>OZ005736.1:163399754-169392254 GCA_963930755.1 Eudasyphora cyanicolor | reverse complement strand
GTGAAAAATGGGCGTTATTGCCACGCCCCTCTTTGTACCTCCCACACAATATGCCCAAAGCATACCACAATTTAATGTCTCATAAAGTTTATACCAGTGCACATAAATGCTTATAAGTCGGCACAGTGCAATGAATTTAAAGTATCTAATGTTCAACAAAAAAAAGGTGTATTTGATAAACCCCTTCTGGTACCTCCCACACAAATTGACAGAATAATTCGAGTAATATTCAATATTACATTACTCACAAAGGGGATACCTTAGTCGGTTTACCCGACTGAAACTTTCTTACTTGTTTTTCTGTTTTTCGGTGTTATTTTCTTTAGGTTTGAGTTATTTTGTGAGGTCACATGCTA
Source organism: Eudasyphora cyanicolor (assembly GCA_963930755.1). Classification (NCBI taxonomy): domain Eukaryota; kingdom Metazoa; phylum Arthropoda; class Insecta; order Diptera; family Muscidae; genus Eudasyphora; species Eudasyphora cyanicolor. Next base: position 169,391,898 of record OZ005736.1, on the reverse strand, counting down.
TCCATGGTGGAGGGTATATAAGATTCGGCATGGCCGAACTTAACGCTTTTACTTGTTTTTCCTAATATTCCGGGAGAGCAATTAAACTTTTTATTTATTTTTTATTTCGCGATAATTGTAATATGATAAATTGTTTTCCCTACAACCAAATATACCAAAAAAAAATATTTTATGCCGTTTTCGCGTGGTTAAATGATTTTCTAAAAAACTACACAAATATATTTTTATTACGGAATTTATTTATTGAAATTGACACATAGCTATTTTTGTTGAAAGAGATTTTATGAAAGGAGGACTTCATTAGGCTTGGAGGTTTGAACATTTCATTAAGGATATCTTTAATTAGAATATATTTTATATAATATTCATGATCGTTAGGGTTTTAAGATGAGATGTAAGATATAAGTTACGTTAGGTGTGGCGTTAGACGGAGTTACCTGCTTTCATAGATTAATAGATGTCCCTAGTGATACCACAGGCCAAGTTGCCCCTGATCGGAACCAACCTGTTTGATAAACTTGCGAACATCGGTGCCGGCATGGTCTGGCAGACTTCCAACAAAGGCAGAATTCCCAATATATCGAAACCAGACGTCATTATTTATGCACCAAGATATCCCTATGCCCAGGCACCCATAGGAGGTATGTATAGGGTGGGCCATTGAAAATTTTAAATTTGAACTACCGATTACGTTGACTTGTGATTTGAGTCCTTTGGATTATTTTCTGTGGGGAGCCATTTAGGATAAATGTTAGGCAAAGCATTCAGAGACAATTGAAGCGTTGAAACATGAAATCGAAATTGGTATTGAAAAGATTCGATCCGAAACTATCAAAAATGTACTGAAAAATTGTGTTGATCGGATGAGGTACTGCCGAGCCAGTCGTGGTAGTCATACACGGGGCAAACTGGCGTTTTTTTATATGTTTGAATCGAAAGAAAATATATATGGAACAGAAATTTTTAAATATTATATATTTCTGAGCAAATAAATTTTATTTAAAAATCAATAAATTTACTTGGAACGTATATATGAATACATTACAACAAAATATATTTGCAAACTATATTTCTCAAATAAAATATATGTTTACAAACAAATAAAATTAGTGTTTAGGAATTTCTCCAAATATATTTTATTTAAAAAAGATTTTCAAAATTTTTGCTGACGTTTTCGATTTAATTTTTAGTTGATTTCGAATTATACCTCCCAGTTATGATACCATATGTGTATCATTAACTTCTGTTTTAAATCAATCATTTCCAATTACTCAGTATTCCAAGCTATCATTAATTGCCTATCCTCTATGTATTTTATTTTGTTCCAAGATTATACGAATTCAATTATAATTATTGTTATTAATTTACGAACATTAAAAATTCCTAAAAAATTAACTTTGAATTACTGAAAAGTTTAACACAATTTAGGTATTTTCTGAGCAATACAAATAAATATTTGTTTCGGAAATAATGTGTGTGAAGATAAATACGTATTTAACTAGCGAAGACACAAACCCTAATATGAAAATTAAAAGTCGGGGTATTTGAGGAAAATTAGGTTTTTCTCGAAAACTAGAGCGTATTTTAAAGTGAAATTAAGTTACCATGGTAAAAACATATCATTTTGTTTAAAAAAATTACCATCTGACCTAAAGGGCATATAGAATAGATTTGATAACTAGGGAACCTCGGAAGAAAATATATGACCATATATGGAAGATGGGACTTTGTACTGACAAGGCAGGCATACTGAAAGAAGCCCTAGGAAGGCTCTATCGACCCATATATAGCGTTTTTCCCAAATCAATTTCAGGCTCCCAAAAACGTCATTCCAAAATGGCCCATTTTTATGGGAATTTCTGGAGAGGAGCAGTGGCCACAACTGGAAGATGGGACTATGTACCGACAAGACCTGCATACTGAAAGAAGCCCTAGGAAGGCTCTATCGACCCATATATAGCGTTTTTCCCAAATCAATTTCAGGCTCACAAAAACGTCATTCCAAAATGGCCCATTTTTATGGGAATTTCTGGAGAGGACTTTGTACCGACAAGGCAGGTATACTGAAAGAAGCCCTAGGAAGGCTCTATCGACCCATATATAGCGTTTTTCCCAAATCAATTTCAGGCTCCCAAAAACGTCATTCCAAAATGGCCCATTTTTATGGGAATTTCTGGAGAGGAGCAGTGGCCACAACTGGAAGATGGGACTATGTACCGACAAGACCTGCATACTGAAAGAAGCCCTAGGAAGGCTCTATCGACCCATATATAGCGTTTTTCCCAAATAAATTTCAGGCTCACAAAAACGTCATTCCAAAATGGCATATTTTGACGGGAATTTCTGGAGAGGAGCTGTGGCCACAACTGGAAGATGGGACTATGTACCGACAAGGCCTGCATACTGAAACAAGCCCTAGAGAGGCTCTATCGACCCGTATATAGCGTTTTTCCCAAATCAATTTCAGGCTCCCAAATACGTCCTTCCAAAAATGGCCCATTTTGATGGGAATTTCTGGAGAGGAGCAGTGGCCACAACTGGAAGATGGGACTATGTACCGACAAGGCCTGCATATTGAGAGAAGCCCTAGGAAGGCTCTATCGACCCATGTATAGCGTTTTTCCCAAATCAATTTCAGGCTCCCAAATACGTCCTTCCAAAAATGGCCCATTTTGATGGGAATTTCTGGAGAGGAGCTGTGGCCACAACTGGAAGATGGGACTATGTACCGACAAGGCCTCCATACTGAAAGAAGCCCTAGGAAGGCTCTATCGACCCACATATAGCGTTTTTCCCAAATCAATTTCAGGCTCCCAAAAACGTCATTCCAAAATGGCCCATTTTTATGGGAATTTCTGGAGAGGAGCAGTGGCCACAACTGGAAGATGTGACTATGTACCGACAAGGCTTGCATACTGAAAGAAGTCCTAGGAAGGCTCTATCGACCCATATATAGCGTTTTTCCCAAATCAATTTCAGGCTCACAAAAACGTCATTCCAAAATGGAATATATTGTCCGGGAATTTCTGGAGAGGAGCTGTGGCCACAACTGGAAGATGGGACTATGTACCGACAAGGCCTGCATACCGAAACAAGCCCTAGAGAGGCTCTATCGACCCGTATATAGCGTTTTTCCCAAATCAATTTCAGGCTCCCAAATACGTCCTTCCAAAAATGGCCCATTTTGATGGGAATTTCTGGAGGGGAGCAGTGGCCACAACTGGAAGATGGGACTATGTACCGACGAGGCCTGCATACTGAAAGAAGCCCTAGGAAGGCTCTATCGACCCACATATAGCGTTTTTCCCAAATCAATTTCAGGCTTCCAAAAACGTCATTCCAAAATGGCCCATTTTTATGGGAATTTCTGGAGAGGAGCAGTGGCCACAACTGGAAGATGGGACTATGTCCCGACAAGGCCTGCATATTGAAAGAATCTCTAGGAAGGCTCTATCGACCCATATATAGCGTTTTTCCCAAATCAATTTCAGCCTCCCAAAAACGTCATTCCAAAATGGCCCATTTTGATGGGAATTTCTGGAGAGGAGCAGTGGCCACAACTGGAAGATGGGACTATGTACCGACAAGGCCTGCATACTGAAAGAAGCCCTAGAGAGGCTCTATCGACCCATATATAGCGTTTTTCCCAAATCAATTTCAGGCTCCTAAATACGTCCTTCCAAAATGGCCCATTTTCATGGAATTTCTGGAGAGGAGCAGTGACCACAGCTGGAAGATGGGACTATGTACCGACAAGGCCTGCATACTGAAAGAAGCCCTAGAGAGGCTCTATCGACCCATATATAGCGTTTTTCCCAAATCAATTTCAGGCTCCCAAATACGTCCTTCCAAAAATGGCCCATTTTGATGGGAATTTCTGGAGAGGAGCAGTGGCCACAACTGGAAGATGGGACTATGTACCGACAAGGCCTGCATATTGAGAGAAGCCCTAGGAAGGCTCTATCGACCCATGTATAGCGTTTTTCCCAAATCAATTTCAGGCTCCCAAATACGTCCTTCCAAAAATGGCCCATTTTTATGGGAATTTCTGGAGAGGAGCAGTGGCCACAACTGGAAGATGGGACTATGTACCGACAAGGCCTGCATACTGAAACAAGCCCTAGAGAGGCTCTATCGACCCGTATATAGCGTTTTTCTCAAATCAATTTCAGGCTCCCAAAAACGTCATTCCAAAATGGCCCATTTTTATGGGAATTTCTGGAGAGGAGCAGTGGCCACAACTGGAAGATGGGACTATGTACCGACAAGGCCTGCATATCGAAAGAAGCTCTAGGAAGGCTCTATCGACCCATATATAGCGTTTTTCCCAAATCAATTTCAGGCTCCCAAAAACGTCATTCCAAAATGGCCCATTTTTATGGGAATTTCTGGAGAGGAGTAGTTGCCACAACTGGAAGATGGGACTATGTACCGACAAGGCCTGCATATTGAAAGAAGCTCTAGGAAAGCTCTATCGACCCATATATAGGGTTTTTCCCAAATTAATTTCAGGCTCCCAAAAACGTCATTCCAAAATGGCCCATTTGTATGGGAATTTCTGGAGAGGAGCAGTGGCCACAACTGGAAGAAGGGACTATGTACCGACAAGGCCTGCATATTGAAAGAAGCTCTAGGAAGGTTCTATCGACCCATATATAGCGTTTTTCCCAAATCAATTTCAGGCTCCCAAAAACGTCATTCCAAAATGGCATATTTTGACGGGAATTTTTGGAGAGGAGCAGTGGCCACAACTGGAAGATGGGACTATGTACCGACAAGGCCTGCATACTGAAAGAAGCCCTAGGAAGGCTCTATCGACCTATATATAGCGTTTTTGCCAAATCAATTTCAGGCTCCCAAAAACGTCATTCCAAAATGGGCCATTTTTATGGGAATTTCTGGAGAGGAGCAATGGCCACAACTGGAAGATGGGACTATGTACCGACAAGGCCTGCATATTGAAAGAAGCTCTAGGAAGGCTCTATCGACCCATATATAGCGTTTTTCCCAAATCAATTTCAGGCTCCCAAAAACGTCATTCCAAAATGGCCCATTTTTATGGGAATTTCTGGAGAGGAGCAGTGGCCACAACTGGAAGATGGGACTATGTACCGACAAGACCTGCATACTGAAAGAAGCCCTAGGAAGGCTCTATCGACCCATATATAGCGTTTTTCCCAGATCAATTTCAGGCTCCCAAAAACGTCATTCCAAAATGGCATATTTTGACGGGAATTTCTGGAGAGGAGCTGTGGCCACAACTGGAAGACGGGACTATGTACCGACAAGGCCTGCATTCTGAAACAAGCCCTAGAGAGGCTCTATCGACCCGTATATAGCGTTTTTCCCAAATCAATTTCAAGCTCCCAAATACGTCCTTCCAAAAATGGCCCATTTTGATGGGAATTTCTGGAGAGGAGCAGTGGCCACAACTGGAAGATGGGACTATGTACCGACAAGGCCTGCATATTGAAAGAAGCTCTAGGAAGGCTCTATCGACCCATATATAGCGTTTTTCCCAAATCAATTTCAAGCTCCCAAATACGTCCTTCCAAAAATGGCCCATTTTGATGGGAATTTCTGGAGAGGAGCAGTGGCCACAACTGGAAGATGGGACTATGTACCGACAAGGCCTGCATATTGAAAGAAGCTCTAGGAAGGCTCTATCGACCCATATATAGCGTTTTCCCCAAATCAATTTCAGGCTCCCAAAAACGTCATTCCAAAATGGCCCATTTTTATGGGAATTTCTGGAGAGGAGCAGTGGCCACAACTGGAAGATGGGACTATGTACCAACAAGACCTGCATACTGAAAGAAGCCCTGGGAAGGCTCTATCGACCCACATATAGCGTTTTTACCAAATCAATTTCAGGCTCCCAAAAACGTCATTCCAAAATGGCCCATTTTTATGGGAATTTCTGGAGTGGAGCAGTGGCCACAACTGGAAGATGGGACTATGTACCGACAAAACCTGCATATTTAAAGAAGCTCTAGGAAAGCTCAATCGACCCATATATAGCGTTTTTCCCAAATCAATTTCAGGCTCCCAAAAACGTCATTCCAAAATGGCCCATTTTTATGGGAATTTCTGGAGAGGAGCAGTGGCCACAACTGGAAGATGGGACTATGTACCGACAAGGCCTGCATATTGAAAGAAGCTCTAGGAAGGCTCTATCGACCCATATATAGCGTTTTTGCCAAATCAATTTCAGGCTCCCAAAAACGTCATTCCAAAATGGCCCATTTTTATGGGAATTTCTGGAGAGGAGCAGTGGCCACAACTGGAAGATGGGACTATGTACCGACAAGGCCTGCATACTGAAAGAAGCCCTAGAGAGGCTCTATCGACCCATATATAGCGTTTTTCCCAAATCAATTTCAGGCTCCCAAATACGTCCTTCCAAAAATGGCCCATTTCGATGGGAATTTCTGGAGAGGAGCAGTGGCCACAACTGGAAGATGGGACTATGTACCGACAAGGCCTGCATATTGAAAGAAGCTCTAGGAAGGCTCTATCGACCCATATATAGCGTTTTTCCCAAATCAATTTCAGGCTCCCAAAGACGTCCTTCCAAAATGGCCCATTTTCATGGAATTTCTGGAGAGGAGCAGTGACCACAGCTGGAAGACTATGTACCGACAAGACCTGCATACTGAAAGAAGCCCTAGGAAGGCTCTATCGACTCATATATAGCGTTTTTCCCAAATCAATTTCAGGCTCCCAACTACGTCCTTCCAAAAATGGCCCATTTTGATGGGAATTTCTGGATAGGAGCAGTGACCACAGCTGGAAGATGGGACTATGTACCGAGAAGGCCTGCATACTGAAAGAAGCCCTAGAAAGGCTCTATCGATCCATATATAGCGTTTTTCCCAAATCAATTTCAGGCTCCCAAATACGTCCTTCCAAAATGGCCCATTTTCATGGAATTTCTGGAGAGGAGCAGTGACCACAGCTGGAAGATGGGACTATGTACCGACAAGGCCTGCATACTGAAAGAAGCCCTAGAGAGGCTCTATCGACCCATATATAGCGTTTTTCCCAAATCAATTTCAGGCTCCCAAATACGTCCTTCCAAAAATGGCCCATTTCGATGGGAATTTCTGGAGAGGAGCAGTGGCCACAACTGGAAGATGGGACTATGTACCGACAAGGCCTGCATACTGAAAGAAGCCCTAGGAAGGCTCTATCGACCCATATATAGGGTTTTTCCCAAATCAATTTCAGGCTCACAAAAACGTCATTCCAAAATGGCATATTTTGACGGGAATTTCTGGAGAGGAGCTGTGGCCACAACTGGAAGATGGGACTATGTACCGACAAGGCCTGCATATTGAAAGAAGCTCTAGGAAGGCTCTATCGACCCATATATAGCGTTTTTCCCAAATCAATTTCAAGCTCCCAAATACGTCCTTCCAAAAATGGCCCATTTCGATGGGAATTTCTGGAGAGGAGCAGTGGCCACAACTGGAAGATGGGACTATGTACCGACAAGGCCTGCATACTGAAAGAAGCTCTAGGAAAGCTCTATCGACCCATATATAGGGTTTTTCCCAAATTAATTTCAGGCTCCCAAAAACGTCATTCCAAAATGGCCCATTTGTATGGGAATTTCTGGAGAGGAGCAGTGGCCACAACTGGAAGAAGGGACTATGTACCGACAAGGCCTGCATATTGAAAGAAGCTCTAGGAAGGTTCTATCGACCCATATATAGCGTTTTTCCCAAGTCAATTTCAGGCTCCCAAAGACGTCCGTTTTTCCCAGTGGTCACAACTGGAAGATGGGACTATGTACCGACAAGGCCTGCATACTGAAAGAAGCCCTAGAGAGGCTCTATCGACCCATATATAGCGTTTTTCCCAAATCAATTTCAGGCTCCTAAATACGTCCTTCCAAAATGGCCCATTTTCATGGAATTTCTGGAGAGGAGCAGTGACCACAGCTGGAAGATGGGACTATGTACCGACAAGGCCTGCATACTGAAAGAAGCCCTAGAGAGGCTCTATCGACCCATATATAGCGTTTTTCCCAAATCAATTTCAGGCTCCCAAATACGTCCTTCCAAAAATGGCCCATTTTGATGGGAATTTCTGGAGAGGAGCAGTGGCCACAACTGGAAGATGGGACTATGTACCGACAAGGCCTGCATATTGAGAGAAGCCCTAGGAAGGCTCTATCGACCCATGTATAGCGTTTTTCCCAAATCAATTTCAGGCTCCCAAATACGTCCTTCCAAAAATGGCCCATTTTTATGGGAATTTCTGGAGAGGAGCAGTGGCCACAACTGGAAGATGGGACTATGTACCGACAAGGCCTGCATATTGAAAGAAGCTCTAGGAAGGCTCTATCGACCCATATATAGCGTTTTTCCCAAATCAATTTCAGGCTCCCAAATACGTCCTTCCAAAAATGGCCCATTTCGATGGGAATTTCTGGAGAGGAGCAGTGGCCACAACTGGAAGATGGGACTATGTACCGACAAGGCCTGCATACTGAAAGAAGCCCTAGAGAGGCTCTATCGACCCATATATAGCGTTTTTCCCAAATCAATTTCAGGCTCCCAAATGCGTCCTTCCAAAAATGGCCCATTTTGATGGGAATTTCTGGAGAGGAGCAGTGGCCACAACTGGAAGATGGGACTATGTACCGACAAGGCTATATAACGTGGGACTATATAACGTCATTCCAAAATGGCCCATTTTGATGGGAATTTCTGGAGAGGAGCAGTGGCCACAACTGGAAGATGGGACTATGTACCGACAAGGCCTGCATATTGAAAGAAGCTCTAGGAAGGCTCTATCGACCCATATATAGCGTTTTTCCCAAGTCAATTTCAGGCTCCCAAAGACGTCCTTCCAAAATGGCCCATTTTCATGGAATTTCTGGAGAGGAGCAGTGACCACAGCTGGAAGACTATGTACCGACAAGACCTGCATACTGAAAGAAGCCCTAGGAAGGCTCTATCGACTCATATATAGCGTTTTTCCCAAATCAATTTCAGGCTCCCAAATACGTCCTTCCAAAATGGCCCATTTTCATGGAATTTCTGGAGAGGAGCAGTGACCACAACTGGAAGATGGGACTATGTACCGACAAGGCCTGCATACTGAAAGAAGCCCTAGAGAGGCTCTATCGACCCATATATAGCGTTTTTCCCAAATCAATTTCAGGCTCCCAAATACGTCCTTCCAAAAATGGCCCATTTCGATGGGAATTTCTGGAGAGGAGCAGTGGCCACAACTGGAAGATGGGACTATGTACCGACAAGGCCTGCATACTGAAAGAAGCCCTAGGAAGGCTCTATCGACCCATATATAGGGTTTTTCCCAAATCAATTTCAGGCTCACAAAAACGTCATTCCAAAATGGCATATTTTGACGGGAATTTCTGGAGAGGAGCTGTGGCCACAACTGGAAGATGGGACTATGTACGACCTTGCAGCCACAACGTTCTAGATCTAGCAGGATTTCATTCACTACTAGGTTCCAAATTAGTGGAGACAGTACTCCTCCTTGTGGGGTCCCTCTGTTTACAAACCTTGTTAGAGTTGTGGACCCAAGACGTGCTGTTATGCGTCTTCTGTTGAGCAGACTTTGAATTAGTCTAATCAAACTAGAGTTAACATTAAGATGTGACAGTGCCGCAATTACTGCATCTGAGTGAATGTTGTTAAAAGCCCCTTCTATGTCAAGAAATGCCACCATGGTGAATTCCTTGAAATGCAGGGACAATTCGATACTGCTCACAAGTTCGTGCAGGGCTGATTCTGTAGACTTCCCCTTATTGTAAGCATGTTGGTTCACTGATAGGAGTTTTGTATCCAGGTTTTCCCTAATAAAATAATCTAAAAGTCTTTCCAGACCTTTCAATAGGAAGGAGGATAGGCTAATTGGTCTGAAGTCTTTTGGCCTAGTGTGTGATATCTTCCCCGCTTTTGGTATGAATACCACTTTGGTATCCCTCCATCGATTCGGGATGTATGAAAGCCTGATACAGCCAGCCAGGGGATAATATACTTCAACATTTTCTGCATTTCTGCTGGAGTGATGCCGTCTGGTCCAGGTGACTTAAAGGGCTCAAAGCTATTAATATATGCCTAACTTTGGTCAGTCATTTGATCATCTAAATATTAACATATTTTGTTTATATTTTGAATACAATAGGTATAGGTTGAGCACATATTTTTTCAATATTACATGTGCCATTAAATTTGAATTCTGGACACAATTTTCGATTTCCGCCCATAGTGCTTCAACGTCTGGATAGTTAGAGATTATTGCATCATATCCATTAAAGTGTAGAAATGACTTTGATGTTAAATGAGTTTCGCAGATTAAAAATATGTCAGTATTATAAAGATTTAAATATATAATAACTTTATTTCATTCAAATGATGATATGACTCAAGCATCTTTGCTAAGGCCTAAACGAATCTCCTTTGCTCGTAACAGTTTATAGTTTAAAGATTATTCTCACTGGTGTTTTCTTTTCTAAAAAAGATGCTGCCCTGTAAGAGAGCAGCATTTTGATAATGTACACCATACACCCTCTTATACTGCTGCACTTTTTATGATCAGAATCGAAAACAATAACGCAAAAATCGAGCCTTTTAACTCACTTAAAAAAAACTAAAAAAAACAAAGAATATTCCACGGCGTTGCCTAAATAAAACATCTGCCCAAACTTCATTAGACAAAATCACGCACGCTGAAAAACATATGTTTTGTAGGGCAGCGTCCACCAAAGAAAATAAAGTTATAAATAAAGTCCGTCTAGTAACGAGTAGTCTATCAGTGACGAACAAATATTGATAGTGATTTATTTTTAGATTTTTTTGTAATTATCACATTTAGAAAATTAATATCGATCGTTAAGTACAAAAAAAGATTCCAGGAAACTATTTTTTCGCGTTTGAAAATCATTTCTATTCGTTCGTAAGTCACGAACGTCCACCCCTTTGATTAAATACAGGGCTGAAATGTTTTGCATTTTGTGCACCTCGCAAAAGCTACATTTTTTACAAAAGAAAACTAAACCCTATCACAGTGCAGCTTTTTTGGAAGAAACCAGCATTAGATTTGTTCTTAATTTTAAGACAGTTTTTTTTTCAGTTATTTGACAATTATATGAGCAATACTCTTTTGATGCAACATTTTGACAAGTGACAGAATAAAACGTAGTGTCATAAAAATAAGCATACGAATTAGGCATTTTGTTAGTTTTGTAAATATTTTTTTCTGTGTATTATGGTATTGTTACCTGTATTATGGTATTGTTATTGCTGCCATTCTCTTTGACCCACATGATGTTATTACCATCAGCAATACATGGTATTGAAATATTTTCACCTTTATCGGTCACGTATTCGTTGTATTTAATAGTTGATGTCAATACGGTTAGCACTGCAAACACACAAAGATTAGAAAGGCGGTTACAATTAGTTAATATAAGGTTATCAGATCAAATTTAAGTAAGAGTATATATTAACATGTCATTTACTAGGCATATGTTACAAAAAGTCTAGCACAAATTAACAATGGGTTTTATAAAGAACGTACACATTTTTGTACCCTACACCATAGGACGGTGGAAAAACAAAACAAATTCTTTGATTAGACTTATGGGGTTTTTACAACACATATAAATCCTTTATTAGCAACTACACAGAAAGAAAAAATTAAGTAATCCGTACTTCAATCAAGCCGTAGCGGTGTCAAAGAAGGTAAGTAAGGGTTTTCTTAAACAAATTACAGAAATACTTTAATTAAGTATGGATTTTTAATCGCTGATTTCTTAATCTTAACGCTCATTAAGCCTGAATAGGCTTGATTTTAAGCCGGAATATTCTTATTTCAAACATAAAGCGATTGATTTAAGAATTGTATGCGATTTGAGTGCGAAACGGGCTTTAATGAAGAACATTTTGATAGCATTAAGCCTGACCAATTCTTGATTTAAGCCTGATCAGTTCTTGATTTAAGCCTAACCAATACTTGATTTAAGGCTGATCATACTTGATTTATTGTCCTTTCGTTCGTTTTATACCTATATACCATTTATGTTAATTGTACTATTTTTGTCTCTGTATTGCAAAGAATTCCATTTTTTAAATGGTATGTCAAAATACAATTGCTTGACAGCAAAAGTAAAAATTTAGCTGTAATTATTCGATTTAAATATCAAACATATAAGGAACAGCATAAACGAAACAAACAAGAATTATTAACAACTTTGAAAATCTTAAATAAAAAAAATCAGCCTTCGAACGGGGTTAAGGGTATGTCCATCTCCTCTGGGGAATGTCCAATGACAGCTACGTTTCTTACAAAAGACACTTTGGTCTGCGTGACCGCCTTTGGACATAACTCAGAAGAGGAAATCTTTAACCCCGACCCTTCCAACGAAGAACGGTCGTCATGGGTACATGTTTTGCCATACAGTCCCATACAAAGGTACCTTCTGATTTGACTTCATAACGCGATAAAAACCAAAAATGGGTTTATTTGTACCCGGAACCATTCACAAGAACAACTATTGTCATAGGTCCGCCCAGTCGTTGCTGATAAGTCGTAGTGAACGGACGCGTTTAGCACAGAGCGGATAGTTAAAATCTATTACGCAGTACCTATTACGCAATCGCAAAAAAAAAAATCTTTACAAAGTCTGGAAGGCCTACATCGTAGTAACAACTACGGGCTAACACAGACAACAAAATTAATAAATTCGTTGACGGGGATGCCTTCGCGTTCCGATGGAGCGGGGTTCCCCAATCGTCCTACTGTCCGTCCGTTGGTCTTGGCCAAAGCCGACCACACCAAACATGGTGACAATTTCCCACCTGTACTCACAACAGGTGGTACGGTGAGGGTAAAACGTCATGTCCGACCGTCAAAACGGAAGCACAATGAGCACCGGATAGCGCTCAGAGTTTTGACAAAGTTGGAGGCTGTTGAGGTTTCGGCTCTTACCGAAAAACAAAACGAGTCATTCACCTGGGCTAAAATCGCCATAGATGCTTCTAAGGCCAATAAGCCGGCTAAAAGATCCACAAATTCAGCTGTATCAACGGCTAATAAAGTCAAAAGAATCAGATCACCTGATGAACCCCTGCCTTCACAAAAGGCAAGAGGCCCTAATGTTACCATCAACAGGACACTCACCAAGCCATTCAATGAAGTGGCGAAGGAGAGTCTAGTGATGGCCGTTATAAACAGAAGTTGTGAGGATGGATCCATCTTCAAGGACAAAAGGAGCCATGTGCAAACAGCCATTATGGCTCATTACCTCGATGTCCGTAGAGAAATGCCGGGCAAACCACAAATCTGCAACGATACAGGATGGCATCAGGGGAGAGTAAAGCTCTTATATTTCGGTGATGCCAGATCAGTAGACCTGTATAAGGCTGCTCTGAGTCGAGCGGGTGAGGTGTGGCCGGGTGCCCAGTTGGATGTTGTCGAAAAAAACAACATCCCTAGTCACCCTAGAGCCATCACCTGGGTTACAGAAGAGCCCTCCAACCCGGCAGACATATTATAAATAATAAAAGATTCCAATCCTGGTCTGCCCGCTCATAATTGGAGAATCAGCAAGGTGGGTGAGGCGGATGGTAAAAAGCGACAGGTCAATTTGATCCTTAACGCTGAATCCACCTCCCATATACAACGTGCAAGTGCAACCCTACAATATGGCTTCGAGACTATAGTCTTGAAGGTGTGGGGGTGGATGTTAATCTGTCAATTACCAATGATGGTAAGAATTCTACAGATTAACCTCCATCACGCTAAAGCAGCCTCAGCGGATCTATTGCTGGCCTGTCCACAGGTGCAATAGACATCGTCCTGATACAAGAGCCCTACGCAGTGGGAGGAAGGGTGTGCGGTATCAGGACACCCAACTTTAAACTGCTTGTGGCCAACTGTGAACGCACTCCAAGAACCTGCATTTTGGCCAGGAAAGATCTAAGTATCTTTCTCATGGTTAATTTAAGTGGTAAAGACCAAACATCTTCTAGTCTGGAGATCGGTAATCGCATATATTGGGTGGTCTCTACTTACTTGTCTTATGAAGCTGTAGTACCGACTGCTCTGTTCAGGGAAGTAGTAGAAGAAGCAACGTCTGACGAGGTCGAGCTGATTATTGGCGCAGACACGAACGCTCATCATACTATCTGGGGTAGTAAGGATATAAACAATAGGGGTGATTCGCTTCTTGACTTTATTCTAACTACCAACCTAAGTATTTATAACATAGGTAATAAACCGACCTTTACAATTAAAGATAGACAAGAAGTAATAGACGTAACGTTTGCTTCTGACCGACTGTCAGACAAAATTATTGGGTGGAATGTACTGAACGACCACTCATTCTCAGATCAATTCTCAGATTCAAACTCGCTGAAAAAGCGCCTGAACCTGCCGTCCACAGAAATGTGAGAAAGACAAAGTGGCACCTGTATGAAAAGAATTTCAAGAAAGTTCTCAACTCCAAACTTCTGTACGAACCGAATGACACAGCCGGTCTGAATAATCTGGTCGAGTATATCACCACATCATTCAATAGTTCCCTTGAAGAAGCCTGTCCAAAAACAAGGTACAAGGGTAAAACTATACCCCAATGGTGGACTTCTGAGCTAACGGCTATGAAAAAGACCTGCACCAAGCTATTCAACAAGGCTAAATCTACTGGGGTCGCTAATGTTTGGGATGCTTATAAAGAGAAACTCAAGATCTATAAGAAGGAGCTTAGAAAGGCGCAAAGACGCTCTTGGTATACCTTCTGTGGCGAAGTGGAAAAGGTCTCCGACGCCGCAAGGCTGAGGAAAATACTATCAGCTTCACCCTGTACAGTGGGTTACTTGCAGGATGAGGCAAATACAGGGTGGCTGATATGTATTGCAACCAACTTCAGGTTGCTATCATTTCTAAACCGCTAGTCTGATAGCTGACAGATTTATTTCAGTGACAGTTCATTTTATTGTTTACAAGCTTACAAAAGCATTTTGATCTTCAGATTCAGAAAAAAAGTTATTCGTGATGGAATTCAAGCGTGATAGTGTGATTGCTTTATATTTGGGTGGAAAAACACAAGTGGCTATCGTTAGAGCCCTCCAGCATTTAAATGTGAATAAATCTTTTGTTTCTCGTACCATTGCTCGTTACCGTGATACTGGCAGTGTTGCATCGCGTCCAAAAAGTGGACGAAAAAAAACGGTAACAACACCAGAAATGATCCGAAAAGTGAAGGCCAGATTTGATCGAAATCCACGCCGCAGTGGTAGAAAATTGCTCGTGAGCTGAACATATCGCGAGAACGGATACAACACATATTGAAAAATGAGCTTGGACTAAAGCCATTGAAGTTCCAAAAAGTGCAAGAGCTCACCGATGCACAAAAAAAAGTTAGACTGGAAAGAGCCAAGGAGTTGCTTCGCTTGCACGAAAGTGGCCAGTTACCGAATTTGGTTTTCTCCGATGAGAAGCCATTCCAAATTGAGCAGTTTGTGAACAAACAAAATGGTCGGGTTTACTTGCCAAAGAGGTCAGCTGAAAATTTACACCTTCGATTGGCCACCAGAACCCAAGCGCCGCCGATGGTAATGGTGTGGGCCGCCGTAACGGCCGATGGTCGCTCCCCGCTCGTATTCATCGACCATGGGGTCAAAATAAATGCCGAATATTATCGGGAAAATATCCTAAAGACAGTATTGAAGCCCTGGTCAGACAAACATTTCGGTCACAGACCATGGACATTCCAACAGGACTCAGCACCATCGAACTCAGCACGCGTCAACCAAGAATGGCTTAAAAAGGATGTTCCTCGCTTCATTTCTACCGCACAATGGCCACCAAGATTTCCGGATATCAATTCGTTGGACTTGTGCGCCTGGGGCATTTTAGAGAGTAAGGTTCGCACTAAAAAATACCAAAGTATCGATCATCTCAAGACGGCGCTTCGCCTGGAATGGTCCAAAATACCGCAGAGCCACTTTCGCGCAGCGTGTGATGGCTTTGTCGGCCATAATCCGTGGCAAAGGTGGCCAATTCGAACAAATCTAAACTGTTTCTAAAATTTTATGTTATTTCCGACATTTTTTGCTTTTGAACAATAAAATTTAAAAATATTAAAAAATATAGCGCTTTACTTTGTTGCATTACATATCAGCCACCCTGTAATTGGACCAAAAACAGCGAGCAGTCGCTCAATGTACTGCTCGACACACTTTTCCCGGGGAACTCTCTAACAGAACCAGAGGATCAGCAGGACCAACAAGAGTGCGAGTGGACTGCGAGCGTCGGTAACTTGTTGACTGATAGACCAAGATAGACTATGAGCCATTCAAGTCACCTGGACCAGACGGCATCACTCCAGCAGATATGCAGAAAATGTTGAAGTACAACATCCCCTGGATGGAGAACATTTATGTAGGCTGTATCAGACTTTCATTCATCCCGAATCCATGGAGGGATACCAAAGTGGTATTCATACCCAAAGCGGGGAAGATATCAGACATTAGGCCAAAAGACTTCAGACCAATTAGCCTATCCTCCTTCCTATTGAAAGGTCTGGAAAGACTTTCAGATTATTTCATTGGGGAAAACCTTGATACAAAACTCCTGTCAGTGAACCAACATGCTTACAATAAGGGGAAGTCTACAGAATCAGCCCTGCACGAACTTGTGAGCACTATCGAATCGTCCCTGCATTTCAAGGAATTCACCATGGTGGAATTTCTTGACATAGAAGGGGCTTTTAACAACATTCACTCAGATGCAGTAATTGCGGCACTGTCACATCTAAAAGTTAACTCTAGTTTGATTAGACTAATTCAAAGTCTGCTCAACAGAAGACGCATAACAGCATGTCTTGGGTCCACAACTCTAACAAGGTTTGTAAACAGAGGGACCCCACAAGGAGGAGTACTGTCTCCACTAATTTGGAACCTAGCGGTGAATGAAATCCTACTACACAGAAAAAACAGACAGTTTAAACATTTCAACAAAAGGATCTGTATGTTAAAATTTTTCAAGTTCAACAAATATTGCTAATTAAATTTTGAAAATAATTTTCAAAATTATTCCTAAACTAATCAAATGATAAATTTGTCATATTCTTACTAATTTCTTGTAATATTTTTCGTATTTTGAGTTTGTTTTTCAAATTTATACACACAATACATACATAAAAATGTCATTACAAATTTCAAAATAAAAATTGGTTGTCGTGCCCTTTCCGTTGAAAACAAACGCGTTTTTAATTTATATTAAAAGAATATCAATAGTGGTTAATTCAAAAGTCAAGTGTTCAAGTGACAACATAACGGTAGATAAAAAGGTAAGCGAAATTAAGAAACTGTTGTGCAGGGTATTATACTCGTAAGCTTGTTTAGTACACATCTACTAGGAATCACTAGCTGATTCGATTTTGCCACGTACGTCCGTCCGTAAATGGCACAAAGAACTTGTTCATATCAGGATGTAAGTGGTTAAAATCGGTTAAGATTTAGATATAGCCGGTCTATATACTTATATACACTTCCGATTTGGCATATAAGCGCTAGAGAAGCGACATTATTTAACAAATGTGTATAAAAATCGACACAAAGGAATTTTTTGGACCAAACAGAGATATATCCGATAAGCCTCTTAGCGCTATAGTAACTATATTTATTTATTATTATTTCGAAATTTGGGAGAGTGGATTAGTTTAACTCAGGGACGGACTTCTAGAAAATACGTTCAGATTTAGATATAGCGACCTCACATACTTATATTCCGATTTTTCATCGAAGCGCTATAAAATCCTCATTTCTTAGTAGATCTTTAAAAGATTCAACAGATATACCTATACAGTTTATTTTAACCAAAAACGAACGTTATCTAATTTCATGAAAATCGTTCCAGATTTTGATATAGGCACGTAAATACATACCAGCATTCCGTTTTTTAATCTAACCGCTAGAAAATACAACATTTTCGACAGATCATTATTATTAGAAAAACATTATCTGTAAAACTTGATACTAATTTTTAATCTGCTCTTTAAGGGAAGCAGGGTATATTTCGCACTTCTTTACTCAGTTCCAGAGAAAAGTTAAGGGGAGGCAGTAAAACATTTGCAAAAATATCAGAGCAAATAACGTGGACCTGTTATGGAGGATTTACTGAAGCAAAGTCAAAAACAGACTCCTCATCTCTGTGTATAAAGCTAAAAAATTTAGACTCATGCGACGAAGGTATGGTATTGTTGCATCAAATAATATCGATCATTAACATAATGTTTTGTATTTTTTTTGTACTTTCTTCAAATATTTTCTTTCGAGTCGACGTTATTGAATTTATTGTGGAATCTACACGCTCTGTTCCCACCTCGCCTAAATGTAAATAAGGAAGAAGTCAGCACGATTTTAAATAAGTGCATATTATAATCATTTCACTATTAAAAATATCCTAAAATATAAGTAATAATTTATAAATAATAATAATATAATATAAATAAATGTCGATATATAATATTGTTTTATTCAATAATTGCATTGTATAAAGTCCATTAATTTCCAGGGCAGATAGAACATTTGTTGTTAATATGACAATATATTTGTTGAATTTAAAGGCAATATATTTTCAATAAATGAGATGAAAATATATTTGTTGAGCAAAATGAAAATTATTTTTAATAAACAAATTACAAATATTGTTGTTGAAATGAAAATATATTTGTTGAATAAAAAAGTAAAAATATTCAATGAACAACCCACAATTGTCGTTGATGAAACTTCAATTTTCTTTATCACAGGAATTTTGAAAATTTTTGTATTTGAGTTTTGTAAAATTGTTGTTGAATTAAACATTCTGTTTTTTCTGTGTAGATCTAGAAGGTTGTGGCTGAATTCGAAAACGTCCTCCGAGACATTCTACAGGTGGCTCTGAACAAATTGGCTAGATGGTCCAGAAGCAGCGGTTTGGGCGTTAACCCCAACAAGACAGAATTGGTTCTCTTTACTAGGATGAATAAAGTCCCACATGTGGACCCTCCGTCTCGGATAAATGGAACAGATCTAGTCTTTTCTGAAAGTGCAAAATTTTTAGGAATAATTCTAGATAGGAAACTGTTATTTAGACTTAACGTATTGGAACGTGTAAGGAAGGCCAACGTCGCCTTATATTCCTGCAAAAAGGCTGTAGGGTCGCGGTGGGGCCTCTCTCCTAAAATCGTCCAGTGGATATACATACCAGTAGTTCGTCCTATACTGATATACGGCATTGTGGTATGGTGGACGGCAACTGACAAACTAACCATCACCAACCTACTAATAAAAGTTCAGAGAATAGCCTGCCTGAGCATAAGCGGAGCCTTAAGGACTACAGCGACCGAGTCTCTACAAGCCCTACTCCATATACTGCCGATTAATATTGTGGCGAGAGAAGTTGCAACCAAAGCGGCAATAAGATTAAACTGCCTATCAATGTGGAGGTACAAACACTACGGTCACATGAGGATATCAAAGTGTAGTGCTATGGTAACCGACCGAGTGGACTATATACCAACTGTGTACACCTTCGAGGGAAATTACATCACTATGATAATCCGCTAGGGATGAATGGGTTGGAAGAATACCAGGAAATAGAAACCATCTCCAATTTTACGCTGATGGTTCGAAGCCTGATGAAAAGGTTGGCTTCGGAGTAATCTGTGCAGAACTTAGTTTGGATATAGCTCACAGACTACCAGATACCTGCAGTGTCTATCAATCCGAAATAATGGCAATATGGGAAGTAGCCAAGTGGCTGAGTCGCAACATAGTAACCAACACTGACGTTGTCAATTACTCGGACAGCGAGGCTGCCATCAATTCTCTGGAGGCAACATCCCTAAATTCACAAACAGCCCTCGACTGACGCAGATCTCTTAACGAGATGGCTGAGCAGGTTAATATACACCTCATATGGGGCATAGGGATATCCCGGGGAACAGCAAAGCGGATGAACTTGCTAGGAAAGGGACGACATTACAAATTCTCGAAGAATTTGCATATATTGGTGCGCCACTATCCACGTGCAAGCTTTGGCTTAGGCAAGAGGCAATCAGGCAGTCCAACGAAAGATGGACAGAAATCGGCACCTGCAGGGTAGCTAGACAAATCTGGCCAAGGTATGAACTGAGAAGATCAAAATATCTCCTCGCACTAGAGAGGCAAAGATTGTCTACGTTGGCATCAGTTCTGACGGGACACTGATTGATCGGCGAACACGCCAAAAGATTGGGTATTGACTCTTCAAAAGCTGTGGTTAAGAAGTGGAGCTGTGGTTAAGAAGTTGTGGTTAAGAAGTGGAGAGCTGTGATTAAGAAGTGGAGAGCATTGAGCACTTGCTATGCGACTGCCCCGCTCTGAGTAAACGACGACTGGACATACTAGGCTGCCTTGAAAGGCCGACTAACAGATCTTTCCAGTGCCGATATTAGTACTATCGATAAATTTGTATATTAAACAGGTTGGTTTCGATGAGTGGCATTTCAACCCGTGGTAACACTAGGGACCTAAACTGGTCTATGTGAGCTTGTATAAAAAAATACGGCTGCCACCCTAACCTAAACCTAGGTCCGCCCATACGAAGGTGGATAAATAACTATTTTACCTAATATTTATTTATTATCCATTCATTATACGCGTATAAGATTGACATGGCCGAACTTAATCCCGCTTTTACTTGTTTCCCCTCTAGTTCGACCTTTTCCGGTGGTATCGTGGCCAGATTTGTCTATCTAGCCAACAGGTTCTTGATCTATGAAAAATAGTGCTCAGTTTGTCCCATGAAATATAGACAGAAATTGGTCTCTATTTCATGGGATAAACTGAGCACTATTCTTTCATAGATCAAGAATCGAAAGGAACAAATATGTAGATGGGACTAATACTAATAATATAAACAGATTTTCATCAAGTTCAATCAAAAACTTAATTTCTACCAAATTATATATAGATCGGACGCAAAATACAATTTTAATAGCGCTTAAATACTAAATAGGCAGGAACAGTTATATGTGGTTATATCTAAATCGGGACCAATTATCCCAAAATGAAGCAGTATTCGTTCCTAAACTAAGAAACTTTTTTCCGTCAAATTTTGTAATGATCAGAAGTAAAGTACAACTTCGATAGAGCTTTCATAACAAATCGGAAGTAACATATATATGGTGGCTATATCTAAATCATAACCGATTTTCCCCAAATTTGTCAGTATTAATTTATGTAATAAGAAACCTCTTTCTGCCGAATTTCGCAATTATGACATATAAAATACAGTATCTACAACGCTTTCATGTCAAATCGGGAATGGCATATATATAGGCCGATATCTATATCTGAACAGAAAAACAAATCTTCTGTAAAAAAGAAGAATAAGAAATGTGTGAAATGTATTAAGGGTGGTCACTGGTTGGTGGACGATATCGTTTCGGAAGCTACCAAGCAACCTCATCGGCACCTTGGACAAAAAGAAGTGTGGGGATGTATTAAGGTTGAGAAATACAGTCTGCAATGTTTTGGAGATATGGGACTTTCAAGTCAGTTCTCAATTATTTCATATTGAGCTGCTCTCATATTGTGCCAATTACACTGTGCTAGTCCAAAAATGTAACAGAAAGGAGACCCTATGGATAGACCTACTTCGGCCATGCTGAATCCAGTGGCATTAGCCGTTTTTCTATGTTAGCTCTTGTTTTCGCGATATTCGACCACAAAGTTTGTTGGGAAATCAGAGAGGTGACTTATCTCTTTGATTATTTTGAAGTGGAAGACTTCGGAATATACGCTTCAGTCCAAAGATCGAAATAAAGGAAACATTTGGACAATTATTTTTCTCAAAACAGTCGTCCACGCTTCTCACCCCCTTACCCCTGAAAAAGTGCAATGAAATATTATCATATGTTAAAAATCATACATATCGTCGACATTTTTAGTAGGCATCGTTGAGAAAGATATTCCTCGCGAAGAAATACTATAAGTCTTTCTCAACTTTTTTATGAGAATTAAGCAAAATTCGAGTTATTACATAATTTGTGTATTTTTTCTGCTCATAGCAGAAAATATTTGAAATAAAATTTTTTGACTTACATTTTTGTAAATTATTTTTTTGTTAGTGTTAATGGAAATTTCAAAGGTAACCAACAAAACCTGCTAAATTGTGAAACCTGTTAATTTTTCAGAAATATGTTGAAAGGAGACTCATAGTAATTTTTCGCGAGGAACATTTTTCTCAAAGAGACAAACTAAAAATGTCGATGATTTGTATGACGTTTGACACATGGTAAGATTTGATTGGTCTTTTTCGGGGGTAAAGTGGTGAGAAGCGTGGTTGACTATTTCGTTCTTTGGACTGAAGCGCGTTTTCGGAAGTCTTACACTTCAAAATCACCTCCGAGATAACTAACCTCTCTGATTTTTTTTGCAAAATTTGTGGTCGAATATCGCAAAAACAAGAGCTAACCTAGAAAAACGGTTAGCTCCATTGGATTCAGCAAGGTCGAAATAGTTATATCCATAGGGTCTCCTTTCTGTTACATTTTTAAAGTGTCCATTTCGAGCACAGTGTTATTGACAGGCTATTTTGTCCAAGGTGCCGATGAGGTTGCTTAGTAGCTTCCGAAACGATATCGTCCACCAACCAGTGACCACCCTTAATACATTTCACACATTTCTTATTCTTCTTTTTTAAAGAAGGTTTGTTTTTCTGTTTAACAGAAAACAAAAACAACGATTTCGAACTCAATAGTCAAAAACAAAACTATGAAAATTTACAATAGATCGAATAACAAAAACAAAAAACAATGGTTAATTGCGACCTATCCCAGCAAAAAATAAAATAAGTACTTCCAAAGGAATAACATTATAAGTACTTCCAAATCATAAGTATTAACATTTTTTCGGCATTTAATGAAGTTCTTTTAAATAATTAACTAAAATGTAATTTCGGAATATAAATTATTAACCCTTGAATGCATAATTTCAAAACGATTGGATGTAAAATAAAGCTTCTGAAGTGATAAAAGTCCAGATCGCAAGGAACATATATATGAGGGCTATGAAATATATGTAAAATACTGCTTCTATAGTTCTAGAGGGAAGAAATATATATTTATATGGCGGCTATATCAGAATTAGTGAATGGTTCTGGAAGCTAGTCGACTTTCGACTTTTTCATCAACCAAATTACGTTTCAATCGACTAGGTCGATTAATCGGACCTAAAAGTCGACTTTTTCATAGTCGATTAAAATAACATAAAGTCATTTCAAAGTATGCTGATTTTCTTCTAGTGACCGTTTATTCTCGGATTAAAAAATCCTTTGTGCAAAATATAGTACATTTGACTTAAATATGGTTTCTATGGAGCTTAGATGCCAAATCGGAAGGAACACATCCATGCGACTATGTGTGGCTATATGTAAATTTGAACCGATATTGTTCACACAGATATTAACTGTTAAAATAAGAAACTCTTTACCAAATTTCATGGATATCGAAAGGAAATTATATCTTCTATAGAGGGTATAAGCTAAATCGAAGGTACATTCCATTCATATATATTAAGATACCTGGTTCTAAACTGATATTCAAATAGTTAAGAGGTTTTTGATCGTTCGCCGTAAAAGAAAGAAAATAAGTTACAGAAACAGGACCTATATCAAAATACGGATTGTCTTTCAATTTCAATACGAATTGTCTTGTCCCAAAATAAAGATATGTGCAAAATTTCTTTGAGATCGGAATATATTTGTGACCTGCACATTGGTTACAATAATGCATGCACAGACTGACATAGCGAAATCGGTTCAGAAAGTGATTCTAAGTCGATTGGTATAATTAACGACTGTTCTATATATCTCTTCTCATTTTTGGTGTTAGAAACAAATGCATAACATTATAATAAATTGTACAACAGTGTGGTGTAGGTTATAATTAAATAATTTTAAAAGATATTATGGTAATTAAATATACCATACTTACTGTACCACACTGTGGTACTTTACTACTATCTGAACAGGGAAAATATATCGCGCCGCACAAATGTGCTATGTATTACAGTGTAAAATAAAAATACTTTTTTATTAGTGAGAATGTTGATCATTTGCGAAAAAGTTACGAATGAACCCATAGTGTACTATGGGGTCATTCGTTCACACTTTTCAAGAGCCAGCTACAACATGCAGATTACAAACATCATGAAATGTCCTAAACATACTTACATACATATAGAGGGACTATGCAATATATGTGAAATACTGCTTCTATAGTGTTAAAGGGCAAAATCGGAAGAAATATATATTTAGATGGCGGGTATATCAGAATTAGTGAATGGTTCTGGAAGCTGAAAGTCGACTTTCGACTTTTTCATCATTCAAATTTCGTTTCAGTAGACTAGGTCTATGCATCGGACCTAAAAGTCGACTTTTTCAAATTAAGTCATTTTAAAGTATGCTGAATAATAAGTCATTTTAAAGTATGCTGATTTTCTTCGAAATATGTTAAATTGTAGTACATTGGATTGCGATAAAAACTGAATTTATTAATAACACTTTATCCTTTCCAAAAAATATATATTTTGTGACCTATGGAAAAACGTGGCGAAACTGAAATGAAAATACTACCCAAGTAAAGCGAAATGAGTTCTAGTTAGTGACCGTGTAAATTTAAATCTACCTTAAAATTTATTTAATACTCTTTTTTTGGTTGAGCTATAAATAAAATCCTCATAGCAATCTTGATAATTATACGTTTGTATAGAAGGATAAAATTGTTCCGATTAATCGATACCAAAAGTCGATTTCAGCATAAAGTTGGAACCAAAAAGTCGACCACGAAATAGACTTTTTTAGCCAAATTATCGATCGTCGACTAAAGTCGATTTCGACTTACCATTCCCTACCTACATGGCGAAAACTGAAGCAATTTTGAATTCCTGTTACAAACTAAAGCTATAGAGTTTAGGTTTCGTAATCCACGTGGTATTAATAGAGTTTGTTCAATTCTACTATTGTTATGGATGTGTTCAATGTTGTAACAGTATTTATGTTCCTACTAAGTAGTACATATATCCAAGGTAGATAAATAACGATGGTTCTATCTCTTCTCCTTTGGGTGTTAGAAACAAATGCATAAAATTATAATTAATTGTACCACAGTGTGGTGTAGGTTATAATTAAATAATTTTAAAAGAAATTATGGGAAATAAATATACAATGTGGTACAGGGTATTATAATTTTTTGCATTTTTTTGAAACATACAAAAGGAGAAGAGATAGACACATCGTTTATTATTATTTAAAGAAAATTGGTTCAGATGTGGGTTTAGTACAATATACATACATATATGCTTCATTCGATTACAGCCTTGTTTTATTTCACGTATTATGAAATTTTGTAGAGGGAAGATGCATCTTTATTTATTTTAGATTTAGAGCAACAATATATATGTTTTTATTCTGTTCTAATAAGATGGTGAAGGGCATCGTATATAAGGTGTCCAAAAAACCGGTTATTTCGAAAAAGCTGTTTACTTTTTTAAAACCCGGTTTTCGGTTAATATTTTTTGTCGAAACCGGTTAACCGGTTTTTAAATTATGTACGAAAGTGATGTTTATTGTAAAATAAAAACAACTAACAATCATTTGTATTAAAAATTACTAAATTAAAAAATAGATTATTATTTCGTTTATTACAGGTATAATTTTTTGGATTACTTTAAATAGAAAGTATTATATTTCTGAAATTACATACCTAAACAAATAATAAATCATTTAGAATGTTTTTTTATAATAATATCCTAAAAAAAAGAATACAATTTAAATGATTATTTTTAAACGATTTCCTTTTAATTTTTTATGTAAATTGACGTTGAAAAAGCTCACAAACTTTGATGTAGTCAATATTAGTCCGATAGTCATTAAAGCACTCCGTTTTCTTCTTAAACTATTCAAAAAAAGCAAAGTCATCATACAATGTTGCTTGCCTTTCGTTTTTCGATTCTGTGTGTGACATAAATCCAAAATTAAATTATTTGACTCATCAATATAACAACTTATATATCAAAGCGAATCAGGGGTATCTGGCTGTTCTGTCGGGATTTAACATCCCCAAAAAGTCTAAGCTATTTGTCTTTCCGTTCTTGAACGTATGCTTGAAGTGTTCTGTGCTTCATGGACGACTTATTGAATGCTTTGCTGTACTTCCTGACTTTATTTATTACATCATGGATATCAGGAATAAACCCAAAATCATTTTCAAGGTCAGTGAATTCATATTCACTTTCAGAATATTCAGAACAACTGTCAGAATTATCCACCTCATCGTTGTTATTTATTGCATCTTGTATAAATGGTATCCACAACAAATAGAAAAAATAGATTAACACTTTATTTTTTGTTTTAAACAATAAATAAAAAACCGGTTAACCGACATGAAAAAACCGTCTTTCTCGGTTAACCGAAAATGACATTTTTTAAGAAACCGGTTACGGGTTTGGGTTGCAAAACCGGTTAACCGGATAACCGGTCCCGGTTTTGGACACCCTAATCGTATAGTCGGCTCCGCCCAACTTTTGGTTTTCCTTACTGGTTTTCAAATAAATTTGTGAAATATGTTGACAAATACTTGAATAATTCTCTGAGCCGGGGCTACGGAAAATACGTAGCGCCGCACCAATGTGCTATGTGTTACAGTGTAGAATAAAAAGTCCTTTTTTATAACTGAGAATGTTGACCATTTGCGAAACTGTTACCTGTAGTTACACTATGGGGTCATTCGGTCACACTTTTCAAGAGCCAGCCATACCATAAGGATAACAAACATCTTGAAATGTCCTGAACATACATATATATGATCGTTGATCACTTTGGCCAATAGTAAATTATTTATACCTTCCCTTCCACATGTTAGGAAGGCTCAACATTTGTATTCCTTTCAAAGAAGAGAATTATCACTGGACCCAACGATGTGAATAAGAACGACACCAACAAGCAAATCTTACAGTGCTTTAAAAGGAGTGGTGCAAAAGTGGTGACAAATAAGTACTTCCTCGGCGCGACAAGCCCTTGTTAAATTCATTGGTGAAAATCCAAATTAGAACAACTTCCGGATCATAAGTTGGGGATTTGTATTGCTTCTTTTGCTTTAGATGCTCTTTTTTTGCTGGGTAGTAGGCTAAACAAAATATGCCTCACTTTCATGAAAATAGGTTTAAACCAGTAAGGAAAGACTTATGTCGGGCGGGTCCGACTGTATAATACCCTCCAGCATTGTTTGCCAACAAATACACGGATAACCATTATTACTATTAACAGTTGCCGGTTAAATAGAGTACATTTGTATATTCCGGACACATTTGTATATTCCATTCTAAAACATGCTAAGTCTACTTAGCATAGTTTTTGGGAGACTGCATTTTTAATTTCTAAATATTCCAAATTATATTCAGCCAAATTTGGCGTTTATCCGTCAAACCAATCAAAAGTTATTCACAAAACAGTACAGGCCATTCTATATGCATTACAAAGGAATTCCACACAAATTTAAAAAATTAATCAAACTTTGACGCCTCTCCTGAAACTACCTTTTTGCACTTCGCATAGTTTAGAATCGGTGGGGACCTTTATATGGGGGGCTTAACATAGACATGGTCCGATGTTCCCCATTTTTACTAGGGACTATTAGGTATACTATTGAGTATGAATTCTTAAATTTCAGCCAGATCAATTGAAGAATCCGTTCTGAAGAACATCAAGAAGTGACATACATATGTTGGGATCTTTATATGAGGGATATACCAAAACATGTGTCATATTTTTACTAGGGAAGATTGGGTCCAATATAAAGTGTAATTTCTTAAATTTCAGTCAGATCCATTGAAAAAGTGTTCTCTAGAGCATCAATAAGTGATATCAGAGGGGACCTTTATTTGGGGGCTATATCAAAACACGGGCCGATGTTCACTATTTTTACTATGGGTGATTATGTTCAATATAAAGTGTAAATTCTTACATTTTCATCCAGATCCATTGAAAAATGTATTACATAGAGCGTCAAGAAGTGCCATAGGTGGGAACCTTTATATGTGGGCTATATCAAAACATGCACCTATATGCCATATTTTCAATAGGGATCGACCCTAGTCTAAGGAATGCCTCTGTACCAATTTTCCTTAAGATAGCTTCATATTTGCGACTTTGATTACAAGAATACATGGACAGACTTACAGACAGACAGACGGACATGGCTTAATCAACTCAAAAAGTGTGTTGAATCCATAATTCAACACTGGTTTGCATTTCTAAAATTTTTGTATATTCTTTAATAATTTTAATTTTTTTTCTCTTTTTTTCATGGCAACTAATGTCCAAATAGTTTGTAAGTCACTGAATTTTGTTTGCTTTAAAAGTACCTTTTTTTACCCTTTTTTCTATTTTCCGCCCAAAATGAATATTTTGTTTAAAAAGCACAGGCCTGGCCTGTTGTCGTTTTAGGATTAAGTTAAGTTAAGTAGTAAGAACAATTCCTGGAAATAAAGAAGGTTCAATCCTCCATTGAATTAGAATTCTCTGGTTTTTCATTTGTTGGAGCCTCCTTTCAAATCTTAATTATTGATTCTTGAACAAGGGCCAGGAGTCAACAAAGTGATTCTATGCCGAATGGTATAATAATCGATGGGTCTATATCTTTCTTTTTTAGGCGTTACAAACAAATGCACAAAGTCATAATATCCTGTACCACAGTGTGGTGTCGGGTATACAAATATGCCTCGTTAAAGTGGATCAAATCTAAGCTATGTTTCTAAACACGACCATTCTGTGGTATGTGGTACATTTGTGCCGACACAGAGCATTTTCATTGAACACCAGCTTTTTGCATTGTTAGGGTGGTGTAGGGTATATATTCGGCCCGCCCGACTTTCTGTCGTTCCTTACTGGTTTTTAATTGTTTTAAAAACAGTTACTAAACTTTTGTTCCTTCGAAAAAGTTTCGTGGTTCACTTTTGTAGCCCTCATAATTTCCTTTAATTTAAATTATATCTCGGCTTTATCGAGCCGATTATACTTATATTCAAATTTGGTCCAAATACTAAAAACACCTTCCAAGAAAACGGGAATTTTTAAGAAATTTAAAGAAAAATTACCATAATTTTTTTTTAAATATTTTTTCATATTTACCCACCGACGAAAATTTTGTTGCATAGTGTTGTTGTTTGCCCATAATGTTGTCCCTTTCCCAGCAAGTTCATCGGATTTGCATTTCCCCGGGATATCCCTATGCCCAAATACCCATATGAGGTAGATATAAAGGGTTTTCCAACAAGAGGTGTTATTTTGAATCACCCGGTATTTCGGTAGCTGTCACTTTTGAAGCTTTTATTTTTTGACATTTGAAAAGTAGAAACTACGCCATTACTAAAAATGGAACGATACACGATTCGACAACGCAATGAAATTAATAAAATTCACTACAAAAATGGTGAACATCTTGAAGTCACAGTTCGCAAAACTAAAGCATTTTTGGGTCGTCGTGAAGCACCTTGTCGACCGATATACAGAAATTGGTGGAAAAATTCGAGCTGTTGGGACTAGTTAGTGATGTGAAGAATAAAACCGGGCACGTCGCTCAAGAACTACTGAGAATACCAGGTTTGTCCATTCCTCGTCGTTCTTTGGAATTGGGCATTCCACAAACGTCATTACACCGTATGTTGCATAAAGACATGGGTCTTAAGGCTTATAAAGTTCAGTTAACACAAGAACTCAAGCCGGCCGATCATCAACAACGTCGTGTATTTGCTGATTGGGTCCTTGAAATGCATGAAAATGATCCGAAATTCCTTCGAAAATTCATCTTGACTGATGAGGCCCATTTCCACCTCGGTGGCTACGTCGACAAGCAAAATTGTCGCATCTGAGGCTCGGAAAACCCAAGAGTAATTGTTGAGAATCCTCTCCATCCTCAACGTGTGACTGTTTGGTGCGGTTTATGGTCCGGCGGGGTCATTGGACCTTACTTTTTCGAAAATGAGGTTGGATCAACAGTTACGGGGAATGGATTGCGCTATCGAGAGATGATTAATGATTGTTTATGGTCGGAGTTCGATTGTATTGATCTGGACAACGTTTACTTTCAACAAGACGGCGCTACGTGCCACACAAGCAACGAAACCATTGCTCTGTTACGGGAAAAGTTTCCGGACCGTGTTATCTCTCGAAGAGGTGATCACAATTGGCCACCGAGATCTTGTGATTTAACACCTTGCGACTTCTACCTTTGGGGCCACGTGAAAGAGAAGGTCTACGCCAACAGTCCAGCGTCTATTCAAGACTTCAAACATAGAATTCGTGAGGCTATCGAGAACAGAGGGCAGCCACTTTGCGATTTGGTTATGGAAAATTTCATGAAAAGGATATGGTCCTGTAAGCGTGGTCGTGGGGGCCATTTGGCTGATGTTGTTTTACATTCTTAACGGCATACCTTCCTCTTTATTATGAAATAAACATCCGATCATTTATCTCAAAAAATGACATTTTTCTTTGAATACCAAAATGACACCTCTTGTTGGAAAACCCTATCATAAAATGTGCGGTTATCTCTTTAAGAGATCTGCAGCAGTCGAATGCTGTATGAGAATTTAGGGATGTCCGGAGATTTAATGGCAACCTGCCTGTGCGACTAAATGACGACAACAGTGATTTTCACTATGTTGCGATATCCCTATTGCCAATATTTCCGCTTCATAGACACTGCAAGTATTTGGTAGTATGTGCGCTATATTAACACTAAGTTCTTTACAAACTTCTCATTCAGCTTCGAACCATCTGTATAGATGTGTACTCGTATATAATTTCAATTTTCTGGTATTTTGCCATTCTCCTCCTCCACTGACAGGTATTGTATGAAACAGTTTCGCTCGACAGTGTTCGCCGTTGATATATAGCCCACTCGGTCAGTAACTATTGCACTACAATGTGATATCCTCATGTGACCGTAGATCACTGATATATAGTTTATTCGTAAAGACGATCTAGTTGCCGTCTCTCTGAAGACATTTTCCAAATAATATGGCTGACATTTTACAGATTTATTTTTATTATTTAAAGAAATTGGCACAAAAAACATATATATTATAATCGTAGCTTAACGCAATACATGGTGGAAAATATTTGTATTCTTGCGTAATTTAACTTTCATTTTATGTCGTTCTAATCTCTTCACCCTATACATATACAACAAAGTGCGTACGAGCAATTAGCTAATTAGTAAAAATACATTAATTATACTCGTACTTGTCCGTGCATCAAGAAATCAGCAGAAAAACTTCCAGCATATAGCTGCACAAACCATTTGTCCTTTCGCTAGTAATACTCGGGAAACGGAGATTCGTTTAACAGTTCAAAGTTGTAGAATATTAGCGTTTTAATATGCTTAATCGAAAGCCCATAAGGTGCATTTATCGGTGTTATTTCCGTTTCCTCGGCTTAACGTGTCAGTCGAACAATAGATATCATGAGATTTCTCTTAAATTTTGCACTGCTCTCGTGGCATTGATTGAGACGTATCAGTTGTACTTGCTGTCACCGGGGTTTTTCAATATGTCTAGTGTCATTGGTTTCATTTGGATCTTTTTGGACTACGGCTATAAATTTGCCCATATATACATATGCTTGAGCGTTATATGGCAAAGTCGACAAGAAAAGAAAATTTGTCAGATGCTACAGGACATTGAGGATACATTCCAGCATCGATTTTGTCATTATCAAAGTGTCTTCTTCGAAAAGATCGAGGCATCTGCAAGACGATGTTCTTTTAGCCGTTTCTATCATTACTATTGGATATTCGAAGGATCATGGCTGATCATAGTGATAATGGTTCATTATAGCAGGAGAAATGTAGATATAAAATTTCTCCTTCGTAATCTGTATGGATACGAAGCCACCAGAAATGTCCAATTGCAAATGGCATTGGTCACTAATGAAATTAACGAGAAATTGCATATGCTGGTGAAATATGTGGAAGCTAATACTCGTCCATCGAAAGGCAAAGTTGAAAAACAATTGGATTTTAATACTCGTACTAGTAATTCCGAACCATCAAATAGTTTACAGATCCCTAACGATGTCTTAGATGTGGGGGGTTCGGTGCTCTCTATAGAGAGCTCGGATTATGACATAGCCGATGATGCTGTCTATGGAAGCCATTCGCAGGGTCATCAGCATTATAGCGACCGATCCCATTCACACGATCTAGTGTATTACTTACCCGAAATGAAACAGGTTTATGGACAAATTGCCGAACTTTGCCGATGTGTTTCAGCATTATTTGGTTTGCGCATATTTGTGGCAAATTTCCTGTGTATTTGCGAATTCTCCGAACTTAGCTATGCTTTTATCACAAATCTGGCATCAGGACCATTGCATACACTTTTAGTTGTTAGCGAATTTTTGCTAATGTTACCGGGCATGGTCAGCTTTATTTCTTTGTACCAACTGTGTGATAGCTGTTCCAACAAGGTAAGTTACTCATGGGCAAACTATATAATAAATACTTGTGAACAAAAGCATAACTTGTTATAAAATTCGACGATTTTTGCTACAGCAGTAGATTCTTACCAACATCATAAAAATCGAATATTTTCATTTATTTACATTATTAAATTTTTTACATATTTAAATTTTAAATTGTGCTTCGAAAAGTGGAAACATTTACACAAAATGGTAAATAATATTAGTCATTATATTGAATTACTCCTACTGAACGGAATATAAAATCTTTTATAGGGTTTCAAAGGAAATTACAATGACTGTTTTGATTGCTTAAAATTTGATTTTTAATGTTTAGGGATCTGCTGGATTGGTTTCCAGATTCAGAAAGTTGGCGACCTCGTTGGGATGCGTCAACCAAAACTTTGTGAACAACCTGAGTTGGATTGCCTGGCCACATTGTCGTCAAGTTCAAGCCCAGTGCGAATTTAGGTGGCTACACCAACCAGTTCTCAGCTGCTTTAGAACTGCTCTACACAGCTGTTTGTAGGGGCAGTCCCTCTTATTCCGATGCCACAGGAGAAGATTGCTTTCCGAGAACGATATTCACCCGGCATGAATGTCATTTAAACCTGATTGGTACGCTCTTTGATGTAGAGGCTCCCAATTGTACCGTTGGACCTCGCGTTCAGGATCGTAAAGATCACTGGTGGTAGCCTATCCGCAAGGTGGTGGTTGGGATGGTTACTCCAATAGCAACCCAGCAGATAAGGCTTCGACAACATAAAGTTGTGTATAGGCACTGGAATGATCTTCGACTTTTAATGAATGTGGTCTTCGAAAGACATGAGGAGGCACTCTGTCAGCTGTTCTGAGGCAGCATTCTGGCAGGTCTGCAAGTTCTTCCACTGCGTCTCACTCACATTCGGTTACACTTGACACTTTCTTTGACTGTTCCCCAAGCGCTGCCGGCGAGCAACTTATGGACCTTGTTTCTGCTTCTCATTCCATCGCAGATGGCGGTGGCGTGTTCAGAATGTTTTAAAAAGCTATCGAACGTGACCCCGATAATGCTGGGGTAGCTCGCGGTTGGAATTGGTGTGTCATCGACCTTTACATTTAAAGGCAGCCGCAGTTTCACTGCGAATGTGGTGAACAGTGTGGCGGAAACCTGCATGTTCCTCGCAGTGAAGAAGCTGGCAAGATCAGCTAGATATTAATTCAACTAATTAATTCCTCTTCCTCGATTTTGCGACCAGACGCCAGAATCGTACAATCATCGAATTTCAGAGCCGTCAGGTAGAAAAGGTAAAGGTTAAACAGAGCCGGACATATCACGCCACCTTGGGGAACTCCCTGTTTAACTCTACAGGATTTTGACATCTTGTTCTTGAATTCCACGGGTTTGGGGGCTATGACGTGGTAGACCTTCCCTACCTCCACACTGGTGGAACCTAATTAAAAAAAAAAAAAAAACAAAAAAAAAGATACTTCGGTTTTCTATGGCGCATAGCTTTCGACTTCCAAAAGGACCAACGTGATGAGTGGTAGCGCTGGTACACGGTATTTCGTTGACGTTGCTAAGGTCATCAAGTTGACTATGTAGAGAATGGATTTTCCTCCGTATAGTCCGACGTTCTTAAGGAGTTCAGCAATATGAGCTCTCTTGAGTGCAACCGTTTGCGCTTTGAAGTTGATTTGTGAGATGTGGTCGGTTGCTGCACTAAATGTTATCAACATGGTGGACATACCGTCTCGGTCCATGCACATGTTTGGATTTCGGCTAGACCATCTAATGTGGAATCCTTCTAAAAAGGTTGAAGGACTGCAATACCGGTCTTCCAACTGGCAAATGGAAGGTCGGCGGTATTTATAGTGAATGCTGAATCTCTGTCCCACCTCAGCAAGTGCGAGGGACAAGTGTCATATGAGTTCAGCGCAACGCGGATAATGGTATACACGAGCGGTATCCGGCTAAAAGTGTACAAGATCGACAAGGGAGATGAGTTGAGAGATACTCTACCAGACAACACTGGTTCAGTATCTTAAGATAAAACTCAATTTTCGCAAGTGTATAAAAAGAATCCTGTGAGTATGAGCTTCTAGTCGACTCCGATGACGGGGGAGACATATCTGTGGTAGTGAAACCTAACATAAACCGGTTTCTACAGATAAACTACCACTCTGCATCGTCCGCTTTAAAAGCCCACCTGATGTAAGGAGAGGGTGACCTGATCCTAATCCAGGCATTATGGTTGAGAGGAGATATGGTTTGTGGGCTTAGCAACACCATGGTTTTGGGCTACTTCAAGGAACAGGTAATGGAAGACTTAAGGCCTGTATGCTTGTCAAAAACAACATTAATATAATCTACTAAAACTAAACAAAACCGAAACATCAACTAAATTTTAATGCCAGAATCAAGTTAATATCTCACAACCTTCTTCTTTAATATAAATTGATTTTTCGATCATTATAACATGGTCACTCTGTAGGCTATAAAGCATGTTTAAGTATTAGTAAATTAGTAACAGTGCATTAATTATACTTGAATATTAAATAAATTAACAAATATAAAAAATAACTTCTACAAATAGCGGCAGAAACCATTTATCCTTTCCATTGTAAAACACGGGATACGGATTCGGTTAACAGTTTATAAGTCTGGAATATTAACGCTTGAATATGTTTAATCGACACACAAACTGCATTTATCGGTGTTATTTCCGTTTCCTGAACTTAACGTTTCAATCGAACAATGGATATCTTGAGATGTTTCTTAACTTTTAAACTGCTCTCGTGGCATTGATCGAAATGGGTCAGTTGTATGTACTTGTTTGTGATGTCACTGAGGATTGACAATATCTACAGTGACAAACGTTTAGTTTGGATATTTTTGGAATACGGCTATAAATTTGCCCATATGTACATATGCTTGAGCGTCATATGGCGACGCCGACAAGAAAAGGAAATATGTCAAATGCTGCAGGACATTGAGGATACATTCCATTTTAATAGTAAATATAGTTTTCTAAATATTTTTTACTATTTATATTATTCTTAAATTATTTTTTTTATATTTGTAAAACATCTTTGTGGCATGTTTTTCTTTTGAAACTTGGATTTTGTAGAATAATAGAATCATACATATCGTTAACAAATTGTCCGATAGTATCGATACTATCGATAGTATCGGACAAAAACTATCGATACTATCGAATGGGGCGACTTTCGATAGTTTGACAGCTCTACACTAGACCCATAGCATGGGAGGTACTAGAATCCGTTAACCGATTCTTTTCTTAACCCAAGAATGAACATTATCAAATTTAAGGTAAATCCGGATAGATTTATATACTCGTATTATGTTTCATCGCTATAGAAGCTATGCTTTACATCAGAATCACTACGAAATTTGCCACTAACCTATTTATACCCTCACTTTAGTGTGACGAGGGTATATATCATTTGCTACGGAAAAAAGTGTAACACGTCGAAGGAGTGACCTAAGACCCCAAGTATGTTCGGAGGAAATCCGTTTTGGGTCATTTTAAGTCGAATGAGCAATGTCCGTCCGTCTGTCTGTCTGTCTGTCTGTCTGTCTGTCTGTCTGCCTGTCTGTCTGTCTGCTGGCTGGTGCGCACGATAACTCTCGAAAGGAGTAACCGATTGACTTCAAATTTGGTATGTGCTAATATTTTTTTCTATCTCCGGCTAAGTTCGAAGATGGGCTATATTGGTCCACTCCTTCTAGTACCTCCCCCACAAAGGGTTAAAATGTTGTAAAATATTGATTCTTTAATAACTGCTATACTACTTATTCGAATCTTTTGAAATTCCACACATAGTATTAGCTTATTAGTCGCCATCAACTCGAGAAAAAAGGGCGAAGTCGCCACGTCCCTTTTCGTACCTCCCACACAAATGCACCATTTTGCACCAAAAGTTAACAGCTTATAACATTAATAACAGTGTATAAAAATACTTCAAATTTTGTACAGTGTTATGCTTTTATATTGCCTACAGTCCAGGGGAAAATGGGTGTTGTTGCCTCGCCCCTTTTGGTACCTCCCACACAAAGGTACCTTTTTGCACCAAAAGTTAACAGCTTATAACATTAATAACAGTATAAAAATACGTGGAATTTTGTACAGTGTAATGTTTTTATAGTGTCTATAGCCCTGTGAAAAATGGGCGTTAATGCCACGCCCCTTTTTGTACCTCCCACACAAAATGCCCAAATCATACCACAATTTAATGTCTCATAACGTTAATACCAGTGCACATATATGCTTATAAGTCGGCACAGTGCAATGAATTTAAAGTATCTAATGTTCAGCGAAAAAAAGGTGTATTTGATAAACCTCTTCTGGTACCTCCCGCAGAAATTGACAGAATAATTCGAGTAATATTCAATATTACATTACTCACAAAGTGAGGGTATACCTTAGTCGGTTTACCCGACTGAAACTTTCTTACTTGTTTTCTATCAAGGATGATATGTTAACGCCATCACTGATGAGTAAATGTTGAGTATCGAAAACAACAACGGCCAAAAGGGTCACATTCCGAACTGTTTGGGACCGTGAAAGAGCGACTAAAGATTACCCTGCACATAATCAGGTTGCCAGGAGACAGCGGGGTAAATTTTTTTGAAAATAACATCTATTCCCTGAAATTAACCGACGAATGTTAATTTACAACCGGACAAGAGTGAGCGGATGAAAACAACATAAGGATATATGCCGGAACGAAATCTGCAACAGAAATAGACTTAAGGATTATGAATTCAGCATCTCCAAGCTTCTACAACAACAGCAACCACCAGTTACACTTGTCTCCTTAGGGGGTATTGAAATTCCCTTTTCTGAAAGCGCAAAAAACTAAGGTATTATACTGGACAGGAAGTTGCACTTCTATTGATATCTAAATTATGAAATTATATTGTAAAACTAGGGAAATTAAAAAAAATAATTTTTCATATTTTTTATTTTAGATATTTTGTAATATACTATGGGTACTTTAAAAACATTACACTGTACAACATTTTAGGTGTTTGTATGTGCAGGAAACCAAGTTATAACGTAAACCTTTTGTGCAAATTGTCCATTTTTATGAGGGGTATCAAAATGGGGCGTGGCCATAACGCCCATTTGTCTCAAGATAATAGCGACGTTGAAACTAATACTATGTATGTGTGGAATGGTTAAAGATTCCAAATAGTAGTCTAGAACTTATGAGATAGGAAATATTGCCCTAAATAGTTCCCCTTTGTGGGGGAGGTACTCGAAGAAGTGAGCCAACATAGTCCATGTTTGTCCCTAGTCTGAGATAGAAAAAAATATTGACGCATACCATCGGTTAATCCTGTCGAATGTTATCGTGCGCCCCAACCAGACAGACAGAAGGACATTGCTAAAATGACTTAAAATGGCCCAAAATAGATTTCCGCCAAATATTCTTGGGCTCTCTTAGGTCATTCCATCGATATGTTGCACTTTTGACCTGCAGCATCTGATATACAGGGTGGCTGATATGTATTGCAACCAACTTCAGGTTGCTATCATTTCTAAACCGCTAGTCTGATAGCTGGCAGATTTATTTCAGTGACAGTTCATTTTATTGTTTACAAGCTTACAAAAGCATTTTGATCTATTGCATTCATAAAAAAAGTTATTCGTGATGGAATTCAAGCGTGATAGTGTGATTGCTTTATATTTGGGTGGAACAACACAAGTGGCTATCGTTAGAGCCCTCCAGCATTTAAATGTGAATAAATCTCTTGTTTCTCGTACCATTGCTCGTTACCGTGGTACTGGCAGTGTTGCATCGCGTCCAAAAAGTGGACGAAAAAAAACGGCAACAACACCAGAAATGATCCGAAAAGTGAAGGCCAGATTTGATCGAAATCCACGCCGCAGTGGTAGAAAAATTGCTCGTGACCTGAACATATCGCGAGAACGGATACAACACATATTAAAAAATGAGCTTGGGCTAAAGCCATTGAAGTTCCAAAAAGTGGAAGAGCTCACCGATGCACAAAAAAAAGTTAGACTGGAAAGAGCCAAGGAGTTGCTTCGCTTGCACGAAAGTGGCCAGTTACCGAATTTGGTTTTCTCCGAAGAGAAGCCATTCCAAATTGAGCAGTTTGTGAACAAACAAAATGATGGGGTTTACTTGCCAAAAAGGTCAGCTGAAAATTTACACCTTCGATTGGCCACCAGAACTCAAGCGCCGCGATGGTAATGGTGTGGGCCGCCGTAACGCTCGTATTCATCGACCATGGGGTCAAAATAAATGCCGAATATTATCGGGAAAATGTCCTAAAGACAGTATTGAAGCCCTGGGCAGACAATCATTTCGGCCGCAGACCATGGACATTCCAACAGGACTCAGCACCATCGCACTCAGCACGCGTCAACCAAGAATGGCTTAAAAAGGAGTTTCCTCGCTTCATTTCTACCGCACAATGGCCACCAAGATCTCCGGATCTCAATCCGTTGGACTTTTGCGCCTGGGGCATTTTAGAGAGTAAGGTTCGCACTAAAAAATACCAAAGTATCGATCAGCTCAAGACGGCGCTTCGCCGGGAATGGGCCAAAATACCGCAGAGCCACTTTCGTGCAGCGTGTGATGGCTTTGTCGGCCGCTTGAAGGCCATAATTCGTGCCAAAGGTGGCCAATTCGAACAAATCTAAACTGTTTCTAAAATTTTATGTTATTTCTGACATTTTTTGCTTTTGAACAATAAAATTTAAAAAAAAATTAAAAAAAATATAGCGCTTTACTTTGTTGCATTACATATCAGCCACCCTGTATACCCTTTATCACAATAGTGGGTGTATAAAAGCCGGATTATGTTGAAATTCTCTTATTTCTACTAAAATCGCTATAATTTCTACATTTATTCATTTCTACATTTTATTCAAATAGGCATTGTTTTCTTCGTTAGAATATTAGTTTCCAAAAATTGGGACAAACAATTTTTGCAAATATTTTTTCTATTTCTTATGGTGTTTTTTGTGTCAGCCAAAAACGATTTTTTCAAAAAAAAATCAAATCTTTTCTAATTATTTTAACGACTGTTACTAAACTTCTCTTTCCACGTGAAAGTGTCATTACAAACATTTGTAGTCCTAATAATTTCCTTTAATTTAAAGTATACTACAAAAAATATGGAAATGGGAATTTTAAAGAAAAATTGTATTTTTTTATTTACGCACAGCCCTTCGACAAACATTTTGTTGCATAGTGTTATTAGATTACACTAACAAGCTAAACACTTTAGACGAGCTCGAGATGTTAATGCCGCTCATATTTGACCGAGTCCTCAAAATTGGAACTGACCACTTAAAGCATTGTTAGCGAATCCAATGTGGACATTTAAATAATGTGATATCCCATAGAGATTGGAATAAATGTAGTTTCAACATAAAGCCAGAATCATGTTGATATCTCGCACCCTTCATCTTTAATATAAATTGATTTTCCTATCATTCTAACATGGTCACTCTGTAGGCAATAAAGCATGTGTAAGCATTAGTAAATTAGTAACAATGCATTAATTACACTTATCAGTAAATCAAGCAAGTATAAAAATGAACTTCTGGCAAATAGCCTCACAAACCATTTATCCTTTTAATTGTAAAATAAGGAATACGGATTCGGTTAACAGTATATAGTTCTGGAGTAGTGGCATATTAATATGTTAAATCGAAACAGCACAAACTGCATTTATCGGTGTTATTTCCGTTTCCTCGGCCTAACGTGTCAGTCTAACAATAGTTATTTTGAGATTTTTCTTATCTTGTGCACTGCTTTCGTGGCATTGATTGAGATGCATCAGTTGTACTTGTTTTTGATGTCACTGAGGATTGACAATACCTCCAGTGTCATCGAGTTCATTTGGTTATTTTTAGATTACGTCTATAAATTTGCCCATATATACATATGTTTGAGCGTCATTTGGCGACGACGACAAGAAAAGGAAATTTGTCAATTGCTGCAGAACATTGAGGATACATTCAAGCATCAAATTTGTCATAATAAAAGTTTCATCTTCGAAAAGGTCGAGGCATCGACAAGACGATGTTATTTTATTCGTTTCTATTATTACTACTGGATATTCGAAGGATCTTGGCTAATCATAGTCATTATTTTTCATTACAATAGGGAGGATGTTGATTTCAACTTTCTCCTTTGCAATCTGTATGGATATCAATCCACGAGAAGTGTTCAATTGCAAATGGCATTGATCATCAACGAAATAAACGAGAAATTGCATATGCTGGGAAAATATGTGGAAGCTAATACGCATGTTGTGGCAACAAGGACCAAAGTTGAAACTAAATTGGATATGAATAATTCCGAACAATCAAATGTCAGACAGATCCCTATCGATACCGTAGATTCGGGGGCCTCGGGGCTCTCTATAGAGAGCTTGGATTATGACATGGCCGATGATGCTATCCATAGAAGCCATTCGCAGTGTCATCAGCCTTATAGTGGCCGATCCCATACACACGATTTATTGAACTACTTACACGAAATGAAACAGGTTTATAGACAAATTGCCGAACTTTGCCGATGTGTTTCAGCATTATTTGGTTTGCGTATATTTGTGGCAAATTTCCTGTGTATTTGTGAATTCTCCGAACTTTGCTATGCTTTTATCACAAATCTGGCTTCGGGACATTTGAGTGAAGTATCACTAGTTAGTGAATTGTTGGTAATATTACCTAGCATCATTAGCTTTATTTCTTTATACCGACTGTGTGATAGCTGTTCCAACAAGGTAAGTTATACATCTGCTATCTGCTATCCAACAAAATCAGAAATTATCATCACCATTTGCAATTTTGACAATTTTTGCTGCAACATTAGAGTCTTACTAACAAAATGCTTTTATTTATATAAGTACATCATCACATTTGCGCGATATTGAGCTTCGAAGAGCGAAAAAACTGTACAGTACCTCTACCACTCTTTGCCAAACAATACATGGAGACATTTGAAGGGGCTATATCAAACCATTATTACTATGAATTGTTGCAGGTTAAATGGAGTCAATTTCTAAATTCCATCTGGAAGAAGTCAAAATCGTCGTTAAATTAAAGATTTGCGCCAACGACTGCCTTTTTCATTAAAATATTAGTTATTTAGTAATTAAAATACAGATAACTTCATTAATATTAAGTAAATTTTCTTAATTTTAAGTACAAAACATACTTATTTCAAAGATTAAGAGCGTCTTTGGCGCAAATCTTTAATTTTAAGACAAAATTTGTGTCGATGTATGCATAAAAACATGGATCAACATCAACTTCATTTGCTAGGGATGATTTAATGCAACAT
The DNA here is from genome assembly GCA_963930755.1 of Eudasyphora cyanicolor. Lineage (NCBI taxonomy): Eukaryota > Metazoa > Arthropoda > Insecta > Diptera > Muscidae > Eudasyphora > Eudasyphora cyanicolor. Next base: position 169,350,033 of record OZ005736.1, on the reverse strand, counting down.
GAGCTTAGGTTAGGTCAACTGAGGATGGAGCCCGGCTCAGTAAAAGCCCAGAGTCCGTTGAGAGTATAACTGATCCATTGAAAACATGTTAAGTCGACTTAGCATGTTTTAGAGTGAAGATATCGATTTGTAGGCCTTCTAATTTTCTTTAATGCATACAGCATCACGGCTCTATCGGGCTTATACTTTAGATATGCTCCAAATACCGTTTGTTTCATGTCAAATCGAACACCTTTTTTGGGTAACAATTTCAGATTTCAAAATAAATGTACATATCGATTCTTTGCTCAAAAAAATAAAATTTTTTCCGATGTTAGTAGCATCTGAAATCTGAGAAAATAGGAACATATTCTCAAGAGGCGTACGTTTTGAGTTATGTATTTTCGGAATGCGTGGACGGGTTTTTACAGATGAAGGCTAACATTAAGGGCCATAATATCTTCTTTTTATACCAGAATTTCATCTACGCGTCCCTAACGTTTTTTAATGAATCCAATGCATCTGCAAATTTAATTTGCATTTTACACACCAATGACAGCAACTTAAAATTCTGTGAAAAAAATAGTTATGTAGCCCCATATATATTCTAAAGGAACGTTGGACATTTTAAGACGGTGTTCAGCCCCGTTATTTTTTTAAAAAATATTTATTAAGAAATTCCTGAGATGAAGATATTGCATTTGTTATATTTTAAAAACGCGTTTATGGATTTATACAAATTAGAGCTCTTCTTATAGGTATCGACTAGGACGTCGTAGATATATGCAAAAATTCCCTAATATTTGCAATATAATATATATACACGGGGCAAAATCGCCTATTTTTGATATGTTTGAATCGATTGAAAATACATTTAGAACACAAATTTTTAAATATTATATATTTCAGAGCAAATAAATTTTATTTGAAAATCAATAAAATTTATTTGGAACGCATTTATGTAATCAACAAAAGAAACATAATGTGGTTTGCCTGCATTTTCCACGATACAGTTAAATATACAACATACTCGTATAACGATATCAATTAACTAATGATGTCCATAAATAATACATATACCTAGGAATGAAAAAGCATTAATTAAAAAATGTCGATACAACCAAACAATGAACAACTTCATTGAATAGAGTCATACACTTTTTATTGTAAATTTGAATACGGAACAGTGAAAACCAAAAAAAACGAAAACAATGCATAGTCGTATTGTGAAACGAATTTACCGCATTCACTTCCGTTTGTTGGGTTTAACGTGTCACTCGGATCATAAATGTCTGGAACTATTCTTGTGTATTTATCACTGCCTAATTGTTGTGGTTCAATTGTATGTCTTGTGTATTGAATACATGAATGTTAGAATTTTCAGTTTCTACGGTGTGACCATCATCATTTGGATATTTCTAAATTTCGCTTACAAGATAGTGCACATTATTATTTGTCTCTCAATGATTTGGAGGCGAAACGAAGAAAAGAAAATTTTGCAAATGTTGCAAGACATTCAGGATACGTCCACCTTGCAATTGTTCTATCAATATTCGGATGAGGAGGATGACCAATTGTATGGATTTTTTTATCGCTACTATTGGATATTCAATACATGCTGGACGATAGTGGCCTTTGGCTCTACGTTTTATCTAGAAAGTCTAGAATACTTTTGGGTTGCATGCCAAGGCCTCTTCACGTTACAGGCAATTAGGCTAATTTATCTGCAAATGGCTTTGGTTGTTATGGAAATTGAACAGAAACTAAATAATTTGGACAAATGCTTGGAAACTAATAATATTTCAAGGGACGCAAAGAAAGCACCTCAGCAAGAACCGGAAATAAACAAGAAATTCCATTTATATTTTACAACTCCTTTAAAGAGTCGGGTGCTTGCCAAACCTATTGCGGAAGATGACTCTATACAAATCGAAGATTTTGATAATTACAAAGTTGATATTCATTGCAGTAAAGCCATCCTGCCTAATCAGTACAATTCTTCTGTTGAACTCCGTCCATTCCAGCGGCAGCGTATTCTGGCACTGAAACAAATTTACAAACAAATATCTGTCGTATGCCATCGCTGTTCATGTCTCTATGGTCTATCGATATTTCTGACAAACATAGTGTGTATTTGTGAATTCACCGAAGTATTCTATGCCATCATCACAACTATGATTATTGGTGTTTACGATCGATTGGGAATGATTCGAATGATACACGCTGAAAAAAAATCGCTTTTGTAATATATTGTCCCAAACATATTCGGCTTGAAATATATATGTATTCAGGGTACACTCTAAACATATAGTATTTGGTATATACAAAAATTATATATTTGGGAAAATGTCGTTCTAAACAAATCTTTGTTTACATCCCAATATGTTATTATTTGGGACTATTATTTCCGAAACAAATATTTATTTGTATTTAAGTATTCGGAAAATACATAAATTGTGTTACAATTTTCAGTAATTCAAAGTTAATTTTTTAGAAATGTTAAATGTTCGTAAAATAATAATAATTGAAATCGTATAATCTTGGATTAAAATAAATTACTTAGAGGATTGACAACTAATGATGGCTTGGAATACTCAGAAAATTTAAATGATTAATTTAAAACGCAAGTTAATAAGGTATCATAACTGGGAGGTCTAATTCGAAAACAAGGAAAAATTAAAACTGAATTTCGAAAAAGTCAGTAAATGTTTTGAACATTTTTTTAAATAAAATATATTTGGAAAAATTCCTAAACAATAATTTTATTTGTATTTAAACACATATTTTATTTGAGAAATTTAGTTTGCAAATAAATTTTGTTGTAATATATTAATATATGCGTTCCAAATACATTTTATTGATTTTCAAATAAAATTTATTTGCTCAGAAATATATAATATTTAAAAATTTGTGTTCCAAATATATTTTCTTTCGATTCAAACATATCAAAAAAGGTGATTTTTCCCCGTGTATACGTGATTATACCCTTAATTGCGGAATTTACTTTATTATGCTGGCTGAGCGATCGATGTTCGAGAAAGGTAAGATTTATAAAGAATGTTGAAAAAGTGGTCTCATCATGACGATCCATGGAGACAACTTTCCGCGGCGTAATAAGAGTTATTACTGTTTGATTTAATGAGTTCAATGGAAGGGGGATTGACATTTGGACGATATTATTGTACCCTCCACCATAGGATGGGGTTTATCACTCCGTTTGTCGCTCCGTTTATAACAGCTCTAAATATTGATCTAAGACCACATAAAGTATATATATTAATAATCGTCGTAAAATTCCAAGACGATTTAGCCATGTCCGTCTGTCCGTCCGTCCTTCTATTGTAATCACGCTACAGTTTAGAATAGTTAAGCCAGATGAATGAAATTAGGTATAGACCAGCGATGGGCACAACCATACTTCCACAAAATTCAATATCGTATATCTGTATATGTGAGAAGAGCTAACGTTCTCTTTGTGCACTGCTCAAAATGGTATGTTAATTTTTCTAGCGTACTTGGCCCACTTAAAAATATCCAGTAAAGATCTTAACATTTTTCTATTACCTAATCTGTAGTAAAGACCACACAGCTGCTAGTCTGAAGATAGGTAATGGGATATAATGTGATGTATCTACACCATTTTCAACTGTAATTCGAAAAAAATCAATTCAATTTCGAATTAGATCAATTGAAATTCGAAGATTCCATTTGATATTCGAAAAAGGTCAATTGAAATTCGAAGATTCCATTTGAAATCCGAAACACATCAATTAAAATTCGAAAGACATCAATTGAAATTCGAAATACATCAATTGAAATTTGAAATACATCAATTAAAATTCGAAATACATCAATTGAAATTCGAATTTTTCCATTTGAAATTCGTAATACACCAATTGAAATTCGAAAAACATCAATTGAAATTCGAAAATGTAAACAAATCTGTACATTAGATTGGGTAGAATTTATTTAAACACATTTGCTGACTAAATCTTAACATATAATGTGACGAACAGAAAACATATAGATGATCTTATCTTTTATGAATATTTATTTAAAATTAGTTGAAACAAAACACATTTAAATATTTTAATATTAAAGGTTTAACACAGACAAATTGTATCACTTAAATGCGCCCCATCTAATATACAGGGTGGCTGATATGTAATGCAACAAAGTAAAGCGCTATATTTTTTTAATTTTTTTTTTAAATTTTATTGTTCAAAAGCAAAAAATGTCGGATATAACATACAATTTTAGAAGCAGTTTAGATTTGTTCGAATTGGCCACCTTTGGCACGAATTATGGCCTTCAAACGGCCGACAAAGCCATCACACGCTGCACGAAAGTGGCTCTGCGGTATTTTGGCCCATTCCCGGCGAAGCGCCGTCTTGAGATGATCGATACTTTGGTATTTTTTAGTGCGAACCTTACTCTCTAAAATGCCCCAGGCGCAAAAGTCCAACGGATTGAGATCCGGAGATCTTGGTGGCCATTGTGCGGTAGAAATGAAGCGAGGAACCTCCTTTTTAAGCCATTCTTGGTTGACGCATGCTGAGTGCGATGGTGCTGAGTCCTGTTGGAATGTCCATGGTCTGCGGCCGAAATGTTTGTCTGCCCAGGGCTTCAATACTATCTTTAGGGCATTTTCCCGATAATATTCGGCATTTATTTTGACCCCATGGTCGATGAATACGAGCGGGGAGCGATCATCGGCCGTTACGGCGGCCCACACCATTACCATCGGCGGCGCTTGAGTACTGGTGGCCAATCGAAGGTGTAAATTTTCAGCTGACCTCTTTGGCAAGTAAACCCGATCATTTTGTTTGTTCACAAACTGCTTAATTTGGAATGGCTTCTCATCGGAGAAAACCAAATTCGGTAACTGGCCACTTTCGTGCAAGCGAAGCAACTCCTTGGCTCTTTCCAGTCTAACTTTTTTTGTGCATCGGTGAGCTCTTGCACTTTTTGGAACTTCAATGGTTTTAGTCCAAGCTCATTTTTTAATATGTGTTGTATCCGTTCTCGCGATATGTTCAGCTCACGAGCAATTTTTCTACCACTGCGGCGTGGATTTCGATCAAATCTGGATCACTTTTCGGATCATTTCTGGTGTTGTTACCGTTTTTTTTCGACCACTTTTTGGACGCGATGCAACACTGCCAGTATCACGGATTTATTCACATTTAAATGCTGGAGGGCTCTAACGATAGCCACTTGTGTTTTTCCACCCAAATATAAATCAATCACGCTTGAATTCCATCACGAATAACTTTTTTCTGAATGCAATAGATCAAAAAGCTTTTGTAGCCTGTAAGGAATAAAATGAACTGTCACTGAATTAAATCTGTCAGCTATCAGACTACCGGTTTAGAAATGATAGCAACCTGAAGTTGGTTGCAATACATATCAGCCACCCTGTACAGCATTGATTTTGTGTAAATTTTTCGAATTTCAAATGATGAATTTCGAATTTCAATTGATGTTTTCCGAATTTCAATTGGTGTATTACGAATTTTAAATGGAAAAATTCGAATTTCAATTGACGTATTCCGAATATCAATTGCAATTTTTTCGAATTTGAAATGGTGTGTTTCGAATTTCAATTGATGTTTTTCGAATATCAATTGATGTCCTTCGAATATCAAGTGATGTGTTTCGAATTTCAATAGTTGTTTTTCGAATTTTAATTGATGTTTTTCGAATATCAATTGAACTTTTTCGAATTTCAAATTTCAAATTCAATTGATATTTTTCGAATTTCAAATGGAATCTTCGAATTTCAATTAACTTTTTTCGAATTACAATTCAAAATGGTGTAGTTATTTGCCTTATGAAGAAGTGGTAGTACCATCAGCAGTCCTCAGGAGAGTAGTAGAAGAAGCAATATTAGATGAGTGTTAGATGAGTCATATCCTCTGAGATTAGTCAAGTCTGTCAATATATCGCACCCGAAATATCGGGATATTGCATGAGTGAAAGCCATTCAGTAACACTGAAACAAAAGTTGTTCCATCGTTAGGACACTCATCATATTACTAATCCCGATCTTGTTTAGCTTCAGAAAACTACTTGTTTTCTTCTTATGTGGGTCACCACACAGTATCTTTGAAGATGCTCCTACAGTTGCGCTATTCCATACAGTTTTGTGAGCCATCACTAGACCTCGGATTATATGCATTTGCATATTTTTTTTGCGGTTTGATAGAAAAATTCTGATTGGACCAAAATTTGTTTCAAAGAAAAAGGAATCGAAAAACAGGTGCATATTTTTAATTTTTTGTGCATATTTGAAATATGCAAAAATATGCAAAATCTGCAATAAATATGCAAAATATGCAATAAATATGCAAAATACGCCAAAAAAATCGATATATGGATCAAAAATGAGAAATTTTTGAAGGACATGTTAATACTATTTAAAAATTCATGACACAAAAATTAATGATTTCAAAAATCATCCAAAAAAGTGCCTAAATATATGGAATGTATGGGATAAATCCAAAGGAAACCGACCCACTCTGAATATTTGTGAATTTAGATTTGGATACAATTTTGCACGCGTATACTACAAGACAATACGGAGTTATGACCAAATTCAAAGCAGTTTAGAATTTATGGGTGCCAAATTGGTCATCTAAATATTTTTTTTTACAAATTTAGCTATTTTGAAGTCGATATAACTTTTTAACGGAATATCAGATTTGAATGATATACAGTATATATCAATATTTTTACCGGTTAATAAAAATGAAACCTTTTCCGGTGGCTGGACTCCTCTATATAATAAATGGAACTGCAAAATATTGGAGAATGCCATGTTCCCCTATGCTGAGTGGAATGTTGCTCTATTACGGCAATTTCACGACAACCACCCGAATATTATCCCGAAATGATTCAATAATTGAGTTACAAAGGAAGAGGAGAGAGGCCAGCTCAACCTTGACTTGAATCCCTTTGAAAATATTTGGGAAAATGTCAACATAGAGATAAATCGAGAAAGCGTAGGTGGTGATAAAAATAAGCGATTTCAAGCTATTGCAGATGCTTGGAACTCCATAGATACAAAAATAACAAGAAATCTTATTGATCCCATGCAAGAAGAAGCAACGCCGTCCTTGATAACAAATGTTGTTCCATAAAATCTTATTAAAAATGAATAGTCCAATATGTTTTGCCGTGGGAATTTTCGACCTTTTCGTTTTTGTGAAATAAATTTTGAGTTGCAAATAATTTAAGCAGCAAAATTTCCAATTTTTGGTAAATTGATGCAATTTCTTAGATAATAGGCAACGTTTTTGGAATATATAATCGATAGTTTTTTAGATTTTGGCGATTGAACAGAAATATGAAGTTAGTCCAATATGTATTGTCCGATATTGTAAGTACCATTTGAAAGATTTAACATCCTCTCTAAGAATTATAAATTAAGTAATACTTTTTTGTGCATTAACCCAGCAAAATCTTGGTAAGTATATGTCATTACCAGGTAATGATATCTCATTATAGCCAGCATTACTTTCGGTAAATAAATAACGACTAACAAAATAATGACAAAAATAAGTTATTGCTAGTAATCTAATTTAGAAAATCTTATTTTTATTTATAAACTTTTCGTTAAATGTTTTTTACTTAAATGATTTACGTATATACATTGTAGTTGGTATTCACTTAAATCATTCAAAGAAAAGTTTATAAGTTCAAATTAGATTCTCTAAGTTAGATTACTAATAATAACTTATTTTTGTTTTAATTTAGTTAGTCGTTATTTATTTACCGAAAGTAATGCTGGCGATATTGAGATATCATTACCTGGTAACGCAAGTGGTAACGACATTTACTTACCAAGATTTTGACGGGTTATATTTTTGTACTTGATTATTAAGCGATTTGTCTACGAATCGCGAGGTAGGCCAGTGGTTGTGATGCTAAACTACGAAACCAAGAGGTCGCGAGATCAATCCCACCTCCCGACAAATGAAATTGTTTGTCATATGACGACAACAATCGATAACTACTCCCTCCTAGTTATACGCTATACCTACCCAATGTTGCGCTCATCACAATGTTACGCTCTTCTACTTTCTCACCGCATGCCACCACTGATGGTGGTGAACAAGCAGTAGCAACTCAGAAATATCTACGACCCACAAACACACTCATAAAAGTATTACTTACGTCCACGCTTACTTTTTAATACGGTCGAAACTCTCTATAACGAATTCCAAGGGACTGAATATTTACTTCGTTATAAAGAAAATTCGCTATATAGAAAATAAAAACAATTTTGTTCCTTTTAACGTTTTTTATTTGTAGTAGTCAGTTATTTTGGTTTGAAGTACATTTTCCCTTTTCTTCTTCAATGTAGTTTTCTAAAACATTTAGAGAAGTTAATACAGTATTTGGTACGTTGGTTTTCATTTCCAAATAGGTACGGAAACGTTCAACTGTTGAAGAAAGTTGTCCATATGTGGGTGACGGTTTCGCAATATCGACAGATTCTTCTTCGTATTCATCTGAATCTGTTAAAAGATAAATAATAATGTACATCAGAAAATTATTAGCCACGGATTTTTTTATTATTATTTCTTTACCTGAGATAGCTGGTGCTCCAAAATTTTCTTGAACACTTTCGAGGATTTCTTCGTCGGAAGGGTTGTCTGTGGTAATGACATCACAGTCAACATTGAGGTAGTCTTTAAATGTTGATTTAATATTAGCAACTGTTTTAAATGAATACTCTAAAAATGCGAAGTGGGATAGTGGTAGATAGTCTTCTTCGTCCCAAAGGATACTGTTGTTCGCTGTGGTGCCAACTTTTACAAATCCTGCTTTTCTAAAACAGTTTGCAATTGTCTCGGATTTTACATTGACATTCCACACTTTGCTTAAGTTTCGTATGGCATCCAGCCTATTTATGGGCGTGGGAGGTTCATTCTCCTCCATTTGTAACAAAATGTTTGTCAAAATGCGTTTTCTGTAATGTGTTTTAACGTTACAAATTATGCCCTTATCCATTGGCTGAAGTATCGAAGTCATTAACATCCCTAGAGTGTGTAGCGCAGTTGTCAACAAAAAGCAAAACGTTTCTTTGTTGAGAAGCAAACTTTCGGTCCAATTTCAAGAGCCATTTCAAGAAAATCTCGCTTGTCATCCTTGCTTTCGTATTAAATTCATAATCCACGTCTAGAGATTTGATTCCTTTGAAGCATCTCGGATTATTGGCCTTCCCTATAATAAGCAATTTAACTTTCTCCGATCCGGTCATATTGCATGCCACCATAACAGTGATCCTCTCTTTGCTGTTTTTTCCCCCAAAATCACTTCTCATTTTTAAACGCCATCGTTTTATTTCGGCGTTAAAGATGTCGTTTTCGTCATATTTATACGCTACACCACACTGTGGTACAGGGTATTATAAGTTTGTTTCACGGCAGATGTTTGTAACACCTGAAAGTAACACAGCTAGACCTTAAAGTATACCGATCGACTCAGAATCACTAGCTGAGTCGATTTAACGATGTCTGTCCGTCCGTCTGTCCATGTAAAGTTGTTCGTCGACTACAGGTCGCAATTTCCCTCCGATCGTTCTGAAATTTTGCAGTTTAGAGTATTTCGCGGCTGTTAAGATCGCTATTGAATTTGGTTGAAATCGGTTCAGATTTAGATATAGCTCCCATATATATCTGTCGTCCGATTTGGCCATTTAGTCCTATAGAAGCTGTATTTTACATCCAATCGTTTTGAAATTTAGAATGGTAGAGTTTCTTGATCCATGAACCAACATTGCCGAATTTGAAGAAAATCGGTTAAGATTTAGCTATAGCTCTCATATATATGTTTCGTCCGATTTGGCCCTTTAGTCCTATAGAAGCTGTATTTTACATCCGATCGTTTTGAAATTTAGAATGGTAGAGTTTCTTGATCCATGAACCAACAGTGCCGAATTTGAAGAAAATCGGTTAAGTTTTAGCTATAGCTCCCATATATATGTTTCGTCCGATTTTGCTCTTTAGTCCTGTAGAAGCTGTATTTTACATCCAATCATTTTGAAATTTAGAATGGTAGAGTTTCTTGATCCATGAACCAACACTACCGAATTTAAAGAAAATCGGTTAAGATTTAGCTATAGCTCCCATATATATGTTTCGTCCGATTTGGCCCTTTAGTTCTATAGAAGCTGTATTTTACATCCAATCGTTTTGAAATTTAGTATGGTAAAGTTTCTTGATCCAAGAACCAACACTACCGAATTTGAAGAAAATCGGTTAAGATTTAGCTATAGCTCATATATATATGTTTCGTCCGATTTTGCTCTTTAGTCCTGTAGAAGCTGTATTTTACATCCAATCATTTTGAAATTTAGAATGGTAGAGTTCTTGGTCCATGAACCAACACTACCGAATTTGAAGAAAATCGGTTAAGATTTAGCTATAGCTTCCATATATATGTTTCGTCCGATTTGGCACTTTAGTTCTATAGAAGCTGTATTTTACCTCTAATCGTTTTGAAATATAGAATGGTAGAGTATTTTGATCCATGAACCAACATTGCCGAATTTTAATAAAATCGGTTAAGATTTAGCTATAGCTCCCATATATATGTTTCGTCCGATTTTGCTCTTTAGATCCAATCGTTTTGATACCCTACACCACACTGTGGTACAGGGTATTATTTAAGTATAAAATGTCCCAAAAGTAAATTTATGTATACAATTTATACATGAATTACAAAATTTATATATTAGAGTTATTCAATATTACGAGAGTGGTGTAGGGTATTATATAGTCGGCCCCGCCCGACTTTAGCCTTTCCTTACTGGTTTTCTAATAATTTTGGCAAGACATTCGTCACCCATTCATCTCGAGTTTGGATGCTGGCGGCAGCACTTTCACCACACAATGTTTTTTGAACAATGCCGTGAAGATTTTAAAATGTTTCAAACCAGCCTACACTTGCTTTAAATTCTCCGTGGACTAATGCTTCAGTGAATTGTTTTGCTTTTTCTCTCAGGATTGGTCCAGACAGAGGAAGATTCCTACCACGTGCGGCGAATACCCATTTCAGCATTGTTTCGTCAATATCCTCAAAGGTACAAGTTCGAAGCTTTTTGCGTTTAATACTGTATGCATTGTCTGTGATACTGGCTAAAAGCTTATCCTTGTTTTTTAAAATCGTAGATAAGCTACTGAAAGGAATTCCAAATTGCTTAGCAACGTCTTTTTTTTTTAAGCTTCTCCCTTTTCAATTTCTTTTATGATCAATAGCATTTTTTCCACAGTAATACTTATGCGCGGAGTCATTTTACAACTTAATATCGCGATATGCAACGGCAAACTGATAGCGACTGCAAGAAATGTGAGAGATGGTACTGATTCCAGTTGTCACTTGCATAGTTCGGGGGTTCCCCAAAATACACTTTCAATTGTATGGTAAATATGTAAACGATTCAAAGCATCAGTCTCTGCATGTGCGTTGTTAACGCAACAAAGTACACACGGAGCAACAATAACAACACCAATAAAACGCAACAAAGCGACTTCGTTAAATGAAGATTGAAAACGCTTCAATCTTGAAGTTACGGTCGCAAAAATGCTTCGTTATAAGGAAAAATTCGCTATAGTGAAATTCGGTATATGGAGATTATAATACACTCAAAGTAGTCCCAAAACACAGTGTTCTTAAAATTGCTTCGTAATATAGGAGTTCGTTATAGAGAGTTTCGACTGTAATTGTAAGCGTGGGGGTAAGTGGTTATTTTTCAGCTTCTGGTATGCTTGAGTGGAAGCACTTTCCTCCAATGACATGCATGTGTAAAAATAATTCGAAGGGAGGCCAAATTATAAGCAGTTACTAGATTTGAATAATGCATAGTCCAAAATGTTACCATTTGTGTGAGAGGTAGTAGAAAGGGCGTGGCAATATCGCCCACATCGTACTGTACTGTAAGTACTATAAAAAAATTACACTGCACAAATTTTCAAGTATTGTGGACATTTTTTTTTTTTTTACTTTTATGAAATGAAGAAAAGTTACCATATGTATTTATTTTTACAACACTGAGTGTGAAATGCAAATCATGTACCGGTTACTGGGATAACGGTTTAATTTGAATATAAACTACACTTGCTTTTGAAATGTGATGCATTTCTGATATGACATTCGTTTGAGCGCAGCAACAAACATTCTAATTTTTCTTGAGATGCTGGAATAAGAAAATTTTTTTTTGTGTTATTTTCGACCAAAATGAATGAATATTTACTATCACATATTGATGACAAATTTGGATGATGGCATAATTTTTCAGCAGGACAACGCTTAAGTGCACACATCACATCGAACGATAGCTTGGTTTTCGGAAAAAATATTAATTTATTGCCATGGCCGGCTTGCAGTCCCGATTGTAATCCAATAAAACATTTATGGGTCATACTCGCAGCAAAAGTATATGAGCGTGGAAGACAATTCTTGACTAGTTGCATTTTTTTAATATTGTGGGCCATTACTCCCCCATTCTAGGGCAAAATTTTCTAAGAATTGTACAAAGATCTAGTTTTTGACTTGTGACACTTGAGAAGAACTACCCATACACGTACGAAATTTTAACATTAATTAATTAATTTTTTAACCAATCCTGAAATTTTTAATTTTTTTGGGAAAATATGTGGGTAATTTTGAAAAATATTATCAAGGTTGAACGACACCCTATAAAATCTAAACCACTATGAAATTGGTCAAATGGTAAAAGGCCATAATTCCGTATTGTCTTGTATTATAAGCATGCAAAATTGCAACCAAATCTAAATGTATAAATATTGAGAGTTGGTCGGTTTCATTTGGAATTACAATGATTTTTGGATGATTTTTGAAATCACCCATTTTTCATTTTTGTGACATGGTTTTTTAAATATTATTGACATATCCTTCTGATATTTTGCATTTTTAATTGATATATCGCCAAAAAATTGCACTTTTTTGCAAATTTTTTACATATTTTGCATATTTTGTGCATATATTTTGCATTTTTTTGCATATTTTGTGCATATTTTTGATATGCACTCAAATTATTTAAATTTGAGTGATGAAACGTCTAAATACAAATTTTGGTTCAAATCGAATGAAAATTGAAAAATATGCAAAAATCCGAGGTCTAGTAATCACTGCCCAGTCAGTTTCATCTTTATTACTCGAAGTTATCTGCCTTTTAAAGCCAAACTGTTTGCCTGTTCATTTCCAATCACTCCGTTGTGTCCTGGTACCCAGCAAATACGCAGTTGACCAGTTATAGTTCTTTTACAGTCTAACACAGTTCTGGATTTGCCTTTTCCGATGTTATTGCTTTGATCGCCATTTGTCTATCTGAAAGATGTTGGCATATTTAGGCTTTGTGGTACTACTAACACACTCCGTGATTGCTCGAACTTCTGCTTCAAATACCGTGTTATGGTCTGGGAGGCGGAAGTAAAGTTCGACTTCTGCTTCATCAATAAAAAGTCCTAGACCCGTCCTTCCTCCTTGCTTGGAGCCATCCATGTAGCAGCTGGTTCCCACTGGCATATAAGCCAGTGTTCCGTTTTCCCAGGAGCGTCTGTCTGTCACAAACGATTTGCAGGTAGCTGTAAGCCGCACTTCAGGTATGCGGTCGGAGATTTCTGGTGTTTGCATGTGACCAACTAGAGATTCTAAAATCTGCAATTCATGTAAATAATAGCCAAGCTCGAGGTCTAGTGTTTTGGTTTAATAAATATTTTTATTATTCATATTTGTATCCGATATTTCGCAATTTCTTTGAATTGCATCATCAGGGATGTTCTACAACAATTAAACCATAATAAATAATGGTTTAATTAATTAATTAATATAACAAAAATTTTGAAATAGTTAAAATAAGTATAAATAAGTAATCACAACTATCAGGCGAACAGAAAACACAGACACAAAACTTTTCCCTTTGATCACACCCTGTAGGAAATGCCATTAGTAAAAATGTAGTGATTTACTTGTGACATTGTCAGTAGTACTACAGACAAATGTGCCCCTGCCCATGTAATCTCCTATAGACATTTAACATTAGCAGTCATTGAAAAACCACCAGTAGACATTTGATCCAAAGATTCAGTAGTAAATGTTAAATGTCAAAGTAAACCATATGTAGACATTTGCACCAAAGATTCACTAGTAAATGTTAAATGTCAAAGTTAAACATATGTAGACATTTGGAACAAAGATTCACTAGTAAATGTTAAATGTCAAAGTAATTCATATAGAGACATTTGAACCAAAGATTCAGTAGTAAACTTTAGTGACCCTGGTCTACATCTTTATAAAGGTGGGCGCAGTACACTAAAACACATATATTTATATGCTCACTTTCTTCGAGGCTGGCTAAACCATTTATTCATTTAATTAACAAAAAACAATAAATACTGGAATGTATAAACAATTAAATTCATTTAATATTGACATAGTTTCTCCAAACACTTCCTAGAAGGAGTTGTTTCTATGTATCACTGCTTTAACTTCTCCCGCAACGTAAATTTCGGAACGCCAAAATCTTCCAAATTCTCCACAAAATCTTCACTTTCTCCCACAATATTGATTTCGCTGTTTTCTTGCTCACATTGCAAACTTCTATTTTTAAATGATATTGTTTGTTTTTTTACAAGTCTTCTACAATTTCTTTTACTAATTTTTTTATTTTTATAAAATAATTGTAATCATCTTTTTAACACACAAAAATTATTTTCACAAAACGAACGCGTGCTTCCTTGACAGAAGAAAATCAAGGAATGAAAAAAGAACAATTGTCAAAAAATCTCTACCTGCTGACTGCGCAGCTGTGCATTCTGCAGGCAGCTATTATAATGCGCAGTCAAACAAAAAAGACAAGCAATGACAATGTCGCCATAAATACTGTACAACAGTTGTCTGTAAAGTATTTCTACTCGCCCATAAAAGGAAAGTTGTAGACTTTTTACCTTGTTCAATTGTCACTATAGAACAAGTGGTGACCTAGAGACATATGGTGCCTGGCTGACTGCAGGGCACTTACATGTAAAACAACAACACACAAATATTCTTAAAGCTAGCGTAGTATCACTACTCTCGTCGATGGTAAATATTGCACTGGTGTTAGGTTGTTATTGCACGTCGATCGTTGGAAATTCGTTGAGTCGTTTTTCTTATTAGGCTTCGGTAGCTGTGAGCGATGTTTTCCTAGCCTAATAAGAAAAACGACTCAACGAATTTCCAACGATTCTATTCTATTGGTTTGATGTACAGTGTGTTCTCCAAAGCTCGGACAGCCAGGTCGCCACATCCCTAAATTCACAAACAACTCACGACTGAAGCAGATCTTTTAACCTTATATTAGTAACTGCACATAATGATATCCCGAGGAAGTGCAAAGCTGAAGAACTTGCTAGGAAGGGGCGAAGAATTTGGACATAATGGTGCGTCACTGTTCACATGCAAGCTTTGGCTTAGTCAAGAGGCAGAGGTAATGAAAGATGGCCAGGAAATGGGCTCCTGTAGGTTAGCTAGACAAATCTGGCCAATATACGAAATTTCTACTCAGTGTTAGTTCTGGCTGGACACTGCCTGATCGGTGAACACAATAGAAGGTTAGATATTGAGTCCAATGTGTTCTGCAGGAGCTGTTGCGTTGAGGAAGAAGTGGAAAGCCTTGATCATCTGCTTTGCTACTGACAGTTTTGCCAGAAATGACGATGTATCTTCATTTTGATTTATCGTCATATTGACGATTTTTACAGCAAAATATTAGGGAAAATAACGGGTTTTCCATCAAGAGGTGTTATATTGAAACGCCCGGTATTTCGGTAACTGTAACTTTTGAAGCCTTTATTCGTTGACAAGTAGAAACTACGCCATTACTAAAAATGGAACGATAAACGATTCAACAACGCAATGAAATTATTAAAATTCGAAAATCATCGAAAAATCTTGACTGATGAGGCCCATTTCCACCTCGGTGGCTACGTTAACAAGCAAAATTGTCGCATCTGGGGCTCGGAAAACCCAAGAGTTATTGTTGAGAAGCCTCTCCATCCTCAACGTGTGACTGTTTGGTGCGGTCTATGGTCTGGCGGGGTCATTGGACCTTACTTTTTCGAAAATGAGGTTGGATCAACAGTTACGGTGAATGGATTGCGCTATCGAGAGATGATTAAAGTTGTTTATGATCGGAGCTGGATGGTATTGATCTGGACAACGTTTACTTTTAACACTGCGCTACGTGCCACACAAGCAACGAAACCATTGCTCTGTTACGGGAAAAGTTTCCGGAACGTGTTATCTCTCGAAGAGGTGATCACAATTGGCCACCGAGATCTTGTGATTTAACACCTTGCGACTTCTTCCTTTGGGGCCACGTGAAAGATAGGGTCTACGCCAACAGCCCAGCGTCGATTCAAGACCTCAAAGATAGAATTCGTAAGGCTATCGAGGACATGGGGCAGCCACTTTGCGATTTGGTTATGGAAAATTTCATGAAAAGGATATGGTCCTGTAAGTGTGGTCGTGGTGGCCATTTGGCTGATGTTGTTTTTCATTAGTTTCCTCTTTATTATGAAACAAACATCCGATCATTTATCTAAAAAATTGCATTTTTCTTTGAATACCAAAATAATACCTCTTGTTGGAAAACCCTTTACTACAGAAGCGATTTTTCTCAGCGTGTATGTGAGCGCCATTTCTAAATCTGTACCGATATTCTTCAAATTTGACAAGGTTTATTGTTGGCGGAAACAACTTGTTTGTATCAAATTTGAGCATCATATGGCTTCTATTTCGCGTATATGCCTTAGTGGGACATATTGGAGCTATATTTAAATCAGAACGGATTTTTGTGAAATTTAAAAGGAGTACTCGTAAAAACATCTGGTACAAAACAAGCTTATAATACCCTGTACCACAGAGTGGTGTAGGGTATAAAAAGTGAGGGTATACCTTAGTCGGGATACTCGACTGAAATTTTCTTACTTGTTTTCGTTTTGTAAACTAGTATAGCTGTTCTGCTTTTCACGTTACAGTTCAATTAATAATAATATCCAATGATATCAATTTACAAATGACATCCATAAATAATGAAAATATTTCCAACTGAAAATATACATATTAATTATAAAATGTCATTACAACTCCATAGAGCTTCATTGAACAGCACCTGACTTTACTCTTATTGTGAATTTAAATACAGTACAGTGAAGTCTATAGAAATACTTCTCATAAACTGCGAAAAAGGGAAGCAATGCACAGTCGTATTGTGAAAGAAATTTACCGCAATTATTTCCGTTTCTTCGGTTTAACGTGCCACTCCGACCACAAATGTCTTGAAGTATTCTTGCCTATTTACAACTGCTTAATTGTATCTAATCTATGTTGAAGGCTTGAATCTGAGAATTTACAGTTTGTACAGTATGTACACAGTTTTTTTGGATATTTCTACATTTGGCGTATAAGGCAGGGCACATTTTCATTTACCTCTCAATGGTTTGGAGGCAACGCGAAGAGAAAAATATTTTACAAATGTTGCTGGACATTCAGAACACTTTCGCATTGCGATTGTTCTATCAATATTGGAATGAGGAGGATGGCCGTTTATATGGATTTATCCTTCGCTACTACTGGCTGTTCAATGCAAGTTCTTTAGAATCTTTCGATTTTTTTTTTGTATGTACACGCAAAGAAAAAAACTCGTTTACGACAACTGAAATTTCTTTTGATCAGAATATGTTTCTTTCACAACTAACGAAATTTCAGTTCCGGTAAAAGAGAATTATAGTTGTCTAATATTTCGTTTCGCAGAAACGAATTTTTTCTTCGCGTGTATGTCAAATCCAATTCACATTACAGGCAATTCGGCATTTGTATCTGCAAACGACTTTGGTTATTATAGAAATCGAACTGAAATTGAACTGGATATTTTGATGAAATGTGTTGCGATTTAAAAAAAAAAGAAAAAAATATAAAAATAAATATAGTATCCATTAAATAATTCATTAAAAAAAAGGCATGTAATAATTAAATATGAATTAAACTTGATATAAAATAAAAGTGTTCATTAATGAACAATTGTAAATTCGATAGATTTAAGTGTAAACGGTGTATTAGTATAAGACCCATAGGAATGCTCGACACCTGATTAGGATAAAAAAAATCGTCAGCTGTTGTACACAGATGTTCAACTCCATGTGTGGTGGAAGTTTGTGAAGACAAGTGAGGAGGAGGTAATTTCCTGGTAATTCGTTCTTTTTTGGTGTGGCTGGCGAAGAGATAAGTACGAGCGACAGCGAGTAAAATTGACTTAAAAAAAACCCAAGTTTTTGTTAAACATTGAAGTCTATCGCCGTACAAAGAAATTCGTTGGGACTCATTCGCCGACAAATAATTAATTGAGCCTCGAATCTTCCCCTCTGCGATTGATCCACAAAGAACTCAACGTTTACAAAAAAAAAAAAAAACTGGCTCTAGTGCTCCCCCGAAACAAAAGCAACAATCGTGGTCACATGGTAACGGCAGAGTCTGCGACAAAATATTTCTTTTGCTGTGCTAGCAAGTGACCGGTGGGAGCGAATGCAAATTGACGATCTATCACTGCAACAACAACAGCAGTCTACCTATCGGCGGGCAAAGACGTGTGCAAGTGACCAAAGCAGAGGACACGAGTTTATGGTCCACAAGAACGATAGCGAAAGCAACGATAATCAAAAAGAACTCCAACAACAAAATCCAACCGAGACGTAATTCATCACAAAAGAGGAATCAAAGTACACCTTAACCCACTAATGGCAGCATGGTTTTGGAGCAGCAGGTGTAGAGCGCAATCACCACCCCCGAAGATAGTATGTAATATAATTATGTAAGTAGTTTAAGCTTTCAGTAAATGGTAGATTTATATGAATTAATAGATACTAACAAAAGACAGGGATTAGACTTAGAATATAAGAAATGTGAAATTAAATAAAAATAACTATGGAGAACTAGGTAACAAAAGAATGTGTATGATGGTAATGAGACGGACGGACGGGACTTATGAACAGAATTTAGTAATGGTGGTGTAGGAGATAGAGGGAACGTAGTAGAGAAGGGGCTGTAAGAAAACGACAAAACTCAACTGATTACAGCATAGGTTGGGAGGGTAAGATGAGGGGCCTGTAGAATGACATCTCATACAGTGCCAAAGACTAGAGGGAATTTGACTACGTAATAACAGATCGAAGGAAAATTGGATCAAATTAATCGGGTACGAAATTTTGTGTAATGCGGGACGCTGTGAAACCTACTTACAAGAATCCCCCCACACCGGCGAGCTAGCTTGTGCCTGAGACCAGCGTACCCGAGTAAGTAAGGAGCACAGAAAATTAGAACTACGTCCGCGCATAACACTGGCGCCCAACGATAGCAGAAGTTATCAACAGTTTTCATGTATTTAATTAATAAAATTTTCGATTCATATTTTGTTCCAATTTTCTAGGATCTGGATTTTATGGGATGACAAATGACGAGGAACAGACCAATTAAGACTGACTCATCGGATATCTCGACGTAGGGGACAAATGGTTAACGTTGAATGTGTCTGAAGAGAGTTTTTTTTTGGTACGTGAAGTGAGGGCTTTGCATTGGTTATCGCCTGCTGGAATTCGACTTCCAACAGTGAGTAACCAAGTAATGCATCTCTATAGCTCCGTGGGTGAAAACCATCCTGGTCTGGTATTATATCTTTTGGACAAGAAGTGGTATTCATTACTGTTATAGGGAATTTGACAGAGCATTTACAGACGGACAAACTATTACCGATTCATTGACATCATACACATGTAAAAAAACAAAAAAAGAACAAAACAGATTTAAAAGAAAAGAAAGCTTAAATTTATGATTTATTTAAAAAGGTCACAAGTTCGATTGCATTAATAGTAAATATATATAACAAAAATATAGGAAAATACATATTCTGAATTTGACTTTCCGATGGCTGAAGAGGGTAATCAGGGAATGACTCTTAGGAGTGGTAGGTTGATTGAAGATGGTGAAGGGGTGGAAATGGAGTCTAACCACGCGGGTGGTACTTCGTTAACTCACGAGACTGGCACGGCGGATGATGTTATTCCACCCGGTGTACGACATACAGACACAGGTGACGGCGCGGTCAGTGCGGACATGAGAGGGCTTATGAAGCATTTTCAAACTATGTTTGTGCAACATCAGATGGAGGTCAACAGGACAACGGCTGAGGCAGTTCGAAGTGCCATGAAGGACATTAGAAAAGACGTGGACGTTATATCGAAAAGACTATTGAATTTAGAATCGGTAGATGTTAGACCTTCTGGAAACTCCAATGAAACAAGAACTAACAATAATCAGGGAAATGGACAGCCTCGTAGAAGATTATTTGATGAAAATCTAGGATGGACAACACCGAGTGAACCCCGGAACAAGACTGACATACAAGATAGAAAGAAGCTAAAGAGTGTACGTGATTGGGGTCTAAAATATGACGGCAGCCATAAATCTATACCTGTTGAAAGATTCTTGTTTAGGGTGGAGACATTGCAAAAGAGGTATGGTATCAGTAGTGAGGAGTTGTATGGAAATTTCCATCTATTGTTAGATGGACAAGCAGAGGAGTGGTTTTGGCTCTATATGGAAGAACATGAGGACCAGATATTTCATAGTTTTGAGGATTTCAGGGAGGCTTTGCTAAATCGTTTTCGCCAGGCTGACTGTGATGAAGAAATAAGAACTGCTATGAACGAACGAAAACAGGGTTATAATGAATTGTTTGATGAGTTTTACTCGGCTATAAGAGGAATGGCTTTTACGATGAGAAATAAGATGCCAGAAGAAAATCTAGTAAATATCATTAGGAGAAGTTTAAGACCCCGAATTAAAAATTTGATTTTTGGATGCAAAATTGAAAGTCTTGATGATTTGCGAGCGCAATGTAGACGTGCGGAAAAACATTTAGCAGATTACGAAAATAAGGCTGGGAGGAAACAGAACTTGGAAGAAGTAGACTATGTGGAAGGTATAGATAGAATTTCAGATGGGGAAATGGTGAATCTAGAAGCTTTTGAAAAACGACCACGAGGGCCATCGATGTCCGATCGCTGTAAATTTAGTCAGCAGAAGACACTTAACACGCCACAGGAGAGGAAAGAGGAGGCAAAATCGGTATGCATTTGTACCTCACCTTTTCACAAGCTTTTATGCTTTAAATGTAATCAGCCTAGTGTGCAACGTTATATGTGCGAAAAATGTGGTACGGAAAACCGGCAGAGCGGCGACCAGATCGGGGTAGGTCGTCTGAACAATGTAGTCCCCGAGCCGGACACCTAACTATTTTACATAATCTAAGCACACATCATGAGCAATCGCCTCCCAGGTACACTGTAAGACCCTCATTAGAAGAAAGGCAACAACGTTATCCAGAGGCAAGAAATCGAATATTTGGGGACACAGAAGCAAATAAAACTAATAGAAACTTTAAAA
Source organism: Eudasyphora cyanicolor (assembly GCA_963930755.1). Lineage (NCBI taxonomy): Eukaryota > Metazoa > Arthropoda > Insecta > Diptera > Muscidae > Eudasyphora > Eudasyphora cyanicolor. Next base: position 169,328,544 of record OZ005736.1, on the reverse strand, counting down.
AGATTGAGACGATACGTCGGAAAGCAAAAGAAAAGAAAGCAGAAAAGAGAGCTATAGAATCGACAATAATAAAAGACACCAGGGACAGACGGCCGTATACAAAAGTGATTATTGAAGGGATTGAATTAGTGGGCATGCTTGACAGTGGGGCAAATGTGAGTTGTTTTGGAAAGGATGCATTAGAGGTTGTGGATGGACTAAAACTATTGGTACAAAATTTGGATGAGGAGCTGAAAACAGCAGATGGAAAAACGCAGGCTATAGTTGGAAAAGTAAGGGCAAATGTCAATTGGGGTGAAAGGGATGTAAACATGACATTTTATTTAGTCCCTAGCCTCCAACAAAAATTGTATTTGGGAATGGATTTCTGGGAAAGTTTTGGAATTTTTCCACAAGTCAATGAAATTCAAGTGGAGGACAGAATTAGTCTTAAAATTTCGGAGGATCAGGAACATCGTTTAGAGATCGTTAAGAATTTGTTTCCGTCTTATTCCAAATTAGGTCTGGGAAGAACGCATGTTATGGAACACACAATCGAAGTTCTTGACGAAAATGTGCCAGTAAAACAAAAATATTATTTAATGTCCCCGGTTAAGCTAAAGAAGGCATATCAGGAAATAGACCGAATGTTATCCATGGATGTTATTGAGGAGAGCAACAGTGCATGGAGCTCACCGATAGTGCTCGTTGAAAAGCCTGGGAAGGACCGCCTTTGCATAGACCTTAGGAAAGTTAATGAGCGGACGAAAAAGGATGCTTATCCTGCCCCTCATGTAGAAGGTATTTTGAGTCGTTTACACGACACATATTTCATCACCAGTCTTGACTTAAAGGATGCCTTCTGGCAAATTCCTCTCCAGAAGGCATCCCGAGAGAAAACAGCATTCACAGTCCCTGGCCGGCCGTTGTACCACTTCAAGGTAATGCCTTTTGGGCTTTGCAACGCCAGCCAGAGACTGTGCCGCCTAATGGACAGCATTATTCCTTCGAAGCTTAGGGAAAATGTATTCATCTACATTGACGATCTACTCGTCTGCTCAGCAAATTTCGATGCGCATTTACAGCATTTGACAGATGTGGCAAAATGTTTAGCCGATGCTGGCCTGACAATAAATTTGGAAAAATCGAAATTTTGCCAGGAGGAGGTTCGCTATCTCGGTTTTATCGTGGGTCAAGGGGAGTTGCGAACAGATCCAGCGAAGGTCCAATCGATGTTAGATTTTCCGGTTCCTATATCTGCCAAACAGTTGAGACGCTTTCTGGGGATGTGTAGTTGGTATAGAAGATTCTTACCAAATTTTGGCACCATCACTGCACCAATGACCGATTGTTTAAAAAAAGGAAAGGAATTGAAAATGACACCTGAGGCTTTGCGGGCGTTTGAAGAATTGAAACATGAATTGACATCGCCAAAGGTACTCGTAAACCCAGATTTTGGGAAACATTTTTTTCTCCAATGTGACGCCTCAACAATCGGCATTGGAAGTGTATTATTCCAACTCGATGAGCAGGAAAGGGAACGTCCGATTGCGTATATGTCGCAAAAACTGAATTCTGCGCAAAGGAAATACACTGTCACCGAATTGGAATGTCTTGCGGCAGTGGTCAGTGTCCAAAAGTTTCGGCCATATATTGATGGTGTCCCATTCACTATAATTACCGATCACATGAGCCTTAAATGGCTCATGTCGCAAAAGGATTTGTCGGGTCGTTTGGCCAGATGGAGCCTCAAGTTACAGGCTTTCGATTTTAATATCGTACACAGGAAGGGCTCAAAAAATGTGGTACCAGACGCACTCAGCCGCATGTATATAGAAGAAATGTCCATATCCAACACAAGTGTGGAATTAGACCTAAAAGACCCAGCATTCTCAGAAGTTGGGTACTTGAATCTTATAAAGGATATTGAGAAAAACGGTGGTTGCCTTCCGGACTTATTCATAGACAAAGGGATAGTACTTAAACGGACACAATTTCGATCAAGTGATAGTAATCCTTGGAAAATATGGGTGCCAAATGGCCTCAGAGAAAATTTAGTGAGAAAGTACCACTGTGATCCTATGGCTGGTCATGGGGGAACCGGCAAAACTCTTCATAGGTTACGTGATAAGTACTTTTGGCCGAGTATGGCCAGTGATGTTAGGGACTTCATAGCCAGTTGTGATATCTGTAAATGTTCAAAAGCAACAAACTGCATTCAGAGGCCACCCATGGGAAACCAAATTGCTTCCGAACGTATATTTCAGCGTCTGTTTATTGATTTCTGTGGTCCATATCCTCGCTCACGGCAAGGAAATTGTTACGTTTTCGTGGTTTTAGATCACTTTTCGAAGTTTGTGTTTCTTAAGCCGATGAGAAATGCAACTGCAGCAGAAGTGGTTAAATATTTGGAAATGGACATATTTCATACATTTGGAGTGACGGAGGAGATTGTGTCCGACAATGGACGACAATTTACTTCGGACACATTTTCCGACCTATTGAAGAAATATGGCGTGAAGCATATGAAGACGGCAGTATACGCTCCACACGTAAATTCTTCCGAGAGAGTTAATCGGTCGATGTTGTCAATAATTCGCTCATACATAAACGATTCAGACCAAAGGTCTTGGGACAGCCATATTTCAAAGGCAGCATTCGCTCTTAGAAGCGCCTTCCACGAGGCCATTAGGATGGAACCATACCGAGCAGTATTTGGCCAATCCATGATTCAGCATGGCGATACATATGAGATCCTTCGTAAACTGGATAGTATAGGTGAACCCCAAATGGAAATTGCAGCAAAGGATACGAGACTTCAGTTACTGCGACAGAAAATAGTTATGAGTTTAAGACAGGCTTATGAAAAAGGAAAGAAAGTTTACGACACTAGGTCTAGAGATGTACGTTATCAAGTTGGACAATGTGTGTATAGGAAGAATTTCAAGCTTAGTGATGCAACTAAGAATTATAGTGCAAAATTAGCGCCAAAATATCTTAAATCTGTAGTTTTAAAAGTGATCGGGAACTCCCTCTACGAATTAGGCGATGTCAACGGAAAGTCAGTTGGAGTGTACCATGCTAAAAATATTAGAGTTTAAAATTAATAGAGCATGAGACCACATGGGCTCTTGCCCCACGTTTAAGCGCGGACAAAAAAAAATCAACTATAAGGAAGTAATCACCTTAACTTGTGACAGTTTTTTATTATCAATACTTTTTGCCTTTCAAGTCAACCAGCAACCATGGTTGATCGTTTGACTTGCTTTGTTGCGATTTAAAAAAAAAAAGAAAAAAATATAAAAATAAATATAGTATCCATTAAATAATTCATTAAAAAAAAGGCATGTAATAATTAAATATGAATTAAACTTGATATAAAATAAAAGTGTTCATTAATGAACAATTGTAAATTCGATAGATTTAAGTGTAAACGGTGTATTAGTATAAGACCCATAGGAATGCTCGACACCTGATTAGGATAAAAAAAATCGTCAGCTGTTGTACACAGATGTTCAACTCCATGTGTGGTGGAAGTTTGTGAAGACAAGTGAGGAGGAGGTAATTTCCTGGTAATTCGTTCTTTTTTGGTGTGGCTGGCGAAGAGATAAGTACGAGCGACAGCGAGTAAAATTGACTTAAAAAAAACCCAAGTTTTTGTTAAACATTGAAGTCTATCGCCGTACAAAGAAATTCGTTGGGACTCATTCGCCGACAAATAATTAATTGAGCCTCGAATCTTCCCCTCTGCGATTGATCCACAAAGAACTCAACGTTTACAAAAAAAAAAAAAAACTGGCTCTAGTGCTCCCCCGAAACAAAAGCAACAATCGTGGTCACATGGTAACGGCAGAGTCTGCGACAAAATATTTCTTTTGCTGTGCTAGCAAGTGACCGGTGGGAGCGAATGCAAATTGACGATCTATCACTGCAACAACAACAGCAGTCTACCTATCGGCGGGCAAAGACGTGTGCAAGTGACCAAAGCAGAGGACACGAGTTTATGGTCCACAAGAACGATAGCTAAAGCAACGATAATCAAAAAGAACTCCAACAACAAAATCCAACCGAGACGTAATTCATCACAAAAGAGGAATCAAAGTACACCTTAACCCACTAATGGCAGCATGGTTTTGGAGCAGCAGGTGTAGAGCGCAATCACCACCCCCGAAGATAGTATGTAATATAATTATGTAAGTAGTTTAAGCTTTCAGTAAATGGTAGATTTATATGAATTAATAGATACTAACAAAAGACAGGGATTAGACTTAGAATATAAGAAATGTGAAATTAAATAAAAATAACTATGGAGAACTAGGTAACAAAAGAATGTGTATGATGGTAATGAGACGGACGGACGGGACTTATGAACAGAATTTAGTAATGGTGGTGTAGGAGATAGAGGGAACGTAGTAGAGAAGGGGCTGTAAGAAAACGACAAAACTCAACTGATTACAGCATAGGTTGGGAGGGTAAGATGAGGGGCCTGTAGAATGACATCTCATACAGTGCCAAAGACTAGAGGGAATTTGACTACGTAATAACAGATCGAAGGAAAATTGGATCAAATTAATCGGGTACGAAATTTTGTGTAATGCGGGACGCTGTGAAACCTACTTACAAGAATCCCCCCACACCGACGAGCTAGCTTGTGCCTGAGACCAGCGTACCCGAGTAAGTAAGGAGCACAGAAAATTAGAACTACGTCCGCGCATAACAAATGTTTGGAAATTAATAACAATATTTCAAATGATTCAAAGAAATCGCAGCAGCAAGAAACGGTTATAAATTTAACAACGCCTTCCAATAGTTGCCAGCTTCCCAAAACTATTGCTGAAGATGACTCCGTGCAAATAGTGGACTTTGATGATGATGTGGATGATATTCATCATTGTATAGCAGACCCTCCTGTTCGGCATAATTTTTCAATTGAATTCCGCCCATTTCAGTTGCAGCGTATTCTGGCTATGAAACAGATTTACAAACAAATATCTGCCGTATGTCAACAATGTTCATGCCCTTATGGTCTGTCGATATTTCTTAAGGTAAATACAGACGATTTGCAGATCGGACAACATTGCCAGAAAAATGGCGAAAAAATGCAACCCTGTGAATTTACCACCGTGTGAACATACAATTTTTGTTTTGCAACGTTAGTAGAAAAGTCATTGCGAGATAATTTGCTGATTGTTATATGTTTGAAGTTTATGCATGTGACATCGGCGCCATTGCCAGAAAATCATTTTATTTGCAACACTGTCTATAATGTATTTTTATTGGCAATCCTACATATAAATATTTACAAAATATATTGTAAATATATGAAATTGTAATGTTTTCTTGCAATCGTCTGAACTGTCAATTCACCTTTGCCTAACAATCTGACATTGCCCGTATATTTGCAGCACTTTAACAGGGTTGATAACGTTTGCCGATCTGGCAATCGTCTAAACTCAGCTTTACAAACATATTGTGTATTTGTGAGTTCACCAGAGTATGTTACACCATCATCACAACTATGGTTATTGGTACTTATGACAGCTTGAAGGCGATAGAAACGATATATGTGATTATACAGTTAATTGTGAAGTTTACCCTACACTGATAGAAAAACTAAAACCGTTCGTCACCATGACGAATCAGTTTCGTCAATATATCTTCGTACTGGTGATGAAAAGTTTTGTACATGCGATGTTTTTGTACGTCAATAGAACGAACACGATCATCAACCAATGTTTTTGGTGCTTCCGAAATTCGTCGAGGGAACGATAAGGTTTCATTCACACGACGAAAATATTTATTTGACCATTTTGCTGAAAATATGATAAAACGAAGCTATAAATTTATAATCTGTGCTTAATTGTACTGTTCTATTTGCGTTGTGATTGCTTTACTCAAATAATTTGTTGTAAAAGTTTAATTTAAAAAATCTAATAATGGTGATGAATGGAGTATGTCGTGGTGATGAATGTGATTCGTCGTGATGATGAATGGGATTCGTCGTGGTGATGAATGGATTTCGACGTGGTGATGAATGGGATTCGTCGTGATAATGAATGGAATTCGTCGTGGTGATGAATGCGATTCGTCTGTTGGCAAATACATTACTTGATAAGATTATTTTTGATTTAAAATATCAGAAGTAACGAATACTTCTCGTTCGTTTGCTTTAAGCCTTTCCTGATAAGAACTGCGTTTCGAACCGAATAATCACAAATGGACCTGACAAAGCAGTCAAGTAATTTTATTTCCCATATCGTGTTTAATATTCTAAAATTCATATCGTGTTTAATATTCTAAAATTCATATCGTGTTTAATATTTATTGAAATTTTTAAAATTTAAATAGTCGGAGGCATGAATTCGTCGCGGTGATGAGTGGAGTTCGTCGTGGTGATGAATGGGATTCGTCGTGCTGATGAATGGTATTAATTGTGGTGATGAATGGGATTCGTCGAGGTAATGAACTCGATTCATCGTAGGGATGAAATGTGATCATCCTGAGGACGAACGTTTTTGAAAACAGTGCCTCGTCATGGTGACGAACAAATGCTGACTTTTGACGAAAAAATAATCGTGATGATGAACAAATACGTCGTCATGACGAAGCTTTTTTATCAGTATTGTGCCAACTCAGCGACATATGTTCGAGAAAGGTAAGATTTATATTGTTACATTCAATTATACTCATTTGTATAGTTATATGTATAAATCAACCAATGCACAGTGCACAGTGGGAGGATTTCCAAAAAATGGAAATACTTCTGCCGTTTCTTAACCAGACAACCGATTGCGACCAAACTTGGGATGTTTGTAGAAGAGGTATTAGTTTTGAGTTTGGGCCCCCTGTTATATACATGGGCGGAGCAGCAGGGCCCCAAAGTTGGCCACCTCGGGTGAACAATAAGTTTATGCGCGTGTCCATCCTTTTCGACCGATTCATAAAATCTGTTTTTGTGGGTATTCTAGTAACCGATGTCTACTAAAGGCTCTTTGCATCTAACAGTTAACTTACATAGTTACCGAGACATCTGCTTTCATATATTGAATTTTTAATATTTTCCCCGACCCTGTGTTTGTATTTTGTAAATATCGAAGCAGACTATGCACCGATTTTATCCACTTAAACACGTCTGGTTTGTCAAATTTGAGGGTATTCTATTAACCAATGTCTACTAAAGACTTTTCGCGCATAACAGTTATCTTGTATATTTACCGCGATATCTGCATTTATAAATTGCATTTTTAATTTTTTCCCCGACCCTGTGCTGGTATTTTGTAAATATCAATGCAGACTATGCGCCGATTTTATCTACTTAAACACGTCTGGATTGGCAAAAAAAATTTCCTATATGATGAAAATTGAAATGAAATTTGGTTCGATATACCCAATAGCACAAAAGTTATGGCCACTTGAAGTTATATTTTCAATAAAATCAAGTTTTTTGTAATTTTTTCAGGAAAAAAGTGTAGTCGTATTTTCAAGTTTTAGAAGAAGTTAGTTAAAAGCAGTGTAACATATTTACTATAATCTTAAAGGAAACTTTCCAGAGAATGTTCTCAAGGAAAAACGGTCAAATATATTCACTGGTATTATTACCAAGCTTCTCCAATTTACACCATTTTTTACACAAATTTTCAATCGCAAAACTAAAAACTTTTGGCATATTTATATGTGGTAAAGTGTTGTAAGTTCAACTGCAAAGGGAATCTGAAACCCGGCATTTAGTTTAGTAGATATTGGGCAAAATCCAAAAAATCCCATTCCAAAAGTCAGTCCCACAATTTATAAAAAAAATAAATTTATTTATTTATTCAGTCTATGGATTACAATCCTTACAGACTAGCAATTAAAAATAAATTAAATCTAAGGTTTCACAAAATGTTTTTAAAGAGTATGAAAAATCTAAATTACATTGTTTATTAATATTGTTAAACTCTTTTAAAGACCTTAAAACAGGTTCAAAAGAAGAGTATTTACTCCTATGAAAAGGGATATAAAAATATGCATTATAGCGTAGTGATCTAACTGGAATGTTAAAGCCAATAAGACTAAGAAGTGAGGAACAATCTATAAATCCATTAATTAATTTATATATAAACAAAACCGAGCATTTAGACCTACGGTTTTTAAGCGTTTCCAGATGTATCAGCCTACATCTGGCTTCATAAGTAGGAAGAGTTGATCCAAATGGCACAGATACCAAAGCAAACTTCAAGAATTTCTTTTGACGTTCAATTCGACTATTATGTACATCATACAGTGGGTTCCAAATTATGGACCCATATTCCAATTTAGATCTCACAAACGTTACATAAAGTAATTTACGTGTATATGGGTTAGTAAATTCTTTACTATTTCTCTTGACAAAAGCAAGCATAGAATAAGCCTTGGGCATTATGAAGTCGATGTGTAATTGGAAAGTTAGCTTATTGTCGAAAACAACGCCAAGATCCAGAATGCTATCCACATTCAGCAGTTGTTGGTTATTTATGTAGTAAATGGAGTTTAACATATTGAAACGTCTCCCAAAGGAGATATGAAAACATTTAGAAATATTCAACGGTAAGTGGTTCGAAACACACCAAGAACATAGCCGATTTATATCCATTTGGAGAGAATTAACGTTACTAACATTTTTAACATTCAAGAAAATCTTTATATCATCTGCATAAATTAGACATTTTGATGATTCAAAACATGAAACTATATCATTTAAAAACAATATAAATAAAAGCGGGTCCAATACACTTCCCTGGGGTATACCTGAACTAGCAATATAGGAATTTGATTTTGCGTTATTAATAGATACAAAGCATTGTCGATTAGCTAGATAGGATTCCAACCATTTTAAAATTGAGGAATGAAATCCCATTTTAGCTAGCTTTAGCAGCAATATAAAGTGAGAAACCTTATCGAACGCTTTACAGAAATCAAAATATATAGTATCAACTTGAGACCCAGCCTCCAAATAAGCCAAAATAATTTTGAAAATCTCCAAATATGGGATTTTTTGTCTTAATTAAATACATGCTGCAAAGATTCAGTTAAAATGCTTAGAAAATACATACAGGGTTGCCCATATTCGACGGACCCATGTTTTTTTAAAAAAAATCAAAGAAAAAAATAAAAATTTGGCGGTTGGCAATCTTAATCATTTAATTTGTTCCAAGTAGATTTGTTTACATCAATTTTTGAATATGATATCTCTCAAATGGCCGCCTCTGGCGTTGATGGCGTATTGTGCCCTTTTTGCAGCATTTTCCATCGTTTTCGCCAACATTTCGGCCGGAATAGCGGCTATTTCTTCACGAATGTTGTCCTTGAGCTCTTCTACGGTCCTTGGCTTGTTAACGTAAACCTTTGACTTCAAATATCCCCACAAGAAGAAGTCAGGCGGCGTCAAATCGGGCGAACGCGGTGGCCAGTCCAAATCACCACTTTTCGACATCAAACGGCCCGGAAACAAATTCTTCAGAAAATCGATTGTTATGCGACTTGTGTGCGGTGGAGCGCCGTCTTGTTGAAACCAGAACTGCCTCATACGCTTTCGACGAATAATTGGCATCACAAAATTGGTCATCATGTCGCGATAACGCTCCTGGTTGATGGTAACAGCATGGCCATTTTCGTTTTGGAAGAAAAACGGCCCAATGACCGTTTTCGCACTAACGCCGCACCAAACTGTGACTTTTTCGTCATGAAGAGGCAATTCTTGAATCTCCTGAGGATTTTCAGTGGCGTAAATACGGCAATTTTGCTTATTTACGGTCCCATTCAATGTGAAATGGGCTTCATCGGACATGATAATTTTGTTCCAAAATTGCTCGTCATCATCGGCCATTTCGATGACTCGTTGGGCCCATTCCAATCGACGAGGCTTGTCCGCAGGCAACAATCTTTGCGTCAATTGAATTTTGTACGGGAACAAATGCAAATCAACGCGAATAATCCGTTGTAAAGTGGACCGAGCCATGCCCAACTGCTGAGAAAGGCGTTTTTGGGATGTTCTTGGGGACCTCTCAACACTGGCTCGTACGGCAGCGATATTCTCGGCCGATCGCCTTGGTCGACTTTTATTTGGCCTCTTCGGATTAGAAAGAGCCTCACCAGTCGAAAATTTTTCGTATAAACGCTTAATGGTGTTCTTAGAAGGCGCACTTCTCACATTTTTTAATATTTTAAAAGCACGTTGAGTTTTCACAATTGACTTCTTCTGTTGAATGTAAATTTCAACTATTTCAGAGCGCTCGCGTGGCGTGTATTGTTCCATGGTAAAAATCTGCTTGGACTGACGCTTCAAACGCGGTATGTCATTAAGCGATCTGACATCTCTGTCAAAAGTTATGGGGTCCGTCGAATATGGGCAACCCTGTATGTTATTTATGTCTTAAATACGTATATTTTGGAGCGACCTCTATAGGGTGACTATAACAAAATTTTAATCGATTTGTAAAATTTTTTCTGTGATGAATTCTTGTCAAAATAAAATACAAACTGCAAAGTTTCTGCTCAATTGCTTTAACAAAGTGGTATCTATGGTTCAAACCCCGTATTTTGGAGCGACCTCTATAGGGGAGCTGTATCAAAACATTGACCGATATGGCCCATTTGCAATCCCAAACAACCTGCAACTATAAGAAATATTTCTTAAAATTTTACGACGCACAGTGGGCTAAAATGGAAAAAATGGACATAATTCTGCCATTTCAAAACCACTTATCGTATGACGATGAAATTTTAGGTGTGTATACAAGAGGTGTTAGAGAGTTTAAGTTCGGAACTTGGTTCCCCTATCTCATATAGGGGCGAAGCTACAGGGCCCTAAAGTTGACCACCTCGGGTATACACAATTTTCATCGGCTTCTAACTTTTGAATGGAGTGTCCAATTTGAGTGGCGTTTTCTGTGGATACTCCTAGACCAGACCTACAATAAACATTTTATAGCTTGAAGATATCTTGAAGATACCTTGAATATTTTCCGAGATATGGGGATTTTAAATTAAAATTTTTAATTTTTTCGCCGACTTTGCCTAGGATTTTAGCCAATATCTCAGTCAAAATTTTTTTATGGATTGTCAAATAAAATTTACAATATCATGAAAAAAGAATCGATAAGATATGTTAAGAAATAAGAAAATGATGGCCCTATAAAATCAAATTTTTGAAAAAATTTCATTTTTGGAGACTTTTTGGCGAAAAAAGTCCAATTCGTATTTAGGTCTTGTAGAAAAATTTGTTACACAAAGTATATCAAATTTATATTAATTTTAAAGGAGACGTTTCACAGAATCTTTTAGAGAAAATCCGAAGCCAAAATTTTAATTGGTGTGGTTGCCACCCTTCTCCGATTTGGACCTTTTTTTTACATAAATTTCAAAAGTTTGATCGATTTTTTCCAATCGCAAAGCTAAATTGTTAATTTTTTTTTTATTTATTTGTATTAGGGTGTAACAAAATTGACTGCAAAGGGAATCCCGAGGGCGGCTTTTCATATCGAAGATATATATTTCCCATTAGATTTCACATGTTGCGTTTGATTATTATTACTAATATCAAAATAAAGAACTAAAAAAAAAATCCTTCGAAATATATAAATTTTTAAGAATTTTATTACGTTTCTGTCTATATGCAAAATATTCATAAAATTGAGGAAGAAGGATAAAGGATGTCGGCCTTTATAATATGTTGGTGTAACTCTTGTTGCCTTAGATTTGTGTATACCCATTTTCTGTAAAATTATCTGAATAATCCATGTCTAGGAGATAAAGCTAATCCTTGTATTCCTCAGGATTGTCACATGTCAAAGATCGGTAACATATCCATATTTTTCTTATTAAAGATATAACAGGATCGGAAGATAGGAGAAGATTTTCAAATATATATTCATTTTGAAATTCTCTTGAACTTTTTCGGGAGTGAAATTGCTGAACATTGCGAATATCGCGATTTCGTGCCTCCTGGGCTTCTTCCGTAAGCTCGCCCAAAAGGAGAATATGTAATACAATAATTAAATCTCCATGACGCAATACTTTATGTACTCTTGGGGCCATATCTTTTCATGGATACAGTCTATTAGATGTTTCGAAATACCTAGACAGTATTTTCCAAATTTTTCTGTTGATTGCCATTAGAATTATGTTGATTTTTCTCAGTAATTCCATATAAATTTCTGTGATTTTAGATGTGATTTCATAATCCTTGAAGAAATATCTTGCAGTGTTCCATCATTTGTATTTCCATATCCCACTAGTGGTTTGTCGACATTTAATCCAGTCTCTTTCCAAAATTCCTCTTGAATTCTTTTTTTCTGGAACTCTCTCGATGCTTCTAATTCCTTTTTGTCCGGTAATTTGTTTGCATTCTCTGGATTACTATAATAATGCAAATCGTATGCTATGTGTAGGAAATGTTCTAAAAACCGTATGCGAGCATGTAATGGGGAAATTCCAAATTTTAGGGCATATGTGTTAATTGTTGGGTTCTTCGATAAATCCGAAAATTCATTTTTTTTCGTCCACATAGTTTACATCTCCACGTAGATGATGTCCTCGTAACAGCATTGCAAACTTTCCCATTGACCATAGTGAAATTTAGGATGAAGGAGATTGTGTAGCTGTAGTCCAATATTTTGATTGATATGGGTACCACCTCCTTAATTTCCTTCTCAATATGATCAACCAGGTTTTGTGTGTTGTTGGCGACTCTTTTGTATACTCAAATCATATTGGTCTACAAAAGTTTTTTGATCCTGGAGTCGAATTTATCCAAATGTCATCAAAACTAGTTGAGGGACAATCCGTGTCTTCTCTCTTCCTTAAACTGAGGGATTAATCTTAACTTAATCTGATTAGACATGGATTATTGAGATTATTTTACAAAAAAAAATAATAAAATATATATTACAGAAATAAAATAAGAAAATAAATAATTTTTCTCAAGAAGTAGGTCTTTCGCTTACAAAATGGGTATACACAAATTTAAGGCAACAAGAATCACACCAACATTTTATAAAGGCCGACATCTTTTATCCTTCTTACTCAATTTTATGATTGTTCTACTTACTAATTTTTATTATTGTTTGATAAAAACATGTGATCTACAGGAAATCAGTGCATATTGACTGATATAATAACCAATAAGTACAAGAAGGTAGGGAAAAATTAAAAAAAAATATTTTGAATATAGACAGAAACGTAAATACGGCATAAAATTCTTAAATATGTATACATATATTTTGATGATTTTTTTAAAGTTCTTTTTTTTGATATTAGAAATAATAATCAAACGCAACATGTGGAAATTTCTAATGGAAAATCCAACAATTTCCAAAAAATACATCAAAAATCTCCAAAAATGGTAATTTTTACTTTTAGTCCTATATCTTCGATATGCAAAGCCGCGCTAGGGATTCCCTTTGCAGTCGATTTTGTTACACCCTAATACAAATAAATAGAAAAAAATTAACAATTTAGCTTTGCGATTGGAGAAAACCGATCAAACTTTTGAAATTTATGTAAAAAAGGTCCAAATCGGAGAAGGGTGGCAACCACACCAATTAAAATTTTGGCTTCGGATTTCTCTAAAAGATTCTGTCTCGTCTCTTATACTACAAAATGAGTATAAATTTGATATACTTTGTGTAACAAACTTTTTCTACAAGACCTAAATACGAATTGGACTTTTTACGCCAAAAAATCTCCAAAATGAAATTTTTTCAAAAATCTCCAAAATGAAATTTTTTCAAAAATTTGACTTTATAGGGCCATAACTTTCTTATTTCTTAACATATCTTACGATTCTTTTTTTCATTATATTGCAAAATTTATTGGCAATCCACGCGAACAGAATCGGTAAATTTTTGACTGAGATATTGCCTAAACACCAAGGCAAAGTCGGCGAAAAAATGAAAAATTCAAATAAAAAATCCACATATCTCGAAAACTATTCAAATCGGACACTCCATTCAAATGTTAGAAGCCGATAAAATTGTGGTGGTCAACTTTAGGGCCCTGTAGCTCCGCCCCTTTATGAGATAGGTGACTCAAGTTCCGCACTTAAACTCTCTAACACCTCTAGTATACGATAAGTAGTTTTTAAATGGCAGAATTATGTAAATTTTCTCCATTTAACCCACTATGCGACGTTTAAGAATATACATTAGGGCGGCTTGATTTTTTCCCTTTTAAATCGTATAGCAAAAATGTAAACTACATAAAATTCTAAGAAAATTCTCCGAAGAAACCATGTACTAAAATAAAATCATAATCCACGCCTCTCGACTTGAAAATTTATATGCCCGCCTTTGCAACAAAAAAATAAATGTTAGAAAAAAAGCTTTATCCAAAAAAGAATAGAATTTTTTGAATAAAATTGTTTAGTTAGGTAGTTCTTTTTTCATTAAAAAAAATATTACCCAAGTAAAAAAGTTTGTATATAATTTTATATTTAATATTTTTATAAGGAACATAGATAAAAATATTTTCATAATTTAATAAAAAAGATTGGAAATACAAAAAAAATATTGCACTCAAAATTGTTATCAGGATTTATAAAATAACCTTCTTTTGTTTCGATAAACAATTCTTATTTTATAATGCAAATAAAAACGTGAAACGTGTTCTAACTTTTTATATAGAACGCAAATCAGAGGAGATGCAAATTGGGGTTTAACTGCTTTTTTTGATAATTGAATATTTTGATTAGTCTCAAGGCAAGACCTGTATTGCATAAACTATAATATAACAAGTAAGAAAGTTTCAGTCGGGTAAACCGACTAAGGTATACCTCACTTTGTGAGTACTATAATATGAAATACACGAATTAATCTGTCCATTTTTTATTTTATTATTACTTATATTTTTCGCTAAACAGTAAACTACAAATATATTGCACTGTATCGAATTGTAATCGTTTATATTCACTGGTATATTAAAGTTATGATCTATTCAATTTTGGTATGATTTGGCCATTTTGTGTGGGAGGTACCAAAAGGGGCGTGGCAACTTCGCCCATTTTTCACTGGATTGTAGGTACTATGAAACCATTACACTGTACAAAATGTAAAGTCTTTTTGTGCATAGGTATTCAAGTTATAAGCTGTTAAATTTTGGAGCAAAATGGTCCATTTGTGTGGAAGGTACTAAAAGGGGCGCGGTAACTTCGCCCATTTTTCTTGAGGTGATAGTGACTAATAAAATAATATTATGTGTAGAATTTCAGAGAATTCAAATAAGTAGAATAGAAGTTATTAAATAGTCAATAATTCACTTAATATTAACACTTTGTGGGGGAGGTACTAGAAGGAAAGGTCCAATACGGCCCATCTTCGAACTTAGCCGGAGATAGAAAAAGATAATACCACATAACAAATTTGAAGTCAATCGGTTACTCCTTTCGAGAGTTATCGTGCGCACCAGCTAGCAGAAAGACGGACAGACGGACGGACATCGCTCATTCGACTAAAAACGTCCTAAAACGGATATACGCCAAACATACTTAGGGTCTTATGTCACTCCTTCGATGTGTTACACTTTTGGCCCGTAGCAAATGATATATACCCTAGTATCACTAAAGTGAGGATATAATAAAACATAATATATTTCTAGAAAAGAAAATAATTTTAGCGAAAGAAGGGGAACAAAATTTTCAAGTCGAGAGGCGCGGATTAGGTTTTGATTTTAGACCCATGGTTTCTTCGGAGAATTTTCTTAGAATTTAATGTAGATTACGTTTTTGCCATACGATTTTTAATTTTTTTTTCATCCATACAAATCAACCCGCCCTAATGTATATATTTTATGAGGTCTCAGAGGTGTTACAAACGGAATGACAAAATGAATATACCCCGAATCCTATACACAATTTTCGAGAGGCTGTAAATCTTTACTGAATAACACTGCGAATTTATTGGTCACCTTTTCCTAGGACTAAACGCGCTCGCTTTAATTGGATTTTATAATAAAATAATTCGAAGATAAAAGTGTTTTTTCTTGAAATCAATCGTCAGAAGTCATAAATTTCGACAGTATAAATCTAAAAACTCCCACCATAATACATTTTTTAGAAAGTTGGCGAAAGTTTATAGATTACAAATAATTCTGTGATATTGCAAATATCGCGTAAATTGTAAAACGACTTACAATTACTCATATTTATTGGAAATTGTGTTACAGTTCCAAATTTCCGCAATTTTTTCTATAGTTCATTGTAACTGACATAGCTTTTTTACTGTTTTAGCGATATCTCGCGAAGCGAAGCAGATTCGAGTTTGATCTCTTCACAGTTGAGTAGAGGAGATAGGCGAACTTTTGAATCCTTGAGGCACGCTGTGCCGTACACATGAACACTTATAATTCGGTAGAGTGCAATGTTTTTGAAGTATCTACTGTGCAGCTCAAAATAGGCGTAGTCACGTAGCACCTTCTGGTACCTACCACACAAACTGACAAATAAATTCGAATATAATTTCCCCATAACTTATGTAGCAATCATCAAAATGCTTTAATAGCATGCATTGTAGACATCTTTTGCAATAATTGTAGACTGATGACGATTCCGTTTTTGGGAAAAATGTTAGCCCGTCCACGGGAAATACTAGAAAATATTTGCACTTTTAAGTCGAAATTATGAAGTCCCTCGAATTTCACTTAACTCCAATTCCAAAATTTCAAATATATGTTACAAAAGTTCAGTTTTCAGGAAAAATCCAAAGAAAATGCTGCACTTTTTCCAGAAACGAAATTGCCATGAGCAAAATGTGTCCACCTTTCTGGCTACCACAAACAGTACCCTATTCCATATTACATTATCCACAAGGTGAGGGTATATCTTAGTCAGTAAACTAATGACGTGTTTCAGCTTTTCCTGGATAAAGTTCAATAAATATAAATATCTATGTAATGATATCAGTTAACAAATGTTATCCATAAATAATGAAAATATCTTTAACTGATAATATATTAATTATAAAGTGTCGTTACAACTTCATAGCGCTTTATAGACAATTGTGTGACCATATTCTTATTGTAAATTTAAATACGGTACAGTGAAACCCTTAGTTTTCATAAACAGTGAAAAAAGGAAACAATGCAGTGTCGCGTCGTGAAACGAATTTATCGCAATTGTTTCCGTTTGCTCGGTTTAACGTGTTACTCTGATAGGAAATGCCTGGAACTATTCTTGTCTATCTACAACTGTCTAATTGCTGTGGCTCAGTTGTATATCTACTATTTAGATTTCATGAATGTGAGAATTTACAGCTTGTACAGCCCGTTCTTGTTTATTTGGACATTTCTAAATTTCTCCTATAAGACAGTGCACATTTTTATTTGCCTCACAATGGTTTGGAGGCGGCGCGAAGAGGAACATATTTTCCAAATGTTGCAGGACATTCAGGATACTTTCGTATTGCGACTGTTCTATCAATATACGAATGAGGAGGATGACCTATTGTATGGATATTTTCTTCGCTACTTCTGGCTCTTCAATGCATGTTGGATGATAGTGGCCCTTGGCTTTACGTTTTCTCTCGAAGAGTTCGAATATTTTTTGTATGTGTGTCAAAGCCTAGTCACACTACAGGCTGTTAGGCATTTGTATCTACAAATGTCTTTGGTTATAATAGAAATTGAACAGAAATTGGATATTTTGGTGAAATGTTTGGAAATAAATGATAATATTGCAAATGATGCAATGAAATCACAGCAGCAAAAATCGGATATAAACTCTCCACATGACCCTTTACAAATAGTGGGTTCTGATAATGATATTATTCATTATAAAGACGTCCCTCCTGTTCAGCATAATTCATCAATTGGAATCCGCCCATTCCAGTTGCAGCGTATTCTGGCAATGAAACAAATTTACAAACAAATATCTGCAGTATGCCAAGACTGTTCATGTCTCTATGGTCTGTCGATATTTCTGACAAACATACTGTGTATATGTGAGTTCACCCAAATATGTTATACCATCATCACAACTATTCTCATTGGTGTCTATGATCTATCGGGGACGATTGAAATGATATATGTGATTATACCGTTAATTGTGAAATTTACGGTAATATGCCGCCTCAGCGATAGATGTTCGAAAAAGGTAAGATTGATAAAGCTTGTGAGTCACAGTAGACAAATATCTGATACTGACGAAATGTAAGAGCTATACGGGGACGATTTTGCAATCAACCTCGGTGCTATTTGTGGTTAAATGCTAATCTATCACAGTACAACACATAATTTTGGGACTCAATTCTGAGAATAGGACGTAAAAATGGGACCCCAAAAATAAGAACTTACGCATCGTTCGTTTAGTCAAGCTGGCTCAATTAATAATTTTATGGCCATACGAATTTTTAGCTCAAGGTGGATTTTTAGCACTTTTTCTATATTTTAACACGGTAATATTTCGGTATACCGTATGGAATCTCTCTTTTGTGTCTAAAGCATAGTTGTAGATAATGAATTGAAACCTTCCCTAAAAAAAGCATCCACAGCCTTAAAAATCGCAAAAATGCCCACAAAGTCATAAAAAATTTGTCAGTAAAATATTGAAAAATACGTATACGTATAAAACAGAACAGAGCATTTTTATGATTTCTTATCTATCTACCTTTTTAACATGTAGGTTGCAGTGATGGAATGAGTTTGCACAACCGTGTATGTAAATTTGACTTTATATTGGGTGTGGTAATAAGTAGTACGGTTTTGGTCATTACACAGAACTTATCACGGTATTTTCAAACGATTAACCTAGATATAATAAAGGCTTACGAAATCATAAAATTGGCAACGACTAAATAAAGTGACATGCGTAGAAATTCAGATGCGGAGTTTGATAAACTGTTTGAAGAATCCACACAACTTGCAAGACGTTTTGGAATAGAAGCTGCACTACCTAGAAGAGTAGGCACTCAAAAGTATAGGGCTAATATTCCTGGTTCAGATGCCAAGGCGTATTTTAGGACAACATTGTTCATACCATATCTGGACGAAGTAATATCATATTTAAATAATAGATTTTCCGAGCATGAAGCTATAATTACAAGTCTGTTTAATATCGTTCCGATACGAGTTGTAAATCTAATAAAGGAAGATTTCGAAGAAGTCACACTTTTTTACAAAAACGATTTAAAAAATTCAGCATAATCTTTTTTCGCTGAAATAAGTATATGGATTGATTATTGGGAGCAGAAGAATGATAAGCCGTCAAATGCATTAGATGCTATTTCAGTTTGTGATGAGGACATGTTCCCAAGCGTTGTTACCCTTTTGCAGATACTGGCCACAATACCTGTGACAACGGCATCTGCTGAACGAAGTTTCTCGACGTTAAGAAGAATAAAAACTTATCTCCGGAACAGAAGGGAAGGGGAAAGGCTGTCTTATCTGGCTTTGATGTCTATATACAAAGATGATGTCAAAATCGATGAAATAATTGATATATTTCTTTCAAAAAATCGAAGATTACATTTTTAACTCTTACGTATTTTATTATAAAAAGTTTTACTGATCTCGCACTAAAGTACACATTTATATTTAGGAATAAAAAACTAAGGAACTTAACTTCCATTACCTAAACAATAAATGCAATTTTTTAATTGTTTATCTTTGTTATGGAAAAAAAGGTTGGGTTCGGGGAACCAAAATCCTGGATACGTCCCTGCACCGAAGTGTTCTCTCAATAAATCCATTGATTGATGCGATGTGTGGGAAGTGGCGCTGTCTTGTTGAAACCAAATGTCGCCGAGATCAGGAGCTTCAATTCCAGGCATCAACTAGTCGGTTATCATGGCACGATAACGGTCGCCATTAACGGTTACGTTCTCACCGGCATCATTTTTGAAGAAATATGGACCGATGATTCCGGTACGTCGGATCGGGAATCGATTAATATAGCTCTTAACGAGAGCTAAAATATTGCTCATGGGTCGACTGGAAAGTGTTTTTTTTGAATTAAAAAAAAAAATGGACTTAGCGCAATTGGCGAACGATTATTTTGATAATAAAACTAAATAATTTGTAAACGTTGTTCAGGCGTAAGTCTTTCCATGATGAAATGCCAAACAATACTTAACAAAAATAACATGACAGCATGACACGACTCACACGTGATTTGTCAAAAAAAGGCTATTGAAAAAATTATCTCTACTTAGATCACCCTATACATATTAGATTATTGGATAAATGGTCCATATTTAGATATACTTCTAATAGAAGGATCCCAATCGATTTATTTACTTCATAGAAGCCATGGACAGCATAGAACCATTCACACCAACACGGTCCACCGTAGATCCATGGTTTTATATAGCCCCATACAAAAGTTTCCACTACATTCTACTTCTTGAAGCATTTGAAATCACAAGTGTCAACTGAGTAGTCTGCATTAATATGTATTTAATTTTACTTAGTTCGATTCGCAGAATTATTGGCGAACTTTGTAAATTTTGGCCATTTGCGTTAAAATTGACCCAAATTAATACATACATAGTCGGGCCTGTTCTGAAATCACGCGATTTGATATCACGGCGGTTTAGTATTATTACCGATATTAAAATCACTCTTGGATGGTTCGAAAATCGGCCGATTTTAGTATAATTGGTTTAAATTGATTGTTGTTTACTTTAAACAATAAATCGTACCATTTCCGAGTACCAATAATGATTTTAAAACCAGATCGTGTTTTGAAATCACCGTGATATCAAATCGCGTGATTACAGAACAGGCCCGAGTGTTGATTGACCTCAATGGCTAAAATTCGGCAATATGTATTTTATTTTATCCATGACCAAGTGACCTCATTGGTCCATATTTTGACTTAGCCACACACAAAGTCACCACTCGATTTGACTTTGTGACCTAAAAGAAAAAACAACTTTCTATCAATTGCACTTAAACAAAAAATGATTGTAAAACCAGTAAGGAAAGACAGAAAGTCGGGCGGGGCCGACTATATAATACCCTACACCTACCTACCAATGCGAAAATGGGCATTGCGATAAGAATTTGGCAGTGTTCATACATGTAATAAGCAAACTCTCTCTGCCGATTTTCGTACTGATCGGATATAAAACACGGTTTCTACAGCGCTTACATGTCAAATCGGGTGTAACATATATATTGGGACTATGTTAAGATCTGAACCGATTTTTCCCGAATTTGGCAGTGTTCATACATGTAATAAGAAAACTCTCTCTGTTAAATTTCGTACTGATCGGATATAAAACATGATTTCTACAGCGCTCAAATGTTAAATCGGGTGAAACATATATATGGGGGCTATATCTAAATCTGAACCGATTTTCCCCGAATTTGGCAGTGTTCATACATGTAATAAGAAAACTCTCTCTGTTAAATTTCGTACGGATCGGATATAAAACACGATTTCTACAGCGCTTAAATGTTAAATCGGGTGGAACATATATATGGGGGCTATATCTAAATCTGAACCGATTTTCCCCGAATTTGGCAGTGTTTATTCATGTAATAAGAGAACTCTCTCTGCCAAATTTCGTACTGATCTGATTTAAAATACAGTTCCTACAGCGCTTACATGCCAAATCGGGTGAAACATATATATGGGGGCTATATCTAAATCTGATCGGATTTTCTCCGAATTTGGTAGTGTTCATTCACGTAATAATAAAACTCTCTCTGCCGAATTTCATAAAGATCGGATGTAAAATGTGGTTTCTACGGCGCTTGCATATCAAATCGGGTGAAACATATATATGGGGACTATATCCAAATCTGAACCGATTTTAACCAATTTCAATAGGGATCGTCCTTGGGCCAAAAAAGAGCACTATGCTAAATTTCATCACAATCGGACCATAAATACGACCTGCACTTTGATTACAAGAATACATGGACAGACGGACGGACAGACAGACGGACAGACAGACAGACGGACATGGCTAAATCGACTCAGAAAGTGATTCTGAGTCGATCGGTATAATAAACAATGGGTCTATCTCTTCTCCTTTTAGGTGTTACAAACAAATGCACAAAGTCGTAATACCCTGTACAACAGTGTGGTGTAGGGTATAAAAAACCTTCTCCTCTAAATTTTTGTGGACGTCGCTAACGTCTTTTTGGTGGTTAAGGCCCGATATGATTGAGAGTCTATTCTACAGACGGCGGTGGAGATTTTTCTATGCATCCCTCCATCCGAAATCTTGCCACTTCACAACATTTGCAATGGTACACGGCAAGCGTATAGTCGTATGCTGCTGGACATTTATACGGAAAAAAGTGTAACACATCGAAGGAGTGACCTAAGACCCCAAGTATGTTCGGCGGAAATCCGTTTTGGGTCATTTTAAGTCGAATGAGCAATGTCCGTCCGTCCGTCTATCTGTCTGTCTGCTGGCTGGTGCGCACGATAACTCTCGAAAGGAGTAACCGATTGACTTCAAATTTAGTATGTGATAATATTTTTTTTGTCTCTCCGGCTAAGTTCGAAGATTGGTCCACTCCTTCTGGTACCTCCCCCACAAAGTTTAAAATGAGGTGAAATATTGATTCTTTAATAACTGCTATTATACTTATTCGAATCTACTGAAATTCAAAACATAGTTTTAGTGTATTAGTCGCTATCAACTCGAGAAAAATGGGCGAAGTTGCCACTCTCCCTTTGGTACCTCCCACACCAATGCACCATTTTGCACCAAAAGTTAACAGCTTATAACATCAATACCAGTGTATAACAATACTTGAAATTTTGTACAGTGTAATGCTTTTATAATGCCCGGTGAAAAATGGGCGTTATCACCACGCCCCTTTTTGTACCTCCCACACAAAATGGTCAAGTCATACCACAATTTAATATCTCATAACTTCAGATTTACGATCCCGTCCATATTTGGCCGTGTTATCTCTCGAAGAGGTGATCACAATCGGCCACCGAGATTTTGTGATTTAACACGTTGCGACTTCTTCCTTTGGGGCCACGTGAATGATAAGGTCTACGCCAACAGCCCTGCGTCGATTCAATACCTCAAAGATAGAATTCGTGAGGCTCTCGAGGACATAGGGCAGCCACTTTGCGATTTGGTTATGGATAATTTCATGAGAAGGATATGGCCCTGTAAGCGTGGTCGTGGTGACCATTTGGCTGATGTTGTTTTTCATTATTAAGGGCATACCTTCCTCTTTATTAGGAATAAACATCCGATCATTTATCTCAAAAAATGGAATTTTTCTTTGAATACCAAAATAACACCTCTTGTTGGAAAACCCTTTACATATACACAAAATTACAAATTGCTCAAAATATATCAATTTTAAAACGCTCATACGGGCGAAGTCATTACCATAGGTTCGATCCCTTAAATTTGTTTACCAATCACGTAGACTGTCAAATATGTGAAAGATGCATCAATTTCAAAAATTGGCTTATAGGGGCGGGACCACACCCATTGCTCCGATTCCGCCGATTTATGGACCATGCACATAAACTGCCACTTAATGCATACACACAAAATTTCAGCACTTTAGCTGAAAAACGTTCTCAATATCAAATCTTGACTCATATCCATCGCTATAACCTTGAGAAAAATGGGCGAAGTATCGCCACCGCTTTTGGTACCTCCCACACAAAGGGATCATTTCTGTACCAACATCTAACTGGTTATACATATATTTAAAAACCTGTGCATATAAATACTTGAAATTTTGTGCTGTGTAATGCTTTAATAGTACCTAGCGTCCAGTGAAAAATGGGCGTTATTTGCACCCCTATTTTGGTACCTTCCACACAAATGTATTATTTTGCCCCAAAAATTAACAGCTTCTAACTTTAATACAAGTGCAGACAAATACTTGAAATTCAGTGTAATGCTTCCATAGGACCCACAGGCTACTGTGCATCGTTGGCACGCCCGTTTTGGTACCTCCCGCACAAATGGACTATTTTGCACCACAAGTTAACAGTTTATAACTAAATACCAGCGAATGCTTTAAAGTTGTTGATGATTTGATTAAAACAAAAAAAATAAATAACGGCTGATCATAGTAGAGATACTTTTTTCAATAGCCTTTTTTTGACAGATCACGTGTGAGTCGTGTCATGCTGTCATGTTATTTTTTTATGTATTGTTTGGCATGTCATAATGGAATGGCTTACGCCTGAAAAACGTTTACAAATTATTCAGTTTTATTATCAAAATAATCGTTCGCCAATTGCGCTAAGTCCATTTTTTTTAAATAAAAAAAAACACTTTCCAGTCGACCCACGACCTTGACACCCATGAGCAGTATTTTAGCTCTCGTTAAGAGCTATCTATTTGCCATTGACCGATTCCCGATCCGACGTACCGGAATCATCGGTCCATATTTCTTCAAAAATTATGCCGGTAAGAACGTAACCGTCAATGACGACCGTTATCGTGCCATGATAACCGACTAGTTGATGCCTGGAATTGAAGCTCGTGATCTCGGCGACATTTGGTTTCAACAAGACGGCGCCACTTCCCACACATCGCATCAGTCAATGGATTTATTGAGAGAACACTTCGGTGAGCAGATAATTTCACTTTTTGGGCCGGTCGATTGGCCACCAAGATCGTGTGATATCACAACGTTAGACTTTTTCCTGTGGGGATATGTAAAGTCTAAAGTTTATGCGGATAAACCCGCTTCGATTCAGGCCTTGGAGCAAAGCATCACGCATGTCATTCTCCAGTTACCAGTCGAAATGCTCGAAAGAGTCATCGAAAATTGGACTCAACGGATGCACCATCTGTGACGTAGCCGCGGCCAACATTTGATAGACATAATCTTCAAAAAATAAATGCCAAAAAATTTTCTTTCAAATGATAGTAAACATTCCCCATTCAATTTGAATTTTCTGTGTTTTTTCTTTAAAGTAGTATGGAACCTCGAAATGGATCACGCTATACATTTACGAATATATTTTGGGACTGAAGGTGAGGGAATTCGTAAGTCGGTTTACCTGACTGAACTTTCTTACTTGTTATATTAAGCCATCGATATGAAAATAGAGCAATTAAAGTGTCATATTTGATTAAAACTACGTATATGTTAGGTAATTTTTGGTGGTTAGAACTTTGCTCTAACTCAGTTTCTGCAATTATTTCTACATTCGATTTTTTTTGCCAACAGAATGAAAAATTAATTTAATTGTATGCAATTAAAAACATACGTAATCTAATATGATTATCACATCATCATATACTAAATGAGTTCAATTGGATTGCAAATATGTCGATTACAAAACTCAGATAGACACAAATATAAAAATGCACGTTGACGACAATATCGCTAGTTAAATAATATTGGCATGACAATAAACAATCTGAATAGCTAATTAGAAATGTACACTATGCAACAGTCCTTCTGGCCAAGGGTTCTGAAGATTATGCTCATTAATTTTTCACATTGAAACATTCCGAGTTGATCAGTATGCTTTAATGTCGGTCTTGCTGTAGTATTTCTAGGGCCTTACAAACATATGCCAGGATGCAAACTTATAATACCACAGAGTGGTGTAGGGTATAAAAATAGAGGTATGAAATAGAGGTTGGTGCCAGGCAACACTAAGTGTTGCCTGGCGCCGTCTGATATTTCCATTGGAACGTTTGACATTTTTTAGCATAAACGTACTCAGAACGTTTTGACGTACGACCATCATTTGTGTTGTTTACAGTGACTTGAAAAAATCAATTTGGCAAAAAATTGGAATTAATTCGTGAACATTTTCGTGCGATCATTTTTCACAGCTTTCGACGTGGATTATCACTACAAGAGTGCATCGATGAACTTAAATCTTTGTATGGCGATGAAGCACCATCCTATAGCACTGTGAAAAACTGGTTTAATGATTTCAATCGTGGCCGACGCTCGCTCAAAGGCTAAGGTCGTCCAAAAACGGCCGTTGCGCCAGAGAACATTGAGGCCGTGCGAGAACTGATAATGCAAGATCCTCATGTGACATACCGCGAGATAGAGGCATCCTTGGGCATTTCTTCCACCAGCATACATTCGATATTGCATGAACACCTGGCCGTAAAAAAGGTTTGTTCTCGTTGGATCCCGCACAACTTGACAATCGCTCAAAAAAAGGCTCGTGTCGATTGGTGCAAAGACATTTTGAAAAAATACGATCGCGGTGCTTCGGAAGACGTTTATAATATGCGTATGAGCCCGAAACAAAACAGCAATCGATCATGTGGGTCTTCGAAGACGAGCGTGGTCAACGATTTTCGTCGCCAGAAGATGCAGTTGAAGCGTTCAAAAACCCTGTTTTGGAGGTGTCTCAATCGGAGTGGAAAAAGTGCTTCGACAATTGGTTTGAACGCATGCAAACGTGTATAAATCATGCTAGAGAATACTTTAAAAATCATAAAACCATTTTTGATGATAAATATTCGCATTTTCATTATTAGGCCAGAAATATACATAGCAGCCCTCGTACCATTTTTTATATTCCATCAACAGTTTTAAAGATTTCTTAAAACAAAACATTGTGAAAAATTCCATGTTTTTAAGAACATTTTAATAATTTTTTAGTTAAAACCTCTCAAAACATGGAAAATCGAATCGAAAGTCACAATTATTGTATTTTTATTATCATATTTTAATAATCGTAAAGTCTTACTTAATTAGCTACAACTTTGTATCCCCTAACCTTACAGGGAGGAGGGTATACCATTTGCTGCGAGCCAAAAGTGTAACACATCAAAGGAGTGACTTAAGATCCTAAGTATGTTCGGCGGAAATCCGTTTTAGGACATTTTAAGTCATTTGAGCAATGTCCTTCCGTGGGAATTTTCAGGGGTAAGGGGACGAGCGGGGTGTCGGGTGTTTTAGGAGAAATTCTTCTAGAAGTGTCTCTCTTATTTTGTTCTTTGAATTGGCATATATATTCCGAAGCCTTCTATACTAAAATTATGTTTGAATTTACTAACAAAAAAACTGTTAATGCCATTCAATTTAACGTGTCGAAATTATGCGGGGTAAATTGTTTTCATCGTGGATACATTTTTAAAGTGAATTTTGCGCACACAGTGTAATTGATCACAAAGTTTTGTGACGCATGCTGAAAAAAAGCGGAAGTAACTTTGAAAGTTGAAGTCTGTTTTTGTTAATTTTAGCAAATTTTGCCTTATAAAGCACACAAAATCTAATACCTAAGAGAAAGATGAATATAAGTGAATTTGTAAATAACTTATTTGCAGCCCACAAATTTTGTCGTTTCCTTACAAAAGTCGTGAACCCATTGTGGCGCACGCTATGTGACGCGTTTGTATACCCTCCAGCATAGGAGGGGTATGTATATTAATTTTGTCACTCCGTTTCTAACACTACTAAATATTGATCAAATGTCATAGATTGTAGCATGATTACAACAGACGGACGTACAGAAGGACAGACGGACATGGCTAAATCGTCTTAGACTTTTACGGCGATTAATAATATACATATATACTTTATGGGGTCTCAGATCAATATTTAGTGGTGTTACAAACGGTGTGACAAAATGAATATACCTCCCCATCCTATGGTGGAGGGTATAGAAACGTATTTTTAAGAAAAATCATAGGACGTTTATCTAACGAGGAGGACATGTCACAATAATGGAAAAACAATATCAGTCAAATGGAAAACAATATCAGTCAAACGGCCGTCACTGCTACGCTTGCAGGTCCATATTAGGCTATGAAGCCGACGCGGCGTATATCGGCTGCGCGCGGCTGCCGGCCATTTTTTCCAGCCGGCGCCGCAGCCGATTTTAGCGGCTCACGTCGACTGAAACTCAGCCGCCGAATTTTATTTAGTGAGTCAAGAAGATTTATTTTATGCAACCATAAAAATTAAGAAAGTGACTACTATGTAATACAATAGGGTCAGAATTTTTAAAGAAGTTCATTTTTGCGTAACATTTTATAAAAAGTTTGTAAATGGATCTCGCTATCATTTATTTAAAAAAAATTATGGGATTTGAAATTGAAAAAGGCGTTTTCGTTTTTTAAGGAAATTACAATAGCTCTTGAGCGGCCGAACCAATTTTTACAAAGTCTACGTCGTTTTAAAGAACACAACAAATTCTAATAATTATGGATTTATTGAAAAGATTTTCGACACTACATCAAAACTTCCATAACTTTTCTTAAATTTGTGTGTTCATTTTAAGTTTCCTCTTCTAATTGTAAATATCTTAAAGCGCCAGCATTGCCTGAGAATGACATTTGTGCACCATCGTTTGGTGGAACTTAACCGGCTCAGCCGATAAGCCGCCGCCGCCGATCGGTATTTTTCAATGCGCCGCCGCCGACAATTTTGGTCGGCTTCATTGCCTGGTCCATATTCGTTTCATGAAATTTTCCATGACCAAGTCGCACATTTGCGGCAGTATTTCTTCGATACTGTGAGGTCTTGGACCATTTGTGAGGTCTTGGACCATTTGTGAGGTCTTGGATCGATCCTGGGTCATTGGCATAAACCATATAAACAAGAGGTGTTATTTTGGTATTCAAAGAAAAATGCAATTTTTTGAGATAAATTATCGGATGTTTATTTCATAATAAAGAGGAAGGTATGCCGTTAATAATGAAAAACAACATCAGCCAAATGGCCAACACGACCACGCTTACAGGACCATATCCTTTTCATGAAATTTTCCATAACCAAATCGCAAAGTAGCTGCCCTATATCCTCGATAGCCTCACGAATTCTATCTTTGAGGTCTTGAATCGACGCTGGGCTATTGGCATAGACCTTATCTTTCACGTGGCCCCAAAGGAAGAAGTCGCAAGGTGTTAAATCACAAGATCTCGGTGGCCAATTGTGATCACCTCTTCGAGAGATAACACGGTCCGGAAACTTTTCCCGTAACAGAGCAATGGTTTCGTTGCTTGTGTGGCACGTAGCGCCGTCTTGTTGAAAGAAACGCTGTCCAGATCAAAACCATCCAACTCCGACATAAAAAATCATTAATCATCTCTCGATAGCGCAATCCATTCACCGGTCCAACGACCCCGCCTGACCATAAACCGCACCAAACAGTCACACGTTGAGGATGGAGAGGCTTCTCAACAATAACTCTTGGGTTTTCCGAGCCCCAGATGCGACAATTTTGCTTGTTAACGTAGCCACCGAGGTGGAAATGGGCGATTTTTCGAATTTTAATAATTTCAATGCGTTGTTGAATCGTGTATCGTTCCATTTTTAGTAATGACGTAGTTTCTACTTGTCAAATGTCAATGAATAAAAGCCTCAAAAGTGACAGCTACCGAAATACCGGGTGATTCAAAATAACACCTGTTGTTGGAAAACTGCATTTAACGTAGGTTTTAGAAAATAAGTGTTTAGTACCAAGAAATAATTGTTTGCAGCACAGTGTAATTTATTCAAACGCCTCGGCAGCACAAACAAAAACGAAAAAAATCTCCTAGGAGCTGTGACAAACATTGGCCATTCGTTTTAAAAATGAAATGCAATTCCATAATTTGATAAATGTGATAATATTTATAAAAGAACACTTCAAATTATTAAAGTTATTAGTTGTGAACTCCCAGCAAGAATGCATAGGCATACTCGTATTTCAAATAGCGTATACCGCTTTTATTTACGTTTCTTGGCAGTGTCATGTTATTCCAAAATTCGATACCTGGAGATATTTCTAATTACCTACACTTGTCTCGTTGCCATGGCAGAGGCCTATGAACTCCTAGCTAATCCCATCGATGTGAACGTTGCAGAGTTCACGAGTGTCCTGAGTTTTGTTTGGCTTTTTCTATTTTATGGCTACAAAATCGCCCACATTATTATCTGTTTGGATGCCGTTTGTCGAAGGCGACAAGAAAAGGAAATCTGCCAAATGTTAGAGGACATTGAGGATACCTTCCAGCAACTATACAGTGAACAAAGATCCGAAGAGGAGCAAGTTAGTTTGTATGGCGGTTTCTATCGTTACTATTGGATATTCGAAGGATGTTGGCTGACAATATTACTCGCTTATAATTATTGGTCTGAAGGATTGGAACAGCTCAAATTCGTCTGTCGTCATTTGTTTGCAATGCAATCAACTCGAAGTGTTTATCTGCACTTGGCATTGGTCACTATTGAAATTGGAAATAAATTGAATATTTTGGAAAATTATGTGGAAATTGCTAATATGTCAACAGGAGAACAAGGCAATACAAGGCAGCAGAAAAAGGAATATTTTTTAGAAACGGAAATGAATAGAGAATTAAATTCAAATGACAAAACATCTGCAAATCATAGACAGTCGTCGTCACAGGGCAAAGTGGATGGGGACTCTACCATAGAACTGGAAGACGTGGATGATGGAAAAAGCAGCAGCTATGATGTTAGTTTCTACAATCAAGCTAATATCGGAATTTTCAACCCTTCTGCAGGCGATACATTTGAATTGTATCCAATGCAAGTGTCGCATATTGTAACCGCGAAACAGATTTACCAACAAATAGCCAATGTTTGTCAACGCTCCTCATCTTTGTACGGCTTGAAAATATTCCTTTCAAATATATTTTTTGTTTGCGACTTCACTGAAGCCAGTTTCATACTTATCATCACCCTCGATGGGGCTTTTAATCTAATGACAATTTTTGGAACATTATATGCACTACTTCCTGCAATGATAACATTCGTGTATGTCTGCTGTCTTTGCGAAAGAGTTTCCAGAAGGGTAAGATTTAGCTGTTTGTCCTATTTCGGAGGATTTTTGAAAACTAAAAATAAGTAAGAACGATTGTAAATTGGGTCAGACCAAATCGTATATAACCTCCACCATCATTGTATTCAATCTCTGAAAAATCTTTGAAGTGGAAATGACGCAAATCATGGAAACAAATGGCTGCAGAGTTTCAAACAAATTCAACAAAGTTTCAACAAAACAAGTAAGAAAGTTCAGTCGAATAGTCCGACTTATGAATCCCCTCACCTTGAGTCCCGGACGGACGGACATTGCTCAAATGATTTAAAATGGCCCAAAACGGATTTCCACCGAACAGACTTTGGGTCTTAGGTCACTCCTTCGATGTGTTACACTTTTGGCTCGTAGCAAATGATATATACCCTCCTCTCTAAGGAGAGGGGATAAACATTGACCTTTGCGTTCAAATTCCTTTAAGCAGAATTTCAGTATAAATAAAACCAGTGGGGAAAGACTAATGTCGGGCGGTGCCGACTATATGAAACCTACCCTTCGCCATGACGTTGCAATCGCAGTGAGTGGCAAATTCGAAAACGTCCTCCGAGACCTTCTACAGGTGGCTCTGAACAAATTGGCTAGATGGCGCAGAAGCAGCGGTTTGGGAGTAAACCCAAACAAGACAGAATTGGTTCTCTTTACCAGGATGAAAAAAGTCTCACATGTGGACCCTCCACCTCGGATAAATGGAACAGATCTAGTCTTTTCTGAAAGTGCAAAATTTTTAGGTATAATTCTAGATAGAAAACTGTTATTTAGACTTAACGAATTGGAACGTGTAAGGAAGACCAACGTCGCCTTATATTCCTGCAAAAAGGCTGTAGGGTCGCGGTGGGGCCTCTCTCCTAAAATCGTCCACTGGATATATATAGCAGTACTTCGTCCTATACTGCTATACGGCATTGTGGTATGGTGAACCGCAAAAGTACTAACAAAGGTTCAGAGAACAGCCTGCCTGAGCATAAGCGGAGCCTTAAGGACTACACCGACCGAGTCTCTACAAGCCCAACTCCATTTACTGTCGATTAATATTGTGGCGAGAGATGTTGCAACCAAAGTGGCAATAAGATTAAACTGCCTATCAATGTGGAGGTACAAAAACTACGGTCACATGAGGATAACAAAGTGTAGTGCTATGGTAACCGACCGAGTGGACTATATACCAACGGTGTACACCTTCGAGAGAAATTACATCACTATGATTCCCGCCAGAGATGAATGGGTTGGAAGAATACCAGGTAATAGAAACCATCTCCACTTTTACACGGATGGTTCGAAGCTTGATGAAAAGGAGGGCACTGCCTGCAGTGTCTATCAAGCCGAAATAATGGCAATATGGGAAGTAGCCATGTGGCTGAGTCGCAACATAGTAACCACCACTGGTTACTATGTAATTTACTCGGACAGCCAGGCTGCTATCAATTCTCTGGAGGCAAGATCCCTAAATTCACAAACAGCCCTCGACTGCCGCAGATCTCTTAACGAGATGGCTGAGCAGTTTAATATACACCTTATATGGGTGCCAGGGCATAGGGATACCCCGGGGAACTGCAAAGCCGATGAACTTGCTAGGAAAGGGACGGCATTACAAATTCTCGAAGAATTTGCATATATTGGTGCGCCACTATCCACGTGCAAGCTTTGGCTTAGGCAAGAGGCAATCAGGCACTCCAACGAAAGATGGACAGAAATCGGCACCTGCAGAGTAGCTAGACCAATCTGGCCAAGGTATGACCTGAGAACATACATATGTATGGGGGCTATAGCTATATCTAATCCAATTTTCTTCAAATTCGGCAATGTTGGCCCATGGATCAAGAAACTCTACCTGGATATATTTCAACACGAGTGGATGTAAACTGCAGCATCTACAGGGCTAAAGTACCAAACCGGACGATACATATATATGGGAACTATATCTTAATCTGAAACGATTTTCTTCAAATTCAACAATGTTGGTCCATAGATCAATAAACTTTACCATGCTAAAATTCAAACCGGGTCAAATAAAAAATAAAGCGGTTGTCCGCATCTCAAATGAAAGCTTGTTTTGTTTAGTGAATATCTCCATTCTCGACTATATCTTGAGCAGCCAATGAGCTAGAACGATATTACATAACTTCTAAAATTTATGTTTTTTTTAAATATCGGACATCTTGGACTAAAGCGCGACATTTTTCATATGTTCAGCTAGAACTCGACATTCTGCTTACAACAACTCCAATATTACACAGTACATCATTATTCAGCACATTGATTTGGGACTCAATTCTGAGAATTGGACGTGAAAGTAGCCCAAAAAAAAAATTCTGGATCATTCGTTTAGTGATCATACAATTTTTATTGCTCAAGGTAGATTTTTAGCACTTTTTCTATATTTTTTCCCGGTATACCGTACGGAATATCTCTTCTTTGTGTCTGAAGCAAAGTTGTACGAGAGTTGTTATATATATTTCTGTCCTAGGTAACACTGAGTGTTTGCTGGCGCCATCCGACATTTCCATTGGAAAGTTTGACATTTTCTAGCATAAACGTACTCAGAACGTTTTGACGTACGACCATCATTTCTGTTGTTCACAGTGACTTGAAAAAATCAATTTGGCAAAGAAATGTAATTAACTCGTGAACATTTTTGTGCGATCATTTTTCACAACTTTCGACGTGGATTATCACGACAAGATTGCATCGATGAACTTAAATCTTTGTATGGCGATGAAGCACCATCCTATAGCACTGTGAAAAACTGGCTTAATGAATTCAATCGTGGCCGACGCTCGCTCAAAGACGAAGGTAGTTCAAAAAACGGCCGTTGTGCCAGACAGAGCTGCGGAGTCGACCCAAAACTACTCGACTCCGACTCCCGGACTCCGGAGTCGGAGCTGGACTCCGACTCCGACAGTTAAATAACATAAATTTCTGAAATTATATTTCTACTTATACGTGAGTTCATGTTTTTGAAAATAAGATAAAGCTTTGTTAAAAAACAGAAAAAATTAGTATTCAATACCAGTAATTAAATAAAATTTTATTATTTATTTATCGATGCCTGACTTGCAAGCTGCAACTAATATGACAATTCTTTCAAAACGAAATCATTATAAAATTTTCAACAATAACTGCCTCTGTTTTAATACACCGCAAATTTTGGAAATTATGTTCGCTACATGCAACCAGTTTATTCGTTAGTTAGTATACCCTACACCACACTATGTTACAGGGGGTTATAAATTAGTTTTTTTGCAGATTTGTCAAAAATACTGCAGCTAGAACCACCTTAAAATATACCGTTCTACTCAGAATCACTAACTGTCCGTCTGTTCATCTTAAGTTGTTCGTTAAGTACAGGTCGAAATTTCACTACAATTCTGCTAAAATTTGGCAATAAGGACTCTTTCACATCAGGGAGGAAACCTATTGGAATTAGTCAAAATCGGTTTAGATCGAAATTGCCCCCATATATAAATGTTTCTATAGAAAATTTTGTTTAGATTCAGATTTATAAGGTAATTATATCATATTTATATTTACAATATCTGAGCTTATTCTGCTCTAAAAAGGTGTTGTACGGTATCATATAGTTGGCTTCGCCCGACCTTTCCTTACTTGTTTTGTACTCGCTTAATATTATCTTATAGTCTTGCAAAAATACTTATTTTGTTAGCTTAATATAATCAGAGCTTTCCTAAAACTGTTTTACATAATAAACTCGACAGTTTGGTTAACTTTATAGATATTTGTGGCATAAAAAAAGGTTAAAAAGCTTCGAATATTTTATCCTTCTTTTGTATCAAAATAGTTTTCCCTAACATTTTTGAGTGCAAAAGTTCTATCACATAAATGGTACATTTTGCACAATCCATCTCGGAGTCGGAGTCGACCATAATTTTTCGACTCCGGACTCCGACTCCGGGCCAATTTCCCAGACTCCGACTCCAAGACTCCGACTCTGACTTCGACTCCACAGCCCTGGTGCCGGAGAACATTGATGCCGTGCGTGAACTGATAATGCATACATTCGATATTGCATGGACACCTGGCCGTAAAAAAGTTTGTTCTCGTTGGATACCGCACAATTTAACAATCGCTCAAAAAAAGGCTCCTGTCGATTGGTGCAAAGAAATTTTGAAAAAATTCGATCGCAGTGCTTCAAAAGACGTTTATAAGATCGTCACATGTGACGAATCTTGGATCTATGCGTATGCGTATGAACCCGAAACAAAACAGCAATCGACCGTGTGGGTCTTCGAAGACGAGCCTAATCCAACGAAGGCTGTTCGTGGAAGAAGCACTTCGAAGCAAATGGTCGCCTGTTTCTTCGGCAAAACTGGTCATGTGGCGACCGTTCCGCTTGAGCAACGTAGGACGGTAAATTCTGAGTGGTACACCACAATTTGTTTGCCTGAAGTCTTCGGAGAAATTCGAAAAACGAACAAGAGAATTCGAATCATTGTGCACCATGACAATGCGACCGGCCAAAACGTCGAATTGATGGGTCATCCGCCGTACAGCCCTGATTTGACACCCAATGACTAATTCTTATTCACTCACATCAAGAAAAAAACTGCTTGGTAAACGTTTTTCGACGCCTGACGCAGCTGTCAAAGCGTTCAAAAACCATGTTTTGGAGGTGAATTTTCAACACATTGTAACCAAAACTATTCGCGATCAAATGACAAAACGGTCTGAGTGAAGTTATGCTGAAAAATGTCAAACTTTCCAATGAAAATGCCAGATGGCGCCAGGCAACAGTTAGTGTTGCCTAGGCCAGAAATATATATAGCAACCTTCGTACTTCCATTTGAAAGCTCTCAGTCCAACCAATACTAGTCTGAGTCTGTTTCTTCGTTTATAAATTATTGGGTTGAAAAGTTTAATACAGGCCGTACGACCTGCTAAGACGAACACCGTAGTGGTCGACCAATTGAGAGGCCCACGCCAGAAATGGTAAAAAAAATCCACAAAATGGTATTGTATGACCATTGCTTGAAGTTTCGGGAGCTAGCTGAAGTCATTGGCATTTCAAAAAGTGCTTAATATCGCATGTGGACGGAAATGAAAAGATGATGAGACAGCAACAACAGCGTCGTGAAGGTGTTTCAATCGAGTGTTTGGCTATGCTTCGTAACAATAAAGCGTAGTTTTTGCTACGATTTTTCACCAAGGATGAGACGAGGATGCACCACCTTACACCTGAGACCAATGAACAGTTAAAACAGTGGACTGGAATGGGAGAATCGTGTCCAAAGAAAGCAAAGGCAGTTCCATCTGCAGGCAAGGTCATGGCCTACGTTTTGGTTTGGCTGGCATGTCGCTTTCTAGAGAGAGCAGGGCGCAGACACAGAAGGTGTTGTATTGATTCCTCATCCATTTCGTCTCCACAGCTCCTGCAATAGTCGTTATGCAAGAACTTCAATCTTTCGCTGTACTTTGTTTAGTATCGCACAGAAGGTGGATTTCTGCAGGGCAGTCGACCAGACGACAATGCCGTACAGCATTGCCGGTCTGACTACTGCTGTATGCAAACAGTAAGATATACATACACGGTTTCAGACTCCGGTCGGATCCAAACGCAGTAACCAAGTGGACTTTGGTGGCTTTTGGGGACATATCACTTGCAAAAACTGTGCGATTACTGTAGTGTTTTCTAGGCAGAAATGTTAGCTATTAAAGATGTAGCGGAATGACTGGAAATTAATGTCCTGACCAAAGTCGGTATACATATTTCCTGGGAAATGTGTATCCAAGAGCCCTCCCAGCGATTCCTCACTGGACGTAGTCCAAGAACTATCATTATTCTTGATGTAACCAATAGTACGAGGTTACACACATACGAGGGCGTTCCCAAAATTAGCTGGAATGACGACATATAGATGGCGGTAGAAATTTGAAAAAAAATACTTTCGTGAAATGTGGCAACCATCTAAAATATATGTTTTAAATTTCAAGGCGCCAAGTTGTTTAGTTTTTTTTAATCTCTCAAAAGCAAACGATCTAAGTGAAATGGTAACTGTACAATGCATTAATTTTAAAGGTTTCAGTACAGCCAATAATAAAACCGAGCTAGATTCTACTCTGGGGGAGTCTGCTCCTTCGTTTATAACTAATAAATATAGAGTGGAAGAGTTTAAACGGGGGCCGTACGAGCTGTCAAGACGACCACCGTTGTGGTCGACCAATTGAGTTGTCCACGCCAGATATGGTTAAAAAATCATAGGCACTTCAAAAAGGTGTAACGTTTGCTTACAATCAATACAATGCACCAGTTCACACATCCACTATTGCGATGTGAGCTAGCTGAAGCCATAGGCATTTCAAAAAGTGCTATACATCTTATATTGACGGACAATTTGATGATGAGAAAGCTGTGCGCAAGGCGGGTGCAACGTTGGCTCACAATCAAGGCAATGCACATCCACTATTGCGATGGTCAAAATTAATGAATTAAGGTTGGAATTGCTTCAGAACGCACCTTATTCGCCAGATGTAGCTCCCTCGGATTATTCTTTGTTTCCAAACTTGAAAAAATGGCTCGGCGGAAAAAAATTTGCCAGCAACGAAGTGGTAGAGGTTGCGGTTGATGGATATTTTCAGGAGCTATACAGTTCTTACTATGGGTATGGAAGTTATTGAAATTCGCCGGAAAAGTTGTATCAAGCTAAAAGAATATTTTGTTGTTAAAAACAAGTTTCCCAAATTCGATGTGTTTTTTTTTCTTTCTTAGGTCCGACTCCTTCGGTACCTCCCACAAAAAAGGAACCATATTGTACCAATTTTAACAGTTTATAACTTTAATTGCAGTACTTACAAATACATGAGATTTTGAGCAGTCCAATGCTTTTACAGTACCTATAGTTCAGTGAATGATGGGGGTTATGGCTAAATCATTCTAAAGTCGAATTGCGCATAACATTAATACCAGTACATATAAAAACTTAGAATTCGGTGCAGGGTGTTTATTAAGTAGTCTTTAAAGAATATGTTAGTGTTATCTAACCCCTTCTGATGTTATTAAAGATTCAATATTTGACAAAATGTTAACACTTTATGGAGGATGTGCCAGAAGGAGTGGACAAATGCCTCAGGTAGATTCAAAACGTTACCACATACAAAATTTGATTGCAAGATTTACCGTGCACACCAACCAGACACATAGATAGACGAATGAAGATGTTAAATTACTTAAAATGACCTAAAACGAATTTTCACCGAACATCCGTTGGATATTGGGTCACTCCTATGATGTTTAGTACATCCATGCAAGAAAAATGTTTAAGGCACCAATATTTGCAGCATAGTGTTATTTATGCAAACGGCACTGCAGCACAAACAGAAACGTAAAAACTTCGAGGAGCAGTGGCACAATATAGGTCAAGCGATTGATTACATGCAATTTGATAATTTGCTAAATGTAAAAAAAACAAAATAGCACTTCAAGTTATTAGTATCCTCAGTTCTGAACTTCCAGCAGTAATGCATAGACATACTGGAATTTCAAATTGCTTTTACCGGTATTATTTACGCTTCGTGGGATCTACATGTTACTCCAATAATCGATACCTGGAGATATTTCTGATTATCTACACTTGCCTCATTGCAATGGCCGAGGCCTATGAATTCCTATCTAATCCCATCAATGTGAACATTTCCGAGTTTAAGAGTGTCCTGAGTTTCTTTTGGCTTTTTCTATTTTATGGCTATAAAATTGCACACATTATCATCTGTTTAGATGCCATTTGTCGAAGGCAACAAGAAGGGGAAATCTGTCGAATGTTACAGGACATTGAGGATACCATCCAGCGGCTATCTAGCAGACAAAAATCCGAAGAGAAGCATCGTACGAGTTTATACCGGGGTTTCTCTCGTTACTATTGGATATTTGAAGTATGTTGGCTGACAATATTCCTCGCTTCTAATTATTTGTTTGGTTCATGGTCACTGTTCCTTTACGTCTGTCGTCATTTGTTTGCAATGCAATCAACTCGTAGCGTTTTTCTGCACTTGACATTGGTCATTATTGAAATTGAAAATAAATTGAATATTTTGGAAAATTATGTGGAAATTGCTAATATGTCAATGGGTGAACAACACAACACAAGGCTGCAGAAAAGGGAATATCCGTTGGAAACGGCAATAAACACAGAAATAAATTCGAAAACCAAAACATTAGCAAATCGTACACAGTCGTCGCCACAGACCACCGTTGATGGGGACTCTACTATAGAACTGGAAGACATGGGTAATGAGAACAGCAGCAGCTATGCATTTTATCACCGTAATCTGACTAATATCGCAATTTCAGTCGATTCTTTTGACTTTAATCATCCAATACATTTGTCGCATATTCTAACCGTGAAACAGATGTACCAACAAATAGCCGATGTTTGTCAAGGCTCCTCATCTTTGTATGGCTTGAAAATATTCTTTACAAATATATTTTTTGTTTGTGATTTCACTTATGCCAGTTTAATATTTATCATCGCCGCTGATGGGTCTTTTTCTATAATGGCCATTTTTGGAACATTCTACGCTCTACTTCCTGCAATGATAACATTTGTGTATGCCTGCTGTCTCTGTGATCAAATTTGCAAAAGGGTAAGATTTTACGGTCTACGATTATTCATATTATTCATTCCATGTCTAACTGAAGTATTTAGAAAAAAAAATTGGGTGATATTCTCGATTGTTTTGAAAGCTTGTGTACGCGTTTTACAATCGAAATGATTCATTTTCTAGATGACGAGAAAAACAAGTAAGAAAGTTTTAGTCGAGTAAACCAACTAAGGTATATCTTCAGTTTGTGCATAATATAATATATAGAATACTAGCTGGACCCGGTCCATTTCGTTGCCCCATATTTCAGATTTTCGATCCCGCCCACTTTTGGATCAATCACGTAAAATGCCACCAAATGCATATACACAAAATTACAACACTCTCGCTAACAAATTGTTTAAAATTTATCAAATTCAAAAACTGGCTCATTTCCAATCTTGGTTCATACGAGCTGGGCCACACTAATTGGCCCGATCCCGCCAATTTTTGGACCAATTATGTAGACAGTCATCAAAAGCTGTTACACGAAATTACAGCACTCTCGCTAACAAATTGATCAAGACATCTTAATTTCACAACTTGGCTCACATGGGCGTACCCACGCCCGTTGTTCCGATCCCATCCATTTGTGGACCAATCACGTGGACTGGCACCAGATATCACCAAAATGGTATTTCCAACTCAATTGATAAAATTTTTGTTTTAAAAAAACTAATTTTGATTTGCTTAATGCTTTGCTCCTCGACGTTGATTGGGATTGTATCTGCAGTTGTGATCATCTAACTCACATTGACACAACTATTGATCAGTTTTATAACGTGTTGAATAATTGTTTACAACAATCTGTTCCGAAGATTCGAGTTAAAAATTCGAATAGGCCACCATGGTATTCTCCAGCTTTGACTGCTATCAAGAACTTGAAGAGCAGACTATTTAAAAAATCGGGTTCGGAGACCGTTATTGACAGATCTCAATTTAATATTGAATCTAGCAGATGTTATGAAATCTACTTAGAGCGGTTAGCCCTCAATTTTAAGTCGAATCCTAAATCTTTCTATGATTTTGTAAATATGAAACGTAGAAGAAATCCAAGACCTTCTATGGTTAGAATGGATAGTGAGGAATTCTGTGGTGACCAATCAATCGCCAATGCTTTTGGAAAATTTTTTACATCAACTTATTCTCATCAACAGAGACAACTAGATGGGTAGGACCCTTACAATATTCCTTGATTGAATCAGTTGAGCAAACCTTATTTTGACTTCCCATTTGTATTTTCGAGTTTGGTCAAGCTTAAATCTGCTAATAGCGTTGGTCCCGATGGTGTACCTAGTATAATCCTAAAATATTGTGCTTAAAATCTTGCTGTTCCGCTATTTACCATTTCGTTAAAATATGGCTATTTTCCATCCATTTGGAGAACATCTTACTTAACCCTTCTTCATAAATCTGGAAGCCTCACTGATGTGGGGAATTATCGTGGAATCACAAAATTAAGTATAATTCCAAAACTTTTTGAGAAATGGTTATTGAGATTTTATCTCAAAGTATCGTCTATTCTAAGTACATTCCAACATGGATTTCAGCACTGTACAAAATTTCGCGCATTTGTGTGAACTGATATTAAAGCTATTAGCAGTTAACTTTTGGTGCAAAATGGTCCATTCGTGTGGGAGGTACCAAAAGGGGAGTGCCAACTTCGCCCATTTCTTGACATATTAGCGACTAATAAACTAATACTATGTGTAGAATATCAGAAGATTCATGTAAGGTGTATTGAAGTTATTACACGCTGAAAAAAAATCGCCTCTGTTGTGTATTGTCCCAAACATATTCGGCTTGAAATATACATATGTTTAGGGTACACTATAAATATATAATATTTGACACACACAAATGTTATATGTTTGGGAGGATATTGCTCTAAACAAAAATATGCTTCCGTTCAAATATTTTTTTCATTTGGTACTAGTATTTCCGAAACAAAGATTAATTTGTAATTATTTATTTTGACAATGTATCAATGCCTTAACTTAAAGACAAGATTTCTGTTTTTCAGATGTTCAAAGAGCATTTTTTATAAATTTTATATGTTTGTAAAATTTAATTAAAACTTAAATCGGATAATCTTTCGTAAATATAAATTGCATTGATGGATTGACAAAAAGTGATGAATTGGAATATTTATAAATTAAGACATTTTTGCCTATAAAGTTTAACATGAAAACCAGAAAAAAAAAACTAAAATTCGAATAAGTCAGCAAGGTTTTAAAAATCTTTTTAAATGAAATATATTTCGAAAACTTCTTGAACAATAACTTTGTTTAACATATTTTATTTGTGAAATTCAGTCTGCAAATAAATAATGTTCTAATATATTAATATATGCGTTCCAAACAAAATTGATTTTCAAATAAAATTTATTTGTTAACAAATATATAATATTTAAAAAAATGGTTTCCAAGAATATTCTCTTTCGATTCAAACATATCAAAAATGACGATTTTCCTCCGTGTAAAGGACCACTTTTTCGCCAATAGTTAACCGTTTGTTGGGGAGGTACTAGAAGGAGTGGACCAATATGGCACATCTTCGAACTTAGCCGGAGATAGAAAAATATATTACCGCATACCAAATATGAAGTCAATCGGTTACTCCTTTCGAGAGTTACGGTGCGCACCAACCAGCAGGCAGACTGACGGACGGACTTTGCTCATTCGACTTAAAATTACCCAAAACGAATATCCGCCGAACATACTTGGGGTCTTAGGTCACTCCTTCGATGTGTTACAATTTTGGCTCGTAGAAAATGATATATACCCTCCTCTCTAAGGTGAGGGGATAAAAAATATTTCGATACCATAAACTTAATGCGTGCTATAAGTTTTTCAGTAATTCAGTTTTTTTTTTGAATTTTTACTGTTCGTAAAATTACATTATAATTGAAATCCTATAACCGTGCATAACTATAAATTGCTCGATGGATTGACAAAAAATTATGACCTGAAATTTTTACAAATTAATAATGAGTGCTTTAAAACAAAAGTTAACGAAATTTTACATGTATGGCATAACTTGAAATCAAGAAAAATGAAAATCGAAAAGTTCTGCAAAGTTTTGTATTATTTTAAATAAAATATATTTGTAGACATTTCTATATATAATATTAGTATACTAGTCACTATCACCTCGAGAAAAATGGGCGAAGTTGCCGCACCCCTTTTGGTACCTCCCACACAAATGTACTATTTTGCACTAAAACTTAACAGCTTATAACTTAAATACCAGTGCATGAATATACTTGACATTTTGTGCAGTGTTGTGCTTATATAGTGCCTACAGTCCTGTGAAAGGCGGTGGTTATTGCCACGCCCCTTTTGGTACCACTCACACAAATGTACAATTTTATATAAAAAGTTAAGAGATTATAGCGTGAGTACCAATGCACGAAAATACAACAACATTATGCACAGTGTAATACTTTTAAAGAACTTATAGCCCTTTGAAAAATTGGCGTTATCCTTTTGGCTCCTTTTGGTACCTCCCACACAAAATGGCCAAGTCATACCAAAATTGAATATATCATAACTTTAATATATACCAGTTCACATAAACGCTTACAATTCGGTACAGTGGAATATATTTGAAGTATCTACTGTTTAGCTAAAAATAGGAGTATTTGTTAGACCCTGGTCCTCCCATATAAATTGACAGATTAACTAGTGTAATATTTCATATTACAGTACTCACAAAGTGATACCCTCACTTTGACCTTATTCGGTTTACACGACTGAAACTTTCTTACTTGTTAAGGATTTTATTCACAAATTATTAAAATTTTCTCAAAAAATAGATTTTTTTTGCTATATTTTGTATGATAACGTCGAAACCGTCCAACGGAAGGAAAATGGTGTTATAAGAAATTAAAGGCTCATTAATTTTGAATTATTTAAAATTTTCCCGAAATAACTCGGATAAATGGTTCACGAGGTATACCAAAATATGTGGTTCAACTTATCTATTTTTTCAATATTACGGTTTATCGCGAGAATTCAAAGAAACAACCCTTTAGGCTAAGAAAAAAAGATGTTGAACAACATATTATAGCATGACTAGAGAACAATTTCTCAGAATTGGTTCAGGAAGATTTAAAAAAACTCAAAATTCTTATAATACCGATTTTCACCCGTACTGTGGTTTCGACGATAGAAGTTTCCTTTTATTCTGCTGCGAAAACCGTTCGTCACCATGACGAATCAGTTTCGTCAATATATCTTCGTACAGGTGACGAAAAGTTGCGTACATGCGATGTTTTGTACGTCAATAGAACGAATACATCATCAACCTACGTTTTTAGTGATTTCGAAATTCGTCGAGGGAACGATAAGGTTTCATCCCCCCGACGAAGAGATTTATTTGACCAGCTTTCTGCAAATATAATAAAACACTCAAAAAATTTATTTCCTAAATTTTAGTAAAACCCATACTTCAATTTAGTTCAATGTTTTTATTCATATTGAGTTAATTTTTTCTTAAAACTGGGAAATTTTACTTAGTACTACTAAGTTTTATTGTTTTGGGGGATATGCAGAATAGTTCATTAACTAAAAATGAGGACATATTTTTACTAAAATAATAATTCTTGAAAATAGTTCGAATATTTATAAATTTATCAAATTTAGACATATGCGGTGGACACCCAACATAGACATAAGGGAATTATGAACTAAAAATGGAAAGCATGAGTTTTAGGAAATTGTAACTAAAAATAATCATGAATCCTCATTTCGAGTCCAAGAATTTGAAAATTAGGAAAACATACTAAAATTAAGGAC
This sequence comes from Eudasyphora cyanicolor, assembly GCA_963930755.1. NCBI lineage: Eukaryota > Metazoa > Arthropoda > Insecta > Diptera > Muscidae > Eudasyphora > Eudasyphora cyanicolor. Next base: position 169,284,477 of record OZ005736.1, on the reverse strand, counting down.
AAATTAACTATTTTCGAAATATGTTGTAGTCTGATAAACACAAAATTTTTGTATGTCCTTTTTCATTCCACAATTTTTATTTGTGCGCAAATCGTTACTTGCAGAAACTTAAATTTATGGCGAAACATTAAAAATGTTACGCCCGGGACGAGAGTCGAACGGATAACCTTTTGATTGTGAGCCAGACACACTATATATAGAACTGCGAAACTCTTTTGGAGTTAATATGAAAATGTCATTCATAATAAAATTTCTTCGTCGCCTATAAATAAATCTTTTATCAAATTCAAGTGTACATAAAAATTCGAAAATTTGGGGATATATAATTGTATTTAAAAACTAATTTTTCATAAAAATGTATGTGTCTACGTAGCTCAGTTGGTAAACATGTGGCTCACAAAACGGAAGGTTCTGGGATCGAATCACATTCGGAGCGGAGGTAAAATTGTATACATATACTATTTGAACATTTCGTGCGTAATAATCAATTTCCATTCCTAAAACAAAGAAGAAGAGATTATTCCAAAGGGTGGTAAGTGATTCCAACATATAAATGGAGGAGAGTGATGGAGGAGGTGATCAAAAATCGCAAAAAAAAATGTCAAGGACTAAAAAAGTCCAAGAAAAATTTTAATATTTCTTTTTGCATAAATTTAATTAAATTTTCCTAAATTTGAGTAAAAATGTATTTACTTGCAATAAGGACAAAAATATGCTGAATTTGCATATTTTCAGGAAGTACGAGTTAACTACAGTTAAGTTTAAAATATTTCATAATTGTGAGGGAATGTATGAACTTGATATAAGGAAAACTAGCTTTAGCGGCATACAAAGTTCCATATTCCTATAGTTTAGTTCGTTTTAACATGCTCCAGGGTTTACTTTTTTTTGAGTGAACGAAGCATCAATTTATAGCTTGTACTTAAATGTACTGTTCTTTATGCGTTCTGATTACCTTAGTTAACATTTTCCATAACAAAGATAAACAATTAAAAAATTGCGTTTATTGTGTAGGTAATGGATGTTATCTTCCTTAGTTTTTTTATTCGAATTTTATTCCTAAATATAAATGTGTACTTTAGTACGAGATCAGTAAAACTTTTTATAATAAAATACGTAAGAGTTAAAAATGTAATCTTCGATTTTTTTAAAGAAATATTTCAATTATTTCATCGATTTTGACTTCATCTTTGTATATACATAGACATCAAAGCCAGATAAGATAGCCTTTCTCCTTCCATTCTGTTCCGGTGATAAGTTTTTATTCTTCTTAACGTCGAGAAACTTCGCTTAGCAGATGCCGTTGTTACAGGTATTGTGGCCAGTATCTGCTAAAGGGTAAAAACGCTTGGGAACATGTCCTCATCACATACTGAAATAGCATCTTCTGCTTCCAATAATCAATCCATATACTTATTTCAGCTAAAACAGATTTTGCGGAATTTTTTAAATTGTTTTTGTAAAAAAAGTGTGACTTCTTCGAAATCTTCCTTTATTAGATTTACAACTCGTATCGGAACGATATTAAACAGACTTGTAATTATAGCTTCATGTTAGGAAAATCTATTATTTAAATGTGATATTACTTCGTCCAGATATGGTATGAACAATATTGTCCTAAAATACGCCTTGGCATCTGAACCAGGAATATTAGCTCTATACTTTTGAGTGCCTACTCTTCTAGGTAGTGCAGCTTCTATTCCAAAACTTCTTGCAAGTTGTGTGGATTCTTCAAACAGTTTATCAACCTCCGCATCTGAATTTCTACGCATGTCACTTAATTTAGTCGTTGCCAATTTTAGGATTTCGTAAGCCTTTATTATATCTAGGTTAATCGTTTGCAAATACCGTGATAAGTTCTGTGTAATGGCCAAAACCGTACTACTTATTACCACACCCAATATAAAGTCAAATTTACATACACGATTGTGCAAACTCATTCCATCACTGCAACCTACATGTTAAAAAGGTAGATAGATAAGAAATCATAAACGTAATTTTAACTTAATTTTCGCCATATCTGGTTATCATAAATTTAAAGCCAACCAATATTACACCGGTCGACAAAAACAACATTTTTTCTTGGGTTTCTGTTTTAATGCATAGATTCTGATTCTAGACGTAAAAAAACGTCAAAATCTCCAATCTTAGCTTTTAAAGTTTGTTTTTGTAAATTTTACATCGATAAGAAAGTTTTAAGGTTAAAACTTACTAAATTAGCTATAACTTTTTATACCCTACACCACACTGTGGTACAGGGTATTATAACTTTGTGCATTTGTTTGTAACACCCAAAAGGAGAAGAAATAGACCCATCGTTTATTATACCGATCGACTTAGAATCACTTTCTGAGTTGATTTAGCTATGTCCGTCTGTCCGTCTGTCTGTCCGTCTGTGCATGTATTCTTGTAATCAAAGTACAGGTCGCAATTATGGTCCGATCTCGACGAAACTTTACACACATCTTTTGTTTGGCCCAAGGACCCCTATTGAATTTGGTTAAAATCGGTTCAGATTTACATATAGCCCCCATATATATGTTAGCCCCGATTTGACATGTAAGCGCTGTAAAAACGTTATTTTATATCCGATCAGTATGAAATTGGGCAGAAAGAGGTTTCTTATTATATGAATGAACACTGTTAAATTTGGAAGAAATCGGTTCAGATTTAGATATAGCCCCCATATATACGTTACCCCCGATTTGACCTGTAAGCGCTGTAAAAACTGTATTTTATATCCGATCATTGCGAAATTCGGCAGAAAGAGGTTTCTTATTACATGAAGGAATACTGCCAAATTTGGAGAAAATCGGTTCAGATTTAGATATAGCTCCCATATATATGTTACCCCCGATTTGACATGTAAGCGCTGTAGGGACTGTATTTTATATCCGATCAGTACGAAATTCGACAGAAGGAGGTCTTTTTACATGAATAAGTATTCAGGGAAGATCGGTTCAGAGTTACATTAAAGCTCCATATATAAGTTCCTCCTGATTTGGTATCAAACCGCTATAGAAGTTGTATTTTACTTCCGATCATTAACATTTTCCAGAAAGATGTTTCTCACTTTAGGAACGAATATTGCTTAATTTAGCGATTATCGTTTCAGAATTAGAATACCTTTCTACCCATTTACCAATTATTCCAAATTATTGTGGCAATGACCCTTATCGCATTGTTAGGGAGGTGTAGGGTATTATATAGTCAGCCCCGCCCGACTTTCTGCCTTTCCTTACTGGTTAAATTATGCATCGATTTTCTTCGGAATGGGCTCGTTTAATTCACGACCGAACAGACTTTACGATAAAATCATAAAAATATAACATTTGTTCAGTTTAAGATTATTTTATGGGAGTTTTATTTTAAAAATATTAAAGCTTTATCAAAAAATCACATTTTTTTGCAATATTTTGTAATACTCGTATATCGTCGAAACCGCTGAACGGATGGAAAATGGTATTATATGAAGTTGAAGGCTACTTAATATTTAATTCTTTAAAACTTTCCTCAACCAAATCGGATAAAAGGTTCTCGAGTTATGCCACTATATGTGGTTCAACCACTAATTTCTTTCCATATCACAGCTTATCGCGAGAATTTAAAGAGACAACCCTTTAGGCTAAGAAAAAAGAGAGGTTGAACCACATATTATGGCATAACTAGAGAACTATTCATCCGAATTGGTTCAGGTAAGCTTTACAAACTTCAGAATTAAGTAGCCTTCAACTTCGCATAATACAGTTTTCCATCCGTTCAGCGGTTTCGACGATATCTTACAAAGTATTGCAAAAAATCATATTCTTTGAGAAAATTTTAATAATTTTTAAATAAAAGCCTCATAAAAACATCTAGAAACGCATAATATTTTTGTGATTTTATCGTAAACTCTGAAAGGTTATGAATAAATTGAGACCATTCCGAAGAAAATCGATGCATAATTTAAAAAGTTTTAGCAAGGAAACCATGCACTTTTCTTATTTTTAGTTGTTATTACTTTTACTGTTACCATTTTTTACGCTTTTGTATTGTTTTTTTTTGAGAGATTTTGAAAATTGTAAACAGTGTATGCCTGGTCGTGGTAATGAACTCGATTCATTGTAGGGATAAAATATGATCATCCTGAGGAAGAAAGTTTTTGGAAACGTAGATTCGTCATGGTGAAGAACAAATTCATCAAAAGGATTATTCTGTATGTCAGCTGACTTTTGACGAAAAAATAATCGTGATGATGCACAAATTCGTCGTCATGACGAAGCTTTTTCTATCAGTGTAGTGCTGTAGGGTATCATATCGGCTCCGCCCGACTTTAGCCCTTCCTTACTGGTTATATGTACATTAGGGCGGGTTGATTTGTATGGATGAAAAAAAAAATAAAAATCGTACAGCAAAAACGTAATCTACATTAAGTTCTAAGAAAATTCTCCGAAGAAACCCTGGGTCTAAAATCAAAATCTAATCCGCGCCTCTCGACTTGGAATTTTTTTTCCTCTTCTTTCGCTTGAATTATTTTCTTTTTTTTTAAATATATTATGTTTATTATACACTCACTTTAGTGATACGAGGGTACATATCATTTGCTACGGGCCAAAAGTGTAACACATCGAAGGAATGACATAAGATTTTAAGTATGTTTGGCGGATATCCGTTTTAGGTCGTTTTAAGTCGAATGAGCAATGTCCGTCCGTCTGTCTGTCTGTCTTTCTGCTTGCTGGTGCGCACGAGAACTCTCGAAAGAAGTAACCGATTGACTTCAAATTTGGTAGGTGGTAATATTTTTTTCTATCTCCGGCTAAGTTCGAAGATGGGCCATATTGGCCCACCCCTTCTAGTACCTCCCACATAAAGTGTTAATATTAAGTGAATTATTTATTATTTAATAACTTCTATACTACTTATTTGAATCCTCTGAAATTCTACACATAATATTATTTTATTAATCACTATCACTTCAAGAAAAATGGGCGAAGTTACCTCGACCCTTTTGGTACCTTCCACATATAGTACCTACAATCCAGTGAAAAATTGGCGAAGTTGCCACGCCCCTTTTGGTACCTCCCACACAAAATGGACAAATCATTTTATCATTTTTTTTTAATCATTTTTTACTTTTATTTTATTGAATGAAAAAAATTTTGAGTATAGAAAAGATATAAAGTGCAAAAGAACTATCTTACTAAACAATTTTATTCAGAAAATTCGATTTATTTTTGGAAAAGCTATATTTTGTAACATTTATTTTTTTTGGTAAAGGCGGGCATATAAATTTTCAAGTCGAGAGGCGCGGTTTAGGATTTTATTTTAGATACATGGTTTCTTCGGAGAATTTTCATAGAATTTTATGTAGTTTAATTTTTTGCTATACGATTTAAAAACAAAAAAATCAACCCGCCCTAATGTACATATTTTTGTTTTGTTTATTTACAGACCTCGGACATACTATCGAAGCTGAGATCATCACCGATAAAATCACTACTTTTGGATGATTTCATTTTACAAATTAAACAAAATCCAATTAAATTTACGGCCTATGATTTCTACGAACTGAACACACAAACCCTGACACAGGTGAGTGAGTGAAAGCTAAAAATTTCCAGAAATCGCCTCCGATGAATGAATTTGCATTTAAAAACAATTTTCTCTTTCTTTTTTCTTTCTTCTTTTTCTCATTTCCGTTCTGCCTTCATTGCGTTCATATTTATTTTTAGGTTTCCGTTATAGTTTTCGATTTGATGTTGTTTCTGTTACAAATATTTTGCCTTACAAAGATTGCCTAAAAACAAAAGAGAACAAAAACAAAAACTTAAAAGGACTCCCACTTACCCATTTCCAGGTAATGCGGGGAGAGCTTCGTTCAATGGCTGCGAATTGGTTGGCTGTGAATGTGGCTGATGTGTTCATTATTCGTGTCCTTCAAGTCCTTCGCTTTCTTCATGTAGTGACGATAACACTCTCTCGTTTGGAAGTGGTAAGGCACAATTTATGGCAATAGAAACAAGAATCCTATGGTATTTAAACACGCAAGAAACCATCAATCGATTTGTAACGTCGTCACCGTCACAAGTCAAGGCGAAATTCGCGCCACTACTTTAATTTCTTTTAATGCTCTAAATTTGTATTTTGTTGCCTTCATTTTCGATGTTCTATTGTTGTTGCTGTTGTGAAAAATAAATTTCTTTAAGCAAAAGTTTTGCGTGTTTTTCGTTTGCGTTGTGGCGCCTTAGGGTCAATAGTTTTGCTGAAATTTCTGTGGCGGAGGAGGAGAAAAATCGGCTGATTTGTTATGTTTAGCGTGTTTTGGAAACTCAACGGGTTGAATGAATGAATGTCCTTAGGGGGAGTATAAATAATAGGTTTTCAGCTGAAAACTATTTTATTATTCTTTGAAGTATTTGTGCGTCTTTCCACCCGCAAGACTTTATGAGCTTTAGAATTTAATCTACTGCTTTAATCGTTTTGTACTAATCTGATGTTTGAGAACTACTGCAGGACTTGAAAACATCAACTGTAGAGTAACACATCGCTACCTTAACATGGAAATGCCCTAACTCATGTCAAGTTTTACAACAACCAGAAATTTTAAAAAATTATCAGTACATTTTTTTATAGCCGATTCAAATTGTAAATGGCCGTTAATAGGAATTAATGTGTTTACCAAAAATGTTCAAAAATATAATTCAAATTGAAATCAGTAAGGAAAGTTTTCAGAAGTCAGCTCAAACCGACAATATAGTATCCTACATCACTACTACATGAACTGCGAGGACTACCTTTTCTGCAATTTTTTTCGCATAAAGCGTCAGTCAAAAACGTAATCCACGGAAAATACTAAGAACATTTCTCCAAGAAACCATGGGTCTTAAATGAATTCCTAGCCGGCGGAAATCGACTTCAAATTTGAGGTCACATTGAATACTAATGGTATACAAAACCCTATAGGTGCATACAAAAGCAATTCCGTAAAATGTAAAAACACCTATATAATACACCACCGCAAAGACAAAAATAACCAGTAAGGAAAGGCAGAAAGTCGGGCGGGGCCGACTATATAATACCCTACACCTCCCTAACAATGCCATGAGGGTCATTGCCATAATAATTTGGAATAATTGGTAAATGGGTAGAAACATATTATCTAATTCTGAAACGATAATCGCTAAATTAAGCAATATTCGTTCCTAAATTGAGAAACATCTTTCTGGAAAATTTTAATGATCGGAAGTAAAATACAACTTCTATAGCGGTTTGATACCAAATCAGGAGGAACATATATATGGAGCTTTAATATAAATCTGAACCGATCTTCCCTGAATACTTATTCATGTAAAAAAACCTACTTCTGTCGAATTTCGTACTGATCGGATATAAAATACAGTCTCTACAGCGCTTACATGTCAAATCGGGGGTAACATATATATTGGAGGTATATCTAAATCTGAACCGATTTTCTCCGAATTTGGCAGTATTCCTTCATGTAATAAGAAACCTCTTTCTGCCGAATTTCGCACTGATCGGATATAAAATACAGTTTTTACAGCGCTCACATGTCAAATCGGGGGTAACGTATATAGGGGGGCTATATCTAAATCTGAACAGATTTCTTCCAAATTTAAAAGTGTTCATTCATATAATAGGAAAACTCTTTCTGACGAATTTCATACTGATCGGATATAAAATACAGTTTTTACAGCGCTTATATGTGAAATCGGGGGTAACATATATATGAGGGCTATATCTAAATCCGAACCGATTTTCTCCGAATTTGGCAATATTCCTTCATGTAATAAGAAATCTCTTTCTGCCGAATTTCGCACTGATGGGATATAAAATACAGTTTTTACAGCGCTTACATGTCAAATCGGAGGTAACATATATATGGGGGATATATCTAAATCTGAACCGATTTTACCCAAATTCAATAGGGATCGTCCTTGGGCCAAAAAAAAAAGATATGTGTAAAGTTTCGTCGAGATCGGACCATAATTGCGACCTGTACTTTGATTACAAGAATACATGCACAGACGGACAGACGGACATAGCTAAATCAACTCAGAAAGTGATTCTAAGTCGATCGGTATAATAAACCATGGGTCTATTTCTTCTCCTTTTGGGTGTTACAAACAAATGCACAAAGTTATAATACCCTGTACCACAGTGTGGTACAGGGTATTATAACTTATATATTATAACAAAGTTATAATACCCTGTACCACAGTGTGGTACAGGGTATTATAACTTTCTTACTTAAAGAACAAGTAAGAAAGTTCAGTCGGGTAAACACTCACCTTGAGTCCCAAAAAAAAAAAATATTCGTAAATTTATTTTTTTGTTTTAATTAAATTATTACCAATTTAAATTGCATTTAATAACTTTAAAGTATGTACTGGTATTAAAGTTAAAATCTGTTTATATTTGGTACCAAATAGTCAATTTTTGTGGGAGGTACCAAAAGGGGCGTGCCAATAACGGTCACTTTTCTCTGGACTCTAGATACTATAAAAGCATTACATAGTACTAGTTTATCAGTCGCTATCACCTCGAGAAAAGAGCGAAGTTGCCACCCCCTTTTTGTACCTCCCACACAAATGGACCATTTTGACCAAAATTTAACAGATTCTAACTTTAACACCAGTGAATATAAATACTTAAAATTTTGTGCGGAGGAGTTATAAGCCGTTTAACGGCTTATAATTGATTCAAATCCATAGAATACTTGACATTTTGTGAAGTGTTATGCTTTTATATTACCTATAGTTTCGTATAAAATGGGCGTTATTGCCGCACCCTTTTTTTAGTACCTCCCATGCAAATGGACCATTTTGCACAAAAAGTTAAAGGCTTATAACTTGGTTTCCGGCACATACAAATACCTCAAATTCTGTACAGTGTAATGTTTTTATAGTACTTATAGTATATTACAAAATGGGCGTTATTGCCACGTCCTTTTGGTAGCTCCCAAACAAAATTGTCAAAATAAAAAATATGAAAAATTATTTGTTTAAAATTTCCATATTTTTACAATATGGTTCATAATTTTTACATTTATCCATAGATATTTTGTGTCAGCAAAAAATGTTTTTTTTTTGAAAAAAAAAACACAAATTTGTTCTAATTGTTTTAACGACAGTAGCTAAACTTCCGTTTCTACGTGAAGCTGTTGTTGTTTTCAGCATTACTAGCCCTTATAATTTCCCTTATTTTGAATGGTATACCGGCTTTATCGAGCTTATACTTCAAATATGGTCCAAATACTAAAGGTAACTTAATTAAAAAAAACTTTACCATTAAAAATTGTTGTTTTGGCTTCATAAAATTGTATGCCTCAACACACTAAGTGTTGCCTTGCGCCATCTGACATTCCCATTGGAAAGTTTGACATTTTTTAGCATAAACGTACTCAGAACGTTTTGACGTACGACCATCATTTGTGTTGTTTACAGTGACTTAAAAAAATCAATTTGGGAAAAAATGGAATTAACTCGCGAACATTTTCGTTCGATAATTGTTCGCAACTTTCGACGTGGATTATCACGACAAGTGTGCATCGATGAACTTAAATCTTTGTATGGCGATGAAGCACCATCCTATAGCTCTGTGAAAAACTGGCTTAATGTTTTCAATCGTGGTCGACGCTCGCTCAAAGACGAAGGTCGTCCAAAAACGGCTGTTGTGCCAGAGAACATTGATGCCGTGCGTGAACTGAAAATGCCAGATCGTCATGTGACATACCGTGAGATAGAGACATCCTTGGGCATTTCTTCCACCAGCATACATTCGAATTTGAATCCCGCACAATTTGACAATCGCTCAAAAAATGGATCGTGTCGATTGGTTCAAAGAAATTTTGAAAAAATACGATCGCGGTGCTTCAAACGACGTTTATAAGATTGCGAATCAGGATTTATGTGTTTGAGCCCGAAACAAAACAGCAATCGACCGTGTGGGTCTTCGAAGACGATCCAAATCCAATGAAAGTTGTTCGTGGAAGAGGCACTTTGAAGCAAATGGTCGCCTGTTTCTTCGGCAAAACTGGTCATATGGCGACTGTTCCGCTTGAGCAACGTAGGACGGTCAATTCTGAGTGGTACACCACAACTTGTTTGTCTGAAGTCTTTGGAGAAATTAAAAAAATGAACAAGAGAAGACGAATCATTGTGCACCATGACAATGCGAGCTCTCACACATCGGCTCAAACCAGCGCCTTTTTGACTGGCCAAAACGTCGAGTTGATGGGTCATCCGCCGTACAGCCCTGACTTGGCACCCAATGACTTCTTTTTATTCCCGCACATCAAGAAAAAATCCGTGCTCAATGATTTTCGTCGCCAGAAGATTCTGTTAAAGCGTTCAAAAACCATGTTTTGGAGGTGTCTTAATCGTAGTGGAAAAAGTGCTTCGACAATTGTTTTGAGCGCATGCAAAAGTGTGCTGGAGAATACTTTGAAAACAATAAAACCATTTTTGATGATAAATATTCGCATTTTCATTATTAGGCCAGAAATATATATAGCAGCCTCGTAGCATGCCAAGTTTTGTCGGTTGCCTGGTTAAGAAACGGCCGAATTTAATAATGTCGCCTACACCCTCTTGTACGGCTGCATTCTATTTCCCACACAAATGGACCGTTTCGTACCAAAAGTAAACGGCTTGTAGCTTTAATACCAGTGCATACAAATACTTGAAATTTTGTACAGTGTAATGCTGTTATAGTGCCTATAGTCCTGTAAAAAGTGGGCGTTATCACCCCGCCCCTTTTTGTACCTCCATAAGAGTGTCCGATAGTAATTTTATTTATTTAGCTCTATAGAATACAATGTTTCTTACAGACAAACTTAAAACTAACAAGTAAAGACGGATTAAGTTCGGCCATGCCGAATCTTATATATCCTCCACCATAGGTCGCATGTGAATGGTTACGGGTACTAATAAAATAATTAAACAAAATTTCAGTCCAATTCGTTGAAATTTGAGGTTTTTGTGGCGTTACGAAGTCAAATCTAGAGGAACCTTTGTATGGGGGCTATATCAAAACATGGACCTATGACTACCCTTTTTCGTGTGAAAGATACCGGGTATAAATAAACCCCGGTTGCCAATTTTCAGAACGATCAGTTGACATGTGTGGTCTATATGACGTTAAGAAGTCAAATCAGGGAGATACTATATATGGGGGCCGATATAGCCTCCTAGCTCAAGTATTATAGATTGTAGCGTGATTACATCAGATGGACGGACAGACGGTCATGAGCTAAATCGTCTTAGAATTTTACGACGATTAATAATATATATACTTTATGGGGTCTCAAATCAATATTTAGATGGGTGATACAAACGGAGTGACAAAATGAATATACCCCCATCCTATGGTGGAGGGTATACAAATTACCTACTGTTCAAAATGGCATATTGCCCAATGTCGATGCCGTATTACCCAAAAACCAGATTTTTCTACAATAACTAACTTTGATTTTTTTTTTGCAATATGACATACAAGTTATGGGCGATATAACGCTACGCCTAATGTGGCTTTTAGAACGTGCTGGCTGGACGGACGGACCTCAGAGTAATTTTGTACATATATTTCTTTACCCCAAAGGATGATGCCTATTGAAATTATAGGAAAGCGGCTTACATTTAGATTAGGCTTCGTCCGACATTTGCTCTACTATACGGTTTCAAAATAAAATTTTTATAACAATGAATTCAATACTATAACAGAAAACATCTCTAAAAAGAGAACAAGTAAAAGCCGAATCTTATATACCCTCCACCATGGATAGCATGTGACCACACAAAATAACTCAAACCTAAAGAAAATAACACCGTTCCTACAGTAGATGAAAACAGTAGGAATCACAACAAGTTAGATGCTATACATTGGAGCTATATCTAAATATAGACCGATATCGCCCATTTTCAATCCCATGTTACCTGCAGCCATAAGAAGTATTTATACCAAATTTCAGCCACCTAGCTCTATTATTACGGACTGTTGCGTGATTACAACAGCCGGACGGACAGACGGACATTGCCAAATCGTCTTAGAATTTTACGACGATTAAGAATATATATACTTTATGGGGTCTCAGATCAATATTTAAAGGTGTTACAAACGTAGTAACAAAATGTATATACCCCCCATCCTATCGTGGAGGCAGTGTTTTAGGTCCGATATTGTTTACTATTTATATAAATTATATCTCAAATTACATGGGAAATTAATAATGTATGCGGACGATATAAGTATTTTCTATCGATATGACCATGAAGTTATTTTATGAGCTCAAATTGAAGAGGATGCTAAGACAATATCAGGCTAATATTGAATGCCGAGAAACCAAAATTTCTTCGATTTCGACCATGCTCTGTTGGCAATAATAACCTATTCGATGTTTCTGTCTGTGGTAGAAGAGTCGAAGAATGTAGTTCTTTCAAGTACTTAGGAGTACATCTTCAAACCAATTTGTCGTGGAACTTGCATATGCAATATTTAAAAGCGAAAATAGCTCCAGGAATTGGTATGCTTTACAAATTTAAAACTAAGTTTGATGAAAAAACTAAACTGATGATATATAATGGTTTAGTTCATAGCCATTTCAATTACTTACCCATCATATATTTACACAAAAAAAAAAACACTGAATTCAGATCCTTACAAAGATCACAAAATAAAGCACTTAAAATTGTTTACAATCTCCCACAAACTTTTTCAACGATATCGTTGAATTAAGATGTATCAAAAACTATTCTGCCAATATATGGTCTTTATAAACTTCAATTGTTCATGTACATGTTTAAGTCAGTGCATTGTATTGGCTATAATTCAATTACCTTTTCACAAAATCAAACTGTGTTCAATACTACTAGAAACAGATCCAACTTACTTGTTAAGAGGTGTAGACTAGAAACAACAAAACAACGTATAGAACACAATGTCTGTTCTGAGTATAATCATCTTCCGCAATATCTAAAAGATATTTTTATTTCTTAGACAATTTTAATACATTAGTTTTAAAGAAAAATTTCTTAAATATAAATCGAAATCTACTATAAACAATTAATGAAGAATGTTTCATAGATTTACAGGAAATCCCCTTTACACTGTGGTCCCAACAATGATGAGTCCATTTATATTATTTATATATCTATAAATATCCTTATACATATTTATTTTATTCGTATTTATTGTAATCTTATCTTACCATTTAGACGAGTCCAAATTTGTTTTGTAACATAATAAAAATTACCTGAAAAATAAAATATAAAAAATTAATGAAATGTATTAATGTACAGCATATAAAATAGCATTTGTGTCAGAATTACTACATAAAATTTTTTTGCAATAAATTAAATGTTGTACAACGTTTATAACTTGTTATAGAAATGTTTCGTGACATTTTTGGAGAAATAAATTTTATATTCAATTAAAAAATTTGTAAAAATCATTTACGATTCTCAAGTAATGTAGGCAATAGTCCCTTATTAGATTTTTTTATATAATTTTAAATTTTATTTATTATACTGTAGAAAGCTATCCTTTGTGGAGAGTATATAAAATTCGGCTTGACCTTAACGAACGAATTTGGCGCCTTTTTTACTTGTTTTTTTTAAATTAAAATTGGAAAATAATTATTTTAATATGATGATCTCTGTGAAAGATATTCATTCATTCAGAGGTTTTTGCAAGAACAACTCAATATTTGAAAACAAGGAAAAGCGTTAAGTTCTGCCATGCCGAATCTTATATACCCGCCACCATGGATTGCATACAATTTTATTATTGGAAACATCTTTGGATATGGAGCAAATCATGAAACGATCCTTTTTGTTTAAGTAAATTATTAAAAAAAAACGAACGCTGCAGTTTTTAGGCCGCAAATTCTTTAATCAAACTCTTCACCTGAAAAATGTGGTATTTATGGCTTAAAATAGCCTTTTGAGAGCTACATCTACACAAGGACTACAACAAAATATATATTTATTTGTACACATTTTATTGAGATGAATTCTTGCCAAAATAGAATACAAACTGCAAACTGAAAATGTGGTGTTTATGGCTTAAACTATAACAAAATATGAACTGATTTAAAAAATATTTCCTGCCATGAATTCTTGTCTTAATAAAATACAAACTGCAAAGATTCAGTTAAAATGCTTAGAAAATATGGAATTTATGTCTTAAATACATATGTATATTTTGGAGCGACCTCTATAGGGTGACTATAACAAAATATGAACCGATTTGTGCAATTTTTGCTGTGATGAATTCTTGTCAAAATATAATACAAACTGCAAAGTTTCTGCTAAATTGCTTTAAACTGTGTTATCTATGGCTCAAAACCCGTATTTTGGAGCGACCTCTATAGGGGAGCTATATCAAAACATTGACCGATATTGCCCATTTGCAATCCCAAAGAACATGCAACTATAAGAAATATTTCTACCAAATTTGATCAACCTAGGTCTATTATTACGGACTGTAGCGTGACAGACGTACGAGTACATGGCTAAATCGGCTTAGAATTTTACGACGATTAAGAATATATATACTTTATGGGGTCTCAGATCAATATTTAGAGGTGCTACAAACGGAGTGACAGGTTCCCTACTTTTTTAAAGAAAAAAAAAAAAACACAGAAAATTCAAATTGAATGGGGAATGTTTATTATCATTTGAATGAACATTCTTTGGCATTTATTTTTTGAAGATTATGTCTATCAAATGTTGGCCGCGGCTACGTCTCAGATGGTCCATCCGTTGAGTCCAATTTTCGATGACTCGTTCTAGCATTTCGAATGGTAACTGGCGAATGACACGCGTGATGTGTTGCTCCAAGGCCTAAATTGAAAAAGTCTAACGGTGTGATATCACACGATCCTGGTGGCCAATCGACCGGCCCAAAACGTGAAATTATCTGCGCACCGAAGTGTTCTCTCAATAAATCCATTGATTGATGCGATGTGTGGGAAGTGGCGCCGTCTTGCCGCCGAGATCCCGAGCTTCAATTTCAGGCATCAAATAGTCGGTTATCATGGCACGATAAAGGTCGCCATTGACGGTTACGTTCTCGCCGGCATCATTTTTGAAGAAATTTGGACCGATGATTCCACCGGCTCACAAACCACACCAAACCGTTGTTTTTTCTGGATGAAGTGGCAGCTCTTGAATCTTTTCAGGTTGCTCTTCGTCCCAAATGCGGCAATTTTGCTTGTTTACATACCCATTGAGCCAGAAATGGGTTTCATCGCTGAACAAAATTTGGGTCGAAAACGTCGGATCTTCTTGGAACTTTTCAAGAGCCCATAGAGCGAAGCGATGTCGCTTGGGAAGGTCGGGCGGCTTCAGTCCTTGCACAAGCTGTATTTTGTATGCTTTCAATTTAAGATCTCGACGTAAAATGCGCCAAGTCGTTCCATACGTCAGTTCGAGTTGCTGCGAACGGCGCCGAATCGACTCTTTACGGTCTTCGTGTATACGGCCGCTACATTTTCTTCACTACGTACTGGACGTGGTCTATTCGGTCAATTATTATCCAATAAATGAATGCTTGGTCTCAAGATGGGTGATGGTGTTGCGAATAGTACGCTCAGTAGGCCGATTGTGTTAACCATAAGTTGAGCGAAGTGCACGAAACACATTCCTCACAGAACGTGAATTTTCGTAATTAATTTGAACGATTTGTAAACGTTGTTCAGGCGTAAGTCTTTCCATGATGAAATGCCAAACAATGCTTAACAAAAATAACATGACAGCATGGCACGACTCACCGTGATCTATCAAAAAAAAGGCTATTGAAAAAAGTATCTCTACTTGGATCAAACGTTCTGTAAAGAATGGTTAAATTTTATGTGTTGATGTCGATTTTGAATAAAACACAAATTATTTAGGAAATTATTGTCATTTCTTTTTATTATGATAATTTTGTTCAATGTATGGAACAAAATGTCGGCCAAATGGCGGCCGCGACCTCGGCGGCACACCTCCATCCGATGGTCCAAATTTTCGATGACGCTGAGGCATTATTGAGGTTCTATGCCGGTAATGTGCCGAATTATCTCATCAGTTAGCTCTTGAATTTTGGCTGGCTTATCGACGTACACCTTTTTTTCAAATAACCCCAAAGAAAGAAGTCCAACGGTGTCAAATCACATGATCTTGGCGGCCAATTGACATCGCCACGACGTGAGATAACACGGCCATTGAATTTGTTGCGCAAAAGAGTCATTGTTGTTAGCTGTGTGGCAAGTGACACCGTCGTTTGGTGCAAACGGTTATTATGTTTGTGTCAAGCAATGCCAGTTTAACAATAAATGAGAAAACGATTGTCGCAAATAAATAATTGATTGAATTATGATATT
The DNA here is from genome assembly GCA_963930755.1 of Eudasyphora cyanicolor. Lineage (NCBI taxonomy): Eukaryota > Metazoa > Arthropoda > Insecta > Diptera > Muscidae > Eudasyphora > Eudasyphora cyanicolor. The sequence goes on along the minus strand of OZ005736.1, from coordinate 169,268,117 downwards.
TAAAATGTTTTATAAAATTACGTTTATAATCACAAAATGTCACAATTTTTAGTAAAATGTACCCGGGAGCTCCCCGACAAACACCTCTGCTGTTATTTGTCTGCTATCTTCTAATTGAGTTGTAGACCAACTGTAAATAAGAGAGCATGTATGTTAGAACATATTAAAAATGTAGTAGTCCATTGTATGGATCAAAGCGAGATGTTATCTTACCATATATCAAACTTTTTAGTCAAAAGTGAAACTGACCCAAATGCTGACAATTCAAAAGTTTCCACGTCCATGAATAGAATACTAAACTACATCAGAAAATAGCATGAAAAACTTCGGGTGAAAAATCGTGTCGCATAGTGTCATTAAAAACAAGTAAGAAAGTTCAGTCGGGTAAATCCCCACACCTTGAGTCCCAAAAAATATTCGAAAATTTATTTTTTTTTTTAATTAAATTATTATCAATTTAAATTGCATTTAATATCTTTAAAGTATGTAATGGTATTAAAGTTAAAATCTGTTTTCATTTGGTACAAAATGGTCCATTTGTGTGGGAGGTACCAAAAGGGGCGTGCCAATAACGGTCACTTTTCTCTGGACTCTAGGTACTATAAAAGCATTACACTGTAGGAAATTTCAAGTATTTTTATGAACTGGTATTAAAGTTAAAAGCTGTTAACGTTTGGTACAAAAAGGTCCATTTGTGTGGGAGGTACCAAAGGGGAGTGCCAATAACGCCCATTTTTCTCTCGACTCTAGGTACTAAAAAAACATTACACTGTAAAAAACTGCAAGTATTTGAATGAACTTATATTAAAGCTATAAGCAGTTAAGTTTTGATGTGAAATGATCCCTTTGTGTGGGAGCTACCAAAAGGGGCGTGGCAAGTTCGACCATTTTCCTCCAGGTGTTAGCAACTAATAAACTAATACTATGTGTGGAATTTCAGAAGATTCGTGCAAGTAGTATATAAGTTATTAAAGAAACAATAGTTCACTAAATGTTAACCTTTTGTGGGGGAGGTACTAGAAGGAGTGGACCAATATGACCCATCTTCGAACTTAGCCGGAGATAGAGAAAAATATTACCGTATACCAAATTTGAAGTCAATCAGTTACTCGTTTCGAGAGTTATCGTGCGCACCAGCCAGCAGTCTTAGGGTCTTAGGTCACTCCTTCAATGTGTTACACTTTTGGCTCGTAGCAAATGATATATACCCTCCTCTCTAAGGTGAGGGGATAAACAACGTTTAACTGTTTAGTGTTGAAAATATCAGCAGTTTCCAGAAGTATCCAGTTGTATTGTGCCTGAATAAATTTATTTCACAACCAGTAAGGAAAGGCTAAAGTCGGGCGGTGCCGACTATATAATACCCTACACCACTCTCGTAATATTGAATAACTCTGATATATAAATTTAGTAATTCATGTATAAATTGTTTACATAAATTTACTTTTGGAACATTTTATACTTAAATAATACCCTGTACCACAGTGAGGTGTAGGGTATAAAAACGATTGGATCTAAAGAGCCAAATCGGATGAAACATATATATGGGAGCTATAGCTAAATCTTAACCGATTTTCTTCAAATTCGGCAATGTTGGTTCATGGATCAAGAAACTCTACCATTCTAAATTTCAAAAGGATTGGATGTAAAATACAGCTTCTACAGGACTAAAGAGCCAAATCGGACGAAACATATATATGGGAGCTATAGCTAAATCTTAACCGATTTTCTTCAAATTCGGCAATGTTGGTTCATGGATCAAGAAACTCTACCATTCTAAATTTCAAAACGATTGGATGTAAAATACAACTTTTATAGGTCTAAAGGGCCAAATCGGACGAAACATATATATGGGAGCTATAGCTAAATCTTAACCGATTTTCTTCAAATTTGGCAATGTTGGTTCATGGATCAAGAAACTCTACCATTCTAAATTTTAAAACGATTGGATGTAAAATACAACTTTTATAGGTCTAAAGGGCCAAATCGGACGAAACATACATATATATGGGAGCTATAGCTAAATCTTAACCGATTTTCTTCAAATTCAGCAATGTTGGTTCATGGATCAAGAAACTCTACCATTCTAAATTTCAAAACGATTGGATGTAAAATACAACTTTTATAGGTCTAAAGGGCCAAATCGGACGAAACATATATATGGGAGCTATAGCTAAATCTTAACCGATTTTCTTCAAATTCGGCAATGTTGGTTCATGGATCAAGAAACTCTACCATTCTAAATTTCAAAAGGATTGGATGTAAAATACAGCTTCTACAGGACTAAAGAGCCAAATCGGACGAAACATATATATGGGAGCTATATCTAAATCTGAACCGATTTTCTTCAAATTCGGCAATGTTGGTTCGTGGATCAAGAAACTCTACCATTCTAAATTTCAAAACGATCGGATGTAAAATACAGCTTCTATAGGACTAAAGGACCAAATCGGACGAAAGATATATATTGGAGCTATATCTAAATCTGAACTGATTTTCTTCAAATTCAGCAACGTTGGTTCATGGATCAAGAAACTGTACCATTCTAAATTTCAAAACGATCGGATGTAAAATACAGCTTCTATAGGACTAAAGGGCCAAATCGGACGAAATATATATATGGGAGCTATATCTAAATCTGAACCGATTTCAACCAAATTCAATAGCGATCTTAACAGCCGCGAAATACTCTAAACTGCAAAATTTCAGAACGATCGGAGTGAAATTGCGACCTGTAGTCGACGAACAACTTTACATGGACAGACGGACGGACGGACAGACATCGTTAAATCGACTCAGCTAGTGATTCTGAGTCGATCGGTATACTTTAAGGTGGGTCTAGCTGTGTTATTTTAAGGTGTTACAAACATCTGCCGTGAAACAAACTTATAATACCCTGTACCACAGTGTGGTGTAGGGTATAATTACCATTAGCAGCATGATGATAGATTGTTAATGATTTTAATTTGCTTATTCACAATTTAAGGCGTGTGAAAAAATAACCAGTTAGTCGTTAACAAAGCAGTAGGTGGTCTCAGTTTCTGTTAAAATCTATTGTTTTTGTTATTCCGGCTTTCCACAAAATATTCAATATTTTCATGCGGTGCTCGATCCATTTTTTTGCTATGAACTATCTGTTTATTTTCCCATATGTCTTCACTTCATTAAATTGGAGTCCGCAGTATATTTGCGAGATATCGCACCTCCGATAATATAGATTCTTTGGTTTAATTAATTCTTTGAATGAAATCATTTTGAGTTCACTGATAAAAATATTTTTAAATATGCCACACACGCGCACCAATGCCGAACACCACAAGCGCCAGTACAAAACTAAAGGCCCATCAGCATACGACCCTACGCATACTGAGTACGATTGCAAATGTTATGAAATTGTACAACAGCGCGGAGGGAGGGATGCAGAGAAATAAATTTCCACCACCGTCTGTTAATAAAGCAACGCGGACAAACATGTATGCAACGTTGCAACGCTTTTGTGTTGTATACGCACACATCTGCATCTTTTGAGTTCTGTCATATAAATAATAAAAAAGTTATAAAACCGCATCTCACAAAATTAAAACAAGTTTAGCTCTTTGTTCTCTCGACACACTTTAATATATTCAATCATGTTTAAATACAATATGGTTCCGTAAACGTTTTTCGTTTACCATAAAAGTAAATTACGAAAATTTTGGAATTAAAAAATGCTCGTTTTCAGCAAGAGAAACTACGTTTACGATAAACTTTTGCATTCGCCGCAAATATTTCAACCATTACGGGAAAAGTAGAGCGTTTGAGACAAAGAAAAATGTTTGCAATAAACGACTCCCAAACGTTTTTTTCTTTGCGTGTAGTGAGGGAGGTACTGCACGCAAAGTTTCACAGAAACGAATCTTTAGATAACTACTATTCTCGTTTATAATGACTGAAATTTCTCTTGGTCAGAACAAAAAATTCTTTACGCAAAATAAGTGTTCTTCACAACAAACGAAATTTCAGTTGTTGCAAACGGGAATTGTAGTTGTCTAAAATTTCGTTTCGCAGGAACGAATTCTTTCTTTGCGTGTGGAAGGAGTGGAGCAATATGACCCATCTTCGAACTTAGCCTGAGATAGGAAAAAATATTATCATGTACCACACTTGAAGGCCATCCGTTACTCCTTTTGAGACATATTGAACGCTCCAGCCTGACAGACAGACAGACGGGCGGACATTGCTGAAATGGTTCAAATGTCCTAAAACGGATTTCCGCCGAACACTTTTGGCACGTAGCAAATGATATATGCCCTCCTACCTGTAAGGTGAGGGAATAAAAATTAGGATAATTTCATTGATGTTCAGTAAGCTTTTGTTTTCAGTGTATATCAAAGACATCCGATTAACATTTTGAGCAGTTTTTTTGAGCAGAATCAAATTCGCCAACCTATGCAATCCAATTCAATCAATGAAATTTAATTTGTTCCAACTTTTCCCAAATCCCTTACAACCGAAACAAGTCTGTAAAATCATACAATTTTATTATGTAGTTTTCTGTCTTTTTGTTCGTTCACACTTTTTGTATTTATTTGTTTATTTTCTCGAACATATGTTGGCATTTACGGAACCACATAGTCCTATGTGGCATTTATCCTAAGTACTTATACATTCATACAAATTTGCATTCGATATATCGATACCTCCATTGTAAAACATGCTAAGTCAACTTAGTATATTTTTAGGGAGATTGCATTTTTAATTTCTAAATATTCCAAATTTCATTCAGTCAAAATTTGGTGTTTATCCGTCAAGGCAATCACAATCACGATTTGCATTATAAAGGAATTCCACACAAAATATTCATTTAACTTCGATCGTCTTTCCTGAAATACCACCTTTTTGCACTTAGCATTGATTAGAATGGAGGTATCGATAATCAATTTGTTTCTCTATCAATCACTCGCATATAGAATTTCAAGACTGGGCTTGTGTACAAAAGTTCCAGTCGAATAAATATTACACAGTGTTTCCAGGGGAAAGACATTTTGGAAACTACAATACCCGTATATACGAGTACATACGAGTATCCTCATTTATGTATTTCTGTTGAGATACAATTCTATAGTTCTATATAAAAATTTGTTCTTGGATCTTCCAAATTTTATAAATATAGATTAAAAACCAGTAAGGAAATGCTAATACCGGTGCCAGAAAGATCTGTCAGACTTCCAAGAAAGGCCGATCGCAGTATAACCAGACGTCGTTTACTTAATGAGGGACTTTATCAAAGCAATGCTCAGCGCTTTCCACTTCTTCCTCAACACCACAGCTCCTGCAGAATTAATTTGACTCAATTCCTAACCTTCTAGCATGTTTGCCGATCATGCAGTGTCCCATAAGAACTGACACTAACGTAGACGGTCCTTTCCTCTCTAGTGCGAGCAGATATTTTGACCTACTCAGCTCATATATTGGCCACTTTTGTCTAGCTTCCACATAGGTGCCGATTTTTGTCTATCTTTCTTTGGACTGTCTCTTGCCTAAGTCAATCAATGAGTGTTTTTTATGGAGCGGAGCTGTAAATCACGTCTGAACCGAATGTTTGTATTCAAGTATGCATCTTTTGAAAGCTTAACTGCTACTTTACAAATGTCCAGCATATTGAAACATAGTTTAGAATTTTTGATATTACAATAGATTTTTTGCGAATCGTATGAAAACGTTAAAAAAACTAGACTCTAAACTAAACTCTGCATGTGTTTCTCTTAACAAATACCTTGAGGTCAATGAATGGGATATTTATTCCTTTAAATGAAATAACGAAAGGCACATGTCACCATGTGAAGTAGGCCTTCCTCAACAGGCCACCTACCTCTCTTGTTTTGCTGCTGCAATATAAATATTAACTCAGGCCCGCATGAAGGTGTGAACTGAACTATGTACGAGTATGTATGTAACAAAATCGGCAGCAGTATTTGCAAAACATTTTACGTATCTGCAGCAATAACAACAACAAAATGGCTTGCAATCAATTTGACTTTTTTCTCCCTCCTCTTTAAAGAACACAAGTGAATCAGGGATGATAAAGTTGATACTTTAGTTCTTTTTTTTGGTACTTTTGAAAGCCTCGAGATACCGTGATACTCCCTAGACATATTTGATACTTTTTATATGAAATTACCTTTATGAAAATAATGCTCTTTCGGTCGAAAGACTTACGCCTGAACAACTCTGCTCTTTCGGACGAAAGACTTACGCCTGAACAACGTTTACCTGTGAGAACGTAACCGTCAATGGCGACCGTTATCGTGCCATGATAATCGACTATTTGATGCCTGAAATTGAAGCTCGTGATTTCGGCTAATTGCTTTCAACAAGACGGCGCCACTTCCCACACATCGCATCAATCAATGGATTTATTGAGAGAACACTTCGGTGAGCAGATAATTTCACGTTTTGGGCCGGTCGATTGGCCACCAAGATCGTGTGATATCACACCGTTAGACTTTTTCCTGTGGGGATATGTAAAGTCTAAAGTTTATGCGGACAAACCCGCTTCGATTCAGGCCTTGGAGCAAAACATCACGCGTGTCATTCGCCAGTTACCAGACGAAATGCTCGAACGAGTCATTAAAAATTGGACTCAATGGATGGAGTCCAATTTTTGATAGACATAATATTCAAAAAATAAATGCCATAGAATGTTCCTTCAAATGATAATAAACATTCCCCATTCAATTTGAATTTTCTGTGTTTTTTTCTTTAAAAAAGTAGGGAACATCGAAGTGGATCACCCTATATATATATGTATATAGTTTATATATACATAGCATGTACTGATATGCCGAATTTTCAATAGGGATCAAAAATGATTCTGTATCAATATTCATAAATGTCGGCTAATATTTGCGACCTGCACTTTTATCACATGCATTTATGGACAGACAGATATCGGTTCAGAAAATGATTGTAAGTCAAATAGGTATTTTCGATATGTACATTTCGGTTTTGAAGAATTCGTATTTTCCATTTCATCATTTTTATACCCTACACCACACTGTAGTACAGGATATTATGACTTTGTGCATTTGTTTGTAACACCCAAAAAGACAAAAGGTAGGCCCATAGTTTATTATACCGATCGACATAGAATCACTTTTTGAGTCGATTTAGCCCTGTCTGTCTGTCCATGTATTCTTGTGATTAAAGTACAGGTCGTAATTATAGTGTGATTTCAACGAAACTTTGCACATATCTTTCTTTTGGCCCAAGGACGATCCCTATTGAATTTGGTTAAAATCGGTTGAGATTTACATATAGCTCCCATACATATATATCTCCGATTTGACATATATGCACTTTATGCAACGTTTTTCAACCGATTTGTACAAAAATTGACAGAGAGTAGTCTCGTGATACATTTAGAGACAATACGGTTCACATTTAGATATAGCCCCTATATATATGAGTATATCCGATCAAAGAGGATATACCTCTTTCGGCAGAAAGAGGTTTCTTATATAGTCGGCCCCGCCCGACTTTCTGCCTTTCCTTGCTGGTTAAATTTGGTAAAAGGGATTTCATGATCCGAGAATCAGTTTTCGTTTATATATCGACCATATACAATTTTCGGGTATGTATCCCAATTTTGTATCTGAGGTTATAAAAGCAAATTATCAAAATTCAAAAATAGTAGTTTCGAACGCTTCGATTTTAAATGAAAGCGCTTCAGATAATGAACAATTATATGTGTGCTTATTTTGCGCCAACAATGTTGTATAGTAGGGCGGGTCGATTTAAAAGTCGCCCATTGCTCAGTGAAAATCGTATTCTAGGGATCAAAACGAAAACGAATTCTGATGTCCCCACTTTTGACCCGTAGGGAGAAATTTTGAAAAATCCCACTTTGACCCATTTAGAGGGCGCCAATCGAGTTCAAATGTATGAGTGGGTCGGGCCTCCAAAGTTAGTGGGGGTCGGTCATACATTTGGACTCGATGGGAGCACTCTAAATGGGTCAAAGTGGGATTTTTCAAAATTTGCCGGCCCAAATTCCGGGACATCAGAATTCGTTTTAGAGGTATGGTTCCTTCGGCAAAGTTTCTTATTTTGATCCCTAGAATACGATTTTCACTGAGCAACGGCAACTTTTTTTGCCTCCCCACAAATCGACCCGGCCTATTGTATAGGGTATCATATAGTCGGCTCCGTCTGATATAAGTCATTTCTTCTGACCGTTTCTACAGTATCTAGTTTAATACAAACCAACTGCTATAACTTTCTAGAAGCTTGTATCATGAAATTGTTAATGTATTGCACGATCTCAACATTTGTACGAATATCCTTTTAATTTAATTGACATGGAATTTTTTTGATAGTTGTTTTTTTTTAAATAAATAAATACCTTAAAAGTACCGCTTTGATATTTCAATATGCTTAATTTGGATTGGTTATACGTATATTTCAACAAATTCTAAAATTAGTACTTTTTGGGTCGAAAAAGTACCTTTTTTGAATGATTTTTGTACCATTTGGTACATTGGTCAATTATCATCCCTGCAGTGAATGAAAAACGGAGAAGATACATTGAGTGTGTATGAGTGTGAGTGAGCGAGTGGCCTTACAAGGAATTAATTTCCCCAAAGCCCGGAGGATATTTTTATTTCATTTCACATTTAAATTTAACGACACTTTGCATATGTATGTATGTGGTGGTGTGGTTTGAGAGTGGATTACCAGGCCTCTCCTTGTGTGCATATATGCGATTTGTGATGTTAATGCGGAACCTTTTCTCTGGCTATTTTGAGTTCGAAACCGCACGAGACAGACCACAGCCTCCCGTTATGTCCTCACCCACATTCTGTATTCTTAGTCAATTTATCACATTATGTATGTATACATACGTATTGATGCGTTCATACCGGTATAAGAATGCAGATAGCTTTAATGGAAATTGAATGTACGTACGCCCACATATGTGTGTACTAAGGTGGGCCTTGAATGGGTTATTTTCATTAATAATGTGTTTTTAAAAAAATGGATTAGTCTTTTCCTTGACACACAAATGTGAAAAATCATCTAGAAATGTTTCTGCAGAATGAATGGTTTTCGTATGACATTGTCTCTATTTCAATCTACTCTTCCTGTAACTTGGCATATAATTTAATACCTATACTAAATAGTCTTTACAAATATCTGTTTAGATTCAGATATAGTCCCCATCAGGGTATGAAGCCGACGCGGCGCAAATCGGCGGCGCGCCACAGCCGGCCATTTATTTCCAGCCGGCGCCGCCGACGATTTCAGCGGCTCACATCGGCTGAAACTCAGCCGCCGAACATTATTTAGTGAGTTAAATCGATTTATTTTATGCAACCATGAAAATTAAGAAAGTGACTACTAAGTAATACAATAGGGTCAGAAATTTTAATAAAGTTCATTTTTGCATAAAAATTTATAAAAAGTTTCTAAATTAATCTCGCTATCATTTATTTAAAGAAATGCGTGTTTTGGTTTTTACGGAAAATACAATAGCTCTTGAGCGGCCGAACCAATATTTATAAAGTCTATTGAACTGATTTTCGACATTAAATCAAAACTTCCTTAACTTTTCTTAAATTTTTGTGTTAATTTTAGGTTTTGTCATCTAATTGTAATAACTTAAAGCGCCATTTTTGCCTGAGATTGACATTCGTGCGCCATCGTTTGTTCGAACTTTGTCGGCTCAGCCGATTGTTGAAATTTGATTGGCTAAGCTGATCAGCCGCCGCCGCCGATCGGTATTTTTCAATGCGCCGCCGCCGCCGATAATTTTGGTCGGCTTCATTGCCTGGTCCCCATTTACTGGTATGTACATTCGTTTACACTATGCAATAAATTTTTTGTCGAGGTTCTGCGCATAATATTTTTTGATGTAATAAGGTGTCCTAAATACGAAATAAATTTAAAACTAATTTTTATTGTTAATTTTTTGTTTACATTTTTCTTTAAAAATTCCCTTTTTCTTGGAAGGTGCCTTTAGTATTTGGACCATATTTTTTGAAATATAAAGTCCGGAAACACTTTAAATGAAAGGAAGTTATGAGGACTAAACATTTTGATAATAACACTTTGGCGTGAAAAAAGAAATTTTGTAACTGTCGTTAAAATAATTAGAACACAAATTATTTATTTTTCAAAAAACTAGTTTTTTGCTGGCACTAAAAAACATACAAATAGAAAAAATTCACAAAAAAGGGTTTGTTCTAATTTTTTAAAGCTAGCATCCTAACGAAGAAAACAATGCCTAGTTGAAGATAATCTATGGAAAGATGTAAAATAAAAGCACTTTTCGTTACACTGTACAAAACTTCAAGCGTTTGTATGTGCAGGAATCGAAGATATAAGCCCTTAACTGTTAATGCAAAATGATATATTTGTATGGGAGGTACCAAAAGGGGCCTGGAAATAACACCCATTTTTCAGGGGACTATAGGTAATGTAATGGCTTAATACGCCACAAAATTTTAAGTATTTGTATGAACTGTAATCAAAGTTATAAGCCGTTAACTTTTTGTACAAAATGGTCCATTTGTACCAAAAGGGGCGTCCCAAAAACGGTCACTTTTCTCTAGACTCTAGGTACTATAAATGCATTACACTGTACGAAATTTCAAGTATTTGTATGCACTGGTATTAAAGTTAAAACCTGTTAACTTTTGGTAGAAAATAGTCCATTTGTGTGGGAGGTACCAAAAGGGGCGTCCCGATAACGTACATTTTTCTGTGGACTCTAGGTACTATAAAAGCATTACACTGTTCAAAATTTCAAGTATTTGAATGTACTGGTATTAATGTTATATGCTGTTAACTTTTGGTACCAATAATGCCCATTTTTCACTGTATTTAAAACATTTCACTGTACAAAATTGCAAGTCTTTGTATACACTGGTAATAAAGTTGTAAGCTTCTAAAATTTGGTTCAAAATTGTCTATTTGTGTGGGAGGTACCAAAAGGTGCATGGCAACTTCGCCCATTTTTCTGGAGGTAATAGTGACTACTAAATTAATACTACGTTTAGAATTTCAGAGGATTCAAATAAGTAGTATAGGAATGATTAAACAATTAATATTTCACTAAATGTTAACCCTTTGTGGGGGAGGTACTAGAAGGAGTGAACCATCTTCGAACTTAGCCGGAGATAGAATGAAATATTACTATATACCATATTTGAAGTCCATCGGTTATTCCTTTCGAGAGTTATCGTGCGCACCACAGACAGACAGACAGACAGACGGACATTGCTCATTCGACTTCAAATGACCCAAAACGGATATCTGCCGAACATACCTAGGGTCTTGGGTCACTCCTTCGATGGGTTACACTTTTGGATAGTAGCAAATGATATACAGGTGGCTGATATGTAATGCAACAAAGTAAAGCGCTATATTTTTTAATTTTTTTTTTTTTAAATTTTATTGTTCAAAAGCAAAAAATGTCGGAAATAACATAAAATTTTAGAAACAGTTTAGATTTGTTCGAATTGGCCACCTTTGGCACGAATTATGGCCTTCAAACGGCCGACAAAGCCATCACACGCTGCACGAAAGTGGCTCTGCGGTAGTTTGGCCCATTCCCGGCGAAGCGCCGTCTTGAGATGGTCGATACTTTGGTATTTTTTAGTGCGAACCTTACTCTCTAAAATGCCCCAGGCGCAAAAGTCCAACGAATTGAGATCCAATGAAGCGAGGCACCTCCTTTTTAAGCCATTCTTGGTTGACGCGTGCTGAGTGCGATGGTGCTGAGTCCTGTTGGAATGTCCATGGTCTGCGGCCGAAATGTTTGTCTGCCCAGGGCTTCAATACTGTCTTTAGGGCATTTTCCCGATAATATTCGGCATTTATTTTGACCCCTTGGTCGATGAATACGAGCGGGGAGCGACCATCGGCCGTTACGGCGGCCCACACCATTACCATCGGCGGCGCTTGAGTTCTGGTGGCCAATCGAAGTTGTAAATTTTCAGCTGACCTCTTTGGCAAGTAAACCCGATCATTTTGTTTTTTCACAAACTGCTCAATTTGGAATGGCTTCTCATCGGAGAAAACCAAATTCGGTAACTGGCCAATTTGGCGAAGCAACTCCTTGGCTCTTTCCAGTCTAACTTTTTTTGAGCTCTTGCACTTTTTGGAACTTCAATGGCTTTAGTCCAAGCTCATTTTTTAATATGTGTTGTATCCGTTCTCGCGATATGTTCAGCTCACGAGCAATTTTTCTACCACTGCGGCGTGGATTTCGATCAAATCTGGCCTTCACTTTTCGGATCATTTCTGGTGTTGTTACCGTTTTTTTTCGTCCACTTTTTGGACGCGATGCAACACTGCCAGTATCACGGTAACGAGCAATGGAACGAGAAATAAAAGATTTATTCACATTTAAATGCTGGAGGGCTCTAACGATAGCCACTTGTGTTTTTCCACCCAAATATAAAGCAATCACACTATCACGATTGAATTCCATCACGAATAACTTTTTTTCTGAATGCAATAGATCAAAATGCTTTTGTAAGCTTGTAAACAATAAAATGAACTGTCACTGAAATAAATCTGTCAGCTATCAGACTAGCGGTTTAGAAATGATAGCAACCTGAAGTTGGTTGCAATACATATCAGCCACCCTGTATACCCCCCCTCTCTAAGGTGAGGGGATAAAAATGTTCACCTTTTTGAAATAAAATCGATTAGGCCGTGAATAATACCAAAAAAAGTCGCCAAAAAAAATATTTCGTTCCCCTTTTCGCCGCGAAAAATACCAAAAAATCGCAAAAAAAATCTTTGTTCCCCTTTTGTCAATAAAATTGGTTTTCGCCTCAAAAAATACCAAAATTATTTTTGGCGATTTTTTGGAGTTCTCGCTGCAAAAACGATTATATTGACAAAAAAACGTACTTTTCTAAGTGTTTATGGGACAGTTACTGAACCACTATTTCTACGTGAAAAGTGACATTCCCAACATTTGTTTACCTCATAATTTTCTTTCATTTAAATGGTGTCACGGCCCTATCGGCAGTGTTGCCTGAAATGACGATATATCGTCATTTTGACTATTTTCAGAGCCAAAAAAAATAGGACATGACGATTTGACGATTTTTTATGATATGAAAAAAGTAAGGAAAACTTCACAAATTGTTCTTATATTAAAGATTTTTTTTATAATTCCTTCGGGATATATTTACACTCCCATTTATCTTTTTAAAATAAAAATCAGAAATGTTGGAAAATGTTTCAAATATTATGGACCGCACTTAATAACATTACAAGAATAATCTCTTAAGTTTTGTAAAGTTGTAAAATTGACAGAGGAAATTACAGTGAAATTTCTTATGTATAGTAAGGGCTACGTCAAACGTTTTTAAGCCAAATTGGGAGGAGCTTTTTTCTGTGGTGCAATGATGTCAAATCGGTTTTGACAGTTGTATGGGACTATGCCGAAATATGGTCCAATGGGGTCACTTGCTCCTCGAAATGGTTCTCGGTATAATAAAATACAAATTGCCGAATTTTAGCCCAATCGTTTGGTATTTGAGGTTTTTAGCGCCCTAAAAAGTCACGTCGCGTGGGAGCTATATCAAAATGTTGACCAATGAGGTCAGTATTCGTATGAATGGTTATGGGTAAAAGTAAACACAAATAACCAAATTTCAGTCTCCCTTTGAGTTGTTCTAGATAATATTAAATAGTCAAAATTCAGTCTAATCAGTTGGTACTAGTTATTTCTAATGCGTCAATAAGTTTAATCTAATGAAACCTTCGTATGGGGGCTGTATAAAACAATGGAAGGTCCAGTATAGACCTTGTTGACGTGAATGGTAATATGCATTTTGTCAAACTTCTTTCCAAAAAGTTAAGTGGCTTTCTTGGCGTAAAGAAATAAATAATATATGAGCAAGACTATTTTCAAACGTAAGAAATTAATATGTATGAGATATGTTTCCGCCAAATTAATTTATTAATGTCGTTCAAGAATGTGAAATCCACTAACAAAATTCATTTTAAGTTCACTTTGAGGAACTCCAAAGCTCATTTAAGAGTACTACTTAATATATATCTATGTCCAAAACATGTCCTTCGTCATAAAAAACCTCAAAGGCTGTACGTTGCTGGTAGATTTTTGTGTTGACGATTTCGAAAATTTATTTTGACGATTTGACGATTTTTGTACCCCCATTTTGACGATTTTCGGTCAAATTCGTCTGGCAACACTGCCTATCGGGCTTATACTTTATATATCCTCTATAGGAAGAGTAACTCATTCAAAATCGTCCTCAGAGACATCCTACAGGTGGCTCTGAACAAGTTGGCTAGATGTGCCAGAAGGATCGGTTTAGGCGTTAACCCAAATAAGAGAGAATTGATTTTCTTTACTAGGATAAATAATGTCTCACATGTGGACCCTCCAACTCGGACAAATGATCTAGTCTTTTCTGAAAGTGCAATATTTTTAGAAATAATCTGTCATTTAGACTTAAAGTGTTTGAACGTATAAGGAATGTCAATATCGCCTTATATTCCTGCAAAAAGGCTGTAGGGTCGCGGTGGGACCCTTTCTCCTAAAATCGTCCATTGAATATATATAGCAGTAGTTCGTACAATACTGTTATACGGCATTGTGGTATGGTGTACGGCAAATGAAAACTAACCATCACCAACCTTCTATCAAAGGTTCAGAGAACTGCCTGCCTGAGCATATGCGTAGCCTTAAGAACTACAGCGACTGAGTGTCTACAAGCCCTACTACATATATCAGAAGAACAAAAATGGGCGAAAATGACACGCCCCTTTCGGTACCTCCCACACAAAAGGACCAATTTGTTCAAAAAGGTAACAGCCTGTTTCTGTAACTTAAAAATATGCTTTCGTTCGCCTGCCAGACGACAAACAGCTGATTTGGGTTTCACTAACTACCATCACAACGACAAGTCGCACGATAATGAACTTGTACGAATACGTAAGCATTTCAGTGTAAATTTTGGCTTCTCTATCTCTCTTTGCTGTCATCTGGGCGAACACAAATGTCAGATCGAGTCATTTTATTTTATTTGTCGACTGATAGGAGCAATGACAAAAAACCTTATTGTAAGCAAAAATAACTAGATATTATTATAATTACGGTAAAACCAATTAAATAATAATAAAATTGTATACATAAGTATACATAAATAAGCATAAAGAACAACAACATTCAACATTGGCATCTCGCTAAGATGAAAAAATCATCAGCGCACAATGAGAGAGACGTGAAAGAGAGAGAAAAAGAAATGAGAGTCTTGGTTCAGCTCAGCGGACCCACCCAGGGTTGATTTTTGGACACCGCTAGTGTAAAGAGGACAGAGGTGTATTTGCTAAGGTCGACCATACAAAAATGTGTGCTTTTTTAAACCGGAAGTTGCGAAATTATTGATCCGGCAGTTACATTATTTTCCAATTGGTAAATTGCTAAAGTTATTGACGTAAGGCCAGACGAACGAACGAATGAATTCCTGACGAAAGTGAGTGACTGCTTTTCGTTCGCAGAGACTTTCGTTAGAAATACAGAAACATGCCGTAAATTTGTAAAAAAGAATGTTGCTGGTGGCAAAATTGGGCGCCCAAAAAAATCTATACCGTTAATAATTTGGAAATCGGTAAAAGGTAATAAGTCTGCATGGTATTCTAGTATACGCGTGTAATTTTCATTGAAATCGAAATGGTTAAATATTTAAAGTGTAATGTTTGGGTCTTTATGATTATAATAATGATTACCTACCGCATAAAAAGGGCAACCGGCATGGCAAAAGCACGTCAAAGCTAACTTATTGCGGAATAGATATTACAACAAAAAGTTTAAGGCATTGAGAAATACAGCTTTTACAAGAAAATATTTATTTACTCACACTGTGTAAGTGATTTCTACCAATGAATTCAAATTCAGTTCCTTGTGAACATGGAAAAGTCCTTGTATTTTATTGCGCGTTGAATGTTTGATCGTTAGACGAAAACTGAGTCGTTGGGTATAATTCTCATTTGCCTGAGATAATCATTTCCTTATAGTCTATAAGAGTTTGATAATCGAACTGTAGATTTGGTGGGCTCTGACATATGTATATACTAAAATTTAATGCCCAACATTTTTGTAGAACATTTTATCCCCGCCCTCCCGAGTTATGATAAATTATTTGCAGAAATGTCTCAACAAATAGACAATTTTGTCATTTTACGGCAATTGGTGCTGTTTCAAACCTGTTTCTTTTACATCTTTTTTCACTAGTCTACAACAACAATTATGCTGTGGATCGGTTGGAAAAATTAAATATTCTCAGAAAAAAATGCTCAAAATCAAGTTTCAGCCTAAATATTTACAATACGGCACAATCCAAAATACAGCTAAACTAGAAAATCCCAAATGGAATTTTGTTACTTTCGATAAGTATGTACTTTTAGAAACTGAAGTCCAAACAGAGTCAACCTCTGATGACCTCGAAAATTTTGCACTGGGTAAGACTAATCCCGATTTTTTTTTATTTTGGAGAGCCACCTTAGTCTACGTTATGTTTTTGTTACTTTAACAAATTCTGGTGCATGTTTTCATTACATGTCGTTGATTGATTGCCGGAGCCTAGAACATAGACCAATGTGAATAAAATACTCGTATACATACATACTCGTATGCACAGCATATTTCATTTATGGCAAAAAATATAATTTTGTCACTTCCCCAAAATATGTGACAATTCATAATCGAATTGGGTGGAATGATGACCTCTATTTGCATAGGGTGTTTATTAGGCCGGGTCGATTTGTGGGGAGGCAAAAAAAAGTCGCCATTGCTCAGTGAAAATCGTATTCTAGGGATCAAAATAAGAAACTTTGCCGAAGGAACCATACCTCTAAAACGAATTCTGATGTCCCGGAATTTGGGTCAAACTTTTGGGTAGGGGCAAATTTTGAAAAATCCCACTTTGACCCGTTTAGAGTGCTCCAATCGAGTCCAAATGTATGACCGACCCCCACTAACTTTGGAGGCCCGACCCACCCTCTGGAACCCCCTGGGGGTTCCATACATTTGGACTCGATTGGAGCACTCTAAATGGGTCAAAGTGGGATTTTTTCCGGGACATCAGAATTCATTTTAGAGGTATGGTTCCTTCGGCAAAGTTTCTTATTTTGATCCCTAGAATACGATTTTCACTGAGCACTTCACTGAGTGGGGGTCGGTCATAGATTTGGACTCGATTGGAGCACTCTAAATGGGTCAAAGTGGGATTTTTTCCGGGACATCAGAATTTGTTTTAGAAGTATGGTTCCTTCGGCAAAGTTTCTTATTTTGATCCCTAGAATACGATTTTCACTGAGCAATGGGCGACTTTTAAATCGACCCGCCCTAGTGTTTATGCAATAAATTTAATAATTTAGAACATAGGATAAATCGATTACAAATACACGTACATATTGCGGTTTGAAATGTGAATTTTTAATTGTAAAGTGACAGAATATATACATATGTATGTATGTATCTACGAAATCGTTTGTATCTATTTATCTACGTTGGGGTGTAATGGTAGATCGCTAGGTTGTTGACTGAGAAATCCATAATCAGCTGGGTGATTAACAGCTTTAAATTACCTGGACCAGACGACATTACTCCAGCCGAAATCAGAAAATGTTGAAGTATATTATCCCCTGGCTGAAGAAAATATATGAAGGCTGTATCAGACTTTCATATGTTCACAATCGATGGAAAAAAACTCCCGTCGGGGAATCAGCATGCTTACAGCAAAGACAAGTCTATCTAATCTACCATGCAAGAACTTGTGGGCACTATCGAAAAGTCCCTACATTTCAAGGAATTCACTATTGTGGTCTTTTTGGCATAGAAGGGGTCTTTAACAACATTCACTCAGATGCGGTAATTGCGGCGCTGTCACATCTAATTGTGAACTCTAGCTTGATTAGACTAATTGAAGACTCATATCAGCAAGTCTTGGGTCCACAACCATAACAAGTTTTGTGAACGGAGCTACCCCACAAGGAGGGGTACTTGATTCACTAACTTGGAACCAAGCGGTGAGCAGAATCCCGTTAGATCTTGTCTGCAAAGTCGTGGCTTATGCGGATGCATAACAAGACAGAATTTGGATCTCTTTAATAGGAAGAATATGGTATCATATGTGGTCCCTCTTCGGAGATGGTCTTTTCTGAAAGTGCAAAATATATAGGAATAATTCTAGATATGAATTTGTCAATTAGACCTAATTTACTGCAACGTGTAGGAAAATCCAACGACGCACTATATTCCAGCAGAAAAGCTGTAGGTTCGCGCTGGGACCTATCTCCTCCAACGACGCACTATATTCTAGCAGAAAAGCTGTAGGTTCGCGTTGGGACCTATCTCCTAAAATCGTCCATTGAATATCCGTATATACTTATAGCAGTAGTTCGCCCAATAATGTTGTACGGCATGGTGTGGTGGACGGCATCTGTCTTACATAAGCGGAGCTTTTGGCATTACATCGACTGAGTCTCTACAGGTCAAACTTCATCTATTGTCCATTGATACTGTTGCGGAGAAATAACCAGCAGAGCGGCATTACGATTGATCTGTCTACTCGTACCAATGTGGAGGTATAAGAACTACGGCCACATGTAACCGGCCGAGTGGACTATATTCCAACGGTGTACACCTTTAAGAAGAACTTCTTCACAAAGATGCCCGCCAGAGATTCCTCTCTGGGTTGGCAGAATACCAGAAAACAGAAACCATATCCACTTCTACACAAACGGTTTGAAGCTGGACGACAACGCTGGCTTCGGAGTACACTGGAAGGAACTCAGTCTGGATATAGCGGGACGCCAAATAAAAAACACAATTTGAGTGGTATATTTAAATATTTTACATGCAAAACACATGTTGTGTTTGCACTCTCCATACAATCATATAAGAAGAAGAGAAAAATGCAAGGAGACCAAAGTAAAGTTCGATTAACGAGATTAACGAGAGATAATTTATTGTAAAGGGTGATCCAAGTAGAGATACTATTTTCAATAGCCCTTTTTGACAGATCACGTGTGAGTCGTGTCATGCTGTCATGTTCTTTTTGTTATGTATTGTTTGGCATTTCATCATGGAAAGACTTACGCCTGAACAACGTCTCAGATGGTCCATCCCTTGAGTCCAATTTTCGATGACTCGATTATGTTAATCATAAGTTGAGCGAAGTGCACGAAACACATTGCTCACAGAACACTCGATTGAAAGCTACATTAATCCTCTTTTAAATTATAATTTAATTAATTAATAACTGTAGAATATTCCGTTCCATTTAGCAGGTTTTTCATTTTACTTGATTCAGCCAAAGTTGACTTCTGTTTTAAGAATTTGACATACTTCAACAATTTGACATACTATCAAGAATGTACCCAAAACCTATTTTTCATAACCCGCTAAGGAGCTCGAGGAAGAGAGCATAATATTTTGGGCGCCATATTTATAATCTATGAAAAATTTCCTTAAATTTTGGTATATAATTTACCGCGTTGGCCCATTGACCCCACACCCCAAATTTGAAATTATTTTAGGCATTTTAGACGGGGGTTAACATTTTATTTTTATGAAGCCAGCATAACGTGTAATTTTAGCGATTTATACTACAGTCGTTTTATTCCGCTGAGATTTTTTTACTTGTTTATCTCGATATTCAGAACTAATTCAATTAAGTTATTCTCCACTATTATACAGGGTTTCAGAGCAGCTCACCGCTCTGATGTAATTACTACCTTTTCTCATCTATACACACATACAACTACAATATTAGACTGGTACATGTGCTATAGTCAGATCAATGTGAATCACACCAGGTTACAAATAACATATTGCGATGAGTAGCACTACATACCTTTACAATGGAAAAAAGTAAGATAGGAGCGTATGATTAATATTACGTAGGAAGAATAATACGTATACGGTATCCATATGGGAGTACTGAAACCGCACTGGTTAATCGGTTTCTCTTTATAACCAGCCTATAGACATTCTGCATTGTCGAATAAATTGAACCGTCGGCTTTTTCAAGTCGGTTTATTCGACTTATTCAGGATTCTTAAACTTTTATTATAAATTTTATTTTAAAAAACCGTTGAAATCATGTTTGCATATCCGTCGATCTAAAAACATCGTGGTATATACTTATAATATTTAAAGTACTAACTTAAGCTAAGTATACACGATTGTCAGATCGGAAAACTTTATCAACTCTGTTCAAGGGCTGCAAATGTACTGACAGTGACAGATTGTTAGGCAAAGGAGAATTGACAGTTCAGACGATTGCAATAAATAAAACGTTTTACTGACAATGGCGCCGTTGTCACATGCATAAACTTCGCACATCTAACAATCTGCAAATTATCTCACAATGACTTTTCTGCTAACGTTGCAAGACAAAAATTGTATGTTCACACGGTTGTAAATTCACAGGGTTGCATATTTCCGCCATTTTTCTTACAATTTTGTCCGATCTGCAAATCGTGTGTACTTAGCTTTAGCTATACATTTCGTTTTGACGTTTTGTCAATGTTGTAGGTGAATATTGCGGTAAATAAATGTAAAATGTTGTTAAACAGAATCCTTTATATTATAGAGACTACACCATTTTCAACTGGAATACGAAAAAACCAATTAAGTTCCGACAAAGATCAATTGAAATTCAAATATCCCATTTGAAGTTCGAAAAACATCAATTGAAATTCGAAAAACATCAATTGAAAATGGTGTAGTTTAAATAAAACAAGTAAATGCTTTAAGTTCTGCCATGCCGAATCTTATATACCCTCCACCATGGATTGCATTAAATTTTGATTACTGGAAAAATCTTTGAATATGGAGCAAATCATGAAACGATCCTTTTTATCATCTCACCTTAGAGAGGAGGGTATATATCATTTGCTACGAGCCAAAAGTGTAACACATCGAGGGAGTGACCTAAGACCCTAGTATGTTCGGCGGAAATCCGTTTTGGGTCATTTTAAGTCATTTGAGCAATTTCCGTCCGTGCGTCCGTCCGTCTGTCTGCTGGCTGTTGCGCACGATAAGTCGTGAAAGGAGTAACCGATTGACTTTAAATTTGGCACTCGGTAATATTTTTTCTATCTCCGGCTAAGTTCGTAGATGGACCATATTGGTCCACTCCTTCTAGTACCTCCCCCACAAAGGGTTAACTTTTAGTGAAACATTGATTATTTTATACCTTCTATACTACTAACTCGAATCTTCTGAAATTTCACACATCGTATTAGCTTGTAAGTCGCTAACACGTCAAGAAGTGGTCACTTACTATTTGGTACTTCCCACACGAATGGACCATTTTGCAAAAAAATTAACTGCTTACGGTACATTTATTGCTTCGACCACTGGGGCGTATGAAGTTACAAGCTGTTAACTTTTCGTGCAAATGGGTCCATTTGTGTGGGAGGTACCAACTTTGCCCATTTTTCCTGAGGTGTTAGCGACTAAAAAAATAATACTATGTGTGGAATTTCAGAAGATTCGAGTAAGAAGTATACCAAATAATAATGAATCTATATTGTACTGAATGGGCCTTTGTTGGGCAGGTACCAGAAGTAGTATACCAATTTGGCTCATCTTCGAACTTAGCCGGAGATAGCGAAAAATATTACCGCATACCAAATATGAAGTCAATCGGTTACTCCTTTCGAGAGTTATCGTGCGCACCAACCAGCAGAGAGACAGACAGAGGTACGGACGGACGGATGACCCCAATCGAATTTCCGCCAAACATTCTTGGGGTCTTACGTCATTCCTTCGATGGGTTACACTTTTGGCTCGTAGCAAATGATATGTATACCCTCCTCTCTATGGCGAGTGGATAAATATATGCAAGATTTAAATTTTGCTATTTGTGTGGGATATGACTGAATGGGAGAGTAATTCCGGTAATTACACCCAGATTTCACTTAACTGGAGACATTGAAACGAAATGGTTAAAATATCTCAAGAATTGGTACATACTCCTTTATGTCAAATGCAGTTGAGCGGTCGCAGAATATTGTACCCAAAACCTATTTTTCATAACCCGCTAGGGAGCTCGAGGAAGAGAGCATGAAAGTTTGGCCGCTATATTTATAATCTATGGAAAATTTCCTTTAATTTTGGTATTTTATTTACAATGTTGGCCCATTGGCCCGACACTCCAAATTTGAAATTATTTTCGACATTTTAGACGGGGGTAAATTTTGATTCTTAAGAAGCCACCAAAGCGTGAAATTTAGTCGATTTATAACGGGTTTTTCAACAGGGACAGCGCTCTTATTGAAAACCCCGGTACTTCAGTCGGTTTATTCTGCTGAGATTTTCTTACACGTTTATCTCGAGATTCAGAACTAATTCAAATTAACGAAGTTATTCTCCACTATTATACAGGGTTTCAGAGCAGATCACCGCTCTGATGTAATTCTCCCTTTCCTCATCTGTACACACATACAACTACAATATTACACTCCCAGCGGCGTAAATACGAAGGCCTACTTGGTAGAGGCCTTCAAGAAGACCTGTCTAGACCTTATAAAAAAAGTCAATACCCATACTTGCTGGACTTCCTTGATAACGCCTTCTGTAATCCCTATTTTCGCCTTACAAAAAAATCGTATATGCATTCTCGTCCGCCTTGTGCGTTAAGACCTTACACAAGGCCTTCATATAGAAAGGAATTCATAAGGTCTTTGCAAATAATAAAAAATAGTTGTTGAGCAACTAATTCCATTACTTTTAAAATCATTTGTTTGCATGCGAGAGCGTAAGAACTAAGAGAGAGCAACACAATTCCAAACAGAACACAGCAAGCAAAATACAATTGTGTTTCCAAAATAGAGTCAAGCAACGCCTGTCTTTAGAAGAATTTTGTTGAAGTCGTTTATGTTTTTTGTGGTTCGCATGGTAAGTGAGTTTTTCTAAACAAGCAAATAAACCAAATGTTACATATGCATATCTAATTTCAGATTTGGAAAACCGAGTAAAACCTTTGAGGAACGATTTATAAACTCACAATTAAGTTTTTGTGGAAGAATTATCAAAGATCAAGCTTTATTTGGAAGAATCAGTTAAAAACTAAACTGATGACAACAAAGAACAGGAGGAAATTCATTTTATTTTCTAACTACACCACAAAACATGAGCTGAGACCTTCTTTACGCCGCTGGGCTGTTACATGTGCTATAGTCAGACCTATGTCAATCACACAGTGATGCAAACAACATATTGCGATGAGTAGCACTACATACCTTTGCAATAGAAAAGGTGTTAAATCACAAGATCTCGGTGGCCAATTGTGATCACCTCTTCGAGAGATGACACGGTCCGGAAACTTTTCCCGTAACAGAGCAATGGTTTCGTTGCTCTGTTACGGGACGCAGCTCCGTCTTGTTGATAGTAAACGTTGTCCAGATCAATACCATCCAACTCCGACCATAAAAAATAATTAATCATCTCTCGATAGCGCAATCCATTCACCGTAACTGTTGATTCAACCTCATTTTCTAAAATGTAAGGTTCAATGACCCCGCCGGACCATAAACCGCACCAAACAGTCACACGTTGAGGATGGAAAGGCTTCTCAACAATAACTCTTGGGTTTTCCGAGCCCCAGATGCGACAATTTTGCTTGTTGACGTAGCCACCGAGGTGGAAATGGGCCTCATCAGTCAAGATCATCACAGCTACCGAAATGTTCAAAATAACACCTCTTGTTGGAAAACCCTGTACTACCCTTTGGTAGTAGAATCGAACCTATACTGTCCAGTTCTTGTATTTATCAAAAAGTGTTCATTTGTTGCATAGTGTAATTAAACCAAGCACATGATGTACTTTCCATAGGTGTAACATTTTTTGTTTTATTTAATTTTTTGTTTAAACGTTAGTGGTAATTTTTTATTATTTGCTTCTTTATTAAATTATTATTTTTTAAAATACTTGATTTCGATAAACAGTTTATTCAGTAGCATACTCCTACCCGTACATACCTTAGGATACCCGTAGCCATTGTGTTTAGTCTAGTTTTCTTCATATTAGAGGAAATACTTATTCTAATGGATAAATAAATGATATTTGGAAAAATTTTTCCTAAACCATATCGCTCTCTTTGTATGAGCTGCGGTGGCAAATACATTACTTGACGTGGTTATTTTTGAGTTGAAATACCAGAAGTGAAGAATACTTCTTATTCGTTTGCGAGAAGCTATGCCTCTTAGAGCTGGCGTTGTAAAGCTGAACCTTGCTGAATGATTGGTGTTGAGCTTGTAAGTAAGTGTATTTGCCATACCATTTGTAAAAAAGTGTGTTATATATAATTTTATAGAGATAAAGATGTTTTTACGCAGGATAATATCCTAGACACAATGCAAGAACAATTTAAAGACCAAAATAAAACAAACGAAAATACAATATGTGATGTTTTATTCATAAGAGTTACAAAAATTAAAATTATATTTACATTACTATAAATTTCGAATATTTTTGCTGAAGATGAATTTTATTCCTCCAATTTGCATAAACACATTCCCTCGGGACCTGTTATAAATGTATTTTGCTAGTATTTTACTCGTGTATGTGTTTCCAGCAGATGTTTAGATGCGTTTTACTTTGCTAGACTCCAGTTTCTTTAATGCCGATTGCTGTTAATATGAATGGCTGACTGACTGACTGTCTGAGCGAGTGACTGAGCGAGAGGGCCCGCAGAACTGCATCCACATCAAAAGAATGCCCCCAAGGGAGAATACGCTAACTTGTTTACATTTGTGTCACACTCGTTAAAAAAATTCGCAAATTCACAAAGCGAAAGAAAACTGCTGACATGACACAAATGTGATGTGAAATTGTGCAGAAATGTGTAGATATGATTAACATGAAAATAATTATTTTTTAAGGAAAATCTGTGTAAGATTTGCGAAAAAATGCTGATGTTTAATGTAAATGATTAATTTTGAAAATAATCTATGTCTCATTTGAAAGTACGTTATAAGGGCACTATATCTCAAGAAAAGAGGCAGAGGCATGTCCATATATTCCAGTTTCCCTGGATGTAGTTCCCAGCCTTACAAGCTTATCTGAAGTTCCATAGAATGTGGTCAGGTACTCAAATTAGGTGGATTTAGAAGTGCTCAGTTAAGCAATATACTCAGCAACTGAGGTCTGTTCTTAAAATCTGTAATACAGAACCCAGGAATTTAATGACAGCTTGACTATTGGAGAATATATTTATTTCAACTTTTATCAGAAAATTGATTTTCTCAGTTTTCCCCCGTCCCTGTTCTATTATTTTGTGAATATCGATCACAATATGCAAATGATTTTTTACGCGAACTTTTCTGAATTGACCAAAAAATTTATATGATGAATTAAAACTAGATCCGGTACACCCAATAAGACAAAAGTTATGGCCATTTGAATTTATATTTTAAAAAATGCGATTTTTTAATTTTTTTTTGGTAAAAAATTATATATTCATATCTTATTTTGGAGTTGTAGAAGCAGTTATTTAAAAAAAACTATAACATATTTATTTACATATTTATATTCATCTTAAAGGAAACTTCTTGGAGAATACTTTCGAAGAAAGAACGGCTCAAAAATATTCAGTGGTATTGTTGGAAAGCTTCTCTAATTGAAACCATTTTTTACACAATTGATTGAGTCCATGATGTCCGACATTTTCAAGAAAAATATGAATTTTAGAGATTATATAATATCGCTCTAGCTCACTGACGGCTCAAGATAAATCATATATAAAGGGTGTCCCAAGAAGAGCGCAATTTTTTAATTTTAAATAAAACACAGATATTTAAGAAAAAATCGTGAAACTTTATTATATCGTAAAGTAGACAGAATGAGGTTATGTATGGAACAATATATCGTGCAGATGATTGGGTATTGGAGAGACAACATGAAAATGCTGATTTTGCCGATAAAATCATCTTCAGTGACGAGGCCCATTTTCATCTTGATGGCTTCGTCAATAGGCACAATTGCCGCATTTGGGGTGCGGAAAATCCTCGAGTGATTCACGAGAAGCAAATGCATCCTCAACGTGTCACTGTGTGGTGTGGTTTTTGGGCTGGAGGAATCATTGGACCTTTTTTTATGAAAATGAGGCAGGTCAAGCGCAAACAGTCAATTGTGTTCGGTATCGTGAAATGATAACCAGTTTTTTCTTGCCTAGAATTGAAGAAATGAATGTGGAGGGCATGTGGTTCCAACAAGACGGCGCCACATGTCATACAGCCAGAGAAACAATTCAATTGCTGCATCAGTCATTTCCCGGTCGTGTTATTTCGCGTTTGGAGATCAGAATTGGCCGCCTAGATCGTGCGATTTAACGCCATTAGATTTTTTTCTTTGGGGTTTTTTGAAGTCGATGGTTTACGCGAATAAGCCGACGACGACTCAAGCCTTAAAAGACGAAATTGGACGCTGCATTAATGAAATACCGCAGCACGGTCATTGAAAATTTCATTAAAAGATCGCGTGCATGCCAGCAAAGCCGCGGCGGCCATCTGCACGATATATTGTTCCACACATATCCTCATTCTGTCTACTTTACGATATAATAAAGTTTCACGATTTTTTCTTAAATATCTGTGTTTTATTTAAAATTAAAAAATTGCGCTCTTCTTGGGACACCCTTTATATGTATATATTTGGGGATATTCATTAAACTAAACAAGCTTTTATTTAAGAGGCGACAACCGCGATATATTTTTTTGACCCCGCCTAAAACGCACGTGTATACATGAACTATTCAGCAATCGCCGCTATTTTGAGCTTTTCTTTGTTGTTGTTGCAAGAAATTTAATAAATATCAACTAAAGAACAAGTAAGAAAGTTCAGTCGGGTAAACCGACTTATGAATCCCCTCACCTTGAGTCCCAAAAAATATTGTTAAATTTATTTATTTTTTTGTTTTAATTATATTATTTTCAATTTAAATCGCATTTAATAACTTTAAAGTATGTACTGGTATTAAAGTTATAAGCTGTTAACTTTTGGTGCAAAATGGTCCATTTGTGTGGGAGGTTCCAAAATGGGCGGGCCAATAACGCCCACTTTTCTTTGGACACTAGGTACTGTTAAAGCCCTACACTGTACAACATTTACGCATTTGTATGAACTGATATTAAAGCTGTAGGTAGTTAACTTTTGGTGCAAAATGGGGGGAAGGTACCAAAAGGGTCGTGTCAAAATCGCCCATTTTTCTTGACGTATTAGCGACTAATAAACTAATATTATGTGTGGAATTTCAGAAGATTTGAGTAAGTAGTATAGAAGGTATTAATGATTCAATATTTCACTAAAAGTTAACCCTTTGTGTGGGAGGTACTAGAAGGTGAGGACCAATATGGCCCATCTTCGAACATAGGCGGAGATGGAGAAAAATAACAGGTGGCGCAAAGTTAACCTTTAGATGTTTTTTGGCTGTAATTTAAAAAAATGAAAAACTTTGATTCTTCTTGTGGATTATTTTTATTTGGTCTTTTAATTTTTTTACATCAAGTCGAGAATATGATGTCATGTAAATGGCCGCCGCCACAGTTGATTGTCATTTGAGCCCCTTTTATGGCATTTTCCATCACTTTGGCCAAACTTCCGGCGATAGGTCCTCACATTCTTGACGGATATTGTCTTTAAGAGCTGCAAGAGTCTGAGGCTTGTTGACATAAACCCGCGACTTCAAAAAGCCCCACAATAAGAAGTCTGGAGCGGTCAAATCAGGCGATCTTGCTGGCCAGTGCAAATCGCCAAAACGGGAGATTAGGCGCCCGGGAAATGCATCCTTCAGCATATCGATTGTGGCACGTGCAGTGTGTGCCGTTGCACCGTCCTGTTGGAACCACATGTTTTCCAATCCCAATTCATCAAGTTGCGGCAAAAAGAACTCGTTGATCATTGCTCTGTAGCGCTCACCATTCACAGTAACCGTTTGGCCCGCGACGTCTTCGAAGAAAAAAGGTCCGATGACTCCTCCAGCGAAAACAGCACACCATACAGTGACTTTGAGCGGGTGTAATGGCTCTTCGTGGGTTACACGCGGATTTTCAGTGCCCCAGAAGCGTAAATTTTGCTTATTTACGTACCCGCTAAGATGGAAAAGGGCCTCATCACTCATGATTATTTTTGATGAAAAATCATCTTCCTCTTGGTGGTGATTAAGTATGGCTTGAGCGTATGTTAGACGCGATTGGCGGTCAGCAGCTAACAGCTGATGCACCGTCTGGACTTTGTACGGAAACATCTTCAAATCTTGTACCAAAATTCGCTGTAGAGACCGTCGACTGATACCCATTTGCGTGGCACGTCGTCTGGTCGATGTCGACGGCGCTTCCATGATATCCTCGGATACAGCAGCAATATTCTCTGCAGAACGGCTACTCCGGGGTCTGCCACGCCTGGCAGCATCTCGTGTTGTGCCAGTCTCTTCGAGGCGAGCGGCTAAACGTCGCAGTGTTTCACCAGTAGGCGTTGGACGGCCAGGAAATCTGCGACGAAATTCACGTTGTGCCAAAATCACCGACCGATTATTGGTCAAATAAATAGTCACCAATATTCCGCGTTCTGGAGCAGTGTAGCGTAACATTGTTTATTAACGTGTATTTCGCATGTGTTTACTACACAAATGTCAAAACAGAACTGACATTAGGGGCCAATCGCAAAATTTATAGCATTTTCTGATAGGAGGATTACTTTTGCGCCACCTTGTATAACCGCATACCAAATTTGAAGTCAATTGGTTAATCCTTTTGAAAGTTATCGTGAGCACCAGTGGGCAGACAAACACACAGACGGACGGACGGAGTTAAAATGACCCAATTCGAATTTACGCCAAACATACTTGGGGTCGTAGGTCACTTCTTCGATGTGTTACACTTTTGGCTCGTAGCAAATGATATATACCCTTCTCTCTAAGGTGAGAGGATAATAAATAAAATCCAGTTTTTTTAGTATTCTTAATAGTATTCTTATATATAGTATTCTTAATATATATATTATTACAATTTAATTGTAACACAATCACAGTGCGTGTCGTAAAAACCACAACCTTCTTATAGCATTGCTCATAATCTGCTCATTCGAAGGAAAAAAACAACAGATTCTCTATTGTCTGAAACACAATCCTCGTCTTCTATCTTGTGATAATAATTTGGAATAATTGGTTTCTTTTCAGTTAGCAAATAGTTCTTAGCTCCATCTCCTCATCGCGGCTTATTCCAAGGTGGAGTTGATGTTGTTGATTATAATCTAGTACGATATCATTATCATTCAATATGAAACAACATTTGCATATGTATTCTTACCATATTTATTTTTGAAAAGAAATTATAATTTATAAAAATTGTACTTGAGAACTCGCCTACGTGACTATGTATAATTGAATTGTTAACACAATCTATTTGTTTATTTATAGACCTAATTATATATTATTAATAAATAAACGTTAAAAAAATAAAAAAAAAATCTAATACGATAATCATAAAATGCGCAGCTTTCATTCATAGATCAAGAATCGGAAGGAACAAATAAATGGGACTACATATAATCCAAACAGATTTTCATCAACTTTGATCAAAATCTCATTTCTGCCAAATAATATAAAATACGGACGCAAAATACAGTTTCAATATTGTTAAATACTGCATAGGCAGGAACGCAGGGGTTTCCAACAAGAGGTGTTATTTTGAATCACCCGGTATTTCGGTAGCTATCACTTTTGAAGCTTTTATTCTTTGACATTGTTAGATTTCCTTCACTATTTATTCCCGATAAAATAATAACAATCAAGACGTTTTTCAGTTAGAAAGAATTTATATTTTAATATTTCAAATATTTTCTTTTCACACAACTTGTCACATTTAGTATATACACAGGAATGAATGAAAATAGAAAAAAACAAAAACTTCTTGACCATTCTTAAATTCAAACCAAACAAAAAAAATTAAAATTGAAATCTCAATGGAAACTTTGATCGATGTATTTTTGCTTGGGAATAAACAAAGTATATAATTCATCCAACACACCCCCTCAAAAATAATACCGATCATTACAATTACATCCATTATTAACATTGTATATGACAAGTTGTGTACTCTGGGAGTTACAATAAATTGGTCCAACATTTGTTGCAAGGATTAGGAAAAACCCAGAAAAACCTAATCAGACCAACTAAAAAAACAAAAATAACAATGATAATAAGTATTCAAAAATCCTTTAAACCAATTTGACCTCTCAAATCCAAAAACCGAGCAGTGGGCAATGGTTTCGTCAGTAAATCAGCCAGCTGGTTATCTGTAGGAATATACTCAATTTTGATTAGTTTATTTTCAACTTGTTCTCTGGAAAAATGATACTTAATATCGATGTGCTTTGATCTCTTGTGACATGTGGAATTATTCGCTATACTAATGCAACCTTGATTATCTTCATATATCAACATTGGATCTTCAAACACAACTCCAATACTATTTAATAATGACTTCAACCACATCGCCTCCCTGACAGCCTCAAACAATGCCATATACTCTGCCTCGGTAGACGACGCAGCCACAGAATTCTGCTTTTTCGTATTCCAGCAAACCAAGCACGACCCAAACATCATAAACAAATAACCAGTAGTGCTCTTCCTATCAGTCCCACTTCCACCCCAATCAGAATCAACATACCCTGTAAAAATACCATTACAATCCAAGTCCTTTATATAAACTAACTTCAAATCCACAGTTCCTTTAAGATACCTAAGGACTCCCTTAAGGCATTGCCACAATTCCTTATTACACTTGGCGCTGTAGCGGCTCAAAATACCAACTGATATACTCAAATCAAACAACCAATTAAATTGCGACACGGGGCATCATACCTTTCATCAGAATTCAGGGCATCATAATCAAGCTTACTCGGAAGTGGACTTCCAACTGGCTTACAGTCATCCATTCCAAACTTTCTCAGAACATTCTTAATATAAGCCGATTGACTCAGACTTATTCCATCGCCTTGTCTCTCAATTCGAATTCCAATAAAAAATTTAATTTCAAATAAGTCTGTCATTTTGAATCTACTCATCAAATATTCTTTAAATCTTCTCATCGTCTCATCATTCGCTGTAGCTATTACCAAATCGTCAACGTACAGCAACACATACAAATTCTCATGAGTATTTCCTTTATCCAGAAAATAAATGCAACAATCCACAGGCGAGTTCACAAAACCAGCATCTCTCAATGATTTTTCAAAAACCTCAAACCAACACCTTGCAGCCTGCTTGAGACCATATATTGCCTTATTCAGTCTGCAAACCTTTCCTTCAACACAAACCAAACCCTGAGGAACCTTCACGTAAATTTCCTCCTTCAACACACCATTCAAGAAGGCAGTCTTCACATCCATATGGTGAACCTTCAAACCAAGCTGATTGGAAAGAGACATTAAAATCCGGAAACTAGAGACTCTTGCTACTGGAGCAAACGTTTCATCATAATCCACCAAATACTCCTGAGTAAAACCCCTCGCAACAAGTCTAGCTTTATATCTAACCGGATTGCCAAGCATCATGTTTCAGTGTAAAAACCCACTTACAATCCACCACATTCCTTTCTTCCTGCAATGCCACAATTGTCCAGGTACCATTCGAGAAGTGAGAATCAAGCTCTTCCTCAACAGCCTTTTTCCAATATGACCTATCATCCCTGTATTCAAGATCATCAAACGAGCTTGGCACATCATCAATAAAAGCTCTGGCTGCTAAAATGCAACTATTCAAGGACAAATCATTCTCCTTATAGGATAAATGTGGTTTATCCTTTAATCGCTCACTTCTTCTGACCTCAGGCAATGTGTTC
Organism: Eudasyphora cyanicolor; assembly: GCA_963930755.1. NCBI lineage: Eukaryota > Metazoa > Arthropoda > Insecta > Diptera > Muscidae > Eudasyphora > Eudasyphora cyanicolor. The sequence continues at coordinate 169,236,236 of OZ005736.1, read as the reverse complement.
TGACCATCCAAACATTTATCTGATAATTTACTTTGATATTCTCTTGTATCACCATCACTAGGCATTTCTCCTGTTCTAGAATTACCAGATCCAGCATCCCTACTCTCATTCGGGAATAAATTCGACACGACTTCCGTACTATCATTCCGAAAATCAACACCCCTACTCTCATTCGGGAATAAATTAGGCACTGTTTCCGTACTATCATTCCGGAAATGAACATCCCTACTCTCTTTCGGGAATAAATTCGGAACTGCTTCCGTACTATCATTCCGGAAATCAACATCCCTACTCTCATTCGGGAAAACATATGGCACTTTTTCCGTACTGTCATTCCGGAATTCAGTAACACTACCAGAACTGCACCTCTATGGCTTTTTCGCAGTTCTAGAATGATGCATATTTATCTCATCAACAACAACATCCCGTGCCGTTACAAATCTTCCAGATTCTACATTCCACAATTTATAACCATTCGGCTCATATCCAACAAGTATTGCTTTCCATGATTTCTCATCAAATTTCCGTTTCCTTACTTTATCATTTACATATACTGTCGAGCCGAATACCTTCAAAAATCTCGCTTTCTACCATGCCACATTTTAAACGGTGTCTTTGAACCATCTTTCAAAGCTTTATATGGACTTCTGTTAATCAAATATGTTGCTGTTAAAACAGCCTCGCCCCAAAATGCTTTGTCCAATTTCTCTCCGCTCACCATGGCTCGAGCTTTCTCCGTTATGGTCCTTATCATCCGTTCAGACACACCGTTCAATTGTGGGGTATATGGAACTGTTAGGTGATAGCTTATGCCTTTTTGAGCGCAATACTCACGCATCTCATTTGATAAATACTCTCTTCGATTATCAATATACACATTGACAACTTTTAGTTCAAAGTGAGCCTCACTCTTAGCAACAAAGTCCTTAAAAACGGAAAATACATCAGACTTATAGGTTATCAAATATGTCACACAATAGTGAGTAAACTGATCAACGAAGATCACATAATAATTCCTATAATCAACCGTTGATGAAGTTATCGGGCCGCAGAAATCCGAATGAACCACAAATAAAGGCCTCCTTATGTGCTCTTTATCCTTAGCTTTTTTAAAACTCAGCCTCGCCTGCTTTCCATTAATGCAAGCCTCACACAAGCCATCATTCGGCCGCACATCTTCTAAAAAGTGAGTGTCACTAAACATATTCTTGCCTTTGATCTCCAAAAACTTCCCTTTACTAATGTGTCCCAACCTCTCATGCCACAATCGATAACTATTACACCTAACAGCACTCGCCACGCACAGATTCTCGCACAAGCCAAAATATATAATAGGTACATTTTTCTCACACTTACCTACAATGATTACTTGGCCATCTTTAATAACTTTGACACCATCTTTATTGAATTCTATATTCATTCCAGCATCTTGCATTCTTTTTATAGAGATCAAATTCTGTGGAACGTCCTGGCAAAACAAAACACCCTCCAGTGTTATCTGATATTTATCACTACTCGAAAGGGCCACTATGCCACTTTTTGTGGCGTAGATGTATTCACCACACTTGGCAACTGCTATCTTGATTGGTGACTCCAACTCAATGTAATCAGAAAATAAATTGTAGTCATTTATTATACGGTCTGAAGCTCCAGAGTCCAGCAAAAAAGGAACGCTTCCATCTCGGCGAACTGGAGCCTCACGACTCATCATAAACGCAAAACCCTTTTCCGGCTGAACTGCGGCATGTGCTGTTCTGACACTTTCGTTATTTTTTGTATCCAAAATCCTCTTGTATGCATAGAAATCCTTTTTAATGTGTCCCTTTTCATGACGGTGATGACACTTTATTAATGGGTTGTTTCATAGGCTTGAATTTGTTTCTATTCTTGAAACCATAAGACACAGTTCTATACTTCGAAAGTTGACTACTTCTTACCGCCTGCAATACTTTCGAACTTGTGTCCTTACAATCATTTCTTAATTTGACTTCATGGTCAAGCAAACGAGTTTTTACAAAAGCCAATGTCAAATTATCAATTAGCGTTTCAATTGCTGTTATAACTCCATCATAGGATGACGGCAGCGTCAGTAGCAAATGAGACACCTTATCCATTTCGTCAATCTTCGCTCCTGAAGCCAACAATTTAGTTATCAAAGCATCAAAAACATTAAAATGAGTCAACAATGTAGATTCTCCTCTTAACTTCAGCGACAGTAATTGTTTTCGTATGGCCAATTGCGAAGCGATACTCTTTCGTTCATATATGGCATCCAAGTTCTTGAATATTTGCTTCGCAGTGCATTCATCATCCGCAAATCCAAGAAACGAATCTCCCAAATATTCAATGATAACACTCTTAGCATTTCTCTCCTTTTTCAACCAGTCCTCAGTAATTTCTTCAGGAATCTCACCATCAACAACTTTCAGGGCGTCAATCTCAGCCAGAAGTGATTTTACACGAAATTTCCAAATTGAATATTTTTCGCCATCAAATGGCTTGATGTTTCTCTTTATCTTGTCCGTATTCATTCTATCTTGATTATAGGGCGTAATCTGGGCCCATAACCTGTTAGATTTCCTTCACGATTTATTCCCGATAAAATAATAACAATCAAGACGGTTTTCAGTTAGAAAGAATTTATAATTTAATATTTCAAATATTTTCTTTTCACACAACTTGTCACATTTAGTATCTACACAGGAATGAATGAAAATAGAAAAAAAACAAAAACTTCTTGACCATTCTTAAATTCAAACCAAACAAAAAAAATTAAAATTGAAATCTCAATGGAAACTTTGATCGATGTATTTTTGCTTGGGAATAAACAAAGTATATAATTCATCCAACAGACATCAACAACGCTTTGAAATTATTAAAATCCGAAAAATCGAAAATCATCGAAAAAGCATCTTGACTGATTTGGCCCATTTCCATCCACCTCGGTGGCTACGTCAACAAGCAAAATTGTCGCATCTGGGGGTCGGAAAACCCAAGAGTTATTGTTAAGAAGCCTCTCCATTCTCAACGTGTGACTGTTTGGTGCGGTTTATGGTCCGGCGGGGTCATTGGACCGTACTTCTTCGAAAATGAGGTTGGATCAACAGTTATGGTGAATGGATTGCGCTATCAAGAGATGATTAATGATTTTTTATGGACGAAGTTGGATGTTATTGATCTGGACAACGTTTACTTTCAACAAGACGGCCTACAGACGTGCCACACAAGCAAAGAAACAATTGCTCTGTTACGGGAAGTTTCCGGACCGTGTTATCTCTCGAAGAGGTGATCACAATTGGCCACCGAGATCTTGTGATTTAACACCTTGCGACTTCTTCCTTTGGGGCCACGTGAAAGATAAGGTCTACGCCAACAGCCCAGCGTCGATTCAAGACCTCAAAGGTAGAATTCGTGAGGCTATCGACGATATAGGACAGCCACTTTGCGATTTGGTTATGGAAAATTTCATGAAAAGAATATGGTCCTGTAAGCGTGGTCGTGGTGGCCATTTGGCGGATGTTGTTTTTCATTATTAACGGCATACCTTCCTTGAATACCAAAATAACACCTCTTGTTGTAAAACCCTTTATATATGTGGCTATATCTAAATCTGAACCGATTAACCCTAATAAGAAGTATTAGTTACTAAATTAAGAAATCTCTCTACCGAATTTCGTACTTGTCGGATATAAAAACGGTTCCTACAGCGCTTACATGTCAAATCGGGTGAAACATATATATGGGGGCTATATCTAAACCGATTTCGACAAATTTTAATAGGGATCGTGCTTGGGCCAAAAAAGAGCACTGTGCAAAATTCCGTCAAAATGGGACCATATATACGAACTCCACTTTGATCACAACGATACATCTGCAGACGGACGGACATGGTTAAATCGACTCAGGAAGTGATTCCAAGTCGATGGGTATAATAAACGATGGGTCTATTTCTTCTCCTTCTGGGTGTTACAAACAAATGCAAAAACACTGTTACTCAGAGCATGAACAATAGAGTATAATTAACTGCGAATGGGAGAGTATAATTATCTCTCATATAAAGTCAATTTAAGAAGTAAGACCATATATTTCAGTATTGCTTAAATGGCCAAAATGAAGTAGCGTTAATTTTTTTCTATATCATATTCTCATTCGTTCAGCGGTTTCGACGATATCTTGGCAGATATTGGAAAAAATTTATCTTTTGAGAAAATTTTAATAATTTTTAAAATTAAGTCTTCTTAAAAATATTTCGATGTTATTATAGTCTTTTATTATTTTATTGTAAAATTTGATAGGCCATGAATAAAATAACAGGAGGTCGAAGAAAAAATATGCATAACTTAAAAAGATGTAGATAATTTCGCAAATCAAGCCAACTTTATTACCCCCACTAATGATACATAACCGAATAATCTATGAGTGTAAGCCTAGTAAATTAGCTATAACTTTTGAAATTATTCATCGATTTTCTTTGGAATTGTCTTATTTTATCATTATCACCGTTCAGAGTGTACGATAAAATAATATAAGTATCTATATTTAATTATTTTATTTATTTATAATTGTGCCTATTTGGACTTTTTTGTTTACAAATTATTAAAATTTTCTCAAAAATTGATTTTTTCGCAATATCTTGCAATATATTTTTTCATACATACGTTTCTCGTCTTAACACACTTGAATTTAAAAATGTAAAAAGGTGTAAAAATGTTAACGTGTATATATTTTTAAATACAAAAACTATTTTCGTCTATGTTTTAAGTTTGTTTTGAATATATGTCTTAACGTAATTTTATATACACAAAATACACATTTCGTAACTTTATTAAGAGGGATCCCGGGAATGGCTAAAAAAATCCCGCTTTCCCGGGAATTGAATAAGTCCGGGAAATAAAAACTGTAATTATGTCCGATCCGGCTTTAAAAATATTAATTTTCTACTTTTTCGTTTTGAAATTTAGAATGGTAGAGTTTCTTGATTCATGAACCAACATTGCCGAATTTGAAGAAAATCGGTAAAGATTTAGCTATAGCTCCCATATATATGTTTCATCCGATTTGGCTCTTTAGATCCAATCGTTTTTATACCCTACACAACACTGTGGTACAGGGTATTATTTAAGTATAAAATGTCCCAAAAGTAAATTTATGTAAACAATTTATACATGAATTACAAAATTTATATATCAGAGTTATTCAATATTACGAGAGTGGTGTAGGGTATAATATAGTCGGCACCGCCCGACTTTAGCCTTTCCTTACTGGTTTTATTACTATGGGCCGATTTACAGCGTACAACTTGTCCCTGCGACTTTTTTGAAATCCCTACGTAAAATCATGCTCGTTTAGACGGCGAGCCTTTGTTTCAGAAACCAGGGGACAAATTTAAAAGTTTTTTAATCGTTCACTCACATTTATTTTATTGAAATTGTTTTCGTATTCAGTCACTCATAAAAGGAAATGTAAGTTTGTCCCTTGTATTTTAATTTCGAGCAACTTTTCCTACCCCGAAAGCTTCTCTACACTTTTCGTCTACAAACTCGAGTCGCAAGCGTCATGTCGCAGGGACCAGGTGCACCGTGTAAATTGGGTCCATCTTTTTTAGTACAGTACACACTTTGAAAAACCTGTGTATTCTATAGCATCATATAGAGGTAAAACTGGTCTTAAGCCAGGACAATATCGAAGTTATAAACCAAAATGTTACACAAAGTATTAAATATTATGAAGACAATCCGGTCAGTCCATGGATTAAAAAACAATAACACTGGCATTCATGCCACATTATATCGCTATTTTTCATTCAGTGTGGTTATATTGGGAAATAAAATACTGTAGATTTTTGCGAAAATAATAAACTTTTTAATTAAAAAGTTTGTTTATTTTTTCTCTTGGCTCATCGCACAATCATTACTCATGTCATGTACGAGTATAAATGTAAGTGAAAGTAATTCCCTGTGTCGTCATCGTCCTGTATAGTATTCTCTATATACTCGTATTACTATAATCCTGTGGAATCAATATCCCATCCACTGATGCAGTCATACCGACATCCTTCCTATTCATTGCCGCTGATATGATGAGTGCGTGGGTGTGTGTGTTGTACTAGTGATATATTGATTTCTTGGAACTAGCAAATCCACAGCGCTAACTTCACTGCCACCGCTACGAACAGTTATCAATTAGTTTGGCTAAGTACGTTTATCATTGTCGGTCGGAATGTCGGTTGGTTTGTTTGTTTGTGTGGGGCAATGCTAACGTTAGGGTTTTGTTATGAATGAAAAGATGTGCACAATTCTCCGGCGATGATGACGATGATAGTGCCGATCAACGTCAATGTGTGCCAAAAGACAGACAGACAGATAGACGGTTGGGCAGACAGACAAACAAACAGACGGAGGGACCGAAGAATTTCCGCTTAAAATCATTTAATGTCGACTTGGCGCATAAACATCAACGTCAACATTCCCTGGGGCAAGTCAATATGAGGGTATGGGTAGACGTGGCCGGGGACTGTGCACAAGTTCTGTATTTGTCCTTTTAACGCGGAAAAAGCTAAAAAAAACTCATCATTTTACTCCCTGTTATTCTTATTATTGTAGTTTAGTTTCATCTAAAATATGCATTTTTATTGAGGGGTTTGCACCGAGTGCATCGAATGGGAAAAACCACACATTTCCATTTAGCCTCAAGTGGTCTTTTTTTATGGTTCATTTACACAAGCAACAGTGCTGTGGATCGGTGGCCGTAATGATTTGTGTATCCTTCCAGAGGACGAACAAAAGCTATTAGTCAGTCCTTCACAATAAATAATGATATACTCGTATATATATATTGTCTTAAAAGAAAGAAATCCGCACTTGGCTGGGGGATTTTAATTTACGTCTTTCCAGATGCCATTTGCGAACATAATTGTGTTGGCATTTTTGTAGTCTTTCATAGTGATCAACCAGTTATGCTTTTAAAATCCTTTTAAAAAAGTAGATAGATAGGTTTTGAAAGACCTTACTGAAAATGTAGCTATTTTACGTGCGGAATTTAACATTAATTTGATTTAACAATTTTCTCCGGATTTTTGGTAAAGTTATTTGTGCTGATATAGTTTCTGAAATATTTCAGATTTTAAAGTAATGACCCCTTGCTCGATCCAAGTCATTCTTGGCGAGGTTTGTGACATTAATTCTACTGAGTATCAAGCCAAGTTTCATTCTATTACTGTAGATAGATTCTGAAAAGTTCATATGCATTTTAATTATTACCAAAGCCCACTAATCCATATAGATATCTGTAGGAAATGGCGCAGCTCGCTCCTTAATGTAAGAATAAGAAAAAAAAGGTGCAGAAGTCGACACAGACCATAATCTGTCGCCACTCTACGCCTTAAAATTGCAGCCATTCAGGAAAACAGCGACTCTTCTATAAACAGAAGGCTCACTCGCAGCTGCAGCATAAACTGATAGTCTGTCTACTGCGTTTTCGTCCAACTCTTCTACACAACAAGTCACTGGGATACACAAAAGGATATCTATCTAAGAAAAGCAAAACCTCTGCTAGGGTTCTCCACTAGTAGACGTAAAGAGTGTCTTTCTAATAACATATTGGCTAAAATCTGAACATTGTGACAAAAAGGCTAGTAAACAATCGAAAAAGCAGCAGCATTTCGAGCTTTCGTCCTCAGAGAAAGACGTTACAGATCTTCTGTTAGTGTTTAAGTCACCAGAAATAATGGGCGTGGGTACCACCGCACTTCCAAAAAGCCGTTTAAATGTAGGCGGCGAAGTCGAAGGCAGAATAGCACATACACACATACATGAAGTAGTATGCAATCGCCGCTAGTTTCTACGTGATCCTTGAGCTTTCCTTTGCTGTTATTAATATGAATAAAATAAAATTACATTTTATTTACATCTTTATCACAATTTAATTTTAACAGAATCGCGATGCGAACACATCCGAATACAGCAAAACACAACCTTCTTCTTATACCATTTTTCAAAAACTGATCATTCAAAAAAAAAAAACAAACAGCATATTTTCTATAGTCTGGAACACAATACTCCGCGTCTATCTTTATATTCTCAAGCGTTAACAAAAACAATGATGCTCAGAGAAAGAGAGAGAGTGTAATTAACTCTTATGGCGATTTCTTTTCTGCAAAACAGTACAACATTTCCCTTGCCCTTTTCTCGAAATCTGGAGTTTTATACCACATTTTGGAATTTTGAAATATGAACTACGAGTATGTTTATGTCGAGGGACTGTATATGTTCCACCCAGAAGGGCAAATATTTTTCAGAATTTCGATTCGTCGGGGCGCAATTCTTTTCAAAATCGAAATCACATTAGAGAAAGAGAGTATAGTTATATCTCATAGAGTCCATTTAAGAAGTGTTCTTTAAAATAGTTGCAACTGTCATAAAATTAACTCACAGAGCCGACTTTTTGAAATATTACTTCAAATATTCAATGGTATGTTGACTTAGTTCGGCAAAGACGGGTTCTTGTTAAATTCAGTTAACTTCTTCCATAAGTATTTCAGCTGATTTAGGTTGTAGAAATACACTATTGCTATTGAATTCTGAAGATGATAGACTGGTGTCTATCGAAACTGCAGTCAAATCTGCCAAGCAATTAAAACTCTCTACCAATTTTTGTATTTGTTTCTCTTACATTTTTGTAATAGACAGAAAGTAACTGAAACATATGGTTTTGAACCGAAAAATTCTGACTAAGTATTGAAGCTTGTCAGAAAAATAAAGATTTTTTCTTTAATTTACAGGTGTACATTTAAAGAAGGGCGTACACAAGTCTTATGATTAGTGTGTCATAAAGTCAATTGCAAGAAACTGTAGATCAAGGACATTTTCTAAAAAAATATGTAAATTTTTAGTGTCGGTATCAATAATTTCTCTGGAAGTCTTGTTGCTATAAAGTCGCGATAAATTCAACAACTACCCTATACTGTCGCAGATCTGTTAACTATATTGCTGAACAGTTCAATATAACCCTGATTTAGTCGCCAGGCCACAATCACATACTAGGCAGGGAACTGCAAACCGGCGGTCTTGTCGTCCTCTGGGCATTGAGGTTGTCTTGGTGAGATGCCGTGCCCCAAATGGTAGATGTAGCTCCTGTTGCCTCCATGTCCCGACAACAACGGTGTCAGGGTTTAGTTCACTTCTCAACCATGTATGAACGTTTGGTATGAGCCTGTGTGAATTTTCGCACTGTCTCTGCCACTGATGTATAGAGGTTTGTCTCTCCTAAAAGCGCACATTTTTTCTCGACGTATCTGTGCTGTTGCCGGTTTTATGGTACACTGCCAATAGTTCCTTCGCTGTAATATCTATTGGAGTGACTCCGGCAATGACGCTAGCTGCATCTAAGGATATGATGCGATATTCACTACAGACTCTCATTCAGCCCATATGGGTGATCCGTACAATTGGATTGCATTTGTCGCGTAATCTACATCTGCCTAAGGCTTAGCCGATCATAACTCCGTGATTTTGAGAATATACGAGTAACTATTTCGCCTTCGCTGGATAGAAGTGTTCCCTCTTTCTTCTACCGCTTATAAATAAGGTCTGCCTCTGTTTTGTGTACAGCTAGCTCAAGGTTCCTTAATTGTTACCAATGTTCTATGGTTCTTATTGTCTCATTATCGTAGAGCTTAACATCTTCCATTGGTCTTGCACGTACAAACACAAACATTGTAGCTTCTGTTGGGACTTTTAGGCTAAAAATCCCGTCATACATAATATTCCACAGCAGGGGTCCTAGGACAGATCTCTGTGGGACTCCTGCTCTAACATTGTATGGCTCCACTCCAATGGTTTGGTATGAAACCGACACAGGAGTGGAGTCATACAATGTTAGAGCAGAAGTCCCACAGAGATCTGTCCTAGGACCCCTGCTGTGGAATTTTATTTTCATCAAATAACCGGGTACATTTATGTTTTTTTTTTTTGGAGTTTCCATCCTTCTGTGTTGAATGCGTTTTTTATGTCCAGGGTAACCACGGCGCAATATTTTCTTGCAGCAACTTTACCTTGAGTTAAAATGTTGGCCTCGTTCACCATATGTTTGATTGCATTTATTGTGGATCTTGCTTTTCGGAAGCCGTATCGTCGTTCTGAAATTCCCTCTACTTTATCTACAGCCTTTGTAGGCTCTACACAGTTGCACTTGGTATCAATGAGACATATGGATCTGTATGTTTGCAGTTCTGTTACGGTTTTGCCAGGTTTGGGTATCAGTGCTAAACAGGTCGAACCACTGGCGTAAGTGTATGTCCATGGACATACACCTATGGACTCGATATGTTGCAACGTCTCCTCTTTTCGACCTAGCCCAATCTATATATTGTCCTTGCCGAGGGCTATGCTACCCTTAGTAGTTTTTGGTTTGTTTTATCTCATGTGATCTGAAATAGTATCAGTGGTCGTTGGAGTCGACGGCATATCGGCAGAGAATTTGGTCCAAATATCCAACTGCTCTTCTTTAGAAGTGGTGGTGCTGCCGTCGGGCATCTTTTGGAAGTGCGGTGGTACCCACGCCCATTATTTCTGGTGACTTAAACACTAACAGAAGATCTGTAACGTCTTTCTCTGAGGACGAAAGCACTACTTCAGACACTGAGGAAATGTGGAGAGTCTCCGGACTCCTTGACGCACCTGGCGGAGGACATGCTCCTAAGAAGAATAGTTCGATAACACCCTTGTCGGGGTGGAAGTTAATCTGTCGAATATAAATGATGGTAAGAATTCTACTGATTAACCTCCATCACTCTAAAACAGCCCCATCGACTCTATTACTGCGCCTGTCTGCAGGTAAAGTAGACTACGTCGTGGTACAGGAGCCCTACGTAGTAGGAGGAAGGGTGTGTGGAATTAGAACACCCAACTTTTAACTGCTTTTGGTTAACTGTGAAGGCACTCCAAGAATCTGACTTTTGGCCAGGAAAGATCTAAGTATCTTTCTCCGGAATAATTTAAGTGGGAACGACCAAACAGCTTCTAGTCTGGAGATCAGTAATCGCATATATTGGGTGGTCTTCAGGACTGCGAGCGTCGCTCGCTTGTTGACGGAGAGATCCATAATAAGCTGGGCTATAATCAGCTTTGAGCCCTTAAATTCACCTGGGCGGCATCACTTCAGCATTACTCCCCTGGCTGGAAAAAATGTATGTAGGCTGTATACGGCTTTCATACATCCCGAATCGATGGAGGATACCAAAGTGGTATTCATACCTAAAAAGGGAAAGATATCGCACACTAGGCCGAAAGACTTCAGACCAATAACCATATCCCCGTTCCTTTGAAAGTTCTGAAAAGACTTTCATTAGGGAAAACCTGGATACAAAACTCTTGTCTTGTAACTTGTAAACTCGTATGCACTATCGAATCGTCCCTAGATTTCAAGAAATTCACCATGGTGGTGCGGCGCTGTCCCATCCCATCAAAGCCTGTCCAAGAGAAGATGCATAACAGCTAGTCTTCGGTCTACAACACTTACATTGTTTGTAAATAGAGGGACCCCACAAGGAGGAGTACTGTCTCCACTAATTTGGAACCTAGCGGTGAATGAAATCCTGCTAGATCTAGAACGTTGTGGCTACAAGGTCGACGTGGCAATCGCAATGAGTGGCAAATTTGAAAACGTCCTCAGAGACATTCTACAGATGGCTCTGAACAGGTTGGCTAGATGGGCCAGAAGCAGCGGTTTGGGCGTTAACCCAAAAGACCTGAATTGGTTCCCTTTACAAGGATGAATAAGGTACCACTTTTGGACCCTGCTCCTCGGAAAAACGGAACAGATCTAATATTTTCAGAAAGCGTAAAATTTCTAGGAATATATCTGGATAGGAAACTGTTATTCAGACTTAACGTACTGGAACGTGTTGAGCGTCCCAGTAGGTGAGTTGGTAGCGTACTCGCCTATGAGTTTGGGGGTCGTGGGTTCGATTCCCACCAGAGGCTCTGGTCTGTCGCTGCAAGATCTAGTCACATGGTCTTTGTAACCCGGCTTTTCCCTGGACCGTAAAATTAGAATATAAATTTACTTTGTATTGTAATTCATATAAATAAATAAATAAATAAAATACTGGAACGTGTAAGGAAGGCCAACGTCGCCTTATATTCTTGCAGGAAGATTGTAGGGTCGCGGTAGGACCTCTCTCCTAAAATCGTCCATTGGATGTATATAGCAGTAGTTTGTCCAATATGGTTATACGGCATTGTTGTATGGCGGACGTCAACTGACAAACCATCACCAACCTTCCATCAAAGATTCAAAGAACTGAATGCATTTGCATAAGCGGATCCATTAGGACTTCAGCGACTGAGTCTCTACAAGATCTACTCCGTATATTTCCGATTAATATTGTGAAGTGAAGATGCAACCAGAGCGGCACTAAGATTAAACTGCCTAACAATGTGGAGGTACAAGAACTGGGGGCACATGATGACATCAAAGCTTCGAGAGGAACTACATCAGCATGATACCAGCCAGAGATGAAAGTGTTGGCAGACTACCAGGCAATAGAAACCACCTTCACTTCTATACGGATAGTTCAAAGCTTGATAAAATGGTTGGTTTCGGTTTCGGAGTACACTGTGAAGAACTTAGTCTGTATATAGCTCACAGATACTTGTAGTGTCTATCAAGCCGAAATAATGGCAATATGGGAAGTCACCAAGTGGCTGAATCACAACATAGTGACTAACACTGGTGTTATCATTTGCTCGGACAGCCAGGCTGCGATCAATTTTCTGGAGGCCATATCCCTAAATTCACAAACAACCCTTGACTGCCGCAGATCTCTTAACGGACATAGGGGCATCCCGGGGATCTGCAAAGCCAACTAATTTGCTAGGAAATGGACGACATTACAAATTCTTGAAGAATTTTCATATATTGGTGTGCCACTATCCACATGCAAGCTTTGACATAGGCAAGAGGTAATCAGACAATCCAACGAAAGATGGACAGAAATCGGCACCTGTAGGGTAGCTAGATAAATCTGGCCAAGATATGACCAGAGAAGCTCAAAATATCTCTTCCCACTAGAGAGGAACATATTGTCTACGTTTGTATCAGTTCTGAAGGGACGCTGCCTGATCGACGAACACGCCAAAGGATTGGGTATTGACTCCAATGTCTCCTGCTGAAGTTGTGGAGATGAGGAAGAAGTGGAGAGCATTGAGCACTTGCTATGCGAGTCGGCCTTTCGGCCTAAGGGGTCGGCCTTTCTGGGTACTCTAATAGATCTTTCTGGTACCGATATTCGTACGATCGATACATTTATATATCAAACAGGTTGGTTTCAAAGAGGTAATAGGGAACGGCTGCCACTCTAACCTAAACCTCAACCTAACCTAATGGCTATTTCGATTCTGAAAAATGTGTTGCCCCGTCGAAGCGAAATTCTGAAAAATAGTTGCCCTTTTCAGGTGTAACTGATGTAGTCTATCGAATTAAACTTAGATCTTATTTCAAAATTTAATAATTCCAAAATGTGGTATAAACGTCCAGTTTACGGGAGAAGGGCAACGAAAATGTTGCTCTTTTGCAGAAAAGAAATCTAAATAAGTCTAATAGCATTGGCTGGCAATATGCCTTGCTATAATGTCTGGCGCCATTAAATGTAATTTTAAATTTAGTGTCTCAGTCGGTATCGTTCCCAACGCACTATCAATATATAAGTATATAGCAGCCATTTTGTTCACTTTATTAAGCATCGCGTAGAAGGTGGAATTCTATAGAGACGTCCACCCGACGACAATGCCTTATAAAATACCTATGTATTTTGCGCTTTCAATACCCCCAAGGAGACAGACTCAACAACTGCTACCTTATACTTCCTTCTAGAAAGAATTCCTTATTTCTTGTTGGGGTTGACACAGATCATTACGAGTATCGTATGACCATATGGCTGTGGAATTGAAAGGCCTAGAATTACTAGGAAATTCCGACTAACCGCTATTGCCACGTCATCTGCATAGGCAAAAATCATCCTCCTTTCCAGAGAAAGCAGTATGCTGTTTATGGAGATTCCATAGATTCCAAATTTGGAGATTGTATATATATGCCAGTCATTATTTTTCAATGACTAGAACAATTCAAGCTATTTGTAATTTCGCGGTCTATGTATTTTCATATTGAATTTTCAATAATTGTTATGTAGGCCTACGCACACATCATTTTCTGCTTCCAAAACTGAAATAACACTTGAAAGGACGGAGATTTGCAATGATTGGAGAGATAAAGACTGCATTGCAGAAATAACTCATAGCTATACAAAAAAGTGCTTTAAAGATTACATAAATCGTTGCCACAAGTGTATTATATCTATGCAATTTTTTTTGAGTTCCGAATGCAAAAACGAAGTCATCCAAATTTGATTTATAAAAGTAGCTTTAGAAAATGTGGTTTCGACATGAAACATTACTGTACAATTATAGCGTACATTTTTCTCTTGTATCATTAACTTTTAGTAAAAAAATTTTCATCACGGGATTATGGATAATAATAATGTACAACAACTGAGTACAAAAATTAAATTGATATTTAAACAAATGCTTCCATTGAGGTACATTGGTTGGGTTACACAGTGTGTAATTAATTAATGGATAACCTGTAATTTAAATATTTATAAGTATACTGATTTGACATTGTTATGTCACAAACATGATTCACTATTCAACGCACTTCACCCCTTGTGAGCGCTGTTTGAAAAGAGACAAATGTATTATTGCAGATCGAAAAAATGTCATTGTTGTGGAACTAAAGCAATGCACAGTGACCATTAAAGAGGAAAAATATGATCCACTTCTTAATCACACAGAACAAAAAAAAATAAATTCAATTCAATTAAAGAAAATTTACTTAATTCAAGCAAAAACTTATTTCGATAATTCCCTTTGAGGGGTTGATATGTTATTGATGTTATTTTGTGTTTTTCTCACTAAGGAGTTGAGTTGAAGATCCTTCTAAGTGAAGGAAGGTATTAGAATAGTCAAATGAAAAAGAAAACGACCTTGCAGCCCAACACCAACCACAGACCTTAAATTATACAGATGTTCCGTCCGGACGAAACGTCAAAATCTATCAGTTACGAACGAATAGGAATGAAATGTCACACACGAAAAAACATGTTTCCGCGAACATTGTTTGGACTTTTTTGCACTAATCGATTGATATTAATTTTTTAATTGTGACAATTACAAAAAATTCGGGAAAATCGGTCCGAAATCCGCGGAAAAATTCACGCTTTTAAGTCCTACTCGTTGAAATTTCTATTCGTTCGTAACTGACATCTTACTCGCTCCGGGATGACATATCTTATTATTTATTATTTTTGACACCTACCTCCGTTCGGACATAAACAAAAAACTGTTCGTACATTAACCAGGAAACTGATTTTTTTTTTTCGTAAATTAAGTAGACTACGAGTATGTAGACAAACACAAGATGGGCTTCCGATAATAGACATGGTGTGAATCCGATATAAGGTACCAACTGTTTCACCTGTATCCTTTAGGGTAGTCGAATCCCCTTCAATAAAAGCGTAAAATATTTAATTATATGTATTACAATTATACTTATGTAGCGACAGACCAAAGCCTCTGGTGGGAATCGAACCTACGACCCCCAAACTTATAAGCGAGCACTCTACCAACTCACCTACTGGGGTGCTCAAGCGCAAAATATTTAGGTATTTTACTAGACACGATGTTAAAATTCAAACTCAACATTTCGAAAAGAGCATAGAAGGCAGTGGTAGCGCTAAGCTGAGTCTAAACCCGCTTATAGTTTTTTGATATTATACGGCAGTAGTCATACCGATAATGCTGTACGGCATTGTCGTCTGGTGGACAGCTCTGCAGAAATCCATCTTCTGCATATGTCTTATCCACCTTCATATTGTCTTAAGCGATCCTTCTAATGAACTATAGTTATCCATTGCAAAAACACTGTCTGAGCATTGTAGTATTCACTATGTAAAAATCTGAGCTAGCTATTAAGGCAGAATAAAGTTGGTACAGATATTTTCTCTAATATTCATGCAGGAAACTATATTCCAAAATTCACAAACGGTCCTCGACTGTCTAAGATCTCTCTCTCAACGAGATCTCTTCACCTGGTTTGGATGCACGGACACAGGAACTGTAAAACAGCTTACCTTGCAAGACAACTAACTACCTAAAATACTCCAGGGGTACATGCCACTGGGATCTGCAAGCTCTTCTGTAGAGATTAACTCCAAAGGCACCGACGTCCTAATGTCGTTATAGAGACCGAAGTCTTTCTTATATTGTCTGTCATGACGGAGGGTTGTACGAATCCTATAGTTCCCATCTACTCCCAGGATGGGGACAGGGCAGTGATTCCAGACTGTTCACCAGTCCTAGATTTTCTGGAGTCTAACTGGTAGTATCTTCGTCTACGCAGTTTGACCACATGATTTAATCTGGAGTCAGGAAAGTCCTCGGAACGCAGGCTCCGGTCTGATTATTGGTGGCGACCCTATGTTGGTGGTTGAAACCAAAATTGCTGGGAGAGAATATTCTCGGATGTGGAGTTGAAACTATCCGAGTACCATGACCCATTGAATGGCAAGGAGGTTTAGCTGGGATCCGCTCCTAAACAAGGTGGAGGGAAAAAGTGTCCTGAAACATGGAATTGGTTGACACAACACGCGTGGGGGCGTTTTTCGATGGATGTTTTCAACGGGGGGTTTAGAGCACGGTGGTGTTAAGCTTAACGGCAGGAACTCACCTAAATCCAGAAAACCTACTGTCTGTCATGACGTGGGAATCTACGAATCCTATAGTTCCCATCCATTCACAGGATGGGGACTTGACAGTGATCCCAGACTGGTCAACAGTCTATCTTGTAGTACCTTCGTCTACGCAGTTTGGCCAGAGCACTTAATCTGCCCTCGGAACGCAGGTTACGGCCTGACTATTGGTGAGGACCCAATTGGGTGCAACGTGATGGCTGTTGTTGAAACTAAAATCGCTGGGAGAACTTATACCCGGATGTGGAGTTGCAAATCAACCGAGTGCCATGAGCCATAGAATGGCAAGGAGTTTTAGCTGGTCTCCGCTCCTAACCAAGGTACTCATGCACATTGTGCGTGGGTGTGAAGTTTTACCAAAATGAATTTTGCAGAAGCTGTGGAGACGAAGTGAAGGTGCAATCAGTAGAATACTTTGTGTACCTGTGACCAGCTCTCTCTGGGATGCAGCAGGCTACACTAGACTCTCATTTCTTTGGGGGTTTAGCAAACTTGGCGGATGTTAAAATCCGCTGTTAAAATCAATCAAATAGGATCAACATATATTTTTCCTAAAGTATTTTTTTCTTTTATATACAAAATGACAATTATCAGAAAGGTGCTCCTTCTAAAGCTCTGTGAAGCTGTAAACTAAGCTCGATAATATTCTAACAACAAGCTTCTGAAGTTTAATTGTTAGTTAAGAAATTACGACTTATTTCCACTGTGCAATAAGTTGATAAGAATGCGGTTGACATTTTTGAAATTTGAAAAATATTATAATCAACCATATAATAGAACATCAACAAAAGCATAATGCTTTTCATGGAATCCGTTCAACACAAAGAAAATAAATAATTTGTAATTTCATTTGGTAACTCCCACAAAACAACAATAATGGAATGCCTATTTACTAAAAGTATATAATACAAAAAGTAAGCAATGTATAAGTATATGACTACGGAGCGAAACGAAAATAACTGACAGCTTGGAGAAGAAAATATTTTTAGTAAATAACTCTTTGACAAAATGCAAATATATTCCCGAACATAGTCAACATTGATTGACTATGTATATGAACGGTTTATTTTGAAAGTGGCATAAACGCCATTTTGCTTTAAAACCAAGTTAAAAGGCTAGGTGAATAAAATTAATGTATTATTTACATTAAGTTCATCTGAAAACTTCAATGTTTTCTGTGTTACTGCCCGGCTTTCACACATGCATGATCCCGATATTTCGGGTCCCACATCTTGCCAGACTCGACTCATCTCAGAGGAGAGGAAAATATTTAAATAGAATGTTCCAGTAAGTGCGTTGGGTTCGATTCCCACCAGAGGCTCTGGTCCGTCGCTACAAAACTATAACAAGCAACATGGTCTTTGTCACCCGGCTTTTCCGTGGACCGTAATTTTAGAATATAAATTAACTTTGTATTGTAACGCATATAAATAAATAAATATTTAAATGTGTTATGTTTTATATCTTTCAAGTTATTTTTAATAAATATTCATAAAAGATAAGATCATCTCTGTTTTCTGTTCGTCACATTATATGTTAGGATTTAGTCAGCAAAAAATATTTAAATAAATTCTGCTCAATCCAATGTACAGGTTTGTTTACATTTTTTCGAATTTCAGTTGGTGTACTACGAATTTTTAATGGAAAAATTCGAATTTCAATTGATGTGTTTCAAATTTCAATAGACGTGTTTCGAAATTCAATTTATGCTATTCTAAAAAAGTAAAAAAAATATTTTTTTCCTTTACTTTTTCAAAAAAAAAAAAACGTGGGGGGGAAATTTTTAAAGAAAATGTTAAGAAACTTTGTTCAACATATTCTTAGCTACATTATTGTCAAATATAGTTAAGCGGTATAACCAAGTCTGAATTTGTTGTTGGACACAAGCTGATGACACCTTTTCCGAAGGGCGCACTGATTTTAAGAAACTTTGGAGGCCCATTAAAAAAATTTGTCACCAATTTCGCCAAACCGAGCATAGGGTAATACTAACCTTTGGTAGTAGAATCGAACCTATACTGTCAAGTCCGTGTATTTTTTCACTGTTTCACAGTGCTATCAGCCAATGGATCAAGAAATAACTTTTTTAAATTGCATACAAATCGTTTGGAAATTTAGTATTGCCAATCCTAAAATACATAACCAAAATTACTTTAACTAAATCCAAACCGATTTCTTTAAAATTTAGCTGCGTTTATTCATAGAGCCAATAACTCCCTTCTTACAGTTTTCGTAACAGGGTTCTGTAAATACAGCTTATACAGTCCCTAGAAGCTAAATCGGAATTAACATATATGTATATTAGGCCGGATCGATTTGTGGGGAGGCATAAAAAGTCGCCATTGCTCAGTGAAAATCGTATTCTAGGGATCAAAATAAGAAACTTTGCCGAAAGAACCATACCTCTAAAACGAATTCTGATGTCCCGGTATTTGGGTCGAACTTTTGGGTAGGGGCAAATTTTGAAAAATCCCACTTTGACCCATTTAGAGTGCTCCAATCGAGTCCAAATGTATGACCGACCCCCACTAACTTTGGAGGCAAAGTTTCTTATTTTGATCCCTAGAATACGATTTTCACTGAGCAATGGGCGATTTTTAAATCGGCCCGCCCTAATGTATATGGGGGCTATATCTAAATCTGAACCTATTTCCACTAAATTTAGTAGTCTTTATAAATGGGTGAAGATACTTGTTTCTGCCAATTTTTACCTCGACCTGTTGTAAAATACAACTTCTATAGACCTTAGAAGCCAAATCGGAAGGAACATATATATGGCGGCCAGGGACGTATCTAAGGGAAAGGGCCCGGCCTCCCCGAAATGTTTTAAACATTGACATCAACTATTTACAATTTTCAAAATCACTCAAACAAAAAAAATAAAACGCGAAAAATATTTGGAAGGCAGTTAAAAAAAACAATACAAAAGCGTAAAAAATGGTAACAGTAAAAGTAATAACAACTAAAAATAAGAAAAGTGCATGTTTCACGATTTTTTGATTGGTGCTAGCCAGAAATTACCTGAAATAAGTATATGGATTAGGTGGATTGCTTATTGGAAGCAGAAGAATGATAAGCCATCAAATGCATTAGATGCTATTTTAGTTTTTGTTCTCGACGTTAAGAAGAATAAAAACATATCTTTGATGTCTATATACAAAGATGAAGTCAAAATCGATGAAATAATTAATATATTTCTTTCAAAAAATCGAAGATAAAATTGTTAACCTTTACGTATTTTATTATTAAAAGTTTTAATGATCTCGTACTAAAGTACATATTTATATTTAGGAATAAAATTCGAATAAAAAACTAAGGAAATTAACTACCCTTACCTACACAATAAACGCAATTTTTAATTGTTTATCTTTGTTATGGAAAAAAAGGTTGGGCCCCCTCCGAACCAAAATACTGGATACGTCCCTGATGGTGGCTATATCTAAATCTGAACCGATTTCTACTAAATTTAGTGGTATTTATTAGTGGGTGAATATATTATTATCTGCCAACTTTTACTTCGATGTGGTGTAAAATACACCTTCTAAAGCCCTGAGAACCCCAATTGGAGGAAAATATAAAAGGGTTTTGCAACAGGGACGCTACAAAAGTAGACCGACAGGGACAGCAAACGACGCCATATTTTTTGCCGCTCTTTTGACATTTCTCTTCAGTAAGGTTTGCCATTTCATGATGGAAAAATATACGAGCCAACAGCGAGTCGAAATTATTAAAATTTACTACCGAAATTCGGAGTCAGTGGCCTCAACATTAAGAGCGCGAAAAATCTGGCCTAATGGCTTCGTCAATAAACAAAATATGCGTTATTGGTCAGACAGCAATCCACACGTACTCCATGAGTCATCATTGCATCCCGAAAAAATTACGGTTTGGTGTGGTTTATGGGCCGGCGACGTCATTGGGCCGTACTTCTTCCGTGATGATCAAGACCGGCACGTTACTGTGAATGGGAATCGCTACAGTTCAATGATAACCGAATATGTTTGGCCCCAATTGGATGATATGGACTTGGAGGACATGTGGTTCCAACAGGTCGGAAGCCACACAGCGAATGCCACAATCAATTTATTGGAAACCAAGTTTGGAGAACGTGTTATCTCACGAAATGGTCCAGTCGATTGGCAGCCTCGGTCGAGCGATTTGACGCCGTTAGACTATTTCCTGTAGGGCTACGTCAAGCCTATGGTCTATGCCAACAAGCCAGTCAAGCCAAGAACTTCGTACGAATATCGAACGTGAAATTGCAACGGTATAGGCCGATTTATGCTTGAAAACCGTCGAAAATTGGGTTCAGCGTCTGGACTTCTGCAAGCGTGCCCGTGGTGGTCATGCAAAAGAAATCGAGTTCCATACATAATGGCATCGAACGTACTTTCACAGGAATAAAGAATTGCATTGATATCCAAAACCGTTTTTGTTTTATTTAAAAAACTTTTGTAGCGCTCTTATTCACGGACCCGATATATGGGCGTAATATATAAATCTGAACCGATTTTCAACAAAAAAGCGTTCGTCCATGGGCTAAAAAAGTGAGCTGTACTTAATTCCATCACAATCGAACCATAATTACGACCTGCACTTTGAATACAAGGATACATCTACAGACGGACGGACGGAAGGACATGGTTAAATTAACTCAGGAAGTGAATCCAAGTCGATCGGTATAATAAATGATGGGTCTATCTTTTCTCCTTTGGGGTGTTACAAACAAATGCACAAACTCATAATACCCTGGATCACAGTGTGGTGTAGGGTATAAAAACTAACGGCTCGAATTATTAGAAAATGCAGAAACCCCGAAACCCGACATGCGATTTTTAAAGATCACCCGATTAACAGGTTTTGTTTTTTATCACCCTAATAAATAATAATACTACATTCCCCGAAATGAACCATGCTTTTCGAAATAAATTTACACAATTTGAATGCGATACCGTTTATTGGTTATTGGAAAATTTAACCTCTAAAAATTACTTTACTTCTGTTTAAATATACTTTAACTGCAAAACAATTTATACTGAATGATACAAATCTGTAGTCTGTAACTATTGACAGTCCTTCTACTTATTTTTTTAGATTGTAGTAGATATTTATTTTAGGAGTGAATCTGAAAAGAAGAAGTATAGAATTAATTTTCATCTTATTTTAAACCAGCAACAAATCCTTAAACATGCCAAAGTGCATAGCTGAAATGGAATATGCACGTAACTTGGTTTTTATAACCTCGGCAACGAAAGTGGCTTTGCATTATTAATAAATTATCATTGAAAAGCAATCATCAGACCAACTTTCGCATTTTTCCTGCTTCGTCCGGCATTCAGCGAAAAAAAGCAAAAATCAATTTATTAAAGTATATAAAACACTTACACGTACATAGCCAAGAAAATCGGTCCCAGAGTGCAACTAAAGTTTCCTATCGTCCTGCACTACCAACCACCACCACGATAGGAGAGTTATTCTTATGTGAAAAGTTTCCGCTATAGAGTTTTCTGAAATACCCAGGCGCATGTACAATTATTTTACATGCATGTGAGCATACACATTCTATACAAACATAAGCTCTGCACAGTGGTTTTATGTGCCTTTTGATTAACGATCTGTATTCGAAGAAGTTGAAACGATGTAAAACATACTTCTAAATCCACATTTATTATTGCAATTTACAACTAATTCGGTTAACATTTTGCAAGTTGAGATTTTATTTGGCTCTAAGTCACTCCTGGAAATAATAGGTTACATTGTTCCATGTTTTGATATACATAGACCCCAACTAAAGGTCTCTTCCAAATTGATGTCTTGATGCTGTAGGGACACAATTTTTAAGTCAAAGTGGTTTACAGTAGAAAAATATATATTTTATTTTTTCTTAAAACATTACTAGCTAAAATGGGTCAATAGCCCTCGCAGAAAGGTCCCTTCCGCGTCGACTTCCTGGCGCTCTAAAGTGAAGTCTTCAAATACATCGCGGGCTTATATTCAAAAGTGGGTGTCATAAGAACCTCATGTTTTCGGGAGAGCGAGAAAACTATTTAATTACCACATTGTTCATCATTTAAAAGAGACCTGTGATAAATTTCAGGGCAATCGGACTTAATTACGACCTGCACCTTGAAGCTAAATCAACTTAGGCAATTTTTCGGTGCTAGAAAAATATGCACAACTCATGATAAAATGCACAAACTCATAATAGTGCACCACAGCGTGGTTTAGGGTATAACAATAGTATTACATTAGTTCACAAAAATTTTGCCGACCATAACATTTTTGGTGTAATTGGTGTAACAGAAGTTTAGTAACTGTCGCTAAAATAGAGAAATATTTGATTAACAAAAAACCATTTTTTGTTGGCACGAAAACCCCATAAAAAATAGAGAAAGAATGGTAAAGAATTGTTAAATAAATTCTTTAAATCGTTCTCGTCGTAAATCTGGGGTGTACGTAATAATACACGTATACAGATCAGATCCATTTTCTAATTATAAATCTCTTCCTGTGCGGTCGGCCTACGGCCTCTGTTTAAGACTTTCTCCTATGGACAGGATCCAAAGTTGGCTACGCGGAGCAAATCTTTTATGCATAGCCTCTCCTATTTTCAAATTTATAGATTATATAGATTTTTGTTGTTTGACATGTAATTTTTTGGGGCCCATATTCATAAAAATATTGGGGTGTACTTTCCTGGGGCCCAATTTCATTCCGCTATCACAGGGGGAAAATACACCCCAACATTTTTATGAATATGGGCCCCAATAAATAACATATCAAACAACTACAATTTTATTTGGGGCTTAATTTCATTTTTTGTCTGCTTTTTGGGGTTTACTTTCATTTCTTGTCTGCTTTTTTGAGCTTATTTTCATCTATTAATTTAGAAACAGGAGAGGCTACGCATACAAGATTTGCTCCATGTTTCCTACTTTGGATCCTGTCCATAGGACAGAGACCGCACAGGAAAAGATTTTTAATTAGAAAATAGGTTTGTATAAGTGTATTATTGCGTACGCCCCAGATTTACGAAGAGAAAATTTCTTAGTTTTTTTGGGGTTTATTTTCATTTCATGCTGTTTTCTTGGTTGGGGTGTAATTTCCTAAATCAGTTTTTGTAACGAAAATAGGCCTCAAATTTGGGGCGCACTTTCATTTTCAATTTGGGTTGCATTTTCTTGGGGTTCAACTTCCGGCCGCCCACTAGATAATTTGATGTCATTAATGCTAAAATATGATTTTGGTCATGTGGCCGCCACGGCTGGTGTGTAAATATCGCAACCTGGAACTCAAATTTTGTTAATGTTGATTTTCGTCGGTATTATATAGGGTGATCTAAGTAGAGATCCTTTTTTCAATAGCCTTTTTTGACAGATCACGTGTGAGTCGTGTCATGCTGTCATGTTATTTGTGGTAAGTATTGTTTGGCATTTCATCATGGAAAGACTTACGCCTGAACAACGTTTACAAATCGTTCAACTTTATTACGAACATTCACGTTCTGTGAGGAATGTGTTTCGTGCACTTCGCTCAACTTATGGTCTACATAATCGAGTCATCAAAAATTGGACTCAACGGATGGACCATCTGAGACGTTGTTATTCTAAACGAACGCAAACAATTTTAAGATGGTCTTCAACTCCGTTATATTTCAAAAAAATATTTATTAAAAAAGTTCCTGAGATGTGAACATTGCATTTATTATATTTTTATACCTTCACTTTAGTGTGACGAGGGTATATATCATTTGCTACGAAAAAAAGTGTAACACATCGAAGGAGTGATCTAAGACCCCAAGTATGTTCGGCGGATATTCGTTTTGGGTCATTTTGAGACGAATGAGCAATGTCCGTCCGTCTGTCTGTCTGTCTGTCTGTCTATCTGTCTGTCTGCTGGTTGGTGCGCACGATAACTCTCGAAAGGAGTAACCGATTGACTTAAAATTTGGTACGTGGTAATATTTTTTTCTATCTCCGGCTAAGTTCGAAGATGGGCCATATTGGTCCACTCCTTCTAGTACCTCCCCCACAAAGTGTTAAAATGTTGTGAAATATTGAATCTTTAATAACTGCTATACTACTTATTCGAATCTTCTGAAATTCCACACATAGCATTAGTTTATTAGTCGCTATCAACTCGAGAAAAATGGGCCATGTTGCTACGCCCCTTTTGATACCTCCCACACAAATGCACCATTTTGCACCAAAAGTTAACAGCTTATAACATTAATACCAGTGCATAAAAATACTTGAAATTTTGTACAGTGTAATGCTTTCATAGTGCCTATAGTCCAGTGAAAAATGGGTGTCATATTCACGCCCCTTTTGGTACCTCTTACACAAAGGTACCATTTTGCACCAAAAGATAACAGCTTATAACATTAATACCAGTGTATACAAATACTTGACATTTTTTACAGTGTAATGCTTTTATAGTGTCTTTTGCACTGTGAAAAATGGACGCTATTTCCACGCCCCTTTTTGTACCTCCCACACAAAGGTACAATTTTGCACAAAAAGTTAAGAGTTCACAGCATGAGTACCAATGCACGAAAATGCAACAACATGTTGCACAGTGTAACGCTTTTGAAGTCCCTATAGCCTGTAAAAAATGGCCGTTATCACCACGCCCCTTTTTGTACCTCCCATACAAAATGGCTAAATCATACCAAAATTTAATATTTCATAACGTTAATATACCATTGCAAAAAACGTTTATATTTCGGCGCAGTGTAATGTATTTAAAGAATCTACTATTCAGCGAAAAATAGGTGTATTTGTTAAAAACATTCTGGTACCTCCCATATAAATTGACAGAATAATTCGTTTAATATTCCATAGTACATTACTCACAAAGTGTGGGTATACCTTAGTCGGTTTACCCGACTGAAACTTTCTTACTTGTTAAAACGCGTTTGAGGATTTATACAAATAAGAGCTCTTCTTGAAGTTTTTGACTAGGACATCCTCGATATATGAGAAAATTCGCCAATATTTGCATATATCGTTATTTATTTTTCCTCTTAAATTTAATTTGCATACTAGACCAGGAAAACAGCAACATAGATATGAGAAATATATAAAGGCATATAGTCATATCTAATCTGAGCTGATCCTGTAAATTTTAATCTGGTGTTTTCTTCAGTTTCTGTATAATAGCATTTTTACTTAAAAATTTCAGAAATCTTAATTGTTTTTGATTCTATTTATATTGTGATTTCAATATTTTTCATAGTTTATAAAGGAAAATCAGTGGCATTTTTAAGTAAATACGAGTATTGTTTTAAACAAGAAAGAAAGCTTCAGTCGAAAGTTTCAGGGTAAACCGACTGAGGTATACCGTCACTTTGTGAGTAATGTAATACGGAATATTACTCGAATTAATGTGTCAATTTGAGTAGGAGGTACCAGAAGGGATTTATCAAATACACTTATTTTTCGCTGAACAGTAAATACTTTAAATAAATGCACTGTGACCAACTACAAGCATTTATGTGCACTTTTATAATTTTTTTCACAGAACTATAGGTACTTCAAAAGCGATACACTGTGCAATTTTTTAGCATTTTCGTGCATTGATACTGATGTTATAAACTTTTGACTATTGTACATAATGGTACCTTTGTGTGGGAGGTACCAAAAGGGGCGTGGCAATAACGCAAGTATTTTTTACGTGTATACACTGGTGTTAATGGTATAAGCCTTTAACTTTTTTTTACAAAATAGTGCAAAATGGTACCAAAAGTACCTCCCACTAAGTTGATACCGACAGATAAAGTATTACTATGTGTGAAATTACAGAGAATTCGTATAAGTAGTATAGATGATATTAGAGAATCAATATTAACCCTTTATTTTAACCCTTTTTGAGGGAGGTACTACAAGGAGTGGACCAATATGGCCCATCTTCGAACTTAGTCTGAGATAGAAAAAAATATTATTCCATACCAACTTTGAAGCCAATCCGTCACTCCTTTAGAGAGTTATCGTGCGCTTCAGCCAGACAGACAGACGTACTGACATTGCTCAAATGACTTAAAATGGCTCAAAACGGATTTTCTCTGAACATATTTGGGGTCTTAGGTCACTCTACACTTTTTGTCCGTAGCAAATGATATACACCCTCGTCACACTAAAGTGAGGGTATAAAAAGAACGAGGCTGAACACCATCTGGGTCAGTTTAGGACAAATGGAGCTAATGACTATGTTTTTTTCAGAACTTTAGGTTGGTGTCATTGAAGTGCAGGATGTAAAATTAAGTTGCCCATGCAACTGATGCATTTAAAAACTCTAAATTAGCCATAATTAGTATATGTACTTGAAAGTACAAGTCACGACCTTACAAACGAGCATTCATTTGTAAAATTCCCTCCTCGCGTTTTCATAATACCTAACTTCCAAAATACATATTTTCTGATATTTTCCCAAATTTTTCAGATTTCAGATCAGTGTTCCCAGACGAATTTGACCGAAAATGGTCAAAATAGGGGCAAAAAATCGTCAAATCGTCAAAATAAATTTTCGAAATCTACAAGTTACGTACTGCTTTTGTGTATTCTTTGGGATAATGGATTATTTCAGAGACATATATTTATTTACAGTTAAATAATTTCGCGGTGGCGATGCACATAGGAGTATTTGGCTGATCTAGCTGGACAAAACCCCATTTTCTAAAATCGACCCTGGGTACGAATACTTTTTTGTTTTATGTTACCAAGACTACATTTCATTATTATCAATAAGACATTAACCTTCGAGACAAATATGCGACTTATTTCCAGCAGTGTAAAGTTGACCATGTACAAAGTGCGTAGTTCAATGACTGGAAATTTATCCAATTGACTCTTAATTTTAAAGTTTTTGGTGCAATTTTTGGAAGACAAAGCGATGGATTCTGGTGCAGCAGGTAAGTGTGAACATCAAACTCATATTTCAGTGCTTAAAGAAGGAAGGTATGTGTATTTTATTCACAATTAAAAAAAGTCATTTTTTAAAACCTAGTTTTTCATGTTCAAATGTGATTTTGTTATATAGTCCGATGCGGTCCCGCGCTGATTTTTGTGTTGTTATATAGCCTATACTGTCCTGTAATAGGAACAAAAAGAATTTGTTCCGCCTCTTTCCTCTCTTTTAACACTATCAGAATTGAATAACACTCGAAAAAAGTTTTGTCCGGCTAGATCAGCAAAATACTCCTATGTGCGATGTCACGTTCTCGGATAACAAAAATTAAATTTGGCTTAAAAATATTTTTTTCATATAAATTTCTTATGATTTGTCCATTTTTCGATATACTTCTCATAGTAGGATCAATTTTATTTATTTCCCAGCAAAATCTTGGTAAGTACCTGTCATTATTCCCTGCATTACCAAATAATGGCATCTCATTATTCGCTGCATTACTTTCGGCTTATTAATAATGACACCAATAATAACAGAAATAAGTGATTTTTTGTTATCAAGACCATTTTGGCAAATTTTAATACAATGCAATTTTGGCTATTTGGCCATATTTCAACATGTTTTCAAACAATACGTGAAGATTTGAATGAAAATACCAGAAATTCGAATCTGGCATGAGGAAATTGTTTGTTTCGAGAAATATGCGCGACAATATGCAAAAAAACATTTTAAATTTTTTTATAACTTATAGCCTATCAAAGAAAGAGAATAGTTAGTTTTTCAGAAATATTTTTATTTTTCAATATAATCTCCTAAAACTTCAATACACTTAGTCCAACGCTTATCTAGCAATTTTATCCCTTGATTAAAATAGTTTTCCTCAAGGTCTTCAAAATAGTGGTTTACAACTGTAAGTGCATCTTCATTTGAGGTAAAACGCTTGCCAGCAAGGAATTTTTTTAGATTTGGGAACAGGTAAAAGACACTGGGAGCTAAATCAGGAGAATAAGGTGGGTGGTCAATCAACTCGTACTTTAATTCGTTGATTTTAGCCATTGTTAAAACACTCTTGTGCGCTGGTGCGGTGTCTTGATGAAAAATTAGTTTTTTGTGTTGTAAGCCAGGACGTTTTTCTCGAATTTGTACATTTAATTGACCCAAAAGGTTGCAATACCACTCTGAATTTATTGTTTTACCCTTTTGCAGATAGTCAATCAATAAAATACCTTTGAAGTCCCAAAAACCCGTTGCCATAACCTTACCAGCCGATTGAATTGTTTTTGCCTTCTTTGGGGCACTTCCTCCATCTTCAGTCCATTGTTTGGATTGTTCTTTTGTCTCTGGAGTATAGTGGTGGATCCATGTCTCATCAACAGTTATGGAACGACGCTTAAAATCCATTTTATTTCGCTTAAAACGATCCAAACAAGCTTGAGAAATGTTCATTCTTATGCGTTTTTGGTCGACTTTTAACAAGTGCGGCACCCATCTTGCAGAAAGCTTTTTCATCTGTAGTTCTTCATGCAAAATTAAATGGACTTGATCATTTGAGATGCCCATGATATTAGCTATTTCACGCACTTTTATTCGTCGATCATTTAATACCATATCATGCACTTTGGCTACAATTTATGTTGTTGTTGCTGTTTTTGGACGTCCACTACGTGGTTCATCTTCAATGCTTGTACGACTACGTTTAAATTCAGCAAGGAGCACTTTCACCTAACACATGCACCATATCATTATGAATTTCTTGTCTCGATAAACCTTTTTTATGTAAATATTTAATGACACCACGCATTTCTAATTTTTCCATTGTAAAAAAATCGCGGATGCATTTTTTGTGAACACCTGTTTCTATATGAAGGAGTTGCCAGATCGAAACAAAATTTAACATGTGTTCATTGCAGAGATGGAAGTTTCCAACACACTTAACTTTTTTCTGTCTATACCGCGCTTTTTGTGCTAGGCTAAGAAGTTTCCGAACCGCCCTCGTAAAATCGAGCTACAAATAAGTACTTATTATGCTACTGTATTGTATGCTTTTGGGAAGTACTTTTCTCCAATGACATACCCATGTTAAAATAATGAGAAAAGTGGCTAAATAGTAAGTACTTACCATTATCGAAATTTGCTCACTCGTCGGATTATTTGGTAATCAGAAATTTTGCTGGCCTACGTCATATAAGCCACAAAATGCAATCCATTGGGACGAAATTTGTAAAAATGTATAAAACCATTCAAACCAACTGTGTTCAGCGTAGATCCATGGTTTTTTGTAGCTCACATACAAAGGTTCCACTAGATTTGACGCATTAGAAACCACAAGTGCCAACCGATTAGGCTGAATTTTGACAAAATGTATTTAATTTTACCTAGAAAAATTCTAAGGCTTTATATAGAAACCACATACTGAAATTTGGTTATTTGCGATTAATTTTACCAAAAATCATTCATACGGCCACATTTTTATAGCCCCCACACTAACCACAAATACCAAACGTTTTGTCTAAAATTCGACAATTTATATCTTATTTTACCCAGAATAATTGCAAGGAGCAAGTGTCTTCATTGGTCCATATTTTGACATAGTCCCATACGATTGCCTCGTATGACTTGACTTTTTGGACCCAAAGAAAAAATCTTGCCAATTTTATTGAAAGCAATTATTATCTCCTAGCTCCAAGTTTTAACATACCTTTACTTTACCTTAAAATGTTCACTGCAATTTCCTCTCGATTTTGCAAATTATCAAAATCCCATTCGGCATTGAATGCGATCGAATCTACCACCAATATTTGCACATTTTTCTAGCATTTCAAACTTTCATTTTAAAAATATAAATGGAAGTGTAAATTATATTTCGAAGGAATTAATGAAATTTTTAATATAAGAAAAATTTTTCAGTTTTTTTTTCTTTTTTAATATTATAGAAAATCGTCATTTCGAGGCAAAATTTTTAAATCGTCATGTCCTGTTTTGTGGCTCTAAAAATCGTCATGAGTTGTTCTAGATAATATTAAATTGTTAAAAATCAGTCTAACCGGTTGGTACTAATGATTAATAAGGCGTCAAGAAGATGAATCTAATGGAACCTTCGTATGGGGGCTGTATAAAATAATGGATCTACACTGGACCTTGTTGACGTGAATGGTGGTAATATGCATTTTGTTTAACTTCGTCCCAATAAGTTAAAGCTTGTTGCTTTCATGACGTTATAAAATAAATAATATATAAGCAAGACTATTTTCAAACCTATGAAATTAATTCTCGTATGTATGAGATATGTTTCCGCCAAATTAATTTATTAATGTCGTTCAAGAATGTGAGATCCGTCAACAAAATTAATTTTAAGTTCATTACCAATTAATACATATCTATCTCCGATTGACGATTTCGAAAATTTATTTTGACGATTTTTGTACCCCATTTTGACGATTTTCTGTCAAATTCGTCTGGCAACTCTGCCTGTACTGTTCTGTGAATAACTTTTGATTGGATTGACGCATAAATACCAAATTTTGACTGAATATAAAAGCTTTACCTAAACTTCGAACAACATATGATGTTTGTACATTAGGGCGGGTCGATTTAAAAATCGCCCATTGCTCAGTGAAAATCGTATTCTAGGGATCAAAATAAGAAACTTTGCCGAAGGAACCATACCTCTAAAACGAATTCTGATGTCCCGGAAAAAATCCCACTTTGACCCATTTAGAGTGCTCCAATCGAGTCCAAATGTATGACCGACCCCCACTCAGTGAAGTGCTCAGTGAAAATCGTATTCTAGGGATCAAAATAAGAAACTTTGCAGAAGGAACCATACCTCTAAAACGAATTCTGATGTCCCGGGGTGTGCCACTGGCATGGGTAGGTCGGGCCTCCAAAGTTATTGGGGGTCGGTCATACATTTGGACTCGATTGGAGCACTCTAAATGGGTCAAAGTGGGATTTTTCAAAATTTGCCCCTACCCAAAAGTTCGACCCAAATTCCGGGAAATTAGAATTCGTTTTAGAGGTATGGTTCCTTCGGCAAAGTTTCTTATTTTGAACCCTAGAATACGATTTTCACTGAGCAATGGCGACTTTTTTGCCTCCCCACAAATCGACCCGGCCTAATGTACATATATCACAAACAAAATTGTGGAATTTTGAATGATGAGCAACATGAACAGACAGACTCTCGCACTATCGTTGCATCCACAGAGAAATGCTAAGTTATATCCAAGGTCTAAATGAACCACCCCATATATGTATGTGGTATATGGCATCGGTCATATGTACGCCGCGGATTCGCAAATCTAAGTCTCAATGACTTGGCAGCATACATCCGGTGGAATTTAAGCGATTTACTGCTTACATTGACTTTGAGAGCATAACTGATGGAAATCCAGCATGAACAACTCTATTAGGGTGAAATTGCACACACATTGTGTCCACATCTCGTCAACTCCGCGTTAGATGCATATCCTTAAATTGTTAAGGCAGCATGTTCGGTGTTACGTTGCCGTTTAGCGCTTAGCATCTTACTGGAACGAAGATGTGTGACCATCGACCCCAAATCCTGTATCAAACTGTAACCATTTTAAAGACTCATTCATTGCCAACTGCTCATCTTTCTGTGGGGAGGCATTATCTCACAATTTTGCACTTTGCTTTTTACATAGCCATTCATCCTATAATGCTCCTCGCCACTACAGAAGAATTATCGGACAAAATTGGGGTCCACATGCAAATGTCCCGATCCCAATCGGAGAAAAAATGGCTTTTTCTTTCATTTGGAAAAGGGATTTATTAATTTTAACCCTACAGAAAGTTAAACCGAGTACAAGTAAGAACTTGGGTGACACCTTGCATGGTATTAAAGCAGATATTTTTGACATTAGAACTTTTAAAATTTTCGAAGATATGTATCTTGTGGCAATGTGTCATTCATTATCTATTCCTAACCCGATTTTGATATTTTGATGGTAAGAATTCACGTCACATTATTTTTTTTTTTTTTTGCAACAAAACACTGTGACTTCATTATGTTGACCTTTTTGGGAAGATACTGTTACATAAATTATCCTGGAATCTCATTGCCAATACTTGTACCAGCAGAAAACGAATACCAAAACGATGAGATAAGCAGTACATACCATAATTGTACAGTAGACCGGATTGATTTTATATACTCTCACACTTGAAACGGATCCAAATAATGAGTGATATGTCTGTTCATCCCTATTTCTGGCTGGTGCGTACGATAATTCTTAAAATGAATTGATTTTGTAGGGTAACATTTTCTCCTATATCTAAGTTCGAAGATGGTCCACCCATATTGGTTCACTCCTTCTAGTACACTGCAAGAATTATCCCTAATAATATTTATGAAGCGATTTGATGGAAAAAAATCATAAATCCGGTGAAAAATTTCATAATATCTATGAACCTTTATAAATATTATGAAAGTTTCATAGAAATTGTTCAGGAAAAAATTAAAAAAAGCAGACGGGTAAACCGACCACAAAATTGTTACCATTTGTGTGAGAAGTACTAGAAGGGGCGTGGCAATAACGCCCATTTTGTACTGGACTGTAGGTACTATAACACAAGTAAGAAAGTTTAGCCGGGTAAACCGAATAATGAAACCCCTCACCTTGAGTCTCAAAAAAAAATATTAGTAGATTTATTTATTTTTTTGTTCTAATTAAATTATTATCAATTTAAAATGCATTCAATATCTTTAAAGTATGTACTGGTACTAAAGTTAAAGGCTGTGTACAAAATGGTCCATTTGTGTGAGAGGTGCCAAAAGGGGCGTCCCAATAACGGTCACTTTTCTCTGGACTCTAGGTACTAATAAGCATTGCACTGTACGAAATTTCAAGTATTTCTATGCACTGGTATTAATGTTAAAAGCTATTAACTTTTGGTTCAAAATTGTCCATTTGTGTGGGAGGTACCAAAAGGGGCATGACAACTTCGCCAATTTTTCTCGAGGTATTAGTGACTAATACACTAATACTATGTGTAGAGATTCATAGGATTCAAATAAGTAGTATAGAAGTTATTAAATAATCAATATTTCACTAAATGTTAACCCTTTGTGGGGGAGGTACTAGAAGGAGTGGACCAATATGGCCCATCTTCGAACTCAGCCGCATACCAAATTTGAAGTCAAGAGTTTCGAGAGTTATCGTGCGCACGAGCCAGCAGACAGACAGACAGACGGACGGACATTGCCCATTCGACTCGAAAATGACCCGAAACGAATATCCCCCGAACATACTTAGGGTCTTAGGTAGGGTGATCAAAAAACCGGTTATTTTGAAAACACGGTTTTCGGTTTCTTCGAAAATTAAGTTAACTCTAAAACCGGTTTTCGGTTTAACCGAAAATAAAAAACCGGTGAACCGGTTGTTTTCGGTTTTTCTTTTTTTAATAAAAATGCATAAATAATGCTCAACATTTTGTTAGATGACGTAAAATAAGCGTAGTGCAAATTCAATATGTAACCATATTCCAATTAAATTAAGATTTATTTGAAAATTTTATTATTTTAAACACTTCATATTTTTATTTATAATAGGTAATTGTTTCAATTTCATTTATGATATAATATTATAATCTCTGCAATATTTGTAATATTTATGTTCAATTTTTAAAGAGATTTCTTTCAAAAAAAAAAAATTATTATGATTTTTATAAAACTTGACTAATAGTGAAGATCCGGAAAATCTTAGCATCATATAAATGGCAAACCGATTATATACATATTTTATCAGAAATACCGGATTCTGCCTTGAGCATACTATAGAGATGAAAACTTGTCGAAATATGAAACTGAACATATGTATTTTTATGTATACCTATAAATTCAATTAGAAAGGATTGTTAATTAATTTCTATACCGCAATAAGACCCTTGATAAAATATGCAGACGAAGTCAATAGAGAAGTTAGCTATGTAAACAGTATAAATACATATAAAACTGCATTTTGAAATCGATGGATATGCACAAATGATGTCAACGGTTTTTATATTGATGTTTTCAAAATTTTAGGTAGGTTCCTGTTTCAAAAATAATATTTTCTTTATCATTTTATAATGGTTTCAAAAAGCCGAAAAGTCGAATAAACCGAGTTGGAAAAACCGACGGTTCGAGTTATTCGAAAAAGCAGAAAAACCGGAAACCGATAGGCGGTTTTTAAAGAGAAACCGATTAACCGGTGCGGTTTTTGATTACCCTAGTCTTAGGTCACTCCTTCGATGTGTTACACTTTTGGTTGTTAGCAAATGATATATACCCTCCTCTCTAAGGTGAGGGGATAAATATTACACTGCACAAAATTTCAAGTATTTATATGCGCAGGTATTAATGGTCCCTTTGTGTGGGAGATAGCAAAAGGCGCGTGGCATTTTCCGCCATTTTTGTTCAGCTTATAGAGGGGGTAAAATAAAAATGTAATTTTACAGGATACCCATCAGTAGTACAGAAGTTACAAGAGCTTTAACATGTCCCGAAATTTTAACCAAGGAGTGGGCCAATATGCTTGTCCTTCAAACATAAACTGGTTTTGAATAAAATATTATAACGTACGAAATTTGAAGTCATACGGTCACTCCTTCTCAGAGTTATCGTTAGCATCATTCAGTCGAAATGACACTAATTAACTTAAATTTTTTTAACCCATGGAGGACCCATATTGAAATATTTACATTTTGTGGTAAAATGTGTAGGTAATTTTTAAAAATAAAACGAAAAAATTGAAGATATGCTTATCAGGATAATCCAGGATTAAGGACATTTTGGTACTTTTTATGTCCCTAATAGACAAAAATAAATACTTGATTTATAATTCTTAGAGAGGATGTTAAATTCTTTCAAATGGTACCTATATCATTAAAATCTGATATTCCGTTCAAAAGTTATGTAGACTTCAAAAAGGCTAAATTTGTAATAAAATGTTGTAGGTGACCAACTTAGGCACCTTATAAAATCAAAACCGTTATGTATTTGGACAATCGGTAAAAGGTAGTAAGTCTTCTAGTATAAGCGTGTAAAATTTCTTTGAAATCTAAATCCATAACTATTCGGACTGGGTCGGTTTCCTTTGGAATTACCCTATGTGCTACCAAAGCATTACAGTTACATTTTGGTGCAAAATGGTACATTCGTGCGGGAGGTACCAACAGGGGCGTGGCAACCAAATTTGAAGTCAGTCGGTCACTCCTTTCGAGAGTTCTCGTGCGCACCAGCCGCAGACAGACAGACGGACGGACATTGATCAAATTACTTAAAATTACCCAAATCGAATTTCCGCCAAACATACTTGGGGTTCAGGTCACTCCTTCTATGTGTTACACTTTTAGTTCGTAGCAAATAATATATACCCTCCTTTCTAGGGTGGGAGGGGTTATCAAAAATATTACATTTATGAAACTAATGAATTTATGAACATTGAAAAATATTGAAATTGAACAGCTGCAAAATTCGTTCTTACGTACAGAAAATTTTCAAGATTTTGTTCCGTTCGTTGATGTACTATTAATATCCACAAAATTCAATCCGCCCTAATGTCCATACATGCAAAGTCTTCGAAGCACAAACTGACGTCATTGGCGGAAAAAAGAGTTTAGTTGTGACGTTTGCAAAAAAAAGAAAAACACACAACAGCGAAACAATTCCCAACGGAAAGGAAAGCTTTCTTATAGTTTTCAAAAAATGACGTCTACTTCCAAACCACCACCTCATATTCACCACTACAAAGGCATCATCGACGAAAAATTCGTCGTTCTACCGACAGGAAATTAAGTTTTTCGTAATCTACCTTTATTCGGGAAGGACCGGATACACAAATGGTGATTTCATAATCGCAGCGTTACATTAAAATGTAATACGAGTAACAAAAGGGTTACTCACCCCCGCAAACAAACCATTATACGCATGTTATATGAGACCATAAAAGTGTGTACATAAATATGTACAATGTGAACCGGCCAAATATATACATACGGCATATTTACTTTAAGAGTTACATAACGCTAATTCCATGTCAAATTCCATGTCGATACCTCCATTCTAAACTATGCTAAGTGCAAAAAGGTAGTTTTTCAGGAGAGGCGATCAAAGTTTGATTTTGATTTTTTTAAACTTGAGTGGAATTCCTTTATAATGCAAATCGAATGACCTGTACTGTTTTGTGAATAACTTTTGATTGGGTTGACGGATAAACACCAAATTTTGACTGAATATAATTTGGAATATTTATACGTTAAAAATGCAATCTCCCTAAAAACATGCTAAGTCGACTTAGCATGTTTTAGAAAGTAGGTATCGATTTGTGTACTTATACAAATTTGAGCTTTTCTTTAAGGTCTTATCTAGGATACATGCCAAAATTCGTCAATATTTGCATACATCGTTATTTATTCTTAAATTTTAATTTGCATACTGGACCAGGAAAAACCAACATAGATTGTTGAAATATATATATATAATCTGAGCTGATCCTATAAATTTTAATCTGGTGTTTTCTTCCGTTAGCATTTTTTTTTAAAAATGTCAGAAATCGAAATTGTTTTTTATTGAAATGATTCTGTCTATTTTGTGATTTCAATATTTTTCATAATTTATAAAGGAAAATCATTGGCATTTTTATTAAAAATTGAAATTTATTTAAATATCTTGAAATTTGTAGGGTCAGTTCAGGACAAATGGGGCTCCATGATCACCCTTTTTCTCAGAATTTTAAGGTGGTGTTAATAAAGTGCAGGATGCAAAATAAAATTGCATATGCAACTGATGCATTTAGAAACGTTAATTTAACCACCATTAATATATCGATACCTCCATTCTAAACTATGCTAAGTGAAAAATGGTAGTTTTCAGGAGAGGCGATCAAAGTTTGATGATTTTCTTAAATGTGTGGAATTTTTTTAATTGTGTGAATTTCGTTTATAATGCAGGTCGAATGACCTCTACTGTTTTGTGAATAAATTTTGATTGGGTTGAGGAATAAACACCAAATTTTTACTGCATATAATTTGGAATATTTAGAAGTTAAAAATGCAATCTCCCTAAAAACAGGCTTAGTCGACTTAGCATGTTTTAGAATGGAGGTAACGATATGTATTCGAAAGTACAATTCACGACCTTACAAACGAGACTTCATTTGTCAAATTTCGTCCACGCGTTTGCATAATACATAACTTCTGAAATACGGGTTTTCAGATATCTTCCCAAATTTTTCAGATTTCAGATGCTTATAAAATCTAAAAAAAAAGGTTTGATATTTTGCTCGCCAACTACAAGATGATTCATTTCCCTAGTAAAACCCGTATGCAGATTTTCCAGACAATCGTGAATGTCGACCAGATTTTTTTCGAAAAATTGTTCGGTATGACTTGGAATGAACGATATTGAAAATTAAAAAATTATGAGGTTACTTACATAAATGTCAATTTTGCAAATTTCCATAAATTTTTTTCCGCTAAGTTTGGTTTATAACTAAACAATTATATTAGGGTTCATCCCATAATATTTCATGTTACTTTTCTGTTTATACAGACTATAATTTACTTTTCCTGAAATTTTTCAATTTAGAGTTACATATGTATCACTTCAAGTAAATGATTGATATGTTCGCGTCTTTATAATAAAACCATTAAGAAAAAAAAACAGTCGGGCGGTGCCGACTATTTGATACCGTACACCACTCTAGTAAGATTGGATACCAATGAAATATCCAATGTATACATAAATTTAAATTTGTTTACACAATTTACATCTGTGCTTCCGTAGCCAAATCGGACAAGAACTATATATCGGAGCAATAACTAAATCTGAACCGATTTCTTATAAATTCGTCAATATTAGTCCATGGATCAAGCAACACCACCATGATAAATTTTAAAACGATTGGATGTAAACTATAGCTTCTATAGTACTAAAGGGTCAAATCGGACGAAACGAAATCTGAACCGATTTTTTTCAAATTGAGAAATGTTGCTCCATGGATCAAGAAACCATGCTCAATTTCAAAAAAAAAAATTATGTAAACTACATCTTCCAAAAAAGGGCAAAAGGGCCAAATCGGACTAAAAATATATAAGGGAGCTATGTCAAAATCTGAACCGATTTTATTAAAATTCCGCAGAGTTGATGCACGGATCAAGAAATTCTACCTTGCAAAATTTCTAAACAATTGGATGTAAACTACAGCTTCTATAGGGTTAACGGGCCAAATCGGACGATACGTATATATGAGAGCTATTCTTTCCAGGTGCGAAAGACTCTTAACCCTTTCGGTACATGTTTTTAGATACAGACCCTAAAAATCCAAAGTCGTTATTATTTGGCCTTTAATATTTTTAATAAGATTATTATTATTTTAATTTTTCAAAAAGTCAACTCAAAAGTGGTTTTTGGAGTGATGCCATATGACATCATTTGCACTTTACTCTGTGAGAAACAGCGTTCAAATGAGTCGACCTCCTTCACAAATGCAAAAAAAAATCGTTACTTTCTGTTACGTATTTTACATACTCCAAATAAAATTGATGCCATATGGCATCATACAACTTTAAAAAAATACGACGACTTCATTAGTTTTTTTTTCAATTCAATGATAAAATAAATCTAATGAATGACTCTTTCTGCAGAATTTTGCAAAATTCAGATTTATAAATTTATTACACAATTTATTAAAATATTGTGTTTTACAATGAACATTTTTTCCACCTGAAAAATTAATATTTTAGTAATGTTTTCAAATTGTAATATAATTGTCCAGGATACTAAAAATGTGTATATATATTTGATATATTGCTTTTAAGGCTTCCAAGAACAATATTGCATGAAAAAAAATAATTTCAGACTAGTCCAATTGAAAGCTGGAGCCTCCCAAAACCCATGACGCCATATGGCATCAAAATACCGAAAGGGTTAACTGCAAAATTTCAGCACGATCGAAGTGAAAGTGCGACCTGTATTCAACGAACAATATAAGATTCTTTGTTGATTGTGAGTTGTTTCCAGGTGCGAAAGGGTCTTTATTTGCCAAATCTCAGCAAGATCTGAGTGAAAATGCGAACTTTACTTAAGGAACAACTTAAGACGGACAGACATGGTTATATCGACTCCGCTAGAAATTCTGAGTCGATCGGTAAGGTAGGTGTAGTTGTAGTATTTCTAGGTTTTCCAAACACCTGCCATGCAATAAACGTATAATGCCCTGTACCACAATGTGGAGTAGGGTATAATCACTTGGCATACGCTAGTTAATATTTGTACAGACGATGGCAAAATGTTTTCTAACTTCGTTGCAAGGATATTGGAGCAAAAATGTGTTAATATGCAGACAGAGTTAAAAAACATATTATGTAATATGCACAGTAGACCGGAATGAGTTTTACACCCTAAACCAAGCTGTAGTAACGGAGGAGTCAGTGAGAATCACTTTCTACGAGTATGTCGACTTAACCATATCTCTCATCCCACTCTCTGGGAAAGTTTGCAAATATGAGTCGACCTTTACAAAATTCTGCGTAAAGACTTTGTTTCAAAAATGGTCTCCGTTAAATGTGTTACTTGGGCTGCAAGTTTGTTCCAAATGAAAGTACCTTCGATTTGATTTCTGATATAAATTGGCCGGTTTTGCCCTACTATGCGGGAGTAATGACCAACAATATTAAAAAAATTAAATGAAATTTGGAAGCAAGGGGCGAGGTCAAAGTGACGAAAAATTTTTTTTTTCTTTGTAATGGTTTGTTGAAATTAATTTTAATGCCACAAGGCATAAGAAGTTGAAAATAGAAAATATTGTTGAAGGTGAAGATTTTCAGTTATCTTAATGTAACTTCTGAACTAAAGTCGTCCCCACTCCAAAATTTACATCATCGGTAGAGTACATATGGACCATTTTTCATAAACAATTAAATGAAAGAAAATTAGATCGATTCTGAGATATCACAATTTATTTTTTTTATTTCCGCAAAAAGTAACCGAAATAAATTGTTGAAGATACAAATAATATTTTTATGAAAAGTGCACGGAAAACCCTTTAAGAAATAATATTTTCTAATTTCAATTTCTTATGCTTTGTGGCATTAAAATTAACTTCAAAAAACCATAACAAAGGAGAAAATAAATTTTTCTTAACATTGACCTCGCCCCCTGCCTCCAATTTTCATTTAATTTGTTAATAATGTGGGTCATTACTACCGCATACTAGATTTTCTAAAAATTTGAAAAAGATGTAATTTTTGAACAGTGACACTTGGGAAAAAACTGACCATATATAGGGTGATCCAAGTAGAGATACTTTTTTCAATAGCCTTTTTTTGACAGATTACGTGTGAGTCGTGTCATGTTATTTTTGTTAAGTATTGTTTGGCATTTCATCATGGAAATACTTACGCCTGAACAACGTTTACAAATCGTTCAACTTTATTACGAAAATTCACGTTCGGTGAGGAATGTGTTTCATGCACTTCGCTCATTTTATGGTCAACATAATCGAGTCATCGAAAATTGGACTCACCGGATGGCCATCTGAGACGTTGTTCAGGCGTAAGTCTACGTTGTTCAGGCGTAAGTGTTTCCATGATGAAATGCCAAACAATACTTAACAAAAATAACATGCATGACACGATTCACACGTGATCTGTCAAAAAAAGACTATTGAAAAGAGTATTGCTACTTGGATCGCCCTATATATGTAGCTATATCAAAATCTGAACCGATTATCCCGAAATCAAGAAGCATTCGTTCCTAAATTAAGATACTACTTTCCGCCGAATTTCGTACTGATATAAAATACAGTTTCAACAGCGCTTACATGTAAAATCGGTTGTAACATATATTTTTACTGATTTTCTCTGAATTTGACAGTGTTCATTCATGTAATAATAAACCTCTTTCTGCCGAATTTCGTACTGATCGGATACAAAATACTGTTTCGACAGCGCTTACATGTCAAATCGGGTGTAACATATATATGAGGGCTATATCTAAATCTGAACCGATTTTGAAATGTTCATTCATGTTATAAGAAACCTCTTTTTGCTGAATTTCGTACTGATCGGATATAAAATAAGTTTTTTACAGCGCTTACATGTCAAATCGGGTGTATCATATTTATGAGGGCTATATTTAAATCTGAACCGATTTTCCTCAAATTTATTATTGTATCTAAGTATATCAAGAGACTTCTCTCATTCATTTTTTATACAGTTCGGGTTAAAAATGTTGTTTATACAGTGCATATATTCCAAATCGCAGGTACATACATATGGAAGCTAACTGATTTTCTAATAGGGACATAACAATTTCGTATCTTTATGTCAACGCACCCTCAAACATTTTTAATGATCTTTCAGTGTCAAAACGTTAGTCGAAGTCAACATTTTCATCATGGTAAAGTTCACTAACGTGCAACGTTAAGAAATCATGAAAAATTAAATTCTGAGTCGGTGGTCGCAACTTAAGGAGCGCTTACACCAATTTTCGGCAATACTAATCGTGGATAAATTTGTATCCAAATTTTTACTTTTGGATGTCCGGCACCAAAGAGACGCCGTACCGCTCGAAGCGACTAAAATATCGCAGTCGTAAGTGTATCCGTTAAAAATGAGCCAAATCAGTCGATTCCTCATCGCACACACGGGCCAAAATTGCATTTTTTGATATGTTTGAATCGAAAGAAAATATATTTGGAAGACATATCTTTAAATTGTATATATCCTTATACAAATAAATTTTATTTGAAAATCAATAAAATGTATTTGGGACGCATATTTTAATATATTAGAACAAAATATATTTGCGAACCAATTTTCTCAAATTTAAATACAAATAAAAGTATGGTTTATGAATATCTGCAAATATATTTTATTAAAAAAAGATTTTCAAAACTTTGCTGAATTTTTCGAACTTCAGTTTTAATTTTTTCTGCTTTCGAAAAATAGGGTGATCAAAGTAGATATACTTTTTTCAATAGACTTTTTTTGGCAGATCACGTGTGAGTCGTGTTATGCTGTCATGCTATTTTTGTTAAGTATTGTTTGGCATTTCATCACGGAATTCAGTTTTATTACCAAAATAATCGTTCGCCAATTGCGCTAAGTCCACTTTCCAGTGGACCCACGATCTTGACACTCATGAGC
The DNA here is from genome assembly GCA_963930755.1 of Eudasyphora cyanicolor. Taxonomy (NCBI): domain Eukaryota; kingdom Metazoa; phylum Arthropoda; class Insecta; order Diptera; family Muscidae; genus Eudasyphora; species Eudasyphora cyanicolor. Next base: position 169,193,374 of record OZ005736.1, on the reverse strand, counting down.
AATATTTTAGCTCTCGTTAATAGCTATAATTTTGCCATTGACCTATTTCCGATCCGACGTACCGAAATCATCGGTCCATATTTCTTCAAAAATGATGCCGGTGAGAACTTAACCGTCAATGACGACCGTTATCGTGCCACGATAACCGACTATTTGATGCCTGAAATTGAAGCTCGTGATCTCGGCGACATTTGGTTTCAACAAGACGGCGCCACTTCCCACACATCGCATCAATCAATGGATTTATTGAGAGAACACTTCGGTGAGCAGATAATTTCACGTTTGGGGCTGGTCGCTTGGCCACCAAGATCGTGTGATATCACACCGTTAGACTTTTTCCTGTGGGGATATGTAAAGTCTAAAGTTTATGCGGACAAACCCGCTTCGATTCAGTCCTTGGAGCAAAACATCACGCGTGCCATTCGTCAGTTAGCAGTCGAAATGCTCGAACGAGTCATCGAAAATTTGACTCAACGGATGGACCATCTGTCACGTAGCTGCGGCAAACATTTGATAGACATAATCTTCAAAAAATAAATGCCAAAGAATGTTCTTTCAAGTGATAATAAACATTCCCCATTCAATTTGAATTTTCTGGGTTTTTTTTCTTTAAAAAAGTAGGGAACCTCGAAATGGATCACGCTATATATATTCCAGTTAAAAATTGCATACCTATCACTAACTTTTGTTTTAAAGCCCTTACATTTAATTTCTAACTATTCGTTTGTTGTCAATTCTTCAAGCAATTTATGTTATACAAGCCAAAAATAAAAGGAGTTGTCGTAGGCGAATGAAAATTGGTACAAGTCATTTTTGTGAGTAAGAAAGAAAATACATATATAAAGTACTGTGAAAATTGGTTCTCCCCCTCCTCCCTTTTATTGCGAAATGAAAATATTGCATAATTTGTGAAATTATAGTCGGATTTGAACCAAACTTGGTTCGCCCATCTCCCATGTATTCTGAATCAACAAATTATACAAACAAATATTTTTTATATTGTTGCCAGAATCGGACAAAACATTAAAGTATGTATACACGCTGAAAAAAATTGCCTCTGTAGTATATTGTCCCAAACACATTCTGCTTGAAACATATATATGTTTAGGGTGCACTCCAAATATATAATATTTGACACATACAAATATTGTTTGTTTGGGAGGATGTTGTTCTAAACAAAACTATGTTTACATCCCAATATTTTTATATGGATAAGTTATTTCCCAAACAAAGATCTATTTGCGTGAATATATATCTATTCTTAAATGTTTTAAGTTTTCAGCAATTGAAAGGTCATTTTTAGAAATTTTTAATGTTATTAAAATTTCTTTATAATTGAAAATAATGACTTAGAATAGTTAGAAAATAAAAATAAGTGGTTTCGACAGGAAGTTAATGCTAAGAATGCCATTTTTAATAGGAACGCATAATTCGAAAACAAGGAAAAAAATAAAAATAAAATTCGAAAAATTCAGCAAAGTTTTGAAAAAAATTTTTTTTTAATAAAATATATTTGGAAATATTCGTAAACAATAATTTTATTTGTATTTAAACACATATTTTATTTGAGAAAATTAGCTCGCAAATATATTTTATTCTAATATATTAACATATGGGTTCTAAATACATTTTATTGATTTTCAAATAAAATTTATTTGCTCGAAAATATATAATATTTGAAAATTTGTGTTCCAAGTATAATTTCTTTCGATTCAAACATGTCCAAAATGGCGATTTTACAAAAGCATTTTGATCTATTGCATTCAGAAAAAAGTTATTCGTGATGGAATTCAAGCGTGATAGCGTGATTGCTTTATATTTGGGTGGAAAAACAAGTGGCTATCGTTAGAGCCCTCCAGCATTTAAATGTGAATAAATCTTTTGTTTCTCGTACCATTGCTCGTTACCGTGATACTGGCAGAGTTGCATCGCGTCCAAAAGGTCAACGAAAAACAAGTAAGGAAAGGCAGAAAGTCGGGCGGGGCCGACTATATAATACCCTACACCTCCCTAACAATGCGATAAGGATTATTGCGATAATAATTTGGAATAATTGGTAAATGGGTAAAAACATATATATGTGGATATATCTAATTCTAAACCGATAATCGCTAAATTAAGCAATATTCGTTCCTAAATTGAGAAACATCTTTCTGGAGAATTTTGTAATGATCGGAAGTAAAGTACAACTTCTATAGCGCTATGTAACCAAATCAGGAGGAACATATATATGGAGCTTATATATAAATCTGAATCGATTTTCCCTGAATACTCATTAATGTAAAATAGAAACCTCTTTCTGTCGAATTTCGTACTGATCGGATATAAAATACAGTCTCTACAGCGCTTGAATGTCAAATCAGTGCTAACATATATATGGGGGCTATATCTAAATCTGAACCGATTTTCTCCAAATTTGGCAGTATTCCTTCGTGTAATAAGAAACCTCTTTCTGCCGAATTTCGCTGTGATCGGATATAAAATACAGTTTCTACAGCTATTGAATTTCAAATCGGGGGTAACATATATATGGGGGCTATATCTAAATCTGAACCGATTTTCTCCGAATTTGACATTATTCCTTCATGTAATAAGAAACCTATTTCTGCCGAATTTCGTACTGATTGGATATAAAATACAGTTTCTACAGCGCTTACATGTCAAATCGGGTGCAACATATATATGGGGGCTATATCTAAATCTGAACCGATTTTCCCCAAATTTTGTATTGTATCTAAGTGTATCACGAGACTACTCTCTGTCAATTTTTGTACAAATCGGTTACAAAATGTTGCTTATACAGTGCATATATGCCAAATCGGAGGTACATATATATGGGAGCTATATGTAAATCTGAACCGATTTTAACCAAATTCAATAGGGATCGTCCTTGGGCCTTGTTCAATTAGAACATAAGTATATGTAGAACATAAAGTATATGTAGAACATAAGTATCTGTTTGTATGTAGCCTATATTTTAGTTACAATAAATTTATATTAATAAGTATGTGAATATGTCAGCAATTACTGACCTACATTTAATTAATAATTGTTTATGCAAGTCAGTAACCCCAATAAAGAAACAGCACGATTGGTTTCACAATGCATGGGTTACTGACTGAAGAAAAGATGCAGACTCAGCATATTTAGTTTAAGTAATTAATTGTCAATGCTAATCAAACTAGTATAAATAGAATGAAATTAATAAAGAAACTTGGTAGTTCACAAGAAATTGTAAATCTATCAAGTTTACGTAATTCAAGTGTTGCGTATAACAATAACCACAAATTCAAATTTAACATTTGGTGACCCCGACGTTATATGAACACGCAACCTTCTGACCCCGTCGTTAAAGAAAAGCATCCTTAGGAAATTAGGGAACAATCCCCATTTGGTGCCCCTTAAAATAAAGTTCCCACGACAATTCGAGTACTTGAGGCTAACTAATTTAAGGAACAAACCAGAACACTGGTGACCACCCAACTCGTCAACTCAACCGAGCGACATCCGAAAATAAGGAGACAATTTAAATCCGCGTCAATAAGTAGTCACGCCTGGCAAAATGTTGGAAGAATTAGTAGCAAAACAGGAAGAGAGTGCCGTAGAGATAGAGAAGGCAATCGCAAACATTAGAAAAGCTCCGCTAGATCGGAGGACATTAGACTTCTACGAGAAAAAGTCGGCAGAGCTAATTAAGCTATGGAAAGTCTTTGAACAGCAGGATAATAGTATCCGAAGACATCCTTCAACTACAACAGAACATCCTTATCTGACCAAGAACGTTTATGACACCGTCAAGACTAAATTTTGTGCGATCACGGATGAAATCAATAATGCAATCAGTGCTTGTAAAGAAAAACCAGCATTAGTTACGCCACAAAAACCCCTCCCAGCTGTAAGGGAAACCGTTCAAGAAAAAGGTTTAGCGGGGTTGATAAGGCGCCAACGGGCGCTTATGAAGTCGTTACAGACATTGTTAAGAGGCAGTTCAGGTCAAGCTGCCCCCCGGCAAACAATGACCGCAATCGAGAAACTGTGGTCAAATGTGGAGGAGATCCATTTCAAAATCCACGAAGAGTATGAAGACCCAATGGTGATTGGGTATGATGAAAACGCGTACTTCTTATTGGAAGAAGAGACGTTAAGGCAAAAGGAGGAGATTTCGTCTCGAACACAGGTCGGGAAGGAAGTAGTTCCGAGCTCCTCGGGAGTTAATTTAGCAAATCAAGTTAACTTGCCAAAAATTACAATCCCACAGTTCAACGGGGACTATGCGAAATGGCAAACATTTTCCGACATTTTTGGGAAAATGATTGATGAACAGCCATTACCACTTGTACAGAAAATGTGGTACCTAAAGGCAAACGTGACTGGAGAAGCGGAGAGGCTTATAAGACATTTAGAGTTGACGGAGGCAAACTACAATATTGCATGGAAGACGCTAACCGACAGGTACCAGAATAAAAGAGCGCAAGTTTCTACAATATTAGAAGGAATATTGACGTTGCCAAATATGTCGGGCGATTGCAGATCAATCAAAGAGTTCCATGATAACCTACAGGAATCATTGTTGTCATTGGAAGGTCTCGGACAAAAGACAAAAGAGTGGGATCCGCTCTTGATCCTCATCCTGACCAAGAAGATGGATAAGACAACGCATGTGCTGTACGAACAGTCGATAAATGACTCCAAGGAACTACAAACAACGGAGTACTTCCTGAGTAGTTTGAGGAATCGGTTCCAATCGTTGGAAGCAATAAATGGAATCCAAAGGAACAAGTCGATAGCTACAGCTGCCTCAACAATAGCCAGAAGATGCGAAATGTGCAAAGGAGATCACCCTTTGTACAACTGCAAGCAGTTTCTTTCAAAAACACCGTCTGAGAGACAAAAATGGGTCCTGAGGAGCAAGATGTGCTTGAACTGTTTCAAGCACGATCACCAGGCGAAACTGTGTACAGGCGGATCATGCAGAAAATTTCAACAAAAACACAATACGCTTCTACATTTCAGCACGAAGGAAGTCAGCGGAGAAAAGCCATCAGTCGCGGCATCGCATCAATCGTCAATAGTGGCGTCAGCAAACAAAAACCATTCATACATATTGTTGGCAACCGCTCGGATTGCCATTCAGGCCAAAAATGGGAGGTCTCGTGAATTTAGAGCGCTGTTGGATTCTGGTTCACAGATTAACATCGGCTGGTGCAGAGTTTGGGTATTGAACCGATGGAAGCATCCCTTTGCATTGAAGGTATTGGCGGAAGATCAAAGACGTCAAACTACAGAGTCAATGTCGAACTTCAATCGCTCACTAGCAATTTTCGGACGCGATTAGAAGCTTTTGTTCTGCCGAACATAGTACCGCCACAACCAAGCGCAACCATCGATATCTCATCGTGGCCGATTCCAGAGAACATAAAATTAGCAGATCCCTACTTTTACAACACAAGCAAGATTGATGTACTTCTTGGGGCGGAGTTTTACTTCAGCCTTATGCTGTCACAAGAAATTAGAATGTCAAAGGAGCTGCCAATATTAAAGAATTCGAAACTAGGTTGGGTTACTAGTGGAAAGGTTCAGGCCGAATCAAAAACTGTGACGTGTGCAGTACTAGGAGAAGATGATCGTACCCTGGAGGAATTACTAAAGAAGTTTTGGGAACAAGATGATGTAAGCGAAGACCAGAATTTGACGTTGGCAGAGGAAAGGTGTGAAAACCACTTTAACCAACATACAACATTTAATGAAGATGGTCGATTTGTGGTCCGACTGCCCTTTGCAGATGAGACGGAAAGATTATCCGACTCACTCAACATTGCATCTTCAAGATTTTTCTCCTTGGAACGCCGCCTAGCAAAGGATCCCGGTCTTCGAGAACAGTATGCAAAATTGATGAAGGAGTATGAGGATTTGGGTCATATGACCAAAATACGACCGAGAGAAGTGCGTGGCAGCCATTACTACATTCCACATCATTGCGTTTTACGTCCAGATAGCAGCACAACTAAACTTCGGGTCGTGTTTGACGCATCATGTAAATCATCGTCTGGGTGTTCGCTTAATGACGTTCTACATCCAGGCCCAAAGGTGCAAGGGGATTTGTTCGGAATGTTGTTGCGGTTTCGGTTACCAAGATTTGTATTCACGACAGACATTGAGAAGATGTACAGACAAGTGTTGGTCGACCACAGGGATCGCAAATATCAACTAATTGTATGAAGAGAGGCCCCAGATAAGGAACTAGAACATTATGTGTTGAACACTCTAACATATGGAACGGCATGCGCTCCATACCTGGCTACTAGATGTCTAAAGAAATTGGCGGATATGAGCTTACAGAAATACCCACTAGGCGCACCAGCACTACAAAAGAACTTCTATGTAGACGACGGCATGTGCGGGTCTGATAATTTAACAACAGCAGTAGAAATGCAGAAGCAACTAAACGGCTTGCTGTCACAAGCTGGGTTTAGACTTCATAAGTGGTGTGCTAACCATTCAAAACTTCTTCATGGAATTCCACTGGAGGATAGAGAAGTAGATCTCAACATCGATAGTTCGTCAACCAAGGTTTTGGGATTGACTTGGATTCCCCAAACAGATCGATTTTGTTTGAAGAGTAATGTCAATGAATGTCCAGTCATTACCAAGCGAAAGGTCACATCCGATTTGGCAAGATTGTTTGACCCATTGGGAATCGCAGGCCCAGTGGTTGCAGCAGCAAAAATATTTATTCAACAGTTGTGGAAAAGAAACTACGATTGGGATGATGAATTGCCAGCGGAAATGACTGCATATTGGTCATCGTTCCGTGAGAATCTTAAACTCCTGAATGAATTTAAATTACCAAGGCATATGTTCGATGGAGAGAAACCAACAGAGGTGGAGATCCATACATTTGTGGATGCTTCCGAAAAGGGCTATGGAGCGGCAATATATTTGCAAGCAAGATTACAAGATGAAAGGCAGATAGTCAGGCTCCTATGTTCAAAATCAAGAATAGCCCCAATTAAGGAGATCACCTTACCAAGGCTAGAGCTTTGTGCCGCCGAATTGGGAGCAAAATTGACGACAAAGGTTAAAACAGAATTGGGCTTCGAAGGCGTGAGAACTTATTTTTGGTCAGATTCAGAAGTTGCATTATACTGGATTAATTCGGAACCATCAACACTAAAAACTTTCGTGGCGAACAAGGTAAAACAGATTCAAGCCAAATCGAGCAGCAGTCAATGGCGACACGTTGGGACAAAAGACAATCCAGCAGATTTTATATCGAGAGGTATGAAACCAGATCGACTGGCAGGATGCTTGATGTGGTTTTTTGGGCCCACCTTCTTACATGGGAACAAATCTGTCTGGCCGAAACCGTTTTCAAAAAATGCGAAAAATCAGACTGATCTCGAATTCAAGGAGAAGTCTACAGTCTCGGCGGTTGCTTCGCAGAGCGGGCTGCAGGACATTGTCTATGGAATTGATCATAGAAATTCATTTAAGCGGTTACAGAAGGTCATTGGGTATGTTCTGCGATTTACCGAAAGGATAAAAGGACATAAGTATGGAGGACCAACAAAAATTCTGACCCCTTTGGAACTAGATCACTCCTTGCAGCTCATAGTCAAGACGATACAAGTTTCGGACTTCGCAAAAGAAATTCAGCAATTACGAAGGCATGGAGCATTAGACAAGTCAAGTTCGATACATAATCTAACCCCATTTCTTGATGATAAGGGATTAATGAGAGTAGGCGGCAGATTGGAAGAGGCAACATTGGCGTATGATGCAAAGCACCAAATGTTGCTACCATACAACGATTCTTTAGTGAAACTAATCCTAGAAATGATTCATTTGGACAACAACCACTGTGGTTCACAATTAGTGCTTGCAACATCACGACAAAGATATTGGATTATAAAAGGAAAGTCTATGGCGCGAAATATTGTACAGAATTGCGTCAGGTGTACGCGAGCGAAACCAAAATTATACCACCAAATCATGGGAAATCTCCCATCTAGCAGAGTTACGCCGGCAAGACCATTTATAGTATCCGGTGTCGACTATTGTGGACCTTTATGGGTTCATTACAAAATTCGAGGAAAAAGACCACACAAGGTTTACATTGCTGTATTTTGTTGTTTTGCGACAAAGGCTGTGCATCTGGAGGTGGTAACAGATCTTACAACAGAAGCGTTTATTGGCGCCTTGAAGAGATTTATTGCTCGACGTGGGAAATGTCAAACGTTATATTCAGACAACGCGACAAATTTCGTGGGAGCTAAGAACCAGCTAGAAGACCTGAATAATGCTGTTTTTGGAGAGAAGGGCAAAGAGTTAATAATAGAAACATGTTCGAGAGAAGGTATCGATTTCCAGTTCATTCCACCGAGGGCCCCACATTTTGGTGGCCTCTGGGAAGCAGCAGTAAAATCAGCTAAACAACTGTTAGTAAGAACCACCGCTAACGCTTCATTGACACACGAAGAATTGGAAACTGTCGTTATTGAAATTGAAGCGATACTGAACTCTAGGCCGCTAACACCTCTATCCAATGACACAAAGGATTTAGCAGCTTTAACTCCCGGTCATTTTCTTGTGGGCGAACCACTTACTGCTCAAGTAGATCCAACAACAAGGCAACAATCGACATCTTTGAAGAATAGATGGGGAATAGTATCTCAAATACGGCACGAGTTTTGGAAACGCTGGTCCACCGAATACCTTAGTACCCTCCAAGAAAAAAGAAAATGGAGTTCAGCTTCTCCGAACATTAATCCTGGACAATTAGTCATCATTAAGGAAGACAACACTCCGGTGATGCAGTGGGCGCTAGGTAGAATAACCCGGACGTACAAGGGAAACGATGGACTCGTTCGGGTGGTTGACGTCAAAACTCAGAACGGTGAAGTTAAACGAGCTATCCACAGATTAGCTCCGTTGATTGAAGCTGAACCAGAGGAGGCATCGGCGCCGCCTATGGAGGAAGAAGATAGTGGTGAAGGAGCATCATCGTCAAAACGGTTCAAACCATCAATAAGCACGATGCTTTCAACAATACTTATGATATTACTCTTTCTACCATTGTGTCTATCCCAGTCCTTTAATGTACATAAATTTGGAAATGATCCAGGGATTTATTTCGAAGGAATGGGGGTTGCAAAAACCATAACCGCAGAATGGAAACTAATCACATATTATGATCTGTCTCCATTTTGGTCAGATATGGAAGCATTATCCACGGGGTTAAATACACTACAGCAATTATGCAATTTATCAAACGACACTAGGAGTTGTGATATTGTCACAGGGAACCTGTTTCAAGTTCAAACCCAATTAGAGGCTGACAGCTACAAAATCTTTCCCCGACGCAGCCGACGTGGGGCCTTGAACATTGTTGGGAATCTCGCGCACACGTTATTTGGTGTTTTGGACTCTGATTATGCGGAGCAAATGGCGAACACTATAGAACAGGCAAATCAAGACAAACAGCATGTGTTGGAGTTACTCAGAAACCAGACGTCCATCATAGATTCTACCCTGAATATAATCAGAAAAGATGAAGATTCGAGTCAAAGAAGTTTTGGTGATATTCAAACCGAGATGCTACATATTGCGAATAAGGTGAAGAAAGAAGAAGATGTTGCAAGGACAACTCAGTCAATCACATTCATAATCACACAACTTATGATCCTAGCATCCAGATTAAGGCATACAGAAGACAGCATCATTGACGTAATAACAGATGCACATCACGGTCGTATAAGTCCTTTATTACTCATTCCTCACCAACTTTTGAATGAACTCCAAACGATCAAGGCACATATCCCACCATCTCGGGTTCTTCCCATTTCAGAAGACAATTTGATTGAGTTCTTTAAATTGATGGAAGGCAAGGGGACCGTTATGAAGGACAGCGTCATATTTGAGTTTCGTCTTCCATTGGTGGATCTCCAGCAATTTGATCTCTTCAACATGATCCCCATACCTATACTACGATCTGGTCACTTCATCTCAATATCATTAAAGTCAACAATGTTAGCAGCTAACGATCATCGGGATGAATTCATATCGCTGTCGGCGGACGAGATGAATAAATGCATTCACACAACAAACGACATCTATATCTGCCAGAAACAATCAAAATTTAGCAAAAATGATCAGGCACACCTATGCGAAATCAACTTCTTAATGAACAAATCATCAGAAACATGCAATTTGATCTCAACTCAAGATCATGAAAGTTGGACTCAAATGGTTCAGAAGAATCGATGGATATTTGCATTAGCAAACAAAACGGACTGGTCGTTCGTTTGCGGAAAAGAGATGACACATATCGAGATACAAGGGTCTGGGATCCTTCAACTTGAATCGGATTGTATAATGAAAGATAGCTCCGTAACATTATATGGTCACTATGAAAATAAAACAGTCATTCACACTTCGTATGCCAGATTTATGCCGCTGGTAGAGATTACGTCAACAAGTAAAATCGCCATGCTTCAACCCACTTTAAACAGTACATACGAAATGAATACAGCTGAGCTCATCACTTTGCACAAGCAACTCAAATCTATAGATATTGGAGGCCTTCCACGGTTAATGAAGTCAACAGCCGTTCACCATCACACCATAAGCTATTTGGCGCTTTGCATTGGAATTGGAGTAGCCATATACCTCGCATGTACATTCCGTTCATCCACTACCTACAGCAGCAACAACATTCCTCTACCAACCCCCAGACAGTCCCTATCATCATCATACGTCATCGATACTACAGCGTCTTGAACGGGACCGTTCAACGTGGGGGAGAATGTTCAATTAGAACATAAGTATATGTAGAAGAGGCCTAAAAAAAGATATGTGCAAAGTTTCGTTGAGATCGGACCATAATTGCGACCTGTACTTTGATTACAAGAATACATCTACAGACAGACAGACAGACGGACATAGCTAAATCGACTCAGAAAGTGATTACAAGTCGATCGGTATAATAAACAATGCGTCCATTTCTTCTCCTTTTGGGTGTTACAAACAAATGCACAAAGTCATAATACCCTGTACCACAGTGTGGTGTAGGGTATAAAAACGGTAACAACACAAGAAATGATCCGAAAAGTGAAGGCCAGATTTGATCGAAATCCACGCCGCAGTGGTAGAATAATTGCTCGTGAGCTGAACATATCGCGAGAACGGATACAACACATATTAAAAAATGAGCTTGGACTAAAGCCATTGAAGTTCCAAAAAGTGCAAGAGCTCACCGATGCACAAAAAAAGTTAGACTGGAAAGAGTGGCCAGTTACCGAATTTGGTTTTCTCCGATGAGAAGCGATTCCAAATTAAGCAGTTTGTGAACAAACAAAATGATCGGGTTTACTTACCAAAGAGGTGAGCTGAAAATTTACATCTTCGATTGGCCACCAGAACTCAAGCGCCGCCGATGGTAATGGTGTGGGCCGCCGTAACGATGGTCGCTCCCCACTCGTATTCATCAAAATAAATGCCGAATATTATTGGGAAAATGTCCTAAAGACAGTATTGAAGCCCTGGGCAGACAAACATTTCGGCCTTAGACCATGGACATTCCAACAGAACTCAGCACGCGTCAACCAAAAATGGCTTACAAAGGAGGTTCCTCGCTTCATTTCTACCGCACAATGGCCACCAAGATCTCCGGATCTCAATCCGTTGGACTTTTGCGCCTGGGGCATTTTAGAGAGTAAGGTTCGCACTAAAATATACCAAAAGTATCGATCATCTCAAGACGGCGCTTGGCCGGGAATGGGCCAAAATACCGCAGAGCCACTTTCGTGCAGCGTGTGATGGCTTTGTCGGCCGTTTGAAGGCCATAACTCGTGCCAAAGGTGGCCAATTCGAACAAATCTAAACTGTTTCTAAAATTTTATGTTATTGCCGACATTTTTTGCTTTTGAACAATAAAATTAAGAAAAAAATTTAAAAAATGTAGCGCTTTACTTTGTTGCATTACATAACAGCCACCCTGTTGTATTTATAGGTATATTCAATGTACAGTTTTGTATAGAGAATTTCAGGAAATTTTCCTGAAGGATACGCCCGCCAGATATCCTTAAATTTAATTTCGTAGTAACGGTTGACAAAAATGAGACAAGTCTTAGTAGGAAGAACAAATTTATAATACATATTCAAGGGGGAAAAAATTAAACAAATTTTGTTTCAGGCTAATAATAAAAAATAATAAAAATCTGTTTTTGTGGAAATTTTTTATATTTATACAGTGTTTTCCAACAAGAGTGATATGATTTCTTTGAAAAAACACACTTATTGTTAAGGATATTCAAAAGTTTTTTATTCAATGTGAAGTACAATCGATACAATAAAGTTCTAAATAAAACGTCATTCAAATGTCCTCCACGACTTCTTCTGCAGGAACGAATACGATGAACCCAATTTTCGAGCACCTTTTCCACTAAATCAAGTCGTATGTCATGAATGGCACGTTCAATATTGACTTGTAAAGCTTGAAGAGAGTCTGGTTTATTTCGAAAGAAACCAGCTTTAAGATACAATAACATAAAAACTGGTTGGCGTATCGAAGTAAAACTATATAATTTATCTAATTGGAGTGTTTACTTTTAAAGTACTCTAATTTTGTGTCAAAATATGCATTTTGACTTATACCATTTTTGGCCACGGCCGAGACACTGTGTGTCATACAATTAAATATAAATGTATTTTATATTGTCGAAAGGGCTGCTAATACCAATTGCAAAGACCCCATCAACAGTTGAATGTATACAACTATTTACCCACTTTATCTCTAACCATTGAAATAGATCAAATAAAACCCTCTTATACGAGTATATCTGAAAATACGACGAAGAAAATATAAATAATTCAACTTATATTTTTTCATCAAATTTATTTTTAGTTGCATTCAGTTTGTTGTAACTTTTTCAGTTTTTGTTGTCTCTCTTCCGAAACTTTCGAGAGGGATATGTATTGTTCAGATTTGAATTCACACAAATTGCATAAAAGTTAAATGCACCAGAGCAGAAACAAATAACGAAAACGCAAAGCAGCCAGAGTTAGGGAGAAACAAAATCATAAATAAACTTTTGCAATAATATTCGTACCAGCACAGCCCAACCAGAAATAACAATGACCACTTGTAACTGCGAAAATAACAAAAATTCTGGAGAAGAAAAAAAAAAAACGAATGGAAGAGATCTCCTCGTCCAGCATTTAACTTTCTTTTAGTTGAATGAAGCGTAAATGCTGTTTCGTTGTTTTTGGTTATATGATTTTATTTATTCATGTTCGAATTTTTGCAATTAGGACAATTGTAAAAAAAGAAAACTTTGTTAAAACGTACAAACCTAATAAGTAGAACATTTATAGGGAAAACATTAATGAAATTTTAAAATGTGATTTAAAACACGTTCGAAGTTTGACCATCTTCATGCTGCTGTTGCAGTTACACGTTTAATACAACGCTCCCAACGCAATCCACGAAAAAGTGCAGTTACATTAGTGAAAAATTTAATTGAATTGGCGAAATTTAAAAATTGATTGACGAGCTTGAAACAAAGCAAATTTACGGTACAGAGATCAACATGAAAGGCCTCAACAACGGCCAACTCATCTGTTTGTATAATTCTTCTTTTTGCAGAGATATTTATGTGAACATTTTCGGGGAAAAAGTTCGAAATTAATTATACCCTACACCACACTGTGGTACAGGGTATTATAACTTTGTGCATTTGTTTGTAACACCCAAAAGGAGAAGAAATAGACCCATCGTTTATTATACCGATCGACTTAGAATCACTTTCTGAGTTGATTTAGCTATGTCCGTCTGTCTGTCTGTCCGTCTGTCTGTGCATGTATTCCTGTAATCAAAGTACAGGTCGCAATTATGGTCCGATCTAGACGAAACTTTACACATATCTTTTTTTTGGCCCAAGGACTATCCCTTTTTAATTTGGTTAAAATCGGTTCAGATTTGGATAGAGCCCCCATATATATGTTAGCCCCGATTTGACATGTAAGCGCTGTAAAAACATTATTTTATATCCGATCAGTATGAAATTCAGCAGAAAGAGGTCTCTTATTATATTAATGAACACTGTTAAATTTGGAAGAAATCGGTTCAGATTTAGATATAGCCCCCATATATACGTTATCCCCGATTTCACATGTAAGCGCCGTAAAAAATTTATTTTATAACCGATCAGTGTGAAATTCGGCAGAAAGAGGTTTCTTATTACATGAAGGAATACTGCCAAATTCGGAGAAAATCGGTTCAGATTTAGATATAGTCCCCATATATATGTTACCCCCGATTTTACATGTAAGCGCTGTAAAAAGTGTATTTTTAATCCGATCAGTACGAAATTCGGCAGAAAGAGGTTTCTTATTACATGAATTAATACTACCAAATTTTAGGGAAATCGGTTGAGATTTAGACATAGCCCCCATATATGTATATGTTACCCCCGATTTGACATGTAAGCGCTGTAGAACTGTATTTTACATCCGATCAGTAAAAAAATATTCAGAAGAGGTTTCTCATTGCGTGAATTAACACTGCCAAATTTGAGGGAAATCGGTTCAGATTTAGACATAGCCCCCATATATGTATATGTTACCCCCGATTTGACATGTAAGCGCTGTAGAACTGTATTTTATATCCGATCAGTAAAAAAATATTCAGAAGAGGTTTCCCATTACATGAATTAACACTGCAAAATTTGAGGGAAATCGGTTCAGATTTAGATATAGCTCCCATATATATGTTACTCCCGATTTGACATGTAAATGCTGTAGAAACTGTATTTTATATCCGATCAGTGCGAAATTCGGCAGAAAGAGGTTTCTTATTACTCGAAGGAATACTGCCAAATTCGGAGAAAATCGGTTCAGATTTAGATATAGGCCCCATATGTATATTACCACCGATTTGACATGTAAGCGCTGTACGAAATTCTACAGAAAGAGGTCTTTTTACATGAATGAGTATTCAGGGAAAATCGGTTCAGATTTATATATAACCTCCATATATATGCTCCTCCTGATTTGGTATCAAAGCGCTATAGAAGTTGTACTTTACTTCCGATCATTAATATTTTCCGGAAAGATGTTCTCAATTTAGGAACAAATATTGCTTAATTTAGCGATTATCGGCTCAGAATTAGATAATATGTTGCTGCCGATTTTCAATTATTCCAAATTATTATCGCAATGACCTTTATCGCATTGTTAGGGAGGTGTAGGGTATTATAAAGTCGGCCCCGCCCGACTTTCCGCCTTTCCTTACTGGTTTTTAAATGCAGACGGATATCTAATAACTCTTTCTTCCAGAATTTTATTTTAGAAAACTATACCCCACTTTTCTGTTGGGCTTAAATCGAATTGCGACAATAAAGACAAATATTAGTTATTCCCAACACAAAAAAGGTTTAACTTTCAGTAATTTAATTAAGATTATTTTACTTAGATCAATACTTCCTACGACCGAAATTTAATTGTAAAAGGAAAAATTACAAAAACGGCAACGCTACACAGTGGGAGGAATTAAAACAAGCGAAATAATTAGGCCGATTTTTTAACCAGATAACCAATGGCGACGTGGTATTAAAGAAGTTAAATTTTTAATTTGGGCTCATGTAAAGGGTCCGCCAAATAACTTTTTTTTTTTGAAAATGCACGCTGAAAAAAAATCGCTTCTGTAGTATATTGTCCCAAACATATTCGGCTTGAAACATATATATGTTTAGGGTAGACTCTAAGCATGTAATATTTGGTACACACAAAAATTGTGTATTTGGGAAGATGTTGTTCTAAACAAATATTTGTTTACATCCCAATGTGACTGCTAATTTATTTGCATTTAAGTATTCATAAAATACATAAATTGTGTAAAATTTTTCAGTAATTCAAAGTTAAATTTTTAGAAATTTTTAATGTTCGTAAAAAAAATAATAATTAAAATCATATAATCTTGGATCAATATAAAGTACTTAGAGGATTGACAACTAATGATGACTTGGAATACTCAGAAATTTGAAATGATTGATTTAAAACAGAAGGTAATGCTGCATATGGTATCATAACTGGGAGGTACAATTCGAAACCCAAGAAAAATTAAAACTGAAATTTGAAAAACTCAGCAAAAGTTTTGGAAATCTTTTTTAAATAAAATATATTTGGAAAAATTCCTAAATAATAATTTTATTTGTATTAAAACACATATTTTATTTGAGAAATTTAGTTTGCAAATATAATTTGTTGTAATATATTAATATATGCGTTCCAAATATATTTTATTGATTTTCAAATAAAATTTATTTGCTAAGAAATATATAATATTTAAAAATTTGTGTTCCAAATATATTTTCTTTCGATTCAAACATATCAAAAAAGGCGATTTTGCCCCGTGCTTTAAAAAACTACTGAATATTTTCTCAAGTTTCTTTTTTTATTTGAAAGTACAATCCTTCCGGTTAATAATGGAAAATAATTTCATTCAAATGGCTACCTCAGATGGCCATGCAGTAGCCTACACGATCGGTCCAATTTTTAAGCACATTATCGATTGTGTGCAGCTGTATTTCACCAATAGCTTCACGAATATTGTCCTTTAAAGCGTCAATTGTCTCTGGCTTGTCGGCGTAACACTTATCTTTGAGGGCACCCCACAAATAATAGTCCAACGGTGTCAAATCGCAGCTCCGAGGTGGCAAAACGACATCAGCTCTGCGGCTGATAATGCGATCTTCAAAAACAGGGCGCAAAACATCGAGTGCACTGTTGAAACCAAATGTTGCCAATATCCTCCTCTTCAGTTTTTGTGAACAAAAATTCGTTCAACATGGCCCGATAACGATCGCCATTGACTGGAACGGCCACTCCTTGCGCATTTTCGAAGAAAAATGCGACAATTTTGCTTGTTTACATACCCGCCAAGATCAAAATGAGCTTCGTCTGAAAAGATGATTTTTTTTGGCAAAATCGGCATCTTCTTCTTCGGCATATTTCCCAGCGTTGTTCAAGCGTATACACAACCATATGGACATGAGCTAAGTGTTACCATTCACGAAATAAGCACTAGTTGAAAAAAAACGTTAGATGGCGGACCCTTTAGTATGCAGGGGCGGAGCTACAGGGTCTCAAAGTTGGTCACGTCGAGTGAACAAAATGTTTAAGCCCGTGTAAGGTCTTTTTCAATAAATCTAAGAGTTTTTTTCCTAGTATTTTGTGAATTTCGGAGCAGAATATGCACCGATTTCCTTCAGTTTATCTTTTCATGATCAAATTTTTTTGTGTCCCAGACAATTTTTTTTTCATACAATTTTATGAAACTGAAACAAAATTTTTTTTATGGTAAAGTTTTTTGTGTTGTTGTTATTTATTGTTGGTCTGTGCTTTTGTTATTCAGTCAGAATTTATTCGGTTTAAGACCATCACATTTAAAAGTCAACTCTAGTTTGATTAGACTAATTCAAAGCCTGCTTAACAGAAGACGCATAACAACATGTCTTTGGTCCACAACTCTAACAAGGTTTGTAAACAGAGGGACCCCACAAGGAGGAGTACTGTCTCCACTAATTTGGAACCAACGCTGAATGACATCCTGCTACATCTAGAACGTTGTGGCAGCAATGTTCGTGGCATATGCGGACGACGTGGCAAATGCAGTGAGTGGCAACGTCCTCAGAGACATTCTACAGGTGGCACTGAACACTAGATGGGCCAGAAGCAGCGGTTTGGGCGTTAACACAAACAAGACAGAATTGGTTCTCTTTACTAAGATGAATAAGGTCCCACATGTGGATCCTCCTCCTCGGATAAATGGAACAGATCTAGTCTTTTCTGAAAGTGCAACATTTTTAGGAATAATTCTAGATAGGAAAATGTTATTTAGACTTAACGTATTGGAACGTGTAAGGAAGGCAAACGTCGCCTTATATTCCTTATATATAAAAGGCTGCAGGGTCGCGGTGGGGCCTCTCTTCTAAAATCATCCACTGGATATATATAGCAGTAGTTCGTCCAATACTGTTATACGGCATTGTGGTATGGTGGACGGCAACTGACAAACTAACCATCACCAACCTACTAACAAAGGTTCAGAGAACAGACTGCCTGAGCATAAGCGGAGCCTTAAGGACTACAGCGACCGAGTCTCTACAAGCCCTACTCCATATACTGCCGATTAAAATTGTGGCGAGAGAAGTTGCAACCAAAGCGGCAATAAGATTAAACTGCCTATCAAAGTGGAGGTACAAAAACTACGGTCCAATGAGGATATCAAAATGTTGTGCTATGGTAACCGACCGAGTGGACTATATACCAACTGTGTACACCTTCGAGAGAAATTACATCACTATGATTCCCGCCAGAGATTAATGGGTGAACAAAATACCAGGTAATAGAAACCATCTCCACTTTTAGACGGATGGTTCGAAGCTTGATGGCAGAATACCAAGTAATAGAGATGGTTTCCTCCACTTTTACACGGATGGTTCGAAGCTTGATGAAAAGGTTGGCTTCGGAGTACACTGTTCAGAACTTAGTTTGGATATACATAGCTGACAGACTACCAGATACATACATGCAGTGTTCTATCAACCCGAAATAATGGCAATATGGGAAGTCGCCAAGTGGCTGAGTCGCAATATAGTAACCAACACTGGCGTTGTCATTTACTCGGACAGCCAGGCTGCCATCAATTCTCTGGAGGCAACATCCCTAAATTCACAAACAGCCCTCTACTGCCGCAGATATCTTAACGAGATGGCTAAGCTGTTTAATATACGCCTTATATGAGTGCCTGGGCATAGGGATATCCCGGGGAACTGCAAAGCTGATAAACTTGCTAGGAAAGGGACGACATTACAAATTCTCGAAGAATTTGCATATATTGGTGCGGCACTATCCACGTGCAAGCCTGAGAAGGTTAAAATATCTTCTCGCGCTAGATAGGAAAAGATTGTCTACGTTAGTATCAGTTCTGATGGGACAAAAGATTAGGTATTGACTCCAATTACTTCTGCAGAAGCTACGGAGATGAGGAAGAAGTGGAGAGCATTGAGCACTTGCTATGCGACTGTCCCACTTTGAATAAACGACGACTGGACGTACGGGGTCGGCCTTTCTAGGCAGTCTTACAGATCTATCCGGTACCGATATTCGTATTATCGATAAATTTGTATATCAAACAGGTTGGTTTCGATGCGGGGCATTTCAGCCCATGGTAACACTAGGGACCTAAAATGGTCTATGTGAGCTGGAAAAAAATACGGCTGCCACCCTACCCTAAACCTAAGTTAGGGTGCGACTGTCCCGCTTTGAGTAAACGACGACTGGACGTACTGTGGTCGGCCCTTCTACGCAGTCTAACAGATCTTTCCGGTACTGATATTCCGATTATCGATAAATTTGTATATCAAACAGGTTGGTTTCGATGAGGGTCCGCCCGTGGTAAAACTAGGGACCTAAACTGGTCGATGTAAGCTGGCAAAAAATATGGCTGCCTTACTAAACTAAACCTATACGCGTACACTTAGCCATCAAGTGGCCAAAATCACTTGGCGAAAATCGAAAATAAAAATGTCCACCAAGTTTTAAGAAAATATTTCCAGCCCTCTAGACGTCATGCTGAGGTCAAACCGACAAAAGAATTTGAGAACGAAAAATATATATTATCATTTCAATTGTTATACCCTGCACCATAGGATGGGGGTATACTTACTTTGTCATTCCGTTTTCAACACCTTGAAAATTTATCTGCGACCCGATAAATTAATTATATTCATGATATTCGTGAAATTGTATGCAGTTTGTATTCTATTTTGACTAGAACTAATCACAGTAAAAATTTTGCAAATCGGTTCATATGTGGTTATAGCCACCCTATAGAGGTTGCTCTAAAGTAGGTTTATTTAAATCATAAATACCACATTTTCTAAGCATTTTAAGCGTATCATTGCAGTTTATGTTTTATTCAGACAAGAATTCATCACAGTAAAAATATTTTAAATCACTTCATATTTTGTTATAGTCCACCTAAAGATGTCGCCTCCAAAAAGGCTTGTTTAAGCCATGAACACAACATTTTCTTAGCAATTTAGCTGAAACTTTACAGTTTGTATTCTATTTAGCAATAATTCATCTCAAAACATTTAGTCAGTTTATATTTTGTGTAGTCCCCGTGTAGAATTAGCCCTCAAATATGCTAATATGCGATAAATACCACATTTTTTAGATAAAGAGTTTGGCTATAGAATTTGGGGCTTAAAATTTGGCTAAAAATTCCAGCGATCATTTTTCTTAATATATGCTTCAACAAAAAGGATGGTTCGATTTGCTCCATATCCAAAGATTTTTCCAGTATATAATTGAATGCAATCCATAGTAGACGGTATATATACCCTTATATACATATTTATCTTATATATAAGATTCAGGATGGCGGAACTTAAAGTTTTTTACTTGTTATACCCTCACTTTAGTGTGACGAGGGTATATATCATTTGCTACGGAAAAAAGTGTAACACATCGAAGGAGTGACCTAAGACCCCATGTATGTTCGGCGGAAATCCGTTTTGGGTCATTTTAAGTCGAATGATCAATGTCCGTCCGTCTGTCCGTCTGCCTGTCTGTCTGTCTGCTGGCTGGTGCGCACGATAACTCTCGAAAGGAGTAACCGATTGACTTCAAATTTCGTATGTGGTAATATTTTTTTCTATCTCCGGCTAAGTTCGAAGATGGTCCATATTAGTCCACTCCTTCTGGAACGTTAATATACCAGTCCATATAAACGGTTACAATTCGGCACAGTGCAATGTATTTATGTAAAGTATCTGCTGTTCAGCGAAATATAGGTGTATTTCTTAAACCCCTTCTGGTACCTCCCACAAAAATTGACAGAATAATTTGTGTAATATTCAATATTACATTACTCACAAAGTGAGGGTATATCTTAGTCGGTTTACCCGACTGAAACTTTCTTACTTATTTGTTTTTTATTAAAATAGCTTCAAGCTTACAAAGTTTGGATCACGGCATAAAGGACAACCCGGGCAATGCCGGGTATTAAAATGCTAGTATATTCTTATTTACATACTCGTATATATCACTCACAATATTTTCATTTTGATTTTATTTCTCTAAATTTTATAACACCTACCTGAAATAGAAAACAAATATGTATTAGAGTCTGAAAGCTTAAACAAAATGCATATCAATATAGAAAGTATTTAAATTAAAGAAAATAAATGTATTTTATTGTAGATTATTCCTTATTTAGAATTCTTACGAATTCCTTTCGTTAACATTGAAACTCGAAATCTGCTGCGCACTTTTATATCAGCATTTTAAATGACACCATAATCTTGACAGTTAGTACACTCGTGTTTCACTTAATCCTAAAGAAAAAAAAACACCTTTTATATCTTTAAAAAGCTTCGAAGGAATTTCCATAGTGAAACAATCATCAAGACAGAATAAAGCATTTCCAGGAAACTGCTCTTAAAAATGAGAACTTTTTTCATATACATACAGACAAGTTTTAAAGGGTCTTATTAAAATTGCACTCGGGGAATTACACAGCATACGATTATGGAATTACTACCTTCACTGGTTATGTGCTCAAAGTTTGTGCAAAATTCAAAGAATTTAGTTTAACTAGACAGGAAAGGTTAAGTCGGGCGGGGTCGACTGTATAATAACATCCACCGTCATTTGTCAAGCAATGCGTTGAGAAATAGTTAAGGACTATATCAAAGCATTGTTACTAAGATATGTGGCAGGTTAAATCAGATAAAAAGAGTTGTAACTACACTGCGACTTTCATGTGGAGATTATATAAAAACGTAAAGAGATGTAGACAATTTTTACAAAGAGTGGTAATGAACAAATTAAAATGTATAGCAATAATTTCATCCAGATAGTTTGTGTAAATTCTCTACACCCACAACGAGTCAAATCAAAAGTGGCTTTGATATGGGGATTAATTAGAAACTGGACCTATATGCCCCTTTGAATTAGGGATGATTTAAAGCAATATAAGGTATACATGCTTAAGTTTCAGTCAAATCGTTTAAAAAAATATGTTCTAGGAACCAACATGCTTACAATAAGGGGAAGTCTACAGAATCAGCCCTGCACAAACTTGTCAGCACTATCGATTGCATTTCAAAGAAGGTGGCATTTTAGCAACATTCACTTAGATGCGGTTATTGCGCCACTGTTTAAAAGTTAGCTCTAGTTGTTTGTTTGTATCGTTTGGCTTAAGGCTTGAGTTAAAAAACTGGTGTTGTTGTTTTTATTTTATTTATTTAATTTTCCAATATTTCGATTGAATTCTTCAATCATCTTCAGGGAGATTTAATGGAAAATTCTTAGCAAACAGTCCGTTTAGCTTATGGTGTTTTTGTCAAGTGATACATACACACAAGTTAGCTCTTGTTTGATTAGACTAATTCAAAGCCTGCTCAACAAAAGACGCATAACAGCATGTCTTGGGTCCACAACTCTAACAAGGTTTGTAAACAGAGGGACCCCACAAGGAGGAGTACTGTCTCCACTAATTTGGAACACAGCGGTGAATGAAATCCTGCTAGATCTAGAACGTTGTGGCTGCAAGGTCGTGGCATATGCGGACGACGTGGCAATTGCAGTGAGTGGCAAATTCGTAAACGTCCTCAGAGACATTCTACAGGTGGCTTTGAACAAATTGGCTAGATGGGAGAGAAGCAGCGGTTTGGGCGTAAAACCAAACAAGACAGAATTGGTTCTCTTTACTAGGATGAAAGAGGGTCCACATGTGGACCCTCCACCTCGGATAAATGGAACAGATCTAGTCTTTTCTGAAAGTGCAAAATTTTTAGGAATAATTCTAGATAGAAAACTGTTATTTAGACTTAACGTATTGGAACGTGTAAGGAAGGCCAACGTCGCCTTATATTCCTGCAAAAAGGCTGTAGGGTCGCGGTGGGGCCTCTCTCGCCTCCATTTGTGTGGGAGTTACAAAAAGGGGCGTACCAATAACGCCCAATTTTCACTGGACTCTGGGTACTATTAAAGCATTACACTATACAAAATTTCAAGTATTTGTATTAAGTGATATTAAAGCTATAAGCAATTAAATTTTGGTGCAAAATGGTCCATTTGTGTGGGAGGTACAAAAAGGGGCATGGCAACTTCGCCCATTTTTCTCGAGGTAATAGCGACTAATAAACTAATACTATGTGTCGATTTTCAGAACATTCGAATAAGTAGTACAAAAATTATTAAAGAATCAATATTTCACTAAAAGTTAACCCTTTGTGGGGGAGCTATTAGAAGCAGTGGACCAATATAGCTCATCTTCGAACTTAGCCGGATATAAAAAAAATATTACCGCATACCAAATTTGAAGTCAATGGGTCACTCCTTTCTAGAGTTATCATGCGCACCAACCAGCAGACAGACAGACGGATGGACATTGCTCAATCGACTTCAAATGGCCCAAAAGTAATATCCCCCAAACATACTTGGGGTCTTAGGTCACTCATTCGATGTGTTCCTCTTTTGGCCCGTAGCAAATGATATATATCCCTCGTATCACTAAAGTGAGGGTATAATTACCAACCAATTACACTGTGCAACAGTGAAAAATACAAGACTTGACAGTATAGGTTGGATTAAACTACCAAAGGGTAGTATAACCCCATAATCGGTTTGGCGAAATTGGTGACCAAATTTTTGTATCGGCCTCAAAAGTAATAATGCAGCAAAGAATATGCTGAACAATGTTTGTTAACATTTTATGCGAAAAAAACATTTTATCCCCGCCCTCCCTCATTTTTAGCGGTGCTTTTTACAATTTGTTAAAATAGGGTTACAAATTACAGTTATGGGGAAGGGGGCTAGAGGATTAATATGTTCCACATAAATATTGGCCTTAATGTTATCTACAATGTTGCAATGTTACAATGTCAGAATAGTGAAATACTATAATTTTTGAGGTACAATGTGGTCTTTAGAGCTATTTAGGGTGCCTACACACGTTCAGATTGTATTGATATGTCCACAAAAATTGTTCAGGTTTACCGTGGCTACACCGAGGAAAATAATTGGATTAAATTCGATAGTAACAATAAAACAATAGTAGATTTGTTCCTATACTTTTTTATTGTAAAACTAGAAAAAGAGAAATAATTCAAAATTCTCTCTCAGTAAACATGTTTTAAAAAAGTACGGGAACGGAAATCTGGTAAAAAAAAATAGCAAGCACAGACAAACTTCTTCTATTTGAAGTTTCTGTTATATTACTTTCAATGTATTTTGAATGCTACTACTTTTACTCGGAAAAATTTGTCGAGTAAAAACTAGTAAAAAAGTAGTTAAAGAGAAAGACATTTTGAAAGTTCTCTCTTAAATTTGTATACTATTTTTACTAGTTTTTTTAGTAAAGGAACGCTTTTTGGAGTCAAACTGGTAAAAAAAGGTAAAACTAGTAACTTGTAGTAGGTAAAGGAACAAAGCTAATACTAGCAACAAAAACTCTATTGCATACACCATGTGCCGGTTGTATTAAAATGTAAATAGTTAAAACAACAATAATAACATGGAGACGATCAATTAAAAATGCTTGCAACTAAATCGATGATTGTATCAATCGATTTAAGAAAGTTTTTTTTCATTGACACTCGGTTAGTTGTGGAAACCAATTTTCAATTTTCATTATAGTAACATATGATCGATTTTTGGTTGTGACAACCAATGCTTTATTCTTGACAACAGAAATTGTATCAATAGACCAAAGATTATTATTATTGCAACGAATAATTGGTTACTATAACAGAAAAAAATATGAATAAGTAATCATTTTTTGGTTATCCCAATAATTTCCCAAATATAGAATAATTAAATATATTTTGGGAAATACAACCGAAAGCATGTTTGCTGTTCTTTTGTTGATACATGACAAACAAAAAATAAAATTATTCGACATAAATAAATCTTCAACATTTTTTTCAAGAACGGTGTATGTAGTCCAATAGTACTGGTATTAAAGTTATAAGCTGTTAATTTTTGTAAAGAGTTTTCCAACAAGAGGTGTTATTTTGATCGGATGTTTATTTCATAATAAAGAGGAAGGTATGCCGTTAATAATGAAAAACAACATCAGCCAAATGCCCACCACGACAACGCTTACAGAACCATATCCTTTTCATGAAATTTTCCATAACCAAATCGCAAAGTGGCTGCCCCATGTCCTCGATAGCCTCACTAATTCTATTTTTGAGGTCTTGAATCGAAGGAAGAAGTCGCAAGCTGTTAAATCACAAGATCTCGGTGGCCAATTGTGATCACTTCTTCGAGAGATAACACGGTCCGGAAACTTTTCCCGTAACAGAGCAATGGTTTCGTTGCTTGTGTGGCACGTAGCGCCGTCTTGTTGAAAGTTAACGTTGTCCAGATCAATACCATCCAACTCCGACCATAAAAAATCATTAATCATCTCTCGATAGCGCAATCCATTCACCGTAACTGTTGATCCAACCTCATTTTCGAAAAAGTAAGGTCCACTGACCCCGCCGGACCATAAACCGCACCAAACAGTCACACTTGGAGGATGGAGAGGCTTCTCAACAATAAATCTTGGGTTTTCCGAGCCCCAGATGCGACAATTTTGCTTGTTGACGTAGCCAGCGAGCTTGAAATGGGCCTAATCAGTCAAGATGATTTTTCGATGATTTTCGATGATTTTCGATTTTTCGAACTTTAATAATTTCAATGCGATGTTGAATCGTGTATCGTTCCATTTTTATACCCTACACCACACTATGGTACAGGGTATTATGACTTTGTGCATTTGTTTGTAACACCCAAGAGGAGAATAGATAGACCCATTGTTTATTATACCGATCGACTTGTAATCACTTTCTGAGTTGATTTAGCTATGTCCGTCTGTCTGTAGATGTATTCTTGTAATCAAAGTACAGGTCGCAATTATGGTCCGATCTCAACGAAATTATTGCACATATCTTTCTTTAGGCCAAAGGACGATACCTATTGAATTTGGTTAAAATCGTTTCAGATTTACATATAGCTCCCATATATATGTACCTCCGATTTGGCATATATGTACTGTATAAGCAACATTTTTGGACCGATTTGTAGAAAAGTTTACAGAGAGTAGTCTCGTAATACACTTAAAGATAATACAATTTGGGGGAAATCGTTTCAGATTTTAAATATAGCCCCATATATATTTTACCCCCGATTTGACATGTAAACGCTGTAGAAATTGTATTTTATATCCGATCAGTACGAAATTCGGCAGATAGAGGATTCTTATTACATGAAGGAGTACTGCCAAATTCGGATAAAATCGGTTCAGATTTAGATATAGCCCCCCATGTATATGTTACCCCCGATTTGAAATTCCAGCGCTGTAGAAACTGTATTTTATATCCGATCACAACGAAATTCGGCAGAAAGAGGTTTCTTATTATATAAAGGAATAATGCAAAATTCGGAGAAAATCGGTTCAGATTTAGATATAGCCCCCATATATATGTTAGCCCCGATTTGACATCTAAGCGCTAGAGGCCGTATTTTATATCCGATCAGTACGAAATTCGACAGACAATCGATTCAGATTTATATATAACCTCCATATATATGTTCCTCCTGATTTTATTACAAAGCGCTATAGAAGTTGTACATTACTTCCGATCATTACAAAATTCTCCAGAAAGATTTTTCTCAATTTAGGAACGAATATTGCTTAATTTAGCGATTATCGGTTCAGAATTAGATATATCCACATATATATGTTCTTACCCATTTATACACCTCCCTAACAAAATCGCATTGTTAGGGAGGCGTAGGGTATTATATAGTCGGCCCCGCCCGACTTTCTGCCATTCCTTACTGGTTAGTAATGGCGTAGTTTCTACTTGTCAAATGTCAAAGAATAAAAGCTTTAAAAGTGAAGGCTACCGAAATACCGGGTGTTTCAAAATAGCACCTCTTGTTGGAAAACCCTGTACAAAAATGTCCATTTGTGTGGGAAGTACCAAAAGAGCTGGTGCAAATCCGCCTATATCCTTAGCAGCATTAAATTCATACCACGCGGTATATAGATCTCATTTCGCCATATATCGCATTGTACATTTTGTTGTCCAGTTTACGAAATTGCCTAACCTCCAAATGGCCAGGTACTGTATTCATTATTCCATCCCCTCCTAGACATATTCATGTGAGCGAACATAAGTAAGTGGATGCTTATCACGGCTTATAATTTCTAAGTATTTAATAATAATCATAGTCAGTTTGTTCATACTTAATTCCTCTCACTGGCACCTCGTTTGCCCACAGAAATTCCGACGCGGTTACCAAAGGACAAAACTTTCTCGGTGAGTTTGGCATATATTGCCACATAGCGATATGACTTTTAAACAATCATACATCCTGCCTTTTGGCGTCTGTGGCCGTATGAAGATATGTGCAAACATGCATATATATATATATATATACATATAAATATATATATTTATATTTATGTATGTGTCTAAAGGGTGTACTTTTCAAATGAGTTGCACATAGTCGACCACAACAGCAGCACTTGTTGTGGTGATGGTATCCACAACAACACCAGACGATTGTCATTGTCCTGCCGTAGGAAAATGCATATCAAGTCATTGTGGAAGGAACCGCCACAGCCGACGCCAGTTACGATAATAATGACAAAAGCCATTAAGTGCAAATGCAAGTAAATGTGAATTAGAATGCGAATCAGACCGGCACTGCCATCTATGCGAATGACAACAATAAAACGAGTTCAACAACTGTCAATGACGGCCGCCATATGACTTGTGTGTGGAGAAGAAAGAAAAATATGAAAATAACTAATAACAAAAGTTATTTCAAGAATATTATCACATATCCTTCATTTTAGTTTTATGAAAATATCTTCTCGTTTCTTCTAGAGAAATACATTTATTACATTGGAGCGCATCACCCGCAGAGAGAAAATATTCAATGACCGAGTACACCGACTAAGGCGTAACATACAGTACTTGTGAGTGTTGTAATATTCCAAATACTGTACTTTGTGTGCATAGCAAGACATTTAGTCATTAATTTAATGATTAATGACAACATTTGTTGCATGTTATCTCGCAAATGACAATATTTCATATAGACAATTTCATATATGGGTAGTTCTTTCTCAAGAGTCAGAGGTCAAAAATTAGATCTTTCTAAAATTTTCCGAAAATGTTGCCCTTGTATGCGAGAGTAACGACCCATAATATTAAAAAAAATGAAAATTGGAGGTCAAAATTCAGAAAAATTTATTTTTTTCGGTAGAGTACATATGGACTGATTTTATAAAAAATTTAACGAAAAAAAAATTAGATCGATTTTGAGAAATCGCAATTTATATTTTTATTTCCGCGAAAAGTGACCGAAATAAGCTGTTTTACATAAAGTTAGTATTTTTTATGTAAAGTACGCGGAAAAAGCTTTAAGAAATGATATTATCTATTTTCAATTTCTTATGCTCTGTAGCGTTATAATTAACTTCGAAAATCCATTGCAGAGGAATAAATTTTTCTGAAATTTGACGGCGCCCACTGCCTTCAATTTTCATTTAAATTTTTTTTTAATAATGTGGGTTATTGCTTCCACTTTCTAGGGCAACATTTTCTGAGAATTTGAGAAAGATCTAATTTTCGATTAGAAATTGTGGTTTAGTAACTTTCGTTAAAATAATTAGAAAAAATATTTTTTTCAATAAAACCCCATTTTGCTGGCGCGAAAAAAATCATAAAAAATATATAAAACAAGACAGAAAGTTCAGTCGGGTAAACCGACTTACGAATACCCTCACATTGAGTTAAAACAAATCGTAAATTTATTTATTTTTTTGTTTTAATTACATTATTTTCGAATTAAATTTCATTTAATAACTTTGAATTATCTACTGATATTAAAGTTGTTAACTGCTAACTATTGGGTGGGAGGGACCAAAAGGGGTGTGCCAATATCGCCCACTTTTTCCCTGGACTCTAGGTACTATAAAAGCATTACACTGTTCAACATTACAATTTTTGTATGAACTGGTATTCAAGTTCCATGCTGTTAGTTATACCCTACACCACACTGTGGTACAGGGTATTATAAGTTTGTTTCACAGCAGCTGTTTGTAACACCTGAAAATAACACAGCTAGACCCACCTTAAAGTATACCGATCGACTCAGAATCACAAGCTGAGTCGATTTAACCATGTATGTCCGTCCGTCCGTCTGTCCATGAAAGATGTTCGTCGACTACAGGTCGCAATTTCACTCCGATCGTTCTGAAATTTTGCAGTTTAGAGTATTTCGCAGCTGTAAAGATCCCTATTAAGTTTGGTTGAAATCGGTTCAGATTTAGATATAGCTCCCATATATATCTTTCGTCCGATTTGGCCCTTTGGTCCTATATAAGCTGTATTTTACATCCAATCGTTTTGAAATTTAGAATGGTAGAGTTTCTTGATCCATGAACCAACATTGCCGAATTCGGTAAGAAAATCGGTTAAGATTTAGCTATAGCTCCCATATATTGGGCCTTTAATTTCAAGTATTTGCATGAAGTGATATTATTGTTGGTGCAAAATGGTATATTTGGGTGGGAGGTATAAAAAGGGGCGCGGCAACTTCGCCCATTTTTCTCGAGGTGATAGTGACTTATAAACTAATATTATGTGTAGAATTTCAGAGGATTCAAATAAGTGGTATAGAAGTTATTAAATAATCAATAATTCGCTAGACATTAACCCTATGTGGGGGAGGTACTAGAAGGAGTGGACCAATATGGCCCATGCTCGAACTTAGCCGGAGATAGAAGAAAATATTACCACATACCAAATTTTAAGTCAATCGGTTACTCCTTTCGAGAGTTATCGTGCGCACCAGCCAGCAGACAGACAAACGGACGGACGGAAATTGCTCATTCCACTTTAAATGACCTAAAACGGATATTCCCAGAACATACTTAGGGTCTTAGGTCACTCCCTCAATGTGTTACACTTTTGGGCCGTAGCAAATGATATATACCCTCGTATCACTAAAGTGAGGGTAAAAAAATTGGACAGATCATTAGAAAATAACATTGTTAAATTTGACATTTTCTTCTCATTCTGCTTCGATAGGGTTCTGAAGGATATAAAATAGTCGGCTATGACCGACTTTAGTCCGTCTTTACTGGTTTTATTATGAAAGATTCACAAAATATTGTAAAGAATTGCAATAATACTTGATA
Source organism: Eudasyphora cyanicolor (assembly GCA_963930755.1). NCBI lineage: Eukaryota > Metazoa > Arthropoda > Insecta > Diptera > Muscidae > Eudasyphora > Eudasyphora cyanicolor. The sequence continues at coordinate 169,163,091 of OZ005736.1, read as the reverse complement.
TTGGCTGACTGATTAGGAAAAGTCAGATTTATTTCCATTTATTATATTCGCCCACTGTGAGTTGTCGAATGTATGTATACACGTATATATGTCAACGCATCTTGGTATCCTTTAACTCACTTCTCATTTAAAGTCACGTGAACGTACATTATTTTCTATAATTATTTTATCCACCAAGAGCTCAAGTCGTTTGCATTTGAAAGAAAGGGTTACAGAAAATGTTGGAGTAGACTTAAGTGTATGTCTGGTATAATTTGTAACAGAGAATTGCATTCATATGGGCCATGTATGTAAACACATTCGAGTTGATAGTTTGGGAAATATGAATACGGCGGAGGGGGGAAGATAAACATTGAACCAGTCCCCTAAGGGAAGCCAAAACCTTGTAAAATAATATGCATAACACGATAGCTGCGAAAGAGTAGCACCACTCTTCAATATGCTTGGAGCCCAAACACTTTAATGTCGTTCGAAATCGGGCCAACAACCCAAATAAACGCCCCACCCTCCCACTACTATGCGAGTATGAAATGTGAGAATATTTAAAAATCAAAAAGAAGTGCAGAAAAGCGAAGAAGGCGTTCAGGACGTTGTCGAAGAAGCAGAAAAAGACAAACCCAACATGTACTCGTATAACGAATGACCTTGACATTAAAAGGATTTCTTTTCACCATTTTCATTCATGACCAAATAAACCCATCCATCCACTCATCCGTCTGTCCAAACAAATATCCTCCATACATTCCATTTGTCCATCGTGCCATAGGAAAACAAAAAACTTCTATAACAAAAGAAATTCAAACGACAGCATGAAGGATAAATACTCAGTCACTCGCTCACACACTCACATACACATGAGAACTTGTATTCAAAGGACATTTGTCTTGAAGGAAATACCTCGGGTCGTGTTCTTGATGTTTTCTGTGAGTATTTGTGTGTCCACAACACAACTAACGACACTAGACTAATAAAGGGTAGGCCATTTAAAATTTTAAATTTAAACTACCCATTACTTTGATTTGAGCCCTTTGGATTATTTTCCGTGGGGAGCCATTAAGGATAAATGTTATGCAAAGCATTCAGAGACAAAAGAAGCCTTGAAACATGAAATCGAAGCTGCCATTGAAGAGATTTGACACGAAACAATCGAAAATGTACCGAAAAATTGGATTGATCGGGTGAGGTACTGCCGAGCCAGTCATGAATGATATTGTGGTCCACTAACTATTAAATGACAATGTTCCACCTTTTAAATAAAACCAGAAATTTGAAAAAATTATAAGTATTTTTTTTTATAATCGATTCAAATTTAAAATTTGAAATGGCCCATCCGTACCTGAGTCTAGCCCTAATATTCGCAATTGCCGAGCCAGTCGTGGTTGTCATACGAATGATATTGTGTTCCATTATTAAATGGCAAAGTTCAACCTTTCCAATAAAACCAGAGATAAGAAAAAATTATCAGTACTTTTTTATAGCCGATTCAAATTTACAATTTTTAATGGCCCACCCTTTAATATAATAACACCTCCTCGACATCTATGATGACGACAAAAACGTCGTCACAGGTCACACTTGTCGAAATATTTCTTTGTTTCAAAAATTCAGTGCTATTTTTAAAAACTGAACAACCCCAATTGTGTTTCGAACTGAACCGAATGGAACGGAACTAACTACTTGTCCAAGTGCCATGAGTGATTATACAAATAAATAGGTGTGTTTTGAAGACATTTCCGACCCCACATAGAAGGATAAGGCCAACTATGAATACTACTATTACAGAGTAAAGTACTTGCATCTGCTGATACAATTACAATACCCAGCATACACTTTCATATTCTCTTAAAAGTGGTAAATAAAACTAAGAATGCATACAGGATCTAGAATATGGGGACTTAGTGAAGAGATACTAATAAAAATACTAGTGAAAGTAAGTAAGGAAAGTCAACTCTATTTATAAGATAAAAAAATAAAATCATGAGGGACATTTCCTGTTGTCGCCCGTTCAAGCACTATCAGCATCACACTTCCGTAGCAGGAAAATGTTTAATTATACTCGTAACGAAATCATTTTTAACATGCGTCTGCCTACAACTCCATTTTACATTATCGACACTAAAATTAATAATGTTGCTTTGTTTAGGTTTAGGTTAGGGTGGCAGCCGTATTTTTTATACTCGTACAAGCTCACATAGACCAGTTTAGGTCCCTAGTGTTACCACGGGCTGAAATGCCCCTCATCGAAACCAACCTGTTTGATATACAAATTTGTCGATAGTTCGAATATCGGTACTGGAAAGATCTGTTAGACTGCCTAGAAAAGCCGACCCCAGTATGTCCAGTCGTCGTTTACTCAGAGCGGGGCAGTCGCATAGCAAGTGCTCAATGCTCTCCACTTCTTTCTCATCTCCACAGCTTCTGCAGAAGTCATTGGAGTCAATACCCAATATTTTGGCGTGTTCGCCGATCAAGCAGTGTCACGTCAGAACTGATACTAACGTAGACAATCTTTGCCTCTCTAGTGCGAGGAGATATTTTGATCTTCTCAGATCATACCTTGGCCAGATTTTGTTGTAGCTACCCTGCAGGTGCCGATTTCTGTCCATCTTTCGTTGGACTGCCTGATTACCTCTTGCCTAAGCTAAAGCTTGCACGTAGATAGTGGCGCACCAATAAAGGGTTTTTCAACAGGGACGCTACAAAAGTAGACCGACAGGGACAGCAAACGACGCCATATTTTTTGCCGCTCTTTTGACATTTCTCTTCAGTAAGGTTTGCCATTTCATGATGGAATGATATACGAGCCAACAACGAGTCGAAATTATTAAAATTTACTACCGAAATCCGGAGTCAGTGGCCTCAACGTTAAGAGCGCTACGTCCAATTTATGATGAGGCTCATTTCTGGCTGAATGGCTTCGTCAATAAACAAAATATGCGTTATTGGTCAGACAGCAATCCACACGTACTCCATGAGTCATCATTGCATCCCGAAAAAATTACGGTTTGGTGTGGTTTATGGGCCGGCGGCGTCATTGTGTCATACTTCGTCCGTGATGATCAAGACCGGCACGTTACTGTGAATGGGAATCGCTACCGTTCAATGATAACCGAATATTTTTGGCCCCAATTGGATGATATGGACTTGGAGGACATGTGGTTCCCACAGGATGGCGCCACAAGCCACACAGCGAATGCCACAATCAATTTATTGGAAACCAAGTTTGGAGAACGTGTTATCTCACGAAATGGTCCAGTCGATTGGCCGCCTCGGTCGTGCGATTTGATGCCGTTAGACTATTCTATGTCTATGGTCTATGCCAACAAGCCAGCGACGATTGATGAACTTCGTACGAATATCGAAAGTTAAATTGCTGCAGTATCGGCCGATTTATGCTTGAAAACCGTCGAAAATTGGGTTCTGCAAGCGTGCCCGTGGTGGCCATGCAAAAGAAATCGAGTTCCATATATAATGGCATCGAACGTACTTTCACAGGAATAAAGAATTTCATTGATATCCAAAACCGTTTTTGTTTTATTTAAAAAAACTTTTGTAGCGCTCTTATTGAAAACCCCGTTATATGCAAATTCTGCGACTTCATCGGCTTTGCAGTTCCCCGGGATATCCCTATGCCCAGGCAACCATATGAAGTGTATATTAAACTGCTCAGCCATCTCGTTAAGAGATCTGCGGCAGTCGAGGGCTGTTTGTGAATTTAGGGATGTTGCCTCCAGAGATTTGATGGCAGCCTGGCTGTCCGAGTAAATGACAACGCCAGTGTTGGTTACTATGTTGCGACTCAGCCACTTGGCGACTTCCGATATTGCCATTATTTCGGCTTGATAGACACTGCAGGTATCTGGTAGTCTGTGAGCTATATCCAATCTAAGCTCTGCACAGTGTACTCCGAAGCCAACCTGTTCATCAAGCTTTGAACCATCCGTGTAAAAGTGGAGATGGTTTCTATTACCTGGTCTTCTTCCAACCCATTCATCTCTGGCGGGAACCATAGTGATGTAATTTCTCTCGAAGGTGTACACAGTTGGTATATAGTCCACTCGTTCGGTTGCCATAGCACTACACTTTGATATCCTCATGTGACCGTAGTTTTTGTACCTCCACATTGATAGGCAGTTTAATCTTATTGCCGCTTTGGTTGCAACTTCTCTCGCCACAATATTAAACGGCAGTGTGTATATGGAGTAGGGCTTGTAGAGACTCGGTCGCTGTAGTCCTTAAGGCTCCGCTTATGCTCAGGCAGTCTGTTGTCTGAACCTTTGTTAGTAGGTTGGTGATGGTTAGTTTGTCAGTTGCCGTCCACCATACCACAATGCCGTATAACAGTATAGGACGAACTACTGCTGTACCCAGCAAAATCTTGGTAAGTACCTGTCATTATTCCCCGCATTACCAAATAATGACATCTCAATATTCGCTGAATTACTTTCGGCTTATTAATAATGACTTACCAATAATAACAGAAATAAGTGATTTTTTATCAAAATAATTTTTGGCAAATTTTAGTATAATGCAATTTTGGCTATACTATGTGGGTTATTGTAGAAGATTTATTTATTTTCAACAAGTTTTCCAAAAATACGTGCAAATTGAATGAAAATACCAAAAATATTTACGTATATCGTATGATGTTAGACCATTGAAGAATTTTTCACATGGTGTTTTGGGTTCAGAAATTCGAAATATGCGCGACAATATGCACAAAATTACTTTCAATGGCCATCTCTACATATCTACTACGTATTTTGTAATTTATTGGCAATGCATTATTCAAGTACTTAAAATCGTGAAAACATAAGCACATATTTATGTGGTATGCCTATGCTACAAATAAGTACTTATTATGCTACTTTATTGTATGCTTTTGGGAAGTACTTCCCTCCAATGACATCCCCATGTTAAAATAATGAGAAAAGTGGCTGAATAATAAGTACTTACCATTATCGAACTTTGCTTACTCGTCGGATTATTTGGTAATGAGAAATTTTGCTGGGTATATATCCAGTGGACGATTTTAGTTGAGAGGCCCCACCGCGACCCTATAGCCTTTTTTCAGGAATATAAGGCGACGTTGGCCTTCCTTACACGTTCCAATACGTTAAGTCTAAATAAAAGTTTTCTATCTAGAATTATTCCTAAAAATTTTGCACTTTCAGAAAAGACTAGATCCGAGGTGGAGGGTCCACATGTGGGACTTTATTCATCCTAGTAAAGAGAGCCAATTCTGTCGTGTTTGGGTTTACGCCCAAACCGCTGCTTCTGACCCATCTAGCCAATTTGTTCAGAGCCACCTGTAGAATGTCTCGGAGGACGTTTTCGAATTTGCCACTTACTGCGATTGCAACTTCGTCCGCATATGCCACTACCTTGCAGCCACAACGTTCTAGATCTTGTAGGATTTCATTCACCGCTAGGTTCTAAATTAGTGGAGACATTACTCCTCCTTGTGGGGTCCCTCTGTTTACAAACCTTGTTAGAGTTGTGGACCCAAGACATGCTGTTATCCGCCTTCTGTTGGGCAGACTTTGAATTAGTCTAATCAAACTACACCATTTTCAATTGTAATTCGAAAAAAGTCAATTGAAATTTGAAGATTTCATTTGAAATTCGAAAAATATCAACTGAAATTCGAATATTCCTTTTGAAAATTCGAAAAAGGTCAATTGAAATTCGACAACATCACTTGATATACGAAGATTATCAATTGAAATTCCAAAAACATCAATTGAAATTCGAAACACATCAATTGAAATTCGAAACGCATCATTTGGAATTCCTAAAATTGCAATTGAAATTCGGAATACGTCAATTGAAATTCGAATTTTTCCATTGGAAATTAGTAATACAACAATTGAAATTCGGAAAACATCAATTGAAATTCGAAATTCATCATTTGAAATTCGAAAATGTAAACAAAATCAATGCTGTATATTAGATGGGGTATCATTTAAGTGATACAATTTGTCTGTGTTAAACCTTTAATATTAAAATATTTAAATATGTTTTGTTTCAACTAATTTTGAATAAATATTCATAAAAGATAAGATCATTATATGTTAAGATTTAGTCACCAAATGTGTTTAAATAAATTCTACCCAATCTAATGTGCAGATTTGTTCACATTTTCGAATTTCAATTGATGTATTTCGAATATCACTTGATTTTTTTCGAATTTCAATTGGTGTATTACGAATTTCAAATGGAAAAATTCGAATTTCAATTGATGTATTTCGAATATCAATTGATGTGTTTCTAATTTCAATTGATGTATTTCGAATTTCAATTGATGTGTTTCGAAATTCAATTGATGTGTTTCGAATTTCAATTGATTTTTTTCGAATTTTAATTGATTTTTGTCGAATTTCAAATGGAATCTTCGAATTTCAATTGACCTTTTTCGAATTTCAAATGGAATCTTCGAATTTCAATTGACCTTATTCGAAATTGAATTGATTTTTTCGAATTACAGTTGAAAATGGTGTAGATTTAACTTTTAGATGTGACAGTGCCGCAATTACTGCATCTGAGTGAATGTTGTTAAAAGCCCCTTCTATGTCAAAAAATGCCACCATGGTGAATTCCTGATTCTGTAGACTTCCCCTTATTGTAAGCATGTTGGTTCACCGAGAGGAGTTTTGTATCCAGGTTTTCCTTAATGAAACAATCTAAAAGTCTTTCCAGACCTTTCAATAGGAAGGAGTATAGGCTAATTGGTCTGAAGTCTTTTGGCCTAGTGTGTGATATCTTCCCCGCTTTAGGTATGAATACCGCATTGGTATCCCTCCATCGATTCGGGATGTATGAAAGCCTGATACAGCCTACATAAATTTTCTCCAGCCAGGGGATAATGTACTTCAACATTTTCTGCATTTCTGCCGGAGTGATGCCGTCTGGTCCAGGTGACTTGAAGGACTCAAAGCTATTAATAGCCCAGCTTATTCTGGATCTCTCAGTCAACAAGCTAGCGACGCTCGCAGTCCACTCGCACTCTTGTTGGTCCTGCTGATCCTCTGGTTCTGTTAGAGAGTTCCCCGGGAAATGTTAGACATTTAGAGATTGCTCGCTGTTTTTTGTCCAGTTGTTTGCCTCATCCTGCAAATACCCCACTGTACAAGGAGAAGTGGATAGTACCTTCCTCAGCCTTGCGGCGTCGGAGACCTTTTCCACTTCGCCACAGAAGGAATACCAAGAGCGTCTTTGCGCCTTCCTAAGCTCCTTCTTATGGATCTTGAGTTGCCCTTTATATGCATCCCAATCATTGCCGTTATCTCAGAAGTCCACCATTGATGATTAGTTTTACCCTTGTACCTTGTTTTTGGACAGGCTTCTTCAAGGGAACTATCGAATGATGTGGTGATATGCTCGACCAGATTATCCAGACCGGCTTTGTCATTCGGTTCATAAAGAAGTTTAGAGTTGAGGACCTTTTTAAAATTCTTCTCATACAGGTGCCACTTTGTCTTCCTCACATTTCTGTGGACAGCAGGTTTAGGCGCTTTTTCGGCGAGTTTGAACTCTATCGTATAATGGTGATCTGAGAATGAGTGGTCGTCCAGTACATTCCACCCAAAAATTTTTTCTGACACCCGGTCAGTAGCAAACGTTACGTCTAGTACTTCTTGTCTGTCTTTAATAGTATAGGTCGGTTTATTACCTATGTCACCAATACTTAGGTTGGTAGTTAGAATAAAATCAAGAAGAGAATCACCCCTATTGTTTATATCCGTATTATCCCAGATAGTATGATGAGCGATCGTCCGGCAGACGGTTTGCATATAAACCATGCCGTCACTTTGTATATTCAAAAACAAATATATTTACATTGTGTACATTTAAGATATATTGTTTTATAACGTTTTTGAAAAAATAAAGTATTTGAATTGAATTGAATTGAATGATGAGCGTTCGTGTCTGCGCCAACAATCAGCTCGACCTCGTCAGACGTTGCTTCTTCTACTACATCCCTGAAGAGAGCAGTCGGTACCACAGCTTCATAAGGCAAGTAACTGGAGACCACCCAATATATGCGATTACCGATCTCCAGACTAGCAGATGTTTGGTCTTTACCACTTAAATTAGCCAGGAGAAAGATACTTAGATCTTTCCTCGCCAAAATGCAGGTTCTTGTAGTGCCTTCATAGTTGGCCACAAGCAGTTTAAAGTTGGGTGTCCTGATACCGCACACCCTTCCTCCCACTGCGTAGGGCTCCTGTATCAGGACGATGTCTACTGCACCTGTGGACAGGCGCAGCAATAGAGCCGCTGAGGCTGCTTTAGCGTGATGGAGGTTAATCTGTAAAATTCTTACCATCATTGGTAATTGACAGATTAACATCCACCCCGACAAGGGTGTTATCGAACTCTTCGTCCGTATCATCGAGAAGCGTGTCCCCGCCAGATGCGTCATAGAGTCCGGAGACTCTTAGCCCCTCTGTGTCAGAAGTAGAGCTTTCGTCCTCAGAGTAGGACGTTACAGATCTTCTGTTAGAGTTGGAGTCACCAGAAATAATGGGCGTGGATACCTCCTCAGCCATACTGTAGGGGTGCACTTGCACGTTGTATATGGGAGGTGGATTCAGCGTTAAGGATCAAATTGACCTACCGCTTTTTACCATCCGCCTAACCCTCCTTGCTGATTCTCCAATTATGGGCGGGCAGACCAGGATTGGAATCTTTTATTATTTCTAATATGTCAGCCGGGTTGGAGGGCTCTTCTGTAACCCAGGTGATGGCTCTAGGGTGACTAGGGATGTTGTTTTTTTCGACAACATCCAACTGGGCACTCGGCCATACCTCACCCGCTCGACTCAGAGCAGCCTTCTACAGGTCTACTGATCTGGCATCACCGAAATATAAGAGCTTTACTCTCCCCTGATGCCATCCTGCATCGTTGCAGATTGGTGGTGTGGGCGGCATTTCTCTACGGACATCGAGGTAATGATCCATAATGGCTGATTGCACATGGCTCCATTTGTCCTTGAGGATGCATCCATCCTCACTACTTCTGTCTATAACGGCCATCACTAGACTCTCCTTCGCCACTTCATTGAAGGGCTTGGTGCCTTTGCCTTTTTCGAAGGCAGGGGTTCATCATGCAATCGGCTGCTCCTTTCGAGACTTATCGTGCATTGCTCATTCGACTTAAAATCACCCAAAACGGATATCCGCAGAACATACGTAGGGTCTTAGGTCACTCCTTCGATATATTTCACTTTTGGTCCATAGCAAATGATATATACCCACGTATCACTAAAGTGAGGGTATAAAAACGAACGCTGCAAGTTTTAGCCAAATTTTAGGCCGAAAATTCTTTAGGCAAACTCTTCACCTGAAAAATGTGGTATTTATGGGTTAAAAAGCTTCTTTCGGAACTACATCTACATCAAAATAAAATTTGACTTTTCTAAATTTTATTGATATAAATACTTGCCAAAATAGACTACAAAATGCGAAGTTTCAGCTAAATTTCTTCGAAAATTTAGTGTTTATGACTTAAATAAGCCTTTTTGGGAGAGACATCTAAAGGGAGCGACATCTACTAATATGAACTGATTTAAAAAATTTTTACTGCGATGAATTCTTGTCTTAATTAAATACAAACTGCAAATATTCAGTTATAATTCTTACAAAATGTTGTATTATGGCTTAAATACATATATTTTGTAGCGACCTCTATAGAGTGACTATAACGAAATATGAACTGATTTGTAAAATTTTTGCTGTGATGAATTCTAGTCAGAATAAAATACAAACTGCGAAGTTTCTGCTAAATTGCTTTAAAAATGTGAAATATTTGTACCAAATTTGATCAACCTTATTACGGACTGTAGCGTGATTACAACATACGGACGGACGGACGGACGGAAATGGCTAAATCGTCTTAGAATTTTAAGACGATCACGAATATATATACTTTACGGGGTTTCAGATCAATATTTAGAGGTGTTAAAAACGGAGTGACTAAATGAATATACCCCCTATCCTATGGTGGAGGGTATTAAACGTTTGTAATCATCGCACGGTAGCGCTCGCCATTCACAGTAACGTTCCTGCCTTCGTCGTTGAAAAAGTACGGTCCAATGATGCCAACGGCAATATTTTCCTCTGTCCGCACTCCACGTATGGGTGTTGGTGGTTTAGTGTCCAATAATATTGTTGTTGTTGTATCAGCTAGGAGACGCTGAGTTGATAATCCTTAACTCAATTTCAATTAAAGAATTCCTTCCGGCATATGTATACCCAATTAACGTGGGAACCTTATGTTGTTTTCATCTTACTCAATATTGTCTGGATATTAATTAACATTTGTCTGTTAATTTCAGGGAATGCATGTTATTTGAGCTTTGCCGTTTTCTATTCTCCACTAGAAGTGCTGCATTTCTGTTAATAGTCTTCACGATGTTATGTCTTTGTTTAGTGTCCCTGTTAAGTTATTTTAGCTGCAGAAACTCCAATTATGATGAAAACATGAAATGTTGATGTTAAATTTTCCAGTGTCCTGGCTAGGAATCAAACCTAGCCCATTAACGTAAAATTGGTGCGAAAATGATTCACAAGATTCGGAATAGCCCCCTCAGAAGGTCGTCCAAACTGAGCATAAAATGGAAGAACTTAACCGAGCATGTAATTTGATAAGAAAATGCAATAATCTGCGAGCGTTGTTCGTTTGTTAGTCGACTCATGGTTAAATTATAGCCCAAACCAGGGCTGTGGAGTCGAAGTCGGCGTTGTTTTTGCTGCTTTCATGAAATTATACTTTCCAATAAATACATTGTATATTTTTAAAATATTTTGTACAAATATATGAATGGAAAGTGGTATCTCCATTTCAGAAGTTTTGAGATATTTAGCTTTTACGTTTTATAACTTTCGCGGCTTTAGTTTTAGGTTTATGGTGGGGTGGCAGCCAGTTCTACCATCTCACATAGACCAATTTAGGTCCCTAACCTAAACATAAAATTAAAATGCTCGAAAGTTATAAAACATCAAAACTAAATATCTCAAAATTACTGAAATGGAGATACGACTTTCTTTCTTAGGAGGGCAGTATATGAAAGAATATGTTTTGTCCGGAATATAATTGATTCAGTACATTTTATAAAATAGATCGAAGTCAAAGCCGGAGACGACTCCGAGATGAATTTTGCAAAATTATCTAATTCAACTATTTTCGCGATCAAAAATTTCGATTGATATGTATGTTCATAAACATATTTATTCAAAATATGTAAAAAAATAATAAAATGTATGCATTTGAAAGTATAATTTCATTAAATTTGCAAAAACAACGCCGACTCCGACTCCACAGCCCTGGACCAAACATAACATGTTAGACAGAAACATGTTACACGAAAACAGCTGAGCCGCCAAAAGCAGTGCTGCAAAAAATAAAGTTGCAAAAAAATCACCCTTTAGCGGTACATGCATCATATTGGCGTAGCGTCATATCGCCCAAAACCATGTATGTTATATCGCCCAAAAAAATCATTTTTTTTTTTTTTTTAGAAATTTTAGTTTTATTCATAGATTTGTTTATACAATATAACTTTAAAACCCCAGCGCCTTATAGGCTTTATAGAGGCAAAACTGGCAACATTAACAAAATATCTATAATATTAAACAATATCTCAAAAATAAAAAAATAAAATAATTATGAATGTACATAAATTATAATTCGAAATTGAAAATAATTCTAAATTTTATGTTAGAAGTGTTTCTAAATTCTCTAAAAGGTGTTGTTTTACCATTTTTTTAAAAGTTGATATTACCGATATATTCTTCAAATCATCAGCCAAATCATTATATTCACTTGGTCCAGCAAAACCAATACGTTGTTTACTTAAATCAAGTCGGCATCTTGAAACTACCAAATTATTTGCTTGTCTGGTATTTCTACCAGTTCTCATTCGATTTTCTCCAAATGTCATAGTTGTTGCACCTCTTGTTGACTTGAACATGTACATTAGGATTTGATGTTTGTATAAACCTCTGATTGGTAACACATTTTTAGATTTATATTTATACAAATTTAGTGTGTGATATCTGATTGGTATGTTATGTACAATTTTTAGAGCCTTATTTTGAGCAGATTGTAAGGATTTTAATGGAGTACTCACTTTACATCCATATATTATCGGAAGATACGTTAAATGAGAGTGTACAAGGGTTTGATAGATCAGTTCTTTCGTTTCAGTGTTTAACTTGTTCTTGAATTTGTATAAGATTCCTGTAGCTGAAGATATTTTTGCTTTTACATCTTCTATATGAGAATCCCACAACAGATTATGACTAAAAGTAACTCCCAAGTATTTTACTGTTCTTGATTCAGCAACAAGAGCACCATTTATGTGAACAAACATATCACCGTCACTACGATTAACATGGGGCTTGAATCGTATGAATTTCGTTTTACCAGTATTTAAAACCAATTTATTAAAACGGGCAAATTCAGCTAGAATAGCAGCATCATACTCAATCTGCGTTTTGAGGACCTTTTCGTGACTATATTTATAAAACAAACAAACATCATCCGCAAACATGTAAAGCTTTCCATAAAAATTTATATTTTTAAGATCATCAATGTAGATTTTGAACAATAGGGGGCCCAAAACACTCCCTTGAGGAACACCATGTTGAACAGGTAACATACTACTTCTGGAATCCCCAAATTGAACATACTGATACCTTTTACTAAGATAATCCTTAAATAGTGCCAAAGTATCATTAGACAACCCTATATTTTTAAGCTTCCTCACTAATATGTCATGTTGAACCAAGTCAAACGCCTTTGAAAAGTCAAAGAAGACACCTGCAACTCCTTTAGACCCATCATCAATTTCACTACAAATATACTCTACGACATTTATAACTGCTTCTTCAGTGCCAGATCCCTTTCTGAAACCATATTGTCTCTCAAACAAATTGTCATTAACAAGAAGATATTTAGACAACTGATCAAATATAAGTTTTTCCAAAACTTTGTCTATAATTGATAGTACGGATATGGGCCTAAAGTCAACAATATTGCTCGATTGAGCTTTTTTGGATATCGGTAAAATTTTATGAATTTTCAAGGATTCAGGGTATTTTTTATCTACAATCATGTTGTTAAATATTTTTGCTAGAATATCTATTATTAACTGTTTTTTAATAAATAGCATCTTCGGCGTAATGTTGTCATAACCAGGGCTTTTCTTAACTCTTAAATCATAAACTCGATTAAGATGGCAATTGGTGGACTCATTAATTAGGGTTCTAAACATATTGACGTCATCATTATAATAGTGCTGAATATTATCATTGAGCTCAATTACAGAATCACAAAAATATCTATTAAAAGCAAAGGCTTTATCAGCATCATTTAAGATAGATGCACCATCAACTGTAAAAATTTCTTTATTCAATTTGTTGGTACGACCTAGTTGCTTATTCAAAAATTGCCATGTTTTTTTCACATTTCATTTGTACGAACTCAAGGTTCGTGAGTAAAAATTTGGCATTAGGTTTTTATTGCAAATTTTAATTATTTTGCTTATACGCCACAGTTGCAGTTTAACATTGTTATTATCTTTATTTTTACGCCTTAGTTTTAACAATTTTTTCTTCAAATTTATCAGAGAAAGTAAATTATCGTTCATCCAAGGAGTAAGTTTGGAGCGAAAATTAACAGATCTGGAAGTAATCCTCGTACATTGAGAAATGAATTTAGTTGTTGTTATAGAAAAATTCGGTTTTTGGGCAATATATCATTTTGAACAGTAGATAATTATACCCTCACTTTAGTGTGACGAGGGTATATATCATTTGCTACGGAAAAAAGTGTAACACGTCGAAGGAGTGACCTAAGACCCCAAGTATGTTCGGAGGAAATCCGTTTTGGGTCATTTTAAGTCGAATGAGCAATGTCCGTCCGTCTGTCTGTCTGTCTGTCTGTCTGTCTGTCTGCTGGCTGGTGCGCACGATAACTCTCGAAAGGAGTAACCGATTGACCTCAAATTTGGTATGTGGTAATATTTTTTTCTATCTCCGGCTGAGTTCGAAGATGGGCCATATTGGTCCACTCCTTCTAGTACCTCCCCCACAAAGTGTTAAAATGTTGTGAATTATTGATTCTTTAATAACTGCTATACTACTTATTCGAATCTTTTGAAATTCCACACATAGTATTAGCTTATTAGTCGTTATCAACTCGAGAAAAATGGGCGAAGTCGCCACGTCCCTTTTGGTACCTCCCACACAAATGCACCATTTTGTACCAAAAGTTAACAGCTTATAACATTAATAACAGTGTTTAAAAATACTTGAAATTTTGTACAGTATTATGCTTTTATATTGCCTATAGTCCAGGGAAAAATGAGTGTTGTTGTCACGCCCCTTTTGGTACCTCCCACACAAATGTACCTTTTTGCACCAAAAGTTAACAGCTTATAACATTAAAACCAGTGTATAAAAATACTTGAAATTTTGTACAGTGTAATGTTTTTAGTGTCTATAGCCCTGTGAAAAATGGGCGTTATTGCCACGCCCCTTTTTGTACCTCCCACACAAAATGCCCAAATCATATCACAATTTAATGTCTCATAACGTTTATACCAGTGCACATAAATGCTTATAAGTCGGCACAGTGCAATGAATTTAAAGTATCTAATGTTCAGCAAAAAAAAAGGTGTATTTGATAAACCCCTTCTGGTACCTCCCACACAAATTGACAGAATAATTCGAGTAATATTCAATATTACATTACTCACAAAGTGAGGGTATACCTTAGTCGGTTTATTTTATATTTTTTTTCGCCCAAAAAAAAGTTATGTCATAACGCCTAAAGTATACAAACAAATCTATTCTCAAATGTCCATCACGCTAGTCAAAGTAAAATGTATCATGAACATTTTTTGTAAAGCAACTTTCGAATCGTCGGAATGCCAAAAGTTAGCTACGCAGACCAAAGAGATCAGTAGTAGGCGGCCTTCGGCCGTAGTTCTTGCATGGATTAAAGATTTTATCCTCTGGAAACAACAAATCTGTGCGTGGC
Organism: Eudasyphora cyanicolor; assembly: GCA_963930755.1. Taxonomy (NCBI): domain Eukaryota; kingdom Metazoa; phylum Arthropoda; class Insecta; order Diptera; family Muscidae; genus Eudasyphora; species Eudasyphora cyanicolor. Next base: position 169,148,042 of record OZ005736.1, on the reverse strand, counting down.
CGGGGTTAAAGATTTTCTCCTCTGGAGACTGCTATGCTCATCAGGGTATCTTTGCAAAGGCACATTTTTCGCCTAGACGTCTTTCAACATACATTCGTCAAAAGTCAGCTAACGTACGGATAATCCTATCTATGAATTTCTTCGTCGCCATGACGAATCTCTGTTTAAGTATACTAGAACAAGAACTATTTAGTGGAATAAAAAAAACCCCACATATCACCCCTACGATGAATCGTGCTCATAAATAAAAAAATGATATATACCCTCCTCTCTAATGTGAGGGCATAAATATGGGGATTTATTTGATTTATAATACAAATATCAATAAGTGTATATATAACATATAGAAAAAGGGTAACGCATCAAATGAGTGGCCTAAGACCCTAAGTTTATGCGGAGGAAATCCGTTTTAGAACACATTACTTATGTCCGTCCATCCGTAAGCCTGACTGGAGCGAAAGTTAACCTTCGAAACTATAGTTTCCAGAGATTAAACAGAGATTCGTCAGGGCGACGAACAAATTCATCAATAGGATTATCCGTACGTTAGCTGACTTTTGACGAATGACGAAGCTTTTTCTATCAGTGCAGTGGAGAAAATCCTTAATCCCGGCAGAAGGCCGTCCACGGACCTAATGTTTGCCAAAATGTCATATCGCCCAAAAAAACTTTGGGCTTTATGACATTGCGTTTGGGCGATATGAAATTTCCAGAAAACCAATTTGACGATATGTCGCCTTTTTGACGATATAACATACGTGGTTTTGGTCGTTATGACATTGGGCGATATGACGCTACGCCGCACAGTGGGCTAAAATGGAAAAAATGGACATAATTCTGCCATTTCAAAACCACTTATCGTATGGCGATGAAATTTTAAGTGTGTATACTAGAGGTGTTAGAGAGTTTACGTTCGGAACTTGGGCCCCCTATCTCATACAGGGGCGGAGCTACAGCGCCCTAAAGTTGACCACTTCGGGTATACAAAATTTTCATCGGCTTTTAACGGCTGTTGCGTTTGATTATTATTTCTAATATCAAAATAAAGAACTTTAAAAAAACCATCGAAATATATAAATTTTTAGGAATTTTATGCCGTATTTACGTTTCTGTCTATATGTTAGCCCCCATTTGACATGTAAGCGCTGTAAAAACTTTATTTTATATCCGATCAGTATGAAATTCGGCAGAAAGAGCTTTCTTATTACGCCACTAAAACCGGACACTCCATTCAAAAGTTAGAAGCCGATGAAAATTTTGTATACCCGAGGTGGTCAACTTTAGGGCGCTGTAGCTCCGCCACTGTATGAGATAGGGGGCCCAAGTTCCGAACTTAAACTCTCTAACACCTCTAGTATACACACTTAAAATTTCATCGCCATACGATAAGTGGTTTTGAAATGGCAGAATTATGTCCATATTTTTCCATTTTAGCCCACAGTGCGCCGTCATATTGCATTGCTATAATGTCTCTTTTGGTGTCGTTCTCAAAGTACCAGTAATAGATATAGGCGCCGTTGAACCTTGTTTAGGATTTCTGCATAGCTGTCCACCAGGCGTCAATGCCGTGCAGCAAAGTCGATCTGATTACTGCCGTATACGAGCTTTTGCATATTTGACTCAACCCCACTTTCAGTTATTTCTTATTTTACTCAACTAGAATCCATTATTCGAAATTGGCTAAATAACCTTAAAATTAAAATCGAAGGAATCCAATGTTAGTGTTTCCAGAACGCCCCGTAAAATCCACAAATGACAGTCACATAGCCGATAGTTGAGTCTCAGGTGTATATCGAATATGTCTTTTAGCCGAAGATCTATAATTTTCAACTGCAGCCGTTCCCGATAATTTTGGCTCGACTTAATTCTTTGTCCCATGTACATATGCATGTATTTATATATCAGACTAGCTGGACCCGGTCCACTTCGTTTCCCCAGACTTCAGATTTTTGATCCCGTTCATTTATCAAAACATGGCTCATGTAGATAGGTACAGTAGGAACCTTAAAAGAAATTGTCTTATATGGGCGGACGCACGCCCCCTCAATCCCTGAAAATTTCATCAAAACCGATCCAGCCGTTTTGGAGTCCATACATAACATACACACATCCATTTATATATTTATATATATATATCTGGAACCGGTCCACTTCGTTGCCTCAGATTTAGATTTCCAATCCCATCCATTTTTGAACCAATCACGAATACTGCCACCAAAAACATCTCCATAAAATAAGAGCACTCTCGCTAAGAAATTGTGAAGATATCTCAATTTCAAAATTTGGCTTTGGCCCATTGGGCTGATCCCGCCCATTTTTGGACTAATAACTTAGACTGCCACCAGATACATATAAACAGAATCACAGTACTATGGCTAACAAATTGTGCAAGATATCTCAATTTCAAAATGTGGCTTACGTGGGCGGGGCGACGCCCATTAGTCTGATCCCGCCCATTTTTGACTAGACTACCACCAAATACATATAAACAGAATTACTGTACTATCACTACTAAATTGTGCAAGATAGCTCAAACTTTACTTATATGTGCGGGACCACGCTCATTAGTCCGATCGCGCCCATTTTTGGACCAATCACGTAGACTAACACCAGATACATATGCACAAAATTAAAGCACTCTCTCTAACAAATTGTGCAAGATATCTCAATTTCAAAATTTGGCTTTTATGGCTAGGGCCACGCCCTTTGGTCCGATAGCGGCTATTATTGGAACAATCAAGTAAATATACGTACAAACAAACAAACAAACACACATTCTTCTTTATATATATAGATTAAAGAAGCGATATATGGTATGATTTGGATACCTCAAACCAACTTTAGTCATTCCTAATTATACCCTCACTTTAGTGTGACGAGGGTATATATCATTTGCTACGGAAAAAAGTGTAACACATCGAAGGAGTGATCTAAGACCCTAAGTATGTTCAGAGGAAATCCGTTTTGGGTCATTTTAAGTCGAATGAGCAATGTCCGTCCGTCTGTCTGTCTGTCTGTCTGTGTGTCTGCTGGCTGGTGCGCACGATAACTCTCGAAAGGAGTAACCGATTGACTTCAAATTTGGTATGTGGTAATATTTTGATCTATCTCCGGATGAGTTCGAAGATGGGCCATATTGGTCTACTCCTTCTGGTACCTCCCACACAAAGGGTTAAAATTTAGTGAAATATTGATTCTTTAATAACTTCTATCATACTTATTCGAATCTTTTGAAATTCTGCACATAATATTAGTATATTAGTCGCTATTAACTCGAGAAAAATGGGTGAAGTTGGCATGCCCGTTTTGGTACCTCCCACACAAATGGACCATTTTGCATCAAAATTTAACTGCTTATAACTTTAATACAAGTGCATAAAAATGCTTGAAATTTTCTACAGTATAATGTTTTTGTAGCGCCTATAGTCCGGTAAAAAATGGGCATCATTGTACAGCCCCTTTTGGTACCGCCCACACAAATGGCCCGTTTCGTACCAAAGTAAACGGCTTGTAACTTTAATACCAGTGCATACAAATACTTGAAATTTTGTACAGTGTAATGCTGTTGTAGTGCCTATAGTCCTGTAAAAATTGGGCGTTATCACCCCGCCCCTTTTTGTACCTCCCACACAAAATGACCAAATCATACCAAAATTACATAGCTCGTAACTTTAATATACCAGTGCACACAAACGCTTATAGTTCAGCACAATGCAATGTATTTAAGAATGTACTGTTTACCGAAAAATATGTGTATTTGGAAAACCCCTTCTGGTACCTCCCACACAAATTGACAGATTTATTGGTGTAATGTTATATATTACATTACTCACAAAGTGAGGGTATACCTTAGTCGGTTTACCCGACTGAAACTTTCTTACTTGTTTTATTTCAAAATCAGCACCTTTTATTTGATATTCCATCAAACAACCTTGACATTCAGATTTCTCAAATCCCAAGTTAATGCTTCCACAAGAAATCACATCAATCTTTGCTTATTGATGCGAAAATCATTTCAATTTTCGCAAATGCTATATCGCAAACAAAAGGAAATATGACTTTGGTCGCCTCAAAAAGTTTGTTGGTTACTACATATTTTGCAACCACAACATTTTGTCCGCTAAAAATGTTTCCTAAAGTACCTCAATTTTGCCCGCTTATGGCAGTGGAGACGGCAGCGAAGGCTTGTAAACACAAAACCCACAATAAGACGCAATTCAAGCCAAAAGGCTAAAGAATAACAACTACAACAAAAGTCAACCACTAAACCAAAGGACAACTTATTTTAATATCGGCTGGCCAAACGCCCCACAAAAATCTGAGCTGTGCTGAGATGAACTGAAGTGAACTGAACAAAACTAAAATGTACGAAAATGAGACCTCTCTTAAAATCACTTTGTTTCCGCTGCAATTTGAAACATCAACAACTACTCGGGAAGGTCACGACGGTCGACCAACCAACCAACCCAAAAGCTGCAGGGTGGCCACTTCCCTAACCACCTCCATGTACAAAGTGCTTCTATGGGTTGGGCATAAAATGACCATAAAAGAACTACTAAACCACATTGGGAACGGAGAACATTGAGTACTTTTTGTGTAGTCGCTGCCTTGAGCAGATGAAAACTGGAACATAAACATGGAATGGTTTGAATAATGACGATGTAAAATGAAGGGTTTGTATATACGAGTATAACTATGTGGGATATACATATGGACGTGCTCCACTAAAAACGGCTCAAATTGAAAATATGTCTTTGCCGGTCATACAGTAAAATCCAATAATAATAAAAATTGCTTGCTAGAAGTGTGGGGTTATAAAATATTTTTAATAGGGATTTTTAAGTTAATAGATATAATATTTGTATCCTACACCACACTGTGGTACAGGGTATTATGACTTTGTGCATTTGTTTGTAACACCAAAAGGAGATAGATCCATTGTTTATTATAGAGATCGACTTGTAATCACTTTCTGAGTCGATTTAGCTATGTCCGTCTGTCTGTCTGTAGATGTATTCTTGTAATCAAAGTACAGGTCGCAATTATGGTTAGATCTCAACTAAACTTTGCACATTGCCCAAGAACGATCCCTATTGAAATTGGTTAAAATCGGTTCAGATTTACATATAGCTCCCATATATATGTACCTCCAATTTGGGATATTTGCACTGTATAAGTGGTATTCATACCCAAAGAGGGCAAGGTATCGCACATTAGGCCAAAATACTTCAGACCAATCTCCTTCCTATTGAGAGGTCTGGAAAGAATTTTAGATTATTTCATTAAAGAAAACCTGGATTCAAAACTCCTGTCGGTGAACCAAAATGCGTACAATAAGGGGAAGTCTACAGAATCAGCCCTGCACGAACTTGTGAGCTACTATCGAATCGTCCCTGCATTTCAAGGAATTCACCATGGTGACATTTGTTGACATAGAAGGGGCTTTTAACAACATTCACTCAGATGCAGTAATTGCGGCACTGTCACATCTAAAAGTTAACTCTAGTTTGATTAGACTAATTCAAAGCTTGCTCAACAGAAGACGCATAACAGCGTGTCTTGGGTCCACAACTGTTACAAGGTTTGTAAACAGAGACACCCAACCAGGAGGACTACTGTTTCCACTAATTTGGAACTTAACGGTGAATGAAATCCTGCTAGATCTAGAACGTTATGGCTGCAGGGTCGTGGCATATACGGACGACGTTGTAATTGCAGTGAGTGGCAAATTCGAAAACGTCCTCAGAGACATCCTACAGGTGGCTCTGAACAAGTTGACTAGATGTGCCAGAAGCAGCGGTTTGGGCGTTAACGCAAAAAGACAGAATTGGTTCTCTTTACTAAAATGTATAAGGTCCCACATGTGGACCCTCCTCCTCGGATAAATGGAACAGATCTTGTCTTTTCTGAACTACAACACTATGATTCCAGCCAGAGATGAATGGGATGGCAGAATACCGGGTAATAGAAACCATCTCCACTTCTATACAGATGGTTCGAGGCTTGAACCATCTGTACACTGTGAATAACTTAGTTTGGATATAGCTCACAGACTACCAGATACCTGCAGTGTCTACTAAGCAGAACTAATGGCAATATGGGAAGTCGCCAAGTGGCTGAGTCGCAACATAGTAACCAACACTGGCGTTGTCATTTACTCGGACAGCCAGCCTGCCATCAATTCTCTGAAGGCAACATCCCTAAATTCACAAACAGCCCTCGACTGCCGTATATCTTTTAACGAGATGGCTGAGCAGTTTAATATACACCACATATGAGTGCTCGGGCATATGGATATCCCGGGAAACTGCAAAGCTGACGAACTTGCTAGGAAAGGGAAGAAATTATAAATTCTCGAAGAATTTGAATATATTGGTGCGCCAATAACCACGTGCAATTTTTGGATTAGGCAACAGGCAATCAGGCAGTCCAACGAAAGATTGACAGAAATTGGCTCCTGTAGGGTAGCTAGGCAAATCTGGCCAAGTTGTGACCTGAGAAGATCAAAATATCTCCTCGCACTAGAAAGGAAAAGATTGCCAAAAGACTGTGTATGGATTCCAATGACCTCTGCAGAAGCTGTGGAGATGAGGCAGAAGTGGAGAGCATTGAGCACTTGCTATGCGACCGTCCCGCTTTGAGTAAACGAGTAGTTTAGTGCATCAGTTGGTGTCGTTCTCAGAAATTTGACCTGCAGTGTAGCTAGACAAATCTGGCCAAGGTATGACCTGAGAATGTCAAAATATCTCCTCGCACTAGAGAGTAAAATATTGATAACGTTAGTATCAGATCTGACGGGATACTGCTTGATCGGCGAACACGCCAAAAAACCGTGTATTGATTTCAATGACTTCTACAGAAACTGTGGAGATGAGGAAGAAGTGGAGAGCATTGAGCACTTGCTACGCGACTGTCCCGCTTTGAGTAAACGGCGACTAGATATACTGGGGTCGGCCTTCCTAAGCAGTCTAACAGATCTTTCCGCTACCGATATTCGTACTATCGATAAATTTGTATAACAAACAGGTTGGTTTCGATGAAGGACATTTAAGCCCGTGGTTACACTAGGGACCTAAACTGGTCTATGTGAGCTGGTAAAAAAAAATACGGCTGCCACCCAAAGCTAAACCTTGGTTAATCTGGCGGCCGCCAATGATGGTAAGAATTCTACAGATTAACCTCTATCACGTGAAAGCCGACTCAGCGGATCTATTGCTTGATACAGAACTCTACGCAGTATAGTAGAAATCGCCCTGATACAGAACTCTACGCAGTATGACGGAAGGTATGTGGTATAAACTTTACGTTGCCTATATCTATGTGAGCTGGTAACTGCGGCTGCCACCTTAACCAAGCTTTACCTAATCGCTGTACATGTGGTATTTTACATTGCAATAATGCCAAGCGGCATTAAATGTAGTTTAGAGTATCAGTTGGTGTCGTTCTCAGAAATTGGTCCTGCAGTGTAGCTAGACTAATCTGGCCAAGGTATGACCTGAGAATGTCAAAATATGTCCTCGCACTAGAGAGTAAAATATTGATAACGTTAGTATCAGTTCTGACGGGATACTGCTTGATCGGCGAATACGCCAAAAAACTGTGTATTGATTCCAATGACTTCTACAGAAGCTGTGGAGATGAGGAAGAAGTGGAGAACATTGAGCACTTGCTACGCGACTGTATCGCTTTGAGTAAACGGCGACTAGATATACTGGGGTCGGCCTTCCTAAGCAGTCTAACAGATCTTTCCGCTACCGATATTCGTACTATCGATAAATTTGTATAACAAACAGGATGTTTTCGATGAAGGACATTTAAGCCCGTGGTTACACTAGGGACCTAAACTGGTCTATGTGAGCTGGTAAAAAAAAAATACGGCTGCCACCCAAACCTAAACCTTGTCTAATCTGTCGGCCACCAATGATGGTAGGAATTCTACAGATTAACCTCCATCACGTGAAAGCCGACTCAGCGGATCTATTGCTTGATACAGAACTCTACGCAGTATAGTAGAAATCGCCCTGATACAGAACTCTACGCAGTATGATGGAAGGTATGTGGTATAAACTTTAAGTTGCCTATATCTATGTGAGCTGGTAACTGCGGCTGCCACCTTAACCAAGCTTTACCTATGTCTAATCGCAGTACATGTGGTATTTTACATTGCAATAATGCCAAGCGACATTAAATGTAGTTTAGTGTCTCAGTTGGTGTCGTTCTCAGCGCACCAGAGATACATATAGCAGCCATTTGCTGATCTTTGTTTAGAGCTCTCTACTAGACAAAAATGCCGTATAGGATTATCGGTCTAACTAATAAACTTTACGCGGGTTCAGGATCCAGCGTTTTCCATTTTATATATCCTGCTGAAAATAACTAATTAATTCTTGGTCGGATTAACACCAAGACCATTATCGGAAGCACATTTTGCGCTTGAATGAAAGACCTGCTGTAGGATGTCAGATATTGCCCTAACACTTATCATCTCCAGTGAAAGGATAATATTGTTCGTGGAGAGATTCTGTGGCAGAGGAGACAAAACACACCCATGGGGCGTTCCCATGCTGACAAATAAGTTGGGGTCTTTTGACCCTTAGCATGCTGAAATGCATCTCTTAATCAGAAGTTTATGAATGAACTTAAATATGCTGCTAAAACCGTAATTACAACAGCTGGATTTATTGAAGGACCACTCTACATCGAAGAAAGCTACCATATTCCTTAACAGGTAGAGATCGTTCAAGCTGACTATATTTTGCAGGGCAGTTTCGGTGATCTTTCCTAATGCTGTTGATTGGATAGTAGCCTGTGAGATATTTTTGTCCTAAGGTAACTATTTACTAATCTCTCTCTGACGATAGACTAATTGGTCGGGAATCCTTAGATCCTTAGCACCATAAAAGTGACAAACTTCAACAAGTTTATGTTTCTCAAATTAATTTACCCTTAAATGCGTTTCTGTTGTTTTATGTTTTTATTTAGGACACATACAAATATGCTCTCTTATTAGAAGATTTTATACAATTTCCTATTTTTGTTATGCAATTTTGAAGTTTGGATTTTATTTAAATATTTATATGAATTACAATACAAAGTCAATTTATTTTCTAGTTTTATGATCCAGTGAAAAGTTTACACAATTTGACAACATAAAAGTGACAAACAGGACAATTATTTTTCTCAAATCAATTAATCCATACAAGCCTTTCTGTTGTTTTACGTTGTTCTTATTTGAATATTTTATGTAATTTCGTTATTATGCCATGGATGGCAAGGGGGAGAGTATATAACATTCGGCCAGACCGAACTTAACGCCGTTTTTGCTTGTTTTAATTGATGAAAAAAACATTAAAAAATCTATTCATGGGAAAGAAATTTTAGACAACATCTACGCAGTTTATTTCTAACAACTTGAAGTTTATCTTCCTAATAATACAAATTAGTTTGAGAAGAATAATTTGCAGATGCAGCAAATTTTTCACTCTAACAAATATTCTATTCTTGTGAGAGGATTGTTTTCTTTGCGTCTACCAATTCTATTGGATGTGACACAGCGCATGGATATGAACGAGTTTAAGTTCCCACTATTACAATTTCAATTAGATTCCTTTTTTCTCGTTAAATTAAAATAGAATTTGTTCGTATGTAAATCTTTGTTTTTTTTTTTTTGTTTCAGTTCGAAGAAAAATCCTATTCTCTGAATTAAATTAAGAGACGGTATTTTTAGTGTCGCATTCGTTGCATTTATTCACCTTGAATTTATTAGTGTCATATAAGCACTGTATCCGCTGGTTTTTGTTCTTCTCCCTCTCTGGTATCCAATTTTACGTAAACAAAGCCATTAATCTAGAAACAAACACACTAACATAGAATAATAACAATGCATTCGAGGTAGTGCAGAGTAAGTGTGGTAAATTGGGAACGTTGTACAGTGGGAGGAATTAAAAAAGGGAGATTATTCTGTCATTTTCTAGCCAGACAACCGAATTCTACAAAACTTTACCTGATTGTAGAAGGCGTATTAGAAAGTTTATGTTTTAAATAGGGGTCCATCTCTATATACTATATAGGTTCGGATCAACAGGTCCGCAATATTTTCGACAAATAATGGATCAATAATTGTCATTAGCATTGTTGCCACGTTTCTTAAAAGTTCACCATTTTTTAAAGAAAAAGTTTAAATTCAAGCCACATTCACAGGAATAGTACTAGAGTTCGTCCAATTAATCGGCTTTGGCCTTCGGTCAAAAACTGGTAATCGGCCTGGATTCGGCCTTCGGCCAACAATTTAAAGCATTATATTTTTTTCTTGTTAAGAACATGTTGTATAAATTATCAATACATCATTTAGATATAAAAAAAAATCTAGCATTCCTTAATAAATGTACTCATATTATTCGCCTGTTTCCAAAACAGAAGTCCAAAATAGCCCAAATTTAATACTACATGAGATTTTATATGCCGAAATGCGTTTTAGTGGAGGTAAATATAATTTAGAAAACATTCTCCCTTCGGCTTCGACCAAATGTTAGGATTTTGGCTTCGGCTTCGCCCAAAAAACCGCAAATCAACAGCACGTTTACAGCAAGGGCAAATCTTCATAAATCGCAATGCACGAACTTGTCAGCTTTATTATCACTCACCTTAGAGAGAGGGTATATATCATTTGCTACGAGCCAAAAGTGTAAGCCATCAAGGGAGTGACCTAAGACCCCCAGTATGTTTGGCGAAAATTCGATTTGGGCCATTTTAAGTCATTTGAGCAATGTCCGTCTGTCTGTCTGGCTGGTGCCAACGATAACTCTCTAAAGGATTAACAGATTGACTTCAAATTTGGTTTCCGGTAATATTTTTCTTCATTTCCGGATAATTTCTAAGATGGGCCATCGTTCCACTCCTTCTAGTACCTCTCCAACAAAGGGTTAACATTTAGTGAAATTGTGATTCTTTAATAACTTCTACAATACTTACTCAAATCTCCTGAAATTCCACACATATTATTAGTTTATTAGTCCCCTTTTGGTACCTCCCACACAAATGGACCATTTTGCTCCAAAAGGTAACAGCTTACAACATTAATACCAGTGCATACCAATACTTGAAATTTTGTATAGTTTAATGCTTTTATAGTATTGTGTACAGAGAAAGTGGACGTTATTTGCAGACCCCTCTTGGTACCTCCCAAACAAATGGACCCGTTTGCATAAAAAGTTAACAGCTTATAACATTAATACCAGTACATACATACTTTAAAGTTATTAAATGCTATTTAAATTGATAACACTGTCCAACAAATTAAGACTTCTTGATTGGAACAGAATAGCGACCCTATAATTCTGAAAGGGCATATTGAGTAGATAATTTTTGTAGAATAAACTTTTGGGCCAGCTGGTCTGAGTTTTTTTACAGTGGGTCAAAATTTTCATTTTTTGGTTACCCGACTGATCTTTCTTACATGTTGAAGCATATATATCTGTTAAGAAACATACTATGGAAGCTTTCTTAGATATAGGGGGGTCTTCAATAACATAAATTCTGCTGCTATATTTATTGCTCTAGCATCCCTGTGGGGTTGACATCAGTATACGATGGTTCGTTCATAACCTTCTGTTTAAGAAACACTCTTCACCTAGCTTAGGGTCAACCGACCTCCATAGATTTGTCGCCCCAAGGTGGCATTCTGTCACCTCTGCTATGGCATCTCTCAATAAACAATATTCTGCTTTCTCTACAGAATAGAGACCGATAACGCTGTACGACATTGTCGTCTGGGGGACAGCTCTGCAGAAATCCATCTTCTCACTATACAAACAAAGCTCAGCGAATGAGTGCTAAAACGACAGCAACTGAGGCTCTAAATGTTAAACTAATTATACATTTAGTGCAGCTAGACATTATAACAGTGCAATAAGCCGAAAATAAATCTGTGAAAGGAAAACATTAACACTACGGTCTGAACCCGTTTATACTTTATTGGTTGTTTACGGCTGTAGTCAGACCGGTAATGCTGTACGGCATTGTCGTCTGGTGGACAGCTCTGCAGAAATCCAATTTCTAAACAAAGTTCGGCAAATGGCTGCTATGCTCGTATGTATCAATTGAGAACGATACCAACTAAGGCTCTAAATGTTATATTACATTTAATGTCCCTGGACATTATAACAAGGCAACATATACCACATCTACTGCTATTTCTCTGTATTGGTAATGGCTACGGCCATAGGGCCATTCTAGACATAATTCCTGAGATCCCGGTTTCATTATGCACGAAAAAATTTTTTTTGGAGTATAGGCTCGATTAAGCCGAAGTACCATTTAAATTAAAGTTAATTATGAGGACTAAAAATGCTCAAAACAAAACATTCGCTTAGAAACGAAAGTTTAGTAACTATCGTTTAAACAATAAGAAAAATTTGATTTTTTTCAAAAAAAAAGTTGTTTTAACGATAGTTACTAAACTAAACTCGTATACCAGATAGATCAGAATGGAATGATCGTATCCAAGAACATATAAGATTCGGTAACTTCTATACAGACCGTTATATGGTGTATGTTCTGAGGAAACTTGAGACTGCCTGATGACTGTTGTGTTTACCAGGGACAAATCGTAGCTATGAGAGAGCTAGCAGAATGGCTGAAAATTAATGTTCTGACTAAATCCGGTATAAGTATTTTCTCTAATATTCAGGCTGCTATCAGGTCTCTAAAGAATATACTCCTGAATTCAAAAACAGTCCTTGACTGTCGCAGATCTACTAACGAAATGGCTGAAGAGTTCAATATTCAGCTGATATGGATGCTGGACCACTGGGACTTACTAGGGAACTGCAAAGTTGATTAACTTGCAGGACTAGGAACTAGGAACGTTCCAAGGGAACTGAAATATGTGGCATACCTCTAGCAACCAGCATGCTTTTTTGAGAGATAGGGCCCTCACGATAATGGTGGTTTCAGGGGCATAGCAGGGAACTTCAAAGCTGATTAGCTTGCAGGACTAGTAACTACCTTACACATCCCAGGGGAACTGAAATATGTGGCATACCTCTAGCGTCCTGCATGCTTTTTTGAGAGATAGAGCCCTCACGACAATTATGGTTACTAGTGGTAAGTCTTGCGAAATGACTTTTGTAGAAGCTGTGGAGACGATGAGGTGGAGGAATCAATAGAACACCTGCTGTGTCTGCGTTCAGCACTCTCTAGAAGGCAGCAAGCTGCCGTAGCCTCTATTTTCTTTGGGGAGTTAGCAGGCTTGTATTACTTTATAATCCGCCAAATTTGGAACTTTCTAAAACAATTAAATTAGTTAAACTTCAGTGGCTAAATGAGCCTGTCATACAGGCTGCCACTTGTAATCTAAAACTAAGATATCTGCAAAGTAACTTTAGAGCACGGCTTTTACCATATTAATTTTAGAGAAAAAACTAAAAAATCAGATTTTGGGGTTATTTAAATTACACAGTGCAACAACCAAAATGGGAATGGAATGAAACCAATTGCAAATGAAAGCTGACATTATCCATAACAAAACCTTCAAGGGTTTTTTCAGTTCAGTTCGAGATTTTTTTTACACGCATTTGAAGTTGGTAATTTTGGAACGCTGTCTAACAAGAAAAGATCATTGCAAATTTGATAAAATAATGCATATTTTTTATTACTATGGAAAGTTGTTGTGTCTTACTGTTTTTGGGTTCGAGGATTTAATTTTTGATATTTATTTTTACTTACGACTCACGCTAGATGGTGCTGTCAGTTCGATTTTGTATCACAGTGTTATTATAGGAATTGTAGAATTTACCTTTATCTGATGTAAAGGCCAATTCCAAATCAAATGAATCAAAAAACACACATTTTAAAAATGACCCCGTTTGATTTTAATTAAATTTGGTATAATGATTATACAAACGTGTATGAATTTTATGGCGTTTTTAGTTTTTCAAACTCCACAGTTACCTATCTCAGAGATTTTTCTCAAAATTACCATTTGTTAAATAAGCCATATCTTCTTAACCGCTGTAGTCATGTTATTAACAACTTACTCACTTATGGACCAAAATGGCTGATAATATGGAATATGTTTTTCTAGTACAAAGAAAGCGAATCACCAAAATTCGATTCAATTGTTGGTACAATCGTCAAAAAATATTGAATATTTATACCCTCACTTTAGTGTGACGAGGGTATATATCATTTGCTACGGAAAAAAGTGTAACACATCGAAGGAGTGACCTAAGACCCCAAGTATGTTCGGCGGAAATCCGTTTTGGGTCATTTTACGTCGAATGAGCAATGTCCGTCCGTCTGTCTGTCTGTCTGTCTGTCTGTCTGCTGGCTGGTGCGCACGATAACTCTCGAAAGGAGTAACCGATTGACTTCAAATTTCGTATGTGGTAATATTTTTTTCCATCTCCGGCTAAGTTCGAAGATGGGCCATATTGGTCCACTCCTTCTGGTACCTCCCCCACAAAGGGTTAAAATGTTGTGAAATATTGATTCTTTAATAACTGCTATTATACGTATTCGAATCATCTGAAATTCCACACATAGTATTAGTTTATTAGTCGCTATCAACTCGAGGAAAATGGGCGAAATTGCCGTGCCCGTTTTGGTATCTCCCACACAAATGCACCATTTTGCTCTAAAAGTTAAAAGCTTATAACGTTAATACCAGTGTTTAGAAATACTTGAAATTTTGTACAGTGTAATGCTTTTATAGTGCCTACAGTCCAGTGAAAAATGGACGTTATTGCCGCTCCCCTTTTGGTACCTCCCACACAAATGCACCATTTTGCACCAAAAGTTAACAGTTTATAACATTAATATCAGTGTATACAATTACTTGAAATTTTGTACACTGTAATGCTTTTATAATGCCTATATTCCAGTGAAAAATGGGCGTTATTACCACGCCCCTTTTTGTACCTCCCACACAAAATGGCCAAATTATACCACAATTTAATATCTCAACGTTAATATACCAGTCCATATAAACGGTTACAATTCGGCACAGTGCAATGTATTTAAAGTATCTACATACTGTTCAGCGAAATATAGGTGTATTTCTTAAACCCCTTCTGGTACCTCCCACAAAAATTGACAGAATAATTTGTGTAATATTCAATATTACATTACTCACAAAGTGAGGGTATACCTTAGTTGGTTTACCCGACTGAAACGTTCTTACTTGTTTTCAATTATAATACTAATACAGCCCACATTTACATAAAGCTCCATCTATCGGGTAAAAGAGCTGTTATTATCTTTCTTCACACTAAATTAACCTATATATTAGTAGGTCAAGCCGTTTAAAAGTTACACTAGTCCATCTGACGAATCTAAAATTCTATATAAAACAAGTAAGAAAGTTCAGTCGGGTAAACCGACTTAAGAATCCCCTCACCTTCAGTCTCAAAAATATTCGTAAATTAATTTATTTTTTTGTTTTAAATTAATTTTTATCAACTTAAATTGCATTTAATAACTTGACATTTTATGCACTGGTATTAAATTTATGAGGTGTTAACTTTTGGTGCAAAATAATCCGTTTGCATGGGAGGTACCAAAAGGGACGTGTCCATGACGCACACTTTTCACTGGACTGTAGGTACTATAAATGCATTACACTGTACACAATTTCAAGTATTTGTATGCACTGGTATTACAGTTATAAACTGTTAACTTTTGGAGCAAACTGGTCCATTTGTATGGGAGGTACCAAAAGGGACGTTTCAGTAACGCCAAATTTTCTCTGAACTCTAGGTACTATAAAAACATTACACTGTACAGAAATTCAAGTTTTTATATGAACTGATATTAAAAAATTTCCGCATACTAGTAGAATTAATGTACTAAATTTTGTGAAAATTTAAAGTAGCCATTTTTTGAATTGGTCGAACTGCTTTGGAAATACCCAAATAAGTACAAAAAAAAACAAAAAAATATATTTATATTCTATGTCGTTATAAAATTTCTATGTGCAATTGAAAATTGATGTTTTTCATATATTTCCCCGATTTAAGTAGTTTTGTCACAATTGGTTGTCTGGTTAAAAACGGCTGAATTATTTCCCTTTTTTCTGAACTCATCCCGATGTCCCCACACAAAGCTTCCATAGCTTGATCAGTACCTTCGCTAATTGACAATCCATTCGGGTTGATGCAAGGGAAGCTCTATATCTATTGTAAATTCAGTAACATTTTAATCATTTCTTAAAAAGAGAATATTATATATATAATTTGTTTAAAAGAATTGTAGCAAGAACTTTTTTAATCATTTAGGAACGACTAAGAAATTTTTGTAAACAACAATTGTAACGTAAATACGAGTATTTAAAATTCTAACCCATTACAATGAACTTCCCTATCGACCCTCTTACATAGATATATTCCAACACGCAGGATACAGCAGCGCCCATTTAAAGCAATTGCTAGTTTAAAATGCACATATTACGAAATCCCTCGATGATATACCACCGCCGCCAACTAGGATAAATGAACGACCGACAAACAACGAACAAACACCACCCAATGCTGCGTGCACTTGGTCAGCAAGAGACCCCAAATACCCAGCAACCATACAACCACCATCATCACCACCAGAGTTGCTGGTTGTCTGACAGCAGAAGCTTCAATCCAAGGATTTGCACCTTATTTAAATGCAAATCAAAAACAGACGAATGCAAAAAGCGTAGTACAATAAATGCAGAAGCCAAAGCCATATTCACAACTCACATCCGTACAATATGCACTGATTTATCGATCGATTATTATTTCACTGCTACTCGAATCTGAGATTGCGAGAGGAAGAGAGAGAGACATGCAAAACATGCACGCAGGAGTCCGTGAAATGTGAATGTGGTGAAATCCTTGTAAAGCCAGACGCAATTTATGGCAACGGAGGAGATTGCGGAAATGTTTAAGATTCGCCAGGTGTGGTGTATAATAGCGAGTGAATTATATAATAAACGTTTTCTTTTTAAGTATAAGAGCAATTGATGTTGCATTTCTTCACAACGAAAATCTTCATAAAAACTGCAATATTATGTAGATTCTGGTAAATACAAAATGTGAAAAAACATTAATTACACTGTCCAACAGCATTTTCGGAACAGAACAGCTACAGTATAATTTTGAAAGGGCATGTTCAGTAGATCATTTTTGTAGAATAAACTTATGGTCCAGCTGGTCTGAGTTTTTTTTTTATTTTACAGTAGGTCAAAGTTTACATTTTTTGGTCGAAGGGAGCATTATACTAAATGAAAAAAATGCTTTAAGTTCAAAACTGAGAGATTTCTTATAATTTTTGTGGAAGATATTAACCCTCTAACTCCCTTCTTTAAGGGTCAATTTGGGCCTTTTTTCGAAAAAAAAATCAAAAAAGTAATTTCAAAAAGGACATTTAAGGATTAAAATATTCTACAAAATTTTTTTCCGGAAAATTTCAGTGGATGTCGCCAAAGACACCAAAGTTGCAAACATAGCTCTTTAAGCATAATTAGCAAAACTTATACAAATAAATAATATAATGTGAAATTAAAGTCGTAATAATATGGCGTGAAATATTTGGTAACATTTTCATATTTTTTATCCCCTCACTCGAGAGAGGAGGGTATATATAACTTGCTACGAGACAAAAGTGTAACACATCGAAGGTGTGACCTAAGACCCCAAGCATTTTAAGTCGCTAAAGCAATGTCCGTCCGTCTGTCTGTCTGTCTGTATATCTGTCTACTGGCTGGTGCGCACGATAACTATTGCTAGGTTTAACCGACTGACTTCAGATTTGGTATGCGGTAATATTTGTCTCTATCTCCGGCTAGGTTCAAAAATGGGCCATATTGGCCCACTTCTGCTAGTACCTTCCCCACAAAGGGTTAACTTTTAATGAAATATTGATTCGTTAATATATTATATAGTACTTTATCGAATCATCTGAAATCCACACATAGCATTATTTTATTAGTCGCCAACACGTCACGAAAAATGGGCGGAGTTGCTACGCCCCTTTTGGTACCTTCCACACAAATGGACCATTATGCACCAAAGGTAACAGCTTATAACTTTAATACCAGTACATACTTTAAAGTTATTAAATGCAAATGAATATTTTTGTGGGGCTCAAGGTGAGGGGATTCATAAGTCGGTTAACCCGACTGAACTTTCTTACTTGTTTTATTTTTTTTTGCTTCAAAGTTTTAGAGTAACACGGAATTGGTAAAGTTTAAAGAGAGGAAAAATAGCAGTATGATATCGATGGATAAATATATAAATTATTAACCATATTATAAAAATAAGGGAAATTTAAAAAATACATTTTTCATATTTTTTATTTTGGCCATATTATTTAGGTGGTGCCAGGAGAGGTACGACAATAACGACAATTTTTCAATAGATAAACCCATTACTCTTGACAAAATTGCAAGTGTTTGTATTTTAATTTATCGCGACTTTAAATTTACGTTACTTATATACAGGGTTTTCCAACAAGAGGTGTTATTTTGAATCACCCGGTATTTCGGTAGCTGTCACTTTTGAAGTTTTTATTCTTTGACAATTGACAAGTAGAAACTACGCCATTACTAAAATTGGAACGATACACGATTCAACAACGCATTGAAATTATTAAAATTCGAAAATCATCTTGACTGATAAGGCCCATTTCCACCTCGGTGGCTACGTCAACATGCAAAATTGTCGCATCTGGGGGTCGGAAAACCCAAGAGTTATTGTTGAGAAGCCTCTCCATCCTCAACGTGTGACAGTTTGGTGCGGTTTATGGTCCGGCGGGTGTCATTAGACCTTACTTTTTCCAAAATGAGTTTGGATCAACAGTTACGGTGAATGGATTGCGCTATCGAGAGATGATTAATGATTTTTTATGGTCGGAGTTGGATGGTATTGATCTAGACAACGTTTACTTTCAACAAGACGGCGCTACGTGCCACACAAGCAACGAAACCATTGCTCCGTTACGGGAAAAGTTTATCTTTCGAAGAGGTGATCACAATTGGCCACCGAGATCTTGTGATTTAACACCTTGCGGCTTCTTCCTTTGGGGCCACGTGAAAGATAAGGTCTACGCCAACAGCCCAGCGTCGATTCAAGACCTCAAAGATAGAATTCGTGAGGCTATCGAGGACATAGGGCAGACACTTTGCGATTTGGTTATGAAAAATGTCATGAAAAGGATATGGTCCTGTAAGCGTGGACGTGGTGGCCATTTGGCTGATGTTGATTTTCAATATTAACGGCATACCTTCCTCTTTTTTATGAAAACAACATCCGATCATTTATCTCAAAAAATGGCATTTTTCTTTGAATACCTAAATAACACCTCTTGTATTTATACCCTACACCACACTGTGGTACAGGGTATTATAAGTTTGTTTCACGGCAGATGTTTGTAACACCTGAAAATAACACAGCTAGACCCACCTTAAAGTATACCGATCGACTCAGAATCACTAGCTGAGTCCATTTATGCATGTCTGTCCGTCCGTCCGTCCGTCCGTCTGTCCGTCTGTCCATGTAAAGTTGTTCGTCGACTACAGGTCGCAATTTCACTCCGATCGTTCTGAAATTTTGCAGTTTAGAGTATTTCGCAGCTGTTAAGATCGCTATTGAATTTGGTTGAAATCGGTTCAGATTTAGATATAGCTCCCATATATATCTTTCGTCCGATTTGGCCCTTTAGTCCTATAGAAGCTGTATTTTACATCCAATCGTTTTGAAATTTAGAATGGTAGAGTTTCTTGATCCATGAACCAACATTGCCGAATTTGAAGAAAATCGGTTAAGATTTAGCTATAGCTCCCATATATATGTTTCGTCCGATTTGGCCCTTTAGTCCTATAGAAGCTGTATTTTACATCCAATCGTTTTGAAATTTAGAATGGTACAGTTTCTTGATCCATGAACCAACATTGCCGAATTTGAAGAAAATCGGTTAAGATTTAGCTATAGCTCCCATATATATGTTTCGTCCGATTTTGCTCTTTAGTCCAGTAGAAGCCGTATTTTACATCCAATAGTTTTGAAATTTAGAATGGTAGAGTTTCTTGATCCATGAACCAACACTACCGAATTTGAAGAAAATCGGTTAAGATTTAGCTATAGCTCCCATATATATGTTTCGTCCGATTTGGCCCTTTAGTCCTATAAAAGCTGTATTTTACATCCATTCGTTTTGAAATTTAGAACGGTAGAGTTTCTTGATCCATGAACCAACACTACCGAATTTGAAGAAAATCGGTTAAGATTTAGCTATAGCTCCCATATATATGTTTCGTCCGATTTGGCCCTTTAGCCCTATAAAAGCTGTATTTTACATCCAATCGTTTTGAAATTTAGAACGGTAGAGTTTCTTGATCCATGAACCAACATTACCGAATTTGAAGAAAATCGGTTAAGATTTAGCTATTGCTCCCATATATACGATTCGTCCGATTTTGCTCTTTAGTCCTGTAGAAGCTGTATTTTACATCCAATCATTTTGAAATTTAGAACGGTAGAGTTTCTTGATCCATGAACCAACATTGCCGAATTTGAAGAAAATCGGTAAAGATTTAGCTATAGCTCCCATATATATGTTTCATACGATTTGGCTCTTTAGATCCAATCGTTTTTATACCCTACACCACACTGTGGTACAGGGTATTATTTAAGTATAAAATGTCCCAAAAGTAAATTTATGTAAACAATTTATACATGAATTACAAAATTTATATATCAGAGTTATTCAATATTACGAGAGTGGTGTTGGGTATTATATAGTCGGCTCCGCCCGACTATAGCCTTTCCTTACTGGTTTTTGTATAAATTGGCTTGTAATTTTGCTAATTAAGCGTAAAGAGCTATATTTACAACTTTCGTGTCTTTTGCGACCGCAACTGAAATTTTCCGGCAAAAATATTCGTAGAATATTTTAATCCTTAAATTACCTTTTTGAAAGGACTTTTTTAGATTTTTTCGAAAAAAGGGCCAAATTGACCCATTAAGAGGGAAGCTAAAATCTTCCACAAAATTGATCCTCATAAAATTCCACTATACAACTCTGCCAATAAAAACCTCTCAGACATTAACATATATAATTTTTTTCATTTGGTATAATGCTCCCTTCGACCAAAAAATGAAAACTTTGACCCACTGTAAAAACAACTAAGACCAGCTGGACCATAAGTTTATTCTACAAAAAAATGTACTCAACATGCTCTTTCAGAATTATAGGGTCGCTATTATGTTCCAATCAAAAAGTCTTAATTTGTTGGACACTGTTATTTGCAGTGAAAATTGGATTTAAGTTCCAACAACTACACTTTCTAGTGTCGGCTAGTGAAAGTTCGTTTACTTCACTGTTATATTCAAACCATCTAAGCAACATTCTTCAATAAACTTTCTCAGCGAGCCTTCATTATATTTAAAAAATGTTCTTAGCGATTCATTAAAAGAAGTACTATAAAGATTATTTTATGAAATTTACAAATTCGGCTGTACAAGCCATTTTTTGCTCGGTGGCTGTGTTAGTTGTTGATTTTGCTGCTCTCTCTCTGCTCAACCACCCATGTTGGTTGCTTTTACCATTAACTATAACAAATTTGAACAAATCCTTAGCAAATACTCGCGAGAAATGGAGATTTAATGTGAATGCATTTCTTTGGATAATGTTCATTCGTGTATTATTGTGAATATACCCACTTGAAATATAATTCTCATTGACAATAACTTGAGCTGTAGTCAAATTGTGGATTATTCTATACGTTACCTTGATGATAATCATGTGGAAGCAATTAAAAAAAGGAAATAATTCGATCGGTTCTTAACCAGACAACCGACTACAACAAAACTTGACACGCTTATAGAAGAGGTATTAGCGAATTTAAGTTTTAAATGTTGACCCTCTATTGTATACAGGACGGAGCTACAGGGCCTCAAAGTTGGCCACCTCGGGTATATAAAGTGTTAAAGCGCGTGTAACTTTCGTCTTTTTCGTTTGATTCATAAAATCTACTAACCGAGGTCTGCAAAATACTTTTTACACCCAAGAGTTACCTCGTGTAGATACCGACATATCTACAATTGATTTTGAGTCGATCGGTTTACTTTATGGTGAGTCCAGCTGTAGTATTTCTAGGTGCAACAAACATCTGCCACAAAACGAATTTATAATACCCTGTACCAGTGTGGTGTAGGGTATAGAAATCATCACATATTTATATTCATCTTAAAAGAAACATCCATGATAATGTTCTGAAAGTACGGATATTTATATTCGTCTTAAAGGAAACATCCTATCTACTGTTCCGGAAAGAAGCACGTATCAATTATTTTCACTGGTATTGTTGCTAACCTTCTCTAAATTACACCGTTTTTTAAACAACGTTCAAAAATGAGGAATTTGTTAATTTCACATACATATTTAAAATTAAAAATAAACTTTATTTAAAGCAAACAATTTTTATCTGTAGTATAACCTGGATATTTCAGTGTTATTCGATATTACGATTAGTGTATGGTATTATATAAGTATAGTCCATATCAGCAATCGAAAATAATGCGCGAATCAGTGAATCAGTGTAAATGAATATTTTTGACCAGAACATTATCTTGGATGTTTCCTTTAAGATGAATATAAATGTGTTGTACTTTTTATACCCTCTACCATAGAATGGGGGTATACTAACTTTGTCATTCCATTTGCAACACCTTGAAATATTGATCTGCGACCCCATAAAGTGTATTTATTCTTGACGTCGTGAAATTCTAAGACGATTTAGCCATGTCCGAATGGCTGTTGAAATCACGCTACAGTCCGTAATAATAGAGCTAGGTTGATCAAAGAAAACCTTCTCATAGTTGCAGGTCGTTTGGGAAGACTCTATAGGGGATCTATATTAATATTTTGATATAGATCCAATATAGAGGTCGCACCAAAATACGGTTTCTGAGCCATAGATACCACATTTTTAAAGCAATTTTAATGAAACTTTGCAGTTTGTATTCTATTTTGACAAGAATTCATCACAGTAAAAAATTTACAAATCGGTTTATATTTTGTTATAGTCAACCTAAAGAGGACGCTCAAAAATAGGCTTATTTAAGCCATAAGTACCACATTTTCTAAGCATTTTAAGCGAATCTTTGCAGTATGCATTCTATTAAGACAAGAATTCATCACTGTGACAATTTTTTGTGTCACTTTATATTTTGTTATAGTCCACCTTTAGATGTCGCTCCAAAATGCTTGTTTAAACCATAAACAACACATTTTCTAATCCATTTAGGTGGAACTTTACAGTTGTATTCTATTTTTGCAAGAATTCACCTCAATAACATTTATACTGGGTGTCCGTCGGGAAGGTATACTAATTTGTTTGTTTCCATTGTAATGCTGACTATACGCGATGTGGCACCGTCTTGTTGATACCACATGTTAATCAAGCCCAAAGCATGCAGTTATGGCGTTAAACAATAAGTTTTTTTTGTTAATTTCACATACATATTTAAAATTAAAAATAAACTTTATTTAAAGCAAACAATTTTTATCTGTAGTATAACCTGGATATTTCAGTGTTATTCGATATTACGATTAGTGTATGGTATTATATAAGTATAGTCCATATCAGCAATCGAAAATAATGCGCGAATCAGTGAATCAGTGTAAATGAATATTTTTGACCAGAACATTATCTTGGATGTTTCCTTTAAGATGAATATAAATGTGTTGTACTTTTTATACCCTCTACCATAGAATGGGGGTATACTAACTTTGTCATTCCATTTGCAACACCTTGAAATATTGATCTGCGACCCCATAAAGTGTATTTATTCTTGACGTCGTGAAATTCTAAGACGATTTAGCCATGTCCGAATGGCTGTTGAAATCACGCTACAGTCCGTAATAATAGAGCTAGGTTGATCAAAGAAAACCTTCTCATAGTTGCAGGTCGTTTGGGAAGACTCTATAGGGGATCTATATTAATATTTTGATATAGATCCAATATAGAGGTCGCACCAAAATACGGTTTCTGAGCCATAGATACCACATTTTTAAAGCAATTTTAATGAAACTTTGCAGTTTGTATTCTATTTTGACAAGAATTCATCACAGTAAAAAATTTACAAATCGGTTTATATTTTGTTATAGTCAACCTAAAGAGGACGCTCAAAAATAGGCTTATTTAAGCCATAAGTACCACATTTTCTAAGCATTTTAAGCGAATCTTTGCAGTATGCATTCTATTAAGACAAGAATTCATCACTGTGACAATTTTTTGTGTCACTTTATATTTTGTTATAGTCCACCTTTAGATGTCGCTCCAAAATGCTTGTTTAAACCATAAACAACACATTTTCTAATCCATTTAGGTGGAACTTTACAGTTGTATTCTATTTTTGCAAGAATTCACCTCAATAACATTTATACTGGGTGTCCGTCGGGAAGGTATACTAATTTGTTTGTTTCCATTGTAATGCTGACTATACGCGATGTGGCACCGTCTTGTTGATACCACATGTTAATCAAGCCCAAAGCATGCAGTTATGGCGTTAAACAATAAGTTTTGAATCATATCACGATATCGCTCCCCATTGAGAGTTTTCATTTTCATAGTGGTAAGGTCCAATGATTCCTCCTGACCAAAATGCACACCAGACTGTCACTTTTAATGGATGCAAAGGGTACTGATGAATAATTTGAGCGTTTGCCATTGCCCAGAACCGACTATTCTGTTTAGTCACATATCCATTCAAATGAAGATGTGCCTCGTCACTTATTTTGATTTTTTCATGAAAATCTGGGTTGTCATGTTTTAACGATTAAAACACGTTAGTTTATCGAATATTTTTCCATAATAAATTGCCACGTCTCTACTTCACGAATCCCAAATATGAACTGTCAAGACTACATAATGTTTACCAAAATGGCGGCAAAACAAAGAAGTATACCTTCCCGGCGTTTATATTTTGTTGTCGTCCCCGTTTATAGGTAGCGCTCAAATATGCAAATAAATACCACATTTTTATACCCTACACCACACTGTGGTACAGGGTATTATGACTTTGTGCATTTGTTTGTAACACCCAAAAGGATAAGAGATAGACCCATTGTTTATTATACCAATAGACTAATCTCTTTCTGAGTCGATTTAGCTATGTCCGTCTGTCTGTAGATGTATTTTTTGTAATCAAAGTACAGATCGCACTTATGGTCCTATCTCAAGGAAACTGTGCACATCTCTTTCTTTAGGCTTAAGGACGATCCCAATTGAATTTGGTTAAAATCAGTTCAGATTTACAGATAGCTCCCATATATATGTAACTCCGATTTGACATATATGCAATGTATAGGCAACATTTTTGAACCAGTTTGTACAAAAATTGACAGAGAGTAGTCTTATGATACACTTAGAGACAACATAAAGTTTGGGGAAAATCGGTTCAGATTTCGATATAGCCCCCATATATGTATATGTTACCCCCGATTTTACACGTAAGCGCTGTAAAAGTATATTTTTATCCGATCAGTACGAAATTCAGCAGAAAGAGGTTTCTTAGTACATGATCATTGCCAAATTTGAGGGAAATCGGTTCAAATTTAGATATAGCCCCCATATATATGTTACCCCCGATTTGACATGTAAGCGCTGTAGATACTGTATTTTAAATCCGATCAGTAAAAAAAAATTGTCAGAAAGAGGTTTCTCATTACATGAATTAACACTGCCTAATTTGCGGGAAATCGGTTCAGATTTAGATATATCCCCCATATACAATCGAAGGTGTACATTTTCAGCTGACCTCTTTGGCAAGTAAACCCGATCATTTTGTTTGTTCACAAACTGCTCAATTTGGAATGGCTTCTCATCGGAGAAAACCAAATTCGGTAACTGGCCACTTTCGGGCAAGCGAAGCAACTCCTTGGCTCTTTCCAGTCTAACTTTTTTTGTGCATCGGTGAGCTCTTGCTTTTTTTGGAACTTCAATGGCTTTTGTCCAAGCTCATTTTTTAATATGTGTTGCATCCGTTCTCGCGATATGTTCAGCTCACGAGCAATTTTTCTACCACTGCGGCGTGGATTTCGATCAAATCTGGCCTTCACTTTTCGGATCATTTCTGGTGTTGTTACCGTTTTTTCGTCCACTTTTTGGACGCGATGCAACACTGCCAGTATCGCGGTAACGAGCAATGGTACGAGAAACAAAAGATTTATTCACATTTAAATGCTGGAGGGGTCTAACGATAGCCACTTGTGTTTTTCCACCCAAATATAAAGCAATCACACTATCACGCTTGAATTCCATCACGAATAACTTTTTTCTAAATGCAATAGATCAAAATGCTTTGTGAGCTTGTAAACAATAAAATGAACTGTCACTGAAATAAATCTGTCAGCTATCAGACTAGCGGTTTAGAAATGATACCAACCTGATGTTGGTTGCAATACATATCAGCCACCCTGTATATGTATGTGGCGGGGCAGCTAAGTACTTTCGTAAAACAAAGGAAACTAATTACTCCAACTATTCAAAAAGAAATACTTAATGTACATTGCCGTGGTGGTGTATGGTATTATATAGCCCCGTCCGACTTTAACCTTACCTTACTGGCTTAGATAAAGAATTTGAGTCCTAAAATTTAGCTAAAAATTTGCTTAAACAAAAAGGATATTTCCAAGAGTTGCTCCATATCCAAAGATTTTTCCATTAATATAATTGAATGCAAGCCATGGTGAAGGTTATATAAGACTCGGCATGGCCGAACGAAACGCTTGTACTTGTTTTAAATAACTTCTTCTATAACCCTAAAATACGAGGACGTTCCTAAAATTAGCCGAACTGACATATAGATGGAGGTAATAGTTCGAAAAAATAACCTTCGTGAAAAGTGGCAGCCTTCTAAATGATTATGTGGCAACCGACCTAATAAGTTGGAGGTTTTAAGACGACGGCACATAGACGCCAAACAGATCTAAGTAAATTTGTAAACATGGAAAAAATTCCTCACCGCTATGTAATACAATACTTTCATTTGATAGATCTCAGTGCAACCAATTTCAAAACCGAGCTAGACTCTACTTTAGAGTAGTCTGCTCCTTCGTTTACAACTATAAAATAGTGGGTGGCAGAGTATGGTTAAAAAAATCCAAAAAATGATATTGGCTGACCGTCGGTTGAAGGTCCATGAGCTAGCTGAAGTCATAGGCATTTCAAAAAGTGCTATACATCACATATTGACGGAAAATTTGATGATGAGAAAGCTATGCGCAAGATGGGTGCCGCGATTGCCCACAATCAAGACAAGGCATCAGTTCACACATCCACTATTGCGATGGCCAAAATCAATGATTTAAAGTTGAAGTTTGTGGATTTGTAATCCAGTTATTGAGGAAAAAAGGTGAAAAAGTGGGAAAAGATGTTTAAAATGATAATTTTTGCGATTTTTGAGGCACTGGATGTACTTTTTTCGGGTAGGTTTGTATCGCATTTTTATACCCTACACCACACTGTGGTACAGGGTATTATAACTTTGTGCATTTGTTTGTAACACCCAAAAGGAGAAGAAATAGACCCATCGTTTATTATACCGATCGACTTAGAATCACTTTCTGAGTTGATTTAGCTATGTCCGTCTGTCCGTCTGTCTGTCTGTCTGTCCGTCTGTCTGTCTGTCCGTCTGTCTGTCTGTGCATGTATTCTTGTAATCAAAGTACAGGTCGCAATTATGGTCCGATCTCGACGAAACTTTTCACACATCTTTTTTTTGGCCCAAGGACGATCCCTATTGAATTTGGTTAAAATCGGTTCAGATTTAGATATAGCCCCCATATATATGTTAGCCCCGATTTGACATGTAAGCGCTGTAAAAACTTTATTTTATATCCGATCAGTATGAAATTCGGCAGAAAGAGGTTTCTTATTATATGGATGAACACTATTAAATTTGGAAGAAATCGGTTCAGATTTAGATATATCCCCCATATATACGTTACCCCCGATTTGACATGTAAGCGCTGTAAAAACTTTATTTTATATCCGATCAGTATGAAATTCTGCAGAAAGAGGTTTCTTATTATATGGATGAACACTATTAAATTTGGAAAAAATCGGTTCAGATTTGGATATAGCCCCCATATATATGTTACACCCGATTTAACCTGTAAGCGCTGTAAAAACTGTATTTTATATCCGATCAGTGCGAAATTCGGTAGAAAGAGGTTTCTTATTACATGAAGGAATACTGCCAAATTTGGAGAAAATCGGTTCAGATTTAGATATAGCTCCCATATATATGTTACCCCCGATTTGACATGTAAGCGCTGTAGAGACTGTATTTTATATCCGATCAGTACGAAATTCGACACAAGGAGGTCTTTTTACATGAATAAGTATTCAGGGAAGATTGGTTCAGATTTACATTAAAGCTCCATATATATGTTCCTCCTGATTTGGTATCAAACCGCTATAGAAGTTGTATTTTACTTCCGATCATTAAAATTTTCCAGAAAGATGTTTCTCACTTTAGGAACGAATATTGCTTAATTTAGCGATTATCGTTTCAGAATTAGAATACGTTTCTACCCATTTACCAATTATTCCAAATTATTATGGCAATGACCGGCCCCGCCCGACTTTCTGCCTTTCCTTACTGGTTTCTATTCAATATCTACAAATTTGACACCAGACACAAAAGAGATATTCCGTACGGTATACGGAGATATAACCGTATTAAAATATGTAAGTACAAAAAATGCTAAAAATCCACCTCAAGTATTTTGTACTCTTCGATTAGTAGAATGTACAGCAAAAGTAGTTATTCTAAAGAGACGACAAAAACAATTTACGAGAGCTTAAAACTTTTGGAGACCCGAGTTAGCCATATCTGAGTCCCTGTAGCTCCGCACCTGTATACCCCTATGGGGTATACAGGTTTAAACTTAAATACAAATTTAAAACTTAAATTTTCTAATAGCTCTACTTAAAGCATGCCAAACAAACAATTAAAATTTTGGTATATTATACTTTTGGTATATCCATAAAATTAATAATAAAACCAGTAAGGAAAGGCAGAAAGTCGGGCGGGGCCGACCATATAATACCCTACACCTCCCTAACAATGCGATAAGGGTCATTGCCATAATAATTTGGAATAATTGGTAAATGGGTAGAAACGTATTCTAATTCTGAAACGATAATCGCTAAATTAAGCAATATTCGTTCCTAAAGTGAGAAACATCTTTCTGGAAAATTTTAATGATCGGAAGTAAAATACAACTTCTATAGCGGTTTGATACCAAATCAGGAGGAACATATATATGGAGCTTTAATGTAAATCTGAACCAATCTTCCCTGAATACTTATTCATGTAAAAAGACCTCCTTGTGTCGAATTTCGTACTGATCGGATATAAAATACAGTCTCTACAGCGCTTACATGTCAAATCGGGGGTAACATATATATGGGAGCTATATCTAAATCTGAACCGATTTTCTCCAAATTTGGCAGTATTCCTTCATGTAATAAGAAACCTCTTTCTACCGAATTTCGCACTGATCGGATATAAAATACAGTTTTTACAGCGCTTACAGGTTAAATCGGGTGTAACATATATATGGGGGCTATATCCAAATCTGAACCGATTTTTTCCAAATTTAATAGTGTTCATCCATATAATAAGAAACCTCTTTCTGCAGAATTTCATACTGATCGGATATAAAATAAAGTTTTTACAGCGCTTACATGTCAAATCGGGGGTAACGTATATATGGGGGATATATCTAAATCTGAACCGATTTCTTCCAAATTTAATAGTGTTCATCCATATAATAAGAAACCTCTTTCTGCCGAATTTCATACTGATCGGATATAAAATAAAGTTTTTACAGCGCTTACATGTCAAATCGGGGCTAACATATATATGGGGGCTATATCTAAATCTGAACCGATTTTAACCAAATTCAATAGGGATCGTCCTTGGGCCAAAAAAAAGATGTGTGAAAAGTTTCGTCGAGATCGGACCATAATTGCGACCTGTACTTTGATTACAAGAATACATGCACAGACAGACGGACAGACAGACAGACGGACAGACAGACAGACGGACAGACGGACAGACGGACATAGCTAAATCAACTCAGAAAGTGATTCTAAGTCGATCGGTATAATAAACGATGGGTCTATTTCTTCTCCTTTTGGGTGTTACAAACAAATGCACAAAGTTATAATACCCTGTACCACAGTGTGGTGTAGGGTATAAAAACCTCTGTCACACTTCAGACACTGTTTGCTGAGAATAAAAATTGCCAAAATTTACTTATTTAATTAATTTTTTTTAATTATGCATTCATGCACTAAAAACGAATGTTGAGAAGTGCCTCACCTGACTACGAGTACATAATCATTTGAGATCAACATAAATGATTCATCTAAACATTTTTTGGAATACATAAACATGAAAAGTGGGTGGGAATATATGAATTAGCATTTCAAACAGTTCTGCAAGCGAAACCGGAATAATACAGTAAACAAATAAAAGCTGGTTAGACGGCGCGGGGATAAAGCCCAAAAAAACGTTTATTTGTTTTTCCTTTCCTTCCGTTTCCATTTCCTCTTCGTAGGGATACCGTTAAAAACAAAGGCCGCACTCACACGTCAAATCAAGTTGATGCCTTTGTCAGGATAACAAAAGCCCAAAAGACGAAAACGACGACGACGACCACAAAAAATAACAACCAGAAGGAAAAACTAATTTAGAGGATACACACTAATACAAAAACAACAGGCAAACACAAAGAGGATACACTAATACACGTACTGCACACAGAAAGAGATGTGACACCGTTGTGGGTATGTTTATTTATGTATAAGTAGTCTGTTCTCGTACACGCTGAAAAAAATCGCTTCTGTAGTAGATTGTCCCAAACATATTTTGCTGTAAAACAAACACATGTTTAGGGTACTCTTAAAATATATAATACGAGCTGGACCAGGTCCACTTCATTGCCCCAGATTTTAGATCTCCGATCCAGCACATTTTTTGGCCAATTACGTAGACTGCCATCAAATGCATATACACATAATTACAGCACTCTCTCTAACTAATTGTTCAAGATATCTCAATTTCAGAACCTGGCTCACATGGGCGCGGTCACGCACCTTGTTCCGATTCGGCCCATTTTTGGACCAACCCCGCAGACTGGCACCAGATATGTATGCATAAAATTACAGCACTCTAAAAAATTGTGCAAGATATCTTAATTTCAAGATTTGACTAATATGGACGGGGCCACTCTCATTAGTCCGATCTCGTCCTTTTTTGGACCAATCACGTAGACTACCAGCAGATGCATATGCACAAAATTACAGCACTCTCGCTAATAAATTGTGCAAGAAAGTGTGGTTAAATGTTAAGGGCCGATGATGATTTTGAATAAAACATTATTGTCATTACTTTTTATTATGATAATAATGGTATGTTTCAATTATATATGGAACAAAATATCGGCCAAACGGCCGGCGCGACCTCGGCGGCACACCACCATCCTATGGTCCAAATTTTCTATGACGCTGAGGCATAATTGAGGTTGTATGCCGTTAATGTGCCGAATTTTCTCATCCTTTAGCTCTTGAATTGTTGCTGGCTTATCGACATACACCTTTTCTTTCAAATAACCCCAAAGAAAGAAGTCCAACGGTGTCAAATCACATGATCTTGGCGGTCAATTGACAACCCCACGACGTGAGATAATATGGCCATTGAATTTGTTGCGCAAAAGAGCCATTGTTTCGTTAGCTGTGTGGCAAGTGGCACCGTCCTGTTGAGACCACATATTGTCAACATCCATATCTTCTAATTCGGGCCATAAAAAGTTCGTTATCATCTCACGATAGCAAACACCATTCACGGTAACTGCCTGACCGGCCTCATTTCGAACAAGTATGGCCCGATGACGTCGCCAGCCCATAAGCCGTACAAAACGAACTGGGCGGCATGCCCAGGTGTTTTCACATCTCCTACAGACCCGGTTTGCTGAAATTTGCGCACAATTCTCCCGATTGTGGACACATTTGGTCGATTATGCTGATCAAAAAAACATCACGAAGTGCACGAAATGCATTTTGATGTGAACGCACATTTTCGTAAAAGGCTTAAAAAACTTTAACGCGTTGCTCGATTGTGTATCTTTCCATGGTTCAAATTGAGTTAGTCTGAAATTGAGAAATGTCAAATGAAATGCAGAAAAAACTTGACGTTTAGGTGTGGTTCACATTCAGCATTAACCACCCTTTATATATAGATTAGACACACTAAACTATTATATGTTTGGAAGTAATATTTCCGAAACAAATATTAATTTGATTTTAAGTATTTTGGCAATGCATCTATACCTTAATGTAAAAGCAAATTTTAAATTTTGCAGAAAATTAACGCTAAATTTTTTAGAAATTGTATACATACATATCGCTCATTTAGAAAAGGAACGTCACAACTCAAAATTTGACATTTCACCTAAGTTTGATTTAAATGATCCAAAAAAAATATTTGGCAGAATGGGATGACATAACTTGTGAAGTGCTCTAAATATTGTTGTCTTCCTCAGAAATCAGCCCAATCATGGATCAGCTTATTGATATTAAAACGTAGGGCAATTTAGTATGAACAACTCCAAAACAAATTATTTTGAGTTGTAACGTTATTTTCCGAAATGCGCAATATATTTGGTACTGATAAATTGCATTGAAGTTAATGTTGGAATGGTAACGATTGATGAAAATTTAATTTTGCTTCTGACGTTTTTAATTATAAAGTATAACAAAAAATTTAAGAAAAAATATATTTAAAAAATGACAATTTCAGCAAAGTTTTAATTTGTTTTTAATATAATGTATTTGGAAAAATTCTTAAACAATATTTTGTTTGTTGTAAACACATATTTTATTTGTGAGAGTCAGTTCGCAAAAATATTTTGTTGTAATATAGTAATATATGATTTCCAAACAAAATTACTTGATTTTAAAATAAAAGTTATTTGTTCAAAAATATGTACTATTTAAAAATTTTGATTCCAAATATATTTTCTTTGAATTCAAACATATGAAAAATGGCGATTTCCTTCCGTGTATGTGTATGTGTAGGCACAAACACATACATATACATATATACGTATACGTAGGACTACATAAACATTTTATATTTAAACAGAAATGAAATAAAAAACGTTGACTATACGCCACCGTGTCTGCAAAGTTACAAACAATGGCGGCAACGCGTTCTGCCGATTTGTTACACAGTCTTGTTATTTTTGTTTGTTTTTTGTGTTGGTGAGTGAAAAAAGGACAAAAAAGCTACTTTGAGAAAATTAGGAAACTATATGCTAAACGTTAACAAAAGATATACAAACACCGGAAATAAATTTCAAAGACAAAGGGAGGCAACAAAAGATCCATTCAAAATGTGTAACTGTGAAGGTCCATTGTTTCACATGTTTTATGACAAATGCAGGTCGAAGGTCTGAGTTCAGACGCATGTACATATTTCTACATGACAAACAGTAAATAGAGAGAGAGGCAGAAAGATATATATTCGAAACATTAGTAATTCATCTATCCAGCTGATCTGGGTTTTATACTTTCGAGTACAGCTAAATTCAAGAAATTACAAACAAATGTCATTTGCATGGTGTTAGTGAAATTGGACATTAAGGTGGCCCGCCAGAATAAAATGTTTAATTTCGGGACAAATATACAGTGTGGAGCAAAATGAGCTATATGGTTTTAGTTCTTTATTACTTTTTTAAATGTTATTTTTTCTTTTTTTTGTATTCAGCATTTTGTGAAGAAGATTTGGGTCATTTAATATGAATAACTATACAATCGAACAACGCAGCAAAACAATTTTATTTTATTAAAAACCAGTAAGAAAAGACAGAAAGTCGGGCGCAGCCCACTACATAATACCCTGTATATCCATATGTGGGGGAAAATCACTTTTCCGATATGTTTGTATCGAAAAAAAATATTTGGAACACAAATTTTTAAATATTATATATTCTGAGCAAATACATTTTGTATGAAAATCAATAATACTATATATTTGGGACGCATATATTTATATATTACAACAAAATATATTTGTTGGCTGTCGAATTTCATTTTGAATTTTTCATTGATTTTGAGTTATAACTTACAAATTTGAAATTACATAAGTAGCAATAACTTTTGTTTTAGAGCACTATTTATAACCTACACCACACTGTGGTACAGGGTATTGTAACTTTGTTTCATGGCAGATGTTTGTAGGTTAGGTTAGGTTGAAGAGAGGAGACGTTTAAACGCCTCATGTCCATGGACATACACTTAAGCCAGTGGTTCAGCCTGTTGTGCGCTTCTTATTTATTATCTTTTTTTATTTTTATTTATTTATTTTCGAATTTATTACAATTAAAATTATAGTAAACTTATAGTAAAAGCACTAGCAACAAAGGCTATCGGCCTATATGATCTTTTTATACCTCACGAGTTACAGAAAATCGGTACTACACACGAATTTTCTCAGTATTTTCTAGTCATATTCTCTGAGATGAGTCAAGTCTGGTAATACGTCGGACCCGAAATGTTGGGATCTTGCATGTGTGAAAGCCGGGCAGTGACACAGAAAATGTTCCATCGTTTCGATATTTTCCCTGCATGCCCTGCATTTGTCGTTTCCTGCTAGTCCTATGCGATGAAGATGTGCTTGTAAGCTTGAGTGTCCCGTTATAACACTCATCGTCTTACTAATATCGATCTTGTTTAGTTTCAAAAGACTTCTTGTTTTCTATTCATTTGGATCACCCCACAGTATCTTTGCAGTTGCTCCTACTGTTGCACTATTCCACACAGTTTTGTGAGCCATCACTGCCCAGTGCTTCAACTCATTTTTCGTGGCTTCGAAAGGTTTCCAATTTTCCAAGTTTATTACTCGAAGTTCTCTGCCCTTTAAAGCCAAGCTGTTTTCCCGTTCATTTCCAATCACTCCGTTGTGTCCTGGTACCCAGCAAATACGCAATTGACCCATGGGCTGAGTAATCATTTATCGCTCTTTTACAGTCCAACTCAGTTCTGGATTTGACCCTTTCCGATGTTATTGCTTAAATCGACATTGTGCTATCTGTGAAGATGTTGGCATATTTAAGCTTTGTGGTGTTACTGAGCCAGTTCATGATTCCGTGATTGCTCGAACATGTCCTTGAAATACCGTGTTATGGTCAGGGAGCGGAAGTGAAGTTCGACTTCTGGTTCATCAATAAAAAGTCCAAGACCCGTCCTTCCACCTCGCTTGGACCCATCCGTGTAGGAGCTGGTTACTACTGGCACATGGGCCAAAGTTCCATTTTCCCAGGAGCGTCTGTCTGACACAAACGTATCACAGGTAGCTGTAAGCCGCACTTCAGGAATCCGGTCGGAGATTTCTGGCGTTTGAATGTGACCAACTAGAGATTCTAAAATCTTCTGATGGTAGGACTTGTGGTCTCGTTTTATCCATTCACCAATCACTTGTAGACGTCTTGCTGTGAGGGCTGCCTCATACTTTATACATATGTCTATTGGTTGGATGTGCAGTATGTATAGTCTCCAACGCTCTTGTTGGTGCAGTTCTAAATGCCCCGCTTATGCCTAGACAGCACATACGTTGAATTTTTTGCAAAGGTATTACGTTGCACTTCTTGTCCATTGATGTCCACCACACTACACAGGCGTAGGTGATTATTGGTCTAATCACGCTCATGTAAAGCCATGCATCTTATTTGGACATAGTCCCCATTTTGAAGTTATAAAGTCCCCATTATATCAGTTATTAGTTATAGCAATTGTCTTATTCAGGAATCGAGGCCGGGTAAAACTTGGGATCTTCGTTTTCCGTGTAAATAGACATGTTTCCGTTTTGTCTGGGTTAACATTTAATCCCCTTATGCTATGTTAAGTGCCTCTTCAGCTCTTCCGCGTAATAGATTTGGATTAAAGCCCCTTAGAAGTATTACAACGTCGTCTGCATAACAGACTGATTTAAGTCCTTCATTGGTGAGGGCTTTTAGGAGACTGTGTATCGTCGTAACCCATGAAAGAGGGGATAAAATGCCCCCTGAGGTATACCACGATTTACCTTGTCAATATTTTTTACATCATATGACCCACAAATAATCCACCTATTCCTTAGCATATTGTTGATCCAGTTTTTCAGCGCCCGGTCAACCTGAAACTCGTATAAGGACTGGATAAGTGTATCGGTCTGTCCATTGTTAAATGCGCCCTCAATGTATATGCAAACAGCAAGTGTATACATTTCTTTACTGAAGGACTCTTCTATGTGGTGCACTACCTCATGCAGAGCTGTTTCCACTGATCTTCCTTTGACATAGGCGTGTTGTTTGAATTTTAGCCTGTCATCCGCTATTTTACTTTTGACCATGTCGTCAATTATTCGCTGCATTGTTTTTAACAGGAAAGAAGTTAGGCTAATGCTCGATAAGCCTTTGGTGTAGTATAACTCGGCTTGCCAGGCTTGGGTATGAAGACCACCCTTGATTCCTGCCAGTTTTTTTGGGTATACGAATGGGTTAGGCATGCAGTGAACACTCCAGACAGATGATTTGATAACAGATCCACCTCATGCTGCAGAAGTGCTGGAAATATTCCATCCGGTCCCGCACACTTGAAGCGAGAGAAGCTTTTTATCGCTTCTTTAACCATAACTTCTGTAATATCCGTAATAGGTACATGATGCAATACATTTTCATTCTGTAACTGTTCCTCTGTAGGTTCAGCATTACCAGTCGGAAAATGCGTTTTCTTCAAGAGCCTTACAGTATCCTCTATAGTTTTCATCCTTTTACCCGTGTCATCCACCAGTGTTTCGGTTTGGATATGAGTTTTTGAGAGGAACTTTTTCGTTTTAGACATACTGTCAACGCTGTCTACCTGCTCACAGAAAAGCCTACAGGAGTTACGTTTCCCAGATCTAATGATTTTATTGTATTCTTTGAGTTTTTTGTGGTAGTCGTCCCAATGTACTGATTGTTTTTTATGTCGAGCTCTGTTGTAAAGTCTGCGGACATCTTTGCCAATCGAGCGAATTTGTCCTGTCAT
Organism: Eudasyphora cyanicolor; assembly: GCA_963930755.1. Classification (NCBI taxonomy): domain Eukaryota; kingdom Metazoa; phylum Arthropoda; class Insecta; order Diptera; family Muscidae; genus Eudasyphora; species Eudasyphora cyanicolor. Next base: position 169,110,928 of record OZ005736.1, on the reverse strand, counting down.
CCAGGGTTTCTCATAGGCAGATTTCCTTTCTCGAAGTGGGCAACTATCTTCGAATGAAGATATAATGTAATATCCTTCACATTGATATCAATGTCTTCTGTACATACAGAATCGCGTGTAGGCTGGTCCAATCAATTTCTAAGTAGATTTCCGAATTTAGTCAAGTCGGTCTTAGCGTTATTACGGAAACTTATTGGGTTTGGCGGTGGCCGTGAATTTAAACCTTATATAACGGTGTTCTGAATATGACTGTTCATCCGAAACCCTCCACTCATGGATGTCATCAATACAATTTTCTGAAAATATCGTTATATCTAATACTTCCCACCTTTTACTGGTGTTAGTACCACCCCAAGGGATATTATGGGAGTTGGCGTCACACCCACCTATTAACTCATTACTTGTGTGTTTGGATTCCCTCACCAGACGTTGTAATTCCGACGTAGGTGGCAATGTCGGGCATCGAATGGCAGATATATTGACGCCAGGTACATATTTCCATTACCTTGCCTCAGCACCGTTGCGTCCGATGTTGACAACTCTGGTGAGAAAATAAAACATAAGTCCTTGGACGAGTACCTGTGTTAGCGTAAAAAAGGTTATACTTCACATGGTTTAATCGAGTAACCTTGTTGCTAGTTGTTCATGGTTCCTGGATCAAAGCAATATGAACCCTGCCTTTACTTATGATGTCCATCAGAGCGTTGGATGCTGTCTCGCTCCGGTGGAGGTTTATCTGGATGACCTCAATCATTGTCTTTCCAGTAAAAGATTCTTTTGGGAGTCTGTCCTGTCTGGTGGCACTCCCTTATTATTTGGTAGTGGGTCATTCTCCTCCTTTCGTTCACTACCATTTACACCATCTTCCAGTCGACAATTTTGGGAGACGGCGTATTTTTTTGTCGCTTCCTCATTGTTTTGAATCGTTTTGTGGCTTTTTTATTTTGATCACCACCTTTGCTGGGAACTTCCTGCAAAAGTGGCGGTACTATTGGTAAACTAGTGGTGTTATCGACTACTTCCACATCAGTTTGTGGCAGTGTCTTACGTGTCTCCTTTCTTTCACTACCAGTGTTTGCATCAGACAGTATATTTGGACTCGATTCATCTGTCCTGCCAATCGGGACCTTTCCAATTTTGAAAAAGACTGTCCAGATCAAGAAGTACGCCATGCCCTTCGCCATGACAAGATTGTTCTTGGATTCTGGGTCTACGCCCAACACGAGGAGAGTACCCTCGGTATCATCCTTCCTCTAGAAGACTTCCCACTATCTCACGGAAAGTTTTGAATTCTGTTTGCCAATGATGTCGAGTATGTACTCTGATGCGAACTTACTGGGACATACCTTGACATATAGAGTCGTTTTTATGAGTTCAAGAATGTCGCTTTAATTTGAGCTTTGCGCCGTCCCAAAGTGAGGGGATGCTATCCACAAGTTTTACGAGGACACCAGCGCAGCGTTGTGATGCCAGCCTTAACATCAAAACACCCCTCTCAAATCTGCAACTCAATACTTTAATTGGTGGTTCATCCCTAGATTCGAGGACGTACTCCGCTACCCTCGTATAGACCAAATCTTCGATGTTATTCTTTTGGTCTTGAGGGATTCTGCCAGATGCACTACTGCTGTCAATTATGGCATAGCATAGTTCGTCTCGGAAATGTTGTTTAGCCTTTTTGAATAAGATGGTGGCTTCTTACCCTTCTTTATGGCCAATTGATTTTTCCGTGTCTGTAGAGTATCTTTACGGATGATTTGGTTGACTTGATCTGCGTTGCCGGACCAACTTTACCGCCCAAGATCGAAGGACCCCAACTAGAAACTTGCTTTTGTGAGGTTACGTTAGGCTTCTCCGAATTACTGGAAGATGGCGAGCCTTTTTCTTCTCAGTCACTTACAGCGCTATGTTCTTCGGGAGACCTGACTCTTTCAGCGGCCTCCACGTATGTGTTAGAGGTAGAATTGTCAGATTCATTCCGTAGTAGGTTCTGTCGGTTCAATTTATTCAGTGTCCTTCTTTGTGCCCCCGACAGTCTCTTTGAGTTAGCAACAATGGTGATTTTGTTTTCATTTGATGGTTCATTTGATGCGGCAAAATGTGCTCTTGTTTCATTGTCGACTACGGGATCCAATGCACCAAAGCTCGTAGAAGTTGCGTGCTCACGATTGTTCGATAACGACGACACATGACTCGTGAGTGAATCAACGCTTGTCGCCGGCATTGTGTTTTCCCTCCCCTGCGCCGTAATATCCATTGTCTTTTTTGGTTTAATCATCCATTTTTTGAGGGAGACCCCCATAGCCAGTAATAGGTACGTCGTTATAGGCCTTCCAGACTAAGCTCCGAAATTTCTGTACAGAGACCGATGCATCAACCTACGCTTTAAAAACAACAAACCACGTTGCTGGGTAGGTGAATGGGTGCAGCGTAATAGGTAAAAACTATCCGCTCTGCGATAACACGTCCGTTCGCTACGAATGGCGGCGACTGACTAAATCAAGTTAGTATAAACTATAATCAGGTTCAAAACATTTACTACTATTAAGGACAAATATAAACTTGATTTGAGAAAAAAATGCTTTAGCGACATATGAAGTTATTTTTCCCGAAGTTTAGTAAATTTTAACTCATCTTTGGGTTAATTTTTTCTGAGTGCGTGTCGTACATATGTTATAACACAGCAAAGCCCAAAACTTATCACACTCATCAAAAACAGCCAAATTCCAGTTAAACCCCTCGTTACTCCGATCAGTACGAAATATGACAGAAACAGGTTTCTTATTAAATGAATGAACACTGCCAACTTTGAGGAAAATCGGTTCAGTTTTTAATATAGCCCCCATATACATATATGTTGCACCCGATTTGCCCTGTAGAAACTGCATTTTATATCCGATCAGTATGAAATTCGAATAAATACCGCTAAATTCGGGGGAAAATTGGTTCAGGTTTAGGGTATCTCCCGATTTGCTATAAAAGCGCTATAGAAGAAGTTGTCGGTTATTTCAGATCATTACACAATTTTGCAGAAAGAAGTTTCCTAATTTAGGAACTTGTCATTTTTGTTCAGTATCGTATGGCATGTGATCACGGAAAGACTCGAAATTGTTCCAAATGAAAATCCGGTGTTTTATCATGAAATTTTTTTTAGTGATGAAGCACATTTCTGACTCAAGGGATACGTTAATAAACAAAATTGCCGTATTTGGGATGATGAGCAAACCCAAAGAGTACCAAGAGCAACAATTACATCCAATAAAAACAGCGGTATGGCGTGATTTATGGGCTGGTGGAATCATTGATCCATATTTCTTCAAAAATGAGAAAAAAAAACAGAATGTCAATGGTAACCGTTACGCACCATGTTAACGGACGTATATGCTTCCTGAAATTTAAGCGCATGGTCTCGGTGAGCTATTGTTTCAACAAGACGACACTACGAGCCATACGTAAGAAATCATTTTTATGAGGACTTAATTTCACGTTTTGCTACGGTAAATTGGTGTTCGGAATAAGACAGCCACGATTGACGCTTTGGAAGCTGACATTACTCGTGTTATTCGCGAGATACTAGTCGCTATGCTCGAACGAGTCGCGCAAAATTGAACCTTCCGAATGGACCATCGCAAAAGTAGTCATGGCCAACATTTACATGATATCATTTTCAAACAGTAGATGCCATAAATTGTTCTTTTAACCAATAATAACAATTTTAAGTTCACTTTCAAATTTATGTATTTTATTTTACATAATAAATCAAACCTTACGATTAAGGCCCAACTATAATATGCATAAGCTAGCTTAAGCAACTGTGCGAATACATGAAATCGTATGTGCCAAACTATAATGTACTTAACTGAATTTTTCGTTAAGTTCTCCCAGCTCTCTCTCAGTACCCATTTGCTTAAGCATGGTGCGAAACTGAACGCACATTCCGTACGGAATTACTTAAGTTAGCTTATGCATATTATAGTTGGGCCTTAAATCACCCAATATAAGTTCTTGCCTATTCGGTATTTAAGGGCTATTGACTGTATTTTACATCCAATTTTTCAGAAATGAGGTTTCTGATCAAAGTTGATGAAAATCTGTTTTGATTACGTATAGTCACATCTATTTGTTCTTTTCGATTACTGGTCTATGAAATAATGCTGCGCATTTTAAGGTTATCGTTTCAGATGTAGTTTCAACACCTCCTTGGTATAAGCCATGTACTTTGTTAACTGTTACGAAACCAATTATTCCAAATTATTATCGCAATGCCCGACTTTCTGTCTTTTCTTACTGGTTTTAAAATATCAAAACTAAACCTCTGTTTGGATAACCCCATATAAAAATATATTTGCTATGTAACATAATGTGCTAAGTCAAATATTTAAAATTTCACAATAATCATTGGAATGGAATTTTTCTTATCTCTGAAACGATAGATAAAGAAAAAATTTTAAACCAATGCACCAAAAAACTTTCAGATTCAACAAAGGAAATTTCGTTTGCAGGTAATGTAGTTTTCTAAAATTTATTTGAAATATACTCGCAGCAATACGACTTCCGTGTACGATTTTCTTTAACATTAGCATTAATTGAATTAATATGTTGCCTAACGAAAAACAGTTTCCTTTTGTTTGTTGATTGTTGTCCTTTGGAATGTCCTCAAATATTAACTCAATTGAATTCCAAAACCCAAATGGCAAATGTACGTTTATGGAAAGCAAAAAAAAAAAAACACAGTATCCACAGCGGTAATAAAAATAAAAAGAAAATTACTTTTTAATGCTTGTGACGAATCACGTACTCGTTCGTAAATGCCGCAGTCCGTCCAAACAAATGACAGCCATCAAACTGTCTCGATTTTAAATGCAAATATTTATGGTACGAATATATACAGATATATGTATGTATATACGGATACAAATATCAGAAAATAACATTTATTTTAAAGTACAGAATACGTATGTACATATATATATAAAAAGTGAAAATATATTTCTGTAGTAATAAATTATATTTACATATAACTACAAGTAAAAGCAAAAGTGAGGCGGAGCCGAATATTTATGATACACTACAACATCTTAATAGAACATGTATGTAGTTATTCTAAATCTGAAGCCATTATGTTCAGTTTTATTAAATAAGGTCATTTCCAAATAGAGATAGTTAATTTTTCTGATTTTAAAGTATGCTTTTCTGGATATGGGCAAATCCTGGGTTGCGGACGTTACATTCGTTCGCATTTTGTTTTACTTTGGCGTTCTGAATTCAATATTTTCATATAACCTTCAGTTCTTTAAAATTACATTTAAATATTTACCTAACTACTCTTGATGAATGCGATATTCGCTGCTAAAGTTCCGTTGCGGACGTTACAAAAAATGGATGTAGGTTTTCAGGTTAACGTGAACTTGCATGTTTATACCCTACACCACACTGTGGTACAAGGTATTATAACTTTGTGTACTTGTTTGTAACACCTAAAAGGAGAAGAAATAGACCCGTCGTTTATTATACCGATCGACTTAGAATCGCATTCTGAGTTGATGCCCGTCCGGCAGTCTTTGCATGTATTCTTGTAATCAAGGTACAGGTCGCAATTATGGTCCGATTTAGACGAAACTTTACACATATCTTTTTTGGCCCAAGGACGATCCCTATTGAATTTGGATTTGGCTACGAGGGTTGCTATATACATATATTTCCGGCCCAGGCAACACTAAGTGCTGCCTGGCGCCATCTGACATTTCCATTGGAAAGTTTGACATTTTTTAACATAACTTCACTCAGACCGTTTTGCCATTTGAGCGCGAATTATTTTGGTTACAGTGTGTTGAAAATTCACCTCCAAAACATGGTGTCGCTTCAACAGCTGCTTCAGCCGTCGAAAAACGTTGACCAATCAGTTTTTTCTTGGGAGTGAATAAGAAGAAGTCATTGGGTGTCAAATCAGGGCTGAATGGCAGATGACCCATCAAGTCGGCGTTTTGCCCGGTCAAAATGGCGCTGGTTTGAGCCGATGTGTGAGAGCTCGCACAATGATTCGTGACGCACAATGATTCGTCTTCTCTTGTTCGTTTTTCGAATTTCTCCGAAGACTTCAGGCACACAAATTGTGGTGGACCACTCAGAATTGACCGTCCTACGTTGCTCAAGCGGAGCAGTCGCCACATGACCAGTTTTGCCGAAGAAACAGGCGACCATTTGCTTCGAAGTGCTTCTTCCACGAACAACTTTCGTTGGATTTGGCTCGTCTTCGAAGACTCACACGGTCGATTGCTGTTTTGTTTTGGGCTCATACGCATAGATCCAAGATTCGTCACCTGCGACAATTTTATAAACGTCTTTCGAAGCACAGCGATCGTATTTTTTCAAAATTTCGTTTCACCAATCGACACGAGCCTTTTTTTGAGCGATTGTCAAATTTTTTTTTGCCAAATTGATTTTTTCATGTCACTGTAAACAACACAAACGATGATCGTACGTCTAAACGTTCTGAGTACGTTTATGCTAAAAAATGTCGAACTTTCCAATGGAAATGTCAGATGGCGCTAGGCAACACTTAGTGTTGCCTAGGCCAGAAATATATATAACAACCCTCGTAAAATCGGTTCAGATTTACATATAGCTCCCATATATATGTACCTCCGATTTAGCATATATGCATTGTATAAGCAAACATTTTTGATCCGATTTGTACAAAAATTGGCACAGAGCAGTCTCGCACTTAGAGAAAATAAAAAATTTGGGGAAAATCGGTTCAGATTTAGATATAGCCCCCATACATATGTTACACCAGATTTGACATGTAAGCGGCATAGAGACTGTATTTTATATCCGATCAGTACGAAATTCGACAAAAAGAGGTTTCTTGTTGCAAGAATTACCAATCTGGGAAAATCGATTCAGATTTAGATATAACCTCCATATATATTTTCCTCCTGATTGTTATCAAAGCGCTATAGAAGTTGTACTTTACTTCCGATCATTACAAAATTTGGCAGAACGATGTTTCTGAATTTAGGAACGAATATTGCTTAATTTATGTTGCGGACGCTATACAACAATTTCAACACGTTAAAATGACAATATTCTGCGAAAAATTTTATATAATGTTTTAATTTATATTTCATAGAACACGCTGAACATGTCATTTCCATGGTGAAATGATTAGAATTTACCGCATAATATTGATTTCATAACACACCTGGCATTTTTTTTTAATTTTTTGTATACACTTTTTCGGATTTGGGAGTTTTAAGTAAATCTGTACTAATTTTTCAAATTCGGCAATGTTAGTCCACGGATCAAGAAACTCTACAATGCTAAATTTCAAAACGATTCGATGTTAACTACAGCTTCGATAGGGTTGAAGGGCCAACTCGGACGAAACATATATGTGGGATCCAAAGCTAAATCTGAACCGATTTTCTACAAATTCGGCCATATGGGTCCCTAGATCAATAAACTCTACTATGATAAGTATCGAAACAATTGGATGTAACACACAGATTCTATAGGGCTAAAAGGGCCAAATCGGATATGGGAGCTGTATCTAAATCTGAACCAATTTTCTTCAAATTCAATAGAGTTTTTTCTAGGTATAAAGGACATCTATCTGCAAAATTTCAGCACGATCGGAGCAAAATTTCGACCTGTATTTTACGAACAACATAAGATGGACAGACGGACAGACATGCACGCTGAAAAAAAATCGCTTCTGTAGTATATTGCCCCAAACATATTCGGCTTGAAATATACATATGTTTAGGGTACACTCCAGATATATAATATTTGACACACACAAATATTATATGTTTGGGAGGATAATGTTTTAAACAAAAATATGCTCGCATTCAAATATTTTTTTATATGGAACTAGTATTTCCGAAACAAAGATTAATTTGTATATATATTTTTTTTTGCAATGTATGAATGACTTAACATAAAGCCAAGTTTTCTGTTTTTCAGATGTTCAAAGAGCAATTTTTTTTATAAATTTTATATGTTTGTAAAATTTATGTATATGTTTGTAAATATAAATTGCATTGGTGGATTGAAAAAAGGTGATGAATTGGAATATTTATAAATTAAGCCATTTTTAGCTATAAAGATTAACAAGAAAACTAGGAAAAACTAACTAAAATTCGAATAAGTCAGCAAAATTTTAAAAATCTTTTTAAATAAAATATATTTGGAAAACATCTTAAAAAAAAACTTTGTTTGTGTGTAAACACATATTTTATTTGTGAAAGTCAGTTCGCAAATATATTTTGTTCTAATATATCAATATATGCGTTTCAAACTAAATTTCTTGATTTTCAAATAAAATGTATTTGTTAACAAATACATAATATTTAAAAAAATCGTTTCCAAATATATTTTCTTTCAATTCAAACATATCAAAAATGACGATTTTCCTCCGTGTGGATAAATCGACTCAGCTAGTGATTCTGAGTCAATCGGTATACTTTAAGGTGGGTCTAGCTGTGTAATTTCTAGGTGTTACAGACATCTACCACGACACAAACTTATAATACAGTATGGTGTATGATATAAAAAGTAAAAACACGATTTCGCGTTAGGGTTGTTTATCGAGTCGACTTTGTGTAATTTTTTCCATTTGTCCGGGAAAACATTAAAAGGTTTTTACTGACAGTAATAACAAAACCGCATAATGTCTACACGCTGAAAAAAAATCGCTTCTGTAGTATATTGTCCCAAACATATTCGGCTTGAAACATATATATGTTTAGGGTACACTCTAAACATATAGTATTTGATACACATAAACAAATTTATATTTGGGAAGATGTTGTTCTAAACAAATCTTTGTTTACATCGCAATATGTGTTTACTTTGGACGATTGATTTCCGAAGCAAATAATTATTTGCATTTAAGTATTCAGAAAATACCTAAATTGTGTTTAATATTTCAGTGATTCAAACCTAATTTTTTAGAAAATTTTCAGTCGTAAAAATTGAAATCGTATAATCTTCGATCGAAATATGTTACTTGGAGGATTGACAACTAATGATGGCTTAGAACACTCAGAAATTTTAAATGATTGATTTAAAACATAAGTTACTGCTGCATTTTGTATTATAACTGGGTGTTCAATTCGAAACCAAAAAAAATTAAAACTGAAATTCGAAAAATTCAACAAAAGTTTCGAAAATATTTTTTAAATAAAATATGTTTGGAGAAATTCCTAAACAATAATTTTACTTGTATTCAAACACATATTTTATTTGAGAAACTTAGTTTGCAAATATTATATGTTGTAACATATTAATATATGAGTTCCAAATATATTTTATTGATTTTCAAATAAAATTTATTTGCTCAGAAATACATAATATTTAAAAATTTGTGTTCCAAATATATTTCCTTTCGATTCAAACATATCAAAAAAGGCGATTTTGCCCCGTGTATATATTTTCTCGAGGTTCTCAGACCAGGGCTAAAATATTTAACGAAATATTTAAAGAAACGTTTATGGACACCGTTACTAACGCTATGAGTCATTCAAATTTGGTATTATTTGACCATTTTGTGTGGGAGGTAAAAAACGGAGTGTGGCAAAAACGCCTAGTTTGCACTGAAGTGAAGGTACTGCAAAATTAGTACATTGCACTTCGGGTATTTATACGCACTGGCATTAAAGTAATAAGCATTTAACATTTGGTACCAAAAATGGTCTCTTTGTGTTGGAGGTACTAGAAGGTACGGGGCCACTTAGCCCATTTTCACTGGACTGTATGTACTGTAAAAGCATTACATTGCTCGTATTTGCATGTACCGGAATGAAAGCTATAAGCTGTTGAAATTTTGTATAAAATGGTTCTTTTGTACAAAATGGTTCCTATTTAAATTTGGAATATCTCAGAAATTATTGATCGTAGAAGAATGGAATTTGGTACACGGAGGAAAATCGCCATTTTTGATATGTTTGAATTCAAGGAAAATATACTTGGAACCAAATTTTTTAAATATTATATATTTTTGAACAAATATATTTTATTTGAAAATCAAGAAATTTTGTTTGGAACGTATATATTAATATATTACAACAAAATATATTTGCGAACTTACTGTCACAAGTAAAATATGTGTTTACAATCAAACATAGATATTGTTTAAGAATTTATCCAAATACATTATATTTAAAACAATTTTAAGAATTTGTTGACTTTGGCAATTTTTAATTTTATTTTTTCCTAGATTTTGTGTTATACTTTACAGGTAAAAAAGTCGTGAGCAGCATTTTCTTTTGTTTTAATTTATAATTTTTAATTTATAAATCGTCCAATTGTCAATCCATCAATGCTATTTGTCGTTACCCAAGATTATACGATTTAAATTTTAATATAATTTTTCAAACATATACAATTTCTAAAAAATTAAACCTTATATTTCTAAAAAAAAGCTTTCCTTGAAAACTTTCCTTTAAATGATGGCATCAATACATTGCCAAAATACTTAAATACAAATTAATCATTGTTTTGGAAATATTATTTAAAAAAAAATATTTGGATGAAAACATAATTTTATTTAGAACAACATCCTCACAAACATATTATATTTGTGAGTGTCAAATATTATATATTTGGAGTGTACCCTAAACATATGTACGTTTCCAGCAGAATATGTTTAGAACAATATACTACAGAAGCGATTTTTTTTCAGCGTGTACATACGTTATTCGAGCTATTGTTTAAAACATCAATAAAAGCGGACGGGATTGGTACCAAGTTCTCAAAAGGGCATTGACACAGTCTGAGAGAGAAAAAATATTACTTCATACCAAATTAAGAAGGAAATCGATTACTCCTTTCGAGAGTTATCGTGCGCATCAGCCACACAGACGGAAGTGTTGATAATAAGAACTATAAAGAGGAATAGTTATTTGTACAATTTTATATGGTTTATCTGAAATATTCAAATTTTGTTACGATTTTTAGACACAATAAAAAATTATTTCACATAAAATTTTATTTTCACAAAGTAATTATTAGTACGGAAATGTTGTAGCGTCCGGAGAGTTTGTCCGGGACATCACAAATTTTAAAAAAATGTTGGGTTTTCTAATTCGTCGTTTGATATGCTTAGAACCTATGACTTGTTGTCATTATTTTCAATAAGAAAAAGTTCGAGGTTACATACAGACTTTAGTTGAATTTTGCACAAGTTTCTACCTACAAAATTAGTCAGGGAAATTTCGTAACGTCAGAACAGGATTTTGTTTTGTTTTTGTGTTTATAATGCTTACAATGTTTGGAACCAGAAAGCTCAAAAGCAATATCATAGATATTTTAAAGAAGTGTAATTTTTGCATATGACAAAAATATTCGAATGATTATTTGTTTATAAAACAACGTATAAAATGTGTTAAAATTCCGCAACGTCTGGGATTTTGGGAATAAATAAATATATTGTATAGGGGGGATTTCAGCTCAAGTGAGTGAATATTTAAAACCGATGTCTTCTGATCGAGATGAAACGTGCACCAGTTTTATTCCAATTGCATAGTAGTTATGACATAAAATATCAACCAGATTGGTTAAGTTATTTAAATATTCAACTAGTTTAAGCTATTAAGACCTAGTTTAAAGTTAAATAAAAATTTCTTTTTATTTCATTTTCTTCCCGACGTTTCGTCAATGTTTGTTGACTTCTTCTGGGGATACGTAAAATTTAGGAAAATTATTACATTAAACTTGTTTAGTATTTTTTATAAATGCACATAATGACGACATAATACATTAATGACAGACAAATTATATTTATTATCACAATGTATTACTCTATATTGCAACTCGACTGTCCAAGTTAACTTGAAAATCCCATTACAGTGGCAAAAAATCGGTTCTTCTAAACTTTGACCTCGACCCCTGCCTCCAATTTTCATTTAATTTTTTTAATATTGTGGGTCATTACTCTCACATACTAGGGCAACATTTTCTGAGAATTTGAGAAAGATCTAATTTTTGGCCTGTGGCACTTGAGAAAGACCTACCAATAATCAAAACAAATATAAGTATCCAAAAAAATCGAGGTTGACATCACATATTTTAGCATAACTCGAGAACCATTTATCCAAATTGGTTCAAAGAATCCTAAATTTAGTAGGTTCGATTAGGTTAGGAGTGGCAGCCTGTAACACATACTCACTTAGACTATACAGTACATTGTGTTACCTCAGGGAAATAAGAATAAGACCCAGAAGGTGTAATTTTGATTCCTCCTCCTCTTCGTATCCACAGCTTCTGCAAAAGTCATTATGCAAAACCTTCATTCTCTCTGCGTGCCGTCCAATAAGACAGTGACCAGTCATGATAGACACGATAAGTGAGACGTCCGTTCTCGACAACGACAGCTGTGCGTTGTTAGTTTAGGCCGGGCCACATCAGCCTGATATGTATGCAGTTCCTGACTAGTCACCACCAGAAAGAAGAGCTTGTAGGCCACTAGAGGCATGCCCACATATTCAAGTTCCCTTGGAGCGTGTAAGGTAGTTCCTAGTCTTGCAAGTTCATCTGACTTGCAGTTCTCTGGTAAGTCACTGTGGCCCGGCACACATATCAGTAGAATATTAAATTGTTCAGCCATCTCGGTAAGAGATCTCCTACAGTCGAGGGTAGTTTTTGAATTAAGGAATATATTTTCCAGGGTATTATATATTCGCCACCTATTTAATAGCTGAGATTTCTACCTGTTAAACACTACAGTGATAAGGCAGTCTTTTTGCAAGTGATAGCTGAAGTTTATTAGAAAAGTCAACAAAGCTCACTTGGTTGTTGAGATTGGAACCGTCTGTATAGAAGTTTAGGAATCTCCTCTGCCCTGGGATGCGACTATTTCATTCTGATCTATCTGCAGAAGGTGGATTCCTGCAGAGCTGTCGACCAGACGACAATGACGTACAGCATTATCGCTCTGACACTGCCGTATACAACCAATAAAATATACGCGGGTTCAGACCCCAGTGTTTTCCTATTGCCCTTTTACAGGTATATAGAGTTTGAAGTACAACTTCCTCTCTAGTTAAATACCTATGTATTTTGCGCTTTCAGAGAAAGGAATTTCAATACCCCTAAGGAATTTCAATACACCTAAGGTGTAACTCATGGTACTTACCTTATTTCTTCTAGTGAAAAGAACTAGTTTAGCCTTGTTCGGGTTAACACCAAGATCATCAAGACCATCTTGCAGTTGTATGATGAGCCTGCTGTAGGATTTCTCTGAGAGTATCCAGAAAATTTCCTCTAACTACTATAGCAACGTCATCTGCATAGGCAAAAGCTCTGACACGCATCATCTTTAGAGAAAGCAAAACATTGTTCATGAAGAGATTACATAGCGGAGGAGACAGAATACCTCCTTGGGATCTTCCTCCGCTGACAATTCTGTCAAGGTCCATTTACCCTAATCTATCTGAAAAGTGTTTCTTACGCAGAAAGTTATGAATGAACCTACGTTTAGTGCTATCAACCCCCAGGGTTGTTAGAGACGTAATTATAGTGGCTGGATTTATGTTATTGAAGGCACTCTATATACCTAAGAAAGCTACCATATTCTTTAACAAAGAGAGATACTTCAATAAAGCTGACTGATCATGCGTAGCAGTTTCGGTGGACTTTCCCTTACTGTAGGCATGCTGTTGATTGGAGGGCATGCTGAGAGCGTAATTGTATCAGACACGAATATAAATATGTTATACTTTCTTTTTATACCCTCCACCATAGGATAGGGGTATATTCATTTTGTCACTCCGTTTGTAACACCACTAAATATTGATCTGAGACCCCATAAAGTATATACATATATTATTAATCGTCGTAAAATTCTAAGACGATTTAGACATGTCCGTCCGTCTGTTGTAATCACGGTACAATACTATAATACCCTAGGCTAAAATTTGGTACAATATCGGTCCAATTTTGGATATAGCCCCCATATATGGCATCTCCCCGATTAGACTTCTTAACGTCGTAGAGACCACAAATGTCTTTTATTTATACCCGGTAACCTTCACACGAGCAACGGTAGTCTTAGGTCCATGTTTTGATATAGCTCCCATACAAAGATCCCTCTAGATTTTACTACTTAACGCCACAAAAAACCAAAAATGAAAATTATGAAACAAGAAACAATTCTTTGTTCGGCCCTTTTTGAATTTCGTTAATAAATTCACCATTTTTGATAGTATTTTTGATATTTTGATTTACCTGCTCCGATATTCACAAAATACTAAGAAAGGGTCATCACAAAAAAACTTTGTGAAAATTATTTTAAAACATTTTACAAAATTGTTATTCCTGTTACGGCAACTATTTACCATTATTTTGATGATTTTTTGTTATCGCCAAGTAAATCATTGTAAAATTAAATGCATCTCATTTAGTTTTACTATCCTCGCCTAAATCATTCACTTTGATTAAAATGCAAAATTACTTATGTATGTAAATGTACCATATTTATACTCCCACATTTAAATATTTTGATTTCGTTTTGCTGATTTGGAATTCTGAAGTAATTTCAACAGAAATGTAAATATTAACATATTTACGAGTATACAAATAAGAATGAAGAAAAAACTCAAACTAAAAACTAAATTCATAAACGCCCACATGTTATTGTTTCCATTAAATTTGAATGTCCTCTTCCAAAGAGCAATGGGACGTCATTGTAAACACGTGATGGCAGCAACTTTGGGTGTTTTTTACATTTTAAATCTGACACTGTGTCACAGGTTGACATGGTTTAAGGTGTAAAAGACACTGCAGTATTAAAAGTTTATGAACATACCGCTCGTTTCTAACAAATTAGATTAAATTATGTCCACACCGGGATATAATGAATAACAAACAAAAATGAATAAATTATATACGGAGAAAAAAGGAAACAAAATATTATTTATTTATTTATTTATATGAATTACAATACAAAGTAAATTATTATTCTTATTATAAGGTCCAGGGAAAGGCCGGGTTACAAAGACCATATGGCTAAATGTTTGCAGCGGCAGACCAGAGCCTCTGGTGAGAATCGAACCCACAACCCCCAAACTCATAGGCGAGTACGCTACCAACTCGCCTACTGGGAGCTCAACAAATTATATTTGTGAGAAAATTTTGGTAAAATAAATTTTTGTGCAAATATTTTATATTTACATAACGAACAAATACTTGAATATTATTTTGTAGCCCCAAAAATAAGAACTTCTGTATCATTCGTTTAGTCAAGGTTGCTCAATTAATACTCGTAATTTAATGGTCATACGAATTTGTTTGCTCAAGGTGGATTTTTAGCATTTTTTCAATATTTTAACATGGTTATATCTCGGTATACCGTAAGGAATATCCCTTTTGAGTCTGAAGCAAAGTTGTAAAGGTGGAATAGGAGAAAAAATGCGGAGCAAGCCTACCAGAATTTGTGGATTTGTAATCCAGTTATTGAGCAAAAATGGTAAAAAATTGATATTTTTGCAATTTTTAAGGCATTGGATGCACTTTTTTCGGGTAGGTTTGTTCTGCAGTTTTTCCTTCCTATTCAATATATACAACTTAGCTTCAGACACAAAAGAGATTTTCCGTACGATACACTATGGCTAAGTTTCCAGATTTTCTGGCCAAAACCCAAATTGGTCCAAATGAATTTAATCCAATGTTTTTCGAAAAAAAGTGCAGGAAAACAAAAATTTTTTGGCATAAAATGTTAACAGACTTTGTTCAACGTGTTCTTAGCTACATTATTGCCAAATATAGTTAAGCGCTATCATCAAGTCTGAAGTAGTAGTATCATCAAGTTCAAAAACCGATGACACCTTTTTTCAAGGGGTCCACTGATTTTCCGAATCTTTCGAGGCCCATAAAAAGAAATTGGTCACCAATCTCGCCAAACTGAGTATAGGGTTATACTACCATTTGGCAGTAGAATCGAACCTATACCGTCAGATCCGTGTGTTTTTTTCACTGTTGCACAGTGTTATCAGTCAAAGTTGAGCTTTGTTTTTGGTATTAAAAACTACTGTGTCATTTCCGTTTTGAAGCACTTTTTAAATAGTGAATTAAAAAAGGACCAATTATGCGAAACAAAATATAAACAAGTAAGAATGTTCAGTCGGCAAAACCGACTTACGAATCCCCTCACCTTCAGGCCCAAAAAATATTAATATATTTATTATTTTTTTGTTTGAATTAAATTATTATCAATTTAAATTGCATTTAATAACTTTAAGTATGCACTGGTATTAAAGCCGGTAACTGTTGCTTCAAAATAGAACATTTGTGTGGGAGGTACCAAAAGCGGCGTGCCACTTAATGGACTGTAGGTACTATAAAACAAGTAAGAAATTTCAGTCGGGTAAACCGACTAATGAATCCCCTCATCTTGAGTCTCAAAAAAATATTAGTAAATATATATATTTTTTTGGTTTTATTTGTATTATTATCAATTTAAATTGCATTTATTAACTTGAAAGTATGTACTGGTTTTAAAGTTCAATGCTGTTTACTTTTGGTACAAAATGGTCCATTTGTGTGAGAGGTACCAAAAGGGGCGTCCCAATTTTCTCTGGAATCTGGGTACTATAAGAGCATTACACTGTACAAAATTTCAAGTATTTACATGCACTGGTATTAAGGTTATAAGCTGTTAACTTTTGATGTAAAATGGTCCATTTGCGTGGGAGGTACTAAAAGGAGCGGTCCAATAACGCCCATTTTTCTCTGGACTCTAGGTACTATAAAACACTCTATAAGCTGGTAACTTTTGGTACAAAATGGTACATTTGTGTGCCCATCTTCGAACTTATTGAACTTATTTTGACAAATTTGAAGTCAATCGGTTACTCCTTTCGAGAGATATCGTGCGCACCAGCCAGCAGACAGACAGACATACGGACGGACATTGCTCATTCGACTTAAAGTGACCCAAAACGGATATCCGCCGAACATACTTGGGGTCTTAGGTCACTCTTTTGATGTGTTACACTTTTGGCTCGTAGCAAATGATATATACCCTCCTCTCTAAGGTGAGGGGATAAAAATAGAACGGAAATCTAATGACATGCACTAATACGAGTATTATGACTTTGTGCATTAGTTTGTAAAGCCCAAAAAGAGAAGAAATTCAACCATAGCTTATTATACCGATCGACATAGAATCACTTTTTGAGTCTATTGAGCCATGTCCGTCTGTCTGTCTGTCCATGTATTCTTGTGATCAAAGTGCAGGTTGTATTTATGGTCCGATTGTGATAAAATTTAGCACCGTGCCCTTTTTTGGCCCCAGGTCGATCCCTATTGAAATTGGTTAAATCGGTTCAGATTTAGATATAGCCCCTATATATATGTTATCCCCAATTTGACATGTAGGCGCTGTAGAAACTTTATTTTATATCAGATCAGTACGAAATTTGGCAGAGAGAGTTCTCTTATTAGATGAATGAACACTGCCAAATTCGGGGAAAATCAGCTCAGATTTGGATATAATCCCATATACATATATGTTACACCCGATTTAACATGTAAGCTCTGTAGAAACCGTATTTTATATCCGATCAGTACGAAATTCAACAGAGAGAGTTTTTTTATTACATGTCTGAACACTGCCAAATTAGGGGGAAAATCGGTTCATATTTATATTTAGCCCCCATATACAGGGTGGCTGATATGTAATGCAACAAAGTAAAGCGCTATATTTTTTTAATTTTTTTTTTAAATTTTATTGTTCAAAAGCAAAAAATGTCGGAAATAACATAAAATTTTAGAAACAGTTTAGATTTGTTCGAATTGTCCACCTTTGCCACGAATTATGGCCTTCAAACGGCCGACAAAGCCATCACACGCTGCACGAAAGTGGCTCTGCGGTATTTTGGCCCATTCCCGGCGAAGCGCCGTCTTGAGATGATCGATACTTTGATATTTCTTAGTGCGAACCTTACTCTCTAAAATGCCCCAGGCGCAAAAGTCCAACGGATTGAGATCCGGAGATCTTGGTGGCCATTGTGCAGTAGAAATAAAGCGAGGAACCTCCTTTTTAAGCCATTCTTGGTTGACGCGTGCGGAGTGCGATGGTGCTGAGTCCTATTGGAATGTCCATGGTCTGCGGCCGAATTGTTTGTCTGCCCAGGGCTTCAATACTGTCTTTAGGACATTTTCCCGATAATATTTGGCATTTATTTTGACCCCATGGTCGATGAATACGAGCGGGGAGCGACCATCGGCCGTTACGGCGGCCCACACCATTACCATCGGCGGCGCTTGAGTTCTGGTGGCCAATCGAAGGTGTAAATTTTCAGCTGACCTCTTTGGCAAGTAAACCCGATCATTTTGTTTGTTCACAAACTGCTCAATTTGGAATGGCTTCTCATCGGAGAAAACCAAATTCGGTAACTGGCCACTTTCGTGCAAGCGAAGCAACTCCTTGGCTCTTTCCAGTCTAAAATTTTTTTGTGCATCGGTGAGTCTTGCACTTTTTGGAACTTCAATGGCTTTAGTCCAAGCTCATTTTTTAATATGTGTTGTATCCGTTCTCGCGATATGTTCAGCTCACGAGCAATTTTTATACCACTGCGGCGTGGATTTCGATCAAATCTGGCCTTCACTTTTCGGATCATTTCTGGTGTTGTTACCGTTTTTTTTCGTCCACTTTTTGGACGCGATGCAACACTGCCAGTATCACGGTAACGAGCAATGGTACGAGAAACAAAAGATTTATTCACATTTAAATGCTGGAGGGCTCTAACGATAGCCACTTGTGTTTTTCCACCCAAAAAATATATAGCAATCACACCATCACGCTTGAATTCCATCACGAATAACTTTTTTTCTGAATGCAATAGATCAAAATGCTTTTGTAAGCTTGTAAACAATAAAATGAACTGTCACTGAAATAAATCTGTTAGCTATCAGACTAGCGGTTTAGAAATGATAGCAACCTGAAGTTGGTTGCAATACATATCAGCCACCCTGTATATGTTTCATCCAATTTGACATGTAATTATTCCAATAATTTGGAATAATTGGTTTCATTCCAGTTTATAAAGTACTTAGCTCCACATGCTTATCAAAGCTTATTCCAAGGAGGTGGCGAAGATGTTGAACATAATAAACTAGATAGCTTCGATACAAAAAGGTTTCTTATTACATGAATAAACAAAATTCATGAAAAATTAATGCCAAATATGGTGAAAATCGGTTCAGATTTAGATAAATCCCCCATATATATGTTCCCCCAATTTGGTATCAAAGCGCTATAGAATGAAGTTGAATTTAGTTCCGATCATTACAAAATTTGACCGAAAGAAGTTTATTAATTTACTTAATCGGGGGAATTATCGGAATTATACTTAATCGGGGGATAATCGGTCAGATTTAGATATACAATATGTTCCTGCCTATTTGGTTTTTAAACGTTATTAAAACTGTATTTTACGTCCGATCTTTATATAATTTGGCAGAAATGAGGTTTTTGATCCAGTTTGATGAAAATCTGTTTAGATTATGTATCGACTCTTCTACTACGCATTATAATGCTGCAGTTTCCGATCTAGTTTATTATGATCAACATCTTCAACTGCTCCTTGGAATAAGCCTCGATGAGGAGGTTGAGCTAAGTACTTTGTTAACTGAAACGAAACCAATTATTCCAAATTGTTATTTCAATGTTCCTTTTCGTATTGTTAGGGAGTTGTAGGATATTATATAGTCGGCCCCTCCCGACTTTCTATCTTTTCTTTCTGGTATTTAATTCATCCCACTGTGGGACGTCTGAATATACTTGAAATATGTTAATTTTTAAATATTTTATGGATTTATATTTGGGTTTCGGAGCTTTTTTAATTTTCTACACATAATCTCCTTCGAATCGGTATAAATTAGATTTTTTAAATTTTTATTTTTGCATTTTTTTGTATTTTTGACAAAGAAGATTTTCGTAAAATATAAATTTAAATGTCCGTATTGTGCATTCCACGTCAAACCGAACGATTTTTCGAAAAAATCTGGTCGACATTCCCGATTGTCTTTAAAATGTTTATATGCGTTTTACTATGGAAAATAATCATCTTGTAGTTGGCGAGAAAAAACCAAACTTTTTTTCCAGATTTTATAAGCATCTTAAATCTGAAAAATTTGGAAATATATCTGAAAAGATGTATTTTTATGTATTATGTAAATGCGTGGACGGAATTTAACAAATGAAGAGTCGTTTGCAAGGTCCTGACTTGTTCTTTGAAGTACTTATACACATGTTAATGCTGGTTAAATCAATGTTTTTAAATCCATCACGTGCATATGCAACTTTATTTTGCATTCTGCCATCAATGACATCAACTTTAAATTCGGAGAAAAATATAGTCATGTAGCCCCATTTGTCCTAAACTGGCTCTAGAAATTTCAAGATGGTGTTCAGCCTCATTCTTTTTTAAATCAGATTATATAGGACTACATGCCTATACATATTTCAGATATCTACGCTGGTGTTTTCCTGGTCCATTGTGTAAATTAAAATGTAAGAGGAAAAATATATAACCATACTCGTATATGCAAATATTGTTGAATTTTTGCAGTGTTCTAGTGATGACTTTTAGTTTATATAAATCCACAAACGCGTTTTTATACCCTACACCACACTGTGGTACAGGGTATTATAACTTTGTGCATTTGTTTGTAACACCCAAAAGGAGAAGAAATAGACCCATCGTTTATTATACCGATCGACTTAGAATCACTTTCTGAGTTGATTTAGCTATGTCCGTCTGTCTGTCTGTGCATGTATTCTGGTAATCAAAGTACAGGTCGCAATTATGGCCTGATCTCGACGAAACTTTACACATATCTCTTTTTTGGCCAAAGGACGATCCCTATTGATTTGGTTAAAATCGGTTCAGATTTAGATATAGCCCCCATATATATGTTACCCCAGATTTGACAAGTAAGCGCTGTAAAAACTTTATTTTATATCCTTTTATTATACCCTCCACCATAGGATGGGGGGTATATTCATTTTGTCACTCCGTTTGTAACACCTCTAAATATTGATCGGAGACCTCATAAAGTATATACTCGTATATTCTTAATCGTCGTAAAATTCTAAGACGATTAAGCCATGTCCGTCTGTCCGTCCGTCCGTCTGTGGTAATCACGCTACAGTCCGCAATAATTGAGCTAGGTTGATCAAATTTGGTACATATACTTCTTATAGTTGCAGGTTGTTTGGGATTGCAAATGGGCCATATGGGTCCATATTTAGATATAGCTCCCATATATAGCATCTAACTTGTTGTGATTCCTACTGTTCTCAGCTACTATATTTTTGGTGTTTTCGGTGTTATTTTCTTTAGGTTTGAGTTATTTTGTGAGGTCACATGCTATCCATGGTGGAGGGTATATAAGATTAGGCATGGCCGAACTTAACGCTTTTAATTGTTTTATTTTTAACACTGTTAAATTTGGAAGAAATCGGTTCAGATTTAGATATAGCCCCCATATATACGTTACCACCGATTTGACATGTAAGTGCTGTAAAAACTGTATTTTATATCCGATCAGTATGAAATTCGGCAGAAAGAGGTTCCTTATTATACGAATGAACACTGTTAAATTTGGAAGAAATCGGTTCAGATTTACATATAGCCCACATATATACGTTACCCCCGATTTGACATGTAAGAGCTGTTAAAATGTTATTTTATATCCGATCAGTATGAAATCCGTCAGACAGAGGTTTCTTATTTTATGAATGAACACGGTTAAATTTGTAAGAAATCGGATCAGATTTAGATATATTCCCCATATATATGTTACCCCCGATTTGACATGTAAGCGCTGTAAAAGCTGTATTTTATATCCGATCAGTATGAAATTCGGCAGAAAGAGATTTCCTATTATATGAATGAACACTTTTTACATGTAAGCGCTGTAAAAATGTTATTTTATATCCGATCAGTGTGAAATTCGGCAGAAAGAGGTTTCTTATTACTCGAAGTTATACGGCCAAATTCGGAGATTTCGATATATCCCCCATATATATCTTACCCCCGATTTGACATGTAAGCGCTGTAGAGACTATATCTGATCAGTACAAAATTCGACAGAAAGGGGTCTTTTTACATGAATGAGTATTCAGGGAAAATCGGTTCAGATTTATATATAACCTCCATATATATGTTCCTCCTGATTTGGTATCAAAGCGCTATAGAAGTTATACTTTACTTCCGATCATTAAAATTTTCCAGAAAGATGTTTCGCAATTACTAACGAATATTGCTTAATTTAGCTATTATCTGTTCAAAATTAGATAATATGTTCCTAACCATTTACGAATTATTCCAAATTAGTATCGCAATCACCTTATCGTATTGTTAGGGAGGTGTAGGGTATTATATAGTCGGCCCCGCCCGACTTTCTGCCTTTCCTTACTGGTTTTAATATAACAAATGCAATATTCTCATCTCAGGAATTGTTTAATAAATATTTTTTTTAAAAAGAAGGGGGCAGAACTCCATCTTAAACTTTTCAGATCGTTTAGAATATAAGGGGCTACATATCGTTATTTTTAAAATGTTTATACCCCACACCACACTGTGGTACAGGGTATTATGACTTTGTGCATTTGTTTGTAACACCCAAAAGAGAAGAGATAGACCCATTGTTTATTATACCAATCGACTTGTAATCACTTTCTGAGTCGATTTAGCTATGCCCGTCTGCCTGTCTGTCTGTAGATGTATTCTTGTAATCAAAGTGCAGGTCGCAATTATGGTCCGATCTCAACGAAACTTTGCACATATCTTTATTTAGGCCCAAGGACGATCGCTATTGAATTTGGTTAAAATCGGTTCAGATTTACATATAGCTCCCATATACATGTACCTCCGATTTGGCATATATGCACTGTATAAACAACATTTTTGAACCGATTTGTACAAAAATTGACAGAGAGTAGTCTCGTGATACACTTAGAAACAATACAAAATTTGGGGGAAATCGGTTCAGATTTAGATATAGCCCCCATATATATGTTACACCCGATTTGACATGTAAGCGCTGTAGAAACTGTTTTTTATATCCGATCAGTACGAAATTCGGCAGAAAGAGGTTTCTTATTACATGAAGGAATACTGCCAAATTCGGAGAAAATCGGTTCAGATTTAGATATAGCCCCCATATATATGTTAGCCCTGATTTGACATTTAAGCGCTGTAGAGACTGTATTTTATATTCGATCAGTACGAAATTCGACAAAAAGAGGTTTCTATTTTACATGAATGAGTATTCAGGGAAAATCGATTCAGATTAATATATAATCTCCATATATATGTTCCTTCTGATTTGGTTACAAAGCGCTATAAAAGTTGCACTTTACTTCCGATCATTACAAAATTCTCCAGAAAGATGTTTCTCAATTTAGGAACGAATATTGCTTAATTTAGCGATTATCGGTTCGGAATAAGATATATGTGTATATGTGGATATATATATGTTCTTACTCAATTACCAATTATTCCAAATTATTATCGCAATGACCCTTATCGCATTGTTAGGGAGGTGTTGGGTATTATATAGTCGGCCCCGCCCGACTTTCTGCCTTTCCTAACTGGTTTTAAGTTGGGATCATTGATGTGTAAAATGCGAATTAAATTAGCAGATGCATTTAAAAACGATTAAGACGCGAAAGTGAATTCCTGCTATAAAAATAACAACTTACGGCATTAAAAATGAGCCTTCACTTGTAAAAATCCGTCTACACGTTTCGAAAATACATAACTCGAAATAGAATATTTTCCTATTTTCTCAGATTTCTGATGCTAATTACATCTGGAAAAAATTTTGTGTTTTTTTTCGGCAACTATAATATGTTTTATATTGGCCAGATAACCGATATGCAGATTTATTTTGAAATCGGGAATAGTGACCCAAAAATGTTCGGTTTGACAAGGAATGAACGATATCCATGTTGTGTTGCAATCGGTTGAATGGTTAAGAAACGGCCGAATTATTTCCCTTTTTTGCGCCACCCTTTCCAATAAGTCCGACAGATGTGGGACCTCAATTAGACTATGATGGAGCGACTTCGGCTGCCAGTCTAACCTAACCTTTGGTTCATATTACCTTGGAAACTAAAAAGTCTAGTTCAATAGAAGTTTGTATACCCTACACGACAGGCGATCTACGAATCCTATAGTTCCCATATATTGCCAGGATGGGAACTAGACAGTGATCCCAGACTGGTCACCAGTCCTAGATTTTCTAGAGTCTAGCTGGTAGTATCTTCGACCACGCAGTCTGACCAGAACACTTCGTCACTAAGCACCCTCGGAATGCAGGTTCCGGCCTGACTATTGGTGAGGACAATTTTGGGTGCCACGTGGTGGATGTGGTTGAAGCCAAAATCGCTGGGAGAGAATATTCCCGGATGTGGAGATGCAAACCAGCCGGGTACCATGACCATTGAATGGCAAGGAGTTTTAGATGGGCTCCGTTCCTAACCAAGGAGGAGGGCAAAAGTGTCCAAAAACACTGAATTTATTGGTACTCATGCACATTGTGCGTGGGGGCGTTGGTCGACGCACGTATTCACCCAGATTTTTAGAGCACGGTGGGGTAATCCTAACGGCAGGAACTCACCTAAATCCGGAATACCTACCCTACAACACTATGTGGTACTGGGTACTATAAATTTGTTTTGGCCCAGATGTTTGTAACATCCTAAAATATTGCAGCTAGACCCACCTTAAAGTACACCGAACGACTCAAAATCGCTAGGATATTCGATTCAATAAAAGTTGACAATATTTTTTCTTATTCCGCTCTAATAGGGTGTTTAATACCTACCCTACGCCACTATGAGGTACTGGGTACTATAAGTTTGTTTTGGCCCAGATGTTTGTAACATCCTAAAATATTACAGCTAGACCCACCTTAAAGTACACCGAACGACTCAAAATCACTAGGATATTCGATTTAATAAAAGTTGACAATATTTTTTCTTATTCCGCTCTAATAGGGTGTTTAAGTCGGCTCCGCCCGATTTTTGCCCTTCCATACTGGTTTTTGCTTAGGTTTAGTTAATTTTTACCTCACCTTACAGAGGAGGGTATATATGATTTGCTACGAGCCATAAGTGTAACACATCGAAGGAGATACCTAAGACCCTAATTATGTTTGGCGGATATCCGTTTTGGGTCACTTTTAAGTCGAATGAACAATGTCCGTTCGTCCGTCTGTCTGTCTGTCTGCTGGCTGGTGCGCACGATAGCTCTCGAAAGGAGTAACCGATTAACTTCAAATTTGGTATGTGGTAATATTTTCTTCTACCTCCGGCTAAGTCCGAAGATGGGCCATATTGGTCCACTCCTTCTAGTACCTCCCTAAAAAGGGTTAACATTTAGCGAAATATTGATTATTTGTTAACTTCTATACTACTTTTAGAATCCTCTGAAATTCTATACATAGAATTAGTTTATTAGTCACTATTGCCTCGAGAAAAATGGGCGAAGTTGACACATCCCTTTTGGTACCTCCCACACAAATAGACAATTTTGAAGTTAAAAGCTTATAACGTTAATAGCAGTGCATGCAGACTTGAAATGTAATACAGTGTAACGCTTTTATAGTATCCAGAGTCTAGAGAAAATTGGCCGTTATTGGGACGCCCCTTTTGTTACCTCCCACACAAATGGACCATTTTACACCAAAAATTAACAGCTTATAACATTAATACAAGTGGATATAAATAATTAAAATTTTGTACAGAGAAATGCTTTTATAGTACCAAAAGTCCAGAGAAAAATTGGCGTTATTGGCTCGCCTCTTTTTTTGTACCTCCCACACAAATAGAAATTTTTGTACCAAAGGTTAACATAACAGCTTTTACTTTAAAACCAGTGCATACAAATACTTAAAATTTCATAGAGAAAATTGGCCGTTATTGGCACGCCCCTTTTGTTACCTCCCACACAAATGGACCATTTCACACCAAAAGTTAACAGCTTATAACTTTAATACCAGTGAATATAAATACTTGACATTTTCTACAGAGACATTTTCCTAGAGTCCAGAGAAAAGTCACCGTTATTGGGAAGCCCCTTTTGGTTCCTCAAACACAAATGCCATTTTGTACTAAGGTAAACAGCTTTAAACTTTAATACCAGTACATACTTTAAAGTTATTAAATGCAATTTCAATTGATAATTTAATTAAAAAATAATAAAATTTACTAATATTTTTTGGGACTCAAGATGAGGGGATTCATAAGTCGGTTTACCCGACTGAACTTTTTACTTGTTTTTCCTTATTTTAAGTTCACTTTTTTCTGTGTGTACAATCTAATTTCTCTTATTCGACTTGCAATGATTTTTATATTAAACTATACAAAATAATTAAGTTAATCGGCATGGAAGAAAAAAATTCTAGAGTCTAATAAGTCATTACATTTTAATAAAACTCCCTTCTAAAATACTCCTCCCCAAAACACATGTTTACGTTGTCCAAACAAAAACATCCTTAGATGATAGATATGAAAACGAAGAAACCTTACGAATGAAATCAATGTCAGAAAAATACATACATATGTATATACGCCAAAGTTGTTTAAACTAAGAGTCTTAAAGACAGACATCTGTTTTTTGGCATCTCCTTTATGCCAAGAAATTTCGTCAACAAACGTTGGTTGATGCGAATCAAAGGCACAAGGAAAAGGCGAACCGATAAAAAGTCATCAATGACAAACACCCCCACATTCCACCACCACAGAGTATACACACTCTCATGCATGTCTACACTACACACTCCGCTATAGACAATACTAGTTAGCACATATACATACATACGTAAAAGAGCAACAGAAAAGAGAAAGAGCGAACGAGCGAGTGTCATAACTAACAATAGTTGTGTGGTGAAGTCAAATGTGGAGTTGAATTCCTTTGGGGACATACATACATATGTACAAACATTTGATTTGCCTGTGTTGTTGTCATTGCTGTTGTTGCATACGGTTCTTTGGCTGTGTAAGGTTATTTGCAGTGTTGCCGTAATTTTGGCATGTTCTCTTCTAATATTATTATAGTCTGCTGCTCTTGTTGTATTGTCATGTTTGTGTGAAAATTGAACAGGAAAAAGTCGTCGTTGTAGTACACGAAGCGCAAAAACACACACCAACACGAATAAACCAAATATCCCCAATACCACCACAACCACTACAGTGCACAATCCTGAACGAAATAAACATTTGGTCAGGACAGACGGTGTGTTATGTAAAGTTCCACAATGATGATGATGACAACAATGAAGTTGACACTGTAACGACGATGTTCTTCTGGTCGCAAAAGACGAAGAAGAACATGATGACGCGGATAATAATACATAATAATAACAAAAGTGGTCATAATGATGTTATTACATACATACCTTGTGTGAGAAACAATAGGTTAAATGAAGACAATGTAACTACGGAGTTGGACATACTGCTTCCATTATTAATTAAACAAAACAAGGCGAAATAAATGTTGGCGATCTGCTTTTTCCTGGGTGGGGATTTTAAACAAATTAAAACAAAACCAAGGGAAAATGTTCTTCTTCCGTATAATACAACTCTAACACACTCGCACACACACTCACACGCGCTTTGTTTAGTGATGACCACAAAATTAATAACTTTTCAACATGGTCAAAGGAAATTCTTTTCTAATAGCGAATACGTTTTCTTCTCTTCTCTTAAAAATATGTAATTAATTATAGACTTCAAACACAACCGATTTGAAAATTTTCGTTATGACGTCGAGTTGATTTTCTTGTCGTTGGTAATATTTTTCACAAAAATTCGTTGCGATATTTTTATTCATTCATTTGTTTTCACTCCATGACAACTCTTTTTTCAGATATTATTCTTTTTATCGTTGTTGTTGTTGTTATTTCACTTATTCTTGGGACTTCTTTGCACTTTGTGTGACCGTTATGTTTGACAATTTGCACTCGACTGAAATTACTTAACAGTGTTTATGTTGTGTTTCACTTCATTCGTTATGGTTGTGATGTGTGTGTCGGTTGGGGTGGTGGGGTTTAGGTGTAGTGTGGTCGGTATCTCTGAAGTGTGGTGTATTTTCTATTTACATTTCACATTCGCTTGTGTCTGCTTCATTTATCGGTTTTGTTGTGTTCCACTGACATTCACAACAGTTATAAATTCCTATGCAACTGTGTGGGAGAAGAACAATCTAACAGTAGTGAGAACTTTTTCTCTCTCCATTTCCGGCATTGGAGACAGTGTTGTCAAACGAATTTAGCCCAAAATCATCAAAATAAGAGCAAGGAAATCTTAAAGTCGTTAAAAACTTGTTTCGAAATCGGTAGCAAAAAAGACTACCAGATTTTGAGATTTTTCAGGTAATGACAAAAACAGAGACGGTTCAGATAGTCTATAAGTACTTTCAGAACCTTTTTGCGGTATATACGGTACTCAAATCTGCATAAAATTCCACAATAAAATATATCCATGTTTAAATAAACATACAATTTTGATATAAGGTCATATTAACAAGTAAGAAAGTTCAGTCGGTAAACCGACCACCTTGAGTGGCAAAAAATATTAGTACATTTATTTATTTTTTGTTTTATTTAAATTATGATCAATTTAAAAAAAGCTTTTGGTACAAAAACGTTCATTTGTGTGGGAGGTACCAGAAGGGGCGTGGCGATAATGCCCATTTTTCACTGTATTGTAGGACGGACGGACATTGCTAAAATGACTTAAAATGACCCAAAACGGATATCCGCCGAACATACTTAAGGTCTTAGGTCACTCCTTCGATGTGTTACACTTTTGGTTCGTAGCAAATGATATATACCCTCCTCTGTAAGGTGAAGGGATAAAAATTGCAAACTTTTCTTCTTGATGAGTGTGATAAAATATTTATCTCTATAACCTCCCTCCTCAATTTGAGAGTAATTAACACTTAATATGCCATACCATTTTCAATACTTTGTAATAAAATTCTGCTACATTTTATAAGAAATTACAGTCAAACAGTACACAAAAAATCTTCAGAAATCTTATTTATTATACCTACCCTCCCAATTGCTACGGGCCAAAAGTGTAACACATCGAGAGAGTGACCTTAGTGGCCCTTACGTCCGTTTTAGGACATTTAAAGTAATTTGAGCAATGCATGTCTGGCTAAATGCATATCTCAGGCTAAATTGGAAGACGGGCTATAGTGGTCCACTACTTTTCGTACCTCCCATACGAATTGTTAAAATTTAGTGAAATACCACTCTCTAATAACATCTATAATTCCATGTTATTCCTCACATAGTTATAGTTTATCTGTCGCCTCCACCCTCTTGGTACATCCCACACAAAAGGACCATTTTTA
Source organism: Eudasyphora cyanicolor (assembly GCA_963930755.1). Lineage (NCBI taxonomy): Eukaryota > Metazoa > Arthropoda > Insecta > Diptera > Muscidae > Eudasyphora > Eudasyphora cyanicolor. The sequence goes on along the minus strand of OZ005736.1, from coordinate 169,081,547 downwards.
ACAAAAAGTCACAGAAAATTGTCTAGATGTGATGTGATGACCACTACCATGAGAAGATGTTAGAATCTCTAGTTGGTCACATTCAAACACAAGAAATCTCCGACGACATTCCTGAAGTTCGGCTTACAGCTACCTGTGTTTCGTGTGTACCAGACCTGGGAAAACGGAACACTAGCTCATGCGTCAGTGGGAACCAGCTGCTGCACGGATGGGTCCAAGCTAGGAGGCAGGACGGGTCTGGGACTTTTTATTGATGAAACAGATGTCGAAGTGCGAGAAATCAGTGAGTGTGTGAATTGGCTCAGTAATACCACAAAGCCTAAATATGCCAACATCTTCACAGATAGCCAAATGGCGATCAAAGCAATAACATCGGAAAAGGTAAAATCAACTGCGTATATCTGGGTACCAGACCACAACGGATTGATTGGAAATGAGCGGGCAAACAGTATGGCCTCAAAGGGCAGAGAACTTCGAGCAATAAACTTCGAAAATTTTAAACCTTTCGATATCGAGATTAGTAAAATGATGAGTGTACTAACGGGACACTCAAGCTTAAATGCACATCTTCATCGCATGGGACTGGCAGAAAACGACGAATGCAGGGAAGACATCGAAACGATGGAACATTTTCTGTGTCACTGCCGTCTTTCACACATGCAAGATCCCGATATTTCGGTTAAGACTTAGACTCATCTCAGAGGATATGACTGGAAGATACTGAGAAAATTCGTGTCTAGTACCGATTTTCTGTAACTCGTGAGATATAAAAAGATCATAAATAAGGAGCGCACAACAGGCCGAACCACTGCTCCATGGACATACTCGTACACTTAAGTTTTATCAAATCAAACGAACAATAAGAATTAATAATATCGTAATAGGACTCAATATCAAAATTGAGTTATGAAATGATTTAAAAAATATGATTTAAATCGAGTGAAAAGTGAATTAAGTATAATTTTGTAGAAGTATGATGTATTTGAGAAAGGCATACAATTGCGGATGGGAGAGTACGGTATAAAATATTAACTTATATCCAAAACTCATAAAATATCGTAAGACGGTAAATGTATTTGATCTTTACCATGTTCTCATTTGGAAGCATTCCGGATCAAAGGACTTGGTAACAGATACAGGTAAGGGTATGATGCTCGTATAAAAATAATGATTTATAGAGAATTGAAGGTTCATATGATTTCGTAAATCATGCTTCAGTATTCCAAACGCTTCTAATAATAAGGATTCATTGAATGGCATTAAGTGTTCTTTTCCTTTGATTTAATATTTCCTTAAATAACCTTTCCTAGGGATTTCTTTAATCGCTTAGGGTCCATAATATTAAAGTATTGTTTTAAATTTAATTCGCTGGTCTTTTACAGACCCGTAAAGATCGGAAACCAAATGTTCAAATTCGCTATGGAGCCTATCTATTGATGATAAATTTGGCAATCCTCGTGAAAGTGAGTAATTGCTTATCCCTTCTTTTAAACTTTGGCCGTTTTATGTCCTAATGTCCTATTCGCCGGACCAAAAAGTTGCTTTGAAAATCGCACCGTAGAGAGTAAAATGAGAGTAAATTTTTGTTATGCACGGAAACGGAAATCAATCAAAGTATTTTCCCTCTTTTTAATTTTTGAATAATATGAAAATCTTATATTATTTTAGTCCCAACTGTTCAAATTTCGTTAATCTGAGTAGGGTACTATTCCAGCTGCACTCTTAACTATAGGGTGATCCATTTCGAGGCTCCCTACTTTTTTAAAGAAAAAAACGTAGACAATTTAAATTGTATGGGGAATGTTTATTATCATTTGAAAGAACATTCATTGGCATTTATTTTTTGAAGATCATGTCTATCAAATGTTGGCCGCGGCTTCGTCTCAGATGGTCCATCCGTTGAGTCCAATTTTCGATGACTCGTTCGAACATTTCGACTGGTAACTGGCGAATGACACGCGTGATGTTTTGCTCCAAGGCCTGAATCGAAGCGGGTTTGTCCGCATAAACTTTAGACTTTACATATCCCCACAGGAAAAAGTCTAACGGTGTGATATTACACGATCTTGGTGGCCAATCGACCGGCCCAAAACGTGAAATTATGTGTTCACCGAAGGGTTCTCTCAATAAATCCATTGATTGATGCGATGTGTGGAAAGTGGCGCCGTCTTGTTGAAAATGTCGCCGAGATCACGAGCTTCAATTTCAGGCATCAAATAGTCGGTTATCATGGCACTATAACGGTCGCCATTGACGGTTACATTCTCGCCGGCATAATTTTTGAATAAATATGGACCGATGATTCCGGTACGTCGGATCGGGAATCGATCAATGGAGATACTTTGCCATTGAACGATTTTCAAGAAATTTTGTATTGAATGGCCTTCAAGAAGTTGTGATTTAACGCCATTAGACTATTTATTTGTAGTCATTGGTCTTTCGAAATAAACCAGACTCTCTTCAAGCTTTACAAATCAATATTGAACGTGCCATTCATGACATACGACTTGATTTAGTGGAAAAAGTGCTCGAAAATTGGGTTCATCGAATTCGTTCCTGCAGAAAAAGTCGTTGAGGCCATTTGAATGACGTTTTATTTAGAATTTAACTGTATCCATTGTACTTCACATTAAATAAAAAACTTTTGAATTTCCTTAACAATAAGTGTGTTTTTTCAAAGAAATCATATCACACTTATTGGAAAACCCTAGATCTAGATCTAACAGGAACCTCAGCGGTCAAGTGGTCGAAAATCACTTGGCGGAAAATCGATCATAATTTCCGGGTATTGGTCTATCTGTTCACCAAGTTAAAAAAACGGGTCAACCGTTTAGGCGTAAAGCGGCAAAGGACCAACAAACCGTTTTATTATATTAACATGATAATTGCCCAACTCTCAGCATGATCACTTTAAAAATTTGTTCTCTAGACCAAGAAGACTAATAAGAAGGGACCTTTATATGGGGGTTGCATCAAAACATGGACAGATAACTTCGATTTTCACTAGGATCGATGTGATTCAATAGAAAATATAAATGAGTAATTGTCGTCTACAGGCAAATTTTCATAATTAAAAAAGTATCTTCGTCGGGCCAAATGAGAGCCCGCTCAAGAAAGATTCAATTGTTCTTAACATGCAACAAAAGTGAACAATAAATACATCCGTTTACGGGAGTTGTCCATTAGTAGAGCTTTTTATAACATTTGTATCTCTTGTTTTTTAAATAAGTAAATGATAACGGACTACCGCTAAACGAAAGTGCTACAAGAAGCACCTCAAGTGACGCTAATTAACAAAATGAGTGTAGAAATAAATCCTTTTAGGACAAAGACAAAAATGCAATACAAAAATGGCATTGTTTCATTTTTACTTTTACTCGAGAAACAGATGTCGTTAATGCATAAGGATCTAATCTTGTTTTCAAAGAACGGCTCAACTACCGAATCTCCCACTTAATTATATCTCCGGGACTTGGTACATATCATTAAAAAATTTAAGTAAAAGAATCGTTAATCGTTAAAACTGATTATTATTAGAAATGATATTTATTAGAAGTGAACACTGTATATTTATGTACTGTACACATGTGTTCCAAGGAAAACCAAGCTCCATCTATGCGTTAAAATTATCCCTCTCGGCTAATTTGATTTTCCTCATCTTTAGTATTTTTGTCTTTGGTTAGGCCAAAGACAAAAATACTAAAGATCCGGCAGATAGTTTGCACACAATATACCTAAGATGGCGTTGTTTCATTGGGGCCCAATCTTTTACACGAGAAACAGATGTCGTTAGTGCATAAGGGTCTAATCTTTTTTTCAAAAAACGGCTGAACTTCCGAATCTCCCACATAATTATATCTCCGGGACTTGGTATTATTAAGAAATGGAAGTAAAAGAAGAAATATCGTTAAAACTGCTGAAATTAATTCGTATTTTATTAGAAATGAACACTGTATATTTATTTACTGTACACATGTGTTCCAAGAAAAACCAAGCTCCATCTATGCGCATAGATGGAGCATGGTTTTTCTTGGAACACATGTGTACAGTACAGTATTCATTTCTAATAAACTACGAATTAATTTTCACCAGTTTTGACGACATTTCTACTTTTACTTCAATTTCTTAATAATACCAATTCCCGGAGATATAATTAAGTGGGAAATTCCTTAGTCCAGCCGTTCTTTAAAAAAAGATTAGACCCTTATGCACTAACGGCATCTGTTTCTCGAGTAAAAGATTGGGCCCCAATGAATCAACGCCATCTTCGGTATATTGCGTGCAAACCATCTGCCGTATCTTTAGTTTTTTTGTCTTTGGTTAGGCCAAAAATATTGACTTGGCAGCATTTATATATTTACGTTTTATAATCAACCCTTTGGTTGACGTTTTGGATAATATTTTGAGTTAGTACATACACCAACCTTTATCCGGTCATCGTTGTTATTGTGAATGATGGACATATTATAAATATATGTGATACCAATAGATGTCGCAACATTGCATGCCGTATTAATTTTATGAATTGTGAACAATTTTCATGTTGAATGTTTTTAATGAGAAATCAACAATATATTCGCATATATGTCTGCACACAGTCTTCAATAAATTCTCAAATAATTTTCGTGTTAAACTCAGGTCAGATCAATTAATTCATATTGTGGGTGATAACACCTGAAAAGAGAAGATATCATTTATCATCATCATTTATTATCAGATATCATCATTTATTATCAGAAACACTTTCTCAGTCGATTTAGCCATATCCGTTCGTCCGTCCAATATGAAATAATAATACATATGTTACATATCAGTACATTTTATTGTGTCCGAGACCTGTTGTAGATGACTAACTTTGGCAACCTATAAAATCTAAACCGCCATGAATTTGGACAAACGATAAAAGGCAACAATTCTGCATTGTATTGTAGTATACATGTGCAAAATTTCAAAGAAATCGAAGGAGTCAAATGTTTAAATGTAATTTGTTGTTGTTTTATTTTGGAATTATCCGTATACAATATCGATTTTAAAATATATATATGTGGTATCACAGGTAAGCACAGAATATGCCCCTCATCGAAACCAACCATATACAAAGTTATCACTAGTAGGAATACAAACCTCCTAGAAATTCCGACCATATCCATACATCGTTTACGAAATGGGGAACAGTAGCAAAACAGGTTCACTTCTCCCTCATCTCCAAAGTTTCTGCAGAAGTTATTGGAATCAGTACCGATTCCTCTGGCGTGTTCGTCGATCAGGCAATGTCCCATCAGACGTAACACTAACGTAGCCAGTATTTTCCTTTATAGTGTGAGGATATATTTTTACCTTCTCAGGTCATGTCTTGGGCTGATTTGTCTAGCTACCCTACAGGTGCCGATTTCTGTTCATCTTTCGATGGGCAGCCTGATTGCCTCTTGTCTAAGTGGAGATGGTTTCTATTACCTGTTGTTCTGCCAAACTTGTAAAGATTCGGTCGTTAAAGTTATTAAAGCTCCGCTCGTTAAAGTCCTTAAAGCTCCGCTTATGCATTGGTTTATAATGGATCGTTTCGACTCCACAGCCCTGGATTGATGTATGCATGGAAGCAACATATTTGGCCACGAAAAGGAGAAAACGGCCGTGGGTGAAGTCATGGAGGACAAATAGAGCGGAGACCGGCTCATTTTCATTCCTGACCAAGGAGTTGCTTTTGAATGACGAAGGATCATACAAAAACTATATGAGGGTGGACAAAACTCAATTTGCGCTACTGCTTACTTTGGTACAACAGGATATATCGCGCGTCGATACAGAAATGAGGGATGCAATTCCACCAGCAGAAAAGCTGGCACTAACATTACGTTTCCTTGCTAGCGGTGAGTTACAGGAAACCCTCTTGTTAAGTGTAATTAAATATAATTTTTTATAGGAGAGACTTTTCAAAGCCTTGACTAGACACGCATATCTATGTAAGTCTTCTATTTGCCATATAGTACCAGAAGTGTGCGAAGTCTTATTTAAGCAATTGAAAAATCAATATTTAAAGGTATTTTTCTAAATGAAATGTTTTGAAATATTAAGTTAATTTAACTGTTTTATTCTCCACAGTTTCCAAACAATCCGATGGAGTGGGAGGCCATAGCTAAGGAATTAGCAATAAAATATCAATTCCCCAATTGTCTGGGGGCTTTAGATGGCAAACACATCAGCTTCCGGTCGCCGCATAAGGATGGTGCATTTCACCACATTTATAAAGGGACAAACAGCATTGTTTTGATGGCCTTGGTCAAAAAATAACCCTTGTGTGCTGTGCTCTACACAACTTTTTAATGGAGCGTGAGGAAAATTATATAAACACGTACGAATACTCTCCAACTGAAAGCAGTGGTGTTGCTGTAGACAATGCATACAATCCCCGAAAGGGTGACGCAGAAGTTGTACGGCAACAATTTATGGCCTACTTTACTAAAGGTATGTTTAGACGATTGCCTGATCGGACAACATTGTTCGAAAAATGGCGGAAAAATGCAACCCTGTGAACGTACAACCGTGTGAACAAACAATTTTTGTCTCGCAACGTTGACAGAAAAGTCATTGTGAGATAATTTGCAGATTTGTTGATGTGCGAAGTTTATGCATGTGACAACGGCGCCATTGCCAGAAAAACTTTTTATTGGCAGCACTGTCTATAAAATATTTTAATTGGCAATCCTGCATATAAATATTAACAAAATATATGAAATTTGAAGGTTTTCTTGCAATCGTCTGAACAGTCAATTAACATTTGCCTAACAACCTGTCAATTTCCGTACATTTGCAACAATTTAACAGGGTTGATAACGTTTGCCGATCTGGCAATCGTCTGTACACACCTTAACGAAGGCGAATTGGATTGGCTTCACCCCTAGATAAGCGCAAGAACACAACAATACAACATATTTGCAATAATATAATAACAATAATAAAATTGCAATAATAATTAAAACACATTTACATTGTTTACATTACATTGTTTATATATCGTGTAAGATCTAATTATATTCCTCAGGGTTGCCCATATTCGACGGACCCATGTTTTTTTTAAAAAAAATCAAAGAAAAAAATAAAAATTTGGCGGTTGGCAATCTTAATCATTTAATTTGTTCCAAGTAGATTTGTTTACATCAATTTTTGAATATGATATCTCTCAAATGGCCGCCTCTTGTGCCCTTTTTGCAGCATTTTCCATCGTTTTCGCCAACATTTCGGCCGGAATAGCGGCTATTTCTTCACGAATGTTGTCCTTGAGCTCTTCTACGGTCCTTGGCTTGTTAACGTAAACCTTTGACTTCAAATATCCCCACAAGAAGAAGTCAGGCGGCGTCAAATCGGGCGAACGCGGTGGCCAGTCCAAATCACCACTTTTCGACATAAAACGGCCCGGAAACAAATTCTTCAGAAAATCGATTGTTATGCGACTTGTGTGCGGTGGAGCGCCGTCTTGTTGAAACCAGAACTGCCTCATACGCTTTCGACGAATAATTGGCATCACAAAATTGGTCATCATGTCGCGATAACGCTCCTGGTTGATGGTAACAGCATGGCCATTTTCGTTTTGGAAGAAAAACGGCCCAATGACCGTTTTCGCACTAATGCCGCACCAAACTGTGACTTTTTCGTCATGAAGAGGCAATTCTTGAATCTCCTGAGGATTTTCAGTGGCGTAAATACGGCAATTTTGCTTATTTACGGTCCCATTCAATGTGAAATGGGCTTCATCGGACAGTTTTTTGAGTTTTTTTTTGAGTTTTCACAATTGACTTCTTCTGTTGAATGTAAATTTCAACTATTTCCATGGTAAAAATCTGCTTGGACTGACGCTTCAAACGCGGTATGTCATTAAGCGATCTGACATCTCTGTCAAAAGTTATGGCGTTGCCAGATGGGTCCGTCGAATATGGGCAACCCTGTATATACACAATTGAATCCAACGATATATGTATGACATATCTAGCCCCACTAGATTATCTATCTATATTTAGATCTTATTATATCTTGTTTCAGATCTTATAGTGTTTCATATAAAATCTATGTACATATATCGAAAAGTAAAAAACGTATGTTACTAATCTGTTTCCATTGCTGTATCCGATCTAACTTCACGTATATAGAACTAATCTGATATATTTTGATCTAATTATATAATTTGAGGTGCATGGCGGAGAGGTTCAAATTATTTCCAGGATGTAGGCAACATATTTTTAGAATTAATAATTCCATTAATAAAACTTTCGAAATTATCATAGATGACTAATGACATTTTGATATTTAGACACTGTTGCTAAAGAAAGAATGTGATGTGAATGATTTCGATAAACGGTTTATTCTGTAGCATACGTACCTGACGATACCCGTAGCTATTGTGTTTAGTCTAATTTTCTTCATATTAGAGGGAATATTTATTCTAATGGATAGATAAATGATATTTTGCAGAATTTTTCCTAAAACGAATCGATCTCTTCATATGAGCTAATATGATGTGGTTATTTTTGAGTTGAAATACCAGAAGTGAGGAATGCTTCTTATTCGTTTGAAAGAAGCTAGTCCTCTCAGAGGTGGTGTTGTAAAGCTGCAACTTGATGAATGATTGGTGTAGCAACCACGAAGTCGCAATACAAGGAGCTGAGCTGTCAATTAATTGTATTTGCCATAACTTTTTGTAAAAGGGTTGAATTCTATAATATTATAGAGTCAAAGATGTTCTTATGCAGGAGCATAGCCTAGTTACAAATCAATAACGATTTAAAGACCAAAATAAAACAAACGAAAATACAATATGTGATGTTTTATTCATAAGGGTTATAAAATTAAGTTACTACATATATTTACATTACAATAAATTTACTTAGACATGATATCCAATGACATCCTCGTTAGAATATTTCTGCTGAAGATGATATTTTTCCTCCAATTTGCATAAACACATTCCCTCGGGACCTGTTACAAAAATATTTTAAAATATGTATTTATATCAAATTTAAATTCGAAATTTAACATTTAACCTAGTCCTCTAATCTTTTTAAATCGATAGTTTGAATGATTCAAAATCTGCAGCCTTTAACAAGCCTTTTTCACAATTAAGACGTAATTCGAATATTTTTTAAAATTTGATAAAGTCGTAAAATTTCAGAAAATTGCAATATCTGAAAACGATTAGCAGTTATTTCAAATGAACGGCAGAAAAACAATATTAATATAATAGAATTTACCAAAAGGATTACTATGTAAATATTTCTTACTCATAAATTAAGACTTACTCATAAAATATGACCTATCGCAAAACATGCAAATATGCTAAATCCAGCTTCAAAAAGTTTTCAGAAGAAAGAAAATATTTTTAAATTTTTCTATTTTATATAATTTTCTTTCTGCAAATACGCGAATGATCTTTTATTTGCTTCATTTAAATATCAAAATAATTTTTAATTTTAATTATCAGTTTTTATACAGATTTCACATGTTTTTGTGTAAACTTAAAATATTTACATATCACTGTACAAAGGGGGAAACAACATATTGATGTTTTCTTTTTTCTAGAAGATGTATTTTTAAATTTTGCTATGTACAATTAAAAATGTCCACTCGCACAAGCGCACACAATTTTTCTCTACCACCGCTTAAGAAGAAATGATTCCAAAAAATTCCTAACAAACTTCACTCTCTCACTATTATTCTCAATATAGTGAAAAAGAGTCTAAATTGTCCTCTTGTAGATAATTGTCTCTTAATTTAAAAGATAACTAATCCTTAATTCAAAGATAACAAAAAACTGGACTGAATGTTATGGTTATATTGTCTTTGAAAACATACTTGATTTAATGACAGTTGCAGTACCATCAATGATTTTTTCTTTAATTTTATGACGTAATGTTAACGTCACCATGACATAGTGTTATGGAAGTAAGGAATTTTACTTTAAGCGAATGAAAATGTCTTGGAAATCAAGTATATTTTCTTAAATTTAAAGAAATTTGTTCTACAAACAAAGACTTTTTCTGTGTATGGAAAAGTCGGGTTACAACGACCATGTGGCTAGATTTTGGAGCGACAGACCAGAGCCTCTGGTGGGAATCGAACCCACGACCCCAAACTCATAGGCGAGCACGGTACCTACTCACCTACTTGGGCGCTCATTCCCAGAAAAATATTGTTATCATTAAACATGGAATTACACATAATTTAAATTAAAATATGAAAAAATTATAAATTTAAAAACTTTAAAAACATGCTAAGTCGACTTTCCGCAAACTGTGAACAGTTGGCTCAAATTTCAGTGCACTTGAATTAATGCAGCACCAAAGTATTACTTCAATTGCGTTATTATTGTTATTGATGATAATGGATGCATGGATGTCTTCACCACAATCACTTCTCAGTGGAATATGATAGAAGTGATCCATGGATATATTCATGTCTACTTACATTTTCAAAATACGACTAGATACAACGAATATGCCTGCAGATACATACAGAGTTGATGAAAGCAAACCTTCTTCACCTGTACGAATGATGAATGAATGCTCGAACACATGTGACTCCAAGTGAGTGTATCTGCCTTCAAATTATTATTGTTGGTTATTCACGCTCAACGCTCCATAATAGGCTTAAACGACGACTGTCATTTAATTATAGGCATAACAACACCTCAATTGAAGTTACATGTGTCTTCGCTCCAATACTTATGTATCGCACTTAACTGCAGTTACATAATTCGGAGGTGCGTAAGCGGAACGTGTGTGGCGGTGGCATGTAATGATTTCTCAGCAATATCTCCTTCCCCCGGTCCACATGGATGGAATGGATTGTCAAACTACAATACATTACATTGGTTATGATCAATATGCACGTTTTTAATGTGTGTTTTATGCTGCGTCATTAAATCAAGCGGAAATGTAATTTTTAATTATAATTGCTCATATTATTGTTTTATTATTGTTAATTGATGTTGATCATATTTGTAGACCGTTTTTGGTGGCAATTGATGATGTTCCAATAGATGGTATATTAGGGATTACGGAATCATTTCGTAAAACGTATCTTTTCGTTTCTGATTTAAGTGCTTATTTCATCGACTTTTATACAGATTTTAATGCTATCGTATCAAAGCGATTTGTAGTTATACTCATATTCAAGTAAATTTCATTTAAGCGCAAGTCGAGTAACCACTGGGAATGACCGAACAAATGCTCGAGGTCAAATGCTGTCTGTCAAATGCATTATGCTCGAGGTCAAATGCATTATCTACTGCATATACAGTTGCGGTTAAAATAGTAGCACCTTATACCTTTAGTCCTTTGGGATTGATGTTGGCAAACAAAATGCATTTGTTTTTATAAAATTTCAATGCAGAATCTCTATTTCTTTTCTCCCTAAATATATACAATTGAAATGCCGACTATATAATACTAAATATAATCCCCTACACCTCTCAAAAAATGCGAAAAGGGGCATTGCGATAATAATTTTGAATAACTGGTTTCGTTTCAGTTATCAAAGTACATAGTTCCACCTTCTCATCAAAGTTTATTCCAAGGAGGAGTTGAAGATGGGGATCATAATAAACCAGATCTGAAACGATAACCTTAATATGTGCAGTATTCTTTCATAGATTAAGAATCGGAAGGAACATATAGGTGACATTGTACATAATCTAAATATTTATTTTACTTTTTTTATAAAGGGTTTTCCAACAAGAGGTGTTATTTTGGTATTCCAAGAAAAATGTAATTTTTTGAAATAAATGATCGGATGTTTATTTCATAATAAAGAGGAAGGTATGCCGTTAATAACGAAAACCAACATCAGCCAAATGGCCACAAACAGTCACACGTTGAGGATGCAGAGGGTTCTCAACAATAACTCTTGGGTTTTCCGAGCCCAATTGTCTCTGGATGCTTTGCGTAACATTTATCCTTAATGGCTCCCCATAGAAAATAACCCAAGGGCTCAAATCACAAGTCAAGGATCGGTAGTTAAAATTTAAAATTTTAAATGGCCCACCCTTTATATATACCACAGTGTAGTGTAGGGTATAAAAATGTATATTTTCATTCAACTCAACATAGACATAACGTTCTGACATCTGCTGAAGTATATAGACAAAAGACAATTTTTCAATTTTGGAGCGAACTCTCTAGAGTGACTATAACAAAATATGAACCAATTTGTAAAATTTTTCCTGTGATGAATTCTTGTCAAAATAGAATATAAACTGCAATGTTTCTGCTAAATTGCTTTAAAAATTTGGTATCTATGGCTCAAAATCCGTATTTTGGAGCGACCTCTACAGGGGAGCTATATCATAACATTGACCGATATGGCCCATTTGCAATCCCAAACAACCTGTAACTATGAGAAATATACCAAATTTGATCAACCTAGCTCTATTATTACGAACTGTAGCGTGATTACAACAGTGGAGGGTATAATGAGTTTATTTGTATCCGAAACCATTCAAATGCGATCCATGGTGGAGGGTATATAAGATTCGGCATGGCCGAATTTAATCCGTCTTTACTTGTTATACCCTACACCACACTGTGGTACAGTGTATTATAACTTTGTGCATTTGTTTGTAACACCCAAAAGGAGAAGAAATGGACCCATCGTTTATTATACCGATCGACTTAGAATCACTTTCTGAGTTGATTTAGCTATGTCCGTCTGTCCGTCTGTCCGTCTGTCTGTCTGTCCGTCTGTGCATGTATTCTTGTAATCAAAGTACAGGTCGCAATTATGGTCCGATCTCGACGAAACTTTACAAATATCTTTTTTTTTGGCCCAAGGACGATCCCTATTGAATTTGGTTAAAATCGGTTCAGATTTAGATATAGCCCCCATATATATGTTAGCCCCGATTTGACATGTAAGCGCTGTAAAATCTTTATTTTATATCCGATCGGTATGAAATTCTGCAGATAGAGGTTTCTTATTATATGAATGAACACTCTTAAATTTGGAAGAAATCGGTTCAGATTTAGATATAGCCCCCATATATACGTTACCCCCGATTTGACATGTAAGCGCTGTAAAAATTTTATTTTATATCCGATCAGTGCGAAATGCGGCAAAGAGAGGTTTCTTATTACATGAAGGAATACTGCTAAATTCGGAGAAAATCGGTTCAGATTTAGATATACACCCCTTAAATATATATTACCTCCGATTTGACATGTAAGCGCTGTAAAAACTGTATTTTATATCCGATCAGTGCGAAATTCGGCAAAAAGAGGTTTCTTATTACATGAAGGAATACTGCCAAATTCGGAGAAAATCGGTTCGGATTTAGATATAGCTCACATATATATGTTACCCCCGATTTGGCCTGTAAGCGCTGTAAAAACTGTATTTTATATCCGATCAGTATGAAATTCGTCAGAAAGAGGTTTCCTATTATATGAATGAACACTTTTAAATTTGGAAGAAATCGGTTCAGATTTAGATATAGCCCCCATATATACGTTACCCCCCATTTCACATGTGAGCGCTGTAAAAATGTAATTTTATATCCGATCAGTGCGAAAGTCGGCAAAAAGATGTTTCTTTCTACATGAAGGAATACTGCCAAATTCGGAGAAACTCGGTTTAGATTTAGATATAACACCCATATATATGTTACCCCCGATTTGACCTGTAAGCGCTGTAAAAACTGTATTTTATATCCGATCAGTGCGAAATTCGATAGAAGGAGGTCTTTTTACATGAATGAGTATTCAGGTAAGATCGGTTTAGATGTATATTAAAGCTCCATATATGTATATGTTCCTCCTGATTTGGTATCAAACCGCTATAGAAGTTGTATTTTACTTCCGATCATTAAAATTTTCCAGAAAGATGTTTCTCAATTTAGGAACGACTATTGCTTAGTTTAGCGATTATCGTTTCAGAATTAGATAATATGTTTCTACCCATTTACCAATTATTCCAAATTATTATAGCAATGACTCTCATCGCATTGTTAGGGAGGTGTAGGGTATTATATAGTCGGCCCCGCCCGACTTTCTGCCTTTCCTTACTGGTTTTTAATTAAAAATGTACATATTATATCGAATACCGCGAAATAATATAAGAATAATTTCAGCAACGTTCTTCAAAAAGAAAGAAGTTAATATTGATATGTATTTAAGTTTAAAAGTTAAAACTGTTTCAAAATTCGAAGTTCGTATCATGTGTGTGTTATTTCGATATAAAATGCCTCTAATTTTTTTCTACGAATCCTACGATCACACAATATTTATACCCTACACCACACTGTGGTCCAGGGTATTATGAGTTTGTGCATTTGATTGTAACGCCCAAAAATAGAAGAGATAGAGCCATCGTTTATTATACCGATCGACTTGGAATCACTTCCTGAGTCGATTTAACCATATCCACCTGTCCGTCCGTCTGTAGATGTATCGTTGTAATCAAACGATATTACGACCTGCACGTAATTATTGTCCGACTGTGATGAAATTTAGCACAGTACTCTTTTTTGACCTAAATCCCTATTGAAATTGGTGAAAATCGGTTCAGATTTAGATATAGTCCCATATACATACATATATGTTACCCCCGAGTTGACATATAAGCGCTGTAGAAACTTTATTTTATATCCAAACAGTACGAAATTTGGCAGAAATAGGTTTCTTATTACTTGAGTGAACACTGCCAACTTTGTGGAAAAGCGGTTCAGATTTAGATATAGCCCCCATAAATAAGTTACCCCCGATTTGACATGTAAGAACTGTAGAAAATGTATTTTATATCCAATGAGTACGCAATACGACAGAAAGAGGTTTCTTGATACATGAATGAACACTACCAAATTCGGGTAAAATCGGTTTAGATTTGTTTACATACACACAATAAAAAAATAACCAAAAATTCCACAATGAGAAAAAAATTCATTTTACACTACAGACGTTATAATCTTTGAATTATTTACATTTCATAGTTTAAAAGAAGGCAATTTCTTTAATGTTAAGTAATAAATTACTTGTTTTTACCACTTACTTGAATTATGACGACGTCCTTGACGTAAAATCTTTAAAACTAGAGCTTTTCCGCAGTAAGTAAAAATGCATAGCAGCAATTGGCTCTGTTATAGCCATTGCGTAATGTAATTAAAAAATTAACTTTTTAGATGGCACCCATAAAAATTCCTAGTAACTTGTTATGGGCGATACTATCGTACTATTCCGTTTGACATTGCCACATTTCTATATTTCACACAATTTGGCGCTTTGAGAAATTTATGAATGATTTCTTATTTCATCATCGTCACAAATGGCCATCATGTCAAATGTCACACCAAATCACGATATGACGGCGACGGTCATAAAATGAGAGATGAAAACACAAACTGATGCAAAACAAAGCCACAATAGACACCTGTTTCAGTGAAATGGACAGAAATGCAACAAATTACAATAAACAACAACAACAACAGAACCAAAACTGCTTACTAATAGTTATTATTCGAGAGAAAAGTACATGCGCCGCACTTGTATAAGCTATGTTCGAACATGTATACTCGTACAGTGGCCCAAAGGCAGGAAAAATACTCGCGACCGCAAACTCCGACTTCACATGTCGGATGCAATGGCCAATATGTATTATTCAGAAAATTATATTTTTCAGAATCTATAGTATTCTGTATAAATTATGTATGCTACGATTTCTATGTTTATTTATATACCAATAAGGTTTCTTTTTCAATTGTAAAAATCGGTTCAAATTTCCATACAGCTGTTATGTACAAATATGTATGTACCATGCGATTTGAATTTTTCGACTGCGGATGCTACATCTTACCATCTATAATTCCGAAATTCGACATACATGTGATTCTTGCAAAAATCGGTTCAGATTTAGTAACAGCTCCCACATATACGTTCCATCCGATTTCACTTTATCGACTCCGGATGCTATATTTTGCCGCCGATCTTCATGAAATCTGCCACATACGTGTTTCTTGGTACATGAAACCTATTGTAAATTCGGTTCAGATTTAGTAGATTCTTGTAATGTCGGACAGAGCCGACTATATGATACTCTACACTACCCGTAAAAAGCAGTATACGAATTATTGTCTACTTTTATCAATGTTGTTTTTTTAATAATAATGTAGAAAAATTTTTAAAGCGCATAGATTCAAAGGAATACAGGAGGACAATATCTAAATCTAACCCAAATTTCATGAAATTAGACAACATTAATTTTTGATTAAATAGACTGTTATCTTTCAAACCTTTTAAACATTCTGTATCTTATGCAGATTTTACAGAGCTTAGATGCAAAAACTTGATGTAGGTAAGTATATCTGAACGATTTTCTTAAAATTCGGCGTGTTTTGTTCTTTGCTAAAAAATTGTTATTTGCTACATTTTATAAAGATCTGTTGAGAAATGCGGATTATTTTAGCAAAATCTGTATATACATACTTAGATATATAGGGGCTATATCTAAACAAGAATCATTTGTTTTTACTTTGCAGTCTTCGTTCTTAATTGATGACAATTTTATCTGCCAAATTGTATGTAGCGCTGGCCAAAAGCGGGATATAAGTATATATGAAGGATATATCAAAATCGAAACCAATTTTCTTCAAATCCTTCACTGGGTTAAGAAATTCCAGTCTATCAAATTACGGAATGACTGGATGTAAAATTCAACTTCTTTAACGCTGAGCCTGACTGAGCATAAGCGGAGCCTTAAGGACTACAGCGACCGAGTCTCTACAAGCCCTACTCTATAAACTGCCGATTAATATTGTGGCGAGAGAAGTTGCAACCAAAGCGGTAATAAGATTAAACTGCCTATCAATGTGGAGGTACAAGAACTACGATCACATGATGATATCAAAGTGTAGTGCTATGGTAACCGACTATATACCAACTGTGTACACCTTCGAGAGATATTACATAACTATGATTCCCGCCAGAGATGAATGGGTTGGCAGAACACCAGGTAATAGAAACCATCTCCACTTTTACACGGATGGTTCGAAGCTTGATGAAAAGGTTGGCTTCAGAGTACACTGTGAAGAGCTTCGTTTGGATATAGCTCACAGACTACCAGATACTTGCAGTGTCTATCAAGCCGAAATAATGGCAATATGGGAAGTAGCCAAATGGCTGAATAGATTTATATAGACTTCGTTCATTATGTGAAAAATACTCCTGCCAAATTTCATCAAGATCGGAAATTCTGACTTGTACTTTGTGAACAACTTAGGATGGACGGACAGATGGACGGATGAACATAGTTAAATCAGATCAGATAGTGATTCCTAGTAGTTGGGTATATAGCTTCAATATGTTCAAGTGTTACAAACTTCAGACACAAAATAAACGTATAATACTCTGTTCCACAGTATGGCCCTTACCTCTTTACCTATTCCACTTACCTATTTATCCAACGATATTTTTTTCACTTTAACACTTATCTTTTAAAATTCCTTTAACGCTTTTGTTTGCGATGGAAAGGACATGACAATAAATTTTTTTTTTGACATTTTTATTGACGTTTTTTATGTATATTGAAGTTGGAACATCAAACTATAAATACGAAAAAATATAACAGAAATATGTAAGCAAAACTTTGACAATTTTCACATTTGAGTAGTTTATGAATAATTTAGCAAATTATATTTCAAATTTCAATAACAATAGTTGTTGAACTTCAAAAATGTTAAAACATAGACCTAATTTAGATGTTGCAATTTGTCCCTGCGACTTTTTTATATTCTCTTTTGGAATCCCTACGTAAAATCATGCTGTTTAAAAGGCAACTCTAGGGGACAATTTATATTTTTATTCGTTCACTAACATTTATTGTATTGAATTTGTTTTTCGTATTCAGTCACTCATAAAACGAAATTTCAATTTGTCCCTTATATTTTGAGAAACTTTTTCTACCCCGGAATCTTCTTTACACTTCTCGTCTACAACTCATGTTGCAAGCCTCATGTCGCAGGGGCAAGTCGCATAGTGTAAAATGGGTTTTATAAATTCATTTGTTGAAACTTTTACGCTGTTTTTCTGTGTAGCTCCCATATATGTATATTCCTACCGATTTGTCATATACGCGCTATAGATGTCGTATTTTACCTCTGATCACACACTATATTAGTCGAAGAGCTGCGCATAACATTTTCTGGTATAATATGGAGCTCTAAAGTCGAAAAAAAAAATATATTAAAATATTTTTTGAAAATAAAATTCTTTTAAATTGTCATTTCTTTATATTTATATCATATTTTTTTGATATAAGCCGGGATACACGTTAAACTAAAGGACTACAAATGTAAATAATGACACCTTCACGTGAAAGCAGAAGTTTAGTACATGTCGTTAAAACAATTAGACAAACTTTGATTTTTTCAAAAAATTGGTAAAAAAACAAAAAAATGCTTGTTCCAATTTTTTAAAGTTAGTATCCTAAAGAAGAAAACAATGCCTATTTAAACAAGTAAAAGCTTTAAGTTCGGCCATGCCGAATCTTATATACTCTACACCATGGATAGCATGTGACCTCAGAAAATAACTCAAACCTAAAGAAACTAACACCGAAAAACCCAAAAAGGTATATAGTAGAGAACAGTAGGAATCACAACAGGTTAGATGCCATATATGGGAGCTATATCTAAATATGGACCGATATCGCCCATTTGCAATCCCAAATAACCTACAACTATAATAAATATTTATACCAAATTTAATCAACCTAGCTCTATTATTACGGACTGTAGCGTGATTACAACAGACGGACGGACAGACGGACATGGCTAAATCGTCTTGGAATTACGACGTGCAGATTTGAATGAAAATACCATAAATACTTACGTATATCAAACAATGTTAGACCATTGAAGAATTTGTCACATGGGGTTTTCGGAAATTCGAATCTGGCATCAGGAAATTGTTTGTTTCGAGAAACATATGCTTTTTAATGGCTTTTTCCAAAACAATATGCAAAAAAAACACTTTAAATGGCCATTTCTACATATCTACTACTTATTTTATAACTTATTGGTAATGAATTATTCAAGTACTTAAAATCGTGAAAATATAAGCACATATTTATGTGGTATGCCTATGCTACAAATAAGAACCTATTATGCTGCTTTATTTTATGCTGTTGGAAAGTACTTTGCTCCAATGACATCCCAATGCTAAAATAATGAGAAAAGTGTCTAAATAATAAGTACTTACCATTATCGAACTTTGCTTACTCGTCGGATTATTTGGTGATGAGAAATTTTGCTGGGAGGGTATATATCGGATGCTGCGGACCAAAAGTGTAGCACATCGAAGGAGTGAATATTTAATATCGACCTATGTAATTCATTTTTGTCTAAAATGTTTATAAACAGTTATAAATAGGTAAAATAAGTTCTCGCTATAATTTTTTTTTTCAAACTTTATTTTAAAAAAATTTATGGGTATTTTGATTTGAAAAAATATGAGTTTTTGGTTTTCACGAAATTTTTAATTGCTCTCGAACGGCTGAACCGATTTTTGCAAAGATGACGTAGTTTTAAAGAGGACGCAACGCGCAATTTAATTTCCTATACGACTAAATAGGTTCGATATACCCAATAGTACAAATAGTTATGACCACCTGAAGTTATATATATTTATACTTTTTTCCTAAAAAAAATTACAAAAATCGTTTTTTTTTGAAAATTTAACTTTAAGTGGTCTGAACTTTTGTCCTATTGGGTATTTCGAACCATTTTTTTCGTCATATAAGAAATTTTTTTGCCCATCCAGACATGTTGATACGGCTGAAATCGGTGCATATTGTGCTCCGATATTTACAAAATACTAGCACACGGTAAGGGAAAAAATGGAAAATTCAATTCTCAATTGCAGATATCTCGGTAACTATACGAGATACTTCTTAGGTGCAAAAAGTTTTGTAGACCTCAGTTAGTAGAACACACACAAAAAAGATTATAAATCTGAAGAGAAATACGAGTTACACGCGCTTGAACATTTTCTTCACCCGATGTTGCCAACAATTAGGCCCTCTAGCTCCGCCAAATGTAAATCTTAACTTCTCCTTAAAACTAACACATCTTCATCTACCTTGCCAACTTTGGTCGCAATCGGTTGTTTGGTTATGAAACGGTCGAATTATTTCCCCTTTTTGAATTCGTAGCACCACTGTTCAGTGTTTTGCAAAAACAGACGAAAATTGTCAGACTAGTCTGGGTATTTCGTCCATAATTTTTACAACTATTGCGTCTCCAAAAAAATTTTACTGTTCTGGATTTGGGATAGTGCGACTAATATTCTGTGATTTTCCCGAAGAAAATCGAGGCGGGAGCAATTTTTCCTACAAAAGTTTTTTCAAAAAAATTGTTCGTAACAATTTTTTTAAAAAATTTCAAACAATTTTTTTTACAAAAATGGCGCATTGTTTCCTCTTTAGAACAAAGTAAACTTTGCAAAAATCGGTTCAGCCGTCCGAGAGCAATTACATCTTTCGTAAAACACAAAAACTCTTTTTTTTTATATTTTCAAAAATTAAGCTTTAAAAATGTCAACCATCGATTTGTAATAAAAAAATTGTTTACCATATGTTAAATCTAATCTCCATTTTTCTCAATCAGCTCGCATTTTTTATTACGTAAATAGAACAGCAGCAAGACACTCATATTAAGAAATTTTACTTCTGTATGGAAATTGTGATTTTATCAATTCAGTTTTTCTCGATTTGAATCAAATAAAGGTGATATCCTTTGAAATATATTGAACTAATGTTTCTGAACCAAAACTGTGATTTCTGTAACATTTCTATTTTTATGAAGTTTTAAAGTACAATCATTATCCCCTCACCTTAGAGAGGAGGGTATATATCATTTGCTACGAGCCAGAAGTGTAACACATCGATGGAGTGGCTTAAGACCCTAAGTATGCTCGGCGGACATCCGTTTTGGGTTATTTTAAGTCGAATGAGCAATGTCCGTCCGTCCGTATGTCTGTCTGTCTGTCTGCTTGCTGGTGCGCACGATAACTCTCGAAAGGAATAACCGATTGACTTCAAATTTGGTATGTGGTAATATTTTCTTCTATCTCCGGCTAAGTTCGAAGATGGGCCATATTGGTCCACTCCTTCTAGTACCTCCCCCACAAAGGTTTAATATTTAGTGAAATATTGATTATTTAATAGTATTAGTTTATTAGTCACAACTACATGGGGAAAAATGGGCGAAGTTGTCACGCCCTTTTTGGTACCTCCCACACAAATGGACAATTTTGAACCAAAAGTTACCAGCTTATAACTTTAATACCGGTACATACTTTAAAGTTATTAAATGCAATTTAAAATGATAATAATTTAATTGAAACAAAAAAAAATAATTTACAAAATTTTTTTTTGGGACTCAAGGTGAGGAATTCGTTAATCTGTTTACCCGACTGAACTTTCTTACTTGTTTTTCTTTTCAAAACTTCTCCGAAACTAATGGGCAAATTTAAAACCAATGTAAGCACGGCTTATAGCTATTTTTATTGATGAGTTTTGGATATTTTTCTTAAATGATTATGGTGAACCATTTCAAGTTATTCCAATATATGTAGTGGAAGTGCCTTCATTTTTGACATAACAGTGTATCGCGAAAAGTCGTGCTGATAGAAAAACACCAAGTGCATATTTCGATTCAGCGTCCCACATAACTTTAAGAACAACATTCAGTTCTAAATCCACAAATACCTTGTTTAATTGTTATTTTCTGAATTTCCATATTTTTACAATATGGGTCATAATTTATACATTTTTCAATAGACTTTTTGGGCTTTGTTTTCTTCGCTAGGGATAGCTTTAAAAAATGGAAAACATTTTTTTTTGGCGATTTTGTATCTTTTATGCTTTTTTTTCGTGGCAGCAAATTTTGTTAATAGTTTTATCGACAGTTACTAAACGTGAATGTGATGTTTTCAGCATTTCTAGCCCTCATAATTTCCTTTAATTTATATTGCTTCCCGACTTTATCGAGTTAATACTTAAAAAAAATATTGTCCAAATACCAAAGGTAACTTCAATAAAAATTGGAATTTAAGAAAAACCAGTAAGGAAAGCCTACAGTCGGGCGGGGCCGACTATATAATACCCTACACCACTCTCGTAATATTAAATAACTCTGATATATAAATTTTGTAATTCATGTATAAATTATTTACATAAATTTACTTTTGGAACATTTTATATGTACTTAAATAATACCCTGTACCACAGTGTGGTGTAGGGTATAAAAACGATTGGATCTAAAGGGCCAAATCGGATGAAACATGTATATGGGAGCTATAGCATAATCTTTACCGATTTTCTTCAAATTCGGCAATGTTGGTTCATGAATCAAGAAACTCCACCATTCTAAATTTCAAAACGATTGGATGTAAAATATAGCTTCTATAGAACTAAAAGGCCAAATCGGACGAAACATATATATGGGAGCTATAGCTAAATCTTAACCGATTTTCTTCAAATTCGGTAGTGTTGGTTCATGGATCAAGAAACTCTACTATTCTAAATTTCAAAACGATTGGATGTAAAATACAGCTTTTATAGGACTAAAGGGCCAAATCGGACGAAACATATATATGGGAGCTATAGCTAAATCTTAACCGATTTTCTTCAAATTGGGTAGTGTTGGTTCATGGATCAAGAAACTCTACCATTCTAAATTTCAAAACAATTGGATGTAAAATACAGCTTCTATAGAACTAAAGGGCCAAATCGGACGAAACATATATATGGGAGCTATAGCTAAATCTTAACCGATTTTCTTCAAATTCGGCTATGTTGGTTCATGGATCAAGAAACTCTACCATTCTATATTTCAAAATGATTGGATGTAAAATACAGCTTCTTCAGGACTAAAGAGCAAAATCGGACGAAACATATATATGGGAGCTATAGCTAAATCTTAACCGATTTTCTTCAAATTCGGCAATGTTGGTTCATGGATCAAGAAACTCTACCATTCTAAATTTCAAAACGATTGGATGTAAAATACAGCTTTTATAGGACTAAATGGCCAAATCGGACGAAACATATATATGGGAGCTATAGCTAAATCTTAACCGATTATCTTCAAATTCGGTAGTGTTGGTTCATGGATCAAGAAACTCTACCATTCTAAATTTCAAAATGATTGGATGTAAAATACAGCTTCTACAGGACTAAAGAGCAAAATCGGACGAAACATATATATGGGAGCTATAGCTAAATCTTAACCGATTTTCTTTAAATTCGGCAATGTTGGTTCATGGATCAAGAAACTCTACCATTCTAAATTTCAAAACGATCGGATGTAAAATACAGCTTTTATAGGACTAAAGGGCCAAATCGGAGGAAACATATATATGGGAGCTATAGCTAAATCTTAACCGATTTTCTTCAAATTCGGCAATGTTGGTTCATGGATCAAGAAACTCTACCATTCTAAATTTCAAAACGATTGGATGTAAAATACAGCTTCTATAGGACTAAAGGGCCAAATCGGACGAAAGATATATATGGGAGCTATATCTAAATCTGAACCGATTTCAACCAAATTCAATAGCGATCTTAACAGCCGCGAAATACTCTAAACTGCAAAATTTCAGAACGATCGGAGTGAAATTGCGACCTGTAGTCGACGAACAACTTTACATGGACAGACGGACGGACGGACATCGTTAAATCGACTCAGGTAGTGATTCTGAGTCGATCGGTATACTTTAAGGTGGGTCTAGCTGTGTTATTTTAAGGTGTTACAAACATCTGCCGTGAAACAAACTTATAATACCCTGTACCACAGTGTGGTGTAGGGTATAAAAAATAAATAAAACCAAGTAAGAAAGTTCAGTCGGGTAAACCGACTAATGAATCCCCTCACCTTGAGTCTCAAAAAACTATTAGTAAATTTATTTTTTGTTTTATTAAAATTATTATTAATTTAAATTGCATTTAATAACTTTAAAGTATGTACTGGTATTACAGTTAAAAGCTGTTTACTTTTGGTACAAAATGGTCCATTTGAGTGGGAGGTACCAAAAGGTGCGAGCCAACTACGGCCACTTTTCTCTATACTCTAGCTACTACAAAAGCATTGCACTGTACGATATTTCAAGTATTTGTATGCACTGGTATTAAAGTTATAAGCTGGAAACTTGTAAAATGGTCCATTTGTGTGGGAGGTACCAAAAGAAGCGCGGCAATAGTGCCCATTTTTCACTGTGTTGTAGGGACTATTAAACCATTACAGTGTACAAAATTGCAAGTCTTTGTATGCACTGGTAATAATGTTATAATCTATTAACTTTTGTTTCAAAATTGTCCATTTGTTTGGGAGGTACCAAAAGGGGCGTGGCAACTTCGACCATTTTTCTCGAGGTAATTGTGACTAATAAACTTATACTATGTGTACACGCAAAGAAAAAATTCGTTTCTGCGAAACGAAATATTAGACAACTACAATTCTCATTTACAGCGAATTGAAATTCCCGAAAAAAGTTTCTGTCACAACAAACAAAATTTCAATTCCGGCAAACGAGAATTGTAGTTGTCTAATATTTCGTTTCGCGTGTAGAATTTCAGAGGATTCAAATAAGTAGTATACAAGTTATAAAATAATCAAAATTTCACTAAATGTTAACCCTTTGTGGAAAAGGTACGAGAAGGAAAGGACCAATATGGCCCATCTTCGAACTTAGCCGGAGATGGAAGAAAATATTACCACATACCAAATTTGAAGTCACTCTCCTTTCGTCACCCTCTTTGCGCACCAGCCAGCAGACAGACGAACGGACATTGCTCATTCGACTTAAAATGACCTAAAACGGATATCCGCAGAACATACATAGGGTCTTAGGTCACTACTTCGATGTGTTACACTTTTGGTTCGTAGCAAATGATATATACCCCCTATAAATCTACAATTTATAAATTTGCGAGCCACTGTACATACGTATTGTCAGATATTATACTATAACGACCAAAACAATACTTGTACAATAATTGCCATAAGCGGTGATATAAAATGTGAAACAGACAACAGAAGATGATAATGATGAAGCAGAAGACGACCGAACAAAAATGATAATGTTAACAATTTGTGGCAGTAGCAATTTACCAACGAAGTCCAAGACAACAGCGAACGAAACGTCGGCGTCAACAACAATGGACAACTTGCACCAATAGATGTTTCAATAGATACACTATGTCGTCGTACCTCCGGCTTCGACTCTCAAGTCAACTTCCCAGTAGACGAACGAACAATGGCTTCACGTCGCTCCACTCTGCCCCAAAGAAAGAATAAGTGTTTTGTGTTTAAATGACTCTTTAATTTTTGCTGCTTTTCCACGGCTGTGTTACGAGCATTTTCCGTTTATTACATGGCCGGCCAAAAGAAAGTGAAAATATCTATGAGCGGAATTCCAAAACATACCAACCAACCATCCATCCAATAAACAACCACCAAAATGTAAACAACTTTTGTCAGTTACTTCTCTAAGCCAGCCCACACTGGGCATCAGTTTTTGGCACAGTACTTGGTAACCTCATTTACGTAGGCTAATCAATCTACTACCGGGTTGTTTGTCCAATTGACAGTTATTTATTGGTGAACATGTGTTAAGTAGCCAAGTGGAATTTTTAAGTGAAAATAGTGCAGTGAAATGCTGAACTTAAAGCAAATTATTAGAGTTTTACAATAAAACTGGCCAACACTTTTTTCTGGGGTGCGTTGGTTTTTCATAAAAAAATCATATGTGGAATAAATCGCCCTAAATCGGACTTGAATGTTTTTATTTTTCCAACACAGATTAGTTCTAAACCAGTAAGTAAGGGCTAAGGTCGGGCGGAGCTGACTATATGGTACCGTAAACAACACTATTGGAACAGAATAAGATGAAATATTGTCAAGATTTATCAGTGCTGTTTTCCTAATGACAATAATTTGTCAAAACAATTATATTTTATAGCGCTAAAATTCAGAATTGGAATATAAATATATACCGGCGCTATATTTAAATCTATACCGATTTTCTTAAAATCTTAAATTATCTTATTCTCTAAAGACATGCTAAAAAGCGCATTATACATCATTAGATGCAAATCGCTTCTTTTGATGCTATTTTTTGTTGGGAATGTCGGTACCGGAAAGATCAGTTAAACTTCACAGAAAGGTCAACCCCAGTATACCCAGAAGTCGTTTACTCAATGCCGTACAGTAGCAAAGCAGGTGTTTAATGCTCTCCACTTCATTTTCATCTCCACTTCTGCAGAAGTCCTTGGAGGCAATATCCAATCTTATGGCGTGTTGGCCAGTTTTGCGCAGCTACCCGTGCCGATTTCTGTCCATCTTTCATTGGACTGCCTGATTGATGGCCTCCTGCTTAAGCCAAGGCCTGTATGTGGATAGTGGCGCACCAATACATGTAACGTTTATAAAAAACAGCATATTTGTGGATTTGTAATGCAGTTATTGAGCAAAAAGGATGAAAAAATGAGGGAAAATTGCATTTTTGCGATTTTTAAGGCACTAGGTTTGTTCCACATTTTTTTATCTTTTCAATATCTACAACTTTGCTTCAAACACAAAAGAGATATTCCGTACGGTATACCGAGATAAAACCGTGTTTAAATATAGAAAAGGGCTAAAAAGCCACGCTGAGCTAAAAAAAATCGTATGGCCATTAAATTATTAATTGAGCCAACTTGACTTAACGAATGATGAAGAAGTTCTTATTTTTGGGGCTACTTTCACTCCCAATTTTCAGAACTAAGTCCCAAATCAATGAGCTGAAAATGCTGTAATGTGCTATGTTATGACTCAGTCATTTGGCGATTTCCCATTTCCCATATTGCCATTATTTTAGCTTGATAGGTACTGCAGGTATCTGGTTGTCTGTGGGCTATATCAATTCTTTATAGTGTACTCCACAGCCAACCTTATAATCACGAATCGAACCAGCCGTATAGAAGTGGAGATGGGTTCTATTATTCTGCCATCCCACTACACTGTGATATCCTCATGAGGCAGTAGTTCCTGTACCTTCACATCGATAAACAATTTAACCTTAATGCCTCTCTGTTTGCTACTTCTCTCGCCACAATATCAATCGTCAGTAGATGATGTAGAACTTGTAGAGACTCAGTTCTCTGAACCTTTGATAATTGATTGCTAATTCAAGACTTGGTGTTGTGTGTCTTCTGTTGAACAGGCTTTGGATTAACCTAATAAAGATCACCCTTAAATGTGACTGCGCCTCAATTACCGCACCTGAGTGAATGTTTTTAAATCCCGTTCTATGTCAGGAAAGGTCACTATAGAATTCCTTGATATGTAGAGACGATTCGATAGCGCCTACAAGTTTTTGCAGGGCAGATTCTGTAGACTTTCCCTAGTTGTAAGTATTTTGGTTCCCCGGCAGGAGTTTGGATACAAACTAATGAAAGAATCCAAAAGACTTTCCAGACCTTTCAATAGGTAGGAGGATATGGTAATTGGACTGAACGACTTTGGCCTAGTGTATGAGATCTTACCCCAAAGCTGTTTATCGCTCAGCAGATTCCAGATCACATGCTACTGATTGTACAGAAGCATGTGATAATTTTGACTCCTATGGTAACTATCGATTATTCTGTCCAGGGCTTTGAAGATAGAGAGATTAATATAGACTAATCGTCCGTAAATTAGGATGGCTTTCCCACTTTTAGCATGCAGACAATCTTAATTGCTCTCAATTTGTTTGGTATGTAGGCCTAATTGATACAACTGCACTTTAACTGATATAGTTAAGGCCACAAAAAATATAATAATAATGCTATCGCTGTATCCTAAAAAGTTTTTTCCCCTCAGAATATATATTTTTTCAATTTGGTTATATAGTGTTATATTTCGAAGAAATGAATTAATCATGTATGTGGTCCCGTAATATATAATTGTGAGTCGCAGGGTAAAAGCGGGTGAAAATCCCTATATACTCACAGAATACAGTTTGGTTGCCTCAACCGAATTATTTGCCAACCGAATTTTGGTAGTTCTCTCTACTATCATGCGATTCCATCAGGACAACCAATATTTTGGTTGTGGTATACTTCTGCTTCCATGTTGACAACAATCATATTTGGTTGCGCCAACTACGAAAATGGTGGCTTAAATTATCTGTTGTAGTTGCCACAACCAACTGTTTTAAAAAATTGTTTGTTCTGACAATTTGTCAGTCATATACTACCGACAGTTTAAGTCATTTTTATTTTATTTATTGAAAAAACACAAAACAATTCATAACAAAATTAAAAATCACATATTACAAATTCATCACTATTATGAGATGTGGAAATATTTGACACAAATTTTAGTACACGAAAAAAAACACAAAACTTTTATGCAAATATCGCTTAACTCCGTGCTTTCAATTTCATGATTGTTGCTTTTATTTTTTATTTATGTAAAACATTTTACACAACATATTCTGCATTCCACACATTATTATCCACACGAGATTATTTTTGATTAGCTATACCGTTCTTGAACAAAATGTTGAAGATTTTTTTATGTCGAGTAATTATACCCTCACTTTAGTGTGACGAGGGTATATATCATTTGCTACGAAAAAAAGTGTAACACATCGAAGGAGTGATCTAAGACCCTAAGTATGTTCGGCGGATATTCGTTTTGGGTCATTTTAAGTCGAATGAGCAATGTCCGTCCGTCTGTCTGTCTGTCTCTCTGTGTGTCTGCTGGCTGGTGCGCACGATAAATCTCGAAAGGAGTAACCGATTGACTTCAAATTTGGTACGTGGTAATATTTTTTTCTATCTCCGGCTAAGTTCGAAGATGGGCCATATTGGTCCACTCCTTCTAGTACCTCCCCCACAAAGTGTTAAAATGTTGTGAAATATTGAATCTTTAATAACTGCTATACTACTTATTCGAATCTTCTGAAATTCCACACATAGCATTAGTTTATTAGTCGCTATCAACTCGAGAAAAATGGGCCATGTTGCTACGCCCCTTTTGGTACCTCCCACACAAATGCACCATTTTGCACCAAAAGTTAACAGCTTATAACATTAATACCAGTGCATAAAAATACTTGAAATTTTGTACAGTGTAATGCTTTCATAGTGCCTACAGTCCAGTGAAAAATGGGTGTCATATTCACGCCCCTTTTGGTACCTCTTACACAAAGGTACCATTTTGCACCAAAAGATAACAGCTTATAACATTAATACCAGTGTATAAAAGCACTTGAAATTTTGTACAGTGTAATGCTTTTATAGTGTCTTTTGCACTGTGAAAAATGAGCGCTATTGCCACGCCCCTTTTTGTACCTCCCACACAAAGGTACCATTTTGCACAAAATGTTAAGAGCTCACAGCATGAGTACTAATGCACGAAAATGCAACAACATTTTGCACAGTGTAACGCTTTTGAAGTCCCTATAACCCTGTAAAAAATGGCCGTTATCACCACTCCCCTTTTTGTACCTCCCACACAAAATGGCCAAATCATACCAAATTTAATATCTCATAACGTTAATATACCAGTGCAAAAACGCTTATAATTCGGCGCAGTGCATTGTATTTAAAGAATCTACTATTCAGAGAAAAATAGGTGTATTTGTTAAAAACATTCTGGTACCTCCCATACAAATTGACAGAATAATTCGTTTAATATTCCATATTACATTACTCACAAAGTGAGGGTATACCTTAGTCGGTTTACCCGACTGAAACTTTCTTACTTGTTTTATTTTTTGTTTGTCATGTATCAGCAAAAGAACAGCAACCAATCTTTCGGCTGTATTTCCCAAAAAAACATTTAATTATTCTAAATTTGGGAAATGATTGGGATAACCAATAAACGATTATTTATTAATATTTGTTCTGTTGTAGTAACCAATTATTCGTTGTAATAACAATCTTTGGTCTTTTCATAAAATTTCTGTTGTCAAGAATAAAACATTGGTTGTCACAACCAAAAATCGATCATATGGTACTATAATGAAAATTTAAAATTGGTTACCACAACTAACCGAGTGTCAATAAAAAAACAATCTTAATTCGATTGACACAACCATCGATTTAGTTGCAAGTATTTTCATTTGATCGTATCCATGTTATTATAGTTGTTTCAACTAATTATATATAAATACAACCGACAGACGGTGTAGGCAATATACTTTTTGTTGCTAGTACTATTTTTTTTTATTGTTACAATCGAATTCGAACCAATTATTTTCCTGGGTGTAGAAAGACGAATGTCTTGTTTTATACACGACTGTGATCGAATTGATATCAAGTATTGTCAAACTAATTGAAAGCATTTCAACGTTTATGTGACCACATGCCTTGCCGACACGTTACTTTTTAATAATTTTTGTATACCCTCGAATTGATATCAAGTATTGTCAAACTAATTGAAAGCATTTCAACGTTTATGTGACCACATGCCTTGCCGACACGTTACTTTTTAATAATTTTTGTATACCC
This sequence comes from Eudasyphora cyanicolor, assembly GCA_963930755.1. Taxonomy (NCBI): domain Eukaryota; kingdom Metazoa; phylum Arthropoda; class Insecta; order Diptera; family Muscidae; genus Eudasyphora; species Eudasyphora cyanicolor. The sequence continues at coordinate 169,051,037 of OZ005736.1, read as the reverse complement.
TCCACCATTGTATACCTAACACCACTAAATATTGATCTGAGACCCCGTAAAGTATATATATTATTAATCGTCGTAAAGTTCTAAGACAATTTAGCCATGTCCGTTTGTTGTAATCACGCTACACTTATATCTGCAGGTATGTTGGAATTGGAAAAGGGGGCAACATCGGTTCAATTTTTGATATAGCCCCCATATATGGTATCTCCTCGATTTGGCTTCTTAACGTCACAGAGACCACGATCGGGATGAAAGTTGGTAACTGGGGTTTATTTATACCCGGTATCCATCACACGAGCAACGGTGGTCATAGATTTTGAAAGCACCCATCCAAAGGTCCCTCTAGATTTGACTTCTAAACGCCACAAAAACCTCAAATTTCAAAGAATTGGGCTGAAATTTGGTATAATGAGTTAATTCCCAGCAGAAAATTTTTGGAGTTTTGGAAGCGCTCGAGGTTTTGTGTACATACTGTAGGCACTACTTTTAATCGTATAATATATACTTCAAGGTAATGAACTGGCAATAATGGAGATTGATTTAAGAATTTGGGCATACTTTAGTGCAACCGGAGTAAGCGGAAGCTTCCTCTCTCGCCTACCCAGTTGCACTGAAGGATGAAAGATTTGTTTTTTTTTTTTGGTTATCTCAGGATCTCTAGCGAACTTTGCCAATCTGAAAATCTCTGCATTATAAAGCAATAGGTGTTGGTGGGAGTTCTGTAAAAGAATTCTACCGAACTTTGAAAAAATTAAAAGCAATAGAGAGAAAAAGAAATTAGTTTATATTTTGCAATCGTGAAGTCCGGTCGTCGCTACGCAAATTCAATTATTTTTTGCTGTACCAATTTTTGTGCGTTGGTAGGCATACACAAAAGTAGTAGCACGGTTGTTGGTGTGCGGTGGTGGTGATTTGTGTTCGGTTTTGTCTGATATACGTATATGTACATATATAAATATAACTTGTCAATGTGAAGCAAATAATGCAAAACAAAACGGTCGGTAAAAGACAACTCGATACCTCCATTCTAAACTATGCTAAGTGAAAAAGGTAGTTTTTCAGGAGAGACGATCAAAGTTTGGTGAATTTTTTAAATTTGTGTGGAATTCCTTTATAATGCAAATCGAATGACCTGTACTGTTTTGTGAATAACATTTGATTGGGTTGACGGATAAACACCAAATTTTGACTGAATATAATTATAAATATTTATAAATTAAATATGCAATCTCCCTAAAACTATGCTAAGTCGACTTAGCATGTTTTAGAATGGAGGTATCGAAATGAAGAGACTACTAAGAAAATAAATCAATGCAAATGTGAATGCTTTAAATCCTTCTGTTTCTGACAACATTAACTGTACAACAATCGAATTTACCAGTGAATATGTGTGTAGTACTGACAATCATTTTGACTGTTTATTACTGACAATTTATTATGGATAATGCAAACTAACTCAGAAGAAAGCTCCAAAACTTACCTAATGGAAGTAAAGCAGCTTAGAGAAGAAATGATTAAATTACAAGGTACTAAACACTCATAACATTCTTATTGATTTCACTAATATATTTGATTTCCCAGAGAAGTCTGCAAATTAAAAAACATATTTCAAACATTACTTCTCCTTCAATACAATGTTTTCGGTGTTCAGGGGGAAAAACGACTTCTTAATTATAAAAAATGTATGAAGGCACTCTTCCGTAAGTATTGTTTTTTTAAATAGTAATGTATATTTCTGACATACATATATATTTTACTTTTCAGGTGCAGTAGGCTCAGATTATGGGAATCAAAACGAATTCTTCAAGCATCTTAGTAAATATATACGGCTTGTTAAAAACCTTTATTATAAAAACAAATCGGTAATAAACCTGTCGCCAGCTTACCTTCTGATAGCGAGCAATTGAATCTTTTAACATTAAAAATACTTCATAACTTAAGACTACTGAATTATTTTTAATAATCATTTGAATTAAATTAGATTTAAAGACATTTTATGTTCATTATAAACAACCTGTGAATAAAAAGACTGAAACAAATAAGTTAGTATTAAAACAATAGTGCATTATTTCATTGCGTTCAGGGAGTCAATACAATTACGCTTCCCCTGAGGTATTATTTTATAAAATCACCAATGAATTCCTCGCAATAGTAAGTGCTACACCACCCTACCTTCCCTTACAAAGCTGATGAAGTTTCAGCACGTTTTTTTGCTGGGTTAGTACCCGTAACCATTCACGTGCGATCCATAGTGGAGGGTATATAAGATTCGGCATGGCCGAACTTAACGCTTTTACTTGTTTTTATTTTCAATCGTTGCAGATCCGCGAACTATTTCCTTTTGGTGTGATAAATTTATTCATCCAAAAATCTATTCCCAAAATACTGTGCTTCTTAATAAAGCATCGTATTCTTTGTAAAACTGGTTGCTGTTTGAAAAGTCACAAAACATATCCATCCATCTATCAGTTTCATCCGTACCCAAGTCTGACAAACATTTTGGTCCTCGCACGGACACGGACGCGGACACATGCTTTGCTGCATTTGAATGTTGGATGCTTTGTGGGGGCTTAAACCTACTACTGCCTGTTCTCTTCCAAGCCTTATGTTTATCATCGGCTGGCCTCTTCCAGTGAGTCATGTCTGTCTAGTGAATGAGTTGCTATTGGACTGGTTTTTTGGCAACAGCATTGTTTGGAGTTTTCTTGTGTAGGAAATTTCATTTTCATTGTCAAGTGGCAGCATCTTCAGCATTTCCAGAGTACTATTGTAACCGTTGTTGCGGTTATGGAGTGTATCCACTTATACCTCCACTGCCACTGACTGTGACCGACCATGTGTATGCCCCAGAGTTGTAAATGCTAAAAATCTCATTTGAAATATTCATGGAGTCAGTGACGTTTTTCTGTTATTTTTGTTAGCTGTTTGCATCTACGTTTTTTGTTTCTTTAGTTACAAAACCTTTAAGCCAATTTTGTTGGGAGCTATTGTACATATGTAGTCGTGGATACTTACCAGTTTTATGTGTTCGTTTTGATGTAAGATGGTAAGTCATGATTTTCTACTTGTCTTCTACGTTTTTGGCGGTATCTGTTATGTATCATTAGCTGTTAAATGAAGATATTTAGTAATGCGATTTAGTTCCAGTACAGCACATGACCTTAGGGCATTATTACGAATAATGCATGTGAAACGTATGTACATTAGAGTGCTCCAATAAAAAACTGTTCATACTCTTAGAAAAAGTGAATCGGAACGTTACTTAATAAAATAAATAACTATAAGATGAGTTGCTAGTCGTCCTTCTAGGTCCGTCGATTGGACTGATATTATAACGAACATACCTTGGTATTTCATACCCTCTGGGGTAAATGTGTTTCAGTGACTCTACATATTTAATGGCCACCTAATTACCTGAGACGCTGGTTGCTGTGTTAAAAGGTCATGTTCGCTAGCCAAAAGCAGTTGCTTTAAAACTATTTCCAGTGAGTACTTGGCACGAATGCCGGATTATGTGAGCTGCTTGGACATTTAACACAGGAATCACTACTGGCCGGCTCTCAAATGGACGGCAATTAAGAAGCTTTCAGCCTCTGCGAAATATCCCAATACCCAAAATGAAGCTAAGCAATATGAAATGGATTCTACTTCTTTTATCTTCTTCCAGAATCAGATAGGGATTTCGTCTTGTATAGGCAATTCCAGCAACTAAATCCAAAGTCTGCTGCCAAAGACCTTAGGATATTTAGAGCGTACTTCGCGGAATTTGGAATGGTTTCACAAAAGTTTAACCATGAGGATTGTTTGTAGACCTGAGCTTTGTACATACATACTTGCAGGATTCCTCATGCGTTCCCCAAACTCTGTACAAGGCGCAAAATTGTCTTTTTGATATGTTTGAATCGTAAGAAAATTTATTTGTCAAATTATCAGGCAATGTATCGTTATGCAAAATAATAGGATTTCAATTATAAAAGAAATTTACGAACATTCAACTTTTTCTGACAAAATTAACGATGAATAATTGAAAGAAAATTAGGGTATTGATAAGTCTTTTAAATACTCAAATGCAAACAAATATTTGTTTCGTAAAGAATAAGCCCAAATAAACAATTTTAGGACGGAAACAAAAATTGTTTTAGAAGAACATCTTTGCAAATATATAATATTTTGTGTGTCAAATATAATATATTTAGAGTGTAACCTAGGTTAGGTTCGGTTAAGAGTGGCAGTTCATGGTATCCAGTTCATTGTGTTACCACAGGGACATAAGGGAAAACACAAGTTATCCCGAAGCTCCTCCCGTAGAACCAATTTAACTGCTTTAAAAAGCTCAGAAGTGGGCGGGTTCCAACATCAGTTAAGTTAGCAAACTACTCAAAGAAATAAGAGCCCAAGGACGTTTACCGCCTTCTGGAGAGATCGGGGCACAGACACAGAAGGTGTGCTATTGATTCCTCCTCCTCTTCGTCTGCACAGCTTCTGCAAAAGTTATTTTGCAAGACCATCAATCTCTCTGCGTACCGTCCAATAAGACAGTGACCTGTCATGACAAACACGATAAGTGAGACCACAGACACTTGATTGTACAGATGATCCGTCGTGCCTTTGTTTACATTTGCGTGAGTTACGAACGAATATAAATGATTTTTAAACGTGAAAAAAATAGTTTTCTGGAGAGTTTTTTTGAACATTATTCGTACTTAACGATCGATATTAATTTCCTAAATGTGATAATTACAAAATATTCTCGAAAATCGGTCTTAAAATACACAAAAAAATCACTCGCTGAAATCAAATTTCTATTCGTTCGTCACTGACAGACTACTGGCTACTGGACGGAACTTCTTTATAAATTTATTTTCTTTGAGTGAGACGTCCGTTCTCGACAACGACATCAGTGATTTGGTGAGTTTTGAGTCTAATCCGGGGCACATCAGCCTGGAATGTATGCAGTTCCTGACTAGTGACCACCTGTCATTTGATGCCTTAAGTGCACTATCTCTCAAGGGGAGTTTGCAGGTCGCTAAAGGCATGCCCACATGCTACAGGCCCGCTGGAGCGTGTAAGTTAGTCCTTACTCTTGCAAGTTCATCAGCCGTGCAGATCCCTGGCATGTCCCTGTGACCCGACATCCATATCAGGTGAATATTGAACTGTTCAGCCATCTCGTTAAGAGATCTGCGACTCACGAGGGCAGTTTTTGTATTCAGGAAAATAGTTTCCAGGGACTTGATAGCAGCCTGACTATTAGAAAAATATTAAATAATCCTTCGTAGGTTGTTCTTCTCCAGTTCCACCAGATGCATCTACCGTTGAGTCGATCCCTTTTTTGTAGTCCAAAAGCTTTCTGTGTCTGAAGACAATCATTCCGTCGTCAATGAAAATCATCTTCAGCGATAAAGCTCATTTCTGGCTGAGTTGTAATAAATTTGAACTCTACATCTTCAATATTCTGTGTTTTATTAATATATACAATTGTTATGTCTTTAATGGAAAACCCGTTGGAATTATTGAAAACGGTAAATTGTGAGGCACTCTAATGTGCTTGTGGACATACATATGTATGTACATACATCTCTCACTTGTTTGTAGTAATAGTTTGAATAGCACATTAGCTTTGTTATTGTTATACATTGTCAACAAATTTTCCGGACATAATACGATTTTATATAGTACTTATAAGAGTAAAAAAATGCCTAACGATTATCATGATTTGAAGGTAATATTTATTAATTATGATGTCCTTGAAGAACGTAGTAACGGTATTCGGGAAGATTATGTGTATATGAATGGGGGCTATATCAAAACATGGACCTATGACTACCGTGCTCGTGTGAAGGATATAAATAATATAAATAAGGGTATAAATAAACCCCAGTTACCAACTTTCAGCCCGATCAGTTGACATTTGTACTCTCGATGACGTTAAGAAGTCAAATCGGAAAATGCCATATATGGGGGCTATATCCAAAATTGGACCGATATTGTCCATTTTCATTCTCAACATACCTGCAGATATAAGAAGTATATGTACCAAATTTCAGCCACCTAGCTCAAGTATTATAGATTGAAGCGTGAATTACATCAGACGGACGGACGGACAGATGGACTTGGCTAAATCATCTTAGAATTTTACTACGATAAATAATACTATACATTATGGGGTCTCAGATCAAACGGAGTGACAAAATTAATATACCTTCCATCCTTTGGTGGAGGGTTTAAAAACAATGTAATTATCCGTAATATTGTTGTTAACTTATAAACAAAAATTCACTGGGATTACTTAAAAGACATTTACAAAATTCGCATTTATGTAGGGCAACCTCAAAAATTTAATATTTTGAGTTATGTCACTCTTGAAATAAGTGAGCGATATATTGTTTATGATTGAGCGCCCCAGTAGGTGAGTAGGTATCGTGCTCGTCTATGAGTTAGAGGGTCGTGGGTTCGATTCCCACCAGAGGCTCTGGCCTGTCGCTACAAAAATCTAGCCACATTGTATTTGTAACCTGGCTTTTTCCTGAACCGTAAAATTAGAATATAAATTTACTTTGTATTATAATTCAAATAAATAGATAAATAAATAAATAAATAAAATAAATTATTTATAATACTGTTAATACGTTACCTTGCATGAAGTAGAGTTAAATATTATTTTCTACGCATCAAAAGCGTAAAATTTCGATGGAGATGGATGCAGAGATCCATTTTAGGAACTTTCAATTCATTTAGTGTGTCTTTCCACCTGTCTGCCTGGCTGGTGATCACAATAATATTTCAAATGAGATGATATTTTTCTTTTCTGATAAAAAGTCTGTTATCTTTTAAAAGCCTAATTGATAAAAAGTTGCTGAAATTCAATAAACCTTCGATAATTATACACTCATTTTAGTGGAGGAGAGTATCTTTGATTTGCTACGGACCAGAAGTGTATCACATCGAAGGAGTGGCCTAATACCCTAAGGTTGTTCGGCGGAATGGAATTCCTTTTTAGGACACTTTAAGTCATTTGAACAATATCCGTCCGTCTGTCCGCATATCTGTCTGTCTATATGGCTGGTGCGTACGATAACTCTCGAAAGGAAAAACGGATTGACTTGAAATTTGGTATGTGATTATATTCAAAGACGGGCTATTTTGTTCTACTCCTTCCAGTATCCCCCTCACAAATGGTTTAAATTTAGTGAAATATAGATTATGTAGAAACTTTTATACTACCCATCCGTATCCTCTGGATGTCCATACATATTAATAGTTCATCTGTCGCTATCATCGGCGAAGTGGCCAAACCTTTTTTTGGTACCTCCCACTCAATGGTACCCTTTTGTACAAATAGATGACTACTTAAGGCTTAATACTAGTAATGGCAAAATTGATTTTATATTACCTAAAGTCGGGAAAAATTAATTGCCAAGCCCCTTTTGATACACTGAAAAAATGTCGTAAAAGTAAAAACACCATTTCTAAATTTTTGTCTGTAATTTAACTAAAATTTTCAGTGAAATAATGAAAATTTATATGACTTGAAAGATTTTATTTTTGCTTTAATGCTTCGTTGTTCGTAGTATTTTGTATGTCTTGACTTTGAAAATATTTCTTTGAATTATTCAAAATAACATTGATCTAAGGACAAATGTTATTAACTAAAGTAAACATTTAAATACTTTTAATGAAATTTTACTTGGTATTATATAAATTTGCATGTCATATTTTTAGAGTCCAAATGGCTTTAATTTGCAATACTATATTTCCATATCATTGCATTGAAAAATATATTGTCTTAGAAAGATTGCAGTTTTCGTTTATAAACGTTTTTATTTTGTTCTGAACTGTCCGATCGTCATACAACGATCCTGGATATTCTCGTACACAGTCACTTTTGAAGCTTTTATTCTTTGACATTTGACAAGTATAAACTACGCCATTACTAAAAATGGAACGATACACGATTCAACAATGCATTGAAATTATTAAAATTCTAAATCATCGAAAACCATCGAAAAATCATCTTGACTGATGAGGCCCATTTCCATCTCGGTGGCTACGTCAACAAGCAAAATTGTCGCATCTGAGGTCCGGAAAACCCAAGAGTTATTGTTGAGAAGTCTCTCCATCCTCAACGGGTGACCGTTTGGTGCGGTTTATGGTCCGGCGGGCTAATTGGACCTTACTTTTTCAAAAATGAGATTGGATCAGCAGTTACGGTGAACGGATTGCGCTATCGAGAGATGATTATTGTTTTCTTATGGTCGGAGTTGGATGGTATTGATCTGGACAACGTTTACTTTCAACAAGACGGCGCTACGTGCCACACAAGCAACGAAACCATTGCTCTGTTACGGGAAAAGTTTCCGGACCGTGTTATCTCTCGAAGAGGTTATCACAATTGGCCACCGAGATCTTGTGATTTAACACCTTGCGACTTCTTCCTTTGGGGCCACGTGAAAGATAAGGTCTACGCCAACAGCCCAGCGTCGATTCAAGATCTCAAAGATAGAATTCGTGAGGCTATCGAGGACTTAGGTCAGCCACTTTGCGATTTGGTTATGGAAAATTTCATGAAAAGGATATGGTCCTGTAAGCGTGGTCGTGGTGGCCATTTGGCTGATGTTGTTTTTCATTATTAACGGCATAAATCCAATCAGTTATCTCAAAAAATTGCATTTTTCTTTGAACAGCAAAATAATACCTCTTGTTGGAAAACCCTTTAAAAACCTGTCGAACTCCACTAAAAACAAGTAAGAAAGTTTCAGTCGAGTAAACCGACTAAGGTATACCCTCAATTTGTGAGTAATGTAATATGGAATATTACACGAATTAATCTGTCAATCTGTGTGGGCGGTACTAGAAGGGGTTTAACAAATACGCATATTATTCGCTGAACAGTAGATACTTAAAATATATAGCACTGTGCCTAATTATAAACATTTATGTGCACTGGTATATATATTAACATTATGAGGTATTTAATTTTTGTATGATTAGGCCATTTTGTGGGAGAGTTAAAAAGAGGGGCGTAGTGATAACACAAATTTTCCTTAGAGCGATAGGAAAAGCGTTACGCTGTGCAAATTTTGTAGTATTTTCGTGCATTGGTACTCACGATATAAGCTGTAAACTTTTTGTACCTAATGGTACCTTTGTGTGGGAGGTACTAAAAGCAGCGGAACAATAATGCCCAGTTTTCACTGGACTGTAGGCGCTATAAAAGTATTACACAAAATTTTAAGTATTTTTATGTACTGGTATAAATGTTATAAGCTGTTAACTTTTGGTGCAAAATTGTCCAACTGTGTGGGAGGTACCAAAAGGGGCGTCAATTTTGTCAAGTTGATAGCAACAAATAAACTATTAGTATGTGGTGAACTTACAGAATTACAGAATATTCGGATAAGTAGTGTATAAGTTGTTAGAAGATCAATGTTTCACTTAATTGCAACCCTTTGTGGCGGAAGAACTAGAAGGAGCGAGCCAATATGGCCTACGAATAAGGCAGAGATAGGAAAAAAATATTACCACATGCAAAATTGAAATTTACTCGGTTACTCCTATCGAGAGTTATCGTATGCTACATCCAGATAGACAGACGGAAGTGTAGATATAAAGAACTGTAAAGAGTAATAAATGTAACATAACTTTATATTGTTCATCAGAAATATACACATTTTGTTATGTTTATTTGGATAAAATGAAATTAGTTGACATAAAATTTTATTTTTATAAAATATGTATTTGTATGGAAATTGTGTAGCGTCCAGAGTATTTGTCCGGGACATCAGAAATAATATTAAAAAAGTTATAGGTCTTTTAATTCGGTGCTTGATATATTTTGAATCTAGGACTTGTTGCCATTATTTTCAAAAAAAAGTTCGAGCTTACATAAATTGTTTTACTGAATTTCGCAAAAGTTCATATTATCTATTTTTGGGGGAAAATTTTGTAACGTCCGAACAATTTTCAGCTCAATCCACAGTGAGAAAACCTTAAAAATAACATCATAACAGATCGGCCCCGCATAAGTACGCATCAAAATATGATTTTGTTTTGTTTATATAATGTTTGACAATGTTTGAACCAAGATCACGTAAAAGCCATCTTATAGAACTTCTTAAGATCTAAAATTTAAGTTATGACAGAAATTTCGAAATATCTATAGTTTTTAAAATAAGTTACAGAATACTTATGTTAAAATTCCGTAACGTCCGGGACGTTGGAACTACACATATATAGATTTATAATACCTTTACCTTACAGGAAGTAGGGTTAAATATTATTTTCTAAGCATCAATAATATAAAATGTCGAATGAGTGAGAAAGACCCTTCGCAGAGATCTTTTTTAATTTATTTAATTTGTCTCCTTCCACCTGTCTGTATGACTGGTGCTCACAATAATATTCCACATGAGATGACATTTTTCATTTGTGCTTATACACCTCATCACGAAAAATTGTCAGATACTATGAAATTAAAAAAATTCCACCGGCTGGGCTGACATTTTTAAAGTTTGGTTTTAATTTTACCAGTTCTACAAAATATGACTCCTCGTCAAAATCTATGTATTGTGGCAGTGGTTTTCCAATAGGCAGAACCACACCCACTGGTCTAGAATTGCCCATTAATTGTTTGTGTGGTAAATATTTCTGTCAAATACACCCAACCCCAATTTCAAAATAATTCTTGAACTGGTTTTGAAAATGTTTCCTTGTCAATAATGGAGTCATGTGGGCAAGGCCACGGCCACTTATCCAATATTACATAGAAATACTCCCGTACAATACTCCGAGATGATTGGTGCAATGGTGTTCCAGATACTTCGTTTTCAGTAATGGAGCCCCATGGGTGGGTACACACCATCTTATCTGATATCCGTTACCTTATGTTGAGTCACACACATGCTGTCAAATGCATACACACCAAATTTCAGGACATTTGGTGCATTGGTTGTCTAGATATATTGTTTTCAAAAATTTTATAGACAGCGTCACGCCCATTGGTCCGATACCGACCAATTTTAGGCCATGCCAATTGTCCTGATGCCGCCCATTTTCGCTAAAAATTGACCAAGATATCTTAATTTCACACCAGGGCCCATTTGGCCGTATATCGCCCATTTTTGGATCGATCACGTACACAGCGAGCTAATGCATACACACAAAATTACAAGACTCTCGCGAATAAATTGTTTAATATATCCCAATTTCAAACCTGGATACATATTGGCGAGACCAATCACGTAGACTGGCACCAAATGCATATGGGCAAAAGTAAAAATTTTGCAACATAGGAGAAATGTATGTTGGATGTCACTTTTCTCGCGTTGTGTACATATTTCATGCAAAAAGTTGATGAAATTAGATAAACCAGGAACATAAAAGTTTTTTCTAAAAAATTTTGTCATAATCATAGAAACTTTAAAAGATATGAACACATACATATAAAAAATGTGGAAAAAATAATAGAAATTTTATATCATTATCCATTCTTTAATAAATTTTGTAAAAACTATTCATTCTGGAGGTACTGGTCAGTTAGGAAGGAAGAATTTTTCTTGAACATTGTTCATGTGAGATCTTTCCGCGAAAGAATATAGATCATAACTTTTGGAAATACGATTTCATGTGTTTTTTGACCGCAGTCAGCGGCCCCCTCGACTTAATGAAATATCACCGACGAAGCGATTATAGCGGCTTTCATTTCATACAATACAAGTTAGCCTGGTTGAGAACATTATTACCGTATGTCAATGCCGACTTCACAATCCGCGAAATTCATAAGAAAATATTTCAAAATTTCTTAGTGTTAGATTATCACTACAAAAATTCGCGAATTCTAATTCTTTTTATATGAAGTCTATTAATTTATAATTAAAGGCCATAACAAACACTATTATGTAATCTTAAAAAAGAGGTTCACCAAAAAATACACTCAAAAAGATCTTAACATTCAACTCCCATCCATTCATAGGAATTTTGTAGAGAAATTTTGCATTGAAATAAAACACACATGATATGGACTTCGTATTGTGAAACAAATATAATTTTTTAATTAACAGAAAAAAATTACCTTCATTCTTTTTGAAGATCACATCGGGAATTTTTCATATATTTTTCCGATTTTTATATTTCGCGGGATTCGTTATGTTAAATAAAAATGTAATTAAAAAAATGTTTTGATTCGCTATATGTTTGCAAATAATGAATGCACAGCGAATATTTTTACATATTTTGATATAAATACGATTATAAGTCTAGTTTTCTTAATTCCGCTGAAAATTGCATTTTATAGAATTTTTTTAAAATTCCAATTCGGAACTTTCGCGCCCTTAATGAAGTTAATTCACCACAACGATTTTTGCACGCTTACATTTCCATCTCTGTATACTAAAAAAGCGGTAGATGTGCTCGCAAAAAATTTTTAGAAAAAAACCTTTACTCAAAAATCAAAAAAATATTACTTTTGCCCATATACACAAAATTACAACACTCTCGCTAACAAATTGATCACGTGTGCGGGGCCACACCCACATAATATATCAAAAATTCAAGTAATCTATTTTCACTATCTGCTGCACTTCTACATTACGTGAAAATTTCAAGAAGATCGGTCCAGACGTTTAGGCCAAAAAACACAGAAAGATGTACTTTTGTGGGCTCATAGATCTTTAGGGACCTTTTAATTGCTTAGGTCACTGCTTCGCTGACCATAAACTGAGAATTGACCGTATCGAGATATGTTACAACAGTAAGTGGTTCAAAAAACGAATATGTGAATAGTTCGTGGTTTATACAACACTCCTGTCTATGCAATAGCAAACTTTGCTTCATAACCGCTTCAGACACATCTCGGTCGATTTCTGCGTATGCGATAGAGTCTTTCAACAAGTGTCTTGATTTGGTGCTCGTATGGCATTTTGCATGTAAACCACGCTTTGACATACAGCCGCACGAGAAAAATACATATATCCCGTAGCCCACTGGACTCTCGTTTTGTCAATGCAAACTGCTCTCGAAATAGGTATATTTTTATGGCATAAATGCCTTTTCCCATGAATCTTGCGTGGGATGTTGGACCAGGTGTTCGGAAGTTATCGCCGACACCACCAATAAACATTATTGTTAATTGTAATAGTTCCTTGCAGTCAGCTCGGATTTGTGTTTCATTTAGCTGTTAAATGCAGAATTTCTTAATGACTTCGCAGTCAGCATTACTTATTTTTGAGCGTACAGTTGGATCTTCGAGTCCGTTTTTAAACGATTTGTGGTCGATACTTACCCAAACGGCAGCAAAACGATTAAAAATAGGCACTTCAGGACCACAAGTCGCCGAAGTTTAACCTCAAACACATGTTTCATTACTATCTCCATCATGTGATGAGAACATGGGAACTTGATTAATTTTCGATCTAATTTGTTCTGCAACAAAATGCACGATTCAGTGTTTTGACCTGTATTTGATGAGTGTATCATGAACGACTTTGGCCATATTTTCTCCAGTACCAGCCGGGATTTTGGGAGCGCCCAAAAATTTTGATGTGTAGAACGATTAATCACAAGCTCGCCAACAGAGGTCAGAGGCGTCGCAGCATTTAACATTACAGTTATCACATTATGAAATATCTGTCTGTTTGACGACAGTTTGGCTCCAGATAGTTTATGTGATACATGCCCAACTGATTTTACGGTGCGAAATGTATCACTGGATCTAGTAACAATTGTGGATGTGGTCGGTCTGGAGACAAATAAGAATATGACTAAATTAAATTTTGTGCGAAGATGTCCCTTTCTCAATTCACTTAGGCTGGAGTCAGAGCGCGTTCTGTAAACGACCCTGTTGCATGGCCGTATAGCGCGCTGCAAAGTTCTGCTTATGTTTTCTTATTTGACCAGTAGAAAAATGTCAGACTGATGCGAAAAATCAACTATCATGCAAATCCGTTGTTTTTTTTCATGCATGCACAAGCATGATCTATTTTTTATTGTGATTGCTCTTACGTCTACATATGTACATAGAGGCCATGTCGGTATGCATGCATGCCCTGTCATGACGTAAAATTCAAATGAAAACTGCTGTAAATTTTTCGTTTCTCGGTCGATTTTGATTGTTTACGACTTGTAAGAAAGAAAATTTTATTCAAAGACCATATAAAAACTATTCATGGTAATAAAATATTTTTTAATTACTTGAACATGTGACATTTGATAAAAACCCAAATATTGTTCATGTAAAGTGAGTTTTTTGTTTTCAAACAACTTTGGGCAGACCTTAGCGTTATCCAATCGGCACCAAATTTTTTATTGGAGGTTTGTAGGTCAAATGGAAACTTTTTCGGCCCGGAAATCAGTACCGAAAAAATAATAAATGGTCTACCCCATACGAAGGTCCCTTTCGATAAGACATAGTCTCGCTCTAGAGAGCGCATTTTTTAACCGATCATGCCGAAATTTGAATATATGTTCATTCTATTGCATTCAATCATGCCTTGTGAAAATAATGCATATCTGTCCATTTTTTTGATACAGCCCCAGTACAATGCTCCCTTTCGACAAGACAGAACGGTACGTTATCGTAGTGGTACCGTTCGCGAACAGTAACACTAAAAAAATGTTTAGTGTATTCTGTTCTCTTGTTAGGTTTGCGATACTGTTCCGTTCGCGACGAAGGAACGGTACAGAACGCTAAGGAAACGTTCCTTAGTGTTTTTTCCGAACTCTGATTTTAAGAAGCTGAAAATTTCTACAAAAAATGTTTCGTGAATAAACACTCAATTATCTGTTTCTAAATAATGAGTTTAATATTTAGACTAGTGCGGAGACTCCAAAAATAACATTAAAAAAATGTTTAAATAAAGGTTTTATCAAAATTTAAGCAAAGCGTCAAGTTCCGCAATGCCGAATGGCAATTAATTCGCTTTATAACCCATTTGGGTCCGACAACCAAATAAGTAGTTTACGGCCTTGAAATTTTTTATAAAAATTAAATCTGTTACGGGAAAGTTTCCGGGCCGTGTTATCTCTCGAAGAGGTGATCACAATTGGCCACCTAGGTTTTGTGATTTAACACCTTGCGACTTCTTCCTTTTGGGCCACGTGAAAGATAAGGTCTACGCCAACAGCCCAGCGTCGATTCAAGACCTCAAACATAGAATTCGTGAGGCTATCGAGGACATAGGGCAGCCACTTTGCGATTTGGTTATGGAAAATTTCATGAAAAGGATATGTCCTGTAAGCGTGGTCGTGGTGGCCATTTGGAAAACCCTTTATATGAATATATGCGTTGCAAATAAATGTTATTGATTTTCAATAACATTTATTTGCTTAGAAATATATAATATTTAAAAATTTGTGTTCCAAATATATTTTATAAAGGGTTTTCCAACAAGAGGTGTTATTTTGGTATTCAAAGAAAAATTCCATTTTTTGAGATAAATGATCGGATGTTTATTTCATAATAAAGAGAAAGGTATGCCGTTAATAATGAAAAACAACATCAGCCAAATGGCCACCACGACCACGCTTACAGGACCATATCATTCTCATGAAATTTTCCATAACCAAATCGCAAAGTGGCTGCGACAATTTAGCTTGTTGACGTAGCCACCGAGGTGGAAATGGATTTTTCGATTGAAAATGCTTTAGTTTTGCGAACTGTGACTGCAAGATTTTCACCAATTTTATCCCCTTACCTTAGAGAGGAGGGTATATCGCAACCTAAGAGTGAGAAGGTGTAAGTCCACTTCTTGCCAAAATGTATTTTTTGAAGCGGAACGTAAGATAAGTTGGATATACATCGATTTGAAAACAAAAAGCCAAAAAAATTATGCTTTGTCATCTTTAAAAGCTGTATCGTAAAAGCGCTAAGTCCATATACACTTTATAAAAACATTCATATAGAGTGAGTATTGTGCCTCTCCTGTAAAATTTTAAATATTGGACTTAGCGCCTTTACACTCTTAGGTCGCGATATATCATTTGCTACGAGCCAAAAGAGTAACACATCGAAGGAGTGACCTAAGACCCTAAGTATGTTCGGCGGATATCCGTTTTGGGTCATTTTAAGTCGAATGAGCAATGTCCGTCCGTCTGTCTGTCTAAGTAACCGATTGACTTTAAATTTAGTATGTGGTAATATTTTCTTCTATCTCCGGCTAAGTTAGAAGATGGGCTATATTGGTCCACTCCTTCTAGTACCTCCCCCACAAAGGTTTAATATTTAGTGAAATATTGATTATTTAATTAATTCTATACTACTTATTTGAATCCTCTAAAATTCTACACATAGTATTAGTTTATTAGTCATTACTACCTCGAGAAAAATGGGCGAAGTTGCCACGCCCCTTTGGGTACCTCCCACACAAATGGACAATTTTGAACCAAAAGTTAATACAAGGTGGCGCAAAAGTAATCCTCCTATCAGAAAATGCTATAAATTTTGCGATTGGCCCCTAATGTCAGTTCTGTTTTGACATTTGTGTAGTAAACACATGCGAAATACACGTTAATAAACAATGTTACGCTACACTGCTCCAGAACGCGGAATATTGCTCCACCAAGAGGAAGATGATTTTTCATCAAAAATAATCATGAGTGATGAGGCCCTTTTCCATCTTAGCGGGTACGTAAATAAGCAAAATTTACGCTTCTGGGGCACTGAAAATCCGCGTGTAACCCACGAAGAGTCATTACACCCGCTCAAAGTCACAGTATGGTGTGCTGTTTTCGCTGGAGGAGTCATCGGACCGCAACTTGATGAATTGGGATTGGAAAACATGTGGTTCCAACAGGACGGTGCAACGGCACACACTGAACGTGCCACAACCGATATGCTGAAGGATGCATTTCCCGGGCGCCTAATCTCCCGTTTTGGCGATTTGCACTGGCCAGCAAGATCGCCTGATTTGACCGCTCCAGACTTCTTTTTGTGGGGCTTTTTGAAGTCGCGGGTTTATGTCAACAAGCCTCAGACTCTTTCAGCTCTTAAAGACAATATCCGTCAAGAATGTGAGGACCTATCGCCGGAAGTTTTGGCCAAAGTGATGGAAAATGCCATAAAAAGGACTCAAATGACAATCAACTGTGGCGGCGGCCATTTACATGACATCATATTCTCGACTTGATGTAAAAAAAATTAAAAGACCAAATAAAAATAATCCACAAGAAGAATCAAAGTTTTTCATTTTTTTTAAATTACAGCCAAAAAACATCGAAAGGTTACTTTTGTGCCACCTTGTAGCTTATAACTTTATTACCCGTGCATACAAATACTTGAAATTTTGTACAGCGTAATGCTTTTATAGTACCTACACACAAATTGACCGTTTGCTACCAAGAGTTAACAGCTTTTACTTTAAAACCAGTGCATACAAATACTTAAAATTTCACACAGTGCAGTGCTTTTATAGTATCTAGAGTCTAGAGAAAATTGGCCGTTATTGGCACGCCCCTTTGGGTACCTCCCACACAAATGGACAATTTTGAACCAAAAGTTAATAGCTTATAACTTTATTACCCGTGCATACAAATACTTGAAATTTTGTACAGTGTAATGCTTTTATATTACCTAGAGTCCAGAGAAAAATGGGCGTTATTGGCTCGCCCCTTTTGGTACCTCCCACACAAATGGACCATTTTACACCAACAATTAACAGCTTATAATTTTAATACCAGTACATACTTTAAAGTTATTAAATGCAATATAAATTGATAATAATTTAATTAAAACAAAAAAAAAAATTTACTAATATCTTTTTGGGACTCAAGGTGAGGGGATTCATAAGTCGGTTTACCCGACTGAACTTTCTTACTTGTTGTAGTGAATTTTAATAATTTCAATGCGTTGTTGAATCGTGTATCGTTCCATTTTTAGTAATGGCGTAGTTTCTACTTGTCAAATGTCAAAGAATAAAAGCTTCAAAAGTGACAGCTACCGAAATACCGGGTGATTCAAATTGTCACATATTGTTGGAAAACGCTGTATATTGCCCCGTGTATAAACAAAACAAGTTGTCATATAAGCTTTAAACAACGCGAACTTTTTTTTGACGCCACTCTACTGTTCAGTGCTCAAAGCAAAGCAGTTGTCATCCCCATTTTGGTATTATTTTATCCCATAACTTCTGTAGCAATCATCTAAATGCCTTTAAGTTATCTTTTATTCGGTGACTATAATCTGACAAATATTGGTCGAATTTCTGGCACAAAATGCAAAATTTACTATTATATTTCTCTGTGGGTGAGGGCAATTGTATTACTCGACTGAGAGTTTCTTATTTGTGTTTGCTGAAGTTTATGACTGAGATATTACTTATTTTGAGAAGAATCGAAAACAGCTTTATACTCGCATATATGTATGTACGAGAGTGCATTATTAATCTTTCTTATAAGTGGAGATCATATTAAATGCAATTAGTCGTTATCTATTATTGCTTCTATATTTCACTGAAAAGAAAATCAATGTTGTTTTCATTCGCAGAGTAACAATATCACGTAAAAATTGTAAAAGGTGAAAGATTGCCACTCAATAATAAACGACATGTGTGCTTGATATGCAACAAACAATAAAACAAAAACAACAACACCAACACCAGGAGCAATCTAAGAAATCATCCAAATCCATTTGCACAACAAGCAGCGAATAATCCAACGAAGCATATATTTATTGGCAGTGTTGCCAGACTGTGATGACATGTTTTACACCGTGTAAATGTGCAAACTAGTACCTGTCTCGCGATACGACTAGGAAAACATCTGTGCATGTAACTAAAAACAAAATTTGGTGAGTTATCGTGTGCACCAGTCGCAAAGGCTGACAGTTGGTCGAACTGAAATAACAAATCTTGAACTAATATCTGTTGTTTTGCGGAATAAAATGTCCGATTATGGATTTACAACAAAAATTGATTCTGCTAGTCATTATCTTCTTACAACCTTTTTTTGGTTAAGCAATCATTATTCGATTTTTTGAAGCGTTCACCGTAATATTTTTTAACAGAATCTTCACGACGCACAGTGGTCCCAAACACCCATTTCATTGGCCAAAAGTCAAATTTTTGATATGGTCCAATGATCTTTCTAATAACACCATATAATAGTTATACATAGTTAACACTCCAAAACTCGAGAAAAATATATTTTTTTAAGTAGTCACTTCCATGACGTTCAAAAACAAGCCTTCAAAACTCAATTTTTGTGAGTAAAAATATTTTTAAATTCGGAAAATAGATTTTGTTTGCTATAGTTTAATCTATTAACTCCGTTTAAGAAATGTAACAAACGGAAATGGAAGATATTAATGAGTATAATAATACAAAAATTTTAAATCTGCGAAAAATTAGGCTGCTGTAAGAAAATAGCAGAATTGTTTAAACCGATCTTAAAATTTTTGAAGCTTACTTCATTTAGTAAGTCATTACAAGTTATGTCTAGCGCTGTTTACAGTATGAATGAAATAAAAAATTACTTTGAAGTGTCATGTTTTTTAATATAAAGGGTTTTCCAACAAGAGGTGTTATTTTGGTATTCAAAGAAAAATTCCATTTTTTGAGATAAATGATCGGATCTTTATTTCATAATTAAGAGGAAGGTATGCCGTTAATAATGAAAAGCAACATCAGAAAAAAAGGCCACCACGACCACGCTTACAGGACCATATCCTTTTCATGAAATTTTCCATAACCAAATCGCAAAGTGGCTGCCCTATGTCCTCCATAGCCTCACGAATTATGTTTGAGGTCTTGAATCGACGCTGGGCTGTTGGTGTAGACCTTATATTTCACGTGGCCCCAAAGGAAGAAGTCGCAAGGTGTTAAATCACAAGATCTCGGTGGCCAATTGTGATCACCTCTTCGAGAGATAACACGGTTCGGAAACTTTTCCCGTAACAGAGCAATGGTTTCGTTGCTCGTTCATTAATCATCCTCCATAGCGCAATCCATTCACCGTAACTGTTGATCCAACCTCATTTTCGAAAAAGTAAGGTTCACTGACCCCGCCGGACCATAAACCGCACCAAACAGTCACACGTTGAGGATGGAGAGGCTTCTCAACATTAACTCTTGGGTTTTCCGAGCCCCAGATGCGACAATTTTGCTTGTTGACGTAGCCACCGAGGTGGAAATGGGCCTCATCAGTCAAGATGATTTTTCGATGGAATTCCGGATCATTTTCATGCATTTCAAGGACCCAATCAGCAATGACACGACGTTGTTGATGATCGGCCGGCTTGAGTTCTTGTGTTAACTGAACTTTATAAGCCTTAAGACCCAAGTCTTTATGCAAGATACGGTGTAATGACGTTTGTGGAATGCCCAATTCCAAAGAACGACGAGGAATGGACACACCTGGGTTTTCTTCAAAACTTTGGGCTACAGCAGCTATATTCTCAGTTGTTCTTGAGCTAACTACTTGTCCCAACAGCTCGAATTTTTCCACCAATTTCTGTATTGCGGTCCGACAAGGTGCTTCACGACGACCCAAAAATGCTTTAGTTTTGCGAACTGTGACTGCAAGATTTTCACAATTTTTGTAGTGAATTTTAATAATTTCAATGCGTTGTTAAATCGTGTATCGTTCCATTTTAGTAATGACGTAGTTTCTACTTGTCAAATGTCAAAGAATAAAAGCTTCAAAAGTGACAGCTACCGAAGTACCGCGTGATTCAAAATAACACCTCTTGTTGGAAAACCCTGTATATATCTGCCTGTGCGATTTTTTGGGATTTCTGAGAAAAATACTGGGTTTCCAGGCTTAATCTATTTGAATAATTCTGAAATTTTCGATATTTGGCTTAAAAAGTAACAGAAAGTGAAAAAGAATGAAATCGTAATCCGATATTTATTAGGAAAAACGAATACGGATAAATGTTCCGATCAATATTGAGCGTTCATTTTTATGCGGATTGGTGCAAGGAAACATTAGTTTTCAGCCACTCTGATAACTCTTTAATAGCTAGGATATTTGCCTGTTAAATACGACTATGATCAGGCAGTCCACTTGGTTGTTGCGTTTGAAACCGACTGTATAGAAGTTAACGAATCTCCTGTGTCCTGGGATACGACCATTCCATTCTGATCTATCAGGTATATAAGATAGATACTTCTGTCAAAAAGAGGTTCACACATAGCGTAATCCACAATGCTCCTCAGTCACGTCAGGCATTGAATCTAGAATGACACTATGTCCGCAGTCATTTCGTGACCAGAGTGACTGTTTCATAAATAGCAGTACACGTGGCTTTTTGTAAAGTCTAGAGGCATTCAATTTATATAGCAGCCATTCGCTGGACTTTGTTTAGTGTCGCGTAAAAATTGGATTTCTATAGGGCTGTCCGCCAGGCGACAATGTTGTACAGCATTTTCGGTCTGACCTCAGCGTTTTCCTATTGCCCTTTTTGAAGGAATATAATACTATCGAAGCCTTTGCTCTTTCCAAAATGTTGACTTTGAAGTTCATATTCCTGTCTAGTAAAACACCTAAGTATTTTGCGCTTTAAGAGAAGGGCATTTCAAAACCCCCTGAGGAGATATATGCAACAGTTGGTACCTTATATCTCTTGTTTAATATAATTAGTTCTGTCTTGGTCGGGTAAACCCGAAAAACATTATCGCAAGCCCATCTTGGGATTATATAGATTGCCTGTTGTAGGATGACTCCAAGAGTTCTCCTAAACTTCCCTCTAACAGCTATTTTTACGTTGTCTCCATAGAAAATAATCTCCAGAGAAAGCAGAATATTGTTCATGGCTAGATTTTATAACTGAAGGACAAACAACCCTTTGGGGCGCCTTTGCTCTTTCCAAAATGTTGACTTTGAAGTTCATATTCCTGTCTAGTAAAACACCTAAGTATTTTGCGCTTTAAGAGAAGGGCATTTCAAAACCCCCTGAGGAGATATATGCAACAGTTGGTACCTTATATCTCTTGTTTAATATAATTAGTTCTGTCTTGGTCGGGTAAACCCGAAAAACATTATCGCAAGCCCATCTTGGGATTATATAGATTGCCTGTTGTAGGATGACTCCAAGAGTTCTCCTAAACTTCCCTCTAACAGCTATTTTCACGTTGTCTCCATAGAAAATAATCTCCAGAGAAAGCAGAATATTGTTCATGGCTAGATTTTATAACTGAAGGACAAACAAGAGCAAAGGCTTCAGTCACGTCCGTTCACTGCGAATGATCGTTGCTGATCATTCGCAGTGAACGGACGTCTTTATCACATAGCGGATAGTTACCAGTACCTATTACGCAATAGCAAAAATCTGTACAAAGTCTGTAAGGCCTACATCGTAGTACCTATTACGGTCTAATACAGACAAAATTAAAATAAATTCTCTTGACGGGGATGCCTTCGTGTTCCGATGGAGCGCGGTTCCCCAATCGTCCGACTGTCCGTCCGTTGGTCTTGGCCAAAGCCGACCACACCAAAAATGGTGAAAATCTCCCCCAAGTACTCACAACAGGTGGTGCGGTGAGGGGAAAACGTCATGTCCGTCCGTCAAAACGGAAGCACAATGAGCATCGTGTAGCGCTCAGAGTTTTGACGAAGTTGGAGGCTGTTGAGGTTTCGGCTCTTACCGAAAAACAAAAAGAGTCACTTACCTGGGCTAAAGGCGTCATAGATGCTTCTAAGGCCAATGAGTCGGCTGAAAGAGCCACAAATTCAGCTGTGTTAACGGCTAATAAAGTAAAACGAATCAGATCACCTGATGAACCCCTGCCTTCGAAAAAGGCAAGAGGCCCTAATGTCACCATCAACAGGACACTCACCAAGCCCTTCAATGAAGTGGCGAAGGAGAGTCTAGTGATGGCTGTTATAGACAGAAGTAGTGAGGATGGATCCATCCTCAAGGACAAATGGAGTCATGTACAATCAGCCATTATGGCTCATTACCTCGATGTCCGTAGAGAAATGCCGGGCAAACCACCAATCTGCAACGATGCAGGATGGCATCAGGGGAGAGTAAAGCTCTTATATTTCGGTGATGCCAGATCAGTAGACCTTTATAAGGCTGCTCTGAGTCGAGCGGGTGAGGTGTGGCCGGGTGCCCAGTTGGATGTTGTCGAAAAAAACAACATCCCTAGTCACCCTAGAGCCATCACCTGGGTTACAGAAGAGCCCTCCAACCCGGCTGACATCTTAGAAATAATAAAAGATTCCAATCCTGGTCTGCCGGCCCATAATTGGAGAATCAGCAAGGTGGGTGAGGCGGATGGTAAAAAGCGGCAGGTCAATCTTATCCTAAACGCTGAATCCGCCTCCCATATACAAAGTGCGAGTGCAACCCTACAATATGGCTTCGAGACTATAGTCTTGAAGATATACAAGCAGGATATAGCTCCCACTGCAGAAGGTGAGTCGTCCACCGTGGCACTTTCTGTAAGTGCGGAGGTAGCCACGCCTATTATTTCTGGTGACTCCAACTCTAACAGAAGATCTGTAACGTCCTACTCTGAGGACGAAAGCTCTACTTCTGACACAGAGGGGCTGAGGGGAGTCTCCGGACTCTTTGACGCATCTGGCGGGGACATGCTTCTCGACGATACGGACGAAGAGTTCGATAACACCCTTGTCGGGGTGGATGTTAATCTGTCAATTACCAATGATGGTAAGAATTCTACAGATTAACCTCCATCACGCTAAAGCAGCCTCAGCGGCTCTATTGCTGCGCCTGTCCACAGGCGCAGTAGACATCGTCCTGATACAGGAGCCCTACGTAGTGGGAGGAAGGGTGTGCGGTATTAGGACACCCAACTTTAAACTGCTTGTGGCCAACTGTGAAGGCACTCCAAGAACCTGCATTTTGGCCAGGAAAGATCTAAGTATCTTTCTCCTGACTAATTTAAGTGGTAAAGACCAAACAGCTGCTAGCCTGGAGATCGGTAATCGCATATATTGGGTGGTCTCCAGCTACTTGCCTTATGAATCTGTAGTACCGACTGCTCTATTCAGGGAAGTAGTAGAAGAAGCAACGTCTGACGAGCTCAAGCTGATTATTGGCGCAGACACGAACGCTCATCATACTATCTGGGGTAGTACGGATATAAACAATAGGGGTGATTCGCTTCTTGACTTTATTCTAACTACCAATCTTAGTATTTGTAACATAGGTAATAAACCGACCTTCACAATTAAAGAAAGACAAGAAGTACTCGACGTAACGTTTGCTACTGACCGGCTGTCAGACAAAATTATTGGGTGGAATGTACTGGACGACCACTCATTCTCAGATCACCATTATATTGAGTTCAAACTCGCGGAAAAAGCGCCTAAACCCGCCGTCCACAGAAATGTAAGGAAGACAAAGTGGCATCTGTATGAGAAGAATTTCAAGAAAGTCCTCAACTCTAAACTTCCGTACGAACCGAATGACAAAGCCGGTCTGGATAATCTGGTCGATCATATCACCATATCATTCAATAGATCCCTTGAAGAAGCCTGTCCAAAAACAAGGTACAAGGGTAAAACTAAACCCCAATGGTGGACTTCTGAGCTAACGGCTATGAAAAAGACCTGCAACAAGCTATTCAATAAGGCTAAATCTACTGGGGTCGCTAATGATTGGGATGCCTATAAAGAGCAACTCAAGATCTATAAGAAGGAGCTTAGAAAGGCGCAAAGGCGCTCTTGGTATACCTTCTGTGGTGAAGTGGAAAAGGTCTCCGACGCCGCTAGGCTGAGGAAGATATTATCTGCTTCACCCTGTACAGTGGGATATTTACAGGATGAGGCAAATAACTGGACCAAAAACAGCGAGCAGTCGCTCAATGTACTGCTCGACACACATTTCCCGGGGAACTCTGTAACAGAACCCGAGGATCAGCAGGACCAACAAGAGTGCGAGTGGACTGCGAGCGTCGCTAGCTTCTTGACTGAGAGTTCCAGAATAAGCTGGACTATTAACAGCTTTGAGCCCTTCAAATCACCTGGACCAGATGGCATCACTCAAGCAGAAATGCAGAAAATGTTAAAGTACATTATCCCCTGGCTGGAGAAAATTTATGTAGGCTGTATCAGGCTTTCATACGTCCCGAATCGATGGAGGGATACCAAAGTGGTATTCATACCTAAAGCGGGAAAGATATCACACACTAGGCCAAAAGACTTCAGACCAATTAGCCTATCCTCGTTCCTATTGAAAGGTCTGGAAAGACTTTTAGATCATTTCATTAGGGAAAACCTGGATACAAAACTCCTGTCGGGGAACCAACATGCTTACAACAAGGGCAAGTCTACTGAATCAGCCCTGCACGAACTTGTGAGCACTATCGAATCGTCCCTGCATTTCAAGGAATTCACCATGGTGGCATTTCTTGACATAGAAGGGGCTTTTAACAACATTCACTCCGATGCGGTAATTGCGGCACTCTCACATCTAAAAGTTAACACTAATTTGATTAGACTAATTCAAAGTCTGCTCACCAGAAGACGCATAACAGCATGTCTAGGGTCCACAACTCTAACAAGGTATGTAAACAGAGGGACCCCGCAAGGAGGAGTACTGTCTCCACTAATTTGGAACCTAGCGGTGAATGAAATCCTGCTAGATCTAGAACGTTGTGGCTGCAAGGTCGTGGCATATGCGGACGACGTGGCAATCGCAGTGAGTGGCAAATTCGTAAACGTCCTCAGAGACATCCTACAGGTGGCTCTGAACAAGTTGGCTAGATGGGACAGAAGCATCGGTTTGGGCGTTAACCCCAACAAGACAGAATTGGTTCTCTTTACTAGGATGAATAATGTCCCACATGTGGACCCTCCACCTCGGATAAATGGAACAGATCTAGTCTTTTCTGAAAGTGCAAAATTTTTAGGAATAATTCTAGATAGGAAAATGTTATTTAGACTTAACGTATTGGAACGTGTAAGGAAGGCCAACGTCGCCTTATATTCCTGCAAAAAGGCTGTAGGGTCGCGGTGGGGACTCTCTCCTAAAATCGTCCACTGGATATATATAGCAGTAGTTCGTCCAATACTGTTATACGGTATTGTGGTATGGTGGACGGCAACTGACAAACTAACCATTACCAACCTACTAACAAAGGTTCAGAGAACTGCCTGCCTGAGCATAAGCGGAGCCTTAAGGACTACAGCGACCGAGTCTCTACAAGCCCTACTCCATATACTGCCGATTAATATTGTGGCGAGAGAAGTTGCAACCAAAGCGGCAATAAGATTAAACTGCCTATCAATGTGGAGGTACAAGAACTATGGTCACATGAGGATATCAAAGTGTAGTGCTATGGTAACCGACCGAGTGGACTATATACCAACAGTGTACACCTTCGAGAGAAATTACATCACTATGATTCCCGCCAGAGATGAATGGGTCGGCAGAATACCAGGTAATATAAACCATCTCCACTTTTACACGGATGGTTCGAAGCTTGATGAAAAGGTTGGCTTCGGAGACACTGTGAAGAACTTAGTCTGGATATAGCTCACAGACTACCAGATACCTGCAGTGTCTATCAAGCCGAAATAATGGCAATATGGGAAGTCGCCAAGTGGCTGAGTCGCAACATAGTAACCAACAATGGCGTTGTCATTTACTCGGACAGCCAGGCTGCCATCAATTCTCTGGAGGCAACATCCCTAAATTCACAAACAGCCCTCGACTGCCGCAGATCTCTTAACGAGATGGCTGAGCAGTTTAATATACACCTCATATGGGTGCCTGGGCATAGGGATATCCCGGGGAACTGCAAAGCCGATGAACTTGCTAGGAAAGGGACGACATTACAAATTCTCGAAGAATTTGCATATATTGGTGCGCCACTATCCACGTGCAAGCTTTGGCTTAGGCAAGAGGCAATCAGGCAGTCCAACGATAGATGGACAGAAATCGGCACCTGCAGGGTAGCTAGACAAATCTGGCCAAGGTATGACCTGAGAAGGTCAAAATATCTCCTCGCACTAGAGAAGAAACGATTGTCTACGTTAGTACAGGTTCTGACGGGACACTGCTTGATCGGCGAACACGCCAAAAGATTGGGTATTGAGTCCAATGACTTCTGCCGAAGCTGTGGAGATGAGGAAGAAGTGGAGAGCATTGAGCACTTGCTTTGCGACTGTCCCGCTTTGAGTAAACGACGACTGGATATACTGGGGTCGGCCTTTTTAGGCAGCCTAACAGATCTTTCCAGTACTGATATTCGTACTATCGATAAATTTATATATCAAACAGGTTGGTTTCGATGAGGGGCATTTCAGCCCGTGGTAACACTAGGGACCTAAACTGGTCTATGTGAGCTTGTAAAAAAATACGGCTGCCACCCTAACCTAAACCTAAACCTTGGGGCGCTCCCCTGCTGACAAATCTATGGAGGTCAGTTGACCCCCAGCTAACTGAAATGAGTCTCTTAATCAGAAGGTTATGAATGAACCTACGTATACTGCTATCAACCCCAAGGCTAGCTAAAGCCGTAATTAAAGCGGCTGGATTTATGTTATTAAAGGTGCCCTCTATATCTCAGAACGCTACTGTTCAATGTCAACCGACATTGAACCATTTTTCATTTATATTTAGTTTTTCATCTTTTTATTTTTTCATTACTTTTTTTATTATGTTTAAGAAACAAATGTCGTGGAACGACCCATATATTTTATTTTCATCATTTCTCAATTTATTATTCTTTACTTCTTATTTACTAATTTCTTTATTTACATATGTACACTGACCTCAGTTCAATTGTTTGTTATTGTTTTCATACTTCTTTTCGTTCTGCTGCATTCATAACAGCAAACGAAAAAGAAAGAGTTATAACAACAACAACAATAGCAGCATTCGCGTCTGTTTATGGCCTTGCATAGACAACGGAATGTGCGTTGTCGTTGTTGTTGTTATTTTGATTCCTCATATCTGGTCGTCTGCTTCTATGAACAGAAGGAGAGCCAGACATTGTCACTCTTGTACAACTTTCAAAGTGTTCACATCGTAACAATCACAAAACATTGTAAAAATAGTTAAACAAATAAATACAAACATAAGTGAAATAAATCAAACATATAGAAGTCAAATTAAATAAACCAAACTCTTTTTATTAATTAAAACAAAGGCGGAAAACACGGTAACAACACATAAAGAAAGTGAATTGGCTAACTATTAAAATAAAACTACATAAAAACCCCCACCCCCTCATAAACATTTGGACCTTCGAACCGCAGATGTGTTAATAAATTAAAAAAGTGTTACTAAACTAAATAAATAAATTAAAAAAGATAAAGTGACATCAAAAATCCTAACAGGAAACTACAACAAAAACACTACACAACATAAAAAAGGGAACCAAGTGACCGCATTTCAATTCGTGACAAAGTGACCTAAGTAGCAAAATTTAAAAATTCGATAAAATTAAAAAATTTAAAAAAATGTTAAAATTGGTGAACTAACATAAAATCGAATAACGACTCAGATACAACAATCTATTAAATTTCAAAAATTTAAAATTTGTATTAAAAAATTGACTTTTTGTGAGTTAAGTTAATTTGCCAACTAACAAAACGAAGAACAAAAAGGTGCACAGTGACCTGAAACAAACAAATTATTACAATTGAAAATTAATAAAATATTCGCGATAAATTAAAATTCCACTAAATAAAATTAAAATATTTGTCTACTTAAAATCTAAAAATTGTTTCCTAATTAAAATCTAAAATTTTGTATCTACCTAAAATCAAAACTTATTCTAATTAAACCTCTAAATTTGGCAAAATAAAATTTGTTCAGTAAAAAACTATAAAATATTTGTGGCAAATATCAAACACAAAAAAATTAAATTCAACAAAAACAAATTTTTGGAAAAACGTTGACCTAAAAGTGAAGTTAATTTGCAAAAAAAAAATACCGTTCCAACGGGATCTAAAAAATGTGATCTTCAAAAATAATTTCTTATAATCGTTTTTTCTTTTCTTCTAAAGGAAGAAGAAGACCAAAAGTAACGGCCAGTGTTATTCTAAAAAACGACCTTAACAACGAAACCCAAGGAAGAGACCTCAACCAAAGGCAAAAGACCTCATAGAAAACAGCAAAGCAGTAAGTACTCTCACATACTTCCATCTACATATACCAAAACCCCAAGAGACATTCTCTGAACTTTGCTGCTCTCTTCACTCTCATCCGTGTTTCTTACTGCATATGTAACAGAGTTGCCAGATCTGACCTATCAAGATAACTACCAGGGAAGTTTTGGGAATTTTCCTTATTGATTTTCTGTGATTTTTTTTCGAAATTTGACTTTTAACCGAAAATCAGGCTTGAGACTTGAGCTTCTTTGACCTTTTCTTCTACGGTTTCGGCATTTAAACAACAGCGAATAATAGACCTTTACCTTTTAACATTTCGTAAATTTTTGAATAAAATATGGATCTCCTTACCAAATTTACCAACTCATATAACGATCTCATGGACTTTGAGGAAGTTCAGGCAAATAGTAAATCCGAAGATAATGTACATGCATTGCAAGTACTTCGTGTACATTTGGACTATTTGTGGTCCCAAGTTAAAAAACATTATGAGGACTGTAGGGATCACAAAAGTACAGAAGCAGAGAAACCAATTGACCTAAAAAAGTTACGCGATTCATACAAAACTGCGTTAACTGCCTATAAAAATTCGCTCAGTACAATAAATGCCGAAATAGACGTGATAACTCCCGGTCCACATTCCCCCGTTGAGAAAACAGATCAATCTAGACTAACGTTCAATGAAACCGTACTTGAAAAACAAGCACAATATTCTATAAAACTTCCGCCTTGTGATACGGACATTTTTTATGGAAGCTACAAGACCTGGCCAACTTTTAGAGACCTTTTTTCCGCGATTTATGTCAAAAATCCTCGACTTAGTAATGTTGAGAAACTCTACCACCTCAATCACAAAACGGCAGGTGAAGCTAGGGAAATTATTTCGCTCGTCCCATTGACAAATGATGGATTTGACCTAGCATGGAAAAACTTGTCCGATCGGTACGAGAACAAACGAATGCAAGTCAACGAACAGCTCAAGACCTTATTCAATTTACCAGCGGTCACAACTGACTCTAGTTCTTCTATAAAATCACTACAACGTGTAGTAACAAGTTGCCTACAGACTTTAACTATGTTGGGAATCGACACGAAGACTTGGGACCCAATTTTGATATTTTTATGTTCTCAAAAAATACCCAGAAGCTACTTAGAAGAGTTTGAGAATGACCTTGAAGATAGTTCTAAAATACCTTCTTGGAAAGACTTTGACAGTTTTTTAACTCAACGCTTCAGAATCTTAGAATCTGTCTGCAATATTCAACCATCGACAGCAAAATCTAATCACTCTTCACATGATTATAGGAAAAATCATCCTAAAGAGCGAATCTTAAATGCCTACCAAACAAATGTAGCACAAAACCAAAAATCAAATGGATCAAGTTTTCGACCTCAATCCTCTAATAGACCCCAATCCTCAAATCAATTGACCTGCCAATTTTGCAAAGAGACTCACTACTTAAGAAATTGTCCCAAATTTTTAGAAAAAAGCGTCAATGATCGCATCCATGTGATCAAAACTACACACACCTGCTTTAATTGCCTCTCAAACGACCATGGCGTCAAAGAGTGCAAAAGCAAATTCAGTTGTCGAATTTGCAACCTAAGACATCATACCCTGCTACATAAGGGCAGTGGGACACAAACCACTGGACCTGAAAACAACGCCCACGTACGACCTAGCACTAGTGCACAGGCTCTTACCACAACCATACAGTCCACATCGAACCTTGTTCCATCAAACGTCACAACTTTGACTCTACGCGATGACAGTAGACCTACACTCGAAAGTCAGGCGCGAGAGACCTTGCTTTTCACAGCCATTGTGGAAATAGAATCCAATGGTCAGAGACACGAAGCCAGAGCAATCATAGATTCTGGATCCCAATCCACCTTCATCTCTGACAAGCTGAAGAATAAACTTAGACTTCCGACCAAGCGAAGCCTTGTCCATGTCTCAGGGTTGAGTCCCACAGTAACCGAAACTTCAACACAAGCTTGTATTTTCAAACTGTGCTCTCGGGTGGACCCGAACTTCAAACTAGACGTCCTAGCACCAGTTTTGAAGACCCTACCATTCAATTTGCCACCTAAGAACCTTGACATTGACTTCTTCAGCAGATTCGCCGAACCTTTAGCAGATCCTCACTTTTATCTAAGTCAACCAATCGACATGCTTATTGGACTTGACATTGGCCCGTTCATATTTGACCTCGCAGCTCCGATGCGCCCCGTGGGATCCCTTTTGACACAAAAAACAGTATTTGGCTGGATTGTGGGGGGACCAGTGGGACAATCGACTCAGTCAAAGAATGACATTTCACTTTTTAATGCAGTGGCTTTAGATAAAATCCTCACACAATTTTGGGAGGTGGAGGAGACCCCAAAACCAATTTTGAGGTCAGAGGAAGATCAAATCTGCGAAGACATATTTACCTCTACGACTCGCAAAAATAGTTCAGGAAGATACATCGTTACCCTACCCTTCAAAAATGATGAAGAAATAGGACATTCGCGGAATATAGCCATGGCGCAATACCTCCGTATGGAAAAGATGCTCAGTTCCAAACCTGACATCAAACGGCAATATGACCAAGTCATTTTAGAATACCTAGACCTAGCGGACATTAACAGAACTCCGAACTATTACCTACCTCACCATGCTGTTATCAAACCTGATCGTGTAACCACCAAACTACGCGTGGTTTTTAACGCATCATCTCCGACATCGAATAAGAAAAGTCTCAATGATATTTTGTACCCTGGACCTGTTCTACAACAAGACCTAATATCTCAGACTTTAAAATGGCGGTTCTTTAAATACGTTTATAATGCGGACATCACAAAAATGTACCGCCAAATTCTAGTTGACCCATCACAAACGCAGTATCAACGAATATTGTTTAGGAAATCTGCCAAAGACCCAATTGAAGACTTTGAACTCCAAACAGTGACCTTTGGAGTCAATTGTGCACCGTTTTTAGCCATCAGGACCCTTTTACGATTATCAGAGGATGTTCGACATTCACACCCCATAGCTGCCAACGTTTTGAGGGAAAACATGTATGTAGATGACGTGCTAGCTGGAGGACATACACTTCAAGACACTATAGACTCAAGGTGTCAGTTGGAACAGGCTTTACATTCAGCAGGTTTCGATTTAATGAAATGGACCTCAAATGACCCCCGCGTTATCAAAGATTTGCAGCAAAACAAACTTTTGTCGATCGACTGCCTTCATCTTTCGGAAAACCTAGGGACCAAGACCTTGGGTATAAAATGGAATATCAGTACTGATTCGTTTTCTTTTCCACAACCAAATATCGAAATAAAACAGACCTATACAAAAAGGGAAGTACTATCAGCCATCGCACGATTTTTTGACCCTTGTGGATGGCTTGCACCCATCATAATTGTCGCAAAACTCATCATGCAACAAGTCTGGTTGGACAAAGTTGGATGGGATGACGGACTTATTCCCTTAACATGTATAACTTGGCAGAACTTCATCAAGACCTGCCCTGACATCCAGCATGTTAGAATTCCTCGATGGATAAAATATACCCCAGATTGTACGGTGGAAATACATGGCTTTTGCGACTCATCTGAAAAGGCATACGCTGCGACCTTATACATACGACTTAGGACCCACACAGATGTTTCAAGTCATTTACTTGTTGCGAAAACTCGCGTAGCTCCCATAAAGAAACTTTCTTTACCTAGACTTGAACTTTGTGGGGCTGTACTATTAGCGACCTTAGCATCGACAGTCATTCCTCATCTAAAGCTGACCTCTTTTGAAAAATATTATTGGACAGACTCAACAATTGTTTTAGCTTGGCTAAACAAACCTGCATGTACCTGGAATACATTCGTAGGAAATCGAATTTCCGAAATTACGGATAAAGTTGGGACCTCTAATTGGCAACATGTGGACTCAAGAGACAATCCAGCAGATATTGCAACTAGAGGGTGCTCATCCAACGACTTGCAATCTCAACAACTTTGGTGGCATGGACCTCCGTGGTTAATGTTACCCAAAACCTGTTGGCCAAAAGCAAAAAATCTGACCGACGTAACTCTAGAACAAAAACCCCTAAAATTATTTTTCAATACGACTTTTGAAGACCCGCTTGAACGATTTTCAAGTTTGTCTCGTGCATATCGCGTCACAGCTTACGTTTTACGGTTGTGGAGAAACTCAGGAAGAAATAGACAAAATCTTCGAGTGACTTCAATCAACATCTCCGCCGCAGAGATAAAATTCGTCAAGACAAAGCTCATTGTTATGACCCAAAAACATTATTACGCTGACGAATATCACCTTTTGTCACAAAGAACCAAAATTTCGTCCAGCAGTTCACTTTTGACCCTAAATCCATTCATAGATTCATATGGAATAATGAGAGCAAATGGGCGACTTACTAACTCTCCGACTCTAACATACGGCGAGAGACATCCCATTTTGTTGCCTTACCATTCAAGACTTTCTAGACTTTTGGTAGAACACACTCATAAAATGACTTTACATGGAGGTAACCAGTTAATGACT
Organism: Eudasyphora cyanicolor; assembly: GCA_963930755.1. Classification (NCBI taxonomy): domain Eukaryota; kingdom Metazoa; phylum Arthropoda; class Insecta; order Diptera; family Muscidae; genus Eudasyphora; species Eudasyphora cyanicolor. The sequence goes on along the minus strand of OZ005736.1, from coordinate 169,017,466 downwards.
CGTGTTTTACGCACAGAATTCTGGATATTCCGCCTAAAACCACTTGTGAAATTAGTCATTAACCATTGCAAGACATGTGTTCTTTATAAGAAACATGTGCAAAATCAGATCATGGCATCACTACCTCCTGAACGCACCAGCATAACGAGACCCTTTCTGAATACAGGAGTTGACTTCGCTGGACCTTTTAGCATACGAAACTTTACCGGAAGAGCTTGCCTCATTACAAAGGGATACGTTTGCATATTTGTATGCTTTTCTACAAAAGCCGTTCATCTGGAAGCCACTAGCGACCTATCTACTCAAGCTTTTCTTGCTGCATTTGCCCGATTTATTGGAAGACGTGGATGCCCAGCAAAAATGTTCTCGGATAATGGAACCAACTTCACGGGAGCAGCAGAAATGCTAAGGAAGGACCGCCAAGACCTCTTTAGGCAACTTCAAACTGACCTTACTCATCGACATTCGCATCAAAACCTCGAATGGAACTTCATACCTCCCGGTGCTCCACATATGGGTGGACTTTGGGAAGCAGGGGTAAAGTCCTTTAAGACCCATTTACGAAAATTGATTCCAAACATGAAATTTACATTTGAGGAACTTTCCACGATCTTGACTCGAATTGAAGCTTGCCTAAATTCTAGACCTCTGAGCCCCGCTAGTGACGACCCTAATGACCTTTCGCCATTAACACCAGGACATTTTCTGATTGGCACTCCAATATTGTCTCCAGCCGAACCAGAAATTTCTAACGATAACATCACCTTAGTTAATCGTTGGAAACGCTTAAAAATTGTTTCTCAACAATTTTGCCAACGCTGGAAGACAGAGTATTTAAAGGAATTACATCGTAGACATAAGTGGACAAGACAACAAGAAAACCTGAAACTCTACGACCTAGTTATCTTAAAAGACGATAGAGTCCCCCAAAATGAATGGAAGATAGGCCGAATCATAAAACTATATCCAGGCTCTGACAATAATATTCGAGTAGTTGACTTAAAGACATCTACTGGAATAATTCGTAGACCTATTTCAAAACTTATCTCACTACCTTCGCAATGACTGGCAACAATCCTCAACCCATATCATACATTCATAAATCAATATCCAAACAATCACTCAAATTTCCTTCTATCCACAGATATGGCTTCAAAGGATAACGCAAATCGTCCTAAACATTGGGCTTATTCCTGCGGTCTATGCAGACGGGATCACCCAATAAAGACCTGCCCAAATTTCCTCGCCTTAGACCCCACAAGACGCTTTGAAGTTGTGTGTGATTATTCTTATTGCCTCAATTGTTTCGCTCGTTCACACACACGAATTAACTGCCAAACGGAGTTACGATGCCAAATATGCGGAGAAAAACATCACACTCTTCTACATTATTCTCCACAATTAATTGAACTGGCCAAGGAACAGCAACTAAAGCCAAAAACACAGGCTACACGACCCCAAGAACAGCCTACAAAGCGGACCCCATCTACACAAAGATCAACATCACACACTCCACGATCTATTGAAAAGGTAGACAAGCGACCCCGGGAACAGGCCCTAGAACGCACCCCATCACCACCAACAACATCACGTTCTGCCCGACATCTTGAGATCGAAAAACGACATAACTCACCACCACAACCAACAGCTAGAGCTTCTAGACCCTCTGAGCGACCATCGGTTTCTGGCTCTCAACGGCGACTCATTCGTAGTGCATCCGAGTTCAAGATGCAACCCAGACCTGCTACCAATTTCAACTGGGCCCGGGTCTTCATTCCAACGGCACATGTCAGAATCGCTAGACCTCAGGAAGTGGATATGTGGCACACCTGTCGAATCGGTGTAAACCTATTTTCACCCGTCTCCAAAATCTCAAAAGGACTGCAGATTCGCCTTGGACTCGAGACCTTCATCACCAACGACATGCGATTCGCCAAATTCCAGGCCACGGGTCGGTCGCCTCGTTGTAAATGGTCCAGAGAAATTCGCGCACTGGTGACAAACGACCTTCCACGACCTCCATACGCAAAGGTCATAGAAGCAGACCCCACTGTTGGTTTCCCTCCTGGCTCACTGGCCGATCCTGAACCCTGGAGCAACGTTGCCATTGAGATTGAACTTGGTGCCGATGAATTTCATGGCATTCATCGCAATGGGTCACTGTCATGTGAACTGGAAACAGTTATAGCCCTCCAAACTGCCCTCGGATATGTCTTCATCGGTCCAACCAGCGCCACATGGTAACACATCATCGAGGGGCCAGTATGTTCAATGTCAACCGACATTGAACCATTTTTCATTTATATTTAGTTTTTCATCTTTTTATTTTTTCATTACTTTTTTTATTATGTTTAAGAAACAAATGTCGTGGAACGACCCATATATTTTATTTTCATCATTTCTCAATTTATTATTCTTTACTTCTTATTTACTAATTTCTTTATTTACATATGTACACTGACCTCAGTTCAATTGTTTGTTATTGTTTTCATACTTCTTTTCGTTCTGCTGCATTCATAACAGCAAACGAAAAAGAAAGAGTTATAACAACAACAACAATAGCAGCATTCGCGTCTGTTTATGGCCTTGCATAGACAACGGAATGTGCGTTGTCGTTGTTGTTGTTATTTTGATTCCTCATATCTGGTCGTCTGCTTCTATGAACAGAAGGAGAGCCAGACATTGTCACTCTTGTACAACTTTCAAAGTGTTCACATCGTAACAATCACAAAACATTGTAAAAATAGTTAAACAAATAAATACAAACATAAGTGAAATAAATCAAACATATAGAAGTCAAATTAAATAAACCAAACTCTTTTTATTAATTAAAACAAAGGCGGAAAACACGGTAACAACACATAAAGAAAGTGAATTGGCTAACTATTAAAATAAAACTACATAAAAACCCCCACCCCCTCATAAACAGCTACCATATTGTATTCCTTAACAGAGAGATAACCTTTCAATAAAGCTGACTAGATAATACAGGGCGATTTCAGTGGAAATTTCCCTTGCTACATGCATGCTGTTGAGTGGACAGCAGCCGGTGATCAGTTTCAGTCTTACTCTTTTTTTAGTAGAAATGACGATAGACTAATGGGATGAAAACCATCTTGATTTCTGTCCATTTTGTTGCTATGTGGGCCTGGTTGATACAACATGTCTTTATCTCTCTCAGCCAGGGAGTAATTGTAGCAGCCACCATTGATAGCTTTTGATATCTATGATCGCAAATGCTATGAGCGTCCAACTACTTATAATATATTCGATAAGTACTACCCCCACATATGATGGTGTGTATTAACATCACTACACAAAATTAGATTTTTGTTCTTTTTATTTGCCGGCGTCTCAGTGTCATGTGCCACATTAACGGATGCCAACCAAACATGGGAGTTTTCTAACTCTAGACTGGCTGATACGACACTAATAGAAAAAAGCTTCGTCATGACGACGAATTTTTTTTCTTCAAAAGTCAGCTAACGTAAGAAATAATTCTCTTGATGAATATGTTCGCCACCATGACGAATCTCTGTTTCCAAAAACTTTCGCCCTCAGGATGATCACATTTCGTACCTACGATGAATCGAGTTCATTACCACGACGAATCCCATTCATCACCACGATGAACACCATTCATCACAACGATGAACAACATTCATCACCACGATGAACACCATTCAACACCACAATGAATACCATTCATCCCTACGATGAATTGAGTTCATCACCACGACGAATCCCATTCATCACCACGACGAATTCATGTCCTCGACTATTTAAATTTCAATAAATATTCTTCCGGTTTTAGACCATTAAAAACGGTATGGAAAATAAAATTACATGACTGCTTTGCCAGGTTCAGTTGAGATTCTTCGGTTCGAAACGCATTTCTTATCAGGAAAGGCTTAACGCAAACGAACGAGAAGTATTCATTACTTCTGATATTTTAAGTCAAAAATAAACTCATGAAGTAATGTATTTGCCATTCATCACCACGACGAATACCATTCATCACCACGACGAATACCATTCATCACCACGACGAATTCCATTCATCACCACGACGAATCTTATTCATCATCACGACGTATCCCATTCATCACCACGACGAACTCCATTCATCACCATTATTAGATTTTTTATATAAAACTTTTACAACAAATTATTTATCTAAGGTAATCAGAACTCATATAGAACAGTACAATTAAGCACAAACTATAAATTGATTGCTTCGTTTTATCATATTTTCAGCAAAATGGTCAAATAAATCATTTCGTCGTGGGAATGAAACCTTATCGTTCCCTCGACGAATTTCGAAATCACCAAAAACATGGGTTGATGATCTTGTTCGTTCTATTGACGTACAAAAACACCGCAGGTACGAATCATTGCGTCACCAGTACGTAGATATATTAACGAAACTAATTCGTCATGGTGACGAACTATTTTTCTATCAGTGTACGAGGTCTGTTCAATAGATAAGGTGAATTTTGAAATTTCTCGGGCTACCTGCATTCGATTAGCGTTTTTTATTATTTTGGCCCACTTGTCTCGAACGTAGGTTCTTAGTTGAGCTTGTTTGTGTTCGGTTTAGTTTCTTTGTGAGAGACATGACACTGGTCTACAAATTTGAAAAAAAAAATTGACTGCAGAAACGAAGCATGTTTTTTAACTACTCTGGGTGCCCTGAATTCGAATCTGGCATAAACATTGGGCTATCACATCTTGTTCATTTTTATCGCATGCTGGCAATACTGTAAAACAGTTAATACTGACAGTACAATTTCACAATTACTAATTTGACAGAAAGAAGCCCACATTCATTCTAAGTCTTCATAATATGTAGTAGTAGCGTTTAAGCATGTCAGGGAGATCGTTTGTAACTGATTCAAGCTTTATTTGCTTTGTGTGTGGTGATATTTGGTTGGAAAAAAGGGAAACTGGGACAAACCTTGGACACCGACAATGTTTTGCAGTAGTTGCAGATCTGTTTTATACAAGTGGTGAAATGGCAAGAAGATCTATTTCGAATTTTCAATTCCAGTAGTTTGCGAAGAGTCAAGTAACCACCAAACCGGTTGTTATTTCTGTTTAACAAAAGTAGCTGGATTCAATATGAAAAATAGAAAAAATATTACGTACGCGAATGTCCCATCAGAAAATTCAAATTGAATGGGGAATGTTTATTATCATTTGAAAGAACATTTTTTGGAATTTTTTTTTGAAGATTATGTCTATCATATGTTGGCCGCGGCTACGTCTCAGATGGTCCATCCGTTGAGTCCAATTTTCGATGACTCGTTCGAGCATTTCGAATATGACACGCGTGATGTTTTGCTCCAAGGCCTGAATCGAAGCGAGTTTGTCCGCATAAACTTTAGACTTTACATATCCCCACAGGAAAAAGTCTAACGGTGTGATATCACACGCTCTTGGTGGCCAATCGACCGGCCTAAAACGGGAAATTATCTGCTCACCGAAGTGTTCTCTCAATAAATCCATTGATTGATGCGACGGGTGGGAAGTGGCGCCGTCTTGTAGAAACCAAATGTCACCGAGATCACGAGCTTAAATTTCAGGCATCAAATAGTCGGTTATCATGGCACGATAACGGTCGCCATTGAGGGTTACGTTCTCACCGGCATCATTTTTGAATAAATATGGACCGATGATTTCACCGGCCCACAAACCACACCAAACCGTAATTTTTTCTGGATGAAGTATCAGATCTTGAATCTCTTCAGGTTGCTCTTCGTCCCAAATGCGGCAATTTCGCTTGTTTACATACCCATTGAGCCAGAAATGGGCCTCATCGCTGAACAAAATTTGGCTCGAAAACGTCGGATCTTCTTGGAACTTTTCAAGAGCCCATAGAGCGAAGCTTGGGAAGGTCGGGCGGCTTCAGTTCTTGCACAAGCTGTATTTTGTATGCTTTCAATTTAAATCTCGACGTAAAATGCGCCATGTCGTTCCATACGTCAGTCCGAGATGCTGCGAACGGCGCCGAATCGGCTCTCCACGGTCTTCGTGTACACTCTCAGCTTCGGCCGCTACATTTTCTTCACTGCGTGCTGGACGTGGTCTATTCGGTCGAATATTATCCAATAATGAATGCTGGGTCTCAAGATGGGTGATGGTGTTGCGAATAGTACCCTCAGTAGGGCGATTATGTTGACCATAAGTTGAGCGAAGTGCACGAAACACATTCTTCACAGAACGTGAATTTTCGTAATAAAGTTGAACGATTTGTAAATTTTGTTCAGGCGTAAGTCTTTCCATGATGAAATGCCAAACAATACTTAACAAAAATAACATGACAGCATGACACGACTCACACGTGATCTGTCAAAAATAGGCATCTCTACACGACCGTTATCGTGCCATGATAACCGACTATATGATGCCTGATATTGAAGCTCGTGATCTCGGCGACATTTGGTTTCAACAAGATGGCGCCACTTCCCACACATCTTCGGTGAGTAGATAATTTCACGTTTTGGGCCGGTAGATTGGTTGCTCCAGTCAAAAACCTTGTTGGCTTGTGTAACAGTTAGACGTGTTTTGCTTGTTCGGCGATTCGGTTTGTATCTCTTCAATCGGCGCAAGACACCGTCCTTTCGTGGGTCTCTTCAATTTTGGAAACTGGAAAATGTTGCAGGGGAACTGGAAAATGTCGCATGTACCACTTGTATACATTTATTTCTGACTCAGGGTACAATCACCATATGCCACTCTAAACATTTTAAGTGCTTTTGAGCACTTAATTCCATTTTTTACACAAATTTGATTCAAATTCTTTGATCCATTTTTTTGCCACAGCAGAAAATCGCCGAACAAGCTAAACACGCCTATCTCACAAACAAACGCAATTAGGAACATATGTTCTAGACAAGTGTGGCAATATAATAAAAAAACGCTAATCGAATGCACATATCCTGAGAAATTTCAAAATTCACCGTTTCTATTGAGCAGAAATCGTATGTCATCTCTACTAAAATAAGGTTTCTTAGATATAATAGTTTCTTAGATTTAAATAAGCCATTCTTTGTGTTAAAGAAAAGTCTATTTGCATTAAAAATAATAATTTAAAGAAGTAAATTCTGAACTTTTTACAATTTATTTACTGGCTCAAAATTAGTCAAAAATTTTATTGTTTTGACAATTTTTCTTATTAAATCTAGCCTTCAAGTTTTTTTGTAAGCGTATACAAAGTAAGCACAAGTGGCAACATTGATTTACACATTCTTCATTGAAGCTAAGACATGATCACGCTTGGGCATAGCATGCAAACTGCAGAGTGTGGTTACTGACTCTTTTAGCTGGAGGTGCTACAATTGTTGATTGTCATGACGACGAAGATGATCATTGTCGTCATCATCATCATCATCATCAACAACATGGTGACGGTGGTGGTAACGACTGCGACAGAAGTAGGCAGGCTGCTTGTTGTCTGACTGGCACCCATCGTTGGTTGCGCATGCGCCACAGCTGAGAAACAGCGCACAGCACAGCACAAGCCGCCAAACAAACAAACAGAAAACAGTTTCAATTTCATTTTTAAACAAATGCTAACCGCAAAAAAGACTTTAATGCATAATAAACTTTCGAAGAGTGCGGTCGGTCGGTCAATAAAACCGTTAAGAAGCGACATCAACCAATCAGTTATTAATCAAACAAACAAAAAAATAAACAAATCATAAAATTCGTGTTAAAGGCAATCTGCCTATTTATTGATTGCAAATAAACGGAAAGCCAAATAAAACAATAAAGTCAATAAGTTGTTAATAACAAGATAAATACCAACAAATATGTTAATTACCCAGAAATGTTGTGCTCTAGTGTTACTCGTGGTATCCTCGTGCATTCTAGTCGAAAATCGCAGTTACAATAATGGCCTCATTTTCTACGATCTGCAAACGAAACAGGCCTACTTGCCGCCCACTGTGTCGGTGTCCCGCGGACGCGGTTTGGCCAACATCAAATTCTCTGACAAAGGCTCCATATGGTCAACATTCGGAAAACCATGCGACTGTGCAGGCCCACTGTGCAGCTGTTGTGTTGGCATCAAAGTGAAACAATACAATTTTGATCAGAAAAGTACGTGCCTTAAATATTGAATTATTTAATTTTCAATTTCATTTCCAATTCATTTGAACACCCAACATTGTTATATGGAGTACTTGAAAAAAGCATCTAATTGTTGATTTTGCACATGTCTTCCATAACTTATCTGTACTTACATATTTTGGCAAGTTTTATGATTGAATGTGAATGTGTTTTATGCTTGAAGTAGACAAAGGAATGAAAAGACGAACTGACCAAGATGAACATACATTTTATATAAGAAATTGTTGTTGTCAATGAAGCCAAAATTAAGATAATACAATTTGTAGTGAAATTGAAACATATTCGCATGTCGTTCACATAATGTGAATCTATAATCGCCGATCCGTTAATTGAATACAAATAGTCAATGGCAAATGTTATGGAATAATCTGCAAAAAAAATTAATTGATATATATAATATTAAACGAACAAAATACGAAAGTTGCAATCCGTTTTCTATGAACTCGCATCATTGTGGATATGTGACAAAACAAGAAATTTTGATAATATAAAATCTGGAGTGTAAACATAATTACGAGTATCATTGCAGTACGCAATCATAAATATTATATTAGGCGTGCTTTATTTGCCAAGGCCTTCATGGATCCGTTCGCGAACTCGATAATGTCCATAAATTCTAACAAATGTTTACTCCAAGAAGCCTCTAAGAAATGGCAAAAATCAGACGGAGCCGACTAGATGATACCAGACACCACTTTTTTAGAGCAGAATAACTACGCATACAGTAACGTTAAATCTGAAAAACTTACATTTAAATTCTCTGCGCTCCAAACTACAATTCACTACATTGAGATATATGTTTTGCATATCGGGTCGATATCTAAACGTAGACCTATTTTCTGCAAATTTGGCAGTGTTCGTTCTTTGATCAACACACTTTTCTCTGCCAAATTTCACAACAACCGGATGTTAAGTAAAGCTTCTATAGCACTTTAATACCAAATCGGAAGGAATATATCGTCGGTGCGCCGACAAAAACCCCTATGTGTAATTTTTCGAATTTTTTTTTATTGTCGAATTAGAACGTCCTAGCGGTCAAACGACTACCCACCAAAGCATTTTGCGCTATCTTGACCGGTTCCGAAGTTACCAAAAACAAAAACCGACAAAAACTCCTATGTGTTGTAGGCACAGCCTGTCCCAAGGGATAGAAGGTTGGCTTAGATTCACGCCAAAAACGGCTAATGAGGTTTTGTTCAGAATCATCCCCTCTATTCGACAATGAATAGATCAAAATTGGATCTGCTTCCATTCGCGAGTTATCGCGAAAACAGCACTTTTACTCAAAACAATATTAATAGCTTTGATTTGTAAAGAAAACCGCGAAAATTTAGAACTGTAACACAATTTCCTTTAAATATGATTATTTGCAAGACGCTTTGTAACGTCCGCGACATTTGCCATGTTTTTATATTGCGAACTTTTTTGTAATCCATAAAATCGACTTACGGCGCCAAATTTTTCCTAAAATATTAATAAGATTAACATATTTGAATTTTATAATCTCTGAGGAATAGATTAATATCAACATTTTCGCGAAAAATATCCCCCGACGAATAAATTTTGTACAAAAAAAAATATTTCAGAATTATTTTACTATATAATGCTATTATCTCGCGAATGAACAGCTCTAGGGAAAAGTAGTCAAAGGAAGTTTGGGAGATAAGCGAAAGGCCTACAACTCTTTCTTTAACAAACAAAATTTATAGTAATTTTGTAAGGATTACAGTGTGTTAAAACTTTTGTATGCTTTTCCCTTTATATGAGGCATGATTTGACACATTGTAAATCCCTACCAAATTATTATAATTTTTTTTGTTAAAGAAAGACTTGTAGTCGTTTTTAATATCTCCCAAACTTTCTTTGACCACTTTTTCCTAGGACTGACCGTTCGCGTTTAATAGTTCTGAACTTAAATGTTTTTTGTTCGAAATGTATTCGTCGCGGGATGTTTATGGCGGAAATGCTAGTGCCAATCTATCCCTCAGAAATCATAGAATGTAAATATATTAATTTTAATAAATTCGCAATAATATTTCTGTAAAAATTTAGCGGTGTAAGTCGAATTTTTGGATTACAAAAATTTCGCTATAGAATACAAAACATTATATGTTTTTTCATGAAAACAATTTACCACGTCGTGGGATTTTCACATATACGATTTTTGTTATGATATATTGGTGGTAAATAATTAAAAGAAAAATTAGAAAATCTGAGATATTAACAATATTGCGATTAGACGAAATAGCAACGTTTTTTGTCTCTCCTGAAAACTAGTAAAAAAACACATAGGAGTTTTCGTCGGCGCACCGACGATATGTATATACATATATATGGAGTTTATATATAAATTGGATTTTCTGCACACTTGAAGAAATATTACTTTCAGTGTCAAGAAATTCCAGTCTGTCAAATTTTATAGTTATGGGATGTAAACTAAATCAATCTTCTATAGCACGTTAATACCAAATCGGAAGAAACCTATAATGGGGGTTTTATCTGAACCGGAACCGATTTCTTTCAAATTGAACAATGTTAATTCTTTGACAAATGAACTCCTTTAGGCCAAATTTGGTAAAAGGTTTAGGTTATGTTAGGGTAGCGGCCACATTGCCAAATCACAAAGACCGATCTCCCTAAGGGCTCATATATCCCCAACCGAAACCAACCTATTTGATAATAAAAGTTATCAATCAGACAAATTTTATAATTATGGGATGTAAACTAAATAAAGCTTCTATAGCACGTTAATATGGGGTCTTTATCTGAATCTTAACCGAATTCTTTCAAATGTGACAATGTTAATTTTTTGACAAATAAAGTCCTTTAGTCCAAATTTGGTAAAAGGTTTAGGTTAGTTTAGGGTAGCGGCCAACATTGATAGGTCACTTAGACATACCCCTAATCGAAAACAACCTGTTTGATAAACAAAGTTATCGTTAGTACGAATATCGATTCCGAAAACATCTGTCAGCCGACCCCAGTATATCCAGACCACTTCTTCCTCATCACCACAGATCTTGCAGATGTCATTGGACTTAACGCCTAACCTTCTTGTGTGTTCGCCGATCAGGCAGTGTCCCGCCAGAACTGACATTGACGAGGACAGTTTTTCCCCACTAGTGCGAGTAGACATTTTGACCGTCTCAGTTCTTATCTTGGCCTGATTGTCCAGCTACCCTATATGTGCCGATTACTGACCATCTTTTATTGGACTGTCTGATTGTCTCTTGCCAAAGCTGTGGTGCACAAATGTAATGGGTGATTCATCGTGAGGTTTAATTTATAATCTTTTATATATAAAATCCTTTGTACGTTTGTTAGTAACGCATGATCTCCGAAACCATGAGAGCGAATGGGCTAAAAATGACACAATAGCTATAGTTTGGGCTCATCTGTGTTTTTGAATTATTTTCTCGGTGATAAATGGCGTAGTGGTCAAGATATTTGCAAAATTCGTATTTCCAGAGCTATTTAATTGAAATTTAAAATGTGGGTGTGGTTTGTCCTGATAATAGTTTGTACGTATGATTCCAACTGCTAGATGGCGCTGTAGTGGACTTTTGGTCAATATAATTTTTTTTCTGATTTTTTCCTGAAACTCGGTATGTATTTATTTTTAAATGAAATATCGATCAATAACAAACCAATACAGCCCGAACAGAACGGGCAGGACAACGTCTGCTGGGGTCAGCTAGTGTAAAATAAAACACATAAACATGAAAGTGAACTTAAAATTGTATTATGGGTTAAAAGAACAATTTATGGCATTTACTGTTTGAAAATTATATTATGTAAATTTTGGCCATGACTACGTCTGATACTCCCCAGGGAAAAATAAAAGAATTTCTTCCAAAAGAATAACATTATAAGTACCATACAGTATGAACATTTTTTCGGCGTTTAATGAAGTTCTCTAAATAACTTACCAAAATGTAATTTTGGAGTATAAATTGCACTGTGTTCGAAATGGACACTTTAAATATGTAACAAAAAGGAGACCCTATGGATATACCTATTTCGGCCTTGCTGAATCCAGTGGTGCTAGCCGTTTTTCTAGGTTAGCTCTTGTTTTGCCGATATACGATCACAAAGTTTGCAAGGAAATCTGAGGGGTTAGTTATCTCGGAGGAGATTTTGAAGTGGAAGACTTCAGGAATACGCGCTTCCAAGGAACGAAATAAAGGGAATGCTTGGAGAATTATTTCTCTCAAAACAGTCGCCCACGCTTCTCACCCCCTTATTTGCAAAAAAGTTAAATCGTACCATATGTCAAACGTCATACAAATCGACGACATTTTTATAACCTCCACCATAGGATGGGGGGTATATTCATTTTTCACTCCGTTTGTAACACCTCTAAATATTGATCTGAGACCCTATAAAGTATATATATTCTTAATCGTCGTAAAATTCTAAGACGGTTTAGCCATGTCCGTCTGTCCGTTCGTCTGTCCTTCTGTCCGTCCGTCTGTCCCCCCGTCCGACCGTCCGGCTGTTGTAAACACGATACAGTCCGTACTAATAGAGCTAGGTTGATCAAATTTGGTAGAAATATTTCTTATAAATAGTTGCAGGTTGTTTGGGATTGCAAATGGGCCATATTGGTCAATGTTTTGATATAGCTCCCGTATAGAGGTCGTTCCAAAATACGGGGTTTGAGCCATAGATAACACATTTTTAAAGCAATTTAGCAGAAACTTTGCAGTTTATATTATATTTTCACCAGAATTCATCACAGCAAAAATTGTACAAATCGATTCATATATTTTTATAGTCATCCTATAGAGGTCGCTCCAAAACACAGGGTTTTCCAACAAGAGGTGTTATTTTGAATCACCCGGTATTTCGGTAGCTGTCACTTTTGAAGCTTTTATTCTTTGACATTTACAATGCATTGAAATTATTAAAATTCGAAAATCATCGAAAAATCATCTTGACTGATGAGGCCCATTTCCACCTCGGTGGCTACGTCAACAAGCAAAATTGTCGCATCTGGGGATCGAAAATCCAAGAGTTGAGAAGCCTCTCCATCCTCAACGTGTGACTGTTTGGTGCGGTTTATGGTCCGGCGGAGTCATTGGACCTTACTTTTTCGAAAATGAGGTTGGATCAACAGTTGCGGTGCGCTATCGTGAGATGATAAATGATTTTTCATGGTCGGAGTTGGATGGTATTGATCTGGACAACGTTTACTTTCAAGAAGACGGCGCTACGTGCCACACAAGCAACGAAACCATTGCTCTGTTACTGGAAAAGTTTCCGGACCGTGTTATCTCTCGAAGAGGTGATCACAATTGGCCACCGAGATCTTGTGATTTAACACTTTGGGTGCCACGTGAAAGGTAAGGTCAACGCCGACAGCCCAGCGTCGATTCAAGACCTCAAAAATAGAATTCGTGAGGCAATCGAGGACATAGGGCAGCCACTATGCGATTTGGTTATGGAAAATTTCATGAAAAGGTTATGGTCCTGTAAGGGTGGTCGTGGTTGCCATTTAGCTGATGTTGTTTTTCCTTATTAATGGCATACCTTCCTCTTTATTATGAAATAAACATCCGATCATTTATCTCAAAAAATGGAATTGAATGCCAAAATAACACCTCTTGTTGGAAAACCCTTTATATGTATTTAAGCCATAAATACCATATTTTCTAAGCATTTTAACTGAATCTTTGCAGTTTGTATTTAATTAAGACAAGAATTCAACGCAGTAAATTTTTTTTAAATCATTTCATATTTTGTTTTTGTCCACCTATAGATGTCGCTCCCAAAATGCTTATTTAAGCCATAAACACCACATTTTCTAAGAAATGTAGCTGAAACGTTGCAGTTTATATTCTATTTTGGCAAGAAATTCATCTCAATAAAATTTATACAAATAAAATTGTATTTTGTTGTAGTCCCCTTGTAGATGTACCTCTCAAAAAATCTGTTTTAAGCCATAAAGACCACATTTTTCAGGTGAAGAGTTTGGCTAAAGAATTTGAGGCCTAAACATTGCAGCGTTCTTTTTTTAATAATTTACTTAAACAAAAAGGATCGTTTCATAATTTGCTCCGTATATAAAGATTATTCCAGTAGTAAAATTGAATGCAATCCATGGTGGAGGGTATATAAGATTCGGCATGGCCGAACTTAACGCTTTTACTTGTTAGATGGTGTCTTTGAGAACAAATTCATCGGGAATAAATAATACAGGTCTCCCTTCAATATATTTATGAACAATCAATAGGTTTCATAATTTAGCAAGTTTTGTTAGTTAGCTTTGTAATTTCCATAAAAACTAACCGAAAAATTATTTACAAAAATTTAAGTAAAAAACTCATATCAATAAATATTTCCTGCTATGAGTAGAAAAATACAAAAATCATGTAATAACTCGAAATCTGCTTATTTCTCATAAACTCGTTGAGAAGGGACTTAACGTATTTTTTCGCGATGAATATATTTCTCAAAGACACTTAATAAAAATTACGTCGAGTTGTGTGACTTTTGACGTATGATATGATTTGATTGCAATTTTTTAGAAGAAAGGGGGTGAGAAGCGTGGTTGACTGTTTTGAGAGAAATAATACTCCAAGGGTTCCCTTTATTTCGTTCATTGGGCTGAAACGCATTTTCCGAAGTCTTCCTCTTCAAAATCACCTCCGAAATAACTAAACTCTCTCTGGGTTTCTTGTGGTCTAAGATCGAGAAAACAAGAACTAACCTAGAAAACCACTGGATTCAGCAAGGCCGAAATTGGTATATCCATAGGGTCTCCATAATGTTACATTTGGATACTCTCCACCATAGGATGGGGGTTTATTCATTTTGTCACTCTGTTTGTAACACATCTAAATATTGTTCTGAGACCACTTAAAGTATATATATTCTTAATCGTCGTAAACTTCTATGACGTGTTAGCCATGTCTGTCTGACCGTCCGTCCGTTGTAATCACGCTACAGTCCGTAATAATAGAGGTCGATCAAATTTAGTAGAAATACTTCTTATAGTTGCAGGTTGTTTGGAATTGCAAATTGGCCATATCGGTCAATGCTCTGATATAGCTCCCCTATTGAGGTCGCTCCAAAATACGGTTTTTGAGACATAGATACCACATTTTTAAGCAATTTAATTGCAGTTTGTATTCTATTTTAACAAGAATTCATCACAGCAAAAATTTTGCAAATCGGTTCATATTTTGTTATAGTTACCCTATAGAGGTCGCTCCAAAATATACGCATTTAAGCCATAAATACCACATTTCAAAGCATTTTAACTGAATCCATGTCATTTGTATTTAATTAAGACGGGAATTCATCGCAGTAAAAATTTTTAAAATCAGTTCATATTTTGTTATAGTCGTCCTATAGATGTCGCCCCCAAAAAGGCTTATTTAAGTCATAAACACAACATTTTCTAAGAAATTTAGCTAAAACTTTGTAGTTTGTATTCAATTTTGGCATGAATTTATCATAATAAAATGTATATAAATCAAATTATCAACAAGTAAGAAAGTTCAGTCGGGTAAACCGACTTATGAATCCCCTCACCTTGGGTCCCAAAAAAATATTAGTACATTTTTTTTTTGTTTCAAATAAATAATTGTCCATTTAAATTGCATTCAATAACTTTTAAGTATGAACTGGTATTAAAGTTATAAGCTGTTAACTTTTGGTGTAAAATGGTCCATTTGTGCGGGGGGAGTACCAACAAGGGCGTGCCAATAACGCCCATTTTTCTCTGGACTCTGGGTACTATAAAAACATTGCACTAATACTAAAAAAGCATCACATTGTACAACATTTCAAGTATTTGTATGCACTGATATTAAAGTTATAAGCTGTTAACTTTTGGTGTAAAATTGTCCATTTGTGTGGGAGGTATCAAAAGGGGCAGCCCAATAACGCCAATTTTTCTCTGGACTCTAGGTACTATAAAGGCATTGCACTGTACAAAATGTGAAGTATTTGTATGCACTGGTATTAAAGTTAAAAGCTGTTAACTTTTGGTACAAAAAGGTCCACTTGTGTGGGAGGTACCAAAAGAAGCGTGCCAATAATGTATATTTTCCTCTGGACTATAGGTTTTATAAAAGCATTACACTTTACATAATTTCAAGTATTTGTATGCACTGATATTAAAGCTACAAGCTGGTAACTTTTGGTATAAAATCCATCCATCCATTTGTGTGGGAGGTACCAAAAGGAGCGTGACAATAATGCCCGTTTTTCTCTGTATTGTAGATACTATTAAACCATTACACTGTACACAATTTCAAGTCTTTTTATGCTCTGGTATTAAAGTTAAAAGCTGTTAACTTTTGGTACAAAAAGGTCCATTAGTGTGGGAGGTAAAAAAAGAGTCGTGTCAATAACGCCTATTTTCCTCAGGACTATAGGTACTATAAAAGCATTACACTGTACATAATTTCAAGTATTTGTATGCACTGGTATTAAAGTTATATGCTGGTAACTTTTGGTACAAAATGGTCCATTTGTGTGGGAGGTAACAAAAGGAGCGTGACAATAATGCCAATTTTTCACTGTATTGTAGGTGCTATTAAACCATTACTCTGTACAAAATTTCAAGTCTTTGTATCCACTGGTAATAAAGTAATAAGCTATTAACATTTGGTTCAAAATCGAGGTAATAGTGATTAATAAACTAATACTATCTGTAGAATTTCAGAGGATTCAAATAAGTAGTATATAAGTTATTAAATAATCAATATGTCACTAAATGTTAACCCTTTGGCTAAAAATTGCAGCGTTTATTAATTTACTTAAACAAAAAGGATCGTTTTATGATTTACTCCATACCAAAGTTTTTTCCAGTAATAACATTGAACGCAATCCATGGTGGAGGGTATATAAAATTCGACATGGCCAAACATAACGCTTTTGTTTGTTACTGGACTAGCACAGTGTTATTAAACATCAATGCAAAATTTTGAAAATAATAAATAAAGCTTCTGAAGTGATAAAATCTCAGATCGGAAGAGACATATATATGGGAGCTATATTTAAATCGGAACCGATTTTCTTCAAACTCAGCAATGCAGGTCTTAGTATTAAGACACTCCACACTGCTAAATTTTAAAATGATTGAATGTGAAATGCAGATTCTATAGCGCTAAATCTAAACCGACTTTCTTAAAATTTAGTATTTTCAGCTTGTACATCAAGAACTTCTCTCTGACATATACAGGCCGGTTAAAAAATTTTGCTTATATAGTGCATATATGCCAAATCGGAGGTAAAAACCGAAATAAAATCATAAATATTCTGTGATCAGTCTATTTGTATGTCTATCAGACTCCTGATTGTCCACATCTGGAAGCAAAAATCTGTGAACGTTCCCTGATCATCACCTCATTTATTCAAATGTAAGCTTATACAAGGCCGTTAAAATATCAGAAATCATCCTGACCACAACTGTTCTTCAAATTTCGTTAATCTGAGTTTCTCTTATCCCATCCATGCCCTTAGCTATGTACTTATGTATTTGTAAATTTTCAGTTAAATAAACCTGAACTTAGCGCATTATAGTTAGAAATGTTACCATATATGTATAGGGATATAATTTGGTAGGACATAAAAAACTGTATCACTCGGGCTTTTGTCCGGTTTTAATATGTGAATAGTACGTGGTTTATATAGTATGTGCCACTTAAAATTTTAAATTTGAACTACCGATTACTTTGACTTGGGATTTTAGCCCTTTAGAATATTTGCTGTGGGGAGCCATTAAGGATAAATGTTACGCAAAGCATCCAAACACAATTTAGAGTTGGAAGCATTAAATCGAAGTTGCCATTGGAGAGATTCGACCCGAAACAATCGAAAATGTACTGGAAATTTTGGTTGATCGGATCAGGTACTGCCGATTCTGCCATGGTAGTCATATGAATGATATTGTGTTCCATTATCAAGTGACTATGTTCAACCTTTCCAATAGAACCAGACATTTTAAAAAATTATCAGTACTTTCATATAGCCGATTCAAATTTAAATTTTAAATGGTCCACCCTGTACAACACTCAAACCTACTCATATGCAAAATTTCAGATTTCTACCTCTTTAATGAAAGAGCCTTAGCGGTCAAGTGGTCAAAAATCACTGGACGTGATATCGCATCCGTTGGAGAATAGTTCATCAAATTGGCCGCTATAGATATGTTACCACAGTGTGTGGTGAGTGATATATTTTGAAAAGGCTTTAGCAATTTTAAAACGTTAACTTTTTCTCTGGATTGACCTGAGATTGGACATCGCATATTTGTTTTGGCAGTTTATACACATAAATGCGTAGCTTCATAGCTCTGACGGGATTTTTAAAAGTACTGCGAGAATGACAATTGCTTTGGTTACTGCTACACTGACCACAAATCTTTTAATTTAAAATTGATTTTCACGTGTATGTACTTATATATTTGTATTATATTTATTATTTTATCTTTGTATCTTTTATAAGTCTTCTGGATTCTGCGGTTGCTTAGACTTCTGTCTCTTCGTTAGTTACCGATTCATCTCAAATTTTCACACAATATTTTTAAGAGGTTCTCCATTCAAAAATAATAAAAAAAATCCATTAAGGAACTTTTCACGTACAGAAAGAATGAACATTTTTTTGGTTACTGCTGCACTGACCACATTCTGAGAATTGACCCAATTATGTTACAGTATATGGTGAGCGATATATTTTTAAAGGGGTTTAATATTCTAGAACGTGGGTTTACCTCAGACTGGACATCGAATTGTCCCATCGAGATCTGTATGTATATATAAATGTTTATAGTCTTAGCTCTTAAGAAACTTTTAAACTCAGTGAAATAACGAAAATTGTTTTGGTCACTGCTACACTGACCACAGTCTGAGATTTGCAAATTATTTTCCACGCATATATTTGCTATGTATTTGTATTTTATAAGAGGTGTCTGAAAGAATAAAAACACCACCAGTGGTTTAAACAACACTCCTATCAATACGAGTGCAAAATTTCAGCTTTCGAACAGTAGCCTCGGCGGTCTAACAATAGCCTCAGCGTTCAAGTGGTCACAAATTATTTGGTGGAAAATCGAAAATAAAAGTAGCCTATTTTAATTTCCGATTATTGACGAATCTGTCAAATCTAAATAACGAATCTACGCACAGTGGGCTAAAATGGAAAAAAATTGACATAATTCTGCCATTTCAAATCCACTTATCGTATTGAAATTTCGCGCGATAGGTGTGTATACAAGAGGTGTTAGAGAGTTTATGTTCGGAACTTGGGCCCCCTATCTCATACATGGGCGGAGCTACAGGGCCCTAAAGTTGACCACTTCGGGTAAACACAATTTTATCGGCTTCTAACTTTTGAATGGAGTGTCCGATTTGAGTGACGTGGATACTCCTAGACCAGACCTACAATACATTTTTATAGCTCGAAGATATCTTTAATAGTTTCCGATTTATGTGGATTTTAAATTTGAATTTTTAATTTTTTCGCCGACTTTGCCATGGAGTTTAGCCAATATCTCAGCCAAAGGTTTACCGATTTTGTTCGCGTTTTTTATAGATTGCCAATAAAATTTAAAATATCATGAAAGAATAGATAAGATATGTCAAGAAATAAGAACTGCATTCAAAAGTTAGAAGCCAATGAAAATTTTGTATTCCCGAGGTGGTCAACTTTAGGGCCCTGTAGCTCCGCTCCTGTATGAGATAGGAGGCCCAAGTTCCGAACTTAAACTCTCCAATACTTCATTGCCATACGATAAGTGGTTTTGAAGTGGCAGAATTATGTCCATTTTTATCCATTTTAGCCCACTGTGCATCGGTTCAGCCGTTCAGGCGTAATGCGGCAACAGACAAACAAAAAGAAAATCAAGTAAAAGCGTTAAGTTCGGCCATGCCGAATCTTATATACCCTCCACCATGTACTGCATTCAATTTTACTACTGGAAAAATCTTTATATATGGAGCAAATGTTGAAACGGTCCTTTTTGTTTAAGTAAATTATTAAAAAAAAAATCTGCAATTTTTCGGCTGCAAATTCAGTCAAACTCTTCAACTGAAAAATGTGGTATTTATGGCTTAAAACAGATTTTTGAGAGGTACGTCTACAAGGCGACTACAACAAAATAAAATTTTATTTGTATACATTTCATTGAGATGAATTCTTGCCAAAATAGAATATAAACTGCAAAGTTTCAGCTAAATTTCTTAGAAAATGTGGTGTTTATGGCTTAAATAAGCCTTTTTAGAAGCCACATCTGTAGTTGAACTGCAATGAATTCTTGTCTTAATTAAATACAAACTGCAAAGATTCAGTTAATATGCTTAGAAAATATGGTATTTATTTAGCGACCTCTATAGGGTGACTATAACAAAATATGAACCAATTTGTAAAATATTTGCTGTGATGAATTCTTGTCAAAATAGAATACAAACTGCAAAGTTTTTGCTAAATTGCTTTAAAAATTAGGTATCTATGGCTCAAAACCCAGTATTTTGGAGTGAACTCTATAGGGGAGCTATATCAAACCATTGACCGATATGGCCCATTTGCAAACAACCTGCAACTATAAGAAATATTTCTACCAAATCTAATGAACCTAACTCTATTATTACGGACTGTAGCGTGAATACAACAGACGGATGGACAGACGGGCATGGATAAATCGTCTTAGAATTTTACGACGATTAATAATATATATACTTTATGGGGTCTCAGATCAATGTTTAGTGGTGTTACACACGGAGTGACAAAATGAATATACCCCCCATTCTATTTTGCAGGGTATAACAAATAAACGAATGAGTCATGGTCATAAACTTTGTAAAAAGTTGCTAAATGGAAAAATAAGATATCGCTATCACTTATTTTTTAAAAAAAAATGTCTACAAATTTTATGGGGATTTAAAATTTTAAAAAATTCAGAATAATTCATTTTTAGTTTTTATGAAATTTTCAATTATTATTGAACGGCAGAGTTTACGAGTTTTACACTTACATAAAGGGACATTTATGGAACATTTTTAATTAACGCTATTAAGAAAAACATATAAAAAATTGTTTAGTTTCAGTAAATTGCTTTGAAAACAAGTTTAGAAAGTTCAGTCGGTTGAACCGACAAAAGAATCTCCCAACTTCAGTCTCTAAAAAATATTCGTAAATTTATTTACTTGTATTTTTTGGTTTTAATTCAATTATTATAAATTTAAATTAAATTTAATAACTTTAAAGTATGGTATAAAAGTTATAAGCTGTTAACTTTTTGTGCAAAACGGTCTATTTGTGTGGGTGGTACCAAAAGGGGCGTGCCAATAAAAGCATTACACTGTACAGAATTTCAAGTATTTGTATGAACAGATATTAAAGCTATAAGCAGTTAACTTTTGGTGCAAAATGGTCCATTTGTGTAGGAGTTACCAAAAGGGGCGTGGCAACACCGCCCAATTTTCTTGACGTGTTAGCGACTAACAAAGTAATACTATGTGTGGAATTTCAGAAGATTCGAGTAAGTAGTATAGAAGTTATTAAAAAAATATATTATATTTGTGGGGGAGGTACTAGAAGGAGTGTACCAATATGGCCCATCTTCGAACTTAGCCGGAGACAGAAAAACAATTTTAGCGCATACCAAATTTGAAGTCAATCGGTTAATCATTTCGAGAGTTATCGTGCGCACCAACCACCGGACAGATGGACGGACATTGCTCAAATGACTTAAAATGTCCCAAATCGAATTTCCGTATATACGTATTTGGGAGCGATCTTTACAGGGGAGCTATATCAAAATATTATCCGATATGTCTCATTTTCCATCACAAACAACCGTAAACTATATGAAATATTTCTGCCAAATTTCATCATTCTACCTCTATTATTACGTGATTTCAATCCAATTTTTTCTAGTCCCGCTAAATAGGTTATGCCAGTACAAAATACTGTGTAAAATGGCAAGAGTGTCCGATAAGCCGTTTTCGCGTTTCACCGTGGGTAGGTGAGTTTGGGGTATATTGTACAGGAGTTCCCATTTAAAATTTCTGATCTATTTAAGATATTTGAACGCAACAAAAACCGCTGTAAAGGTTATTTCATAAAGGACAAAATTATATGTGACTAGCGGACCCGGCGAACTTCGCCTCGCCCCAATTTAACGCCTTCAGATAAACTCCAGAGTGATAATAAAACACAGATAGTTAAAATTTTAATGCGATTTGTTTAAAAGGAATCGAAATCAGTAGAGATAAATCGAATCAGATGATAAACAACAAACAACGAAGACAGAAGAAAGGCAACGTACAGATGACCGTGCGAAAAACAGGGAAATTCGAGATTAATTCCACAGACTTCCTACGATTGGTTTTGAGATTTATTGATTGTCATCGCAAAAGCCAATCGTACAGGGAACTGAATCCGCTTGAATTGGAATGAAAGATCAGTTGGAATAATCGGAATTCGCGGGATAACAACTTCCTCTCCTTTGAATTTTCCCTTGATGATCGTCGCCTGAATCACATTGTCCATCAGTTTCATAATGGACAACCGCGAACTATGCACAATTTCGGATGATTCAGATTCCGCAACATGATTATGATCGATTCCACCTTCAGCTGTAAATTATGCGGCGGAGCTCCTGGCACATCAAGCGAGTTCGATTTTACTTTGAATAATAAAATTCATGCTATCGACGTCCTTATTCTTCGCTGCTAATATTGCCCATTCACTAATCTAATCGAGATTTGGAAACACTTTGGTGATGAGTTCCTCGTTCGACGATGTGAACTCGCAAAAATTTTCCGGGAACAATATCAATGCAGTGGAAACATCAATAGTAATTTGGCCATTGCCAAGCGCCAACAGTTGTTTCGAGAATTCAAGAGCCGATGAGTCGTTCTGCAACGCGACTCTCATGTTCGTGGTCAATTTCAACTGCTTGACATAACTTCTTGACATGCAGCCACAAAGACCACTATTTCAGGCATGCATTAATTTCATCGGCAGTAGATTTCGGGATGACGGGAAGCGTTTGACGAAAATCTCCGGAGAGCAATATCAGACTCACCAAATTGTCTCAAATCACGTCGTAAATCCTTCATCGTTCGGTCAATTGCCTCCAGAGCTCGTTTATGCGCCATCGTGCATTCATCCGAAATTATGATTTTGCAATGCCCGCAATCCAATAAGATAACGTTACCTCTTATACTCAAACTTATTATCTGAAAAAATGTTCGAATTGATAAATATCGTGAATTTTAATTGATCGTAATGCTTGTACCGTTTGCCGATGTGATACGCGAAATCAGTGTAACAATACGCAAAACTCGAATGAATTGCACCAAGAAAAATAGCACATACTCGTACATATGTTTAATAGAAAACTTTTTTGTTTAATAGAAAATTAATAAAAAAATTTGGATTGAAAAAGAGAGCAGTAGATAGGAACAGTAGGAATCTCGCAAGAAATAGCAGTAGATAGGAACAGTAGGAATCTCGCAAGAAATAGCAATTTTCGATTTTCCCAATTTTCCGACTTTTCCGGAGGGTTTTCCCAAAATTTTCTTTCGTAACAACCTTCTCCAGGCAAATACGAACAACTGAAAAAAAATTGAGCCAAATCGCTCCAGCCGTTCTGACGTGATGCCATTACACAGATGGACCGTTTCATTTTTATATATATAGATATATATAGATAAAAAAATGTTTTGTACAACAAAAAATATTTCTAAAAATATATTTTAAATACTTTTTTTATTAAAGCTCCTTAAATCTTCGACATTTTTTCGTCAAATCAGCTAATAGTGTATTATTAACCCCAAATATCAAATTCATAAAACATAACCTTATTAACAAGTTTTAATTTATAAATTATACTAGTTTTAATTTATAAATATTACATTTTAGAACAAAAAATCGATTTTAATTACTATTTTCAGAATAAAAGTATGTCATGATGCTTCCGAACAGCATCCATATCGATATTATTAAAGCTACAGCCTTTACAAACAAAATATTTAAATATCTTTCGTAGATGTTTCTTAATTTAGGAACGAATGCTGCAAAATTTGGGGGAAATCATTTCAGATTTAGATTATGCCACTTTTCGATATTTTTTGTTCAATTTCTAAAGTTTAAATGTGCATAACTCCCACAGTTTTGAAGAATTTTCAACAAAATTGTATTCCCGTTATTAGAGCACCATACTTAACACTTTCACTAAGTTTCATCAAAATCGGAGACATTTTTAGTCGTCTTTTGAAAACAAAGTCACTTATGCGAACAAGAACATTCTGCTGGAAGTGGATTGCCAAACAAAACTCGACATCAGATTGCAGTGCGTCGAGTGAGGTAGAGCATAAACTTACTAAACCAGCTCGCATTTGCCTGGAGATTAATAGGACACAATATAAGATTTTTTGGGGACGATAGTGCTCTACTTAAGTATTCTCAAACGTTTTTTACCTTTTTAAGAAAAAAATTGTTGGCCCATATTCAAGCGATTCTCAAGTGTAATACAGTTAATCTCGCACTTGAACAACATTGTAATAACTTCATAAAAATGTTTGTTATCTACGACATTAGCATATACATAATTAAATTCAATTGTTTGTAAAGTTTTTTAACACCCTCTCTGCCGTAATTTGTTGGCGCTATTTGCTGTAGCTTCTTGAAATGATGTTGAGGTTGGCATTGGCGGCAGTATTGCTTCACACTTTCAACTCTGATTCGATTCCAAGCAACTTTCTCATTGTTGCTAGTAAATTATTTTTACTTGACGTAGTTTAGTTTGAGTTTGTGAATATCATCTAGGCTGGAGTTGGGGCAGACGCAATTGGTAGGCATGCAAATGAAATCGCTAGTGAATTATCTATAAAACAATCGACTTTCGACGACAATGCCATTCAGATTATTTCATTTCATTGCAGACAGTCAGTAGACACGCAGACAGACAGACAGGCATCAAGACAATTTGCGTTTCTCTGGGTTTGCTGCAAAAGAAATTGCATTTTAAATAAAGTAATTTATTTATGAACTGTTTTTTAAATTCATGTGACTTAATTGAGTTTGATAAATCCATAAACTTTACTCGCATGCAATGCATGTATACTCGTAGATGTCGGCAGATAGATGAACATTTTGTAGATGTCGTTAGTAAAAACTAAGGCCATTTACTTAGTATTTTCCTCTATACTATTGTTCTATAAGTATTTAATAAGTAGGAATTGAATGTTGGATTATATTAGAGTGGTATCCTGTATTTTAGTCTCACATATGTTAATGAGTACATTGGTGTAGGGTATAAAAATATAAGCTTTCCCAAAACCCTCACGTTGAACAAATTTGATTGTTTTAAAAAGTCAGGAGGTGCACATATTTATACCCTACATCACACGTATTATAACTTTGTGTACTTGTTTGTTACACCCAAAAGAAGTTGAGATAGACCCATCGTTTATTATACTGATCTATTTAGAATCACTTTCTGAGTTGATTTAGCTATGTCCGTCTGTCCGTCCGTCCGTCTGTGCATGTATAATTGCAATCAAAGTACAGGTCGCAATTATGGTCCGATTTAAACGAAACTTCTTTTGGCCCAAGGACGATCTCTATTTATTTTGGTTGAAATCAGTTCAGATTTAGATATAGCTCACACATATATGTGCCTCCGATTTGGCGTATATGCACTGTATAAACAACATTTTTGAAGCGATTTGTATACAAATTGACCCTTAGAGACAACACTAAATTTGGAGAAAATCGGTCCACATTTAGATATAGCCCCATATATATGTTAGGTTAGGTTGAATAGAGGGGGCGCATTGTCATGGTGCACAATGATTCGTCTTCTCTTGTTCGTTTTTCGAATTTCTCCGAAGGCTTCAGGCAAACAAATTGTGGTGTGCCGCTCAGAATTGACCGTCTTACGTTGCTCAAGTGGAACAGTCGCTACATGACCAGTTTTGTCGAAGAAACAGGCGACCATTTGCTTCGAAGTGCTTCTTCCACGAACAACTTTCGTTGTATTTGGCTCGTCTTCGAAGACCCACACGGTTCGGGCTCATACGCATAGATCCAAGAGTCGTCACCTGTGACGATCTTATAAACGTCTTCTGAAGCACTGCGATCGTATTTTTTCAAAATTTCTTTGCACCAATCGACACGAGCCTTTTTTTGAGCGATTGTCAATGTGTGCGGGATCCAACGAGAACAAACCTTTTTTACGGCCAGGTGTTCATGCAATATCGAATGTATGCTGGTGGAAGAAAGTATTAAGTTCATCGATGTAAACAACACGAATGATGGTCGTACGTCAAAACGTTCTGAGTACGTTTATGCTAAAAAATTTCAAACTTTCCAATTGAAATGTCAGATGGCGCCAGGCAACACTTAGTGTTGCCTTGGCCGAAAATATATATAGCAACCCTCGTAATCGCTGTAGAAACTGTATTTTATATCCGATCAGTACGAAAAAGATGTTTCTTATATGTTCCCGCGATTTAGTGTCAAAGCGCTGTAGAAGTTGTATTTTGCTTCCGATCATTACAAACTTTGGCAGAAAGAAATTTCTTAATTTAATATCGAATACTGTTTACTTTGGGGATAATCGGTTCAGACATAGATATATTCAGCATGTATACGTTTTTGCTTATTAGGATTTTAAACGCTATTGAAGCTGCATTTTACGACCGATCTTTATATAATTTAGCTGAAATTAGGGTTTTGAATCAAATTGATGAAAATCTGTTTTGATTATGTGCCTTCCGATTCTTGACCAATGATCGAATACTGCACATTTTAACTGAAACGAAACCAATTTTTCCAAATTATTAGCGCAATGCCCCTTTTTCCCGCCAAACTTTCTGTCTTTCCTTACGGGTTTTTATTTATTCTTATTTTTTTTATTATCCCCTCACCTTACGATTGAATCGATGCAAAATAGATTCTTTGGCTGTAATTTTCACCTGTGCATTCCGATTCTTGATCAATGATCGAATATTTTTTTATACAATGTAGTTTATTCTTTTCCAATACACCACAAAAAACCTCTCTTTCGAAAGGAAGAGTTGATCGAAAAAACTGAACAATTCGAATGTGAAAACATTCAAAATGTAATTCAATTAATTTTATAAACAATAAAAAAGGGTTATAAAACAATATGATACATTAGTGTAAAATGTAATATACATTATAAGTGTTTTTAAATTTTGTAGCAAATAAGTTTTAATTTTTTTTTAATGTTGATAGAACTTGAACATCTCTGAAATTAGCAGGCAAGTAATTATATTCATGTGGTCCAGCATAGGCTATGCGCTGTTTAATCAAATCAAGTCTTGTGTTTCTTCGCGTTTGAACTATATTTTGTGGAAATTGTATCAGGTGACTATTTGTTCTAATTATTTTGAAAACAAAGACTAAAATTGTTTTGCTTATAAAGAGTGGTTAAACTTTAAGGTCCGATGTTGATTTTGAATAAAACACAAATTATTTAGGAAATTATTGTCATTTCTTTTTATTATGATAATATTGGTATGGTTCAATTATGTATGGAATAAAATATCGGCCAAATGGCCGCCGCGACCTCGGCGGCACACCTCCATCCGATGGTCCAAATTTTCGATGACGCTGGGGCAAAAATGAGGTTCTATGCCGTTAATGTGCCGAATTATCTCATCCTTTAGCTCTTGAATTGTTGCTGGCTTATCGACGTACACCTTTTCTTTCAAATAACCCCAACGAAAGAAGTCCAATGGTGTCAAATCACATGATTTTGGAGGCCAATTGACATTGCCACGACGTGAGATAACACGGCCATTTAATTTGTTGCGCAAAAGAGCCATTGCTTCGTTAGCTGTGTTGCAAGTGGCACCGTTCTGTTAAAACCACATATTGTCCACATCCATATCTTCCAATTCGGGCCATAAAAAGTTCGTTATCATCTTTCACCATTCATACACAGTAACTGCCTGACCAGCCTCATTTCGAAGAAGTATGGCCCGATGACGTCGCCAGCCCATAAGCCGCACATCTCCTACAGACCCGGTTTGCTGAAATTTGCTCACAATTCTCCCGATTGTGGACACATTTGGTCGATTATGCTGATCAAAAAAACATCACGAAGTGCACGAAATGCATTTTGATTTGAACGCCCATTTTCGTAAAAGGCTTAAAAAACTTTAACGCGTTGCTTGATGATGTATCTTTCCATTGAGTTAGTCTGAAATTGAGAAATGTCAAATGAAATGGAGAAAAAAGCTTGACGTTTAGGTCTGGTTCACATTCAACATTCACAAACCTTACAATTTAACCACCATTTATAAACCTAGTACAGGAAGCATATTATTCGTGTGAATGCTAAATAAATCCAAAGTAGAGTACCTTAATGAAGATAATATACTAGTTTTATAGCCTTGTTTTGGGCTGATTGAAGTCCTTGATGAGTTGCTCATTCTACAACCATATACAGAAGGAAGGTAGGTCAAATGAGAGTGTACAATGAATGATAAATAACCACCATGCAGCTGTCGCCAGTTTATTCTTGAATTTGTAAAGCATTCCAATATCAGATGCAATTTTGTTTCTTAAATTATTTATGTGTTCATTCCAGAGCAAATTGTAACTCAAAGTTATCCCTAAATATTTCACCACATACGATTCAGTAACTGGAGTACCAGAAACGTAAACGTTATTCTACCATAATTTCTACAATAGTATGGTTTAAATCTTACGAATTTTGTTTTCGTTGGGTTGATTGCATTGTGCAACTAATTTTGTTTCATTAAATCTTTCACGAACGAAACCAATTGGACATGATAGTACCCCACTAGTATATCAAATATATCAAAACCACCAAAGAGTTTTGCAAAGTTAGCTCGAATTTTTGTTTTATAGCCCTTTTAGTTTAATTACCAGGCAAATGTGCACTATAGCGGGCAGATAAAAACAAACGGGTCCAAGGGCTTTCAAAAATGCTCGAAAGGCCACAGATATGCGATACGGTACTCGCAGGATAGGAAATGTCAACAAGATTCAAAAAAAGAAGAAAAATCCAGAATCGGCGACAAGGTCTAAAATTTGGGGGCCCAAAAAAGTCCTGTAAAATGTCCTAATATTTATACATGTAATCAATTCATATATTAAAAAATTGGAATTGAATATTTTAGATCTTAAATATCACAGTACAGCATTTTTCAGCTCATTGATTTGGGACTTAATTCTGAGAATGGGATGTGAAAATACCTCCAAAAATAAGAACTTCTGCATTATTCGTTTAGTCAAGTTGGGTCAATTAATAATTTAATGGCACCGCGAATTTTTTTGCTCATGGTGGATTTGTATCACTTTTTCTATATTTTAACACCGTTATATCTCTGTAAACCGTATGGAATATCTTTTTGTGTCTGAAGCAAAGTTGTAGATATTGAATAGGAGAAAAAAAATGCGGAGCATACCTACCCGAAAAAAAGAACATTCCTACCATTTATCACCTTTTTTGCAATAACTGGATTAAAAATTCAAAAATATGCTGTTTTTTATAAACTATATTTTGCATGAAAATAAAAAAATTCCGATTCATATTACAGCTATTCTTACACAGAAAATATCAGATTTTTATATGAGATAATTATTGGCAATATATATCCTGGTTGAAGTTGACGCTTGCCGTTCTTCGTTTCTCATATTCATGTTCTGAGTCTGCATCATCATCATCCGAGTTAGACATAATATTCAAGGGCATGTTTTGTTCAGCGTGTACACCAATTTCAGTGTCATCTTCATCTTCGGTGCTTTCATCTTCAAACTGCATAATTTTAGAACTCCACCAACAAACCTACGCAAGCAATGCATGTAATTTTTTGCCCTTGTCGCTTTTCCAATGACATGGTCACCTGGTGGAACCTCTCTCCTTATTCGTCCAATTCCTGAGGTAATTCTGCCAAAATGGTATTAAGGTGGAAATGCATGAAATGTAATTTTAATGTCATGGATGCATTGATTTTTTCAACATAATACAGCAACTTGTCCACTCGTGTCTGTCTCGCTGAACACGGTTCTTTACTAAAACGTCTTCGATGACTTGTTTCAATGCATCCCATGCACATAGGTGGTTATAACAGTTCGAAAGCATATTTGTGAAAGATTCGCATTTCATTAATTTTCGTATATCCGGTCCATTGAGAATACCTATTTAAAATAAACAAAAAACATTTGCGAACAAATTATTTGTATTGCGAATATATAGATGTGAACAAACACAGATATGACAATATTTAAATACAGACAACATTAAGTACCGTTCCTAATTTTAACTTCACTGAGTTTTAGAAAGATGGATTTCAAGCAGTCATAGGTTTCATCAATATCTTTGACTACCACTTCGACGAATTTCCTAGCTATTCTTAATTTCATGTGAAGCTATGGCAACAAAATATCATCTAGATCCTTCATCAAAGTTTCATTACATAATTTGAACCTTTGATGCAGGGCTACGGAGTCGAGCCAAAACTATTCGACTCCGACTCCCGGAGTTGTTTTCCAAAAATTCTATCGCATAAATGGTACATTTTGTACAATCCGTCTAGGAGTCGACCATAATTTTTCGACTCCGACTCCGGGCAAATATCCCCGATTCCAAGACTCCGACTCCACAGCCCTGCTTTGATGTAATTTGAACCTCGAGCTCGGGAGTTCTTGCTTTCCAATCTTTACATTGATACTGATTCCGTGTGTATCGCGAATGACAATTACAAAGGAAGCAGAAGTATTTTGGAAACACGCCCTTTAATATAATGCCTTGTGTTATTCTGACAACCTTTAGATCACAAACAATCTTAATTTTCATTGTTCCATTTCCTATAGAACACCGACGAAACGTCCCTACGGTATTGCAAATAGATAACACCGTTGTAAAACATGCTAAGTCGACTTAGTATGGTTTTAGGGAGATTGCATTTTTACTTTCCAAATATTCTAAATTATATTCAGTCAAAATTTTGTGTTTTTCCGTCAACCCAATCAAAAGATATTCACAAAACAGTACTGGTCATTCGATTTGCATTATAAAGGAATTTTCAAACTTTGATCGCCACCCCTGATAAACTACCTTTTTGCCCTTAGCATAGTTAAGAATGGAGGTATCGATTTGTGGATTTGTAATCCAGTTATTGAGCAAAAATGGTGAAAAATAGGAAAAATTAATATAAAAAAATTTGCATTTATGCAATTTTTAAGGCACTGGATACACTTTTTTTGTGTTGGTTTGTTCCGCATTTTTTTCTCCTATTCAATAAATACAGCTTTGCTTAGACAGAAAAGAGATACTCCGTACGGAATACCGAGATATAACCATGTTAAAATAAAGAAAAAGTGCTAAGAATCCACCTTGAGCAAACAATTCGTATGCCATTAAATTACACTGTGATACAAAATCGAACTTTCCGAATGGGAATGGGATGAGACCAATTGCAAATGAAAGTTGACATTATACATAACAAAACCTTCAAGGGTTTTTTTCAGGTCAGTGCGAGATTTTTTTTTACAAGCATTCTCAGAATTGAGTCCCAAAATCATGTGTTGTACTGCGTAATTTAATTTGTTAATTTTTAAACTTGATGTGGCTCTGCCTTTAATGCCCCATACGCTATTGGATTTTCATTTCCATTAACATATCGTATATCTGTGAGCGCCAAGATCTTTGGGCCTATTGCACCATTGTGCACTTTTTGCATTTTGGGGTCATTTCGGATGTGGTGGTGTTTATGCCCCACACCACACTGTGGTACAGGGTATTATGACTTTGTGCATTTATTTGTAACACCTAAAAGGAGAAGAGATAGACCCATTGTTTATTATACCGATCGACTCAGAATCACTTTCTGAGTCGATTTAGAAATGTCCGTCTGTCTGTCTGTCCATGTATTCTTGTAATCAGAGTGCAGGTCGTATTTATGGTCCGATTGTAATGAAATTTAGCATAGTTCTCTTTTTTGGCCCAAGGACGATTCCTATTGAAATTGGTTAAAATCGGTTCAGATTTGGATATAGTCCCCATATATATGTTTCACCCGATTTGACATGTAAGCGGTGTAGAAACCGTGTTTTATATCCGATCAGTACGAAAATCGGCAGAGAGAGTTTGCTTATTACATGTATGAACACTGCCAAATTCTTGTCGCAATGCCCATTTTCGCATTGGTAGGTAGGTGTAGGGTATTATATAGTCGGCCTCGCCCGACTTTCTGTCTTTCCTTACTGGTTTTATTTTGTTTTGACATGTGGCCGCTATAGTGCACTTTCGACCATATATAGAAACAGTCTGGAAATTTGACTAAAAATAGCCCAACTTCAAAGGCCTAACAATTCTAGCTAACTTCGAAAATCCCTTTGGGGTTTTGATATACTGGTGGTGTGCTATCAAAGCCAAATGGTCTCGTTCGGGGAAGGGTTTTTTTACATGGTGTTATACGTCTATTGCAGCGTGATTCCGTTAAGATAGATACACCATACTGAATCTAGGTTTTCAATACCTGTACATTTTAATCCCTCACCTTACAGGTTGGAAGGTATATATCATTTGCTTTATGCTATATCATTAGGACATTTTAACTCATTTGACCAATGTCCGTCGTTCCGTCTGTCTAACTCTCGAAAGGAGTAACGGATTGACTTCAAATTTGGTTTCAGATATTATTTTTTTTCTATCTTAGGTTAAGATCGCAGATGGGTTAACATTTACTGAAATATTTTGTAATATCTTCTATACTACTTACCCGAATCATCAGTAATTCCTTACATAGTAATACTTTATCCGTCGCTATCACCTTGTGTAAAACGGGCAAAGTATCGCCACCCCTTTTGGTACCTCCAACACAAAGGCGCCATTTTTACAACACATTAACTGCTTATATATTTGAAACCAGTGTATATAAGTAATTGCATTTTTGTGCAGTGTAATGCTTTTATAGTCCACTGGAAATTGGACTAGGTTAAGATCGCAGATGGGTTAACATTTACTGAAATATTTTGTAATATCTTCTATACTACTTACCCGAATCATCAGTAATTCCTTACATAGTAATACTTTATCCGTCGCTATCACCTTGTGTAAAACGGGCAAAGTATCACCACCCCTTTTGGGACCCCCCACACAAAAGGACCATTTTGACCCAAAAGTTATTTGCTTATAACTTTAATACCAGTGGCCCCAAATACATAAAATTTTGTAAAGTGTAATGCATTTATTGTACTTACAGTTCAGTGAAAAATGGGCGTCAGTGGCATAATTTTGCACCCACAAATTAACAGTTTAATACCAATGCATAATTTAATGTTATTAAAAGCAATTTAAATTGATAATAATCTAATTAAAACTGAATAAAATATATACATACATCATCCGCAAACATAAAGAGCATTCCTTTAAAATTAATACTTTTGACATCGTTGATAAAAAAACAGCAATGACCAGAGGACGCTCCCTTGTGGAACTCCACAATTCACCGGCAGCATAGTGCTTTAAGAAACACGAACTTGCACAAATTGCATTCTGTTCGATAAATAATCACGAAAGCTTTTCGATTAAAATATAGTGGTTAACCAGATCAAAAGCTTTTGAATAATCAAAAAATACACCAGCCACACTGGAGCATGCAACTAACCCTCCACAAATAAATTCAATAATATTTATAATGGCCTCTTCAGTCCCAAAACCTTTTTTGAAACCAAATTGCCTTTCAAATAAAATTTCGTTATGGTCTAAATAATTGGAGAATTGATTAAATATTAGTTTCTCAAAATTGTTGTCTACCATTGATAACAAAAATATTGGCAGCAGGTTTTCAATTTTACTAGATACTATAACATTTGGTTTGGGAATAATCTTATGGATTTTTAGAATGTTTGGATAACTTCCCTCCTCAATATTTACTGCTGTGTCCTTCCTTAACAGAAGAATTTTAGGCATTATGTTATCATTAA
This sequence comes from Eudasyphora cyanicolor, assembly GCA_963930755.1. NCBI lineage: Eukaryota > Metazoa > Arthropoda > Insecta > Diptera > Muscidae > Eudasyphora > Eudasyphora cyanicolor. The sequence goes on along the minus strand of OZ005736.1, from coordinate 168,983,380 downwards.
CCGGGTACTTTTCATTTCGTAAATTATACAACATATTTTCAAACTCAGTCTTTTCCACTCTCTGTAAATAAAATCAATTAAAGTGGTCCTCTCGGGAACTAGGGTACGAAAAATATTAATATCACTTCTAGGATCTACAGCATTATTTATTTGCATGTTTTTAACAATTCTAAGGAAAATTTCAGTCCTTTGATAAAATCATTTCATCTTCTGTTACTAAATCTTTTATTCCACGATTACATCGACTTAACTCCCTATTCAAGAACTGCCTTCACTTTTTTAAGTCTCCTTTATGTGTTTCTAAGTTATTGGTGCAATATACATACTAGAGTGATCAAAAAACCGGTTTTTTTGAAAAAATAAAAAACCGGTGGATGGTTTATTTAAGTTATAAAAAAAACCGGTGGACTGTTTTTTTCTTCGAAGAAAACCGGGGAAACCGGTAGAACCGGTTTTTTTCTGCATGTACAGTATGAAAATTGCCGTTTGAAAAACATTTTCCTTTTTAATAACAAAAAAGGCGATTTTTAATTTTAAATTTTTAAAAGCGATGTCTTCTGATCAGGAATCTTGCACCAAATTTAGTCCTGTTGGATAGTAGTTATGAGTTGGATTGTGATGAATATTGTCATTTGAGTCAAACGGTCCTTTTATCTCACACTTATAACTAATTAGCTATTGTATTTAGAAACATTTTCCAAAAGTGTTAACGATAGTCTTTTCTTCAACCTTTTAAAAAAATTAGCAAATATATTTTCATTATTTTTTGCAAAATTAAACTTTTTTGAAATTTTGGTAAACCTATGTTTTAATTTTTGATTTTTTTGCTCAAAAGAAAGCTTAGATAATTTCCTTTAAAAGCTTTGTGACCTATTAATGGGATGGGACCTGTTGATCTATCAAAATAAATATAAACCTCTGAAAAAATTAACGTTCAACAAAACATTTTAGCATTTCAGATAAGAAAAACAACCGTTTGACAAAAATATCAATATTTGACACCCTCCAACTCGGAAAGTCCTTAAACGATCTCGTTGGAATTGTGTCTCGTAACTACTATCTGATAGGGCTACTTGGTGCAATTTTCATCCCGACAGAAGACATCCCTTTTAAAAATTAACTCACTTGACATGAAATTCCCTTATGTAGTTCAGTCAAGAAAATATCAATATTTCGGGGTATTAAATAGAATATTTAATAGAGGTACTAAATCTTTATACATATATATTTTATATACACACTTTAGTGCAGGTGGGTATATACGAGTAAATATGTAAGAGTATACACTAGTCGGTTTACCCAATTGAAATGTTCTTACTTGTTTTTGTTTCGGTTTGGAAGTGGGAGAATGCGTTTACTTTTCACATAACTTCTGCGCGTATTTGTATAGAAATTGGTGAATGGCTTCGGATTCTAGCAAAGTTGCCGAGTCTTTTTAGGTCATATAAGGAGATCTTTCATATTATTATCTTAATTTGTGATATTTTGTATATAAAGTTGTAAATAATTTTTAATATTTTAGTGATAATAAAAAACCGGAAAACCGGTGGAAACAAACGAAAAAAACCGGTTGCACCGGTTGTTCGAAATTCATGATTTTGAGAAAAACCGGGGACGGAGGAAGCAAAAAACCGGTGGGCCGGTTTATTTTAAACCGGTTTTGATCACTCTAATACATACTTATATATTCATTAAATTGGCGTTACATATTTTAATTATTCTGTTAATCCTTTTAAGTCGATCTGATAACATGTAACTGTTACGATTTTTTCTCCGAGATTTTAATAATCTTACTTTGTAGCAAATTATAAAAAAGCAGTTTTCTGTTAGCCACGGAGTTAATTTTCTACGCGTATGCAAACGATTATTCGCCTTTTTGGTGTATACTGTGCAATGCAGCCGCAGTGAAAGTATTAATTAAATTTCCACATACATCGGAAAAATTGGGAGAATGATTAGTATTCTGCATGTTAGTGTTTAAAAAACAACATATCTGTTCATAGTTAAGCTTATAGGTATTTTCAAATAATTACACGATCCATTCATCAATACGACGAACCCCATTCATCATCATGACGAACCCCATTCATCATCACGACGAATAGCATTCATCACCACGACGGACTCTATTCACCACCATGATGAACTCCATTCATCACCACGACGAAACCCAACATCAGTTGCGCCGTGCCATGGCACAAAACAAAACAAAAACACATGCATACATGCAGCTCGACAAGCTGTATAAGTATGAAACATTTGTGCAAGTGGTCTGTTGGCAAAATCATTACTCGATGTGCTTATTTTTGATTTAAAATAGCAGAAGTAATGAATACTCTTCGTGATCATCCTGAGGACGAAAGTTTTTGGAAACAGAGATTCGTCATGGTGACGAACAAATTCATCAAGAGGTTTATTCCGTACGTTAGCTGACTTTTGACGAAAAAATAATCGTGATGATGTAAAAATTCAATTTTTTCATCAGGCGTACATACGCACGATAACTCTTGAAGGAGATTGACTTAAAATTTGGTACGTGATAGTATTTGTTCCTATCCCAGTCTAAATGGGAAGATTGGTCCACTATTTCTGATACCTCCCTCACAAAGGATTACAATTTAGAGAAATATTGATTCTCTAATTCATCTAAAATACCACACATAGTAATAGTTTATCCGTCGCGATCACCTTGAGAAAAAAGGGCGAAGGTTCACCACCCCTTTTGGTTCCTCCCACACAATATATATATCTTCAATACAAGTGCATTTAAATAATTGAAGTTTTGTGCAGTGTAATGCTTTTATAGTACCTACAGTCCGCTAAAATATGGGCTTTATTCCCAAGCCCTTTTTGGTACCTCCCACACAAAATGGCCAAATCATGCCAAAATTTAATGGCTTATAACGTTAATAGCAGTGTACTTAAACACTCACAATTGGGTACATTACAATGTCTACAATGCAAAATAGCCGAATTCGTCAAGCCAATTCTGGTACCCCCACACAAATTGGCAGAATCATTCGAACACAACATTTCCATAACCTTTGCTGTAATCATCTAAATTTACAGGGTGGCTGATATGTATTGCAACCAACTTCAGGTTGCTATCATTTCTAAACCGCTAGTCTGATAGCTGACAGATTTATTTCAGTGACAGTTCATTTTATTGTTTACAAGCTTACAAAAGCATTTTGATCTATTGCATTCAGAAAAAAAGTTATTCGTGATGGAATTCAAGCGTGATAGTGTGATTGCTTTATATTTGGGTGGAAAAACACAAGTGGCTATTGTTAGAGCCAGCATTTAAATGTGAATATATCTTTTGTTTCTCGTACCATTGCTCGTTACCGTGATACTGGCAGTGTTGCATCGCGTCCAAAAAGTGGACGAAAAAAAACGGTAACAACACCAGAAATGATCCGAAAAGTGAAGGCCAGATTTGATCGAAATCCACGCCGCAGTGGTAGAAAAATTGCTCGTGAGCTGAACATATCGCGAGAACGGATACAACACATATTAAAAAATGAGCTTGGAATAAAGGCAATGAAGTTCCAAAAAGTGCACGAGCTCACCGATGCACAAAAAAAAGCTTCGCTTGCACGAAAATGGCCAGTTACCGAATTTGGTTTTCTCCGATGAGAAGCCATTCCAAATTGAGCAGTTTGTGAACAAACAAAATGATCGGGTTTACTTTCCAAAGAGGTCAGCTGAAATGTACACCTTCGATTGGCCACCAGAACTCAAGCGCCGCCGATGGTAATGGTGTGGGCCGCCGTAACGGCCGATGGTCGCTCCCCGCTCGTATTCATCGACCATGGGGTCAAAATAAATGCCGAATATTATCGGGAAAATGTCCTAAAGACAGTATTGAAGCCCTGGGCAGACAAACATTTCGGCCGCAGACCATGGACATTCCAACAGGACTCAGCACCATCGCAACAATGTTTGGAAAATGGGGGTGTTGAATTATTTAAAATCATAGAAAAACGACATTTGGAACACATGTTACTGGAGTTATTACCTAAAACTTTAACGAAAATTTGCAGGATCGGATTAGTTGCAGAAGTGGGCGTAGCATTAGTTAAACATTCATTATCTCAGATACTATTGACCGTAGAAGAACGAAATTTGGATTGTAAGTTATTGCAGTCAATATTAATAATTTCACTAAAAGTGGGCGGTATAGAATAAGTGGGCGCGGCATTATATAAAATCCGAATATCTCAGTGGAGTTATTATCTGAAACTTCAACAAAAATTTGAAGGATAGGATTTGTGGGTGTGGCAAAAGTAATCCTCCTATCAGAAAATGCTATAAATTTTGCGATTGGCCCCTAATGTCAGTTCTGTTTTGACATTTGTGTAGGAAACACATGCGAAATACACGTTAATAAACAATGTTACGCTACACTGTTCCAGAACGCGGAATATTGCTGACTATTTAATAATCGGTCGGTGACTTTGGCACAACGTGATTTTCGTCGCAGATTTCCTGGCCGTCCAACGCCTACTGTTGAAACACTGCGACGTTTGGCCGCTCGCCTCGAAGAGACTGGCACAACACGAGATGCTGCCAGGCGTGGCAGACCCCGGAGTAGCCGTTCTGCAGAGAATATTGCTGCTGTAGCCGAGGATGTCATGGAAGCGCCGTCGACATCGACCAGACGACGTGCCACGCAAATGGGTATCAGTCGACGGTCTCTACAGCGAATTTTGGTACAAGATTTGAAGATGTTTCCGTACAAAGTCCAGACGGAAACATCTTCAGCTGTTAGCTGCTGACCGCCAATCGCGTCTAACATACGCTCGAAATTGTCTTTTGCGCCAGCTGTTATTATCTCAGAAATTATTGACCGAAATTCTTCCTGTAGGTTATGGGAGCAAATATTACTACTTTCACTAAAAGTGGGCGGGATAAACAAGTGCGCGTGGCAATATTAACAATGCGAATATCTCATAATTTGTTGATCGTTGAATATCGAAATTTGGAACTTACGTTAGTAGAGTTATTGTATAAAACTTCAACAAAAATGGGTTGGATCGGATTAGCGGGTGTGGCAAAAGTAGGCGTAGCATTAGTGAAAAATATATTATCTCAATATTTAATATGTAATCTATATATAAGTATATAAAAACACAAAAAATTTTAAAGCAATGTCCGTTACGGACTTTGAAAAAATCTTACCGAATTACCCCAAACCGGTTTCATTAGAAAGGCAATAATGCGAAAAGGCAATGGCCCCGCTCACATGACTCTACTATTGAAGACGAAATATTTGGGAAAACATTGGACCAATCGTCGTGAAATTTAATTTTCACTATGCGTGACCCAATAGAAAATTGGCGATATCGGGAATGTGGGCATGACCCCACCCACATGCTTCACTTACTGAAAGGTTTATGGAATGATGCCGGATTTGGGTGAAACGACTGAATTGTTTACGTGATCAAGGTAACAAAGCATCGTTTAAAATCTTCTCACAACAGATTTAGTGATGTACAAATGTCAAATCTAACTCCTTCGTGTACTTTAAAGGTATTAAATTGTAGTCTACTTTTTGATATGCACCCCATACCACGAGTAGATGTATTGAGACGCCTATAAAAAATTAGCTCGTTGTCAAGGTGCCAATTTGTGTATAGGTTTTTGAAAATTTTATTTAGTCTAAAGTTGAAAATAATTGTCAAATTTCATATAGAGAGAAGTTTAGGAAATTGGAAATGTTATACATGGCGAATGGTACAGAAGATTCTGCATGAATTCTTCTATCTGAACGTGGTTTTAGCTTGATTTATCTTTATATGAAATCTTGCAGTTTTAATCGATCTTTTTCGAATTACAGTTGTACGGTGCATTTTTAGGCTCTCCCTAAGAACCGAATCTAAGGAAATGTCCCTCGATCGACTTCCCTATTGGGAAGTTATAGCTCTGCCAAGGGCATTTATTGGAATCAATATTAAATCCATATGATCTCTTGACATGGAAGTGCTCTATTCATTTCCTTTACAATTGATGAGTATTGTTAATAAATATTTTCCTTTTTATTTCTTTCTCCAGTGTGCGCCAATGTTTCGTACGTGCAGCCTAAAAACGAAATCAATTTGGAAATGTTCCTAGACGAAAAGCAATCAGCCAAATACGCTGTATCAGCCCGAAATCCTTCACCATTCTGTATACCCGTAATGTTGGGCATTCCCATGTCCATGTGTGTCCAAATGTCCAATGTCGGTTTGCAGGGTGATAATATGAACGCCTGCATGGATTTCATGGTGCAACTGGCCTCCACACAAATCTTTGAAATGCACTTCCAGTGCATGCAAGTGGGAGCACAGGGTGCTCAGTGGGTATTACCGGGAGGTGCTCCGGTTATACCACCTTCTCAAAGTAAAATTACAGATCGTAGTGAAAATGCATCCAATGAATACTACGACGAGGAGGAGGATGCTGAGGAAAATGTTATTGGAACCGATGACCAAGTTCACAAAGAAGAGTCACATATGATGGGGGATGATGAAAACAAAGCGGAAGAAGAACTGGATTATAATGACTTAACTGAAGAGGAAAACCACAGCGAAAATACCAAAGAGAACGAAGTTCAATTAAGTAAGGAGAATGACATTGAAACGACACATGACATTATAACAGGTTCTGATACTACGACAGCGTATGTAAAAACTGAGATGATAACTGAAAACCCCAATGAGAACCTGAAAACCAACAATGATAAATCGTCAGAGGTGCAAGGTTTTGATATGTTAACCAATACCGGAGATATAACAATGGAGACGAGTGATGGTCTCGACAATTCAAATTTGTCAACTGAAACTACTATAGAATTTGAGGAAACCGATAAGCAATTTGATAATTTAAGCAATATAAAACCCAGCATGGTCACGGAAATGATTGAAGACAAAAGTGTCGAGGAAATTGATACAACACTGACTATTGAAAGCACCACTTTGAGCACGTTTACATCTTCGACAACAACAACAGCTCCAGTTTTGGCATTACCAAAAATAACAGAAACACCACAAAGTGATGCTACCTCACACCTCGAGGAAAATGATGACAATGATAATAGTCAAGATAATGATAGTGAATATGAATATGAAGACGAAGACGAGGAAAGTGATGAAGATGATGATGAAGCCGACGAGGAAGAGGCTGAAGAGGAGGACGAAATCGAAGAGCCCGACTCAAATTCAGTTGAGGTAAAAGAACCCGAAAAACCAAAGGTCGAACAACTATCTACAGCTGCAGCGAATGACATCAACAAAAATGCAACTGTTGATATCATTGATGACCATACGGAAGAGAACGAGGAAACCCACGATTCCGAAGAGTATGAAGAGGATTATGAAGAAGACGTAACTGAGGTTGTATCCCAAGAAAGTCAGGTAGATAATGGTTTTATGACTGCGACAATAGCCACAGTCCCAGCAGACAGAGTCACGGCATCTTTAGATGCAACAATCAACTCAGTGTCCAGTGAGAGTGCCGCAAATACTGACAATGTAACAAATCCTCAATTATCCATTGATGACATGCTTAATGCCAAAGATAACATCACCAACAGCAGAAGCAACAAAACTAGCAACGGCTTTAGCTTAATTGGTGATGGCCAGGTGGTCGCGGTTGCCATGGACGATGCCACAGCAGCAACTAATGGGCCCCACGAAGTCGTCAACACAACTACTGTCACCGCCAATGACAGTGCAACACCTTTAACTCGTGCTCATAAATTAATCACACCTCACAAACCCAGCCAGGCTCCAACGCATAGGGGACACCAACGGTATCATCATTTTTACCCGCAATTGCAACAGAGTCAACACCATAATACGCGTCATCAGCGCTATAATCGTCACCATCATGATGTATAGGAGCAGTTAAGACTGAGAGGGCACCAATGTTGTCGTCATCATAGACGTTTATGGTTATTTATTTATTTATAGCAACTCCCCAGTTTGACACTTCGGTAACATTTAGGGGGAGGAGATACATTTTATAAACAAATCTACTATTTACATATATTTATTTCAGTGTACATATTTACAATCAACTAACTAATTATTTGCTCAGTCACACGCTAATTAACACATGCTTGCGAATAGTACAGCCCTAGAGTTGTGGCATATGAATGGGATGGCCTAACAAATATGGACGATTCTATTTTCTATTTACATATATCAGTATTGCTAGCAGTCGTATAAAAAATTATTAAAAATCCGGTCGAAAATATGAAAGATGTTCAAAGTAGGTGTAGATGTTCTATTAGTAGGTGGACAAATCGTTCGCCCCTGGATCTGAAATTTACTCAAAATTGCATTTTTCTGCAAAAATTTCATTTAAATTGTATTTTTTCTTTAAAATTTCCCCAAAATTGATTTTTTCTGCAAAATTTCATTGTAATTGCATTTCTCTAAAAGAATTTCGTTGAAAATTCCTAGAATTTTCGTAGATAATTGCAAATTTTACAGAAAATGTAATCATAGTTAAATTTTCGAAAAAAAATTCTAGAATTTTTCTAAAAAATCCTTCAAATTTTTATTTTTCTAAAATATGTTCATGTTGGTGGAAATTGTATTTTCCAATGTTTTCTAGAAAATGTTGTTGAACTTTTAATGGTCAATGAGAGGGTTAATGTCCACTGAACGAATTAAAGGTCAAATAACGGATTAAGGGGCACTGAACGGAGTAAAGGTCAATTAACGGATTAAGGGCCACTAAAGGGATTAAAAATCGGTGCGCCGTTTAATGGATGATGACTTCTAAATATTGGCCAGTGCCCGGATTAAAGGTCGTTGACTTTATAATAACTCTCTAGAAAAAATTAAAATTTATTCATTTTCGACAATATTTTCATAAATACATTCATTCATCAAATTTATAAAAAATAAAATTTTCAACAAAATTATTTAAAAATACAAATTTTCACAACATTTTCTATAAAATTTTGATTTCTATTTGATTAATTTTCTATAAAAATGCCACTTTCACTAAATTTGCAATAAATAGCAATTTTAATGAAATTTGCAAATTTATATGGAATTCTCAAAAAAATTTTAATTTTTATAAAATTTCGATTTTGTATGAAATTTTTTCGAGCGCCCCAGTAGGCGAGTTGGTAGCGTACTCGCCTATGAGTTTGGGGGTCGTGGGTTCGATTCCCACCAGAGGCTCTGGTCTGTCGCTGCAAACATTTAGCCATATGGTCTTTGTAACCCGGCCTTTCCCTGGACCTTAGAATTAGAATATAAATTTACTTTGTATTGTAATTCATATAAATAAATAAATAAATAAAAATGAAATTTTTAATAAAATTGCAATCTCTATGAATTTTTCAACAAAATTGCAATTTTTTATGGAATTTTCAATAAAATCATATTTCATCAACATTTTCTAGAGCGGGACTTAGGCTAGCTACATGCGAGACATGGTTTTAAAATAATAAAAAAAAACTTAAAAAGATTGTATAATACTTTATAAAATATTTAAAAACAATTTTGAAAACAATCTAAAAGTTATTGTCTAAAAGTTGCAACATTTTCATTAGAAACGATAAATTTATTACTTTTTGATAAGACTTGCTAAACGGCACCCGGATCTAGTTAACTGCTATTAATTTTGGCTTCCAAAGCGGGCATATTATAAGCATTCAAATATAAAATTATTAATTTTTATAATTTTCTTTTTTATTCTAAACAACAATTCAGACTTGTAAGTAAGAATGCTTTTCTTTTGCAAAAGATCTAGGAACATCAGTTTTGTCATTTCTTAATTTTATGATAAACTAGCTGGACCCGGTCCACTTCGTTGCCCCAGATTTTAGATTTCCGATCCAGCCCATTATTTGGCAAATTACGTAGACTGCCATCACATGCATATGGCAAATGTGTGCATGTGTAGTTTAGGCGTTATGCTGGTATACATACATACATACATACATACATACATACATACATACATACAAACATTTTTCCATTTTTATATATATAGATTATATTTTTTTGTCAACATTAAAAGACGAGAGTGCCAAAAATTTTGCGCCCCTCGTGTGCCTTGCGCCCCGGGGCTTCAGCCAATTAGCCCATATGTTAGATCTGGTACTGTCTACTCGTATACTACTTACTCGAATCTTCTGAAATTTCACACATAGTATTAGTTTGTTAGTCGCTAACACGTCAAAAAAAATAGGCGAAGTGGCCACTACCTTTTTGGTACCTTCCACACAAATAGACCATTTTAAACCAAAAGTTTACTGCTCAGGGCTTTATTATCAGTTCATACAAATACTTGAAATTTTTTACAGTCTAATGCTTTTATAGTACCTAGAGTCAGAGAAAAGTGGGCGTTATTGGCACGCCCCTTTTGGTACCTCCCACACAAATGGAGATTACATCAAAAGTTAACAGCTTAGGTAACGAATACTGAAACATATATTTTTGGGAAAAAGAATATTCCAAAATTGGTTTTTGTGAATGCGAAACAAATGTAAAAAATGGTGCGAAAAATTCGCTTTCGCATATGCGAATGCGAATATTCGATATATCCCTGTGCCAGACAGACGGACATTGCTCAAATGGCCTCAAATTGCCCAAAACGGATTACCGCCAAATGTACTTGAAGTCTTAGGCCACTCCTTCGTTTGGCCCGTAGCAAATAATATATATGTAAGTATACCCTCTGTTCCACTGTTTGTAGCTATCATAATTGCCTTAAACTTATCGCGTATTCAAAATACTCTGTCAATAATTGGTACAATATGAGAGCAGCTCAATATGCAATAATTGAGAAGTGCTTTCAAAGTATCATACAGAGTACGGCCGAACGTTTGCTGTCGCTGTAAGAAGCGACAACAATAACAAATAGTGTGCCTTCCCCGAAAATTGCAGGATTTTGGCCAAGGTGCCGATGAGGTTGCTTGGTAGCTTCCGAAACGATATCGTCCACCAAACATTGATCACCCTTAATACATTTCACACATTTCTTATTCTTCTTTTTCAAAGAAGGTTTGTTTTTCTGTTTTACAGAAAACAAAAACAACGATATCGAACTCAATAGTCAAAAACAAAACTATGAAAATAGCTTACATATCGAGCCATAACCGCCAAAAAGACTTAAGCGCCATCACAAAGACTGTAGAGGAGGAAAATTTTATGTTAACATGTATATGTAATGCGTACATCTGTTTATATTACTGTAAAATTTTCTATAACGGTATATTTTACAACTATAAAATTCTGACAATTGATGCCATTTGTCATAATTTAACGATTTCCCTCAAAAGAATTAAAATAAATCATGGTGGCGCTTACGTCATTTTGGCTGTTACGGCTCGATATATACATATGTACCTCCGATTAGGAATAGGTATGTATATACACTCTCTAACCAATCTGTATTAAAATTGACGGAGAGAAGTATCTTGAAACAATACGAAATTTGAGGAAAATCGGTCCACATTTAGATATAGCCCCCATATATGAGTCATTCCATGCCAAACGGAACGATTTTTGATTGCTTCGAAATTTTATGTATGTATTATTTACCTAAAAATATCTTATACGTAGTTGACGAAATTACGTTTTTTTTCAAAAAGGTGTGTTCATTCTTTAGCTTGTATCTCCTGAAATACGTGACCGATTTAAATGTGCTATTCCTTGTTTTGAAGGTAATTTCAACTACTACAACTAACCGGAGTAAGCACTGTAACAAATATACCAATTTTTAATGGTTTTTGCCCTTTTATACTTTTATACTTTCTTTTGCGATTTTCAAAATGATTACACACCTCGATTTTTTTGAAATTTTAATGTCGTGTTCTTAGATGTCTTTGTTAACTACTGTATGAATTTGGAAGTGGTGAATTGATGGGAACTATTTTTTTACGATTTTGTATAAAAAAACATTTGCATAATTTCTGGGAATGTGCTTTAAATAATTAACAGAATGATAATGTTGTGCCATTAGTTTATTAATATAACAAAACAACAATAAAAATTATTAATTTTGCAAAATTATTTGCAAAAACGTAAAAATCAGCGATGGCTTGATATTTAACAAACAAAACTCGTTAAACAATAGCAATAGTCGAAAGATAAGAAAGTACTTATTAAACTTTACTTTGAGATGAAAATTTTTTTAAAAGCGCAGCAACCTGGAATTCTCTTTTTGATGTAGAAAAAAAATGCAATAACTTTGTTAGTCCGTTTTTCACATTCAATTCGACAATTCAAAGCAATAATAAAGCAAAAGTAATTAATTTCTGGAACTCAAAACTACCACACATACATTCCATTGGCCGATAAAACAATTAGAGTTCACACAACATCAACTTCCGAACAGTACTAAGTTAAGACGGTGTACAATGATTAATATTTTTATACCCATTTTCTTCTTTTTTATTGTAAATAGTACTCTTGATTCGAATCTTTCTCATAAATTTTTTATTGTTTTTATTTTTACATTAGTATACTGATTATTAATAATTGGTATTATTTTCTTAAATGTTTTATGGTTTTAAATGTTTTAATAAACTAATGACTAAAAATTATCATTAGGTTAGATATTTCAAGCACTTTCACAGAAATTATGAAATTGGTCTTTTTATAAAAAATCATAAAAAAATAGTTCCCATCAATTCATCACTTCCAAATTCATACAGTAGGTAAGAAAGACATCTAAGAACACGACACTAAGATTTCAAAAAATCGAGGGGTGTAATCAATTTGAAAATGGCAATAGAAAGTATACTCGTATCAGTTGCAGTGCCAGTTAGTTGTAGTACTTGAAATTACCTTCAAAACAAGGTATAGCACATTAAAATCGGTCACGTATTTCTGGAGATACAAGCTAAAGAATGAACACAACTTTTAGAAAAAACTTAACTTCGTCAACTTTAAATTGCTCATAACTTTAAAGAAATTTTTTTTTAAATTTATTCTTCAACTACGTATAAGATATTTTTAGGTAAATAATACATACACAGAATTTCGAAGCTATCAAAAATAGTGATGTCAAAATCGTCCCGTTTGGCATGGAATGACTCATATAAGTTACCTCCAAATTATTAACTTACTGCGTCTCTGGCAATTCTTAAGGAAGTGTATGGCACTATATAGTCTGCCTTTTCTTACTGGTTTTAAATAAAAATTTTATTCTTCGTTGTTTCAATGAACAATGTTTTTCAGTGCACAGTTCAAAATTCTTATTCATGCTTAGCAGAAACATATTTGATTTTTTTTCGGGATAATTGCACATTGTTCCCGATTTCAAAAAAATTCCCCACAACTGTGAGTGAGAAATGCTTTCCATTGTTTGCCTTTTGTTTATTTATAATAACTAAATCACGTATCTAATTGGCATACATACTCGTATGACTACACTAACATATTTATTAATTTGTTATTTATGAGCCGTTAATGTTGTTGTTATCATATCAGTTTTATTTTTTATTTATTTAAATAGCTATAGGATGTTATTATTGTAATTGATTTGTTTTTAATTTTAATTAAATAGTATTAAATTAAATAAAATAATAAACAATTAAGTTTGTGCAGTCGTTAATGCCTTTGTTATTTAATATGAAGTAAGTATGTATATGGGACTACTATAAATGTGGGCAATTAAAGAAATCTGAACTTATATAGTTGTTTTTTTTTTAAACCTACATCACTGCCGCGCAGTAGATCAGAATCCGAATCCATCGACCAAAATTATGACAATATTTTGAATTCGGTAAAATAACAATATCAGAAAAGGAGCAACGGCATCTTTTGGAATACTAACATTGAATGTAACGCAATGGGACATTTTTAGAAAATTTTCCCGATATATTTCAGCAGCGCGTATTTGATGTAATCTACATATATATAAAAAGAGAATGTGCGCTTGTTTGTACCATATAGATGGTACCTCTCACACAAATGAAGCTTTTTGTACCAAAAGTTACCAAGTACCCATCTGCAGATAATGCTTATGTAAAGGGTGGTTAAATTTTAATTTGTAATAAAACACAAATTACACTATGCAACAAAAAAAAAATTTGTGTCCTAGAGCTAAAAATTATTTTTTTGTATAGATTGTGGCATACTGTTATATAAAATCAAAAACAAAAATTTTTTTATGGATAATTTTTATACCCTACACCACACTGTGGTACAGGGTATTATAAGTTTGTTTCACGGCAGATGTTTGTAACACCTTAAAATAACACAGCTAGACCCACCTTAAAGTATACCGATCGACTCAGAATCACTAGCTGAGTCGATTTAACGATGTCCGTCCGTCCGTCCGTCCGTCCGTCCGTCCATGTAAAGTTGTTCGTCGACTACAGGTCGCAATTTCACTCCGATCGTTCTGAAATTTTGCAGTTTAGAGTATTTCGCGTCTGTTAAGATCGCTATTGAATTTGGTTGAAATCGGTTCAGATTTAGATATAGCTCCCATATATATCTTTCGTCCGATTTGGCCCTTTAGTCCTATAGAAGCTGTATTTTACATCCGATCGTTTTGAAATTTAGAATGGTAAAGTTTCTTGATCCATGAACCAACATTGCTGAATTTGAAGAAAATCGGTTAAGATTTAGCTATAGCTCCCATATATATGTTTCGTCCGATTTGGCCCTTTAGTCCTATAGAAGCTGTATTTTACATCCGATCGTTTTGAAATTTAGAATGGTAGAGTTTCTTGATCCATGAACCAACATTGCCGAATTTGAAGAAAATCGGTTCAGATTTAGATATAGCTCCCATATATATCTTTCGTCCGATTTGGTCCTTTAGTCGTATAGAAGCTGTATTTTACATCCGATCGTTTTGAAATTTAGAATGGTAGAGTTGCTTGATCCATGAAGCAACATTGCCGAATTTGAAGAAAATCGGTTAAGATTTAGCTATAGCTCCTATATATATGTTTCGTCCGATTTGGTCCTTTAGTCCCATAGAAGCTGTATTTTACATCCGATAGTTTTGAAATTTAGAATGGTAGAGTTGCTTGATCCATGAAGCAACATTGCCGAATTTGAAGAAAATCGGTTAAGATTTAGCTATAGCTCCCATATATATGTTTCGTCCGATTTGGCCCTTTAGTCCTATAGAAGCTGTATTTTACATCCGATCGTTTTGAAATTTAGAATGGTAGAGTTTCTTGATCCATGAACCAACATTGCCGAATTTGAAGAAAATCGGTTCAGATTTAGATATAGCTCCCATATATATCTTTCGTCCGATTTGGTCCTTTAGTCCTATAGAAGCTGTATTTTACATCCGATCGTTTTGAAATTTAGAATGGTAGAGTTGCTTGATCCATGAAGCAACATTGCCGAATTTGAAGAAAATCGGTTAAGATTTAGCTATAGCTCCCATATATATGTTTCGTCCGATTTGGCCCTTTAGTCCTATAGAAGCTGTATTTTACATGCGATCGTTTTGAAATTTAGAATGGTAGAGTTTCTTGATCCATGAACCAACATTGCCGAATTTGAAGAAAATCGGTGCAGATTTAGATATAGCTCCCATATATATCTTTCATCCGATTTGGTCCTTTAGTCCTATAAAAGCTGTATTTTACATCCGATCGTTTTGAAATTTAGAATGGTAGAGTTTCTTGATCCATGAACCAACATTGCTAAATTTGAAGAAAATTGGTTAGGATTTAGCTATAGCTCCCATATATATGTTTCGTCCGATTTGGCCCTTTAGTCCTATAGAAGCTGTATTTTACATCCGATCGTTTTGAAATTTAGAATGGTAGAGTTTCTTGATCCATGAACCAACATTGCCGAATTTGAAGAAAATCGGTTCAGATTTAGATATAGCTCCCATATATATCTTTCGTCCGATTTGGTCCTTTAGTCCTATAGAAGCTGTATTTTACATCCGATCGTTTTGAAATTTAGAATGGTAGAGTTTCTTGATCCATGAACCAACATTGCCGAATTTGAAGAAAATCGGTTAAGATTTAGCTATAGCTCCCATATATATGTTTCGTCCGATTTGGCCCTTTAGTCCTATAGAAGCTTTATTTTACATCCGATCGTTTTGAAATTTAGAATGGTAGAGTTTCTTGATCCATGAACCAACATTGCCGAATTTGAAGAAAATCGGTGCAGATTTAGATATAGCTCCCATACATATCTTTCATCCGATTTGGTCCTTTAGTCCTGTAGAAGCTGTATTTTACATCCGATCGTTTTGAAATTTAGAATGGTAGAGTTTCTTGATCCATGAACCAACATTGCCAAATTTGAAGAAAATCGGTTAGGATTTAGCTATAGCTCCCATATATATGTTTCGTCCGATTTGGCCCTTTAGTCCTATAGAAGCTGAATTTTACATCCGATCGTTTTGAAGTTTAGAATGGTAGAGTTTCTTGATCCATGAACCAACATTGCCGAATTTGAAGAAAATCGGTTAAGATTTAGCTATAGCTCCCATATATATGTTTCGTCCGATTTGGCCCTTTAGTCCTATAAAAGCTGTATTTTACATCCAATCGTGTTGAAATTTAGAATGGTAGAGTTTCTTGATCCATGAACCAACACTACCGAATTTGAAGAAAATCGGTTAAGATTTAGCTATAGCTCCCATATAGATCCAATCGTTTTTACACCCTACACCACACTGTGGTACAGGGTATTATTTAAGTATAAAATGTCCCAAAAGTAAATTTATGTAAACAATTTATACATGAATTACAAAATTTATATATCAGAGTTATTCAATATTACGAGAGTGGTGTAGGGTATTATATAGTCGGCACCGCCCGACTTTAGCCTTTCCTTACTGGTTTTTATTAAAAATGCTATTATCGTCGAAGGTACCCTTAGTATTTGCACTATAATTTTTGGAGTATATGTCCGACTTATACGTTAAATAGAAGCTATTACACTTAAAAACACTGGTTTAGTAACAGTCATTAAACAAATTGAAAAAAGGAGATTTTTTTTTCAAAAAAAAAAACCTGGGGCGAAGAAAAACAAAAAATAGAAAAATAATCGGTAAAAATATTTTATTTTAGTTTTAAAAGTTTGCATCCTAGCGAAGAAAATAATGGCTATTTGAAAAAAAACTGTGAATAAATGTAGAAATTATAGCCCTTTTGGTAGAGGTAAGAGAATTTCAAAAAATCATTTTTTTAAATTTCAGAGTAAAGAGCGATTTTATTTGTTACTTTATTTTATATTATGTACATTTGAGTTTATTTACTCGTACATTTACAAGTTTTATTAGAAGTAATTGTGAGTTCTTGGAATGAGGAACCAAATATAATCTCCCTTCATTCTTTCATCCCAGTGCCCTTGGTAACGCCGCTCGATGGACTTCATTTCTTGGTGAAACCTTTCGCCATGTTCGTCGCTTACGTTGCCAAGTTTCTCGGGGCAAAAGTTTAAATGATAATGCAAGAAATGAATTTTTAGGGACATATTTACACCTGTTGGAATATATAAAGCGAAAAATAAATTAGAAGAATAAATACATATGTGTTATATACATAAATATAGAAACAAATATTTTTTACTCATTTTTTCATAATTTGTTAAAAAATGTTTAATCATTGCTTGGATTCAAAGAAAATTGAAACTTGGATTCAAGGAAAATTGAAACTTCAAGCTGTACATTCATTTATTTTTTCCCTGATGATGCCTTTCGAGGAAAGGCGAAATATCGAAAATAAATAAAATCAAAAAATCAAGACCTCGAGCTCGACTTTCATTTAACAATACAGGTCTAATAAAAGAATATTACCCAAATTTAAGAATATTACCTAAACTTGTAAATATGAGAGTGAATTGCCATCTCACCTTAAGGCTTTTACAAAATTTTTAAAGAGCCCCAGATTATTATGCAGTGGTGGCAAAATAATGTTTTCTTTTTGGACGAGAGGTGTGTATTTTATGTTGTTTTCAACCGATGTAATGTGTTTTCTTGTTGGCCATTTCTTTCTTCTGATATTATCTTCGCGAGCACGGCTATCCCAGAAGTATAAAAAACAGCAATATTTTGTGTATCCGCCATGTATTCCACATACAATCGCAATAAATTTTCCAGACATGTTGTTTATTATACCCTACACCACACTGTGGTACAGTGTATTATAAGTTTGTTTCACGGCAGATGTTTGTAACACCTGAAAATAACACAGCTAGACCCACCTTAAAGTATACCGATCGACACAGAATCACTAGCTGAGTCTATTTAACGATGTCTGTCCGTCCGTCCGTCTGTCCATGTAAAGTTGTTCGTCGACTACAGGTCGCAATTTCACTCCGATCGTTCTGAAATTTTGCAGTTTAGAGTATTTCGCGGCTGTTAAGATCCCATATACATGTTTCACCACACTGTGGTACAGTGTATTATAAGTTTGTTTCACGGCAGATGTTTGTAACACCTGAAAATAACACAGCTAGACCCACCTTAAAGTATACCGATCGACACAGAATCACAAGCTGAGTCTATTTAACGATGTCTGTCCGTCCGTCCGTCTGTCCATGTAAAGTTGTTCGTCGACTACAGGTCGCAATTTCACTCCGATCGTTCTGAAATTTTGCAGTTTAGAGTATTTCGCGGCTGTTAAGATCGCTATTGAATTTGGTTGAAATCGGTTCAGATTTAGATATAGCTCCCATATATATGTTTCGTCCGATTTGGCCCTTTAGTCCTATAGAAGCTGTATTTTACATCCGATCGTTTTGAAATTCAGAATGGTAGAGTTTCTTGATCCATGAACCAACATTGCCGAATTTGAAGAAAATCGGTTAAGATTTAGCTATAGCTCCCATATATATGTTTCGCCGATTTGGCCATTTAGTCCTATAAAAGCTGTATTTTACATCCAATCGTTTTGAAATTTAGAATGGTAGAGTTTCTTGATCCATGAACCAACATTGCCGAATTTGAAGAAAATCGGTTAAGATTGAGCTATAGCTCCCATATATATGTTTCGTCCGATTTTGCTCTTTACTCCTGAAGAAGCTGTATTTTACATCCAATCGTTTTGAAATTTAGAATGGTAGAGTTTCTTGATCCATGAACCAACACTACCGAATTTGAAGAAAAGCGGTTAAGATTTAGCTATAGCTCCCATATATATGTTTCGTCCGATTTGGCCCTTTAGTCCTGTAGAAGCTGTATTTTACATCCAATCATTTTGAAATTTAGAATGGTAGAGTTTCTTGATTCATGAACCAACATTGCCGAATTTGAAGAAAATCGGTAAAGATTTAGCTATAGCTCCCATATATATGTTTCATACGATTTGGCTCTTTAGATCCAATCGTTTTTATACCCTACACCACACTGTGGTACAGGGTATTATTTAAGTATAAAATGTCCCAAAAGTAAATTTATGTAAACAATTTATACATGAATTACAAAATTTATATATCAGAGTTATTCAATATTACGAGAGTGGTGAAGGGTATTATATAGTCGGCACCGCCCGACTTTAGCCTTTCCTTACTGGTTTTTTATGTATTTTATCAATTTAGCCATTGTTTCGTATGATTCTTTAGTGCTGACAGCATGAGCTGTCAAGAAATAACCGCCATTTTGTTTGAATTGAATATTTGATTAAGTTCCTCGAACAATCCGAGAATGTCCTTGCAAAAGCATATGTTATCTACATATGGAAAAAATTGTTTGTAAGGTTAACATCTGGGGCTGAAATATTGTACTGTTTCATCTCAGATGCAAGTAGTTCTGCCTTATCTTTAGTCAGTTCCAAATCTCTCACTAGATCAATGAGTTGAAACTGAGTTAAAAGCGATGACTTCTGACTCAAACTTGAATCGCTCAGAGTTGAGTACTCAGTTGAACTTGATGATGTTTCCGTAATTAGGCTGTTAGCTATACTTGGACACTTGAGAATTGGTATTGTTTCCGACTGTGCAACTGGTAAAGTAACAGATTTTACTTCAGCGTAATTCCAGCGAATGCTCTTTCCTACTCCAATCTGTTTACTTAGACGAAAATAGCAAGCAGTACGTATCGTGAATGAATGGTTGTCTCCAAATCATTGGCATTCCAAACTGCACGTGATGTCTAACATTAAAACGTTTTATTCCACAAAACATTGTAATAAATTAATTGTAAAGTAAATGGTTTTCCAACAAGAGGTGTTATTTTGGTATTCAAAGAAAAATGCCATTTTTTGAGATAGCTGATCGGATGTTTATTTCATAATAGAGGGAGGTATGCCGTTAATAATGAAAAACAACATCAGCCGAATGGCCACCACGACCACGCTTACAGGACCATATCCTTTTCATTAAATTTTCCATAACCAAATCACAAAGTCCTATGTCCTCGATAGCCTCACGAATTCTATCTTTGAGATCTTGAATCGACGCTGGGCTGTTGGCGTAGACCTTATCTTTCACGTGGCCCCAAAGGAAGAAGTCGCAAGGTGTTAAATCGCAAGATCTCGGTGGCCAACTGTGATCACCTTTTCAAGAGATAACACGGTCCGGAAACTTTTCCCGTATTATTCGTGTTAGCCGGTGTGTGTGGCTCATGAGAATTGTGCGTGTTCGGTTTTTTTGTCTACACCGCCCTTTCCGCTCTCTGAGGGGTTATTGTGGCAACCCGTTTACGTCGACTCATTGTAAAAAGAAAACAAAATGTAAACATTGTATTCTTATGCTAACGCAATGAGGGCCTTATTCATAAAAAGTTAATGAAGGTTTGATGAACGTTTTAGCAGTGTTAGTGTTCTTCAAACCTTCATTAACTTTTTATGAATATATATATATATGTCCTTTATTTACAACTGAGTTAAATTACATAAAACAATTGTAAATGGTTCAAAGTGAACATAGGGCATCGACAAGCTCTCTCCATCTTACTCTATCGTTGGCCAGTGTTTTTGCTTTATGAATAAGGTTTTGTTTTTTATGAATAAGGTCCTGAGTATTTATTTACCTATATTAATGAAGAAATCAAAAAAATCTTCTATGTCCCTACAATTGCAACATCCATAAATTGAAGTACATAATACCGAATACGTTAATAGTAAGTTAATATTTATACAAGCACACATCTGTTATTATTTATCTATTACACTGTACAACAATTTCAAACTTTTTTCAAAATAATTTTACTATATATGTCAGAAGCAGACAATGAAGCCGAGCAAAATTTTCGGCGGCGGCGGCGCATGGAAAAATATCGATAGGCGGCGGCGGCTGATCGGCTAAGCCGATAAATTTTCAACAATCAGCTGAGCCGGTAAATTTTCCACAATCGAAAGCGGGCGAATACGAATGTAATTCTCCTGCAAAAGTGGCTTTTTTTGATATTTAGCGTTAGAGAAAAAAACTTAAAATTAACACAAAGTTATGGAAGTTTGATATAATATTGAAAATCGGTTTAATAAATCTTCAATGGTTGATACATTTGTTATTAAGTTTACAATCCTTGGCCAAAAGGAATTGGGTCGTTCCGGAGCTTTGATCCGATGGTTTTGGGCCTCAGTATTTTTAAAAGTTATGGACGAAATACTAAGATTGGCCTCTTAATTTTGGCGCTTTTTTTCTATTTCTGCACATATGAATTTTAAACGACCTCGCGAATAAAACTTTTCAAACTTTTTTAAACGTAGACTTTGAAAAAATCGGTTCAGCTGTAATTTTCGTTTTTTTAATAAAAGATAGCCATATCTTATATTAACATTAGCAACTTTTTATAAACATTGTACGCTACGCTTTATACTTAACTTTAAATATTGCAAATTCCGAACCTAAGGTATCACTTAGTAGTCGCTTTCTAAATTTTCATGGTTGTAAAAATAAAATCTTCTAAAATCGGCGGCGGCGCCGGCTTGTAAAAAATCATCGGCGATGGCGCGCCGCCGGTTTGCGCCGCGTCGGCTTCAGAGCCTGGTCAGAAGACACCAAAGCCCAAAACACAAACATTACTTTTGAACGTTAACGTTTGACATCGTGGGTCAGCCAGTTAATCTTTTTATTTTCTTACATTATTCTACAAGGGAGTTTGTAAGAATAATAATGACTGACTGTTTGGGAAAACTTGTCTGGTTTTGCTACGTCTGTGGCAAGGATACCCTTATGGAACATAGGATTTCATTTTTCACGGGCAAAGTGGAGGATATATATAAAATTTATTTTGAACCGGAAGTTTTTCCAGATGAGCCATGGGTGCCAAAACATATCTGACGAAATTGCTATAACGGTTTGATGCTGTGGTCTAAAGGTAATAAAAGTTTTGTAGTAGAGTTTTTTTTATTTGCATTCAAACATAACTGGTTGCTTATGGTATCCAGTGCTTCTCACACTATATTCGGCTAATAGTGTCCCCCATAATATTTGACAATACTTTTTTATCGATTTACGATAAATGCAAATTGCTATCTCAAATTAAAACCACGCTTTCATATGTCATAAGAAGTTTCCTCCTGATATCAGAGGTCTAAGTCGTTCTTTCTCTATCCAGATCTTGTGGTGATAAGCCAAAAATTTCTTTAAACAGTGTATTATATCATATAAAAATTTTGTGAAGATAATACATATTACATAAAAATAATAAATCGCAATATCAGCATTCACTTGTTGAAGTCGATAAGTGAACTAATTGTTCTATAAAATTGGTGAAATATATGCTTGTTATATCAATTTCGACTGCAGTTTAATATTAACAAAAAAACCAGTGAATTTAGAAGTAATTCGTGTAGTTAGAATATATAAAATCCTGGCACGAAAGTTAATGCTGGTTACCAGTTAATGCTGGTTACTTCCACCATTAGAAATAATAACAAGACGAAGAAGGTATAAATTATTTTACTATTTCTATAAATACAGTCCTATAAGTTTAATTGTTATCATCAGGAGGATATTTTTCTATTCTTGGATTATTTGCCAACTGACTAGTTGTCTAACCTAAAATTCGAAATATAAGGCCACGACATCTTCATTTAACTTGTCCACACTTTATGTCAAATGCAACAAGGTTGGCTACTTACACCCATTTGTGTTCTCTCTACTTGACATTCACGAAATTTCAACAACAATTTGGTACTAACAAACGTCAAGGGATTGCAAGAACAGGTATAGCAATTCGTTATTCATCGTGGATCAAGAGTGTGTTTCACATATGTATGTATGACAGTTTTTATTTTCTAAACTTTATTGAAAAAATATATCATTATCATAACTAGGCGGCTATCAAGTCATTTTCCCTTTTCCTCGTCAATTTTATCACGTATTACTTTGATCCACTGTTTCATATTTGTGGATATAAACATTAAAAACAACAAATGACGGGGAACGTCATATCATATACTCGTAGAGTTAAGAAAGAATAATCACGGATAGATAAATCACAACAAAACAAATGAATATTTTCTCTCTTGCTTTTTCCTCGGTTCTACGTAAATTTTGTTTTGCACTCTACTTAGTTTCTCAAATTATTTCATTACCTATTGCTTTGGTACTAAAACTTAAGCTGTGATAACTATACGCAAACGATTTAACCAAGAAAGAGACAAGATTGATAAATACTCGTAATCAAAACAAAACCCAAAAAAATATTGTATTAAGTAGTGAATAAGAAGAAGAGCAATGAAAGGCTCAAAACTAAATATAATTCAATGAGTACACATATTATTCTGTAAGATTTTAATTGTTTTAGTTAATTATTAAATAGTGTTATAGAAAAACTATAAGTTATAATGTTAAGTGATAGCATTAGAGTTTTCTTTTGTTGAATTAGTAAAGAAAAAAATGAATTGCTAAGCGAGTTACAATAAAGAAATGTATTCTTTAAAATGAAGTGCCATATAGTTTGAAGCCGTGTATCATAGATAATGGGGTAATCGATGACGCGAATATGTAACGATTACCACTTGTGGCATACTAGCTTGCCACAAGATAGTAAATTATAATGTAAGTATTCCGGTGAAACTGACTTGTCTGTAAGGTACTTTGCTCTCTGAGAATTCTAAATTGGTATTTTTCAAGGCATGAGGATTCTT
This sequence comes from Eudasyphora cyanicolor, assembly GCA_963930755.1. NCBI lineage: Eukaryota > Metazoa > Arthropoda > Insecta > Diptera > Muscidae > Eudasyphora > Eudasyphora cyanicolor. The sequence continues at coordinate 168,959,388 of OZ005736.1, read as the reverse complement.
TTTTCTTTGTTCACGTGCTCCAGGAACGATAGGTTAAAGAACCACGCCATCCGACAAGAGCTAGTCGATGGAAACCCAGCATGCCACACCAACCTATCGTAGCTGGTAACGTATTTTAGATATCGGCACGTAACATAGATGGCGCCAAACGAAGTGCAAATGTATTTCATATTAAAAAAATTATATATACCTTAAATTCCAAACATGCAGACAAGTCCGGTTCCTCTTGAATGCATCCATTATTACACTCTATTTATCCTTTTTAAAGCCATGTCCAGTCAGCTTATACATTTTCTTATCGAGTCCTAGAAATTTTGTATTAGATCAGATTTTCTCAGTCTTGCCGTGAGATATTTATTAGGGTGCCTGGAATATGTAAAGTAAGCTGAAATGTAGGAGTCCAATTGCATCGCTTCAGTATGGTGATCAGTTGCTGTGATATATTGTTAGCTTACAAAACACTTTTTAGAAAACTAAAGTTAAACTAATAATTAGTTTAACAAAACCAACATAAAATGTTTTAGTCAATGATGACCTTTGTTGCTCAAGAAGGTCACATTTGTGAGTACATTTTTGTTAGTCCTATAGGAGACTATTTCAACGTGATATAATAAGGCGTTAACTATGACACTATAGGAATTAAAGCAAACGGGCTTCAGCTTTTGGCATGGATTTTTTTTAAATACATTTCTTTAAATACTATATTAATATACATACTTTTATTCATAATAAAAATCATTCTCATATTATTGTTAAGTTGTGATAAACCTATTATGATTACAAGATCTAGTTCCCAGAAAAGCCTGCCTGTTACAAATATTTCTCCAGCTGGTAGGGGAAGAGGGAAAATTCCCAGTGTTAGCCATACGTCGTCAGATTTTTTAGATACAAGCTATGTTGTGAGTAGGAATGTACTTCATACACCACCACCAAGGATCATAGGAACTTCGAATACAAAACCTGTAGTTCATTCACCACCAAAGACATCACAAAATACCCGCACTGGTAATCTGATTAAAACAAACACGTGCGTTAATCCAGTAAATTCTGTGAACGAAACCGCTTCAAGTTTGGTGAAAACCCATAATCAGCTAGTAACTAACTATAATACACCCCTAAGAACTTCTTCAGCCAACAGCAATCCTGCAACTACAAGTTCAAAGGATTTACTGGGTTGTCCAAGCAATCAGGATATAGAAAGTATTAGTACACCTCTTATTTGTGACCAAATTTCGTCCTCAGCTGAAATATTGAATCAATCAACTGATCAAGGACGACGTGACCCAATATTATCAGACTTATTGGAAACTTCTTTAGCTAATATTAGCCGATCTTCTTTAGAAGATATCATTCAACCCACCGGGTTTATCGAAAAACATAACAGAATTCAAGCTCAATTGAACATGGCCTCAAACGATACCAATAGTGGGAATCCCAATTTGGAACAAGATACCACAACAAACGTTATAGCCATTGATTCTCTGTTAGCATCGTTGCAACAAACAATTCAAACATCACAAGCAGAATTTAGAGCTGAAATTAGTGCTCTGAAGGAAACAATTTCGAATTTATCAAATGGTAGATCGCAAAATCTTCCATCTACAGTATCAGGTTCACAAGCTAATTCTATAAATGTAGCACATCATGCAGGTAACAGTACCATCAAAATAAAGGATTGGAAACTTAATTTTGATGGAACTACAAGAGTATCAGATTTTTTATTTAAAGTTGACACTTTGTGTGAACGAAATCAGTGCACTGACGATTTTCTACTAAGCAATTTTCCAATGTTTCTTAGTGGCAAAGCCGATACATGGTATTGGCAATTTGTGAAACAGAACCCAAATTATAATTACACATTTTTGCGTTATGCACTAACGAAAGAGTTCGGCCAGTTAGAGTCAGATCATGAGATCATGATGCGTATATCTCTGCGGAAGCAACATGCAAAAGAATCATATGATGAATTTCATTCATCTGTGGTTTCTATGAATTTACGTATGAGAGATCCCATAACTGAAAGGTCTTTAATTGACATAATTAAACGAAATGTTAATCCAAACCTTAAGCTACTCCTTTTTAATTCCGCGGCTAGAAATCTGGAAGATCTTAGAGATCAAGCGCGAAAAGCTGAAAAGATATTGCTTGAAAATAAAAGTCAATTCAATATAATTGGTTCGTCAAAACATGTAAATGAAATAGATATAGACATCGAAAACCAAGAAATGGAGGACCAGAGCAATGATCCTCAAATCGAAGCATTTAAAATAAATCGATCTTCTCAGAAGCCAGATTATTCCAAAATAAAATGTTGGAATTGTTTGAACAGTGGTCACTCGTACATTTATTGTCCAGAGGAAAAGCGTAATATTTTCTGTTATAAATGCGGACAACAAGGTGTTGTGACAACTAAATGTACAAACACACACTTGGGAAACTCGAAGCGGAGCGAGACGAATACCGGGGACTCTCGTTACCTAAATTAATCCCCGAGTCTGATAGAAGCATTCACTGTATTCTTCCAAAGGAAGATGCAGATGGTACAAACCCACTTCACAAGGAAATACAATTTGGGAAAAATTCCGTTAAAGTTAATAAAATATTACGTTGCAGAAAACGCTATGCGAAGAGAAAATTTTATCGTAATCTATTAGAATGTAGTAAACTTCATGAGAAATTTGATAATCGTCCTTTCATTCAAGTTAAAATCTTAAGCGAAAGTATAACAGCTTTACTTGATTAGGGAGCGAGTGTATCTATACTAGGAAAAAACAGTGCAGAGTTTCTTCAAAGAAACAATGTTGTGTTAAAACCATTTTCTTCATATATATCTACCGCAGATGGCTCTAGAAGGACGGTCATTGGCCATTGTAATCTACCAGTAAACTTTAAAAATGTTACTAAAAATATCGACTTCTATATAGTTCCAACTCTTGCTCAAGAATTATACCTGGGTGTGGACTTTTGGCGCGCTTTCGCACTGGCACCTGAAATTATTCCACAATTGGCATGTATCGAGGAATCAGAAATAGAAACTAAAAACTTATTATTTCATGAATTGACCTCTGAACAAAAATTACATCTCGATTCTGTGATACTACAATTTCGTTCATATGAGCAATATGGTTTAGGGTGCACTAACCTCCTAGAACATCATATTGATACGGGAGACGCGGTGCCAATTAAGGCAAAACATTACCCATTATCGCCTCCACGGCAAAAAGAGGTATATGACGAATTGGACAGATTATTAATGTTAGGCGTTATAGAAGAGTCCAACTCCCCGTGGTGTAGCCCCATCGTTAATGTACGTAAACCGGGAAAAGTAAGATTGTGCCTAGACTCACGCAGGCCCACATATAAATGGGCTTCTTAGCAGACTTAAGGACACATTCTTTATTAGTGGTATAGATTTGAAAGATGCCTTCTTTCAAATAAAGTTGTCCGAAACATCACGAGAAAAGACTGCTTTCGCAGTTCCCGGTAGACCCTTATACCAGTACCGTGTAATGCCCTTCGGTCTCTGCAACGGTCCACAAACTATGAGCAGATTGATGGATAAGGTAATACCGTCTCGTCTCCGGGAAAACGTCTTCATTTATCTTGACGATCTTCTGGTCTGCAGCTCCACCTTCGAAAGTCATATGGCACTACTTGGCGAGGTTGCAACTTGCCTTAAGAGTGCGAACTTAACAATTAACGTAGGTAAGAGCAAATTCTGCCAGAAAGAAATCAAATACTTGGGGTACAGAATAGGTAACGGATGCCTTAAAGTTGATCCAGACAAGGTAGATGCCATTAGGACCTTCCCATTGCCGAAATCTCCCAGGCAGGTGAGGCGATTTATAGGAATGGCAAATTGGTACCGGGGTTTCATTCACAATTTTGCAAATTTGTCAGGCCCTCTGACAGATAGTTTACAGAAAACCGGCAAACCGTTTGCATTGACTCAGGTGGCGATTGAATCCTTTAATAGGCTTAAGGAAGCTCTTAGTAGTGCCCCTGTATTGGCACAGCCAGATTTTAGTAAAGAGTTTGTCATTCAATGTGATGCGTCACGCGTTGGTGTTGGGGGGGTTCTCTTCCAAGTTACTGACAAAGGTGAGGAGAAGCCAATAGCGTTTGTGTCCCAAAAGCTAAACAAGGCACAACGCAATTACACCGTCACTGAATTAGAATGTTTGGCAGCTATCACGTCGGTCCAGAGGTTTAGGCCGTATATAGAGGGTCTACCATTTAAAATAATCACGGATCATTCGAGCTTGAAATGGCTCATGACCCAAAAGGATTTAAGTGGGCGGTTGGCAAGGTGGAGCCTCAAATTACAACGTTACGATTTTCAAATGGAACATAGAAAAGGGTCTTTAAATGTAGTTCCAGATACATTATCTAGGTTTGATGTGGATGAGATAAATCTAAGAGTATCATTTCCTGAGATAGATCTTGAAAGCGACGATTTTGATTCCCACGAATACATGAAATTAAGAGATATTGTCTCTACTGAAAAATCGGCTTTGCCAGATTTAAGCATTTCGGGAAAACATGTTTATAAGCGAGTAAAATTTAGAGCAGGAATTGAGAATGAAGAAGAAAGCCTATGGCGATTGTGGCTTCCCTCAAGCATGACAGATCAGACCATTCGAAAAGCGCACGATGCAAGCTGTCATGGTGGATATTTCAAAACTTTATCCCGAGTACGGCTCTTCTACTTTTGGCCAAAAATGGCAAAAGACGTGCGAAATTTTGTAGACAGTTGTGATGACTGTAAGGCCATTAAACCAGTAAATAAAATATTAAAGCCTCCCATGGGAAACGCCTTTGTCACAGTAAGACCATTTCAAAGACTCTACTGCGATTTCTTGGGCCCATATCCCTGTTCTAAACGAAGGAATACACAACTGTTGATTGTTCTCGACCATTTTACAAAATTTGTATTTTTGTATCCAATGCGAGCTGCAACCTCCACTAACACAATCGAGTTTCTGCAAAATCAGATATTCTATACCTTCGGGGTCCCCCAATTTTTACACTCCGACAACGGAAAGCAGTTTGTCTCTAAAGAGATGAAGGAATTTATCGATCTATATGGCATAAATCATATTAAAACGGGATTATATTCGCCACAGGCTAACGCCTCTGAGCGGGTAAACCGCGAAATTGTATCTAAAATTCGGCTAATGTTAAAAGAAGAAAGCGACCACTCAAATTGGGATAAATGTATTCCAAAAATTTTGGCTGTACTGAGAGGAGATTACCACTCTTCCATTGAATGCTCCCCTTATTATGCCCTATTTGGACAAAATATGTGCCTGCATGGCTCTTCCTTCACTTTGTTAAGTAGGCTTAACTTGTTACACGATGACACAATAGTGAAACATGTAGATCGGATGAGTAAAATACGTGAAAAAATATCGCAAAACTTGGATTCTGCCTATCAGAAGGCAAATAAAGTTTATAATTTACGATCCAGAAATAATTCATTCGAAAAAGGTCAGATAGTTTTTCGAAAGAACCATGCCCAAAGCAATATGCAAAAAGGCATAACTGCAAAATTCTTGTCCAAATTTATAAAATGTAGGGTTAGAGAAAAGGTTGGAAATTGCCTATACGATTTAGAAGATCTTGACGGAAAACCTATAGGTAGGTACCATGCTTCAGACATACGAAAATAATTAAAATCTATTTGCCCGGCTTGCGTGGGTCGAGCCACACGATAATATCTTTGAAAAAAAAAATCTATTTTTTCTATTCATTTTCATGAATAAATGCATAAAATGAAGTAGATTTGTAGTAGAGTTTTTTTTATTTGCATTCAAACATAACTGGTTGCTTATGGTATCCAGTGCTTCTCACACTATATTCGGCTAATAGTGTCCCCCATAATATTTGACAATACTTTTTTATCGATTTACGATAAATGCAAATTGCTATCTCAAATTAAAACCACGCTTTCATATGTCATAAGAAGTTTCCTCCTGATATCAGAGGTCTAAGTCGTTCTTTCTCTATCCAGATCTTGTGGTGATAAGCCAAAAATTTCTTTAAACAGTGTATTATATCATATAAAAATTTTGTGAAGATAATACATATTACATAAAAATAATAAATCGCAATATCAGCATTCACTTGTTGAAGTCGATAAGTGAACTAATTGTTCTATAAAATTGGTGAAATATATGCTTGTTATATCAATTTCGACTGCAGTTTAATATTAACAAAAAAACCAGTGAATTTAGAAGTAATTCGTGTAGTTAGAATATATAAAATCCTGGCACGAAAGTTAATGCTGGTTACCAGTTAATGCTGGTTACTTCCACCATTAGAAATAATAACAAGACGAAGAAGGTATAAATTATTTTACTATTTCTATAAATACAGTCCTATAAGTTTAATTGTTATCATCAGGAGGATATTTTTCTATTCTTGGATTATTTGCCAACTGACTAGTTGTCTAACCTAAAATTCGAAATATAAGGCCACGACATCTTCATTTAACTTGTCCACACTTTATGTCAAATGCAACAAGGTTGGCTACTTACACCCATTTGTGTTCTCTCTACTTGACATTCACGAAATTTCAACAACAATTTGGTACTAACAAACGTCAAGGGATTGCAAGAACAGGTATAGCAATTCGTTATTCATCGTGGATCAAGAGTGTGTTTCACATATGTATGTATGACAGTTTTTATTTTCTAAACTTTATTGAAAAAATATATCATTATCATAACTAGGCGGCTATCAAGTCATTTTCCCTTTTCCTCGTCAATTTTATCACGTATTACTTTGATCCACTGTTTCATATTTGTGGATATAAACATTAAAAACAACAAATGACGGGGAACGTCATATCATATACTCGTAGAGTTAAGAAAGAATAATCACGGATAGATAAATCACAACAAAACAAATGAATATTTTCTCTCTTGCTTCTTCCTCGGTTCTACGTAAATTTTGTTTTGCACTCTACTTAGTTTCTCAAATTATTTCATTACCTATTGCTTTGGTACTAAAACTTAAGCTGTGATAACTATACGCAAACGATTTAACCAAGAAAGAGACAAGATTGATAAATACTCGTAATCAAAACAAAACCCAAAAAAATATTGTATTAAGTAGTGAATAAGAAGAAGAGGCTCAAAACAAAATATAATTCAATGAGTACACATATTATTCTGTAAGATTTTAATTGTTTTAGTTAATTATTAAATAGTGTTATAGAAAAACTATAAGTTATAATGTTAAGTGATAGCATTAGAGTTTTCTTTTGTTGAATTAGTAAAGAAAAAAATGAATTGCTAAGCGAGTTACAATAAAGAAATGTATTCTTTAAAATGAAGTGCCATATAGTTTGAAGCCGTGTATCATAGATAATGGGGTAATCGATGACGCGAATATGTAACGATTACCACTTGTGGCATACCAGCTTGCCACAAGATAGTAAATTATAATGTAAGTATTCCGGTGAAACTGACTTGTCTGTAAGGTACTTTGCTCTCTGAGAATTCTAAATTGGTATTTTTCAAGGCATGAGGATTCTTTTTTCTTTGTTCACGTGCTCCAGGAACGATAGGTTAAAGAACCACGCCATCCGACAAGAGCTAGTCGATGGAAACCCAGCATGAAGAAGAAGAAACCCATTGAAGAACGCTATTATTTGCTATATTTTGTGTCTTATAACAGATTTATGTTGGACATTGTTTGATGATGGCGTCGAATTGCCAAGAGTGAAAAATTAATTAAAAATAAATGAACTTATGTATTTAATAAGTATTTCTCCTTGTACTCGTATACAGGGTTGCCCATATTCGACGGACCCATCTGGCAACGCCATAACTTTTGACAGAGATGTCAGATCGCTTAATGACATACCGCGTTTGAAGCGCCAGTCCAAGCAGATTTTTACCATGGAACAATACACGCCACGCGAGCGCTCTGAAATATTTGAAATGTACATTCAACAGAAGAAGTCAATTGTGAAAACTCAACGTGCTTTTAAAATATTAAAAAATGTGAGAAGTGTGCCTTCTAAGAACACCATTAAGCGTTTATACGAAAAATTTTCGACTGGTGAGGCTCTTTCTAATCCGAAGAGGCCAAATAAAAGTCGACCAAGGCGATCGGCCGAGAATATCGCTGCCGTACGAGCCAGTGTTGAGAGGTAGTGCGAAAACGGTCATTGGGCCGTTTTTCTTCCAAAACGAAAATGGCCATGCTGTTACCATCAACCAGGAGCGTTATCGCGACATGATGACCAATTTTGTGATGCCAATTATTCGTCGAAAGCGTATGAGGCAGTTCTGGTTTCAACAAGACGGCGCTCCACCGCACACAAGTCGCATAACAATCGATTTTCTGAAGAATTTGTTTCCGGGCCGTTTGATGTCGAAAAGTGGTGATTTGGACTGGCCACCGCGTTCGCCCGATTTGACGCCGCCTGACTTCTTCTTGTGGGGATATTTGAAGTCAAAGGTTTACGTTAACAAGCCAAGGACCGTAGAAGAGCTCAAGGACAACATTCGTGAAGAAATAGCCGCTATTCCGGCCGAAATGTTGGCGAAAACGATGGAAAATGCTGCAAAAAGGGAACAATACGCCATCAACGCCAGAGGCGGCCATTTGAGAGATATCATATTCAAAAATTGATGTAAACAAATCTACTTGGAACAAATTAAATGATTAAGATTGCCAACCGCCAAATTTTTATTTTTTTCTTTGATTTTTTTTAAAAAAACATGGGTCCGTCGAATATGGGCAACCCTGTATGCGTTATTAATAGATTTTTTTTGTTTATAGACTTGAAATTTAATATGAAATAAATATTATTTAATTGTAAAATAAAATCATTATTTTTGTTTGCATCACTCACATCAACCCCGAAAAATCCAATTTTGAAAGACCTTTTTGGTATTAACACTATATAATATCTAAATTAACCCTTAACAGGCAATCTTGAATTTGGCCGGGTATTTGGTGTTTGTATTAAGTTTTAGGCTTTGGTGTTCTGACATATATAGTAAAATTTTATGACCAGCATATTCGTAGAACATTTCAACCCCGCCCCACCCATTTTTAGGGGATTTTTTTTTTACGATTTGTTAAAATATAGGCAAAAATCACCGTTATGGGGGAAGCTAGAAGGTTAATATATTCCACAAAAATATAGGCCTTAACATTTGCTACAAAGTTGCTAAAGAAACCCTACACCTCAGATGAACAGAATACATAGTTTTATATACCGATATTCTGCACGAACAAGCAAAGGGGTGAAATCTTCTAAACGCCGATACACGTATATATTTTTTTGGTCTTCTCTACCATAATCCATTGACAGAACCCTGTTATTTTTTTTTGTGTTGTACTGTGTTATTTACATACATAAATTCGTTTGCTGATATTTTACCAGAAAGTGTGTAGTTTGTAATTACATACAAAACATAAATTACTAACAGGATTTATGTAGATCCAAGGTATCTACAAATATACATACATGTGTATGTATGTACATTAGGCCGGGTCGATTTGTGGGGAGGCAAAAAAAGTCGCCATTGCTCAGTGAAAATCGTATTCTAGGGATCAAAATAAGAAACTTTGCCGAAGGAACCATACCTCTAAAACGAATTCTGATGTCCCGGAATTTGGGTCGAACTTTTGGGTAGGGGCAAATTTTGAAAATTTCCACTTTGACCCATTTAGAGTGCTCCAATCGAGTCCAAATGTATGACCGACCCCCACTAACTTTGGAGGCCCGACCCACCCATGGCAGTGGCACGCACCCTGGAACCCCCTGGGGGTTCCATACATTTGGACTCGATTGGAGCACTCTAAATGGGTCAAAGTGGGATTTTTTCCGGGACATCAGAATTCGTTTTAGAGGTATGGTTCCTTCGGCAAAGTTTCTTATTTTGATCCCTAGAATACGATTTTCAGTGAGCAATGGGCGATTTTAAAATCGACCCGCCCTAATGTACATATATCCAAAATTCATTTCATTATTATCTATGTTCGTAAATAGTTTGGTATTAAATATTGAGCAAGGCTAGATACCCGCATTGTAGACATTTACTAAAGCGACTATCAGCTAACTGTAGACTACAGCTAATTGCGCGACACCTACACGCTGAAAAAAAATCGCTTCTGTAGTATATTGTCCCAAACATATTCGGCTTGAAGCATATATATGTTTATGGTACACTCTAAATATATAATATTTGGTACACACAAAAATTATATATTTGGGAAGATGTTGTTCTAAACAAATCCTTGTTTTTACCCTAATACCTTTTATTTGGGATTTTAATTCCGAAACAAAAATGTATTTAAATTTAAGTATTCCGAAAATATCGAACCTTAATTGTGTTAAGTTTTTCAGTAATTTAATGATAATTTTTTAGAAATTTTTAATTGAAATCGTATAATTTTTTATAACATTAATTTACTCGAAGGATTGAAAAAAAAGCTGACATGAAATACCCAGAAATTTAAAATGAGTCCCTTAAAACAGAATGCAATGCTGCTAATGGTATTTTTGACTGGGAGAAATAATTCGAAACGAAGAAAAAATTAAAAATGAAATTAGAAAAATTCAGCAAAGTTTTGAAAATCTTTCTTAAATTATATATATTTGAAGATATTCCTAAACAATAATTTTATTGGTATATAAATACATATTTTATTTGAGAAAATTAGTTTGCAAATATATTTTGTTGTATATTAATATATGCGTTCCAAGTAAATTTTATTGATTTTCAAATAAAATTTATTTACTCAGAAATATAAAACATTTAAAAATTTGTGTTCCAAATATATTTTCTTTCGATTCAAACATATCAAAAAAGGCGATTTTGCCCCGTGTATAAACTGGCAAAAAGTCCCATATGGCCAGCTCATCCAGGATTTGAGATATATAGCTTCTCAGATATCGGCAATATATAGCAGATATTGCAACACCGATATCACGAAAACTAGAATACATGAATCTGTCGAGCGAAAAACCACACGCTGAAAAAAAATCGCTTCTGTAGTATATTGTCCCAAACATATTCGGCTTGAAACATATATATGTTTGGGGTAGACTCTAAGCATGTAATATTTGGTACACACAAAAATTGTGTATTTGGGAAGATGTTGTTCTAAACAAATATTTGTTTACATTCCAATATGTTTTTATTTGGGACCATTATTTCCGAAACAAATATTTATTTGCATTTAAGTATTCATAAAATGCATAAATTGTCTCAAATTTGTCAGTAATTCAAAGTTAAATTTTTAGAAATTTTTAATGTTCGTAAAAAATAATAATTGAAATCATATAATCTTGGATCAATATAAAGTACTTAGAGGATTGACGACTAATGATGGCTTGGAATACTCAGAAATTTGATATGATTGATTTAAAACAGAAGGTAATGCTGCATATGGTATCATAACTGGGAGGTACAATTCGAAACCCAAGAAAAATTGAAACTTAAATATGAAAAACTCAGCAAAAGTTTTGGAAATATTTTTTAAATAAAATATATTTGGAAAAATTCCTAAATAATAATTTTATTTGAATTTAAACACATATTTTATTTGAGAAATTTAGTTTGCAAATATAATTTGTTGTAATATATTAATATATGCGTTCCAAATATATTTTATTGATTTTCAAATACAATTTATTTGCTAAGAAATATATAATATTTAAAAATTTGTGTTCCAAATATATTTTCTTTCGATTCAAACATATCAAAAAAGTCGATTTTGTCCCGTGTAGACGTCACTTCGGTTGTTATTTCTTAAAATTGTGGTGGTTGTCTGAACTCATCCGCGCCAACACCAAAGATAAAAATACTAAAGATGACAAAGACAATCGAAGGCAGGCTTGCCAGTTTTTTTTTAGTGTCGAATCCCCAAATTTTTTTATTTATCCCCTAAATCCCAAAAAAAAGATTTCTCATCCCCAAAAAAATCCCCAGATACTATTTTAACTCATATGAATGAAGTATTTTTAAATTCAATATATTTTGTACTAAAATTCATTATGTTTGTAGAAAACTTACGTTTTAAATATTCATTATATCAAATATATCTGATTCAAAGTCTTCCATCTCATCTACATCATCTAATTTTTTGTACATCTTTCTGGTATTAGGTTAAGTTAGGTTGAATAGAGGATACGTTTAAACGTCTCATGTCCATGGCTTAGGTGTACGTTCTGGTATTAAAAGTTTTATAATTTCTGGCAATGGACTAAATAATTGCCAAAAACGTTATTACTAGCGATGCCAGTTCTTAAACATTAAGTTGGACTCTCATAATCCTAATACAACCCAGCAAAATCTTGGTAAGTGCCTGTCATTATTCCCTGCATTACCAAATAATGACATCTCGTTATTCGCTGCATTACTTTCGGCTTATTAATAATGAATTACCAATAGCAACAGAAATAAGTAATTTTTTGCTATCAAAATCATTTAGGCAATTTTTGATATAATGCCATTTTGGCTATATGTACAAGATGTACAAGATTTATTTATTTTTCAACATGTTTTCAAATAATACGTGCAGATTTGAATGAAAATACCATAAATATTTACGTATATCGTATAATGTTAGACCGTTGAAGAATTTTTCACAGGGTTCAGAAATTCGACTCTGGCATGATGAAATTGTTTGTTTCCAGAAAAATGCGCGACAATATCTATTACTTATTTTATAACTTATTGGTAATGCATTATTCAAGTACTTAAAATCGTGAAAATATAAGCACATATTTATGTGGTATGCCTATGCTACAAATAAGTACTTATTATGCTACTTTATTGTATGCTTTTGGGAAGTACTTTCCTCCAATGACATCCCCATGTTAAAATAATGAGAAAACTGGCTAAATAATAAGTACTTACCATTATCGAACTTTGCTTACTCGTCGGATAATTTGGTAATGAGAAATTTTGCTGGGAAGAGAACTTTAATAGAAAATGAGCTTAAATTGTTCGTAATGTCGTCTCCGAAGAATTCTTTCCATTTTATAAACCACATTTTGTTTCCATTGAGATTTATAAATATCTATAGAAATACGTATTGCAATTGCTACAGGTAGGCTATTTAAGTCGTACTCTAATACACTGCGAGAGCGTTAGTCAAAGATTCTTGTTGTACGAACTTTTTACACAATTTTTAACAGAAAATACAAATTTTAACATAAATGAAGACTGTAATAAAAATAAATTGTAATCCCCACCAATTCCCCGGATCCACAAACCAAAAAATATATCCCCATTTACAAAGAAAAATCCCCAAATTGGGGATAAATCCCCTAAACTGGCAGCGCTGATCGAAGGTATAAACACTTTACCGCAGTTGACTTTTAAAGTAACAACAAAGCTTTCTGTAGATGGCTACCCAAAAATCTTCTCATTTGCATACAAACGTACGCGAAATTGACTTTTCCCCCATCTTTTGGTAAAAATGTGCGAATACACTGGAATATCTATACCTTCGATTGTCTTTGAAGATAGGGATAATTTTAACCGCATAGATGGAGCTTGGATTTTCTTGGAACACATGTGTACAGTACAGTGTTCATTTCTAATAAAATACGAAATAATTTTCAACAGTTTTAATGATATTTCTACTTTTACTTCAATTTCTTAATAATACCAAGCCCCGGAGATATAATTAAGTGGGAGATTCGGTAGTCCAGCCGTTCTTTAAAAAAAGATTAGACCCTTATGTACTAACGACATCTGTTTCTCGAGTAAAAGATTGGGCCCCAATGAAACAACGCCATCTTAGGTACATTGTGTGCAAACCACTGCCGCATCTTTAGTATTTTTGTCTTTGCTACACGAATTACACAAAATTCTAGGTGTTCACGGCTCGTTCATATTTTTAACTCATATACCAAAATATTGCACATATATTTCTTCTATTATTTTACTAAGGTTTATGTTAGGGTGACAGCCGAATTTTTTTATACAAGCTCACATAGACCAGTTTAGGTCCCTAGTGTTACCACGGGCTGAAATGTCCCTCATCGAAACCAACCTGTTTGATATACAAATTAGTCGATAGTACGAATATCGGTACTGGAAAGATCTGTTAGGCTGCCTAGAAAAGCCGACCCCAGTATGTCCAGTCGTCGTTTACTCAGAGCGGGGCAGTCGCATAGCAAGTGCTCAATGTTCCCCACTTCTTCCTCATCTCCACAGCTTCTGCAGAAGTCATTAGAGTCAATCCCCAATCTTTCGGCGTGTACGCCGATCAAGCAGTGTCCCGTCATAACTGATACTAACGTAGACAATCTTTGCCTCTCTAGTGCGAAGAGATATTTTGATCTTCTTAGGTCATACCTTGGCCAGATTTGTATAGCTACTCTGCAGTTGCCGATTTCTGTCCATCTTTCGTTGGACTGCCTGATTGCCTCTTGCCTAACCCAAAGCTTACACGTGGATAGTGGCGCACCAATATCGAGAATTTGTAATGTCGTCCCTTTCATAGCAAGTTCATCGGCTTTGCAGTACCCCGGGATATCCCTATGCCCAGCCACCCATGTGAGGTGTATATTAAACTGCTCAGCCATCTCGTTAAGAGATCTGCGGCTGTTTGTGAATTTAGGGATGTTGCCTCCAGAGAATTGATGGCAGCATGGTTGTCCGAGTAAATGACAACGCCAGTGTTGGTTACTATGTTGCGACTCATCCATTTGGCTACTTCCCATATAATCATTATTTCGGCTTGATAGACACTGCAGATATCTGGTAGTCTGTGAGCTATATCCAAACTAAGCTCTGCACAGTGTACTCCGAAGCCAACCTTTTCATCAAGCTTCGAACCATCCCTGTAAAAGTGGAAATGGTTTCTATTATCTGGTCTTCTTCCAACCCATTCATCTCTGGCGGGAATCATAGTGATGTAATTACTCCCGAAGGTGTACACCGTTGGTATATAGTCCACTCGGTCGGTTACCATAGCACTACACTTTGATATCCTCATGTGACCGTAGTTTTTGTACCTCCACATTGATAGGCAGTTTAATATTATTGCCGCTTTGGTTGCAACTTCTCTCGCCACAATCGTATAGCAGTATAGGATGAACTACTGCTATATATATCCAGTGGACGGTTTTAGGAGAGAGGCCCCACCGCGACCTTACAGCCTTTTTGCAGGAATATAAGGCGAAGTTGGCCTTCCTTACATGTTCCAATACGTTAAGTCTAAATACCAGTTTTCTATCTAGAATTATTCCTAAAAAACTTTGCACTTTAAGAAAAGACTAGATCTATTCCATTTATCCGAGGTGGAGGGTCCACATGTCCTTACTAGGGCATCCTAGTAAATAGAACCAATTCTGTCTTGTTTGGGTTTACGCTCAAACCGCTGCTTCTGGCCCATCTAGCCAATTTGTTCAGAGCAACCTGTAGAATGTCTCGGAGGACGTTTTGCCACTCACGAATTTGCCACTCACTGCTATTGCAACGTCGTCCGCATATGCCACGACCTTGCAGCCACAACGTTCTAGATCTAGCAGGATTTCATTCACCGCTAGGAGGAGACAGTACTCCTCCTTGTGGGGTCCCTCTGTTTACAAACCTTGTTAGAGTTGTGGACCCAAGACATGCTGTTATGCGTCTTCTGTTGAGCAGACTTTGAATTAGTCTAATCAAACTAGAGTTAACTTTTAGATGTGACAGTGCCGCAATTACTGCATCTGAGTGAATGTTGTTAAAAGCCCCTTCTATGTCAAGAAATGCCACCATGGTGAATTCTTTGAAATGCAGGGACGATTCGATAGTGCTCACAAGTTCGTGCAGGGCTGATTCTGTAGACTTCCCCTTATTGTAAGCATGTTGGTTTTCCAGGTTTTCCCTAATGAAATCTAAATCTAAAAGTCTTTCCAGACCTTTCAATAGGAAGGAGGATAGGCTAATTGGTCTGAAGTCTTTTGGCCTAGTGTGTGAATACAACTTTGGTATCCCTCCATCGATTCGGGATGTATGAAAGCCTGATACAGCCTACATAAATTTTCTCCAGCCAGGGGATAATGTACTTCAACATTTTCTGCTGGATTGATGAGGTCTGGTCCAGGGGACTTGAAGGGCTCAAAGCTGTTATTAGCTCAGCTTATTCTGGATATCTCAGTCAACAAGCTAGCGACGCTCGCAGTCCACTCGCACTCTTGTTGGTCCTGCTGATCCTCTGGTTCTGTTAGAGAGTTCCCCGGGAAATGTGTGTCGAGCAGTACATTGAGCGACTGCTCGCTGTTTTTGGTCCAATTATTTCCCTCATCCTGCAAGTAACCCACTGTACAGGGTGAAGCTGATAGTATTTTCCTCAGCCTTGTGGCGTCGGAGACCTTTTCCACTTCGTCACATAAGGTATACCAAGAGCGTCTTTGCGCCTTTCTAAGCTCCTTCTTATAGATCTTGTTGCAGGTCTTTTTCATAGCCGTTAGCTCAGAAGTCCACCATTGGGGTTTAGTTTTACCCTTCTACCTTTTTTTTGGACAGGCTTCTTCAAGGGAAATATTGAATTATGTGGTGATATGCTCGACTAGATTATCCAGACCGGCTTTGTCATTCGGTTCGTACAGAAGTTTGGAGTTGAGGACTTTCATGAAATTCTTTTCATACAGGTGCCACTTTGTCTTTCTCACATTTCTGTGGACGGCAGGTTCAGGCGCTTTTTCAGCGAGTTTGAACTCAATATAATGGTGATCTGAGAATGACTGGTCGTCCAGTACATTCCACCCAATAATTTTGTCTGACAGCCGGTTAGTAGCAAACGTTACGTCTAGTACTTCTTTTCTGTCGGTCTTTTATCTATGTTACAAACACTTAGGTTGGTAGTTAGAATAAAGTCAAGAAGCGAATCACCCCTATTGTTTATATCCGTACTACCCCAGATAGTATGATGAGCTCGTCCTCGTCAGACGTTGCTTCTTCTACTACTTCCCTGAGTAGAGCAGTCGGTACTACAGCTTCATAAGGCAAGTAACTGGAGACCACCCAATATATGCGATTACCGATCTCCAGACTAGCAAATGTTTGGTCTTTACCACTTAAATTAGCCAGGAGAAAGATACTTAGATCTTTCCTGGCCAATATGCAGGTTCTTGGAGTGCCTTCACAGTTGCCCACAAGCAGTTTAAAGTTGGGTGTCCTGATACCGCACACCCTTCCTCCCACTGCGTAGGGCTCCTGTATCAGGACGATGTCTACTGCACCTGTGGACAGGCGCAGCAATAGAGCCGCTGAGGCTGCTTTAGCGTGATGGAGGTTAATCTGTAAAATTCTTACCATCATTGGTAATTGACAGATTAACATCCACCTCGACAAGGGTGTTATCGAACTCTTCGTCCGTATCATCGAGAAGCGTGTCCCCGCCAGATGCGTCAAAGAGTCCGGAGACTCCCCTCAGCCCCTCTGTGTCAGAAGTAGAGCTTTCGTCCTCAGAGTAGGACGTTACAGATCTTCTGTTAGAGTTGGAGTCACCAGAAATAATGGGCGTGGATACCTCCGCACTTCCAGAAAGCTGTGTATCAACCACGGTGAACGACTCACCTTCCGCAGTGGGAACTATAGTCTCGAAGCCATACTGTAGGGTTGCACTTGCACGTTGTATATGAGAGGTGGATTCAGCGTTAAGGATCAAATTGACCTGCGCTTTTTACCATCCGCCTCACCCACCTTCTTTTATTATTTCCAATATGTCAGCCGGGTTGGAGGGCTCTTCTGTAACCCAGGTGATGGCTCTAGGGTGACTAGGGATGTTGTTTTTTCGACAACATCCAACTGGGCAACCGGCCACACCTCAACCGCTCGACTCAGAGCAGCCTTATACAGGTCTACTGATCTGGCATCACCGAAATATAAGAGCTTTACTCTCTCCTGATGCCATCCTGCATCGTTGCAGATTGGTGGTGTTCCCGGCATTTCTCTACGGACATCGAGGTAATGAGCCATAATGGCTGATTGCACATGGCTCCATTTGTCTTTGAGGATGGATCCATCCTCATTACTTCTGCCTATAACGGCCATCACTAGACTCTCCGTCGCCACTTCATTGAAGGGCTTGGTGAGTGTCCTGTTGATGGTGACATTAGGACCTCTTGCCTTTTTCGAAGGCAGGGGTTCATCAGGTGATCTGATTCTTTTGACTTTATTAGCCGTTAACACAGCTGAATGTGTGGCTCTTTCAGCCGGCTGATTGACCTTAAAAGCATATCGACGCCTTTAGCCCAGGTAAGTGACACTTTTTGATTTTCGGTAAGAGCCGAAACCTCAACAGCCTCCAACTTCGTGAAAACTCTGAGTGCTATCCGGTGCTCATTGTGCTTCCGTTTTGATGGTCGGACATGACGTTTTCCCCTCACCGTACCACCTGTTGTGAGTACTGGGGGAAAATTTTCACCATGTTTGGTGTGGTCGGCTTTGGCCAAGACCAACGGACGGACAGTAGGACGATTAGGGAACCCCGCTCCATCGGAACGCGAAGGCATCCCCGTCGACGAATTTATTAATTTTTTTCTGTATTAGCCCGTAATAGGTACTATGATGGGCGAAATTTTGTTATAACTAATTTTTGGCCAAAATTTAGCAAAACTTAAAATGCAAATATCTCGTTAAATAAGTCCCGTAGAAGGAAAAGGGCAAAATGTCGTTATCACTAATTTTTGTCCAAAATTTTGAATTTCCTTAGCAAAACTTAAAATGCAAATATCGCGTTAAATAAGCCCCGTAGAAGAAAAAGGGCGAAATTTTCTTGTCACTAATTTTTGGCCAAAATTTAGCAAAACTTGAAATGCAAATATCTCGTTAAATAAGCCCCGTAGAAGGAAAAGGGCGAAATTATGTTATCACTAATTTTTGGCCAAAATTTTGAATTTCCTTAGCAAAACTTAAAATGCAAATATCTCGTTAAATAAGCCCCGTAGAGGGAAAAGGGCGAAATTTTTTATCACTAATTTTTAGCCAAAATTTTGAATTTCCTTAGCAAAACTTAAAATGCAAATAACTTGTTAAATAAGCCCCGTAAAAGGAAAAGGGCGAAATTTTGTTATCACTAATTTTTGGACAAAATT
This sequence comes from Eudasyphora cyanicolor, assembly GCA_963930755.1. NCBI lineage: Eukaryota > Metazoa > Arthropoda > Insecta > Diptera > Muscidae > Eudasyphora > Eudasyphora cyanicolor. Next base: position 168,940,319 of record OZ005736.1, on the reverse strand, counting down.
TAGCAAAATTTTAAAATGTAAATATCTCGTTAAATAAGCCCCGTAGAAGAAAAAGGGCGAACGTTTGTTATCACTAACTTTTAGCCAAAATTTTGAATTTTCTTAGCGAAATTTAAAATGCAACTATCTCGTTAAATAAGCCCCGTAGAAGGAAAAGGGTGAAATTTTATTATCACTAATTTTTGGCCAAAATTTAGCAAAACTTAAAATGCAAATATCTCGTTAAATAAGCCCCGCAGAAGAAAAAGGGCGAACGTTTGTTATCACTAATTTTTGTCCAAAATTTTTAATTTCCTTAGCAAAACTTAAAATGCAAATATCTCGTTAAATAAGCTCCGTAGAAGGAAAAGGGCGAAATTTTGTTATCACTAATTTTTGGCCAAAATTTAGCAAAATATTAAAATGCAAATATCTCGTTAAATAAGCCCCGTAGAAGAAAAAGGACGAAATTTTGTTATCACTAATATTTGTCAAAATTTGGAATTTCCTTAGCAAAACTTAAAATGCAAATATCTCGTTAAATAAGCCCCGTAGAAGGAAAAGGGCGAAATTTTGTTATCACTCTTTTTTGTCCAAAATTTTGAATTTCCTTAGCAAAACTTAAAATGCAAATATCTCGTTAAATAAGCCCTGTAGAAGGAAAAGGGCGAAATTTTGTTATCACTAATTTGTGTCCAAAGTTTTGAATTTCTTTAGCAATACTTAAAATGCAAATAACTCGTTAAATAATCCCCGTAGAAGGAAAAGGGCGAAATTTTGTTATCACTAATTTTTGGCCAAAATTGAGCAAAATTTTAAAATGAAAATATCTCGTTAAATTAGCCCCGTAGAAGAAAAAGGACGAAATTTTGTTATCACTAATTTTTGTCCAAAATTTCGAATTTCATTCCTACTGTTCTCATCTACCATATGTTTTTTGTGTTTTTCGCTGTTATTTTCTTTAGGTTCCACTTATTTTGGTGATTTCGATTCTGAAAAAAATTTTTCCCCGTCGACTCGAAATTATGAAAAATATTTGCCCTTTTTGGGTGGAACATATGCAGTCCCTCGAAATAAACTTAGCTCCTATTTCAAAATTCCAAAATGTGGTGTAAAACCCCACATTTCGGGAAAAGGGCAACGGAAGTGTTGCACTTTTTTGCAGAAAAGAAATCGCCATAAGATTCGGCATGGCCGAACTTATCGCTTTAACTTGTTTCGTTTTTAAATGATGTTTTTGCTTATATAGAATTCGCCATATGTGAGAGGGACATATAAGAAACATTGCACTTGCATTTTATTTTATGAGGATTGATGTCGGACATTATAAAATTATAGAGAGGACGAGGTCTTATGGCTGTTCGTAACCCTCCATAAAACATGATATGCAATGTGAGAGCTATATTAGATGAGATCCGCTCAGATAGAGGGTCATTCAACAATATTTGTGGTTTTTTATTTATGAGGTTTCCATTCAGTTACACTAAGGTATCATACGAAACAACGCACATTGGTCTAAAATGGAAAAAAATTTACATAATTCTGCCATTTCAAAACCACTTATCGTATGAAGATGAAATTATTAGTTGTGTACACAAGAGGTATTAGAGAGTTTAAGTTCGGAACTTGGACCCCCTATCTCATACAGGGGCGGAGCTACAGGGCCCTAAAGTTGACCACCTCGGGTATACAAAATTTTCATCGACTTCTAACTTTTGATTGGAGTGTCCGGTTTTAGTAGATACTCCTGTGGATACTCCTAGAATAGACCTACAATAAACATTTTATTGGTTGAAGATATCTTGAATAGTTTCCGAGATATGTGGATTTGAATTTTATTTTGATATCAGAAATAATAATCAAACGTAACGTGTGGAAATTTCTAATGGAAAATGCCTCAATTCCTATACTCTTGTATACACACCTAAAATTTCATCGCCATACGATAAGTGGTTTTGAAATGGCAGAATTTTGTCCATTTTAGCCCACTGTGCAACGGCTAAATTGATAAAATACATAAAATATGAACATGACTGGAAAATTTGTTACGATTTAAAAGTTGTTGCTATGTTATGCCTCTAGGATAGCCGATATTTTGCCACCACTGCATATTAAGCTGGGGCTCTCTAAAAATTTTGTAAAAGCCTTAAGGAAAGATGGCAATTCACTCTCATATTTAAAAAGTTAATTTTCAAAAAATCGAAGAAGGAGTTTTTGATGGGCCTAAAATAAGGAAACTAATGAAAGGTGTGAATTTCGAATCATATTTGACGTCGGGTGAAATTGCAGCATGGAGGTTGTTTAAGCTTGTAGTTTCAAATTTTCTTGGATCCAATAAAAGCCCGAAATGTGAAACAATGATTAATGATTTGTCAAAAAATTATGAAAATTTTTTTTTGTGTCCTAGACCTAAAAATTATTTTTTTGTATAGATTGTGGCATACTGTTATCTAAAATGTTTTTGTTTTTTTTTTTTTTTAAATTTTTATTAAAAATACTATTATCTTCGAAGGTATCCTTAGTATTTGCACTATAATTTTTGGAGTATATGCCCGATCAGGTCGACTTATGCGTTAAATTGAAGCTATTAATGTGGGCTACCAATGTTGGAAATATCTCTTTCACTTAGAAACAGTGGTTTAGTAACAGTCATTAAACAAATCGGAAAAAGTAGATTTTTTTCAAAAAAAAAATCCTGGAACAAAAAAAATTGAAAAAATATATTTTATTTTATTTTTTAATAGTTTGCATCCTAGCGAAGAAAATAATGTCTATTTGAAAAAATCTATGGATAAGGGTAGAAATTATAGCCCTTTTGGTAGAGGTAAGAAGAGAATTTCAAAACTCTTTTTTTTTAATTTCTGTTTAAATAGCGATTTTATTTATTACTTTTTTATATTATGTACATTTGAGTTTAACCTTTCCTTGTTCGTCACTTACTTCGACAAGATTCTCGGGGGACAATGAGAAAGCAAGAAATGAATTTAGAGGGACATATTTACACCTGTTGGAATACATAAAGCGATATGTTGGAAGAATACATACATATGTGCTATATACATAAATATAAAAAAAATATATTTCTAACCAATTTCTTCATAATTTTTTAACAAATCATTAATCATTGTTTCATATTGCGGACTTTTATTGGATCGGCTATCCCAGAGGCATAACATACCACCTACTCTTAAACCGCAACAAATTTTTCAGTCATGTTCATATTTTATGTATTTTATCAATTTAGCCATTGTTTCGTATGATTCCTTAGTGTTGACAGCATGAGCAATGGGAATAAACGGTTTCTGATTTCCGTTGTGTAAATGTACTGCTTTCAAACTTCCTTTGCCGCTGTCAACAAGTAACCGCCATTCTTTGAATTTTATGTTTGATTAAGTTCCTCGAACAATCCGGGAATGTCCTTGCAAAAGCATATGTTATCCACATATGGAAAAAATTGTTTGTAAGGTATATCACGGACTCTATAATATAATCTGTTAACATCTGGGGCCAAAATATTGTACTGTTTCATCTCAGATGCAAGTAGTTCTGCCTTATCTTTGGTCAGTTCCAAATCTCTCACTAGATCAATGAGTTGAAACTGAGTTAAAAGCGATGACTTCTGACTCAAACTTGAATCGCTCAGAGTTGAGTACTCAGTTGAACTTGATGATGTTTCCGTTATTAGGCTGTAAGCTATACTTGGACACTTCCTACTACAATCGATTAACTTAGACAAAAATAGCAGTCCGTATCGTGAATGAATGGTTGTCTCCAAATCATTGGCATTCCACGTGAAGTCTAAAATTAAAACGTTTGATTCCACAAAACATTTTAATACATTAATTGTAAAGTATGTACTTACCGCATGCTTCCACTACTCCATCGAGTAAGATTTACATGGCACGAATTACACAAAATACTAGGTGTCCACGGTTCGTTCATATTTTTAACTCGTATACCAAAATATTGCACATATATTTCTTCTATTATTTTACTAAACGCACGTCGATTTTTTTAATTACATATTTTCCGCAGATGTAGCAGAAATTGTCGGGATCATTTACACATTGAAAAGTTCTTTGCCGTATTTTTCATAAAATCAACTTATCTCTTTAAGGCGCTGAATTGCACTAATTTATTAACAAGAAATTTTATTCATAAAGTTGCTGTACCTGTAGATGACATATAGTTGGTTCGAGAACACCCAATATTTTCAAGACTGCCGCGTACTACTTGGTATTGCGTACATATAATTTTACTACCTGCATATACGACTGGGATGTCCATACCCCTAAAAGGCTTAACTGAATGGAAACCTCATAAATAAACAAGTAAGGAAAGGCTAAAGTCGGGCGGGGCCGACTATATAATACCCTACACCACTCTCGTAATATTGAATAACTCTGATATATAAATTTTGTAATTCATGTATAAATTGTTTACATAAATTTACTTTTGGGACATTTTATACTTAAATAATACCCTGTACCACAGTGTGGTGTAGGGTATAAAAACGATTGGATCTAAAGAGCCAAATCGGATGAAACATATATATGGGAGCTATAGCTAAATCTTAACCGATTTTCTACAGGACTAAATAGCCAAATCGGATGAAACATATAATGGGAGCTATAGCTAAATCTTTACCGATTTTCTTCAAATTCGGCAATGTTGGTTTATGGATCAAGAAACTCTACCATTTTAGATTTCAAAACGATTGGATGTAAAATATAGCTTCTATAGAACTAAAGGGCCAAATCGGACGAAACATATATATGGGAGCTATAGCTAAATCTTAACCGATTTTCTTCAAATTCGGCAATGTTGGTTCATGGATCAAGAAACTCTACCATTCTAAATTTCAAAACGATTGGATGTAAAATACAGCTTCTTCAGGACTAAAGAGCAAAATCGGACGAAACATATATATGGGAGCTATAGCTAAGGGTAGAAATTATAGCCCTTTTGGTAGAGGTAAGAAGAGAATTTCAAAACTCTTTTTTTTTAATTTCTGTTTAAATAGCGATTTTATTTATTACTTTTTTATATTATGTACATTTGAGTTTAACCTTTCCTTGTTCGTCACTTACTTCGACAAGATTCTCGGGGGACAATGAGAAAGCAAGAAATGAATTTAGAGGGACATATTTACACCTGTTGGAATACATAAAGCGATATGTTGGAAGAATACATACATATGTGCTATATACATAAATATAAAAAAAATATATTTCTAACCAATTTCTTCATAATTTTTTAACAAATCATTAATCATTGTTTCATATTGCGGACTTTTATTGGATCGGCTATCCCAGAGGCATAACATACCAACTACTCTTAAACCGCAACAAATTTTTCAGTCATGTTCATATTTTATGTATTTTATCAATTTAGCCATTGTTTCGTATGATTCCTTAGTGTTGACAGCATGAGCAATGGGAATAAACGGTTTCTGATTTCCGTTGTGTAAATGTACTGCTTTCAAACTTCCTTTGCCGCTGTCAACAATTAACCGCCATTCTTTGAATTTTATGTTTGATTAAGTTCCTCGAACAATCCGGGAATGTCCTTGCAAAAGCATATGTTATCCACATATGGAAAAAATTGTTTGTAAGGTATATCACGGACTCTATAATATAATCTGTTAACATCTGGGGCCAAAATATTGTACTGTTTCATCTCAGATGCAAGTAGTTCTGCCTTATCTTTGGTCAGTTCCAAATCTCTCACTAGATCAATGAGTTGAAACTGAGTTAAAAGCGATGACTTCTGACTCAAACTTGAATCGCTCAGAGTTGAGTACTCAGTTGAACTTGATGATGTTTCCGTTATTAGGCTGTAAGCTATACTTGGACACTTCCTACTACAATCGATTAACTTAGACAAAAATAGCAGTCCGTATCGTGAATGAATGGTTGTCTCCAAATCATTGGCATTCCACGTGAAGTCTAAAATTAAAACGTTTGATTCCACAAAACATTTTAATACATTAATTGTAAAGTATGTACTTACCGCATGCTTCCACTACTCCATCGAGTAAGATTTACATGGCACGAATTACACAAAATACTAGGTGTCCACGGTTCGTTCATATTTTTAACTCGTATACCAAAATATTGCACATATATTTCTTCTATTATTTTACTAAACGCACGTCGATTTTTTTAATTACATATTTTCCGCAGATGTAGCAGAAATTGTCGGGATCATTTACACATTGAAAAGTTCTTTGCCGTATTTTTCATAAAATCAACTTATCTCTTTAAGGCGCTGAATTGCACTAATTTATTAACAAGAAATTTTATTCATAAAGTTGCAGTACCTGTAGATGACATATAGTTGGTTCGAGAACACCCAATATTTTCAAGACTGCCGCGTACTACTTGGTATTGCGTACATATAATTTTACTACCTGCATATACGACTGGGATGTCCATACCCCTAAAAGGCTTAACTGAATGGAAACCTCATAAATAAACAAGTAAGGAAAGGCTAAAGTCGGGCGGGGCCGACTATATAATACCCTACACCACTCTCGTAATATTGAATAACTCTGATATATAAATTTTGTAATTCATGTATAAATTGTTTACATAAATTTACTTTTGGGACATTTTATACTTAAATAATACCCTGTACCACAGTGTGGTGTAGGGTATAAAAACGATTGGATCTAAAGAGCCAAATCGGATGAAACATATATATGGGAGCTATAGCTAAATCTTAACCGATTTTCTACAGGACTAAATAGCCAAATCGGATGAAACATATAATGGGAGCTATAGCTAAATCTTTACCGATTTTCTTCAAATTCGGCAATGTTGGTTTATGGATCAAGAAACTCTACCATTTTAGATTTCAAAACGATTGGATGTAAAATATAGCTTCTATAGAACTAAAGGGCCAAATCGGACGAAACATATATATGGGAGCTATAGCTAAATCTTAACCGATTTTCTTCAAATTCGGCAATGTTGGTTCATGGATCAAGAAACTCTACCATTCTAAATTTCAAAACGATTGGATGTAAAATACAGCTTCTTCAGGACTAAAGAGCAAAATCGGACGAAACATATATATGGGAGCTATAGCTAAATCTTAACCGATTTTCTTCAAATTCGGCAATGTTGGTTCATGGATCAAGAAACTCTACCATTCTAAATTTCAAAACGATTGGATGTAAAATATAGCTTCTATAGAACTAAAAGGCCAAATCGGACGAAACATATATATGGGAGCTATAGCTAAATCTTAACCGATTTTCTCCAAATTCGGTAGTGTTGGTTCATGGATCAAGAAACTCTACCATTCTAAATTTCAAAACGATTGGATGTAAAATACAGCTTCTTCAGGACTAAAGAGCAAAATCGGACGAAACATATATATGGGAGCTATAGCTAAATCTTAACCGATTTTTTTCAAATTCGGCAATGTTGGTTCATGGATCAAGAAACTCTACCATTCTAAATTTCAAAATGATTGGATGTAAAATACAGCTTCTACAGGACTAAAGAGCAAAATCGGACGAAACATATATAAGGGAGCTATAGGTAAATCTTAACCGATTTTCTTCAAATTCGGCAATGTTGGTTCATGGATCAAGAAACTCTACCATTCTAAATTTCAAAACGATTGGATGTAAAGTACAGCTTCTATAGAACTAAAGGGCCAAATCGGACGAAACATATATATGGAAGCTATAGCTAAATCTTAACCGATTTTCTTCAAATTCGGCAATGTTGGTTCATGGATCAAGAAACTCTACCATTCTAAATTTCAAAACGATTGGATGTAAAATACAGCTTCTTCAGGACTAAAGAGCAAAATCGGACGAAACATATATATGGGAGCTATAGCTAAATCTTAACCGATTTTCTTCAAATTCGGTAGTGTTGGTTCATGGATCAAGAAACTCTACCATTCTAAATTTCAAAACTATTGGATGTAAAATACAGCTTCTATAGGACTAAAGGGCCAAATCGGACGAAAGGTATATATGGGAGCTATATCTAAATCTGAACCGATTTCAACCAAATTCAATAGTGATCTTAACAGCTGCGAAATACTCTAAACTGCAAAATTTCAGAACGATCGGAGTGAAATTGCGACCTGTAGTCGACGAACAACTTTACATGGACAGACGGACGGACGGACATGGTTAAATCGACTCATCTAGTGATTCTGAGTCGATCGGTATACTTTAAGGTGGGTCTAGCTGTGTTATTTTCAGGTGTTACAAATATCTGCCGTGAAACAAACTTATAATACCCTGTACCACAGTGTGGTGTAGGGTATAAAAACCACAAATATTGTTGAATGACTCTCTATCTGAGCGGATCTCATCCAATATAGCTCTCACATTGCATATCATGTTTTATGGAGGGTTACGAACGGCCATAAAACCTCGTAATCTCTATAATTTTATAATGTCTGACATCAATCCTCATAAAACAAAATACAAGTGCAATGTCTCTCTCACATATGGTGAATTCAATATAAGCAAAAAATCATCATTTAAAAACCAACAAAATATGAAACAAGATTTTTTGAACTTCCCTAACATTTACAAAATGGCTCATAACTTTTACGTTTATCCAAATAGACAGTGTTTTCTTCGTTAGCATGCTGGCTTTTTAAAAATGTGATAAAATAATTTTTACGTTTTTTTTCTATTTTTATGTTTTTTTGTACCAGGAAAAAGTGTTTTAAAAACAAAAATCATCAACCAAAGATTCTACGTGAAGGCGATATTTGCAGCATATGTAGTACTCATAATTCCCTTTAATTTAACGCACAACACCGCTCAATCAGGCTTATACTTGAAAATTATGGTCCAAATACTAAATGTACTTTCCATGAAAGCTGGAATTTTAATAAATTTTTTTAAAAAAAAAAATTTTTATTTTTTTCGTGTTTGTGACACCAAATTGCACCAGAAACTGTTATACACATCTCTTGGACAACATTTTTTTGCATAGTGTGTAACGAACCGCCGTCCGAAAATTTCAGCCCGACCGTGATCAGAGATATTGGGGGTATCATTTGGACAGCCAGTCACATAATTTATATATATGGATAGACAATTTTGAAAGAGGAAATTGAGAAAATTGGAAACATTGTGAACATTACCTGTCCTTCTTCGATATTGTTCACCCGAATAACCTTATGTTTCGCCAAATGATACGCTTATTTAAGCAAACATAATTATATTTTGCAACTCAACTAAGTTATATGTATGTCCAGTATAACAATATTAGTAATTAAGAAAATTATAATATAAGAGATTTCTTTTAAAGTGTGAATAATTAGTGTTGACGTATTTAATAAACTAGTTTAAGTATTAAAATTCGTGTTTATATTATTATGTAACATGAGTGTTATAATTATATGTAGATAGTAGGTATGTATATCTTACTTACATGGACTCTTTCTCGGTGAAGCGATCGCTGCATCGTAGTAGTTCCTCCATTTGTTTTTAAAGCTAATTAGTGTGATGGTATTAAGACAAAATAAATAGTAAATGTTGAAGGTCAAGCAAATGTTGTTCGTAGAAACTTATTTATAAAAATCCTTAATCAGTTAGTTGTTGATTGATCGATATTCCGGCTATGTTATTGAGTTGGCATCTCCTTATTGTATTTAGGAATATTCAAGATGTTTTTAGAAATCTAATTGGCGAGAAAACAACTCATTTTCTCTTAATCTCGCAAGTCCAGTTGAGGCGATTTAAAATCTTAGCACTTTGCTTTCCTATGGATAATGGTTTCGGAATCAAACCAGATTATATCACATCAGCATTTCCATTAAGTAAATTCGCAATATCAAACACGTCATTGAACTCCGCAATATTCAGGAAGTGTGAACCTTCCAATCCAAAATGTTTTTGCGGTAGTTCACAAATTTAAATTTTGGTGTTAGTTCCAAAAGGCCAAAGCCAATAATGTCGTGGATTGTGGTTGAATCCGAATTCTTCTAAATTTGTTTGTTCGCCTTCCTTTTATTTATTTTGTGACACGAAATTATTTGGCTTCCGAACGTTTCAAAATTTATTTCTGAATGAATATTTTCTATATCATTTTTCAATATTTGAAAACCAAAATTGAAAAGAATTTTTAACGTTGCTTGAAAATTTTAGTTTCCGAAAACTATATACAAAGTACAGTACCATTATAAGTGTTATTCGTTTTGACATAAATATTGCGATTTTGTTTGTTTTTATTTATTTATTTATTGTATCCATTACAGTAATAAGAAGCCAATATGGCCAATTAATTATATTACATTATTCCAAAATAACCTGAGTTCAAAACAAAACTTAAATTTACAAAAAATTACAATAAGTGCAAAAACAACCTATCCTTTGGCCCCCCAGCCACAAAATATATAAAAAAACTAAAAGAAGAAAAAAAAAGTCCAGTCCGTAGTAACTCAAATTGAAAAAAAAAAAAAACAAAAATGAAAATACAAAAAGATAAATATTTGCACCAATAGTTCAAAATGCTAGTATTTACAAGGGAATAGGAAAAATACTTAAGTATTAAATAAATGACTAAATGAGAAATAGAAGCATTTGAATTTTTACGTTAAAATTGGCATTATGGGAAAAGAAAATTTTACGATGTTATTGACATTATGCACTAAGTAATTCCAACACATTACATGATTAGTGTGCGAGAAAATACGCAATTCGTGAGGCAGTCGATTCCAGCCAGTTTTTGCCTAAAACTACGAAAATTTTGAGAAAAAATATAATTTATGTACATGATTAAATTGAAGAGACTTGAAATAAATAAAATATAAGCTTCATTAAAATATTAAATAAATTTGTCCTTTCTAAAAAAGATGTTAAATTGTAGCGTTGTGTCTTTACGATTATGCGTTTGAGCCACTGTATATATACCTCCGATATTTTTTAAAGGATCTGTTTAAAAATTGACGGAGAGAAGTCTTTTGATACTCCTAGAGACAATACTAAATTTGAGGGAAATCGGTTCTGATTAGATATAGCATATGTTGCAGCCGATTTGACACCTAAGTGCCGTAGAAACTGTATTTTATATGCGATCAGTACGAAATTCGACAGAAAGAGGTTCATAAATGAACACTGGCAAATTTTGGGGAAAATCGTTTCAGATATAGATATAGCCCCCATATAAATATATGTTAACCCCGAATTGACATGTAAGCGCTGTAGGCGCTATATTTTATATCCGATCAGTTCGAAATTCGGCAGAAATGTTTCTTATTACAGGAATGAACACTGCCAAATTTGGTGAAAATCGGTTCAGATTTAGATATAGCCCCCATATAGACCGATCCAGTCCTTAGACGAGTTTCAGGTTGACCGGGCGTTGATAAACTGGATCAACAATATGCTAAGGAATAGGTGGATTATTTTTGGGTCATATGACGTAAAAATCAGAGACAAGGTAAATCGTGGTATACCTCAGGGGGACATTTTATCGCCTCTCCTATGGGTTACGACGATACACAGTCTCCTTAAAGCCCTCAACGATGAAGGACTTAAACCAGTCTGTTATGCAGACGACGTTATAATGCTTCTAAGGGGCACACATCCAAACCAACTATGCAGAAGAGCTGAGGAGGCACTTAACATAGCATATAACTGGGCACAACCAAGGGGACTAAATGTCAATCCAGAAAAAAACAGAAATATGTCTATTTACAAGGAAAAGGAAGATTCATCCTTTTACCGTGCCTCGTTTCCTGGATAAGAATATTGCCATATCTAAAAAGATAAAATACTTGGGAGTAATCTTGGATCAGAAACTGGAAAGATCATATTGAAGAAAGAGTTACAAAGGCCCACAGATGTTGGTCGTTGTGCAGAAGAGCTATAGGTTCAAAATGGGGACTACGTCCAAATATGACACACTGGCTTTACATGAACGTGATTAGACCGTGATTGTGGTGGACATCAATGGACAAAAAGTACAACGTAATACCATTGCAAAAAGTGCAACGTATGTACTGTCTAGGCATAAGCGGAGCAATTAGAACCGCACCAACAAGAGCGTTGGAGACTATACTGCACATCCAACCAATAGATATCCGTATAAAGTATGAGGCAGCCCTCACAGCAAGACGTCTACAAGTGATGGGTGAATGGATAAATCGAGACCACAAGTCGTACCATCAGAAGATATTACAATCACTGGTCGGTCATATTCAAACAACGGAAATCTCCGACCGCATTCCTGAGTTGAAGCACTGGACAGTGATGGCTCACAAAACTGTTTGACAATCGTCTATACATAGCTTTATTTTGAAGACCACCATGGTACTGATAGTTATAAATGATGATGTCCCCTATAGTTTCATTCTTTCTAGGATTACACAATACAACACCTGATTTTAGGACTCAATTTTGAGAATTGGACGTGAAAGTATACCCACAAATTAGAACTTCTGCATTATTCGCTTAGTCAAGTTGGCTCAATTAATAATTAAATGGCCATACGATTTGTTTGCTCAAGGTGGATTTTTAGCACTTTTTCTATATTTTTTTCTCGGTGTACCGTACGGAACATCTCTTTTGTGTATGAAGCATAGTTGTAGATATTGAATAGGAGAAAATTGCGAAACAAACCTACCCGAAAAAGGGCATCCAGTGCCTTACAAATCGAAAAGGGATACTCCGTACGGTATACCGAGAAAAAAAATATAGAAAAAGTGCCAAAAATCCACTTTGAGCAAAAAATTCGTATGACCATTAAATTATTAATTTTGCCAACATGACTAATCGAATAAAGCAGAAGTTCTTATTTTTGGGGCTACTTTCACGTCCAATTCTCAAAATTGAGTCCTAAAATCAGGTGTTGTATTGTGTAATCCTAGAAAGAATGAAACTATAGGGGACATCATCATTTATAACTATCAGTACCATGGTGGTCTTCAAAATAAAGCTATGTATAGACGATTGTCAGATCGGACAAAGTTATCAGAGGTCTGAAAAATCGTTGATTTCGATAGTGTTGTATTTTAAGCCATGTTTTTATCGTCTCCAAATTCCCATTTTCAAGACAGTCATTGTTGTCACATTTTCTTCCCAAAGTGGCTAAAAGTCAAATTATAAATTGCAAAATATAATGTGTAAAAATAAAAAGGACATTTTCAACATATTTCTTTGTGATTGTTTCCATTTTTTGTTATCAATGTATGTATTCCCAAAATTGTAGCAAAATACCAGGAGTCAAAATTCCGCAATAATTGTGGGATTTATGGGATTTTAGACAATTACAAACCCCTTTTCCGGTAAAGGAAATTGCCTTTGTCGAAAATGAAATTTTCAAAAATTATTTTCAAACTAATTTTTACTCGTATTGCAATGTAATTGTCTACAATTTCGATCGATACTTCTTCCAGCGAAAATTAAACATACATCCGACCAAACTTTGTCGGAAATGACCAAAACGGTAACGCTGTTTGACACTTGCTTGGAAAAAATTGTCTCGTGTGAATCAGCACTAAGATCTCTTTTTTTTTTTTTGGAATATGTGTTCTCCCGTCAGTTGGAGTTGTTGGTAGAATACATGTATTCATATACCAGGGCTAGATAATACGTTTTCCGTTTTATTTGTACGTTTACGTACGTTGCGTTTTAAGTAATTTAGATATATTGTGTGATTGACAGAAGTCAATGTATTGTTTTTTTCCTTTCCTTTTACAGTACTATTCTGCTTTTTTTTATGAATGACAACAGTTCATTCATATCATCGTGGTTAAATTTTTTCAGTAGCGTTGGTAAGTTAGTGTATTTTTTAAAGAGTTTGTATTGAGAACGATATTGTGTGAATTTGTCGCAATTAAAAATAATGTGGTTTTCGTTTTCTATAGTGTTACAGGAGGTACACTTGTTGTCGCTGGAAAGCCCCATTAGGAAGAGGAAGTTTTTACAATATGTGTGACCAGCTAGCAATCTGTTAATGATTTTTATGCTTTCAGGGGTGAAAGTGGTCCCCTTGTACCATTGGAGCTTGGTGGGTTCTTCAAAGAATTGCGAGAAGTAGGTTCCTTTAGTTTTAGAGATATTTATGTAATCGTCTTTCCATTCTTTCCATAGGTGTTCTTGTATGATATTATGTGCATCCCTGACTGAGTAGGCCGTGGGAATGGGGCACCCAACTGTAACAGCTTGTTTTGCATAATAGTCGGCGGTTTCATTGGGAGTGATTCCAACGTGGGATGGCGTCCATATAAACGTAAGTCTTGAGATCAGTGAATTATTTATTTTTGTGAGAATGTTGTTTATTAGGTAGTTATTGGCGGTATTGTTAGCTAGTAGTAGACAGGCGTTTTTACTGTCTGTAAATATAGCTGCTTGACAAATTCCATCTTCTATAATTATATCAATTGCTTTGTCTAACGCATGTAATTCGCCAGTAAGAGAAGATACTTTAGCAGGTATTGAAAATAAGAAATTTTGATTTGACGATATGTTACAGGCTGCACAGCCTGTAGAATTTCCAGTCACCGATGCATCCGTGGCCCAAATACAGAAACCTTCTGATTTTAAAGAATTTATTTGTTTGCGATATATTGCTATGAAGCACTCTCTATTGATATTATTCTTTTGAGCATTGAAGAGGTTGAGTTTAATTTCGATTTTATGAGACGGAATCTCTTTTTCGTTGATTATAAGATTGTCCATTATAGATTTGAACTTACTATAGACCATTCCCAGACTGGTTTTTATTGATGTGTGTTCTGTAAAGGTTTTGTAGTGAATTTGGTTATAGGTTTTGAGTTTTATTAGCTCCTTTGCAGCCAAGTATTGTGATCTTTGTTTGGGAGGTAGTACACCTGCTAGAGTGTACACGACATGTGTTGGCGTAGATCTTGTTAGGCCCAGATTTCTCCGTAGGATTTGGTTCTGATAGCTTGTTACTTTTTTATTTAAATAAGTGGGCATATGAGCCATAGAAGATATTAGATATTCAGTTTTGGAGAAAATAATTGATTTTGCGATATTGTTGGCATAGTAAGGGTTAAGTCCATATTTTAAGGTTGTGATCATCTTGAGGCCATTTAGAGAAGAGCGACATTGCCCTATAATATCATCGTAATGTTCCTTTAATGAGAGACTGTTTTTAATATTCCTCCCAAGAAACTTTATTGAGTTGACAGGTTTGATCAGCTGACCCGACAGCGATATCAATGGAACTTTCCGAGGTCCTTTAGCTACATACATGACAGCGGTTTTTTCGGTGTTGATTTGAAGGTTTAGATCAGACAGCATATGAGCGAATTGTACTACTTTGTTTTGCAATAATTTGGTAGCCATGTCAAAATCCCTGTGATGCGATAAGATAATGAAATCATCTGCAAATTGGAATATGTGAGTATTTTCATCCGCAAATCCATGTAGGCCCATAGTATACAAGTTAAATATTGTAGGACTTAAGCAGCTTCCTTGGGGTACACCATTTAGAATTTCCGTACTATCATTTCCCATTATGAGTGTTCTGTGACTGAGGAAATTAATTGTCCATGCTATTATATCAAGTGGACAATTTAATTTAAGGAGAATATTTTGAAGAGTGGAAATATCGACGCATTCGTAGGCTCTACTGACATCTAGGGTGACAAGAATCACTTTTTCACCGTTTTCCTTATTGGAAGTAATTGTGTGGAGAATATCATTTATACATAAGGACGGAGACATGTTCTTTCTGTAAGCATAAGTTCTTTCAGGAAGAATCTGTTCTGTATTTAAATATGTGGATAGTCTTTCCTTGGCCATTAGGTTTATTATTTTTAGCAGCACTGAGATTAGGGCAATCGGTCTGAAATCTTTGAAATCTTCTAGATCCTTACCTCTTTTTGGGATTGGAATGATTTTTATCTTTCTCCATTCATCTTCTATTCGGCATTCAAGCCAGGCGTTATTAAGGGCAATGAGTAGGTTTTCCTTTGCACTGAGAGATAATTTGTTTACCATTTCATAGGTAATACCATCAACCCCTGCAGCTGAGGGCGAATTTTTCTTCTTTAGGACGGCGAGAAGTTCAGTAATTGTGAAAGGATTAGGTTGATCCTTGTTTGAAATTGGTTTAAAAGACGATGAGTTTTTTGGAACTTGACTTTTTAGATAGTTTAAAAAAGGTTTGTTGTTTTCTATACACCATTTTGAAGAATTTTTAGATTCACCAGAATTTTTGCAACCGCGAACAAATTTAAAAAGAGATTTGGAACTTGGATTTTGGTTTAGTTCAGAAATTTTTGCAGCAAACGATTTTTTTTTGGCAAGTATTATCGCATTACGAAGGTTAGAGATTGTTTCTCGAAGCTTTGTGGCATTTATATTATTTTTGTCAGCATCAAAAATTTTTTGGGCTGCTTGTCTTAGACGATATAGCTTGTTTATGGACTCATTCCACCAGATTTTTGGCTTTCTATTAGATGTTATCACATAAGATGAATTATTAATTTCACTTTGTATAGAGTTTTGTATTTTTTCCACATAGGTAGAAAGTTCGAGAGTACTGAGGTTTTTGAACAGTTTGTTTTTGGAAAGAAAACGATTTTTTATTTTGGTGCTGTTTTCAACATTGATTTTTATAGGAAAATGGTGGCTGCCGCCAATTGTGGATTTGAGTACATTCCACGATACATTCAAATTTGTATTAGTAAAGGAAAGGTCTAAAACTGAGCCGCGTGAATTGTCCATTAAAGATTTTTTAAAGGTCGTTTCTCCATTATTTATGCACCGAAAGACAGAATTTTCAAAAATTTGTTTAATAGCCGAGCCACGAACAGAGTCAGACGAGTCACCATAGTATTTTGATCTTGCGTTGAAATCGCCACAAATAAATACATTTGATTTTCCTTCTAGGAATATAAGAAGTTTTTCTAATTCTTTTTTTAATGTATTAGACTTTACTGAGTGGGGAAAATACACAGATACTAGTGTTAAGTTTGATGATAAATTTTTGGTCTCACATATTAATATGTCTAAGTTTGTGTCAAACTGTAGTTTTTTTACTGCGATATTGCTTTTAAAAATAACGGCAACACCTCCATAGTTGTCGTGTCTTTTTTTGGTAATGACATTGTAATTATTTATTTTTGAGTTTAAGTTTATGTCTTCATAGTTGAAAATTTCACTTAGGAGGCATATATCAATATTTAACTTGTTTAAATAGAAATCTAATATATTTTTGTTTTTAGATAAGCTTTGGATATTATGTTGTAGTAAATTCATCTTGATTAACATAATTTAAGTCTCTGTTATTTGATGGCACTGAATTTATAGCTTTTTGGAACTGATTTAGAATTTGTAAACCTTCAGAACAATTAATTGATTTTAAGATATTTGACATTTGCGTAGCAAACATATTCATCATTTTTTCGAATTCCGAAACTGTGTGACGACTTTGATATTCGAAAATTGGTTTCGATGGAATTAAATTTACCGGACTGGCTACAGGTAAGTTTCTTTTAATTGGCATTTTAGCAACTTTGCTGTATTTGACCTTCGTAATTGTTCTGTTTATTTCTTCATTAAAGGTTTTGGATTTGTTTTTGGGCTGTCTCCCCACGACTGGAAATTGATTTTGGTATTCATCTTCACCAAGAATTTCAAAGTAATTTGTACTATGAAAAGTTTGCACACATTCTTTTCTGGACTTGTTTGATAAGGCCATGATTTTCCTTATAGACTTTTCAGAGCTCCATTTTTCACAAACCTCCGAGTCGTTTGCCGAGTGATCAACTTTGTTGCAGAGAATGCACCTAGGTGAGTTGCAAGGAGTTAGACATTTTGTTGTGGATAGACACATCTGGCATCTTTCTTCTTTGCAGTCATTTTGGCAGATTATGTTAGATCCGCATAGAAGGCATCTTTTTTTGGATTTGCAGCGTATTGCAATGTGGCCCAGTCTGCCACAGTTTTTACATAGACGAAGTGGAGGCACGTACAGTTCAACATAGGCCTTCATACAGAACATGTTGGCTTCATCAACGGGTTTGTCGTGAATTACACCGACCTTTATAGTTTCTGACGGTTTTTCAACACCATTTTCATCTTTGAAATTATATCTATAAACCGAGACTGCGGAATAGTCATTTTCTCTGTTTATTTCATTTAAGATTCTTTCACCAGAGTAAGATAAAGGCACATTTTTTATGATGTAAAATTTTTGTAAGAAACGGTCTGGAATAAATGCTTGCATTCCGATTTCACGTAATTTAGGGTTTATAACAATGTCGTTTGCTGCATTTGGGTTATTAAAAGAGAGTCTAAAGGTATTATAACCGACATGTTTGGCATGAAAATTAGGGGCAATATTTATTTTTTCCAGTTTTTCAAAAAGATGAAGTTCACAATTTCTTATTTTTGTGCTAACTTGGGTTTCTGACGACACCAGCACGTAAAAAGGGCCTGGGTGACTTGGAGGATATAAAATTTGTTTATTTTTGAAAAGATCAAAGTTGTACTCAATCGTGTTTGTTTGCATTTCTGCACTTGAAATTGGTGCATCATTGTAAGTTGATGATTTTGAGGCAGTTGAGGTACTTGGTTTGTTTTGTAGCATTGTGATGTTTTTTTGATTTGATTTATTGGTGGATAAAGGTTTAAATTTTTTGTTATCCGGATTTACTATGTTTTCATCCGGTTTCCGTGGATTTGGAGGAGGTGGGGGTTCATTACCCACCATGATTTTTAATTTTTTTAAAATTACACAATTGTTGTTGTTTTAGAACACCGTGACTTTGAATTTGGTTTTTCCTTTATTTGTAGAAATAACAAAAATGAGACTGTCTCTATTTTGAAACCGTTAGTTGTTGTTTTTGTTGTGTGAAAAACAAAACAATAACAGAAGAAAGCAGCGACACGCGCATAAAGTGGACTGTCATCAACAAGAGTTGGGGCAGTACTGACACTAAGATCTCTTTGGCAGACGTCCGACGGCGTCGTCGTCTATTTAAGTTGTGCCTGTTACCCACCCTGTGGTGAAAATCCGTTACGAAACTCTGCAGTGTTGTATTGGAACTGTAATAAAAAAGATGACAACATGTACAACCCTGTTGCAAAACTCAAATCAGCTGTTCTTAGTGTGGAGTCTGTAATAAACAAACCGCCGATAAAGAAATGTTTCCATTACAAAATAAAACCTTAGTAAGTGGGAACATTTTGACATTTTACAAAGAAATAGCCAAAAATGCCAGTGATCCTGCAGACATTTCAACGTATTTTCTACCGAATGGTGCGCTTAATACAAAGGAGCTTGTGAGGAAATTGTTTCCTCGTCATGATGACATCTGCAGTATATTTGTGGGTAAGTTTGTTAGTTGCAATCAAGGAAGGTTTTGGTTAAAAGAGTGGTTTAGTTCATCGTGATATTTCATATGCAAAGGCCTTGCCGAGGAATTTTATAGATCGCAAGCAAAAATCTTGAAACCTAACAGGATGCTGCTCCTGCTCACCCGCCTTCGTACATACATATGTATGTAGTCAGGTAATATTTAATGTGAATAAGCATTTTTGGAAGAACATAGTCCCGATACACACGACTCTAGTTTAGTTGCGGCTAATTGGAAGTTTATAGGAGATAGAGACAGGAGGATTAGAACGGGGAATTCCTCCCTGTCCCTTCTATGAACTTCCGATTAGCCGAATCTAAATTTGACTCGTGTGTATCGGGACTTACAGGGTCGAAGCAATTGAACAAATGCTCTTTAACGGTAAAATAAAAATATGTTATTTTTTGGTCCAGGGACACAGAATTATCTCTGACCCATTAAGGGCCAAATAATAATGACTTTTATCCGTTTTGATTCTGTGGCTTAATTGTAGTTATCTTATAATCCGTTCAAGCATTGTGAAATAATCTTTTTGGAGAAGTTAGTGTTCATATGTAGTTGGCCGTCTTTGGATCGGAGTTAATGATTTCCTCATCTAAGGGGAATGTCCAAAACCAGATACGCGGTCCGAAATGTAATTACGTGGGAGAACATCGACCGAGTTTAATAATTCATCTGGGAGGTATCTCCAAAGCCGCATCCGCAGATCAAAGATACTCTGCGGGAACGCGGACCGTAGTGTTGTACTTGGGAGTCTTTTAGGAGAACATTTCCTTTTGCATATATATTAATAAAAGTTCGTTTTCAATCCATCGATGATCATGAGCCATATCAAATTATTTCCATTGACATCTATCAGTTGCTAATGACGTCAGTTGAATCCAAGTCATCTTGTGTGCTGCAGTTTCCTTCTATATTTGTCTTCTTCAGATATGAGTTTGTCTTCCACTTCTTCGGCTTCTCTGTGGGTTCCACAATATTAAATTTTTGAAAATATTCATTTTGTCACTCCGTTTTACTAAATATTGTATAGTATATTATTAATCGTCGTAAAATTCTAAGAAGATTTAGCTATGTCAGTCTGCTGCAATCACGCTACAATATATAATACTTGAGCTAGGTGGCTGAAATCTGGTACATATACTTCTTATATCTGCAGGTATGTTGGGTTTGAAAATGAGCAATATCGGTCTAACTTTGGATATAGCCCCCATATATGGCATCTCCCCGATTTGACTTCTTAACGTCATAGAGGCCACAAATGTCAACTGATCGGGCTGAAAGCTTAGTAACTGGGGTTTATTTATACCCTGTATCCTTCACACGAGCAACGGTAGTCACAGGTCCATGTTTTGATATAGCCCCCATACAAAGGTCCATCTGGATTTGACTTCTTAACGCCACAGAAACCTCAAATTTCAACGAATTGGGCTGACTAATAATGAGTTTATTAGTATAAGTAAACATTCACGTGCGATCCATGGTCGAGGGTATATAAGATTCGGCAAGGCCGAACTTAACGCTTTTACTCGTTTTATATTTGAACGATCAAACGTCTTAAAAGTTTGGTTCCAATCACCTCCATTTCAGTAGTTCTGAGATATTTAGCTTTTACTTTTTTTAACATTCGCGCCTTCAGTTTTTACCAGCTCGCATAGACCAATTTTGGTCCTTAACGTAAACCTAAAACCTGTAAGGAATGACAGAAAGCCGGACAAGGTCGACTTTGTAATAACCTACACCTTTCTAACAATGCGACCATGTCGTTTCAATTAAGAAAGTACTTAGCTTCATCAAGTCTCATCAAGGCTTATTCTAAGGAGGAGTTGTAGATGTTGTTCATAATAAACTAGATCAACTAACCTTAAACTGCGCAGTATTCTTTCATAGATCAAGAATCGGAAGGAACAAATAGATGGGACTATACATAATCCAAACAGATTTTCATCAATTTGTTTCAAAAACCAAAATTATATAATGATCGGACGTAAAATACAGTTTTAATATATCCTAAATGCTAGATAGGCAGGAACATTTATATTGGTAAATATAAGTATGTATACCTAAATCTGAACTGATTTTTCCCAATTTAAGAAATATTCGCTCCCATTTTAAGAAACTTATTTCTGCCAAATTTTGTATTGATCGGAAGTAAAGCACAGCACATGTAGCGCTTTGATACCAACTCGGGAGTATATTCTATCCGATCCGGGCTATAACTAAATCTGAAACGATTTTCTGAAAATGTAGTATTGTCTTAAAGTGTATCAAGAGACCTCTCTGTCAATTTTTATACAGATCGGTTAAAAAATGTTGCCCATACGTCGCATATATGCCAAATCGGATCTGAAATCTGAACCGATTTCTAACAAACTCAATAGGGATCGTCCCTGTGCAAATGCAAAAATATCGCATTTTCCACACTCAGCCCAGTCCACGGTGTGGCGTGTTGCACCGTCAAAAAGCAGACTTCAGAACCAAACCTTAATAAAAACGTACATTCTTAATGCACAACCAAATGGCTGCGCAAAAATGTAGGTATGTGTTTTATTTACCGCGAAATTAGCAGAGGATGCAGGGGGGAATTTTTAAAATGTCGCAACATAATGTGGTGACATTATTTTACAGAAACGAAATCACCATAAGTCTGAATCGATTTTTATACCCTACACCACACTGTGGTACAGGGTATTATGACTTTGTGCATTTGTTTGTAACACCTAAAAGAAGAGATAGACCCATTGTTTATTATACCGATCGACTCAGAATCACTTTCTGAGTCGATTTAGCCATGTCCGTCTGTCTGTCTGTGCGTCTGTCCATGTATTCTTGTAATCAAAGTGCAGGTCGTATTTATGGTCCGATTGTGATGAAATTTAGCATAGTGATATTTTTTGGCCCAAGGACGATCCCTATTGAAATTGGTAAAAATCGGTTCAGATTTAGATATAGCCACCATATATGTTACCCCCGATTTTACATGTAAGCGCTGTAGAAACTGTATTTTATATTAGATCTGTGCGAAATTTGGCAGAGAGAGTTCTCTTATTACATGAATGAACACTGCCAAATTCGGGGAAAATCTGTTCAGATTTAGATATAGCCCCCATATATATGTTTTACCCGATTTGACATGTAAGCGCTGTAGAAACTGTATTTTATATCAGATCAGTACGAAATCTGGCAGAGAGAGTTCTCTTATTACATGAGTGAACACTGCCAAAATCGTTGAAAATCTGTTCAGATTTAGATATAGTTCCCATATATATGTTTCACCCGATTTTACGTGTAAGCGCTGTAGACACCATATTTTATATCCGATAAGTACGAAAAACGGCAGAGAGAGTTTTCTTATTACATGTATGAACACTGCCAAATTCTTACCGCAATTCCCATTTTCGCATTTATAGGTAGGTGTAGGGTATTATATAGTCGCCTCCGCCCGACTTTCTGCCTTTCCTTACTGGTTTTAGTATTGTCTTTAAGTGTATCAAAAGACCTCTCTGTGTAAATTTTTATACAGATCGGTTAAAAAATGTTGCCTATACGGTGCATATCTGCCAAATCGGATCTGAAATCTGAACCGATTTCTAACAAATTCAATATGGATCTCCCTGGGCCGAAAGAAAGATATCTGCAAAGTTTCATTTAGATAGGACCATAATTGCGACCTGTACTTTGATTGATAGCTAAATCAACTCAGGAAGCGATTCTAAGTCGATCGATATAATAAACGATGGATCTATCTCATCTCCTTTCGGATGTTACAAACAAATGCACAATGTTATAATATCCTGTACCACATTGTTGTGTAGGGAATTAAAAGGCCCGAAAGTTAAAAAACGTAAAAGCTAAATATCTCAAAACTACTTAAATGGAGATGTGACTTTCTTTCTACAGATGACCCACAATTTGGACCCATTATTCATCTCCTTTTCCGCGTAATGATTTTGGAAACGAACGCGTACTACGAACGATTTTAGATGACAATTTTTGTAATGACGATCAACGAAAATTACTAAATTAGGAATCTTAAAATCTGTGTCTATCAATACGTCTATCAATAGATATTGGACTTGTGTATTCTAAATTGATTTAATCTCTCAAGTATAATGAAAAGTTGTATATAGTCACCAGAAGTCCAAAATGACGTAACCCACACGTTCATGCTTTTTCAGGAGAATAAAAAAAAGTAACGTAATTTTAAGCTTTTGACGAGATTTATGGATTCACAATTATAACAAATCTAGTGCAATTAGTTGTGGCGTACATTCTGAATAAAAAATAAAATTTTATGAATCTCCCCGCTTTTTTAATGATCTTGTTTGTTATGTCGTTTTTAATTTCACTCATAAAATGGTAAATTTTAAAAATTGTAGGAATATTTAGTCTAATAGACTATAATCAATCAAAAAAATTAATTTTGGATTTAAGATGACGATATGTCGTTTTCTGGAACAACAGCATATCTCAAAAATCAAAATGTTCAAGAGAGCCAAAATATTTTTTTCTCGCACTACATTTGATACTAAATGTGCATAGTTGAGTATTAGAAAGTCTCCAAAAATTGGACATACCTAGGAATATAATAAATATATCGATAGATAATCACCCCTATCGCGAATGAATGTTCCCTTAAAATGTGTTCACTTTCCACCAAATTCCAATCGGCAATTTTGTTCCCTGAATAATTCCCTTGTTCGAAAAATTCCCCCTAATTTTTCTCTTTTCACTTCGATTTGTTCGCTTTATTTTTGTTAGCGAACAGAACGGACTCATCGTGAAAATTTTTATTATTGTCTTTAAATATTAAACAAAACTAAATGATATATATGGTATGATATATCTGTGGTTTTCTGGAATAACATCACATTTCAAAAAATCTAAATGTTCAGAAGAGCCCAAATACTTTTTCTCTCGTAGTACATTTGATACTAAATGTTTATATTTTAGAGTTGGAAAAGGCACACAAATTGGACAACCGAAGAGTGTCTTATATGCATCGATTGATAATAATTAGCTGAACATATTTATGCTAAAATCCCGAAATCGAAATTTTCCAACATGTTATTTCAGAATACCACAGATATCTGATTGCATTTTTAATTTCTAAATATTCAAAATTATATTCAGTCAAAATTTGGTGTTTATCCGTCAATCCAACAAAGGTTATTCACAAAACAGTATAGGCCATTCGATTTGTATTATAAAAGAATTCCACACAAATTAAAGAAATCATCAAACTTTGACCGCCTCTCCTGAAAAACTAACTTTTTGCACTTAGCATTGTTTAGAATGGAGGTATCGATATGTATACATATATATTTTCATCTAATAACCACAACTTGCTTCCACTGTGCAAATAGTCTTGTTCCATTGGCAAGCTCCGAGATGTGTCAACGTATCGTATCCTTATTTAACCGCAAATCTTTGAAACGTAGATTTGATTAAATCGGGAGATAATAAAATAAAAGAGGATACGTACGAGTGTCACATTTAAGCTAAACTTCATTTTCTGTTGAAATACATGTGCTTATTTGTCTTTGGCGCTACCAAAAATACATCCGAGGACGATGGGTATCCCAAATTTAGTGTAGAAGTACTGTACTATAACTCCCCCTTCCTCTGGCGTTGGATAAGTTATACACTCGCTATAAATTCTCCAATCCAAATGTAATCAAAACTTCGGAGAGTACTTCGCTGAAGATGATATCTGCCAAATGCTTTCTGATATCCAATGTCTGCAAAGAACAATAGACATGCACTGAGTTTTACAATTGGAGGAATCGCATATGATTTGCTTGCAGATGGCTTAGATTAATATTTTTAACTTTAACTTTGAAAACAAATCTTTTCAACTCTTTTTCTTGTTTTTTGTGCACTGACCATTTATTTATTTTTGAACAGCTGTTTATTTTCGATACATCATTACAGATTCGAAGTGAACAAAATGTTCCCTATTATTCACGATAGCATTTTCCACTTCCCGTGAAGTGAAGAAATTTAGGAAACAAATATTCCGCGTATGAATGATTAGCTGAATACATTTATGCTAAAATCACCAAATCGATGTATAACAATGCTTCAATACTTAGCGCGATTAAATTTCACCTCTCATTTAATGAACTTTACGGTTTTTATAAATATATATATATGACCAACAATGACATGTAATGGATGGGATCATCAATATGAGAACATTCCTTAATATACGAGGGTTGCTATTTATATTTCGGGTCCAGCAATAAAAAACAGTAATTTATCGTTGGAAATGGTTTTATTGAAATCTTCACGGGTTAATTTAATTTTGTGGCCGAGATGAATTTTTCAACACACTGCAAACAATAAACTCGCTTCAGAAATTTGTCAATAAATGTCTTCGAAGAATATTGCGTATCTTCTGGCCATATACGATCTCCGAGAATGATCTCCTGATAAGCACCATACAAAAAAGTTTAGACCGCGAAATTAAAGAACGCAAATGGAGGTGAATCGGTCACACATTAAGACGTAACGACGACAACATCGCCAAGCAAGCGAGAAGGCCGATGAGCTGGCAGACCCCGAATAACATAGCGGAGATCTGTGGAAAGTGATATGGCATCCATAGGTTTATCTTGGAACAAGGCACGATACATGGCCAACAACAGAATCCGGTGGCGTAACGTAGTGATTGACGCCCTATACTCCCAGCAGGAATTCAAGGAAAATATATATCTATAATGTAAAAAAAGTTCTAAGTAAAGTTATGCTAAAAAATGTCAAACTTTCCAAAGGAAGTTCCACTTTGCATCTGACAACACTAGTATTGGCAGAACCCGAAATATAAATAGCAACCCTCGTATTGATGGCACATTATTATGCTTGCATATTTGTTGTACTAGTAAATTTGTATATATCATTAAGAAATCGTGAGGAAGATACTTGCAAATTAGCGGGAGACAATGCATTACTGAAATGAATAAATCCTGAAATCACTTTTCATTTTTAATGCACACTCCTAGAGATCAGGGTAACATTTTTAAGGATTTTTTTTCAAAACTAAATAAGCTTTCTTTTGAGGTAAATCATTTGCCCCTAACTTCTATTAGTTGAATGATATCTCTGCTATATTAAATGTTTAAGTTACAAATCAATATTCGCGCTAACTAGCCGTACATGACTTAAAATTGCTCTAAAATTTAAAATTATATTTCATTTAAATTTCGTTTGATATTCTAGCATTCGACTGTTTCAAATATAATGACTATGTCAAATTATATGAAGAGCTGCTCCCCGTATTCCAAGAAACAAAAACCGTAATTAATATTGTAGCTAGCAACAGTTTATCTTCGCTTCGGCTTCACTGGTTGGGATTTAACGCTAAATTATGTTCTCAAATAATACAGGATTCTAATGGTAACCAAAAATGCGAAACTCTGGAAAGTATTCTACTTTTAACATCAATGTTAGAAAATGCATTGGCTAATATTTACTATACCGAAACTAAGGGAAAACAGGCACCACATTTATTAAAGGATTTAATAAATACTCAAGAAATTAGAATGATAATTGGTCCCGAATTGGTAATATGTTATATGAATTAACGATTTTATATCTAACCAATTATTTTTTTGTACTCCTGCCTAGGTTATTATACTGAAAATATTGATGGGTACACCAAATTCCATAAATATACGTAACATCGTTTGGCATGGCTTTCCGAAACCTTTTGAAGTACCCAATTATTACAAAACTGTCTTGTTAGTTCTGATACACACGCTGGGATCCAAAGTCCATGAGATTAATTATGCCATAAACGAAAGACCTCAGGTTGTGGACTTTATAAAACCTTTGGAGGCTATTCAAAATGAATTGAAAATTAAAATTCCTAACATTGACTGTTGGAAGCAAAAGATCAAAGATATTCATAATGACTTCGCAAAGGATTACATGATATATTGGCTGAAATTATGCTGGTATTATGAGGAAAAGAAATATGTGCACTTTTTAATTTTAGCACTGCCTCAAATTGAGCTAATGTTGCGATTACACTATGCTCATGTCAATGATGTTGATGTAAGTGCTAAATTGGATGAATACTATATAACTATGGATACGATATTTGAAACAGAGTTAGCCAACCAAAACTCTAGTCAAGAAAATGAACTACGAATCAATAAATTATTGAATTTCTCTAAGTATCCCGCCTATGAAGGATGTTTTCATTTGATGTATGACATTTTTCTATGCCCAAATGGTTGCCGTTTAAGAGACAAAGTTAGTCACGGCGAGGTTCGGCTCGAAGCACTAGATAATCCCCAACTAGCTTCAATGATTTTTCATATATTTATTAATTTATTGCCATTTTTAAGTGGTTACACGTTGAGCGCCTACAAAAGTCAACTACATTTGAATAGCATTAACAAACAGCTTTTATTAGAAGTCCATAAAAGGTTGGAGAAATTCAAACAGGAATTTTTAGATAATTCAATGGAATTGTCCGAGCACACTCCTAAAATATCAAATCATAAAGTTTTGATATTTCAACGTCCCCGAAAAGAACCGGAGCTTATGTTGTTAATTAAAATGATTGCCGACAATATAAATCAAACCTTGGCCAACTATACAGAATCCATTGCTATACGTTCAGCTTTAAAAGCTCAACGTGAACTTTACTCAAAAAGAAGAAAAACATTGGAGAAATTGAAAAATGCACTTCCCGAAATTGTTGGCACATTGTGTTTGATGTACTGTTCTCTAAAATCTTTGTATGATTTATTGCAAAATAACTACGATGCTATTTTTGGGGAAAATGCAAAATGTCTTAAAACTTTGAGGTGAGTATAACTATATACAAAACGTTCTCATTTCGATTCTTAACAATTTTGTATATTTAAGGTTTCTAAAACACACACGGACAATTAGCGAGAATTTTGCAAAATATTCTCATTATGATAGTAATGAATGGATTAAGTCGCTGGAATTGTGTCGAAAATTTAAAGAATTTCACAACAAACTATATCTGCATTCGAAGAACGACTGATCAAATGGTAAGTTGATTCATTTTTGTTTATTTCAACTTAAAAGTATTATTTTGAGTCGACTTTGTTTAAAGTGCAATGCTGAAAATTAAATTTACCAAACAATCAAAATAACGTAATTAAAGATTTGAACTGTGATATTGTCCTGGCTCCAGACCAACCTGCTTCCATATAATGATAGAAAGCAAGTATTTTACATGACAAAATGTGTTGCAAGTATTTCACTGCGTACCCACAGATTATATAAAGATTTCTGGGGCGTGATCCCCGTAATATACATGGCTGCCTTCTTAATTGATTTAAGTTTAATTAACCGTTTGTTCGTTTAGTACACATAACATTTGCGAGGAAAATCTGTAGCCAATACAATTTAATTCTGTTATAAGGTTAGTTTAGGAAGGGAGGTGCATCTCTGCACTTCCACTCGGAGATCCTTTTGGATCCATTGTGATTCCCTTCTTTTGGTGGTTATTGTAGCGTCTGATCTATAGATGTGGGAAATGAAGCGAATGGTAGAGTATGAATTGTTAAGTTTGGAGGGAGAGGAAATGTGAAGTAGAATTAAAAGAATAGAATAGTAAAGGTCATAATCCAAGAGGAAGCATCGAATACTCCCACACACAGACTGATTGCGATCCTGGCTATCGTTTGTTTATAGTCACTGTGACAGTGACACTGTCACCCTATGTGTGCATGCATAGATAAATGCGCGCGTACTTGAGCTTCCATATGAGTCCGGATGCATTTATGCTAATGCAAAAGGATGTTCGGATGGCTACCCACGTATGCGTGCTTATTTTCAATGTAATTTGACAGGAGAGGTAGTGTGAATGAATGGTAAGAGGAAAATAATAATAGATTTAGAAGAGAGAAAGGAGATTTGATCAACATTTGTGCACGTAGGCAGTGTTGCAAACTCTTCCGAGGCAAAAATCACTACGAAACAACTGTGCAGAAACCACTACCAACAAACTATAAAAAAACGCTGTGAGAAAATGACAAAATCTCCGAAAAACGCTAACACTGACAAAAATGTTAACCATGAATTATTTTTAAAATCCCCCAACATAATATTTTTGAATTCAATTTATTTTTTAAACATTAAGATAATGTTTGTAACATTTTTTTTAAACATAAATATGAACTTATATAACATAAACGTAACAATCTTTTTTGTTTTCTATTCTTAGAATTAAATTGTTAATAAATGACTAAGAATAAATAATATTATTTTCCTCTATCTCCCAGATCAATTAGCCTATCCTCCTTCCTATTGAAAGGTCTGGAAAGACTTTTAGATTATTTCATTAGGGAAAGCCTGGATACAAAACTCCTCCCTCCAGAATCAGCCCTGCACGAACTTGTGAGCACTATCGAATCGTTCCTGCATTTCAAGGAATTCACCATGGTGGCATTTCTTGACATAGAAGGGGCTTTTAACAACATTCACTCAGATGCAGTAATTGCAGAACTGTCGCATCTAAAAGTTAACTCTAGTTTGATTAGACTAATTCAAAGTCTGCTCAACAGAAGACGCATAACAGCATGTCTTGGGTCCACAACTCTAACAAGGTTTGTAAACAGAGGGACCCCACAAGGAGGAGTACTCTCCACTAATTTGGAACCTAGCAGTGAATGAAATCCTGCTAGATCTAGAACGTTATGGCTGCAAGGTCGTAGCATATGCGGACAACGCAAACGTAAACGTCCTCCGAGACATTCTACAGGTGGCTTTGAACAAATTGGCAAGATGGGCCAGAAGCAGCGGTTTGGGCGTAAACCCAAACAAGACAGAATAGTTTCTCTTTACTAGGATGAATAAAGTCCCACATGTGGACCCTGCACCTCGGATAAATGGAACAGATCTAGTCTTTTCTGAAAGTGCAAAATGTTTGGGAATAATTCTAGATCGAAAACTGTTATTTAGACTTAACGTATTGGAACGTGTAAGGAAGGCCAACGTCGCCTTATATTCCTGCAAAAAGGCTGTAGGGTCGCGGTGGGGCCTCTCTCCTAAAATCGTCCACTGGATATATATATAGCAGTAGTTCGTCCTATACTGCTATACGGTATTGTGGTATGGTGGACGGCAACTGATAACACACTGCTACAAATTTGAAAAAATCTCTGGAACTTCTGATGCGACATAGTGTAGGTTGTAGATCTCATTGAGTACAACTGGAAAAACAAAATTTTAAGTGTTCTATACCCTCAAAATCTAATTTTAGCGTTGAAAAACCGCTTTTTTTGACTTCATGTACAAATCGATTTGTTAAACTCTTATTTTTCAACCGATTTTTGGTTACATAACGGTTTTTGAAAGAGGAGACATAGCCCTTTAAAAATATGTGCATATTATGGTACTTCAAGTTAAATACACAGAGCTACAGGCGTGTAAACTTGAAACTTACATAAATTTTCCCAATTTTTCATCTTTGATCGCGACGCATTGCAATATTTTATTAGCAATGGTGCTCTTTTTACATATCATTGTGAAAGTGTGTTTATTCTCAATTAAATTAAGTGTGATTTCACAGCAATCGGAGAAAAATTGCGTAAGTTAGGCGAATTTTTCAAAAAAAAGAAAATTTCAATTGCTCTTTTGTATGGGGTTGCTACATGTACCTTATTACGAATATATTATTCTAACAGTGATACGAGTAGTTGTTATATCCCAGCAAAATTTCTCATTACCAAATAATCCGACTAGTAAGCTAAGTTCAATAATGGTAAGTACTTATTATTCAGCCACTTTTCTCATTATTTTAACATGGGGATGTCATTGGAGGAAAGTACTTCCCAAAAGCATACAATAAAGTAGCATAATAGGTACTTATTTCTAGCATAGGCATACCACATAAATATGTGCTTATATTTTCACGATTTTAAGTACTTGAATTGCATTATATTAAAATTTACCAAAACTATTTTGATAATAAAAAATCACTTATTTCTGTTATTATTGGTAAGTCATTATTAATAAGCCGTAAGTAATGCAGCGAATAATGAGATGTCATTATTTGGTAATGCAGGGAATAATGACAGGTACTTACCAATATTTTGCTGGGATTAGTGTTAATAATGACGACACAGTCTGTTGTATTAATTTATTATTTCTAAAATATTTACAATATTTTTAAAAAATGTCTTGGATTTACGGGTGGCGCAAACATAGTAATTTCTAAGAGTGTAGAAAAAGTCATACATGAGAGTTTGAAAAAAAAATTGTGCAGTCCGTAGTATGCGTTGCATTTCACTTCAAGTTAAAATAAATGGAGCAATAAAGAAATAAGCGAAGCAAATAAATAAAAATAATAAAAGAGTTCTAAAATGTGTGATAAACGTAATAACTTTTGTTATCTCTGCGGCCTTTTTGTTGATAAGCAGCATCGTTTACTTGTACAAAAAAATAAAGCCTTAGTTGAAGCAATCAACATTGCTTTTGACCGCGAGTTTGTTGGTAGTCGCTGGTTTGAGCCCGAGTTCATCTGTTCGAGATGTTCCGGGTCACTTAAAAAGTGGAAATATGATAAAAGCAAGAAACAGTCTTTGCCGTTTTCAATTCCGATGATTTGGCACCGTCAGCTTGTACACAAGTCAGATTACTGCTACTTCTGCCAAACGGAAGTCGTAGGCTATAGCTACAAAAATCGCGACATTATACGATATGCTAATGTGCTATCTGTCTCTAAGCCAGTCCCAAAATCTATTGAAAATGCTGAAATCGATAATTCCTCATCAGATGAAAACTCATCTAGTGATAAAATCGATGCTCCATTCATTCCAGTGCATTCATCATCGACGGAAAGGCATTTAGTGTCTAATTCAGATTACCATGATTTAGTTCGAGATTCTGGATTGTCATGGAGGCAAGCTGAAATTATAGGATCACGGTTGAAGCAATGGAATCTCGTCGAAAATGGCTTTAAAATCACATTTGCAAGGGAGAAAAATCGAAACACATTTGAACAACTTTTCAAAATAGATGATGACAACATCAATCTCGTTTACTGTACCGACGTTCAGGAATTGTTTGTATGCTTCGGTCACGAGCACAAACCAAAGGACTGGAGATTATTTATAGATGGATCATGCAAGAGTAAGTGTTCAATTGGTTTATAAGTTGGGGAACACCATAAATATAAAATTAGCACTTAATATGTACATACATGTTTATCGAAGGTTTGAAAGCTGTATTGCTTCACAATGGGAGTCAGCTGCCATCAGTACCTGTTGCGTATGCTACGGACATGAGCGAAACCTACGAAACTATGGCAACAATTCTAAGGGTTATCAATTACGCCAAACATCAATGGAAAATAGTGTCCGATTTAAAAGTATTGACGATCTTGTTTGGAATGCAAGGAGGTTACACAAAACATCCATGTTATATTTGTGAATGGGATAGTCGTGCACAGAACCACTACCAGCAAACGCAGTGGCCTTTACGCACCCCTCTCCAAATAGGGAACAAAAATGTTATCAACGCTCCACTGGTGCGAACAGATCAAATTATTTTACCTCCGTTACACCTTAAACTGGGCTACATGAAGCAGTTTGTTAAATGTCTTAACAGAGACAGCGAAGCTTTTTTGCATTTAAAAAAATCTTTTCCAAGGCTAAGCAAGGCGAAAATCGAAGAAGGTAACGCTTGTGTTCATTTGCATGATTCATTTGAAATATTTTGTTGTTTGCAGGAATATTCATAGGTCCACAAATCCGTAAGATTATGCGAGACAACGAATTTACAAACAAGCTGAACCAGGTCGAAAAAGTAGCTTGGTTAAGCTTCATCGATTTATGTAACAATTTTTTAGGAAATACGAGAAGCTGTGATTATACAGAAAGAGTGAAGAAATTCTTGAAAGCTTACGAAGTAATGGGGTGCCGAATGTCTATTAAAATCCATTTTTTGCATTCGCATTTAAGTTTTTTCCCACATAATCTCGGCAAATTCAGCGACGAACAGGGTGAAAGGTTTCATCAAGAGTTGGCTTCAATTGAACAGCGATTCTTAGGAAAAAATAAAATAAGAATGTTAGCTGATTACTGTTGGTCTCTGCAACGCGAAACTGATGATTCTTCTTATAAGCGTCGTAGATCCAACAAACATTTTTAAAAATATTGTAAATATTTTAGAAATAATAAATAAATACAACAAACTGTGACGTCATTATTAACACTAATATAACAACTATCACTGTTATTAGAATAATACATTCGTAATAAGGTACATGTAACAACCCCTTACAAAAGCGCAATTGAAATTTTCTTTTTTTGAAAAATTCGCCTAACTTACGCAATCGTTCTCCGATTGCTGTGAAATCAAACTTAATTTAATTGAGAATAAACACACTTTCAGAGTGATACGTAAAAAGAGCACCATTGCTAATAAAATATTGCAATGCGTCGCGATCAAAGTTGAAAAATTGGGAAAATTTATGGATGTTTCGAGTTTACACGCCTGTAGCTCTGTGTATTTAACTTAAAGTACCATAGTATGCACATATTTTTAAAGGGCTATGTCTTCTCTTTCAAAAGCCGTTATGTAACCAGAAATCGGTTGAAAAATAAGAGTTTAACAAATCGATTTGTACAAGAAGTCAAAAAAAGCGGTTTTTCAACGCTAAAATGAGATTTTGAGGGTATACAACACTTAAAATGTTGTTTTTCCGGTTGTACTCAATGCGACCTACAACCTACACTATGTCACATCAGAAGTTATTTTTGACTGTAGCACTGTGTAATCTAACCATCACCAGAGAACAGCCTGCCTGAGCATAAGCGGAGCCTTAAGGACTACAGCGACCGAGTCTCTACAGGCCCTACTCCATATACTGCCGATTAATATTGTGGTGAAAGGAGTTGCAACCAAAGCGGCAATAAGATTAAACTGCCTATCAAAGTGGAGGTACAAGAACTACGGTCACATGAGGATAACAAAGTGTAGTGCTATGTAACCGACCGAGTGGACTATATACCAACTGCGTACACCTTCGAGAGAAACTACATCACTATGATTACCGCCAGAGATGAATGGGTTGGAAGAATACCAGGGAATAGAAACCATATCCACTTTTACACGGATGGTTCGAAGCTTGATGAAAAGGTTGGATTCGGATTACTCTGTGTAGAGCTTAGTTTGGATATAGCTCACAGACTACCAGATACCTGCAGTGTCTATCAAGCCGAAATAATGGCAATATGGGAAGTCGCCAAGTGGTTGAGTCGCAACATAGTAACCAACACTGGCGTTGTCATTTACTCGGACAGCCATGCTGCCATCAATTCTCTGGAGGCAACATCCCTAAATTCACAAACAGCCCTCGACTTCCGCAGATCTCTTAACGAAATGGCTGAGCAGTTTAATGTACACCTCATATGGGTCATAGGGATATCCCGGGGAACTGCAAAGCAGATGAACTTGCTAGGAAAGGGACGACATTACAAATTCTCGAAGAATTTGCATATATTGGTGCGCCATTATCCACGTCCAAGCTTTGGCTTATGCAAGAGGCAATCAGGCA
Source organism: Eudasyphora cyanicolor (assembly GCA_963930755.1). Lineage (NCBI taxonomy): Eukaryota > Metazoa > Arthropoda > Insecta > Diptera > Muscidae > Eudasyphora > Eudasyphora cyanicolor. The sequence goes on along the minus strand of OZ005736.1, from coordinate 168,905,464 downwards.
GTCCAACGAAAATGGACAGAAATCGGCACCTGCAGGGTAGCTAGACAAATCTGGCCAAGGTATGACATAGGTAAGATTTAAATATCTCCTCGCTCTAGAGAGGCAAAGATTGTCTACGTTAGTATCAGTTCTGACAGGACACTGCTTGATCGGCGAACACGCAAAAAGATTGGGTATTGACTCCAATGACTTCTGCAGAAGTTGTGCAGATGAGGAAGAAGTGGGGAGCATTGAGCACTTGCTATGCGACTGCCCCGCTCTGAGTAAACGACGACTGCACATACTGGGGTCGGCCTTTCTAGGCAGCCTAACAGATCTTTCCAGTACCGATATTTGTACTATCGATAAATTTGTATATCAAACAGGTTGGTTTCGATGAGGGGCATTTTAGCCCGTGGTAACACTAGGGACCTAAACTGTGAGCTTGTATAAAAATAAATACGGCTGCCACCCTAACCTACCTACCTTCCTCTATTTCTTCTGGCCACAACACAATGCGAAATTTTACAGATTTTCTGGCCAAAACTTCTTAACGTTGAGTTATCGATCTTAAAATTTGTATAAATAATACTTTTAGTAAGAATTGAAACTAATTGGGCAGTTGCAAGGCCAGCCACTTGCACTTAAGAAGTGCATTACGATAGTACTTATTTATTTGGTCACAAATTTGGAGCATACTTACATGTGTGTAGTTCTCTTTCTTGGAATATATCTTATAGCGGGTTAAAATGCACTGCATCGATTAAAAATGCACGTGCACTAAATTTGAACCATGGAAAGATACAAAATCGAGCAACGCGTTAAAATTTTTTAAGCCTTTTACGAAAATGGGCTTTGCACTTCGTGATGTTTTTTTGATCAGCATAATCGACCAAATGTGTCCATGTGAGATGATAAAGAACTTTTTATGGCCCGAATTGGAAGATATGGATGTGGACAATATGTGGTTTAAACAGGACGGTGCCACTTGCCACGCAGCTAACGAAACAATGGCTCTTTTGCGCAACAAATGGCCGTGTTATCTCACGTCGTGGCGATGTCAATTGGCCGCCAATATCATGTGATTTGACACTGTTGGACTTGTTTCTTTGGGTTTATTTATTTATTAATTTTCATTTATTAATTTCAATCTATTGGGCTGAGCCCTTACAGATCCATTCTTACGTCTACATTCTTAATTCTAAATCAACATATTCGAGAAGTTCCTTTTTAAAAACTGAGCGATTTACGAAAAAGTCTAAATGATTGCATGCTTTGTTACATAAGTGTAAGCTCCGTGTCATAACTTCATTTAAACTATAATTATATCTATGAGAGTATTCATAGAAAAATGCATGGTTTCTTAAATTTCTTATTGGCACATTAAAAGGTATTAATTGTAAAAGTTCGGGTGATTCAATCCTGGAATCCATAATATCCTTGATAAATATAATATTATGAACAACTCTACGTTGTGTAAGAGAAGTTAAGCCGAGTAACTGACAACGAATTTCGTAATTAGGCATATTATTGGAATTGAATAAATGTCGTAAGGCAAATTTAGAAAATCTTCTTTGAACTCTTTCAATCCTGTACTTTTGAACATTATACGCTGGGTCCCATATAATATCGCAATATTCCAATTGGGATCGAACAAATGCAAAATACAAAATTCTTAATGTAAATGGGTCTCTGAAATCTGTAGCATTTCGTTTCAAAAATCCTAATTGAGAATTTGCTTTGTTTATAATGTAATCTAAGTGAGGTATAAATGAAAGCTTCGAGTCTACATAAACTCCAAGGTCTTTAATTAACATTTCTCTATCAAATGTACCAAATTGAAAATTATAATTATATAATAATGGGAATTTCTTATGAGTAATAGTTAAAATTTTACACTTAGAAACATTTAGTTTCATGCCATTGCAAATACACCATTGCAAAAAAGATTTAATATCCTTTTGAAATAACATGCAATCATTTAAACTTTGAACAGTCGTATATACCTTTAAATCATCAGCATATAATAGAACATTACAAAATTTAAATATTGAGGGAATATCGTTAATAAATAACAAAAATAGAAGTGGACCAAGGTGGCTACCTTGCGGTACACCAGATTTTACATTAATAGGGTCAGAAATACAGTCATCTATTTTAACAAATAGTATCCTATTGGACAGATACGATTTAAGCCATGATAACATATTTGAATGAAACCCTAACATTTTTAATTTATAAACTAAAATTTCATGATTGAGTTTATCAAAAGCCTTTACAAAATCAGTATACAATACATCTGTTTGCAAACCGTTTTCCACAGCTTTAATACAATAATTACAAAAAATTGCTAAGTTTGTTGTTGTGGACCTTCCACTGTAAAAGCCATGTTGGAGCGTAGTTATACTATTTTTTACAATAGAGAATAATTTATCGTTTATTAACTTATCAATTAATTTTGGTATAGCTGATAATTTAATAATGGGTCTATAATTTGTAATAATACCCTTTTGGCCAGATTTAAATATGGGTGATATGAATGACATTTTCCATTCTTGTAAAAATATGCCTGTTGACAAGGACTTATTAAAAATTTGGGTAAGTGGTATTGAAAGAGTTGATGCACACTCTCTTAAGAATAATGGAGGAAGATTATCATAACCAGCGCTTTTAGAAACATCCAATGTTTGAATTGCTTCAAATACTTCATTGACATTAAACTCCAATTGACCCACGTCAAATAACTCTTGTAAATCAGAGAAATTGTGAATATTTAATTGGGAATCAATGTTGTAAACAGAAGAGAAGAATCCAGCAAAAGTGTTACATATAGACTTAGTGCCACATATAGCTGCACCATTATACTCCATGCAATTTGGGAGCCCGTTTGATTTCCGTTTCATATTATAAAATGTCCAAAAAGATTTGGAATTTAATTTAATAATGCTTTCAATGTTATATAAGTAGTTTTTATACAAAAAGTTTGAGAGAAAATCGAATTCTTTACTTCTTAAGACAAATAATTCTTTATCACTAGCAAAGTTAGTAATTTTATATCTTTTATATGCTTTTGATCTAAGATTTTTTAAATGCATTAATCTCCTGTTGTACCAAGGCAGTTTAAAACGAATTTGCTTCTTTTTTAAAGGAACACACATATATATAGCATTATTTATTATTTGTTTAAAGAGGTCAAACATTCTTTGCAAATTAACATCAGCTCTAAAAATAATCTCCCAATCCATTGAATCAAGAAATGAATTTATTGCAGTAAAATTTGCCTTTTTGTAATCGTATTGAATTTCGGGAACATGAACACTTTTAGCATAGCTGTAAAATGAAAAATTCATCACAAGGGCTTTATGGTGGACTGAATCACACGTAAGTGGTGTATTACACTTCTTTATTTCATATTTAAAATCATTGTTGATAAATATCAAATCCAATATTCTTTGAATATCGTTTCGAATATAATTTATTTGGAATAATTCCAATGAGTATAAATTATCGCATACTAGCGCGTCTATGTCTTTATTTACGTTAAATGGTACTAAAGACTGGTCTGAAAGACTAAAATGCCATTCAATACATCCCAAATTGAAATCTCCCAAAACACAAGGCGTTTGATGAGGTTTAAGAGAATTTACAATATAGTTAATATTAAAAATGTGATTAGAATATACAACAATATCACTCTTAGGAGGAATGTAACTTAATATAAATAACATCTCATTCTTTTCTTGGCTTAAATATTCACCGAAATTTACCGCAACACATATTTGTTCGACCGAAGCTTCGGTTATGGGTAAATTTATTTCTCTGCTTGCAAAATTTCCATCAACCGCAATCAGAACGCCTCCGCCTCTAGAGACATTGGAGTTAAGAGAACGATCATTTCGATATACATCATAATGAGAGTCAAACAACTCTGAGTTTAAAAAATGTGACGTCAGCCATGTTTCAACGACAGCAATTACGCCGAACTCATGTAAACCAGCACGAGAAAATAACTCATTTGTTTTTGTCCTCAAACCACCAGCATTGTGAAAATAAACAGAAATTGACGTATTGGGAGAATTTATGTTACTCAGATGAATAGGAGATGAATTCTCTGGAGCTGATACAGCTAGATCACTATTAGGAGTATTTAATGTTGTGTCATTGTAGTAACAAACATCATTTATTGTTGAAGTGTAGTTTGAGATAATATTGAAGGTCTCAATACGTTGGAAATTGTTGGTGGCGCCGTCAATGTTGTTACATCCATCGTTGGCGTCGTTGTAGTCGCTCCCATCGGATCGGACGGGGGTTTCTCTTGTAAAGGGGGCACTGTAGTTTTGCCGTCGCTCAGGTTTTTTGATTTGGCGATGAAAGGGGTTATTTTTATAGAAATAGGCCACATTGTCTTGTTAAACACCTTCTCATAAAGAGGAGATGGAACAAGAAAAGGTGTACGTCGATAAGCCAGCAACAATTCAAGAGCTAAAGGATGAGATAATTCGGCACATTAACGACATAGAACCTCAATTATGCCTCAGCGTCATCGACAATTTGGACCGTATGATGGAGGTGTGCCGCCGAGGTCGCGGCGGCCATTTGGCCGATATTTAGTTCCATACATAATTGAACCATACCAATATTATCATAATAAAAAGAAATGACAATAATTTCCTAAATAATTTTTTAGGAAACATCGTGTTTTATTCAAAACACGATGTTGGCCCTTAAAATTTAACCACCCTTTAGTTACATTTCCACCTTATTCAATCAATAACGTCGTCTCTGGTCGATTTTGCTGCCTTTTGGACGGCTAGAATCTCCGCTTGAAACGCCCTGCATTCATTCGGAAGTCTGAAACACCTTCTGAAGTATATTGTAGACACCTGCTTCGGTACATATATCCCTTTCGATCCGTTCTAAATACTGCGCACTCCTTATGCAGTTTCTCGGAATCTTTCCAGAATTTCCTAGAAGGGATATCTATTTAGAGTATCTTATCAAAGACCAATCGTGTGACCATTTAATTATAGATTCCACTGGAGTCTCCGTGTTGGTCAAGCAGACTTTCCTTCAGAATCCCCGTATGACCATACTGCCGTGGCCTTGGCAGAGCTGATTCAAGAAGTCGTAGCTGACTCCTTGCCGCTGCTCCCATCACATAGTTCTCGATGAGTACTAGATGCAGTATGATGTCCAGAGCCACTTACGGTGTACTCCTTGTGCCCACAGTAATGCCTATCGTAGCACACCTTTGGGCCTTAGTTAATATCCTACGATAACTATCCGCGCACATTGCCGTCCACTATATATACGGTGCATCCATTGGTAATAACTGGTCTGACCACTGACTGACCAATCTACTATGTGAGGTTTCAGTCCACTTCTTACCTATTGAGTTCCTGCACATATAACAGGCGTTGAGGTCTTTTTTTAGCCTCTCGTAGGTGTTATTCTTCCAGTCCAGTTTGGAGTCAAGGTATACCCCTAGGTATTCAGTCTCTTTTAATAAACCTAGCTCTGTATCGTCCATTGAGGGCAAACGAAAGTTCTCTAGTTTTGTCCTTCTGATTAATAATACCAGCTCCGTTTTGCTCGGGTTCACAGCTAAACCTTTGCCTCTGGCCCATAAAGATAGTTCCCTCAAGGATTTTTGCGTTATGTCACTGATAACTTGTAGAAATATCCCTTTCACCACCCAGCCAGAAAAATACCATCCTCAAAGCGTCGTGAGCCGTCATTACACGGTGGGATAAACCGTTGTAAAATCGTCAAAATGATAACACCGCTGAACGGTGTGACGGCGTGAAATCGATGATTCAAATGAAATATATTATTTCCAAGCTGCTACAACAACAATTCATAATACATATTACATTTTTCCTGCAACATGTCAGATCTTTCTTTAGATGTTGTGAAGGTAGCACTGGGTTTTCGCATGTCAGAGATGCACTATAAAAGCTAACACTGCAGTATTTAAAAATAGACAATACCCCCTTTAACAAAAAGATAGTTCCTTATAGGATGTTCTAAATTTTGATAACAAAATCGTAATTTTTGACGAAATCCATATGTGTTTTCGTTTATTTCGCAAGCCTAACTTTTTGCAGAAAATGATGTTCCACATGAATTTCATAGAAAATCGTTTAATTTATTAGACTTAAATAATTGGAAAGCCACACAATTAATATGTTTTATTGTATGCTGGTGACGTTACTTTAAAATTGTTATTATTATTAACCTCTTGTTTCTGTAAAACGTTTTCGTTTGTTTACGACGAAAGGTAAAATTTCAATTAACTGTATCTCGAAATATATAAAACACAGGCATGGAATATTTTCGGTACGTACTATTTCCCAGCATTCCTATAGCACACGACGAATTATAGACTCCTGTGGTTTATATATTTCGCGTATCAACTGACTGATTTTTTTCATAATATAAAAAAAATCAGTCAGTCGTTTATGTTTACTTTTTAAAAAAAAGTAAACATAAAACGGATGTTATATTGGCAGTATTATTCTGGTAATGTATACTTTTACAATAACTTCTTAAATGCTGTCCTTCAGTAACTCATATATAGATTTTATTTAATCAGGTGAAATTTGTGCCATGCCGTGGTAGGGTGGCCAATATAGACTCCTGTGGTTTATATATTTCGCGTATCAACTGACTGATTTTTTTCATAATATAACCACCCTGTATTTTTTAAAAAAAGTAAACATAAAACGGATGTTATATTGGCAGTATTATTCTGGTAATGTGTACTTTTACAATAACTTCTTAAATGCTGTCCTTCAGTAACTCATATATAGATTTTATTTAATCAGGTGAAATTTGTGCCATGCCGTGGTAGGGTGGCCAATATAAATTTGTACCTAGATCAGCTGTACCATAAGTTTATTGTACAAAAAATACAAATATATCCAAATAGAGTGATATTGGGTTAATCGGTGAATACAGCACCTTACCGAATATAACTATGGAACGACCTAATAAAATATTCACCAACTGACAACGCTCAAAGAGCAAAGAGATTCAATATAATAAAAGATACCATTTCATTCACCACACGGAAAATGTGAATTCCACCCAGCGTATTTGCCACATATTTTTGGAGAAAAACTTATAATTTTCAAAGAAAAAACTATTTTTTTATTTTATATTAAAATCGAAACTAGTAGCTAACCAATGTTAAAAATTGTTTAAATGTTTCTTTCTTTGGCACTCTTAATATAGTTTAGGTTCTAAATGGTAAAAAGACAAACAAAATTTAATTAAATATTTGGCGATAGCCCATATTTTTCGAATCACGAAATTCCGCATTTTGGAATATAATTGAATCATTACCAGAGTATGAAGCCGCCGAGCCGAGCCGCCGATTTTAGCCGCCGCCGACCTTTTTTCACCAGCCGAAGCCGCCGCCGATCTTTGCGGCTCGAATCGGCTGAAACACAGCCGCCGTTCCATAGAAAAACTTTAAGATATGGATAGATACAATTCACATTTTTGATAAGCAAATACGCATATACACTATTATTATACCCTCCAACAGAGGATGGGGGATATATTCATTTTGTCACTCCGTTTGTAACACCTCTAAATATTGATCTGAGACCCCATAAAGTATATATATTCTTAATCGTCGTAAAATTCTAAGACGATTTAGCCATATCCGTCTGTCCGTCCGTCCGTCTGTGGTAATCACGCTACAGTCCGCAATAATGGAGCTAGGTTGATAAAATTTGGTAGAAATACTTCTTATAGTTGCAGGTTGTTTAGGATTGCAAATGGGCCATATCGGCCCATATTTAGATATAGCTCCCATATATAGCATCTAACTTGTTGTGATTCCTACTGTTCTCATCTACTATATTTTTTGTGTTTTCGGTGTTATTTTCTTTAGGTTTGAGTTATTTTGTGAGGTCACATGCTATCCATGTTGGAGGGTATATAAGATTCGGCACGGCCGAACTTAACGCTTTTACTTGTTTTTTATTGCATTCTAAGAATCTACTCAATTGGTTCTATATCTGTTGAAATTCTACTTCCACAAATTGGGTTATTGGGTGTTTGAAATTGTTCATTAATAAATAATAATATCGAGTTTCAATTTCACAAAAGCTTTAAATATGATTTTCTCGAAACGACAAATAAATTATACACTATTCATTTATTGGGTGGACGATATGGAAGTGAGTGATTTTCGTTTTGATTCGTTTATTGTCACAAGCGGGAGCTTAACATGTCTTAAAAATCATAAAATTTATAGTAATAGAAAAATAATTATAAAAATTCTTTTTTAAAGGAAATAATAAGATTTTTTATTTATTATTAGATTATGTACATATAGAGATAAAAATATTTTCGGAAAAAAATCAATGGAGTGTTAAAGAATAGTATAACATATAAATTAATACCTCCATTCTAAAGAATCAATCAAGTTAAGCTCAAAACAGTAGATGTCATTCTATTTAAACCACAAGGTAATTCCACACAAATTTAAAATTTCACTAAAACGTCAATTCGCCTCTCCTGGAAACAACCTGTTTCGATTTAAGCTACACGGGGCAAAATCGCCTTTTTTGATATGTTTGAATCGAAAGAAAATATATTTGGAACACAAATTTTTAAATGTTTTATATTTCTGAGTAAATAAATTTTATTTGAAAATCAATAAAATTTACTTGGAACGCATATATTAATATATTAGAACAAAATATATTTGCAAACTAATTTTCTCAAATAAAATATGTATTTATATACCAATAAAATTATTGTTTAGGAATATCTTCAAATATATATAATTTAAGAAAGATTTTCAAAACTTTGGTGAATTTTTCTAATTTCATTTTTAATTTTTCCTTCGTTTCGAATTATTTCTCCCAGTCAAAAATACCATTAACAGCATTGCATTCTGTTTTAAGGGACTCATTTTAAATTTCTGGGTATTTCATGTCAGCATTTTTTCAATCCTTCGAGTAAATTAATGTTATAAAAAATTATACGATTTCAATTAAAAATGTCTAAAAAATTATCATTAAATTACTGAAAAACTTAACACAATTAAGGTTAGATATTTTCGGAATACTTAAATTTAAGTACATTTTTGTTTCGGAATTAAAATTCCAAATAAAAGGTATTAGGGTGAAAACAAGGATTTGTTTAGAACAACATCTTCCCAAATATATAATTTTTGTGTGTACCAAATATTATATATTTAGAGTGTGCCATAAACATATATATGCTTCAAGCCGAGTATGTTTGGGACAATATACTACAGAAGCGATTTTTTTTCAGCGTGTATGTATAGAAGAATTGCGGAAAAATGCAACCCTATGAACGTACAACCGTGTGAACATACAATTTTTGTCTTGCAACGTTGGCAGAAAAGTCATTGTGAGATAATTTGCAGATTGTAGTATGTGCGAAGTTTATGCATGTGACAACGGCGCCATTGCAAGAAAAACATTTTATTGGCCACTGCCTATAAAATATTTTTATTGACAAAATATATTTTAAATATATGAAATTGTAAGGGTTTCTTGCAATCGTCTTCACCTTTGCCTAACTATCTGTCATTGTCCGTACATTTGCGGCACTTTAACAGAGTTGATAAAGTTGTCCGATCTGACAATCGTCTATACATAGCTTTAGCATACTTTGAAAATAGAGTATATCATCGAGCCGCCTAGCGGCATGGAATCGATAATTTTTTTACCCCACAATATCTTACAGTTAACTTAAAAACATCTATTATTTAAGAATAAATACCAGAGCTTAACTTTTCAACTATTATTTTAAATGTTAAAATGTCTATCATAGAGCCGCCGAATGTAAATTTTATGTCGGCTTAGCCGCCTAGCCGCCGCCGCCGATCTATAATTTTCAATGGCAGCCGCCGCCGCAAATTTTGGCTCGGCTTCATTCTCTGATCATTACAGAATCTGTTCGATATAGGTATATATAGAAAAAAATTATTGCATAATTTATTAAGGGTTGATCCAAAAAAGATATTATTCCTGAAGGAAAAATTCAATGCAAATTGCAATCTCGAAGCCCCTAAATTCGAAAATCTGATTTCCTGAAAATGTTTTAATTTTTGTTTCTAAATTATGTACATTACAAATCACAATTAAGCTCCAATTTTTTTCATCCAAAAAATGTGTGATTTATTTAATAACAATTTATTCGAGTGCTTCCACTGTGAAGTAAGTGAATATTATTATTAGTCCTATTTTCAAAATCTAATAATAATTTAAAATTTAACCTAAAATTAAATGGTTTGTTGAAGGTTTTGTGTTTTTCTGAGATAATAATATAATATTAACCCTTTCGGTATTTTGATGCCATATGGATTTTGGGAGGCTTCAGCTTTCAATTGGACTAGTCTGAAATTATTTTTTTCACGCAATATTGTTCTTTGAAGCCTTAAAAGCAATATATCAAATATATATACACATTTTTACTATCCTGGACAGTTATATTACAATTTGAAAACATTACTAATATATTAATTTTTCAGGTGGAAAAAATGTTCATTGTAAAACACAATATTTTAACAAATTGTGTAATAAATTTATAAATCTGAATTTGCAAAATTCTGCAGAAAGAGTCATTCATTAGATTTATTTTATCATTGAATCGAAAAAAAAACTAATGACGTCGTCGTATTTTTTTAAAGTTGTATGATGCCATATGTCATCAATTTTATTTGGAGTATGTAAAATACGTAACAGAAACTAACGATTTTTTTTGCATTTGTGAAGGAGGTCAACTCATTTGAACGCTGTTTCTCACACAGTAAAGTGCAAATGATGCCATATGGCATCACTCTAAAAACCACTTTTGAGTCGACTTTTTGAAAAATTGAAATAATAATAATCTTATTAAAAATATTAAAGGCCAAATAATAACAAAATTGGATTTTTAGGGTCTGTACCTAAAAACATGTACCGAAAGGGTTAAATTACCGTTTTTTAAAAACTATGCATTCTAAAATATGGCAAAGATGGTCTAAAGCCAGGAGAACATTCCAGTGACAAATCAATTTTTCAGAATTTAAAAAATTTATTTGTTTAAGAAAAAACTTAAAAATGCTGCTTTCGATTTGAAAAAACTTGAAAAATAACTTTAAACTTATCGTCTGGTAACGCTGACTCATGTGCAAAGCAAAGAGATTCATTATATTTATAAAGAGTAACCACGGGAAAATTCATGTGCAGAGGTGAGTTTTTCTATCGAAGTGTTGTACATAAAAGGAAATTTAAATTGAAAAAATTTAAATTAAAAAAAAATATTTTTTTCGCCGTTTCCTTTGTTTCAACTAACGTATAAGAATTTTATTTTGCGTGTTTATTGACATGCATGTGAAAAAGTGCAAAAAATACACACAAAATACACCAATTTTAAACACAAAATACACGAATTTTAAATAAAATTTTTCATGAACTCATCTTTGCACATGAGGTGGAATTCACATTTTCCGTGTGGTGAATGAAATGGTATCTATTCTTCTATTGAATCCAAAGAGATTCATTCAGAGTATTTATACCCTCACTTTCGTGTGACGAGGGTATATATCATTTGCTACGGAAAAAAGTGTAACACATCGAAGGAGTGACCTAAGACCCCAAGTATGTTCGGAGGAAATCCGTTTTGTGTCATTTTAAGTCGAATGAGAAATGTCCGTCCGTCTGTCTGCTGGCTGGTGCGCACGATAACTCTCAAAAGGAGTAACCAATTGACTTCAAATTTGGTATGTGGTAATATTTTTTTCTATCTCCGGCTAAGTTCGAAGATGGTCCATATTGGTCCACTCCTTCTAGTACCTCCCCCACAAAGTGTTAAAATGTTGTGAAATATTAATTCTTTAATAACTGCTATACTACCTATTCGAATCTACTGAAATTCCACACATAGTATTAGTTTATTAGTCGCTATCAACTCGAGAAAAATGGGCGAAGTTGCCACGTCCCTTTTGGTACCTCCCACACAAATGCACCGTTTTGCACCAAAAGTTAACAGCTTATATCATTAATAACAGTGTGTAAAAATACTTGAAATTTTGTACAGTGTTATGCTTTTATATTGCCTACAGTCCAGGCAAATATGGGCGTTATTGCCACGCCCCTTTTGGTACCTCCCATACAAAGGTACAATTTTGCACCAAAAGTTAACAGCTTTTAACATTAATACAAGTGTATAATATACTTGAAATTTTGTACAGTGTAATATTTGCATAGTGCCTATAGCCCTGTGAAAAATGGGCGTTATCACCACGTCCCTTTTTGTACCTCCCACACAAAATGGCCAAATCATACCACAGTTTAATATCTCATAACGTTTATACCAGTGCACATAAACGCTTATAATTCGGCTCAATGCAATGAATTTAAAGTATCTACTATTCAGCGTAAAATAGGTGTATTTGTTAAACCCTTTCTGGTACCTTCCACACAAATTGACAGAATAATTCGTGTAATATTCAATATTACATTACTCACAAAGTGAGGGTATACCTTAGTCGGTTAACACGGCTGAAACTTTCTTACTTGTTTTTTTTTGCACTTTTTCACATGCATGTCAATAAACACGCAAAATAAAATTCTTTTACGTTAGTTGAAACAAAGGAAACGGCGAAAAAATATTTTTTTTTGTTTTATCAATTTAAATTTCCTTTTATGTACAACACTTCGGTAGAAAAACTCACCTCTGCACATGAATTTTCGCCGTGGTTACTCTTTATATATTGAATCTCTTTGGCTCTTTGCATGTGGTGAGACTTTAGAATATGCAAGACACGAACCAACCTTAAACGTAAAAGCATTAATTATATATTGCCACAAGATGGCGAGGTGGTGGAGCAAAAACTTCATTGCACCTCTGTTCTATATTCAGAGAGTGGATTGAATCCGAATATCTAATTCAATCAGTTGTCTATAACTTCTGCTTGAGGACTTTTGAAAATTCTATGTAAACGCATATTGGTTGTTTTCCCATGCGAACATATTTGATACATTCGATACAAATGTATTAAAAATTGTATATTAATTTGTTATTTTATTTAATAATTTAATTTGGGCCGTTAGCTGTATGCGGTTTGGCAGTGTGCCATAAGCGGGTGAGTTGACAACTAACTCATGCAACTCTGAGGACGTTGCCATAATAAAGTGGGTTAATATGAAGGTAAGTACACACGATATGCAGATCGGACAACATTGTCAGAAAAATGGCGGAAAAATGCAACCCTGTGAATTTACAACCGTGTGAACATACAATTTTTGTTTTGCAACGTTAGCAGAAAAGTCATTGCGAGATAATTTGCACATTGTTATATGTGCGAAGTTTATGCATGTGACAACGGCGCCATTGCCAGAAAAACATTTTATTTGCAACACTGTCTATAATGTATTTTTATTGGCAATCCTGCATATAAATATTTACAAAATATATTGTAAATATATGAAATTGTAATGTTTTCTTGCAATCGTCTGAACTGTTAATTCACATTTGTCTAACAATCTGTCATTGTCCGTATATTTGCAGCACTTTAACAGGGTTGATAACGTTTGCCGATCTGGCAATCAATACTCAGCTTGAGTATAGACGAGCCATACATAAAACTAAATCTAAACTGAATTTGTTCAAATTCGACAATATGCGTTCTTGCATAAATAAAGTCTACCCTACTACATTTCAAAATGATTAAGTGTGGAATACACCTCCCCTAGCGCTACAAGGCCAAATCTAAAGAAACAATAATATCTGGGCAATATCTATTTCAACCGATTTTGACCAATTGCAGTAGGTTTCCTCCCTGTTGTGAAAGAGTTCTTATTCCCAAATTTCAGGGTCGGAGTGAAAATTTGACCTGTACTCAACCAACAACTTAAGATGGACTGCTAGTGATTCTGAGTCGAACAGTATACTTTAAGGTGTGTCTATCTGTAGAATTTTTACAAATCTGTTTCAGTTCTAACCCTCTGTACAGGGTTACCATACGACCTCCTTTCGGAGGACATGTCCTCCTTTTTAACCAGTGTCCTCCCGTCCTCCCTTTTTCAAAAATGATAGTTTTGTCCTCCTTTTGTTACAAATTATAATTTTTCACAAACAGTAAACCTCCACATGAATTATACTCGCAACTACTTTTAGTACAAAGCTAGTACTACAATAATTGAGCTCGATGACTGAAATTTGATACAGATACTTCTAATAGCTGCAGGTAACTTAGGATTGAAAATGAGCAATATCGATAAATTTTTAGCATTTTCTGTCCGATTTGACTTATTAACGCCATAGAGACTGCAAATTTCAACTGATCGAACTGAAAATTGGTAATTTGGGTGTATGTATATCCAGAACCCTTCAGACGAACAATGGCCATCATAGGTCCATATTCTGATATATCCCCCACACAAAGATACCTCAAGATTTTACTTCGTAACGCAACAAACAACAAATTTCAAAGAATAAAAAAACAATTAACATGCAATCTATGGTGGAGGGTATGCAAAATTCGGCATGTCAGATCTTAACGCCGCAAAACTTATTTATTATAATTAACACATAGCATTTTTATTCCGATATTGCTGAAATTTGACAATAAGGACTCTTTCATTCCTGGGAAGAAATTGGTCAAATTCGGTTCAGATTTAGGTATAGGCCCTATGTAATTTTTTTTCCGAATTGGCCTTTTAGCGCTATAGAAGCTTTTTTATATACAATCACTTTGAAATTGAGCAGGATGGAGTTTCTTGATCCAAGACCCACGTTGTCGAATTTGGTGTAAATCGGCTCATATTTAAATGTAGCACCAAGTACAAACCTTGCCAAATTTGAAGAAAATTTTTTCAGATTTAGATATAGTCCTCAGATTTGGCATCTAAGCGTTATAAAATACAAATTGTTGTACAAATCATTATCATTGGAAATTGTATTTTTTAAATGTCCTCCTAAAGTTCCAAACTCTCTTTGTAAATGTTACAAATGTCCTCCTTTTCTGACACAAAAGTCCTCCTTTCCGAAAAAAGGTAATGGTAACCCTGCCTCTGTACCATAGTGTGGTGTAGAGTATAATAACTAACGAACAAACTGGATCCTGAAGCGAACATAATCTCCAAGAATTGCGGTATATGGGTAAAACAGCGGCAGTGATTGCTGAAAATTTTATCATGATTCCATTTTGAAATCATTGTCATATAAGTTGCAAGTCAAGCGTCGAAAAATAAAAAATAAAATTGTATTTTATTACTGGTATTTAATACCTACAGTTTTGTGGTTTTTTAACAAAGCTATACCTTATATTCAATAAAATTATTTCACGTCTTAGTAGAAATATAATTTCAGAAATATATGGTATTTAACTGCCGGAGTCGAATCATTATAAAATCCGACTCCGGGAGTCGGAGTCGAGTAGTTTTGGCTCGACTCCGCAGCCCTGATGGGCAGTATACGTTTTAAGCATCAATTTATCCCCATGTTGTGGAGCCATTGAACAGTACTGATTTCACGCTACCGTCGAATAGAAGCAGTTTGGTTTTGCGGCTGATGATGTTTGACCGCCATATTTTGTGCATTGCCTGGAAAGCTACCCTTGCTTTGTTTATACGGGCCAGTATGTCATCTTCAGATCCGCCGTTTGTTGTTATTAAGCTTCCAAGATAGCAGAAGGATTCAACGATATCAATATTAATTGTTAGTTTGTCATGACGCTTGTGCCAATTCGCATAAGATTTGTCTTTTTGATGTTTATTTAAAGACCAATGCTTTCCGCGCTTTCTGCTAGTCTGTTCCGATTAGTTTGGATGTCTTCCAAACGGTGAGACATTAGGCAGATGTCTTCTGCGTAATCAATGTCGTTTAAACGGCTATTTAATTTCCACTGTATACCGCCAGGAGCTTCACTGTTTATTTTCTACATTACGAAGTCCACCAGGAATTAAATTGGCGAAAGAATGCAACCTTATTTAACTCCGGAAGGGCAAACATTCTATTCCATTAAAGCGAACACGGCATGTCGAGTCCCTGTAGAGTTCACGGATAAAAAGCACGATCTTGTCAGGAATACCTTTTTCAAAAAGAATAACCCACAGTGCGTCTCGTGACACGGTGTCGAAATCTCTTACGAAATCGACGAACAGCAAATAGAGATGTGTCCTTCGTTTGCTTAATTATAATGCGCAATGTGTTTATGTGTATCGGCGGACGATCTTCCAGGGCGACAACCAGCTGATTCGCATCTTAACATCGACTCTCCAGCTGGGCGTAGTCTGTGGAGCTGTACACGCAAAGAAAAAATTCGTTTCTGCGAAACGAAATATTAGACAACTACAATTCTCGTTTGCCGGAACTGAAATTTCGTTTGTTGTGACAGAAACTTATTTCGCGTAACCAATTGTTTGTTCTGACCAAAAGAATTTCAGTCGTCGTAAACGAGAATTGTAGTTGTCTAATATTTCGTTTCGCAGAAACGAATTTTTTCTTTGCGTGTACACTTTACTGCTATATCAGTTTTGCAATGCAATTTAGCAAGGTAAAGCCTCTCCAGTTCGTGCATTCCTTAAGTCCTGCTACTTTAGCAATCTAAAACAGTCAAGACCCCCAGTAGGTGAGTTGGTAGCGAGCTCGCCTATGTGTTTGGGGGTCGTTGGTTCGATTCCCACCAGTGGCTCTGGTCTGTCGCAATAAACATTTACAAGCAACATGGTCTTTGTCACCCGGCTTCACCCTGGACCGTAAAATTAGAATATACATTTATTTTATATTGTAATTCATATAAATAAATAAAACAGTCATTTTGGCAAACATGTTTGCAATTATATAACAGAAAAAATACTTCTGGAATAACAAACAATGTTTGGCATTCTAGCATACGTCTTTTTCTCCTAAAGCAGCTAATAAAATCAGTTGTTCCAGCAGAAATGTCTGCTCAAGAGTTATTTTTTCGATTTTAATAAACGAAATAAAAATTTTAGGTTTTCCTGTAATTTACGAAGAATATATCAATCAGGATTCCAAGCTGAAGTAATTCAGCCCATGCACTAAAAAAAAGCGTACTGGCAATGATTTCGAGCCAAAGACAATCGCTATAAAAATAAGAAGGTTTTATAGTTAATTTAAAGACGTGAATAGTACTTGTTTTGAGGATGCATTTCATAGAATTAAGAATTTTGGGTAATACAACTAATTATGTTTGGTTTTAAAATATACACATTTTTGCGTAAATTTAAAAATGGCGCGTGCTTATTTTTAGTAAAATATCATATAATTTAAAACATTATCGTAATAAAATTTAAAATGTTTGTCCTTGATATAAGAATATACTGGTAATTAATTTAAGGCATACATGAATTTTAATACAGTGTTTTTAAATATGTATGGAAAATTCGTTACATTATATTGATTATAATGTTCCTCTTTTAAATGAATCATTTACTACTCATAGAAAATTCAATAACACAACACTTTATCTTTCTAAATAAATATTTTATTTGTTATATTTTATATTGGAAAATACAAAAAAATATAATACATATTACGGATAACATTGAACATTTTATAATTTAAAGCAATATGTAATTGTATAAGACAAATCGGCCAACACACTATGAAGTTTGACTTTTATTCGAATATTGTATTGTTATGTATCGATTCTATAGCGGGATTCGTTTCTCTATTTGTTGTCCATGAACAATTTTTATCGGAACCGACCTTAATGATTTTTAACCTAGAATTTGGCTGGAATTTAAATAGAAATTATATAAAACAAATATTATATTATTATATCATATAGTTTGGATGCTCACTCATTTCCTGCAATTTGTAAATTTTTAATTCCCCACTGCATTTTTCATATATCCAAATAAAGTTCAATTGCGCGAACTAAAATAAAAATAATTTGAATAGAAATCAAACAGAATGATTTATATACGATTAAGTATTAAAATAAATTTTATCATATAACTGTCACAAAATGTTGAAAGATAAGAGATATATTAAAATCTTTGAAATATACTTACTTACACTGAAATATTTAGTCACTCTTCTACGACACAAATTCTCATAATAGATCCATACAAAATTTGCCGTACTAAAAGTTAAAAAAAAAATATTTATGTAAGATATTATTAATAATAGAAACTGATTGTTTTGAAAGTGACATTTTTCATATAAATTGAGTTATCAAAAATAATATTCTTAAACAAATCAATCGTGACTTAGATTTTAAAATCTTAAGTTTTGTTAGCAAACAAAACTACAAAAACTTATTAAAAATTACTTCTGTAAAACAAAAGCTAATGCTGCTTATGACATTCTTAGCCCTGGTGTTAGATTAGCAAATCTGTACGAATCCTAGATTAAAAGTCCATTTGGTCAACATTACATTTTTCATATAAAATGAATAAGGAAGACAATATTTTACATTTATTTTTATTCAATACTTCGTGAAAAGAAAGCAATTATTATTTTTGAGCAAAAACGCTTATTATTTTGATTTTAGTAAAACAAAAATATCCCTTGGACTAAATTATAAAGCAATATATATACATACATATATTACCGTTTATAAAGGAAACGATACAAAAATTGGACCAAATGGTCCTAATCTAACAGCAGGTTTAATTATGAAGTACTCATGAAGCAATTATGAACACGAAATCAAGGAAAAATTTAAACTAAAATTCAAAAAAGGAAAAAATCTTTTTAAATAAATTATATTTGGAAAACTTTTTAACAATAACTTTGTTAGTGTGATAACACGTATTTACAATGTGAACGTCAGTTCGCAAATATATTTTATTCTAATACATTAATATATGCGTTCCAAATTAAATTTCTTGATTTTCAAATAAAATATATTTGTTCAGAAACACATAATACTTACAAATATTGTTTCCAAATCTATTACCTTTCAATTCAAACATTCTCATGTGGGTGTATGCTCACTTATTTTTTGCAAGTTATAAATGGCATTCAGCACTGCATTTTTCATATATCCATCACATTTATCTTCAAATATTGCGTGATCTAAAATTAAAATAATTAAATTTTTTCTGAAAATAAATCAAATAAAATTATATATTAACAAAAAAAATGAAAATAAATTTTATCATATCACAATTGGAAAATGCTGAAAACTAAGATATATATTTCAACCGCTCATATATAATACTTACGTTGAAATATTTTGTAAAATTTGCCACTCTTCTCACAAAAGACCCATTCTAAAATTGTTTTACTAAAAAAATTAAAAAAGATAGTAATATGTATAACATACGCCCATGTTCTGGAATTCACT
Organism: Eudasyphora cyanicolor; assembly: GCA_963930755.1. Taxonomy (NCBI): domain Eukaryota; kingdom Metazoa; phylum Arthropoda; class Insecta; order Diptera; family Muscidae; genus Eudasyphora; species Eudasyphora cyanicolor. The sequence goes on along the minus strand of OZ005736.1, from coordinate 168,886,185 downwards.
TGTGGTGGCGAAGTGAGAAGTATTCACCGAGAGGTGTTCTGCAACTCACTTTCACTCCATTTCATGCAATTTTTTCTCACCATGTTTTCCATTGTGAGAGCGCTGTGAGTTCTCATTTTTTGGAAAGAATAATTATTGTAATCACAAATTAACTGTGCCGTGACAAAATTTGTAATGTTTACTTCTTAATTACAAGTTTCTGTACGATAAAATAATCAAATTAAATAATAAATTAGGTTTTATAAAATAAGTCCAAAATTGCAACCAACTTTTTTTCTTTTGTGATGTGAGTAAGTGAATTCTTCGCAAATCAGCTGATTTGGTTTGACTTCGAAAAATCAGAGATGCAAGATGTTTGTTAGTTTGAAATACAACCATTTTAATGCAGTAACCTCAAGGTTATTTGCATCGGATAATTTAATTTTGGTACAGAAATGTTATTCCATTTTAAAAATTTACTAAATTTAACAAAAATATAAGTAAAATAATTAAAATGATCGTCAATTTGCCTATTATGAACCGTGTGGCAACTCTACTTCTGCAAAGTGTCAAATGTTTGACGTCTATTAAAACGTAACAAAAACAACAAACATAAAACAATCAACACCAACTTGACAAAACAAAAAAACATAAAACAAAAATTGGACGGAAAATAACCAAAGGATTTAGATTTTACAAGATGTAAGTATGCTGAGCTTTTTGCTGAACCTAATTGTTCAAATTCATTGCATATCCTACAGGTCCCCACGAAAAAATAGTTCTCACAATGAGATTTTCGTCCAGTTCATGGAGTTACACCCAGACTTGGCCATGGGCTACTCAAAGATGGATAAGGCAGAGCAGGATAAACTGTGGTCAGACCTGGGAACAAACCTTAATTCATGCGGACCTCAAACAAGAACGGGACATTAAATCCAAGCTTACACATAACAAAAGGGAATGTCGGGCAACAGGTGGTGGCCAATATAATAAATATGTAATGACACCTTTGGAAGAACGTGTTGCTGTTTTGTGGACCTTTATATGTGCGCGGATGGGATAAAGAACACCCAGAAATTAGGTGGCCCCAATAAAGAAAATATTGACGCCGATGCACCATCTACATCGCTTGCAAGTCGTATTAGGCCCAAAGAAACGTCAAGTGCAAAACCAGCAGAAAACTTGCCACATCATCAGCTGCAAATACAGTGACTGCATCAAAGCGTGTACGCAGCCACTCTCCTGATTTCGGCGATATACCCGATTCGCCAATTGCCTCTCCCAACGTTGAGCCACCCGCACCAAAGAGAAAGAAACCATCGGACGTGGAGTACTTAATGGAGGAGGAAACGAAAAATTTGAAGTGTGTTTCGGGTGGTATTAGTGCAATAAAAGAAGTGATGGTTGCCAATAGTCAAACATTAATAAGCATTGAAAATAAGCTAGATGAACTAGTCTCATTAAAAAGGAGGAAATAAAAGAAAACAAAAGGCACCACATACAAATGGAGAAGCATTTGCTCACCCGAAATGAGCTGAAATTGAAGTCCATCGAGCTGGAACAATTGAAGATGGGACTTTAAATTGACAATATAGTTAATAAATACATATGTATCTAATTGATCTCATAAAAGACTGCAGCAAATAAAATTTGTTTTGTATTTTTAGTTTATTCATTCTAAAGACTGTGTTTTATTGAACTATTGAACGTGCAATTTCGTCTCTTACTCGTGTGCCATCGGTACCACTACTTAATTGTTCCACATCTTCAATGTTGTCATCGTCAGGTATCGGAACTTCAGCATCCATAGGTAAATTAAAATGCTTGCAAATATTGTGCAGTGCGCAGCACGCATTAATAATTCTGCTTACTTTTGCAGGTTCGTAGTGGAGGGTCGCTTGTAGGCATCGGAAACGAGATTTTATGTTGCCTATAGTCCTCTCAACAATGTTCCGTGCTGAGCAGTGTACTTTGTTGAATTTGTGTTCACTGGAGTTATATGTAGGATTTCTATATGGCGTGATAAGGTATGGTTCCAAAGCGTAACCTCCGTCAGCTAAAAGCCAGCAATTTCGGGAACGTGCATACATCTCGGCGTAATGATTCTCTGCTATACCTGATTTCCATATATATGAATCATGACACGATCCAGGTCTAGTGCTGTCAACGGCCCGTATTTTCATTTCGTAGTCACAAACCTTAATAAAAAAAAGCGTTTACACAAATAAATATAAATGAATGTGTATTTTTACTTACAATCATGGTATTTATGCTAAAATATCCCTTTCGGTTATAAAAAAGCGCTTCTCCATCTGGAGGTTTTATGAGTCGAACGTGAGTACCGTCGACACAACCAACAACCCCGGGAATTCCATGCTTTTGGTAAAAATGCATTTTTGAAGCACTGACTTCCGCCTGACTCATTTCCATTTACCACTTTCCACAATATTTTGCACAATGTAGTCCTTCCCATGCTTATATTTATGTCGTTTGCTACAATACCTTGAAAAGCGCTCACCGCAAGAAATCTCAAAGCTGCCGCCAATTGTATTTTTTGTGGTATTGATCCTGTGCTAATGAAGGGTGCAATTTGATCAAGGATCATTGAAAATCCGTCTTTATTAAGCCGGTAAAAAGCTATAAAACATTTAAAGGCATAAATTATTATGTTAAACAGATTAACGACACTTAACTTACCACGAATTTGGAATATCCATTGGATTTGAGTAGTCACGCAAGTGCCGCTTTGATACGTTCCTCAAGAACTTCATTTCTTAAAACTTAAATCCCTAATGGCTAAGAGAAAAGCTAGTGGCATATATTTTGTTGAATTTTTATAAAATATGATTAATAAATCTTCAGATTTTCTTTTTTAATTTCTTGTCTGATTCTTCGCGAGAATAAATTGTTTTGTTTACGTTTTTGTCTGCAAATTATGGCTTTGCAGACAAAAACATATGTTTCGATTTTTTTGAGCAGAAGTTCGAAAAAGAGAATTCACGTGAGAACCAGAACACCTCTCCATTCGTTGGGTGAAGTGAATTTGTGAAGTGAATTGAATATTTGGTGAGAGCCAGAACAGGGCTGATATTGTTAATAATAAATTTTTAAATTGCCACAAATAATTTTACATTTCTTCATTATGCGCTGGTATTTTTAATAAATAAATACTTTCAATTAAAATGTATTTTGTTCATTTTGTAATTGCCAATAAGATGTTAATTTCAGGATAATAATATTATTTTTCACGTACCTAAACATTTTCCCATTGTCTCTTTCAGTATTACAAAATCTATTTCACATTTTTGTCATCCATTTGGCACAAATCTCTTCACAGGACTTACAAACAAGATCTCCTTCAAAAACGCACGTACATCGCCATAAATAACATACAGCAAAAATAACTATGGCACACGCACTCCCTTATCACAGAGATCGATGGTGACGTCGACGGCATAACCACATGCATACACACATGTACACGACGGTTTCATTTGTTGTTGTTGCTATGATTTAGCAAAAATAACTGTTAACAGCCCATATTAAAATTATTTTCGGTGCAATATGCACGTATTTATGCACGTATACTTACATATTCACAGCAATCAAATTTTTTCACAATCCGCGTTCCGAAAACAGACAACCGTTTCCTTCCATCGCTTGTAAATAACTGACTATTTAAAAGAAAACGAAGAACATAACTGTTCTCTATTTTCTCTTCTAGCATTCCATAACACACATTACCAAACAAAAATGATTCTCCGAGCGAGAGAGGGAGGGAGAGATTGTATAATTCTCTCGTATGTATTCTTAAAAATAATGACAATAGTCATAAAATTTATTACCAAGACAGCCTTTCCTTTAAGGGGAACATAGCCTTAAATTTATTACTCAAATATCTCATACTGTTAATTAAGTCCGATTCGGCATTAAAACTATGACATGTCTACGTCGTAGTGTTAATGTAGAAAATCCTTAAAAGTATTGAAATATTACTTAAAATAATGCGGATTGTCACAAAAATAATGATTTTTTTCTTTAATTTAAATGCGTACATTTAAAGAAGCGCGTACATAAAACTAATGATTGGATGGACATTAATTCAAATTCAAAAAACTTTATATTAAGGAAAATTTCGTAAAAAACGTGTAAATTTTCATTATTTTAATGAAAATTGTCATTGAATTGATGCCGAGGTAGCATACTTAATATAAGAATGTGTCATCATTAGTTTTATTACTATTTTTTTTTTCAGTGTGTGTTGCTAAGTATTCCGATCTTTGAAATCTGTATGTATGAGTGATCTGAAAATATAAATGAAAAATAAATTAATTAGTAGAATTAAATAGTGATAGCATTAAATATCATATTTTTGCCCAAATGGTAAATATAAAGGACACAACGTCGGCTCAATGCTATTTTGTTCCATACGCCATTTTGTATGATCGGAGAAAAACGCAATTTATTGTTTGAGTAAAAACAGGACTGAAGAGTTACACACTTTTTATATCATAGGGTTTCCAAAAGTGTTTGTATGATTCTCATGCATTTCTATGCCATTACATCCAAAAATAAGCAGGTTATAACCATTTTTTTACTTGGCATTTTGGTCCATATCCACTTTTATTTTAATATTTTTTCGTATTTGTATTACATGGACCACAAAAAGGGTCGGTATGGAAGGGCACTAATTTACATATTGTGATCGAAAGAACGTAAAATACTGAGTGAAAAATATAGGGCGATAGGAAAATTGAAACATAGATCAAAAATATCGAAATTATTTCCCGTTATTCAGAGTAAAACAAATTTACCCTACCAATATCTCGAAAACCAGGCGAGATAGGAAAAAAATTATTGCAGATTCTGAAATAGCATGCTTGGAACCCATGTTATCAACTCCTAACTCAAAAAACACAAAAATGGCGTATTGACCAAAATAGCATTAAGCCGACGATAAATCGTACGTCCGTTTGATATATTTGATGTTCTCCAAGAACGTTCCACGATCAGTGACATCGGCGCGCATTTAAGTCAAGGGTTTTAATAAGAAACTGCTTGCTCAGAATCTTGAAAACAACCAGAAATAAGTATTCCATATTCATAATGAATTAATAACATGATGCTATTAGTCCCATCCCTATTCCTGTGATTTCTATCCTCCAAGGCAACCATAAACAATATCTCCTGATCTGGAAATATTAGACCGACCATTTGTATTGAAAACAATTTATTTAGAAACGTAGTTTTTAAATATTATATACTTGTTAACAAATAAATTTTGTTTGAACATAATAAAGGGTTTTCCAACAAGAGGTGTTATTTTGGTTTTCAAAGAAAAATTCCATTTTTTGAGATAAATTCATAATGTTTATTTCATAATAAAGAGGAAGGTATGCCGTTAGTAATGAAAAACAACATCCGCCAAATGGCCACCACGAACACGCTTACAGGACCATATCCTTTTCATGAAATTTTCCATAACCAAATCGCTAGCCTCACTAATTCTATCTTTGAGGTCTTGAATCGACACTGGGCTGTTGTCGTAGACCTTATCTTTCACGTGGCCCCAAAGGAAGAAGTCGCAAGGTGTTAAATCACAAGATCTCGGTGGGCAATTGTGATCACCTCTTCGAGAGATAACACGGTCCGGAAACTTTTCCCGTAACAGAGCAATGGTTTCGTTGCTTGTGTGGCACGTAGCGCCGTCTTGTTGAAAGTAAACGTTGTCCAGATCAATACCATCCAACTCCGACCATAAAAAATTATTAATCATCTCTCGATATCGCAATCCATTCACCGTAACTGTTGATCCAACCTCATTTTCGAAAAAGTAAGGTCCATTGACCCCGCCGGACCATAAACCGCACCAAACAGTCACACGTTGAGGATGGATAGGCTTCTCAACAATAACTCTTGGGTTTTCCGAGCCCCAGATGCGACAATTTAGCTTGTTGACGTAGCCATCGTTCGTATCGTTTTGTTGTTCGATCGTTTTTTGATCGTTTTGTATCGTTCGATGATCGTGTATCGTTCCATTTTTAGTAATGGCGTAGTTTCTACTTGCCAAATGTCAAAGAATAAAAGCTTCAAACGTGACAGCTACCGAAATACCGGGTGGTACATTCTGTCAACATTTCAAGAAGATCGGTCCAGCCGTTTAGACGCCTATACCGTACAAACAAACCTACAAACAAACACACATTCTTCTTTATACTCGTATATATAGATAAATGTTTTCATTCTTAGTTAATCGTATGTCAGGTACAGATGTTGAAATCCCTCTGTTTCCATGTCAAATCGTAATCATTATCTATTTCTGACTTACTTTTTGCGGTTTAGTGCACTCCTGTTTACAATATTTATAAAATCCAATGAAAAAATTAATAATATTGAGAACCTTAACTCCGAAAATAGACATCGCCGACAATTTATTTGTTTACTTTTACAAATACTTTTCTCGTCGCACGAATGAACTAAATGGTAGATTTTCAATGGTATAAGTACCATTCTAAGTACTTAGTACACAGAAAGAAAAAATTGAGTAATCCGTACTTGAATCAAGCCGTAGCGGTGTCAAAAGTACGGTAAGTACGGTTTTTCTTAAACCAAGTACAAAATACTTGTATCATAGGCTTGGTTTTATGCCGAAATATTCTTATTTCAAGCATAAAGCGATCGATTTAAGAATTTTATGGGATTGATTTGAGTGCGAAACTGGCTTAAATGAAGAGAATTTTTGATTGAATTAAGCCTGCCCAGTACTTGATTTAAGCCTGATAATGCGTGATTTAAGCCTGATCACTTATTGATTTAAGCATAATCAATACGTGATATAAACGTGATCAGTTCTTCATTTAAGCCTAACCAATACTTGTTTGAAGCCTGATCAAGTATGATCAGGATTTATTGTGCTTTCGTTCGTTTTATACCTATATACCACTTATATTAATTATACCATTTTCGAAACTCTATTGCAAAGAATGAATTTTTTAAAATGGGAATGTAAAAATGCAATTGCTTGACAGCAAAAGTAAAAGTTTTTCTGTAATTATTCGATTTAAATATGAAACATATAAGGAATAACATTAACGAAACGAACAAGAATTGTAAGCAACTTCAAAAAACTTAAATCAAAAAAAAAAATCACGCCATGTAATGTATTTGCAAACACTGCTTGAACGAGAAACGAATTGGATATGGTTGCCCACAAATGTTTATAAATATACATCTCGTCGATTTATATGCGTGTGTGTTTGATGTTGCGTCAGCCAAAATCAACCACTTAAATATAATGGTTCTGTCTCTCAGAGATTAAAGTAAGCCTTTTCTTCTTACTTTAAGCCATATTAGGCTTAATTTTCCTTTTCAAGAAATGTTTACTTGATTTCAAGCATTATATACTTATTGTAAGCCTTTCAATTTAAGCCGGTTTACACTTGTTTTAAGAAAAACTTAGTACGAACGTACTTACATTTTTAAGTACGATTTCGGCTTAAATTAAGAATTTTTTACTTGAATTTAGTATGGCATTCTTTCTGTTTAGGGACATCAATACTGTTACAACATTGAACACAACCATAGCAATAGTAGAATTGAACATACCCTATTAATACCACGTGGATTATAAAACCTAACCTCTATAGCGTTAGTTTGTAACGGGGATTCAAAATTGCTTCAGTCTTCACCATGGAGTGGTCAGACAATGCTTTTTAATTTTGGAATAAAAAACCGACATTTTGAAACGCTCCGGCCGCTGGAGATTAGTCGTATGTTCGTCTACCGGTGCACAAAACGATGAGTCGAATTATCAAAAAAGACCGTACTGGACATTTGTTGACTGCAGCTTTAAAAAAATAGGAAAGAAAAATGGAAACGTCGTTTGGTGAAGCACGCTGATAACTTGCATAGAAAATTCTTGTTCACTGATGGAAACAATTTTTACCGTGCAAGAAAAATTTAACAAACAAAATGATAGGGTCTATGCACGATCGTCTAAGGAAGCATCGGTGTTTGTTATTTACAGCAAACTTTTTGCGATGTCCCCGTCGCTATATAGGTCGACTTAGCATGTTTTGGAATGAAGGTATCGATATCAGGGAATGATTTTCGTGTAAATTTGTTAATATTTGTGGGGACGATTTATTGTAATTTTGACGATTTTTAAGGCCAAAAATACAAAATTGTGATAACGTCTTTAGTCCTGATATGGCCATTTTTAACGAAACATAAATGTAAAAGAAAAATGTAGAAACAAATACTTATTGTTAAATTGACAATTTGGTTACGCAATGTACTCGTATTAATCTATTCACATTTTAAAACTCTGTCAATTTGCTATAACAATTTTCATATTAACAAAATACACATTAAATCAATTATTGAAATTCATTTTACTTGACTTTTTTCTAATTTTCTTCAGTACTTTGAACCGTTCGCTTGCGAATGCATAACATTTCAGTGTTTGGAACGAAAATGATTATTAGCATTGTTGCGCTGCCGTTAAATTGTCGCAAATAGAGACAATTTTATGATTGCATAATAAAAATTTTAACAAACAAATAAAGTTATATTAATTTAATATTAGATTGAAGTGAATTTGATATAAGTCGAATTGAGATTATTGCTATCAGACCGGAAGTAATGCACAAATGTTTATCTGCTTGAAATGTCGAAACAAATGGACATATTAATGTTCGTTGTTCCAGTTCCGTTTAGATATAGTTATTTGGCTGATTGGGAGATAAACTTTTTTTTTTAAAAAAGTAAGAAACTCAGTCAAGACACTTGAAAAAGGTAATCTAAAATACCAAATTTGAAGGCATTAGTATAATTGTTACATAATTTCTTAGAATTGTGTACATTTGTGCGGGAGGAGGGTTGGTCAAATGCTCCAACTTTAAACGGAAAGTTTGTTTGGAGAAAATATTTTCACATCCAAAATTTTAAGTCATTCAGTGGCTCCTTTCTGGAGTTGTGGTGCGCATCACACATACGGTTTATACACGGACAGACAACCATACATATTGCGTTCCATTTTTTGCCTCTTTGGGCCATGTTCATCTACTAAAATTATCTTATGTACAACATGCATTTGAAAGCCTGTGTATCCTATAACGATACCTATGATCTTACTAATTTGTGGTTTGCTCAATTTCAGCAATTTTTTATTATCCTCTCACCTATATATTATTTGCTATGAGCCAAAAGTGTAACACATCGAATGAGTGACCTAAGACCCTAAGTATGTTCGCGGAAATCCGTTTGGGTCATTTAAAGTCATTTGAGCAATGTCCGTCCGTCCGTCTGTCTGTCTGCTGGCTGGTGCACACCATAACTCTCAAAAGGAGAAACCAATTGTCTTCAAATTTGGTATGAGGTAATATTTTTCTCTATCTCCGGCTAAGTTCGAATATGGGCCATATTGGTCCACTCCTTCCAGTACCTCCCACACAAAGGGTTAACTTTTAGTGAAATATCGATTTTTTAATACCTTCTATACTACTTAATCGAATCTTCTGAAATTTCACAGATACTATTAGTTTGCTGGTTGCTAACACGTCAAGAAAAATGGGCGAAGTGGCCGCTCCCTTTTTGGTACCTCCCACACGAATGGACCATATTGCACCAAAAGTTAACTGCTTATGGCTTTAATATCAGTTCATACAAATACTTGAAATGTTGGGTAGTGTAAAGCTTCTATAGTACCTAGTGTCCAGAGAAAAGTGACCGTTATTGGCACGCCCCTTCTGGGACCTACCGCACAAATGGACCATTTTGTACCAAAAGTTACCAGGTTATAACTTTAATACCAGTGCATACAAATACTTGAAATTTCGTACAGTGTGTATAATGTTTATATAGTACCTAGAGTCTAGAGAAAACTGGCCGTTATTGGCACGCCCTTTTTTGTACCTCCCACACAAATGAACCATTTTACACCAAAAGTTAACAGCCGATAACTCTAATAACTATAACTACTTGAAATTTTGTACAGTTGATTGTTTTTATAGTACCTAGAGTCCACAGAAAAGTGGGCGTTACTGGCGCGCCTCTTTTGGTACCTCCCACACAAATGGACCATTTTGCACCAAACGTTAACAGATTTTAGCTTTAATACCAGTGAATACAAATACTTGAAATTTTGTACGGCGTAATGCTTTTATAGTATCTAGAGTCCAGAGAAAAGTGACCGTTATTGGTAACCCCTTTTGGTACCCCCCACACAAACAAACAAATAAATACATTTACGCATATTTTTTGGGATTCAAGGTGAGGGGATTTATAAGTTGGTTTACCCGACTGAACTTTCTTACTTGTTTTTATCCTCGTTTTGGTCGCCCCCCACAGGATTTTTATTGTTTTCCCAACGGTTTTCGCTATTCCATAGTGTGCTGTGGGCTTTATTTGCCCATATTTATACTTATAACTCGGAACACGTAGCTCCGAAAGGGTTCGCGTTCTCTATGTTTGTTGTTTGCAATTCCCTGGTTTGTAAAGCTAGGGCATTTTTTACTCTCGTTGCCCCTTTCCTCCAGACGACCAGGCACCCATATTAAGCGTATTGTACCATGTTCAGATTAAGCCTTAATCTACATTTTGCAAAATAAAACGACTTTGATTTAACTTTTCTAGTCGTCACTTCTTTGATAACACAGTACGACAGTCCAAAAACCGCGGTACTATTTTTCTTGTAGGTCTTGGCGAGTAGAACAACGTTTGTTCTACGAAATATGCCGGACACCTCCAAAATCCGGATTTACGGGTAAAAACCCGATTTTCTTGCCTTTTTCACTTGAACGCCTATAGCTTTGTTAATTATTAACCGATTTTCAATCTCTAAAATAATTTGGAAATAAGAGAATTAGACCTTTCGAACGATGTATATTTTGCTTATTTGAAGCTGTAGGAATATAGGTTTATTTGTACTACAAACACATTTTTTTATTTTTGTCCGTCATTTTCAAGTTTAGGCAAAGTTTTTACCAATTATATTGTGAGATAACCGTACGATTAATTAAATTACATATATATAAAGTAAAAATGCAACCAGTGTCTTAAAAATCCGTTTGCAATTGACTGAGTTATTAAAGTTTCATTAAAACTAAATCGGTATATAAACACTAGTTTCAGCTCAATAATGCCTGCTTGAGCGTTTCACTTTTAACTCGTCATCATCGTCAAAACTACTCATCTGTACTTATATAACAGCGAGTTTAAGCGGTCATCTGTGTTAGGGTTCCAACAATTGTCTGGGTTCCACGCTACTGGTGATTTCGTTTCTGGAAAAAATGTTACCCCGCCGACGAGAAATACTTGAAAATATTTCACCAGTTAAGTCGAAATAATTTAGTTCATCGAATTTTACATAAATCCAATTTTTAAACTTCGAAAATGTGTTAGAAAAAAAGAAATGCAGTTTTCGAGAAAAGGGCAAAGAAAATGCTGCCCTTTTTACAGAAACGAAATCGCCATAAGTAACTGCCGTTGTTTCAGGTATTTGACCGGATACTAAAGCTATGTACACACGACAGCCAGATCGGACAATATTTTCAGAAAAATGGCGGAAAAATGCAACCTTGTGAACGTACAACCGTGTGAACATACAATTTTAGTCTGGCAACGTTGGCAGAAAAGTCATTGTTGGCAATAATATTGGTTGATATCTGGCAATCGTGTAAACAAACAACGTTGCCATTGTGAGATAATTTGCAGACACTTTTGTTTGCCAGATGTGCGAAGTTTAGGCATGTGACAATGGCGCCATTGGCAGAGAAACATTTTATTGGCAACTCTAGCAAACGTCTGAACTGACAATTCACATTTGCCTTTAACAGGGTTGACAACATTGTCCGATCTGACAATCGTCTGTATCGTTACCCCTAAGTATTATTTTTATGTGATATGATTTGTGATCGCTTTCTATCCATTCGCCTATTACTTTAAGTCTGCTGAGTGGGCCGCTTCAAATTTAATCTGACATTTACTTTTGTTTCCTAGTACTCGTAGATGTGGTCCTCATTGCTCCGCTTACGCCGAGACCACACAAACTACTGATGCGTAAGTTAGAGCAGGTCTTTCTTGTATGTGGTACAGGGATGTAACGAATATTAGCATTCGCATATGCGAACGCGAATTATTCGCATCATTTTTTTGCATTTGCAAAAACCATTTTTGGATTATTCGCTTTCGCAAAAATATATTTCAGTATTCGCTTCCATTTGCTAAAAGTGTTAAATCTCCTTATTCCCTTCACACAATTTGAAGATATTAATACCAATGAAAACCTCTGCCACTTCTCTTCAAACAGAAATATGTTTGTACTTGTGGTAACAGGAGGTAAAACTATGGAAAACATGTTTAATACTTGAATATCCTGGAAATGTATCAATTCAGTTCCTTAAATTTGTGGGTACTAAAGGGTCAAACTATTATTCGCTTTCGCAAAAACGCATATTTCACTGTTCGCTTTCGCAATCGCATTCGCAAGAAATATATTTCAATATTCGCTTTCGCTAAAGTCACTTTCGTTACATCCCTAATGTGGTACCACCCCCTATATTTATTAATCCATTTGCAACACCTTAACATATTGATCTTACAGCATATAAAATATACATACATATTTTCGATCGTTGAAAACTAGAAGACAATTTAGAGCGATATTCATCTTTTAAAATCACGATAAATACACCCTCACTCAAAGTTGCAAAATTTCCACAGTTTACCGCCTTTAATGATGCCGACATTTGGGGGCAAAATTTTTACTATATATTATATTTTTATAAGGACAGAGTGCTCCTCCAGATACATATCGTCGCACAGAGGGGCGGAACCCGAAAAATGGATATTAATTGAAAAATTCAAATTTGTTTTATTGAAAATTGATTTTTATTAGATTAAATAGTATATAATTCTGCATCATTACCGAAAATATCAAAGTCGTATTTTGTTTACTTTTTCAGCAACACCGTCTTTAAGTTAAAAAAGTTTTTAATAATTTCAGTTGTGACAATTTAAATTTGGCATATTTTAACGTTAAATATGTTTTTTTCTCTTTATAAGAAGAGAAAAATTTATACCACGAAATGTTATAAAAATAAAGAATTGAATTGAAAAATATTTTTTTTTTCACACGTAAAAATTAATAATTTTGTTATGGAACCTACAACTTCAGGTATTTTAGCGTGATTCTAAAAAAATTGTGTTAACAAGAGTTTTGTAGAACTATTTTTATTTTTTTTTTTTGGAAAATATGTCTAAATTTGTGCTATTTTTAAAATATATGTGGATTTTTTAATGGGAATAGGGTAAAATTTTGTAAATGTATAAATTTTGTATTAAACTACAGTATGTATGCTTCCATATTCTGCAAAACCATTTTGCGCCAATTAATTTTATTAAATAAATTGTGAAATTAGTCATTAATTTTTTTATTTCCGATTTTCTTATATAGCTGCCTTTAGCATTTGGACCATATTTTATTAGTACAGGGTTTTCCAACAAGAGGTATTATTTGGAATCACCCGGTATTTCGGTAGCTGTCACTTTTGAAGCTTTTATTCTTTGACATTTGACAAGTAGAAACTACGCCATTACTAAAAATGGAACGATACACTATTCAACAACGCATTGAAATTATTAAAATTCACTACAAAAATGGTGAAAATCTTGCAGTCACAGTTCGCAAAACTAAAGCATTTTTGGGTCGTCGTGAAGCACCATGTCGGACCGCAATACAGAAATTGGTGGAAAAATTCGAGCAGTTGGGACAAGTAAGTGATGTGAAGTATAAAACCCGTGCACGTCGCTCAAGAACAACTGAGAATATTTGCTGCTGTAGCCCAACGTGTTGAAGAAAACCGAGGTTTGTCCATTCCTCGTCGTTCTTTGGAGTTGGGCAATCCACAAACGTCATTACACAGTATCTTGCATAAAGACTTGGGTCTTAAGGCTTATAGAGTTCAGTTAACACAAAAACTCAAGCCGGCCGATCATCAACAACGTCGTGATTTTGCTGATTGGGTCCTTGAAATGCATGAAAATGATCCGGAATTCCATCGAAAAATCATCTTGAATGATGAGACCCATTTCCACCTCGGTGGCTGCGTCAACAAGCAAAATTGTCGCATCTGAGGCTCAGAAAACCCAAGAGTTATTGTTGAGAAGCCTCTCCATCCTCAACGTGTGACTGTTTGGTGCGGTTTATGGTCCGGAGGGGTCATTGGACCTAACTTTTTCGAAAATGAGGTTGGATCAAGAGTTACGGTGAATGGATTGCGCTATCGAAAGATGATTCATGATTTTTTATGGAAATCTCTTTACATTTGGGTGCAAAAAAGAGTTAAATGTGGTCTTATATGTCGTTTTTGGAATATACATTATATTTGTCTCTATATAAACATATTTTTATATTGTCTCGCGGTGAATGTAGCTAAGGGAATGTGTAGGGGAAGGTCAAATATGATGCAAAAAGTAGTTTTTCGACATTTAAAAGGCACTTTGTAGAAAATTAATAAATATGGTAACTGTTTTACTGTGCATTAAACAGAAAATATGTAAAGGGTCCGCCAAATAACTTTTTTTTGAAAATGCTATAAAAAACTACTGAATATTTTCTCAAATTTCTTTTTTTATTTGAAAGTACAATCCTTCGGGTTAATAATGGAATATAATTTCATTCAAATGGCTGCCTCGGCTGGCCATGCAGTAGCCTACACGATCGGTCCAATTTTTAATCACATTATCGATTGTGTGCAGCTGTATTTCACCAATGGCTTCACGAATATTGTCCTTTAAAGCGTCAATTGTCTCTGGCTTGTCGGCGTAACACTTATCTTTGAGGGCACCCCACAAATAATAGTCCAACGGTGTCAAATCGCAGCTCCGAGGTGGCCAAACGACATCAGCTCTGCGGCTGATAATGCGATCTTCAAAAACAGGGCGCAAACATCGAGTGTAGCTTCGGCTGTGTGGCACGTAGCTCCGTCCTGTTGAAACCAAATGCTGCCAATATCCTCCTCTTCAATTTTTGTGAACAAAAATTCGTTCAACATGGCCCGATAACGATCGCCATTGACGGTAACGGCCACTCCTTGCTCATTTTCGAAATGAGCCTAATTATGCCTCTGGACCAAAATCCGCACCAAACAGTGACTCGTTTTGGGTGTATCGGCTTTTCAATGTATGCGTGCGGGTTTTCTGTGCCCCAAATGCGACAATTTTGCTTGTTTACATACCCGCCAAGATCAAAATGAGCTTCATCTGAAAAGATGATTTTTTTTGGCAAATTCGGCATCTTCTGTAAGTCGATCGCAGGCCCACTTGTTCAAGCGTATACACAACCATATTCGTTCAGCGGAAGGATAAAACTAATTATCTGTCAAATCAGACATGAGCTAAGTGTTACCATTCACGAAATAAGCACTAGTTAAAAAAAACGTTAGATAGCGGACCCTTTATATAAAGGATGGGGAGCTTTGCAACCGGGAAATAGCTAGTGTTGAACAAAATGAACACTAGTAAAATCGAAAGAGATTTACAAAAAACGACATGTTCAGATAATTTGATTATGTGAAATGTTTGTTGTATTAATTTATTATTAATTTAATTTAGTATTAAATTATTATATTAATTTATGAATTTCGAATTTATAATCTGGACATAGATCGTTTAAGTGTGAAGGATCTATACGCTGTGATGGTTCACTTTTATATACCCTATACTCCGCCGTTTCGGTTATAGTACTTCCTGCATCATCCATGCGAATGGATAAAAGCCGCAAATCCATAGACATTTTTTTTTAAATTTTAAAAATCTAAGTATTCCAAAGAGGCTACTTCATAACATTTGTTCACTTCGTTGCCCCAGATTTCAGATTTCCGATCGCGTCCCTTTTGACACTAAATACATATACACAAAATTACAGTACTCTCGCTATCATATTGTCCCGGAAATATCAGTTTCAAAACATGGCTCATATAGGCGGGGATATCCAATCCCGCCCATTTTTGGACCAATCGCGTGGACTACCACCACATACATATTCACAAAATTAAAGTACTATCGCTAACAATTTGTGCAAGATATCTCAATTTCAAAATTTGGCTAATATGGGCGATGCCACGACTACCACCAGATACATATGCACAAAGTTACAGCACTCTCGCTATCAATTTGTGCATGATATCTCAATTTAAAAATTTGGCTTATATGGGTTTGGCCACGCCCATTAGTCCGATCCCGCCCATCTTTGGACCAATCACGTAGACTATCACCAGATACTTATGCAAATAATTACAGCACTCTCGCTAACAAATTGTGCAAGATATCTAAATTCCAAAATTTGGCTTATATGGGCGGAGCCACGCCCTTTGGTCCGATCCCGCCCATATTTGGACCAATCACGTAGACTATAACCGGACACATATGCACAAAATTACAGCACTCTTGATAACAACTTGTGCAAGATATCTCGATTTAAAAATTTGGCTTGTATGGGCGGGTCCACGCCCACTTGATATATCGAAAATTCAAGTACCCTATTTTCACCACCATGAAGAGCGGTCCAGCCGTTTAGGTTTCTATACGGAACAAACAAAAATACAAACAAACCCACAAACAGACACTCTTTTATATATATATACATATATATATAATATATACACTCTTTTATATATATATACACTCTTTTATATATATTAGGCCGGGTCGATTTGTGGGGAGGCAAAGTCGCCATTGCTCAGTGAAAATCGTATTCTAGGGATCAAAATAAGAAACTTTGCCGAAGGAACCATACCTCTAAAACGAATTCTGATGTCCCGGAATTTGGGTCGAACTTTTGGGTAGGGGCAAATTTTGAAAAATCCCACTTTGACCCATTTAGAGTGCTCCAATCGAGTCCAAATGTATGACCGACCCCCACTAACTTTGGTGGCCCGACCCACCCATGCCACTGGGGTGGCATGGTGGGAACCCCCCGACCCATGGTCGGGGGGTTCCATACATTTGGACTCGATTGGAGCACTCTAAATGGGTCAAAGTGGGATTTTTTCCGGGACTTCAGAATTCGTTTTAGAGGTATGGTTCCTTCGGCAAAGTTTCTTATTTTGATCCCTAGATTACGATTTTCACTGAGCAATGGAGACTTTTTAAATCGACCCGCCCTAATATATACATATATGTATCTATAGTTAAAACAACAATAATAACATGCGATAAAATTAAAATGCTTGCAATTAAATCGATGGTTGTATCAATCGATTTGAGATTGTTTTTTTGTGGTACTTCTTTAAAATGTTCATTATAGTAACATATGATCGATATTTGGTAGCGACAACGAACAAATTGTGTCTGAATTAACTAACCTCTTTGTTTACCCGCCAAAGTTTGTGGCTAAATATCTGGAAAACGCGAAAACGATTAATGCCATTCGATTTAGCGGGTCAAAATTATGCGGGTTAAGTCGTTTTTATCAAAGAGACATTTTGGTGCACACACAGTGTAATTGGTTATATGTAATTAGTTATTTGACCAAAATGTCAAACTCAGACAGTCCTTAACCAATCTCGTTGAAATTTTATGTCATAACTAATATCCAATAGGGCTTGCTGCAAGTTTCTTCCCGATCAGAAGACATCGGTTTTAAACTTCACGCAATGGTGGATGTTAAACATGCTTAAATATGAGGTGCTGTGAAAAATTGATGCGATCACATATATTTAACTTTTTCAAAATAAATACATATATTCCACTACAACCGTTACATTTTCGCTTATATCTAATGTTCGAATTTTCAAATCTTTGTTATAAGTTTTTCAAAAGAAATAGGACAGAACGTACATACGATAGCTTAGGTTGAAGTAATTCCATATTGAAACCTCTTCTCAAATCTATGCTGCTTTTGTCGTTCCCAATAGTTGTAAGTACTACAGTACAACTTTTTATCACAATTAAACCATCTTTAGACTCAGTTGTTTATACTCTTTTTATTATGTTTTTTGCTAAATAGTTTGCGGTTTTATAATTAAACCATTTTCTATACAAACATTTTTCCATTATTTGGAAAATCTGCGTATTTGCTATTTTGCTTTTCCCCTCGTTCTCCATCTCCCTCTGTGTCTCGTTTTATTTTCGCCACTTTAATATTCCATTTTTAATTACAATACCGGATTTACGGCTGTTTGACCTCTTTTGCGACTGTCAACCCATGAGTGAAAAACGCGTTCAAACCGATCGTATTTTACAAAGTGAAAATATGCATTTGCGCTGCTGGAGTAATGGGACATTACAAGCGACAATCCATTGTGAGACGGATAGGCCGACCGTCACTGCCACCGCCGCTGTCGGTAGGTTTAGTTTTCTTTATTTCATTTCAACAATAAGCCATTGTTTATGTTTTCGCGTTTTTGCACTTTTATTGTCAAATAATTTAAATTTTACGTGTTTGTTGTCGAAAATCTGTACAATAAATTATTGCATGAGTATCGTTTATGTTAAACAGTTTGCAAATAAATAGGTACAAGTTTTCAGATCTCATTTTGCGCATCTGGCACAATTTTGTTGTGTAAATATAATGACCTCGGACAATCTTCTGTTGGAAATCTTTCTATTAACTAACCATGTGGTAGAACTTTTCGTCTATGATCTAAGGTTTTATTCTTTTCGTATGGTTTAGGTAGGCTTAGGTTTATAGCGGTGGTCTGCTCACTTAGACTATATAGATGGACTATATAGTCTATATGAGCCTGACTACCACAGATACGTAATGAAAAACATAATAAAGCTTAAACCAATTGGAATGCTTCAGAAAGTTCAAGAGCTGGCGGATTTTAACACCAGCCAAGTTTGCTAACTCCTTAAATAAATGAGGGCCTAGGGTAGCCTGTCGCCCTCTATAGATAGCGTAGCACCTACACGGAAGGTGTTCTGTTGATTCCTCCTGCTCTTAAACATCTTCGCGTGTGGACCAATAACACAGTACAACATTTTTCTGTTTTATACGTATACGTATTTTTCAATATTTTACTGACAGATATTTTATGACAGTTGAAATTTTTGCGATTTTTAAGGCACTGTATGCACTTTTTCAATATCTAAAACTATTCTTCAGACACCGAGAAAAAATATAGAAAAAGTGCAAAATATCCACCTTGAGCAAAAAAAAATCGTATGGCCATTAAATTATTAATTGAACCAACATGACTAAACGAATGATGCATAAGTTCATATTTTTGGGGCTACTTTCACGTCCAATTCTCAGAATTGAGTCCCAAAATCATGTCTTGTACTGTGTAAGGCAGCAATCCGTGATGACAGTGAGTCGAGCTGTCTTGATAACGACAGCAGGGCATTGGTGGAATGTATATAGTTCCGGACTAGTGACCACTCTCAAGAAGAGCTTGTTGGTCGCTAGAGGCATGTTCATGTAAGGATGTACCTAGTTCTACAAGTTAATCAGCTTTGCAGTTCTCTGGTAATTTTCTGTGGTCCGGCACCCAAAAGAGATATGCTATAGTCGAGGGCAGTTTTTTAATTCAGGAAGACAGTCAGGGACCGACTTCTTCCAACATATCGGATAAACACTAAAGTGAGCAGGCAGCCATTATGGAATGGATAAATCTGGTTCCTTATAAGATAAACCGAAGCCCAGTTGGTTGTCAGGCATTGTGACTAGATGACACTACGTTAGGTTAGGTTAAGAGAGTGTTGCAGCCTGTATAGCAGACTAATTTAGACTATATAGGCCATTGTGTTCATAGGGACGTAATGGAAAACATAAGTTATCCCTAGCCCCACCCGTTGAACCAATATGATTAAAAGGTCAAAGGATGGTTGATTTTAACATCAGCCAAGATAGGTAATTCCTCAATGAAATGAGAGCCTAAGGTTGCATACAGCCTTCTAGAGAAAGTGAGGGCACATATACAGAATGTGATCAATAGATTCCTTCATCTTCGTCTCTAAAGCGACTGCAAAAGTCATAAATCTTTTGGAGATCTCTGTCTCTCTACGTGTCCTCCAATCAGGCATTGACCCGTCATGACAGATACGATAAGTGAGACCGGACCTCATAAGTCAAAAACTACTGCACCGAATCTTTTAAAATTGTTAACACTATTTCTATACATAATTCATGAGGTAATGCAGTCGAGACCACAATTCGTACCATCAGAAGATTATAGAATCTCTAGTTGGTCACATTCAAACGCCAGAGATTTCCGACCGCATTCTTGAAGTGCGCCTTACAGCTACCTGTGATTCGTTTGTGCCAGACAGACGCTCCTGGGAAAATGGAACTTTCTTGAACTAGAATGATGAACCAGAATTCGAAATTCAATTCTGCCTCCCTGACCATAACACGATATTTCAAGCAGAAATTCGAGCAATCACGGAGTGTGTGAACTGGCTCAGTAACACCACAAAGCCTAAATATGCCAACATCTTCACAGATAGCCAAATGGCGATTAAGGCAATAACATCGGTAAGGGTCAAATCCAGAACTGTGTTGGACTGTAAAATAATGATAAATGTTTACTCAGTCATGGTCAATTGCGTATTTGCTGGGTACCAGGACACAACGGAGTGATTGGAAATGAACGGGCAAACAGCTTGGCTTCAAAGGGCAGAGAACTTCGAGTAATAAACTTGGAATATTGGAAACCTTTCGAAGCCACGAAGAATGAGTCGAAGAACTGGACAGAGATGGCTCATAAAACTGTGTGGAATAGCGCATCAGGGGGAGCAACTGCAAAGATACTGTGGGGTGACCCAAATGAAAAGAAAACAAGAAGTTTTTGAAGCTAAACAAGATCGATATTAGTAAGATGATGAGTGTTCTAACGGGACACTCAAGCTTACAAGCACATCTTCATCGCATAGCAGGAAACGACGAATGCAGGGAAAACATCGAAATGATGGAACATTTTCTGTGTCACTGCCCGGCTTTCACTCATGCAAGATCCCAACATTTCGGGTCCGACATATTACCAGACTTGACTCATTTCAGAGAATATGACCGATTTTCTGTAGCTCGTGAGGTATAAAAAGATCATAAATAAGGAGCGCACAACAGGTCGAACCACTGGCTTAAGTGTATGTCCATGGACATGAGACGTTTAAACGTCTCCTCTCTTCAACCTAACCTAACCTAATGCAGTCGATATTTTTCAAATTTGATAATATTTTTTATTTTACAATAACCAATTTGTCGATTTTTTCTCGCAAAAATCGCTTTTTTCGCTTCAAAGTGTTCGCAAAAATTGATGATCCCGCTTCTAGTTGTAAGGGGCACCCTGTGTTTGGAGTCAAGGCAAAATGATCGGCGGCGCAAGTTTTTTTGGTTGTCACAGCCTGTTTCTCTATGTCGAACGAAAGCGATGCGAACGAAAAACAGCTGATTTTAGAGCTACTAAAAGGTATCAGAACGACAAAGCGAATGCAAACATACTGGCTGATGCCAGTTTGTAGGTCTAAAGTCAGCTGTTTTTCGTTCGCATCGCTGTCGTTCGACATAGAGAAACAGGCTGTGTATTATTAATAATTCTGATTAGCTGCTACATAATTTTTTGGAGATATATCTTTTTAGAAAACATTATATGCATTCAATTAAACAAACATGCAATTTCAAGTAGTTATAAACAAGAAAACCAGAAGGTGGGCCAAATGCAGGGAATTTGGCAATTGCTTTGAGATTATGTCCTGATTCACACGAGGCAATTTTTTCCAAGCAAATATCAAAGTTGCTTGGAAAAAATTGTGGCCCGGCCTGGCTTTGCAGCAGCGCAACCTGGCAAACAATTTTCCAAAACCTTGTTAATGGTTTTTGCACAATCTTGATATTCGCCTTAAGGGCCTAAATCGTTAATGGATGGTTAGCATAACATCAGTCCTTCATGGTATACCAAAAATTTCTAACGACGTCAAATCCTAGCCAATTGACAAAAAAACAAAAAGAAGCCACTATGTGAACCACCCTGTATATGCATTTCCCTATTCAGCATCTAATGGTTAGAGAAGCCACATTTTCCAACCGATCCCTATGAAATTTGAAGGAAGGAAGTTTTTTCATTCGGGACAGAACACAGCCGATTTTGAAAATCAGTTAATTCCCACGTACGGGTGTTTTTTTACAAGTCAAATACAAAAATATTAAAGATGAGGCAAATCAAATTATCCGGTTGGGATAATTTTAATCGCATAGAAGGAGCTTTGGTTTTTTGGATTGTTGGTTGGAACACATGCCAAAGTGCACAAATATGTAGTCTTAATTTCTAATAATATTCGAATTGATTTTCATCTGTTCTAATGATATTGTTCTATTCATATTGATATGCCGAGTCTCGGAGATATAATTAAGTGGGAGATTCGGTCATTCGGGCACTTGAATATTTTGAATGCAAACTACTCGTATGTATATCTGTCTTATCCATTTTTGCATTTTTTGTCGTTGTTGTTGCGTTGGTAGCACTGCATTATTAGGACGACACTGG
This sequence comes from Eudasyphora cyanicolor, assembly GCA_963930755.1. Taxonomy (NCBI): domain Eukaryota; kingdom Metazoa; phylum Arthropoda; class Insecta; order Diptera; family Muscidae; genus Eudasyphora; species Eudasyphora cyanicolor. The sequence continues at coordinate 168,863,716 of OZ005736.1, read as the reverse complement.
GGTCTGAACCCAAGTATAGTTTATTGGTTGTACAGGGTGGGCCTAAAGAAACCAAGGGGTGTAAAAGTTTAATAACTTTTTCGTTTATTATTTTTTTTTTATTTTTTCTTTCAGATTATATAGACAACACTTGGAGAATTTATAATGGAGAGGTTCACAATTGAACAGAGAACCAGAACAATAGAATTTTATTATTTAAACCAGAGATCAATTATTTTAACGCAAAGAGCATATCGTCGACATTTTAACGTCAGAATGTCGCCCTCTGAAGCAATGATTCGTTGCTTAGTTGATCGTCATCACCAACATGGCAGCGTAAGAGATTTGACTCGAACCGGTAGACCACGTGTAAGTCGCACTGCAGAAAATATTGAACGAGTACAGCAAAGTGTTAACGAAGCACCAGAAACATCTGTCAGAAGGCGTTCTGCTCAGCTAGAAATGTCTCGTACGTCACTACGGCGCATTTTAAAAAAAAATTTACAGTTACACCCATATAAGGTCCAATTGGTGCAAGAATTAAAACCCCCAGATCATCGGCAACGTCTAAATTTTGCAGTTAAATTTCAAAAGTTGGCCAGAAATGAAATCGACTTTATTAAAAATTTTATTATGAGTGATGAAGCTCACTCTCATTTGAATGGCTTTGTTAATAAGCAGAACTGTAGGTACTGGGGTTCTCAAAATCCAAGAGCCATTCATCAACGCCAATTGCACCCCATCAGTTGTACAGCATGGTGTGGGATCACATCTGGAAATGTCATTGGGCCTTACTTCTTCGAGAATGAAGATGGAAGTGCTGTAACCGTAAATTGAGAGCGGTATCGGTTTATGATAGAACATTTTTTACGTCCTGCTCTTGAAAACAGACCTGGTATGTGGTTTCAGCAGGACGGAGCCACTGCTGACACAATGGCACTTTTAAGTCAAATTTTTGGAGAGCGAATAATTTCCAGAAATTCGGAAATTATTTGGCAAGCGCGATCGCCAGATTTGACAGCACCCGACTATTTTCTTTGGGGTTATTTGAAGGAGCGAGTGTATGTGAACAAGCCAGAGACAATCCTTGAACTCAAGGCAAACATTGTTGCAGAAATTCGAACGCTACAGCCACAAGCTTTGAAAGGTGTTATGGAAAATGCTCTAAAAAGAGCCCATCAGTGCGAAGCTGAAAACGGTGGTCATTTAAGAGACATTATTTTTCATACTTAGTGTAGAAAAATTTGCCTTTTGTAAGTTATATAATCTGGAAGAAAAAATAAAAAAAATTTTAAACGAAAAAGTTATTAAACCTTCACACCCCTTGGTTTCTTTAGGCCCACCCTGTATATGGCAGTAGTCAGGCCGATAATGCTGTACGGCATAGTCGTCTTGTGGACAGCTCTCCAGAAATCCACCTTCTGCTTTCTCTGGAGATGATATGTGTTAAGGTTATTGCCTATGCAGATGACGTGGCAATAGCTGTTAGAGGAAGTTTCCGAGTACTCTTAGAGACATCCGAACCCGCGTATAGTTTATTGGTTGTATACGGCAGTGGTCAGACTGAACCACTTTTTGACAAGAAGCATTTCACTCTTATACCTGATAGGTAAGAACGGACTGATGGTATCCCAGGACATAGGAGATTCGTTAACTTATAAAGGGTGGTTAAATTGTAAGGGCCGATGTTGAATGTGAACCACACCTAAACGTCAAGTTTTTTTCTGCATTTCATTTGACATTTCTCAATTTCAGACTAACTCAATTTGAACCATGGAATGATACACAATCGAGCAATGCGTTAAAGTTTTTTAAGCCTTTTACGAAAATGGGCGTTCAAATCAAAATGCATTTCGTGCACTTCGCGATGTTTTTTGATCAGCATAATCGACCAAATGTGTCCACAATCGTGAGAATTGTGCGCAAATTTCAGCAAACCGGGTCTGTAGGAGATGTGAAAACACCTGTGCATGCTCGCCCAGTTCGTTCGTTTTTCGGCCCTTAAAATTTAACCACCCTTTATACAGACGGAACAGTTCAATATTCACATGATATGGGTGTTCCCTGCAATGCATATGAACTTCATGTCTGTTATAACGGTTCACTATCTTATTGGACGTAACGGAGAGAGTTTGAAGTTCTTGCATAATGTCTTTTGCAGAAGCTGTGGAGACGAATAGGAGGATGAATCAATAAAACACCATCGGTGTTTGTTCCCCACTCTCTCTATAAGGTGGCATGCAACATAGGGTCTCATTTTTTTGTATACTTAGCTAACTTGGCTAATGTTCGAATCCGCCAATTTTGAGCTGTTTAAAACAACACAATGTTACAAAACGGAATGTATAGTCTAAGTGAAGGAATGTATAGTCTAAAGCCAGTTTAAAAAAAGTTTTCCTCCTTTATTTTAATTTAAAGTTTAGTACCTATAAAAGAACACCCGTTATACGTCTGATGTAGACCCCCTATAGGTATGTGAACCTCCCGATTTAGCATCTAATGGTTACAGAAGCCACATTTTCCAATCGCTCTCTATTCAATTTGAAAGAGAGGGGTTTCTTTAGCTTTGCGGAGAATTCTATCTAACGGCGTTTGTTTAGACGTGTGGTTTTCAATCTGCCACCCCTTTTTTTGGGAGTTGGTCTTTTTGACAGCTGTCACTTGATTTATGCTTTGTTTGGTTTGTCATTTCATAATGAATAGACTTACTCCGGAACAACGTTTGCAAATCGTGCACATTTATTACCAAAATAATGGTAATAAATTTTCCGATTTTCACAAGAAACTTTTGTTCAGCGATGAAGCTCACTTTTGGATGAATGACTACGTTAATAAACAAAATTGTCGCATGTGGAGTAATGATAATCCACAAGCCATTGTTCAGACGCCGTTACGTCATCGACAAAAAGTCACTGTTTGGTGTGCTCTATAGGTAGAGGGAATCATTGGTCCATATTTCTTCAAAAATGAAGCCGGCCATAATGTTGCTGACATACAGCCCCAAATGCTGCAAAAAGAGCAAAAACAGCCGCGGCTACTTGCCCGAAATAATTTTTAAAACATAATGGCAAACTCGTATCTTTATAGTAAAGCTTAATTCTTGGCCAACACATTAAATTATAAGCGTTTTATTCTTTATTGAAAACCACACGTCTAAAAAACACCCTTTATATTCTGTCAATATCAAGGCTTGAGGCCACCCTCATCAAATGTTGGAGGATATAAACATTCAATTATTCATATTCAGTATATTTATTTCACTGTCAAAATCAATTAAAACAAGTAATCAAAAATGTTGTTATACATAATAAAATTAACTAGCTATAATGTTCTAAAACGGTGATTGACAAATATATGAAGGTAGTGAAATAGAATAAATAAATCGGATAGAATAAATAAATCGGAAAGCAGCAAACACAGCAACATACCATTCAAATGATTTCATACGTAAACAGTTTACAAATATCCCTTGCAATTGGTCCCATATATTCACCAATTTTTAATAGCATACATTTATTCGAATTCAATATTGTTGCCATATATAAGTAAATAAAAATCAATCTACCATAGTACTCGATTTTAAAACTTCCCTTGGCCATAACTTGTTCTTTTTGTTATTCCCTCATAGTATGACATCTCTCAAACAATGGATTTAAGGTGAGGTTTCCCCTGTGTTTTTGTAAAATACTCTGCATAAAAGCAGCATAAATAAGTAGTAATCAATTCATAACAACAACAAAAAGAATACAAACGCATTCGAATGCGAATTGACAAAATATTTCCCACCACCTTGGCTGGGGCTTGTAACTAGTATTGGGGATGGCCGAGTCCACCGCCCAACAGACAACAAAGGCGGACAAGTGGAACCACACCAAAAGCCCAATAAAAAAGGGCAGATCATGCACACTGGGAACTCCCAAAAAATAGCCAACAATGCTAATAACCATCCAGAATAATAACAAACGAACTATGTGTTCAACATGACCCGCCTGTGGCAACCGTTCTGAGATAGTTATGGTCACCACCATGATTAAGTACGAGAACGAGGGCTCGTATAAAGTTGTCATGACAATTTTCGATTCAATATGCAGATTTAAATGACTTTGCATTGTTGTAGTTATTACTGCCTCCGTCATTGTCGATGCTGTCGATTTTATGGAGTAATGTTTCAAACATGCCACTTCTGTACACCCGAGTGTGACTCTTTAAAATAATGTTAACTGGTTGACATAGCGCTTCAGTGATTTTCACCAGCGCCATCATTAACAAACTACATACATATTATGCAACGAGATCGGTTTATTAAGTAGAGGAATTGAAGATCACTAGATCAACAACTATTTTAGAAAAATAAGAACAAGCTATAATTCGGGTATCAATTACGCGTATAGCATGTAAAATCACTTTATCAAGTTTTGGAGGCTCTTGTTTTAACAGAACTCGACATATATCGCTCATTTATTTCAAGAGTGACATAACACAATATTTCACTAAATTTTTATCCTTTGTGGGGGAGGTACTGGAAGGAGTAGACCAATATGGCCCATATTTGAACTCAGCCTAAGATTGAAAACTAGTAAATACGGCGTTGGCGTTAAGTTCGGCTCGATCGATTGCGACAACCAGCGATTTAGTTGCAAACATTTTCATTTGATCGTATCCATGTTATTATTGTTGTTTTAACTATATATATACATATAAATACAACCGGCATACGGTGTATGCAATATACTTTTTGTTGGTAGTACTTTTTTTTGTTACTATCGAAATCCAACCAATTATTTTCCTGGGTGTAGAATAGTAATTCTGAAATTATTTTTTTGTGCGAAATTTATTCATTGTGGGATGTTTATTACTTATATCTATACCCAGAGAAATTCTGTCTACTGCAAGAATGTAATAGAAACAAATACAAAAAATGGTAGAGAATTTCTATTGCTTTGTAGAATTGTCTACAGTTTCGATTGACACCACTCTATCACCTTCACAATGCAATCGTAATAATGTATGTTTTTAACTTAAATCAGCTTGAAATAACGGGTGATCCAGGTAGAGATACTTTTTTCAATAGCCTTTTTTTTGACAGATCACTTCTGAGTCGTGTCATGCTGTCATGTTATTTTTGGTAAGTATTGTCTGGCATTTTATCATGGAAAGACTTACGCCTGAACATCGTTTACAAATCGTTCAACTTTATTACGAAAATTCACGTTCTGTGAGGAATGTGTTTCGTGCACTTTGCTCAACTTATGGTCAACATAATCGGCCTACTGAGCGTACTATTCGCAACACCATCACCTATCTTGAGACCCAGCATTCATTATTGGATAATATTCGACCGAATAGACCACGTCCAGCACGCAGTGACGAAAATGTAGCGGCCGTAGCTGAGAGTTCTTGTTAAATTAAATTTACTACTTTCATAAGTATAGCGTGATCCATTTCGAGGTTCCCTACTTTTTTAAAGACAAAACACAGAAAATTAAAATTGAATGGGAAATGTTTATTATCATGTGAAAAAGGGGAAATGTTATTATAGATAAGCAAAATTGTCGATTGACATCTACAAAATGTGAAGAATTTGGATATTGGCTAAAATATTTATAAGCAATTACAAATAGGTAAATAAGACCTCTTAATTTTCCATTTTTATACCCTCACTTTAGTGTGACGAGGGTATATATCATTTGCTACGGAAAAAAGTGTAACACGTCGAAGGAGTGACCTAAGACCCCAAGTATGTTCGGAGGAAATCCGTTTTGGGTCATTTTAAGTCGAATGAGCAATGTCCGTCCGTCTGTCTGTCTGTCTGTCTGTCTGTCTGTCTGTCTGTCTGTGTGTCTGCTGGCTGGTGCGCACGACAACTCTCGACAGGAGTAACCGATTGACCTCAAATTTGGTACGTGGTAATATTTTTTTCTATCTCCGGCTAAGTTCGAAGATGGGCCATATTGGTCCACTCCTTCTAGTACCTCCCCCACAAAGGGTTAAAATGTTGTGAAATATTGATTCATTAATAACTGCTATACTACTTATTCGAATCTTTTGAAATTCCACACATAGTATTAGCTTATTAGTCGTTATCAACTCGAGAAAAATGGGCGAAGTCGCCACGTCCCTTTTGGTACCTCCCACACAAATGCACCATTTTGCACCAAAAGTTAACAGCTTATAACATTAATAACAGTGTATAAAAATACTTGAAATTTTGTACAGTAATATGCTTTTATATTGCCTACAGTCCAGGGAAAAATGGGTGTTGTTGTCATGCCCCTTTTGGTACCTCCCACACAAAGATACCTTTTTCCACCAAAAGTTAACAGCTTATAACATTAAAACCAGTGTATAAAAATACTTGAAATTTTGTACAGTGTAATGTTTTTATAGTGTCTATAGCCCTGTGAAAAATGGGCGTTATTTCCACGCCCCTCTTTGTACCTCCCACACAAAATGCCCAAATCATACCACAATTTAATGTCTCATAACGTTTATACCAGTGTACATAAATGCTTATAAGTCGGCACAGTGCAATGAATTTAAAGTATCTAATGTTCAGCGAAAAATAGGTGTATTTGATAAACCCCTTCTGGTACCTCCCACACAAATTGACAGAATAATTCGAGTAATATTCAATATTACATTACTCACAAAGTGAGGGTATACCTTAGTCGGTTTACCCGACTGAAACTTTCTTACTTGTTTGAAAAAATTTTATTGGCATTTTTATTTTTGAAAAAATTAAAAAAAATATTTTTTTGTTTTACGAAATTTGTAATTGCTCTCGAACGGCTGAACCGATTTTTGCAAAGTTTAATTTGATTTAAAGAGGACACAATGCGACATTTTTTGTAATTTTGTTTGATTTTTTTAAAAATAATTTTAAAAAAGTGTTTTATTGAAAAAGCCTTTGTAGAAAAATTTGCCCTACCTCGATTTTCTTCATATTTTTACAGAATATTCGTCGCACTCTCACAAATACAGAACAGTAAAAACTCAATATTTGTGAAAGTTATGGACGAAATACCAAGACTGGTCTGAAAATTTTCGTCTGTTTTTGCAAATCTCTGTACAGTGGTACGAATTCAAAAAGTGGAAATAACTCGACTTTTTCTTAACCAAACAGCCGATTGCGACCAAACTTGATCCCTTTGTCGGACGGGGCGGAGCTAGAGGGCCTCAAAGTTGGCGACATTGGGTGAAGAAAATGTCCAAGCGCGTGTAACTTGTGTTTTTCTTCCAATTATTTAATTTTTTTGTGTGTTCTACTAACTGAGGTCTACAAAAAAGGTTTTTGCACCTATCTCGTATAGCTATTATCTCGTATAGTTACCGAGATATCTGCAATTGAAAATTGAATTTTCATTTTTTCCCTTACCGTGTGCTAATATTTTGTAAATATCGGAGAACAATATGCACCGATTTCATCCGTATCAATATGTCTGGATGGGCAATAAAATTTCCTTAATCACTGTTTTGTTCGATATACCCAATAGTACAAAAGCTAGGACTACTTGGTCGCAATCGGCTGTTTGGTTAAGAAACGGTCGAATTATTTCCATTTTTTTTTAATTCGTACCACTGTGCAGTGTTTTGCAAAAACAGACGAAAACTGTCAGACTAGTCTTGGTATTTCGTCCATAAAATTTGAAGAAAATCGAGGGGGGGGCAAATTTTTCTACAAAATTTTTACAAAAAATGGCACATTGTGTCCTCTTAAAAAAAGTAAACTTTGCAAAAATCGCTTCAGCCGTTCAAGAGCAATTACAAATTTCGTAAAACACAAAAACTTTTTTTTTATTTTTTTCCAAAAATTTTGCCCTACCCGGGGCCAAATGACCGTTTTTGATATGTTTGAATAGAAAAAAAATATATTTGGAACAGACATTTTTTAATATTATATGTTTCTGAATAAATACAAGATTATACGATTTCAATTATAAAAGAATTTTACGATGATTTAAAATTTCTAAAAAGTTTACCTTGAATTACTGAAAACCTTGCATTAAGCTTATGGTATCGATGTATTTTTTTAATACTTAAAACAAATAAATCTATATTTCGGAAATAATAGTTCCTAATGAAACAATAATTGGGTGGAAACTATGATTTGTTTAGAACAATATCTACACAAATATATCATAATTAATACTTATATTTTTGTCAATCGACCTTAATTTTACACTATAATTTTTGTTGTTAGATACTCAAGCTCAAGGTCATAGGTTTTTTTGTTGATCTTTATTTGTTTACCTTGAGCTTGTGTATCTAACAACAAAAATTATACAAATATATAATATTTTTTTGTGGCAAATATTACGTATTCAGAGTGTACCTTAAACATATATATGTTTCAGGCAGAGTATGTTTGGGACAGTATGCTGCAGAAGCGATTTTTTTCAGCGTGTAAACGTCTCAGAAAATCATTAACCGATGGAAACGTTGAAGCAGTGATCGTTTTTCAGTTTTGGACATGAAACTTGTAGCAACTAATGGTGATTTCGTTGGTGCAAAAAATGTAAAATTTTTTTCTACATTTTACCTTGAAACCGCATTTTTAGGTCCGTTTGTAAAAATGGTGCAGCCGTACGGGTTTTGATTTCGTTTGTAAAATTATTACACTTTCCCACACTCAGCCCAGTCCACGGTTTGGAGTGTTGCACCGTCAAAAAGCAAAATTCAGAACCAAACCTAATTGAAAGCGTACATTTTTAATGCACTATCAAATGGTAGGTATGGGTTTTACTCACCGCACGATTTTTGTTCGATTGTTCGCATGCAAAATCCGAAATAAGCAGTGGGTGCAGGGGACATTTTTAAAATGTCGCAACATGATGTGGTGTTTATAATTTTCCGAAACGAAATCACCATAAGGTTTTTAGAACTATCTATTATGTCGCATGACGTTTTCAAACTTTTTTTTTCATTTTTTTTTAATTTTTTCTGAATTGAGAACCTTTCGAGGATATTGTGTGAAACTTCGAGGTGAATCGAAGCAAAACGAAAATACATCAGTACTGAACCGATCCTCTTGAAATGTTTAACACTATTTCTTTACTTAATTTACGAGGAAACGCTGTCGATTTTTTTTAAAATTTGTTAATTATAACCTCACTTTAGTGTGACGAGGGTATATATCATTTGCTACGGAAAAAAGGCGTAACACATCGAAGGAGTGATCTAAGACCCTAGTATGTTCGGAGGAAATCCGTTTTGGGTCATTTTAAGTTGAATGAGCAATGTCCGTCCGTCTGTCTGTCTGTCTGCTGGCTGGTGCGCACGATAACTCTCGAAAGGAGTAACCGATTGACTTCAAATGTGGTATGTGGTAATATTTTTTTCTATCTCCGGCTAAGTTCGAAGATGGGCCATATTGGTCCACTCCTTCTAGTACCTCCCCCACAAAGGGTTACAATGTTGTGAAATATTGATTGATATCGATTCTTTAATAACTACTATACTACTTATTCGAATCTTCTGAAATTCCACACATAGTATTAGTTTATTAGTCGCTATCAACTCGGGAAAAATGGGCGAAGTTGCCACGTCCTTTTAAGTACCTCCCACACAAATGCACCGTTTTGCACCAAAAATTAACAGCTTGTAACATTAATAACGGTGTATAAAAATACTTGAAATTTTGCACAGTGTTATGCTTGTATATTGCCTACAGTCCAGAGAAAAATGGGCGTTGTTGCCACGCACCTTTTGGTACCTCCCACACAAAGGTACCATTTTGCACCAAAAGTTAACAGCTTATAACATTAATACAAGTGTATAATACTACTTGAAATTTTGTACAGTGTAATGTTTTTATAGTGTCTATAGCCCTGTGAAAAATGGGCGTTATTGCCACGCCCCTTTTTGTACCTCCCACACAAAATGTCCAAATCATACCACAATTTAATGTCTCATAACGTGTATACCAGTGCACATAAATGCTTATAAGTCGGCACAGTGCAATGAATTTAAAGTATCTAATGTTCAACGAAAAAAACGTGTATTTGATAAACCCCTTCTGGTACCTCCCACACAAATTGACAGAATTCGAGTAATATTCAATATTACATTACTCACAAAGTGAGGGTATACCTTAGTCGGTTTACCCGACTGAAACTTTCTTACTTGTTTTGTAATAACGACACAACTCGGGTTGTGTCAGCATAAAACAATTTTTAGCCTGTAACATTTATAATTAAAATAATTATATTAATGTGTTCGTATTCATTAATTTCACTTCCAAGTCCTGAGAAATTGCAGGATTAAAATTCAAAATAAGTTTATAAATATTTTTGCTATATCGATTCAAACCTTTAAAATGCTCTCCTGAAAACTTGCAAAAACACACATATGCTGTTATGCCTTGTGACCACAGATATTATCTAATTCTGAACCGATAATCGCTAAATTAAGCTATATTCGTTCCTAAATTGAGAAACATCTTTCTGGAAAATTTTAATAATCGGAAGTAAAGTACAACTTCTATAGCGCTTTGGTACCAAATCAATAGGAATATATATATGGAGCTTATATATTATATATATATATGTTATATATTAGTCTGAACCGATTTTCCCTGAATACTCATTCATGTAAAAAGGCCTTTTTCTGTCGAATTTCGTACTGATCGTATATAAACTACAGTCTCTACAGCGCTTACATGTCAAATCGGGGGTAACGTATATATGGGGGCTATATCTAAATCTGTACCGATTTCTTCCAAATTTAACAGTACCCATTCATATAATATGAAACCTCTTTCTGCCAAATTTCATACTGATTGGATATAAAATAAAGTTTTTAGAGCGCTTACATGTCAAATCGGGGCTAACATATATATGGGGGCTATATCTTAATCTGAACCGACTTTAACCAAATTCAATAGGGATCGTCCTAGGGCCAAAGAAAATATATGTGTAAAGTTTCGTCGAGATCGGACCATAGTTGTGACCTGTACTTTGATTACAAGAATACAAGCACAGACTAAACGATGGGTCTATTTCTTCTCCTTTGGGGTGTTACAAACAAATGCACAAAGTTATAATACCCTGTATCACAGTGTGGTGTAGGGTATAAAATTCATAAAAATGTGCCTTTTTTGCACAAATTAACGTCTATTTGAGTAAAAACTAAAGATTTTCGAGATAACTCGGGAAAGGAATCTGATCCGATTTTGATCTCTGCATAGTTGAGTAGTTGATTTTGGACAAAATCCCATAAGTGTTTGGCTCTGTAATAGGGATAAAGAAAATTGTTAAAAAATGATTATCCTTGAAAAATTAACTGACCTGTAAAAAGAGCAAACGATCACGACATAAAACACAGAGTACGCGGTTTTGCTACTCACAGACTATAGTTTCTTTGGGGGAATGTAAAGGAGTTTCCTCGTGTCGATTGGTGTAAACTAACTGGTTAAGAAACTGCAAATTTATTCTCATTTTTTTCGAACTTCTTCAACTGTGCGTTGTTAGGGTTTTGATTACCATAGTAACTGTTATTATGTTCGATCAAATGTGTAGTTTCCCGAAACTTCGTGCGTTGGCCTCGTTGCTGTGCTGCGCCAGCTGCACCTTGCGTACATTTAATTCGCCGTTTAGGGTTCGTTGTCATTTACCACCGTCAAAGAAACACACTACAAATGAAAATAGCGCATATCGATGATATGGTTATGTTGTGTTGCGAGTTACTCCCCCTCCACCCACATTACTCCACTTGACTCGAGGTTGTCTCTCTGTGTCTGGCATGTGACTCTCTAATAGTTGCGGTTAATTTTCATGCTGCGTGAATTCTGTCCACGCTCTCCCCACCGCTCGTCAGGCATATGTACTCGTACTCTATAATTCTGGGGGAATGAATAAATAATGTCTGTTGGTTTTTGTAGTTCTAATTCTGGTTTATTCTTTTTCAGAGAGATCGTTTGTTAACCGATTAAACGACACATTTTTGTCTACTTTATGTTCTGATCTCATCAACAACAACAACGACAACAATCGTGTTACCAAAACAACAGAGAGGAACCAACAACAAATAGCGTAAAAACAACGCCAATAGTGATTTTCCAGAGTTTAGGTTGAAAATTCAAAATTTTCACTTAATACAGTTGAATTTCGACATTCACTCGGGGCGGTTGTGCAATCGCGACAAACGCTTAGTTGGATATATGTATTAAACTACAGAAGTTATAAATAATCGCAAAGTAAATTTGTTGAAACAGTGGTGAGTTTCAAAAGGATAACGAACCGAGTGATTTTAAAAAAAGTGATACGAAACTATTGCAACAATAAAACATTGAGATTAAATTAAGTTTTATATATATAAAACCATTGATTGCTTGAAACGTTTATTAAATTAAATTAGATTGCATTTATAATAAAAGTACAGTTCGTTGCTAAAATTTATCTGCTTTAAATAATATACGTTATGACTTAAAATAACAACTTTAAAACAACAATAATCCTGGAATGTTTATGATTTATATAAAAACAATTTATACATGAATTCTGGATAATATATTTTAACAATTACTTAAAAAAACTAAGACTACAATGATAATGACTTCGGAGCTCCTAGACAAAGGATACATAGATATAATATTGTTCACTACTTAATGGCTGAACTCTCATTTCATTGATACCCTCCATCGTGAATATATTAATTATTTAACTTAACATCTCTGAAATGAGATAGATTCTTAACTTGTGAAAAGAGCGATCGAAAAACCTGTGATTTTTTAAGTTCGGCTTTTCCCGATTTTTAACAACCGCACTTTTTTAGAAACCAGTAGAAGTAAAACTTTTTTATGAAAACCGGGTTTATGTTACACATAAAAGTTCTAGCAGTGCACCGTGGTTTCAAAACGTTTTTTGGAAATAATTCGGTAACATTTGAACGTTGGGATATACCTACATACGAGTACATACGAGGTCTTTTCAATAGAAAAGCTGAACTTTGAAATTTTTGGGGCTAAGTGCATTCGATTAGCGTTTTTTTATGTGTGTCAAATTTGTTTCGAACATATGTTCTTAGTTGAGTTTGTTTGTGAGAGACATAACTGTTAGAAGTGTTCTGCTTGTTCAGAGATTTTCTGCTGTGGAATAAAAGGATCAACGTATTTGCATCAAATTTTGCGTAAAAAATGGTATTGTACAAAATCTCAAGACAAATTTTTTAAATATTATATATTTGTTAACAAATAAATTTTATTTGAAAATCAAAAAATTTTGTTTGGGACGCATATATTAATATATCAGAACAAAATATATTTGCGAACTAACTATCACAAATAAAATATGTATTTACACACAAACAATGTTATTGTTTAAGAAGTTTCCCAAAGATGTTTTTATTTAAAAAAAGACTAAAAACTTTTCTGACATTTTGAATTTTAGTTAGTTTTTCTTAGATTTCCTGTTATACTAAATTTTATTTGAAAATCAAGAAATTTTTTTTGGAACGCATATATTAATATATTAGAACAAAATATATTTGCGAACTAACTATCACAGACTCTAAAAACTTGTCTGACATTTTTGAATTTTAGTTTGTTTTTCTTAGATTTCGTGTTATATAGGGTGATCCATTTCGAGGTTGCCTACTTTTTTAAAGAAAAAACACAGAAAATTCAAATTGAATGGGGAATGTTTATTATCATTTGAAAGAACATTCTTTGGCATTTATTTTTTGAAGATTATGTCTATCAAATGTTGGGCGCGGCTACATCTCAGATGGTCCATCCGTTGAGTCCAATTTTCGATGACTCGTTCGAGCATTTCGACTGGTAACTGGCGAATGACACGCGTGATGTTTTGCTCCAAGGCCGTATAAACTTTAGACTTTACATATCCCCACAGGAAAAAGTCTAACGGTGTGATATCACACGATCTTGGTGGCTAATCGACCGGCCCAAAACGTGAATTATCTGCTCACCGTAGTGTTCTCTCAATAAATCTATTGATTGATGCGATGTGTGAAAAGTGGCGCCGTCTTGTTGAAACCAAATGTCGCCGAGATCACGAGCTTCAATTTCAGGCATCAAATAGTCGGTTATCATGGCACGATAACGGTCGCCATTGACGGTTACGTTCTCACCGGCATCATTTTTGAAGAAATATGAACCGATGATTCCGGTACGTCGGATCGGGAATCGGTCATTGGCAAAAATATAGCTCTTAACGGGAGCTAAAATATCGTTCCTGGGTGTCAAGGTCGTGTGTCGACTGGAAAGTTTTTTTTTTGGATTTAAAAAAAATGGACTTAGCGCAATTGACGAACGATTATTTTGATAATAAAAGTTAATAATTTGTTAACGTTGTTCAGGCGTAAGTCTTTCCATGATGAAATGCCAAACAATACTTAACAAAAATAACATGACAGCATTACACGACTCACACGCGATCTGTCAAAAAAGGCTATTGAAAAAAGTATGTCTACTTAGATCACCCTACACATACGAGGAAATACGAGGTCTGTTCAATAGAAATGGTGAATTTTGAAATTTCTCGGGCTACGTGCATTCGACGTTTATGTTGACACATTTGTCTCGAACATATGTACTTAGTTGAGTTTGTTTGTGAGAGACATAACATTTCCGCCAAATAAGGACTGCGCCCGAAAAAAATTGTACACACTTTTTTTCAATAAAATTTTTTTGAGTGGACTGATTAATCTTGAATTTACGCTGTTATAGAGAGAGCAGTATTCATTTTATTATAAATTTTGAGTAGCATTTATTAACTATTTTTTCTAGAAAAACTTTCACTGCCATCAGACTTTAATAGTGGTGTTTGGTACTTTATTGGAGCATGTGTCACACATTCTTTCAACTAAATGACATAATTTGTTTCTCTTTTTGTGGCCTTTAACGTCCTTTAAACTAAGGTCGACTTAGCATGTTTTTAGAAAGATTGCATTTTTAATTTCTAAATTATATTCAGTCAAAATTAAGTGTTTATCCGTCACCCCAATCAAAAGTTATTTACAAACCAGTTCAGGTCGTTCGATTTTCAATATAAAGGAATTCCACAAAAATTTAAAAAAATCATCAAACTTTGATCGCCTCTCCTGAAAACCTACCTTTTGCACTTAGCATTGTTTAGACTGGAGGTATCGATATATATTCATAAATCATGTTATGACGTATTTGCGTGAAACAGGAATTGTTAATAATGAAAAAATTAATAGTTTATTGTTACTTCCTTTTGAATTTCGTTAATAAATTGGCAATTTTTGAAAGTAGGTCGCTAAAAAGTTGTCAGTTTGATGCAATGTACCGAAATCCATCTAAAACTGAATTTCCATTTTTCATGTTGTTACTCCCTTTTTCGTTTCTGATGACGTATGTATGTATGTATGTATATTAGGACAGGTAAGAAAAAATATCGCGGTTGTCCGCAACCTAAATGAAAACTTGTTTTGTTTAGCGAATGTCCTCAAATATTTCGCCTATACCAGTGAGCTAGAGCGATAATATATAACCACTAAAATTCATGTTTTTCTTGCAAATATCGGACACCTTTGACTAAAGCGCGACATTTTTCGTATTTATAGGTAAAAACTGGGAGAAAAAGGGAAAAAATTGTGATTTTAAAAGCACTGGATAGGTTTTTTCGCATTTTTTTCTCCTCGCGAAAAATTACCATGGAAAAAGTGTCCTTTCAATATATTTATGAGAAATTACCAGGTTTCATAATTTAGCAGATTTGGTCGATTACCTTTGAAATTTCCATTGACACTAACCAAAAAATAATTTACAAAAATGTATTACAATTACTCGTATTTTCAGCTATGAGCAGACAAATACATAATTTATGTTATAACTCCAAATCTGCTTAATTCTCATAAAAAAGTTGAGAAATTACTTTTATATTTTTTATTCGCGAGGAATATTTTTCTCAACGATGCATACTAAAAATGTCTACCATATGTATGATTTTTAACATATGATAATATTTCATTGCATTTTTTCAGGAGTAAGGGGGTGAGAAGCGTGGACGACTGTTTTGTGAGATATAATTTTAAAAAAATGTCCCTCAATTTCGATCTTTGGTCTGAAGCGTATATGCCGAAGTCTTCCACTTCAAAATCGCCAAAGAGTTTAGTAACCTTTCTGATTTCCCAATAAACGTTGTTGTCGAATATCGCGAAAACAAGAGCTAACATAAAAAACGGCTAATGCCACTGGATCCAGCATGGTCGAAATAGGTCTATCTGTAGGGTCTCCTTCCTGTTACATTTTTGGAATAGCACAGTGTTATTAATTGAGCCAACTTTACTAAACAAATGATGCAGAAGTTCTTATTTTTGGGGCTACTTTCACATCCAATTCTCAGAATTGAGCTGAAAAATGCTGTACTGTGTAAATATTGGGAACTTACATGTGTGAAAGCCGGGTATTGGCACAGAAAATGTTGAATCGTTTCGATGTTTTCTCTGTATGCCCTGCATTCTTCGTTTTCTGCTGGTCCTATGCGATGAAGATGTGCTTGTAAACTTAAGTGTCCCTTTAGAACACTCATCATATTACTAAGCTCGATCGTGTTTAGTTTCAGAAAACTACCAGTTTTCTTCTCATTAGGGTCACCCCACAGAATCAGCAGTTTCTCCCACTGTTTCGCTATCTCACACAGTTTTGTGAGCCATCACTGCCCAGTGTATCAACTCATCCTTCGGGGCTTCAAAGGGGTTATACGCATATTTCCATTGTTTGAATATGGCCGACCAGTGATTGTAATATATTCTGATGATACGATTTTTGATCTCGATTTATCCATTCGCCCACCACTTGTAGACGTCTTGCTGTGATGACTGCCGCATATTTTATACGGATGTCTATTGCATGGATGTGCAGTATAGTCTTCAATACTCTTGTTGACGCGGTTCTAATTGCCCCACTTATGCCATTAACTTTGCAGTTGTTTGCCTTTGATGCCACACTACAGAGGCGTAGGTTATTATTGGTCTAATCACGTTCATGTAAAATCAGTTTGTTATATTTGAACGTAGGCCCCATTTTGAACCTATAGCTCTTTTTCAGAACGACCAGCATCTGTGAGCCTTGTTAACGTTTTCTTCTAGATGATCTCTCCAACTCAGTTTTCTAAAATAATTTTATTTTGTCATTGCAAAATTTTTCTAAAATACAAAATATTAACACTTTTAGTGATTCCTAGAGATGTAATGAGGAAATTATGTTCGACTAAATCGTTGAATTTGTATGGGAATACCAGATTGGACTTGAAAATTGCCGATAGATAGATACTTCAAAGTCATTGCACTGTGCCGAATTCTATGTGTTTATGTGCACTGGTATTAAAGTTATGAAATTTTTAAATTTTCGTATAATTTGGTCATAGCGCTTCCGCCGTTACATTTATAGGACTTAAACACATATTATTGCCTTTAGCAAACAAAATTCTCGATGCCGGATGACGACAAACTTAGCATTAATATGTTTAAATGACATTTACCGAATTGAGAAAGAGTGGATATGACGATGTAAATTGGAAAACTATTCATTATACTTAGCAGGGACATAAATAATGTTACACACATTTTATGCTATAACATTAAAGGTAATGAATCCTGTCAGAATTTATTCGGTGTCAGAATTTATTTGTTTCAGTTACTTTTTCTCTGTTGCAAAAAAGTAATAGAAACAAATACGAAAATTGGTAGAGAGTTTTAATTGCTTGGTAGAATTGACTGCAGTTTCGATAGACACAACTTTATCATCTTCAGAATTCAATAGCAATAATGTATGTCTTTAACTTAAATCAGCTGAAATTTTTACATATGGTAGCAGTTAATTGAATTTAACAAGAACTACTAACCAAAAATTTATTTTGCCGAACTAAGTCAACATACTAAAACTCTCATACCAATACATTTTTCTTTTTTTGCTTGCCATAAATTTGAATCCTTTTGGATAACATTTATTGTATATTTATTGACATATATTCTATACAAAAAGCACTCATTCGAAATGTCCGCCTTTGTCCTTCACACATGCCTTAAGTCACACTGACCAATTATCAATAGCCGCACGCACCTCGTCCCTTTGGGAAAGTTTCCACAGCATGAATCAAAGCAGTCTTAAGAGAATCAATGTTGGGGTATCTTTTGTGGCAGACCTTGTCCTCTAAAACTGGCCACCATTTGTAATCCAGTGGGTTTAAATCAGGGCTACCAGACAGCCATTCATCAGAAGAAATGAAAGCTGGCAAATTGTTTAAAATCAATGTCTAGGTCAATTTTGCCTTACGTGCCGGCGCAGAATCCTACTGGAAAGTCCATGCCTGGTTTTGGAGTAGGGAATGGTTAAGAGGTTTCACAATAGCTTCTTAAGCGGTCTCTTGGTAATATTTGGCCAATGTTGTGATCCCTTGTTCACAGAAATGCAAGTCGGTGACCCCATGGTAAGAGACACCCCATCAAACCAAGATTGAAGCTATATGATGGACCTGTTCGACCCGTGGAATCACTTGATATGCTTACTTAGACGACCGTGCATACACCATATTACTTCGTTTGTTGAATTTTTCTTGCAGGGTAAAAGTTGTTTCATATGTGAACAAGATTTTTTTTCGAGGCGTTTGCTTTTTTCTTTCCTATATTTTATAAAGCTGAACTCAACAAATGCCCATTGTGGCCTTTGAAAGCCTCAAGCTTTTTGGATAATTCGACTCCTGGACTTTTGTGTAATATTCATCTCACGGGCCACGATTTTCTGTTTTCGGAGCGTAATTCGCAGAATTCTTGATTTGATGACCTGCGGCGTACGAACAGTACGAGGGCATCCCGACCGGTGGCGGTCTTTGACATCTCCAGTCTCCTCAAACAGTTTTATGCAACTGTAGATGAACATGAGACTAATCCCAAGCGGGCAGAGAGTTTTAAAAGAGTTGTTTTTTTCATTCCATATTTAAAAAGCGATATAACAGCGATACGGTTCTCATTATCTGACCACTCCATGACGAAAACTGAAGCAATTTTGAATTCCCGTTACAAACTAACGCTACAGAGGTTAGGTTTCATAATCCACGTGTTAATGGTAGGGTATGTTCAATTCCACTATTGTAATGGGTGTGTTAAATTTTGTAACAGTATTTATGTCCCTACTAAGCACAGACAAAGCGCCACTCTACTAAAAATCGTGATTTCCCGGGATTGATACTGAAAAATCCCGGGATTCGGAATTTTTTGGGATCGGGAACTCCCAGGATTTACGAGATCGGGATTTCCCGATCGACATCCCTAGTTTGGATGTATGCCCTTAAAGGTATTATAACGTCTTCTGCATTACAGACTGGTTTAAGTCATTCATTGGTGAGGGCTTTAAGGAGACTGTTTATCGTCGTAACCCGTAGGCGAGGCGATTAAATGTCCCCTTAGGTATATCACGATTTTCCTTGTCTCTAATTTTTACGTCATATTACCCACAAATAATCCACCTGTTCCTTAGCATATTGTTGATCCAGTTTTTCAGCGCCCGGTCAACATGAAACTCGTCTAAGGACTGGATAGGTGTATCGGTCTGGACATTGTTAAATGCGCCTTCAAAGTCTATTCAAACAGCAAGTGTATACACCTCTTTACTTAAGGACTCTTAAATGTGGTGCGTATTGTTTGAATTTTAGCCTGTCATCCGCTGCTTTGCTTTTGACCAAGTCATCAATTATTCGCTCCATTGTTTTTAACAGGAAAGGAGTTAGGCTAATAGATCGTCTTTGGGTTCGTATATATAAACCAGTAAGGAAAGCAAAGTGGTGTCGACTATGTTATCCTATATTGAATTAGATTAGAATAACACAGAACAACATTTTTCAGATCATTGACTGAGAATTGGGCGTGAAAGTAGCCCCAAAAATAAGAACTTCTGCATAATTCGCTTAGTCTAGTTGGCTCAATTAATAATTTAATGGGCATACGATTTTTTTTGCTCAAGGTGGATTTTTAGCACTTTTTCTATATGTTTTTCTCAATGGTGTTTATGTTAAGTTTCAGGCTTTGGTGTGTTCTGACATACATACATATTTATAGTAACATTTTTTGTCCAACATTTTTACAACATTTACAAACAAATTTCATCCCCGCCCTCCCCATTTTTGGGTTGTTTTTTAAGATTTTTTCTGTTCCATCATTTCTGAAGATCAAAACTGCTTCATTTTCAAGAATTTTACATTTATACATATGTTGTTGACTTGACTCTGAACAACATTTTTATTAGAAGACTTAAATACGATTTTTTTGCGAACTTCAACTCACGACTAATTTAACTTGGCATTATCTTCTCATTGCAGATAATCACAAAAACCAAGGCAGCCAAAATGTTTTGCTGTCACAAGCGTTTAAGGCCAACAGCCACAATAGGGCTGGTGCTGCTGCTGTGTTTAGTACAAAACATTATAACCTTACAAATACCCGAAGACGTGGAAATTCTTGAAGGCTATGAATTTGATGAATCACCTGAATATTATGGCACCGATGCTAACTACTATGAGGCACGCAGTATGTTGACTGGTGTCAACAAAGCCATACGTAATAGACGATCAACACTGGAGTATGATCAGGCCAAGGGGTTGGTAAGCAAAGCGGGTCTGAGCAAAAAACTCCAGGAAAGTCTAATACACAATGTGGAAAGTGATCGTATTGAGCTGCACAATCCACCAGTGTTGTCACAACATCAGAAACAACAGCAGCAGGAGGATGATTTGAAACCCGAGGCTAGAATGCAACAGGACGAAGGACAAGCTCAATCTTTGCCCAAGGCTGAGAAACAAATAATGGATCCTGATTATGATTACTATTCGCAAAGACATATTTCACCTTCCTGGAAAGATTCAATGAATATACCACCTCCTTCGGACGATGAAGATACAATGGCCGATGCTAGTAGCGGCTATGCGGCAAGATCTAGACAGGCTCGCGTAAATTTCATAACACAGCCTCGCAAAGATGCCGAAGCATCAGCAAAAGATTTACCCGAACCGGTGGTAACAAAGGTGGCACCACCCCTGTCCAAGGCCCCGTACGATCAGAAGTTCAGCGCTTTAACGCCATCTTACAATTACGAAATGTATCCCTCACGTTCCTATGATCCATATTTAAGGCGTTACGATCGGTAAGTAGATAATGTGTTTGTTATGACTATATTTAAAGAAATGAATAATGTTGCCAACCCCGGATTGTTTAACTTTAACGATTTTAATATACTCGTAAAGCAATGTAAAGTGCACAAATTAAGCGAAAATACATTTGGTAGGAACAAGGAAAAAACGAGCCATTTGAGATAAATCTAAAAATAATATTTTATTCTGATGGTTATAAGATGCATTGCACAGCCAAACAGTTTACCTCACATGATCTCTTCTGTTATAGGTTTGTAATGAATATAACTCTTTAAAAAAGCATTTTAGAGCGAAATGGGCGAAATTTTGTGATCACTTATTTCTTTGATAGAAAATTGAAAATTCTGTGATCGAACTCAAATCTCTATAAATCTTTAAATAAGCGTCCTATTAACAAAGAAAGAGTTTTGTGATTGGCACAATTAAAATTGCTATAACTCTTTCTCTAAGCTTTCGAGTTTAAAGAGGACGGAATTTTGTGTTCTTTATGGATAAACTTTAAATGGCTACACGGGGCAAATTGGGGATTCCCTTGGAGTGCAGCCATCAGAGCCCAGCAAAAAAAGAGCATCCAAAAAAGCGATAAAAATTCCCAACTTATGATCCGGAAGTTCTTCTAATTTGGATTTTCACCAATGAATTTAACAAGGGTTTGTCGCGCCGGGGATGTGCTTATCTGTCACCACCAATTTTAATATTTTTACTCTGATCTAAAATTGGAAATGACACCCATATATAGTTTGTTATTCCTTGAAAAAATAATAATAAATAGTGGGTCTATATCTTCTCCTTTTGGGTGTTACACACAAATGCACAAAGTTATCGAATAGGGTATAATTAATTTCCATAGCCACCATATATATATTTCTTCCGATTTGGCCCGTTAGCACTTAAAAAGCTGTACTTCACATTTAATCTTTTTGAAATTTTAGCTGGGTGGAGTGTCTTAATACTATGACCTACATTACCGACTTTGAAGAAAATCGGTTCAGATTTAGATATAGCCTGCATATATATGTTCCTTCCGATCTGGGCTTTTACCACTTCAGAAGCCTCATTTTACATCCAATCGTTTTGAAATTATGCATTGTAGGGTTAATAAGTTATTCTCCAAAATTACATTATTATGCAATTATTATATTTTTTTTTTAAATACAGCATATTATTGGAGAATTTTTGCAATTAGCTTTGAAAAATAATGTCCTGTAAGTGATGTCCATTTTCTGCTTCGCACATACGTGCTCTTTTCCAAAACTTTTCGCAAAATTTCGGAAAAATTCAATTATTTTTGTACGTTGTTCGATTCATAATTAATTCCCCAAGTCTCCTTCAAAAAATTCTGAAAAAAACAAAGAAAGAATAATAATTAAAAAATGTATAAAGAATTCAAACCATATAGCTCATTCTGCGCCACCCTGTATTATAACTGTTTAAAGAAGTGGGTGATATGAAACGAACGAAAAATTTCATAAAAATTCAATTATTTTGTACGTTGTTCGATTCATAATTAATTCCCCAAGTCTCCTTGACCAAATGCTGAAAAAAACAAAGAAAGAATAATAATTAAAAAAGTTATGAAGAATGCAAACCATATAGCTCATTCTGCGCCACCCTGTACTTATACACACGTTTTATCAATCAGGCCTATATACCATCAAAATGGAGAGAAACCAAGTTTTTTTTTCATCCCGGGCAATCAGAATATCGTCATTTCTCCTAAACCCCTTCAGAGATTAATATGTATTTACCTTACGACTAAAGTTACAATCGACAGCATAGCAAGGGCAGATCAACCGACATCGCATCTAGTCAGCTCTATTGAGGGATCCATTTCTGTTAAGTAATATACTATTGTAGCTTTGAATAATATAAATCCAGCCGCCATAGTAACAGCTTCTGAAACCCTAGGGGTTGATAGCAGTAGATTCATTCATAAGCTTCTGATTAAGAAACGCATTTCATCTAGCTTAGTGTCAACTGACCTGCATAGATTTGTCAGCAGGGGAACCCCAAGGGTGTGTTCTATCTCCTCTGCTATGGAATGTCTCCATGAACACTATTCCGCTTTCTCTGGAACTAGTTGTTTTCACGAGGAGAAATAAGGTATTTTATTAGACAGGAAGTTGAATTTAAAACCCAACCTTCTGGAAAGAGCAAAGAATGTTGTGGTAGCGCTATATACCTGCAATAGGAACAATATTTTATCTTTAACAGGCTTTTTTTATTTTTTTATCTTTAAAAGGCTAGGTGAATAACACAGTACAGCATTTTTCAGCTCATTGATTTGGGATTCAATTCTGAGAATTGGACGTGAAAGCAGCCCCAATTATAAGAACTTCTGCATCATTCGTTTAGTCAAGTTGGCTCAATTAATAATTAAATGGCTATACGAATTTTTTTGCTCAAAGTGGAGTTTTTTTGCACTTCTTCTTTATTTTTTTCTCGGTATACCGTACGGAATATCTCTTTTGTATCTGAAGCAAAGTTGTAGATATCAAATAGGAGAAAAAAATGCGGAACAAACCTCCCAAAAAAGTGCATCCAGTGCCTTAACAATCGCAAAAATGTTCTGTTCTGTTTTCTCTGCAATCTTATTGAGAGAGATGTGGCCCGGCCTTAACTCAAAACGCACCAACGCAGTACCGTCGTTGTCGCGACCGGTCGTCTTACTTATCGTGTATGTCATGACGGGTCACTGTTTTATTGGACGGCACGCAGAGAGATTGAAGTTCTTGCATAACGACTTCCAGAATCTGTGCTTTCTGAATTGGTATCGTATTAAAGGTTCAACAGCGCTTGCTCCAGGCATTTTGACAAATCCCATTGATGTAAAACTCCAGGGAAGTAACTGTTCTTAAATAAGTCTCCTAAATTTTGTGAGTATTTACATTTCATCAACATTTTCGATGTCTCCAGACATAAACTTTGTAAAAATCGGTCCTGCCGTTCAAGAGCAATTAATATTTTCGTAAAACCAAAAAAATATTTTTTTTAATTTAGAAATTTTCAAATACCCGTAAAATAAAAAAAAAATGATAGCGAGATCTTATTTTACCATTTAGAAATGTTTTATAAACTTTAAGGCAAAAATAAAATGTATAGGTTAATATTAACTAGTAAAGACGGATTAAGTTCGACCATGACAAATCGTATAAAACACAGTACCCTACACGTATACATATATACCCTCCACCATGGATCGCATGTGAATTGTTTCGGGCACCAATAAACTCATACCAAATTTCAGACCAATTCGTGGTTTTTGTGGAGTTACGAAGTAAAATCTAGAGAGACCGTTGTATGGGGGTTATATCAAAGCATGGACCTATGACTACCGTTGTTCGTGTCAAGAATTCCGGTATAAATAAACCGCAATTGCCAATTTTCAGTCCGATCAGTTGACATTTGTGGTCTCTATGACGTTATGAAGAGAGGAGGGGCTATATCAAAGATGGGCCGGTATTGCCCATTTATAATCCCATGTTACCTGCAGGTATTAGAAGTATCTATACCCAATTTCAGTCATCTATCTCAATTATTGTACACTGTAGCGTGATTACGGGCCAAACGTGTAACACATCGAATGAGTGATCTAAGACCCTATGTATGTTCGGCGTAAATCCGTTTTAGGACATTATGAGCAATGTTCGTCTGTCTGTCTGTATGGCTGGAGAGCACGATAACTCTCGAAAGGAGTAACGAATTGATAAATTACTACCAATTGAAATATACTACTCATCCGAATCCTCTGTAATTTCGCACGTAGTAATAGTTTATCGGTCCCTATCAGCTGGAGTATAATGGTCGAAGTGGCCCATTACCTTTTGGTACCTCCATAACAAAGGGACCATTTTGTACAAAAAGTTAGCTTATAATATTAATACCAGTGCATATAAAGTGCTTTCCAACAAGAGGTGTTATTTTGGTATTCAAAGAAAAATACCATTTTTTGAGATAAATGATTGGATGTTTATTTCATAATAAAGAGGAAGGTATGCCGTTAATAACGAAAAACAACTTCAGCCAAATGGCCACCACGACAATGCTTACAGGACCATATCATTTTCATGACATTTTTTCATAACCAAATCGCAAAGTGTCTGCCCTATGTCCTCGATAGCCTCACAAATTCTATCTTTGAGGTCTTGAATCGACGCTGGGCTGCTGGCGTAGACCTTTTCACGTGGCCCCAATGGAAGAAGTCGCAAGGTGTTAAATCACAAGATCTCGGTGGCCAATTGTGAACACCTCTTCGGGAGATAACACGGTCCGGAAACTTTTCCCGTGACAGAACAATGGTTTCTTTGCTTGTGTGGTACGTATCGCCGTCTTTTTGAAAGTAAACGTTGTCCAGATCAATACCATCCAACTCCGACCATAAAAAATCATTAATCATCTCTCGATAGCGCAATCCATTCACCGTAACTGTTGATCCAACCTCATTTTCGAAAAAGTAAGGTCCAATGACCCCGCCGGACCATAAACCGCACCAAACGGTCACACGTTGAGGATGGAGAGGCTTCTCAACAATAACTCTTGGGTTTTCCGAGCCCCAGATGCGACAATTTTGGTTGTTGACGTAGCCTCGGAAAATGTGCCTCATCAGTCAAGATGATTTTGTATCGTTCGTATCGTTTTTTTGTTCGATCGTTTTTTGATCGTTTTGTATCGATCGATGATCGTGTATCGTTCCATTTTTAGTAATGGCGTAGTCTCTACTTGTCAAATGTCAAAGAATAAAAGCTTCAAAAGTGACAGCTACCGAAATAACGGGTGATTAAAAATAACACCTCTTGTTGGAAAACCCTTTACATATACTTAGTAGGGAAATAAATTCTGTTACAAAATTGAACACACCCATTACAATAGTGGAATTGGACATACCCACCCTTACCACTTGGATTATAAAACCTAACCTCTGTAGCGTTAGTTTGTAACGGGAATTCAAAATTGCTTCAGTTTTCACCATGGAGTGGTCAGATAATGAGTACCGTATCGCTGTTATAGCGCTTTTTAAATATGGAATGAAAAAACATTTTCAAAACGCTCTGCCCGCTTGGGATTATTCTTATGTTCATTTACCGGTGCATAAAACTGTTTGAGAAGACTGGAGATGTCAAAGACCGCCACCGGTCGGGACGACCTCGTACTATTCGGCCATCAAATCAAGAATTCTGCGAATACCGCTCCGAAAACTGAAAATCGTGGCCCGTGAGATGAATATTACGCAAAAAATCCATGAGTCGAATTATCAAAAAAAAAAATTGAGACTTGGGGTTTTCAAAGGCCACAATGGACATTTGTTGACTTCAGCTTAATAAAAAATGTGAAAGAAAAATGCTAACGTCTTTGGTGAAACGCGCTGATAACTTGCACAAAAAATCTTGTTCACAGTTGAAACAAATTTTACCCTGCAAAAAAAATTAACAAACGAAATGATATGGTGTATGCACGGTCGTCTAAGGAAGCATCTCAAGTGATTCGACGGGTCAGAAAGGTCCATCATACAGCTTCGATCATGGTTTTATGGTGTCTCTTGCGATGGGGTCACTGACTTGCATTTCTGTGAACAAGTGGTCAAAACATTGGCCAAAAATTAGCAAGAAACCGTTTTGGAAGCTGTTGTGAAACCACCAGCACATACGGCTAAAATGACCCAGACATGGCTTTAAAACAATTTGTCAGCTTTCATTTCTTCTGATGAATGGCTCTCTGGCAACCTTGATTTAAACTCACTGGCTTACAAATTGTGGAAAGTTTTAGAGGACTAGGTCTCCCACAAAAGATACAACATCGATTCTCTTAAGATTGCTTTGATTCGTGCTGTGACCACTTTCCCAAAGGGACGAGGCTATTGATGATTGGCCAGTGCGACTTAAAGCATGTGTGAAGGCCAAGAGCGGACATTTCAAATGAGTGCTTGCTTTTTGTATACAACATATGTCAATAAATATATACAATAAATTTGATCCAAAAGGATTTATTACTTTTACGGCCAATTTCACAATATCCGGATATCCTTCAGTTAGAGGTAACCTACGGTTATAGCTGTCAAATTGTATGACATTTTTATTTTTTAACTGTGAGGTAATTCTAACTGGAGGTGGTGAAATTGGGGGTTAATGTTATAGCATAAAATGTGTGTAACAGTATTAATGTCCCTACTAAGTATAGTATAAATTTTGTATAGTGTAATGTTTTTACAGCACCTACAATCCGGCCAAAAAATGGGCATTATAGCCGCGTCCCTTTTGGCACTACCCACACATAATGGACCAAATAGACCAACATTAAAATGCTCATAACGTTAATGCTAGTGCGCACAAACACTTACAATTTGATACAGTGCACCCCAGTAGGATTTTTGGCCTTTCATGACATTGTCGTCAATTATCATGTCATGCAGGACCTAAATCACATAAACTTTTCTTCAAAGACAACATAAGGGAAAACTTCATTCATGACCTTTTGCAAGGAAAGTTCCATGACAAAATGGTGCATAGACAAAATGGTACAAGACAAAGTTCAGGATTGTCGGGCATGACAATCTGTTGGCGACAAGTTCGGTGACAGCATCTGTTCCTTAATGAGAATATAAGCGATACTGTTATGCATAATTTAGACGTCAGTAAGCGCAATGTTGTAGCATTGCCGACGTAGCATAGTGGAAGCACGCGAAATTTGCAATTCGAGGGTTCGATTTCGAGGACAGATGAAAACATTTCCAAATGTAAATTAAAAAAATCTAATTAACATATGATAATTAGAAGAGACAATGGCTTAGCTTAATATAAGATTTGTGACATTAAGCATTGCCATCAGCCTGAAGAAAAAAATATTTTTTAATATTTTCTTATATATATGATTGAAGACATTGTCCATTAATTTATCGTCAATGATGTACTGCATGACAGTGCCCATTAACTGATTGTCAATGATTTGCTACAAGACAGTGTCTTGTATGACATTTAATGCACTTATGTGAAAATGTCGTTAATGATTCTCTTTGCCCGTCCTCTAAGTGTCTTCAACGATTTTTAAAGGGTCTTGCATCCGCTTCAGGGATGTCTTTAAAACATTCCCTACTTGGAATGTATTCGAAGTATCTATTGATCGTCCGGAAAATAGGTGTATTTGTCTAACCTAATTCGTTTTTATTAAATTATCCAATTTTTCGAAATCCTATGATAAACTCAAAACATTTCAAATTTTCGGTGCACACATAGCTTATAAATAATAATATAAAATTAGACTAAATTCCTTGTTATTAGTCTGTAAGGGTTTCTTTATTTTTTTTGAAAAACAATAATTTTTCTCGCATTTCCATTAACCTTTCAGATTCGATGAACAATATTCGCGTTACGACCCCTACAATTACGAAGATCATTTCCTTTATCGTCGTCATCACGATCCTTACGATAGCTACAGTCCTCGCATGCCCCAGTATCCCGAGCCTTACTATAATTATCCCGATCGTCGTTATGATATACCCGAACCTCGTGATTATTTGCCATTGTATAACAATGAAATCTATGAAAAATCTTCGTATGCCCCTATCACTTATTCCGATCGTTATCCTTTGCCCTCGAAATATCCCGCAGATTATCATTCTAAATATCCTTTGGATTATCCGACAAAATATCCCGCCGATTATCAGTCGAAATAT
This sequence comes from Eudasyphora cyanicolor, assembly GCA_963930755.1. Taxonomy (NCBI): domain Eukaryota; kingdom Metazoa; phylum Arthropoda; class Insecta; order Diptera; family Muscidae; genus Eudasyphora; species Eudasyphora cyanicolor. The sequence continues at coordinate 168,834,949 of OZ005736.1, read as the reverse complement.
GCAATGGATTATACGCGTCCCAACAAACGTATCGTCTACTATGCCCATTTGCCCGAGATAGTACGAACGCCATACGATTATGGTAATACGTATAACCGAGATCGTTATGATAATGTTAATGCGCCCCCCAAAACCTTGACGAATGCCTATAAATTGGATAAGTCGGCGGCGAGTGCTGCTGCCTCGACATTGACAAATAATAATGCCAACATTAATGGGGATCCTTACGATTATATGAAGCGCGACAAAAAGGATCGTGTTACACCGAAACCAATCAAACCCACCAGCAATGGGCGGCAGTAATTGTGGGACTGGCGTCTGGAACGCTTACTTACGGATGACAGCTGGAGTTTTTTGGTAGCCTTAGTTTTAAGTTGCATTCAACCAAATATTATGAAGAGAACCAATCATTTACTCAAATTAGTTTTTAATTATACATATTTCATGTTTTAGTTAGTTTGTCTTCTTTTTGTCATCTCTTCATTATTTTAATATATAAAAAAATAATAAACAATAAAACAATAAATTATTTACACATTAAAAAAAGACAACTTTGGCTGGTTTTAATAACTTTTCATTCACAATGATGAACGGTGATCTACTAACGGGTGATCCAAGTAGAGATACTTTTTTCAATAGCCTTTTTTTGACAGATCAGGTGTGAGTCGTGTCATGCTGTCATGTTATTTTTGTTAAGTATTGTTTGGCATTTCATCATGGAAAGACTTACGCCTGAACAACGTTTACAAATTATTCAGTTTTATTATCAAAATAATCGTTCGCCGATTGCGCTAAGTCAATTTTTTTTTAAATCCAAAAAAAAAAACACTTTCCAGTCTACCCACGACCTTGACACGCATGAGCAATATTTTAGCTCTCGTTAAGAGTTATCTTCTTGCCATTGACCGATTCCCGATCCGACGTACCGGAATCATCGGTCCATATATCTTGAAAAATGATGCCGGTGAGAACGTAACCGTCAATGGCGACCGTTATCGTGCCATGATAGCCGACGATTGAAGCTCGTGATCCCGGCGACATTTGGTTTCAACAAGACGGCGCCACTTCCCACACATCGCATCAATCCATGGATTTATTGAGAGAACAGATAATAAGTGAGCAGATAATTTCACGTTTTGGGCCGATCGATTGGCCACCAAGATCGTGTGACATCACACCGTTAGACTTTTTCCTGTGGGGATATGTAAAGTCTAAAGATTATGCGGACAAATCCGCTTCGATTCAGGCCTTAGAGCAAAACATCACGCATGTCATTCGCCAGTTACCAGTCGAAATGATCGAACGAGTCATCGAAAATTGGACTCAACGGATGGACCATCTGAGACGTAGCCGCGGCCAACATTTGATAGACATAATCTTCAAAAAATAAATGCCTAAGAATGTTCTTTCAAATGATAATAAACATTCCCCATTCAATTTGAATTTTCTGTGTTTTTTCTTTAAAAAAAGTAGGGGACCTGAAAATGGATCACGCTATACAAGGTGTCTCAAAGAAAAGTTTACATTTAGTGGATTGATTAAGAAAAGTAAGTTGTCTACCGAAAAAAATTAATTGTTACATTCAATACACCCTTTGAGAATTTAATGGAAATATATTATTGTTTTTATAGAAATCATTACGTATGATAATTAAATAGAGGCTTCGCGGAAAGCTTCAAACTTTAGGGTAATTCCAAAGGAAATATTGCTGAAATTTTGCATGCGCATACTGCAAGATGATACGAAATAATGACAGTTTACCGTGTGTCAAAATTTGTAGCGGTTTAGATTTTATAGCGGTAGCGGTTTAGATATATATATTTTATACTATATGTGTACTAAGGATACAAAAAGGACGAAAATGTCCTTAATCCTTGTTTATCCTGAAAAAAGTATTTTCAATTTGTATACCCTACACCACACTGTGGTACAGGGTATTATAAGTTTGTTTCACGGCAGATGTTTGTAACACCTGAAACAGCTAGACCCACCTTAAAGTATACCGATCGACTCAGAATTATTAGCTGAGTCGATTTAACGGTGTCCGTCCGTCTGTCCATGTAAAGTTGTTCGTCGACTACAGGTCGCAATTTCACCCCGATCGTTCTGAAATTTTGCAGTTTAGAGTATTTCGCGGCTGCTAAGATCGCTATTGAATTAGGTTGAAATCGGTTCAGATTTAGATATAGCTCCCATATATATCTTTCGTCCGATTTGGCCATTTAGTCCTATAGAACCTGTATTTTACATCCAATCATTTTGAAATTTATAATGGTAGAGTTTCTTGATCCATGAACCAACACTGCCGAATTTGAAGAAAATCGGTTAAGATTTAGCTATAGCTCCCATATATATGTTTCGTCCGATTTGGTCATTTAGTCCTATAGAACCTGTATTTTACATCCAATTGTTTTGAAATTTAGAATGGTAGAGTTTATTGATCCATGAACCAACACTACCGAATTTGAAGAAAATCGGTTAAGATTTAGCTATAGCTCCCATATATATGTTTCATCCGATTTGGCCCTTTAGTCCTATAAAAGCTGTATTTTACATCCAATCGTTTTGAAATTTAGAATGGTAGAGTTTCTTGATCCATGAACCAACACTACCGAATTTGAAGAAAATCGGTTAAGATTTAGCTGTAGCTCCCATATATATGTTTCATCCGATTTGGCCCTTTAGTTCTATGGAAGCTATATTTTACATCCAATCGTTTTGAAATTTAGAATGGTAGAGTTCCTTGATTCATGAACCAACATTGCCGAATTTGAAGAAAATCGGTAAAGATTTAGCTAAAGCTCCCATATATATGTTTCATCCGATTTGGCTCTTTAGATCCAATCATTTTTATACCCTACACCACACTATGGTACAGGGTATTATTTAAGTATAAAATGTCCCAAAAGTAAATTTATGTAAACAATTTATACATGAATTACAAAATTTATATATCAGAGTTATTCAATATTACGAGAGTGGTGTAGGGTATTATATAGTCGGCACCGCCCGACTTTAGCCTTTCCTTACTGGTTTTAATTTTATTTCTGAATATTACCCCCATATTGCTCCATAAAATATAAAATTTTCAGAATGGGTGCTCAATGGGTTCAAAAGATATGACTTATTTAATGTCCGTCTGTCTGTCGGATTGACTGATATCTCTGAAAATGAGTGACCGAGTGACTAAGAAATTAGTATGTGGTAATATTTTCCTCAAATCTACTTAATATTTTGAGGTGACCCATGTCGGACCCCTCCTTGTGGTACCTCCCTCACAAACGGTTAAAATTTTGTGACATGTTAAAACTCATAACTTCTATACTACTCATGGGAATCCAATGAAATTTCATACATAATAATTATTTCACCGTATCTATAAGCTGTTAGAATTTGTGTGGGAGGTACTAGAAGGGGCGGGGCAATAACGCCCACTTTGTACTGGCCTGTAGGTATTATAAAAATATTACACTGCACAAAATTTCAAGTATTTTTATGCACTGGTATTAATGTCATAAGCTGTGAACTTATTGTAAAAATTGGTCCCTTTGTGTGGGAGGTACCAAAAGGGGCGTGACATTTTCGCCCATTTTTGTTCAGCTTATAGATACGGTGAAATAATTACTATGTATGAAATTTCATTGGATTCCCATGAGTAGTATAGAAGTTATAAGAGTTTTAACACGTCACAAAATGTTAACCGTTTGTGAGGGAGGTACCAAAAGGGGGGGTCCGACATGGGTCACCTCAAAATATTAAGCAGATTTGAGGAAAATATTACCACATACTAATTTGTAAGTCATTCGGTCACTCATTTTCAGAGATATCGTTCGCATAATCCAGTCAAACGGACAGACAGACGGACAGACAGACGGACATTAAATAAGTCATATCTTATGAACCCATTGAGCACCCATTCTGAAAATTTTATATTTTATGGAGCAATATGGGGGTAATATTCAGAAATAAAATTAAAAAAAATTGAAAATACTTTTTTCAGGATAATCAAGGATTAAGGACATTTTCGTCCTTTTGGTATCCTTAGTACACATATAGTTATCCTTCTGTCTGGCAAAGGGCGTGGCAACTTCGCCCATTTTTCTCGAGGTGATATCGACTAATAAACTAATACAATGTGTGGAATTTCAAAAGATTCGAATTCGAATAATTGTCTGTGGATATTTTCTATAAGAACAGAATTTCGACGAAATTTTCTATAAGAACAGAATTTAGACGAAATTTTCTATAAGAATAGAATTTCGGTGAAATTTTCTAGAAGAATAGAATTTTGATGAAATTTTCTTTAAAAAATAGAATTTCGACTAAATTTTCTATAGGAATATAATTTCGACTTAATTTCCTATATTCTTATAGAAGAAGAATTTCGACGAAATTTTCTATAAGAATTGAATTTCGAAAAAATTTTCTATAAGTATAGAATTTCGACAATATTTTCTATAAGAATAGAATTTCGATGAAATTTTCTATAAGAATAGAATTTTGACGTAATTTTCTATAGAATAGAATTTCGACGAAATTTTCTATAAGGATAGAATTTTGAGAAATTTTCTATAAGAATAGAATTTCGACGACATTTTTTATAAGAATAGAATTTCGAAGAAATTTTCTATAAGAATAGATTTTCAATGAAATGTTCTATAAGAATAGGATTTCGACGAAATGTTCTATAAGAATAAAGTTTTGACGAAATTTTCTATTAGAATAGAATTTCGACGAAATTTTCTATAAGAATAGAATTTCGACGAAATTTTCTATAAGAATAGAATTTCGACGAAATTTTCTATAAGAATAGAATTTCGACGAAATTTTCTATAAGAATAGAATTTCGACGAAATTTTCTATAACAATAGAATTTCGACGAAATTTTGTATAAGAATAGAATTTCGACGTAATTTTCTATAGAATAGAATTTCGACGAAAGAATAGAATATCGAGAAATTTTCTATAAGAATAGAATTTCGACGACATTTTGTAGAATAGAAAGTCAATGAACTTTTCTATAAGAATAGAATTTTGACGAAATATTCTATAAGAATAGAATTTCGAAGAAATTTTCTATAAGAATAGAATTTCGACGAAATTTTCTATAAGAATAGAATTTCGACGACATTTTTTATAAGAATAGAATTTCGAAGAAATTTTCTATAAGAATAGAATTTTGACGAAATTTTCTATAAGAATAGAATTTCGACGAAATTTTCTATAACAATAGAATTTTGACAAAATTTTCTATAAGAATAGAATTTCTACGAAATTTTCTATAAGAATAGAATTTCGAAGAAATTTTCTATAAGAATAGAATTTCTACGAAATTGTCTATAATGATAGAATTTCGACGAATGCGATATTTATGCAAGTTTCCATATTTTGTAATTGAAACTGAAGAACACACGTACACACATATGGTACAGAGAGTAATAAAATAACAAAGCCATAAAATAATTATAAACAAATAAGCACAAAGCATAAAAATAAATAATTGACAGTTGACAGTGATTCTAACACCATATAATAAGATTTTAATGCAATTTTTAGGGGAAAGTGTTAGGAAGCATGCACTACTATTTTTAGAGAAATAATTCTCCAAGGATTATTCCCTTTATTTTTTTTCTTTGAACTGAAGTGTATATTGCGAAGCCTTCCACTTCTAAACTCTCTGATTTCCCAGTAAACCTTGTGGTCCAATGTCTCGAAAACATGAGCTAACCTAGAGAAACGGATACCGTCACTGGTTTGGTCGAAATAGGACAATCCATAGGGTCTTCTTTCTGTTACATTGTGGACTATCATAGTGTTATCATATCGCTCATCATATCGCTCACAAGAACGTCACAACTCACAATTTCTAGGTACTCATATAAAAATGTCCTGCACTTCAAAATGTAAAGATTATTGATGGATATTTTTCATTTATGGGGTAGGCAACTATATTTCACAAACTTAGAAATTGATTTGATCCCATTCGCTTTACAGGTTCATTTTCAGTAGGCTACACAAGTTGTGACGTTCCTGCACTAAATGGGCGATATTAATGTTACAAAACTTCCACAACTCACTCCTAAATTGAAAAATCATTCAACTCATTAATTTCAGTTAAGTAATCAAAAGATTACAATACAAACATGACCGAAGGATGAAACGATGACACTCTTTGATATCAAAACCAAACAAAGTAAACAATTAAAAAAGCCAGCTTCAAAGACAGAAAAGTATACACAACAAAGCAGCAAACGCACGCAAGCACCATTACCAGGAGCTACATCGTCACGCTCAAGCACACAAAGAAGGACGAATGAAAAAGCAAATCATTTCCTCTTCACTGAACACTGAGGTAAATTTAAATTTTAAAAATAAATACAAAAACAAACGAAACGTCCGTCTGACAGATTGGCCGGCCGCCCGACATGGCCACCAATATATGTATGTCCACAAGGAAGCAGCTATGTACCAAGGCGGTGGCGGGGAAGAATTGCCAAAAACAAAAAGTGTAACAAACGATTCCGGTCAATTTGAATAGTAAACCAAACAAAAATGATTTTGTATGGTGGGGCGTCTGTTGGAGATGGTTGGAGGAAGTGTACCATATCGTTTGGATGGAGGTGTCTGGCAGGCAATGAGAGAGAAAGAGAGAGGTCAGTTGCACTTGCCTAAGGAATAAAACGTAAATTAACAATTTTCGGTTTCGGCATGAAATGTGAATACGAAAATATGCTACAGCATCACTTCCGAATTGTGAACGGAAATTTGTTTAATTTGCCGGTAATGAAATAATGACGAGGTCAGACGGACACAAGAGAGCACTCGTTGCACAGTGGCATTCTATGCATACTATGCACAGTGCATTAAAATATCTTGACTATTATACTCAAAGAAAGAAAGTATGAAATCAAATCGGAAGGGACCTTTATATGGGAGCTAAATTTATTGAAACTTGGTCCAAAATGCACAATTTTCTGTGTGAGTACTTTTAGACATTAGAAAATACGTATAAACCTTAAAACTTCAGCCAAATCGGTTACAACATTTTGGACGCTATAGCAAAAACTGGAGCGATATGGTTAATTTTCAGAAGGAATCCGATTGGATCTTTATTCCAAAATATGGACTGACAACCGTTTTTTGGCTAGAAATTGTAAGGGGTGATTCTGCTTCTGGAAATAAATTCAAACTAAGAAACTTGTATATTGATATCATAATTTTATTTTATTTAAGGAAATATTGTAAACAAAACAACTAACAATCCTAGTCATATATCATCTCGAGCCTGGATCTCTGGTGTACAAATATGGCTCAAATATGTTCTGAATTCATTCAATTCCTGATTATTCAAATTAAAAACTTATGGAAATGAAAGAAAATAAGTAATAAACTAGAAAAACTACTGTGATCGATTCTATAATTAGTATAAAAGAACACCTCAGAGGTAAACTCTAGTTTAGAGAAGATCGCTATGATCGATTCTAGTATAGAAGAAGACCTCAGTGGTCATGTCTAGTATAGAGGAAGACCTTAGTCGTCGACTCTAGTATAGAGGGAGACCTCAGTGATCGACCGTAGTATAGAGGGAGACCTCAGTTGCCGACTCTAATATAGCGGCAGCTCTCAGTGGTCGATTAGTATAGAAGAAGACCTCAGTGTTCGACTGTAGTATAGAGGAAGACCTCAGTGGTCGTCTCTAGTATAGAGGAGGACCTCAGTGGTCGACACAAGTTTAGAGAAATTCATCAAAAACTGAATAGAGAGATGCATCAATGCTTTACTATTGAATATGGAATCTAATTCAGAGGGAGATTTCGGTTGTCGACTATAATGTGGAGGAACGTTTCAGTTGTCGGCTATCGTTTTGAGTAGAGTTGTGTAGTTCGCGAACGACCAAGTTCACTTAAACGCGTCACTTTTCCTTAGAGGTGGTCTCCGACAACTTTTCCTTTGAAAAAGGTGGTATCCGACAACTTTTCCTTAGAAAAAGGTGGTATCCAACAACTCTTCCTTAGAAAAAGGTGGTCTCCGACAACTTTTCCTTAGAAAAAGGTGGTCTCCGACAACTTTTCCTTAGAAAAAGTTGGTCTCCGACAACTTTTCCTTAGAAAAAGTTGGTCTCCGACAACTTTTCCTTAGAAAAAGGTGGTCTCCGACAACTTTTCCTTAGAAAAAGGTGGTCTCCGACAACTTTTCCTTAGAAAAAGGTGGTCTCCGACAACTTTTCCTTAGAAAAAGGTGGTCTCCGACAACTTTTCCTTAGAAAAAGGTGGTCTCCGACAACTTTTCCTTAGAAAAAGGTGGTCTCCGACAACTTTTCCTTAGAAAAAGGTGGTCTCCGACAACTTTTCCTTAGAAAAAGGTGGTCTCCGACAACTTTTCCTTAGAAAAAGGTGGTCTCCGACAACTTTTCCTTAGAAAAAGGTGGTCTCCGACAACTTTTCCTTAGAAAAAGGTGGTCTCCGACAACTTTTCCTTAGAAAAAGGTGGTCTCCGACAACTTTTCCTTAGAAAAAGGTGGTCTCCGACAACTTTTCCTTAGAAAAAGGTGGTCTCCGACAACTTTTCCTTAGAAAAAGGTGGTCTCCGACAACTTTTCCTTAAAAAAAGGTGGTCACCGACAAATATTCCTTAGAAAAAGGTGGTCTCCGACAACTTTTCCTTAGAAAAGGTGCACAAAAAGGTGTTCTCCGACAACTTTTCCTTAGAAAATGTGGACAAAAAGGTGGTCTCCGACAACTTTTCTTAGAAAAAGGGTGGTCTACGATAACTATTCCTTAGGAAAAGGTGGCCTCCGACAAATTTTCCTTAGAAAAAGGTGGTCTCCGACAACTTTTCCTTAGAAAAAGGTGGTCTCCGACAACTTTTCCTTAGAAAAAGGTGGTCTCAGACAACTTTTCCTTAGAAAAAGGTGGTCTCCGACAACTTTTCCTTAGAAAAAGGTGGTCTCCGACAACTTTTCCTTGGAAAAAGGTGGTCTCCGACAACTTTTCCTTAGAAAAAGGTGGTCTCCGACAACTTTTCCTTAGAAAAAGGTGGTCTCCGACAACTTTTCCTTAGAAAAAGGTGGTCTCCGACAACTTTTCCTTAGAAAAAGGTGGTCTCCGACAACTTTTCCTTAGAAAAAGGTGGTCTCCGACAACTTTTCCTTAGAAAAAGGTGGTCTCCGACAACTTTTCCTTAGAAAAAGGTGGTCTCCGACAACTTTTCCTGAGAAAAAGGTGGTCTCCGACAACTTTTCCTTAGAAAAAGGTGGTCTCCGACAACTTTTCCTTAGAAAAAGGTGGTCTCCGACAACTTTTCCTTAGAAAAAGGTGGTCTCCGACAACTTTTCCTTAGAAAAAGGTGGTCTCCGACAACTTTTCCTTAGAAAAAGGTGGTCTCCGACAACTTTTCCTTAGAAAAAGGTGGTCTCCGACAACTTTTCCTTAGAAAAAGGTGGTCTCCGACAACTTTTCCTTAGAAAAAGGTGGTCTCCGACAACTTTTCCTTAGAAAAAGGTGGTCTCCGACAACTTTTCCTTAGAAAAAGGTGGTCTCCGACAACTTTTCCTTAAAAAAAGGTGGTCACCGACAAATATTCCTTAGAAAAAGGTGGTCTCCGACAACTTTTCCTTAGAAAAGGTGCACAAAAAGGTGTTCTCCGACAACTTTTCCTTAGAAAAGGTGGACCAAAAGGTGGTCTCCGACAACTTTTCCTTAGAAAAAGGGTGGTCTCCGATAACTATTCCTTAGGAAAAGGTGGCTTCCGACAAATTTTCCTTAGAAAAAGGTGGTCTCCGACAACTTTTCCTTAGAAAAAGGTGGTCTCCGACAACTTTTCCTTAGAAAAGGTGGTCTCCGACAACTTTGCCTTAGAAAAGGTGGTCTCCGACAACTTTTCCTTAGAAAAAAGTGGTCTCCGACAACTTTTCCTGAGAAAAAGGTGGTCTCCGACAACTTTTCCTTAGAAAAAGGTGGTCTCCGACAACTTTTCCTTAGAAAAAGGTGGTCTCCGACAACTTTTTCTTAGAACAAGGTGGTCTCCGACAACTTTTCCTTAGAAAAAGGTGGTCACCGACAACTTTTCCTTAGAAAAAGGTGGTCTCCGACAACTTTTCCTTAGAAAAGGTGCACAAAAAGGTGTTCTCCGACAACTTTTCCTTAGAAAAGGTGGACAAAAAGGTGGTCTCCGACAACTTTTCCTTAGAAAAAAGGTGGTCTCCGATAACTATTCCTTAGGAAAAGGTGGCCTCCGACAAATTTTCCTTACAAAAAGGTGGCCTCCGACAACTTTTCCTTAGAGAAAGGTGGTCTCCAGCAACTTTTCCTTAGAAAAAGATGGTCTCCGTCAACTTTTCCTTAGAAAAAGGTGGTCCTCGACAACTTTTCCTTAGAAAAAGGTGGTCTCCGACAACTTTTCCTTAGAAAAAGGTGGTCTCCGACAACTTTTCCTTAAAAAAAGGTGGTCTCCGACAACTTTTCCTTAGAAAAAGGTGGTCTCCGACAACTTTTCCTTAGAAAAAGGTGGTCTCCGACAACTTTTCCTTAGAAAAAGGTGGTCTCCGACAACTTTTCCTTAGAAAAAGGTGGTCTCCGACAACTTTTCCTTAGAAAAAGGTGGTCTCCGACAACTTTTCCTTAGAAAAAGGTGGTCTCCGACAACTTTTCCTTAGAAAAAGGTGGTCTCCGACAACTTTTACTTAGAAAAAGGTGGTCTCCGACAACTTTTCCTTAGAAAAAGGTGGTCTCCGACAACTTTTCCTTAGAAAAAGTTGGTCTCCGACAACTTTTCCTTAGAAAAAGTTGGTCTCCGACAACTTTTCCTTAGAAAAAGTTGGTCTCCGACAACTTTTCCTTGGAAAAGGTTGGTCTCCGACAACTTTTCCTTAGAAAAAGGTGGTCTACGACAACTTTTCCTTAGAAAAAGGTAAAGAGGAAGACCTCAGTGGTCGATCTAGTATAGAGGAAGATCTCAGTGGTCGACTCCAGTAACGAGGAAGACCTCAGTGGTCGATTAAGACATCAATGGTCGACTCTAGTATAGTGGAAGACCTCAATGGTCGACTATAGTAGAGAGGAAGACCTCAATGGTCGACTCTAGTGTAGAGGAAGACCTCAATGATCCCCTCTAGTATAGAGGAAGACCTCAATGATCCACTCTAGTATAGAGGAAGACCTCAGTGATCCACTCTAGTATAGAGGAAGACCTCAATGGTCGACTCTATTATAGAGGAAGACCTCAGTGGTCGACTCGAGTATAGAGGAATTCATCAAAAACTGAATCGAGAGATGCATCAATGCTTTACTCTTGAATATGGAATCTAATTCAGAGGGAGATTTTGGTTGTTGACTATAATGCGGAGGAACGTTTCAGTTGTCGGCTATCGTTTCGAGTTGAGTTGTGTAGTTCGCGAACGACCAAGTTCAATTATACGCGTCACTTTTCCTTAGAGGTGGTCTCCGACAACTTTTCCTTAGAAAAAGGTGGTCTCCGACAACTTTTCCTTAGAAAAAGGTGGTCTCCGACAACTTTTCCTTAGAAAAAGGTGGTCTCCGACAACTTTTCCTTAGAAAAAGGTGGTCTCCGACAACTTTTCCTTAGAAAAAGGTGGTCTCCGACAACTTTTCCTTAGAAAAAGTTGGTCTCCGACAACTTTTCCTTAGAAAAAGTTGGTCTCCGACAACTTTTCCTTAGAAAAAGGTGGTCTCCGACAACTTTTCCTTAGAAAAAGGTGGTCTCCGACAACTTTTCCTTAGAAAAAGGTGGTCTCCGACAACTTTTCCTTAAAAAACGGTGGTCTCCGACAACTTTTCCTTAGAAAAAGGTGGTCTCCGATAACTTTTCCTTAGAAAAAGGTGGTCTCCGATAACTATTCCTTAGAAAAGGTGGTCTCCGACAACTTTTCCTTAGAAAAAGGTGGTCTCCGACAACTTTTCCTTAGAAAAAGGTGGTCTCCGACAACTTTTCCTTAGAAAAAGGTGGTCTCCGACAACTTTTCCTTAGAAAACGTGCACAAAAAGGTGTTCTCCAAAAACTTTTCCTTAGAAAAGGTTGACAAAAATGTGGTCTCCGACAACTTTTCCTTAGAAAAAAGGTGGTCTCCGATAACTTTTCCTTAGAAAAAGGTGGTCTCCGACAACTTTTCCTTAGAAAAAGGTGGTCTCCGACAACTTTTCCTTAGAAAAAGGTGGTCTCCGACAACTTTTCCTTAGAAAAAGGTGGTCTCCGACAACTTTTCCTTAAAAAACGGTGGTCTCCGACAACTTTTCCTTAGAAAAAGGTGGTCTCCGATAACTTTTCCTTAGAAAAAGGTGGTCTCCGATAACTATTCCTTAGAAAAGGTGGTCTCCGACAACTTTTCCTTAGAAAAAGGTGGTCTCCGACAACTTTTCCTTAGAAAAAGGTGGTCTCCGACAACTTTTCCTTAGAAAAAGGTGGTCTCCGACAACTTTTCCTTAGAAAACGTGCACAAAAAGGTGTTCTCCAAAAACTTTTTCTTAGAAAAGGTTGACAAAAATGTGGTCTCCGACAACTTTTCCTTAGAAAAAAGGTGGTCTCCGATAACTTTTCCTTAGAAAAAGGTGGTCTCCGACAACTTTTCCTTAAAAAAAGGTGGTCACCGACAAATATTCCTTAGAAAAAGGTGGTCTCCGACAACTCTTCCTTAGAAAAAGGTGGTCTCCGACAACTTTTCCTTAGAAAAAGTTGGTCTCCGACAACTTTTCCTTAGAAAAAGTTGGTCTCCGACAACTTTTCCTTAGAAAAAGGTGGTCTCCGACAACTTTTCCTTAGAAAAAGGTGGTCTCCGACAACTTTTCCTTAGAAAAAGGTGGTCTCCGACAACTTTTCCTTAGAAAAAGGTGGTCTCCGACAACTTTTCCTTAGAAAAAGGTGGTCTCCGACAACTTTTCCTTAGAAAAAGGTGGTCTCCGACAACTTTTCCTTAGAAAAAGGTGGTCTCCGACAACTTTTCCTTAGAAAAAGGTGGTCTCCGACAACTTTTCCTTAGAAAAAGGTGGTCTCCGACAACTTTTCCTTAGAAAAAGGTGGTCTCCGACAACTTTTCCTTAGAAAAAGGTGGTCTCCGACAACTTTTCCTTAGAAAAAGGTGGTCTCCGACAACTTTTCCTTAGAAAAAGGTGGTCTCCGACAACTTTTCCTTAGAAAAAGGTGGTCTCCGACAACTTTTCCTTAGAAAAAGGTGGTCTCCGACAACTTTTCCTTAGAAAAAGGTGGTCTCCGACAACTTTTCCTTAGAAAAAGGTGGTCTCCGACAACTTTTCCTTAGAAAAAGGTGGTCTCCGACAACTTTTCCTTAGAAAAAGGTGGTCTCCGACAACTTTTCCTTAGAAAAAGGTGGTCTCCGACAACTTTTCCTTAGAAAAAGGTGGTCTCCGACAACTTTTCCTTAGAAAAAGGTGGTCTCCGACAACTTTTCCTTAGAAAAAGGTGGTCTCCGACAACTTTTCCTTAGAAAAAGGTGGTCTCCGACAACTTTTCCTTAGAAAAAGGTGGTCTCCGACAACTTTTCTTAGAAAAAGGTGGTCTCCGACAACTTTTCCTTAGAAAAAGGTGGTCTCCGACAACTTTTCCTTAGAAAAAGGTGGTCTCCGACAACTTTTCCTTAGAAAAAGGTGGTCTCCGACAACTTTTCCTTAGAAAAAGGTGGTCTCCGACAACTTTTCCTTAGAAAAAGGTGGTCTCCAACAACTTTTCCTTAGAAAAAGGTGGTCTCCGACAACTTTTCCTTAGAAAAAGGTGGTCTCCGACAACTTTTCCTTAGAAAAAGGTGGTCTCCGACAACTTTTCCTTAGAAAAAGGTGGTCTCCGACAACTTTTCCTTAGAAAAAGGTGGTCTCCGGCAACTTTTCCTTAGAAAAAGGTGGTCTCCGGCAACTTTTCCTTAGAAAAAGGTGGTCTCCGACAACTTTTCCTTAGAAAAAGGTGGTCTCCGACAACTTTTCCTTAGAAAAAGGTGGTCTCCGACAACTTTTCCTTAGAAAAAGGTGGTCTCCGACAACATTTCCTTAGAAAAAGGTGGTCTCCGACAACTTTTCCTTAGAAAAAGGTGGTCTCCGACAACATTTCCTTAGAAAAAGGTGGTCTCCGACAACTTTTCCTTAGAAAAAGGTGGTCTCCGACAACTTTTCCTTAGAAAAAGGTGGTCTCCGACAACTTTTCCTTAGAAAAAAAGGTGGTCTCCGATAACTATTCCTTAGAAAAGGTGGTCTCCGACAACTTTTCCTTAGAAAAAAGTGGTCTCCGACAACTTTTCCTTAGAAAAAAGTGGTCTCCGACAACTTTTCCTTAGAAAAAGGTGGTCTCCGACAACTTTTCCTTAGAAAAAAGATGGTCTCCGATAACTATTCCTTAGAAAAGGTGGTCTCCGACAACTTTTCCTTAGAAAAAGGTGGTCTCCGACAACTTTTCCTTAGAAAAAGGTGGCCTCCGACAACTTTTCCTTAGAAAGAGGTGGCCTCCGACATCTTTTCCTTAGAAAATGGTGGCCTCCGACATCTTTTCCTTAGAAAAAGGTGGCCTCCGACATCTTTTCCTTAGAAAAATGTGGTCTCCGACAACTTTTCCTTAGAAAAAGGTGGTCTCCGACAACTTTTCCTTAGAAAAAGGTGGTCTCCGACAACTTTTCCTTAGAAAAAGGTGGTCTCCGACAACTTTTCCTTAGAAAAAGGTGGTCTCCGACAACATTTCCTTAGAAAAAGGTGGTCTCCGACAACTTTTCCTTAGAAAAAGGTGGTCTCCGACAACTTTTCCTTAGAAAAAGGTGGTCTCCGACAACTTTTCCTTAGAAAAAAAGGTGGTCTCCGATAACTATTCCTTAGAAATAGCATTGAGCACTTGCTTTGCGACTGTCCCGCTTTGAGTAAACGACGACTGGATATACTGGGGTCGGCCTTTTTAGGCAGCCTAACAGATCTTTCCAGTACTGATATTCGTACTATCGATAAATTTATATATCAAACAGGTTGGTTTCGATGAGGGGCATTTCAGCCCGTGGTAACACTAGGCACCTAAACTGGTCTATGTGAGCTTGTAAAAAAAATACGGCTGCCACCCTAACCTAAACCTAAACCTAATTTCTCTCGAAGGTGTCCGACAACTTTTCCTTAGAACAAGGTGGTCTCCGACAACTTTTCCTTAGAAAAAGGTGGTCTCCGGCAACTTTTCCTTAGAAAAAGGTGGTCTCCGGCAACTTTTCCTTAGAAAAAGGTGGTCTCCGACAACTTTTCCTTAGAAAAAGGTGGTCTCCGACAACTTTTCCTTAGAAAAAGGTGGTCTCCGACAACATTTCCTTAGAAAAAGGTGGTCTCCGACAACATTTCCTTAGAAAAAGGTGGTCTCCGACAACTTTTCCTTAGAAAAAGGTGGTCTCCGACAACTTTTCCTTAGAAAAAGGTGGTCTCCGACAACTTTTCCTTAGAAAAAAAGGTGGTCTCCGATAACTATTCCTTAGAAAAGGTGGTCTCCGACAACTTTTCCTTAGAAAAAAGTGGTCTCCGACAACTTTTCCTTAGAAAAAAGTGGTCTCCGACAACTTTTCCTTAGAAAAAGGTGGTCTCCGACAACTTTTCCTTAGAAAAAAGATGGTCTCCGATAACTATTCCTTAGAAAAGGTGGTCTCCGACAACTTTTCCTTAGAAAAAGGTGGCCTCCGACAACTTTTCCTTAGAAAGAGGTGGCCTCCGACATCTTTTCCTTAGAAAATGGTGGCCTCCGACATCTTTTCCTTAGAAAAAGGTGGCCTCCGACATCTTTTCCTTAGAAAATGGTGGCCTCCGACAACTTTTCCTTAGAAAAATGTGGTCTCCAGAAACTTTTCCTTAGAAAAAGGTGGTCTCCGACAACTTTTCCTTAGAAAAAGGTGGTCTCCGGGAACTTTTCTTTAGAAAAAGGTGGTCTCCAGCAACTTTTCCTTAACGAAGTTTCCACGCCCCTCTTGTTACCTCTCACACTACGGGACAAATTATACCAAAATTGAATAGTTCACAAATTGACAGATTCATTCGGAGACAACTTCCCCCTAATTTCGGTTAGGTTTAGGTTTAGGTTAGGGTGGCAGCCGTATTTTTTTACAAGCTCACATAGACCAGTTTAGGTCCCTAGTGTTACCACGGGCTGAAATGCGCCTCATCGAAACCAACCTGTTTGATATATAAATTTATCGATAGTACGAATATCAGTACTGGAAAGATCTGTTAGGTTGCCTAAAAAGGCCGACCCCAGTATGTCCAGTCGTCGTTTACTCAAAGCGGGACAGTCGCAAAGCAAGTGCTCAATGCTCTCCACTTCTTCCTCATCTCCACAGCTTCGGCAGAAGTCATTGGAGTCAATACCCAACCTTTTGGCGTGTTCGCCGATCAAGCAGTGTCCCGTCAGAACCTGTACTAACGTAGACAATCGTTTCCTCTCTAGTGCGAGGAGATATTTTGACCTTCTCAGGTCATACCTTGGCCAGATTTGTCTAGCTACCCTGCAGGTGCCGATTTCTGTCCATCTTTCGTTGGACTGCCTGATTGCCTCTTGCCTAAGCCAAAGCTTGCACGTGGATAGTGGCGCACCAATATATGCAAATTCTTCGAGAATTTGTAATGTCGTCCCTTTCCTAGCAAGTTCATCGGCTTTGCAGTTCCCCGGGATATCCCTATGCCCAGGCACCCATATAAGGTGTATATTAAACTGCTCAGCCATCTCGTTAAGAGATCTGCGGCAGTCGAGGGCTGTTTGTGAATTTAGGGATGTTGCCTCCAGAGAATTGATGGCAGCCTGGCTGTCCGAGTAAATTACAACGTCAGTGTTGGTTACTATGTTGCGACTCAGCCACTTGGCGACTTCCCATATTGCCATTATTTCGGCTTGATAGACACTGCAGGTATCTGGTAGTCTGTGAGCTATATCCAGACTAAGTTCTTCACAGTGTACTCCGAAGCCAACCTTTTCATCAAGCTTCGAACCATCCGTGTAAAAGTGGAGATGGTTTCTATTACCTGGTATTCTGCCGACCCATTCATCTCTGGCGGGAATCATAGTGATGTAATTTCTCTCGAAGGTGTACACAGTTGGTATATAGTCCACTCGGTCGGTTACCATAGCACTACACTTTGATATCCTCATGTGACCATAGTTCTTGTACCTCCACATTGATAGGCAGTTTAATCTTATTGCCGCTTTGGTTGCAACTTCTCTCGCCACAATATTAATCGGCAGTATATGGAGTAGGGCTTGTAGAGACTCGGTCGCTGTAGTCCTTAAGGCTCCGCTTATGCTCAGGCAGGCAGTTCTCTGAACCTTTGTTAGTAGGTTGGTAATGGTTAGTTTGTCAGTTGCCGTCCACCATACCACAATACCGTATAACAGTATTGGACGAACTACTGCTATATATATCCAGTGGACGATTTTAGGAGAGAGTCCCCATCGCGACCCTACAGCCTTTTTACAGGAATATAAGGCGACGTTGGCCTTCCTCACACGTTCCAATACGTTAAGTCTAAATAACATTTTCCTATCTAGAATTATTCCTAAAAATTTTGCACTTTCAGAAAAGACTAGATCTGTTCCATTTATCCGCGGTGGAGGGTCCACATGTGGGACATTATTCATCCTAGTAAAGAGAACCAATTCTGTCTTGTTGGGGTTAACGCCCAAACCGCTGCTTCTGGCCCATCTAGCCAACTTGTTCAGAGCCACCTGTAGGATGTCTCTGAGGACGTTTACGAATTTGCCACTCACTGCGATTGCCACGTCGTCCGCATATGCCACGACCTTGCAGCCACAACGTTCTAGATCTAGCAGGATTTCATTCACCGCTAGGTTCCAAATTAGTGGAGACAATACACCTCCTTGCGGGGTCCCTCTGTTTACATACCTTGTTAGAGTTGTGGACCCTAGACATGCTGTTATGCGTCTTCTGGTGAGCAGACTTTGAATTAGTCTAATCAAACTAGTGTTAACTTTTAGATGTGAGAGTGCCGCAATTACCGCATCTGAGTGAATGTTGTTAAAAGCCCCTTCTATGTCAAGAAATGCCACCATGGTGAATTCCTTGAAATGCAGGGACGATTCGATAGTGCTCACAAGTTCGTGCAGGGCTGATTCTGTAGACTTGCCCTTATTGTAAGCATGTTGGTTCCCCGACAGGAGTTTTGTATCCAGGTTTTCCCTAATGAAATGATCTAAAAGTCTTTCCAGACCTTTCAATAGGAAGGAGGATAGGCTAATTGGTCTGAAGTCTTTTGGCCTAGTGTGTGATATCTTTCCCGCTTTAGGTATGAATACCACTTTGGTATCCCTCCATCGATTCGGGACGTATGAAAGCCTGATACAGCCTACATAAATTTTCTCCAGCCAGGGGATAATGTACTTTAACATTTTCTGCATTTCTGCTGGAGTGATGCCATCTGGTCCAGGTGACTTGAAGGGCTCAAAGCTGTTAATAGCCCAGCTTATTCTGGATCTCTCAGTCAAGAAGCTAGCGACGCTCGCAGTCCACTCGCACTCTTGTTGGTCCTGCTGATCCTCGGGTTCTGTTACAGAGTTCCCCGGGAAATGTGTGCCGAGCAGTACATTGAGCGACTGCTCGCTGTTTTTGATCCAGTTATTTGCCTCATCCTGTAAATATCCCACTGTACAGGGTGAAGCAGATAATATCTTCCTCAGCCTAGCGGCGTCGGAGACCTTTTCCACCTCACCACAGAAGGTATACCAAGAGCGCCTTTGCGCCTTTCTAAGCTCCTTCTTATAGATCTTGAGTTGCTCTTTATAGGCATCCCAATCATTAGCGACCCCAGTAGATTTAGCCTTATTGAATAGCTTGTTGCAGGTCTTTTTCATAGCCGTTAGCTCAGAAGTCCACCATTGGGGTTTAGTTTTACCCTTGTACCTTGTTTTTGGACAGGCTTCTTCAAGGGATCTATTGAATGATATGCTGATATGATCGACCAGATTATCCAGACCGGCTTTGTCATTCGGTTCGTACAGAAGTTTAGAGTTGAGGACTTTCTTGAAATTCTTCTCATACAGATGCCACTTTGTCTTCCTTACATTTCTGTGGACGGCGGGTTTAGGCGCTTTTTCCGCGAGTTTGAACTCAATATAATGGTGATCTGAGAATGAGTGGTCGTCCAGTACATTCCACCCTATAATTTTGTCTGACAGCCGGTCAGTAGCAAACGTTACGTCGAGTACTTCTTGTCTGTCTTTAATTGTAAAGGTCGGTTTATTACCTATGTTACAAATACTAAGGTTGGTAGTTAGAATAAAGTCAAGAAGCGAATCACCCCTATTGTTTATATCCGTACTACCCCAGATAGTATGATGAGCGTTCGTGTCTGCGCCAATAATCAGCTCGAGCTCGTCAGACGTTGCTTCTTCTACTACTTCCCTGAATAGAGCAGTCGGTACTACAGATTCATAAGGCAAGTAGCTGGAGACCACCCAATATATGCGATTACCGATCTCCAGGCTAGCAGCTGTTTGGTCTTTACCACTTAAATTAGTCAGGAGAAATGTACTTAGATCTTTCCTGGCCAAAATGCAGGTTCTTGGAGTGCCTTCACAGTTGGCCACAAGCAGTTTAAAGTTGGGTGTCCTAATACCGCACACCCTTCCTCCCACTACGTAGGGCTCCTGTATCAGGACGATGTCTAATGCGCCTGTGGACAGGCGCAGCAATAGAGCCGCTGAGGCTGCTTTAGCGTGATGGAGGTTAATCTGTAGAATTCTTACCATCATTGGTAATTGACAGATTAACATCCACCCCGACAAGGGTGTTATCGAACTCTTCGTCCGTATCGTCGAGAAGCATGTCCCCGCCAGATGCGTCAAAGAGTCCGGAGACTCCCCTCAGCCTCTCTGTGTCCGAAGTAGAGCTTTCGTCCTCAGAGAAGGACGTTACAGATCTTCTGTTAGAGTTGGAGTCACCAGAAATAATAGGCGTGGGTACCTCCGCACTTCCAGAAAGTGCCACGGTGGACGACTCACCTTCTGCAGTGGGAGCTATATCCTGCTTGTATATCTTCAAGATTATAGTCTCGAAGCCATATTGTAGGGTTGCACTCGCACTTTGTATATGGGAGGTGGATTCAGCGTTTAGGATAAGATTGACCTGCCGCTTTTTACCATCCGCCTCACCCACCTTGCTGATTCTCCAATTATGGGCCGGCAGACCAGGATTGGAATCTTTTATTATTTCTAAGATGTCAGCCGGGTTGGAGGGCTCTTCTGTAACCCAGGTGATGGCTCTAGGGTGACTAGGGATGTTGTTTTTTCGACAACATCCAGCTGGGCACCCGGCCACACCTCACCCGCTCGACTCAGAGCGGCCTTATACAGGTCTACTGATCTGGCATCACCGAAATATAAGAGCTTTACTCTCCCCTGATGCCATCCTGCATCGTTGCAGATTGGTGGTTTGCCCGGCATTTCTCTACGGACATCGAGGTAATGAGCCATAATGGCTGATTGTACATGACTCCATTTGTCCTTGAGGATGGATCCATCCTCACTACTTCTGTCTATAACAGCCATCACTAGACTCTCCTTCGCCACTTCATTGAAAGGGCTTGGTGAGTGTCCTGTTGATGGTGACATTAGGGCCTCTTGCCTTTTTCGAAGGCAGGGGTTCATCAGGTGATCTGATTCGTTTTACTTTATTAGCCGTTAACACAGCTGAATTTGTGGCTCTTTCAGCCGACTCATTGGCCTTAGAAGCATCTATGACGCCTTTAGCCCAGGTAAGTGACTCTTTTTGTTTTTCGGTAAGAGCCGAAACCTCAACATCCTCCAACTTCGTCAAAACTCTGAGCGCTACACGATGCTCATTGTGCTTCCGTTTTGACGGTCGGGCATGACGTTTCCCCCTCACCGCACCACCTGTTGTGAGTACTTGGGGGAGATTTTCACCATTATTGGTGTGGTCGGCTTTGGCCAAGACCAACGGACGGACAGTCGGACGATTGGGGAACCGCGCTCCATCGGAACACGAAGGCATCCCCGTCAAGAGAATTTATTTTTATTTTGTCTGTATTAGACCGTAATAGGTACTACGATGTAGGCCTTACAGACGTTGTACAGATTTTTGCTATTGCGTAATAGGTACTGGTAACTATCCGCTATGTGATAAACACGTCCGTTCACTGCGAATGATCAGCAACGACTTACAATGAACTCGGTTACAATGAACTCAATTTTTCGAACCCAGGTCTTTAGATAACTTTTGCAATGACTACAGACAGAGCAAAACGTTTCAGAGTTTAACACATCGAAGGAATGACCTAATGTAATATACATTAGGTCATTAAGGGAAATCTGTTTATGGTTTTAACATTGTACGAAAATCCTTGGAAATACTACAAAAAATATTACATACTTGTCCGATAGTCTTTCATCCCCGTATGTGCTCAGTTTAATCGCGTTTGGTGTAAATAGACTCCATAAAGTAAAGTATCTGAACAAATGTTCTGTTCTTGTTTGTATACCAGATTTACCCCCAATTTCACTACCTCCGGTTAGACCTAACTCACATAAAAAATAAAAATTTCATACAATTTGACAATTTGATAGCTGTAGGTTAGCTCTAACTGTAGGATAACCGGAGGTTATGGAATTGGCCGTTAATAGATTTTTGTGGTGTGGAAGTTAAGGGTCTATTCGTGTACATTTTCGAACGTGCAAAATTTGATGTCATTCTATGATTGCTTTGGACAAATTATGTATTGGAATTTTACTTGTGCCTTTTACATATTAAAACAACTATTGTAAATATTTCAAATTTACCATATTTCTCATAGCCTCCTCGAACACAAAAACCGGAACTGTATTTGTTTTGTCAGCAGCCAATTGGTTTTTAAAAATATTCCACAAAATTACCAATGTTTTACTACAATACCCCTCAGACGAACTGAACTAACAGACCAACACATCCTGCCACACAGCCACTGGATGTAGCCGTAGAGCTAGGAAGAACGCTTACTCCACTTCCTCCCAATCATACCTACCTATCCTTCGTCCCATCCTAGTGGAGCTGAAATAAAGCATAAACATGCAAAACCAGTCGTCAGTTGTTATATGTTTAAAGAAAATGGAATAGGGTCAGAGAAAATGAGTCAAAACCAAAAAAAGTGTATTTTGTGTTCGTCCAACAAACGTTTGCTATGGCATCAAAGGAATTTTTGGAATTCTTAATTAAATTTACAATTAAAATTGCATGCTGTCGACACACACGCACACACAGATACATGCACAGTTCATCTGCTCATCCTTAGCTCCCTTGATTTCATCTTAAGAAAGTTAACTGTCCAAGATGTTCGTTTTTCAGGATATTTCCTTTTTATTTGTTTTACTTTCCTCCTTCTTCGGTCATAAAGCCGTCGTGATATTTCGAAAGGAGTGTAAAAGAGACTTGCTCATCGCATAAATACTGAGTAAAGTTTGTATGCAAAGTTTACCAGGAACTTTGTTAATTTCTCCAAAATTTATTGTTTTGAAGTTTTTTCCTCTGTTTCCTGCATTTTATTTTTATAATGCAGGAAACAGTTGTTATCTTCTGTAAATATACGTGTTTTAAATGGGGGTAACACGAATAATTATTGTACACCATTATATAATGCTATTCTATAATAGACATAAGATTGTCATAAATGAAACCGAAGTCGTTACAATATTGTGATTTAGAATGTTTCATTACTAAAGGTTTTCCAACAAGAGGTGTTATTTTGGTATTCAAAGAGAAATGTCATTTTTTGAGATAAATGATCGGATGTTTATTTCATAATAAAGTGGAAGGTATGCCGTTAATAATAAAAACAACGTCAGCCAAATGTCCACCACGACCACGCTTACAGGACCATATCCTATTCATGAAATTTTCCATAACCAAATCGCAAAGTGGCTGCCCTATGTCCTCGAAAGCCTCACGAATTCTATCTTTCAGGTCTTGAATCGACGCTGGGCTGTTGGCCTAGGCCTTATCTTTTACGTGGCCCCAAAGGAAGAAGTCGTAAGGTGTTAAATCACGAGATCTCGGTGGCCAATTGTGATCACCTCTTCGAGAGATAACACGATCCGGAAACTTTTCCCGTAACAGAGCAATGGTTTCGTTGCTTGTGTGGCACGTAGCGCCGTCTTGTTGAAAGTAAGCGTTATCCAGATCAATACCATACAACTCCGACCATAAAAAATCATTAATCATCTCTCGATAGCGCAATCCATTTACCGTCCAAACTAATTTTCGAGAAAGTAAGGTCCTATGACCCCGCCGGACCATAAATCGCACCAAACAGTCACACGTTGAGGATGGAGAGGCTTCTCAACAATAACTCTTGGGTTTTCCGAGCCCCAGGTGCGACAGTTTTGCTTGTTGACGTAGCCACCGAGGTGGAAATGGGCCTCATCAGTCAAGATGAACAAGCTCAACAAAAAAAAATTGCTTTGCTGCGGCACAGGAATTTCGCAGCCGATTTAGATATATGAGATAATAAAGTTCTTAGCCTTAAAGTTAGTTTTTTTGAATTAGTTCTCGCGATAAATAATATAGAGAGTGCTATACATATTATAGCGTAACTCGAGAATAATTTATACGAATTATTTCGGACAAGTTTTAAATAATCCAAAAATAAATAGCCTTCAACTTCTTAACCTTCAACCGTTCAGCTGTTTCGACGATATATTGCAAAATAGTGCTAAAAATGCATATTTTTTTAAAAAATTTAATAATTTTTGAAAAAATTTAATAATTTTTGAAATAAAACCGTAATAAAACCAGTAAGGAAAGTTAGAAATTCGGGCGGGGCCGACTATATAATACATTGCGATAATAATTTGGAATAATTGGTAAGTAGGCAGGAACATACATATTATCTAATTCTGAGCCGATAATCGCTAAATTAAGCAATATTCGTTCCTAAATTGAGAAACATCTTTCCGGAAAATATTAATGATCGGATGTAAAGTACAACTTCTATAGCGCTTTGATACCAAATCAGGAGGAACATCCACGCTGAAAAAATCGCTTCTGTAGTATATTGTCCAAAACATATTCGGCTTGAAACATATATATGTATATGGTACACTCCAAATACATAATATTTGATACACACCAAAATTATATATTTGGGAAGATGTTGTTCTAAACAAATCTTTGTTTATATCCCAATATATTTTTATTTGGGACCATTATTTCCGAAATAAATATGTATTTGCATTTAAGTATTCAGAAAATACCTACGTTATATTAAATTTTTCAGTAATTCAATGTTAGTTTTTTTATAAATTGTTAATGTTTGTGAAATAATTATTGAAATCGTATAATATTGGATAGAATACTCATAAATTGTATTAACATTATTGATTAAGAACAGAAGCTAATGCTGGGATGATAAACCCGGAACCAAGGAAAAATTTAATCTGGAATTCGAAAAAGTCAACAAAAGTTTTGAATTTTTTTTTAAATAAAATATATTTAGAGAAATTCCTAAACAATAATTATATTTGTATTTAACACATATTTTATTTGAGAATTTTTGTTTGCAAATATATTTTGTTGTAATATATTAATATATGCGTTTGAAATATATTTAGTTGATTTTCAAATAAAATTTATTTGCTAGGAAATATATAATATTTAAAAATGTGTGTTCCAAATATATTTTCTTTCGATTCAAACATATCAAAAAAGGCTATTTTGCCCCGTGTATATATATGGAGGTTATATATAAATCTGAACGGATTTTCCTTGAATACTCATTCATGTAAAAAGAAACTTCTTTCTGTCAAATTTCGCACTGACCGGATATAAAATACAGTCTCTACATGTAAATCGGGGGTAACATATATATGGGGGCTATATCTAAATCTGAACCGATTTCCCTCAAATTTGGCAGTGTTAATTCACGTAATGAGAAACCTCTTTCTGCCAATTGTTTACTGATCGGATATAAAATACAGTTTCTACAGCGCTTACATGTCAAATCGGGAGTAACATATATATGTGGGCTATATCTAAATCTCAACCGATTTCCCTCAAATTTGGCAGTATTAATTCATGTAATAAGAAACCTCTTTCTGCGGTATATCGTACTGATCGGATTGAAAATACACTTTTTACAGCGCTTACATATAAAATCGGGGTAACATATATATGGGGGCTATATCTAAATCTGAACCGATTTTCTACGAATTTGGCAGTATTCCTTCATGTAATAAGAAACCTCTTTCTGCCGAATTTCACACTGATCGGTTATAAAATAATTTTTTTACGGCGCTTACATGTGAAATCGGGGGTAACGTATATATGGGGGCTATATCTAAATCTGAACCGATTTCTTCCAAATTTAACAGTGTTCATTCATATAATTAGATACCTCTTTCTGCCGAATTTCATACTGATCGGATATAAAATACAGTTTCTTCAGCGCTTACATGTAAAATCGGAAGTTACATATATATGGGGGCTATATCTAAATCTGAACCGATTTCCTCCGAATTTAGCAGTATTCCCTCATGTAATAAGAAACATCTTTCTGCCGAATTTTATAATGATAGGATATAAAATAAAGTTTTTACAGCGCTTACATGTCAAATCGGGGGTAACATATATATGGGGGCTATATCTAAATCTGAACCGATTTTAACCAAATTCAACCAAATTCGACCTGTACTTTGATTACAAGAATACATACACAGACGGACAGACGGACATTGCTAAATCAACTCAGAAAGTGATTCTAAGACGATCGGTATAATAAACGATGGGTCTATTTTCTCTCCTTTTGGGTGTTACAAACAAATGCACAAAGTTATAATACCCTGTACCACAGTGTGGTGTAGGGTATAAACAATGATAGATGCTCATATATAAAATATTTATTAACTTCATCGACCCCCAAAATTTATTTCACCTTAAGACAATGTCCCGATCAACAATTTCACAGAAAATCACATAAAACGCTTCTCTTTTATTTTTAATTTAGTTCTATATTTGAAGTTGTGCATTGATTTCCTTCGGAATAGTTTATTTTTATCGTGCTTTAATAAAAATTTAACAACTGAAAATTTTTCGTTATTTATATTGCGCGTTTATTTACAAATTATTAAAATGATCTCAAAAAATAGGGTTTATAACTATCGCGTAAGATATCGTCGAAACCGCTGAACGGATAAAACATTGGTATTAGAAAAAGTTTACTTAATTTTGGATTATTCAAAACTTTCCCGAAATAATTCGTATAAATGATTCTCGAGTTCTTCTGTAATATGTGTCGCAACCTCTCTATTTTTGCAAATAACGATTTATCGCGAGAACAAGAGGTAGTTCAAAGAAACTTATTTTAGGCTAAGAAATGTATTATATCTATATCCTAATCGTGTCTCAAAAAAATTTTGACCAGTTGACCAAAATTAAGAAAATTTAATTAAAATTAAGTAAATTACTTATTATTATTGAAATTATCTATATTTTAAGTACAAAATGTACTTATTTTGAAGACTAAGGACGTCTTTAGATCATTTCTTTAATTTTATGAAAATTTTTTTTTTCAGTGCTTCAGGAGTGAATCTGAGGCGGTATACATAGAACTTATATTTTTGATTGATCAACGTACATAGGATCCTGTGACGATGTTTACCGCCCACTTATGCCTTATATTACAAAATCTATTATTCAAAAACAGTCTTATGTATTTGCTTTCAAAAATTTTAAATGGCGACATAGTGTTAAACTCTCCTAAAAGCCAACAACCAACTCGCGAAAATAAAAAAAAATAATTAAATATTTATCATAAATGATTAATAATATTTCAAATGAAGTTCATTCACTTCACAACCATTGAATGCTATTTATTACGAAATACGAACATTTTGGCAAAAGGAGCAAAACAAATCCTACGGAAAATCCTCTTAAAACATTTTAAGAAGCTGAACATTAATAAAACTCCAACCAAATTCAAATGTAATCAACACCACACCCCGACGACAACGACAAATGCAAAGACAAACAAATGTAAATTCGCGAGTATTAAATTAACCTCTAGAGAATTTCATCCTTACAAATACTCTCTCATCCACCTAACTCCAAAGGAAAAGTAACCGTGAATGTAACAACGACATTCAATTGCGTGTGGCGCGCAATAAAATGTGTCCTTCTGCCCAAATTGCCAGCCACGGCGGCAGTGGCAGCAGTAACAACTCTACGCATTCCTTTGCCCAATTTAATTGTCAAACAGGAGTACTCGTTACGCAAAAGAAAAAACACATTTTGAATGTTGTCTTTTGATAACCGAAAAACAGGGAACAAAACGAGAAAATTATATTTTGCATAACAAATATCATCGGAGCTTTGGAGTGGGCCGGAATTTCAACAGTTATTTGCTTAGCCGCGGTGAAAGTTATTTTATTTGGGAAATATTCACTTTCTTCCGTTTAAGATTCGTGAAGCGAATCAACTAATTTAAGCGTTTACTCTTTCATAAATATTTAAAGTTTGTGTTAGAAAATCAAATATTAACTCAAATGAAGGGATCGAGTGTAAACAAGTGGTAATAATAATGTAGGTCTTGTGAACTCTTGGTCACTCTTGGTGGGGGAGATGTTAGTATTTCAGATAGTTCTTGATACAGGGTGTGAAAGTACGAGGTATGTTCAATAGAAAAGGTGATTTTAGAAATTTCTCGGACTACGTGCATTTGATTAGCTTTTTTTTATTTTGGCACACTTGCCCTGAACATATGTTCTTTGTTAAGTTTGAGTTTAGTTTTTTGTGAGAGACATAATAAAGGGTTTACCAAGAGGTGTTATTTTGGTATTCAAAGAAAAATGCAATTTTTTGAGATAAATGATCGGATGTTTACTTCATAATAAAGAGGAAGGTATGCCGTTTATAATGAAAAACAACATCAACCACACGACCACGCTTACAGGACCATATCCTTTTCATGAAACTTTCCATAACAAAATCGCAAAGTGGCTGACCTATGTACTCGATAGCCTCACGAATTCTATCTTTGAGGTCTTGAATCGACGCTGGGCTGTTGGCGTAGACCTTATCTTTCACGTGGCCCCAAAGGAAGAAGTCGCAAGATGTTACATCACAAGATCTCGGTGGCCAATTGTGATCACCTCTGCGAGAGATAACACGGTCCGGAAACTTTTCCCGTAACAGAGCAATGGTTTCGTTGCTTGTGTGGCACGTAGCGCCGTCTTGTTGAAAGTAATCGTTGTCCAGATCAATACCATCCATAAAAAATCATTAATCATCTTTCGATAGCGCAATCCATTCACCGTAACTGTTGATCCAACCTCATTTTCGATAAAGTAAGGTCCAATGACCCCGCCGGACCATAAACCGCACCAAACAGTCACACGTTAAGGATGGAGAGGCTTCTCAACAATAACAGCCTGTTTCTGTAACTTAAAATGTTGCATTCGTTCGCCTGTCAGACGACAAACAGCTGATTTGGGTTTCACTAACTACCATCTCAACGACAAGTCGCACGATAATGAACTCGTACGAAAACGTAATCATTCCAGTGTACATTTTTGTTTCTCTATCGCTGTTTGCTGTCATCTGGGCGAACACAAATGTCAGATCGAGTCACATTATTTTATTTGTCGACTGATAGGAACAATGACAAAAAAACGGCATTAAAAGGAAAAAATAAGTAGATATTAATATAATTATGGTAAAAGCAATTAAATAGCAATAAAATTATATACATATGTATACACATTTAAGCATAAAGAAGTCAACATTGGCAGCTCGCTGAGATGGAAAAAATTCATCAGTGCACAATGAGAGAGACGGGAGAGAGAGAGAGAGAAAAAAACAAGTAAGAAATTTTCAGTCGGGTAAACCGACTAAGGTATACCCTCACTTTGTGAGTAATGTAATATGGAATATTAAACGAATTATTCTGTCAATTTGTATGGGAGGTACCAGAATGTTTTTAACAAATACTCCTATTTTTCGCTGAATAGTAGATTCTTTAAATACATTACACTGCGCCAAATTATAAACGTTTTTTGCACTGGTATATTAACGTTATGAAATATTAAATTTTGGTATGATTTGGCCATTTTGTGTGGGAGGTACAAAAAGGGGCGTGGTTATAACGGCCATTTTTTACAGTGCTATAGGGACTTCAAAAGCGTTACACTGTGCAAAATGTTGTTGCATTTTCCTGCATTGGTACTCATGCTGTGAGCTCTTAACTTTTTGTGCAAAATGGTATCTTTGTGTGGGAGGTACAAAAAGGGGCGTGGAAATAGCGTCCATTTTTCACAGTGCAAAAGACACTATAAAAGCATTACACTGTAAAAAATTTCAAGTATTTTTATACACTGGTATTAATGTTATAAGCTGTTATCTTTTGGTGCAAAATGGTACCTTTGTGTAAGAGGTACCAAAAGGAGCGTGAATATGACACCCATTTTTCACTGGACTGTAGGCACTATGAAAGCATTACACTGTACAAAATTTCAAGTATTTTTATGCACTGGTATTAATGTTATAAGCTGTTAACTTTTGGTGCAAAATGGTGCATTTGTGTGGGAGGGGCGTAGCAACATGGCCCATTTTTCTCGAGTTGATAGCGACTAATAAACTAATGCTATGTGTGGAATTTCAGAAGATTCGAATAAGTAGTATAGCAGTTATTAAAGATTCAATATTTCACAAAATTTTAACACTTTGTGGGGGAGGTACTAGAAGGAGTGGACCAATATGGCCCATCTTCGAACTTAGCCGGAGATAGAAAAAAATATTACCACGTACCAAATTTGAAGACAATCGGTTACTCCTTTCGAGAGTTATCGTGCGCACCAGCCAGCAGACAGACACACAGACAGACAGATAGACAGACAGACAGACGGACGGACATTGCTCATTCGTCTTAAAATGACCCAAAACGAATATCCGCCGAACATACTTAGGGTCTTAGATCACTCCTTCGATGTGTTACACTTTTTTTCGTAGCAAATGATATATACCCTCGTCACACTAAAGTGAGGGTATAATGAGAGTGTTGGATCAGCTCAACTGACCCACCCAGGGTTGATTTTTGGCCACCGCTAGTGTAATGGATACAGATGTGTATTTTCTAAGGTCGATCATACAAAAATGTGTGCTTTTTAGACCGGAAGTTGTGAAATGATTGATCTGGAAATTAAATTTTTTCCAATTGCTAAATTGCTAACGTCATTGACGTTAGGCCAGGCGAACGAACGAACTAACCTTAGAGAAACCAAATTCCTGATGAAAGTGAGTGTCTGGTTTTCGTTCGCAGAGACTTTCGTTAGAAATACAGAAACAGGCCGTAACTCTTGGGGTTTCCGAGCCCCAAATGCGACAATTTTACTTGTTGACGTAGCCACCGAGGTGGAAATGGGCCTCATCAGTCAAGATGATTTTTCGGATCATTTTCATGCATTTCAAGGACCCAATCAGCAAAGACACGACGTTGTTGATGATCGGCCGGCTTGTGTTAACTGAACTTTATAAGCCTTAAGACCCAAGTCTTTATTCAAGATACGGTGTAATGACGTTTGTGGAATGCCCAATTCCAAAGAACTACGAGGAATGGACAAACCTGGGGTTTCTTCAACACTTTGGGCTACAGCTGCAATATTCTCAGCTGTTCTTGAGCGAGGTTCACGGGTTTTATTCTTCACATCACTAACTTGTCCCAACAGCTCTAATTTTTCCACCAATTTCTGTATTGCGGTCCGACAAGGTGCTTCCAAAAATGCTTTAGTTTTAGGAACTGAGACTGCAAAATGTTCACCATTTTTGTAGTGAATTTTAATAAGTTCAATGCGTTGTTGAATCGTGTATCGTTCCATTTTTAGTAATGACGTAGTTTATACTTGTCAAATGTCAAAGAATAAAAGCTTCAAAAGTGACAGCTACCGAAATGCCGGGTGATTCAAAATAACACCTCTTGTTGAAAAACCCTGTAGTTAGACGAGTTTTGCTTGTTTAGCGATTCGGTTATTATGTCCTCAATTTTTTGAAAAGTCGCACGATTACGGCATTCTTTTCGAAAAATTTCGAACATGCGACTGTTTTCTTTTTGTTCAAAATTCAGCAATTTTGGAACGAACTTCGCTGCCGCACGCTTCATGCCTAAAATTTCTGAAAAAATTGTACGGCATGAGGCAACCGATATGCCGACATCCTCTGCAACTTCTCTAATCGTGATTCGACGATTCTTCATAAAAAATTTCTTCACTTTCTCAACATTTCCATTGGTTTTTGATGTAATGAATATTCCAGGACGACGAGCCCAGAGTGGAGCTGGGAAAGTGCCGATCTGGTCTCTTTGGGTAGGATTTTCTTCTCCTCGTTAACGGGTGGAGGTCTGCCCCTGAGCATCATACTGCTCCTGTATGTTTCCATCGCCTCCTGAACCATATGTGTGTGGACCAGCTCCAGTGCTCTCTGTACTACCTTTATTTTGGTAAATTTGATCTGGAGACTAAACTGGGATGCATAATCGATAAGGGGACTTCCTTTTTTTTAAGGTACAGGATGCACTTTTTTCGGGTAGGTTCGTTCTGCATTTGTTCTCCTATTCAATATCTACAACTTTGCTTCGGACACAAAATAGATATTCCATACATTCGTATGGCCATTAAGTTATTAATTGATCCAACTTGACTAAACGAATGATTTAGATGTTCTTATTTTTGGGGCTACTTTCACGTCCAATTCTCAGAATTGAGTCGCAAATCAATGAGTCGAAAAATGCTGTACTGTGTAATCTTACATAACGTTGTATTGGTTAATGGATTAACAACAAATCATGACTTGGAATATTTAGAAATTTGAAATAAGCGGTTTAAAACAAAAACTAAAACTGAAATTCAAAAGTCAGCAAAGCTTTGAAAATATTTTTGAAATAACATATAACTACAAGGTGGCGCAGAATGTGCTATATGGTTTAAAAGGTTTATAACTTTTTTATTTATGCGATTATTATAATTTTTTTAAATACAGTATATTATTGAGGAATTTTTTGCAATTAGCTTTGAAAAATGATATCTTGTAAGTGATGTCAAATTTCTGCTTCGCACATTCGCACATTTCGCAAAATTTCGGAAAAATTGAATTATTTTTGTACTTTGTTCGATTCATAATTAATTACCAAAGTCTTCTTCGCAAAATGCTGAAAAAAACAAAGAAAGAATAATAATTAAAAAAGTTATAAAGAATTCAAACCGTATATCTCATTCTGCTTCCATTCGCGAGTTATCGCGAAAACAGTACTTTTACTCAAAACAAACTTAATAGCTTTGATTTGTAAAGAAAAACGCGGAAATTTAGAACTGTAACACAATTTCCTTTAAATATGATTATTTGTAAGGCGCTTTGTAACGTCCTCGACATTTGCAATTTTTTTATATTGCGAATTTTGTGTAATCCATAAAATCGACTTACACCGCCAAATTTTTCCAAAAATATTATACCGAATTTAATAAGATTAATATATTTGCATTCTATAATCTCTGAGGAGTAGATTAATAAATATCAGCATTTTCGCGAAAAATATCCCTCGACGAATAAACTTTGTACAAAAAAAAAAATAGATCGGAATTATTTTACTACACGCTGAAAAAAAATACATTCTGTAGTATATTGTTCCAAACATATTCTGCTGGAAACATACATACGTTTAGAATACACTCCAAATATATGATATTTGACACGCATACATATTATATGTTTGGGAGAGGTTGTTCTAAACAAAAGTATGTTTTCATCCATATATTTTTTATTTGGAACTAACATTTTCGAAACAAAGATTAATTTGTATTTAAGTATCAAAGCTTTAATTTAAAGGCAAGAAGTTCCAAGTGATTTTTTTTAGAAATTTCATATGTTTGTAAAATTAGATAAAAATTTAAATTGTATAATCTTTCGTAGCTATAATTTGCGCTGATGGATTGACAAAACGTGATGAATTGGAATATTTATAAATTAAAAATGTATGCTGCAAAAACAAATATAATGCCGACTACGACATTTTTAACTTTAAAAAATATTTTAACTAAAATTCGAAAATGACAGCAAAGTTTTAAAAATCCTTTTTAATATATTTTATTTGGAAAACTTCTTAAGCAATAACTTTGGTTGTGTTTAAACACATATTTTATTTGTGAAAGTCAGTTCGCAAATATATTGTGTTCTAATATATTAATATATGCGTTCCAAACAAAATTTCTTGATTTTCAAATAAAATTTATTTGTTCAAAAACATATAATATTTAAAAATTTTGGTTCCAAATATATTTTCTTTCAATTAAAACATATCGAAAATGGCGATTTTCCTCCGTGTATATAATGCTATTATCTCGCGAATGAACAGTTCTAGGGAAAAGTAGTCAAAGGAAGTAGCGAAAGGCCTACAACTCTTTCTTTAACAAACAGAATTTATAGTAATTTGGTAAGGATTTACAGTGTGTTATAACTTTTCTATGCCCTTCCCTTTCTATGAGGCATATTTTGATTTGGCACATTGTAAATCCCTACCAAATTATTGTAATCTTTTTTGTTAAAGAAGAGTTGTAGTCGTGTTTCATATCTCCCAAACTTTGGCCTCTTTTTCCTAGGACTGACCGTTCGCGTAATAATAGCATTATATAGTTAAATAATTCTGAACTTAAATGTTTTTTGTTCGAAATGTATTCGTCGCGGGATGTTTATGGCAGAAATGCTAGTGCCAATCTATCCCTCAGAAATCATAGAATGTAAATATATTAATTTTAATAAATTCGCAATTATATTTTTGTAAAAATTTAGCGGTGTAAGTCGAATTTTTGGATTACAAAAATTTCGCTATAGAATAATATAGCAATTATTGCGGACATTACAAAGCGTCATACAAATGTTCATATTTATGGGAAATTATGTTATAGTTATAAATTTCCGCGATTCAATGTAATTAAGTTCGGTTTTTTGGTAAAAAATTGTTTTTATCGCGATAACTCGCAATAAGATTTTGATTTCTTCCTATCTGAGTAGAGGGGATGATTCTGTACAAAACCTCATTAACAAAACCAAATATCAAAACTCCTATGTGTATTTTTTTTGTTTTATAAATGTTTAAAATGCTCCAAACAAAACATCCTATGTGTCGATTTTCATGAAAACCATTTACCACGTCATGGGCTTTTAACATATACGATTTTTTTATGATATATTGGTGGTAAATAATTAAAAGAAAAAATTCAAAAATTTGAGATATTAAAAATATCGCGATTTGACGAAATATCAACGGTTTTTGTCTCCCCTGAAAACTAGTAAAAAAACACATAGGAGTTTTCGTCGGCGCACCGCCGATATGTGCTCTAAATAAATTGTATTGATTTTCAAATAAAGTTTATTTGGTTAGAAATAAATAATATTTAACAATTTGTGTTCCAAATATACAATTCGTTGAATTCAAATACAGTTGAACTTCGATTAACCGTGACTCTATTAACCGTGATTATCTATTAACCGTGATGCTGAGTGGTTGATTTTTTACCTCTATTAACCGTGATTTACCTCTATTATCCGTGATGCACATGTCCATATGACTGCTTGTTTGTTTTTTTTCTTATAATACTCACACATCTCTCATATTAAAATTCGGCGATTCCCCTTTTTCATGAAAGTGTAATTTTCATATCAAATTTCATATGTATTAATTCATCAGTGTGAAATTTGATCTGTCAAGACGTGTTTTCCTTACATCATGCCACCGTCAAAAACTAAATCCGCGAAAAGAGCAAGTAAGGTTCTTTCAATTAAAGAAAAAATGGAGCTGATTAATGAATACTCAAAACGTAAAGTACCTTTTAAAATGTTGTCTGAAAAATATGGAGTTGGCATTCAAACTGTATCCGATTTAATAAAAAACAAAGATCGGATTTTAAAATTTTGCTCCGATACTGATCCAATGCTTGGCCTTAAACACAGATATACACTAAAAACATCCGAAAATCCAAAAGTTGATTTCGCAACATATGAATGGTTTCGGCAAGAAATATTTAAGGGAACTCCAATTTCAGGTAAGTTAACTGAAATCGAGATATTGTATGAACATAAACTGAAATTTGCTTCTGAACTTCAGGCGAAATGATTGTCGAAAAGGCAAAAATGTTCCATTTGAAGTTAAACATTAATTCAGAGTGCACTTATTCATTTGGTTGGTTGGATAAATTCAAAAAACGTCATGGAATCCGTCGACTGAAATCTACGGGAGAAAAGGAGTGTGCTGATTATGAGTCTGCTACGATCTTTGTAGACGAATTGGATGAAATCATCAAAAACGAACAACTTACAACTGAACAGATCTACAATGCAGACGAAACCAGTCTATTTTGGAGGTGTTTGCCTCAGAGTTCTTTGGCTAGTGGTAATGAATATTCTATTGAAGGGTACAAGGAATCCAAGGAGAGAATCACAGTGCTAGTTTGTTCAAATGCTGCGGGAACTCGCAAGTGTAAATTGATGATAATAGGAAAAAGTGCCCATCCAAGAGCTTTAAAAAACGTTGAACACCTTCCTGTGATTTATAAATCTAATAAGAAAGCTTGGGTAACACAACAGCTATTTCTGGAGTGGTTTAATCAAAATTTTGTACCAGATGCAAAGGAACATCAACGGCGCATCGGTCTCAAAAATAACTGTAAAATACTTTTACTATTAGACAACTGTCCAGCACACCCAGATGTAAATGCTATGATATCTGAAAACGTTACAGTAAAATATCTCCCACCTTGTTGAGATACAAACAGATATAACCATTCCGTCTGGATGTACGATTGATGCTGTCGAAAAGTGGATGGTGTGCGACTCTGATGTCGCTCCGTTTGCTATTATATCTGAAGACGAAATCGTAGACATGGTTACCCCCTGATATTTTGCTCCTAGCTGAGCACAAGCTTTCGCCAAGACATCGTTTTTCCATTGAAGGTTTCACTGTCTTCAGACAGAACAGGGCTGGACGTGCTGGTGGTGGAACCGCCGTTCTCGTCAGGGAACATTTCCGATCAGAGCGTATACTGTTCCCCTCTGGAAATATCGAATCTTGTGCTGCTAGAGTTTGGAGGGGTGACGGCTCCTCCATCATATTTATTGCCTCATACCTTAGCCCTCCTATTGATATTCGGGCCTCTGATCTTGAGCCAATTACGATGCTCTCGGACACTGACGAAGTGGTCATTGGTGCAGATTGGAATGCTAAGCATCCATCTTGGGGTGGAACGGTCTAAAACCCCCATGGCAGATGTTTGTTCGATCACCTACAGAACTGTCCTAATTTAGAAGTCTACCCGACCAATGGTCCGACTAGACTTCACGGAACTTCTGGGTCATATATTGATCTCATACTACGAACACCAGGGCTTGATTGGGACACTAATGTTCCTCTCCTCCAAACTCATGATTATGAGTCAGACCACAGGGCTGTAGAATTTTCCATGAGATTAGACTCCATTCAGATCCGAGAAACTCGTACATGGTACAAGTACGATCGTATCAATATTCGCCGCTTCAAAAGGCAATTACAATCTGACCTTGTAGAACACACTCTCCCCATTGACAGGAATGTTGGTATTGCTGAGATCGATACCTGTGTTGATGGACTAAGCTCGGTCTTTCGAAACGCCATTGAAACCTCTGTTCCCAAATCGTCTCTCAGAAATTCATCACTGGGAGACTTGCCGCCACGAATACTTCGTTTTATTCGTGAGCGTAGAAGACTAAGTAGAACCTTACATAATTCTGGTGATCCGGATAGACACCCTATTCTTAGGGCTGACATCCGAAATCTCAGTAGGATTATTCAAGATTCTATTTATATCTTCGAGAGAGATAGATTTAAGGACTATCTCCAAGGAATTAGAGTTAATTCAAAAACCTATGGTCGTGTTAAGAGAGCTGCTGGTCTTTCGGCCAGAGATCCAGTGGGTGATATACTTTCTTCGGATGGAATCCATCTCACGAACGATCTGGACAAAGCTGAAGCTCTGGCTCGACATCTGCAGGGTGCTCACGCTACTGGTGTTCCGGCTGATGGCTCGCTTCACAGGCTCGTAACTGAGGCTGTGGAGGGTGTCGTCAGCGGGAATCCAATTGTGAATTTCTGCAGTACGCTAACGGCTGACGGAAACATTGTTGACGACAGATCACACTGGTACGAGTGTGGTTTTGTTAGCAGTGGATCTGTGGCTAAGGCTATGTCCGCTCGTTCTTCCCGAAAGTCATGCGGAACGGATGGTGTTCCCGACATTGCACTGAAGAAAGCGGGAGACGCGGTTCTTCCTTTTCTGACAATCTTGTTTAACCACTGCCTTAACCTCGGTTACTTCCCAACTGCGTGGAAGATGGCTTTGGTCGTACCAATTCCTAAGCCAGGCTCTGATCCTGGTCTGTGTGGCAGTTATAGGCCGATTTCCCTATTGTCACCTTTTAGAAAACTCTTTGAGTTTTTCATACTGGATAGGCTGAAGAATATTGTTGAGGATAGAAATATCCTCAGAGATTGTCAATTTGGTTTCAGAGCTGGTCTCTCCACCACCCATGCACTAGCGGCATTCACTGACTTTGTGGTTAGTGGTTTTGATAGGCGACGGGGCACAATTGCTGCCAGTCTTGACTTTGCTAAGGCGTTCGATTCTGTCTGGCAGAATGGAATTGTGTACAAATTACAATCATTTGGTTTCGACGAACAGTCGTGTAGGTTGGTGGCCTGCTTTCTAAGGGAACGATCTTTCAGGGTTAGAGTTGGTGAGACGATATCTGAACAGCATTCGGTTCTAGCAGGGGTACCTCAGGGTTCTCTGCTCGGTCCGATGTTGTACAATATCTTTGTCAGCGATATCCCGGGTCCCCCTGATGATGGCCTGCTGCTTACTTATGCGGATGACGTTTTGGTAGCCTGCTCTGGAGCAAGAGCTAGCTCTATAAACCGACAAATGAATTTGTACTTAGAGAAGCTACATCGGTACTTTACCAATTGGGGTCTCCGACTCAATGTTCGCAAATGTGTCTCGGTTGTCCTTAAGGGCAGACCCAGAACAGTATATCCCAATTTCAGGGCATTTGTTCCGACACTGAAAATTGGTGACGAATTGATCGGAGTTTCCGATAGGTTTAAGTACCTTGGTGTGATTTTTCACAACCGATTTGATTTCTGTCGACATGTCGACTACATTTTATGCAAGGCGAAACGCATTTACTTTGCGTACCATAAAATTCTCGGCATGAGGGGTGGACTTCCACCTGACATCCGCCTCCTGATATACAGACAGGTTGTCAGGCCCATCGTTGCATATGCCTTTCCATCTTGGTTTGGTATTTCATCTGCCCAGATGGACAGGATAAGGCGATGGGAGAGGAAGATACTCTCTTCATGCTTGGGATTGAGGGGTACGTTGACAGATGATGGCTCATACAGAAGGCCCGCATGTAGGGCAATATATGATGGCATAAACTTCGACAGGATAGATGTTTTCTTGGTCAATGGTGCACTTCGCTTTCTAGCGAAGTGCAATGGTTTAGACAATGGAATTGTTGCCCGTTTTATGGGGTATCAAGTTGATATGGAGTTTTTGATTACCAGGCGGCACTTAAGACCTGTGGCGATCCTTAGACTTCAAGATGAGGGCCTTCTTTTCGAGGATGATAGACTCCTATTTTATCACCGACGATATGATTCTTTCGACACCTTGAACACTGTGTACATCACAGCTCAGTGATGTTCTCATGTACATATTTTTATTTTTATTCATATTTTATTTTTGTTGTAATTTTTCGTATTTTTACTTTATTTTTATTTTATTTTTATTTTTAATTTTATTTTTATTTTTCTTTCTTATTATTGTTATTATTAAGTTTTTGCATTAGTTATTAAGTTTGAGAGATTGGTCCTTTTTTTATAATCCTAATTTTTTGGGACATAAATGTTGCAATATTATAAAAATGTAAACGTATCATAGTTTGTCTGTGGCAAAGCTACGACATTTATTGACCCTATATCATAGACCCTGATGAATAGTTTATACAAGGGTGTAGTTTGTAAGAAATTAGCAGTAAGCCATTCATGTAATTAGTATGTAAGATTTTATGGATTCAATAAATGGCTATTTTAAAAAGCAAAAAAAAAAGACATGGTTACCCAAAGCCAAGAAGATGAGCTTGATTCAAATTCCGAGGAATCAGATGGAGGAAATGCGGACGAAACGAAACGAAAAGGCTAGTAGTATTTTGTTAGGTTTTTTAGAAAACTTTAATTGTCCAAGTAGTATTTCAGAACCAGATAAAATGCAAATATATCGCATACAAACTCATTTGTTGGAAGAACAATCAAAAGCTAAAAACATAAGACAGACATCCATAAAAGATTTTTTTAAATAAATTTATGTATTCCTAGAGATATGATAAGTTGTTTATAGACGCAGATTTACATGTTTTTGTCAAAAATAAATAAAAATAATAAAATTTATACATGTTAAATTTTACCTCTTTTAACCGTGATTTTCGGTTATCCGTGATTAGCCCGGTCCCGAGCATCACGGTTAATCGAAGTTCAACTGTATATAAAAAATACAGATTTTCCCTCCTGTACTTAGATCTGGTCTTCTCCATTGAAATAGGCGGATATTATTTTTTTTAGGTTTATAATTTAATTTTTGCTGAGTTGTATTAAAAGATGTTAAAGAAGAGAGATTAAAGCCGATTGCCTTAAAATCGCTTGTTTATGTATAAAAACATTTGTTTACGTAGAAACAATACTAACAAGTGGAATCTCATCGTTATAAGAAACAGTTTTTCTCTATTTATCTCTAAACCTCACACTTCTAAAGATGCTAATGTCATCTTAACTAAACTAAAAACTTTACCAAAATCACAAATACATTTTGAAATAAAAAACCGTATAAATTAAAATCCGCATAAAAAGATAACTAAGTCTAATATGCAAAATACGTAATTCTATGTGAAGCGATCACACAAACTTTTGCACTTCTCTACAATTTTGATGACTTTTCCAGATATATACATACCTTGAATGGTGCAGAATAAGAATCCGGACTTTTTTTAAAAAAGATGAAAAAAAAAGGTTTAAAAAAATATTTTTTTAAAAATCCTTTGTTTTAAAAATTATTTTTTTT
Source organism: Eudasyphora cyanicolor (assembly GCA_963930755.1). Taxonomy (NCBI): domain Eukaryota; kingdom Metazoa; phylum Arthropoda; class Insecta; order Diptera; family Muscidae; genus Eudasyphora; species Eudasyphora cyanicolor. Next base: position 168,794,803 of record OZ005736.1, on the reverse strand, counting down.
AACGGCTATCTGACAGATTGGGTTCTTAAAAAAATTGTACGATTTATTAAAAAAAAATGACAATCTACTATAAACAAACAATTAGAGACGTATTTTTCATAAAATTTTGTTTTAATTTGTATTTTAAATTAACATTTTTTAAATTTTTTTTTAAGAAATCATGTAATGTTTTTAAGGAAACCAGTCTGTAAGATAGCCATTAAAAAACAAAAAAAGTTTTTTTTCCAACTCAGTCTAAAGTTAGAGGATTTTTAAGAAAAATTACCAACATTTTCGTACAGCTATAACTCAATATTTTTTTCAAAATTTAATTTTTTTCTGCACCCTTCAAAGTTCATATCTGGAAAATTTCATCAAAATCGGAGAGAAGTGCCAAAATTTGATTTGGGGTTGTTAAAGACAATTTAAGCTATCCTGTCATTTCTTATTACCTTGAATGGCAGGCTTGGTGACAAATAATTCGTCATATATGTATATTATACATATGCATATGTACGAGTATTTTGGTATATTAGGAACTAAGTTAAAATAACATTGAATAGCATCAAACGAATTTAAGCTTCCTCCAATTTTTTGGTGGGGGGAAAATTCAAGATTAATGTGAAACTGTAATGATGCACACATTAGTTCGCATCAGAAACAACCAAATTAAAGACGGAATGTACGAATTCTGATGAAGAACCGCCACTGCAAATGTATCGCTGAATTGAGCATTAAGATGGGAACCTGTAAATGGTCATCAGATGGTCGCACAATTAACAAAAAGGACACAATTGTGGATGTTAACCCAACCACCCACTAACTCACACAAACACTTACACATACAATCATTTGACCACATATGTATGTTTTTGTGTCCAACACAAAAAGGGGATAATGAGGGGAGTTTACATGCCCTACACAATGTCGAAGCGTAAAAAGTGTAATTAACAACTGATGATAAAGTGTAAGACAAAAGAAAACGGACCAAAAAAGGACAATTACAATTTGACACGCAAAACCATGAAAAACTCTTCTCAAACGTGTGGACACTGTGCAGAAAAACAGATGGATGGGTGGACGGAAGGAAGGACGGACAACAACAAATGGAGTGCAAATGTGTTAAACGAAAAATTGAAAATTGATTGAGTTGGCGGTTTACGTTGCTCATTTTTAAAACTCGTCATGAGACAGATGTCAAATGATGAGGTTCTGGCCACCTCTGGGGGGCAAAAATGTCGAAGGGTCATCTTAGTCCACTTGTCGTTGTACATATTCGTACATACATACGTGGTCGTTTAAATTAATTTTTATTACTTACAGTTTAAAACAAATAGCGTCTAATTAATCAACGGAGTTTCACATAATTAAGTTTGACCGTAACGAGGCCAAAGTAAGGAGCAGTCCAGAAATTTCCGACTTCAATTAAAGTATGCAGTTGGAATTGTAGCAAATATTTTGTTCGCTATGACAAATCGACAACAGTTTTTGTACTCTGTGTTTTGTACACGCTGAAAAAAAATTGTTTCTGTAGTATATTGCCCCAAACATATTCTGCTTGAAACAATAATATCTAATATATAAAATTGACACACGCAAGGTTTTCCAAGGTTTTAGGTTTTATTGAGCCTTCTTTTAAATCGTTATAATTACTCTATTATTATTAGCTACATATTTTAAAGAGAACTTAAGACTATAATGTAATATCTTAAATTACTATAATAAATATGAAAAACAGCACCATGCTTTTTAAATAGTACAGATATAGTGAATTTAGTATTAAATTATTAATAATAGTGTGCATAAATGTCCTTGCTCCCGGGACTACAGTGGCTTGAGAGTATAAAATTCTCATTTAAACTTAAAATCTAATAAATAAACAAAGAAAAGAGTAAAAAAAAAATTAAAATTAAATTCCTAAGCAAATCGTACTACCCCCGGTGCGTATTCGACAATGCTTTCTCATAGAATCCATGTCGAATACTGACGGAAATATCAAAATTCGCAGGGACTTCATTAATATAACCGATTGGTGACAAATAATTTGTATTCCACCAGTTAAAATGTTTCTGTATATCGTAAATTATAGAAACATACTCGTTATCGTGTTGGACAACTCTATGGACAAATTTTGAAAGTAGGTCGCAAACGTATAAACCAACTGGAGTAATTCTAGATTCACCATAAATTACTCTGTTCGAATACCGTCAACAATTTGATACATAGTGTTTTACCAATGCAGTGACGTATTATTTTTCTTTCTAAAATTTCCATTTCTCTGATAACTGTGGGGGATATATTAAACCATATCGGGAAGCCATACATAAATACTGGTCTTATACTCGTTTTATATAATAACAATTTGGTTCTAGCTGGGAGATTTTTATTTGAAAGTATCTTTGAAAATGAACCAAGAATTCTGTATGCCTTCTTTAAAACCTGTCTACCATGTTCATTAAATTTCATAAGATTGTTGAAATGTATTCCTAAATATTTTATATTGTTCCTAAATGGAATTGCAACGTTATCAATACTCATAGTCAATGTTTTACTCTGGGGAACAAAAAATCGTTTACATTTGCCCGATGCGTTTCTAATACATATAGCCTCGCTTTTCGAAGCGTTAATCTTAATTCCCCAGAGATCACAAAAACGTTTGACCATGTCTAAGTGATTCTTTACCTTATGTAGTGCAATAAGAGGAGATTCATCATGAGCAAATAGCAGCGAGTCGTCGGCGTACAGAATACCACATGAGTTGGAATCGATGTGCGGAAAATCATACATAAATATATTGTACAAGTGCGGGGACAGTATCGATCCTTGTGGAACGCCGCATCTAACATCCCCGAAATCAGAGAAACCGTTACCGAATTGTACACAGAAACGTCGGTTAGAAAAAAAGCTATGCAACAATCTTATTATAGATGGTTCAAAGTTGAGTTGGACCAGTTTATACAAAATCCCTATGTGTGACGTGTGATCAAAAGCCTTCTCCACGTCAAGTGACACTGCCACTGTGCACTGACGATTCCGCAAATTACAAATAATGTCATTATGAAACTTAAGCAGAGCATCTGTCGTTGAATGTCCATTCTTAAAACCAAACTGAAGGTTTGGAATATAAGACCCTGCCATCCCAATGTCCATCTTACAACGAATAACTCGCTCAAATAGTTTGCCTAAATTAGAAAGCATCGATATGGGTCTTAAATTTGTAATCTCAGAATTATTTGGTTTCTTCCTAATGGGTACAATTTTCGAAACCTTCCATGCCACCGGGAAGTACGAATTGTTGATACATTTATTAAATATAATAGTTAGGTATTCAAAAGCCTTCAGCGGAAACTTTCTTATCAAATAGTTCGATATATTATCTAATCCACAAGACCGTTTATTGTTAATATCCTTACTAATGCTTATAACCTCATCCAACTTCGTAAGCCTTTGAATATTCTGAGAGTTAAGGGATGAACATTGTCCATCAAAATTGTATAAGGGAGACACAGAAGAGACTGTTCCTTCCACAACAGCTGATATATCGGAGATATGCTCAAGTTGAACAGAATCACTATAAATATCTGAAAAATATCGTCTCAATCTTTCTATACCAACTGCCTCATCAACAATAATCCCGTTCTCTGACAATTTATCCAATTTCGATTTCCCCTTATAACCAATTATGTTATAAATTTGTCTATGTGACCTACGACCAGGTTTTATCTTTCTCAACCTTTCCGCAAAAAACACTGATTGTTCAATTTCAACTTGTCTCTTTATAATTATATTCATCAACTGTACTTGTTTGGATAATAACCGGTATGTTGGGTTTGATCTATCTAAGGTCCTATTAAATATCTTTTTCATTTCCTTCTGCCAGCTATGCTTTACCTTAAAAAGTTTCCTCACTGCATCTGATGCAGTAAATCGTCTGTGTCCTAAATCAATCTTCTCTGAATACATGTCGTGAGTAAGATTCAAAGTGGTTGTAAATTCCTTGACATAATTATCTATCTCAACATCAGATAAATTCCGCGAAGAGTCGGGAAAGTGGAGTAATAATCTCCCTATAGTCTCATTTCTTGACGCACGCAAATATTATATGTGTGGGAGGATGTTGTTTTAAACAAAAGTACACAGAAAGAACAATGCCATACTAAATTCAAGTAAACATTTCTTATTTTTAGCCGAAATCGTACTTAAAAATGTAAGTACGGTGTACTAAGTTATGCTTAAAACAAGTAGAAAACGGCTTACATTGAAAAAATCAAGCACACAAAGGCTTACAATAAGTATATAATACTTGAAATCAAGTAAACATTTCTTAGAAAGGAAAATTAAGCCTAATATGGCTTAAAGTAAGAAGAAAAGGCGTACCTTGATCTCTGAGAGGGAGGAAAGTTAGATGGATTAAGTTAAAAAGAGTTACTCTCAACCACTCTCACCAAACACACACACATATATATAATACGACGAGATGTATACCCAGTAAAACATTTTCCGAAAAAGCAATCGAGTAGGGAATTAAGCAGATATGTGCGTACTAATTCCCCACTCGCTTCCATAACCGATTCATTTTACAAAGGGATGATACTTCTGGAACTAATTCTGAATTGCTGAAAAATGAATGCCTTCTTTTTTCGATTTTTGTACTAGGTTAGAAAAATTAAAAGAAAAATTTTTTCTTTCGTTTTTCTTTCTTTTTATTTTCTATTTTTATTTTTATTTTTATTGACGGCTATTTCTCTGCACCCAGAGAAAATCGTCCAAAACAAAAAATGTCAAATCGCCCAAATTATTTGGGAGATTGTTAATTTTCAAGAAAAACTAAAAACTAGTGATGAAGAATCGCCCAAACGATCATGAACTTTAGACCAAATTTGGAATGAACAATCGCCCACTTTTGTTTTTGGGTTTTTATTCATATTAATTGTTTCCGAAATAAGAAGAAAAATCAAATAATAATAAGAAAAAAATTAGTGAATAATATATTATTATTTCTAATTGAAATTCTGTATAGTTTTCGAATGCTCTGTGACAAAAATATTATGGAATATTCTGAAAAAGTTGCATGGAATCCTGGACCTCGGTGCGACAGGTCGGACATCGATACGTATTGGTACCATCAGAAATACTTTGGGCCTGTAGTTTCAGGCTAAATTAATTACATATTTTTAGTTGTTTACGTGGTAGTAATTTAAAACAATTATGCAAGTATGGGTACTCCAGAAAGACCGATGTTAAAGATTTTTGCCACTTTCAGATTCCTCTGTTCCCACATCAGATGCTTCGTCGGGATATTCTTAAAAAAATATCTTCAAATGGCTCCATATCTGTACAGATAAAGTTTTTTTGGATATATCATTCGATCTAGATTCTAGCACTTCCGATGCCTTGAGTATATTTGTATTCCTTTGTATAGAGGAGAGTTTACGCTTCTTGCCACCAACTGTACCACCACTTTCGATAAGCATTTTAATTAGAAATACTTCATCTTGGAGTGTCTTAACAAACCTAAAAAAAATTGCCATTCTTTGCAATCATTCGCCCAAGAACTCCATTGTATGCTTCCACATCCGAAGTAGTTCTTGTGACTTATTTGACAAAAATTAACGTATCAATTATAATTTCAAAATGGTGACATATTTTCTAACAAAAATATTCTCATAAGTTTGGAAATTGGAAAAAATAGAGCTTTGGGAAAAAAATCGCGCGTTTTTTAATACAATTTTTTCCCCAATTCGCTATTTTCTTTCCAATTTCCAAACTTATGAGAATTGAAAATAATAAGATTAAAGCGGTATGGAAAACATGTTTATAAAAAATCGATTTTTTAAAACATTTTTTCCCGTTCCACTTTTTTCATATCAATTTCAATATTCATATTTTTTTACGAATTATGCCACCATTTTGAATTTATAAATGATATGATTATTATTGTTTATTACAGGTTGGACCAAGTGGCTTTTCCGTTTTCAAAAAAGTCACAAGAACTACTTCGGATGTGGAAGCATATAATGGAGATCTTGGGCGAATGATTGCAAAGAATGGATTTTTTTTAAGTTTGTTAAGACACTCTAAGATGAAGTATTTCTAAAAAGTAGTCATTTCAAAATGCTTATCGAAAGTGGTGGTACAGTTGGTGGCAAGAAGCGTAAACTCTCCTCTATACAAAGGAATATAAATATACTCAAGGCATCGGAAGTGCTAGAATCTAGATCGAATGATATACCCAAAAAAACTTTATCTGTACAGATATTCCTCATTTCTCAATCATTTGAATCAAAAGTCATTTCTTTTTATTATGGTAATATTGGTATGGATCAATTATGTATGGAACAAAATATCGGCCAAATGGCCTCCGCGACCTCGGCGGCACACCTCCATCTGATGGTCCAAATTTTCGATGACGCTGAGGCATAATTGAGGTTCTATGCCGTTAATGTGCCGCATTATCTCATCCTTTAGCTCATGAATTGTTGCTGGCTGATCGACGTACACCTTTTCTTTCAAATAACCCCAAAGAAAGAAGTCCAACGGTGTCAAATCACATGATCTTGGCGGCCAATTGACATCGCCACGACGTGAGATAACACGGCCATTGAATTTGTTGCGCAAAAGAGCCATTGTTTCTTTAGCTATGTGGCAAGTGGCACCGTCCTGTTGAAACCACATATTGTCCACATTCATATCTTCCAATTCGGGCCATAAAAAGCTCACGATAGCGAAAACCATTCACAGTAACTGCCTGGCCGGCCTCATTTCGAAGAAGTATGGCCCGATGACGTCGCCAGCCCATAAGCCGCACCAAACGAACTGGGCGAGCATGCACAGGTGTTCTCACATCACCTATAGAACCCGGTTTGCTGAAATTTGCGCACAATTCTCCCGATTGTGGACACATTTGGTCGATTATGCTGATCAAAAAAACATCACGAAGTGCACGAAATCCATTTTGATTTGAACGCCATTTTCGTTAAAGGCTTAAAAAACGTTTAGTTGTGGTTCACAATCAACATCGGCCCTTACAATTAAACCACCCTTTAATATTATAAAAATAGATAAATGGAGAGAAAAAGACTGAGCAAATATCAGTCTAAAAGTAATGGTTATTTTTGTATGTTTCTATGGCCTCACAGCCTAAAATAAGAGTTTAGACTCAGGTCCTTTTCCATTTCAGGTAACCTCGAGGCTATCGTCGTTTTGAAATTTTTAACACTATTTCTGTACATAATTTACGAGGTAACGCTGGAGTGTTTTTTCATATTTATTATTCTTTTTATTTTACAATAACAAATTAGCCGATTTTTTTTGCAACAATTAGCGTTTTCGCTTCGAAATTTCGAAAATTCTTCCCTCCGTTACCTGGGGAAAACGATTATCTAACGAAATGATTTTGATTTCAGATGATTCATAGCTGAGTTATGATGGACACTGCAATTCAACTATTTTCCGAGACGCTTCCGAATAATTGCTGCCATTGCCATATTTACATATTTATATATATACTAGCTTACCCGGTGCGCTTCGCAGCCCCCATCTTTTATCTATTTTCTGTTTAGGGTACTGTAAAATAGCTAAAGTTACCCTGGAACCATTGATCCATGTTTGATTTTTTTAAGCCACTGTACTATATTTTACAATTTTTGCCCCACTGTGCCCCGAAAACTACGGATACAAAAAAAAGCCTAATACCCCGATCAGTTGTCATAAAGACACCCCTCGCTTCAATTTTCACCATTCTAATATTAGGCTTTAAATTTGGTGGTGGTACCAAATTTATACCTTTCTGTCCCACTGTGTAAATGTTCGAATTTCGAAAAATCCTGTCAATTTCAGAGTCTACCTCATAAGAGCTACCACCACACAATATTTCACGATTCTAGCTCTTGCCATTTGGATTTGGCTGATGTACCACATTTATCACTTTTTACCCCACTGTGTGCGTAAATGTTCGAATTTCGCAAAATTCTGCCATTTTCTGGGTCTACCTCCTAAGGGCTAACCTCATACCAAATTTCAAGATTCTAGCTTATTTCGTTTAGATTTGGCGGTGGTACCATATTTATCCCTTTTTGCCCCATTTTGCGGCTAATAGTACGAATTTCGAAAAATCCCGCCTTATTGCTCGTCTACGTCCCAAGGACTACCCTCCCACCAAATTTCATGATTCTAGCTTCAGCCGTTTGGCCTGGGCGATGATCAGTCAGTCAATCAGTCAGTCAGTCAGCCAGTCAGTCAGTCAGCCAGTCACGCAACAATTTTATATATATAGATTTCTTCATGAAATTTTTACAGAATATACTTCGAAAGTTATACTAGGCATGTTTTCGTTACAAGCTAGCAATTTTAGTTTAGCACTTTGCAACGAAAACAACTGACGTCCACTAACTGGCACGTAAGCAATAAGTGGCGGATTTTCACTATCTGGTATTTCACTAAAAGTATTAATAAAACATATATTTACTATTCTATTGTCAATTGTATAATCTCTTTTTGCAAATATTAAAATAATTTCCCATTTTTGTTCTTCTTCTTCCCGTTAATACACAATAATTGATAACATCTCTCCAAAAATGGGATGCCATATTGCTAAATATAGGGTGCCAATCTGGCAACATCATACTCGATTAAGACAGGAACACAAGCACCAAACTTCATCGGGAACTAATAGTGCTTAAAAGTGCTTAGCTCCCCATACAAATTAAGCACTTATGGTATAACGAAAACACGCCTACTATAACACCGAGCGACACCAATTTTTTGGTCATGAAAATCTCTACATAATTATCTACATAATTTATTTTCTGGTCGAGTTTGGACATAATGAGTTAAGGACATAATTATTCAAAAAATGTACATAATTTTTCGGAAAATCCTGTCAAATGAAAGGGCACATTTTGGGCTATCTAAATACAGGGTGGGCCTAAAGAAACCAAGGTGTGTAAAAGTTTAATAACTTTTTCGTTTATTAATTTTTTTTTTATTTTTTTCTTCCAGATTATATAATATACAAAAGGCAAATTTTTCTACACTAAGTATGAAAAATAATGTCTCTTAAATGACCACCGTCTTCAGCTTCGCACTGATGGGCTCTTTTTAGAGCATTTTCCATAACACCTTTCAAAACTTGTGGCTGTAGCGTTCGAATTTCTGCAACAATGTTTGCCTTGAGATCAAGGATTGTCTCTGGCTTGTTCACATACACTCGCTCCTTTAAATAACCCCAAAGAAAATAGTCGGGTGCTGTCAAATCTGGCGATCGCCCTGGCCAAATAATTTCCGAATTTCTGGAAATTATTCGCTCTCCAAATATTTGACTTAAAAGTGCCATTGTGTCTCGGGCAGTATGGGCAGTGGCTCCGTCCTGCTGAAACCACACACCAAGTCTGTTTTCAAGAGCAGGACGTAAAAAATTTTCTATCATAAACCGATACCGCTCTCCATTTACGGTTACAGCACTTCCATCTTCATTCTCGAAGAAGTAAGGCCCAATGACATTTTCAGATGTGATCCCACACCATATTGTACACCTGATCGGGTGCAATTGGCGTTGATGAATGGCTCTTGGATTTTGAGAACCCCAGAACCTACAGTTCTGCTTATTAGCAAAGCCATTCAAATGAAAATGAGCTTCATCACTCATAATCAAATTTTTAATAAAGTTGATTTCATTTCTGGCCAACTCTTGAAATGTAACTGCAAAATTTTGACGTTGCCGATGATCTGGGGGTTTTAATTCTTGCACCAATTGGACCTTATATGGGTATAACTGTAAATCTTTTTTTAAAATGCGCCGTAGTGACGTACGAGACATTTCTAGCTGAGCAGAACGTCTTCTGACAGATGTTTCTGGTGCTTCGTTAACACTTTGCTGTACTCGTTCAATATTTTCCGCAGTGCGACTTACACGTGGTCTACCGGCTCGAGGCAAATCTCTTACGCTGCCATGTTGGTGATGACGATCAACTAAGCAACGAATCATTGCTTCAGAGGGCGAAATTCTGACGTTAAAATGTCGACTCTTTGCGTTAAAATAATTGATTTCTGGTTTAAATAATAAAATTCTATTGTTCTGGTTCTCTGTTCAATTGTGAACCTCTCCATTATAAATTCTCCAAGTGTTGTCTATATAATCTGAAAGAAAAAATAAAAAAAATTAATAAACGAAAAAGTTATTAAACTTTTACAACCCTTGGTTTCTTTAGGCCCACCCAGTACTACTTTCGTTTTTAGAAAGTGGAACTAAAAAATTGCAAAAATCGATTTTTGGTAGAGCACTTTGAAAAAATATATATTTTACGGATTTTGATGACATTTCTCCAAATTACATCATTTTCTACGAAAATTTCAAAAGTTGGCCACATTATCGGCAATCGCTAAGTTAGGACGTGTAAACCTTCACCATTTTTATATGTAGTAATGTGTTACACGATAAACTGCAATAGGCATTTTGGAGCCAGGCATTTGGTATAATAGATTTTGGGGAAAAACTAAAAATTCCGTGTTTGGAGATTTTCGAATTTATTTTAGGAATTGTGAGATTTACTTTTACAAATATAATAATGTTAGAAGAATTAGCCTCGATTTCTGGCTTTAAGACGAACACATTACAAAAAATAATTGAGGTATATTAATTTTTAAAGATTTTATGGATCTATAAAGTTTCTACCTTTGAAAAAAAAATATTTATTTGTTTTATGAATCGGATGATAAAGATCCTGCAGCTCCGCCCCTGTATAAAACTTAAATACTCTAGTATATCTTCTACTACCATGCCATGTTTGGTTGCAATCGGTTGTCTGGCTAAGGAACAGCCGAATTATATCCATTTTTTGTATTCCTCCTGCTGTGAGTTATGGGCCACTCTTCTTAACTCATAAATATCAGGGATGTAACGAATATTCGCATTTGCATATGCGAACGCGAATTATTCGCATCATTTTAACATTCGAATTCGCAAAAACCATCTTTGGATTATTCGCTTTCGCGTTCGCTTTCGCAAAAATATATTTCAGTATGCGCTTTCATTTGTTAAAAGTGTTAAAACTCCTTATTCCATTCACACAATTTGAAGATATTAATACCAAGGAAACCTCTGCCACTTCTCTTCAAAACAGTTGAAAAAATATGTTTGTCCTTGTGGTAACAGGAGGTAAAACAAGTAAGAAAGTTTCAGTCGGGTAAACCGACTAAGGTATACCCTCACTTTGTGAGTAATGTAATATATAACATTACACCAATAAATCTGTCAATTTGTGTGGGAGGTACCAGAAGGGGTTTTCCAAATACACATATTTTTCGGTAAACAGTACATTCTAAAATACATTGCATTGTGCTGAACTATAAGCGTTTATGTGCACTGCTATATTAAAGTTACGAGCTATGTAATTTTGGTATGATTTGGTCATTTTGTGTGGGAGGTACAAAAAGGGGCGGTGTGATAACGCCCACTTTTTACAGGACTATAGGCACTATAACAGCATTACACTGTACAAAATTGCAAGTATTTGTATGCACTGGTATTAAAGTTACAAGCCGTTTACTTTTGGTACGAAACGGTCCATTTGTGTGGGAGGTACCAAAAGAGGCTGTACAATAATGCCCATTTTTTACCGGACTATAGGCGCTACAAAAACATAATACTGTAGAAAATTTCAAGCAATTTTATGCACTTGTATTAAAGTTATAAGCAGTTAAATTTTGATGCAAAATGGTCCATTTGTGTGGGAGGTACCAAAAGGGACATGTCAACTTCACCCATTTTTCTCGAGTTAATAGCGACTAATATACTAATATTATGTGTAGAATTTCAAAAGATTCGAATAAGTAGTATAGAAGTTATTAAAGAATCAATATTTCACTAAATTTTAACCCTTTGTGTGGGAGGTACCAGAAGGAGTAGACCAATATGGCCCATCTTCGAACTCATCCGGAGATAGATCAAAATATTACCACATACCAAATTTGAAGTTAATCGGTTACTCCTTTCGAGAGTTATCGTGCGCACCAGCCAGCAGACACACGGACAGACAGACAGACAGACAGACAGACAGACAGACGGACGGACATTGCTCATTCGACTTAAAATGACCCAAAACGGATTTCCTCCGAACATACTTAGGGTCTTAGATCACTCCTTCGATGTGTTACACTTTTTTCCGTAGCAAATGATATATACCCTCGTCACACTAAAGTGAGGGTATAAATATGGAAAACATTCTTAATACTTGAATATGCTGGAAGAGTATCAATTCAGTTCCTTAAATTTGTTGGTACTAAAGGCTCAAACTATTATTCGCTTTCGCAAATATACATATTTTACTATTCGCTTTCGCATTCGCTTTCGCTAAAGTCACTTTCGTTACATCTCTAAACTAAACATCCCTAATAAATATACCTTGAATTTTTGCATATCTTTAAATTTTCGTCCGATTTGAACCAAAAATTTGTATTTAGACGTTTCACTACTTAAATTTAAATACTTTGAGTGCATATCAGAAATATGCAAAAAAAGTGCAAAATATATGCAAAAAATATGCAAAAAATATGCAAATATGCAAAATTTTTTTGGCGATATATGAATCAAAAATGCAAAATATCAGAAGGATATGTCAATACTATTTAAAAAATCGTGTCATAAAAATTAAAAATGGGTGATTTCAAAAATCATCCAAAAAATTGCGTAAGTATATGAAAGACATGGGGTAATTCGAAATGAAACCGACCCACTCTGAATATTTACATATGTAGATTTGGATGCAATTTTGCACGCGTATATTAAAAGACAATTCGGAATTGAACCCTTGTATCGTTTGACCAATTTTATAGTGGTTTAGATTTTAAAGGGAGCCAAAGTTGGTTATCTACAAAACATTTTTTAAAAATTTAGCTATTTTTAAGTCGACATAACTTTTGAACGGAATATCTGATTTGAATGATATAAGTACCATTTGAAAGATTTTAACATCCTCTCTAAGAATTATAAATAAAGTTACACATTTAAGTGTACTAAGGACTCAAAAGGAAGGAAAATATCATTATACCTTGATTATCCTGAAAAGCATATCTTAAATTTGTTTGTTATGTTTTTCAAAGTTACCGTCTGTCAGTTCGACTGAATGGTGCTAACGATAACTCTGGAAAGGAGTGTCCGAATGACGTAACATTTCGTATGTATATGGGTAGTCCTTTCTCAAGTGCCACAGGTCAAAAACTAGATCTTTCTTAAATTCTCAGAAAATGTTTCCCTAGTATGTGAGAGCAATGACCCACAATATTTGCTTTATAATGACGTCTATTCTTTGTAATCAATCAATATTCATTAATACAAATCGTCGAGTAAAAACGGGACTGAAGAGTTACACACTTTTTATTTCATAGGGTTCCCAACAGTGTTTGTATGATTCTCATGCATTCCTATGCCATTACATCCAAAAATAAACAAGTTATAACAATTTTTGTACTTGGCATTTTGGTCCATATCCACTTTTATTTTAATATTTTTTCGTATTTGTATTACACGGACCATAAAAAGGGTCGGTATGGAAGGACACTAATTTACATATTGTGATCGAAAGAACGTAAAATACTGAGTGAAAAATATAGGGCGATAGAAAAATTGAGACATAGAACAAAAATATCGAAATTATTTCCCGTTATTCAGATTAAAACAAATTTACCCTCCCAAAATCTCAAAAACTAGGCGGGATAGGAAAAAAATAATTGCAGATTCTGAAAGAGCATGCTTGGAACCCATATTATCAACTCCTAACTCAAAAAACACAAAAATGGCGTATGGACCAAAATAGCATTAAGCCGACGATATGTCAAAATGAATATGTTTCCTTAGATGCTAAAACAACATAGTGTATTTAAAACTAAAGTGTATTTAAACATAATGAGTGTATGTAATGCAAATGCATTACATATACTCTTACAAATAGTAACATATACAACATCTCCCATTTACATGTAAATAAAAAGTGTAAATGAACATAGTGATATACTTATTCATTAAACTTTTCTGGTTGCTTTATAATTCGACCTTTTCTAGTCACATAAGCTTCCCCTTCTCTATATTCATATTTATCAATTAACCTTGGTTCATGATTGTTTGGCATTGAGGGAATTTTAGTGCGTAATGACCTAGACATAAGTAGTTCGGAAGGGCTAGCATGTTTACCTTGGGCGTTGTCCTGTAATGCAATAATGCTATGTAGGGGTCAGGATTAGTCTCAGCGGACTTCAGTTACATTTTCTTAATAGTCTGAACAGAACCCAGTCCCGACAAAAATTTTGAAATTCCTTAGAACTAAAAGGCGGACCATTATCAGACATAACAATATTGGGTATACCATGTCGTGCAAAAATAATCAAGTTGGATCTACTGTAGCCATCATTATGTAATTCAATTTCAATAAATTTCGAATAATAATCGACTACAAGTAAATACATTCTCTTTTTGTATTCGAAAAGATCGCATCCCACCTTGTACCAAGGAATATCAACAATTTCGTGAGGCAATAATTCAGGTCTAGTATTCGAATTTCAATATTTCAAACAAACTTCGCAATTCCAGGGCTGTGGAGTCGAGCCAAAACTACTCGACTTCGACTTTTAAAATCATTCGACTCCGACTCCGGCAGTTAAATAACATAAATTTCTGAAATAATATTTCTACTAAGACGAGAAGTGAGTTCATGTAATTGAAAATAAGATATAGCTTTGTTAGAAAAACACAAAATTTAGGTATTAAATACCAGTAATTAAATAAAATTGTATTAATTATTTATCGCCGCTTGACTTGCAAGTTGCAACTAATATGACAATTCTTTCAACATGGAATCATGATAAAATTTTCATCAATCACTGCCTCTGTTTCAATATACAATATTTATTCGTTATTTATTATTTTTTTTTTTTTGCGGATTTGCAAAAAATACTACAAAACCATAGACAAACCATAAATTATACCGTTCTACTCAGAATCACTAGCTGTCTTAAGTTGTTCGTTAAGTTCAGGTCGAAATTTTACTACGATCCTGGTAAAATTTGACAATAAGACCTCTTTCACACTAGGGAGGAAACCTATTGGAGTTGGTGAAAATCGGTTCAGGTAATATTGCTCCCAGATATAAATGTTTCTTTAGATTTGGCCTTGTAACGCTATGGAACCTGTATTCCACATTCAATCATTTTTTTTTAATTTATTAGGGTAGCATTTATTCATCCAAGAACGCATATTGTTGAATTTTAACAAATTCTGTTTAGATTTAGATTTATAAAGTAATTATCTCATATTTATATTTACAATATCAGAGCTTATTCTGCTCTAAGAAGGTGTTGTACAGTATCATATAGTTGACTTCATTCGGCCTTTTCTCATTTTTTTGTACTCGTTTAGGAATGTTGTATAGTCTTACAAAAATACTTATTTTGTTAGGTAAATATAATCAGAGCTTTCCTAAAACTGTTTTACATAAAAACTCGATAGTTTGGTTAACTTTATAGATATTTTTGGCATACTTAAATATTTAGTTAAAAGCTTCGAATATTTTATCCTCCTTTTTTACCAAAATTGTTTTCCCAAAATTTTTTGATTGTAAAAGTTCTATCACATAATTGGTACATTTTGAACAATACATCTCGGAGTCGACCATAATTTTTCGACTCCGGACTCCGACTCCGGGCATACTTCCCAGACTCCGACTCCACAGCCCTGCGCAATTCGATACCAAATTTTCAATATCACTATTCATATTCGGCCAATATACAGACTGACGGGCAAGACCTTGACTCCCATATGTATCTCTTTGTTGAGAATTTCGCAATAATTTTAGGTGGGATTCAAGTCCTTTCTTTCTAACTCAATCATTGAATAATTTCGCGGTATTATTCGGGTGGTTGTCGTATTGAAATTGCCGTAATAGAGCAACATTCCACTCAGCATAGGGAAGCATGGAATTCTCCAAGATTTTGCAGTACATAAACCTGTTCATTACGAGTATTCCGTTTATTGTATAGAGGGGTCCAACCACGTTACCGGAAAAGCATCCGCAGACTATGACATTGCCGCCTCCATGATTTACAGACTGTTTATAGTATAAAGGGTCCAATGTTTGATTATCTAGAATATACTGTATATCATTCAAATCTTATATTCCGTTAAAAAGTTATATCGACTTCAAAATAGCTAAATTTGTAAAAAAACTGTGTGGATGACCAATTTGGCACCCTTTAAAATCTAAACAGCTTTGAATTTGGTCATAATTCCGTATTGTCTTGTAGAATACGCGTGCAAAATGTCATCCAAATCTAAATGCATAAATATTCAGAGTGGGTCGGTTTCTCTAGGAATTGCCCCATACTTTCCAGATATTTGGGCACTTTTTTGGATGATTTTTGAAATTATAAATTTTTGTGTCATGATTTTTAAAATAGTATTTTAATTTCGCATTTTTGATTCTTATATCGCAAAATTTATTTTGACATATTACAAATATACAAAAAAAAATTAAACACATGCACCAGTTTTTCGATTCCTTTTTCTTTTAAACGAATTTTGGTTCAATCAGAATTTTTCTATCAATCTGAAAAAAATATGCAATTGCATATAATCCGAGGTCTACTCATAAATCAGATTTTTCATGGTATAAAAGAATTTAAAAACATCAAAGAAATACTTAAAATCATACGTTTATCTAGTATCGTCGATATAAAATTATTGAATAATTAAACAAATTTTCACACTTTTATCGTATGAATTATTAATTATTCGCACTTGAAGATTTGCAGGATGAAATCAATGTACATTCGCCATATGTTGAAGTATGAAACGCAATCTATCACTGCCACGCAGATACAGAAAATGAAAGGCACATTATTAAAGAACCAGGGTTGGAAGAGGTAAATGTGAAGGCCTTCCGTTACATCTACTTTCTACAGGGTGGGCCTAAAGAAACCAAGGGGTGTAAAAGTTTAATAACTTTTTCGTTTATTATTTTTTTTTTTTTTTTTTCTTCCAGATTATATAATATACAAAAGGCAAATTTTTTTACACTAAGTATGAAAAATAATGTCTCTTAAATGACCACCGTTTTCAGCTTCGCACTGATGGGCTCTTTTTAGAGCATTTTTCCATAACACCTTTCAAAACTTGTGGCTGTAGCGTTCGAATTTCTGCAACAATGTTTGCCTTGAGTTCTGGCTTGTTCACATACACTCGTTCAAATAACCCCAAAGAAAATAGTCGGGTGCTGTCAAATCTGGCGATCGCGCTGGCCACATAATTTCCGAATTTCTGGAAATTATTCGCTCTCCAAAAATTTTACTTAAAAGTGCCATTGTGTCTCGGGCAGTATGGGCAGTGGCTCCGTCCTGCTCATACCAGGTCTGTTTTCAAGAGCAGGACGTAAAATAATTTTTATCATAAACCGATACCGCTCTCCATTTACGGTTACAGCACTTCCATCTTCATTCTCGAAGAAGTAAGGCCCAATGACATTTTCAGATGTGATACCACACCATACTGTACACCTGATGGGGTGCAATTGGCGTTGATGAATGGCTCTTGGATTTTGAGAACCCCAGAACCTACAGTTCTGCTTATTAACAAAGCCATTCAAATGAAAATGAGCTTCACTCATAATCAAATTTTTAATAAAGTTGATTTAATTTCTGGCCAACTCTTGAAATTTAACTGCAAAATTCAAAAAACTGCAAAATTATATAGACAAGTGTTGTCTATATAATCTAAAAGAAAAAATAAAAAAAAAATAATAAACGAAAAAGTTATTAAACTTTTACACCCCTTGGTTTCTTTAGGCCCACCCTGTATGTATCCCCTCACCTTAGAGAGGAGGGTATATATCATTTGCTACGAGCCAAAAGTGTAGCACATCGAAGGAGTGACCTAAGACCCTAAGTATGTTCGGCGGATATCCGTTTAGGGTCATTTTAAATCGAATGAGCAATGTCCGTCCGTCTGTCTGTCTATCTGCTGGCTGGTGCGCACGATAACTCTCGAAAGGAGTAACCAATTGAAATTTGGTTTGTGGTAATATTTTCTTCTATCTCCGGCTAAGTTCGAAGATGGGCCATATTGGTCCACTCATTCTAGTACCTCCCCCACAAAAGGTTAACATTTAGTGAAATATTGATTATTTAATAACTTCTATACTACTTATTTGAATCCTCTGAAATTCTACACATAGTATTAGTTTATTAGTCACTATTATCTCAACAAAAATGGGCGAAGTTGCCACGCCTCTTTTGGTACCTACCACACAAATGGACCTTTTTGTACCAAAAGTTAACAGCTTTTGACTTTAATACCGGTGGATACAAATACTTGAAATTTCGTACAGTGTAATGCTTTTATAGTACCTAGACTCTAGAGAAAAGTAGCCGTAATTGGCACGCCCCTTTTGGTACCTCCCACACAAATGGACCATTTTACACTAAAAGCTCACAGCTTATAACTTTAATATCAGTGCATATGAATACTTGAAATTTTGTACAGTGTAATGCTTTTATGGTACCTAGAGTCCAGAGAAAAGTGACCGTTATTGAGACCCTCCTTTTGGTACCTCCCACACAAATGGACTATTTTGCAGCAAAAGTTAACAGCTTATAACTTTAATACCAGTGCACACTTTAAAGTTATTAAATGCAATTTAAATTGATAATAATTAAATTAAAACAAAAAAATAGCTAATTTACGAATATTTGTGGGACTAAATGTGAGGGGATTCGTAAGTCGGTTCACCCGACTGAACTTTCTTAATTGTTTCTTATGCATACCACATTGCAATTAATTAACACAGTTCCTCGCATGTATTCATAAGATAAATATTTAATTATGTTTATTACAATCTAGCAGAAACAAAACATGTGTATGTATCAGAAATTGGGCTATCATTTGACAATTTTTCCCTTTTTATAGTCGTGTGTCAACTGTGCAAATTATCTAATGGTGATTTCGTTTCTGAAAAATAATGTGCCCACCCCATTTAGCGACATTTTAAAAATTACCCCTTGCATGCGAACAATCGAACAAAAATCGTGCGGTGATTAAAACCCATACTTACATTATAGCGCAACCATTTGGTAGTGCATTCAAAATGTTCGCTTTCATTTAGGTTTGGTTCTGAAGTCTGCTTGTTGACGGTTCAACACTCCACACCGTGGACTGGGCTGAGTGTGGAAAATGCGATTTTTTCGCATTTGAGAAGTGTAATAACTTTACAAACGAAATCAAAACCCGTTCATACGACTGCACCATTTTAACAAACGTAAAATGTAGAAACAATTTTACATTTTTTTCACAATCACCATAAAATATTTTTTTGTGCAACACAATGTGGCCATCCCTTAAATAGAAATACAAATTGGCCTTTTTCTTGAGGGCCTTGATATTTCACTTGCAATATGTGTTTTGTGCAACACCCCATCTGCACAATGGGATTTTTCGCTCTGTTTAAATTTGCCGGGGATGAGTATTTGTATAAAATGTGCATATGTATTTGCTGTTAAATTAAAGTTGGCGAATCGAAATTGTTGAATTTTGTTTGCATATTGATTGCTACTGTTGATATTCATATGTTCATATTGATGTTGTGCAACTTATAAATATTTAATGTGAGAACTGTGAAAATTGATGATTGTTCGACGTAGCCATTCAAAGTCATGGTTAAACCACCTGCTGCTCTGATGTAGCTACTGCGGTAGTGATGGTGTTGTTGTTACAAGTCCTCCTTCCTCTTCCCACACGAAATGGATTTCATTATTTGGTTCAGTAAAACATTCGATATTAAAAATCGTGAGAGTGTATGTACTGGATTCTGGTTCCTTTCGGTATAGTAAAAGGCTGAAAGTTTATGCGTAAAAAAAGATGTACTACAAATTTAAAAAGTACTTATAAATAATTTTAATGTTTTTTTAAATATTTACATTTTTTGTAATTCGATATCGAATTGATAGCTTTCATTCCAAAATATTCTAAGTTAACCTACAAGTTTGCATTATCTAAATATTCCAAACTATCAGCCTGTTTCTCCATTTCAAATGAAAACCCCGGCTAAAAAAAACATGCTGTCATGTTATTTTTGTTAAGTATTGTTTGGCATCTCATCTCATCTCGTTTACAAATTATTCAGTTTTATTATCAAAATAATCGTTTGCCAATTGCGCTAAGTCAATTTTTTTTAAATAAAAAAAGGAACACTTTTCCTTCGACCCACGACCTTGACACCCATGAGCAATATTTTAGCTCTCGTTAAGAGCTATCTTTTTGCCATTGACCGATTCCCAATCCGACGTACCGGAATCATCGGTCCATATTTCTTCAAAAATGATGCCGGTGAGAACGTAACCGTCAATGGCGACCATTATCGTGCCATGATAACCGACTACTTGATGCCTGAAATTTAAGCTCGTGATCTCGGCGACATTTGGTTTCAACAAGACGGTGCCACTTCCCACACATCGCATCAATCAATGGTTTTATTGAGAGAACACTTCGGTGAGCAGATAATTTCACGTTTTGGGCCGGTCGATTGGCCACCAAGATCGTGCGATATCACACCATTATACTTTTTTCTGTCGGGATATGTAAAGTCTAAAGTTTATGCGGACAAACCCGCTTCGATTCAGGCCTTGGATCAAAACATCACGCCTGTCATTCGCCCGTTACCAGTGGAAATGCTCGAACGAGTCATCGAAAATTGGACTCAACGGATGGACCATCTGAGACGTAGCCACGGCAAACATTTGATAGATATAATCATCAAAAAATAAATGCCAAAGAATGTTCTTTCAAATGATAATAAACATTCCCCATTCAATTTGAATTTTCTGTGTTCTTTTCTTTAAAAAAGTAGGGAACCTCGAAATGGATCACGCTTTATTATGAGTCCCTTTTCATCATTTTTATGAGAAATAAGCAGATTTCGAGTTATTACATAATTATGATATTTTTCTACTCATTGCTGAAAATATTTATTGATATTAGTTTTTGAATGCTTGTAAATGTTTGTAAATGTTTTTTTTCGGTTAGCGTTTATGGAAATTACAAAGCTAACTAACAAAACTTGCTAAATTATGAAACCTGTTGATTGTTCACAAATATGTTGAAAGGAGACCTAGAGTATTTTTTTTGCGAGGAATATTTTTCTCAAAGACATCAACTACAAATGTCTTCGATTTGTATGACGTTTGACATATGATAAGATTTGATTGTAAATTTTTAGTGGTAAGGGGGTGAGAAGCTTTGGTGATTGTTTTGAGAGAAATAATTCTCCAAGGGTTCCATTTATTTCGTTCTTTGGTGTATTGGCGTGTATTCCGAAGTCTTGCACTTCAAAATCACCTCCGAGGTAACTAAACTCTTTGACTTCTATGCAAACTTTGTGTTCGAATATCGCGAAAACAGGAGCTAAGCTAGAAAAATGCTTCTGTTACATTTTTAAAGTTTCCATTTCCAAAAACGCAAATCAGATGTTTGTCGTCTAGTCGTCGAACGAAAGCAAATTTTCGACATAGAGAAACAGGCTGTATATTAGGGTGGGTTGATTTTTTTCTTTGAAATCGTATAGCAAAAACGTAAACTACATAAAATTCTAAGAAAATTCTCCGAAGAAACCATGTACCTAAAATAAAATCCTAATCCGCGCCTCTCGACTTGAAAATTTATATGCCCGCCTTTGCCACAAAAAAATAAATGTTAGGAAAAAAGCTATTTCCAAAAAAAATCGAATTTTCTGAATAAAATTGTTTAGTAAGGTAGTTCTTTTGCACTTTACATCTTTTCTACACCCAACATTTTTCTTCTTTAAAAAAAATATTCACCCAAGTAAAAAAGTTTGTATATAATTTTATATTTAATATTTTTATAAGAAACATAGATAAACAAATTTTCGTTCATAATTTAATAAAAAAGATTGGAAATACAAAAAAAATATTGCACTCAAAATTGTTTTCAGTATTTATAAAATAACCTTCTTTTGTTTCGATAAACAATTCTTATTTTATAATGCAAATAAAAACGTGAAACGTGTTCTAACTATTTTTTATATAGAACGCAAATCGGAGGAGATGCAAATTGTGGTTTAACTGCTTTTTTGATAATTGAATATTTTGATTAGTCTCAAGACAAAACCTGTATTGCATAAACTATAATATAACAAGTAAGAAAGTTTCAGTCGGGTAAACCGACTAAGGTATACTTCACATTGTGAGTACTGTAATATGAAATACACGAATTAATCTGTCAATTTGTATAGGAGATACCTGAGGGGGATTAACAAATACTCCTATTTTTCGCTAAACAGTAAACTTCAAATATATTGCACTGTATCGAATTGTAAGCGTTTATATGCACTGGTATATTAAAGTTATGATCTATTCAATTTTGGTATGATTTGGCCATTTTGTGTGGGAGGTACCAAAAGGGGCGTGGAAACTTCGCCCATTTTTCACTGGATTGTAGGTACTATGAAACCATTACACTGTACAAAATTTCAAGTGTTTTTGTGTATAGGTATTCAAGTTATAAGCTGTTAAATTTTGGAGCAAAAAGGTCCATTTGATTGGAAGGTACCAAAAGGGGCGCGGTAACTTCGCCCATTTTTCTTGAGGTGATAGTGACTAATAAAGTAATATTATGTGTAGAATTTCAGAGGATTCAAATAAGTAGTATAGAAGTTATTAAATAATCAATAATTCACTTAATATTAACACTTTGTGGGGGAGGTACTAGAAGGGGAGGACCAATATGGCCCATCTTCGAACTTAGCCGGAGATAGAAAAATATATTACTACATACCAAATTTGAAGTCAATTGGTTACTCCTTTCGAGAGTTATCGTGCGCACCAGATAGCAGAAAGACAGACAGACGGACGGAAATTGCTCATTCGACTAAAAACGGCCTAAAACGGATATCCGCCAAACATACATAGGGTCTTATGTCACTCCTTCGATGTGTTACACTTTTGGCCCGTAGCAAATGGTATATACCCTCGTATCACTAAAGTGTGGGTATAATAAAATATAATATATTTCAAAAAAAGAAAATAATTTCAAGTCGAGAGGCGCGGATTAGGTTTTGATTTTAGACCCATGGTTTCTTCGGAGAATTTTCTTAGAATTTAATGTAGATTACGTTTTTGCTATACGATTTTTAATTTTTTTTCATCCATACAAATCAACCCGCCCTACTGTATATATTTATGTGGTGTTAATCTGCCAACCCAATCAAGTGTTTAGTTATGTTCATGAATTCCACCCAAATTTAATAATTAATTTAATTTTATTTAATAAATAATCTGACCCTAATATATCATTTATTGAAAAGGCCTTAATTAGTGATTGGTACCTAATGAAAGTACTATTTTTATAGTAGATAATCGTGTCACTATGAGTATTCAGAAGTCCAA
This sequence comes from Eudasyphora cyanicolor, assembly GCA_963930755.1. Classification (NCBI taxonomy): domain Eukaryota; kingdom Metazoa; phylum Arthropoda; class Insecta; order Diptera; family Muscidae; genus Eudasyphora; species Eudasyphora cyanicolor. The sequence goes on along the minus strand of OZ005736.1, from coordinate 168,771,388 downwards.
CAAAATCAATGTACATATTTCACCACGCGGACAATTTGACAACTTGTTAATTGTACCGAGCCAAAAATACATTTGACAACACAAACCGAAAGCGAAGTATAATAATAAAATTCGAATATTGACCCAATGTATTTTTAGTTCTAAGCCTCAAATCTAAAGAAATATAACCACTTAAAGTTATACAGAGAAAATTGTAACCGAAAACACTGGTTTGCATATTTTTGTCGAAGGAATGTGCATGACATTTTATGGTGTAATATGGTATCCTAAACACGAAAAAAAAAATGTTAATGGTAATTTTTTTTCCAACTTGCGATTTTCTTGGATAAAGTCGGGGTAACCTTTAAATTATAGGAAATTGTGAGGGCTACAAATGTTGACAATATCACAAAAAGTTGTTGACAAAAAGAAGTTTAGTTGCTGTTGTTAAAGAAATAAGAAACAAATATATTTGATCACAAAATCGATTTTTTGCTTTAACGAACAATTTTCATTTGGAAAAACCTTCTTTGATCCATTTTTTTAAATCTACCATCCTAACGAAAAAAACAATGCAAAAAAATCTGTGGATAAATATAGAAATTATAGTTATATGAAGTAAGCGAATTTCAACAAAATCATGTTTTATACACCCACTTTTGTGAACGAGGGTATATATATCGCATCTTCTTCCAAGAGTGTGACACATCGAAGGAGTGAGCTAAGAGACCACATGTACATATATTTGGCGGAAATACGCTTTGCGTAATTTTAGGCCATTTAAGTAATGTCCGTCAGTCCGTCTGTCTGCCTGGCTGGTGCGCACGGTAACATTCGATTGACTTAAAATTTGGTAAGTGTTAATACGTTTCCTATCTTAGACTAAGATCAAAGATGGATCATGTTGGTCCACTCCTTCGAGTCACGAAGGGTCAACATTTAGTAAAATATTGATTATTTTACAACTTCTTTACAACTTCTCAGAATCGTTCACAATTCCACAAATAGTATTCGTTTTTTGATCGCTACCACCTTGAGGAAAATGGGCGAAGTTGCCACACCCCTTTTGGTACCTCCCATGCAAATGGACCATTTTGCACAAAAAGTTAACAGCTTATAACATTGATTGCATTGTGTAATGCTTTTGCGTACCAACAGTCCCATGAAAAATGGGCATTGTTGCCACGCCCCTTTTGGAAACTCCCATACTAATAGACCATTATGCACAAAAAGTTAACGGCTTATAACTTTGAATCTAGTCACTTGAAATTGTGTGCAGTGTAACTATTTTTTAGTACCTATAGGCTCTCGAAAATGTACGTTATTGGATGCCATATTTTGGTACCTCCCATTCAAATGTACCATTTTGAACATAAAGTTATAAGCTTATGTTATCGATTTCAGCGCATACAAATACTTGAATTTTTGTACAGTGTATTGATTTTATAGTACCCATAGTACAATGCCACACCCCTTTTGGCACCTTGCAAACAAAACGGTTAAAATAAAACATATGAAAAATATTTTTTTCAATTTCCATTACTTTTATATATAAAAACGTAGACAAATTCTTTGTAACGCCATCAGGCAAGAACTACTGAACCGATTTTAAAAATATTTTTTCTAAATGAAAGGCCACAGATTGATCTTAAAAAAAGTGGCGGAGTCAAAAATGGGCGTGGCATTATTTACAATTTTAATATCTCAGAAAGTATTGATCGTAAAAGATTGATCGAAATTTTGTACATACAATATTAAAGCTATTATCTAAAACTTCAATAAAAATGGACGGAATCGGATAAGTGGGAGTGGCAAAATTTAATTTCTATGAAACTATTGACCATAGAAGAAGGAAATTTGGGTAGTTGGTTATTTGGGTCAATATTAGTAATTTCACCAAAAGTGGGCGTGGTGAATACGAGGGCGTGGCAATATTTAAATTTTAAATATCTTCAAAACTATTTATCGGATAAGAACGAAATTTGTTTTAAGTTATTAGAGTCAATATAAGATTGCATTATTTAAAATTTGAATATCTAATAAAGTATTGATCGTAAAAGAACGAAATTTGTTATTAATTATTATCTATTTACTATCTTAAACTTGAATAAAAATAGTTGGGATCGGATAAGTTGGTGTGGCAAAGGCGGGCCTAGTAATGTTTGGAAATTTAATGTCTAGCAAGCTATTGACCATAGAAGAACGAATTTGGATAGTTAGTTATTGGGGTCAATATTTGTAATTTGAACAAAAGCAGGCGGAATTGAATAACAGGGCGTGGCAATATTAACATTTTAATGTATCAGAAACCATTTATCCTAGAAGAACGAAATTAGTTTTGTACGTTATTGGAGTCAAACAATTGACAAGAATTCTTCACCACAAATTCTAATTACATCGATCCAGGTTTTGATCGAGTCACCAAATAGAGGTCGCCCTCAAATTTGATTATTCATGACATATAGTCCAGTTTTTGCAGTTTGTGTTTTATTTATACCAATGGCGATTTCGATTTTGGAAAAAGTGCAGCTTTTTCTTTACGCTTTTCCCGAGAACTGGAAATTTCTTAAACATTTTGGAAATGTGAACATTGGAGTTATGTTAAATTCGGAGACTACATCATTTCGACTTAAAAGGTAGAAATATTTTCTAGCATTTCATGTCGACGGGGCAAAATTTTTTCTCGAAACGAAATCGCCATAGAAATCTACATAATGCAAATTGAAAACAATCATATCCGGTTCTTCTTAAATACTTCTCTTAATTGTTTTGGGTAAAAAAGATCAAGGATTATGAAAAAATCGCGATATAATTAATATTTTAAATATCGCGGACATTATAAAAGACGTTTGTTTTATAGTTCTAACTATTACCGATTTGTGTTACAAATCTATGTAACCAAATTGCCTCTGGGTGATACTGTCTAAAAATACGCCATAGAGTATCCCCTCTACTCTACTATGTCGCAATTATGGTACAGGTCGCAATTATGGTCCGATCTCGACGAAACTTTACACATATCTTTTTTTTGGCCCAAGGACGATCCCTATTGAATTTGGTTAAAATCGGTTCAGATTTAGATATAGCCCCCATATATATGTTACCCCGATTTGACAGGTAAGCGCTGTAAAAACTGTATTTTATATCCGATCAGTATGAAATTCGGCAAACAGAGGTTTCTTATTATATGAATGAACACTGTTAAATTTGGAAGAAATCGGTTCAGATTTAGATATAGCCCCCATATATACGTTACCCCCGATTTGACATGTAAGCGCTGTAAAAATGTTATTTTATATCCGATCAGTGCGAAATTCGGCAAAGAGAGGTTTCTTATTACATGAAGGAATACTGCCAAATTCGGAGAAACTCGGTTTAGATTTAGATATAACACCCATATATATGTTACCCCCGATTTGACCTGTAAGCGCTGTAAAAACTGTACTTTACCCCCGATTTGACATTTAAGCGCTGTAGAGACTGTAATTTATATCCGATCAGTACGAAATTCGACAGAAGGAGGTCTTTTTACATGAATGAGTATTCGGGGAAGATCGGTTCAGATTTATATTAAAGCTCCATATATATGTTCCTCCTGATTTGGTATCAAACCGCTATAGAAGTTGTATTTTACTTCCGATCATTAAAATTTTCCAGAAAGATGTTTCTCAATTTAGGAACGAATATTGCTTAATTTAGCGATTATCGTTTCAGAATTAGATAATATGTTTCTACCCAATTACCAATTATTCCAAATTATTATGGCAATGACCCTCATCGCATTGTTAGGGAGGTGTAGGGTATTATATAGTCGGCCCGCCCGACTTTCTGCCTTTCCTTACTGGTTAGTAATGGCGTAGTTTCTACTTGTCAAATGTCAAAGAATAAAAGCTTTAAAAGTGACAGCTACCGAAATACCGGGTGATTCAAAATAACACCTCTTGTTGGAAACCCCTTTATTATCGAATACCCGGGTGTATATGGTACCGACAATCTATAAATTTGGTGTGCGTTATTATGTTAACAAAGTGAGTTTCCCCGTCAAATAATGGGTGAGATCGGACCGGTGCATATCTACATATACATTAGGGCGGGTTGATTTGTATGGATGAAAAAAAATTAAAAATCGTATAGCAAAAACGTAATCTACATTAAATTCTAAGAAAATTCTCCGATGAAACCATGGGTCTAAAATCAAACGCTAATCCTCGCCTCTCGACTTAAAAATTTTTTTCCTCTTTCGCTAAAATTATTTTCTTTTTTTGAAATATATTATGTTTTATTATACCCACACTTTAGTGAAACGAGAGTATATATCATTTGCTACGTCCAAAAGTGTAACACATCGAAGGAGTGACATAAGACCCTAAGTATGTTTAGCGGATTTTTAGGTCGATTTAAGTCGAATGAGCAATGTCCGTCCGTCTGTCTGTCTGCTGGCTGGTGCGCACGATAACTCTCGAAAGGAGCAACCGATTGACTTCAAATTTGGTATGTGGTAATATTTTTTTCTATCTCCTGCTAAGTTCGAAGATGGACCATATTGTTCCACTCCTTCTAGTACCTCCCCCACAAAGTGCTAATACTAAGTGAATTATTGATTATTTAATAAATTCTATACTACTTATTTGAGTCCTCTGAAATTCTACACAAAATATTATTTTATTTGTCGCTATCATATTTGAAGTTTTCTGTTTAGCGAAAAATAGGAGTATTTGTTAAACCCCCTCTGGTACCTCCCATACAAATTGACAGATTGATTCATGTATTTCATATTACATCGGTTTACGCGACTGAAACTTTCTTACTTGTTATATTATAGTTTATGCAATACAGGTTTTGTCTTGAGACTGATCAAAATATGCAATTATAAAAAAAAACAGTTGCATCTCCTCTGATTTGCTTTCTATATAAAAAATAGTTAGAACACGTTTCACGTTTTTATTTGCATTATAAAATAAGAATTGTTTATCGAAACAAAAGAAGGTTATTTTATAAATACTGAAAACAATTTTGAGTGCAATATTTTTTTTGTATTTCCAATCTTTTTTATTAAATTATGAAAGAAAATTTGTTTATCTATGTTTCTTATAAAAATATTAAATATAAAATTATATACAAACTTTTTTACTTGGGTGATTATTTTTTTAATGAAGAAAAATTTTGGGTGTAGAAAAGATATAAAGTGCAAAAGATCTACCTTACTAAACAATCTTATTTACAAAATTCAATTTCTTTTAGGAAAAGGATATTTTTCTAAAATTTATCTGTTTGGCAAAGGCGGGCATATAAATTTTCAAGTCGAGAGGCGCGGATTAGGATTTTATTTTAGATAAATGGTTTCTTCAGAGAATTTTCTTAGAATTTTATGTTGCGTACGTTTATGCTATACGATTTTAAAAAAATAATCAACCCGCCCTAGTATACATATGTACAAATATACATTTTGTAGGTGAATGACTAAAACAACTAGATCGACTTAATATTTTGTATTTTTACTTTGTACTTAAATTAAAAGAGTGCGAGTTTTCAGATTTCTGACATTTCTTTAGACGTACAACAATAGTAAAATATCACAGTAAGGGTCAACACGACTATTTAAATAAAAATTAGTTTAAAGGGAATGCAAATGATTTTATACAGAAATTTCTGTGTTTGAGCTCTGACAAACCGCGAAGATAAAGGGTAATCAAAAAGTTGTTATCTTAAATGTTCGCATGCGAAGCAGCGGGTACCTGCTAGTGTATAATAAAGGACATTTTTGTGTACATTTTTCTTTCAGTCCATAAAGCATTACAATTTTCGCGACCAACAGTTTGAAGTCAACATTTTCAATTAACACATTTATGGATTCCACAGACATTCGGGGGAAAAACATATACATACATATATCATATCAACTGAGCAGAGCTTAATTTGTCTTCCCAATTGTCTTCTGTCTGTGCAGATGAAGCGACAACACACGCACACACACGCACTCACATACACGATACACTGACTGATATGGCGGAAGCAGCATCACGACAAAATATTTATTTTCTTTTCCGGACGTCATACTCTGCTTACACGCAGACAAACAGACGGACAGACAGACATGTTCCCAGTTTCGAGGCATCTTTTGATAATGTGAATGTGTAACATTTATCATAAGCCCTAATAATCCTTGGCAGACGTAACATTCATAAATTTCCTTGTTGCCGCCGCTTTCAGCTCAATTTATAAACACTTCCTGCTTGTGTGTGTGTGTTTCCGTGTGTGAGTGTTGCCGGTGCTGTCGCTGTTTTTGGGGCTTCCGTTTCCGCTGAAGAATTATTAAGACACCAGTTTTGATGACAACATGAAAGATGATGTTACACATTTACTCCATGACTCAATACGGTGCGTGACGGGAGGTTGAGATGAGGCAAAGTCTCATAAAATAATTTGTTTGTTTGCATATCCTTGCTATCCTTAAACATACTTACACTGGGACTGTAATATTTTGTCTCCTTCGCTGTTCACAGTATGTGTCAAAAACGGCGGCATAAATTCACTATTGGTGTGTGTGTGTGTGGTGGCTTTATGGATTGTTGGGGTATATTCCATAGATGTCTTATGTCTTATTTATGTTCATTCACATGTATCATGATACCCGCCAAAGTGTTCCAACCTACCAACCGCTCAGCCACTGTGGCATTTCACACATTATTCGTTGGTATTTTTCATTTTCTATGCCTACAAAATGGGTGGGTGGGGTGTTTCGCCTATTAGTTCCTCACTACGACTCCTGCTGTTTTCATATTAAATTGAGCATTTTTTTATGAACTGTAAATACGCATACCGGATTATGAATGAATATTTGACTATCGATGTTAATGAAAATTTAAATAGTAATTTATAGGTTACACATATTTGGACTATAAAGTCACTAGAGATAACATAGCAATTACATATGCCCGTACTCGTACTCGTAAAGGGTGATTTTTTGATAACTTTCTTTTTGGCTGCTAAGCTCTTTTCGTATTTTCATCTTTAAACATTGAATTATATAGACCGTTCTCTCGACTCAAATAAAGATTGCATATATTTCTCTAAATTCTGTGTGTTTTTTTAAATCAAATCCGAAAGCTCTTAAAAAATCACTCGATATATATGTACAGGGTGGCTGATGAATATTGCTACATTAAGAAATTCAAATAACTTTTTTCAGTGTGTGGAATTCAGTTTTCTTTTATTCATAATTAGTTTTAAGAAGTAAAAGCGTTAAGTTCGGCCATTCTGAATCTTATATACCCTCCACCATGGATAGCATGTGACCTCACAAAATAACTGGTGGAGGGTATAAAAATAATGGAATTTAAATGCCACCACTGCCCTGTGCGGCATCTTACCAAAAAGTTGTTCATTACTGCTTGGAGAGTTGAGACAGGAATAGCAGCAATTGTTTCTCGAATGGATTGCTTTAGTTCATTCAAATTTGTTGGTTTTGTTTGTAGACTTCCTGTTTGCAATAACCCTACAAGAAAAAGTCAGGTGCAGTAAGGTCAGGCGACCTGGGGGGCCAACGGAATGTTGAGTTTCTGGATATCAGCTTATTGGGAAATTTGCCCCGCAATTCTATCATAAAAGGCCGGGCTATGTGAGGAGTTGCACCATCTTGCTGAAACCACACAGAGTTAAAAGAAATTCTCATTCGGCGTAATTCTGGATAGAAAAACTCTCTCAACATGCTCAAGTAACGGCCTCCAGTAACTGTAATGGTGTGACCGTTTTCTTCGAAGAAGTAGGGCCCGACAATGCAGCGTGATGAAACTGCACACCACACTGTGACACGAAGTGGATGCAATTCCGTCTCATGGAGTATCTGTGGGTTGGAAGCACTCCATATTCGACAATTTTGTTTGTTTATGTTGCCGTTTAAATCGAAATGGGCCTCGTCAGACATGAAAAGTCAGTTCAACATGTTTCCGTCCTCCTCCACCATTTGAAGCATCTTCTTGTAAAATTCCAAGCGAATCGGGAAGTATGCTGAGTTCACTTTGTTGGCCATTTGAATTTTATATGGGAATAACTCCAAAACTTTGTGCATAATTGACTGCAATGACTGTCCGCTTATACCCATTTGAGCAGATAAGGTTCTTGACGAAACTCTTGGATTGTTTTGTATGGCATCAGCATCGATTGTTTCCTCCGTCCGAACTGAAGGGTTTCGATGGTAAGGTCTTCTGTTGACTATCCCATGCTCGGAAAAATTGTTAACAAGTCTCTTTATGGTCAATCTGCTCGGAGGATTGCCGCCAAACGTGCCCCTATACTCTCTTTGAACCGAAACTACGGACTTCAGTGCGTAATAGCGGCGGACAATCAAAATTCTTGTTTCAGTGTCCCAGTTATCCATTTTTGTTAAATCTAAAAATCAATCTGCAAAATAAAAAAAATTAAACAGTATCATTAAATAGAAAAAAAGTTATTAAATTTTTTTTGCTAGCAGCTTTCATCAGCCACCCTGTAGGAGTAATTTTATAGATACATCTCTATCTTTATATATTAAATCCTTTGTACGTTTGTTTGAAAAACATGACCTCCGAACCCACAAGAGCGAATGGGCTAAAAATTTAACGCTAAGTGTTGCCTGGCGCCATCTGGCATTTCCATTGGAAAGTTTGACATTTTTAGCATAAACGTACTCAGAACGTTTTGACGTGCGACCATCATTTGTGTTGCTTACAGTGACTTGAAAAAATCAATTTGTGCAAAAAAATGGAATTAACTCGTGGACATTTTCGTGCGATAATTTTTCACAACTTTCGACGTGGATTATCACGACAAGAGTGCACCGATCAACTTAAATCTTAGTATGGCGACCCAGCAAAATTTCTCATTACCAAATAATACGACGAGTAAGCAAAGTTCGATAATGGTAAGTACTTATTATTTAGCCACTTTTCTCATTATTTAAACAAGGGGATGTCATTGGAGGAAAGTACTTCCCAAAAGCATACAATAAAGTAGCATAATAAGTACTTATTTGTAGCATAGGCACACCACATAAAAATGTGCTTATATTTTCACGATTTTAAGTACTTGAATAATGCATTATTAAAAAGTTATAAAATAAGTAGTATTTATGGGAGATATTTAGAAATGACCATTTAAAGTGATTTTGAGCATATTTCTCGAAACAAACAATTTTCTCATGCCAGATTTGAATCTCTGAACCCAAACCCCCATGTAAAAAATTCTTCAAAGGATTTACATCATGTGATATACGCAAATATTTATGGTATTTTCATTCAAATCTGCACGTATTATTTGAAAACATGTTGCATTATATTTTAATTTACCAACATGATTTTGATTATAAAAAATCACTTATTTCTCATTCAAATCTGCACGTATTATTTGAAAACATGTTGCATTATATTTCAATTTGCCAACATGATTTTGATAATAAACCAGTAAGGAAAGGCTAAATTCGGGCGGTGCCGACTATATAATACCCTACACCACTCTCGTAATATTGAATAACTCTGATATATAAATTTTGTAATTCATGTATAAATTGTTTACATAAATTTACTTTTGGGACATTTTATACTTAAATAATACCCTGTACCACAGTGTGGTGTAGGGTATAAAAACGATTGGATCTAAAGAGCCAAATCGGATGAAACATATATATGGGAGCTATAGCTAAATCTTTACCGATTTTCTTCAAATTCGGCAATGTTGGTTCATGGATCAAGAAACTCTACCATTCTAAATTCTACGGACGGACATTGTTAAATCGACTCAGCTAGTGATTCTGAGTCGATCGGTATACTTTAAGGTGGGTCTAGCTGTGTTATTTTCAGGTGTTACAAACATCTGCCGTGAAACAAACTTATAATACCCTGTACCACAGTGTGGTGTAGGGTATAAAAATCACTTATTTCTGTTATTATTGGTACGTCATTATTAATAAGCCGAAAGTAATGCAGCGAATAATGAGATGTCATTATTTGGTAATCCTATAGCACTATGAAAAACTGGTTTAATGAATTCAATCGTGGCCGACGCTCGCTCAAAGACGAAGGTCGTCCAAAAACGGCCGTTGTGCCAGAGAACATTGATGCCGTGCGTGAACTGATAATGCAAGATCGTCATGTGACATACCGTGAGATAGAGGCATCCTTAGGCATTTCTTCCAACAGTATACATTCGATATTGCATGAACACCATACATTCGATATTCAATGACACCATCTTAAAATTCTGTGAAAAATATAGTTATGTAGCCCCATAAATTATTAACGAACGCTGAACATTTTATGATGATGTTCAGCCCCGTTCTTTTTTAAAAAATGTTTATTATCAGAGATGTATTTCAAGGTATTCTAAGGGTATATGAAAAAAACGCGTTTTCAAAAAAATTTTTAGGTTCGCCCTTTCTGAATTATGCGAACGATATACAAAAACTTAGAAAAATTCTTTGTAACGGCATCACACCAGAACTACTGGACCGATTTTGAAAATGTTTCTCTTATATGAAAGCTTCTTGGCCACAGATGGTTCTTAAAAAAATTAAAAGTGGGCGGGGTCAAAGGAGGGCGTGGCATTATTTAAAATTTGAATATCTCAGAAAGCATTGATCGTAGAAGAACGAAATTTCGTACATACGTTATTCGAGCTATTATCTAAGACATCGACAAAAATGAACGGAATCGGATAAGAAAGCGTGGCAAAAGTAAGTGTAGCAATGTTTGAAAATGTAATATCTCGGAAACTATTTACCATGGAAGCACGAAATATGGGTAGTTAGTTATTGGGGTCAATATTAGTACTTTCACCAAAAGTTGGGGGATTGACCAATATTACCATTTTGAATATCTCAGAAACTATTTATCGTAGAAGAACGAAATTGGTTTTGTAAGTTATTGAATTCAATATTAGATTAGCCACAGATGAATGTTAACAAATAAAAAGTAGGCGGAATCAAATGTGGCCGTGGCATTATTTAAAATTTGAATGTCTCAGAAAGTATTGATCGTAGAAGAACGAAGTGCGTACATAGTATGTATGTTATTCGAGCTATAACACCGTGCGCGACTAATTTTTAGTCATGAATATCTCTACATAATTCTGAAAACTGACATGAATCTAAACAAAACTGTATGTGTACTCAGTTTTTTATTTTCTGCTCGAGTTCGAGTTTAAAAGGAGATGTCTTTTTTTAAGGATATAATTATACAGTGCTCGAAATGTACACTTTAAAAATGTAACAGAATAGAGACCCTATGGATATACCTGTTTGGATCTTGCTGAATCCAGTGGTGCTAGACGTTTTCAAGGTTAGCTCTTGTTTTCGCGATATTCGGCCACAGAGTTTGCAAGGAAATCAGAGGGTTAGTTATCTCTGAGATGATTTTGAGGTGGAAGACTTCGAAATACACGTTTCAGTCCAAAGAATGAAATGAAGGGAACCCTTGGAGAATTATTTCTCTCACAACAGTCACCCTCGCTTCTCACCCCCTTACCCCTATAAAATTGCGACCAAATCTTAACATATGTCAAAAGTCATACAAATCGTCGACATGTTTATTTGGTTTCTTTGAGAAAAATATTCCTCGGGAAAAAATACTATAGGTCTACTTTCAATATATTTATGAGCAATCAACAGGTTTCATAATTTATCAAGTTTTGTTAGTTTGCTTTGTAATTTCCATAAACACTAACCGAAAAATTATTTACAAAAATTTAAGTCAAAAGCTAATATCAATAAATATTTTCTGCTACGAGTTCAAAAATACACAAATTGTGTAATAACTCAAAATCTGCTTATTTCTCATAAAAACGTTGAAAAAGGGACTCATAGTATTTTTTCGCGAGGAATATATTTCTCAACAATATTTCTCGACGAAATAATTCTCCAAGGGTTTCCTTTATTTCATTCTCTGGACTGAAGCGTGTATTCAGAATTCTTCCACTTCAAAATCACCTTCGAGATAACCAACCTCTCTGATTTTCTTGCAAACTTTGGGGTCGAATATCGCGAAAACAAGAGCTAGAAGACCATAGAAGACCATTTTTGCAACTTTTTAGTTCCACTTTCTGAAAACAAAAACAGTATTTAGATAGCCCAACATTTTCCCTTTCATTTGACACCCATATCGTCTTATTAGGACTTTTAGGAAAATTACAAAAAATTCGGAATAGTTCTATCCTTAAAAAATTTTATGACCTTTTAAACGCGAACTCGACCAGAACATAAAATAAGTGAGTACACGGTATTTGTTTTGTTTCTAGTCAGCTTTCAGAATTTTATAGACATTTCCATGACTATTACTTTAAGTTCAATTTTGTCACACGCTGTTATCCAAAACTTCAATAAAAACGGACGGGATAGGAAGTAGTTGTAGGAAAAGTGGGCGTAGCATTGTTTAAATATTTTAAACCACGGAAAATATTGGTCATAGAAAAACGACATTTATACATATAGGTAATTATTGGGGTCAATATTAGAAATTTCACAAAAAATGGGCGGGATTGTACTCTGAATATCTCAGAAACTAGTTTTCGTAGAAGAACGAAATTTGTTTTGAATATTATTGGTGTCAGTAATATGGAAGCGGTCCAAAGTAGGCGAGACATTATTTAAAATTTGAATACCTCAGAAACTTTGAAAAAAATAGTCGGGATTGGATTGGTGGGTATGGCAAAATTTTAAAATGCAATATCTCGGAAACCGCTGACCGTAGAAGAATCATATTCGGATTGTAAGTTATTGGAGTCAATATTAGTAATTTCACCAAAAGTGGTTGTGATTGGATTAGTGGTAAATTTATCAGAAGCGTTAGGAATGGGACAAGTATTTGTGGTTCATATCATACGAAATAAATTACTATTGGGTAATTCCAAAGGAAACCGACCCAGTCCGAATATTTATGGATTTAGATTTCAATGAAATTTCACACGCGTATATTGGAAGACCATGCAGACTTACTACCTATTACCAATTGTCCAAATTCATACCGGTTTTGATTTTATAGGGTGCCAAGTTTGTCACCTACAACACTTTATTGCAAATTTAGCCTTTTTGAAGTCGGCATAACTTTTTAACGGAATATCAGATTTGAATGATATAAGTACCATTTGGAAGAACTTTACATTCTCTCTAAGAATTATTAATTAAGCAATTAATTCACCAGAAGAATTAGGAAAGGGACAAGTATTCGTGGTTCATATCATACGAAGTAAATGACTATTGGGTAATTCCAAAGGAAACCGATCCAGTCCGAATATTTATGGATTTAGATTTCCATGAAATTTTACCCGCGTATATTAGAAGACCTTGCAGACTTACTACCTTTTACCAATTGTCCAAATTCATAAAGGGTTTGATTTTATAGGGTGCCCAAGTTGGTTACCTACAACAACTTATTAGAAATTAAGCCTTTTAGAAGTCGGCATAACTTTAGAACGGAATATCAGATTTGAATGATAAGAATTATAAGTAAGTAATTAATTTTTGTCTATTAAGGACATCAAAAGAATTATAAATAAGTAATTAATTTTTGTCTGTTAAGGACATCAAAAGGACTAAAACGTCCTTAATCCTTGGTTATCCTGAAAAGCATATCTTCCATTTTTTTCGTTTTATTTTTAAAAATGACCCACTTATTTTACTACAAAATTTAAAAATTTCAGCGTGGGTCCTCCTTGGGTTAAAAAATCGAAACTTCGAAAAGGAGTGACCGAACGACTTAAAATTTCGTTGATTATAATATTTTATTCAAACCCAGATTATGTTTGATGGACAACCACATCGGCCTACTTCTTGTGGTACGTCCCCCACAAATGGTTAACACTTTGTGACATGTTAAAGCTCTTATAACTTCTATACTACTGACGGGTATCCTGTAAAATTGCATACATAGTAATAATTTTTCCGCCTCTATAAGGTGAACAAAAATGTGCGAAAATGCAACGCCTACTTTTGGTACCTCCCACACAAAGGGACCACCAGCGCATATAAATACTTGAAATTTTGTGCATTATAATATTTATATACAGGGTGGCTGATATGTAATGCAACAAAGTAAAGCGCTATATTTTTTTTAATTTTTTTTTAAATTGTATTGTTCAAAAGCAAAAAATGTAGGAAATAACATAAAATTTTAGAAAGTTTAGATTTGTTCGAATTGGCCACCTTTGGCACGAATTATGGCCTTCGAACGGCCGACAAAGCCATCTCACGCTGCACGAAAGTGGCTCTGCGGTATTTTGGCCCATTCCCGGCGAAGCGCCGTCTTGAGATGAACGATACTTTGGTATTTTTTAGTGCGAACCTTACTCTCTACAATGCGCCCAGGCGCAAAAGTCCAACGGATTGAGATCCGGAGATCTTGGTGGCCATTGTGCTGTAGAAATGAAGCGAGGAACCTCCTTTTTAAACCATTCTTGGTTGACGCGTGCTGAGTGCGATGGTGCTGAGTCCTGTTGGAATGTCCATGGTCTGCGGCCGAAATGTTTGTCTGCCCAGGGCTTCAATACTGTCTTTAGGACATTTTCCCGATAATATTCGGCATTTATTTTGACCCCATGGTCGATGAATACGAGCGGGGAGCGACCATCGGCCGTTACGGCGGCCCACACCATTACCATCGGCGGCGCTTGAGCTCTGGTGGCCAATCGAAGGTGTACATTTTCAGCTGACCTCTTTGGCAAGTAAACCTGATCATTTTGTTTGTTCACAAACTGCTCAATTTGGAATGGCTTCTCGTCGGAGAAAACCAAATTCGGTAACTGGCCACTTTCGTGCAAGCGAAGCAACTCCTTGGCTCTTTCTAGTCTAACTTTTTTTGTGCATCGGTGAGCTCTTGCACTTTTTGGAACTTCAATGGCTTTAGTCCAAGCTCATTTTTTAATATGAGATCTCGCGGTATGTTCAGCTCACGAGCAATTTTTCTACCACTGCGCGTGGATTTCGATCAAATCTGGCCTTCACTTTTCGGATCATTTCTGGTGTTGTTACCGTTTTTTTCGTCCACTTTTTGGACGCGATGCAACACTGCCAGTATCACGGTAACGAGCAATGGTACGAGAAACAAAAGATTTATTCACATTTAAATGCTGGAGGGCTCTAACGATAGCCACTTGTGTTTTTCCACCCAAATATAAAGCAATCACACTATCACGCCTGAATTCCATCACGAATAACTTTTTTCTGAATGCAATAGATCAAAATGCTTTTGTAAGCTTGTAAACAATAAAATGAATTGTCACTGAAATAAATCTGTCAGCTATCAGACTAGCGGTTTAGAAATGATAGCAACCTGAAGTTGGTTGCAATACATATCAGCCACCCTGTATTTAAAGAAATTCATCAACAATAATTTTATTTATACTTAAACACATACTTTATTTGAGAAATTTAGTTTGCAAATATATTTTGTTGCAATATATTAATATATGCGTTCCAAATATATTTTACTGATTTTCAAATAAAATGTATTTACTCAGAAATATATAATATTTAAAAATTTGTGTTCCAAATATATTTTCTTTCGATTCAAACATATCAAAAAATGCGACTTTGCCCCGTGTAATGATACAAAAAATTAATAATAATTTTTTTTCCGATTTTATGGGATAGTATGCCTCAATCTATACGAAAAATTTAAATTAAACATCTGTGAAAAAAATAAAAAAAGATCTAAATAAATCATACTTTGGGAAAGGCATACTCCGTTTTGTCAGTATTATACACGGGGAATAATCGTAATTTTTGATATGTGTGAGTTGAAAGAAAATATATTTTTGGAAACCATTTTTTAAATATTATATATTTGTTAACAGATACATTTTATTTGAAAATCAAGAAACTTAGTTTGGAACGCACGTATTTATATATTAGAACATAATATATTTGCAAGCTGAATTTCACAAATAAAATATATATATATATATATTTACACACAAACAAAGTTATTGTTTAAGAATTTTTCCAAATATATTTTATTTAAGAAATACAACTACTTAAATACAAATTAATCTTTGTTTCGAAAATACTAGTACCAAGTAAAAAAATATTCGAATGGGAACATATTTTTATTTAGAACAATATCCTCCCAAACATATAGTAATAGTGTGTGTAAAATATTATATATTTTTTCATACACTTAAATATTATATTTTTTGGAGGATATTGTTCTAAACAAAATAATGTTTCCATCCTAATATTTTTTTATTTGGAACTAATATTTCCGAAATATTCCGAAATAATATTTCCAATGCCTTAATTTGAAGGCAAGTTTTTTGCTTTTCAATAGTTCAACGTGATTTGTTTAGAAATTTTATATATGTGTACAATTCAATTATAATTTATATTATAATCTTTCGTAACTATACAATTTATATACATTAATGAATTTGAAGAAAGTGATGAATTGGAATATTTATAAATTAAAAATTAGCGCTGTAAAGAAAAAGCTAATGCTGCTTATGATTTTTTTTAATTATGAAGTATAACACGAAATCTAGGAAAAACTAACTATATTTCGAAAAAGCCAGCAAAGTTTTAAAAGTCTATTTAAATAAAATATATATGAAAAACTTCTTAGGCAATAACTTTGTTTGTGTGTAAACACATATTTTATTTGTGAAACTCAGTTCCAAAATATAATTTGATCTATTGAATTAATATAAACGTCAGTAAAATTAATTAATTTTACATATTTTACTCTTGACTTATCAAGAACCTATGGAAAAAAGGAATTTTGAATTTAACATATTTCCTTACAATATTAAAGGGGATTGAGAATAATGTTTTGCTGCTTTAAAATACTCGAAGTTCAATATTTTTGAACCGAATTGATTCACCAAGCGAAACACTGTTATTAAAGCAAAAAAAATTGCTTTGCAGTTCACAATTGTACATGAATGTCCAAGTTTTAAAGCTATTTATATATCAGAAAGCTATGTTCATTTGCCTAAACACAATTACCACCTATTCCATCCATCATGTTTATCCAAAAACAGAACATATTTTTCCAAAGGTTTTTGTTGTATTATTTCTTAACGAATTTAAGTTTGAATTAATGTCGCTCCCATTCGATGTCCTCGCATTTACAACATCCATTGCACATGCTCCAAAATGAGTATGCGAAAAAAGGAGAACCTGACGAGCATAAAGAGAATTCTTGAAGAAAATCCTTTAAAGTTTTCTCTTTGTAAGTCATTACAAAAATTCTCTCTCCAGTAGCTCTCTTTCTTTCTGTCACTGTTCATATTCCCAGGGGAATACTAACAGATTTGTAATAAATTTTAGATTGGAGTAGGTGGTTCGTTGGATCTTTTGCTGCTGCAGCCGCAGTCGCTGCTGGTAAAACACCAAGTGTCCCCCTGTACTGGTTACTGGTTATGAAGGTACTGCGACACCAATGTGACTTCAGTATTACCGAATAAACACAGAGTGTCTTTTGCTGTCGCTGAGGTGGAGAGCAAGTGTGTATGTGTGTGTGGGCCATTAAACAAATACCAATACACAAAATGGTGAGCAGAAGGACGAAATCTATAAAAAAAATATATACGTACTCGTATATGCGGTGACACTCCTACATTTCGTGTGCGCAGCAGTAATAATGCCAACGACGATGAAACAAGGACACATTGTATGTGTATCTCCGTGTGTGTGTTTTATTCTAGGGACAATTCTCACACAAACGCATACTGTAGAGAGGGTGGTGGTGATGGGAGCAGGTATGTGAGTTTGTGACAGAAACCAATTGTGTCCCTTTAGCCAAGCATCCAAGTTGGGTCATTGTCGTATAACTTTTAAGTTTTAGCCAATAAAAATTGAAGAAAGTCAGAGCCACAGCGCTTTGTATCTGAGTGAATGTGTATATATGTATACATGAGAGTGTATGTATGTGTGTGTTTCAGTGGAAACCGGATATTTACTGTTGTGTCCTTTGATTGTGCTCCTTTTTGTCCTCTGTGCTTTACATTGCTCTGGGTGTATTAGATGGCCAAGTTCTTCTTTAGGATTATTTTTTTTTTTAAATTTGTTATTTCTTTCTTCTTCTTCTTGTTCGTTTGATTCTGTGAATACATACGATTTGCTAAAGTAAATAAAGTAAAGGTCTATATGTAAGTACATATATCTTTAAAACAAAATGGCGTTGGAGCACATGAAAGAAAGCAAGAAAGAAATGTTGAATTCTCTGTATTCTGCTCCGTCCGAAAGTGAGGATGTTTTTGAGGTTCGGACCATATCTGTATTCCGTCTATGTGGGTATACATGGGTATGTACATGTATACATCTGTATCTGTGTTTAGGCAGAATGCTTTTGTATCCTCTGAAAATATTGATTTTTCTCTCGCTTTAAGGTGTTGATGAATTGCAGTAATTTATGTTGTGTCTCTTTAAATCTTTAAGGTGCAGATGTAGTTATTCTCCTTTTAAGTTATTCAATATTCAAGAAAATATTAATAGAAATAGGGTTAGTCGATGCCGGTATATAGAAACCTTTTACTATTCTCAAGAACGCACGGTGAGAGAAATTAACCAGTAAGGAAAGGCTAAAGTCGGGCGGGGCCGACTATATAATACCCTACACCACTCTCATAATATTGAATAACTCTGAAATATAAATTTTGTAATTCATGCATAAATTGTTTATATAAATTTACTTTTGGGACATTTTATACTTAAATAATAACCATTCTAAATATCAAACCGATTGGATGTAAACTACAGCATCTATAGGACTAAAGGGTCAAATCGGACGAAAGATATGTATGTGAGCTATATCTAAATATTAACCGATTTTCTTCAAATTCGCAGTGTTGGTTCTTGGATCAAGAAACTCTACCATTCTAAATTTCAAAACGATTGGATGTAAAATACTGCTTCTATAGAACTAAAGGGCCAAATCGGACGAAACATATATATGGGAGCTATAGCTAAATCTTAACCGATTTTCTTCAAATTCGGTAGTGTTGGTTCATGGATCAAGAAACTCTACCATTCTAAATTTCAAAATGATTGCATGTAAAATACAGCTTCTACAGGACTAAAGAACAAAATCGGACGAAACATATATATGGGAGCTATAGCTAAATCTTAACCGATTTCAACCAAATTCAATAGGGATCTTTACAGCTACGAAATACTCTAAACTGCAAAATTTCAGAACGACTTTAAGGTGGGTCTAGCTGTGTTATTTTCAGGTGTTACAAACATCTGCCGTGAAACAAATTTATAATACCCTGTACCACACTGTGGTGTAGGGTATACAAATGGGAAATAATTCGGCCGTTTCTTAACCAGACAACCGATTGCGACAAAACGTGCACGCTGGAAAAAAACGCTTCTGTAGTATATTGTCCCAAACATATTCTGCTTAAAATATATAAATGTTTAGAGTACACTCGAAGTATAATATATTTGGCACACATATTTGGGAAGATGTTGTTCTAAACTTTCCGTCCTATTATTTTTTATTTGGGCCTATTAGTTACGAAATAAATATTTATTTTCATTCAGAAAATCGCCCCCGTTCTGCATTCCGAAAGCTGATTGAATCCGGTTTTCTAATTCATAAAAGTGATCATAATTTCTGTTTGAGTACTTACATGTTTGATACATTCGCAACATATACGGGTCCGAAGTAAAAAATTTAGAAACTCGATTCCGAGCGGAAAATTCTGATTCAAGCTACATTCGGAATACAGAACAGCGGCGATTTCAAGACAAGTTATATGTAGGGGTTTCCAATAAAAGTGATATGATTTGAAATGTGAAAAAAACACACTTATTGTTAAGGATATTCAAACGTTTTTTATTTAATGTGAAGTACAATCGATACAATTAAGTTGTAAATAAAACGTTATTCAAATGGCCTCCACGACTTCTTCTGCAGGAACGAATTCGATGAACCCAATTTTCGAGCACTTTTTCCACTAAATCAAGTCGTATTGCAGGAATGGCACGACCAATACTGACTTGTAAAGCTTAAAAAGAGTCTGGTTTATTTCGAAAGACCAATGACTTCAAATAACCCCACAAAAAAGTCTAATGGTGTTAAAACAACACAGCTTCTTGGAGGCCACTCAAAATCACAATTTCTTGAAATATTCGAATCTCCAAACTTTTTTCGCAACAATTCAATTGTTTCATTTGCTGTGTGGCACGTAGTCACAATCAGTCAATGGCAAAAATAAAGCTCTTAACGAGAGCTAAAATATTGCTCATGGGTGTCAAGTTCGTAGGTCGACTGGAAAGTGTTTGTTTGGATTTTAAAACAAATGGACTTAGCATCATTTTCAAATGTGAACGGAAAGTTTATTTTTGCTCTAGCTCCTTAACGGTATGTCGGATCGGGAATCAGTCGATGGCAAAAAGATAGCTCTTATCAAGAGCTAAAATATTGCTCATGGGTGTCAAAGTCGTAGGCCGACTGGAAAGTTTTTTTTTGGATTTTAAAAAAATGGACTTAGCGCACGAAAAGTTGCAATTGGAGAACTATTATTTTGATAATAAAAATGAATTATTTGTAAACGTTGTTTTATGCGTATATCTCTCCATGATGAAATTGTAAACACTACTGGTAACAATGAAAAACAAATGACAGATCATGACATATTACAAATACCGATTGATGTTCTTTCCCTTATCTATCAGCTGTCTATAGACAGAAGGAAATGCTAAATCTATAGACAGCTGATAGAGAAGGGAAAGAATATCAAACGATCATATGTGCATCAAGCAAACATCCAACAGTGCAATATCAACCTTAGACGATGGTAGGGAAACTACAGTAGAATAAGTTTTTAAATTGTGTTGTTGTTTTTTCGATGTAAGTGATCGTTTCAAATGTATTTATACTCCTTTTTTAATCTAGAATAAGTTAAATGTGATATTTGCAAGTATA
Source organism: Eudasyphora cyanicolor (assembly GCA_963930755.1). Lineage (NCBI taxonomy): Eukaryota > Metazoa > Arthropoda > Insecta > Diptera > Muscidae > Eudasyphora > Eudasyphora cyanicolor. The sequence continues at coordinate 168,750,515 of OZ005736.1, read as the reverse complement.
TTCTTTTATACATTTTTTCTGTTTTTATATATTATTGCAGTTTTCCCTAATGAAGCAATTTAAAGTAATTGCGAAATATTGGAAAGTAAATAAAATGTTTTAATAACAATTAAATTATGACCTCGAGCTTGACTATTTATTGGATAGAAAAGTACAATTTTTAAATTATAATTTAGAGTGAAAAAAATTTAAAAAGCGTTAATTATTTAAATATGGAAAATAACAAGTGCCCAAAATTGGATGATTTTTGCTAAGTTTGTGGATATATCGTCCCAAAAATAGGCAATCAGGATCGAAAAAACTTGTTTACTGAGGAATTCAAAGCAGTGTATTGTCATTGTTTTGATGAAACAGATTTAACAAATGTCACGCAGAACACAGTGTGCAAAAGTTGTTATAATACCCTTATAATGTGTGCGTTATAATACCCTTATATGTATGTAAATGGAAAATGTGTGTTTCTTTTATAAAGCCAGTAATTTGGGTGCAAGACCTAACTGGACATGATGAAAAAATTGAAAATTTTGAATTGGTTGTACTATTTATTTTACAACAAGTCAACAAAACGGGCAACCGACATGAATAAAAGCACGACACAGCTGACTTGTTGATAAATATTACAACAAACCACTTAAAGCAATAAGAAAAAAAAAACATTTTACTATAAAAGCTTTACTGTTAATGTGTGAGCGATTTCCACAAGTTAATTTAAATTAAAATTCTTGTAGACATGGCAAAGTGCTAGTATTTCATTGCGTTTGGTTGTTTGAACGATAGCCAAAATAAGTCTTTGGGTGAAATGAAAGGCTTTATTGAAAAGCCGGCCATGTAGATTACTGATGACGGGGGTTACGCCCCAGAAATCGGGATATAATCTGTGGGCACGCAATGAAATACTTTGAATACATTTTGCCATGTAAAAATACTTGCTTTCTATTACTGCATAGAAGCAGGTGGGTCTTGAGCCGAGAGAGTATCTCAGCTAAAATTTAATGGATATATAAAATTTCTCTCTGCACGCTAAAAAAATCGTTTTTTTAGTATATTGTCAAAAACATATTCTGCTTGAAATATATTTATATGTATATGTTTAGGGTACACTCTAAATATATAATTGTTGACACACACAAATGTTATATGTTTGGGAGGATATTGCTCTAACCAAAACTATATTCCCATCCTAAAATTTTTTTATTTTGAACTAGTTATACTTCCGAAACAAAGAATTATTTGTATTTAAGTATTTTGATAATATATCAGTACCTTAATTTAAAGGCAAGTTGTCTTTTTTGCAATATTGTAGAAATTGTATATGTTTGTTAATCCAATGGAATTGAAATATTTAAAAATAAACACCTAAGCTGCAAAACAAACGCTAATGCTGCTTATGACAATTTATCTATAAAGTATAACACGAAATCTGGGAAAAACCAACTAAAATTCGAAAAACCCGAAAAAGTTAAAAAAAAATTTTAAAATAAAATATATTTGGAAAACATCTAACTTTGTTTGTCTGTAACCATATTTTATTTATGAAATTCAGTTCGCAAATATATTTTGTTGTTATATATTAATATATGCGTTCCAAACAAAATTTATTGGTTTTCAAACAAAAATGTATTTGTTCACAAATATTTAATATTTACAAAATTTATTTTCAAATATAGTTTCTTTCAATCCAAACATATTAAAAATGGCGATTTTCATCCATGTGGGTGTGAGTTTTTTTTCGAAATCCTTTCCTACGAATCGGCATATATTAGAGCCGGATGTATACCGATTCCTTTCTTATTATCTTTTCTGGATAGACAACAAAATTTGCTATCTACTGGAAAAATATTGCCATTAGATATACCCAAAATGCAACATATACCTTTTAGCAATTAAATAAAAAAATTACCTATTTTTTAAAATAAAAATTGATATGGCCATAACTTTTCTCTCAGTGGGCACATCTGACCGACTTTGTTTACATTGCATAGCAAATTTTGTCAGAAAAGTTATTGTGCGAGAAATCGTTTTATATTCTGCACTGATATGTATTAACAAAATTCTAGGATCCTGGTCAGTGAAAAAATTAAAAAATCAATTTTAAAATGTAGACAAAAATACATATAATAACGCCTTAAAAAATGTAACAAGTAAAAACGAATTAAGTTCAGTCATGACGATTCTTATATACCGTTCACCATCCGTCGCATGTGATTGGTTTCCACCATCCTATGGTGGAGGGTATACAATAGTAAAGGTATTAATAATTTAACTTTGTGATAGGAGAAAATTGTTTTTTTTTTAATTTCTCCTAGAAAATTCTCTAGTATGTTTCCTTTAAAATGAATATAAATATCTTATACTTTTTTTAAAATAACTTCTTCTATAGCTCCAAAATAAGACATATCGATGGCTTATATCCAAATGGTGCTATATTAAAATGATCGAAAATGAATTTTTTAAGCCAAATATTTCTGCTGCACATGATTGAACTACGGTGTAAATTTTTAATAAAAGAAAAATATCCTAACACCCCATTTTACGTTTTTGTTGTTTTGATATGTTGTTTTATTTATTTTTACGAAGACAAATCAGGCTATAACATAATTTTTTATTTGATTTCCAAATTGTTAAAAATTTAAAAACCGCCCAACTCAATAAACTATTCCGGTACATTTTGACCCTCTGATCACAATTATGTACTCAAAATTTTGACAAAATACATACATTAAGAGAAAACCAGTAAGGAAAGGTTAAAGACGGGCGGGGCCGATTTTATAATACCCTACACCACCTCGGCAATGTACATTAAGAATTTCTTTTTGAATAGTTGGAATAATTAGTTTCCTTTCTTTTACGAAAGTACTTAGCTCCCCCGCCACGTCAAAGCTTACTCCAAAGAGGAGTTTAATATAATGTGTGGAATTAAAAATTGAACTAATAATAATATTCCACATATTTGCATTTACTGTGGTTATTATTAGCCTTAACACAATAAATAGTCCGATTTTTGGTCGTACACAATATACTACCTTGGAATAATTTGTACTACCTTGGAATAATTGGTTTAAGTAATGTTTTAATTTTCATTTCCGCTGAAGCCTTTCAGGTCTCTAAAATAGCGCTTATATTAAAAAATTAGGAACATCTTTCTGGAAAATTTTGATCGGAAGTAAAGTACAACTTATATAGCGCTTTGGTACCAAATCAGGAGGAACATATATATGGAGGTTATATATAAATCTGAACGGATTTTCCTTGAATACTCATTCAATGAAAAAGAAACTTCTTTCTGTCAAATTTCGTATTGACCGGATATAAAATACAGTCTCTACAGCACTTACATGTCAAATCGGGGGTAACATATATATGGGGCCTATATCTAAATCTGAACCGATTTTCTCTGAATTTGGAAGTATCCTTTCATATAATAAGAAACCTCTTTGTGTAGATTTTTTTACTGATCGGATATAAAATACAGATTGTACAGCGCTTACATGTTAAATCGTGGGTAACGTATATATGGGGGTTATATCTAAATCTGAACCGATTTCCCTCAAATTTGGCAGTGTTAATTCATGTAATGAGAAACCTCTTCTGACAATTTTTTTTACTGATCGGATTTAAAATACAGTTCTACGTGTAAGCGCTACATGTCAAATCGGTGGTAACATATACATATATGGGGGCTATATCTAAATCTGAACCGATTTCCCTCAAATTTGGCAGTATTAATTCATGTAATAAGAAACCTCTTTCTGCCGAATTTCGTACTGATCAGATTAAAAATACACTTTTTACAGCGCTTACATGTAAAATATATATGGGGGCTATATCTAAATCTGAACCAATTTTCTCCGAATTTGGCAGTATTCCTTCATGTAATAAGAAACCTCTTTCTGCCGAATTTCACACTGATCGGTTATAAAATAAAATTTTTATGGCGCTTACATGTGAAATCGGGGGTAACGTATATATGGGGCTATATCTAAATCTGAACCGATTTCTTCCAAATTTAATAGTGTTCATTCATATAATAAGAGACCTCTTTCTGCTGAATTTCATACTCATCGGATATAAAATAAAAAATTTTACAGCGCTTACATGTCAACATATACATATGTATATGGGGGCCATATCCAAATCTGACATATATATGGGGGCTATATCCAAATCTGAACCGATTTTAACCAAATTAAATAGGGATCGTCCTTGGGTCTAAAAAGAGATATGTGTAGAGTGTCGTCAAGATCGGGCCATATTTGCGACCTGTACTTTGATTATAAGAATACATCTACAGACAGACGGACAGACGGACATAGCTAAATCGACTCAGAAAGTGATTACAAGTCGATCGGTATAATAAACAATGGATCTATCTCTTCTCCTTTTGGGTGTTACAAACAAATGCACAAAGTCATAATACCCTGTACCACAGTGTGGTGTAGGGTATAAAAACCGAAAATTTCAAATTTTTCAAATAAATCGCGAAATGAAATTTCTTTAAAACCACATAATGTATGCGACGCAGAAAAGGTATGTTTAAATAACTTTAAAATATAAAAAAACGTAACAAATTCGGAAATTAAATTTTTTTCGAACAACAACCACTACACCACGGTCAGCTAGATTAGATTAAGAGTGGCAGTATGTAAAACAGACTCACTTAGACTATCCATTCCATTGTGTTACCACAGGGACGTAAGGGAAAACAAAAGTTATACCTAGCCCCTCCCGTTGAACCAATTTGATTGCTTTAAAAAGCTCAAAAGTTGGCGGATTCCAACATCAGCCAAGTTAGCTAACTCCTCAAAGAAATAAGAGCCCAAGGTTGTATACCGCCTTCTAGAGAGATCGCGGTACATGTACAGAAGGTGTTTTATTGATTCCTCCTCCTATTCGTCCCCACAGCTTCTGCAAAAGTCATTGTGTAAGACAGCGGCATCATTTGTTGCCGTAAGTGCACTATCTCTCAAGAGGAGCTTGTAGGTTGCTAAAGACATGCTCACATGTTCCAGGTCCCCTGGAGCGTGGAGGTAGTTATAGTCTTGCAAGTTCATCTGTCTTGCAGTTCCCTGGTAGTTGAAGGCAGTTTTTGAATTCAGAAATATTGTTTCCAGGGACTTGATAGCAGTCTGACTATCTGAGAAAATATTTATACCGACTTTGGCCAGCACATACATTTTCAGCCATTCCGCTACCTCTTTAATAACTAAGATTTCTGCCTGGTAAACACTACAGCGATCGGGAAGTCTTTTTGCAAGCGATAGCTGAAGTTCCTCAGAAAAGACACCCAAGCCCGCTTGGTCATCGAGTTTGGAACCGTCTGTACAGAAGTTAATGAATCCCCTCTGTCCTGGTATACGACCATTCCATTCTGATCTATGTATCAGTCATTGTGTAATCAACAGTGCCTGGAAGGTCAGGCATTCTGTCTAGAATGACACTATGCCACAGCCATTTCCTGACCATAGAGACAGTTCCCTGAGCCTAATCGCAATACATGCAGCATACGGCACTGCTATAATATCTAGTGGCATTAAATGCAGTATAACATTTATTGCCGCAGATGGTGTCGTTCTCAGCGCTCCAGTGATACATATAGCAGCCATTCGCTGAACCTTGTTTAGTGTCGCACAGAAGGTGGATTTCTGTGGAGCTGTCCACCAGACGACAATGCCGTACAACATTATCGGCCTGACTACTGCCGTATACAACCAATAACCTATACGCGAGTTCAGACCCCAGCGTTTTCCTATTGCCCTTTTACAGGTAAATAGCGCTACCACAGCCTTATTTGCTCTTTCCAAAATGTTGGGTTTGAAGTGCAACTTCCTGTCTAGTAAAATACCTAAGTATTTTGCGCTTTCAAAGAAGGGAACTTCAATACCCCCAAGGAGGCAGGTGTAACTTGTGCTACTTTATTACTCCTGGTGAAAAGAACTAGTTCCGTCTTGGTCGGGTTATCACCAAGACCATTACCGGAAGCTCCTCTTGCGTTTGTATAAAGGGCCTGCTGTAGGATGTCTCTGAGAGTATCCAAAACTTCCCCCTAACAGTTATTGCTACGTCATCTGCATAGGCAACAACTCTGACACCCATCATCCCTAGAGAAAGCAAAATATCGTTCATGGACATTCCCCTGCTGACAAATCTATGGAGGTTAGTTGACGGTTATGAATTTACCTACGTATACTTCTGGCAACACCCAGGGTTTCTAACGCCGTAATTATAGCGGCTGGATTTGTGTTATTGAAGGCTCCCTCTATATTAAAGAAAGCTACCATAGTGTATTCCTTAACAGAGAGGGATCCTTTAATAAAGATGACTAGATCATGCAGGGCGGATTCGGTGTACTTGCCCTTACTGTAGGCATGCTATTGAGTGGAAAGAAGCCTGTGCTCAATTTTAGTCCTAAGGTAACTATCTATTAATCTCTACAAAGTTTTAAGGAGAAATGTTTTCTCTCCATTTTGTTGTTATGTACGTCTGATTGGTACAACATGTGTATATATCTCTGAGCCAGGGAGCAATTGTGTCAGCAACTGCTTGTAGCTCTTTGTGGTCTTGGCGACTTAAATGGTTTAAAGCTTTTAATAGCCCAAATAATTCTAGATTCGGTTACAATTTCGTTGGCAACCTCTGATGGCTGCACTTCAAGGGAATCCCCAACTGAAGTATTCAATGCATTTTCAGAGTTGCCCAGGAAATGTCTATCCAGGAGCACTCCCAGCAATTCCTCTCAGGATGTAGTCCAAGAACTACATTTTTCTTGATGTACCCAATAGTACGAGGTGTTCCTATCAGTGTTTTTAATGCACAAGGTGGCGTCTCAGTGTTATGTACCACATAACCAGAGGCTAACCAAACATGAGAGTTTTCTAACTCGAGGCTGGCTTATAAATACTATGTCTTCACTACTAAAAGAATGTATATATTAAGGTCGTTCTAGGGAAGTATACAGGTTCTACGTCTTCCATTACCTGCATCTCGAAGCAATTCGGAAAAGATTGCAAAGTTTTGAAACCCGTTTTTAAATAAAATATATTTAGAGATATTCCTAAACAATAATTTTCACAGTTCAAGTAATTAAAAACAAGTAAGAAATTTCAGTCGGGTAACCGACTAAGGTATACCCGCACTTTGTGAGCAATGTAAATTTGCACGGGTATATGTAACGAGAATCACGTTAATTGTACATGGATAATGCCAAAACAAAACGACCCAAAAATTACAATTTAAATATTTGACCCCTTTGATTTCAAAGAAATTTTACATGCACACAAAAATGATTCATGTAAATAATTTTTCTGTGCATTCTAACCGAGGTCTACAAAAGACTTTTTATCCTAGGAGTTATCTCGTATAGTTACCTAGATATCAGCAATTGAAAATTTAGTTTCAATTTTTTCCCGATGGTATCCTATTATTTTTTGGATATCTGAGCAGAATATGCACCAATTTCTTTCACATCAACTTTTTTGAATGGGAAACAAAACTTTGATATGTGATGAAAAAAAAATTGATATTATATATCCAATAAGACGAAAGTTATAGCCAATTGATGTTATATTTTCAAAAAAAAAATGATTTTTGTGATTTGGTAAAAAACGTATATGTTGTATTTTGGAATTTTAGAAGAAGTTATTAAAAAAAGTTTATAACATATTTATATTCATCTTAAAGAAAACTTCCTCGAGAATGTTCTCGAAAAAAAGAACGGGTCAATAATGTTCACTGGTATAGTTGCTAAGCTTCTCCAATTTACACCAGTTTTTTACACAAATTTTATATGTAAGCCACATTTTCTTCAATCGCAAAGCCAAAATGTTAAAACTTTCGCATATTTATATGTGGTTAGGTGTTGTAGGTTGAACTGCAAAGGGAATTAATATTTAGTGTAGTCAATAAGTAGTAGCTGGCAGACATTAAAAAAATCCCATTTTTGGGGATTTTCGAAATTATTTTGAGAATTGTGGGATTGACTTTTAGAAATATAATAATTTACGAATTACATTCGATTTGTGATGTCAAGTCCAACAAGCTACAAAATATTTCATTGAAATACATATATTAATTTTTCAATATTTTAAGGCGTTATTACATTTCTGTCTTCATTTGAAAAATGAATTTTTCATTTTTTACTGACCCTGTCGTAGCATTTTGTTGATATTAGCGCAGAATACAAACCGATTTCTCTCACATTAACTTTTCTAAATTGACAACAAAATTTACTAAAATTGTCGGTTAGATGTACCCACGGAGACAAAAGTTTTGGCCATATCAATTTAAATTTTCAAAAAATATGTCATTTTTGTATTTTATTGCGAAAAGTACATACAATACAATACGACAAATATTTGTACACGACGAATATTTGTATTCGTCTTAAATGAAACTGGAGAAGGGATTTCTAAAAAATCTGTTTTTGGGTATTTCAGAATTTATTTTGGGTATTGTGGTATTTTTCACGAAAAAGTCAAGACATGCAAATTACAAAAAAAAAATAATCGAATTATATTACTTTTCAAATATTTTTTTATAAAGTTTCCGTCTGCGTTTGAAAACATTTTTTTCTTACAAATCGCTAAATATTAGAGTCGGATACATACTGATTCCTTTCTCATTAATTTTTCTGGCTTGACAAGACTTACTATTGGATGAAAAAATATTGCCATTAGATTCAACATTCTCTAGGAAGATTCCTCTAAGATGAATATAAATATGTTATAACTTTTTTAAAAACTTATTCTACAATTCCAAAATTACAAATAAACATATATTTTTTTAAATATAACTTCAAATGGCCAAATTTGATGTGAACGAAGTCGGTACTTATTCTGCTCCGATATTCTCAAAATACTAAGAAAGGATCGGGAAAAAATTTAAAATTAAAAACCAGTAAGGAAAGGCTAAAGTCGGGCGGGGCCGACTATATAATACCCTACACCATATTTGTAATATTGAATAACTCTGAAATATAAATTTTGTAGTTCATGAATAAATTTATTTATTTATTCTAAATTTCAAAACGATTGGATGTAAAATACAGCTTCTATAGAACTAAAGGGCCAAATCGGACGAAACATATATATGGGAGCTATAGCTAAATCTTAACCGATTTTCTTCAAATTCGGCAATGTTGGTTCATGGATCAAGAAACTCTACCATTCCAAATTTCAAAACGATTGGATGTAAAATACAGCTTTTATTGGACTAAAGGTCCAAATCGGACGAAACATATATATGGGAGCTATAGCTAAATCTTAACCGATTTTCTTAAAATTCGGTAGTGTTGGTTCATGGATCAAGAAACTCTACCATTCCAAATTTCAAAACGATTGCATGTAAAATACAGCTTCTATAGGACTAAAGGGCCAAATCGGACGAAACATATATATGGGAGCTATAGCTAAATCTTAACCGATTTTCTTCAAATTCGGCAATGTTGGTTCATGGATCAAGAAACTCTACCATTCTAAATTTCAAAATGATTGGATGTAAAATACAGCTTCTACAGGACTAAAGAGGAAAATCGGACGAAACATATATATGGGAGCTATAGCTAAATCTTAACCGATTTTCTTCAAATTCGGCAATGTTGGTTCATGGATCAAGAAACTCTACCATTCCAAATTTCAAAACGATTGCATGTAAAATACAGCTTCTATAGGACTAAAGGGCCAAATCGGACGAAACATATATATGGGAGCAATAGCTAAATCTTAACCGATTTTCTTCAAATTCGGCAATGTTGGTTCATGGATCAAGAAACTCTACCATTCTAAATTTCAAAAAGATTGGATGTAAAATACAGCATTTATAGGACTAAAGGTCCAAATCGGACGAAACATATATATGGGAGCTATAGCTAAATCTTAACCGATTTTCTTCAAATTCGGCAATGTTGGTTCATGGATCAAGAAACTCTACCATTCTAAATTTCAAAATGATTGGATGTAAAATACAGCTTCTACAGGACTAAAGAGGAAAATCGGACGAAACATATATATGGGAGCTATAGCTAAATCTTAACCGATTTTCTTCAAATTCGGCAATGTTGGTTCATGGATCAAGAAACTCTACCATTCCAAATTTCAAAACGATTGCATGTAAAATACAGCTTCTATAGGACTAAAGGGCCAAATCGGACGAAACATATATATGGGAGCTATAGCTAAATCTTAACCGATTTTCTTCAAATTCGGTAGTGTTGGTTCATGGATCAAGAAACTCTACCATTCTAAATTTCAAAATGATTGGATGTAAAATACAGCTTCTATAGGACTAAAGGGCCAAATCGGACGAAAGATATATATGGGAGCTATATCTAAATCTGAACCGATTTCAACCAAATTCAATAGCGATCTTAACAGCTGCGAAATACTCTAAACTGCAAAATTTCAGAAGGATCGGAGTGAAATTGCGACCTGTAGTCGACGAACAACTTTACATCCACAGACGGACGGACGGACGGACGGACGGACGGACATGCTTAAATCGACTCAGCTAGTGATTCTGAGTCGATCGGTATACTTTAAGGTGGGTCTAGCTGTGTTATTTTTAGGTGTTACAAACATCTGCCGTGAAACAAACTTATAATACCCTGTACCACAGAGTGGTGTAGGGTATAAAAAATCTGCTAATGACTTTGCCAAATTTTTTATTTGCGGACTGTAGAGCAATTTCAATAGACGGACATAGCTAAATTGTCATAGATTTTTACGATATTGTCTTCGATTTTGGGTCATAGATAACAATTTCTACACGCTGACAAAAAATCGCTGTTGTAGTATATTGTCCCAAACATATTCGGCTTGAAATATACATATGTTTAGGGTACTCTCCAAATAAACAATATTTGACGCACACAAATATTATATGTTTGGGAGAATATTTTTTCTTGGGAACTAATTTGGAACTAATATTTCCGAAGCAAAGATTATTTTGAATTTTAGTATTTTTGCAATGTCGTTTTAAAGACGTATAATCTTTCGTAAGTATAAATTGCATTGATGGATTGACAATTGAAGTGTTTATAAATTATAAATAAAAATTGTAAAATAAAAGCTAATGCTGCTAAAGACATTTTTAGCTATTAAGATTAACACGATAACTAGGAAAAAAATAACTAAAATTCGAAAAAGTCAGCAACGTTTTAAAAACCTTTTTAAAATAAAATATTTGGAAAACCTCTTAAACAATAACTTTGTTTGTACGTAACCACATACATATTTTATTTGCGAAAGTCGGTTTGCAAATATATTATGCATTGGACGATTTTTAAGTCGTTCCGCACTACTATATACATATATAAAAACTATATATATAAAATCTCCATAACTCGAGAACGGCTGAATACGTTTTGTAGAACATGCAATGAGGATGGTTTAAAAAAAAAAATTGTTTAAAAATATTTTCGTTTGGTCGAGATGTGGTTATTTTTCTCAACATTAGTCATCTATATATATAAAATGTATGTATGTAACGTATGGACTCCAAAACGGCTGGGCCGATTTTGATGAAATTTTCAGGGAATCTGATTACCCTAGCGGGTAACATAGGCTATATAAATTCTTGATTGAGGTGGCGTGGCCTCGCCCATATAATTCAATTTGGAGTTACAATTTCTTTAGTGATTCATACTGTCCGTACCTACGAATAGATAATAGATTAACGAGATTCCTACTGTCGGAAATCTGAAGTCTGGCGTAACGAAGTGGACCGGGTACGCTAGTTTTCTATAAAGTTGCTGAACATACCCTACACCTAAAATAAATATTTTTGTTACAAAATAGTTTAATACTAAAATTTTGAGGTACAATGTGGTCCTTTTTAGCTATTTAGGGTGCCTAGACACTTTCAGATTGTATTGATATGTTCACAGATGATGTTCTGATTTATCGTGGCTACAGTTTTGCCATTATTATTAGGGAAAAAATATGAATCCCTGTAAATTATATTAAAAAAAGTGAAAAAAAAAATATTTTTTTCTTCACTTTTTCAAAAAAAAAGTGCGGGAAACATTTTCTTCGCATAAAATGTTAATAAACTTTGCTCAGCATATTCTTAACTACATTATTGTCAAATATAGTTAAACGGTATCACCAAGTCTGAATTAGTTGGTGGGCAAAAGCTGATGACACCTTTTTCGAGGGGCTCACCGATTTTCAGAAACTTATGAGGCCCATAAAAAAATTGATCACCAATTTCGCCAAACCGAGTATAGGGTTATGCTACCCTTTGGTAGTCGAATCTAACCTATACTGTCACGTCCGTGTATTTTTTTCAGTGTTGCACAGTGTAATTATTTAATCAACTTTATCAACAAGCTAATTTTAGAGACTATGTACACTAGTGTGCGTGTTTCACAATGAGAACGGTCTTTAATATTTTATATTTAAGTACAGTTTAATGTATGTTAGGTTTTTATACAGATTTCTGGCGAATATATCTACCGCAAAAATTATTAATTGCCTCTGAAGTAGTTCCTTTGCCTAAAAAAGCTCAACATCTGTATTAAATGTTCTAACTGACTCGGGTTCTTAAAGAAAAATATTTGACCAGTCGTTCTGTCTCTGCACTGAACAAAAATTTTTCATATAATTAAAGAAATGCTCCAAAGACGTCATTAGTTTTAAAAATAAGTACATTTGGTACTTTAAATATAGATAATTTCAATAATATTAAGTAATTTTCTTAATTTTAAGTAAATTTTCTTAATTTTAAGTACAAAATGTACTTATTTTGTAGACTAAGGACGTCTTTCGGAGCATTTCTTTAATTTTATGACAAATTTTTTTTCATTGTGGTATTCAAAAAATAGCGCTTCAAATTAATCGCGAAGTAGCTAACCCGTTTTAATTTGCCAAAAATTAAAAAATGTTCATTCGGGATGCCCTAATAAATGTTTGTATATTCGTAAATACCAGCTGAAGGCTAAATGCATCTTTCCATTCTAAACAAAATATTTAACCACAGACAAAAGTAAATATGTACTTTTTGTGTTTTAGTATATACTTATGTGTAGATGTGCATAATCATAGGATGTAAATCATGATTTTTGAATAATAGTTGTGCAGAATCCTTAATGCCTTTAAGCGTTTTATTTTCCATTTCAAGGAAACTAATGAGATTTCATGCATATTTTATGTTATATCCTACCTTCCTCACATTAGTTTCGAACAACAAAAGGAAGAGGAAATTGTTTAAACAATGACATGAAAAAGTAGGTAATTATTATGCAGATATAGGAGTATAGTGTCGATAAGCACTGGTTTACAATAATATAATAATGATATGTAAATACGAATTTAGGATTTGTATGAAACGACCCCATCTACAAGAAATGTGAAACTATTATTTATTAGACTACTAGCTGGACCCGGCCAATTTCGTTGCCCTAAAATTCAGTTCAGTGAAATAGGAACATATCATGTCGTAAGTTTGTCTTACATATTGCTGTCAAATACATACAACATTTAAAGACGATTGCGGCAATGATTTTGCGGATATTTCGATTTCAATAACATAGCCATATAGATGAAATCATGCCCATTGATATAGTTAGAATTGGCATTTATTATTTGGGTGGTGAATACTTCTGGTAAATACACCCAAACCTTATTTGAAAAATTGGTGAAATGGTTCTGCAGATATTTCGTTGTTAACAATGGAGTCATGTCTGTAGGGTCACACTCCAGTATCCAATGTTGAGATTGATGCAACAACAACACTCTCGCAAAAAATTGTTCAAGATATCTCAAATTCAAAACTTGACTCATATGGGCGGGGCCACGCTTCAGCCCATTGGTCCGATCCCGCCCATTTTTTTATACAATTACGTAGAATGACACCAGATACATATGCACAATATTACGGTACTCTCGCTAACAAATTGTGTATGATATCTCAATTTCAAAATTTGGCTTATTAGCTGCCCGAGGACATAGGGCAGCAAAGTGGCTGCCCTATGTCCTCGATAGCCTCACGAATTCTATCTTTGAGGTCTTGAATCGACGCTGGGCTGTTGGCATAGACCTTATCTTTCACGTGGCCCCACAGGAAGAAGTCGCAAGGTGTTAAATCACAAGATCTCGGTGGCCAATTGTGATCACCTCTTCACGCAAAGAAAAAATTCGTTTCTGCGAAACGAAATATTAGATAACTACAATTCTCGTTTGCCGGAACTGAAATTTCGTTTGTTGTGACAGAAACTTATTTCGCGTAAACAATTGTTTGTTCTGACCAAAAGAATTTCAGTGCTCGTAAACGAGAATTGTAGTTGTCTAATATTTCGTTTCGCTGAAACGAATTTTTTCTTTGCGTGTTCGAGAGATAACACGGTCCGGAAACTTTTCCCGTAACAGAGCAATGGTTTCGTTGCTTCTGTAACACGTAGCGCCGTCTTGTTGAAGTAAACGTTGTCCAGATCAATACCATCCAACTCCGATCATAAAAAATCATTAATCATCTCTCAATAGTTGATCCAACCTCATTTTGAAAAAGTAAGGTCCAATGACCCCGCCGGACCATAAACCGTACCAAACAGGCACACGTTGAGGATGGAGAGGCTTCTCAACAATAACTCTAGGGTTTTCCGAGCCCCATACGCGACAATTTTCCACCGAGGTGGAAATGGGCCTCATCAGTCAAGATGATTTTTCGATGATTTTCGATTTTTCGAATTTTAATAATTTCAATGCGTTGTTGAATCATGTATCGTTCCATTTTTAGTAATGGCGTAGTTACTACTTGTCAAATGTCAAAGAATACAAGCTTCAAAGGTAACACCTACCGAAATGTGAGTAGTCCGTTATTGTAACCGATCCTTTGTGCTGCTGTGTGTATGATGAAGTCCTTTTCTAATTTCAATTTTGTTTTATTTATATAAATACTATGGAAAAAGTTAAATATTCATAAATTGGTATATAAATGAACTAGAAAAATTTAACTATGTTAATTTTTTTAATTAGTTCAACTTCTCCAGCCAGACATATATTTATATTATATATTTTTGTATATACTTATTCCTATACATATATGTTCTGGTGATATTTTAAATTAGCTTAAATTAATTTGTGTAATTTTTAATTCAGTGGAGTTTTTTAGGTTCATGTTATTTTATTTAATACAACAGAGTAGTATTCAATTTAACTCATGCTATTAAGAGCACATAGTACGATTATTTATCCCAGAATGTAATTAATTCCATAAGATATTAGTTTTTTATATTCTTTGTATTTCCCGCCCCCTAAATTATAAGCCTAATGTTAGTTATATGTAGGTAGCTCCGATTAAGTACCCTCCTTTTCTTATAATGTTTCTTTCAAGTTTATAACTTTTTATAATATTTCTTAAATTTTTTAATACAGCAGAATAGTCCTTAATTCTTGATTTTAAGTGCATATAGTACTTTTAATTATACAAAATGATTATTTATTTATACTGAGTGTTTATATATTTATTTGTTTATGTTCTATGTAATTCTCTTAAACACAAGTCTAATGTCAGTTATACACAGGTAGTTCCGTTTGAGTAGCCTCACATTCATTTTTATTTAAAGTTTATTTTAAGTTTTTAAATGTTTATCCATTATTATTATTTCTGTAGTATTTATAACCATATATGGCCTATGGCTCGGTTAAATATTGAATAAAAAAAAAATAAAAAAAATACCAGGTGATTCAAAATAACACCTCTTCTTGGAAAACCCTGTATTTGGAGATATTCATAAACAATAAATTTATTTGTATTTAAAAATATATTTTATTTGAGAAAATTAGTTCCCAAATATATTTTGTTTTATTATATTAACATATGCGTTCCAAATACATTGTATTGATTTTCAAACAAAATTTATTTGCTCAGAAATATATAATATTTGAAAATTTGTGTTCCAAATATATTTTCTTTCGATTCAAACATAGCTCGTGCAGATACTTTAAATACATTGCACTGAGCCTATTTTTAATATTATTTGACCATTTTGTTTGGAAGGTACAAAAAGGGGCGTGGTGATAACGCCCATTTTTCACGGGGCTATAAAAAAAATTTTTAGTATTTTTGTGCATTGGTACTCACGATATAGGCTGTTAACTTTTAGCTAATACTATGTGTGGAATTTCAGACGATTCGAATAAGTAGTATAGAACTTAGCCTGAGATAGAAAACAATATTACTGCATTTGAAGTAAATCCGTTACTCCTTTCGCGAGTTATCGTGCGCACCAGTCAGCACACAGACAGACGGACGGACATCGCTCATTCGACTTAAAATGACACAAAACGGATATCCGCCGAACATACTTAGGGACTTAGGTCACTCCTTCGATGTGTTATACTTTTGGCCCGTAGCAAGCGATATATACCCTCGCATCACTAAAGTGTGGATATAACAAGTAAGAAAGTTCAGTCGGATAAACCGACTTATGAATCCCCTCACCTTAAGTCCCAAAAAATATTCGTAAATGTATTTATTTTTTTTGTTTTAATTGAATTATTATCAATTTAAATTTCATTTAATAACTTTAAAGTATGCACTGGTATTAAAGTTAAAAGCTGTTTACTTTTGGTACAAAATGGTACATTTGTATGGGAGATACCAAAAGGGGCGTGCCAATAACGGTCACTTATTTCTGGACTCTAGATACTATAAAATCATTAAACCGTACGAAATTTCAAGTATTTGTATTCACTGGTATTAAAGGTAAAATCTGTTAACTCTTGGTACAAAAAGGTGAATTTATGTGGGAGGTACCAAAAGGTATGAACTGGTATTAAAGTTATAAGCTGGTAACTTTTGGTAAAAAATGGTCCATTTGTGTGGGAGGTACCAAAAGGGGTGTGCCAATCGCCCATTTTGATCTGGACTCTAGGTACTATAAAAGCATTACACTGTTCAAAATATCGAGTATTTGTATGAACTGATATTAAAGCCATTAGTAGTTAACTTTTGGTGCAAAATTGTCCATTCGTGTGGGAGGTACCAAAAAAGGGAGTGGCCACTTCTCCCATTTTTCTTGACGTGTTAGCGACAATTCAGAAGATTCGATTAAGTTGTATAGAAAGTATTAAAGAATCAATATTTCACTAAAAGTTAACCCTTTGTGGGGGAGGTACTAGAAAGAGTGGACCAATATGGCCCATCTTCGAACTTAGCCGGAGATAGAAATATTACCCCATACCAAATTTAAAGTCAATCGGTTACTTCTTTCGAGAGTTATAATGCGCACCAGCCAGACACACAGACAGACAGACGGACGAGCTTTGCTCAAATGAGTTACAATGGTGCAAAACGGATATCCGCCGAACATACTTAGGGTTTTAGATCACTCCTTCGATGTGTTACACTTTTGGCCCGTAGCAAATGATATATACCATAGTATTACTAAAGTGAGGTATTACGTATACGTAATACGAATACGTATAAAACAGAACATCATAAAACAGAATATTTTCGGGATTTTTAAGGCCCTGGATGCACTTTTTCCGGGTAGGTTTGTTCCGCATTTTTTTCTCATATTAAATATCTACATCTTTGCTTCAGACCCAAAAGAGATGTTCCGTACGGTATACCGAGAAAAAAATATAAAAAAAAGTGCTAAAAATCCACCTTGAGCAAACAAATTCCTATGGCTAGCAAATTACTAATTGAACCAACTTGACTAAACGAATGATGCAGAAGATACTTTCACAATTCTCAGAATTGAGTGCCAAATCAATGAGCTGAAAAATTCTGTTATTATACTTTAGTTGATACATAGAAAACGGAGAAAAACACAATTTATAATTACTTCATATTTTCTTGTATTCGCCTTTGTTCGTCATTTCGTCGTTGGTTACTCTTGTTCTATAATCTCTTTGCTTTTGGCCCTTAGCAAATGATATATGTCCTCGTTCACAACAATGGTGTTATCAAAACACGATTCTCTTACTTCTGCCAAAAGGACTACAATTTCTACACTTATCCATAGATTTTTTCAAGACAGCCCTGTTTTCTTTTAAGGAGTTTAGCTTTCAAAAATTGGAACAAACCTTTTTTTGGCGTTTTCTTTTTCAAATTTTTATGAATTTTTGCGCGCCAATAAAATTATTCTTTTGAATTTTTTGGTCCGAATATAACTCATATAAAAAGTAAATTGTGTGTACAGAGAAACATTCATGTTTTTTACGTGGGTCGTTTTGAGTGGACCGAAAAAAACAATTTATCACATGTCACCAACGTTATTTTTTGGTTTTTAGCTATGAAATAGTTTTTTTAATGTGAATAAATTCTAGCTGCGAGTATTTGAAAATTTGGCTACAATAATTATTTTGATTTGTTACTTTTTTTTGAAAAACTCTGAACAAAATATTTTAAAAATCAAAATTTTGAGGCATTTTTCTTTCCGAATTGAATGAAAATCTAAAGTTATTATCATGACTCAATTATACAAGGTTGTGTTACTAGCAGGTGGTCTATCTATTTTGTTCATGTTGATAGTAGTTGAAATGTCATTATAAAGTTTGAATTTCGTATATTGTTTACATTTTGTTTGTCAAAAATATTTTAAAATCTATTCGGTCAATTTATTGAATAAGTCAATAAAAAGAAAATACGTTTAAGATTGGCGAAAATAAGATGAACGCGTTATATGCACTTATATGCACGATATATGCACTTTGTATGTGTCTACTTCTACATTATTGAAAATTGAGTATACAAGGACAGGGTCAAAGCCCATTTAAAATTAACTGCCTTGGAATTATATTACCAAAATAATATCCATAGAAAATATGTATATAGTTGCAGCAGAAGTAGGATTGCTACAGAAGTTATAGGGAAACAATTTGGGACTTTGAGACTGTTAAATTCAGATATTCCGTACCGAATTTTAGGAGTTTATTTACGCTCGTATTAAGTACATATGTGTGGGATGTTCGTTTTTGAGATATCATACACACAACCCCTACGGTTGGTTTTGTAGATTATTCTATGTGTTATTTTTTGATCCGTTGTAAATGTAGAATATAGGCTCCTCCAAAAATGATGGTACACTAATGTAAGATTTAGTCCATTCGTTTCAGGGGAATTGCACAATTCCATCATTTGTATGAACTTATATGACAAAAAAATATGTATATAATTTTGTTTATTTGTAAAAAATTTTACGACATTTGAACATATTTTTTATATTTCAAAATAAACTGGCATTGACATTTCAACTACGAATCCAACAACAAAACTCCTTGTGGTTGTTGTAGATTTTTTGTTGTTGTGCTAGTAACACAACCTTGTATAATTGAATCATGGTTATTATATGATTCAATTATACAATTATAAATTATATTGTCTTTGGTTGAAATGTCATTTTAATGTTTGAATTTTAAATTCTGTTTACCTTTTGTTTGTCAAAAAAATTTGAATTTATATTCAGTTAATTTAAAATGTAAATTCAAGCTTTGCGAAAAAGAAATGGACTCGATAAAGGACCGTTCTGTAAAATTCCGAAGGATGGACGACGAAGACGAAAATACAAATCACGTGCCGATTTTTTTGCCGAATGACTTTCAGTTTGGGGGGAGATTTTTGGCTATAGAATAAGAAGAGTACTTAAAAAATTTTTTAGTGCCCAATGCACAAAATGCGTTCTTCTTCTATACTAGAGTCGACCACTGTTGTCTTCCTCTATACTAGGAATACCATTCCTTACAGGATTTTAAGATTATTTTCAACTAGCAAAGGTATTTTACTATGAGTGAGAGGTAATGCTTTCGAGAGGTGTCGTGCTCACCAGGACGCCGGACGGGAGGACAGACATTGATATTAAACAAATAAAAAAACAGCCTGGTATCATTCCTTCGATGTTTTAAGTTTTTGTTCTGGACCAATTGATTATATCCCAGATTTCGTGGAATTGATTGCGAAGAAAAAAATTTGTCTGAAAAAACAAATAGAATTCTAATTGTGTTGTTTATTTGTTAACAAATGTTAGACATTCCAACATTTTTTTTTGTATTTCAAAAATCAAATGCCATTGACATTTCAACTACGAATCCAACAACAAAATTCCTTGTTGTTGTTGTAGAATTATTGTTGTTGTGCTACTAATACAATCTGGTATAATTGAATCATGAGTTATTATATTTTGATAATAAACCAGTAAGGAAAGGCAGAAAGTCGGGCGGGGCCGACTATATAATACAATACACCTCCCTAAGAATACGATAAGGTGATTGTGATAATAATTTGGAATAATTCGTAAATGGTTAGGAACATATTAT
This sequence comes from Eudasyphora cyanicolor, assembly GCA_963930755.1. Lineage (NCBI taxonomy): Eukaryota > Metazoa > Arthropoda > Insecta > Diptera > Muscidae > Eudasyphora > Eudasyphora cyanicolor. Next base: position 168,730,260 of record OZ005736.1, on the reverse strand, counting down.
CTAATTTTGAACCGATAATAGCTAAATTAAGCAATATTCGTTAGTAATTGCGAAACATTTTTCTGGAAAATTTTTATGACCGGAAGTAAAGTATAACTTCTATAGCGCTTTGATACCAAATCAGGAGGAACATATATATGGATGTTATATAAATCTGAACCGATTTTCCCTGAATACTCATTCATGTAAAAAGACCTCTTTCTGTCGAATTTCGTACTGATCAGATATAGTCTCTACAGCGCTTACATGTCAAATCGGGGGTAACATATATATGGGCGATATATCGAAATCTCCGAATTTGGCAGTATTCCTTCGAGTAATAAGAAACCTCTTTCTGCCGAATTTCGCACTGATCGGATATAAAATAACATTTTTACAGCGCTTACATGTCAAATCGGGGGTACCGTATATATGGGGCTATATCTAAATCTGAACAGATTTCTTCCAAATTTAAAAGTGTTCATTCATATAATAGGAAATCTCTTTTTGCCGAATTTCATAATCATCGGATATAAAATACAGTTTTTACAGCGCTTACATGTCAAATCGGGGGTAACGTACATATGTGGGCTATATCTAAATCTGAACCGATTTCTTCCAAATTTAACAGCGTTTATTCGTATAATAAGGAACCTCTTTCTGCCGAATTTCATACTGATCGGATATAAAATAAAGTTTTTACAGCGCTTACATGTCAAATCGGGGCTAACATATATATGGGGGCTATATCTAAATCAGAATTCGTTTTAGAGGTATGGTTCCTTCTGCAAAGTTTCTTATTTTGATCCCTAGAATACGATTTTCACTGAGCAATGGACGATTTTTAAATCGACCCGCACTAATGCACAGACAGACAGACGGACAGACAGACGGACATAGCTAAATCAACTCAGAAAGTGATTCTAAGTCGATCGGTATAATAAACGATGGGTCTATTTCTTCTCCTTTTGGGTGTTACAAACAAATGCACAAAGTTATAATACCCTGTACCACAGTGTGGTGTAGGGTATAAATATGCCGCATGTCACATTTTAAGTCATTTTTTTCATTATTTAAATATTTTATTTGCAACTCCTCAAAAAGAATTTTTTTAAGGATAATTAAATCCTTGCAGTAATTTCAGCGATTACATACGTAAATTTAAAAAATATAGTACTTCAAAAAAATTTAAAATTTAAATATAGTACTTCAAAATATGGTACAAAAACTAAAGGAAACTTGCAAGAAAATCGGATTAAAAAAATTTACCAAATTTTTTTTCGGCTTACGACACCATATTTCACCAGAAAATGTTATGCACAGTCCTTTGACAAAAATTTTGTAAACTAGAATCACAATAATTTGGAATAATTGGTTTCGTTTCAGTTAACTTAGTTACATCTCCCCATCAAGGCTTATTTCAAAGAGCAGTTGAAGCTTTGATACCAAATCGGAAGGAACATATATATGGGGGCTATATCTAAATTTGAACGGATTTTTTCCAAATTTGGCAGAGTTCATTCATGTAACAAGTAACCTCATTCTGGCGAATTTCGTACTGATCGGATGTAAAATACAGTTAATACAGCGCATACATATCAAATCGAAATTTGATAGAGAGTTTTCTTATTATATAAATGAACAATGCCAAATTAAGGAAAAATCGGTTCAGATTTCACCCGATTTGGTGTCACAGCGCTTTAGATGTTGTACTTTTTGGAACTAATATCGCTTAAACTGGGGGTAATCGGTTCAGATTTATATATAGCTACAAATATACTATGTTCCTACCTATTTAGAATTTAAGCGCTATTGAAACTGTATTTTACATCAGATCTTTATATTACACTGGTCTACAAAATTGGAAAAAAATTTACTGCAGAAACGCATGTCTTTTAACTAATCTGGTGCGCTGAATTAGAATCTGGCATACAAATTGGGCTAACACGTCTTGTTCTTTTGCATGCTGTACAGTATTGCGTACAGCCAATACTGACGCTACAATTTCACAATTATTAATTTGACGGAAGCCCACTTTCATTCTAAACCTTCACAATAGTAGCGTTTAAGCATGTCAGGGAGATTGTGTGTCACTGATTCAAGCTAATTTTGCTTTGTGTGTGGTTGAAAAAAAAAGGATGTGCAATATCAGAATCATTAAAATGTGTATATTTACATTATTTTGGTTTTGCTGTCAGAAACTTGGACAAACCGTGGACACCGACAATTATTTGCAATAGTTGCAGAACTGTTTTATACAAATTGTCAAATGGCAAGAAGATCTTTTTCGATTTTTCAATTCCAGTACTTTGGAGAGAGGCAAGTAACTACCAAACCGATTGTTATTTCTGTTTAATAAAAAAAGTTGCTACATTCAATATGAAAAATCGAAAAATCGGGAAAATTTGTCGATGTTCATCATAGGGCTATTATTTCCTTAAACATTATTTGTTCTACTCAACTAGGACTTTCGCCTGGCGATTCTTTTAATATATATAGCGCAACATCAGGTTCTCATAACTATATTTTTATCACAAAAATATATAAATCCCCCTCATAATAATGTAGATTATAAAACCACCTGTGATCTCACTAACCCTTTGATGCTTTTTAACTAATCTCCTTAATTTCTCGGTATTTTTTCAGAAAACCTTTTTAAAATACACCCCCAAAAAAGGTAAGTACGAGAAAATATAAAAAATTACGATTAAACATCATATTTGTCAAATTTAAGACTTTCGCTCTTCACTGTAAAAAAGTAAATTCATAATTGTCCATCATAATTAATACTTAGCACACTTCAAGACAATGCAGAAAAAAATTAAACAATCTTAAAAATTCCCCCCAAAAACTGAACTAAAAAATAACGTCTTTAGAAGACAACCAAACCACAGGGCAAGAAACAGAAAGTGGAAACGGGAAACCGACATTTAAAACCATTTAAATAAAATTAAGGACATTTAAGCTGATTGCCAGATATTTATACGCTGTTATGCCAAATTACATCTTTTTGCCACCCTCTTCAAACCAACCCTCCCTTTGCCGCATATGCTGTGCCACAGATACTGCGAAGAAATAAAGTAAAGATATTGCCCGGAGTCAGTTGTAATGAAAGATGCCGCGCCGCGGTTTCCCTTCCTTAAGTTAACATTAATCATATGACAAGTGCACAAGGACCAAAGATAAGAAGCTAAAGGCCTGCCAACACAAAGCAACCGGCAGAAGGCAACAATAGGGCTTTTCGCGACTAATTACAGTTGACATGTGGTGCCACAAGCAATCCACCCAATACCCGAACCATCCCAAGGAAACCGCAAGTGTTTCCAACATGAAATAAGCCCACAATTGGGTTCTTTTTAAAACGATTTTTCGTTATATTTCACGGGAAAAAAAAACTACAATGATGAAAAAAAAACGTTTATCTTGATTTAAGGGTGTTCTAAGCTGCACAAAAAAAATCGAAAGCATTGTTTTTGGGGGTCTTACACTCATAACAACTGCTCGAAAGAGCAAAATTGCTACCGAAAACTTGGTGTGATATTGTTGGAAACATGACACGTCACTTAATTTACAATTCATTTGGTTTATTCAAATTCCAAAGCTCCGCGAACGACGTTTCACTGGACCTCCTGCTCCGCTAACATCACCAACAAACACCTCCTCCACTGGCACTCTTTAAGACAATCACTTTGCTTTGTCTGATAAAAAAAATGGTGCGCTTGTTGGTGGTCAGATCTGATGGGGATTTGTACGGGGAAATATCTGGTGCTCCCCTTGAGTCGTGTTTTCTGTGGTCGTTGCCCAACAATTATAATGATTTAATGATGTAATTTGTCTGCTGCTACAACATGGTGTTCTTTTTGCCCCCTTCAGACCGCGAGGGCAAAAAAGTTGATCCTTGAACGCCTTGTTTTTAATGTGTCCTTGTTGCGGTTAATGTTTTTCAATTGTTTCAAGTTAATTTGCGTGTGAAAGTTGTCACGAATACATTCAATTATATGGGTACGTACAGTAACAAAAAAAGAAAGTTTTGTAGCAATATGATTCCAAAACAAAAGGGGAATGTCGAACAAAATATTGCTTTTGTCCGCATCTAAAATGAAAGGTGATTTTGTTTAGTGAATATCGTCAAATTGTCGGCTATATTTCTAGCCGCCAGTCATATAGAGCATAAAAAAGTCTAATAGGCATCGAGTGACCTAAGATCCTAGGTATGTTCGTCGAAAATCGGTTTTGGGTCATTTTAAGTAATTTGAGCAATATCCGTCCGTCTGTCTGACTAGAAGGCTCCACAACTCTCGAAAGGAGTAATAGATTGACTTAAAATTTAGTGTGTGATCATTTTTTGTTCTTTGTCAGGCTAAGATTGAAGATGGACCATATTGGTTCACTCTTTCTAGTACCTCACTCACAAAGGGTTAAAATTTAGTGAATCCAAATACTCGGTATTTCAACACCTAGTAATAGCTTATCTGTTGCTATCACCTTAAGGTACAAATACAAAAACAAACGCTGTGCTTCTTCATGTTCCCAATAGTACGATTGTTAGTCTTGGCCAAAGCCGACCACACCAAAAATGGTGAACATTTTCCCCCAGTACTCATCGCACCGACCGTCAAAACAGGAGCACAATGTGCACCGGATAGCGCTCAGGATTTTGACGAAGTTGGAGGCTGTTGAGGTTTCGGTTCTTACCGAAAGACTGAAAGAGTCACTTACCTGGGTTAAGAGCGTCATAGATGCTTCAGCTGTGTTACCGGCTAATAAAGTCAAAAGAATCGGATTCACCTGATGAACCCCTGCTTTCGAAAAAGTCATGAGGCCCTAATGACACCATCAACAGGACACTCACCAAGCCCTTCAATGAAGTGGCACAGGAGAGTCTAGTGCTGGCTGTTATAGACAGAAGTAGTGAGGATGGTTCTATCCTCAAGGAAGAGTTGAGCTATGTGCAATCAGCCATTATGGCTCATTACCAAGATGTCCGTAAAGAAATGCCGGGCAAACCACCAATTTGAGCTTTTATATTTCGGTGATGCCAGATCCGTAGACCTATATAAGGTTGCTCTGAGTCGAGTGGGTGAGGTATGGCCGGGTGTCCAGATCGAAGCTGTCGACAAAACAACATCCCTAGTCAGCCTAGAGCCTTAACCTGGTTTACAGAAGAGCCCTCCAACTCGGCTGACATATTAGAGATAAGAAAAGATTCCAATCATGGTCTGCCGACCCATAATTGGAGAATTAGCAAGGTGGGTGAGGCGGATGGTAAAAAGCGGCAGGTCAATTTGATCCTTAACGCTGAATCCACCTCCCATATACAATGTGCAAGTGTAATCCTGCAATATGGTTTCGAGACTATAGTCTTGAAGGTATGCAAGCAGGATATAGCTCCTACTGCGATGCACGGCTTTTTGGAAGTGCGGACTTACCCACGCCCATTATTTCTGGTGACTCTAACAGAAGATCTGTAACGTCCTTCTCGGAGGGCGAAAGCACTTCTTCGGACACTGTGGGGCAGAGTGGAGTCTGCGGACTCTCTGACGCATCTGGCGGGGACATGCTTCTCGATGATACAGACGAATAGTTCGATAACACCCTTGTCGAGTTGGAGGTTAATCTTTCAATTAAATGTTGGTAAGAGTTCTATAGATAAACATACATCACGCTAAAGCAGTCTGAGCGGCTCTATGGCTGCTCCTGTCCACAGGTGCAAAACATCGTCCTGATACAGGGGCTCTACGTAGAAGGAGGAAGTGTGTGCGGTATCAAAGCACCTAAGTTTAAACTGTGAAGGCAATCCAAGAACCTGCATTTTCTTCAGGAAATATCTAAACATCTTTCTCCTGGCTAGTCTGGAGATCGGTAATCACATATATTGGATGGCCACCAGAAGCTGTACCGACGGCTCTCTTTAGCTCTCTCTTCTCCTGGCTAATTTAACAGCTGCTAGTCTGGAGATCGGTAATCGCATATAGTAGGTGGCTTTTAGTTACTAGCCTTATGAAGCTGTAGTACAGACAGCTCTCTTCAGGGAATTAGTAGCAGATGCAACGTCTGTTGAGCGCGAGCTGATTATTGGCGCAGACACGAACGCTCATCATACTATCTGGGGTAGTACGGATATAAACCGTAGGGGGGAGTCACTTCTTGCCTCTATTCTAACTACCAACCTAACTATTTGAAACATGCCTTTAAAGACAGAAAAGAAGTATTCGACGTAACGCTTGCTACTGACCGGATGTCAGACAAAATTTTTGAGTGGAATGCACTGGACGACCACTCTAAGATCACCATTAATTATACTCGTTTAGAGTTCAAACTCGCTGAAAAGGCACCTAAACCTGCCGTTCAATGAAATATGCCAAAAAACAAAGTGACACCTGTATGAGAAGAATTTCAAAAAAAGTATCAACTTTAAACTTCTGCACGAACCGATTGACAAAGCCGGTCTGGAGCTACTGGCCTTTTTTGAGAGTTATCGTTAGCACCATTCAGTCGAACTGACAGACGGACGGACATTTATTAACTCTTTATTTTTTTATATCCCATGGGAAACCATGTTGAATTTTTTACATGTTGTGGGAAAATATATGTGTTGTTTTTAAAAATAAAACGAAAAAAATTTAAGATATTCTTTCAGGATAATCAAGGATTAAGGACATTTTTGTCCTTTTTATGTCTTTTCTACACACTTCGTTTATAATCCTTAGAGAGGATGTTAAAATTGTTCAAATGGTATAAGTACCATAAAATCTTATATTCCGTTCAAAAGTTATGTCGATTTCAAAATAGTTAAATTTGTAAAAAAGTTGTAGATGACCAACATTGGCACCCTATAAAATCTAAACTGCTATGAATTTGGACAAACGGTAAAAGGCCATAATTTCGCATTGTCTTGTAGTATTCGCCCGCATTTGATACAAATCTAAATTCATTAATATTTAGAGTGGCTTGGTTTTCTTTGGAATTAACCTTATACTATAATATGGCGGCTCCTTTGGAAAAATAGGCGGTGGAACAAGGATTTTGAATTTTTAATTTCGGAAATTCTGGAAACCCTGATTTTCATTCAACAGAGTCTTAAAATTCGATCAGATATAAAATTAATATTTAAAAGTAACCTTCGTTATTTGAATGCAAATGAATATCTTATGAATAATACGTTTCATATACGTTTTTGAGAAGTACCTTTGTACGCGCCCTATATCAGAACATTGACCGAGTGACCCCATTTTCACTGCGACTATTACAGGAAATATAAAGTATAGCTGGCCCGGTCCACTTCGTTGCCCCAGATTTCCGATCCCGTTCATTTTTGGACTAATTACGTAGACTGACACCAAATATGTATGCACAAAATTACATTGATCTCTCTAACAAATTGCTCAAGATATATTAAACACAAAATTACAGCACTCTTGCTAACAAATTGTGCAAAATATATCAATTTAAAATATTGACTTATATGGCCGGGGCCACACCCATTTGTCCGATCCCGCTCATTTTTGGATCAGTCACGTAGACTACTACCAGATACATATACGCAAAATTCCAGCACTCTCGCTAACAAATCCTGTTAGATATCTCAATTTCAAAATTTGGCTTATATGGGCTGGGCCACGCCCGTTGGTCTGATTCCGTCCATTTTTGGACCAATAACGTAGACTGCCACCGGATACATGCATAAGCACTAAATTGCAGCACTCTCGCCAACAAATTGTTCAAGATATCACAATTCAAAAATTTGTCATATATGGGCGGGGACACGCCAATTGGTCAGATTCCGCCCATTTTTGGACCAAACACGTAGACTGCTACCAGATACATGTACAGAAAATTTCAGCACTCTCGCTAACAAATCGTGTAAGATGTCTCAATTTAAAAATTTGGCTTATATGTATGGGCTGGGCCACGCCCGTTGGTCTGATCCCGTCCATTTGTGGACCAATAACGTAGACTGCCACCGGATACATACATATGCACTAAATTGCAGCACTATCGCTAACAAATTGTTCAAGATATCACAATTCTAAAATTTGGACCAATAACGTAGACTGCCACCGGATACATAGGCACGAAATTTCAGTACTCAAGCTAAAAATTGTTCAAGTTATGACAATTATAAAATTTGGAATATATGGTCGGGGCCACGCCCATTGGTCTGATTCCGCCCATTTTTAGACCAAACACTTAGGCTGCTACCAGATACATGTACACAAAATTACAGCACTCTCACTAATAAATTGTGCAAGATATCTCAATTTCAAAATTTGGCTTATATGGGCGGGGCCACGCTCTTTGGTCCGATCCCGTCTATTTTTGGAACAATCAGGTAGACTACCACCAGATATATATGTACAAAATTACAGCACTCTCGCTGACAAAATTTTCAAGATATCTCAATTTTAAAATTTGACTTATATGGGCGGGGCCACGCCCAATGGTCCGATCCCGCCCATTTGGGAACCATTCGCGTAGACTACCACCAGATACATATACACAGACTTACAACACTCTCTCTAATATATTGTGAAAAATATCTATATTTCAAAATTTGACTTATATGGGCGGTGCCACACCCATTGGTCCGTTTCCGCCCATTTTTGGACCAATCACGTAGACTACCACCACATACATATGCACAACATTACAGAACTCTCGCTAACAAATTGTGCAAGATATGTCAATTTCAAAATTTAGTTTATATGGGCGGGGCCACGCCCATTGATCCAATCCCGCCCATTTTTGGACCAATCACGTAGACTACCACCAGATGCATATGCACAAAATTACAGCACTCTCGCAAACAAATTGTGCAAGATATAGCATTTTTTTAATTTAGCTTATATGGGCGGTGCCACGCCCATTGGTCCCATCCCGCCCTTTTTTGGACCAACCACGTTGACTGCCACCACATACATATATACAAAATTACAGCACTCTCGCTAACAAATTGTGCAAGATATCTCAATATTAAAAATTGTCTTATGTGGGCGGGGCCACGCCCACTTGATATGTCGAAAATTCAAGTACCCTATTTTCACCACGCCCCGAACGTGTACATTCTGTGAAAATTTGAAGAAGATCGGTCCAGCCGTTTAGACGTCTATACGGTACAAACAAACCAACAAACCAACAAACAAACAAACCAACAAACAAACAAGCAAACAAACACACATTCTTCTTTATATATATAGATAAGTTTTTATATTACAGCCAAATCGGTTGAAACGTATATTCTGGAGAGCGTCAATAGATCTAATCGGAAAGTAAATGTGCGGAAGAGGCAAAAACATGGTACGATATTTCCCATTTTGACTAGTCGATGGCTTCGATACCATATTTTAGTATAGTAAGAACTATGAAAAACAAGAAAGTTTCAGTCGGGTAAACCGACTGAGGTATACCCTCACTTTTTGAGTAATGTAATACTGAATATTCCACGAATTATTCTGTCAGTTTGTATGGGAGGTACCAGAACGGTTATAACAAATACACCTATTTCTCGGAAAACAGTAGATTCTTTAAATACATTGCACTGTGTCGAACTATAAGCGTTTATGTGTACTGCTATATTAACGTTACGAGCTATTCAATTTTGGTATGATTTGGGCATTTTGGTGATAACGCCCACTTTTCCAAGGACTGTAGGCACTATAACAGCATTACACTGTACGAAATTTCAAGTATTTGTACGCACTGGTATTAAAGTTATAAGCCATTAACTTTTGGTATAAAACGGTCCATTTGTGGGGGGGTACAATAAGGGGCCGTACAATAATGCCCATTTTTTACCGGACTATAGTCGCTATAAAAATATATATACTGTACAAAATTTCAAGTATTTGTTTGCACTTGTATTAAAGTTATAAGCAGTCCAATTTTGATGCAAAATAGTTCATTTGTGTGGGAGGTACCAAAACGGGCGTGCCGATAATGCCCACTTTTCTATGGACTCTAGGTACTATAACATCATTACACTATACAAAATTTCAAGCATTTGTATGCACTGGTATTAAAGCTATAAGCAGTTAAGTTTTGGTGTGAAATGGTCCATTGTGTGGGAGGTACCAAAAGGGGCGTGACAACTTCGCCCTTTTTTCTTGACGTGTTAGCGACTAATAAACTAATAATATGTGTGAAATTTCAGAAGATTCGAAAGGAGTTACCGATTGACTTGAAATTTGGTATATAATATGGTAATATTTTTTTCTATCTCCGGCTAAGTTCGATGATGGGCCATATTGGTCCACTCCTTCCAGTACCTCCCTCACAAAGGGTTAGCATTTAGTGAAATGGCGATTTTTAATATCTTATATACAACTTATTCAAATCTTCGGAAAATCCACACATTGTGTTAGTTTATTATTCGCTATCAGCTCGAAAAAAATGGCCCATGTTGCCACACCCCTTTTGGTACCTCCCACACAAATGCACCATTTTGCATCAAAAGTTAACATCCAACACCAAAAGTTAACAATCAGTGTATAAAAATACTTGAAATTTGTATAGTGCCTACAGCCCAGTGAAAAATTGACGATATTGGCACGCCCCTTTTGGTACATCCCACACAAAAGTACCGTTTTGTACAAAATGGATTGCAGCGTGAGTACCAATGCACGAATATACAATAAAATTTTGCACAGTGTAACGATTTTAAAGTACCTATAACCCTGTGAAAAATGAAAGTTATCACCTCGCCCTTTTGTTACCTCCCACACAAAATGGCCAAATCACCAAAATTGAATAGCTCATAATAGCTCATAATTCGGCACAGTGCAATGTATTTAAAGTATCAATAGTTCACCGAAAAATAGGTGTATTTGTTAAACCCCTTCTCGTATTTCCCGCAAAAATTGACAAAATAACTCTTGTAATATTCTACACACAGAATACAGTTTTGTTGCCTCAACCGAATTATTTGCCAACCGAATTTTGGTAGTTCTGTATACTATCCTGATGGAATCGCATCCATCAGGACAACCAACATTTTGGTTGTGGTATACTTCTGCTTCCATGTTGACAACAATCATATTTGGTTGCGCCCACTACGAAAATGGTGGCTAAAATTATCTGTTGTATGTTGCCACAACCAACTGTTTTAAAAAATTGGTTGTTCTGACAATTTGTCAGTCATATACTACCGACAATTAATTAAAAACAGTCTTCATTAATTTTTCTTTTATTTACTCAACCAAAAACCAAACAATTCATAACAAAATTAAAAATCCGATATTACGAATTCATCACTATTATGAGATGTGGAAATATTTGTCACAAATTTTAGTACACGAAAAAAAACACAAAACTTTTATGAAAATATCGCTTTACACTGTGCTTTCAATTACATGATTGTTGCTTTTATTTTTATTTGTGTAAAACATTTTGCTCAACATATTCTGCATTACACACATTATTATCCACACGATATTATTTTTGACTACATACGAGTATACCGTTCTTGAACAAAATGTTGAAGATTTATTTATGTCGAGTAATTTTATTTTTTTTTGTCGTGTATCAGCAGACCAATCTTTCGGTTGTATTTCCCAAAATACATTTAATTATTCTAAATTTGGGAAATTATTGGGATAACCAAAAAACGATTATTAATTAATATTTTTCTGTTGTAGTAACCAATTATTCATTGCAATAATAATCTTTGGTCTATTGATACAATTTCTGTTGTCAAGAATAAAACATTGGTTGTCACAACCAAAAATCGATCATATGGTAATATAATGAAAGTTTAAAATTGGTTACCACAACTAACCGAGTGTAGTGAAAAAAACAATCTTAATTCGATTAATACAACCATCGAAGTTGTTGTTTCAACTATTTATATATAAATACAACCGACACACGGTGTAGGCAATATACTTTTTATTGCTAGTACTATTTTGTTATTATTAGAATCGAATTCCAACCAATTATGTTCCTGGATATATAATACATTACTCACAAAGTGAGGGTATACCTTAGTCGGTTTACCGACTGAAACTTTCTTACTTGTTTTCTGTTATAGAAACCAATTATTCGTTGCAGTAATAATCTTTGATCTATTGATAAGATTTCTGTTGCCAAGAATAAAACATTCATTGTCACTACCAAATGTCGATCATATGGTACTATAATGCAAATTAAAAGTAGTTAACACAACTAACCGAATGAAAGAAACAATCTTAAATCAATTGATACAACCATCGTTTTGGTTGCAAGCATTTTTATTTGATTGTACCCCGGTTATTATTGTTGTCCAGTCCTACTGATAGTACTACAGGTAGGCGTTGCGGTTTTCACTCTCGGTTGTTTGGCAGTGTGGATAAATCCCAGTTTCGTGTCTTGCTCATTGCCCTAATGTTTCTGTACTTTGTTAAATTATTTTCTAGCCAAAATATAAATCGTCACCTGAAATCCAAAATAACGTAACTTTCATGTTCATGATTTTTCGGGAGAAGCAAAAAACAAAATAAACTAAGTTTATGCTTTTGACAAAATTTAGGGATTCCAGACTATTAAGGCGAAATCAAATAACAAATCTAGCGCAATTCGTTGTGGCGTACATTCTGAATTAAATAAAATAAAAGTTTATGAATCATTCCGCTTTTTATTGCCCTTGTTTGCGGTAACGTGATTTTGAATATCACTCATAAAATGGTAAATTTTTGATATTGAACTCCAAAATTTTGTAAGAATGTGTAGTTTAGCCTAATAGACCATAATTAATCATAAAATTAATTTTGATTTTTTTGATGTTACGTGATTTTGGATTTCAGATGACGAAATGCTTCTTTAGGGGAGAGTGGCAATGGTTTTTTTTGTCATTGTAGGTTAAAACTTGTATCATTTTTTGTTAGCCCTAGGTAGAGATGAAGCTGCTTCCTTTAAAAAAAATTATAACATCAGCCATCTTAAAAGATAAATATAAATAATTTAGAGCAGTTGGTTCCAGATACTCATGAAAGCAACCCTCGTAGCTATTTATATTTCGGTTCTGGGAATGCTGGTGTTGCCAGATTAAAACTGGAACTTCAATTGGAAAGTATTACATTTTTTATAATAACTTCACTCAGACCGTTTTGTCATTTGAGCGCGAATTGTTTTGGTTACAGTGTGTTGAAAATTCACCTTCAAAACATGGTTTTTGAACGCTTCGACAACTGCTTCAGGCGTCGAAAAACGTTGACCAAGCAATTTTTTTCTTGATGTGGACGACTTTCACGACCTTAGTCTATGAGCGAGCGTCGGCTACGATTGAATTCATTAAACCAGTTTTTCACAGTGATATAGGATCGTGCTTCATCGCCATACAAAGATTTAAGTTCATCGATGCACACTTGTGGTGATAATCGACGTCGAAAGTTGTGAAAAATTATCGCACGAGTTAATTCCATTTTTTTGCCAAATTGATTTTTGCAAGTCACTGTAAACAACACAAATGATGGTCATACGTCAAAACGTTCTGAGTACGTTTATGTTAAAAAATGTCAAACTTTCCAATGGAAATGCCAGATGGCGCCAGCCAACACTTATAGTGTTTTCTTTTGTGCCAAAAAATGCTACATTTTTATGTCTTTCGCCCCAAAAATGCCTTTTTGTCTTCGATTGTAAAATAAATGCTGCACTGTGAAAGGGTTTCGTTTTCTTTTGTGAAAAATGCACTTGCACGGGGCAAAAATGCAACATTCCAGCCCTGTATTTAATCGAAGGGGTCGACGCTGCCCTACAAAACAGATGTTTTTTTCGGCGTCGAGCGAATAGCCTAAATAACCGCGTGTGTCCGTGCGTGCTTTCTTATAATGAAGTTTGGTCAGATGCTTTATTTAGGCGGCGCCGTGGAGTATTCTTTGTTTTTAGTTTACTTTTAGTGAGTTAAAAGGCTAGTTTTTTGCATTTTTGTAATCGATTCTGACCATAAAGAATGCAGCAGTACAAGAGGGCGTAGGCGACATTATTAAAATGCTGCTCTCTGACAGGGCAACATCTTTTGTTAGAAAAGAAAACACCATTAGTGTTGCCGCAGAAAAATTTCTCGTTACTTGTGTGCGATCGCGAATTTATTCATCGCATATGTATGTGTAAAGCCTAGGGGATGGTACGTGATTCTTGCCATCAAATGTGGTCAGAACTGGTTTTACTTTAAAATATCCCGTTACTTGTGTACCGCGTAGTCATCACGACACAATTTGCCACAACAAATTATTTATTACAACATTTTATGAAACTTATTAATAACATATTTTTGTACATACCTGAATTAATACATTTCATTTTAGAAAAATTGTGTACGATTATAATTTTCTGCTAAACAATAGTCTAAATGTCAAGCACTATAAGGCTGAATGATACAGAATAAAATAAACCAACCACAACTTGGGTATTTAAAAATAATTAGTACACAATGCAATTATCACTTTTTTGAAATAGTACACTTTAAAAATTTACTTTTTGCCTTCAAAACCAGTCATTTGAGCCATAGTGCATTGTGTCAGAAACACAATATTTTTTTCATTTACTGCTGGGTCACCATGCAACACCTATGGTGTTTTCTTTTGTGGCAAAAAATTCCACTTTTTTCTGCCTTTCACCCCAAAAATGCATTTTTGTTTGTTGCAATCTGAAAGGGTGTTGTTTTTTTTTGTAAAAAATGTCGCAGTTGCACGTTGCAAAAATGTAACATTTTCATTTAATTTCAGCCCTGTATTTAATTGAAGTGGTGGACGCTGCCCTACAAAACGGATGTTTTTCAGCGTCGAGCGAAAAGCCTTAATATCCGCGGGTGTACACGCGTGTTTATACCCTACACCACACTGTGGTACAGGGTATTATAACTTTGTGCATTTGTTTGTAACACCCAAAAGGAGAAGAAATAGACCCATCGTTTATTATACCGATCGACTTAGAATCACTTTCTGAGTTGATTTAGCTATGTCCGTCTGTCCGTCTGTCCGTCTGTCCATCTGTCTGTCCGTCTGTGCATGTATTCTTGTAATCAAAGTACAGGTCGCAATTATGGTCCGATCGCGACGAAACTTTACACATATCATTTGTTTGGCCCAAGGACGATCCCTATTGTTAAAATCGGTTCAGATTTAGATATAGCCCCCATATATATGTTACCCCCGATTTGACATGTAAGCTCTGTAGAAACTGTATTTTATATCCGATGATTGCGAAATTCGGCAGAAAGAGGTCTCTTATTACATGAAGGAATACTGCCAAATTCGGAGAAAATCGGTTCAGATTTAGATATAGCCCCCATATATATGTAACCCCCGATTTGACATGTAAGGGCTGTAGAAACTGTATTTTATATCCGATAAGTGCGAAATTCGGCAGAAAGAGGTCTCTTATTACATGAAGGAATACTGCCAAATTCGGAGAAAATCAGTTCAGATTTAGATAAAGCCCCCATATATATGTTAGCCCCGATTTGACATGTAAGCGCTGTAAAAACTTTATTTTATATCCGATTAGTATGAAATTCGGCAGAAAGAGGTTTCTTATTACATGAAGGAATACTGCTAAATTAGGAGAAAATCGGTTCAGATTTAGATAAAGCCCCCATATATATAACCCCCGATTTGACATGTAAGGGCTGTAGAAACTGTATTTTATATCCGATCAGTGCGAAATTCGGCAGAAAGAGGTCTCTTATTACGTGAAGGAATACTGCCAAATTTGGAGAAAATCAGTTCAGATTTAGATATAGCCCCCATATATATGTTACCCCCGATTTGATATGTAAGCGCTGTAAAAACTGTATTTTATATCCGATCACTATGCAATTCGGCAGAAAAAAAAAGTTTCATATTATGTGAATGAACACTTTTAAATTTGGAAGAAATCGGTTAAGATTTAGATATAGCCCCCATATATAAGTTACCCCGATTTGACCCCAATTTGCCACAACAAATTATTTATTACAACATTTTATGAAACTTATTAATAACATATTTTTGTACATACCTGAATTAATACATTTCATTTTAGAAAAATTGTGTACGATTATAATTTTTTGCTAAACAATAGTCTAAATGTCAAGCACTATAAGGCTGAATGATACAGAATAAAATAAACCAACCACAACTTGGGTATTTAAAAATAATTAGTACACAATGCAATTATCACTTTTTTGAAATAGTACACTTTAAAAATTTACTTTTTGCCTTCAAAACCAGTCATTTGAGCCATAGTGCATTGTGTCAGAAACACAATATTTTTTTCATTTACTGCTGGGTCACCATGCAACACCTATGGTGTTTTCTTTTGTGGCAAAAAATTCCACTTTTTTCTGCCTTTCACCCCAAAAATGCATTTTTGTTTGTTGCAATCTGAAAGGGTGTTGTTTTTTTTTGTAAAAAATGTCGCAGTTGCACGTTGCAAAAATGTAACATTTTCATTTAATTTCAGCCCTGTATTTAATCGAAGTGGTGGACGCTGCCCTACAAAACGGATGTTTTTCAGCGTCGAGCGAAAAGCCTTAATATCCGCGGGTGTACACGCGTGTTTATACCCTACACCACACTGTGGTACAGGGTATTATAACTTTGTGCATTTGTTTGTAACACCCAAAAGGAGAAGAAATAGACCCATCGTTTATTATACCGATCGACTTAGAATCACTTTCTGAGTTGATTTAGCTATGTCCGTCTGTCCGTCTGTCTGTCCGTCTGTGCATGTATTCTTGTAATCAAAGTACAGGTCGCAATTATGGTCCGATCGCGACGAAACTTTACACATATCATTTGTTTGGCCCAAGGACGATCCCTATTGAATTTAGTTAAAATCGGTTCAGATTTAGATATAGCCCCCATATATGTGTTACCCCCGATTTGACATGTAAGCTCTGTAGAAACTGTATTTTATATCCGATGATTCCGAAATTCGGCAGAAAGAGGTCTCTTATTACATGAAGGAATACTGCCAAATTCGGAGATAATCGGTTCAGATTTAGATATAGCCCCCATATATATGTAACCCCCGATTTGACATGTAAGCTCCGTAGAAACTGTATTTTATATCCGATAAGTGCGAAATTCGGCAGAAAGATGTCTCTTATTATATGAAGGAATACTGACAAATTCGGAGAAAATCAGTTCAGATTTAGATAAAGCCCCCATATATATGTTAGCCCCGATTTGACATGTAAGCGCTGTAAAAACTGCATTTTATATCCGATCAGTATGCAATTCGGCAGAAAAAAAGTTTCATATTATGTGAATGAACACTTTTAAATTTGGAAGAAATCGGCTAAGATTTAGATATAGCCCCCATATATAAGTTACCGCGATTTGACATGTAAGCCCTGTAAAAATTTATATCCGATCAGTGTCTGTATTTTATATCTGATCAGAACGAAATTCGACAGAAAGAGGTCTGTTTACATGAATGAGTATTTAGGGAAATCGGTTCAGATTTAAATATAACCTCCATATATATGTTCCTCCTGATTTGGTGTCAAAGCGCTATATAAGTTGTACTTTACTTCCGATCATTTAAATTTTCAAGAAAGATGTTTCCCAATTTAGGAACGAATATTACTAAATTTAGCGATTATCGGTTTAGAATTAGATAATATGTTCCTACCTATTTACCAATTATTCCAAATTATTATCGCAATGACCCTTATCGCATTGTTAGGGAGGTGTAGGGTATTATATAGTCGGCCCCGCCCGACTTTCTGCCTTTCCTTACTGGTTTTCTACTGAAGTTTGGACAGAAGCTTTATATAGGTGGTGCCGTGGAGTATTTTTTAGTTTTTTTTAGTTTTTTTTAGTGAGTTAAAAGGCTAGCTTTTTAAGTTTGGAAATGCAAATAAAGTTAACAAAATATAATGTTGTCATTTTGGTAAATATAAATTGGAATTGCAGTTAAAGTTATTAAAGTGCATAGCACATATGCACAATAAAAAATCCATACCTTTTATATATTCCTTTAATTGCAACAAGACCCTATTGCCGCCAAAGTATGCATCAATATTGTAAGTTTGCATTGGCAAACTTGGCCCTCTATGCAAATTGTATTTACTTTAAAGAAAGTAAGCAAACATCAGTAGCACCGATTGAATGGAACATAAAGGACCTGGAAATTGAAATGATTGTCGAGTTGGCTTGCGCTCAAAGTGTACTTATCTTTGAAGTATCGAAATATGAATGCAGAAGGAGAAATCATGCTGAAGATATCCCTTCCAAACCCTCCCTTACCATTTTACTATTTGTCTACATAACTTTACATTTTGTAAATTGATTTTACTATTCGCATTACTACATTTTCTTTATAGTACTCAAACAAAGCATAAAATCATCATCTTTGGCATCTGGATGCAGAATCCTGGATTTTGTGTTTGATTGAACCCTGCACAAGGGAGTGGGGATGTGGTGGGGTGTGACTGGCTCGTTGTCTAGCTGACTGGATGGCTCGGTAACCCTCTTCAAAGGTTTACAATGTCTTAACAACAACCAAAGTATTGCGAAATGTTTATGTGGCATGACTTTCCAGAGATCTTTGCAATGTTGTGCCCCCTTTATATTGCAATAAGACAAATCTTGCGAATTGTTTCTTTTTGCCTTGAACTCAGCAGCAGCGAGGGATGGTCTCCCAAAGACACCACTTTCAATTTATTTAATTCAGTGCGAAAATATGAATTTAATATTCTTTGCAGGAATGCCAAAGTGGTGGAATCATCATAAAAATAATAAAAGTCGTGTTTATGACACTCATAAATGTTAATGCGACAAACGTTTTTTTACGCACTTGTCTTCGCATAAGGGTGTAGATAGACAAATATTTTGAGAGGGGGTCTTTGGGAAAATACAGTAGTCGGCATAAGTATTATGAATAAATAAAAATCGTGCATTTTTGACTTTAACTTTTCAATGGCTTAATAAAGAAGTCTTGTTTAGTTTTTCCTTTTTATATAGAACTAATACAAATTTAAAAATAAGCAAACAAATATTTTTTCATAGAAACTTAAAAAGATATAAATTAATTAGTTAATTCATGTGTTGGCACAAGTATTTTGACAAGTATGTAATACAAAGAAAACATAGTTTAAACTTAACAAAAGTAAAGAAATTAAGAACAATTTAGTAAAATGTATAATCTCCATTGGCTTCAATAACTTTTTGAAGGCGTCTCGGTACTGAATCCAAAAAATTTTGAAGAATCTCTGGAGATATCTCTTTCCAAAGGGAAGTGACCTCAGAAACTGTCTTCTCTCTGGTTTTATTTAGCGAAACTGTTCTTTTTGCTTTTCAAAAGACACGAGACGTTTTCTATAATATTTAAATCTGGACTTTAAGGTGGCCAGTCCAAAGTCGTAACACCAGCATTCTTTTAAAAGTTACTTATCGTCCGGGCTTTGTGACATGGTGCATTATCCTGTTGCAGGATAAAAGATTCCCCAATAAGCCTATCTCCGGAAGGAAATGCATTATTATTTAGTCTACTTAGATATTGACTTTGGTTTATCGAACCGGTGATTGGAACTAAGTCACCCAGCCCATTGTACGCAACACATAACCAGAACATGACAGAGCCTCAACCAAGACTCACCTTTTCAAAAACGGCATGTTTTTTTGCCTTACTACCTTTGGCAGTCTTACACAATTTTTTTTTGATGAATTATACTCAAAGTTGCTTTCATCTGTTCATAGAACGCTTCTCCACAACTCCTTTGGCTTGTGCAGATGTTCCTTTGCGAAGGGCAGTCGTTTAAGCTTGTTTGCCTTTGATATGTACGACACGTCCATAGCTGTAATTGTTTTAAAATCTTCTTCCTTTAAACGTCGTCGGTCTGATTGGATTATTGGCCGTCAAATTCCATTGATCTGCCGCTGCTTGAGTTTTCAGAAATATATTTTTTTAAAATTCCCGTACAGGAACTCGGTCTTCAGCTGGCGTTGATCTCTTCAAGTTTCTTATGTCATTATGCTTTTTAAACTTATTAATTTGGTAGTGCACAGTTTGACGTGACACATTTAACACATTTGCAGTGTCTTTCACTGCCGTTCCTGCGTTAAATTTTGCTAGCATTGAAGATCTGATAAGCAAACTCAACTCAGCCGTTTTACCCATGGTTTTTAATATCTTTTAATAAATTTTTATTTTTTTATCAACCATAGTTATCAATTGAAGTTAAATGTAAAAGTTGTTTGGTTTTCACGTGCTCTAAAGTGTAAAAACAGATACACAAAGATTCCGTCAAAATACTTATGCCACGCAAAAATTCGTTGTCCCCATGCATTCTTATACCAAGAAAGAGAAAGACAGAGGTAAACAATACAATATTTGGCCTGCATAGAGCTAAAAATAGATTCTTTGTTTTGTTCATCATTTTTGCACCGTTATTTAGCGATACTAAGCAAAACTAGGTTCATAAGCCACAAAAAGATTTCGTCAAAATACTTATGCCGACTACTGTATATATACAGACAAATATACATTGAAATCATACCAGTGTTGTCGAAGAAAGAAACTATGCAATAAATTGGCTAATTAAAAATCATTCAGGACTACCCAACGGAATATGTTACGGGATACGTAATTTTTCTTTTGAACAAAAATAAACCCGAAAATGTGTTAAATTAACTAAACTTTAGGGAAATTAAGCTGCTTATGTCGCTAAAGCAATCGCCTCTCAATTCATCTTCACACATATCCTTAGTAAGTACTAGCTTGACCCAGTGCACTTCGTTGCCCCCTAATTTTATTTTACTGAAATAGACACATGTGGTGGTTGCGTTTCTTTTAGGACTCGACGCCCAGAAATATAGTTTTACAGATATTTTTCTCAATGGCGCATATTGTATGCAAAATAACTTTCTCAAGGTATGTATGTTCTCGCTTTAAAATGACGTATACATTACACTGTCCAACAAATTAAAACTTTTTGATTGGAGCAGAATAGCGACCCTATAATTCTGAAAGGGCATGTTGAGTAGATCATTTTTGTAGAATAAACTTATGGTCCAGCTGGTCTGAGTTTTTTTACAGTGGGTCAAAGTTTTCATTTTTTGGTCGAAGGTAGCATTATACTAAATGAAAAAAATTATGTAAGTTAATGTCTGAGACATTTCTCATTGTCGGAAATACATAGTGGAATTTTATGAGGATAATTTTTGTGGCAGGACAACAATAATATTGATGTTTTTTGGTAGCGCGAGGACTGACTTACACGGGCCAAAAAAACGAATACTTGAATAGAATAAATATATCGAATTTATTGTTATATATATAAGTAGATTAGGAAATATTTTGAACTTAATTATTGTTAATAACTAACTATTTGTAGTAATACTACTCCATTTTCAACAGTAGTTGAGACATTTCGCTCCAAATTGACATCATTAATTTAAAATTAGCAAAATTTCATTTGAAATTGAGATTTTCCATTTGATATTGGATACATTTTATTTGAAACTAGAATATTTCCAATTCAAATGGAGATAGTTAAGTTTGCCTTTACCTATGTACCTTGATCTATGAAATAGAGAATTCCATCATCATTTCTCGCCGACTTCGCTTCCCAGATCATATCGATTTAGACGTCTTTACCAATTTGATTGCTCTAAAAAGCTCAAAAGTTGGCGGATACAAACATCAGCCAGGTAAAGAAATGAGAGCCTAAAGTTGCATGCCGCCTTCTAGAGAACGGGGTACAGAACACAGCTTCAGCAAAATTCATTATGCAAGACCTTCAATCTCTGTGCGTGCCGTCCTATAAGACAGTGACCCGTCATGAAAGACACCATAAGTGAGACGTCTGGTCGCGACAACGACAGCAGTGTTTTGGTGCGATTTGAGTTTAGTACGGGCCACATCAGCTTGGAATATATGCAGTTCCTGAACAGTGGCCACCTCTCATTTGTTCCCATAATGGCACTATCTCTCAAGAAGTGTTTGCAGGTCGTTAGAGTTATTTCCACATATTTCAGTTGCTCTGGATTACATGTTTACTTAAATCATGTAAGTTCATATGCCTTGCAGTTCCCACGCATGTCCCTGTAGCCCGGCACTCATATCAGGGGAATACAAAACTGTTCCCACATATCGTCAAGAGATCTGCTACAGTCGAGGGTAGTTTTTGAGTTCAGGAATATTGTTTCCAGGGACTTGACAGAAGCCTGACTATTAGAGAAAATATCGACTTTGGTCAGAACATTAATTTTCAGCTATTGCAATGTATCTTTAATAGCTAAGATTTCTGCCTGGTAAACACTACAGTGATCAGGCAGTCTTTTTCAATGGATAGCTAAAGTTCTTCTGAAAAGACAGCAAAGCCGACTTGATTGACGACTTAACGTTTTGGAACGTGTAAGGAAGGCAACGCCGCCTTATATTCCTGCAGGAAAGCTGTAGGGTCAAATAGAGTCGATTAATCTCCAGTCAATTAATGAAAGTTTAAAAAACTGCCTGCCTAAGCATTAGCGGGACTATAGGGACTACAGAGATAGGGTCTCTACAATCCATACTCCATCTACTGCCGATTGATATTGTGGCTAAAGAAGTTGGAACCAGAGCGGCATTAAGATTAAACTGTCTATCAATGTGGAGGTTCCAGAACTACATCCACATGAAGATATCAAATTGTAGTGCTGTGGTAACCGATCGAGTAGACTATATCGAACGGTCGAGGGAACTTTACCACTAAGACACCTGGTACAGAGGAATGGGATGGCAGATCTCTTCTATACAGATAGTTCGAACTTCTATACAGATAGTTCGAAGCTTGACTTTAAAATTTACTATAAAGAATTTAGTCTTGATATAGCTCACAGACTACCAGACACTTGCAGTGTCCATCAAGCCGAAATTATGGCAATAAGGAAAGCAACTTAGTGACTAGCATTGGCGCGTCATTTACTCGGACTGTCATCAAATCTTTGGAAGCTACAGCACAAACATCACTCGACTGACACAGATCTCTCAACGAATATTTGGGCATAGGAATATCCCGGGTAACTGCGTATACGAGTATTAGTGCGCCACTGTTTACATGCAAGCTTTGGCTTTTGTAAGAGGCAGTCAGAGAGTCCAATGCGAGAAGGGCTAGAATCGACACCTGTAGTGTAGCTAGCCAAATCTGGCCAAAATACGACCTGAGAAGGTCAAAATACCGCCTCGAACAAGAGAGGAAAAGACTTTCTACTTTTGTGCCAGTTCTGACAACGAACACGCCAGGACGTTGCGAATTGAGTCCAATTATCTCTGCAGAAGCTGTGGAGATGCTAAGGAAGTGGATAGCTTTGATCAGGAAGTTCAGAGTATGATATCATTGTTACTCTCCCGTATTGAGTAATCGATGTCTGGATATACTGGGGTCGGCGTTTTTAGAAAATCTTGCCGGATGTTCGTATTATTGATAACTTGGTATCAAACATGTTGGTCTATGTGAGCAGTAACACCCGTCAAGTTTTCTGACTCCCTGAAGATATTTCAGACTTCTAGAGAAAGTGGGACACTTACACAGAAAGGGTATCTATTGATTCCTCCTTCTCTCTCGTCGCACCTTCTGCAAAAGCCATTTCCCGTCTCTCTGCCTGCCATCTAATAAGACTGTGACCCACAATGAAAGGCACAATGTATGGGACGTCCAGTCTCCATAACAACAACAGATCGTTGATACGTTTAAAGTAAAGACGGTGCCACGTTAGCTTGGGCTGCATATTGTTCACAATTAGTGACCATTTGTTTATATAAGATACTATCACTCAAGAACAGGTTACAGGCCGTTAGACGCAGTTACCCTGGAGTCTGTAAGGTAGGACCTAGTCCTGCTAGTTCATTTAATTTGTAGTTCACAGTCCCAAATCTAGGATATACAACATAGAGCTATTTTGTCATCTGGATCTTGTAAGAGTGAGACCCTGCGAAATTCAGAGTTTTTGTTCACGGCGATCAATCAACTGGCGCAGGTTCTCCTACACACTTTCACGGGCTGGGAGGATGATCTCGGCGAACTAAAGTTCCTTCGACGTACGGAAGTTGGGCGATTGGTTATCGATCAGTTCTAGAGTTGAATTTGAAGAAGGACACTGCGTCTGCCGGAAGAAAATGGGGCAAAAGGCCCAACAACTGCACTAAAGAACACCCATTTTGATATTAATGTATTATCATTTGAATGTGCAACTTGAGATGAGGATTTGACGTGAGTAAATATAATACGCAACAGATTTTGTAATGGGCATACTCGGACGGTCGACCTAAATTTGTTTGCAAATGTCTTTGTCCCCATTTACCAACGACCCTGCTTTTAATTCACCACAATTTGAACTTATGTCAAAAGTGTTATTGTTTTTAACTGTCATATAATTCTGTTGAATGTGTTGCTTTCCTTTGGCATTGCCATTATAGCTGACATCTGGTTTTTAATGCCACCGGAAGGAAGTTGACTTCTAACAACACCTTCTCGCCTACCAAACCCCAATATCATTTTGTGGCCA
This sequence comes from Eudasyphora cyanicolor, assembly GCA_963930755.1. NCBI lineage: Eukaryota > Metazoa > Arthropoda > Insecta > Diptera > Muscidae > Eudasyphora > Eudasyphora cyanicolor. The sequence continues at coordinate 168,705,835 of OZ005736.1, read as the reverse complement.
TGTTGACGTGACGTTGAACCTCTTCAGGGCAATTTGCACGTAGAGTCATTTTATAAATTTGCAAACTCACCCCTCCACACATTCAATTCCAAGGTGTGATACAAAGTGCACAAATATTCTTAAGTCTGGGTGTAATCCCAGTTTCTCGGTATGTTTTTAGTATCTCCTGTGTATCATTTGTATAATTTTCAAATATTAATAAATATTTTTTATTGCTGTTCTTACACGACGACTGACTTTATTCATATGGATTTCTCGTGTAACTAATAGAAACCATACAAATGTTCTTACAAAGCAAAATAATCAAATTTTAATTTGCATACATTTTAGATAAATGTGATACTGAATAATTCACGAAATGAAAAAGAAAATTATGTATTTTGCATTATGCAAGTTGTGTGACATTTAATGTTTATGCAAATAAGACGACACCACTTTGGATTTATATTCTAAAAAATTACAGGTTGGCAGTGTGCCAGAACTGACGATTTATTGTAATTTTGACGATTTTTGAGAGCTAAAAATAGGCAGTGATTATTTGACTATTTTTGCCTCGAAATTACGATTTTTGATGATATGCATTGCAATTGGTATGCAAGACGTTTTGCAATCCTGTGAACTGTTTTAGGTAAAATTGCATACAAATTGCCAAATGTCCTCCTAATCTGTTAGTATTTGTGGTGTCTAAGGCGTCAAGGCCAAATATAGTGGGTCCAGTTCTGTGGGGGCAATATGAAATCATGAATCTACGATGGACTTTGTTTGTGTGAATTAAATGCATTGTCAAATTTTGTCACGTTCTGTTTAAGTATGTGGCTTCTATGACGTAGAGAAATAAACACTACTGGAAGCCTTCTATGGAGACTATGTCATGGACCAATATGGTCCATTGACAATTCTAAAAAGTTTATGTGTGTAAGATATCGTCGGTGCGCCGACGAAAACTCCTATGTGTTGTTTTACTAGTTTTCAGGAGAGACAAAAAACGTTGCCATTTCGTCACATCGCGATATTTTTAATATCTCAGATTTTTGAATTTTTCTTTTAATTATTTACCACCACTATGTCATAACAAAAATCGTATATGTGAAAAGCCCATGACGTGGTAAATGGTTTTCATGAAAATCGACACATAGGATGTTTTGTTTGGAGCATTTTAAATATTTATAAAACAAAAAAATTACACATAGGAGTTTTGATATTTGAATGTTCACAGCGTACCTCAAGCAAACGAAAGTAGGCCTGGATTTTGGCTAAAAACGGCTAATGAGATTTTGTACATAATCATCCCCTCTACTCAGATAAGAAGAAATCCAAATCTGATCTGCTTCCTTTCGCGAGTTATCGCGATAACAACAATTTTTAACCAAAAAACCGAACTTAATTACATTGAATCGAGGAAATTTAAAACTATAACATAATTTCCCATAAATATGAACATTTGTAAGACGCTTTGTAATGTCCGCAATATTTGTTATATTATTCTATAGCGAAATTTTTGTAATCCAAAAATTCGACTTACCCCGCTAAATTTTTACAAAAATATTATTGCGAATTTATTTAAATTACTATATTTACATTCTATGATTTCTGAGTGATAGATTGGCACTAGCATTTTCGCCATAAACATCCCGCGACGAATACATTTCGAACAAAAAATATTTAAGTTCATAATTTTTTAACTATATAATGCTATTATTACGCGAACGGTCAGTCCTAGGAAAAAGTGGTCAAAGAAAGATTGGTAGATAGACTACAAGTCTTTCTTTAACAAAAAAATTATAATAATTTGGTAGGGATTTACAATGTGTCAAATCAAAAAATGCCTCATATAAAGGGAAAAGCATACACAAGTTTTAATACACTGTAAATCCATACCAAATTACTATAAATTTTGTTTGTTAAATTTGACGACCTTGACATTATTTTAGCTTTCGTTAAGAGCTACCTTTTTGCCATTGACCGATTCCCGACCCGACGTACCGTTAAGGAGCTAGAGCAAAAATAAACTTTCCGTTCACGTTTGAAAAGGATGCTAAATCCATTTTTTTAAAAAATCAAAAAAAAAAATACTTTCCAGTCGATCTACGACCTTGACATCCATGAACAATATTTTAGCTCTCGTTAAGAGCTCTCTTTTGCCATTGACCGATTGTGGCTACGTGCCACACAGCAAATGAAACAATTGAATTGTTGCGAGAAAAGTTTGGAGATTCGATTATTTCAAGAAATTGTGATATTGAATGGCCTCCAAGATGATGTGTTTTAACACCATTAGACTATTTCTTGTGGGGTTATTTGAACTCATTGGTCTTTCGAAATAAACCAGACACTCTTCAAGCTTTACAAGTCAATATTGAACGTGCCATTCATGACATACGACTTGATTTAGTGGAAAAAGTGCTCGAAAATTGGGTTCATCGAATTCGTTCCTGCAGAAGAAGTCGTGGAGGCCATTTGAATGACGATTTATTTAGAACTTAATTATATCGATTGTACTTCTCATTAAATAAAAAACTTTGAATTTCCTTAACAATAAGTATGTTTTTTTCAAAGAAATCATATCACTCTTATTGGAAACCCCTATATATTAAATTTTTCATGTCTGGTCAAAATATGTATAAGTCAGAATTTTTAATAACGACCCAAGATTTTTGGGAAAAAGTATAAAATGTTTCAAAACCGGGAAATTTTTAAACCTTTAAATGTTTTTTATACAAATTACTCACATTTCTCAATGGAAATGTACTCCGAATGAAACAAAATAATTAAAACTCAAGGTTTTTGCATTAACTTGCAGCTTTGTAACATTTTGAAAATAAAATAAAACAAAACAACAGAACAGAAAAATATTATATAGGGTGATCAAAGTAGAGATAATATTTTCAATAGCCTTTTTTTGACAGATCACGTGTGAATCGTGTCATGTAATTTTTTGTTAAGTATTGTTTGGCATTTCATCATGAAAAGACTTACGCCTGAACAACGTTTACGCGTGTCATTCGCCAGTTACCACGAAATGCTCGAACGAGTCATCGAAAATTGGACTCAACGGATCTGAGACGTAGCCGTATCTGAGACGTAGCCGCGGCCAACATTTGATAGACATAATCTTCAAAAAATAAATGCCAATGAATGTTCTTTCAAATGATAATAAACATTCCATTTTTTTGGATTTAAAAAAATGGACTTAGCATCATTTTCAAATGTGAACGGAAAGTTTATTTTGGCTCTAGCTCCTTAACGATACGTCGGATCGGGAATCAATGCCAAAAACATAGCTCTTAACGAGAGCTACAATGTTGCTCAAGGTCGTAGGTCGACTGGAAAGTGTTTTTTTTTGATTTAAAAAAAATGGACTTAGCGCACGATAAGTTGCAATTGGAGAACGTTTATTTTGATAATAAAACTGAATAATTTGTAAACGTTGTTCATGCGTATATCTCTCCATGATGAAATTGTGAACACTACTGAATACAATGAAAAACAAATGACAGGTCATGACATATTACAAATGACCGAAACGTCACTTCAAAATCATATCATCCCTATTGGAAAACCCGTTACATACCATATCGGAGCAGTCGGATATAGTAATCAAATCGAGTAATCATATTTATAGTTCATGGTTAAAAAAACACTGGTTCATCGTTAAAAAGGAATCATAAAACGTCAAAAATTGTCAGACCAGTCTTAGTATTTCGTCCATAGCTTTTAGAAATATTGAGTCTCCAAACATCAAATTACTGTTTGGATTTGTGGCGTATATTCTGTGAAAAAAGCGAATGGGGAGCATATTTTTTAGAAAGTTTTTTAAAAATAATGGTAAAAAATAAAACAACATAAACTAAAATCGGTTCAGCCGTTCGATAGCAATTACAAATTTCTTGAAACCCAAAAACTATTTTTTTTCATTTTTTCTCAAATTAAAATACCCATAAAATATTAAAAAAAAATGGTAGCGAGATTTTTTTTACCTATTTATAACGCTGCGCTGGTGTCCTCGTAAAACTTGTGGATATCTTCCCCTCACCTTGGGACGGCGCAAAGCTAAAATTGGTAAGGAAAAGCGACATTCCTGAACTCATAATAACGACCTTTTATGTTAAGGGATGTTCCAATAAGTTCTCATCAGAGTACATACTCGACATCATTGGCAAACAGAATTCAAAACATTCCGTGAGATAGTGGGAAGTCTTCTATAGGAAGGATGATACCGAGGGTACTCTCCTCGTGTTGGGCATAGACCCAGAATCCAAGAACAATCTTGTCATGGCGAAGGGCATGGCCTACTTCTTGATCTGGACAGTCTTTTTCAAAATTGGAAATATATACTGTCCAAATATACTGTCTGAAGAGGCAAACACTGGTAGTGAACGGATGGAGACAAATGAGACACTGCCAAAAACTGATGAGTAAGTACACAATAACACCACCAGTTCACCAATAGTACTGCCACTTTTGCAGGAAGTTCCCAGCAAAGGTGGTGATCAAAATAAAAAGAGCCACAAAACGATTCAAAACAATGAGGGAGCGACAAAAAATAACACCGCCTCCCAAAATTGTCGACTGGAAGATGGTGTAATAGGTAGTGAACGAAAGGAGGAGAATAACCCACTACCAAATAATCAGGGAGTGCCACCAGATAGGATAGACTCCCAAACGAAACTTTTACTGGAAAGACAATGATTGAGGTCATCCAGATAAACCTCCACCGGAGCGAGACAGCATCCAACGCTCTGATGGACATCATAAATAAAGGCAGGGTTCATATTGCTTTGATCCAGGAACCATGGACAACTAGTAACAGGGTTACTGGATTAAACCATGTGAACTATAACCTTTTCTACGCTAATACAGGTACTCGTCAAAGGACTTATATTTTGTGCCATAAAAACTTATGTTTTCTTTTCTCTCAAGAGTTGTCAACATCGGACGCAACGGTGCTAAGGCAAGGTAATGGAAATATGTACCTGGCGTCAATATATCTGCCATTCGATGCGCCAACATTGCAACCTACGTCGGAATTACAACGTCTGGTGAGGGAATCCAAACACACAAGTAATGAGTTATTTGCTGGGTGTGACGCCAACTCCCATCATATCGCTTGGGGTAGTACTAACACCAATAAAAGGGGACACGCCCTTATAGAATTTTTGAATACAAATGACCTCATAACTCTTAACATAGGAAACACTGCAACCTTTGTTAACAAAATTAGGGAAGAAGTATTAGATATAACGATATGTTCAGAAAATCTTATTGATGAGATCCATGAGTGGAGGGTTTCTGATGAACACTCCTATTCAGACCACCGTTATATAAGGTTTAAAATTGCACGACCACCGCCAAACCCAATAAGTTTCCGTAATAAGGCTAAGACCGACTGGACTAATTACGGAAATCTACTTAGAAATCGATTGGGGCAGCCTACACGCAATTATCTATGTGCAGAAGACATTGATATCAATGTGAAGAAGATTACCGAGGCGCTTGTAAAATCTTTCGAAGATAGTTGCACACTTCGAGAAAGGAAATCTGCCTATGAGAAACCCTGGATGACAGGACACATTCGCTCGATTGGCAAAGATGTCCGCAGACTTTACAACAGAGCTCGACGTAAAAAACAATCAGTATATTGGGACGACTACCACAGAAGACTCAAAGAATACAATAAAATCATTAGATCGGCGAAACGTAACTCCTGGAGGCTTTTCTGTGAACAGGTAGACAGCGTTAACAGCATGTCTAAAATTAAAAAGTTCCTCTCAAAAACTCATGTCCAAACCGAAACACTGGTGGATGAAGCGGGTAAAAGGATGGGAACTATAGAGGATACCGTAAGGCTTACCGAATGAAAATGTATTGCATCAAGTACCAATTACGAATATAACAGATGTTATGGTTAAAGAAGCCATAAAAAGTTTCTCTCCCTTTAAGGCTGCGGGACCGGATGGAATATTTCCAGCACTTCTGCAGAATGAGGTGGATGTGGTATCAACTCATCTGGCTGGAGTGTTCACTGCATGCCTAATCCATTCTTATACCCCAAAAAAACTGGCAGGAATCAAGGGTGGTCTTCATACCAAAGCCTGGCAAGGCGAGTTATACGACCCCAAAGGCTTATCGACCCACTAACCTAACTTCTTTCCTGTTAAAAACAATGGAGCGAATAATTCATGACAAGGTCAAAAGTAAAATAGCTGATGACAGGCTAAAATTCAAACAACACGCCTATGTCAAAGGAAGATCAGTGGAAACAGCTCTGCATGAGGTAGTGCACCACATAGAAGAGTCCTTCAGTAAAGAAATGTATACACTTGCTGTTTGCATAGACACTGATGGCGCATTCACAAATGTACAGACCGATATACTTATCCAGTCCTTAGACGAGTTTCAGGTTGACCGGGCGCTGAAAAACTGCATCAACAATATGCTAAGGAATAGGTGGATTATTTGTGGGTCATATGACGTAAAAATTAGAGACAAGGTAAATCGTGGTATACCTCAGGGGGGCATTTTATCGCCTCTTCTATGGGTTACGACGATACACAGTCTCCTGAAAGCCCTCACCAATGAAGGAATTAAACCAGTCTGTAAGGCCCACAGATGTTGGTCGTTGTGCAGAAGAGCTATAGATTCAAAATGGGGACTAAGTCCAAATATGACTCACTGGCTTTACATGAGCGTGATTAGACCAATAATCACCTACGCCTGTGTAGTGTGGTGGACGTCAATGGACAATAAGTGCTACGTAATACCTTTGCAACAAATTCAACGTATGTGCTGTCTAGGCATAAGCGGGGCATTTAGAACGGCACTAACAAACGCGTTGGAGACTATACTGCACATCGAACCAATAGACATCCGTATAAAGTATGAGGCAGCCCTCACAGCAAGACGTCTACAAGTGATGGGTGAATGGATAAATAGAGACCACAAGTCGTACCATCAGAAGATTTTAGAATCTCTAGTTGGTCACATTCAAACGCCAGAAATCTCCGACCGCATTCCTGAAATGCGGCTTACAACTACCTGTTGTGCCAGACAGACGCTCCTGGGAAAATGGAACTTTGGTCCATGTGCCAGTGGGAACCAGCTGCTACACGGATGGGTCCAAGCGAGGAGGAAGGACGGGTCTAGGACTTTTTATTGATGAACCAGAATTCGAACTTCACTTCCGCCTCCCTGACCATAACACGGTATTTCAAGCAGAAGTTCGAGCAATCACGGAGTGTGTGAACTGGCTCAGTAAATCGACAAATGGCGATTAAAGCAATAACATCGGAAAGGGTCAAATCCAGAACTGTGTTGGACTGTAAAAGTACTATAAATGATTACTCAGCCCATGGGAACCAGGACACAACGGAGTGATTGGAAATGAACGGGCAAACAGCTTGGCTTCAAAGGGCAGAGAACTTCGAGTAATAAACTTGGAAAATTGGGAACCTTTCGAAGCCACGAAAAATGAGTTGAAGCACTGGGCAGTGATGGCTCACAAAAGTGTGTGGAATAGCGCAACAGTAGGAGCAACTGCAAAGATACTGTGGGGTGACCCAAATGAAAAGAAAACAATAAGTCTTCTGAAACTAAACAAGATCGATATTAGTAAGATGATGAGTGTTCTAACGGGACACTCAGGCTTACAAGAACATCTTCATCGCATAGGACTAGCAGGAAACGACGAATGCAGGGCATGCAGGGAAAACATCGAAACGATGTGTCACTGCCCGGCTTTCACACATGCAAGATCCTAACATCTCGGATCCGACATATTACCAGACTTGACTCACCTCAGAGAATATGACTGGAAGATACTGAGAAAATTCGTGTCTAGTACCGATTTTCTGTAACTCGTGAGTTATAAAAAGATCATAAATAAGGAGCGCACAACAGGACGAACCACTGGCTTAAGTGTATGGTGGTCTCCGATTGTGATAAAACTTGGTGGAAATGTTAAATATGGTGCTCTAATATCGAATATAATTTTTTTTGAAAATCTTCAAAAATATGGGAGATATTTACATTTAAACATTACAAATTGGGCCAAAAATATCGAAAAGTGCTTGCATTCGAATGGTCATAACTTTTGTTCTACTAGAGATATTCAAATATTTTGTTTTGACCTAGATTTCTTTAGCTTCAGCAATATTGAGGTGGATGCTGTTTGGAAGCGACATGACATATTTTTATATTTAAAACAATAATTAAAATCTAGATTTTTTCAAAAAGCGATATTTTTAAATTGAAAAAAGGTATACCAGTTGATAAGCCATATGTGTCCAAAAAATAAATTTTGGAATCGCCGGTAGTTTTTGAGATATCAATAAAAGAATACGATAATTCTTAGAATTCTTAGATTTTGCAAGTATACGGAGGCATTGACAGAAAATTATGTTTTCTAACTGCATGATAGAACCGAATCCGATTATTAGGTTAAACAAGGTAACAATTCGCCGGGTTCTGCAATAAAGAGAAGGTTGGGCCTTCAACATGGTAATATCGGAGGACGAAATCTCAATATATTGCAAGATGGAAACATGAATCAGATCTGGGGTTTTCCCAAAACATCAGTTTCTGCACTTTTCTTCCTGTAAACACACAGTCATTCAGACAGAGATTTTTTAATACACCATTTCAACTTTCAAACAATTTCTTAGTTTGCCAATGCTACACTTGCTTTCTACCTCCCTTCCCCCACGCATCGTCCTGGAAGTCTCTTAAAGAACTCAATAATTGACATTATCAAGTAAATATAAATAAAAACACTCGCATCATCACTGCTAATCTCAACGAAATGAATGGAACCCAATTAAGCGTGAACGGCATCAAAAGTTTTTCTCCACTTTGTGGTTCATCTGTCTCTCTCCAAAATATGTTTTGTTGGTGGTCAATCAGGAAACACCAGTCAGCCTCAGTCAGGACAACAAACCATAACCAAGTCTCACGTATGTATGTGGAGTAAGCATACACATACAGACTGGGTTATTACTCCGCATCAAACATTTGAACAGACAGCAAACGGAAGAAGGGACATCAAAAGTCCTGCGACATGTGCGAAAAGTCAATGCTTCCGTTCGCAGGACGAATGTTTGCAAAAAAAATCCTAAGAACAAGAAAAGTTCACTTTTTGCGTTTATACAATCTTTGGCATGCTACGAGTATTGCTGGTTCATGTAAGTAAACACTAGTCAAATGAAAGACGTCCCTCACCCACTTCATTCCCCACCGTCACCTTTCCCATCACTTATGGCGAGGGGAAGACCAGGAATAACTCAAAGTTTTTCCTGTTTCTCTCGCCATCGCAATATCCTGCGACGTTAAGATGTTATGAGGAATTTGCTCGTCCCCATCGAGTCGACTCGAGTCAAGTCAAGTTTATGTGGTTGTTGTTCTTTTCCTAACATTGTGGTGACCTCGGGGTGTTAAACTATGTGACTTGGCAATTTTGGTTCAACGAAGCGTAATAAGTGCAAAACAAAAGTGAACATTAAGTGAAATTTCTTTCTGTCGTTCTTCTTCGCTTCTTTTATATTTCTTCAGTTGTCTGTCTGTCTGTTTTGCGAAAATATTTGTACTCAATGTGCAAACTTCGCAAATGTACCACTGGAACCCTCCGAACTTAGGGTGTGGCATATTGTACTTAAGGCACAGTGTTTGGAGTGTAATACTATTGACAGTGAAACGAGATGATGATTTCAAAATTGTTTTTTATTCTTATTCCCGCACTGAGAGAATTAGACGTTTTCAAAAAAAAACTTTGCAGTTTACAATATATAATAGAGGCAATGATGGTCTAAAGCCAGGAGAATATCCTAGTGACAAATCAATATATTTTTTAATTTAGATTTAAGGTCAAATGTGAATGAAGTTTAAAATTCCCACGATGGAAACAGTTGTAGGATCTGGGGTTTCCACAGAATGCTTAAACCCAGAGACTTGGCACTCGCCTTGTTGGAAATAAACAGTAAATTTTCCCAAAAAACGAACACTTTCCGCAAAATGTATAGCATGTTTGGCTGAGGCTTTTTTAAGTTTAGTTTAGGGTGGCAGACAACTTTACCAGCTCACATAGACTAATGTAGGTTCCTACATTAGTCTATGTGAGCGGGATCAGATGCCTTTAATCAAAACCAACCTGCTTGATAGACAAAGTTATCAATAATACCAATATCGGTACCGGAAAAATCTGTCAGACTTCTTAGAAAGGCCGACACCAGTAAATCAGGACGTCGTTTACTTAAAGAGGAACAGTAGCAAAGCAGGTGCTTCATGCTTTCCACTTCTTCCACATCACCACAGCTCCTGTAAAAGTCATTGGAGTCAATACCTAACCTTCCGAAGTGTTCACCGACCAGGCAGTGTCCGAGTAACGTACACAGTTTTTCCTCTCTAGTGCGAGGAGACATTTTGACCTTCTCAGTTCGTATCTTGCCCATATTTGTCTAGCTACTGGCAGTTCTCCGGGGTATGCAGTCAGTCGAATTTAGGGATGTGGTCTCCAGAAAGAAACTACTGGCAGTTCCCCAGAATACACAGTCATCTCGTTAAGTCATCTGCGGCAGTCGAATTTAGGGATGTGGCCTCCAGCAATACATGGCAACCTGACTCTCCGAGTAAATGACAACGCCAGTGTTAGTCACTATGTTGAGACTTAGCCACTAGGTGACTTGCCTTATTGCCATAATTTCAACTTTATATACACTGCAGGTATCTGATAATCTGTGGGCCATATCAAGAATGAGTTTCCTACAGTGTACTCCGAAGCTAACATCAAGCTTGTGTTTTATGGTATTCTATCAACTCATTCCTCTTTGGCAGGTATCCTAGTGGAGAAGCTCTTCTCGTAGATTTACACCGTTGGTCCACTCGGTCGGTTGTTATAGCACTACAATGTGATGTCCTCATGTGTCCGAAGTTTTTATACCTCCACATTCTGTCTATCAATAATAATGCCTCAATATTAATGGGTAGCAGATGGAGTAGGACTTATAGAGACTCAGTCGCTGTAGTCCTTAAGGCTTCGCTTATGCATAGGCTGGTACTTCTCTGAAAATTTGATAATTGGTTTTGTAATGGTTAGTTTATTAGGATCTGTCCACCACGCCACAATACCGTGCAACAGTATTGGGCGAACTACTGCTATATGAGTATACTCGTATATCCAATGCACGATTTTAGGAGAGAGGTCCAACGCACCCTACAGCTTTCCTGCAGGAATATAATGCTACGTTGGCTTTGCTTACACGTTCTGCTACATTAAGTCTGAATAACAATATTGTGTCCAGAATTATTCCTAGATATTTTGCACCTTCAGAAAAGGCCATCTCTGTTCCATTTATCCGAGGAGGGTCCACATATGGGACCTTATTCTTCTAGTAAAGAGAACCAATTCTGTCTTGTTTGGGTTAAAGCCCAAACCGCTGCTTCTGGTCCATCTAGCCAATTTGTTCAGAGCCACCTGTATGATGTCAGAGAAGAATTACTAACCTTGCTGTTATGCTTCTTCTATTGTGCAGGCTTTGAATTAGCCTAATCAAGCTAGCGTTCACCCTTAGATGTGAGAACGCCAGGTTTTCTCTAATGAATGAATCTAAAAGTCTTTCCAGACCTTTCAGGTATGCTAATTGGCCTAGTGTGCGATATCTTTCCCGCTTTGTGTAAGAATACCACTTTGGTGTCTATCCATCGATTGGGGATATATGGGAACCTGATACAGATAATGTATTCAACATTTTCAGCATTTCTGCTGGAGTAATGCCGTCTGGTCCAGATGATTTAAAGGCCTCAAAGCTTTTAATCGCTCAGCTGATTCTGGTGTCTATCCATCGATTGGGGATATGAGGAACCTGTATGTATTCAAAATTTTCAACATTTCTGCTGGAGAAATGCTGTCTGGTCCAGATGATTTAAAGGCCTCAAAGCTATTAATCGCTCAGCTGATTCTGGATTTGTCAATCATCAACCTAGCAGTCCGCTCGTTTTCTTGATGGTCCTACTGTTTCTCGAGTTCTGTCGGTTAGTCCCTTGGGAAATGTGTGTCAAGCTATAGTTTCAGCCACTACGCAGCCTCGCGGCATCCGAGAGATCCAATAAAAATTGTGCGAAAAAATCGTCATTGTTTGTTTATCCTTTTGAATGCAGCTAATGCATATTATACCACGTGCATCCACTATAAAAAACGGTCGACCTGACTTCATACGCTGACAAACCCACCTTTGGCTTCTTTGGCACCGATAAAATCACTGCTTTGACTGCTGATTGATCTCGCAGTCAAAACTCGTCCTTATTGCGTTTATGGTCGATTGTGAGCAAACGCGGCACCCATCTTGATTTCTCATATCCAATAGTTCGTTCAAAATTAAAACCACTGAGCTATGTGAGATGTCTATTGCTTGCACAATATCTCGCATTTACAATCTCCATTCGGCCAACATCATATCGTGAATTTTTTTAATTGTTTCGGATGTAGAGATGGGTTTTTCAAAAGAAAAACAAGTAAGAAAGTTTCAGTCGGGTAAACCGACTAAGGTATACCCTCACTTTGTGAGTAATGTAATATATAACATTACACCAATAAATCTGTCAATTTGTGTGGGAGGTACCAGAAGGGATTTTCCAAATACACATATTTTTCGGTAAACAGTACATTCTTAAATACATTGCATTGTGCTGAACTATAAGCGTTTGTGTGCACTGGTATATTAAAGTTACGAGCTATGTAATTTTTGTATGATTTGGTCATTTTGTGTGGGAGGTACAAAAAGGGGCGGGGTGATAACGCCCACTTTTTACAGGACTATAGGCACTACAGCAGCATTACACTGTACAAAATTTCAAGTATTTGTATGCACTGGTATTAAAGTTACAAGCCGTTTACTTTGGTACGAAACGGGCCATTTGTGTGGGCGGTACCACAAGGGGCTGTACAATGATGCCCATTTTTTACCGGAATATAGGCGCTACAAAAACATTATACTGTAGAAAATTTCAAGCATTTTTATGCACTTGTATTAAAGTTATAAGCAGTTAAATTTTGATGCAAAATGGTCCATTTGTGTGGGGGTACCAAAAGGGGGATGCCAACTTCACCCATTTTTCTCGAGTTAATAGCGACTAATATACTAATATTATGTGCAGAATTTCAAAAGATTCGAATAAGTTGTATAGAAGTTATTAAAGAATCAATATTTCACTAAATTTTAACCCTTTGTGTGGGAGGTACCAGAAGGAGTAGACCAATATGGCCCATCTTCGAACTCATCCGGAGATAGATCAAAATATTACCACATACCAAATTTGAAGTCAATCGGTTACTCCTTTCGAGAGTTATCGTGCGCACCAGCCAGCAGACACACAGACAGACAGACAGACAGACAGACAGACGGACGGACATTGCTCATTCGACTTAAAATGACCCAAAACGGATTTCCTCCGAACATACTTAGGGTCTTAGATCACTCCTTCGATGTGTTACACTTTTTTCCGTAGCAAATGATATATACCCTCGTCACACTAAAGTGAGCGTATAAAAATTCTTAATGAGCACACGAAATGCATTTTTCATTTTATCCCTAAATCAAGGGGTACTCTGCTATCAATGGCTCAACACAAACTAAATAACACAGCTTATTTAAAAGGTAACAGAAGCCAACTGACAGATATATGCCTCTTGATAGGAGCAGTTAAGAAGCGGAAAAAATAAAAAAGTCATGTACTAATTGAACCACCTTCGTAAAGCACAAACGACCTTCGGTAGCTCAGTGGTTAGGGTGTTAGACTTGGATACCGAAGATTCTGGGTTCGATTCCCAGCCAGGGCACTCGTAAATTTAACATCAAGATTTTCATTTTTTCATCATAATTCGAGCTTATGCAGCTAAAATAACTCACCGGACGCACTACAACAACATCACATCGCCCAAGTCAACAGGGAAGATAACAAATAGACACAACAGCATGACGGCTGTTAACAGAACTGAAGCGCTTCTAGTGGAGAATAGAAACGGTAACACCAAAGTAACATCCATTATCTGAAATTAACAGACGGATGTTAGTTTACAAACGGACAACATTAAGTAGATGAAAACAACATACGGTTCCCGCGATAATCGGGATACGAGGGTTGCTATATATATTTCAATTTCAAGTATTTGTATGAACTGATATTAAAGCCATAAGCAGTTAACTTTTGGTCCAAAATGGTTAATTTGTGGGAGGTACCAAAAAGGGAGTGACCACTTCGCCCATTTTTCTTGGAGTGGACCAATATGGCCCACCTTCGAACTTAGCCATAGATAGAGAAAAATATTACCGCATACCAAATTTGAAGTTAATCCGTTACTCATTTCAAAAGTTATCGTGCGCACCAGCCAGCAGACAGACAGACGGACGGACGGGCATTGCAGAAATGATTTAAAATGACCCAAAACGGATTTTCGCCGAAAATACTTAGGGTCTTAGGTCACTCCTTCGATGTGTTACACTTTTGGCTCGTAACAAATTATATATATACCCTCCTCTCTAAGGTGAGGGGATAAAAATGTCATACTTTCCAATGGAAGTTCCAGTTTTTATCTGGCAACACAAGCATTGCCAGGAGCGAAATATAAATAGCAGCCCTAGTATATGCCGGAACGAAGTCTATAATAGAAATAGATTTAAGGATTAACAAATCAGCGTCTCCAAGCGGCTACAACAACAACAACAACAAACGGTCAATTTTGAGCTCAATTGCTTAAAAATACGGTTTCTATGGCATAAATAAACATATTTCGAAGCGACCTCTACAGGAGAGCTATATCAAAACATATATTTGCGAAGTCTGATCAACATATCTAAAAACCTGCTTTGTAGAGTCTCAAATCAATATTTGAAGGTTTTGCAAACTGAATGACAAAATAAGTATACCCTCTATGGTGGAGGTTATAAAACGCTTGTAGCCATATATTGTCAGAATCCAGAGGCATGCCGCTCCCGTGACCATGTTTACGTCCTAAACACATTATAATCGCCACGACCTTAATATAGTCCTCTCGTATTCTTATAACGGTCAATAATATCATTGTGTCGACTTGTGGGCGGTAATAAAAGGAGTAGAGGGGAAACTGCTACATTTCTGAAGACTATACTGCTATTTCTATGTATATATTATAAGCAAATTTGCATGGCGTTCCATTATGTAATTACCATAGAATTAATCGGCCTTCAAATTTAAGAATGTTGCCCAATCGTTTGATTTCAATGCACTGTACACTCCTTAGTACACAATTGAAAATTGTGATGAGTTTGTGACGCAGCACTTTTGTTCTTTCTTGTGTTTCCTCAGAGTTCCTCGGAAGCCGGTTCATCTGTTTGTTCGGTATTGTAAAACTGTGATTTATAATAACATTTTGCAACTGACATTTAATTAACAGTAGACGACGAGTGTGTCGTTAAATTGTGTAGGAGTGGTGGCAGTTTCCCCAAGACCAGCCCTTGGAAAAGCTAGTTGACATCGAAATGACAGTCATTTTATTATTAAACGTAATGATGACTAATTTTCTTGCAATGCCGACATTGAAATTCCCCTAAGGAATCTTTTGGTATGACTGACGTATAAGGATAGTGGGGTTTTCTGTTGGAGGGGGTGGGGAGGGTGGAGAAATCATATGATTTTCCTAAGGATTTTGTTATTATAAGTTTGCTACATATAATAAGTGAAAAGAACAGTGATTTACAAAAATATATACGAACGAAAGAAAATTTTAAAATTTTTTTTGAACTATCTATATTATACGATTTCAATTAATTTGTTTCCAAATCGCCATGTCGATATTTTTCAATCAAAAAATTGTATTCGCATAAATTGCATCCAAACATTACGCCGACCCAGGGGGCCTCGGTGGAAGACGGAAAATTTAAAACATTTCTGTCCATAGTCATTGCAAAAGTTGTCTAAAATACAGAAAATTAACACATTTTAATGATTGCCACAGAAGTTATGGGGAAGTTGTGTTGAAGAAACTACACCATTTTCAATTGTAATTCGAAAAATCAAAATTAAATCAATTGAAATTATAAGATTCAATTTAAAATTCGAAAAAGACATCAATTGAAATTCGAAGATTCCATTTGAAATTCGAAAAAAGTCAATTCGAATTCAAAGATTCCATTTGAAATCCGAATAACATCAATTGAAATTCGAAGCACAGCAATTTAAATTTCAAGTACATCAATTGAAATTCGAAACACATCATTTGAAATTCGAAAAACATCAATTGAAATTCGAAACACATCATTTGAAATCCGAAAAATATCGATTAAAATTCGAAACACAAACATCAATTGAAATTCCAAAAAATAATAACATTTTTATGTTTTAAACCTTTAATATTAAATATTTAATATGTTTAATATTAAATTTTTGATATGTTTTATTTTATAACTTTGAAGTAATTTTTAACACTCATAAAATATAAGAAAGATCATCTCTATGTTTTTTATATGCTAAGATTTAGTCAGCAAAAAATTATTGTTTTTGTTATTCGATCTGTTATGACTTTTCATATTTTTGTTTTTGACTATTTTTGTTTTCTGTAAAACAGAAAAACAAACCTTCTTTGAAAAAGAAGAATAAGAAATGTGTGAAATATTATTAAATAAAAAATATTTAAATAAAGTCTGCCCAATTCAATGTACCGACTTGTTTACATTTTCGAATTTCAATGGGTGTATTACGAATTTCAAATGAAGAAATTCGAATTTCAATTCGTCGGCTTAATGCTATTTTGGTCCATACGCCATTTTTGCCTTTTTGGAGTTAGGAGTTGATTATATGGGTTTCAAGCATGCTCTTTCAGAATCTGCAATAATTGTTTTCCTATCTCGTCTAGTTTTTGAGATATTGGTAGGGAAAATCGATTTAACTCTGATTTAAGGGAAATAATTTTTATATTTTTGTTCTATATCACCATTTTTCTATCGCTTTATATTTTTTACTCACTATTTTACGTTCTTTCGATCACAATATGTAAATTACTCTCCTTTCATACCGACCTTCTTTGTGGTCCATGTAATACAAACACGAAAAAACATTAAAATAAAGGTGGATATGGACCAAAATGCCATGTACAACCAGTAAGGAAAGGCAGAAAGTCGGGCGGGGCCGACTATATAATACCCTACACCTCCCTAACAATGCGATACGGGTCATTGCCATAATAATTTGGAATAATTGGTAAATGGGTAGAAACATATTATCTAATTCTGAAACGATAATCGCAAAATTAAGCAATATTCGTTCCTAAATTGAGAAACATCTTTCTGGAAAATTTTAATGATCGGAAGTAAAATACAACTTCTATAGCGGTTTGATACCAAATCAGGAGGAACAATCAATATAAATCTGAACCGATCTTCCCTGAATACTCATTCATGTAAAAAGACCTCCTTCTGTCGAATTTCGTACTGATCGCATATAAAATACAGTCTCTACAGCGCCTACATGTCAAATCGGGGGTAACGTATATATGGGGGCTATATCTAAATCTGAACCGATTTCTTCCAAATGTAACAGTGTTCATTCATATAATAAGAAACCTCTTTCTTCCGAATTTCATACTGATCGGATATAAAATAACATTTTTACAGCGCTTACAAGTCAAATCGGGGGTAACGTATATATGGGGGCTATATCTAAATCTGAACCGATTTTCTCCGAATTTAGCAGTATTCCTTCATGTAATAAGAAACCTCTTTCTGCCAAATTTTGCACTGATCGGATATAAAATACAGTTTTTACAGCGCTTACATGTCAAATCGGGGGTAACATATATATGGGGGCTATATCTGAATCTGAACCGATTTTCTCCGAATTTAGCAGTATTCCTTCATGTAATAAGAAACCTCTCTTTGCCGAATTTCGCACTGATCGGATATAAAATAACATTTTTACAGCGCTTATATGTCAAATCGGGGGTAATGTATATATGGGGGCTATATCTAAATCTGAACCGATTTCTTCCAAATTTAACAGAGTTCATTCATGTAATAAGAAACCTTTTCCTGCCGAATTTCATACTGATCGGATATAAAATAAAGTTTTCACAGCGCTTACATGTCAAATCGGGGCTAACATATATATGGGGGCTATATCTAAATCTGAACCGATTTTAACCAAATTCAATAGGGATCGTCCTTGGGCCAAAAAAAAGATATGTGTAAAGTTTCATCGGGATCGGACCATAATTGCGACCTGTACTTTGATTACAAGAATACATGCACAGACAGACAGACGGACAGACAGACAGACGGACAGACAGACAGACAGACGGACAGACGGACATAGCTAAATCGACTCAGAAAGTGATTCTAAGTCGATCGGTATAATAAACGATGGGTCTATTTCTTCTCCTTTTGGGTGTTACAAACAAATGCACAAAGTTATAATACCCTGTACCACAGTGTGGTGTAGGGTATAAAAATTGTTATAACTTGCTTATTTTTGAATATAATGGCATAGAAATGCATGGGAATAATACAAATAAAAAGTGTGCAACTCTTCAGTCCCGTTTTTACTCAAACAATTAATTGCGTACAAAATGTCGTATGGAACAAAATAGCATTAAGCCGTCGAATTGTTGTTTTTCAAATTTCAAATTTCAAATGATGTGTTTCGAATTTCAATTGATGTGTTTCGAATTTCAATTGAGTGTTCCGAATTTTAAATGATGAGTTTTGAGTTTCAATTGATGTTATTCGAATCTCAAATGGAATCTTCGAATTTCAATTGATCACATCAATTGAAATTCGAAACACATCAGTTAAAATTCCAATTGATGTTTTTTCCGTTTGATGTTAATAAAATTTGGCACGTTTTTTGCTTTTCAAAATTCAATGTAGTTTTTGTGGTACTAAGCTCCAATTTTGCCTATCTCAAGGATATTTCTTATATTACCATTTGTAAAATTAGTCATATCTTCTTAACCGCTTTACGTTAAGGGGTTTCCATTAAGGACATAACAATTTTATATATTAATAAAACACCGAATATTTAAGATATAGAGTTAAAATGTATTCCAGGTGTAAAGGAAATATTACATTTTAAGAATGAAATTCGATTTCGGTCATATGGGCACCACGAGCCCGTCTCTAGCGATATATTCTTTGGACCCAATTTTCCACCACTTTTGCACACATTTCGACCGGGACGTTGGCAATTTCGCGTTGGATGTTGTCTCTGAGCTCGTCTAAAGTTGTTGACTTGTTGGCATAGACCAATGACATGATGTGGCCCCATAAAAAGAGGTGGCCATTCGACCGGACCATTTGTTGAGATAACATGTTCGTTCGTGCTGTGTGTATGTTTTATTTTATAACTTTGAAGTAATTTTTAACACTCATAAAATATAAGAAAGATCATCTCTATGTTTTTTATATGCTAAGATTTAGTCAGCAAAAAATTATTGTTTTTGTTATTCGATCTGTTATGACTTTTCATATTTTTGTTTTTGACTATTTTTGTTTTCTGTAAAACAGAAAAACAAACCTTCTTTGAAAAAGAAGAATAAGAAATGTGTGAAATATTATTAAATAAAAAATATTTAAATAAAGTCTGCCCAATTCAATGTACCGACTTGTTTACATTTTCGAATTTCAATGGGTGTATTACGAATTTCAAATGAAGAAATTCGAATTTCAATTGTTGTTTTTCAAATTTCAAATGATGTGTTTCGAAATTAAATTGATGTGTTTCGAATTTCAATTGAGTGTTCGAATTTTAAATTTAAAAGATGATTTTATTTGGTATTAAAATATTTAAATATGCTTTGTTTTATAACTTCCAAGTAGTTTTTAAAAAATACTCAGGTAATTCCAAAGCAAATGAACCGAAAAAACATTTTAAAAATGATTCCGTTTGATGTTAATAATATACGAATTTAATTGCGTTTTTTGCTTTTCAAAATTCAATGTAGTTTTTGTGGTACTGAGCTCCAATTTTGCCTATCTCAAGGATATTTCTTATATTACCATTTGTAAAATTAGCCATATCTTCTTAACAGCTTTATGTTAAGGGTTTTCCATTAAGGACATAACAATTTAATAAAACACCGAATATTTAAGATATAGAGTTAAAATTTATTCCAGGTGTAGAGGAAATATTACATAAGAATGAAGTTCGATTTGGGTCATATGAGCACACGAGCCTGTCTATAGCGATATATTCTTTGGACCCAATTTTCCACCACTTTTGTACACTTTTCGACCGGGACGTTGGCAATTTCGCTTTGGATGTTGTCTCTGAGCTCGTCTAAAGTTGTTGGCTTGTTGGCATAGACCAATGACTTGATGTGGCCCCATAAAAAGAGGTGGCCATTCGACCGGACCATTTGTCGAGATAACATGTTCACCGAATTTGCCTTAATCAATTTGCGTGCTGTGTGGCTAGTGGCACCGTCTCGTTGAAACCACATATCGGCGATGTCAAGCTCATCCACTTCTGGCCAAAAATAATTTTCTAAAATGGCACGATAGTGCTCTCCATTGACGGAACATGACGATTGTTTCCATCGACGAAAAAATAAGGCCCAATCACACCTCCGGCATTAAAATCACACCACACAGTAATTTTTTGCAGATACAATTGTGTCTCTTGAAGTACATGTAGGTTTGTTGCTGTCCAATAACGCATATTTTGTTTATTGACAAAACCACTCAGCCAGAAATGAGCTTCCGACTCAGAAATTCGGTAGTACTTTTTAATGATTTCCAAACGCTGCACGTAAGTGAACTTTACGATGATGAAAATGTTGACTTCGACCAACGTTTTTAAACTGAAAGATCATTAAAAATGGTTGAGGGTGCCTTGAAGTTACTTCTAAACGGTCAAGCCGTTTAGAATTTTCACTAGCCCAGCCGACGAATCTAATACAATTTTAAAATTCTATATAAAAATATACAAGAACAATTATAATATTGACTCAATAAAATTACTATATCTTTTAAGTGTATGTATTGTATTGAAATTTAAATACTCCATTTCATATAAGAAACATAGAAGTTATTAAATAAGTAGTTTAATTGTATGGCCATGGACATGAGGCGTCAAAATGTGTGCTCCATTCAATCTGACCTAACCTATCAGAGAATCGATATTTCACAAAATGTTAAGCCTTTGTGGGGAGATACCAGAAAGAGTGGACCAATCGAACTTAAAATATTAGCACATACAAAATTCGAAGTCATTCGGTTTCTCCTTTCAAGATCGTACATGATTATATCTTAGTCAGTTTACTAGACGGACATTTTCTTATTGTTTTTATACCCTACACCACACTGTGGTACAGGGTATTATAACTTTGTGCATTTGTTTGTAACACCCAAAAGGAGAAGAAATAGACCCATCGTTTATTATACCGATTGACTTAGAATCACTTTCTGAGTTGATTTAGCTATTCCGTCTGTCTGTCCGTCTGTCTGTCTGTGCTTGTATTCTTGTAATCAAAGTACAGGTCGCAATTATGGCCCGATCTTGACGAAACTTTACACATATCTTTTTTTTGGCCCAAGAACGATCCCTATTTAATTTGGTTAAAATCGGTTCAGATTTGGATATAGCCCCCATATATATGTTAGCCCCGATTTGACATGTAAGCGCTGTAAAAACTTTATTTTAAATCCGATCAGTATGAAATTCAGCAGAAAGAGGTCTCTTATTATATGAATGAACACTGTTAAATTTGGAAGAAATCGGTTCAGATTTAGATATTGCCCCCATATATACGTTACCCCCGATTTGATATGTAAGCGCTGTAAAAATGTTATTTTATATCCGATCAGTGCGAAATTCGGCAAAGAGAGGTTTCTTATTACATGAAGGAATACTGCTAAATTCGGAGAAAATCGGTTCAGATTTAGATATAGCCCCCATATATATGTTACCCCCGATTTGACATGTAAGCGCTGTAAAAACTGTATTTTATATCCGATCAGTGGGAAATTCAGCAGAAAGAGGTTTCTTATTACATGAAGGAATACTGCCAAATTTGGAGAAAATCGGTTCGGATTTAGATATAGCCCCCATATATATGTTACCCCCGATTTTACATGTAAGCGCTATAGAGACTGTATTTTATATCCGATCAGTACGAAATTCGACAGAAGGAGGTCTTTTTACATGAATGAGTATTCAGGGAAGATCGGTTCAGATTTATATTAAAGCTCCTTATATATGTTCCTCCTGATTTGGTATCAAACCGCTATAGAAGTTGTATTTTACTTCCGATCATTAAAATTTTCCAGAAAGATGCTTCCCAATTTAAGAACCAATATTGCTTAATTTAGCGATTATCGTTTCAGAATTAGATAATATGTTTCTACCCATTTACCAATTATTCCAAATTATTATTGCAATGACCCTTATCGCATTGTTAGGGAGGTGTAGGGTATTAAATAGTCGGCCCCGCCCGACTTTCTGCCTTTCCTTACTGGTTTGTTGTTATTCCATGTATCTTTGTATATTATATTGCAGCATTGACCCAAAGACAATGTATTTTTTTATAAATGCAGTTTTAGATGCCATTGATGCAATGAAGGTTTTTTTTTCAGTGTACGTATGTCTCACACTCACACGAATGTGGTCTGATGGTATTTTGTTCTATTCAAAAGCATTCCCCAAGGCGTTGTCCTTCTAATTATTATACCCGACACCACACTGTGGTACAGGTTGTTATGACTTTGTGCATTTGTTTGTAAAGCCTAAAAACATCACCCCTAGTAGAAATGGAGTACATCGGTCCATGTGCTGTTATAGCCCCCACATAAAGGTACCCCCCGATGTCACTTCTGGACGCGCTAGAGAACACATTTTTCAATTGATGTTGCGTAAATTTAAGAAATTGTACTTTATATTGGACAGTATCGCACCTAGTAAAAATGCGGTACATCGGTCCAAGGTTTTTTATTACCCACATATTAAAGTCACCACCGATTTCACTTCTTGACGCTCTAGAGAACACATTTTTTAATTGATCTGGCTGAAATTTTTTACTTTATATTGCACGTAATCGTCCCTAGTGAAAATGAGGATGATCGGTCCATATTTTCATATTGTCCTCTTCCGCTTAGACTTTATGGCGTTCTAGGCGACGGACGCATATTTGGTGGAGGGTAGTATGCAGTCGACCCTGCCCGCCTTTAGTCTTTCCTTACTGGTTTTAGTTGATAGTATGACATACAGAATGGAGGCTATCGAAAAATCCATTGGGTACGGGAATATGTGGTCATTGTTGTGAAGAACTGAAACTGGGACTTTTCCTTGTAAAAAACGTTGGGTTTAACGAGTTTTTTTGTTATAACTCCGATTCTTGTTTTAAACGTTCAATCAATAGTTTCTTTTTCTTGTAAATAACCCTGGGAATAGGTCTGAGGTTTGTTGTAAATGTCCAATATTTTGCGCCGAATTGTTGTCGTGTCAGAAGTAACAAGTCAAGGTATGTTTAATTAAATGATCCGTAATATGGTTGATTGCTTACAAAGAAAAATTCGATAAAATTATTTTATGGATATTTACAAAATTCGCATTTCTCTGAGGCAATCTCAAAAATTTTTAATTTCGAGTTATATCACTCTTGACTTAAATGAGCGATATATGAGTAGAAAATCACTCAATCGCACAGTTATACCTCAAAGCTCTTATTAAAATGTCATTTAAGTTTCCTCTCTAAGGAAGTTATCAAATAAAGTTAATGAACTAACAACTCTAAAACAACATTTATGTTTATTATATTAAATGATAATTGTTATGATTATATCTCCAAAAAGATGGAAGAATGAGTGAAGACTGTAACAAAGGAAACTATGTTTATTTGTACAGAAGGGGAGAGAGCTAGAAGTTACCTTAACAAACAAACACGTACATATAAACTTACACCCAGGCTCACTCATAGCTATTTAGAAGGATACGAATCCTTGGTTACATGTACACATACACCCCGAACGGCATATAAAGAAAATGCCTCAAAGAAAAATGTCTCGACTTGTTAACCACAACTACACACATACGTACACATACATATGTACATACGCACAAAACTCTCAGCCATAAAACTTCTTAGATTTCAAACCACACATATGTTTCATAGGCACACATCCTGACATGTACGAGTATGCGAGTACATACAGACCTTTCTAAATTTCAAATCTTAAAAACCCACAGAAAGGAAGACAGTCGGTCGTAAACGGATTCTATGCCACAAATGTTGTTTAATTCTTTAAGTAAATATCCTTTAACAATATCCCACCCTTCTCTGTCGGAAACTCTGGACTCGCTTCAGCTCTCGTTGCAAGACATTTGAGTCAGTGGTTTTACAAAAGATTTACATGGTGCGGTTGATGTTTCTCCAAAATTGGCTTAGAAAACGGGGCCAAAAACACATAGTGGGTGAAAGGCGTTTTTATGCTTCATGGTAAACCTTAAGATTTCATTCGACATTTTTTATCCACTGCAAAATGTGGCTACGAATGAGTGAATGTGTGTACATTTGGGATGAGAGGATTTTTGTTGCAGAATTTTTTATTGTTGTTGCTAAGTCAATTACATTTTCCTAATGTATATTAGGGTGTACTGAAGAAAGTTATTTTTTGCATATGGCTATATCCTTACCATTAACTTAGTGTCATAAAATGAAAAATCTCAGATTGCAATAACAGGAGAGAAAATTGTAGCGAAAAACTGCAAGTAAAGTGTGAGTTATGTGAAAACTTGGAGATATGACGCTAATTACAAAAAAGCATACTTCTAATAGAGAGGGTAAATAAAATATAAACAAGTAAGAACGTTTCAGTCGGGTAAGGTATACCCTCACTTTGTGACTGATTAATATTGAATATTACACGAATTAATCTGCCAATTTGTGTGGGAGGTACCAGAAGGGGTTTAACAAATACACCTATTTCTCGCTTAACTGTGCATACTTTAAATTCATTCCAATGTGCTGAATTATAAGCCTTTATGTGCACTGGTATAAACTTTATGCGATATTAAATTGTGGTATGATTTGGCCATTTTGTGTGGGAGGTGCAAAAAGGGGTGTGGCGATAACGCCCATTTCTCACAGGGCTATAGACACTATAAAAACATTACACTGTACAAAATTTCAAGTATTTTTATACACTGGTATTAATGTTATAAGCTGTTAACTTTTGTTGCAAATTATACCTTTGTGTGGGAGGTACCAAAAGGGACGTGGCAACAACGCCCATATTTCCCTGGACTGTAGGCAATAGAAAAGCATAACACTGTACACATTTTCAAGGATTTTTATACACTGTTATTAATGTTATAAGCTGTTAACTTTTGGTGCAAAACGGTGAATTTGTGTGGGAGGTACCAAAAGGGACGTGGCAACTACGCCCATTTTTCTCGAGTTGATAGCGACTAATAAACTAATACTATGTGTGGAATTTCATAAGATTCGAGTAAGTAGTATAACAGTTATTGAAGAATCAATATTGCACAACAATTGAACCCTTTGTGTGGGAGGTACTAGAAGGAGTGGACCAAAATTGCCCATCTTCGAACTTAGCCGGAAATAGAAAAAAATATTACCACATACCAAATTTGAAGTCAATCGGTTACTGTTTTCGTGAGTTATCGTGCGCGCCAGCCAGCAGACAGACAGACGGACGGACGGGCATTGCTCATTCGACTTAAAATGACCCAAAACGGATTTCCTCCGAACATACGTGGGGACTTTTTTCCGTAGCAAATGATATATACCCTCGTCACACTAAAGTGAGGGTATAAAAAAAATAAAATATATGTGTATGCGCATTTTAAAGTGTACGTATGGAGGTGATTTTAGGAGGAGGATTAATATTTCTACTTTTGGCACATTCTTATGACAAAGCGGCATAGAAAATCTTGTGAACCTTACATTTTCTGTATAGGTTATGTTGAGTAATATTTACTTACAGCAATACGAGGATCATTTTTGTGGAACATTTTAACACTCGAGCTACCCAACATAAAGGTCAGTTTTAGCACTATTTTAACAAATCGTAAAAAAATCGCCCAAAATGGGGAAAGCCTGAATGAAATGTTCTACAAAAATATTGGCCACAACATTTTACTATATTTGTCAGAACACACCAAAGCCCAAAACTTACCACAAACACGAAAAAGGATCACATTACTGTCACCAATTTCGCCAAACCGAGTATAGGGTTATACTACCCTTTGGTAGTAGAATTAAGTCCGTGTATTTTTTTCACTGTTGCATAGAAAATGTTGTGATTCTTACATCTTCGGTATAAGATGTCTTCAGCAATATTACTTAAAACACAAATATTTTTGTGGGACATTTTAACCCTCAATCTACCCCACATAGCGGTAATTTTAGGAACTATTTTAACATATTGGAAACAACTCACCCCAAATTGCCACAACATTTTACTATATGGGCAAATCCTGCGTGACGAACGCTACATTCGTACGCGTTTTCGGATTAAAATATAACAATTTTTTTGCCTTTCAAAAGAGAAATTTATTCATAGTGTTTAGTGGGATTTGAGTGTACTTTCGAATGCCATAAAAAAATTTTTGTAACAGGTATAAGTTGCGAAAAAATGTATCACAAATTATTGTGACGCACGCTACAAAAAATGGAAGTAGCTTTGAAGGTTAAGATGTTTTCGTAATTTTTAGCAAATTTTGCATAATAAAGCACCCAAAATGAAATACCTATATGAAAGATGAATATAAGAGAATTCTAAAAAAATTATTTGCAGTCAAATAATGAACTCTATGTGACGCACGCTACATTTTTTCCAGTCAAACTTTTTATAGTAGCAATTTTGTTTATTTTAACAAATCAAAGGGGCATAGTTGCCACGCCCCTTTTGGTACCTCCCACACAAAGGTACCATTTTGCACCAAAAGTTAACAGCTTATAACATTAATACAAGTGTATAATAATACTTGAAATTTTGTACAGTGTAATGTTTTTATAGGGCCTATAGCCCTGTAAAAAATGGGCGTTATCGCCACGCCCCTTTTTGTACCTCCCAAACAAAATGGCCAAATCATACCACAATTTAATATCTCATAACGTTTATACCAGTGCACATAAACGCTTATAATTCGGCGCAGTGCAATGAATTTAAAGTATCTACTGTTCAGCGAAAAATAGGTGTATTTGTTAAACCCCATCTGGTAGCTCCCACACAAATTGACAGAATAATTCGTGTAGTATTCAATATTACATTACTCACAAAGTGAGGGTGTACCTTAGTCGGTTTACCCGACTGAAACTTTCTTACTTGTTTTAATAACATTTTGTAAAACATTTCTTTATACCCTCCACCATAAGATGGGGGGTATATTCAATCTGTCACTACGTTTGTAACACCTCTAAATATTGATCTGAGACCCCATAAAGTATATATATTCTTAATCGTCGTAAAATTCTAAGACGATTTATCCATGTCTGTCTTTCCGTCCGTCCGTCTGTTGTAATCACGCTACAATCTATAATATTTGAGCTAGGTGGCTGAAATTTGTCAAAGATACTTCTTATAGCTGTAGGTAACCTGGGATTGAAAATGGGTGATATCGGTCCATATTTATTTATAGCTCCCATATATAGCATCTAACTTGTTCCTACTGTTCTCATCTACTATATTTTTTTGTGTGTTTTCGGTGTTATTTTCTTTAGGTTTGAGTTATTTTGTGAGGTACCATGCTATCCAAGGTGTAGGGTATAAAAGATTCGGCATGGCCGAACTTAACGCTTTTACTTGTTATATTTATAAATGTATTTATGAATGAATATATGTTTATGGATGAATGTTGTGGGTTATCTATTTTACCACTACAAATAATGATAAAAACACATTAAAAAAGCATTTTTTCTAATAAAATTAAAAGATATGATGTGAGGAACCATTTTTTAATAATTTTTGTAATAATGGACACCCACAAATATTTTTTAACATCTAGTCTATATTCCATTAACCAAACTAAAGTTGTATCAATTTTAAATTTTTTTGGTTGGTGGACTGTTTCTGGGATTTGCCCATATGTGTCAGAACACACCAAAGCCTAAAACTTAACACAAACACCCCCATCTTTGTCCAGTTTGAGTCTGAACAATCAGTTGAATCCGTTCTCAGAACCATGAAAAAGTTCCACTTCGTTCCACAGTGTTATTTGTAGGAATGGTTTTAGTTAACAAGTAAGAAAGTTTCAGTCGGGTAAACCGACTAAGGTATACCCTCACTTTGTGAGTAATGTAATATTGAATATTACTCGAATTATTCTGTCAATTTGTGTGGGAGGTACCAGAAGGGGTTTATCAAATACACCTTTTTTTTGCTGAACATTAGATACTTTAAATTCATTGCACTGTGCCGACTTATAAGCATTTATGTGCACTGGTATAAACGTTATGAGACATTAAATTGTGATATGATTTGGGCATTTTGTGTGGGAGGTACAAAAAGGGGCGTGGCAATAACGCCCATTTTTTACAGGGCTATAGGCCCTATAAAAACATTACACTGTACAAAATTTCAAGTATTATTATACACTTGTATTAATGTTATAAGCTGTTAACTTTTGGTGCAAAATGGTACCTTTGTGTGGGAGGTACCAAAAGGGGCGTGGCAACTATGCCCCTTTGATTTGTTAAAATAAACAAAATTGCTACTATAAAAAGTTTGACTGGAAAAAATGTAGCGTGCGTCACATAGAGTTCATTATTTGACTGCAAATAATTTTTTTAGAATTCTCTTATATTCATCTTTCATATAGGGGCTATAGACACTATAAAAACATTACACTGTACAAAATTTCAAGTATTTTTATACACTGGTTTTAATGTTATAAGCTGTTAACTTTTTGTGCAAAAAGGTACCTTTGTGTGGGAGGTACCAAAAGGAGCGTGACAACAACACCCATTTTTCCCTGGACTGTAGGCAATATAAAAGCATAATACTGTACAAAATTTCAAGTATTTTTAAACACTGTTATTAATGTTATAAGCTGTTAACTTTTGGTGCAAAATGGTGCATTTGTGTGGGAGGTACCAAAAGGGACGTGGCGACTTCGCCCATTTTTCTCGAGTTGATAACGACTAATAAGCTAATACTATGTGTGGAATTTCAAAAGATTCGAATAAATAGTATAGCAGTTATTAAAGAATCAATAATTCACAACATTTTAACACTTTGTGGGGGAGGTACTAGAAGGAGTGGACCAATATGGCCCATCTTCGAACTTAGCCGGAGATAGAAAAAAATATTACCACATACCAAAATTGAGGTCAATCGGTTACTCCTTTCGAGAGTTATCGTGCGCACCAGCCAGCAGACAGACAGACAGACAGACAGACAGACAGACAGACGGACGGACATTGCTCATTCGACTTAAAATGACCCAAAACGGATTTCCTCCGAACATACTTGGGGTCTTAGGTCACTCCTTCGACGTGTTACACTTTTTTCCGTAGCAAATGATATATACCCTCGTCACACTAAAGTGAGGGTATAAAAACGAGTAAAAGCGTTAAGTTCGGCCATGCCGAATCTTATATACCCTCCACCATGGATAGCATGTGACCTCACAAAATAACTCAAACCTAAAGAAAATAACACCGAAAACAAAAAAAATATAGTAGATGAGAAGAGTAGGAATCACAACAAGTTAGATGTTATATATGGGAGCAATATCTAAATATGGACCGATATGGCCCATTTGCAATCCCAAACAACCTGCAACTATAAGAAGTATTTGTACCAAATTTGATCAACCTAGCTCTATTATTGCGGACTGTAGCGTGATTACCACAGACGGACGGACGGACAGATGGACATGGCTAAATCGTCTTAGAATTTTACGACGATTAAGAATATATATACTTTATGGGGTCTCAGATCAATATTTAGAGGTGTTACAAACGGAGTGACAAAATGAATATACCCCCCCATCCTATGGTGGAGGGTATAAATATAGCAAATTATGATTTTTTCAGCCCAATTGGTAAAACATTGTATATTTTCTGTTGCGCTGAATTGTCAAATAGTGTGGGACTTCTGTATGAGGCTCTATCAAAATCTGGATCAATGAGGTTCTGAATGCAAATTTCCGAATTTTAACCCAATCGGTTGTGTAGCAACAATAGAACGCTACCACGTAGTGAATCCTGGTTAATGCTAAATGGTCTATAAAGAAGTGGCTAATCTTAAAATGTACCCTGTAATGCGACCTCATGTCTATCGGTGTACGGTTTGCAATCATAGGTAATCGACAGTATTTCTACTGATCCTTCCTAATACCTGGGCGTCTCAGCTAGTAATAGGTGTTATGGTACCCAGTCCTTGCCATAGTACCGGAGGCTATGCTGTGGTGGACATGTATCCCCCCTACAGTAGTGATTCTACTTAAAACAAACTTCCTTAATTCCGGAATGTTATGCGTACCATGCTCATCGGAATTGCCGGTTCGCAATCAGGGGCTACCGTAGACTGTGTTTTGACGGCTGCTTTTGCTGATACCTGGACGACTCAGCAACAACGCTGTCCTTGTCACGTTTTTGATAGAGCTAAGCTACACCCATACTCGTGGGATCTACGAGTATATGAAACCCGTTAAACAAACGGACACACTACAACCACAACAACTAACCGATACGACTACGAATACTAGAACTGATAACGATACAAAAAAAACGACGACTACAACTAATAAAACCTAGTCCTGATAAAAAGCCTAATGATCCAAAGACCTCTTCTAAAGCGGGAGGATTACCTGGCAACTTCGGTTTCCTATGGCAACCATACCCGTCCTTCAAATAGTAAATTTAATGATCGGCGCATGGCTCTCGGGATCCTTGAGAGATTTGAGAAAGAATATCTGCCAACAAGCAGAGATAATCCTTAAAGTGGGCACGGAGTTTTTTGAAGAACAGGATACTGCCTTAACTTCCAACACGTTCACAGATAATGCTGCTCCTCTGTCCTTCGCTGACGTTACTAACGATAGCTTGATACTGCCGGTCATCAACAGGTGGTGTGCAATAGAGTACGCACTGTGCTCTGTTTTCTTCAATGTTCTTGAGAAGCTGCCGGATCCTGTTCCCGATTGTATTGACGCAATCTGATATCAGAGCATTATAAAACTAATACGGTTTAGTAATATGTGCTGAAGAAGATTGGTGAAATCTGGTCAATAAGGAGGACATGTCGTCTCGGCAAAGGACACAAGAATTGATTCTGGCTATGCCAGCTGTAGGATTCCGCTCATAACTATGATGCTAAAGGTCTGCAATTTCCTGCTTCCAGCGGCAAACTTGAAGGTCGGTCGATTGGATGAGCCGGATTGGCTTCGGAGGCACGCAGTTTTTATACTGAATGCCGAGGCTCTATCCCACCTAGACAAGTCCGATGGCATAGTGTCATATGGATTCCGCAATGTCCGACTTAAGGTGTACAAGAGCGCGGAACAAGAGGGAGGATATTCGAAAAGTACTCTTCCATATAACACTAACGAGTATCTAAAATGATCCTCCCTCTTCGCAAGTTTCAGAGCTGCATATGACGGGAACTTGCGCTTCAGCCTTTTGTAATATTCTTGGATGCGTGGAGAAGCTGTTCATCACGGGATCGGAAGAATCCTGTAGGGATGAATCCGGTGAGGATGAGATTCTAGCGGACACAAACGACGGCTTCTAAAGATAAACCTCCACCACTCTAAGACTGCAACAGCTGCCTTAAAAGCCCTCCTGATGCAAGGAGTGGATTACCTAGGGGGTCCTAATCCAGGAACCATGCGTGAGAGCAGATATGGTTTGTGTGTTTAGGATGGCAGGGTATAGGTTTCTTCATGGTTCAGGTAATGGAAGATATAGAGCCTGTATACTTACCAAAAACAACTTTAATGTAAACCTTCGTCTTTCTTTTAGTATTTTAGACATAGTATCAGCCAGCCTTGAGTTAGAAAACTCACATGTTTGGTTGGCCTCCATTTATATTGAACATGACACTGAGACGCCATGCTGTGCATTGAAATCACATTGTGACCGAATCTAAAATTCTTTGGGCTATCAAAAGCTTTAAACCGAGACGGTGTTTTTTTAGACGTGTGGTTTTAAAGAAGAAATAAAACGCATATAATTTAATTTTATGGCAACACGCTGAACAAAATCGCTTGTGTAGTATATTGTCGCAAACATATTCGGCTTGAAATATACATATGTTTAGGGTACACTCTAAACATATAATATTGGGTACACACAAAAAGTATATATTTGGGAAAATGTTATTCTAAACAAATTTAAGAAATAAATATTTATTTGCACTTAGAAATTAAAAAAAAAAAACGTTAGCAGCGTTAAATTTTTTACTAATTTAAAGTTATCTTTTTAGGAACTTTTAATGTTCGTAGAAATATAAATAAAAATAATTGAAATCGTATAATCATGGATCAAAATAAATTACTTGGAGGATTGACAAAAAATTATGACTTGGAATACTAACTCAGAAATTTGATATGATTGATTTAAACGGAAGTTAATGCTGCATATGGTATTGTAACTGGGAGGTGCAATTCGAAACTAAAACAAAACAAATGTAGTTTTGTCAACGGCTAATGCCGACGTCATCGCACCTCATGTGTTTGTATGTGTTGTTGTTATTTATTGTTGGTCTGTGCTTTTGTTATTCGGTCAGAATTTATCTTTTGGTTTGAGACCATATGTTCCATTTACTTTTTGTAATTTGGATAAATTCCTAAACAATGATTTTATTTGTATTTAAACACAAATTTTATTTGAGAAATTTAGATTGCAAATATGTTTTGTTGTAATATATTAATATATGCGTTCCAAATATATTTTTTTGATTTTCAAATCAAATTTATTTGCTCGGAAATATATAATATTTAAAAAATTGTGTTACAAATATATTTCCTTTCGATTCAAACATATCAAAAAAGTCGGTTTTGCCCCGTGCAAGAATTTTGATTTATTATAAAGATAAGGGTTTGCCATTATTTTTAAAAATGATTTCGGGCTAGTGGCCGCCGCGACTTGCTTGCCCACTTTTTGCAGCATTTAGGGCTGTATGTCTGCAATAACGCGCCGAATATTCTCTTCCAAGGCGTCAATCGTGTAGGGCTTATCTGCGTAGACAAGCCACCGCACATAACCTCACAAATTAGTCAAGTGGTGTTAAATCGCACGCTCTTGGAGGCCACGCCACAGGCCCACGCGCGGGATAATATGCTCAACAAAAGTTTCCATCAATAAATTGATTGTTTCGTTGGCCATAATTTGGTAATAAATTTGTACGATTTGCAAACACTGTTATTATTATTATGAAATTGCAAAATAAACTGAGCATAAATCAAGTCAATCGCCTTTTTTCCTTAATACCCTGGATAGATTAATATATAGTTACCTTAAGACTAAAATTGATCACAGATTACCTTCGGCTCAACAGCATGCCTACAGCAAGGGCAAGCAAACCGAAACCACCATGTACGTTCTAATTAGCTTTATTGAAGGATCCCTCTCTGTTAAGGAATATGCTATGGTAGCTTTCTTAGATATATGAGGGCCTTCAATGACATAAATACAGCTGCTATAATTACGGCTTTAGAAACGCTAGGGGTTGGTAGAAGTATACGTACGTTCATTCATAATCTTCTGATTGAGAGACGCATTTCGATTAGCTTAGGGTCAACTGACCTGCATAGATTTGTCAGAAAGGGAACGCTCCAAGGGGGTGTTCTGTCTTCTCTGCTATGGAATCGCTCCATGAACAATATACAGCTTTCTCTGGAGATGATGGATGTCAATGTTGTTGGAGATGGCATGGCAATAGAGGAAAGTTTCCCAAAATTCTGGAAAGAGCAAAGAAGGCTGTGGTAGCGATATATACCTGTAAAAGGGCAATAGGAAAACGCTGGGCGGTAGTTAGACCCATAATGCTGTACGGTATTGTCGTCTAGTGGAGATCTCTACAGAAATCCATCTTCTGCGCAATACTAAGCAGGGTTCTGCGAATGGCGCTATATGTATCATTGGTGCGTTAAGAAAGACACCAACTGAAGCTCGACATGTTGTACTACGCTTAATGCCGCTAGACAGTATATCAGAGCAATACTGCGATTAGACTTATACTTAGGGAACTATCACTGTGGTCAGGAAACGGCTACGGACACAGTATGACTGAACCACATTTTCACAAGAAGTATCTCAGTCGTATTCCTTATTAAACAGAATGGAATGGTTGTGTCCCAGGACATAGGCGATTCGTTAGCTAACGGTATAAACGCACAAAGGCACTGCTGTCGTTATTGAGACCGGACGTCTCATTATCAGGTCTGTCATGACGGGTAGTTGCCTCATTGGACGGCACGCAGAGAGATTGAATGTATTGCGTACACGCAGAAAAAAACCTCTTCTGTAGTATATTGTCCCAAACATATTCCGCTTGAAATATACATATGTTTAGCGTACACTCAAAATATATAATATTTGACAGACACAAATATAATATTTTCGGGATGATATTGTTCTAAACAAAAATATGATTCCATTCTAATATTTTTTATTTGGTACTAATATTTCCGAAACAAAGAATAATTTACATTTAAGTAATTTGGCAATGTATCAAAGCCTTAATTTGAAGACAAGTTTTCTGTTTTTCGGAAGTTCAATGTACAATTCAATTAATACTTGAATCGTATAATCTTTCGTTACTAAATTGCATTGATGATTGATGTGATGAATTGGAAAGTGATGAATTGGAATATTTGAAAATTAAAAAATTATGATGTAAAATAAAAGCTAATGCTGCTAAAGACATTTTAACTATAAAGTTTATAACAAAATGTAGGAAAAACTAACTAAAATTCGAAAAAGTCTGCAAAGTTTTAAAAATCGTTTTTAAATAAAATATATTTGGAAAACTTCTTAAACAATAACATTGTTTGTTCGTAAACATATATGTATTTTATTTGTAAAGCCAGTTTGCAAATATATAATTATCTAATATATTAATATATGTGTTCCTAACAAAATTTCTTGATTTTCAAATAAAATTGATTTGTTAACAAATATGTAATATTTAAAAAACTCGTTTCCAAATATATTTTCTTTCAATTCAAGCATATCAAAAATGCCGATTTCCCCCGCGTAACGACTTTTGCAGAAGCTCTGGAGACGAAGAGGAGGAGGAATCAGTAGAACACCTTATGTGTATGTACCTCGCTCTTTCTGGATCTCATTTCTTTAAGGAGTTACCTAACTTGGATGATGTTGAAACCCGCCAACTTTTGAGCTTTTTAACGCAAATTGGTTCAACATGGGGATAACATATGTTTCCCTTATGTCCCTGATCGTATAGTAGAGTAGCTTCATTTGTGAGGACGAAAAAAGTTCGCGTTGTTCAAACTTATATGAAAATATGATATGGTTTAAGTATATTCGCAAAATATTTCGTTTCGGCGATCGCGTAATTAGGGGCTATTTGCGGTTTAAATAACCTCTAAAAATCTGATTTTCCCTTAATAAAATAGTAAATTTTTATTACTTTTTGGAACGGAACACTGGGCATTAAAATCTGGACCATTACTGATAGGCCGTCGTGACTTTCTTTAGCAAATTGCAATCTACGAGGGTTGCTATATATATATGTTTGCCTAGGCAACACTAAGAGTTGCCGTGCGCCATCTGACATTTCCATTGGAAAGTTTGACCTTTTTTACCATAAACGTACTCAGAACGTTTTGACGTATGACCATCATTTGTGTTGTTTACAGTGACTTGAAAAAATCAATTCGGCGAAAAAATGGAATTAACGTGAAAATTTTCGTGCGATCATTTTTCACAACTGTCGACGTGGATTATTACGACAAGAGTGCATCGGTGAACTTAAATCTTTCTATGGCGATGAAGCACCATCCTATAGCACTGTGTAAAACTCGTTTAATGAATTCAATCGTGGCCGACGTTCGCTCAAAGACAAAGGTCGTGAAGGTCGTCCAAAAACGGCCGATGAGCCAGAGAACATTGATGCCGTGCGTGAACTGATAATGCAAGATCGTCATGTGACATACCGTGAGTTAGAGGCATCCTTGGGCATTTCTTCCACCAGGATACATTCGATATTGCATGAACACCTGGCCGTAAAAAAGGTTTGTTCTCGTTGGATAACGCACAATTTGACAATCGCTCAAAAAAGGCTAGTGTCGATTGGTGCAAAAAAAATTTTGAAAAAATACGATCGCGGTGCTACAAAAGACGTTTATAAGATCGTCACAGGTGACGAATCTTGGATCTATGCGTATGAGCCCGAAACAAAAGACCAATCGACCGTGTGGGTTATCGAGGACGAGCCAAATCCAACGAAAGTTGTTCGTGGAAGAACCACTTCGAAGCAAATGGTCGCCTGTTTCTTCGGCAAAACTGGTCATGTGTGCGACTGTTCCGCTTGAGCAACGTAGGACGGTCAATTTTGAGTGGTACACCACAATTTGTTTGCCTGAAGTCTTCGGAGAAACTCGCAAAACGAACAAGATAAGACGAAGCTTTGAACAACGCGAACTTTTTTTAGACGCCCCTCTATTGTATAGTCTAAGTGAGTCTGTATACATTAGGGCGGGTCGATTTAAAAATCGCCCATTGCTCAGTGAAAATCGTATTCTAGGGATCAAAATAAGAAACTTTGCCGAAGGAACCATACCTCTAAAACGAATTCTGATGTCCCGGAAAAAATCCCACTTTGACCCATTTAGAGTGCTCCAATCGAGTCCAAATGCATGGAACCCCCAGGGGGTTCCAGGGGGTGTGCCACTGGCATGGTTGGGTCGGGCCTCCAAAGTTAGTGGGGGTCGGTCATACATTTGTACTCGATTGGAGCACTCTAAATGGGTCAAAGTGGGATTTTTAAAAATTTGCCCCTACCCAAAAGTTCGACCCAAATTCCGGGACATCAGAATTTGTTTTAGAGGTATGGTTCCTTCGGCAAAGTTTCTTATTTTGATCCCTGGAATACCAATTTCACTGAGCAATGGCGACTTTTTTTTTGCCTCCCCACAAATCGACCCGGCCTAGTCTATATATATAAAAGAGAGTGTCTGTTTGTGGGTTTGTTTGTGGGTTTGTTTGTTCGTATGTTTGTTTGTTCCGTATAGACGTCTAAACGGCTAGACCGATCATCTTGAAATTTTCACAGAATGTACACGTGTAGGGGGTGCTGAAAATAGGGTACTTGAATTTTCGATATATCAAGCGGGCGTGGACCCGCCCATATGGGTCAAAATTTGATATTGAGACAATTTTTTAGCTAGAGTGCTGAAATTTTCTGTGTATGCATTTAGTGACAGATTATGTGAATTTTAAAAAAATGGGCGGAATCGGACCAATGGGCGTGGCCCCGCCCATATAGGCCTAATTTTGAAATTGAAATATTTTCCACAATTCATTAGCGTGAGTTCTGCAAGTTTGTGGTGACAGTCTACGTGATTGGTCCAAAAATGGGCGGGATCGGCTCAATGGGCGTGGCCCCGCCCACATAGACCAAATTTTGAAATTTCGATATCTTGCACAATTTGCTAGCGAGAGTGCTGCAATGTTGTGTATATGTATCTGGTAGCAGTCCACGTGATTTTTCCAAAAATGGGCGGGAGCGGACCAATGGGCGTGGCACCGCCCATATAAGCCAAATTTTAAAAATGTGATATTTTGCACAATTTGATAGCGAAAGTGCTGGAATTTTGTGTATATGTATATGGTGGCAGTCTTCGTAATTGGTCCAAAAATTGGCGGAATCGGACCAATGGGCGTGGCACCGCCCATATAAGCCAAATTTTTAAATTGAAATATCTTGCACAATTTTTTAGCTAGAGTGCTGGAATTTTGTGTATATATATATGTTGGCAGTCTGCGTGATTGGTCCAAAAATGGGCGGGATCGGACCATTGGGCGTGGCCCCGCCCATATAATCCAAATTTTGAAATTTTTATATCTTGCACAATATGTTAGCGAGAGTGCTGGAATTTTGTGTATATGTATATGGTGGCAGTCTGCGTGATTGGTCAGAAAATGGGCGGGATCGGACCAATGAGCGTGGCCCCGCCCTTATAAGCCAAATTTCGAAATTGATATATCTTGCTCATTTTGTTAGCGATATGTATCTGGTAGCAGTCTACGTGATTGGCTTACAAATGTGCGGAATAGGACCAGTGGGCGTGGCCCAGCCCATATTTTGATATATCTTGCAAGTATTATATAGGAAATACATGAACAAACATGTTCGGTATGCGATAATTACAGATGCTCACTCCAATACAATCGCAATATGATAATGTGATGCATGACCAATGAAACAAGAATTTGGAAATTTTATAAGTATACATTTCTATTTTCTGGACTTTCCACTGAATTCGGTATTTTTTCATTCTGTGAATTTATTACTAATACCAGTAAGGAAAGGCAGAAAGTCGGGCGGGCCGACTATATAATACCCTACACCTCCCTAACAATGCGATAAGGGTCATTGCGATAATAACTTGGAATAATTGGTAAATGTGGTTTGTGTGTATGTATATCTTATTTTGAACCGATAATCGCCAAATTAAGCAATATTCGTTCCTAAATTGAGAAACATTTTTCTGGAGAACTTTGAAATGATCGGAAGTAAAGTACAACTTCTATAGCGCTTTGTAGCCAAATCTGGAGGAACATATATATGGAGGTTATATATAAATCTGAATCGATTTTCCTTGAAAACTCATTCATGTAAAATAGAAACCTGTTTCTGTCGAATTTCGTACTGATCGGATATAAAACACAGTCTCTACAGCGCTTACATGTCAAATTGGGGGTAACATATATATGGGGGCTATATCTAAATCTGAACCGATTTTCTCCGAATTTTGCAGTATTCCTTCATGTAATAAGAAACCGCTTTCTGCCGAATTTCTTACTGATCGGATATAAAATATAGTTTCTGCAGCGCTTACATGTCAAATCGGGGGTAACATATAAATAGGGACTATATCTAAATCTTAACCGATTCGCTCCGAATTTGGCATTTTTTCTTCATGTAATAAGAAACCTCTTTCTGCCGAATTTCGTACTGATCGGATATAAAATACAGTTTCTACAGCACTTACATGTCAAATCGGGGGTAACATATATATGGGGGCTATATCTAAATCTGAACCGATTTTCTCCGAATTTGACAGTATTCCTTCATGTAATAACAAAACTTTTTCTGCCGAATTTCGTACTGATCGGATATAAAATACAGTTTCTACAGCGCTAATTTTTACATGGGCAGCGAAGCGCACCGGGCTCAGCTAGTACATATATATTTTACATAACCTAACCGAACCTAACCTAGCATAATCGATTAGTACTTGTAGTTTCAAAAGCGGTAACAAGTCAAATCAGGTGGAGCCTTTGTGCAGCGGGATATTTTCAGTAAAATGTGAAATAATGCTGCAGTTTCTGAAAGAGTGAAAAAACTAATTTCGTTCAAAATTGGCATGTTTGTAGAAGAGATATTGAAGAGATTAAGTTTTTATACTATGCAAGAGCCGACATAAAAGACCTCAAAGACTTTTGTTTCTTTTCTATTTCGAGGTAAAATTTTTGTGTGCATTCTTCTACTTTTTACGCCTAAAAGCTATCTCATAACGTTCGCGAAAAATCTGCATTTGAAAACTTGATTTTTTTTATTTTTTTCCCGACCTCTACATACCGATTTCCTTCACATAGACTCTGCTGAGTTAACGAAACAATTTCTTATCGACGCAATAGTCGACTTTTAGTCTTTTCTTACTTGATTTTTAATATTTTTATGCGATATTCGATATTCATTTACTGCCAAACATATTAATGATGTACTCTCGCAAGCATTTTTTTTAATTTTTTTCAGTACACCCTAATATCAATCAACGTATATTTTTCTATTTACCTTTAAAATCAACAAAAGGAAATCAAATTTTTTTCTGGTGGAGTATTGCGAATGTCTCTGAGGGGTAAACTGTTTTGTTTACTTTTTTTAAAGCTCAAAAGTTACTTTCCGCCGATTTTAACAAAATAAACACGTGCGATTTTTAGGGGGAAATTTGTGGGTTATTGCTTTTGTGGGTGAGTATGATACTCTAATGTGTTATGTATTGAATTTTAATCAATTGAGGGATTTTATTGTAACAAAACCTTGTAATAGATATCATTGGGATTAAACTTTTTCTGTTTCAACTTAAAAAATTATTAGAATTTCCTGAACATGTTTGCCTGGAAAGAGGACGTGATCAGGAAAGAGAGAGTTCACTAACATACACATGTACTGAAAGGTGGTTGTCTTTGGGTCCTTTTTGAAAGATATATACATACAAACATTCACAGTGAGGGAATTAAGAAAATGTGTAATCGTTTATTATACATCCTAAACTATTAATTAAAACTTCATTTGACGTTTGTATTAGAGGTAACGTCGATTCAGAATTTTACGTTTGATATATGGGGGATTTAATGTCAAGTTAGTGAATTTGTAAATCCGATGTCTTCTGATCGGGATGAAACTTGCACCAAGTTTAGTCGTATTGCACAGTAGTTATGACATACAATATTAACCATATGGGTTAGGGACTGTCCAAATTGGAGGTTGTTGATTTTTTACATTTCGGTCAAACGGTCATTTTTCGAACGCACACAACTAATTACCTATTGTTTTAAGAAAATTGGGGAATTTTTTTGTAAACTTTTTTTGTCAAAAACTATATTTTTATTATTTCTTTGATCAAACGAAAGCTTATGCCATTAGCTTTAATAGGTTAAAAGCAGGTCTTATTATGATTGTGTGGGATTACCATAATCATTTTTCGGAAAGGTGGACATTTGGCCATAAAAGGAGGACATTTGTGACATTTACAAAGAGGTCTTAGGAGAAAATTTTTTAAAAATAAAAAATCAGCAATTGGAACAAATACACACGGAGAAAAAAACAGGAAACAAAATATGTTTGGGATCAACATTTAAATAAAATATACTTTGGTGCAAATATTTTATATTTACATACCGGAAAAAAAGTTTGAATATCTCTCTTATCAATGTTATTTTTTTCGGAGTTTTGGTGCAAATTATCTTTAAAAACGGGGAAATATATAAATCGGCTACAGAATTTGTTTTCCTCCGTATAGGAAAAATGTAATTTTTCCCAAATATAATATGTTTCCAGAAAATATACTATAGAAGCGATTTTTTTTCTTAGGGCGCATATTATTGTGATCAAAAATAATTTTTTTAAAAGGGTAAAAAAAGCTCACATAAACCAGTTTAGGTCCCTAGTGTTACCACGGTCTCAAATGCCCCTCATCGAAAGCAACCTTTTTGATGTACAAAGTTATCGATAGTACGAACAGTCTGGCAGTGTCCAATCAGAACATAAACGTATACAGCCTTTTCTCCTCTAGTGGGAGGAGATATTTTGACCTTTTCAGGTCATATCGTGGCCAGATTTATCAAAGCTTGCACATGGATAGTTGCGCACCAGTATATGGAAATTATTCGAGAATTTGTAATGTCGTCCTTTTCCTAGCAATGTCATCGGCTTTGCAGTTCCCCGCGATATCCCTATGCCCAGGCACCCTACCCTAGAAATTTCAAGATAAAACAACATTAAAAAAAATGTCAATGATTTTCCTGTATAAATTATGAAAATAATTGAAATCACAAAATATACAGAATCATTCTAATAAAAAACAATTTCGATTTCTGACATTTTTAAGTAAAAATGCTATTACATAAAAAAGGAAGAAAACACCAGATTAAAATGTACAGGATCATATCAGATGAGATAGGACTACATTCCTATGTATACAGGGTTTTCCAATAAGAGTGATATGATTTCTTCGAAAAAAAACACATTTATTGTTAAGGAAATTCAAAAGTTTGTTATTTAATATGAAGTACAATCGATACTATTAAGTTCTAAATAAAACGTCATTCAAATGGCTCACGACTCCTTTGCACGAAGGAAATCGATGAACCCAATTTTCGAGGACTTTTTCCACTAAATCAAATGACACGTTCAATATTGACTTGTAAAGCTTGAAGAGAGTCTTGTTTATTTCGAAATACCAATGACTTCAAATAACCCCACAAGAAATATTCTAATGGTGTTAAATCACAACTTCTTGGAGGCCATTCAATATCACAATTTCTTGAAATAATTGAATCTCTAAACTTTTCTCGCAACAATTCAATTGTTTCATTTGCTGCGTGGGATGGCAAAAAGATAGCTCTTAACAAGAGCTAAAATATTGCTCATGGGTGTCAAAGTCGTAGGTAGACTGGGAAGTGTTTTTTTTTTGGATTTAAAAAAAATGGCAAAAGCGCACGAAAAGTTGCAATTGGAGAAACGATTATTTTGATAATAAAACTGAATAATCTGTAAACGTTGTTCATGCGTCTCTCCATGATGAAATTATAAACAATAAAAAACAAATGACAGATCATGGCATATTGCAAATGGCCGAAACGTGCCTTCAAAATCATATCATCCCTATTGGAAAACCCGTTATTTAAAAAATCTATGTTAGTGTTTTCCATGTCAAGTATGCAAATTAAAATTTAAGTGGAAAAATATACTTATAAAACGATATATGCAAATATTGTCTAATTTTGGCATATATCTACGATGTTCTAGTCTAGACCTTAAAGAAAAGCTGTAATTTGTATAAATACACAAATGCGTTTTTAAAATATAACGAATGCAATATTCACATCTATGGAATTTTTAATAAATATTTTTTTAAAAAATAACGGGACTGAACACTTTCTTAAAATATTACTACATATATATATTTATCCCCTCACCTTAGAGAGGAGGGTATACATTATTTGCTACGAACCAAAAGC
Source organism: Eudasyphora cyanicolor (assembly GCA_963930755.1). Taxonomy (NCBI): domain Eukaryota; kingdom Metazoa; phylum Arthropoda; class Insecta; order Diptera; family Muscidae; genus Eudasyphora; species Eudasyphora cyanicolor. The sequence continues at coordinate 168,662,922 of OZ005736.1, read as the reverse complement.
GTAAAACATTGAAACAGTGACCTAAGACCCTAAATATGTTCGGCGGATAACCGTTTTGGGTCATTTTAAGTCGAATGAGCAATGTCCGTCCGTCTGTCTGTCTGCTGGCTGGTGGGCAGGATAACTCTCGAAAGGAGTAACCGATTAACTCCAAATTTGGTATGTGGTAATATTTTCTTCTATCTCCAGCTAAGTTCGAAGATGGGTTATATTGGTCCACTCCTTCGAGTACCTCCCTCACAAAGGGTTAACATTTAGTGAAATATTGATTATTTAATAACTTCTATACTACTTATTTGAATCCTCTGAAATTCTACACATTTTTTAGCTTATTAGTCACTATTACCTCGAAAAAATATGCGAATTACCACGCCCCACACAAATGGACAATTTTGAACCAAAAGTTAATAGTTTATAAATTTATTACCAGTACATACAAAGACTAGAAATTTTGTACAGTGTAATGGTTTAATAGTACCTACAATACAGTGAAAATGGGCATTATTGTCACGCTCCTTTTGATAACTCCCGTACAAATGGACCATTTTGTACCAAAAGTTACCAACTTTTAACTTTAATACCAGTGCATACAAATACTTGATATTTCGTGCAGTGCAATGCATTTATAGTACAGTTAGTACCTAGAGTCTAGAGAAAAGTGGCCGTAATTGGCACGCCGCTTTTGGTACCTCCCACACAAATGGACCATTTTACACCAAAATTAACAGCTTATAACTTTAATACCAGTACATACTTTAAAGCTATTAAATTAAATTTAAATCGATAATAACTCTGTCCAACAAATTAAGACTTTTTGATTGGAACAGAATAGCGACCCTATAATTCTGAAAGGGCAAACATTTTCGTAGAATATTTTAATCCTTAAATGTCCTTTTTGAAAGGACTTTTTTTAATTTTATCGAAAAAAGGGCCAAATTGACCCATTAAGAGGGGAGCTAGAGGGTTAAGATCTTCCACAAAAATTATCCTCATAAAATTCCACTATGTAACTCCGACAATGTGAAATCTCTCAGACATTAACTTACATCATTTTTTTCATTTAGTATAATGCTACCTTCGACCAAAAAATGAAAACTTTGAACCACTGTAAAAAAAACTCAGACCAGCTGGTCCATAAGTTTATTCTAAGAAAATTATCTACTCAAAACGCCCTTTCAGAATTATAGGGTCGCTCTTCTGCTCCAATAATTCCACAGATATCACGGCTTTAAATTTACATTATAGAATTTTTTTTATAAGTTGGCATGAAATTTTGCTAATTAAACCTATAAAGCTATAATTACAGCTTTGGTGGCCTTGGCGACCCCCACTGAAATTTTCCGGCAAAAATTTTCGTAGAATATTTTAATCCTTAAATGTCCTTTTTGAAAGGACTTTTTTTATTTTTTTCGAAAAAAAAGGGCCTAATTGACCCATTAAGAGGGGAGCTAGAGGGTTAAGATCTTCCACAAAAATGATCCTCATAAAATTCCACTGTGTAACTCTGACAATGAGAAATCTCGCAGACATTAACTTACATCATTTTTTTCATTTAGTATAATGCTACCTTCGACCAAATAATGAAAATTTGACCCACTGTAAAAAAAACTCAGACCAGCTGGACCATAAGTTTATTCTACAAAAATGATCTACTCAACATGTCCTTTCAGAATTGTACGGTCGCTATTCTGTTCCAAAAATGCTGTTGGACAGTGTAATTCAAATAAAACAAAAAAATAAATAAATTTACTTATATTTTTTTAAGACTCAAGGTGAGGGGATTCATTAGTCGGTTTACCCGACTGTACTTTCTTACCTGTTTTCACCGAATTTTAAGTTCGTGTCATTGATGTGTAAAATGCAAATTAAATTTTCAGATGCATTTAAAAACGTTCAGGACGCGAAAATATAACTCTAAACGTGCTCCTTTTGAGAATATTTTCACATTTTCCAAATTTTGTATTTCTTTTTTCGCCAACTATAAAATGTTTTTTTTGAGCAGAGAATCGATATGCAAATTTCTTTTGAAATCGGGAATGGTGAACCAAAGAGGTATTCAGCTGACATGGAATAAACGATATTTGAATACATTCCGAAGCAATATCTTTGGTTGTGCCCAATCACACGTTTCTTCTTTTTCTTTACATATTTTTTTTGACGGGATATAGAGATTTCTAGGTGATTTCTTTTCAAGTCGTCAAATGATTTTGAAATATATTCTACACTCTTCTTTTGTAAATGGAAATCCCTTAAGTTATTGTTTCATAAAAAAATTGTTCACACCTAGCGCTGAAAACCAATTTCAATAAATCACCTAAAACATCCAAGTCGTACTACTCCTTTTCACCATTAATATTTTCACTGTACAGCAAATAAAGAAGGCTAAAAGTTTTTCCATTAATATTAGATAAGTTTAGCAAAAAAGCATAATGCTTTAAACCCATTTTCCTTGAGTTTCTTGTCCGTCGCGTCAAGAAAATCCCTCGACTGTATTGATAATTAAAAAAACGTCTCTACTTTTTTCCGAAATGGCAAATTTTAATTACACACTCAACAACTTTTGCGCTGTATTATTAAAACATTCTATCCGGTGCGATGCCGGGACCAAATAAGAGACATTTTCATAATTTGTAAATACCGCCCGCTCCATTAGCAGTCACCATTTAACCCCTTTTTTACGTTAACGGCCAACGGGCTAAGAGTTTAATGTGTAAATGCGTAATTTTCATTAATTTAATATTAGTCCTCGAAGGCTGAAAAATGTCCCCAATGAGGATACGCAGAGAGTAGAGCAACAAAAATACTCGTATAACAATAGAACATAACAGGCTCATCCTTTGTGTATCCTGTGTACATCCCGCTTCCAGTCATACGGTTATCCTGTCTGTGGAAAACGTGTGCGAGGCCACCCGAATCTTGTACCCCACCCCACCCCTCTCAGGAATTCATAATAAAACATTAACAAAACATTGCATAATTAGGCAGAGCTGCCAAAATATTATTAACGTTCCGGAGGCATAAGCTACCTTGAAACTTTTACAATGTTTAACTCTTTTTCTTTTTTTTTGTGGAGTGGCGACTTGTAAAATTCGCTTGACATATTAATTTGGTGCGCTTGGAGTTTGGGATTTTGAGCGTTGCTTCTTCTGTTGGTTTACCCTCCGGGGAAATCTACTGGAATTGGAGTATTTACCGTAAACGGTAGCATAACATTAACAAATACACCCAAAGAAATTTGGGGATGAAAATGACAGAGACTAAAAACTTTCCAGGTGATATGGTTTTATATCGAAAATATATCAACAATTTTGGTTGATAATATTTTTTTGCGATATGTAGAAGAATTTTAAATCGAAGGTTTTAGACTTTGGTTTAAGCGTAGGTGATTGAAAAATAGGCCCTAGGCCACCTGAGAAGCCACATAGGAACTAGGGATGTCGATCAGGACCGAATTTCGCAAATCTCGGAATTCAGGATTGATAAAAGAATGATATTTCGGAATCCCGGATTATTCGAGATCGCGGGATTTTTTCGAGTAAATAGGATTCGGAACTTTTTATACGCGTATTACTTTTCCAAACTTAACTTTTTTCCGTAGAAATCATTGAAACAAAATGTATTTCCAATAAAACATTTTCAAATTTGCAGAAAAACACGAAAATTCATATTTTATTTGAATATGACAATTATTTTAAATAACTTAAGAAAATGTAACAAACTAGAAGGTAAATTCTTATTTTTTTCTCTTAATACTTGGGATGTTTTTGTGAAAAATATGACGTAAAGGAACTGAAAACTAGTAAGATTACTTTAGTAGATCAAAACAGACTAAGTTATATCCTTACTTCTTGAGTAATGTAATATGGAATGTTCGATGTGTGGACCAATAACGTAAAAGAATTGTATTTTGTTTATAGTCATTGAAAAATTTGTCTAAAATACAAAATATGAAAACTTTTAAATGATTCCTACAGAAGTTATGGTGAAATTCTTTTCGGATAAATCGGTCAATTTGTATGGGGATTCCAGATTTGGCTTAAAAAATGCCGATCGATAGCTACCCCAAAGACATTGCACTGTACCGAATTCTATGTGTTAATGTGCACTGGTATTATAATTATAAGCTATTAATTTTTTTTTGTATGATTTGGCCATAGCGCTTCCCCAGTTACATATATAGGACTTAAAACACATATTATTTCCTATAGCAAACAAAATTCCCGATGTTTAAATGACATGTACCGAATTGAGATCGAGTGGATAATACGATGTAAATTAGAAAACTATTCATTATACAGACATAGCGCCACAGTACTAAAAATCGGGATTTCCCGTGATTGATATTCAATAATCACGGGATTCTCGATTTTTCCGGATTGAGAAATCCCGGGTTTAACGGACTTCTCAATCGACATCCATAATAGCAACTCCTATTAAATTTATAAGCATTTCTAAAGGGTGTTTTTTAGAAGTCTGGTTTTTAAGAAGAAATAAAACGCATATAATTTATTGTTATGGCCAAGAATTTAGTTTTATTATAAAGATAAGGGTTTGCCATTATGTTGTAAAAATGATTTCGGACAAGCGGCCGCCGCGACTGGCTTGAATAAATTCCAGCTGAGAGGCCCAATTTTTGCAGCATTTTTGTGGATGAACTGGCGTTCAAAAAGTGAGCTTCGACCGAATATTGGACGAAGCGTCGCGCGAGCCGAACCATTGTTTTGGTAATAAATTTGCACGATTTGCAAACGTTGTACCGGAGCAAGTGTATTCATTATGAAATGGCAAACCAAACTGAGCATTAATCAAGTGACAGCTGTCAAAAATACCAACTCCGAAAAAAGTATTTCCAGGTTAAAAACCACACGTCTAAAAAACACCCTGTATATTCGATAATTAATAGTTTTCTACGAACCAGTTGCATGCAGTTCTTTTGCACTTATTTTTGGACAATGATCTTAAACTTAAAAACCCGGATATCTGTGCGAACCGGGCCCCCGGGCCCTCCCCCCTGGATACATCCCTGTCACATACCAAATTTGAATTCAATCGGTTACCCCTTTCGAGAGTTATCGTGCGCACCAGCCAGCAGACAGACAGACAGACGGACGGACATTGCTCATTCGACTTAAAATGATCCGAAACGTATATCCGCCGAACAAACTTAGGTCCTTAGGTCACTCATTCGATGTGTTACACTTTTGGCTCGTAGCAATACCCTCCTCTCTAAGGTGAGGGGATAAAAATAGTAAAATTAGTAAAAAAAAATTCAATGCTGCTTATGACGTTTTTGGCTATAAATTATAACATGAAATCAGCTAAGTTCTAAAATATTTTTTATATAAAATATATTTGGGAAAATTCTTAAATAATAACTTTGTGTGTGTGTAACACATTTTATTTGTAAAAGTCAGTTTGCAAATATATGTATTTGGTTTTTATACCCTACACCACACTGTGGTATAGGGTATTATAACTTTGTGCATTTGTTTGTAACACCCAAAATGAGAAGAAATAGACCCATCGTTTATTATACCGATCGACTTAGAATCACTTTCTGAGTTGATTTAGCTATGTCCGTCTGTCTGTCTGTCCGTCTGTCTGTCCGTCTGTCCGTCTGTGCATGTATTCTTGTAATCAAAGTACAGGTCGCAATTATGGTCCGATCTCGACGAAACTTTACACATATGTTTTATTTGGCCCAAGGACGATCCATATTGAATTTGGTTAAAATCGGTTCAGATTTAGATATAGCCTCCATATATATGTTAGCCCCGATTTGACATGTAAGCGCTGTAAAAACTTCATTTTATATCCGATCAGTATGGAATTCGGCAGAAAGAGGTTTCTTTTTATATGGATGAACACTGTTAAATTTGGAAGAAATCGGTTCAGATTTAGATATAGCCCCCATATATATGTAACCCCCGATTTGACATGTATGCTCTGTAGAAACTGTATTTTATATCCGATCAGTGCGAAATTCGGCAGAAAGAGGTCTCTTATTACATGAAGGAATACTGCCAAATTCGGAGAAAATCAGTTCAGATTTAGATATAGCCCCCATATATATGTTAGCCCCGATTTGAAATGTAAGCGCTGTAAAAACTTTATTTTATATCCGATTAGTATGAAATTCGGCAGAAAGAGGTTTCTTATTACATGAAGGAATACTGCTTAATTCGGAGAAAATCGGTTCAGATTTAGATATAGCCCCCATATATATGTAACCCCCGATTTGGCATGTAAGCGCTGTAGAAACTGTATTTTATATCCGATCAGTGCGAAATTCGGCAGAAAGTGGTCTCTTATTAGGTGAAGGAATACTGCCAAATTTGGAGAAAATCAGTTGATATTTAGATATAGCCCCCATGTATATGTTACCCCCGATTTGGTATGTAAGCGCTGTAAAAACTGCATTTTATATCCGATCAGTATGAAATTCGGCAGAAAAAGGTTTCATATTCTATGAATGAACACTTTTAAATTTGGAAGAAATCGGTTCAGATTTAGATATAGCCCCCATATACAAGTTACCCCGATTTGACATGTAAGCCCTGTAAAAATGTTATTTTATATCCGATCAGTGTCTGTAGAGGTCTGTTTACATGAATGAGTATTCAGGGAAATCGGTTCAGATTTAAATATAACCTCCATATATATGTTCCTCCTGATTTGTTGTCAAAGCGCTATATAAGTTGTACTTTACTTCCGATCATTTAAATTTTCAAGAAAGATGTTTCCCAATTTAGGAACGAGTATTGCTAAATTTAGCGATTATCGGTTTAGAATTAGATAATATGTTCCTACCTATTTACCAATTATTCCAAATTATTATCGCAATGACCCTTATCGCATTGTTAGGGAGGTGTAGGGTATTATATAGTCGGCCCCGCCCGACTTTCTGCCTTTCCTTACTGGTTATATATTAATATATGCCTTCCAAACTAAATTTCTTGATTTTCAGATAAAATTAATTTGTTTAAAAATATATATTATTTAAAAACATATACTATATTTAAAAATATATAATATTTAAAAATATATAATATTAAACAATTTTGGTACCAAATATTTCCCCCCTTCCTCTGTAAGGTGAGGGGATAATAAACTGGTACATTAGCAAGACGTCTGTGGAACATGTAGCTTGATATCGATAAGTTTGAGGGCACAACCATCAAGGGTCAGAGATGTAATGTAAATATTGCATTTGGATTTATTTTATTGAAAGCCCCCCTCTATATCTACACGCTGAAAAAAAAATCGCTTCTGTAGTATATTGTCCCAAACATATTCGGCTTGAAACATATATATGTTTATGTTACACTCTAAACATATAATATTTGAAACACACCAAAATTATATATTTGGGAAGATGTTGTTCCAAACAAATCTTTGTTTACATGCCAATATATTTTTATTTTGGGAATGAAACAAATATTTATTTACGTATTCAGAAAATACCTAAGTTATGTTAAATTTTTCAGTAATTCAATGTTAATTTGTTATAAAATATTAATGTTTGTAAAATAATTATTGAAATCGTATAATCTTGGATCAATATAAATTACTTAGAGGATTGACAACTAATGATGGCTCAGAATACTCAGAAATTTAAATTATGGATTAAGAACAGAAGCTAATGCTGGGAGGTACAACTCGGAACCAAGGAAAAATTAAATCTGAAGTTCTAAAAAGTCAACAAAAGTTTTGAAAATTTTATATTTGGAGAAATTCCTAAACAATAATTATATGTGTATTTAAACACATATTTTATTTGAGAATTTTAGTTTGCAAATATACTTTGTTGTAATATATTAATATATGCGTTCCAAATATATTTTGTTGATTTTCAAATAAAATTTATTTGCTAGGAAATATATAATATTTAAAAATTTGTGTTCCAAATATATTTTCTTTCGATTCAAACATATCAAAAAAGGATATTTTGCCCCGTGTAAGTAGCTAGCATTATATATTCATAAACAAATGCATGACGGTTTCGACGGACAGTAGCCTCAAATTGATTTTTGTCCAGAGGTAACTATTGATTAATTTCTCCAAGGTTTTAAGGAAAAAGGTATATCTCATAGACTTTTGTGTTATGCTTGGTGGTCAGAATAAATCCTGGGCACCGCATCAGCTCTGTTTGGAGAGAATCAATCGAAACAAGCGTAGCAATTTGACTCATCCAGATTTAGTTTCTACAAGACGCCCAGTTCCTCACTCAGATGAAGTACTGATACCAACCTTTCACCAGTTACTCTCAGTGGGAACAAGAAGCCATAATTTCCTTTTGCCGCATAAGGAAAATGATCTGATTTCCTTCTTCTCACAAGATGACAGGCTTGTTTTTTGTAATGAAATTGGAGAACTCTTGGCATATTTTCCAGATGATTGGTGCCTATTTATTGACATCTCAAAGCTACACGTTGAAAAAATCGCTTCGATAGTATATTGTCCCAAATATATTCTGCTTGAAACATACATATGTTTAGGGTACACTCCAAATATATAATATTTGTAATGCACAAATATATCTGGTATCATAGAAGTATTAATTTTCTTTTCAGAATTGCCCGGGAAAGGTGCAATCAGGAGAATTAGAATATCGTTTCTTACTTTTTTACGATAAAATTCCTTAAGTAACCTTTATGCTAAATTTCCACTTTAAATTTGTTTCCACTTAATAACACTGTGGAATACAAAAAAAAATAGCAAGGTTCTGACTAGAGTTGTGTAGTTTGTGAACGAACTAGTTCAATTGAATGGGTCACTATACTGAACTGAACGAACTAGTTCACACAACTCCTTCATTTCAGCTCAGTAGTTCACTATGTTTTTTTTTCTTCAACCATATCATTTCGTTCTCTCTTCTCAGCTTTTATGGGTTTTTTCCATTTTTATGTCATCATGAACGTATGATTCTACCTATACAAACGTCTTTGCATAAGTTTTTTCAAATCATTTTATTCATATTCCAATCAGGTTCCTTTAATGGCGGCTGATTTGAACTGGTGATCTACTGAACGATATGAACTGTTTAAGTAAAATGTGCTGGTGAGCTAAAGAGCCGGCGAGGTAAAGAGCTGGTGTGCTAAAGTGAGCTGTTGAACTAAATGAACGAACTAGTTCACTCAATTGAACTGAACTAAAAATAGCGATCACTTAAAAGAACTATACATAGTGCCCAACTCTAGTTCTGACAAAGGATTCTGATAGGTAATGGGCATCGGAAACGGTGTGATCCTTACATTTTAGGTATATGATGTGTTAAGCAACATTACTTAGAACACTGTGATGAACATTTTTGTCGAACATTTGAACCCTCTACCTGTTCAATCTAGGGGACCTGTTGGTCCATTTTGTGGAGAAGGGTACAGATCACCCCTAAAACAGGTGTTTAACGGGTCAAAATTTTCTACAAAAATATTTGCTATACAATTTTTACTGTAAGTCTTTGAATACACCAAAACTCAAAACCCACATTAAATACAAGAAATAAAAAATTCGTTGATTAATTTTAGCACCAATTCGAAAAAGAACGAAATTAACCTAAAAATTAATTTTATGTTTTGATTTATATCTGGCATAATAGTTGTCTAAAAAATATTTGTAAATCAGTTTGACCCGCTAAACACCTGTTTCCACCTTCTTCACAAAATGGACCAAAAATACCCCTTGATTGAACAGAAAGAAATATTCCTCGTAATGTTCTACACTGATAGAAAAATCGTTCGTCATCATGACGAATAAGTTTCGTCAATATATCTTCTTAATGGTGACGAAAAGTTTGGTACATGCGATGTTATTTATTTATTTTATTTATATGAATTACAATACAAAGTAAATTTATATTCTAATTTTAAGGTCCAGGGAAAGGCCGGGTTACAAAGACCATATGGCTGAATTTTGCAGCGACAGACCAGAGCCTCTGGTGGGAATCGAACCCACAACCCCCAAACTCATAGGCGTGTACGCTACCAACTCGCCTACTGGGGCGCTCACATATGCGATGTTTTTGTACGTCAATAGAACGAACACGATCATCGATCCATGTTTTTGGTAATTTCAAAATTCTTCGAGGGAACGATAAGGTGTCATTCCCACGACGAAAGGATTTATTTGACATTTTGCTGAAAATATGATAAAACGAAGCAATCAATTTATAGTTTGTGCTTAATTGTACTGTTATATATGCGTTCTGATTACCTTAGTTAAATAATTTGTTCTAAAAGTTTAATTTAAAAAATCTAATAATGGTGATGAATGGAGATAATAGTGATGATGAATGGGATTCGTCGTGGTGATGCATTTTATTCGTCGTGGTGATGAATGGGATTAGTCGTTTGGCAAATACATTGCTTGATACGATTATTTTTGATTTAAAATGCCAGAAGTAATGAATACTTCTCGTTCGCTTTTAGCATTTCCCGATAAGAACTGCGTTTCGAACCGAATAATCCCAACTGAAACTGGCAAAGTAGTCAAGTAATTTTATTTTCCATGCGGTTTTTAATGGTCTAAAACCAGAAGAATATTTTATAAAATTTTTAATATTTAAATAGTAGGGGGCATGAATTCGTCGTGGAGGTGAATGGGATTCGTCGTGATGATGAATGGGATTCGTCGTGGTCATGAATGGATTCGTCGTAGTAATGAACTCGATTCAGCGTAGATATGAAAAGTGGTCATCCTGAGGACAAAAGTTGTTGGAAACAGAGATTCGTCATGGTGACGAACAAATTCATTAAGAGGCTTAGCTGGCTTTTGACGAAAAAATAATCGTGATGATGTACAAAATCGTCGTCATGACGATGCTTTTTCTATCAGTGTAAGTAATGTTGCTCGATACATCATATACCTAAAATCTAAGGATCACACCGTTTCCTATGCCGATCCATCATAAGAAAGTGCAAGCAGGGCTGCGGATTCGAGCCAAAAATGATTCGACTCCGACTCCGGCAGTTAAATAACATAAATTTCTGAAATTATATTTATACTAGGACGTGAGTTCATTTTATTGAAAATAAGATTTAGCTTTGTTAAAAACCTCAAAACATTAGGTATTCAATAACTGTAATTAAATAAAATTTTATTATTTATTTATCGACTAATATGACAATTTAAAATTGGAAACATGATAAAATGTTCAACGATCACTACCTCTGTTTTAATACCCATATACCGCAATTTGTGGAAATTATGTTCGCTTCAGGCAAACAGTGTTCGTTAGTTCTTATACTCTACACCACACTATGGTACAGGAAGTTATAATTTTGATTTTTTGGCAGATTTGTAGAAAATACTACTACAAAATACTAATATATACCGTTCGAATCAGTATCACTAGCTGTCCGTCAGTCTGTCCATCATAAGTTGTTCGTTGAAATTGCCTGCTGAAATTTGGCAATAAGAACTCTTTCCCAACATGGAGGAAACCTATTTCAATTGGCCAAAATCGGTTCATAGCGATATTGCCCCTAGATGTTTCTTTAGATTTGGCCTTGTATTGCTATGGGAGCTGTATTCCACATTCCATCATTTTTAAATATAGTAGGGTAGAGTTTATTTATGCAAGAACGCATAATGTCGAATTTGAACAAATTCTGTTTAGATTTATATTTATAAGGTAATTATTTCATATTTATATTTACTATATCTGAGCTTATTCTGCTCTAACAAGGGGTGTAAGATATCATATAGTGTACTTCGCCAGTCATCGGCCATTCCTTACTGGTTTTTTACCCGCTTAGGAAAATTCTTTCCTAAAACTGTCTTTACATAAAAAGACGATAGTTTGGTTGACTTTATAGATAGTGTGGGCTTACAAAAATATTAGGTTAAAAGCTTAAAATGTTTTATCCTTATTTTGTACCAAAATTGTTTTCCCAAAAAATTTTGAGTGCAAAAATTAACATAAATGGTACATTTTGCACAATCCATCTCGGAGTCGGAGTCGACCATAATTTTTCGACTCCGGGCACCGACTCCGGGCAAATTTCCCCGACTCCGACTCCACAGCCCTGAGTGCCTTTAAAACTTTCAACACGCCGATACACGTTTATTCTTCTTTTACTCGCTCTATCAGAATCCGTTGTCAAAAACTTGTTTTTCCAAAAAGGTTTAATGTTGATCCACAGTAAAAATAAAATACTCAAATGTAATTTAACAAACAAATGATTAAGTATCACATAAATTGGATTTTCATTCGAGTGTAATCCACGTGCCTTCAAATGTTGCTCATACTATTGGTCAAGGAATGTGCACATTTCCTTCAATTTTGTTTTTGCTTATAATTTTTAATTATTCAATTTTTTCATATTTCACGGTTTTACACATTTTTTATTTGTATTGCTGTTGCCTGCCGCACTTTAGATTAAAACATAATTAACATTTGAATTTTATTATTTTTTTTTTGTTTTTATTTATTTTTTTTTGTTATATGTGGCATAAGTAAATATCAACAAGGTTTCTGCGTAAATATTTGCATGATTACGTTTGCAAATAATTACACACATGTGTGCCCGGAAAAAAAGGATAGAATATATTAAAATTAAAATATAATAACATCTACAAAAATACAATGGAATAGTTAAGTTAAACAAGTGTAAAGGTATTAAAATTACACGGTGATTTGGTATAATTTTCATAATGAAAAATTCAATATAAAAATAATTTATTTTTTTTAAGTTGTAAAATAACATTTTTGTAGATACAACGGAATAGTGAAGTTAAACAAGTGTAAAGGTATTAAAATTACACGGTGATTTGGTATAATTTTCATAATGAAAAATTCAATATAAAAATAATTTATTTTTTTTTAAGTTGTAAAATATTTAATAAATTCCTAAATGCATTAACTGCAATAATTTCATTTAGAATACGCTATCGTCCTTGGTTTGTGCCATTAAACAATTTGAAATAATGACATCTAGAAAAATACAACGGAATAGTGAAACAAGTGTAAAGGTACAGTAATAACAAGGTGATTTATTACATATAATTTTCATAATGGAAAATTCAACATAAAATCATTTTTTTATTGGAATTATTTCGGGCAATTGCTTTTAAATCATTTTATTTACTATTTTATTAAAATTTTATAATATTTTTTAAATTACTAAATGTAAAATGAAATCATTTAGAATACGCTATCGTCCTTGGTTTGGCCCATTAAACAAGTTCAAATAAAGATCTGTTTGCTTTCAAATAGTGATATTTTTTGTTACTATTTGTCCTGCTGAAATTCGGAAGTATACAATGTTTTTGCAGCACCTATAGGTTACAACCATGATTGTAAAATACACTGTGATAAAGATAGAATTCGCTCTTCGACAGGAAAAATGTAGATCATTTCAAATTTCCACTATAAACTAATGGATAATATTTTTTGAAAACTGCATATACTTATGCTTTGAAATATAATACCCTACATCTCCCTAACAATGCGAAAATGTGCATTGCGATAAGAATTTGGCAGAGTTCATACATGTAATAAGAAAACTCTCTCTGCCGAATTTCGTACTGATCGGATATAAAAACGGTTTCTACAGCGCTTACATGTCAAATCGGGTGAAGCATATACATATATGGGACTTTATCTAAATCTGAAACGTTTTTCCCTGAATTGGCAGTGTTCATACATGTAATAAGAAAACTCTCCCTGTTGAATTTCGTACCGATCGGATATAAAATACGGGTTCTACAGCGCTTACATATCAAATCGGATGAAACATATGTATATATGAGGGGCTATATCTTAATCTGAACGAATTTTCTCCGAATTTGGTAGCGTTCATTCACGTAATAAGAAAACTCGCTCTGTTGAATTTCGTACTGATCGGAAATAAAATACGGGATCATGTCAAATCGGGTGTAACATATATATGGGGGCTATATCTAAATCTGAACGGATTTTCTCCCAATTTTGTAGTGTTCATTAAGGTAATAAGAAAACTCTCTCTGCCGAATTTCGTACTGATCGGATATAAAAACGGTTTCTACAGCGCTTACATGTCAAATCGGGTGAAGCATATACATATATGGGACTTTATCTAAATCTGAAACGTATTTCCCTGAATTGGCAGTGTTCATACATGTAATAAGAAAACTCTCTCTGTTGATGAAACATATGTATATATGAGGGGCTATATCTTAATCTGAACGAATTTTCTCCGAATTTGGTAGCGTTCATTCACGTAATAAGAAAAATCTCTCTGTTGAATTTCGTACTGATCGGAAATAAAATACGGGATCTACAGCGCTTTCATGTCAAATATAATAATAAAAAATGGGTCCATCTCTTCTCCTTTTGGGTGTTACAAACAAATTTACAATGTAATAATACCCTGTACCACAGTGTGGTGTAGGGTATAAAAATGGCGAGTGGACGATGACTATAGAAAATAATTTTTGTACACAGCAAGCATATTAAGCTTTACAAACTTTGGTCGAAATGCAGGTCCACTCTTAAGCTTTCTTCATATATTTATTTTTAAGTTCTTTGAAAGCTATGTTTGGGAGGTATCTAAAGAACCCGTTCTATGCATCGCAAGTAGTATGTATAAAATATATACATAGTCGTCTGATGAATTGTGGAGGAGCCGGAATAATTTGTTTGGTTCTCAGTTAGTTTAGGTTAAGAGTGGAAGCCTGTATAACATACTCGCTAAGTTTATAAGTCCATTGTGGTACCACAGAGGCGTAAGGAAAAACGTAAGTTATCCCTGGCTCCCTCCGTTGAAACAATTTGATTGAATTAAAAAGCTCAAAAGTTGGTGGATTTTAACATCAGCCATGTTGATTTATTCCGCAAAGAAATGAGAGCCTAAGGTTGCATGCCTCCTTTTAGATAGAGCGGGGCACATACACAGAAGATGTTCGATTGATTCCTCGCCTCCACAGCTTATGCAAAAGTCTTTTGCAAGACCTTCAATCTCTCTGAATGCTGCCCAAAAAGGCAGTGACCCGTCATGACAGACACGATACGTGAGACGTGCGGTCTCGACGCGATAGACAGGGTAACATAAGCCTGGAATGTATGCAGTTCCTGCCTAGTGACCACTACACAGAAAAAACAAAAGTTTTAATTCAACAACAATTTTGAAAAACTAAAATACAAAAATTTTCAAAATTCCTGTGATAAAGAAAATCGAAGTTTCATCAACGAAAAATTGAGGCTCGTTCATTGAATATTTTTTTCCTTTTTTACTCAACAAACTTATTTTTATTTCAACGACAGTATTTGTAATTGGTTTATTAAAAACATTTTTGATTTTGCTCAACAAATATATTGTCATATTAACAACCAAATTCGTTATTGCCGTGGAAAATAATGGATTGTATAAAATGTTATGCAATTATTGAATATAAATAAAATATGTATTGACATTTAACAGTGAAATGAGAGAAAATGTATTATACATATGTATATTCTTATTTAAACTCGTACTGACATCTTCCTCATTTACATTTAGGCGAGTTGGGAACAGAGCGTGCAGATTCCGCAATAAATCCAATAACCTTGACTCTAAAGACGAAAGTACAAAAAATACAAAACATTATGTTAATGATCGATATTATTTTATGCAATAACACCTTAACTTCGTCGCAAGAATCTATTTAATTTAGTTTTATACTTTGAGATGAGTAGTATGTTTTTGACTTAATTAAATATAAATCTCATAAAGATGTAGCTCAGGTAAAGTTTAATTTGCTTCTGCACTTCCTCCAAAACAGGTCCACGTCATTTGCTCTGACATTTTTGGAACGCAAATGTTTTACTATCCCCACTTAATTTCGCTCAGGAAATGAGTAAAATAAAATTTGAGCTAAAAACCATTAACGAAGTGCAAACTATTCCCCACTACCCTTAAAGAGCAGATTATTAATTAGTGTGAAGTTTTACCGATACTGTTTTTCCAATGACATTGAAAAAATTATAGATTCAAAATCGGAATGTAGGTAATTATATACGCGGCTATATCTATCTATATCTGGACAGATTTGCTTGAAATTAGAAAACGTTCGTTTTTGGTTCAATAGTCTGTTATCTGTTGAATCTTTTAAAGATCTGCTAAGAAATGCGGATTAGCGCTTATATGAAATCGGGATATACTCGTAAGAATGTGCGGGTTAAACAAATTCACTCTTTCAATTTTTGGAATAACTTAATGTTAAATACAGATTCTATAGCGCTAAGACGAAAATCGTAAGGAACATGTATATTGGGGTTATATCTAAATTTTAGCTGATTTTTTTGGATATAAGAGGTACCTATCTCTGATTGGTTCAAAAGTTTTCTTTGGGTTGAATTTTATACACATTGGTTAAAAAATGCCACTTCTCTAGCTCTTATAGGAAGTACATATAAAGGGTGGTTAAATTTTAAGGGCTGATGTTGATTTTGAACAAACCACAAATTATTTAGGAAATTATTGTCGTTTCTTTTTTTTTACAATAATAATAGTTTGGTTCAATTATGTATGGAACAAAATATCGGCCAAATGGCCGCCGCGACCTCGGCGGCACACCTCCATCCGATGGTTCAAATTTTCGATGACGCTGACGCATTATTGAGGTTCTATGCCGTTAATGGGCCGAATTATCTCATCCTTTATCTCTTGAATTGTTGCTGGCTTATCTACGTACACCTCTTCTGTCAAATAACCCCAAAGAAAGAAGTCCAACGGTGTGAAAACACATGATCTTAGCGGCCAAATGACATCGCCACGACATGATATAACACGGCCATTGAATTTGTTGCGCAAAAGAGCTATTGTTTCTTTAGCTGTGTGGCAAGTGGCACCGTCCTGTTGAAACTACATATTGTCCACATCCATATCTACCAATTCGGGCCATAAAAAGTTCGTTATCATCTCACAATAGCGAACACCATTCACAGTGACTGCCTGACCGGCCTCATTTCGAAGAAGTATTGCCCGACTACGTCGCCACCCCACAAGCCGCACCAAACGAACTGGGCGAGCATGCACAGGTGTTGTCACATCTCCTACAGACCCGGTTTGCTGAAATTTGCGCAAAATTCTCCCGATTGTGGACACATTTGGTCGATTATGCTGATCAAAAAAACATCAGGAAGTGCATTTAACCAGTCTTTATATTCCTTTAACATAAATTAAAAACGAATTTGTTTGCGATGGAAAGGGCATGACAATCAATTTTTATTTTGAAATGTTTTATGGCATTTTTTATGTATGTATTGTGTGTATAAATTTGAACAACAAAATCAAAATTCGATAAATATTACAAGAAATAAGTAAAAATTTGACAAATTTACGATTTGATTAGTTTTGGGATAATTTTGAAAATTATTTTCCAAATTTCATTAACAATATTTGATGAACTCAAAAAATTTAAACATACAGATACATTTGTTAAAAATTTCAAACTGTCTGTTTTTTCTGTGTACCTCTCAAGAAGAGCTTGCAGGCATGTTCACATATTCCTAGTTCCTAGTCTTCCAAGTTCATCTGCTTTGCAGTCCCTGGTATGTGCCTGTGGCCCGGCATCAATATTAGGTGAATATTAAACTGTTTAGCCATCTCCTTAACAGATCTGTGACAGTCGAGGGCATTTTTTTATTTCAGGAATATAGTTTCCAGGAAAATAATAATACCGACTATGGTCAGAACATTAATTTTCAGTCATTCCGCTACCGGTTTAGTAGCTAAGATTTCTGGTAGGTAAACGCCACAGCGATCAGACAGCCTTTTTGCAATGGATAGCTCAAGTTCCTCAGAGAAGACGCCAAAGCCCTCTTGGTTGTTGAGTTTGGAACCGTCTTCAAATAATTTAACAAATCTCTTATGTCCTGGGATACGACCATTCCATTCAGATCTATCAAGTATTCTAGTGAGATACTTCTTGTCAAAAAGTTGTGGTGTAATCAACGCGGGTTCAAACCCCAGCGTGTTCCGATTGCTCTTTTTCAGGTATATAGCGCAACCACAGCCTTCTTTGCTATTTCCAGAATGTTGGGTTTGAAGTTCAACTTCATGTCCAATAAACTACCCAAGTATTTTGCGCTTTCAGAGAAGGGAATTTCAATACCCCCAAGAGGACAGGTGTAACTGTTGGTACCTTATTTCTCCTGATGAATAGAACTAGTTCCGTCTTGGTCAGGTTAACACGAAGACCATTTTCGGAAGCCCATCTTGCGGTTGTATGAGGGACTACTGTAGGATGTCTCTAAGACTACTTCAAAACTTCACTCTATTAGTTTTTGCCACGTCATCTGCATAGACAGCAATTCTAACAGCTATCATCTCCAGAAGAAGCAGAATATTGTTCATAGAGTGATTAAATAGCAGAGGAGATAGAACACCCCCTTGGGGCATTCTCCTGCTGACAAATCTGTGGAGGTCAGTTGATTCTAATCTAGCCGAATTGCATCTCTTAATCATTAGGTTATGAATGGAACTACGTATACTGATATTATCCTTCAGGGTTGTTGATAGAGCCGTAATTATGGCAGCTGGATTTATGTTATTGAAGTCCCCTCTATATCTAAGACAGCTACCATAGCCAGCCCACTTCTCTTGATGTTATTTCTATAGAATGTACTAACTTAAAAACTCAATTTCATTCTTCTACTATCAATAGCAAGTTTCATTACTCCTTCATTAGCAGTTTCCGAGGTATTCCTTCTTTAAATAATTCCATGACCTGATCACGCCCACTATATGGACAAATTACAAAAATTTAATGCATTAAATTTTAAAATAAATTTTATTCTTCTACAATAACCAGATTACGAGATCATCTCAATATTTATATAGGGTTTTCCAACATGAGGTGTTATTTTGGTATTCAAATACATCAGCCAAATGGCCACCACGACCACGCTTACAGGACAATATGCTTTTCATGAAATTTTCCATAACCAAATCGCAAAGTAGCTGTCCTATGTACTCGATAGCCTCACGAATTCTAGCTTTGAGGTCTTGAATCGACCCTGGGCTGTTGGCGTAGACCTTATCTTTCACATGGCCCCAAAGGAAGAAGTAGCAAGGTGTTAAATCACAAGATCTCGGTGGCCAATTGTGTTCACTTCTTCGAGAGGTAACACGGTCCGGAAACTTTTCCAGTAACAGAGCAATGGTTTCGTTGCTTGTGTGGCACGTAGCGCCGTCTTGTTGAAAGTAAACGTTGTCCAGATCAATACCATCCAACTCCGACCATAAAAAATCATTAATCATCTCTCGATAGCGCAATCCATTCACCGTAACTGTTGATCCAACCTCATTTTCGAAAAAGTAAGGTCCAATGACCCCGCCGGACCATAAACTGCACCAAACAGTCACACGTTGAGGATGGAGAGGCTTCTCAACAATAACTCTTGGGTTTTCCGAGCCCCAGATGCGACAATTTTGCTTGTTGACGTAGCCACCGAGGTGGAAATGGGACTCATCAGTCAAGATGATTTTGTATCGTTCGTATCGTTTCTTTGTTCGATCGTTTTGTATCTTTCGATGATCGTGTATCGTTCCATTTTTAGTAATGGCGTAGTTTCTACTTGTCAAATATCAATGAATAAAAGCTTCCAAAGTGACAGCTACCGAAATACCGGGTGATTCAAAATAACACCTCTTGTTGGAAAATCCTGCATATTGGCACGTCAACATGTTCTATCCCGACCATTTATATTGAAATTGCATATGTTGACTCGTCCAAACTTCGTTCGTTTACGATCAATATGTACGGGGGCGTGCACAAAATTATCCAAAATGACGTATAGATGGCGGCAGTATTTAAAAAAAAATACTTTGGTGAAAGGTCGAATCCTTATAAACCATATGTTTTAAGTTTCAAGGCGCCACGTTGTCAAGGAGCATGTAAACATGTAAAAAAATGATCACCGTTATGTGATTCAATACTTTCATTTGAAAGGACTCAGTTCAACCAATAATAAAACCGAGCTAGATTCTACTCTAGGGGAGTCTGCAGTTTCCTGTGTAATATTGGGCGGCAGAGTTTAAACGAACGAAGACGAACACGTTAGTGACCGTCCAATTGAGGTGTTACCGTCAAAATCTAAAAAATGGTATTGGATGATCGTTTGCTGAAGATGCGTGAGCTAAATGAAATAAAAAGCAGTTTAAAAAGTGATATACATACATAGCACATTGACCGAAAATTTTTAGATGAGAAAGCTTTTGGGCAAGATTGGTGCCGCGTTTGCTCACAATGGAACAAACACATCGCCGTAAAGATGTTTCAATGGAGTGTTTGGCGATGTTTCACCACAATGAAGTCGAGGTTTGGCGCCGATTGGTAAACATGAATGAGACATGGACTAAAATGGGAGAATTGTCAAAAGAAGGCGAAGACAGCTCCATCTACAGTCATAGTCATGGTGTCTGGTTTTTGGGTTGCGCGTGGTATAATTTTTATTCATGAAAAAATCAATGGCGAATATTATGCTAACTTATTGCAACGTTTAAGTTTTGAAATTAAGGAAAAAAGGCCGCATGTGACGAAAGAGAAAGTATTGTTTCACAATATAGCAGTTCACACATCTACTATTGTGATGGTCAAAATCAATGTCTGAATTGCTTCATCGCGCACCTTATTCGTGAGAATTAGCTCTCTCGGATTAATTTCTTGAAAAAATGTCTCCGTGCTAAAAGATTTGCCAACAATTAAGAGGTGAAGACTGCGGTTGATGACTTTTCTTCCTATAAACAGTGTATCGAAGCTATTGAATATCGCTGGGGAAAGTATATCGAGCTAAAAGGATTATATTAAGAAATAAAGAAAAATGTTCCCAAATTTGTTGTGTTTCCTTTGTTAGGTCGACTAATTTTGAAACCGCCCTTGAATATCCAACATATTAAATTTCATTTACTTATCCGATCCCGACCATTTTTGGTGAGATTCTTGATATTTACTCCACTAAATTATGTACCTTATTTCGAACTTCAGTACATTGCGCGAAATTAAACTTTTTTCAAATGGGTAATTCCAAATCAAATGAATCGAAAAACACATACATTTTAATAAAATTGGCACAACGAGTGATTTTTTAAGAGCTTTCAAAATTGATTAAATGAAGAACACATAAAATTTTGAGAAATGTATGAAATCTTTTTTTTAGTCGATAGAACGGTCTATATAATTCAATGTTTAAAGATGATTGTATGTAAATGTTGACTGCGGCTACGTCTCAAGTGGTTCATACGCTGGGTCCAATTTTGGCGTACTCTCCCCAACATATCGGCCGGTATCTCACGAATAAATTCTTCAATACTGGCTTCCAGTACGCCAAACGTTGCGGTCTTGTCTCTATAGACATGCGCCCCAAAATAGCCCCACAAAAAAATAATCTTAAGGCATTAAATCGCACGATCTAAGCAGCCAACTGACCGGGTACAAACTGTAAATAAACTGTTCACCGAACTCGCCTCTCAATTGGCTATTGTTTCGCGAGCTGTGTGTTATGCGGCACAGTCTTGTTGAAACCATAGTCAGCCAATTCCAGCTTCTCCATTTAGGGAAAAAAAGTTTGTAATCATCGTATGGTAGCGCTCGCCATTCACAGTGACGTTCCTGCCTTCGTCGTCCTTGAAAAAGTACGATCTAGTGATGCCACCGGCGATATTTTCCTTTGTCCGCACACTATGTATGCGTGTTTGTGGTTTAATGTCCAATAATGTAAATTTGGTGCGAAGTTTAGTCACAATATTCGTAATAGCAGCTTCAGAAGTTCGCCCAAACTGACCGTCAAATTGAAGAACTTAACCGAGGATGAAGTTTGATAACTAAATTCAATAATCTGCAAGCGTTGTTCGTTTGAAAGTCGATTCATAATTAAATTATATACCAATCTGAACATGTTCGACACTAACATCCTGTTTCTGTAACTTAAAATTTTGCTTTCGTTCGCCAGCCAGACGACAAACAGCTGATTTGGGTTTCTCGACTAACTAACGTCACAACGACAAGTCACACGATAATGAGCTCGTACGAAAACGTAATCATATCAGTGTAAATCTCTATCTCTCTTTGCTGTCATCTGGGCGAAGACAAATGTCAGATCGAGTCACTTTATTTTATTTGCCGACTGATAGGAACAATGACAAAAAAAATAATATAATTATGACAAAAACAATTATATAATAATAATGTTAAAATAAAAATAGTAATGTTTACATATTTATGCATAAAGAAGTCGCCAATGTTGCTCGCTAAGATGGAAAATTATCAGTGCACAATGAGAGAGAAAGAAATGAGAGTGTTGAATCAGCTCAGCTGACCAACCAGGGTTGATTTTTGGCCACCGCTAGTGTAAAGGATACAGAAGTGTATTTGCTACGGTCGACGGAATGACCAAAAAAAAAATTGTGTTGTGAAATTATTGATCTGGCAATTACATTATTTTTCTATTGGTAAATTGCTAACGTCATTGGCGTAGGGCCAGGCGAACGAACGAACGAACCTTAGAGAAAACAAATTCCTGACGAAAGTGAGTGACCGCTTTTCGTCCGCAGAGAAAAAAGAATGATAAAAAAGTTACAAAGAAATCAGCTACTACAAATGTGTATGTTATGGTGTTATTACCTTTTCAAAATTCATTGTAGTTTTTGTGGTACGGAGCTCCAATGTTACTTATCTCAGAGATTTTTTCAAAATTACCATTTGTTAAATAAGCCATAGATTCTTAAATGATTCACGTGTTTTGAAGACATATATATATATATTTGTTGATTCCTATCGTTCCATGTTGGACCGAAAGGGCCGTAACAAATTTCTTCCACAATGGTCTTTGATGTGCCATCAACTTGATTTCATTCCAGGTCTTCCTCGCCTATCTCGCTTCTGAATCCACTTGTCGTCCCTCCTTCTGCTTTCTTGAAGTTCCAATCGATGTCTGTTTAGCAATGTCATCGTTTGGTCTTTTCAAGATATGTCCGAAACAATTCCATTTTCTCTTGGCTATTTGTACTCGAATGGCGTTTCTCCTGTTCGTTCCCACAGGTCTCTATTGGGGATGATATTCGGCCAGAAGTGATTTGTTTATAAATACCTGTAACTCTTATATACGAGTATCATTGGCAGTGGTGTTTCACGTTTTGCATTCATATATGTAGTAGGACTGAACGAACATTTGAATAGAAGAGGGGCAGTTTTGTCTTCACGTGTATTTGGGGAGATCTCCAAATTTTTTGTAAAGCTCCGAATGCTTGGTGAGCTTTTTTATCCTGTTTGCAATTTCCTCGCTTGCACCGCCTGTCGAAGATATAATGCTACCCAAATATAGGACGCAGTCGACTTCATCAAGTTCCACATTATTTGTTCTGAACATTAAGTTATTAGATGTGTTCAGACGAAGTAACAGGTGGCGCAAAAGTAACCTTTCGATGTTATGTTAGATGCGATTGGCGGTCAGCAGCTAACAGCTGATGCACCGTCTAGACTTTGTACGGAAACATCTTCAAATCTTGTACCAAAATTCGCTGTAGAGACCGTCGACTGATACCCATTTGCGTGGCACGTCGTCTGGTCGATGTCGACGGCGCTTCCATGACATCCTCGGCTATAGCAGCAATATTCTCTTCAGAACGGCTACTCCGGGGTCTGCCACGCCTGGCAGCATCTCGTGTTGTGCCAGTCTCTTCGAGGCGAGCGGCTAAACGTCGCAGTGTTTCACCAGTAGGCGTTGGACGGCCAGGAAATCTGTGCCAAAGTCACCGACCGATTATTGGTCAAATAAATAGTCAGCAATATTCCGCGTTCTGGAGCAGTGTAGCGTAACATTGTTTATTAACGTGTATTTCGCATGTGTTTACTACACAAATGTTAAAACAGAACTGACATTAGGGGCCAATCGCAAAATGTATAGCATTTTCTGATAGGAGGATTACTTTTGCGCCACCTGTTACCTTAGTTTTGCCAACGTTAATATGAAGGCTAACTCCAATTGATTTGAAGCTGAAAGTCGTCATCAGTTGGGGATCATATTGTTTTCTATTTGTTATGGTTTTGAAGATATTAATACCAATAAAAAGCTCTGCTACTCCTCTTAAATGCAGTGGAAAACATTTGAAACATTTATGTCCTTTTGAAACATTTATGTCCTTTTGAAAGTTCCCATTCATGTCCATGATTTTTTTGGTACTTAAAGGTCAAACTACAACTTCACTACAATGCCACCTGTTGGATCGAGGTAAAGTTACGCATACTCATATTGATTCTATAAATATAATGTGTAAAAATAATATCAATCGGTCAAGCCGTTTAGAAGTTACACTAGTTGAGCCGACAACATATTACACAGAAACAACAAAATTTGTAATTCAACAACAATTTTCAAAAACTCAAATGCAAAAATTTTCAAAATTCCTGTGATAAAGTAAATGTAAGTTTCACCAAAGAAAATTGTGGCTCGTTCATTGTATATTTTTCCCTTTTTTACTTAACAAACATATTTTCATTTCAACAAATATATTGTCATATTAACAACCGAATTTGTTATGTGCCCTGCAAATTAATGGACTTTATTCTTATATTATACAGTGCAGTTATTAAATAAAACAATATTATATATCGATTTTTTTATATTTAAGGATATTTTAATAGTGAAATGAGAGAATGCTTGTTATACTTATATGCACTTATTTAAAATCGTACTGACTTCTTCCTTATTTACATTTAGGCGAGGTGGGAAAAGGGCAGATTCCACAAGCAATTCAATAACGTTGACTCTAAAAACAACTTTGAAAAAAGTACAAAAATACAAAACATTATGTTAATGATCGATATTATGTTATGCAATAATACCTTACCTTCTCCGTAAGAATCTAAATTATTTAGCTTTACACTTAGAGATGTATGTTTTTGACTTTGCTTCAGCACATCCTCCAAAACATTTTTGGACCGCAAATGTTTTACTGCCTCCAGTTAATTTCTAAGGAAGTGCGAAATATAACATCCAACCCTTAAAGAGCAGAATAAGAATTAGTGTAAAGTTTTACCGATATTGTTTTTCTAATGATAATGATCAGTCGAAAATGTTGTATTTTGTAGCGCTTAGATTCAAAATCGAAATATAGGTATGTATATACGAGCTATATCTAAATCTCAACCGATTTTCTTTAAACTATTTGTTGAATCTTTTAAAGATCTGCTAAGAAATGTTAATTTTATAGCCCTTAGATACAAAATCGTGATAAAATGTATGTATGTGAGCAACATCTATCACCACCACTGAAATGCGAAAACCACAGGAATGCAGATTTTATAGCGCTTAGATGAAAAATCGGGATATAAGTTTGTGAGGTCGCTATTTAGAAATCTGAACGGATTTTCTTCAAGCCCGACCCCGGGTTAAGCAAATTCAGTCTCCCAAATTTCGTAATAAATTGATGTAAAATAGAGATTCTATAGCGCTAAGAGGCAAATCGGATGGAACATGTATATGGGAGCTATATGTAAATTTTAGCTGATTTGTTCGGAAATCAGAGGTATCTCTGTTTGGTCCAAATTTATTAAACAATGCCGCTCCTATAGCGCTTACATCTAAATCTGAACAGATTTTGAACACTTTCTTCCAGACGTGAACAAATTCTTTGTGCCAAATTTCATCAAGATCGGAGTGAAATTCCGACTTGTACTCTACGAACAACATAAGATTTACAGACGGACGGACATGGCTAAATCGAATCAGCTAGTGATTCCTAGCAGATGTGTACTAAACAGGGACGTATACAGAGGGGGGGGGGCCGGTTGAACCACATATTATGCCATAATATGTGGTTCAACCTCTCTTTTTTCTTAGCCTAAAGGGTTGTCTCTTTAAATTCTCGCGATAAGCTGTGATATGGAAAGAAATTTGTGGTTGAACCACATATAGTGGCATAACTCGAGAACCATTTATCCGATTTGGTTGAGGAAAGTTTTGAAGAATTAAATATTAAGTAGCCTTCATTCACTTCATATAATACCATTTTCCATCCGTTCAGCGGTTTCGACGATATACGAGTATTACAAAATATTTCAAAAAAATTTGATTTTTTGATAAAATTTTAATTAAAAAAAAAACTCCCATAAAACATCCTAAAAATGAACAAATGTTATTTTTTTATGATTTTATCGTAAAGTCTGTTCGGTCATGAATTAAACGAGCCCATTCCGAAGAAAATCGATGCATAATTTAAAAATTTATAGCTAATTTAGTAAGGTTTTAACTTTAAAATATTCTTATCGATGTAAGATTTACAAAAACAAACTTTAAGAGCTAAGATTGGAGATTTTGACGTTTAGAATCAGAATCTATGCATTAAAACAGAAACCCAAGAAAAAATGTTGTTTTTGTCGACCGGTGTAATATTGGTTGACTTTAAATTTATGATAATTTAAAAAATTAAGTTAAAATTACATTTATGATTTCTTATCTATCTACCTTTTTAACATGTAGGTTGCAGTGATGGAATGAGTTTGCACAACCGTGTATGTAAATTTGACTTTATATTGGGTGTGGTAATAAGTAGTACGGTTTTGGCCATTACACAGAACTTATCACGGAATTTGCAAACGATTAACCTAGATATAATAAAGGCTTACGAACTCGTAAAATCGGCAACGACTAAATTAAGTGACATGCGTAGAAATTCAGATGCGGAGTTTGATAAACTGTTTGAAGAATCCACACAACTTGCAAGAAGTTTTGGAATAGAAGCTGCACTACCTAGAAGAGTAGGCACTCAAAAGTATAGGGCTAATATTCCTGGTTCAGATGCCATGGCATATTTTAGGACAACATTGTTCATACCATATCTGGACGAAGTAATATCACATTTAAATAATAGATTTTCCGAATATGAAGCTATAATTAAAAGTCTGTTTAATATCGTTCCGATACGAGTTGTAAATCTAATATAGGAAGATTTCGAAGAAGTCAAACTTTTTTACAAAAACGTTTTAAAAAATTCAGCAAAATCTGTTTTAGCTGAAATAAGTATATGGATTGATTATTGGAAGCAGAAAAATGATAAGCCATCAAATGCATTAGGCGCTATTTTAGTTTGTGATGAGGACATGTTCCCAAGGATTTTTTACCCTATTGCAGATACTGGCCACAATACCAGTGACAACGGCATCTGCTGAGCGAAGTTTCTCGACGTTAAGAAGAATAAAAACTTTTCTCCGGAACAGAATGGAAAAAGAAAGGCTATCTTATCTGGCTTTGATGTCTATGTACAAAGATGAAGTCAAAATCGATGAAATAATTGATATATTTCTTTCAAAAAATCGAAGATTACATTTTTAACTCTTACGTATTTTATTATAAAAAGTTTTACTGATCTCGTACTAAATTACACATTTATATTTAGGAATAAAATTCGAATAAAAAACTAAGGAACTTAACTTCCATTACCTACACAATAAACACAATTTTTTTATTGTTTATCTTTGTTATGGAAAAAAAGGTTGGGCCCCCCGAACCAAAATCCTGGATACGTCCCTGGTACTAAACAAGCTTATAATACCCTGGACAACAGTTTCTTAATATCACTTACCTCTTTATCCACCGTTATGTTGTATCTTAAATTAACCACTCTTTATATTCGTTTAATATAAATTAAAAACGCGTTTGGTTTCGACGAAAAGTGCACGACAAATAATTTTTATTTTGAAATTTCTAATGACTTTTTTTATGTACATACATATGTATGTATTGTGTGTATAAATTTTAACAACAAACTCAAAATACGAAAAATATTACAAGAAATAAGTAAGACTTTAGCCTGTCCGTCTGTTGTAATCACGCTACAATCTAAAATACGTGAGCTAGTTGGTTGAAATTTGGTACGTATACTTGATATATATTTAGGAGTATATCTGCAGGTATGTTGAGATTGAAAATGGGCAATATCGGTCAATTATAGGATATAGCCCCTATATATAGCATCTACCCGATTTGACTTCTTAACGTCATAGATACCACAAATGTCAACTGATCGGACTTAAAATTTGTAACTGGGGTAACCGGTATCTTTCACACGAACAACGGTAGTCACAGGTCCATTTTTTGATATATACCCCATACAAAGGTCCCTCTATATTTGACTTCCTAACTTCACAAAAACTTAAGATTTCAGCAAATTGAGCTGAAATTAGGTATAATGAGTTAATTAGTAGCATTCACATGCGATCCATGGTGGAGGGTGTATATGTAAGATTCGGAACCCCTAACCCACCAAGAATTAAGAATATTTTCCATATTTTCACCTCCTTCCACCAAAAGGACATACATATTACATTCTACGAAATTGCAGAGGAGTATCAGAGCTTTTAATTGGTGTTCATATCTTTAAAATATGTGAAGCGATTAAGAAGATATGACTATTTTAACAAATGCTAATTTTGAGAAAAAAAACTTTGGGATAGGTCAGTTTGGAGCTCTGTACCACAAAATCTTCGTCAAATATTTAAACACACTAGGAGAATTATTGTTCCAAATTTTTTGAAAATTGTTAATATAAATAAAAAAAAAATTTAAATCGTTAGTTTTTGCATCATGATTTTACAGAAGAATTGTCAACGTTTTATATGTACTTATATAAGTCGAGATTGGTTTCCTTTTAAATGTTTAGTCCCGAATTACATTTAATTTGTTTACCCTACTTTAGTTGGCTTCTCTACCCCACGCAACTTCTGTGAGAGGCCACACTCACTGTCCCATCCGAAGCAATATGTGGTCTCATAACAAATCCTATCTCCTTTTGTTCTAAACTAAACATCTTGTTGAAAAATGGCAATTTGGGCAAATTGTTGACTCTTCCAGCATATCTCACCACATAATGAACCCCACAAATGTCTGCCACATATCGTCTTAATGTCATATGACTAAAGTACTTCCGCATGACACTTTTGCGAACAAAAAAGTCATTGAAACAATAAAAAACATGAGTGAACATGGTGTTGTAAGAGCAAAACGAAATGTCCTTGAATGTGACATTTGTTTTTATGGCCTCTTTTTAAGCTGTTTCCTTTTGCAACGGTTGTTTGAGTCGCTTCTCCCCTCAAATGCCCCGGGAGTACAAGTTTCCCTGGGAAAAGTCTTTAACGAGAAGATTTGTTCAATCATTTACGAGTAAACGTTCCAAACATTTTGGTAATATGAAAATTGTTTTTTCATATGTTAAATGTCTAGACCCCGAGGGGTGAGGGTGAGAAGGATATTCAAATGGTGGTGGGGCTGGTTGTAATTTTTTATGGGTCTTATGTGGATGTGTGTTTGCCACTCTAACACTGGTGTTTGTGTTTTTACTGCCAATTTTTGGGCTATGAAGTGGCTTTATGGATGTTAAGCTGATGTTAAGTATATTTTTGTGGGTGGCAATTTTTTGCGAATACTTCCTTGTTATATGTGTAACGGCCAACAACTTTGCTCCTTGGGTGCGGCGTTTTGTGCCTTTTTTGTTATCCCATCAATATCCTTACATGCCGTGCACGCTGTGGAAACGTTTAACATGGCTTAAATGTCGATGTTCACTTCTCTGTTCATTTTGCCATTGTTACTATTGTTACCATTGTATTCTTTGCAAAGGAATTTTTTTCTATTGACTTTTCCCCGGTCTTCCTAAGGGTATTGTTGGTGTATAGACAAATGCATAAATGGTAATTTAACAGGAAGGGGGGCTGGGCCGACCGGTGGAGGAAATAACATTTTATTGTAATACAATGAACGTGTTTTGCTATAGTCATAGACTAAACCACATTATGGGGGCTTTGAGTGGTCGCCTTTGAAAGAGTTAAATGTCTGCTTTGGACAAGAGGAAACATTAACTAGAAAACTGTTTGTTTTTTACTGAAAGGATCACTGGGAAAATTTAACTTAGGGGCATTCATTCATTCAACTTGGTGAACTCTTGCGTGAAAAAATCAACCTCAAGTGGATGTTAACCGGAAGAATATGTACCTTATATATGATAGTAATTTCCTTTAAGTGATTTGTTTTGTATAATAAATAATAAATGTTAATAAGTGTTTCTAATGATGATTTAAAGAAAATAACCATTTTAGCAGAATCCTTCTAAAAATTGGAAATTAAAAATATATCTACAAATACACTTAAAAAAAACTAACTCTGGAGAAAGTTAAAATGAACTAAACTGTAGGAGCTTCGTATGGCGCTAAAGCTAGTTTTCCTTATATCAAGTTCAACAACATTCGTTCACAATTATGAAATATTTTGTACTTAATTCAAGTTAACTCTTACTTCCTTTGAGTAACTATTGAAATCAAAATAAGGAAAATGAACTCAATATTGGCATATTCTGACTTAAAATTATGCAAATTCAGAATATTTTTGTTCTTACTGCAAGTAAATTTTTACTCAAATTTGAAAATGTAATTAAATTTATGCAAAAAGAAAAATTTTAAATTTTCTTCGTCTTTTTAGTCCTTGAGATTTTTTTGCGATTTTTTATCAGCTCCTCCATCACTCTCCTGCATTTATATGTTGGAATCTTTTACCGCTTCCTCTTTGGATTACTCTCTTTTTCTTTATTTCAGAAATTGAAATTTATTACGAAATGTTCAACATTATGTATATACAATTTTACCTCCGCTCTGAATGCGATTCGATCCTCGAACCTTCCGTTTTGTGAACCACATGTTTACCAACTGAGCTACGTAGACACTTAACTTTTTATTAAAAATTTGTTTTTAAATACAAATATATCTCAAAATTTTCGAAAAAATTTTTTTATGTAACTTGAATTTGATAGGAGGATTGCCATCATTGATTGATAAAAATAGTTGCCATATACTAAATTTATAGGCGACGAAGAAATTTTTTTATAAATGGCATTTTTAAATCAATCCCAAAAGAGCTTCGTAGCTCGATACATAATATGTCTGGCTCACAAGGTTGTCGGTTCGACTCTCGTCCAGGGCGTAACATTTTTAATGTTTTGACGTAAATTTATGTTTCTGCAAGTAACGATTTGCAGACATTTTTTTGGTTTTTGGGACTACAACATTGTCGTAGTCGAATATTATTAATTTTTCCTTGATTTTAGTATGGTTTTCCTAATTTCGAGTTCAAATTCATGGACTCGAACTAAGGATTCTTGATTATTTATATTTAAAATTTCCTAAAACTTATGATTTCCACATGTCTAAATTTGATAAATTTATGAATATTCGAACTTTTTTCAAGAAATATTATTTTAGTTAAAGTATGTCCTCATTTGTAGTTAAATCACATGATCTTGGCGGCCAATTGACATCGCCAAGCCGTGAGATAACACGGCCATTGCTGTGTGGCAAGTGGCATCATCCTGTTGAAACCACACATTGTCCACATCCATATCTTCCAATTCGGGCCATAAAACAGTAACTGCCTGACCGGCCTCATTTCGAAGAAGTATGGCCCGACGAAGTCGCCAGCCCATAAGACGCCCCAAACGAACTAGGCGAGCATGCACAGGAGTTTTCACATCTCCTACAGACCCGGTTTGCTGAAATTTGCGCACAATTCTGCCGATTGTGGACACATTTGGTCGATTATGCTGATCAAAAAAACATCACGAAGTGCATTTTGATTTGAACGCCCATTTTCGTAAATGGCTTAAAAAACGCTTTGCTCGATTGTGTATCTTCCCATGGTTCAAATTGAGTTAGTCTGAAATTGAGAAATGTCAAATGAAATGAAGAAAAAAACTTGACGTTTAGGTGTGGTTCACATTCAACATCGGTCATTACAATTTAACCACCCTTTATTTCAATTTCAAAATCTGGTTTATATGGGCGGAGCCACGCCCATTGGTTTGATCCCGCCAATTTTTCGACCAATTACGAATACTGCCACCAGATACGTCTGCACAAAATTACAGATCTCTCGCTAATAAATTATATAAGATATCTGAATTTCAAAATTTGGTTTATATGGTCGGAGCCACGCCCTTTTGTCGCATCCCGCCAATTTTTGGACCAATCACATTGCCATCAGATATATATACAAAAAAATGCATTCTCGCTAAAAAATTGTGCGAGATATATCAATTTCAAAGTTGGGCCACGCCCACTTGATATATCGTAAATTCCAGTACCCTATTTTCACATGCACATTCTGCGTACACACATGCAAATTCGTGAAAATTTAAAGAAGATCGGTCCAGCCCTTCAGGCGTCTATACGGTACAAACAAAATCATTTTCCATATGTTATATTTTGGCCATTTTGTGTGGGTGGTACCCAAAGTGGTGTAGCAATACGTCAATTTTTCAATGGACTATTGGTACTATAAAATTATTACACGTAAAAAATTGCAAGTGTCTGTATGCGCTATGACATTTATCGATACCTCCATTCTAAATGTCAAGGACAAAATCAATCTGGCAACCTTAGTCGTGAGAACATCATAAATTATTAGCTCCGTCTGCTTTTAGTTTTATTTTAAAAATTAAAAATATTTTAAACACTCTGTGCAGTTTAAACGTACATTGACATTATAAAAGGAAGTGTAAAAAACGCAAAAGATTTCAAGAATGCCTCCTTCACACAGACGAAGTGTTAAAATCAATAAAATAAATTGCGGTCAGTGCAAGTTAGCAGTGGAAGAAGAGGAAGAGAACATTGAGTGCGATAAGTGTGAGAAAGTCTACCATGTATTGTGTACATCGTTAAACAAACCACAATATGAGTATTTGCTTAAGCATGAGAAAGAAGAGTACATATGTCACAACTGTGACGACAAGAATAGTGGTACCATTACATGCGAGTTAAACGTAATCAAAACAGAACTTAAAAAACTCGATCAACTCAATCAGCTGACGGCTATGAGAGAGACGATGGAATTTATGTCAAAGCAGTACGACGACATTCTAAAAGGTGTCGCTGAAAACAAAAAGAAAATCGATTTAGTTCAAAAAGAAAACAAAGCGTTAAAAACAGAAATTAAAGCATTAAAAGACTCCGTGAAATTTCTTAATGATCAGCGTGTTATGAATGATTGTGTGTTAACTGGAGTTGAATATTCGGAGGGATTAACAGCGGTTGAAACAATTTTAAAACTTACAAAAGAAGCTGGAGTGGAAATACAACCCGAAAATATTGAAGACGCATACTTCATTAAGCAAAAACATGATTCTAAACATCAAAAATCAAATCAAAAGCAAATTGTTATTGTGAAAATGAACTCAAAAAAGTCTAAAGAGAAAATAATGTCAATTAAAAAGGTTCTTAAAGAGAATGAGGCAACAAAGTCCGTATTTATAAATGACTTCTTAAGCAAAGAAACCCTAAGTCTTTTAAACTACGCCAAAACGTTGAAAACTATTGGTTATAGACGTGTTTACGCTGCGAGTGGAAGAGTATTTGTGAAGAAAAGTGAATTATCCAGACCAAGAGTAATTCGTACTGAGGAGGACGTAGGCAACATACTACTGGAGGCTTCAGTTCAACGAAGATCTCGTGGAAACAGAATGCAGCGAGAAGACAGCCCAGATGAAGAAGATAATGAGGAGTATACATCATCATAATAAAATCTTTTAGGTTTTAAGAAATTTGTTATATCTTATTTTCTTTCTTGAGTTATGAATAATTATTATTATAATTTGAAATCATTTAAAAATAGTTTTATTAACAACAGAAGTTCAGCATTTAATATCATATCAATTAATGCCAGAAGCATTTCGTCAATTGACAAATTTAACAAGTTTAAATCAATAATTGCTAATTTACCCATTTTGCCCAGAGCTATTTCAGTCCGAGAGACATGGTTTGCAAACAGTTTTTCTCAGATCTATAATATTCCTGGCTATTCGGCTGTACATTGCTGTAGATTGGATGGTTACGGTGGTACCTCGGTATTTATTCGAGATAATGTAGAATATCAAGTGGGAATATGTGAGAGCAATAGCTTTTTTGATACAATTGTTGTAACTTTAAATAACATTCGATTGCACGGGAAGCCTATAAAACTAGTTTCGTTCTATAGGTCGCAGAAATGTCAAATTAATTCGTTTTTATCCATTTTGGAAAATTTGCTGATGTGCCATGGTCGAAATCCATGCATTGTCGTTGGTGATTCAAATATTGATGTAATGGATTCTCATTTGTCTTCTGGTTTATTAAATACTTTAGCTATTTACAACTTTGGAAATGGTCATAAGCTAATAACACGTCCAATAAGCAAAACATGTATTGATCATGTATATAGCAATATCCCTGAATATATAAGCATAGATTCTGTTGAATGCGACTTATCAGACCACAATTTAATACATATTGATTTAGATATTGTAATTCAAGATGAACAATATATAAACATTAAACGATCAATATGTGATAAGGAAAGTTTAAAAAGTTTTTTAGAAAGAGAAATTCCTACAATTACTGAGACAGGCAATCCATCTACAGATTTAACATCATTGATTTCTGTTATTCAAAATGGCATAGAACAAAATACAATTCAGAAAAGTCATAAAAAATCAATAAGGTACGGAATTACACCATGGGTGAATGGAAACCTTAAAAAATTAATGGAGTATAAGGAAAAACTTTTAAGGTCTCGAAGAAAAAGTCCTAATAATACCGAAATTGAAAATAGATTAAAATCTATAAGTAAAATAATTAAAAAAGCTTTCAGAGTATCAATGAATAACTATTACACAGATTATTTAGGGGATATAAATCAAGATCCGTCGAAATGTTGGAAGTTTTTGAATGAAACATTAGGAAGAAATTCAAAGAAAAAAATACGCGTTAAGGATCAGAATGGAAACCTTGTACAGGAGGGACGTACAATGACTAGAATTTTCAATGAATATTTCTTGCAGTCTGTAAAGACTTTAAGATCTCAAATTCTTGAATTACCTGGTGATCACTGTAATATGTTGAGAACACTTACTAGGAGTTCTTATAGGTTTAAATTGAATTCCACTACACATGCAGAGATGAATGATGTTATCCAAAATTTGACATCTGGAAAAAGTCCAGGATATGATAATATTTCTTCTGACACAATATCGAAAAATGGTCATATACTTACGCCATATTTGGTTAATATATTTAACAATATTGTAGCCAGTGGTTATTACCCCGAAGTGTTGAAAATACATAGAGTTGTACCGATCCCAAAGGGTTCAAACGTATCAACTGTGGATAAACACAGACCTATATCAGTTTTGCCAACATTCAATAATATTTTTGAAAGAATTTTGCATAATCATATATCCAAATATTTGGAAGAACATTATCTGCTGAGCGACTATCAATACGGATTTAGAAAAGGGTGTGGAACCGAGGAATCTGCTATAAATGTAGTAAACTCTATATGTAAAAAATTAGATGATGGGTGCAAAAGGGGTAGTTGGCGTTTTTTATGATTTCTCAAAGGCTTTTGATTTAGTAGATCATAGTATTCTAATTGAAAAGCTTAATTACTATGGGTTTTATGGTGAAGAATTGTCTCTGGTTAAAAATTATTTACTCAACCGGAAACAGTACGTTAACATTAATGGGTACAATAGTGATTTTGGTGACGTTGAATATGGTGTTCCACAAGGAAGTGTCCTGGGCCCATTACTGTTTAAAATTTATCTAAATGATATTGTCAACCTTGAATTGAATGGGGACATTTTTGTATATGCGGATGACCTATGCATTATTTATGGCTACAAGCATGAAACTGCTGTTAAGGCTGTTATTGAGCGAGACGCTGCTTTGATATGCGAATTTGCCAGAATAAATAAACTGTTTTTAAACTCCTGTAAAACTAATATAATACGTTTCAAGCCTCATATCGACCGCAATATATTATTTTCGGTACATATTGATGGCAAAGTAATATCGGAAGTCAATAGCGTAAAGTATTTAGGAATACATTTACAAAGTAATTTGAACTGGGATGAGCACATCAAAAATTTGAAAACAAAGTCCGCCCATGCTATTGGCTTGTTATATAAATTCAAGAATAAGTTTAATTACACTACAAAACTAGTAATATATAAGGCGCTAATTGAAAGTAATTTGAAGTATCTAACAATCTTGTATGCTTATAAAAAGAGCACGGAATTTAAATCTCTCCATAGATTGCAAACCAAAGCCTTGAAAGTTGTTGCAAATCTCCCCGTGACATTTTCTACAGTTGCTTTATATAAAGATATATTCCCTAATGTATTACCTCTTTATGGTATATATAAGATGCAATTGTTGCTGTATGTTTACAAATGCGTACATCATATAGGACATCATACCATCAAATTTTCAACAAATCAACACACATTTAATACAAGGAATAATAATAATTTGAGAATATGCAGATGTCGACTTGAAACTACAATGCAAAGGGTTGAATTCATGGGCAGTCATGAATTTAACAATCTCCCTAATAGTTTAAAAAATGAAAGTAGAATATCAGTTTTTAAAAGAGTGTTGAAAGACTATTTGCTTCAAAATGTACATGAACTTCTGACATGATTATTTATTTTAATTTAAATTTGTATTTAATTACATTATGAAATGCATTTAACATGAATAAATGATAAATAGTTGCCAGCTTGCCCCAATAAGGTCTATATGACGCTAGAGTTGTGTAGTTCGTGAACGAACTAGTTCAATTGAACGGGTCTCTTTACTAAACGGTACGAACTAGTTCACACAACTCGTTCATTTCAGGTCAGTAGTTCAACCCTGTCATTTCGTTCTCTCTTCTCATTTCGCTCTCTCTTCTCAGCAGTTATGTGTTGTTTCCATTTTTATGTCATCATGAATGTAGGATTCTTCCTATAGAAATGCGTTTGTATATTCAATTCATTCCATTCATGTTCCAATCAGATTCCTTTAATAGCGGCTGATTTTAACTGGTGATCTGAACGAAACAACTGCTGAACTAACGAGCTGTTTAAGTAAAGTGAGCTAAGCTAAAGAGTCGGTCAGCTGAAGAGCTGGTGAGCTAACGAGCTGAAGTGAACTATTGAACTAAATGAACGAACTAGTTCACTTAACTGAACTGAACTAAAAAGAGCGATCATCTAAATGAACTAAAGTGCCCAACTCTATATGACGCTGGGGCGCACATTTACGTATGATTAATGTAATACAAATTGTTTATAAGAATTATTTTTATTATATGTATTCAAATGAATTAAATAAAATACATTAAAAAAAAAAAAAAAAAGGTGGTATTTCAGGAGCGGCGTTCAAAGTTTGATGATTTTGTAAAATTTGTGTGGAATTTCTTTATAATGCAAATCGAATGACCTGTAGTGTTTTGAGAATAACTATTGAATATTTATTTGGAATATCGAGGTATCGATATGTCCTAAAATAGCATACACTACACAATATTTAAAGTGTTTGCATGTACTGGAATTAAAGTTATAAGCCGTTGACTTTTTGTGAAAAATGGTCCATTCGTATGGGAGGTACCAATAGGGACGTAGCAATAACATCCACTTTTCACGTAACTGTATGTATTATAAAAGTGTTACACTACACAGAAATTCAAGAATTGTTATGGACTAGAATCAAAGGTATAACCCATTAAGATTTTGTGCAAAAAGGTAAATTTGTGTGGGAGGTGGTAAAAGTAGCACGGCAATCCCGCCCATTTTTCTCGAAGTGATAGCAATTAATAAACTTACTACTATGTGTGGAATTGCGGAAGAATCCGATAAGTAGTATGAAAGTTATTAATGTATTAATATTTCACTAAATTTTACGCTTTCTGGGGGAGATACTAGAAGGAGTGGACCAAAAAGGTCAATTTTCGACCTTATACTGATATTTGCAATATTGTACCATTCCATGCTTTTTTGACGACTTCTTCCTAGGGCTGAACGTACGAGAGATAATTGCATTATATAGTAACATAATTCTGAAATTAAATGTTTTTGTTCTAAAAAGTCGAAGATATTGATAATTATAATGCGTGATCCATTTCGAGGTTCCCTACTTTTTTAAAGAAAAAAACACAGAAAGATGGTCCATCCGTTGAGTCCAATTTTCGATGACTCGTTCGAGCATTTCGACTGGTAACTGGCGAATGACATGCGTACACGGGGCAAAATCGCTTTTTTGATATGTTTGAATCGAAAGAAAATATATTTGGAACACAACTTTTTAAATATTATGTGTTTCTGAGAAAATAAATTTTATTTGAAAATCAATAAAATATATTTGCAACTCATACGATTAATATGTTACAGCATATAATATTTGCCAACTAATTTTCTCAAATAAAATATGTCTTTGAATACAAATAAAATTATTGTTTATGAATTTCTCCAAATATATTTTATTTAAAAAAGATTTTCTAAAATTTTGTTGAATTTTTCGAATTTCAGTTTTAATTTTTTTTCGGTTTCGAATTGATTCTCCCAGTTATGGTACCAAATGCAGCATTATCTTCTGTTTTAAATCAATCATCTAACATTTCTGAGTATTCCAAGCCATCATTAATTGTCAATCCTCCAAGAAATATATTTCGATACAAGATTATACGATTTCAATTATTATTATTTATTATTTTTACGACATGAAAAAAAGTTAACACAATTTAGGTAGTTTCTGAATACTTAAATGCAAATGAATATTTGTTTCGGAAAAAATAGTTCAAAGTAAACACATATTGGGATTTAAACAAAGATTTGTTTAGAACAACGTCTTCCCAAATATATAATTTTTGTGTGTACCAAATATTATATGTTTAGAGTGTACCCTAAACATATATATGTTTCAAGCCGAATATGTTTGGGACAATATACTACAGAAGCGATTTTTTTTCAGCGTGTAAACGTTGTTCAGCCGTAGGTCTTTCATGGTGGACTGCCAAACAATACTTAACAAAAATAACATGACAGCATGACACTACTCACACGTGATCTGTCAAAAAAAGGCTATTGAAAAAAGAAAATCTACTTGGATCACCCGTTATAACATTACACTAATTAATCTGTCAATTAGTTGTCAAAACGTTGTAAACGTTGTTCAGGCGTAAGTCTTTCCATGATGAAATGCCAAACAATACTTAACAAAAATAACATGACTGCATGACACGACTCACACGTGATTTGTCAAAAAAAAAGGTTATTGAAAAAAGTATCTCTACTTGGATCACCCTATATATTCCTCAGAGATCATAGAATGCAACAGTACTTCATTTCTGCGATTTTCGATTTTCAAAACAATGTAATGTACTAATTAAATTTGTCTGTTTGGATAATGTACTGTTTTCGCGATAACACTCCGAATGGAAGCAGATCCGAATTTTATTTCTTCATAGTTAAATAGAAAGGATGATTATAAACCAAACTTCATTAGCCGTTTTTGGCGTCAATCAAGGCCAGCTATCGCTTGAGGGGCGCTGTATATAATGTTCTGATATAGAAATTTAAGAACAAAACATTACCATGAACATTTAATAATTTGTTGTATGGTGATCAGGGGTTTTGCACATTAAAAAAAATTATATATTTTGCAAATTTTAAAACCGCCGTATCTCAAAAACTATATGCAGTACCTGATCTAATGCAGTACCTGGGCTAATTGGGCTGAAGACCCGGGGCGCAATGCAAATGAAGGGCGCAAATTTGTTTGTCATTCCCGTTTTTTACGTTGGCAACATATATAATTTTTCATAAAATTAAGAAATCACAGAATTGATGTTCCAAATTCTTTTGAAGCCAAAATTAATAGCAATCAATTAGAGCTTTCATTAAGAAAATTTTTGTATCAGTGTTCATATGTGAATGCCCCGAAATTGTGCCATATATACACAGAAAGAAAAAATTGAGTAATCCGTACTTGAATCAAGCCGTAGCGGTGTCAAAAGTACGTTAAGTACGGTTTTCTTAAACCAAGGACAAAGTACTTGAATCAAGTACGGATTTTTAAGCCCTGAATTCTTAATCTTAGCGCTTATTAAGGCTGATTAGGCTTGATTTTAAGCCAAAAAATTCTTATTTCAAGCATAAACCGATTGATTTAAGAATTTTATCGGATTAATTTGAGTGCGAAATGGGCTTCAATGAAGAAATTTTTGATTGAATTAAGCCTGTCTAATAATTGATTTAAGCCTGATAATACTTGATTTAAGCCTCATCAGTTCTTGATTTAATCCTAACCAATACTTGATTTAAGCCAGATCAGTTCTTGATTTAAGCGTGGTCATACTAGATTTATTGTGCTTTCGTTCCTTTTATATCTATATACCATTTATATTAATTATACCACTTTTGCAAAGAATTAAGATGGTATGTCAAAATGCAATTGCTTGACAACAAATGATTTAAATATGAAACATATAAGGAATAGCATCAACGAAACGAATAAGAATTGTTAACAATTATATTAAACTAAAATAAAACCAGTAAGGAAAGGCAGAAAGTCGGGCGGGGCCGACTATATAATACCCTACACCTCCCTAACAATGCGATAAGGGTCATTGCCATAATAATTTGGAATAATTGGTAAATGGGTAGAAACATATTATCTACTTCTGAAACGATAATCGCTAAATTAAGCAATATTCGTTCCTAAATTGAGAAACATCTTTCTGGAAAATTTTAATGATCGGAAGTAAAATACAACTTCTATAGCGGTTTGATACCAAATCAGGAGGAACAATCAATATAAATCTGAACCGATCTTCCCTGAATACTCATTCATGCAAAAAGACCTCCTTCTGTCGAATTTCGTACTGATCGCATATAAAATACAGTCTCTACAGCGCCTACATGTCAAATCGGGGGTAACGTATATATGGGGGCTATATCTAAATCTGAACCGATTTCTTCCAAATTTAACGGTGTTCATTCATATAATAAGAAACCTCTTTCTGCCGAATTTCATACTGATCGGATATAAAATAACATTTTTACAGCGCTTACAAGTCAAATCGGGGGTAACGTATATACGGGGGCTATATCTAAATCTGAACCGATTTTCTCCGAATTTAGCAGTATTCCTTCATGTAATAAGAAACCTCTTTCTGCCAAATTTTGCACTGATCGGATATAAAATACAGTTTTTCAGCGCTTACATGTCAAATCGGGGGTAACATATATATGGGGGCTATATCTGAATCTGAACCGATTTTCTCCGAATTTAGCAGTATTCCTTCATCTAATAAGAAACCTCTCTTTGCCGAATTTCGCACTGATCGGATATAAAATAACATTTTTACAGCGCTTATATGTCAAATCTGGGGTAATGTATATATGGGGGCTATATCTAAATCTGAACCGATTTCTTCCAAATTTAACAGAGTTCATTCATGTAATAAGAAACCTTTTCCTGCCGAATTCCATACTGATCGGATATAAAATAAAGTTTTTACAGCGCTTACATGTCAAATCGGGGCTAACATATATATGGGGGCTAT
The DNA here is from genome assembly GCA_963930755.1 of Eudasyphora cyanicolor. Lineage (NCBI taxonomy): Eukaryota > Metazoa > Arthropoda > Insecta > Diptera > Muscidae > Eudasyphora > Eudasyphora cyanicolor. The sequence continues at coordinate 168,621,560 of OZ005736.1, read as the reverse complement.
ATCTAAATCTGAACCGATTTTAACCAACTTCAATAGAGATCGTCCTTGGGCCACAAAAAAGATATGGGTAAAGTTTCGTCGAGATCGGAGCATAATTACGACCTGTACTTTGATTACAAGAATACATGCACAGACGGACAGACAGACAGACAGACAGACAGACAGACAGACAGACAGCCAGACGGACAGACAGACAGACGGACAGACGGACATAGCTAAATCGACTCAGAAAGTGATTCTAAGTCGATCGGTATAATAAACGATGGGTCTATTTCTTCTCCTTTTGGGTGTTACAAACAAATGCACAAAGTTATAATACCCTGTACCACAGTGTGGTGTAGGGTATAAAAAAAATCATGCCAAGTAATGCATTCGCAAACACTGCCTGAACGAGAAACGAATTGGATATGGTCACGCACAAATGTTTATACATTTACATCTCGACAATTTATATGCATGTGTGTTTGATATTGCGTCAGGGTAATTTTATTGTGCTCTATAATGGATATCTCTCAGAGATTAAAGTAAGCTTTTTTTCTTACTTTAAGCCATATTCTTTGTGGCAAAGAAGGTGACTAACTGTATATTATAATATATTTTATTAATTGCCGTAAAATTCTATGACGATTTAGCTATGTCCGTCTGTCTGTGCGTCCGTCTGTTGTAATCACGCAACAATCTATAATAATTGAGCTAAGTGACTGAAATTTGGTACATATACTTCTTATATCTGCAGGTATGCTGGGATGGGCGATACCTGTCTATTTCTGGATATAGCCCCCATATGTAGCATCTCCCCGATTTGACTTCCATCGTCATAAAGACCACAAATGTCAACTGATCGGGTTGAAAATTGGAAACTGAGGTTTATATACACCAAGAATCATTCGCACGAACAACGTTAGTCACAGGTCCATGTTTTGATCTAGCCCCATACAAAGCTCCCTGTAGAATTGACTTCGTAACGCCACAAAAAACTAAAATTTCAACGAATTGGGCTGAAATTTTGGTATAATGAGTTTATACGTAAGTACCCGTAACCATTCATATGCCATCCATGGTGGAGGGTATATAAGTTTCGGCATGTCCGAACTTAATCCATCTTTACTTGTTCCTATTATTTTTTTCGTTGAAGAAATTATTTTTTTAAAAAAAGAATAAGTTTTTCAATTTTTTCCCCTCTCCTTAGACAGGAGGGTATATATCATTTGCTACGAACCAAAAGTGTAACACATCGAAGTAGTGATCTAAGACCCTATGTATGTTCGGCGGATATCCATTTTGGGTCATTTTAAGTCGAATGAGCAATGTCCGTCTGTCTGTCTGTCTGCTGGCTGGTGCGCACGATAACTCTCGAAAGGAGTAACCGACTGACTTTAAATTTGGTATGTGCTAATATTTTCTTCTACGAGTATCTCCGGCTAAGTTCGAAGATGGGCCATATTGGTCCACTCCTACTCATACCTCCCCCACAAAGGGTTAACATGTAGTAAAGTATTGATTCCTTAATAACTTATATACAACTCAAAATAATCTTCCGAAATTCCACACATAGTATTAGTTTATTAGTCGCTTTCACCTCGAGAAAAATGGGCAACGTGGCAACGCCCCTTTTGGTGGTTTATTAGTCACTATTACCTCGAGAAAAATGGGCGAAGTTGCCACGCCCCTTTTGGAACCTCCCACACAAATGGACAATTTTGAACCAAATGTTAATAGCTTATAACTTTATTCCAGTGCAGACAAAGATTTGCAATGTTGTACAGTGTACTGGTTTAATAGTACCTACAATACAGTGAAAAGTGGGCATTATTGTCACGCTCCTTTTGGTACCTCCCACACAAATGGATCATTTTGTACCAAAAGTTACCAGCTTATAACTTTAATACCAGGGCATACAAATACTTGTAATTTTGTACAGTGTAATGCTTTTGTAGTATCTAGAGTCCAGAGAAAAATGGGCGTTATTGGCCTGCCCCTTTTGGTACCTCCCATAAAAATTGACCTTTCTGTACCAAAAGTTAACAGCTTATAACCTTAATACCAGTGCATATAAATATTTGAAATTTCGTACAGTGCAATGCTTTTATATTACCTAGAGTTTAGAGAAAATTGGCCGTAATTGACACGCCCCTTTTGGTACCTCCCACCCAAATGGACCATTTTGTACCAAAAGTACAACCAGGTATACCAGGACATACCTTAAATTCATTAAATGTAATTTAAATTGATAACACTGTGCGACACGACTTCCCTCCCAAGAACGAGACTATATAGGAATGAAACTATAGCCCAACAGTAGATAAGCTGCATACTCAGTTTTTTATTTCGTGATCGTTTGTCCTTTTTACAGGACTTTGAAAATTTCAAGGATAACAATTTTAAAATATTTTTATTTGCACTTACAACAATGCGAATTGATAAATATGGGTATCAAATGAAAGGGGAAAATTCCCGCTATTTAATAAAATTTTTGGAAAAAAATTCCAAGGACGAAGGCTACAATAAATGTCCTTTTAAACTTTAATCCTTTAATATCCTTTAAAGTTATGCAATTAAAAATCGTAAAAAAATACATGTTACAGAACTCTAACTGACACAACACATATTAAAATTTCAGCTTTCTATCTTTAACGGTTAAGGAATAACAAATATTTGAATTTCACAGCCTATACTCGTATAGCATATTAGGACACCGATACCTGTTGTCTCTCACCTGTTGAGAAAAGGGCATTGGTATGTTTCCAGAGCGTAGTATATAATAATTCGAATATCCTAGGGAACAAAAAAGATGAAAATTATGAAAACATTGTTCGCAACATGCTGGAAAGTTTCCGAGAAATGGGTGTTAACATGTCGCAACACTTACTTGCGAGCCATCTCGATTTCTTCCCCGACAATTTGGGAAATTTCGACGAACACGGTGAACGGTTTCACCAAGACCTCGCCATCAATGAAAAGCGATTTAGTGGAAAAAATGATTGTCATATGCTGTCGGAATACCTGTGGAACGGAAATGCAGAAGGGTTCATTTCAACCAACTGAAAGAATATTATTTAACATAAACATTTAAAATATATAAAATACATACAATATATGTAAACATGAAAAATATTAATATATTGAATAAACACACGTAGCATATTGTCTTTGTACGGTGCGCGAGTATTTTCCTTTCTGTTTTAAATACTTTGCGTTTTCTTTACGATATTTTTCTTAACATTGCAAATTTAAAATAATTGCCATTCCTTAACTCACACTGATAGAAGGCTGACTTTGTTTGATGAAATTGTTCTACTCACAAAATTAAAGGTTATTAATGGATAACAGTTAAAAGGACATTTTTAAATATCACTCGTCCTTGGAAAATTTTTCCTAAAATTTTAGTGAATAGAAGGAATTTTCCCCTTTCATTTGATAACAATATTGATGTTATTCACATTTTAAAATGTGTAAACAAGTTATATCAAAATTGTTAACCTTGTAATTTTAAAAGTCCTGTGAAAAGGACAAACGATCACGAAATAAGGAAGTTAGTACGTTATTTTCCTACTAGTGCCCTATATTTTAAATGTTATATAGTGCCTTTCGTGGGAGGGAAAACATATTTTTTTTGTATCGGTGTCCTAAATATGCTATATAGGCTGTGAAATTCAAATAATTGTTATTCCTTAACCGTTAATGATAGAAGGCTGAAATTGTAATACGTATTGTTTCAGTTAGAGTTCCGTAAAACGTATTTTTTTACGATTTTTACTTTCACAACTTTGAAGAATATTAAAGGATTAAAGTTTAAAAGGACATTTTTTTGTAGCCTTCGTCCTTGGAATTTTTTCCTAAAATTTTATTAAATAGCGGGAATTCTCCTTTTATTGGATACCCATATTTATCAATACGCATTGTTGTAAGTGCAAATAAAAATATTTTAAAATTGTTATCCTTGAAATTTTCAAAATCCTGTAAAAAGGACAAACGATCACGAAATAAAAAATTGAGTATGCAATTTATCTACTGTTGGCCTGTAGTTTTATTTCTATACAGTCCCGTTCTTGGGAGGGAAAAAAGTTCGAATTTGTCGCACGGTGTAATAATTTAAATAAAACAAAAAAATAAATAAACTTACTAATATTTTTTTGAGACTCAAGGTGAGGGTATTCATTGATCGGTTTACCCGACTGAACTTTCTTACTTGTTTAACTTTTTTCGTGCAAGAAATTACTTTTTTAAAAAAGGATAAGTTTTTTCAATTTTTTAACAACTTTTACTATTTTTTAACATGTTTTACTAAGCCACTGTTTCTACGTGAAAGGTATATATCCAACATTTGTAATCCTTATATTTACCTTAAATTTAACGCGTATCCCATATATCTATCAGTCTTACTACAAATAAATATAGTCAAAATACTAAAGATACCTTCCATGAAAATTTGAATTAAAATAACTTTACCATACAAAAAAAAATATTGTTTTGTTTTTATAGAATTATATGCCTCAATCTGCGCAAGAATGTTTTAGGCCTAGGATACAAAAAACAATTTTTGTTGCATTGGTAAATAATTTTGAAGATAAATTAATAAACGTCAGAATAAAAAGTTTACTCCATTTGAAAAACGAATTGAAATATATTATATACGCATAGGGATAAATTGGATTGGTCATCTTATTCGAGTTGCCAGCAATAAGTAAGATATTGAAGTCAAATATACCAATAATTGTACATACATTAAATGCTAGAGACAACATCGAAAAAAAAACGTATAAAACTTTACACATAAGGTAAACATTAACTGTGAATGACTAACATGGTACTAGCGGCTATAACCAGGAGCATATTTCTTGTGCAATAAGAAATATGTTCACACGCAAAGAAAAAATTCGTTTCTGCGAAACGAAATATTAGACAACTACAATTCTCGTTTGCCGCAACTGAAATTTCGTTTGTTGTGACAGAAACTTATTTCGCGTAAACAATTGTTTGTTCTGACCAAAAGAAAATCCAGTCGTCGTATACGAAAATTGTAGTTGTGTAATATTTCGTTTCCCAAAAACGATTTTTTTCTTTGCGTGCATATACACTAGAGTGAATCGAATTTATAGATTTCTTACTTTAGAACTTGATTGCATTATGTTTCTAAGATCAGTAAATAAACCCAATACGACTAATATAATTTTCTCTGGTTGGGATACTATTTATCAGAGAAATGTCATACTTAACAAATAGCTACAATTTAAGTATTGAATTCTTTATAGTCTAACATCTAGAATATTTAAATTTCATTCAGCAAATTTGTCCTCGTCATTCCACCCTAATATCCACAAGTAAATGAGTAGTTAGTTACTCGTACAGTGATGATTACGTTCACATCCTTATACGGATCAGATAATTGCTTTTGTTTTATGGTTGTTGACTATGTGTATGTGTAATGTGCACCACACAGTCTTTGTCCAAGATTAATGATACAGAAAGCTTTTTATATATAAATCTTCGCAACAACACTAATAAAACAAAAGGACATTCAACACTTGCAATATATAGACAAGACCACAAGAAACAGAGCGAAGAAAGAAAATTACAAGAAATTATGAGAGACCTATTACAATGACTATGAACCTGGATATTAGAGGGGGTGCTGACCTTTTGCTATTATATTTTACAAAATAATGTAGTATATCCATCATACCTGTGATCGTCGTCTTTATTGTGAACTTTCCAACTTTATCTTTGTCTTGTATTCCCACAAAGAGGAAAAACAGTCCTTATATTAATGGTTTGAGCCAACAATTTCCAGTAACTGTATTTTATACTTAAAACAAAGACAAAGTACTCCATATTAAGATCTTACTTACAAATATTAATGAAATTGTCCTTAATTTTTAGAAAGTTATGTACTTATATGGAAGATTATGACGTCTTGGATTGAAATTATAGTGACTGTTTTTACTCTCCGTGTGTGGATAGCATTACCCCATCTTAGGTATAACACAGGCATTTGTGAATGAGTTTATAGACTTAAGGTAATTTTGGCATTCCTTGAGGATTTATAGACATGGAGCTAAAATAATTTGTATACATTCGGTTTTTATAGGTTTCCTTTTATTTTCTTTTTGTTTATGTGACTCTGTGATAGAGTGACCATGCGAAGGCTAATTATTGTCAAACGTTACAAACTCGAATAAAATATATATCAATATGGTTGCCAACTGTATTTAAAATAACTTATATTCATTAGAGATAAATTGATATTTGAAGTAAGAAAATAAGAAAAACAACTGACTATACCACAAATAGGGGTCTTAGGTCACTCTTTCGATGTGTTTTGGCACGTAGCAAATGATATAATCTTCAAATTTGATATTTTAGATTCCATATACTATAACGATAGTCCTATAAAGAATATAAAAAATTGTGGAATTTTCCACACAAAATAGCACACTAATATAATTTATTTATTTATACGAGTATGAATAACAATACAAAGTAAATTTATATTCTAATTTTAAGGTCCAGGGAAAGGCCGGGTTACTAAGACCATATGGCTAAATGTTTGCAGCGACAGACCAGAGCCTTTGGTGGGAATCGAATCCACGACCCCCAAACTCATAGGCGAGTACACTACCAACTCGCCTACTGGGGCGCTCTAAAATAATTTATCTGGAACAAAATATTTATTTTATTAATTTATTTAAGCTAATTTACTTGATTTTAAGGAAATTTTGCATTGTTTTCATTTTTACTACCAATTTTCCTTAATATTATCTAGCGTTCATTTCTAAAATGTCTTTTAATCAATGAAAAAATCGTTGATCAATAGATATTTGCCAGCAATTTCAGGTTAAATTTCAATAGTTTTAATGAATAATAAAATTATATACATTTACATGTCACATTTTTAAAGACTACATGTCCTTAATTGTAGGTCTTCGTCTTTCCGGGCTTTGAATTAGTTATCAGTTGTCTTTGAAAAAATGCTATTTTTTAATGCACCTAAGAATACTGGTGGCACCTACTTAGGTTAGTTTTAGGTTAATGTAGCTAACCACCGAGATAGACCCATCGTTTATTATAGCGATCGACTTGGAATCTCTTCCTCAGTCGATATAACCATGTCCGTCTATGATTGTAATCAAAGTGAATGTCGTATTTATGGTCCGATTGTGATGAAATTTAGAACAGTGTTCTGTTTTTGCCCAAGGACGATCCCCAATGAAATTGGTCAACATCGGATGAGATTTACATATTGCTCCCATATATATATATATGTAACTTCGATTTGACATATATGCACTGTATAAGCAAAATTGTTTAACCGATCTGAATAAAAAGTAACACAAACAATTGTCTCGATACACTTAGAGATAATACTAAATTTGAAGAAAATCGGTTCAAATTTAGATATAGCCCCATATATATGTTACACCCGATTTTTGTTCAGCTGATAGAGATTTATAGAAGTTATAAGAGCTTTATCATGTTACAAAATGTTTACCACTTGTGAGGGAGGTACCGCAAAGTGTAGGCCGATATGGTTGTCATTTTAAGTCATCGGTCACTCCTTTCCAGAATTATCGTTAACATCATTTAGTCGAACTGACAGACGGACGGACATTAATTAAATCATATTTTTTAACCCTTGGAGAACCAATGCTGAAATTTTTCCTTTTTTTGGGAAAATATGTGGGTAATGTTTAATAATAAAACGAAAAAAATTGAAGATGCGCTTTTCAGTATAATCAAGGATTAAGGACATTTTCGTCCTTCTGATGTCCTTAATGGACAACAATTAATTACTTAATTCATTATTCTTAGAAAAGATGTTAATTTACGAGTATTTCATATGGTACGTACGAGTATGTATATCATTCAAATCTGATATTCCGTTCAAAAGTTATGAAAACTTCAAAAAGGCTAAATTTCTTAAAAACAAGTAAGAAAGTTTCAGTCGGGTAAACCGACTAAGGTATACCCTCACTTTGTGAGTAATGTAATATTGAATATTACTCGAATTATTCTGTCAATTTGTGTGGGAGGTACCAGAAGGGGTTTATCAAATACACCTTTTTTTTGCTGAACATTAGATACTTTAAATTCATTGCACTGACTTATAAGCATTTATGTGCACTGGTATAAACGTTGTGAGACATTAAATTGTGGTATGATTTGGGCATTTTGTGTGGGAGGTACAAAGAGGGGCGTGGCAATAACGCCCATTTTTTAGACACTATAAAAACATTACACTGTACAAAATTTCAAGTATTTTTATACACTGGTTTTAATGTTATAAGCTGTTAACTTTTGGTGCAAAAAGGTACCTTTGTGTGGGATGTACCAAAAGGGGGGTGACAACAACACCCATTTTTTCCCTGGACTGTAGGCAATATAAAAGCATAATACTGTACAAAATTTCAAGTATTTTTATACACTGTTATTAATGTTATAAGCTGTTAACTTTTGGTGCAAAATGGTGCATTTGTGTGGGAGGTACCAAAAGGGACGTGGCGACTTCGCCCATTTTTCTCGAGTTGATAACGACTAATAAGCTAATACTATGTGTGGAATTTCAAAAGATTCGAATAAGTAGTATAGCAGTTATTAAAGAATCAATATTTCACAACATTTTAACCCTTTGTGGGGGAGGTACTAGAAGGAGTGGACCAATATGGCCCATCTTCGAACTTAGCCGGAGATAGAAAAAAATATTACCACATACCAAATTTGAGGTCAATCGGTTACTCCTTTCGAGAGTTATCGTGCGCACCAGCCAGCAGACACACAGACAGACAGACAGACAGGCAGACAGACAGACAGACAGACAGACAGACGGACGGACATTTCTCATTCGACTTAAAATGACCCAAAACGGATTTCCTCCGAACATACTTGGGGTCTTAGGTCACTCCTTCGACGTGCTACACTTTTTTCCGTAGCAAATGATATATACCCTCGTCACACTAAAGTGAGGGTATAAAAAGATGTAGGTGGCCAACTTGGGCACCCTATAAAATCTAAACCGTTATGAATTTCGACAATCGGTAAAATGTAATAAGTCTGCATGGTTTTCCAGTATTCGTGAAATTTCTTTAAAATCCAAAGGGTCAAATATTTAAATTAATTAACAATGTAAGTAGGTAATTAATTTGGCATATATCTTCTTCTTTGTCCCAAGGTCGAACGCTTTTGAAATTGATGGAAATCAATACGGATATAGGAGCAAATTAAAATACATACAAACTTAAAATTTAAAAATTATGTTAATCTCACAAAAATTACGAAATTGTTAAGACGTCATTTCATACAAAATAAGAATCCTATCATAAAATTTATTAACATAATTTTACGAAGCTTTTATGATGATTTCTTAAGAAACCCCTTCGAAAATTCGTAAAATATTCTTCATAATATGCATGAAATTTACGAAAATCTTCGTAAAAAACCTGAAAATTGTTCAACAACTGTTTATGTGTTATATATGTTATACATTTCAGATGCTGACAAATTTGCTTTGCTTTCATTACAACTAAGTCATGTTATCCAAACTGTAAGAAAAATCGTAATAATTTCATTATGGTATGAAATAATTTCATACAAAATATGTAATAATTTCATAAAAAATATGAAATAATTTCATACAATATATTAAATAATTTCCTGCAAAATGTGAAATAATTTCACAAAAAATATGAAATAGTTTCATAAATTATGAAGGTGATTAAAATCTGATTAGATTATATACTTATATGGTCCCATCTATTTGTTTCTTCCGGTTCTTGATCTATGAAAGAATACTGTGCAGTTTAAGAGTATCGTTTCAGATTTGGTTTATTATGATCAATATCTATAACTCCTCCTTGGAATAAGTCTTGATGAGGAGGTGGACCTAAGTACTTTGTTAACTGAAACGAAACAAATTATTCCAAATTATTATCGCAATGCCGGTAAAACAAAATACCATTGTTTAACTAAATATAGCCGTTGGAAAAATTACATTTTCTCAGAAAAAATCTCAAAATAAAATTTCAGAATACGATAATATCTGATTTGGAGCTAAGCAAAAAAAACACAAATGACATTTTTTTACATTCGATAACCACTTTCAATAACTGAAGTCATAACAGAGTCAACTTTCGATTACCCCGAAAATGTTACATACACTGAAAAAATAATTTCGTAAAACTAAAGACAACACCATCTCTAAATCAATGATTTTTTTATTTACATCAAATACAATTTTCAGTGAAATAATGAAAAGTTACTTGAAATTATTTTTGGTTTAATGCTTCGTTGTACATTCTATTGTGTACATGTTGAAAACATTTCTATGAGTTACTGAAAATAATATTGATCGAAGGAAAAATTTCTTTAATTTAAGTAAACATTTCAATAATTTAACGAAATTTTAATTGGAATTATATACATTTTCGTGTCATACTTTTAAAGTCCAAATGCCTTTAATTTTCGGTTTGATATTTTCATATCATTGAATTTAAAACTATATTGTCTTAGAAAGAATGTCATTATCAAATGACTTTATTTAAAGATTTTTTGTTTTGGTCTGAACAGTCCGATATTCCTACAACGATCCTGGATATGCTCGTACAAAATTGCAGTTTTCTCTTGAAGATGTTTCATTGGTCAAATGGTTTAAAATCATGTGGCGGAAAATCGAAAATCAATGTAGCCTATGATATTTTCTACATATATATTTATCTGTCCACCAAGTTTTAAGTAATTCGGTAAACGCCGTATAGACATCAAAATGTTCCAGTTAAGCACGGTACTGACTTGAAAGTCGCGTTTTCATAAGAAAAAAACCAGTAAGGAAGAGCCGAGTCTATGATATGATACTAAGTCTATGCGGAAGCTAAACTTAAATCTTGTCCGTTTTTAGTCAAATTTTATTAAATCGAATCTGTTAGCGATTCTGAGTCGATCGGTATTCTTTAACGTGTGTCTACACGGAGAAAAAAATATGTTAAAAATATGTTTGGATGCAAACATATATATGTTTGGGACGGGCACAATCATATATATGTTTGTGGGTAAACATATTATGTTTGCACACAATCATAATATGTTCGGAGCAAAATTCTAGCATATTAAAAAACGATATGATTGTGTCCTAACATATTTTTGGCAAAATAATATATTAGAACATATTTTTTTAGAGTTTTAGAGAGTATTACTCTCTGAGAGCCCAATTATATGACTCATAATTTTGTGCAAAGAAGGGTAATATGTATATGGTAACCGTGTGTATGAGGAGGAATGGCACCGACACTAAAGGGTATTATTATTATTTGATGATGCTTACTCGCCCGGTCGAGTTTAAGGTCGGGTTTTTTATTGAATATGTGTGGTGAATGTCGAATTCCAAGAAATTAGTTGTAGTTTTAACACGTACAACAAATTCAAAATAAAAGAAAGACTATGATATCAAAGATGTATTGAGGTTATTCATTAAAAGACACAATTATTTTGGTGCAAAATTAATTTTTTTAAAAAGGAATGTATGTTACTTTTGTAAATAAAATGTTCTATAATACTGACGCCGTTTTATTGCCCCACATAAATTATTTTGCCAACATACATATGTATGTATGTACGTATGTATGTGTGCTTTTCAAGTTTTTTGAACAAACACACTCCCGCACTAACAAATTGTTTTCATCTGAAATGACCCCGGGTACAGTAGTGAAGAGTGCACTGTACTATTGAAGTTTTGCCTTGCTCTGCACATTGCACAAATTCTTTTAAAGAGACACAACTCAAAATTTAGTAATTTTCAGAAAACTCAAAAACTATTCTGCAGCTCATGAACTACTTTTCAGAAGCAAAGTGTGTATTACTGTTTGTTGTTATTGTATTTCTGTATTTGACGTAGTGAGTGACGATTTACATTAGGTTACTTGTTGCTGTGAACCGTTATAGTTTCATGAAGGAGCGAGAAGAGTAGAAGAGATACAATCATATATATGATTACATACAATCACATAAATGTTTGCATACAATCATATATATGATTACATACAATCATATATATGTTTGCATACAATCATATAAATGTTTGGTAACATTACCGCTACCCCAAACATAATATGTTTGGGAGCTGCTCCAAACATATATATGTTGCCTGCAAAATATGTTTGGGACAATATGTTACAGAGGCCGTTTTTTTCCTCCGTGTAGCTTCAGCATTTTTATGCGATTCACTTAATGGTAAATACAACTTGTACTTGACTTAATTGCAAAATGTAATTGATTTAAGCACGTTTCACGTCTTTAATTTAAGTACAAGATGTAATTGATTTATAGCCGTTTAATGACTTTAATTTAAATCCAAGATGTAATTAATTTAAAGTCGTTGCATGTCTTTAATTAAAGTACTTATTTTAATGGTCATTGTCTTTGGCGCCAAAGTCAAAAACATGCAAGTTAGGATAATTTCATGGATTCTCAGCACGCTTTTTTCAGTGTAGTGTTATGTATATGGAATGACCTATACTGTTTTATGCACCACTTGTGATGGGGTTGACAGAAAACAGAAAAATTTTGACTGAGTACGAGTACAATTTGGAATATTTACAATATCGACTTAGCATAATTTGGAATGAAGGCATCGGTATGTAGCTCCAGCTCGCATCAGATTTGATTTCTTGTCGTCATAGATTGGGCTAAAATTTTATAATTTGCCATTCTCTTTATCTAAAATCATCTACCCAATGACATCATAGGCCCACACTGATAGAAAAAGCTTCGTCATGACGACGAATTTGTACATCATCACGATTATTTTTTCGTCAAAAGTCAGCTAACGTACGGAATAATCCTCTTGAGGAATTTGTTCGTCACCATCACGAATCTCTGTTTCCAAAAACTTTCGTCCTCAGGATGATCCATTTATCACCACGACGAATCGCATTCATCGTCACGACGAATCGCATTCATCACCACGACGAATTCATGCCCACGACTATTTAAATTTTAAAAATTCCAAAAAATATTCTTCTAGTTTTAGAACATTTAAAATGGTATGGAAAATAAAATTACTTGACAGCATTGCTAGATTCAGTTGTGAATATACGTTTCGAAACGCAGTTCTTATCAGGTAAGGCTGAAATCAAACAAACGAGAAGTATTCATTACTTCTGTTATTTAAATCAAAAATAATCACATCAAGTAATGTATTTACCTACAGACCACTAGCACTAATGTTTCACACTTACACAGCTTGTCGATCTGCATGTACGAGTATGTATGGGTTTAATGTTTTGTTAAACCCAACATCAGTTACGCCGCCAATTCGGTTTGTTTGAACCAATCGGTGCTGCGTGGAACACACGCATGGACGAACATAACAACGTCGCATGTCTTACTTTGTTTTGCTGTAGGCGTTGACGTTGCATTAAAGAGCGAATAAGCCGATCATTCTCATGATGAATGGATAATCTTATTGACGAACGGTGTTCGTCATTAATTATTCGATTTTTTGAATTGATGTTTTACAACAAATTATTTAATTAAGGTAATCAGAACGCATATAGAACAATATACATATTTAAGCAGAAAATATAATTTGATTGCTACGTTTAATCATATTTTCAGCAAAATGGTCAAATAAATCTTTTCGTCGTGGGAATGAAACCTTATCGTTCTCTCGACGATCGTGTTCATTCCATTGACGTACAAAAACATCGCATGTACGAAACTTTTCGTCACCAGTACGAAGATATATTGACAAAACTGATTCGTCATGGTGACGAACGGTTTTTCTATCAGTGCATATTCTGACACGGCCTCCGTACAAAAATCCCAACAAATTGTATTTCTTGAAGACATAGACATTTGAAAAAGGAATTTTACTCCTTAAACCCTCGTTTTCAGGAGGAAGGTACATCGAAGGAGTGACCTAAGTATGTTCGGACATTTAAAGTAACTTGTGCAATGTCAGTTCGTCTGTCTGCCTGGAGCACACGATAAATCTTGAAAGTAGTAGCGGATTAACTTCAACTTTGTTATGTGATACGAGGATTGCTATTTATATTTCGGTGCTGGCAATGCTGGTGTTGCCAGATGAAAACTGGAACTTCCATTGGAAAGTATGAAAGTTTTTAGCATAACTTCACTCAGACCGTTTTGTCATTTGAGAGCGAATTGTTTTGTTTACGGTGTGTCGAAAATTCACCTCCAAAACATGGTTTTTTCTTGATGTGAGTGAATGGGAAGAAGTCATTGGGTGTCAAATCAGGGCTGTACGGCGGATGACCCATCAATTCGACTTTTTGGCCGGTGAAAAAGGCGCTGGTTTGAGCCGATGTGTGAGAGCTCGCATTGTCATGGTGCACAATGATTCGTCTTCTTGTTGTTCGAATTTCTCCGAAGACTTCAAACAAACAGATTGTGGTGTACCACTCAGAAGTGACCGTCCTACGTTGCTCAAGCGGAACAGTCGCCACATGACCAGTTTTGCCGAAGAAACAGGCGACCATTTGCTTCGAAGTGCTTCTTCCACGAACAACTTTCGTTGGATTTGGCTCGTCTTCGAAGACCCACACGGTCGATTGCTGTTTTGTTTCGGGCTCATACGCATACATCCAAGATTCGTCACTTGTGAAGATCTTAAAAATGTCTTTCGAAGCACCGCGATTGCATTTTTTCAAAGCACCGCGATTGTATTTTTTCAAAATTTTTCTTTGCACCAATCGACACGAGCCTTTTTTTGAGCGATTGTCAAATTGTGCGGGATCTAACGAGAACAAACCTTTTTTTACGGCCAGGTGTTCATGCAATATCGAAATGCCCAAGGATGCCTCTATCTCACGGTATGTCACATGTCGATCTTGCATTATCAGTTCACGCACGGCATCAATGTTCTCTGGTACAACGGCCGTTTTTGACAACATTCACGACCTTCGTCTTTGAGCGAGCGTCGGCCACGATTGAATTCATTAATCCAGTTTTTCACAGTGCTATAGGATGGTGCTTCATCGCCATACAAAGATTTAAGTTCATAGATGTACTCTTGTCGTGATAATCCACGTCGAAAATTGTGAAAATGATCGCACGAAAATGTTCACGAGTTAATTCCATTTTTATGCCAAATTGATTTTTTCAAGTCACTTTAAACAACACAAATGATGGTCGTACATGAAAACGCAATGGAAGATGTTAGATGGCGCCAGGCAACACTTAGTGTTGCCTAGGCCAGAAATATAATAATACTAGCTTTAACCCGGTGCGCTTCGCAGCCCCCATCTTTTATTTATTTTCTGTTTAGGGTACTGTAAAATAGTTATACCTCGTTCTTTCAAAATGACATGATTATTA
This sequence comes from Eudasyphora cyanicolor, assembly GCA_963930755.1. Lineage (NCBI taxonomy): Eukaryota > Metazoa > Arthropoda > Insecta > Diptera > Muscidae > Eudasyphora > Eudasyphora cyanicolor. The sequence continues at coordinate 168,606,236 of OZ005736.1, read as the reverse complement.
CATATGGTGCAAAAATTAAGAAGATTTGATTACTTTTATATATAAAATACGAACCCTCGTTTCATTTCTAGTTTATGTTCCAAGAGTTACCCTGACATCATGGTACAATATTTATCCCTTTTCCCACAGTACCTCTGGACGTTGAAAAACTATTTTTTTTGGTTCATACGTTAGCAACTTTCCCCTTGTTTATGTTCCAATACTTACATTCACACCCTGGTACAATATAAAACCATGTTTGTCCCACATTTTCTACCCACTGTACTAAATGTACGCTTTTTGACCCATTGTGCTATATTTAACCTTTTGGGTCCACTGAATCAAATTTAACACCTTTTTGTCCTACTATATTTTGTCCACTATATTTAACCATTTTTGCCCCACTGTACCATAGTTAACACATTTTGTTCCACGTTACCATATTTTACTATTTGTGCCCACTGTAACCATTTTTGTCATACTGTACCATTATTAACCACTTGTGTCCCACTGTACCATTCTAACACATTTTTTCCCCACTGTTCCATAGTTAAAGCTTTTTGCCCCACTGTACCATATTTAACCCATTTTGTCCCACGTTACCATATTCAACTAATTGTGCCCCACTGTACTATAGTTAACCCTTTTTGCCCCACTGTGTCATATTAAACCCTTTGTTTCACTGTACCATGTTTAACAGTTTTTGCCCCACAGTACCATATTTAACCCTCTTTGCTCCACTGTACAATATTTAACACAGTTATGCCCCACTGTACTGTATAGTTAACCATTTTTGTCACACTATACCATATTTAACCTTTTTTGCCCCACTGTATCATAGTAAATAAATGTTTGCCCCACTGTTCCATAGTTAACGCTTTTTGCCCCACTGTACCATTTTTAACCCATTTTGTTACACGTTACCATATTTTACTTTTTGTGCCCACCGTAACCATTTTTGTCATACTGTACCATATTTAACCATTTGTGTCCCACTGTACCATAGCTAACACATTTTTTCCCGCTGTTCCATTGTTAAAGCTTTTTGCCCCACTGTACCATATTTCACCCATTTTGTCCCACATATATTAAACGCTTTGTCTCACTGTACCATATTTAACAGTTTTTGCCCCACTGTACATAGTTAACCCTCTGTGCTCCACTGTACAATATTTAACACAGTTATGCCCCACTGTACTGTATAGTTACCCATTTTTGTCACATTGTACCATATTAACCCTTTTCGCCCCACTGTATCATAGTAAATACATTTTTGCCCCACTGTTTAATAGTTAACGCTTTTTGCCCCACTGTACGATTTGTAATCCATATGTCCCACTTTACCATATACATATAACTATTTTTACCCCACTGTACCATAGTTAACCCTTTTTGCACAACTGTGCCCCATTCAACTGTACCATATTTAACAAATTTTTGTCTCACTGTACCGTACTCGTATTTAAAATGTGTCTCCACGCTAGCGTACTTAAACCTTTTTTCCCGACTGTAACATATTTAATCATATGTTCTCCACTCCACTATTTAACCGTTTTTGACCGCAGTGCTCATAAAACCATATAATCTCTTCATATCTTATGTTTAAGTTCCAATTTTGGCAGATTGTTCCCTTTTTTCCCCATGATCCATAATTAACCCGTCGTGTCCCACTGTGCCTCTTAAAGTTAGAATTACTAAAAATCACTTCCAATCTCCACTACTATATTTTACACTTTTTGCCCCACTGTGCCCAGAAAACTACGAATACAAAAAAAAACTTAATACCCCGATCAGTTGTCATAAAGGCACCCCTCGCTTCAATTTTCACCATTCTAATATTAGGCTTTAAATTTGGCGGTGGTACCATATTTATACCTTTCTGTCCCACTGTGGCTCTAAATTTTAAAAAAAAATCACTCCTTGTTCTTGTTTACGTCCTAAGAACTTCTCTCACACCAAATTTCACGATTCTAGCTCTTGCCATTTGAATTTGACTGTTGTACTACATTTATCCCATTTTTCCCTTTTTACCCCACTGTGTGCGTAAATGTTTGAATTACGAAAAATCCTGCCAATTTCAGAGTCTACCTCATAAGGTCTACCATCACACAATATTTCACGATTCTAGCTCTTGCCATTTGGATTTGGCTGATGTACTACATTTATCACTTTTTACCCCGCTGTGTGCGTAAATGTTCGAATTTCAAAAAATGCTGCCAATTTCTGAGTCTACGTCCTAAGGTCTACCCTCATACCAAATTTCAAGATTCTAGCTCATTTCGTTTAGATTTGGCGGTGGTACCATATTTATCCCTTTTTGCCCTATTGTGCGGCTAATAGTACGAATTTCGAAAAATCCCGCCTTATTGCTCGTCTACGTCCCAAGGTCTACCCTCCCACCAAATTTCACGATTCTAGCTTCAGCCGTTTGGCCTGGGCGATGATCAGTCAGTCAATCAGTCAGTCAGTCAGCCAGTCACGCAACAATTTTATATAATAATAATATTTTGTTCTATATCAGGCTGAGTACGAAGACGGGACATATTGTTCGACTGTGTTATTGTTGTTGCTCTAAGCAACCTTTAGGTGTCGGCCGGGTGAAGCAAGCTTCAAGAGCAGCAACTACATGTACTACCTCATTCGTCAGCTATCATATATTTGTCCTTCATTTTCCCAATGTCATGTTGAATAGAATAAGATAAACACATGGCAACCCTCCGCTGTGGCAATAAACCACACAATACATTCTCAAGTACTAGCCCCATAATTTAGCCGGAAGGACATACATTCCCATATTATTTCTCAACTATAACCATATATCCTGAAATCATCTGCCATTTCACAAGTAGCATACTCCCCCATCTATGCATGCCACCCTCACTCTCTCAAAACGAAAAACAAAAAGAACACGGCAATTTGTAATTACGGCTATACAACAAACTTATTTTACTTCTTACATTCACACAATTTGACAAATTTCTTACAGACTCCACTTAGGGGACACATTTAGCACTGAATGGACGGACGGGCAGTCCTCTATCGATTCCAAGGAGCAGAGCGAATGAGAGCTATACAGTAATTATAACCGCCCCATAAAGCAAAATAGAAAAAAAGAACAGCAGAAGGACATATGGAGGCGGACAGTAACAAAAGAAAACCATCTCCTTTTGTCCGTCCGTCCGCCCCAGATTGGGGAGTTCAAGTACATACCTTGGCTATTAATGAAAATCGATGGTTAAGTATTATTCTTTTCATTTAGCTATTAAAAGTGAAGCTGTAAATGAGACTGGCGTCTCTTGAAATACAAACGCCGTTGTCGAATGTCCTTTTTATGTATTTCGTTACAAAAATAATGTGTTGAGGTGTTACCTCAAATTGCCCCAACAATGAGTAAATAACGACCTGAGTTCTACAACTCCCAAACATTTCGAAAGATTTATTTGCGAATTTCCTTTTTTCGTCCTTATTGAGGAGTCTTTTTGGGCAATGATTTTTCGTATATGCCTGCGGGTAGTGCAACTCGTATTTAGTGTTACGTGATAATGGCAGTGGTCGTGGTATCTGTGCCCAGAGTCATTAAATGCTCCACGACATTCGAATGGCGAAGGCGTTTTGTTTGGGACATAAACTAACTAAGTTTGACATTTATTGCACTTTGCAATTTGGTTGTGAAAAACTAAATTTAAGAGAAATTCTTTAAATGGACGCAGGGGGGATGGAAATATCATAGAGAAATGCTTCCAAGCAAAACAATGACCTTTAAGCAATAAGTATTGGATCTGAATTATTGATTTTCAACTTTTGTTGTGGATAATTTTCTGATTTTTACTTTGAAGTGGAATAGATCTAATTCGTGTTAGCGGCGGGTTTTCTAAATTATATGTTCACCGATGATTTTAACATGTCGCAGCTCGGATTTCATTCTGTTGCAGTACATTTGAGGTAGTTCTTATAAGGTAATGTAAATTAAATCTGTTGGCTTTTCTCGTGATGGAAACACATTTTTTACCAAAAAAAAATAAAACATTGTTTCCTTATTACAACCTCAGTTTAGTGGAGAAGGGTATATATCATTAGGGTAATCAAAAACCCGATTATCTTGGAAAAAAACTGTTTTCGGTTTCATCGAAAATTAATTTTTTTTAGAAATCAATAAAAATGCATTAAGAACGGATATTTCGGGCTAACAATTGTAGTCAGATAACATAAAATAATTGAAGTGTAATTTTCATACGCGGTTCCAGTTAAATTAGGATTTATTTGAAAATTTTATTAAAGTGTTTAACACTTTCGCAAAATATGTACATACAAAATGGGTATTTCTTAGAATATTCTGTCTTTAAAAAAGATTTAATTGAAATTATAATAAAACTTGACTAATGACGATTTCTTTTCTGCAAAAAAGTGCAACATTTTCGTTGCCCTTTTCCCGGTAACTGGAATTCTATGCCACATTTTGAAATTTTAAAGTTGAAGCTAAGTTTAATTCGAGGGACTACATCAGTTCCACCTAAAAAGTGCAGATATTTTTCAGAATTTTACGTCGACGGGGCAACATTTTTTTCAGATTCGAAATCACCATAAGAGTGAAGATAGGCGAAACTTAGCTTTCAGCTCCCACAATGTGTCTATCATACACTTAAATATGGGTAAAAGTTGCGGTCTACGTTTGCGATGGCAATAGCAATACATTAAAGGCCGGGTTAGGCATACGTAACCGCAATTTATCTTTACCGTTGCCGTAACGTTGCCCGTTTGAGCGATTAGCCAACGTTGAGAAAACGAGTCATATGTTCTGACAACAACAACACATAAGTAAACAAAAAAGCCGCGATTTCTTTTTGTTTAGGTTTATTAAGTCAACAACTTTAGACGAGCTCAGAGACAACATCCAACGCGAAATTGCCAACGTTCCGGTCGAAATGTGTCCAAGAGTGGTAGAATATTGGGTCCAAAGAATAGATCGCTGTTGACAGGGTCGTGGTGGTCATATGACCGAAATTGAATTTCATTCTTAAAATGTAACATTTGCACTACACCTGGAATTTGAACTCTATATCTTAAATATTATGTGTTTTATTAATATATAAAATTCTTATGTCCTTAATGGAAAACCCTTTACTTATGTCTATTTCCACTGAAGAGGGACTCAGCCAAATCCAATCCAATCTCTATCTATAAATAAGTCCACGTTTGTAGAAAAGCTTATATTGCTGTCAAATTAACCCACAATGAAGAAGATTGGCGCAATGATTGTCTCATACTGTCGTCAAAAGAATGCTGAAGCAGATTATAAATTAAATTTTTAATGGAGTCAGCCACGATCTTCATAAATCTCACCTTTAACGCCCAGCTCCTTGCCAATTTGCTTCCAAGCTTCTTGCTTTTTTTCAGATATCCTATATGCTGGATTATATTTATTGTATAAATACTCGTGCGACTGCAACAATGAAATCAAATATTCCTCTTTCATGTTTATTTGCACTTTTAAACAACAAATAATTAATAAATTATTTTCTTTACTTTTCTCGGTGAACATAGAATTGTAATTGTAAACAACATGTAGTGTCAGCTGTTGTCAAATTGTACGTAAACGGAACGTCCAATTCTGATTTCAACACATTCAGCCGTCCGTTTACGTTTCGTTTCCGTTGGCTAATCGTTTACACTGATTTCAATATGACAGATTGAATCAGCTGATTCGTTACGATACGGGGGCGTTACGGTTAAGTTTGCCTAACTGGACCTTAACACTTCTTTTGCTAATACACCTACACATCTCTCATTGTCTTCTCACTGTCTCTGATTTTTTTGGAGACTGTAATCAAATTTGGAGACGGCAATTGTCTTCACGTAAGCAGCAAATTCGATGCCGATTTGTTGTAATTTGGCGAAAAAACTAAAGATAATCGCAAAAGACCACAAACATGGAAAGATTTATTTTTATCTAAGATTTTGTTAAATATTATTTCGGTAGTGCATAAAAAAGGTGTATTGCCTTTAGTTTGTCTTGACGCCTACGTCACATAAACAATTTTTCGCTTTTTTGACAACCAATACATATTCTCAATTGTCGTCTGCCAATTGTCTTGTGTAAACGGAGGGTTAATTATTTGAGAGTACTTGAAAAATTTATTAGGTATCGGTTTCACAAATAATATTTTCTTACTTTTTATGATGGTTTAAAAAACGGAAAAGTTAAATAAACGGAAACATTTTCGAGTTATTCGAAAATGTAGCAAAACCGAAAACCGATATGCGGGTTTTAAAGAAAAACAGTTAACCGGTGCATTTTTTGATCATCCTAATCATTTGCTAACGGCCACAAGTGTAACATATCAAAAAAGTGACCTAAGATCCAACGTCCGTCCGCCTATATACATGGCTTGTTCACACGATAACTCTCGAAAGGAGTAACCGATTTACTTAAAAACTTTTATGTAGTAATATTTTTCAATCTCAGACTAAGTTCGAAGATGGGGCATATTGGTCCACTCCTTCTACACCATTTTCAATTGTAAAATCGAAAAAAGTCAATTGAAATTCGAAGATTCCATTTGAAATTCGAAAAATATCAATTGAAATTCGGATATTCCATTTGAAATTCGAAAAACATCAATTGAAATTCGAAACACATCACATGATATTCGAAGAACACCAATTGAAATTCGAAAAACATCAATTAAAATTCGAAACACATAATTTGAAATTCGTAAAATTGCAATTGAAATTCGCTATACGTCAATTGAAATTCGAATTTTTCCATTTGAAATTCGTAAAACACCAATTGAAATTCGGAAAACATCAATTGAAATTCGAAATTCATTATTTGAAATTCGAAAAATGTAAACAAAATCAATGCTGTATATTAGATGGGGTAGCATTTAAGTGATACAATTTGTCTGTGTTAAACCTTTAATATTAAAATATTTAAATATGTTTTGTTTCAACTAATTTTGAATAAATATTCATAAGAGATAAGATCATCTATATGTTTTCTGTTCGTCACATTATATGTTAAGATTTAGTCAGCAAAAAATATTTAAATAAATTCTACCCAATCCAATGTACAGATTTGTTTACATTTTCGAATTTCAATTGATGTATTTCGAATATCAATTGATGTTTTTCGAATTTCAATTGTTGTACTACGAATTTAAAATGGAAAAATTCGAATTTCAATTGATGTATTTCGAATTTCAATTGATGTGATTCGAAATTCAATTGATGTGTTTCGAATTTCAATTGATGTATTTCGAATTTCAATTGATTTTTTTCGAATTTCAAATGGAATCTTCGACTTTCAATTGACCTTTTTCGAATTTCAAATGGAATCTACGAATTTCAATTGATCTTATTCGAAATTGAATTGATTTTTTTTCGAATTACAGTTGTAAATGGTGTAGTACCTCTCTTGCAAATTCAACTCACCTTTGAGTCGTTCAAATATATTTTAAGTTAATTTTACCTCCGATATTGTTCCGAGTTGTTGTAATTTTTATAAAGGGTTTCCAACAAGAGGTGTTATTTTGGTATTCAAAGAAAAATTCAATTTTTTTGAGATAAATGATCGGATGTTTATTTCATAATAAAGAGGACGGTATGCCGTTAATAATGAAAAACAACATCATTTGAGGTCTTGAATCGACGCTGGGCTGTTGGCGAAGACCTTATCTTTCACGTGGCCCCAAAGGAAGAAGTAGCAAGGTGTTAAATCACAAGATCTCGGTGGACAATTGTGATCGCCTCTTCGAGAGATAACACGGTCCGGAAACTTTTCCCGTAACAGAGCAATGATTTCGTTGTTTGTGTTGCACGTAGCGCCGTCTTGTTGAAAGTAAACGTTGTCCAGATCAATACCATCCAACTCCGACCATAAAAAATCATTAATCATTTCTCGATAGCGCAATCCATTCACCGTAACTGTTGATCCAACCTCATTTTCGAAAAAATAAGGTCCAATGATCCCGTCGGACCATAAACCGCACCAAACAGTACACGTTGAGGATGGAGAGGCTTCTCAACAATAACTCTTGGGTTTTCCGAGCCCCAGATGCGACAGTTTAGCTTGTTGACGTAGCCACCGAGGTGGAAATGGGCCTTATCAGTCAAGATGATTTTTCGAATTTTAATAATTTCAATGCGTTTTTGAATCTTTTATCGTTCCATTTTTAGTAATGGTGTAGTTTCTACTTGTCAAATGTCAAAGAATAAAAGCTTCAAAGGTGTCAGCTACCAAAATACCGGGAGATTCAAAATAACACCTCTTGTTGGAAAACCCTGTACTATTCTGTGGTACAGCGTATTTTACGTCTAAAAATACTGCTAATAGACTCAGTTTTAAGTATACCGATTGACTCATATTCAACGTCGGCACAGATTTATTAGATAGCTCCTACATACACACTGAAAAAAAATCGCTTCTGTGGTATATTGTCCCAAACATATTCGGCTTAAAACAAATGTATTTTTTGGGTACACTCTAAATATATAATATTTGGTACACACAAAAACGATATATTTGGGAAGATGTTGTTGTTAATAGTTTTTATTTGGGACAATTATTTCCGAAACAAAGATTTATTTGAATTTAAGTATTTAGAGAATATATCGAAACTTAATTGTGTTTTTCAGCAATTCAATGTTCACTTTTAGAAAATTTTAACGTTTGTTAAAACACTACATAATTAAAATCGTATAATCTTGGATAACAATAAATTACTTGAAGGTTTGACAACAAATGCTGACTTGGAATACTCAGAAATTTAAAATAATTCCCTTAAAACAGAAGTTAATGCTGCATATGGTATTTTAACTTGGCGGAATAATTCGAAATGAAGGAAAAATTAAAACTGATATTAGAAAAATTCAGCAATGTTTTGAACATCTTTTTTTAATAAAATATATTTAAAGAAATTCCTAAACAATAATTTTATTTGTATATAAACACATATTTTATTTGAAAAAAATTGTTTGCAAATATATTTTGTTGTAATATATTAATATGTATGTAATATGTGTAAAATATCTTTTTAGATCTTAGACAATAATAATTGAGTTCGAGGTCTTTTGAGTGGGAACGACTTTGGTTCAGAAGTTACATTATAATAACTGAAAGTCTTCACCAATTACAAAGAAAGAATATTTGAAAAAAAACAACAACCAAAATATAGTTTAAAAGACTAGAAATAGCCCAAAAGTGCTATAAACAAAAATTCGAGCTAACTTCGAAAAACCCGTTTGGGGTTTTTATATGGTCTCGTTCGTTATAAATAATTTTACAAAATATGGTTGAAAGGCGCCGTTTAGGAATTTCTCCAAACATATTGTTTCTTGATTTCGAATTACCACAACATCTGTATTAAATCACTCATTTTAAATTTCTTAATATTCCATGATATTATTTCTTGTCAATCCTACATGTTATTTATTATTACTTGAAGTATGACAACAAATTATGACTTGGAAAACTCGAAAATTTTTAATGAGTTCTTCAAAATAGGAGTAATGCTACATATGCCTTTTTCAACGGGGAGGTTAATTCGAAACCCAGTACGAATTAAATCTAAAATTCGAAAAAGTCAGCAAAGTTTTGAAAATCTTTTTTAAATAAAATATATTTGGTGAAATTCCTAAACAATAATTTTATTTGTATTTAAACACATATTTTATTTGAGAAAATTAGTTCACAAATATTTTATATTTGGGAAGATGTTGTTTTAAACAAATCTTTGCTTCCGTCCGAAAATCTATAAAATTTATTTGGAACTGATTACAACAAAATTTATTTGCAACCTACTTTTCCCAAATAAAATATATGTTTATATACAAATAAAATTATTGTTTACGAAATCCTCCAAATATATTTTGCTTAAAAAAGTCTTTCAAAACATTGCAGATTTTTCGAATTTCATTTTTATTTTTTCATTGATTTCGAGTTAGATATATAATTTATAGTTTTGTTTTTGACTATTGTTGTTGGTACTTAAAATTACATAAGTAGCAACAACATTTGTAGTAAAGCACTATTTTTTTATTTCTAATTAATCCAAGTCATCATTTGTTGATGGGTTGACAACAATGATGCAATTACCACAATGAAGCAATGTATCATAATGCAAGATTATACGATTTCAATTATAAAGGAATTTTACAAAATTTAAATTTTCAGAAAATAATTTACGCTGAATTACTGAAAAACATCAAATATGTCATAAAATTTTCTGAATTCTTAAATGTAATTAAATATTTGTTTCGTAAATAATAATTCCAAATAAAAAACCAGTAAGGAAAGGCTAAAGTCGGGCGGTGCCGACTATATAATACCCTACACCACTCTCGTAATATTGAATAACTCTGATATATAAATTTTGTAATTCATGTATAAATTGTATACATAAATTTACTTTTGGAACATTTTATACTTAAATAATACCCGATTGGATCTAAAGAGCCAAATCGGATGAAACATATATATGGGAGCTATTGCTAAATCTTTGCCGATTTTCTTCAAATTCGGCAATGTTGGTTCATGAATAAAGAAACTCTACCATTCTAAATTTCAAAACGATTGGATGTAAAATACAGCTTTTATAGGACTAAAGGGCCAAATCGGACGAAACATATATATGGGAGCTATAGCTAAATCTTAACCGATTTTCTTCGAATTCGGTAGTGTTGGTTCATGGATCAATTAACTCTACCGTTATACATTTCAAAACGATTGGATGTAAAATACAGCTTCTATAGAACTAAAGGGCCAAATCGGACGAAACATATATATGGGAGCTATAGCTAAATCTTAACCGATTTTCTTCAAATTCGGTAGTGTTGGTTCATGGATCAAGAAACTTTACCATTCTAAATTTCAAAATGATTGGATGTAAAATACAGCTTCTTCAGGACTAAAGAGCAAAATCGGACGAAACATATATATGGGAGCTATAGCAAAATCTTAACCGATTTTCTTCAAATTCGGCAATGTTGGTTCGTGGATCAAGAAACTCTACCATTCTAAATTTCAAAACGATTGGATGTAAAATACAGCTTTTATAGGACTAAATGGCCAAATCGGACGAAACATATATATGGGAGCTATAGCTAAATCTGAACCGATTTTCTTCAAATTCGGCAATGTTGGTTCATGGACAGAGTATGAAGCCGCCGAGCCGAGCCGCCGATTTTAGCCGCCGCCGACCTTTTTTCACCAGCCGAAGCCGCCGCCGATCTTTGCGGCTAAAATCGGCTGAAACACAGCCGCCGTTCCATAGAAAAACTTTAAAATATGGATAGATACAATTTACATTTTTGATAAGCAAATAACCATATAACAGATATATAGTCCCCTCAATAGAACAATAGTGTATACACAAAAACACTATTAATTTTTATTGCATTTTAATAATCTACGTAATTGGTTAAATATCTAGTAAAAATTTGGGGAAATTCTACTTCCACAAATTGGGTTATTGGGTGTTTGAATTTGTTCATTAATAAATAATAATATCGAGTTTCAATTTCACAAAAACTTCAAATATGATTTTCTCGAAACGACAAATAAATTTACCCTATTCATTTATTGAGGGACGATATGGAAAATGATTTTCGTTTTGATTCGTTTATTCTCACAAGAGGGCGCTTAACATGTATTAAAAATGAGAATATTGATAGTAATAGAAAAATAATTAAAAAAATTATTTTTTAAAGGAAATAATAAGATTTTTTATTTACTATTAGATTACGAACATAGAGAAACAAATATTTTCGAAAAAAAACAATGGAGTATTACAGAATTGTAATACTGCATATATAAAGGGTTTTTCAACAGGGACGCTACAAAAGTAGACCGACAGGGACAGCAAACGACGCCATATTGCTTGCCGCTCTTTTGACATTTCTCTTCAGTAAGGTTTACCATTTCATGATGGATAGATATACGAGCCAACATCGAGTCGAAATTATTAAAATTTACTACCGAAATTCGGAGTCAGTGGCCTCAACGTTAAGAGCGCGAAAAATCGAAAAATCATCTTCAGCGATGAGTCTCATTTCTGGCTGAATGGCTTCGTCAATAAACAAAATATGCGTTATTGGTCAGACAGCAATCCACACGTACTCCATGAGTCATCATTGCATCCCGAAAAAATTACGGTTTGGTGCGGTTTATGGGCCGGCGGCGTCATTGGGCCGTACTTCTTCCGTGATGATCAAGACCGGCACGTTACTGTGAATGGGAATCGCTACCGTTCAATGATAACCGAATATTTTTAGCCCCAATTGGATGATATGGACTTGGAGGACATGTGGTTCCAACAGGACGGCGCCACAAGCCACACAGCGAATGCCACAATCAATTTATTGTAAACCAAGTTTGGAGAACGTGTTATCTCACGAAATGGTCCAGTCGATTGGCCGCCTCGGTCGTGCGATTTGACGCCTTTAGGCTATTTCCTGTGGGGCTACGTCAAGTCTATGGTCTATGTACCGTCACTGTACCATTTTGGTGTAAATTCTTTTTGTTGTTGCAGGTCATATTGGTCAATGTTTTGATATAGCTCCCCTATAGAGGTCGCTCCAAATTATGGTTTTTGAGCCATAGATACCACATTTTTTAAGCATTTTAGCTGAATCCTTGCAGTTTTTATTTTACTTAGGCAAAAAGGCTTGCTTAAGCCATAAACACCACATATTTAAAGCAATTTTGCAGAAACTTTTCAGTTTGTATTCTACTTATATTTTGATAATAATTCATGTCAATGAAATTTATACAAATCAGTTTATATTTTGTTGTAGTCCCCGTGTAGAATATGCTAATTTAAGCCATAAGTACCATTTTTCCAGATTAAGAGTTTGGCTAAAGAGGCCTAAAATTTGGCTAAAAACTGTAGCGTTCGTTTTTTCAATAAATTGCTTAAACAAAAAGATCGTTCCATGACTTGCTCCATATCCAAAAATCTTTCAGTAATAGAATTGAATGCAATTCATGCTGGAGGGTATATAAGATTCGGCAATGGATAATGGATGTTTAACTTAAAAAACATCCATTATTTATGAATATATACCAGAGCTTAACTTTTCAACTATTATTTTAAATGTAAAAATGACTATCACAGAGCCGCCGTATGTCAATTTTATGTCGGCTAAGCCATCAAGCCGCCGCCGCCGATCTATAATTTTCAATGGCAGCCGCCGCCGCCAATTTTGCCTCGGCTTCATTCTCTGTTCATGGATCAAGAAACTCTACCATTCTAAATTTCAAAATGATTGGATGTAAAATACAGCTTCTACAGGACTAAAGAGCAAAATCGGACGAAACATATATATGGGAGCTATAGCTAAATCTTAACCGATTTTTTTCAAATTAGGCAATGTTGGTTCATGGATCAAGAAACTCTACCATTCTAAATTTCAAAACGATCGGATGTAAAATACAGCTTCTATAGGACTAAAGGGCCAAATCGGACGAAACATATATATGGGAGATATAGCTAAATCTTAACCGATTTTCTTCAAATTCGGCAATGTTGGTTCATGGATCAGGAAACTCTACCACTCTAAATTTCAAAACGATCGGATGTAAAATACAGCTTCTATAGGACTAAAGGGCCAAATCGGACGAAACATATATATGAGAGCTATATCTAAATCTGAACCGATTTTCTTCAAATTCGGCAATGTTGGTTCATGGATCAAGAAACTCTACCATTCTAAATTTCAAAATGATCGGATGTTAAATACAGCTTCTATAGGACTAAAGGACCAAATCGGACGAAAGATATATATAGGAGCTATATCTAATTCTGAACCGATTTTCTTCAAATTCGGCAATGTTGGTACATGGATCAAGAAACTCTACCATTCTAAATTTCAAAACGATCGGATGTAAAATACAGCTTTTATAGGACTAAAGGTCCAAATCGGACGAAACATATATATGGGAGCTATATCTAAATCTGAACCGATTTCAACCTAATTCAATAGCGATCTTAACAGCCGCAAAATACTCTAAACTGCAAAATTTCAGAACGATCGAAGTGAAATTGCCACCTGTAGTCGACGAACAACTTTACATGGACAGACGGACGGACGGACAGACATCGTTAAATCGACTCAGCTAGTGATTCTGAGTCGATCGGTATACTTTAAGGTGGGTCTATCTGTGTTATTTTCAGGTGTTACAAACATCTGCCGTGAAACAAACTTATAATACCCTGTACCACAGTGTGGTGTAGGGTATAACAAAGATTTGCTTAGAACAACATCTTCCCAAATATACAATATTTGTGTGTGCCGAATATACTATGTTTAGAGTGTACCCTAAACATTAATATATTTCAAGCAGAATATGTTTGGGATAATATACTAAAGAAGCGATTTTTTTCCGCCTGTGCATAACACAGTACAACACATGATTTTGGGCGTCAATTCTGAGAATTGGACGTGAAAGTAGCCCCAAAAATAAAATCTTCTGCATTATTCGTTAATTCAAGTTAGCTCAATTAATAATTTAATGGTCTAAAGGATTTTATTTACTCAAGGTGGATTTTTAGCAATTCTTTTATATTTTTTTCTCGGGATACCGTACGGAATATCTCCTTTGTGTTTGGAGCAAAGTTGTAGATTTTGAATTGGAGAAAAAAACCAGAACAAACCTACCCGAATAAAGTGCATTTAGTGCCTTAAAAATCGCAAAAATGCCCACAAAGTCATAAAATATCTGCCAGTAAAATATTGAAAATATTCGGAATGGTCTCATTATTCCCTCACTTTTGTGAGCACAAAAAGTTTAAAACATTGAAGCAGTGACCTCAGACCCCATGTATGTTTGGTGGAAATTCGATTTGGGTCATTTTAAGTAATTTGAGCAATGTCCGTCCGTCTGTCTGTCTGTCTGCTGGCGGGTGCGCAGATAACTCTCGAAAGGAGTAACCGATAGACTTCAAATTTGGTATGTGGTAATATTTTCTTCTGTCTCCAGCAAAGTTCGAAGATGGGCCATATTGGTCCACTTCTTCTAGTACCTCCCCCACAAAGGGTTAACATTTATTGAAATATTGATTATTTAATAACTTCTATACTACTTATTTGAGTCCTCTGAAATTCCTACATAGCATTACTTTATTAGTCACTATTACCTCGAGAAAAATAGGAGAAGTCGCCACGCCCTTTTGGTACCTCGCACACAGATGGATAATTTTGAACCAAAAGTTAATAGCTTACCAGTGCATACAAATACTTGAAATTTTGTGCAGTGTAATGCTTTTATGGTACCTAGCGTCCAGAGAAAAATTGGCGTTATTGGCCCGCCCCTTTTGGTACCTCCCACACAAATGGACTTTTTTGTACCAAAAGTTAACAGCTTTTAACTTTGAAATTTCGTACAGTGCCATGCTCTTATAGTACCTAGAGTCTAGAGAAAAGTGGCAGCAATTGGCACGTTCTTTTTGGTACCTCCCACACAAATGTACCATTTTACACCAAAAGTTAACAGCTTATAACTTTAATACCAGTGCATATAAATACTTTTATACAGTGTAGTACCTAGAGTCCAGAGAAAACACTTTGGACAAAATTTTCTAAATACAAAATTAACTAATTATATGGATAGAAAAAAGGCCATTCGACGAAATTTTCAAAATTCAAGAAAACTTTAACCTCTGACGGTCATTATTCCTTCAAACTGTTTCATTAGTTCAAATTGGTACACTGAAAAATATATCTTCATAATATGTTAGATTTAGTCATAACAATAATGGAAAATGTGTTTACAAAGTAGCCAAAGAAGCTTTTCATAATATGTATGAATTGATTCTAACTAGGATATTGTAATGGCTTTACATCCACTTTGTTTCTATAACATTATTCTGCTGAATTTATTTGTCGAAATAATTCTTTGATTGCTGTTTTGAAGATTTTTTTGTTGTAATTTTACATTTTACAGAATCTGAATGAAAAAGTGCTGTATGTAGTTAATAAAATGAATTTTCGTTATTGCAAGAAACCGACGCACTTGGCAAGGCGCACTATCTTAAATTTATGTATCAGATTTTTCTGCATATAATGTATCAAATATCTTCACCTACACAACAAAATCAAACAATCTCCCCCCTTTATGATGGCACGTATACCTTATTCTCCTTCAAATCAGTAGTCACCATCCGAGAATATCACATTATTAGATCATAAAACACACCGTTAATCAATTGACACAAAGTTATCGATCAAAATCCGAAAATCGAACATAAAATTTATGAAAATTTATGGGCTTTGGGGAAATCGCACTACACGCGAGTATCAAACACACAGACCACTTTCATTTGTTTGTACATTTTTACCATTTGAATAAATAAGAATATATATCCCCGTTAGGGGACATGGTATTGTGTGTGGGACATCAAGCGAAAGCCCAAAAAGCCATCATAAATATGTAAGTACTTATGGACTCTTACCACACTCATGACATTCATTCAAATGCAGATACTCTTAGCATTGCGGGGGAATAGTGAAAGTGACTAAAGTCAAGTGTTGGTCATAAATATAACGAGGGACACATGTCACAATGTAACCAACACTAGCGACGACCTCACCCCCTCCTCATCATGGGTAAGGGTGGTTTTTCGGCAGCAGTGTTCTCAGGACTTTGGGACATGGCAACCAACGAACTATCGGTATAAATAATAAGTTTGTTACTTTCATTATTGATAGGAAAAAAACAACAAATCCTCTGCTCGAAAATATGATAAACATAATTTCGAAAATCAGCTGATACACTGAGTGGGTGTTTAAGGCTAGAGATGTAGAAAATGGATGTTTGAGCGGAAACCGGGTTTTGGGTGGTAAACTTTTGAGATATATATGCAATTATATTTTTCAAGGTTATAATGAGGAAATATAAATCATAATGGGAAAATATTCGGAAATGTAAATTAAAAATAAAATAAATTAAAAAGAAATATAAATTTATAATCAGAATATACCGATAGCTTCATATATTCAACATTAAATATGCGGTAATGCGCTTCACTATTTAGTAAAACTGGTGCTTAACACTTTGGAAGTAATGAAATTCCATTGCAAAATTTGGTCGGCTTTGAATTGAATTCAATTGAAACAAACTTGAAAAGTGTCGGCATTTAAAAAATCGTACAGAGACTTTGGACAAGGTAGATACCAACATTTAATAGGAATTCAAAACGAGTCTACACAAATATTTTCCATTATTCCATCTGTAAAAAACAAACTTTCTCAAATTTTTAAGAATTTTCTCGAAACGATTGATTTTAAAAATAAGTTATATCAGAAAGATATATCCAAAATATATAGGTTACGAAGCCGAAATCGCAATAAATATCTAAAATATCTCAAGAGAAGATATTAAAATAATCAAGAAAAACATATTACAGGTAGTCCCATTATCTCAGAACCTGATGATGATCATTACTAACTTTACTAAAGGTAAGATTCCTTAAAAAATATTCTAAAGTTATGGACGCTGAGCCATTCTGGTGTAAAGTAGGGAATATGAAAAATTATCTTCAAATTTATAAGCGGTGTCCAGCGCTAAAAGAACTGTTTCAAAGCCAATTTTAATGAAAAATAAATTAAACCAGTAAGGAAAGGCTAAAGTCGGGCGGGGCCGGCTATATAATACCCTACACCACTCTCGTAATATTGAATAACTCTGATATATAAATTTTGTAATTCATGTATATATTGTTTACATAAATTTACTTTTGGGACATTTTATACTTAAATAATACCCCGTACCACAGTGTGGTGTAGGGTATAAAATCGATTGGATCTAAAGAGCCAAATCG
Source organism: Eudasyphora cyanicolor (assembly GCA_963930755.1). Lineage (NCBI taxonomy): Eukaryota > Metazoa > Arthropoda > Insecta > Diptera > Muscidae > Eudasyphora > Eudasyphora cyanicolor. The sequence continues at coordinate 168,588,441 of OZ005736.1, read as the reverse complement.
GATGCAACATATACATATATGGGAGCTATAGCTAAATCTTTACCGATTTTCTTCAAATTCGGCTATGTTGGTTCATGGATCAAGAAACTCTACCATTCGAAATTTCAAAACGATTGGATGTAAAATATAGCTTCTATAGAACTAAAGGGCCAAATCGGACGAAACATGTATATGTGAGCTATAGCTAAATCTTAACCGATTTTCTTCAAATACGGTAGTGTTGGTTCATGGATCAATAAACTCTACCATTCTAAATTTCAAAACGATTGGATATAAAATACAGCTTCTATCGAACTAAAGGGCCAAATCGGACGAAACATATATATGGGAGCTATAGCTAAATCTTAACCGATTTTCTTCAAATTCGGCAATGTTGGTTCATGGATCAAGAAACTCTACCATTCTAAATTTCAAAACGATTGGATGTAAAATACAGCATTTATAGGACTAAAGGGCCAAATCGGACGAAACATATATATGGGAGCTATAGCTAAATCTTCAAATTCGGTAGTGTTGGTTCATGGATCAAGAAACTGTACCATTCTAAATTTCAAAATGATTGGATGTAAAATACAGCTTCTACAGGACTAAAAAGCAAAATCGGACGAAACATATATATGGGAGCTATAGCTAAATCTTAACCGATTTTCTTCAAATTCGGCAACGTTGGTTCATGGATCAAGAAACTCTACCATTCTAAATTTCAAAACGATTGGATGTAAAATGCAGCTTATATAGGACTAAAGGGCCAAATCGGACGAAAGATATATATGGGAGCTATATCTAAATCTGAACCGATTTAAACCAAACCAATAGCGATCTTAACAGCTGCGAAACTGCAAAATTTCAGAACGATCGGAGTGAAATTGCGACCTGTAGTCGACGAACAACTTTACATGGACAGACGGACGGACGGACGGACAGACATGCCTAAATCGACTCAGCTAGTGATTCTGAGTCTATCGGTATACTTTAAGGTGGGTCTATCTGTGTTATTTTCAGGTGTTACAAACATCTGCCGTGAAACAAACTTATAATACCCTGTACCACAGTGTGGTGTAGGGTATAAATATAGACTGAAAGTACAAACAAACTTGTGATTAAATTCTATCCAGCTTAAGTTATCGTCCGCGCGTTTTATGAATTTTGTTTACGTTGTAACTTATTTCAGTAGATGTTCTTTTTAATAAAATGAAATGGAAAAAATTAGATTCTTTTTCGCCAAAATGATTCATTTTGAGATACCTTTCAAAAAAGTCAGAGGCAACACTGTTCCACACAAATTTTAAAATTTCATAATATTCTAAGGACCCACATTTGAAGTACTTCCAAAACACCAGTTAGTGAATTCCATCACTTCCAAATAAGTTATTTTGAAGCAGTCATGAAAATATGTATATTTTATAAAAACTATTAAATATCAAAATATTTTATTTTGATGAATCCCTGGGATGGGTTGATCTGTTATTGATGTTATTTTTGAGTTTTCTCACTGTGAAGATGAGCTGACGATCAAAGGATTTCCTTCTAAGTGAAGGAAGGTATTTGAACAGTCAACCAAACACCTTGAAAACAAACACCTACCACTGCATTACATTTCACTGGTGGTAAATCAGATCTTTGGATGCAATGATGTTTTTAGCCTGCGGTCCTTCATATAGCAGGAAACACTTTGATCTTCAGTTCATCTCCACAGTGAGAAAAGTCAACAAAAAAATGTTTTGTTTTTTAATTGAAAACGTTTGAAAATACTTAATAATCTTGAAAGATTCGGATCCTCCAAAGCAGTGAACAAGATCCAATTTAGCACATGTTTGTTAAAAACTGACACGCTAAAGACTCATATATTACTACATGGAGGATTTCATGTCAATTGAGTCAACTTTTGAAACCGATGTCTTAAAATCTGGATGAAACTTGCACCACGTTTAGTAATATCGTGTAGAAGATATTGCACAAAATTTCAACAAGATCGGTTAAGGACTGTCCGAATTGTAGGTTGTTGAAATCAGACATTTTGGTCAAACATCCCTTTTTCCAACCCATATAACAAATTACCTATTGCACTAAAAGTTTTCAGAGAACTATCTAAATATATTTTATTTGAATAGAAGGATCGATCTATAACAATTATTTGTGAAACAAAATATCGGCCAAATGCTCGCCACGGCTTGCCACGTGTGGCTCACAATTAACATCGTGAATTATGGTTGCAAATTGCCACGGACCACCCTTTATATGGGCAAATATAAATTTTTTTTAATTTTGGAGTAAAAATGTTTTCAAGGTTTTGATTGTGAGCTTATCAACGGCTTTTAGAACAGACGAAGATAAAAATATAAACATGCAAAAACAGTTGTTTCTGAATTAATTAAATGTAAGGCCGCGAAAGTTATAGCGGTTCCAAAAAATTACATGCACACAGAATACATTTTGGTTGCCTCAACCAAATGTTGGTAGTTCTGTCTACTATCATGCGATTCCATCAGGACAACAAACATTTTGGTTGTGGTATACTTCTGCTTCCATGATGACAACAATCATATTTGGTTGCGCCAACTACGAAAATGATGGCTAAAATTATCTGTTGTATGTTGCCACAACCAACTGTTTTAAAAAATTGGTTGTTCTGACAATTTGTCAGTCATATACAACAGTTTTTAAAAACAGTTTTCATTAATTTTTATTCTATTTATTGAACAAAAACCAAACAATTCATAACAAAATTAAAAATTCCATATTACAAATTCATCACTATTATGAGATGTGGAAATTTGTGACTCAAATTTTAGCACATTAAGAAAAAACACAAAACTTTTATGCAAATATCACTTAACCCTGTGCTTTCAATTTCATGACTGTTACTTTTATTTTGTATTTATGTAAAACATTTTGCACTACATATTCTGCATTCCACACATTATTATCCAAGCCACATTATTTTTGACTACATATACCGTTCTTAAACAAAATGTTGAAGATATATTTATGTCGAGTAATTTTATTTTTTGTTTGTCATGTATCAGCAAGAGAGCAGCAACCAATCTTTCGGTTGTATTTCCCAAAATACATTTAATTGTTCTAAATTTGGGAAATTATTGGGATAACCAAAAAACGCTAATTAATTAATATTTTTTCTGTTGTAGTAACCAATTATTCGTTGCAATAATAATCTCTGGTCTATTGATTCAATTTCTGTTGTCACGAATTAAACACACACAACCAAAAATCGATCATATGGTACTATAATGAAAATTTAAAACCAACTGGTTTTCCAACATTTCGATAGCTGTCACTTTTGAAGCTTTTTTTCCTTGACATTTGACAAGTGGAAACTACGCCATTACTAACCAGTAAGGAAAGGCAGAAAGTCGGGCGGGGCCGACAATATAATACCCTACACCTCCCTAACAATGCGATAAGGGTTATTGCGATAATAATTTGCAATAATTGGTAAATGGGTAAGAACATATATATGCGGATATATCTAATTCTGAACCGATAATCGCTAAATTAAGCAATATTCGTTCCTAAATTGAGAAACATCTTTCTGGAGAATTTTGTAATGATCGGAAGTAAAGTACAACTTCTATAGCGCTTTGTAACCAAATCAGGAGGAACATATATATGGAGTTTATATATAAATCTGAATCGATTTGCCCTGAATACTCATTCATGTAAAATAGAAACCTCTTTCTGTCGAATTTCGTACTGATCGGATATAAAATACAGTCTCTACAGCGCTTGAATGTCAAATCGGTGCTAACATATATATGGGTGCTATATCTAAATCTGAACCGATTTTCTCAAAATTTGGCAGTATTCCTTGGTTTTATAAGAAACCTCTTTCTTTCGCTGTGATCGGATATAAAATACAGTTTCTACAGCTATTGAATTTCAAATCGGGGGTAACATATATATGGGGGCTATATCTAAATCTGAACCGATTTTCTCCGAATTTGGCAGTATTCCTTCATGTAATAAGAAACCTCTTTCTGCGGAATTTCGTACTGATTGGATATAAAATACAGTTTCTACAGCGCTTACATGTCAAATCGGGTGCAACATATATATGGGGGCTATACATAAATCTGAACCGATTTCCCCCAAATTTTGTATTGTATCTAAGTGTATCACGGGACTACTCTCTGTCAATTTTTGTACAAATCGGTTATAAAATGTTGCTTATACAGTGCATATATGCCAAATCGGAGGTACATATATATGGGAGATATATGTAAATCTGAACCGATTTTAACCAAATTCAATAGGGTTCGTCCTGGGCCTAAAAAAAGATATGTGCAAAGTTTCGTTGAGATCGGACCATAATTGCGACCTGTACTTTGATTACAAGAATACGTCTACAGACAGACAGACAGACAGACGGACAGACAGACGGACATAGCTAAATCGACTCAGAAAGTGATTACAAGTCGATCGGTATAATAAACAATGGGTCTATCTCTTCTCCTTTTGGGTGTTACAAACAAATGCACAAAGTCATAATACCCTGTACCACAGTGTGGTGTAGGGTATAAAAATGGAACGATACACAATCATCTAAAGATACAAAACGATCAAAAAACTATCGAACAAAAAAACGATACGAACGATACAAAATCATCTTGACTGATGAGGCCCATTTCCACCTCGGCGGCTACGTCAACAAGCAAAATTGTCGCATCTGGGGCTCGGAAAACCCAAGAGTTATTGTTGAGAAGCCTCTCCATCCTCAACGTGTGACTGTTTGGTGCGGTTTATGGTCCGACGGGTTTATTGGACCTTACTTTTTCGGAAATGAGGTTGGATCAACAGTTACGGTGAATGAATTGCGCTATGGAGAGATGATTAATGATTTCTTATGGTCGGAGTTGGATGGTATTGATCTGGACAACGTTTACTTTCAACAAGACGGCGCTACGTGCCACACAAGCAACGAAACCATTGATCTGTTACGGGAAAAGTTTCCGGACCGTCTTATCTCTCGAAGAGGTGATCACAATCGACCACCGAGATCTTGTGATTTAACACCTTGCGACTTCTTCCTTTGGGGCCACGTGAAAGATAAGGTCTACGCCAAGAGCCCAGCGTCGATTCAAGACATCAAAGATATAATTCGTAAAGCTATCCAGGGCAAAGGGCAGCCACTTTGCGATTTGGTTATGGAAAATTTCATGTAAAGGATATGGTCCTGTAAGCGTGGTCGTGGTGGCTTTTTTTTGTTATTAAATAAACATCCGATCATTTAACTCAAAAAAAAATTGCATTTTTCTTTGAATACCAAAATAACACCTCTTGTTGCAAAACCCTTTATATTAAATTCAAAAATTGTGTTCCAAATATATTTTCTTTTAATTCAAACATATCAAAAACCGCGAAGTCATCATTTCTCGCCAACCCATCCAGCAATGTATCGTTGTGTAAGTTTATACAATTTCAATTATAAAGAAATTTTACGAACATTTAGAATTTCTGAAAACGGTCCACTTCGTTGAGCCAGACTTCAGATTTCCGACAGTAGGAATCTCGTTAATCTATTATCTATTCGTAGGTACGGGCAGTAGGAATCACTAAAGAAATGGTAACTCCAAAATGGATTATATGGGCGAGGCCACGCCCCCTTAATCAAGAATTTATATAGCCTATGTTACCCGCTAGGGTTATCAGACGATTCCCTGAAAATTTCATCAAAATCGGCCCAGGCGTTTTGGAGTCCATACGTTACATACATACACACATCCAATTTTACATATATATGTAGATGACTAATGTTGAGAAAAATCTCCACATCTCGACCAAACGGAAATATTTTTAAACAATTTTTTTTAAAAAGCATCCTCATGGCATGTTCTACAAAACGTATTCAGCCATTTTTTTTATGCATTCGTTCTCGTGTTATGGAGTGACAATCAAAATGTACACTTCTTTTTATATATAGATGCCTTTGAATTATTTATTGATATATTTTCTTAACACATAAACTCAAATAAATATTTGTTTCGTAAATAATATTCCCAAAACAAAAATATTAGGACGGAACCAAAGATTTGTTTACAACACCATTTTCCCAAATATATATTATTTATGTGCCGAATATAATATATTCCAAATTTAATATATTCCTAGTGTACCCTAAACATTTTTTCAGCATTTGTGGATGACCAAGAGTCAAATTTCAACACCCTCCAAGTCGGACAGTCCTTAACCGATCTCGTTAACATTTTGTGTTTTAAGTACTACCCAATAGACTTAACATAGCATATAACTGGGCACAACCAAGGGGATTAAATGTTAACCCAGATAAAACAGAAATATGCCTGTTTACAAGGAAAACAAAGAGCTATTCTTTTACAGCGCCTCGATTCCTGGATAAGGATATTGCCATATCTAGTAATCTTGGATAAGAAACTAATCATATTGAAGAAAGAGTTACCTAGGCCCACAGATGTTGGTCGTTGTGCAGAAGATCTATAGGTTCAATATGGGGAATACGTCCAAATATGACACACTGGCTTTACATGAGCGTGATTCGACCAATAATAACCAACGCCTCTGTAGTGTGGTGGACATCAATTGCAAAGAAGTACAACGTAATACCATTGCAAAAAGTGCAATGTATGCAGGGAAAACATCGGGCATGCAGGGAAAACATCGAAACAATGGAACATTTTCTGTGTCACTGCCCAGCCTTCACGCATACAAGATCCCTATATTTCGGGTCCGACATATTGCCAGACTTGACTCATCACAGAGGATATGCCTAGAAGATGCTGAGAAAATTCGTGTTTATGTAGTACCGATTTCTGTAACTCGTGAGTTATAAAAAGATCATAAATAAGGAGCGCACAACAGGCCGAACCAGTGGCTTTAGTGTAAACGTGGACATGAGCCGTTTAAACGACTCATTCAACCTACCCTAACCTAACTACCCAATAGAACTAAACATGGCGAAAGTTTCATCCCGATAGGAAGACATCGGTTTCAAAAGTTGACTCACTTGACATGAGATCCACCATATACCGCAGGACTGTGGTAATTCAAACATATATGTAGCCCTGCCTTACCTCAAAACTTTAATAACAGTGAAAAAAATAACTTAAATATGGTACAATAGAATATTTTTGGTGCCTAAAATTCAGAGTCATATTTTTCAAAGGCATATAGAAGTTTTTCTTGAACAATTTTTTTTAATAATATAATACCATAAATGATTCACGCTATGAAACGTAGTCAAACTCGGTTAACCGGTTGCTGTTTTACCATCCATTTAAATATATACTTATTTTTCAGCTTTTGTTCGATGGTCTCATATGTCCTTTATGCAAGTGTGGCATCATTTCCCAGGCGTACCAACAGCAACCAGCACCCCCACCTTACTACCCTTAGAAAATGTGAGCACACGCAAATATGCCCGGCATACTAAAGGCCATAAATCTTTATCGAAGTTGTCATTATTTATTACGATTTCGGACAAATGCGTTGAGGAGTGAGTTTCGATGACTTCGACCATTTGACCAAAACTGTTTGTACGATGTGAATATGTGTGTATCATATCTTAGAGAGACGTGAAAATATGAAAAGTAATTTTCTGGACACCAGAGCCACAATGAATTGCGTAAATACAGTAATGTCTCCATACTTCAGCGAAAATCATCTTCACTTTATTAGCTCCGAGACTGGACAGAACAGTTGCTGTGGGGTTGCCAAGTGCCTACGATTGTGGCGTGTAATTTTCTGACAATAAGATCAGGGAATTGGTATAAACTAGTAAGGAAAGACTAACGTTGGGTGGGCCGACTGTGTAATACCCTCCACCATTCTTTGCCAACCAATGCAGGAAGAAATCAATTAAATGGAGAAAATTTCTAAATTCCCGGAACATCGGTAAAACAACGTACGATTTACACCGCTAAGAAGTCAAATACGTCTGTGACCTTCATATTGGGGATATATAGAAACATGGACCGATATACTCCGTGATCAATAGAGACTACACTGAAAAAATTGTTCTGAAAATCATTGAAATTTTCTTAACTTTTAAGATTTTTTTTTGATTTGAACCAAAGACAAGACTATTAAAATAAGTACATCTTGTACGACAAATAAAGGCCCTTATTCATAAAAATTTAATGAAGGTTTGAAGAACGCTTTAACACTGCTAAAGCGTTCCTCAAACCTTCTTTAACTTTTTATGAATAAGGTCCAAAGTCATTAATCATCTTTAAATCAGAACATCAAACGTCTTTGAAAGAATTATGCCTTATACAACGATCAAAGACTTCACATGTTTAAATCAATTACGCCTTGTGCTTACATTAAATACCTAAAATGACTTTAGATAATGTACATTCTGTAATTAAACCAAGCACATGATGTACTTTCCTCAAGTGTTAAATTATTTTTTAATTTATTAGTTTTATTTCGATAAACAGTTTATTCAGTATGCTGCACAGCATACATACCTGACGATACCCGTAGGCATCGTGAATATATATTCTAATAGACAAATAAAGGATATTTTGCAAAATTGTTCCTAGTTGAAATGTACATATATAAGTGTAACATTTGCACGTTATGAAAACGAATCGATCTTTGATGAAGATGATTTTTATTCCTCCAATTTGCATCAACGTATTCCATCGGGACCTGGTACCAAGATATTTAAAAATATATATTAATAATTCGAAGTTTAACATTTAATCTAGTCCTCCCTCTTTTTAAATCGATACAGGAGTTTGAATGATTCATTGAAAAAATTTACGTTAATTTTCAAATTGATCTTGAAATTTTATATATTTTTATCAATTTACTTCAAAAAATATTCATAAATCAAAAATACATTACAAATACATAAAATGTATAACTTATATTTCATTGTATTGTATAAAATTCACGGATACTTTATGTTTTACAACTTTTTCCGACATCCACATGATGGATAGGATCCTACTGATATTAGAGAGAGAAATATTCTATAAGTAATCTGAAAAAATAAATTTGTATTTTAAAAACATTTGTATTGTCTATTATAACTCCACTACTCTGAATTTCCGAAACAGATTTTATGTATCTTTTTGTTGTCAATGCGCTATCTAGCATTTTAAATCTAACCCTTTTTGTCGATGTTTCCAGACAATTTTAATTCAACTACCTGTGAAATATCATCGCCACTAACATTGTTTTAGATGGGATACACACTGCCGACACCAGACGCAGAAATTGTTGCTATAAATGTATTATTAAAAATGTCCACTCGCAAAAGCCCTTACTACCGTTCTCTACAACCGCCCCACAATAACTGATTGAACAAATTCAAAAAAAAAAAACTTCACTGTAGCTCTCACTATTATTCTCAATTTTGCGACCAACAAGAGTCTAAATTGTGCTCTCGCAGATAAAAATTATCTCTTAATTTTAAAGATAACTCATCCTTAATTCAACAATTCCGAAAAACAGGACTGAAAATTAAGGATACTATTTAAAAAAAACTTTAAAAGTTTTAAAATATGTACTTGGTTTAAGGACAGTTACACTACAATCAATGATTTTATCTTTAATTTTATGACGTAACGTTTAAGTCAACATGATATAGTGTTATAGACATCTTGTCATAGAAGTAGGGGATTTTACTTTAAACGAATGAAAATTTCTTTGAAATCAAGTAAATTTTCTTAAATGTAAAGAAATGTGTTCTTCAAACAAAGACAGATTAAATCTATGATTTATGGGAAACTTGTTTTTAATTTCAGGTCAATATTTTTTCCAGTGTTGGATTTAATGCCTGAATGCATTACTTTAGTAAATGCTATGCATATGCTAAAATTTCATCATGATCGGTAAAAATAAGTGTTATCCTAGAGCGTTAAGAAGTCTAATCGGAAGGGACCTTTATATGGGGCTATATCAAAATGTCCCCAATTTTACTACGGTCGATTATGTGCAATATTAAGAGTCAATTCTTAACCTCAGATCTAAATTCAGCCACATTAATTGAAAAATGTGTTCCCTACTGTCTCAAGTATTGACATCGATAAGGGATCTTTATATGGGAGCTATATTAAAACATGGACTAATGTGACCGTTTTTTACTAGGGAGGCTTAAGAGCAATATAAAATATAAATGCTTAACATTCCGCCAGATAAGTTGAAATAAGCGTCAGGGAGCAAAGTCGATGGGGACGGATATATAGGGGCAATATCAACACAGCCTAAGAAATGTCTCTGTACCAGTTTTCACAATTGGAACCTGCACTTTGTTCAGAAGAATACATGTACAGGCGGGCGGACATGGCTAAATCGACTCAGAAAGTGATTCTTTGTCGAGCAATGGGCCTGCCTCTTATCTTTTTCGCCGTTACAAACAATTGCAAAAGGTCATAATACCATGTACCTCAGTGTGGTGTCGGGTATAAACATACATGTATATTAATACTAAGTTACGGGTATATATCTGAGGTTTGTTCTGGAAAAATTAAAAATGTTAAGGAAAAGCATAATAAGTTTTTCATAGTAAATTTTGGAAAAAGTGGTGGAAAGTTATTCATATTTACTCGTACGTAAGTATAGTAAGTATCCCTGCAGCCAAAATGACAAGTTTGTATATAGAAATATACTACACTGATAGAAAAAGCTTCGTCATTCGTCAAAAGTCAGCTAACGTACGGATAATCCTATTGATGAATTTGTTCGTCGCCCTGACGAATCTCTGTTTAATCTCTGGAAACTATAGTTTCGATAGTTATCGTTCGCTCCAGTCAGGCTTACGGATGGACGGACATAAGTAAAATGACTTATTGTGTTCTAAAACGGATTTCCTCCGCATAAACTTAGGGTCTTAGGCCACTCCTTTGATGCGTTACCCTTTTCTATATGTTATATATACACTTATTGATATTTGTATTATAAATCAAATAAATCCCCATATTTATCCCCTCACATTAGAGAGGAGGGTATATATCATTTTTTTATTTATGAGCACGATTCATCGTAGGGATGATATGTAATCACCCTGTGGGGTTTTTTTTATTCCACTAAATAGTTCTTGTTCTAGTATACTTAAACAGAGATTCGTCATGGCGACGAACAAATTCATAGATAGGATTATCCGTACGTCAGCTGACTTTTGATGAATGACGAAGCTTTTTCTATCAGTGTAGTTGCTTTTTACTTCAAACTAGTAACATATTTGTTCTTTTTTCATATAATGAACTATCAATTTTAACATTGGCTTGTCATAGGCACCCAACCAGTTCATTTGTTTACAATTCAGCACTAGTTAATATCTAGTTCAGTTATTACTATATTTGAGAATAAGAGAGTACAAGAGAATGGTGGTGCGAGAGAGACACATTTACTCTGCCACCACCAAGCGAGTACTTGCTCGTAAAGCATTTCAGACAATCGTTTTTGCTTATTCATCTGCTGCTGGCGGCAGAGAGACGAACGTGTCGATCTGCAACCACCATGCAACTACCGTAAAGCAGCTCAAATAATCGTTTTTGCTGACAGAGATGCGAATGGGTTTGCATAGGTCACATTGCAACTAGCTTATGACTGGTTCAATACGCATCTAGAAATGATTTTAGCTACAGGTGTGCTATATGTACGAGTATATGGGTCGATAGGTAATGATTGGAATTCATCTATATACAAATTTATATATCGAAAATTTGTGACTTTGTCTGTTATTTCACAAATCCACCGATATATGTATATCTAAAAATTGTATTTAAAGGAAGCACAAGACATATCGATACCTCCAGTCCAAAGCATGTTAAGTAGAAAAAATTGATATGGAAATGCGTAGATCACAATTATTAAATCGTATACTATTTCGTCTCTGTCATTTCTCCATTTTCTATAACTGTTGGTCCAAAACGAATTTCAATTAATTCCAAAAACTACTCATTGTACGAATTTTAAAAATCCATTTCTTATCCCTGAGGGTATATTATTTGCATCAGTTTTCTATACATTTTCCCAAATACCAGGAGAACGGAAGTCCAATATTATTTATTTCTGAGTCATTTCCGAAATTTTTTTCCTACCTTTTAACATACTAACATTCTCATTATTTATGGAATACGATTTCATGCATGTGGATAAACAAACATTCCCATTATTTTGTGGAACTCGATTTCATGCATGTTGCAGCCTCGGCTGGCTTCGCAGTATCACATCCCAGCTGCCCTCACAGTAGCCTCTATCTCACACATTGTATGCTCGATATTCGCCCGAATCTTTAATGAATAATACGCATTACATCAGTCCTTCACGGAACCCTGCTAAAAAGTCAAATCGCGGCCAATTGAAACAAAAATTCAAAAACAAATCACTAGACGGAGCAACCTTTATATATACAGGGTGTTTTTTACAGGTTCACAACATTGAGTTGGTAACACTTATTTATTGTAAGTGTTATAACAGCTAATAGTTGCATTTGGTTTGCAATTTCATGGATAGGCTTAGGTTAGGTTGAAAGGGAAGACATGTTTTGATGACTCATGTCCATAGGCATGTTTTGATGTCTTATGTCCACAGGCATACACTTAAGCCAGAGGATCAGTCTGTTGTGCGTTCCTTATTTATTTTCTTATTTAACCGTCAATTGTTATAAAAAATAGGTACTAGACACGAATTACCTCAGTACCTTCCACTCATATCCACTGAGATGAGACAGTTCTGGTAATGTGTCGGACCCGTAGTATCGGGATCTTGCATCAGGGAAAGCGAGGCATAGCCACAGAAAAAGTTCCATCGTTTCGAAGTTTTCTCTGCATGTCCAGCATTCGTCGTTATCTGCTTGAATTGTAGGATCGAACGGCTTCGAATTTTCCAAATTTACTACTTGAAATTCTCTGATTTTTGGGTCCAAGCTGTTTGCCCGTTCATTTCCAATCACTCCGCTGTGTCCTGCTAGCCAAAATATTCGCAGTTGACCATGAATAGTCTAACACGAGAGGAACGCTTGCAACACTTACACGAGAGTAATAATTGCGAATTGTAAATTTTCTATCAAAATAATGATTCTGTTCGTCAAACTCCAAACTACAGCGATGAAGCTCATTTTGTTATGCTTGGCAGGTGCACACGATAACTCTCGAAAGGAGTAACCGATTGGCCTCAAATTTGGTATGTTGTAATACTTTTTTTCTATCTCCGGCTAAGTTCGAAGATGGGCCATATTGGTCCACTTTTTCTAGTACCTCCCCCCCAAAAGGTTACTATTTTGGTGATACGAGGGTATACATCATTTGCTACGGCCCAAAAATGTATGTTCGGCGGATATCCGTTTTGGGTCATTTTAAGTCATTATACCCTCACTTTAGTGTGACGAGGGTATATATCATTTGCTACGGAAAAAAGTGTAACACGTCGAAGGAGTGACCTAAGACCCCAAGTATGTTCGGAGGAAATCCGTTTTGGGTCATTTTAAGTCGAATGAGCAATGTCCGTCCGTCTGTCTGTCTGTCTGTCTGTCTGTCTGTCTGTCTGTCTGTCTGTCTGTCTGTCTGTCTGCTGGCTGGTGCGCACGATAACTCTCGAAAGGAGTAACCGATTGACCTCAAATTTGGTATGTGGTAATATTTTTTTCTATCTCCGGCTAAGTTCGAAGATGGGCCATATTGGTCCACTCCTTCTAGTACCTCCCCCACAAAGTGTTAAAATGTTGTGAAATATTGAATCTTTAATAACTGCTATACTACTTATTAGAATCTTCTGAAATTCCACACATAGTATTAGCTTATTAGTCGTTATCAACTCGAGAAAAATGGGCGAAGGTGCCACGTCCCTTTTGGTACTTCCCACACAAATGCACCATTTTGCACCAAAAGTTAACAGCTTATAACAATAATAACAGTGTATAAAAATACTTGAAATTGTGTACAGTATTATGTTTTTATATTGCCTACAGACCAGAGAAAAATGGGCGTTGTTCCCACGCCCCTTTTGGTACCTCCCACACAAAGGTACCATTTTGCACCAAAAGTTAACAGCTTATAACATTAAAACCAGTGTATAAAAATACTTGAAATTTTGTACAGTGTAATGTTTTTATAGTGTCTATAGCCCTGTGAAAAATTGGCGTTATTGCCACGCCCCTCTTTGTACCTCCCACACAAAATGCCCAAATCATACCACAATTTAATGTCTCATAACGTTTATACCAGTGCACATAAATGCTTATAAGTCGGCACAGTGCAATGAATTTAAAGTATCTAATGTTCACCAAAAAAAAGGTGTATTTGATAAACCCCTTCTGGTACCTCCCACACAAATTGACAGAATAATTCGAGTAATATTCAATATTACATTACTCACAAAGTGAGGGTATACCTTAGTCGGTTAACCCGACTGAATCTTTCTTACTTGTTTTAAGTCATTTGAGCAATGTCCGTCCGTCCGTCTGTCTGTCTGCTGACTGGTGCGCACGATAACTCTCGAAAGGAGTAATCGATTGACTTCAAATTTGGTACGTGGTAATATTTTTTTCTATCTCCGGCTAAGTTCGAAGATGGGCCATATTCGTCCACTCCTTCTAGTACCTCCCTACAAAGAGTAAAATTTAAGTGAAATATTGATTCTTTAATAACTTATACACTTCTTATTCGAATCTTCCGAAATTCCACATATAGTATTAGACTATTAGTCACTAACACCTAGAGAAAAATGGGCGAAGTTGCCACCCCCCTTTTGGTACCTCCCACACAAATGAACCAAAGTGCATAAAAATACTTGACATTTTGTATAGTTTAATGCTGTTATAGTACCTACAGTCCAGTGAAAAATGGGTGTTATTGCCACGCCCCTTTTTGTACCTCCTACACAAAGGTAACATTTTGCACCACAAGTTAACAGCTTATAACATTAACACCAGTGTATAAAAATACTTGAAATTTTGTACAGCGTAATGCTTTTATAGGGCCTACAGCCCAGTGGAAAATTGACGTTATTGCCACGCCCCTTTTGGTTCCTCCCACTCAATGGTACCATTTTGTGCAAAAAGTTAACAGCATACAGCGTGAGTACCAAAATTTTGCACTGTGTAACGCTTTTAAAGTACTTATAGCCCTGTGAAAAATGGGCGTTATCACCACGCCCCTTTTTATACCTCCCACACAAAATAGCCAAATTATACAAATTTAATAGGTCATAACGTTAATATATATACCAGTGCATATAAACGCTTATAATTCGGCACAGTGCAATGTATTTAAAGCATCTACTGTTCAGCGAAAAGTAGGTGTGTTTGTTAGACCCCATCTGGTACATACCACAAAAATTTACAGAATACTTCGTGTAATATTCCATACTACATTACTCACAAAGTGAGGGTATACCTTAGTCGGTTTACCCGACTGAAACTTTCTTACTTGTTTCTGCTTTATTTTTGTATTTCTGAAAAATGTATTATCCTTTTATCATCTTTTATCAATGTTAATTTATTTTTGAAGAATGAAACATATTTGGACCCTTGGAGAGGTTTCTGTATTTAAGACCATTTCTCTCACTTCAAACCGAAAAAAGTGTGGATTACAAATTAATCACTATTACACCGTGCCACAAACGCGAACTTTCCCCCCTCCCAAGAACGAGACTGTGTAGAAGTGAAACTACGAGTATATGCCAATACCGGACTTTTAAAATTTCAAGGATAACATTTTTGAAATATTTTTCTTTGCACTTATTACAATGTGAATTGATAAATACACACTTCAAATGAAAGGGAAGAATTCCTGGTATTAATTAAAATTTTTGGACTAATTTTCCTTATTATTTTTCAAAGCACTAAAGCTTTACAAAGCTTTAGCTGAAAAAAATCGCGTCTGTAGTATATTGTCCCAAACATATTCGGCTTGAAACATATATTTCATAGCTTGAAATATATATATATATATATATTAGGGCGGGTCGATTTAAAAATCGCCCATTGCTCAGTGAAAATCGTATTCTAGGGATAAAAATAAGAAACTTTGCCGAAGGAACCATACCTCTAAAATGAATTCTGATGTCCCGGAAAAAAATCGCACTTTGACTTATTTAGAGTGCTCCAATCGAGTCCAAATGTATGGAACCCCCAGGGGGTTCCACTGGGTGTGCCACTGGCATGGGGTCTAAAGTGAGATTTTTCAAAATTTGCCCCTACCCAAAAGTTCGACTCAAATTCCGGAACATCAGAATTCGTTTGGTTCCTTCGGCAAAGTTTCTTATTTTGATCCCTAGAATACGATTTTCACTGAGCAATGGCGACTTTTTTTGCCTCCCTACAAATCGACCCGGCCTAATATATATAAATATAAATTTATATTAGAGGACCCTCTAAACACATTATATTGAGTACACACAAAAAGTATATATTTGGGAAAATGTTATTCTAAAGATATCTTTGTTGACATCTTAATATGTTTTTATTTGTTATTTCCGTAACAAATTCTTATTTGCACTTAAGAATACAGAAAATACGTTAATTGTGTTACATTATTTACTAATTCAAAGTTATTTTTTTAGAAATTTTTAATGTTCGTAAAAATAATGAATAATAATAACTTTAATCGTATAATCAAAACTAAATTAATTGGAGGATTGACAAGAAATGTGACTTGGAATAGTAACTCAGAAATTTGAAATGATTGATTATCAATTCGAAACCAAGGCAAAATTAAAACTGAAATTCGAAAAAGTCAGCAAAAGTTTTGGAAATCTTTTTAAATAAAATATATTTGGAAAAATTCCTAAATAATAATTTTATTTATATTTAAACACATATTTTATTTGAGAATTTAGTTTGCAAATATAATTTGTTGTAATTTATTAATATATGCGTTACAAATATATTTTATTGATTTTCAAATAAAATTTATTTGCTAAGAAATATTTAATATTTAAAAATTTGTGTTCCAAATATATTTTCTTTCGATTCAAACATATCAAAAAAGTCGATTTTGCCCCGTGAACAAGTGTAATATTCGAAATGGAAATTCTACAGAAATGTAACTGTAAAGTTGTGATTTTCGTTTGCTGGCGGTTCTATTCAACAGATTTCCTGTTCAAACAGAACGATTCCATTTCTAATAATTGGCAACCCTGCGTGGCCACCTCTCTTGGTGTCCCAACTCCTCTCATTGACCGCCCAAGTAATTCTCATAGGTCAGTTTCTTAGTTTATTTGTTTTTCTCTTATCATTTCTAATCAAAAAAGACCAAAGAACATGGAACATACGAGTAGACCAGAAATGAAGAATTGCTTATTTCTTCTGTTTAGGCCGTAAATCACTGCTGATATGTGCAATGACATGTGTAACGCAAGTGCCATAAGTCTCCCTCCCGGTAGGACAATCTCTGATTCTGTACTGGTCGCAGTAAATATCCTCTGTGTAGTTGTCATAAATATTAAACGAACTTATCGTGGATCATGTCCCACCACCCCTCTCTCAACCAGGCACTCGTGGTGCATGCAGTGATGGTGTACGAATTTATCATTCATTTTTGGGTTAAGTTTGTTAATTATTTATGTCCTCATCCTATCATCCCCAACCGCCACCGTCACCACTTTCACTACATACAGAAAAGAACTTAATTTTGATACTACCACAAAGGGCCAACCATCCATCCGTACGTCCATTCATGGACGGAACGAACGTGAAGTTATTCAACGACAGCAGCAGTAGCAACAAACTACTAAAATCATTGTTAAGAGAGTTACGGGGGTGTGATATTTTCCCCCATGATATATGATTGTCATAATTTTGCTGTGGTTAAGATTAGTGTTGTTGAATGTTAACGTTAAAGTTACAGTTGTTGTTTTTTTTTGTAGTTATCATTTATTTAGTTTATATTGTTATTGGAAAAATAAACAAGCAATACCGAAATCAAGTCTGTAGATTTAAATACCTCAATTTAATAATTCTCGTCAAAAAGAGAACATACAAAGTAGTGAAGAAGATAAAATTAAACAAACTTTTGCTAAAAAAAATGTTTGCAGTTATGCGGCACCGGCGCTAGGAGACCCAGGTTAAAGTCACGGCAATGTCAAACAATTTTCAGTTTGGTAGTTTGACACAAAATCTTTCTAAACATAAAATATAAAAAAAGTTTTTTAAAAACTGCATATTAGTGAATTTGTAATCCAGTTATTAAGCAAAGAAGGTGAAGAATGGTAAAAAAAATGGAATTTAAATGCACTTTTTATTTTCTCCTATTCAATATCTACAACTTCAGACACAAAATAGATATTCCGTACGGTAAACCGAGATATAACCGCGTTAAAATGTAGAAAAAGTGCTAAAAATCCACTTTGAGGAAAAAAAATCGTATGGCCATTAAATTACACAGGTCTGCGAAAAAAAATTTTTTGTCAGCTGCATGAGATATTTTTACTGAATTATATGTTTTAAAGTGCGCTGATTTCAAAAGTGATGGCCATTTTTTTCTATCACATAAGGATTTTTTGCAAATTCAAACACAAAAAATTGGTTAAAGCACTCCTTTATTAAAAATTTTCAAACAATTAGTATTTTTTTTTAAGCAAACGAAACATTATTTTGATACATATACTTATTCATGTTCTTTATGAAACCTCTTCTTCTTTTCCTTGATACTTTGACGAGTCCTTTTCCGATTTCCATCTTCAGTTTCTCGCTTAAGCAGCCAACAGTAGTCAGCAAGCATAGTGACATCCCATCGCCCTTGGTACCTTCTCTCGATATCACGGACATCCTGGTGAAATCGCTCCCCCTGCTCTTCACTGTAAGCTCCCAGGTTTTCAGGAAAATAGTCTATGTGAGAGTGTAAAAAATGGACCTTCAAGCTCATCTTGCTGCTAGCATCCGTTGCACAATGGTTTTATAGTTAGGATCCTTAGTATTTCCCAAAGACTTTCGCACTACGTCCTTGAACGATACCCAAGCTTCTTTTTCCTTCTCATTCATAGTTTCCACAAATGAAGGGTCCGTTAAAAGTTTTCTTATGTCGGGGCCGGTGAAAACTCCCTCTTTCAACTTTCCTTCTGACAGCTTCGGGAATTTTGTACATAAATATTTGAAACAGTCTCCATCCTTTTGCAGCGATTTTACAAATTGTTTCATCAACCCCAATTTGATATGGAGAGGGGGCAACAAAACCTTTTCTGGTGGTACCAAGGTAGTGTTTATAACATTCTTCTCTCCAGGTTTTAAAGTTTCTCGGGATGGCCAATCACTTTTTTTCCAGTGCTGTTCTCTGGCTCTACTATCCCACAAGCATAAGAAGCATGGGTATTTGGTCCAGCCTGCCTGCTGACCCAAAAGCATTGTCAGTATTTTGAAGTCCCCACAAATCATCCATTGATGGCCTTGATACTTGATTTTTTCCAGGATAATGGCCAAATCGTTATAATCTTCTTTCATATGCACTGAATGTCCAATCGGAATCGATGCAAATTTATTTCCATTGTGCAATAATACTGCTTTAAGGCTAGTCTTACTTGAGTCAATGAATAGGCGCCATTCAGATAAGTCATACTTTATATCAAAGCGATGTATGAGTTCTTCCACATTATTGCAGAAAACTAAATTTCCTTCTTTTGAGAAAAACTGGGTAAATTCTTTTTCTCGGTGTCTGTACCAGTAGAAAGAAGTGCCACGTGATAAAAGGTTTTTATTTTTTAATCTAGAACCTAACAGTCCGGCTGCATCTTTTGAAAGACCTAAATCTCTTACTAAATCATTGAGCTCACCTTGAGCAAATAGTTGAGGCCTTCCATCTTCGTCAAAAGAATAATCTGAGCTTGATTCACCCGGAGGAGATAATGTAGCTTCGTCCTCCAATTCACTAGGGTATTCATCCAAACTGGAAGGTGGCTGCGGGATAGATATCTCGGAGCTATGGGGCACTGGACGTATTGCTGAGTCAAGATTATGATAACTTATGATTCTTTTGTTTTTTGAATTGAATCCCTTAACGTTAACTGAGCAGAAGTAGCAGTCAGTAGTGTGATTTTTCTGCTCACGCCATATCATAGGAATTCCAAATCGAAATGCATTTTTCTTTCCCTTAAACCACAAACGAAGATCTTTTTCGCATCTTCTACACACCTTATGGGGGGCCCATGGTTTATCTTGATCACCAAGTTTTAATTTAACAGACAACAGCACTGTTCTCTTGAATATCAGTATGTATACTGAGAGCTTTTCTTTGTTTCAAGCGATATACGTCATTTGACTTGTCTCAACCAGAGAATACCTTTTAAAGGTATTCAGAAGTAAACGAAGGCACTTGTGCGTGTTAGGTTGTACAGAGAGTAAATGAGTGTAGCAATAGACAATGGATAAAGCGAAAAACAATATGTATTTTCGTATGAGTATAAAAATGGGTTGCCATGCAAAGGAACGCTGTTGAACGGCGGAATTATAGGGAAATATGTACATATATACTGGTTTATTACCAATGAACATAGATACTGCAATATACATAAAAACTTATGTGATATAATAATTTGAATATTTTTTCTGTTTTGGGAAGGTCAAAATCTTAAGAAAATGTAAAAAAAATCCTATGCAGTTTTTTGGTCGCAGACCTGTGTTATTAATTGAGCCAACTTGATTAAACGAATGATGCAGAAGTTCTTATTTTTGTGGCTACTTTCACGTCCTATTCTCAGAATTTAGTCCCAAAATCATGTGTTGTACTGTGTTATGGTCCATACAGGTAGGTACAAATTTTATTCGGACACGTGTATAATATCAAAATTGAATAATTCAAACTAAATCTATATGTAAATTTATATGCATGTTAGCATAACCCTTTTTTCTTAATCCAAAGGGTACCTATCAGGTAATAGATTAGACTATGATTGAAATTCAGATGATAGATGATAGACCTGCCTAGAAATTCAACCACAGCAAAGACTTACTTAGGTTGACGGAAAATTCGTAAACGAATTGACAGGAACAACCTCAACATTGCCATGCCCGAATTGCAAAAAGTCAGAAAACTTTCGGTAGTTTAAACGATTCTACAAACGAGGAGAATTAGGAATATGGAATGCCACCATTGCACGCAAGGATAATATGTGTGGAGTTCTTGCTAAAATATGCGTAGACCCTACCATAATACACTGATAGAAAAACCGTTCGTCACCATGACGAATCAGTTTCGTCAATATATCTTCGTACTGGTGACGAAAAGTTTCGTACATGCGATGTTTTTGTACGTCAATAAACGAATACGATCATCAAGTCATGTTTTTGGTGATTTCGAAATTCGTCGAGAGAATGATAAGGTTTCATTCCCACGAAGAAAAGATTTATTTGGCCATTTTGCTGAAAATATGATCAAACGAAGCAATCAAATTATAGTTTCTGCTTAAATGTACTGTTATATATGCGTTCTGATTACCTTAGTTAAATAATTTGTTGTAAAAGATCAATAATAATAATTAATGACGAATACCGTTCGTCAATAAGATTATCCATTCATCATGAGAACAACAAAACAAAGTAAGACATGCGACGTTGTTATGTTCGTCCACGTGTGTGTTCCACGCAGCACCGATTGGTTCAAACAAACCGCACTGGCACGGCGTAACTGATGTTTGTTTAACAAAACATCAAGCACATGCATACTCGTATATGCAGCTCGACAAGCTGTATAAGTGTGAAACATTTGTGCTAGTGGTCTGCTGGCAAATACATTACTTGATGTGTTTATTTTTGATTTAAAATAGCAGAAGTAATGAATACTTCTCGTTTGTTTGATTTCAGCCTTACCTGATAAGAACTGCGTCTCGAAACGAATATTCACAACTGAACCTAGCAATGCAGTCAAATAATTTTATTTTCCATGCCATTTTAAATGGTTTAAAACTAGAACATTTATTGGAATTTTTAAAATTTAAATGGTTGTGGGCATGAATTCGTCGTGGTGACGAATGGAATTCGTCGTGGTGATGAATGGAGTTCAGCATGGTGATGAATAGAGTTCGTCGTGGTGATGAATGCTATTCGTCGTGATGATGAATGGGGTTCGTCATGATGATGAATGGGGTTCGTCGTGGTGATGAATGGATCATCCTGAGGACGAAAGTTTTTGGAAACAGAAATTCGTCATGGTGATGAACAAATTCATCAAGAGGATTATTCCGTACGTTAGCTGACTTTTGACGAAAAATAATCGTGATGATGTACAAATTCTTCGTCATGGCGAAGCTTTGCTATCAGTGTAGGAGGAAAGCTTTGATGAAAATACATCAATTAAGGATAAGGAAAATATCAGATAGAAGCAAATATAGGATACTTTTTTTTAGACAAGTTTGACTAAAATTAGACTGTCCCAGGTACGGATAGGGAAATTCAAATGATGGAAACACTTCTAGAATATTTTCTGAAAATGATGAGGCAGTAACTAGAATCACTGGATTTGTCAATCAAATCGTTAAAAGATTGGGGACGATCTTGAATGTTTTAAACTGCAAAGAAAACGTCAATTCTACAAAATATGGAGAAAATGCATCGAAAATTGTATCACATTTAGCGGAAATGTATCCACAGAAGAAGTTGACCCCGACAGTCCATAAAATATTGGCAAAGATATAAGTGAATCTTTGCCAATTGGAGAGTTTTCTTAAGAAGCACAGGAGTCTCTTAACAAATTGAATAAAAAATATAGATTGCAGAACACGTTCAAAGCATCAAGTGTGAGGCAAAATGAGGACCTCTTCAACATGTTGGCAGCATCTTTTGATCCACTTTCCAAACACTCATTTCATAGGTTGGACAATCTATCTACCATATGCCATTAAAATTATTCGATTATCCTATTCGATTAAAAAGAACGAGTAAAAATATTTACAAAATTTAACCAGTAAGGAAAGGCAGAAAGTCGGGCGGAACCGACTATGTATATGATACCCTACACCTCCCTAACAATGCGATAAGGGTCATTGAGATAATAATTTGGAATAATTGGTAAATGGGTAAATAATAAATAATTAGTATATCTAATTCTGAACCGATAATCGCTAAATTAAGCAATATTCGTTACTAAATTGTGAAACATCTTTCTGGAGAATTTTG
Source organism: Eudasyphora cyanicolor (assembly GCA_963930755.1). Lineage (NCBI taxonomy): Eukaryota > Metazoa > Arthropoda > Insecta > Diptera > Muscidae > Eudasyphora > Eudasyphora cyanicolor. Next base: position 168,565,391 of record OZ005736.1, on the reverse strand, counting down.
TAATGATCGGAAGTAAAGTACAACTTCTATAGCAAATCAGGAGGAACTTATATATGGAGGTTATATATAAATCTGAATCGATTTTCCATGAATACTCATTCATGTAAAATATAAACCTCTTTCTGTCGAATTTTGTACTGATCGGATATAAAATACAGTTTCTACAGCGCATACATGTCAAATCGGGGGTAACATATATATGGGGGCTATATCAAAATCTGAACCGATTTCCCCCCAAATTATGTACTAACCCTAAGTGTATCACGAGACTACTCTCTGTCACTTTTTGTACAAATCGGTTCAAAAATGTTGCTTATACAGGGCATATATGCCAAATCGGAGATACATATATATGGGGGCTATATGTAAATCTAAACTGATTTTAACCAAATTCAATAGGGATCGTCCTTGGGCCAAAAGAAAGATATGTGCAAAGTTTCGTTGAGATCGGACCATAATTGCGACCTCTACTTTGATTTCAAGAATACATCTACGGACAGACGGACATAGCTAAATCGACTCAGAAAGTGATTACAAGTCGGTCGGTATAATAAACAGTTTTTACAGCGCTTACATGTCAAATCGGGGGTAACGTACATATGGGGGCTATATCTAAATCTGAACCGATTTCTTCCAAATTTAACAGTGTTCATTCATATAATTAGATAGCTCTTTCTGCCGAATTTCATACTGATCGGATATAAAATAACATTTTTACAGCGCTTACATGTCAAATCGGGGGTAACATATATATGGGGGCTATATCTAAATCTGGACCGATTTCTTCCAAAGTTAAAAGTGTTCATACTCGTACACGCACAGACAGACGCACAGACAGGCAGATAGACAGACGGACATAGCTAAATCAATTCAGAAAGTTCGCTGTGATCGGATATAAAATACAGGTTCTAGAGCGCTTGAATTTCAAATCGGGGGTAACATATATATGGGGGCTATATCTAAATCTGAACCGATTTTCTCCGAATTTGGCAGTATTCCTTCATGTAATAAGAAACCTCTTTCTGCCGAATTTCGTACTGATCGGGTATAAAATACAGTCTCTACAGCGCTTAGATGACAAATTGGGGCTAACATATATATGGGGGCTATATCTAAATCCGATCCGATTTCTCCGGATTTGGCAGTATTCCTTCATGTAATAAGAAACCTCTTTCTGCCGAATTTCGCACTGATCGGATAAAAAATACAGTTTCTACAGCGCTTACTTGTCAAATCGGGGGTAACATATATATGGGGGCTAAATCTAAATCTGAAGCGATTTCCCCCAAATTATGTACTATCCCTAAGTGTATCACGAGACTGCTCTCTGTCAATTTTTGTACAAATCGGTTCAAAAATGTTGCTTATACAGTGCATATATGCCAAATCGGAGGTACATATACATATATGGGAGCTATATGTAAATCTGAACTGATTTTAACCAAATTCAAAGACAGATATGTGCAAAGTTTCGTTGCGATCGGACGATAATTGCGACCTGTAGTTTGATTACAAGAATACATCTTCGGACAGACAGACGGACATAGCAAAATCGACTCAGAAAGTGATTATAAGTCGGCCGGTATAATATACAGTTTTTACAGCGCTTACATGTCAAATCGGGGGTAACGTATATATGGGGGCTATATCTAAATCTGAACCGATTTCTTCCAAATTGAACAGTGTTCATTCATATAATTAGAAACCTCTTTCTGCCGAATTTCATACTGATCGGATATAAAATAACATTTTTACAGCGCTTACATGTCAAATCGGGGGTAACATATATATGGGGGCTATATCTAAATCTGAACCGATTTCTTCCAAGGTTAAAAGTGTTCATACTCGTACACGCATAGACAGATGCACAGACAGACGGACATAGCAAAATCAGCTCAGAAAGTGATTCTAAGTCGATCGGTATAATAAACGATGGGTCTATTTCTTCTCCTTTTGGGTGTTACAAAAAAATGCACAAATCCATAATACCCTGTACCACAGTGTGGTGTAGGGTATAAAAAGTGTTGTAAAGAAGACATCGTAGACTTGAAAATGAGCGTGGTCATTTGTTGCTAGAATTACGGTAAGCTTTAAAACCAAAGTTATAATACGGATTTTCTTTCTTCTTAAATAACATTATAGGGTAATTCCAAATCAAATGAATCAAGAAACTCACATTTTAAGAATGACCCCTTTTGATTTAAATGTAGTTTGGCACAAATTTGGTACAAATGTACACGAATTTCATGGCGTTTTTAGTTTTTCAAAATTCATTGTAGTTTTTGTGGTACAGAGCTCCAATGTTACCTATGTGAAGGATTTTTCTCCAAATTACTATTTGTTAAATTAGTAATATCTTCTTAACCGCTTTATGTATTTTAAAGATGTTAATACTAATGAAAGCTCTGATACTCCTGAAAAAGTATCAATTAATATCTTATGAAAAACTCAAAATGGAACCTTGATAGACCAAAAAGATATATAGATTTTCTTGAAAATGTTTATATAGAATTTAAGATTCATCTGCTGGACTAGTGTAACTTCAAAGCGGCTTGACCGATTGATGTTATTTTACGCAACTCTATCTGGATCCGATAGTTGCGGCTGTAGTCAAGTTATTATTAAATTGGTCATTTATGGACCAAAACGTACGTAGTACTAAGACAGCGACTTACCAAACTTGGATTAAATTGTTGGCGCAATCGTCAAAATATGAAATATTTTTCAATTATAATACAAAAACAGACCGCATTTAACGGGTTCTCCAACAAGAGGTGTTATTTTGAATCACCCGTTATTTCGGTAGCTGTCACTTTTGAAACTTTCGCACTTCGCTCAAGAACAACATGGAATATTGCCGCTGTAGCCCAAAGTGTTGAAGAAAACCCAGGTTTGTCCATTCCTCGTCGTTCTTTGGAATTGGGCATTCCACAAACGTCATTACACCGTATCTTGCATAAAGACTTGGCTCTTAAGGCTTATAAAGTTCAGTTAACACAAGAACTCAAGCCGGCCGATCATCAACAACGTTGTGTTTTTGCTGATTGAGTCCTTGAATTGCATGAAAATTATCCGGGATTCCATCGAAAAATCATCTTGACTGATGAGGCCCATTTCCACCTCGGTGGCTACGTCAACAAGCAAAATAGTCGTATCTGGGGCTCGGAAAACCCAAAAGTTATTGTTGAGTATCCTCTCCATCCTCAACGTGTGACTGTTTGGTGCGGTCTATGGTCCGGCGGGTGTCATTAGACCTTACTTTTTCCAAAACGAGGTTGGATCAACAGTTACGGTGAATGGATTGCGCTATCGAGAGATGATTAATGATTTTTTATGGTCGGAGTTGGATGGTATTGGTCTAGACAACGTTTAAATACAGCGCTACGTGCCACACAAGCAACGAAACCATTTCTCTGTTACGGGAAAAGTTTCCGGACCGTGTTATCTCTCGAAGAGGTGATAATGTCGAAAAATAACAGCAATCGGTTAAGCCGATTTGATGTAGCACTAATCCAGCGGACGAATCTAAAATTCTATATGGTAATTCCAACGGAACGGGTATGACATTTTTACGGAGTATTTTCCTGATTTTGATCTATATAATTTATAACGACAATACCTAAGTGCTACCTACTGACATTCAACAAAATTAAGGAATATTTTAAATCAAAAAATATGGTTGATATATCATCGTAACGGGCGTGACCTATGGATTTGATAAATTATCGATAAGCCGTCTTCTTTATTGTATACAAGTAAGAACATTTCAGTCGGGAAAACCGACTACAATATACCCTCAGATTGTGAGTAATATAATATTGAATATTACACTATTTATTCTGTCAATTTGTGTGGGAGGCCCCATAAAGGCTTTAACAAATACACTTATTTTTTCGCTGAACAGTAGATACTTTACATAAGCTGTTAACTTTTGTTGAAAAATGGTCCATTTGTATGGTAGGTACCACAAGGGGCGTGGCAATAACGCACTTTTTTCACTGGACTGTGGGTACTATGAAAGCATTACAATGGACAACATTTTCAGTGCTTTTATGAACTCGTATAAATGTTATAAGCTGTTAATTTTTGGTGCAAAATGGTGCATTTGTTGGGTGCTATTAAAAGGGGCGTGGCAACTTCATCCATTGTTCTCGAGGTGATAGCGACTAATAAGCTAATAATATATGTGTAATTTCAGAAGATTCAAGTATAGAAGTTATTAAAGAATCTATATTTTAACCCTTTGTGGTCAGGTACTAGAAGGAGTGGAACTTAGTCGGAGATAGAAAAAAAAGTGAGGAAAGGCAGAAAGTCGGGTGGGGTCGACTATATAATACCCTACACCTCCCTAACAATGCGATGAGGGTCATTGCCATAATAATTTGGAATAATTGGTAAATGGGTAGAAACATATTATCTAATTCTGAAACGATAATCGCTAAATTAAGCAATATTCGTTCCTAAATTGAGAAACATCTTTCTGGAAAATTTTAGTGATCGGAAGTAAAATACAACTTCCATAGCGGTTTGATACCAAATCAGGAGGAACATATATATGGAGCTTTAATATAAATCTGAACCGATCTTCCCTGAATACTTATTCATGTAAAAAAACCACCTTCTGTCGAATTTCGTACTGATCGGATATAAAATACAGTCTCTACAGCGCTTACATGTCAAATCGGGGGTAACATATATATGGATGTTATATCTAAATCCAAACCGAGTTTCTCCGAATTTGGCAGTATTCCTTCATGTAGAAAGAAACTTCTTTTTGCCGACTTTCGCACTGATCGGATATAAAATACAGTTTTTACAGCGCTTACAGGTCAAATCGGGGGTAACATATATATGGGTGTTATATCTAAATCTAAAGCATTTTTCTCCGAATTTGGCAGTATTCCTTCATGTAGAAAGAAACCTCTTTTTGCCGACTTTCGCATTGATCGGATATAAAATAATATTTTTACAGCGCTCACATGTCAAATCGGGGGTAACGTATATATGGGGGCTATATCTAAATCTGAACAGATTTCTTCCAAATTTAAAAGTGTTCATTCATATAATAGGAAACCTCTTTCTGACAAATTTCATACTGATCGGATATAAAATACAGTTTTTACAGCGCCTAAATGTGAAATCGGGGGTAACATATATATAGGGGCTATATCTAAATCCGAACCGATTTTCTCCGAATTTGGCAGTTTTCCTTCATGTAATAAGAAACCTCTTTCTGCCGAATTTCGCACTGATCGGATTTAAAATACAGTTTTTACAGCGCTTACATGTCAAATCGGAGGTAACATATATATGGGGGCTATATCTAAATCTGAACTTTGATTGCAAGAATACATGCATAGACGGACAGACAGACAGACGGACATAGCTAAATCAACTCAGAAAGTGATTCTAAGTCGATCGGTATAATAAACGATGGGTCTATTTCTTCTCCTTTTGGGTGTTACAAACAAGTGCCCTGTACCACAGTGTGGTGTAGGGTATAAATATTACCACATACCAAATTTGAAGTCAATCGGTTACTCCTTTCGAAAGTTATCGTGCGCACCAGCCAGCTGACAGACGGACGGACATTGCTCATTCCACTTAAAGTGACCCAAAACGAATATCCGCCGAACATTCTTAGGGTCTTAGGTCACTCCTTCGATGTGTTACACTTTTGGTCCGTAGCAAATGATATATGTATACCCTCGTATCACTAAAGTGAGGGTATAAATATTGTTCTTGGTATATTGAGAGTAGGGTGTATATTGTAGACTTCAATTGAAATAATTTCAACATACTTATGCCTTTTATTCCAGAACCAATCAAAACCTTTGTAACAATGTATAGGCTGTAGTTGCACCCAACAATTTTATAATAACCTATAGATAGATAGGAAAAAAGCTATTCCTAAATTTCATCAAATCTTCATGAATTTATATTATTCAATTGTTCGTATTTTTTTTACAAAATTCTGATTTAATTTTTTATGTACGATGGGGTCAGTTTACGTGCAATCACTTATATAAAAATTTACAAGAAAAATTATAATATTGACTCAATAAAATTGCTATATCTTTTTGGTCCATAAAGGTTCCATTTGAGTTTTTCATAGTCAGTTCATAATAGTTTGACCCCTTAGTACCAAAAAAATCAAGGATATTAATTTATACTTTTTCAGGATATTCAAGGATTAAAGATATTTTCCGTATTTTCCTCCTTCCACCAAAAGGAAATTTATATTTCGTCCCGCAACATTGAAGTGGAGTAGCAGAGCTTTTCATCGGTTTTAATATCTTCCAAATAAGTAAATCGGTTAAGATGATATGGCTTATTTAACAAATAGTAATTTTGAGAAAAATCCTTGAAATAGGTAACTTTGGAACTCTTTACCACAAAACTACAAAGCATTTTGAAAAAATGCTTACGACAAAACATTTCCGCACACCAATAGAATTATTGTGCTAAATTTTGTGAAAATTGAAAGGCGTCATTTTTGAGTTGGTCGAACGGCTTTGGAATTACCCAATATTTCCGTTTACTTTACCTTTTGTCATTAAACTAAGCAGTTTTTATTTATTTTCCATCTAACATGACATATATTTATATATCCAGCATTATAATTGTACATTTGTTTTTATCCATATAACGGGTTTTCCAACAAGAGGTGTTATTTTGAATCACCCGGTATTTCGGTAGCTGTCACTTTTGAAGCTTTTATACTTTGACATTTGACAAGTAGAAACTACGCCATTACTAAAAATGGAACGATCCACGATTCAACAACGCACTGAAATTATTAAAATTCGAAAATCATCGAAAAATCATCTTGACTGATGAGGCCCATTTCCACCTCGGTGGTTACGTCAGCATCTGTGCCTCGTTAAACACAAGAGTTATTGTTGAGAAGCCTCTTCATCCTCAACGTGTGACTGTTTGGTGCGGTTTATGGTCCGGCGGGGTCATTGGACCTTACTTTTTCGAAAATGAGGTTGGACCAACAGTTACGGTGAATGGATTGCGCTATCGAGAGATGAATAATGAATTTTTATGGTCGGAATTTGATGGTATTGATCTGGACAAAATTTACTTTCAATAAGACGGCGCTACGTGCCACACAAGCAAACAAACCATTGCTCTGTTACGGGAAAAGTTTCCGGACCGTGTTATCTCTCGAAGAGGCGATCACAATTGGCCACCGTGCTACTTCTTCCTTTGGGGCCACGTGAAAGATAAGGTCTACGCCAACAGCCCAGCGTCGATTCAAGACCTCAAAGATAGAATTCGTGAGGCTATGGAGGACATAGGGCAGCCACTTTGCGATTTGGTTATGGAAAATTTCATGAAAAGGATATGGTCATGTAAGCGTGGTCGTGGTGGCCATTTGGCTGATGTTGTTTTTCATTATTAACGGCATACCTTCCTCTTTATTATGAAATAAACATCCGATCATTTATCGCAAAAAATTTCATTTTTCTTTGAATACCAAAATAACACCTCCTGTTGGGAAATCCTTTATAGACCCCATGTAAAAGTCCGATTAGACATCTTGACGCTCAAGGAGACGCATTTTTAACCGATAATTCAGAAATTTTAGGTTTTAAAATATTTATTGCATTTAATCGAACCTAGCGAAAATGGCACATATCGGTCCATGTTTTGCCCTCATATAAAGATTCCTGCCGATTACATATACTTATTGACACTCTACACTGAGCCAAAAATTAACCTTATATAAGGTTAACTTAACCATAAATAAACATGATTTGGAATCTACGTTATATAAGGTTAATTTGAACATTTTCTTGTTGACTGGTATTTAACAATAATAATATTTAATTTAACTATTCCATGGTTGAATTTTTTAACCATGAAAATTGTTAATATTATAATAATAATTGTTAACAATGCATTTTTGAATTTTTTAACCATGAAAATTGTTAATATTAACATTTCATAGTTAATTTATTGAAACAATGCATGTTCAATTTAACAATGAAATTGTTAATATTATTAACTATGAAGATTGTTATTGAAACCTTTTTTATTGTTAATTTCACTATTTAGTGGTTACTTCATGTAACCAGAAACATAGTTGTTTCAATAATTTATAATATTTATATCAAATAAAACAAGAAAAATTTAACTTTCGCATTTTTATTTTTTATTTTATTTACAAAATATATGTTAATATATATATGTATAAGAAACACCTGAAAAGAAAAAAAAACAAAAAGGTTAGAAAATATAAGTATAAATGTAAAAAAGGGTGCAATTCTAAGAAGATCTTTTGACTTTTTACCTAAATTCTGTAGTTCAAAGAGCATAAGCTTTTACCGATGGGCAGATCTGATGGAAAAATCTGCTCTGTGACTATAAGTTAAGTGCCTACGTTTCTGTGCTTGACCAACAACTAAACTCCCTGAATCTTTCGATTATTAAGGGCCCAGGACGGTTAGGCACTTAGTTTGGGGTACTGAGCTTAGTCCGATCTGCAAACTTATAGGAGAGAGGAGATTAATAACAAAGGCAATCTGATAGAAAGCCGATGTCCCACCAAAATCATAATCGGAATAGATATAAAAATCAAGGATTGGGTAAGTCAATGGATGATACTTCAAGGAAGTGTACTGAATTGTATATTAAAAACAAGTAAGAAAGTTTCAGTCGGGTAAACCGACCAAGGTATAGTTGTTATTAAAGAATCAATATTTCACTAAATGTTAACCCTTTGTGTGGGAGGTACCAGAAGGAATGGACCAATATGGCCCATCTTTGAACTTAACCGGAGATAGAAAAAAATATTACCGTATACCAAATTTGAAGTGAATCGGTTACTCTTTTCGAAAGTTATCGTGCGGAAGGTACCAGAAGGAATGGACCAATATGGCCCATCTTTGAACTTAACCGGAGATAGAAAAAAATATTACCGTATACCAAATTTGAAGTGAATCGGTTACTCTTTTCGAGAGTTATCGTGCGCACTAGCCAGTAGACAGACGGACGGACATATCTCATTCGACTTAAAATGACCCAAAACTAATATGCGCTGAACATACTTATGGTCTTAGATCACTCCTTCAATGTGTTACACTTTTGGCCCGTTGCAAATGATATATACCCTCGTATTACTAAAGTGAGGGTATAAAAAACAAATGTATGCATGCATACCACTTTTCCTGTAATTACTTCGCACACTACAACTAGTATTGATACAGCTTATCAACAGTTTCTAGTATTGGCACAACTTACCAACAGATTCAAGGCCGGACTCCCAGCACAAGCAGCCGCAAGCCACAGAAAAAGAAACAACTGAAAAGAAAAAAACAAAAACATCGTTTATATGTATGTATGTAGGTATTACGAAAGCACTTCTAACAACATATGTATGTATGTACATTTAACAGTATCAACATCGCACAACAAAAAAAACTAACGTATGTATGTACGGCGTAGCAGCCACAAGTGTTCAAACGAAAAGACAAGATGAACACATACCCACACGTACACATCACTTCTCTCTGTATGTTTGCTTGCTGCTGCATATACTTACGTACATACATTGTTGTTTTTTCATGCTCAGTTAATGCGACAGCGTGTACATATTTTTTTCCACTCTTAACCACTGAATTTCACAATTGTAATGGCATAATCACAAAAAATAATATTAATATTACATTCGCCTTCACTATAATTAAACAGGCACAAAACACTATTAACATTTTTAACACACATATTTTATTATTTCACTTTTTAAATACACATATGTACATACATACTTATGAATGTAGTTCTTTACAAAATGTTTTACTACTTACCTCTATACCAACAGCTTCCGACCAGCACTAGTCCCATCGACTATTCAACACCAACTGAACTCCCGCACTCGATCAAGCGCCGAAGCTGGCATTTGGTGGTGTTTTCAATGAGCGAGATAAATTCTCTTATGACGACAGTCGCATTCGTTTCAACTTCGTTTAACTTAATACTCAACTTCGTCTAACACAAAGCAGTTGAAAAACGTCGACCACAACAGAGCCGAATTGTTGTTTATCTCGCACATTTTTCTGCCTCTCTTTCAAAAAAACCAACCATATATAATGTTAACTTAACCATTTTTCATGTACATTTGAACTTATATAAGGTTATTTTTGTCTTCGTAATCAAACATTTACCATGAAAAATTTAACCAGACACATGGTTAAAAAAATCATTGTATTTTCGGCTCTGTGTAGAGAACGCGTTTTTGAACCGGCAATGATGCAGTTTAAACATGCATACTTTGTATTGCAATACATCGTAAAAATTTTTCAATTTTTAAATGTTAAAAGTCCCACAATATACTGTAACTGCAAATATTATGTTATATACTTAATTTTATAATAATTACCTAGTATTTAGTACCCATTTGGTGTAGACAAACAAAACAAAAAATAAAGTCTAACACCAAAGCAAAACAAAAAATAAAGTCTAACACCAAAGCAATAACCAAAACCTATCGCTACGAATTAAAGATTTCCTTGTTGAGTTGCAAATATTTAATTAGAAGTTACTGATACCCGCAAATGCTATGCGAATAAAGTGTTTCAAGCACGCAAAACTTAGTTAAAGTTTTCTTTTTGCAGACTCGTCATGAAAGTCCTTTGTCTCATCAAAAGGACATTCAAGCTTAACCTTTAATCGATATTTAAGAAAAACACTTCATTATCGGAGGATTGTTATCTTAAGTATACAAAAGTAACACATGCAAGGCAAATCACATGTACACTCACACATATGTATACTAAATATGTGTTTGTGTATGTATGGCTGTGTGTGTGTCTTGTGTCTGTGCCTAGCGTCTTGAAGAAGGTGTTTAAGTACTGATAAACATTTCATGTCACATGTTTTCTGTTTATACTTAAGCTTCCTTTCATGTTCTTAATTGCTTTTTTTTTCTTAGTTCCATTTGCCTCCTTCGACCAATGCTCCTTTGCCATTGCCGTCCGTGTCAGTCTGTCTGATGAATGTCCTTTTCATTATGCCTTCGTTGTTGCGCTCGTCGCATGTGGGCCTGTGAGCTTTCGTGATAGTTTGCTCTTTAGTTGCTAGGATATGTGGGGGATGTGGGAAAGGACAAAAATCATGTTTGACGAAAATTCTGTTCGATTTCATTCCCAATTCTATTCGGGGGGGCTTTTGCTGTCGTGTCATTCGTAATGAGCCATGAGTCCGCCAAGCGTCCATTAGTTGGTATTCTCAGCTCATTTGTGGCTATTTTTTCTTTTCACAATTAAGTGCTATTTTTATTATGTGTCACATATTTATTGTTTCATTAGTCACAGGAACTTGAAGTGCTGAGAGTATTGAGTGAATTCAAGAAATTTCATCAAATCCGTTCTTAATTGAAATTTAGTAACAATTCTCGATAAGAATATTAACGTGCGTTGAATACGAAAGTCCATCTTTTTAATATGCGGAAGAGAGTAAGAAAATGTATATTTTGCACAGTAGATCTGAATATGTAAAGGTTAAGGACGTCATGATAAGTGAGTTAGTAGAGAGCTGAAGTACCAGCGTGAGTCGTGGATTCGATTCAGTCAAATGCTATGTTTCTCAATATGATTAGGATGATTACCATATGATCTGATACATTAAAATTTTTGTTTTGCTTTTTTAGCATCACACCTCGATTATTATCTGAATCTTTCTGAGTCGGTGTCCGTCCGTCTGTCTGTGTGTGCATTCTTGTAATCGGATTTGACAAGATCTTCTGTTTGAGAAGAACGATCGCCAGTGATATTGGTGTGTAAAGTTTAGTATTGAAAAATCACCAAAAGCATATCCATGCGTGTCATACATAGATCGACAGAAAATGATTAGCTGAACTTATTTTTGTTAAAATTCCAAATCTAAAATTTGTGCAATAGACTGTTATTCTGGAAATGGGATTTGACATCTAAGTAGTTCTATAAAATTTTTATTTTTCATCTTATCAATATGCAATTTGGAAGATAAGAGTTTACTCATCCAGAAACCATCGCATTTAAACCAAATTGCTTCACATACGAGTGTTGGAGAGTCGGTGCTCGGAATTAAATTAAATAACTTCAGTGTGTCGTAAAACATTGAACATTTTGAGAAAAATATGTTATCGCTCGTCGTAGCTACCTTAAGCGAACAGAACTTTAAATTAAAATAAATCAAAGAAAATATTTATAACCTCAGTTTAGTCTACCCTCGAGACAATTGAAAAAACATTTTGTTTTAATTTTTTTAAAGCCCGCGGAGTCGGCCTATTTTTATTATGTGTCACATAGTTTTTTATAGTAATTTGTGTTTGAATTAAAGTGTGTACACCCAAAGCAAAATTTTCATAGTTTTTAAAGTGCAGGGACGTATCCAGAGGGGGGCCCGGGACCCCCCCCCTAAGTGTTTTAAACATAGGCATAAACTGTTTACAGTTTTTAAAATCACTCTAAAAAACACGAAAAATATTTGGAAGGCCGTTAAAAAACAATACTAAAGAGTAAAAAATGGTAACAGTAAAAGTAATAACAACTAAAAATAAGAAAAGTGCATGGTTTCCTCGCTAAAACTTTTTAAATTATGCATCGATTTTCTTCGGCATGGTCTCAATTTATTCATAACCTTTCAGAGCTTACGATGAAATCACAAAAATATCACCATTATGCGTTTCTAGATGTTTTTATGAGGCTTTTATTTAAAAATATCAAAATTTTCTCAAAAAATATGATTTTTTGCAATACTTTGTAAAGCTTACCTGAACCAATTCGGACGAATGGTTCTCTAGTTATGCCATAATATGTGGTTCAACCTTTCTTTTTTCTTAGCCTAAAGAGTTGTATCTTTAAATTCTCGCGATAAGCTGTGATATGGAAAGAAATTAGTGGTTAAACCACATATAGTGGCATAACTCGAGAACCATTTATCCGAGTTGGTTGAGGAAAGTTTTAAAGAATTAAATATTAAGTAGCCTTCAACTTCATATAATATCATTTTCCATCCGTTCAGCGGTTTCGACGATATACGAGTATTACAAAATATTGCAAAAAAAATGTAATTTTTTGTGGTAATAAGTAGGCGTTTTTTAGGACAACATTGTTCATACCATATCTGGACGAAGTAATATCACATTTAAATAATAGATTTTCCGAACATGAAGATATAATTACAAGTCTGTTTAATATCGCTCCGATACGAGTTGTAAATCTAATAAAGGAAGATTTCGAAGAAGTCACACTTTTTTACAAAAACGATTTAAAAAATTCAGCAAAATTTTTTAGCTGAAATAAGTATATGGATTGATTATTGGAAGCAGAAGAATGATAAGCCATCAAATGCATTAGATGCTATTTCAGTTTGTGATGAGGACATGTTCCCAAGCGTTTTTACCCTTTTGCAGATACTGGCCACAATACCTGTGACAACGGCATCTGCTGAGCGAAGTTTCTCGTCGTTAAGAAGAATAAAAACTTATCTCCGAAACAGAATGGAAGGAGAAAGGCTATCTTATCTGACTTTGATGTCTATATACAAAGATGAAGTCAAAATCGATGAAATAATTGATATATTTCTTTCAAAAAATCGAAGATTTACTGATTTAATTTTTACTGATCTCGTACTTAAGTACACACTTATATTTAGGAATAAAAAACTAAGGAACTTAACTTCCATTACCTACACAATAAACGCAATTTTTCTAATTGTTTATCTTTGTTATGGAAAAAAAAGGTTCGCAATCTAAATCTCCAATTGCCGCGTAACGGCAACGTTATTATTCGTAAATTTTCAACGATTTGCAAGCGCTGCTTTCATGTAAGTCTATCCACGATGAAATCGCAAACCAAACTATACAAAGATCAACTATCAGCTATTATATCTGTTTTCAAATAACGCAGTGTTGACACAAAATGTAATATGTTTTGAAACATGGATAAATGTATATAGCCACAACGCATTTTTCACACTTCATACACGATCGACTGGTGCAATTTAATCCTTGGCAAGGCCGTTACTGATTTTCGGAGATTTTTTAAATAAAATTCCAATCAAACAAATTTGTCACAAGGATTGCTTAATTTTGGACTTACGAAAGTTCAAGCATCAGTAGCAATCGAAAGAATTCATAAAAAATGTAATTTCAATAAATTTGTAGACCATTAAAAAAAGTAACGGTCGTTACTTTATAAATGTGCTGAATTCAAATTTCGGAAACAAACATCATGTACTGTAAAATTTTTCGCAGGAAGTGTGAAGTAAAAAATCTGATTAAATTCTTGGAAATATTTTGTTTAAGGAATGGGTCTATTTTTAAACCAAAGAAAATTAGATATTTTTTTTTTTTAAAGTAACGGTCGTTACATTATAAAAAATTAAACGTTTTTTGTTTTTTTTTTACGAAATTTTCTTACGCGCTCGCATTTGTTTTTCGTTCCTGACTTTGGCGTTCGTCCGTCATCACCTTTTTTGACCCAGTTTTCGTTTTTTTGAGCGCTCTCTCTCTCTCTTTTGCCAAGAAGCCTCATGCTTTCCTGCGTCTTATTTTCGTTTTTTCTGTATTTTTGCATCTTGGTAAGTCCCACCCGACAGGCTGTGCGTGCTATAGTGGATACATTTGAATCCAAATTTTCACTTTTGGATGTTCCGGCGCCAAAGATACGCCGTACCGCTCGACGCGACGAAAATATCGCAACCGTAAGAGTATCCGTTCAAAATGAGCCAAATCAGTCGATTCCACGTCGTTCTCAGGAATTAGGCATCTCTCAAACCACACTGTGGCGTATTTTTGCGAAAAGATCTTGGCCTTCATCCTTATAAGATCAAACTGACTCAAGAACAAAAGCCACTTGATCATTTGAAACGCCGAAACTTCTCCGATTGGGCTCTGGCAAAGTTAATGTTATGTCCTTAATGGAAAACCCTTTATTATAACCAATCAATGAAGTTTTTATTATATTTTCATTGAGCTTGAGATTCCTGAGAAATAACAATTTTCCACATCTGTAATTTACAATGTTTTGGTCCATTCGATCTGTACCACCCATATGTTTATTATACTTTTCCACTGAATATAGCTAGGGATATCCCTCTCGGTTGAATCGCGTAGTTTTACTTACAGGATCTTAATCATATAATGTGGAAGCAAGACAAACACATTTATTATCGCCCCACTTGGTAATGGAGATGTTGTGATCTTTCAGAACAATGCTTTAAATTTTTCCTCGTTCGCCTTTATTTATATGTTGATTGCTCGATAACGGACAAATGTGGGGAATTCGCGTATCTCGAATTGTTCCTGTGGTAGAATGACCGATTTTCTTCAAATAATCAAGCACAGGAATACCAGTGAAAAGTTTATCAAAGTAAAACGAATGCCTCAATTTGTTCATGTGGCCGGGAAACTCCTGAAGAATTTTAAGTAATAGAGCGACACATTTTCCATAGTTTTTCTCTAATCCTGGATTAATACGAGGGTAGATTTCGAAATTGACCGAATACCCATCAGATGTATTCAAGCACCACACCTTGTAACCGAACCGCAACGGTCTTCCTTTATGGAATTGTTTCCAAATTTGTCGACTAAAATATATAAAGGGTTTTCAAACAAGAGTTGTTTTTTTTTGTATTCAAAGAAAAATGCCATTTTTTGAGATAAATGGGCGCATGTTTATTTCATAATAAAGAGGAAGGTATGCCATTAATAATGAAAAACAATATCAGCCAAATGGCCACCACGACCACGCTTACAGGACCATATCCTTTTCATGAAATTTTCCATAACCAAATCGCAAAGTGGCTGCCCTATGTCCTCGATAGTCTCACGAATTCTATCTTTGAGGTCTTGAATCGACGCAGGGCTGTAGGCGTAGACCTTATCTTTCACCTGGCCCCAAAGGAAGAAGTAGCAAGATGTTAAATCACAAGATCTCTTTGGCCAATTGTGATCGCCTCTTCGAGAGATAACATGGTCCGGAAACTTTTCCCGTAACAGAGCAATGGTTTCGTTGCTTGTGTGGCACGTAGCGCCCTCTTGTTTAAATTAAACGTTGTCCAGATCAATACCATCCAACGCCGACCATAAAAAATCATTAATCATCTCTCGATAGCGCAATCCATTCACCGTAACTGTTGATCCAACCTCATTTTCGAAAAAGTAAGGTCCAATGACCCCACCGGACCATAAACCGCACCAAACAGTCACACGTTGAGGATGAAGAGGCCTCTCAACAATAACTCTTGGGTTTTCCGAGGCCCAGATGCTGACGTAACCACCGAGGTGGAAATGGGCCTCATCAGTCAAGATGATTTTCGAATTTTAATAATTTCAATGCGTTGTTGAATCGTGTATCGTTCCATTTTTAGTAATGGCGTAGTTTCTACTTGTCAAATGTCAAAGAATAAAAGCTTCAAAAGTGACAGCTACCGAAATACCGGTTCATTCAAAATAACACCTCTTGTTAGAAAACCCTGTATTTAATCATGGATTCATCGTACTACAGATTTTCTTGCGGGTGAAAATTTTTAATAA
Source organism: Eudasyphora cyanicolor (assembly GCA_963930755.1). NCBI lineage: Eukaryota > Metazoa > Arthropoda > Insecta > Diptera > Muscidae > Eudasyphora > Eudasyphora cyanicolor. The sequence continues at coordinate 168,548,860 of OZ005736.1, read as the reverse complement.
AATGTTGCTTCAGTTTGTCTGTGAGTGGTCGCAATTTCCTCAATTTATCTTTCATATCACATCCTGCTCTCGAAGCTAAATTAACGCAACGTTAAATTTGATGAAATCGATCACGAGACAAAACCATCGATATCATTTCATTATAAAGATCACTATCATGACTCCAGTAGGATTGTGTGCATGGAACATTATTGTAGCCTGTAGCAAACATTATGCCAGTGAAAATTCTCAGTTCGTCTTTCATAATATTTTGAGACTTTTGCGAAATTAGCACTCCATATTCGTTACTTTCATAACAAATTAGTTGCTAAATATCATCGTCATAGAATTCAAGTAAAACATGAGCTTCCTTGGCGGAATCCAAATAATTTGGGGTTGAAAATATCGACTTTGTAGCGTGAAATGCACTTAAATTTGTCTTTTAAATGCGGCACAGACGGCGGAATTTCTGGACCAACATAGCGCCATGACATCGATAGAACTCGCTAAATTTTCGACTTCGGTGTAAATCAAGATTAGTCCCACCTTCGTTTTCATCTACATCAACTTCAGCTGAATCATAAGCTGGGTCAGGTGGCTGCATATAGACGGCAGCAATATCTTCCTCTCCTGAATCATCAAGCAAAGAGTGTATTTCATGAAGTTTCATACTTAAAGTAAAACATGATAAATGAAAAACACATAAAAACCTTGCAAACGTACACAGAAGAAAAAAATCAATATAAACAAGGCGTTTTATATGCATAATACACGTAAAATAGCGTAAATATTTCCTTGATAGTTTTGTAATGGATCACTGCGGCCGCACCATATAGTACTGCTTTTATTCAACACACGTTTTGAAAAACAACAACATATTTTGTGCATCTAAATATTGTCCACTGTAGCTTATTTCTTTTACATTCATTGTGTTTTAAAGTGTCACCGAAAATAAATTGAGGAATATATTTAATTTGCTTTTACCTCTGGCTAGAACACATTTTTCCACTTTTGTGTTATTTTTTTTTCTGGTTCACTTTGTCCGTGCTTCTAGAACAGCAAATGTAACTCGAATGACCGAAATATATTAGAGACACATATTTAGCGGCATTCAATTACCCTTAGAAAAAATTGTATTAATATCTAAATGTTAAATCTGTGGATTTTTTCTGTTAAAGCGCAAAAGACTTATAGTAGTACCGTCGCAGCGATAGGGTTAACAATCCAAATTTCGTTCTTCTGTAACTACTGTACTGATTTTAAAAATGTTTCTTTTATATGAAAGCTTCTTGACCACACCGTAGAAGAACGAAATTTGGTACATACGTTTTTCGAGCTGCTATCTACAACTATCTACAAAATGGACGGGATCGGATAAGTGAGTGTTGTTGTTGGAACAGTTCTGCTGCTGATTCCAACGTGTTTTCCCTGAAATTGGCGTAGTGTTAGCTCATTTGTAATTGTAATTGTATGTAATGGAACTAGTGATGTTAGGGTTGTGTTTATTATTGATGACAAATATGATGGAGTTGTGTTGTGGGTATTATGAGGAGGGGAGGTGGGAAGGTGAAGGAAGTGTGCCACCTCAATTGGTCGACGCCACAGATCCAGAGGGCATAGGTCTGTGGGTCGGTTTGGACAGCTAAAAAAGTGCGCTGTGTCGAGCTGTCCTTGCCTGCACTCGGTACAATTATCCTCAACACCCGCTATTATCCTAGCTTGATAAGTGTTGAGGATTGTCGACCAGCCTGATCTTAACTGTGCGAGGGTGGTTCTGGTTCCTCTGGGCAAGGTCCGTTCGGCATCTGCTATCGCTGGTGGGTGATCGTTGAGGACTCTATTGTTGTTACACCCGTTAATAGCGTGTTGGACTGCTTCAGTGTGTAACCGGTTCAGCGCTGCTGCCAGTGACAATCGGTCCATGTCACTAGATATGACATGTTGGATGTCGGAAGTGGGTGTGGACGGGATCGGATAAGTGGGTGTGGACGGGATCGGATAAGTGGGTGTGGAAAAAGTGGGCGTAGCAATGTTTCAAAATTTAATATCTTTTATTTAATTTTACCTTCCCCACAAAGGGTGAACATTTAGTGAAATATTTTTTATTTAATAACTTATATACTACTTATTTGAATCCTCTGATATTTTACACATAGTATTAGCATATTAGACACTATTTCCTCGAGGAAAATGGGCGAAGATGCCACGCCCTTTTCGTACCTCCCACACAAATGGACAATATTGAACCAAAAGTTAATAGCTTATAAGTTAATTACCAGTGCATACAAAGAATTTTGTACAGTGTAATGGTTTAATAGTACCTACAATACATTGAAAAATTGGCATTATTGCCAAGCTCCTTTTGGTAACTCCCACACAAATGGACCGTTTTGTACCAAAAGTTACTAGCTTATAACTTTAATACCAGTGCATACAACTACTCGAAATTTTGTACAATGTAATGCTATTATAGTATCTAGAGTCCAGAGAAAAAGGGACGTTACTGGTACGCCCCTTTTGATACCTCCCACACAAATGGACCTTTTTGTACCAAAAGTTAATACCAGTGCATACAAATGCTTGAAATAAAGTGCAATGCTTTTATAGTACCGAGAGTCTTGAGAAAAGTGGCCGTAATTTGCACGACTACTTTGGTACCTCCCACACAAATGGACCATTTTGCACCGAAAGTTAACAGCTTAAAACTTTAATCCCAGTGCATATAAATACTTGAAATTTTGTACAGTGTAGTGTAACTAGAGTCCAGAGAAAAGTGACGTTATTAGGACGCGTTTTTGGTACCTCCCACACAAACAGCTTTTAACTTTAATACTAGTACATACTTTAAAGTCATCAAATGCAATTTAAATTGATAATAATTTAATTAAAACAAAAAAATTAATAAATTTACTAATATTTTTTGGGACTCAAGTTGAGGGGATTTATAAGTCGGTTTTCCCGACTGAACTATCTTACTTGTTTTAAGACACGTTTTATTCTTCTCAGTAATTCAACGTTAATTTTTCTGAAATTTTACATGTTCGTAAAATTTTTTTATTGACATCGTATAATCTTTCACAGTTGGAATAAATATAAATTGAAAATTAGTGCATTGAAACATATTTTATTGTTTCTTATGTCATTTTAAATTAAAAGGTATAAGTCGAAATAAATGAAAAATTAAAAATGAAATTCGAAAAATCTGCAACGTTTTGAAAATCTTTTTTATACAAATATATTTGGAGAAGACCCTAAACAATTATTTTATTTGTATATAAACACATATTTTATTTAAGAAAATTATTTTGCAAATATATTTTGTTGTAATATGTGTGTTTCAAATAAATTTTATTGATTTTCAAATAAAATGTATTTGCTCAGAAATATAAAATATTTAAAAATTTGTGTTTCAAATATATTTTCTTTCGACCGTCCCGTGTACGGTTTTTAATATTATAGCTTTGATATTGGAGAAAATTTAGTTGTGGAATGTACGTAAAAAATTGTGAAATTTAGAGAAGCTGGAAACAATTCTAACTATAATTTTTGGACAGTTCTTCGAAAACATTCTCCATGAAGATTCATTCCAGATGAATATCATCTTATCATCTTATTTAAATAACTTTCTCTGAAATTCCAAAATGCGATATATACTTTTTTATACCCTACACCACACTGTGGTACAGGGTATTATAACTTTGTGCATTTGTTTGTAACACCCAAAAGAAGAAGAAATAGACCCATCGTTTATTATACCGATCGACTTAGAATCACTTTCTGAGTTGATTTAGCTATGTCCGTCTGTCTGTCCGTCTGTCTGTCCGTCTGTCCGTCTGTGCATGTATTCTTGTAATCAAAGTACAGGTCGCAATTATGGTCCGATCTCGACGAAACTTTACACATATCTTTTTTTTGGCCCAGGGACGATCCCTATTGAATTTGGTTAAAATCGGTTCAGATTTAGATATAGCCCCCATATATATGTTAGCCCCGATTTGACATGTAAGCGCTGTAAAAACTTTATTTTATATCCGATCAGTATGAAATTCGGCACAAAGAGGTTTCTTTCAACATGAAGGAATATTGCCAAATTCAGAGAAAATCCGTTCAGTTTTAGATATATGTAAGCGCTGTAGAAACTCTATTTTATATCCGATCAGTGCGAAATTCGGCAGAAAGAGGTCTCTTATTACATGAAGGAATACTGCCAAATTCGGAGAAAATCAGTTCAGATTTAGATATAGCCCTCATATATATGTAACCCCCGATTTGACATGTAGGCGCTGTAGAAACTGTATTTTATATCCGATTAGTATGAAATTCGGCAGAAAGAGGTCTCTTATTACGTGAAGGAATACTGCCAAATTTGGAGAAAATCAGTTCAGATTTAGATATAAAACTATATTTATATCCGAAAACTGGATTTTATATCCGATCAGTATGAAATTCGGCAGAAAAGGGTTTCATATTATATGAATGAACACTTTAAATTTGGAAGAAATCGGTTCAGATTTAGATATAGCCCCCATATATAAGTTACACCGATTTGACATGTAAGCCCTGTAAAAATGTTATTTTATATCCGATCAGTGTCTGTATTTTATATCTGATCAGAACGAAATTCGACAGAAAGAGGTCTGTTTACAAGAATGAGTATTCAGGGAAATCGGTTCAGATTTAAATATAACCTCCATATATACATATGTTCCTCCTGATTTGGTGTCAAAGCGCTATATAAGTTGTACTTTACTTCCGATCATTTAAATTTTCAAGAAAGATGTTTCCCAATTTAGGAACGAATATTGCTAAATTTAGCGATTATCGGTTTAGAATTAGATAATATGTTCCTACCTATTTAACAATTATTCCAAATTATTATCGCAATGACCCTTATCGCATTGTTAGGGACGTGTAGGGTATTATATAGTCGGCCCGCCCGACTTTCTGCGCTTCCTTACTGATTTTTATTTTAAGAATCTGTTTTTGGGTAAAAAGTTATAAAGATCTGTTGACAATGAATATTTTAAAGCGCCTACATTCAAAATCGGGGTATAGGTGTTATGTGGTCTATATCTAAATATGAACCAATCTTCTTTAAATTTGGCAGTGTTCATTCCTGGTTGAAGGAATCGCTATATACTAAATTGTATGTAGATCTGATGAGAAACGGATATTCTATGGCGCTTAGATTCAAAGATCTAAACCCGCAAAAAATTTCATAAAATGCCAGTTTATTATAAGCTCAAACAACTTTCGAAAGATTTGATACAACATGTGGCGTCTATCCCGCGTAGAGGCCAAATCGGGATGTATCGTATTGAAAAAGCACTAAATCTGGTGCGAAAAACACTAAGTTGGCATCCCTGATTAATAATGGTTGCGATTTTCCAGTCAAATAAAAATAAATAACACTGTTGCGTTTTCATTCTGTATCGGTAACTTTTTGCTTCTGTAGGCTTGTAAACAATGTAACAGACAGACGCTTGTCAAAAAATTTATCGAGTGGCCATTTAACATTTGGTGTGTTCCTTATTTTTTTTTACTTCTTTCTATACATTACTTGGTGTAATTATGTTTGAGTTGAAATATCAGAAGTAAGAAATACTTCTTGTTCGTTTGCATTACGCCTTTCTTGATAAGAGCTGCGTTTTGAACTGAATAATCACAGCTGTACCTTACTGAATATTGAAGTAGCTTTCATGAAATCGCGATACAAGGAGCTAAGCTGTCATGTAATTGTATTGCAACACCGTTTTGAGAAAACTTTGCATTCTATAGCAGTATGCAGGCAAAAGTGGTATAAAGCCAGAAGAATATTCTAGTTACAACTCATTTATTTTCGAGTTTAGAACGCCAAAATATGACAAACAAATTTGTACATATAGCTTGGACAAATGATTGGGAATTATTACTTACTCGTAGAAGCTCTTAAGGTTTGATGTTTGTGATTCTTTTTTTCCACTGACATTTAAAGTACACACTATAAGATTTATATTTCATTTATAAATTTATGGAAATAATGTTGAAATCTCTCGAAGTAACTTTCTTTTTATATTAAGTAGCTTCTCTCAAAATATCAATTGTCCTTATCAAAACTCACCTTAACTGCCTCGTCCTCGTTATCTTGTTCCCTCTTATTTTTAGTACTACTGTTATCACAGGAAAGTATTGCCAAATTGAAAAAGGGCATCGATAGCTCGAAGTGAATTGGAAAAGTTTTACAACCGCACATTATCGCAAAGGAAACTTCATGAAATACACACGAGTGAGGGTGAGAGTGTAAGTATGTGTGTGTATAATCCTAAAGTAACTCATGCCAAGAAACGCGTATTCCCTCGTATTTGTATGAACATACGTGAACGTAAAAATGTGATTGAATTGCCTGAATGGAGAGGGGTGGATCCACCGCCTTCGTATGTTCGAAACGACGTCGTCATCGTCGTGCTCAGGAAGGATATCAGCGTTAATCCTTCTGTTAAGTGTATTGTATAAACATTTCACGTACAATTTGCCAAAAGGTATACTTACAATCTCTCTCCTTCCCTTACACGTACACATATACATATGTAAGGCGGGGGAGCAGTGTATTTATGTCTTGTGTCCTTTTAGTGGATGTGTGCCTGTGTAGTTATTGAACTTTTTAGAGGGTTCTTGAACCACTTAATATTGGAGTCTTTTATTGTCGGCTGTTTGTTAAGACCGACCTCCCAATGTATGTACTCGTACGTTGTGATCTTTGTCGTTTTCTTTACCTTTGACCCTATTATTTGGTAAATTACCTTTCTGAAAGTATTTTCTTTACAAATAAATACCAAAAAGGTACTTTCACATGTAGTAGTGATAATCTACTATTTAAGGAGTTTATGTTTGCCTTTTTTATATATTTTCTTGAGATACTTGCAGAGTTTATTGGCTGTGTTTTAACCAATTATCATTACCTTGAGTGAATTGATAAAGTTTGGATATGTGTACCAAGAAATGATTTTGTTTTTAATTTTGCAGAAATTTATTGGAACATTAAACCACAACAAACATTTCTGCTTATTGCTATATAATGTTTTATAACAGTCAGAAAATTTGCCAAAAAAATGTGTAGTTTTAACATATTGAAGAATTTAATAATTAAGACAATTCAGTCGAATAAACCAGAAATGTCAATTTGGGAAAACACTATATAAAATATCTCATAGGTTAAAGTACTATAACTATTTTACTGAATTTTTATAACTTTTGTGGGAGGTCAATATTGTACAACATCGACCTAAAACTACACGGGCAAAATCGGTTTTTTTGATATATTAGAACAGAAGGAAAATATATTTGGAACAAACACTTTTAAATATTAAATATTTGTGAGCAAAAACATTTTATTTGAAAATCAATAAAATTTATTTGGAAATAATTTTCTCAAATACAATATGTGTTTATATACACTGAAAATTATTATTTAGAAATTTCCCCAAATACCTTTTTTTAAAAAGTTTTTCAAAACGTTGCAGATTTTTTGAATTTCATTTTTAATTTTCGAGTTATACCTTACAATTTAAAATTACATACGTTTCAATAGCTTTTGCTTAAAATCACTAATTTTCTATTTATTCCAAGTCATCATTTGTTATCAACCCATCCGCAAGGTATCATTTCAGTTATGAAGGAATTTTACGAACATTTAAAATTTAAAAAAAAATTAATTTGGGATTATTGAAAAGCATAAAACTTGTCCTAAAATAAAGGTATTTACATATTTTCTGAATACTTAAAGGGAAACAAATATTAGTTTCGTTAATAATTAATTATTAGTTAATAGTCCCAAATAAACTTGTTTGTAACACACATTTTCTGCTTCGATTAAGCACGTCGAAATTATACACGCTGAAAGAAATTGCTTCTGTAGTATATTGTCCCAAACATATTCAGCTTGAAATATATAAATGTTTACAGTACACTCGAAATATATTATATTTGGCACACACAAATATTATATATTTTGTTCTAAACAAATCTTTGTTTCCGTCCTAATATTTTTTTATTTGAGACTGTTATTTACGAAAGAAATATTTATTTGAATTTATGTATCAAAACCTTAATTTGAAATATATCAATACCTTAATTTTAAGACAAGTTTTATAATTTTCAGTAATTCAACGTTAATTTTTTTCAGAAATTTTAAATGTTCGTAAAATTCCTTTATACATAATTGAAATGTTATAATCTTGCATACTTGCATATTGCATAATGGGTTGGAATACATAAAAATTCGTAATTATTGCTTGCAAAAAAACGATATTACGATACAAAATCATCTTGACTGATGAGGCCCATTTCCACCTCGGTGGCTACGTCAACAAGCAAAATTGTCGCATCTGTGGCTCGGAAAACCCAAGAGTTATTGTTGAGAAGCCTCTACATCCTCAACGTGACTGTTTGGTGTGGTTTATGGTCCAGCGGGGTCATTGGACCTTACTTTATCAAAAATGAGGTTGGATCAACAGTTACGGCGAATGGATTGCGCTATCGAGAGATGATTAATGATTTTTTATGTTCGGAGTTGGATGGTATTGATCTGGACAACGTTTACTTTCAACAAGACGGCGCTACGTGCCACACAAGCAACGAAACCATTGCTCTCTTACGGGAAAAGTTTCCGGACAGTGTTATCTCTCGAAGAGGTGATCACAATTGGCCACCGAGATCTTGTGATTTAACACCTTGCGACTTCTTCCTTTGGGGCCACGTGAAAGATAAGATAAGGTCTAAGGTCGTGAGGCTATCGAGGACATAGGGCAGCCACTTTGCGATTTGGTTATGGAAAATTTCATGAAAAGGATATGGTCCTGTAAGCGTGGTCGTGGTGGCCATTTGGCTAATGTTGTTTTCCATTATTAACGGCATACCTTCCTCTTTATTATGAAATAAACATCCGATCATTTATCTCAAAAATGCAATTTTTCTTTGAATACGAAAATAACACCTCTTGTTGGAAACTCTTGTTGGTATTCACAATATAAGCTGTGAACTTTTTTACGAAATCGTACGTTTGTGTTGGAGGTACCAAATAACGCACATTTTTCGGCGGATTGTAGGTACTATAAAAAATTAAACTGTCCAAAATTTGAAGTATTTGTATGCACCAGTATTACATTTATAAGCTCTTAACCTTTCGTACAAAATGGTATATTTTGTGTGAGAGGTACCAAAAGGGACTGGACTCTAGGTGCTATAAAAGCATTACACTGTACAAACTTTCAAGTATTTCTCTGAAGTGATATTAAAGCTATAAGCAGTTAACAGGATGCAAAATGGTCCATTTGTGTGGGAGGTACAAAAATGGGCGTAGCGAATTCGGTCACTTTTCTCGAGCTGATAGCGACTATAAATTTGTGGAATTTCAGTAGAATTGAATAAGTAGTTTAGAAGTTATTAAAGAATCAATATTTCAGTAAATGTTAATCTTTGTGGAAGAAATACTAGGATAAGTGGACCAATATGGCCCATCTCCGAACTTAGCCGGAGATAGAACAAATTATTTCCACAAACCAAATTTGAAGTCGGTTACTCCTTTCGCAATTTTTCGTGCGCACCAGCCAGCAGACAGACGGACGGACGGACGAACAGACGGACATTGCTCATTTGTCTTAAAATTAACCAAAATTGATATCCGTCGAACATTAGGGTATTAGATCATTCTTTGGTTGTGTTACACTTTTGGCCCGTAGCAAATGATATTTACCCTCGTAGCACTAAAGTAAGGGTATAAATGTAATAACTGTGGATTTTTTCAAAAAGGAATTTTATCGCAATACCTTGTAACATATCTTTGAAAAATGCTGCTACTTAATGTATGATTATATTTCATGAACGAATTACCATAAATATATGGTATTACCTCTATTTTTTATCTTTATTTTGATAGATTGAATAGACCACAAAGCTCTTATAGAAACCGATCTAAGCTTTCTTTCTAAAATAAAAATATGCTTTTTGAATAAAATTTAAAAAGCATGTTTTAATTTCGCAAAAAAAATTAATAATAAAATGTTTTGTGAATTTTTTATTTTCTTAAAAAGATTGAAGAAAAAGCTATCGAAAACACTGTTGGCAAAATTAACCAAATATATACAATAGGTAACACTATGCAACAAATGAACACTTGGAAAATACACGGACTTGACAGTATAGGTTCGATTGTACTACCAAAGGGTAGTATAACCCCATACTCGGTTTGGCGAAATTGGTGACCAAATTTTTTATGGACCTTCAAAGTTTCTGAAAATCAGTGGGCCCCTCCAAAAATGTGTCATCAGCTTTTGTCCAACAACTAATTCAGACTTGGTAATACCGCTTAACTATATTGCAATAATGTAGCTAAAAACATATTGAAAAAAGTTTCTTAACATTTTGTGCAAAAAAAATTTTCCGGTATTTGTTCAGCAACTTTATAGAAAATATTAAGGCCAATATTTTTGTGGAACATATTAGCTAGCTAGCTCCCCCACATAACTGTAATTTTTGGCGCCATTTTAACAAATCGTAAAAACACCCCTTAAAAAAGGGAGAATGAAATGTTCTACAAAATTGTTGGCCAAAAAATTTTTACAATATGTCTCAGAACACCTAAAGCCCAAAATTTAACACAAAAACCAAAAAAAACGGTTTTGAGCTATTCAGTGTTCCCAGACACGTTCAGGTTGTATTGAATATGTTCACAAAAGTTGACCAGTTTTACGTTGGCTACAATTTTGCCAAACATTGGTAGTAAACATTACGAGTTCCTGAAAGTTAGCTGGAAAAAGTGAAAAAAACAATTTTTTTCCTTCACTTGTTTAAAAAAAATGTACTGGAAAATTTTCTTGGCATAAAACGTTAAGAAACTTTGTCCAGCTTATTCTTGGCTACATTATTGCCTAATATAGTTAAGCGGTATCACCAAGTCGGAATTAGTTGTTGGACAAAAACTGATGACATTTATTTTGAGGGGCCCAATGATTTTCAGAAAATTTGGAGGACCATAAAAAAAATTATTCATTAATTTCGCCAAACCGAGTATAGGGTTATACTACCCTTGATAGTAGAATCGAACCTGTACTGTTAAGTCCGTATATTTTTTCACTGTTGCTCAGTGTAATTAGTTATATATACGGGAAAAAAGTACTGCTTAACCAAAATGTAAATATTCAATACCCTCCAACTTGGACAGTCCGTAACCGATATCGATGAAGTTTTTTTGTCATAACTACTATCCAATAGAACTTAACTTGGTGCAAATTCCAACACGATCAGAAGTAATCGATTTTAAAAATTTACCCACTTGACATGAAGTCTCCCATATACTATACATACGAGTATATACATTATAGGGTATCAGATCAATATTCCAATGTTTTGTAAACGGAATAGCAATTCTATGGTGGAGTGTCTAAAAATCGTACCAATATTTGCTACAACGAAATGTGTTTGCAGCACCTACTTTCAGTTCAAAGAAAGCGTAGCTATTAAGCCTCATCATATACAGCTCTCCAACAGACAAATTGATGCGAAATTTGTTACCCATAACTTCTGAAGAAAAGCCTCAATGTCTTTGAATTATCTTTTTTACATTATTAAAACAACGACTTTAGTCTGTCAAAGAATGAGAAAATTGTTACCAACATTATTATCTCCATTTATACGTTTTCCGTATTTAGGTTACAAAATCAAATTCTAGAAACACAACGAATTATATCTGCAAATAATTCCTGACCTGCTCCTCTCTAACTAACAAAAACACTTTTAAGAACTAATCCACAATCATTAGCTGGAATTATTTCGGATTAGATGATTAGATACCACTTTTTTGTTCAACAATACAATAACAATTAATCATCCACTTGTTACAGGACAATTACACTGTTTTTTTATGGACATCAAATCAAACTTGCCCTCACACAGACAACTCTCCCGTTGCCCAACAAATTATCAATAAAATAAAAAAACAGTCCATAAAGTGGACATGTGTACAATTATTTCATTACATCACATTCGGTCATCATCCCTTATCCTGTGAAAGCATTGATGAACGCCGTCAAAAGTTTCATGGTCATTTTTCATCACTCAGTGGGTGCCAGTAGTTGTAGACAAAGTACAAGAACCACGGACCAGCAACAATGACCACGAATAACTTAGGAAGCAGGAAGAATGCGAAGAAGTAATAAAAAACATGATTGACAATAGACAGGCCCGCTGTCACGCACGGCAAATGTCAAAGTACATGACATTATCTTCAAATAATGAAATGACCAAACATGCCTCGACCCTCGCACCCACTCCCATTTATTCATCAACACACTGGCGGACACACATCAATGAAATCAAGGATGGGCTGATAAGGATTGGTCGACTGTCAATGCAATGGTCAAGTGTTGACCAGTGCCAGTGGCAGAGTGAAAAGGGGGGATGGGAGGGAAGTCTGGCCGAAAACATTGATTTGACATTAATAAAAGCTAATGTTTATCGAAACAAAGCGAAAAAACCATTGTGACTGAAATAAAGTTCCAAAGACGTGACCAGGATCCAGAGGCAGAATGCCAATTAATTTGTGATCAATCAATGACAACTTTACAGATATCTGCACGGACATATGCTGTGCGGGAGCTTTGTCCTTGATAATAATGTTGATGTTGAATTTTAGGAAACGGAGATATCGAGCCCTAACCGCCAAAAAAACTTAACCGACAAAATTATCGATTTTCGTTTTTTGATGAAAATCGATGAGGAAGCATAATTCCCATCACCGGTAAAAATTTCGTAGCTGAAAAATGTACCGTTACGAAGAAAAAGACAAAACAAAAATAACTCAAACGACATTTACATTTTGTTTACAAATTTCCTGACCGCGTAGTGTCGTTTACGTTAAATTTTCATTCTGAATTTTATTTGAACGGCGTTAAAAAAGTTAGCATTTTTGCGTCGATTGTTTGATAATATTTATTATAATGGCATCTGGTGGAAGAAAGGTAACTATAACCAAAAGGAGAAGAGATCCATAGTGTATTATACCGATCGACTTGGAATTACTTCCTGAGTCGTAATCGTTGTAATCAAAGTTGTGGTCGTATTTGTGGTCCGATCGTGATGAAATTTAGCAGAATGCTCATTATAGGCCCCATATATTTTTACCTCCGATTTGGCATCTATGCGCTATATAAATCAAATTTTACATCGGATCATTACGAAATTTGGCATAAAGGAGTTCATTGGTTCAGGAATGAACACTTTCAAATTTGAAAGAAATCGGTTCAGATTTATATATAGCCCCAGTATATACTTTCCTTCCGATTTGGTATCAACGTGTCAGAGAAGCTTTATTTTACATCCGCTTTTATATATTTGGCAGGTAGGAGTTTCTTGACACAGAAATAATGATATCTTAATTTGATAAAAATCTGTTGAGATTTATATTGCCCCCATATATGTTTTCGTTTCAAGTTGGTATCAAAGTGCTATAGAAGGTTTATTTAATATTTATGAAATTTGGCAGAGTGTACTTTAAATATCGACCACAAATATAAAATGTATCTCTCAATGTTGTGAATTTGGTTCGTTTTGTACTTATTCTGCTACGAAAATGGTTTAGGGTATCATATAGTCGGCCACGCCTAACTTTAGCCTTTCCTTACCGGTTTTTATTATATTTAATGTTAATGTATTTCCTTTGTTTTGAGTCGTCCACATTTCCAAAATAAATGTAAACAATTAAAAACATTAAGTTTGGCCATGCCGAATCTTATAAACCATCCACCAAGGATCGCATGTGAATGGTTACGGGTACTAATAAACTCATTATACTAAATTTCAGCCCAGTTCATTGAATTCGTCGGTTTTTGTGGCGTTAAGAAGTCATATCTAGAGGGACCTTAGTATGGGGGCTATATCAAAACATGGACCTATGGCTACCGTTGCTTGTGTCAAAGATACCGGGTATAAATAAACCCCAGTTGCCAACTTTCACAAGAAGGAAAATCGGGAAGATGCCATATATGTGGGGGCTATATCCAAAATTGGACCGATATTACCCATTATCAATCCCAACATACCTGACGATATATGAAATATATTTATCAAATTTCAACCACCTAGCTCAAGTATTATAGATTATAGCGTGATTACAACAGACGGACGGACGGACGAACGTGGCTAACTAGTCTTACAATTTTACGACGAATAATAATATATATACTTTATGGGGTCTCAGATCAATATTTATAGCCCCCATCCTATGGCGGAGTGGGTAAAAAAGATGCTAATGCATATTTCTATGCAATTGTGTTTAACTTAACCGACACAAATACATCGCTTCAGCTTGCTACAATGACAGCGAAAAAAACGTAAGTAACAAAAATCGTACTTTTTTGTTAAAAAAGACTAATGCAACAATTAATACTAATTAATTACTCAAAAAAAAACTTAACTTGAAAAGTTCATGTTAATACCTGCACTGAGTGTAGGGAAAACTAAAAAAAAACTTTCTCCTGAAAAATTTACTTTTTGTTGGTTAAGTTTTTTTCGCTGTTAGGGCTCGATATATTCCCACATGAGGTAAGTCCTTAAAAATATTTTTTTAATTTATTAAATTTATCAAAAAACTGTTTGTTCTTCATATTACCGTCCTAACTGAATTTATAATTCTTTTCGGTTTTTTGGGCAATTTTTGGCAACATTATCCAAATAATTTTATGAGAAAATTGCAATCTAGTAAACCAGCCTAAAGAATACAATACACCGAAAAAATATTAAGGACGTTGGCATTGATTTGGAGTCAAAGGCAATAAAACATTGAAATAAGTCTATATAAGTTGGCAAAATTTAATATGTCATTGTCTTTGGCACCAAATCTATACCGTTGTCCTTGATATTATGACCTTTTTAACGTATCCTTCAGAGAAGTTTGATATGTTTGTGACTTTTTCACTAACATAAATTGTTTTCGGCAAAAGACGTTTTATTTCTCAGCATAGTCTTGATTTCGCTCGATACATTTAGTAAATACTGGCGTCTTTCCATTATTTATTCCCAAATGAGAAGACTTTTCAAGGCCTTTAAAATTTATTTTGTATTATCTTGTTGGAACATCACTTTTTCTTCAAATCAGTAGTAAATATGTATGCCATACCCACCTTCCAGCCGGCGCCGCCTCCGATTTTAACGTCTCACTTCGGTTGAAACTCAGCCGCCGAAGTTTATTTGGTAAGTGAAGAAGATTTGTTTTATGTAACCATGATAATTTAGAAAGTGACTACTATGTGATATGTTCAGAATTTGTAATATTTTGAGTTCATATTAGCGTACAAAGTTTATAAGAAGTTGCTAAATGGTAAAATAAGATATGGCTATCGGTTATTAAAAAAATATTCCAAAAACTTAATGGGGGTTTTAAGCCGAATCTTATATACCCTCCACCATGGATATCATGTGAATGCTTTCGGGCACAAATAAAGTCATTTTACATAGTTACCCAGCAAAATCTTGATATGTACCTGTCATTATTCCCTACATTGCCAAATAATGACATCTCGTTATTCGCTGCATTACTTTCGGCTTATTAATAATGACTTACCAATAACAACAGAAATAAGTGATTTTTTGCTATCAAAATCATTTTGGCAATTTTTGATATAATGCAATTTTGGCTATATTGTACATATATTATTATTATACAAGATTTATTTATTTTTCAACATGTTTTCAAATAATACGTGCAGATTTGAATGAAAATACCATAAATATTTACGTATATAGTATAATGTTAGACCGTTGAAGAATTGTCCAAATGGGGATTTGGGTTCAGAAATTCGAATCTGGCATGATGAAATTACTTGTTTCAAGAAAAATGCGCCACAATATGCAAAACATAAACAAACGACAGTAGTATAAACTTTAAGTATCAAACCTACTTACTCGTCGGATTATTTGGTAATGAGAAATTTTGCTGCGTTAGCAGACAAATTGACAACGGACGACTCAACAGACAATGTCGATATTTAACAGTAAACATATTTCTAGGAGTTTGAATCAATAAACTCTACCATGGATCAAGAAACTCTACCATTCTAAACTTCAAAACGATCGCATGTAAAATTCAGCTTCTATAGGACTAAAGGGCCAAATCGGACGAAACATATATATGGGAGCTATAGCTAAATCTTAACCGATTTTCTTCAAATTTGGCAATGTTGGTTCATGGATCAAGAAACTCTACCATTCTAAATTTCAAAACGATCGGATGTAAAATACAGCTTCTATAGGACTAAAGGACCAAATCGGACGAAAGATATATATGGGAGCTATATCTAAATCTGCACCGATTTTCTTCAAATTCGGCAATGTTGGTTCATGGATCAAGAAACTCTACCATTCTAAATTTCAAAACGATCGGATGTAAAAAACAGCTTCTATAGGACTAAAGGGCCAAATCGGACGAAACATATATATGGGAGGTATAGCTAAATCTTAACCGATTTTCTTCAAATTCGGCAATGTTGGTCCATGGATCAAGAAACTCTACCATTCTAAACTTCAAAACGATCGCATGTAAAATTCAGCTTCTACAGGACTAAAGGGCCAAATCGGACGAAACATATATATGGGAGCTATAGCTAAATCTTAACCGATTTTCTTCAAATTTGGCAATGTTGGTTCATGGATCAAGAAACTCTACCATTCTAAATTTCAAAACGATCGGATGTAAAATACAGCTTCTATAGGACTAAAGGACCAAATCGGACGAAAGATATATATGGGAGCTATATCTAAATCTGCACCGATTTTCTTCAAATTCGGCAATGTTGGTTCATGGATCAAGAAACTCTACCATTCTAAATTTCAAAACGATCGGATGTAAAATACAGCTTCTATAGGACTAAAGGGCCAAATCGGACGAAACATATATATGGGAGGTATAGCTAAATCTTAACCGATTTTCTTCAAATTCGGCAATGTTGGTTCATGGATCAAGAAACTCTACCATTCGAAATTTCAAAACGATCGGATGTAAAATACAGCTTCTATAGGACTAAAGGACCAAATCGGACGAAAGATATATATGGGAGCTATATCTAAATCTGAACCGATTTTCTTCAAATTCGGCAATGTTGGTTCATGGATCAAGAAACTCTACCATTCTAAATTTCAAAACGATCGGATGTAAAATACTGCTTCTATAGGACTAAATGGCCAAATCGGACGAAACATATATATGGGAGCTATAGCTAAATCTTAACCGATTTTCTTCAAATTCAGCAATGTTGGTTCATGGATCAAGACACTCTACCATTCTAAATTTCAAAACGATCGGATGTAAAATACAGCTTCTATAGGACTAAAGGGCCAAATCGGACGAAAGATATATATGGGAGCTATATCTAAATCTGAACCGATTTGAACCAAATTCAATAGCGATCTTAACAGCCGCGAAATACTCTAAACTGCAAAATTTCAGAACGAGCGGAGTGAAATTGCGACCTGTAGTCGACGAACAACTTTACATGGACAGACGGACGGACGGACGGACATCGTTAAATCGACTCAGCTAGTGATTCTGAGTCGATCGGTATACTTTAAGGTGGGTCTAGCTGTGTTATTTTAAGGTGTTACAAACATCTGCCGTGAAACAAACTTATAATACCCTGTACCACAGTGTGGTGTAGGGTATAATAAATATATGTATGGTCATTAACATTGAAAAATACTTATGTTATATTTTCAATAAGAATTATTCCAAGAAAAAACAAAAGCGTCTACCCTGTGTTTTTTTGCGTAAAAAATTTACTTCCGAAAATTAACGTTTAACGAAAATTGTACCTCCCACACAAATGGACCATTTTACACCAAAAGTTAACAGCTTATAACTTTCATACCAGTGCATGTAAATACTTGAAATTTTGTACAGTGTAATGATTTTGTATTTCCTATAGTCCAGAGAAAAGTGACCGTTATTGGGACGCCCCTTTTGGTATCGTGAATATATAAGCACATATTTAAGTGGTATGCCTATGCTACACATAAGTACTTATTATGCTACTTTATTGTATGTTTTTGGGAAGTACTTTCCTCCAATGACATCCCCATGTTAAAATAATGAGAAACGTGTCTAAATAATAAGTACTTACCATTATCGAACTTTACTTACTCGTCGGATTATTTGGTAATGAGAAATTTTGCTGGGTAAAGCCCGATTCGTTGAAATTTGTGGTTTTTGTTGCTTCGAGATGAAAGTCTAGAGGCGGTATGGCGGCTATATCAAAACACGGATTTATGGCTACCGTTGTTCGTGTGAAGGTTTCCGGGTATAAATAAACCAGTTACCAATTTTCAGCCCAATCAGTTGACATTGTGGCATTAAGAAGTCAAATCTATATATGGGGGTTATATCAAAATATGGACCGATATTACAAATTTTCAATCGTAAGTTACATGATATAGGAAGTATCTATACCAAATCTCAGGCACCTAGTTCAAGTATTATACATTGTAGCGTGATTACAATAGACGGACGGACATGGCTAAATTGTCTTAGAATTTTAGGACGATTAAGAATATATATATCTTTTTGGGGTCTCAGATCAGTATTAGAGGCAGCGTTACCAGATGATAAGTTTAAACTTATTTTTCAAGTTTTTTCGAGTAACAAATATAACTTTTAAGTTTTTTCTTCCACAAATAAGTTTTTTTTAAATTCTGTAAAAATTTAATATTATATTATGATCTCAGAAAAACACAAAACCTTTCCCAAACCAGTTAATTTTATGTTTAATTTTAAATTAATATTAAATTTTGAAAATATAATAAGTCACTTAGGTAGGGGAATACCACAAAAATTACTGTAAAATGAAATGCACATTTTTAAAGAACAAGAAAATAAAAGGGCTTAATAAGAAACACAAAATTTAAGAATTTTCAGAAATCACATTTTCCAATTTAGGGTTTTCAAACTTGCAATTTAGCGGTGTAAAGGGCGGAATGCACCATGGAGTTACAGGAAAAATTTTTATTTTGGATCATCCCTTTATTTTGAAAATTATATAATAATTGTTTTGTATATTTATACCTTTGTCGACTACATTTTATCTTGATTTGAGAAATATGGCCCAACGCCAATTATTTAATTTATAAAGGGTTTTCCAATAGGGATGATATGATTTTTAAGTGACGTTTCGGCCATTTGTAATATGTCATGATCTGTCATTTGTTTTTCATTGTATTCAGTAGTGTTTACAATTTCATCGTGGAGAGGTATACGCAAGAACAACGTTTACAAATTATTCAGTTTTATTATCAAAATAATCGTTCTCCAATTGCAACTTTTCTTGCGCTAATTCCATTTTTTTAAAATAAAAAAAACACTTTCCAGTCGACCTACGACCTTAACACACATAATCATTTTGTCATTGACCGATTTCCGATCCGACGTACCTTTAAGGAGCTAGAGCAAAAATAAACTTTCCGGTCACATTTGAAAATGATGCTAAGTCCATTTTTTAAATCCAAAAAAAAACACTTTCCTTTCTACCTTAGACCATGAGCAATATTTTAGCTCTCGTTAAGAGCTATCTTTTTGCCATTGACCGATTGTGGCTACGTGCCACACAACAAGTGAAACAATTGAATTGTTGCGAAAAAAGTTTGGAGATTCGATTATTTCAAAAAATTGTGATATTGAATGGCCTCCAAGAAGTTTTGATTTAAACCATTAGACTATTTCTTGTGGGTTTATTTGAAGTCATTGGTCTTTCGAAATAAACCAGACTCTCTTCAAGCTTTACAAGTCAATATTGAACGTGCGATTCATGACATACGACTTGATTTAGTGGAACAAGTGCTGAAAAATTGGGTTCATCGAATTCGTTCCTGCAGAAGAAGTAGTGGAGGCCATTTGAATGACGTTTTATTTAGAACTTAATTGTATCGATTGTACTTCACATTAAATAAAAAACTTTTGAATTTCCTTAACAATAAGTGTGTTTTTTTCAAAGAAATCATATCACTCATATTGGAAACCCCTGTATTTCTTGTACTATTTGAATTGCAACTATTTTCCAATTTTTTTTCTTCATAAAATAGATATAAGTTTTTTTGTTGCAAAATAAGTTTTTTCTTTGAAAATTTTAAGTTTTTTTTCAAAAAATACCTGGCAACGCTGTTTAGAGGTGTTACAAACGCAGTGACAAAATAATAATCCTATGGTGGGGGGTATAAAAAATTAGTTTTGGGTTTTACGGAAATTACAACAGCTCGTGAACAGCTAATCCGATTTTTAAAAAGTCTACGTTGTTTTAAAGAGAGCACAGAAGGGCTTTTTCTGCAGAAAAAGTTTTTGAAAAATCTTATAATCTTTTTAAAAGCTTAAGAAAAAAATTATTTTCTCTATTTTCTTAAAATTCACACAGAATATTCGACGCACTCTCAAAAATTCGAAGCAGCTACATATTTGTAAAAGTCTGAACTGTCAATTCACCTTTGCCTAACAATCTGTAATTGTCCGTACATTTGCTGCACTTTAACAGAGTTGAAAACGTTGTCCGATCTGACAATCGTGTTTACATAGCTTAACAAATGTATCATCGATACCACAGGGGGCCCAAGCTCAAAACATAACATCTCTAATACCTATTCTACAAGCGTGCCAAGTTAGGTCGCAATCGGTTGTCTGGCTAAGAAACGACAGAATTATTTCATTTTTTTTGGAATTATTCTCACTGTGCGGCGCTCACCTCCAAGATGAACTTTAACAATAAAATACCCGCCAGAGAGAGATGTGTTGGCAGATTTCCGAAAATAGAAACTATCTCCACCTATTCAGATAGTTCGAAGCTTGATGAAAAGGTTGGCTTCGGACTACACTGTAAGAAACATAGTCTTGATAAACCTAGGCTTGCAGTGTCTATCAAGTCGAAATAATGGCAATAATAACATAGTTGCCAACAAGGTCTTCGTCATTTAGACGGTCATTAAATCTCCTAAATTCTTAAACTGCCCTCGACTACCGTAGATGTCTTAACGAGATGGCTTGCCAGTTTAACATGCTCCTCATATGGGACGGCATCAAAAATTCACGAAGATTTTGGTGCGCTTCTGCCCAAATGTTAAGCTTAGGCTTATGAAGTCGGCAGTCCTACGAAATATGCACAGCAATCGACATCTGTAGAGTAGTTAGACATATCTGGCCAAGACACGACCTGAGAAGGTCAAAATATCATATCGCACTAGACAGGAAAATACTTGACGTCTACGTTAGTGTCAGTTCTGACGGAATACTGCCTGATCGGCGAACACGACAGCAGGTTAGGAAGTGAGTCCAATGATTTTTGCAGAAGCTGTGGAGATGAGAAAGATGTGGACAGCATTGACTACATACTGTTCCGCATTGAGTAAACGATGCCTGGATATACTAGGTGCGGCATTTCTTGCAAGTCTGACTGATCTTGACAACACCAATATTCGTGATATTGATAATTTTGTATCAAACGTGTTAACTTCGATGAGGGGCGTCTGTGCCTCTAGTTACACTAGATACCTCAATTGCACAGTACAACATTTTTCAGCTCATTGAGTTGGGGCTCTCCCAATTCTGGGAAATAGATGTGAAAGTAGCCCCAATAATAAGATCTTCTGCATCATTCGTTTAGTCAAGTTGGCTCAATTAATAATTTAATGGCCATACGATTTTTTTTTTGCTAAAGTTGGATTTTTAGCACTTTTTCATTATTTTTTCTCGGTATACCGTATGGAATATCTCTTTTGTGTCTGAAGCAAAGTTGTAGATATTGAATGGATATAAAATAATGCATCCAATACCTTAAAAATCGCAAAAATGTTATTTTCTGTTTTATACTGTTCTGTTTTATACGTATACGTAGTACATATTACCTATACGTATTTTTTAAATATTTTACTGATAGATATTTTATGACTTTGTGGGTATTCTTACGATTTTTAAGTCACTGTATGCAGTTTTTACATGTAAATTTTTTCCGCATTTTTTTCCTATTCAATATCTACAACTCTCCTTCAGACACAAAAGAGATATTCCTTACGGTTTACCGAGAACAAAATATAGAAAAAGTGCTAAAAATCTACCTAGAGCAAAAAAAAAACTAGTATGGCCATTAAATTATTAATTGAGCCAACTTGACTAGACGAATGACGCAGAAGTTCTTATTATTGGGGCTACTTTTACGTCCAATTCTCAGAATTTAGTCCCAAAATCATGTGTTGTACTGTGTTGGTCTATGTGGGCTGGTAGGTACTCTTTACTCCGGCCTAACCTGAACCTAAACCTGTAAGAGATAACCACTAAAGAAACACGTATAGAGTGATCAAAAAACGGTTTTTTTAAAAAGAAAAAACCGGTGGACGGTTTGTTTCAACGGTGTTTTCGACCAAAAAAAAAACAGTTTAACCGGTTTTTTCCTGCATAATAAAATAATAATGCTTGTAAAAGATCTTCTTCCTTAACAAACCAATAAGGAAGGGCTAAGTTCGACTATATGATACCCTACACCACTCTATCGGGCAGAATAAGTAGAAATGTTGTCAAGATTTAGCAATATTGTTTTGTTAATAATAATGATCTGCCAAAAAAATACTGTATATCACATAGATTAAAAATAGGATTGCAAGTCGAGGCTTTATCTAAATCAGAAGCTATTTTCTTCAAATTTGATAAGGTTCATTCTTGGTTAAAAAAACAGAATTTTAAATATTATATAGATATATTATGAGAGCGGATTATATAGCCTTGGATGCGAAATCGGCATATAGTTTTATATTGGCTATATCTAAATCTTATCTGATATTCTTAAAATTCACCAAGTAACGTTCCTGGTTCAAGAAACTGTTATCTGCCAAATTTGTATAAAGTTCTCTTTAGAAATGTGGATTCTATAGGCTTTATATTCAAAATCAGTATATACTCGTAGGTATATGTGGGGCCATATCTAAACCATATCTGATTTTCTTAAAATTTGGCATGGTTTATTGTCGGAAAAACAACTTCTCTGTATCAAATTTCGTAAAGATTTGTGGTTACATATGATTCTCACCGCGTATGTGCCAAATTGGGATGCACATATATATGGTACATATATAGAATTCTGGAATTGATATTTATGAAATTTGGCAGAGGTAATGACTGCATCATAAAACTTTTTATAAATATCTGCCGGAAAATAAAGCTAATATACCGCTTAAATGCCAAATCGGTAGGTACATATACTGTATATTTGAGCTATATCTAAATCT
The DNA here is from genome assembly GCA_963930755.1 of Eudasyphora cyanicolor. Taxonomy (NCBI): domain Eukaryota; kingdom Metazoa; phylum Arthropoda; class Insecta; order Diptera; family Muscidae; genus Eudasyphora; species Eudasyphora cyanicolor. The sequence goes on along the minus strand of OZ005736.1, from coordinate 168,525,607 downwards.
CATTGGTGCAAGAAATTATTCTGTACCAAATTTCATCAAGATTGCAAATAAATTGCGACTTGTACTTTGCGTACAAGATTAAGGTGGACTGACGGACGATTCTGCTAGTGATTCTGAATCGATCGGTATAAGTTAAGGAGTAATTTCTGGCTCCAATATTTTGGGGGCGTTACAGACATCTGGGCCAAAACAAACTTAAAACACTCTGTTCCACAGACCGCTATATGGTATTATACTACTCTGTGTTAGTATTTTTATACCCTACACCAGACTGTGGTACAGGGTATTATAACGTTGTGCATTTGTTTGAAACACCCAAAAGTAGAAGAAATAGACCCATTTTTTATTATACCGATCAGAGCGAAAGTCGACAAAAAGAAGTTTCTTTCTACATGAAGGAATACTGCCAAATTCGGAGAATATCGGTTCAGATTTAGATATAGCTCCCATATATATGTTACCCCCGATTTGACATGTAAGCGCTGTAGAGACTGTATTTTATATCCGATCAATAAAAAAATCTACACAAAGAGGTTTCTTATTATATGAAGGGATACTTCCAAATTCAGAGAAAATCGGTTCAGATTTAGATATAGCCCCCATATATATGTTACCCCCGATTTGACATTTAAGTGCTGCAGAGACTGTATTTTATATCCGGTCAGTACGAAATTTGACAGAAAGAACTTTCTTTTTCAATGAATGAGTATTCAAGGAAAATCCGTTCCGATTTATATATAACCTCCATATATATGTTCCTCCTGATTTGGTACCAAAGCGCTATATAAGTTGTACTTTACTTCCGATCAAAATTCCAGAAAGATGTTCCTAATTTTTTTATATAAGCGCTATTTTAGAGACCTGAAAGGCTTCAGCGGAAATAAAAATTAAAACATTACTTAAACCAATTATTCCAAGGTAGTACCAATTATTCCAAGGTAGTACCTACCTAACATACCCTGCATATATTACTTATATTGTGTACGACCAAAAATCAGACTATTTATTGTGTTAAGGCTAATAATAACCACAGTAAATGCAAATATGTGGAATATTATTATTAATTCAATTTTTAATTCCACACATTATATTAAACTCCTCTTTGGAATAAGCCTTGACGTGGGGGGGAGCTAAGTACTTTCGTAAAAGAAAGGAAACTAATTATTCCAACTATTCAAAAAGAAATTCTTAATGTACTTTGCCGAGGTGGTGTAGGGTATTATATAGTCGGCCCCGCCCGACTTTAACCTTTTTTTTTACCGTATTTTGTTGTTGTAGCAACTTGGAGACGCTGAGTTGATAATCCTTAAGTCTACTTCTGTTACAGACTTTGTTCCGGCATATATCCGATTATCGCGGGAACCTTATGTTGTTTTCATCCACTCAATGTTGTCCGGTTGTAAATTAACATTCGTCTGTTAATATCAGGGAATGGATGTTATTTGAATGTTGCCGTTTCTATTCTCCACTAGAAGCGCTGCATTTCTTTTAAGTACTCGTACTTGATTGGCTTCACATCTTATATAAGGCTAAGTTTGAAGAATAACCTAATGGGTCAACTCCTTCTGGTATCTTTTGACCATCGGATTACTCGACTGAAATTTCCTTATTTGTTTGAATTTCAAATCAAAAAATTTAAATTGCAAGTTAAGTTTATTCAAATTCCATTGTGTTGTTTCTTATTTTAGTTGACGTTCGTTGCAATGTCAATCGACATTTTTTGAATTACAGTTTATAATAGTGAGTTTTACAGACTAAAAATTATGACAAATATGAGTATATTCATATACGATTTCCCTAGCTCGATTTATTATTTTTGCCATAAATTTTACTATACCATATTTGAAGTACGTATCATAAATATTTTCACAACGTCAGCAATAATAAATAATAAAATATGTTTACTATTTTTCTCGTTGTTCTTAGAAGGATAGAACAATTTTCAATTTTTAATTTAAAGTATCCATAGCTGTCTAGGAGAAAAGCACCAAAATAAAAAACAATAAAAACCGAAAAGAATTTATAATCATAAAAACTGACCACAAAACCCAACAGTCCATCGCTTCGCCCCACCACCAAGGCAAGTTTAACCTTCTACATTCGCACATGTACCGGATGGATCGCATACTAGTAAAATATGGGAATGAAATTACCTATACATACACACACTCACGCTCGTAAGGACACAGATATTCCTATTGTATAAGAAACAATTTCCAATTCATATTTGAAAAGTTACGACACCCCAGGGATAAACTGACGACCAAAACCGACCATTGCCCACCACTACCACCGCCACCACCAGTTAGATACGGACATCGGACATAGAAACAAGTCAATGGTCATAGATGTGAAACCAAATTTCCTCACAAAAAAAAAAACGAATAAATAAAGCAAATCGAAAGCAACTTTAACAACTACTAACCCAACTGGAGAACATTTGGCACCAACCCACTTCTGTTCAGGATGCGGACAAAGGATGTTGCTATTGGTTTGATGAAATGCTCCTAAATGACAATAAACCAGTAAGAAAAGGTAGAAAGTCGGGGTGGGCGGATTATAAAATTCCCTATACCTCCCAAGAATAATTTGTTTCGTTTTAGTTAAGACAGTACTCCACCCCAACATCAAGGTTTATTCAAATTAGTAGTTGAAGATGTTGATCATAGTCAGTTCCCCATTTTTACTAGGGACGATGAGGTCCAATATACAGTGTAAATTCTTAAATTTCAGCCAGATCAATTGAAAAATGTGTTCTCCAGAGCGTTAAGAAGTGAAATCGGTGGGAATCATTATATCGTCCCCTCAACATAAGAATAGTGTATAATTTTTTGAGTTTTTGGAAGATAAATATGTACATATATTTTAGAAGAGAATCGATGTTTTCAAATTTCTTGTCATTTTAATATGTGGTGAAATAATCAGGCTACAGCTAGATGATATTCTATTAGTCTTAAAGTGTGTTAATTGTACATAAATGGGATCAATGTACCATACAACATAATATATACAATATTTTTTCAATTTAACTTTTGACCCACTTTGTGTAAGTAGAATTCCACCAAATTTTTTACCAGCTATAGAATCGATTTCGTAGATTCTTATAATGCAATAAAAAAATAATTGTGTATATGCGTATACGCTATTGTTTTGTTGAGGGACGATATGGGAGTCTATACCAAAACATCGACCGATGTTCCCCATTTTTACTAGGGACGATTAGATCCATCATAAAGTGTAGATTCTTAAATTGCAGCCAGATCAATTAAAAATGACTTCTCCAGAGCATTACGAAATGAAATCGGCTATACCAAAACATTGACCGATGTTCTCCAATTTTTACTGGGGACGATTAGGTGCAATATAAAGTGTAAATTCTTACATTTCAGCCAGATCAATTGAAAAAATTTTTCTCCAGAGTGTTAAGAAGTGAAATCGGTGCGGACTTTTATATGGAGGCTATATCAAAACATTCACCGATATACCCCATTTTCAATAGGGGTCATCCCTAGTCTAATAGATGATTCTGTACCAATTATAGTATGTGGGCGTGGGCATGTGGTGTTGCGCAAAAAAAAGACAGAACGCTAAACGTAGTGTATTCTATTTCCGTTCTGTTAAAAAAAAACACTACGTGGTAGCGTTTGCGTTTGAAGAACAGTACGTTATTACACTGGTTGGGATCGTTATCTCAAAATCCCAGTGTACGGTATTCTGTTTCCGTACTCAAACTTTAAAAATGTCTTTAGTGTATTTAGTATTTCTTGTGAGAAATGTGTTTGCGTACTGTTCGCCATGAAGTACAGTACCGAACGCTGATCATAATAAAAAAAGTGACGCCCTTTCCCATTTTAGTAACGAGGGACTGTTTCTACAGCGCATTGATGCCAAATCAGAAGGAACATTAATGTATATGCGATATGAAAATATCGCTGTTGTCTGCATCTCAATTAAATTTTTGGAATATATCATTGATAGTTTATCAGATTTTGGCTTTTGAACCGAAGTATGAACTTGAATAGACTTCCCTCGGAGGAACATATATATGGGCGCTATATATAAATCTGAACCGATTTTCTCCAATTTCTATATAGCTCGTCACTGGGCTGTACTAATTTCCATCCCAAACTGGCCACGGACGGACGAACGGACATGGTTAAATCGTCTCAGGAAGTTATTCCAAGTCGATCGGTGTAACAAACGAAGAGTCTATCTCTTCTCCTTTTGGGTGTTACAAACTCATAATACCCTGGAATTTATTTATTTTATGGATTACAAAAAAATTCGCGACATTAAAACTTTGCAAATAATGGGGACATTACGAAGCGTTTCAACATGACCATATTTAAAGGAAATTGTGTTAAAACTCTAAATTTACGCGATTTTCTTTACAAATTAAAGCAATAACGTTTTTTTTGCGTAAAAATACTGCTCTCGCGAAAGCAGATCTGACTTTGATATATTCATAGTCGAACAGAGGGGATGATTCTGACAAAACCTCATTAGCCGTTTTTTTGCGTGAATCTAAGGCAACCTTCTATCCCTCGGGACACGCTGCGCCTAAAACAGATGGATATACATAGGAGTTTTAGGTAATTTCGAACCGGTGTTCGTCTTTCTAGTGACCAAAAATGAAAAGAAATCATTTTTATAGTGAAAATGTTCGCCGTGTTCATCAGGAAAGATGTACAAATACTAATGCAGAAAATGAATTTTCAACAACCGAGATATAATCGTCACTTCTGTAATTTACAAGGAAATTATTGTATATCTCAACAAAACACTTTCATGTACGTTATTTATAATAACTGAGGAGACTTTGCACTGCCAATGTGAACTTTAGGTTAGGTTAGGTTGAAAAGAGGAGACGCTTAAACGTCTCATGTCCATGGACATACACTTAAGCTAGTGGTTCGGCCTGTTGTGTGCTCTTTAATTATGTTCTTTTTATACCTCACGAGTTACAGAGAATCGGTACTAGACACGAATTTTGTCAGTGTCTTTCAATCATATACTCTGAGATGAGTCAATTCTGCCAATAGTCGGACCCGAAATATCGGGATCTTGCATGTGTGAAATCCGGGCAGTGACACAGAAAATGATCAATTTTTTCGATGTTTGCCCTGCATTTTCATCGTTTTCTGCTAGTCCCATGCGATGAAGATGTGCTTGTAAGCTTGCGTGTCCCAGTACAACACTCATCATCTTACTAATCTCGATCTTGTTTAGTTTCAGAAAACTACTTGTTTTCTTCTCATTTGGGTCACCTCAAAATATCTTCGAAGTTGCTCCTACTTTTGCGCTATTCCTCTCAGTTTTGTGAGCCATAACTGCCCAGTGCTTTAACTCGTCCTTCGTGACTTCGAAAGGTTTCCAATTTTCCAAGTTTATTACTCGAAGTTATCTGCCGTTTGAAGCCAAACTTAGGCTTTGTAGAAGTAAAGTTCGACTTCTGGTTCATCATTAAAAAGTCCTAGACCCGTCCTTCCTTCTAGCTTGGATCCATCCATGTAGCAGCTGGTTCTCACTGGCACATGAGCCAGTGTTCCGTTTTCCCACCAGCGTCCGTCTGGAACAAACGCATCACAGGTAGCTGTAGGCCGCACTTCACGAATGCGGTCGTACATTTTTGGTGTTTGAATGTGACCAAGTAGAGATTCTTAAATCTTCTGATGGTACGACTTGTGGACTCGATTTATCCACTCACCCATCACTTGTAGACGTCTTGCTGTGAGGGCTGCCTCATACTATATACGGATGTATATTGGTTGGATGTGCAATATAGTCTCCAACGCTTTTGTTGGTGCAGTTCTAAATGCCCCGCTTATGCCTAGACAGCACATACGTTGAATTTTTTGCAAAGGTATTACATTACACTGGCGTAGGTTACTATTGATATAATCAGGCTCATGTAAAGCCAGTGTATCATATCAATATGTGTCAATATGATCTTTCCAAATCAGTTTCTGATCCAAGATTACTTCCAAGTATTTTACCTTTTTAGTTATGTCAATATTCTTATCCATGAATCGAGGCACGGATGTTCGTTTTTCTTGTAAATAGACATATTTCTGGTTTGTCTGGGTTAACACTTAATCCCCTTGGTTGTTCCCAGTTATATGCTATGTTAAGCGCCTCCTCAGCTCTTCTGCATAGTTGGATTGGATGCGTGCCCCTCCTTTTTTTTCTGTTGCGCTGGAGGTGTGGAAACTTCAGAAAGATATATGATTCAGCCCGTACTGAAAAACATGCACGATTCTTACGTACTAAACCACACACCCTCTTCGACCGTCACTCCTTCACGGAACAGCTGTGAAGTATTACTTCGTGAAGGATGGTTAGCCATTAGGCTATCTACTGCACTCTAAATCATATTGATTTCTGCGTTTCTCCGTACATTGTCTACTCTATGTAGCTCTAGGATTGTGTTTCTCACAAGATCGGATATATTTCGCCATGTATCATCGCTTTGTAACATGCATTCGATCACGTTCGAATGTTCGATTGTAGGTACGCCTTCTCTGTTGAACCCAGGGCAGAGGAATATTACGTGATTTGCGTGTTCTTCCGCTTCCACACAGTTTGGGCACATAGGCGATCTATCGTGTCCAAATCTGTGCAGATATTTCCGGAAGGCACCATGGTCTGTTAGGAACTGCGTGGGGTAGTAGTTCGTATCACCGTGACGTCTGTTAAACCATACACTTATGGTAGGTATAAGGCGATGTGTCCATCTTCCCTTTGCAGATGAGTCCCAACGAGATTGCCAAGGGCGATCGATGAGGAACGCTCTTCCTTGGCAAATTCTGATCTCTGTTGTTTATTCTGCGGTCTTCTAGTATATATCCGTTTCATCTTGGAGGTTGCTTTGTCGATTGGAATGAGACCAGCGACTACACCTGCTGCATCTTCCGATATGGTTCGATACCCGGAGATTATGCGAAGACAGTTTAGTCGGTATGTAGTCATCCGCTTCTTCCTATAGGATTTTACGCTCAATGCATCCGCCCATACGGGAGAAGCATAAAGGATCACAGAGTTTACGACGGTGGCTAGTAGTTTCCTTCTCGGGAGTTTAGGACCTCCAACATTGGGCAGCATTCTTGCCAGGGATGCTTGTGTTTTTGCAGCTTTCTCGCTCCAGTCCATTGTCGCTTAGATATATGAGCTTCAGGTTGTCAAGATAGCTTTTGACCATATTTACAATATACGTCGGACTTCGGTTCGCAGCAGGGCTTCATGGATGTGCCCCCAATCTGCTGAGTTGAAGGCGTTCTTCACATCAAGGGTAACGACGGCGCAATATTTCTTTGTTCCGCCTTCCTCCCTTGCTCCTTCGATTGCCTTCGTCGCCGTATCAACTACCAGCTTCACTGCGTCGATGAAAGACCGTGCTTTCCTAAAACCAAATTGTCTTTCGGAAAGGGCGCCTTTTTCTTCGATTTCAGACATTAGTCTATTGTAAAGGATTCCCTCCAGAATTTTTCCCATAGTGTCTATTAGACATATGGGGCGGTAGGACGATGGTTCCCCCAGTGCCTTGTTTCCTTTGCCGATTAACACAAGGTGAAAGATTTTATCAAAGGTGAAAGATTTTATCTTCTTCACATTGATATCAATGTCTTCTGTACTTAGGTAATCGCGTGTAGGCTGGCCCAAACGATTTCTAAGCAGATTTTCGAATTTAGTCCAGTCGGTTTTAGCTTTTTTTTGGAAACCTATTGGGTTAGGCGGTGGCCGTATAATTTTAAACCTTTTATTGGTATTAGTAGTTACTACCCCAAGCAATATGAAGGAGTTGGCGTCACAACCAGCAAATAACTCATTACTTGTGTGTTTGGAATCCCTCACCGGACGATGTAATTCCGACAAAGGTGGCAATGTCAGCGCATCGAATGGCAGATATATTGACGCTAGGTACATATTTGCATTACCTTGCCTCAGCACAGTTGCGTCTAATGTTAACAACTCTTGAGAGAAAACATACGTTTTTTTGGCACAATCTACAAGTTCTTAGACGAGTACCTATATTAGCGTAGAAAAGGTTGTAGTTCACATGGTTTAATCCAGTAACCTTGTTGCTAGTTGTATATAGTTCCTGGAACAAATCAATATGAACCCTGGCTTCATTTATGATGTCCATCAGAGCGTTGGATGCCTTCTCGCTCCGGTGGAGGTTTATCTGGATATCCTCACTAATTGTCTTTCCCGCAAAAGTTGCTCATTATTTGGTAGTGGGTCATTCTCGTCCTTTCGTTCACATCCTATTACACCATCTTCCAGTAGACATTTTTGGAAAGCGGTGTTATTTTTTGTCGCTTCCTCATTGCTTTAACAACTGCTCGAGATACAAATGCAAGAGTTAAATGAACGAACTACAAGAACAAAAGAAAGACCTGCACGTCAAGTCCGTTAAACTAATAAAGAAACTAAAGGTTAATGGTGTTTTCTTTTCTAAAGAAAGAAGTTGCCCTGTCAGACAGCAGCATTTTAACAATGTCGCCTATATAACAGTACAAGACTGTTGCATTTTTAAAGGTCATAATCGAAAACAAAAATGTAAAAATTTAGCCTGTGAACTCACCAAAAAAACTAAAACTAAAGAATACTCCACGGCGCACTATGGGCGGAAATCGAAAATTGTGGCCAAAATTAAAATTTTATGGCACATGTAACTCGGCTAAATAATCTTAAAATTTATCTGCGAAACCTTCAGGAGGTCTACAACAATCTCTCAGGCCAATTAACTACGTCTACAAGCTGTTTTTGTTTTTATTGTTTTCATACTTCACTGAAATTATTTTTTGAATACGGCTGTAAATAAATAACGTATATATGTAACTATAAGTATATATGTACTTTAACAGGTCCACGTTTCTTTCTTTTAAATCCGCCGAGAGACTGAAAAAACATACGTGCATGTACGTCTGGATTTTGGGGGTGCCAGGAAAATTTCAAACCCAGATTCTTATTTTACTCGGCAAGACCTACTAGAAAAATAATATCGCGGTTTTCAACTTCAGTTTTTTTGGCTATTGTGTTGAAAATTTTTTTGAAAGCACGTCTGTGTAGAAATTTTCAATAAGCTGAGTTGTTGTGATTTGACTGTGATAAGTTATTCAGATGCATTCATTAAGGATTTTTTTGCTGGAACAGGTATGTTTTTATACCCTACACCACACTATGGTACAGGGTATTATAACTTTGTGCATTTGTTTGTAACACCCAAAAGGAGAAGAAATAGACCCATCGTTTATTATACCTATCGACTTAGAATCACTTTCTGAGTTGATTTAGCTATGTCCATCTGTCTGTCTGTCTGTCTGTGCATGTATTCTTGTAATCAAAGTACAGGTCGCAATTATGGTCCGATCTCGACGAAACTTTACACATATCTTTTTTTGGCCCAAGGACGATCCCTATTAAATTTGGTTAAAATCGGTTCAGATTTAGATATAGCCCCCATATATATGCAATTCCGATTTGACATGTAAGCGCTGTAGAAACTGTATTTTATATCCGATCAGTATGAAATTCGGCAGAAAGAGGTTTCCTATTATATGAATGAACACTTTTAAATTTGGAAGAAATCGGTTCAGATTTAGATATATCCCCCATATATACGTTACCCCCGATTTGACATGTAAGCCCAGTAAAAATTTTATTTTATATCCGATCAGTGCGAAATTCGGCAAAAAGAGGTTTCTTTCAACATGAAGGAATATTGCCAAATTCAGAGAAAATCCGTTCAGTTTTAGATATATGTAAGCGCTGTAGAAACTCTATTTTATATCCGATCAGTGCGAAATTCGGCAGAAAGAGGTTTCTTATTACTCGAAGGAATACTGCCAAATTCGGAGAAAATCGGTTCAGATTTAGATATAGCCCCCATATATATGTTACCCCCGATTTGACATGTAAGCGCTGTAGAGTCATATAAGCGCTGTAGAGTCTGTATTTTATATCCGATCAGTACGAAATTTGACAGAAAGAGGTCTTTTTACATGAATGAGTATTCAGGGAAAATCGGTTCAGATTTATATATAACCTCCATATATATGTTCCGCCTGATGTGGTATCAAAGCACTGTAGAAGTTTTACTTTTCTTCCGATCATTAACATTTTCCAGAAAGATGTTTCTCAATTTAGGAACGAATATTGCTTAATTTAGCGATTATCGGTTCAGAAATAGATAATATGTTCCTACCCTTTTACCAATTATTCCTAATTATTATCGCAATGACCCTTATCGCATTGGCAGAAAGTCGGGCCCCGCCCGACTTTCTGTTCTCCACTCTATTAGGGCGCGTTTTGTTTTTCTCGAGAGTTCGATGCCAGGATCACTGGATCTGGTCAGATCTGCCGCAAGGTTTCCCGAGAAAAATACGGTTAGACCTTCTGTGTCGGTGATTTTGCCGGAATCGCATCGTCGCATTTCATAGAGGGCAGGTATGTAGGTTAAGTTTGAAGTTAAACAACCTCGATATGTTCTATTGTTGTAAAGAATTTCATTTGTCAAAAATATTTCATAATACATTTCAATTGATTCATTCATAGATTTGTTTTTTTAATTACGTTTGAAAATTGTGCAGACAGAGATTTTCTTATTTGTGGAAATGTGTGTCTATTCATTTGTATTGGAATTATTCTATAGTATCAACATACCAGTAAGTTATGGTGATTTCAATTCTAAAAAAATGTTGCATAAAATTCTGAAAAATATTTGCCCTTTTCTGGTGCAATTGATGTAGTCTTCGAATTAAACTTTGCTCCTATTTCAAAATTCCAAAATGTGGTATTATAGTCCAGTTTTCGGAAAAAGGACATCGAAAATGTTTCACTCTGATGCTGAAAAGAATGGCTAAATCTGTCACTCCAAAATGTCCTTATGTTTTGCACCATTTTAAAGGAAGAGAGCCATACGGTTCAATAAAACTAGCCCTCTTCAAAAACATTGTTACTTAGTATTAGAGAAGAAGGTATACTGATATACATGTGTGAAATGTACCAGTAACATTATATGTACATATGCACTTGTGTGATACTCGTGGACCGGTTCGTTTATATGCGTAGCACACTCGGAGATTCCTCCTGGCCTTCCACCATTCAATTGTCGAATGGTAGAAAAACATATCACCATAACCTCGACAATGATGCTTACGACCAACAATCGAATGCATCGAAAGCAGATTTCGTTGAGACTGACATTCGTATAAATTTTTTTTTATACCACCACCATCACTGGATTTTCAGAGCCGCCCCTCAACCATTCCTGCTGACCATTGAAAAGTTTGAATTTATTTATCATTTAAGTTCCCAAGTTTAAAATAAAACAAAAAAAATGGAAAAAACATCAGCGGAGACTGAAGTTGAAGCGGAAACGGAAATAAATCGCTATCGTTTATTGCTTTCCAACCACAGATATCAGCTGAGCAGATACATATGGGTTGGATTGGTTTTTTCTCGCTCGGTGAAAGCAATACGTGCTTAACCTTTTTTTCTGAAGAGACTCTCTTCCGTTTTTTATGGATACCACCAAAAGTGCTGTAAAGCTGGTGGTCACATATAAATCGAGTTTGATCGTAAATATTTTCTAATAAGCATGGCCATTGCGAAATTGATGGCCTTTCCAAATCACCACGTATGGACATTGTTATCCACGGTGGGATAATTCCAGTAAAATTACACTATGTGCATTTTTTGTACCCTCACATTAGTATACGAGTACATATCGATACCTCCATTCTTAAATATGCTAACTGCAAAAAGGTAGTTTTTCAGGAGAGGCGACCAAAGTTTGATGAATTTTTTAAATTTGTGTGGAATTCCTTTATAATGAAAATCGAATGACCTGTACTATTTTGTGAATAAGTTTTGATTGCGATGACGGATACATATCAACATTTTCTGCAGTATGGATCCTTGGATGAAGGAACTCTAGTCAGCTAAATTTTATAATGGTGGGATGTAAAATACAGCATCAGTAGCGCTAACATGTCAAATCGGTAGGAACATATCCATAAATATATGAGTGCTTTATGTAAATCTGAACCGAGTTTCTTCAAACTCGCTTAGAAACAGCTTCTAAAGCGTTATTAGGCAAAATCGGAAGAACATACATATATATGTGGGCTATATCTAAAACATGAGAGATCGTATCCAATTAAAAGTAAATATGGCTCTCTGCAACAACGGATCAGCTGTTAAAATGGAGCGACATTATAATTATATTTCCCACTTCCAATGAACACATTTAGTCTTTACCAATTATAACGGATGTTCCAACGGAAAAAGAGGTAGTGGCTGCTTTACAATCATTGAAGTATGGGAAAGCTGCGGGTGAAGACAACATACCCGCCGAAATACTTAAAGCTAATCCCGAGGTATTTTCTAAAATTTTACCGACTCTCTATACAAATAGGTTGCAATATGAAACGTATCCTGCGGACATGATGAACGGTCTAATTATAAAAATTCCCAAAAAAGGGGACAGAACAGATTGCAACAACTGGAGCGGTATAACTAAATTGGTCAATGGTATATGTGGACAAAAAACTGAGACCTGAACAAGCCGGTTTCAGACCCTCAAGATCTTGCATTGATCAAATCAATACCCTAAGAATAATTATTGACCAAGCTAATGAACTACGCTCACCATTGTACATGTTGTTCATAGACTTTGAAAAGGCTTTTGATTCCATAGAAAGTTCTTGTATTTGGTCAGAAATGTGAATCATAGGAATACCAGAAAAGATAACTTATCTTATCGCCAAAAGCTACGATGCCTTCGAATTCTCGGTTTTGCATGATGGTGTTACATCAGAACCATTCATAACTTTTTCAGGGGCACGTCAAGGATGTCTCTTATCACCCTGCTTTTCTTAATAGTGATTGATGCGGTGCGCTCTACGAGTGGAATAATATACGATCCGCTGAACCCAACACTACTACTTTTGATAAGGAATAAAGCCTGTGGTTTGTTTTCAATCATATCCAAAGTATGGCGTTGAAATGAGTACAGCCTGGAAACAAAGATTAACATTTTCTCGGCTTGTATGCTATCCGTCCTATTGTATAGTTGTTAAACGTGGATGTTAACAGAAATCCTAATGAAAAGACTACAAACCTTTGCCAACAGATGTCTTCGTATAATCTTGAAAATCTTCTGGCCAAGAAGGACCTCCAACGAGGACCTGTTGACCAGAACGATAATGGAACCGGTTTGCATAACGATCATGAGGAGAAAATTCGGATGGATTGGACAGATGCTAAGGAAGGACAACAACGAGATATGTTTTAGAGGCCTCAGATTTAACCCTCAGGGTAGTAGAAAACGGGGAAGACCCCGAAACACCTGGCGTCTGACCACAATCCAGGAATTGAACTCCTTGAGAAACCAAACTGGCAGAAATTTTACGGATATAAGAGAACTAAAACAACTGGCCGGTAGACGACGCTCCGAATTGAAAAACTTTACTGAATGCCTATGCCCACTGTGAGGTAGCTCGAAATACGAAAATCTGGACGAATTTTCCACAATTTGGGAAATATGGATCCTTGGATGATACAAATATAATTTAAATATTATTACACGTATTAATCTACGAATATTACTCTTTCTTCCACACAACATGAAAAAAACAAAAAAAAGTGAAGAAACTCTAGCCAGGTAAATTTCAAAATGATTGGAGGTAAAATACAGCTTCTGTAGCGCTAAAAGTTCAAATCGGAAGGAACCTATAAATGGGGGCTATATGTAAACCTGAACAGATTTTCTTCAAACTCGGCAGTGAGTGTCATTGTATCAAGAAACTCCACCCTGCTAAATTGCAAAAGGATTGAATGTGAAATACATCTTCTATAGCGCTTAAAGGCCGAATCGGCCGAATTTTAACCCAGATGCGAAAGAGTCCAAACAAACAACTTAAGATGGACAGACGGACGGACAGACAATGGCTAGTGATTCAGAGTCGATCGGTATAATTTAAGGTGGGTATGAATTTCTAGGTGTTACAAACATCTGCCACTAATCTAGCGGTTTCTTGGACAGGCCTCTAATTATGTAGCTCTTCAGATCAACCAAAGCAGATCATTCAAGGTACAAATAGCCAGCAGAGAGAAATGGGCAACAAACTCAGTCATTATCCTTCACTGACGGTTCCATGATGTATACTGGTACAGGGTCAGGAGTTCACTCTAGTACCTTAGAACTCAACATCTTGGAAAGACTACCAAGTTTCTGTACAGAACTCATAACTGAGATATAGTCCATACAACTCGCCGCAAATAAGATTCGATAACCTCCTCATTATATCAGAATCTATGTGGACAGTATGACGGCTCTCACACCACTGAATTCAAATACGATCAAATCGCTATCCGTATTAATTGTATAGACTCCCTCAATGAAATGCATACAAATGACACAACCCTAGGTTAGGTGCCAGGATATATGCATGTACCTCGGAGACAAGGAGTGCTAGTGAAACTCAAAATGTGTCTTTGCCGTTCGCGGAATTGCGTAATCGAACTGGGCTAGTTTTTATGTCGCCCAGATGGGAACATATACGAAACTGCAGAATCACAAGAAACATATGGCCAAAGAAAAATATGAAACAAATTAAAACTCCTAGCATTTGGCAAGGGATGGTCGGCTTCGGCTAATCGGCCTTTTTTGCCAAAGGTCGAATGCGGGCCGATCGGTCCAACTCTACTGTAGATGTATCGTTGTAATCAAAGAGCAGGTCGTGTTTATGGTACGATTGTGGTGAAATTTAGGACATTTTTCTTTTTTGGCCCTTTTGAAATTGGACAAATGCGGTCCAGCTTTAGATATAGCCCTCATACGAGTATATCTGTGGTTTTCTGTAATAACCTATGTTAGATATTTTCGATTTCAAGATTGTAGTATAAATGTATTGAGCTATTTACACTGTGTGTGCAAAATGCTCTTTAAAATGCTCTGCATAATTTGGGCCCGCTAAAACGAATGGCATTAGCCGTATTTTTCTACGGCATTACGCTTTCGATATATTTAGCCACAAAGTAAGCTGGGTAAACAAGGAAGTTAGCAATAGTAGTTAGCAATAGCTTAGGAATTGTTGTTTCATATCAAAGAACAAATTAAAGGAGACACTTCAGGAAGTATTTCTCCAAAAACAACCGACACCCCCGTTTATCCCCTTACCACTGAAAATCCGCCTCCAAAAATAATGATATGTCAAAAGTCGTAGAAATCGATATAAAGGGTCCGCCAAATAACTTTTTTTTAAAACATCGCGCAAAACATCGAGTTTAGCTTCGGCTGTGTGGCACGTAGCGCCGTCCTGTTGAAACCAAATGTTGCCAATATCATCCTCTTCAATTTTTGTGAACAAAAATTCGTTCAACGATCAAAATGAGCTTCATCTGAAAATATGTTTTTTTTTGGCAAAATCGGCATCTTCTGCAAGTCGATCGCTCCCAGCGTTGTTCAAGCGTATTCAAACCCATATTCGTTCAGCGGAAGGATAAAACTAATTATCTGTCAAATCAGATATGAGCTAAGTGTTACCATTCACGAATTAAGCACTAGTTGAAAAAAAAGTTAGATGGCGTACCCTTTATTTAAAAAACGATTGGGTTGCATTAAAAGTGTATTGTGCTGACCTTTAGTGATTTTTTAGAGGGAATCTTTTTATTGAATACTCGTACACTGATAAAAAAGTTTCGTCATGACGACGAATTTGTACATCATCGCGATTATTTTTTCGTCAAAAGTCAAGAATGAAATCTACCGAAAATTTCGAGAATATTTCTCCAAGAAACCATGGATCTAAAATGTGTTCCTAGCGGGCGAAAATCGACCGCAAATTCTAAGACGATCTAGCCATGTCCGGCTGTCTGTGGAAAGCAGACAACAGGACTAAAGGAAGGTCTGCTAAAAACGTGCTTTTTCAGCCATATCTCCTGAATTATAAGAGTTAGATAGATGCAACTTGGTATGTAAGTCATGGGAACAGAAATAAATTATTTTTTTTGGAGAAGTGGGCGTAGCCACGCCCCTTTGTAAAAACCAAATGCTGGGATTTTTATTTTTTTGTAACAAAATTTATTTGTTTTTAACAGTTGAACATAAGGAAAAGGAAAACACTTTAAACAAATGATACTATCATTCAAATACAACGGTATAAATCATGCGGGTGGTGGTGTACATAGGTCTTTTTACATTTTACGGTATTCCTTTTGAATGAACCTATAGGGTTTTGTGTACAATTAAATATTTAATGTGACCTCGAATTTGAAGTCGATTTCCGACAGCTAAGAATTCATGGTTTCTTGGAGAAATTTTCTTAGAATTTTCCCTAGATTACGTTTCTGACTGACGCTTTGTGCAAAAAAAATTGACGCCCTCTATTATCCATTGTTTCAAAATAAACATACTGAGAAATTTGAATAAAAAGAGCATATTTCAAGTATACAGTGGGAATTGGAATCCGATATCTCAAAATTGCTTATAATTCCGCTGTCTACTGATGACGAAATATTTCATAATGAGGACCGCTGTATGCTCTATATGATTTCTACGATTTTTCATATTCATACATACATTATTTATAAATGTCTGTATATCATCTCGAACTTTTGTCTTTAGTCAAATGTAGGGTGAGGTTGTGTGTCATTCACATCTTTTACGAAAATTCGCTTCATTACACCCGTAAATTGGTTTAAAGCTGTAAAAAATGAAATAATACCAATTCATGCATTCCTCCTCCTTTGGTAACGCTTCAATGCCGTAATAAGCTCAATTTATTGAATTTTTTTCTTTGTTTTGGCTCTTGTTTCTCCTGCGCCTGTGTTCCTAAACAATGCCACAATAGTAGAAGGACCAAGGAATAGTATCGATAAATTTTGTAACATAACTAAGTCCCTTGTCAGGTCATAATTTGCTTATGATGTGCTCTGTTAGCTTTACGCTTTGCTATGGTTCTACCTTCCTCTCCTTCCGCCCATCTGCACGTATCTCACTGGTGTTTTATAGTTTTAAATTTGTCCAATGTCTTCGTTCATGAAACAAACGAACAAAAAATGAGAACCTTCTATTATCCTTATGCCACCCGGGCTCATAGGACTCATCCTCATTCACCCCCATTTAGTGTCTAACATTTTTGTAGCATAATTTATGTTCTGTACTTTTATATCTAAGTCTACATGTATTTGTTTCTTTGGTGGCACTACGGTTTGGTCACCTTTCCTCCGTTGGGTTCCTTCCGTTTTGTGGTTGATTGGCGAAGTGAAATTTATTAAAAATACAAAAAAGCATCTAAATTGGTTCAAAGGGCGTTTTACATTCTTTGTTTCCCATGGGAGTCTTGGTATTCACTTACCACTGTCTGTTTGGAAAGCGGTGTTACTGACACGGCCACTGCCACTTCGTCGGCATCTTGGTGGGATGGGTGGTTATGCCCTTCGCCTGTTAAATGAACATCCACAGCGGCAATTGCCGGTGGCGGCGGCAGACAATTGTCATAATTTTGGGTTCTTTTGATATTTTAATGTTTTCGTAATGAGATTTTCTTATTAAATTTTTCATGTTCGACGACAATTTCAAAAGTGTGTAATGACATATAATTTCAAATTGCAAAGGGAATGCTGCAGGATATTGTAATATTGCTCTTTTGCCGGTTCGCATCTAATTCGTACATAAACATTTCATTTTTGACACATTAAATGCTGAAGGCTGTGGAATTAAATCGTATTTACACATTTGCAAGTGGGAATGTATAGCTCGGATTTCAGCTTGAAATACAGCAGGAAAAAATTTCATTCGATCAAATTTCCATTATAATTCTTACTCTCTGTAAAGTATACCCGATTTAGATTTAGTTTCTGAATAAAGTAGTACCTCGCTGGAGAGAAGTACACGGAGGAAAATCGCCATTTGTGATATGTTTGAATTCAAGGAAAATATACTTGGAACCTAAATTTTTAAATATTATATATTTTTGAACAAATATATTTTATTTGAAAATCAAGAAATTTTGTTTGGAACGTATATATTAATATATTACAACAAAATATATTTGCGAACTTACTGTCACAAGTAAAATATGTGTTTACAATCAAACATAGATATTGTTTAAGAATTTATCCAAATACATTATATTTAAAACAATTTTAAGACTTTGGCAATTTTTAATTTTATTTTTTCCTAGATTTTGTGTTATACTTTACAGGTAAAAAAGTCGTGAGCAGCATTTTCTTTTGTTTTAATTTATAATTTTTAATTTATAAATCGTCCAATTGTCAATCCATCAATGCTATTTGTCGTTACACAAGATTATACGATTTAAATTTTAATATAATTTTTCAAACATATACAATTTCTAAAAAACTAAACCTTATATTTCTAAAAAAAGCTTTCCTTGAAAACTTTCCTTTAAATTATGGCATCAATACGTTGCCAAAATACTTAAATACAAATTAATCATTGTTTTGGAAATATTATTAAAAAAAAAAAATATTTGGATGAAAACATAATTTTGTTTAGAACAACATCCTCACAAACATATTATATTTGTGAGTGTCAAATATTATATATTTGGAGTGTACCCTAAACATATGTACGTTTCCAGCAGAATATGTTTAGAACAATATACTACAGAAGCGATTTTTTTTCAGCGTGTAGAATTGCTGACTTTTTGGCTATTCTAATATTTTTCATACATACCATTCCAGGATATAAAGGACTTCAAAAATGTCCTTGAAAATTATCTTTTGTATAATGTAGGACTAAAATTTCAAAATTCAACCTTTATTAGTTAATTTTTAATAAAAGTTTAATTTGAACATTTCCACAGCACAATATACAAATTTGCGGCTAAAATGCATTTTATGTTTTTTATATCCTTATCCTGTTGCCCCTTAAAAGGATTACAAATCTTGAAAGGATAACAGTATTCATTGATGAATAAATAATTCATGAATAGTACTTAAGAAAAGTCTATACTTTTGTTTTGTCGTTTGTAAAAAGCTTCAGTTTCACGAAAAACTGACTAACAATAATCTGACAACATTTGAGCCGATTTTTTTTTTTCCTCGGATCCGATTCTTCATAACGGTAAGATCTTGATAAAATCAATGTGTTGACTTAGTTCGGCAAAATACGGGTTTGGTTAGCAGTTCTTGTTAAATTCAATTTACTGCTTCCATAAGTATTTCAGCTGATTTAAGTTAAATACATACACTATTGCTACTGAATTCTGAAGATGATAGAGTGGTGTCTATCGAAACTGCAGTCAATTCTACCAAGCAATTAAAACTCTCTACCAATTTTTGTATTTGTTTCTATTACTTTTTCGCAATAGACAGAAAGTAACTGAGACATATGGTCTCAAACCAAAATAAATTCTGCACAGACCAACAATAAATAACAACAACACATTTCTTTAGATTTTAATTCAATTCGATATGAAATTTTTTTTCAAAATTTGATTCTTAAAATATTTTGTTTAGATATAACCAAAGTTTCTCGAAAAAAAATAACAAATTAAAATATTTATTGTAGGCAAATTCGCAGCTGGAATTTATTTACTTTAAAACTACTACACTATAGCTAAAAATCAAAAAATATCGTTGGTGAACTGTCGTTATAAATTGTGTTTTCGCACGCTGAAAAAAATCGCTTCTGTAGTATATTGTTCCAAACATATTCTGCTGGAAACATACATATGTTTAGGGTACACTCCAAATATATAATATTTGACACTCACAAATATAATTTGTTTGTGAGGACGTTGTTCTAAACAAAATTATGTTTTCATTCCAATATTTTTTTATTTGGAAATAATATTTCCAAAACAATGATTAATTTGTATTTAAGTATTTTGGCAATGTATTGATGCCTTAATTTAAAGGAAAGTCTTCAGTTTTTTTAGAAATTTAAAGTTTAATTTTTTAGAAATTTTATATGTTTGTAAAATAAAGTTAAAATTTAAATCGTATAATCTTGGGTAACGACAAATTGATGGATTGACAATTGGACTATTTATAAATTAAAAACAAGTAAGAAAGTTTCAGTCGTGTAAACCGACTAAGGTATACCCTCACTTTGTGAGTAATGTAATATTGAATATTACACAAATTAGTCTGTCAATTTTTGTGGGAGGTACCAGAAGGGGTTTAAGAAATACACCTATATTTCGCTGAACAGTAGATATTTTAAATACATTGCACTGTGCCGAATTGTAACCGTTTATATGGAGTGGTATATTAACGTTGAGATATTAAATTGTGGTATAATTTGGCCATTTTGTGTGGGAGGTACAAAAAGGGGCGTGGTGATAACGCTCATTTTTCACTGGACTATAGGCATTATAAAAGCATTACACTGTACAAAATTTCAAGTAATTGTATATACTGATGTTAATGTTATAAACTGTTAACTTTTGGTGCAAAATGGTGCTTTTGTGGGAGAGGTAACAAAAGGGGCGTGACAATAACGCCAATTTTTCAATGGACTGTAGGCACTATAAAAACATTACGCTGTACAAAATTTCAAGTATTTTTATACACTGGTATTAATGTTATAAGCTGTTAACTTTTGGTGCAAAATGGTGCATTTGTGTGGGAGGTACCAAAAGGGGAGCGGCAATAAAGCCCATTTTTCACTGGACTGTAGGCACTATAAAAGCATTACACTGTACAAAATTTCAAGTATTTCTAACCACTGGTATTAATGTTATAAGCTTTTAACTTTTAGTGCAAAATGGTGCATTTGTGTGGGAGATACCAAAACGGGAGTGGCAATTTCGCACATTTTCCTCGAGTTGATAGCGACTAACAAACTAATACTATGTGTGGAATTTCAGAAGATTCGAATACGTATTATAGCAGTTATTAAAGAATCAATATTTCACAACATGTTAACCCTTTGTGGGGAGGTACCAGAAGGAGTGGACCAATATGGCCCATCTTCGAACTTAGCCGGAGATAGAAAAAAATATTACCACATACGAAATTTGAAGTCAATCGGTTACTCCTTTCGAGAGTTATCGTGCGCACCAGCCAGCAGACACACAGACAGACAGACAGACGGACGGACATTGCTCATTCGACTTAAAATAACCCAAAACGGATTTCCGCCGAACATACTTGGGGTCTTAGGTCACTCCTTCGATGTGTTACACTTTTTTCCGTAGCAAATGATATATACCCTCGTCACACTAAAGTGAGGGTATAATAAGTGCTGTGAAACAAAAGAAAATGCTGCTTACGACATTTTTACCTATAAAGTATAACACAAAATCTAGGAAAAACAAAATTAAAAATTGCCGAAGTCAACAATGTTTTAAAATTATTTTGAATATAATGTATTTGGATAAATTCTTAAACAATATCTTTGTTTGTTTGTAAACACATATTTTATTTGTGACAGTAAGTTCGCAAATATATTTTGTTGTAATATATTAATATATGCGTTCCAAACAAAATTTCTTGATTTTCAAATAAAATATATTTGTTCAAAAATATATAATATTTAAAAATGTTGGTTCCAAGTATATTTTCTTTGAATTCAAGCATATCAAAAATGGCGATTTTCCTCCGTGCGGTCCACTCAAAACGGGTCCACTAAAAAACAAGCGTGCTTTCTATACACACAAATTATCCTAACGGTACTTTCTATATGAGTTATATATGGACCAACAAATTATTTTGTCGTATTGCAGAAACATTTTTGTACAACAACAAGATAAACGTTTTGCAATTATTTATGAATAAATATTAATTTTAACCCTTAAAAGATCATACAAATTTTAAATTATTTGATGTGATAAATATATATACACGCTGAAAAAAAATCGCGTCTGTAGTATATTGTCCCAAACATATTCTGCTTGAAATATATACATTTTTAGAGTGCACTCGAAATATATTATATTTGGCACACGCAAATATTATATATTTGGATGATGTTGTTCTAAACAAATATTTGTTTCCGTCCTAATGTGTGTTATTTGGGACTATTATTTACGAAATAAATAATAATTTGTATTTAAGTATTCAGAAAATATATCAATACCTTAATTTTAAGACATGTTTTATGTTTCAGTAATTCCATGTTAATTATTTCAGAAATTTTAAATGTTCGTAATATTACTTTATAATTAAAATCATACATTGCTTGATGGGTTAACGACTTGTAACAAATAGAATAATAAAAATTAAATTATAAGGAATAACTCGAAATCAATAAAGAATTAAAAATGGAATTCGAAAAATCTGCAACGTTTTGAAAAACATTTATAAACTAAATATATTTGGAGAAATTCCTGAACAATAATTTTATTTATAATTTTAATTTATAAACACATATTTTATGTGAGAAACTTAGTTTGCAAATATATTTTGTTGTAATATATTAATATATGCGTTCCAAATAAGTTTTATTGATTTTCAAATAAAATGTATTTCCTCAGAAATATATAATATTTAAAAATTTGTGTTCCAAATATATTTTCTTTCGATTCAAACATATCAAAAAAGACGATTTTGCTCCGTGTACACAACTTCAACTTTGAAGCCTCATATCTCTGAAACGGCTGAATGAATCTAAAAAGAAGTTTATGTGCCTTCTAATCTAACTGTTTTTCCTCGATTCGTGCAAATAAATTTAAAAATTCCAACATCGACTGTCGGTATTTTTGGCCACGCACGAATCCTTCCGCTAAATAACGTTTTTTATTACACGGCACTATAGGAAATGTTACTACTTTTTTTGGGCAAAATTTAAATTGAACAAATGTTTTTTATGTTTTTTAATATGAAAAGAAATTAACAATGTAAACATCTCTTTTGGAATTTTTTGGCATCATTGATTTATCGCTTTTTATCCCCTCACCTTAGAGTGGAGGGTTTATATCATTTGCTACGAGTCAAAAGTGTAACACTTCGAAGAAGTGACCTAAGACCCTAAGTATGTTCGGCGGAAATCCGTTTTGAGTCATTTTAAGTCATTTGAGCAATGTCCGTCCGTCTGTCTGTCTGTTTGCTGGCTTGTGCGCACGATAACTCTCGAAAGGAGTAACCGATTTACTTCAAATTTGGTATGTGGTAATATTTGTCTCTATCTCCGGCTAAGTTCGAAGATGGGCCATATTGGTCCACACCTTCTAGTACCTCCCCCACAAAGGGTTAACTTTTAGTGAAATATTGATTCCTTAATACTTTCTATAGTACTTCCTCGAATCTTCTGAAATTTCACACATAGTATTAGTTTGTTAGTCGCTAAAACGTCAAAAAAAAATGGGCGAAGTGGCCACTCCCTTTTTGGTACCTCCCACACGAATGGACCTTTAGCACCAAAAGTTAACTACTTATGGCTTTAATGTCAGTTTATACAAAGACATGAAATTTTGTACAGTGTAATGCTGTTATAGTACCTAGAGCCCAGAGAAAAGTGGGCACGTTTCTTTTTGTACCTCCCCAACAAATGGACCCGTTTGTACCAAAAGTTTCCAGCTTATAACGCTAATACCAGTTCATACAAATACTTGAAATTTTGTACAGTGTAATGCTTTTTTAGTACCTAGAGTCCAGAGAAAAATGGGCGTTATTGGCACTCCCCTTTTGGTAAATCCCACACAAATGGACCTTTTTGTACCAGAAGGTAACAGCTTTTAACTTTAATACCAGGGCATATAAATACTTGAAGTTTCGTGCAGTGTAGTGCTTTTATAGCACCTAGAGTCTAGAGAATAGTGACCGTTATTAACACGCCCCGTTTGGTACCTCTCACACAAATGGACCATTTTACACTAAAATTTAACAGCTTATAACTTTAATACCAGTGCATTAAATACTTGACATTTTTTACGGTGTGATGTTTTTATATAAGTAGTATCTAGAGTCCAGAGAAAAGTGACCCTTTGAACTTTCTTACTTGTTTATACTCCTTTACATTTAGTTAAGTACTTTTTTGCTGGAAGAGTTTTATGTAACCATATATCGATACAAAAGGGCGCGAATATGTATTTAAAATATTTTTTAGAATGAAGTGAAACGGGTCTAGCTACTAAAAATGTTGCGTTTTAAAATTGTTATAAAACAAGTAAGAAAGTTTCAGTCAGGTAAACCGACTAAGGTATACCCTCACTTTGTGAGTATTGTAATATTGAATATTACACGAATTATTCTGTCAATTTGTGTGGGAGGTACCAGAAGGGGTTTAACAAATACACCTATATTTCGCTGAACAGTAGATACTTTAAATACATTACACTGTGCCGAATTGTAACCGTTTATATGGACTGGTATATTAACGTTGATATATTAAATTGTGGTATAATTTGGCCATTTTGTGTGGGAGGTACAAAAAGGGGCGTGGTGATAACGCTCATTTTTCACTGGACTATAGGCATTATAAAAGCATTACACTGTACAAAATTTCAAGTAATTGTATACACTGATATTAATGTTATAAACTGTTAACTTTTGGTGCAAAATGGTGCCTTTGTGGGAGAGGTAACAAAAGCGGCGTGGCAATAACGCCAATTTTTCAATGGACTGTAGGCACTATAAAAACATTACGCTGTACAAAATTTCAAGTATTTTTATAAACTGGTATTAATGTTATAAGCTGTTAACTTTTGGTGCAAAATGGTGCATTTGTGTGGGAGGTACCAAAAGGGGGGCGGCAATAACGCCCATTTTTCACTGGACTGTAGGCACTATAAAAGCATTACACTGCACAAAATTTCAAGTATTTCTAAACACTGGTATTAATTTTATAAGCTTTTAACTTTTAGTGCAAAATGGTGCATTTGTGTGGGAGATACCAAAACGGGCGTGGCAATTTCGCCCATTTTCCTCGAGTTGATAGCGACTAACAAACTAATACTATGTGTGGAATTTCAGAAGTTTCGAATACGTATAATAGCAGTTATTAAAGAATCAATATTTCACAACATTTTACCCCTTTGTGGGGGAGGTACCAGAAGGAGTGGACCAATATGGCCCATCTTCGAACTTAGCCGGAGATAGAATAAAATATTACCACATACGAAATTTGAAGTCAATCGGTTAGTCCTTTCGAGAGTTATCGTGCGCACCAGCCAGCAGACAGACAGACAGACAGACAGACGGACGGACATTGCTCATTCGACTTAAAATGACCCAAAACGGATTTCCGCCGAACATACTTGGGGTCTTAGGTCACTCCTTCGATGTGTTACACTTTTTTCCGTAGCAAATGATATATACCCTCGTCACACTAAAGTGAGGGTATAAAAAGACGGATAAATATTTTTCAATGATTTTGCCTTTATTGAGTTGCCTCAACATTTCGGTTAATGATGGGACACTACTTCATTCTCATGGCTGCCGCGGCTGGCCGTGTAGTAGCCCATTCTGTGTCGACCCAATTTTTCAACACATTTTCGATTGTGTGGCCCTCTATAGCTCCAATTTCGTGTTTTAAGTCATGAATCGTCTCTTGATGGTTGACGTAGCACTTATCCTTAACGGCTTCCCACAAAAAATAGTCCAACGGAGTTTAATCGCTTCAAGCTGCGTGGCTGCCGTAGAAATTCCTAAACATTAATTTTATTTGTGTGTAAACACAACTTTAATCTGAGAAAATTTTCGATTGTGTGGCCCTCTATAGCTCCAATTTCGTGTTTTAAGTCATGAATCGTCTCTTGATGGTTGACGTAGCACTTATCCTTAACGGCTTCCCACAAAAAATAGTCCAACGGAGTTTAATCGCTTCAAGCTGCGTGGCTGCCGTAGAAATTCCTAAACATTAATTTTATTTGTGTGTAAACACAACTTTAATCTGAGAAAATTCGTTCACAAATATATTTTATTGTAATAAATTAAAATCTGCGCTGAAAATTGAAATAAAATGTATTTGTTCATAAATATACAATACTTAAAGCTTAGTATTCCAAATATAGTTTCTTCTAATTCAAACATGTATGTAATCTAATTAAATATCTGATCAGTGGGAGCAGCTGCGCCCACACAGCGCGGTTGCGGAAATCGAAATTTCATGTCTTTTTATACGGACTTAATGTTACACATCTTGACAATTTTCAATTTTGAGTTATGTTACAGTTTTGTAGCTCCTTTCAATATCTAGCAGATATATTCGACCTTTTCTTTTGGTACCAACTAAAAAAGTTGAAAAAATCATTATCAAAATCTATGCATTATTAAACACTGACAATCGCTTCTGTATTAAATTGTCCCAAATATATTCTGCTTGAAATATACAAGTGTTTAGGGTACACTCTAAACATATTATATTTAGCGTACATACAAATTATACTTTTGGAAGATGTTGTTCTAAAGAAATCTTTGTTTACAACCCAATATGTTTTTATTTGGGACTATTAATTCCAAAGACAAATAAAATATAAGAAGACATTCCTTCCGGCCGAAACGTCAAAATCTATCAGTTACGAACGAATAGGAAAGAATCTTAACACGCGAAAAAACAGTATTCCGCGAACATTGATTGAACTTTTTTTGCACTTATCGATTAATATTAATTTTTTAATTGTGACAATTACAAAAAATTCGGGAAAAACGGTCTGAAAATCCGCGAAAAACCTCACTCGTTGGAATCAAATTCCTATTCGTTCGTAACTGACAATTACTCGCTACAGGAAGGAATGTCTTCTTAAATTATATTGTTTTTGATTAATTCCGATACAAATATTATTTGCATTTAAGTATTCAGAGAATACCTTAATTGTGTTAAATTTTTCAGTAATTCAAAGAAATTTTAGAAATTTTTAATGTTCGTAAAAATACTAATCGTATAATTTTGGATCAAAATAAATTATTTGGAGGATTGACAAGAAATGATGATTTGGAACACTCAGAAAGCTGAATGATTAACAGAAAATAATGCTGCATATGGTATTGTATTTGGGGGAGGTACAATACAATCGAACAATCGAAATCATTGAAAAATTAAAACTGAAATTTGAAAAAGTCAGCAAAAGTTTCTTTGAATTATCTCCCAATGACTTTTCTGCCAACGTTGCAAGACAAAAATTGTATGTTCACATGGTTGTACGTTCATATGGTTGAATTTTTCCGCCATTTTTCTGACAATATTGTCCGATCTTGCAATCGTCTGTTCTTAGCTTAATACACATAAAATGCAAAAATTAGACAGCACACAATATTTTCTCCTACGCCTATAGTGAGTATTATGCACGCTTCTTGTGAAGATAACACTTTTAAATCAGTAATCTGTTTGAAAGAGTTAAAATTGGGACAGGTTTACCCGTGAATCATTTCATAGTCTACAGCCATTCACGTACTCTCAACTCATTTCATATTCCATTTCACCAATACTCTCATATGTCGTAGATTTCATAATTTATGATTCGACATTTGATTGTTAAATTATGCCCATTTATATGCCATAAATATGACCATAATTTCTGGTTTTATTTGTATTGGCCCCCCTACTATTTTTCCCCTTTTTCGTTTAATAGCCACAACGGTCCTTCTTCCTTCACACATACATACACTCACTTAGTCCCTGATACACATAATACACACATGGAAAATCTCATAAAAATCCAAAAATATTTACATATTATTTTTTTATAACATGATTCTTTATTCACGATAATATCACTTCCGTTCTTCTGGTCTTGGTAAGGTCGGGGGAGGGTTTATGCTTTTCAATGCCTTTGATTATCATTGAACTGTCCTCATGAAACCATTCCAGGACCCACTCAATAGCGTGGCAAATGATAAAGTGTTATGGTTGTCAAGCCTACCCCCGGTCATCGTTATGTCGTCCATGTTTTGGCAAATTGATACAATTTGTTTTTTCGTTCTTCATCCGAGGACGAACTCGTTCGTATATGCAGGTTACGAGGCTGTGTGTGGTGTATGGGAAGTGGAAACTGGGAATTTATGTGTAAGGGTTACGGATATTTCTTTATAGTGATGGTATTATTACCACTTATGAATTATTGTACGAGTGTCTGGAGGATACGCGAGGCAACTGCCAAGAACTGTGATGGCAATTATGTGGGGAGTGATGGAGAGTCACATAAAATAATAAACATTTTATTCGGCATGCGAAAATGTTGGGTAAGATTTTAGGTTGGGAAATCAATGTTGGCATTATTACTGGAATTCAAAGCATTTTGAAGAAAATTTATAAAGTAGCCATAAACTGATTACAGTATGCAACAAAATTATTGTCGAAGGACTATGCATAACACTTTTTAATATAATATAGAGCCATAAACATGAATATAATATAAAAAAAATATTTTTTTTTTTAAAAGTTGTCTTTAAAATTCCCGTTTTATTGGAAGGTGCCTAAAGGAAATTATGAGGACTACAAATGACACTTTCACGTGGAAACAGAAGTTTAGTAACGTATTTTGCTGGCAAAAATTTAAATTTTGGGGTTTTCTTATTTCTACCAAAAGTGCTATAATTTCTACATTTATCCATAGACTTTATAATAGGCATTATTTTCTTCGTTAAGATGCTACCTTCAAACATGTGGAACAAAATTTTTTTTTCTATTTTTAATGATTTTTTTCCGCGCCACGATTTTTTTTGGAAAAAATCAAAGTGTTTTATCGACAGTTACTAAACTTCTGTTTCTACGCGAAAGTGATGTTTTCCCATTTCTAGCCCTCATAATGTCCTTTATTTTAAATGGTATCCCGGCATTATCGAACTTACACTGATAGAATAACCGTTCGTCACCATGACGAATCAGTTTTGTCAACATATCTTCGTACTGCTGACGAAAAGTTTCGTTCATGCGATGTTTTTGTACGTCAATAGAACGAACACGATCATCAACCCATGTTTTTGCTGATTTCGAAATTCGTCGAGGGAACGAAATGGTCAAATAAAGGGAACGAAATGGTCAAATAAAAGATTTATTTGACCATTTTGCTGAAAATATGATAAAACAAATCAATCAATTCATATTTTGTGCTTAATTGTACTGTTCTATATGCGCTCTGATTACTCTAGTTAAATAAAACTACGCAAAAAAAAATTTTTTTTTGTTTCCTAGACCTACAAATTAATATTTTCTATAGATTGTGGCATACTGTTATATAAAATCAAAACCAAAAATATTTTTATGGATACATTTTGTTTTAAAATTTTTTTTATTAAAAATACTAATATCGTCGAATGTACCCTTAGTATTTGCACTATAATTTTTGGAGTATATGCCCGATCAGGTCGACTTACACGTTAAATTGAAGCTATTAATTTGGGCTACCAATGTTGGCAATAACTCTTTCACTTAGAAACAGTGGTTTAGTAACAGTCATTAAACAAACTGGAAAAAGTAGATTTAAAAAAAAAAATCCTGGGCGAAAAAAAAATAAAATATAGAAAAAAAATATTTTATTTTATTTTTTAAAAGTTTGCATCCTAGCGAAGGATTTGAAAGAAATCTATGGATAAATGTAGAAATTATAGCCCTTTTGGTAGAGGTTAGATAATTTCAAAAATCTTTTTTTTTAATTTCAGTTTAAATAGCGATGTTATTTGTTAGTTTTATTTATATTATGTACATTTGAGTTTATTTACATGTACAAGTTTCATTAGAAGTAATTGTGAGTTCTTTGTTGACGTTTGTAGATTTCTGAATCGGTTTCTCTAATGAGGAACCATATATAATCTCCCATTCTCTCATCCCAGTGCCCTTGGTAACGCCGCTCAATGGACTTCATTTCTTGGTGAAACCTTTCGCCATGTTCGTCGCTTACGTCGCCAAGATTCTCGGAGAAAAAGTTTAAATGAGAATGCAAGAAATTAATTTTGAGGGACATATTTACACCTGTTGGAATACATAAAGCTAAAAATAAGTTAGAAGTATACATACATATGTGTTATATACATAAATGTAGAAAATTATATTTTTTACCAATTTTTTCATATTTTTTAACAAATCATTAATCATTGTTTCATATTGCGGGCTTTTATTGGATCCAAGGACATTTGAAACTACAAGCTTAAATCAACACCATGCTGCAATTTATCCGACGTCAAATATGATTCGAAATTAACATCTTTCATCAGTGTCCTTATTTTAGGCCCATCAAAAACTCCTTTTTCGATTTTTTGAAAAGAAAGACTTTTAAATAAACTTTTTAAATATGAGAATGAATTGCCATCTTTCCTTAAGGCTTTTACAAAAAATTTTAAAGAGCCCCAGCTTAATATGCAGTGGTGGCAAAATATCACCTATCCCAGAGGCTAACATACCAACTACTTTTAAATAGCAACAAATTTTCCAGTCACGTTCATATTTTATGTATTTTATCAATTTAGCCATTGTTTCGTTAGTGTTGACAACATGATCAATGGGAATCGACGGTTTCTGATTTCCGTTGTGTAAAAGTACTGATTTCAAACATTCTTTACTGCTGTCAACAACTAACCGCCATTCCTTCGAATTGTATGTTTGATTAAGTTCCTCGAACAATTAGGGAATGTCCTTGCAAAAGCATATGTTATTCCCAGTTGTATAAAATTGTTTGTAAGGTATATCACGCACTCTTTAATATGATATGTTAACATCTGGGGCCAAAATATTGTACTGTTTCATCCGAGATTCAAGTAGATCTGCCTTATCTTCGGTCAGTTCCAAATCTCTCACTATATCAATGAGTTGAATCTGAGTTAAAAGCGATGACTTCTGACTAAAACTTGAATCACTCAGAGTTGAGTACTCAGTTGAACTTGATGATGTTTCCGTAATTAGGCTGTTAGCTATACTTGGACACTTCCTACTCCAATCTATTAACTTAGACAAAAATATCAGTCCGTATCGTGAATGAATGGTTGACTCCAAATCATTGGCATTCTAAAATTAAAACGTTTTATTCCACAAAACATTGTAATACATTAATTATAAAGTTCTTACCGCATTCTTCCACTAGTCCATCCAGTAAGATTTACATGGCACGAATTACACAAAATACTAGGTGTCCACGGTTCGTTCATATTTTTAACTCGTATACCAAAATATTACACATATATATCTTCTATTATTTTACTAAAGGCACGTCGATTTTTTTAATTACATATATTCCGCAGATGTAGCTGAAATTGTCGGGATCATTTACACATTGAAAAGTTATTTGCCTTTTACTCATACTTCATCCTCTCTATAATTTTATAATGTCTGACATCAATCCTCATAAAATAAAATGCAAGTGCAATGTCTCCTATATGTATCTCTCACATATGGCGAATTCAATATAAGCAAAACCATCATTTAAAAACGAAAAAATATGAAAGAAGATTTATTTGAATTTCCCAAACATTTACAAAATGGCTCATAACTTTTACATCTATCCATAGTTTTTTTTCAAATAGACAGTGTTTTCTTCGTTAGCATGCTGGCTTTTAAAAAATGTGATTTTCGATTTTTTTTATTTTATGACTGTTTATGACTTATTTGACGACTGTTACTAAACCAAAGATTCTACGTGAAAGCAATATTTGCAGCATATGTAGCCCTCATAATTCCCTTTAATTTGAGGCATAACACGGCTCAATCAGATACTGAATGTACTTTCCATGATAGCTGGAATTAAAAAAAAAAAAATTTTTTTAAAAAAAAATTTACCATAAAATTTTTTTTAAATATTTTCGTGTTTGTGACACCTAAGTGCACCAGAAACTGTTATCCACATACCTTGGGCAAAAATTTTGTTGCATAGTGTTATTTGTTGTAAAAGTTTTATTTAAAAAAATTATGAATGGGATTCGTCATGGTGAATAATGGTATTCGTCGTGGTGATGAATGGAGTTCGTCGTGGTGATGAATGGTATTCCTCGTGGTGATGAATGGGATTCGTCTGTTGGCAAATACATTACTTGATGAGGTTATTTTTGATTTAAAATATCAGATGTAATGAATACTTCTCGTTCGTTTGCTTTAAGTATTTCCTGATAAGAACTGCGTTTCGAACCGAATAATCACAACTGAACCTGGCAAAGCGGTCAAGTAATTTTATTTTCCATACCGTTTTTGATGATATAAAACCAGAAGGATATTTATTGAAATTTTTAAAATTTATATAGTCGGGGGCATGAATTCGTCGTGGTGATTAATGGCATTCGTCGTGGTAATGTATAGTATTCATCGTGATGATGAATTGGATTCGTCGTGGTAATGTATAGTATTCATCGTGATGATGAATTGGATTCGTCGTGGTGATGAACTCGATTCATCGTAGGGATGAATGGTGTTCATCGTGGTGATGAATGGAATTCGTCGTGGTAATGAACTCTATTCAGGATGTGATCATCCTGAGGATAATGTAAATGATGTAAATGATTCCAAAGAATGGTGGAAAGTTGCCAAAGAAATAAGGAATCATACATTTCATATTTGTCCTAATATATCGGCAAATAATTTCAAAGATTATTTTGAAAATCTGTTGAACCCGATACAGAATGCCTTGGATATAAGCTATGCCCCGAACTTCAATACTGACCTCTTACTAGATGGAGAAATCACCATGATTGTGTTGAAATCCGTTCTGAAAAATTTGAAAATAAACAAAGCCCCGGGAGAAGATCGTATACCTTACGAACACATAAAATACGCAACAGATAGCTTCCTAGAACAATTGTTGATAATATATAATCGCACTCTGAATAATGGAAATATAGATGGAACCTTCTCGAAAACCATTATATTCCCAGTACATAAAAAAGGAGATTTTTCTCAACCGCAAAATTATAGAGGAATTGCCTTTATGAACTGCTTGGCCAAAGTAATGATGGGAATTTTAAATGAAAGATTATCAAACTGGGCAGAAACTCACAAAATATTGTCTGAATATCAGGCTGGCTTTAGAAAAGGGTATTCTACGATAGACAACATTTATAATTTGGCATTAATTGCCAGTTTAAAACTTAAGGAAAAGAGAAAGTTATATGCATTCTTTGTGGATTTTAAGGCAGCTTTCGACAATGTTTACCGAAAATCTCTCGTATACAAATTGCATCAAATCGGAGTGCCATACAAATTCGTAAAGCTTATTGAAAATATATACAATAACACGGAATATGCTGTTTGGAATGGAGAAGAATTGTCAGATTACTTCGAAACTAATTCAGGGGTTAAGCAAGGTTGCCTATTGTCGCCGATACTATTCGCGCTGTATATAAATGACTTACATGAGTACCTACAAGGAGGAATTAACTTGGAAAACCTGAATATTCGATTACTTTTATATGCTGACGATATTGTCATTCTAGCCGATGATATCACTACGATGCATTCCATGATTACAAACCTCGAACAATATTGTACTACATGGAATTTGGAAGTGAACATGGCAAAATCAGAAATGCTTATTTTTAGAAATGGGGGACGTCTGAGTAACTCAGAAAAGTGGCATTATAAGGGAAATTTAATCAAAATTTCAAATGAATATAAATGCCTGGGTGTAACATTTACTCCTAAATTGAAATTCAACAAACACATCGAAAGAAGAACATCTCAATCTAAGGCAGCTATAAATACAACATGGGTAGACTTATTAGGAAAAAACGAAATAAATCTCCAAATGAAATGGAAGGTATGCCTAGCAGTATGCAGAGCAATACAAGCATATTCAGCTCAGGTTTGGGGTTTCGCGTTTTACGAAGAAGTCGACAAATTAGAACGTTATTTTCTGAAAAAAATTATGAAATTACCAAATTTTACACCAAACTACGCATTAATGTTGGAAACAGCTGTGGAAAATAGTCATTTATATACTCTGAACTTACACCTAGAATATATAGAGAAAGTTATGCTTAAGTACAACGAAGACAGATTACCGAAAAAATTGACTACAATTCTTTTACAAAAAGAAGCTTTTTGGGTACCGAAAATAAAAACATTATCCAGAAATCTCAGCGTAAATTGGCCAAATAGGGTAGTTGAGAATGAATGGGCGTTATTTAGAGAAACAATTTTAATCAGCAGGAAGGCACAAAACCTTAACGATAATCTACGGAAAAAGACGCAAAGTGTTTCTAGAGTGTACAAATTATTAGATTATACAAGAGCAGAAAATTACTTTACTGATTTCTTTACTAGTGAACAAATAATTTGGATCTTCAAGGCACGGTGTGGATTGATACACTTAAATTCAACGAAATTCAATTCAAATAGTGGAGACAAAAAATTTACACTATGTAATTTGAATCAAGAAGAAACTCTATTACACTTCCTAGGAATTTGCCCTGTATTACGAGAGTTCAGAATAAAAATATTTCAATCTTCAGAACTGGTGGAAGAAGAGATGATTAACATTTTAAATGGGACGGATGTGATTTATTGGATAAAATTAGTTAAATATTTAAAATCTGCTCTTCAATACAGAACTTTTCTCATAAACGAATACAACTAAGCATAAGACCATAACATTTGTCCTCACAATAATTTTTATGACAGACGTTTTTAATCCAAAAACATTGTCAATACATAACATCTTTCTTTGCAATATGAAAATACTTTAAAAGCAATATGTTAATATAAGAAATTAATAATGTAAAATTTTTATTTTGTGAATAAAGAAAATTATTATTATATCATCCTGAGGACGAAAGTTTTTGGAAATAGAGATTCGTCATGGTGACGATCAAATTCCTCAAGTGGATTATTCCGTACGTAAGCTGACTTTTGACGAATAAATAATCATGATGATGTACAAATTCGTCGTCATGACGAAGCTTTTTCTATCAGTGTATCACATTTGAAAAAAAATTGAAAAAAAAACTTTACCATAAAAAAATGTTTTTTTTGGTTTCATAAAATAGTTTATAAAAAAAATTTAGGTCTCGGGCACAACAATTTTTGTTGTTGTATAGAGTTATTGGTACGAGAATAAGAAGGAAGACATTTTAAAGCCGTCCGGCCCAATAGAACTCCCAATAAAAAATATTCAGATAGATCTTTTTTTCTCTGACAAATTTCATAGAAATAAGTAAGTAAATATATTTTTCACAAAGGATTTGCGATATATAAAAGCAGGCGATATTTAAATCAAAATATTAATATCAAAATCTGAACCAATCAAAGCTGATGCTTACTGATCGAATAATTGGGTTGAAATTTGGACCAACAAATATTATTATTTTCCACGTATTTATATAGTCCAACAAAAAGGATGCAAACTGCAGTTAAAACAAGTAAGAAACTTTCAGTCTGGTAAACCGACTAAGGTATAACCTCACTTTGTGAGTAATGTAATATGGTATATTGTAGTGATAAGCTATTCGAATTTGTTATGATTTCGCCACATTAAACTTTAATCATTTGTGGGGGACGTACCAATAGTGGACCAATATGGCCCATTTCCGAACTTAGTCTGAGATGAGACAACAATATTAGCTCATACCAAAATTGAAGTCAATCGGATGTGTTACACGTTTTGGCCGTAGCAATTTATATATTCCCTCGTTACATTAAAGTGCGGGTATAAAAAGATTTTTGCCAAATGTCAGTCAACTTGGTAAATTTTTTTAGATTATATAGCAATTGCAACAGACGGACAGGCAGAAGTATATGACTAAATCGTCTTAGAATTCAATAATGATTAATATTATATGCATGTACTTTGTGTGGGGACCCTTAATCAATATTTCGAAATGTGACAAACGAATTCACAGAATGGGATTTATTTTAAATTGCCAACAAATATTATTTTCTTAGACCAATCCAATGAATTTTGTGATGTTTGCATGAACTCAAAAAATACAGTATAGTCACATAGTTTTACGAGTATCTGCCCTTTCTTTAATAATATATCCCAACTCTACAAAAATTTTTAAATATTAGCTGGCTATAAAATGTCAATAATTTCAAATTTCTTACACATCAATGACTGTGACAGCTAAGGTCTCCTTCGGTTGTCTTTTTTATTGCAATCATTTATTACATCCTTTAAAGCAACCGAACAAGGAAATTATTATACAAATATTAGAAAATTCCTTAAAACGCCCCGGCACGTGGCAGCCACAAATCCACTAAAAATGTTGCCGAATAAAAAGGACTGCTTCCATAAAAACTGCCAGGCGGCTAATGCCACTTTGACTTATGACGACATGGCGAACAAAAAAATAAATAGAAAAACTCCGAGACATGCGGCTTTTGAAAACATTTGCGTTACTCATTATTAAGTTGTCATACGACAACACGAAGATAACATTTATTTTATCACAAAATTCCGCAACTTTTTTTGTGTGGGGGTCCTTCGGTCTCCGGTCCGCCGTTGGTCTTTGCAAACGGCAAAGTTATTCACCAAATGAATGCAGAACGAATAAAGAGAGAGATAGGGTGGGCGAACGAGGCGCACTTTGCAGCATTTTGTGGCTTTTTCTTTTGATGAAAGATTTGAATGGACGAACAAACGTATGTTCCAGAGAATACATTAATTCTATGTGACGAGAGTAGATTTCTAGATAACGATTGCGCGGCACCATGCAAAAGGGATGTCGGATGACTGATGACAGACTAGGCGATGATAAACAGTGGTTCACACATCAAAATCAAATGTAAGTTTTAATTTTTAAAATTTAAAAGATTATCCAGCTACCATTTTGAATTTGTGTACTTAAAATTGAAACTAACATGCAACAATATGCAACAACATGAAACTATATGCAACTATATGCAACAACATGAAAACAAGTATGGAAATACCGGTCGAGTATATCGACTAAAGACCTCACTCAGTTACAAATGTTATATGGAATGAAGGAAATGTTAGCTTCTTCTTTATCAGTCTATAGTCATTGGAAAAGTAGTCCAAAATACAGAATGTGAAGACATTTAGATGATTGGCACATAAGTTATGGAGAAATAACTTTCGTATTAATTGGGCACATTGTAAGCCAAGTTTAAAGTTTTTTTAAAAATTCAAATTTAATTTTTTATTCCACAGAGCCAAAAACATAATTATTCGCTCACTTTAGTGTGACGAAGGTATATATCATTTGCTATCAACTTGAGAAAAATAGGTGAATTGGCTCCGCCCCTTTTGGTACCTCCCACACAAAGCGACAATTTTTTACAAAAATTTAACAGCCTATAACATTAGTGGCAGTGCATAAAAATACTTGACATTTTCAACTGCACTGATAGAAAAAGCTTCGTCATGACGACGAATTTGTACATCAACACGATTATTTGTTCCTCACCATGACGAATCTCTGTTTCCAAAAACTTTCGTCCTCAGGATGATCACAGTTCATACCTACGATGAATAGAGTTCATTACCACCACGAATTACAGTTCATCACCACGACGAATCCCATTTATCTCTACGACGAACCCCATCATCACCACGACGAACTCCATTCATCAACTCGACGAACTCCGTTCATCACCACGACTAATTCATGCCCCAAACTATTTATATTTTTAAATTTTCAATAAATATTCTTCTGGTTTTAGACCATTAAAAACGTAATGGAAAATAAACTTGACTGCTTTGCCTAGTTCAGTTGTGATTATTCGGTTCGAAACGCAGTTCTTATCAGGAAAGGCTGAAAGAAAACGAACGAGAAGTATTCATTACTTCTGATATTTTAAATTAAAAATAATCTCATCAAGTAATGTATTTGCCAACAGACGAATCCCATTCATCACCACGACGAATATCATTCATCACCACGACGAATACCATTCATCACCACGACGAATTCCATTCATCACCACGACGAATCCCATACATCATCACGACGAATCCTATCCATCATCACGACAAACTCCATTCATCACCATTATTAGAATTTTTAAATTAAACTTTTACAACAAATTATTTAACTAAGGTAATCAGATCGCCTATAGAACAGTACAATTAAGCACAAACTATAAATTGATTGCTTCGTTTTATCATATTTTCAGCAAAATGGTCAAATAAATCTTTTCGTCGTGGGGATGAAACCTTATCGTTCCCTCGACGAATTTCGAAATCGCCAAAAACATGGGTTGATGATCGTGTTCGTTCTATTGACGTACAAAAACATCGCATGTACGAAACTTTTCGTCACCAGTACGAAGATATATCGACGAAACTGATTCGTCATGGTGACGAATGGTTATTCTATCAGTGTGTGTAATGCTTTTATATTGTCAACAGTCCAGTGAAAAATGGGCGTTATGGCCACGTTACCTCCCACACAAATGTACCATTTTGTACAAAAAGGTAAAAGCTTATAGCGTGATTACCAATGCACGAAAATACTACAAAATTTCGAACAGTGTAACGTTTTCAAAGTACCTACAGTCCTGTGAAAAATTGGCGTTACCACCACGCCCCTTTTTGTACCTCCCACACAAAATGGTCGAATTATACCATGGTCAATAGTCAATTGCACCAATAAAACCGGAAAAAACTCGCAAAAATGTCTTTATTTGGATTTTTGAAAGCACCCAACGAAGAAAACAGCCTATTTGAAGGAAAACTATTGATAAAATAATAGACAACATCCGTTTTTTTTTACCCCCACTGTTGTGAACAAGGATATATCAGAAGTATCGGGCCAGAATGTAACACATCCATGTAGTGACTTAAGAGACCCCAAGAATATTTGGCGGAAATTCGTTTTGGGTCGTTGTAAGTCATTTTAGTCATTGGTTGGTGCGCACGATAACCTTGGACAGGATTCACTGTTTGACTTCAAATTTGGTATGTGGCAATATTTTTCTATCTCAGGCTAGAGTCAAAGATGGACTATGTTGGTCCATTCCTTCGAGAATCTTCTCCACAAAAAATTTTGTGAAATATTGATTATCTCATAACTTCTACAGTACTACTCAGAATCTTTCACAATTCCATACAGGCATATCGTCATATCGCCCAATGTCATATCGCCCACAACCGTGAATGTCATAACGCCCAAAAATGTCATAACGCCCAAAAACCCAAAACCCAATTTCATAAAGCCCAAAGATTTCTATTGGGCGATGTCAATAAATATAAAATATTGCAAAGCACAAACAAAAGTGTTTGTGTGGTCGGCCTCCGGCCTGGGTTAAAAACTTTATCCTCATAGGTATGCTCACATACTCCTACGTGGTCCAAAGTGTTTTGCGTGGCAGGCTTTCGGTCGGGCTTAAAGATTTTCTCCTCTGGGGTATGTTGGGAGATGGCTGTGCAGAGCAAAGTGTCTATGGTAAGCAACATTGGACCGCGTAACATTTTTTAAACATACACAACAGGAGAAAATCTTTAAAACCGGCTAAAGGCCGTCCACACTATGACATTTTTGCCGCATAGCCATCTTTGGACATATCCCAGAGGATAAAGTTGTTAAAACCTACCGAAGGCCGGCCACTAATGTATCTGCACGGTCAGCGTAGCCGTCTTTAGACACACCTCAGAGGAGAAAATCTTTAAAACCGGTCGAAGGCCGGCCACGCTGATATAAGTTAATCTGCGTAGCCGTTAAAATGTGTAACCCCCGCAGTCGAGGGTTAATCTGTAGCCTCGCAGTTACTATTTAGTCGAATTCATTATGATCGAATTTATTATTCTAAGAAACATTTCTTAAATCTATGAAGTAAAATGCATAAATGTAACATTTTGTTTCCATTGTGTTTCCAAACACAATTTGATTAAGGAGATCAACAACCGAACCGGTTAATCAATTTCTCTTTAAAACCCGCATATCGGGTTTTCTGCATTTTCGAATAATTCAAACCGTCGATTTATTCATGTCATTCATGTTATTTGAATTTTTCATTTTTTTGAACTATTATAAAATAACCTAAAAATAAGAAATGATTTTTGAAACCGAAACCTACTTAAATTTGTAAACACAATCCTTTCTATTGGAAAACTCGTTTAAATAATAATACGTATGTCTAGTTTCATATTTCGATTGGTGTAAAGGGTCGATTTGATTTTAAGGGCCGATGTTGATTTTGAATAAAACACAAATTATTTAGGAAATTATTGTCATTTCTTTTTATTATGATAATATTGGTATGGTTCAATTATGTATGGAACCAAATATTGGCCAAATGGCCGCCGCGAACTCGGCGGCACACCTCAATCCGATGGTCCGAATTTTCGATGACGCTGAGGCATAATTGAGGTTGTATACCTTTAATGTGCCGAATTATCTCATCATTTAGCTCTTGAATTCTTGCTGGCTTATCGACGTAACCTTTTATTTCAAATAACCCCAAGGAAAGAAGTCCAACGGTGTCAAATCACATGATCTTGGCGGCCAATAGACATCGCCACGACGTGAGGTAACACTGTCATTGAATCATGTCAAAGAATGTCAAAAGAGCCATTGTTTCGTTAGCTGTGTGGCAAGTGGCACCGTCCTGTTGAAACCACATATTGTCCACTTCCATATCTTCCAATTCGGGCCATAAAAACTTGGATATCATCTTCCGATAGCGAACACCATTCACAGTAACTGCTTGACCGGCCTCATTTCGAAGAAGTATGGCCTGATGACGTCGCCAGCCCATAAGCCGCACCAAACGAACTGGGCGAGCATGCACAGGAGTTTTCACATCTCCTACAGACCCGGTTTTTCTGAAATTTGCGCACAATTCTTCCGATTGGGAACACATTTGTTCGCTTATGCTGCTTATGCTTATGCTTTAATACAAAAACAACAGGTTAAAGGTTTATTATTTTCGGTAAACCGAAAAGAGGTTTCTGAAAAGTTAAAATTTCGAAAGAAACCGAAAGCGGATTTTTCGAAATAACCGATTTTTTGATCGCCTTACTTATGATACATTCATGTGAAAACTTTCACATTTGTATACTCTCCACCATAGGATGGGGGTATACTAACTTTGTCATTCCGTTTGCAACACCTTGAAATATTGATCTGCGACACAATAATGTATTCTTGATCGTCGTGAAATAGATTTTCACGATTTAGCCATGTCCGTCTGTCTGTTGAAATCACGCTACAGTCCGAAATAATAGAGTAAGGTTGATCAAATTAGGTAGAAATACCTGTTTTGTTCCAGGTCGTTTGGGACTGTTTATAAATACTTCTTATAGTTGCAGGTCGTTTGGGATAGTTGCAGGTCGTTGGGGATTGCAAATGGACTGTGTCGGTCGATGTTTTGATATAGCTCCCCTATAGAGGTCTCTCCAAAATAAGCTTATTTTATAGAATATATCTAGTTTGTATTCTTTGTATTCTATAGAATCTTTATAGTTTGTATTTTATTTAGACAAGAATTCATCACAGTAAATTTTTTTCAAATCTGTTCATATTTTGTTTTCGTCCACCTATAGATGTCGCTCCCAAAAAGGCTTGTTTAAGAGATAATTATGTCTCCATAGTTTTTAGGACCGCGACATCGAGAACTTCACAACTGTTGGATTTAGCTATGCTGTAAATTTAGATTAAGCTATGCAGACATGAACCAAAAATATTTTAGAAAGGTCGTGTCTGTCAATTTTCTGTAACGTTTTACATGGCGCGATCTACCAAAATTTTTTCTTATAATGCTGGACGTCAGAAGAGGACGTATTCCACATTTAAATAATTTCAAATCATGAAATATTGATCTGCGACACAATAATGTATTCTTGATCGTCGTGAAAATCTAAGACGATTTAGCCATGGCCGTCTGTCTGTTGAAATCACGCTACAGTCCGTAAAAGGACGTATTCCACATTTAAATAATTTCAAATCACTGCACCAGAAAGTGAAATTATTAGCATGTGCAAAAAATAACTTGCAATGGTTGAAAGTGGAAATTAAAGCTGATAATTTATTTAGATTTAAGCAAGTGTTTCGGAACAAATTGTAAACACACTTTAAAAAACAAGTAAGAAAGTTTCAGTCGGGTAAATCGACTTAGGTATACCCTCACTTTGTGAGTAATGTAATATAGAATATTAAACGAATTATTCTGTCCATTTGTGTGGGAGGTACCAGAAGGTTTTTAAAAAATACACCTATTTTTCGCTGAAAAGTAGATACTTTAAATACATTGCACTGTGCCGAATTATAAGCGTTTATGTGCACCGGAATTATAAACGTTATAAGATATTAAATTTTGGTATAATTTGGCCATTTTGTGTGGGAGGTACAAAAAGGGGCGTGGTGATAACGCCCATTTTTTACTGGGCTGTACGCACTTCAAAAGCGTTACATTGTGCAAAATGTTGTTGCATTTTCGTGCATTGGTACTCCCGCTGTAAGCTCTTAACTTTCAATCGGTTACTCCTTTCGAGAGATATCGTGCGCACCAGCCAGCAGACAGACGGACGGACATTGCTCATTCGACTTAAAATGGCCCAAAACGGATTTCCGCCGAACATACTTGGGGTCTTAGGTCACTCCTTCGATGTGTTAAAATTTTTTTCGTAGCAAATGATATATACCCTCGTCACACTAAAGTGAGGGTATAATTAAGTAGGTCATATCTGGCGAAAAAATTTAAATTTTGGGAAACAGTTCAAATTGCTTTATTTTTTCCAAATTCTCAGCCAGTTTATTAAAATATTTCCAAAAAATATTAACCTTCCAAAAATTGTTTTATTTTTACCCAGGTGTAAAGTAATTTTTGATTATGAATTTTGATTAAATAGCTTTACTCGTATATGAGTCATTCCTTGCCAAACGGTACGATTTTTGACATCGCTAGCTTCGATTGCTTTCAAAGATTGTGTATGTATATTTCTCTTAAAAATAATTTGTACTTATTTTAAGAAAAAAATTTCAAAAGTTACGACCAATTAAGAGATTGCGAAATTACCATTTTTTCAATCGCTTGTAACTCCTGAAATATTTGACCTTGTTTTGAAGGTACTATTAATTACTTTCAAAAAATAACTTGTAACTCCACATAATAATTTTTAAAGTTCTTACCATTTTAATCATTTAGATTTGATTTAAAAAATGAAACACCAATACGTCTTTTTTGCGACAAGTGTGATTTTGGAAGTGGTAAAATGATCTATTTTATTAAGATTTTTTATAAACACTTTCCGAAAAAGGAATCAAAATTTCAGTAAATGTATATAAAATATGGCAACATTTTTTTGCGCCACAAGATCGATTGGTCGAATTGGGTATATAGCATAATACAGATCTCTGGCTATAAATTTATTTTATTGAATTTGTCCTTGTTCACTTAATATACCGCCATATGCAAAAATGGAGAGGTTACACCACATATTTTAGCACACCTCGAGATCAATGTATCCCAATTGTTTCAGGATACTTCTAAAAAATTGGAAATTGTATGGCCTTTAACTTTTTCTAATACTACTTTTTTAATCTGTTGAACGGTTTTGATTATCCAAATATGGCGTAAAAATTACACATATTTTTTAATTATATCTGAATAACATTGTAATAAAAACATAGCAAAATGCAAAACTATTTTATTTTTATAATTTTATCGTAAAGCTTACACCATATATGTATTTGATCACAACTTGAGAACAATGGATTTCAATCGTCAGGATAGTTTTAAAAATATTGGAAATTGTATGGCCTTTAACTTTTTCTAATACCTTTTTTTATTTTTTTAACAGTTTCGGATATATATGTGTCAAAATATGGCGTAAAACTATTTTTATTAATAATTTCTAAGTATATGTGTAATAAAAACATAGCAAAATTATTATATTTTTATAGATAGATCCAATCTTTCAACAATGCCAAAACCACACAGTCGCTAAAAAAAGACGTCTAAGAACATGACATTGAATTTAAAAAAATCAATTGGTGTAATCATTTTTAAAATCAAATCTAGAAGATTAAAATGCTAAAAATTTTAAATTCTTATGGGGTGTTACAAGACAAAGACCTTCAAAATAAGGTGTGGCCCATAAAAATCGGCCAAGTATTTCAGTATATTTATAAGCGATTAAATGAACAAACCTTTTTTAAAAAATCGCAATTCCACCATCTTTAAATTGCTCTTAACTATTGACCTACCTTCCTTCACTTTAAAGGAACTCTTTGATCTTCAGCTCAACTCCACAGTGAGAAAACCATAAAATAACATCACTATCAGATCAACCCCACTTAGGGAAACCTCAAAATTTTTCGAATTTTTTTCTTGAAACACATAAGAAATATTTGCAAGAGAAGTTTACACACACAAACTTTCGAAGCAATCACAGCTAGTTATGTCAAAAATCGTACCGTTTGGCATGGAATGACTCATATATAGTTACTATGATGAATAATTATTTCACTGTAATTACAATGAATAATTTTTAATTATTTTTAAATATAAAAATCTTAAAAATTGAAAACACCGAAGAACATTCGGTTTAAACTTTTTATTTTAAATTTAGAGTGGTTGTATGGATAAATTAATGTGCTCTTCCGAGCGAAATTCTGCCCATTTTCCTGCCTTATTTCTTTAAGTTGTATTAATTTAAATTTTCAATAATAATATGAAATAACTTCTATGGAATTGACAAAATTCTTAAATTGTTTCATTGGAAGTTCTTAAGGATAACTTTCATCTTTGTTTGTTGGGATATTATGAGAAAAAAATATATATTTGACAATTACGCACCTTGTACCGTTTAGTGCAACATAATTTACTCACACAAAACTTTGTTTAAGAGATATAATTTCTAGGCTTTACAAACAAATTTGTAACAATTGAAAAAAAAATCGGATTATAATATTCCCTTCGTCCGAAAAGAAAATATTATTAGTGTGCGTGCACCACTGTGCAACGAATGTCGTCGCGGACGTATTACCCCGTCTTTGTGTCTA
Organism: Eudasyphora cyanicolor; assembly: GCA_963930755.1. Lineage (NCBI taxonomy): Eukaryota > Metazoa > Arthropoda > Insecta > Diptera > Muscidae > Eudasyphora > Eudasyphora cyanicolor. Next base: position 168,480,865 of record OZ005736.1, on the reverse strand, counting down.
TGCTTCAATGGTATGTCCTTCCGCCTTTTTGTAAATCAAAGAAGAGAAAATAAAAAAGTTTTTTATTGAAATTTCAAATATGTTAAATGTTATGTTTACATTTTCTCATCGCTATTGAATGGAATGACCGTTAAAAAGTCTATTCTCTGTCAAACTAATTTCAAAAATTGCCCTTTTTCGAAAAGAACAAGTTGACATAGTTGATGCGTTTAGCTGGCGGCTTTTTATATTTTTTATTTGTTCCGACCACTTACCCTCAATGAAACTTAAGGGTGAGATATTAATTTCCTAAGTAGGGTTCTTTACATATAAAATCAGAAAAAAGATCAAATAGATGGCAAAATAAAGAGATTGTTTTTGGTTTTAGTCTAACTAAAGGTTGTTTTGAACATTTGAGTAAATAATTTTATAAATTAAATAATCCAGTTTCCTCCTATTAGGATAATTGAGTTTTAGAAATGAGAATATGCAGATATATGCAGACATTACCATGTTTTATTTTTGGTACAAATCAAATATGTGCTTTGTAGAATTTAAATATAAAGAAATATAAATAGTAGTGGGAGGATTTGGAAAATGAAATACGTAGATCTGTATTCAATGAATCCTCTCATGTTTATGTAAGTGGTAATAACATATTTAGATAACTGATGATGATCCGATAGTATTCAATGAATCCTCTCATGTTTATGTATGTGGTAATAACATATTTAGATAACTGATGATGATCCGATAGTGGTACAACTACCAATTTTGTCACGATCGTACACATTGCTTACAAAAGCACGGGTAGCAGTCTGGGCAAATGGTCCAAACATGGGATAACATTGATATATCTTGCACAATTTATTAGCGAAAGTGCTGTAATTTCGGGTACATGTATCTGGTACCAGTGTTTAGTCCAAAAATGGGCGGGATCGGACCAAAGGGCGTGACCCCGCCCATATATGCCAAATTTTAGAATTGTGATATCTTGAACAATTTGTTAGCGTGAGTGCTGCAATTTAGTGCATATGTATCCGGTGGCAGTCTACGTTATTGGTGCAAAAATGGGCGGGATTAGATTAGATTTGTACCGTATAGACGTTTAAACGGCTGGACCGATCTTCTTGAAATTTTCACAGGAAGTACATGTGTAGGGGGTGGTGAAAATAGGGTACTTGAATTTTCGATATATCAAGTAGGCGTGGCCCCGCCCATACAAGCCAAAGTTTGAAATTGAGATATCTTGCACAATTTTTTTGCGAGCGTGGTGTAATTTTGTACATGTATCTGGTGGTAGTCTACTTGATTGGTCCAAAAATGGGCGGACTCGGTCCAATGGGCGTGGCCCCGCCCATATAAGCCAAATTTTGGAATTGAGATATCTTGAACAATTTTTTAGCGAGAGTGCTGCAATTTTGTGTATATATATCTGGTGGCAGTCTACGTGATTGGTCCAAAAATAGGCGGGATCGGACTAATTGGCCCCGCCCATATAAGGCAAATATTGGAATTGAGATATCTTGAGCAGTGCTGCAATTTTGTGTATATATATCTGGTGGCAGTCTACGTGATTGGTCCAAAAATAGGCGGGATCGGACTAATGGGCCCCGCCCATATAAGGCAAATTTTGGAATTGGCATATCTTAAAAAAAAGTGCGAGAGTGCTGTAATTGTCTACATATGTATCCGGTGATAGTCTACATGATTGGTCAATGGGCGTGGCCCCGCCCATATAAGCCAAATTTTTAATTTGAGAAATCGTGCTCAACTTGTTATCTAGAGTGCTGTAATTTTTTGTATGTGTATCTGCTGACAGTCTCCGAGATTGGCCCAAAAATGGGCGGGGTCGGACGAATGGGCGTGACCCTGCCCATATAAGCCAAATATTAAAATTTAGATATCTTGCACAATTTGTTAGCAAGAGTGCTGTAATTGTCTACATATGTATCTGGTGATAGTCTACGTGATTCGTCCAAAAATGTGCGGGATCGGGCCAATGGGCGTGACCCTGCCCATATAAGCCAAATTTTAAAATTTAGATATCTTGCACAAATTTTTAGCAAGAGTGCTGTAATTATGTGCATACGTATCTGGCGTTAGTCTACGTAGTTTGTCTACAAATGGGCGGGATCGGACCAAGGGGCGCGACCGCGTCCTTGTAAGCCAACTTTTGAAATTGAGATTCCTACTGCCCCTACCTACTTCCACGATTGGGATTGGACCGTGATCCAAGATGTCCCACCACTCATGGACTTTCAAGGATCCAACTGAAAGTAGCTGAAAATCTACGTGATTGGTCCAAAAATGGGCGGGATTGGACCAATGGGCGTGGTCCCGCCAATGTAACCAAATTGTTAAATTAAGATACCTTGCATAATTTATCAGCGAGAGTGCTGTACTTTTGTGTATATGTATCTGGTAGCAGACCACGTGATTGGTCCAAAAATGGGCGGGATCGGAACAATGGGCGTAGCCCCGCACATATAAGCCAACTTTTGAAATCGGGATATCTAGCACAATTTGTGAGCGAAAGCGCTGTACTTTGTGTATATGTATCTGGTGGCAGTCTACGTGATTAGTCCAAAAATTGACAGGATCGGAAATCTGAAATCTGGGCCAACGAAGTGGACCGGGTTAACTATGGACTCCAAAACGGCTGGACCGATTTTGATGAATTTTTCAGGGAATCTTCAGATAACCCTAGCGGCTGACATAGGCAATATAAATTCTTGATTGAGGGGGCGTGGCCTCGCCCATATAAGCCAATTTGGAGATATCGTTGTTTAGTGATTCCTACTGTCCGTACCTACGAATAGATTAACGAGATTCCTAATGTCTCTATTGGTTGGATTGGGACGTGATCCCAAATGACACACCTGTCCTGGGATTTCGGAAATTTGTAATCAGGGGCAACGAAGTGGACCGGGTCCAGCTTGTACATTATACATAGTTTGTTCTGTAAAATATACATTTTCCATAAAATATACATTTTTCATGGAAATTCGATTTGAACATGAATGTATTTTCATAATGCTAACTGTAGATCATTTACCCTGTATCTATGCTTATTTTGTTCAATTAAAATCGAAAAAATCAATTATTCAAATCGTAAGCATCTGGGCAACAATTTAAAAGACCATCACCTGGACCAAAATTAGAAATATTTTACACGCATTCGCTATAAATAGGTTTTTAATTGCTTAATTACAAAAACAGTGCCCCTCCTCCGCCTCTCTCGCCAACAAGCTCATTTCGTAAAACGGCACACTTTTTGATTTGGTATTAAAGTGGCATTTGAACCTAACTGCTCGAATTGTTTAAGTATTCTGTTAACAATGCCCGTTTGGCAAGAACGTGTAATGAGCCGCGCACACAAACCAATTAATCAATTTGCCCTTATCACGCTCCTTAATTTACAGCACCACAATTGGACGAGGAAGACGACAACGACGACAGGAGCAACAAAGTGGAGCACAACCCATGTTAAGGCGTAAATTCACAAAGTGGAAAAACATGGCCCTAATGCGTAAAGTGACAATGTCAAGGCAAAATTTTCAACGCTCCAACTACAGAGTGTAATACATAAGGACGACATTTAAATAGGATTAGGTCGACTTCGTAAGCAGGCTACACTAATTTTATTTCAAACTAGGCAATAAAGGTATCATAGCGATATATAGCGTGATCCATTTCGAGGTTCCCTACTTTTTTAAAGAGGAAAAACACAGAAAATTCAAATTAAATGGGGAATGTTTTTTATCATTTGAAAGAACATTCTTTGGCATTTCTTTTTTGAAGATTATGTCTATCAAATGTTGGCCGCGGCTACGTCTCAGATGGTTCATCGTTGAGTCCAATTTTCGATGACTCGTTCGAGCATTTCGACTGTTTGCTCCAAGGCCTGAATCGAAGCGGGTTTGTCCGCATAATCTTAAGACTTTACATATCCCCACAGGAAAAAGTCTAACGGTGTGATATCACACGATCGTGGTGGCCAATCGATCGGCCCAAAACGTGAAATTATCTGCTCACCGAAGTGTTCTCTCAATAAATCCATTGATTGATGCGATGTGTGGGAAGTGGCGCCGTCCTGTTGAAACCAAATGTTGCCTAGATCACGATCTTCAATTTCAGGCATCAAATAGTCGGTTATCATGGGACGTTAACGGTCGCCATTGACGGTTACGTTCTCACCGGCATCATTTTTGAAGAAATATGGACCGATGATTCCACCGGCCCACAAACCACACCAAACCTTTGTTTTTATGGATGAAGTGGCATCTCTTGAATCTCTTCAGGTTGCCTTCGTCCCAAATCCGGAAATTTTGCTTGTTTACATACCCATTGAGCCAGAAATGGGCCTCATCGCTGAACAAAATTTGGCTCGAAAACGTCGGATCTTCTTGGAACTTTTCAAGAGCCGATAGAGCGAAGCGATGTCGCTTGGGAAGGTCGGGCGGCTTCAGTTCTTGCACAAGCTATATTTTGTATGCTTTCAATTTAAGATCTCGACGTAAAAGGCGCCAAGTCGTTCCATACGTCAGTCCGAGTTGCTGCGAACGTCGCCGAATCGACTGTCCACGGTCATCGTGTTCACTCTCAACTACGGCCGCTACATTATCTTCACTGCGTGCTGGACGTTGTCTATTCGGTCGAATATTATCCAATAATGAATGCTGAGTTTCAAGATGGGTGATGGCGTTGCGAATAGTACGAGCGAAGTGCACAAAACACATTCCTCACAGAACGTGAATTTTCGTAATAAAGCTGAACGATTTGTAAACGTTGGTCAGGCGTAAGTCTTTCCATGATGAAATGCCAAACAGTACTTAACAAAAATAACATGACAGCATGACACGACTCACACGTGATCTGTCAAAAAAAGGCTATTGAAAAAAATATCTCTACTTGGTTCACCCCTTAGAATAAAAGTTATTCACATTTCAATATTTCACTTAATTTTAACTGGGACGCCTATAAAAAGCAACTCAAAATTATCTTACATCTTCTGTATATATAGTTTCTTTAAGGAGCATTGGGCCAAAGTAGAAGTGGTAAAGGTCTTGGGTGTCGCAAAATTGCGTGGGATATTATACGCTACACCCTGTATATTGGGTTAACTGCAGGATGAGGTCAACAACTAGACAAAAAATAGTCAGCAGTCGTTGAAACTACCGCCCGAAACACATTTCCCGGGAACTCACCGACAGAACTCGAGTAACAACAGAACCAACAAGAGAGCGTCGCTAGGTTGTTGACTAATAAATCCAGAATCAGTTTGCCATTGGACCAGACGGCATTGCACCAGTAGAAATGCAGAAAATGTTGAAGTACATTATCCCCTGGCTGGTAGACTGTATCAGGCTCCAATACATCCCCAATCGATGGAGGGACACCAAAGTGGTTTTCATACCAAAAGCGGGAAAGGCCACTAGGCCAAAAGACTTAGGCCTTTAGCCTATACTCCTTCCTCTTGAATGGTCTGGAAAGACTCATAAATTCTTTCATAAGATGAAACCCGGATGCAAAACTTCTGTCGAATCATCATGTTTACAACAATGTGAAGTCTACAGAATCTGTCCTGCACGAACTTGTGAACACTATCTAGTCGTCCCTACATTTAAAGGAATTCACCATGCTGGCATTTCTAGACATAGAAGGAGCTTTTAACAACATTCACTCAGATGCGGTAATTGCGGCACAGTCACATCTAGTTAAGGTGAACTCTAGCTTGAATACAATAATTCAATGCCTGCTCAACCGAAGACGCATAACATCATGCTTGGGTCCACAACTCTTACAAGGTTTGTAAACAGAGAGACCCCACAAGGAGGAGTACTGTCTACACTATTTTGGAAACTAGTGGTCATTGGAATCCCTTTTAGATCTAAATCTTTGTGGCTGCAAAGTCGTGTCCGTCGCAGTGGTTGACAAATTCCGCAGTGTCCTCAGAGACATCCTATACGTGGCTCTGAATAAAATGGCTAGATGAGCCAGAAACAGCGGTTCTCTTTACTATGCAGTATAAGGTCCCTTGGAGCGCCCAGAGCGCAGCAGAGTTGGTAGCGTGCTTAGTTTGGGGTTTGTGGGTTCGATTCTCACCAGAGGCTCTGGTCTGTCGCTGGAAAATCTAGCCAAACGGTCTTTGTAACCCGGCTTTTCCTTGGGTCGTAAAATAAAAATACTTTGTATTTTAATTCATCTAAATAAATAAATAAGGTCCCACATGTGGCCCTCCTCGGATAATTGGAACAGAGCTAGTCTTTTCTGAAATTGGAATATATCTTGGAATAATTCTAGATAGGAAGTTTGATGATAAGGATAGTTTGGAGAAGCTCACAGACTTCCAGACACCTGCAGTGTCTATCATGCCGAAATAATGGCAATAAGAGAAGGCCCCAAGTGGCTGAATTATATCTTTGAGGTCTTGAATCGACGATGGGCTGTTGGCGTAGACCTTATCTTTCACGTGGCTCCATAGGAAGAAGTCGCAAGGTGTTAAATCACAAGATCTCGGTGGTCAATTGTGATCACCTCTTCGAGAGATAACACGGTCCGGAAATTTTCCCGTAACAGAGCAATGGTTTCGTTGCTTGTGTGGCAAGTAGCGCCGTCTTGTTGAAAGTAAACGTTGTCCAGATCAATACCATCCAACTTCGACCATAAAAAATCATTAATCATCTCTCGATAGCGCAATCCATTCACCGTAACTGTTGATCCAACCTCATTTTCGAAGAGTATTGACCCCGCCGTACCATAAACCGCACCAAACAATCAAACGTTGAGGATGGAGAGGCTTCTCAACAATAAATCTTGGGTTTTCCGAGCCCACAATTTTGCTTGTTGACGTAGCAACCGAGGTGGAAATAGGCCTCATCAGTCAAGATGATTTTGCATCGTTCGTATCGTTTTTTTGTTCGATCGTTTTGTATCGTTCATTGTCAAATGTCAAAGAACAAAAGCTTCAAAAGTGACAGCTACCGAAATACCGGGTGATTCAAAATAACACCTCTTGTTGCAAATATCTTACATAGGCGGTTGTTCCAGAAAATATAAGCCAAACAAGCCTGTTTAAAAGCCGAACTTTTTGCTAATCTCCATGAAATTTGGTCCTAACAGGTATTATATGGTCGGCTTCGCCTTTCGACATTAGCCTTTCTTTACTTTTGTTAAACTAAAATACCAAATGAACAATTTTAATCGGGTCTTCTATAATAGGTAACTTCTAGGACATACAAAATAAAAATAAAACTAAGGCCAATATGGATGGCCCAAATTGTTAAATTTCTGAAATTTTAATCAAAGGGTCCTTATACGGTGTTTCTTTCAAAATGTGTGACTACAACCCATGTAATCATCTCAATATTTTCAAGTTATGTATTTTACATTATTTTTTCAATTAGTAACGAAGTCTGAAAAATATAGCATTTTCGACATAAAGCTTAAAATTCCGTATTATATTTATCCGAAAGTTGTTCTGTACTTCAGACGATTTGCTTGACTGGCATTTTCTTACTTGTTTTCCTAATTTTACTATGTTACAAACAAACGGACGAATTGACAATACCATATACATCTGTCTTGGAGGTGGATCAGTACACCAAGAAAAAAGCAAAGCAAACCCCTAGGAGGAACAAATGAAATCTTGTTAACACGCCATTCATCACTTTCCATTTGTATAATTTTTTGGCGGATTTCAAAACGTGATGGAATGAAACAAAACCGGATTTCTTTCATTTCCCTTTGGTAAATGTTTTTTGGTCCTAATATTTGTTCCGTTTTGCGGGAGAATGGATTGCCTTCGTCCTGAATTGACTGCCACTGTCACTACCACTAACGCTGTTGTTTTTGTTTCAGTTTGTAGTCGTGTTGTTGTTGTTATCCAGAAACAAGACCTAAATTGAAATGGAGACAAATTGTTGTCATTAATTAAAAGTCTAAAGTTACTGAAGAGAGAAATACAACGATAGAGACTCTACCGAAAGAAAAAAGTTGCAGAGTTCAGTGGTAAATTGCTGCCAACTCTGCAACCCCTTTCCGACCCAGTGGGCATTTTTGGCTACATGGACTGAAGAAGACAATTCTCATACTTTATATGTATTGTTCCAAAGTGGTAGAATATACACAATACACAATACCAACAACCACAAGAGTCTTGTTAAAAGTTACAATTACCAGAAATGTTTGTTGTCTTGACTGTTGTTGTAGTCAGTGTGTTGTAACACTTGTTTGAAATATGGTCCTTTTGCTAAAGGACTCTTCCTTATTAAAGTGTAGTCTTAGCATGGGTGTATTGGGTGGTCACTAAAAGCTTTCCGTGCTTAACTTAACCCTTTTGCTCTCTCCACACTCAAGTATACCAGTCCTTCTGGGGGGATATTGATTGTTGTGGGTGCCTTATTTTATATGAAACTGATACCAATTTGTTTATGTCACTGTTTATTGTTTCAGTTGGTCCAGCGGGAAACAAATGGAACATATTTTTCGTACGGAGGGTACTTTAATGAACCAGATTGTGGATACAATAATGACCAAAAATAAATTTGTTATCCTATTTCCGTTCCCAGAGTACCGGATGAAGTGGGAAAAAGGTCGACAATTAAAATAATTTCTGTGCAGCAGTCATAAACAGTGAGTATTTATACCCTACACCACACTGTGGTACAGGGTATTATAACTTTGTGCATTTGTTTGTAACACCCAAAAGGAGAAGAAATAGACCCATCGTTTATTATACCGATCGGCTCAGAATCACTTTCTGAGTTGATTTAGCTATGTCCGTCTGTCCGTCTGTCTGTCTGTCTGTTCGTCCGTCTGTCTGTTCGTCTGTCCGTCTGTCTGTCCGTCTGTCTGTCCGTCTGTCTGTCCGTCTGTGCATGTATTCTTGTAATCAAAGTACAGGTCGCAATTATGGTCCGATCTCGACGAAACTTTACACATATTTTTTTTTGGCCCAAGGACGATCCCTATTGAATTTTGTTAAAATCGGTTCAGATTTAGATATAGCCCCCATATATATGTTAGCCCCGATTTGACATGTAAGCGCTGTATAAACTTTATTTTATATCCGATCAGTATGAAATTCAGCAGAAAGAGGTTTCTTATTTTATGAATGAACACTGTTAAATTTGAAAGAAATCGGTTCAGATTTAGATATAGCCCCCATATATATGTTAGCCCCGATTTGACATGTAAGCGCTGTAAAAACTGTATTTTATATCCGATCAGTGCGAAATTCGGCAGAAAGAGGTTTCTTATTACATGAAGGAATACTGCCAAATTCGGAGAAAATCGGTTCGGATTTAGATATAGCCCCCATATATATTTTGCATTCGCATATGCGAACGCGAATTATTCGCATCATTTTAAAATGCGCTTTCGAATTCGCATTCGCAAAAACCATCTTTGGATTATTCGCTTTCGCAAAAATATATTTCAGTATTCGCTTCCATTTATTAAAGTGTTAAATCTCCTTATTCCCTTCACACAATTTGAAGATATGTGTGTGCAGGAGGTAAAACTGTGGAAAACAGTCTTAATACTTGAATATCCTGGAAAAGTATCAATTCAGTTCCTTAAATTTGTTGGTACTAAAGGCTCTAACTATTATTCGCTTTCGCAAAAATGCATATTTCACTATTCGCTTTCGCATTCGCAAGAAATATATTTCAATATTCGCTTTCGCTAAAGCCACTTTCGTTACATCCCTACTTTAGATATAGCTCCCATATATATGTTACCCCCAATTTTAACATGTAAGCGCTGTAGAGACTGTATTTTATATCCGATCAGTACGAAATTCGACAGAAGGAGGTCTTTTTACATGAATGAGTATTCAGGGAAGATCGGTTCAGATTTATATTAAAGCTCCATATATATGTTCCTCCTGATTTGGTATCAAACCGCTATAGAAGTTGTATTTTACTTCCGATCATTAAAATTTTCCAGAAAAATGTTTCTCACTTTAGGAACCAATATTGCTTAATTTATCGATTATCGTTTCAGAATTAGATAATATGTTTCTACCCATTTACCAATTATTCCAAATTATTATGGCAATGACCCTTATCGCATTGTTAGGGAGGTGTAGGGTATTATATAGTCGGCCCCGCCCGACTTTCTGCCTTTCCTTACTGGTTTTAATTTAGGTACTGTCACGATTCAAACAAGATATTTCCCAAATGTTTTTCAAAAATTATCAATATGTCTATGTATATTAATCAACTGTTGTTAAGGATATCATATAATTAACTGACCAATTTTGTTAAATCAAACCAGTAAGGGGTGATGTGATTTTAGTGTATAAAGATTTATGGAGGCAATAGCAAATAAAACAAGTCGGGTAAACCCACTAAGGTATACCCTCACTTTGTGAGTAATGCAAATATTATAGGAATATTATACGAATTAATCTGTCAATTTGTGTGGGAGGTGCCGGAAGGGACTTAACAAATACACCTATTTTTCGCTGTGCCGAAATACACGCGTTTTTGTGCAAACGCGTGTATTCGAACTTAGCAGGAGATAGAAAAAATATTACCACATACCAAATTTGAAGTCAATCGGCTACTTCTTTCGAGAGTTATCGTGCGCACCAGCCAGCAGACAGACGGACGGACATTGCTCAAAATACTTAAAATGACCCAAAACGGATTTCCGCCGAACATTCTTGGGGTCTTAGGTCCCTCCTTCGATGTGTTACATTTTTGACCCGTAGCAAATGATATGTACCCTCGTCACACTAAAGTGAGGGTATAAAAATACAATCTACAGGAACTTCAGATTGTAATATATGCCTTTTCGAATTAAGAAAGTTCAGTCGGGTAGACCGAATAACGAACCCCCTCACCTTCCGTCCCAAAATATATTAGTAAATTTATTTATTTTTTCATGTTAATTAAATTATTCTCATTATACGATAATTGCAATCAATAACATTAAATTATGCACTGGTATTAAAGTTATAAGCTGTTTCTGTTTTTTTTAAGTACAGCGTGATCCATTTCGAGGTTCCCTACTTTTTTAAAGAAAAAAACAAAGAAAATTCAAATTGAATGGGGAATGTTTACTATCATTTGAAAGAACATTCTTTGGCATTTATTTTTGGAAATTATGTCTATCAAATAATGGCCGCGGCTACGTCTCAGATGGTCCATCCGTTGAGTCCAATTTTCGATGACTCGTTCGAGCATTTCGACTGGTAACTGGCGAATGACACGCGTGATGTTTTGCTCCAAGGCCTGAATCGAAGCGGGTTTGTCCGCATAAACTTTAGACTCTATATCCCCACAGGAAAAAGTCTAACGGTGTGATATCACACGATCTTGGTTGCCAATCGACCGGCCCAAAACGTGAAATTATCTGCTCACCGAAGTGTTCTCTCAATAAATCCATTGATTGTCTTGTTGAAACCAAATGTCGCCGAGATCACGAGTTTCAATTTCAGAAATCAAATAGTCGGTTATCATGGCACGATAACGGTCGCCATAGACGGTTACGTTCGCACCGGCATCATTTTTGAAGAAATATGGACCGATGATTCCACCGGCCCACAAACCGCACCAAACCGTTGTTTTTTCTGGATGAAGTGGCAGCTCTTGAATCTCTTCAGGTTGCTCTTCGTCCCAAATGCTGCAATTTTGCTTGTTTACAGAAATGGGCCTCATCGCTGAACAAAATTTGGCTCGAAAACGTCGGATCTTCTTGAAACTTTTCAAGAGCCCTTAGAGCGAAGCGATGTCGCTTGGAAAGTTCGGACGGCTTCAGTTCTTGCACAAGCTGTATTTTGTATGCTTTCAATTTAAGATCTCGACGTAAAATGCGCCAAGTCGTTCCTTACGTCAGTCCGAGTTGCTGCGAACGTCGCCAAATCGACTCTCCACGGTCTTCGTGTACACTCTCAGCTACGGCCGCTACATTTTCTTCACTGCGTGCTGGACGTGGTATATTCGGACAAATATTATCCAATAATGAATGCTGGGTCTCAAGATCGGTGATGGTCTTGCGAATAGTACGCTCAGTAGGCCGATTATGTTGACCATAAGTTGAGCGAAGTGCACGAAACACCGAACGTGAATTTTCGTAATAAAGTCTCTACTTGGATCACCCGTTATTTGTTTGACTGATATCACAGCTATTAGCAGTTAACTTTTTGTACAAAAAGGTCCATTTGTGTGTGAGGTACTCGAAAGAAGAAACCGATTGACTTCAAACTTATATTTATATTTTCTCTTATCTCCGGCTAAGTTCGAAGATGGGCCATATTGGTCCACTCCTTCTAGTAACTCCTCCGTAAAGGGTTAACATTTAGTGAAATATTGATTATTAAATAACTTCTATTCTACTTATGTGAATCCTCTGAAAGTCTACACATAGTATTGTTTTATTAGTCACTATTACCTCGAGAAAAATGAGCGAAGTTGCTTTCGGTACCTACCACACAAATGGACAATTTTGAAAAGTGAATAGCTTATAACTTTACTACCAGTGAATACAAAGATTTGAAATGTTGCACAGTGTAATGGTTTTACCTACAATACAGCGAAAAATGGGCATTATTGTCACGCTCCGTTTGGTACCTCCCACACAAATTGACCTTTTTGTACCAAAAGTTACCAGCTTATAACTTTAATACCAGTGCATGCACATGCTTGAAATTTCTTACTTTGTAATGCTTTTATAGTACCCAGAGTTTAGAGAAAAAAGGCGTTATTGGCAGGCCACTTTTGGTACCCCCACACAAATGGAAATTTTTGTACAAAAAGTTAACAGCTTTTACTTTAATACTTGTGCATACAAATACTTGAAATTTCGTACAGTACTTGAAATTTCGTTACATTGTACAAAAGTGGCTGTTATTGGCACGCCGCTTTTGGTACCCCCCACACAAATGGACCATTTTACACTAAATGTCAATATCTCATAACTTTAATATCAGTACATACTTTAAAGTTATAAAATGCAATTTAAATTGATAATAATTTAATTTAAACAAAAAAAAATAAATAAATGTACGCATATTATTTTGGGGCTCAAGATGAGGGGATTCATATGTCGGTTTACCCGACTGAACTTTCTTACTTGTTTTTGATATGTTTTCCCATTTTTGTTTTGTTTAGTTTTGTGCCAGCAAAAACGATGTTTGTTTTGAAAAAATCAGTAAATTGTTTTAACGACAGTTACTTAACTTCGATGTCTACGTAACATCATGTGTAGGTCTCATTATGTCCTGTAATTTAAAGGTTATCAAGCCTTTGTCGAGTTTCTACTTCAAAAAATACGGCCCAAATTCTAATGGCACCTCCCAAGAAAATCGGAATTGTAAGCAGACAAATGATTACAAAAAATTACCATTACCATATTTTTGGAATAATTTATTTTGTGTTTATGATACTTTATTACACCATATTCGACAAAAATTTTGTTTGAATATGGCCGACCAGTGATTCTAATATCTTCTGATGTTAAGACTTGTGGTTTCGATTAATCCATTCACCCGTCACTTGTACGGTATAGATGACGGTAGTAGTTTGAAAAAAAAAAACTTTCGCGAAATGTGGCAATCTTTTAAACATATGTTTCAAGGCGTCACGTTCAGTGAATTTGTGAACATGAAAAATATAGGTCACCGATATGTAATACAATACTTTAATTTGATAGGTCTCAGTGCAACCAATATTAAAATCGAGATAGATTTTTCTTTTGGAAGTCTGCTGCTTCGTTTACAACTATAAAATATTGGGTGGCAGAGTTTTAACGTGTCCACGTCACGAATTCTTAAACAAAATCCACAAAATGGTGTTGGATGACCGTCGGGTGAATGTTTTAGCAGAGCTAGCTGAAGTCATGGGCATTTCAAAAACTGCTATATGGTTGATTTCGACATTTCCGGATAATTTGCTGTATTTGTGTATTTAAACTAGGAACAATAAAATATATTCCACTTTGATATTTACTTTATTACAAAGCTTTATAGGTAATTTGCGATCACTATTTTTTTTTTTAAATTTATTTTTTATGAAAAATTGTCTACCAAAATGCTCAAATGTCAAATTTATTCGTCAAAATAAATTTACGAAATCGTCAACACAAAAATCTACCAACAACGTACAGCTTTTGAGATTTTTATGACGAAGGACATGTTCGGAGATAGTTATGTATTAATTGGTACTTTCAAATGATTTTTGGGGTTCCTCAAAGTAAACTTGAAATAAATTTTGTTGGCGGATCTCACATTCTTGAACGACATAAATAAATTAATTTGGCGGAAACATATATCATACATATTAATTTCTTACGTTTGAAAATAGTCTTATTCATATATTTATACCCTCACTTTAGTGTGACGAGGGTAAATATCATTTGCTACGGAAAAAAGTGTAACACGTCGAAGGAGTGACCTAAGACCCCAAGTATGTTCGGAGGAAATCCGTTTTGGGTCATTTTAAGTCGAATGAGCAATGTCCGTCCGTCTGTCTGTCTGTCTGTCTGTCTGTCTGTCTGTCTGTCTGTCTGTCTGTCTGTCTGTGTGTCTGCTGGCTGGTGCGCACGATAACTCTCGAAAGGAGTAACCGATTGACCTCAAATTTGGTATGTGGTAATATTTTTTTCTATCTCCGGCTAAGTTCGAAGATGGGCCATATTGGTCCACTCCTTCTAGTACCTCCCCCACAAAGGGTTAAAATGTTGTGAAATATTGATTCTTTAATAACTGCTATACTACTTATTCGAATCTTTTGAAATTTCACACATAGTATTAGCTTATTAGTCGCTATCAACTCGAGAAAAATGGGCGAAGTCGCCACGTCCCTTCTGGTACCTCCCACACAAATGCACCATTTTGCACCAAAAGTTAACAGCTTATAACATTAATAACAGTGTATAAAAATACTTGAAATTTTGTACAGTATTATGCTTTTATATTGCCTACAGTCCAGGGAAAAATGGGTGTTGTTGCCACGCCCCTTTTGGTACCTCCCACACAAAGGTACCTTTTTGCACCAAAAGTTAACAGCTTATAACATTAAAACCAGTGTATACAAATACTTGAAATTTTTTACAGTGTAATGTTTTTATAGTGTCTATAGTCCTGTGAAAAATGGGCGTTATTGCCACGCCCCTTTTTGTACCTCCCACACAAAAATTCCCAAATCATACCACAATTTAATGTCTCATAACGTTTATAACAGTGCACATAAATGCTTATAAGTCGGCACAGTGCAATGAATTTAAAGTATCTAATGTTCAGCGAAAAAAGGTGTATTATATAAACCCCTTCTGGTAACTCCCACACAAATTGACAGAATAATTCGAGTAATATTCAATATTACATTACTCACAAAGTGAGGGTATACCTTAGTCGGTTTACCCGACTGAAACTTTCTTACTTGTATTTATTTATTTACGTCTTGAAAGCCACTAGCTTAAACATATTGGGACGAAGTTTGACAAAATGCATATTACCATTCACGTCAACAAGGTCCAGTGCAGATCCATTGTTTTATACAGCCTCCATACGAAGGTTTCATTAGATTCAAATTCTTGACGCAATAGAAATCGCTAGTACCAATCGATTAGACTGACTTTAGACAATTTAATATTATCTAGAACAACTCAAAGGGAGACTGAAATTTGGTTATTTGTGTTCACTTGTACCCATAATCATTCATACGAGCTGGGCTATGGAGTCGGAGTCGGTGTTGTTTTTGCAATTTTCATGAAATGCATACATTTTATTATTTTTTTACTTATTTTGTATAAATATGTTTAAGTACATACACATCAATCGAAATTTTTGATCGCAAAAATAGTTGAATTAGATTATTTTGCAAAATTCTTATCGGAGTCGACTCCGACTGCGACTCCGGCTACGACTCCGAGATCAATTTTATAAAATGTACTGAATCAATTATATTCCGGACCAAACATATTCATTCATATGTGTGTCCATTCATATATTTATACAAAATATTTTAAAAATATGCAATTTATTTATTGGAAAGTATAATCTCATGAAAACAGCAAAACCAACGCCGACATCGACTCCACAGCCCTGCATACGAGTACTGACCTCATCGTTGTGACTTTTTAGCGCGTTAGAAACCACAAATACCAATGGATTGGGCTAAAATTCGGCAATTTGTATTGTATTTTATTATACTCAGAACCATTTCAAGGAGCAATTGACCCCATTGGACCATATTTCGATATAGTCCCATACAACTTTCAAACCCAATTTAACTTCATAGTCCCAAAGAAAAATTTCCTTCCAATTTGGCTTACAAATTATATATTTGATTAGTTTTAGCTGGAACGATTTGTGGAATAATGACCTAGGTTAACGTTTTTTCCAACTTAACTTTAGAGATTTTTCTTATTATGTTATTGAGTGCGGTCCATAATATTTGAGACATTTTCTAACATTTCCGATTTTTATTTTAAAAAGACAAATGAAAGTGTAAATATCCCGAAGGAATTATAAAAAATCTTTAATATAAGAACAATTTGTGAAGTTTTCCTTACTTTTTTCATATCATAAAAAATCGTCATTTCGGGGCAAAAATCGTCATGTCCTCTTTTTGGCTCTGAAAATCTTCAAAATGATGATAAATCGTCATTTCTGGCAACACTGCCTGTGACTTACTCTATTTTCACCTAATTTTTTAAAATTTTTTGACAAAAATAGTAAATAGTTATTTAATAAAATTGGTTCAATGTTAAAATATAATATTAATTATTTATGTTTTCTACTAATGTTTATAATTTTTTATAAATTACTGTTTTT
Organism: Eudasyphora cyanicolor; assembly: GCA_963930755.1. NCBI lineage: Eukaryota > Metazoa > Arthropoda > Insecta > Diptera > Muscidae > Eudasyphora > Eudasyphora cyanicolor. The sequence continues at coordinate 168,464,097 of OZ005736.1, read as the reverse complement.
GTAGATGATTATTTTGTGCCCCTGAAAATGTGCGTCATTCCCCTGGAAAATCTTATATACCATAAAATTAATATTTCCAAACCATTCTAATTGAAATTTATAAAGAGTATTAAATCTATATACTTGTGGTTGATTTTGGGCCTACAATATTAATAAAATGATGTAAGTCGAACTTTGTCTTCCGAAATGAGTTTTCACACTCGTTCTGCTTTTATTTTTAAAATTCAATACTTTTTATAAATTTTTTTGTGCTTTTTAATTTCATTGTGAAACCATGTTCCAAAAATTCTTATTTTTTTAAACTATAACAACCGAAAACTCGATAACTAAGCGAGATATCGATAAACTGCACATAATATTTTCTTCTTATTTTGAGGTGCTCTATCCAAATATGTCAGATCGAGGGGCCTCGTATATTATACTCTCCGGTCATTGCCCTGGGGGCTATATTTTTAAAAAATTTGAATAATTCTGTTAAAAATTAAAAATAATATCTGCTCTTCGATAATAGAGTAGATATTCTTAAAAAGATTATATCTACCTATCTGAAGTATTCAATTCTGCAAAAAACGTCAATGCCAAAAATTATATCGAAATTGGTCCGTAATGTCAAAATCGCCCATATATCGATAAACTATTCGCTATTTGTTATACAGAAATTTGAAGAATGAACAACAAATGTTTCGCGTATAACAAATGTTGGTTGACATTTCATGAAAATTTATCTTTCCATTATTTTTGTTTATAGATCAAGTGTCATTAGTTGTTTTACCTTTGACTGAGTTAATGGCAAATTTGCCAAAACAAACCCTTATAGGTATGCAAGTATTTCCATAACAGCACTTAGAGTTCATCAAGTGAAAAAAAAACCATTGCATGTGACACAACTTTCAGTTTAATATCAATATGGTTAGTGTATCGTCTTTTTGGAATGAAATATGGGCGACTTAATATGCAAAACCACAGCGACAAAATAAATAATTCAAAATTCATGTTTTTAACAGATTTTTCTTGAGCCGAGTCAACGACGTTTGTAGCTCAAAACAACTAAAACCTGAAACCCATTACACGGCCATTAGGCATTAACAAAACAAATAAATTACGATTTATGGGATTTTGTGGGGCAAAGTTTTTGCTCAAGCAAGGAAATCTCAACGTTTTTTAACTTTTTATCCTAAAAAACGCACTGTTGTCGTCGCATACACCCCCACAGAAAACAAACGGGAGGGAGGGTCTGTGTAAATATATGTCGCTTTTTTTGTGTTTTTTCTTTATGACATTCTTAAAAGCGCAACAAGAAAAAGGTCACAGAATGTTTCCATCCTGCCTCCTTCCGCTTCTGGCCTTGTTGAACACGGCTGCAAACAAGCAAAACAACCCCAAGCAATGAATTTTTCAATCAATTAGGTTTCTTTAAAGAAGTTCCACAGCAGAAAAAGGGAAGTTTGGCGATTTTAGAAGCAACATTACCCGCCACAGACTACACTCTGTCCTGGCTCGCCACTTAGCTATTTCTTTCACAGACTTGGGGTTTTTTCTCGTTACGCATTCTTGGACTGGACGGGACAGGGCACGACAAGAACGAGTGTCGTTATGCTTTATGTTCTGGGAGAAACGGTGAAATTGTTTTCAAATGCTGATTTATGAGCTTTTTAATGCGGCCAACAAGTAAACGACATTTAATTATAAACATTCTTAATGGAATTTTCGCATTAGCGGCAAATTTGTTTACCGATAAGTAAAAGAAAACATTTTAAATATTTAAACATCGCGTATCTCGCATTGTGTGGCCGACATACCACTGTAGCTGGTGAACTTTAAAAGTGAATATTTAAAGTATACCTTTAGGCGGTTGCCACAAAATAGAGTTTGTGTTGTTCTTTAAGATTTAAAAACAAAACATTATGTACTTGCTATGGTCTGCTTGCATATAATAAACGATCCTATGTAACGTATTTCAGACTAAACAACTTAAATAATTATCCAACGATTTTTTTGTAACAAGTAAGAAAGTTCAGTCGCGTAAACCGACATAAGAATAACCTCACATTCGTAGACATAAGTCACTTACCTGGGCTAAAGGCGTCATAGATGATTCTAAGGCCAATCAGCCGGCTGAAAGAGCCACAAATTCAGCTGTGTTAACGGCTAATAAAGTCAAAAGAATCAGATCACCTGATGAACCCCTGCCTTCAAAAAAGGCAAGAGGCCCTAATGTCACAATCAACGGGACACTCACCAAGCCCTTCAATGAAGTGGCGAAGGAGAGTCTAGTGATGGCTGTTATAGACAGAAGTAGTGAGGATGGATCCATCCTCAAGGACAATTGGAGCCATGTGCAATCTGCCATTATGGCTCATTACCTCGATGTCCGAATAGAAATGCCGGGCAAACCACCAGTCTGCAACGATGCAGGATGGCATCAGGGGAGTGTAAAGCTCTTATATTTCGGTGATGCCAGATCAGTAGATCTGTATAAGGCTGCTCTGAGTCGAGCGGGTGAGGTGTGACCGGGTGCCCAGTTGGATGTTGTCGAAAAAACAACATCCCTAGTCACCCTAGAGCCATCACCTGGGTTACAGAAGAGCCCTTCAACCCGGCTGACATATTATAGATAATAAAAGATTCCAATCCTGGTCTGCCGACACATAATTGAAGAATTAGCAAGGCGGATGGTAAAAAGCGACAGGTCAAATTGATCCTTAACGCTGAATTCACCTCCCATATACAAAGTGCAAGTCCAATGTTTACGCCGAATGCTTGAAAATAGAGCAAAAGAAATAAAAACAAAAGGTTTTAGTTTTTTCTTATATAATAAAATGGCCAAGTGCCAATCGGTTTTATTGAGGTTTTTATAGGTTGATGGTGATGGTTATGATGCTGTAGGGCGAAAAGGAAACCGATTAGTCAGGCCAACGAAATTTCTCCGAGGTTACGCTCAAGTATCCCGGTTGAAGTGACCAATATGGTTTCGAGACTATAGTCTTGAAGGTATACAAGCAGGATATAGCTCGACAGCTCTCTTCAGGGAAGTAGTAGAAGAAGCAACGTCTGACGATCTCGCGCTGATTATTGGCGCAGACACGAACGCTCATCATACTATCTGGGGTAGTAGGGTGGGCCTAAAGAAACCAAGGGGTGTAAAAGTTTAATAACTTTTTCGTTTATTAATTTTTTTTTATTTTTTCTTCCAGATTATATAATATACAAAAGGCAAAGTTTTGTACACAAAGTGAAAAATAATGTCTCTTAAATGACCACCGTTTTCAGCTTCGCACTGATGGGCTCTTTTTAGAGCATTTTCCATAACACCTTTCAAAACTTGTGGCTGTAGCGTACCAATTTCTGCAACAATGTTTGCCTTGAGTTCAAGGATTGTCTCTGGCTTGTTCACATACACTCGCTCCTTCAAATAACCCCAAAGAAAATAGTCGGGTGCTGTCAAATCTCAATCAAAATGTCGACGATATGCTCTTTGCGTTAAAATAATTGATCTCTGGTTTAAATAATAAAATTCTATTGTTCTGGTTCTCTGTTCAATTGTGAACCTTTCCATTATAAATTCTCCAAGTGTTGTCTATATAATCTGAAAGAACAAATAAAAAAAAATTAATAAACGAAAAAGTTATTAAACTTTTACACCCCTTGCACTTTTACACATTGGCAATAAACCAACCTTTACAATTAAAGAAAGACAAGAAGTACTAGACGTAACGTTTGCTACTGACCGGGTGTCAGACAAAATTATTGGGTGGAATGTACTGGACGACCACTCATTCTCAGATCACTATTGAGTTCTCAAACTTGTTGAAAAAGCGACTAAACCTGCCGTCCACATAAATGTGAGGAAGACAAAGTGGCACCTGTATGAGAAGAATTTCAAGAAAGTCCTCAACCCCAAACCTCTGACGGACCGAATGACAAAGCCGGTTTGGATAATCTGGTCGAGCATATTACCACATCATTCTATAGTTCCCTTGAATAAGCCTGTCCAAAAAAAGTACAAGGGTAAAACTAAACCCCAGTGGGTTTAGTTTTACATGAGCTAACGGCTATGAAAAAGACCTGCAACAAGCTATTAAACAAGGCTAAATCTACTGGGGTCGCTAATGTTTGGGATGCCTATAAAGAGCAACTCAAGATCTGTAAGAAGGAGCTTAGAAAGGCGCAAAGACGCTGTTGGTATACCTTCTGTGGCGAAGTGGAAAAGGTCTCCGACGCCGCAAGCTGAGGAAAATACTTCACCCTGTACAGTGCGTTACTTGCAGGATGAGGCAAATAACTGGACAAAAACAGCGAGCAGTCGCTGAATGAACAGCTCGACACACATTTCCCGTGGAACTCACCAACAGAACCCGAATAAACTGAGCTATTACCAGCTTTGAGCCCTTCAAGTCACCTGGACCAGACGGCACCACTCCAGCAGAAGTGCAGAAAATGTTAAAGTACATTATCCCCTGGCTGCAGAAAATTTATTTAGGCTGTATTAGGCTTTCATACATCCCGAATCGATGGAGGGATACCAAAGTGGTATTCATACCCAAAGCGGGGACGATATCGCACACAAGGCCAAAAGACTGCAGACCAATTAGCCTATCCTCTTTCCTATTGAAAAGTCTGGAAAGACTTTTAGATTATTTCATTAGGCAAAACCTGGGTACAAAACTCCTGTCGGTGAACCAACATGCTTACAATAAGGGAAAGTCTACAGAATCAGCCCTGCACGAACTTGTGAGCACTATCGAATCGTCCCTACATTTCAAAGAATTCACCATGGTGGCGTTTCTTGACATAGAAGGGGCTTTTAACAACATTCACTCAGATGCGGTAATTGCAGCACTCTCACATCTAAAAGTTAACACTAGTTTGATTAGACTAATTCAAAGTCTGCTCAACAGAAGACGCATAACAGCATGTCTTGGGTCCACAACTCTAACACGGTTTTTAAACAGAGGGACCCCACAAGGAGGTGTACTGTCTCCACTCACCTAGCGGTGAATGAAATCCTGCTAGATCTAGAACGTTGTGGCTGCAAGGTCGTGGCATATGCGGACGACGTGGCAATTGCAGTGAGTGGTAAATTCGTAAACGTCCTCAGAGACATCCTACAGGTGGCACGGAACAAATTGGCGAGATGGGCCAGAAGCAGCGGTTTGGGCTTAAACCCAAACAAGACAGAATTGGTTCTCTTTACTAGGGTAAATAATGTCCCACATATGGACCCTCCACCTTAGGAATAATTCTAGTTAGAAAACTGTTATTTTGACTTAACGTATTGGAACGAGTGTCCCTTTAGAACACTTCATCTTACTAATCTCGCTTTTGTTTAACTTCATCTTTTTCACCCCACAGTATCTCTCCCACTGTTTCGTTATCCCACACCATCTTGTCAGCCACCACTGCCCAGGTATTTAACGCATACTTCGTGCTTCGAATGGATTCCGTTTTATTCCTCAACATTCTTTGCCCTTAGAGGCCAAACCTATTCCCGTTCATTTCCAATCACTCCGATGTGCCTGGTACCAACAGGGGGTAAAATCGCATTTTTTTGATATATTTGAATCGAAGGAAATGTATTTGGAACACAAAGCGAGGAAGCGATAAGACACGCATTTGACGCTGAGTACTCACTTATAGTTATTTTACAGACTAACACAATTCTGGATTTAACCCTTTTCGACGTTATCGCTTTGATCGCCATTTGGTTGTCGGTGAAGATGTTGGCTTATTTAGGCTTTTTGGTGCTACTGAGCCAGTTCACACACTCCGTGATTGCTCAAACTTCCGCATGAACTACAGTAATATGGTCTGGATGTGCAGTAGTCTCCAGAGCCGTTTTATACGTATATATATATATTCCTATCGATCCTATAAGGAGCATAGGATCAATGAGAACCACACTTGTTGGTGCGGACCAACACCAAGTACTTTTTGATTCTAATTAACCCGTTTATGCCCCGACAGCACATGCGTTGAACTTTTTGCACACTTTAGAGGCGTAGGTTATTATCGTTGACCACTTGGAGCCATTAATTTGTATACCAGCAACTTACGCACGCTGAAAAAAATCGCTTCTGTAGTATATTGTCCCAAACATATTCGGCTTGAAGTATATATATCTTTAGAGTACACTATAAACATATAATATTTGGTACACATAAAAATTGTATATTTGGGAAGATGTTGTTCTAAACAAATCTTTGTTTTGGGCTATTTTTTCCGAAACAAATATTTATTTGCATTTAAGTATTCAGAAAATACCTAAATTGTCTTACATTTTTCAGTAATTCAAAGTTAATTTTTTAGAAATTTTTCATGTCGAAAATATAATAAATAATAATAATTGATATCATATAATCTTGGATCGAAATATATATTTGGAGGATTGACAACTAATGATGGCTTGGAATACTCAGAAATTTTGAACGATTGATTTAAAACATAAGTTAATGCTGCATTTGGTATCATAACTGGGAGGTTCTATTCGAAACCAAAAAAAAAATTAAAACTGAAATTCGAAAAATTCAACAAAAATTTCGAAAATCTTTTTTAAATAAAATATATTTGAAGCCATTCGTAAACAATAATTTTATTTGTATTAAAATACATATTTTATTTGAGAAATTTAGTTTGCAAATATTATATGTTGTAACATATTAATATACGAGTTCCAAATATATTTTAGTGGTTTTCAAATAAAATTTATTTGCTCAGAAATATTTAATATTTAAAAATTTGTGTTCCAAATATATTTTCTTTCGATTCAAACATATCAAAAAAGGCAATTTTGCCCCGTGCGAGGATGCGTATGTGTATAACATTTCCCAAGGGCCAAAAATGCAACAAATGCATTTTTGAACCTATGAACCTATTATTGTTTGGGGACATTGATTTAGATACATATTAAGTACGTTTCACCGTCTGTCTGCCTGAATACGATAGTTTAGATTAAGAATGACAGCCTCTACGCCAGACTCCTTTCTGCAACCGCAGGATCGTAAGTTTTTCCAATTTGAATGCCTTAAAAGCACAAAAGTTGGCCGATTTTGACATCAAGAAAGTCTGTCGAGTCTGTTTATTTATCTTCATCTTCATCTCCGCAGCTTCTGCAAAAGTCATTTCGCAAGAACTTCATTCTCTCTGCGTGCGTCCCAAAAAGCAGTTACCCGTCATGACAGAAAATATAAGACGTCTGCTTTCGATAATAACAATTGGCGGTTGAAGTTTAGGCAGGGCCACATCAGCCTGAAATGTATATAGTTCCTGACTAGTGACCACCAGTCATTTGTTGCCTAAATGTCACTATCTCTCAAGAAAAGCTTGCTGCCCAGTAGAGGGGAATTGAGAGAGCAAACGTGTAATTTGATACTATTTGGCCACTTCGTGGGTGGTCTGATGACGTCATGATGACGTCATCGTCCATTTTATGTGTATGTATGTGTGAATTCGTACGTCTGTGTCAATTTTATGTGTATGTATGTGTGAATTCTGACGTCGTCGTCGATTTTATGTGTTTATATTCCAATGTAATTTGATACTATTTGGCCACTTCGTTGGTGGTCGCCAGATGTTCTGTAGGTCTGAATCAGTGTTTATGTTTATGTATATGTGAGTTCATTGAACTTGGCTTTGAAGTAACCTTGAGATCAGCATGACTCATTGGTATGTGCGTCCGCAGCTGGGCTTTGCTGTATATCTAGGTATGGTTGATTGTCGAATCACAAATACACACATGGTATGCATGTATGTGTGTCAACGGTTCCCCACCAGTCCGTCTTTTGTGTCAGTCTGTCTGTCGGACACTAGCGCCAAACAGTCAGATCATGCTATGTGTTTGGTTGTCCGTCTGCCTGTCGGACACTAGCGCCAAACAGTCAGATCATGCTATTGAATTGTTTGGTTGTCCGTCTGTCTATCGGAAACTAGAACCAAACGGTCGGATCATGCAATTGAACTTGAATTGATTCCTTTGTGACATATCCAGAGCACAATGTGTGTGTGTGTAGTTCTGAGTATCCTAAACTTCACACCAAATCCTCAAAGACTTTTAGGTAAACAAACATATTTTTGTGGTTGGTTCATATTAGATACAAATTATTATGTAATACGATCAAATCGTATGTAAACTGTTGGGAGGGAATGCATCTGTAAAGAGCAAAATATTTCCTGTCCATGGTCAACGTTGATATGAATTGAAAAGGAATGAATGCTCTATAAACAAAGAGAAATCATTTGGAAAGTCAGTTTGATTAAAGCTACAGCTTGTAAAGCATTCAGTTTCAAATCTTAATTGTATAAAATAAAAATTTTAAGTGCAAAATGTCTCCCAATACCTATGTATTTTGTAATGAGTCTTTTCACGCTAAGAGAGATTTTACAAGACATATGAAACATCATTGTCTTATATGTGGAAAACTATTCAAAAACATTTATGTAATGAAACATCATCAAAAGGTGTTTCATAATAATGCAAATTTAAGTGAATCGATGTTGATTAATAAAAAATATGAATCAGATTCGGGAAAACTAAAAATATTTTCTATAAATGGAGATCACAAACTACGTCATGAGCTACAGAAAGATCCTTCAATTCAACATCTAGGATTGATTTCACCCACACAATACCAACAACATACAGGAGTTTTACAAACACAACATGAAAAACAGTGGCCGACGTTAAATGAGCAGTATCAGTATTATAATCAAAATGCTCCTGAAGCTGTAAAAAATACTAAGAATACGTACTTTTGTAAAGACTGTTATGTACAAGTGGTATCCATGCGTAACCACGTTCGTACCAATGAACATAAGGATACTGTTAGAAGGAACATAGATGGGGATATAACAGTCATAAAGAGTTCATTCAATAAACGTATTATAACATACGAATATAATAATTCAAATGGAACTCTGTTACCTGAAAATTTTCTTTGTGAGACAAAAGAGTCACTCCTGAAGTTGCTCAAGCTCAGTTTGGTGGAGCACACAATTTTGAAGTTCAACATAGAACTTCAAGGTGAATATGTTAAACCCAGAGCAGATAATGAGCTAAATATGAGTGATGGACCATCAACTTCTAGAGGTAGAATCCCCGATCCCGATTCCTTAACTACACCCAAGATTTTCAACCACGTATCTAAAATGACTCTGTTAACTCTGGGAGATAACACTAATAATTTGTTTGATGACCACACTGATGCCATAATGCACAAGATGTTCGAATTTCAAGAGCGTGATTCAGGTTGGGCATTACAGAAAATTCTAAAACTTGACATTAATATTAACAAGGCTGATCTCACCAAAGGCTCAAAATTCATTAAAACACCAAAGTCATTGGCAAAAAAGAATGCATGTCTCAACATACACAATTTGAATGATGAATATTGCTTCAAATGGAGTTTGGTGGCAGCATTGGAAAATAAACCCTCCCATAAGCCTTGTGACACATCTTCCTATAATGTTGTCATCGCACGTGATACGATAACATTGCAAAGTGGTATCACGCTAAACTTCCAAGGGCTTCAATTCCCCTTAGCCATAAAACATGTTAAAGTGTTCGAAGCAAACAATGATGACATAAGCATCAATGTCTTTGGTTATGAAGGAGACCAAATTGTTGGACCCTATCACCTAACAAAGAAAGAGAAAAAATACCACATCAATTTGATGCTGCTTCACGAAGGCGATAATTTCCATTACATTTGGATAAAGCGAATGTCAAAGTAATATACGAAAAATGAAATTTATATGATATATGATATATTTAAAAATATTTTTTTCTTTACAGTCTTTTGAGCCATCAATTATCAAATCATAACGGAGCTGTTTTTATTTGTAATGGATGTGTCCAACACTTCCATTCGACAGATAAATTTGCACAACACAAACAGGAATGCGGGGGTATTGTAACTCGCTTGCCCTCGGAAGATAAAGCAATATTAAAATTTACTCACTACGAGCGTCAATTGAAAGTACCCTTCGTAGTATACGCAGATTTTGAATGTGTATTAGAGGATGTGGTGAGCGCAAATACCACAAAAACCAGCATGATACAAAAGCACACACCTTGTGCTTTTAGTTACAACATTAAGTGTAGTTATAATTCTAGTTTAAATAAGTTTTGTATATATACAGGTGAGGACGCCTCTAAAAAATTTTTGGAAAATCTCATTAGGGATTGTAAATTTATTTACAATAATTATTTGACTGTAAAGAAACCAATGATTAGTTTAACACCCTTGGAGGAAGTAAATTTTGTAACTTCTGAAAATTGTCACATATGTGACAAAACTTTAGGTAACGATAGGGTAAGGGATCACTGTTATTTAACTGGGAAATACAGGGGGGCAACACATAACCAATGTAATCTTCAGCATCAGATAGCAACATTTATTCCAATATTTTTTCATAATTTTTCATCCTACGATTGTCACCTTTTCATTAAAGATCTTATTGACTATGAAGGAGAAACTAAAGTAATTCCATTAAATAAGGAATTATATATATCTATGTCTCATTTTCTTCCAATGAATGATAAAAACAGACTAGAGTTGCGATTTCTAGACAGTTTTCGATTCATGGCTGCCAGCTTAGATTCTCTGGCCCGAAATTTACCTGAAAAGGATCTTCAGACAGTACGTACACATTTTCCAAACAATAAAGATTTTAGACTCATGAATAAAAAGGGGGTATTTCCGTATGATTATATATCATCATTTCAAAAATTTTTTGAGAAACAACTTCCTCCGAAGAAATACTTTTATAATAAAATGACGGACACCGAGTGTTCGTCAGAGGATTACAAACATGCACAGAATGTATGGACAAATTTTGGTTGTACAAATCTGAAAGATTACATGGAATTGTATTTAAAAACGGATGTTCTATTGTTGACTGACGTTTTTGAAAATTTTAGAACATTATGTATAGATGTGCACAAATTGGATCCCTGTCAATATTATACCGCCCCATCTCTTTCTTGGGATGCGATGCTCTTATGTACAAAAGTTGAATTACAACTTCTCACTGATATTAACATGTACAACTTCTGTAAGAATGCCATACGAGGTGGTATAGTTCAATGTTCCAAAAGACACTCAGTAGCGAACACAGAGGGTACGCAAGGTTATGATAAAAATAAACCAATTGTAAATATATACTACCTAGATGTGAATAATTTGTATGGTAAAGCTATGACACAATATCTCCCAGTAAATAACTTTAGATGGCTTGAGGGAACAGATTTTGGAAAATATACAAATGAAGAGGAAATAAAATCAATACCCGACGATTCGCCAACAGGCTACATATTTTGTGTTGATTTAGAGTATCCAAAAGATTTGCATGATCTTCACAATGATTTACCCTTCTGTGCGGAGAGTAAAACTGTTGGAGGGTCTAAATATAAAAAATTAATTACAGACTTTTCCGAAAAACGAACATACAAGATCCATTACAAACTATTGCAGCAGTGTCTAAAGCATAAATTAATACTAAAAAAAGTACACAGCATCCTTTCTTTCTCTCAATCAAAATGGTTGGAAAAATATATACTAAAAAATAATGAGATGAGAGCAAAAGCAAAAAATTCTTTTGAAAAAGATTTTTACAAACTTTTAAACAATGCTGTATATGGTAAAACTATGGAAAATGTGGATAAAAGAAAAGATGTTAAAATAGTAAAGACTTGGGATAGAACAAACAGAAACAGGCTGGGAGCGAGAGATTTAATTGCAAAACCAAATTTCAATAGCTTATCACAATTTTCAGAGGATATGGTTGCCATTCAACTGAACCGTGTAAACGTATTATACAACAAACCAATTTATTTAGGCTTTTGTGTTTTGGATCTTTCTAAATGGGTTATGTATGACTTCCTCTATGACTTTTTGAAAATTAAGTTTCAAAACGATTTTTGTGTAAATTATATAGATACTGATTCATTTATTCTAACTTTTTATGGTAGAGATCTTTTTAAAGAACTTACTCCAGATGAGTTAAAAACAAGGTTTGACACTTCAGACTTTCCACCAGATAATAAATATGGTATCCCTCTTGTAAATAAGAAGGTGATTGGGATGATGAAGGATGCAAATTGTGGTATGGCTATGACCGAATTTGTGGGACTTAGACCTAAGATGTACGCAATTAAAGTGGAAGGAAGTAAAGACATTAAAAAGTCTAAGGGTGTAAAAAAATCTGTGCTAAAAAAATGTACTATAGATACATATCGAGAATGTTTAATTAAAAGACAAAAATATTATGACGATATGTTTACATTTAGATCTAGAAAACATGTTATTTATACAGATAAGATAAATAAAATATGTCTAAGCTATGACGATGATAAGAGAAAAGTAAGACCCGATGGTATAAATACGTATGCGTGGGGTCATTACAGGCTTGATTGTGATTTATATAATATAAATATTGACTTAAACTCTATTAATCCGATGGAACTTGATGTAAGCCTTAACGAAATTAATAGCTTGGAAATTTCGGCTTTAAATGAAATTCTAGATTTGAATATTGAGAATAAATCAGATGATTTAGAAAGAGTTAATGAATCAGACCTATATTCTACAATTCCAATGGATGTATGTTTTAATGAAATTGATAATTCAAATCTCGCAAATTGGGATGAACTTCATGATCTTAACCTATAATTAAGAAATAATGTAAATTATTGTTTACCGTATATTTTTTATGCTTTCTTTCATCAATAAAGACAAATGTATTTTGATTTGGAATACAATACTTGTGTGTTTTTTTTTATTTATTAATTTTTATATGGAAATACAAAAAAAAAAAAAACATTTCATTATTAATATTCAAATAATTTTTCGGACGATTCCAGTTAAAGGTGTGTATTCTAGCAAACGTTCGTGAAGTAGTAAACAATAAACATAAGTGTTTTCAGGAATGGATTTAGAGGTCTCAAACTCGATTTTGACATCAATTGGTCCGCTTTTAACAATTTCGTTTTGATGGCTGACATCAATTACAGCTATTGGTGACTCCTTGAATTTCTCACATGAAATAATTGGTTGTGACTCCCTCAAAAAGTAACTTTGTTGAAATTTAGTATACATATCATAAAGTACAGCATATCGATTCTCTTCGAATTTTAAATTTAAGTCATCGTATGGATAAGTATCCGAGTTAAGATGGACTTTAATGTTTGTTAAATTACTGTGAACAAACTTTCCATCTTTTTCAAGAGCAAATAGTACGAAACGTGGTCTTTCTCTGTTCATAGACAGTTTCACATTCCAATTACATTTGGTTGCGCCATTAAATGTTGGGTTAAAATGACAATCCCAACTACGAAATGTAATCGGTAGCGATGTTCCACTCTTTATCGTCTTCATAATTTGTAATTTGGATGTGTCAGACAAGTGCACATGCGGAATTCTCCACGTGATATTCGTAATTGTTAAATTTGCAGTTTCATTTGACTCCGAGGAATAACATGCGTTCTGGTCACTGGAGCTTCGGAGCAAAATAAGATCATGTTTACTATGTAATATAACTTTGGTGAAATCTTCGGCAAATCCCAACAGCATCTTAAGGGGTACATAAAAGTTAAACACACTCATGTTTAAGTCGGCGCCATTATTCCATCCAGCATTTCTCATCATATTACTCTCAAAATCAGTAAGGGACACAAAGTTCTTGATGGTACTCGATACACCTAAATACCGAGTGCGATCGATTTCAACACCATTAATTTCATAACGAATTTCATCGAACATGTGAGCTATACAATTATTGCGTAAACGAGCATTTGATGTTTTTTCGCCGCCCTCTACTGTTACAGAACCTTCTATGTAAATATAACTCTCGCTTGGCAATACATATAAATCTTGATTTTGAATGGTTATTCTTATTTCATCATTATTTTTAAATGAATTTATATATGGTACGTAGCTGTGGTAGTCTTTTTTGATTATATTGTCATCGGTGAATGGTTTTTCAAGAACATTTAGTATTTCAGACATTTTGTTTTAAACGTAATTTTAAAGATTTTAAAAAAATTTATTTTCCTTTGTTAGTGGCAACCTTTTGGGTTTGACTGCTTTAATTGGAATGTTTGGAAAGGTCTTTTTAGGACTATATTTATTATAAATAATCATTTTGCTTTTGATCGCAGATGTAGCCTAAGTGTAATCTCTTCTCCACGAAAATTTATTAATCGTTGTTCTTGATCTACTATCCAAACTTTCAGTGAACTGATTTCTTTGACGTTTACTGGTAAATAAATTAAATTCCTTGGTATTTCATCCAATTTATATCCTGGAGATACATTTATACCAAATTCATGAATAGTATGTACAGATAGATTATTCATGTAAGATCCTGATGTTATATTACATTGTATTTGTATTGCGTTTACTTTCATAATGTTTACGGGAAGATATGACGTATGTTTCGTATTTGCTTTCAAAATTCCTCCATTGAATCCCAACAGGGTTCCTATAGACCGTTCTTTGTTAAAATCAATATCATCATGAGATGAAAATATCTCTATTTGTAAGGTATTATTGTTTGCAACGATTTCTATAGTCTTGAGACCGTCTTGTTTACCATAGGCTAGTTTAATATAGTCAACTATATCTTCCAGTTCGTAAGAACCAATAGGAATTTCAATTACTCGATCATCAATATGAAACAAGTTATTATCATGGTCTACGTTTGGAATGGAATTATATGAATGAAAATCTACCAGAGCGCATTCATAGTCTTCGGTTAATTGAATTGGTGGAAAGTAATTGGATGTTAGAACCGAAGATCTTCCGCTTAGGGCTAATGTTATTGACATAGTGAAAGCTGACAAGTAAATGAAAACTATTTTCATTATTTTATTTGTTTTTATTTATGTTTGCACTAGAGCATATTGCTTTTGTTTATCCATGAATTGTGATCTTTAGAGAATCCTAACCACTTAACGTATACTTTGTCGCCCTTAGTTTTCAAAACCTTTTCAACGAGGTATGTGTTGGGGAAGCGTGTGCGTTGAATTTCCTCTTTATAAAACCCGCCTTTGATTGGGTTTCCTTGATAGTCTTCTAAGATAAACGTAACAGGATTTGTAATCTGTATAGATTTTATACGAAATATCTCAGTGCTATAATTCGGTGTATACCCCTTCTCAAATATATTTTTATATTTGCTTATACGTACGTAATCCCCCACATGGTATTTTGACGGTGGGAACATTTTGAGATGACTGTACACCGTCGAGAGTAACCTTTTTTCATTTTTAGAATTTACTTCAATGGGGGGCATATTTATTGTTCGATGTTTTTTCTTATTGTAGAAATCAATCAAATTTTTGTATATATCAAGCCAATGGTAGGAACCGTTGTAAGAAAATTCTCGAAACATTAATGATTTTAGTGTTCGGTTAAATCGTTCAACGATTGATGCTTTCATTACACTATACGTTGAATAGTGGTTAATAGAATACATTTTCATTAGTTTATAAAATTCTTGGTTAAAAAATTCTTTTCCATCGTCTGTTTGTAAATTTTTTGGTATTCTACCTTTATCCAATATTTTTTTAAATGCTGTGGAAACGTCGCTGGCATTTTTTGATTTAGTTGCTTCTGCCCATGCAAATTTTGAGAAGGTATCAATTACTGTTAGCAAATATCTATGTCCTTTATTTATTGTAGAATAATTCCCCATTTCAACCAAATCCGCTTGCCATAAATCGTCGATGCCTTTCATAATTACTCTCCGTCGAGGAAAATTTTTGCGAGCTTGAGCGTGTAGCTCATTGATAATTGTTCGTCTTTCCATGATTTAGTTATGATCGTTATAAATTATTGTACGAGTACTTGACATTCTACTTAAAACATTGTGTAAATCCTTAATATTGTTTTTTAATTGAGATATTTCATTGTTTATGATTACAAATTGCCTACTTAAATCTCTTTTTAATATTTCTTGTGAATGTATGATTTGTGTTTGTAGGTAAGCTTTGTTGATTGCGTCTGTATTTTCCGACGGTGGGGCCAAATTCTTGATTTTCTTATTTTGGATATCGAGGTTATAATGCCGGTCAACACCAATTCCCAAAATTTTTTGAGCATTTCTCCTTAATGCATCAGAGTTGGAAAAGTGACCGAACTTGTCGACACTCATGTTGTAATTGATTGTTTACCCCAAAATCAATGTATTATATTTGCTTCTCTTAATTCTTCGATAATGGATACTATTTCATTGTTTTGGTTACTATGCCCAGCATTTTTTGACGCGATTAAAAGTTTTAGACGTTCAACTAATTCGTTAGGATCATCCCAGTATATATAGTTTGGTTTCTGAAGATTAACACTCATTAAACCTTCACCTGTATGAGTTGTTTGAAATAATTTTTTTATTATTGTTGTGTACTTCAAGCCTTTATTTCCCTTTATTTGTTCATTGGGACTATAATTTCTTCTGTGTGCATTCGTATTCACTAAAATCTTTCTATAGATATCCAATTCATATGAGTCATAATTCTTAGGATTTTTGTGGAATAAAAGTTCATATAAACCCGGTGTGAATGCCCATGTTTGATTTCCAATTATTATTTTATGCTCGTTTAAACTTAGATCGCTTGCGCCAAATTTCCAAACACCATTTTCGTCTTTGTGTGGTCCATATATTGTATCAAGTTTCTTATTTCTATGTAAAGAGTTTAAGTTAATAACACCCTCTTGCTGTTCTTCTTCTTCTTCTGATTGTGAATAAAACTGTTCATCATTTGTTTCATCTTCGTTTCGATTCTCGGTATCAAATTCAATTTTCAATTTCTTTTTATTGCTGAAACCCTCGAAATCATTATCCTTTTGAAATTCTTTTTTGGGGGTGATGCTTTCGTGGGGTGATTTTATAATATTTTTTAGTTGTGTTGTTATAGGTTTGAATGTACTCTCTAAATGACTTGTCATTTCATTTTCACCTAATTTAATGCTTTGAAATTTCTTTTTCAAGATATTTCTAGATTTAATAAGTTCCTTCACAATGCTTTCATTCATTTTAAAGAGCGTAACAACACGATATGTGTTTCTGTTTAATATTTTGAACTGATCTGTTGATATTTTGAACTGACCTGTTAATATTTTGAACTGGTCTGTTAATATTTAAAACCGACCAGTTGAGTTTACAAAATGGATCTGTTTTTATTTCAAATAGAGCTGTTTTCTTTGTAAACTGGTCTGTTGGATTTTTGAGTGAGGCTGTTATTTGTGTTTTCAATGATTTTTTTTTGTAAGGTCAATAGCATACAACCGGTACTATGATTGTACCATCTGTTTCAGTTGAGATATTATCATTTACTAAATGTAAATAAATACATCAAATCCTTTTCTATACCGTCCATCAGTAATATCGCTATCCTTACTTATAACTAAAAAACCATATTTTTCTTTCCAACATGTTCGACATATATCCATAAAATTATTAAATGTCATATCATTTCCAACGTGGTCACTGAAAATATGTTTCATATTCATTACGTCTTGCTTGAAAATAATAATTATGTTAGCATTATCACGTATTAAATGTTTCGGGATGCGTGTGTATGTTTGACATAAATAAAATGAATCTATATTATTATGTCTACCCATACAAAAATAAGCACGAATATTATTTTGTTTTTCGCAGGCGACATCATCAAATATCATTATGGAATTCATTTTCGCTTTATCGGGTGGTATGACAGTAGTATTTTCAGAAAATGTGAAAAACCCCATGCCTTTTACGGTTGAAATGAGCTTCTTTAAATATTCATATTTTGGTTGATGTAACGACTTTGAGTATAAATATATATTTTCAAATTTTAATCCGTTTGGACTTTCAATCAAGCTTATCATAATATTAGTTTTCCCACAATTGGAAGGACCCACTATTATAGCTCGTATTGAATTCGGTAACAAAGAGCTATGTCTGATTTTCTGAGATTTTGTTTGTGTGAAATCGAAATTTCTAACATCAATATTCGTATCCTGCTTTATTAACCGCATTTTTGCAACTGAATTAATAATTTGTTTCACTCAATTTTATATTATTTAAACCTTTAGGTGAAAAACGTATAAAATGATAATTTATTCGAAAAACAACATTAATACCAAAAGGGACGTCAAAGGGAGAGGATTGTTGAATAATTTAATTATTGATTGGATAGAAATGATAAAGGAATAAATGGTTTAGACGAGGCTTGCAAAATTCATGATATAGCTTATTCCAAAACTGAAAATATAAAAGAACGAAATAGGACAGATAAAGACTTAGCAGAAAAAGCTTGGGGACGAGTTAAAGCTAAAGATAACAGCTGGGGAGAAAAACTAAACGCATATTTTGTCACCAACGCTATGAAGGCTAAAGCAAAATTGGGGGTGGGTATATCCAAGAATGGTGTATGTGGGAAAAAACTGTTTTCATCAGCGGTGAAGAATGCTACCTCGGTTCTGAAGAAACAAAAACCAGAAGACATAACCACAGCTATAAAGATTGCACAAAAATCGATTGGTAAATCCTTCAGAGGAAAAAAATCTAATGTTGTTATACCTAGGATTATAAGAGTACCTAAAATTGGTGGTTTCCTACCCATAATACCAATTCTAACAGCACTTAGCGCTATGGGAGCGTTAGCCACGGGTGGAGCATCAATAGCAAAAGCAGTAAACTCGACTAAGAATGCTAAAAAACAACTTGAGGAAAATATTCGTCATAATAAGGCTATGGAGGATATTGCAGTGGGTAAGGGGATTTACCTAAAGCCATATAAGAAAGGAATGGGCATTGTGTACAATAACAACAATAATAAAACTTTGACAAAAAACTAATAGACCAGCTACCCAACAGGCCTTTAACAGACATTGATTTAAAAATATTTGGTAAAAAACACATTTCCTATTTTAGAGGAGTTTTTATGCGAGACAAACTCCCCAAAAAGCCCCGTATTAAAGAGTGCGGAATTGTTAACCTTGACTCACATAAAGGTCCTGGAACTCATTGGGTGGCATATTTCAAAAACAATGAGAAAAATGAATATTTGGATAGCTATGGCAATCTCCAACCACCATTGGAAATATTGCAATACTTGGGAGCTAATATAAATTATAATTACAAACGAAAACAGAAATTTAATTCTTTCAACTGTGGGCATTTATGTTTAAAATATTTGCTACAATTCAATAAAACACCACAATGTCATCGAAAATCGTATATAAAGTAACTGAAATATTAAAACGTTTTCAGTTCAGCAGCAAAATTCAACGTTTTTAGTTCATCAACAAAATTCTTGCAAAATGTTCAAAATCAACAGGTCTGAGATTGCGTTATTGGATTTTCAATATTGTCATGGTAATGGCAACAGCATTTATATGAAAGAATTGGCATATATGGCTGGCTCATCAATCGCTCCGAATTACGTTGTATTCAAGGAACCATTCGATATTCGAGAATTAAGTTATGAAGGACTAAGAACAAACACCTACTGCAAGAAATTTGTTAATGGACTGGATTGGTCAATGGGATCAGTAGATTACAGCTGTATAGGTGATTTTCTATCACCCCTAAATAATTATAAATATATTTTTGTTGTTGGTAAAGCAAAACAAGATTTTTTATTAAATTATGTTACAACATCTGTCATAAATTTGGAAAATAAAATAAGTTTAAAGAAATGCGAAAACTATTATTCGAAATATATATGTCCGTTACATCCAGACAATAAATTTAGATGTGCACTAAATAACTTGTTTAAACTATATATATTTGTAGAGAACAATTATAATAAAATACAAGAATCTGTTATAAATGAAATAAAGTACTAAGAACAAAAACAAATCGTAACATGTGTTTTTATTTCTTCAAAATTGAATGTATTCCTTTAAAAACAAATATTGTAAACATAAATATTAAAAACTTTGGAAGTAATGAATCGTTCGTTTTCTCCTCTGGTAATGTTGAAAATGGTGAATCTTTTGGTCGCTTCTCTCGTATTTGTAAAGCATTGGATCCTGATCTCTGATATGGTGTTTTGAAAGTACAATGTCGTAGTTCAGTTCCACTGTTATAAACTCCACACACATCAAAACTTAACTTTGGAAGCAGTCGATCTAATTCTTTTAAATTTATGGGTTCATTGTTAGTAATGTAGCGTCTCATCAATGGACAATTCTTCGACCATCGCATATGTTCCGAAACCGAGGAATCTGTACGTTCCCAAGAATATATTTCAACCTCACAAAAATAACATTTTGCTTTGTCATTTTCACCAGTATAAAAGAAGCCTATCATAGCCATCACCTTAGGATTAATATACTTTAGTGGCCACAAACCAAACGTTTGCAAACGTTTATCCTCACGATGAAATCGATCGTCCATAACGTAGCGTGGTTTTAAGATATCCATTTCTAAAGGAATCATGTTTCCTTATAAACGTCTGTTACTTAATTACTTTCTGAGATGACATATCGACTCTCTTTTATATAAAACACCCACAACTATCAGATTCAAATGAAAACACAAGAGCTTTTTAATTTGAAAATTTAAAAACAACTTTTATTTTAGAATATTATAATGGAAATGATATAGTAATGTTAATATGAAAGCTTAAATTGATTTTAACTTAAAATAAAGAGTAAAATGCATCTGTGGTAATTATTTGTCTTAATTCTAATTTACATAAATCTGATCCTTCTCGTAATGGTGTTTTAACTACAGAAAACACTCCATCGCAGAGTCGTTTTATTGCTTCATCTCCCAGAGAGAGAAATCTCGATGGTAAATACAAAATGTAGTTGTCCAGCCTTAACACGATTTTTTCTCCATATGTACCAACAGTCTTGTAGGCTCCTCTTACAGCATATTCCATGTCTGGAGTCATATCCTTAATACTTAGAATTTTTTTGAAATTCATACTGTTGAATGATTTAATAACCTCAGTATTCGATGTCATCTTGTTAATTTTAAAATTTCGACTGTAGTCTTCATAAAAATCTGCACCTATTTATATCTATTTGAAAACCTCAATTTATGTATCCCCTCTCCCTCTAAAGTAAAAAGAGGATGAAAGCTCTTAACAAACCCAAGCCTTGCAAAATAAAAATATATTTTATTTAATATTATATTTATGTTTTATTTAAAATTTTATGAATGAAATGTAACGTGAATAATAGAACAAAAAATCTTATAAATAGTATATTTTTAATAATTAATTAAATCTAAAATATATTGAGCTTCTTCTTCATTGATTATATCCATAAAAGCATCCAATGTTTCAGGATATTTATCAATGTATGCCATTAAAATAGTTTGTATTACAGTCTGAGAATTGTTAACCTGTGGCTCAACCATAGGTTTCCCAGGCTGAAGTAATATATTTGATGTAATAACTGGGCGCTCACCCAATTCACTTGGATATGATTCCTCATCCTCTAGGATTTGGGATAAGCGTTGTCCATATTCAAAATCAAACGGTTCGGTCTCTCCATTCGGGAAAAGGTCCAGGCTTTCCAAGACTGATGGAGTTACGTTTTGATCATCGTTATCATCATGGTCCTCCAGATCAAAATCAAACGGTTCGGTCTCTCCATTCGGGAAAAGGTCTAGACTTTCCAAGACTGATGGAGTTACGTTTTGATCATCGTTATCATCATGGTCCTCCTGATCTGTCGATGAGCCATCAACTGGAATATCCTCATCTGTCCAATTCATAATGTCCAGTGATTCTAAATCTGCCAACTCCTTTTCAATGATCGGATCCTTTGGGTGAACGCAACTGAATTGGTCATCCGACCAACTATGGACATTGAGTTTTTTTAACTCCTCCATCTCGAAATCCGCCATAGACATCATTTTCAAGGATAAAGGTTTATTCTAGCACTTTGGAATATGTGACTGCTACTGTGGACTGTAGTTGTCCTCACAATACTTTTCTTTATATATGGAAATTTCATAATGTCGGATTCATTTTTTGTCATAAAAATTTTAAACGAATTTTTAATAAATGAATTTTTCATAGTATCCCTAGTCAGCAAATATTTAATGCGTATTTCATAATTATTTGCATCGAATATCAGAAGATCGCAAAATTATGTTTGTTTTCCATCTCTTCGTTTATAGGGTATTCATTCCTTATCAATTCATACCAATTCTTAATTTGCCACGAATATGAAACAACCACAAAAATATGTTTGTTTACCTAAAAGTCTTTGCGGATTTGGTGTGAAGTTCTGGATACTCAGAACTACACACACACACATTGTGCACTGGATATGTCACAAAGGAATCAATTCAAGTTCAATTGCATGGTCCGTCCGTTTGGTTCTAGTTTCCGATAGACAGACGGACAACCAAACAATTCAATAGCATGATCTGACTGTTTGGCGCTAGTGTCCGACAGACAGACGGACAACCAAACACATAGCATGACGCACTCATGATGTGGATAATGAATGCTGAGTTTTTTAATTAGTATATTCAGATTACAAGTGCCACAACTTTGTTTGCATAATGTTATTATACTTATATGCTACAATGTTGTGCTGCGTAAAGAACTCGGTATGGCTTTAAAATTTTTTGGACCCCGCTGATCTTGGACGGCGCTGATCTTAAAAGTCTTTGCGGATTTGGTGTGAAGTTTTGGATACTCAGAACTACACACACACACACATTGTGGTCTGGATATGTCACAAAGGAATCAATTCAAGTTCAATTGCATGGTCCGTCCGTTTGGTTCTAGTTTCCGATAGACAGACGGACAACCAAACAATTCAATAGCATCATGAACTGACTGTTTGGCGCTAGTGTCCGACAGCCAGACGAACAACCAAACACATAGCATGACGCACTCATGATGTGGATAATAAATGCTGAGTTTTTTATTAGTATATTCAGATTACAAGTGCCACAACTTTGTTTGCATAATGTTATTATACTTATATGCTACAATGTTGTGCTGCGTAAAGAACTCGGTATGGCTTTAAATTTTTTTTGGACGCCGCTGATCTTAAAAGTCGTTGCGGATTTGGTGTGAAGTTTTGGATACTCAGAACTACACACACACACACATTGTGGTCTGGATATGTCACAAAGGAATCAATTCAAGTTCAATTGCATGGTCCGTCCGTTTGGTTCTAGTTTCCGATAGACAGACGGACAACCAAACAATTCAATAGCATCATGAACTGACTGTTTGGCGCTAGTGTCCGACAGCCAGACGAACAACCAAACACATAGCATGACGCACTCATGATGTGGATAATAAATGCTGAGTTTTTTATTAGTATATTCAGATTACAAGTGCCACAACTTTGTTTGCATAATGTTATTATACTTATATGCTACAATGTTGTGCTGCGTAAAGAACTCGGTATGGCTTTAAATTTTTTTGGACGCCGCTGATCTACTTGACTGGCGGACTTGCTGATCGTTTTACGACCACTTTGTTTGTTTGTTTTGAAAAGGCAAAAATTTGCAGATCGCCAAAAAAAATTCATTGGATCGCCAGTCGATCACTCTCAATTTGTTATTGGCTTGGCTTGGGCAGACGGATTGCTTGGAAAGACCATTGAATAAAACTAAGATGTGGACACACAAACCAATAGCCTAACATGGACAGACATACTATCACAAAAGATGGACTGGTGGGGAACTGTTTACACGCATACATGCATACCATGTGTGTATGAAAGACGGACTGGTGGGGAACCGTTGACACACATACCATGTGTTTATTTGCGATTCGACAATCAACCATACCTAGATATACAGCAAATCCCAGCTGCGGACTCACAATGTGATTCTAGAATCAACCATACCTAGATGTACAGCAAAGCCCAGCTGCAGACGCACATACCAATGAGTCATGCTGATCTCAAGTACATAAACATAAACACTGATTCAGACCTACAGAACATCTGGCGACCACCAACGAAGTGGCCAAATAGTATCAAATTACTTAATTAATTATGTTGTTTAAACTGGGCTATTTGTCAGAATTCACACATACATACACATAAAATTGACACAGACGTACGAATTCACACATACATACACATAAAATGGAGGATGACGTCATCATGACGTCATCAGACCACCCACGAAGTGGCCAAATAGTATCAAATTACACGTTTGCTCTCTCAATTCCCCTCTACTCTGCCCACATATTCCAAAATCCATGGAGCGTGTAAGGTAGCTCACAGTCTTGCACGTTCATCTGCTTTGCAGTTCCCTGATATGTGTCTGGTCAACCAACTATTTAAGAGTTCTATCAGTTAGGCGTTATGATTGGTCATCATTAAAAACGTATCAGAAAAATTAAAACATATTTTTCTGATAGTTATCCTTTATTTTTCATTCAAACAAAAAAATTAAAACACGTCCAATGTTCATATATCGATGGCTTATATCCAAATGTGGCTATAATAAAAACCCTAATTTTTCTGGAGAGCAAAAACTGTTTTACTGTCAGATTATTTGAGCTTCAGCTAATTTTTGTCGCGATTCTGAAAAAACCGTATATACAGGGTTTTCCAACAAGAGGTGTTATTTTGAATCACCCGGTATTTCGGTAGCTGTGACTTCTGAAGCTTTTAATCTTTGATATTTGACAAGTAGAAACTACGCCATTACTAAAAATGGAACGATACACGATTCAACAACGCATTGAAATTGTTAAAATTCGAAAATCATCTTGACTGAAGAGGCCCATTTCCACCTCTGTGGCTACGTCAACAAACAAAATTGTCGCATCTGGGGCTCGGAAAACACAAGAGTTATTGTTGAGAAGCCTCTCCATCCTCAACGTGTGACTGTTTGGTGCGGTTTATGGTCCGGCGGGGTCATTGGTCCTTACTTTATCAAAAATGAGGTTGGATCAACAGTTACGGTGAATGGATTGCGCTATCGAGAGATGATTAACGATTTGTTATGGTCGGAGTTGGATGGTATTGATCTGGACAACGTTTACTTTCAACAAGACGGCGCACAGTGGAATATTTTCACACAAGGCGCGGCAAAAATTAGAAGGAATTGAGCTAGGGCTTTGAAATTTTGTCCGCCCATAACCACGCCTACTTCCCACATAACCTAAAATTAAAAATCTTAGTATATTTCTCAATTTAATTTATATTATTACAATTCGCTTGTAGAGATTGTATTTGAGTCCTCAATTATATAAAAATTGCAAGTGCCACGCCGAATACCCATATATCAATTTAAATTTTATACGATGTTGGAAATTACAGCTTGTCCATGTCGGTTGCCCGTTTAATTCGGTCTGTAATCATTGATCTAAAATGAGATACTCTCTCGGCTCAAGCCCAACATGCTTTTATACATGCTTTATATGATTTTTGTTATATTTGGTCAATTTAAAATTTGCCCCTTAAGGTATGCTTTGGTAATGTTGTTCAATACATAGCAACATGTAATAAAAATAACGAATTTTGGGTTGTTTTTTGCCGAGTAGGAAATAAATCGTTAAATAAATCAACATAGGCAGGTATAGGCTGAATTTTCTTTTTGCAATGGTTAACTATGTCCCTAGTTTATCAATTTTTGTTAATGACAAGACCTCGGTCGGCCTCGGAAGTAAAGTTTTATTCTGGAGAAAATGAAACTCCCTGATTTTTGGCAACTTGCAAGTAAACCACGGATTAAATAGGAAAATGACGACACAATTATATTTTTTTAATGCAAAAAAACACTTCAAAAGGTTCTGTATAGTACGACTTAAACGAAGTTCCAATGCGTTTCATAGTTTCGGAGATATAGGCTTACAAAATACTCTCTTAAATGATAAACTTTGGAACCATTGTACCATTTATGAATTTCAAATGCTTGTACCGCGATATTTCGCCAAGATATCGGCAAAACCTTTAATGATGTAGTTAATTGGAACGTTCTTTACAGATTGGAATCAAAAATGTTGAGATTGGGGCTCATGAAAATTGGGAGTTTTTGCCGCTCATAATACACTGTGCGGCGCTACTTGTCAAACAAGCAACGAAACCATTGCTCTGTTACGGGAAAAGTTTCCGGTGATCACAATTGGCCACCGAGATCTTGCGATTTAACACCTTGCGACTTCTTCCTTTGGGGCCACGTGAAAGATAAGGTCTACGCCAACAGCTCAGCGTCGATTCAAGACCTCAAAGATAGAATTCGTGAAGCTATCGAGGACATAGGGCAGCCACTTTGCGATTTGGTTATGGAAAATTTCATGAAAAGGATATGGTCCTGTATTTTATCTCAAAAGATGTCATTTTTCTTTGAGTACCAAAATAACACCTCTTGTTGGAAAACCCTTTACGTTAAAAAACGCGAGTAATTCTAGATACAATGTGAAGAACAAAAAATGTATATCGGCATCAGCGATTTTGTATATTTGCAAATAGTACACGTAATTTAATTGTTTATAAAGTTTATGTTACATTTACTCGTAGAGATTGGAAGCTGACCGTGGTGTAGAGGTTGTTGTTCGAAAATATGGAATTTCGCGACTTGTTTGAATGTTTTTTTTTTATATTTTAAAGTTTTTTATCGTACTTTTAAGGAAATAGCATTTCGCGAATTTTACAAAGATTTTGCGAATATTTTAAAGTTAGTTGATCATTGTGTTTTCTGCGTTACCCACATCATTTTTTAGTCAAATTGCATTACGCGATTTTTTGCAATATTATTGCAAATATTTTAATGTAATTTGAAGAGTGTTTTCTAGATGCTTTTCGCGATTTTTTGCAATTTTTTGTAGTTGAGTTTTGAAGTAAAGTCCACTCTTCACAGTAGGCATCTTAAACTTCGCTAAAGAAGGTTTATGAGTGTTACACGGGCTTGCAAAATACATCTAATTTTAAATGTTCTCCCGCTATTTTCTCTAAATATGTATCTTGGAATAATTTTAAATACAGAATTGTAATCAGCGGTTAAAATCAACTGGAAAAGTTTATACCAAATCGAAAAATTATAGAGTTTGTTGGTATTTAAATACAGGGTTGCCCATATTCGACGGACCCATGTTTTTTTAAAAAAATCAAAGAAAAAAATAAAAATTTGGCGGTTGGCAATCTTAATCATTTAATTTGTTCCAAGTAGATTTGTTTACATCAATTTTTGAATATGATATCTCCCAAATGGCCGCCTCTGGCGTTGATGGCGTATTGTGCCCTTTTTGCAGCATTTTCCATCGTTTTCGCCAACATTTCGGCCGGAATAGCGGCTATTTCTTCACGAATGTTGTCCTTGAGCTCTTCTACGGTCCTTGGCTTGTTAACGTAAACCTTTGACTTCAAATATCCCCACAAGAAGAAGTCAGGCGGCGTCAAATCGGGCGAACGCGGTGGCCAGTCCAAATCACCACTTTTCGACATCAAACGGCCCGGAAACAAATTCTTCAGAAAATCGATTGTTATGCGACTTGTGTGCGGTGGAGCGCCGTCTTGTTGAAACCAGAACTGCCTCATACGCTTTCGACGAATAATTGGCATCACAAAATTGGTCATCATGTCGTGATAACGCTCCTGGTTGATGGTAACAGCATGGCCATTTTCGTTTTGGAAGAAAAACGGCCCAATGACCGTTTTCGCACTAACGCCGCACCATACTGTGACTGTGACTTTTTCGTCATGAAGAGGCAATTCTTGAATCTCCTGAGGATTTTCAGTGGCGTAAATACGGCAATTTTGCTTATTTACGGTCCCATTCAATGTGAAATGGGCTTCATCGGACATGATAATTTTGTTTTTTGAGTTTTCACAATTGACTTCTTCTGTTGAATGTAAATTTCAACTATTTCAGAGCGCTCGCGTGGCGTGTATTGTTCCATGGTAAAAATCTGCTTGGACTGACGCTTCAAACGCGGTATGTCATTAAGCGATCTGACATCCTGTCAAAAGTTATGGCGTTGCCAGATGGGTCCGTCGAATATGGGCAACCCTGTAGTTATCAATTTGGATATCAAATGAAAAATGAAAGTATAGCCCGATTTGTATTCGCAAAAATACATAAAACAAATTAGAAACACACCAAGCAGAAGCATTTGACATGAAAATCTCATTTTCGAAAATTATAATATAGCACCATTTGGATATAAGCCATCGATATACTGTATTTCAAATGAACAGATCCGCATTCCATACGACATGTTCTAAATTTCAATTATGGAAAGATTGATTATAATTGTCAACTGAATTACATTTGGAAATGGTGCAGATTCACCCCTTATTATGAATCCAAAAATTAATTTGGTTCTATTTTAAAAATATAAACATTTTTCATTATTCTCAGTCATTACACTAAATCCCCAGATGTGGTGGCGAGAGACAAAATATTGCTATTACCATAAAATTTAATAACACATAAATATGCATTTTTTACCCTTTTTTAAGTATCACATTTTGCCCATTAAAAATTATGCATTTTTACTTTGAAAACACCCTTTTTTGTTCCTTTTGGTCATTAATACTGAACAGAAGACGACAAAGTTACAGAATAACAACGGAACTCAACGCTTTTCATTAAAAGTTATTTTCTACGGAGAAGATTACCACCACCTCTTGTACATCTCCAATTTGCGTCCAATGGGGCTGTGACAATGGTTTGCACAAGAAAATGTTTCCATAATTGCAAAGATGTCAAAAGTTAAAACATAACAAAGTTACATCAACCATCAACAACTACAGCAACAACAAGAAGAAAAATAGTCTATGCAAAACAGGACGTTTGGGACTTGATTACGAGTATCCGCATCCTTTTGTTGTTGAACAACAAAAGCCAAAAAAGGGCCACAGAAAGAATAACAACTTAACAATACAGGAAGCCAATAGAAGAGTTTAACTTACAATAGCCATAACAGTTAACCATTATGCAAACATAATTTTTTAGTCAAAGTCCTGTTCTTTCACTTTGAAAGGATAGTGCGATGAGAGGGTGACATTATGTATTGGGTGTAAGTAAATGCTGCATATTGGATCTGTTAAGGACATTTCATATTAATCAGTGAATTGTAGCCGCATAGCATTGCTAAGGGAAATGCGGTAGCAATATACCTGCATGTAATGATTCCAGGACTGGTTTAATTGATACCTATCGCTGCAATACTCACGTAGACTGTCACCAGATACATATTCACAAAATTACAACACTTTCTCTAACAAATTGTGCAAAATACCTCAATTTCAAATTTCGGCTTATAACGGAGGGACCACGCCCATTGGTCACGTAGATTGCTCTCCCTCTCTAACAAATTGTGCAAGATATATCAATTTCAAAATTTGGCTTATATGGGCGGGGCCACGATCATTGGTTCGATCCCGCCCATTTTTGGACCACCCACTTAGACTGTCAACAGATACATAAACACAAAATTACAGCATTCTCGCTAACGAATTGTGCATGATATCTCAATTTCAAAATTTGGCTTACATGGATGGGCCACGCCCATTGTTCCGATCTCGCCCATTTTTTGACCACTCACGTAGACTGTCAACAAATACATACGAGTATACACAAAACCAGTAAGGAAAGGCTAAAGTCGGGCGGGGCCTATATAATACCCCACACCACTCTCGTAATATTGAATAACTCTGAAATATAAATTTTGTAGTTCATGTATAAATTGTTTATTCTAAATTTCAAAACGATTGGATGTAAAATACAGCTTCTATAGAACTAAAGGGCCAAATCGGACGAAACATATATATGGGAGCTATAGCTAAATCTTAACCGATTTTCTTCAAATTCGGTAGTGTTGGTTCATGGATCAAGAAACTCTACCATTCTAAATTTCAAAATGATTGGATGTAAAATACAGCTTCTACAGGACTAAAGAGCAAAATCGGACGAAACATATATATGGGAGCTATAGCTAAATCTAAACCGATTTTCTTCAAATTCGGTAGTGTTGGTTCATGGATCAAGAAACTCTACCATTCTAAATTTCAAAATGATTGGATGTAAAATACAGCTTCTACAGGACTAAAGAGCAAAATCGGACGAAACATATATATGGGAGCTATAGCTAAATCTTAACCGATTTTCTTCAAATTCGGCAATGTTGGTTCATGGATCAGGAAACTCTAACATTCTAAATTTCAAAACGATTGGATGTAAAATACAGCTTCTATAGGACTAAAGGGCCAAATCGGACGAAACTTATATATATGGGAGCTATAGCTAAATCTTAACCGATTTTCTTCAAAATCGGCAATGTTGGTTCATGATCAAGAAACTCTACCATTCTAAATTTCAAAACGATTGGATGTAAAATACAGCTTCTATAGGACTAATGGGCCAAATCGGACGAAACATATATATGGGAGCTATAGCTAAATCTTAACCGATTTCAACCAAATTCAATAGCGATTTTAATAGCTGCGAAATACTCTAAACTGCAAAATTTCAGAACGATCGGAGTGAAATTGCGACCTGTAGTCGACGAACAACTTTACATGGACAGACGGACGGACGGACAGACGGACATGCTTAAATCGACTCAGCTAGTGATTCTGATTCGATCGGTATATAATACCCTGTACCACAGTGTGGTATAGGGTATAATTACAACACTCTCTCTAAAATATTGTACAAAATACCTCAATTTGAAAATTTGGCTTATAAGGGCGGGGCCACGACCATTGGTCACGTTAAATGCCATCAGATATGCACAAAATTACAGCACTCTCGCTAACAAATTGTGCAAGTAATCTCAATTTCAAAATTTGATTTATATGGGCGGGGCAACGCACATTGGTCCGGTCCCGCCCATTTTTGGACCAATCATATAAACTGCAACTAAATGCATACACAAAGAAATACAACATTCTCGCTAAAAAGTGTTCTTAATATCAAAACTTATATTTTCACAAAAGCGTAAAATCAACATTTTTATCACAAAATTAGTACTATATCTCAAAAATTTGGATTTAGAATATCAAAATCCTTAGAGATCGGGTCCGATGTCTGCTCGCTTGTATTCGATTTGACCAGTGCAATATTGTAGGCCAATGTAAAAAATGCGACATCGATTTTTTTCGAAATAAGTTTTTTTGTTGTTATGGTATATCTGGCTATAGAATGCCACCATTACATTTACTAATCTGTTTGTGGTCCACATCTTAATGTAAACTCACTTTATAATACGAAATAAATCATAATTTTGTTGTGGTTGTCATTCCATTGAAAAATTCGTATTAATATAGTAAACAGAATGGGCTTAGTTTTTGTAGTTTTAATATATAGAATTTCATCCGCGGAACACAATTAAAATCGGGAGAAAAAAGTATGAAAATTAAATATTTGCAAGCAATTATCAACATAAATTTTGTGCGTTTCTAAACAGCTGTCATATAAGGCACAGTTCACTCAAATCGTTCCACGTAGTCAGGAGATACAATGGTCACAATTCTTGACTTTGACCCCCCTGTATCTTCGTAACCTATCACGATAGGAAGCTGTACTTTTGGTCTCATTTCATACCCATAGTACTTCTGCAATCCCACCAAGTTTTGACGCGATCGGAATAAAATTGAAAAAGTGGGCCTCTTGACGAGCTTTTCCCCATATATAACGGGTGATCCAAGTAGAGATACTTTTTGCAATAGCCTTTCTTTGACAGATCACGTGTAAGTCGTGTCATGCTGTCATGTTATGTTAAGTATTGTTTGGCATTTCATCATGTAAAGACTTACGCCTGAACAACGTTTACAAATCGTTCAACTTTATTACGAAAATTCACGTTCTGTGAGGAATGTGTTTCGTGCACTTCGCTCAACTTATGGTCAACATAATCGAGTCATCGAAAATTGGACTCAACGGATAGACCATCTGAGGCGTAGCCGCGGCCAACATTTGATAGGCATAATCTTCAAAAAATAAATGCCAAAGAACGTTGTTTCAAATGATAATAAACATTCCCCATTCAATTTGAATTTTCTGTGTTTTTTTCTTTAAAAAAGTAGGGAACCTCGAAATGGATCACCCTATATAAACTTATATTCTACTTGAGAAAATTAGTTTGCAAATATATTTTGCTGTAATATATTAACAACACTGTGCGACAAAATTTTTGTCCAAGGGAAGTGGATAACAGTTTCTGGTGCAACTAGGTGTCACAAACACGAAAAAAATATTAAAAAAATTTTTTATGGTCAATTTTTTTTTTTAAATTCCTGCTTTCGTGGAAAGTACATTCAGTATTTGGACCATTATATTTCAAGTATAAGCCTGATTGAGCCGTGTTATGTCTCAAATTAAAGGGAATTATGAGGGCTACATATACTGCAAAGATTCAGGTAGAATCTTTGGTTTAGTAACAGTCGTCAAACATATGAGAAAAAAATGATTTTTTTTTAAAAAAAATTTCCCGACAATTTCTGCTACATCTGTTGAAAATATGTTATTAAAAAAAATCGACGTGCGTTTAGTAAAATAATAGAAGAAATATATGTGCATTATTTTGGTATACGAGTTAAAAATATGAACGAACCGTGGATACCTAATATTTTGTGTAATTCGTGCCATGTAAATCTTACTCGCCGTAGTAGTGGAAGCATGCGGTAAGTACTTTACAATTAATGTATTACAATGTTTGGAATGCCAATGATTAGGAGACAACCATTCATTCACGGACTGCTATTTTTTTCAAAGGTAATAGATTGGAGTAGGAAGTGTCCAAGTATAGCTAACAGCCTAATAACGGAAACATCATCAAGTTCAACTGAGTACTCAACTCTGAGCGATTCAAGTTTGAGTCAGAAGTCATCGCTTTAACTCAGTCTCAACTCATTGATCTAGTGAGAGAATTGGAACTGACCAAAGATCAGGCAGAACTACTTGCATCTGGAATGAAACAGTACAATATTTTGGCCCCAGATGTTAACATATCATATTATAGTAGGGGGGAAATGTCTACTGTAGATAGTTGGGCCGCAAAATGTCGTTATGCCGCCAAAAGGTCGTTAATCCGCCGAAAGGTCGTTAAAAATTACGCCGAAAGGTCGTTAAAAATTACGCACGTGACAACGCTGTGTACCATTGTTGGCAATGTTCTGAAAAGTGAATGTATGCACCCCGTTGGTGGTGTTTTGAACAGTTCATGTATGTGTATAGGCATGCCGCCGAAAGGTCGTAAAGAATTACGCACGTGACAACGCTATGAGAAGTTCATGTATGCACCACGTTGGTAATGTTTTGAAAGGTTCATGTATTCGTTGGTAATGTTCTGAAAAGTGAATGTATGCACCACTTTGGTGGTACGTTGGTAGTGTTTTGAAAGGTTCATGTATTCGTTGGTAATGTTCTGAAAAGTGAATGTATGCACCACTTTGGTGGTACGTTGGTAGTGTTTTGAAAGGTTCATGCATTCGTTGGTAATGTTCTGAAAAGTGAATGTATGCACCACTTTGGTGGTATTTGGCCGTGTAATGCACTACGTTGATAATATTTCTATAGTTATGCCGCCAAAGGTCGTTAAGAATTACGCACGTAACAACGCTTCATGTATGCACCACGTTGGTAGTGTTTGTAACAACGCTATGCGCCATCGTTGGTAATGTTTTGAAAACTTCATGTATTTTGCCGTGTAATGCACCATTGTTGGTAATATTTTAAAAATTCATGTATTTTACCGTGTAATGCGTCATTGTTGGTAATATTTGTGTGGCTACTAGAATTCGGAGCATGTATTTTTCAGTGTAATGTACCATCGCTGGTAAAATTTAAACGTGGCTACTAGAATTCGATGCATCGTTGAAATATAAAGAATTCGGCAACCAAAAATTGTTTACCTGGATTGAGGATTGAAGTGCAATCCGAGGACGGACTTAGGAATATGTACGTGTGCGACATCGTGTTAATTGAATACAATCCGGGGACAGACTTAGAAATGCGTATGCGACAGCGTTATGCGTCATCACTGGGTAGTTCCCGAGGGCGACTCAGCTGGAGGGGTGAGATGTGGTTAGATATCGCTGATAATGTTTCAAAAAGGTTTGTAGAATTTGGGAACCAAAAAGTGTTTGCTTGGTTTGAAGATTAAAAAAGCAATCCGAGGGGGGTATATTTGTGAGTTTTATCATTTGAAAATCTAACGGTGTCCCACCTGTGGAATTCTTGTCTAAATTTGTGGTAATATACATTTGAGTTGTGATTGAAGAAAATCTCTACTTGTGGTAAAGCAGGTCAATTAAATATTTAGGAGGTGTAAAGGTTTTTATTATTTTCGTTTTTGAGAATCAAATGTGCACATAGAATTCATTAGAATCGAAAAGGGTGCATTAATTTCGTTAGAAGAAGTATTGTATAGAATTAATAATAGTTAAGGTTTAAAACGGTTTGCAGAGAAATCAACCTAGAAGTGTGGGAAAAATTTAAAACGAATACCAGCAGATTTGTATAAAATGTCTATAAAGTGATACTCTGATTGTGTGGTTTGTGTTAAAACAGCCCTTAGAAAATAATAGCTCAAGACATTGTGAGTGTAAAAAGTGGACCTCTTCAAAACAATGTGTTTGTAAAAATAGAAATATAAAAAGGTATGTAGCGTTTCAGTGAATCAGTACATAGCATATCTTCTCTGCGTAGAGACAAATACTAAAATTAAAAAATACATTTTAAAAACAAAAAAAAAAAAAAATGAATTCGGAAGAATTTTTGGATTACGAAATTGACGCCATCATCGCAATGAAGGATGAGGACTTCGAACAAGTGGTTGAAATGCAAGCCAAGAAGGAGGAAGAAATATGGTGTGCACCATATTTTCAGCATGGACAAGTACTCTCAGAATATGGCGTTGACGAATACCAACCGATAATAAGTGTCGCAGAAATGGAAAAAATAAGAAGAGAAGCCGACACGTGGACATTAGACGACCTAATGCCCTAATTAATTATCTATTAATAATATGTATTTAAAATAAATAATTAAAAAAGTATATAATAAAAGTACACTCATGCATATAAACAAATGGTGTTTTTCTCTTTATTCGAAAGTTTTGGGGTGATTTCTGTAACCTTTTTAGAGTATGTAAATTTCAATCGGTGGCAACAATTGTCGCTCATGTTAATAGTACATATCTTTTCGATACTCGTGTATAAATAGACGAGTAATTTTCAAAAATATATACAGTTCAAATATAACCTTCTCAAGATGTCGTCTAACACTGAATTAGTAAAGGCATTCAATTTTTTAAACTTTAAAAAAATTGTTAGTATCAAGGAGCTAAATCTTAATACGGAATATATTATCAGCGGAGCGTATAGGACGACAACAAAATATGGTGAAAAAGTTGTGCTTAAACTGGAGGATAGCATTCTATATTTACCATCGAGATTTAATTCCTTAGGAGATGATGCATTAAACCGTTTTTGTGACGGAGTATTTTCGCTGATTAAAACACCACTGCGTGAAGGAGCCGATAACACAATATTTAAATTAGAAATAAAACAAATTTTACCAATAGAGACATTTTTTTCACCATATTTACAATGATTTTATAATATAAGTAAATAAATAAACAAAAAATGATATTCAACTAAATTTGTATTTGTTTTCATTATCAACATGTGGGGGTATTTTCATGCTATAAAAGAGAGGCTTAACATTTCTCTACTAAACAGTATTTATCAAACGCTGCGAGAAGAATGGTTTCTTTAAAACTATCGAATTTAAATAATCAATACATTATGGATAACCATTTTCAAAATGAAGAGGAGCGATTGAAAACCTTCAAAAACTGGCCATTAGATTTCATTAGCTGCAAAGAACTGGCTATGACTGGAATGTTTTATACGGGTGAAGTTGACAAGACCAAATGCTATTTCTGTGAAGTTGAGATATATTCTTGGAAACATAATGATTCTCCGATTTCTGAACATCTGCGCTGGTCAAAATCATGTCCACTGCTGAGGCGACTAGCTACGAACAATGTACCAATAAATTATGTGGAATTGGATCGTGCGCTACCAAGATTAGGTTTTGATATATGTGGTGTAAATGGTAATAAAATCGAAAAGCAAAATGTGACTAGTGAGAAGAGACCACGTTGTTTTTTCAAACTAGATTTTACAAATCCACACACACAAATTTTATTATGTATAGTTACGTTTTATATTTATAAAGAAATAAAAACAAATTTGAGCAAATAAAACACATGTTTTTCTTTTTTTTTTTTTTTTTAATTGTTAGTAATTTATTTCATCTAGGATAAAATCCTGAATCTGATGATAATTTTTCTCAATAAATACAAACAGTTTAAATAAATTATTTAGAGCACACTTAAATCTATTATCCATATGAATTGGACAAGAAGTATAATAGTTATTCAAATTTGATAGACTCATTTTATCCTCAAGATTAATTATAGTCGTATTAACATATTTTGATAAAAAGTCTTTTTTAGCTTTACCTACGACAAAAATATACTTATAACTATTTAGAGGTGTAAGAATATCGCCAACACTGCAGTAGTCTATTGAACCCACCGACCAATCCAACCCATTTACGAATTTCTTGCAGTAGTTGTTTTTCCCACGTCCTGCTTTAGTTAATTCACGAAAACCGAAAGGTTGTTTGAATAGAAAGTAATTTGGTACGACAGAGGAACCACCCATAAACGCCAGCTCTTTCATATATATACCGTTATCATTACCGTGACAGTATTGAAAA
Organism: Eudasyphora cyanicolor; assembly: GCA_963930755.1. NCBI lineage: Eukaryota > Metazoa > Arthropoda > Insecta > Diptera > Muscidae > Eudasyphora > Eudasyphora cyanicolor. The sequence continues at coordinate 168,427,434 of OZ005736.1, read as the reverse complement.
TCCAATATGGTAATTTCCGACCTTTTGATTTTATACATTGTCCAAGCTGTTTTCGTGGTAGACTGATAGGTGTAACTTTCTTTTAGCGGCCTTTATATACGGTTTCACTTTAAGAAAAAAATTATAGTACAATTTACTCAGTCAACGATAATGGAGCGTAGAACTAAAGCGGCGGATAAATTCCAAAACCACAACGTTGTCTTTGAAATGGAGTATTTCGTTAATTTAAATTTAAAGGTTAAATGTGGATTCTCAACTACATGGAAATTCGAGCCTATAATATGGCTCCAAAATAAACGGAAAGATTTCGTTGGGTTTTCTCGCGACATGTGGCTTCACCTGATGACATACAAAGAGTACATTCAGGTGCGGCTGGACCAGTTTGAATTTTTCGATTCATTCAATTTAATGAATGACCCGCCCAAAGAAAATATCAATTTCGATTTTCGACAAAAGGATGGTCGTTGTTTCTTAGTCCTACAGCAAAATGGTAACAAAATCAAAATTGACGGCGAAACATGGCGCTCTATAACCAGAATAGGAATATTTCTAACAACATTCATATGCTGGAATGGCATACTTCAGAAGCAGATTGCATTTTTTTATGATAATTTTTATATTCCTACATGTTCTAATTTAAATAAAACCTATGTTCAAATAACTGATATAAAAGGTTATTATGAGAAAGATGTTGAGGTCGATTTAACCAGATTATGTTTTGAGTTTGGTAAAAAAATGACAAGTATTATTAAGAAAGATGTACAAATTTATAAATTATATTCTAGAATTGATTAATAAAATTACGAATTTAAAAAGAAAAAATAATTTTTAATTAAATTGGGAAAGAAATTTTAGACACAAATGACCACAATTAACAGTATTGAATTGTTGGTCCCTCTTATAATTATAGCTTATGTTTTTTCCTAAATATTGTACTATTTCTATTGGTGGCTGAAGATTTCCAAAACTGTCATAGTAATTGGTTCGATTATATTTTTTGTAGTATGCTACCCAATGAGTACCAGGACCTTTATATGAGTCTAGGTTAACTATACCACACTCTCTAACATGAGGCTTTTTCGGGAGTTTATCTCTCATGAAGACTCCTCTAAAATGCGAGATATATTTAAACGCAAATAATTTTAGATCATTCTCAGTTAGAGGTTTATTGGGTAGCTGATTTATCAGTTTTTTATGTTTTGTTTATTATTATATACGATTCCCAAACCTTTCTTATAAGGTTTCAAATAAAGGCCCTTCCCCATGGCAATACTCTCCATCTTCCTATTATGTCTAGAATTCTCCTCAAGTTGTTGCTTAGCATTCTTCGCAGAATGTACAGCTTTTGCTATTGATGCACCACCCGAAGCTAAGGCCCCCAAAGCACTGAGTGCGGTCAATATTGGAATTAAAGGAAGAAAGCCTCCTATTTTAGGAACTCTTATAACTCTAGGGATAATAACATGCGATTTTCGCCCCTTAAATGATTTAGCAATAGCTTTTCGAGCGATCATTATAGCTGTTTTAATATCTTCTGGCTTTTGCTTCTTTAGAATACTGGTCGCATTCGCTATAGTCGTAGAAAACATTTTCTTCCCACATAGGCGTTTATGAGGTTTTTGGGACACCCCCATCCCCATTTTCACTTTGGCCTTCATAGCGTTAGAAACCAAATATGCGTTTAATTTTTCCCTCCAAGTGCTATCCTTAGCTTTAACTCGATCCCAAGCTCTTTGAGATAACTCTATATCCGCTTTATGCCGCTGATGTATATCCTTGTTTTGTGTATATGCTATATCATGAGTTTTGCAAGCGGCATCCAAACCATTTATTCCTTTATCACCTCTTTCCAGCCGCTTTTCTAATTTTGTTCCTGGGCCACAAAATTGATAACCAGGTAAATGAAGTTCAAATGGCAAAGAATCAATTAATTTATTCAGCAACCCTCCCCCTTTGACGGTTCTTTTGTTAATAAATTTATTTTTCGAATATATTATCATTTTATATAATTTGTATGTTTCTGTAAAGACAAAAAGTGTATATAAATTTGAATGAGTAATACAATTGTCTACAGTTGCAAAAATGCGTTTAGTAAAACAGGATACTAATATTAATGTGCGAAATTTTGATTTCACACCAAATAATTCTAATAAACTGAGACATAGTCCGTTATTACCAAATTCAATACGTGCATTAATAGTTGGACCATCGAATTGTGGAAAAACTAATATTATGATAAGTCTTATTGAGAGTCCAAATGGTTTAAAATTTGAAAATATCTACTTATACTCCAAATCGTTGTATCAACCAAAATATGAATATTTGAAGACACTTATAACACCTATAAAAGGTATGGGATTTTATACATTCTCCGATAATTCAGATGTAATAACACCAGATCAAGCTAAAGCAAATTCCATAATAATATTCGATGATGTCGCATGTGGAAAACAGAATAATATTCGAAATTATTTTTGCATGGGGAGACATAAAAATATAGATTCATTCTATTTATGTCAAACATATACGTGTATACCTAAGCACTTAATACGTGACAATGCTAATTTAATTATCATGTTCAAACAGGATGAAATGAATATGAAGCATATATATAGCGATCACGTGGGGAGTGACATGCCACTAAAATATTTTTTGGATATATGCCGTGAATGTTGGGCGGATGAACACGGTTTTTTAACTATAAGTAAAGATAATGACATTAAAGGTGGTCGATATAGAAAAGGATTTGATATATTTATTACCATTTAGTACTTGATAATAACCCAATCGGAATAGACGTCACATTTAAACCAGATTACTAAAAACAGCTCAGTTGAAAAGTAGAACTGATCAGTTCAAAAACAAAACAGATCAGTTTGAGAAATATAACTACTCAGATCAAAATATAGAACTAGTCAGTTTAAAAAGGAAACAGATCAGTTTGAAAAATAAAACTAGTTAGTTTAAGAACCAAAGGTGAATAATTCACTAAACTAATAAAAATACTCTCTTAGCAATCATTTAAAATGAATGAAAACGTCATAAAGGAGCTAATTAAGTCTAGAAAAATTTTGAAAAAGAAATTTCAAAGCATTAAAATGGGCCAAAATGAGGCATCAAATCAGCTAGAGAGTACATTAAAACCCATAACCACACCACTAAATAAAATCTTAAAATTGACAAATAAGAATACGCCCATCAAAATTGAAAAGAATACACGGCAAAAACTGTGTAAAGATGAGAATCTTGAGAATTTCAACTCTGAAAAGAAATTTAAGTCTGGGTTTGATAGTGATAACCTTCGAAATGAATATGGGGAAAATGACGACGAATTTTTTTCACAATCGGAGGGGGAAGAGCAAAAGGACGAAAATGATGTTGACTTAATATCTTTGAAAAAGGACAAACAACTTGATACTATATATGGACCACATGAAGATGAAAATGGTGAATGGAAATTTGGTAATAGTAGTCTTCAAATAAATAAGGATAAAATAATGATTGGAAATCAAACGTGGGCGTTAACACCTGGATTACATGAACTCCTATTTTTAAAAAATCCTAAGAATTATGACTCATCTGAATTGAGCATCTACAAAAAGATTTTAACAAACACAAATGCACACAGAAGAAATAATGAATCAAATGGACAAATAAAAGGAAGCAGAGGTTTTAAATACAGTAATATAATAAAACAAATGTTTCAAACTACTCACACAGGTGAAGGATTAATGAGTCTGAACCTTGAAAAACCTAACTATATATACTGGGATGATCCAAATGAATTAGTTGAACGACTTAGACTTTTGGTCGCATCTGAAACTGCTGGTAATAACAATCAAAATAATGAAATAATATCAATTATTGAAGAGTTAAAAGAAGCAAATATAATATATTAACTTTATTAATAACTGCTTAATTACAAAATGAGCGTCGACAAGTTCGGACACTTTTCAAATTCAGAATCTTTAAGGAGGAATGTTTCGAAAATTTTTGGGGTTGTTGTTGACCGGTATTATAACCTCGATATCCAAAATAAGAAAATCAAAAATTTGGCGCCACCATCAGAAGACAGAGACGCAATCAACAAAGTTTATTTACAAACAGAATTATCTCATTCGCAAGAAATATTAAAAAGAACATTTAAAGCTGAATTTGGTGATATTAGAGAGGAGATAAAACAATTAAAAGCTAATCTTACGGACGTATTTGAGGTGATGTCTAAAATGTCAGTACCTACACCCTTAATATATAACAGTCATAGTTAGTCATGGAGAGAAGAACAATTGTAAACGAGATTCATTCTCCTGCACGAAAGCACTTTCCTCGTAGGAGAGTAATCATGAAGGGTATTGATGATTTATGGCAAGCGGATTTGGTCGAAATGGGGAATTATTCAACAATAAATAAAGGATACAGATATTTGCTAACCGTTATTGACACTTTTTCAAAATATGCCTGGGCAGAAGCAACAAAAACTAAAAACGCCTCTGATGTTTCCAAAGCTATTCAAAAAGTAATGAGCCAGGGTAGAATACCAAAAAATTTGCAAACTGACGATGGAAAAGAGTTTTTTAACAAAGAATTTAAGGGGTTAATGGAAAAATATTCTATTAATCACTATTCTACATACAGTGTGATGAAGGCTTCAATTGTTGAACGTTTTAATCGAACATTAAAATCATTAATGTTTCGAGAATTTTCATTCAATGGGTCTTATCATTGGCTCGATATTTATAAGCAATTGATTGATGTTTATAATAGCAAAATTCATCGTACCATAAAGATGGCACCCAAAGATGTAAATCGACAAAATGAGAAAATTTTGTTGGACACAGTATACAGCCACCTAAAAATTTTTCCAAAATCTAAATTGCGTGTGGGAGACTACGTTCGTATAAGTAAATACAAAAATATATTTGAGAAAGGATACACCCCAAATTATAGTACAGAGATATTTCGAATCAAGTCTATCCAGATAACGAATCCTGTGACATACATCTTGGAAGACTATGAAGGAAATCCAATCAAAGGGGGGTTCTATGTGGAAGAAATTCGACGCACTCGTTTCCCTAATACATATCTTGTAGAAAAGGTCTTAAAAACTAGAGGTGACCAAGTATATGTTAAATGGTTGGGTTTCTCCAGCCAACACAATTCATGGATAAATAAAAATGAAATTTTGTAAATAAAATATTTTACACAAAATAAATTAAAAAATTATCAAAACGTTTTTCATTCAACAACTAGCGTTCACAATGTCAATAACACTAGCCTTAACTGGAAGGTCATCTGTTTTAACAGCTAATTACTTTCCGCCAATTCAATTAACTGAAGACTACGAGTGTGCACTTATAGACTTTCACTCATATAATTCTATACCAAATGTGGACTATGACAATAATTTGTTTCATATCGGGGATCAGATAATAGAAGTTCCTGTCGGATCTTACGAGCTGGAGGATATTGTAGATTACCTGAAAGGGGTATATGGAAAATATGATGGCCACAAAGCTATAGAGATTGCTCCAAATAATAATACTCTACAAATTGAAATATTTTCCTCTCATGACGTCATAGATTTTAATCAAGATCGGTCAATAGGAACATTGTTGGGATTCGGTGGGAGAATTTTGGCTGCGAATATGAGACATAGCTCTCAGTTACCTGTAAATATTTTGAAAGTAAACGCTATTCAGATTCAATGTAATATTACATCTGGATCCTTTATGAATAATTTACCAGTGCACACTATACATGAGTTTGCCATAAATGTCTCACCAGGATATAAAATGGATGAAATTCCCAGAAATTTAATTTATTTACCTGTGAACGTCAAAGAAATAAGTTCTCTCAAAGTTTTGATTGTTGATCAAGACGAGCGCTTGATAAATTTTCGAGGTGAGGAAATTACACTTCGTCTACATCTTAGATTAACATCAAAATGATAATTTATAATAATAAATATAATCCTGGAAAGCGAACTTCAAACATTCCAATTCAAACAGCCAAACCTAAAAGACTACCCTTGACCAAGGAAAATAAACTTTTTTTAAAATCTTTAAAATTTCGTTTGAAAAATAATTATGGAAATACTTAATGTATCTGAAAACCCTTTCTCTGATGAGAGTATAATTAAAAAGGATTATCATAGCTATGTACCATACATAAATTCCTTTAAAAATAATGATGAAATTAGAATAACAATTCAAAACCAAGACTTATATGTTTTACCAAGCGAAAGCTATATTTATATAGAAGGGGTCGTAGCCAAAACAGGAGGGGAGAAAACAACAAAGGCTCGATTGCACAATAATTGTGTGGCACACATGTTCGATGAAATTCGTTATGAAATTAATGGCGTCGAAATTGATCGCACACGATATTTAGGAATAACCACTAGCATCAAAAATTTTGTCTCATTAACCGATTTTGAGAGTAAAATGATGCGAAATGCTGGTTGGAATAATGGAAATGATTTAGAGATGGATGTGTTTAACTTTTATGTGCCACTGAAGATGTTACTGGGGTTTGCAGAAGATTTTAACAAAGTTATATTGAACTGTAAGCATGATCTAATACTTTTACGGACTTCCAATGATATCAACGTCTGCCACTCATCTGATACAACGGAAACTTTAAACTTGACAATAAAAAACATTACTTGGAGAATTCCGCATGTAAACCTGTCTGACATATCGAAAATACGAATAATGAAAACAATAAAGGATGGATCTTCGTTACCAATCACTTTTCGTAGTTGGGATTGTCACTTCAATCCGACATTTCATGGTTCAACAAAATGTAATTGGAATGTAAAGCTATCTGTGAATAGAGAAAAACCTCGATTCATTTTATTTGCATTTGAAAAAGATGGGGAGTTTATCCACGCAAATTTAACAAACATTAAAGTACACTTAAATTCTGATACTTACCCATATGATGACTTAAATTTGAAAATTGACGAAAATCGTTATGCTATTCTATATGATATGTACGCAAAATTTCAAAAAAATTATTATTTTCGAGAGCCAAAACCAATCATATCATGTGAAAAATTCAAAGACAAACCAATTGTTGTAATTGACGTCAGTCATCAGAATGAAATTATTAAAAGTGGTCCTATTGATGTCAAATTAGAATTCGAAACCAGTAAATCAATTCCTGAGAACACTTCCGCATACTGCATAATACTTCACGAACGACTTCTAGAATACACACCTCTAACTGGCATTATTCGAAAGATTATTTAAGTTTAATAATACTTTTATATTATGCTTCTCACCAAAAATAAATAAATAATAAAATGTATACCTATATTATTTTACGAAATTTATTACACGAAATAAAAGGCATTATTTTACTTTTTAATATAAAAGAATTGTTGTTTTATTTACATAAATTAAAAAAGATGTATATATATTTATACATATTACATATTATGTTTACAATTCAATGTTGTGAAATTTAATATGTTTATTTCATTACAATTTCGATCAAATTCATAGAATTTATTACATATATTCAAAATGTTTTCTTAGTCTAAACTATTTTCTAATTCATTAATTTTATAATGACCCCAAGCATACGTGTTTATACCATCCGGTCTAATTTTGCGTTTATCATCATCGCAACTAAGGGTAATTTTATTTATTCGATTAGTATACACTACATGTTTCTTTGAAACAAACGTTAACATTTCATCACAATATTTTTTTCTATTAAATAAACAGTCTCTATAATTATCTATACAATATTTTTTTAAAACGGATTTTTTTACACCCTTAGATTTTTTTATTTCCCTACTACCCTCAACTTGTATCGCATACATTTTTGGTCTAAGGCCAACAAATTCCGTCATTAGTTTACCACAGTTTTCATCCTTCATCATACCCAATTTTTGTTTATTTATAATAGGTACATTATATATGTTATTGGGGGGCATATTAGACGTATCATACCTCATTTCTAAGTCCTCGGATGTGATGTTAAAAAAGATGTGACCCCCATGACATGCTATTATAAATGAATCAGTATCAATGTATGCTAATGAAATTTTTAACGCATGGTTTGATAATAGGTAATCATAATAATAATTATACATCTCCCATTTTGATAACTCTAAGATGGAAAATCCTAAATATATTGGCTTATTGTACAAAACTTGCACACGGTCCAATTGAATTGCAACCATGTTATCAGAAAACTGTGACAAACTGTTAAAATTTGGTTTGGAAATTAAGGCATTTGCCCCCAACCTGTTTCGATTTGTTTTCTCCCAAGTTTTAACAATTTTCACGTCTTTCCTATTGTCGACGTTTTCCATAGTCTTCCCATAAACGGAATTGTTAAGGAGCTTGAAAAAATTCTTGTCAAAATCATTTTGCGCCTTAGCTCTTTCCTGATTATTTTTCTCGATATATTGAGATAACCACCTGGATTGTGTAAAAGATATAATGCGATGAACCTTTTTTAATACCAAACCATGTTTTAAACATTGCTGAAGAGTTCTATAGTGCATTCTATATTCCTTTTTTTCGGAAAAATCTAAAATTAATTTGGGAATTTTTGAATCTCCTACAATTTTATTTTCAGGGCAGAATGGCAAATCATTATGTGCGTCATGCAAATGTTTTGGGTATTCGACAGTTACCTCATACATGAAACCTGTCTCCGCATCGTGTGGTATACTCTCAATAAATTCTTTCTGAGAATATCTTTGGAAATCTACTACATCTAAAACCCATTGAAAATCTTTTTGTGGAAGAAATTCTGACATAGCTTTTCCATATAAGTTATTCATATCGAAGTAGAATAGAAAAATTTCTTCTAGAATCGGATTGTAGTTAGCCATGAATTTATTATTTGCTACAAGATGTCTTTTTGAACATTGTACAATCCCCCCTCTAATAGCAGTTCTAAAAAAATTGTACATGTTAATATCAGTAAGCAACTCTAATAAGATTTTTGTGCATAAAAGCATAGCATCCCATGATAGTGACGGAGATGTATAATACTGACATGGATCTAAGCGATGTATACTTTGACATACATTTCTGAAATTTTCAAAAACGTCAGTCAATAGTAAAACGTCTACTATTAAGTATAATTCCATATAGTCAGCTATGGTTTCACACTTGAAATGATTCCAAACATCTTGCGCATGTTTGTAGTCTTCTACAGAACACTCACTATCTGTAAGACTATTATAGAACTCACTTCTCGGCGGAAGTTGCTTTTCAGCTAATTTAGGCATCGATGAAACATACTCATATGGAAAGACACCTTTTCTTCGCATAAGATTAAAATCTGCATCGTTGGGGTATTTGCTTCGAACTGCATTGAGAGCATGTTGAGGTAAATTTTTAGAAATATCATCTAAACTGCTTGGCATAAACCTGAAGCTATCTAAGAATCTGAGTTCTAACCTGTCTTTATCATTCATTGGAATGAAGTGTGACATGGATATGTACACTTCTTTATTTAATGGTATTACTTTTGTTTCACCTTCGTAATCTACCAAATCTTTAATAAAGAGATGAGAGTCGTATGATGAGAAGTTATGAAAAAATATTGGTATGAATTTAGCGACTCTATATTGAAGGTTGCACTCATTGTGAGCTGCTCCTCGAAATTTACCAGTCAAATGACAATGGTCTCGAACTCTATCCTCTTCTAATTTTTCCTCACAAATGTGGCAATCTACCGCCTCTAAAAAGTTTACCTCTTCTGCAGGAGTTAATCTATCCATAGGTTTTTTAATCATTAGGTGATTATTATATATCCGTTTAGAGACTTTAACTAAGCGTTCTAAAAATACTTTAGGTGCGTTCTCACCAACATAACTTTCAAATTCATTTAAGCTACTATCATAGCTACAAACTACTTTAAAACTGAACGCACAAGGAACGTGCTTCCTAATTTTTTGGGTCTTTCCACTAACCGAAGTAGGACTATCTATATACTGCAACAGCGATTCGAAGTCTGCGTATATTACAAAGGGAACTCGCAGCTTTCTTTCATGATGTTCAAACTTTAGTATAGCATCTTTCTTATCGGGCAGATGTACCACGACCCCACTGCAGTCCTTCTTGTGTGTCATGTACACACTTTCAGACGTAAAATGTTGTATGCATCCATTGCAAATGTAGATTGTCCGTGTGTTTCTTGTAAATTGACTTCTCAGCAATCTGTAAGAAAAATAAAATAAAAATCAAATAAAAATCAAATAAAAATTATATATTTAATATTAAGTAAAAGTACTCACCTTGACATATTTTTTATGTAGATGAAGTGGAAATTGTATTCATTATAGAGGAGTATGAGATTTACATGATTTGTCTGCTCCTTCTTCGTCAAATAGTAGGGACCCACCACTTCACGACCCTCGAAACCAAAAACGTTTACACTAACGTCAGCATTGTTTTCTTCAAACTTTTTGAGGTCGTTTATTGCTAATGGGAACTTTAACCCCTTGAAGTTTAGCTGAACACCATTTTCAAGTGTTATTTCATCTGCGGAGATATCAACATTATATGAGGATGTTAAACATTGATTTATTGATCTCTCAACTCCTAATGCTGATATTAAACTCCATTTAAAACAATAATTATCATTGTTTTGGATGTTTACACACGCTTTTTTTAACGCTAATGCCCTGGGCGTTTTTATATAGTTTCCGACCTTTGTTAAAGCAACTTTATTGATGCTGATTTGTAGTCTTAAAATTTTGTGTAAAGCCCAGCCAGAATCCTTCTCCTGAAATTCTGACATTTTATTTTTAATGATGTCTGAATGAATGTCGAATTCGCATCCCAAGTCACTAGCTAGCGTTAATAAAGTCATTTTTGACATGTGCGTGAAAACGGTGGCTTCATTTTTATCTTCAATATTGCTTTTCCCAGCAGATGTTGATGGACCAGCACTTATTCTGGTGGCTTCCTCAAGTGAAGGTTTGACATATTCTGCAATAAGTTCTATGTTAAACTTTATTGTTGTATGCTCTTCTAATTTTATTTGCAAAAGTTTTAATAATGATTGTTTTGCCTCAGCTAAAAACTCTTCAGGAAATAAAAATTTGTTTACATTTAAATATTCGTATGTAGCAATACGATTGTTAAATGAAGTTTTTAACACACTTATACCATCGCTAAGTTTTTTAATTGCATTAGCTCGGTGTTCATTTGTGCGATCATGTGCATATTTTAATGATACCGCCATATCGCAATCTTCACAAAAGTATGTTTTGGTGACTTTATCTTCTCCATTTTCACATTCCGTAGTATTACATGTTAGTGAGGGGGTTTCGATATTTGTTATTTGACCCGTTTGCTGTTGTTGGTTCTGATATTGATGGTGGAGGTGTTGTTGGTGTTGGTCTTGCTGATATTGTTGGTGGAGGTGTTGTTGGTGTTGGTTTTGCTGATATTGATCGAGGAAATGGTGTTGTTGTTGGTGGAGGTATTGCTGAAACTGTTGGTGGGGGTGTTGTTGTTGGTGGTGGAGTTGCTGATATTGAGGGTGGGGGTGTTGTTGATGGTGGTGGTAATGTTGTTGTTCTAAATTGTATTGCTGCTGACGATGGTTCATTTCACGATTTAAATGTAAATTATATTGATGTACTTGTTGTTGTAGTTGTTGTAGTTGGTGTGGCTCGAGTATCTGTTGTTGTTGTGGGTGGCTATTTGTTGGTAACGAATTTTGTTGAGTTGGTTCTTCTATTTCTGAAGAAGGGCGTTGATTAATAGATTGCTGTTGAATGCAATTATTTGTATTAGTGGAACTCTGGATGCTTGTTGAACTATGCACCATTTTGGTGTGATGGCTCATCGCGTAGACATTGTCAAAGAATTTTCCGCACTCAGGACAATGCTTCTTAACATGTCTATCATGACATCTTTTCTGGGCGAAAAATGTATTACACAAATTACATGTATAGCGAGCCATTATATATATTTTATTTTTTAATAAAATTTATCTTTATTAATTATCAAAAAATGTTCAATCTAAACTGTAATAACTCGTATTATAGCTTTAAGACAATTAGAATTTTGTCTCCGTAGTAATCAACACACAAATAAGATATTTCACTTGAAACGAAATAATTTGACTGAAAAGCGATGTTTAAGGTTTCGATGGTTACCACAAACTAAAATTTATAAAATTAATACTTTTTCTGTTTTCAAAAATATATATGTGTATATCTTGCATTAAATTTGTTGGAAAATGGTTTCTTGTATATGAGTGAAAAGGTCAACTCTTTAACACTCACAATGTCTTGAGCAATTTCTCAAACCACACAATCAGAGTATCACTTTATAGACATTTTATACAAATCTGCTGGTATTCGTTTTAAGTTTTTCCCACACTTCTAGGTTGATTTCTCTGCAAACCGTTTTAAACCTTAACTATTATTAATTCTATACAATACTTCTTCTAACGAAATTAATGCACCCTTTTCGATTCTAATGAATTCTATGTGCACATTTGATTCTCAAAAACGAAAATAATAAAAACCTTTACACCTCCTAAATATTTAATTGACCTGCTTTACCACAAGTAGAGATTTTCTTCAATCACAACTCAAATGTATATTACCACAAATTTAGACAAGAATTCCACAGGTGGGACACCGTTAGATTTTCAAATGATAAAACTCACAAATATACCCCCCTCGGATTGCTTTTTTAATCTTCAAATACAAACCTTTTTGAAACATTATCAGCGATATCTAACCACATCTCACCCCTCCAGCTGAGTCGCCCTCGGGAACTACCCAGTGATGACGCATAACGCTGTCGCATACGCATTTCTAAGTCTGTCCCCGGATTGTATTCAATTAACACGATGTCGCACACGTACATATTCCTAAGTCCGTCCTCGGATTGCACTTCAATCCTCAATCCAGGTAAACAATTTTTGGTTGCCGAATTCTTTATATTTCAACGATGCATCGAATTCTAGTAGCCACGTTTAAATTTTACCAGCGATGGTACATTACACTGAAAAATACATGCTCCGAATTCTAGTAGCCACACAAATATTACCAACAATGACGCATTACACGGTAAAATACATGAATTTTTAAAATATTACCAACAATGGTGCATTACACGGCAAAATACATGAAGTTTTCAAAACATTACCAACGATGGCGCATAGCGTTGTTACAAACACTACCAACGTGGTGCATACATGAAGCGTTGTTACGTGCGTAATTCTTAACGACCTTTGGCGGCATAACTATAGAAATATTATCAACGTAGTGCATTACACGGCCAAATACCACCAAAGTGGTGCATACATTCACTTTTCAGAACATTACCAACGAATGCATGAACCTTTCAAAACACTACCAACGTACCACCAAAGTGGTGCATACATTCACTTTTCAGAACATTACCAACGAATACATGAACCTTTCAAAACACTACCAACGTACCACCAAAGTGGTGCATACATTCACTTTTCAGAACATTACCAACGAATACATGAACCTTTCAAAACATTACCAACGTGGTGCATACATGAACTTCTCATAGCGTTGTCACGTGCGTAATTCTTTACGACCTTTCGGCGGCATGCCTATACACATACATGAACTGTTCAAAACACCACCAACGGGGTGCATACATTCACTTTTCAGAACATTGCCAACAATGGTACACAGCGTTGTCACGTGCGTAATTTTTAACGACCTTTCGGCGTAATTTTTAACGACCTTTCGGCGGATTAACGACCTTTTGGCGGCATAACGACATTTTGCGGCCCAACTATCTACAGTAGACATTTCCCCCCTACTTATTATAGAGTCCGTGATATACCTTACAAACACTTTTATACAACTGTGGATAAAAGATGCAAGCAAGGACATTCCCGGATTGTTCGAGGGACTTAATCAAACATACAATTTAAAGGAATGGCGGTTACTTGTTGACAGCAGTAAAGAAAGTTTTAAAGCAGTACTTTTACACAACGGAAATCAGAAACCGTCGATTCCCATTGCTCATGCTGTCAACACTAAGGAATCACACGAAACAATGGCTAAATTGATAAAATATGAACATGACTGGAAAATTTGTTGCGATTTTAAAGTAGTTGGTATGTTATGCCTCTGGGATAGCCGATATTTTGCCAACACAGCATATTAAGCTCTTTAAAAATTTTGTAAAAGCCTTAAGGAAAGATGGCAATTCATTCTCGTATTTAAAAAGTTTATTTAAAAGTCTTTATTTTCAAAACATCGGAGAAGGAGTTTTTGATGGGCCTAAAATAAGGAAACTGATGAAAGATGTGAATTTCGAATCATATTTGACGTCGGATGAAATTGCAGCATGGAGGTCGTTTAAGCTTGTAGTTTCAAATTTCCTTGGATCCAATAAAAGCCCGAAATATGAAACAATGATTAATGATTTGTTAAAAAATTATGAAAAAAAAATTAGTAAGAAATATATTTTTCTATATTTATGTATACAACACATATGTGTGTATACTTCTAACTTATTTTTCGCTTTATGTATTCCAACAGGTGTAAATATGTCCCTCAAAATTCATTTCTTGCATTCTCATTTAAACTTTTTCCCCGAGAATCTTGGCGACGTAAGCGACGAACATGGCGAAAGGTTTCACCAAGAAATGAAGTCCATCGAGCGGCGTTACCAAGGGCACTGGGATGAGAGAATCATGGGAGATTATATATGGTTCCTCATTAGAGAAACGATTCCGAAATCTACAAACGTCAACAAAGATCTCACAATTACTTCTAATGAAACTTGTACATATAAATAAACTCAAATGTACATAATATAAATAAAACTAAAAAATAAAACCGCTTTTTAAACTGAAATTAAAAAAAAAAAAGATTTTTTGAAATTCTCTCTACCAAAAGGGCTATAATTTCTACATTTATTCACAGATTTTTTTCAAATTCTTCGCTAGGATGCAAACTTTTAAAAAATAAAATAAAATATTTTTTTTCGATTTTTTTATGTTTTTTTCCGCCCAGGATTTTTGTTTTTTTTTTAATCTACTTTTTCCAGATTATTTAATGACTGTCACTAAACCACTTTTTCTAAGTTATATAGTTATTTCCAACATTGGTAGCCCACATTAATAGCTTCAATTTAACGTACAAGTCGACCTTATAGGGCATATAATCCAAAAATTATTGTGCAAATACTAAGGGTACCTTCGACGATAATAGTATTTTTAATAAAAATTTTTTTAAAAAAAAAGTATCCTTAAAAAAATTTTTGGTTTTGATTTTATATAACAGTATGTCACAATCTATACAAAAAAATTTTAGGTCTAGGACACAAAAAAAAATTTTTATTGCATAGTGTAATTGGTTGGAATTCGATTGTAACAATAAATAAATAGTACTAGCAACAAAAAGTATGTTGTATTTATATATAAATAGTTGAAACAACAATAATAACATAGATACGATCAAATGAAAATGCTTACAACTAAATCGATGGTTGTATTGATCGAATTAAGATTGATTTTTTCATTGACACTCGGTTAGTTGTGGTAACCAATTTTAAATTTTCGTTATAGTACCATATGATCGATTTTTGGTTGTGAAAACCAATGTTTTATTCTTGAAAACAGAAATTGTATCAATAGACCAAAGGTTATTATTGCAAAGAATAATTGGTTACTACAACAGAAATATAAATAAATAATCGTTTATTGGTTATCCCAATCATTTCCCAAATTTAAAATAATTAAATGTATTTTGGGAAATAAAACCGAAAGATTGGTTGCTGTTCTTTTGCTGATACATGACAAACAAAAAATAAAATTACTCGACATAAAAAAAAACTTCAACATTTTGTTCAAGAACGGTATAGGTAATCAAAAATAATCTCGTGTGGATAATAATGTGTGGAATGCAGAATATGTTGTGCAAAATGTTTTACATAAATAAAACAGTAAGGAAAGGCAGAAAGTCGGGCGGGGCCGACTATATAATACCCTAACCTCCCTAACAATGCGATAAGGGTCATTGCCATAATAATTTGGAATAATTGGTAAATGGGTAGAAACATATTATCTAATTCTGAAACGATAATCGCTAAATTAAGCAATATTCGTTCCTAAATTGAGAAACATCTTTCTGGAAAATTTTAATGATCGGAAGTAAAATACAACTTCTATAGCGGTTTGATACCAAATCAGGAGGAACATATATATGGAGCTTTAATATAAATCTGAACCGATCTTCCCTGAATACTCATTCATGTAAAAAGACCTCCTTCTGTCGAATTTCGTACTGATCGGATATAAAATACAGTCTCTACAGCGCTTACATGTCAAATCGGGGGTAACATATATATGGGAGCTATATCTAAATCTGAACCGATTTTCTCCGAATTTGGCAGTATTCCTTCATGTAATAAGAAACCTCTTTCTGCCGAATTTCGCACTGATCGAATATAAAATAACATTTTTACAGCGCTCACATGTCAAATCGGGGGTAAATCTATGAGGGCTATATCTAAATCTGAACCGATTTCTTGCAAATTTAACAGTGTTCATCCATATAAGAAGAAACGTCTTTCTGCCGAATTTCATACTGATCGGACATAAAATAAAGTTTTTACAGCGCTTACATGTCAAATCGGGGCTAACATATATATGGGGGCTAGATCTAAATCTGAACCGATTTTTACCAAATTCAATAAATCGGTCCATAATTGCGACCTGTACTTTGATTACAAGAATACATGCACAGACGGACAGATAGACGGACATAGATAAATCAACTCAGAAAGTGATTCTAAGTCGATCGGTATAATAAACGATGGGTCTATTTCTTCTCCTTTTGGGTGTTACAAACAAATGCACAAAGTTATAATACCCTGTACCACAGTGTGGTGAAGGGTATAAAAATAAAAGCAACAGTCATGAAGTTGAAAGCACAGGGTTAAGCGATATTTGCATAAAAGTTTTGTGTTTTTTTTTCGTGTACTAAAATGTGTGTCAAATATTTCCACATCTCATAATAGTGATGCATTTGTAATATGGGATTTTTAATTTTTTTGTGAATTGTTTTGTTTTTTGTTCAATAAATAAAATAAAAATTAATTAAAACTGTTTTTAATGAATTGTCGGTAGTATATGACTGACAAATTGTCAGAACAACCAATTTTTTAAAACAGTTGGTTGTGGCAACTGCAACAGATAATTTAAGCCACCATTTTCGTAGTTGGCGCTACCAAATATGATTGTTGTCAACATGGAAGCAGAAGTATAACACAACCAAAATATTGGTCCTGATGGAATCGCATGATAGTAGACAGAACTACCAAAATTCGGTTGGCAAATAATTCGGTTGAGGCAACAACTGGATTCTGTGTGTATCAATTTAGTTCCTTAATTTTGTTGGTACTAAAGGGTCAAACTATTATTCGCATTCGCTTTCGCAAAAATTCATATTTCACTATTCGCTTTCGCATTCGCAAGAAGTATATTTCAATATTCGCTTTCGCATTCGCTAAAGTCACCTTCGTTACATCCCTAGTGCACATAAACGCATACAATTCGGTATTTATTTGTTTCCAGCGAAAAATAGGTGTATTTGTTAAACCCCTTCTGGTAACTCCCACAATACATTACTCACAAAGTGAGGCAATGTTCGAGTATAACTTGGTCGGTTTACCTGACTGAAATTTTCTTATTTTATTCAGACATTTGTGATTTATTATTTGATTTTGTTTTTGTATGCTGTGTAAATTAATGGTAGATTCGTTTCTGGAAAAATATTGTCCCATCGACGTAAAATACTAAAATATACAGGCATGTCACAGAGAGCAAAATCGTACAAGAATTTACGTTTTTAAAATCGAAAACGTTTTTAGCTTCTACAGAAAACGTAAACGAAAAAAAATCGGTTTAAAACGTTCACAAAATCTGAAGTGAAATTTATGTTTTTAGTAATTTAAACTCCAGAAAAGTTGAAAAATCTACTAAGGATTAATTATGAATAATACTTGTATTAATTTCAATCAAAAAATAAACTTTTCGTACGAAAATTTTAACACTTTTGGTCTTCGAAGTGCTATACACTCTAAAGCAACCATAAAACAAACAAAAAATAAAACCAGTAAGGAAAGGCTAAAGTCGGGCGGGGCCGACTATATAATACCCTACACCACTCTCGTAATATTGAATAACTCTGATATATAAATTTTGTAATTCATGTATAAATTGTTTACATAAATTTACTTTTGGGACATTTTATACTTAAATAATACCCTGTACCACAGTGTGGTGTAGGGTATAAAAACGATTGGATCTAAAGAGCCAAATCGGATGAAACATATATATGGGAGCTATAGCTAAATCTTAACCGATTTTCTCAAATCGGTTAAGATTCTCCCTATTGAATTCAAATTCAATAGGGATCTTTACAGCTGCGAAATACTCTAAACTGCAAAATTTCAGAACGATCGGAGTGAAATTGCGACCTGTAGTCGACGAACAACATTACATGGACAGACGGACGGACAGACATGCTTAAATCGACTCAGCTAGTGATTCTGAGTCGATCTGTATACTTTAAGGTGGGTCTAGCTGTGTTCTTTTCAGGTGTTACATACATCTGCCGTGAAACAAACTTACAATACCCTGTACCACAGTGTGGTGTAGGGTATAAAAATAAGAGAAAATGTAACCCTGAAACTAAAAAAAGAAACAAAAATCAAAAAAGAAGATTCGACCAATGAAATGTTAATTTTTATTTTAATGTTAAACTTAATTAATAATAATAATTGTTATATATTTAAAGGGGCAAACACAGAAACAGTAATCAAGCCAAGATTTTGGTCAATTTTATGGAATGCCACCAAGACATGGCCAGGGCGTATGTTAAAGGAGACAAGGTGGTTGTGGAGTCTTTGTGGAAAGAATTGTCAAACCAATTAAATTGTGCCGGACCACCAATGTGTGATTGGAAAAAAAACTGGGCGGATTGGAAGGCTAATGCAAAGAAAAGGATGTATCACAACAAGAGAGAGAATAAAAAATTGACGGTGGAGAATATAATCAGTATGTTTTGTCTGATCAGGAGGAAACAATCGCCAGAATTTGTGCCTTTTACACTCCTGTAGACGGAATCGATGGTGGAAGAAGCTTTTGCGAGCTGGATTTCGAACAAAGTATGAATATGCTTTGTAATTCGAATGATGGAGAATCAGATAGTGATAACGAGAATGAAGAAATTGATTTTTCTGCGTCAACATCAAAACAAGCAAACTCTGGCACTATAACTCATTCAAAAAGACGAAGAACAAGATCCCCACTCACTTTCGATTCTAAAAGAGCCAAATCTAGCACCCCACGCTCTACAGAGCCTCTTACAAATTCATCAAACTCTGTCACCTCGCGTCAGCCAAGTCCAAAAAGAAGCAGACCGTGTACTCCATCTTCAAACATTGTCCAAAAAGCTACAACAACTCCAAAAGGACGCAAAATTATGAATGACAAACTGGATAGGCTATATAATATTTTGGAAAAAAAGCTGAAAATGATCTACACAACCTAGCGGTAAAAAAGATTGTGCGAGAAAAATGAATTGAAGCTAAAGCTAATTGAAATCGAGGAACTAAGACTGAGCATTGAAAAGGAGAAATCCAAAAATTACAACTAAAACCAAAAAAAAAAAACGTAGACATTTTTTTGATCTCATTTATTAATGTGCCTTTTTCGTATTAAATACGGTTAGACAGTTTTTTTATACTAATTATAAGAAACTTATTGAATTCATGTCTTTTTTTTACTTTTTACTTAAACAATAGACACGCTCTACAATGTTAAGAGCTGATGTATGTTTTTTGTTAAATTTGTGCTGCATAGTTCCGACGGTTACATCTTTGTATGGCGTAATTAAGAACGGTTCTAATCCATAGCTAGAATCACCCAATAGACGAGAATTCGTATCACCATTTCTGTATTCATTTAAAAAATACTTTCTTGCACCACTTAAGTCCCAAATAAAAGCGTCGTGACAAGACCCAGGCCTGCAAGCATCCACAGCTCTTACTTTCATGTTGTAATCACATATCTAAAAACATGTAATCACATATCTAATTCATTTCTTTGAAAATAGCTATTACTTACGATCATTGCGTTTAAGCTAGTTCCTTTCCTATTGTAATAGAGAGACTCATCTTCTGTGGGTTTCGAAATTTTTATGTGACTACCGTCTATGCATCCAATTATGCTGGATATCTGGTATTTTGAAAAGAAGTGCAATTTTCAGTTCGTCTTCTCTTCAGGCGTCATTCTTAGTTTTATGAAATGTGGACATATCTTAGAGAGCATTAATAACTCTCCATAGAATGACTGAAATTGTGCTTCTTCCCATACTTAGCTCTACGTCTTTGGCTATAACACCTTTGTACGACCCTGTAGCAAGAAAACGAAGAGTTGTTGCCAATTGAATAATTCCCGGTATTGTGGAGCTCTTCAGGATCGGTTCAATTTTTTCCAGTACCATTAAAAATGCCTCTTTTTTCAAACGATAAAAGCTTATAAAACTAAACAAAACCAGTAAGGAAAGGCTAAAGTCGGGCGGTGCCGACTATATAATACCCTACACCACTCTCGTAATATTGAATAACTCTGATATATAAATTTTGTAATTCATGTATAAATTTACTTTTAGGACATTTTATACTTAAATAATACCCTGTACCACAGTGTGGTGTAGGGTATAAAAACGATTGGATCTAAAGAGCCAAATCGGATGAAACATATGTATGGGAGCTATAGCTGAATCTTAACCGATTTTCTTCAAATTCGGTAGTGTTGGTTCATGGATCAAGAAACTCTACCATTCTAAATTTCAAAACGATCGGATGTAAAATACAGCTTCTATAGGACTAAAGGACCAAATCGGACGAAAGATATATATGGGAGCTATATCTAAATCTGCACCGATTTTCTTCAAATTCGGCAATGTTGGTTCATGGATCAAGAAGCTCTACCATTCTAAATTTCAAAACGATCGGATGTAAAATACAGCTTCTATAGGACTAAAGGGCCAAATCGGACGAAACATATATATGGGAGCTATAGCTAAATCTTAACCGATTTTCTTCAAATTCAGCAATGTTGGTTCATGGATCAAGAAACTCTACCATTCTAAATTTTTAAAACGATCGGATGTAAAATACAGCTTCTATAGGACTAAAGGGCCAAATCGGACGAAAGATATATATGGGAGCTATATCTAAATCTGAACCGATTACAACCAAATTCAATAGCGATCTTAACAGCCGCGAAATACTCTAAACTGCAAAATTTCAGAACGATCGGAGTGAAATTGCGACCTGTAGTCGACGAACAACTTTACATGGACAGACGGACGGACGGACGGACGGACAGACATCGTTAAATCGACTCAGCTAGTGATTCTGAGTCGATCGGTATACTTTAAGGTGGGTCTAGCTGTGTTATTTTCAGGTGTTACAAACATCTGCCGTGAAACAAACTTATAATACCCTGTACCACAGTGTGGTGTAGGGTATAAAAATGAAGCGAATATACAATTAAATGGATATACTTATTTACTTACACTCCATTTGTTTGGGACAATGGATCTGATGCATCTCGCAAACTTCTGTGGTGTAATTTTGTTTCAGAATGTATATTTCTCTCTTATTCCATCAATCAGTAACTGCAGCAATTGAAATTCCGGGCATTATTTTCTTTTGTTTATTTTTGGCTTTAACGTTTTATTTATTTTCAGTACCGACAATCAGAATCTGGAGTTGAAACGATATTGTTGACGGCGGTGGCTGAAACAGCTGTTTCTGATTTCTATTCTGCCATATTTTTGATAGTGGTTTTCGGTTTTCATTTTCTTTCGATTTCATGAAAACGTACAAGAGCTGTAGAAGCAAAACTAAAACGAAAACCAATTTCGTACAAAACCTGTGACATGCCTGATATTTGCTCCTTTTAAATGTAGTCGATTTTAACTTAACCCAAATTTTCATACTTCAAAAATGTGTTAGAAAAGAGCAATTTTGGGGTAAATTGTAATTTTTAATTTTCGTTAATAAATTCGGCATTTTTGATAGTATGACGCTAAAAAATTGTTAGGATATGTATTTTGAAACAATGTGTCATTATTTATTAATAACTGAATTTTGATTGATTGGTTTGTAAAAAAATACTAATGTATTAATTGAAAAATTAATCTGATATATTGTTTGAAATTTCCTTGGAATCCATCCAATTAGTAAGGAATAGTTTCTATAATTTACGCTCAACGAGTTATTTTATGAAAACATCAAAACTTAGCAAAAGGCAAGCTACTTAAAACTGATACACACCCTTTGATTGAGGTTCACCGTACTTCACAAAATTCTTAATTATTCACACAGATATCGTATAATACTTTCGCAAATTACGATGACCATCGACAGCTTAAAATAAAAAGCAACATCTCAAAATAACCATTTCTGAGTTATTTTAAAAATTCGTTTGTAATCTTTTCCAAATCTCTCCAGAAAAGTCTATACTGACTACAAAGTATATCATAAACTTCTTATGCTAATTAAAAAGTTTTCTTCTGTTCGCCTCTTTTTGTAGTTTTTTGATATTACAAATTTATTATTATTATGATTTTTCAAACAATATTCCTTCGTACTACAAAGAAGTTTTTTATTCTGCCTTTTGTGAGTGTGTGTGTGTGGTGTTTCCATTTTATATGTCTGTTTGTGTGTTTTTTGAAAGTCCTGCCATACGAATAATTTTTTCGCTTTGAGAGCAGGACGTCAAGTATCCTGCAACTGATCGACACAAGTCGTAAGTTTTGTACTTTATTAAAAAGCAAAACAAAGCACAACGCACAAAAAAACACAGAGGGAAATAATAAGCTAAAGCAAAGCAGAAAAATAGGTAAAAAAGTAGCTTACAAAACTTTAATAAGGTTCAATATAGCGTAAAATTTAGAACATTGTGAGTGGTCACAGCGCTGCTTATGTCGACGACTGAGGAACTGTGTGCAGCTCGTTGAGAAGCATCGATATACAGTGGGACATAAATTAAAAAATTGCATCATATTGTAGTTACAGTGATATTGTGTACACTCCCAGATCTTAATTTACCAAAACGTGGTAAACTGAGCAGAACCGAAATGAAATATCTAAATATCGATGGCTTAATACATGAAAAGGAAAAAGCTGCATAAAACTTTAAAATAGTGGAACTTTGTTTTGAAAAACATTGATTTTTATTAAAAGAGACTGCGAATGCTATTAAAATAATAGTATTTAATTTTTTCAATTTGTTTACAAAGTTATGAAACTTTTTTTGTTATATATTTTTTTTTTTAAAGAAATGGTGTTGAATATACGATGTGAGGTAAAGTAGAAACGAATAATGATAAAACAAAGCTATTCATGGATTAATTACACAAGGGAACAAAATTGAACTTGTTTGTGTTGACTGGAACTGTATAGCAATTTTGTTTACTAATTTGAGGTCGCAGATTTTAAATCTAATCTCCATTTTTTCTCCATCAGCTCGCATATTTTGAGTTAAATGTTTCTAGACCACTATCTGAAACGACTAGGCAAATTTAAAACCAATGTCAGCACGGCGTAAAGATAATTGTGCTGATGTGTTTTGGATTTTGTTTTTAACTGAATACGATGAACGGGTTTCAATCTATTCCAATATGTAGTGAAAGTGCCTTCTATTTTAACATAACGGCATATCGCGAAAAGTCAAGCTGATAGAAAAAAAACCAAGTGCAGATTTGGATTCAGCGTCTCACATAACTTAAAAAACAGCATTCAATATTAATAATATTAGTATTATTGAAGGAAACAAAATATAAATACTGGCAACATATGCAAGGCATCCCATTTTAAAATTGTATGGCGATTTCGTTTCTGCCTTCTATGTTGTCCCGTCGACGTCAAATGCTAGAAAATATTTGCAGGTTTTAAGACGAAATAATGTAGTCCCTCGAATTTAACATAACTTCAATTTTCAAATTTCCAAAATATGTTAGAAAATTGAAGTTCTCGGGAAAAGGGCACAGAAAATGCTGCACTTTTTTCAGAATTCAAATCGCCACTAGATTCTGGAAGGCAAATTGTCCTAAAAATTAATGAAATCAACTGGCAAAATTGTTTTAAGATCTGGAAGGTGGTCCCATTTATACTTCTAAATGACTATTTTTAAAAGACATTCAGGGGAACTAATTTCAGGAGACTTTGATCTCTGCGGTAGCAACTTATACGGATGGGCCAAGTCTCTCAATTATAGATTAATAAAAGCCTATGAGGCAGAGAAAAAAATGAAATTACGCCCCAAAATATTTATATTTTCTTTCATATTCATAAAAATACGGGGGGTTTTTTTCTGGGGTACATCATCATTCCGCCAGAACAGTCAGGTTGGAGAAATTATTTCTTACTATGTTTGCGGCAATAATGAGACCACATTTCTGGTAACTCCGATAGCCAATTTTGTAGAAATATACGTCATTGTACATAATGATAACCAGTCATTGTACATTATGTTCGCCTCTACTTTTAATACAGCTACATACAATCTCTTCCTTTAATTGTAGGGCTGAATGAAACATTGTAATCTGATTATGCCTACGTCTCAGAAAATGTATGAAAGTTCAGTCGGGTAAACCGACTTATGCATCCCCTAGCCTTCAAGCCAAAAAATATTTGTAAATTTATTTATTTTGTGTGTGTTATCAATTTAAATTGCATTTAATAACTTTAAGGTTTGGTGAAAAATTGTCCATTTGTGTGGGAGGTACCAAAAGGGACGTGCCAATAACGCCCACATTTCTCTATGCTGCAGGTACTATAAAAGCATTATACTGTACAAAATTTCAAGTATTTGTATGAATTGGTATTAAAGTTATAACTGTTAACTATTGGTGCAAAATGGTAAATTTGTGTGGGAGGTACCAAAACGGGCGTGTCAATAACGCCAACTCTTCTATGACCTCTAGGTACTATAAAAGCATTACAGTGTATAAAATTTCAATTATTTCTATGAACTGATATTAAAGCGATAAGCAGTTAACTTTTGGTGAAAATTGTCCATTCGTCCATCCAAAAGGGGCGTGGCAGCTTTGACCATTTTTCTGGATGTATTAGCGACTAGTAAACTGATACTATGTGCGGAATTTCAAAGATTCAAGAAAGTAGTATATAAGGTATTAAAGAAGCAGGTACCAGAAGGAGTACCGCATACCAAATTTGAAGTCAATCGGTTAATCCTCTCGAGAGTTATCGTACGCACCAGCAAACAGACAGGCACACAAACATACAGACGGACGGACATTGCTCAAATGATTTAATATGACCCAAATCGAATTTCCGCCAAACATACTTGGGGTCTTAGGTCACTCCTTCGATGCGTTACACTTTTGGTGCTTCTCTCTAAGGTGAGGGGATAATGAACATTGTAATAAAATGTATAAACATAAACATAAACATCAACTTTGTATGTGTGTAAACACATATTTTATTTGTGAAAGTCAGTTCGCAAATACATGTTGTTGTAATATATTAATATGTTCGTTCCAAACAAAATTTCTTGATTTTCAAACAAAATATATTTGTTCACAAATATATAATATTTAAAAATGTTTGTTCCAAATATATTTTCTTTCAATTCAAACATTGCTATTTCCCCAGCATATCAGCAACTGATTCTTCCAAACATATAAAATATGCATATTTAAAGTGCAAAGAGATAGGGCATTTTTCCTTCATGATTTTTATACCCTACACCACACTGTGGTACAGGGTATTATAACTTTGTGCATTTGTTTGTGATACCCAAAAGGAGAAGAAATAGACCCATCGTTTATTATACCGATCGACTTAGAATCACTTTCTGAGTTGATTTAGCTATGTCCGTCTGTCCGTCTGTGCATGTATTCTTGTAATCAAAGTACAGGTCGCAATTATGGTCCGATCTCGACGAACCTTTACACATATATTTTTTTTGGCCCGAGGACGATCCTTATTGAATTTGGTTAAAATCGGTTCAGATTTAGATATAGCCCCCATATATATATTAGCCCCGATTTGACATGTAAGCGCTGTAAAAACTTTATTTTATATCCGATCAGTGCGAAATTCGGCAGAAAGAGGTTTCTTATTACATGAAGGAATACTGCCAAATTCGGAGAAAATCGGTTCGGATTTAGAAATAGCCCCCATATATATGTTACCCCCGATTAGGCCTGTTATCGCTGTAGAAATTGTATTTTATATCCGATCAGTACAAAATTCGGCAGAAATTGGTTTCTTATTACTCGAAGGAATACTGCCAAATTCGGAGAAAATCGGTTCAGATTTAGATATAACTCCCATATATATGTTACCCCCGATTTGAAATTCAAGCGCTGTAGAAACTGTATTTTATATCCGATCAGTACGAAATTCGACAGAAAGAGGTTTCTATTTTACATGAATGAGTATTCAGGGAAAATCGATTCAGATTTATATATAACCTCCATATATATGTTCATCTTGATTTGGTTACAAAGCGCTATAGAAGTTGTACTTTACTTCCGATCATTACAAAAGTCTCCAGAAAGATGTTTCTCAATTTAGGAACGAATATTGATTAATTTAGCGATTATCGGTTCAGATTTAGGTGTATCCACATATATATGTTACTAGCGGACCCGGCGAACTTCGCCTCGCCCCAATTTAACGCCTTCAGATAAACTCCAGAGTGATAATAAAACACAGATAGTTAAAATTTTAATGCGATTTGTTTAAAAGGAATCGAAATCAGTAGAGAGCGATGTGATAAACAACAAACAACGAAGACAGAAGACAGGCAACGTACAGATGACCGTGCGAAAAACAGGGAAATTCGAGATTAATTCCACAGACTTCCTACGATTTGTCTTGAGATTTATTGATTGTCATCGTAAAAGCCAATCGTACAGGGAACTGAATCCGCTTGAATTGGAATGAAAGATCAGTTGGAATAATCGGAATTCGTGGGATAAGGACTTCCTCTCCTTTGAATTTTCCCTTGATGATCGTCGCCTGAATCACATTGTCCATCAGTTTCATAATGGACAACCGCGAACTATGCACAATTTCGGATGATTCAGATTCCTCAACATGATTATGATCGATTCCACCTTCAGCTGTAAATTATGCGGCGGAGCTCCTGGCACATCAAGCGAGTTCGATTTTACTTTGAATAATAAAATTCATGCTATCGACGTCCTTATTCTTCGCTGCTAATATTGCCCGTTCACTAATCTAATCGAGATTTGGAAACACTTTGGTGATGAGTTCCTCGTTCGACGATGTGAACTCGGAAAAATTTGCCGGGAACAATATCAATGCAGTGGAAACATCAACAGTAATTTGGCCATTGCCAAGCGCCAACAGTTGTTTCGAGAATTCAAGAGCCGATGAGTCGTTCTGCAACGCGACTCTCATGTTCGTGGTCAATTTCAACTTCTTGACATGCCGCCACAAAGACCACGATTTCAGGCATGCATTAATTTCATCGGCAGTAGATTTCGGGATGACGGGAAGCGTTTGACGAAAATCTCCGGAGAGCAATAGACTCACCAAATTGTCTCAAATCACGTCGTAAATCCTTCATCGTTCGGTCAACTGCCTCCAGAGCTCGTTTATGCGCCATCGTGCATTCATCCCAAATTATGATTTTGCAATGCCCGCAATCCAATAAGATAACCTTACCTCTTATACTCAATCTTATTATCTGAAAAAATGTTCGAATTGATAAATATCGCGTTGAATTTTAATTGATCGTAATGCTTGTACCGTTTGCCGATGTGATACGCGATATAACTATCCGAAATCAGTGTAACAATACGCAAAACTCGAATGAATTGCAGAAACTTTTTTGTTTAATAGAAAATTAATAAAAAAAATTTGGATTGAAAAAAAGAACAGTAGATAGGAACAGTAGGAATCTCGCAAGAAATAGCTATTTTCGATTTTCCCAATTTTCCGACTTTTCCGGAGGGTTTTCCCAAAATTTTCTTTCGTAACAACCTTCTCCAGGCAAATACGAACAACTGAAAAAAAAATTGATCCAAATCGCTCCAGCCGTTCTGACGTGATGCCATTACACAGATGGACCGTTTCATTTTTATATATATATAGATAGATAGATTACCCATTTACCAATTATTCCAGATTATTATTGCAATCACCCTTATCGCATTGTTAGGGAGGTGTAGGGTATTATATAGTCGGCCCCGCCCGACTTTCGGCCTTTCCTCACTGGTTTTTATTTGGGTCTATTATTTAAGAAACAAATATTTATTTGCATTTAAGTACTCAGAAAACATATCGTCATCAGAAACGAAAAAGGGCCTATCATCATATTTGGAAATTTTACAGGAGAAGCAATAAACTAAATAAAATGAAAAGTGCTGTTGTTAGAAAAATTGGATTTTCGGGATAATATCTAAACATAATGATGGATATATTAAATCACACAAACATGGTTTATAACTTGTTTGTGAAAATTGCATGAAATATGTTTTTTTTTAACTATGAAAAAGAAATAATTTGTTGTTAATAATTTGTTGTTAGGCCCTTTTGAATGTCGTTAATAAATTCGCCATTTTTAATATTACGCCGCTAAAAATTTTTCAGGATGTGTATTTTGATGCAGTGTACCGAAATCTATCAAAAACTGAATTTCCATTTTTCTTGTTGTTACGCCCTTTTTCGTTTCTGATGACGATATGTAAGTTTTATGTTTTTAGCAATTTTACGAGAATTTTTTCAGAAATTTTAAATGTTCGTAAAATTCTTTTATAATTGAAATCTTATAATCTTGCATAATGAGACATTGATTGATGTGTTCATAACAAATGATGACTTGGTATAAATATAAATTCAGGATTAGTGCTTTAAAACAAATTGTATTGCTACTTATGACATTTTAAACTATAAGGTATTACTCGAAATCAATGAAAATTTTAAAATGAAATTCGAAAAATTTGCAAAGTTTTGAATCTAATGGCGGGACTCTAAATTAAAGGAAATTATGAAGAATGCTATTGTTAATAATAACAGTTTCACGTAGAAACAGAGGTCGTTAAAACTATTAGAACAAATTTTCTTTCTTTAAGAAAAAAGTTTTCTGTTGGCACGAAAAAAAAACAAAAAATAAAGAAGAAGAAAACAATGCCTATTTGAAGAAAATCTATGGATAAATGTATAAATTATGACCCATATTATAAAAACAGGGAAATTAAAAAAATATTTTTCATATTTTTTTTATTTTTGCAACCGCATTTTTTTTCATTTTGTCAATCCGTTTGTAAGTCTTCTATATATTGAGTGGGTGTATCAGTGTACGAGAAAAGTGTAAAACATCGATGGACTGTTCTAGGGCCTAAGTATGCTTAGAGGGAATCAATTTTTGCACATTTTAAGTAATTTGAACAATACTCGTATCGATCCATATGGCTGTTTGGCTGGTAAGCACGATTGCTCTCGAAAGGAGTGGCCGATTGACTGAAAGTGTTGTATGTGGAAATATTTTTGTCTATCTCAGGCTAAGTTGGAATATGTGTCACATTGGTCTATTACTTCTGGTAGCTCCCGAACAAAGTGATAACATCTAGAATCTCTAATAACTGTTATCCGAATCTTCTGCTAGTCGCCACCATCTCCAGAAAAGTGTATGAAATTGTCACGCCCCTTTTGGTAACTCCCACGCGAAGTGGTCATTTTGTACAAAGAGTTAGTTATGTTGTACAGTGTAATGCTTTAGCAATACCAACTCCCACACTGAGAATACATTATTTGTAACATTTCTGTAAGGTCAATGATTTTATCACTATAAAGTCTACCCTCTTCTAATCACCTGGCAGCAACAGGCTTATAAACTACATTTCCTAGAAAAATTCTCAAAAATGCTTAATTATATTTTTACATTAAAATAATCGTATAGAAAGCGTGTGCCACACTCTACTAATCAACTGTCTATCACCTACCAACCTACTGTGCATCATTATTATGATGATGGTGGCTAATAAGAAAAGTTATAGTTTAATTTGAAAAATGCCAGCAAACTGATGTCCGTCCGTTCGTATACATAAACATTTAAACAAACAAAAGTGGCGCTTTGTTTCGCTTTTTGGATGTGATGCATTGGCATACAATCCAAAGCGCGGTGCAAAGCGGATAAAAAAATCACCAATCAAATACGCCCACTTAGGACGCCCTCTTTTTGACCGCAAACGCAGCGCAAATCAACGCGAAAGTCGAAGAACGCAACGGAGCAAAATCACTCGCTTTGACCAAATAAATGAAGTACTCCGGACGGACTTAGGGTATATACACGGCGGACTTTTCTTTCGTTCGCTTAATGGCCTTTATGGCTTCATTTACAAAGATATTAGTGCTGTTCTTGTTCCGTTAAAACCATAAAAGACCACAAGTGCGTTTTTGTTAAAACAATACTCTTCTGCCAACGCAATGAACGGGACATCATCAAAGGCCCGCACATTCCACAATGTCCGGCGTCCGACCATTCGCCAGTCATTAAAGAAGAGGAGAGGCCAAGAGCTACATCGGTGGTGTATACTTTCCGCAGAATTTGCATAATTTTAATTGGGCGGCTTAGCAAGTGTTACTACAAAAAGCACAAAATTACTAGTATTTATTTATGTATGTATTGAAAATAGAATAAGATACGTTTACTAAGATGTATACTTACATTTCTTATTTTAACATATACGGAATATTTCCAGGTCTATGAAAGAATTAAATAATTCACCCTGTGGCACACCATTAAATTATCCCTAAGGACCAAATTTACACGGCGCAACTTGTCCTTGAGACTTTGTTCCATACGTAAAATAATGTTCATACGTTGAGTATTTAGGGACCTGTCCCAGAGATCAATTCCGATCGAAATTGAAATGAAATCCAAATATAAATTGAAAAAATTATTTATTCGCTCAGTTTCTGATTTTTACTTCGGAATTCCGAACGGAATCAATTGCGATCGCAATCTGTGGCATGCCCCTTTGGGGCCATGGGACTAATTTATTATACCCCAACTTTAGGATGACGAGGGTATATATCATTTGCTATGGACAAAAAGTGTAACACATCGAGTAGTGTTGTAAAATATGGCTATTTTTGACTACTCGGTATTACTCGATACTTTTTAATTGAGTACTCGATACTTTCAGTAGTTTCAGTGTAATTAAGGTTCAACTTATTTAAATCATACTTATTTGAAACAAACATGAAGATATGTATTTATTACAGTTATAAATTACTGTTGTGCCTTGATTACATTAATTTTTAATAAAATAAAAGTAATTGAAATAAAATTAAAAAAAAAACAATTTAAAAATTCATCGTGCAATCGGTAGTTTTAAATATTTTTTTTATAAAAATAGTGTTAATGTACCGACACATTTATCTTATATAAATACATAATTTATTATTATGTATTATAGATGTATTTTATAAATTTTTCAACAGTTAATTCAGTTATATCAAATGTATTTGATTTTTTATAATAACGCTGTGTTCGAAATAGACACATTGAAAATTGAACAGAAAGTAGATTTGATTGAAATTTTTCATTGGTAAGGGGGTGAGAAGAGGGTACGATTGTTTAGAGAAAAATAATTCTCCAAAGGTACTCTATTTTTCATTCTTTGGACTGAAGCGTGTATTACGAAGTCTTTAAATTCAAAATCATCACCAGGTTAGCTAACCTCTCTGATTTCCTAGCAAACGCTGTGGTCGAATATCGTGAAAACAAGAGATAACATAGAAAAACGGTTAATACCACCGGAGAGACACTATGGACCGACCCTATAGTCTCTCCATTGGGTCTACTGTCTGTTACATTTTTGGACTAGTACAGTGTTATTATAACAAAAATACTTGAACATGGCTTTTTATTCACTGTAAACGATGCAAAAAATGTTTCAACATTTGTGTAATTTTAAGTATTTTTCCTATTACTGACTAGCTTCTCTGCAATAGTTCGCTAGGAACAGATGTTGCTACTACTGGAAGATACTTCGTTGAGATTGAAGATAGTCCAGGATAAATTGACTCATGTTTTTCGCAACAATCTAAGGGACAATCCTTTCTTTCTAAAACTCTTACATGCCCAAAATGTATAATCTCAATAATACATGTTCATGTTCTTGTTGTTGACACTGAACTTTGGTCGAATTCTCTCAAACAGAATATTACCCTCCGATATATTTTGTGGCGATCGTAGATAAGTTGGAATAGCCATTACATCATTATATTCCACATTGTAGAAGCACTTATTTAAATTCCGAGTGAAATTATTGATATTGATATCTTTCTTCCCAGCTTTATTAAACTAAAACCGCATCGTACGAGTGCCAATACGTACAAGCCGAAATTATTGAGTAGGTACTTTTTTGTAATGAGTACCCGAAGAAATTGTCGGTATCGAGTACTCAGTACTCAAATACTCGATACTTTCCCAACACTAACATCGAGGAGTGGCCTAAGACCCCATGTATGTTCGGCGGAAATCCGTGTTGAACCATTTTAAGTCATTTGAGCAATGTCCGTCCGTCTGTCTCTCTGGCTGGAGCGCACGATAACTCTTAAAAGGAGTAACGGATTGACTTCAAATTTGGTATGGGATAATATTATATCTCAGCCTAAGTTCGAAGATGGGCCATATTGGTATACTCCTTCTAGTATATTGATTCTCTAATAACTTTTATACTACTTATCCGAATCCTCTGTAATTCTACGCATAGTAATAGGTTATCTGTCACTATCAAATTGAGAAAAATGGGTGAAGTGCATCTTGTACATAAAAATACTGAAATGTTGCACATAGTAATGCTTTTGTAGTGCCTACAGTCCACTGAATAATGGCCGTTATTGCCACGCCCCTTTTGGTACCTACCACACAAAGGTACTATTTTGTACAAAAAGTTACAAGATTATAGCGTGAGTACCACTGCACGAAAATGCAAAAAAAATTTCGAACAGTGTAACGCTTTTGAAGTACCTATAGTCCTGTGAAAAATGGGCGTTAACACCACGCCCGTTATTTTTTCGCACATTTATTTTATTAAATTTGTTTTTCGTATTCATTCACTCATAAAATGAAAATGTTAATTTGTCCCTTGAATTTTTATTTCGTGAAACTTTTTCTACCCCGCAAGCTACTCTACATATATGATTTTGGTGTTTGTGGACACTGCAAGCACAATGTTGCCATATCTTAGACCTAAATGCAGAATTTCTTTAAGTGAGGGAACATTTATTCAAAATGAGCGCCCCAGTAGTTGGGTTGATAGCGTACTCGCCTATGAGTTTAGGGGTCATGGGTTCGATTCCCACCAGAGGCTGTGGTCTGTCGCCATAAAATGTAACAAGCAATATGGTCTTTGTTACCGGCTTTTCCCTGGTCCGTAAAAGTAGAATATAAATATAACTTTGTATAATAAAGTGCTTTCTTCAAACAAAGTCCATTTTTGATCTTAAGCGGGTAGAATCTTGATTCTGAGTAATATATACACTGTACATGTACAAAAAACGTACTGAAAATAAAAGAAATTTTCCTAAATTTTAAGATATCGGCAATGATTTCGAGCTAAAGGTATTCAGAAAAAAATAAAACGTTTGTAGTTAGTTTAATGCCATAGAATAGAATAGACTCAAGTACAGTACGTAATAAAAATAATTATGTTTTAGTAGTAATATTTCTTCCAATGACGTACATACGTCTGCGTATTTAAAATTAATATGTCTGACCTTGTATTAAGCATGTTCTGGTAATTAATTGGATGCATACAATAACTTAAATATAAGTACTTATAGTTTATAAAATATGTATCGAAAATTGCATTCATAGAAAACATGAACATTCACAAATTGGAAAAAATTTAATTAATTATATATTCAAAAGTTTATTTTTATTTTTTTATATTGGAAAATCATAATCAAACCTATAATACATATAAGAATTACTTTTAACATTTTTAATTTTAATACAATATATTTTATTGCATAAGCTAGCCAACATACTACAGACATATTTGAAGTTTAACCTTGCTCGTAAATTTGGTATCGATGCGTACACCTATTGTGGGTCATCCTCATATTTGTTGCTCCATCCAGCATGAAAACTTTTCATCGCAACCGACATTTATAATTTTGAACATTGTATTTGGCTGGAATTAATAAAAAAATGTAAATAAATATTGCATTATACTTTTGAAATGCTGACGTATTTTTGTGATTTGTAAATTCCATTAACCACTATTTCATATCTTCAAATATAGCCAGGATTACCATACGTCCTCCTTTCGGAGGGCATGTCCTCCATTTTAAAAAGTGTCCTCCTGTCCTTTTTTCAATAATGTTGGAGGTCATTTTTGGTACAAATTCAACTTTTTCACAAACAATACCAAATTATATTTTAGTGCTACAATAATTGAGCTAGATGATTGAAATTTGGTACAGATACTTCTTATAGCTGCAGTTAACTTGTGCTTCAAAATGAGCAATATCGGTCATTTTTTTGGTATAGCCCCAATATATAACATATGTCCGATTTGACTTATTAACGCCATAGAGACGAAACTGCAAATTTCAACAGCTTGGGCTGAAAATTGGTATTCAGGGTGTATTTATTATCAAAACCCTTCATACGAACAACGGCACCTCAAGAGTTTACTTCTTAACGCAACAAACACTACAACTTTCTACGAATTGGAGTGAAATTTGGTAATATGAGTCTATTTGCACCCAAACCAGTGCGACCTCCCACAGAAATGGACCATTTTGCACCAAAAGTGAACTTTAATGCCAGTGCATACAAATAATTGAAATTTTGTACATTGTAATGCTTTTATAGTTCATACACGCTGAAAAAAATCGCTTCTGTAGTATATTGTCCCAAACATTTTCGGCTTGAAACATATATATGTTTAGGGTACACACTAAACATATAATATTTGGTACACACAAAAATTTATATTTTTGGGAAGATGTTGTTCTAAACAAACCTTTGTTTATGTCCCAATATGTGTTTATTTTGGACTATTTTTTCCGATACAAATATTTATTTGCATTTAAGTATTCAGAAAATACCTAAATTGTGTTTAATTTTTCAGTAATTCAGTTATTTTTTTTAGAAATTTTTCATGTTGTAAAAATAACAAATAATAATAATTGAAATCGTATAATCTTGGATCGAAATATATTACTTGGAAGATTGACAATTAATGATGGCGTGTAATACTCAGAGATTTTAAATGATTGTTTCAAAACGGAATTGGTATCATGGGAGGTTTAATTCGAAACCAAAAAAAAAAAATTAAAACTTAATTTCGTAAAATTCAACAAAGGTTTCGAAAATCTTTTTTAAATGAAATATATTTGGAAGAATTCCTAAACAATAATTTTATTTGTGTTCAAAACATATATTATTTAAGAAATTAGTTTGCAAATATTGTTTGCAAATACTGTTTGTTGTAACATATTAATGTACGAGTTCCAAATATATTTTATAAATTTTCAAATAAAATTTATTTGCTCAGAAATATATAATATTTCAAAATTTGTGTTCCAAACATATTTTCTTTCGATTTAAACGGATCAAAATAGGCGATTTTGCCCCGTGTAGAGTCCAGAGAAAAGTTGACGTTATTATCCCACACAAATGGACTATTTTGCACCAAAACTTTAGAGCTTATAACTTTAATACCGGTACTTACTTTATAGTTATTAAATGCAATTTAAATTAATAATAATTTAATTAAAATAAAAAAAATATATATATTTACGAATATTTTTTGGGTCTCAGTCGGCTTACCCGACTAAACTTTCTTACTTGTTAACTACATAAATACCAATTATGTTGTTTAATAATTCTGGTCAACCAATTGGATATATGGGATAATACAGTTCTTAGCTTTAAAGGCTAAGAATTTTGAGAAAATTTAAAAAAAAACCAGTAAGGAAAGGCAGAAAGTCGGGCGGGGCCGACTATATAATACCCTACACCTCCCTAACAATGCGATAAGGGTCATTGCCATAATAATTTGGAATAATTGGTAAATGGGTAGAAACATATTATCTAATTCTGAAACGATAATCGCTAAATTAAGCAATATTCGTTCCTAAAGTGAGAAACATCTTTCTGGAAAATTTTGTTTGATACCAAATCAGGAGGAACATATATATGGAGCTTTAATATAAATCTGAACCGATCTTCCCTGAATACTTATTCATGTAAAAAGACCTCCTTCTGTCGAATTTCGTACTGATCGGATATAAAATACAGTCTCTACAGCGCTTACATGTCAAATCGGGGGTAACATATATATGGGAGCTATATCTAAATCTGGGCTATATCTAAATCTGAACCGATTTTCTCCGAATTTGGCAGTATTCCTTCATGTAATAAGAAACCTCTCTTTGCCGAATTTCGCACTGATCGGATATAAAATATCATTTTTACAGCGCTTACATGTAAAATCGGGGGTAACGTATATATGGGGGCTATATCTGAATCTGAACCGATTTCTTCGAAATTTAATAGTGTTCATCCATATAATAAGAAACTTCTTTCTGCCGAATTTCATACTGATCGGATATAAAATAAAGTTTTTACAGCGCTTACATGTCAAATCGGGGGTAACGTATATATGGGGGCTATATCTAAATCTGAACCGATTTCTTCCAAATTTAATAGTGTTCATCCATATAATAAGAAACCTCTTTCTGCCGAATTTCATACTGATCGGATATAAAATAAAGTTTTTACAGCGCTTATATGTCAAATCGGGGCTAACATATATATGGGGGCTATATCTAAATCTGAACCGATTTTAACCAAATTCAATAGGGATCGTCCTTGGGCCAAAAAAATGATATGTGTAAAGTTTCGTCGAGATCGGACCATAATTGCGACCTGTACTTTGATTACAAGAATACATGCACAGACGGACAGACGGACATACAGACGGACAGACAGACAGATGGACAGACGGACATAGTTAAATCAACTCAGAAAGTGATTCTAAGTCGATCGGTATAATAAACAATGGGTCTATTTCTTCTCCTTTTGGGTGTTACAAACAAATGCACAAAGTTATAATACCCTGTACCACAGTGTGGTGTAGGGTATAATTATACATTGCGGTGTTTTGCGAGAATTACAGCCAATGCAAGGAAACCGCCTTTTAGTCCATGAACTGTATTATCTCATACCTCCAATAAGTACGGCCATGCCGAATCTTATATACCCGCTACATTTAAAGATTATTTAAAGACAATTTCAGAACAACACGGTTTTATTTGCAGCGCTGTTATTTGGTATCCTATCGAAGTAAACCGGATACCGTTGCTCATGGTTTGTCAATTGCTCCATTTTGCCCTTTGATCACTAGTGGCTCCGAAGTCAATTTCGACTGTTGACTTCCTATATTTCGTTTCCTGAATCCATATGATGCCTATTTCTCATTGCAACCATAAAGACTCCTTAAAACCATGAAACTTTTGCCTTAACGCCATTTATTTGTATTCAAAACAAAAAAGTAATGGAAGTATCAAAAAAAAGTAGGTCACCCTACTCCTCCTCTAATTCACTTTTTGTAATGTATTGTCAATTGGCAAAAATTATTTTTTTTACAAAATAGTGAAATACTAAAACTTTTGAGGTATGTACTGTGGTCTTTTTCACAAAAGTTGTTCAAATTTACAATTTTGCCAATTATTGCTAGTGAAAAATTACGAGTCCCTGTATGTTATGCCAAAAAGAGAAAAAATATTTTTTTTCCTTACATTTTTTCAAAAAAAGTGCGGGAAAATTTTGAAAATGTTAACAAATGTTGACTTTTAAAGTAAAGGCCAGGAAAACACCTACAATAGACTATTCAACAAGACCAAATCTACAAATTTTCTAGGTACAATTCTAGACAGGAAATTGTATTTCAGACTTAATGTATTGAAAAGGAGAAAAAGGTTGTAGGTTCACGTTGGGTCCTCTCTCCTAAAATCGTCCATTGGATATACATAGCAGTAGTTCGCCAAATACTACCCTCGATATATAAATTCAGAAATCGTTTATGGGGGGGAGGTTTTTTCGCAGATTGAACTAAAACTATATTTTTTCATCATTTCTCATCATGTACGGACATGTAAATAGGATGGAATTTGCTGAACAATAAAAACACGTAAGAAAGTTCAGTCGGGTAAACCGACTTATCGGTTTAAAGTTTATTTCTTTGTTTTAATTAAATTATTATCAATTTAAATTGCATTTAATAACTTTAATGTACTGGTATTAAAGTTATAAGCTGTTAACTGTTGGTGCAAAATGGTCTCTTTATGTGGGAGGTACAAAAAGGAGTATGCCAATAACGCGAACTTTCCTCAGGACTCTAGGTTATATAAAAGCATTACACTGAACAAAATTTCAAGTATTTGTATGCATTAATATTAAAGTTCTAAGATGTTAACCTTTGGTGCAAAATGGACCATTTGTGTGGGAGGTACCAAAAGGGGCGTGCCAATAACGGCCAATTTTCTCTGGATTTTATGTACTATAAAAACATTACATTGTACAAAATTTCAAATATTTTCATGCACTGGTATTAAAGTTAAAAGCTGTTAACTTTTGGTGACAAATGGACCATTTGTGTGGGAGGTACCAAAAGGGGTGTGCCAATAACACCCACTCTTCTCTGGACTCTAGGTACTAAAAAGCATTACTTACTAAAGCATATGAACTGATATTAATGCTATAAGCTATTAAATTTTGGTGTAAGATTGTCCATTCGTGAGGGAGGTACCAAAAGGGGTGTGGCAACTTCACCCATTTCTCTTTGGGAATTCGCATGTTATACTGTCTGTTTATAGTAAATAAAATAGCCTGGTGGTCACTGTGGGTGTAGTGTTCGCTAACTTGCCACTGGACGTCTTTAGCAAGTGTTGTACTGGCGAAGGAAATGTAAACTATTGACCCATATCCCGCTCTTCTAAAGGTTTGTGCATTTCCATTATTTAACAGGACAAGGTCCAGCGAAGAGAGTGATTCCAATAGCACTCGGCCCTTATTCTTTGTACTTTGGCAACCCCAGTCTACGGCTGAGGCATTAAAGTCTTCTCCAATAATGATCGGGCTGCGTGAACTTGCATCTGCAACCAGATTATCGATGATGCTTTCGAACTCTGACAGTGCTACGTTTGGAGACAAATAACAACTATAAACGTATATTCCACAAATTTTGATGCTTGCGAATCCATCAGATGGATATTTCATCCCCTACTCAATCGCCTTGTTTCCACAGGCCCATACAGCTGTTCTACCAGACGAGTCCTTCTCCCATACGTTCTTTTCTAAGTTTTTGTACTGCTCACTTATTATAGCGATATCGATTTTTGATTCACATATAGTCTGACTGAAAAGGTCTTGGGCAGCTGCACAGTGGTTGATATTAAGTTGGATGAACTTTACGTATGCCTTGTATTTACAACCTTCTTGAATATAGAGCACTTGAAGCTGCCAGCTATGTGCTACACATCTGTGCCTCCGTTAACATGCATTCGGGATTTGCAGTGCATTCCCTTGATATGTGACCTTCCGCACTACATTTTCGGCAATTTCGTGATCTATTATGATCCGACTTACAGATTTTTGCCATGTGTCCGAATTCTAGGCATCTATAACACATTGTTTCACAGTTTCACAGTCTCTCTTATGCGACATACCGACAGTCCGATTTGTATTTTATTTAATTTTAACGCTCTGTACGCTGCTTCTGCTGGCAGACTTATTCTTGCAGTTTGAGTGCCGCCATATGATTTTCATATAGACTTCACAACTGATTCGTCCAGATATGATATGTCCAATGCTTTGCTGAATGCGGAGCATACTTCTTGCTTTGTGGTGATGTCGTCCATGTCTTTGCATTCTATCTCAGTCTCTTCTTTGCGGATTTTCACATCCACACAGCCATCGAAGGACGTCGCGATTTTCTCGTTAAAGTTGGCGGTACTATCATGCCCCGAAGCTTTCATTTCCAGAAGAAGGTCTCCTTTTTGAGTTCTCCGTACTTTGTTGACTTTGTCGCCTAACTCCTTTAATTATGGATCCGTTTTAATCTTCTTCAGGATATCCGCATAAGTGACTTCCCCTTGGATGATATAATCATAGTATCTTACCTACCTTTCATCCTGGCCAGCTTGGATTTTCTAAGTACTTTGCGCATCTCTTTTTCCAAGCTTCTTTTTCCATGTTTAATTGAGTCCACAAATATTTACCAAATTACTTCAAATTCTCGTGAAGTAATGTTGTATAATTAGATAGCAAAGTGTCAGTGGCCAAATTATAACCGAACAATTCTTTTTAAAAAACTAGTTAACTATCGGTGTAACTTATCCCATAGGATAAGTCAGGAAAAAAGTTTGTCATAAAATTAAAGGATGGTGCCAAAGATGTCCTTAGTCTTTAAAATTAGTATATTTTCTACTTAAAAAAGATAATTTCAGAAATATTAAGTAAATTTTCTTAATTTTAAGTACAAAATATACCACAATCTTTAATTTGAATTTTCTAGGGTACAATGTACATACGAATAGGAATCAATGAAGTGATACAGACTTCTTTGTTAAAATTACTAGCATAAATCTCTCGACCTTGTCTGCACATGGAGGTAGAGCAATTCCTAAGACCCTTAAAAGTATTCGTCTAAAGATTAAATTCTTTTAAATCCCCTCCTTTCTCCGATAGAAAGTGGCCAGCTGCTTAAAAAAACATTACGACACCATTCGAAAACATCGTCGTAAAGCACCAGCCAACTTCAGCACCTGTCCTAATGTCTCTACAACATACTGCTCTAATGATAATCGTCAAAATTATGATTCTACTTTCCTAATAACGGAATATTTATAAGAAAAATTACCTCTGCTCCACATTGTGCAAGTGAATATTTAATAGAAATTGTTCCAGATTATGTTTTTTTCGTCTTCTTTGTTTTTCGTTTATTAAAGTGTTTCCATTACACTTTATGTAGACTATTTAGAATTCGAAAATTTAGAAAAGAAAAAAACGACAACTACCACATGTCGAACATTTTTTGTAATTTTATATGTTTTCACCTTTAATGATTTTTTTATTATTCCTTTGGCTTCAGCCACACAAATCAGAGTTTGTGCGCGTTACGTATGGCTGAACATACGTTCGCATTTAGTGTAGGCGCCAATTGACACAGCCCAGGTGGCAATGGTGGCGGTTGGCGGCATTAGCTTGGCCTGCTGCTTGGTTGACTTGCTCCGTCTGTCTGATGGAAGAGGGAGCGACGAGGCGCAGAGTGCTCGATTCGGTTTCCATAAACACTGCCAAACACTTTATTTTGTTTATATTCAGAGCAAAACAACAACAACAATACCAAAAATGCCAACTATAAAAAATAGTTTATAAATAGCTCGTGATTGGTTAAGAATCGTAAATAGTGCAACTAAAATTGTTGTATCATTTAATGAGCTCTGTACTCGTACTTCTACAACAAAGGCAAAGAAAAACAAATAATTTATAAACATGTTCCGGGTTTATTTACACGCAAAGAAAATATTCTTCATAGAGTAAAACAATTTTTGAAACTACACTTCTCGTTTGCAGGAACATAAATTCCATTTAGGAAAAATTAAATTTTCTACAAAACTGAAAACAGCATTTTCAAAATAACAGTGTTTTTGATTACCTTACTTATATGCGAAACTCTGTGCAAAAAGCTTAAGATATATTTACATCTGTGCTATATAATGCAAAATGCATGGTAAAATACGTTGATTTCTGCCTTTACCTTTCAAATCATTTCTGGCGATGTTGCTATTTTTGTCCCACTTCGTACAATTGTAACATACTATATCGATACCTCCATTCTAAACTATGCTACGTGCAAAAAGGTAGTTTTTTAGGAGAGGCGATCAAAGTTTGAAGATTTTTTTAAATTTGTGTGGAATTCCTTTATAATGCAAATCGAGTGTCCTGTACTGTTTTGTGAATAACTTTTGATTGGGTTGACGGACACACACCAAATTTTGACTGCATATAATTTGAAATATTTAGAAATTAAAAATGCAATCTCCCTAAAACTATGCTACATCGACTTAGCATGTATTCTATATATCGATATCTAGCTCGATAGACAAACATTTTCTTCGAAGCTCATTGACAATGCCTGGTTGCGATTAGAGTTTTTTCCGGGAACGAGATCCCGGGTAATGTCATATTTTTCAAACCCGCAATCCCGGGAAATCTGTGCGGGAATTCCCGGGTTTTTTGATTATACAGAAATATACGTCTCCTTCGTATGTTGACAAAACAGAAGTTTTTATTTTAACATTTCGGCTGTATGTTTCTGAGTAGTGAAATTTTCAAACAATGTTTTTAATTTTTGTATGAAAAAGCAGAAAAGAGGTATTTTTTAATACATAGCTCACAATGAAAAATGTTTTTGTTACGGCGCAGGATTTTGTAATCGATTTGGATATATGGAATTTTATAATTCTCAGCCTATAAGGTGGTTTCTTTTGATTGGCTGTAGTTCTCGCGATAGACCGTGGTATGCAAATATAAGTAGAGAGTTTGAACCATATATTTTACAATATAACTAGAACCAGTTATTCGAGCCTTCATTATCGCTTCACCTTAGAGAGGAGGGTATATATCATTTGCTACGAGCCAAAAGTGTAACACAT
This sequence comes from Eudasyphora cyanicolor, assembly GCA_963930755.1. NCBI lineage: Eukaryota > Metazoa > Arthropoda > Insecta > Diptera > Muscidae > Eudasyphora > Eudasyphora cyanicolor. Next base: position 168,384,673 of record OZ005736.1, on the reverse strand, counting down.
CGAAGGAGTGACCTAAGACCCCATGTATGTTTGGTGGAAATCCGTTTTGTGTCATTCTAAGTCATTTGAGCAATGTCCGTCCGTCCGTCTGTCTGTGTGTCTGTCTGCTGGCTGGTGCGCACGATAAAATAAAATATATTTGGGTCGTACAGCTTAATATATTACATTAAAACATATTTGCAAACTAATTTTCTCAAATAAAACATGTGTTTAAATACAAACAAATTTATTGTTTATGAATCTCTCTAAATATAATTTACGAGTATTAAAAAAAAATTAATAAAACTTTTGCTGACACTTTCGAATTTCAGTTATAATTTTGCTTGCTTTCCCAGTTACAATAACATATACGTTTAACATCTGTTTTAGATCAATCATTTAATTTCTGAGTATTCGAAGTCATCATTTGTTGTCAATCTTCCAAGTAATTTATTTTGATCCAAGATTATAAGATTTCAATTATTATTTATTATTTTTATGAACATTAAAAATTTGTAAAAAAATGAACTTTGAATTACTGAAAACGTTAACACAATTTTTTTCAGAGTGTAATGATCAAAATGTAATACCGAAGCTATTTTAACATCTTCGCTACTTAACCGAATAGTATGTACATATAAACTTACTAAATTAGCTATAACATTTTAATTTATTCTTCGGGTTTCTTCAAAATGATCTTATTTTATTCATGACCGATCAGACTACGATAAAATAATACATATATTTATTTATTGTTTAAAAATGTGCCTTTTTCGACGTTTTTATTTACAAATTATTAAAATTTTCCCAAAAAATAGATATTTTTGCAATATGTTGCATCACAAAAAACAGCAAAAAATGACATTAGAAGAAGTTCAACGCTATTTAATTTTAAGTTAACAATAAATTTTTCCCTGCAAACGTTTTTCATCTTAACACACTTGAATTTACAAATGTAAAAAAGGTGTACAAAAGTTAACATTTACGTCTATTTAAATAAAAATTAATAGATTTCTTCTTATGTTTTAAGTTTGTTTTGAATATATGTCTAAACGTAATTGTACTTATAAAATACACATTTCATAACTTTAATAAGCGGGATTCCGGGAAATTAAAAACTCTAGTTGCGAGGAAAAAACACATAACTAATTTTGCCACAAAGAGGATCAAATGCTTTCATTTATGATTTTTAACTAACGAGATGGAGATCATTGTTTTTGTTTTCTGTAAAAATTCAATGATTTAATATAATATCAATATCACATCACATATGCCACCAAATGTCTTGATATGTGACACAATCATTATCCGAAACCAATGAGAATTACATCCGTCACATACCGCTTAAAAAATACACATTAAAACAAGTACGAAAGTTCAGTCGGGTAAACCAACATACGAATCCGTTCACCTTCAGTCCCAAAAAATATTCGTAAAGTTATTTATTTTGTTGTTTTAATTTTATTATTATCATTTTAAATTGCATTAAATTACTTTAAAGTAGGAGTAAGCACCCGTAAGCAGTTAACTTTTTTGTTCAAAATTGTCCATTTGTGTGGAAGATACCAAAAGGGACATGCCAAGAACGCCCACTTTTCGCAATACTCTAGGTACTATAAAAGCATTACACCATACAAAATTACAAGTATTTGCGTGCGCGGGTATTAAAGTTATAAGCAGTACAATTTGTTTTGTAGAAAACGGTCCTTTGTGTGGGAGGTATCAAAAGGGGTGGGGACACGTCGCCCATTTTTCTCAAGTTGATAGCGGCGGATAAACTTTTAATATATGAGGAATTACTGATGATTCGGATAAGTAGTCTAAAAGTTATAAGAGAATGGATATTTCACTAAATTGTAACCTTTTGTGAGGGAGGTACTAGAAGGAAGGGACCAATATAAATATAGTCCATCTTCGAACTTAGCCTGAGATAGAAAAAAATTTTATTTCAGACCAAACTTGATAGTATGTTTGAACCAGTAAGCGTTTTTACTGGCTAGTATATTTGCGAAAATAAGCGAAATAAAAAGCGAAATGAAATTTTGTAATTTCCGAGAATTCAACTTGTTTATTAAAGGACCTGTAGACAATCCGTTTCTCCTTTCGAGAGTTATCGTGCGCTCCAGCCAGACAGACAGACGGGCGGATATTGATCAAATGGATTCGTTGCTGATCAGTCGTAGTGAACGGACGTGTTTAGCACAGAGCGGATAGTTAAAATCTATTCCGCAGTACCTATTACGCAATCGCAAAAACAAAAATCTGTACAAAGTCTGGAAGGCCTACATCGTAGTACCTATTACGGGCTAATACAGACAAAAAATCATTGACGGGGATGCCTTCGCGTTCCGATGGAGCGGGGTTCCCCAATCGTCCTACTGTCCGTCCGTTGGTCTTGGCCAAAGCCGACCACACCAAACATGGTGAAAATATCCCCCCCCCCGTACTCACAACAGGTGGTACGGTGAGGGGAAAACGTCATGTCCGACCGTCAAAACGGAAGCACAATGAGCACCAGATAGCGCTCAGAGTTTTGACGAAGTTGGAGGCTGTTGAGGTTTCGGCTCTTACCGAAAAACAAAAAGAGTCAATTACCTGGGCTAAAGGCGTCGTAGATGCTTCTAAGGTCAATCAGCCGGCTGAAAGAGCCACAAATTCAGCTGTGTTAACGGCTAATAAAGTCAAAAGAATCAGATCACCTGATGAACCCCTGCCTTCTACAGTGGGTTACTTGCAGGATGAGGCAAATAATTGGACCAAAAACAGCGAGCAGTCGCTCAATGTACTGCTCGACACACATTTCCCGGGGAACTCTCTAACAGAACCAGAGGATCAGCAGGACCAACAAGAGTGCGAGTGGACTGCGAGCGTAGCTAGCTTGTTGACTGAGAGATCCAGAATAAGCTGGGCTATTAATAGCTTTGAGCCCTTCAAGTCGCCTGGACCAGACGGCATCACTCCAGCAGAAATGCAGAAAATGTTGAAATACATTATCCCCTGGCTGGAGAAAATTTATGTAGGCTGTATCAGGCTTTCATACATTCCGAATCGATGGAGGGATACCAAAGTGGTATTCATACCAAAAGCGGGGAAGATATCACATACTAGGCCAAAAGACTTCAGACCAATTAACCTATCCTCCTTCCTATTGAAAGGTCTGGAAAGAATTTTAGATTATTTCATTAGGGAAAACCTGGATACAAAACTCCTGTCGGTGAACCAACATGCTTACAATAAGGAGAAGTCTACAGAATCAGCCCTGCACGAACTTGTGAGCACTATCGAATCGTCCCTGCATTTCAAGGAATTCACCATGGTGGCATTTCTTGACATAGAAGGGGCTTTTAACAACATTCACTCAGATGCAGTAATTGCGGCACTGTCACATCTAAACGTTATCTCTAGTTTGATTAGACTAATTCAAAGTCTGCTCAACAGAAGACGCATAACAGCATGTCTTGCGTCCACAACTCTAACAAGGTTTGTAAACAGAGGGACCCCACAAGGAGGAATACTGTCTCCACTAATTTGGAACCTAGCGGTGAATGAAATCCTGCTAGATCTATAACGTTGTGGCTGCAAGGTCATGGCATATGTGGACGACGTTGCAATCGCAGTGAGTGGAAAATTCGAAAACGTCCTCCGAGACATTCTACAGGTGGCTCTGAACAAATTGGCTAGATGGGCCAGAAGCAGCGGTTTGGTCGTAAACCCAAACAAGACAGAATTGGTTCTCTTTACTAGGATGAATAAAGTCCCACATGTGGACCCTCCACCTCGGATAAATGGAACAGATCTAGTCTTTTCTGAAAGTGCAAAATTGTTAGGATTAATTCTAGATAGACAACTGTTATTTAGACTTAAGGTATTGGGACGTGTAAGGAAGGCCAACGTCGCCTTATATTCCTGCAAAAAAGCTGTAGGGTCGCGGTGGGGCCTCTCTCCTAAAATTGTCCACTGGATATATATAGCAGTAGTTCGTCCTATACTGCTACACGGCATTGTGGTATGGTGGACGGCAACTGACAAACTAACCATCACCAACCTACTAACAAAGATTCAGAGAACAGCCTGCCTGAGCATAAGCGGAGCCTTAAGGACTACAGCGACCGAGTCTCTACAAGCTCTACTCCATATACTGTCGATTAATATTGTGGCGAGAGAAGTTGCAACCAAAGCGGCAATAAGATTAAACTGCCTATCAATGTGGAGGTACAAAAACTACGGTCACATGAGGATATCAAAGTGTAGTGCTATGGTAACCGACCGAGTGGACTATATACCAACGGTGTACACCTTTGAGAGAAATTACATCACTATGATTCCCGCCAGAGATGAATGGGTTGGAAGAATACCAGGTAATATAAACCATCTCCACTTTTACACGGATGGTTCGAAGCTTGATGAAAAGGTTGGCTTTGGAGTACACTGTGCAGAGCTTAGATTGGATATAGCTCACAGACTACCAGATACCTGCAGTGTCTATCAAGCCGAAATAATGGCAATATGGGAAGTAGCCAAGTGGCTGAGTCGCAACATAGTAACCAACACTGGCGTTGTAATTTACTCGGACAGCCAGGCTGCCATCATTTCTCTGGAAGCAACATCCCTAAATTCACAAACAGCCCTCGACTGCCGCAGATCTCTTAACGAGATGGATGAGCAGTTTAATATACACCTCATATGGGTGCCTGGGCATAGGGATATCCCGGGGAACTGCAAAGCCGATGAAATTGCTAGGAAAGGGACGACATTACAAATTCTCGAAGAATTTGCATATATTGGTGCGCCATTATCCACGTGCAAGCTTTGGCTTAGGCAAGAGGCAATCAGGCAGTCCAACGAAAGATGGACAGAAATCGGCACCTGCAGGGTAGCTAGACAAATCTGGCCAAGGTATGACCTGCGAAGATCAAAATATCTCCTCGCACTAGAGAGGCAAAGATTGTCTACGTTAGTATCAGTTCTGAGGGGACACTGCTTGATCGGCGAACACGCCAAAAGATTGGGAATTGACTCTAATGACTTCTGCAGAAGCTGTGGTGATGAGGAAGAAGTGGAGAGCATTGAACACTTGCTATGCGACTGCCCCGCTCTGAGTTAACGACGACTGGACATACTGGGGTCGGCTTTGCTAGGCAGCCTAACAGATCTTTCCAGTACCGATATTCGTACTATCGACAAATTTTTATATCAAACAGGTTGGTTTCGATGAGGGGCTTTTCAGCCCGTGGTAACACTAAACTGGTCTATGTGAGCTTGTATAAAAAATACGTCTGCCACCCTAACCTAAACCTAAACTTTGCTCAAATGACTTAAAATGGATTTCCACCGAAAATACATACGGTCTTAGGTCACTCCTTCAATATGTTACACTTTTGGCCCGTAGCAAATGATATATACTCTTCTACTTGTAAGGCGAGGGGATAAATAGCCAACGAAAGCAATCAACTGTTAGGTAAGGTTATAAGAGGATAACACTAGAGCTTTCCTAGAAGCTATAATTTAAACTTTTAATTTTACTTCTCTTTTCAGCGATTTTCAATAGCTTGAATACTCTCTTTATAGTAAGAACTATCTAGCTGCTAAAAGACTTTTTCCCCCGAGCCATTTTTATCCCCTCGCCTTAGAGAGGGGGGTATATATCATTTGCTACGAGCCAAAAGTGTAACACATCGAAGGAGTGACCTAAGAAGGAGATAATGTTCGTCGGAAATCCGTTTTGGGTCATTTTAAGTCATTTGGTCAATGTCCGTCCGTCCGTTTGTGTGTCTGTCTGCTGGCTGGTGGGCACGATAGCTCTCGAAAGGAGTAACCGATTGACTTGAAATTTAGTATGCGTTAATATTTTTCTCTATCTCCGGCTAAGTTCGAAGATGGTCCATATTGGTCCCCTCCTTCTAGTACCTCCCCCACAAAGGGTTAATTTTTAGTGAAATATTGATACCTTATATACTACTTAATCGAATTTTCTGAAATTTCAAACATAGTATTAGTTTATTAGTCGCTAACACGCCAAGAAAAATGGGCGAAGTGGTCACTCCCTTTTTGGTACCTCCTACACAAATGGACCATTTTGTACCAAAAGTTTATGCCTTTAATATCAGTTCACAAATACATGAAATTTTGTACAGTGTAATGCTTTTATAGTGCCTAGAGTCCAGAGAAAATTGGGCGTTAGTGGCACGCCCATTTTGGTACCTCCCACACAAATGGATCTGTTTGTACCAAAAGTTAACAGCTTTTAACTTTAATACCAGTGCATTTTTTAAAGTTATTAAATGCAATTTAAATCGATAATAATATAATTAAAACAAAAAAATTAAATTTACGAATTTTTTTTGGGACTCAGTGTGAGGGGATTCATAAGTCGGTTTACCCGACTGAACTTTCTTACTTGTTTTATGTTTGGAAAGAAAACATAATCCGTAGGAACCAAATCTGGCGAATGAGGTGCGTGCTGAAGGAATTGGAACTCAGAATTCATTGTGTGATGCATTGTCTTGATTGTGAGCAAACGCGGCACCCAACTTGTGCACAGTTTTCTAATCAGCAAATTTCCTTCAATATGCAATGTATAACTCTTTTTGAAATGTCTAGGACTTCAGCTAGCTCACGAACCTTCAACCGACGGTAATCCAATACCATTTTTTTAACCATACCAATAGGTCGACTTGGCTGCTCGTACGGCCCGGTTTAAACTCTGCCACCCAATATTTTATAGTTATAAGCGAAGTAGCGCAGTAATGAGCAGCAATGAAAGTATTGTTTTACATACCGGTGACCAATTTTTTCCATGTTTACAAATTCGTTGAGATAGTTTACTTTTGAGTGCTCAAAAAATACTAAACAACGTGGCGCCTTGAAACTTTAAACATATGTTTTCGAAGGCTGCTACTTTCCACGAAAGTAATTTTTTCAAAGTACTACCGCTATTTTTGGAACCGCCCTCGAAGCTTTATCAGCAGTTAAAATTGCGTATATATCCGCTAGAAATTTACCACATTACCACATTACTACATAGTTTGTAGGATTCACAAATGTTAAGCTCATCGGAAAAAATTTCACTGAGCCGTCTATCATTTATGATCAATCGATATACAAGTTCATATTTCCCTAAGCGATAGTTTTTTAAGGCTTCTATGGTGGGTATTAATGGGATGAAATCCTCTTATATGAATGACTCGGTGAGTCGTCCGTGTGTGGAAGGTCAAGACCTTATTCAAGTGTTGTTGTGTGTCGAACAGACGTTTTACCGATCTTGTTTAGTTAACATAGTCTTACTAAAATTATTTGAGCATTTTGTTGCATAAAAATATCCAGGAATATTCACGATAAATTCGAGAGCTGTCGTGACGTCGGTTCTCATTGCTCCCGTGAGATATAGCAATGACACTATTTTTTCTTGTACATTTTATTGTACGGTCCAGTAAATGGAACTACTTCAATACTGCAATGATATCTTACAATCTATATATATAAACCAGTAAGGAAAGGCAGAAAGTCGGGCGGGGCCGACTATATAATACCCTACACCTCCCTAACAATGCGATAGGGGTCATTGCGATAATAATTTGGAATAATTGGTAAATGTGTAGGAACATATTATCTAATTCTGAACCAATAATCGCTAAATTAAGCAATATTCGTTCCTAAATTGAGAAACATATTTCTGGAAAATTTTAATGATCGGAAGTAAAGTACAACTTCAATAGCGCTTTGATACCACATCAGGAGGAACATATATACGGATGTAATATATAAATCTGAACCGATTTTCCCTGAATACTCATTCATGTAAAAAGACATCTTTCTGTCGAATTTCGTACTGATGGGATATAAAATACAGTCTCTACATCGCTTACATGTCAAATCGGGGGTAACATATATATGGGGGCTATATCTAAATCTGAACCGATTTTCTCCGAATTTGGCAGTATTTCTTCACGTAGAAGGCAACCTCTTTTATATCCGATCTTCGCACTGATCGGATATAAAATAACATTTTTACAGCGCTTACATGTCAAATCGGGGGAAACATTTATGTATATGGGGGCTATATCTAAATCTGAACCGATTTCTTCCAAATTTAACAGTGTTCATTCAAATAATAGGAAATCTCTTCTGTCGAATTTCATACTGATCGGATATAAAATAAAATTTTTACAGCGCTTACACTTCAAATCGGGGGTAACGTATATATGCGGGATATATCTAAATCTGAACCGATTTCTTCCAAATTTAACAGTGTTCATTCATATAATAAGAATCCTCTTTCTGCCGAATTTCAGACTGATCGGATATAAAATAAAGTTTTTACAGCGCTTACATGTCAAATCCGGGGTAATATCTAAATCTGAACCGATTTTAACCAAATTAAAAAGGGATCGTCCTTGGGCCAAATAAAATATATGTGTAAAGTTTCGTCGAGATCGGACCATAATTGCGACCTGTACTTTGATTACAAGAATACATGCACAGACAGACGGACAGACGGACATAGCTAAATCAACTCAGAAAGTGATTCTAAGTCGATCGGTATAATAAACAATGGGTCTATTTCTTCTCCTTTTGGGTGTTACAAACAAATGCACAAAGTTATAATACCCTGTACCACAGTGTCGTGTAAGAGTGTCTGTTTGTGGGTTTGTTTTATATATTTGTATATTTGTTTGTTTGTTCCGTATAGACGTCTAAACGGCTGGACCGATCATTTGAAATTTTCACAAATGTACATTGTGAAAATAGGGTACTTGAATTTTCGATATATCAAGTGGGCGTGGACCCGCCCATATGGGTCCAATTTTGATATTGAGAAATTTTGAAATATTTTCCACAATTCATTAGCGAGAGTTCTGCAATTTTGTGTATATGTATCTGGTGGCATTATGCGCGATTGGTCAAAAAATTTGGCGGGATCGGACCAATGGGCGTGGCCCCACCCATATAGGCCAAATTTTGAAATTGGGATATCTTGCACAATTTATTAGCGAGAGTTCTGTAATTTTGTGTGTAAGTATCTGGTCGCCCATATAAGCCAAATTTGGAAATTGAAATATCTTGCACAATTTGTTAGCAAGAGTGATGCCATTTTCCGTATATATATGTATCTGGTAACAGTCTACGTGATTGGTAGAAATATGGGCGGGATCGGACCAATGGGCGTGGCCCCGTCCATATAGGCCAAATTTTTAAATTGAGATATCTTACACAATTTATTAGCGAAAATGCTGTAATTTTGTGTACAAATTTTGAAATTGAGATATCTTGCACAATTTATAAGCGATAGTGTATGTGTCTGGAGGCTGTCTACGTGATTGACACAAAAATTGGCGGAATAGGACCAGTGGGTGTAGCCCAGCCCGTATAAGCCAATATTTTAAATTGATGAGTCTTGCACAATTTGTTAGCGAGAGTGCTGTAATTTTGTGTATATGTTTCTGGTGGCAGATTAGGTTATTTCTCCAAGAATAGACGGGATCGGAAAATAGGCGAGTTCGGACCAATGGGCTTGGCCCCGCCCATAAAGGTAAAATTTTGAAATTGAGATACCTAGCTTAATTTGTTAGCGAGATTGCTGTAATATTGTGTATATTTATCTCGTGACGTTATTAGTCCAAAAATGGACGGGATCGGAAATCTGAAATCTGGGGCAACAAAGTGGGCCGGGTGCAGCTATTATACTTATATTTAAGAAAATAAATTTTTGTTTAACTAGCTGATATAAAATTATCTATTTTGTTGCTAATTTTTAAAATAAAAGTTTCATTCCGTCAATGAAACATGTTAATTTCTCTAATGAAATCCGAAGATTTAAAAAAAACTAAATTAACGAAACTATTCAATATATCAATGTAACATTTCATTACATCAAATAACGCAATGTTTACATTGAAGGAGTTTTCTTTTTTCGCAGATAGTTGGCAGACACGGCTAAATCGTCATAGAATTTTACAATTAGCATAAGTTGGCCTGTCCGACCTGTATAGGATGTTATGGTTTCACAACTTATTCCTAAATATATTAATTTCGATTTTCAGGAAAAAAATCCTTATTCAAGTCTATATTGCAGATAGGTCCAGGGTAGAATTATGCATACAAATTATTTTCATGACAACCCACAAATACAAAATTACAGTCAAGTCGCTCTGAAAAATCTAATTTTCCATATAAATTGACCACTTCGCCATTTATCGCGGTTAAGCTTACTGTAAAACACTGACCGTAAAACGAACTAAACCTACTGTGCAATTTGTAACCCATTCGCTCGTATAATTTCGGAGATCATGCGTTATAAAAATCGCACAAAGGATTTTATGTACACCCAGGATAATAATTGGTTGGAATTCGATAGTAACAATAATAAAAAATACTAGTAACAACAAGTGTATTGCCTACACCGTGTGTCAGTTGTATTTATATATAAATAGTAGAAACAACAATAATAACATGGATACGATCAAATGAAAATGCTTGCAACTAAATCGATGGTTGTTTCAATCAATTTAAGATGGGTTTTTTCTTTGACACTCGGTTAGTAGTGGTAACTAATTTAAAATTTTCATTATAGTACCATATGATAGATTTTTGGTTGTGACAACCAATGTTTTATTCTTGACAACAGAAATTGTATCAAAAGACCAAAGATTACTATTGCAACGAACATTTGGTTACTACAACAGAAACAATATTTTAAAATAATCGTGTTTTGGTTATCCTAATAATTTCGCAAATTTAGAATAATTAATTGTATTTTGGGAAATACAACCGAAAGATTGGTTGCTGTTCATTTGCTGATGCATGACAAACAAAAAATAATATTACTCGACATAAATAAATCTTGGATAATAATGTGTGGGATGCAGGGTATGTTGTGGAAAATGTTTTACATAAAAAAAAATAAAAGCATTAATCATGAAATTGAAAGCACAGGCTTAAGCGATATTTGCAAATAAGTTTTGTGTTTTTTTTCGTGTACTAAAATTTGTGTCAAATATTTCCACATTTCATAATAGTTATGAATTTGTAATTTGGTTTTTAATTTTGTTATGAATTGTTTGGTTTTTTGTTCAATAAATAGAATAAAAATTAATAAAAACCGTTTTTAATTAATTGTCTGTAGTATATGACTGACAAATTGTCAGAACAACCAATTTTTTAAAACAGTTGGTTGTGGCAACTTACAACAATTAATTTTAGCCACCATTTTCGTAGTTGGCCCAACCAAATATGATTGTTGTCAACATGGAAGCAGAAGTATACCACAACCAAAATATTGGTTGTCCTGATGGAATCGCATGATAGTAGACAGAACTACCAAAATTCGGTTGGGGCAACCAAACTGTATTGTGTGTGTAGTATAAAGGGTCGCAGAGCAATATTTTTGGGTGTTGCAAACAGAATGAAAGCGGCGTTAGCAAATTCATAAGAAATTCTATTTCCTATAACTTCCCCCTCAAGCATCTCATTATCTTAAAATTTGATAGTTTTGATTACTTTTGTAATTTTTATAGTTTTGAGATTTTCTTACTTGTAAATTTTCAAGAACTTTTGTGGTGAACCTATATATGTACTTGTTCAAATGTATGACGAAAAATAAACGAAATATTTATTTTAAGTAGGAAATATGAATTGACAAAAATAACTAAATATTTCAATGCTTTGCCACTCTATTCTTAAATAATTTGCCATCGCAACTAGCATGCATATATATATACATATATACATTAGGTTGTATGTATATGATTTATTTCACTATGTTTTTCTTTTCAAAATAAACATTAAACCAAGTAAGAAAATTTCAGTCGGGAAAACAACTAACGTATACCCTCACTTTGTGAGTAATTTAATATGAAAAATCGGTTGGAGATGCCACAATATTAAAAAAAAAATTGAATTCTTTGTAAGTCTATGAAAACATTTTGATTTATTTTGCGGTAGTAGATAAGAGCTTATCGATACCTCCGTGCTAAAGCATGCTAAGTAGGCTTAGCATGTTTTTAGGGAGATTGCATTTTTAATTTCTAAATATTCCAAATTATATTCAGTCAAAATTTGGTGTTTATCCGTCAATCCAATCAAAAGTTATTCAGTAAACAGTACAGGTCATTCGATTACCATTACAAAGGAATTTCACACAAATTTAAAAAATGTATTCAACTTTGATCGCCTCTACTGAAAAACTACCTTTTTGCACTTAGCATAGTTTAGAATGCACGTATCGATATTGTGTTTGAATGAAACTGTCAATTTGTGTGTGGTACTAGAAATGGCTGGACGAATACGCCTAGATTTTAAAGACATTGCACTGTACCGAATTGTAAGCGTTTATGTGTACTGGTATTCACGTTTTGGCCCATTGCATTTTGGTATAAATCTGTGTGGCATAAATGGGGGCATGGCAATAACGCTAATTTTTTATAGGACTGTAGTTACTATAAAAGCATTACACCGAACAAAAGTTCAAGTATTTACGAGTATATGCACTGGTATTAACGTTATTAACAGATAACATTGTGTGGGAGGTACCAAAGGGGCGCGGTCACTTCGTCATTTGCTACTATCCAAAAGTGTAACACATCGAAGGAATGACCTAAGACCCTAAGTATGTTCGGCGGATATCCGTTTTGAGTCGTTTTTAGTCGAATGAGAAATGTCCGTCCGTCTGTCTGTCTACTGGCTGGTGCGCACGATAACTCTCGAAAGGAGCAACCGATTGACTTCAAATTTGGTATGCGGTAATATTTTTCTTTATCTCCGGCTACGTTCGAATATGGGCCATTTTGGTCCACTCCTTCTAGTACCTCCCCCACAAAGGGTTAGCTTTTTGTGAAATTCTTAAATACCTTCTATAGTTCTAACTCGAATCTTCTTAAATTGCACATATAGTATTAGTTTGTTAGTCGCTAACACGTCAAGAAAAGTGGGCGGACCGGCCACTCCCATTTGGTACCTCCCACACAAATGGACCACTTTGCTCCAAAAGTAAACTGCTTTAATATCAGTTCATACAAATACTTGAAATTTTGTACAGTGTAATGCTTTTATAGTACCTAGAGTCCAGAGAAAAGTGGCCGTTATTGACACGCCGCTTTTGGTACCTCCCACACAAATGGACCATTTTGTACCAAAAGTTAACAGATTGTAACTTTAACACCAGTGAAAATAAATACTTAAAATTTTGTACGGTGTAATGCTTTTATAGTATCTAGAGAGAAAAGTGTCCGTTATTGGCAAGCCCCTTTTGGTACCTCTCACACAAATGGACCATATTGTACCAAATGTAAACAGCTTTTCACTTTAATACCAGTACATACTTTGAAGTTATTAAATGCAATTTAAATTGATAACAATTTAATTATAACAAAAAAAATTTCTTACAAATATTTTTTGGGACTCAAGGTGAGGGGATTCATAAGCCGGATTACCCGACTGAACTTTCTTACTTGTTTATAGAACTGTAGTTACTATAAAAGCATTACACTGAACAAAATTTCAAGTATTTACGTGTATGTATATGCACTGATATTAACGTTATTAGCAGATAATAACGGCCACTTCGTCCATTTTTATCCTCTCACCTTAGAGAAGAGGGTATATATCATTTGCTACGAGCCAAAAGTGTAACACATCGAAGGAGTGACCTAATACCGTAAGTATGTTCGGCGGATATCCGTTTTGGGTCATTTTAAATCGAATGAGAAATGTCCGTCCATCTGTCTACTGGCTGGTGCGCACAATAACTCTCGAATCGAGTAACCGATTGACTTCAAATTTGGTATATGGTAGTATTTTCTTCTATCTCCGGCTAAGTTCGAAGATGGGCCATATTGGTCCACTCCTTCTATTACTTCCCCCCACAAAAGGTTAACATTTTGTGAAATATTGATTATTTAATAACTTCTATACTACTTATTTGAATTCTCTGAAATTATACATATAGTATTAATTTACTAGTCACTATTACCTCGACAAAAATGGGCGAAGTTGCCACGCCCCTTTTGGTACAACCCACACAAACGGACAATTTTGAACCAAAAGTTAAAAGCTTGTAACATTATTACCAGTACATACAAAGACTTGACATTTTGTACAGTGTAATTGTTGAATAGTATCTAAAATACAATGAAAAATGAGTATTATTGCCTGTCTCCTTTTGGTGCCCCCCACACAAATTGGACCATTTTGTACTTAAAGTTAACAGTTTATCACTTCAATACTACTGCATATAAATGCTTAAAATTTTGTACAGTGTAATGCTTTTATAGCACCTAGAGTCCAAAGAAAAGCGACCGTTATTGGGAATCCCCTTTTGGTACTTCTCGGTTTACCCGACTGAACATTCTTACTTTTTCTCAAGCTGAAAGCGACAGATAAACTAAATAGTATAGAAGCCCCTTTAACCCTTTGTGAGGGAGGTTCCACAAGGGGTGTACCAATATGGTACATCTTCGAACATAGCCTGGAATAGAAAAAATATTATCACATACCAAATTTGAAGTCAATCCGTTACTCCTTTCGAGAGTTATCGTGCGCTATCAAGCAGACAGACAGACGGGCTAACATTGCTCAAATGACTTAAAATTTCCTTAAACGGAATTCCGCCAAGCATTTTTAGGGTCTTAGGTCTCTCCTTCGATGTGTTACACTTGTGGTCCCTAACAAATGATTATACCATTCTCCACTTAGGTGAGGGTATAATAAATAGAAATATAATTTAGTATTATTATTAAATTTCATCCAATTCATGTAAATTGTAGTTTGGTTTGTTTGCCTATTCGATCTTGCAGAAGGCACATTTATGTGAAATTTATACTCTAATTGTTTCACTTTTCTTATACTGATAAAGAGCAACCTAATGTTCCCCCAAAAATATAAATTTATGAGAATGTTTAAAAAATGTCAAATAATTATGAGCTGTGAGTTATGAATTGACGACACAATTAGTATTTAATGCAAACACTGAAAAACACTTGTCATTCCATGTCAATCACAGACGATGTCACTTTTTTAGCATTGTCGTCGTCTTCGTCAGCGTCGTTGTCCTCCTCTGTCATCCCTGCCTCGAGCCAAGCACACGCTAATGGATGTTGTCACATTCAGTAATAACAAACAACCCGCCGGACATACAGATTCCAAATATTTCCTCAATGATCGGACGGAAAAAAATTCTATGGAACTCAAAAGCATTGGGAAGACCGGGAGAGGTGTGTATTGAAAACTTTGTCGCCAGTCGGTATTTATGATGACTCAGTGAATATTTTATGTGGTCATTATTGTTTTTTCCAAACGATTTTGAATGTAAAAGAAAATTCAATGTAACCAATATGTCCCCAGGAAAATGACTCTATCCGCTGTTTACTTGTCCTCGATGTGGCAATATTCGTGTAACATGTATTTTTAATTAAATAAATGGATTTTCTATCACAACTGCATATGTAGTGATCGATTGGACATGCTAAAATTGGGCTCGGTGGGGTAAATAGAAAAAGAAGAGCAAAACAAGGATATCAATAGTCAGTTGCGAGTCATTGTCGTACACTCATACTTATGTACGCCACATTTGTATTATTTCATATTTCGAAATACTTGTATAGTCCTTATTCGGACAAAATGAAAAATTGTAGGATGAGCAAATCACGATTATTGTTTCATAAGACACTTTGAAAGCCATTGCTGAACGTCTGTAATCGATGACCCCATCAACACTTCCACTTCCACTTCCACTCCCCCCGCAACAACACTAACCCACACATATGGGTTTAACAGGAAACGGAAGTTAGTCTGCTGTAATGGTTATGGCCGACAACAAAACGACATGTCACGAGGGTGTTATACTAACTACCAAATCATACAAATTCTCGTATACATGTGTAACAGCAAAATATCACGAAAATCTAGGGAAAATGTATTAATTTTTCAACAAAACAAGAAACATCAGCATTTCATATCGTCCATATCGGCCGCATAGTGGTTTAAAATCGAATTCTATCGATCAAAAATCGATGACTTTAGTTCTAATAAACATTTTTTAAGTTCGCTTAAAACAGATGATCAGGAAGGATTAAATGATTAACATTGGGGCAATTTCGAAAAAACCGTGCATAAATCTATCAATGATTTTTAAACAGTTTCTGATTTGTAATCAATTTTTCAATTTAAGGAAGTCCGACAATAAATAAAAGAGTATCATCGATGATAATGCTTCTGCACATTTTTCCATTTCCAACGGTTGCAGTCCGCACTTCTACTCGTATCGATAAACTAGCGGATACTAGGGGCGCTTTGTTGCCCCCAAATTTAATTTTAGTGAAATAGAGACTTGCAATGTATTTCGCATCGACATCCACAAATATCGTTTTAGAGTAATTAGAAGGCTTTTTTTTCGTTTTTCATCTAAATTGCGCATATGCAACCATAAAGGCAAGACAAAATTCGGGCGCAGCTGACTATATGATACCTTACACCATTCTGTTAGAACAGAATAAGTAAACATAGATTTATTCTATATCTGCACATAAGATTAGATTTATTTAATTCGGTGCGATTAAGAGATAAAAATTATGCCAAATTTACAATATAGGGTTGTTATCCGCTCACCTTAGAGAGGGGGTATATATCATTTGCTAAGAGTGTAACATATCGAAGGAGTAGCCTAAGACCCTAAGTATGTTTGGCGGAAATCCATTTTGGGTAATTTTAAGCCTTTTGAGAAATGTCCGTCCGTCTGTCTGTCTGCTGGCTGGTGCGCACGATAACTCTCGAAAGGAGTAACCGATTGACTTCGAATTTGGTATGCGGTAATATTTTTTTCTATCTCCGGCTATGTTCGAAGATGGGTCATATTGGTCCACTCCTTCTAGTCTCTCCCCCACAGTGGGTTGAATTTTAGTGAAATATTGATTCTTTAATACCTCCTATACTACTTACTCGAATCTTCTGAAATTTCACATTTAGTATTAGTTTATTAGTCGCTAACACGTCAAGAAAAATGGGCGAAGTGGCCACTCCCTTTTAGGTACCTCCCACACAAATGGACCATTTTGCACCAAAAGTTTATAGCTTATAACTTTTATTATCAGTGCATACATAGTCCTGAAATTTTGTACAGTGTAATTCTTTTATACCAGAGTCCAGGGCAAAATTAGCTTTATTGGACCGCCCCTTTTGGTACCTCCCACACAAATGGACCTTTCTGTACCAATAGTTAACAGCTTTTAAATTTAATACCAGTGCATATATATACATGCAATTTTGTACAGTGTAATGCTTTAATAGTACCTAGAGTCCAGGGAAAAGTGACCGTTATTGGGACGCCCCTTTTGGTAACTCTCACACAAACCATTTTGTACCAAAAATAAACAGCTTTTATCTTTGATACCAGTACATACTTTAAAGTTATTAAATTCAATTTAAATCGATAATAATTTAAATAAAACTGAACGAAGCTGATGTCTTCCTTAATTGAGAGGAATTGAGAGCACTAATTGTAAGCTAGAAGGGGTTTGAGTGTTATTACACCAAACGATTGAGCTGAGATTAATCAATCGATTAATAATGAGAAATAATTCAGCTTAATGTTAAGAGTAATAACCCTTGTGAATATTTATGTAATTTCTCATGAGTATGAGAAATTAGCACAATATTATGTATTTTAGGTTAAACAGAATGAGATAGAAATAAGAAAACCGAGTTAAATTATGTTTGATATGGGCTTTATTTGCTGCTCACCTATGAGAATTCAAAATCCAAGTGGCAGATATCTTGACCTTTTACAAAAATGAAACCTCTGTTCCAATTCAGTATTACAGAGAATGTATGTTGCAGGTTATAGATAAATTAATGTCAAGTTGCAATAATTCAAAATAATACAAAATTTTACAATTAATTCACAATAGTTTTCTTAATATTTTTTATGTAGAGATATCAGTTAAATTCAAATAAATAATTTTTAAAAAATGTATATTAGTTTTTTTTTTGACATTTTAAATTAATTAAACAATTACAAATTAGCAAAATTATTGTCTAAAATTTAGATTTTAGACATGCCGCCGGCCTTGCAGCTATGCAACATTAGATGTTGTGACGCACAAAACTGTTGCTAATGATTTAATGGCTTCTGAGAGGATTTTCGGATCAGGTATATTCGATTCTTGTTGCACCGTCTTTTTCTTCTTCTTCGGATTTTTCTTATTCACTTTTCCATGTGAGATTTGTGATGTTGTACCAGTCCTCTGTGATTTCGGTTCATTTCCTATATGTAGCATGGTATGGTGGTATTCTCCGCATTTATGGCAAGTATCCGGTGAATTACATGCCCGGTAAGTGTGTCCCTTCGCTAAACAATTAACACAGTATCGATGACGTTCGACTGCTCTTGTCCTAGCTGTGACAGTCATGTTGATAAATTTGTGGCAGAACCGTATTGAGTGGAATCGTTGGCATAGTTCGCACTGGTATAAGTCGGGATCACGTCTGGCATGAGGATCTGTCCTGCTTCTAACATCGGATCTGAAATTGCAACAATAGCTACTAGGTTAGCAAAATCAAACTTCTCGTACGAGAAGAATGATTTATGTAGGGAGAAAGAGAAATTACGAAGTAAGATTTATTTGAGTTGGCTCATCGGCTAAGGGCAACAGACATAATTTCACAATAGGACGTGTTATGGTTCCCATAGCTGTGCGTATGTCAGCTACTCGAATATTTGAATCAGAGCCTGAATAAGTTTTCTCTACTCTTCCTAAACGCCATTCATTAGGTGGTAACATGTCATCCATTACCACAACTAAGTCACCAGACCGCAAATTTGAAGAAGGCGTTTTCCACTTATACCTTTTGTGAAGGGACTTGAGATAGTCTTCCTTCCACCTTATAGCAAAGCTGTGATGAATAGATTTCAACTTTTCCCATCGATTTATTAGAGAAATGTTGTCTGAAGTTAGCTCGGGTAAGGACATTATGGGAGCACCTTTTAGAAAGTGACCTGGGGTTAATGCGGTCAAATCTAAAGGATCTTCTGACATAGCCGAAATTGGTCGGGAATTTAAAACACCTTCTATTCGAGCTAATACAGTGGCAAATTGTTCGAAAGTGAATCTTTGGGCGCCAGCAATTTTTTTGAAATGGTGCTTAAAGCTTTTGACGGCAGCCTCCCAGAGCCCTCCCATATGGGGTGCATGTGGAGGAATGAAGCTCCATTCGAATCCGTGAGTAGAGTATTTTTGAGATACATCGCTTGAGGTAGATTTTATGAAATGAGTAAATTCCCTAAGTAATGTTCGGCTAGCTCCGACAAAATTTCGACCGTTATCAGATACTACCCTTCGGGGTAGCCCTCGCCTCCCAACGAAACGAGCAAATGCGGCTTGGAATGCTGCTGATGATAGATCTGAGCAAGGTTCGAGATGTATAGCTCTTGTGGCAAAGCAAACAAATACGGAAGCATATCCTTTAATCAAGGGAGATTTGCGTGTTGAGCCACTTTTAAGTTCAAAAGGGCCGGCAAAGTCAATACCAGTCGTGTGAAAAGGAGTTGCAAATGTACATCTGTCAGGAGGTAAAGGTGCCATTATCTGAGAGCAGGATTTGTGTTTATAGATAAGGCAAACTTTGCATTTGCGAATAATACCTTTAACTCTAAGTTTTAAACGGGATATATAAAACTCAGTTTGTGCCATTCTGCACATTTGGTTTATTTCAGCGTGAGCGAGAAAATAGTGCAAATGAGAGAGATATAAGTGACAAAACCGCGAATTTCCAGGTAATATGATTGGATAGCGCTCATTGAAAGGGAGAGACGAGTCTGCCAATCTTCCATTTACACGCAAAACTTTATTTGAATCTAGGAATGGATTCAATGTCTTTAAAGTACTCTTTTCCGATATTGGTTTATAGCTTAAAAGAGATTTATACTCGCTTTCATAGTAATATTTCTGAGAAACTGAAATTAACCTGTATTTCACAAATTGCATTTCTTTGTGAGAGATATCGAGAGATTCATATCTGAGTCCATTATTGATATTTTTGCGACAGTTATGTACGAAACGGAAAATATATGCAACAACTCTAAGAGCTTTAGTGTAGAAGAGAATCGCTGCAGAATGTCAACCTGTTCTGTAGATGTGTGAAGTGCTTGAATGGGATGATTTTCTTTTGGCAATGAAAGAGGATTTCCCTTAGGCCACGTAGCAGGGGGATTTGTTAACCACGAAGGACCTTTCCACCATAAGTTGTTATTTTTAAGGTCTTGAGGTCGAGATCCTCTGGTACCCAAGTCGGCAGGATTGTCATGGGTGGACACGTGTCGCCATTTTGCTGTTGGAACGAGTTCATGTATAAGAGAAGTTCGGTTAGCCACGTATGTTTCCCACGACCAAGGAGGTTTCGATAGCCATCCTAGTACAATTGTGGAATCGGTCCACAATACTGTTTCGCTAACATTAAATTCGAGAGTTTGTGATATGTGTTTCACTAGTTTTGCTAAAAGATGGGCTCCGTTCAGCTCCAAACGAGGCAAGCAAACAGGCTGCAGAGGAGCAACTTTGCTTTTTGCTACCAAGAGGTTTGAAAATACAACAGATTTTGCAGTTTGGCAACGTATGTACACGCATGCGCAATATGCCCCTTTAGAGGCATCTGAAAAGCCATGAATTTGTATGAGGTCAGTCGGAGTATATTGAATCCATCGGGGAATTGTGATTTCTTCTATGTGTTGAAGATCAGCAACGAGATTGTTCCAGGATTTGAGAGAATCTGATGATATGTCTTCATCCCAGTCCGTGCCCTCTAACCAGAGATTCTGCATTAACATTTTTGCCCTTATGATGACAGGCGTTACCCATCCTGCAGGATCAAATAGTTGGGCTACCACAGAAAGAACTTTCCGTTTTGTAGCTGAGGGATAGTTCGGCAGTTGACTGAATGTATATTTGAATGTATCTGTCAATGCGTTCCATTTTATACCTAGTGTTTTCGCAGAACTTGTTTCGTGAAATTGTAAGAAATCTGCATCGTACAAATCTTCAGTTGGCAAGTGAGCCAGTAGCTGAGGATGGTTTGCAGTTAATTTCTTCAACGAAAACCCTGCGGATTTGAGAGTAGTTATGAGCTGGTATTGTGTGGTTATAGCTTCTTCAATTGAATATTCACCTGAGAGAATATCATCTACGTAAGTTTCCCTTCGTAATATTGAGGCTATTTTGGGGTATTTGTCTGCTGAGTCAGTGGCCAATTGTAGCAATGTACGAATTGCGAGAAATGGGGCACAATTAACGCCGAATGTTACAGTGTTTAACTGATAATCGAGAATTGGGCCTTTCGGATCCTTTTGAAACAGAATCCTTTGGTACGCCCTATCAGTGGGATGTACGAGTATTTGGCGGTACATTTTTTGAATGTCACCGCTAAATGCATATGTGTATTTTCTCCAGTTAAGAATAGTTGACATAAGGTCTGTCTGAAGGGCAGGTCCGGTGTATAGGACATCGTTGAGAGAAGCACCAGACTTTGTTTTTCTAGATGCATTAAAAACTACTCTGACCTTTGTTGTTTTGTGCTCTGGGCGCACTACTGCATGATGAGGTAGATAAAATGAATGAAATTTCCCATCGAGCACAATTTCTTGAGACGATGTTTCCTCCATATGCCCTAGAGATAAGTACTCATCAAGAACGGATTTATAATGAGCATCGAGTTCAGGATTCTTTGCTAGAGTTCGTTCCAAAGCTGAATATTGAGCAAGCGCAATGAAACGTGAAGAACCGAGAAAATTCAGGTCAGGGAAATCTTTTTTGAATGGCAATCGTACCATGTAGCGACCATCTGGTTGACGTTCAGTCGTTTTTGCATAGAAGTCCTCACAATATCGGTCTTCACTCGACATTTGTGTAGAAATTGGCACTTCTTCTTGCTCCCAGAATTTCCTTAGGAGATCGCTGATAGCATTCTCCTCGGATATTACTACATTGGTATTAAACGAATGTATTTTTTCCGATTTAATGGGACCACTAAGCACCCATCCAAAAACAGTGTTGTAGGCCGATGTTTCGCCACAAATATTCTTTTTTATGCCTTCGAGATTTATGAAACGTTCCGCATCATTGCCTAATATGAGGTCTATTTGAGCAGATTTGTAAAAGTATGGATCCGCTAAATCCAATTTGTTTAACTCTTCAGAGTTAGGCTTTTCAAAAGACATTGTAGGAAGTTGTTTTGCTACCTTTGGTAGAACGATAGCGTTTATGGAGAATTTTATGTCGTGCTTCGAGGCAACAATTACAATTTCACACTCTTTCGTTGCATTTTGTCTTTGTCCCCCGATGCCTATTATCTCGAGATTGGATTTATAAGAAGGGAGATGCAAACGATGCCTAATTTTTTCGGACAAAAACGTCCTTTGAGATCCTGGATCAATTAGGGCTCTGACTGTATAGATCTCACTTCTGTGTTCTATGTGAACTACAGCTGTTCGAAGAAGAATAGTGTCGTTGTTAGACGAAAAATTAGCTTGAACTTGAGATGGACTGATTTTGGATGAGGTAGTGGGTTGTTCACTTATCGCAGGTGGCTGATTTGATCTTGGGTTATGTTGAGAGTTTTTGTTGAAATTTGAAGGATTTTCAACCGAACTTTGTCCACTAGGATTGTTTTTCGAGAAAGAATTAATGTGAAGTAAAGAGTGATGTGATTTCTTGCAGTGTAAACAAGTATTTTTACTCGGACAATTTACCTTCGTATGCGACGGCGAGAGACAGTTATTACAAAATTTGTTCTTGAAAACCAAATCGATTCTAGCTTGAGTTGTAAGTCTTCTAAATTTGGGGCAAATTCGAAGGTTATGACTTGATTCACACAGAATACAAGTAGAATCTAACTTTTCTTGGGAAACATAAGTTTGAATTTTGTTCGATGCTTGTGCTGGGAGACTATATCTTTCTTTTGTGGGTCTTATACTTGATATCCGTTCCACAACTTCGTAGCGATTCGTTAGAAATTCATCCATCTGAGACCATTGCGGTAGTTCTCGATGGGATTTCAAAGATTGCTCCCAAAAAGAGAGGGTTTCATATGGAAGTTTTGTCGAAATTAAATAAATTAGTATAGGGTCCCAGCCATCGATCTTTACGTCGAGAGTTTTTAATGTTGATAAACAATCATTAACCGTAGATTGAATCTTTTGTATAGATTCACTACTCTCTGTAGTAGCAATGGAAATATTAAAGAGAATTTTGAGTTGGTTATCGACCAACACTCGCTTGTTCTCGTAGCGAGACTTAAGTGCATTCCAAGCTAACTCAAAATTCTCATCGCAAAGTGCATACCGTTTAACAATAGCCCCAGCACTATCTTTTGTTTTATTGCGTAAGTGATATAACTTTTGGGCACAAGTTAATTTCGGGTGGTTCACGTAGACCGCCGTGAACATGTCACGAAATGACGGCCATTCTTCGTAACCTCCTTTGAAAACATCTGTGTCGCATGGTGGAACTTTAATGCAGACACTTGAATCATTGGGCGGGTATGCTTGCAACGAGATTGGATTTGGCACGAGATGAGAAAGGCTTAACCTTGAAACTTGGGTTTGTGTTGTATATCCTTTCGACATTTTCAACATATCCCTTATGTTTGCTGTAGCTGCATAATAGGCTTCAGAGCAAGCCTGAAAATTCACCCTAGCATTTTCCTTAAAATCCTTCGTATTAGAAGACTCGCTAGATAACATTAAATGTTCATAGGTGGATTGTACCTTCGCCCATCTATTGCCTAAATCTTCCAGTTTTACTTCTAACAGAGAGTCAGTCTGATCTTCCAAATCCGCTTTATCAAAGCTAGAGCAGAATTGAAGAAGATAGTCGCAATCGAAAATGAAACGGTCCTGAATTCCAGGCATATTTTGCCCTTCAGAATTATTGGCAGAATTGGTGGTAGTGTCAGTAGACATTTTTCTTTTAAATGGTTATATAAGTATTGGAGAAATAAAATTGGAAAAATAATAACCTTTTTGATTTAATGTTTAAAGTTATGAAGGAACAGAAATTTTGAAAAATGGGATAATTTGGCTGAAATTTACATTTCGGTTTTGTCGATAAAAGGATAATTCCAATTAATTAATTAAATTCCCTAATTTTCGATCACCAATAAAAATTGTTTGAAAAATGTACTTAATTTTCCAATTAAAATTGCAGATGTGAAGTGAAACCGATTGTGAAAGTTACGGGTACCAACAATTTAAGGGTGAGAAAGAGTTTTCACGGGAGAAATGTTTGACCTTTATTTGCGATAATGGCGAATAATAAATGTGAAAAGTACCACATTCCGAAAAAAAGTGAAAGCATAAATAAATAAGTTTAAAATTGAAAAGTTCTCGAACTCCAAAAAAATCGTCTTGGACTTTATTTTTTGATAATTGAGCTTTAGACTTTCCAAACCAGTACATAGACTTCCCGCGTTACTTAAAAAAATGTATTTTCTTTTATTATTTTCTTTGTTTATTATTTATTGAAATCAGAATGTAATGACCTTGTTTACTCACTTATACAATGAGTAAAAAACTGAATTATGTAGAATTTGAGTTTTTGATGATTTTTTAGTTTAATTATTCACAAATTTGTATAGTGGTGTAGGTAGCAATTAATATTACGGAAGCAGAAAAGATTTATTGTTCACCTTGAGTGAAGTGAAAATAATGTTGTAATCTGTATCCACAATAATAATTGCTAATGAGAATAAAAGTATAGTTTTGGTGGGTAACTAGAAACCAATGAGTTATATGTATATAGGAATCGTTAAAGATCCCTAATTTGTAGACTTGGAGATGTGTTTTCAGTATTTTAGAAATTGTATGTTTAGTGTTATATAGATGTGAATGTGTAGAAATCGCATAAATAAATTAGTTTAAATTAGTATTTTTAATATAGTTAAGTATGGAATGTATTTTTATATTTCCGTCGTATGATGTGAACGCTGTATGAATATTTTTGGCGTCGACTGTACCCAGTGTATTTTAAACTGTCACAAGCAATGATCTGTTTTTTTTTTCTTCTGGGTGATTTTAAACCTGTCGGTTGATATTTTGGTATGTGAACTTTATGATGCAGATGTATGTATTGTTTTATGAGTTGTTTTTCGCTTATGTATATTTGCCAAATGTAACTCGTGTATGTATAAAAATAGAAATGATGAATAGTAATGTAACTATCATTTGTAATAATATCTCTTACTAATTTCAATTGGTTTTAAATTTGTTTTCTAATTCTATTGTCATTAAGTTTTGCGGTTTTAAATTTTAATGCTTTAGATTTTGTTGTTTTAAAATTTTAATGGATTTAATTAAATGTTTTTATTTTTAACTGCACGAATTTGTTGAGATAATAATAATTTATTTTTATTATCTGTTTTATTTGCTTTTATTCCGTATTCTCTGCTATTATCTGTGCATTTTTGTGTTATTTCCTCAGAGTAAACTGTGGATTCCTTTTTTTTAGAGAGAAGTATTTCTTGATTTTCACACTCTTTCAGTTTGAAGAGTGATATCGAGGTGAGTTTTAATTGAGCAGTAAAACTGCGAAGCAAGGAATGAGTAAGAAATCGGAACAAAATGATAGAAATGAATATGCAAATACGAAATATGGATTAAGCAATATGGATAAGAATGTAAATTAGGAATAAAAATGAAGAATAGTGATAGAAATTTGGGAACTACAAAATTTAGTAATTTATTTATTTTATATGGTATTTTTTCTAAGATAAATCGGAAATTGTTCATTAAATGAAGAACACACTGAAATCTTTGAATCAAACAGATAGGTCGGACGATTAAACAATTCCAAAAATTCTGTGCGTTTCATGTGTATGAAATTGATTTTTGACAAATTTTTGGACAATATTCGTAGGTTTGGGTAACTTTGCACAAGTTACTATTATGGAGGCAGTAAGTATTTTTAGAAAAAGGTTTATTGTACCCTTTATTTTAAGTGCAAATATTAAGTATGTGGGAGAATTTTACAACTTATATCCACAATAATAATGTTTATTATGGGACTATTCCATATTATAGTTTCGGTTGGTAACTACCAAACCAGTTTGACGTATTTTTGTAATACGTTGTTCGCTGTATATTTAACTTGACCTGTGTTTCAATTTTTTTTTTAATAGGAAGCACATAAATATACAACCTGTTTTTCCGAGAAAACCAAATTCTCTTTAATCAAGATTTTTTTTTTTATTGAACTAAATGTATGATGATGAACCAAATTTACACATGTATTTTATCTCCAAATTGTAACACTGTTCTTATATTATTGCTATTTACTGTACACAGTGTTTCTCAAACTGTGTTACAAGCAATGACCTAGATTTCTATTTATTAGGTGACTTTCGAACATTTCGTCAATATTTTTTGTGTGGACTGTATTAGATGGATGTATGTATGTGTGTGTTTTTTCCCAAAGTTTTGTTAAAATATGCGTCGAATATAAAATAATAATCATAATATTGTGACGTTTTTTTCCATAAACCGTTTTTTAATTATTTCATTGCGCACTACATAAACTGGTTAAATACTTGATAATTTTTCGTTATTCCTCCTTTTAATCGGATTTACTTTTATTTCTGATTTTCCAAACTTTTTGTGCACTCTTTTTCTGATGTTATTTTATTAGCATAAGAGAGAAATTTAAGAGATATTTCGAGAGATCGGTTACTCACTTTCTTATGTGTTTAGGAATATTCGAAGAGTGATGAGAGGTGAGTTTCACTTGAACTGTAAACTGCGAAGCAAAATGATGAACGATATTGGGAATGAATGCGAAAATAACGAAAAATATAACCGGTAAGAATTTGAGGAATACGAATGTAAGGAATAACAATGACCGATAAGAAACTAGGCAATAAGAAATTGAGGGATAACAATTAACGATAAGGAACTGTGGCATACGAAAATAGGGTATAAATATTGCGAATAAAAATAGCCTTGGACAGCTATTTTCTTCTTCTTATTTCACGTATATAAGTAGGAATCGAAGTACATATGTACATCAAGTAAATGTGTACCGCAAATGAAGAGTTTAATATTTTCAGGGTTTTTAGGTTATGATATTTTTTGGTTATGATATTTTTTTTCCAATTTACTCACTTGCACCTTTTTGAGTTCCACGTAATTCCCTTTATACAATATAGCCTTGTGTTATGTAATCGCCTTTATATCACTGATATCCAATTATATATATATTTTGTTAGATTTTTCGGATCGCACGTTATAATTTTTGATTTCCTCTCTTCTTTTTTTCCAATTTTTCTTTTTCCGCTTGTTTTTTTTACGTTTTTTTTACCAAAATACTTTAAACGTTTTTTGTAGCACTTTGACGTACTTTTTACATATAAAACTTTAACTCGTTTCAAGCGATTTCTTCTTTATAAATTTAAATTTCTCGCGTACACACATACATACATACACTTGTGATATTTTACTTTATCAAAATGCCGCAGTGACTATGCTGTGACACTTACCGATTCCGAGTTTAGACTAATTTGGTACTCAGTGGACGTGAGCGTATTTACCTCATTGTTAATCTGGAGTGGTGAAATTTTCGCTGCTTCTTTTCTCCTTAGAGGTTCGAATGGACCATGAACGAAGCTGATGTCTTCTTTAATTGAGAGGAATTGAGAGCACTAATTGTAAGCTAGAAGGGGTTTGAGTGTTATTACACCAAACGATTGAGCTGAGATTAATCAATCGATTAATAATGAGAAATAATTCAGCTTAATGTTAAGAGTAATAACCCTTGTGAATATTTATGTAATTTCTCATGAGTATGAGAAATTAGCACAATATTATGTATTTTAGGTTAAACAGAATGAGATAGAAATAAGAAAACCGAGTTAAATTATGTTTGATATGGGCTTTATTTGCTGCTCACCTATGAGAATTCAAAATCCAAGTGGCAGATATCTTGACCTTTTACAAAAATGAAACCTCTGTTCCAATTCAGTATTACAGAGAATGTATGTTGCAGGTTATAGATAAATTAATGTCAAGTTGCAATAATTCAAAATAATACAAAATTTTACAATTAATTCACAATAGTTTTCTTAATATTTTTTATGTAGAGATATCAGTTAAATTCAAATAAATAATTTTTAAAAAATGTATATTAGTTTTTTTTTTGACATTTTAAATTAATTAAACAATTACAAATTAGCAAAATTATTGTCTAAAATTTAGATTTTAGACAAAAACAAAAATACTAATATTTTTGAGACTTAAGGTGAGGGGATTCATTAGTCGGTTTACCCGACTGAACTTTCTTACTTGTTTAACTTAGTTTTAAAAAATCTATTACAATATAAAATGTCAAGGGTCTATAAACATATATATACATTTGAATCGGTTTTCTGCAAACGGTTGTTTCTGTGTCTCTGCCAAATTTTATATTTATGGGATGTAAACTAAAGCTTCTTCTGTGGGCTATATCTGAATCTGAACAGATTTCTTTAAAATTTCTTTTTTTTATATTTATGCCAAATTGGGTAATGCTCAAATGTATAATACGATTTCTACATCGCTTAGATTTCAAATCAGAAAAATCATACGAGGCGGGCTATCTAAATCTGAACTGAATTTCTTCAAACTTAGGAGTCTTTGTTTTTGTCTCAAGCAACTTCTCCCTGCAAAATGCTATTATAATATGATATGAAATAAGGCTTATATAGTACTTCGATATCAAATCGGAAGGAATATAAATATATATTGGGGTTATATATAAATCTGAACCGATTTCTTTCATATATAACGATATTCATTCCCGAAGTAATAAACTCCATTGTGACAAATTTGGAAATGTTCAGATGTATACATTATACGATTTATCTGACGCTTAGACGCCAAACGGGGGCTATATATAAATTTAAACCGATTTCGGTTAAACAGATGAACTCCTTTGTTCCAAATTTAATAATGCATAAATGGAAAGTACGATTTCTTTAGCGCTTAGATGCCAAATCGGAGGTAAACATAACGGTTTTCCAATAGGGATGAATGGTTTTTGAACAGACGTTTCGGCCAATTGTAATATATCATTATCTGTCATTTGTTTTTCATTGTATTCAGTGAGAGATATACGCAAGAACAACGTGTACAAATTATTCAGTTTTATTATCAAAATAACACTGTCCAACAGCATTTTTGGAACAGAATAGCGACCGTATAATTCTGAAAGGGCATGTTGAGTAGATCATTTTTGTAGAATAAACTTATGGTCCAGCTGGTCTGAGTTTTTTTTTTTGGTCGAAGGTAGCATTATACTAAATGAAAAAAAATTATGTAAGTTAATGTCTGAGAGATTTCTCATTGTCAGAATTACATAGTGGAATTTTATGAGGATCATTTTTGTGGAAGATCTTAACCCCTCCTAATGGGTCAATTTGGCCCTCTTTTCGAAAAAATTAAAAAAAGTCCTTTCAAAAAGGACATTTAAGGATTACAAATTTCATAGAATATTTGTAATTCTGACAATGAGAAATCTCTCAGACATTAACTTAATCAGACCAGCTGGACCATAAGGTTATTCTACAAAAATTATCTACTCAACATGCCCTTTCAGAATTATAGGGTCGCTATTCTGTTCCAATCAAAAAGTCTTAATTTGTTGGACAGTGCAATCGTTCTCCAATTATAACGTTTCGTGCGCTAAGTCCATTTTTTTAAATCCAAAAAAACACTTTCCAGTCGACCTATGACCTTGACAGCCATGAGCAATATTTGTTCAGAGCTATCTGTTTGCCATTGACCGATTGTGGCTTCGTGCCACACAGCAAATGAAACAATTGAATTGTTGCGAGAAAAGTTTGGAGATTCGATTTTTTCAAGAAATTGTGATATTGAATGTGATTTCCAAGAAGTTGTGATTTAACACCATTAGAATATTTCTTGTGGGGTTATTTGAAGTCATTGGTATTTCGAAATAAACCAGACTCTCTTCAAGCTTTACAAGTCAATATTGAACGTGTCATTCATGACATACGACTTGATTTAGTGGAAAAAGTGCTCGAAAATTGGGTTCATCGAATTCGTTCCTGCAGAAGGAGTCGTGGAGGCCATTTGAATGACGTTTTATTTAGAACTTAATTGTATCGATTGTACTTCACATTAAATAAAAAACTTTTGAATTTCCTTAATAATAAGTGGTTTTTTCAAAGAAATCATATCTCTGTTATTGGAAAACCCGTTATATTAGGGCGGGTCAGAAAAAACTATTGCGGTTGTCCGCATCTCAAATGAAAGCTTGTTTTGTTCAGTGAATATCCTCAAAATATTTCGCCTATATCTGAAACCGCCAGTGAGCTAGAGCGATATTACATAACCTAAACTAAAACGCGACATGTTTCATATGTACTGCTAGAACTCGCTATTCTGCTTAAAACAGTACCAACAGTGTGGTCCTCAATTATATGGAAATATCAATGAATAACAAACCAATGCATCCTAAATAGAACTTGCCGGATAGCGTCTGCTGGGGTCAGCTTGTAGTATATATATTCCTAATCGTCTTAAATTCTGTTGTAATCACGCTACAATCTACAATAATTGAGCTAGATGACAGAAGTTTGGTACAGATGCCTCTTATAGCTGTAGATAACTTCTGATTGATTGGGAAATGACCAATATCGGTCCATGTTAAGGTATAGCCCCCATTTACATATATATCATCTCTCCGATTTTACTTCTTAACGCCATAGAAACCACAATTTTTAACTGATCGGGCTGCAAATTGGTAACTAGGTGAAAGGTTTCGGATATAAATAAACATATCCATGTTTTGATATAGACCCCATACAAAAACCACAAATTTCAACGAATTGGCCTGAAATTTGGTAATGTAAGTTCATTTCTAACCGAAACAATTCACATGCGATCCATAATGGAGGTATATATGTATATGCGGCATGGCCGAACTTAAGCCCGCATTCACTTGTTTGTCATTAATAGAGGCGTCATGGCGGTGCTTCGCCCACACGCGGCTTGAAACATATATATTTTTAGGGTACACTCTAAACATATAATATTTGGTACACACAAAGGTTATATATTTGGGAAGATGTTGTTCTAAACAAATCTTTGTTTACTCCCAATTTGTTTTTATTTTGGACTATTATTTCCGAAACAAATAAAAAATTTGCATTTAAGTATTCAGAAAATACATAAATTGTGTTATATTGTTCAGTAATTCAAAATATTTTTTTATAAATTTATAATGTTCGTAAAAATAATAAATAATAATTGAAATCCTATACTCTTGTATCAAAATAAATTTTTCCGTGGATTGACAACTAATGATGGCTTCAAATGGTTAGAAATTTGAAATGATTGATTTGAAACAGAAGTCAATGCTGCATATGGTATAATAACTGGGAGGTACAATTGGGAACCACGAAAAAAATTAAAAATAAAATTTGAAAAAGTCAGCAAAAGATTTGAAAATCGTTTTTAAAAAAATATATTTGGAGAAATTCCTAAACAATAAATTTATTTGTACTTAAACATATACTTTATTTGAGAAATTTAGTTTGCAAATATATTTTATTGTAATATATTAATATATGCGTTCCAAATATATTTTATTGATTTTCATATAACATTTATTTGCGTAGAAATATATAATACATATATAAAAATTTGTGTTCCAAATATATTTTCTTTCGATTCAAACATATCAAAAAGGCGATTTTGCCCCGTGCACTGATTTTATCCCTAATTTTTCGTTAAACCAATCAAATTGCTCCTAAATGCGTATATGCCAAATTTTAAGCACATGGTTCTCCGATATCGTAAATTTTCTCTTAAGTCTAAATTTCATAAAAAATTTCATGAAATTGATGCAATGTTCCTCCAGGTATTTCATTTTCAATATGGGAGTCATGTGGGCGGTAATACCACACGCTGAAAAAAAATCGCTTCTGTAGTATATTGTGCCAAACATATTCGGCTTGAAGCATATATATGTTTATGGTACACTCTAAATATATAATAATTGGTACACACAAAAATTATATATTTGGAAAGATGTTGTTCTAAACAAATCCTTGTTTCCACCCTAATACCTTTTATTTGGGATTTTAATTCCGAAACAAAAATGTAATTAAATTTAAGTATTCGGAAAATATTGAACCTTAATTGTGTTAAGTTTTTCAGTAATTTAATGATAATTTTTTAGAAATTTTTAATTGAAATCGTATAATTTTTGATAACATTAATTTACTCGAAGGATTGAAAAAAAATGCTGACATGAAATACCCAGAAATTTAAAATGAGTCCCTTAAAACAGAATGCAATGCTGCTAATGGTATTTTTGACTGGGAGAAATAATTCAAAACGAAGGAAAAATTAAAAATGAAATTAGAAATATTCACCAAAGTATTGAAAATCTTTCTTAAATTATATATATTTGAAGATATTCCTAAACAATAATTTTATTGGTATATAAATACATATTTTATTTGAGAAAATTAGTTTGCAAATATATTTTGTTGTAATATATTAATATATGCGTTCCAAGTAAATTTTATTGATTTTCAAATAATATTTATTTACTCAGAAATATAAAACATTTAAAAATTTGTGTTCCAAATATATTTTCTTTCGATTCAAACATATAAAAAAAGGCGATTTTGCCCCGTGCATGCCCACATTTCTGATATCGCTTATTTTCTGAAAATTAACCCATACCAACTTCACGAATGTTGGTGCAATAGATCTACAGATATTTCGTTTACAATAGTGGAGTCTTATGGGCGGGACCACTCCCATTTTTAAAGGTCTGCAAAAATCGATACTGTTGGCACACACAAAAAATATATATTTGGGAAGATTTTGTTCTAAACAAATCTTTGCCCCCGACCCAATGTTTTTAGTTTGAGACTATTATTTACGAATCAAATATATAATAATAAATAATAATTTTTTAACTAATGCTACGCCCACTATCGCCACGTCTACTAATCCGACCCAGATCCCGCCCATTTCTTTGAAGTTATGTCCTACATAGAAATGTCTGCAATTTCTCCTTTTCTTTCATATAACGATACCTCCATTCCAGGGTATGCTATTGCAAAATTACAGAGGAGAGATGTTCAAAGTTTTTTAAGATTTTGAAATTTGTATTCAATTTCTTTTAATGTAAATCTTATGCAGTTAACTGTTTTGTGCATAACTTCTGATTGGGGTTGACTTATTAACACTAAATAAACATATAAATTGGAATATTAAGAATTTAAAAACGCAATCCCCCTAAAACATACGAAGTTAACTTAGCATGTTTTAGAACGGATTTGTCGATATCTGCAAAAATGGAAGTTAATCCTATTTGATTATAAAACAAAAGAAATATTTTTTTTCCTATTATACGAGTATTCAAAACCTTAAGTTGTCAATTTGTTTAATATGAGAAAGTTAAAACTTTATTATACTTCCAATGTCAACAATTACGTTAAATGTGTTCAAACATACCAAGGCAAAAACATTTTTTCAAGATAGTCAGAAATACGAAAAATGGTTAATTTTGTGTATTTGTAAAATGTCCCACTGTGCGATTGGCAACGATAGCACCTACAAAATTCTTATAATATTTACATATGTCGTTTTTTTTATTTTACAAAAACATATGACACAAGTTGCTGGATTTTAGCCTAATGATATCGATTCTGAACCACAGTGCGACTTCGGGGAATCGGGGAGTAAATAGCAGCATATGACTACGCGGTGGCGTCATGATTGATGATTGATTAATGTCACTGGTGGTGGCCTGTTTGTCTACAACAACGATTTTGTTTAATTTTTGTTCAACATCCTTTGACGTGCACGAAAACGAAATGTATTCCCTCTCGTGTCCGGAAAACGTGTTCGTCGGCTGGCTCTAATGTTGCCACCAAATGTCGCCACCACATTGGGTGCGTGGGTCTAAGAGCAGCAAAAGATTTCATTTATTAAACAATGATTAGACAAAAATTCGCAATTTGCTAACAATGCCCTTAACGAGGAATGTATTTGACAATTGCGTTGAATTGTAATGATTAGTCATTGTTAAATAATTACAGAATTATTTTTTTTACTCATTTTCTATTCTTTAATATATATTTTAGGGAGAAGAATAAATTTCAATGTTTTAATGAAATCTTAGCCAAATATACACTTTAAACAAGTAAGAAAATTTCAGTCGGGTAAACTGACTAAAGTATACCCTTAATGTGTGTGTAATGTAATATGGACTATTACACGAGTTTATCTGTCAATTTGTGTTGGAGGTACCAGAAATACAAGTATTTCTCACTGAACAGCAGATATTTCAAAAACATTGCACTGTACGGAATTGTAAGGGTTTGGGTGCTCTGATGTATTAACGTTATGAGCTATTCAATTTTGATTTGATTTGGCCATTTTGTGTGGGAGATAACAAAGGGGCTTAGTGATAACGCCCATTCTTCACAGGGCTACACGGAGGAAAATCGCCATTTATGATATGTTTGAATTCAAAGAAAATATACTTGGAAACAAAATTTTTAAATATTATATATTTTTAAACAAATATATTTTATTTGAAAATCAAGAAATTTTGTTTGGAACGCATGTATTAATATATTACAACAAAATATATTTGCGAAGTGACTGTCACAAATAAAATATGTGCTTAGATACAAACAAAGATATTGTTTAAGAATTTATCCAAATACATTACATTTAAAAAAATGTTAGAATTTTGCTGACTTTGTAAATTTTAAATTTTATTTTTTCTTTGATTTCGTGTTATACTTTATAGTTTGAAATTTCGTAAGCAGCCTTTTCTTTTCTTTTACAGCACTAATTTTTAATTTATAAAAAGTCAAATTGTCAATCCATCAATGCTATTTGTCGTTACCCAAGATTATACGATTTTAATAGAATTTTACAAACATAAAATTTCTAAAAAATTAACCTTAAATTTCTAAAAAACTGAAAACGTTCCTTTAAATTAAGGCATCGATACATTGCTAAAATATATAAATACAAACTGATCATTGTTTCGGAAATATTACATATTTCCAAATAAAAAAATATTAGGATGAAAACATAATTTAGTTTAGAACATCCTCCCAAACATATACAGCCTGTTTCTGTAACTTAAAAATTTGCTTTCGTTCGCCTGCCAGACGACAAACAGCTGATTTGGGTTTCAGTAACTACCATCAGAACGACAAGTCGTACGATAATGAACTGGTACGAAAACGTAATCATTTCAGTGCAAATTTTGGTTTCTCCATCTCTCTTTGCTGTCATCTCGGCGAACACAAATGTCAGATCGAGTCACATTATTTTATTTGTCGACTGATAGGAACAATGACAAAAAAAACATTATTAAAAGCAAAAAAAAAAGTAGATATTAATCTAATTATGGTAAAAACAATTAAATAATAATAAAATTGTGTACATATGGGTACATATTTAAGCATACATAAGTCAATATTGATTGCTCGCTAAGATGGAAAAAAATTATCAGTGCACAATGAGAGAGACGGGAGAGAGAGAGAAATAAATGAGAGTCTTGCTGCAGCTCAACTGACCACCCAGGGTTGCTTTTTTGGTCACGGCTAGTGTGAATAGTACAGAGATGTATTTGCTAAGGTCGACCATACACAAATGTGTGCTTTTTTAGACCGGAAGTTGTGAAATTATTGATCTGGCAATTACATTATTTTCCAATTGGTAAATTGCTAACGCCGTTGACGTAAGGCCAGGCGAACGAACGATAGAACGTTAGAGAAACCAAATTCCTGACGAAAGTGAGTGACTGGTTTTCGTTCGCAGAGACTTTCGTTAGAAATACAGAAACAGGCCGATAATATTTGTGCGAGTAAAAAATTATATATTTGGACTGTATCCTAAACATATGTATATTTCCAGCAGAATATGTTTGGAACAATGTACCACAGAAGCGATTTTTTTTCAGCGTGTATAGTGCAGGCTTCGACAATGAATGTCTAATGAATGGTAGCGTAAATAATGGTTTTGTACGAAATTGGTTAGTTTTCGTTTTTCAATTTATCGATTTACTTTTGCTTCTACAGCCGAAATGAAAACCGAAAAACGCTATCAAAAATATGGCAGAATATAAATCAGAAACGGCTGTTTCATTCACCGCCGTCAACAATATCGGTTCGACTCCAGATTCTGTTTATCGGTAGTGAAAATAAATAAAACATATTAAAGCCAAAAAAATAAAATTGACCAAAATCTTGGCTTGAATAATGTGTCTGTGTTTGGCCCAAGAAGAGCGCAACTTTTGCAGCAATTGAATTGTTTCTCTGGCTGTATGACATGTGGCGCCGTCTTGTTCGAACCACATGCCCTCCACATTCATTTCTTCAATTCTAGGCAAGAAAAAAACTGGTTATCATTTCACGATACCGAACACCATTGACTGTTTGCGCTTGACCTGCCTCATTTTCATAAAAAAAGGTCCAATGATTCCTCCAGCCCAAAAACCACACCACACAGTGACACGTTGAGGATGCATTTGCTTCTCGTGAATCACTCGAGGATTTTCCGCACCCCAAATGCGACAATTCTGCCTATTGACGAAGCCATCAAGATGAAAATGGGCCTCGTCACTGAAGATGATTTTATCGGCAAAATCAGCATGTTCATGTTGTCTCTCCAATACCCAATTAACGAACTCCCTTCGCTTCCTTCGCTCCCTTCGCTCCATTTTTACTAACCTCGTACCTTCTACTAACAAACAATAACAATTATTCAAATGTCAAACAATGACACTTCGAATGTTGCGAGATTAAAAAATTGCGCTCTTCTTGGGACACCCTTTATATAACAATTATTTTTTTAAATTTAACATTAAAATAAGAACATGCATTTCATTGATCGAATCTTCTTTTTTATGTATCTTTTTTAGTTTCAGGGTTGTATTTTCTCTTATTTTTTTCTGTTTTATGGTTGCTGAAAGGAATATAGCATTCGAAGACCAAAGTATTAACATTTTCGTAAGAAAAGTATTTGAAATATTTTTTTGCTTGAAATTAGTTCAAATGTTATGCATACTTAATCTTTAGTAGCTTTTTTAACTTTTCTGGAGTTTAAATTATTAAAAACATTAATTTCGCTTCAGATTTTGTGAACGTTTTAAACCGAAATTTATTTTTCGGTATATGTCTTCTGTAGAAGCTAAAAACGTTTTCATTCGATTTCAAAAACGTAAATTCTTGTACGATTTTGCACTCTGTAACATGCCTGATGTGTGGAATTTCAAAAAATTCGAAAAGTACTATAGAAGTTAATAGAGAATCAATATTTCACTAAATTTTAACATTTTGTGAGGGAGGTACTAGAAGGAGTGAAATTTGTACTTAGCCTGAGAAAGAAAAATATATTACCACGTACCAAATTTGAAGTCAATCGGTTACTCCTTTCGAGAGTTGCCGTGCGCACCAGCAGACTGACAGACAGACGGACGGAGGGAAATTGCTCAAATGACTTAAAATGGCCCGTCTAACATACATGGGTTCATAGGTCACACCTTCGATGTGTTACACTTTTGGCTTGTAGCAAATGATATATATCATCGTCGCACTAACTTTGAACATTTGCATGTTAAATAGAGTAGATTTCTAAATTCTATGTTATGTTAAAAAATTAGACATTCACTAGAGACGATTTAATTCAATATGAAGTATAAAAGCTTAGATTTACGCACGAAGGTTTAAAAAATGCGTCCCCTACAATGCCAAGAAGTTTAAGTTTAATAGAAAGGGACTTATAAATATATAAATTCTTAAATTTCAGCCAGATCAAATGCAAAGTGTGTTCTGTAATGCGACAAGAAGTGGCATCGGTGGGGACCTTTATATGAATGATATAGCAATATATGGACCGATGTATGTGTTCTGTAGAGCTACAAGAAGTTTAATAGAAAGGGACCTTATAAATATATAAATTCTTAAATTTCAGCCAGATCAAATGGGGACCTTTATATGAAGGATATAGCAATATATGGACCGATGTACACAATTTTTACTAGGGACGACTATCCAATATAAATTTCAGCCAGATCTATTGAATCGGTGAGGACCTTTATATGGGGGCTGTAACATAGACCAATGTACCCCATTTTTGCTCGGGACGATTAGGTACAATAGAAAGTACGAATTCTTAATTTTCACCTAGATCAATTGAATAGTCCGTTCTCTAGAGAGTCAAGAAGTGTCATCGGTGGAGACCTTTATATGGGGACTGTATCAAGACATGGACCGATATGCTCCATTTTCATTTGGGAGCGTCCCTAGTCTAAGAAATGATTCTCTACCAATTTCCTTAAAGATCGCTTCATATTTGCAAGCTGCACTTTCATAACAAGAATACATGGACAGACAGACATGGCTAGTGGCTAAATCGACTCAGATATTAATTCTATGTCGATCGGTATAATAAACAATGGGTCTACATATCTCTTTGTATTTTATGCGTTACAAACAATTGCACAAAATCATAAAACCCAGTACCACAATGTGGTGTCGGGTATAATAAATGCCAGGGTCAATGTCAGGCCACCTCGGGAGTACAAAATGATAAGGTGCATTTAACTATTGTTTTTGTCTCTATCCAGAAAAAAATAAGAAACTAATCTTGGGCCAAATCACGGCATTCGATATCGAGATCTTTTCGATCCAAAAGCCATTTTAATTTATGTTAATAAAAAAATGTGAACATTGGAATTAGTTAAAAACTATCCAGATAAGCTATTTCAGAATATATTCAAACAATGTAAAGGGTTTTCTAATAGGGACAAAACAATATTTATGACAAAGTTAATGTTATGTCCTTAATGGAAAATCCGGTACTTAAATTCGACAGAAGCCTGTACTCTTTTAACGATAATAAAATACACATTTCGATCGTAAAGTAATCGATATCTTATTTGAGAAAGTTAGTTCGCAAATATATTTTGTTGTAATATATTAACAACTAGCTGGACCCGGTCCACTTCGTTGCCCCAGACTTCAGATTTCCGATACCGTCCATTTATCAAAACATGGTTCATGTAGATAGCGACAGTAGGAATCTCGTTAATTTATTCGTAGGTACGGACAGTAGGAAAAACATTGTCTTATATGGGCGGACCCGCGCCCCCTCAATCAAGAACTTATAAAGCCTATGTCACCCTCTAGGCTTATCTGAACATTCCTGAAAATGTCATCAAAACCGATGCAGACGTTTTGGAGTCCATACGTAACATACACACATCCATGTATATATATATAGCTGGAACCGGTCCACTTGGTTGCCCCAGATTTAGATTTCCAATTCCGTCCATTTTTGAACCAATCACGAATACTTCCACCAAAAACATTTCAATAAAATAAGAGCACTCTCGCTAAAAAATTTTGAAGATATCTCAATTTCACGCCCATTGATCCGATTCCTCCCAGTTTTGGACCAATCACGTAGACTACCACCAGATACATATGCACAAAATTACAGCACCCTCGCTAACAAATTGTGCAATATATCTAAATTTTAAGATTTGGCTTATATGGGCCGGGCCACGCCCTTTAGTCCGATCCCGCCCATTTTTGTGGACCAATCACGTAGACTACCACCAGATACATGTGCACAAAATTACAGCACTCTCGATAGGAAATTGTGCAAGATATCTTAATTTCAAAATTTGGCTTATATGGGCGGGGCCACGCCCTTTGGTCGGATCCCGGCTATTTTTGGAACAATCACGTAGACTACCACCAGATATATATGTACAAAACTACAGCACTCTCTCTAACATATTGTGAAAAATATCTAAATTTCAAAATTTGACTTATATGGGCGGTGCCACGCCCATTGGTCCGCTTCCACCCATTTTTGGACCAATTACGTAGACTTCCACCAGATACATATGCACAAAATTACAGCACTCTCGCTAACAAAATGTGCAAGATAAGACAATTTGAAAATTTGGCTTATATGGGCGGTGCCACGCCCATTGACCCGATTCCGCCCATTTTTTGACCAGTCACGTAGACTGCCACCAGATACGTATACACAAAATTCCAGCACTCTCGCTAACAAAATGTGCAAGATATAACACAATATAATATATAATTTGGCTTATATGGGCGGTGCCACGCCCATTGCTGCGATCCCGCCCATTTTTGGACCAATCACGTAAACTGCCACCAGATACATATGTACAAAATTACAGCACGCTCGCTAACAAATTGTGCAAGATATATTAATTTAAAAATTTGGCTTATATGGGCGGGGCCACGCCCTTTGGTCCGGTCCCGGCTATTTTTGGAACAATCACGTAGACTACCACCAGATATATATGTACAAAATTACGGCACTCTCTCTAACATATTGTGAAAAATATCTAAAATTCAAAATTTGACTTATATGGGCGGTGCCACGCCCATTGGTCCGCTTCCGACCATTTTTGGACCAATCACGTAGACTACCACCAGATACATATGCACAAAATTACAGCACTCTCGCTAACAAAATGTGCAAGATAAGACAATTTGAAAATTTGGCTTATATGGGCGGTGCCACGCCCATTGACCCGATTCCACCCATTTTTAGACCAGTTACGTAGACTGCTACCAGTTACGTAGACATTCCAGCACTCTCGCTAACAAATTGTGCAAGATATAAATTTTTTTAAATTTGGCTTATATGGGCGGTACCACGCCCATTGCTGCGTCCCGCACATTTTTGGACCAATCACGTAGACTGGCACCAGATACATATGTACAAAATTACAGCACTCTCGCTAACAAATTGTGCAAGATATCTCAATTTTAAAATTTGTCTTATGTGGGCGGGGCCACGCCCAATTGATATATCGAAAATTCAAGAACCCTATTTTCACCACGCCCCACACATGTACATTCTGTGAAAATTTCAAGAAGATCGGTCCAGCCGTTTAGACGTCTATACGGTACAACCAAACCAACAAAGCAACAAGCAAACCAACACACATTCTTCTTTATATATATAGATAGATATAGCGCTCCAAATAAATTTTAATAATTTTCAAATGATTATTCAGAAATATATAATATTTAAAAATCTCTGTTTCAAATATATTCTCTTTCTATTCAAACACATGAAAACCAGCGATTTTTCCCCGTATATAAAGTGTGGTCCGACCATAATACACGAGGTTAATTGTGAGGCACACCTTAACGTCAAATTTTTTTGCCCAAATTAATTTGACATTTCTTTGTTTCTCTGTATGACAAATTCATCCATGGAGAGGTACTCAATTGAGTAGCGCTTTAATATTGTTGAAGCCTTTTACGAAAATGGACGTTCCAAACTGCATTTTGTGCACTTCGTGATTGTTTTGTTCAGCATACAATTGCACACTTTCACCTCAATGGATTCGTTAACAAGCAAATTGCCGCATTTGGGAAAATGAGAATCCACCACTGATAGCTGAAAAGCCGATGCATCAACAAAGAGTGACTGTTTGGTACGGTTTATGGGTTGGCGGCGTCATCGGGCCGTACATCTTCGAAAATGAGGTCGGCCTAGCAGTTACCATGAATTGTGTTCGATATCGCGATACGATAACGGACTTCTTGTAGCCAGAAATTCAGGATAAGGACCTGGACGATATGTGGTTCCAACAGGATGGTGCCAAATGACCACACACGCCTTAAGTCGCACTTGCCAATCATCAATATCCGCACGCGCCTCGTTCATTGGGAAGTGTCCACAGCACGAATCAAAGCAGTCCTAAAAGAATTGATGTTGGGGTATCTTTTGTGGCAGATCATGTCATCTAAAACTGTCCACAATTTGTAATCCAGTGGGCCATTCTTCAGATGGAATGAAAGCTGGTAGATTGTTTCGAAGCCATGTCCGGGTCGTTTAGCCTAATGGGCCGGCGCAGAATCCTGCTGGAAAGTCCATGCCTGGTTTTGGAATAGAGAATGGTTAAGTGGCTTTATAACAGCTTTCAAAACGGTTTCTTGGTAACCTTTGGCCTATATTTTGGCCCCTTGTTCACAATAATTCAAGTCAGTGATCCCTCCGTAAGAGACACCCCACCAAACCATGACTGAAGCTGGATGATGGCCTTTTTCGACCCTTGGAATCAGTTCAGATGCTTCCTTAGACGACAGTGCAGACACGCTATCATTTTTATTATTAAATTTTTCATGCACGGTATAAATTGGTTTCAAAACTGAACAAGATATTTCTATGCAAGTTATCAGAGTGCTTCACCAAATGACGTTTGCATTTTTCTTTCCTATTTTTTTTAAAGCCGCAGTGAACAGATGTCCAGTACGGCGTTTGAAAACCGCAAGTCCCAAGTCTTTTTTGATAATTCAAGTCATAGATTTTTGTGTAATATTCATCTCATGGGTCATGATTTTTTTGTTTTCGGAACGGATTTCGCAGAATTCTTCACTTGAGGGCGTCCCGACCGGTGGCGGTCTTTGACATCTTCAGTCTCCTCAAACAGTTTTATGCACCGATAGACGAACATTCGACTAATCCCCAGTGGGCGGAGCGTTTTGAAAATATCTTTTTTTTGTATTCCACACTTAAAAAGCGCTATAACAGCGATGCGGTTCTCATTGTCTGACCACTCCATGGTGAAAACTGAAGCAATTTTGAATTCCAATCTAACGCTATAGAGGTTAGGTTTCATAATCCAAGTGGTATTAATAGGGTATGTTTATTTCTACTATTTATTCTACTATTGTTATGGGTGTGTTCAATGATGAACAGTATTTATGTCTCTACTAAATAGCTTGTAGGTATTGACATCAGAAATCGAAGGTAATTCGCGAATCATAATATTTGCAAAAACCAATCCCTCAATTCCCGATATAAATGCGGAAATCCCATAAAAATAGGATAATTAAGAAACTGAATTATTTTCCTCTTTTAATTCCTCCTACTGTGCACCGCCCTACAGTACAAATTACACATGTAGCTATACTCTGAGAGGGAATGGCTAAAATGTTTTATCAACATACCAATTTTCATTGAATTTTACACAATTAAAATGTACGTACTTATTAATTTGATAAATTGAATAAT
The DNA here is from genome assembly GCA_963930755.1 of Eudasyphora cyanicolor. Lineage (NCBI taxonomy): Eukaryota > Metazoa > Arthropoda > Insecta > Diptera > Muscidae > Eudasyphora > Eudasyphora cyanicolor. The sequence continues at coordinate 168,341,601 of OZ005736.1, read as the reverse complement.
ATATCCATTTTGTGAAACATTAGAGTAGCGTCATCTACATCTCACTAGAGAAAAACAATACAGTTACATTCTAGTTAGAAATTTATCGTATATCATTAAACTTCTAATTAGAATCAAGTTGGATATCTTAACTAACTAGCAAACTTAAATCTTGTAGAAAACAATTGTATATAGTTATAATAACAGATGGCGCTATATACTATTTCAACATAACCCTATTTTAGGTATTTTATGTTGCAATGAAAAATACACATAAAGAAACTATGTTTAATATTTAATAATATATAAGATCCTTGTTTGTTTTGTAGAAATTAGTACTTCCTATGTCTTGTTCATCCTTCTGCCCGTCTGTTTGGTGGGCACGAAAACTCTCAAAAGGAGTTAGCTAATGACTTAAAATTTTGTATGTGGCCGTATTTTACACAATCATAGCTTTAGCTCACAGAAGGATCATATTGGCGCACTCCGTCTGGTGCCTCCCATACATTATGTGTAATTTGCTAATCGATTATACTCGTCGAATGACTGATATAACCAAATGAAAACTGACTTCTCCAAAATTATATAAATTTATGAATTACCCTTATTCATCCTGAAAATTGACTTCTCCAAAAAAATATAAATTCTCTACAAATAACTGAAATACCCTCATTCATCCCGCGTGCATGACAAAAGTAAATGGCAGACATTGATTTATCAATCCAAATAAATATTTCATTGACTACTACAAAATGTCTGTCTTTTCTCCAATTTTCAAAAACTAATCTGTTAAAAAATCAAAATTTTCTATAGATCACTAAATATTCCGTAATCATCCACAAGAGCGCATCTCCAACCCACTATTTTTTCTAAGTCGACTTTAGCGACATCTTTCCAATTTTATAAATGTGTATTTATCATCTAATTATTTGATATTTATTTTCTTTCTTACTCTTTAGAATTTCTTAAATAATTTGATGTGAACGCCGATGTTTCTGAACGCTAATCCTGTGTAACTTTTGAAAACTGGGGACGAAATTGGAATACAATACAAAACAGGTATCGGTGACTCTGCCAGACATTGATAGGAGAACTATTTATTTGAAGAGAAACCCCAAATCCATTTTGAGACGACGACAATAACCAACCAGAGGAAATTCAATATAATAATTTAATGTATTAAATAAGTTAATTTTTTGTATCTCGATTTAACTTTAGTAAAATAAACTATTTATTATTAATAAATACTGTTGTTTATATATTATTATATAAAAAGTAAAGACAATAGGAAGAGTATGTAAACAGATATATTTACTAGATATTATTTTTTAAATATTGAAATAAAAAAATTATTGCGCTGTTTATACCCTACACCACACTGTGTTTTATTTTAAAGTGTAATTCATGTTATATTAAATTAAATAACATGAATTATTAAATGAAAAATAACATACGCAACAAAAAAATTTTTTTTTGTGTCCTAGACCTAAAAATTATTTTTTTGTCATACTGTAATATAAAATCAAAACCAAAATTTTTTTTTTGATACATTTTTTTTTAAAAAAAATTTATTAAAAACTAGCGGACCCGGCGAACTTCGACTCGCCCCAATTTAACGCCTTCAGATAAACTCCAGAGTGATAATAAAACACAGATAGTTAAAATTTTAATGCGATTTGTTTAAAAGGAATCGAAATCAGTAGAGAGCGATGTGATAAACAACAAACAACCAAGACGGAAGACAGGCAACGTACAGATGACCGTGCGAAAAACAGGGAAATTCGAGATTAATTCCACGGACTTCCTACGATTGGTTTGAGATTTATTGATTGTCATCGCAAAAGCCAATCGTACAGGGAACTGAATCCGCTTGAATTGGAATGAAAGATCAGTTGGAATAATCGGAATTCGTAGGATAAGGACTTTCTCTTGAATTTTCCCTTGATGATCGTCGCCTGAATCACATTGTCCATCAGTTTCATAATGGACAACCGCGAACTATGCACAATTTCGGATGATTCAGATTCCTCAACATGATTATGATCGATTCCACCTTCAGCTGTAAATTATGCGGCGGAGCTCCTGGCACATCAAGCGACGTCGATTTTACTTTGAATAATAAAATTCATGCTATCGACGTCCTTATTCTTCGCTGCTAATATTGCCCGTTCACTAATCTAATCGAGATTTGGAAACACTTTTGTGATGAGTTCCTCCTTCGACGATGTGAACTCGTAAAAATTTGCCGGGATCAATATCAATCCAGTGGAAACATCAACAGTAATTTGGCCATTGCCAAGCGCCAACAGTTGTTTCGAGAATTCAAGAGCCGATGAGTCGTTCTGCAACGCGACTCTCATGTTCGTGGTCAATTTCAACTTCTTGACATGCCGCCACAAAGACCACGATTTCAGGCATGCATTAATTTCATCGGCAGTAGATTTCGGGATGACGGGAAGCGTTTGACGAAAATCTTTGGAGAGCAATATCATAGACTCACCAAATTGTCTCAAATCACGTCGTAAATCCTTCATCGTTCGGTCAACTGCCTCCAGAGCTCGTTTATGCGCCATCGTGCATTCATCCGAAGTTATGATTTTGCAATGCCCGCAATCCAATAAGATAACCTTACCTCTTATACTCAAACTTATTATCTGAAAAATGTTCGAATTGATAAATATCGCGTTGAATTTTAATTGATCGTAATGCTTGTACCGTTTGCCGATGTGATACGCGAAATCAGTGTAACAATACGCAAAACTCGAATGAATTGCAGCAAGAAAAATAGCACATACTCGTACATATGTTTAATAGAAAACTTTTTTGTTTAATAGAAAATTAATAAAAAAATTTGGATTGAAAAAGAGAGCAGTAGATAGGAACAGTAGGAATCTCGCAAGAAATAGCAATTTTCGATTTTCCCAATTTTCCGACTTTTCCGGAGGGTTTTCCCAAAATTTTCTTTCGTAAAAACCTTCTCCAGGCAAATACGAACAACTAAAAAAAAATTGAGCCAAATCGGTCCAGCCGTTCTCAATTGATGAGAGCAGTAGATAGGAACAGTAGGAATCTCGCAAGAAATAGCAATTTTCGATTTTCCCAATTTTCCGACTTTTCCGGGGGGTTTTCCCAAAATTTTCTTTCGTAACAACCTTCTCCAGGCAAATACGAACAACTGAAAAAAAATTGAGCCAAATCGGTCCAGCCGTTCTCAATTGATGAATTACTATACATTTTTCACACCATTTTTATATATATAAGAATAGATATTAAAAATACTAATATCGTCGAAGGTACCCTTAGGATTTGCACTATAATTTTTGGAGTATATGCCCGATCAGGTCGACTTATTCGTTAAATTGAAGCTATTAATGTAGGCTACCAACGTTGGAAATATCTCTTTCACTTAAAAAAAATTTCCTGGGACGAAAAAAAAACATAAAAAATAGAAAAAAATCGGAAAAAAATATTTTATTCCATTTCTTAAAAGTTTGCACCCTAACGAAGAAAATAATGCCTATTTGAAAAAATCTATGGATAAATGTAGAAATTATAGCCTTTTTGGTAGAGGTTAAATAGCGATTTTATTTGTTACTTTTATTTATATTATGTGCATTTGAGTTTATTTATATGTACAACTTTCATTAGAAGTAATTGTGAGTTCTTTGTATACGTTTGTAGACTTCGGAATCGGTTTCTCTAATGAGGAACCAAATATAATCTCCCATCATTCTTTCATCCCCGTGCCCTTGGTAACGCCGCTCGATGGCGTCATAATTTCTTGGTGAATTCTTCCCCCAAGTTCGTCGCTTACGTCGGCAAGATTCCCGGGGAAAAAGTTTAAATGAGAATGCAAGAAATGAATTTTAAGGGACATATTTACACCTGTTGGAATACATAAAGCGAAAAATAAGTTAGAAGAATACATATGTGTTATATACATAAATATAGAAAAATATATTTCTTATCAATTTTTTCATAATTTTTTAACAAATCATTAATCATTGCTTCATATTGCGGGCTTTTATTGGATCCAAGGAAATTTAAAACTACAAGCTTAAACGACTTCCATGCTGCAATTTCATCCGACGTCAAATATGATTCGAAATTTACATCTTTCATCAGTTTCCTTATTTTAGGCCCATCAAAAACGCTTTATTAAATTTTTTGAAAAGAAAGACTTTTAAATAAACTTTTTAAATATGAGAGTGAATTGCCATCTTTACTTAAGGCTTTTACAAAATTTTTAAAGAGCCCCAGCTTAATATGCATTCGTTATAGTTTGCTTCGAACGTAGACACACAATACATATAATTTTACTACCTGTATATACTACTGGGATGTCCATGCCCCTAAAAGGCGCAACTGAATGGAAACCTCACAAAAAAAAAAACACAAATATTGTTGAATGAGAGTGAATTGCCATCTTTACTTAAGGCTTTTAAAAAAATTTTAAAGAGCCCCAGCTTAATATGCATTCGTTATAGTTTGCTTCGAACGTAGACACACAATACATATAATTTTACTACCTGTATATACTACTGGGATGACCATGCCCCTAAAAGGCGCAACTGAATGGAAACCTCACAAAAAATAAAAAAACACAAATATTGTTGAATGACCCTCCACCTGAGCGGATCTCATCCAATATAGCTCTCACATTGCATATCATATTCTATGGAGGTTTACGAACGGCCATAAAACCTCGACCTCTCTATAATTTTATAATGTTTGACATCAATCCTCATAAAATAAAATGCAAGTGCAATGTCTCTTATATGTCTCTCTCACATATGGCGAATTCAATATAAGCAAAAACATCAATTAAAACGAAAAAATATGAAACAAGATTTTTTTGAATGTCTCTAACATTTACAAAATGGCTCATAACTTTTACATCTATCCATAGATTTTTTCAAATAGACAGTGTTTTCTTCGTTAGCATGCTGGCTTTTTAAAAATGTGATAAAATAATTTTTTCGATTTTTTTTTTCTATTTTGTACCAGGAAAAAGAGTTTTTTAAAAAAAATAATTTTTTTCTCATATTTTTGGCGACTGTTACTAAACCAAGGATTCTACGTGAAAGCAATATTTGCAGCATATGTAGCCCTCATAATTCCCTTTAATTTGAGGCATAACACGGCTCCATCAGGCTTATAATTGAATTATGGTCCAAATACTGGTACTTTCCATGAAAGCTAGAATTTTATAAAAAAATTGTTAAAACAAAAAATTTACCATAAATTTTTTTTTATATTTTTTTCGTGTTTGTGACACTTAATTACACCAGAGGCTGTTATCCACATCCCTTGGACAAAGATTTTGTTGCATAGTTTAATTACCGCCAATGATATAATTTCTTCAATAAAAATGAATGAGAATATAATATGTTTTACAAATTAATTAATTCAATATTTCTATTGTTCGTTTATTGTTATTCTAGCTGTAAAAATAAGGAAATTAACGTCGTTCACGATCCATCGATTTATTTCAGTTTCTTATAATTTTGTCCAAACAATTTCCAATAATTAAATCGAAATGTCACTTATACGTACGTATGGTTATGCTCGTGGAATGAAATCGTTTGATGTAAATTATTTCTCAAATGTAGTAAAACATAACACAAAGATTTAAAAAAAAATTGCAATTCATATTTCCTTAAATATTGACTTCTCGAACAAAGTATAACAATTTAAAAAATGAGTTATCGAACTATATTTAAATATCCTATACATCACAGATGTACAGGGTCTCCCATATTCGACGGACCCATCTGGCAACGCCATAACTTTTGACAGAGATGTCAGATCGCTTAATGAGATACCGCGTTTGAAGCGTCAGTCCAAGCAGATTTTTACCATGGAACAATACACGCCACGCGAGCGCTCTGAAATAGTTGAAATTTACATTCAACAGAAGAAGTCAAGTCAACGTGCTTTTAAAATATTAAAAAATGTGAGAAGTGCGCCTTCTAAGAACACCATTAAGCGTTTATACGAAAAATTTTCGACTGGTGAGGCTCTTTCTAATCCGAAGAGGCCAAATAAAAGTCGACCAAGGCGATCGGCCGAGAATATCGCTGCCGTACGAGCCAGTGTTGAGAGGTCCCCAAGAACATCCCAAAAACGCCGTTCTCAGCAGTTGGGCATGGCTCGGTCCACTTTACAACGGATTATTCGCGTTGATTTGCATTTGTTCCCGTACAAAATTCAATTGACGCAAAGATTGTTGCCTGCGGACAAGCCTCGTCGATTGGAATGGGCCCAACGAGTCCGTCGAATATGGGCAACCCTGTACATGAAATAATCCCCCGAAGCGCCGCGGAAATTCCCGATCCATCGATTTTTAGCTAACTTTGGAAATGTGTGAAAATAAGTTCACAAAAAATTAATATTTGGAATTTCGAAATATGGCATATACCAATCAATTATACAGGGTGGAATGAAAAATAATGTCTCTTAAATGATGGGCTCAGCTCAGCTTCGCACTGATGGGCTCTTTTTAGAGCATTTTCCATAACACCTTTCAAAACTTTTGGCTGTAGCGTTCGAATTTCTGCAACAATGTTTGCCTCGAGTTTAATGATTGTCTCTGGCTTGGTCACATACACTCGCTCTTTCAAATAATCCCAAAGAAAATAGTCGGGTGCTGTCAAATCTCAATCTCAATCAAAATGTCGACGATATGCTCTTTGCGTTAAAATAATTGATCTCTGGTTTAAATAATAAAATTCTATTGTTCTGGTTCTCTGTTCAATTGTGAACCTCCCCATTATAAATTCTCCAAGTGTTGTCTATATAATCTGAAAGAAAAAATAAAAAAAAATTAATAAACGAAAAAGTTATTAAACTTTTACAACCCCTTGGTTTCTTTTTTTTTCTTTCTTTATTTTCCGACAGAAATACCAGGCGTCCAGAATTTGCAGCAAACAAATTTGGAAATTGACAAATTTAAAACAAACGGCAAAATCCAAATTTGTATAATTGTCCGACTGAAATACCAGGCCACCAGAATTTTTTTTACCAGGCGCTCAGAAGTTGCAGCGAACAAATTTACAAAGAGAAATAATAGCACGTTTACAGATTGCAAAATCCAAATTTTGTTAAATTTTCCGACTAAAATAACAGGCGCATACAATGTGCAGCAAGCAAATTTACTAATTGAAATAATAGAAAATTTACAAATTGCAAAATCCAAATATTGATTCACAAATTGAAATCATAGCAAATTACAAAATCCAAATTTTGCTTAATTTTCCGACTGAAAACCGGCGCCCAGAATTTGCAACAAGCTAATTTACAAATGGCAAACTCCAAATTTTGCTTAATTTTTCGACTGAAATTCCCGCGCCCGGAATTTGCAGCAAGCAAATTTATAAATTGAAATTATAGCAAATTTACAAATTGCAAAATCCAAATTTTGCTTAATTTTTTGACTGAAATACCATGCGCCCAGAATTTGCAGCAAACTAATTTTCAAATTTAAATAATAGCAAATTTACAAATTTCAAAATCCAAATTTACAAGTAGCAAAATCCAAATTTTGCCCAATTTTCCGAATGAAATACCAGGCTCCAAGATTTTGCAGCAAGCAAATTGCAAAATTAAAATTTAGCCTAATTTTCCGACTGAAATACTAGGCTCCTAGAATTTGCAGCAAACAAATTCACAAATTGAAAATTTACAAATTGCAGAATCCTAATTTTGCTTAACAGCAAACAAATTCACAAATTGAAATAATAGCAAATTTACAAATTGCAAAATCCAAAGTTTGCTTAAATTTCCGACTGAAATACCAGGGGCCCAGTATTTGCAGCACAAAAATTCACAAATTGAAGAAATAGCAAATTTACACATTGCAAAATCCAAATTTTCCGACCAGGCGCCCAGAATTTGCAGCAAACAAATTCAAATTTTGCTTAAATACCAGGCGCCCAGAATTTGTTTGCTGCAAATTTGGGAATTGAAACAGCAAATTTTCAAATTTTGACTAATTTTCCGACTGAGATACCAGGCGCCCAGAATTTGCAACAAGCAAATTTAGTAATTGAAATAATAGCAAATTGCAAAATTCAAATTTTGCCTAATTTTTCGACTGAACTACCAGGCGCCCAGAATTTGCAGCGAAAAATTCACAAATTCAACTAATAGCAAATTTACAAACTGCTAAATCCAAATTTTGCTTAATTTTCCGACTGAAATACCAGGCGCCCAGAATTTGCAGCAAGCAAATTTGGTAATTGAAATAATAGCAAATTTACAAATTGCAAAATCCAAATTTTGCCTAATTTTCCGAATGAAATGCCAGGCGCCCAGAATTTGCAGCAAACAATTTCACAAATTGAAATAATAGCAAATACCAAAATTGCAAAATCCAAATTTTGCCTAATTTTCCGACTGAAAAAACAGGCGCCCAGAATTTGCAGCAAACAAATTCACGCAAAAATTTACAAATAAATTAATAGCAAATTTACAGTTTGCAAAATATAAATTTTGCTTAATTTGCCGACTGAAATACCAGGCGCCTAAAATTTGCAGCAAGCAAATTTGGTAATTGAAATAATAGCAAACATACAAAATCCAAATTCTGCTTAATTTTCCGAATGAAATACCAGGCACCCAGAATTTTTAGCACTCAAATTTACAAATTGACTATTTAAAAAAATGCAAATTTACGAAAGGTATAATCCAAAGTTTGCTTATTTTTTTTAATAAAATACCACTCGCCCTGCTTTTTCTGCCAAATTTTCCAAATTTACAAATTTTAAAATTGCAAATTTACAAAATGCAAATTTGAAATTTTACTTCCTTTTCCAACTGGGATACCAAAGAAACTCACAATGTTCCAAATTTGCAAGATCATCAAATTTATCTTAAAAGTGCTCGTTTTTATCCCCTCACCTTAGAGAGGAGGGTATATGTATATCATTTGCTACGAATCAAAAGTGTAACACATCGAAGGAGTGTCCTAAGACCCAAGTATGTTCGGCGGATATCCGTTTTGGGTCATTTTAAGTCGAATGAGCAATGTCCGTCTGTCTGTCTGCTGGCTGGTGCGCACGATAACCCTCGAAAGGATTAACTTATTGACTTCAAATTTGGTATGTGGTAATATTTTCTTCTAACTCCGACTAAGTTCCACTGCTCCACTCCTTCTAGTAAGTAAGTTCTAATGGTTTAATAGTACCTACAATACAGTGAAAAATGGGCATTATTGCCACGCTCCTTTGGTACCTCCCACACATTTTGTATCAAAAGTTACCACCTTATAACATTAATACCAGTACATACAAATACTTTAAATTCTGTACAGTGTAATGCTTTTATAGTCCAGAGAAAAGTGACCGTTATTGGTTCGCCCCTTTTGGTACATATCACACCAATGGACCATTTCGTACCAAAAGTAAACAGATTTTAACTTTAATACCAGTACATACTTTAAAGTTATTAAATGCAATTAAATTGATAATAATTTAAATAAAACAAAGAAATAAATAAATTTACTAATATTTTTGTTGAGACTCAAGGTGAGGGGATTCATTAGTCGGTTTACCCGACTGAACATTCTTATTTGTTATAACATCAAAATTAAAACATCTTGTTGGAAGACCTTTTATATCGTATACAATACTTTAATGACTAAATAAACAAATCAAATGCAATAATGTTCTATAACAAATAACATTTTTTATACATATGTATGTATGTATATTGATTATTTGACATATTTCTTCTTTTATTATTAGTTGAATGTATATTTTGTGATTTTTCCTGTAATAAAATAAATAAAACGAAACCATTTCATTAAACTAATTAATGTAGTTTTCATTGTTGTCAATTTTTTTTAAATAGTTTTTATTTTAATAGTTAACAAATAACACTCAACGAAGAGTATATTATGGTGTTATTTAATTTACATAAATTTTTATTCTATTGCCATTAATTTTTCTTCGATAAACAAATTATTAACAATTTTTTTTATTTAATAAATAAATAAAATAAATAAGACATAAACTTTATTTTTAAGAAGTCAAACTTAAAGTTAATTCTAAATAAATGTAGCAGTAATTGCCTTACTCTATAGCCAGTATTTTGTCTAATCATAATTGTAAATAATATATATTTTTTTATAAAATATTTCTTATTTCTACATTTAGAAAGTGGTAACTAACGAAGACTTACAGCCGTATTCATAAAAACTTAAAACAGCTTTACAAACCTTTGTTAAGCAAAATTGGTTAAAATTGTATTCATAAACGATTATTAGCCTAAAACACCTTTTGTAAACCATTGCTAATTGCGTGAATTTTAATACATATTGGTTCGACCCTACTTTAAGCGTTTGTTAAAGTGGCATTTGCTTTTATTCATATGCCTTTGCCAAACATTTTTATGTAATTTTTTAATTAAAAGAAAAAAATATTATAAGACTGATTTTGAACATATTTTCGAGAAATAGTTTAGGTTAAAATAAGAAAACAGGAATAAAATACGTAACTGTGCCATCTAGAATGTGTTTATGTCAAAACGGAATGTACCATTAAATGGGAAGTATATCAAAACGTGGACCGATTTGTCGCATTTTTCCAGGAAGGGTTTATGACATTGTGCACCATAAGCTGCTCCTTATACCAAAAATTTCGTTAGGATTGTTTCCTTTTTTCGAGCAGTACTTTGATTGTCACAGACGGACGGACATGGCTAAATCGACTCAGGGAATGATTCTGCGTCCATCGGTATATAAAATGCATTTTTGCATTCTTCTTTTTCCCCATATTGTAAATCAGTATAATAAATGAATTGTCGCATTAATTTTTCCTATATTGTTTTATTAAAGACCATAAACTTATTTTGTTGCAAAACCACAACACAAAAAATTCTAATCACTAGTGATATGTACACAATCAACATGTGTTAAATATTATTCGTTATTCGAATACCTTTTTGTATGTAATAAAAAAAGTTATCTGAATTCGTCATTTATTTGATCTTTAGTTGTTGTTTTTTATTTATTGGACAAGTGAGCATACATTTTTGTTAATTAATACAATTGTTTTTAAAATAAACAATAAAAAAATTTATATATTCGACTACCCTTACAATTGATAATCGTATTAATGCGTCATTAAGAGTGAAAATGGTGTGTGAAAAAGATGGTGTTGCCAGCATTACATTGACTAAGTCATTAAAATGTTTATTGGTTAAAATGCTGTTTATGAATACGATTTTTTAATAATCGTTTATTAGGCCAAAAGTGTTTGTTAACTAATGCGCTCTTTAAATCTTAATTAGGATTTTTTTATGAATACTGCTGTTATTGTTTAATAAAACAGCAAATTTTATAATCATTTATTTAATTCAATAACTCTAAATATATATACTCGTAAGTACACCAGAAAATAATCTACAGATTTCATAATTTGTTAAATGTTAGCAGTATTTTGTCTTGTAGATTGCCTTCGTCGGAATAAGGATGTGTTTTTTTTACTTCGAATAAATAGTTCTATAGAATTCATCGATATTTTGCAACACTTTCCCAGCAAAATTTGTCATTACCAAATAATCCGACGAGTAAGCAAAGCTCGATAATGGTAAGTACTTATTATTTAGCCACTTTTCTCATTATTTTAACATGAGGATGTCATTGGAGGAAAGTACTTCCCTAAAGCATACAATAAAGTAGCATAATATGTACTTATTTGTAGCATAGGCATACCACATAAATATGTGCTTATATTTTCACGATTGAATAATGCATTACCAATAAGTTATAAAATAAGTAGTAGATAAGTAGAAATGGCCATTCAAAGTGATTTTTTGCATATTGTCGCGCATGTTTTTCGATTCGAATTCTGATTCGATGCCAGATTCGAATTTCTGATCCCAAACCCCCATGTGAAAAATTCCTCAATAGTCTAACATTATTTTCATTAAAACCTGAACGTATTATTTGAAAACATGTTGAAAAATAAATAAATCTTCTACAATAACCCACATATAGACAACATTTCATTATATTAAAAATTGCCTAAATAATTTTGATAACAAAAAATCACTTATTTCTGTTATTATTGGTAAGTCATTATTAATAAGCCGAAAGTAATGCAGCGAATAATGAGATGTCATTATTTGGTAATGCAGGGAATAATGACAGGTACTTACCAAGATTTTGCTGGGTTCGTGAATAATTGGTGTAATGAATTCTAATTTCGCCTAAAATTTCAAAATGTTGCGAAGAGCTGGATTCGTAAGCTTTGATACCACATGCTTATCCAAGACATACTAAAAGTAAATTGAAGAGAATAAAAATAAAATAATTTGAGCTGGATGGGAACTAAATATCGATGGCTTATTATATAGAAACGGCGCATCTGGATTTTTTGTTACTCTACAGGAGAAGGAAAAACTGAAAAAATAGTGGATTTTTGTTTCAAAAATATTTAGTAAAAGAGACTGACAATTCTATCGAAATAATTACTTTTATTTTTTAAACTATTTAAAATATGAAACATAATGCTTATTGTTAGTTAGTTAGTCTGTCAAAAAATCATGAGATATGGCTGTTTATTAAACGTTAAAATTGAGATGTTTGGGTTTGATTTGCCGCCAAGACAAAGATCATTAAACTAAGTACATCTTATACTTCAATTAAACTAAGTACATCTTATACTTCAATACAAGTAAATACATCGTATATAGGGTTTTCCAATAAGAGTGATATGATTTCTTAAAAAAAAAACACTTTTTGTTAAGGAAATTCAAAAGTTATTTATTTAATGTGAAGTACAGTCGATAGATTTAAGTTCTAAATAAAACGTCATTCAAACGGCCTCCAAGACTTCTTCTGCAGGAACGAATTCGATGAACCCAATATTCGAGCACTTTTTCCACTAAATCAAGTCGTATGTCATGAATGACACGTTCAATATTGACTTGTAACGCTAGAATAGAGTCTTGTTTATTTCGAAAAACCAATGACTTCAAATAACCCCACAAGAAATAGTCTAATGGTGTTAAATTATAACTTCTTGGAGGCCATTCAATATCACAATTTCTTGAAATAATCGAATCTCCAAACTTTTTTTGCAACAATTCAATTGTTTCATTTACTGTGTTTCACGTAGCCATAATCGGTTAATAGCAAAAAGATAGCTCTTAACGAGAGCTAAAGAGCTCATGGGTGTCACCTTGACTGGAAAGTATTTTTTTTTTTTTTGATTTTTTAAAAAAATGGATTTAGCATCCTTTTCAAACGTGAACGGAAAGTTTATTTTTGCTCTGCTCCTTAACGGTACGTCGGGAATCGGTCAATGGCAAAAAGATAGCTGTTAACGAAAGCTAAAATCATGTCAAGGTCGTAGGTCGTTGGTCGACTGGAAAGTGTTTTTTTGGATTTTAAAAGAAAGTTGCAATTGGAGAACGAAAAGTTGCAATTGGAGAACGATTATTTTGATAATAAAACTGAATAATTTGTAAAAGTTGTTCTTGCGTATATCTCTTCATGATGAAATTGTAAACACTACTGAATACAATGAAAAACAAATGACAGATCATGACATATTACAAATGGTCGAAACGTCACTTCAAAATCATATCATCCCTATTGGAAAACCCGTTACTTAAATTAAAGCCCTGGAACGACTTTAAATTAATTGCATCTTCGACTTTAATTAATATTGTGAAAAGACTTCAAATCAATTACATCTTGTAATTAGGCCCAGTACATGTTGTTTTTACTATAAAGTGTATCGCCTAAAAATACTGAAGCTGCACTGATAGAAAAAGCTTCGTCATGATGACGAATTTTTACATCATCACGATTATTTGTTCGTCAAAAGTCAGCTAACGTATGGAATAATACTCTTGATGAATTTGTTCGTCACCATGACGAATCTCTGTTTCCAAAAACTTTCGTCCTCAGGATGATCACAGTTCATACCTACGATGAATCGAGTTCATTACCACGACGAATTACATTCATCACCACGATGAACACCATTCATCCCTACAATTAATCGAGTTCATCACCAAGACGACTGCCATTCATCACCACGACGAATCCCATTCGTCTCTACGACGAATCCCAATCATCACGACGAACTCCATTCATCACCACGACTAATTCATGCCCCCAACTATTTATATTTTGAAATTTTCAATAAATATTCTTCTGGTTTTAGACCATTAAAAACGTAATGGAAAATAAACTTGACTGCTTTGCCTAGTTCAGTTGTGATTATTAGGTTCGAAACGCAGTTCTTATCAGGAAAGGCTGAAAGAAAACAAACGAGAAGTATTCATTACTTCTGATATTTTAAATCAAAAATAATCTCATCAAGTAATGTATTTGCCAAAAGACGAATGCCATTCATCACCACGACGAATACCATTCATCACCACGACGAATACCATTCATCACCACGACGAATACCATTCATCACCACGACGATCCTATTCATCACCACGACAAACTCCATTCATCACCATTATTAGAATATTTAAATTAAACTTTTACAACAAATTATTTAACTAATCAGATCGCCTATAGAACAGTACAATTAACCACAAACTATAAATTGATTGCTTCGTTTTATCATATTTTCACCAAAATGGTGAAATAAATCTTTTCGTCGCGGGGATGAAACCTTATCGTTCCCTCGACGAATTTCGAAATCGCCAAAACATGGGTTGATGATCGTGTTCGCTCTATTGACGTACAAAAACATCGCATGTACGAAACTCTTCGTCACCAGTACGAAGATATATTGACGAAACTGATTCATCATGGTGACGAACGGTTTTTGTATCAGTGTGGATTCACGCTAAAGAATACCGATCAACTCAGAATCATTAACTGATTCGATTTTATTAAAAGGGACTAGACAAGATTAGGTTTAGCCCCTGCATACGAGTAGATTTAGAATCATTAGGCGGCTCCGCCCAACTTTAGCTCTATCTTACTGTATTAGTATAATTGACGAACTTTTAGAAATGACTTCGCAGCGTAACGATGACGACTTATTTCTAAAAATTAACAAATTTCAAAAGAAAAAATTAATAAAATAAGATAAAAATAGTGTGGCCCAAAATATTGCTTACGTTATTTTTAAGGGGAGTTCAAAATATTTTCACGTGAACACAGTTCCGGGCTTTAATTAAAAATGTTGATGCTTATACGGGTTTACCGATTTTCTTAGAGCTTGGTGGACAGATAAACCACTATGTAGAAAATAACATATGCTACTTTGATTTTCGATTTTCCACAACGTGATTTTCAACCACTTGACCACAGAAGATCCTTCAAGAGATAGAAAACTGAAATTTTGTACGAGTATATCCAGGATCATTGTATGGCTATCGGACAGTTCGGACCAAAGCAAAAAATCTTTCAAATAAAGTAATTTGTCTATAGTTTATGAACAATAGTGACATTCTTTCTAGGACAATATTTTTAAAGATTTAAATAAAATGATATGAAAAAATCGTAACGAAAATTAAAGGCATGTGTACTTAAAAGTATGACATGAAAATGTATATATATGATTCCAAGTAAAATTGGGATGTAATGGTAGATCGCTTCCACGTAGTGCACCCTGGGTAACGCCAAATGATCTACCAAGTAGTGGTTCTACTTAAAATCCCCTAACATCGGGGTGTAATGCGACCTCGTGCCCATCGGTATATGGTTTGCAGTCAGGGGTAATCGTATTGTACGGGGCCTTGCAGATACCTGGGCGCCTCAGCAAGTAATAGGTGTTGTGCCACCCAGTCCTTGCCACAGTACGGGGGCTATGCTGTGGTGGAAAGTTTTTTCGCTGCAGTAGTGGTTATACTTAAAACAAACTCCCCCTAAGTACGGAGTGTTATGCGTACAGTGCTCATCGGACTTTTCGGTTTGCCAGGGGTTACCATGGACGGTGTTTTGACGGCTGCCTTCGCTGATACCTGGACGCCTCAGCAACGACTCAGTCCTTATCACGATGGACCTACCCTCCCCCACACACTGGTGGGCCCTATATGACACCCTTTAAACCACCAAAAACGGACACACTACAACAACCAACCGAAACGACTACGGATACAAGAACTGATAACGATACAACTAAATACAAAAAATATGACGACTACGAAAATACACGACAATCTAAACATTGGCTTGGAAACAAGCCAAGTGATCCAAAGACGTCTTCTGAGGTGGCAGCATTGCCTGGCACTTCAGTTTCCTATGGCAAGCATACTCGTCCTTAAAAAATGAAGTTTAATGATCGGCGCATGGCTCTCAGGATTCTTGAGAGACTCGAGAAAGCCGATCCGGCATCTCTGACCAATAAGCAGAGAAGCCTAGAAGTCGGCACGGAGTACTTCTGAAGAACAGGATACCGCTTCAACTTCCATACAGCAGCAGCCAATTAAAAGGCTGATCTCTCCAGATGAACCCTCGGCATCCAAAAGAATACTGTCCGCCATCAACATCCCCAAGAACAAGAGGAGTGAGATAGAGTATGCAATGTGCTCTGTTTTCTTCGATGTTCTTGAGGAGCTGCCGGGTCCAGCTCCAGATTGTGTCGACGCAGGCTGGTGTCAGGGCCGCATAAAACTAATACGATTTAGTAATATGCGCTCTTTGATGGTTTCATATGTATTCAGCAAAATCCGACATAAGGTGTATAATAGCCACTAGCCACAAGATTGGAAATTCGAAAAATACTCCTCCAGATAACACTGGTGTAGTACTCGTATCTAATGAAGAGACTCCCACTTCGCAAGTATCAGAGCAGCATCTGGCGTGAACTTGCGTTTCACTCTTTTTCGATGTGCTTGAATGTGTCGAGAAGGTCGTCATCACGGGATCGTAAGAATCCTGTGGGGATGAATCCGGTGAGGATGAGCTTCTAGCTGACACAGACGATGAGGCAGATATAACGGTGGTTGCGAAACCTGACAATGGTCTGGTTCCTACGGATAAATCTCCAACACTCGAAGGCAGCATCAGCAGGTCTCTGCCAAAAAGTCCGGAAATGAAAATGCAAACTAACCGGGATATAGAAGAAACGGTGGAACGATTTACTACAACTCTTAACGACTCGCTTCAAGCCGCATGTCCCAAACAGAAGCCAAGGGGCAAACAACGACCGCAATGGGGGTCGTCTCAATTAGTTATGCTGAGAAAGTGCTGTAGGAAGCTCTTCAATAGGGCAAAGGCCCAACAGGACTTGGCCACAAGGAAGACCTCAAACTGTACAAAAAAGATTTGAGAAAGGCTCAAAATAAATCTTGCATAGATTCCTGCAGTGGCATAGAAAGCTCAACCAAAGCCTCCAGGAAAATTTTATCCTCAACACCTTGTACTACTGGGTACATAAAGAATGATGATAGTTCTTGGACTACGTCAAGTGAGGAATGGCATGGAGTGCTCCTGGATACACATGTCCTAGGCAACTCTGAAGAGGCATTGAATACTTCAGTTGAGGATTCCCTGCAGTGCAGCCATCAGAGGTAGTCAACGATATTGTAACTGAATCTAAAGGGTGGTTAAATTGTAAGGGCCGAAGTTGAGTGTGAACCATACCTAAACGTCAAGTTTTTTTCTGCATTTCATTTGACATTACTCAATTTCAGACTAACTCGATTTGAACCATGGAAAGATACACAATCGAGCAACGCGTTAAAGTTTGTTAGGCCTTTTACGAAAATGGGCGTTCAAATCAAAATGCATTTCGTGCACTTCGTGATGTTTTTTGATCAGCATAATCGACCAAATGTGTCCACAATCGGGAGAATTGTGCGCGAATTTCAGCAAACCGGGTATTTAGGAGATGTGAAAACACCTGTGCATGCTCGCCCAGTTCGCTTGGTGCGGGCCATACGGTCATGCAGTTACTGCGAATGGTGTTCGCTATCGTGAGATGATAACGAACTTCTTATGGCCTAAATTGAAAGATATGGATGTGGACAATATGTGGTTTCAACAGGACGGTGCCACTTGCCACACAGCTAACAAAACAATGGCTCTTTTGCGCAACAAATTCAATGGCCGTGTTATCTCACGTCGTGGCGATGTCAATTGGCCGCCAAGATCATGTGATTTGACACCGTTGGACTTCTTTCTTTGGGGTTATTTGAACGAAATGGTGTACGTCGATAAGCCAGCAACAATTCATGAGCTAAAGGATGAGCTAATTCACACTAACGGCATAGAACCTCAATTATGCCTCAGCGTCAGCGGAAAGATCCCTATCTTTTAAGGAATATTCTATGGTAGCTTTCTTAGATATACAGGGTCTCCCATATTCGACGGACCCATCTGGCAATGCCATAACTTTTGACAGAGATGTCAGATCGCTTAATGACATACCGCGTTTGAAGCGTCAGTCCAAGCAGATTTTTACCATGGAACAATACACGCCACGCGAGTGCTCTGAAATAGTTGAAATTTACATTCAACAGAAGAAGTCAAGTCAACGTGCTTTTAAAATATTAAAAAATGTGAGAAGTGCGCCTTCTAAGAACACCATTAAGCGTTTATACGAAAAATTTTCGACTGGTGAGGCTCTTTCTAATCCGAAGAGGCCAAATAAAAGTCGACCAAGGCGATCGGCCGAGAATATCGCTGCCGTACGAGCCAGTGTTGAGAGGTCCCCAAGAACATCCCAAAAACGCCGTTCTCAGCAGTTGGGCATGGCTCGGTCCACTTTACAACGGATTATTCGCGTTGATTTGCATTTGTTCCCGTACAAAATTCAATTGACGCAAAGATTGTTGCCTGCGGACAAGCCTCGTCGATTGGAATGGGCCCAACGAGTCCGTGGGTCCGTCGAATATGGGCAACCCTGTAGAGGTGGCCTTCAATAATATAAATCCAGCCGCTATAATTACGGCGTTAGAAACCCTGGAATTTGACAGCAGTATACATAGGTCCCTTCATAACTTTATAATTAAGAGAAGCATTTCAGCTAGTTTAGATTCAACTGACCTACATAGATATTTCAGCAGGGGGATGTTCTGTCTCCTCTGCTATGAAATTTCGCCATGAAGAATATTTTGCATTCTCTGGAGATGATGGGTGTCAGAGTTGTTGCCTATGACGTGGCAATAGCTGTTAGAGGGAAGTTTCTGGATACTCTCAGAGACATCCTACAGCAGAACCTTCATACAACCGTATGATGGACTTCCGGTACGGAACTAGTTATTTTCACCAGGATAAATAAGGTACAACGAGTTACACCTATCTCCTTGGGAATATTGTAATTCCCTTCTCTGAAGGTGCAAAATACTTCGGTATTTTACTAGACAGGAAGTTTCACTTCAAACCCAACATTCTGGAAAGAGCAAATAAGGCTGTGGTAGCTCTATATACCTGTAAAATGGCAATAGGAAATCGCTCGGGTCTGAACCCGCGTATAGTATTGCGATTAGGCTCAGGGAACTGTCGCTATGGTCAGGAAATGGTACGGACATAGTGTCATTCTAGGCAGAATGACCTTCCGGCCACTGTTGATTACACAATGACAGTGTCTCTCTTTGACAAGAAGTATCTCACTCTAATACCTGATAGATCAGAATGGAATGGTCGTATCCGAGGAAAGAGGAGATTCGTTAACTTCTATACAGACGGTTCCAAACTTAATAACCAAGTGGGCTTTGGTGTCTTTTCTGAGGAACTTCAGGTATCACTTGCAAAAAGACTGTCTGATCACTGCAGTGTTTACCAGGCAGAAATCTTAGCTATTAAAGAGGTAGCGAAATGGCTGAAAATTAATGTGCTGACCAAAGTCGGTGAAATATATTTTCCCTTATAGTCAGGCTGCTATCAAGTCCCTGGAAACTATATTCCTGAATTCAAAATCTGTCCTCGACTGTCGCAGATCTCTTAACAAGACAGCAAGACAGATGAACTTGCAAGACTATGAACTACATACCTTACACGCTCCATGCGACCTGAAACATGTGGACATGCCTCTAGCTACCTGCAAGATCCTCTTGACAGATAGTGCACTTACGGCAACAAATAACAGGTGATCACTAATCAGGAACTGACCAGACTCAAGACGCACCAAAGCACTGCTGTCGTTGTCGAGAACTCACGTCTTACTTATCGTGTCTGTCATGACAGGTCAATGTCTTATTGGACGGCACGCAGAGAGATTATAGGTCTTGCATAGAAACTTTTGCAGAAGCTGCGGAGACGAAGAGGAGGAGAAATCAATAGGACACTCTCTGCGTCTGTGTATGTGCCCCGCTCTCTCTAGAAGGCTGCATACAACCTTGGGCTCTTATTTCTTTGAGGAGTTAGCTAACTTGGCAGATGTTGGAATCCGCCAACTTTTGAGCTTTTTAAAGCAATCAAAGGCGTTCAACGGGGGTGGCTAGGGATAACTAACGCTAAATTATTGAAATGTTTCTTAAATTAAAAACATTTGTATTTCGATCAATGTTATTTTCAATAACTCAGAGAAACATCTTCAAAGACAAGCTGTACACAATAGTTTGTACAACGAAGCCTTAAAGAAAAAAATATTTCTTTAAATCAAAAATAATTTCGTTGAATCCAAGTAAATTTTCATTATTTCACTGAAAATTTTATTTGAAATTAAGAGAAAAAATTTCATTGATTTGGAGATGGTGTTGTTTTTAGTTTTACGACATTATTTTTTTCAGGGTAGTGATAAAATAAAGATATTCATGGATTAATTATGAAGGAAACAAAATGTAAATACTGGCAACATATCCAAACATGGCACATTTAAAATTCTAGATTAAGAAAGGAAAATTCTCATAAAAATTATGGAAATCATCTGCCAACATTTTTTTCTAGATCTTGCAGGTGGTCCCATTTTTTCTGCGAAATTTATGTTTTTCTCTAAAAAGACATTCAGAAGAGCTATTTGCAAGAGAAGACTTCAATCTCTGTGGTAGCAACTTATCCCGATGGGTCATATCCAACAACTCGGCGGGGGTTCTGACTACCGGGAACAGTTATATCGGTAAGAAAAATATTCGTGTCACGGTGTTTTGCTGGACCACATATAGGAATTGAGATATATCGATTTGAAGTTAGTAAGTATCATAAGGGGAATTTGTCACGCTTGGGTCTTTTGGTCTTTTTTTGACATAACTAGAAAACGACTGGTCCGATTTAGAACAAATAAGAATTACAATTCCTAAAAATTTTAATAATGGCACTTCTACATGGAAACAGAAGTTTGGTAACTGCCGTTAAAAGAATTAGAACAAATTTTAGTTTTTCCAAAAAAAGCATTTTTTGCTGGCATGAACGGAAAAAAATAGAAAAAAATCGCAAAAATTTTGTTGGTTCCATTTTTTAAAAGCTAGCATCCTAACGATGAAAAAAATGCATATTTGCAAAAAGTCTATGTATAATTATATTGGCTATGGGTACAATGGGTACTATAAAAAAATTACACTATAAAAATTTCATGTGCAGGAATCGCTGTTATAAGCCGATAACTTTTTGTGCAAAATTGTGTAGGAAGTACCAAAAGGGGCGTGGTAATAACGAACATTTTGCACGGACTATAGGTACTGTAAAGGCATTACAGTCCACAACATTTTAGGTATTTGCATGCAATGAAAGGAAAGTTATATGCAGTTAACTTTTTGTGCAAAATGGTCCATTTAAATGAGAGATACCAAAATGAACATGGCAATAACGCTCATTTTTAAGGCACTGTAGGTACACTAAAAGCATTACACTGCACAAAATTTCAAGTATTTCTATGGAATAGAACAAAGTAATAAACCGTTAACTTTTTCTGCAAATAGTCCATTTGTATGGGAGATACCAAAAGAGGCGTGGCAACTTCGCCCATTTTTCTCAAAATGATAGCGACCAAGAAACTAATACTATGTATGTGTGGAATTGTGAAAGATTCTGAGTAGTAGTATACACGTTATTAGATAAGGAATACTGCACTAAAATTGTACTCTTCTTGGGGAAGTGATTCGAAAGAGTGAACCAACATAGTCGATATTTGACCTTAGCCTGAGATAAAAAAAATATTCCTGTCGAAAGTTATCGTGCGCACCAACCAGACGGACAGGCTAACATGAATTCAAATGGCCCAAAACAGAAATCCCAAATATTCTTGGGGTATCTTAGGTCACTCCATCGATGTGTTACACTTTTGACCCGCAGCATCTGATATGTATATTATACCCACAATAGTAGGGGTATAAAAACCGGATTATGTACAAATTCTCTTATTTATACTAAAAGTGCTATATTATCTACATTTATCCATAGATTTTCTTCAAATATGCATTGTTTTCTTCGTCTTCAAGAAATAGAGCAGACATTTGTTTTCTACTTCTTACGGTTTTTTTCGTGCCAACAAAAATAGTATTTTTTTGAAAAAAAAAAATCAATTTTTTCTAATAGTTTTACCGACATATATTAACATTTGTAGGAATTGTAATTCTTAATTTTTCTAAATTTGTTGCAGCAAAATCAGACTAGTCGTAACAAATTCTTACTACTTATACTTACTAACTTCAAATCGATATAAAGGGTGGGTGATTAAAAATTTTAAATTTGATCTACCGATTACTTTGACTTGTGATTTGAGCCTTTTGGATTATTTTCTCTGAGGAGCAGTTAAGGATAAATGTAACGCAAAGGATTCAGAGACAATTGAAGCGTTGAAACATGAAATCGAAGTTGCCATTGAAGAGATTCGACCCGAAATAATCGAAAATGTACTGAAAAATTGTGTTGATTGGATGAGGTACTGCCGAGCCAGTCGGGGTAGTCATATGAAAGATCTTGTGTTCCATTATTAAATGACAACGTTTAATCTTTCCAATAAAACCAGAAATATGAAAATATTATCAGTATTATTTTAGCCGATTTCAATTTAAAATTTTAAATGGCCCACCCGTACCTGAGCCCATCCCTAAAACTCTCATTGCCGAGCCAGGCGTGGTAGTCATATGAATGATATTGTGTTCTATTATAAAAGGACAAAGTTCAACCTTTCCAATAAATCCAGAAATTTTAAAAAATTATCAGTATTTTTTTTATTGCCGATTCAAATTTTAAATGGCCCACCCTTTATCTCATTTCTTCGACGTGGCCCAGCGAAACGCCGGGACACATATTTTTTTTTTTGACCAATACAACTATTCCCGTTAGTCAGAAACCCCGCCGATTTTGGCTGTCGCACAATGATATTAATCTATATCGTCGTCAGAAACGAGAAAGGGCGTATCATCATATATACCTATATATATAAAATTGTTGCGTGACTGGCTGACTGATTGACTGACTGCTCATCGCCCAGGCCAAACGGCTGAAGCTAGAATCATGAAATTTGGTAGGAGGGTAGTCCTTGGGACGTAGGCGAGCAATAAGGCGGGATTTTTCGAAATTCGTACTATTAGCCGCAAAATGGGCCAAAAAGGGATAAATATGGTACCACCGCCAAATCTAAACGAAATGAGCTAGAATCTTGAAATTTGGTATGAGGGTAGCCCTTAGGAGGTAGACTCAGAAATTGGCAGGATTTTTCGAAATTCGAACATTTACGCACACAGTGGGGTAAAAAGTGATAAATGTGGTACATCAGCCAAATCCAAATGGCAAGAGCTAGAATCGTGAAATATTGTGTGATGGTAGCCCTTATGAGGTAGACTCTGAAATTGGCAGGATTTTTCGTAATTCGAACATTTGCGCACACAGTGGGGTAAAATGGGATAAATGTAGTACAACAGCCAAATTCAAATGGCAAGAGCTAGAATCGTGAAATTTGGTGTGAGAGTAGCTCTTGGACGTAAACAAGAACAAGGAGTGATTTTTTTTTAAATTTAGAGGCACAGTGGGACAGAAAGGTATAAATATGGTACCACCGCCAAATTTAAAGCCTAATATTAGAATGGTGAAAATTGAAGCGAGGGGTGTCTTTATGACAACTGATCGGGGTATTAAGCTTTTTTTGTATTCGTAGTTTTCGGGGCACAGTGGGGCAAAAAGTGTAAATATAGTCCAGGGTAACTTTGGAACATAAACTAGAGATTGGAAGTGATTTTTAGTAATTCTAACTTTAAGAGGCACAGTGGGACACGACGGGTTAATTATGGAGCATGGGGAAAAAGGGAACAATCTGCCAAAATTGGAACTTAAAAATGAGATATGAAGAGTTTATATGGTTTTATGAGCACTGTGGTCAAAAACGGTTAAATAGTGGAGTGGAGAAAATAGGATTAAATATGTTACAGTCGGGGAAAAAGGTTTAAGTACGCTAGCGTGTAGACACATTTTAAATACGAGTACGGTACAGTGAGACAAAAATTTGTTAAATATGGTACAGTGGGTAAACATTTTGTACAGTGAGATAAAGAGTTGAATGGGGCACAGTTGTGCAAAAAGGGTTAACTTTGGTACAGTGGGGTAAAAATAGTTATATGTATATGGTAAAGTGGGACAAATGGGTTAAAAATGGTACAGTGGGGCAAAAAGCGTTAAATATTGAACAGTGGGGCAAAAATGTATTTACTATGATACAGTAGGGCAAAAAGGGTTAAATATGGTACAGTGGGACAAAAATGGGTAACTTTACAGTACATTGGGGCATAATTGTGTTAAATATTGTACAGTGGAGCACAGAGGGTTAAATATGGTACAGTGGGGGCAAAAACTGTTAAACATGGTACAGTGAAACAAAGGGTTTAATATGACACAGTGGGGCAAAAAGGGTTAACTATAGTACAGTGAGCACAATTAGTTGAATATGGTAACGTGGGACAAAATGGGTTAAATATGGTACAGTGGGGCAAAAAGCTTTAACTATGGAGTGGGGAAAAAATGTGTTAGAATGGTACAGCGGGACACAAATGGTTAAATATGGTACAGTATGACAAAAATGGTTACAGTGGGCACAAAAAGTAAAATATGGTAACGTGTAACAAAATGGGGTAAAAATGGTACAGTGGGGCAAAAATCGTTACCTATGGTACAGTGGGGCAAAAATTTATTTACTATGATACAGTGGGGCAAAAAGGGTCAAATATGGTATAGTGTGACAAAAATGGTTAACTATATAGTACAGTGGGGCATAACTGTGTTAAATATTGTAAAGTGGAGCAAAGAGGGTTAAATATGGTACTGTGGGGCAAAAGCTGTTAAAAATGGTACAGTGAAACAAAGGGTTTAATATGATACAGTGGGGCAACAAGAGTTAACTATAGTACAGTGGGGCACAAATAGTTGAATATGGTAACGTGGGACAAATATGTTAAATATGGTACAGTGGGGCAAAAAGCTTTAACTATGGAACAGTGGGGGAAAATATGTGTTAGAATGGTACAGTGGGACACAAATGGTTAATTATGGTACTGTATGACAAAAATGGTTACAGTGGGCACAAATAGTAAAATATGGTAACGTGGAACAAAATGGGTTAAGTATGGTACAGTAGGGCAAAAAGCTTTTACTATGGAACAGTGGGGCAAAAATGTGTTAACTATGGTACAGTGGGGCAAAAATGGTTAAATATAGTGGACAAAGTATAGTAGGACAAAAAGGTGTTAAATTTGATTCAGTGGACCCAAAAGGTTAAATATAGAACAGTGGGTCACAAAGCGTACATTTAGTACAGTGGGTAAACATATTGATGCAGGGAGAGAGGGTAAGTTAAATATGAAATAAGAATGTTTTTTTAATGTATGCTTTTAGTAGCACTGTGGTGCAGAAAGGTTAAAATTATGATGCACTGCAATTATGTAGCACTGTGGTGGAAAAAGGTTAAAAATATGATGCAGTTGGGGCAAGCAAAAGTTATTCAATATGTTACAGAGGGGAAAAAATGTGTTAAATACGGTTTAGTGGAGCAAAAAGGGTTAAATATGGTACGGTGAAGCAAAAAAGTTAAATACGGTAAAATGGTTAAATGTGGTAAGTGGAGAAAAAAGAGAACAAAATAGTCCCAGATATGTATAAAAATTCGCACTTTAGAAGCACAGTGTAATAAAAAAGTGTTTCATATGGAACAGTGGTGCAAAAGCTGTTGAATGTGGTCCCTGAGTGCAAAGGTAGATCTTACAGCATAAACTGAAGCTAAGAAATTGTTTTTTCCAAATAGGTTCTTCTACTTAAACCGTAGGGAAAAAGTTAAATAATTGCACAGATAGGGGACAAAAATGTTGAAGTAGTGAAATATCAATTATCATTTTAAAATAGTGTACAATCGTGCAAAGTGGTTAATTATGACACACTAAAGGTTAAATGTGGTACAACGGAGCGATTTACTTTAGATTTTTAAATTCGTACCTTTATAGACACAGTGAGACAAACGTGGTTTTATATTGTACCAGGGTGTGAATGTAGGTATTGGAACATAAACAAGGGGAAAGTTGCTAAGGTATGAACCAAAAAAAAAATAGTTTTCAACGTCCAGAGGTACTGTGGGAAAAGGGATAAATATTGTAAAATGATGTCAGGGTAACTCTTGGAACATAAACTAGAAATTAAACTAGGGTTCGTATTTTATATATAAAAGTAATCAAATCTTCTTCATTTTGCACCATATGTAATAATCATGTCATTTTGAATGAAAGAGGTATAGCTATTTTACAGTACCCTAAACAGAAAATAGATAAAAGATGGGGGCTGCAAAGCGCGCCGGGTAAGCTAGTGGTTCTATAAAATACTATAGAATAACATTATACAAAACTTTCCGCAGAATATTGTCACAAAGTGTTTTATTCTAATAAGAGCTATTTTAATAGCCTTAGATATTGCCTTATCTTTAATGTAATTAGATTTTTCTTATTACTATGCAAACTTAGCTAAAAAACATGGAAATTCACGTTAACCTGAAAATCGACTTCCATTTTGTAACGTCCTCAACGGAACTTTCGCCGCGAATACAGCATTCTTTAAAAGTATCTATTTACACGCTGAAAAAAAATCGCTTCTGTAGTATATTGTCCCAAACATATTCGGCTTGAAGCATATATATGTTTATGGTACACTCTAAATATATAATATTTGGTACACACAAAAAATATATATTTGGGAAGATGTTGTTCTAAACAAATCCTTGTTTTCACCCTAATACCTTTTATTTGGGATTTTAATTCCAAAACAAAAATGTATTTAAATTTAAGTATTCCGAAAATATCGAACCTTAATTGTGTTAAGTTTTTCGGTAACTTAATGATAGTTTTTTAGAAATTTTTAATTGAAATCGTATAATTTTTGATAACATTAATTTACTCGAAGGATTGAAAAAAATGCCGACCTGAAATACCCAGAAATTTAAAATGAGTCCCTTAAAAAAGAATGCAATGCTGCTAATGGTATTTTTGACTGGGAGAAACAATTCGAAACGAAGGAAAAATTAAAAATGAAATTAGAAAAATTCACCAAAGTTTTGAAAATCTTTCTTAAATTATATATATTTGAAGATATTCCTAAACAATAATTTTATTGGTATATAAATACATATTTTATTTGAGAAAATTAGTTTGCAAATTTATTTTGTTGTAATATATTAATATATGCGTTCCAAGTAAATTTTATTGATTTTCAAATAAAATTTATTTACTCAGAAATATAAAACATTTAAAAATTTGTGTTCCAAATATATTTTCTTTCGATTCAAACATATCAAAAAAGGCGATTATGCCCCGTGTAGGTAAGTATATAAATATCATTTCAAAAAACTCTGAAATATTTGTTGTTGCTATGTTATGTTATTTGAATTATTGCATTCAGAACGCCAACGGGATGAACAAACAAAACCCGCAACCCAGGATTTGTCCATATATAAATTAACACAAACATGATTTACAACTTTTTTGTGAAAATTGCGTGAAATAAGAATTTTTAACTATGCAAAAAGAAATAATATATTGTGAGGACCTTTTTGAATTTCGAAAATAAATTCGCCATTTTTGATAGAAGGTTGCTAAAATTTGCATTCGTCGTCAGGATGTGAATTTTGATGCAGTATTCTCAAATCTATCAAAACCTGAATTTCCATTTTTCTTGTTGTTACGCCCTTTTTTGTTTCAAATGACGATATATATAAAAATGAATGTATGTGTATTTGCGGGTTTGTTTGTTTGTTTGCTTGCTTGTTTATTTGTTTGTTGGTTGGTTTGATTGCCTGTTCCGTATAGAAGTCTAAACGACTGCACCGATCTTCAAGTGGGAGAAGCCCCGCCCATATGACATCATTTTTCAAAACGGGATATTTGAATTTGTAGTTTACATGTGAAATATGCATCTGATGGTAGGCTACGTGATTGGTTCAAATATAGGCGTGGCCCCGCCCATATGAGCCATGTTTTGAAATTCAGATATCTTGAAGAATTTGTTAGCGAGAGTGCTATTTATTATATTTTGTGTATAATCGTTTGGCGGCAGTATACTTGATTGGTCCAGAAATTGACGTGATCAGGACAAGGAGCGCACAGTTGGATGGTTTCATACATTTTTGTACAAAAAATATAAGGAGTGGTCCTAGATCATTGAATGTTGGCACCGAGTAAAATATAGAGTAAATTAAGAAAAAAATGGTATTTCATTAGAATCGGCCATGCC
Source organism: Eudasyphora cyanicolor (assembly GCA_963930755.1). NCBI lineage: Eukaryota > Metazoa > Arthropoda > Insecta > Diptera > Muscidae > Eudasyphora > Eudasyphora cyanicolor. Next base: position 168,313,058 of record OZ005736.1, on the reverse strand, counting down.
CACCGTCCATAAACTCCAAATCGATTTGTTTCATAAAAATCCTATCCAAGCAAAAGTCTTTAAATTTGGTACATAGAATAGTCCTAGAATAAACAAAATACGCATGCCAAGTTTCATCGAAATCGGCCACGCCACTGCCCACAGCCCATATAATTCAAATCAAATTTTTCTCACAAAATGCATAATCCTCTTTCAGAAAATTTATAAGTATTTTGCGCGTAAATTTAATGAATAGTTTTCCATCCTTCATTTCGTTGCAGTCAGAAGACTGAGCTCAACCGAGGCAACTTCTTTTAATTCCAATGAAAACTGCCAACGCTGAATTTAATAAAGCCATTTTAATTCGTTCATATCAACCAAACTACATATATTTGTAATACAAATAATTTTGTTTTTAAATAATTAAAAAGAGGGTTCTGTTTTTTAATAACAACAACATTCACATTTTAGCAGTGAAAATATTTTAGGTGCAAAAGGTACTGAGTTGCATGCAAATTTTCGTTAGTTTTCACTTTACAATATTTTAGTGAATTCACTAGAGTTTTTGTATGACGAAATATGATTTTTTACGATAACAAATTATGGATTTTTCTTATTGAAACACTTCTTTATGGAACTGCATCATTCGATTTTTGAAAAGTAATTGTCGAAAAATTTCTTTGTTGCATCCAAAATACCTCTGTAGCGGTGTGGCTCTGCCCATATAAGCCAAGTTTATACACTTTGAACAATTTGTTTGCGATAGTGCAGTTATTTCGTGTATTCTTCTTTTTTATTTGACGTCAATTCAGATTTGTCCGTAATTTTTTTCTTGCAAACTTCTTTTGATTTTCTCAAATCAGAGTCAGTATTTGACTCTGCAAATGCTAAAAATGTATGTATGTACTAGCTGACCCCAGCAGACGTTGTCCTGCCCGTTCTGCTTGGGATGAATTGGTTTTGTTATTCATTGATATTTCTTTAAAAATGCAGACATTCCGAGTTTTAGGAAAAAATCACCATAAAAATGTCTATTAAACATAAGTCCACTACAGCGCCATCTACCGGTTACAATCATACATACAAACTATTGTCAAGGCAAACCATACATATATTTTCAATTTCAGTCAAATCGGTCTGGAAATGCGGATTTTGCAAATAACTTGACTACTCCGCGATTTTTCGCGGTTACGATAATTCTAAAACACAGGTGACCCCGAACTGAACCTAATGTGCAATTTTCAGCCCATTCGCTCTTATGGTTTTGGAGATCATGCGTTACTAACAAACGTACAAAGGATTTTATATATAAAGATGTATGTATCAAAGATCTAACAACCCACAAAAAATATCTCAGCAACTTAATCGGTCAATCCAATAAAATATGCATATTCAAACCGCAAAGATTTATGCATTTTTTTTTATGCAGCGTGATCCATTTCGAGGTTCTCTACTTTTTTTAAAGAAAAAAACAAGAAAATTCAAATCGAATGGGGAATGTTTATTATCATTTGAAAGAACATTACTTGGCTTTTATTTTATGAAGATTATGTCTATCAAATGTTGGTCTCGGCAACGTCTCAAATGGTCCATCCGTTGAGTCCAATTTTCGATGACTTGTTCGAGCACTTCGACTGGCAACTGGCGAATGACACGCGTGATGTTTTGCTCCAAGGCCTGAATCGAAGCGGGTTTGTCCGCATAAACTTTAGACTTTACATATCCCCACAGGAAAAAGTCTAACGTTCACACGATCTTGGTGGCCAATCGACCGGCCCAAAACGTGAAATTATCTGCTAACCGAAGTGTTCTCTCAATAAATCCATTGATTGATGCGATGTGTGGGAAGTGGCGCCGTCTTGTTGAAACCAAATGTCGCCGAGATCACGAGCTTTAATTTCAGGCATAAAATAGTCGGTTATCATGGCACGATAACAGTCGCCATTGACGGTTACGTACTCACCGGCATCATTTTTGAAGAAATATGGACCGATGATTCCGGTACGTCGGATCGGGAATCGGTCAATGGCAAAAAGATAGCTCTTAAGGAGAGTTAAAATATTGCTCATGGGTGTCAAGGTCGTGGGCCGACTGGAAAGTGTTTTTTTGGATTTAAAAAAAGGACTTAGCGCAATTGGCGAACGATTATTTTGATAATAACACTGAATAATTTGTAAACGTTGTTCAGTCTTAAGTCTTTCCATGATGAAATGCCAAACAATACTTAACAAAAATAACATGACAGCATGACACGACTCACACGTGATCTGTCAAAAAAAGACTATTGTAAAAAGTATCTCTACCTTGATGACCCTATTGAAATTTCGACCAGATTTTTCTAGAAAAGATGTAATTCACACTACTTTATCAGAACGCCATTTCTATACTAAGCCAACGATGTATCAATTGGCATATGTCATCGATGGATCAATAATTTTCACAGTGCTTTGGTGGCTGATTGCGGGTACTTCGGCGGGATATGATTTTGAAGTGACGTTTCGGCCATTTGTAATATGTGATGATCGGTCATTCGTTTTTCATTGTATTCAGTAGTGTTTACAATTTCATCATGGAGAGATATACGCAAGAACAACGTTTACAAATTATTCAGTTTTATTATCAAAATAATCGTTCTCCAATTGCAACTTTTCGTGCGCCAAGTCCATTTTTTTTAAATAAAAAAAAACACTTTTCAGTCGACCTACGACCTTGACACCCATGAGCAATATTTTTGCTCTCGTTAAAAGCTATCTTTTTGCCATTGACCGAATGTGGCTACGTGCCACACAGCAAATGAAACAATTGAATTGTTGCGAGAAAATTTTTAAAAATTCGATTATTTCAAGAAATTGGGATATTGGATGACCTCCAAGAGTTGTGATTTAACACCATTAGACTATTTCATATGTGGGGTTATTTGAAGTCATAGATAGGTCTTTCAAACCAGACTCTCTTCAAGCGTTATAAGTCAATATTGAACGTGCAATTCATGACATACGACTTGATTTAGTGGAAAAAGTGCTCGAAAATTGGGTTCATCGAATTCGTTCCTGCAGAAGAAGTTGTATCGATTGTACTTCACATTAAATAAAAAACTTTTGAATTTCCTTAACAATAAGTGTGTTTTTTTTTCAATGAAATCATATCACTCTTATATAAAGAAATATTGCATTTCTTGAAAAATCGATTTTTTAATATTAATTTCGCTATACATAATTGAAGCATAACCGCGAATAACGTTGTAAGCGGCATTAGCTCCGTGTGAACAAAAATAACTTTTAATTCAATAAATATATAAAATTTAGTTTTTGTTACGAATTTTTGACCATTTTAATTCTATCGTTTACAACGTTACTTGCGGCTATGATGCAATTGTCTTGTTTTTAATATATTTGAAATAAAGTTTACATTACATACACTGAGCAAAATCGACTTTTTTGATATGTTTGAATCGAAAGAAAATATACTTGGAACAGAAATTTTTAAATATTATATATTTTCGAGCAAATAAATTTTATTTGAAAATCAATAAAATATATTTAGAACCCATATGTTACAGCCTGTTTCTGTAACTTAAAATTTTGCTTTCGTTCGCTTGCCAGACGACAAACAGCTGATTTGGGTTTCACTAACTACCATCACAACGGCAAGTCGCACGATAATGAACTCGTACGAAAACGTAATCATTTCAGTGTAAATTTTGGTTTCTCTATCTCTCTTTGCTGTCATCTGGGCGAACACAAGTGTCAGATCGAGTCACTTTATTTTATTTGTCGACTGATAGGAACAATGCAATAAAAACGTTATTAAAAGCAAAAAATAAGTAGATATAAATATAATTATGGTAAAAACAATTAAAAAATAATAAAATTGTATACATATGTTTACATTTTTAAGCATAAAGAAGTCAACATTGGCAGCTCGCTAAGATGGAAAAATTCATCAGTGCACAATGAGAGAGAGGTGAGAGAGAGAGAGAAAGAAATGAGAGTGTTGGATCAGCTCAACTGAACCACCCAGGGTTGATTTTTGGCCACCACTAGAGTAAAGGATACAGAGTTGTATTTTCTAAGGTCGACCATACAAAATGTATGATTTTTTAAACCGGAAGTTGTGAAATTATTGACCTGGCAATTACATTATTTGTCAATTGGTAAATTGTTAACGTTATTGACGTAAAGCCAGGCGAACGAACGAACGAACCTTAGAGAAACCAAATTCCAGACGAAAGTGAGTGATTGGTTTTCGTTCGCAGAGACTTTCGTTAGAAATACAGAAACAGGCCGTTAATATATTAGAATAATATATATTTGCGAACTAATTTTCTCAAATAAAATATGTGTTTAAATACCAATAAAATTATTGTTTATGAATATTTCCAAATATATATTATTAAAAAAAAGATTTTCAAAACTTTGCTGAATTTTTCGAATTATAGTTTTAATTTTTTTCCTTGTTTTCGAATTATGCATTCCTATTAAAATGGCATACTTACATTAATTACTATTTGAAACCACTTATTTTTACTTTCTAACTATTCCAAGTCATTATTTTCAATTATAAAGAAATTTTACTAACATTAAACATTTCTAAAAATTACATTTAAAACAAGCAAATAGATCTTTGTTTGGGAAATAACATATCCAAATAAAAAATATTAGGATGTAAACATAGTTTTGTTTAGAACTACATCCTCCCACACATATAATATTTGTTTGTGTCAAATATTATATATTTGGAGTGCACCCTAAAAATATTTATATTTCAAGCAGAATATGTTTGGGACAATATACTACAGAGCCGATTTTTTTTCAGCGTGTAGTAATCGATTATACTCGTCGAATGTAGTTAAAACAAGATAATTGTGGTTAAATTAAGAGAACAAAATTCGATGTTAAAAATTGCAATATTTCCTTTAATATTGATTTCTCGAACAAAATATAAATGTTCTATGGGGCACTGAAGTACCCGCAATCATTTACCGAAGAGCCGAGAAAATTTTCGATTCATTGATTTTTTTGACAATTTTTACTTATTTTCTAACCCCTTTATAAAATAATTAGAAATTGCCAAAAAAAAAAATGAATCGGGAATTTTCTCGGCTCTTTGCTAAATCCGGTACTGACAAAAAAATGCACAAAAAATTAAAATGTGGAATTTTGAACAATCGCATTTACCGATAGTTTATACTCGTCGAATGAAACTGTTTGATGCAAACTTTTTCTCAATTGTAGTTAAAACGTGGATGTCGTAACGAACTTAGAAGAACAAACATTACTTTAAAAAATTGCAATACGATATTTCCATAAATATTGACTTTTCTAACAAAATATAAATTTTCTATAGATCATTGAAGTATCCCAAATCTTCAAGCGAAGCGCCGTGCAAATTGTCTATCCCCTGTTCTCTAAATTTTCACAAAAAATTAAAGTGTGGAATTTCGAAATATCGCAGATACCAATTGATTTTACTCGTCGAATAAAATCGTATGATGCAAACTGTTTCTCAAATGTAATTAAAACCAGGAAGGAAAGGCTAAAGTCGGGCGGTGCCGACTATGTAATACCCTACACCACTCTCGTAATATTGAATAACTCTGATATATAAATTTTGTAATTCATGTATAAATTGTTTACATAAATTTACTTTTGGGACATTTTATACTTAAATAATACCCTGTACCACAGTGTGGTGTAGGGTATAAAAACGATTGGATCTAAAGAGCCAAATCGGATGAAACATATATATGGGAGCTATAGCTAAATCTTAACCGATTTTCTTCAAATTCGGTAGTGTTGGTTCATGGATCAATAAACTCTGCCATTCTAAATTTCAAAACGATTGAATGTAAAATACAGCTTGTATAGAACTAAAGGGCCAAATCGGACGAAACATATATATTGAGCTATAGCTAAATCTTAACCGATTTTCTTCAAATTCGATAGTGTTGGTTCACGGATCAAGAAACTCTACCATTCTAAATTTCAAAATGATTGGATGTAAAATACAGCTTCTTCAGGACTAAAGAGCAAAGTCGGACGAAACATATATATGGGAGCTATAGCTAAATCTTAACCGATTTTCTTCAAATTCGGCAATGTTGGTTCATGGATCAAGAAACTCTACCAGTCTAAATTTCAAAACGATTGGATGTAAAATACAGCTTTAATAGGACTAAATGGCCAAATCGGACGAAACATAAATATGGGAGCTATAGCTAAATCTTAACCGATTTTCTTCAAATTCGGCAATGTTGGTTCATGGATCAAGAAACTCTACCATTCTAAATTTCAAAACGATTGGATGTAAAATACAGCTTCTATAGGACTAAAGGGCCAAATCGGACAAAACATATATATGGGAGCTATAGCTAAATCTTAACCGATTTTCTTCAAATTCGGCAATGTTGGTTCATGGATCATGAAACTCTACCATTCTAAATTTTAAAACGATTGGATTTAAAATACAGCTTCTATAGAACTAAAGGGCCAAATCGGACGAAACATATATATGGGAGCTATAGCTAAATCTTAACCGATTTTCTGCAAATTCGGTAGTGTTGGTTCATGGATCAGGAAACTCTACCATTCTAAATTTCAAAATGATTGGGTGTAAAATACAGCTTCTACAGGACTAAAAGCAAAATCGGACGAAACATATAAATGGGAGCTATAACTAAATCTTTACCGATTTTCTTCAAATTCGGCAATGTTGGTTCACGGATCAAGAAACTCTACCATTCTAAATTTCAAAACGATTGGATGTAAAATACAGCTTCTATAGGACTAAAGGGCCAAATCGGACGAAAGATATATATGGGAGCTATATCTAAATCGTAACCGATTTCAACCAAATCGGATGAAACATATATATGGGAGCTATAGCTAAATCTTAACCGATTTTCTTCAAATTCGGTAGTGTTGGTTCATGGATCAATAAACTCTGCCATTCTAAATTTCAAAACGATTGAATGTAAAATACAGCTTGTATAGAACTAAAGGGCCAAATCGGACGAAACATATATATTGAGCTATAGCTAAATCTTAACCGATTTTCTTCAAATTCGATAGTGTTGGTTCACGGATCAAGAAACTCTACCATTCTAAATTTCAAAATGATTGGATGTAAAATACAGCTTCTTCAGGACTAAAGAGCAAAGTCGGACGAAACATATATATGGGAGCTATAGCTAAATCTTAACCGATTTTCTTCAAATTCGGCAATGTTGGTTCATGGATCAAGAAACTCTACCAGTCTAAATTTCAAAACGATTGGATGTAAAATACAGCTTTAATAGGACTAAATGGCCAAATCGGACGAAACATAAATATGGGAGCTATAGCTAAATCTTAACCGATTTTCTTCAAATTCGGCAATGTTGGTTCATGGATCAAGAAACTCTACCATTCTAAATTTCAAAACGATTGGATGTAAAATACAGCTTCTATAGGACTAAAGGGCCAAATCGGACAAAACATATATATGGGAGCTATAGCTAAATCTTAACCGATTTTCTTCAAATTCGGCAATGTTGGTTCATGGATCATGAAACTCTACCATTCTAAATTTTAAAACGATTGGATTTAAAATACAGCTTCTATAGAACTAAAGGGCCAAATCGGACGAAACATATATATGGGAGCTATAGCTAAATCTTAACCGATTTTCTGCAAATTCGGTAGTGTTGGTTCATGGATCAGGAAACTCTACCATTCTAAATTTCAAAATGATTGGGTGTAAAATACAGCTTCTACAGGACTAAAAGCAAAATCGGACGAAACATATATATGGGAGCTATAACTAAATCTTTACCGATTTTCTTCAAATTCGGCAATGTTGGTTCACGGATCAAGAAACTCTACCATTCTAAATTTCAAAACGATTGGATGTAAAATACAGCTTCTATAGGACTAAAGGGCCAAATCGGACGAAAGATATATATGGGAGCTATATCTAAATCTTAACCGATTTCAACCAAATTCAATAGCGATCTTAACAGCCGCGAAATACTCTAAACTGCAAAATTTCAGAACGATCGGAGTGAAATTGCGACCTGTAGTCGACGAACAACTTTACATGGACAGACGGACGGACGGACGGACAGCTAGTGATTCTGAGTCGATCGGTATACTTTAAGGTGGGTCTAGCTGTGTTATTTTCAGGTGTTACAAACATCTGCCGTGAAACAAACTTATAATACCCTGTACCACAGTGTGGTGTAGGGTATAACAAGATACGTATATCGAAATTAAGTGAACAAAATCAATTTTCAAAAATTACAATATTTCCTTAAATATCGGCTTCTTGAACAAAATATTAATATTAATATTATATGCATATGTAAATCACTGAAGTATTCCCAATCATCTACCAACGCGTCGTGAATATTCTCGATCCAAAAATTGTTGCCAATTTTTTCTAATTTTGAAAAAGCTAATTTTGAAATATGACTCTATAAATTAAATTGTTGAAATTATTTTTTCCCCTGTGTTCTGCATTCCGAGAGCGGATTGAATCCGAATTTCCTATTCATAAAATTGTTCATAATTTATGTTTGAAGACTTTTGAAGATTGTCTGTAAACGCAGATTCTTTGTATTTTGCCATTCTAACATATTTGATACGTTCGAAAACTATTTGGACCCAAAAAAACAATGCTGAAACTCGATTCCGAACGGAAAATTCCGATTTAAGCCACATTCGGAATGCAAAACAGAGGCATTTGCCACCTTTCTAGAGCTATTGATTATAGTCAACTTTCGAAAGGAGGGTTTCTTCTATCTATCAAACCACATTTCGCGCAATAATCATCTAAACGAGATAAAGAAAAATCAATCTCCAAGAATATTTACAAGTTGTAACAATTGTAATAAAGCAACTCGTAAATATCTCGAATATCGCCTGTTAATTAATAGTTACCTTTCTTACAATGATTGTGACAAATCAATCATAAGATGTTATGTATTTTGTGATGGTATCGTAAGATTGAAAATTGGTAACGAATACTGTTTACACCGTCCAACCAATAACAATTAAAATTGATGTGTACCACAAGCACTAACCACTGGAAGAGGATTTTTCCCACAACACTAAATCAAGAATATGATGATGATGACGATGATCAATCTATCGCAGATCGGAGGGTTGGTTGGTACAATGGATGGACGGATGGATGGCTAGGTGCCTCCACAGGCTTAGACAATTCATGGGGTGTAACAAAACTCCACATCCAGCCAAAGTGGGCTGCTGATACACCGGTATTCGTGGTACAGGTACACACAACTTGAATTGGCTGAATAAATGATCGGCCATAAAAGTGAAATATTGCCTATTGACGGAGTGGAGAGAGGAGTGTTTTTGTTTTTGTCGGGATGTAACTAGTCAAGGCGTGCGTAATCGCGTAGTCTAAACCTCTCATGTAAACAACGTACGGTCAATGTCGGCTAATTTTTGATTTCTTTGCTTTTGTAGATGTCGACCAACAATACAATAGAGTACTACAACACTCGTAACAAATATGTGTCTGTGGCAATAGGACTGACTGACTGTCTCTTGATTTGTTCACAGTGTGTTAAAGAATCAAACCATGTAATCAAACATACAACAGCAGAAACGGCAGCAATTCACAGATAACACTAAACGGCGTTGTTCTACAGCTCGGAGATCAAAGGAAGAGTCGTAACACAATTAATTAAATTTCAGTTTTGATGGATTCGTTACACCTACAGACAGACGTGTGATAAACGAGAAAAAATGCGTGAGCAGCCCTCTCGACAATCTGCTCTAAGACATCCACACGAGAATATTGTGATGGGAACGAAGGCTACACACTCGCAACAAGATCAGGAGAAGGACCTTTTCACATTCCACCATTTTTTAAGATAACAATATATTAGACTGAAACATGTTCGTAGATAATAACGATACTTTTCGGTCCTTGATCAGACATATGTGACTAGGCATTTTATGCAATTTTAACTTATTACACCGTGCGAATTCTAAGATTTTGATATGAATAACTGAACAGTAACAGATTTTATTTTTTTGTTCGTTTATCTGAGAGTTGCTTGGCGAGAAAGGGTTTAAAAAAAAGTCTAAATAGTGGGTGGGTCTAAAGTGGGAATAGCAATATAAAAAAATCTAATATCTCAGAAACTATTGATACTGACAACCACTAAGGCAAGACTAAAGTCGGGCGGTTGTTTGCTAAAAAAATGCACGGAGAACTATTATTACTATGAACAGTTGGGGTCTATATCCAAACATTAACCGGTATGCCCCATTCTCAATAGGGATCGTCCCTAGTCTAAGAAATGCCACTGTACCAAATTACGTAAAGATCGCTCCATATTTGCGACCAGCCATTTGATCACATAAATACATGGACTGACATACGGTGATTCCATGCCGATCGGTACGTGTATAATAAACTATGGGTCTATCCCCTGTATATACGTGTATAATAAACTATGGGTCTATGCCCGCGAGTTGTGTGCAACCGCGGCGAAGAATCGCCCTCAAGATCTCAGGCGATTCCCCAAAACGTTCGGTTTTCTGTGACATTTCTAATAAATAAAATCATAAAAATTACGACAGTTAATAATTTTAGGTTTTATTGTAAAGTCTGTTCTCTTATGAAAGACATGAGATGTATACGATAATGTGTAGAACAATTACTAAGTTTCAGTTATTTTAGAAAAACTTCCAGAGCCAAAGTTCCGACAATTTAAACACAGTATATTTTTAGCCATTTACCACAAGGCATAATTTTTTAACAAAAGTTGTAGGAAAATTCGAAAAATTTTAAATCAGACACTTAAACTTTTCACCAAAAATACACAAAATATGGTCCTTTTCAAGAATGGCTAGAGAATTTCAAAAAAAAATAATTGATTGCAAATATTAATCAATTCTGCTGTAGGACGCTCATTAAAGAAGTTATTTCCATTTAATTTTAAATAGGGAAATTCCAAAATTTCACCAAAAAATTAGTTATTACAAAATGTTGTCCTTTTCACTTTGGAACAGTTATGTAAAGAGTTATTGTCATATTTTATTTGGTTTTGAATGTTTAGCAACAAATACGTGATCACACAATATCGCCCTTTCCACTGTAGGACGCATTTTTAAGGAGTTATTAGCATTTTTATTTCTCTACGGGAATTCAAAATGTCCATCGAAAAAAGTGGTCACAAAATATCGTCCTTTTCGCTCTAGGATGATTATTTTAGGGCTATTGGCATTTCAAGTTAGGATAGGGAGTTGAAAATTGTATTTAAGTGAACACAATTTTTCATCTTTTCGGACTAAGTCGCTTATGTAAGAAGATGTTTCCATTTAAGTTTGGCCAGGAAATTCTGCATTTTAACCAAAAAAATTGTGATTACAAAATAAAATCCTGGAAATTTGGTTTGGAAATTAATAATGCTATTTTGGTCCATACGGCTTAATGCTATTTTGGTCCATGCGCCATTTTTGTGTTTTTTGAATTAGGAGTTAATAGTATTAGTTTCAAGCATGCTCTTTCACAATCTGCAATAATATTTTTCCTACCTCGACTAGTTTTCGAGATATTGGTAGGGTAAATCTATTTAACTCTGAATAACGGGACATAATTTTGATACTTTTGTTCTATGTTTCCATTTTTCTATCGCCCTATATTTGACTCAGTATTTTGCGTTCTTTCGATCACAATATGTAAATTACTCTCTTCCATACCGACTCTCTTTATGGTCCATGTAATACAAATACGAAAAAATATTAAAACAAAAGTTGACATAGACCAAAATGCCATTTACAAAAATTGTTATAACTTGCTTATTTTTGAATTTAATGGCATCGAAATGCATTAGAATTATATAAACACTGTTGGGAACCCTATGAAATAAAAAGTGTGTAACTCTTCAGTCCCGTTTTTACTCAAACAATAAATTGAGCTTTTCTCCGATCATACAAAATGGCGTATGGAACAAAATAGCATTGAGCTGACGATAAATGATCACAAAATATCATCCTCTTCACTGTAGAACGTTTATTTAAAGAGTTTTTTCTATTATATGTTTGACTAGGGAAATTCAAAAGCTTGACCAACAAATAAGTGATGACAAAATGTCGTCGCATTGGTTCTAGAACCCTTAGTAAGGAGTTGTGTCATTTCAAATTTGCCAAGGTAAATTCGAAATATTCATCAAAAAACTAAGTGATCAAAAATATAGTTCGATCTAGGATACTTATTTTAGGAGTTCTTGACATTTCATGTGTGGGTAGGGAATTGGTAATTTTATTTAAATGATCACAAAATTATGTATCTTCTGCTCTAGGCTGCCTATTTAAGGAGTTATTGTCATCTTATGTTTGGCTAGGAAAATACCAAATGGAAGATTATTTAAAGAGTTATTGTCATTTAAATTTTTCACCAAAACGGTAAGTGATTACAAAAAGTTGTTTTTTTTTTCACTTATTTAAGGAGTTTTTGTTATGTTATCTTTGTTTGGCTAGGGAAATTTAAAAGTTTCATCAAGACATTAGTGATCACAAAATTTCGTCCACCCTGCTTTAGGACTAGCGTTTGGACATCGAATCCTAAACAAAGTTCCCGAAATTATCAAGATTTTTCACTTTTTGATTAAACAAAATTCCCGGAAATTATCAAGAACAAACCTTTTTTACGGCCAGGTGTTCATGCAATGTCGAACGTATGCTGGTGGAAGAAATGCCCAAGGATGCCTCTATCCCAGGGTATGTCACATGACGATCTTGCATTATCAGTTCCCGCACGGCATCAATGTTCTCTGGCACAACGGCCGTTTTTGGACGACCTTCGTCATTGAGCGAGCGTCGGCCGCGATTGAGTTCATTAAACCAGTTTTTCACATGCTATAGGATGGTGCTTCATCGCCATACAACGATTTAAGTTCATCGATGCACTCTTGTCGTGATAATCCACGTCGAAAGTTGTGAAAATTATCGCACGAAAATGTTCACGAGTTAACTCCATTTTTTTGCCAAATTGATTTTTTCAAGTCACTGTAAACAACACAAATGATGGTCGTACTTCAAAAAGTTTTCAGAGTACGTTAATGCTAAAAAATGTCAAACTTTCCAATGGAAATGTCAGATGGCACCAGGCAACACTTAGTGTTGCCTAGGCCAGAAATATATATAGCAACCCTCGTAACCGACACACTTGATAGTCTGAAGTAGAGAAAATTTCCTATTTGGTCATATACTGAAGAATATATGACGATTTATAACCCAATTAGTCTTCTACCGTAGAGTAGATGACCCAGTTGCTCGCCTGTTGTAGAGTAGATGGTATAATTGGTCGCATACTGAAGGGTATATTGCCCAATTGATCATCTACGGTAGAGCAAATGGTCCAATTTTTCGTTTAGTGTAGAGTAAATGGTCCAATTTGTCGTTACTGTAAAGTATAAATTCCAATTAGGGGTCTACTGCAAGGTATATTGATAAATTGGACGACAACTGTAGAGTAGATGGGCCAATTGGTGGTCTAAGATAGAGTAGAAGAACGCATTGGTCGTCTAAGATAGATTAGATGACTCAATTGGTCGTCTACTGCAGTTTAAATGGAAACGTCAGATGGCACCAGGAAACACTTAGTGTTGCCTAGGCCAGAAATATATATAGCAACCCTCATAACCGACACACTTGATAGTCTGAAGTAGAGTAGATTTCCTATTTGGTCATATACTGAAAATAGATGACGATTTATAACCCAATTAGTCTTCTACTGTAGAGTAGATGACCCAATTGATCGCCTACTGTTGAGTAGGTGGTATAATTGGTGGCATACTGAAGGGTATATTGCCCAATTGATCATCTACGGTAGAGCAAATGGTCCAATTTTTCGTTTAGTGTAGATTAAATGGTCCAGTTTGTCGTTACTGTAAAGTATAAATTCCAATTAGGGGTCTACTGCAAGGTATATTGATAAATTGGACGACAACTGTAGAGTACATGGGCCAATTGGTGGTCTAAGATAGAGTAGAAGAACGCATTGGTCGTCTAAGATAGATTAGATGACTCAATTGGTCGTCTACTGCAGTTTAAATGGAAATGTCAGATGGCACCAGGAAACACTTAGTGTTGCCTAGGCCAGAAATATATATAGCAACCCTCGTAACCGACACACTTGATAGTCTGAAGTAGAGTAGATTTCCTATTTGGTCATATACTGAAGAATAGATGACGATTTATAACCCAATTAGTCTTCTACTGTAGAGTAGATGACCCAATTGATCGCCTACTGTAGAGTAGATGGTATAATTGGTCGCATACTGAAGGGTATATTGCCCAATTGATCATCTACGGTAGAGCAAATGGTCCAATTTTTCGTTTAGTGTAGAGTAAATGGTCCAATTTGTCGTTACTGTAAAGTATAAATTCCAATTAGGGGTCTACTGCAGGGTATATCTATAAATTGGACGACAACTGTAGAGTATATGGCCCAATTGGTGGTCTAAGATAGAGTAGATGAACGCATTGTTCGTCTAAGATAGATTAGATGACTCAATTGGTCGTCTACTGCAGTTTAAATGGAAATGTCAGATGACACCAGGCAACACTTAGTGTTGCCTTGGCCAGGAATATATATAGCTGCCCTCGTAACCAACACACTTGATAGTCTGAAGTAGAGAAGATTTCCTATTTGGTCATATACTGAAGAATAGATGACGATTTATAACCCAATTAGTCTTCTACCGTAGAGTAGATGACCCAATTGATTGCCTACTGTAGAGTAGATGGTATAATTGGTCGCATACTGAAGGGTATATTTCCCAATTGATCATCTACGGTAGAGCAAATGGTCCAATTTTTCGTTTAGTGTAGAGTAAGTGGTCCAATTTGTCGTTACTGTAAAGTATAAATTCCAATTAGGGGTCTACTGCAAGGTATATTGATAAATTGGACGACAACTGTAGAGTAGATGGGCCAATTGGTGGTTTAAGATGGAGTAGAAGAACGCATTGGTCGTCTAAGATAGATTATATGACTCAATTGGTCGTCTACTGCAGTTTAAATGGCTCAAATGGTTGTCCACTGTAGAGAATTTGTCATAAGTTGTCGTCTACTGTAGAGTAGATGGGTCAATTAATCGTCTAATATAAAGTAGATGGCGCAATTGATCGACTACTTTGTGGTAGAAGACCCACTTGACCGTTTCAGAATTGTACGGTCGCTATTCTGTTCCAAAAATGCTGTTGGACAGTGTAATCAATCATAAAATTAATTTTGATGTTGCGTCATTTTGGATTTCAGATGACGATATGTATTATTCATTCAGGCAAACGTGATTTATAACTTGTAGATTGTTGGGAATACACCTTTTTAAGTACGAAAAAATAAATAATTTTTATTAGGAACTTTAGCCTTGCATTTATAAATTTGTCATTTTAATAGAATGGCGTTAAAAGCTTATGAGTACATCGATGGCTTAATATAAAAAGGGCGTATCTTCACTTTGTCATAATTGCGTTTTCCGTTTATTTCGGGGAGGAAACTGTCAAATGCACCTTAGTTTTATTTTAATTTTCGGGGCTATAGTTGCAAGTAAAGGATTTTGAGGTATTGTAAAAACACCATAAGTCTAGTCAATGAATTTCTTTGGTTTTTCGTGCCCCTGTTAAGGAACAACAACATCGATATACGCCCTTTTTATATTAATCTATCGAAATGTATTTTAATGCAATGATCGATTATCTAACAGTAACTTAGTTTTGGATTTATTAGTTAACGAATTATTGCCATTGCCATATTGAAGTTATTGCTATTTCAAGTATGTGTTCACAGTATAACCAAAAAATAAGTGATTATAAAATATTGCCCTTATCCTTCTAGGGCGCTTGTTTGAGGAATTATTGTCATTTGGCATGTTAATTAAAAATTTTCACCGAGTCGAGCGTTTTTTTGTCTTAACTCCACACCCAGAAAATTTGTTAATTTTTTTTTACACAGCGCTTTAAGAACTAATTATTGGTGTTGCACAGTGTAATTAGAACAACAGGTTCAAGTACTTTTTACTTGAAACTGTTGAATAGTTACAAAAAGTTCAGAGTACAAAAAAAAAATTGTCATAAAATTAAAAAATTGCTCCAAAGATGGCCTTAGTCTTCAAAATAAGTACATTTTGTAATTAAAATGTAGATAATTTCATTAATATTAAGTAATTTACTTCATTTTAAGTACATTTTCTTAATTTTAAGGGCAAAATGTTTATTTTGAAGACTAAGGGTGTCTTTGGAGCAATTCTTTAATTTTAAGACAAATTTTTTTTCAGTGGAGGTATTATATTTTTTAATTTTTCTGGTGTGGTTTGCGTTGTTGGTAGTTTTAAATGAAACATTAAAAAAAAAATGGTATTTTATGATTACCACCTCATAAACTGTCTCCATGTCGTTTTCGTTCATCATTTCTTTCTTTGTGTTCTTTCTACCTTTTGGTCTATACTCGCAGTGTCATTGTGGTGTTTATGTGTTCATTGGCATAATTTGTGCAATTTCCAGGAATCAAAAAATCCTTTTGCGTGTTCACGCGTTTCTTATACAATTTTGTTTGTATTGCCTGAACGCTGATGTATTGTTGCTGAGTTTTTGTTCTTTCGCATTATCAGCGTTTATGTGTGCTCGTTGTCATTGATCCTCTGTAAACAGACCGAACGAGCGGATCTTTTAGTTTCATGTCATTTAGATGCGAAATTTTATCAACATCGTCATCGGCCTCATTCCATCCGTCTGTCCGGCCGTCTTCTCCTCGTCATTCATATTGAAATTTCAGTCTCGCTTGTCATAATGTTGCATGAGCGCGATATTTCGAACAATAAAACTATATAATCTTGTGTTTTTGTTAGTTGCATTGTTTAGTGTAGTGTTTTGAAGAGTTGTTGCATGTTTGTTGCATTTTCACAGAGAACGCAAATGAAATGTCTTCTCATTTACGAGTTTCATTTGCCCATCCAAAAAAGGACATTAGGTTAGTTTCATCAGTCATCAGTTGTTGGCACTTTCGTGTCGGCCGCTCATCATTTCGGAGTTCATTGTTGTTGTTTTTTTCCTTTCTTAAACACATTCATACCTCCTCTGTAGATATTTACTTACCTACATTCGGAGGAGATGGTTTCCTCCCAATACCAAAATGACTGATTACAGTTTAATGTTGGCATGCGATTTTTGTTATTTGCTTAACCTTCAACATAAGGACAGACAACATTTACATAAATCCTGCAATAGTTGTAATGATTATGACAATTTCTGTTTTTTTTTTGTTTGGGTCATAGATAGATACTGCTTTAGTTCAAATACGAATTGTACACAAATATTAATACAGGATGACCCTCCATTGTTTAATCTTACACGCGGAAAATCGACATTTTCGATATGGTTTGAATTGGAAGAAAATATATATATTAGTTTTTCATCTTCAAATATTGAATTATATAGACCGTTCTATCGACTCAAATAAAGATTTCATACATTTATCTTAATTGTATGTTTTGTGTTTTAAATCAAATCCGAAACCTCTTAAAAAATCAGTCGTCGTTAGAACTAAATATAGTTGCGAAGTAACTTTCATTCAAACAATGTTATTGTTTAAGAGTTTTGCCAAATAAATTTTTATACCCTCACTTTAGTGTGACGAGGGTATATATCATTTGCTACGGAAAAAAGTGTAACACATCGAAGGAGTGACCTAAGACCCCAAGTATGTTCGGAGGAAATCCGTTTTGGGTCATTTTAAGTCGAATGAGCAATGTCCGTCCGTCTGTCTGTCTGTCTGTCTGTCTGTCTGTCTGTCTGTCTGTGTGTCTGCTGGCTGGTGCGCACGATAACTCTCGAAAGGAGTAACCGATAGACTTCAAATTTGGTATGTGGTAATATTTTTTTCTATCTCCGGCTAAGTTCGAAGATGGGCCATATTGGTCCACTCCTTCTAGTACCTCCCCCACAAAGGGTTAAAATGTTGTGAAATATTGATTCTTTAATAACTGCTATACTAATTATTCGAATCTTTTGAAATTCCACACATAGTATTAGCTTATTAGTCGCTATGAACTCGAGAAAAACGGGCGAAGTCACCACGTCCCTTTTGGTACCTCCTACACAAATGCACCATTTTTCACCAAAAGTTAACAGCTTATAACATTAATAACAGTGTATAAAAATACTTGAAATTTTATACAGTATTATGCTTTTATATTGCCTACAGTCCAGGGAAAAAATGGGTGTTGTTGCCACGCCCCTTTTGGTACCTCCCACACAAAGGTAACTTTTTGCACCAAAAGTTAACAGCTTATAACATTAAAACCAGTGTATAAAAATACTTGAAATTTTGTACAGTGTAATGTTTTTATAGCCACGCCCCTTTTTGTACCTCCCACACAAAATGTCCAAATCATACCACAATTTAATGTCTCATAACGTGTATACCAGTGCACATAAATGCTTATAAGTCGGCACAGTGCAATGAATTTAAAGTATCTAATGTTCAACGAAAAAAAGGTGTATTTGATAAACCCCTTCTGGTACCTCCCACACAAATTGACAGAATAATTCGAGTAATATTCAATATTACATTACTCACAAAGTGAGGGTATACCTTAGTCGGTTTACCCGACTGAAACTTTCTTACTTGTTTTATTAACATTTTTTTTTCGAATTTTAGTGTTAATTTTTCCAAGATTTAGTGTTATATTTATACCCTACACCACACTGTGGTACAGGGTATTATAACTTTGTGCATTTGTTTGTAACACCCAAAAGGAGAAGAAATAGACCCATCGTTTATTATACCGATCGACTTAGAATCACTTTCTGAGTTGATTTAGCTATGTCCGTCTGTCTGTCCGTCTGTCCGTCTGTGCATGTATTCTTGTAATCAAAGTACAGGTCGCAATTATGGTCCGATCTCGACGAAACTTTACACATATCTTTTTTTTGGCCCAAGGACGATCCCTATTGAATTTGGTTCAAATCGGTTCAGATTTAGATGTAGCCCCCATATATATGTTAGCCCCGATTTGACATGTAAGCGCTGTAAAAACTTTGTTTTATATCCGATCAGTATGAAATTCGGCAGAAAGAGGTTTCTTATTACATGAAGGAATACTGCTAAATTCGGAGAAAATCGGTTCAGATTTAGATATAGCCCCAATATATATGTTACCCCCGATTTGACATGTAAGCGCTGTAAAAACTGTATTTTATATCCGATCAGTGCGAAATTCGGCAGAAAGAGGTTTCTTATTACATGAAGGAATACTGCCAAATTTGGAGAAAATCGGTTCGGATTTAGATATAGCCCCCATATATATGTTACCCCCGATTTCACATGTAAGCGCTGTAAAAACTGTATTTTATATCCGATCAGTATGAAATTCGTCAGAAAGAGGTTTCCTATTATATGAATGAACACTTCTAAATTTGGAAGAAATCGGTTCAGATTTAGATATAGCCCCCATATATACGTTACCCCCGATTTGACGTGTGAGCGCTGTAAAAATGTTATTTTATATCCGATCAGTGCGAAAGTCGGCAAAAAGAGGTTTCTTGCTACATAAAGGAATATTGCCAAATTCGGAGAAACTCGGTTTGGATTTAGATATAACTCCCATATATATGTTACCCCCGATTTGATCTGTAAGCGCTGTAAAAACTGTATTTTATATCCGATCAGTGCGAAATTCGGCAGAAAGAGGTTTCTTATTACATGAAGGAATACTGACAAATTCGGAAAAAATCGGTTCAGATTTAGACATAGCTCCCATATATATGTTACCCCCGATGTGACATGTATGCGCTGTAGGTCGTATCCGATCAGTACGACCATCTATTCAGGGAAGATGGGTTCAGATTTATATTAAAGCTCCATATATATGTTCCTCCTGATTTGGTATCAAACCGCTATAGAAGTTGTATTTTACTTCCGATCATTAAAATTTTCCAGAAAGATGTTTCTCACTTTAGGAACGAATATTGCTTAATTTAGCGATTATCGTTTCAGAATTAGATATGGCAATGACCCTTATAGCATTGTTAGGGAGGTGCAGGGTATTATATAGTCGGCCCCGCCCGACTTTCTGCCTTTCCTTACAGGTTTATACTTAAAACCAGTTTATACTTAAAACCAGTTTATACTTAAAACCAGTAAGGAAAGGCAGAAAGTCGGGCGGGGCCGACTATATAATACCCTACACCTCCCTAATAATGCGATAAGGGTCATTGCGATAATAATTTGGAATAATTGGCAAATGGGTAGGAACATATTATCTAATTCTGGACCGATAATCGCTAAATTAACCAATATTCGTTCCTAAATTGAGAAACATATTTCTGGAAAATTTTAATGATCGGAAGTAAAGTACAACTTATATAGCGCTTTGATACGAAATCAGGAGGAACATATATACGGATGTTATATATAAATCTGAACCGATTTTCCCTGAATACTCATTCATGTACGAGTGAAAAGACATCTTTCTGTCGAATTTCGTACTGATCGGATATACAATACAATCTCTACAGCGCTTACATGTCGAATCGGGGGTATATCTAAATCTGAACCGATTTTCTCCGAATTTGGCAGTATTCCATCATGTAATAAGAAACCTCTCTTTGCCGAATTTCGCACTGATCGGATATAAAATAACATTTTTACAGCGCTTTCATGTCAAATCGGGGGTAACGTATATATGGGGGCTATATCTAAATCTGAACCGATTTCTTCCAAATTTAACAGTGTTCATCCATATAATAAGAAACCTCTTTCTGCCGAATTTCATACTGATCGGATATAAAACAAAGTTTTTACAGCGCTTACATGTGAAATCGGGGGTAACGTTTATATGGGGGCTATATCTAAATCTGAACCGATTTCTTCCAAAGTTAACAGTGTTTATTAATATAATAAGAGACCTCTTTCTGCTGAATTTCATACTGATTGGATATAAAATACAGTTTTTACAGCGCTTACATGTCAAATCGGGGGTAACATATATATGGGGGCTATATCTAAATCTGAACCGATTTTCTCCGAATTTAGCAGTATTCCTTCATGTAATAAGAAACCTCTCTTTGCCGAATTTCGCACTGATCGGATATAAAATAACATTTTTACAGCGCTTTCATGTCAAATCGGGGGTAACGTATATATGGGGGCTATATCTAAATCTGAACCGATTTCTTCCAAATTTAACAGTGTTCATGCATATAATAAGAAACCTCTTTCTGCCGAATTTCATACTGATCGGATATAAAACAAAGTTTTTACAGCGCTTACATATGAAATCGGGGGTAACGTTTATATGGGGGCTATATCTAAATCTGAACCGATTTCTTCCAAAGTTAACAGTGTTCATTCAAATAATAGGAAACCTCTTTCTGCCGAATTTCATACTGATCGGATATAAAATAACATTTTTACAGCGTTTACACTTCAAATCGGGGGTAACGTATATATTGGGGCTATATCTAAATCTGAACCGATTTCTTCCAAATTTAGCAGTGTTCATTCATATAATAAGAAACCTCTTTCTGCCGAATTTCATACTGATCGGATATAAAACAAAGTTTTTACAGCGCTTACATGTCAAATCGGGGCTAACATATATATGGGGGCTATATCTAAATCTGAACCGATTTGAACCAAATTCAATAGGGATCGTCCTTGGGCCAAAAAAAAGATATGTGTAAAGTTTCGTCGAGATCGGACCATAATTGCGACCTGTACTTTGATTACAAGGATACATGCACAGACGGACAGACAGACGGACAGACAGACGGACAGACAGACGGACATAGCTAAATCAACTAAGAAAGTGATTCTAAGTCGATCGGTATAATAAACGATGGGTCTATTTCTTCTCCTTTTGGGTGTTACAAACAAATGCACAAAGTTATAATACCCTGTACCACAGTGTGGTGTAGGGTATAATTAACATAAGCAGCTCTAGCTTTTGTTTTACAGCGCAATTTTTATACCCTACACCACACTGTGGTACAGGGTATTATAACTTTGTGCATTTGTTTGTAACACCCAAAAGGAGAAGAAATAGACCCATCGTTTATTATACCGATCGACTTAGAATCACTTTCTGAGTTGATTTAGCTATGTCCGTCTGTCTGTCTGTCTGTCCGTCTGCCTGTCTGTCCGTCTGTCCGTCTGTAGATGTATTCTTTTAATCAAAGTACAGGTCGCAATTATGGACCGATCTTGACGAAACTTTACACATATCTTTTTTAGGCCCAAGGACGATCCCTATTTAATTTGGTTAAAATCGGTTCAGATTTGGATATAGCCCCCACATATATGTTAGCCCCTATTTGACATGTAAGCGCTGTAAAAACTTTATTTTATATCCAATCAGTATGAAATTTAGCAGAAAGAGGTCTCTTATTATATTAATAAACACTGTTAAATTTGGAAGAAATCGGTTCAGATTTAGATATAGCCCCCATATATACGTTATCCCCGATTCCACATGTAAGCGCCGTAAAAAAATTATTTTATAACCGATCAGTGTGAAATTCGGCAGAAAGAGGTTTCTTATTACATGAAGGAATACTGCCAAATTCGGAGAAAATCGGTTCAGATTTAGATATAGCCCCCATATATATTTTACCCCCGATTTTACATGTAAGCGCTGTAAAAAGTGTATTTGTAATCCGATCAGTACGAAATTCGGCAGAAAGAGGTTTCCTATTACACGAATTAATACTGCCAAATTTGAGGGAAATCGGTTCAGATTTCTATATAGCCCCCATATATATGTTACCCCCGATTTTACATGTAAGCGCTGTAAAATGTGTATTTTTAATCCGATCAGTTCGAAATTCGACAGAAAGAGGTTTCTTATTACATGAATTAATACTACCAAATTTGAGGGAAATCGGATGAGATTTAGATATAGCCCACATATATATGTTACCCCCGATTTGACATGTAAGCGCTGTAGAAGAGGTTTCTCATTACATGAATTAACACTGCACAATCTGAGGGAAATCGGTTCAGATTTAGATATAGCCCCCATATATATGTTACCCCCGATTTGACATGTAAATGCTGTAGAAACTGTATTTTATATCCGATCAGTGCGAAATTCGGCAGAAAGAGGTTTCTTATTACTCGAAGGAATACTGCCAAATTCGGAGCAAATTGGTTCAGATTTAGATATAGCCCCCATATATATGTCACCCCCGATTTGACATGTAAATGCTGTAGAAACTGTATTTTACATACGATCAGTGCGAAATTCGGCAGAAAGAGGTTTCTTATTACTCGAAGGAATACTGCCAAATTCGGAGAAAATCGGTTCAGATTTAGATATAGCCCCCATATATATGTTACAACCGATTTGACATGTAAGCGCTGTAGAGACTGTATTTTATATCCGATCAGTACAAAATTCTACAGAAAG
Source organism: Eudasyphora cyanicolor (assembly GCA_963930755.1). Taxonomy (NCBI): domain Eukaryota; kingdom Metazoa; phylum Arthropoda; class Insecta; order Diptera; family Muscidae; genus Eudasyphora; species Eudasyphora cyanicolor. Next base: position 168,289,649 of record OZ005736.1, on the reverse strand, counting down.
ATGTCTTTTTACATGAATGAGTATTCAGGGGAAATCGGTTCAGATTTATATATAACCTCCATATATATGTTCCTCCTGATTTGGTATGAAAGCGCTATAGAAGTTGTACTTTACTTCCGATCATTAATATTTTCCGGAAAGATGTTTCTCAATTTAGGAACAAATATTGCTTAATTTAGCGATTATCGGCTCAGAATTAGATAATATGTTGCTGCCGACTTACCAATTATTCCAAATTATTATCGCAATTACCTTTATCGCATTGTTTGGGAGGTGTAGGGTATCGGCCCCGCCCGACTTTCTGCCTTTCCTTACTGGTTGTTACTTTGAAGCGTTTTATTTAGAGAACACTTCGGTGAGCAGATAATTTCACGTTTTGGGTCGGCCGATTGGCCACCAAGATCGTGTGATATCACACCGTTAGACTTTTTCCTGTGGGGATATGTAAAGTCTAAAGTTTATGCGGACAAACCCGCTTCGATTCAGGCCTTGGAGCAAAACATCACGCGTGTCATTCGCCAGTTACCAATCGAAATGCTCGAACGAGTCATCGAAAATTGAACTCAACGGATGGACCATCTGAGACGTAGCCGCGGCCAACATTTGATAGGCATAATCTTAAAAAAGTAAATTCCAAAGAATGTTTTTCAAATGATAATAAATATTCCCCATTCAATTTGAATTTTCTGTTTTTTTTTTTTTAAATAGGGAACCTCGAAATGGAGGATCACTCGTCTCAGATTGTCCAACCGTTGAGTCCAATTTTCGATGACTCGATTATGTTGACCATAAGTTGAGCGAAGTGCACGAAACACATTCCTCACAGAACGTGAATTTTTTTGTAAACGTTGTTCAGGCGTAAGTCTTTCCATGATGAAATGCCAAACAATACTTAACAAATGTGACATGACAGCATGACACGACTCACACGTGATATGTCTGAAAAAGGATATTGAAAAAAGTATATATGGATCACCCTATATTATGGCACATACATATATTGTATATTTGGGAAGATGTTTTCTAAACAAATCGTTGTTTCCGTCCTAATAAAGGGTCCGCTATCTAACGTTTTTTTTTTTCAACTAGTGCTTATTTCGTGAATGGTAACACTTACCTCATGTCTGATTTGACAGATAATTAGTTTTATCATTCCGCTGAACGAATATGGTTGTGTATACGCTTGAACAAGTGGGCCTGCGATCGACTTACAGAATATGCCAATTTTGCCAAAAAAAATCATCTTTTCAGATGAAGCTCATTTTGATCTTGGCGGGTATGTAAACAAGCAAAATTGTCGCATTTGGGGCACAGAAAACCCGCACGCATATGTTGAAAAGCCGATACACCCCAAACGAGTCACTGTTTGGTGCGGATTTTGGTCCAGAGGCATAATTGGGCCATTTTTCTTCGAAAATGAGCAAGTGCCCGTTACAGTCAATGGCGATCCTTATCGGGCCATGTTGAACGAATTTTTGTTCAGAAAAATTGAAGAGGAGGATATTGGCAACATTTGGTTTCAACAGGACGGCGCTGCGTGCCACATAGCCGAAGCTACACTCGATGTTTTGGGCGATGTTTTCAAAAAAAAAAGTTATTTGGCGACCCTTTATTTTTTATTTGGGACTATTATTTACGAAACAAAAATTTGTTTGCGCAAACATTCAGAAAATATTTCTATACCTTAATTTCAAGACAAGTTTTACGTTCTTCAGTAATTCAACGTTAATTTTTTTCAGAACTAAAATGTTTAAATGTTTGTAAAATTCCTTTATAATTGAAATGATAGATTGCTTGAATGGTTGACAACAAATGACGACTTGCAATAAATAGAAATTAAAAATTAGTTATTTAAAACAAAAGTTATTGCAACTGATGTCATTTTAATTTTTTGAATTATTTATTTATGTATATGAATTACAATACAAAGTAAATGTATGTTATAATTGTACGGTCCAAGGAAAAGCCGGGTTACAAGGACCATGTGGCTAGAGTTTGCAGCGACAGACAAGGGCCTCTGGTGGGAATCGAACCCACGACCAACAAACTCATAGGCGAGCACGCTACCAACTCACCTACTGGGGCGCTCTGATGTCATTTTAAATTTGTAAGTATAACTCGACGACGATTTTGCCCCGTGTAATTTTTTTCTCCAAGGAGATGCGAAATGAAATCAACACTTCCATGTCCAGCCAGGGGTCAAACCCTTGCTTTGTACTATAACAACTTAACCGATTAAAAGGAAACGTGGAACATATGAAAATGTAATAGTATAATAAACCAATTGATTTTCCGAGACCCGTTTTGCGACCTCTGCGAGGTTTTATGCAGAAAGTTTACACAGAAGAGTGTGGCTGTAATAATACCCTTCACAGATTTACGAAATTTGAACAGTTGGGACCAAAATTATACAATTTTTTCTAATACATAAAGAGTCGATTAAGAGCTAAGGGCCGATTAAAAACCTATATTTGATAAACATTCAAGTAGATTGATCGTGAATATTACCAATATTTTATGATCGCCGTATGATCATAAACACAGCAAGATATTTGTGATTTTTTTAAATACTTTTACATCTCTTTTACTATAGCCAAATTCCTTTTGAGTTTTTGGGTCCTAATTTTTGGCTCAATTATAAAAATTACTAATGTTTCAATAGCACCAGAACTGACAACGGCCACGACTATCTAAAGTAGCCCATATACAACAATACCGGTCAAGTGGTCAAAAATAACTTGGAGATAACCCAAAATCAAAGTATGCAACTTTTAAAATATTGTCGTATCTATCCACCAAGTTTTAAGAAAATAGGCCCAACCCAGTAGACGTAATGCTGAAAAATAGTAATTTAATAATCGGCCTGTGGTCAAACCGACAAAGAATTTGAGAACCAATCGTGTTATAGTCGGTGCAGACGTGATCAAATAGAATACTTCACGGCCACTCAAACCACCTTAAAATTGGAAAATTTGTAAAGTGCTATTCTTTGACATGACAGCTTTTGGTTGAAAATTGCTATTCTTTGACAAGTCGTCCTATACAAATAACATATAATAAGTAATATAACAAAGTTGAGTTATGTGGTACTCAGAGCTAAGGATTTTCATACTAAAACTTGGATTAGCTTCAAAATTATATGTTGTCTTTAATCACGGTATGTCATATAATAACTCCAAATCATAAAAAAATAAAACTAAAATTCGAAAATGTAGCAAAGTTTTGAAAATCTTTTTAAAGAATATATAATTGGACAAATTCCTAACCAATCATTTTTTCTGTATGTTAACACATAGTTTACTTGAGAACAATTTTTAACAATCCGAGTAAAAAGTATATCTCGTCATATATAATTATATACGACGCCATATAATTTTATGTAAAATTATATCCGAAAATTGGTGGATGTAATTATATATATTATTTTATATGATCATATAAAATTAGATATAAATATATATAATGAGATAACATTTTATCCGAAAAATGATTATATCTAATTATATATATTTATACAAAATTGTATATAATTACATATGGGCATTTCCGCCGAATGGTCAACCAGGGCCGAAAAATTAAATGTTGGTAATCATCGTATTTTATTGTGAATAATTGTAAAAAAATTAATACAAAATGTCTAAATTTTTGAAATATAATGGTTTCATCTCATTGTTTTCATGAGAAAATTTGCCTAAAAACTAAAAAATTTTATTTTTTCCTTTTTAAGCTACTTTTACAGACATTTTTATATTTAATTATTTTACATATAAAAGCATATGTTATCCTTGCACTCTTTCTACAAAATTTCTCTATTACAATCAATTAAGAAGAGAAAAATGCAAGGAGACCAAAAAAAAAGTTCGATTAACGAGTAATTTAACGGTTAAAACAGATGGAAAAATCGTACGTTCGCGACCGGCACCTAAGCCAATTAGCAAAAAAACTAATAGAGATAATATATTGTGTAAATACTCGATAGAAAGCTACATTAATCCTCTTTTAAAATAAATAAATAGCTTTAGAATATTCCGGTCCTTTTCGCAGATTTTTGCATGTTACTAGATTCAGCCAAAGTTGACTTCTATTTCGCGTACGTTCGTGACCACATGTTTATTGCTATCATTATGAAAACTAAAACGTGATGAAACCCATCCTTTGCACCTAACATAGAGCTAATAATATGCTATCAAATCACCAAAAAAATGCGGGGAAAATTTTTGTTTTCTATATTTTTTGTACATCAAAAGCGTACGAAACGGAAATGCCCATATGTTTTTATATAATTATAAATATTATATTTGAGGATGTTCTCTATATTAATACACGAGTATATTTATATATATCAACATTTCAAAATGTATTACTTTAGATTTTAGACGATTTTATTAATGAATTAAAAATTGAAAAATGAACATGAACCAATATTTGTTTAAAATAAATTAATGATAATTATGATCCGTGATTATGCATTCTCTTTATTTCGCCAATTCTCTGGGAAATGGATTTTGCAATTGTCTTGGTGTCCCGAAGTTCCCAGTTCCTCTCCATTCCAATTTTCATAGCAAAATCTAAAGAACATAAATAAAATTTAATAAGGAAGCTCTTCTCCTCGTCACGTAAACATACCTATTATAGCCAATCTTGCTTGAATGGCAAGCGCCATAACATTTTGTTGTTGCCTCTCTTTACCCTGAGCTTGAGGAGACATGCCTGTCAATGTGGATGTTAGTAGGGTCTGCAAAGTAAAACCCCCCCCCCCCCCCAAAAAGTTTTCTGACTAAATACGTTGGCTTTGTTGACGATCCAAGAGTCATATTTAAGATTTTTTGACGACAATAAATATTGTTCCTAATATCGACCATCTGAAAATAATAAAATAGTTGCATCTGAATCATTGCATTCCTTTTGTAAATAAAACCAGTAAGGAAAGGCAGAAAGTCGGGCGGGGCCGACTATATAATACCCTACACCTCCCTAACAATGCGATAAGGGTTATTGCGATAATAATTTGGAATAATTGGTAAATGGGTAAGAACATATATATGCGGATATATCTAATTCTGAACCGATAATCCCTAAATTAAGCAATATTCGTTCCTAAATTTAGAAACATCTTTCTGGAGAATTTTGTAATGATCGGAAGTAAAGTACAACTTCTATAGCGCTTTGTAACCAAATCGGGAGGAACATATATATGGAGCTTATATATAAATCTGAATCGATTTTCCCTGAATACTCATTCATGTAAAATAGAAACCTCTTTCTGTCGAATTTCGTACTGATCGGATATAAAATACAGTCTCTACAGCGCTTGAATGTCAAATCGGTGCTAACATATATATGGGGGCTATATCTAAATCTGAACCGATTTTCTCCAAATTTGGCAGTATTCCTTCGTGTAATAAGAAACCTCTTTCTGCCGAATTTCGCTGTGATCGGATATAAAATACAGTTTCTACAGCTATTGAATTTCATATCGGGGGTAACATATATATGGGGGCTATATCTAAATCTGGACCGATTTTCTCCGAATTTGGCAGTATTCCTTCATGTAATAAGAAACCTCTTTCTGCCAAATTTTGTACTGATTGGATATAAAATACAGTTTCTACAGCGCTTACATGTCAAATCGGGTGCAACATACATATGGGGGCTATATATAAATCTGAACCGATTTCCCCCAAATTTTGTATTGTATCACGAGATTACTCTCTGTCAATTTTTGTACAAATCGGTTACAAAATGTTGCTTATACAGTGCATATATGCCAAATCGGAGGTACATATATATGGGAGCTATATGTAAATCTGCACCGATTTTAACCAAATTCATTAGGGATCGTCCTTGGGCCTAAAAAAAGATATGTGCAAAGTTTCGTTGAGATCGGACCATAATTGCGACCTGTACTTTGATTACAAGAATACGTCTACAGACGGACAGACAGACAGACAGACGGACAGACAGACGGACAGACGGACATAGCTAAATCGACTCAGAAAGTGATTACAAGTCGATCGGTATAATAAACAATGGGTCTATCTCTTCTTCTTTTGGGCGTTACAAACAAATGCACAAAGTCATAATACCCTGTACCACAGTGTGGTGTAGGGTATAAAAACTGATGTACAATTTCGTTTATCGACTTCCTTGTCTGAGTTGAGGGTGCAATTACTTTCATTACTACATGCTTGTCGTTTGGCGGAAGGAGATGTATTGCGGGTTTCTTCGCCATCCTTTAATTTCCTCTTCAATATCTTTATCTTATTCTTCAATTCGGCCACATTGACTTCCTACGAAATTATTTTTTTCATCATAAAAATGTGTATTGCACGTATACTTACATCTTCGCTGGAGGAGCTATAAATAATTCTCATCTCGTTCTTCACTTGTTTGTCCAATAGTTTATGTTTGTTGTTCTTACCTATAATAAAAACGTATTTTCAAAAACAAGTTCCAAAAAAATAGTTATTTTAGTTCTTACCTTTACGACCCATTGTTTTTTATATGGAAATTAAAAATGTATCTTCTTTAACAAATGACACATAAGACATAACAAAATTGAATGAAGTATTAAATTTTTTTAGTATTTGTTTCATTAGTATTGTTTGAAAATTAAGTATTGCATATATTTGATAAATAATTTATACGGAGCAATGTATAAATATCTATATATATAATTATATATTGGCCCATATATCTACTTATATAAATATATTGCCCCATTTGAAGTAATATATGATCTTATTGAAGCCATATATAATTATATGTCCATGTGTATGACACTATATGTAATTATATATGTTCTTATATATTCATATAAGATCATATATAATTTTATAAAATTTTTTTACTCGGGAAATATATTTTGTTGTAATATATTTACATATGAACTCCGAATAAATTTTCCCGATTTCAAATAAAATGTATTTGTTCAAAAATATATAATACTAGTCTTTTTGTAACCGGCGACTATGGACGTAAATCAAAAATTGTGGCAAAATTGGACCAAAATACACATCAACTTAAGGCATGCATAAATTTCACCTGAAGCAAATTAAATTTATTTGTAAATTTAAGTGAGTTGACTTGCTTAATTAGCTTCAACTTTTTAAATTATGCATCGATTTTCTTCGGAATAGTCTAATTTGATTCATGAGCAATCATACTTCACGATAAAATAGTATAAAATGTAAAGAATGTACATTTTGCGATGTTTCTACGACGTTTTTATTGAAAAATTATTAAAATTTTAAAAATAATAAAAAAAATTTGGGAAAAAAATTGAATGCGATTTTCCTCCGTTTCCGCCAATAGTGCGGCGTTGCCCGGATTTATTTATTACTGTGATATAAACATTCTCAGCTGAAATATATTCCAATGAAGAACTCAGATAACAAGCCTTGCGGCATCATTGGACCGTACTCCGTCAAAGACGATGATGACATCGACTTTATGGTTAATAGAACAAGTAATTGTTCGATGATCGCGGACTTTTTTTGGCCAAAATGGAAGAATAGGGCTTGGTTGATATGTGGTTTCCTCGCGACACCACGAGCAAATTGTGAGGCATGCTTGGTGAGTAATTAATCTCACGTTTTGGGGCTGTCAATTTGTCGCCTCGCTCGTGCGATCCGACCACACTAGACTGTTTTGTGGGGGCACGTGAAGTCTCTCGTCTATATTTTCCTTTGATTTTCCTGTTAGTTAGGGCTGTTTGCATTTCAGATGACGATATGTATGGTCGTTTTAAATTATTGTACGAACACTGACCACAGTCCGACAATTCAAAATTATATTTTGCGCTTATATTTTTCGTGAATGTTACTTCACATTTTCAAAATTGTGGCTTTGTATCTCGTAAAGGGCCTCTGAAAGTGCAATAACAATACTCATGTTTTTGACAGCCTTCGAACTGACTACAGGCCAAAAAATGAATACATGAATAGCCCTTTTTCCAAATTAATTTTCTTTCAATTCGAACATATCAAGATCGGCGGTTTTGCCCCGTGCAAAAGATTTTATAATGTACCTTAATTAATTCAGAAATATTAAGTTCGATATCAGATAATCATAAATACATATATTTTCCAACCCCATACATATACATATTTCTGGTATAAATGTCTTCACCAGTCTCACAGGACATTTTATAATTTGTCCGTTCTCCATTTTAGATACTCCCATAATCATAGCCATGTCATGTCCCATTGTACTGTACACATAATATGTACTTGAAATGTCACGCTTTTCCGATTTTAATCTCAAGTGTACGTCGGACGTATCCATTATAGAACCACTTCATTCGACTCAAGAGAAATCAATGGCAAACTCTGAAGATGCCATTTGGTATGGGAAAAAATTACAAAATATGAAAAAACGCAAATAGCGAACGACGTCATTAACAAAATATGAAATAATGAAAAGCATAAACTAATTTGTTGTCGTTGTTGCTCGTCGCGTCGTCGTAGTCGCCGTCAACCCCTAATCCCACAACATTTATTCATTCATTTAAATTAAAATATGGCAGGACACTTCAGCTCAACAACCAGGACAACATCGACAACAACAACAATCTCGTCAACATTCGTCAAATCCACACCGGATATGCTAAATACACAAAATTCGAGATGCCATTTTATTATCCATGGGAGAGATTCAAAAGCCAGCCTACGTCTGTTTGACTGTCTGCCTGTCCGTCTGTACGAATGTCGTCGTCTATATGCAAACAAGAATCACAAAGCTCAAATGTATGGCATCAAGTTGTTGATTGTTTGCTTTCATTAAAGGAATATGAATACGACGATGACGATAATGACGACGAGTACATCCCATCATTTTGCTCTGCTAGAGTCCACTCTTATGTACCCAACCCAGAAGCTCAACTGGAGTATTACGGCTGGGAGAATGAGTGCGGAGTGTATAAACAAAGACACTGCCTGTTGGAATATGTCAAAAGGATAAAATTGCGCCATAGAAAAAAATGACGATTTTTTTGCTCTCCTTTGTTATCAGAGTACAGAGTGCAGTGCAGAACATAGCAACTCTTTGACGTGCGTTCATTCATTATACTTCGCTACCACCACCGCCACTTTGCATTGGGTGCTGCTAAAGCCGTGGATGATCCTTGAGTCCTTTTAATGAAAAATACAAAAAAAAAAACATGGATACATCATGCTTGGAACTTGGAAATACCAAAAGAAAGTTTATGTGATGAGGAAGGGCGTGTAAGCTACTACGAAGGGCCTTATTCCTAACAGATAGATATTTCTTGACGACCACAATTAACCGAACGAACAAAATTCGATCGCGCAGACATGTTTTATAAAATTTCAAAAAATATTCCCCATTTATGTTCGGAAACAAATTTTGGTTGTCAGATATTTTCACAAATAGTAGAATCTCAGTAAATGCAATGCGTATATATTCAATTGATTCTATATCTTTATTTATTTATTTTTTTTGGTATATTTTATTCTATGGATAAATGTATAAATTATGACCCATATGGGTAAAAATAAAACAAGTGTGTCACCATTTTTTGGAAGGTCAAGATTTTTTTGAAATAATCTGGTTGAGAATTTAAAAAAAAAATAAAACAATTTGAACCGTTTAGCAAAATTTTGATTTTTTCGCCAGATATAACCCATTTAATTTTTCCGAGTGTGTTTAGAAAACTGCAATATTCTCCGGAAATATTGAACGGATTCGACTGACATTTTTGCAGGTAGGTCCGAAACATTTCCTAAAATCTAAATATATCATAAACTTTAATTACCAACTGACCATATGAAAAATATTGCAAAATATTTTTTGCATATGCGAATAATTTCACTTTCTGGAGCAGTGTTTTGTTATATTTTATATTTAAAATTCGTCCTATATTGACGTCCACCAGAATCAGAAAAACATTTTGGTAGATCGCGCTTTGTAAACATTTACAGCAAATTTACGGACAATACCTTTTTGAAAATATTTTTGGTTCATTATTACAGGACCTCAAGGACCTTACCGATTTTGTCCAAATTTACACAATAGCTAAATCCATTAGTTCTGAGTCCAAAAACGATCAAGTTCTCAGCATCGCTAGCGTCCAAACTGTTAATATATAATTTGCAATATCTCTGGCAATATCTCTATAAAATCGCGATTCTTTAATACATACAACACCTTAAGCTTTATTTCTCTCTTAAGAACATATAATATTACTATTTTATTGTAAACCATACAAAATGTTATTATTTGGTAATGAAATAATACAGAACTGACTTTAGAATTTTTAACATAATTTCATTTTCAATGTATGGCTAAAGTTTTAGAGGCAATATGCTGAATTTTATAGTGGTTTTTAAAGGTTTATACCATGAAATAAACCGTTGGACTCCTTTCCTTGTGGTTATTTGAAAAAAAAGGTGTACGCCGATTAGCCAGCAACTATTCAGGAGCTACAGGACGATATAATTCGGCACATTAACGGCATAGAACCTCAATTATGCCTCAGCGTCATCGAAAATTTTGATCATCGGATGGAGGTGTGCCGCCGAGGTCGCGGCGTCCATTTGGCCGATATTTTGTTCCATAGATAATTTAACTATACCAATTTTATCATAATTAAAAGAAATGACAATAATTTTCTAAATAATTTGTGTTTTATTCAAAATCAACATCGGCCCTTAAAATTTAACCACTCTTTACTATGTGTACTATAAACACATTACACTGAACGAAATGTAAAGTGTTTGTATGTGCTGGAATCGAAGTTATAAGCTGTTAACTTTTTGTGCAAAAAGCTAATTTGTGTGGGAGGTACCAAAAGGGGCGTTGCAATAACGCCCATTTTTTAAGGGTCTGTAGGTTCTGGAAAGTGTTTTTTTTTGGATTTAAAAAAAATGGACTTAATGGCTAACGTTTATTTTGATAATAAAATTTGTAAACGTTTTTCAGGCGTCTTTCCATGATGAAATGCCAAACAATTCTTAACAAAAACAACATGACAGCATGACACGACTCACACGTGAACTGTCAAAAAAGGCAATTGAAAAAGGTGTCTCTACTTAGATCACCCTATATTTTAAACTTCTATTAATTCTCTAACAAATAAGCTTTGGATGGATGTGGGCCTAAAATTATTTAAATTTTTTTATTAATTATTTTAAAAAATTTTAATATACAGAGTGATATCTGAACGATTTTATTAAATAGCGATAACTTCTGAATGAGTTATCGGAAAAATCTCAAGGGTCCCCGGGCCCTCCCCCCTGGAAACGTCCCTGGTTAGGGCCACCGAAAAACATGCGTATTTTTAAGTGAACTGGATAAATAATTAATAGGGACATATAACTAAAGACGTTTTTGCTTTTAGCTACAAGGGAGGCGGCTGTGAAGCTGACGCGGCGTATATCGGCGGAGTGCCACAGCTTGCGCCGCCGCCATTTTTAGCGGCTCACATCGGCTGAAGGTCAGCCGACGAAGTTTATTTGGTGAGTCAAGAAGATTTGTTTTATACAGATTAAGAAGTGTTGTATTAAAAATACCTTGTAAAACTATTACAAAGACAAAAATGTAGTTTGTCTGAACTCTGATGCCCTCGATTTTTGTTTAAATGGGTAACAATTACTTACAATTTGAAAAATATCTAATACTAGCTGAACCCGGGCCACTTCGCTGCCCCATATTTCCGATCCCGTCCTTTTTGGACCACTGACGTAGACTGCCAGCAGAACTGCAGTGGAACAAACACACAAACAGACAAACAAACGATTTGCCACGCCCACATTTTCCCCGCCCACTTTTTGCAAAATTTTTTTTCCCAAAACCATCTCAGACCAAATAGCTTTCAAACAAAAGAAAAAATTTTAAAATCGGTCCAGTGGTTTAAGCGTCTATAAAACACATACATACATACATACATACATACATACATACAAACATTTTTCCATTTTTATATATATAGATTTGAGGTGTGACAGTTGAGACAGAACTACCGGTTTATTTTAAAGTACATATTAATACTCAAATAAAATGTATGTATTTACGTTTACGTTACGTTTTTGGAAATAAGATCTTTAATTAAGTCGACTTAGCGTGACATTGTATTTGTAAATTCTAAATAATTTCAGTCCTCGTAAACGAGAATTGTAGTTGTCTAAAATTTCGTTTCTGTGAAACGAGTTTTGTCGTTGCGTGTGGTTGGCATGCAAGAGCAAAATTCGATGCATGCTTTTGTAAATTTCAACATCTATGTTCATGGTGTTGTTCTCTTCTCTTCAATTTACAAATAAATACCAAAAATGAGGCGGAAAACCCTTTCCGGACTAATGTCGTTTGAAACTGCTAGGTCTCCTTACAAATTAAGCGAATGTGGTGTGACGACAACATGTCTATTATGATTAAATTTTTTTGTAGGACTATTTAATGGTCCTACAAATACTGATCGTATTATTACTATCGTCCTTCACTTCACTTCTATTTCTTAGCATATTGCGACGAATATGTAGAATCTTTGAATTTTAGCTCTTAAATAAAAAGGCCTTATGAAGAACACCCCTTTAGCAATTCAATACACCACCGAATGCTTAACATGCCTGAATGAATTGCAGGGGTGTGGCGGTTGGTTTATACATTAATAATAATGTCCTTTTGCATATCATTGTATGTGTGCCATATTAAGCTACCATAGTATGAGTGTATGTATGTGCGATGTGGTGTGGTGCTTTTGTGGTTGTTTAATGCTGCTCATTATAAACAATTTTTGCATAATGAATGTTGTCATTGAGAAATCTCTTAGTCTGTGTGAGTGTGTGTGTCTACAAGGATTTGTGGAACAACCACCGCATCACACAGAGATGATTAAAAATTGAAGTGAAAGGGTGCCATTACCATGAAATTCACATGCCAATGACTATTTTTTCTGTTTTCCTTTATCATAAATAAAAATGGAAGGGAACGAACTGAATCTCAGCAACAGGATTCTTGTATCACACACACACAAACATGCAGAGCAACGACAAAGGATTATGAGTTTGAGTTATGAAATATGAACGAAGTGCATGCTTGGCATGGCAAGGTAGCCAACCATATTCTCATAAAGAAGCCGCTTCCATCTGAGATTCAATAAATACAGGCGGCATTCCGAGTGATTTTTACTTAACATCAACAAAAAATTAATATGGAAAGGCATGCAGAACTTCCTCCATCCCCTTCCCCCTTAAAAGTATGGCATATTGCGTACTTGTTCACTTACAAAGATACATTTCGAAAACCTTTTGACGACGACAACTCCATAAGGGTAATTTTCAAATATTGTTCTGTCGAGTCGATTCTTTCGCCCTTGTTGCCACTGACATTTCTCGTCTCAGGGCAACAACTTATGACGTTTTACATTTTCATAATTAGTTTCACAATTGAGTTATGTTGTTTTTTACCCTTTGGCTTCGTATTAAATGTCGCTTTAGTCGTTGTAAAGGATTTGTGCAAATGCCTCATTGAAAATGTCAAAAGCATATCATTGGTTCCGTGTTGTTTTTTTAGGATTTTGGTATATTTCCAAAAAAAATATGGCGGCATTCTCTTTTTGATATCGCTAGACAAATAGACGTCAATTGGATTTTGGATGGGGAATTTGGGGATATAATACAAACATTTTTGTAGATTTCAAGAGAGAACAAAGTAAAGTTGATGGAAAACATTTCGCTAATTTAGAAAAAGAACGTCATATTTTGAATTCTGACATTTCAATGAAGTGTGTGTGTGATCTGTACAAAAATAACCATTTGGGAGAGTAGGATGACATAACTTCTGAAGTGCGTCAAATATTATTGTGTTCGTCAGGAATCAGCCCAATCATGGATCAGCTTTTAGATATTGAAATGTAGGGCAATATAGTATGACCACCACACAAAAAAATAATTTGAGTTGTGAAGTTCTTTTTCTAAATGAGCGATTTTTTTTACACGAACCTAACCTCATATAGAAAAAGAACGTCACAAATAAAAAAAAATTCAAGTGGTCATACTAAATTGTCCTACATTTGAATATCTGCAAGCTGATCCATGATTGGGCTGATTCCTGACGAACACAATAATATTTGGCGCACTTCAGAAGTTATGTCATCCTTAGAGCCCTACCGAAGTCGGATTTTAAGGCCGAAGCCGTAGCCGAAGCCAAATGTTTTATATTTGTTAAAGAATTGTTTACTTTGCACCAAAAAATTGTGTTTTCAATCAGTTTATATCTACTGCTTACGTATTTATTTACTTAGCACATAATATTAAAAACCTTAATGTTATAATGACAAAGAAAGTATTTTTTCTGCATTAAGACCTTGTATACTATTTCGATAATTTGAATACAGCTGCCCAGCAGCATAAACAACTGCTCTCTAGCACACAAGTACTTTTCTGCCACTATTTCCAAATTTTTGAAACATCTCGAGTTACAGTATTAAAAAATTTTAATGATTCTTGGACTCAATGGCCCATTATTATCTATTCGTACTACTTTTACAAGAATGCTTTCACTAGTTGGAGAGCTTTTAGGTGAGTAACTTTCTCAAATTATTTTTGTAGTATTGTTCACTTCTTTACACTTCTATGAAGATTTCCATAATAGAATTTTCTTTAAAAAGTCATATAATTCTATTTTTTTGTACTTTTTGAACAAAAAATCGGCCTTCGGCCAACTTCGGCTGATTTTGTGGCCGAATGTCGAGTTTTGGCCGTAGCCGTAGCCGAACATTCGGTCGGGCTCTAGTCATCCTACTCACCCAAATAGTTATTTTTGTACAGATCACATACACACTTCATTGAAATGTCAGAATTCAAAATATGACGTTCTTTTTCTAAATGAGCGAATTGTTTCCATCAACTTTACTTTGTTCTCTCTTGAAATCTACAAAATCATGTGTGGTGGTGGAAAAGGGTACTTGATTTTTCGATATATCAAGTGGGCGTGACCCCGGCCCCGTCCCGCCCGTATAAACCAAGTTATAAATTTGATATATCTTGGACAATTTGTTAGCGGGACTACTGTAATTTTGTGTATATGTATCTGGTGGCAGTCTACGTGATTGCTCCAAAAATGGGCGGGATCAGACAAATGGGCGTGTCCCCGCTCATATAAGCTACATTTTGAAATAGAGATAGCACAATTTGTTAGCGAGCGTGCTGCTATTTTATGTGATCAGAAATCTAAATCTCGGGCAACGAAGTGGACCGGGTACAGCTATTCGTATATAAAAAATATGAAATTCCACAAAATCTTGAGGGTATATACCAGCTGCTGCATGCCAAAAGTGTAACACATCGAAGGAGAGACCCCAAAAATAGTTGCCGGAAATCCGTTTAGGGCCATTTTAAGTCATTTGAACAATGTCCGTCCGCCCGTGTGTCTATCTAGCTGGTGCGCACGATAACTTTTGATAGGAGTAACCGATTGACTTCACCGATTGGTATGTGTCAATATCTGTGTCATTCTATCTCAGGCTAATATAAATGATGGACCATGTTAGTAAAATGCTTTGAGTATCTCCTTGATAAAGGGTCAATACTTACACCCAGGAAAATAATTGGTTGGAATTCTATTGTAACAATAAAAAATAGTAGTAGCAACAAAAGGTATATTGCCTACACCGTCTGTCGGTTGTATTTATTTATAATTAGTTGAAGCAACAATAGTAACATGAATACGATCAAATGAAAATGCTTACAACTAAATCATTGTTTGTATTAATCGAATTAAAATTGTTTTTTTCATTGACACTCGGTTAGTTGCGGTAACCAATTTTAAATTTTCATTATAGTACCATATGATCGATTTTTGGTTGTGACAACGAATGTTTTACTCTTGACAACAAAAATTGTATCAATAGACCAAAGATCATTTCCCAAATCATTTCCCAAATTTAGAATAATTAAATGTATTTTGGGAAATACAACCAAAATATTGGTTGCTGTTCTTTTGCTGATACATGACAAACAAAAAATAAAATTACTTGACATAAAAAAATCTTCAACATTTTGTTCAAGAACGGCATAGGTAATCAAAAATAATCTCGGGTGGATAATAATGTGTGGAAAGCAAAATATGTTATGCAAAATGTTTTACATAAATAAAAAATAAAAGCAACAATCATGAAATTGAAAGCATAGGGTTAAGCGATATTTGCATAAAAGTTTTGTTTTTATTTCGTGTACTAAAATGTGTGTCAAATATTTCCACATCTCATAATAGTGATGAATTTGTAATATGGGATTTTTAATATTGTTATAAATTGTTTGGTTTTTTGTTCAATAAATAAAATAAAAATTAATGAAAACTGTTTTTAATTAATTGTCGGTAGTATATGACTGACAAATTGTCAGAATAACCAATTTTTTAAAACAGTTGGTTGTGGCAACTAAAACATATAATTTACGCCACCATTTTTCGTAGTTGGCGCAATCAAATATGATTGTTGTCAACATGGAAGCAGAAGTATACCGCAACTAAAATATTTGTTGTCCTGATGGAATCGCATAAAAGGCAGTAGACAGAACTACCAAATTCGGTTGGCAAATAATTCGGTTGAGGCAACCAAACTGTATTCTGTGTGTTGTGAAATGTTGATTATTTAATAACCTCTAAACTACGAATATAAAAGCTTGAAATTTTATACAGCGTAATGCTTTTATAGTACCCATAGTCTATTGAAAAATTGGCGTTATTGTGTACGTCTCAAACAAAATGGTAAAAATAAAAAAATTTAAAAACGATTTTTTGAATTTCCCTTAATTTTTCAATATTTGTCATAATTTATACATAGATTTTATTCAAATAAACCTTAATAAGATGATAGCGATTTCGATTTTTTTATATTTTTGTGGTTATTTTTCGTCTTAGCAAGAAAGGATTTTTGAAAAAAATCTAATTTTTGAACCACAGTGACAAAACCACGTCTATACGTGAAAGTCACAATTTTCTTTAAGTCATACACGAGGAAAAATCGCTGATACGTTTGAATTTAAAGAAAATGTATTTGGAAGACAAATTTTTAAGTAATATATATTTTTGGGCAAATAAATTTAATTGAAAATTAATAAAATTATATTGGAACGTATATATTAATATAGGGTGATCAATCACAGATCACGTGTGAGTCGTGTCATGCTGTCATGTTATTTTTGTAAAGTATTGTTTGGCATTTCATCATTGAAAGACTTACGCCTGAACAACGTTTACAAACTTTTCAGTTTTATTATCAAAATAATCGTTCGCCAATTGCGCCATTTTCCATTTTTTTTTTAGATCAAAAAAAAAAACTCTTTCCAGTCGAACCACGACCTTGACACCCATGAGCAATATTTTAGCTCTCGTTAAGAGCTATCTTTTTGCCATTGACCGATTCCCGATCCGACGTGCCGGAATCATCGGTCCATATTTCGCCAAAACTGATGCCGGTGAGAAGGTAACCGTCAATGGCGACCGTTATCGTGCCATGATATCCGACTATTTCAGCGATGGGCAAAAGCACTACCCGGGGTCTTTCCTCTCACGTGTACATGAGCACACACATTGAATGAGAATTCACTATCATTCAGTCGCGCTTGGACATTCGATCGACGAGGTTGTGTCGTCGCTTGTTGCTTAGCGTGCACATAAAGAAAAAATGGATGATACAATTATTACAATACATACTTCAAGTATAGGAATAAAGTTTAGTATGTATTGTATTTTTACCGAAGAATTTCTAAATACAAGTTTAAATTATTTATTATGTTACTGCAGAAATGTATATATTATTTTCTTTTTGTCAAAATTGAATAAAGTAACGAATTTTTTAAAATAATTTTAAATGTATATATTATTATCTTTTAACGTTTTTTAATAAAATTTTTATAAACACCTAAATATACTAACCAAAAAAAAAGTTGGACACTCGAAAATGGTTAATAGAAAAAATAAAGAATTAAATAAAGAATATGGCATAATCAATACGAGTATGCAATACGTTTATTGGAAACTTTGGGTTGATTACTTTATATAACATAATAAATATGTACGTATGTGGCTCATCATAACATATTTACAATTCGATTTCTTTATGTACGCGTATAATAACCCCAAATCTACTTATGATGTTCGTTGTCCACTTTATTTATTATCTTACCCAACAAATATCTGTTAGGAAAATGCAAATACCATTTCTCGCAATGCATAAAGAGAGTGTTAACACTTCTCACACATACATAAACATTTTGTAGAAGTATTGGGTGCCCATCGCTGGACTATTTGATGCCTGAAATTGAAGCTCGTGATCTCGGCGACATTTGGTTTCAACAAGACGGCGCCACTTCCCACACATCGCATCAATCAATGGATTTATTGAGAGAACACTTCGGTGAGCAGATAATTTCCCGTTTTGGGCCGGACGATTGGCCACCAAGATCGTGTGATATCACACCGTTAGACTTTTTCCTGTGGGGATATGTAAAGTCTAAAGTTTATGCGGACAAACCCGCTTCGATTCAGGCCTTGGAGCAAAACATCACGCGTGTCATTCGCCAGTTACCAGTCGAAGTGCTCGAACAAGTCATCGAAAATTGGACTCAACGGATGGACCATCTGAGACGTCGCCGCGGCCAACATTTGATATACATAATCTTCAAAAAATAAATGCCAAAGAATGTTCTTTCAAATGATAATAAACGTTTCTATGTTTTTTTCTTTAAAAAAGTAGGGAACCTCGAAATGGATCACGCTATACATATATTACAGCAAAATATATTTGCGTCATAATGTTCATGTATTATCCAGAAAATCCCGTTTTTCTAACGACCAAATTTATCATTTTATTTATTTTTTTGCTTCTCCTGTAAAATTTTTAAATATGATGATACGCCCTTTCTCGTTTCTGATTACGATATATATGTTACTTTAGATTTCAAAAAATCTAAACAAAAACCAAAATGTTCCCGATTTCGATATAAGCATAAACCGCATAAAACCGCGATTTTATATCGCACATGCTTTTGTATGAACCTATAGGGTTTTTGTGTACAATTTAATATTTAATGTGACCTAAAATTTTAAATTGATTTCCGCAAGATAGGAATTCATTTTACACCCTCTGATTTCTTGGAGAAATAGAATTTTCCGCAGAATACGTTTTTGGCTGACGCATTATGCGAAAAAAATTGACAGGGTGGGCCATTCAAAATTTTAAATTTGAATCGGCTATAAAAAAAATACTGATAATTTTTTCAAATTTCTGGTTCTATTGGAAAGGTTGATTTTTGTCATTTAATAATGGAACACAATATCATTTATAGCCAGTCATATGAAATAAAATGACAAAATTCAACCTTTCCGCCAATTGAGAATTTTAGGGACGGACTCAGGTACGGGTTGGCCATTTAAAATTTTAAATTTGATTCGACTATAAAAAAAGAACTGATAATTTTTTCAAATTATTGGAAAGTTGAACTTTCTCATTTAATAATGGAACACAATATCATTCATATGACTACCACTACAGGCTCGGCAGTACCTCATCCGACAATTTAGCAGTACATTTTCGATTGTTTTGGGGTCGAATCTTTTCAATGGCAACTTCGATTTCATGTTTCAACTCAATTGGCTCTGGATGCATTGCGTAACATTTATCCTTAATGGCTCCCCACAGAAAATAATCCAAAGGGCTCAAATCACCAGTCAAAGTGATCGGTAGTTCAAATTTAAAATTTTTAATGGCCCACCCTGTAAATGTTTTTTCGCACAAAGCGTCAGTCAATGTACATTGTTAGGAAGCTCTAGGGTATTATAAAGTCGGCCCTCCCAACTTTCTGCCTTTCCTTACTGGATGAAATACATCGCATTTATTGGTTATCTTTGAATAATTGAAGGTATAGGAACATTTTAGATCACACAAAACTGAATGCATGACTACTACTACACAAGCTAACACATAATGTTGGATGCGATAGCCTTGAGCTATGGGAAATACATAAACGACACCACGTTCAGCTTTGTGCAGGATGTTTTTTTTAGACGAGTAGACACCCTGCATGACCTATCCTTAAGATGTAGTTACCAGACACGAGGTTTGACTTATTTGAGAAGCCTCATAAAAAGGACTAAAGACAAAAATTGAATTGAAGTTTCTGTAAAACATCTATTACAATTTAAATTGTTCAACAAATTTGGGCAATAAACAAACTGAAATTAATGTTAATGTTTTGTTGACGTTTTTGAAAAATTTTAATAGCACATCTGAATGGAAACTTATAGGAAGATTACACTATGCAACAAAACATTTGTTTTTGTGCCTGATATATAAAAACTTTTTTGGTGTGTATTGAGGCATATTATTTTATGGGACCCCAACAAAAAGTTTTTTTTTTGGTAAAAGTTCTTCCTTAAATTCCAAATTTCTAGGATTGTAGCTTTAGTATTGGGACTATATTTTTGATGTATAAGCCCGATAGAGTCGTAATGCCTTACATGCGGAAAAAATCGCTTTTGTAGTATATTATCTCAAAGGTATTCTGGGTGCAATATACATATGTTTAGGGTACACTTGAAATATACTATAAGTATATTTAGCAGACACAAATATTATATATTTGGAAGCCAATTTTTAGGATTTTCAGCAGTCCTAAGATAATTTTTTTATGATGTTAAATTCCTTTATTATTGAAATTGTAAAATCGTGTATTATGATACAGTGCTTGATGGATTGACAACATGGATTGGATGGATTTAAACAAAAATTTTATTATTACTTATGATATTTTCAATGAAAAATTAAAAATGAAATTCGAAAATGTTTTTAGAAGTTTTTTGTTAATGATCGATTTAATTTTTAATTAGATTTATTTATTGAATGTTTTCACATTCGAATTGTTCAGCTTTTTCGATCAACTCTTCCTTTCGAAAGAGAGGTTTTTGTGGTGTATTGGAAAAGATAAGACACTGCGCTCTGAAAGCCATGTAAACACATACCCTTATACGTATTTCAATCCTGTGCGGGGATATCATCAGAGGGTTTTATACACGACACACAGTGTGAGCTTGTAGTTGTGGCGATCATCACTTGGGAATTATATACCTACGAAGAAAGCGTACAAGCCACACAGCCAAAAACCTGCAACGTTTTGAAAATCTTTTTAAACAATATATATTTGTAGATATTTCTAAGCAATAATTTTATTTGAATATAAATACATATTTTATTTGAGAAAATAAGTCCGCAAACATGAATAATAAATGGTTTGTGAAAATTGCGTGAAATAGGAAATTTTAACTATGAAAAAAGAAATAATTTGTTGTTAGGCCCTTTGGAATTTCGTTAATAAATTCGCCATTTTTGATAGTAGGTCGGTAAATATTTGTCGGATGTGTATTTTGATGCAGTGTACCGAAATCCATCAAAAACTGAATTTCCATTTTCTTGTTGTCACGCCCTTTTTTCGTTTCTGATAACGATATGTGAGCTTTATCCAAATTAAAACCGATTTATTTCAAATTCGCCTGGGAAGTTCCTAGGGGTAATAAAAAAATATGTAACTTTTTATTGAGATCGGCCAATAACTTTGATCGATATAACGTTTTTTAAAAAGGGGCGTGGCTTCGCCACTTTTACCAGAAATAATTTATTTCAGTTCCAATGACTTACCCGCCAAGTTGCATCTTTCTAGCTCTTATAATTCACTAGATAACGCTGAAAAACGGCGTAATTTCCCGAACTTTCTTTAGTCCTTGTATGTTAAAAATCTTGAATTTTTTACCGATTTTGTACAATACAATACCAACCGTTGCAGGACAACAACACATCTTTCTGCAAAATTTCAGCCACCTAACATGTTGTCTGCTTTCCACGGACATACGGACGGACCTAGATCGTCTGAGAATTTGATGTCGATTTCCGCCAGCTAGGAATTCATTTAAGACTCATGGTTTCTTTGAGAAATATTCTTAAAATTTTTCGCAGATTTTTTGCCTGATGCTTTGTGCCTATTTTTCCACCCCTACAAATTGACCCCCTACTGTATTTACTATTATTACTGTTACAGGATATTAAATTTTGGCGCAAAATGATCCATTTGTGTGGAAGGTACAAAAAGGGTAGTGCCAAAAACGCCAAATTTTCGCAGGACTCTAGGTGCTATAAAAGCACTACACTGTACAGAATCAGAAAAGTATTTGTATGCACTATTATGAAAATTATAAGCTTTTAACTTTTGGTTAAAAGCTTATAATGGTGCCTTTGTATGAGGCGCAACAAAAGGGACTTTGCAATAACGTCCATTTTTAACTGGCCTGTAGGTACTATAAAACCATTACACAGTCCAAAATTTCATGTATTTGTATGAACTATTATTGAAGTTATAACCAGTTGGGTTTTGGTGCAAAATGGTCAGTTTGTGGAATTTCAGAAGATAGGAATAAGTAGTATAGAAGTTATTAAAGAATCAATTTTTCAATAAATGTTAACACTTTGTAGGGGGAGGTACTAGAAGTAGTGGACCAATATGGCCCATCGACGAACTTTGCCGGATATGAAGTCAATCCGTTACTCCTTTTGAGAGTTATCGTGCGCACCAGCCAACCAGCAGACAGCCACACGGACAGACGGATGGACGGACGGACAGACATTGCTATAATAAGTTAAAATGACACAAAACGGATTTCCGCCGAACATACTACGGTCTTAGGCCACTCCTTCGTTGTGTTAAATTTTTGGCTCGTAGCAAATTATACATACCCTTCTTTCTAAGGTGAGGGGATAAAAACGGTTAATGGCATTCGATTTAGCGGGTCGAAATTATGCGGGTACATTTTTAAAGTGAATTTTGCATACACAGTGTTGACAATTGTAGCTTCTAACCAAAAGAGAGCCTATCAGCAAATTGTCGTGAAGATCAGTTCATTTTTGCGACAGACGGACACGACTGAATAAATAAAAAACGTCGATAGGTCAAATAAACTGCACCCCTGTACAAAGCGATTTAACGCTATCCTACTAACTTTTATCGAGACGATTTTAGTATATGACAGTTATATATGATTAACACCATAGGTTGTAAATTCGACCCGGTTTTCCTCGACATATAAAAATGTTACAATTAAATAAACTTGACATTACGCAGCATATTTAATGTTTTATCCCACTTTCCATTGGGATTGGCGTACTAATACCACCTATGGTACGAGTAATTAAGGAAATAATTTATGGACATTTTGTTTAGACATATAAGCACATTATAAACCTCATGCAATCTTTATATGTATGGCTCTAATGCCAAATCGATTAACTCCATAAAACAAAAACTAGTTGAGAAAAATTTAATTTAATCGACTTGGCATTTGAGCCATTCATATATGAAAAAATACATATTTTGCGTATAATTATTATACCTGAGCAGATAAAAAACCATTTCTAATGCCTTTAACATATAACACGTAATTTCAAACTGTTATTTATGTATGTACATTTAATGCTGTTTTTTCTACAAAGGCGCAAAGAAATGGAGTGATGCAAGGCCATCACAAACTACAAACTTCAAATTCGAAAACGATTAAAGTAAATATTGATTTTGTTAACATTAACTCACGCACTACTACACTATATTTGATTAATGGATCTCTCGATGAACCTACAAATCAAATATATAAAAGTCAGAAAAAAAGCCAAATGCCTACAAAACAATATTGGCGTCAGCAGAAGAACAATCAACAGTCTGAACTATTGTCCTTTGAATCTTCGCAGGCAGACACATGAAGACAGACCATTGTCAAAAGTTAATGACTGTCATTATAACAGCCGATGGATGGACCATGGCAGGAAGTCGACAAAAGACTTTTCGATGAGAATGGAATTGAAAAAACAACAACTCACAAATGCCACTGACAGTTCGTCACTGATCTCAAAAGAATAGAATCAAATCATTTTCTTATTCGACACAAATCAAATGTCCCAGCAGAAAATTATAGGGTCAGAGCCCACTTTTGGTTAGGTTGGCATTGTCAATGCAATGAGTTAAGGACGTTATGGGTAGGCAAGAGCATTAGGGCGACTCTCTTACTACAGCCCTATCATTAGCAACACCACCAAGTCTTGGCTCTATGTATGTTTGACGAGAGAGTGTGGCTGATTGCGTGTCCGATGAGAAGGGAGGAGGTGAACATGAAAATAAATCGCCATCAGCCCCTAAAACATCATACATCATTCTATTGTACAAAGTAAGAGAGACAGTGGGAGACACACAGAATTCTAATCACATCTAGAGTCACCTCTCCTCTCAAGTGTTGTTACGAAAATTATGTCATTGAAGAGACCAACGACGAACGAACATGTGCATTTTGAGGAGGATTTTTTCGTTAAGCCAAGAAAAAAACTAGAAAAATAAATGATTTCCCATTGTCATTGAGGTTTTTGTTATTCTTTTAATATTTGATATTGACTTTGAGATTATGCCGCCTTCTGCCAAGAGATTAATGTACAGTGTAGGGTAAAATTGAGAAGAGAACAGGTAAAATTTGAAAAAAAAAACAAGAAAGCTGGAGAGATGACGTTGAAATTAAGTATAGGTAGATGCTATTAAATTATATAAAAAACGTTCGCAAGAAACTCAAGCCAATTCATATAATTCAAAGTGATATAACAAACATTTGTTCCAATACTTCGTCGAGGAGGGTGTATATTATTTGGTACGGGCCAAAAGTGTAATACATCAAAGGAGTGACCTTAAGTATTCTCCGCGAAAATCTCGGTTTATACCATTTTAAGTAATTTAAACATTGTCCGTCTGTCAGGCTGGTACGTACGATAAGTCTCCAAAGGAGTGACGATTCACTTAAAATTTTAAAATATAAATATGTTTGTGTGAATTTATATACATCATTACGTGTATTTATTATCCAGAAACCCCCAAATCTAACGAAAAAATTTTTCATTTTATTTAGTTTTTTATAACATGGACTCTACGTCCGAGAAATTTTCACACTTGTTCGAACATGTGATCTTAGTTGAGTTTGTTTGTGTTTAGTTCAGTTTAGTTTGTTTATGAGCGACAACAGTTAGACGTGTTTTGCTTGTTCGGCGATTCGGTTTTTGTCTCCTCAATCGTGGCAAAACGCCGTCCTTTCATGGGTCTCTTCACGGTTTTTTTTTTGTTCAAACTTCAGCAATTTTAAAACGAACTTTGCTGCCATACGCTACATGTCCAGAATTTCCAAAAAAAAAATTGTATGGCAGCCAACCGATATGCCGACATTCGACGATTCTCCATAACAATTTTCTTCACATTCTCAACATTTTCATCGGTCTTTGATGCGATGGATCTTCCAGGACGAGCGTCGTCATTCTCGTCGTTATACCCTCCACCATAGGATGGTGCAATATTGAACTCAGACCCCATAAAGTATATATATTCTTAATCGTCGTAAAATTCCAAGACGATTTAGCCATGTCCGTCTGTTGTAATCACGCTACAGTCGGTAATAATATAATATTATTCAGGCATGTCACAGAGTGCAAAATCGTACAAGAACGTTTTTGAAATGGAAAACGTTTTTAGCTTCTAAAGAAAACATAAACCGAAAAATAAATTTCGGTTTAATACGTTCACAAAATCAGAACTGAAATTTACGTTTTTAGTAATTGAAACTCCAGAAAAGAACTGAAAACAATAAATTTCGGTTTAATATGTTCACAAAATCTGAAGTGAAATTTAAGTTTTTAGTAATTGAAACTCCAGAAAAGATAAAAAAATTTACTAAAGATTAAGTATGAATAATATTTGAATTAATTTGAAGCAAAAAAAAAACTATTTCAAATACTTTTCGTACGAAAATGTTAATAATGGGGTTTCCATTAAGGAGATATATGTAGAGTTAAAATTTACACCAGGTGTAAACGAGGTGGCCCTTCTACCGGAACATTTCTCGATATAACACGTCCACCGAATTTGCATTTCAGTAAATCGTTTGTAACTCGTGCTGTGTGGCTAGTGGCACCGTCTTCAATTTAGCCCAAAAATAATTTTCTAACATGGCACGATAGCGCTCTTAATTGACGGTAACACGACGGTCAATGTTTTGGTATAGCTTGGTCGCTCCAAAATACGGTTTTGGAGTCATAGACACCACATTCTAAAAGCAATTTAGCAAAAAATTTGCATTTTGTATTCTATTTTGACAAAAATTGATCACCTCAAAATTTTTATAAACCGGTTCATATTTTGTTATAGTCACCCTATAGAGGTAGCTCCAAAATATACTACCTTACTTTAGCCATAAAAACTTTGCTGTTTATATTCTATTGTGGCAAGAATTTATCTCAAAAAAATGTATTCAATTAAAATTATATTTTGTTGTAGTCCCCGTGTAGATGTAGCTCTCAAAATAGCTATTTCAAGCCACAAACACCACATTTTTCAGGTGAAGAGTTTGGCTAAAGAATTTGCAGCCTTTTGATAAATTTTGTTCACAGCAGAAAATCGCCGAACAAGCAAAACAGGTCTAACTGTTTTGACTCTTACTCAACTAAGAACATATGTTCGAGAAAAGTGTGTCAACATTTCAAAATTCACCTTTTCTATTGAGTATACCTCGAGAAAAGTGTGTCAACCTTTTCAAAATTCACCTTTTCTATTGACTATACCTCGTATATGTGCGTTTACAGCGTTATTCGCGGCTATGGTTCAATTAATGATACGTAGTCTACCTGCAGGGACTTCATAGAAAATGTATCCAGTCGATTAATTTCATGCCGCGAAGGCGAGAGTATACATTTGGACGATATAAGTACTAAGAAATAAATTAATAAATCTACACTACCCAGATTTTCTTGAAATTGTTTAATGTTTCAGTTTGGTTAAAAAAATGCCACTGTCCCAAATGCAATATCGATCGATTGAGACTGCGGTTTTAAAACGCAAATATATAACACATGTGGGCTCTCTCAAGGACTGAAACTATTTTGTTCGACTGCAATAGGGGTACTATGTGACGAATTTGCACTTTGATTACAAGAATACATTAACATACATATCGACGAAAGGACATATCGTCGGCTTAATGCTATTTTGGTCCATACGCCATTTTTGTGATTTTTTGGGTCAGGAGTTGATAACACAGTGCGACAATCAAAAACCCAAAAAACCGCGATACTATTTTTCTTGTAGGTCTTGGCGAGTAGAACAACGTTTGTTCTACGAAATTTGCCGGACACCACCAAAATCCGGATTTACGAGTAAACCAGTACGGAAAGGCAGAAAGTCGGGCGGGGCCGACTATATAATACTTTACACCTCCCTAACAATGCGATAAGGGTCATTGCCATAATAATTTGGAAAATTGGTAAATGGGTAGAAATATATTTTCTAATTCTGAAACTATAATCGCTAAATTAAGCAATATTCGTTCCTAAATTGAGAAACATCTATCTGAAAAATTTTAATGTTCGGAAGTAAAATACAACTTCTATAGCGGTTTGATACCAAATCAGGAGGAACATATTTATGGAGCTTTAATATAAATCTGAACCGATCTTCCCTGAATACTCATTCATGTAAAAAGACCTCCTTCTGTGGAATTTCGTACTGATCGGATATAAAATATAGTCTCTACAGCGCTTGCATGTCAAATCGGGGGTAACATATATATGGGAGCTATATCTAAATCTGAACCGATTTTCTAAATCTAAACGAGTTTCTCCGAATTTGGTCGTATTCCATCATGTAGAAAGAAACCTCTTTTTGCCGACTTTGGACTGATCGGATATAAAATAACATTTTTACAGCGCTCACATGTCAAATCGGGGGTAACGTATATTTGGGGTCTATATCTTAATCTGAACCGATTTCTTCCAAATTTAAAAGTGTTCATTCATATAATAGGAAACCTCTTTCTGACGAATTTCATACTGATCGGATATAAAATACAGTTTTTACAGCGCTTACATGTGAAATCGGGGGTAACATATATATGGGGGCTATATCTAAATCCGAACCGATTTTCTCCGAATTTGACAGTATTCCTTCATGTAATAAGAAACCTCTTTCTGCCGAATTTCGCACTGATCGGATATAAAATACAGTTTTTACAGCGCTTACATGTCAAATCGGTGGTAACATATATATGGGGGCTATATCTAAATCTGAACCGATTTTCTCCGAATTTAGCAGTATTCCTTCATGTAATAAGGAACCTCTCTTTGCCGAATTTCGCACTGATAGGATAAAAAATAACATTTTTACAGCGCTTACATGTCAAATCGGGGGTACCGTATATATGGGGGCTATATCTAAATCTGAACCGATTTCTTCCAAATTTAACAGTGTTCATTCATAAAATAAGAAACCTCTTTCTGCTGAATTTCATACTGATCGGATATAAAATAAAGTTTTTACAGCGCTTACATGTCAAATCGGGGTAACATATATATGGGGGCTGTATATAAATCTGAACCGATTTTAACCAAATTCAATAGGGATCGTCCTCGGGCCAAAAAAAAGATATGTGTAAAGTTTCGTATACATATATTCTTGCCTTTTTTCACATGAACGTCTATATCTTTGTAAATTTATTAACTGATTTTCAATCTCTAACAGAATTTGGAAAAAGGAGAATTAGACCTTTCGAACGATGTATATTTAGTTTATTTGAAGCTGTACGAATATAGTTTTTTTGTCCTACAAACACATTTTTTTCATTTTTGCCCATCATTTTCTAGATTAGGCAATGTTTTTACCAATTATATTGTGACATAAACGACGATTTATTAATCTAAATATATAGTATATTTTATAAGGAAAACCAGTAAGGAAAGGCAGAAAGTCGGGCGGGGCCGACTATATAATACCCTACACCTCCCTAATAATGCGATAAGGGTATTGCGATAATAATTTGGAATAATTGGTAAATGGGTAGGAACATATTATCTAATTCTGAACCGATAATCGCTAAATTAAGCAATATTCGTTCCTAAATTGAGAAACATATTTCTGGAAAATGTTAATGATCGGAAGTAAAGTACAACTTCTATAGCGCTTTGATACCAAATCAGGAGGAACATATATACGGATTTTATATATAAATCTGAACCGATTTTCCCTGAATACTCATTCATGTAAAAAGACATCTTTCTGTCGAATTTCGTGCTGATCGGATATAAAATACAATCTCTACAGCGCTTACATGTCGAATCGGGGGTAACATGTATATGGGGCTATATCTAAATCTGAACCGATTTCTACCAAATTTAACAGTGTTCATTCAAATATAAGGAAACCTCTTTCTGCCGAATTTCATACTGAAGGAAACCTCTTTTTGCCGAAGTTCGCACTGATCGGATATAAAATAACATTTTTACAGCGCTTACATGTGAAATCGGGGGTAACGTTTATATGGGGGCTATATCTAAATCTGAACCGATTTCTTCCAAATTTAACAGTGTTCATTCAAATATAAGGAAACCTCTTTCTGCCGAATTTCATACTGATCGGATATAAAATAACATTTTTACAGTGCTTGCACTTCAAATCGGGGGTAACGTATATATGGGGGCTATATCTAAATCTGAACCGATTTATTCCAAATTCAACAGTGTTCATTCATATGATAAGAAACCTCTTTCTGCCGAATTTCAGACTGATCGGATATAAACTAAAGTTTTTACAGCGCTTACATGTCAAATCTGGGGTAACATATATATGGGGGCTATATCTAAATCTGAACCGATTTCAACCAAGTTCAATAGGGATCGTCCTTGGGCCAAAGAAAACATATGTGTAAGGTTTCGTCGAGATCGGACCATAATTGCGACCTGTACTTTGATTACAAGAATACATGCACAGACAGACGGACAGACGGACAGACAGACAGACGGACATAGCTAAATCAACTCAGAAAGTAATTCTAAGTCGATCGGTATAATAAACGATGGGTCTATTTCTTCTCCTTTTGGGTGTTACAAACAAATGCACAAAGTTATAATACCCTGTACCACAGTGTGGTGTAGGATATAAAAATGCAACCAGTCTCTTAAAAATCCGTTTGCTATTGACGGATTTATTAAAGTTTCATTAAAACTAAATCGGTATATAAACACTATAAAACTAGACGATATTGGTAGGGTAAATCGATTTACGGGAAATAATTATGATATTTTTGTTCTATGTCTCCATTTTTCTATCGCTCTATATTTATTACCTACTATTTAAAGTTTTTTCAATCACAAAGGTAAATTACTCTCCCCCACACCGACCCTCTTTGTGGTCCGTGTAATAGAAATACAAAAAACATTTAAACAAAAGTTGATATGGAACAAAATGCCATGTACTAAAATTGTTATAACTTTCTTATTTTTGAATATAATGACATAGAAATGCATGGGAAAAAAAGTGTGTAACTCTTCAATCCCGTTTTTACTCAAACAATAAATTGCGTTTTTCTCCGATCATACAAAACCGCGTATGGAATAAAATAAAAGGTTTTCCAACAAGAGGTGTTATTTTGGTATTCAAGGAAAAATGCAATTTTTTGAGATAAATGATCGGATGTTTATTTCTTAATAAAGAGGAAGGTATGCTGTTAATAATGAAAAACAGCATCATCCAAATGGCCACCACGACCTCGCTTACAGGACCATATCCTTTTCATGAAATTTTCCATAACCAAATCGCAAAGTGGCTGACCTATGTCCTCGATAGCCTCACGAATTCTATCTTTGAGGTCTTGAATCGACGCTGGGATGTTGGCGTAGACCTTATCTTTCACGTGGCCCCAAAGAAGAAGTCGCATGGTGTTAAATCACAAGATCTCGGTGGCCAATTGTGATCACCTCTTCGAGAGATAACACGGTCCGGAAACTTTTCCCGTAACAGAGCAATGGTTTCGTTGCTTGTGTGGCACGTAGCGCCGTCTTATTGAAAGTAAATGTTGTCCAGATCAATACCATCCAACTCCGACCATAAAAAATCATAAATCATCTCTCGATAGCGCAATCCATTCACCGTAACTGTTGATCCAACCTCATTTGCGAAAAAGTAAGGAAATGGGCCTCATCAGTCAAGATGATTTTGTATCGTACGTATCGTTTTTTGTTCGATCGTGTTTTGGTCGTTTTGTATCGTTCCATTTTTAGTAATGGCGTAGTTTCTACTTGTCAAATGTCAAAGAATAAAAGCTTTAAAAGTGACAGCTACCGAAATACCGGGTGATTCAAAATCTTTTTGGAAAACCCTGTAGCATGAAGCCGAGGATATGTCAATTGCCTATACAAACAGCTCAACATTTTAAATTCTATACGACGTGACATCTATAACTGCAGTATAATCGGAAATAAGTCTACCAGATTTTTGTGTGTTACAAACAAATTCACAAAACCATAATACCTGTTGTAATACACTGCTGTCTATGTTATAAAAATGATGGATCGCTAATTGCAACTAAAACTGCAAAAATAAATCTGCAAATATATATATATAAATCTGAAATAGGCACCTAAAAGCCTGTTGAAATTTACAAGGAAAAAAAATGATACAAAATACATATTAAGAAATTTTGTTTGACAGTGTGGAATAATCTCGAATTTCTTGAAAGATATATGCCATCTACACTCTCACTGCATTTACCATTGTGTTTCTTTACCTTTTATCCGTTACAAAATTGTCATTCCGAAATGTCTACCAGGTACAAATACTCCGGGTTCAATGGATCACTGTTGGCATTTGGCTTTAAAATTAAAAAATAAACAACGCCCAATCGTTGTGTGTTTTTTTAATCCTGTTTTCTCCCAAACTAAGCAAATCATTTTTGTTATTGTTGTTAGGGCTCTCAGTATTGACTTTAATTTCGTCAAGGATCATCAAATTCAATTGTCATCCAATTGTCCTTTGGGCATGAAGAGGCCTCTTTGCCGATTTGTCTACTCAAGTGCCCGAGTGCTGTGGCGTTGTCACACTCGCTGTCCTTTTTGGGTTGATGTTGTGCAGTTGATGTGATTGGTTTCGCATGTTTTTGTTTGGTCCTTTCGCCTATTTCTCTTTGTTGTTGCTCCTTCATGTAGAGTATTTCGTATGTCCTGATGACTGTGTGACAACAAGTGTTTTTTGTCCACTTTCCACTTAAGATCTTCGTTGTTTTTTCTTTCTCTTCAACTCAAGGTGTCCGAGGGTGCATGATTGTCATGCTGGTTTATTTATTTGGTTTCCAATCGCATTGCTTTGAGTGTCCTGCTTGCCCGTTTTCGTAGGATATTGTATGTACGTTTATTTTTCGAGTTTCTTATCTTAAGGTTTGCGGTTTCGAGTGGTTTTGTGGTCTCATAAATTTTCATTTCATGTTCAATATTTGTCTTCCACTGAATATTAATGGTTTATGATTAACCATTGTTTTGATTGCCCACTCAAGGTTCCATTGTTCGAGTGCAAAAGAGACATGATTATGTTTGGTGTTATCCTTTGACACTTGTTGTTCAGAGAGAAACAAAATCAATTATCGCCCACTGTTTGCCAAAATGAGGTGTTGAAATTATTTATTATTTTCCTAATGAGTCGCATGAAAATGCATGACCTGCAAGAATTGAACAAAAATATTTGTAAAAGTTTTAGCAAAAAGATTTTTTTTAAATGTTAAAAAATAATGAACTGTTTATAAATACTAAACAGTGTTTTATTTCAGGACTCAAAAAGTGGACTAGCGTCACAAGATCTGGAATAAGCGTAAGCCTTACTTTAGTAGAAAGCAAACAAATCTCCATACTCAAGCTTCAAATTAAATAAATATGCAAATGATATCCTATAATCCCCAAATATATGAAAAAAATGTCTACAATTGGTATTTATATTTTTTTATATATATAGGGTGGTCAATAATGTGTTTTATTTATGTTATTTTGAAACAGCTCTTTTCCTCTGGAAATCTTGACAGAAAATCAGTATCGTATTTCGCTGGAATGAAATGCTGCAGAGCTTACATGTCAAATAGGGCGTAACATATATATGGGGACTATATCTAAATCTGGACCGATTTTCCCCGAATTTGGCAGTGCTCTCTCTGCCAAATTTCGTACTGATCTGATATAAAATACAGTTTTTACAGCGCTTACATGTCAAATAGGGGATATAGGTTTCAAACATATATAGGGGATATATCTAAATCTGAACCGATTTTGACCAATTTCAATAGGGATCGTCCCAAAATAGAGCACTGTAAAATTTCATCCCAATCTGGTCATAAATACGACCTGCACTTTGATTACAAGAATACATGGACAGACATGCAGACGGACGGACATGACTATGTCGATCGGTATAATAAACTATGGTTCTTTTTTTCCTCTTTTTGGGCATTACAAACAAATGCACAAAGTCATACTACCCTGTACCACAGTGTGGTGTATGGTATAATGAGTTAGACTAAGTAAAATATTATCATAATAATGTAATAAATGTACCTACGAATGGTGTGCATAATGTAATCATAATAAATTGGTCTATGATTCCTTTTTTGCACGATCCTATTATTAACTAATTAAGCAATGTAATTAAATTTGCATTCTAAGTCATGACAACATTTCCAAAGAACGGCCGTATCAGCGATAATTCGCCAATCCATGCAGAATGATAATGAGTGGAAGATGTCAAGACAAATTGTAAATAGTAGATTATCATTTTCACGTAATATACTACACGTAAATAGAAGAAAGGTCCAAATACATGGTGTCTTGCAAGAGTTTGAATACATCTTTTGTAATCGTATAACCTCCACCAGAGCACAGTGGGAGGAATTAAAAAAGGAAAATAATTCGGTATTTTCTTAACCAGACAATCCAATTCAATTTGACACGCTTGTAGAAGAGGTATTTGAGAAATTAAGTTTTAAATTTGGCCTCCTATTGTATGCTCCTGTATACAGGGAGGAGCTACAGGGCTTCAAAGTTGGCCACCGTTTTACACATAAGTCTTATTTTATACAGTTCCAGAGATACGGGCATTTACAAATTTTTTTTCGCGACCCAATCCTTGTATTTTAGTATATCGGAGCAGTCAAGGTACCGATTTCAACATCTTTTCTGAATTGCCAACAACAATTTGCTATTTCATAAAAATGTATCCAATGTACCCAATAAGACAAAAGCTGTGGCCATTTGAAATTATATTTTCAAAAATTTATTTTTTGAATTTTTTTGGAAAAAAAGTACTCGTATACTCGTATGTCGTATTTTAGAGTTATAGAAAAGGTTATTTAAAAGTAAGCCAAACATTACAATATATAGTAATTAAAACCATTACAATATTTGTATGTGGTATGGCATTGGCTTTCAGTATAGTAGTAGGGATAACAACAGAAAATCAATTTTATGTATTTTCGAATTTATGTTGGGAATAGTGGGAAAATATAAAGATTTGCGATGGCGTTATTACATTGCTCGCTGCATGCGAAAATTATTTTTGTCATTTTTTTCTTATCCATTTTGTTTATGGGGCAAAATTCCTCAAGTGTCCCAGGTAAAAAATAAAAGTTGTCCGATTTGCCGGAAATTTTACTCGTTTATTGTCCAAGCATAGAATCTCGGAGAATGCTAATATTGGGTCAAACGATCAGCGATTGACCAAGTTATTGGACATTCAATTCGGGAAAAGCAATATTTTTTGTCAAAATTGAAATTTTCAAACGCGTTTTTCACATACAAATGAAGATTTTAGAGCAATGCGTCAAATGACATTCTGGAGGTATATTTCATGGACTCTCTTGCAGATAAACTACTAATTACGTAATGTTGTATTTTGGACCAATTCTTTTGCATTAAAAAAAATATTTCGCAATATCAAAAATATATCACGAAATTTATTTTCTGCAATATTTTTAAAATAATCTTTGACATGTTTGTTAGTTCATATCAAATTTTTTGAAAGTACTTTTTCCGCAACAAAAAGATATGATTTTTTGTAGCAAATTTAGTTCAAAAAAATAACACAATTCTAAAAAATCAGAAAATTATTTACATATATTTCTATAAACTTTGTCACTGTACGGCATACCAGACCTCGTCAAACCAAGTTTTAATTGAAAATACATACGTATACGAGTATAAAGAAAACTATTTAAATTTTTCAATACATCTTCTAACAACAATGGAGTCCAGCAGACTTAATCCATATTTAACGCGATGCATTTGGGATTAAAAGTCATAACCCTAAAACCGTACTCAAAATATCCGAAAACCTGTGGAGCAATTTTAATTTCCCAAAGGAAGCGAAAATTTGCATAAAATATTCGATTCAACTTTCAAAATCCAAAAAGCAATTTGAATATCTGAATTGTGAAGATCGTGAAAGTGGCGTTGAGTGGACTGGATGTAAAAAGTATCGCAATCCAGCCAGCGAATAGGATGGTGATTCAATTTTGTCAGAGCTGGATAAAAAAGAAAAAATCAATTACTAACCCTTTCCCCACCAACTTGGGGACACGACCATGTTATGAAGGAATTCGGCGCTTCTGAACGGGAAGTAAGAACTTCAAAGAAATTGTGTTCTGAACAAGGAATTTTAGCAATCCCAAAGCCGAAATGCGATAGAAAATTACTTTATAAAACTGAAGGGTTAGTTAAACATTTTTTCGAATTGGATGAAAACAGCCGTTTAATGCTATCTAAAAATCAAAATTCTACTTGATCTTTAAATTGATTTGTATAAATCAGTAATATTTTTATATTTATAAATACATATGTATATGTATACGTTTAATTTCGTATATAAACGAAATTTATTTATTGAATGGTAAAATTATTTGAAATACGAAGTAGCTTCAATCCAATTGCAAAGGCACTAGCTAAACATTTAATCAAACCGGATGATCATTGAGTGTTCACTACATGTAAGTACATGGATCGTGAAGTATTGACACTTTGGAGATGTATCAATGTGATTTACATACTGTGCAGTATTGATTTTAACAAACTTTGTTAGCATTGACTGTAATTTTTCAAACTAATTTTTTTAAAAAAATCATATCTTTTTGTTGTGGAAAAAGTACATTTCACAAATTTGATATGAACTAACAAACATGTCAAAGATTCTTTTAAAAATATTGTAGAAAAAAATGTCGTGATATATTTTTGATATTGCGAAATATTTTTTTTAATGCAAAAGAATTGGTCCAAAATGCAACTTTACGAAATTAGTTGTTTATCTGCAAGAGAGTCCATGAAATATCCCTCCAGAGTGTCATTTGACGCACTGCTCTAAAATCTTTACTTTTTTTTTTTTAACAATTGATTTTATTTACAATCTATCCTAGGATAATAAGCAAATTAGATTACAAAATTTTACAAAAATGACAGAGGTTATGCATCTCCACTGAGATACATAACATACAAAAACAAACATTATATGAAGTTAATTGACGAATTTGTAAAAATTAAATTTGATGAATTAATGACTATTACATATGTACAAAAATTAGATCCGATATGGAAGGTCTAAAATGTGGTGGCGCTTCAGTCTTCTAGTCTCATTTGAACTATCTAATAAGCAGATAGCAGAGGGGTTGATATGATGGCTGAGTCTCTCCAAGTAATTCTCGCTGAATCTATTAATTTCTTCTCGAACAGTCGGTATTGATAAATCGTTTTTGATACATTAATTTCGAATGTACCACGGAGCATTGGTAATAAGCCTAAGAGTTGTTGATTGGTACCTTTCTATAATATCAATATTAGATTTGCTTGCGGTTCCCCAAAGTTGAATGCCATAGATCCAAATTGGCTTTAGAATAACTTTGTAAATTCTTAATTTGTTGCTCAGATTCAGTTTTGATTTTGGTCCTAATAACCAATATATTTTTCAGGTTATAATTTTTAGCTGTAGTCGTTTATTACGTATGTGATCTTTCCAGGTCATTCGACGGTCCAATACCATACCTAAATATTTAACGGATGAGGAAGTTGGAATTATAGAGCCATTTATTGAAACTGGGGGACAGTTCTCTAAAATCTTTACTTGTATGTGAAAAACGCGTTTGAAAATTTCTATTTTGACAAAAAATATTGCTTTTTTCCGAATTGAATGTCCAATAACTTGGTCAATCGCTGTTCGATTGACCCAATATTAGCATTCTCCGAGTTTCTATGCTTGAACAATAAACGAGTAAAAATTCACACAAATCGGACAACTTTTATTTTTTACCTGGGACATTTGAGGAATTTTGCCCCTTATATGAGTGCAGAATATACACCGATTCCTGTCTCTTGCATCAACTTTTCTGAATTGACAAATAAAAATAAAAATTAATTTTATGATTGATTATAGTCTATTAGGCTAAACTACAAATTCCTACAAAATTTTGGAGTTCAACATCAAAAATTTACCATTTTATGAGTGATATTCAAAATGACATTACAGCAAACAACCGATTGACTTCAAATTTGGTATGTGGTAATATTTTATTCTATCTCCGGCTAAGTTCGAAGATGGGCCATATTGGTCCACTCCTTCTAGTACCTCCCCCACAAAGGGTTAACATTTAGTGAAATATTGATTATTTAATAACTTGTATACTAATTATTTGAATCCTCTGAAATTCTACACATAGTTTTAGTTTATTAGTCACTATTACCTCGAGAAAAACGGCAGAAGTTGCCATGCCCCTTTTGGTACTTCCCACACAAATGGACAATTTTGAACCAAAACTTACCAGCTTATAACTTTATTACCAGTGCATACAAAGACCTGAAATTTTGTACAGTGTAATGCTTTTATAGTACCTAGAGTCTAGAGAAAAGTGGCCGTAATTGGAACGCCCCTTTTGGTACCTCCCACACAAATGGACCAGTTTGTACCAAACGTTACCAGCTTATAACATTAATACCAGTGCATACAAATACTTGAAATTTAGTATAGTGTAATGCTTTTATAGTACCTAGAGTCCAGAGAAAAATGGGGTTATTGGCACGCCCCTTTGGTACATCCCACAAAAATTGACCTTTTTGTAAAAAATTTAACAGCTTTAAACTTTAATACCAGTACATACTTTAAAGTTATTAAATGCAATTTAAATTGATAATAATTTAATTAAAACGAAAAATAAATAAATTTACAAATATTTTTTTGGACTCAAGGTGAGGGGATTTATAAGTCGGTTTACCGGACAGAACTTTGTTACTTGTTTTAGATTTATTTTAATACTTTAAAATGCATTAGATAAAAAAAAACTATTTCATTAAACATTTTAGTTACAAAATTGTATATATGTGTGATTTCATGTCAAGTGGGTGAACTTTTGAAACCGATGTCTTCTGATGGGGATGAAAATTGCGCCAAGTTTAGTCCTAAACAAAATTTCAACGAGATCTGTTAAGGACTCTCCGAGTTGGAGGCTGTCCAATTTAGACATATAGGTCAAAGGGCTCTTTTTTGCCATCCATATAAATAATTCATTTAAATATTATTTTTTTATTTGTTATATTCATATATATTTTTTTGCTTAAATGAAAGCTTACGTCTTTTCCTTTAAGAGCTTTTTGGTCTATTAGTGGAATTGGACTTGTTTATCTATCCAAATAAAGATAAACATCTAAAAAAATAGAGGTTGAAACAAATTTTATCATAACTCGAGAATTATTTATTTATCCGAATCATTTCACGAAAGGTTTGGAAGATCCAAAATTAAGTAGACTTCAATTTCCTCCCATATATAATTTTTTCATCCATTTAGCTGTTTGGACGATATCTTCCAAGATATTGCAAAAACTTTTAAAATACGTAACAATTTTTAATAATATCTTCCTAAAAGCATCAAAAAAAAAAGATCGGTCATGAATAGAATTAGACATTTCCGAAGAAAATGTATGAACACGTTAAAAAGTTGTAGCTAGTTACGTAAAACAAATCAAAACCAGTAAGGAAAGGCTAAAGTCGGGCGGGGCCGACTATATAACACCCTACACCACTCTCGTAATATTGAATAACTCTGATATATAAATTTTGTAATTCATGTATATATTGTTTACATAAATTTATTTTTGGGACATTTTATACTTAAATTATACTCTTTACCACAGTGTGGTGTAGGGTATAAAAACCATTGGATCTAAAGAGCCAAATCGGATGAAACTTATATATGGGAGCTATAGATAAATCTTAACCGATTTTCTTCAAATTCGGCAATGTTGGTTCATGGATCAAGAAACTCTACCATTCTAAATTTCAAAACGATTGGATGTAAAATAGAGCTTTTATAGAACTAAAGGGCCAAAACGGACGAAACATATATATGGGAGCTATAGCTAAATCTTAACCGATTTTCTTCAAATTCGGTAGTGTTGGTTCATGGATCAAGAAACTCTACCATTCTAAATTTCAAAATGATTGGATGTAAAATACAGCTTCTACAGGACTAAAGAGCAAAATCGGACGAAACATATATATGGGAGCTATAGCTAAATCTTAACCGATTTTCTTCAAATTCGGAAGTGTTGGTTCATGGATCAAGAAACTCTACCATTCTAAATTTCAAAACGATTGGATGTAAAATACAGCTTCTACAGGACTAAAGGGCCAAATCGGACGAAAGATATATATGGGAGCTATATCTAAATCTGAACCGATTTCAACCAAATTCAATAGCGATCTTAACAGCTGCGAAATACTCTAAACTGCAAAATTTCAGAACGATCGGAGTGAAATTCCGATCTGTAGTCGACGAACAACTTTACATGGACAGACGGACGGACGGACGGACGGACGGACGGACAGACATGGTTAAATCGACTCAGCTAGTGATTCTAAGTCGATCGGTATACTTTAAGGTGGGTCTAGCTGTGTTATTTTCAGGTGTTACAAACATCTGCCGTGAAACAAACTTATAACACCCTGTACCACAGTGTGGTGTAGGGTATAAATAC
This sequence comes from Eudasyphora cyanicolor, assembly GCA_963930755.1. Classification (NCBI taxonomy): domain Eukaryota; kingdom Metazoa; phylum Arthropoda; class Insecta; order Diptera; family Muscidae; genus Eudasyphora; species Eudasyphora cyanicolor. Next base: position 168,249,763 of record OZ005736.1, on the reverse strand, counting down.
CACACATAAAAAATTAACAAACTGAGCATTTCTGCCCGATGTGTTGTTGAGCAAAACGTGCAATAAATCGAAAAAGGCAAAAAGGCAGCCTAAATTTTGACTTGGATACTGTAAACTATTCACAAAATGTTTAGAGCTTAATCTAACTTAAAAATTAACATATGTCTATCTATATATTCGAAATAGGCAAATTTGGTGGACTTAGAAAAATGTATATTTTTTGAAAATAGTAAACCACTTTTTTTACTCCAAGTAATTTACCTAAAATTAACTAAATACATGATGTTGAAGACCCCATACTCAAATTTTAATTTCACTTAAGGTTTTTTTTCACGAAAAACTCTTTAAAATGGTTGTAAATATAAATTTTACACAGAGCATAGCGAACAGCGAATGAATTCTTAACTTTGAAGATACAATGCAGATATACTATATAGCATAGAACGGTTATTTTTTCGGTTAACGGCGCAGAATTTTATCTGCTGGTAATCGTTACAAAAGACTCGTATATAATTATATGCAAAAAAAAATTGAATTAATCCACGGTTTTGAAATGATACTTTTCCAGGATATTAAAGGATTGAGTAAGTTTTTTATATTTTGACCTCCTGTTGCCACAAGGACATACATACATATTTAATTCCACTACTTTGAAGTAAAGTTTCAGAGCTATTAATTTGTATGAATATCCTCACAATACGTGGAGCGGCTAAGAAGATATGACAATGTTACCAAATGGTATTTTTGAGAAAAATCCCTAAGATATGTACTTATAAATTTGGGGCTGTGTTCCACAAAAACTAAAATGAATTTAAAAAAGAAAAATTATTGTGCCAAATTTTATTGAGTCAAAAAGTAAAATTTTTTGCGTTGTTCAAACAGCATTGAAATAACCCTATGATGATTGAAAATAATGTTTTCTTTTATATTTTTGCTTTTAATATTGCTTTTAATTAGTATACTGAAAAAAAGTCGGCATTATTTCTAGTCGACTGGTTCGTTCATTTGATTCACCAGCTGTATTTCGTTCAGCAGATCACCAGTTGAATTCAAACGATATTAAAGGAATCTGATTGGAATATGAATACAATGAGTTGAATGAAGTCGCAGTGAAAAACTGCAGCGAATATACAAACGTATTTGTTTACGACAACAACATCGAAATGGCGCAAGTGCTTCGTTGAAGAAACAAGTAAGAAAGTTCCAGTCCCAAAAAAAAAAAGTATTTTTTTTTTGTTTTCATTAAATTATTATCAATTGTAATGCATTTAACTTTAAAGTATACACTGGTATTAATGTTATAAGCCGTTAACTGTTGCTTAAAAATAGTACATTTGTGTGGGAGGTACCAGAAAGGGAGATCCAATGATACTCACTTATCACTCGACTGTAGGTACTATAAAAACATTACACTGTTCAAAATTTCAAGTATTAAAGTTATAAGCTGTATACTGGTATCAAAGTTATAAGCTGTTAAATTTTGATACAAAACTGTCAATTTGTGTGTGAGGTACCAAACGGGGCGTGCCAATAACGCCCACTTTTCTCATGACTGTAGGTACTATAAAAATATTACATTGTACGAAATTGCAAGTTTTTGTATGCTCTGGTATTAAAGTTATTAACAGTTAACTTTTTATACGAAGTGGTCCCGTTTGTGTGGGAGGTACCAAACGGGGCACGACCACTTCGCCCATTTACTTTAGGCTGATAGCGACGGAAAAACCATTACTATACGTGGATTCTGATAAGTAGTATAGAAGATATTAGAGAATCAATATTTCACTAAATGTTAACCCTTTGTTGGGGAGGTACTAGAAGGAGTGGACCAATATGGCCCATCTTCGAACGTAGCCGGAGATAGAAGAAAATATTACCACATACCAAATTTGAGGTCAATCGGTTAATCCTATCGAGAGTTATCGTGCGCACCAGCCAGCAGACAGACAGATAGACAGACGGATGGACATTGCTCAAATGACTTAAAATGTCCTAAAACGGATATCCGCGAAACATACTTGGGGTCTTAGGTCACTCCTTCTATGTGTTACACTTTTGGCTCGTAGCAAATGATATTTTTTATTTATTTATTTGTATTTATTTATTACAATTAAAAACAAGTAAGAAAGTTTCAGTCGGGTAAACCGACTAAGGTATACCCTCACTTTGTGAGTAATGTAATATGGAATATTAAACGAATTATTCTGTCAATTTGTGTGGGAGGTACCAGAAGGTTTTTAACAAATACACCTATTTTTCGCTGAATAGTAGATACTTTAAATACATTGCACTGCGCCGAATTATAAGCGTTTATTTGCACTGGTATATTAACGTTATGAGATATTAAATTTTGGTATGATTTGGCCATTTTGTGTGGGAGGTACAAAAAGGGGCGTGGTGATAACGGCCATTTTTTACAGGGCTATAGGCACTTTAAAAGCGTTACACTGTGCAAAATGTTGTTGCATTTTCGTGCATTGGTACTCATGCTCTAAATTTTTTGTGCAAAATGGTGCCTTTGTGTGGGAGGTACAAAAAGGGGCGTGGCAATAGCGTCCATTTTTCACAGGGCTATAGACACTATAAAAGCATTACACTGTACAAAATTCAAAGTATTTTTATATACTGGTATTAATGTTATAAGCTGTTAACTTTTGGTACAAAATGGTACCTTTGTGTGGGAGGTACCAATAGGAGCGTGAATATAACTCCCAATTTTTTACTGGACTGTAGGCACTATAAAAGCATTACACTGTACAAAATTTCAAGTATTTTTATACACTGGTATTAATGTTATAAGCTGTTAACTTTTGGTGCAAAATGGTGGATTTGTGTGGGAGGTACCAAAAGGGGTGTGGCATTTTGCCCCATTTTTCTTGAGTTGATAGCGACTAATAAACTAATGGTATGTGTGGAATTTCAGAAGATTCGAATAAGTAGTATAGCAGTTATTAAAGATTAAATATTTCACAACATTTTAACACTTTGTGGGGGAGGTACTAGAAGGAGTGGACCAATATGGCCCATCTTCGAACTTAGCCGGAGATAGAAAAAAATATTACCACATACCAAATTTGAAGTCAATCGGTTACTCCTTTTGAGAGTTATCGTGCGCACCAGCCAGCAGACACACAGACAGACAGACAGACAGATAGACAGACAGACAGACAGACGGACGGACATTGCTCATTCGACTTAAAATTACCCAAAACGAATATCCGCCAAACATACTTAGGGTCTTAGATCAATCCTTCGATGTGTTACACTTTTTTTCGTAGCAAATGATATATACCCTCGTCACACTAAAGTGAGGGTATAATTATAATAAACTTAATGTAGAAGGCACTAGCGTCTTAGGCTATCGGCCAAGCAAATGATATATGTATATCCTCCTCTCTAAGGTGAGGGGATGAAAATATAGTTGTTTGAACTAGTTCGAACCGTTCAGTAAAGTGAACCGTTCAAATAAACTATTTCGTTTGCGAACTACTCAACTCTACTTTAAGGGCCATATACACAATAAGATATTCAAAATGTATAGTACATTTTTACGACGGAAATCAATTCTATAAACCTTCCATAACGTTCTATGAGTATGACCTTAAGTATGGAACTTACTCAATCCATAACTACCGCCTTATATAAATATAAGTTTATTTTATAGCGCCTAATCTAAACGAAGATAAGAATTAAGGACACCTCAATCATATTCAAAGATATTTTGTTTACGTATGGCAACAGCACGATTGTACTGATTGTTCTGTACTGAAACGTTCTTACTTTGGACCCAATTGTTCCCAAACTTAAACTTCGACTATTATCCTTTAAACTTCCCCAGTGTCATATGTAACATTATAATTAATGTTTACAAAACAATTAGTTACTTCTGTTTCCCTAACCTCACCTCAACGTTTTTCTCACATGAAGAGAGAAACTTTGGAATATCACTCACGTCTAGCTGGTGTGATGGTGGTGTGGCGACATTTCGCTGTATCGTTATGTCTCTGGGACTCATTATGTAAATGCCACAAAACATTTCATAACAATAACGTAAATTTGCATAATTTTTGTCCCATAGCTTAAGTTTAACGAAATGAAAACATTCCGCATATACCTTAATTCCTTTTCATCATGTCACATTTGTGTTCCCACCGCATATTAATTTTTGTCGCTCACCGTCGTCAGTCTTGGTTAAAATACAATTATTATCACCAGTTTTCTTTGGATGAAACTCCTACAAAAAATAAAATGAAATAGAATAAAAAAACAACCACCTTACAGTTCTTCAACTTCCTACAACATTATACTTGTTCTTCTTCCGAATACTCATTTACTCGCCCGTCTGTTTTATATTTCATCCGAACTTTATGCTGATGGATAGGAGCACTCTAAAGATCTGCGGCTACTATTAGTCGCAGGTACTGAAGTGGTGATCTAAACATCTTTACTAATTTCATTAATTTTTAACTATTCATTTTCTGTTTCACTACTGTCTTCGCGACGACAATTTCCATTCCATTTGCTATGACAGTGTAGTCCCGTCCCATCCGTGCACAGTGGATACATTACAAAAATATAGAAAAAAGTTAGCAACTTAAAGAATACATGGCACCTTTTGATATGCAGAAAAATTCAGCGAAAAAGAATATCACAAATAAAAAATAACAATAAAGTGTTGCCAATATCACTATTGAAGGGGTGTGCATAACATTTTCTGGTGTCCTATGGCGTCGTAAACACGAAAAAATTAATTCAAGTTTTTTATGATATTTTTTTAAAATTCCTTCATTTTTAAAATGTGCCTATAGTATAATTTTTAAAATACAAGCTCATTAAAGCCATAGTAACATTGAAATTAAAGGAATTATGAGGGCTGCAAATACTGAAAATATCACTTTCATGTACATGGATCAAAATCGCATTTTTTGATATGTTTGAATCGAAAGAAAATATGTTTGGAACACACATTTTTCAATATTATATATTTCTGAGCAAATAAATTTGTTTGAAAATCAATAACATTTATTTGGAACACATATATTAATATATTACAACAAAATATATTTGCAAACAAAATTTCTCTCATAAAATATACGTTTTTGTACAAATAAAATTATTGTTTAGGAATTTCTCCAAATATATTTTGTTTAAAAAAGCTTTTCAAAACGTTGCAGATTTTTCGAATTTCATTTTTTATTGATTTCGAGTTTTTCCTTGCAATTTAAAATTACATACATACGTAGCAATAAATTTTGTTTTATAGTACTAATTTTTAATTCAAAGTCGTCATTTGTTGTCAATCCATCAAGCAATGTATCATTTTAATTACAAAAACATTTTACGAACATTTAAAATTTTTGAAAAAATGAAAGTTGAATTGTCTTGTCTTAAAACAAGTAAGAAAGTTCAGTCGGGTTAACCGACTTATGAAACCCCTCACATTGAGTCCCAAAAAATATTCGTAAATTTATTTTTTTTGTTTTAATTAAATGATTACCAATTTCAATTGCATTTAATAACATTAAAGTATGGTATTACATACGAGTATAAAAACTGTTTACTTTTGGTACAGAATGGGCCATTTGTGTGGGAGGTACCAAAACGGGCGTGCCAATAACGGTCACTTTTCTCTGGACTCTAGATACTATAAAAAGCATTACACCTTACAAAATGTCAAGTATTTGTATCCACTGGTGTTAACTTTTGGTTAAAACGGTCCATTTGTGTGGGAGGTACCAAAAGGAAAAACGGTCCATTTGTGTGGGAGGTACCAAAAGGAGCGTGCCAAAAACGGTAATTTTTCTCTGGACTCTAGGTACTATAAGAGTATTATACTGTACAAAATTGCAAGTGTTTGTATGCACTGGTATTAAAGTTATAAGCCCGTAATATTTGGTTGAAAATGGTCCATTTTTGTGAGAGGACCAAAAGGGGCGTGCCAATAACGCCCACTTTTCTCTGGACTCTATGTACTATAAAAGCATTACACTGTACAAAATTTCAAGTATTTGTATGGACTGATATTAAAGCCATAAGCTGTTAAGTTTTCGTACAAAATGGTCCATTTGTGTGGGAGGTACCAAAAAGGGAGTGGCCACTTCGCCCATTTTTCTTGACGTGTTAGCGACGAATAAACTAATACTATATGTGAAATTTCGGAAGATTCGAGTAAGTTGTATAGAAGGTATTAAAGAATCAATATTCCATTAAAAGTTAACCCTTTGTGGGGGAGGTACTAGGAGGAGTGGACCGATATGACCCATCTTGGAACTTACCGGAGATAATAAAAAATGTTACCGCATACCAAGTTTTAAGTCAATCGGTTACTCCTTTCGAGAGTTATCGTGCGCACCATCCAGCAGACAGATACAGGCAGATAGACGGACGGACAGACGGACATTGCTCAAATGACGTAAAATGGCCCAAAACGGATTTCCGCCGAACATACTAAGGGTCTTAGGTCGCTCCTTCGATGTGTTACACTTTTGGCATGTAGCAAATGATATATATCCTCCTATCTAAGGTGAGGGGATAATTAAGGTATTGATATAATTTGAATACTTAAATGCAACTAAATAAAGGGTCCGCCAACTAACATTTTTTTTTTGAAAATGCTATTAAAAAAAACTACTGAATATTTTCTCAAATTTCTTTTTTTATTTGAAAGTACAATCCTTCCGGTTAATAATGGAAAATAATTGCATTCAAATGGATGCCTCGGCTGGCCATGCAGTAGCCTACACGATCGGTCCAATTTTTAAGCACATTATCGATTGTGTGCAGCTGTATTTCACCAATGGCTTCACGAATATTGTCCTTTAAAGCGTCAATTGTCTCTGGCTTGTCGGCGTAACACTTATCTTTGAGGGCACCCCACAAATAATAGTCCAGCGGTGTCAAATCGCAGCTCCGATGTGGCCAAACGACATCAGCTCTGCGGCTGATAATGCGATCTTCAAAAACAGGACGCAAAACATCGAGTGTAGCTTCGGCTGTGTGGCACGTAGCGCCGTCCTGTTGAAACCAAATGTTGCCAATATCCTCCTCTTAAATTTTTGTGAACAAAAATTCGTTCAACATGGTCCGATAACGATTGGCATCTTCTGTAAGTCGATCGCAGGCCCACTTGTTCAAGCGTATACACAACCATATTCGTTCAGCGGAAGGATACAACTAATTATCTGTCAAATCAGACATGAGCTAAGTGTTACCATTCACGAAATAAGCACTAGTTGAAAAAAAAAACGTTAGATAGCGGACCCTTTATTATGTAATCTTACAAAAGAAGTTAACCAAAAAATACTTAGGCATTCTGTAGTGAAATTTTGCATTGAAATAAAACAATTGATATGGACTTCGTATTTGAAAACAAATATGTATAACTTTTTAACCTACAGAGATATTACCTTCATTCTTCCTGAAGATCACAGCTAATTCTCTCATCTATTCGGAAATTTTTTCATACATTTTTCCGATTTTTATATTTCGCGGGTTTTGTTATAAAATTTAATTAAAAAATGTTTTGTTTCGCTATATTTTTGCAAATAATGCATATGCTGATATAAGTGGGAATGGTCTACGATTGTAAGTTTAGTTTTCTTATTTCCGCTAACAATTGCATTTTATAGATTTTTTTAAAAATTTCAATTTGAAACCGCCATAACTTTCGCGCCCCATAGTGAAATTAATTCACAACAACGGTTTTTGCATGCTTACATTTTTATCTCTGTCTACTACAAACGCGGTTGATGTGCTCGCCAAATTTTTTTCGTAAAAAATTTTCTCGAAAATGAAAAAAATCTTTTTTGAATTTGTTTTCTACTTTTCGTTAAAAGTGCAAATATTTACTAAAAATTTCCAAGAAGTATATAATTTTTTAGTAAACCCAATTTGAAGATCTTCATAGTAAGCCTGTTTTTTATATTTTTTAAAATAAATTGGTTGAGTTGTTTACACCACTTAATATAATTGTTATACCAAGTTTCCCTAGAATCCGTAACATGAGCCAAAATTACTGTGATCACTTTACGTGGAAATGCTCTCATAACAATGGAAAATTTTGGTACGGGGCAAAAGTGTAACACACGAAGGAGTGACCTATTACAATATTATTGTAATATGGCGGAGGAATATAGTGATTATTTGACCTTGTGTTTAATTTTGCAAGTGGAATCAACTAACAATCCGAAATATATACATTATGGACATTTTGGCAAGATTATTTGGAAGCCATAACTTTTAATTTTGTAGCTGTATTTCATTACAGAATAACTCATGTAAAATATCGTTATGTGACCACTGTACTATGACATCGTGTGTGTGAAAATAATTTTCCACGCTTCTTGTCGTAGTAGCTGACAGTGTTGCTGCTGTTGGTGCCGTTTTTGCTCTTTGTTGTTGTAGTGTAAACACTCTATTTTCATATCCGTCAACATCAGTTTATCGTTGTTTTATGCTAATTTTTCGTTTGTCCGCTTTTAATAGTTTAATCATTGTTTTTTATTTCAGATGTATTGAAAGTAACTCGAGTGGAACCGGAATTGGTCATCTTCAGGGCGACACATTTTGTGAGTGAGTGAGTGTGTATGGTGTTACCACACTTTTCTTGGTATCACTGATAGGTATCTTCTTAGACAGGTTTATGTCAAGGAAGATGAAGTAGTTTTTTTTTGTAATTTATGATAATTTGGGATATTGTAATGCTTTCACTTTTACTCGTAAACAATAATGACGACACAAATAAAAGTGGCAGTTACAATTTCAATTACTTTCAATGTAAATTACATTTCTTGTAATTAAAGTAAAACCGTTACGGTTTAAGAGCCCATGATCCTGCCATGCAATCAATTGTGCTACTGTTTGGTTTTTCGTTTAGAAGAAACAATAATGATATTTAAAAACAACTTTATATCTCTTTGTGTGAGCGAATTATACAGTTGGCCCATTTTCATTCTGAGCCAACATAGTTGTAACCCAAATATGAGAAAAGATTTCCACGAGAGTGTGACATAATCTTCGGCTGCTGAATTGGTACCGAGCTTGTGATTATAAGCTCTGTTCAGGCACGTTTTCTCTGTAATTTAAATGTTTTGTCATTACATCTAAGTAACATTCTTCATTAAATATTATTCATAGATTATGCTTTAAATTTACGAAATGTTCTTGGAGTTTCATTAAAACTAAGATAAATAATTAAGAATATTTTATTAAATTAATTATAGTTTTATTTCACTTTCATTGTCAAGTTAGGTTGGTCTGTTGAGACGATTCAAATTTAAATCTAAAAAGCTCTGTTTCACTAAAGGTACAGATGACCCTCAAGAAAAAAAGAAACGCGACCTAAGAGAGACCAGGCGCTAAGTCCACTTTTTGCCCAAATGTATTTTTTGGAGCGAAATGCAAGATGAGTTGAATATACATCGATTTGGAAACAAAACGTCTAAAAAATCATGCTCTGCCACCTTTAATATCTGAATCGTAAAAGCGCTAAGTCCATATAAACATAAATATACGGTAAGTATTTTGAATCTCCTGTAAAATTATAAATATTGGACTTAGCGCCTTTACACTCTTAGGTCGCGATATTATTTTGGGGAAAATTTACTTTTTGTATACCAGGGGAAAAATGTATCTTCTTGATATGTTTGAATTCATGAAAACATATATGAAAACGAATTTTTTAAATATTCCATACCTACAAACAAACAAAGGGTTTTGCAACAAGAGGTGTTATTTTGGTATTTAAAGAAAAATTCCGTTTTTTGAGATAAATGATCGGATGTTTATTTCATAATAAAGAGGAAGGTATGCCTTTAATAATGAAAAACAACATCAGCCAAATGGCCACCACGACCACGCTTATAGGACCATCCTTTCATGAAATTTTCCATAACCAAATCGCAGTGGCTGCCCTATGTCCTCGATAGCCTCACGAATTCTATCTTTGAGGTCTTGAATCGACGCTGGGCTGTTGGCGTATACCTTATCTTTCACGTGGCCCCAAAGGAAGAAGTCGCAAGGTGTTAAATAAAGATCTCGGTGGCCATTTGTGATCACCTCTTCGAGAGATAACACGATCCGGAAACTTTTCCCGTAACAGAGCAATGGTTTCGTTGCTTGTGTGGCACGTAGCGCCGTCTTGTTGAAAGTAAACGTTGTCCAGATCAATACCATGCAACTCCGACCATAAAAAATCATTAATCATCTCGCAATCCATTTACCGTAACTGTAAGGTCCAATGACTCCGCCGGACCATAAACCGCACCAAACAGTCACACGTTGAGGATTCTCAACAACAACTCTTGGGTTTTCCGAGCCCCAGATGCGACAATTTTGCTTGTTGACGTAGCCACCGAGGTGGAAATGGGCCTCATCAGTCAGATGCGAGCCCCAGATGCGACAATTTTGCTTGTTGACGTAGCCACCGAGGTGGAAATGGGCCTCATCAGTCAAGATGATTTTTCGGTGAAATTCCGGATAATTTTCATGCATTTCAAGGACCCAATCAGCAAAGACACGACGTTGGTGATGATCGGCCGGCTTGAGTTCTTGTGTTAAGTGAACTTTATTAGCCTTAAGACCCAAGTCTTTATGCAAGATACTGTGTAATGACGTTTGTGGAATGCCCAATTCCAAAGAACGACGGGGAATGGACAAACCTGGGTTTTCTTCAACACTTTGGGCTACAGCAGCAATATTCTCAGTTGTTCTTGAGCGACGTGAACGGGTTTTATTCTTCACATCACTAACTTGTCCCAACAGCTCGAATTTTTCCACCAATTTCTGTATTGCGGCCGAAAAGGTACTTCACGACGACCCAAAATTGCTTTAGTTTTGCGAACTGTGACTGCAAGATTTTCTCCATTTTTGTAGTGAATTTTAATAATTTCAGTGCGTTATTGAATCGTGTATCGTTCCATTTTTAGTAATGGCGTAGTTTCTACTTGTCAAATGTCAAAGAATAAAAGCTTCAAATGTGACAGCTACCGAAATACCGGGTGATTCAAAATAACACCTCTTTTTGGAAAACCTTGTATCTGAGGTTTTCATAAATAACCACTTAAGTCGAGTTGAGACATTTTTGAGTTTTTTGGATAAATATATGATCTAACACCTGATACCTACTGTTTGCGAAAATAGGCCTTTTTTAAGCAATTTATGCCGCATTTAAATTTGCCGTTCGCACAAGGAATGCACTATAATCCAAAACTTGTGTACGGATTTAATTTATATGCTTTAGAACGTATAAATATATAATCTCAACGACTTCATGTTGGCATACAGCTAAATTGGCATAGTTTGTAAGTCAAAAACTGTTGTAGTTAGCCCCTTTTTACTGTCCATTTTTTTGGGGATTATTGGTATATTTATTATTTAGTATTTATTATTTAGTATAAGCTATATAGATTTAGAAAATATACGCTAAGTAATTATAATTATTTTATTATTATCAATAGTCATTTTTTGTTTACTTTTTTATGGATAAATAAATTGAAATTGAATTGAATCCAATTTTATTCAATTCAATTTCAATTCAATTTCAATTATGGTTTGGTTGCAAGCAAGCCAAACGGCCGCATTCAAAAATACTTACAACAGTTTTATAAACGGATAACAGAGTATATTTTTATCCCCTCACCTTAGAGAGGAGGGTATATATCATTTGCTACGAGCCAAAAGTGTAAAACATCGAAGGAATCACCTAAGACCCTAAGTATGTTCGGCGGATATCCGTTTTAGGTCATTTTAAGTCGAATGAGCAATGTCCGTCTGTCTGTCTGATTCCACTGAAATTATACACATAGTATAAGTGTATTAGTCACTATTACCTCGAGAAAAATGGCCGAAGTTGCCACGCTCCTTTTGGTACCTCCCACACAAATGGACCATTTTGTACAAAAAGTTACCAGCTTATAACTATAATACCAGTGCATACAAATACTTGCAATTTTGTATAGTGTAATGCTTTTATAGTATCTAGAGTCCAGAGAAAAATGGGCGTTATTGGCACACCTCTTTTGGTACCGCCCACAAAAATGGACCATTTTGTACCACAATTTAACAGCTTTTACTTTAATAGCAGTGCATAGAAATACTCTCGTACAGTGCAATGCTTTTATAGTACCTAGAGTCTAGAGAAAAGTGGCTGTTATCGGCACGTCGCTTTTGGTACTCCCCACAAAAAATGGACCATTTTACACCAAAAGTTAACGGCTTATAACTTTAATACCAGTACATACTTTAAAGTTATTAAATGCAATTCAAAATAATAATTTAATTAAACCAAAAAAAAAAAATAAATTTACTAATATTTTTTGGGACTCAAGGTGAGGGGATTCATAAGTCGGTTTACATGACTGAACTTTCCTACTTGTTCTTAAATGCGTATTCAAAACGAACAATCGATTTTTATTGTAAGGTGTCTTCATCTATAAACCTACAATAAGTGATTTTGATGTTTAATGTATTTATTTATTTTTGCGTATTGTGCGTTGCAATATTATTATTACAATAAAAAATAATTTCCCAGTAAGGAATGTATTAAAGACATTCCTGAAGCGGGTCAACGAAATTTTCACACAAGTGCCAAAAATGTCGTGCAAGACATTACCGTGCAGCACATCATTGACGATCAATATATGGACAATGTCTCGCATCAAATGTACAAGAAAATATTAAAAAAATATTTTTTCTTCACACTGATGGCAATGTTTAATTTCATATTAAACTCTTTGTCTCTTCTAATTCTCGAATGCCAATTTGAGTTTTTAATTGATTTTATTATAATTTGAAAATGTCTTGATCTGTCCTCGATGACTTGGTCCTGCACGACTTGGTCACTGACGACAGTGTCATCAAAGGCCAAAAAGCCCACTGGGTATCATGCTACTGAAGCTCAGTCCTTGGATAATTGATTCAGCAATTTAAGACACACGATCATCCGCTTCGTTATCGCAGTTTGGACCTTACACTGAAAATATTTTCTTCGTACTATTTACGAAGATTTTCGTAAATTTCATTCATATTATGAAGAATATTTTACGAATTTACGAAGAGTTTTTCTTAAGAAGTCGTCATAAAAACTTCGTAAAATTATGGTCATACTTTTTATGAATATATTTTTATTTTTTATGAAATGACGTCTTAAAAATTTCGTAATTATTGTGAGAGTAACATAATTTTTAAATTTTGGGGTGTACTTTATTTTGTTCTTATATCCGTATGAATTTCCAATAATTTTAAAAGCATTAGACCTTAAGACAAAGGTCTATGCCAAATTTATCACCAAATTTAAAACCTGAAAATTTTTCAACAACTGTTTTTGTTTATACATTTCAGATGACAAGTTTGCCTGGCTTTGATTACAACTATAACATACGACTATAACAACATAATTTTATCCAAATATGAAATAATTTCATACACAATATGAAATAATTTCATACAAAATATGAAATAATTTCATACAAAATATGAAATAATTTCATACAAAATATGAAATAATTTCATACAAAATATGAAATAATTTAATACAAAATATGAAATAGTTTCATAAAAATATTAAACCAAACAACAAACGAGTACGAACGAGTTGGCAAATACATTACTTGATGTGATTTTTTATTTGAAATAGCAGATGTACTGAATAACTCTTGTTCGTTTGCTTTAATCTTTTCCTAATAAGAGAGCAGCGTTTCGAACCGAATTAGAGGCAAAAATGGTCTAAAAGCAGAAGAATATTTATAGACAATTTTAAAATAATGTGGTCGGGGGCTTACAAAATATGAAATAATTTCGTAAAAAATATGAAATTATTTCTTAAAAATTATGAAATAATTTCTTAAAAAAATATGAAATAGTTTCGTAAAAAATATGAAATAGTTTCATAAAAAAATATGAAATAGTTTCATAAAAAGTATGAAATGGTTTCATAAAAAATATGAAGAATCTTCTTCGTAATATATAGGCATTTCCGCGGGTCGCGAACGATCGTTCGTACATTTTGATGTACAAAAAATATAGGAAACAAAAATGTTCCCCGCATTTTTTTTGGTGATTTGATAGCATATTGGTAGCTCTATGTTAGGTGCAAAAGATGGGTTTCATCGAGTTTTAGTTTTCATAATGATAGCAATAAACATGTGGTCACGAACGTACGCGAAATAGAAGTCAACTTTGGCTGAATCTAGTAACATGCAAAAATCTGCGAAAAGGAACGGAATATTCTAAAGCTATTAAATTATTTTAAAAGAGGATTAATGTAGCTTTCAATCGAGTATTTACACAATAAATTATCTCTATTAGTTTTTTTTTAATTGGCTTAGGTGCCGGTCGCGAACGTACGATTTTTCCATCTGTTTTAACCGTTAAATTAATCGTTAATCGAACTTTTGTTTTGGTCTCCTTGCATTTTTCTCTTCTTAATTGATTGTATTAGAGAAATTTTGTAGAGAGAGTGCAAGCATATCATATGTTTTTATATGTAAAACAATTAATTATAAAAATGTCTGTAAAAGTAGCTTAAAATGGAAAAAATAAAAATTTTCAGTTTTTAGGCAAATTTTCTCATGAAAACGACTGAGATATGCTATGAAACCATTGTATTTTAAAAACTTAGACATTTTGTATTAATCTTTTTATAATTATTCACAATAAAATACGTTGATTACCAACATTTTATTTTTCGGCCCTGGTTGCCCATTCGGCGGAAATGCCCATATATGATTTTTTTCATATATCGCATGAAACATTTCTTTGGCTAAAAAATAAGACAGTAAAACATATTAGGATGCAAACAAAGATTTGTTTAGACCAACATCTTCCCTGATATATCATATTTTTGTGTACCAAATATTACATATTTAGAGTGTATCCTAAACAGATATATGTTTCAAGCCGAATATGTTTATGACCATATACTACAGAAGCGTTTTTTTAGCGTGTGGGGATCGGAAAACCCATACGTAATCCCCGAGAAGCCTATGCATCCTCAGAAAGTGACAGTTTGGAGTTGTGGCATTGTGGTCCATTTTTGTTTGAAAATGCTGCTGGAAACGCAATTTCGGGTAACGGTCATCGCTATAGAGACGTGATGAACATTTTATTACGGCCGGAGATTGAAGCTATAGACATAGGCGATCTTTAATTCCAGCAGGATGGCTCGGCATACCACAATTCATCTTTTGCGCGCCAAGTTCGTTAATCGTTTATCAGCCGTTTCGGCGATGTCATATCGAAGGACCGATGTTATGCGAACAATCTTGGTATTCTGTTGGATCATGTATCGTTAACAACTAATAAGGCTTATGGATTTGTGAAGCGTTGGAGTAAAAAGTTACTGATTTACTGATTATATACTTCGCTGGTACGCTCTATTCTTGAATATGGATCCGTAATATGGGATCCGTGTTATACAATTCACTGCAATCGCATAGAATCTGTTCAGAAACAATTCCTACTATTCTGTCTACGTAGAAATGGTTGGTCTCAACAAAATCTGCCTTTCGTTGCAGTGTTTAGTTACTAATACTACCGAATACCATAGATAATTTTATATGTTAGGCTTCAAAATAAAAAAAACAATGTGGCAGCCAATTTCTGCCGTTTTGGCAGCCACATCTCTCTTGGGTCGAAATGTCAACAAACAGGTGAAGAACTACTTTTGTGTGTGAAGTAGTGCTTGAGTACAGAAGGAGTGGGCCAATATGGCTCCTCTTCAAAATTAGTCTGAAGTAGTAAAAACTAACTACCACATACTAATCGTTTACTCTTTGCGAGAGTTATCTTGTGCAGCAACCAGACAGACAGTCGGACGGAGGGTTTTTGCTCAATTAACTTGCAATGTGTTACAATCAAAATTTCACTTCTATATGTACTTTTAAACGCTGTTGCGAGCCAGATTAAGCATTTGGTCCACTGTGCAGGGCCTCTGGTGGGAATCGAATCCACGACCCAAAACTCATAGGCGAGCACGCTACCAACTCACCAATGAGGCCCTAACGTATCAAAATAATAATTATTCAGCGCCAGATAATATACAAATTTGCAAAAAAAATCATATCCTCTCAAAGTCTGTATAATCATCAAATTATTCTCGATTTATACCTTTTTTAGATTACTTTCCCCATGAATATGGTACGACGAAGAACGATTAAAGTGGTTCCACCTTCTGGCATCTGCCACAAAAATACCAAATTCCATATAACATTTCTCACAAATTATGGCATATTTCACTCGTCTTATTGGACTGACATTTTCTTACACACAAGGATTAACATTTAGACTGAAACTGTTTTTTTCTTTGCCCAGGAATAATATTGACCACAAATTCGCATTTTCCTGTATGTAGAGAAATGTCCTGCACGCAACAGTAACATTTCGAGGACAACCACAACTGCTACACTTAAACATACAGAAGTATAAAAATACCTACGTGTATATCTTGTAAGTATTAAGCCGATTAACGAATAAATTTCCGTAGAACACAGACACACAAAATATGAGCTTTTAACACGTTAACAAACATTATAAAGGACATTAAATCGTGGAGTCCTGTTGTCTGCAACTCTGTATCTTTGTGCGTGTGTTTGTGGTGCTGCAGCCAACAGGACACAACGATTAATTTCACAAAAAGCTGTGATGTTGTCTCTGTTGTCGATGGCTATAAATAAAATATCACAGAACAGACACGCAATACACAACGCAACATTGAATTTCGCACATATCAAATGGGGAAAATAATGAAAAAAAAACAACAAAATGTTTTCCTCACTTCTGTATTTTTTTTGTACAAATTCATAATTTCCAATTGTGTACACAAAGAAAATGAACTGAACAAAAAAATGAGAAAAAATCGGAAAACAACAGACGAACAAATACTCAAATCCTTGTCGGATTGAGAGTATCATGTTTTTACAAGGGTGTAATATCACATGTAACACATGCAGATTACCACACGATATACGCGGAAAATTGCTGGTGAGACACCACTTAAATGGAAAAATCGCGTTTTGTTGTTCGGAAAAAAGAAATACGCTTATCCTCCTCTGCACTCAGTGGAAATTGTTCCGATTCAAAATCATAAAAAAGCGGAATTGTTCAGAAAAAAACGCAAACACTGAATAAATATATTGCAAAAGCAATGAAGTGATAAGGCCACAAGGGTACATTTCAATTTACAGAGTAGTACCAGCCACAATCTGTCCGAGCAGAACAAACGTTGTGTACGGTGGGGGCCATATTTAACGAAAAATAATATTTAATAGTTTTGTATTTAACTATGGAGCTTGAGATCGTTCTTCTTTGAAAAAGAAGAATAAGAAATATGTCAAATGTTAAAGCAGGCTACTGGTTTGGTGGACGATATCGTCACCATTTTTGGCAACTACCCCGTCAATAATTGGACAAATATAAAAGCAGCTCAAAATACAGTAATTGAACTGCTTTAAATACGTTTCGTATCTCAGCTGTTAAATGTCTGTCATCTAAAGTGTCGATTATTTAGTGCAGGGTCTCGCCACCCTTTTTCCACAACGCCTCCTTATGGCACCGCAAAATTTTGCAAGTATATTTTATTTAAAAAAGATTTTCAAAACTTTTGCTGGCTTTTTCGAAACTTAGTTTTAATTTTTCCTTGGCTTCGAATTGTACCTCCCAGCCTTATCTTCGGTTCTAAATCAATTATTTAAATTTCTGAGTATTCTAAGCCATCATTAGTTGTCAATCCTCCAAGTAATTTATTTTGATGCAAGATTATTTTTATTATTTTACAAACATTAACAATTTCTAAAAAAATAACTTTGAATTACTGAAAAATTTAACACAATTTAGGTATTTTCTGAATACTTAAATGCAAATAACTATTTGTTTCGGAAATAATGGTAATAATAACCAGTAAGGAAAGGCTAAAGTCGGGCGGGGCCGACTATATAATACCCTACACCACTCTCGTAATATTGAATAACTCTGATATATAAATTTTGTAATTCATGTATAAATTGTTTACATAAATTTACTTTTGGGACATTTTATATTTAAATAATACCCTGTACCACAGTGTGATGTAGGGTATAAAAACGATTGGATCTAAAGAGCCAAATAGGATAAAACATATATATGGGAGCTATAGCTAACTCTTAACCGATTTTCTTCAAATTCGATAGTGTTGGTTCATGGATCAAGAAACTCTACCATTCTAAATTTCAAAATGATTGGATGTAAAATACAGCTTCTTCAGGACTAAAGAGCAAAATCGGACGAAACATATATATGGGAGCTATAGCTAAATCTTAACCGATTTTCTTCAAATTCGGCAGTGTTGGTTCATGGATCAACAAACTCTATCATTCTAAATTTCAAAATGATTGGATGTAAAATACAGCTTCTACAGGACTAAAGGGCCAAATCGGACGAAACATGTATATGGGAGCTTTAGCTAAATCTTAACCGATTTTCTTCAAATTCGGTAGTGTTGGTTCATGGATCAATAAACTCTACCATTCTAAATTTCAAAACGATTGGATGTAAAATACAGCTTCTATAGAACTAAAGGGCCAAATCGGACGAAACATATATATGGGAGCTATAGCTAAATCTTAACCGATTTTCTTTAAATTCAGCAATGTTGGTTCATGGATCAAGAAACTCTACCATTCTAAATTTCAAAATGATTGGATGTAAAATACAGCTTCTTCAGGACTAAAGAGCAAAATCGGACGAAACATATATATGCGAGCTATAGCTAAATCTTAACCGATTATCTTCAAATTCGGTAATGTTGGTTCATGGATCAAGAAACTCTACCATTCTAAATTTCATAACGATTGGATGTAAAATACAGCTTCTATAGGCCTAAAGGGCCAAATCGGACGAAAGATATATATGGGAGCTATATCTAAATCTGAACCGATTTCAACCAAGTTCAATAGCGATCTTAACAGCCGCGAAATACTCTAAACTGCAAAATTTCAGAACGATCGGAGTGAAATTGCGACCTGTAGTCGACGAACAACTTTAAACGTTAAATCGACTCAGCTAGTGATTCTGAGTCGATCGGTATACTTTAAGGTGGGTCTAGTTGTGTTATTTTCAGGTGTTACAAACATCTGCCGTGAAACAAACTTATAAATCCCTGTACCACAGTGTGGTGTAGGGTATAAATAGTTAAGATATATAATATCATATATTTGGTGACATTTCGATAGTGCATATCTAAAATCATTATCGATATTTAAGCAAGACCGATACTTTGACTTTATATTTAAAAGCGACGAAACATTTTTATCTCATACATAAATTGATAAGAAAATGCATATGCTGCTGCTATGCAATTAAGCTGAATACATATTTTGATATTTCAACTATAATTCCTCGAGCTTAGTTTTCCTATAGTCCTGAGTGGCACATGAGTTGCATTTGAATTCAGTTGCAGCGTCCTCAATAGAATCTGACAGTATCATAGTCTTCAACAAATGGATGTGGAACAATTCATTTGTCCTTATAATGAATGTAGATATAATTGTTCTACAATTATATCTTGAACATTTATTTTAGGCACATTTTTCAAATTCATAGTACGAATTTTTTCGAATTCATAGTATAGTTGTTTTACTATAATTTGTTCATACCTTTAGGAAAATTTCCCTAAATCACTCCTCCCCTGGAGGATATGTGGATTCAACAATACGGTGCCATGAGCCACAGAACACGAACGATTTTGTCTTGGTCTCAGAGAGAAGTTTTTCAGAACGCGTAATTTCTTGTTTTGAGGACACCAATTGGTCGCAAAAATCATCTTTTGTTGGGGCTACTGCAAAGACCGTGTCCACGCGGATAATCCCCTAACGTATGAGCATTTGAAAACCAACATTTATCAAGTTATGGCCGAGATTAGGGATGTAACGAATATTCGCATTCGCATATGCGAACGCGAATTATTCGCATCATTTTAAAATTCGCATTCGCAAAAACCATCTTTGGATTATTCGCTTTCGCTTCGCTATTCGCTTCCATTTATTAAAGTGTTAAATCTCCTTATTCCCTTCACACAATTTGAAAATATGTGTGTGCTTGTGGTAACAGGAGGTAAAACTATGGAAAACAGTCTTAATACTTGAATATCCTGGAAAAGTATCAATTCAGTTCCTTAAATTTGTTGGTACTAAAGGCTCAAACTATTATTCGCATTCGCTTTCGCAAAAGTGCATATTTCACTATTCGCATTCGCATTCGCAAGAAATATATTTCAATATTCGCTTTCGCATTCGCTTTCGCTAAAGCCACTTTCGTTACATCCCTAGCCGAGATACCACCCTAAATGTGCGGTAAAGTGGCCAAATATAACCTTAAAAAAAATAAAATCTAAATCACTGAAAAATATTTATCCGTCTTTTTGATATAACAATTGCTGGACCAATTTTGAATTTCAAGAGGGATCCTTTGGCTAAAAAGGAGCGTTGTGCTTAATTTCATCACAATCGAACCATAACGTGTCTTCTTCTTTTGGGTATTACAAACAAATGCAACCAGCTCATAAGTAATACCCTGAACCTGGACCTGGACTAATAAGAATATCACCCAATTTTCTAAAAAAAAATATAATTTTTTTAGTATTTGGACCATATTTTCTGAAGCATAAGCTCCCGGGATACCACTTAAATTAATTGGCTCGAAATGCTGAAAACATCACTCTCGGTTGTTGGTGATGTTAACATTTTGTGTAAAATGGTCTATTTGTATGGGAGGTACCAAAAGGGGCGTGGTAATAACTCCCATTTTCACGGGACTATACACGGAGGAAAATAACCATTTTTGATATGTTTGAATTGAAAGAAAATATATTTGGAAACGTATTTCGTAAATATTATATATTTGTTAACAAACAAACTTTATTTGAAAATCATGAAACTTTATTAGAACAATATATATTTGCGCACTGACTTTCACAAATAAAATATGTATTTACCCACAAACAAAGTTATTATTTAAGATGTTTTCCAAACATATTTTATTTAAAAATGATTTTTTAAACTTTACTGAATTTTTCGAATTTGAGTTAGTTTTTCCTAGATTATACTTAAAAATGTCTTTAGCAGCATTAGTTGTTGTTTTACATCAATAGATTAATTAATTTGTAATTCATCACCCTAAGTTTTATTAAATTTTACAAACATATAAAATTTTTAAAAAATGCTCTTTGAACATCTGTAAAACAGAAAACTTGTCATTAAGTTAAGGCATTGATACATTTCCAAAATATATAAATACAAAATACTAGTTGCAAATAAAAAAATATTTGAATGGGAACATATTTTTGTTTAGAAAAATATCCTCCCAAACATATAATATTTCTGTATTTCAAATATTATATATTTGGAGTGTACCCTAAACATATGTATAATTCAAGCCGAATATGTTTGGGACAATATACTACAGAAGCGATTTTTTTTCAGCGTGTAGGTACTGTAAAAGCATTACATGCAACAAAATATTAAGTAATGGGTTGTTAAGTTGTAAGGGCCGATGTTGAATGTGAACCACACCTAAACGTCAAGATTTTCTGCATTTCATTCGACATTTCTCAATTTGAACCATGGAAAGATACACAATCGAGCAACGCGTTAAGTTTTTTAAGCCTTTTACGAAAATGGGCGTTCAAATCAAAATGCATTGCGTGCACTTCGTGATGTTTTTTTGATCAGCATAATCGACTAAATGTGTCCACAATCGGGAGAATTGTGCACAAATTTCAGCAAACTGGGTCTGTAGGAGATGTGAGAACACCTGTGTATGCTCGCCCAGTTTGATGCGGCTTATGAGCTGGTGACGTCATCGGGACATACCTCTTCAGGCAGTTACAGTGAATGGTGTTCGCTATCGTGATACCGTGTTATCTCACGTCGTGGCGATGTCAATTGGCCGCCAAGATCACGTGATTTGACACCGTTGGACTTCTTTCTTTGGGTTTATTTGAAAGAAAAGGTGTACGTCGATAAACCAGTAACAATTCCAGAGCTAAAGGAAAAGATAATTCGCGTCATCGAAAATATGGACCATCGGATGGAGGTGTGCCGCCGAGGTCGCGGCGGCCATTTGGCCGATATTTTGTTCCATACATAATTGAACCATACCAATATTATCATAATAAAAAGAAATGACAACAATTTCCTAAATAATTTGTGTTTTATTCAAAATCAACATCGGCCCTTAAAATTTAACCACCCTTTATAACTAAAAAAACAGTAAGGAAAGGCTAAAGTCGGGCGGTGCCGACTATATAATACCCTACACCACTCTCGTAATATTGAATAACTCTGATATATAAATTTTGTATTTCATGTATAAATTGTTTACATAAATTTACTTTTGGGACATATTATACTTAAATAATACCCTGTACCACAGTGTGGTGTAGGGTATAAAAACGATTGGATCTAAAGAGCCAAATCGGATGACACATATATATGGGAGCTATAGCTACATCTTTACCGATTTTCTTCAAATTCGGCAATGTTGGTTCATGAATCAAGAAACTCTACCATTCTAAATTTCAAAATGATTGGATGTAAAATACAGCTTCTACAGGACTAAAGAGCAAAATCGGACGAAACATATATATGGGAGTTATAGCTAAATCTTAACCGATTTTCTTCAAATTCGGTAGTGTTGGTTCATGGATCAAGAAACTCTACCATTCTAAATATCAAAACGATTGGATGTAAAATACAGCTTTTATAGGACTAAAGGGCTAAATCGGACGAAATATATATATGGGAGCTATAGCTAAATCTTAACCGATTTTCTTCAAATTCGGCAGTGTTGGTTCATGGATCAAGAAACTCTACCATTCTAAATTTCAAAATGATTGGATGTAAAATACAGCTTCTACAGGACTAAAGGGCCAAATCGGACGAAACATGTATATGGGATTTATAGCTAAATCTTAACCGATTTTCTTCAAATTCGGTAGTGTTGGTTCATGGAACAATAAACTCTACCATTCTAAATTTCAAAACGATTGGATGTAAAATACAGCTTCTATAGAACTAAAGGGCCAAATCGGACGAAACATATCTATGGGAGCTATAGCTAAATCTTAACCGATTTTCTTTAAATTCGGTAGTGTTGGTTCATGGATCAAGAAACTCTACCATTCTAAATTTCAAAATGATTGGATGTAAAATACAGCTTCTTCAGGACTAAAGAGCAAAATCGGACGAAACATATATACATACATATATATATTCAAAACGATTGGATGTAAAATACAGCTTTTATTGGACTAAATGGCCAAATCGGACGAAACATATATATGGGAGCTATAGCTAAATCTTAACCGATTTTCTTCAAATTCGGTAGTGTTGGTTCATGGATCAAGAAACTCTACCATTCTAAATTTCAAACCGATCGGATGTAAAATACAGCTTCTATAGGACTAAAGGGCCAAATCGGACGAAAGATATATATGGGAGCTATATCTAAATCTGAACCGATTTCAACCAAATTCAATAGCGATCTTTACAGCCGCGAAATACTCTAAACTGCAAAATTTCAGAACGATCGGAGTGAAATTGCCACCTGTAGTCGACGAACAACTTTACATGGACAGACGGACGGACGGACATCGTTAAATCGACTCAGCTAGTGATTCTGAGTCGATCGGTATACTTTAAGGTGGACCTAGCTGTGTTATTTTCAGGTGTTACAAACATCTGCCGTGAAACGAACTTATAATACCCTGTACCACAGTGTGGTGTAGGGTATAAAAATGAGTTTGCGTCAGCCGTCACGAGGCAACATCAAACACTAATGGTGATTTTGTTTGTGCAAAAAATGTAAATTTTTTCTACATTTTGCACTGAAATCGCATTTCTAGGTTCGTTTGTAAAAAATGGTGCAGCTGTATGAACGCGTTTGATTTCGATTGTAAAGCAGACCTAAATGAATGCGTACATTCTTAATGCACTACCAACTATTTGCGCCATAATGTAGGTATGGGTTTTTTACTCACCGGACGATTTTTGTTCCATTGTTCGCATGCAAAATGAGAAATTAGCAGAGGGTGCAGGGGAAATTTTAAAAATGTACCAACACGATGTGGTGACATTATTTTTCAGAAGCAAAATCACCATTAAATTTTTTCATATCTCGGAATGAGTTCGCAGTTATTTTTCACACAATTTCAATACTTACCATATACACTATCTGCCATATAAATAGTTAACAATTTATTATCCTGCAAATATATGAATAAAGAGTTCTTTGTTAGTCAACTATGAAAATACACTTTTGACAGCTGCCCATATAACGGAATATTCTTATTCGAGAAAAACAAAGACATTTTCCGTTATTCTGAAGTGTTTTTTTATCAGATTTTATCAACAATTACGATAGTGCAAAGAATCAAACAAGATTCTTAGATTACAAAAAACTTTTCATAACTTTGTCTTGTCATTTTTAAAATAGGTCTCAAATTGTAACAGTTATACAAATTTCCAAATTTATTTTTAAGTTTGTTCATCTCTGCATGATGTCCTTTGCACAGCTTCTCCTTCCCCATTCAATAGTACACTTTTGCCGCGAATATTTTTGCAATAAAGTTGTCAGCCAGCCAGCGAAAAAAATCACATGAAAAATATCACAATTTCTGTGTGTAATATGAAACACGGCCTTGTGTTCCACAGACGCCACCACCACCTCCACCACTCACTCAGAGCTACTGTAAAATTTGAATAAAAAGTGGAAAAAAGATATGGCCACAACGACATTTTGATTGAGCTCATGAGACTGACAGACTCTATGTGGCAATGTGGTGGCGTTGGCGGGCCCTTTGCACTGGAACAGGAGAGAGGGGGAAATTGCAAAAGGAAAAAAACACCAAAGCGCGAATATGAATGGTGAAATCGCGTATCTAACAAATACCATCAGTGGAAATTAAAATCAAGTGGGGTCATGTTCAAGCGTTCATCTTGGCGCACTGCTGTAAAAAAAAGTCAAACAGGCTGACTGACATTGATGATGTTGTTAAATAGGCTGTTTTCCACGGTTACCATACCACCCTCCCTCGCTCCATCTATTTGAGCCTTATTTTTTCTTCTCATTTGGATGTATTTGATATTGTTAACGTCCTGTTAACACGCGTATTGTCAGTCTGTGGGCTTGCGGCAGCATTTGTTTTTTTTTTAATATTTCCTCTTGTATCCTGCGTGTTTTTTCCCTTTGTTTTACAATTTATCACAAACAAGGACATCATCATCTGCTACAGCCACTGCAGATCCACTCACTACTACTACTTGTTCAATAGGAAGGGGGCAATTTTTTATTTTTCGCATTTGTGTTTATGAAAGCCGTAAAAATTGCGGATTACAAGCGCGGATTTTTTTTCATTTCTACTAATTTTTTTTCACTTGAAATTTAAAAGTTGATGGCTCTTTAATTTTGCATATATAAATATAAAATCTTTAATAGTTCCGAATTCGGCCAGGCCAAATCTTATATACTATCCACTATGGTTCTTATTGTACTAAATGTTAAATTTTGTAAAAATTAGAAAATAAAATCGAACCCTGTCAAATTTCAGACCAAAACGCTGAAAAATAATTGTCCTTTGTATGGGCCCTATATAAAAATGTGGATCACTGATTACGATATTAAGGTCCGTCGGCGCAATTAAAGTCCAACAGCGAAATTTCAGCACATTCGTTGAACATTTCCAAGCCGTGAGGGTACTTCTTATTGCTTATATTGAAATCGCCGTATACAAGAGAGACATATAAGGGACATTGCTTTTAACTCAGGATTGATGTCAGACATTATAAAATTATAGAGAACGATGTTTTATGGCCGTTCGTAACCCTCCATAAAATATTATATGCAATGTGAGAGTTATATTGGATGAAATCCGCTCAGATAGAGGGTCATTCAGTTACGCCATTTAGGGACATGGACATCCCAGTCGTATATACAGGTAGTAAAATTATATGTACGCAATACAAAGTAGTACGCGGCAGTGTCTACTTTCGAAGCAAACAATGTATATGTCAGCTACTGGTACTGCAACTTATGAACCTTAAACCCGGAATTTATGAATGAAATTTCTTATTAATAAATTAGTGTAATTCAGCGCCTTAAAGAGATAAGTCGATTTTCTGAAAAATATACAAAGCTATATTTCGAAGTATGAGTACAAGGCAAAGAACTTTTCAATGTGTAAATGATCCCGACAATTTCTACGGAAAATATGTAATTAAAAAAATCGACGCGCGTTTAGTAAAATAATAGAAGAAATATATGTGTAATATTTTGGTATACGAGTTAAAAATATAAACGAACCGTTGAAACCTAGTATTTTGTGTAATTCGTGCGATGTAAATCTTACTTGATGGACTAGTGGAAGAATGCTGTAAGTACTTTACAATTAATGTATTACAATGTTCTGTGGCATAAAACGTTTTAATTTTAGACTTCACGTGCAATTTGGAATGCCAATGATTTAGAGACAACCATTCATTCACGATAGGGACTGCTATTTTTGTATAAGTTAATAGATTGGAGTAGAAAGTGTCCAAGTATAGCTAAGAGCCTAATAACGGAAACATCATCAAGTTCAACTGAGTACTGAACTCTGAGCGATTCAAGTTTGAGTCAGAAGTCATCGCTTTTAACTCAGTTTCAACTCATTGATCTAGTGAGAGATTTGGAACTGACCAAAGACCAGACAGAACTACTTGCATCTGGGATGAAACAGTACAATATTTTGGCCACAGATGTTAACACATCATATTATAGAGTCCGTGATATACCTTACAAACAATTTTATACAACTGTGGATAACTGATGTTTTTGCAAGGGCATTCTCGGATTGTTCGAGGAACTTAATCAAACATACAATTCAAAGGAATGGCGGTTACTTGTTGACAGCAGTAAAGAAAGTTTGAAAGCAGTACTTTTACACAACGGAAATCGGGAACCGTCGATTCCCAATGCTCATGCTGTCAACACTAAGGAATCATACGAAACAATGGCTAAATTGATAAAAATACATAAAATATGAACATGACTGGAAAATTTGTTGCGATTTAAAAGTTGTTGGTATGATATGCCTCTGGGATAGCCGATATTTTGCCACCACTGCATATTAAGCTGGGGCTCTTTAAAAATTTTGTAAAAGCCTTAAGGAAAGATGGCAATTCACTCTCATATTTAAAAAGTTTATTTAAAAGTCTTTTTTTTTTTAAAAAAACCAAAAAGGAGTTTTTGATGGGCCTAAAAAAATGAAACTGATGAAAGATGGGAATTTCGAATCATATTTGACGTCGGATGAAATAGCATGGAGGTCGTTTAAGTTTGTAGTTTCAAATTTCC
The DNA here is from genome assembly GCA_963930755.1 of Eudasyphora cyanicolor. Classification (NCBI taxonomy): domain Eukaryota; kingdom Metazoa; phylum Arthropoda; class Insecta; order Diptera; family Muscidae; genus Eudasyphora; species Eudasyphora cyanicolor. The sequence goes on along the minus strand of OZ005736.1, from coordinate 168,222,403 downwards.
TTGGATCCAATAAAAGTCCGCAATATGAAACAATGATTAATGATTTGTTAAAAAATTATGAAAAAATTGGTTAGAAATATATTTTTTTATATTTATGTATATAACACATATGTCTGTATTCTTCCAAATTATTTTTCGCTTTATGTATTCCAACATGTGTAAATATGTCCCTAAAAATTCATTTCTTGCATTCTCATTTAATGTGCAGCATGGAGGTCGTTTAAGCTTGTGGCTTCAAATTTATTTGGATCCAATAAAAGCCCACAATATGAAATAATGATTAATGATTTGTTAAAAAAATTATGAAAAAAATTTGTTAGAAATATATTTTTTTATATTTATGTATATAACACATATTTATTCTTCCAACTTATTTGTCGCTTTATGAATTCCAACAGGTGTAAATATGTCCCTCAAAATGAATTTCTTTCATTCTCATTTAAACTTTTTCCCCGAGAATCTTGACGACGTAAGTGACGAACATGGGCGAAAGGTTTCACCAAGAATTGAAGTCCATCGAGCGGCGTTACCAAGGGCACTGGGATGAAAGAATGATGTGAGATTATATTTGGTTCCTCATTAGAGAAACCGATTCCGAAATCTTCAAACGTCAACAAAGAACTCACAATTACTTCGAATGAAACTCGTTCATGTAAATAAACTCAAATGTACATAATATAAATAAAAGTAATAAATAAAATCGCTATTTAAACAGAAATTAAAAAAAAAAGATTTTTTTAATTCTCTTACCTCTACCAAAAGGGCTATAATTTCTAAATTTATTCATACATTTTTTTCAAATAGGAATTATTCTCTTCGCTAGGATGAAAATTTTTAAAAAATAAAATAAAATATTTTTTTCTATTGTTTGTGTTTTTTTGTCTCAGGATTTTTTTTTTTAAAAATCTACTTTTTCCAATTTGTTTAATGACTGTTACTAAACCACTGTTTCTAAGTGAAAGAGATATTTCCAACATTGGTAGCCCACATTAAAAGCTTCAATTTAACGTATAAGTCGACCTGATCGGGCATATAAAATTATAGTGCAAATACTATGGGTACCTTCGACGATAATAGTATATTTAATAAAAAAAATTTTAAAAAAATTTATCCATAACAAAATTTTTGGTTTTGATTTTACTGTTATATAAAACACAATCTATACAAAAAAATAATTTTAGGTCTAGGACACAAAATTTTTTTGTTGCATAGTGTTATGAGCCATGTCGATTTTTTTGATATGTTTGAATCGAAAGAAAATATTTTTGGAACACAAATTTGTAGATATTATATATTTCTGAGCAAAAATTTTTTTGAACGCATGTATTAATATATAACAAAAAAATATGTTTGCAAATTTTTTTTCACAAATAAAATATGTATTTACGTACAAATAAAATTATTGCATAGAGATTTCTCCAAATATATTTCGTCGTTTGATATATTTAGAACCTATGACTTGTTCTCATTATTTTCAATAAGAAAAATTCGAGCTTACAAGGGGCAAAATTGCCTTTTTTGATATGTTTGAATTGAAAGAAAATATATTTTGAACACAATTTTTTAAATATTATATATTTCTGAGCAAATAAATTTTATTTGAAAATCAATAAAATGTATTTGGAACACAAATGTTAATATATTAGAACAAAATATATTTGCGGACTAATTTTCTCAAATAAAATATATTTTTAAATACAAATAAAATTATTGTTTATGAATATCTCCAAATATATTTTATCTAAAAGAAGATTTTCAAAACTGCTGAATTTTTCGAACTTCAGTTTTAATTTGTTCTTTGTTTTCGAAATATATGTATCCGTACAAGCCACTCGTATCACTATAGTGAGGGTATAAATGATGTAAACATAGTTTTGTTTAAAACAACATCCCATACATGTAATACTTGTGTATGTCAAATATCATATATTTGGAGTGTACCCTAAAAATTGCACTACAGAAGCGATTTTTTTCAGCGTGTACATAAAGAGTTTAACTGAATTTTGCAGAAGTTTCTACCTACAAAATAATTTCGTACCCTTCGAACAGATTTTTGTTTTGTTTATACAACGCATATTAGATCGGGTAAAAGCATATCATAGATCTTTTACAGATCTGTAATTTTCTACATGACAAAAATATTCGAATGATGCATTGTTTATAAAATAACGAAAAATATGTTAAAATTTCGTAACGTCCGGAATTTTGGAAATATCCATATGTATGTTTCAAACAGAATATGTTTGGGACGATATACTATATATACGTATACATAAAGTGACCCGCAGTCTTTGGTTCAAAAGCGGGAATTCCTTTGCAAAAAAGCGGTATTTTGTAACAAAAAGCCGGAATTTTATCTAAATCATTGAAATAAATTCAGTATCGATTGGTTCCTTAAACAAAGCTGAAATATGTTTATTTCATGAAAAATAACGAAAAAAAATATTTCCAGTGAAAAACAAATAAATAAAAAAGATTCCTTATTTCATATGAAACGAAAGTTGAGATCATATGTAAATTAAAAAATTCTAATTCTAAATAAGATTTCATTCAATGTTTTAAAGCCATAATACAATTAAAAATTTTTCAAAAAGCGGGACTGGCTCAAATTAAAGCGGGATGAATGATCACTTTACGTATACATATTTTTCAATTTTCTACTGACAGATATTTTATGACTTTGTGGACATTTTTGCGATTTTTTAGGCACTCGATGCACTTTTTTTGGGTAAGTTTTTTTCGCATTTTTTGTTTTCCTATTCAATATCTACTTTGCTTCATACACAAAAGAGATATTCCGTACGGAAAAAAAATTCGTATGACCATTAAATTATTAATTGAGCCTACTTGACTAAACGAATGACTCATAAGTTCTTATTTTTGGGGCTACCTTTACGTCCAGTTCCAAAATCATGTTAAAAACAAAATTTCTTGTTTTTCAACTAAAATTTATTTGTTTAAAACATATAATATTTAAAAATTGTGTTTCCTAATATATTTTCCTTTAATTCAAGCATAATAAAAATGGCAATTTTTGTCCGTGCATGACGACCGTTGTTCATGGTTTAATAAGTATAAATAAGCTTGTTCAACCAAATTTCGATATTGCCCATTTTCAATAACAATACCTGCAGCTTTAAGAAGTATATTTACCAAATGACATTGCTAAATCCTCATACGACAGTTAATAATATATATACTTTATGGGGTCCCTGATCAAAATATCGATGTGTTACATACGATTCAACAAAATGAGTAAACCCGCCATTCTAAGGCAGGGTGTATAAAAATGCTTGGTAAATCGTCGCATATAGGATTAGTCTTGTCGTTCAACAACAAATCTTATAATTTGTAGTGTAAGTCGTCTTGATTGTCTGTGGAACTAACAGATCCTTAAATCGAAATCTCCTTTTGTCTCCTCATTTTTTTCACAGCAAGTTAAAGCTAATACTTGCTGAAATATCTCAAAAGATTCTCTATTTTCACATTGCGTGGCCTTATGCTATTGTGATATTCCTTCAGATTGTTGTTGCTGTTACACTTCTTTCACAAATTCTTTTCGTAGACTTTTTCAATTTGGCTAATTTGTTAAGTTTTCCCTAGCTTTATTTTACTTCCTTTAGCACGAGGGGGAACAAAAAGTCCTTTGTTGAGCTGACTAAAGCTTTAGGGGGGCATTTTTTTGTTGTATGCGTGTGTATTTTTTGTGTTAAGGAATTATTTGTTGAAATCTTGAGTTTTTCTTTTCCTTTACTTTTTTTATAAAGTGTCTGTTATTGTTCTTTTTATGATTTTATTTGTCTTTTTTGTGTGCTAAGGATTTGTTTGTTACAAGATTATATCTTAATTTGCTTTATCAAGTATTTAAAATGTTTGCGTTTTGTTTTGTAGATTTATTAAATAAATATATCCTTAGTCCTTTTGCGAGGGGGAATAAAGGCAGGAATGTTAAGTCAAATTTTGTAAGCAGTACGATTTGGAGTTTATCTTTAATTTGTAATGAAATATGGAAATTGAATAAAGATAAAGACAATACTGAGTAATTGGTCATTTGAAAGCCAGAGGGCCGCGTCCATTTGTACTTATATAATCCAATTAAAATTGTAGATAATATGATATAAGAAGGATTTACTAATTGTAAATTGAGGTTGGCTGTTTATTGTAACCTGCACCACATTGTGGTACAGCACTTTATGACTTTTTTCATTTGTTTGTAAGACTCAAAATGACAAGAGATATATTCATTGTTATTGTACCGATCAGCTTCGTAGCTTTTAGGGGAGAGGCCATGAACACTTTATGAAATTTTTTAATATCCAAGGAATTCCTTTTTATTGCCAAATTTCTTTATAACACCGTACAACACAATTTTCCATCCATGAACGAAACTATATACACGTGACACTAGGGGCCCTAGGTAGTAAAACTGTATACTTAGTTTTTTTATCTCGTGATCGTTTGTCCTTTTTAAAGGATTTTTCATATTGTAAGGGTAAACATCATGAAAATAAAATAAAAGATTAGAATTGCTATTATTCGTAAAAATTCTCAGAATAAAGGACAACGGATATTTTAAGATGTATTAAAACTTGTGTCCTTGAATATCCTAAAAACTTTTGAATAGAAAAATCTAAAAATATATATATTAAAGGACTGGAAGTGTCACAATACGTACCAACATTTCAGTCTTCTCTCGTTAATCGTTAAGGAATAAAAATTATTTGAGTTCTACAACCTACATAAATATATTAAGGACACCGAATCGGAAAAAAATATTGTTCTCTCCCACTGCGAAATTATATACAATTGAAAGTATAGATCACCAGTAGAAAAATAACACTAAGTTTTTTTATTTCCTGATCATTTGTTTATTTCCACGGACTTTTTAATATCCCAGGATACTCATTCTAAAATAATTGGCTTGAGTCCTGTTGTAATATGAATATCATCAATGTTGTCCTTTTTCTTAAAACTCAGAAAAAAATGTATCATTATTTTGAAGAAACTTATCGAATTTTGCTCGTAAGACTAATTCGTAGATTTAGGAAAAGATGTATTTCATAATTGTTATCCTTGAGTTTTAAAAAGTCCTGTCAAAAGGACAAACGATCACGAAACAAAAAACTGAGTATGCAGTTTTGCTACAGGTTGCCTATAGTTTCACTTGTATACCGTTTCCTTCAAGAGTGTCAAAAAAGTTGATATTTGTCGCACGATGTAATAAATCGAACTACAATGTCCTTAAAAACAGGCTAAGTCGATTTAGCATGCTAATATTGATATATGAATGGCTCAAATGCCAAAACACAATAACGTTCCAGGTCTAACAGGATTCCATTCACCGCTAGATTCCAACTCAGTGGGGATAGTACATCAGCCTGTGCAGTCCTCATGTTTACAAATCTCGTTAGAGTTGTGGCCCCGAGACTTGCTATTATGCGTCTTCTGGTAAGCAAACGCTGAATTAGTCTTATCAAGATATAGTTCAGTCTTAGATGCGACAACGCCGCAATGACTGCATCTGAGTGAATGTTGTTAATTCTTCTTCAATATCAAAAAAGGCCACCGTCTTATATTCATTGAAATGTTGGGACGATAGTGCCCAACAGTTCATGCAGAGCCGATTCTGATTTGACCTTGTTCTATGCATGTCGGTTTCAGGGCATTCAAATCTTTACACCTTAAATAACATCTTGTTGTATAGGTCATGTATAGGTCATGGTCTGCTAATTTAAGAGCTATGTAATATTTCATAATTTTTGATTTCTATTTCTATTTATTTACTAAAGTTCGCATTTTTGTAAATATACACTGATAGAAAAACCGTTCGTCAAAATGACGAATCAGTTTCGTCAATATATCTTCGTACTGGTGATGTTTTTGTACGTCAATAGAACGAACACGATCATCAAGTCATGTTTTTGGTGATTTCGAAATTCGTCGAGAGAACGATAAGGTTTCATTCCCACGACGAAAAGATTTATTTGGCCATTTTGCTGAAAATATGATCAAACGAAGCAATCAAATTATAGTTTCTGCTTAAGTGTACTGTTCTATATGCGTTCTGATTACCTTAGTTAAACAATTTGTTGTAAAAGATCAATTTAAAAAATCTAATAATTAATGACGAACACCGTTCGTCAATAAGATTATCCATTCATCATGAGAACGATTGATTTATTCGCCCTTTACAGCAACGTCAACTCCTACAGCAAAACAAAGTAAGACATACGACGTTGTTATGTTCGTCCACGTGTGTGTTCCACGCAGCAGCGATTGGTTCAAACAAACCGCACTTGCACGGCATAACTGATGTTTGTTTAACAAAACATCAAACACATGCATACTCGTACATGTAGCTCGACAAGCTGTATAAGTGTGAAACATTTGTGGTAGTGGTCTGTTGGCAAATACATTACTTGATGTGATTATTTTTGATTTAAAATAGCAGAAGTAATGAATACTTCTCGTTTGTTTGATTTCAGCCTTTCCTGATAAGAACTGCGTCTCGAAACGAATATTCACAACTGAACCTAGCAATGCAGTCAAATAATTTTATTTTCCATACCAATGGTTTAAAACTAGAAGAACATTTATTGGAATTTTTAAAATTTAAATAGTCGTGGGCATGAATTCGTCGTGGTGATGAATGGGATTCGTCGTGGTGACGAATGGAATTCGTCGTAGTGATGAATGGAGTTCAGCATGGTAATGACTAGAGTTCGTCGTGGTGATGAATGCTATTCGTCGTGATGATGCATGGGGTTCGTCATGATGATGAATGGGGTTCGTCGTGGTGATGAATGGATCGTCATGATGATGAATGGGGTTCGTCGTGGTGATGAATGGATCATCCTGAGGACGAAAGTTTTTGAAAACAGAAATTCGTCATGGTAACGAACAAATTCATCAAGATGATTAATCAGTACGTTAGCTGACTTTTGACGAAAAAATAATCGTGATGATGTACAAATTCGTCTTCATGACGGAGCTTTTTCTATCAGTGTAGTACCACTGTTAGCATTTTAAGAGTATAATAACTCAGTAGAGCATTTTTCAGCTCATTGAGTTTGGAAACAATTCTGAGAAATGGACGTGAAACTAGCCCCAAAAATAAGAACTTCTGCATCATTCGTTTAGTCAAGTTGGCTCAATTAATAATTTAATGGCCATACAATTTTTTTTGTTCAATGTGGATTTTTAGCACTTTTCCCATATATTTTTTTCTCGTTGTACCGTACGGAATATGACGAAGATGAGCTTCCGCGGTAGAAAAAGATGCTCGAAATGAAAATACAAGGTACAAATTGACATTTTATGTTATGAGAGACTGAAAACGAAAAATAAATTCAATAAAATAAATGTGAGTGAACGAATAAAAACATAAATTTGTCCCCTGGTGGCTGAAATAAAGACTCACCGTATAAATGAGCATAATTTTACGTAGGGATTGCAAAAGAGAATTCAAACAAGTAAGAAAGTTTCAGTCGGGTAAACCGACTAAGGTATACCCTCACTTTGTGAGTAATGTAATATTGAATATTACACAAATTATTCTGTAAATTTTTGTGGGAGGTACTAGAAGGGGTTTAAGAAATACACCTATATTTCGCTGAACAGTAGATACTTTAAATACATTGCACTGTGCCGAATTGTAACCGTTTATATGGACTGGTATATTAACGTTGAGATATTAAATTGTGGTATAATTTGGCCATTTTGTGTGGGAGGTACAAAAAGGGGGGTGGAGATAACGCTCATTTTTCACTGGACTATAGGCATTATAAAAGCATTACACTGTACAAAATTTCAAGTAATTGTATACACTGATATTAATGTTATAAACTGTTAACTTTTGGTGCAAAATGGTACCTTTGTGGGAGAGGTACCAAAAGGGGCGTGACAATAACGCCAACTTTTCAATGAACTGTAGGCACTATAAAAACATTACGCTGTACAAAATTTCAAGTATTTCTAAACACTGGTATTAATGTTATAAGCTTTTAACTTTTAGTGCAAAATGGTGCATTTGTGTGGGAGGTACCAAAAGGGGCGTGGCAATTTCGCCCATTTTCCTCGAGCTGATAGCGACTAACAAACTAATACTATGTGTGGAATTTCAGAAGATTCGAATACGTATAATAGCAGTTATTAAAGAATCAATATTTCACAACATTTTAACCCTTTGTGGGGGAGGTACCAGAAGGAGTGGACCAAAAAATATTACCACATACGAAATTTGAAGTCAATCGGTTACTCCTTTCGAGAGTTATCGTGCGCACCAGCCAGCAGACACACAGACAGACAGACAGACAGACGGACGGACATTGCTCATTCGACTTAAAATGACCCTAAACGGATTTCCGCCGAACATACTTGGGGTCTTAGGTCACTCCTTCGATGTGTTACACTTTTTTCCGTAGCAAATGATATATACCCTCGTCACACTAAAGTGAGGGTATAAAAAGTAGCACACTGATAGCAAACCCGTTCGTCAATATATCTTCGTACTGGTGACGAAAAGTTTCGTACATGAGATGCTTTTGTACGTCGATAAAACGAACACGATCATCAACCCATGTTTTCGGTGATTTCGAAATTCTTCGAGGGAACTATAAGGTTTCATTCCCACGACGAAAAGATTTATTTGACCATTTTGCAGAAAATATGAAAAAACGAAGCAATCAATTTATATTTTATGCTTAATTGTAGTGTTCTATATAAAAAATCAAATAAGTCAAATAATGGAGTTTGTCGTGTAGATAAATAGTATTTGTCGTGGTGATGAATGGAATTCGTCGTGGTGATGAATGGGATTCGTCGTGCTGATGAATGGGATTCGTCGTGATGATGAATGGGATTCGTCTGTTGGCAAATACATTACTTGATGAGATTATTTTTAATTTAAAATATCAGAAGTAATGAATACTTCTCGTTCGTTTGCTTTAAGCTCTTCCCGATAAGAACTGCATTTCGAAACGAATAATCACAACTGAATATGGCAAAGCTGTCAAGTCATTTTATTTTCCATACCGTTTTTAATGGTCTGAAACCAGAAGAATATTCATTGACATTTTTAAAATTTAATTAGACGGGAGCATGAATTTTTCGCGGAGATGAATGGGATCCGTCGTGGTGATGAATGGGATTCGTCGTAGTGATGAATTGGATTCGTCGTGGTGATGAATGGGATTCGTCGTGATGATGAACTCGATTCATCATCGGAATGAAATGTAAGGACGAAAGTTTTTGGAAACAGAGATTCGTCATGGTGACGAACAAATTTATCAAGATGATTATTCCGGACGTTAGCTGACTTTTGATGAAAAAATAATTGTGATGATGTACAAATTCGTAGTCATGACGAAGCTTTTTCTATCAGTGTACGAGCCATACAGCGAGTGAAACAGGGACCTTGTTGAGGAGTCATTTTGATTTCACGTTTTGTTACCTTTAGACTATTGTGTCTGGGGATATGTAAAGTCTGAGGTTTTCAGGAATAAGCCACCTATGAATGACCCTTTAAAAGCCAACATTACTCGTATTATGCGCGAGATACCAGTCGCTATGCTCGAATGAGTCGCACTTTTTTGGACTTCCGAATGGACCACCCCAGACGTAGTCAGGGCCAACATTTACATGATATAATTTTCAAATAGTAAATGCGATAAATTGTTATTTTAACTGATAATAAAAACAAGCAAGAAAGTTTCAGTCGGTTAAACCGACTAAGATATACCGATATACACAATTATTCTGTCAATTTTTGTGGGAGGTACCAGAAGGGGTTTAAGAAATACACCTATATTTCGCTGAACAGTAGATACTTTAAATACATTGCACTGTGCCGAATTGTAACCGTTTATGTGGACTGGTATATTAACGTTGAGATATTAAATTGTGGTATAATTTGGCCATTTTGTGTGGGAGGTACAAAAAGGGGCGTGGTGATAACTCTCATTTTTCACTGGACTATAGGCATTATAAAAGCATTACACTGTACAAAATTTCAAGTAATTGTATACACTGATATTAATGTTATAAACTGTTAACTTTTGGTGCAAAATGGTGCCTTTGTGGGAGAGGTAACAAAAGGGGCGTGACAATAACGCCCTTTTTTCAATGGACTGTAGGCACTATAAAAACATTACGCTGTACAAAATTTCAAGTATTTTTCAAGTATACACTGGTATTAATGTTATAAGCTGTTAACTTTTGGTGAAAAATGGTGCATTTGTGTGGGAGGTACCAAAAGGGGCGCGGCAATAACGCCCATTTACCTCGAGTTTATAGCGACTTACAAACTAATACTATGTGTGGAATATCAGAAGATTCGAATACGTATAATAGCAGTTATTAAAGAATCAATATTTCACAACATTTTAACCCTTTGTGTGGGAGGTACCAGAAGGAGTGGAACAATATGGCCCATCTTCGAACTTAGCCGGATATAGAAAAAAATATTACCACATACGAAATTTGAAGTCAATCGGTTACTCCTTTCGAGAGTTATCGTGCGCACCAGCCAGCAGACAGACAGACGGACGGACATTGCTCATTCGACTTAAAATGACCCAAAACGGATTTCCTCCGAACATACTTGGGGTCTTAGGTCACTCCTTCGACGTGTTACACTTTTTTCCGTAGCAAATGATATATACCCTCGTCACACTAAAGTGAGGGTATATTTAGAAGTTCACTTTCAAATTCATGTGTTTTATTTTATATTATAAATCAAACCTCACGATAAATCACTCATTATTATGACGTTGTAAATTTCATAAATATTCAATGCTCCAATTTAGTGTTATAGTCTGGTGAGTTTTTGACCCGCGTGTTATAGTCATACGAGACCAGCGGACCGATTAGGTCCAAACTTAATTATACCCTCACTTTAGTGTGACGAGGGTATATATCATTTGCTACGGAAAAAAGTGTAACACGTGGAAGGAGTGACCTAAGACCCCAATTATGTTCGGAGGAAATCCGTTGGGTCATTTTAAGTCGAATGAGCAATGTCCGTCCGTCTGTCGGTCTGTCTGTCTGTCTGCTGGCTGGTGCGCACGATAACTCTCGAAAGGAGTAACCGATTGACCTCAAATTTGGTATGTGGTAATATTTTTTTCTATCTCCGGCTAAGTTCGAAGATGGGCCATATTGGTCCACACCTTCTAGTACCTCCCCCACAAAGGGTTAAAATGTTGTGAAATATTGATTATTTAATAACTGTTACACTACTTATTCGAATCTTTTGAAATTCCTCACATAGTATTAGCTTACTAGTCGCTATGAACTCAAAAAAAAATGGGCGAAGTCGCCACGTCCCTTTTGGTACCTCCCACACAAATGCACCATTTTGCACCAAAAGTTAACAGCTTATAACATTAATAACAGTGTATAAAAATACTTGAAATTTTGTACAGCATTATGCTTTTATATTGCCTACAGTCTAGGGAAAATTGGGTGTTGTTGCCACGCGCCTTTTGGTACCTCCCACACAAAGGTACCTTTTTGCACCAAAAGTTAACAGCTTATAACATTAAAACCAGTGTATAAAATTACTTGAAATTTTGTGTGAAAAATGGGTGTTATTGCCACGACCCTTTTTGTACCTCACACACAAAGTGCCCACATCATACCACAATTTAATGTCGCATAACGTTTATACCAGTGCATATAAATGCTTATAAGTCGGCACAGTGCAATGAATTTAAAGTATCTAATGTTCAGCGAAAAAAGGTGTATTTGATAAAACCCTTCTGGTACCTCCCACACAAATTGACAGAATAATTCGAGTAATATTCAATATTACATTACTCACAAAGCGAGGGTATAGCTTAGTCAGTTTACCCGACTGAAGCTTTCTTACTTGTTTTTTTTTTTCAAATTTCCAAATGCAGCTTGGTGCCAAATTTCATAATTCTAGGGTTTTCCAACAAGAGGTGTTATTTTGAAACACCCGGTATTTCGGTAGCTGTCACTTTTGAAGCTTTTATGCCTTGACATTTGACAAGTAGATAGTACGCCATTACTAAAAATGGAACGATACACGATTCAACAATGCATTGAAATTATAAAAATGCGAAAACTCATCTTGACTGATGAGGCCCATTTCCACCTCGTTGGCTACGTCAACAAGCAAAATTGTCGCATCTGTTGAGAAGCCTCTCCATCCTCAACGTGTGACTGTTTGGTGCGGTTTATGGTCCGGCGGGGTCATTGGACCTTACTTTTTCCAAAATGTGGTTGGATCAACAGTTACGGTGAATGGATTGCGCTATCGAGAGATGATTAACGATTTTTTATGGTCGGAGTTGGATGGTATTGATCTGGACAACGTTAACTTTCAACAACACGGCGCTACGTGCCACACAAGCAACAAAACCATTGCTCTGTTACGGGAAAGTTTCCTGACCGTGTTATCTCTCGAAGAAGTGATCACAATTGGCCACCGAGATCTTGTTATTTAACACCTTGCGACTTCTTCCTTTGGGGCCACGTGAAAGATAAGGTCTACGTCAACAGTCCAGCGTCGATTCAAGACCTCAAAGATAGAATTCGTGAGGCTATCGAGGACATAGGTCAGCCACTTTGCGATTTGGTTATGGAAAATTTTATGAAAAGGACATGGTCGTGTAAGCGTGGTCGTAGTGGCCATTTAGCTGATGTTGTTTTTCATTATTAACGGCATACCTTCCTCTTTATTATGAAATAAACATCTCATAATTTATCTCAAAAAAAGGCATTTTTCTTTGAATACCAAAATAACACCTCTTGTTGGAAAACCCTTTACAAATACTCCTTCTATTTTTGTCACATCGATACATGAAGGCAGAGCAGATCTGTTACCCATATAACTAAAAGCGCTCTGTTAACGGTGTTATGGTTTGTGACTAGGCTAAACTCTATTTTTAAACTTAATATTTCTCTTCCTAGACATTACAATCTCCTTCTCTATAGTGAGGAAATGAAAAAGGGATAATGAAGTAGAATCCTAAAGCGAAATAAAAACGAAAGCGGTTTTCATACATACATATCTGTTTTTTTGTCTTTGCTTGAATATTCATCAAATAACTATTCCTTTCTGAAGCGACATTTCTTTCCCGGAAGTTCAAGAAGAATCAATTAATGGCCTTGTGAATGTTTAGAAGGAAGTCGTTCACATATCTCATACAATTTTCATGAATATCCACATAAAAGACAGCCACACATAGAGACGGCGGGAGACAAAAATCCCATTAAAAAGTGGAACGACTTGACCAGCGCGTCATGACAAGCCCATTATTAGATCACAAAGTCAACTTTAATAGCCAAAGAGATCGCTCACAAAACTAAATGACAATCAAAAAAAGATTTGACACGAACCTTAATGATTGGAAACTTGACGGTTTCGTTTCGTTTTTTGGTTAGCCGGCTTGACTTCGTGGAGTTTGATTGTCTCAGTGACTGAATGACTGACTGACATACGCAGATTTCCGCCTTTTGAAAATGAGACAGACTGCGGACAGCAACTGGTCTGACAGACAATTCATTCAAAATTGAGCCAACTTTATATGTGAATCTAACAAAAACATGTGGAGCCATTAACAAGTTTTTTTGGGATAATTTAAAATTTGACCTAATGTCTCGCAGCCGCCAAAAGCCACAAGCCAAAAGTGAAAAATAAAAAACAGAATTTAAGTAAAAAAAGACACTAGACACTTCTCGAACAACATGCAATGGAGAGCGAACGTAGTGCCGTGTTTTAATTAAAAGTCATTAAGTTGTAGAAATCTCTCTGGCCCGGCCTCAGCAGCAGTTCCAGTCATACAAAGTATTTCAACAACTGGGCTGCCGCCATTTGGGGGACCATAACAAATCAAAGAAAGTATCAAATCACGCTTCAAAATACATATCAAACTTCCAGCCCAACTTGAAATCGGAGTCACCCAATTGCGACGACTACAATGAGTAATGGGAGGCCCAACAAATGCCAACGACGACGACAATATAAATGATGCTGACGCTGAAGTCTAATGAAAAAGACGTTAAAAAAGCTTTATTGTATTTTAATTGTCCTGCATGCAAACAATTCAAATGACTTCCAAACGACATAGTCTACTTCCCAATGTTGGTCGTGGTCGATGGATTGGTACTAACTACGCTCCACAGTGTGTGGTCAATGAATTGAGATGCAGTGCAAAAATTTTTATGTACAGAACACATGTTGATCATTAAAGCAAAGTAGAAGTTTCTTGATAGGAACTCGTTTCTTAAGAATTTTGATACCACTTCTATAAATTAAAGTAATATTTCGATATACTTAAAATAAGCTTTGGTAGATTATTTTGAAAATTTCCAGTTCTCAAGAAATATATTTATTTTCCTAAAAATAATTCTTATAACTTGATTTTGAGTTTTAGATCTGCTTTCCAAAACGTATATGGAGTTTATGTTAAAACTGAAGCGACCAATTTCTCACTGCAATTATTTCAGGCAACAAATTCTAATTCATTTACTTCAGCCTTCAAAATGTGACTTCTAGATCGTCAAAGATTCACATCGAAACGAAAGGTTATAAAGGTATAAGAGGTTATATCATATATATTTAGCTCTCTAGTAGTTCGAGATATAACCGATATTTTGAGGTTATTCACTAACCAAAACAAACATTTGTTTCAGATGCGGACAACCGCAATATTTTTTTCGACCCGCCCTAGTAACCATGATATTGTTTAAATGTAAATATTAAAGGACCTCGTCGCATAGATCCGGCAGAAATATAGATATGACAATGTTTTGTTTTTGGCATAAAACTGAAGAAATCAAAGTCATTTCAGCAAAAATGCTCCTCGTCATTAAAAATTATCTCCGAAACCCTGTCATAGAACAAACATCGATCGGTGGTGCTCATCACCTTTGAGCTCCTAAATCAGTTGAATCTTGAAGGGGAAAAGGCCTAGGTCTCGACGCCAAATTTAATACTTCTATACTTTGACTTCTTGTATACTGCAAGAAATCGACTATGTCGAGACCTCCACGGATAGTGACAGTGTTTTTGGCATTCCTTTGAAGAGTCACCGCCAAATAAGGGCAAGGCTCGCAGTGTTTGTACTAATAATAATATTCCTTTCTATAACAACGATTTGTACTTTTCGGATTTTGTTTGGGTTAAGCGAGGTGAGAGATGTATTATAGAGACTGGAGATTTATGTGGGTTCAAATCTCGTGTGAGCAAAAGTTTTTCAGTTGTTGTAGCCCACTTTGAGGAGAATCTTTAATCCACGCAGAAAAACATGGCATTCAAACCAAATTTGGCCATATTTTCGAAATATTCCTGTTAACAGTCGAACCGAATACCTTTTTTTGGTTCACGATCCCTAATTTCAAAATAATTTTAATTTAATAAAGTTATCGATTCTCTGCGAAAAGAAAATATTATTTTTTCATATGTTGTAAGCATCTGACATCTGAGAAAATAGGAAAATGTTCACAACAGGCGTACGTTTCGAGATATGTATTATCCGAACTCGTGGATGGATTGTTACAAATTAATGCTCAGTTTAAAGGTCGCATGTTGTTCTTTTTATAAACCGGATTTATTCTCGCATCTTTAACGTTTTTAAATACATTCGATGCATCTGCAACATTAATTTGCATTCTGGACATCAATCACACCAACTTAAAATTCCGAGAAAAATATTGTTGTGGAGCCCCATATTCTAAACGTTCGCGGAAAATTTAAAGACGGTGTTCAGCCACGTTATCTATTAAAAAAATATTTATTCAAAAGCTCCTGAGATGAGAATATTCCATTTGTTATGTTTTAAAAACGCGTTTCTGAATGTCTACAAATTAGGTCTCTTCATAAATGTCTTAACTAGGACATCCTGGATATATGCGAAAATTCGTCAATATTCGCATATATCGTTTAATATTTTCTTTCTTATAATAATTTCCAACATACTATAGCTATGTTGGAAATTATTATAAGAAAAAAATATATATCCTATATAATCTGATCTGATCCTGTAAATTTAAATATAGTGTTTTTTCTGTTTCTATAAAACGGTACACGGGGCAAAATCGCCTTTTTTGATATGTTTGAATCGAAAGAAAATATATTTGGAACACAAATTTTTAAATATTATATATTTCTTAGCAAATAAATTTTATTTGAAAATCAATAAAATATATTTGGAACGCATATATTAATATATTACAACAAATTATATTTGCAAACAAAATTTCTCAAATAAAATATGTGTTTTAATACAAATAAAATTATTATTTAGGAATTTTTCCAAATATATTTTATTTAAAAAAGATTTCCCAAACTCTTGCTGAGTTTTTCAAATTTCAGTTTCAATTTTTCTTCGGTTTCGAATTGTACCTCCCAGTTATGATATCATATGCAGCATTAACTTCTGTTTTAAATCAATCATTTCAAATTTCTGAGTATTCCAAGCCATCATTAGTTGTCAATCCTCTAAGTACTTTATATTGATCCAAGATTATATGATTTTAATTATTATTTTTTTACGAACATTAAAAATTTCTAAAAATTTTACTTTGAATTACTGAAAATTTACACAATTTATGTATTTTATGAATACTTAAATGCAAATAAATATTTGTTTCACAATTAGCAGTCACATTGGGATGTAAACAAATATTTGTTTAGAACAACATCTTCCCAAATACACAATTTTTGTGTGTACCAAATATTACTTGCTCAGAGTCTACCCTAAACATATATATGTTTCAAACCGAATATGTTTGGGACAATATACTACAGAAGCGATTTTTTTTCAGCGTGTATTTTTACTTAAAAATTTTGGAAATCATTTTCTGCTATTTATTCGGTCTTACGGGGGGAAATCAACATTTCTAATATGTTGGAATTGAAAGAAAATGTATTTGGAACCAAATAAAAGCTTAAAATAAATAAAAATATAAATATTCTGTTTTCTCTTTTTTAGTCCCGCCACTCTGGCGTAAACTTAAATATTTAATATTTAATAATATTTATTGCAATTTAAATGCCTAAGTCTACGCCAGAGTGGCGGGACTTAAGTAGAGAAAACAGAATATTTATATTTTTATTTATTTTAAGATTTTATTCAGTTTCGGCAGTGTGCCATATGCGGGTGAGTTGTCAACTAAAAAGTCAACCGCAAAACAAACAAACAATGACAATCAGATTAGTCCATTAACAATGATTTTATTCACAATGGTGTTTAAATCTAAGCTCAGCACTAATTTTAGTTTATAAATATTTCAATTCATCGCATTTTGTCAAAACCTCAATGCAATTTATAGTCATGAAAGATTATACGATTTAAATTTTAATCGAATTCTACTAACATATAAAATTTATAAAAAATTGCACTTTGAACCTTGAGTCCCCAAAAAATATTCCTAAATTTGTTGGTGCAAAATGGTCCATTAGTGTGGGAGGTACTAAAAAAGGAGTGGCCACTTCGCCCATTTTTCTTGATGTGTTACACGGGGCAAAATCGCCTTTTTGATATCTTTGAATCGAAAGAAAATATATTTGGAGCACAAATTTTTAAATATTATTTATTTTGAAGCAAATACATTTTATTTAAAAAAACAAAAATATGTTTCGAACGCATATATGTATTAATATATTACAACAAAATATAATTGCAAACTAAATTTCTCAAATAAAGTATGTGTTTAAGTACGAATTTATTGTTTAGGATTTTCTCCACATATATTTTATTTAAAAAAGATTTTCAAATCTTTTGCCGACTTTTTCGAATTTCATTTTTAATTTTTTCTTGGATCCCAATTGTACCTCCCAGTTATGATACCATTTGCATCAAATCACTATGTTTCAAATCAAACATTTAAAATTTCTGAGTATTCCAAGCCATCATTAGTTGTCAATCCAACGAAAAATTTATTTTGATCCAAGATTATAGGATTTCAATTTTTATTTATTATTTTTACGAACATAAATTTTTTTAAAAAAAATCTTTGAATTACTGAAAAATATAACACAATTTAGGTATTTTCTGAATACTTAAATGCAATTTTTTTAATTAGGAAATAATAGTCCCAAATAAAAACAAATTGGGAGTAAACAAAGATTTGTTTAGAACAAGATCTTCCCAAATATATAACCTTTGTGTGTACCAAATATTATATGTTTAGAGTGTACCCTAAACATATCTATATTTCAAGCCGAATATGTTTGGGACAATATACTACAGAAGCGAATTTATTTCAGCGTGTAGCGACTAACAAACTAATACTATGTGTGAAATTTCAGAAGATTCGAGTAAGAAGTATAGAATATATTAAAGAATCAATATTTCACTAAAATTTAACCCTTTGTGGGGGAGGTACTAGAAGGAGTGGACCAATATGGACCAGTAGACAGACAGACAGGCAGACGGACATTGCTCAAATTACATAAAACGACCCAAAACGGATTTATAGGGTATCTCCTGTTGGGTATATCCATCACATAGCTTATTTTGTTACAAATCCAGAAAAGTGAATGTGAAACAAATCGATACATATTCTGCTCCCGTATTCACAAAATACAAGGACACGGTCGAAAATAAATTAAAATTTCAATTTCAAATGCAGATATCTTGGGAACTGTATGAGATATCTCTTATGTGTAAAATGTATTTTGTAGACCTTGGTTATTGGAACGCATACAGAGTTATTCGAGAGAGACAACAAAAACAAATGTTACACGCTTAAACACCCTGTAGCTCCGCTCCTGTACTCCGTTGGGGGCCCGAATTTAAAACTTCAATTCTCTAATGATTGATGCACTGTGCAAAACTATCTTTCGCGCTGAAGCAATTCTGGAAAATTCTGTACATTGCTTCGATGTTTTCTTGGATTTCCGCATAGGTTTCCAACAGCACAGATATTTAGCCAAATCTCCTATAACAAATTTAAAATGTTTCTCTCATTAATGCAGAGAATACTGTATGTACATACGTACATCTGATCACTGGGTTGATCATCAGAAACAAATGAAGAACGGCGAACGACAAACAAATACGACAATGAAACACAACAAATGGAATCATGAATGAAGACAACATGCGACGACAACTTGGCATCGAGCCAACGAACTCTTCCATTACTACTACTACTATATTCACTATTCCATCAACTAAACCGATCAACAACGGAATGTTAACTTGACGATTTCAGCTTCCTACCAACCAGACCGCCCGAGTCTTTGCGAGTGTGTCTTCTGAACAAGAAGACGAATCAATCTATCCATCCAGCGAGCCCAGCCCCAACCCATGGAGCATCCACCTTTTGGGTGGCGTGTTGTTTCCATATGAAATGACAATTTTATTGGAATGTAATCGGACAACATGGACAAATGACAGCTGAACGCACGACAGTTCCATATGGCCGGTCGGTCGGTTGGCTGGTCGAGATTGACTGGCGGCTGCTGCCGGGAATCAAATTAAATCTTGCCTTGTCCGTCTGTCTGCTTTTCGTTTTTCTTTCGTTGAATTGAAATTTTCGTGACTAAATTGTAACGACTTTTTCCTGTTGCATTTCAATCTTCGCTCATCTAGCGATCGTCAAATGACCATAAAAACCGGCACAAGGAAAAAATCTCGATATCAGCCTCCAGCAGATACCGATTGGGAGGTTGACGGAAAGAAACTGCATCAGATGACTGACTGCAGTGACTTGGTTGTTAATGATGATGACATTGGCAGTGAACTATGTATGTCGTCTGGAGTTATATACAAGCATACATGTAACAATATCAAATGAGGTAGTCTGATTCAGTTTCAGTTGCAAATGTATGAATGAATGAAAGCTACACAGAAAGAAAAAAATGGTCGCAGAACAAAATAGACAGATTCGTTACTGAAGTTTTTTTAAAACATTTTCGTTGCTGTAACATAATCTTGCGTTCGCACAACTAAAAGTTATTTTGTTGCAAAGATTTCGACTTACGTTGCATACCCTTGTCTTCATCAAGGGTATGAAGACATACTAAATCCTGGCAAGGCGATTTATGCGACCCCAAGGCCTTATCGATCGATTAGCCTGACTCAAAATTCCTTTTGTAGTTTACCGTGTACCAGTCTGCTGGCTGGTGCGTTTTGAGTCGAAAGGAGTAACCGATTGACTTCAAATTTGGTATGCGATAGTATTTTTTTCTATCTCCGGCTGAGTTTGAAGATGGGTCATATTGGTCCACTCCTTCTACAAAATTTTCAATTGTAATTGAAAAAAAATCATTTGAAATTTGAAGATTCCATTTGAAATTCGAAAAGCATCAATTGAAATTCGAATATTCCATTTGAAATTCGAAGAAGGTCAATGAAATTCGAAAAACATCAATTTAAATTCGAAAGACATCAATTGAAATTCGAAACACATCAATTGAAATTCGAATTTTTCCATTTAAAATTTGAATAACATCAATTGAAATTCGAAACTCATCATTTGAAATTTGAACAAGTAAGAAAGTTCAGTCGGGTAAACCGACTTCTGAATCCCATCACCTTGAGTCCCAAATAATATTAGTAAATTTATTTATTTTTTGTTTTAAATCAAATTATTATCAATTTAATAGCATTTAATAACTTTAAAGTATGTACTGCTATTAAAGGTTAAAGCTGTTTACATGTGATACAAAATGGTCCATTTGTGTGGGAGTTACCAAAGGGGCCTGCCAATAACGGCCTCTTTTCTCTAGACTCTAGGTACTATAGAAGCATTGCACTGTACGAAATTTCAAGTACTTTTATGCACTGGAATAAAAGTAAAAGCTGTTAACTTTTGGTGCCAAAATGTCCATTTATGTTGGAGGTACCAAGAGGGGCTAGCCAATAACGCCAACTTTTCTCTGGACTCTTGGTAATATAAAAACATTACACTGCACAAAATGTCAAGTATTTATATGCACTGGTATTAAAGTTAAAAGCTGTTAACTTTTGGTGTAAAATGGTCCTTTTGTGTGGGAGGTACCAAAACAGGCGTGCCAATTACGGCCACTTTTCTCTAGACTTTAGGTACTATAAAAGCTTTGCAGTGTACGAAATTTCAAGTATTTATATGCACTGGTATTAAAGTTATAAGCTGGTAACCTTTGGTACAAAAAGATCCATTTGTGCGGGAGGTACCAAAAGGAGAGTGGCAATAATGCTCATTTTTCTCTGGACTCTAGGTACTATAAAAGCATAACACTGTACAAAATGTCAAGTCTTTGTATGTACTGGTAATAGAGTTATATGTTTTCAACTTTTGGCTCAAAATAGTTAATTTGTGTGGGAGGTACCAAAAGGGGCGTGGCAACTTCGCCCATTTTTCTCGAGGTAACAGTGACTAATAAACTAATGCTATGTGTAGAATTTCAGAGGAAATGGAGTGATATCACACGATCTTGGTGGCCAATCGACCGGGCCAAAAAGTACAATTATCTGCTCACCGAAGTGTTCTCTAAATAAATCCATTCATTGATCCGATGTGTGGGAAGTGGTGCTGTCTTGTTGAAACCAAATGTCGCCGAGATCACGAGCTTAAATTTCAGGCATCAAATAGTCGGTTATCCTGGCACGATACCTGTCGCCATTGACGGTTACGTTCTCACCGGCATAATTTTTGAAGAAATATGGACCGATGGTTCTACCGGCCCCCAAACCACACCAACCCGTTGTTTTTTCTGGATGAAGTGGCAGCTCTTGAATCTCTTCAGGTTGCTCTTCGTCCCAAATGCGGCAATTTTGCTTGTTTACATACCCATTGAGCCAGAAATGGGCCTCATCGCTGAACAAAATTTGGCTCGAAAACTTCGGATCTTCTGGAAACTTTTCAAGAGCCAATAGAGCGAAGCGATGTCGCTTGGGAAGGTCGGGCAGCTTCAGTTCTTGAACAAACTGCATTTTGTATGCTTTCAATTAAAGATCTCGACGTAAAATAACATGACAGCATAACACGACTCACACGTGATCTGTCAAAAAATGCTATTGAAAAAAGTATCTCTACTTGGATCACCCGTTAGTAGTTTTTTGTATAAGTTGGCATGCAATTTTGCTACTTAAACGTAAAGATCTATATTTACAACTTTGCTGTCTTTGGCGACCCCCACTGAAATTTTCCGGCAGACGTTTTCGTAGAATATTGTAATCCTTAAATGTCCTTTTTTAAAGGACTTTTTTTGATTTTTTTCGAAAAAAGGGCCAAATTGACCCATTAAGAGGGGAGCTAGAGGGTTAAGATCTTCCACAAAAATTATCCTCATAAAATTTAACTATGATTCTCAGACAATAAAAAATCTCTCAGACGTTAACTTACAGAATTATTTTTATTTAAGTATAATGTTCCCTTCGACCAAAAAATAAAAAGTTTGACCCACTGTAAAAAAACTCAGACCAGCTGGGTCATAAGTTTATTCTACAAAAATTATCTGCTCATCATGCCCTTTTAGAATTATAGGATCGCTATTCTGTTGCAATCAAAAAGTCTTAAATTTTTGGACAGTAAAATTAAAACTGAAGTTCGAAAATTCAGCAATGTTTTGAAAATCTTTTTTAAATATTTGTATTTAAACACATATTTTATTTGAGAAAATTAGGCTGCAAATATATTTTGTTGTAATATATTAATTTATGCGTTCCAAATAAATTTTATTGATTTTCAAATAAAATTTGTTTGCTGAAAAATATATAATATTAAAAATTTATGTTCCAAATATATTTTCTTTCTATTGAAACATATCAAAAAAGGCAATTTTGAGGCTCTGTTGATCCACCAATGTACACCATAGGGGGGTCAAATTTAAAGTTTGAATCTTAGGAGTAAAAGCCTGTTATATATATACCCGTACATCAGTTAGTCGAATGCTAGTAAATATTTGTACACATGAGGTGGCCAGCTGTGAGGCTCTGCAAAATTAAAAGTTTGAATTCTCTAATACCTCTTCTAAAAGCGAGCCAAGTTTTGTCGCAATCGGTTGGCTGGTTAAAGAACGGCGGAGTTACTTTCTTTAATTCCTCCCTCTGTGCAGCGTGTGACAGTAGCCAACGGCCTAGATTCTGTTATCTACGTTAAAGCTGTCTAATCGTGTAACAACCTTTTTTTCCTTAAATTTGAAACGGTGTTCTGAAGTTTTTAAATAAAAAACAAAAATTTACAATATTATTTCGGTTCTACGGAAAATCGCAAAAAGAATAACTCTGATTCCATAGTCGCTCTTGTCATTGCGTCTTCGGAAATCAGAGGCTTCATCAATGACTGACAATTGCAATTATCGATAAATTTTTGACATTCGACTAAAATTAACATATAGAATATAGAACTTTTTTTTTTCAGTGTAGTCTATATGAATGACTGCATTGTTAATGGTGAAAAAAATGCAACTAAATTGTAATGCAAAAACCAGTTGACGAGTTTATGGAACAGTCAGTCGGTTGATCGTTTTACTACTGCGACTTTGCTTGATTTACAATTTAATTGTCCAGTTTATACGTTAGTCGTCGTATGTATTAAAAGTTCATTCAGACAATGTCATTTCATTCAAGATATTAATCTCTGAAGTACTCACTGGCTTTGATTTATGTCACATTTCTTAACTATGTTAACAGCAATAATTGCTCCCATTGCTAGTTGGGATTTTGCTTTTGTCAAATATGCGGAAATCAGGAAATGTTGCAGAATGTTTTGGAAAATATATCAAGTGTATGTAAGATTCTTATGATCCGGTGTTGTTTAAAATTGAATATTCTTCAATTAGTTTAACAGGAGGTTGTTGTCCTTTTTTAGGTTAATTTCAACAATTACTATTAAGTAAGAAAATGTTGTTTTTTGGTTCTTCTTAGTATTTAAACGTAATTAGTTTATTGTAGTATTATTGTAATGTGTCACCTAACGACGTAGCACGGTATTTAGATATGTTTTATTATTATTTAAAAACGTACTAAACCTTAAAAATACTATTAAAAATAACATTGTTTTAAAATTTTATACTTTTTAATAAATTATAAATATTTTATTAAAAAGTTCTTAAAAAGTACAAAATTCATAAACAACATATTTCGACATATTTGATTTCGTAGTTTCATTTTTAAATTGTACTCTATAAGTTGGTCCGGTCTTTGAAAGAAATACTATAAGAATTGACATCTGATATGTGAAAAGAGACCTACAGCCTGTTTCTGTGACGACAAACAGCTGATTTGGGTTTCACTAACAACCATCACAACGACAAGTCGCACGATAATGAACTCGTACGAAAACGTAATCATTTCGGTGTAAATTTTGGTTTCTCTATCTGTCTTTGCTGTGATCTGGGCGAACACAAATGTCAGATCGAGTCACTTTATTTGATTTGTCGACTGATAGGAACAATGGCAAAAAAACGTTATTAAAAGCAAAAATAACTAGATATTAATATAATTACGGTAAAAACAATTAAATAATAATATAATTGTATACATATGTATACATATTTAAGCATACAGAAATCAACATTGGCAGCTCGCTAAAATGGAAAAAATCATCAGTGCACAATGAGAGAGACGTGAGAGAAAGGGAGAAAGAAATGAGAGTCTTGGTTCAGCTCAGCTGACCCACCCAGGTTTGATTATTTGGCCACCGCTAGTGTAAAAAGTACAGAGGTGTATTTGCTAAGGTCGACCATACAAAAATGTGTGCTTTTTAAACCGGAAGTTGTGAAATTATTGATCTGGCAATTACATTATTTTCCAATTGGCAAATTGCAACCATCATTGACATAAGGCCAGGAGAACGAACGAAGAGCTAACAAATTGTGCAAGATATATAATTTTCAAAATTTGGATTAGATGGGCGGCACCACACCTAATCGTTCGATCCCGCCCATTTTTAGACCATACACGTGGGCTGCCACCACATATATATATACACAAAATTACACCTCTCTCGCTAACAAATTGTGAAAGATATCTCAGTTTAAAAATTTGGCTTATATAGGCAGGGCCACGCCCATTGGTCCAACAATTTTTACTAAATGGTACCTTTCTGAGAGAGGTACCAAAAGGGGCGTGGATGTTCACAGGACTGTAGGTACTATAATAGCATTACACGGTACAAGTATTTGTATGCACTGGTATTAAAGTTATAAGCTGTTAACTTTTGGTGCAAAACGGTCCATTTGTGTGGGAGGTACCAAAAGGGGCTGTATAATTATGCCCATTTTTTTACCAGACTATAGACATTTATTTATCAAAACGACGAAAATGTCCTTAAAGATTGAATATCCTGAAAAATGCACACTGAGTTTTAAAAAAAATTGATGTCAGTCTGTCCGTTTGAAGGCTGGTGTAATCCGAAGGACTTACAATTTCGGAAGTAGTAATATTTTCTGCTTAATTTGTTTATGCTTGAAGAGTGAACAAACATATCGTTATCTAATATGTTTTTTTAAATTACATATATATTTTCAAAGTTTATTGTCCGATAACTGGATAACTAAGCAAGTTATAGATAAATAAGAAAAAGCGCGACTTACATCATTTTATTAATATTGTTGGCGAAAATCCAACCACAAGTATATGTAGTAAATTTAATACTCTTTATAATTTGAATTATTGGAAATCCTGAATGGTTTGGAAATTTGAATTTTACGGAATATAAGATTTGACAGGGGACTGACGCATATCTACAGGGACAAAAAATAATCATACCAAATTGATACCAAATTATAAACAATAATAGAATACCTAAATCATAAAATACTATATTTTTCATTGAACCAATTTTATTAGATAAATATTCAGTATTTTTGTCAAAAATTTTGAACAAATTATGTGAAAGAAGAGTTAGGGACAGCCAGGGGAATGACTATTGAGTACTTTGGTAGACAATTTTTCCTATAATTTTTTTTAAAATGGTATATTTTAGTGGCCGCGTAGGACCTATAAAGCTTTGTAATAAAGTAAATTTCAAAGTGGTATATATTTTATTTTTCCTAATTTAAATACACAGGGACAGCAAATTATCCGATAATGTCGAAATCACCCATATATAAGCTTATATTGTTTTAAGTATATTCGCAAAATATTTCGTTCCTGCGATCGCGAAGTTAAAGGCCATTTGCGTTTTAAAAAACCCCTAAAATCAGATTTTCTCGTAATAAAATTTTCAATTTTTATCACTTTTAGGAACTGATAGGGGACATTAAAATCTGAATCATTACTTATGATCCAGATTTTATTTGTCATTTCTTTAAAAAAAATTACAATATAAAGTCATTTTAAAACAAAACTAAAAAGCTGAAATTATGGAGAAAATAGCAGATTCATGTTTTTCAATGTTTCATAAACAAATAAATTATTTAATGGCATATATATGCAACAAATTAAATTTATTGAGTGTTAAAGTAAACCCTAAACTAAAACTTAAATTACATGCCTTCAGGAGTTATGATCACCAAACACTACGAGTATTATAATAAACTGTCATTATTATTGTTATTTTGACGTTTGTTTTTTCTTGATACGATCTTCCAAACTGTTTGCAGGATAATTGTCAAACAATAGCGGATAAGAGTTTCAAATAATTGGCGCAGACACATAATCTTTAAAACTCTTCTAAATTGTTAGCATGGCTCCCACTACATCGAGCCCCATAGCATTTTCAAATAAAATGTCTCTCCATATAAAAAAAACACCTTTTTACACATTTTGTAATTCTTCGAAAATAACATTTTCCTAACATGACATTCCATCAACTACTGCTGTGAAAATTGATGAGTTGACAAGCATCAGATCGGTTAGCTACCTGTCCCAAGGCATGTTTTAACGTTTAAAGGTCACAGCGCAATTTAATCCAACTACTCCTCACTCCTCTACGATTAGCCTTACAGTGGCTCAGAGAAGGACTTACAAATACAAATTACAACAAGTGACAACGATCAATCTTAACCAAATCGAAGTGAAGCCTACAACCGGCGCAACCGTTTCTCAATTGCCAGAACTGAAAAAACACTTGTTCGTTCGACTGTTCATCGTTTGGTTGTCGAAGGGCTTATTCATAATTAATTGCAGGTCCTTTTTGTACTCCCTGTTAACTGATCGTGTCCTGTAAAGTTCCTTGTGTTCTTTTGTCCGCAGCCTTTTGTCCTTCTGTGCTATGCTGTGCTGTGTTGGTTTCGTTTTTGTTTCAGGTGGCGTTAAATGTAGGCATATGCTTTGTCAGCAGCATTCCGATGTCGTGCTGTGCAAATTTTAGCTCTTGCATTTCTTCTCCGGTTTGGCTGAATGCTGATCCTGTAGCGCATGGCGCTAAGCATACAAAAGTTGATCCGTTGGGCAGGTCCTTTTCCTCAGGACGCCGCTGCTGTTGCTGTTGTTGAATCCTTTTTGTCTTCGCTCAGTGATCTATTTTCATAATTATTCATTCGTAACGCCGGTTGTCATTGTTCACTTGATTTGCAAATTTCTTATCTTTTGTCGGTTGACCTTAGTTGGTGTGTTGTGCTCTTTTTATTTTGGCAAATCTTATTTTGCAATGGCCATTCGGAATGCTCAGCTTCCGTTCTTGATCTTTTTATGGTGATCCTTTTACTGTAATCTCGTTTGGTAGTATCGATTGGTAACAGCTTGTTGAAACCTTGAGTTTTGTTTCGCTTGTTTGTAAATTATAATTGGCTCAGGAATTGTTCGGTACTCTTTTACTTCATTTAGGATTTAAATTAGGATTTCAGAGTAATCCTTTTATAGGAGTGAAGTGAATAAGTATGTATGCATGATGTTCATGGTGCAGTTATTGGAGTAAATAAACGAAGGTATATGAACTCACGGAGCACATATTTTGAATTTCTGCAAAAATGCACGTTGAAAATCGCCTTTTTGGATATGTTTGAATTTAAAGAAAATATATTTCAAGCACAAATGTTTAACTATGTAAGCTTATATGCGTTACAGCCGGTCCCAAGCCCTATTGAGAAAGAATCGATTGTTGTCCTGAATGGCTGAAATCTGTATCAGAGAGTAGGAGGATGAGCAAAGAAGATGTTTCCTCTGAAGTTCCAATGTGAAGTTTAGTAACTGTCGTTAAAACAATTAGAAAAAATTGATATTTTTTTCAAAAATATTGTTTCTTTTTTTTTTTTGAAAAAAAAAATATTTTTCTCATTGTTTTAACGACATTTACTGAACTTCTGTCTTCACATGAAAATGTCATTCCTAACATTTGTAGTCCTCATAAAAATTGGAATTTTAAAGAAATATTTTAATATTTTTTTCTTGTTCAAATTTTTGAACAAAATTGTATATACGATATTAGAGCACCATTTTTAACATCTCCACCAAGTTTCATCAAAGTCGGAGAACTTGGGTAATTTTTATGAACAATTAACGCTGTTCCCGTCTGTCCAAGACTACAACTATAAAGTTTTTTTATATTATATTATTATAAAATATTTAAAAAAAATCAGATTTTCTAAACAATTAACTTTGAATTATTGAAAAACTGAAAACAATTAAGGTATCGATACATTTTCTAAATACTTTAATGCAAATAAATCTTAGTTTCGGAAATACGTAATAGTCCCACATAAAAAATATTAGAATGGAAACAAAGATTTGTTAAAAACAATATCTTCCCAAATACATAATTTGTGTGTGTAACAAATATTGTATATTTAGAGTGTAACGTAAACCTTTTTCTATATTCACGAAAAGAGGTAAAATTTACAAAGGACCATTGAGATTCTTTTTCTGTGGGTCATTCCAAGAAACTTTGCTGAAGAAGCCATAGCTCAAAAAATAATTTCGAGTCGACTTTTCAGTTTAAAAAACTCGATTAAAGCCGACTTTTCGACTTTATTAATGAAAATAAGAAAATTTCAAGTTTTCTTCATTGATTTTGTAGGAAAATACCGGAAAAGATCAAAAACTTATAATGATCAGGTAATCAGAAATTCACAGAAGTAGTTCCATGTAAAACACAAAAAAATCTTATGCAGAAAAAACCAAAATACTAAAAAATCGTTTCGTCAATCCAATTCCATTTAATGTGTCACATTTATTCACAGATCATTTCCGCATCAGTTTTCCTTAAAAATGTAAGCTTATTTAAATTGTATAGAGAGATTTGGCTCCGAATTTGTGTGCGATAAGATAAAGGTTGGTCCACAACGTCCGCACGGTGTTAATTGTAAATAAAACAAAAAATTTTCAGAGAATTATCTTAATATTTATACCCTCCACCATAGGATGGGGGGTATATTCGTTTTGTCACTCCGTTTGTAAAACCTCTAAACATTGATCTGAGACCCCATAAAGTATATATATTCTTAATCGTCGTAAAACGATTTAGACGATTTAGCCATGTCCGTCCGTCCTTCTGTGGTAATCACGCTACAGTCCGCAATAATAGAGCTAGGTTGATCAAATTTGGTATAAATATTTCTTATAGTTGCAGGTTGTTAGGTAAAATTCTAAGACGATTTAGCCATGTCCGTACGTCCGTCCGTCCGTCTGTGGTAATCACGCTACAGTCCGCAATAAAGAGCTAGGTTGATCAAATTTGGTATAGATATTTCTTATAGTTGCAGGTTGTTTGGGATTGCAAATGGGCCATATCGGTCAATGTTTTGATATAGCCCCCATATATAGCATCTAACTTGCTGTGATTCCTACTGTATGTTTCCTACTACTATATGTTTCCTACTGTTCTCATCTATTATATTTTTTTGTTTTTCGGTGTTATTTTCTTTATGTTTGAGTTATTTTGTGAGGTCACATGCTATCCATGGTGGAGGGTATATAACATTCGGCATGGCCGAACTTAACGCTTTTACTTGTTTTTATTATGACAGAAGGTTCTATGACAATTATGGGTTAAAAAAAATATCGGCCAAATGCTCGCCATGGCTTTGGCGAAGGTCCATATTTTCAATGACTCTGCGACATAATTGCGGTTCACTGTCGTTAATATGTCGAATAATCATCTCATCCTTTAGCTCATGATTTGTTTTTGGCTAATTGACGTAGACTTTTTCTTTTAAATACCCCCAAACAAAGAAGTCCAAAGGTGCCAAATCACATGATCGTGGCTCACAATTAACATCGCCTCGACGTGAGATAACATGACCATTGAATGTCTCGCGCAAAAGAGAGGTTGTTTCGTTGGATGTGTGGTAAGTAGCACCATCCTGTTGGAACCACATATCGTCCATATCCTCAATTTCTAGCCACAAGAAGTCCGTTATCATCTCGTGATAGCGAACACCAGTCACGGTAACTGCTTGGCCGACTCTTCTGCCACACTATCGCGAATAGCATCAAGGTTTCCCGCAAAACGAACTGGGCTAGCATGCACAGGTGTTTTCATGTCTCCGACAGACCCCGATTGCGAAACTTGTGCACAATTCTCTTGATTGTGGACACATTTGGTCGATTATGTTGACAAAACAAATCACGAAGAGCACAAAATGCATTTTTATTTCAACGCCCTTTTCGTTAAGGACTTCAACAATCTTAACGTGCGCTCAATACCTCCTCCATGGTAGCATTTTTTCAAATTAAGTTGTGCAAACAACTTGACTTTATGGTGTGTAACGTCGTGCATTATTAATATATGCGTTCCAAAAAATTGTATTGATTTATATTGAGTATTATATTGAGTAGTATAGAAGTTATGAGAGTTTTAACATATCACAAAATATTAACCCTTTGTGGGGGAGGTACTACAAGGAGGGGTCCGACTGGGCCACTTCAAAACATTAAGTAGATTTGAGGAAAATAATATCACATACGAATTTGTAAGTCATTCGGTCAATCTTTTTCAGATATATCGTTCGAATAATCCAGTCAAACGGACAGACAGACGGACATTAAACAAGTTATATCTTTTGAACCCATTGAGCACCCATTCTGAAAATTTTATATTTTATGGGTAAATATGGGGGTAATATTCAGAAGTAAAATAAAAAAAATTGAAAATACTTTTTTCAGGATAACCACGGATTAAAGACATTTTCGTCCTTTTGGCATCTTTAATACACATTTATTGATCCTTTTGTGTATAATAATTAGAAAGAACGTTAATATCTTTAAAATGGTACTTATTTCGTTTAAATCTGACCATTCGTTCTAAAGTTATGACGACTTGAACATAGCTTGAAATATTTGCTCAGAAATATATAATATTTAAAACTCGTGTTCCAAACATATTTTATTCGATCCAAACATATCAAATTAGGCGATTTTGCCCGTGTATTCATTGATATTTCATTCAAAAATGCATACATCCCGAGTTTCAAGAAAAAATGATCAAAAAAATGTATATAAGTCTACAACAGCGCCAACTACCAGTTAGAATCATGCATACAAACTATTATCAAGACAAAACACATATACATACATTTAAAATTTCAGTCAAATCGCTCTGGAAATGGGAATTTTGCAAATATCTTGACAACACCGCAATTTATCTCGCAATTCTAAAACACCGATGACCCCAAACTGGTCCTATTGTTCAATTTTTGGCCCATTCGCTCTTATGGTTTCAGAGATCTTGCTTTACTAACAAACGTACAAAGGATTTTATATACAAAGATTTAAAAATTTGTTTTCCAAATATATTTTTTTTAAATTCAAACTTACCAAAAAAGGTAAGCAACGGTTGATTTTTGACTTTTTCGGAATCAAAAATTCGACTTACGATTTTACGGACCACGAAATGCCGGGTGTCAAAGACCATGTTGCTGTGGTGGGAATCGAACCCACGACACACAAATCATAGGCGAGCATGCTACCAACTCACCTAATGGGGGCGCTCAGATTTTTTCCAATATATGCTACACGGAGAAAAAAACAGGAAACAGAATATGTTTGAGAGAAAAATGTAAATCAAATATATTTTTGTGCAAATATTTTATATTTACAAACCGGAAAATATGTTTCAATATCTTATATATATATATATATATATATATATATATATAATATATTCGGGGCAGAATATCTCAAAAACGGGGAAATATTTAAATAATGCCACAACTTTGTTCCGAATTTCTCTTTCATCTAATTTCACCAAAAATAATATATTTGCAGCAAATACTACAGAAGCGATTTTTTTAGGGTATTATATAAAATATGTATTATAATAGGTATTAAAATAAAAATACTTATTTTGAAAGAGCTGGCGTTTGAAATTCATTTTGACCCATTGAATCGCGATATTAATATTTGTTTAAATATTATGTAATGTAAAATAATATATTCATAACATTGTGTCAATTAGAAAACTAACTTTTAATAAAACTGCTCTCTATATATTCAATTTATGAAATAAATAGTAAACTCAATTAGGTTTAATGTACATTTACTTTAATTTCCACAAAACTAATCATCCCAAAATGTTGCCTCTTGTTGCATTTGTGAAGACACCCGTCACCAATTTCTTTTACAAATGTTAATATTTAAAAATCATCTCAGTTTCTATAACAAATGACTGGCCCTCTCCGATATGATGTTCGATCTTCTCAAGATTATTATCATTTTGACAGAGAAACATGATGCACCGTATGTAAATCCATGATGCTGCTCTTGATTCCCTTTGACCTTTTCCGCATCATGTCAAACTAAATGCTTTAATATTGAAGGTCTTCGAATGCAAGCAACAAAGTTTCATTAATCAAACAGTTTGAGTTCGAATTTGGAAAACAGATTAGGTATGTTCTCGTTCTTTCTTGTACTTGATTTTTTGCAAAATCACAGGTAGATGATAATCTAAGCGCCACTGTGCGTTTGCCTATCAACCCGGTATCCGGAGGAGGATGATCATGAGTTTTCCCAAATTTGTCTTCAGCGAAGGCCTAAATGTGTCAGCAATTTATGGAGGATCAGTAGAGAACGACAACTTCAACGCCTTGGTAAAAGAGTTCAAAGTTGATGCTGATGAAGCAGGCGAGGGAGATGACGAGGAAGAACAAGAAGGAGACAAAAAAGGATAATAGTAATTATCAACAGACACATACATACTCGTACGCACGCTAGCTCGCACACTTTCATTGTGTGCAACTCGCACTTGTCGGTGCCTTTTGATCGGAGGCCGATTGCGGCTTTTTCCTGTTTGATATCACGGGGAAAATTTTCTCAGAATTTCCCACAGAAACAAACACAATTATGATATGGCAACATCGATGATCAATGACTATTTTTGCTGTTTGGGATTTTGACCACCTATGGTGTCATGATTTTCATTACAAGCATAGGTACGCGCAGGCGCATGCGCATATGCGTTTCTTTCGGTTTTGTTTTCTATTTTTCAGATTTTGCGTTTGCTTAAGCGACCAAAATGTTCATCATTAAAGATACAACAAAAACCGCGTACACATTCACGCTTTTTCTCTTCTTTAGCTTATTGTTGGTGTAACATGATCCAGCAAGTGTAACTCTGGCGTCTCTTTTGTGGCTTCAAGTAATTTGTAATCGATCAATTGTAATAATTGTAATTACAAAATTTCTTTAAACATTTAAACCAATTGTGTTGGATTATTTGTACATTGACAAGCATAAAATTTGAACATTTCATTGCATTATAATTTAGTTGTTTTTTTCGGTTTTTTCTTGGGCGTTATGGACGAATGTTCGATGCTTAACGTCATGCGTGCATTTTTTTTATTTCGAGAAAAATCATGAATTCATAAAAGATCGATTAATTATGCCAGGGACGCTTTATGTGGTACTTTTCTGTCCATCTCATTGTGTTCAATCAACTTAACATTGTTGTAAAGATGGTCCCTCTCTCTATCGCTGACTTAATGGCGCCAAAATTTCCCATATCATTAATATTCACTCCTTTGAGTTGTTCGCTCTGTCCGTCCGACCGTCGCCTTCTTGCCATAACTTTGAAGTTTGTGATTTGTGTTAACCCTTCAAACAATATTAAATGTCTCCACTTCGACAATTGAACGAATGATGAATGTAATTTCACTTAAATCCGTCATTGTCAACTAAAACTTTGCTTTGTCCAACGTCTTGCACAGAGAGTGAATACTGAGCTTACGTGTCTGGGAAGGGATACACAATAAAGCACAGTGATTCACAAGTGAAAAA
The DNA here is from genome assembly GCA_963930755.1 of Eudasyphora cyanicolor. Lineage (NCBI taxonomy): Eukaryota > Metazoa > Arthropoda > Insecta > Diptera > Muscidae > Eudasyphora > Eudasyphora cyanicolor. The sequence continues at coordinate 168,188,345 of OZ005736.1, read as the reverse complement.
TTGTTGTAATTAAATTGTATCATTGAAGACTTGTCAAAGAGGAACACGCCATTAATCGACTTTTGTACAGAGGAAAACTTCAGTTTTCGACTCCACACAAACGAAAAAATTGGCTTTAATTAAAAGTTTTGAGGCAAAGACGTCCTAATCTTTAAAATAACTATATGTCATGCCTATCATAGACAAGACAATTTTCTTAATATTAGGGACTTATATACAAATATTAAGACCTCAGTTTTCGTCCCTAGTATAAGGTACAAATAGAGCGAGGCCTCAGTCGTCTCTCTAGTACAGAGCGGGACCTCAGTGATCGGCAGGCTGTAGTATAAAAGGTTGATTTTAGTACAACCAAGTCATCAGCGGTCGGCTCTAGTATAGAGCAAGACATCAGTGGTCGGCTGATTGTAGTATAAAAAGTGGGGGATCTACGAATCCTATAGTTCCCATCTATTCCCAGGATAGGGTCTGGACAGTTATCCCAAACTGATCTCGAGTCCTAGATTTTCTGGAGTCTAACTGGTAGTATATTCGGCTTCGCAGTCTGAGTCTGACCAGATCACTTAATCTGGTAAAACTGGAGTCAGGAAAGCCACCGGAACGCAGGTTCCAGTCTGACTATTGGTGAGGACCCTATTGGGGGCAACGTAGTGGCTGTGTTTGAAACTAAAATCGCTGGGGGAGAATATTCTCGGATGTTGAGTTACAAACGAACCGAGTGCCATGACCAATAGAATGGCCAGGAGTTTTTGATGGGCCAACTCCTAAGGGCAAACATTTGGTTCTCATTCACACTGTGCTTGGGGCGTTGGTCGAATATGTATTCACCCAGGTGCTTAGGGCACGGTGTGGTTAAGCCTAACGGCCGGAACTCACCTAAATCCAGAATACCGAGTGTAGTACAGGGTTTTCCAACAAGAGGTTATATTTTGAATCACCCGGTATTTCGGCAGCAGTCACTTTTAAGCTTTTATTCTTTGACATTTTACAAGTAGAAACTACGCCATTACTAAAAATGGAACGATGCACGATCATCGAACGGTACAAAACGACCAAAAAAACGATACGAACGATACAAAATCATATTGACTGATGAGGCCCATTTCCACCTCGGTGGCTACGTCAACAAGCTAAATTGTCGCATCTGGGGCTCGGAAAACCCAAGAGTTATTGTTGAGAAGCCTCTCCTTCCTCAACGTGTGCCTGTTTGGTGCGGTTTATGGTCGGGCGGGGTCATTGGACCTTACTTTTTCGAAAATGAGGTTGGATCAACAGTTACGGTGAATGTATTGCGCTATCGAGAGATGATAATGCTTTTTTATGGTCGGAGTTGGATGGTATTGATCTGGACAACATTTACTTTCAACAAGACGGCGCTACGTGCCACACAATCAACGAAACCATTGCTCTGTTACGGGAAAGGTTTCCGGACCGTGTTCCTCGAAGGGGTGATCACAATTGGCCACCGAGATCTTGTGATTTAACACCTTGCGACTTCTTCCTTTGGGGCCACGTGAAAGATAAGGTCTACACCAACAGTCCAGCGTCGATTCAAGACCTCAAGATAGAATTCGTGAGGCTATCGAGGACATAGGGCAGCCACTTTGCGATATGGTTATGGAAAATTTCATGAAAAGGATATGGTCCTGTAAGCGTGGTCGTGGTGGCCATTTGGCTGATGTTATTTTTCATTATTAACGGCATACCTTCCTCTTTATTATGAAATAAACATCCGATCATTTAAATGGCATTTTTCCTTGAATACGAAAATAACACCTCTTGTTGGGAAACCCTTTATAAAGCGTCTCTAGATCAAGGTCTCAATGGTTGGCTAGCATAGAGTAAGACGTCAGTGATCGACTTTTATTAAAGTGGGAAAATCTGATAACAAGGAAAACTCGGTGATCGACTCAAGTATTTAAAAAAAGCCTTTGTTGTTGATTTTAGTTCAGATGAAGATAGACTTTAATGCAGAGAATGATCCCGTTGGTTGACACTAGCATAGAGTAAAACCTCAGCGAGTGACTACGGTATAAAAGATGTCAGTGGACGACACGCAGTGCTGTGTCCCATTGACAAAAAACAAAAATAATAATACCGGGTTTTTCATTAAGAACATAACATTAACTTTGCCAGAGCCCAATCGGAGAAGTTTCGGCGTTTCAAATGATCATGTTGCTTTAGTTCTTGAGTCAGTTTGATCTTATAAGGATGAAGGCCAAGATCTTTTTGCAAAATACGCCTCAGTATGATTTGAGAGATGCCCAATTCCTGAGAACGACGTGGAATCGACTGATTTGGCTCATTTTGAACGGATACACTTACGGCTGCGATCGTTCTTTTGCGCCGGAACATCCAAAAGTGAAAATTTGGATTCAAATGTATCCACTATAGCACGCACAGCCTGTCGGGTGGGACGATTATTACCGCCGAAAATTGGAGTTAGCGTTCTTGAAGTTGCGACCACCGACTCAGAATTTATTTTTTAATGATTTACAAACGTTGCACGTAAGTGAAGTTAGCCATGATGAAAATGTTGACTTCGACAAACGTTTTGAGACTGAAAATCATTAAAAAATTTTGAGGGTGCGTTGACATTAAATACGAAATTGTTATGTCCCTATTAGAAAACCCTGTGTATTGGCTCGAATTGTGTTTAAATTGGTATACATAATATCTTAACAAACCAGTTAAGATAAATAATAACAATATTTTTTTGATTTAGCTATTTTTGACACCACGAGATGGCACCAAATTTAATGGCTGTATGTGATAATCTACCAAAAAAATAAACTACATTAAATGTAAAAAAGGTGTATAAAATTCGTTTATTCGCATTCCTACACGGGAGAAAATCGCCATTTTTGATATGTTTGAATTGCAAAAAAATATATTTGGAAACAAAATTTTTAAATATTATATATTTGATAACAAATAAATTGTATTTGAAAATCAAGAAATGTTGTTTGGAACGCATATATTAATATATTAGAACAAAATATATTTGCGAACTTACTTTCACAAATAAAACATGTGTTTGCACACAAACAAAGTTTTTTTTTTAAGAAGTTTTCCAATTATGTTTCGTTTAAAAAAAAGATTTTCAAAAATTAGCTGACTTTCGAATTTTAGTTGAATTTTTCCTAGATTTCCTGTATTACTTCACATTTAAAAATGTCATAGCGCTAATTTTAATTTATAAATTTTCCAATTACATTTTTGCTGTTTTTAATTATACCCTACACCACACTGTGGTACAGGGTATTATAAGTTTGTTTCACGGCAGATGTTTGTAACACCTGAAAATAACACAGCTAGACCCACCTTAAAGTATACCGATCGACTCAGAATCGCTAGCTGAGTCGATTTAAAAGTTGTTGTTGTTCGTCGACTACAGGTCGCAATTTCACTCCGATCGTTCTGAAATTTTGCAGTTTAGAGTATTTCGCAGCTGTAAAGATCCCTATTGAATTTGGTTGAAATCGGTTCAGATTTAGATATAGCTCCCATATATATGTTTCGTCCTATTTTGCTCTTTGGTCCTGTAGAAGCTGTATTTTACATCCAATCATTTTGAAATTTAGAATAGTAGAATTTGAAGAAAATCGGTTAATATTTAGATATAGCCCATACATATCTTTCGTCCGATATGACCCTTTAGTCCTATAGATGCTGTCGTTTACATCCAATCGTTTTGATATTTAGAATAAACAATTTATACATGAATTACAAAATTTATATTTCAGAGTTATTCAATATTACGAGAGTGGTGTAGGGTATTATATAGTCGGCCCCGCCCGACTTTAGCCTTTCCTTACTGGTTTTTGTCTAATTCTACAAACATATAAAATTTCTAGAAAATTGCACTTTTAACTTCTAAAAACAGAAAACTTGCTTTAAAATTAAGGCATTGATACATTGCCAAAATACTTAAACAGAAATTATTCTTTGTTTCGGAAATAAAAACATATTTGGATGAAAACATACTCTTGTTTAGAACAAAATCCTCCCAAACATATAATTTATTTGTGTGTATCAAATATTATGTATTTGGAGTCCACCCTAAATATATGTATGTTTCCAGCTGAATTTGTTTGGGACAATATACTACAGAAGCGATTTTTTTCAGCGTGTATAAATACAAAAATATCAAGTCTTCATACTATTCAAAATTGCTTTGGAAAATTGGTAATTTTTGTTAAAGTGAAAAAGTTTGCAATTAGAACGAGAAAACAAAGTTGGAAAAGGTCCCTAAAATTATATTTTTTAAAAACAATATATCTTCTGTTACTAATAAATAAAAAAATTAAAAACATAAATATATACCCACAAACTTAAAAAAATAAATATAATTTGTTTATGTCTAAAAATCGTATTATCAAATATAATTTGTAGGGGCTGTACCCCTAGTACAGAGAATGACTTCGGCAGTCTATTCTAAAGGGTGGTTGAATTTTAAGGGCCGATGTTGATTTTGAATAAAACACAAATTATTTAGGAAATTATTGTAATTTCTTTTTATTTTGATAATATTGGTATGGTTCAATTATGTATGGAACAAAATATCGGCCAAATGGCCGCCGCGACTTCGGCGGCACACCACTATCCGATGGTCCAAATATTCGATGACGCTGAGGCATAATTAAGGTTCTATGCCGAATTATCTCATCCTTTAGCTCTTGAATTGCTGCTGGCTTATCGACGTACACCTCTTCTTTCAAATAACCCCAAACAAAGAAGTCCAACGGTGTCAAATCACATGATCTTGGCGGCCAATTGGCATCGCCACGACGTGAGATAACACGGCCATTGAATTTGTTGAGCAAAAAAGCCATTGTTTCGTTAGCTGTGTGGCAACGTCCTGTTGAAACCACATATTGTCCACATCCATATCTTCCAATTCGGGACATAAAAAGTTCGTTATTATCTCACGATAGCGAACACCATTCACAGTAACTGCCCGACTGGCCTTATTTCGAAGAAGTATGTCCCGATGACGTCGACACATGTGTTTTCACATATCCTACAGACCCGTTTTACTGAAATTTTCGCACAATTCTCCCGATTGTGGACACATTTGGTCGATTATGCTGATCAAAAAAACATCACGAAATGCATTTTGATTTTAACGCCCATTTTCGTAAAAGGCTTAAAAAACTAACGCGTTGCTCGATTGTGTATCTTTCCATGGATCAAATTGAGTTAGTCTGAAATTGAGAAATGTCAAATGAAATGCAGAAAAATACTTGACGTTTAGGTGTGGTTCACATTCAACATCGGCCCTTACAATTTAACCACGCTTTATTTTAGAGAAAGACATCAGTGGTCGACTCTAGTATAAAGAACATATACCATTGGTCGATTTTACTATAGAATATGTCATTGTAGAACGAAACCTCAGTGGGACGCATAACAGCATGTCTTGGGTCTACAACTCTTACAAGGTTTGTAAACAGGGGGACCCCAAAAGGAGGAGTTATGTTTCTACTAATTTGGAACCTAGCGGTGAATGAAATCATCCTAGATCTAGAACCTTGTGGCTGCAAGGTCGTGGCATATGTGGACGACGTGACAATCGCAGTAACTGCCAAATTAAAAAATGTCGTCAGAGAAACTTTTCAGGTGGCTATGCAGATCTCTTAACGAGATAGCTTAGCAGTTCAACTTACTCGTAAACCTCAAACGGGTGCCTCACTGCAAAGCAGATGAACCGGCTAGGAAAGGGTCAACATTACAAATTCTCGAAGTATTTGCATATACTGGTGCGCCACATGCAAGCATTGGCTTAGGAGAGACAATTAGGCAGTCCAACGAAAGATGGACAGAAATCCAAACCTGCAGGGTAGATAGGTAAATCTGCCTAAGACATGACCTGAGAAGGTCAATATATCTCCTTCCACCAGAGAGGAAAAACTTTCAACGTTAGTGTCAGTTCTGACGGGACACTGCCTGATCGCCAAACATGTCATTAGGATGGGTATTAACTCCATTGACTTCTGGGGAAGCAGTGGAAATGAGAAGGAAGAAGTGGAGAGCATTGAGCACTTGCTATGCGACTGTTATAGTATAGAGGAAAACTTCAGTGGTCTATTTCTGTGAACATGAAAATCAAGTTTATCGACTCTCTTGTATAAGAAAAAATTCAGTCGTCGGCTCCATCACAGAAAATAACCTCTGCGGTCGACTAAACAGAGGATGACACCACTGTTTGACTCTAGCATACAACTCGCAGTGATCGATAGGGAAGGCCTTTAGTGATCGAATCTACTATAAAAGAGGTCCTTAGTGGTCTGGTATAGATGAGGTTTTTGGTTGGCGACTCTATTGTAAACGAGGTCCTCAGTTGTCAACATAGAGAAATGTCTCAGTGGTTAACTCTACAGAGTAGGACTTCAGTGATAGGCTAGAGTATAGATAAAATCTCAGTGATCGACCAGAGTATATATTCGGGCTTCAGTTATCGAATATAGTACAAATTCAAATCTCGAAGATGAACTCTAGTACGCGTTGGTATGTGTGATTGACTTTAGGTAGTAGTATCGACTCTAGTATAGAGGAGTAGGTCTGAATTTTGTATAGAGAAATAATCCGTTGATAGACCCAAGTAGATTCGTATGTAAAAACTGTGATGGGTCTATAGTGGAGAACCCTAGTGGTCGACCATACTATAGAAGAGGTCCTGGTGTAGATGATGTCCTAAGTTATCAACTATAGCATAGAAGATGGTCTCAGTGGTTAACATTTTAGAGTGGGACTTCAGAGATCGGCTAGAGTATTGATTCAAATCCAAGTGATCGACCAGAGTATGGATGCAGGCTTTAGTGATCGAATAGAGTATAGCTTTTTATCTCAGACCTGAACTTAGGTGTAGTAGGCCGTCGACTGGAGGGAGTATAGAGGAAGACATACGTGATCGACTGTAATATAGAGGAATATCTCTGACTTTAGTGTAGAGTAAACTCGTTATGTAAAAACTGAGAAAAAATATTCTAAATTTCAACAAAAATAGGAAAGTAAAGAGAAGGAAACGTTGGGTGGGTCGGAACCGTATTTCACAAAAGCTCCTTACAGTAGCATTTTAGAAATATTTAAAGATTTAAGAACACATATCGAAATCTCCATTCCAAAACATGCCAATTCGAAACAGGTATTTCTCTTGGAGAGGCGATTCAAGTATTGTTTAATTTTTCAATTTGTATGGAATTCATTTATAAAGTAAATTAAAAGACCTCTACTGTTTTCCGCAACTATCAAATTTCAACTGAATAGAATTGGGAATATTTATTTGGAATGAATGTTTCGATATATACGAGTATATATATACGAGTATACCAAATTTATTTGCAATTTTAAAACAATATTTCCTTGCTCAAGGGAAGGCAGTGCCAAATTTCACGAGGATCGGTTAAGAAATGTGGTTTCTGTACATGACGCAAATATACCATGTACACAGAAAGAAAAAATTGAGTAATCCGTACTTGAATCAAGCCGCAGCGGTGTCAAAAGTACGTTAAGTACGGATTTTCTTAAACCAAGTACAAAATACTTGAATCCAGTACGGATTTTTAAGCCCTGAATTCTTAATCTTAGCGCTTATTAAGCCTGATTAGGCTTGATTTTAAGCCGAAAAATTCTTATTTCAAGCATAAAACGATTGATTTAAGAATTTTATCAGATTAATTTGAGTGCGAAACGGGCTTCAATGAAGAAATTGAATTAAGCCTGTCCAATACTTGATTTAAGCCTGATAATTCTTGATTTAAGCCTGATCAGTTCTTGATTTAATCCTAACCTAAATTGAGAATTTTTTACTTGAATTTAGTATGGCAGTTTTCTTTCTGTGTACCTAATCAAATATACTAGGTGATAGATAAATTTGGGAGATATACTCGCATCTGAATCTGAACTGATTTTTTATAAAAACTGGAGGCATTAATTTATGTGTCAAACTACTTTTTTCTGCTAATTTTCATAAATATACCTAAACTTGATGATTTTTAATAGATGTTGTCCTTGATACAAATTAGTCATTTATGCCTAATTTCATCAATATTGAAGTGAAGCGGGCCCCTATTCCTCTCGAACAACCAGTGGATACGAGTGGCTAAATCGAAACAGATAATGATTCCCATGCCGTCGATTTAGGTGTTCCAAACCTCGAATCAGCGCTGCCATCTTAACCACTTATTTCGTTTAATGTTCAGAAAACTGTTGAAAACTCAAAAATGAAAACAATTTCACATCGTCCAATTCTGTCACACTGTACAACAACCCCAGTTGAACACTTTACTCCCAATGTCCGTCTGAAATAACACCAACTGTTGCCGCATTCAATCAAAATTTTTGTTTCAAGAGTTGACATATAACAACAATATGTTTTTTTTTTCTTGGTTGTTTCTCCTTCTATTCTTCTTCTCCATTGCCTTTGTATAACTGATGACGATGATGCTGATGATGATGAGGACGACGACGCCGACGACGCCGATGATGGAGTTGACCTGAGCTAACGTCATTGCGCCACAACGCTTGACGTTCATATTTTGGAGATGATATCCATCGAAGCATTTAATTGGTAAAACGTTTTGTTAAAGTGTTCAGAAAATGTCATTTATACGTCCCTTTGTTCGCCTTGTGATTGTCGTTCTCCTTTTTGGGAGACATTGAACAAATGTCACTCTCAATTCAATTTGACAGATGTCAGTTTAGTTCACACACTTGTTGTTATTTTGTCGTTAAGGTGGTAGATTGATTGAGTGGACTTGAAAAAAGGGCTTATTGTTTGTAGACGGTGTCTTTTTTTAAAACACTTTGGTTCAAAGAAACCCGAATTACATAACTTTCGTTCAGATGCCAACAATAATTCAGCTGAGGTCTAAACATTTCTTAAGCCAAAGAAATGTTGTGTACGTCACTTTCCTTCTAATAGAAATATGTCGATAATTTTTGCCGGCATATGTTGAGAATTTTGAGTATTTGTGTGGAAGGTACCAGAGTGGGCAAAATGTTAAGCCATTCGATCACTGCTCGAGATTTCTCGTGAGTACCAGTCCGCCAGAGAGGCTAACCTAGAGACGGATGTTCATTTATAAAATTTGTCTTGGGAATGCTTTTATATATAGGGTCTTAAGTCACTACAGACATTTTTCTATTCATGAAGAAAAGGGCATTGAAGTGCATTATCGAAAGACGTACAAAACCATGGCATTTACAAGACATTAACATTTACTACACAATGAACGTTTAAGCACATTAAAATGATTATTACTTAAATTATCTTGAAAATCCAATAGCATAATATGACTACCCTTTAGAGATGAGAAATTTACTCAAGGTAGATGTAATAACAGCGACCCTCTAATTTTTACATGTGGGCATGTTGAGTAGATCATTTTTGTAGAATGAACTTATGGTCCAGCTGGTCTGAGTTTTTTTTAAAGTGAGTCAAAATTTTTTTCGGTCGAAGGGAGCATTATACAAAATGAAAAAAATGCTGTAAGTTAATGTCGGAGCGATTTCTTATTGTCAGAGTTACATAGTAGCATTTTAATGGTTAAATTTGGCCTTTTTCGAAAAAAATCAAAAAAGTCCTTTCAGAAAGGACATTTTAGGATTAAAATATTCTACGGACACTTATGCCTCAAAATTTCGGTGTGGGTCGCCAAAGACGCCAAACTTTTCAATATAGCTCTTTATGTTTAATTAGCAGAATTATGTGACAGCTTATACAAAAAATACTATAATGTAAATTTAAAATCGTGATATCTATGGAATTATTGGAGCAGAAGAGCGACTCTATAACTCTGTAAAGGCATATTGAGTAGATTATTTTTGTACAATAAACTTATAGTCCAGCTGGTCTGAGTTTTTTTTACAGTGGCTCAAAATTTTCATATTTTGGTCGAAGGGAGCAGTATACTAAAAAAAAGCTATAAGTTAATGTCGGAGCGATTTCTTATTGTCAGAGTTACATAGTGGAATTTTATGAGAATCATTCTTGTGGAAGATATTATAACCCACTAGCTCCCCTCTTAATGGGTCAATTTAACCTTTTTTTTTGAAAAAAAATCAAGAAAATCCTTTTGAAAAGGACATTAAGGATTAAAATATTCTACGAAAATATTTGCCGGAAAATTTCATTAGGGGTAGCCAAAAACACTAAAGTTGTAAATATAGCTCCACTCAGTTACCCGGGATATCCCTATGCCCAGGTACCCACATGAGGTATACGCTAAAATGATCAGTCTTTAAGAGATTTTGTGGCAGTCGAGAGCTGTTTATAAGTTTAGAGGAGTAACCTCCAGAGATTCAATGGCAGCTGGACTGTCCGAGTAAAGTGCGACGCTAGTCTTGGTCACTATGTTGGCGACTTCTCTTCATTCCATTATATTGGCTTAATAAACTCTACAAGTATCTTGTATACGAGTTATATCAAGTCTAAGTTCTTCACAGTCTTGATATAAGTTGGAATAGCCAACCTTCTCATCAAGCTTTGATCCTATGTATTGAAGTGGAGATTCTTTATATTTCCTGGTATTCTGCCAACTATTTTGTATATGTAAGGTATTTTAGTGTTAAAGTTCCTATCGAAGGTGTACATCGTTGGTTCCCATCGCAGTAGAACGTGATATCCTCATGTGGCACTAGTTCTTGTAACGGGTGGCCCATTTAAAGGTTCCTTTTTGAACTACAACCGGATAAGTGCTACGCCCACTATCCGGAGATGATTTATGACTTAAAACACGAAATTGCAGCCATAGAAGGCCATACGATCCAACAATTTATTGAAATTGGGTTGACTGAATGAAGTGGTGTTCCATCATTAACCGGAATGTTGAAGCATTTTAATAAAGGCAAAATCAGTAAAAAATATTGATCCGTCTTTTTTTATAACAATTTAAAAACGCAACTTTTTCGTTAGACACCCTTTACTTCCACATTGATAAACAGTTTAATCTTTATGTCGTTCTGATAGCAACTTGTCTAGTCACAATATCAAACGGCAAAAGATGGAGTAGGACATGTAGAGACTATGTCGCTGTAGTCCTTAAACCTCTGCATATGCTTAGACATGCAATTCTATGTACCTGCAGTAATTGATTAGTAATTGATCACTTATCAGTTGCCGTCACCACACTACAATGCCGAAAATAGAACTGGACGAACTACTTCATATAAGCTTTTAGAAAGCGCAGATTCATTAGCTCAGTTACATTTAGTTCAGTTACATTTATCCGAGGAGGGCCACATGTGGAACCTTAAACTTCCTAGACACAAGGACCAATTCTGTCTTGTTTGGGTTATCGCGCAAAATACTGCTTCTGACTCATCTGGCCAATTGTTTCAGAGCAATATTTAAAATATCTCTGCAGACGTTGGGGAATTCAACAGTTACTGCGATTGTAACGTTGTCCGCATATGCCATGATTTTGCAGTCACAACGTTGTAGATCTAACAGGATTCCATTCACTCCTCCCTAAGGAGTAAACTCCTTAAATACAGGTACGATTCTATATTGCAAAGTTCAAGCAGGGCCAGTTCTGTAGACTGTTCCTTATTGAGAGCGTATTGATTTCCAAACAAGAACCTTGTATCCAAGTTTGCTCTAATGAAAGAATCTAAGAGTCTTTTGGGGCCTATCAATAGAAATGAGGATAGACGAATTGGCCTGAAGTTCTATGGCCTATCTTCCCCGCTTTGAGTATGAATTAGGAATCCCTCCATCTGCTGGGGAAATACGAGAGCTTATCCCTCATATACCTTATCCAAACAGGGCATGATGTACTCTAACATTTTCGGCATTTCTATTGTAAAAATTCTATGTGGACCTGCAGTTAATCGCCCAGCTTAGTATCCTTCTTATAGTTTTAAGATGCTCTTTATAGGCATCTCAGTCATGCCTGTAAAATTATACCTTATTTTTGGACAGGCTTGCTCAAAATATTACGGGTGCCTGATATGTAATGCGACAAAGTAAAGCGCTGTATTTTTATACCCTCACTTTAGTGTGACAAGGGTATATATCATTTGCTACGGAAAAAAGTGTAACACATCGAAGGAGTGATCTAAGACCCTAAGTATGTTCGGAGGAAATCCGTTTTGGGTCATTTTAAGTCGAATGAGCAATGTCCGTCCGTCTGTCTGTCCGTCTGTCTGTCTGTGTGTCTGCTGGCTGGTGCGCACGATAACTCTCGAAAGGAGTAACCGATTGACTTCAAATTTGGTATGTGGTAATATTTGTTTCTATCTCCAGCTAAGTTCGAAGATGGGCCATATTGGTCCACTCCTTCTAGTACCTCCCCCACAAATGGTTAAAATGTTGTGAAATATTGATTCTTTAATAACTACTATACTACTTATTCGAATCTTCTGAAATTCCACACATAGTATTAGTTTATTAGTCGCTATTAACTCGAGAAAAATGGGCGAAGTTGCCACGTCCCTTTAGGTACCTCCCACACAAATGCACCGTTTTGCACCAAAAATTAACAGCTTATAACATTAATAACGGTGTATAAAAATACTTGAAATTTTGCACAGTGTTATGCTTTTATATTGCCTACAGTCCAGAGAAAAATGGGCGTTGTTGCCACGCCCCTTTTGGTACCTCCCACACAAAGGTACCATTTTGCACCAAAAGTTAACAGCTTATAACATTAATACAAGTGTATAATAATACTTGAAATTTTGTACAGTGTAATGTTTTTATAGTGTCTATAGTCCTGTGAAAAATGGGCGTTATCGCCACGCCCCTTTTTGTACCTCCCACACTAAATTGCCAAATCATACCACAATTTAATATCTCGTAACGTTTATACCAGTGCACATAAACGCTTATAATTCGGTGCAGTGCAATGAATTTAAAGTATCTACTGTTCAGCGAAAAATAGGTGTATTTGTTAAAAACATTCTGGTACCTCCCACACAAATTGACAGAATAATTCGTGTAATATTCAATATTACATTACTCACAAAGTGAGGGTATGCCTTAGTCGGTTTACCCGACTGAAACTTTCTTACTTGTTTAAATTTTTTTTTTAAATTTTATTGTTCAAAAGCAAAAAATGTCGGAAATAACATAAAATTTTAGAAACAGTTTAGATTTGTTCGAATTGGCCACCTTTGGCACGAATTATGCCTTCAAACGGCCGACAAAGCCATCACACGTTGCACGAAAGTGGCTCTGCGGTATTTTGGCCCATTCCCGGCGAAGCGCCGTCTTGAGATGATCGATACTTTGGTATTTTTTAGTGCGAACCTTACTCTCTAAAATGCCCCAGGCGCAAAAGTCCAACGGATTGAGATCCGGAGATCTTGGTGGCCATTGTGCGGTAGAAATGAAGCGAGGAACCTCCTTTTTATGCCATTCTTGGTTGACGCGTGCTGAGTGCGATGGTGCTGAATCCTGTTGGAATGTCCATGGTCAGCGGCCGAAATGTTTGTCTGCCCAGGGCTTCAATATTGTCTTTAGGACATTTTCCCGATAATATTCGGCATTCATTTTGACCTCATGGTCGATGAATACGAGCGGGGAGAGACCATCGGCCGTTACGGCGGCCTACACCATTAGCATCGGCGGCGCTTGAGTTCTGGTGGCCAATCGAAGGTGTACATTTTCAGCTGACCTCTTTGGCAAGTAAATCCGATCATTTTGTTTTGTTCACAAACTGCTCAATTTGGAATGGCTTCTCATCGGAGAAAACCAAATTCGGTAACTGGCCACTTTTGTGCAAGCGAAGCAACTTCTTGGCTCTTTTCAGTCTAACTTTTTTTTTGCATCGGTGAGCTCTTGCACTTTTTGGAACTTCAATGGCTTTAGTCCAAGCTCATTTTTTAATATGTGTTGTATCCGTTCTTGCGATTGTTCAGCTCACGAGCAATTTTTCTACCACTGCGGCGTGGATTTCGATCAAATCTGGCCTTCACTTTTCGGATCATTTCTGGTGTTGTTACCGTTTTTTTTCGTCCACTTCTTGGACGCGATGCAACACTGCCAGTATCACGGTAACGATCAATGGTACGAGAAACAAATGATTTATTCACATTTAATTGCTGGAGGGCTCTAACGATAGCCACTTGTGTTTTTCCACCCAAATATAAAGCAATCACACTATCACGCTTGAATTCCATCACGAATAACTTTTTGCTGAATGCAATAGATCAAAATGCTTTTGTAAGCTTGTAAACAATAAAATGAACTGTCACTGAAATAAATCTGTCAGCTATCAGACTAGCGGTTTAGAAATGATAGCAACCTGAAGTTGGTTGCAATACATATCAGCCACCCTGTATAGCAAATTTAATAAAGTAGATGTATTTGCATTCTACGATCTCTGAGGAATATATTATCAATATTTTCGCGATAAACATCCCACTATTAATAATTTCAGAACAAAAACCATTTAATTTCTCAGCCCTAGGAAAAAGTCGCCAAAGAAGGATGGAATGTAATAATATCGCGAGCACAAAAAACATCTTACAAATGCTCATATACTCGTATGAAGAAAATTATGTCACAGTTCTAAATTTCTGCGATTTTTTTAAAAAACAAAATAACTAAGTTTGTCTCTTTGGATAAAAATACTCATTTCGCGATTACTCTCCGAAAGAAAGCAGATCCGATTTTGATCTCTTCATGGTCGAATAGAAGACCATGAAATTTTCTGAAATTATCAATAGTTGGATGTTTATGGCGAAAATATTGATAATATATTCCTCAGATATCATAGAATGCAAATATATCTACTTTATTTATTTCGCTATAACATTTTTGTAAACATTTGGCGGTGTAAACCGGATTTATGTATTACAAAATATTCGCAGTGTAATAATATCGCAAATATCTTGGACACAACAAAATATCTACAAATGCTCATATTTAAAGAAAATTATGTTACTACACTACTATGTTAGTACTACATTTCTGCGATTTTCTTTACAAAACAATGTAATATACAATTAATTTTGTCTCTTTGAGTAAATATACTGTTTTCGCAATAACTCTCCGAGAGAGGACAAGACGAACAAAACTTTATTAAACGTTTTTGGCTTCAATAAAGACAAACTTTCGCTTAAGACACGCAGTATATAAGTATAATGTTCTGATATAGAAATTTAACAACAAAAAATTCCATAAACAGTATTCCAAATACCGCCATTTAATAACTTGTTGTGTGGTGCTCACGAATCTGCTCTTTGATCTAGAATCTGCCATATAGTTCTGGAGATATAGGCGTTTTGCCCATTTAAAAAAAAATATATATTTTGCAAATTTTAAAACTGCCGTATCTCGAAAACTATATGACCGATTTTAGATTAAAAAGCATTCAAAATTACTTATATATATCGAAATTCATTAAATCCATATTTTCCAACTTTGAATTAATTTAGTTTCTATTGATTTCGTGGCATACATTGAATCAACAAGGGTGGTTAAATTGTAAGGGCCGATGTTGAATGTGAACCGCACCTAAACGACAAGATACACAATCGAGCAACGCGTTAAAGTTTTTAAGCCTTTACGAAACTGGGCGTTCAATCAAAAATGTGAGCAAATTTCAGCAAACTGGGTCTGTAGGAGATGTGAAAACACCTGTGCATGCTCGCCCAGTTTGATGCGGCTTATGAGCTGGTGACGTCATCTGGCCATACCTCTTCGAAATGGGGCCGGTTAGGCAGTTACTGTGAATGGTGTTCGCTATACCGTGTTATCTCACGTCGTGGCGATGTCAATTGGCCTCCAAGATCACGTGATTTGACACCGTTGGACTTCTTTCTTTGGGTTTATTTGAAAGAAAAGGTGTACGTCGATAAGCCAGTAACAATTCAAGAGCTAAAGGATGAGATAATTAGGCACGTTAACGGCGTTGAACCTCAATCATGCCTCAGCGTCATCGAAAATATGGACCATCGGATGGAGGTGTGCCGCCGAGGTCGCGGCGGCCATTTGGCCGATATTTTGTTCCATACATAATTGAACCATACGAATATTATCATAATAAAAAGATATGATAATAATTTCATAAATAATTTGTGTTTTATTCAAAATCAGCATCGACCTTTAAAATTTAACCATCCTATATTAAAGTTGAAACGTATTATTTTAAGATTTTAATTTCATTAATTTCTTAAATAAGTTGAAATTTACATTGCAAAATATTGAATTAATAAAGATATTTTAAAATCTATATGACAGCACTTTAAATCAACATGTAAACCATTTCAGCTGATTCCCTCTTTATTAGGTTGTAAAATAGTGTATGTTGTGGACTCCTTTAAAAAAATGTCGATGACATTTAATTTATTATTATATCGCGAAAACAAGAGCTAACCTAGAAAAACGGTTAGCTCCATTGAATTCAGCATGGTCGAAATAGGTATATCCATAGGGATTCCTTTCTGTTATATTTTTAAAGTGTCCATTTCGAGCACAGTGAAATTATTATTTCTATATTGTTTCCATATAGATTCCTATTTCAATATGGATCCCGATTTGATTTAAGAATCTAGCTGATATATACAATAATTTGTAATAAAAACGAGTCACCTGAATCGATCAAGTTTATATATAGCCCTCATAAGAAGGTCACTTCCGTCTAGATTCTAGATTCTAGCAGGGATTCTCATATGGGAAGCCGCTGCTCATTGGAGAGCCTCTTCGCTAATCCAGGGAGGCAGTTAAGAGTTAAAACTGCAAACTTTAATATTATATGGAATTTAAATATGTGAAATTTCTATGGGAGAAAGAATCAAAACGGCTGAGAATCCTAGCTATAGAGAATAAATTGTTTAACAGATCTTACTGAAATTTATGAATTAACGTATTTTTGCCCAAAACCATTCGTATCGGTTCACGTTTTGATAAATAAAATGTCTCATGAGATTCAACTTCTTGCTGAAATTTAGAAGTTTAAAAAGTCTTAATAAACTTTGCCTATAGTTATTATTTTTTGTTTCTCGACTGTAGTTAATATTTGTTTGGATATTTTGGTTTTTATAACTTTTATATTCATTATATTTGCTTTGCGTTTGCTATATTTAATGCAAACTTGAGCGATTTATAAAATGGTAAAAAATAATTCTCATTTCGTCCTTGCATAGTGCCATAATTACCTATTCCAGACCAAATAGGTCATTGTAAATACGACATTCGTTTCGAGATATTATTGACTTTGCATTTTCACATTCCAAACACAATGTCAAAGTATCAAACAGTCCACATTTCAAGCAATATTCCACCAAAGTAGCGCTAACCTTCATTTAAGGCACCTAACTGCCAACAATCACTTTTCGTTAGAAGTCTTCACATATGTTTGCCCAGCAAACATGCACAAATGTCTAATAGAAATGTTACCATCGCGGTAACAGGAACGCATTTCCATCACTCTTGAATAGTAATTATCCTTTGACAGCTTTAAATTTGCAATAAATCTAAAGGAATTCCATGGCTTCGCAATAGGTGCTTATTACGGACAAAAGAGCGCTTGAAAACTAAATTAAAATAACATATTTTTTCTTCATCGCGCTGCAACTGTGGCTGCTGCTGTCATTCTGGAGGCTACTTTCTAATTTCAACTCTTACAACGGCATCAACTACCATCCAAACAGAGCATGCGCCGCCGCCACCATTGCCGCCTGATGCGACTGATGAATTATACACATTTAGCTGAGATAAATTCTAATGACAACTAAGACAGACTCTGGACAAGGCGGTTTGCACCACACTCTGGTGTTTGGAATCTCCTCATATGCACTGCTCCCCGGCAAAGAGGTGTGTTGATGGCAGAAAAATATACCATTATTAACACGCAATATAGTAATTTTGACCGAAGTGTATCCAGTAAGTGTAGGCCACGGGTAAATGATTATTATGGGGACACAAAAGATAACAAACGCACCATTAATTACCGATGCATGGAGGAAGCTATTGTGGCGAAAAATTCCCCCCAAAGAGACTAAAATCAAGAAATAGTGACACAGTAAGCGATGCGTGTGCTGGCCATCATATCCATCTCCATCCCAACTTCTCTGTGTTTCTAACTACTCGTATGTTGACAGACTGAGCAAATAGTTAAGAAGGAAAACAAGCTGGACCAGTAACTAAAATATTTCCTATGAGGATCGCATGTTGCGCTACCAACCAAAAGACAACGAGAAAATCATAATTATATTACGATCTAAACGGGCACGTAGCTGAAACATATCTCCTAGGGGTATATTCTTTTTAAACGAAATCTTATTTACTATGAAATTGTGATTGTGTATCCATTAGAAATTTGTTATGAAACGTTTATTTTTCTTCATAAAAAATATGTGACATAAATGTGATATCGCTACATCGACTACTATTATGTCCTTATTTGTAAACATAAATCTAGAAAAAGTATATATGAAGGTTTAGGTTTAGGTAAGGGTGGCAGCCGTATTTTTTTTACAAGCTCACATAGACCAGTTTATGTCCCTAGTGTTACCACGGGCTGAAATGCCCCTAACCAACCTGTTTGATATAAAAATTTATGGATAGTACGAATATGGGTACTGGAAAGATCTGTTAGGCTGCGTAAAAAGGCCGACCCCAGTATGTCCAGTCGTCGTTTACTCAGAGCGGAGCAGTCGCATAACAAGTGCTCAATGCTCTCCACTTATTCCTCATCTCCACAGCTTCTGCAGAAATCATTGGAGTCAATACCCAATCTGTTGGCGTGTTCGCCATTAATCGAGAGACACTGCAGGTATCTGGTAGTCTGTGAGCTATATCCAAACTAAGCTCTTGACAGTGTACTCCGAACCCAACCTTTTCATCAAGCTTCGAAAAATCCGTGTAAAAGTGGAGATGGTTTCTATTACCTGGTACTCTGCCAACCCATTCATCTCTGGCGGGAATCATAGTGATGTAATGTCTCTCGAAGTCACAGTTGGTATATAGTCCACTTGGTAGGTTACCATAGAACTGCACTTTGATATCCTCATCTGACCGTAATTCTTGTACCTCCACATTGATAGGCAGTTTTATCTTATTGCCCCTTTGGTTGCAACTTCTCTCGCCACAATATTAATCGACAGTATATGGAGTGGGGCTTGTAGAGACTCGGTCGCTGCAGTCCTTAAGGCTCTGCTTATGCTCAGGTAGGCTGTTCTCTGAAACTTTGTTAGTAGGTTGGTGATAGTTAGTTTGTCAGTTGCCGTCCACCATACCACAATGCCGTATAACAGTATTGGACGAACTACTGCTATATATATCCAGTGGACGATTTTAGGAGAGAGGCCCCAGGAATATAAGGCGACGTTGGCGTTCCTTACACGTTCCAATACGTTAAGTCTAAATAACAGTTTTCTATCTAGAATTATTCCTAAAAATTGTGCACTTTCATAAAAGACTAGATCTGTTCCATTTATCCGAGGTGGAGGGTCCACATGTGGGACATTATTCATCCTAGTAAAGAGAACCAATTCTGTCTTGTTTGGGTTTACGCCCAAACCGCTGCTTCCGGCCCATCTAGCCAATTTATTTACGAGTTCGTGCAGGGCTGATTATGTAGACTTCCCCTTATTGTAAGCATGTTGGTTCACCGACAGGAGTTTTGTATCCAGGTTTTCCCTAATGAAATAATCTAAAAGTCGAATTTGTCTGAAGTCGTTTGGCATAGTGTGTGATATCTACCCCGCTTTAGGTATGAATACGTACCACATTGGTATCCCTCCGTCGATTCGGGAGGTATGAATGCCTGAAACAGCCTATATAAATTTTCTCCAGCCAGGGGATAATGTACTTCAACATTTGCTGGAGTGATGCCGTCTGGTCCAGGTGACTTGACGGGCTCAAAGCTTTTAATAGCCCAGCTTAGTCTGGATCTCTCAGTCAACAAGCTAGCAACGCTCGCAGTCCACTCGCATTCTTGTTGGACTTGCTGATCTTCGGGTTCTGTTGGTGAGTTCCCCGTGTAATGTGTGTCGAGCAGTATATTCAGCGACTGCTCGCTGTTTTTTGTGCAGTTACAGGGTGAAGCTGATAGTATTTTCCTCGGAGACCTATATTATAAGTTATGGATATTATAAATGATTTTGTTTTTGACCATTGAGTTCGAGATCGTTTTTACAACCTTCAACCTTCTTTGAAAAATAATATATTCAGACTAAGAATTATTTACGCACAAAAAAACTGAACTATAAATGACAGTCAGTATGATATATGTGGCATCTCCATGGTCATATGTAAAAAAATAATAAATTCTATACATGACTCATAAATGTTATAAAATATTTTTTTTTTTACTTTTTCTAAAGTTGTTTATTATGATGCAGAATCAGCCCACGATGATACCTGAGAAGGTCTGGGAATTGAACTACTTCTGTAAAAGTTGTGGAAAAGATGGAGAAGTGGAGAGGATTGAACATCTGCTATACATTGAGTAAATGACGTCAGGATATATTGGCTTCGACCTGTCTAAGAAATCTAACAGAGGAAGTCTGTGAGCTGGTAACTCCGGCTGTCACTCTAAACTAACATAAACTTGGGACAAAACAATGAAAACTAAATATGACTTAGAAATAAATGAAAACCAGTAAGGAAAGACAGAAAGTCGGGCGGAGCCGGCTATATAATACGATAATATTGCGATAATAATTTTAACAAAGTACTTAGCTACACCAGCTCATCAAGGCTTATTCCAAGGCTGACTTGAAGATGTTCATCATAATAGACAAGATTTGAAAGGATAACCTTAGAATGAGCAGGTTTCTTTAATAGATCAAGAATCGGAAGGAACAAATTGATGGGGCTATACATAATGTAAAATCGGGTGTATCTAAACCGATTTTGACAAATTTCAATAGAGTACTGTGCTAAATCTCATCACAATCGGACCATAAATACGACATGCAGTTTGAATACAATGATACTGTGAGTAATGAAATAAGCTACTTTCTCTGGGAGCCAGGATGGGGATCCTATGTACTATAGAGGCTACCAGGCCTCAAAATGGGTCACCTATGATAGTAACTTTTGTTATTTCTTGTCTGTTTCGAAAAATATTTTTTGTTTGCATTCTATTTACCAAGTTGTCTTATACAGTTCCTGAGATATCTGAATCCGAAGTTTGTTTTTTGCTCTCCTTAAAATAATATAAGCAATTATGTTGAATGTTTATACCACATTTCGATTTCAGTAAATAACAAAATAACCATCAATATAAAATTAAAATAGTTGTAAAAAACACACTAATCAACGTAGAATGCTAAAATTTGGATATGAATAACTGAACAGTAAAATCCGCAAAATATATTTTTTTCAAAGTTTTCTACCGTGGATTTTAAGCGCTGTAGAAACCGTGTTTTATATCCGATCAGTACGAAACACCACAGAGAGAGTTTTCTTATTATATGTATGAACACTAGGGCGGGTTGATTTTTTTCTTTTAAATCGTATAGCAAAAACGTAAACTACATAAAATTCTAAGAAAATTCTCCGAAGAAACCATGTACCTAAAATAAAATCCTAATCCGCGCCTCTCGACTTGAAAATTTATATGCCCGCCTTTGCCACAAAAATATAAATGTTAGAAAAAAAAAACCTTTTCCAAAAAAAATCGAATTTTCTGAATAAAATTGTTTAGTAAGGTAGTTCTTTTGCACTTTATATCTTTTCTGCACCCAACAATTTTTTTCATTAAAAAAAATATTCACCCAAGTAAAAAAGTTTGTATATAATTTTATATTTAATATTTTTATAAGGAACATAGATAAAAAAAATGTCTTTCATAATTTATAAAAAAGATTGGAAATACAAAAAAAATATTGCACTCAAAATTGTTTTCAGTATTTATAAAATAACCTTCTTTTGTTTCGATAAACAATTCTTATTTTATAAGGCAAATAAAAACGTGAAACGTGTTCTAACTATTTTTTATATAGAACGCAAATCAGAGGAGATGCAAATTGGAGTTTAACTGCTTTTTTCATAATTCAATATTTTCATTAGTCTCAAGACAAATCCTGTATTGCATAACAAGTAAGAAAGTTTCAGTCGGGTAAACCGACTAAGGTATACCTCACTTTGTGAGTACTGTAATATGAAATACACGAATTAATCTGGCAATTTGTATAGAGATACCAGAGGGGGATTAACAAATACTCCTATTTTTCGCTAAACAGTTAACTTCAAATATATTGCACTGTATCGAATTGTAAGCGTTTTTATGCGCTGGTATATTAAAGTTAAGATCTATTCAATTTTGGTATGATTTGGCCATTTTGTGTGCGAGGTACCAAAAGGGGCGTGGCAACTTCGCCCATTTTTTACTGGATTGTAGGTACTATGAAACCATTACACTGTACAAAATTTCAAGTCTTTTTGTGCATAGGTATTCAAGTTATAAGCTGTTAAATTTTGGAGCAAAATGGTCCATTTGTGTGGAAGGTACCAAAAGGGGCGCGGTAACTTCGCCCATTTTTCTTGAGGTGATTGTTATGTTTTAGTGAGGTGCACGCATTGAGAGTTATTTTGAGACTAGTTTATTTCATATATTTCATATGAGCTTATAACTAACATAGTTGTAATTATGAGTACTTGAGATCGATATGTAAACAAATAACATAGTTGTTATTAAAGGATGTAATTATGTAAAATATGCTAAGTCAATATATATCATTACTCCCCCCTAAAAGTTCAAACTTAGAAGGAGATATTAAATTACATTATAATTATTTTTAACATTAGATTAAAGTTAAACTTAAAATGTAATTATTATTTACGAAAAATCTCAGGAGAGTATCGAGCTACTTCCTTCCTTCTTCTCGTGCTTCGCCTAGGACCCTCAAGATTTCTATCAGTAGAATGGCTTGTTGTTGGAGTTTCCATCACTGGTTCTTCTGTTGGTTGTTCGGCTTGTGCTGGTATATCAACGATTTCTGGCTGTGACGGATTTACATGCTGCTGGTTTGTTGTTGGTAGAAATGAATAATCTTGATTGAAGCTATTTTGTAATTCATGGTGAGAAACTGTTGAGTTTCTTAGTTTGATTTGATTAACGTGACGTCTGCATTCACCAATGTTTGTATCCACGACGAATACCATTTTACCAAGTTGTTTCTTGATTGTCCCTGGAATCCATTTTCTTCCTCTTCCGTAGAATCGAATAAATACAGGTTGATTAATTTTGTATTTTGAAGTCTTAAATTCGCTTGATTCTGGAGATTCCTTATATGTCAAGAGTTGAGACCAAATCGTTTTAACAGGTCTACCACGAATAATTTCGGCTGGAGATTTGCCCGTTTCATTAGGCATAAACCTATATGTAGATAGATATTTATGTACGGCATCCCTTAATGACAAGTTGTCATCTAAGTTCTTTCTTACAGCTGATTTGAAACTTCGAACAAAACGTTCTGCTAACCCATTTGAGGCTGGATGAAATGGTGCGGTTGTAATATGTTTTATACCCAGGTTGGAACAAAAATGTTTGAATTTATCAGAAGTCAGTTGAGGACCATTGTCGCTGACTAGTGTGTCTGGAATTCCTTCAATTGAAAAAATCGCTGATAAGGCTGATGTCGTATCTTTTGTTGTAGTCGTAGACATCTGAGACACGTACGGAAATTGAGAATAAGCGTCTACGCAAATAAGCCACATGGAGTTGAAAATTGGCCCAGCAAAATCAATATGAATCCGTTGCCAAGGTTTGGTAACTTTAGGCCAACTTTGAAATTCTTTTGTAGGAGATTGGTTTTCTATTTTGCAAATAGAACATTTTGATGCAAGTTGTGTGATGTCATTGTCGATATTGTACCACCAAACATGTTGTCTGGCTAGCTGCTTCATCTTTACTACACCCCAGTGTCCATCATGAAGAAGTTTCAGGGTGCTGTCCTTTAAAGCTTCAGGAATTACTATGCGAACGAAATCGGTCTGAAGACAAAGTAGATCATTGTGAATAGTTAATGAATGTCTTCTGCTGAAATATTTCTTTAAATGAAGATGTTGTTGCTTCAGTTTTTCTGGCCAACCATTTTGGACATAATTGCGTACAAGTTTTAATACTTTATCACTTTCAATACATTTTCGAATTTTATTTGGATTGATAGGAAAATAGTCGAATGTGATGTTGTAGCATGCTTCTTCTTGATCAAAATGTGCATCATCTTCACAAGGTAAGCGTGACAGTGCGTCGGCGTTGCTATGTTCTGTTGTCTTTCTATACTTTATCTCAAAAGTATATGCCATCAGAATGATAGCCCATCGTTGCAATCTGTGTGCTGTCATTGTAGGTAAATGCTTATTGGGGTTAAATATGCTTACCAGAGGCTTATGATCGGTAATTAGAATTAATTTCCGACCAAAGAGATATTGGTGAAAGTGTTGGACACCAAATACAATACTTAATCCCTCTTTCTCGATCTGGCTATACTTTCTTTGATGTTGATCCAATGTTTTTGAAGCAAAAGCAATAGGAGTTTCACTGCCATCAGGATGAAGATGTGAGATAACTGCACCGATACCGAAAGGTGAGGCGTCTGTTGCTAAAATTAATGGTAGGTCATCTTGAAAATGAGACAACTGTGCTGCGTTGGCTATATGGTGCTTAAGTTTTTCAAAAGAAAGTTGCTGCGAAGATTCCCAAACAAATTTTGTGTTCTTTCTGCGAAGAGCATTAAGTGGTGCGGCAATAGTGGAGAAATTCGGCACGAAATTATGATAATAATTTGCTTTACCCATAAATACCTCTAATTCTTTAATGTTCGTCGGCGGCTTAATATTTTTGACTGCGGCTACGCCTGACTCATCTGGCAATATTCCTCGCGAACTAATCTGACGACCAAGATAGGTTATCTTGTCGGGCAAAAACTGACATTTGTCTAGCTTGCACTTAATTCCTTTGGACTGTAGAATGGATAATACGTTTTCCAAACGTTCGAAATGTTCAGTTAAGGTTGGAGCTGATATTATTATATCATCGATATAATTAGCACATCCATCAATACCCACTAAAAGTTGTTCAATATATTTCTGGAAAATAGCTGGAGCGCTAGCGATACCATAGGGTAACCTTTGATATTGGAATAGTCCCATTGGAGTGTTAATTACCAGGATTACTTTGGATTCGTCATCCAATTCCATTTGAAGATAGGCATCCTTCAAATCAATTGTTGAAAAATATTTTCCGTGTCGTATTGCATGGAGCAAGCTATCGCGGGTTGGTAAAGGATATTGTTCAATCTCAATTTGTTGATTTACTGCTACTTTAAAGTCACCACAAATGCGTATTGCGTTATTTGGTTTTTGTGCGATTACAATGGGTGATGCCCACTGGCTGTATTTGATTGGCTTTATAATGTTCAAGTCTACGAGTCTTTCAATCTCTTCTTTAAATTGTGGCATTTGTGCAAAAGGAATTTGTCTGCTTCGAAAAAATTGTGGCTTTGCATCTGGCTTAAGTCGAATATTGGCTTTAAAATTGGTAACAGTACCAAGGGCTGAATCAAACACGGTTTTATATTTATCACATAATTCATTTATTTTTGTTTTGTAGCTTTCTGAGATATTATTTATTTGTTGAATTTGAAACCCGAATTTATTAAACAAATCAATGCCGAAAAGATTTTCACCATGTTCAACATTCACAACAATTAATGTCGCTTCTTCTTCTCGTTTTCCACATTTTATTTTGGTATGTAATTCGCCCAGGATGGGTATTATTTTTCTCCCGAAACCGTATAAAATTCGTTTAGTTTCTTTTAAAATTGGTTTATTCAATAATTTATACGTTGCTAAATTAATTATTGAAATAGATGCGCCAGAGTCTATTTGAAATTTGATTATTTTGTTGAAAATTTCTAAATCGACGTAGTGTTTTGAAACATTGCTGGTAATTGTGCCAGTTATTCCAAAAATTGTATCAACACTGTTTATTTTTTTGTGAGATTTATCATCTTTTCTTTTTGCACAGTCTTTGTTTCGAGTAGACATGCATACTGGTGATATGTGTCCCTTTTTGTTACATTTGTTGCAAGTCGCGTTTCTAAACTTACACTTTTCTCTAGAATGAGTATGGAAACAACCAGAACATGATTTCAGTTTATTTTGATAGTTATTTTCTTTTAATTTTTTATAACTGTTTCGTTTTTGCACTACATTGACGTTAACATGATTTTCGTTGTTATTGTCTTTCATCGCTGCTACCGTTTTAGTCGTCGCTTCGTAGGATTCTGCTATCAACACAACATCTGCCAACGTCGGTTTCTGCTTCTGTAGGGCTGCTGCGCGAACTGCATCATGAGGCGTATGTACAATGATATGATCGCGGATCATCTCATCAGCATAACTAAAAGAACAAGAGTCGGAGTTGCAAACGAACTTACTCTCTCTTGCTAGACCACGGAGATCTGCAACCCAGTCTTTGTATGTTTGACTGACCTTCATTTCACATTTGAAGAATTCATATCTTGCTGCTGTAATGTGATGCGAAATTTTAAAATGTTCCGTTAACTTTCCCGTTAGTGCACTGAAGTCTTTGTCATCCAAGTTGGAAGTACCAAATAAGTTTTTAATTAACTCGAATAATTCTGTCCCAATCCAAGACAAGAAGAATGATTTTTGTTTCTCGGCTTGAGAAACGCCATAAGCAGAAAAATGTTGATTCAACTGCTGCAAGTATGAGTCCCAATTTTGATTGTCTTTGTTGAACGCATGAAATGCAGGAACTAATTTCTGACCAATGCTGCCGGTTGGTGATGAAAGATTTTCCATCATAGTTTGCATCCATTTCTGCTGCTGTTCAAGGAGATTCCTTGCAAAATTTTGTTGTTGCTGTAAAAGCACTTGAAAATTGTCACTTGAACTCGCGTCGTCTGGCATTTTGTTAAATTTTTTGGTTTTTATGTTAAGACACTAACACTACAAACGACCGGTCAAACACTTTTATACTCGTCGCCACTGTTATATTTTAGTGAGGTGCACGCATTGAGAGTTATTTTGAGACTAGTTTATTTCATATATTTCATATGAGCTTATAACTAACATAGTTGTAATTATGAGTACTTGAGATCGATATGTAAACAAATAACATAGTTGTTATTAAAGGATGTAATTATGTAAAATATGCTAAGTCAATATATATCAGTGATACTGACTAATAAAATAATATTATGTGTAGAATTTCAGAGGATTCAAATAAGTAGTATAGAAGTTATTAAATAATCCATAATTCTCTTAATATTAACACTTTGTGGGGGAGGTACTAGAAGGAGAGGACCAATATGGCCCATCTTCGAACTTAGCCTTAGAAAAAATATTACCACAAACCTAATTTGAAGTCAACCGGTTACTCCTTTCGAGAGTTATCGTGCGCACCAGCTAGAAGAAAGACAGACAGACGGACGGACATGCTCATTCCACTAAAAACGACCTAAAACGGATATCCGCCAAACATATATACATAGGGTCTTATGTCACTCCTTCGATGTGTTACACTTTTGGCCCGTAGCAAATGATATATACCCTCGTATCACTGAGGGTATAATAAAACATAATATATTTCAAAAAAAGAAAATAGTTTTAGCGAAAGAAGAGGAAAAAATTTTTCAAGTCGAGAGGCGCGGATTAGATTTTGATTTTAGACCCATGGTTTCTTCGGAGAATTTTCATAGAATTTAATGTAGATTACGTTTTTGCTATACGATTTTTAATTTTTTTCATCCATACAAATCAACCCACCATAATGAACACTGCACCCAGGAAAATAATTGGTTGGAATTCGATTGTAACAATAAAAAATAGTACTAGCAACAAAAAGTATATTGCCTACACCGTCTGTCGGTTGTATTTATATATAATTAGTTGAAACAACAATAATAACATGGATACGGTCAAATGAAAATTCTTACAACTAAATCGATGGTTGTATCAATCGAATTAAGATTGTTTTTTTCATTGACACTCGGTGAGTTGTGGTAAACAATTTTAAATTTTCATTGTAGTACCATATGATCGATTTTTCGTTGTGACAACCAATGTTTTATTCTTGACAAGAGAAATTGTATCAATAGACCAAAGATTATTATTGCAAATAATATATAGAATAATTAAATGTATTTTGGGAAATACAACCGAGTTCAAGAACAGTATAGGTAATCAAAAATAATCTCGTGTGGATAATAATGTGTGGAATGCAGAATATGTTGTGCAAAATGTTTTACATTAATAACAAATAAAAGAAACAATCATGAAATTGAAAGCACAGGGTTAAGCGATATTTGCATAAAAGTTTTGTTTTTTTTTCGTGTACTAAAATTGTGTTGTGTTTTTTCAATAAATAAAATAAAAATTAATGAAAACTGCCATCTAACATTTTTTTTCAACTAGTGCTTATTTGGTGAATGGTAACACTTAGCTTATTTCTGATTCGACAGATAATTAGTTTTATCCTTCGGCTGAAGGAATATGGTTGTGTATACGCTTGAACTTTGAAAAATACGTTTGAATGCGATCGGCCGATTTTGCCAAAAAAAACTCATCTTTTCAGATGAAGCTCATTTTGATCTCAGCGGGTATGTAAACAAGCAAAATTGTCGCATTTGGGGCACAGAAAACCCGCACGCATACGTTGAAAAGCCGATACACCCAAAACGAGTCACTGTTTGGTGCGGATTTTGGTCCAGAGGCATAGTTGGGCCATGAGCAAGGAGTGGCCGTTACAGGCAATGGCGATCGTTATCGGGCCAAGTTGAACGAATTTTTGTTCACAAAAATTGAAGAGGAGGATATTGGCAACATTTGGTTTCAACAGGACGGCGCTACGTGCCACACAGCCGAAGCTACACTCGATGTTTTGCGCGATGTTTTCAAAAAAAAGTTATTTGGCGGACACTTTATATGACTGACTAATTGTCAGAACAACCAATTTTTTAAAACAGTTGGTTGTGGCAACATGGAAGCAGAAGTATACCACAACCAACATATTGGTTGTCCTGATGGAATCGCATGATAGTAGACAGAACTACCAAAATTCGGTTGAGGCAACCAAACTGTATTCTGTGTGTGCCAAATTCTTGTCGCAATGCCCATTTTCGCATTGTTAGGGAGGTGTGGGGTATTATATAGCCGGCCCCGCCCGACTTTCTGCCTTTCCTTACTGGTTTATAATTAAAGCAGCAAAGTTTATGTATCCGGCTCTGATATTAATAAGAAGGACATGATCAGCGGAAACATTTAAAAATCAATTTTCAAATGCAGACAGAAATATAACAACGTCAGAATATATTTATAAATTATCATATTTAATTTTTGTTCATTGTACCAAAAGAAAATATACTTCTTCTTCAAACTGTACTTGACATAACATTAAATTAAACCAGTAAGGAAAGGCAGAAAGTCGGGCGGGGCCGAATATAAAATACCCTACACCTCCCTAACAATGCTATAAGGGTCATTGCCATAATAATTTGGAATAATTGGTAAATGGGTAGAAACATATTATCTAATTCTGAAACGATAATCGCTAAATTATGCAATATTCGTTCCTAAAGTGAGAAACATCTTTCTGGAAAATTTTAATGATCGGAAGTAAAATACAACTTCTATAGCGGTTTGATACAAAATCAGGAGGAACATATCCTGAATACTTGTTCATGTAAAAAGACCTCCTTCTGTCGAATTTCGTACTGATCGGATATAAAATACAGTCTCTACAGCGCTTACATGTCAAATCGGGGGTAACATATATATGGGAGCTATATCTAAATCTGAACCGATTTTCTCCGAATTTGGCAGTATTCCTTCATGTAGAAAGAAACCCCTTTTTGCCGACTTTCGCACTGATCGGATATAAAATAACATTTTTACAGCGCTCACATGTCAAATCGGGGGTAACGTATATATGGGGGCTATATCTAAATCTGAACCGATTTCTTCCAAATTTAAAAGTGTTCCATCATTTAATAGGAAACCTCTTTCTGACGAATTTTATACTGATCGGATATAAAATACAAAATAAATTTTAATGATCGGAAGTAAAATACAACTTCTATAGCGGTTTGATACAAAATCAGGAGGAACATATCCTGAATACTTGTTCATGTAAAAAGACCTCCTTCTGTCGAATTTCGTACTGATCGGATATAAAATACAGTCTCTACAGCGCTTACATGTCAAATCGGGGGTAACATATATATGGGGGCTATATCTAAATCTGAACCGATTTTCTCCGAATTTGGCAGTATTCCTTCATGTAATAAGAAACCTCTTTTTGCCGAATTTCGCACTGATCGGATATAAAATAACATTTTTACATCGCTTACATGTCAAATCGGGGGTAACGTATATATGGGTGCTATATCTAAATCTGAACCGATTTTAACCAAATTCAATGGGGATCGTCCTTGGGCCAAAAAAAAGATATGTGTAAAGTTTCGTCGAGATCGGACCATAATTGCGACCTGTACTTTGATTACAAGAATACATGTACAGACAGACAGACGGACATAGCTAAATCAACTCAGAAAGTGATTCTAAGTCGATCGGTATAATAAACGATGGGTCTATTTCTTCTCCTTTTGGGTGTTACAAACAAATGCACAAAGTTATAATACCCTGTACCACAGTGTGGTGTAGGGTATAAATATGTTAGTAAACGCTGAAAAAAATCGCATCTGAAGTATACACAGTATGTTCAAAAAATATTTGTATTTTGTAATCTTTCAAAGTAATTCCCCTAGAATATAATACACTTCTGCCAACGTTTTTTCCAATCCTCGAAGCACTTAAAATAATAATTTTTTGTGATCTTGTCCAGCTCCTCCTTCGATGCCCTCTTAATCTCCTCAATCGTGGCGTAGCGTCGTCCTTTCAAGGGCCTTTCAAAATAGTCACAGGGGGCTAGGTTAGGGGAATACGGTGGCTGCGGCACCATTACTGCGTTGTTTTTGGGCAAATATTCGCGCACAAGCAACGATATGTGTGCAGGGGCGTTATCATGGTGCAAAAGACAGTTTTTGTTCTTCCACAAATCCGGGCGTTTTTGGCGGATTGCTTCACGCAATTTGCGCATAACTTGCAGGTAATATTCTTTATTGACCGTACTACCCTGTGGCAAGTACTCATAATGTACCACGCCCCTGCAATCAAGGAAAACTGTGAGCAAAACCTTACGTTCGACCGAACTCGGGCGTCCGGCAAGACAAGTTAAAACACATCCAAGCACAACAGCTGCCAAAAATTAACTAAACATTCAAAATGGCCGACCATGTCAACATAATTAAAAATTCGTGATATGTTTTGAACATACCTCGTATTGTCCCAAACATATTCTGCTTGAAACATATATATGTTATGGGTACACTCCAAATATATAATATTTGACACACACAAATATTATATGTTTAGGAGGATGTCGTTGTAAACAAAAGTATGTTTTCATCTAAATATTTTTTATTTGGAACTAATATTTACGAAACAAAGATTGGAAATGTATCAATGCCTTAATTTAAAGGAAAGCTTTCTGTTTTTAACAAGTTCAAGGTAAAGTTTTTTATAAATTATTTTTGTTTGTAAAATTCGATTAAAATTTAAATCGTATAATCTTACGTAGTGATAAATTGCATTGGTGTATTGACAAAAAGTGATGAATTAGAATATTTATAAATTAAAAATGAGTGCTGCAAAACAAAATCTAATGCTGCTTATGACATTTCAAAGTACACGAAATCTAGGAAAAATTTAAACTAAAATTCGAATAAGTCAGCAAAGTTTTAAAAATATTTGTTCAATAAAATATGTTGGGAAAACTTCTTAAGCAGTAACATTGTTTATGTGAAAACACATATTTTATTTGTAAACGGCAGTTCGCAAAAGTATTCTGTTCTATTATATTAATTTATGAATTTATGATTTCCAAACAAAATTTCTAGATTTTTAAATAAAATAGAATTTTTAACAAATATATAATATTTAATAATGTTGGTTCCAAATATATTTTCTTTCAATCAAACATATCAAAAATTACGATTTTCCCCCGTGTAATAAAATAAAAAATAAAAGTCATTGTCTCATTATAACTCATAAATGTGATGAAACTCCAAGCAAATTCAATGACAAGATGGTGACGAACAAAATCTGCGATATCTGCCTTTCTCACCCCTATGTGATATAAGGACTTTGGGGATTATTAATAAGCAGTTTTTCTTTTCATCCAGATTGAGGTATCTATGAGAAAAGGTGTTCGTTCGTTCATGTCTATCAGAAATTCTAATAATTTATTGAAAATGTGGGTAAGGACATCTTTGTTGAAAAAATAGAAACGAAAGAAATTTGGAAATCATCTGCATGTAAGTTGAGTGTTATAATAACAATGGGTGCGTGCTTTATATACCAGAAAAGGTCCTTTTATGGAAAACATCCCGGGGAAATGGCATTTATTGTATGTACGATTACATGATGTCAGTATATAGATACTTGACATGAGCCATGTATGTATACATGCGTCAGCAGCAATTCGGGTGGTGGTGTGTCTGTCAAATAGTAAAATTGCAGCATATCTGTTTGTTGTTTTGTTTTGAACCAATTCATAAATCCGACTGCTTAAGATTATATAGATGATCGTTCAGTGCTCACCCTTTTTCCTGTCACTGAACGAAAATGACGACGGCTGTTACATGGCCTCGTTGTCAGGGTTTGCATTGGTGAAATGTTGACGATGATATTGCAGTTGCTTATAATATTTTGTTATTAAGCATTGTTCTTATTGTACCAATTGTGGATTATTTTTCCCTTTTTGTCAGAGCGCAAAGCATACACCACATCCTTGACTAAGGATTCCCATATCACTATGTGAGTATATGCCTCAATTTTACCTACACATCGAAAAATACACGTACAGATATATGCTTCATTCCAAATATACCAGAACAGAAAGAACGTGGGTGCTAGCACAATCAATGTCCATCGTCGTGTACATAGAATTTTTTAATCTTCATAACCTTTCATAATATACTACTAGAAGGTCCTTTCGTTATGCTGTATTCCAATAGACGGACGGACATTGTAAACAATAACTCGCACCCATTGTTTTGAGTTAAACTGAAGCATGGCAAGTAAGTATTTACTTCCCTTGTTTTTTTGGTTCCCATTATGAAGTATGCTATGTTGCATCAGAACATCTTTATTTACCGCTCCTTGATGATTATGCTCTGCTGATGGTTCTCCATTTTTTTTGCACTTTCCTTTGTAGTTTTGGCGCGTCGATTCTAACAAACTGAAACGAAATCTTTGGCAAACAACAACTCAAATAAATAATAACCAGTCCGTCCGTCATCCGCTCATCGTCCATCAATCTATACATAGATAGTACGTTCTTTGGCGATGCTTTTCATTATCTTTAGGATTTATTCCCCATTGTAGTTGTTGGTTTTGTTGTTATATAATAATTTTTAGTTTAGTTTTTTTTCATTTTGCAGTACCAACTATTATCTCTGGTCCTTTACATCTTCAAACCGAAAAATATGATCCTTGATGAGTAGCATTTCATTTGCTTCTCCATCGAAGAAAAGAGTCATTGAGCTCTTGAAAAATATTGTATTTCCTGTCTGGGTCCTATAGTTTCAGTTGTATGTTGTTGAATTTCCCATTAAAACCTCAACATTGTGTAATCCTATAATTGAGTTATATAAGGATATGTTACAATTCCCAAATACGAATCAAAAGAAATTATTATTATTTTTGCGCCTTCCAAATGTGTTCAATGAGAAATTGTGGCGGCTACTGTGGAAGTGAATATTCCCAAGATTGGAATGCGGATGGGTTTGTGGCTTTATAATTATCACCCGCAACAAATTTTGATATCTTAGGGGTCAATATTTTCTGTTATGCCTTAGTTTAATCTTACTTCTTCTATTGTGCTCCAAAGTACTAATCATGATCATTTGAAATAACATTAAAAAATATATCGTCATAAAAAACGACAAAGGGCGTAACAACAAGAAAAATGCAATTTCAGTTTTTTATGAATATCGGTAGACTGCAATCTTACACATCATGACAAATTTTTGGCGACCTACTATTAAAAAATGACGAATTTATTAAAGAAATTCAAAAAGCCCTAACACCAAACTATTTCCTTTTTCATACCTAAAATGTCTATTT
Organism: Eudasyphora cyanicolor; assembly: GCA_963930755.1. Lineage (NCBI taxonomy): Eukaryota > Metazoa > Arthropoda > Insecta > Diptera > Muscidae > Eudasyphora > Eudasyphora cyanicolor. Next base: position 168,154,225 of record OZ005736.1, on the reverse strand, counting down.
CACGCAATTTTCACAAACAAGTTTTAAATCATGTTTGTGTGAATTTGTATATGTATCATTAAGTTTAGGTACTGTTTTTCTAACAACAACATTTGTCCATCTGTTGTTGAACTAGATTGCCAGATCAATTGGGATTTAAAATGGGCAATCTCTGTACATATTTTCATATAGCTCCGTATATAGCACCCTACTGCTTTAACATCATAACGGCAAAAAATAAATGTCAACTGGGACCATTAACACAAAACTTGTTTGTCCACAGGTGCATGTTTTGGTATATCCTCCATACAAAGGTCGCTCCCGATTTTACTTAAAACTTTATATTTATTTTATATTTTTACCGATTGTGTTGACTTTTGTTTTTAATATAAATGCAGTAAAGGCTACAAAATTCCATGGATTATGTTGGAATTTGTCTGTTTGCGTTTAATTGTACTTCTGTTACATTTTATGAAAAATAGTCACACAAAAAGACCCTCTCGACTTTACACATATACACTTACATCGCTAATAAAAACACATAGAAACCACTAATTTCCACAGATTTGGCCAAAATTTTGCAGTTTTTGAACTATTTTATCTATAAAAAGCAACTCCTTGACGACATTAAGACCATAAATTTCAACACAAATATTTTGCCAATATTTGGTCCACGTTTTGAAATAGTCCTGAGATCATATAGACTATTTAAGGAAATTGCTTTTAAATAATCATATAATATTTCGTAAACACTCAATCTTTTCAAAAATTGCACTATGCAACAAAATTATTTTTTCCGAGTCTAATATAATAAGTATAGATAACAAAATATTCAGCTCAACTCCAGAGTGAGAAAACCATAAAAAAAGTGGCTCGATGTTGTCTGACATACCCTCTACCTTGGATTGAATTAAATTTTATTACTAGAAAATATCTTTGGATATGGAGCTAATCATGAAACGATCCTTTTTGTTTAAGTAAATTATTAAAAAACGAACGCCGCGAAAATGTGATATTTATTAAAATAGCATTTTTGAGAGCTTCATCTAGACGGGGACTACAACAGAATAAAAATTTGATTTGTATAATTTTTATTGAGATGAATTCTTGCCAAAATAGAATACAAACTGGAAAGTTTCAGCAAAATTTCTTAGAAAATGTGGTGTTTATGGCTTAAATAAGCATTTTTGGGAGCGACATCTATAGGTTGACTATAACAAAATATGAACTGATTCAAAAAAATTTTACTGTATAGAATTCTTGTCTAAATAAAATACAAACGATTGAGAATACGAGTATATATACTTTATGGATCGATATTTAAAGGTGTTACAAACGGAGTAACAAAACAAGTAAGAAAGTTCAGTCAGGTAAACCGACTTATGAATCCCCTCACCTTGAGTCCCAACAAATATTAGTACATTTATTTATTTTTGCATTAATTAAATTATTACCAATTTAAATTGCCTTTAAAACCTTTAAAGTATGTACTAGTATTAAAGTTATAAGCTGTTAACTGTTGGTGTAAAAAGGACCACTTGTGTGGGGGGTACCAAATGGGGCGTGCCAATAACGGCCACTTTTCTGTAGACTCTAGGTACTATAAAAGCATTGCACTGCACGAAATTTCAAGTACTTGTATGCACTGGTACAAAAGTTAAAAGCTGTTAACTGTTGGTACAAAAAGGTCAGTTTGTGTGGGAGGTACCCAAAGGGGCGTTCCAATGACGCCCATTTTTCTCTGGACTGTAGGTACTATAAAATTATTATACTGTAAAAAATTTCAAGTATTTGTATTCACTGATATTACAGTTATAATCTGGTAACTTTTGGTACAAAATGGTCCATTTGTGTGGGAGGTACCAAAACCCCCAACACTGTATAGCACCTACATAATACGCTTCTTTATATTGGACTTCTAGTTAGCACCATCTAAGATAAGTAAGAAAATAGTGACATATGAGTACACAGCGAAATAGTTTTACAAATTTTAAAGACATTTCACATCTTAAATGAAGACATTGTTTTAAATCGCTGTTTTAAATTTATTTAAATAAAATGAGCCCTTTCATTTGACACCAATATCATCTTATTAGGACATTCAGAAAAATAACAAAAAAATAATAATTATATCCTTAAAATATGTCATGTCCTTTTAAACGCGAACTCGACCAGAAAATAAAAAACTGAGTATACAGTTTTATTTAGTTTCATGTCAGCTTTCAGAATTATGTAGAGATTTGCATGACCAAAAATTGGTGTCGCACGGTGTTATATGGAAATAAGTTCACCTGAAATGGGAAGAAATTGAAATGTAGACGTGGCTCCTCCCATAAACAGTAAATAACTGTTATAATACACCCAGATGTCGATGACTCCGTCAATCTTTAAATTTGGTGGGCTTTCTTATGTAAAAGAGTGTGGCATTTCAAGAAAGGGTTGGGTGGGCGCACCGGTGAACATTATGTTCCCATCTCTACACATGTACACATGTAACGAATATTCGCATTCGCATATGCGAACGCGAATTATTCGCATCATTTTAACATTCGCTTTCGCATTTGCTTTCGCAAAACCATCTCTGGATTATTCGCTTTCGTATTCGCTTTCACAAAAATATATTTCAGTATTCGCTTCAATTTGTTAAAAGTGTTGTATCTTCTTATTCGCCTCACACATTTTGAAGATATTAATACCAATGAAAACCTCTTCCACTTTTCTTCAAAACAGTTGAAAAATATGCTTGTCTTTGTGGTAACAGGAGGTAAAAATATGGAAAACATTCTTAATACTTGAATATCCCGGAAAAGTATCAATTTAGTTCCTTAATTTTGTTGGTACTAAAGGGACAAACTATTATTCGCTTTCGCAAAAATGCATATTTCATTATTCGCATTCGCAAGAAATACATTTCAATATTCCCTTTCGCATTCGCTTTCGCTAAAGTCACTTTCGTTACATCCCTAATATGTACATAGGTGTGCGATACAAAACAACTAGATTGTCTTATTTTTTATTATTGCTCGTAAAAGCTTTGTAAGTAAATTAAAAGAGTGAACTTGGAACGTTATTATTAATAAGCCATTGGAATTATTACGTTTGATAGAGCCATTTTATGAACTAAAATTAGATTGAGTGACTCCTAGACTTCGGAAAATTCTTTTAATTGATGGTAAACAAGTATAGACAACAAGACTATTTAAATGTAAATGATTTTAAAGGGAATTTCTTGAATTTAAAGAAATTTCTATCACGGGACAAATTCCACTTTTTTGATAAGTTTGAATCGAAAGAAAATATATTTTTGTAACACAAATTTTTAAATATCATATATTTCTGAGCAAATACACTTTATTTGAAAATCACTAAAATGTATTTGGAACGCATATATTAATATATTACAACAAAATTTATTTGCAAACTAAATTTCTCAAATAAACTATGTGTTTAAATAAAAATAAAACCAGTAAGGAAAGGCTAAAGTCGGGCGGGGCCGACTATATAATACCCTACACCACTCTCGTAATATTGAATAACTCTGATATATAAATTTTTTAATTCATGTATAAATTGTTTACATAAATTTACTTTTGAGTCATTCGTGGTATAGGGTATAAAAACGATTGGATGTAAAATACAGCTTCTACAGGAGTGTTGGTTCATGGATCAAGAAACTCTACCATTCTAAATTTCAAAACGATTGGATGTAAAATACAGCTTTTATAGGACTAAATGGCCAAATCGGACGAAACATATATATGGGAGCTATAGCTAAATCTTAACCGATTTTCTTTAAATTCGGTAGTGTTGGTTCATGGATCAAGAAACTCTACCTTTTTAAATTTCAAAACGATCGGATGTAAAATACAGCTTCTATAGGACTAAAGGGCCAAATCGGACGATAGATATATATGGGAGCTATATCTAAATCTGAACCGATTTCAACCAAATTCAATAGCGATCTTAATAGCCGCGAAATACTCTAAACTGCAAAATTTCGGAACGATCGGAGTGAAATTGCGACCTGTAGTCGACGAACAACTTTACATGGACAGACGGACGGACGGACGGACAGACATCGTTAAATCGACTCAGCTAGTGATTCTGAGTCGATCGGTATACTTTAAGGTGGGTCTAGCTGTGTTATTTTTAGGTGTTACAAACATCTGCAGTGAAACAAACTTATAATACCCTGTACCACAGTGTGGTGTAGGGTATAATTATTGTTTAGAAATTTGTAAATGTATTCTTGTTACCAAATACAGGTCACAATTATGCTCAGATCACTATCAAATTTAGCAAGAACTTTCTTTTTAACTTACTGACTTACTGAAATGGGTACAGAAGGTTTGCGATTTAGATATAGCCCCTATATATACATATATGATTAATCAAGCAAACAATAGTATTTATTTTCGGTTACTTGATTATTTCTCATTGTCTAGAATCAGCTGTTGCTACTTTTTCAGCTGTTGGATAGGGTTGCCCCGTGCTGATATTTTCGTGTGGAAAAAGCTTTAAGAAATGACAATAACAACATGTAGGTAAGTAATATTGGTATTTGACAGGAAGACGATGAAGAAAAGAGCTTTCTTACCCGAACGATAAGTGACAATGAACCAAATTAAAAACATGATCGCTTGGGTGAGAATAAGAAGAAGAAAATTATTGCTTGGGTAGCTATCGCACGTCTGCGTTTTGTTACATTTATCTGAACAGGCTGTAATACTATGTGTGAAATTTCAGAAGATTCGAGTAAGTAGTATAGGAGGCATTAAAGAATCAATATTTCCTCCCCTTTGTGGGGGAGGTACTAGAAGGAGTGGACCAATATTGCCCATTTTCGAACTTAGCCGGAGATAGAGAAATATATTACCGCATACCAAATTTGAAGTCTATCGGTTACTCCTTTCGAGAGTTATCGTGCGCACCAGCTAGCATATAGATAGTCAGACAGATGGACGGACGAACATTGCTCATTCGACTTAAAATGACCCAAAACGGATATCCGCCGAACATACCTTGTGTCGTAGGTCACTCCTTCGATGTGTTACACTTTTGGCTCGTAGCAAATGATATATAACCTCCTCTCTAAGGAGAGGGGATAATTAATTGACTTAAATAAACAATTAATTAGAACCTTTCGAGAGATTATTCAGTAGTAGTTTATGTGCCGAGCTCCAGTTCATTCTATGATCCTATGATTCTATGATTTGTAAAGCTTACCTGAATCAATTAGGATGAATGGTTCTCTAGTTATGCCATAATATGTGGTTCAACCTCTCTTTTTTCTTAGCCTAAAGGGTTGTCTCTTAAAATTCTCGCGATAAGCTATGATATGGAAAGAAATTAGTGGTTAAACCACATATAGTGGCATAACTCGAGAACCATTTATCCGATTTGGTTGAGGAAAGTTTTAAAGAATTAAATATTAAGTAGCCTTCAACTTCATATAATACCATTTTCCATCCGTTCAGCGGTTTCGACGATATACAAGTATTACATAATATTGCAAAAAATGTGATTTTTTGATAAAATTTTAATATTTTTAAAATAAAACTCCCATAAAACAATCTAAAAATGAACACAAGTTATACTTTTATGATTTTATCGTAAAGTCTGTTCGGTCATGAATTAAACGAGCCCATTCCGAAGAAAATCGATGCATAATTTAAGGTTTTAACTTCAAAACTTTCTTATCGATGTAAAATTTACAAAAACAAACTTTAAAAGCTAAGATTGGAGATTTTGACGTTTTTTAACGTCTAGAATCAGAATCTATGCATTAAAACAGAAACCCAAGAAAAAATGTTGTTTTTGTCGACCGGTGTAATTATTGGTTGACTTTAAATTTATGATAACCAGATATGGCGAAAATTAAGTTAAAATTTCATTTATGATTTCTTATCTATCTACCTTTTTAACATGTAGGTTGCAGTGGTGGAATGAGTTTGCATAACCGTGTATGTAAATTTGACTTTATATTGGGTGTGGTAATAAGTAGTACGGTTTTGGCCATTACACAGAACTTATCACGGTATTTGCAAACGATTAACCTAGATATAATAAAGGCTTACGAAATCATAAAATTGGCAACGACTAAATTAAGTGACATGCGTAGAAATTCAGATGCGGAGTTTGATAAACTGTTTGAAGAATCCACACAACTTGCAAGAAGTTTTGGAATAGAAGCTGCACTACCTAGAAGAGTAGGCACTCAAAAGTATAGGGCTAATATTCCTGGTTCAGATGCCAAGGTGTATTTTAGGGCAACATTGTTCTTACCATATCTGGACGAAGTAACATCACATTTAAATAATAGATTTTTCGAACATGAAGCTATAATTACAAGCCTGTTTAATGTCGTTCCGATACGAGTTTTCAATCTAATAAAGGAAGATTTCGAAGAAGTCACACTTTTTTACAAAAACGATTTAAAAAATTCAGCAAAATCTGTTTTAGCTGAAATAAGTATATGGATTGATTATTGGAAGCAGAAGAATGATAAGCCATCAAATGCATTAGATGCTATTTCAGTTGCGGTGAGGACATGATCCCAAGCGTTTTTACACTTTTGCAGATACTTGCCACACTACCTGTGACAACGGCATCTGCTGAGCGTAGTTTCTTGACGTTAAGAAGAATAAAAACTTATCTCCGGAACAGATGTCTATGATGATGATGTCTATGTATATACAATGATGAAGTCAAAATCGATGAAATAATTGATATATTTCTTTCAAAAAATCGAAGATTACATTTTTAACTCTTACGTATTTTATTATAAAAAGTTTTACTGATCTCGTACTAAAGCACACATTTATATTTAGGAATAAAATTCGAATAAAAAACTAAGGAACTTAACTTCCATTACCTACACAATGAACGCAATTTTTTAATTGTTTATCTTTGTTATGGAAAAAAAGGTTGGCCCCCCCCCCCGAACCAAAATCCTGGATACGTCCCTGCCACAGACACCTCACTGTGGGACAGGATATTATGAGTTTGTGCACCCAAGATGAGAAGAGATAGACAGACTATCATTTATCACTTGGAATCACTTCCAGAGTTGATTAAACCATGTCTGACTTTATATCCGCCAATTAAAAATTTGTTTGATTTTGAGGCTGTAAATAAAATGCCATAGTTTATTAATGAAGTTGTTCAACTGACTTATTCACTGTAATTAAATAGGTTATTGAGTCGATAATATAACATATAAGATTTTAAGTCCAAATTGAAGTCTTATGAACATTTCAAGTTTAAAAGGTTTATCCCACTGTATTAGCCTATTATTCCTTCCTGAACTGTAATTTAAATTTTCTAGAAAACCGCAGGACAAAACACCCCCACCACAGATATTAGAAGATGACATCCGAAAGGAGTCAGTCACATCGATTCTGACTTCACTCTACAATATAATCTAGATCCTGGGGCCACACGTCGCTTATCGCCATAAATATTCCTATCAAGGTGTTTTTGTCTGCTATCCCAAACACAAATACAGTTTAAGTGTCTCCTTTCAAAAGCGATCTGACAAGATTTTCCCATTAACCAAAAGTGTTGCCTGGAAGCGCTGCAATACATCTATATGGCGATCATTCTATGATCGTCACAACAGAACATCAGTGCCGCATACACCAGAGAGCCAGAGAAAAGCGTTATATGGGGGCAGGGGTGTTGTTCCAGTACCACATTTCAGCTGTTATCGCCCAAAAAGTTAAGCATTGCTCTGCGCAATCGCCGCACGTTAGGTTTGTGTGCGGTTTCTTTGTTTGGGGTTTGCAGCCCCCACACAAAAGCTTATAGTACACGGAGAAAACAAATTGACGAGGAAAATTGTATGGCTCGTTTTTTACGATTTGGTATGAAATATACACTCACAGAAAAATGTAATCTGAAAGTGAATCAATCAAACTATTAAATAATATCAGGGAAATAACTTATTAATCGCTTTTTGGAGTTTATTTGAGAATTAAGTTTTTTAATCAATTTTTCAGGTCAACTTATATATTTATTGACTCAATAACATATTCCAATAAAATAAAGAAGTCAGCTGAGCATTAATAAATATTATAATTTTTTCCCAGATTCAAAATCAAGCTAGTTTTATTGGTACGCGAACATTTTTAAACGTTAAAAACACTTATTATAAATACAACTATTAAACTCCATGTGTTAGCATAACTATTTGTATACCCTCATTCTCCCCTCGCCTTGCCGAGGAAGGTATATATCATTTGCTACGAGCCAAAAGCGTAACATATCCAAGGAGTGACCTAAGACTCCAAGTAGGTAGGTATGTTAAAAAAATTATCAATAGGACGAATATCGGTACCTGGAAGATTTGTTAGACTGCCTAGAAACGCCGACCCCAGTATGTCCAGTCGTCATTTACTCAAAGCGGGACAGTCTCATAGCAAGTGATCAATGCTCACCCCTTCATTATCATCTCCAAAGCTTCTGCAGAAGTCATTGGAGTCAATACTCTATCTTCTGGAATGTTCGCCGATCAGGCAGTGTCCCGTCAGACACTTTTCTCTCTAGTGCGAGGAGATATTTTGACCTTCTCAGGTCATACGTTGGATATATTTGGTTGGTTACCCTATATGTGCCGATTTCTGTCCATCATTCGTTGGACTGCCTGATTGCCTTTTGCTTAAGCCAAAGCTTGTACGAACCATCAGTATAGAAGTGGAGATGGTTTCTATTACATGGAATTCTGTCAACCCATTCATCTCTGGCTGGAATCATAGCGATGTAGTTCCTCTAGAAGGTGTACACCGTTGGTATATAGTCCACTGGGTCGGTGACCATAACACTACACTTTTATATCCTCATGAGACCATAGTTCTTGTACCTCCACATTGATAGGCTGTTTATCTTAGTGCCGCTCTGGTTGTAACATCTCTCACAACGATATTAATCGGCAGTATATGGACAAGGGCTTGTAGAGACTCAGTCGCGTCCACCATACCACAATGCCGTATAACAGTATTGTACGTATTGTATTGTATTGTATTGTACTGCTATGGACGATTTTGGGAGAGAGGCCCTACCACGACCCTACAGCCTTCCTGCAGGTATATAAGGCGACGTTGGCCTTCCTTACACGTTCCAGGACGTTAAGTCTGAATAACAGTTTCCGATCTATAATCATTCCTTAAAATTTTGCATATTCAAAAAAGATTACATCCATTTATCCGAGGAGGAGGATCCACATGTGAACATTATTCATCCTAGTTAATGGAACCAGTTCTGTCTTGTTTTGGTTAACGCCAAAACCGCTGCTTCTGGCACATCTATCCAACTTGTTCGAAGCCACTTGTTGGATGTATCTGAGGATGTTTTCGAATTTGCCACTCACTGCAATTGCGACGTCGTCCGCATATTCCATTACCTTGTAGCCACAACGTTCTAGATCTAGCAGGATTTCATTCACCGCTGGGTTCCAAATTAGTGGAGACTGTACTCCTTCTTGTGGGGTCCCTCTGTTTGCAAGCTTTGTTACAGCTGTGGACCCAATAATTTCTCTTATGAGTCTTCTATTGAGCAGGCTGTGAATTAGTCTGATCAAGCTAGATTTCACCTTTAGATGTGACAGTACCGCATCTGAGTGAATGTTTTTAAAACTAAACCTAAAGCATGGAAGATAGACTAATTGGTCTGAAGTCTTTTGGACTACTTTGGTATCCCTCATCGATTCCGGATTAATAAAAGCCTGATACAAACTACATAAATTTTCTCCAGCCAGGTGATAATGTACTTTAGAATTTTCTGCTGGGGTAATGCCGTCTGGTCCAGGTGACTTGAAGGGCTCAAAGCTGTTAATAGGCCAGCTTATTCTGTATCACTCAGTCAAAAATCTAGAGACGCTCGCAGTCCACTCGCACTCTTGTTGGTCCTACTGATTTTCGGGTTCTGTTAGTGAGTTCCCCGGGAAATGTATGTCGAGCAGTACATTAAGCTGTTTTTGTCCAGTTATTTGCCTCATCCTGCAAACTGTAGGTACACCAATAGTGTCTTTGCGCCTTCCTAAATTCCTTTTTATAGATCTTGAGTTGCTATTTATATGTACCCCAATAATTAGCGACACCAGTCGATTTCTCCTTTTTTCTTCCTCTTATTTCTGTGGACGTATGGTACAAATTCCAAGTATGTATGGTACAAATTCGATTCGGGTAATTTGAGTAATGCCCGTCCGTCTGTCTGTACAAATACATGAATCCGGTGAAAAATGGGCATCATTGTCACATCCCTTTTGGTTCCTTCCACACAAATGCACTATTTTTCACCAAAAGTTAACAGCTTATCACTTTAATACAAGTGCACATTTTAAAGTCTTTTAAATGCAATTTACATTTATAATAACTGAATTGAAACAAAAAATAATTAAATTTACGAATATTTTAGGAACTGATGATGAGGGAAATCGTAAGTCGGGCGCATCTGTCTGTCTGGCTGATGCGCCCGATCGCTCTCAAAAGGAGTAAAGGAGAGTTTAAAAATATATTTAGGTGCAAAACGTCAGGAATATATACATATATATTTTTTATGAAAAAGACTGTCACATAATATTTGGATATTTGAAACATTTCCCACTGTGTATTTCCGCCGTTTGGTACACACAGCCGTACAGGCGTCGATGCCATCCACACAACAGAGTACGAAAAAGAAAAGCTCCATCTCACGGAGAGGAAACACGGGAAGAAAGATAGTAGTCATAGTCATACAGAGTACAGTGGAAGCCACGGATGATATTGAATGGCATTACCATGTTGGACACTATAGTTTTTCATGTTGCACTATTGCTGTCAAGATTTTTACTTGTGATAAGGTAGCGGTCGTCGTCGTCCACTGCAATGCCGGTGGTAATGCTGTAAAACACTCTCGTTACTGGGCTATTTGGACTTGGCGGCTGGGCTTGACTGTCTTCCTTCGACATACACCGACCGTCGGGAGGCAAAAACTGACGGCGTAAACGTAACACTCAACAAATGCAAATGTTGCGTCAAGCGTTAAACGGATGATGACGACGAAGCTGCAACATCATTTCGATGTGCGGTAGTTGATGTTGTTGCGCTTGCGCAAAGCACTGAAGCTAACGCATAACAGTGGCTTCTTTTCTCTTTAGGAAGGCGAGCGAGTGAGCCCGTTGTACTCGAAACTACATGTTACAAGTACGTGGCTAACTTTACGCTACTCTAGTAGAGTCAGTTCAGTCTGGAATTACTTCACAGAAGATGCTTGTGGTAGTTACTCTATTCTTTGGCCGACAGATCGTTTGCGTCATGATTTCGGTGTTGTTTGTGTTTGATAGGCGAAAAATGCTACATTTTCAAATGTTGTTATCGCTTGAATGCATCTTAACAAAAATGTCGTCACTCGCTGCGTTATCATTTCGTTGTTTTAGTTTTTTGTTTGGTCGTTAGTTGCACTTATCAGCATTTGTTTGGCCAGAATCATTTAAGATTCCAAATTGGACGATAAGGGAATAGGATGGCGGAAATGTTGATACAGACTGAACTTCAGGTTATCCAGGCAGTTTGGTTAAATGCAATTGTAAGAAACTACATCTAAACTTCCTTGAGGGATGAAATTCACTTTTTCCGGAAGAATATAATTGCTTGAAAATGTCAAAAAAATAGCATTTTGCAACAAAAAAAACATATTTTTTCCGAAACTAATAGGTTGGGTTTTAAACGATCAGACAGACAGAGGACATACACCTAAAAATGTTGACTTGTTGTGCGCTACAGTGGATATTAACTGAGGAAATTATTGAAATTATTATCTGGATACCTATTCAAAACATCTGAGGTGAATCATGTCTGGGAGCGGACCAAATTGATGCAAGCTTGTATGGACTTCTTTCCTGCATGTCCTGCAGTCGTAGATTGGCTGTAGCGGAGACTTCAAAGCGCCGAGAAAACTATATGATGAGTGCAGCAGTCAGAATAAGGTGGATCTGGTATCAACTCATCTAGCTGGAGTTTTCACAGCAATCCTATATCTTGCACAAAAAAAAATGGCAGGAATCAATGATGGTCTCCATACCCAAACCTTGCAAAGCGAGTTATGCGGTCCCAAATGAATGTCGACCTATCAGCCTACCGGATGCTGGATAACTGGACCAAGAGCCCTCACCAATGAAGGAATTAAACCAGTCTGTTATGCAGACGACGTTATAATACTTGTAAAGGGAATACAGACAAACCAATTAGGCAGAAAAGCAGAGGAGGCACTTAAAGTAGATTATATCTGGGCACAACCAAGGGGATTACATGTTAACCCAGACAAAACAGAAATATGTTTATTTACAAGGTAAACGAAGATTGAGCGTTTTGACGAGCCTCTATTCCTGAGTAAGATACTTGCTATAACTACAAACGTAAAATATTTGGTAGAAATTATGGTTCGAAAACTGAGTTGGAAAGACCACAAAGCTGGTTCAAAGGCATTAGGTTCAAAATGGGGACTAAGTCCAAATATGACACATTGGCTTGACATGAGCGTCATTAGACGAATAATAACATATGCCTCTGCAGTAATCGACAAAGAAGTGCAATGTAAAAAATAATAATAAGATCAACGTATGTGCTGTCTAAGCCAATAGACATCCGTGTAAAGTATGAGGGACCACTCATAGCAAGATGTCTACAAGAGATGGATGAATGGAAAAATCAGCACCACAAGTCGTACCATCAGAAGAATTTACAATCTCTAGTTGATCACATTCAAAAATCGGAATTCTCCGACCGCTTTCCTGAAGTACGGCTTGCAGCTACTTGTGACTTATTTGTGACAAACAGACGCTCCTACGAGAACGGAACACTGGCTCATGTGCCAGTGGGAACCATATGATTAACGGATGGATCCAAGCTAGGAGTAAGGACGGGTCTGGAACTGTTTATTGAGGAACTACAAGTCGAACTATACTTCAGTATGTTGTATTTAAGTTCGAGTTAATCACGGATTTTGAATTGGCTTACTAACTCCAAAAAGCCTAAAAACGCTAATGTTTTCCCACAAAACAAAATGCAATTAAAGTAATTTCGTCCAAAAAGGTCAAATCCTGACTTGTATTGAACTGTAAAAGCGCGATAAATTATTACTCTGCTCATGGCCGGCTGGGTATCTTTTTGATGCCAGGACATATCGAAGTTATATATGCCTCAAATAGTAGAGATCTTCGTAAACTTAGAAAATTCGAAACCTTTCTGTCGAAGAAAGGCATAATACGAGTATAACTTTGTGGTGGGTACTTGGTCAAAAAATAAGCAGGGTATGAAGAAGCCGATTGAGTTGCAATAGTGGTTTTGCCTATAACTGCAAAACTTATCCATCTGTGTTACCTCCGTTCTCGTCAAATATGCCAATCATTAAGGACTTAATAAGGTAAATAGAGGTAAACAGGTGAATAAGATTCTCAGAGGATAAGCAAAGGAGGGAAGAAGCATGGGAAGATAGAAGCATGGGTTAGCCTATAACACCAAAACTGACACATCTGTGTTACCACCGTTCTCATCAAGTACACCAATCATTAAGGACTCGATAAAGTAAATAGAGATAAACAGGTAGATGAACTCCGCAGATAATCATGACACAAAATTCTTTCAAATTAGAAAAGCACAAGACGCTATGAATACAAGTTATCTCAGGGTCACAATCATACTGATTACGGATTACAATATGGTTGGCAAACATCTGATATGATTAGTAGTAGGGATACTGACACCCTTGAAGACACATATCGCTTTCAGCACTCTCCCTCAGAAGAAACCGAATACTCTGTTATTATACCCTACACCAGGGTATGTGGTCCAGGGTATCGTCAGTTTTGCATTTGTTTGTAACACCCAGAAGGATAAGAGTTAGACCCATCGTTCATTACTCGTATACCGATCGACATGGAATCTCCCCTGAATCGATTTAACCATGTCCGTCTGTCCGTCCGTCTCTAGATGTATCGTTGTAATCAACGTGAAGGTCGTTTTTATGTTCCGATTGTGACGAAATTTAGCACAGTGCCCGTTTTTTGGCCCATGGAAAATTGGTCAAAATCGGTTCAGATTTAGATATAGCCCCCATATATATGTTATCCATGATTTGACATGAAAGCGCTGTAGAAACTGTATTTTATATCCGATCAGTACGAAATTCGGCAGAGAGAATTTTCTTATTACGTAAATGAACACTAACGCATTCGGAGAATATTTGTTCAGATTTAGATTTATCCCCCATATATATGTTTCACCCTGTTTGATATGTAATTGCTGTTGAAACCGTTTTTTATATCCGATCTGTACGAAATTCAACAGAGAGAGTTTTCTTATTACATGTATGTATGAACACCGCCAAATTCGGGGAAATCGGTTCAGATTTAATCATAGTCCCAATATACATGTTACATCCGATTTGACATGTAAGCGCTGTAGAAACCGTATTTTATATCCGATAAATTCTGCAGAGAGAGTTATCTTGATACAGGATTGAATACTACCAAATTCGGGGAAATTCAGTTGAGATTTAGATATAGGCCCAATATATATGTTTCGCCCGATTTGACATGTAAGTGTTGTAGAAACCGTATTTTATATCCGATCAGTACGGAATTCGGCAGGGAGTTTTCTTATTACATGAACACTGCCAAATTCTTATAGCAATGCCCATTTTTGCATAGTTAGGGAGGTGTAGGGTATTATATAGACGGCCCGGCCGAATTTCTGTCTTTCCTTACTGGTTTTTTATTTTCAGTTCTGTAGTACACGCTGAAAAAAAATCGCTTCTGTACACGGGGCAAAATCGCCTTTTTTGATATGTTTGAATCGAAAGAAAATATATTTGGATCACAAATTTTTAAATATTTTATATTTCTTAGCAAATAAATTTTATTTGAAAATCAATAAAATATATTTGGAACGCATATATTAATATATTACAACAAATTATATTTGCAAACTAAATTTCTCAAATAAAGTATATGTTTAAATACAAATAAAATTATTATTTAGGAATTTTTCCAAATATATTTTATTTAAAAAAGATTTCCAAAACTTTTGCTGAGTTTTTCAAATTTCAGTTTCAATTTTACCTTGGTTTCGAATTGTACCTCCCAGTTATGATACCATATGCAGCATTACTTTCTGTTTTAAATCAATCATTTAAAATTTCTGAGTATTCCAAGCCATCATTAGTTGTCAATTCTCTAAGTACTTTATATTGACCCAAGATTATATGATTTCAATTATTTTTTTACGAACATTAAAAATTTCTAAAAATTTTACCTTGAATTACTGAAAAATTTGACATAATTTATGTATTTTATGAATATTTAAATCCAAATAAATATTTGTTTCACAAATAGCAGTCACATTGGGATGTAAACAAATATTTGTTTAGAACAACATCTTCCCAAATACACAATTTTTGTATGTACCAAATATTACATGCTTAGAGTCTACCCTAAACATATATATGTTTCAAGCCGAATATGTTTGGGACAATATACTACAGAAGCGATTTTTTTTCAGCGTGTAGTATATTGTCCCAAACATATTCGGCTTGAAACATATATATGTTTAGGGTACACTCCAAACATATAATATTTGATACACACAAAAATTATATATTTGGGAGGATGTTGTTCCAAATAAATCTTTGTTCACATCCCAATATGTGTTTATTTTGGACTATTTTTTCCGAAACAAATATTTGGTTGCATTTAAGTATTCAGAAAAAAAATTGAGTTAAATTTTTAAGTAATTCAAAGTAAATTTTTGGTAATTTTTCATGTCGTAAGAATAATAAATAATAATAATTGAAATCGTATAATCTTGGATCGAAATCTATTACTTGGAGGATTGAAAACTAATGATGGCTTGGAATACTCAGAAATTTTAAATTATTAATTTAAAAAAGAAGTTAATGTTGCATTTCGTATCATAACTGGGAGGTTGAATGCTAAACCTAAATTCGAAAAATTCAACAAAAGTTTCGAAAATATTTTTTAAATAAAATACATTTGGAGAAATTCCTAAACAATAATTTTATTTGTTTTCAAACACATATTTTATTTGAGAAATTTAGTTTGCAAATATTATATGTTGTAACATATTAATATACGAGTTCCAAATATATTTTATTGATTTTCAATTAAAATTTATTTGATCAGAAATATATAATATATAAAAATTTGTGTTCCAAATATATTTTCTTTCGATTCAAACATATCAGAAAAGGCGATTTTGCCCCGTGTATATTGTCCCAAACATATTCGGCTTGAAACATATATATATTCAGGGTACACTCTAAACATATAGTATTTGGTATATACAAAAATTATATATTTGGGAAGATGTCGTTCTAAACAAATCTTTGTTTACATCCCAATATGTTATTATTTGGGACTACTATTTCCGAAACAAATATTTATTTGCATTTAAGTATTCGGAAAATACATAAATTGTGTTAAATTTGTCAGTAATTCAAAGTTAATTTTTAGAAATGTTAAATGGTCGTAAAATAATAATAATTGAAATCGTATAATTTAATTGGATTAAAATAAATTACTTAGAGGATTGACAACTAATGATGGCTTGGAATACTCAGAAAATTTAAATGATTGATTTAAAACGGAAGTTAATATGGTATCATAACTGGAAGGTCTAATTCGAAAACAAGGAAAAATTAAAACTGAATTTCATAAAAGTCAGTAAATGTTTTGAAATTTTTTTTAAATAAAATATATTTGGAAAAATTCCTAAACAATAATTATATTTGTATTTAAACACATATTTTATTTGAGGAATTTAGTTTGCAAATAAATTTTGTTGTAATATATTAATATATGCGTTCCAAATACATTTTATTGATTTTCAAATAAAATTTATTTGCTCAGAAATATATAATATTTAAAAATTTGTGTTGCAAATATATTTTCTTTCGATTCAAACATATCAAAAAAGGTAATTTTGCCCCTTGTACGAGACATACGAGCTGTTTGGCCTAGAATGCAACGTACTCGAATATTTATACCATCAGCAGAATGGAAAACACATCATCATCATGAGCGGAAGCAGAAATATGACAGGAACGAGTATTACCAGAAGGAATGGCAAAGTATCAATTATGGTCCCTGCACGCTGAAAAAAAATCGCCTCTGTAGTATATTGTCCCAAACATATTCTGCTTGAAACATATATATTTTTATGGTGCACTTCAAATATATAACATTTGACACATACAAATATTATATATTTGGGAGGATGTTGTTCTAGACAAAACTATGTTTACATCCTAATATTTTTTATTTGCATATGTTATTTCCCAAACAAAGATCTATTTAGGTGAATTTATATCTATTTTTTAATTGTTTAAGTTTTCAGCAATTGAAATGTAATTTTTAGAAATTTTTAATGTTAGTAAAATTTCTTTATGATTGAAAATAATAACTGGGAATAGTTAGAAAATAAAAATAAGTGGTTTCAAATAGAAGTTAATGCCATTTTTAATAGGAAAGCATAATTCGAAAACATGGAACAAATTAAAACTAAAGTTCGAAAAATTTAGCAAAGTTTTGAAAATCTTTTTTTTTAAATAAAATATATTTGGAAATATTCATAAACAATAATTTTATTTGTATTTAAACACATATTTTATTTGAGAAAATTAGTTCGCAAATATATTTTATTCCAATATATTAACATATGCGTTCTAAATACATTTTATTGATTTTCAAATAAAATCTATTTGCTCGAAAATGTATAATAATTAAAAATGTGTATATTTTCTTTCGATTCAAACAAATCAAAAAAGGCGATTTTGCCGCGTGTGCGGACATCATCTTGCTCTTCTTGTCCCATTCGATACATATAATATTATCGTCTTAATAATCCCGAATTTGATTGAATGCATCCAGCATTTAGCTTTGTCTTTGTTGTTCTATAGCATTTTCAGTGAGCTCCGTTTTCGAGTTTTTTCTCTTGTGGAGACAGTTCGACTTGTGCCATTCGATACATAAATCGTATCATCTTACTAAAGGCGAATTTTACTAAATTCTTCCAGCTATCAGATTTGTCTTTGTCGCTTTATGGGATTTTCGGTAATTTCTGTTTTCGAGTTCAAGAAAGGTTGAGTTTTAAAAGTGTATGGCCGTTTATATGTAGTTAGCTAAGTAGCTCTTTCATTTCCGATTATGGTTACCTGGTACCCGAATGACCAGATTTTTATTGTACACGGGGCAAAATCGCCTTTTTTGATATGTTTGAATCGAAAGAAAATATATTTGGAACATACATTTTTAAATATTATGTATTTCTGAGCAAATAAATTTTATTTGAAAATCAATCAAATATATTTGGAACTCTTATATTAATATGTTACAACATATAATATTTGCCAACTAAATTCCTCAAACAAAATATGTGTATAAATACAAATAAAATGATTGTTTAAGAATTTCTCCAAATATATTTTATTTAAAAAAGATTTTCAAAACTTTTATTAAATTTGTTTGAATTTCAGTTTTGATTTTTCTTGGTTTCTAATTGAAACTCCCAGTTATGATACCAAATGCAGCATTAACTTCAGTGTTAAATTAATAATTTAAAATTTCTGAGTATTTCAAGTCATAATTTTTTGTCAATCCTTCAAGTACTTTATTTCGATCCAAGACTATACGATTTAAAATATTACTATTTATTATTTTTACGAATATGTCAAATTTCTAAAAATTAACTTTGAACTACTGAAAAATTTAACACAATTTTAAGTATTTTGTGAAGTGCAAATAAATATTTGTTTCGGAAATAATAGTCCATAATAAAAACTTATTGGTATGTAAACAAAGATTTGTTTAGAACAACATCTTTGCAAATATATAATATTTGTGTGTACCAAATATTATATGTTTAGAGTGTACCCTTAACATATAGCGCGATCCATTCCGAGGTTCCCTACTTGTTTAAAGAAAAAACACAGAAAATTCAAATTGAATGGGGAATGTTTATTATCATTTGAAAGAACATTTTTTGTCATTTATTTTTTGAAGATTTGTCTATAAAATGTTGGCCGCGGCTACGTCTCAGATGGTTCATCCGTTGAGTCCAATTTTCGATGACTCGTTCGAGCATTTCGACTGGTAACGGGTGAATGATACGCGTGATGTTTTGCTCGAAGCGGGTTTGTCATAAACTTTAGACTTTACATATCCCCACAGGAAAAAGTCTAACGGTATGATATCACACGATCTTGGTGGCCAATCGACCTGCCCAAACCGTGAAATTATCTGCTCACCGAAGTGTTCTCTCAATAAATCCATTGATTGATGCGATGTGTGGGATGTGGCGCCGTCTTGTTGAAACAAAATGTCGCCGATCACGATAACGGTCGCCATTGACGATTACATTCTCACCGGCATCATTTTTGCCACAAACCACACCAAACCGTTGTTTTTTCTGGATGAAGTGGCAGCTCTTGAATCTTTTCAGGTTGCGCTTCGTCCCAAATGCGGCAATTTTGCTTGTTTACATACCCTTTGAACCAGAAATGGGCCATATAGCTGAACAAAATTTGGCTCGAAAACGTCGGATCTTCTTGGAACTTTTCAAGAGCCCATAGATCAAAGCGATGTCGCTTTGGATGTTTTATGACTTTTTTATGGCAGGAGAAAGAAAAATTGGTGCCTGATTCCTTAATACATAGACCCGCGCTGTTTTTAACCTTACTTTAGAGCTATTTGTGTAAATGCAAGGCTTCTGCAGTAAGGTTCCGTTTAACAAGAACTGTATATCTGGTATCAGATATTCGCAATCGGTAACAACCTTTATGTAATGTATTCGTTCGGGAAATGTGACGATAATTTTATTTTTATGTTGTATTTATTATTCACTAAAGTCCACCGACTTAGACTTTTGTAGAATCAGTGTGACGTGTTTTGATTGGGACCCTGTTAGACGCCTGTGTCTATTGTGCGTGTTGGCCAACATCTTTGAACCTTGTTAGCTCCTACTTGTGTTTGGTACATCTATGATAGTTTCCGATCCAAGATTACTGCTACGTTTTTAATCCTGTCCGTTACTGTGATTATTTTCTCTAGAAAACGAAACCTCTCATACTTTGCGATCTTTGATTTCATTGTAAATATATATAATTCTGTACTGCCCAGTATGTTATATTTTGAGCCGTTTCAAATCTTCTAAATAGCCGACTTTCATTCTTAACCATGTATAACAACATCGTTAGTATTATAGCATCATCTGTGTAACAGACTGGTATACACACTTCTGTAATTAAGACCATTAGGAGACAGTTTATAGAATTTTTACCACATTTGGATACACAAGCGTAATCAATCGCTGGAAAAAATCAGACATAGGATAAAATATGCACTTCTTAATTAAATATTTTCTAATTTAATTGTAGTCTCACATCGATAGCATTGAGTAATCCAATTTTTCACATACATTATTTTACTGGTCAACTTCCGTTTTTTTAATAATGTTCTCACAAACTGTTTTCCGATAAGGAATCTTCTATTGGGCCAAGATTTCTTTCACGTGTGTTCATTCAAATCATAGCACTGAATATCAACTAATTTGCATACTACCAACGACATAAGGGTGGTAAGCTGAGCAATACGGCCATTAAAATCTCAGCCTTTGAACCAATGTTAAAGGGGTTGTTTCGAAATACCACACACAAACAAACACAGAGATAAATATCGACGCATATACATAATTATATGTTTATGTGTGTGGGTACATATTATTATTTTAATAGTTGTTAATAATGGGCATAAATATTGTTATACTACGTATGTATGTTGTATACGCACACGTACATGATGGTGTACGAGTATATATAACTATTATTAGAGGGTAACAAAACCTACCCTAAGGACGTTTTTATTAAAAAGGAAGTTTGAAAATTTATTACATATCCATACCAAAATAAAGGGTGTGTAATCTAAGGCATGATGGCAAAACATTTTGGCAGACCAAACACAAAAAGATGCGTCTTCAAATTAAAAATTAGCGCCAAACACGTCCACAATCTTTGAAATATGTACGTTTAATACTTAAAATTAAGAAAATTAGCTTAATGTTAATGCAATTATCCATATTTTAGGTACAAAATTTACTTATTTTAAAGACATAGGACGTCTGTGGCGAAAATTTCCCTTTCGAAAAGTCTTCACCAGAAGTGATATGAGCAATTCCATATTCTGTAATCACAGTACCTTTGGGTAATTTCTCGGATTTCAATGAAATTTAGTACATCGGAATTTTATTGCTTTTTGGAAACAAGCCTCTGCAATTATATTTATACTCTCTACCATAGGTTGTCGGTATTCTATCTTGGTCATTCCGTTTGGCACACATGGAAATATTGAGCTGAGTCCCTATGAAATGCATATCGCTCACTTACTTCAAGAGTGATATAACTCAAAATTGTAAATTGCCAAGATGTGTAACTTTAAGTCCGTATACAAATATAAGTAACATGAAATAAGATGTTTAAATACGCTTGACTAATCCGAAATATGGTTGTTTACCTATAAAATAAATTTCGCTGAGATTAATTTGTGGACATTTGCAAAATTCGCATTTTGGTAAGGCAATCTCAAAAATTTTAAATTTTGAAATATGTCACTCAAGAGTGACATAACTCAAAATTGTAAATTGCATTGATGTGTAATTTTAAGTCCGGTCCAAGCTAGACGATATGGGTACAAAATTAAGTAGGAAAGTTTGGACTATCTAAATATTTTTTTTGTTTTTAGAAAGTGGAACAAAAAAGCTAAAAAAATTACCTTTCAAATTTAAATCATTCATTATCTTTTAAGATCCATGGTAGAAAAATTCGAAAAAATATATTTGGCGGATCTTACTGTTCTGATATCCAAATTTTAGCATTCTGCGTTGATTATTTTATTTTTTACAACTATTTTAATTTTACTTTGACGGTTATTTTGTTATTTTCTTATTTATAGAAATCTAAATCGGACATAATTCACAATTGTTTATAAAGGGTCCGCCATCTAACGTTTTTTTTCAACTAGTGCTTATTTCGTGAATGGTAACACTTAGCTCATGTCTGATTTGACAGATAATTAGTTTTATCCTTCTGCTGAACTAATATGGTTGTGTATACGCTTGAACACCGCTGGGAAATATTGTGACATTACTTTGAAAATTTTGATTTTAAATTTTTTTTCATTTTTGATTTTCATTTGATTTTGATTTTTCATTTAGATCTTGGCGGGTATGTAAACAAGCAAAATTGTCGCATTTGGGGCACAGAAAACCCGCACGCATACATTGAAACGCCGATACACCCAAAACGAGTCACTGTTTGGTGCGGATTTTGGTCCAGAGGCATAATTGGGCCATTTTTCTTCGAAAATGAGCAATGAGTGGCCGTTACAGTCAATGGCGATCGTTATCGGGCCATGTTGAACGATTTTTTGTTCACAAAAATTGAAGAGGAGGATATTGGAAATATTTGGTTTCAACAGGACGGCGCTACGTGTCGCACAGCCGAAGCTACACTCGATGTTTTGCGCCCTGTTTTTGAAGATCGCATTATCAGCCGCAGAGCTGATGTCGTTTGGACACCTCGGAGCTGCGATTTGACACCGTTGGACTATTATTTGTGGGGTGCCCTCAAAGATAAGTGTTACGCCGACAAGCCAGAGGACAATATTCGTGAAGCCATTGGTGAAATACAGCTGCACACAATCTATAATGTGCTTAAAAATTGGACTGATCGTGTAGGCTACTGCATGGCCAGCCGAGGCAGCCATTTGAATGAAGTTATTTTCCATTATTAACCGGAAGGATAGTACTTTCAAATAAAAAAAGAAATTTGAGAAAATATTCAGTAGTTTTTTTTATAGCATTTTCAAAAAAAAAAGTTATTTGGCGGACCCTTTATTATTATATATATATACTAATCAACGTAGAATGCTAAAATATGTAGAACAGTAAGATCCGTAAAATAAAGGTCCTTTTTAAACTTTTCCTAATACTGTGAATGTAAAATTTTATTCGGGGATTTCCCACACTATAAAAACTAACAAAAAACAACAAAGAGATTAATTTGTGGACATTTGCAAAATTCGCATTTTGGTAAGGCAATCTCAAAAATTTTAAATTTTGAAATATGTCACTCAAGAGTGACATAACTCAAAATTGTAAATTGCATTGATGTGTAATTTTAAGTCCGGTCCAAGCTAGACGATATGGGTACAAAATTAAGTAGGAAAGTTTGGACTATCTAAATATTTTTTTTGTTTTTAGAAAGTGGAACAAAAAAGCTAAAAAAATTACCTTTCAAATTTAAATCATTCATTATCTTTTAAGATCCATGGTAGAAAAATTCGAAAAAATATATTTGGCGGATCTTACTGTTCTGATATCCAAATTTTAGCATTCTGCGTTGATTATTTTATTTTTTACAACTATTTTAATTTTACTTTGACGGTTATTTTGTTATTTTCTTATTTATAGAAATCTAAATCGGACATAATTCACAATTGTTTATAAAGGGTCCGCCATCTAACGTTTTTTTTCAACTAGTGCTTATTTCGTGAATGGTAACACTTAGCTCATGTCTGATTTGACAGATAATTAGTTTTATCCTTCTGCTGAACTAATATGGTTGTGTATACGCTTGAACACCGCTGGGAAATATTGTGACATTACTTTGAAAATTTTGATTTTAAATTTTTTTTCATTTTTGATTTTCATTTGATTTTGATTTTTCATTTAGATCTTGGCGGGTATGTAAACAAGCAAAATTGTCGCATTTGGGGCACAGAAAACCCGCACGCATACATTGAAACGCCGATACACCCAAAACGAGTCACTGTTTGGTGCGGATTTTGGTCCAGAGGCATAATTGGGCCATTTTTCTTCGAAAATGAGCAATGAGTGGCCGTTACAGTCAATGGCGATCGTTATCGGGCCATGTTGAACGATTTTTTGTTCACAAAAATTGAAGAGGAGGATATTGGAAATATTTGGTTTCAACAGGACGGCGCTACGTGTCGCACAGCCGAAGCTACACTCGATGTTTTGCGCCCTGTTTTTGAAGATCGCATTATCAGCCGCAGAGCTGATGTCGTTTGGACACCTCGGAGCTGCGATTTGACACCGTTGGACTATTATTTGTGGGGTGCCCTCAAAGATAAGTGTTACGCCGACAAGCCAGAGGACAATATTCGTGAAGCCATTGGTGAAATACAGCTGCACACAATCTATAATGTGCTTAAAAATTGGACTGATCGTGTAGGCTACTGCATGGCCAGCCGAGGCAGCCATTTGAATGAAGTTATTTTCCATTATTAACCGGAAGGATAGTACTTTCAAATAAAAAAAGAAATTTGAGAAAATATTCAGTAGTTTTTTTTATAGCATTTTCAAAAAAAAAAGTTATTTGGCGGACCCTTTATTATTATATATATATACTAATCAACGTAGAATGCTAAAATATGTAGAACAGTAAGATCCGTAAAATAAAGGTCCTTTTTAAACTTTTCCTAATACTGTGAATGTAAAATTTTATTCGGGGATTTCCCACACTATAAAAACTAACAAAAAACAACAAAAAATCTCCCAAAATAGTGTTCAGGTTATAAAGCTTTCAGGATTTTTTTTTAGAGTAGTAGTGTAAAAATAAAACTGTTCAAGTTTCTGGGTCGTTCACATTTCAGAGTGTTCATGTTTTCGCGAGTGCACAGTACATACATATATATCACAAAATCCCATCAAACCAAAAGCAAACCATTCGTTGTTAAGAGCAACGTCATCGTATAGGAAGAAAACCTTTTATTTTAAAATTTAAAATTAAATTATGTAAAATGAACGACATTTTGGAAAAACTTACTTTGTGGTTAGGCTGAGGGTGAGTGAACCACAGAGCTCAGAAATATGATATGCAAAGTTTCGGTAGTCATTAACATCCTTTGCTGAGGGAGGGGTGTAATAGACATATTTTGTACTCATTAAAAATGTATACCCATAATTGGTCACCATGAATTAATTAAAGCTTCTTTAATTAATTATTGACAGTTGAACATCGCAAAGAAAACCTTCAAGGAATACAAAATTTAATCACATAATTAAAGTTAAAATCTTCATTTTAGTAGGTTTTTTGTTAGACGTAAATCAAGATGGAAAAAACAATAAATTCTCCTTGCCAACATTCACCAATTAAGCTTAAGCTTTAAGTTGGCCATCAACAAATTTGCCGTCATTTTCTTCAATTAGCAACAGCATTCCTATCATCATTGTATAATTTTTCTGCATCAATGGCTACCGCCAAAGTTGCTCCCGGTAATAGGTCGTCGTCGTTGCTTCTTATTGTTTGAGGAAGAACCTGAACCTTAGCATTTCTGCAAACATCAGATCATAAGAACTACCTCCCCCTGTACTTTATTATTACCCTTTTATCACCCTCTCAAACCTATACAATGCCGTGGAAATTCTTAACTTTGTTTTTGGTTAGAAATTTCTTGAAATACTTTCGTAAGTCCCCGGGGATATTTTTCTATATGACAAAAAGAGTGGAAAAAGGGTTAAATTTATATACATGTTTATATGTGTTGATGTGCATAATAAAAATAATTTTCGACATACAATTTTTGTTAATTGATTCTCTGCCTCTGGGTAAATGAAAGCGAAAGATACAGCAACAGTGGGTAGGCATATTACAGATAGGGCCTTTATTATATCTTATTAATAAAAACTCAATGTATTTTTAGCTCTAAACACATAATGAAGCCGTGCCAAAACAATCGGCGGCGGGTGAGGTTGAAAATTATATATCGATGGCAATTTGTAGAATTAGCCAGAAACTAAGCATTTTGGTTCATTATATCCGAGGTACAAAAAATATACATTTTAATTAGAACAAGTAAGAACTGTAGTAACTTCGACCAGGCCGAATAATTCTGTACCCTCCACCAAGGACTGCATTGAATTCTATAAACGGAAATATCTTCGAAGTGGAAAATAAGTAAATCATGGAGCGATATATTTGGTAGCAAATTCTGCTTAAACTGTAAAGTATCAGCAAAATGTATTAGAGAATGTGGCATCCGTTCGCATAATTTACCGCTGTGCATAATTTTATTACAAATAAAATACAAACTGCAAAGTTTGTGACAAAACAAAAAGAAAATGTGGTGTTTTTCTATACAGGGACTATAAAAATGTATGAACTGATTAATTTTTGTTGTGATGCATTCTTGTAAAAATAGAATATATACTGCAACGAAACAAAAATTTATAGCATAAAAACCATATTTGGAAGCGATATCTATAGGGCAGTTATATCAAAATATTAACCGATATAAGTCATGTTAACAGTGTTAGGGACAGTAACGTGGTTTCAACAGACAAACAGGAGGAATGACAGAGTATTCTTAGAATTTTACGACGATCAAATAATATCGATGGCTTAATATAAAAAGGACGTATCTCGAATTTTTTTCACTGTACAAGAGAAGGAAAAAATTAAATAAAATTTAACTTTTTGCTTCAAAGATATTGATTTTTATTAAAAAGAAGGCAGAGAATTCTATGGAAATAGAATAAAGTATATATATTAGGCCGGGTCGATTTGTGGGGAGGCAAAAAAAGTCGCCATTGCTCAGTGAAAATCGTATTCTAGGGATCAAAATAAGAAACTTTGCCGAAGGAACCATACCTCTAAAACGAATTCTGATGTCCCGGAATTTGGGTCGAACTTTTGGGTACGGGCAAATTTTGAAAAATCCCGCTTTGACCCATTTAGAGTGCTCTAATCGAGTCCAAATGTATGACCGACCCCCACTAACTGTGGAGGACCGACCCACCCA
Organism: Eudasyphora cyanicolor; assembly: GCA_963930755.1. Lineage (NCBI taxonomy): Eukaryota > Metazoa > Arthropoda > Insecta > Diptera > Muscidae > Eudasyphora > Eudasyphora cyanicolor. The sequence goes on along the minus strand of OZ005736.1, from coordinate 168,127,380 downwards.
TGCCAGTGGAACACCCCCTGGAACCCCCTGGGGGTTCCATACATTTGGACTCGATTGGAGCACTCTAAATGGGTCAAAGTGGGATTTTTCAAAATTTGCCCCTACCCAAAAGTTCGACCCAAAATTCCGGGACATCAGAATTCGTTTTAGAGGTATGGTTCCTTCGGCAAAGTTTATTATTTTGATCCCTAGAATACGATTTTCACTGAGCAATGGGCGATTTTTAAATACACCCGCCCTAATATATATTCTTAATCGTCGTAAAATTCTAAGACGATTTAGCCATGTCCGTCTGTCCGTCCGTCCGTCTGTGGTAATCACGCTACAGTCCGCAATAATAGAGCTAGGTTGATCAAATTTGGTACAAATACTTCTTATAGTTGCAGGTTGTTTGGGATTGCAAATGGACCATATCGGTCAATGTTTTGATATAGCTCCCATATATATCATCTTGTTGTTATTCCTACTGTTCGCATCTACTATATTTTTCTCATCTACTATATTTTTGTGTGTTTTTCTTTGTTATTTTCTTTAGGTTTGAGGTATTTGGTGAGGCCACATGCTATCCATGGTGGAGGGTATATAAGATTCGGCATGGCCGAACTTAACGCTTTTACTTTTTTTGTTTTAATTGAATTACACTGTCAAACAAATAAAGACTTTTTGATTGGAACAGAATAGCGACCCTATAATTCTGAAAGGGCATATTGAATAGATACAAAAAATCAGACCAACTGGACTGAGTTTTTTTTTATAGTGGGTCAAAGTTTTCAATTTTTGCTCGAAGGGAGCAATATACTAAATGAAAAAAATTCTATAAGTTAATGTCTGGGAGATCTTATCGTCAGAGTTATATAGTGCAGTTCTATGAGGATCATTTTCGTGGAAGATCTTAACCTTCTAGCTTCCCTCTTAATGGGTCAATTTGGCCCTTTTTCGAAACAATCAAAAAAAGTCCTATCAAAAAGGACATTTAAGTATTAAAATATTGAACGAAAATTTTTGCTGGAAAATTGGGTGAAACCTATATATGGGGGCTATATCGAAATCTGAACGGATTTTCTGTGAATTTGGCAGTGTTCATTAACGTAATAAGAAAACTCTCTCTGCCGAATTTCGTACAGATCGAATGTAAAATGCAGTTTCTACAGCGCTTACATGTCAAATTGGGTGTAACATATATATATAGGGTAATTCCAAAGAAAATCGACCCAAAAATGACGATTTGAAAATTTTACATTTTTGATTTTGCTGAAATTTTGCATGCGCATACTGCAAGATGATACGAAATAATGACAGTTTACCGTGTGTCAAAATTTGTAGCGGTTTAGATTTTATAGGGTGACAAAGTAGGACATCTACATTGTTTTGTAAACAATTAAGCTATGTTCAAGTCGCCATAACTTTTGAACGGAATGTCAGATTTAATTGAAATAAGTTCCATCTTAAATATATTAACGATATTTCTAAGTATTACACACATAAGGATAACTATATGTGTATTAAGGATATCAAAAGGACGAAAATGTCCTTAATCCTTAATTATCCTGAAAAATGTATTTTCACTTTTTTTAATTTTATTTCTGAATATTACCCCCATATTGCTCCATAAAATATAAAATTTTCAGAATGGGTGCTCAATGGGTTCAAAAGATATGACTTATTTAATGTCCGTCTGTCTGTCCGTTTGACTGGTTTATGCCAGTGATATCTCTGAAAAGGAGTGACCGAATGACTTACAAATTAGTATGTGGTAATATTTTCCTCAAACCTACTTAATGTTTTGAAGTGGCCCATTTCGGACCCATCCTTGTGGTACCTCCCTCACAAACGCTTAAAATTTTGTGACATGTTAAAACTGTTATAACTTCTGTACTACTCATGGGAATCCAATGAAATTTCATACATAGTAATTATTTCACCGTATTTATAAGCTGAACAAAAACGGGCGAAAATGTCACGCCCCTTTTGGTACCTCCCACACAAAGGGACCAATTTTTACAATAAGTTCACAAAATTGTTTGAATTTGTGTGGGAGGTACTAGAAGGGGAAGGACAATAACGCCCACTTTGTACTGGGCTGTAGGTACTATAAAAATATTACACTGCACAAAATTTCAAGAATTTTTATGCACTGGTGTTAATGTTATAAGCTGGGAACTTATTGTAAAAATTGGTCCCTTTGTGTGGGAGGTACCAAAAGGGGCGTGACATTTTCGCCGGTTTTGTTCAGCTTATAAATACGGTGAAATAATTACTATGTATGAAATTTCATTGGATTCCCATGAGTAGTACAGAAGTTATAACAGTTTTAACATGTCACAAAATTTTAAGCGTTTGTGAGGGAGGTACCACAAGGATGGGTCCGAAATGGGCCACTTCAAAACATTAAGTAGGTTTGAGGAAAATATTACCACATACTAATTTGTAAGTCATTCGGTCACTCCTTTTCAGAGATATCACTGGCATAAACCAGTCAAACGGACAGACAGACGGACATTAAATAAGTCATATCTTTTGAACCCATTGAGCACCCATTCTGAAAATTTTATATTTTATGGAGCAATATGGGGGTAATATTCAGAAATAAAATTAAAAAAATTGAAAAGACATTTTTCAGGATAATTATTAATTAAGGACATTTTCGTCCTTTTGATATCCTTAATACACATATAGTTATCCTTATGTGTGTAATACTTAGAAATATCGTTAATATATTTAAGATGGAACTTATTTCAATTAAATCTGACATTCCGTTCAAAAGTTATGGCGACTTGAACATAGCTTAATTTTTTACAAAACAATGTAGATGTCCTACTTTGTCACCCTATAAAATCTAAACCGCTACAAATTTTGACACACGGTAAACTGTCATTATTTCGTATCATCTTGCAGTACGCGCATGCAAAATTTCAGCAATATCGAAATTCATAAATTTTCAGAGTGGGTCGATTTCCTTTGGAATTACCCTATATATTATTACATAGTATGAATGCATTTGATATGTATGATTTGATATTAAAGCTCCAAGAAGTTATCTTTTGTTGAAAAATGGTCCATCTGTGTGAGAGGTCCCAAAAGGGGCGTGGCAACTTCCCCCATTTTTCTCGCGGTGATAGCGACTAATAAACTAATACAGTATGTACTTGAAATTTCAGAAGATTCGAATAAGTATTATAGATGTTATTAAAGAATCAATATTTCACTAAATATTAACCCTTTGTGGAGGAGGTACCAAAAGAAGTAGACCAATATGGCCCATCTTCGAAGTTAATCTGATATGGAGAAAAATAGTAACGTAAGCAAATTTGAAGTCAATCGGTTACACCTTTCGCGAGTTACCGTGCGCACCAACCAGCAGACAGACACACAGATAGACGGACGGGCATTGTTCAAATGACTTAAATGGTCCAAATCGAATTTCTATCGAACATTCTTGGGGGGTTAGGTCACTCCTTCGATGTGTTACACTTTTGGCTCGTAGCAAATGATATTTACCCTCCTCTGTCAGGCGAGGAATAATTATGGAAATCAAATGGCAAGATTTTGTAGATCCTACAGGTGGTACCATTTTTTTCAAAATTGATACTTTTCTCTATAAAGACATTCAGAAGAGTTATTTTCAGGAAAGACTTCGATCTCTGTGGTAGCAACTTATACCGATGGGTCATATCCAAAACCCGCAGTATATGAATTGTCTGACCACAAACATTTCTGCCTTAAACAGATATGGGCATTTCCGCGGGTCGCGAACTTGTACGTTCGTACGCTTTTGATATAAGAAATATAGAAAACAAAAATTGTCGCCGCATTTTTTGGTGATTTGATAGCACATTGGTAGCTCTATGTTAGGTGCAAAATATGGGTTTCATCGAGTTTTAGTGTTCAGAATGATAGCAATAAACATGTGGTCACGAACGTACGCGACATAGAAGTCAACTTTGGCTGAATCTAGTAACATGCAAAAATCTGCGAAATGGAACGGAATATTCTAAAGCTATTAATTTATTTTTTAAAAGAGGATTAATGTAGCTTTCTATCGGGCATTTACAAAATAAATGATCTCTATTGTTTTTTTCTAGTTGGCTTAGGTGCCGGTCGCGAACGTACGATTTTTTCACGTGTTTTAACCATCAAACCGTTAATCGCATTCATGTAGAACCAGTAAGGAAAGGCAGAAAGTCGGGCGGGGCCGACTATATTATACCCTACACCTCGCTAACAATGCGATAAGGGTCATTGCGATAATAATTTGGAATAATTGGTAAATAGGTAGGAACATATTATTTAATTCTGAACCGATAATCGCTAAATTAAGCAATATTCGTTCCTAAATTGAGAAACATATTTCTGGAAAATTTTAATGATCGGTACAACTTCTATAGCTCTTTGATACCAAATCAGGAGGAACATATATACGGATGTATAAATAAATCTGAACCGATTTTCCCTGAATACTCATTCATGTAAAAAGACATCTTTCTGTCGAATTTCGCACTGATCGGATATAAAATACAATCTCTACAGCGCTTACATGTCAAATCGGGGGTAACATATATATGGGGCTATATCTAAATCTGAACCGATTTTCTCCGAATTTGGCAGTATTTCTTCATGTAGAAGGAAACCTCTTTCTGCCGAATTTCATACTGATCGGATATAAAATAACATTTTTACAGTGCTTACACTTCAAATCGGGGGTAACGTATATATGGGGGCTATATCTAAATCTGAACCGATTTCTTCCAAATTTAGCAGTGTTCATTCATATAATAAAAACCTCTTTCTGCCGAATTTCAGACTGATCGGATATAAAATAAAGTTTTTACAGCGCGTACATGTCAAATCTGGGGTAACATATATATGGGGGCTATATCTCAATCTGAACCGATTTTAACCAAATTCGATAGGGATCGTCCTTGGTCCAAATAAAACATATGTGTAAAGATTCGTCTAGATCGGACCGTAATTGCGACCTGTACTCTGATTACAAAAATACATGCACAGACAGACGGACAGAGAGACGGACATAGCTAAATCAACTCCGAAAGTAATTCTAAGCCGATCGGTATAATAAACGATGGGTCTATTTCTTCTCCTTTTGGGTGTTACAAACACAAAGTTATAATACCCTGTACCACAGTGTGGTGTAGGGTATAATAATTAAATATAAAAATGTCTTTAAAAGTAGCTTAAAATGGAAAAATAAAATTTTTAAGCCCAATTTTCTCATGAATACAACTGAGATAGTCTATTTTAAAAACTTAGACATTTTTTATTCTTTTTTTATAACTATTCACAATAAAATACGATGATAACCAACATTTTATTTTTCGGCCCTGGTTGACCATTCGTAAAATTAATGTTTTATCAATACTACATGTTCGCCTCTACTTTTAATCCAGTTACGTAGAATTTCCTCCTCTAATCGTAGGGCTGATTGATACATTTTCGGCACCCTTGTCATTAATTATGTCTCAGAAAATATGCAATATGTCCCAGAAATTAATGTAAGACCACAAAAAAATATATATTTTGAATGAAAAGTTATTTTTGGAAAATGAATAACTTCTTCAAAGGTACTTTTTTGCAATATATTCTGTTGCATACTTCTTATTAGTTTCCTAATTCAGGGTAAGTATTTTCATTTTAAAAGTACATATCAAAAAATCACATCTGGCTAAAAATAAAACATGTGTGTCAAAATTTTTTGGAAGGTCAAGATTTTTTTGAAATTTGTTAATAATCTGGTTGAGAATTTGAAAAAAAAATAAAACGATTTGATTTTTTCGCGAGATATGACCCATTAAATTTTTCCGATTGTGTTTAGAAAACTGCAATTTTCTCTGGAAATATTGAACGGATTTGACTGAAATGCAGTTAGGTCCGAAAGACTTCCTAAAATCTAAATATATCATGAACTTTAATTACTAACTGACCATATGAAAAATATTGCAAAATATTTTTTGCATATGCGAATAATTTCACTTTCTGGAGCAGTGATTTGAAATATTTTATATTTAGAATGCGTCCTATTTTGACGTCCACCAGAATCAGAAAAAACATTTTGGAAGATCTCGCTTTGTAAAACGTTACAGTAAATTTACGGACACTACCTTTTTGAAAAGATTTTTGGTTCATTATTAAAGGACCTCAAGGGCCTTACCAATTTTGTCCAAATTTACACAATAGCTAAATTCATTAGTTGTGAGTCCAAAAACGCATTAATTTTTTTTTTCGGCGGGTCAAGTTCTCAGTATCGCGAGCCTCCAAACTGTGGATATATAATTTGCAATATCTCCGTCAATTCTTAATGAATCTGTACAAAATTAACGACAAAAGAGACGTGAGAAAAGTCACTTTCATATCTTGTTTCCTAATATATGTTTTCTTAACCCACTAAGAACCAATTTTTCAACTTTTTATGTTAAATGCAATGATTTTGGAAATAAATTCGCGATTCTTTAATAAATACAACACCGTATGCTTTATTTCAAGGTATAAACCTTTAAATTTAGCATATTGCCTCTAAAACTTTCGCCATACATTGATATTCTCAACTCAAGTTGAGAAGCAAGTGACGCGATACTATTTTTCCGGTAGGTCTTGTCAAGTTAAACACGAATCTTTTTTTTGGAATTCCCCGCACACCCCCAAAATCCGGATTTACGGGTAAAAACCGATATTCATGCCTTTTTTACTTGAACGCCTATAACTGATTCATGATTTTTTACAGTGCAATGTCTTTGCAATATCTACGGCACACAAAATGGACTTGTACATTAGAAAATAACTTCCCCATAACTTTTGTAGCAATCATCTAAGTAATTTCATATTCTGTATTTCAGACAATTTTCCAATTTTTTCAATCAATTTTTTATCTTATTTTTTCAACAATTTTCTATCTATAGTAGACAAAGACTGTGTAGCATATTCCATATCACATTACTCACTCAACTCACATTTCTTTCTTTTTCGTTGCCTCGCATTGTTTGGTGGGCCAATGCTACCCAGTACTTCAGCCAACTTTGGCATCGAAAGGGTTTAAAGATTACTACTTGAAGTACTCTGCTTATTGCAGACAATCTATTATCACGTAAACTTTCTTTTTAACCCGCAGTGTGCTGACTTCCAAAAGATACGTATTTCACTGTGTGTCAAGTAAGTACTGATCGTTCGTTTGCAGTACCTTTACAGTTCTGCAATTTACCTTTGCAGACGATTCCTTCGATCGTGTTTTGGCGTTCAGGGAAGATGATGACATACATATATTGACTTTGTGGTGTAACTGAGCCAGTTCACAGACCTTATAATCTACAAGGCGGAAACACCGTTCTCACCTCTGATTTCTCTATCAACAAGTCCAGTCTAATCACAAAAAGGGCCCTGAATCTTTGTCTCCCGCAGCAGGTCCCTTGCCCTCATTCCCAAATTTGTCATTACTTTTGTATGGCCTTAACCCTTTGGGCTCTCCTCCGATATTCCAAGCACGACGGTTTCAAGGCAACATCCGCGTAAGTAGTAAGAACTTTAATGTTCATATTTCCCCAATATGTATGTATGATGATGTTTCATAACTTTGGGTTATTGTTGTTCTTGTATGATTTTTGCTGCTCAGTTTCAGTCGTTTGCCCGTTCATCCTTTGATGGTAACTAATTTCGTTCCTTCAGCTTACTTCTGCAACCTCCATCCTTCGGGATATATTCAAGCGTTTTATACATATTTTTGCGTTCATTAAACTGTTTTGTTTATATTCCTGGAAAAACTTTGTCTATCCGAATTGTCTACAAAACGTTTTCCGCATCCAAACATACTCGTACTCCATACCGACATCCATCCATTCATGTGCGGGTATACTTTATTCTATGTACTTAACTCCAAAACGCCAAAATTACTCATTCTAGTCAGATTTCTCACAAAAGTACAACAGCCGAAAACCAAAAACAAAAACTAAAAATAAAAATGTTTTGTTTGTCTGCCCTTGTCTGTCTATCTATTCGCCTGATTGTCTGCGCTGCGTGTCAGTTCCCCATCCGTCCGTCCGATCAGCCTTGCGTCAGTCAATGAAACCGTGAATTTCCTTCCATTTAGTGCAAAAATTTCTATTGCAAATATTTTCATAGCATCATAATTTATGTACTTTAGATATACATAGAAACTCACACATACATATACGTATTTATTTATTATATATGCTTATATATTTGAATTTCCACATACATATTTACTTGCAAACAAGTATTACAATTTATTTAATATTTTTTGAGTTGAAATTTTCATTGGCTTTGAAAAGTGAAAGGGTTGTTTAAATTGCCAGAAAACCCAAAAGCTAGAGATTAAGTTGTACATGTTTAAAAATCGTTATTTTGGCAAAGATTATGACAAACAGATTTTAATATGAGCACTGTGTTTCAAGAGTATTTTTGATGTATATAGAAAAATGCACCAATTACACGCTGAAAAAAAATCGCTTCTGTAGTATATTGTCCCAAACATATTCGGCTTGAAATATACATATGTTTAGAGTACACTCCAAATATATAATATTTGACACACATAAATATTATATGTTTGGGAGAATATTGTTCTAAACAAAAATATGTTCCCATTCTAATATTTTTTTATTTGGAACTAGTATTTCCGAAATAAAGATTAATTTGTATTTAATTATTTTGGCAATGTATCAATGCCTTGATTTAAAGACAAGTTTTCTGTTTTTCAGGTGCTCAAAGATAATTTTTTTTATAAATTTTAAATGTTTTTAAAATTTAAATAAAACTTAAATCGTATAATCTTTCGTGAATATAAATTGCATTGATGGATTGACAAAAAGTGATGAATTGGAATATTTATAAATTAAAAGACATATTTAGCTATAAAGTTTAAAACGATAACTAGGAAAAACTAACTAAAATTCGAAAAAATCAGCAAAGTTTTAAAAAATTTTTTAAATAAAATATGTTTGGAAAACTTCTTAAACAATAACTTTGTTTGTGGGTACACACATAATTTATTTGTGAAAGTCAGTTAGCAAATATATTATGTTCTAATATATTAATATATGCGTTCCAAACAAGATTTCTTGATTTTCAAATAAAATTTATTTGTTAACAAATATATAGTATTTGAAAAAAAACCGATCTAAATAAAAATGTACACAAAGAAGTCTTTTAATACACTTAGAGACAATACTAAATTTGAGGAAAATCGGTAAAGATTTAGATATATGTTACCCACATTTAAGCGCTGTAGAAACCATATTTTATATCCGATCGGTACGAATTTCGACAGAGAAAGTTTTCTCATTTCATTAATGTTTTCGCTAAATTCGAAGAAAATCAGTTCCGATTTAGATATAGTCCCCATATATATACACGCTGAAAAATATTTGTTTTGGAGTATATTGTCCCAAACATATTCTGCTTGAAACATACATATGTTTAGAGTACACTCCAAATATATAATATATGAAACCCACAAAACTTATATGTTTGGGAGGATGTTATTCTAAACAAAGGTATGTTTTCTTCCAATTTTTTTTATTTTGAACTAATATTTCAAAAACAAAGATTAATTTGTGTAAATGTATTTTGGTAATGTTTAAGGCACGTTTTCTGCTTTTCAGAAGTTCAATGTGAAATTTTTTTATACATTTTATTTGTCTGTAAAATTCGATTCCAATTTACATCGTATAACATTACGTAACTATAAAAAGTGATGAATTGAAATATTTATAAATTAATAATAAGTGCTGCAAAAAAAAACTGCTTACGTCATTTTTAACTAAAATTAGAAAAAGTCAGAAAAGTTTTATTTTTTTGTAAATAAAATGTATTAGGAAAACTTCTTAAACAATAACATTGTTTGTGTGTAAATACATATTTTATTTGTGAAAGTCAGTTCGCAAATATAAAGGGGTTTTCACCAGGGACGCTACAAAAGTAGACCGACAGGGACAGCAAACGACGCCATATTTTTGCCGCTCTTTTGACATTTCTCTTCAGTAAGGTTTGCCATTTCATGATGGAAAGATATACGAGCCAACAACGAGTCGAAATTATTAAAATTTACTACCGAAATTCGGAGTCAGTGGCCTCAACGTTAAGAGCGCGAAAAATCGAAAAATCATCTTCAGCGACGAGGCTCATTTCTGGCTGAATGGCTTCGTCAATAAACAAAATATGCGTTATTGGTCAGACAGCAATCCACACGTACTCCATGAGTCATCATTGCATCCCGAAAAAATTACGGTTTGGTACGGTTTATGGGCCGGCGGCGTCATTGGGCCGTACTTCTTCCCTGATGATCAAGACCGGCACGTTACTGTGAATGGGAATCGCTACCGTTCAATGATAACCGAATATTTTTGGCCCCAATTGGATGATATGGACTTGGAGGACATGTGGTTCCAACAGGACGGCGCCACAAGCCACACAGCGAATGCCACAACCAATTTATTGGAAACCAAGTTTGGAGAACGTGTTATCTCACGAAATGGTCCAGTCGATTGGCCGCCTCGGTCATGCGATTTGACGCCGTTAGACTATTTCCTGTGTCTATGGTCTATGCCAACAAGCCAGCGACGTACGAATATCGAACGTGAAATTGCAGCAGTATCGGCCGATTTATGCTTGAAAACCGTCGAAAATTGGGTTCAGCGTCTGGACTTCTGCAAGCGTGCCCGTTGTGGCCATGCAAAAGAAATCGAGTTCCATACGTAACGGCATCGAACGTACTTTCACAGGAATAAAGAATTTCATTGATATCCAAAACCGTTTTTGTTTTATTTAAAAAAACTTTTGTAGCGCTCTTATTGACGGACCCGATATGTTGTTCTAATATATTAATTATATGCGTTTCAAACTAAATTTCTTTTTTTAATTTTTTATTTTCGTAAAAATAATTGAAATCGTATAATCTTGGATCAAAATAAATTACTTGGAGGATTGACAAGAAATGATGACTCAGAAATTTGAAATGGCTGATTTAAACAGAAGTTAATGCTGCATATGGTATTGTAACTGGGAGGTACAATTGGAAACTAAGGAAAAATGTAAACTAAATGTAAGTCAGCAAAAGTCTTGAAAATATTTTTTAAATAAAATATATTTGGATAAATTCCAAAACAATAATTTTATTTGTATTTGAACACATTTTTTATTGCGAAACTTAGTTTGCAAATATATTTTGTAGTAATATATTAATATACGCGACATGCGACATTTGACAGAAAGAAGTTTCTGATTTAAAAACTAAGATTAAAGAATTAATGCTGCTTAAATTGGGGATAACCGGTACGGCCACATATGTGAATATCTACCGGATGTTTTTTTTACAGCTTTGTTTTTCGAATAGAGATAAAACTGGCATTTTGTGGTCAAATCTGGCAACTCTAATGTCATTTATGTTCAGTTTGGTTTGCCATTTCATCATGAACAGGTTGACAAAAGAACAACGCTTGCAAATCGTGCAAATTTATTTCGAAAATAATGGTTCAGTTCGCGAAGTTTACCGCAAGCTCCGTCCATTTTATGGTCGACATAATCGTCCATCAGAGCAATTAATTCGGTTAACCATGGATCGTTTTCGCACTACGTTTACTCTATGTGATAATACGCATCCGCAGAGACGTCGAACAGTGCGCACCGAAGAAACAATTGCCGCTGTAGAGCAAAGTGTTGAAGAGGACACGAATGAATCGATTCGCCACCGTGCACAGCAATTGGAGCTGTGGAGAGCTAATGGAGACCGGTATAGAGCCATGATAACCGACTATTTTGTTCCCGAATTGGATGGCATGAATGTGGATGAGTTGTGGTTCCAATAAGACGGCGCTACATGCCACACAGCGCACGTCACAATCGATTTATTGAAGGAAACATTCGATGAGCGCATAATTTCGCGGAATGGACCTGTCAATTGGCCACCAAGATCGTGTGATTTGACACCATTGGATTATTTTCTTTGGGGATATGTGAAGTCGCTCGTCTACGCCAACAAACCAGAAACGTTAGGGGAATTGGAAGCAAACATTCGTGGCGTTATTGCCGACATACGGCCCCATATGCTCGAAAAAGTGGTTGAAAATTGGACCTGTAGAATTGGCTTTATTCGAGCCAGCCGCGGCGGCCACATGCCCGAAATCATATTTAAACATTAATGGCATAAAATTATCCTTCCAATAAAGCCAAATTGATGGACCTTAAAACGATTTTCTTGTGTTTTATTTCAATTCGAAGTTCTATACCCCTAAAAAAAAACACCCGATATTATTCATATAGCCTTTTACCGATACTACACTTGGTTCAAAAACAGAATGGCGTTTACGCCACTTTCAAAATACACAGTTCATATATACTACTATGTTCATGCCTATTTAGTATTTAAGCGCTGTTGAAACTGTATTTTTAGTCTGATCTTTATATTATTTGGCACACGGGGGACAATCGCCATTTTCCATATATTTGAATTGAATTTTGTGTTGAAAGAAAAGAACAAATAAATTTTATTTGAAAATCAAGAAATGTTGTTTGGAACACATATATTAATATATTAGAACTAAATATAATTGCGAACTGACTTTCATAAAAATAATAACACACAAACTCAGTTATTGTTTAAGAAGAAAGGAAAAGACTGTCTACGTTAGTGTCAGTTCTAATTGGCGAACACGGCAAAAGGTTTTGTATTGAGTCCAATCCCTACTGCAGGAGCTGCGGTGAGGAGGAAGAAGTGGAGAGCTTGAGTACATGCTATTCTACTGTCCCTCATTAAGTAAACGACGTCTGGCTATACTGCAGTCGATCTTTCTTAGAAGTCAGCCAGATATCTCCGTACCGATATTCGTACTATTGATAACATTGCTTATCAAACATTTTGGTTTCGATGAGGGGCCATCTGAATCCGTTGTAACACTAAGGGCCTGCATTGGTCTATGTGAGCTGACACAACTGGCTGCGGCGCCTCATATTATCTTTCGATAGTTGGCGGATTTTGCAAATACTTAGCGTCATTTGGGAGAAATGTGAAATGTATAATTTCATAAATTCGAAGATTAACGCTCAAATATGGTAAACAAGTTGAGTGGTAAACAAGTTGAGTTCCAAGAACCCATCTTTAATGAATAATGTGCTTGAAAGGAAATTTGCTAAAAATAGGTGAAAAGAAAGTACTTTCTAAAAGCAGAAAGTACTTCCTAAACAATGAAAAAAATTACTTCTGTAGTATATTTTCCCAAATATACTTGTGGAATCGGTATTTATACCCGACATCATACTGTGGTACAGGGTATTATAACTTTGTGCTTGTGTAATGCTTAAAAAACAAAGAGATAGACCCATAGTTTATAATACCGATCGGCAAAGAATCACTTTCTGAGTCGATTTAGCCATGTCCGTCTGTCTGTCCATGAATTCTTGTAATCAAAGTGCAGTTCGTAAATATAAAGCAATCTTTACAAAAATTGGTACAGTGGCATTTCTTAGACTAGAGACGATCCCTATTGAAACTGGGGCATATCGGTCCGTGTCTTTTCTTGACACTCTAGAGAACACATTTTTTGATGGATGTGGATGAAATTTAAGAATTTACACTTTATATAGCACCTTATCGTCTCTATTAAAAATCGATCCATGTTTTGGTATAGCCCCCATATAAAGGTCCCCGCCGATGCCACTTCTTGACGCTCTAGAGAACGGATTCATCAATTGATCTGGCTGAAATTTTATAATTCATACTTGATATTAGTCCTAATCGTCCCTAGTAAATATGGGGAACATCGGCCCATGTTTTGATATAGCTCCCATATAAAGGTCCCCATCGATGCCACTTCTTGACGCTCTAGAGAACGGATTCTTCAATTGATCTGGCTGAAATATTATAATTCATACTTAATATAGGACCTAATCGTTCCTATTGAAAATGGGAAACATTGATCCATTTTTTGATATAGCTCCCATATAAAGGTCCCCACCGATGCCACTTCTTGACGCTCTAGAGAACGGATTCTTCAATTGATCTGGCTGAAATTTGAGAATTCATACTTAAGACAGGACCTAATCGTTCCTATTGGTAATGGGAATCATTGGTCCATATTTTGATATTGCTCCCATATAAAGGTCCCTTTCGATTAGGCTTCTTGGCCTTTTAGGGAACGCATTTTTAACCAATCATGCGGAAATTAAAGTTTTTGTACTTCATAATGAATTAAATCGTCTAGTGAAAATGGAGTATATCGGTCCGTGTTTTGAAAAGTATAAGCCCCTCATGAAGGTCACGTTTTATAACATATGTGCCTGGAATTTAGAGATTTACTCTATTTGACCTGCAACAGTAATATTGGTTATCCGTGCATTTGTTGGCAGACAATGGTGGAGGGTATTATACAGTCCGCCCGACTTTAGTCTTTCCTTACTGCTTTACATGAGTTTTAAGCACTATTAATTTAAGTACCTACATTTGCTGAATTTCTTTTGAACTCAACTGAATATTAGATGTTGTAATACGAATTGCCAATACTTAATAATCATAGTCTGAATTGCACTGGAGCATAAAATACTAGAGTAAATGAACAATAATTTAATATAATTAATTTCGCCCAGCTTTGTTGACTATATGAACAAGAGTTAAAGTCGAACACGAATAAAGTCTAATCGCCCTAATTTCGTTTTTCAACCACGAAGTGTTCGAACGTTTTTACTTGCGACATCAAATCAAAGGTTGTCCATTTAAAATTGATATTAAATAATTTGCAAAAACTATTGCAAAATTTGTTTAGCTACAAACATATATGTTTAGGGTACACTCTAAATATACGAGAATAATATGTAGCACAAACAAATATTATATCTTTAGAAAGACTTTGTTTTAAACAAATATTATTTACAATAAATTGTATGTGTGGTTTGTCTTGATAATAGTTTGTATGTATGATTCTAACCGATAGCTGGCGCTGTAGTGGACATATGGTCAATAAACCTTTTTTTTGATGATTTTTTCCTGAAACTCTGGATGTATGAATTTTTGAATAAAATATCAATGAATAACAAACCAATTCATTCCAAACAGGACGGGCACGACAACATCTGCTGGTGTCAGCTATTAGTATTAAAAAATGTTTGTTTCAAATATATTTTATTCCAATTAAAACAATCAAAAATTTCGATTTATCCACTGTGAATTACACTTCTGTAATCTTTATTTATTTATTTATTTATTTATTTATTTATTTATTTATTTATTTATTTATTTATTTATTTATTTATTTATTTATTTATTTATTTATTTATTTATTTATTTATTTATTTATTTATTTATTTATTTATTTATTTATTTATTTATTTATTTATTTATTTATTTATTTATTTATTTATTTATTTATTTATTTATTTATTTATTTATTTATTTATTTATTTATTTATTTATTTATTTATTTATTTATTTATTTATTTATTTATTTATTTATTTATTTATTTATTTATTTATTTATTTATTTATTTATTTATTTATTTATTTATTTATTTATTTATTTATTTATTTATTTATTTATTTATTTATTTATTTATTTATTTATTTATTTATTTATTTATTTATTTATTTATTTATTTATTTATTTATTTATTTATTTATTTATTTATTTATTTATTTATTTATTTATTTATTTATTTATTTATTTATTTATTTATTTATTTATTTATTTATTTATTTATTTATTTATTTATTTATTTATTTATTTATTTATTTATTTATTTATTTATTTATTTATTTATTTATTTATTTATTTATTTATTTATTTATTTATTTATTTATTTATTTATTTATTTATTTATTTATTTATTTATTTATTTATTTATTTATTTATTTATTTATTTATTTATTTATTTATTTATTTACTTATTTATTTATTTATTTATTTATTTATTTATTTATTTATTTATTTATTTATTGATTTATTTATTTATTTATTTATTTATTTATTTATTTATTTATTTATTTATTTATTTATTTATTTATTTATTTATTTATTTATTTATTTATTTATTTATTTATTTATTTATTTATTTATTTATTTATTTATTTATTTATTTATTTATTTATTTATTTATTTATTTATTTATTTATTTATTTATTTATTTATTTATTTATTTATTTATTTATTTATTTATTTATTTATTTATTTATTTATTTATTTATTTATTTATTTATTTATTTATTTATTTATTTATTTATTTATTTATTTATTTATTTATTTATTTATTTATTTATTTATTTATTTATTTATTTATTTATTTATTTATTTATTTATTTATTTATTTATTTATTTATTTATTTATTTATTTATTTATTTATTTATTTATTTATTTATTTATTTATTTATTTATTTATTTATTTATTTATTTATTTATTTATTTATTTATTTATTTATTTATTTATTTATTTATTTATTTATTTATTTATTTATTTATTTATTTATTTATTTATTTATTTATTTATTTATTTATTTATTTATTTATTTATTTATTTATTTATTTATTTATTTATTTGATTATCCTATACAACAAGATAAAATATCTTATAATTAGAGTATAGGAATTTATAAGTTTACATATTTTATATTGTATCGCAAGAAAATTAATTTTTCCTTTCCGTGCCGTCGTCATTTTTGTTTTGAATGACAAACTCAATTTTTCCCCTTTCTTTTTGTTCAATTATTCAATAGATTATATTCATATACGTATTGACTAATTTATAAAAAATAGAACTATTATTTAATTTTCTAATAAAATGTCGCATCACACATAGCAACTAATTAAGTATTGTAATTAGGGCTGAGGAAAACTTTTCTCACTAGGCTTAATACTACAAGTATTACAGGTTAATCAATTATACTCGTATGCCTCATTGCACAGTGGGGCAGATTACAAAAAAGTGATAAAATATTAAAACTTCTAACCTGTTGCACACATGCTGAAAAAATCGTCTCTGTAGTATATTGTCCCAAACACATTCTGCTTGAAATATACAAAATGTTTAGGATACACTCGAAACTCACAAATCTATATATATAAAAATGGAAAAATGTTTGTATGTATGTATGTATGTATGTATGTATGTATGTATGTATGTATGTATGTATGTATGTATGTGTTTTATAGACGCTTAAACCACTGGACCGATTTTACAATTTTTTCTTTTGTTTGAAAGCTATTTGGTCTGAGATGGTTTTGGGAAAAAAAATTTTGGAAATAGTGGGCGGGGAAAATGTGGGCGTGGCAAATAGTTTGTTTGTCTGTTTGTGTGTTTGTTCCACTGCAGTTCTGCTGGCAGTCTACGTCAGTGGTCCAAAAATGGACGGGATCGGAAATATGGGGCAGCGAAGTGGCCCGGGTCCAGCTAGTATTATATATTTGGGAATATGCTGTTCTAAACAAAACATTGTTTCCATCCTAATATTTATACCACACACCACACTGTGGTACAGGGTATTATGACTTTGTGCATTTGTTTGTAACGCCCAAAAGGAGAAGAGATAGATCCATTGTTTATTATACCGATCGACTTGTAATCACTTTCTGAGTCGATCTAGCTATGTCCGTCTGTAGATGTATTCTTGTAATCAAAGTACAGGCCGCAATTATGGCCCGATCTTGACGAAACTGTACACATATCTTTTTTTGGCCCAAGGATGATCCCTATTTAATTTGGTTAAATTCGGTTCTGATTTGGATATAGCCCCCATATATATGTTAGCCCCGATTTGACATGTAAGCGCTGTAAAAACTTTATTTTATATCCGATCAGTATGAAATTCGGCAGAAAGAGGTATCTTATTATATTAATGAACACTGTTAAATTTGGAAGAAATCGGTTCAGATTTAGATATAGCCCCCATATATACGTTATCCCCGATTTCACATGTAAGCGCCGTAAAAAATTTATTTTATAAGTGTGAAATTCGGCAGAAAGAGGTTTCTTATTACATGAAGGAATACTGCCAAATTCGGAGAAAATCGGTTCATATTTAGATATAGCCCCCATATATATGTTACCCCCGATTTTATATGTAAGCGCTGTAAAAAGTGTATTTTTAATCCGATCAGTACGAAATTCGCCAGAAAGAGGTTTCTTATTACATGAATTAATACTACCAAATTTGAGGGAAATCGGTTGAGATTTACATTTAGATTTCAGATTTAGATATATACGTTATCCTCATACGTTATCCCCGATTTCACATGTAAGCGCCGTAAAAAAATTATTTTATCAGTGTGAAATTCGGCAGAAAGAGGTTTCTTATTACTCGAAGGAATACTGCCAAATTCGGAGAAAATCGGTTCAGATTTAGATATAGCCCCCATATATATGTTACCACCGATTTGACACGTAAGCGCTGTAGAGACTGTATTTTATATCCGATCAGTACGAAATTCTACAGAAAGAGGTCTTTTTACATGATTGCGTATTCAGGGAAAATCGGTTCAGATTTATATATAACCTCCATATATATGTTCCTCCTGATTTGCTATCAAAGCGCTATAGAAGTTGTACTTTACTTCCGATCATTAATATTTTCCGGAAAGATGTTTCTCAATTTAGGAACAAATATTGCTTAATTTAGCGATTATCGGCTCAGAATTAGATAATGTGTTGCTGCCGGCTTACCAATTATTCCAAATTATTATCGCAATGACCTTTATCGCATTGTTAGGGAGGTGTAGGGTATTATATAGCAGCCCCGCCCGACTTTCTGCCTTTCCTTACTGGTTTTTATTTGGGATTATTATTTACGATATTTATTTTCGAAACAAGGTTTTATTTGTAAACGGTTTTCCATTAAGGACATAACAATTTTATATATTAATAAATCGCAGAATATTTAAGATACAGAGTTCAAATTTATTCCAGGTGTAGTGCAAATGTTACATTTAAAGAATGAAATTCGATTTCGTTCATATGACCACCACGAGCCCGTCTACAGCGATCTATTCTTTGAACCCAATTTTCCACCACTCGACCGGAACGTTGGCAATTTCGCGTTGGATGTTGTCTTTGAGCTCGTCTAAAGTTGTTGGCTTGTTGGCATAGGCCAATGACTTGATGTGGCCCCATAAAAAGAAATCAACTGGCATTAAATCGCATGAACGAGGTGGCCATGGTTTGAGATATGCCCAATTCCTGAGAACGACGTGGAATCGACTGATTTGGCTCATTTTGAACGGATACACTTACGGCTGCATTTTTTCGTCGTTTCGAGCGGTACGGCGTCTCTTTGGCGCCGGAACATCCAAAAGTGAAAATTTGGATTCAAATTTATCCACTATAGCACGCACAGCCTGTCGGGTGGGACGATTATAGGGCCGAAAATTGGAGTAAGCGCTCTTAAAGTTGCGACCGACCACCGACTCAGAATTTCGGTAGAAATTTTTAATGGTTTCTAAACGTTGCACGTAAGTGAACTTTACCATGATGAAAATGTTGACTTCGACTAACGTTTTGACACTGAAAGATCATTAAAAATGTTTGAGGGTGCGTTGACATAAAGATACGAAATATTGATACAATATTAATTTTTTTCAGAAATTTTAAATGTTCAAAAACTCATGTATACACACAGAATACAGTTTGGTTGCCTCAACCGAATTTTGGTAGTTCTGTCTACTATAATGCGATTCCATCAAGACAACCGACATTTTGGTTGTGGTATACTTCTGCTTCCATGTTGACAACAATCATATTTGTATGCGCCAACTACGAAAATGGTGGCTAAAGTTATCTGTTGTATGTTGCCACAGCTGTTTTAAAAAATTGGTTGTTCTGACAATTTGTCAGTCATATACAATTAATTAAAAATAGTTTTCATTAATTTTTATTTTATTTATTGAACAAAAACAAAATTTAAAATCCCATATTAAATGTTCATGACTATTATGAGATGTGGAAATATTTGACACAAATTTAAGTACACGAAAAAAACACAAAACTTTTACATGATTCTTGCTTTTATTTTTTATTTATGTAAAACATTTTGCACAACATATTCTGCATTCCATCCAGATTATTTTTGACAACATTCTTAATCGTCGTAAAATTCTAAAACGATTTAGCAATGTCCGTCCGTCCGTCGTCCGTCTGTGGTAATCACGCTACAGTCCGCAATAATAGAGCTAGGTTGATCAAATTTGGTACAAATACTTTTTATAGTTGCAGGTTGTTTGGGATTGCAAATGGGCCATATCGGTCCATATTTAGATATAGCTCCCATATATAGCATCTAACTTTTTGTGATTCCTACTGTTCTCATCTACTATATTTTTTTGTGTTTATCGGTGTTATTTTCTTTAGGTTTGAGTTATTTTGTGAGGTCACATGCTATCCATGGTGGAGGGTATATAAGATTCGGCATGGCCGAACTTAACGCTTTTACTTGTTTTTGGTTTGTCATGTATCAGCAAAAGAACAGCAACCAATATTTCGGTTGTATTTCCCAAAATACCTTAAATTATTCTGAATGATTAATATATTAATATATTTTCTGTTTTAGTTACTAATTATTCGTTGCAATAATAATCGTTGGTCTATTGATACAATTGCTGTTGTCAAGAATAAAACATTGGTTGCCACAGCCAAAAATCGATCATATGGTACTAAAGTGAAAGTTTGAAATTGGTTACCTGCCACAACTAACAGAGTGTCAATGAAAAATCAATCTGAATTCGATTAATACAACCATCGATTTAGTTGCAAGCATTTTTATTTAATCGTAACCATGTTATTATTGTTGTTACAACTATTTATATATAAATACAACCGACACTCGGTGAAGGCAATATACTTTTTGTTGCTAGTACTATTTTTTTATTGTTACAATCGAATTCCAACCAATTATTTTCCTGGGTGTAATTGAAATGGTATAATATTGCATAATAATGCTTTACTTGATGAGCTGACAACAAATGATAACGTGGTATAAATATAAATTAAAAATTAGTGATTTAACACATTGAGTGCCAAGGGGTTTTGACGAAAACCTTCCCCGGGTGCCAAGCACATTTTTTGCTATAAACTGGTGTAAAAGTAGAAAATATTCAGTTCTGCGCCAATCCAGGATAATTTTGTGGTTTATTTTGGATTTTATAACGGTTTTTTTATGTCGCACGTTTCTGTACGACGTGGCACTGCACGACGGAATTGCAATCGTAAAAATCACTGTCGTACGAAAATGTGCGACGCGTTTTTTTTTGCTATTTCTTAATTTTTTTTCTTTTTACGCATTATTCTTTACATTTATTTAAATTTTTTATTATATCTGTTTTTATTTTTATTTTGTGCTATTTTTTATTTTTATTTGTCTTCTTTTTTTGTTTTCTTTATATTTATTTTTCTTTATTTTCTTTGTTTTTTATTTTTATCTTTTTTTATTTTGTTTTATTTTTGTAGATTTGAATTAGAAAAATGGCGAAGCGAAACCTTAGAGATCGTGAAATACGTGAAGCGTTGGAAGAAAGTGATGATGGTGATTTTTCATGCGATGAGTTGATTGATGAGAACTGGCTACCAGATGACTCGGACACTGACTCTGATAATAACAATGATACTAATAACATTGATAACATTTATAACAGCGATACTGAAGACGACTGGGACATGGATGAGGACGAGCCAACAGCATTGTCAAA
Organism: Eudasyphora cyanicolor; assembly: GCA_963930755.1. Taxonomy (NCBI): domain Eukaryota; kingdom Metazoa; phylum Arthropoda; class Insecta; order Diptera; family Muscidae; genus Eudasyphora; species Eudasyphora cyanicolor. Next base: position 168,105,705 of record OZ005736.1, on the reverse strand, counting down.
CGTAGTCGGTTCTTCCGAAACAAACATTTGGACTGAATTTAGTTCTCGTCAGAAAACTTTTACATTCACTGGGCGATCAGGCTTGCAACAGTCTATTCCAACAGATATTTCCTGTGTGGATGCATTTCTCCTATTTGTTGACAAGGACGTTATTGAATTAATTGTATCAGAAACAAATAAGTATGCGGAGGAATATGTAAATAAAGGTGCTGTTACCAGATTTTCTCGAAAAAAAAATTGGATACCAACAACAGATTTTGAAATGAAGAAGTTCCTTGGCCTTCTTTTGTGGATGGGTTTGGTGAAGGTCGGGTGTTTAAAAGACTATTGGTCCAAAGATTCGCTCTACAACTTTTCAATTCCGGGGAAACTAATGTCACGCAATCGCTTTCAACTATTGCTTAGTTTCATGCACTTCTCAGACAATAACTCAATTGTACCAGGTGATAGGCTTGCTAAAATAAAACCACTATTGGACATGTTACAAACGAGATACCAAAGCATTTACGTTCCAGGTGAAAACATAGTAATTGATGAGACCCTTATTCCATGGCGTGGCAGACTATTATTCCGACAATATATACCAAATAAAGCTCATCCTTATGGTATAAAGCTTTTTAAGCTCTGCTCTACCGAAGGATTCACCTGGTCATTGCAAATATACTCCGGAAAGTCATCAAGTGGACTGAAAGAAGTCGGTTTGGCAAAAAGAGTTTGCGAGGATCTGATCATTGATTTGAAAGGTCAAGGTCGAACTTTATATGTAGACAACTTTTACACAAGCTATGAATTGGCTCGTTCAATGCTAGATCAAAAAACACATGTTGTCGGTACACTCCGTGCCAACAAGAAACATTTGCCAAAAGAAGTTATGGTTGCTCCTATAAAGAAAGGCGAAGTAGTGGCTAGAGAAGATCCCAATGGTATAGTTGTTCTGAAGTGGAAAGATAAACGCGACGTCAGAATGCTATCTACGAAACATGCCCCGATAATGGTATCCACAACAGATGGAGCACGTAATCCTGAAGAGCCTTCAACTAGTCGAGGAGCGAGACGTAACAGACGAGCAACAGAAAAGCCATTGGCTGTGCTAGAATATAATAAGGGGAAAGCAGGCATTGATCTTTCCGACCAAATGGCTTCTTACTCAAATACCCTTCGCAAAGGGTTAAAATGGTATCGAAAGCTGGGAATTGAACTTTTACTCGGACTTTCCGTGGTAAATGCCTTTACTGTGTATAAAGCAGCTACGAATAAAAACATTAATATACGAACATTCCGTGAACGCATTGCTAAGGACCTACTAAATCTCACATCCCCTCAGCCTGTATCGCAATCAAAACATATTATCAGAAAAAGAGTAGATGAAAATAATAAAACCATCCGACGTGCTTGCGCTTTATGCTACGCTGAAGCAAAAAGAAAATTTAGTCGAAAGGAAGCAAGAAAGAATATCAAAAGGACAACTACGTACTGTCCGCAATGCCCCAACACTCCCCAATTGTGCATTGATTGCTTTCCGAAATATGCACATCTAAAGAATTAATGTAAATTGAAATTATCATATCCTAATTTTAATATTTTTGTATCTTTTTTATACTTTTTTTTCCGAAATATCGAATGAATTCCAATAAATTTTCAAAATTAAAAAGAACCTCCGAGTTTTTATGATAAAACCGCAAAAAATGAAGATATCTCTATGAAACTTGAACCAAAATTTAGGTCAAACATTAGGGTACTAGAAACACATTAAAAAAACCCTGTAGAGTCACACAGAAACGCACGACAATATCTAAGGCCAGACAATGCCTGTCGTACGAAAACGTGCGACGTGGCACCCCAGAAAGTATTAGGTGTCGCACGAAAACGTGTAGCCATGGCACTCAATGTGTTAAAACAAATGTTATTGCTGCTTATATTATTTAAAATTGTAAGGTATAACCCGAAATCAATGAAAAATTACAAATTAACTTTAAGGCAAGTTTTGTGTTTTTCAGTAATTCAAAGTTCATTTTATTAGAAATTTTTAATGTTCGTAAAATTTCTTTAAAAATGAGATGGTATAAGCTTGCGTTGACAACAAATCGTCGGATTATCGCTATTTTGGTCCATACGCCACTTTTTTGTTTTTTTTTTTGAGTTAGGTGTTGATTATATGGGTTTCAAGCGTGCTCTTTCAGAATATGCAATAATTTCTTCCTATCTTGTCTATTTTTCGAGATATAGGTGTGAAAAATAAAAAACAAACGTATTTCGAAAAATCTGCAAAGTTCTGAAAAAATGGTTAAACAAAATATGTTTACCTAAACAATAACTGTATTTATATACTAGCTGACCCCAGCAGACGTGCTCCTGTACTCCTTTTTGGGATGTATTGGTTAGCTATTCATTGATATTTCATTCAAAAATTTATACATCCCGAGTTTCAGGAAAAATTCATCATACAAACTAACGGGTTTTCCAATAGGGGTGATATCATTTTGAAGTGACGTTTCGGCCATTTGTAATATGTCATGATCCGTCATTTGTTTTTCATTGTATTCAGTAGTGTTTACAATTTCATCATGGAGAGATATACGCAAGAACAACGTTTACAAATTATTCAGTTTTATTATCAAATGATCGTTCCCCAATTGCAACTTTTCGTGTGCTAAGTCCATATTTTGAAATCCAAAAAACACTTTCCAGTCGACCTACGACTTCGACACCCATTTTAGCTCTCGTTAAAAGCTATCTTTTTCCCATTGACCGATTCCCGATCCGACGTACCGTTAAGGAGCTAGAGCAAATATAAACTTTCCGTTCACATTTGAAAATGATGCTAAGTCCATTTTTTTATAATCCAAAAAAAAAACACTTTCCAGTCGACCACGACCTTGACACCCATGAGCAATATTTGCTCTCGTTAAGAGCTATCTTTTCGCCATTGACCGATTGTGACTATGTGCCACACAGCAAATAAAACAATTGAATTGTTGCAAGACAAGTTTGGAGATTCGATTAATTCAAGAAATTGTGATATTGAATGGCCTCCAAAAGGTTGTGATTTAACACCATTAGACTATTTCTTGAGGAGTTGTTTGAAGTCATTGGAAAATAAACCAGACTCTCTTCAAGCTTTACAAGTCAATATTGAACATGCCATACATGTCATACGACTTGATTTAGTGGAAAAAGTGATCGAAAATTGGGTTTATCGAATTCGTTCCTGCTGAAGAATTTGTGGAGACCATTTGAATGACGTTTTATTTATAACATAATTGTATCGATTGTACTTCACATTAAATAAAAAACTTTTGAATTCTCTTAACAATAAGTGTTTTTTTTTAAGAAATCATATCACTCTTATTGAAAAATCCTGTATATTCCGAGTTTCAGAAAAAAATCATCAAAAAAATATATATTGATCATATGTCCACTACAGCGCCATCTACCATTACCGGAATCATAAATACAAACTATTATCAAGCAAACCACACATACATTTTAAATGTCAGTCAAATCGCTCTGGAAATGTGAATTTTGCAAATAACTTGAGCAATTCTAAAACACAAATGATCCCAATCTCAATATATTGCTTAACTATACATTATAAATATATATATCGTCACTCTAATTTAAAAAAAGGCGTAACGAACATTTTGGAAATTTTACAGGAGAAAGAAAAAACTGAATAAAATTTAAAATTTTACAAATGTTTTAATGCGGTTCGGAAAAACCGAATACAAAAATTTTCTTGAAACGTTGCTTTAATTTTTTTTCTTTTTAACAAAGTTATGTTAGAGAGGGCTTTTTTATTTACAATTTTTTGAAAATTAATGCGAGTTAGGGCTTTTATATGTAGTCAGATATATGAGTTACGCCTTTTTATTTCACTTTCAAAGGAGACGTGTTTTCGAGTTTTCTAATTGACAACTACATGCATGCATATCAGAATTTTTTCTAATCATCATAGAAAACGCAATGCATACTAGTAGTGTGTAGTTTATGGGTTTAGTCAGGAAGGGCTTTTTCTTTCATATAATTTTTTGGAAATGAGCTACGCGAAACACCCTATTTTTATACCCTACACCACACTGTGGTACAGGGTATTATGACTTGGTGCATTTGTTTGTAACACCCAAAAGGAGAAGAGATAGATCCATTGTTTATTATACCGATCGACTTGTAATCACTTTCTGAGTCGATTTAGCTATGTCCGTCTGTCTGTCTGTAGATGTATTCTTGTAATCAAAGTACAGGTCGCACTTATGGCCCGATCTTGACGAAACTTTACACATATCTTTTTTTTGGCGCAAGGACGATTCCTATTGAATTTGGTTAAAATCAGTTCAGATTTAGATATAGCCCCCATATATATGTTAGCCCCGATTTGACATGTAAGCGCTGTAAAAAAATTATTTTATAACCGATCAGTGTGAAATTCGGCAGAAAGAGGTTTCTTATTACATGAAGGAATACTGCCAAATTCGGAGAAAATCGGTTCAGATTTAGACATAGCCCCCATATATATGTTACCCCCGATTTTACATGTAAGCGCTGTAAAAAGTGTTTTTTTAATTCGATCAGTGCGAAATTCGGCAGAAAGAGGTTTCTTATTACATGAATTAATACTGCCAAATTTGAGGGAAATCGGTTGAGATTTAGATATAGCCCACATATATATGTTACCCCCGATTTGACATGTAAGCGCTGTAGAAACTGTATTTTATATCCGATCAGTATGAAGTTTGGCTAAAAGAGGTTTCCTATTATATGAATGAACACTTTTAGATTTGGAAGAAATCGGTTCAGATTTTGATATACACCCCATATATATGTTACCCCCGATTTGACATGTAAGCCCTGTAAAAATGTTATTTTATATCCGATCAGTGCGAAATTCGGCAAAAAGAGGTTTCTTTCTACATGAAGGAATACTGCCAAATTCGGAGAAAATCGGTTCAGATTTAGATATAGCCCCCATATATATGTTACCCCCTATTTGACATGTAAATGCTGTAGAAACTGTATTTTATATCCGATCAGTACGAAATTCTACAGAAAGAGGTCTTTTTACATGAATGAGTATTCAGGGAAAATCGGTTCTTATATATATATATAACCTCCATATATATGTCCCTCCTGATTTGGTATCAATGCGCTATAGAAGTTGTACTTCACTTCCGATCATTAATATTTTCCGGAAAGATGTTTCTCAATTTAGGAACGATTATTGCTAAATTTAGCGATTATCGGCTCAGAATTAGATAATATGTTTCTACCCATTTACCAATTATTCCAAATTATTATCGCATTGTTAGGGAGGTGTAGGGTATTATATAGTCGGCCCCGCCCGACTTTCAGTGTTTCCATACTGGTTTATTTTAGAGGAGATGTGTTTTAAGATTTCCTAAGGGAATATTAAAAAACGCGTTTTCAAAAAATGGTTAGTTACTCCCTTTCTGAATTAGGCAAACGATATACATCATAATGCTGGTGGGTTATCTTGAAAATCTCGCCTTTCTAACGCCATTTTTTTTCAATTTTATTTAGTTTTTGCATCTCCTGATTATGTTGAAATACTCCTACCTACCAAAAGTTCTCCAATTTCTACATTTATATACATTTTTTTCTAATAGCTTCAACGACAGATACCAAACATCTGTTTCCACGTGGAAATGCCATTATAAACATTTGTAGGAATTGTAATTCTACAATTTTTCACATTTTTTGTAGCAATCGGACTAGTCGTTCTCGAGTTATGTCAAACAAAGCCGATTCAACTTTTACTGGTAGTCAGAACTCCCGCCTATCACTGACCCCTACCATTTGTCGCACTGCGTAATAAATGCTTACATTTAAACCAGATCAAAAAAATGTGTTCTTAAGATCACAAGAAAAGACATCAGAGAGATCGCTGCATGGTGGCTATAGCAGAACTTCGGCCAAAATGCCCCAATTTTGCTATGGACGATTATGTGCAAAATTAAACGAAAATGCTTAAATTTCAGGCTGATAAAATGTAAAATTTGTTCTATAGAGCGTCAAAAGGTAATATCGGTGGGGACCGTTATATGGGGGCTATATCAAAACATGGATGATTGTGCCTTTTCGTAAAGATCGATTCATATTTGTTCACAAGAATATTAGTACATGGTCAGACGGACAGAATGACGGGCAGACGGACATGTCTAAATCGACTCAGAAAGTGTGTCTATGCCGATTGATAAAATAAACCTGGGTCTACCACATCTGTTTTAAGGCGTTGCAAACAAATGTATAACACCCTATACCAAAGTGTGGTGTCGGTTAGAAAAATTATAGATTCGATGGGTGCACTTCAACGGAAAGCCTATCTTCGCTATAAGTGTCTGGTACATTGCAAAATTGTTGATGTTCTAATATTGTTACACTTTTTTGCAATCTGTACCACAGTGTATTGTACGTATGAGTATATTATTATTTGTTCCTATATAAAGGGCACACAAATAAATTAACCCAGTTAAAACGAACGGAGTCATTAATATGATAGGTCTAAAATTGTGTCCGTTACTATTTATAATTGCACTCGCAATTGCGATGCCCTTCGGTTCAGGCTTTGAATGGCGTAAGTATCGGCAGATTTTATTTAATAAAGTTAACGTAGTTAACAACAAAACCCCATCAACATTTGTAGCGTTTATGGGTTCGTGTACACTAAAGAATGAAACATGTCAAAGGAGTTGTCTGGAGAAATTTGTCGAGATATATGGCAATGGAATACCCGAGATAGATATACCCTCAATGAATCCCTTGAAGTTGGGCAATTTAACCATCAGTGACGATGGTAGTGAACATTTCAACATAAATGTTCTCATGACCGATTTCAGACTGTACAACTTTACAACTCTGAAATGTGTGGGACTAAAAGGTTTTCGTGAGGAAGCATCGCAACCAATGCATATTACATTCAAAGTGAGAATGCCACATCTAGTAGCTCGATCCCACGTACATTTAAATGGTAAACTTCTAATATTTAGTGTAAAAGGAGAAGCCGATTTCGAGGTGCATATGAAGAATATAACAACGACAGTATTTGTGGAGATGGAATCATTTACGAAGAATAATCAAAAGTATTTGCAGGCAAAAACATGTACACAAAAACTAAATATGGACAGGTATAAACGTTTTAATCGTTTTGAATTTCAGCAAAAAACAATAATTTCGATGTCTGTATATTTTTTGTAGGATGCAAATCGCCATCAAGAACTCAACTCTATTTAAGAGCGATCAACTTTTCTCCGATGTGTTTGCCGATACTATTAATGAGAATTGGATTGTGTTGCGAGATGAAATACAACCACGTATGGAAAAAGCAAATGCAAAAGTTGTTTCAAGCATGTTGAATAAGGTTTTGGCCACAATGCCCTACGATCGATTTTTCAAAAAATGAATAAGGATCAAATAGACGCGTTTATAACCAATTCAGATGATAACATGTTATGTGTTAAAAAATATAAAGGCAAAGCTAAGATCAGATAAATAAAAAATGAATTTAAACAATCCATGATATTTTCTTTTTGAAATGGATAAAAGCATTCCACGAGTTGCTGACAACATTATTCTCTATTGCAAAAGATATTGGCACGCTGAATATGAATCTGGCATCAGAATTACTCCATCACTCATGGTTCTTGAGTATCGGTCCTGTTTATTTCGCCTTTTGAACTGAATACTTGGTGTATTTTGAAGAGTCCTCATCAAATTTTCCCTCGAGATATATACCCTTCTGATTTCCCAGCAAACTTAAATTTGTGATCAAATCCAGCCTTATCGATAGCTAAAGTCCTCTTTATTTCGTTTTTGGGACTGCAGCGTATATTCTGAAGCTTTCGCTGCAAAATTTTGCACTGGAGATAACTACCCTTCCTGATTTCCCAACAAACTTCACTTTTTTCCATATATGGATATGTACAAATCGATAGCCAATATTTCAAGCTTTCATTAATAATCCGTGGATTGGAAGGGACCATTAATGATAGCTTGAAACTACAAACAAGCAAACTCACCTAAGAACATATGTTCGAGACAAGTGTGCCAACATAAAACCAGTCAGGAAAGACAAAAAGTCGGACGGGGCCGACTATATAAGTAGGATATTAATCCTACACCTACCTACCAATGTACAAATGGGCATTGGAATAATAATTTGTTTAGTTTCAGTTAAAAACGTACTTAGCTTCATCGCTTCATGAAAGTTTATTCCAAGGGGGAGTTGAAGATATTGATCATAATTAACTATATCTGAAACGATAACCTTAAAATGTGCAGTATTCATTCATAGATCAGGAATCGTTAGGAACAAATAGATGGGACTTGGGTACACAAACTCATTTCTGCCAAATTATAACTGGTGTTCCAAGTAGAGATACTTTTTTTCAATAGCCTTTTATTGACAGATCACGTGTGAGTCGTGTCATGCTGTCATGTTATTTTTGTTAAGTATTGTTTGGCATTTCATCATGGAAAGACTTACGCCTGAAAAACGTTTACAAATCGTTCAACTTTATTAAGAAAATTCACGTTCTGTGAGGAATGTGTTTAGTGCACTTCGCTCAACTTATGGTCAACATAATCGGCCTACTGAGCGTACTATTCGCAACACCATCACCCATATTGAGACCTAGCATTCATTATTGGATTCTATTCGACGGCATAGACAACTTCCAGCACGCAGTGAAGAAAATGAAGAAGCCGTAGCTGAGAGTATACACGAAGACCGTGGAGAGTCGATTTGGCGCCGTTCGCAGCAACTCGGTCTGACGTATGGAACGACTTGGCGCATTTTACGTCGAGATCTTAAATTTAAAGCATACAAAATACAGCTTGTGCAAGAACTGAAGCCGCCCGACTTTCCCAAGCGACATCGTTTCGCTCTATGGGGTCTTGAAAAGTTCCAAGACGTTTACGAGCCAAATTTTGTACAGCGAGGAGGCCCATTTCTGGCTCAATGGGTATGTAAACAAAATTGCCGCATTTGGGACGAAGAGCAACCTGAAGAGATTCAAGAGCTGCCACTTCATCCAGAAAAAACAATGGTTTTGTGGGCCGGTATTAAACTGCTCAATATTTTTGGAAAATATTTTACACTTTTTTTAGTTGTTGTGTTTTTCATAAAATTGTGTAAAAATAAATCAACAATTCCAACATCAGCTCTTACCATTTTTGGCCACGCTCGTGACACTGTGCGCCGCCACTTCCCACACATCGCATAAATCAATGTATTTATTGAGAGAACACTTCGGTGAGCAGATAATTTCACGTTTTGGGCCGGTCGATTGGCCACCAAGATCGTGTGATATCACACCGTTATACTTTTCCCTGTGGGGATATGTAAAGTCTAAAGTTTATGCGGACAAACCAGCTTCGATTCAGGCAATGTCATTCGCCACTTACCAGTCGAAATGCTCGAACGAGTCATCGAAAATTGGACTCAACGGATGGACCATTTGAGACGTAGCCGCGGTCAACATTTGATACACATACTCTTCGAAAAATTAATGCCAAAGAATGTTCTTTCAAATGATAATAAACATTCCCCATTCAATTTGAATTTTCTGTGATTTTTCTTTAAAAAGGTAGGGAACCTCGAAATGGATCATGCTATGTAAAGATCGGACGTTTTAATGGCGCAAAAATAATAAATTGGCAGGAAACTTAAGTTATCCGTAGCCCCTTCCGTTGAACCAATTTGATTGCTTTAAAAAGCTCAAAGGTTGGCGGATTCCAACATCAGCCATGTTAGCTAACTCCTCAAAGTAATAAGAGCTCAAGGAACATATATATGGGGCTATATCTAAATCTGAGCCGATTTCTCCAGAATTTGGCTATATCTAAATCCGAACCGATTTTCTCTGAGTTTGGAAGTATTCCTTCATGTAAAAAGAAACTTCTTTCTGCCGAATTTCGTACTGATTGGATATAAAATACAGTTTCTACAGAGCTTAAATAGGGGGTAACATATATATGCGGCATATATCTAAATCTGAACCAATTTTAACCAAATTCAATAGGGATCGTCCGTGAGCAAAATAAGAGGTTACTGCCAAATTTCGTAGTTGGCGGAGCATAATTCCCACCTGTACTTTGATTACAAGAGTACATCTACAGACAGACGGACATAGCTAAATCGATTCAGAAAGTGATTACAAACAGATCGGTATAACAAACTCTTCCCCATTTGGGTGTTACAAACAGAGTTCGAAAAAAAAAACACTAAGGAACGGTTCCTTAGCGTTCTGTACCGTTCCTTCGTCGCGAACGGACCAGTATCGCAACCCTTACAAGAGAACAGAATACACTAAACATTTTTTTAGTGTTACTGTTCGCGAAAGGTACCACTACGATAACGTACCGTTCTTAGAACACCACGAACGGTATCACTACGATAACGTACGGTTCATAGAACAGTATCACTACGTCGTAGTGATACTGTTCTTCTGAACAGAACACTAACAGTATCACTACGTTTAGCGTTCCGTTCTTTTTTATATTTGACACCACAGGTCGCAAATATGAAGCAATCTTAATGAAAACTGGTACAGAGTTATTTCTTAACACAGGGACGATCCCTATTTAAAATGGGGCATATCGGTCCATACTTTGATATAGCCCCCATACGAAGGTCCATTTCGATAAGACATATCTACGCTCTAGAGAGCTCATTTTTTTAACCGACCATGCCGAAATTTGAATATATGTTATGCCTAATTTTCACTAGGCACGATTGAATGTAATACACAATACAAATATTTAAATTTCAGCATGATCGGTTAAAAATGCCTCCCTCTAGAGCGTAAATATGTCTTATTCCATCATATTTGTGTCCTGTGGTGTCGAATATAAAAAAGAACGGAACGCTAAACGTAGTGATACCGTTAGTGTTGTGTTCAAAAGAACAGTATCACTACGACGTAAATAACGTTAGTGTTCTCTGAAGGAACCGTTCCTATAACGTACTGTTTTTTTCTGAACACTGGTTACAAATAAATACACAAAGTCATAGTGGTGTATAGGTTAAGTGTCCCGCCTCTTTTCGTACCTCCCACACAAATGGACCATTTTTATACCCTCACTTTAGTGTGACGAGGGTATATATCATTTGCTACGAAAAAAAGTGTAACACATCGAAGGAATGATCTAAGACCCTAAGTATGTTCGGCGGATATTCGTTTTGGGTCATTTTAAGTCGAATGAGCAATGTCCGTCCGTCTGTCTGTCTGTCTATCTGTCTGTCTGTCTGTGTGTCTGCTGGCTGGTGCGCACGATAACTCTTGAAAGGAGTAACCGATTGACCTCAAATTTGGTACGTGGTAATATTTTTTTCTATCTCCGGCTAAGTTCGAAGATGGGCCATATTGGTCCACTCCTTCTGGTACCTCCCCCACAAAGTGTTAAAATGTTGTGAAATATTGAATCTTTAATAACTGCTATAATACTTATTCGAATCTTCTGAAATTCCACACATAGCATTAGTTTATTAGTCGCTATCAACTCGAGCAAAATGGGCCATGTTGCTACGCCCCTTTTGGTACCTCCCACACAAATGCACCATTTTGCACCAAAAGTTAACAGCTTATAACATTAATACCAGTGCATAAAAATACTTGAAATGTTGTACAGTGTAATGCTTTCATAGTGCCTACAGTCCAGTGAAAAATGGGTGTCATATTCACGCCCCTTTTGGTACCTCTTACACAAAGTTACCATTTTGCACCAAAAGATAACAGCTTATAACATTAATACCAGTGTATAAAAGCACTTGAAATTTTGTACAGTGTAATGCTTTTATAGCGTCTTTTGCACTGTGAAAATGGGCGCTATTGCCACGCCCCTTTTTGTACCTCCCACACAAAGGTACCATTTTGCACAAAAAGTTAAGAGCTCACAGCATGAGTACCAATGCACGAAAATGCAACAACATTTTGCACAGTGTAACGCTTTTGAAGTCCCTATAGCCCTGTAAAAAATGGCCGTTATCACCACGCCCCTTTTTGTACCTCCCACACAAAATGGCCAAATCATACCAAATTTAATATCTCATAACGTTAATATACCAGTGCAAAAAACGCTTATAATTCGGCGCAGTGCAATGTATTTAAAGAATCTACTATTCAGAGAAAAATAGGTGTATTTGTTAATAACATTCTGGTACCTCCCATACAAATTGACAGAATAATTCGTTTAACATTCCATATTACATTACTCACAAAGTGAGGGTATATCTTAGTCGGTTTACCCGACTGAAACTTTCTTACTTGTTTACAAACAGTTAACTGCTATTAACTTTTATACCAGTGCAGAAAAAAGGTTGAAATTTTGCGCAGTGCAATGCTTCTGTAGAACCTAAAGTCAGTAAAAAAATGACATTATTCCCACGCCTACAAAATCGCCAAATCATTCCGAAATTAAATGGCGTATACTTAATGTCAATACCAGCGCACGTAAACGCTTACAATTCAGTGCAGTACAATGTCTTTGACAGGTTCATTCAAACACAACATGCTCATAACTTCTGAAGAAAATATCTAATAGACAAATAATGATCATTTTATTTAACGTTCTGGCATCTCTCACCGGTGTACCATATTACATTACTCCTCACTTCGTGAGTATGTATTCCTTAGTCGGTTTACCGGTCTGAAAAGGACCTCATGCCGAACAATAATCAAAACTGAATACTCAACAGGTCAACGATCAATAATATCAATAGTTTTGTTACTTGTTTTTAGACATTATGGACATTGTGCCCGTGGACCTTATGATACGAGTATGCCACAATTTTGAAGGCGGTACACCAAAAAGGGGTGACAATTGCGACAATTTTTTACTCAATTAGATGTATTGTGAATACCATAAACTGAACGTATTAAAGTAATGAACTGTTAACTTTTGGAACAAAACGTAATCAATATTTCTCTAATTGTTAGTACTAGTGAGGGAGGCACCTGAAGGAGTTGACCAATATGACCTATATACGACCCTAGCCTGATATAAATAAAAAATTACCAAACAAAAAATTAAAGTTATCCTTTCGAGAGTTATTGTGTGCACTAGCCAGACAGACGATAACACAGTGCTAAAAAATAAACTGAAGTTGAAAAGCGTGGGACGCGACATTATTTTTCCAGTAAGTCTTGTCGAGTAAAACAAGAATCTGTTTTTGGAATTCCTCAGACATCCCCAAAACGATTATCCTGACTTTATGCGCTTAAACGCCTATAACTTTGTTAATTATTAACCGATTTTAATCGATGGCGATGCAGGAAACCTTTGTATTTTTCTTGAAAATGACCGTGAATAAAGTTTTCCCTTATCATTAAGGAAAACTTAAGAAACAAATATCCAGCGGAAGATATGTGGTAAACAGTCGAAGGAAATCATTGAAAAATTTCCACAGAAGTGTCGTTAAAAATCGTGCGCTACACTATGAGCGACAATATCGCCCAGCTCACTTTACGTCAATTGATTGTGATGCATGAGAACCTGAGTACTCTTCCTTGAACGTGAATTAAGTTTTTCCTTACATATTCATACTTGTAACAGTAAATTTAAGTGTAAGGATATGTCAGTGATCTGGCATTGTCAAAGAACATTTACCAACTGATTAAATATATAGACACTAGATTAATCGATTACAATAGTTTATAACAACCTCACACTAGAATCGCTAAATATATACGAGTATATCGAAATAAAAGGAAATTAATTCATAATTCACAACAGTACCAAATAAGTACATACCTCTGCATTATATGGTGCTGGTTATTTGGACACATGTAATATTTTACTGGTCCTCCATAAGATATTGCATCTTTAATATTTTTCATATGCAATAAGTGTGTCGTGCCGATGACGGATCTGCAAATCGGGTTTTTATCGCATTTAAGGCTTGATTTGCTTACTAGCATTCTCATACAGTAAGTCCCTAAAACAAAAGCAAAAAAGAAAAATCTTAAAATCATATTATAATCATTTTCATAAAAAAAAACTACAATAGCATTTACAGATCATAACGAATTTTGAAAGAAAGAAAACAATATCATAAATTTGAGAAACCACATAAAGGCGTTGACAACCGGACAAATCCAAATCCATTGACAATAGAAAATGGAAATGACAATCGCAACTACAAAAGAATTTGTAACAAAACCAATGAAAATCAAACAACTGCGACAATGAAAGACAGGACCAACACTTGCTGCTGTTAGCGTGAGAGTTACAAAACACTCTCAAATATGAACAAAAAAAAGTATCTAGATGACAAAGGACATGACAACAATATGACATGCGACTAATTAGATAACAATAAAATATGAAAAAGAGACAATTACGCTCGGAGAACCCAGAGACAAAGGACACCAAATGGAATTAGGTGTATAAGGCCGAAGAGAACCAAAGAACGCAAAAGGACGATTTTACTTTCGATTCATTTTCTTTCGGACACATAGCGGACAAAACGTATTAACACACCTCCGAAAAGGACATTTTAACGCATTTTGACAACAAGCACAGCAAGCAAATGCGTGCACAAAAACCACACACACAAAAAGGACACGCCGCACGGAGGATACAAAAGACAGAATGGCGCTTTTCTAAGGAAAATCCGAATTTTCCTCAGAATTGAATTAGGCAACAGTGTAGAGTTTAAATTGCAGAATTTGCCAAGGAAAGGAGGTGGACCCGAAGAAGGTGTGTCGAGCACAAATGCTCACAAGTGTCAAGCGATAAAGACTCCTTTGCGTGCACCAAAGAAAAAAGGACACCCATGGTCCTTATATCTGCCACATAATTAGTATTGTTTATGATTACATCATTGTTAGTAGGGTTTTTGTCTTGCATTGTGTACAAATTTCATAATCTTTTTCTTTTGGAAACATTTGGCATAATTTTAAGTGCGACATATGGCGCAATGACTGATATTGATTTATGGGCCAAAAAAGGCTTGGTTTAATTAAGGGAATATAAGTTAATACTTCCGAGAGGATTGATACACTGGGTGACTCAAAAGAAAGTTATATTGATTAAAAGATTTAGCCGTTTTAGTAAAATAAAGTTTATTAATTACACTGTGCTGGAAACGAACAATTTAAAAATGTCACAGAAAGGAGACTGAATGCGTAAACCTACTTCGAGAATAATGAATACATTCGATTGCTGCATTAGTTGCGCAATCATAAGGTTAGGCATTTCGAAGAAGAATTTGAAGAGGAAGGCTTTGGACGACTGGATAACTACATATAGACAACACATAGAGTATCAAAATAGTTGATCCGTCATCCACTTACCCCTATGAACAGCCATACAAAACATAACGATTTTTAGTTGGTGTACTCAGAAAAACGTCAACTCCAGAGCTGGTTAAAATGAACTAAACTCAGGAAAAATTTTTATTTTGTAACGGGTGATCCAAGTAGAGATACTTTTTTCAATAGCCTTTTTTTGACACTTTTTTCAATTTTATTTTGATCGCGTCGAAACTTGTTGGGGTTGCAGAAGTACATAAGAAGATGTGCCAAAAATACAGCTTCCCGGCGTGATAGGTTAGAATGATGCAGGGTGTAAAAGTTTGAAATGTTGACATTGTATCTCCTGACTACGTGGGCCGATTTGAAAGAACCGTGGCATCTATTTAGAAACGCACAAAATGTACATTGATATTTGTTTGCAAATGTTAAATTTTCGTACTTTTTGTTTTCCTAGCGATTTTAATTGTGTTCCGCGGATGGGATTCTATATCTTTAAACTACAAAAATTAAGCCCATTCTGTTTACTTTATCAATACGAATTTTCGCAATGGGACGAAAACCACAACAATAGTTTTGGAAATTTTAAATTTCAAACCTATTACACAAATGGACACTTTAAAAATGTAACAGAAAGGAGACCCTATGAATATACCTATTTCGACCTTTCTGAAGCCAATGGACCTAACCGTTTTTCTAGGTTAGCTCTTGTTTTCGCGATATTCGACCACAAAGTTTGCAAAAAATCAGAGAGGTTAGTTATCTCGGAGGTGATTTTGAAGTGTAAGACTTCCGAAAACGCGCTTCAGTCCAAAGAACAAAATAAAGGGAACCCTTCGAGTATTATTTTTCTGAAAACAGTCGTCCAATATTTTTCTCAACGATGCCTACTAAAGATGTCGACGATATGTATGATTTTTAACATATGATAATATTTCATTGCACTTTTTCAGGGGTAAGGGGGTGAGAAGCGTGGACGACTGTTTTGAGAAAAATAATTGTCCAAATGTCCCCTTTATTTCGATCTTTGGATTGAAGCGAAGTCTTCTACTTCAAAATAACCAAAGAGATAAGTCACCTCTCTGATTTCCCAACAAACTTTGTGGTCGAATATCGCGAAAACAAGAGCTAACATAGAAAAACGGCTAATGCCACTGGATTCAGCATGGCCGAAATAGGTCTATCCATAGGGTCTCCTTTCTGTAACATTTTTGGACTAGCACAGTGTTATTTTTTCATTATTTCTTTCGTATTATAAAGTGAGTATACATTCAGATGTGTACCAGAAACACGATTAATAAAATGTAATGGAGGCATTTTATAGCCAGATCGACGTCGAAATCTGGTCAACAATATTGCACTGGTCAAATCGAATCATTGCAACTAGATATCGAACACGATCTCGAAGGATTTTGAAGCTCTAAATCCGAAAGTTTGCAAACTATGTGGAGGCCATTTTTTAAATTTAATTTTTGAATGGCGAACCTCTTAAAAGTATTGTGTAAAAATTTGAAATGAAACCCCGAGCAAAACTAACGAAGATACACCAGTCTCAACAACCGCTCCTCATACGTGCCTCAGTACATCAGAAAAACTTTAAAGCGTTTTTCCCACAACCCACGTTTTGAAAGTTGGTGTCCATCATATCTTCAACACTATTGAACCGATCGTTTTGAAATTTTGAACACTATTTCTGTATATAATCTACGACGTAACGCTGGAGAGTTTTTACAATTTTGTTAATATTTTTATTTTTTTAATAACAAATTAGCCGATGTTTTTGCAAAAATCGCGTTTTTCGCTTCAAAGTGTTCCCAAAAATTAAAAAAACAAGTAAGAAAGTTTCAGTCGGGTAAACCGACTAAGGTATACCCTCACTTTGTGAATAATGTAATATTGAATATTACACAAATTATTCTGGCAATTTTTGCGGGAGGTACCAGAAGGGGTTTAAGAAATACACCTATATTTCGCTGAACAGTAGATACTTTAAATACATTGCATTGTGCCGAATTGTAACCGTTTATATGGACTGGTATATTAACGTTAAGATATTAAATTGTGGTATAATTTGGCCATTTTGTGTGGGAGGTACAAAAAGGGGCGTGGTGATAACGCTAATTTTTCACTGGACTATAGGCATTATAAAAGCATTACACTGTACAAAATTTCAAGTAATTGTATACACTGATATTAATGTTATAAACTGTTAACTTTTGGTGCAAAATGGTGCCTTTGTGGGAGAGGTAACAAAAGGAGCGTGACAATAACGCCCATTTTTCAATGGACTGTAGGCACTATAAAAACATTACGCTGAACAAAATGTCAAGTATTTCTAAACACTGGTATTAATGTTATAAGCTTTTAACTTTTATTGCAAAATGGTGCATTTGTGTGGGAGATACCAAAACGGGCGTGGCAATTTCGCCCATTTTCCTCGAGTTGATAGAGACTAACAAATTAATACTATGTGCGGAATTTCAGAAGATTCGAATACGTATAATAGCAGTTATTAAAGAATCAATATTTCACAACATTTTAACCCTTTGTGGGGGAGGTACCAGAAAGAGTGGACCAATATGGCCCATCTTCGAACTTAGCCGGAGATAGAAAAAAATATTACCACATACGAAATTTGAAGTCAATCGGTTACTCCTTTCGAGAGATATCGTGCGCACCAGCCAGCAGACAGACAGACGGACGGACATTGCTCATTCGACTTAAAATGACCCAAAACGGATTTCAGCCGAACATACTTGGGGTCTTAGGTCACTCCTTCGATGTGTTACACTTTTTTCCGTAGCAAATGATATATACCCTCGTCACACTAAAGTGAGGGTATAAAAATGGTAAAAAAAACCCCCAGTGTTACATGGGGCAAACGATTAGCTAATGAAATAATTTTGGTTTTTTCATTTCAGATGATCCATCACCGAGTCATGATGGACACCGCAATTCAAATTTTTCCGAGACACTTCCGTATAATTGCTGTCATTGCCATATTTTTTAATATTTATTCATGAAACATTAAAAAAAATACTTATAAAGTTATACTACATATAATATACCATTGGTTTTAATCAAAAGATTTTAACTGTGTCGTAACAACAAAAATCACAAAAATGTGCATTTTTTGCACGAATTAAATAATTAAATTTAAGTCATTTGAGCTATGTCCGTCCGTCAGTCTGTCTGCTGGCTGGTGCGCACGAAAACTCTCGAAAGGAGTAACGGTCTGACTTAAAATTTGATATGCGGTATTATTTTTCTCCATCTCAGGCCAAGTTCGAAGATGGGCCATATTGGTCCACTCCTTCTAATACTCCCCCACAAAGTGTTAACATTAATGAAATATTGCTTCATTAATAACTTGTATACTCCTTATTCAAATCTTCTGAAATTCCACACACAAAGTATAGGGTGATCCAAGTAGAGATACTTTTTTCAATAATCTTTTCTTTACAGACCACGTGTCATGCTTTCATGTTATTTTTGTTAAGTATTGTTTGGCATTTCATCATGGAAAGACTTGCGCCTGAACAACGTCTCAGATGGTCCATCCGTTGAGTCCAATTTTCGATGACTCGATTATGTTGACCATAAGTTGAGTGAAGTGCACGAAACACATTCCTCACAGAACGTGAATTTTCGTAATAAAGTTGAACGATTTGTAAACGTTGTTCAGGCGTAAGTCTTTCCTTGATGAAATGCCAAACAAGACTTAACAAAAATAACATGACAGCATGATACGACTCACACGTGATCTGTCAAAAAAAGGCTATTGAAAAAGATATCTCTACTTGGATCACCCTATATAAGTAAAGGGTGATTAAATTGTAAGGGCCGATGTTGAATGTGAACCACACCTAAACTTCAAGTTTTTTTCTGCATTTCATTTGACATTTCTCAATTTCAGACTAACTCATTTTGAACCATGGAAAGATACACAATCGAGCAACGCCTTAAAGTTATTTAAGTCATTTACGAAAATGGGCGTTCAAATCAAAATGCATTTCGTGCACTTCGTAATGTTTTTTTGATCAGCATAATCGGCCAAATATGTCCACAATCGGGAGAATTGTGCGCAAATTTCAGTAAACCGTGCAATACTTCTTCGAAATGAGGCCGGTCAGGCAGTTACTGTGAATAGTGTTCGCTATCGTGAGATGATAACGAGCTTTTTATGGCCCGAATTGAAAGATATAGATGTGGACAATATGTGGTTTCAACAGGACGGTGCCACTTGCCACACAGCTAACGAAACAATTGCTCTTTTGCGCAACAAATTCAATGGCCGTGATATCTCACGTCGTGGCGATGTCAATTGGCCGCCAAGATCATGTGATTTGACACCGTTGGACTTCTTTCTTTTGGGTTATTTGAAAGAAAAGGCATTAACGACATAGAACCTCAATTATGCCTCAACGTCATCGAAAATTTGGACTTAATATTTTGCACCAAAAGTTAACTGCTGATAACTTTAGTACCAGTGTTACACAGTAAATTACAACAGGAATTTTGAGCCTGAATAATGAAAAACTATTGCCAAAAAATAAACTATTTTTTGTATTTTTTACAAAGAATATTATTCGGAAAGTATATAATTTGTAAATATAGTAAATATCGTACTAAATGTAATAAATAAAAAACAAAGTAAGCAAATTTAAAATAGTTTTCTCAAGCAATTTTCTTTGGGGGCTTATTGTCTAACGTTAAAGCTGTGGCTACCAAAATAATATTGTTTTCTTGTGTTTTTGAGTATTTTGTCATTTATTTTTAATTGTCATTTCTTGAGTTGTCAGAAATTTGAAACCACTGTGCGTCTTTTTACTTTTTAATATCTACTGAATTTTCGCTTAGATTTATTTGAAAACTTCCCTTCCAAAACGTGTATAACCAACCACATTATTTGCCATTTGTTGTAAATAAATACCCGTACATAAGATTACACATACATATAATTTGAAATATATGTACATTTCAAAATTTCCACCATTTTTTATCTTTCCTAACATAACATTTATGTTTCGCATCACATTTCCTTACACCAGAATATTCGATGTCCGAGTATCTGTTTGCACAATGTGTGTAAGATAATAATGATTATGTTTCAAACCTATTGTGTGCCCATGTCTGTTCTGGGATTTATTAGACATTGTGTGGTCTGTTAATCCGTATTTAGTCCGTTTATGTCAGCTGCTTAAGAGGGCGAACCCAGTATCTTTGGTCACTACCTGTAGGACAAGCCTATGTATTCATATCATTCTACAAGAACAACAACAACAAATATGGTCATCGCAGCATTCCTTATAGTCCTTATAGTCCTTAATATGGCCCTGATAATTTATAGTTATGATATCATTAAACATACATATTCCATACAAATCTTAGAAATTTGTCGCTTCTTTTTTTCGCGGGATGCTCTAATTATTTTCGTAAGCCCTGTACGAAACCCTTTCATTCGTTAGTACGTTTTATGCTCGTTATAGCACTAGTGTCTGCTGCAGTGTTGTTCTTGTTTTATGACCCGGGAAATTTCCTATTGCTCTAGTTTTTTGTTGTCCTTCTTATGCTCTCATTATTATGTTACCTGTGTGTTGGTAAATAGAGGATTGCTCTAAATAAATTCATAAAAATTCGTGTCTTTGAAATACGCGCAAACATATTTTTATGATTATTTTACAACCGACCATTAATGAACCGAACTGAGCAGGCATACGCCATCCATTATTATCCTTACACGCACACTTATGACTGTGTTCATTATCCTGTGAACTTTCTAATGTGGTCGTCTGTGTGTGTGTGTATGGGAAAGGGTTATTATTTGTCTATTTCGCGTTTTATTATTTATTCGTCGCTTTTGTTTACACTGCTCTAATTTTAAATGAGTTTATTTGTGTTCCATGTTTTGTTGAAATGGGTATTTTATGACAACCTTGTCCGTCTGTCTGTTTTCGTACGACATTGTACATTTTACAGTTCTTCGCCTCTTGTTTTCTGAATGTCACATGATGGACTACGGCTTCTGGTCCTTACCTGTCCTTTTGATTTGACACCGATTTCATTGTTGTCACTGTTCTGATGTCGTATTGCATTTCATTCAGAGAATTTGTCATAAATCCTTTATGTGTGTGATAAGTTTTATGATTGAGTTGAACTAGTTTTCGGTAATTTTATACTAAATTAATATGGAATTTAGGAGGATTTCCGTGAATTTCTCTCAAAAGCCTATGGTGTTGGAGATTGATGATTTGTTTGCTTTGGCGACATTTTATTTGTTATTGAAACACAAATACGAAAATTTAGTTTATTTTCAGAATTCTTAAGAATAGTGCGAACGCGAGATTTTTTAATTAGGTGAACAATAAGAGACCTCATTTTATCGACATTAAATCATTTAATCATATTAATATTTTACAATGTCATGTCCTTCAGTTCACAGAGGAGTATACAGGTTCACAATATTGATTGGACAATACTGCATTATTTGACAAGCGATTTAATAGTTAGTTGTTTTTGGTTTGTCATTTCATCATGGATAGCTTCACATGAGAGCAACCCTAGCACATTTTGAAATTTGCTATCAAAATAATGGTTATGTACAACATTTGGTTTAGAGATGAAGCTCATTTTTAGTTGAATGGGGACATACATAAACAAAATTGTCGCATTCGAAGTGAAGATAATCCACAAACATTTGTCCAAACACCATTACATCCACAGCAAATTACTGGAAGGTGCGATTAATGGGCCGACGATGAACAGAACGTAACTATTAACGTGAAAGGTATAGAGAAATTATAACAAGTTTTTTCTATACTCAATTAGCTTTGTATGGCCCCATGCTACGCATAGGAGACGAAAATCACGTTAAGTGAAGTGGGAAATTGCTTACGGTCTTAGAGCTAGATGAAACTTATTGAAAATATTAAGAATGGTACTGTAATAACAAAGATACAATTTTGTTCGAAAAATCTTGAAAACTATGGGAGATATGGATATTTAAACATAACAAATTGGTCAAGTAATATATAAAAGTGCTAAAGTTCGAATACTCATAACCTTTGTTCAAAGAGAGTTATTTCAATATATTGTTTTGATCTATATCAATGTGGGTGCAGTTTGGAAGATTCGTAACATATTTGTATATTTAAAATGAGATTTTGTTCCAAAAAGTAATATTTTTAAGTGGAAAAATCTGGACCAGATGAAAACTTATACTGTGCCCCACATGTCCAAAAAAAACGCTTTGGGATCGCCGGTAGTTTGTGAGGTAAGTGTAAGAGAATAAGTTAACTTCACAATTTTCTCCTATTTATGAGGAATAAAATTTACAAATCAACTGAAATAAAAAATAATACAGACTTTAAAATACAAAAAACTGTTAACAAATACTCGTATTTGGAGGAAAAAATAGGAGAAAATGTGAACGTTGTTGGCAGACCCCGAATAACATTGCGGAGATCTGTAGAAAGTGAGATGGCATCCATTGGTTTATCCCGGAACTAGGCACGATACGCGGCCAACAACAGAGTCCGATGGCGTACCGCAGTGTTTGACATCTTATGCTCCCAATGGGAGTTCAAGGAACACATATCGCTCACTCACTTCAAGAGTGACATAACTCAGAATTTAAAATTTAACGCGTTGCTCGATTGTGTATCTTTCCATCGTTCAAATTGAGTTACTGTGAAATTGAGAAATGTCAAATGAAATGCAGAAAAAACTTGACGTTTAGGTGTGGTTCACATTCGAAATCGGCCCTTAAAATTTAAACACCCTACAAGAAAAATTATAATATTGACTCAATAAAATTGCTATAGTAACAAAAAAATCAAGGAAATTAATTTATAATTTTGCAGGATATTCAAGGATTAACGATATATTTCATATTTTCACATCCTTCCACCAAACGGACATGAATATTTCATTCCGCTACATTAAAGAGGATTAGCAGAGCTTTTCATTGGTAATAATATCTTCAAAATACATATGTAAAGCCGTTAAGAAGATATGGCTATTTCAACAAATGGTAATTTTGAAAAAAATCCTTTGGATAGGTAACATTGGAGCTCTGTACCACAAACACTACAACGAATTTTGAAAAAGTAAAAAACGTCAAAGAATTCCCTCGAACTAGGAGAATTATTGTGCTACATTTTGTGAAAATTGAAAGGGGTAATTTTTTGAGTAGATCAAACTGCTTTGAAATTACCCGTAAAGGGTGGCCATTTAAAATTTTACATTTGAATCGGCTATAAAAAAGTACTGAAAATTTTTTCAAATTTCTGGTTTTATTGGAAAGGTTGAACTTTGTCATTTAATGATAGAACACAATATGACTACCACGACTGGCTCGGCGATTGAGAATTTTAGGGATGGACGGGTACGGTACGGGTGGGCCAGGTATATCATTCATATGACTACCACGACTGGCTTGGCAGTACCTCAGCCGATCAACACAATGTTTTAGTACATTTTCGATTGTTTCGAGTCGAATCTCTTAAATGGAAACTTCGATTTCATGTTTCAACGCTTCAATTGTCTCTGGATGCTTTGCCCAACATTTGTCCTTAATGGATCCCCACAGAAAATAATCCAAAGGGCTCAAGTCACAAGTCAAAGCAGTTCAAACATGAAATTTTAAATAGCCCACCCTTTATATTGTCTATTAAATTGTCAATATTTATTGCCTAAAACGAACACAATCGTGGTGCAGCAGTTATACTTAAATACAACCGGGGTTCTTATAACTAGTATATCTGAGATGGTGCTAACTCTAACTCGTTTGTGGCCGAGCGTGTTAGAATGCGATGTAATCCGTCTTATGAAATCCAAGTATTAATCGTAATGATACCAAAATCTTTTCGATTTGCCTTATCTGAAATTTGATGGTAATTTTTTTTTAAAAAAATTTTCTTAAAAATTTTCCTTTAAATTAAAGGAAACTTTGAGCACTATAAATGTTAACCATGACACTTTCACGCGGAAAAAGAAGTTTAGCAACTGTCGTTAAAACCATAAGAAAAATTTGGATATAAAAAAAAATATTTTTGGTGGCACGAAAAAACCATAAAAAATAGAAAAAAATAGCACAAAATGTTTTTATTCCAATTATTAAAAACTAGCATACTTACAAAAAAAAAATGCCTATTTGAAGAAAATCTATGGATAAATGTAGAAAGTATAACACTTTTGGTAGAAATAATTGTGAACAGTGGTATATATCAGATGCTGCGCGCCAAAAGTTTAACACATCGATGGAGTTTCCTATGATACCCCAACATTTTATGTCATTTGAGCAATATCCGTCAGCCTGTCCGCCTGTCTGTCTGTTGGTGCTAACGTCAAAGATGGACTTTGTTGGTCAACTCCTTCGAGTATCTCCCACACGAAGGGTCAAAATTTAGTGAAATATTGACCTCATAACTTCTCCTTATAACTACTCAGATTCTTTCAAATTCCATACATAGTATTAGTTTCTTGGCCACGCCCTTTTTGGTACCTCCCATACAAATGGAACATTTTGTACAAAAAGTTAACAACTTATAACTTTGATTCCTGTCCCTAAAAATACTTTACATTTTGTGAAGTGTAATGCTTTTATATTACCTACAGTCCCGGAAAAATGGGAGTTATTGCAACGCCCCTTTTAGTACCTCCCATACAAATGGCCCATTTTGCACAAAAAGTTAACTGCTAAAACTTCGACTCCTGTTTTTACAATATTGGTCATAATGTATAGACTTATCCATAGAACTTTTGCAAATAGACATGGAAAAAACATTTTTTTGCGTTTTTTTATGTTTTTTTTGTAACTGCAAAAAAAGATTTTGTAAAAAAAAACAATTTTTCTAATCGTTTTAACGACTGTTACTAAGCTTCCGTTTCTACGTAAATGTGATGTTTTCAGCATTTCTAGCCCTTATAATTTCCTTTAATTTAAAAGGCTTAATCGAGCTTATACTTCAACAAATTTGATCCAAACACTAAAGGTACCATGATACCATGAACATTGGAATTTTATAAGAAAAACAACTTAAAAAAACTTTACCATAAAAAAATGTATTGTGGTTTCATATAATAGTATGCCTTCACATATCTATACAAAAAAAGGAACCATCATTCCATCAGCATCAAAAATTGCTTACACAAGTTTAGGAAAAAATATAATTTTTTGAGAACATTTTAATCATTTTTTTATTCTTATTTTCCAAAAATCGATTGATTTTTAGAAAATTTGTCTCTTTTAATAAAAATCAATGTTTTTTAAAATAAAAAATCCACTATTTTAAAGTATTGTCCAGTCTTTCCATCTCCTATAAAGTAACAACAAATCGAGATACGCCCTTTCTATATTAAGCCATTGATACATTTATTCCTTAAACTCCCACCGGAAACTTCCAAGTCGTGCAGGACACTTTTAACATTGGAATTTTGTCCTGTTATATGGATACACGACTTGGAAGGCTATGAGTGTCAGATTTACGTTTATTCTATGAGCGTAGATTATAACGTTCAATTCAATGTATCTTCTTTGGTAATTTAATTTAATCTTTAAGAACAACAGTTGGCCTCTGGCAATTCAAGTCTGAGTGATGCCAAAAACATTTTTCTCAACACGCATACCACCACGACCGAATGGGCGGAATCAGCTTCCCAATCCTCAAAAACAATTCACAGCTTTTCTTCCGTGCCACTCAAACGGGGAAATCAATAAAATACGCTTTAATAATACTGGAAAACGCTTTAAGAATCTCACCAACAACAGAAAGAAAAATCCAATTTGGGAAATTCTAATGAAACTAAAGAACTTAACGAACATTACCAGTCAGACAATAACAATGTATGAGATATATACTCAAACATTCAGCAGACTCACTTTCACGCCGCAGTGTTTGCAGAAAATATACTCATCTATATATGTTCATATGTATGTATGTGTATATGTACATATTTTTCCATCATTGCTGAAAGAAGCCAATAAACTCTTTTGAATATTCGCTTGTATTTCATGAAAATGTTGCAGACAACCTTGCCACAAGGTAATTCATCTACACACAGATAGTAGCAACATGTCGGTATTGTACTATTCCCCACACATTATCCATCATCTGGATCCATCAGCGATGAAAATATTCTGAGAGTTGGAATATTTTCACAGTTTTAAAGTTAATTGGGCAGTATTTACATACTCGCATATACATAACTACTAAGAGAGGAATTCATTTCATGCAGTCCTTTTTTTTAAACTTAAATTTAAGGTTTAATAATAATGGAAAAATTCTATTGTGTTAATTTTCGTAAAATTGTGTGCGATGGCTCTGCAATAAAATCGCATGGAGAACATTGAAATACAGGGTTTTCCAACAAGAGGTGTTATTTTGAATCACTTTTGAAAGTTTTATTCTTTGACATTTGACAAGTAGAAAGTACGCCATTACTAAAAATGGAACCATACACGATTCAACAACGCATTGAAATTATTTAAAATCGAAAATCAGCGAAAAATCGTCTTGACTGATGAGGCCCATTTCCACCTCGGTGGCTACGTCAACAAGCAAACTTGTCGCATCTGGGGCTCGGAAAACCCAAGAGTTATTGTTTATATTTCTTTATTATGAAATAAACATCCAAGCATTTATCTCAAAAAATTGCATTTTTCTTTGAATACCAAAATAACACCTCTTGTTGGAAAACCCTATATATTTGTAAAATTAAATCTATTTAATGAAATGTAATTGGGAGGCACATGATAATTTTGATACCTCCATTCCAAAGTGTGACTTACCATGTTTTAAATACTACAAATTATATTCAATCAAAGTTAACCCAATAAAAAGTAATTTACAACATTTTAGAGTTCTTCCGATTTATGCTGTCTGTCCATCTATTCTTGTGATTACAGTTCAGAAGATGTGAAGGGATCTTTACGAAACATGGTACAGAGGCATTTCCTGGAACTGAGACGATCATTATTAAAAATTTAGCAAAATAAGAAAACCAATTTTCGAAGCACTTTTTCACTCCGACTGAGACACCTCCAAAACATAGTTTTTGAAGGCTTCAACAGCTGCTTCGTGCGTCGAAAAATATTGACCACGGAGATTTTTCTTGATGTGAAGGAATAATATGAATTGGGTGCCAAATTAGAGCTGTACGGATGATGACACATCAATTTGACTTATTGAGTGATCAAATAGCCCATTGTTTCAGCTGATGTGTGAGAGCTCGCATTCTCGTGATGCAAAATGATCACTTAAAAAACAATGACAAAATGCTCAAAGTGAAATTATTCTAAACAATGTCAATCCTTCCAATAGAAGTTCTAGTATGCATTTGGCAACAATAGTATTGCAATTACCCGTAATATATGTTACAACTCTCGTATATCTTGACGCTCTACGAAACACATTTTCAACCGATTTGGCTGAAATATAATACATATATATTTCATTAAATTGTTCCTAGTTAAAATTGGGCACATCCTACTATGTTTTCATATAGTCCCCATATAAGGGGAATGTATCTATCCCACCTCCCATACAAATGGACCATTTTCCACAAAAAGTTTACGGATTATAACATTGATTCCAGTCCATATAAATACTTGAAATTGTGTGAAGTGTAATGCTTTTATAGTACCTACAGTTCCGTGAAAAATGGGCTTTATTGCCACGTCAATTTTAGTACCTGTGCAAATGGACCATTTTGCACAAAAAGTTAACGGCTTATAACTTTGATTCCAGTCCACACAAATACTTACAGTTTTGTGGAGTGTAATACCTCTACAGTACCTATAGTCCCGTGCAAAATGGGCGATATTAGCACGCCCCTTTTGGTATCTCTTATACAAATGGACCATTTTGCGCAAAAAATATACGGCTTATAACTTGGTTTCCTGCACATACTAATACCTGCAATTTTGTACAGCGTAATGTTTTTATAGTACCTATAGTATATTACAAAATGGGCGTTATTTTCACGACTCTTTTGGCATTTCCAAAAAAAAATGCCAAATAAAAAATATGAAAAATTATTTTTTTTTAATTTCCCTATTTTTACAATATTGGTTATAATTTATCCATAGATATTTTGCCAATAGGCATTGTTTTCTTCGTTAGGATAGCTTCCACGAAATAGAACAAAATTTTTTTTAGAAAATTGGAATTTAAGAAAAAAAAAATTCAAATAAACTTTACCATAAACAATTTTTTTTTTGGCTTCATCAAATAGTATAAATCAATCTATTAAAAAAAATTTTAGTTTTCGGACTCAAAAAAAAATTTTTCTTGTCCACTAACATGCCAGTCTCACAATATACTCACGCGTACACTATGCGTGAATATCGGAGTTATTCACAAATTTTCTTTCACATTTAACTTTTATGAATTGGCAACAAAATCGAACTGAAATATACCCAATAAGACAAAAGTTATGGCAAAAATTTGATGTTTTGCCTTTTTTGTCATATTTTGGAGTTATAGAAGAAGTTATTTAAAAAACCAGTAAGGAAAGGCTAAAGTCGGGCGGGGCCGACTATATAATACCCTACACCACTCTCGTAACATTGAATAACTCTGATATATAAATGTTGTAATTCATGTATAAATTGTTTACATAAATTTACTTTTGGGACATTTTATACCCTGTACCACAGTGTGGTGTAGGGTATAAAAACGATTGGATCTAAAGAGCCAAATCGGATGAAACATATTTATGGGAGCTATAGCTAAATCTTAACCGATTTTCTTCAAATTCGGCAGTGTTGGTTCATGGATCAAGAAACTCTACCATTATAAATTTCAAAACGATTGGATGTAAAATACAGCTTTTATAGGACTAAATGGCCAAATCGGACGAAACATATATATGGGAGCTATAGCTAAATCTTAACCGATTTTCTTCATGATTGGATGTAAAATACAGCTTCTACAGGACTAAAGAGCAAAATCGGACGAAACATATATATGGGAGCTATAGCTAAATCTTAACCGATTTTCTTCAAATTCGGCAATGTTGGTTCATGGATCAAGAAACTCTACCATTCTAAATTTCAAAACGATCGGATGTAAAATACAGCTTCTATAGGACTAAAGGGCCAAATCGGACGAAACATATATATGGGAGATATAGCTAAATCTTAACCGATTTTCTTAAAATTCGGCAATGTTGGTTCATGGATCAAGAAACTCTACCATTCTTAATTTAAAAATGATTGGATGTAAAATACAGCTTCTACAGGACTAAAGAGCAAAATCGGACGAAACATATATATGGGAGCTATAGCTAAATCTTAACTGATTTTCTTCAAATTCGGTAGTGTTGGTTCATGGATCAAGAAACTGTACCATTCTAAATTTCAAAACGATTGGATGTAAAATACAGCTTCTATAGGACTAAAGGGCCAAATCGGACGAAAGATATATGGGAGCTCTATCTAAATCTGAACCGATTTCAACCAAATTCAATAGCGATCTTAACAGTCGCGAAATACTCTAAACTGCAAAATTTCAGAACGATCGGAGTGAAATTGCGACCTGTAGTCGACGAACAACTTTACATGGACAGACGGACGGACGGACGGACGTACATCGTTAAATCGACTCAGCTAGTGATTCTGAGTCGATCGGTATACTTTAAGGTGGGTCTAGCTGTGTTATTTTCAGGTGTAACAAACATCTGCCGTGAAACAAATTTATAACTTATGTATCACAGCGTGGTGTAGGGTATAACAATTTTAAATAAACTTTAGCATAAACAATTTTTTTTGGCTTCATTAAATAGTATAACTCAATCTATTAAAAAAAGAGTTTAGTTTTCGGACTCAAAAAAAATGTTCTTGTCCACTAACATGCCAGTCTCACAATATATTCACGCGTACACTATGCGTGAATATCGGAGTTATTCACAAATTTTCTTCCACATTTAACTTGTATGAATTGGCAACAAAATTTGCTATATTATAAAAAATCGATCTGATATACCCAATAAGACAAAAGTTAAGGCAAAAAATTTAATTTTTGCCTTTTTTGTCATATTTTGCAGTTATAGAAGAAGTTATTTAAAAAACCAGTAAGGAAAGGCTAAAGTCGGGCGGTGCCGACTATATAATACCCTACACCACTCTTGTAATATTCAATAACTCTGATATATAAATTTTGTAATTCATGTATAAATTGTTTACATAAATTTACTTTTGGGACATTTTATACTTAAATAATACCCTGTACCACAGTGTGGTGTAGGGTATAAAAACGATTGGATCTAAAGAGCCAAATCGGATGAAACATATATATGGGAGCTATAGCTAAATCTTAACCGATTTTCTTCGAATTCGGCAATGTTGGTTCATGGATCAAGAAACTCTACCATTCTAAATTTCAAAACGATCGGATGTAAAATACAGCTTCTATAGAACTAAAGGACCAAATCGGACGAAATATATATATGGGAGCTATATCTAAATCTGAACCGATTTTCTTCAAATTCGGCAATGTTGGTTCATGGGTCAAGAAACTCTACCATTCTAAATTTCAAAACGATCGGATGTAAAATACAGCTTATATAGGACTAAAGGGCCAAATCGGACGAAACATATTTATGGGAGCTATAGCAAAATCTTAACCGATTTTCTTCAAATTCGGCAATGTTGGTTCATGGATCAAGAAACTCTACCATGCTAAATTTCAAAACGATCGGATGTAAAATACAGCTTCTATAGGACTAAAGGTCCAAATCGGACGAAACATATATATGGAAGCTATATCTAAATCTGAACCGATTTCAACCAAATTCAATAGCGATCTTAACAGCCGCGAAATACTCTAAACTGGAAAATTTCAGAACGATCGGAGTGAAATTGCGACCTGTAGTCGACGAACAACTTTTTATGGACAGACGGACGGACGGACGGACAGACATCGTTAAATCGACTCAGCTAGTGATTCATCAACATCTGCCGTGAAACAAACTTATAATACCCTGTACCACAGAGTGGTGTAGGGTATAAATATAACATACTTATATTCACATTAAAGGAAATTTCCTATAGAATATTCTGGAAGAACGAACGGGTCAAAAATATTCATTGCTATTGTTGCTAAGCTTCTCCAATTAACACAATTTTTTACACAAATTCAAAAGTAAACCACATTTTCGGAAATGGGAAAGCTAATTCTATCATTATTACGTATGTAAAGAAAAAATCACACGATTCCCAAAATAATTTCGACAATCTCTAAAAACGATTTTGTTCTTTTTCCGCAAAATCTGTTATAACAGAAGCCTGGCTCAAAATTAATTCCTCAGTTTATCATTTAACATATTGATAAATATAAAAATGGAAAAGGTTATCATATTCAAGCATTGAGTTTTGCCATTAACACAATTTGTTGACCGATTCTATTGTCGAAAGTATTCTCCAGGAAGTTTCCTTTAAGATGAATATAAATGTGTTAAACTTTATTATCCCCTCACCTTAGAGAGGAGTGTATATATCATTTGCTACGAGCCAAAAGTGTAACACATCGAAGGAGTGACCTAAGAACCCAAGTATGTTTGGCGGAAATGCGATTTGGGTCATTTTAAGTCATTTGAGCAATGTCCGTCCGTCCGTCAGTGTGTCTGTCTGCTGGCTGGTGCGCAACATAACTCTCGAAAGGATTGACCGATTGACTTTAAATTTGGTATACGTTAATATTTTTCTCTACCTCCGGCTAAGTTCGAAGATGGGCCATATTGGTCTACTCCTTCTAGTACCTCCCCCACTAAAGGTTAACATTTTGTGAAATATTAATTCTTTAATAACTTCTATACTACTTACTCGAAGCTTCTGAAATTTCACTCATAATATTAGTTTATTGGTCGCTAACGCCTCGGGAAAAAAGGGGAACGTTGTCAATAGTTAACTGCTTGTAATGCTTTATAACTTTAACACCAGTTCAAGTACGACATAATTGAAATTTTGTACAGTGTAATACTTTTATAGAACCTATAGTCCAGAGAAAAGTGGACATTATTGGCAGTCCCCTTTGATAATAATTCAACAAAAACAAAATAAATAAATAAATTTACGAATATTTTTTTGGGACTGAAGGTGAGGGCATTCATAAGTCGGTTTATCCGAACTTTCTTACTTGTTTTTATCATTTCCTATATATCTCCAAAATAATACATATGGGCATTTCTCCAATGTCGAATGCGACATTCGTACGCATTCAGAGTGAACAAAACGTATGCCAAAACATTATTTCATTTTGACAAAAGGCGAAACTTATTGCTCTTGATTAGCACTATAATTGGTGCTAAGTTTGATTTTGCCCAAATGTTCGTTTTTAATTACAAAAAACCAAGCCATTCGCGCGCGACAGAAACAGAAGTCGCTGTCAATGCAAACCAATCAGACAGTGATTTCAGGGAAGGAATATTTTAATGCGACTAATTTTAAAATTTTATTCAAAAATATTAAGTAGCTTAGTTTTTATTTAATTTTAATCACATTCACACGCGACATTTTATTTCATCGTTCTTTTCATGTTTATTTTTTTACCTTTTACCAAAGGTTGATTAAAAATGATATTCAATATATTTATTGTCACAACAAAAATGATTTTTCTTATACCCCTTAAATACAAATCAAGATTTAAAAGAGAGACCATTAATCAGAAAATAACATACAATACAAATGTTTAAGACATAAATTTTGCAATTATTCGAATTTGCGCTCAAATTTTTTAAAATGTGTTATGAATAAATGTAGTTTTTTGGGAAAATTAGTTAAATTTGATAGATTCCCTATAAAAAAATATAAAAATATTTCAATTTTTTGGCTGCGGTTGACATCTCGTTGGAAATGCCCACATACCTTTTCGCAATAAAATACAAAATTGTTTTGAAAATACAAGTATAAATAGATATTGTCATAACTTTTATCTCAGTGGGTACATCTGACCGAAATTTTTTACAAAGTATACACAATTTTGTTGTCAATTCAGAAAAATCGGTTTATATTCTGCACCGATATTAACAAAGCTAGGACAGGGTCTGGAAAAAAATTAAAAATTATCTATATTCAAATGCAGACAGAAATGGAAAACCGCCTTAAAATATTTAAAAATTGTCAATGAAATATTTTGTAGTTAGAAGGTCTTGACAACAGAAATCGAAAGTAGTTCGCGAATCATTATATTTGCAAAATTGGATTCTTAGATTTTTCCGTTTATCTTATATACTAAAAGCCGGGATCCACATTTGGAGAAAATGTGGCTTACCTTTGAAATTTGTGTAAACAATTTTATACACTACAGAGCAGCACATTTGCCGATTATCTATACAACTCTAAATGCAATATGGCAGATGATGCAGAATGTAGTCCGAATGTCTTGTTATTATTATTACATTAAAATGTCTTTCGATTGATAACTTCGTTCCAAAGTATGCTAAGTTAAATTAGCACGTTTTTAGGGATATTGCATTGAAAAATTCTAAACTATATTCAGTCAAAATGTGGAGTTTTCAGTTTATTTCAACTGAGTCCTGGATATGTGTAGACTCATAAAGAAAACATTCTTTCCATAGGAGCGAAGTTTAAAACACTTTGTATTACCGACAAAAGAAATTTATTTAGCTAATATAATATTCATGATGAGCATAGGCAATTTCGTTTATACACGGAGAACAAAACAGGAAACAAAATATATCTGGGAGCAATATTTAAATAAAATATACTTTGGTGCAAATATTGTATAGTTACATAGCGGAGAAAATGTTCAAATTTCTTTTATCAATGTTATTTTCTTCGGAGTTTTGGTGGAGGTTGTCCTAAAAAACGGGGAAGTATTTAAATTGATCACAGAATATGTTTTCCGACTTATGGGAAAAAAGTTAATATCAATACCATCTCAAATATGTTTCCAGAAAATATACTACATAAGCCATTTTTTTGCTTAGGGTAGGAAATACATCTGGGATAAAGAATTTGTTCTTGTTTTAGAATTGAAATGTTTCAAGAACAATCATTAAATTCATTAAAAAATACACTCTGGATTATAAGTTCTTTGAACTGATCTGTATTGTCATTCAAGGGTCAAATAGGAGCAGTGCACCTTATCAGGGTTCGGGTCACATTCTTTACGAAAATCGTTAACGCAAATCCTATAAAAGATCATTTACTTCAGTTCGAAGTGTTGAGTATATATCACATTCGGTATCGTAATACTTTTGTCATTCTTCTGATTTGAAAGAGAGCACCACACAAAAACAAATGAATAATATTAATGAACTTTTAAATAAAAAAAATGGTATTTCCTAACTGTAGTACCGAAATCATTAGAAGAAATCACACCATAGTTTCTAAAATGAAAACAAAAAACTAAAGACAAAGTATCTAAGGCAAATCAATGGAGAATTGACATCGAACAATAAAGACACTGGAGGGCTTTGACTGTTTATCCAATGAGCTACAATGGCATAGAGAAACATGATTAATTACTATCCAATCATGGAAGCAGTGAAACATTTCGAAAAAAAAATGCCATAAGAAATCGATCGAGAAATACTTCAGACATAAAACAATTTAAATTATATCTCGCAAATGATTAATGATTATAGCCGTATTCTGCAATTGCCGTAATTATTTAGCAAAAGGAATGACATTAAATAAATTTATTAATTCTCTGATTTTTGTTTTTTTTAAGCGAAAGACAATTTGCCATAAACCTCTTTAATGTGCAGCCAATCGGAGGTGGTATTAAAGACAACAGTAGCAGCAATTATCAACAGATTCATGATGCTTGACGGGCGATTTGAATGCGAATGATTGTGACGTCGATACTGTTCTCTGCAGTGAGTGCGACTTATTATGACCTTTGAGTGGTTTAATTAAACTTCAGATGTATGCCATTGAAGACCATCTTTTTTGCCTGTTGTTAAACAGGCTCACTTGGGACTGGAGCGCCTGGAGGCCCACCTGTCTGGTTGTCATACTGCTGTATGTCGAATAGTGCAGCGCACATTATTGTTTTCAAATGTTCAAACAATAATTCAAACATTTCATTCTGTTGGAAAATAATACCTATAAATGAACTTTTGACTTACTCGGTATGTACATACTTATACATTAGGGTGGCTTATAAAGTTCCCGATTTTCAAAGTGTACATCGTCATTAGAAATGCAAACGTCCCTGACTGACAAGAAGCTCAAAATCTACTTTCTGATCGATTATTGTGTATTTGACGAACCTACATTTTCACACAAAAAATTTAGAATCGTACGATCAAAAGTATCAATATTATCAACGAAATACGATTTAACTACATGAGAATTTAATTGATTAATACAAAAAGTATGCCTTATTGATTTTTCGTTGAACCGTATCCGTGCTTCATACAGGGTTTTCCAACAAGAGGTGTTATTTTGAATCACCCGGTATTTCGCTAGCTGTCACTTTTCAACGTTTTATTCTTTGACATTTGAGAAGTAGAAACTACCCCATTACTACAAATGGAACGATACACGATTCAACAACGCATTGAAATTATTAAAATTCACTACAAAAATGGTGAAAATCTTGCAGTCACAGTTCGCAAAACTAAAGCATTTTTGGGTTGTCGTGAAGCACCTTGTCGGACAGAATTTAGTGGAAAAACTCGAGCTGTTGGGACAAGTTAGTGATGTGAAGAATAAAACCCGTGCACGTCGCTCAAGAACAACTGAGAATATTGCTGCTGTAGCCCAAAGTGTTGAAGAGGAAGGCGGGGTCATTGGACCTTACTTTTTCGAAAATGAGGTTGGATCAACAGTTGAATTGCGCTATCGAGAGATGATTAATGATTTTTTATGGTCGGAGTTGGATGGTATTGATCTGGACAACGTTTACTTTCAACAAGACGGCGCTACGTGCCACACAAGCAACGAAATCATTGCTCTGTTACGGGAAAAGTTTCCGGACCGTGTTATCTCTCGAAGAGGTGATCACAATTGACCACCGAGATCTTGTGATTTAACACCTTGCGACTTCTTCCTTTGGGGTCACGTGAAAGATAAGGTCTACGCCAACAGCCTAGCGTCGATTCAAGACCTCAAAGATAGAATTCGTGAGGCTATCGAGGACATAGGGCAGCCATTTTGCGATTTGGTTATGGACAATTTTATGAATTTCATGAAAAGGATATGGTCCTGTAAGCGTGGTCGTGGTGGCCATTTGGCTGATGTTGTTTTTCATTATTAACGGCATACCTTCCTCTTTATTATGAAATAAACGTCCGATCATTTATCTCAAAAAATTCCATTTTTCTTTGAATACCAAAATAACACCTCTTGTTGGAAACCCCTTTATAGTCACGTCTATTTGTGCCTTCCGATTCTTGATCTATGAAAGAATACTGCGCAACGCCCCTTTTTGCCATGTTAGGGAGGTGTATGGTATTATATAGTCGGCCCGTCCGACTTTCTGTCTTTCTTTACTGGTTTTAAAAGATTTCCAATGGCCTATTCGATTTTGATATATTCCTATTCATTGATATTCCTATTCATTTTGATATTTGCAAAAATGTTAAAAAGGTTTTAAGTTAGTCAGAGTAATACTACAAGCTATTGCAAATAGATGGTCCTTTGGTGGGTCGTAATAGATAAAGTTAATTTAAGAGAAATTTCCAATGTTTAATACTTTTAAGTATTACAAGTTTTTCTAAAATCGTTAGTATTGCAACAAAATATTGATAGAAATAAGAATAGGGAATTTTTAATATTAACAAGTCACGTTGTTTGAAAGAGAACATCTTTTTTGAGGATTTTTTTTAAATTTATATTTTTTTCTTTTTAATTAAATTTCGAATATGTACAGGGCGCTCACAGTCACGTTGTTTGAAAGAGAACACAACGAGTATTTTTTGGGGATTTTTGTTTAATTTATATTTTTCTTCTTTTTATTTAAATTTCGAATATGTACAGGGCGCTCACAAATCAAAGCAGGTAATTAGATTTTTGAGGAATCAACATTTGTAAGGTTATGGACATTTTTCTTCTTTTTCTGTACATATAAACCAAAGAAATTTTTAAAAAATTGGAAGGCCTGCTCAGTAAAAGTGTTTCCAATCGAGATAGAGACAGAAATTTGGTATAGATACTTCTTATAGCTGCAGGTAACTTGGTATTGGAAATGGGTAATATCGGTCCATATTTTGATATAGCCCCCATATATAGCATCTCTCCGATTTGACTTCTTAACGCCCTTAAGGCCACAAATGACGACTGATAGGACTGAAAGTTGGTAACTGGGGTTTATTTATACCCGGACTCCTTTACACGAAGAACGGGGGCAATATCATAGGTACATGTTCTGATATTGCCCCCGTAAAAGGGTATAATGAGTTTATTTGTACCCGAAACCATTCACATGCGATCCAGGGTATGTATATAAGATTCGACATGGCCGAACTTAATCATTCTTACATGTTATTTTTCTTTTTTTAAAAAATAAATCCTAAGAAGTTCCTATTTTACCATATAGACATTTTTTAGTCAAAAATGAAATTCATAGGCCAATGATAAAAATTCTGAGCCAAAATCATTTTGAGTTATTGCTTACATCCAAACTATTAAAAAAACAACAAAAAAAGACACAGCACTCGCTAAAACTGGGAAAAATTGTGATGATGTTGCGTACATCCATTCATATGTACATATATACCAGGAATGTATATACAAAAACAATAAATACATACATATGTATGTAAAATAGTTAATTTTTTATTTTATTTAATTTAAAGTTAATGCTTACAACGAAGCTATTCCAAAAAAGCATCTATAAGATACAAATAAAAAACACAATACTCGATAACAGTGGAAGAAAATGTGATAATGTTGTGTATATCAATACATAGAATGTACGAGGAATATGTATACAAAACACCCATTTCCCTTCCAATCTAATCCTTCTCGGGCAATCCTGACTACTTCCTTTGTCGCTAACGACACTTATTCTAGTGCTCCTTTTGCTGCTGCTTCTACTTCTCCTTCCTGCTGCTGTACACATTCATCTGTATACAGTATTTCAGCGATAAAAAAAAAACATTTTACAGAACAAACATATAAAAAGGGGACGTCACAATACTTTTCGGTTTCGGTGCTCCGAGCCACTGCTTTAAGTACGAATGTGTGTGTATGTGAATGTCGTCCATCGTCCGTACCCACACACCCATATGTATACAGAAAGATATACAAAGTATATGCTTTCCTTATTCAACCTTCTTTCTATTGCGGGCACACACCCAAAATGGAAATGATATTTTCTTACTCTGTCACACATTGTCA
Organism: Eudasyphora cyanicolor; assembly: GCA_963930755.1. Classification (NCBI taxonomy): domain Eukaryota; kingdom Metazoa; phylum Arthropoda; class Insecta; order Diptera; family Muscidae; genus Eudasyphora; species Eudasyphora cyanicolor. The sequence goes on along the minus strand of OZ005736.1, from coordinate 168,067,125 downwards.
TCCAAAGTGTAGGGCTCTTTATATATATACTTATGTATGTATATGGATGCATGGACGTGATGTAATCTTGTGTATATTCGACCGATGTTGGAATGTTTTCGTGTAGTGTGACGCTTGTGGTGTGCTGTATGTGGGGTACATTGGAATGCTCGCTGGACCATATGACCACCATATAAGGTTGACATGCGACAGACGATTACAACGGCGACTGCGACGACGACGAAGATTTTTTGGTGACCGTTTCATTTGTGTCGTTCCATATGGGTACGCTGGCAGCAGCCCCCCACAATGAGCCATGCTCTCTCACTCTCTTTAGATCTAGTTTGATTTTCTCCGAGATGCGCAGTTTCTCACTTTTCAAGTTTATTTGTGAACAATATCCGCAAAACTCTCTGATGGCTGCAAAATCTCCATAGTAGTGGCTCTCATAGTATTCTCTGTGAATATTTTGTCAGAGAGAGTTTGGTCACTGTAGTTTTCAGATTTTGTGCATGAATCGACCATACTTCGACGTCGTCGCCGTCGTCCCCACAAATCGGTTTGTGTTTACATAGCAAAAGCTGTGCCAAGTGTCGTTCGTTTGTCCCCAACTGGTTGGCAACTGGATGGCTTTGCGTGTGACAGAGTTAAAGCATTAACTTTGGCCAGCGCAACACCCAACCCTCACTCGTTCGGTGTGTGTTTGTGTAACTGTGGCTGTGTGTGTGTGGGAATAGTATAAACTGTGTATACACGAATGAAATGGCAATTTTCGAAATTGTCGTCTTTATCCGCCCAATAAATGCAACTACTACCGCCTCGGCGGCTGCTTCTGTGTCATACGACAAGCGCAACCCAGCGATCAACCGTTAAACCCACTTCCCCATAAGGGGTAAGGGGTCCTTTGCACAGGGTTTCTTAGAATATTTTTGTCCCGTTTGATAACTGCATTACCATGTGGTTGTTTTTGTTGCCGCTATATACAGAGCTGCTGCTGCTATTGAGGGTTTTTTCTCATTGTACAAGTTACAATAAAAAAATGTCATTCATTTCTGTCTCCGTGCTATAGCTACATCTCTTTCCCTCTTCCACTTGTGTCAATGTTACTCTTCGCTCTTGTGTGTCACAAAGACCGTATAGTTTGTTGTTGTGTTGGGTTGGTAGTTGGATTTCATTGTGACATTCTCTATGTGCAGAGACCCAGAGACAAAAAGCATTCATGTGGCCGTGGTGTGTGTACATACATACATACACTTTTATGTATGAAACTAAATTTTATGGGGGACGATAATTGTCGCTACCGTTGTTTTTGCCCGAGATGTCGCCGTCGCCATACGATGATGTGGTGTGGTAAATGGGAATTGGCTGGCTGAATTCTATTATGTGGCGTGTGTGTGATTGCTCGTTTTCAAATGAACCAATGGTATTACAGTGTTATTGGAGACATATTTATATGAATAACTTTGAGGAAGTTGTACATATATTATTAAGAGGAAAAACCCCCTCCCCCTCAAACAGAAAACTATTTCCCGTATCAGGTTCAAGACTACTGCACTTAGAAAAACATGTGGTTTTCATTTTAAAACTTAATATTTTGGGAAAATCATTCGACAGAATATTGTAATATAAGTACATCATTCCAAAACATGCCAAGTCAAAAAAAACCTTTATAATGCAAATCGAATGACATCTACTGTATGAATAAATTTTGATTGGAATGACGGATGGACACCAAATTTTTACTGAAAATATATGGAATATTTAGAATTTAAAAATGCATATCGACACCTCCATTCTAAAACACGCTAAGTCGACTTAGCATTTTTATAGGGAGATTGCATTTTTAACTTCAAAATATTCCAAATTATATTCAGCCAAAATTTGGTGTTTATCCGTAGACCCTATCAAAAGTTATTCAAAAAACAGTACAGATCATTCGATTTGCATTATGAAGAAATTCCACACAAATTTGAAAAAAGCATCAAACTTTGATCGCCTCTCCTGGAAAACTACCTTTTTGCACTTAGCATAGTTTAGAATGGAGGTATCGATATACATATGATATTTTGATAATATTCCAAGTCATCATTTGTTGTCAATTCTTCAAGTAATTTATTGTTATTTGTTTACAAACATCGATTATCTTTGAGTTCTGAAAAACTTAAAACAATAAAGGATCGATATACATCGGTATTTTCTGAATATTTAAATGCAAATTTTTGTTTCGGAAATAATAGATCAAATAAAAAATATTAGGATTGAAACAAAGATTTGTTTAGAACAATATCTTCCCAAATTGTTTGTTACAAATATTATAGGTATATGTAGGTACTTAGAGAGTACACGCTGAAAAAAATCGTTTCTGTAGTATATTGTCCCAAACATATTCTGCTTGAAACATATCGCACCTGTTCCACAAAAGGGTAACAACTCAAAATTTATAAATTTTGCCTTTTTGCAAGAAATCAACGTACAATGGCAATTTCTACCCACTGCAAAAAATATCCATTAATTTTTCTCCTTTTTCATAATAAAAACCCGTTATGACTCTCTCTGTGTTTTCAGAATAACGTCTTTAGATTCAACTAAAGAGTTACATTTTGAATTATCTCCAATTGCTTAAGCAAATGGAACCATTGATTTATCATCTAAAGAGTACTATTTTTAGTTGTGCCCTTTTCAACTTATAATCCGAGTAAGATTTTTCAGTTAAAAAAGTACATCTCAAAATAATACGACTATTTACATAATTTTTTTTTTCAGGAAAAGAGTAACAAATCAAAAAAGTTGTTATTTTTCTATAATCAATAAAAAAACAAAAAAGAAAATAGCGTTATTATTTTTTCTATGATATTTTCTTGCGGAATATTAACGGAAACAGTTTTTGGCCTCTACTGAAATTTTTAAATTTTGAGTTTTTACCCTTTTGTGGAACAGGTGCGATATGTTTAAAGCTTACTCTAAATATGTAATATTTGGCACAAACAAATATTATATATTTGGGTAGATATTGTTCCGAACAAATCGTTGTTTCCATCCAATAATATTTTATTTGGGACTATTATTTCCAACGTTGCATTCAAGTATTCAAAAAATATATCGATACTTTAAACTTGATGCAAGTTTTAAGTTTTTCTGTAATGGAATGTTATATTTTATAAAAATTTTAAATGTTTGTAAAATTCATTTATAATTGAAATCGATGGATTCACAACAAACGATGACTTGGAATATTTAGAAATTAATAATGAGCGCTTTAAATCTTTTTTGCAATTTTTTAAAAAAAAAATTCTGAATAGAGAACCTTTCAAGAATTTTGTGTGAAAATTTGAGGTGAATCGGAGCAAAACTAACGAAGATACAGCAGTCTAAACAACTGCGCTTCATATGTGACTCAGTACATCAGAAAAACTTTAAAGCTTTTTTCGCACAACCCATGCTTTCAAAGACGGTGCCCGTCATAACTTAAAAACTACTGAACCGATCCTTTTGGAATTGTTAACACTTTTTCTTTACATACTTTACGAGGTAACGCTGTCGAGTTTAATTTGTTTGTAAACTAATTTTTTATTTGAGAATGATAGTTCGCAAATATATATTTTTTTGTTGTAATATATTAATATATGCGCTCCAAATAAATTTTAATGATTTTCAAATAAAATGTATTTATTCATAAATATATAATATTTAAAAATCTCTTTTCCAAACATAATATTTTCAATCATATCAAAAACAGCGATTTTGCCACGTGAACCCTAAACATTCCGTCGGCTTAATGCTATTTTGGCCCATACGCCATTTTTGTAGGTTTTGAGTTTGGAGTTGATAACATAGTGCGACAAAATAAACTCAAGTTGAGAAGCAAATGACGCGATACAATTTTTCCTGTACGTCTTTTCGAGTAAAACACCAATCTTTTTTTGGAATTCCCCGGACACCCCCAAAATCCGGATTTTCGGGTAAAAAACCGATTTTCTTGCCTTTTTTCACTTGAACGCCTATAACTTTGTAAATTATTAACACATTTTCAATCTCTAAAAGAATTTGGAAAGAAGAGAATTAGACCTTTCGAACGATGTATATCTTATTTATGTGAAGCTGTAGTAATATAGGTTTATTTGTCCTACAAACACTTTTTTTCATTTTTGTCCGTTTATTTTTATATTGTGAGATAACCGTACGATTAATTAATTTACGTATATAGTCTATTTTACAAGGAAAAAAATGCAACCAGTCTCTTAAAAATTCGTTAGCAATTGACGGAGTTATTAATATTTCATTAAAACTAAATCGGTATATAAACACTAGGACAAATAAATCTATATTCCTACAGCTTCAAATAAACAAAATATACATCGAAAGGTTCGAAAGGTCTAATTCTCTTCTTTCCAAATTCTTTTAGATTTAATAAATAACAAAGTCATAGGCGTTCAAGTGAAAAAAGACAAGAAAATCGGGTTTTACCCGTAAATCCGGATTTTGGGGGTGTCCGGCAAATTTCGTAGAGCAAACGTTGTTCTACTCGCCAAAACCTACAAGAAAAATTGTATCGCGGTTTTTGGACTGTCACACTGTGTAATATGTGTTTCAAGCATGCTATTTCATAATCTGCAATAATATTTTCCTATCTCGTCTAGTTTTCGAATGTTGGTAGGGTAAATCGATTTAGCTCTGATTTACGGGAAATAATTTTGATATTTTTTCTATGTCTTCATTTTTCTATCGCCCTATATTTTTTACTCTCGATTTTACGTTCTTTCGTTCACAATATCGACACCTCCATTCTAAACTCTGCTAAGTGAAAAAAGGTAGTTTTTCAGGAGAGGCGATCAAAGTTTGATTAATTTTTTAAATTTTTGTGGAATTCCTTTGTAATGGAAATCGAATGACCTTTACTTGTTATCAGGTTAAAGGATAAGTGCCAAATTTTGACTGAACATAATTTGGAATATTTAGAAGTTAAAAATGCAATCTCCCTCAAAACATTCTAAGTCGACTTAGAATATTTTAGAATGATGGTATCGATATATAATATACTCTTCTTCCATACCGACCCTTTTTGTTATAACTTGCTTATTTTTTAATGTCATGGCATAGAAATGCATGAGAATCATACAATCACTGTTGGGAACTCTATGGAATATAAAGTGTGTAACTCTTCAGTCTCGTTTTTGCACAAACAAAAAAATGCGTTTTTCACCGGTAAAAGCAATTTTGTTCCAAAATGGCGTATGGAACAAAATAGCATTAAGTCGACGATGTATCGCTCACTTACTTCAAGGGTGACATAACTCAATATTTTTAATTGCTGAGGTTACCTTCACGCAGAAAGAAAATCGCTTCTGTTGTATATTGTCCCATATATATTAGGCTTGAAACATATATATGTTTAAAGTACGCTCTAAACATAATTTTTTTACACACAAAAAATATGTATATTATTAGAAAGATGATGTTCCAAAAAAATCTTTGTTTCCGTCCTAATACATTATATTTGGAACTATTATTTACGAAACAAATATTTATTTGTATTTAAATATTCTGAAAATATATCAATACCTTAATTTTAAGACTTATTTTCTATTTTCAATAATTCAACGTTCATTTTTTCAGAAATGTTCTTAAATGCTCCTAAAATGCCTTTATATTAAAATCTATTGCTGCCAACCCACAAAGCAAAGTATCATTATGCAAGATTATACGATTTCAATTATAATGGAATTTTACAAACATTTAAAATTTCAGATAAAATTAACGTTGAATTACTGAAAAACACAAAACTGGTCTAAAAATTGAGGTATTGATATATTTTCTGAATACATAAATTTAAATTAATATTTGTTTCATAAATAATAGCCAAAATAAAAAATATAAGGGCGGAAACAGAGTTTTCTCTAGAACATCTTCCCAAGTATATCATTATTTTGTGTTCAAAATATAATATATTTAGAGTGAACCCTAAACATTTGTATATTACAAGCAGAATATGTTTGGGACAATATACTACAAAATCGATTTTTTCAGCGTGCAGCCGAACAAAATATTTGTCAGGTGAGAATTTATTCGGTTTAAGACCATATGTTTCAGTTACTTTCTCTCTATTGCAAAAATGTAATAGAAACAAATACAAAAATTGGTTGAGAATTTTAATTGCTTGGTAGAATTGACTGCAGTTTTGATAGACACCACTCTATCATCTTCAGAATTCAATAGCAATAATGTATGTCTTTAACTTAAATCAGCTGAAATACTTATGGAAGTACTTAAGTGATTTTAACAAGAGCTACTAACCAAACCCGTATTTTGCCGAACTAAGTCAACATACTAAAACTCTCATGCTCACGAAGCGAAACCAAGCAAAAAACAAAAATATATTGATATGAGAGTTTTAGTATGTTGACTTATTTCAGCAAAATACGTAAACATATATATGCTTCAAGCCGAATATGTTTAGGACAGTATACTACAGAAGCGATTTTTTTTCAGCGTGTATGTTGTCAGCTTCTTCTTTAAAAATTATTTGTTAATGAATAAGGTTATATCGTGGAAGTAGTTAAGAGAAATTATTCGTAAAAAGCATTTCTATACATGCAGACAGAAAACTGTTTGGTTGCCTCCATCGAATTATTTGCCAACAGTAGTTCTGTATGCTATCATACGATTCCATTAGGACAACCAACATTTTGTTTGTGGTATTCTTCTGCTTCACGTTAAAAACAGTCATATTTGGTTGCGCCAACTGAGAAAATGGTGGAAATTTTCTTTTGTATGTTGCCACAACCAACTATTTTTAAAAATTGGTTGTTCTGACAATTTGTCAGTCAAATACTACCGGCAACAATTAAAAACAGTTTACATTAATTTTTATTTTATTTATTGAACAAACAAAAAACATAACAATTCATAACATAATTTAAAATCCCATATTAAAAATTCATCACTATTGTGACATGTGGAAATATTTGACACAAATTTTAGTACACGAGAGTACAATGCATAATAAAACTTGTATGCAAACATCGCTTAACCTTGTGCCTTCAATTTCATGATTGTTGCTTTTATTTTTATTTATGTAAAACATTTTGCACAACATATTCGGCATTCCACACATTATTATCCACACGAAATTGTATTTGACTACATATACCGTTCTTGAAAAAAATGTTGAAGTTTTTTTATGTCGAATAATTTTATTTTTTGTTTGTCATGTATCAACAAAAGAATAGCAACCAAGCTTTCGGTTGTATTTCCACAAATATATTTAATTATTCTAAATTTGGGAAATTATTGAGATAACCAAAAAACGATTATTTATTAATATTTTTTTATTATAGTAATAAATTATTCGTTGCAATAATAATCTTTGTTATATTGATACAATTTCTGTTGTCAAGAGTAAAACATTCGTTGTCACTACCACTAATCGATCATATCGTACTATAATGAAAATTTTAAAGTGGTTACCCCAACTAACCGAGTGTTAAAGAAAAAAACTATCTTAAATCGATTGATACAACCATCAATTTAGTTGCAAGCATTTTCATTTGATCGTATCCATGTTATTATTGTTGTTTTAACTATTTATACACGCTGAAAAAAAATCGCTTCCGTAGTATATTGTCCCAAACATATTCGGCTTGAAACATTGATTTGTTTAGGGTACACTCTATATATATAATATTTGGTAACATATAATATTTGGTACATACAAAAATTATATATTTGGGAAGATATTGTTCTAAACTAATCTTGGTTTATATTCCAAAATGTGTTTATTTGGGACTATCGACTATAATTATCGAAACATATATTTATTTGCATTTAAGTTTTTAGAAAATACCTAAACTGTGTTAATTTGTTCAGTAATTCAAAGTTAATTTTTTAGAAATTTTTTATGTCGTAAAAATAATAAATAATAATAATTGAAATCGTATAATATTGTATCGAAATACATATATTAATTGGAGGATTGACAACTAATAATGGCTTGGAATACTCAGAAATTTTAATTGATTGATTTAAAACAGAAGTTAATGCTGCATTTGGTATCATAACTGGCATGTTCAATTCGAAACAAAAAAAAAACTAAAACTAAAGTTCAAAAAATTCGACAAGTTTCGAAAATCTTTTTTAAAAAAAATATATTTGGAGAAATTCCTAAACAAAAATTTTATTTGTATTCAAACACATATTTTATTTGAGAAATTTAGTTTGCAAATATTATATGTTGTAACATATTAATATACAAGTTCCAAATATATTTAATTGATTTTCAAATAAAACTGATTTGCTTAGAAATATATTATATTTAAAAATTTGTGTTCCAAATATATTTCCTTTCGATTCAAACATATCTAAAAAGGCGATTTTGCCCCGTGTATATAAATACAACCGGTACATTGTGTTTGCTATTACTGGTTTTTGTTGCTATTACTATTTTTTATTGTTACTATCGAATTCCAACCAATTATTTTCCTGGGTGTGTATCGATAGGTAATGGTGAACATAATCCAATTATATAAAAATCTAACATTTTAGCACTAAGGTTCTTATTCCAGAAAACCCTAAATATATGATAGTTGCCACAAATGAATATTATATGTCAGAGAAGACATTGTCCTAAACAAATCTTATTTACCATCCTAATATTTTGTATTTGGATCTGTTAATACCGCAGCAAATATTTACAGTCGAGTACGCTTATAGCGAATGTTTCAGATTTTCATATAAATCTTAACTGTAACAACGAACACCGCCTTTAGTGAAATTTTCTTATTACGAACAATATTTCTGACCCATTTATTACAGTTGACATTAATTTTGCTGCAGTTATAACGAACTCATTGAAAAACAATTTTTGAAGAGGACCCTAACAACAGAGCCGCATGAAATTTTGCAAACTCATCCCAAATCGTTATGAGTAAAAATCATAAATATTACAAAATGTTAACAAATATTACAAAATGTATTTTAAAATGTTAAATCGATAGAGGTTTTCTGACTCAATCAAGCACATTATTAAGATAATTATTTTAATTTATTTTGAAAATCTAACAGAATTCTATAGGGTTATCTATGTAGAGATACTTTTTTCAATAGCCTTTTTTCGACAGATCTCGTGTGAGTCGTGTCATGCTGTCATGTTATTTTTGTTAAGTATTGTTTGGCATTTCATCATGGAAATACTTAAGCCTGAACAACGTCCATTTTTTAAATCAAAAAAAAAACACTTTCCAGTCGACCCATGACCTTGACACCCATGAGCTATATTTTAGCTCTCGTTAAGAGCTATCTTTTTGCCATTGACCGATTCCCGATCCGTCGTACCGGAAACATCGGTCCATATTTCTTCAAAAATGATTCCGAAGCTCGTGATCTCGGCGACATTTGGTTTCAACAAGACGGCGCCACTTCCCACACATCGCATCAATCAATGGATTTATTGAGAGAACACTTCGGTGAGCAGATAATTTCACGTTTTGGGCCGGTCGATTGGCCACCAAGATCGTGTGATATCACACCGTTAGACTTTTTCCTGTGGGGATATGTAAAGTCTAAAGTTTATGCGGACAAACCCGCTTCGATTCAGGCCTTGGAGCATAACATCACGCGTGTCATTCGCCAGTTACCAGTCGAAATGCTCGAACGAGTCATCGAAAATTGGACTCAACGGATGGACCATCTGAGACCTAGCCGCGGCCAACATTTGATAGACGTAATATTCAAAAAATAAATGCCAAAGAATGTTCTTTCAAATGATAATAAACATTCCCCATTCAATATGAATTATCTCTGTTCTTTTTTTAAAAAAAGTAGGGAAACTCGAAATGGATCATGTTATATTATCACTCTTTCGAGCTAAATAAATGTTTTAGAAGGAGAGGCAATAATTGGGTCTTCACTAAAAAATAATAAAATGTTTACGCGCTGAAAAAAATAGCTTCTGTAGTAACATATTCTGCTTGAAATATTCAAACTCTAACGGCTAATTTAACAATCTCCGGTTATGCTACAGTTAGAGCTAACCTACAGTTATAGCTGCCAAATTTTATGAAATTTTTATTTATTAACTGTAAGTTAGCTCTAACCGCTCGTTAGCTCGCACACACAAAAATTATATATTTGGGAAGATGGTATTCTAAACAAATCTTTGTTTCCATTCTAATATTTTTTATTTGGGACTATTATTTACGAAACAAATATTTATTTGAGTTTAAGTATTATTTTTATGTTTTTCAAATTATAAGGTATACTCGTAACTCCAAATCAATAAAAAATTTAATTACAAAAATCTACAACGTTTTCAACATCTCTTTTAAACAAAATATATTTGGAGAAATTCCAAAACAATCATTTTTTTTATATGTTAACACATATTTTATTTGAGAAAATTAATTTGCAAATATATTTTATTATATTTTATTCTATATTAATATATGCGTTACAAATAAATGTTATTGTTTTTCAAATAAAATTTATTTGCTCATTAATATATAATATTTAAAAATTTGTGTTCCAAATATATTTTCTTTCGATTCAAACAAATCAAAAAGCCAATTTTGCCCGTGTATAGATAAAATGCACAGTATATATTAATGATCTTAATATATTGATAATATATCATAGTTTCATTGTGATCAAGGTGCAAATGTGAACAAAACATTGCACCGAGATCCCTAGTGTTCATATCCGTCAAAGTTTTGATATAGCAACCATATAAAAGGCCTCTCTGATTTCAGTCATATTTATTAAAGAACATACATTTTTCGACTAAAGTTTAGCAGTTGATATTATATTCGTCATTCCTAGCTAAAATGGCCTATATCATTACATGTGTTGATGTACATATATCTCATATTGTCATCAGATTTGACTCCTGAGTGCAATAGAGGTAAAATTGTTCAACTGAATTTAGGAATTGATATTTCATGAAATTATGCTTGAGTTATAAATTAAAAATGAGTGTCTTAAAACAGCAGCTAATGCTATGTATCCTCATCTTAAATGGCTGATATAATTTAAAAACAATGAAAAATTAAAAATGAAGTTTTGAAAATATTTTTTAAATAAAACGTATTTGAAGATATTCCTAAACAATAATTTTATTTGTTTTTAAACACATATCTTATTTGAGAAAATTAATTCGCAAATTTATTTTGTTCTAATATATTAACATATGCAATCCAAACAAATTGTATTGGTTTTCAAATAAAATTTATTTGTCCATAAATGTATAATATTAAAAATTTTGTGTTCCAAATATATATTCTTTCAATTCAAACATAGCGATACTGGCGATTTTTTCCCGTGTATCGATGCTTAAATTTTAAGATAATTTTATGTAATTAAATGATAAATTTTACGACATTTTTTAAATTATTGTAAACTTTTTCGATATATTAAAGGATCGATACGAAAATGTTGTTTGTATGGAAACATATAATTTTTTTGTGAAATCTAGTTAAATATATATTATATATTTTGTTGTTTTTTTTTTAAATAAGATTTATTTTTTTAAAAATATGTATATCTATGTATAACATTTACATTTTTTGGTTCCAAATATATTTTCTTTTAATTAAAACTTATGAAGAATGGCAATTTCCACTGTTTGACTTTATTTCTTAAAAATACCAAAACAAAAACGGATGAATGATGAACCTAAACTATTGAGGGAAATAAAAAAAATGTTTATCACAATCTTGTAAATAAATTCGAGCAAGTAAATCATCCTCAAACGACTGCTAAAGTGAAATGTTGTTGGGAAAAGTTTAAAAAATGTTTAATAATATTAAAATCATAACGCGGGAAAAAAGCCAGTTTTCGATATACGAGCCTGAGTTAGCTGAAATGATAGGCATCTCAAAAAAGTGATATACGATTACGTCGCATATTGACCGAAAACTTGATGATGAGCAAGATGGGTGGCACGTTTTCTCACAATAGAAAAAAAACAGTGTCATGAATCAAAATCACTGAACTGCTGCATCACACACCTTATTCGCCAGTTTTAGCTCCATCGGATTATTTTCTATTTCCAAACTTTGAAAATATAGGTCGGTGGTAAAATATTTGCCAATAATGCAGAGGTGGAATTTGCGGTTGATAGTTATTTTAAGGACCTGGACAGTTCAGCCCTTTGAATATCGCTGGGAAAAGTATAACGAGCTTAAAGAAGATAATTTTGAGAAATAAAGCACAAAATTGCCCAACATTTTTTGTGTTTTCCTTTTTTAGGTCGACAAATTTTTGGAAAATTTCTCATATAGTTGCATGCAACATTTTTAATTATTTGCCATGTTCACAAACAGTAAAAAAAATATTTTCGAAATTCAACCCAATTTATTTGAAGCGACAAAATATATTTTCGAAAAATTTTCTCACATAAAATACGTATGTTTTTATGAATATAATTATTGTTGTGAAATTTATTTTATTTGAAAACCGTTTTTCGAACGTTTTTAACTTTTTAGAATTTCAACTTAATTTTTCATCAATTTCGAGTTATGTACGTATATCTAACATTATTATCATTGTACGAGTACATTTCTGGATAATATATTTTTATAATTTAGTTTGCAAATTTCTTTTATAATTTATTCCAATTCCTGGCATCATTATTATTTCTTAATTGCATTATGTATTTGTAAATCATATGTCGGCATTTGAATGAAGTACATTCCCGTCGGCAAAAAATTACAACGGTACTTTTTTAGATGGGAGCCTTGCCTTAATTTCTATACCGAGGCTGCCCATAGCCATACAGATTTCGAGTATATTGATTTTTCCTGTTATCCTTTAAGAATATTTTTTGACAAATAGAAAAAAAATATTATTTTTATCCTTAGCTGCAAAGCTTAAGTTTACTTTAAAACTGTCTCCGTTAAAAAATATATAACAATAAGATACCGCCGTGCTGCTGGCACTAAGAGAAATGAGCCAGTGAAACGCCGAAAAAAAAATACTCATTCCAACTCAGTCTCTTTTTTTGTCAAACTGAAATAACTCAAACAACGGCATTACCGACATATGTATGTTTTTCATATTCATTCATGCTCTTGATGCCAAGTTTCAGCGTTAAACAAGGGATTTTAGCTCTTTTACTGCAGCTTTGTAAGAGAACTCAAAAATCCACAAAGAGCTCGGTGGTTCTTATGGTGAGTATATTGTCATTCAGAAGTTGTGTGTTTTTTCTCGATTTTCTTTAATATGACCGGGAGGGAAAACCAACCACGCTGTGAGTAATGTCACTCTAAAAATGTATTTACCACCACTACTACGACATCAGGCAACAACAAATCGTATTACGAGACGGTTAGTCACAGAGCGCGCGACAGCAACACACTCGCAGATACAAAGCGAACTCATACCCGAGTCGGGGCGAGAGTTGCATGAACTGTTTGTGATGTTGAAAATGATAAGAAGAAGAAGCATAAGAGGTCCATAAGAGGCATAAAGGTAAATATATGTACATACGTTGTGATGGTAGTGGTGTGGTTGCTGATGGTGCTAAAGGCAAAAGAGACAAAAATAATGAACACACGCACTCGCATACATACAAACAACAGAACACACAGATATTACCCCGCGCTGCCACTACAAAATATCTATCTGTAGGTCTGTGCCTTATGGTGGTGTGTGTCGCTGCTATGCGCTTAGAGCCGAAGTAGCTTGTCACTCGCTGGAGACATTTGTGGGCAGTTGCGTTGAACTTGTCGTCTTGTGCGTATCTTGTGAATTGAAAAGATACGGAGTTCGGATACCAAACAACATAGGAAAAAAACGAAAACATCACAAACACGAGAAAACCCATAACGAGGAGAGTGCTCTTTTTATTCTCGAAACATTGGATATAATACTACCACCACACCATCCACACTCGACATTCTAGGAGAATACTCTTTTAGTGTCCGTGTTGTCTCAACTAAAGTGTCAACGAATAATAGAAGAAGAAAAAGAATAAGAACCCAAAGTGTATAGGGTATGTGCTGTTGGACTACTACCACCACCACCAACACCATTAACACACAGCCACAACAACAATATCACATCAACCTCATCATCATTTCATTGAGCTCTGGTGTATCGGTGTGGACGACTTAACATTCAGTGTCACCCACGACATCGCAAGAAGTGGACATAATACACGACGAAGAACGTCTTCTTCTTTTTTGACATTTTTTTCTCTCACTCGAAGAGTTGAAAAAAAAATACAGTGAACAAAAAAAGCGATATTACAAACTCGTTTTTGAAGAACCAAAAACACAAACAAATATTCAGAGTTTTAATTAAATAAATACAAATCGGATTTAATTATGAAACAATTTTAAAGAAATATTTATATGAAAAAAAAACGAAATTAAATTAAAGAAAAACAAATCAATGTTGTTTTTAAAACATTTGGGAGTGAACAATTTCTGGTGAATTATTAAAAAATAAAAAAAAACTTTACGTGATTTATCTCCAACTGTGGTTACTTACCAACGTGATTAATGCAAATTTTAAAGGAAAAATAATTTTTCTACAAATTTTTAATGTAAGTATTTTTAAAAATATATTTCTTTTTAATTAATAAAAATATGTATTAAAATAAAAATGTGAACTTACCCGACGGCTTTGGTTGAAAAATGGATTATGGACAGATTTTTGAAAAGCCGACGGCTTTTTTTCTCAAAATTTCACAAAACCAAGAAAATCTGGAAAGAAAAGAATATTATTTTTTTTGTTTTAATAACAAAAAATACATTTTTGGTATATAAAAAATAACCAACAGGTACAGAAATATTTAAATTTTATGCGAAACATTTTGAAGATTGTTGTAATATTTTTAAATTCGAACCTATTTTTGAGGATTTATAAAAATTTTTTTAAAAAAAAGTGTTAAAAAGTAGGCGTAGTGAAGATTCCGATTTCAATTAAGAAAAATAAATACATTATTTGATTATCTTTAAAACTTCTAAAGAAAAGTTAGAAAATATATGTTCTTAGAAAATTTGAGGTAGATGTTAGTGACTATAAGAACCACAATTTCTAATTAAATATTTACACTTGAAAGACTCTTTTTCCCAAAGATAACCCGAAACATATTCGTATTTTTTATTGTTAAAGTAAGGATCACATAGACATAATTTAAACGTGTTAATAAAATGAGAAGATGAACCATGTGCTTATTTTGTTGTTTCTCCATAGAACAATGAATATGAGTGAGCTTTTAGCTTTGCTGTCATATTTGTGGAATACTTTTGGTGACTTTAGATCCTTTAACCCTTTTTTAATTCTCCTTAATATTTTAAGTACCCAAGATTCAAAATATATTTATTAAACTAATTTCGAATTACTTATTCTTTTATTTTTTTGAGAGATTTTTCTGTGATTATCACAGCTCTAAATACAAATATTCGCAAAAAAGGCAGTCAATATTTTTTTTAAAACAATGTCTACTGAAAATTAACCCATTTATAGGGCTTAAATCATAACCATGATAACCCCCCTCTCGCTCTCTCTTTGAACTCCCCAGCTAAATTCTGATACTTAAAGATCATAAAAAACATCCTCGACATGTCTTCGAAATCATTAAACAAATATACCGCAACATTTAGTGGGTTTTATGATCCCATTAGAGAGATAAAATTAACAAAAGAACAGCATGTTTTCTCTCACATACAACCATGGATGGTTGAATGGTTGGATGGCTGCTTGCATATCCATCCAAGAGATCCCATGTTAACGTGGCTCAAACGTACGATCACTTAGACGACTAGATGGCCATCGAAGAAAATGTCATAAAATCGTTTTGTCTGGCTCTCTATGTAAATTAAGTCTAAAAATCTTTACAGTAGTTATAAAAAGGCTACAACAACAAAAAAAACAAGTAACAACTCATGCTCATGAGACAAAACATAAATCTCTGAAAGCAACTCCAGCTAGGTTTACTTAATTACATCTTTTATAACACAAAAAAAACTCAACAAAAAATTTATAACAAAATTGTCTTTGAAATACTTTGAGCTGAGGGGTTTCACTCTTCAAAGATTGTTGACACTTTGGAAAATATGTTCCGAAATAAATCCAAAAAAATGCTTTGGACTTTTAATTTGACAACTGATTGACATGTTAAGTATTTGCATTGTTGACTTCTTTATTGAAAACAATTTTTCCCTCTCTCAACTCGTTTCTGATCTTTAGTCATTTCCATAAATTGTGTGTGTTTTTTTCTGACAGATTTTTTGTGTGATTTCATATTTCAAGACTTTTGACCTTGGTACTTAAGCTTGAAATTAATATTTCCAAAAAAAAGAATAATAATAAAATTTGTTACAGTTTTTTTTTGTATCGTTTCAACAGTCATGGTTTATGAGTTTTCTCACATTTAAAAATTCATTAATTTCCTTGATTTTTTTTGGTTAACGGAAATTATTTTCCTTCCTGATTTTTAGAACAAAGAATAGAATCATAATGCATTAGAAAATTTAGAAGATTTTTTTTTGCCTTTTTAGTTTTGGCAAAATTTTATTTATTTGTACTTTATTTAATTTTTCTTAGTGTATTTTTTCATACGAGTTTGATGGCTTCTTAAGCCTGATTGACACTTTTAAGTACACATCATGTTTTATTTAAAAATGAATAAACTTGTAACACATACATGATAAGTTAATGGGATAATTTCATTATTGCTTTATTAAATATGGCAGTAATTAAAATGCATTAAATGGCTTAAGAAATATGAATAAATTGAAAATTACATCATGTTTGATGACAATGCGCAGGGAGGGATAATATAGCTGAATTTATATATTATTTGAGATTAATAATGTCAAATATAAATGTAGCAGTTGTCATAATAGGTTTTGAATATTTTCAAGCTATTTTAATTTATTAAAAATACCTTAAAGACAAACTAACTTAAAAAATCCTTGCCAATTTGGCTCCTCTTGGTTCCTTACACATAATTTTGTTTATTATTTATTTTTAAGTTTTTTAACATAACATTTGCCCTCAAGGTTTCCATTAAATCTCCTTTGTTGATTTAATGACAGTGTGGCCATTAATGTTGGGACACTTTTTTCTGCTGTCCCATTGGGATTGATTGTTCACTTTTTTATGGTTTCGTGTCCAACAATGGCATCTCATCTCTTTTCGGACTCTCCTCGTTGGAGTCTGGTTTTTATGATATCTGTCTTCACATCACCTCAAAGTCGTACACGCCACAGCAAAAAAAGATATGCCTGTAATTATATTTTCCTCTTGATGTATTGATTGTCATTTGGTTTTTTTGAGATAGAAAAAAATATAAAGAAAACAAGTTTGTCTGCCTGCTGCCCCAACATCGACCAATAATTATAGTTATTAAAAAATATCGTGTTGGAACGAAAAATAGTCAGACAGTCACATACAAATGAATCGCCCTCCCTCTCTCTCGCTCTAACTCCACACAGAGTTCGATTTATGATTTCAGATTTCTTATTGAAAGTTCACACATTGTGGAATGGATGGATTTCCTGTTCCCCTCAGTGACGTTTTGATTTAATGACATTTTTTCTTTTCGAAATTTCATCGTTAAATCTTAAAAACATGAAACTTCAACTGTTGCTAAACCGTAATTAAATCAAAGTTGTAAAAATTCTCTTTCCAAAACCAGAAACGTCTTTAATCCCTTGTAAATGAAAGCCAGGGTGTGTTTGGATATTTTATGGCTCACAGAAATTTTACAGTGGCTTAAAGAACGTTTTTTTCGTTCTTTTTTGTTAAGACCTCTTTTGTCACCTTTAATGAGAACCTTGTTTTAAAAAAAAAAATAAAACTGAGAGTCGTTATAGAACAAGAAATCTGAACATTTATGTCTTTGGTGACTTTAATGATTTATTGTCGTTTACAATCAGTAGTTAATCATTAAAATGTTTATATTGATTTCCATCCACATGAGGTTGAACTCCTGGAAAAAGATCTTAAAGACTAGAATGTAGTATGATCACAGCAAGAGTTAGCATGTAAATTTTAATCATCTCTGTAGTAGAGAGACGAAGAAAACATGGTTCGAAATGAAATCTGTAAAGTAAAATCTAAAACTACAGGTACACAGCTACCAAGTTTTCAATGCCGGTCCGAGATTGGAAGTTATTGTTTGAGATGTTTATAAACATTTTCAAAGAAGTACCTAAAATAATAAGACAAGTTTAAGATATATTTACAAGCAAGTGTTGAGTTCTTTTTGAAATTTAGGTTTTTTTGTTATGGATTTAATAATAAGTTTGGATCACACCTTTGTCATAGCATCAATGACAATGTCACATTATAGCAATGTAACCTTAGCAACTTTATACATAAAGTGAAGACAGTTTACTTGGTAGTAGATTTAATATTTTAAAGATTGTAATGTCTTTGGAGCAAAATAATCTGAAATATGACATAGATTTTGTAGCAGTGCATTTATGTCATTTGTCATAGTATTCATATCAACATTTTAATGCAAGGCTCACATCTATATCAAGTAGCTCATCTTTAAGTGTAGCTTATTTTGGTTCTAATTTTAAACTTTCTGATTTTTACCATTGTTTAGTTTAATTTTTCCAATAACAATTCGTAATTTACAATTTACTAATTTATTTTTCTTTTTTTTTCTATTTTTAGATTTTATCCTAAAACTCTCCCCACCCCTCCAACACTTACGCACACACACTAAACATCCTTACAAAATGGAACATTTAATGACTGCTTTTATGCCTCCCGCCTACTTGTTGGGTCATCATCCTCCTGCCGCCGCTGCTGCAGCTTTATCCTCATCCTCCGCCACCACCTCGCCGGCTACTTCACCCACAATGTCTGGCTCAGCTGGAGCGCTCAGCAAACCCAAACGTTGGGGCTCTCCTCCCGTCAATATGGGTGGCCAATACATTAATCCCGCCACTGGCAAAAAACGCGTACAATGCTCCATCTGCTTCAAGACTTTCTGCGATAAGGGTGCTTTGAAGATTCATTTCTCTGCTGTCCATTTGAGAGAAATGCACAAATGCACGGTGGAGGGTTGCAACATGGTCTTCTCTTCACGCCGTTCCCGCAATCGTCACAGTGCTAATCCCAATCCCAAATTGCATTCACCTCATATCAGACGTAAGATATCTCCTCATGATGGTCGTACCGCTCAACAGTTCCCCGTGTTCCCCATTGGCCCCGCCGGTTTGCTGCCTGGTGGTCCTGGTATGTCGGCTGCCTTCCCTGGCCTTATGCCACATTCGGCTGGCTTCGGTCCCCATCATCCCGCGGCGATGTTTGGCGATTTCTCGGGTCCTTCTTCAGTTCCTCATTTCCAACATATGTTGGGTGCCGGCCATGATAGACTTCCAGCCTATCATCATTCAAGTGGTGCTTCAAATAACTCCGACAATGATGACGATGAGGGTTATGTGCTCGATGTTCAGGGTTCCAGCGCTAGTCAGGGTAGTCATAGTGATGTGGATGATTACTGTCGTGAAGTCTACGAGGAAGAGCAAGACGATGAAGATGAACTGATCTCTGTATCAATTGAAGATGAAACCAAACCAGTGACCAGTATGCACTCAGAGGATTCCAATGAGCCTTTGGACTTCAGTCTACACAAACGTTCCGCCGAGTTGAGCAGTTTTCACGAAAGACTCTCAGCCAGTCCCTTGTCAACACCGCCCAAACCCTCCAATAGTTTCTCCATGGATACCCTGCTTGGCAAACGCAAACGGTCCGCCAGTGAATCGGAAATGTCCTGCGGCATATCTTCCCCAGTCACCATTAAAATGGAACAGGATGATGAAGACAACTGCTTAGATCTCTCTGCCTCTCAGCCCAGCAAAAAATCTCAAATTGTTCCCTCCCCTGAAGATTCGCCCCTCTCAGCCGAAGAACAACACTTGAGACTGTTGCAATCACAAATGTTTGCCGCTGCAGCTGCCGCCGCTGCTGCTCAAAGCCAAAGTCTAGAGTCCTCCGAGAGCAGTGGTAGCGCGGATGTCGCCACTCCACCACCCATGTGGAATCTCCTGTCCGAGGTCTACCGTTCTATGTTAATGAAAACCCAACAGCAGCAGGAACAGCAACAACAACAGCAGCAGTCGTCTCAGCAATACAACGAAATGTCCACAAATGCAATATCGGTCTAGATCTCGGGGAGTCTTTACGACGGAAATACAAACACAAAACTCGCTTTAGGTTGTTACCTCAAAACAAAACTCGTATTATTTAAATGTTAAAATTGTTGTAAAATGTAAATAGCAAAAAAAAACGAAAAATCTAAAAACATTTCAAAAATACTGTAAATATCTCATCGAAAAAAAACCTAAACCATAAATTAAGCAAATCATCATTTTACCTACAAAAGTATTCAGCAATATTTTACAAACAAAAATGAAACTCCAACTTTTATTTAAAATGTAAATTATGTTCTATACTTATAATTTTCCTCCACTCAGCGCCATTGTGCAATACTATATGTAAATTATATTTCCTCTTCAATGTTTTAGTCATTTTTTTAATTTTCTATTTTAAATATTTTATTATAATTTTTATTACTTACAAAAAAGTATACGTTTTTATTTAAAAATAAAAAAATTGCACTCTCTCTCGCTCTCTGATATTATTTTAATGTAAATTATTATAATTATTTGTATTTAAAAAACTGTGAAGAAATCTCTCTCTCTCTCTATTATAGACGAGTATATATACAAGATTATTTGAAATGTGTAACATATCTCATCTATTGAAAAATGAAATTTTGTTTATTAATTATTAAAAGTCCAAACAAACAAATATATATATACATATGATAATTGCTACAAAGAAGAAAAACAAAATGCAAATGAGTTTTTTTTAGTATAAATTAGTATTAAAAATGCTTTACTATTATTACTATTATTGTGAAAAAAAATGGAAACAAACAAATAATTTTAGCCAATTTTATAAATTAATAATGAAGAAAAATGAAAGAAAAATGAAATTGTTTACACAAAAAAATCAAATAAATTATGAATATGCATTCATTGAAAACATTAATTCTGATAATGTGTTTTAATTGCCAACTTTTGGGGAGCGGGATGGACAAGCAAATGGACTAAACGTATGTAAAGGATAACAAATACAATTTTGAAGACTAAGGTTTACCCTCACTTTGTGAGTACTGAAATATTGTTCAGCGGGCGAAAAAATCCGGAACGTTAAACACAAATTGTCATCCTTTATCAGTCTATAGTCACTGGAAATGTTGTCTAAAATACAAAATATCGGAACATTTATATGATTGCTGCATTAGCTATGGGAATGTTGTGTTCGAATGAATCTGTCAATTTATGTGGGGGCACCAGAAGCAGTTTGACGAATACGCCTATTTTCACTGAACAGTATATACTACAAAGACTTTGTATTCGTAAGAGCACTATGTGCACTGGTATTAACTTTATGAGCCATTCAATTTTGATATGATTCAACTATTTTGTGTGGAGAGAACCAAATGGTTCATGGCTATAAATCCCATTTTAAAGCTTTTATGTGCACTGGTATTACAGTTATAAGTAGTTAACTTTTTGTAAAAAATGGTACCCTTGTGTGGGAGGTACCAAAATGGGCGGAACCACTTATCCTATTTTTCTCAAGGTTATACCGACACAAAATTATTACTATGTGTAGAAATACAGAGGATTCGGTTTGGTAGTATAGAAGTTATTAGAGAATCAATAGTTCACAATCTTAGTGAGGGAGGTACTAGAAGGAGTTTACCAATATCATGTCAAGTAAGTGAACTTTTGAAACCGACGCACAATGGGAAAAAGGGGTAAATACGCGCGCATAGCAATATTTTCTATCTCATGACTATACCGTTAGAGATAGAGTCCTACGGTTTGGACCATATTCAAGAGAATTCTTTGGAGAAGAAATAGCTGTACCCAGATTTTATTTTACTGTTACCATATATCGCACAGTGAGGCTACAAAGGCGACTTTGTGGAAATTAGTGTAAAAATCGGAATATCGTACCAACTCCAGTGATCTTTATTTTAAATTAGAGCTGACAATATTTAGTTCAAAATCTATTTGAGTTATTTGATTGTGTGTTGGTGCGTTTTAAATATATAGACCATTGAAATTCAAACTTATTTTTGTCAACATTGCGTTAAAAGTCTACAAAACAGGGCAATGTTTTTGAAATTGAAACCAAAACAACATAAATAGGATAAAATCGTAGTCTGCAATATTTTTGAAAGCTGAAGTGTTCCAATAATGCTTTTACACAATGGGTCGTCGACTGGTAATAAAAGAAAAGTTAAATTAAAAACAGAAAATAATCGGTCCACCGTAATACACACAAACTACTCACTATTTGTGATCGTGGGACACTACAAACTTGCAGCCGGACATCTTCCGATCGTATTTATTGTCCGATTTTGTCGAAATTTCGTAAGTTATTTTTTTGACCAAGAAAATCGGTTCATATGTTTCGGGAAAATCAGTTCATAGTTCGATGTAGCTCCCACACATTTTTCTATATTTAAAGTAAAAAAGAACATATTTAAAGTACAAAAAACTGCCATAGTCGCAAAAAGTCGCAGATAAACTTGGTACTGTTGGATTCACCACTAAGTCACCTCTCTTCTCTATGTCATGTGGTAGTGATCCCACGTGATCCAAAAAAGTTGTATTCCATTTACTGTGGATAATTTTTTTGAAAAACAAAAAAAAACTGTATTTTTGATTTGAAATATCTCTTCATTTAAAGACGCTAAAAATGCGTCTTATACACAAAAATTAAGATGAATATAACCTTATAATATGTTACAAGTCCGGTCGCATTTCACCAACAAACGAGAATTCTAAAAGCATTTTAGTATATACATTTTATCAGCGCAATTTTATTTGCATTTATGAGTAATAAAGACAAACTTTGAATGGTCATAACTCGGAATCACCTAGAGATATTTTCATAAAATTTGAAGGTATTTTCATTAAATGTTATCCACAATAAAATAACAATCCCAAAAAACTGATTTTTAAAAGTTGTTTTGAAAGTCCTATGCGCGCATATTTCATCATATTTCCCCATCGTGCGACGTCTTCTAATTGCAATGCAACTTGCACCAAGTTTACTCCTATTGGGTGATAGTTATGAAAAAAGCTTCAACGAGATCGGTTAAGGACTCTCCGAGTTGGAGGATGTTGATTTTGACATTCTGGTTAAACGGCCCACTTATCCAATCTATACGAGGTCTGTTCAATAGAAATGGTGAATTTTGAAATTACTCGCGCACGTGCATCCGATTAACGTTTTTTATACCCTACACCACACTGTGGTACAGGGTATTATGACTTTATGCATTTGTTTGTAACGCCCAAAAAGAGAAAAAATAGAACCATAGTTTATTATACCGATCGTCACAGAATCAATTTTTGAGTCGATTTAGCCACGTCCGTCTGTCTGTCTGTCCGTCTGTCTGTCCATGTATTCTTGTAATCAAAGTACAGGTCGCAATTATGGTCCGATCTCGACGAAACTTTACACATATCTTTTGTTTGGCCCAAGGACGATCCCTATTGAATTTGGTTAGAATCGGCTCAGATTTATATATATGTTAGCCCCGATTTGAAATGTAAGCGCTGTAAAAACTTTATTTTATAACCGTAATCAGTATGAAATTCGACAGAAAGAGGTTTTTTATAATATGAATGAACACTGTTAAATTTGGAAGAAATCGGTTAAGATTTAGATAAAGCCCCCATATATTAGTTACCCCCGATTTGACATGTAAGCGCTGTAAAAATGTTGTTTTATAGCCGATCAGTGCGAAATTCGGCAAAAAGAGGTCTCTTATTACATGAAGGAATACTGCTAAATTCGGAGACAATCGGTTCAGATTTGGATATATCCCCCATATATATGTAATTCCCGATTTGACGTGTAACCGCTGTAGAAACTGTATTTTATATCCGATCATCGCGAATTTAGGCAAAACGAGGTTTCTTATTACATGAAGGAATACTGCCAAATTCGGAGAAAATCGGTTCAGATTTCGATATAGCCCCCATATATGTACATATATGTTATCCCCGATTTGACATGTAAGCGATGTAAAAAACTGTATTTTATATCCGATCAGTATGAAATTTGGCAGAAAGAGATTTCCTATTATATGAATGAACACTTTTAAATTTGGAAGAAATCAGTCAAGATTTAGATATAGCCCCCTTATATACGTTATCCCCGATTTGACATGTAAACGCTGTAAAAATTTTATTTTATGTCCGATCAGAAGTAGACAATATGTTTCTACCCTTATCGCATTGTTAGGGAGGTGTAGGGTATTATATAGTCTCGTGTGGGCAATTCGGTTTTTATCTTCTCAATCGTCGCAAAATGCCGTCCTGGCATGTAGCTTTTCAATTTTAGGAAAAGGAAAAAGTCGCAGGGTGTCAAATCTTGTGAATACGGCGATTGAGGCAAAATTGCGGTATTCTTTCGCTTTATGCACACAATTTATGACATGAGCCAACCGATATGCTCACATCCTCTGCAACTTCCGAAATAGTGATTCGACGATTCTCCATAACAATTTTCTTTGCAACAAATTTTGTTTAATGATCTTTCAAAATATCGATAACCTTATATTGTCTCCTCTACCATAAACCATTGTTAGAACACTCTGTTATTTTGGAAAAAGTTTGAAATTGTTCCAATTAAAAAAAATTAAGGAATTATTATCAAATAATTTTTTTTGATTTGTCAATTACACTGTGTCTGCAAAATGCACTTTGAAAATGTGTGCTCGATAAAACAGCTTACCCCGCATAATTTCGACACGTTAAATCGAATGGCATTATTTTTTCCTGTGACATCGCTTTTTTGAGATATTTAGCCACAAAGTTTGCTGGGTAAGCAAAGTGGTTTGTAAATTCAAACACCTTTTTTGTTTCGAAATATATGTTCCAAGAAGCATTTCCCTCAAAACGCCCGATTCTCCCCCCTACCGCCCATCATCTGGCCCCTGAAAAACTCCCCCCAAAAATAGGGATATTTCAGAAGTCGTAGAAATCGAAGGTTTTTTTGGGTGATGTATTCGAATAAAATATTTCTTGTAAAAAATCACTATGTATACGAGGGCGGTTCGGAAACTTCTTAGCCTAGCACAAAAAGCGCGGTATAAACAGAAAAAAGTTAGGTGTTTTGGAAACTTCCATCTCTGCTATGAACACATGTTAAATTTTGTTTCGATCTGGCAACTCCTTCATATAGAAACAGGTGTTCACAAAAGACGCATCCGCGATTTTTTTACAATGGAAAAATTAGAAATGCGTGGTGTCATTAAATATTTACATAAAAAAAGGTTTATCGGGACAAGAAATTCATAATGATATGGTGAATGTGTTAGGTGAAAGTGCTCCTTCATATGCAACAGTAAAAAATTGGGTTGCTGAATTTAAACGTGGTCGTACAAGCATTGAAGATGAACCATGTAGTGGACGTCCAAAAACAGCAACAACAACAGAAATTGTAGCCAAAGTGCATGATATGGTATTAAATGATCGACGAATAAAAGTGCGTGAAATAGCTAATACCATGGGCATCTCAAATGATCGAGTCCATTTAATTTTGCATGAAGAACTACAAATGAAAAAGCTTTCTGCAAGATGGGTGCCGCACTTGTTAACAGTCGACCGAAAACGCATAAGAATGAACATTTCTCAAGCTTGTTTGGATCGTTTTAAGCGAAATAAAATGGATTTTAAGCGTCGTTTCATAACTGTTGATGAGACATGGATCCACCACTGTACTCCAGAGACAAAAGAACAATCCAAACAATGGACTGAAGCTGGAGGAAATGCCCCAAAGAAGGCAAAAACAATTCAATCGGCTGGTAACGTTATGGCAACGGTTTTTTGGGACTTCAAAGGTATTTTATTGATTGACTATGTGCAAAAGGGTAAAACAATAAATTCAGAGTACTATTGCCTCCTTTTGGATCAATTAAATGCACAAATTCGAGAAAAACGTCCTGGCTTACAACACAAAAAAATAATTTTTCATCAAGACAACGCACAAGAGTGTTTTAACAATGGCTAAAATCAACGAATTACAGTACGAGTTGCTTGACCACCCACCTTATTTTCCTGATTTAGCTCCCAGTGAATTTTACCTGTTCCCAAATCTAAAAAAAATTCCTTGCTGGCAAGCGTTTTACCTCAAATGAAGATGCAATTACAGTTGTAAACCACTATTTTGAAGACCTTGAGGAAAACTATTTTAATCAAGGGATAGAATTGCTAGATAAGCGTTGGACTAAGTGTATTGAAGTTTCAGGAGATTATATTGAAAAATAAAAATATTTCTGAAAAACTAACTATTCTCTTTCATTGATAGGCTAAGAAGTTTCCGAACCGACCTCGTATGTCCCCACAACACATTTTAATTAAAGACAACCCAGTGGTTTTTAAAATAAACGTATCATATTTACCCACAAAGTTTGCTGGGTATGGGAAGGGTTCATGAACAACTTTAGTATAGAAAGCTTCGGAATATGAGATCCATGTCAAAAAACGAAAGAAATGAGACACTTCTAGAAGTAGCTCTCTCAAAACATGTGACTTCCCAGCTCACCGCCTTACTCCTAAAAATCTCCCGCCAAAAAATATTGCTGCATCAAAAGTCGTAGAATTCGATGGATTTTTTGGGTGATTTATTCGAAAAAAAGATACTTTGTAAAAAAATCACTATAGGTCGTATATCGTATTTATTGGTTATTATAAACCGACATGGAACATCTATTCCGATGTTTTCTATACTAAAATTGTGTTTGAATTTACTAATCTCTTTGTTTACCCAGCAAACTTCGTGGCTAAAGATCTCGAAAACGCGATGTCACAGGAAAAACCGGTTAATGAGATTCGAATTGGCGGGTCAATATTATGCGGAGTACTTTGTTTTCATCGAGGATACATTTTTATGCACACACAGTGTTATTTGCAGTCTGTGACAATGTAAACATTACGACGTGGTATGACGTACCACCTCTATGTCCATAGACTGCCGTTTCAAGTTGTGTTGGGCCAGTATATGCTCATGATTCTACGCAAGCATCTATTGATAAAGACCTGTACAGACTTATGGCCGCGTGGGTCGGCGTTTTATGTCTCTTAGTCATACGACTTTATGCGATTTTCTATATTCAGTTAGGATATAATTTGTTATAGAGCTAGCTAAGAATCAAAAGATGTCCACGCCTGTTATAATATTACATATCGATGGTTTATATCCAAATGGTGCCGTATTGAAATTTTCGAAGATGATATTTTGATGCCAAATGCTTCTGCTTCGTGATAGACCTAAGGTGTACATTTTAAATCAAAAAATATCCTATGTTTTGCTATGTATTTTTACGAAGACAAATGAGGCAAATTTTTCATTTTTTATTTGATTTCCAAATTGCTACAAATTTTAAAACCGCCAAACGCTTGACTTTTTTGTGGGGTTATGTGAAGTCGCTTGTCTATGCAGATAAGCCCGATACGATTGACGCCTTGTAAGAGAATATTCGACGCGTTATTGCTGACATACAGCCCCAAATGCTGCAAAAGTGGTTAAAAATTGAGCCTCTCGGCTGGAATTTATTCGAGCCAGCAGCGGCCACTTGCCCGAAATCATTTTTAAAACATAATGGCAAACCCTTATCTTTATAATAAAGCTAATTTCTTTGCCATTAAATTAAATTATATGCGTTTTATTTCTTCTTGAAAACCACACGTCTAAAAAAACACCTTTTATAAGCGTTAGTTATCGAAGTATAGAGTACTACACTGTGATTTTAAATATAAGTTGTGTGTCATTAATATATACGTATTATGTTGTCCTTATGTGCATTTATAAAAAATATAAAACAAGTTTAATGTAATAATTTTCCAAAATTTTGTAAGTTTTATATGTTCTCATATGAAAAATTTGTTCATACAGTTACAATTAAATTGTAACTGTGATGTTTTTATTTAAATAGACGGATCCCCAGAAGTCAACAAACATTGACGAAGCGTCGGGAAGAAAATGGAATAAAAGGGAATTTTTATTTAACTTTAAACTTTAAGTAGCTTAAACTAGTTAAATATTTAAATAACTGAAGACTGGGCCAATGAAACTATAATGAACAAAAACAAACTGAACTAAGAACATATCGCACTTACTACAAGACTGTCATAACTCAAAATTAAAAATTTTTGTGGTTGTCTTACAGAAATGCGAATTTTGTAAACATCCATAAATTAATCTCAACGAAATTTAGTTTATAAGTAAACAATCATATTTCGGATAATTCCACCCTTTTTATACGGACTTAAGGTTACATATCTCGACAATTTTCAATTTTGAGTTAGGACAGTCTTGTTCGAGACAAGTGTGCAACATAAAAAAAACAAAAATGTGTTATAAAGGGTCCGCCATCTAACGTTTTTTTTTTCAACTAGTGCTTATTTCGTGAGTGGTAACACTTAGCTCATGTCTGATTTGACAGATAATTAGTTTTATCCTTCCGCTGAACGAATATGTGTATATTGCGAATATTGCGACATTACTTTGAAAATCATGGTAATGTTGCAGAATGTGTGCGAAAATTGCGTACGGATTTTGGAAGAAGAGTCAGTCAGAAGCACCGTCAGCTCCGTATGTTCGTTATCTTGTGAAAAAAGTGAAAGAAACTGGCATCCTCATCGATAAACCAAAGCGTGAAAAGCCAAAAACAGTGCGTACACCCGAGAATATTGCTGCTGTGGCAGAAAATGTGCGTGAAGCGCCATCAACATCAATTCACCGTCGCACAGTGGGCTAAACTGGAAAAAATGGACATAATTCTGCCATTTCAAAACCACTTATCGTATGGCGAAGAATTATGCCCATTTTTTTTCCATTTTAGCCCACTGTGCGTCGTTCTCAACAATTGAACATTTGGGAGACATCATTCAGACGAATTTTGCATAAAGACCTTGGTATGACGCCATACAAAGTCCAATTGGTTCAGGAGTTGAAGCCAACTGACCCTCCAACGCGTTTTCAGTAGTTTTTTTCAAAAAAAAAAAGTTATTTGGCGGACCCTTTATAATAAATAGAAAAATAATTTAAAACAAATTTTTCTCCAATTTTTTTTTTAAATGTATTAAAATTATTTCTTAAAGAAAAAATCCCCTTTTTATACCCTACACCACACTGTGGCACAGGGTATTATGACTTTGTGCATTTGTTTGTAACACCTAAAAGGAGAAGAGATAGACCCATTGTTTATTATACCGATCGACTCAGAATCACTTTCTGAGTCGATTTAGCCATGTCCGTCTGTCTGTCTGTCCGTCTGTCCGTCTGTCTGTCAGTCTGTCCATGTATTCTTGTAATCAAAGTGCAGGTCGTATTTATGGTCCGATTGTGATGAAATTTAGCATAGTGCTCTTTTTTGGCCCAAGGACGATCCCTATTGAAATTGGTTAAAATCGGTTCAGATTTGGATATAGTCCCCATATATATGTTTCACCCGATTTGACATGTAAGCGCTGTAGGAACTGTATTTTAATTCAGATCAGTACGAAATTTGGCATGAATAAACACTGCCAAATTCGGGGAAAATCGGTTCAGATTTAGATATAGCCACCATATATATGTTTCACCCGATTTAACATTTAAGCGCTGTAGAAATCGTGTTTTATATCCGATCAGTACGAAATTTAACAGAGAGAGTTCTCTTATTACATGAATAAACACTGCCAAATTCGGGGAAAATCGGTTCAGATTTAGATATAGCCACCATATATATGTTTCACCCGATTTAACATTTAAGCGCTGTAGAAATCGTGTTTTATATCCGATCCGTACGAAATTTAACAGAGAGAGTTTTCTCATTACATCTATGAACACTGCTAAATTCGGGGAAAATCGGTTCAGATTTAGATATAGCCCCCATATATATGTTTCACCCGATTTGGCATGTCAGCGCTGTAGGAACTGTATTTTAATTCAGATCAGTACGAAATTTGGCAGAGAGAGTTCTCTTATTACATGAATAAACACTGCCAAATTCGGGGAAAATCGGTTCAGATTTAGATATAGCCACCATATATATGTTTCACCCGATTTAACATTTAAGCGCTGTAGAAATCGTGTTTTATATCCGATCAGTACGAAATTTAACAGAGAGAGTTCTCTTATTACATGAATAAACACTGCCAAATTCGGGGAAAATCGGTTCAGATTTAGATATAGCCACCATATATATGTTTCACCCGATTTAACATTTAAGCGCTGTAGAAATCGTGTTTTATATCCGATCCGTACGAAATTTAACAGAGAGAGTTTTCTTATTACATCTATGAACACTGCTAAATTCGGGGAAAATCGGTTCAGATTTAGATATAGCCCCCATATATATGTTTCACCCGATTTGGCATGTCAGCGCTGTAGGAACTGTATTTTAATTCAGATCAGTACGAAATTTGGCAGAGAGAGTTCTCTTATTACATGAATAAACACTGCCAAATTCGGGGAAAATCGGTTCAGATTTAGATATAGCCACCATATATATGTTTCACCCGATTTAACATTTAAGCGCTGTAGAAACCGTGCTTTATATCCGATCAGTACGAAAATCGGCAGATAGAGTTTGCTTATTACATGTATGAACACTGCCAAATTCTTATCGCAATGCCCATTTTCGCATTGGTAGGTAGGTGTAGGGTATTATATAGTCGGCCCCGCCCGACTTTCTGTCTTTCCTTACTGGTTATTTTTAAATTTTATTTTTTGTATTTTTGGCCTAATTGTCCTCTTCAATACAGCCAAGTTCCACGATGGCGTTTTTTGGCTTTCTCGAGAAATATTTTGTTTTTGCACTTAGGTCGTGCCCTACCATTTCTTGTTGTTTTTGTTTTGACCAAATACGTTGTTGTTGAATAATCAACAACAGCAAAACATTCGTGTGAATTCTTTACATTGTAAAGACTCACGGGAGTGGAAGTTGGTGCATGTACGAGGGATGATGATTACTGAATTGTCTTCTTTTGGAGATATGCGCTCTAAAAAAATAAATAAATAAATAAAGTGTGGCGATATTAAAAATATAAAGGATGCTGACATACGTATCTTAAAAAATCAAATTACAAAAACACTTAATCCAGTCTTACTCTTAGACTGTGTATCGAGTCCTTAATTGTATGATAAGTCTTGCGGTAACTCAGGGACAAATTGTTAGGATTTTGAAGTGTTTTTTTAAACTTCCTTTATAACTTAAATCGTAAATATCCTGCATAACGAAACATTATATTGTAGGACTGACAACAAATGATGATTTGGAATATTTTAAAATTAATAACATGTTCTGTGTGTAAACATATACTCAGTTTGAGAAAATTTGTTTGCAAATATATTTTTTTTCCAAAAAAAATTTTAATGATTTTCAAAAAAAAATATGTGTTCAAAAATATGTAACATTTAAAAACTTTAGTTCAAAAATTATTTTCATACAATTGCTATTTTCCCATTGCACCAAATATTGTGACAAATATCTCAGAAATTTCATGTTATAGAAAAAATTCTGGCATTCATTTTATTGAACATAAATTTCCAAAGTGCAATTTCCACACACAATGTTGTTGTGTGAAACGAATCCGTTATTTCATACAATATTTTTTTGTCGGTAAAATTAAGATTTCATTTAATAGAGCAATTAACGTTCGTGGCATAATTAACAACAGTTTTCTCGATTACTTCCTGAATGGCAGAAAAATAACACATTACATCTCATTTAAAAGACGAAAAGAAATCATTCAAAATGCCATTCTATACAACGCGCAAAGTTTTTCTCGGTTTTTTTGGTTGCAACTGTCAGAGCACACAACGAATTATTGACCCATTTTTCAAGTAATATACACTTCTATTGCAAAAGGAAAGATCTGCAGTCACATTCAAAGAAATGCATTCACGCACACATACATACATATTTTCAAATTGTCAATCAACCATTAAAACTCAAGACTGTGAAATATCAAACACAAGAACCACAATTACAAATCGATATAAAATTAGAACGACCAACAGAAGAAAAAAAAAAAAACAAATCCCCAAATACAAGTATCCGAACAATCGAACAAATCAACATACATGCCCACCCCCACCATGCGAAATATATACACATACACACACACAGATGTAAGGCGGTCGCTTGATCAGCCAACAATCATCAATTGATGTAAAGTGTTGAGATTTTCTGAAAATCGTATTCATTTCAATATTTCATTTATTGAAAAATGTGAACCGAAACGAAATGAGTGAAGAAATGGAGAACCAGTAAGTATCGTATACAGGACGTTTATTAATAGAGCAGAGAAGCCAACGACAGCAACAATGAAATGCTTTATAAAGTGTTTCGTTTTCACAGACTCAGTGCTGGGCCGCCAAAAGAATTATTTTCCTTATGGATATAAAAAAAAGCAATAAAAAGTATGTCGATTGTGAAATAGCTTACGTGGACGTTTTATATTGTAACGATGTACATTTTGGAATAACATTTTCCTAGAAATACAATTATTCAGGACAATTCATGATACACGGGGAAAAATCTATAATTTGTATATCGATACCTCCATTCTAAACTATGCTAAGTGCAAAAAGATAGTTTTTCAGGAGAGGCGGTCAAAGTTGGATGTGTTTTTTTTAGATTTTTTGTGTGGAATTCCTTTCTAATGCAAATCAAATGACCTGTACAGTTTATACCCTACACCACACTGTGGTACAGGGTATTATAAGTTTGTTATAAGATGTTTGTAACACCTGAAAATAACACAGCTAGGCCCACCTTAAAGTATACCGATCGACTCAGGATCACTAGCTGAGTCAATTTAACGATGTCTGTCCGTCCGTCCGTCTGTCCATGTAAAGTTGTTCGTCGACTACAGGTCGCAATTTCACTCCGATCGTTCTGAAATTTTGCAGTTTAGAGTATTTCGCGGCTGTTAAGACCGCTATTGAATTTGGTTGAAAATCGGTAAAGATTTAGCTATAGCTCCCATATATATGTTTCATCCGATTTGGCTCTTTAGATCCAATCGTTTTTATACCCTACACCACACTGTGGTACAGGGTATTATTTAAGTATAAAATGTCCCAAAAGTAAATTTATGTAAACAATTTGTACATGAATTACAAAATTTATATATATCAGAGTTATTCAATATTACGAGAGTGGTGTAGGGTATTATATAGTCGGCACCGCCCGACTTTAGCCTTTCCTTACTGGTTTGTAAATAACTTTTAATTGGGTTGACGGATAAACACCAAAATTTGACCGACTATAATTTGGAATAATTAGAAATTAAAAATACAATCTTCCTAAAACTATGCTAAGTCGACTTAGCATGTTTTAGAATGGAGGTATCGATATGTTGGAATTGGAATCTATTATCTTTGTATATATGTATGTAAAGAATAACGTGAATATGTTAGAGCTGTCAAACTGTCGATAGTCGCCCGGTTCGATAGTTTCGATTTCGTACAGTTTATTTAAGATATAAATTATTGTATTATACTACATAATAAAAGTTTTGGAAGAAAACCAAGCGACAAAGATGTTTTACAAAATTAAATAAGATGTAATTCAATAACATAAAAAATTGCAAATTTTGTTTAAAAATATAAAATATATCTTTAGTACTCAGCACAAAAAATAATTTCTATTAAATTGTAGTACTTGTGGTGGAACAAACAATTGCGGTTTGTTGACTACTCGAGTGGGCTTAAGTGGGACTTAAGATTTTAACTTCCATTAACAGTTCATAGCTCTCTTCTAACCGACGGACCATCAATGAAAGCGTGAAATCTTCACTATAGATTAGACTTGATTTCAAAATCTCAATATATGGTACAACTTTTGAAAAACAGGCTTTCTGTGAAATCCGGAATATTAGTTATCACGGGGTATAACTTGAAGCGGAAGGCTTCAGAATACATGCTTCCGTCCGAAGAATGAAATATAGAGGTCTCTTGGAGAATTATTTATTATTATGTTTTATTCTAATAAGAGCTATTTTCATATCCTCTAATATTCCCCTATCATTAATGCATTTCGATTTGTCTGATCACTATGCAAACTTAGCTAAAAAAACATGAAAATTCACGTTAACCTGAAGACCTACTTCCATTTTTTGTAACGTCCGCAACGGAACTTTGCCACGAATATCGCATTCATTAAAATTATATAGGTAAATATTTAAATGTCAATTCAAAGAACTCTGAAATAATTGTTGTTGCTGAAGGTTATATGAAAATTTTGCATTCTGAACGCCAACGTACGAATGTTACGTCCGCAACCCTGGATTTGCCCATATGTATTTTTAAATGTCGTTAAGCGTACCTCAAGATTTGTGAAAAAGAAGGTCAAGCATTCTTTGATGTACAAAATTTTTTTTTAAATTTTAATTATTTTCAATTTTGCTATATTATTACACAAAGCTGATTTTTCCAAAAACATTTACACAATCTTCCTCTTATTGTGCACTAGTAAAAATATATAATGTTTTTGGAACTTTTATGGTTTTTATTTTTTTGTAAATTATTCGCAGTATTTTTCGCCTTGAAGGAGGCAAACAACGCAATAGGTTTTAGATTACATATCTAGTCGCAGATGCAATTTAAAAATTAAAAATACAGTTCAAGTGCGCTAGATTCCCATATAATAAACAAGTAAGAAAGTTCAGTCGAGTAAACCGACAAATGACACAGTACAACACAAAAAAAAATAACAGGGTTCTGTCAATAGATTATGGTAGAGGAGACCAAAAAAATATATGTATACGTGTATCTGCGTTTTGAAAGATCACATCGGAATTTTATTTTAGGGGGGTTAAAGTTTCCCCCCCCCCTTTGCTTGTTCGTGCAGAATATTGGTGTATAAAACTATGTGTTCTGTTTATCTGAGGTGTAGGGTATTTTCAACAACTTTGTGGCAAATGTTAATGCCTTTATTTTTGTGGAATATATTAACCCTCTAGCTTCCCCCCATAACGGTGATTTTTGCCTATATTTTAACAAATCGTAAAAACTCCCCTAAAAATGGGTGGGGCGGGGTTGAAATGTTCTACAAAAATGAAAATGATTAGTCGTCGTGAAATTTGGCCATGACTGGATCAGTGTAAGAAATTATTAGTTTAAGTATTTATGTATACTTTCAGTTCTGTTAAAGCGAGAACATCAATACGTTGAGAAAGTGCATTTCATGCAAAATGTAGTAGTCTTCTAATTTTGCTAACACTATATTTGTAGGTGTCGAGTTTATTGTACGAAACACATCACATGTCTCTATATCACTAAATTGTGTACAAAGTGCACCGGGTATCGGCTAGTAACAAATAAAAATTTGATTCCGCTCACATAGACATAATTTATATTGTGTTTTATATAAAAATCCTGAAATATATGTGGCAGAAAACGGTAAAAAATCTGTATCTTTTAAACCACAATGACCTCCATCGTGAAACTTTTGTCACGTGCAAAGAACATTTAACGGTTTAACTACAAAAAATATAAAGAAAAAAAATTAGGTGCATTTCGAGATATTGAAGGGCTAAACTAATTTTTCGATTTTTAATGTCCTTTGACAAGGACAATAATTTTTTCAAATTATTAATTTTGAAGTACGAGTGTGGCCAGTTACAATGACACTAAAATCGTTGAAATCGGATAACGCGTTCTTAAGTTATACTCTGTTGAATTCAGTATCCTTTAGGAAAAAAGTAGAGATTCGACCAACTTTCGGACGCTGTAAAACAAGAACCATAACGAATTTTGACTAAATATAGGCATCATAAAAATTGTACACACTAGGAGATAGCGTGTACCAAATTTTATCAAAATCGGAGGGGGTCGTGTTAAAAAGTGGGTCGACTGCCGTTGGAATTACCCATAAGCTATTAACTTTTGGTTCAAAATTTTCAATTTGTGTGGGAGGTACCAAAAGGGGCGTGGCAACTTCGCCTATTTTGCTCGAGGTAATAGTGACTAATAAACTAATACTATGTGTAGGATTTCAGAGGATTCAAATAAGTAGTACAGATGTTATTAAATAATCTATATTTCACTAAACGTAAACCCTTTGTGGGGGAGGTAATAGAAGGAGTGGACCAATATGGCCCATCTTCGAACTTAGCCGGAGATAGAAGAATATATTACTACATACCAAATTTAAAGTCAATCGGTTACTCCTTTCGAGAGTTTTCGTGCGGACCAGCCAACAGACTTATTGAATCTTTAATAACTGCTATAATACTTATTCGAATCTTCTGAAATTCCACACATAGTATTAGTTTAGTAGTCGCTATCAACTCGAGAAAAATGGGCGAAGTTGCTAAGCCCCTTTTGGTACCTCCCACACAAATGCACCATTTTTCACCAAAAGTTAACAGCTTATAACATTAATAACAGTATATAAAAATACTTCAAATTTTGTACAGTGTAATGCTTTTACATACAGTCCAGTGAAAAATTTGTTTATTATTCCATATTACATTGCTCACAAAGTGAGGGTATACCTTAGTCGGTTTACCCGACTGAAACTTTTTACTTGTTTACTAAATCGAAAATAACTCGAATCGAAAATAACAATTTTTGTCCAGTTTTCCTATTTTCATAGCTCGTTATAGAACTATTGATCTCTAGATTTAATTATTATAAAAAAATTAACCCTTTCAAGTCCCAAACTATTTATTTGATCATTGGTCCCAAATGCAAAAAAAATGATCCCACTCGCATTATTTTAACCTCAAAATCTGAATTTTTTTAAGAAGGTTCACATTTTGTAGATTTTTCTATAAAATTGCTCAAATTCAAGTGAAAATAAAAATTCAAAGTCAAAAAATAAAACAAATGATCTAGATTTGTTCACATATTTGGAATAAAATGCTTTGAGGTTGAAATAATGAGTGTTGGATAATTTTTATTGCAATCAATTCGCCTTAACATATTTGGGACCAACAATCAATTAAAATGTTTACGGCCTGCAAAGGGATAATTTTTAATATAAATTAAATCTATACTTCAGCAGTTCTTTAACGAGCCATGAAAAGAGAAAACGAACCAAATATGTAGAAGTTATTTCCGATTTTGTAAAAAATTCTATAAAAATTTCACTAAAATTGAAAATAAAGGTGACTTGATAACGCAATTTTTGTAAGGAAGTCTCGTCGCCAGATAAGTAATGGTCCAGATTTTAATTTCCAGTGATCAGTTCCCAAATGTAATAAAAAAATCAGTTATAAATTCTGATTTTTCTGGTTGCGGTTGAAATAACCTCTAATATATATTTTTCGGTTGGTGCCTATAGAAATTACATGACCAGCTTAGAAAACCTGCGAAATTGAAAGTACTTCATGATTAATATTTTCTTCAAAACTATCAACTTAAGCGGTCGACGCTTTGTTTGACTTTTGAAATATGACAAGTTTTTTGTAGTTTTTAGGAGAACGGGGTTGAAAAAGTTGTATCGACTATAATAATTCTTCAATTACCCCCCTTTTATTTCATTTGTTGGACTGAAGCATGTACTGGTTCGTGGCCGAATATGTCGAAAACAAGACCTAACATAGAAACCAGTAAGGAAAGGCAGAAGGTCGGGCGGGGCCGACTATATAATACCCTACACCTCCCTAACAATGCGATAAGGGTCATTGCCATAATAATTTGGCATAATTGGTAAATGGGTAGAAACATATTATCTAATTCTGAAACGATAATCGCTAAATTAAGCAATATTCGTTCCTAAATTGAGAAACATCTTTCTGGAAAATTTTAATAATCGGAAGTAAAATACAACTTCTATAGCGGTTTGATACCAAATCAGGAGGAACAATCAATATAAATCTGAACCGATCTTCCCTGAATACTCATTCATGTAAAAAGACCTCCTTCTGTCGAATTTCGTACTGATCGCATATAAAATACAGTCTCTACAGCGCCTTCATGTCAAATTGGGGGTAACGTATATATGGGGGCTATATCTAAATCTGAACCGATTTCTTCCAAATTTAACAGTGTAAATTCATATAATAAGAAACCTCTTTCTGCCGAATTTCATACTGATCGGATATAAAATAACATTTTTACAGCGCTTACAAGTCAAATCGGGGGTAACGTATATATGGGGGCTATATCTAAATCTGAACCGATTTTCTCCAAATTTAGCAGTATTCCTTTATGTAATAAGAAACCTCTTTCTGCCAAATTTTGCACTGATCGGATATAAAATACAGTTTTTACAGCGCTTACATGTCAAATCGGGGGTAACATATATATGGGGGCTATATCTGAATCTGAACCGATTTTCTCCGAATTTAGCAGTATTCCTTCATGTAATAAGAAACCTCTCTTTGCCGAATTTCGCACTGATCGGATATAAAATAACATTTTTACAGCGCTTATATGTCAAATCAGGGGTAATGTATATATGGGGGCTATATCTAAATCTGAACCGATTTCTTCCAAATTTAACAGAGTTCATTCATGTAATAAGAAACCTTTTCCTGCCGAATTTCATACTGATCGGATATAAAATAAAGTTTTTACAGCGCTTACATGTCAAATCGGGGCTAACATATATATGGGGGCTATATCTAAATCTGAACCGATTTTAACCAAATTCAATAGGGATCGTCCTTGGGCCAAAAATAAGATATGTGTATAGTTTCGTCGAGATCGGACCAAAATTGCGACCTGTACTTTGATTACAAGAATACATGCACAGACGGACAGACAGACAGACGGACAGACAGACAGACAGACGGACAGACGGACATAGCTAAATCGACTCAGAAAGTGATTCTAAGTCGATCGGTACAATAAACGATGGGTCTATTTCTTCTCCTTTTGGGTGTTACAAACAAATGCACAAAGTTATAATACCCTGTACCACAGTGTGGTGTAGGGTATAAAAAGCAGTATTGTTTATATTTTGGTTTGGTTAGGTTAGGTGTTTCATGTCCGGCCAATTGTGCGCGATTTATTTATAATCTCTTTTAAAAACTTAAGAGTTATATATAATAGGTGGGTAAAAACGGTTCTATAATCTCAATTAGTATATTAATATACCGTTTTATACACAGGAATATGTTCATTATCTTCCAATCATACCACCGAGATAAGTCAGATATGGTAATGTGTCAAACCCAAATTTGTTTCATCGTTTCGATGCCTTCCCTGCATGTGTATATTTAATATACCGAATTTAACAGTGTCCGAGGTGATGATATTTTCACCTATACTATCGATAGTGAATAAAAACTATCGATATTGACACAAAAAAGAAACTAACGATACTATCGACAGTTTGAAACCTCTAGTGTATGACGGTTTGGTGTTCGGCTGGACCGATCTTCTTGACATTTTTAAAGAATGTAGCTATGTAGCCGGTGTTAAAAATTGGATAATTTAATTTTCGATATATCAAGGCTTCGCCCCGTGAGGGTTGCTATTTATATTTCGGGTCCTGGCGATAATAGTGCAATTGCAAATATTAACATTTTTTTAGCATAACTTCACTCAGAACTTTTTGTCATTTAAGAGCGAATTGTTTTGTATAGAGTACTTTGAAAAAATTATCTCGGTCAAAAAATGGAATTAACCCGTGAACATTTTCGTGCGGTGATTTTTTACGATTTTCTGAGTGGATTATCGAGGAAAGAGTTTCTCAATTATCTTGTTTCGATCTTTGGTGATGAAGCACTATCAAAAACCACTGTAAATCGCAGGCACCAAGAGTTCAGTCTCCGAAGCCATTCGCTCCAGGATGAATTTCGTGAAGGTCGAACAATTTCGGTACTTTTGCCGGAAACCATCGATGCTGTGCGTGAACTGATAAAGCAAGAGCGACATGTGACATACCATGAGACTGCCGCATCCTTGGGCGTTAGTATGACAAGCAAAAATAAGATATTGCATGTTAATTTGCCGGTGAAAAATATCTGTTCTCATTGAATCCCATATAATTTGACGAATCAAAAAGGGCTCATGTCGATTGGAGCAAAGCAATATTAAAAAATACCACCGCGGTAGCTCGAATGCATAAAAATAAACGAAAATACAATATTAGTTAATTTTACTAGGATATATAATTTCTAAAAAATTTCACTTTGAACTTCTGAAGAGTAGAAAACATGCATTTTAAATTAGGCACTGGTACATTGTCAAAATACTTAAATATAAATAATCTATGTTTCGGAAATATTAGTTCCAAATAAAGACATACTAGGATGGGAACATAGTTTTGTTTAGAAATATCCTCCTAAACATATAATATTTCTGTGTGTCAAGTGTTATATATTTGGAGTTATATTGTTTTGGCACAATATACTAAAGAAGCGATTTTTTTCAGCGTGTATTCGATTATATTGCAAACTTATAACCGTATTGGCTATTTAACTTCCCGCTTATTTTTCAAAGTTAATTTTCCACAAAAATTAGCCTTGATCACGCCTTTTAAAGTCAATGATTGTGTCGCACAAACGAATTCAAAAACAAATACAGTGGCGCCAATATCATTAGAAAAATATAATATAAATCTTATTATAAAATTTTTATTTAATAGTGGCGTTCACTATTTTAAATTTTTAATTTAACATACACACATCTACAAAAGCCTATATGGAAATGTGAGGAATATTTTGAATTTAAAATATATATTTGTGGAGGTATAAGAATATATGTAGAATAAGGAGGTAGGGGAAAATAAAACCACAACGAAAGGGAATGTGTACACATGTCTCCTCAAGTTGCGGGTTGCACGTATAAGTGATTTATCCATGTGTCGTCTTGTGGTTTTCATGGTGGCCATGTGTTTTATATATTCCAATATTCCAAATAATTTTCATATATAGATTTCACTTGACATTTGAATGTGATAGAATCAACAACAGTAAAGCAAGAGCAGAAAATCTCCTGTGTGATATACAAATTGCGTTGATCGCGGCGGCACATGACTAATGTAAAATTTCGACTTATTTCCATTGATATGAAATAATGGACAAAATTATAGCAAAACAAGTAGGAAAAATGGAGGCGACTTTAAACATAAAAAAAATATAATGTATGGAATTTGGTAGTTCCAGGGAGAAGTTGACGATGTTGATTATAATAAACTAGATCTTAAACGATCGTCTTAAAATGCGCAGTATTCATTCATAGATCAAGGATCGGAAGGAACAAATTGATGGGGCTACATAAACTGATTTTCACCAAAACGGACCCAAAACCTTATTTCTGCCAAATAATATAAATATCTGTCGAAAAATACAGTTTCAATGACGCTTAATTACTAACAGGAACATAGTATATATGTGGCTTTATCAAAATATGAGACGATTAACCCCAAATTAAGCAGCATTAGTTCTTAAATTAAGAAACTTCTTTCTGCCACATGTTGCAATATCGAAAGTAATGTACACCTTCTATAGCACTTTGATACCAAATCGGTGATATGTTCCCCCGATATGGGGCTATATCTAAATCTGAACCGATTTTCTCCCAATTTGGCAGTGTTAATTCATGTAATAAGAAACATTATTCTGCCGAATATCGTACTGGTTGGATAAAAAATACAGTTTCTACAGAGTTTACATGTCAAATCGGGTGTAGCATATATTGGGACAATATCTAGATCTGAACCGATATTCCCCAAATTTTGTACTGTGCCGAATTTTGTACTGATCGGATATAAAATACGATTTCTGCAGCTTTTTCATGTCAAATCGGTGTAACATAAGTAAGTCTAATCTGAACCTATTTTTCCCGAATTTGGCAGTGTGCATTCATCTAATAAGAAAACTCTCTCTGCCGAATTTCGTACTGAACGGATATAAAATGCAGTTTCTTCAGCGCATAAATGTCAAATCGGGGGTAACATAGATATGGGGGGCTATATCTAGATCTGAACCGATTTGCCTCAAATTTAGTATTTTCTGTAAGTGTATCAAGATACTTTTTGTGTCAATTTTTATTCAGATCATTTAAAAAATTTTGCTTATAGAGTGTATACAATGTATACTATACATATATGCCAAATCGGAGGTAAATATATATGGGAGCTATATGTAATTTTGAACAATTTCAATAGGGATCGTTCTTGTACCAAAAAAGAGTACAGTGCTAAATTTCATCACAATCGGACCATAAATACGACCTGCACTTTGATTACAACGATACATCTACAGACAGAAGGACGGACAGCCAGGGAGTGATTCTAAGTCGATCGGTATAATAAACGATGGGTCTACTCTTCTCCTTTTAGACGGGGTTAACATACGTACTCCTTTCGGAGGATACGTCCTTTTCTTAAGCACTGTCCTCCCGTCCTCCCTCCTTTTCCAAAAATGTTGGATTTGTCCTCTCTTTGTTACAAATTCAAATTTTTTTGCAAACAGTAAACAGCAAAAAGTTGGTACTATAATAATTTAGCTCGATGACTGAAATTTGGTACATATAGTACATCTTATAGCTGCAGGTAACATTTTAGCATTTTCTGTCCGATTTGACTTATTAACTCCATAGAGACTGCAAAATGTCAACTGGTCGAGCTGAAAATTGGTTACTTGGGTGTATTCATATCCAGAACCCTTCACACGAACAACGGTTCCTTTCACCCTTCACACGAACAACGGTCATCATAGGTGACGTTTTGGGCGGAATGAAATTGGGCCCCAGGAAAATACACCCCACTATTTTTATGAATATGGGCCCCAAAAAATAACATATCAAACAACAACAATTTTATTTGGGGCTTAATTTCATTTTTTGACTGCTTTTTGGGGTTTACTTTCATTTATTGTCTGCTTTTTGGGGCTTATTTTCATCTATTAATTAAGAAAGAGGCTACGCATAAAAGATTTGCTCCACGTTGCCAACTTTGAATCCTGTCCATAGGAGAAAGTCTTAAACAGAGGCCGAAGGCCGACCGCACAGGAACAGATTTATAATTAGAAAATATGTTTGTATACATACGTGTATTAATGCATACGCCCTAGATTAAGGAAGAGAAAATTTCTTAGTTTTTTGGGGTTTATTGTCATTTCATGCTGTTTTCTTGATTGGGGTGTAATTTCCTAAATCAGTTTTTGTAACGAAAATAGGCCCCAAATTTGGGGCGCACTTTCATTTTCAATTTGGGGTGCATTTTCTTGGGGTCCAACTTCCGGCCGCCGACGTTTTGATATATAGGATGATACATTTCGAGGTTCCCTACTTTTTTAAAGAAAAAAACATAGAAAATTCAAATTGAGTGGGGAATGTTTATTATCATTTGAAAAAACATTCTGAATAATTTGTAAACGTTATTTAGGCGTAAGTCTTTCCATGATGAAATGCCAAACAATACTTAACAAAAATAACATGAGAGCATGACACGACTCACACGTGATCTGTCAAAAAAAGGCTATTGAAAAAAGTATCTCTACTTATATCACCCTATAGTTCCCATACAAAGGTACCTAAAGATTTTACTACTTAACGCAACAAACCCCACAAATTTTAACGAATCAAAAAACATTTGACATGCGATCCATGTTGGAGGGTATATACATAAAATTCGGCATGGCCGAACTTAACGCCGCTTTTACTTGTTTATTATAATTAACACCTAAAAATGCTGGAGCTAGACCCACTTTAAAGTACACCGATTGTTTGTCTGTTCATTTAAAGTTGTTCGCATTGTCACTCCGATCTTGCTGAAATTTGGCAATAAGGATCATTTCATACCTTGGTGGAAATTGGTCAAAATCGGTTCAGATTAAGACATAGGCCCCATATACATTTTCTTTCCAAATTGATTCTTTAGCGCTACAGAAGCTGTTTTTTATCACTTTGAAATTAAGCAGGATGGAATTTCTTGACCCAATGACCCACATTGTCGAATTTAATGTAAATCGGTTCAGATTTAAGAAAATTTGTTTAGATTTAGGCCTCATATATATGTATCTCCAATTTGGCATCTAAGCGCTATAAAATACAAATTCTTGTACAAATAAGTATCATTGGAAATTGTATTTTGTAAATGACCCCCGGAAGTTCCAAACACTTTTTGTAAATGTTACAAATGTTCTCCTTTTCTGGCACAAAAGACCTCCTTTCCGAAAAAGGTCATGGTAACCCTGCTTTTAGGTGATGCACAAACTCATAACCCTGGACCACAGTGTGTGCCATTTTTATATTTCTTTGAGTTATTTAAACCGAGTAAATATGAATACAAATTTGACTGTATTGAATTATTTCA
This sequence comes from Eudasyphora cyanicolor, assembly GCA_963930755.1. Lineage (NCBI taxonomy): Eukaryota > Metazoa > Arthropoda > Insecta > Diptera > Muscidae > Eudasyphora > Eudasyphora cyanicolor. The sequence goes on along the minus strand of OZ005736.1, from coordinate 168,022,877 downwards.
TACATTAAAACGAAGTTCATGATAACAACTTACAAAACTCTTCCTCAAATTTATGAAAAATTTTCATTCATTTGACTATAACACAGTGCTACAGTGTGTAGGTGCAGGAATCAAAGGCATTATACTTTATTTATACTTAATTTTAAGTCTTTGTATGGACTAGAATCAAAGTTATAAGCAGTTAACTTTTTGTTCAAAATGGTCAATTTATACCAAGAAGTACCAAAAGGGAACGTAGAAATAAAGCACATTTTGTTTGAATCGAATTTCTGCCAAACATACTTCGGGTCTTAGTTCACTTATTTGATGTGTTTCAATTTTGGCTCTTAGTAAATGATATATATCCTAGTGTCTAAGTTGAGGGGATAAAAATAAGTCGTAGATAACGCTTAAATCGGAATGTACAGGGTGGGCCTAAAGAAACCAAGGGGTGTAAAAGTTTAATAACTTTTTCGTTTATTTATTTTTTTTTTATTTTTCTTCCAGATTATATAATATACAAAAGGCAAATTTTTTTACACTAAGTATGAAAAATAATGTCTCTTAAATGACCACCGTTTTCAGCTTCGCACTCTGATGGGCTCTTTTTAGAGCATTTTCCATAACACCTTTCAACACTTGTGGCTGTAGCGTTCGAATTTCTGCAACAATGTTTGCCTTGTGTTCAAGGATTGTCTCTGGCTTGATCACATACACTCGCTCCTTCAAATAACCCCAAAGAAAATAGTCGGGTGCTGTCAAATCTGGCGATCGCGCTGGCCAAATAATTTCCGAATTTCTGGAAATTATTCGCTCTCCAAAAATTTGACTTAAAAGTGCCATTGTGTCTCGGGCAGTATGGGCAGTGGCTCCGTCCTGCTGAAACCACATACCAGGTCTGTTTTCAAGAGCAGGACGTAAAAAATTTTCTATCATAAACCGATACCGCTCTCCATTTACGGTTACAGCACTTCCATCTTCATTCTCGAAGAAGTAAGGCCCAATGACATTTTCAGATGTGATCCCACACCATACTGTACACCTGATGGGGTGCAGTTGGCGTTGATGAATGGCTCTTGGATTTTGAGAACCCCAGAACCTACAGTTCTGCTTATTAACAAAGCCATTCAAATGGAAATGAGCTTCATCACTCATAATCAAATTTTTAATAAAGTTGATTTAATTTCTGGCCAACTCTTGAAATTTAACTGCAAAATTTTGACGTTGCCGATGATCTGGGGGTTTTAATTCTTGCACCAATTGGACCTTATATGGGTATAACTGTAAATCTTTTTTTAAAATGCGCCGTAGTGACGTACGAGACATTTCTAGCTGAGCAGAACGCCTTCTGACAGATGTTTCTGGTGCTTCGTTAACACTTTGCTGTACTCGTTCAATATTTTCCGCAGTGCGACTTACACGTGGTCTACCGGTTCGAGGCAAATCTCTTACGCTGCCATGTTGGTGATGACGATCAACTAAGCAACGAATCATAAAATAATTGATCTCTGGTTTAAATAATAAAATTCTATTGTTCTGGATCTCTGTTCAATTGTGAACCTCTCCATTATAAATTCTCCAAGTGTTGTCTATATAATCTGAAAGAAAAAATAAAAAAAACATTAATAAACGAAAAGGTTATTAAACTTTTACACCTCTTGGTTTCTTTAGGCCCACCCTGTACTTATATAAGAAAATTTTAAATACAAAATAATCCTCCGATTTAATTTGTTGAATCTACGATGAACTAGTGGGAAATTTGTATATCAACGAATTTCGATATCCGAACACGAGAGTACAATGCATAACAAACCTTTTATGCAAATACCGCTTAACGTGGTAAGAACCACGACGAAATTTTATTTGACGACAGATAGATACCGTTTCTGCACAAAATGTTGGAGATATTTTATTATGTCTCAACAAATTAACTGCAACCAATCTGTTGGTTGTACTTCCCAACATTTTGGGAAATTATTGGGATAACCAAAAAACGATTATTTAATAATATTTTTGCTGTTATAGTAACCAATTATTCGTTGCAGTAATAATCTTTGGTCTATTGATACAAGTTCTGTTGTCAAGAATAAAACATTAGTTGCCACTACCAAATATTATCGATCATATGGTCCTATAATGAACATTTAGAAGTAGTTACCACAACTAACCGAGTGTCAATGAAAAAACAATCTTAAATCGATTGATACAGCCATCGATTTAGTTGCAAGCATTTTCATTTGATCGTATCCATGTTATTATTGTTGCTTTAACTATTTATCTATCGGTGTATGTAATAGACTTTTTGTTGCTAGAAAAAAATGTCTTGTTACCATCGAATTCCAACCAATTATTTTCTTGTGTGTATTCTGAGTTGATCGGAATACTTTAAAGAGGGGTAGGGTCTATTTTAGTCGCGAAAAACATCTGGACCAAAACAAACTTATACTAATTCTTCCATAACATCAATAGCAATCATCTGAATGCTGTATTTTAGAGAAATTTTCCATTGACTATAGGCTTGCAAAGAATGATCTAAAAATGTCCACCATTCTAGCATCTACAGATAGAACCACATTATATTACTCATAAAGTGAAGGTATATATTGGTCGGTTTAATCGACTGAAATTGTTCTTCAAATTGATGAAGATTTTCTTAAATCTCATGAGGCTTGTTTAGCTTTAGCTATAAAGAGCTAAACAAACTATTCTTTAAAAATAGTCTTTTTCGTATTATACAAAACGCAGAAATTTAACAAGAATGTGGAAAAAAAATTTCAATTATCGTAAAAATATGTAGATTATGGGCTTCCTGATCAGTATTTCAAGTTGTTATAATAGAGGCTACATCAGAAAGGTTAACGAATTGAAAGTCACATGGTAGCAAAATTTATAGAAATGTTAAAATTTAATATTATAAAACCGAAACAAAATATATTGGCACATTATGGCATTAGGAAAACACATTTGTTCTTATTAAAAGCATATTGTGAAAATATATAACGTTCAATCCGACTCTTTTGGCTATAATTTTGTGCTGCAATGTGAGTGTGCACGCTTCTCTAATGTCTGAAGGGAAGCAGACGAAGCATTATAAAAATATTAATATATTGTTTGTTTTTCGAAATTTCTTTCATAAATTAATAATAACATAAATATTTACGAATTTTGTCCAATGCTGTTAAATGATTTGTAATAGAAACAATCGATTGTATTGACACAAAACATTTGGCAGTCTCCACAAACGTCAATCGTCAAAGACTGTTTTGGGGATAAATTGTTATAATATATTTCCACATTTTTGCGTCACATCCGTCGTTGTGCTTCATAAGAGTTTTTGCTTATTTTTTTTAATGTAAAACGAAATAATTTTTGAAGCTTCTGTTTTTCTACTGTTTATAAGAGAGATACAGTTTATTGGAGGGTGCTTGTGCTTACCGCTTGAGTTTCTGTTTCACAAGTGAAATTATGCTGGAGATCGAGAAAGCGGCAGAATCGCAATTCAGTATGAGCCAGTAAAGAAGGGCTAAAGTTGGACGTAGTCGACTATATAATGCAATACAACACCCTATCGGAGCAGAATAAGAAGAAATATTATCAACTTTTATCAATGGTATTTTCCTAATGATAGAGATCTGCCCAATCACTATCATCTTAAAAATTTTAAAAAATATGCGAATTATAAAGCCCTTAGATGAAAAATCGGAATATATAAGTAGGTACACAAAAAGAAAAAAATTATCTGTACTTGAATCATGGGTGGTTGAGAGTAATTTTTTTAATTTAAGCCATATTAGGCTTAATATTCCTTTTTAAGAAATGTTTACTTAATTTCAAGTTTTATATATTTATTGTAAGCATTTCTTGCTTCATAGCGGTACTTACATTTGTACAATTTTGGTTAAAAATTAGAATGTTTTACTTGAATTTAGTATGGCATTTTTCTTTCTGTGAATGTATAGGGGATAGACCTATATCTGAACTGCTTTCCTTAAAATTTGCCAACTGTCGTTCCTTGTTCAAGAAACTATTATCTGCGGATTCTATAGCCCTTTTATGCAAAGTCGGTATATATATAGGTATATATGGCGGCAATCTCTAAATCTGAACGGATTTTGTTTAAAATTTGGAAAGATTATTATTAGCGCAAAACACTATGCTGTTTGAAATTTTGTAAAGATTTTATGTAAATTGAAAAGAACAATCAATTTTTTTTTCCCCAAAATCTTCTTGAAGTTTCATTCCACTAAAATTCCAATTTGACAAAAATATAGTACCTGTGGAATAACAAACAACGTGTAAACTGTACAGTAATCATTTTGGCAATTTCTCAAAGAGTACTATCATACCTACGTACGTAAAAGTTTGCGAGAAATGGCAATTTCCTTCTACAAAAATATACAAAAATTTCCTTGTTTTCAATATTACTTAAAATATTTGTTTTCCAGCAGCACACCACGCCAACAATAATAAATATTTTGATCTAATTTTTTGGCTACCCTAGTCTCAATATGTTTGCTATTGAATGGCATTAACATTTTTGAAATCGACGATGACAAAAATTTTACTTTTGGCCAGTAAAATTCAATTCTGAACCACAGTGCGTCATGCCCCTGTCAAATCTTATATTCTGTAAAATTCAAATTACTAAACCATTCTGGATTCCCAAGAATTAAAATCGTAAAGAGTATTAAATTTACTACATAAACTTGTGGTAGGTTTGGCGCCAAAAATATTAATAAAGGGATGTATGTCGCGCTTTGTCTTCCGACATGAGCTTTCACACTCACATGCTTCATTCCCCTGTGCTGCCTTTTTTAAAGTATATTCATTGTGAAAGCCACGTTTCGATCCATGCACATTTTTGGAACGCAAGTATATAAACCGAAATTATAGAGACCTTTGCATTCAATCGTCATTCCCCTGTCAAAAAAAATACTGGGGAATGACGATTCACAAGAGAACTATAGGGTGATCTAAGTAGATCACCCTATAGTGAGCTAAGTACATCACCCTATAGTGATCTAAGTAGATCACACTATAGGTGATCTAAGTAGATCACACTATAGGTGATCTAAGTAGATCACCCTATAGTGGTCTAAGTAGATCACCCTATAGCGATCAAAGTAGATCACCCCATAGGTGATCTAAGTAGATCACCCTATAGGTGATCTAAGTAGATCACCCTATAGATGATCTAAGTCGATCACCCTATAGGTGATCTAAGTAGATCACCCTATAGGTGATCTAAGTAGATCACCCTACCCTCCATATTTCTCCAAAAATGATGCCGGTGAGAACGTAACCGTCAATGGCGACCGTTATCGTGCCATGATAACCGACTATTTGATGCCTGAAATTAAAGCTCGTGATCTCGGCGCACAGTGGGCTAAAATGGAAAAAAATTACATAATTCTGCAATTTCAAAACCACTTATCGTATGGCGATGAAATCTTAGGTGTGAGAGGGTTTAAGTTCGGAACTTGGGCCCCCTATCTCACACAGGGGCGGAGCTACAGGGCCCTAAAGTTGACCACATCGGGTATACAGAATTTTCATCGGCTTCTAACTTTTGAATGGAGTTTCCGATTTTAGTGGCGTTTTTTCTGTGAACACTCCTAGACCAGACCTACAATAAACATTTAATAGGTTGAAGATATCTTGAATTTTAAAATTTTAATTGGTGTGGTTGCCACCCTTCTCCGATTTGGACCTTTTCGTACATAAATTTCAAAAGTTTGATCGATTTTCTCCAATCGCAAAGCTAAATTTTTGAATTTTGTTTTTTTTTTTAGCAACTTTTAATAGTTTTTAAATAAGAGCCGCATAAAACAATCTAAAAATGCTCAACTGTTATGATTTTATCGTAAAGTCAGATCGGTCATTAGTTAAATGAGCCCGAAGAAAATCGATGCATAATTTAAAAAGTTTTAGCAAATTTAGTAAGGTTTTAACTTTAAAATATTCTTATCGATGTAAAATTTGCAAAACAGACTTTAAAAGCTAGGGACCTTATTCATAAACATTTAATGAAGGTTTGAAAAACGCTTTAACACTGCTAAAGCGTTCCTCAAACCTTCTTTAATTTTTATGAATAATGTCCTAAGAATATATGCATTAAAACAGAAACTCAAAAAATTTTTTTTTGTCGACCGTTGTTGTCCCCTCACCTTTGCTACGAGCCAAAAGTGTAAAACATCGAAGGAGTGACCTAAGACCAGAGTATATTTGGCGGAAATTCGATTTGGGTAATTTTAAGAAATTTTAGCAATGTCCGTCCGTCTATATGTCTGTCTGATGACTGGTGCGAACGATAACTCTCAAAAGGATTAACCGATTGAATTCAAATTTGGTATGCGGTAATATTTTTCTCATCTTCGAACTTAGCCTGAGATAGAGATATTGGCCCACCCCTTCTAGTAGCTCTCCCACGAAGGGTTAACTTTTAGTAAAAATTAATTCTGTAATACCTTCTATACTTCATACTCCGATCTTCTGAAATTCTACACGAAGTATAGTTTATTAGTCGCTAATACGTCAAGAAAAATTGCAGAAACTGCCACGCGCCTTTTGGTACCTCCGCAAAAATGGACCATTTTGCACCAAATGTTAACTGCTTATAGCATTAATACCAGTACACACAAATATGCATACGATCATCAACAACGTCGTGTCTTTGCTGATTGGGTCCTGGAAATGCATGAAAATGATCCGGAATTCCATCGAACAATCATCTTGACGGATTAGGCCCATTTGCACCTACGCCAACAAGCAAAATTGTCGCATCTGGGGCTCGGAAAATTGTTGAGAAGCCTCTCCATCCTCAAAGTGCGGCGTCATTGGACCTTACTTTTTCGAAAATGAGGTTGGATCAACAGTTACGGTGAATGGATTGCGCTATCGAGAGATGATTAATGATTTTTTATGGTCGGAGTTGGATGGTATTAATCTGGACAACGTTTACTTTCAACAATACGGCGCTACGTGCCACACAAGCAACCAAACCATTGCTCTGTTAAGGGAAAGTTTCCGGACCGTGTTATCTCTCGAAGAGGTGATCACAATTGGCCACAGAGATCTTGTGATTTAACACCTAGCGACTTCTTCCTTTGGGGCCACGTGAAAGATAAGCACTACGCCAACAGCCCAGCGTCGATTCAAGACCTCAAAGATAGAATTCGTGAGGCTATCGAGGACATAGGGCAGCCACTTTGCGATTTGGTTATGGAAAATTTCATGAAAAGGATATGGTCCTGTAAACGTGGTCGTGGTGGCCATTTCGCTGATGTTGTTTTTCATTATTAACGGCATACCTTCCTCTTTATTATGAAATAAACATCCGATCATTTATCTCAAAAAATGAATTTTTCTTTGAATACCAAAATAACACATCTTGTTGGAAAACCCTGTACTTGAAATTTTGTACAATGTAATGCTTTTATAGTACCTAGAGTCCAAATATTGACTGAATATACTTATAATGCTAAGTCGAAAAAGCATGTTTTAGAATAAAGGTATCGAAATATAAAAGGCGGGGCAATAGTAATCAACCTATTGAAAAACGATATAACTTTTGCAAATGGCCCCAAATGTCAATTCGGTTTTGACATTTGTGAAGTAAACAAACCCAGAATACAAGTCGACAAACCATGAATCGTCTGACTTACGCTTAATTCATCCTGAATCTCCACGACAACGTGGACGATTTTTCATCTAAGATTATCATGAGCGATAATTGGTCGTTTCTGTGGACAGCGAAAATCCGTGTATCAACCAGGCAGAGCTATTACATCCGCTCAAAGTTACTGCGTGGTGAGCTGTTTAGGAGGAGTCATCAGGCTTTTTTTAAGAACGCCGCGGCCGAAATGCCGAAGTGCGATGATCACCGATTTTTTTCATCCTCTATTGGATGAATGGAGATTGGAGAACATGTGGTTACAACTGGGGGGTGCAATGGCGCCCAAAGCTGCAGCCACAACCGATATTCTAAAAAAAGCATTTTAATTGCTTAATCTCTCGTTAAGGTGTTCTGCACTGCCCGGCCAAATCACCCGATGTAACCTTCCAGACTTCATTTTATGGCATTTGTTGAAGTCGCGGGTTTACTAAAATGAGCTTCAGAGACTTGAAGCCCTTAAGGAGAATATTCGCCAGCATTGCGAGAACCTGTCCCCCGAAGTTCTGGCAAGAGTGATGGAAAATGCCATAAAACGAGTCATCAACTCTGGCGGATGCCGCTTGACCGACATCATTTCCTCAACCTGATGTAAAAAATTCTAAATAAACAAATTTCACAAGCAGAACCAAAGTTTTTCATTTTAAAAAAATTACAGCCAAAGAACATTGGGTGATTTCTTTTGCCCCACCTTGTATAGTATTTAAAAACGTTGTTTCCCTATATTTCAATTTCAATTCGAAAATACCAAAAATGGCAATTTTCCTCGTTGTAGTGGATATTACCCCAGTTGAAATCATAACTACATTAGTTTACAAATTGTTTGTCAAATAGCTAAGCATAAAATTTTCTTGTGTAATAAAGTGACCTAAACACACAAAAATATTAAAACAAATTTTTATGATAATTTTTTTAATTTGCCTTTACACCCAGGAAAATAATTGGTTGGAATTCGATTGTAACAATAAAAAAATAGTACTAGCAACAAAAAGTATATTGCCTACAGTTGGTTGTATTTATATATAATTAGTTGAAACAACAAAAATAACATGGATACGATCAAATGAAAATGCTTGCAACTAAATCAATGGTTGTATCAAACGAATTAAGATTGTTTTTTTTCATTGACCCTCGGTTAGTTGTGGTAACCAATTTTAAATTTTCATTATGGTACCATATGATCGATTTTTGGTTGTGACAACCAATGTTTTATTCTCGACAACATAAATTGTGTCAATAGACCAAAGATTATTATTGCAACAAATAATTGGTTACTACAACAGAAAAAATGTTAATAAATAATCGTTTATTGGTTATCCCAATCATTTCCCAAATTTAGAACAATTAAATGTATTTTGGAAAATACAACCGAAAGATTGGTTGCTGTTCTTTTGCTGATACATGACAAACAAAAAATAAAATTACTCGACATAAAAAAATCTTCAACATTTTGTTCACGAACGGTATAGATAATCAAAAATAATCTCGTGTGGATCATAATGTGTGGAATGCAGAATATGTTGTGCAAAATGTTTTACATAAATAATTAAGTAAGAAAGTTTCAGTCGGGTAAACCGACTAAGGTATACCCTCACTTTGTGAGTAATGTAATATTGAATATTATACAAATTATTCTGTCAATTTTTGTGGGAGGTACCAGAAGGGGTTTAAGAAATACACCTATATTTCGCTGAACAGTAGATTGTAACCGATTATATGGAGTGGTATATTAACGTTGAGATATTAAATTGTGGTATAATTTGGCCATTTTGTGTGGGAGGTACAAAAAGGGGCGTGGTGATAACGCTCATTTTTCACTGGACTATAGGCATTATAAAAGCATTACACTGTACAAAATTTCAAGTAATTGTATACACAGATATTAATGTTATAAACTGTTAACTTTTGGTGCAAAATGGTACCTTTGTGGGAGAGGTACCAAAAGGGGCGTGACAATTTCGCCCATTTTCCACGAGCTGATAGCGACTAACAAACTAATACTATGTGTGGAATTTCAGAAGATTCGAATACGTATAATAGCAGTTATTAAAGAATCAATATTTCACAACATTTTAACCCTTTGTGGGGGAGGTACCAGAAGGAGTGCACCAATATGGCCCATCTTCGAACTTAGCCGGAGATAGAAAAAATATTACCAAATACGAAATTTGAAGTCAATCGGTTACTCCTTTCGAGAGTTATCGTGCGCACCAGCCAGCAGACACACAGACAGACACACAGACAGACAGACAGACGGACGGACATTGCTCATTCGACTTAAAATGACCCAAAACGGATTTCCGCCGAACATACTTGGGGTCTTAGGTCACTCCTTCGATGTGTTACACTTTTTTCCGTAGCAAATGATATATACCCTCGTCACACTAAAGTGAGGGTATAAAAATAAAAGCAACAATTATGAAATTTAAAGCACAGGGTTTAGCGGTATTTGCATACAAGTTTTGTGTTTTTTTCGTGTTCTAAAATTTGTGTCAAATATTTCCACATCTCATAATAGTGATGAATTTGTAATATGGGTTTTTGAATTTTGTTATGCATTGTTTGGTTTTTTGTTCAATAAATAAAATAAAAATTAATGAAAACTGTTTTTAATTAATTCTCGGTAGTATATGACTGGCAAATTGTCTGAATAACCAATTTTTTAAAACATTTGGTTGTCGCAACTACAACGGATAATTTAAGCCACCATTATCGTAGTTGGCGCAACCAAATATGATTGTTGTCAACATTTAAACAGAAGTATATCACAACCAAAATATTGTTTGTCCTGATGGAATCGCATGATAGTAGACAGAACTACCAAAATTCGGTTGGCAAATAATTCGGTTGAGGCAACCAAACTTTATTCTGTGTGTAGTATTTGGACCATGTATTCTGAAGAAAAGCCGGGATACTATTAGAATTAAACGAAATTATGAGCGCTATAAATTTTGAAAATACACATCCCTTTGCTAAACAGCAGTTTAGCAGCAGTCGAGAAAAATTGGATTTTTTCCAAAAAAAATCGTTTTTTGCTGGCACGAAATAATCCACAAAAAATCCCAAAAAATATCGTTTGTTCCATTTTATCAGAGCTACATATAAATGCAAAACTATAGGCCTTTTGGTGGAAGTAAGAGAATTTCAACAAAATCGTGTTGTTATACACTATTGTAAACGAGGGTCAAAACAGTTACTGTGGACCAAAACTATACTTCATAGAGAAGTGACTGACATAAGAGACCCCAAGAATATTTGGCGGAAATCCGTTGTGGGCCATTTTAAGTCATTTGAGCAATGCCCGTCCGTCTGTCTGTCTGACTGGTGCACACGAAAACTCGATAGGAGTAACTGAACCACATGCCAAACTTGTGTTAATATTTATTTCTGCCTCAGGCTAATTTAAAAAATTGACCTAGTTGGTCCACTCCGTTCAGTTCCTCCCCCACAAACTGAACATTTAGTGAAATATTGATTATTTAATAACATCTACACTACTTACCGGAATCTTCCGAAATTCCACACATAATATTCGTTTCTTAGTCTATATCTTCTTGACAAAAATGGGCGAAGTTGCCACGCCCCTTTTGGTACCTCACATACAAATGGACCGTTTTGCAAAAACAAGTTAACGTCTTATAATTTTAATTTCAGTCTATACAAACACTTTAAATTTTGTGCAGTGTAATGCTTTCACAATACCTAAAGTCCGATGAAAAATCGAAGTCAAGCTCATTTTTGGAACCTCCCAAACAAAATGGCCAAAATAAAATTATGAAAAATGATTGTTTTTGTTTTTTGTTATTCGATCTGTTGTGACTTTTCATAGTTTTGTTTTTGACTATTGAGTTCGAGATCGTTGTTTTTGTTTTCTGTTAAACAGAAAAACAAACCTTCTTTAAATAAGAAGAATAAGAAATGTGTGAAATGTATTAAGTGTGGTCACTGTTTGGTGGACGATATCGTTTCGTTTCGAAATGTTTTTTAGAATTTCCCCTACTTTTACAATTTGCCTCATATTTTATACATTTATCCCTAAATTTTTTTCAAATAGACATTGTTTTCTTCGTTGGGATGCAAGGTTTCAAAAAATACCTTCCAAACAAAATGACCAATATAAAATATATGAAAAATTATTTTGTGAATTTCCCAATCTTTTACAATATGGGTCATAATTTATACATGTACTCAGAAAGAAAAATTTCGTAATCCGTACTTGAATCAAGCCGTAGCGGTGTCAAAAGTACGGTAAGTACGGATTTTCTAAAACCAAGTAGAAAATACTTGAATCAAGTACGGATTTTTAAGCCCTGAATTCTTAATCATAGCGCACATTAAGCCTGATAAGGCTTGATTTTAAGCCGAAATATTCTTATTTCAAGCATAAAGCGATTGATTTAGGAATTTTATGGAATTGGTTTGCGTGCGAAACGGGCTTCAATGAAGAAAATTTTGATTGAATTAAGCCTGCCCAATACTTGATTTATTCCCGATCAGCTGTTGATTTAAGCCTAACCAATACTTAAATCAAGCCTGATCAGTTCTTGATTTAAGCCTAACCAATACTTGATTTATGCCTGATCATACTAGATTTATTGTGCTTTCGTTCGTTTTGTACCATGTACCATTTATATTAATTATACCATTTTTGCCACTGCAAAGAATGCAATTTTTTTAAAATGGTACTCTTATGTCAAAACCTTGACAGCAAAAGTAAGAGCTTTGCTGTAATTATTCGGTTTAAATATGAAACATAAAAGGAATAGCATCAACCAAACGAACAAGAATTACTAACAACATTAAAAAACTTGAATCAAAAAAAATCACGCCAAGTAATGAATTCGCAAACACTGCTTGAACGAGAAACGAATTGGATATGGTTGCGCACAAATGTCTATTCATATATGTACATCTCATCGATTTATATGCGTGTGTGTTTGATGTTGCGGCAGCCAAAATCAATCACTTAAATGAGAGTGGTTGAGAGGGTAATTTTATTGTGCTCTATAATTGCTCTGCCTCTCAGAGATGAAAGTAAGCTTTTTCTTACTTTAAGCCATATTAGGCTTAATTTTCCTTTTCAAGAATTGTTTTCAAGTTGAATTCAAGCATTATATACTTATTGTAAGCCCTACAGCGCTTGAGTTTTTCAATTGAATGCGATTTATACTTGTTTTAAGAAAAACTTAGTATGAACGTACTTAAATTTTTAAGTACGATTTCGGCTTAAATTAAGAATTTTGTACTTGAATTTAGTATGTGATTTTTCTTTCTGTGTATCCACATATTTTTCGCAACTGGGCATAGTTTTCTTCGTTACGAGACTTACTTAAAAAATAGATCAAGAAATCTTTATGGGATCTTTTTACATTTTTATTTGTGCTAGCAAAAAACATTTTTCTAGGAAAAATGTTTTTTAAAAAAAATTTTTTTTTAAATCTATTTTTATACCCTCACTTTAGTGTGACGAGGGTATATATCATTTGCTACGAAAAAAAGTGTAACACATCGAAGGAGTGATCTAAGACCCTAAGTATGTTCGGCGGATATTCGTTTTGGGTCATTTTAAGACGAATGAGCAATGTCCGTCCGTCTGTCTGTCTGTCTATCTGTCTGTCTGTCTGTGTGTCTGCTGGCTGGTGCGCACGATAACTCCGGCTCCGGTTAAGTTCGAAGATGGGCCATATTGGTCCACTCCTTCTAGTACCTCCCCCACAAAGTGTTAAAATGTTGTGAAATATTGAATCTTTAATAACTGCTATACTACTTATTCGAATCTTCTGAAATTCCACACATAGCATTAGTTTATTAGTCGCTATCATTGACCCTCGGTTAGTTGTGGTAACCAATTTTAAATTTTCATTATGGTACCATATGATCGATTTTTGGTTGTGACAACCAATGTTTTATTCTCGACAACATAAATTGTGTCAATAGACCAAAGATTATTATTGCAACAAATAATTGGTTACTACAACAGAAAAAATGTTAATAAATAATCGTTTATTGGTTATCCCAATCATTTCCCAAATTTAGAACAATTAAATGTATTTTGGAAAATACAACCGAAAGATTGGTTGCTGTTCTTTTGCTGATACATGACAAACAAAAAATAAAATTACTCGACATAAAAAAATCTTCAACATTTTGTTCACGAACGGTATAGATAATCAAAAATAATCTCGTGTGGATCATAATGTGTGGAATGCAGAATATGTTGTGCAAAATGTTTTACATAAATAATTAAGTAAGAAAGTTTCAGTCGGGTAAACCGACTAAGGTATACCCTCACTTTGTGAGTAATGTAATATTGAATATTATACAAATTATTCTGTCAATTTTTGTGGGAGGTACCAGAAGGGGTTTAAGAAATACACCTATATTTCGCTGAACAGTAGATTGTAACCGATTATATGGAGTGGTATATTAACGTTGAGATATTAAATTGTGGTATAATTTGGCCATTTTGTGTGGGAGGTACAAAAAGGGGCGTGGTGATAACGCTCATTTTTCACTGGACTATAGGCATTATAAAAGCATTACACTGTACAAAATTTCAAGTAATTGTATACACAGATATTAATGTTATAAACTGTTAACTTTTGGTGCAAAATGGTACCTTTGTGGGAGAGGTACCAAAAGGGGCGTGACAATTTCGCCCATTTTCCACGAGCTGATAGCGACTAACAAACTAATACTATGTGTGGAATTTCAGAAGATTCGAATACGTATAATAGCAGTTATTAAAGAATCAATATTTCACAACATTTTAACCCTTTGTGGGGGAGGTACCAGAAGGAGTGCACCAATATGGCCCATCTTCGAACTTAGCCGGAGATAGAAAAAATATTACCAAATACGAAATTTGAAGTCAATCGGTTACTCCTTTCGAGAGTTATCGTGCGCACCAGCCAGCAGACACACAGACAGACACACAGACAGACAGACAGACGGACGGACATTGCTCATTCGACTTAAAATGACCCAAAACGGATTTCCGCCGAACATACTTGGGGTCTTAGGTCACTCCTTCGATGTGTTACACTTTTTTCCGTAGCAAATGATATATACCCTCGTCACACTAAAGTGAGGGTATAAAAATAAAAGCAACAATTATGAAATTTAAAGCACAGGGTTTAGCGGTATTTGCATACAAGTTTTGTGTTTTTTTCGTGTTCTAAAATTTGTGTCAAATATTTCCACATCTCATAATAGTGATGAATTTGTAATATGGGTTTTTGAATTTTGTTATGCATTGTTTGGTTTTTTGTTCAATAAATAAAATAAAAATTAATGAAAACTGTTTTTAATTAATTCTCGGTAGTATATGACTGGCAAATTGTCTGAATAACCAATTTTTTAAAACATTTGGTTGTCGCAACTACAACGGATAATTTAAGCCACCATTATCGTAGTTGGCGCAACCAAATATGATTGTTGTCAACATTTAAACAGAAGTATATCACAACCAAAATATTGTTTGTCCTGATGGAATCGCATGATAGTAGACAGAACTACCAAAATTCGGTTGGCAAATAATTCGGTTGAGGCAACCAAACTTTATTCTGTGTGTAGTATTTGGACCATGTATTCTGAAGAAAAGCCGGGATACTATTAGAATTAAACGAAATTATGAGCGCTATAAATTTTGAAAATACACATCCCTTTGCTAAACAGCAGTTTAGCAGCAGTCGAGAAAAATTGGATTTTTTCCAAAAAAAATCGTTTTTTGCTGGCACGAAATAATCCACAAAAAATCCCAAAAAATATCGTTTGTTCCATTTTATCAGAGCTACATATAAATGCAAAACTATAGGCCTTTTGGTGGAAGTAAGAGAATTTCAACAAAATCGTGTTGTTATACACTATTGTAAACGAGGGTCAAAACAGTTACTGTGGACCAAAACTATACTTCATAGAGAAGTGACTGACATAAGAGACCCCAAGAATATTTGGCGGAAATCCGTTGTGGGCCATTTTAAGTCATTTGAGCAATGCCCGTCCGTCTGTCTGTCTGACTGGTGCACACGAAAACTCGATAGGAGTAACTGAACCACATGCCAAACTTGTGTTAATATTTATTTCTGCCTCAGGCTAATTTAAAAAATTGACCTAGTTGGTCCACTCCGTTCAGTTCCTCCCCCACAAACTGAACATTTAGTGAAATATTGATTATTTAATAACATCTACACTACTTACCGGAATCTTCCGAAATTCCACACATAATATTCGTTTCTTAGTCTATATCTTCTTGACAAAAATGGGCGAAGTTGCCACGCCCCTTTTGGTACCTCACATACAAATGGACCGTTTTGCAAAAACAAGTTAACGTCTTATAATTTTAATTTCAGTCTATACAAACACTTTAAATTTTGTGCAGTGTAATGCTTTCACAATACCTAAAGTCCGATGAAAAATCGAAGTCAAGCTCATTTTTGGAACCTCCCAAACAAAATGGCCAAAATAAAATTATGAAAAATGATTGTTTTTGTTTTTTGTTATTCGATCTGTTGTGACTTTTCATAGTTTTGTTTTTGACTATTGAGTTCGAGATCGTTGTTTTTGTTTTCTGTTAAACAGAAAAACAAACCTTCTTTAAATAAGAAGAATAAGAAATGTGTGAAATGTATTAAGTGTGGTCACTGTTTGGTGGACGATATCGTTTCGTTTCGAAATGTTTTTTAGAATTTCCCCTACTTTTACAATTTGCCTCATATTTTATACATTTATCCCTAAATTTTTTTCAAATAGACATTGTTTTCTTCGTTGGGATGCAAGGTTTCAAAAAATACCTTCCAAACAAAATGACCAATATAAAATATATGAAAAATTATTTTGTGAATTTCCCAATCTTTTACAATATGGGTCATAATTTATACATGTACTCAGAAAGAAAAATTTCGTAATCCGTACTTGAATCAAGCCGTAGCGGTGTCAAAAGTACGGTAAGTACGGATTTTCTAAAACCAAGTAGAAAATACTTGAATCAAGTACGGATTTTTAAGCCCTGAATTCTTAATCATAGCGCACATTAAGCCTGATAAGGCTTGATTTTAAGCCGAAATATTCTTATTTCAAGCATAAAGCGATTGATTTAGGAATTTTATGGAATTGGTTTGCGTGCGAAACGGGCTTCAATGAAGAAAATTTTGATTGAATTAAGCCTGCCCAATACTTGATTTATTCCCGATCAGCTGTTGATTTAAGTTCTTGATTTAAGCCTAACCAATACTTGATTTATGCCTGATCATACTAGATTTATTGTGCTTTCGTTCGTTTTGTACCATGTACCATTTATATTAATTATTCCATTTTTGCCACTGCAAAGAATGCAATTTTTTTAAAATGGTACTCTTATGTCAAAACCTTGACAGCAAAAGTAAGAGCTTTGCTGTAATTATTCGGTTTAAATATGAAACATAAAAGGAATAGCATCAACCAAACGAACAAGAATTACTAACAACATTAAAAAACTTGAATCAAAAAAAATCACGCCAAGTAATGAATTCGCAAACACTGCTTGAACGAGAAACGAATTGGATATGGTTGCGCACAAATGTCTATTCATATATGTACATCTCATCGATTTATATGCGTGTGTGTTTGATGTTGCGGCAGCCAAAATCAATCACTTAAATGAGAGTGGTTGAGAGGGTAATTTTATTGTGCTCTATAATTGCTCTGCCTCTCAGAGATGAAAGTAAGCTTTTTCTTACTTTAAGCCATATTAGGCTTAATTTTCCTTTTCAAGAATTGTTTTCAAGTTGAATTCAAGCATTATATACTTATTGTAAGCCCTACAGCGCTTGAGTTTTTCAATTGAATGCGATTTATACTTGTTTTAAGAAAAACTTAGTATGAACGTACTTAAATTTTTAAGTACGATTTCGGCTTAAATTAAGAATTTTGTACTTGAATTTAGTATGTGATTTTTCTTTCTGTGTATCCACATATTTTTCGCAACTGGGCATAGTTTTCTTCGTTACGAGACTTACTTAAAAAATAGATCAAGAAATCTTTATGGGATCTTTTTACATTTTTATTTGTGCTAGCAAAAAACATTTTTCTAGGAAAAATGTTTTTTAAAAAAAATTTTTTTTTTAAATCTATTTTTATACCCTCACTTTAGTGTGACGAGGGTATATATCATTTGCTACGAAAAAAAGTGTAACACATCGAAGGAGTGATCTAAGACCCTAAGTATGTTCGGCGGATATTCGTTTTGGGTCATTTTAAGACGAATGAGCAATGTCCGTCCGTCTGTCTGTCTGTCTATCTGTCTGTCTGTCTGTGTGTCTGCTGGCTGGTGCGCACGATAACTCCGGCTCCGGTTAAGTTCGAAGATGGGCCATATTGGTCCACTCCTTCTAGTACCTCCCCCACAAAGTGTTAAAATGTTGTGAAATATTGAATCTTTAATAACTGCTATACTACTTATTCGAATCTTCTGAAATTCCACACATAGCATTAGTTTATTAGTCGCTATCAACTCGAGAAAAATGTGCCATGTTGCTACGCCCCTTTTGGTACCTCCCACACAAATGCACCATTTTGCACCAAAAGTTAACAGCTTATAACATTAATACCAGTGCATAAAAATACTTGAAATTTTGTACAGTGTAATGCTTTCATAGTGCCTACAGTCCAGTGAAAAATGGGTGTCATACTCACGCCCCTTTTGGTACCTCTTACACAAAGGTACCATTTTGCACCAAAAGATAACAGCTTATAACATTAATGCCAGTGTATAAAAATACTTGAAATTTTTTACAGTGTAATGCTTTTATAGTGTCTTTTGCACTGTGAAAAATGGACGCTATTTCCACGCCCCTTTTTGTACCTCCCACACAAAGGTACCATTTTGCACATAAAGTTAAGAGCTCACAGCATGAGTACCAATGCCCGAAAATGCAACAACATTTTGCACAGTATAACGCTTTTGAAGTCCCTATAGCCCTGTAAAAAATGGCCGTTATCACCACGCCCCTTTTTGTACCTCCCACACAAATTGGCCAAATCATACCAAAATTTAATATTTCATAACGTTAATATACCAGTGCAAAAAACGTTTATAATTCGGCGCAGTGCAATGTATTTAAAGAATCTACTATTCAGTGAAAAATAGGTGTATTTGTTAAAAACATTCTGGTACCTCCCATACAAATTGACAGAATAATTCGTTTAATATTCCATATTACATTACTCACAAAGTGAGGGTATACCTTAGTCGGTTTACCCGACTGAAACTTTCTTACTTGTTTCTAATTTTTTTAACGACGGTTACTAAACCACTGTCGGAGCTGTAAGTGATATTTCCAGCATTTGTAGCCCTAATAATTTTCTGTAATTTAAATGGTATCGCGGCTCCATAGGGCTTATACTTCCAAATACTACAGGTATTTTCCACGAAAATTTAAATTAAAAAAAAAAAATAGTTTGAAAAAACTTTACCGTATCAAAATGTACAATATACAAGAAAAGTATTTAGGTATCGGACATAAAAACGAATTGTTTATGTAAGCTGTATTATTTACCAGCCTTTTTTATTTTCCGTAACCTTTGATATCGAAGAAACGCATTGCACGGAGTTACACGTAGTCGAGAACAAGTTGGAAATGACATATACTCGTATCTTCCATTTGTCGCACTGATGAAAACATATACTTATATATTTTTTCTCTGCCGAATGTCTCATGGTTAATCATCAGTTACTGATGTGTGTGACGATGCTACTACATATCCTCGTAAAACCTTAATTAGCACATTTTGAAAATGTATTTCCATTATTTTCTCTCTGCTAGCCAAGTTTTACTTATGTTAGATTTTCTTGTCCGAAATGTTTGTTTAGCACACAGAAATAATATTTTCTTTTGACGCTTCACACTTGCCGACAAAGTGAGAAAAATTACATCAAACAGACATCACAAATCCATCCATCGGTCGATCAAGGACTAATTGTCACAGAGGAACAAGAAGAAAAGCAATAACAACTTAAGATCTATGAGCCCACGAAATGTTGGATGGATGGACAGACGGACGGACATATGCCTGGTTGGGTACGTGAAAATGTGTTAATTACGCTTGTCAATGTTTTCGTTGGAAATTGATCCTTCTCCATATGCAGACCGACCAACCGAGCGACCTTCTTCAGGGGGACACAAGAGGATCTCGTCGTTGTCGGCCCGTACACAATTTTCATAGTTTGGTGTGAGTTTTCCCAATCTTTGAGTCGGTTGTCGGTTTGCGATAACATGTAAACGCTGAAACCAATGTTGCCCTTGTTGTTGTTGTCATATCGTCGTTAAACCCTAATATCCAGTAGCATGTTTGCACAACATGTCGCCCGATGTGGCCTTTAGTTTTTATGTACTGATGGCTAGATTAGTATCTGTCTGTCAAAGCAATGCAATGGAATGGCCAACGTCGAATATCTATTGAAGGGTTAAGTACTGCCGCACATATATGAGGGAGCGGCACTTTTCTCAAATAGATTTTCTTGTTAGAAAAAGAACAACGTAGGAACATCAAAAGCGGCTTTCTTTAAGAGCAATGCTGAGCCAGCAGCCTCCACTCCAATCCACCTAGTAGTCTTTTAGAGATTATTTGCCTCTGCTCTTGCACATAGTTTAGTTTTTATGACACTTCTAATGATGACCAACGAACAAGTACGTGAGTTTTACTCCCTGTTTAATTAGTGCTGAAGAAGAATCCATCATAGGCACAACAGATTTGATATCACACCGGATAGCACCTAAAAAGGAGACAGAGACAGTATGAGGCTCAGATCTAGAGTAGGAGTAGGAGAAGCTACTGGTTGTGGACTTTGTGTGTTGGGTTATTTAGTGTCATAAATGTATGTTAAATGTCCATTGTAATGCTCATGCCTTGATTTTCGTCTTACCAAAATTTTGATATGATTTTCTTTGTCGGCTTTTGCCGTATTCCATGATTTCATTAAGGAACCATAAACCCGTCAAAAGGCGGCTTTCTTGTGAGGCGGGACTAGACTTCCATTATGCGATAATTTGAGATAAAATGGTTAAAATGCGTACTTTTTTGTTAATTGTGTCGTAATCGCTGCTTTTAACAGTGTCAGCAAAGTGGACTTTAGTAAGAATATTTCTCGGAACTTTGTCAAAAATTAGATAGGTACAACCAATTTAAGGCAGTTTACATTTGTGCTTTGTTTTTAATAGAAATGGTTTATTGAGAATTATATTAATCGCATTGTTGGACGGATGAAAATTCCCACTACTGTGCAACAGTCACGGTTTCTTAGGAAATTTATACATGGTTCGAAATCGAAATAACAAACGAGCTATATAGTTTTTATAAAAAGATAGATTATATTAGCTTCGTTCCTTTACCTACTACAAGTTACTAGTTTTACCATTTAAACCAATTTTAATCCAAAATAGATCGATTATCATAGCACTACACTTTGGTATCCTCATGTGACCGTAGTTCTTGTTCCACCACATTGGTAGGCTGTTTAATCTTAATGCCGTTCTAGTTGCAACTTCTCTCGCCACAATATTAATCGCCAGTATGTGGAGTAGGGCTTGTAGAGACTCAGTCGCTGTAGTCCCTTAGGCTCCGCATATGCATAGGCAGATACCTTTGATAGTAGGTTGGTGATGGTTAGTTTGTCGGTTGCCGTCCACCACACCAATGTCGTATAACAGTATTGGACAAACTACTGCTATATATATCCAATGGACGATTTTAGGAGAGAGGGCCCTCCGCGACCCTTACACGTTCAAGTACGTTAAGTCTGAATAACAGTTTTCTAGCTAGAATTATTCCTAGAAATTTTGCACTTTCAGAAAAAACTAGTTATGTCCCATTTATCCGAGGAGGAGGGTCCACATGTGGGACCATATTTATCCTAGTAAAGAAAACTAATTCCGTCTTGTTTTGGTTTACGCTCAAACCGCTTCTTCTGGCCCATCTAGCCAACTTGTCCAGAGCTACCTGTATGATGTATCTGAGGACGTTTTAGAATTTGCCACTTGCTGCGATCGCTACGTCGTCCGGATATGCTATGGCTTGCAGCCACAACGTTCTAGATCTAGCATGATTTCATTCACCGCTAGGTTTCAAATTACTGGAGAAAGTACTCCTCCTTGTGGGGTCCCCCTGTTTACAAACCTTGTTACAGCTGTGGACCCAAGACTTGCTCTTATGCGTCTTCTGTTGAGCAGTCTTTGAATTTGGCTGCTCAAGTTAGAGTTTACCTTTAGATGTGACAGCGCCGCAATTACCGCATCTGAGTGAATCTTGTTAAAAGCCCCTTTCGATGTCAAGAAAAGCCACCATAGTGAATTCCTTGAAATGTAGCGACGATTCGATAGTGCTCACAAGTTCTTGCAGGCAGACTCTGTACACTTTACCTTTTTGTAATCATGTTGGTTCCCCGACAGGAGTTTTGTATCCAGGTTCTGCCTAATGACAGAATCTAAAAGTCTTTGCAGACCCTTCAATAGGAAAGAGGATAGGCTAGTTGGTCTAGGGTGCAATATTTGCCCCGCTTTGGGTATGAATACCACTTTGGTATCCCTCCATCGATTGGGAATGTATGAGAGCCTGATACAGCCTTCATACATTTTCTCCAGTCAGGGGATAATGTACTTCAACATTAACTGCATTTCAGCTGGAGTAATGACGTCTGGTCAAGGTGATTTGAAGGGCTCGAGCTGTTAATCGCCCAGCTTAATCTTGATTTCTCAGTCAACAAGCTAGTGACCCTAGCAGTCCACTCGCTCTCCTGTTGGTCCTGCTGATCTTCGGATTCTATTGGTGAGTTCCCCGGGTAGGGTGTGTCGAGCAGTACATTTAGGGATTGCTCTCTGCTTTTTGTCCAGTTATTTGCCTCATCCAGCAAATAGTCCACTGTGCAGTCCCAATAGCCCAACTTACAGTATTACAAACTTATTATTTTCACAAGGACCTTTGGATTTATGTATACTCAAAGAAAAAATACCTTCATCACGAACGAAATTTTAAACAACTAAACTGCCTGGCAACAGAAATTTCGAGAAATTTGTTTGAGAAAAATAATGTTTAGGCCCAGCATAGATAATTTCGGTTACGGGAAAAGTTAAGTGTAGCTGTCTGAGATTTCGTCTCTGTGGAAAGATTTTTTCTTTGCGTGTACATATGCTTGCTTGCCAATTTTTCCACAGTCGTAGTAAGACAAATGGTATATCCTTGCTCGAACCAAACAAAAATAACTTCGGAAAATCACCATATGGACAAGCTTACATCCCAAACACTTTACAATGTCACAATTACGTACAATTATAGGTAACTTTTCAGAATACCACAACACATGAACATGCATTAACCATAAACCTCTGGAGTTTTGCAAGAGTCTCCTTTGACTTTTTTGGGTTTTGGGCTTTCTAAAGTTCCTGAAAATTCCAGCAAACATAATTCATTCATACTAATGCCTGCTCCCAGATACTGAACCACCTCGGAACATTGCCAGCCGCACCATGCAGCGAGCAGTCAGCAAGCAGTGTCTGCTGGTGTTGACTTGGCTGCTGCACCTCACCGCAAACAGTTAATCACGAAAAGTGGCAGTGGAACATGAGGCAAGGTGTATGGCCGTGTACCTACACCAACCAACCAGTCAACCAACCACAACAACACAGACCTGTGAATACATCCATCCGTTCAACCAGCCAGCCAACCATCCATCCATCTATCCATAGATTCATCCATATATCCCAACGATACATAATTTTATGAATATGTTGCTGGGATAGAATGAAAAAGGCAAAGTCGGTTACTTGTTTGTCAGGGAAAACACTTTATAAATCATGTTACAACAAGCAAGCAGCCGTCTTTAATACAAAAACAGCTACAAAAAGGCAAAAGCCTCAAAAGAGAGTGCAATGGTGAAGTACTAAGCTGGAGTGGAGGAGAGGGCACAAAAACACAAACAAATCCACAGCTTAACAAAGGAAGGCGGCAATATGCAAAGTTGATCTAAAAAGAGTCAAGGGGATACATCAGCACCAGCACCAGCAGCCCCAGCTCCATCAGAATCGAGAACACAGCAATTGCAATAAACAGCCTATACGGTTGCTGCTCCTGATGCTTAATGCTGTAGTTGCAACAACATCATCATCATCTGTGGCATCAGGAGCAGCAGCAACAACATAGAATTGGACAAGGAACAACAACAACCCCAAATAACAATATAGTTCAATATTTTTGTAGCTTTGGTAGGTTCGATTAAACTTCATCATTAGTTTCAGTTTTTTTCATAGATTTGCAAACCTTTGTGACATGGGCTTCTTTGGGAGCTTTGTTCAAAATTTTGATGGGAAAAGGAAAAGTAAACCTTTGTGCATTTTTTCGTTTGATATACAATAGACGCGTTTTTGTTAAAACCGATTTAAATATTTATTTGTGGAATTGAAATCGAGAAGTCTTAGCTGAGACAGGTAAAATTGAGCCTTAATTATCGGGTCTAGCTTTATTGAATTACATTTTACTTTAGAATGGCACATTTTGCAAAATTTTGGATATTTTTTGTGATTCAGATGTCAAAGTTCGAAAAACTGTAGTATTAAAAACGGTAGAATGATGTGACATTTGTTGTTGTTGTATCAGCTTAAATATCTGTCATTTTCGACATTGGCTGGGCAGTTGTAGATTTGCAGCGTGTCATGCGGACCTGTCCCGCATTCAGGGCAGATGTTCTGCGTAGTGCCATCAAATCGGGCCTAATAGAAAATGTCCCGACCAGAGTGGTGTGGTTTGTTCCTCTGCTGCGATGGATGGTGGGTGTACTCCGAGGATGGAATTAACTTGATATGTATTTATGGCATCAGCATCAGTAGGAATTCCATCAATGTTGGGACAGTAAGAACCTTTGTCGTTAGTAGTAGTTTGGGTCAGCAGGAATACCAAAAAATTAACCAAAAGTCCCAGAAACCGTCCACCAACCAAAAGTTGTTTGAACTGATCCAGCTTTTTATACCCTCACTTTAGTGTGACGAGGGTATATATCATTTGCTACGAAAAAAAGTGTAACACATCGAAGGAGTGATCTGAGACCCTAAGTATGTTCGGCAGATATTCGTTTTGGGTCATTTTAAGTCGAATGAGCAATGTCCGTCCGTCTGTCTGTCTGTCTGTCTGTCTGCCTGTCTGTCTGTCTGTCTGCTGGCTGGTGCGCACGATAACTCTCGAAAGGATTAACCGATTGACTTCAAATTTCGTATGTGGTAATATTTTTTTCTATCTCCGGCTAAGTTCGAAGATGGGCCATATTGGTCCACTCCTTCTGGTACCTCCCCCACAAAGGGTTAAAATGTTGTGAAATATTGTTTCTTTAATAACTGCTATTAAACGTATTCGAATCTTCTGAAATTCCACACATAGTATTAGTTTGTTAGTCGCTATCAACTCGAGGAAAATGGGCGAAATTGCCACGCCCCTTTTGGTACCTCCCACACAAATGCACCATTTTGCACTGAAAGTTAAAAGCTTATAACATTAATACCAGTGTTAAGAAATACTTGAAATTTTGTACAGTGTAATGCTTTTATAGTGCCTACAGTCCAGTGAAAAATGGGCGTTATTGCCGCGCCCCTTTTGGTACCTCCCACACAAATGCACCATTTTGCACTGAAAGTTAAAAACTTATAACATTAATACCAGTGTATAAAAATACTTGAAATTTTGTACAGCGTAATGTTTTTATAGTGCCTACAGTCAGTTGAAAAATGGGCGTTATTATCACGCCCCTTTTGGTACCTCTCCCACAAAGGTACCATTTTGCACCAAAAATTAACAGTTTATAACATTAATATCAGTGTTTACAATTACTTGCAGTTTTGTACAGTGTAATGCTTTTATAATGCCTATAGTCCAGGGAAAAATGAGCGTTATCACCACGCCCCTTTTTGTACCTCCCACACAAAATGGCCAAATTATACCACAATTTAATATCTCAACGTTAATATACCAGTCCATATAAACTGTTATAATTCGGCACAGTGCAATGTATTTAAAGTATCTACTATTCAGCGAAATATATGTGTATTTCTTAAACCCCTTCTGGTACCTCCCACAAAAATTGACAGAATAATTTGTGTAATATTCAATATTACATTACTCACAAAGTGAGGGTATACCTTAGGCGGTTTACCCGACTGAAACTTTCTTACTTGTTTTATATAAGTAAATGCACGAGTATACTTAAAAATGTATTTCGATGTCCCGTAGTACAAAAAGTATTGTCAAATACTAAACTACCCCAGATCTCTTAATGTTATAAAAATTTTTCAGGTTTTAGGTTTAGTTTTGACATAAGTGACCCGAACGAATTCATTTATAAACATATATTATTCAAAAATTAATTTATAAACATAAATTGTTTATTAATAAATGCTATTAAAAAAATATTATTTTTGAAATAAATATTTTTCTATTAAAATGCTACTATAAAAAGTGCAACGTGCGTCACGTTTTTTTATAAAAAACGACACATTTTTTGGCTTCAAATAAGGTATTCGCGGCGAAAGTTCCGTTGCGGACTT
Source organism: Eudasyphora cyanicolor (assembly GCA_963930755.1). Lineage (NCBI taxonomy): Eukaryota > Metazoa > Arthropoda > Insecta > Diptera > Muscidae > Eudasyphora > Eudasyphora cyanicolor. The sequence continues at coordinate 167,996,669 of OZ005736.1, read as the reverse complement.
TACAAAAAATTGAAGTAGGTTTTCAGGATTTCGTGAATTTTCATATTTTTTTAGCTAAGTTTAAGTAATCAGAAAAATCGAAATACATTAAAGAAAGAGGTATATTTAAGGATATTGAAATAGCTCTTGTTAAAATAAAACACTTCGTGGTTCATTCAAATTTTTAAATATTTCGGGATTTTTGCTCTCGCTGTCCCGCCCATTTTTGGGCGGATCAGGTAGAGCTAAAATGTTCTTCAAGGGTCCATATACTTATATTCACTCTGGTCGGAACTAGGGTCTTCGGATGACCAAGTTCGGAAAACGCTAAATTTAGCTACGGTAGTAGGTCGGCATTGTAGTATTTTTATACCCTCAATTTAGTGTGACGAGGGTATATACCATTTGCTATGAAAAAAAGTGTAACACATCGAAGGAGTGATCTGAGACCCTAAGTATGTTCGGCAGATATTCGTTTTGGGTCATTTTAAGTCGAATGAGCAATGTCCGTCCGTCTGTCTGTCTGTCTGTCTGCCTGTCTGTCTGCTGGCTGGTGCGCACGATAACTCTCGAAAGGATTAACCGATTGACTTCAAATTTCGTATGTGGTAATATTTTTTTCTATCTCCGGCTAAGTTCGAAGATGGGTCATATTGGTCCACTCCTTCTGGTACCTCCCCCACAAAGGGTTAAAATGTTGTGAAATATTGTTTCTTTAATAACTGCTATTAAACGTATTCGAATCTTCTGAAATTCCACACATAGTATTAGTTTGTTAGTCGCTATCAACTCGAGGAAAATGGGCGAAATTGCCACGCCCCTTTTGGTACCTCCCACACAAATGCACCATTTTGCACTGAAAGTTAAAAGAAAATACTTGAAAATTTTTTTAAGAAATACTTGAAATTTTGTACAGTGTAATGCTTTTATAGTGCCTACAGTCCAGTGAAAAATGGGCGTTATTGCCGCGCCCCTTTTGGTACCTCCCACACAAATGCACCATTTTGCACTGAAAGTTAAAAACTTATAACGTTAATACCAGTGTATAAAAATACTTGAAATTTTGTACAGCGTAATGTTTTTATAGTGCCTACAGTCCGTTGAAAAATGGGCGTTATTATCACGCCCCTTTTGGTACCTCTCCCACAAAGGTACCATTTTGCACCAAAAATTAACAGTTTATAACATTAATATCAGTGTTTACAATTACTTGCAGTTTTGTACAGTGTAATGCTTTTATAATGCCTATAGTCCAGGGAAAAATGAGCGTTATCACCACGCCCCTTTTTGTACCTCCCACACAAAATGGCCAAATTATACCACAATTTAATATCTCAACGTTAATATACCAGTCCATATAAACTGTTATAATTCGGCACAGTGCAATGTATTTAAAGTATCTACTATTCAGCGAAATATAGGTGTATTTCTCAAACCCCTTCTGGTACCTCCCACAAAAATTGACAGAATAATTTGTGTAATATTCAATATTACATTACTCACAAAGTGAGGGTATACCTTAGGCGGTTTACCCGACTGAAACTTTCTTACTTGTTTATGTAATGATTTGGATGAGAATTGAAGCTACACGACCATCAGCAATGGCGAGAATTCATTAAAGAACAAGCAGATGGTTTTTCTAAGTAGGCACTAGACAAACAAAATTGCCCTGTATGAGCATTCGAAAATGCACACCAATGTGTTTAGAAACCTTTACATTCCCCTCGTCTTTGATCGGACCAATGGGTGTGGCCCCGCCCATATAAGCCAAATTTTTAATTTGAGAAATCTTGCTGAATTTGTTATCTAGAGTGCTGTAATTTTGTGTATGTGTATCTACTGCCAGTCTCCGTGATTTGCCCATAAATGGGCGGGATCGGACCAACTGGGCGTGGCCCCGCCTAAATAAAAGTAAAGTTTGAAATTGAAATATCTTGGTAATTTGCTAGCGAGAGTTCTGTAATTTTGTGTATATGTATCTTGTGGTAGTCCACGTGATTGGTCCAAAATGGGCGGGGTCGGACGAATGGGCGTGACCCTGCCCATATAAGCCAAATATTAAAATTTAGATATCTTGCACAATTTGTTAGCGAGAGTGCTGTAATTGTCTACATATGTATATGGTGATAGTCTACGTGATTGGTCCAAAAATGGGCGGGATCGGGCCAATGGGCGTGACCCTGCCCATATAAGCCAAATTTTAAAATTTAGATATCTTGCACAATTTTTTAGCAAGAGTGCTGTAATTATGTGCATACGTATCTGGTGATAGTCTACGTAGTTTGTCTACAAATGTGCGGGATCGGACCAATGGGCGTGATCGCGCCCTTATAAGCAAACTTTTGAAATTGATATTCCTACTGCCCCTATCTACTTCCACGATTGGGATTGGACCGTGATCCCAGATGTCCCACCACTCATGGACTTTCTGGGATCCAACTGAAAGTAGCTGAAAATCTTCATGTATAAAAAAGATAGAGGGTTTTGCATAGTAAAAAAAAATTATTTATGAATTCAACAAATTTTTTAATATATAATTATACACATTATAATAAAAATAATAAATAATAATAACAATGAATTAATGATTATTTTTTTATTTAAGTATTATCTATTTCTTGGGGTTCATTTTTGAATCCATTATCAAATTGTCATAGAAAATGGTATTCTTGTGGAATCACAGGTTAGATATAAAAATAGTCATAATTTGAAAACTAAAGCTTCGACTAAAAAAATTTAACCAAATTCGGGTTTAGCATACTCTTTTCACCAAAGAACCATCTTTTAGAAGAAAAAAAAACAAAACAAAAAAATAGTCCCAAATTATATGAAGAGATAGAGATATATGTTGCATTCAGAAAAAATAAGTGTGTAAGATAGAGAAATTACAAAAATGACCATCAAATCTAAATTTTTGTTTTTTTTTTATTTCCAAATTAGTACCATAGATGCGCCTTATTTTACCGAATATTTTAACATAAAAATCTCATTTTTGCAAAAATTGAAGATAGAGGGTTTTGAATATAAGCTCTCCATATGCATCTGGTGGCATTCTACGTAATTGTTCCAAAAATGGGCGCGATCGGACCAATTGGCGTGGCCCCGCCCATATAAGCCAAATTTTGAATTGAGTTGCAGAATTTATTAGTGAGAGTTCTGCCATTTTGTACATTTGTATCTGGTGATAGTCTACTTGATTGGTCTAAAAATGAGCGGAATCAGATCAAAGGGTGTGACCCCGCCCAGATAATCCAAAATTTTAAATTGAGATATCTTGCACCATGTTTTAGCGACAGTGGTATAATTTTGTGCTTATGTATCTGGTGGCAGTCTACGTGATTGGTCCAAAAATGGGCGGGATCCCAGGCCGATGTGTGTGGCCTAGCCCACGTGAGCCAAGTTTTTAAATTGGGATATCTATTACTATTTTCGCTTTTAATAAATCTCCTAATAGAAATCCCACCATATCTCCAGACATACAAGGCAATGAAGTTTCTTTTAAGTGTCAAATATCGAGGAATAAAATATGTTAATTCGTTGCGAAAAATCCCTTTACCCCTTGCTAAACAAAAAATCCACTTTGAACGTCAGATACAAAATCTTATTACGCAAAATTTGTATAAGACCTGTCGTGGCATATTGAAGTAAAGTCTGGTTTATGAAAGCTACATATCATAAAATACTTCAAACAATCCAAAACAAGAACTTAAAAATCATCTTCAAGTTGCCTATAAGCTACAGAAACTTTGAAGAACGAAACAGCCTAAAATTATGATTTAATAAGAAATTTACAGATATGGTAGTCATACAAATCTCCTAGAAGATGAAAGAGTTGTTATTATCATTATTTTCTTTACTTTCAAATTAGGTCTTTTAGCATCCTTTTGCCTATAAATTTAACATAACGATTAAAAGTTTTTTCCCTCAACAAAATAAGATATCAATTATTGTAATACTTATAGTAAATTCTCAAGCTATGTGGATTTTTATGCCGATTTAGGACAAACATATCTACCGCAAAGAAGTATTGAGAGTTAGTATTAATACTCTATATCTTACAAGTTTCCTACTCAATAAAAAGCTTAAAATCTCTATGTATATCGTAGCTTTGTTCTGGCAACACTTGGTCTGGTATTCGTTCTCGCTGAATGTAGAGGATCCTTGATTATAATGTTAATGTTCTCTCTCTCTCTCTCCTCTGTCTTTCTCAAAACTTTAAGCTTTGATAACTAACTTTAGAAAACTTCAATGCAGCATCATAATTCACTAAATGCAATTGCCGAGGATACGAGTATGCAATACAAGCACGCACGCACAAGTACAATGTCCATGGCATGGCAAAAAGCTGGAGCATGAAGGAGTAGCCTCTGGCCAAAGCCGCCACAAACATCACCACCAATGCATACAAAAACCCAAAAGTAGAGGACTCTCCAAACGGAACGGACTGAGAAGCTGCAATTGAACTGTGGGGTTTAATCTCGGAGGGGCGGGTGGTGGAGTGGACTTTTGTTGTCGATTTTTGAAATCAAAGCAAAAACTTTTCCTTTTTGATTCTTTATGTCCGTCTGTGTATGAAGATACATACATACGCGTACATACATATGTATGTAACGATGTATGCATGTAGTATAACGTTGTTGTTGTTTTCCTGGCTAACAACTAAAAAAGGAACCATTCTCAAATGAGGCGTACGTAAATGAATTTGCTTTTAGCATAATTCTCTGTAAAAGTACCAAGCAAAAGTACTTGTTTGATTTTGTGTTCCGACTGCTGCTACTGCTGTCGCTGATTTTGTTGTTCGTTCTGTATTGTTTTTGTTGTTGCTGTGTGCTCTTAAAGGTAAATAAAAAATCAATTTTCTACGTTTGATTAAATTCTTTTGAATGACTGAAGCTATTTAGCTAATTTGAAAAATATTCCCCCATCCTGACATCCTCCCCCTGCCAATCCTCGCCACAAATCTGGAACTGCCATCCAGAGACCCAACATCCACACACCCACTCACTAATCCACCACTGCCGCTACCACTTTGAGGCATGAATGATGATTGTTGGCTAAAGTTTCCGCTTGAAATAACTAAATTGCACCTGTGGCTAAATGGGTTAAAAGCGTTTAGACGCACAGAGGAGCTTCTGTTCCGTTTCGTTTCTAAATGTTTAATGTTTTCTGCCGAATTTGGGGGTACATATTTTTATTTGCTAAACGGTTATAGTTGATTTGATAAAGTGGCAAAGTTTAAGTGTCAACCAGTAAGTAGCTGATGTCCCCCTTTGTTCGGGGGTGGATAGCTCTTTCTCCTCGTCTTCGACTTCGTCAGCCGATGTTAAGTACACAAATTCATTAATTTAAACGACAATGTTTAACCCTTTAGGTAAACACTACTAACCCGCCACACCCAGTATTTTCAAATTGTGTTCTTTGTTTGTATTGTATGATTGTTATACGCTACATTAAGCAGTGTCGGAAATTTCATACTCTTTGGCGCGAAGGGGAGATTTACAACGGGTATTTTTTCAGAACTACAAATTTAAGACAATGATTAAGCGGTCGGAAATTGGTCAGATGTGGAAACTACATTAACAATTTGTCATTTCACTGTGAATAGAATAACGACAGAACAGTGCACAGTGGAATTAAAAAAGGGAAAGAATTCGGCAGTTTTTGGAAAGCATAACTTCAAGAAATTACTTTTGTCTCAGTATATCTAATGATACTAGTTTTTCATCAAATAGCAAATTTTGTTGTCTATCCAGAGAAGATAGTGAGAAAAGAAACGGTATATCTGAGTCTAATATGTACTGAATCGCAGGAAAGGATTGGAAAAAAATTTAAAAAAAATGTTTTCAAACGCAGACGAAAATTTAATAGATCCATACATAAAATATTTAATGTTTCATTTATATATTTTTTAAGGTTTTCCTCAAAATCTATTATACTAAAAGCACGACTCAAAATTCCTTTTGCATTTTGCATTACAACATATAAAAATGGTAAATGTTTTCATATAATAGTTTTGCGATTGTCGAAAATGTGGCCAAGTTTTGACATTTTGATAAAAACTATTGTAATTTGATACGAGCGTATACATTATTTGCTACGGACCAAAAGTGTAGCACATCGAAGGAGAGACTTAAGCCGACGCGGCGCAAATCTAAAATCGGCTATGAAGCCGACGCGGCGCAAATCAGCGGCGCGCTGCAGCCGGCCATTTTCTTCCAGCCGGCGCCGCCGCCGATTTTAGCGGCTCACAACGGCTGAAACTCAGCCGCCGAACTTTATTTAGTGAGTCGAAAAGTTTTATGCAACCATGAAAATTAAGAAAGTGGCTACTAAGCATGTAATACAATAGGGTCAGAACTTTTAATAAAGTTAATTTTTGCGTAAAAATGTATAAAAAGTTTCTAAATGGATCTCGCTATCATTTATTTAAAAATCTTGTCATAAAAGTGTATTGTGGGGACCTAAAGGGATTTTTAACAAAGAATTATTTGGTCAAACACATTACCCAAGAAATCCATCGAATTCTAAGAATTTTGATACACCACTATTATTGGAGGGAGATTTTCGGGGGTAAGGGATGAGCGGGTGTGCCGGGCTTTTTGGGAGAAATACTTCTTGAAGTGTCCCCTTTCTTTCATTCTTTGACCTGTAACATCTATTCGGAAGTTTTCTATATCAAAATTTTGTTTGCATTTACTAACCTCCTTGTGTACCCAGCAATCATTGTGGCTAAATATCTCGAAAACGCTATGTCGCAGAAAAAAGCTAGTTAATGCCATTGGAATAAGCGGGTCAAAATTATACGGAGTACGCCAACTTGACAAAATGAATGATGCAACAGTTATTATTTTTTGGGCCACTTTCACGACCAATTCTCAGAATTGAGTCCCAAAGCAATGCGCTGAAAAATGCTGTACTGTGTAATATTATGTTCTTAGGAAATTTGCATAAAAATTCACGTTAATATCCAACTTTACATATACCTAAAATATGTAGAACAGATCCTATTACGAAATAGGACAATTAACGTTATTTGAGGGATTTAATCCAAAATTAAGTTTTACCTCATTTTGCTTATAAAAAGTACTTGAGCAAAATTGCGATGACCTACATCTAGTCCATCCATTTTTGTTCAACCGTACAGAGAAATCACGGCACTGTGCGTCGTTTACTCAAAGCGGGCCAGTAGCATATCAAATTACTCAATGCTCTCATCTTAATTTTTCTGTATTTTCCTCATCTTCACAGCTACTGCAGAAGTCATTGGAGTCAATACCCAACCTACTGGTGTGTTCTTCGATCAGGCTGTGTCCCGTCAGAACTGACACTTATGTAGACAGTATTTTCCTCCCTAGTGCGAGGAGAAATTTTGCCAGATTTGTCTAGTTTGCCTACATGTGCCGATTTCTGACAATCTTTCATTGGACTGCCAGATAGTATCTGACCTAAGCCCAAAGCTTGCATGCCTAGCTTAAGCCAATGCTTGCAATATATGCAAATTCTTCGAGAATTTGTAATGTCGTCCCTATCCTAGCATATTCATCGGGTAGTAAGATGTGTATGTTGCGGCATTCGAGGGCTGTTTGTGACTAGCTGCAACCTAGCTGTCCGAGTAAATGACAACGCCAGTGTTAGTTGGTCACTATGTTGCGACTCAGTCACTCGGCGACACTGCAGGTACGAGTATCTAGTAGTTTGTGAGCTATACCAAGACTGAGTTCTCTACAGTGTACTCCATCAAGTTTGGAACCCATTGATTAAGCGATATAAAATAAAATTGTTTTGACAAACCATTATCATTACGAAAACAAAATTGATAAATCTTGACAACTAAATATTCTTACTCTTGTCCGATTGTGTGATGTAGGGTATCATATAGTCGGCTCCGCCTGACTTTAATCCTTCCTTACTGGTTTTATTTAAGTTTAAAGTTCTCTACCTCCAAACACCGCTTGATAAAACATTCTCACTTTTTAATTTCATACTTGCTTTAGGGAAAAACATTATACGAGGCTTGGTCTATATAATAAATGATCAAGTATCGTCCTCTAATATTAAATTGATCATAACAGTAGCAAAAAAAAATCTTGTTAACCTTCTTAAATTCTTTTTTGAATCAATGTAGTGAATTTCCTTAGCCGTATATGTCTACCTGATATATCCATCCGTATCTCCATCTCTAACCACATTGTAACCATTCCACTTGAATTGGCAATTTACAATATTGTTAAGCAAATAAATACAATTAACTTAAGTAAATAAAACCAATCATTCCACCCAAGTTAACATACCAAAAAGCTGTAAAAAAAAACAACCTACACAAAGTCCTTGCCACAAATATGTTGTTAATGTTATTGTTTCTATTCTAACCATTGTTGTTCGTTGCCCGATGTTGTAAGTATGTAAGTAAATGACACAATACTGGGGGTATCATTTAATTCCAAATCCAAAGTGGCAGTAGCAGTGGCACCGTGCGCAACCCTTTTCCGGTTTTATTTGGTTTCGCCCCGTTTGTTTGCATTGTACCGAAGAAACTTCAAACGTTTCATCCTTTGGCTGATGGCGACCGGCCGTTGGTAACATTAACAAACAAATATTTGTGTATTAATAAAATACAGATTTCTTGGCAGCTATTTAACCTAGTGGCCTTTATGTCATTTGTTGCAAAGAACACTTTGTAGCAATCAGATAAATTGGGGGTGGCGGGTTAGATAGGATTACTTAGAGTTGGGGTTAATGAAGTCCGAGTGGAAGAAGTACAAATATATATTTAGCATAAAGGTAAATAAATATTATTTCTGTTGCATTACAAAATGTTGGGTTTGAATGTTAAGATAGCATGAAAAATATATATGTATGTCAATTGTAAACAATCCTGTTACGGATCGCCTTAAAACATGGCTATCATCCTTTGGTACAACCTGTATTTACCAGTAGGAATGGAAACGAATAACTTGAAATTAGTGTAATCTGACAAAGCATTTAATAGCACTGTGGGAGTGGGTAGGGTGTGTAGTTCCTTTAAAAAGTCATAGTCTCATAAAAGATCTATTCTAAAACCAAATGTGTGTTAGAATTTTTAATACCGACCTAAGAAAAAAAGACTTTTAAGTCAGTGGCGGATTTTGGTAATTTGGGTAACTTATGTATGCTTTTTTCTTGGTGTTTTTTCTATTTTCTGAATGGGAACCTTTCAAGAATATTGTGTGAAAATTTGAGACGAATCGGAGCAAAACTATCGAAGATACAGTAGTCAATACAACCACCCTCATACGTGAATCGTACACCATTAAAACTTTAAGGTGTATTTCCCACAAGCCACATTTTCAAAGTTGGTGCACATCATAAATTCAAAACTTCTGCACCGATCTTTTTGAAATTTTGAACCCTATTTCTGCACATAGTCTACGCGAGTTGGAGAGTTTTTATTTTTTTATTTTACTATAACAAATTAGACGCAAAAATCGACTTTTTGACTTCAAATTGTTCCCAAAAATTTAAAAAGAGAGTTGGAGAGTTTTTATTTTACTATAACAAATTAGACGTTTTTTGCGCAAAAATCGACTTTTTCACTTCAAATTGTTCCCAAAAATTTAAAAATAGAACTTTAGAAAAACCCTCCCAGCGTTACCTGCGAAAAACGATTATATAACGAAATAATTTTTGTTTTTTGATTACAGATGATCCATCACCACGTTATGATGGATACCGTAATTCTACTTTTTTCAAGACGCTTAATATTTCTTCATCAAATGTTTACACAATATACTTCGAAAGTTTTACTTTAATGTAACGGGTTTTCCAATAGGGATGATATGATTTTGAAGTGGCGTTTCGGCCATTTGTAATACGAGTATGTCATGATCTGTCATTTCTTTTTCATTGTATTCAGTAGTGTTAACAATTTCATCATGGAGAGATATACGCAAGAACAATGTTTACAATTAAAATCAAAAAAACAACACTTTCCAGTCAACCTACGACCTTGACACCGATGAGCAATATTTTATCTCTCGTTATTGTTGCTATTGACTAATTCCCGATCCGACGTACCGTTAAGAAGCTAGAGCAAAAATAAACTTTCCGTTCACATTAGAAAATGATGCTAAGTCAATTTTTTTTAAATAAAAAAAACACTTTCCAGTCGACCTACGACCTTGATACCCATGAGCAATATTTTAGCTCTCGTTAAGAGCTATCCTTTTGCCATTGACCGATTGTAGCTACGTGCCACACAGCAAATGAAACAATTGAATTGTTGCGAGAAAAGTTTGGAGATTCCATTATTTCAAGAAATTGTGATATTGAATGTCCTCCAAGAAGTTGTGATTTAACACCATTAGACTATTTCTTGTGGGATTATTTGAAGTCATTGGTCTTTCGAAATAAACCAAACTCTCTTCAAGCTTTACAAGTCAATATTGAACGTGCCATTCATGACATACGACATGATTTAGTGCAAACAGTGCTCGACAATTGGGTTCATCGGATTCGTTCCTGCAGAAGAAGTCGTGGAGGCCATTTGAATGACGTTTTATTTAGAACTTAATTGTATCGATTGTACTTCACATTAAATAACAAGTAGAAACTACGCCATTACTAACAAGTAAAAAGCGTTAAGTTCGGCCATGCCGAATCTTATATACCCTCCACCATGGATAGCATGTGACCTCACAAAATAACTCAAACCTAAAGAAAATAACACCGAAAATCACAAAAATATAGTAGATAGAGAACAGTAGGAATCACAACAAGTTAGATGCTATATATGGGAGCTATATCTAAATATATAACAACAACGGAACCGGTTTAACAACCCAACCCAAAAATTTCATTTTCGGTTACCGAGAAAGTGTTTTTTTCCTTTCGGTTAACCGGTTTTTTATACCCTCCACCATAGGATGGGGGGGGTACATTCATTTTGTCACGTTTGTACACGTCTAAATGTTTATCTGAGACCCCATAAGGTATATATATTTTTAATCGTCGTAAAATTCTAAGACGATTTAGCCATGTCCGTCTGTCCGCCAGTCCGTCCATCTGTCTATTGTAATCACGCTACAGCCTGTAATAATAGAGCTGGCTTGATCAAATTTCGTATAAATATTTCTTATAGTTGCAGGTTGTTTGGGATTGCAAATGGGCCATATCGGTCAATGTTTTATTATATAGCTCCCCTATATAGGTCGCTCCAAAATACGGCTTTTGAGCCATAGATACCACATTTTTAATGCAATTTAGCAGAAACTTTGTAGTTTGTATTCTATTTTGACAAGAATTCATCACAGCAAAAATTGTACAAATCGGTTCATATTTTGTTATAGTCACCCTATAGAGGTCGCTCCAAAATATACGTATTTAAGCCATAAATACCATATTTTCTAAGCATTTTAACTGATTCTTTGAAGTTTGTATTTAATTAAGACAAGAATTCATCGCAGTAAACATTTTTTAAATCAGTTCATATTTCGTTATAGTCCACATATAGATGTCGCTCTCAAAAAGGCTTATTTAACCCTTTGACGACCATTGGGATATATATGTCCCATGCTAATATTTTTGCAATTCTTACTTCATGTTTATTTAGTCAGAAGAAAACATACGTAATTTTTTGATTCCATTAAAAACAGTCAACCATATTTTTAATTTTTCGACCATTAACTCAGAGAAGTTAAAAAAGTTGTTATTTTTGCCAAACCTTACGGTCGTCAAAGGGTCAAGCCATAAACACCACATTTTCTAAGAAATGTTGCTAAAATTTTTCTATGTTTTTGCACAATGTGAGAAAATACAATGACCCTGCGTATTGAACCCGAATTTTTGTTGCATTAGTAAAGCCGATAATATTAGTCCTACAGATTTCGCACAATTTTATTTTCGATGAGCATCGAATTCAATGCTACCAAACAAAAAAACTATAAATAAATCAGTTTTGTCAAAATGGAATAGTCAAGTTTTGAAAAGTACCTCCTCAAATACAATTTTATTTTTTGTAGTTCCCGTGCAGCTGTAGCTCTCAAAAAGCTATTTTAAAACACATATACCACATTTTTCAGGTAAAGAGTTTGGCTAAAGAATTTGCGGAATAAAAATTGCAGAGTTCGGTTTTTTAATAATTTATAAGTACTTAAACAAAAAAGTTCATTTCATGATTTGAGGGTATATAATTTCATGGTGGAGGATTCGGCATGACCGAACTTAACACTTTTACTTGTTATTTAGTTTTTAAATCAAAATTATTGTATTGATCTATTTTTATTTAAAAATGTCTTAACATTTTATATCTCAAAATTGTCAATAGACATAGATTATGAAATTAAATAGCACCCAATGCAATGTTTACCTCAAAGTTGCCTCGGGAAACCATTTATTATAACTTCATAGATGGGCATTCAATATGTTGGAATTATACAAGGGAAGGAACAAAATCGGAAAAACAGGAAAAAATTTAATGAATATAATAAAAAGAAATTATAAATAAAAGCACTATAAATACTACTGGTCGACACGATTTTTGGGTCTGACTTCTAAGTGTCAAGTTTGGTTTCTTTTTTGTTACTAATAAAGGGGGATAATTCCAAAGCAGTTCGACCAACACAAAAATGACCCCTTTCAATTTTCGCAAAATATAGCAAAATAATTCTCCTAGTGTGAGGGAATTTTTTGTCGTTTTTAGTTTTTAAAAATTTATTGTAGTTTTTGTAGTACAGAGCTCCAAAGTTACCTATATCAAGGATTTTTCTCAAAATTACCATTTGTGAAATTATCCATATCTTCTTAACACGTCACGTATTTTGCAGATATTAACACCAATGAAAAGCTCTGCTACTCCTCTTCAATGTTGCCAAATGAAATATTTATGTCCTTTTGAAGGAAGGATGTGAAAATATGGAATATATCCTTAATCCTTGAATATTCTGAAAAAGTATCAATTAATATCCTTAATTTTTTGGTACTATAGTGTCAAACTATTATGAACTGACTACGAAAAACTCAACATGGAACCTTAATGGACCTAAAAGATACATCAATTTGATTGAGTCAATATTAAAATTAAACCAGTAAGGAAAGGCTAATGTCGGGCGGTGCCGACTATATAATACCCTACACCACTCTCTTAATATTGAATAACTCTGATATATACAGTTTGTAATTCATGTATAAATTGTTTACATAAATTTACTTTTGGGACATTTTATACTTAAATAATACCCTGTACCACAGTGTGGTGTAGGGTATAAAAACGATTGGATCTAAAGAGCCAAATCGGACGAAATATATATATGGGAGCTATATCTAAATCTGAACCGATTTCAACCAAATTCAATAGCGATCTTAACAGCCGCGAAATACTCTAAACTGCAAAATTTCAGAACGATCGGAGTGAAATTGCGACCTGTAGTCGACGAACAACTTTACATGGACAGACGGACGGACGGACGGACATCGTTAAATCGACTCAGCTAGTGATTCTGAGTCGATCGGTATACTTTAAGGTGGGTCTAGCTGTGTTATTTTCAGGTGTTACAAACATCTGCCGTGAAACAAACTTATAATACCCTGTACCACAGTGTGGTGTAGGGTATAAAAATATTAGAATGGGAACATATTTTTGTTTAGAACAATATCCTCCCAAACATATAATATTTGTGTATGTCAAATATAATATATTTGGAGTGTACCGAATATGTTTGGGACAATATATTACAGAAGCGATATTTTTTCAGCGTGTACAAAATTTGCGTATTTTTCAACTCATAGCAGAAAATATTTATGTGTATTAGTGTTTGACTTTAATGTTTTTTAATAATTGTTCGGTTAGTGGTTATGGAAATTACAAATATAACTAACAAATATTGCTAAATTATGAAACCTGTTGATTGTTTTAAATATATTGTATAGCAATTGTAAAATCTATAGTAATTTTTCCCGAGGAATGTTTTTCTCGAAGGCCCCAACTAAAAATGTCGTAGATTTGTATGACGTTTTGAGGAAAATACAAAAAGAAAAGTCTCTCCTTTATTTTGTTCTTTGACATGGAGCATCTATATTGAAACCTTCTATACTAAAATTTTGTTTGAATTAACTAACCTCTTCGTTTAAAAAGCAAACTTCGTTGCTAAATATCTCGAAAATGCGATGTCACACAAAAAAACACTCATTGTCATACCGGGTAAGTTGTTTTCATCGAGGATATATTTTTAAAGCGCATTTTGCACATACGGTGTAATTATCCAAGGGTTCCCTTTATTTCGTTCTTTGGACTGAAGCGTGTATTCTTATGTCTTCAACTTCGAAATAACCTCCGAGAAAACTAACCTCTCAGATTTCCTTGCAAACGTTGTGGTCGCATATCGCAAAAACAAGAGGTAAACTAGAAAACCAGCTAGCTCCACCGAATTCAGAAAGTTCGAAATAGTTATATCCATAGGGTCTCCTTTCTGTTCAATGTTAAAGTGTCCATTTCGAGCACAGTGAAATTAGTTCAATAAACCTTCGATAACTTTATACGAATAGGATGAATACATTTCGGTATGCTTTAGTGAAGATTTGAATTAATTTGAGTTTTCAGATCTTTTTTGCGATTTTGGTAATTAATTAATTAATTCAGTAAATTAATACAAACGAAAATATATAATTTCAAGAAAATACCATTAAACAGATATTTTCATATTTTTCATATGTCATATTTGCTTTAAAATAATAATAATAACGGAAGCAGTTTTTGGCCTCTACTGTTTTTTTTTTTTATTTTTAGTTTTTACCCTCTTGATGAACAGATGCGAAGTGTTATTCGTTTAATGCCAGAATATTGAATGTTTTAGACTTTTCTAAAGACTTTTTATTTATAAATTTTGGAACGTATCCCTAGTATTGTGTGAAATTAGGGTGTTTTTTATGCGGAATTCTGAGGAAAGCATCAACAGCATAAAATGTGACCGAGCGTATATAAAAAAATGAGCAAAAATGTTGAAGTTCTTTCATTTCAATCAATTATTATAATGATATCAGTTAAAACGCCGTTAGGATTTTTTATATCGCTTCTGTAGTATTTTGTGTGATGCTTTTGTAGTACCCATAGTCTATTGAAAAATGGGCGTTATTGCCACGCCCTTTGATACCTCCCAAACAAAATGGCCAAAACAAAAAAAATTTGAAAAATAATTGTTTTGTGTTTCCCATACTTTTACAATATGGGTCATAATTTATACATTTATCCAAAGAGTTTTTTGAAATAGGCATAGTTTTCTTTGATAAGAAATCAGCCTTCAAAAAATTAAACACACCAATTTTGGCTGTTTGGAATTTTTTATATTTCACTATTTATTTTTGTGCAAAAATAAAATGTTTCAAAAAAAATCAAATACATTCCATGAAATTTGGAATTTTAGAAAAAAATTTAAAAAAACCTGACCATCAAAATTTTTTAGTTGGTTTCATAAAATAGTAAAAAAAATGTGTTTCATAGTGTAATCGACATTTGCACTACAAATTTAGTTTTTAAATATTTCGCAATTTACGTACATGTTTCTTTGGCTTGTTCAAACGCTTGTTTCAAAAAATTGTTTATGTACCTGATATGCCCCAGGAATATACCAGGCAATCTTTCAAACGCGTTTCTTTTCTTATGGCCATCTTGAATAATATGTACTTTGCGTTAACGAACTATTTAGCATTAACCTCTATAATTAACAGCTTCGTTAACTGCCAGTTAGTCGACAATTTCATATTTGATTAGTAAAATGCTTTATTTTCTTCAACATTATCACGTTTGGTTGGCATTTCCACGCCGGAGACCTCGACTCAGTCAAGCATTTAACCACTTCTGTTGTCTGTTCGGTTCATTCAAATAAACCAAAAAAAAAACACACACACACAGCGGAAAAATGTTCCTACGGGAAATTCTCAAACGCAAAATCCAAAGCTCGACAACTTTAAGCGCACATAAGTCAGTCATTTCGACAGAACTGAATGCTGATGAGTTATAACTTCATGATTTTGCAGCAAAGCAAATGCATTGCGAGAAGGGGACGCAAGACGTCATTGTCTAAAATGCATCACAAGTCAAGTAAACTTGAGGAGAAGCGTTGACGTTGGCTGATTGAAGAAAATCACTGAAGCCAGTCATTCGGAAACAAATTTTAGTAACTGAAAAGGCGCTAATCACAGTTCCAACAGAACGGAATGTGGAGTTTTTTTCGGCTTCAAACTTTTCTTCACCGGCACTGTGGTTTTACAGACATGTTACTCAACAATTTTTATATTTACTCTATTCCTCTATTAGCAAATGAAAATCTTGAAAAAAAAAATCTGGCGAAGGTTTCTAGGACATATATTATGCACCGAAACACAAGATTTGATCATTGGGAATAAATTGATTTTAAAACTTAATTATAGTTCGTGCAACACAACAAGTTACCTTCGTATACGAGTACAATGATAGAAAGCAAATATTTTGACATGACACTGGGTATTGTATGTATTTCGTTCCTTGCTCACAGCTAAGCATATGATTTCTGGAGCGTGACCTCCTTCGGTAATCCGAAAGTCGGGCGGGGCCGACTATATAATACCCTACACCTCCCTAACAATGCGATAAGGGTCATTGCCATAATAATTTGGAATAATTGGTAAATGGGTAGAAACATATTATCTAATTCTGAAACGATAATCGCTAAATTAAGCAATATTCGTTCCTAAATTGAGAAACTTCTTTCTGGAAAATTTTAATGATCGGAAGTAAAATACAACTTCTATAGCGGTTTGATACCAAATCAGGAGGAACATATATATGGAGCTTTAATATAAATCTGAACTGATCTTCCCTGAATACTAATTCATGTAAAAAGACCTCCTTCTGTCGAATTTCGTACTGATCGGATATAAAATACAGTCTCTACAGCACTTACATGTATATCTAAATCTGAACCGATTTTCTCCGAATTTGGCAGTATTCCTTCATGTAATAAGAAACCTCTTTCTGCCGAATTTCGCACTGATCGGATATAAAATACAGTTTTTACAGCGCTTACATGTCAAATCGGGGGTAACATATATATGGGGGCTATATCTAAATCTGAACCGATTTTCTCCGAATTTAGCAGTATTCCTTCGTGTAATAAGAAACCTCTCTTTGCCGAATTTCGCACTGATCGGATTTAAAATGACATTTTTACAGCGCTTACATGTCAAATCGGGGGTAACGTATATATGGGGGCTATATCTAAATCTGAACCGATTTCTTCCAAATTTAACAGTATTCATTTATATAATAAGAAACCTCTTTCTGCCGAATTTCATACTGATCGGATATAAAATAAAGTTTTTACAGCGCTTACATATCCAATCGGGGCTAACATATATATGGCGGCTATATCTATATTTGAACCGATTTTAACCAAATTCAATAGGGATCGTCCTTGGGCCAAAAAAAAAGATATGTGTAAAGTTTCGTCGAGATCGGACCATAATTGCGACCTGTACTTTGATTACAAGAATACATACACAGACAGACGGACAGACGGACAGACAGACGGACATAGCTAAATCAACTCAGAAAGTGATTCTAAGTCGATCGGTATAATAAACGATGGGTCTATTTCTTCTCCTTTTGGGTGTTACAAACAAATGCACAAGTTATAATTCCCTGTACCACTGTGTGGTGTAGGGTATAAAAATGGAAATTTGTCAGAAATTGTCGATTTATGTTGTTATCAATTAAATTAGTAAGTATCATATAGGGAAATTTGTCACGTTTGGAGGGTCACTTGTTTGACATGACTCGGGACCGACTAGTCTGATTTTGCTGCAGCAAATTTAGAAAAATTAAGAATTACAATTCCTACAAATTTTACTTATGGCACTTCCACGTTGAAACAGAAATTTAGTAATTGTCGTTAAAACTACTAGAAAACATTATATTTTTTCCAAAAAAAATTTTTTTTTGTTGGCACGAAAAGAATCGTAAAAATATTAAAAAATCGTCAAAATAGTTTTTAATTTTTGGAAAGTTGGCTTCGTATCGAAGAAAACAATGCCTATTTGAATAAATCTATGAATAAATGTATAAATTTTGACCCATATTGTAAAAGTAAGGGAAATAAAAAAATTTTACATATTTTTTTATTTTGCCCATTTTGTTTGGAGGAGTAACGCCCATTTTTATCCCCTCACCTTAGAGAGGAGGGTATATATCATTTGCTACGAGCCAAATGTGTAACACATCGAAGGAGTGACATAAGACCCTAAGAATGTTCGGCGGATATCCGTTTTGGGTCATTTTAAATCGAATGAGCAATGTCCGTCAGTCTGCTGGCTGGTGCGTACGATAACTTTCGAAAGGAGTAACCGATTGGCTTAAAATTTGGTATGTCGTAATATTTTCTCCTATCTCCGGCTATGTTCGAAGATGGGCCATATTGGTGTACTCCTTCTAGTACCCACAAAGGATTAACATTTAGTGAACTATTGATTATGTAATAACATCTATACTACTTATTTAAAACCTCTGAAATTCTACACATAGTATTAGTTTATTAGTCACTATTACCTCGACAAAAATGGGCGAATATGCCACGCCACTTTTGGTACCTCCCACACAGATGGACAAATTTGAACCAAAAGTTAATAGTTTATAACTTTATTGCCAGTGCATACAAAGACCTGGAATTTTGTACAGTGTAATGGTTTAATAGTACCTAGAGTCTAGAGAAAAATGGGCGTAATTGGCACGCCCCTTTTGGTACCTCCCACACAAATGGATCATTTTTTACCAAAAGTTACCAGCTTATAACTTTAATACCAGTACATACAAATACTTGAAATTTTGTACAGTGTAATGCTGTTATATTACCTAGAGTCCAGAGGCGTTATTGGCACGCCTTTTTTGGTACCTCCCACACGCTTTACATACTTTAAAGTTATTAAATGCAATCTAAATTGATAATAATTTAATTACAACAACAAAAAATACTAATATATTTTTGGGATTCAAGGCGAGGGGTTCATAAGTGGGTTTACCCGACTGAACTTTCTTACTTGTTAATATATACTATGGGTACTATAAAAGCATTGCACTGTACAAAACTTAACTTCTTGTGCAAAACTGTAAATTTTTATGAGAGGTACCAACTGGGGCGTGGTAATACTCCTATTATTCACGGGACTATATGTATATACTGTACAGGCTTTACACTCCACAACTTTTTGTACAAGTAAACTTTTTGTACAAAACGGTCCATTTGTGTGGGAGGTACCAGAATGAGCGTGGCAATAACGCCCATTTTTTACGGGAATGTAGGTACTATAAAAGCATTAGACTTCACTTTATGTCAATTATTTGTATGGACTGGCATCAAAGTTATAAGCCATTAACTGTTTGTGCAAAATTGTTCATTTGTATGGGGGTACCAAAAGGGGCGAAGAAACTTCATCCATTTTTCTCAATATAATAGCGACCAAGAAACTAATGTTTATTTAATTGTGAAAGATTCTGGGTAGTATTATAGGAGTTATGAAATATTTCACTAAATATTTACTCTTCATGGGGGAGGTATTCGAAGGACCAATTTAGTGCAACTTTTATCTAAGCCTGAGATAGAAAAAAATATTAACACGTACCAAATTTGAAGTCAACCGGTTACTCCTGTCGATAGTTATCGTGCGCACAAGCCAGACAGACAGACGGACATTTCCCAAATGGCATAAAATGGCGCAAAAAAGATTTCCCCCAAATATTCTTGACTTCACTTAGGTCACTCCTCCGATATGTTATGCTTTTGGGGATTTTTTTTTTTTTTTTTTTATCATTTATTTCTATTACAACTGAGTAGCACTCATTTAGTAATTTTACATTAGTAATAAATTCTATGCTTAATACTAAATAGTTAACATTAGCAAGCAAAGTTGTTGAGATATAATACAATAATTACACTCTATTTTAAGTATTTTCATCTGTTATATTGCTAGGTCCATGGGAATAGTCCTCTGCAATCTCCTGGTGGCATCATAGTTGTGAACGATTTTCCTTAGGTCGGGATTTGCATGGTCCTGTAATTTATTGGCATGCTTCCGAGCACTGAGTGATGAATGCTTTTGGGGTATAAAAACAGATTATATCGAAATACCCTTATTTCTACCAAAAGTACTATAGTTTCTTCATTTATCCATAGATTTTCATCAAAAACTGGAACAAACGATTTTTTTTTGCGATTTTTTCTATTTTTTTGTGAAAAAAATTAATTTTTTTTAATGTGTTGTTGTTTTCATTATTTGTCTGTGCTTTAGCTATTCTGTCAGAACTTTTTTTTGGTTTAAGACCATGTAAATATTACATTTACATTATATTGCAAAAATGTAATAGAAACAAATACAAAAAATTGCTGGGTAGAATTTACTGCGCAGCTTCGATAGACACGATATGGTTTGATTGGTAGTTCTTATTAACAATAAATTCTGCTTCCATATGTATTTCAGCTGATTTAAGTTAAGGACATACCTACTATTGCTTTAAATTCTGCCGATGATAGAGTGGTGTCTATAGAAACGGCGCAGTCAATTTAATGTTTAAAAAAATAAAAATTAAAGAAAAATTATAGTGACATGTATTGGGGGTGGTTGTAATTGTTGGATAGACAGATCTGTTTCAGGAGCTACCAAACTCCCATTGTCAAAATTCTTATTACAACGATTACTTCAGTCAATCATTAGAATATATATGAACAGCACAAGTTACATTGAACGAGAACTGCTCGCTACAAAGCGCATATCCAAAAAAAGACAATCAGCAATCATTATACCCTTTCATGCACCAACTGCACGTCTCGTGAGTTTTTACGATGTAAAGAAGTCACATGAATGTTTTCTAATTGTTTTAAGCACACATACTAAACTTGCTGGTTTTTATACCCTACACCACACTGTGGTACAGGGTATTATAAGTTTGTTTCACGGCAGATGTTTGTAACACCTGAAAATAACACAGCTAGACCAACCTTAAAGTATACCGATCGACTCAGAAACACTAGCTGAGTCGATTTAAGCATGTCCGTCCGTCCGTCCGTCCGTCTGTCCATGTAAAGTTGTTCGTCGACTACAGGTCGCAATTTCACTCCGATCGTTCTGAAATTTTGCAGTTTAGAGTATTTCGCGGCTGTTAAGATCGCTATTGAATTTGGTTGAAATCGGTTCAGATTTAGATATAGCTCCCATATATATCTTTCGTCCGATTTGGCCCTTTAGTCCTATAGAAGCTGTATTTTACATCCGATCGTTTTGAAATTTAAAATGGTAGAGTTTCTTGATCCATGAACCAACATTGCCGAATTTGAAGAAAATCGGTTAAGATTTAGATATAGCTCCCATATATATGTTTCGTCCGATTTTGCTCTTTAGTCCTGTAGAAGCTGTATTTTACATCCAATCATTTTGAAATTTAGAATGGTAGAGTTTCTTGATCCATGAACCAACACTACCGAATTTGAAGAAAATCGGTTAAGATTTAGCTATAGCTCCCATATATATGTTTCGTCCGATTTCGCCCTTTAGTCCTATAGAAGCTGTATTTTACATCCGATCGTTTTGAAATTTAGAATGGTAGAGTTTCTTGATCCATGAACCAACATTGCCGAATTTGAAGAAAATCGGTTAAGATTTAGCTATAGCTCCCATATATATGTTACGTCCGATTTGGCCCTTTAGTCCTATAGAAGCTGTATTTTACATCCAATCATTTTGAAATTTAGAATGGTAGAGTTTCTCGATCCATGAACCAACACTACCGAATTTGAAGAAAATCGGTTAAGATTTAGCTATAGCTCCCATATATATGTTTCGTCCGATTTGGCCCTTTAGTTCTATAGAAGCTATATTTTACATCCAATCGTTTTGAAATTTAGAATGGTAGAGTTTATTGATCCATGAACCAACACTACCGAATTTGAAGAAAATCGGTTAAGATTTAGCTATAGCTCCCATATATATGTTTCGTCCGATTTGGCCCTTTAGTTCTATAGAAGCTGTATTTTACATCCAATCGTTTTGAGATTTAGAATGGTAGAGTTTATTGATCCATGAACCAACACTACCGAATTTGAAGAAAATCGGTTAAGATTTAGCTATAGCTCCCATATACATGTTTCGTCCGATTTGGCCCTTTAGTCCTGTAGAAGCTGTATTTTACATCCAATCATTTTGAAATTTAGAATGGTAGAGTTTCTTGATCCATGAACCAACACAGCCGAATTTGAAGAAAATCAGTTAAGATTTAGCTATAGCTCCCATATATATGTTTCGTCCAATTTTGCCCTTTAGTCCTATAAAAGCTGTATTTTACATCTAATCGTTTTGAAATTTAGAATGGTAGAGTTTCTTGATCCATGAACCAACACTACCGAATTTGAAGAAAATCGGTTAAGATTTAGCTATAGCTCCCATATATATGTTTAGTCCGATTTGGCCCTTTAGTTCTAGAGAAGCTATATTTTACATCCAATCGTTTTGAAATTTAGAATGGTAGAGTTTCTTGATTCATGAACCAACATTGCTGAATTTGAAGAAAATCGGTAAAGATTTAGCTATAGCTCCCATATATATGTTTCATCCGATTTGGCTCTTTAGATCCAGTCGTTTTTGTGGTACTTGGTATTATTTAAGTATAAAATGTCCCAAAAGTAAATTTATGTAAACAATTTATACATGAATTACAAAATTTATATATCAGTGTTATTCAATATTACGAGAGTGGTGTAGGGTATTATATAGTCGGCCCCGCCCGACTTTAGCCTTTCCTTACTGGTTTATCTATATGAACTTTATTTTATATGGCATGTTTTATTCAGTGTATCCACCAAATTTAGTGTCATCTTCATCTTCGGTGCTTTTATCATCAAACTGATTGTCTTTAGAACTCCACGAAAAAAACCTGCGCAATGCAATGTGTGTGTGTGTCCAATCTCCATCATTCACATTGGTCGGATTGGTGAAAACGGTTTCGGCCTGCAGGGACACTGTATCCAGACTCGGAGGTTTGGCTGGATCGGTATCAGCAGCGCGTTGTACAGGAAGTGTGACAGTAAAAGCGGAAATGTATACTTTTGTTTTAATTTTTTCAGTTCAATCCATAACCAGAATTTATACATGCGTAGCACCAGGATTCATCATGTCCAGTTAGGTCTTGCACCCAAATTACTGGCTTTATAAAAGAAAACTACACACATTTTACATGTATCCACATAATAAGGGATACATGCACACCGTGTTCGGCGTGAAAGTTGCACCACTTAAATCTGTTTCATCAAAGTAATGACAATACGCTGTTTTGAATTCCTCAGTAAACAAGCTTTTTCGATCCTGATTGCCTACTTTTGCGCCGATATGACCACAAACGTAGCAAAAAATCAACCAATTGTGGGCACTTGTCATTTTCCATATTGAAATTTTGAATGCTTTTCTGCTTTTTAAAATGTTTGTAACTCTAAATTATAATTTAAAAATTGTACTTTCGCATTCGTACTTGCGCTTGTTGAATGACAAAAATCGAGGAATGAACACCTATAAATACTACGTATTTTTCAATATTTTACTAACAGGTACTTATCATCATTTATGACTTTGTTCACACACGTGTGCGTATACAATTTTTAAAAACTTTCCAAAATATTAGGACTCATAAAAGTGGGTGGAATTTCTGTAGAAAACTCATTCATTACAGGTATCCAACAGAAAAACACACATCAATAAAAGTTCCACTTCCATTTTCTCCCTTTAATTGACTGTGGACGGAGTAGGTATCGTGAAGGAACAAGAAGAGACACCTGTGTTTCTACGTTCTGCATTTTCATTATACCATTTCCTATAGAACATCGACGAAACGTCCGTACGGTATTGTGGATTTGTAATCCAGTTATTGAGCAAATAAGGTGAAAAATGGGGGAAAAATTGTCATTTTTCGATTTTTAAGGCACTGGATGTACTTTTTTGGGTAGGTTTGTTCCGGATTTTTTCACCTATTCAAAATCTACAACTTTGCTTCAGGCAAAAAAGAGATATTCCGTACGGTATACCGATATACATATATATATAAATTCGTATGACCATTAAATTATTAATTGAGGCAACGTGACTAAACGAATGATGCAGATGTTCTTATTTTGGTGGCTACTTTTACCTCGAATTCTCAGAATTGTGTCCCAAAATCATGTGTTGTACTGTTTATGTGTTATTTACTCTGCACATCATCAGATCAGATCATATTGTAACTTTCCGAGTCTGTAAATCATTCATTCCCTATAAAATTAGCAATGAGCTTTTATTTTTTCTTCCCAGACCTTTTGGTACTTAACATATATTTGACCATAGGCACCAACCTTCGCTGTGACTGGAGGTACTCCCGTTGATGTGGGGTGTGTGTGTCCCACTGTAAACGCCCTTTTGCATGAATGGTAAACTAAGCTTACCCGTAAACGAGGTACACGACGTACCCATAACTTCATATATTTAAGATGTAACTTTTTTGCTCGAAATATACGCAGTTTTTGTCCTCAGCATAGCACCACACATCACATATCACACACAGTCAGCAATTTTTCTTACTTGAAGCAGCAGCAGCAACGTTATGCTGCATGTAGCTAACGACAGCGGCATGTTGCTTGCAACAATGCATCGTTTTGCATTGCATTGCGCATTGCTGTGTCGTTTTGTTTGTTTCCATTGTCGGCTGTAAAGCTCATTTACTTGTGTAATTTATCTTAAGCTTGTTTTAGTTTTAACACTTTTTTCTGGTCATAATGTTGGTGTTCTTTTTTTCGTCTTTTGCAGCCCCGATCTCTGGTCAATCGGGTGGTGGAGCTGTTGTAGTTGGTTTCTTCAGCGTTTTTGTAGTTCTTACCCATCCCATCATCTCAATAATTTATAATACACCTAGTATCCCATGTGTCCATGGGTTAGTTGGCTGCTTGCTTGCTTGCTCGGTTACAAGGAGGTACTTCTAGTAGAGAGAAAAGAAAAGCAAAAAAAAAACCCAGGAGATGTATGTACATATGGGGATATTTGTTGTGAAGATTCATTGAAGCATTTATTAACTTTTTATTTTAAACAGTCATCATCCATCCATGCGTCGTCCAACCAGCCATCCATCCATGAATGCGTTCGCCGTTGTTGTCATTCCGCAGTCATTTCACAGACTTGCATTCGTCGCCTTTGTCTTCCAGACAATGCTAATTAGTTTCTGTTGTGCATTTTGGCAGCGTGTCATTTGTATTGGATTCCATTGTGGACTTTTTTGTTAACAACAACAGAAAAAACACATGGCCTTTGTAAGCTTTGTCCGTTTGTTTGTTTGTGCGCAGAGACAAAACGCATCTTATTTGTTGGCCAAGTTAACGAGTTAAAGAGGCGTAAATTGACTTTTTTTAGGTTTTGCCCAGATTGGGACTTGTTGTTGTGAGCAAATTAGCTGCTTTGGCATCCATTTTGGAAATATGATTCCAAAGCCTATCCATCTCAGGCTGTTACTCCCCTTTAGGGTGATGTAAATGATGTATGTATGTAAATCCTTGAACATATTCGCTTTAGTCTGATCTACAGACATACATATGTGTAGGAATCTGGGCTAGCTAAGTATCCTTCAGAGAAAATTATACACAATATCCTTCAATTCCTTGGAAAACAATATTATTTTCTAAGAAATTGTCATTAAATTAATTAAAACGATAAATTACCAAACAACCGCTGCGACACAAGCTAGATTTTCTTTTCCAAAAAAACATTTTAAATATAAATGTTCTTCATAATGGGATTTCGAATCGACTCAGCAACAGTGGGAAGAATTAAAAAGGCAAATAATTCGGCCGTTTCTTAACCAGTCAACCGAGTGCAACATAACTTAGCATGCCTACTTGTACGAGTATAAGAGAGGAATTAGAGAAGTTAAATTTTGAATTTTCACAAATTTAAATATATATAATTTGCTACGAGTCAAAAGTGTAACACATCAAAGGAGTAACCTATGACCCCAAGTATGTTTGGGACATTTTAAGTCATTTGAGGAATGTTTGCCCGTCCGTCCGTCTGTCCATCCGTGTAGATAGATATATCTACGATATAAGTATATTTAGTCAATATAATAATAATAATTTAGCTTGTACAATAATTTGTATATCAGTCGTAAAGGGTTTATATATTTTTTTTGTGCCATATGTGTGTAATGCCAAAAAAGTACTGGACCTAGACACACAAAGTGTACCGATCGACTCACAATCACTAGCTCAGAGCCTGATCTAGGGGTCTGGCGCCCTGGCTAATATTTATTTTGCGCACCTGAAACATGTAAAAATTTTATAATAACAAATCCAAAACCAAAGAAAACTCAGTTTTAACTAATTCCACATTTTGGTGGAGGATAATTCCTTTATATCGTAATGACTAATAACAACAATGACCACATGCTTTTTTGATTTTTCCTCAAAATTTTTGTGGAGATATCAAAAATACAACATATTTCTTATCTGAGAAAAATTAGTCCGCAAATGACTGGAGTTAAATTATATGACTAATAGTTTTGTAGAACAGATCGATGAATGCATTTCGTAATTTTCGTAATTTTTTAGGAAACATTAAAAAGTCAAAGAAACCAGCAAGCCAGATCTCTAAGATATTCAACAAAGATGTCCCGCAGCTCATCTCACATGGTGTCGTGTAGAAAAAGATCAGAGGCCAATTTGGTCCCCTTGAAGAATTTCAACAAACAAACGCCCATCCTATTAGAATATCCAATATCCAGAATCAAACTTCTTATGCGATGGTCCTGAAGTCTCATGCTCCATTTGAGAATGTCTGCACTGACCACAATCCACAGAAAATAAATTGAATGTCTCGTTACAGTTTTCCAGATTTATGATTATAGGCCGATCATAAAATAACTGACCTAGAATTCCTTATTTGTAATCCTTTTAGAATATTTAAAACAATTACAGATATCGTCAAAAAACATCTGTAATGCGTCCTGAGCAGCAACTCATTTGTTAAAATGTATAGTTTCTTATATCATAACATACCTTTGAAATATCAGAAAGAATGAAAATATATAGACCCAAACTGCTTTGACAATTGGTCAAATTCCGCGAATCTGAGTAGTCTCTCAGTGGTTAAGATGTCGTAAAACAGGTGGCGGAGAATTAAATGCTCCATTGTACGTTTCTCAGAATATGTCAACCTATTTTCAATGACATAACTTTAGCCGTTTAGTAGTGATAGTATGAATTATAATTTGTAGGAAATATAAGTTTGTAGATTTATAGCTCGGAAGGGGCCTTTTTATATACGTAAAGAATAGAAATTGTTTTGGTCACTGCCACACTGACCACAGTCGGAGAAATCAAAACTGGTTTTCACGTGCATATTTGGTTTTCTGGAATAACTGACTATGCCAGAAATTTTTTAAAACTTTTTCCAACACTCAAGTATGTATATTTTGTACCAAATGTACTTCGATTTTTGATGCTGTTATTACAGAAAACGACATCTTTGTGGTGAATAGATTACACTACATATTTAGAAAGTTTCAGCTTTGTATCTTATAAAAAGCTTTGAAAGGACTAAAACATTACTCAAGATTTTGATAGCACAAGAGCAGACCACGGACCGAAAATCTTCTTTATGTATTGCACGGGGCAAAATTGCCTTTTTGATATTTTATTTATAACACAAGTTTTTAAATATATATTTCTCAGCAAATAAATTTTGTTTCAAAATCAATAAAATTTATTTGGAACACATATATTAATATATTAGAACAAAATATATTTGTAAACTAATTTTCTCAAATAAAATATGTGTTTATATACAAGTAAAATTATTGTTTAGGAATTAGTCCAAGTATACTAGTATACGAGTATGGTTTTAAAAATATTTGCAAAATGTTGCAGATTTTTCGAATTAAATTTTTCATTGGATTTGAATTCTTTATAATTTAAAAAAAAAAATTTAGCGACCTACTTTCAAAAATGGCGAATTTATTAACGAAATTCTTTTTTCATAGTTACAAATTTCTATTTCACGCAATTTTCACAAACATGTTATAAATCATGTTTGTGTGAATTTGTCTATGCATCATTATGTTTAGGTATTATCCGGAAAACCCCGTTATTGTAACGACAACATTTGTTATTTTATTTAGTTTTTTGCTTCTCCTGTAAAATTTTCAAATATGATGATGATACGTCCTTTTTCGTTTCTGATGGCGATATGCACCAATAGCATTTGCTTTAAAGCACTAATTTTTAATTTATTCCAGGTCACCATATGTTGTCAAGCCATCAAGAAACGTATTTTTCATTTTGCAAGATTATACGATATCAATTATAAAGGAATTTTACGAACATTTAAAATTTCTGAAAACATTTAACGATGAATTAATGAAAAACATAAAACTTTTCTAAAATTTTCTTTTTCCTTTATTTTATTCCTCGTAGGAACTCTATCATTGACATTTCTCTTGGTATCATTCAATGATACATTTATTTTCTTGAGGTCCTTTATAAGCGTCATGTCATTTTAGGGCGACTTTGTCTTCTTCGTCCTTGCGGATTCCAATCCAAAGCCATTCTGGTGATTGATTCTGGCGCCTTCCGTAATGTGTGCCCAATCCATCTCCATTTCCTTCTCTTGATCTGTGACTCTATGGGATCTTCTTTGGTAATATCCCATAGGCAAACGTCGGTGATTGTTTTAGCCCAAAATATTCCACAGATTCGCAAGCATCTATTTATGAATGTTTAAGTTTATGTATGGTGGCAATTGTTAATTGCCACCTCTCACTTCCAAATAGCTGTCTTAAAATTAATTATATTTTCTGAATACTTAGATGCGGAGGACGGAAACAAAGATTTGTTTAGAACAGCATTTTCCCAAATATATAATATTTCTGTGTGCCAAATATTATTATATTTTTAGAGTGTACCCTAAAAATGTATATGTATATTTCAAGCAGTATATGTTTGGGACAATATACTACAGAAGCGATTTTTTTAGCATGTGCATACTTTACAGGTAATGACCTTTCTGTCCAGCAAGTTTCAAGAAAATTGGTTCACACGTTTTGGGCGTGATGCTACAAAAAATGCTACACCGTGCGACAACAATTTTTGGTGATGAGTACGAGTTTTTTAAAATTTTCTACCGCACGGAGGAAAATCGTAATTTTTGATATGTTTGAAGTCAAAGAAAATATACTTGGAACCAAAATTTTTAAATATTATATATTTTTGAACAAATATTATTTATTTGAAAATCAAGAAATTTTGTTTGGAACGCATATATTAATATATTACAACAAAATATATTTGATAACTTACTGTCACAAACAAAAATATGTGTTTACAAACAAACAACGATATTGTTTAAGAATTTATCCAAATACATTATATTTAAAAAAATTTTAAAACTTTGTTGACTTTGGCAATTTTTAATTTTATTTTTTCCTCGATTTTGTGTTATACTTTATAGGTAAAAATGTCTTAAGCAGCATTTTCTTTTGTTTTACAGCACTAATTTTTAATTTATTAATAGTCCAATTGTTAATCCATCAATGCTATTTGTCGTAACCCAAAATTATACTATTTAAATTTTTCAAACACATAAAATTTCTAAAAGTATTTCAGCTGATTTAAGTTAAAGACATACACTATTGCTACTGAATTCTGAAGATGATAGAGTGGTGTCTATCGAAACTGCATTCAATTCTACCAAGCAATTAAAACTCTCTACCAATTTTTGTATTTGTTTCTATTACTTTCTTGGAATAGACAGAAAGTAAATGGAACATATGGTCTCAAACCAAATAAATTCTGACTGAATAACAAAAGCACAGACCAACAATAAATAACAACAACACATACAAACACATGAGGTACGATGACGTCGGCATTAGCCGTTGACAAAACTACATTTGTTTTCGTGGTTCGCGATGCGAACCCAAGCAAAAAACAAAAATATATTGGTATGAGAGTTTTAGTATGTTGACTTAGTTCGGCAAAATACGGGTTTGGTTAGCAGTTCTTGTTAAATTCAATTTACTGCTTCCTCAAGTATTTCAGCTGATTTAAGTTAAAGACATACACTATTGCTACTGAATTCTGAAGATGATAGAGTGGTGTCTATCGAAACTGCAGTCAATTCTACCAAGCAATTAAAACTCTCTACCAATTTTTGTATTTGTTTCTATTACTTTCTTGGAATACACAGAAAGTAAATGGAACATATGGTCTCAAACCAAATAAATTCTGACTGAATTTCTAAAAAACTCAAAACTTTCCTTTAAATTAAGGCATCGATACATTGCCAAAATACTTAAATATAAATTAATCATTCTTTTGGAAATATTATTTCCAAATAAAAAACCAGTAGAGCGCCCCAGTAGGTGAGTTGGTAGCGAGCTCTCCTATGAGTTTGGGGGTCGTGGGTTCGATTCCCACCAGAGGCTCTGGTCTGTCGCAACAAAAATTAACAAGCAACATGGTCTTTGTCACCCTGCTTCTCCCTGGACCTTAAAATTAGAATATAAATTTACTTTGTATTGTAATTCATATAAATAAATAAATAAATAAATAAATAAAAAACCAGTAAGGAAAGGCTAAAGTCGGGCGGGGCCGACTATATAATACCCTACACCACTCTCGTAATATTGAATAACTCTGATATATAAATTTTTTAATTCATGTATAAATTGTTTACATACATTTACTTTTGGGACATTTTATACTTAAATAATACCCTGTACCACAGTGTGGTGTAGGGTATAAACACGATTGGATCTAAAGAGCCAAATCGGATGAAACATATATATGGGAGCTATAGCTAAATCTTTACCGGTTTTCTTCAAATTCGGCAATGTTGGTTCATGGATCAAGAAACTCTACCATTCTAAATTTCAAAATGATTGGATGTAAAATACAGCTTCTACAGGACTAAAGGGCCAAATCGGCTGAAACATTTATATGGGAGCTATAGCTAAATCTTAACCGATTTTCGTCAAATTCGGCAATGTTGGTTCATGGATCAAGAAACTATACCATTCTAAATTTCAAAACGATTGGATGTAAAATACGGCTTCTATAGGACTAAAGGGCCAAATCGGACGAAAGATATATATGGGAGCTATATCTAAATCTGAACCGATTTCAACCAAATTCAGTTGCGATCTTAACATCTGCGAAATACTCTAAAGTGCAAATTTCAGAACGATCGTAGTGAAATTGCGACCTGTAGTCGACGAACAACTTTACATGGACTGACGGACGGACGGACAGACATGCTTAAATCGACTCAGCTAGTGATTCTGAGCCGATCGGTATACTTTAAGGTGGGTCTAGCTGTGTTATTTTCAGATGTTACAAACATCTGCCGTGAAACAAACTTATAATACCCTGTACCACAGTGTGGTGTAGGGTATAAATATTAGGATGAAAACATAATTTAGTTTAGAACAACATCCTCACAAACATATAATATTTGTGAGTGTCAAATATTATATATTTGGAGTGTATGTTTCCAGCAGAATATGTTTGGAACAATATACTACAGAAGTGATTATTTTTCAGCGTGCGTGGATCTTAAAGGATAATGAAGGACTAAAATTTGCCAGTCCATTTTTGTAGCTCCGCTTTCTAAAAACAAAAAGAGTATTTAGATAGCCCAAAATGTGCCTTTTCATTTGACACCCATCTTACTAGGACTTTTAGAAAAATATAAAATTTTTGTGAATAATTATATCCTTAAAAAATGTCATGTCCTTTTAAACGCGAACTCGATCAGAAAAGTAAGAAAAAAACGATTTCCATCATTTAATAATGGAAATCGATATCATTCATATGACTACCACGACTGGTTCGACAACCCAATTTTTAAGTAGATTTTCGATTTCGATTGTCAGGTCGAATCATTTCTATGGCAACTTCGATTTCATGTTTTAACGCTTCAATTGTCTCTGGGTGCTTTGTGTAACATTTATCCTTAATGGCTACCCACAGAAAATAACCTAAAGGGCACAAATCACAAAATCTGTAGTTCAAATTTAAAATTGTAAATGACCCGCTCTTTGGAATGGTTCTGAAGAACCTACTGTTCGGTGCAAATCGATAAATTTGTCAAATCTCTTGTGGTACACCTTATTCTATATAACAAATTCGTATGAAGATTTTCCAATGTCTATAAGTTTGACAAAAAAATTAGCAAAATGTGTCCACATTTTATGACATCTCCCATAGAAGTTACAAAAAACTCAATTTATATTTCTCGCATTTAACTTTTCCTATAGAACTATAAGAAAACTGAAAATTATCCAATGATTTTTTGCAATGATGTGGGAGCTTACAGATTTATGCATCACCTGTCTACATGAATTTAACGATTGCTTTTATATGTGGACGGAGTTAATACATCTTTCGATCGTTCATAACTCAATAAATATGTAGAGGGGTACAACGATGAATGTGTCCGGACTATAGTTGCTTGCTCCTCGTATGAATATTCAAGAGTAATGCCAATACAGTTTTTTTGCTACATACATCTTTGAAATTAAAGTTTAAAGCTATAACAGAAAACAAAGCAAAAAATAAGAAGAAAAAAAATCATACATTTTAATGATCATCGGGAACTCGATGTGGATTTTTCATGCAACACCTACGCTACCAAACCATGCCGACAGACAGATTTTCATATGAGGATTTTGACGATGCTTCATTTGGGTGCCTCAGCAACCATTTACAACTTTAGGTAAATTCTCTGGATCTCTGTCTGTCTTCCACTACAGCATAAGTATAATGATGTTAATGCTTTTCTGTGCCTTTTTGTGCAGACGACTTTTTTAAAGAAAAATCTGTTGAAGCTATTTACATTAAAGTGTTAAAAGGTTAATAAGTTAACAAACGTTTTGAAATGCTACCGCAACTGTATTGGCGGGGGAACAATTTTAAGTGTACCTTTTAAGGGATTTCTTTAGAGTGTAGTGAAGTTATATAAGATTTAAATTAGATTTTAACGAAATACAGTTTTGCAAAATATTACTATTAATAAGAAAGAGTTGGTCCATATGCGAACTCAACCTAAGTTTGATGAGATGAATATTCATTGATATGATCCTTCTGCAGACTTTCTGCATTCTTTAAAGCTTTCCCGAGTCAATTAGGATAAATGGTTCTCGAGTTATTGTAATATCTATAGTTCAACCTCTTGTTTAGATGTTTATCTTTATTTTGATAGATGAACAATTCCCATCCGACTAATAGACCATAAAGCTCCTAACCCCCTAACAGGCAAGACCGTCTACATATGGTGTTCGATTTTAGGCCTCCAGTGCTGAATAAAAAATATTTTCTCCTCAACATTTTAAAAAGTATCTTTCGACAGTTCTACTTGACATTTTGATATGTTCCCCAACACATTGTGACCTGTCCATCGTGAGATATGGCCAATCAAATTTGAGAAATCAACAAATCAGCTCCCAAAATTATTTTTCCAATTTCTCTGTTTTTTTTAATTTAAAAAAAAACAGTTATAACGAAGCTACCGACTTCAAATTTTTACCAATAATAACTTTTTACCAATATTGTATTTTAATCCTATTATCCTATTAATCCTATTATCCTATTAATCCTATTAATATTATAAAATCGTTTGTTTGTCTGTTTGTTTGTTTGTTTGTTTGTTTGTTTGTTCCAGCATCACGTCTAAACGGCTGAACCGATTTTCTTGAAACTTGGTGGACAGATAGACCAATGCCTGGGAAGTGTCATAGGCTACTTTGATTTTCGATTTTCCGCCAAGTGATTTTCTACCACTTGACCACAGAGGCTCCTGTTAAAGCTAGAGAGCTGAAATTTTGCACACACATAGACTGGAGTGTTGTATAAACTACGGACTACTCGCTTAATCATATTTCGGCCAGTGGTCAGTTGTAGCGCTATCAAAAACTTGCGTTTTGTTTTTGTCGTTTCGGAATCTTCTTATAAGATACATGGTTAAAACTTTGTATATATGAAGTACTATAAACCGCAAATATATGCGCGAAAAATTAGTTTGAATTATCTGAATGTGGTCAGTTTAACTGTGACCCGAAGAATTTTCATTATTTCTCTGATTTTAAAAGTTCCTTAAGAGCCAATGATTTACAAATTTATATGTACAGACTCATCTCAATGGAGATGCGAAAACAACAATTCGATGTCCAGTCTGAAGCCAAACCGGACATAAAACCGCGTCTGAAAATTTTTAAAGCCTTTTCAAAATATATCGCTCACCACTTACTGTGGTAACCTATCTAACATTGTCAATTAGGTCACTTTTCCGACTGTGGTCAGTTTAGCAGTGACCAAATCAATTTCCACACTTTCTGTACTTTAATAGTCCTTTAAGAGCCATAATCCTAATAATTTATGTTCATGTACTGATCTCCAAGTGATGCGATTTTACATCAAGTGACTTTTGACCGCTTGACCATTACGGTACCTTTAAGAAGTAGGAAGCTTTATATTTTGCTTTGGTATAGACTTGAGTGGTGTATAACCTTCAGACTATTTACACAGTCATTTTTGACACGTAGTCAGTTGTCGCGCTATCAAAATTTTAAATATTTTTTTGTATTTCAGAAGCGCCTAAAATGATACACAGATAAAATAATATGTAGTACTATACCCGAGAAATGCAATTTTGAATTCTACGATTGTGGTCAGTTAAGCAATGACCAAAACCATTTTCAATCTTTACTGGATTTCAAGATTCTTTAAGAGTTTTTCATTATTTCAATACATTAAAAATCCCATAAATTGCACTCTCATAGACATAAACCACTGTATAAACCACTGGCTACTCACGTAGACATTTTTCGGCCAGTGGTCAGTTATAGCGCTATCAATTGTTTTTGTCCTTTCTGAAGCCTCTTATAGGACACAAAGTTAAAACTTTGTAAATATAATAGTTATGAATTCTCTGACTGTGGTCATTGAATGAGTGGTCAAAACAATGTTCACTATTTTACAGATTGTCAAATCTCAGACTGTGGCCAGTGTAGCAGTGGCCAATGCAATTTCAACTCTTTCTGTACTTTAAAGGGCCCAAAATGGCAATGTTAATACTTGACCGTTGCGGCTCATATAACAGGTGGAAAGCTAGAAACTCCAGTGTGGTATAGCCTACAGGCTATTAAGATAGTCGTTTTTTGGCCAGTTGGCAACTCTCGCGCTTAAATTATACAAATATAAAATAATATGTAGTATACACAGGAAAAAACTGTTTTGAATTATAAGATTGTTGTCAGTAGTGACCAAAGCAATTTTCATTCTTCCACTACATTTCCAAATTCTTTAAGATTTTTTCATTCTTCCAATAAAAATCCCATAAAGATCTGTGGAGCTGCACATATATGTGCATAAAACGATCTTTAAGGAAATGCGTGGCCCGGCCCGGAGGTACACAAAAACGGAAACATAATGTTTAAAAGTCTTTTCGAAATATATCGCTCGCTATATACACCGGTAATATTTAAACAAAAATGTATACGAGTATATCGAAATTTGAAACATACATAGCATATTATGCATTTGTTTCTCAGCCACTTATTTGGTGACCTCTTGACCACTGACCCCATAAAAGTATTAATTTGAAAGTTTGAACACATATCGCACATTTGAGGTTGTGCTTTCATATTTACAGAATTTTTTACGGTTTTTAGTGAATTTGTTTGAGTTGTTGAGAGCATCTGGAGTTTGATAGACTTTCAGGTAGACTGATCCTGGATGTTAAACAAATTTTTAATGATCGGCGTATGATCAAATATTCCAAAGTATTTGTAAATCAAAGATTTTAAATATGTATTTTTACATAAATTTTGATATAGCCAAAATTTTTTTTTAGGTTTTGGGTCCTTATAAAAAATAATACTAATGTTTGTATCACTGTTTTCAAAGGCAACCCGGGCATCGCCGGGTATTTAAATGCTAGTTTTATAATATATTTGGAGTGAATAAAGAATAAAATAGTGATTTGTAATCGAAATAGCGAAACAAATGTGTACTATTTTTCATCCGACGTTCGTTTCGCTGACTTTTATTTGCATAAAAATGAGAAGTCGTGGTTCTTTTGTCCAAACTTACTTGAAAAAATATAAACTTCATACGATAATTATTACAATTTGGCCTATTTGAGAAAAAAAAAAATAAAAAACAAGTGAGAAAATTTTAGCGGTTGACGGTTTACCACTAATAGACTGAAGTGTGTATTCCGAAGTCTTCCACTTCAAAATAACCTCCGAGGTAAATAACCTCCCTGATTTGCTTGCAAACTTAATGGCAGAATATCGCGAAAACAAGAGCTAAGCTAGAAAAACGGCTAGCCTGGATTCAGCAAGGACGAAATAGATATATCCATTTCGATACTTAATTCTTATAGATCAATACTCGTATAGTCGTCTTATTGAAACAATGTGGAAATGTTATTGAAATTTTATTTTTTATTTTAGAAATAAAATTAAATTAAGAATGAAACAATTTAAAAAACCTTATTTTTAACCTTATTTTCAGATTTAATTTAATATTGCAGTATTATAAAATTTCAAATGCTCATATTGACCCCAAGTTATAAAATATAATTCAATAGAAATAAATAGTTTACAAATCTCCGTTACCAAAGCTGTGAAGTCATGAGTCCTAAGGTGGATGTTCTGATAGTTGCTTTCTTAAACAATTATGTAGATGAGTTCATCCCGATCAAAATTCTGGAAGCCCTGCTTGGTAGCATAAAAGTTAGTTCCGAAGCAAAGATTTATTTGTTTTATGTATTCAAAAGACATATCGATACCTTAAACTTAATGCAAGCTTTTCAGTAATTCAAAGTAATTTTTTTAGAAATTTTAAACCTTCGTAAAACAATTTTTATAACTGAAATCTTATAATCTTGCATAATTAAAAATTGCTCAATGAATTGACAACAAATGATGACTTGGAATATTTAGAAATTAATGAGTGCTTTAAAAAAGAAAAGTTTGAAAAATGAAAAAAAAAATTAAAAATTCAGATAAGTGTTTAATTATTTTAAATAAAATATATTTGAAGAACTTTCTTAACAATAATTTTATTTGTTTGTAAACACATATTTTATTTGAGAAAATTAGTTCGCAAATATAATTTGTTGTTGATATATATTAACATATGCGCAACAAATAATTTTTTTTGGTTATCAAATAAAATTTATTTATTCAGAATTATATAATATTTAAAAATCTCTGTTTCAAATATATTTTCTTTCTATTCAAACATTTCAAAAACGGCGATTTTGTCCCGTGAGGGAATGTCTCTGAAGACTTGGGTGAGTCTGCGTTATCTTCAATTATAAACGTAAAATATATAAAAACAAAAAATATTTTACTTCAAGATCGATAAGGCAGATTAAAGGACAACGTCCACCGTTTCCTTTCTCCAGTTTGTTTTGTCTCAGAGTTGTCTCATCCACATGTTGCAGCTTTTCCCTGAGTGTGGTACAAATAGGTGCGTGGTGCCCATTTTTACAGGGTTATAGGTACTTTAAAAGCGTTTTTGTAGTATTATTGTCCATTGGTACCCACGCTATAAGTTGTTAACTTTTTGCACAAAATGGTACCTTTGGTGGGAGGTACCAAAAGGGGCGGGGCAATAACGACCATTTTTCACTGGACTGTAGGCACAATAAAACTATGCAAAATTTCAATTGTTTGTATGCACTAGTTTGTCCATTACTATGTGTGAAATTTCAGACAATTCGAATATGTAGTATAGAAGTTATTGGATAATCAAAATTTCTCTATATTCTAATCCTTTGCGCGGGAGGTACTAGAATGAGTGCATCAACATGGCCCATCGTCGAACTTAGCCTCTCATAGATACAAAGATTACTTCATACCAAATATGAAGTCAATCGACAGCCAGCAGACAGACAGACGGTCGGAAGGACGGATTTCCGCCGAACATACTTGGGGTTTTAGGTCACTCCTTCGATGTTGTACACTTTTGGCCCAATACTACTCCGCACATATACGGAGGAAAATCGCCATTTTTGGATGTTTGCATTTCAAGAAAATATATTTGGAAACAAAATGTTTTTTTCTATATATGGGGAAAAACACGTCAAAAGGCCCACTTTTTTCAATTTTATTCCGATCGCGTCAAAACTTGGTGGGGTTGCGGAAGTACTTTTGGTATGCTGTGTGCTTAAAATACAGCTTTCTAGCGTGATACGCTATGCAGTTACAGGGTGTCAAAGTTGGAAATTTTGACCATTGTATCTCCCGACTACGTGGGCCGATTTGAATGAACCGTGGCTTATATGACAGCTATTTAGAAACGGACAAAATTTGCATTGATAATTGTTTGCAAATATTCGATTTTCATATTTTTTTCTCGCGACTTATGTTTTCCTCGCGATATTAATTGTGTTCCGCTGATGGGATTTTGGTTTTATATTGGGATTAAGAACATCAAAATCCTTCGAGATCGTGTCCAAAATCTTCTCACTATGATTCGATTTCACCAGTGCAATATTGCAGGCCAGTGTAAAAAATCCGGCTTCGACTTTTTTCGGAATAATTTTTTTTGTTGTTCTGGCGTATTTAGCTATAGAATGCCACCATTACATTTTTTTAATCGTGTTTCTGGTCCACATCTTAGAGTAAACTCACTTTATAATACGAAAGAAATAATGAAAAAATAGTAGGTTTGACATTTAAAATTTCCACAGCTTTTGTTGTGCTTTTCATCCCATTGCGAAAATTCGTATTGATAAAGTAAACAGAATGGGCTTCATTTTTGTAGTTTAAAGATATAGAATCCCATCCGCGGAACACAATTAAAATCGCGAGGAAAACATAAGTCGCGAGAAAAAAATATGAAAATTGAATATTTGCAAACAATTATCAATGCAAATTTTGTCCGTTTCTAAATAGCTGTCATATAAGCCACGGTTCATTCAAATCGGCCCATGTAGTCGGGAGATACAATGGTCAAAATTTCCAACTTTGACACCCTGTATCTTCACAACGTATCACGCTAGGAAGCTGTATTTTAAGCACACAGCATACCCAAAGTACTTCTGCTACCCTACCAAGTTTTGACGCGATCGGAATAAAATTGAAAAAAGTGGGCCTTTTGACGTGTTTTTCCCCATAAATAAAGAAGAATGTGTGTTTGTTTGTTTGTACCGTATAGGCGTCTAAACGGCTGGACCGATCTTCTTGAAATTTTCACAGAATGTACATGTGTAGGGGGTGGTGAAAATAGGGTACTTGGATTTTCGATATATCAAGTGGGCGTGGACCCGCCCATATGGGTCAAATTTTGATATTGAGAACATTTTTTAGCTAGAGTGCTGAAATTTTGTGTGTATTCATTTAGTAGCAGATTATGTGCATTTTCAAAAATGGGCGGAATCGGACCAATGAGCGTGGCCCCGCCCGTATAAGCCAAATTTTGAAATTGAGATATCTTTCACAATTTGCTAGATAGAGTGCTGTAATTTTGTGCATATGTATCTGGTGGTAGTCTACATAATTGGTCAAAAATGGGCGGAGACGGACCAATGGCCGTGGCCCCGCCCATATAAGTCAAATTTTGAAATTGAGATATCTTGAAAATGTTGTTAGCGAGAGTTCTGTAATTTTGTATATATATATATCTGGTGGTAGTCAACGTGAGTGTTCCAAAAATAGCCGGGATCTGACTAAAGGCTTTAGCTTTTTTTTAGCTAAAGTTAGCAAAGTTTTGAAGATATATTTTTAATAAAATATATTTGGAGATATTCCTAAACAACAATTTTATTTGTACGTAAATACATATTTTATTTGAGAAAATTAGTTCGCAAATATATTTTGTTATAATATATTAATATATTTGTTCGAAACTAATTTTCTTTTCGATTTTCAAATAAAATTTATTTGTTCACAAATATATAATACTAGCTAAACCCGGTCCACTTCGTTGCCCCAGATTGAGATTTCCGATCCCGTCCATTTTTTAACAAGATATCTCAATTTCAAAAATTTCAATTAGGCAAAAGTCCATCAGTTTCTTTGCTCTCCTGAAAAATTGTGTTTTTAATATAGCCACTTTTGGATATAAGCCATCGATATAATATTTGTGTGTGTCAAATATTATATATTTGGAGTGTACGCTAAACATATGTATATTTCCAGCAGAATATGTTTGGGGCAATATACTACAGAAGCGATTTTTGTCAGCGTGTATATATAATATAATAATTTGTATGTATAATGTCTAGATAGTTCCCACAAATAACTGCTAAAAATGCATGGCAATTTCAAAATTCACCCCATGTCATTCACTTTTTGAATAATCTCAAACATCAAATACATTCTGGTGCGTTTCCTAACTATATAATCTTTAGCAGACAATTGAAATTGTCAAAGCGGTGAACCCTTTTCTCATTTAGTGAAACCCATGACAATATCAATTTAAAATATCAACTTCCTACGCCACTCAAACATGTCACACCAAAATGTTGACGATGACGTCGAGGATGACTTCGATGATGACGATTATTTCCATCATGTTTGTGAATGCCATTGCTTATGGGAAGACGAAAAAAAGACACTTTCAAGTGCTGCCCCCAAAATGTTGAATATTAAAAATGTATAGAATATGTATATTTTAATATCTCTTCAAAATTCCAGATTAGACATATATATACCCGTTTAAAGATATTCAGGAGTACAACAAAATACATAATCTCATAATAAAAAATTTACAAATTAAATAGATCCTCTGGGAAAAGAGCACAATTGAAAATGTCTCATATGACACAAAGGATATGTATGTATATTTTGTGTAATGCTCGTTACCATACCACACAGACACTTGAAACATCAAATTGATACATACGAGCC
Organism: Eudasyphora cyanicolor; assembly: GCA_963930755.1. NCBI lineage: Eukaryota > Metazoa > Arthropoda > Insecta > Diptera > Muscidae > Eudasyphora > Eudasyphora cyanicolor. The sequence goes on along the minus strand of OZ005736.1, from coordinate 167,955,772 downwards.
CATCATAGATACCCACCATCAACATTGCATATTACAGCTTAGGCAAAAAGGACTTGTATCTTTTGAGTGTTTCACTTTGTTTTTGCAGTTGTCAAGGATGTGGGCATGATATTGCCTTGTATCAGCTCTCCTCGAAGTTTTTCATATTTTTTTGTACTTGGCTTTTTTTGCTGTACTTTGTGGTTAAACACTACTTTGCGGCATTTTCCTATATCAAAAGGGGACGCAGTGTGTGTTTGTCGATTTATTTGTAACATACGTCCATCCATAAAAAGGATGTGAACTTTCTAAAATTGTATATTAGTAAATATATATTGATATCAGTCTTGGTGATTAGTATTGCTACCTATCCATTATTGCTCAAATCCGTCTGTCCGTCTCTCTGTCTATGTATTATGTATAGCTATAGCTCCCATATATATGTTTCATCCGATTTGGCTCTTTAGATCCAATCGTTTTTATACCCTACACAACACTGTGGTACAGGGTATTATTTAAGTATAAAATGTCCCAAAAGTAAATGTATGTAAACAATTTATACATGAATTACAAAATTTATATATCAGAGTTATTCAATATTACGAGAGTGGTGTAGGGTATTATATAGTCGGCACCGCCCGACTTTAGCCTTTCCTTACTGGTTTTCTGATAGGTTAATGTTCAAACTAAATTATTATGGTAACAAATTTCACCGAATTTTATGATGTTTTTATTTTTTTGCCATTAAAAATTAAATATATAAATATTAATTAAAAATAATTTTTTAAGATTTATAAAAAATCTAAATTCGTAACACTCCTTAGCTATTCAAAATATATAAGAATACGCAATTCTGTCTACAAGTGACTTTTTCAACAATATTTCCCCTCAAATACTCACGAACGAAACTATAAAATCCATTTATTTTACTTATACTTAGAATTTCACTGAAGCTCAAAGAACAATTTCTATGAAAAAATGTTTGCGAATTTGTTTTAGTTGGACTATTACCTTTGAAATTATACCAAAGAAATGAAATTCGAAGCAAGTAAGTTTTCTGATTTTTTTCCATGTAACGGAGCACTCTGCACCGGGTATATTTTTTGCATTTTTTTTGCATTTGGGTGTCACTTCGGAGGCGGCTGTGGTTTTTTTTTTGTTTTGACATCTGCTATAATGCACTTTTGTCGGAAATTTGACTAAAACTAGCCAAAATTCAAAGGGCTATAAAACAAAAATTCGAGCTAATTTTGCAAAACCCTTTGGGGGTTTTGATATAATAGTGATGTACTATTATGTTCTATTGGTTTCGTTCGGGAAAGATTTGATGACCCAAAATTTGTTGTACAGTGTTATAGACCAAACTATACATTTTTGACAGTAATATGTTACACGAAAACAGCTGAGCTGTTAGAGACAGCTTATATAATAAGTTTTTAAAAAAAACTGCAAAATACAACATATAGTTTTTTACCAAAAAAAAAATATTTTTTTGAAAAATAACTTCAAATAGATATAACTATTGTCTTATTGGGTATATCGGATCGAATTTCGCACCATGTAGAAAAAATTGTTACCTATTCAAAAAAATTTTGATGTGAGATAAATCGGTGAATACTCTGCTCATATATTGATAAAATACTAGAAAAAAGTCGGGAAAAAATGAAAAATTTCAGATATCTCTGTAAATATACGAGGTTACTCTTTTAGTAGTAGAATGAACACAGATTTTTACGAATTAGATAAAAAAGATGAAATTTACACCCGTTTTTGTCTGGTTAAGAAACGACAGAATTATTTCCCGTTTTTTAATTCCTCCACCGGTTTTGACGCCTTATGAGTTTTCCCAAAAACGAAAAAGAGAGCGTTAGGAAATGGTCTCAACAGCCTATGTTTAGATATAGTCCCTATTGAAGATCACAATCGATTATTTTTTTATGCACATAAGCCAGAAATCGACTGGGAAATTTTTCCATATGCGGTTAATGATTTTTTAAAGACAGGACACAAAGTTCCCATTTGATTTTTTGACGCCTTACGAAAACACACACCAAACGTTATGGTTTACGCTTTACAAATCACAAATGCCAACCAACTGGGTTGAAATATGACCATTTGCTTTACATTTTTCCAGAACCGTAAGTCATTTTTAGACATTTCTTTAAAGGCCCTCTTCACAAAATTAAATTTGCGAGTTTGCTTGTCCTCTTCGGAATTCACGCTTCAGTCCAATGTACGAATTAAAAGAAACCCTTGAAGAATTATTTCTCTCAAAATAGTCGTCCAGGTTTCTCACCCCTTACCACATTTGTCATAATTTTACAACTGTAAAATATATATCTGTGGTCACAAGGCATAACAGCATATGTGTGTTTTTGCAAGTTTTCAGGAGAGCATTTTAAAGGTTTGAATCGATATAGCAAAAATATTTATAAACTTATTTTGAATTTTACGCCTGCAATTTCTCAGGCCTTGGAAGTGATTTGATTTAATATGAACACATTTATATAATTATTTTAATTATAAATGTTGTAGGCTAAAAACTGTTTTATGCTGTTATTCCCCTTTAAAATAAATTAAGTTACAAAACACACAACTCGAGTTGTGTCGTTCTTTCAAAATGAATTTTATTATATATTGTAGAATATATCGACTTATGCTGATAAATCAAAGGACGATTTCGAAAATTTCCAACATTCAATAATCAATATTAGATTTTGGAATAATAGCATAAGTTGAGTTATGCTTTTGTGCTAGGTCTTAGTTCAACGTGGACTAATAACACAACTCAGATATGCTGTTACGACTTCATAAAATTTACATCTTCAATAGTCCAAAGATAACTGGGGAATAAAAACACAAGTATAGTTTTCAAAGGAAAAAATGTGAGATATGCTGTTATGTACGTTATGAAATGTAGTGATACAGCGAGTTATGCTAATAAGTCTTGCATTATATCTAAAGAACTGAACAAGGTATCATCACCAAAATTTGTCACAATATGTAATCGAATATGGGGAACATCGTGGCATCGAAAACGTAATTTGAGCATAACTCGAGTTATGTTGTTATGCCTTGTGACCACAGATATAATGTTTAGTATAAATTCCACAGTAATAAAAACAGATATATGCATTATTAGGCGTGGGTCATTTGAGCCCTTTGGATAATTTTCTGTGGGGAGCCATTAAGGAGCCATTAAGCATCCGCAGACAATTAAAGCGTTGAAACATGAAATCGAAGTTGCCATTGAAGAGATTCGACCCGAAACAATCGAAAATGTACTGGAAATTGGGTTGATCGGATGAGGTACTGCCAGTCGCGGTAGTCATATTAATGATATTGGCTTTAATTATTAAATGAAAGTTAAATAAAGTTCAACCATTTCAATAAAACCAGAAATTTTAAAAAATTTGTAACTTTCCATAAAAACATTTTAATTGTTTGCATTTCTCATAAAAAGCAAATATTTTTATGACTACTTAAAATGAACATATTTGGAAGTGAAAAACTTCCCTAATAGTTATATAGTTTCTGTAAAAACTGCAACATTTTCCTTGTCATTTACCCGAAAACTCCACTTTTATATCACATTTTGGAATTTTGAAATAGGTTTAATTCGAGGGACTACATCAGTTCCACCTAAAAAGGGCAATTTTTGATGAATCTCGCATCGAATTGAAATTACCATAACTGCTTCTTTGGAAGTACTTTAAATGCTAGTTCTTAGGAATAACTTTCATAAATGTTTGCTGGGTAATGCTATACGAATATACTATACGAATTTTACTAAAGTGAAGGTACGATATTTTTATAGTTTATTTCAATTCTCAAAAGCGGTTATCATTACGTGATATAGGGTGTATTGGTTGCATAAACTTTGGCACATTCGCCGTTCTCATGAAAATTGAAATGTTTTCTAACATTGTTGGCATAAATACATATAAATATCCTGTTCTGTTGTCTCTCGCCTATTCCCCAGTCCGAAGAGGAAAGCAACGAGATACAAGAAAGGAACCATTCAAGTGTACGCATATCTCTGAAGTTATACGTACAGAAAACATTTTTTTTTGCCACACTACACAGTTTGTGTCTATGTGAGTCTGCGTGAAAAATTGGATTATAAAATTCTATGTGTGAGAAAACAGTTTGCGGTATATTCTGGATGTCATGGAACGCAGTGCCTTTTTTTGGGTTCGCCAAAAAAGGACTCATACTTGAGTTGCACAAATGGTTGTTAGAATTCCAGGCTTTTTCCCATGTCGTTTTTTGGTCGTGTGTATGCTTTTTTTACCGCTATTTTGTTATGGTTTTCTTTGGAACACTCTGCAGTCAACATTTGACATTTCTTTAGAAATGGTGTGTCGGTGAAAATGTCAAATTTATTTGATCACATTCAGACAATGTCTAATGCAGTATTTTTTGACAGTTGTTCGTTATTCCATGAATTTTATATTTGCATTTTGACTTTTGTATCCATTTGTATGTCATTTGCTTTTATATCTCTCTGTGGTGTGCTTTTGGTTGTCTATGTCATTTGGTTTTCATATTCCGATTATGTGATTAAATATTTAAAATGATAAAGTTCACTTCATGTGGAGTGAAGTATAATGGATCATATTCAAATTTAAAAGAAAACGTAAGAATAGAGGTTTGGCAGAAACTGAAACTGCACGCTGAAAAAAAATCGCTTCTGTAGTATATTGTCCCAAACATATTCGGCTTGAAACATATATATGTTTAGGGTACACTCCAAACATAAAATTTTTGATACACACAAAAATTATATATTTGGGAGGATGTTGTTCTAAATAAATCTTTGTCCACATCCCAATATGTGTTTATTTATTTATTTATTTATATGAATTACAATACAAAGTAAATTTATATTCTAATTATAAGGTCCAGGGAAAGGCCGGGTTACAAAGACCATATGGCTAAATGTTTGCAGCGACAGACCAGAGCCTCTGGTGGGAATCAAACCCACAACCCCCAAACTCATAGGCGAGTACGCTACCAACTCACCTACTGGGGCGCTCAATATGTGTTTATTTTGGACTATTTTTTTCGAAACAAATACTTGGTTGCATTTAAGTATTCAGAAAATAAGTTGAGTTAAATTTTTCAGTAATTCAAAGTAAATTTTTTAGAAATTTTTCATGTCGTAAGAATAATAAATAATAATAATTGAAATCGTATAATCTTGGATCGAAATCTATTACTTGGAGGATTGAAAACTAATGATGGCTTGGAATACTCAGAAATTTTAAATTATTAATTTGAAACAGAAGTTAATGCTGCATTTCGTATCATAACTGGGAGGTTGAATGCTAAACCTAAATTCGAAAAATTCAACAAAACTTTCGAAAATATTTTTTAAATAAAATATATTTGGAGAAATTCCTAAACAATAATTTTATTTGTTTCCAAACACATATTTTATTTGAGAAATTTAGTTTTCAAATATTATATGTTGTAACATATTAATATACGAGTTCCAAATGTATTTTATTGATTTTCAAATAAAATTTATTTGCTCAGAAATATATAATATTCAAAAATTTGTGTTCCAAATATATTTTCTTTCGATTCAAACATATCAGAAAAGGCGATTTTGCCCCGTGTGTGTACTTAAGTGGCTGATAGTTTGGTAGTTTCTTCATCTACGGCGAATTCGAAAACCTACAAGAAAAAACAATTTGAATTTAACATGAGGGGTCTAATATGCCAAATTATTTCAGAGATACATATGGGTAGTCCTTTTTAAAGTGTCACAAGCCAAAAAATAGATATTTCTTAAATTCTCAAAAAATCTTTCCGTATTATGTCGGAGTGATTGACCAAAATATTAAATAATTTAATTGAACATTGAGGACAGGAGGCGATTTAAATGTTCCGAAAATTTATATTTTTCTTGGTAATAGTTTTCCAAGCTTACAGTGGTTTAGTAAATGTTGTTAAAACAATTATAACAAAATTGATTACAGTAAAACCTCGCTAATCCGGATAATTGATTGCAGAACACAATCCGAAGTATCGAGATGTTCGGATTATTGGATCACATGTAATTTTACCCTTTAAAAATTATTAACAATAATTTATTCTCATTGGATCTTTTCTTTAGGTTAGGTTAGGTTCACATTGTTTGCACTCTTAACAAAAAATAGCAAATCAAATTTTGTAGCAATAAAATTCTGTAGTATATTGTCCCAAACATATTCGGCTTGAAATATACATATGTTTAGGGTACACTCCAATTATATAATATTTGACACACACAAATATTATATGTTTGGGAGAAAATCTTTCTAAAAAGAAATAAGTTCGTATTCTAAAATTTGTTTATATGGAACTAGTATTTCCAAAACAAAGATTAATTTGTATTTATGTATTTTGGCAATGTATCAATGCCTTAATTTAAAGACAAGATTTCTGTTTTTCAGATGTTCAAGGAGCAATTTTTTTAAAAATTGTATATGTTTGTAAAACGTAATTAACACTTAAAGTTAAAAGCTTTTAACTTTTGGTACAAAAAGGTCCCTTGTGTGGGATTTACCAAAAGGGGCGGGCCAATAACGCCCATTTTTCACTGTATTGTAGGTACTATTAAACCATTACACTGTACAAAATTTCAAGTCTTTACATGCACTGGTAATAAAGTTATAAGCTATTAACTTTTGGTTCAAAATTGTCCATTTGTGTGGGAGGTACCAAAAGGGGTGTGGCAACTTCGCCCATTTTTCTTGGGGTAATAGTCTCTTAGGTCACACCTTCGATGTGTTACAATTTTGGTCCGGAGCAACTGGTTTATAACCTCGTTCTCTTATTTCTACAAAGGGCTACAATTTTGACATTTATCCATACAAAAATGTAACACATCGAAAGAGTGACTTCGTTTCTGGAAAGAATGTTGCCCCGTCGACGTGAAATACTAGAATAAATTTGCACCTTTTATGTCGAAATAATGTAGCACCTCGAATCTAACTTAACTAACATTTTCAAATTTCAATATGTCTTAGAACAGTGCAGTTATCGGAAAAAGGCCAAAGGAAAATATTCATTTTCCCAGAAACGAAATAGCCATAAGACATCAAGTACAGGGTTTTCCAACAAGAGGTGTTATTTTGAATCACCCGGTTTCGGTATTTCGGTTCCTGTCACTTTTGAAGCTTTTATTCTTTGTCATTTGACAAGTAGAAACTACGCCATTACTAACCAGTAAGGAAAGACAGAAAGTCGGGCGGAGCCGACTATATAATACCCTACACCTACCTATCAATGCGAAAATGGGAATTGCGGTAAGAATTTGGTAGTGTTCATACATGTAATAAGAAAACTCTCTCTGCCGATTTTCGTACTTATCGGATATAAAATATGGTGTCTACAGCGCTTACACGTCAAATCGGGTGAAACATATATATGGGAACTATATCTAAATCTGATCAGATTTTCCCCGAATTTGGCAGTGTTTATTCATGTAATAAAAGAACTCTCTCTGCCAAATATCGTACTGATCTGATATAAAATACAGTTTCTACAACGCTTACATGTCAAATCGGGTAAAACATATATATGGGGGCTATATCTAAATCTGAACAGATTTTCTCCGAATTTGATAGTGTTTATTCACGTAATAAGAAAACTCTCTCTGCCGAATTTCATAAAGATCGGATGTAAAATGCGGTTTCTACAGCGCTTACATGTCAAATCGGGTGAAACATATATATGGGGACTATATCTAAATCTGAACCGATTTTCCCCGAATTTGGCAGTGTTCACTCATGTAATAAGAGAACTCTCTCTGCAAAATTTCGTACTGATCTGATATAAAATACAGTTTCTACAGCGCTTACATGTAAAATCGGGGGTAACATATATATGGTGGCTATATCTAAATCTGAACCGATTTTTACCAATTTCAATAGGGATCGTCCTTGGGCCAAAAAATACCACTATGCTAAATTTCATCACAATCGGACCATAAATACGACCTGCACTTTGATTACAAGAATACATGGACATACGGACAGACAGACGGACAGACGGACATGGCTAAATCGACTCAGAAAGTGATTCTAAGTCGATCGGTATAATAAACGATGGGTCTATTTCTTCGCCTTTTGGGTGTTACAAACAAATGCACAAAGTTATAATACCCTGTACCACAGTGTGGTGTAGGGTATAAAAATGGAACGGTACACGATTCAACAACGCATTGAAATTATTAAAATTCACTACAAAAATGGTGAAAATCTTGCAGTCACAGTTCGCAAAACTAAAGCATTTTTGGGTCGTCGTGAAGCGCCGCAATACAGAAATTGGTGGAAAAATTCGAGCTGTTGGGACAAGTTAGTGATGTGAAGAATAAAACCCGTGCACGTCTCTCTAGAACAACTGAGAATATTGCTGCTGTAGCCCAAAGTGTTGAAGAAAACCCAGGTTTGTGCATTCCTCGTGGTTCTTTGGAATTGAGCATTCCACAAACGTCATTACACCGTATCTTGCATAAAGATTTGGGTCTTAAGGCTTATAAAGTTCAGTTAACACAAGAACTCAAGCCGGCGGATCATCAACAACGTCGTGTCTTTGCTGATTGGGTCCTTGAAATGTATGAAAATGATCCGGAATTCCATCGAAAAATCATCTTGACTGATGAGGCCCATTTCCACCTCTGTGGCCACGTCAACAAGCAAAATTGTCGCATCTGGGGCTCGGAAAACCCAAGAGTTATTGTTGAGAAGCCTCTCCATCCTCATCGTGTGACTGTTGTGTGCGGTTTATGAACCGGCGGGGTCATTGGACCCTACTTTTTCGAAAATGAGGTGATCAACAGTTACAGTGAATGGTCGGAGTTGGATGGTATTGATCTGGACAACGTTTACTTTCAACAAGACGGCGCTACGTGCCACACAAGCAACGAAACCATTGCTCTGGTACGGGAAAAGTTTCCGGACCGTGTTATCTCTCGAAGAGGTGATCACAATTGGCCACCGAGATCTTGTGATTTAACACCTTGCGACTTCTTCCTTTGGGGCCACGTGAAAGATAAGGTCTACGCCAACAGCCCAGCGTCGATTCAAGACCTCAAAGATAGAACTCGTGAGGCTATCGAGGACATAGGGCAGCCACTTTGCGATTTGGTTATGGAAAATTTCATGAAAAGGATATGGTCCTGTAAGCGTGGTGGTGGTGGCCATTTGGCTGATGTTGTTTTTCATTATTAACGGCATACCTTCTTCTTTAATATGATGTTGCGATTAAAAAAAAAAATATATAAAAATAAATATAGTATACATTAAATAATTCATTAAAAAAAACGCATGTAATAATTAAATATGAATTAAACTTGATATAAAATAAAAGTGCTCATTAATGAATAATTGTGAATTCGATAGATTTAAGTGTAAACGGTGTATTAGTATAAGACCCATAGGAATGCTCGACACCTGATTAGGATAAAAAAATCGTCAGCTGTTGTACACAGATGTTCAACTCCATGTGTGGTGGAGGTTTGTGAAGACAAGTGAGGAGGAGGTAATTTCCTGGTAATTCGCTTTTTTTTGGTGTGGCTGGCGAAGAGATAAGTACGAGCGACAGCGAGTAAAATTGACTTAAAAAAAAAACCCAAGTTTTTGTTAAACATTGAAGTCTATCGCCGTACAAAGAAATTTGTTGGGACTCATTCGCCGACAAATAATTAATTGAGCCTCGAATCTTCCCCTCTGCGATTGATCCACAAAGAACTCAACGTTCAATTACAAAAAAAAAAACTGGCTCTAGTGCTCCCCCGAAACAAAAGCAACAATCGTGGTCACATGGTAACGGCAGAGTCTGCGACAAAATATTTCTTTTGCTGTGCTAGCAAGTGACCGGTGGGAGCGAATGCAAATTGACGATCTATCACTGCAACAACAACAGCAGTCTACCTATCGGCGGGCAAAGACGTGTGCAAGTGACCAAAGCAGAGGACACGAGTTTATGGTCCACAAGAACGATAGCTAAAGCAACGATAATCAAAAAGAACTCCAACAACAAAATCCAACCGAGACGTAATTCATCACAAAAGAGGAATCAAAGTACACCTAACCCACTAATGGCAGCATGGTTTTGGAGCAGCAGGTGTAGAGCGCAATCACCACCCCCGAAGATAGTATGTAATATAATTATGTAAGTAGTTTAAGCTTTCAGTAAATGGTAGATTTATATGAATTAATAGATACTAACAAAAGACAGGGATTAGACTTAGAATATAAGAAATGTGAAATTAAATAAAAATAACTATGGAGAACTAGGTAACAAAATAATGTGTATGATGGTAATGAGACGGACGGACGGGACTTATGAACAGAACTTAGTAATGGCGGTGTAGGAGATAGAGGGAACGTAGTAGAGAAGGGGCTGTAAGAAAACGACAAAACTCAACTGATTACAGCATAGGTTGGGAGGGTAAGATGAGGGGCCTGTAGGATGACATCTCATACAGTGCCAAAGACTAGAGGGAATTTGACTACGTAATAACAGATCGAAGGAAAATTGGATCAAATTAATCGGGTACGAAATTTTGTGTAATGCGGGACGCTGTGAAACCTACTTACAAGAATCCCCCCCACACCGGCGAGCTAGCTTATGCCTGAGACCAGCGTACCCGAGTAAGTAAGGAGCACAGAAAATTAGAACTACGTCCGCGCATAACACTGGCGCCCAACGATAGCAGAAGTTATCAACAGTTTTCTTGTATTTAATTAATAAAATTTTCGATTCATATTTTGTTCCAATTTTCTAGGATCTGGATTTTATGGGATGACAAATGACGAGGAACGGACCAATTAAGACTGACTCATCTGATATCTCGACGTAGGGGACAAATGGTTAACGTTGAATGTGTCTGAAGAGAGTTTTTTTTGGTACGTGAAGTGAGGGCTTTGCATTGGTTATCGCCTGCTGGAATTCGACTTCCAACAGTGAGTAACCAAGTAATGCATCTCTATAGCTCCGTGGGTGGAAACCATCCTGGTCTGGTATTATATCTTTTGGACAAGAAGTGGTATTCATTACTGTTATAGGGAATTTGACAGAGCATTTACAGACGGACAAACTATTACCGATTCATTGACATCATACACATGTAAAAAACAAAAAAAGAACGAAACAGATTTAAAAGAAAAGAAAGCTTAAATTTATGATTTATTTAAAAAGGTCACAAGTTCGATTGCATTAATAGTAAATATATATAACAAAAATATAGGAAAGTACATATTCTGAATTTGACTTTCCGATGGCTGAAGAGGGTAATCAGGGAATGACTCTTAGGAGTGGTAGGTTGATTGAAGATGGTGAAGGGGTGGAAATGGAGTCTAACCACGCGGGTGGTACTTCGTTAACTCACGAGACTGGCACGGCGGATGATGTTATTCCACCCGGTGTACGACATACAGACACAGGTGACGGCGCGGTCAGTGCGGACATGAGAGGGCTTATGAAGCATTTTCAAACTATGTTTGTGCAACATCAGATGGAGGTCAACAGGACAACGGCTGAGGCAGTTCGAAGTGCCATGAAGGACATCAGAAAAGACGTGGACGTTATATCGAAAAGACTATTGAATTTAGAATCGGTAGATGTTAGACCTTCTGGAAACTCCAATGAAACAAGAACTGACAATAACCAGGGAAATGGACAGCCTCGTAGAAGATTATTTGATGAAAATCTAGGATGGACAACACCGAGTGAACCTCGGAACAAGACTGACATACAAGATCGAAAGAAGCTAAAGAGTGTACGTGATTGGGGTCTAAAATATGACGGCAGCCATAAATCTATACCTGTTGAAAGATTCTTGTTTAGGGTGGAGACATTGCAAAAGAGGTATGGTATCAGTACTGAGGAGTTGTATGGAAATTTCCATCTATTGTTAGATGGACAAGCAGAGGAGTGGTTTTGGCTCTATATGGAAGAACATGAGGACCAGATATTTCATAGTTTTGAGGATTTCAGGGAGGCTTTGCTAAATCGTTTTCGCCAGGCTGACTGTGATGAAGAAATACGAACTGCTATGAACGAACGAAAACAGGGTTATAATGAATTGTTTGATGAGTTTTACTCGGCTATAAGAGGAATGGCTTTTACGATGAGAAATAAGATGCCAGAAGAAAATCTAGTAAATATCATTAGGAGAAATTTAAGACCCCGAATTAAAAATTTGATTTTTGGATGCAAAATTGAAAGTCTTGATGATTTGCGAGCGCAATGTAGACGTGCGGAAAAACATTTAGCAGATTACGAAAATAAGGCTGGGAGGAAAAAGAACTTGGAAGAAGTAGACTATGTGGAAGGTATAGATAGAATTTCAGATGGGGAAATGGTGAATCTAGAAGCTTTTGAAAAACGACCACGAGGGCCATCGATGTCCGATCGCTGTAAATTTAGTCAGCAGAAGACACTTAACACGCCACAGGAGAGGAAAGAGGAGGCAAAATCGGTATGCATTTGTACCTCACCTTTTCACAAGCTTTTATGCTTTAAATGTAATCAGCCTAGTGTGCAACGTTATATGTGCGAAAAATGTGGTACGGAAAACCGGCAGAGCGGCGACCAGATCGGGGTAGGTCGTCTGAACAATGTAGTCCCCGAGCCGGACACCTAACTATTTTACATAATCTAAGCACACATCATGAACAATCGCCTCCCAGGTACACTGTAAGACCCTCATTAGAAGAAAGGCAACAACGTTATGCAGAGGCAAGAAATCGAATATTTGGGGACACAGAAGCAAATAAAACTAATAGAAACTTTAAAAAAATTGAGACGATACGTCGGAAAGCAAAAGAAAAGAAAGCAGAAAAGAGAGCTATAGAATCGACAATAATAAAAGACACCAGGGACAGACGGCCGTATACAAAAGTGATTATTGAAGGGATTGAATTAGTGGGCATGCTTGACAGTGGGGCAAATGTGAGTTGTTTTGGAAAGGATGCATTAGAGGTTGTGGATGGACTAAAACTATTGGTACAAAATTTGGATGAGGAGCTGAAAACAGCAGATGGAAAAACGCAGGCTATAGTTGGAAAAGTAAGGGCAAATGTCAATTGGGGTGGAAGGGATGTAAACATGACATTTTATTTAGTCCCTAGCCTCCAACAAAAATTGTATTTGGGAATGGATTTCTGGGAAAGTTTTGGAATTTTTCCACAAGTCAATGAAATTCAAGTGGAGGACAGAATTAGTCTTAAAATTTCGGAGGATCAGGAACATCGTTTAGAGATCGTTAAGAATTTGTTTCCGTCTTATTCCAAATTAGGTCTGGGAAGAACGCATGTTATGGAACACACAATCGAAGTTCTTGACGAAAATGTGCCAGTAAAACAAAAATATTATTTAATGTCCCCGGTTAAGCTAAAGAAGGCATATCAGGAAATAGACCGAATGTTATCCATGGATGTTATTGAGGAGAGCAACAGTGCATGGAGCTCACCGATAGTGCTCGTTGAAAAGCCTGGGAAGGACCGCCTTTGCATAGACCTTAGGAAAGTTAATGAGCGGACGAAAAAGGATGCTTATCCTGCCCCTCATGTAGAAGGTATTTTGAGTCGTTTACACGACACATATTTCATCACCAGTCTTGACTTAAAGGATGCCTTCTGGCAAATTCCTCTCCAGAAGGCATCCCGAGAGAAAACAGCATTCACAGTCCCTGGCCGGCCGTTGTACCACTTCAAGGTAATGCCTTTTGGGCTTTGCAACGCCAGCCAGAGACTGTGCCGCCTAATGGACAGCATTATTCCTTCGAAGCTTAGGGAAAATGTATTCATCTACATTGACGATCTACTCGTCTGCTCAGCAAATTTCGATGCGCATTTACAGCATTTGACAGATGTGGCAAAATGTTTAGCCGATGCTGGCCTGACAATAAATTTGGAAAAATCGAAATTTTGCCAGGAGGAGGTTCGCTATCTCGGTTTTATCGTGGGTCAAGGGGAGTTGCGAACAGATCCAGCGAAGGTCCAATCGATGTTAGATTTTCCGGTTCCTATATCTGCCAAACAGTTGAGACGCTTTCTGGGGATGTGTAGTTGGTATAGAAGATTCTTACCAAATTTTGCCACCACCACTGCACCAATGACCGATTGTTTAAAAAAAGGAAAGGAATTGAAAATGACACCTGAGGCTTTGCGGGCGTTTGAAGAATTGAAACATGAATTGACATCGCCAAAGGTACTCGTAAACCCAGATTTTGGGAAACATTTTTTTCTCCAATGTGACGCCTCAACAATCGGCATTGGAAGTGTATTATTCCAACTCGATGAGCAGGAAAGGGAACGTCCGATTGCGTATATGTCGCAAAAACTGAATTCTGCGCAAAGGAAATACACTGTCACCGAATTGGAATGTCTTGCGGCAGTGGTCAGTGTCCAAAAGTTTCGGCCATATATTGATGGTGTCCCATTCACTATAATTACCGATCACATGAGCCTTAAATGGCTCATGTCGCAAAAGGATTTGTCGGGTCGTTTGGCCAGATGGAGCCTCAAGTTACAGGCTTTCGATTTTAATATCGTACACAGGAAGGGCTCAAAAAATGTGGTACCAGATGCACTCAGCCGCATGTATATAGAAGAAATGTCCATATCCAACACAAGTGTGGAATTAGACCTAAAAGACCCAGCATTCTCAGAAGTTGGGTACTTGAATCTTATAAAGGATATTGAGAAAAACGGTGGTTGCCTTCCGGACTTATTCATAGACAAAGGGATAGTACTTAAACGGACACAATTTCGATCAAATGATAGTAATCCTTGGAAAATATGGGTGCCAAATGGCCTCAGAGAAAATTTAGTGAGAAAGTACCACTGTGATCCTATGGCTGGTCATGGGGGAACCGGCAAAACTCTTCATAGGTTACGTGATAAGTACTTTTGGCCGAGTATGGCCAGTGATGTTAGGGACTTCATAGCCAGTTGTGATATCTGTAAATGTTCAAAAGCAACAAACTGCATTCAGAGGCCACCCATGGGAAACCAAATTGCTTCCGAACGTATATTTCAGCGTCTGTTTATTGATTTCTGTGGTCCATATCCTCGCTCACGGCAAGGAAATTGTTACGTTTTCGTGGTTTTAGATCACTTTTCGAAGTTTGTGTTTCTTAAGCCGATGAGAAATGCAACTGCAGCAGAAGTGGTTAAATATTTGGAAATGGACATATTTCATACATTTGGAGTGCCGGAGGAGATTGTGTCCGACAATGGACGACAATTTACTTCGGACACATTTTCCGACCTATTGAAGAAATATGGCGTGAAGCATATGAAGACGGCAGTATACGCTCCACACGTAAATTCTTCCGAGAGAGTTAATCGGTCGATGTTGTCAATAATTCGCTCATACATAAACGATTCAGACCAAAGGTCTTGGGACAACCATATTTCAAAGGCAGCATTCGCTCTTAGAAGCGCCTTCCATGAGGCCATTAGGATGGAACCATACCGAGCAGTATTTGGCCAATCCATGATTCAGCATGGCGATACATATGAGATCCTTCGTAAACTGGATAGTATAGGTGAACCCCAAATGGAAATTGCAGCAAAGGATACGAGACTTCAGTTACTGCGACAGAAAATAGTTATGAGTTTAAGACAGGCTTATGAAAAAGGAAAGAAAGTTTACGACACTAGGTCTAGAGATGTACGTTATCAAGTTGGACAATGTGTATATAGAAAGAATTTCAAGCTTAGTGATGCAACTAAGAATTATAGTGCAAAATTAGCGCCAAAATATCTTAAATCTGTAGTTTTAAAAGTGATCGGGAACTCCCTCTACGAATTAGGCGATGTCAACGGAAAGTCAGTTGGGGTGTACCATGCTAAAAATATTAGAGTTTAAAATTAATAGAGCATGAGACCACATGGGCTCTTGCCCCACGTTTAAGCGCGGACAAAAAAAAAATCAACTGTAAGGAAGTAATCACCTTAACTTGTGACAGTTTTTATTATCAATACTTTTTGCCTTTCAAGTCAACCAGCAACCATGGTTGATCGTTTGACTTGCTTTGTTGCGATTAAAAAAAAAAATATATAAAAATAAATATAGTATACATTAAATAATTCATTAAAAAAAACGCATGTAATAATTAAATATGAATTAAACTTGATATAAAATAAAAGTGATCATTAATGAATAATTGTGAATTCGATAGATTTAAGTGTAAACGGTGTATTAGTATAAGACCCATAGGAATGCTCGACACCTGATTAGGATAAAAAAATCGTCAGCTGTTGTACACAGATGTTCAACTCCATGTGTGGTGGAGGTTTGTGAAGACAAGTGAGGAGGAGGTAATTTCCTGGTAATTCGCTTTTTTTTGGTGTGGCTGGCGAAGAGATAAGTACGAGCGACAGCGAGTAAAATTGACTTAAAAAAAAAACCCAAGTTTTTGTTAAACATTGAAGTCTATCGCCGTACAAAGAAATTTGTTGGGACTCATTCGCCGACAAATAATTAATTGAGCCTCGAATCTTCCCCTCTGCGATTGATCCACAAAGAACTCAACGTTCAATTACAAAAAAAAAAACTGGCTCTAGTGCTCCCCCGAAACAAAAGCAACAATCGTGGTCACATGGTAACGGCAGAGTCTGCGACAAAATATTTCTTTTGCTGTGCTAGCAAGTGACCGGTGGGAGCGAATGCAAATTGACGATCTATCACTGCAACAACAACAGCAGTCTACCTATCGGCGGGCAAAGACGTGTGCAAGTGACCAAAGCAGAGGACACGAGTTTATGGTCCACAAGAACGATAGCTAAAGCAACGATAATCAAAAAGAACTCCAACAACAAAATCCAACCGAGACGTAATTCATCACAAAAGAGGAATCAAAGTACACCTAACCCACTAATGGCAGCATGGTTTTGGAGCAGCAGGTGTAGAGCGCAATCACCACCCCCGAAGATAGTATGTAATATAATTATGTAAGTAGTTTAAGCTTTCAGTAAATGGTAGATTTATATGAATTAATAGATACTAACAAAAGACAGGGATTAGACTTAGAATATAAGAAATGTGAAATTAAATAAAAATAACTATGGAGAACTAGGTAACAAAATAATGTGTATGATGGTAATGAGACGGACGGACGGGACTTATGAACAGAACTTAGTAATGGCGGTGTAGGAGATAGAGGGAACGTAGTAGAGAAGGGGCTGTAAGAAAACGACAAAACTCAACTGATTACAGCATAGGTTGGGAGGGTAAGATGAGGGGCCTGTAGGATGACATCTCATACAGTGCCAAAGACTAGAGGGAATTTGACTACGTAATAACAGATCGAAGGAAAATTGGATCAAATTAATCGGGTACGAAATTTTGTGTAATGCGGGACGCTGTGAAACCTACTTACAAGAATCCCCCCCACACCGGCGAGCTAGCTTATGCCTGAGACCAGCGTACCCGAGTAAGTAAGGAGCACAGAAAATTAGAACTACGTCCGCGCATAACAATGAAATAAACATCCGATCATTTATCTCAACAAATGGCA
This sequence comes from Eudasyphora cyanicolor, assembly GCA_963930755.1. NCBI lineage: Eukaryota > Metazoa > Arthropoda > Insecta > Diptera > Muscidae > Eudasyphora > Eudasyphora cyanicolor. Next base: position 167,938,266 of record OZ005736.1, on the reverse strand, counting down.
TTTTTCTTTGAATACCAAAATAACACTTCTTGTTGGAAAACCTTTTATGTTCGGCGGAAATCCGTTTTCGGCCAGTTTATGTCATTTAAACAATGTCCGCCTGTCTGTCTGTCTGCTGGTGCGCAGGATAATTTCGAAAGGAGTTACTGATTGACTTGAAAATTCGTACGTAGTAATATTTTTTTTTATCTCAGTCTAAAGATCAATTGTATTGGTCCATTCCTTCTCCACAAAGTTTATATTTTGTGAAATATTGATTCTCTACTAACTTCTGAAATTTCACACATGGTATCAGTCTCTTAGTCGCTACCACCTTGAGAAAAATGAGCTATCACTCCCCTTTAGTACCCCACACACAAAATTATCATTTTGCACAAAATGTTTATGTGAGTATCAATGTTCGCAAATACTAAAAAATTTTGCATAGTGTAATGCCTTTAAAGTACATATAGCCCTGTTAAAAATCGGCGTTATCAGCAAACCCTTTTAGGTACCTCCCACACAAAATGCCGAATCATACTAAAATTGCCTATAACATTAATAGACCAGAGCATTGTACTGTACAATTCGGTACATTGCAATGTTTCTGATGTACCTACTGTTAAGTGAACAAGTAAGAAAGTTCAGTCAGGTAAACCGACTTATTGTTTTTTTGTTTTAACTAAATTATTATCAAAATTTACCAGCTTATAACTTTAATACAAGTGCATACAAATACTACAGTGCTTTTATAGTACCAAAATTCAGAGAAAAATGGGCGTTAGTGGCACGTCCCTTTTGGTACCTCCCACACAAATTTACCTTTTTGTACTAAAAGTTAACAGCTTTTACTTTAATACCAGTGCATACAAATACTTGAAATTTCGTATAGTACAATGTTTTTATAGCACCTAGAGTCTAGAGAAAAGTGACCGATATCGGCACGACCCTTTGTATAACACCCACACAAATGAACTATTTAACAAAAAAAAAAGATATTAAATGTAATGTAAACTGATAATAATTTAATTAAAACAAAAAAAATAATTTTCTATTTTTTTTGGGACTCAAGTTGAGGGGATTTATTAGTCGGATTACCCGACTGAACTTTCTTACTTGTTTTTCTGCTAGCAGTTTTTTATTTGACGGCAGTTACTAAGCAATTGCTTCTACTTTAAAGTGATATTTTCAAAATTTGTAGCCCTCATAATTTAAAGGCTATGTCGGCTTTACCGATCATATACTTTAGATATTGTCCAAATATTAAAGGTTTCTCCCAAGAAAATAAGAAACTTAAAAGCAAAAAAAAATAAAATTTACCATAAGAAAAATTAATATTGTTGTTAAGGACACAACGTTACACAAGAAAATGTTATGCACAGCCCTTCGAGATAAATTTTGTAAACTAGTGTTATGAAATCACTATGACATGCAAAGCATCTCTAAAATCGTTAGTACAAAGAAAAGTTGTTATATACTTATACATACTCGTACATATTGCCGATCCTCTGAGAATGTTACAAGAAAGCTGACGGTTTTAGCTGGACTTAAAGTCAGGATTGGAAAGAACGTTTTTTTCTGCATGGGGTTTGCCTCAACGCGTTCGGCAGAAGACAATTTTCTGAATGCTGTGACTTTTTTCCCTTCATGACCCCATGATCGCTCAAGGGCAATAAATTAATAGTGAAATTACTTTATGGATAATTAATCATTCCCAGTTTTAAAGCGATTACATAGGGACGACAACTTGCACACAACATAAATACCCAAAATGCGTTCGTACGATTACACTATTCTACTTTATTCTGACATGTTACTCGATTTTATGGTGTTCGAATTTTTATGGGGGGTTACGATGAAAACTCCAAATCGTTTTTCTTTCGTAAGAAATCATTTGTCTCAACACTTCGGTTGGGAAAATACAAAACATTTAAAAATTGGTACAGAAATACATGAAATCAAAGAAATTAAAATAAACAAAAAACGGGGAAACACATATGGATAGAAAAAACATAAGACGACTAAGTACTAGGAATCTCAGAAGACACAAAAGTGTGAATGAAAACACACGTAAAAAGTGATAATAAAATGAACAGAAGCCAAAAGGATTTTATTGATTTAGATAAACAAAGACTATAGTCTAGTCAACGCTGCTGACAGAGGGAGGGGAAAGAAATTGGGAAAAAACGACCGTAAACGTCAACTTGTTCGTGAAACTTAAAGATCGATTCACAGATATACAAGCAATGTTTGGTTGTATTAGAAGAAAGGCCACAATTTAGGGCCTATAATACCTTTGTGTACTCGTATATGTACATAACAAATAAGAAAAGCAAAAGTATATATATAACACACTGCACAAAATACTACCATGCCTATTTTGCTAAAAATGGTACCTAAAAATATTATAAATTATAAGACGAGAACGACTCACAGTGTCGTTAGTTCTTTGTACGGTTGGCAAAAATGGAAAGATTAGATGTAGGTCATTGAAATTTTGCACAATTAGTTTTTATAAGCAAAATAAGGTAAAACAAAATTGTTGGCCAAATCCATATCCCACATATCCTGAAATTCAAAAATACAATATTTTGCAACTGTACAGTAAAACTGTACGCTAAATGCAACTAACTTTTGCTCAATATACATCTAATGTTTTTTTAAATTAATGTATGTAATCGCTGAAATTAACACAAGGATTAAATTATCCTTAAAAATTCCTTTTTGATGTGAAAAAATTCAAATAATGCAAAAATAACTTCAAAGGTAATACGCGGCTTATTTTATTGCCAGAAATATAATTTCTTTCGATTTTCATTTAATTCAAAATGAAAAATTTCTCAAAATGTTGATTTTTAAAATATGTTGTTCATATATAACCAAAGTTTTTGGAAGAAAATAACAAATTAAAATATTGGTTGAAGCCAAATTCGTAAATATTCGCAGCTACATTTTATTTACTTTAAAACTACTACCTTAGAGCTAAAAACCAAAAAATATAGTTGGTGATATGCAGGGTTATCATAACCTTTTTTCGGAAAGGAAGACTTTTGGTTCCAGAAAAGGAGGACATTTGTAACATTTACAAAGAGTGTTTGGAACTTTTGGAGGACATTTCACAAATACAATTTCCAATGATAATCATTTGTACAACGATTTGTATTTTATAGCTCTTAGATGTCAAATCGGAGGTACATATGTTTACATATGTCCCTATTTCCTACACCCAAAAAAATTTGTTTGCTGTTAATAACAAACAACGTCTGCTAATTTTTAGCAACCATTTTTTCTGCTAATACAGCACATTTTCTGCTGTAATAGCAAAAAGTTTGCAGTTTTGCATTAGCAAACGCACTGCTGAAAAATTTGCAGTTTGCTGAAAATTTTTGCTGTTAATCAAAATATGTGAAAATAAGACAAAAGTTGCAATAATTTACATGATAAAGTTTAACTACCACTGAAAATCAAAAAGGTTAAGGTCATTCGTGAGATAAGAAAAGTATATTTAAAAAAAAAAATAAATAATTATTCGGCGATATCTGTTTTCGAGTTACGGTTCTCAATATTTTTATTTTTTCATTGGATTTTAAAAATATTGGAAATATGAGTCGATTAAAACTGCAAAAAGTAAAACACAAATCGATAACGAATATGATTTGACGACTTCAAAATCTTAGTTCCGGACATACAATTAAAATTAATCTCTTGTGTTTAGATTTTAGTTTCTAATTTGTATATTTTAATGAAACCAAAGCTAAACATTAATATTTTATGTGCGATTTGTAAAAATGTTTATAAAGTCTGATTCACACAAGGCAATTTTATTTCAAGCAAGTGTCAACGTTTGTAGGAAAGATACAGAGCACTTTCCGCTTGGAAGAAATTGCCTCGTGTGATCTAGGACTAAGTATTGTGTATGCAAAAAAAGTTAAAAAACGAGAGAATTCCTAAAGACTTAGGGTGAGTATTAAGAGAAAATTTCGCAAGATTTTATCATTCTGTGCAAAGACGATTTTTATACGGTTTCCACGGCTATTCCTGTGTTTATTGTTGTTGTTTCAAAGTTCGAATAAAAAACAAAACGTTCAATCGAGTACGAGATTGAACCAACTGCCTCCCCTACAAACACCATTAAACCGCTGATAAAATTGCCTCGTGTAAATTGGGACGAACATAGACACCTCAACACACCCGGTAATTCGGCGTCTCTCTCTGTCAAACTTTGACACTTGCTTGGAAAAAGTTGCCGGGTGTGAATCTGGACATAGAGGCATACGGAAGATAATGTTCAGATTCACACTCGGCAACTTTTTCCAAGCAAGTGTCAAAGTTTGATGGAGAGAGAGGCGGGCGGAAAGAGCTCTCTCCTACAAACTTTGACACTTGCTTGGAAAAGTTGCCGAGTGTGAATCTGGACAATGGGGAAAGTAGTTTCTTGTACTGGCAATCCGTTTTGTGTTTTTCATTCGCACTTTGCTGCCTTTGTTTCCAACAAACACCGAATTGCCCCGTGTGAATCGGGACATAGACATGCTTTATGACGGAAAAAAGAAAATTAAAAAAGCGGCGTTTAATTTATATTCCTTACCACTGAAACCAATTTTTTCCATTAAAATGTGCTTGCGATAAGTTACACATATATTCATATTTGTGCAGATAACAAAATCTCATATAAAATGTTTATTTCGCTTATCAAAAAATATTGACAGACGTAATACGCTTTCACTAGCATTCAAGATTGCCTCTTTGACAGACATCGTGCGCCGACGCCGGCTATTTAGTAACACCCTTTGAAGAATAAAATATTTTACGCCGAACAAATTGAATTGGATTGAAATTTTCGTTCTGTTTGTTAATTCGCATTAAAAAAGCATTCCGCGAAGATAATGCAAATAATTTTAATAAGTAAACGGTTCTGGTTGGTTTCATGATTCTCAGCAAACTCTATGGCTCTGGACATGTACAATTACCGTGTATATAGGGTGAACCCAATTGGCTAACGCGTAGGAGTCACTGATCATCATACGGTCTTGGAGAACATCAAATATAAGCAAAGGTCGTACGATGTATGTTCTTTATTGTTATCATTCGGACAAAAAGAAGATAGTTACAATGCCAGTGACCGGTAAGTATTGTGTGTAGATGCTCCTATTTAATTTTCTAAATGATTTATATTTTTTGATCAAGCGTACACAAATGCACATAAAGGACCATGTTATCAATTAATCAAGACGCAACAGGTAAGCGTACACAAATTGAAAATTAAATGTACTATGATTATAAGACTTATTTCTGTTTGTTTTCAAGATTCTCACCAAGCAGTGTCCTATTAAAATACGGGTATAAAAGATGATCTGAAATTTCGTAGCAAGTACAATGTATAAATTCAGATAACTTGTGTCATGGATGGACTAACCATTTATTTCCTTGTCTACTTTTCCAAATCGCATACAACTCTTGGAAGTGTGACCCTAATGATAATACCTGCAACAACTCGTAAGAATTTTTTTTCCATTTTGTGATTTGTTTACCGAAATGGCAACATTGATTATTTAGTCTATATGTTCCAACGATGGTCGCTAATATCCGAATCACGAAGCAACCTTTTGGCTCCAAAACACTCAGGATAAGTTAGTCTAATTTGGATGTAATCCATGGATAAGATCATTTTACCCAATGATATGGCTCTGGACGTGTACAATTAGATACCGTATCTATAGGGTAAACCCAACACATTGGCCAATATTGACAGAGTTAGCGTCGATGTCGTACGATTTATGTTCTTTATATTTATCCTTCGGACAAAAAAAAAGATAATTGTTAATGCCAGTGACCGGTAAGTATTGTTTGTAGATACTCCTATCGCTATTCAATTTTATTAAATGATTTATTTTTCATTTATATTTTTAGATCAAGCATACATACAGATTTCACAGTTCGAAACCCTTATCAATACATGGGCTGAATAACTTCAGGTTGGAGTCCTGGTTGATATACTCTTCTCAAATATCAGGAAAATATAAAATTTGTATTTCTTTTATTAAAATAAAAAAAGAAAGAAACGTATGCTAGAATAACAAAAAATGTTTTTTCTCCCAGCCGCTTTTTTCTGTTAAATAATAGCAAAATTGTTTGCTAAAATGACTGTTCTAGTTTGCTGCAGTAGCAGGCAAATTTATGTGCTAAAATAACAACCATAGGTTTGCTAAAATAACAGACGAAGTCTGCTTTCCCTTTTTCATCAGACACAGACTGTTGAAACAACAAACATTTTTGCTAATGATACTCACAAAATTCTTTGAGTGTATGATAATGATGTCTACAACAATTTGTATTTTATAGCGCTTAGATGTCAAATCGGAGGACTATAACTAAATCTGAACAAATTTTCTTCAAATTTGGCAAGGTTTGTACTTGGGTGCTACATTTAAATCTGAACCGATTTACATAAAATTCGACAATGTGGTTCCTTGAATCAAGAAACTCCATCCTGCTTAATATCAAAGTGAAAATAAGAAAATCAGATTCTGTAGCGCTAAAAGGCCAATTCGGAAAGGAAATCCTTAAGGAGCATATACCTAAATCTGAACCGATTTTTACCAATTTCTTCCCAGGTATGAACGAGTCCTTATTGCCAAATTTCAGCAAGATCTGAGTGAAATTGCGACCTGCACTTAACGAACAACTTTAAATGGACAGACAAACAATCGGTGTACTTTAAATTGGATGTAGCTCCAGCAGTTTTAGGTGTTAATTATAATAAACAAGTGAAAGCGGCGTTAAGTTCGGACATGCCGAATTTTATATGCCCTCCACCATGGATCGCATGCCAACTGTTTTTTGATTCGTTGAAATTTGTGGTGTTTGTTGCGTTAAAAAGTAAAATCTTGAGGTACCTTTGTATGAGGACTATATCAAAACGTGATGACCGTTGTTCGTGTGAAGGGTTCTGGATATGAATACACCCAAATTACCAATTTTCAGCTCGACCAGTTGAAATCTATGGCGTTAATATGTCAAATCGGACAGAAGATGCTAAAAATTGATCGATATTGCTCATTTGTAATCCCAAGTTACCTGCAGCTATAAGAAGTACTATATATACCAAATTTCAGTCACCGAGCTCAATTATTGTAGTACTAACTTTTTACAAAATTTTGTAATTCATGTAGAGGTTTACAGGTTGTGGAAAAGTTGAATTTGTAACCAAAAAAGGAGAAATCCAACATTTTTGAAAAAGGAGGGAGGACACTGGTTAAAAATGAGGACATGTCATCCGAAAAGAGGACGTATGGTAAGTCTGGTGATGTGTCGTTATAAATTGTTTTTCTGTCCACTAAACAGGGATCCACTGTAATAATACGCGTGTTTTTCTGTATTTCAATTTTATTTATCCTAACGGTATTCTCCATATGAACTCCTGTTGAAAAATGATTAAAACTATGGGAGATATGTACATTTACTCGAAAACATTATAAATTGTGCAAAAAATATTGCTCATAACTTTTGTTCTACAAGGGATACTTAAATACTTTGTTTTGGCCAGATTCCTACAGACACCAGCTTTAGTAATATCGAGGTGGATGCTGTTTGGAAGCTGCATGATATATTTATACCCTCACTTTAGTGATACGAGGGTATATATCATTTGCTACGGGCCAAAACTGTAACACGTCGAAGGAGTGACCTAATCCCCTAAGTATGTTCGGCGGATATCCGTTTTAAGTCGAATGAGCAATGTCCGACCGTCCACCTGTCTGTCTGTCTGCTAGGTGGTGCGCACGATAACTCTCGAAAGGAGCAACTGATTGACTTCAAATTTGGTATGTAATAATATTTTTTTCTATCTCCGGCTAAGTTCGAAGATGGGCCATATTGGTCCACTCCTTCTAGTACCTCCCCCACAAAGTGTTAACATTTAGTGAATTATTGATTATTTAATAACTTCTATACTGCTTATATTTGAATAACAAAAATATCACTCCATGCAAATACTAGAAATTGTGTGCAGTGTAATGCTTTCATAGTACCCATGGTCCAGTGAAAAGTGGGCGTAATTGGCACGCCCCTGTTGGTACCTCCCACACAAATGTACTATTTTAACACAAATGTTTTATTTTAAGTTAACAGTTTAGAAGTTGAATACTTGTGCACACAAAGACTTGAAATTTCGTACAGTGCAATGTTTTCATATTACCTACAATCCAGTTAAAAATGGGAGAAGTTGCCACGCCCCTTTTGGTACCTCCCACACAAATGGACCATTTTGCACCAAAAGTTAACAGCTTATAACATTAATACCAGTGCATAAAAACACTTGTATATACGAGTACAGTATAATGCTTTTATAGTGCCTACAGTCCAGTGAAAAACGGTGTTATTGCTACGTCGCTTTTAGTACCTCCCACACAAATGTACTATTTTGAAATAGAAAATAAAACAAAATATTGAACAGTGTAATATTTTTAAAGTACATATAGCCCTATGAAAAATGGGCGTTATCAAAGCCCTCCTTTTGGTACCTCCCAAACAAAATGGCCAAATCATTCCAAAATTGAATAGATCATAACTTTAACCAGTGCATATAAACGCTTACAATTTGATACAGTACTCTTAGATACAGAAGTGTCTACTGTTTAGCGAAAAATAAGAGTATTTTTTAAACCCCCTCTGGTACCTGGCATACAAATTGACAGATTAATTCGTGTATTTCATATTACAGTACTCACAAAGTGAAAAATCTACAAAAAGTAATATTTTTAAATTTAAAAAATGTTGACCAGATAATAACCGATATTGCGCCATATATACCCAAAAATTCATATTTTTGGGATCGTCGCACATTGTTTCAGAATCAAAATCCATCAGCCAAAATTCAATAACTTTTGTTCTAGTAAACATTTTTATGTTCTGAAACCCGAAATTAGACAAGGATCCAATGATTATTTTGAGATATTAACATTGCACATCGGGTATATCTTAGAAATTGGGCAAAAGTATACTACTTTTCTTATTTTTGGATTTAAACGAGAAGTAAAATTTTAATTTTTTTTATTTTTATGGTTTTTTTTACATGATTTGACGTTTTTGCTCATAATTTTCGTATTACAGATTTTCGCATTTTTCAGATTTCGAAAATTGAAAAAATGCAATTTCTTTTTTCGACTTTGTCGAACCGTTTCTCATACATTTTAAAAGCTTTTGCACTCAAATTTTTATTACAAATTGTGATTTGTTAACTTTGCTATGGCGGAAAAAATATGTTTGTGTCAAATATTGTTTGTTTGTACACGGGCCAAAATCGCCTTTTTTGATATGTTTGAACCGAAAGAAAATATATTTGGAACACAAATTTTTAAATATTATATATTTCTTAGCAAATTAATTTTATTTGAAAATCAATAAAATATATTTGGAACTCATATATTAATATATTACAACAAAATATATTTGCAAACTAAATTTCTCAAATAAAATATGTGTTTATTTACAAAAAAATATTGTTTAGGAATTTTTCTAAATATATTTATTTAAAAAAATTCCAAAACTTTTGTTGACTTTTTCGATTTTCAATTTTAGTTTTTCCTTGGATTCAAATTGTACCTCCCAGTTATGATACCATATTCAGCATTAACTTCTGCTTTAAATCAATCATTTAAAATGTCTGTGTATACCAAGTCATCATTAGTTGTCATTCGTCCAAGTAATTTATATTGATCCAATATTATACGATTTCAATTATTATTATTTATTATTTTTACAAACATTAAAAATGTAACATTGAATTACTGTAAAATTTAACACAATTTAGGTATTTTCTGAATACTTAAATGCAAATAAATATTTGTTTCGGAAATAATAGTCCCAAATAAAAACATATTGGGATGTAAAAAAAACTTGTGTAGAAGAACATCTGCCCAAATATGTACTTTTTGTGTGTGCTGAAAATTATGTGTTTAGAGTGTATCCTAAACACATATATGTTTCAAGCCGTATATGTTTGGGACAATATACTACAGAAGCTATTTTTTTTCAGCGTGTAATAAATATTTGAAAAATGCCAAGTTTGAAAAAATGTATAACTTTGGACCAACATAATTTTTTTTCCTTTGAAAGCTTTTGAGGAGTATAGTACATATTTAGAGAGGTTGAAGGATTCCCCGTTTGGGCAGGGAAACTTTTGCCTGTACCAAATTGCACACGGAGGAAAATCGTAATTTTTGATATGTTTGAATTGAAAGAAAAATTGGAAACGATTTTTTTAAATATTATATATTGTTTGGAACGCATATATTAATATATTAGAACATAATTTATTTGCAAACTGAATTTCATAAATAAAATATGTGTTTACACACAAACAAAGTTATTGTTAAATAAGTTTTCCAATTATATATTTTTTTAAAAGATTTTTAAAACTTTGCTGACTTATTCGAATTTAAGTTAGTTTTTCCTAGATTTTGTGTTAAACTTTATAGCTAAAAATGTTTTTTAATTTATAAATATTCCAAGTCATCACTTTTTGTCAATCCATCAGTGCAATCTATAGTTACGAAAGATTATTTGATTTTAGTTTTAATTAAATTTTACAAACATATAATATTCATAAAAAAATTGCTCTTTGAACATCTGAAAACATACAAATTGTCTTTAAGTAAAAGCATTGATACATTGCCAAAATAAATTATTACAAATTAATCTTTGTTTCGGAAATACTAGTTCCAAATAAAAAAATATTTGAATGTGAGCACATTTTTGTTTAGAACAATATTCTCCCAAACATATAATATTTGTGTGAGTTAAATATTATATATTTGGAGTGTAGCCTAAACATATGTATATTTCAAGCCGAATATGTTTGGGACAATATACTACAGAAGCGATTTTTTCAGCGTGCAGGCTTGAAAAGAAATTTAGTACAAAAAGTTAGATTTTTTAGATCTAAATGCGGGCTACTCATTTTTTCTCATTAACTGTTAAAAGTAGTGTTCCCAACGTTAGTAGTCCTCATAATATCCCTTAATTTACATATATGGAAAGCGACCATATCGGGCTTATACTTCAAAAGATATGGTCCAATACTAAAGGTAACTTCCACAAAAACTGTAATTTTAAAGAACATTTCAAAAACAAAAACTTTACCACACAAAAAATTTGTTTTGGTTTCAAAAATAGTACGCCTCAATCTACAAAAAAGGGGTTTAGGTCTTGGACACTAAAAAATGTTTGTTGCATAATGTTAAGAAAATCCACCCAAAAATATAACTACAACAAAAGTAACTCGCATTTAAACATTGTGAATACCCGAGGTGCCTCAAATTGAGGTCATGTAGCTCCTTCCCTGCATACCATAGAACCCCAATTTAAAAATTTAATATTTTCCTCTAATACCTCCTCTACAAGCATGCCGAGTTTCACTTCTTTTAATTCCTACCTGGTACAAAATTCAAAATTAAGCTACAAACTTACACACTTTAGAAAAAATCACATTAGTTAGTGTATGAAACCGGAGTGATATATAGTAAAATATTTTTGGTTGCATATGTTTCAACGTATAAAAATATTCGTCTCGAATGTCTCAAAAAATGTATAACATGCTTCTGGTGGCTATCGGAGGCCAACTAATAATTTAATCCGGCACTGCGCTTATGTTATCCTCAGTTGTGTTGTTATTGTAAATTAAACATATACGTGTTGAGCAAGTCGATGTGATTCCCCTATAAATTCTGGGCGAGAGTTTTATTTCTAAAAAGTGTTACCAAATTTTAAATAAAACAAAATGTTATAAAAGGTGTTCCTTAAATGGAAAGATTATATGCAAAAATGGCAAGCATTTATGCGGAAGCGTCTCGAAAGAATGTTTAATTGCGGTGCCCCTCATAACTCTATACCGGATCATCTGATATTAAAAAAATAAATTTATTTAGTTAAATAATCGTTATAGCCAGGTAACGCTATTGAGTTTTTTTCGTAATTTGAATATTTAAATTTTTGGGAACGTTTTGAAGTGAAAAATTTGATTTTTGCGAGATAAAATCAAAAAATTGGTTATTGTTAAATAAAAAAACACAGCGTTACTCGTATGTTATGTAATGACATAGTGTTAAAAAGTTATGAGGGCACCCTCTTTGAAAACATGGGTTGTGGGAAAAACGATTTAAAGTTTTGCTAATGTACTCTTAGACTGCTGCATCTTCGTTAGTTTTGCTCCGATTCACCTCAAATTTTCACACAATATTCTTGAAAGGTTCTCAATTCAGAAATTCAGAAAAAAAATTAAAAGAAATGCAAACGAAAATTTCGACTACGAAAAGTCTATCATTCCCTTCCATGTGCACCTGTTAAAATTGAACAAACGTTTAATAGTTTCACTATAAAATGAGAATCGAGTGAAACAAAAATACAATAACAGGAAAAGCTCATATGGTGGCACCATCATCGTCATCATCATCACACTTTAGAAGTCATTAAATTACTCTGGTTTTTGTTTGCTTCTTTTGGCACCTAAACAAAAAAATGGGTTCACGAAAAATTGAGAACAAACATCGGAAGACGAAACAAACAGGAACACATCGAAAGTAAACAATTCATTGTTGTCGTATGACTGTGTATTGTATGAATCTAAAAAAATAAGCTGAATTAAATTTATTTCAGATACAATAAATTGTATTTATCAGTTCAATAGAAATTAACGTCACTTAACTATAAAATGCTTTAATGGACAGCGAAAATCAATTACGTAGGCACAGTGTTTCGAGATTCAGTAACTTATGGAAAACCAATTCTTGAATGTATTTGGTAACAGATTTAATTTTATTGTTACTATATATTTTGCTCGAAACCATCGAGATTCAATTTGCGAGTTCTTTCACCGAACTACGCACAATATTGCAGCATTGATTAGTGTTTTGTTATGAAATGTTTCACAAACTATATATAGTGGAGAAACTATTAATGTTTCTCTAAGAAACATTTCTCTAAATTTATGCAGAAATAAAAAAAATAAATATATATATATATAAATATATTATAATAAAAAACATTTCTATGAAACATTTCTATGAAATGTTTTTTATTATAAAAAGTCATAGATATTAGGAAACACTGGATTTTTGAAAAATATTTCGAAATCGCCTTGTAAATATTATGATATTATAACTATAATTCTTTCAGTGTAGTTAGTGATATCATCGGAATGACTCGTTGCAGCCCAGACCCAGAATAACTGAAGCCAAAATCTTGAAAGATGATAAATATTGTACACGATAAAAAAATAAATATACATAGACTACAGTAATCCTCTGATTTGCGTAGCCTCAATCAACGTCGCTTTGTCTAGGGACCGTCAGAGGAAAAGTTGTCAGAGATCACTTTTTCGTAAGGAAAAGTTGTCAGAGACCACTTTTTCGTAAGGTAAAGATGTCAGAGACCACTTTTTCATAGGGAAAAGTTGTCATAGACCACTTAACGTCGTAAGAAAAATATGTCAGAGACCACTTTTTCTTAGGGAAAAGTTGTCAGAAACCACTTTTTCTTAGACAAAAGTTGTCAGAGACAACTTTTTCTGAGGGAAAAGTTGTCAGAGACCACTTCTTCTTAGGAAAAAGTTGTCAGAGACCACTTTTTCTTAGGGACACGTTGTCAGAGACCACTTTTTCTTAGGGAAACGTTGTCAGAGACCACTTTTTCTTAAGGAAAAGTTGTCAGAGACCACTTTTTGTTAAGGAAAAGTTGTCAGAGACCACTTTTTGTTAAGGAAAAGTTGTCAGAGACCACTTTTTGTTAAGGAAAAGTTGTCAGAGACCACTGTTTGTTAAGGAAAAGTTGTCAGAGACCACTTTTTCTTAAGGAAAAGTTGTCAGAGACCTCTTTTTCTTAAGGAAAAGTTGTCAGAGACCTCTTTTTCTTAAGGAAAAGTTGTCAGAGACCTCTTTTTCCTAAGGTCTCAATAATCGGCAGTCATTATTCCAACTAAACATAATTTTCGAAAATATAACCGAGAGCTCCGGAAATCTTAATAAAATCACGGAAATCTTCCGACAATGCAAATCTGCGAATTTAATTAATGGGTTTAATTAATTCTTTTATTAATGGATTGCAATAATATAATTTAATAGTCCTTAAAAAATCTGCTGTACGAGGGATGATGATTACTGAATTGTCTTTTTTTGGAGATACTCGCTTTTAGCAAACAGTTCTCGTTTAATGATACTTGGCTGTGCGTATATATTTAATAATTTCGACTGAAGTAATCGTTGCAATAAGGATATTGATAATGGAGTTTGGTGGCTCCCGAAACAGATCTGTATATGCAACCATTACAACCGCCCCCAATACATGTGACTTACTTCTTCTTTAATTTTTAACAAAGTTGTTTTCATATACTGAAAACAACAATAACGATCGTGAGCCTGAGTACAAAAACAAAATATGTCCTTAAAAAAATATAAATCAAACCTTTTCGTTTCTTTCGCGTTGCCATATGGAATCGCACCACATTTTATCTAGGATTACATGGACCGCGCCATAGCTCCAGTGAATAAATGTTTCCATTAGTTGAATAAATAGCTGTATCACCTTCGAATTCTCCGTGGGCTACGGAGTTTTCTATTGCAAAGCACTGTGTCGGGTTTAGCCGCTGGTTACAGCTACGCACTCCATCAATTACTCGTATGTAAGTAAGTACTATGAGTGTGATCATATTATACATGTAGATATGTAGTACGTAGTAATTGCTATTCATTAAATTGAAATTATCAACACCAGAGATAAGAGACCGTCAACTGACTACTAGTGTCCATTGGGGAATAATCAATAAGAGTCATCTCCACCAAACTACTGCTGCGGCGGCTATTGCAACAGTCAGAACTCACCCATCATTGCCAGAGCCATCGCCATTCCCAGACCTGTGTTTGTTTTCTAGCTGTTGTGCAGCCGCAGATATAATTAATTAAAAATTAAATTTCGTCTTTAATCGAAATCGAGTTAAAAAGCGCGTCGCAAGCGTTAAACTAATCACATTTCCTATTTTACTCTTTATTAAGTATTCTTTAGAAATTGTTGTTGTTGCTGCTGTTTTCGCCCCATTGACTTTGAAGCCCGCGTTTGTTTTGGAATTGACTTCAGCTCTCTTCTGGGCTCCTCCTCATCGTGGTCATCGTCGTTGTCGTTGACGGAGCTTCCAAATCATCAGCAGCATTTCTAATCAGCTACAATCTTAAGCGTGTGAAAATATTCACTGCCTCGAAAGTGTGAGTTCAACTGTTTGCTTGACTGCTGTTATTTCTGGTTTTTATTTTATATTCTTTCCAAAAAATCATAAATTTAATTTATTAGATTTCTTTAGGTTTCTTTCATTCGATTATATCGAACTGACAGCAGCATTTAATGGGTTGTTTTGAGTCACCCGCCATTATCGTTTGCCACCATCAGTGCGTTGGCCAATCGACTGACCGGCAGCATCATCAGAAACTAAAGCACCATCACCGCAGCGACATTAGAATATTGGGGTAGACCCCGGCGAAACATGTACATATTGGCCCCTTTTCACATTTGTATATGATTGCACAGAATACTCGTACATATGTTGACGATCTACAAATCTAAAATTTTATGGCTTTTTAATAATTCCTAATAATGGCCACCAATGGAAATTATATAATGATTATAAATTTCTATATAGGGAATATTAGAACTCCTTTCACTGATGTTTTGAATGAAAAAAACAAATGTACTTAAAACCTATAAAAATTTATTACTTTAATTGTTTTATTTAATTTGAACACGCACATGATTAATTTGAATTGTACATATTGGGAAAATATTACATTGAAATAACACTGGTCTACAATTTGGAAATAAATTTACTGCAGAAACGAAGCAAATTTTTTAACTAATCTGGGTGCGCTGAATTCGAATCTGGCATACAAATTGGTCTGTCACGTCTTGTTCATTTTTTATCGGAGCCCACATTCATTCTAAATCTTCATAATAGTAGCGTTTAAGCATGTGATTCAAGCTAATGATTCAAGCTATTTTTGCTTTGTGTGTGGTGAATATTTGGTTAGAAAGAAATGATATGCAATATCAGAATCATAAAAATATGCATACTTACATTATTTTGGTTTTGCTGTCTGAAACTTGGTCAAACCGTGGACACCGACAATGTTTTGCAATAGTTGCAGAACTGTTCTATACAAGTGGTCAAATGTCAAGAACATATATTTCTATTTTTTACTTCCAGTACTCTGGAGAGAGTCAAGCAACCACAAAACCGATTGTTATTACCGTTTAAAAAAAGTTGCTGGACTCAATAAGAAAAATCGAAAAAATATAACTTATGCGAATGTCCCATCGGTTTCCCAACCAGTTCAACGTCCACCAAATGCTCCCTTACCAGTCATGCCCAGTTCTAGGAGCAGTCAGTCCAAAACATCTTTCACCAGCAGTGGTAGTTTGTATAAGGCTGATGATGAACGCCATTTAGGGACTCAAGCTGATCTGAATGATCTAATTCAGGATTTACATTTAACGAAGCAAGACGCAGAATAACTAACTTCAGGTATGCAGAAGTGGAAACATCTTGCAGTTGGGACAAAAGTAACAATCTATAGAGATAGAAGCTTGGAATTGGCTGCATATTTTGATCTATTATATACTATACTGATGTTGATGGTTTATTTCAAAAATGAACCAGCCATATGATGGCTCTAAGTACAGTTAAAAAGCTCTTTTTTTGTATAATGGGAATGAAAAACCATACATACCAATTGCTCATGGCATTAATACAAAGGAAAATTACGAATCAATGACTGAAATTTTGACATTAATCTAATCCAACGATAATATAAGGTGGCGCAAAAGTAACCTCTCGATGTTTTTTGGCTGTAATTTAAAAAAAAATTAAAAACTTTGATTCTTCTTGTGGATTATTTTCTTTTAATTATTATTGGTCTTTTAATTTTTTTTACATCAAGTCGAGAATATGATGTCATGTAAATGGCCGCCGCCACAGTTGATTGTCATTTGAGCCCTTTTTATGGCATTTTCCATCACTTTGGCCAAAACTTCCGGCGATAGGTCCTCACATTCTTGACGGATATTGTCTTTAAGAGCTGCAAGAGTCTGAGGCTTGTTGACATAAACCCGCGACTTCAAAAAGCCCCGCAAAAAGAAGTCTGGAGCGGTCAAATCAGGCGATCTTGCTGGCCAGTGCAAATCGCCAAAACGGGAGATTAGGCGCCCGGGAAATGCATCCTTCAGGATATCGGTTGTGGCACGTGCAGTGTGTGCCGTTGCACCGTCCTGTTGGAACCACATGTTTTCCAATCCCAATTCATCAAGTTGCGGCAAAAAGAACTCGTTGATCATTGCTCTGTAGCGCTCACCATTCACAGTAACCGTTTGGCCCGCGACGTCTTCGAAGAAAAAAGGTCCGATGACTCCTCCAGCGAAAACAGCACACCATACAGTGACTTTGAGCGGGTGTAATGGCTCTTCGTGGGTTACACGCGGATTTTCAGTGCCCCAGAAACGTAAATTTTGCTTATATACATACCCGCTAAGATGGAAATGGGCCTCATCACTCATGATTATTTTTGATGAAAAATCATCTTCCTCTTGGTGGTGATTAAGGATGTCTTGAGCGTATGTTAGACGCGATTGGCGGTCAGCAGCTAACAGCTGATGCAAGGTCTGGACTTTGTACGGAAACATCTTCAAATCTTGTACCAAAATTCGCTGTAGAGACCGTCGACTGATACCCATTTGCGTGGCACGTCGTCTGGTCGATGTCGACGGCGCTTCCATGACATCCTCGGCTACAGCAGCAATATTCTCTGCAGAACGGCTACTCCGGGGTCTGCCACGCCTGGCAGCATCTCGTGTTGTGCCAGTCTCTTCGAGGCGAGCGGCTAAACGTCGCAGTGTTTCACCAGTAGGCGTTGGACGGCCAGGAAATCTGCGACGAAATTCACGTTGTGCCAAAGTCACCGACCGATTATTGGTCAAATAAATAGTCAGCAATATTCCGCGTTCTGGAGCAGTGTAGCGTAACATTGTTTATTAACGTGTGTTTAGCATGTGTTTACTACACGAATGTCAAAACAGAACTGACATTAGGGGCCAATCGCAAAATTTATAGCATTTTCTGATAGGAGGATTACTTTTGCGCCACCTTGTAAATGGAAGATCAGTGGTGATCTTAAGGTGTGTGATTTAAATTTCTTTGTATATATAGTATTGACCATCGTAAATAACAGTGAATTAATGTGTTTCAGGTCATTGGTTTGTTGACTGGTATGCAAGGAAGTGTCACAAAATATTGTTGTTTCCTTTGTCTATGGGATAGTCGCGCTACATGCCATCTTTACGGCGGAACAAAGAGGTCAAAAAGAACTGGATATTCACCAGGAAAACAAAACATTTTTTTCTTGGAAACAATAAGAGTGAAAACTACAGACGAATTGTTGCTGAATTATTGAAAAATTATCACAAATTAGGTGCACGAATGTCACTCAAAATTCATTTTCTTCCTTCGCATTTAGATTTGTTCCACAAAACCTAGGTGCGGTGAGCGACGAACAAGGAGAGCGTGCTCATCAAGATTTAATGAAAATTTAAAGAAATTGTCAAGGATTTTGGGACAATAGCATGCTGGGAGACTACTGCTGGAATCTAATACATGAAACCGAACCACCAAAATACAAACGAGGTTCAAATTACGCCATTCACTTTTGAAAATTCATTGATTTTTAAATAAACTAATGATTTTTTATGAAAAAACGAATAAAATATTTTTTGTATCTCGAAAACCTGACGTGATAGAGAAAAACCAATGATTCTTACGTATTGAGAATCAATGAAATTGTCCTAACTTTTATGATTTGGACTTTGATTTGGCGCCAAAGACAACGATCATTAAAATAAGTACATACATTCAAGACATGGAACGACTTTAAATTATTTACATCTTGGACTTCACTTTAAGAAAGTCAATTACATCTTGTACTTAAATTAAGTACATTAAACGGTCTTAAATCAATTACATGTTGTAATTAGGTATATCTGCGATAGAAGAAAAACAGTGATCGAATATTTGTGAACATTTGGTTTTAACATGATCTTTGTTGCATGAAATAGCATAAACACATTCCCTCGGTACCTGTTATAATATTTTGAAAAACAAGTAAGAAAATTTCAGTCGGTTAAACCGCGTAAGGTATACTATCCACTCGTTTTGAGTAATGTAATAATATGTCCATGAAAACAATATAAATACATTTACATGATTGCTGCAGAAGTTATGAGCATGCTTTGTTTGAATGAATCTGTCAATTCGAATCTTCCATAAATTGCTGGACGAAAACGCATATTTTGCACTGAAAAGTAGATACTTTATGTTAATATTTGATCTATTATTATATATTTAATTAATTATAATTGCAAATAAATTAGAAAAATACAAATTTTCACCATTTCTTTAGAAAAGCAGTGATTTTATATTTGATGGGTAGGTATTGTACGTTTTATAGTATCAAGTATGTCAAATTTTCATCGCCATCAGAGACGAAAAAGGGCGTAACAACAAGAAAAATGGAAATTCAGTTTTTGATGGATTTCGGTACACCGCATCAAAATACACATCGTGACTAATTTTTAGGTAATCCTATTTCACGAAATTTTCACAAAAATGTTATAAATCACATTTGTGTGATTTTACAGCACTCTCGCTAACAAATTGTGCGAGACACATCAATTTAAAATATTGGCTTTTAAGGGCTGGGCTACACCCACTGGTCCTATTTCGCCAATTTTTGTGTCAATCACGTAGATAGCCTCCTGACACATACATATACACAAAATTACAGCACTATCGCTTATAAATTGTGCAAGATATCTCAATTTGGTCAGGGCCACGCCCTGCAGCACTCTCGGTACAATATTGTGCAAGATATCTCAATTCCAAAATTTAGCTTATACGGGCGGGGTCACGCCCATTGGTCCGATCCCGCCCATTTTTAGACCAATCAAGTAGACTACCACCAGATACATATACAAAAAATTACAGCACTCTCGCAAAAAAATTGTGCAAGATATTTTAATTTCAAAATTTGGCTTGTATGGGCGAGGCCACGCCCACTTGATATGTCGAAAATTCAAGTACCCTATTTTCACCACCCCCTACACATGTACATTCTGTGAAAATTTTAAGAAGATCGGTCCAGCCGTTTAAACGTCTATACGGTACAAACAAACAAACCAACAAACACACATTCTCTTTTATAGACATATATAGATAACTAACTGACTTCGTTGGCCCAGATTTCAGATTTCCGATCCCGTCAATTTTTGGACTAATCACGTAGACTGCCACCAGATACATATACACAAAATACAGCACTTTCGCTGACAAATTGTGCAAGATATCTCAATTTAACAATTTGGATTACATGGGCGGGGCCACGCCCATTAGTCCGATCCCGCCCATTTTTAAACCAATCACGTAGATTTTTAGCTACTTTCAGTTGGATCCCAGAAAGTCCATGGGTGGTGGGACATCTGGGATCACGGTCCAATCCCAATCATGGAAGTAGATAGGGGCAGTAGGAATCTGAAGTAGATATCTCAATTTCAAAAGTTGGCTTATAAGGGCGCGGTCACGCCCATTGGTCCGATCCCGCTCATTTTTAGACAAACTGCGTAGACTATCGCCATTATTACAGCACTCTTGCTAACAAATTGTGCAAGATATCTAAATCTCTCTGACCCCGCTCATTTTTGGACCAAGCACGTTGACTGCCACCAGATATATATACACAAAATTGCAGCACTCTCGCTAAAAAATTGTTCAATATATATCAGTTCCAAAATTTGCCTTACATGGGCGGGGCAACGCCCATTGGTCCGATCCCGCCCATTTTTAGAGCAATCACGTAGACTGCCACCAGATATATAAACAAAAAATTGCAGCACTCTCGCTAAAAAAATTTTCAAGATATCTCAATTCCAAAATTTGCCGTTTATGGGCGGGGCCACGCCCATTGGTCCGATCCCGCCCATTTTTGGACAAATCACGTAGACTGCCACCATATATATATACAAAAGTCCAGCTCTCTCGCTAACAAATTGTGCAAGATATCACATTTTTTAAATTAGGCTTATATCCCCATTTTTGGACCAATCACGTAGACTGCCACCAGATACATATGTACAAAATTACAGCGCTCTCGCTAACAAATAGTGCAAGATATCTCAATTTTATGTGGGCGGGGCCACGCCCACTTGATATATCGAAAATTCAAGTACCCTATATTCACCACGCCTCACCCTTTTCGTTTCTGATGACAATATGTAATCTTAGTTAGCCCTGTTATATACCGTTGGAAAGGTAAATTTATCTATTTTTTGTGTATGAGTTTCAATTTAAGATTTCACAAGCACTTTAGCCACTTACGCAGTAATAGCAAATAAATTGTAAAAAAAATAAAATAAAAAACGTAATTTCGAGATACCAAACCTTTATTTTGATATATTTGCAGGTCCCATCCCATAAATTCCATTAAGCTGTAAAAGCAAATGACATAGCTTTCGCTTGAGCAAAAAAGATAAAAAATAATAATATAGTTTTTGAAAAAAATGCAAAAACAATTTTTAATTTCGCAAAATAAATATTGAAGAAAAATCTATCGGCAAAATTTTCTAAATGCTATAGGTAAGTACTTACAAGAATGGGACAAAAGGGCCGTTTGACCAAAATGTCAAAATTCAACACCCTCCAACTCGGACAGTCCTTAACCGATCTGGTTTAAAATTTATGTCATAACTACTATCAAATAGGAGTTATGTCGGTGCAAGTTTCATCGCAATCATTCAATTAAATCACTTGATATGAAATCCCCCATATGAGGTAGATATATGTAAGAGCAATACGTACCTAAATATGAACCGATTTTTACAAATTTCAATACGCATTGTCGTTGGGCCAAAATAAAGCTATATGCAAAGTTTCTTTTATAAAGGGTGGTTAAATTTTAAGGGCCGGTGGTGATTTTGAATAAAACACAAATGATTTAGGAAATTATTGTCATTTCTTTTTATTATGATAATATTGGTATGGTTCAATTATGTATGGAACAAAATATCGGCCAAATGGCCGCCGCGACCTCGGCGGCACACTTCCATCCAATGGTCAAAATTTTCGATGACGCTAAGGCATACTTGAGCTTCTATGCCGTTAATGTGCCGAACTATCTCATCATTTAGGTCTTGAGTTGTTGCTGGCTTATCGACGTACACCTTTTCTTTCAAATAACCCCAAAGAAAGAAGTCCAACGGTGTCAAATCGGCCAATTGACATCGCCACGACTTGAGATAACACGGCCATTGAATTTGTTGGGTTAAAGAGCCATTGTTTCGTTAGCTGTGTGGCAAATGGCACCGTCCTGTTGGTTGAAACCACATTTTGTCACATCCATATCTTCCAATTCGGGACACAAAAAGTTCGTTTCATCTCACGATAGCGAACACCATTCACAGTAACTGCCTGACCGGCCTCATTTCGAAGAAGTATGGCCCGATGACGTCGCCAGCACATAAGCCGCACAAAACGAACTGGGCGAGCATGCGCAGGTGTTTTCATATCTCCTTCAGACCCGGTTTGATGAAATTTGCGCACGATTCTCCCGATTGTGGACACATTTGGTCGATTTTGCTGATCAAAAAACATCACGAAGTGCACGACATGCATTTTGATTTGAACGCCCAAAAGGCTTAAAAAAATCGGCAACAAATTTGAGAAAGCCGCAGTACTTTTTTCTTAGATAATCTTTTCCTAAAGAATTTGCCGATTGTTGGTATGTATTTATCAAATTTAAACATAACATAACTTTTACCATTTTGCATTAACATTTGTATGAATGTGTGTCGTTAACGGGCAATTAATATATTGTATTGAAAGTCCGCATGCAATAAACAAATATTTATTTTAGCATAATACTTTTATTTGGAAACCTAGCGACAAACCGATAAATGGAAATGGAAACTGAGTGCAATTGAATTTATAGACAATCAATTAAGTGTATGTACTAGGGATGTCGATCGGGAAATCCCGATACCGTTAATCCAGAGCTTTGTGTTATTGGGTATATCGGATCGATTTCGTAATATAGCTATATTTTGACACATATATTCGAAACCGTTCAACAGATGAAAAAATGGTATTAGCAATTTAATTTCCAATTTTTAAAACTATCCTGAAACAATTGGGTACCATTTTTCTCGAGTTGTGCTCAAATATGTGGTGTAACCTCTCCATTTTTGCATACAGCGGCATATAACGAGAACTAGAGCAAATTCAATGAAACTAATTATAGCCTGCGATCTGTATTATCCTATATACCCAAATCGACAGCAAAATCTTATGCCGCAAAATAATTTTGCCCTCTTTTATATAAATTTACGCAGAATAAATGCACATTTTTCAGAAGTTGTATTGATGAAAAATCTTCAAAAATAAATCTCATAATTTCACAACTTCCAAAATCACACAGTCCCTAAAAAAGACGCCTAAGAAAATGTCTTTAAAATTTTAAAAAAAATCAATTGGTGTAATCTTTGTAACGGGGTTCTTGCTTCTGGTGAGTTCAGAGGACTCAAGGGTCAACTCAAGGACCCACAAAACCTTAAGTAAAAACACGGGGATTGGGTCTCCTGGACTATATAATGTGTTCATTATTGATAAATCCAATAGTGTTACAACGACAATAAATTGAGAATTGTATGTGAGTGGTCCTTCTGGTATACGCTGGTGGTGGTCCTTTGCAATAGGCCCCGGTGATATATGCTGGCGGTGGACCCTGGATGTAGGCCCCGGTGATATATTTTGGCGGTGGGCCCTGGGAATAGGCCTCGGTGAAATATGTTGGCGGTGGACCCTGGAAATAGGCCCCGGTGGCGGTGCGAACGAATCGCGGAAGCGAAAGAAGCGCGTATCAACTAACTACGGCGTATATCTAGGAGTGTTTGAACGAGTAGCGCCTCGACTAACTACGGCTTAAAACTAATTGTATATGCGAACTGGTCGCGGAAGCGAACGAATAGCGGAAGCGAACCAATCGCGGAAACGAAAGAATCGCGTATCAGATAACTACGGCTTATATCTAGGAGCGTTTGAACGAGTCGCGTCTCGACTAACTACGGCTTAAAACTAATTGTATATGCGAACTGGTCGGGAAAGCGAACGAATCGCGGAAGCGAACGAATAGCAGGTTGAATTTCTGGTATTAACTTAAGACAAATTGTTTCGACTGCGGTCGGGCCACACATCTACTTTGGTCTGTCTAACTCTAACTTCCGAACTCCACCCCCAGCATGAAGTGAATGAGAATTATTAACAAAGGCGGGTTTTTAATTTATATTTTGACACACTGAATTCATGTTGGTCGTAACACTAGAGTTTTGTCACTGAGTCTTAATGAGAGGGGCCTTTTCTTATATATGGGGCCTTCTTGGCACTTATAAAGCATTTGTATGGAAAAATAAGTGAAATGTCTATGAATAAATGTACGGACAGAAATGGAAGAGTTTTGTCACGTTACATCTTTATTGAAATCAAATCTAAAAGATTAAAATGGTAAAAACTTTAAAAATTATTATGTGGTGTTATAAGACATCTTTTATTTTTTGAAAGTAATTAACAGTACCTTCTCTACATCAAAATAGGTCAAGTATTTCTGGAAGTATAAGCGAATGAATTAACAAACATTTTGGAAAAAATCGTAATTCCGCCATCTTTGAATTGCTCAAAAGTTTTCCACAAAATTTTTTTAATTTTTGTCTTGAAACACGTATAAAATATTTTAAGAGAAGTATATATACACAAACTTTCGATGCAATCGAAGCTAGTGACATCAAAAATCATAGCGTTTGGCAAGGAATGACTAGGGTCCTATAATTCGACTTGTCGATTAGTCGACTTTTTGGTACAAAAAAGTTGAAATGGAATGTCGACTTTTTGTTCCTGAAAAAGTCAAAAGTCGACTTTTTTCATGCACAAGTATTACCAAATTTATATTACATTTGGCTAAAATTAATAAAAAGCCGCTATAGGTTAGAAGAAAAAAACCTTTATTTAGTTGTATCAACAGCAATTTAACAGTTAAAATAAGCGAGATAATATGAATACAAAGTAATCGCATCTTCCACAATTATATATATTCTTTTTTATAGTTATAAATATTTATTTATTTATTTATATGAATTACAATACTAGGACAGTGTAGGGAAAAAATTTAATATTCTATTTTCAATGGCATATATTTCGGTAACTATACGACATAGCTCGTAGGTGTAAAGAGTGTTTTGTACACCTCGTTTAGTAAAATAGAATGAAGGTAAATGCACATTTATGAATCAGACGAAAAAGGAAAGATACACACGCTTAAACATTTTGAGGGTCCAAATTTAAAACTTAACCTTTTCTGCAAAAATGCTAAGTTAGTTGTGTGGTTAACAAACGGCCGAATTATTTCCTTTCTTAATTCCTCCAACTGTGCGCCTTCTTCATAGTCTTCTCCGGATTTGACAACCTATGATTTTTCCCAAAAACGTTTTTTTCAAACGATTTTCCCACTGTGCACTATGGCTAAATCCCAAATGACCAACTTGCATAGCTTATAACTTTAATACTAGTCTTTGAATTATCTTCCGTTTATTTAAATTGACAGATTTATTCGAACTCAATTTCTCCATAACTTCTGTAGGAATCATCAAGTTTTCATATTCTGAATTTTAGCAAATTTTGCTATGACTGTAGACAAAATAAAATTTGTATGTTCCTGGCTCCCATTCTTTGAACCACATTCCATACTACATTACTCACAAAGTAAGGTCCTAACGGTTTGCTCGACTAAATTTGACTTACTGTTTTCAGTTATGCCATATATATTCATATATACATATATATTCAGTTGTATATAAATATAACATATATTTTTTACCTTATATTTTGTAATCTTTTCTTTAGTTTTTTAAAGTTATTTTGATATTTAAATTAATTGTGAATTTATTTTTTTTGTATATGTGTTTGTCTTTAAATTAGAAGAGTAAATGTTTTATTGGAAATAAAGTTTGTAATAAAATATAATAAAAAATCACGAAATCCCGAATTTTCCTCAAAAATCCCGGGGTCTCGAAATATATACATAATTTTCTTAATCCCGAATCCCGCGATTTGCGAAACTCAGTCATAATCGCCATCCCTAGTATGTACTGGGAGAATGTGGTGGGAATTAAAACAAATATTAAAGCTTTACAAATATAAATGAAAAATGTGTGTATCCATATCCATGTACCTGTATGTAAATAATGTATATCCCACCGCATTAACATGAATATCATGGATTTCGTGTGTGCAAATATGGTTATTCGATTTTAAATACCGGCTCAGCTCTGCATGTATTAAGTAAATATTTACATAATATATGAAATGCGTAACGCCTGTTGTCAACACATCCGGATGAGGAGGGCGGCTTTGCCGCCGTCGGTGTCAGTGATGGCGATGATCGAATTGCCAAATGAATAATAGCGGAAACAGCAGCAACGCCACCAGGAACACTATGCATCAAGAAATACCTATATATTTTTTCTTTGGTAACACATAATAAAGTAGAAGTATCCTACAATTTTGCCATTTTTTTCAGAAATCTAGAGATCCGATATATACCAAATTTCACTGAAATTTTAAGCACCATAAATTTCCTATATTCATTTAAAATAATTTACTTAATAATAAGAATTGATTTAATGTGGACAAGTATTTTAAAAACAGGTTAGAAAATATCAGTCGGGTAAACCGACTAAGGTATACCTCACTCTGAGAGTAATGTAATATGGAATATTACATGAATTAATCCGTCAATTTATGTGGGACGTACCAGAAGGAGTTAAAACAAGTAAGAAAGTTTCAGTCGGGTAAACCGACTAAGGTATACACTCACTTTGTGAGTAATGTAATATTGAATATTACACGCATTATTCTGTCAATTTGTGTGGGAGGTACCAGAAGGGGTTTAGAAATAAACCTATATTTCGCTGAATAGTAGATACTTTAAATACATTGCACTTTGCCAAATTATAAGCGTTTATGTGGACTGGCATATTAACCTTATGATATATTAAATTGTGGTATGATTTAGCAATTTTGTGTGGGAGGTACAAAAAGGGCGTGGTGCTAACGCCCATTTTTCACTGGGCTATAGATATTATAAAAGCATTACACTGTACAAAATTTCAAGTATTTTTATACTCTGGTATTAAGGTTATAAACTGTTAACTTTTGGTGAAAAATGGTATTTTTTGTGTGGGAGGTACCAAAAGGGTCGTGACAATAACACCCATTTTTCACTGGACTGTAGGCACTATAAAAGCATTACACTGTACAAAATGTCAAGTATTTTTAAACACTGGTATTTATGTTATAAGCTGTTAACTTTTAGTGCTAAATGGTGCATTTGTGTGGGAGGTACCAAAAGGGGCGTGCCAACTTCGCCCATTTTGCTCGAGTTGATAGCGACTAATAAGCTAATACTATGTGTGGAATTTCAAAAGATTAGAATAAGTACAATAGCAGTTATTAAATGATATATACCCTCGTCACACTAAAGTGAGGGTATAAAAATGCACCTATTTGCAAAACAATAGATACTTCAAATACTTTGCACTGTACCGAATTGTAAGCGTTTATGTGCACTGGTGTGGGAGGTATCAAAAGGGGAGTGTTAATAACGCCCATTTTCACTGTTGAAAATGTTGTAGTATTTTCTTGCATTGGACCTCACGTTTGTAAGCTGTTAACTTTTTGTACAAAATGGTCCATTTGTGTGTGTGGTACAAATCAGGGCATGCCAATAACAAAATTCGTTACTCCCAAACGAACAAATAGATAAACGAAATTCGTTTGCAGTCTATGTTTGTCGCAAACGATTTAGGTTTATATTAATACCCAAAGAAACGTTTATAACAAACGGTTAGAGTACTTATCGTAAATGATTTATATTTATTACAAACCCTGTGAAACGTTTGTTGCAAACGGTTATTGCGTTTGTCACAAGTAATATGTGTTTATCCCAAACCTTATGAAACGTTTGAGGCAAACGGTTTTTGCGTTTGTCACAAGCAATACCTGTATACTCGTATTAATAATTGAGAAAACGTTTGTCGCAAAACAATAATTTGTTTGTATTATGAAATTTTTTTAAATGTTTTATAATCAAAAATGTAAATTTTTTTTTGTAAAATGCACCCGGGAACTCCGCCGCAAACACGTCTGCTATATTGTAATTGAGTTGTAGACAAATAAGAATGCACGTTTGTTGGAACATATTTAAAATTTACGAGACCATTGTATGGATCAAAGCGAGATGTTTTCTTACCATATAGCTAATTTTTTAGCCAAAAGTGAACTTCATAGATCAATATTAAAAAAATATCCACTTCCGTGAATGGATATGAATGGTAAATGACATGAAAATCTTCGGGTGAAAATCGTGTTGCATAGTGTTATTAAAAAACAAATTTACCTCTTTAGTGATAAACATTTCAGCTATTTTTAAAGGTTTATAATAAGCAAATTCCGAAAACAAAAAACTAGAGTACAAAAATAAATGCCCAACAGCACTCGAATCTACGTTTGCTGAGTACGATTGCAAATGTTGTGAAGTGCTGCAACAGTTCGGAGGGAGGGATACATATAAAAATCTCCAGCACCGTCGACAGAGTTGTTAATAAAACAACACGCACAAACAACTCCCGCATATTATGCCAATACTTACAAAATGTAGGTGTTGGCGTTCTCACAAAATGAGAACAAGTTACGCTCTTTGTTCTTCTAACTCTCTTTAAAATGTTAAACATGTTTAATGTGTTTCCTTAAACGTTTCTCGTTTACCGTAAACGTAAACTTTTTCATTCGCTGGAAATATTTCAATGTTTGCAATACTATAAAAGTACTATAAAAGCATTACACTGTATATAATTTCAAGTATTTGTATGAACTGATATTAAAGCTATAAGCAGTTAACTTTTTTTACAAAATGGTCCATTTGTGTGGGAGGTACCAAAACAGTTGTGGCAACTTCGCCCATTTTTTTCGAGGTGATAGCGACTAATAAACTAACAATATGTGAAGAAATTCAAAAGATTTAAATAAGTAGTATATAAGTTATTAAAGAACCAACATTTCAATAATATTAGCCCTTTGTGGGGAAGGAATTAGAAGGAGTGGGCCAATATGACCCATCTTCAAATTTAGACTGAGAATAACAAAACTATTATCAAATATCAATCCGTTACACCTTTCAAGAGTTATCTTGCGGTCTAGCAGACAGACAGACGGACGAAGGACATTACTTTAATGACATACAATGGCGCAAAACGGATTTCCGCCAAACATTCTTGGGGTCTTAGGTCACTCCTTCGATGTGTTACACTTTTGGTCCGTATCAAATTATTTATATACCCTCCTCAACTAAATTGAGGGCATACGAGTAAAAAACAACAAATACCTATCGACAACAACAAATACCTGTGCGGTCGGCCTACGGCCTGCGGCCTCGGCCTCTGTTTAAGACTTTCCCCTATGGACAGGATCCAAAGTTGGCAACGTGGAGCAAATCTTTTATGCGTAGTATCTCCTGTTTCTAGATTAATAGATGAAAATAATCCCCAAAAGGCAGACAAGAAAGGCGCAGTGAAATAACACCCAAGCCGAAAATGAAATAACACCCAAAAAAAAGATTGAAAATTGGGTTTGGGTGAAATTTCATTAACTTTGGGTTTTATTTCATTTTTTCAAGTTTTTTTAAATTTTTGTTACTAAGACCAAAATGAAATAAAACCCAAAATAAAATGAATTTGGGATTTATTTCATTCATTTTGGGTTTTGGGGATTTTTTCATTGTTTGGGATTTTTTTCATTTTCATCGAAATCTAATTTTTCTTGGGCCGTATTTCATTTTATTTGGGGATTATTTCATTGACATTCAAAATGAAATTTAGGAAAGTTTTTAATAATAAAATTGTTAGATATCGCTTCCTTGTCGTTAGGCGGTTAGAACCGAATGAACATATTGAACGGGGTAATTTTAGGGTGGGCCTTGAGAGTAGTAATCAGTTCTTAATAGTGCTTCAGAGATGAAAATTTACAAATTTTAAATTATAACAACTAGGAAAATTTAAGTTTTAGGGCCATGGATAGCTGATTACAGAAAACATACCAGATGGTACGATTGCATTATATCATGAAATTAATAAGCTTTAAATGTTTGGAAATGGTAAGTAAAATAAGATTTGCGACTATTTTGCTAGAGAGGCGATCAGTAACGGAACTGATTGGGTTTGTTCCCTTTTAATAATTTACGAATGATTACTACTGTAAGAGAAAAATTGAAGAAAAGATAAAGCAAGTGAAACAGAGAGACAAAAACCGCGGCGATTTTTTTGGCATATTTGTCGTCTGCTTTACTATTTCTTCATGTCAGAAAATTTTATGGAAATATGTTGGAAGAGAAAACACGAATAGGAATTAATGGAGACGAAAAATAGGTAAAAAATCGCGGCGATTTTTAACCTATTTTTCGTCTCCATTAATTCCTATTCGTGTTTTCTCTTCCAACATATTTCACACACGAAGTTTCAGTTCTCTTCCAACAGTTTTTGAACATGAAGAAATAGTAATGTAGATGAAAAATGGGTTAAAAAATCGCCGCGATTTTTTTACCTATTTTTCGTCTGCATTACTATTTCTTCATGTTCAAAAACTGTTGGAAGAGAACTGAAATTCATATGTGAAATAGTTTGGAAGAGAATTCTCTTCCAAAAGTTTTCATGAATTCTCATGTATTATATTCCAGAAGTTTTCAAACGTCAAGAAATAGCAATGCATTACAAAAAATAGTTCAGAAACATTTTTTTGCAAAGCACAAAAAAATATTTGTCTAGACGAATAAATTTAATTTGGAGTTTATTTCATTTGTTTGGGGTTTTTTTCATTGGAAGTTATTTCACTTTTTTTTGGGGGAATTATTTTTTTTTTTATTTATCTAATATTTTTTGGGGGTTGTTTCATTTATTATTTGGCTATTTTTTCATTTAATTTGGATTTTATTTCACAATTAATCTTTGGGCGTTATTTCATTTCATTTGGGTCATATTTCATTGGGGGTTATTTCATTTTCTGCTTGGGTGTTATTTCACTTGGGGGTTATTTCGTGGCGCCGACAAGAAATGAAAGGAAACCCCAAAAAGCAGACAAAAAATGAAATTAAGCCTCAAATAAAATTGTTGTTGTTTGATATGTTATTTTTTGGGGTCAATATTCATAAAAATATTGGGGTGTATTTTCCTGGGGCCCAATTTCATTCCGCCACCTATCGATCGTTGTGTAGGTTTTAGAAAAGTAGATAGTCTTTACTAAAATGTTTCCATTTTATTCTATACATATTGAGCAAATCAAAAACCGCAGAACTACGCACGTCATTAAAGTTATGCACAAAAGCATTGTGCTTTACAAAATATCAATTGTTTTTGTATTAACATTTTGAGCTGTTAATTTTTGGCACAAACTGGATCATTATGTGGGAGATGTGCTTAAAGGGCGTGGCATCATTTCTTAAGTTAAAAGTGACGAAAAATCTATATATCTACATGTCAGGCTCACTTAGACAATGTAGTCCATTTTGATATCATGGAAGCGTTAGGAATACGAAAATTTTTTCTTAGCCCTTCTTTACATTTTTCTGCCCAGCTTCGGATTTTAAAGTAAAGAAATTAAAGCTAGTGAGTCGCCTTCTAGAGGAGGGGAAACGGACTCAGAAAGTGTCGTCAGAGAAAATATTGATACCGACTTTAGTCAGAGCATTATTTGCACTATGCAACAAAATTTGTGTCGAAGGGCTGTGCATGAAATTTGTTGGTGTGATATGGTGTCCTAAACAAGAAAAAAAAAATATTTAAAAATAATTACCATAAACTATTTTTTTAAAAGAAATTTCGCCCCAGAATGTGAGTTGGTGCGTGCTCGCTTATGAGTTTAGGGGTCGTGGGTTCGATTCCCAACAGAGGCTCTGGTCTGACGCTGCAAAATCTAGCCATATGGTCTTTGTAACCCGGCTTTTCCCTGGGTCGTAAAATTAGAATATAAATTTACTTTGTATTGTAATTCATATAAATAAATAAATAAAAAAAATTCTTTAAAATTCTCATTTTCTTGGAAAGTGTCTTTAGTATTTGAACCATATTTTTTGAAGTATATGCTTGGTAAAACTCGAATATATCTTATGAGACCTTCAAGTATTAATAATGACACCTTCCCGTGAAAACAGAAGTTTAGTAACTGTCGTTAAAATAATCAGAAAAAATTAATTTTAACAGATTCACTTTAATTTTGGTATGTGTCAAAGATTGACTATGTTGGTCCACTCCTTCGAGTACCTCCCCCCACAAAGGGTCAACATTTAGTGAAATATTGATTATCACATAACTTCTATACTACTATTCAGAATCTTTGACCATTCCACACTTAGTACCTCCCATACAAATGGACCATTTTGCACAACAAGTTAACGGCTTATAACATGGTTTCCTGCACATTCAAATACATACCTGGAATTTTGTACAGTGTAATGTTTTTATAGTACCCATAGTATATTATTTGTTTGATACATACCAAACAAAATTGCTAAAATAACAAATATGAAAAATATTCTTTTTGAATTTTCCTAGATATGACCCATATTTTTACAATATGGGTCATAATTTATACATTTATCCATAAAAATTTTGAAAATAGACATTGTTTTCTTCATTAGCTTTCAAGAAATGGAACAAACTCTTTTTTTGCGATTTTTTTCTAGTTTTTATGCATTTTTCGTGCAAGAAAACAAAGATTTGTTTCTAATTATTTTAACGACTTTTGCTAAACTTCTGTTTCTACGTGAAACTGATGTTTTCAGCATTTCTAGCCCTTATAATTTCCTTTAATTTAAACCGTATCCCGGCTTTATCGAACTTATACTTCAAAAATATGGTGCAAATACTAAAGTTAATTTCCATGAAAATTGGAATTTTACAAAAAAAAATTAAAATAAATCTTTATCAAAAAAAAAATTGTTTTAGCTTCATCAAATAGTATGCCTCAATCTGTTAAAAAAAAGTTTTAGGTCTCGGACACAAAAAAAATAGTTTTGTTGCATAGTGTTATCAGTAACTTCGCTAATCACGTTAGTGATAAGGCAGTCTTTTTGCAATGTGATCCAACCATTTCGTTCTGATCTATCATATTACAGTCGTAGCATAATTAATGTCTGGAAGCATTAGACGTAGTACAACATTTGTTGTCCCATTTGTTACCATATGTTATTGAATCCCCCCTCGACGAACATATCGATACCACCATTCTAAAACATGCTAAGTCGACTTAGCACGTTTTTAGGGAGATTGAATATTTAATTTTTAAATATTCCAAACTATATTCGGTCAAAAGTTGGTGGTTATCATTCAACTAAATCAAAAGTTGTTCACAAAACATTACAGTTGCTTCTATTTCCATCAAAAAGGAATTCCACACAAATTAAAAAAAAATTCTCAAACTTTGATCGCCTTCCTGAAAAAGTACCTATTTGCACTTAGCATAGTTTAGAATGGAGATATCGATATATATAAGAAATAAATATAGTATATTCCTTAACAGGGAAAGATTCTTCAATAAAGCTGACTAGATTTTGCAGGACGGTGTCGGGCGGTTTGCAGTTTCTGAAGGCTTGTTGTTGATTGGATAGTAGACTGTGATAAATTTCTGTCCTAAGGTAACTATCGATAAATATCTCATAGGTTTTAAGGAGAAATTACTATAGACTAATCGACCGGAAGTCCTTAGCTCCTGTACAGGACTTTTTTCCTGCTTTTACAATAAAGACATCCTTGGTTTTCCCCATTTTGTTGGTATATAGGCCTACTTGATAGGCTGCACTTGAAAGGAATCCTCAACTGATGTACTCAATTCCTCTATTTCCCTGAAAGCCAGCCCATCGATATTACATAGTCGGATTTATTTGTTTCTTTTTCAGTTATGTTGTCCAATATACCTTGAAAAAATGGTTGTTGCATAGTGTAAATAAGACCAAAGCAACAACTACCCCGAATAACAGTAACGGAAGAGGAGTATTGGAACAGTACTCCTCCAGTAATATTTTCTTCCTCTCCGGCATTAACGAAATGGCCACACAATGCACAGTCGCGCATAAAAATGAAAGATGATGGGAATTTGTGGTCGATGTCGATGTTATTGTTGTTGGTGTGCTGTCTTATACTGCATTCAGCAACATACAACATTCGGTGGTGTATCGAATGAACATCATAATTTGCAAAAGGCAATCTGCATACATACAGAGCGAGATACAAACGGCATAACCACAAATGTATATACATATGTACTATATACACACACATTTTTACAGAGTACTCATGCGTAGGCATGTACGTACGAACATCGTCGCTGATCCACATTCATGCCGCAGACCATTTTTGCATATTTATTTCGCTATTAATTAAATTACATTGTGCAAATTGCATGTTCAAGGATGCCAAAGGATATACTCACACACACACTCACACTCACATACACATGTACGTGTAAATGATTATATTGATGCCATCCATTTCCATCACACAAGTAGACTATCATCAACCATCACCACTTACATACATACGTACATCCAAACATACAAAAAGACGGACAGATACAATTGGTGTATGACAATACTTTGTGCAATGTTTACAACTCCAACTCTCATCTCTGTCGAGTTCATCCCACTTTGATTGCATTCGCAAAGGAGTATGGGATCCTATGGGCGAGTGTATGAGTGCGTCGCTGTCGTCTGTGTCTTATCGAACATTTAAAGTGAATTTAGCTGTAATTTGCATTAAATGCCTTTTGCCAAAATGGGGGAGACAATTTGCCATTTAAGGTTAGATGAATGGTATTACCAAGTCCTCTGTTGTCGGTACAGTATGACAAGTATGTTGATTGGTACAAGGGATGCCAAATCATTTAATTTTTGCTGAAAAAGCAGACAAGTCATCCACCATCGAAATATTTTCAACTTCAGAGAACTCTTCGAACATTTACGAATTGTCAGAAAATAGTATTTTAAGGCAGTCGATCGCAACCGGGGAGCAGCGAATCCCCAGAGCTCGTTATGGATCTCCTCTGGAAGTGAGTACATTTATTAACAATGTTACTACTTTGTATGTTTGCTATATTTGAAATATATTTATTGGTATTTTTTGTGAGGAATGCGACTTTTAAAAATCTCTAAAAATTAAATTTCAAAACGAGAATATGCTTGGGCAAAACCACTGCTGAATTCCCTTAGCTTCCTTATTTTCCCATAAATTTGCCTTCAAGATTTGCTTTTCT
Organism: Eudasyphora cyanicolor; assembly: GCA_963930755.1. NCBI lineage: Eukaryota > Metazoa > Arthropoda > Insecta > Diptera > Muscidae > Eudasyphora > Eudasyphora cyanicolor. The sequence goes on along the minus strand of OZ005736.1, from coordinate 167,902,814 downwards.
AATGAAAATACTAGCGTATACCCTTTGCAGCCCCCAAATTTCATTTGCATAATAATCTCGAAACCTAGAAATATAGTTTTAGATATATTATATATGTAGTATACATTTTTATGCATCTGCCCTTGTTCAACGTATGGATGTTCTCGCTATAACATAACTACATGCTTAAATACATACTTATACGAATTATTTCTTTCACTGATTCAGTAGTGCCCTCAAAGTAACCGATTGATTTCAAATTTGGTATGTCGTAATGTTTTTTTTCTATCTCCGGCTAAGCTAGACGACGGGCCATATTGGTCCACTCCTTCTAGTACTTCCCACACAAAGGGTTACAATTTTATGAAATATTGATTCTCTAATAAAGTTTATGCTAATTACTCGAAACGGTGGCATGTCATAACGTCCAGTGACATAATGTCCATGGACTTTATGACACTTTGGTTCGCGTAGCCGGTATTGGATATTCTCTAGAGGAGAAATCTTAAGTCCCAGCCGAAGGCCGGCCACTCTAAATCACTTAGATCCGCGTACCCATATTTGGACATACCTCCGATAAGAAAAACTTTAACCAAAGCCTAAGGCCGGCCACCCAGATATGCTCCACGTAGCGGGCTTTGAAAATGTAGATAACTCGAAAGTCGTCTTCCAAGATAACTTACAGACTACATGGTCTATTCCGTGTCAACTATACCCAAGGGCGTAGAGACAACACTTTTGTGGACATTGTGACACTATCGAAAGTGTCATTACGTCCATGGACCTTATAAAACATTTTATAGTGTCATAACGTCCATGGACACTATGTCCCTGAACTTTATGACATGCGAAAAATTCCAGTGGTAATGAATGATATAAACACCTAAAAGTTTGTTATTGTTTTATAAATTTAGGAGATCTGAGGTTGGGATGGATTTGGTAATAATGGTCGCCGAATTACATTTTTTATACATATTTATAAAATTCTAAAAATAAAAATAAAGCTGGATCAAAAATTGTTGGTTGGTGGACTGTTTGTGGAACTTCCCCATGTGTCAACGGTGACCAAACAGAAACTTGAACGTGACAGATACTTTTGTATTTAATATTCCACGAGTTTGTGGAAGGTACAAGTTTGTATGGGAGGTACCATAACAGGTTAAACAAATACACCTATTTTACGCTGAACATTAGATACTTTAAATACATTGCACTGTGCCGAATTATGAGCGTTTATATGCACTGGCATATTAACGTTATGAGATATTAATTTGTGGTATGATTTGGTCATTTTGTGTGGGAAGTACAAAAAGGGGAGTGGTGATAACGCCCATTTTTCACAGGGCTATAGGCACTATAAAATCATTACACTGTACATAATTTTAAGTATTTTCATGCCAACTGTCAACTTTTGGTGCAAAATGGTGCATTTGTGTGGGAGGTACCAAAAGGGGCTTGGCAACTTCGCCCATTTTTTCGAGTTGATAGTGGATAATAAACTAATACTATGTGTGGAATTTCAGAAGATTCGAATAAGTAGTATAGCAGTTATTAAAGAATCAATATTTCACAACACGTTAACCCTTTGTGGGGGAGGTACTAGAAGGAGTGGACCAATACGACTCACCTTCGAACTCAGCCGGAGATAGACAAAAATATTACCACATACCAAATTTGAAGTCAATCGGTTACTCCTTTCGAGAGTTATCGTGCGCACCAGCCAGCAGACAGACAGACGGACGGACGGACATCTCTCATTCGACTTAAAATAACCCAAAACGAATATCCGCCGAACATACTTAGGGTCTTAGATCACTCCTTCGATGTGCTACACTTTTGGCCGTAGCAAATGATATATACCCTCGTATCACTAAAGTGAGGGTATAAAAAATTTTGTGTCCGTGACTTTTTTTCCAGATTTAGACACACTATTTTATGAAAGCAAACAAAAATTTTTTTATGGTAAAGTTTTCTTAATTTTTATACCCTATACCACACTGTGGTACAGGGTATTATAAGTTTGTTTCACGGCAGATGTTTGTAACACCTGAAAATAACACAGCTAGACCCACCTTAAAGTATACCGATCGACTCAGAATCACTAGCTGAGTCGATTTAACGATGTCTGTCCGTCCGTCCGTCTGTCCGTCCATGTAAAGTTGTTCGTCGACTACAGGTCGCAATTTCACTCCGATCGTTCTGAAATTTTGCAGTTTAGAGTATTTCGCGGCTATTAAGATCGCTATTGAATTTGGTTGAAATCGGTTCAGATTTAAATATAGCTCCCATATATATCTATCGTCCGATTTGGCCTTTTAGGCCTATAGAAGCTGTATTTTACATCCAATCATTTTGAAATTTAGAATGGTAGAGTTTCTTGATCCATGAACCAACATTGCCGAATTTGAAGAAAATCGGTTAAGATTTAGCTATAGCTCCCATATATATGTTTCGTCCGATTTTGCTCTTTAGTCCTGTAGAAGCTGTATTTTACATCCAAGCATTTTGAAATTTAGAATGGTAGAGTTTCTTGATCCATGAACCAACACTACCGAATTTGAAGAAAATCGTTTAAGATTTAGCTATAGCTCCCATATATATGTTTCGTCCGATTTGCCCATTTAGTCCTATAAAAGCTGTATTTTACATCCAATTGTTTTGAAATTTAGAATGGTAGAGTTTCTTGATACATGAACCAACACTACCGAATTTGAAGAAAATCGGTTAAGATTTAGCAATAGCTCCCATATATATGTTTCGTCGGATTTGGCCCTTTAGTTCTATAGAAGCTGTATTTTACATCCAATCGTTTTGAAATTTAGAATGGTAGAGTTTATTGATCCATGAACCAACACTACCGAATTTGAAGAAAATCGGTTAAGATTTAGCTATAGCTCCCATATACATGTTTCGTCCGATTTGGCCCTTTAGTCCTGTAGAAGCTGTATTTTACATCCACTCCTTTTGAAATTTAGAACGGTAGAGTTTCTTGATCCATGAACCAACACTGCCGAATTTGAAGAAAATCGGTTAAGATTTAGCTATAGCTCCCATATATATGTTTCGTCCGATTTGGCCCTTTAGTCCTATAAAAGCTGTATTTTACATCCAATCGTTTTGAAATTTAGAATGGTAGAGTTTCTTGATCCATGAACCAACACTACCGAATTTGAAGAAAATCGGTTAAGATATTGCTATAGCTCCCATATATATGTTTCGTCCGATTTGGCCCTTTAGTTCTATAGAAGCTATATTTTACATCCAATCCTTTTGAAATTTAGAATGGTAGAGTTTCTTGATCCATGAACCAACACTACCGAATTTGAAGAAAATCTGTTAAGATATAGCTATAGCTCCCATATATATGTTTCGTCCGATTTGGCTGGAATTTCGACTGGAATCAAGGTTATAAGCCGTTATCTTTTTGTACAAAATGATCAATTTGTATGGGAGGTACCAAAAGGGTCGTGGCAACTTCGCCCATTTTTCTCCAGATGATAGCGACAAAGAACCTAATTCTATGTGTTGATTTGGAAAGATTCTGAATAGAATTGTAGATGTTATGAGATAATCAATATTTCACAAAATGTTGACCCTTCGTGGGGATGGTTCTCGAAGGAGTGGACCAACATAAACCATCTTTGACCTTAACCTAGGATAACAAAAATTATTGACACATTACCAAATTGTGTGTAAGTCCGTTTATCATGCCGAAAGTTAGTACAGACCGACAGGCTGGCGGACATTGCTAAAATGACTTCAAATGGCCCAAAACTGATTTCCGCCAATTATTCTTGGAATCTCTTAGGTCACTCCATCGATGTGTTACACTTTTGGCTCGCAGCAGCTGATATATAATTATGTTGAAATTCTCATATTTCTTCCAAAAGTGCTATAATTTCTGCATTTTCTATAGATTTTCTTGAAATGGGAATGGTTTTCTTTGTAAGGATTTTAGCTTTCAAAAGTTGGAACAAATATATTTTTGCTATTTTTTTTGTGGTCCTCATAATTTTCTTTAATTTAAACTATATCAAGCATATACTTAAAAAAATATGGTCCAAATACTAAAGGCACCTTCAAAGCAAATGTGAATTTTAAAAATATTTTTTTTAAAAAGCTTTACCATAATAAAAAATTGAAATATTTTTTTCGCGTTTAGGACACCATATTACACCAGAAAATGTTATGCACATCCCTTTGACCAAATTGTTGGTGCACAGTGTTACTAACATTGTTCCTTATATTTTCCTGATTTTTGTAAACATTTCGAAAATTTGACAACACTGGCCAAAGTAAACATTTACTTTAACCAACACACACACAAATATTGTTGTTAAAGGATTAAATGGATGGATGCATGAGTACATTTCAGTACCAGCCAAGCTTAAGGGCGGACTTGCAACATTCTACTCGTATCTTTGTAGTACACAAATAACCCCAGATACGTATATGTTAGCTTTTGTATCAGTATATGGTGTGTGTATAGTTTTATATCAGTGATTGGTATGTTGGAGCAAATGACGTTATTACAAAATTCCTGTGGTCACATCAAAATCAATTTACAATAGAAATTTCGAAGGAACCACACCACTGTTTGGTTTGAGTTCCCACATACATCCATTCATTCATCCATACGATATTTGCATAGATCCCTGCAGGAACTCAAACTAGCACAGAACTCATATAAGCGCTATTAAAGACTAGGTTTGGAATCACATTTTCACGTCTTGGGGAGGCGAATTTAACATGGAGATGTGATAGGACGAAACCTTTCGCCAATCATTTGTCTAGTTACTAGCAATGAACTAATGGCACAATTAGTATTTTAAAACTTTGACAGTCAGTTTGAAAAACCTTGAAATGATAATAAAGTATTTATATTATTGATTGTCGTAAAAATCGAAGAGGATTGATACATTTACGCCTGTCTGTCGTTCCGCCTGACTACCCGTATATCTGTCTGTGGAAATCGCGTTGCAATCCGTAATAATAAGGCTGAATTGGACAAATTTGGAAGAATTATTTCTTATATTTGCAGATCGTTTGGGATTTTAAATGAGCAGAATCTTTGAGAGCTTTGCTTTTAAAACCCTATAGTTCAGATAAAGACGGTCGTATTTGACACAAAAGAAGCGTGGTATCCACCAAACCAAGGATCCAAATCGTACCAAAATTAAATAGGTCATAACTGTAATAAAAATACTCACAAACTCATGATATTCGGTACATTGCAATATTATTCAAAAACAATTTATGTTGAAAACACCAAACCGTACGTCGGTGTACACATAAGGGTTAAGTACCATCTTCTGGTATCCCCCACACAAATCAACAAAGTCATAAGAACATAATTTACGCATATTTTGATACCCCAATTTTAGCAAAGGAGGGTATATAAAGCGTGATCCATTTCGAGGTTCCCTACTTTTTTAAAGAAAAAAACACAGACAATTCGAAATGAATGGGGAATGTTTATTATCATTTGAAAGAACATTCTTTGGCATTTATTTTTTGAAAATTATGTATATCAAATGTTGGCCGCGGCTACGTCTCAGATGGTCCATTCGTTGAGTCCAATTTTCGATGACTCGTTCGAGCATTTCGACTGGTAACTGGGGAATGACACGCGTCATGTCTGCCCCAAGGCCTTAATCGAAGCGGGTTTGTCCACATAAACTTTAGACTTTACATATCCCAACAAGGATAAGTCTAACGGTGTGATATCACACGATATCACACGATCTCCCAAATGCGGCAATTTTGCTTGTTTACATACCCATTGAGCCAGAAATGGGACTCATCGCTGAACAAAATTTGGCTCTAAAACGTCGGATCTTCTTGGAACTTTTCAAGAGCGCATAGAGCGAAGCGATGTCGATTGGGAAGGTCGGGCGGCTTCAGTTCTTGCATAAGCGTTATGTTGTATGCTTTCAATTTAAGATCTCGACGTAAAATGCGCTAAGTCGTTCCATACGTCAGTCCGAGTTGCTGCGAACTGCGCCGAATCGACTCTCCACGGCCTTCGTGTACACTCTCAGCTACGGCCGCTACATTTTCTTCACTGCGTGCTGGACGTGATCTATTGGGTTGAATATTATCCAATAATGAATGCTGGGTCTCAAGATGGGTGATGGTGTTGCGAATAGTACGCTCAGTAGGCCGATTATGTTGACCATAAGTTGAGCGAAGTGCACGAAACACATTCCCCACAGAACGTGAATTTTCGTAATAAAGTTGAACGATTTGTAAACGTTGTTCAGGCGTAAGTCTTTCCACGATGAAATGCCAAACAATACTAAACAAAAACCAGTAAGGAAAGGCAGAAAGTCGGGCGGGGCCGACTATATAATACCCTACACCTCCCTAACAATGCGATAAGGGTCATTGCCATAATAATTTGGAATAATTGGTAAATGGGTAGAAACATATTATCTAATTCTGAAACGATAATCGCTAAATTAAGCAATATCCGTTCCTAAATTGAGAAACATCTTTCTGGAAAACTTTTTTAATGATCGGAAGTAAAATACAACTTCTATAGCGGTTTGATACCAAATCAGGAGGAACAATCAATATAAATCTGAACCAATGTTCCCTGAATACTCATTCATGTAAAAAGACCTCCTTCTGTCGAATTTCGTACTGATCGCATATAAAATACAGTCTCTACAGCGTCTACATGTCAAATCGGGGGTAACGTATATATGGGGGCTATATCTAAATCTGAACCGATTTCTTCCAAATTTAACAGTGTTCATTCATATAATAAGAAACCTCTTTCTGCCGAATTTCATACCGATCGGACATAAAATAACATTTTTACAGCGCTTACAAGTCAAATCGGGGGTTACATATATATGGGGGCTATATCTAAATCTGAACCGATTTTCTCCGAATTTAGCAGTATTCCTTCATGTAATAAGAAACCTCTCTTTGCCGAATTTCGCACTGATCGGACATAAAATAACATTTTTACAGCGCTTATATGTCAAATCGAGCGTAATGTATATATGGGGGCTATATCTAAATCTGAACCGATTTCTTCAAAATTAAACAGAGTTCATTCATGTAATAAGAAACCTTTTCCTGTCGAATTTCATACTGATCGGATATAAAATAAAGTTTTTACAGCGCTTACATGTCAAATCGGGGCTAACATATATATGGGGGCTATATCTAAATCTGAACCGATTTTAACCAAATTCAATAGGGATCGTCCTTGGGCCAAAAAAAAATACGTGTAAAGTTTCGTCGAGATCGGACCATAATTGTGACCTGTACTTTGATTACAAGAATACATGCACAGACGGACAGACAGACAGACAGACAGACAGACGGACAGACGGACATAGCTAAATCGACTCAGAAAGTGATTCTAAGTCGATCGGTATAAGAAACGATGGGTCTATTTCTTCTCCTTTTGGGTGTTACAAACAAATGCACAAAGTTTTAATACCCTGTACCACAGTGTGGTGTAGGGTATAATAATATGACAGCATGACGCGACTCACACGTGATCTGTCAAAAAAGGCTATTGAAAAAAGTATCTGTACTTGGATCACCCGTTATAAAACCATTACACTGTTCAAAATTTCAAGTCTTTGTATGCACCGGTATTTAAGTTACAAGCTGTTAACTTTTGCTGCAAAACAGTACATTTGTGTGGGAGGTACCAAAACGACCGTGCAATTACGTCCACATCTCACTGGACTCTAGGTGCTATAAAAGTATTACACTGTACAAAATTTCAAGTACTTATATTTGCATGAAGCGATATTAAAGCTAAGAGCACTTAACTTTTGGTGAAAAATGCTTTATTTGTGTGGGAGGTACCAAAAGGGGCGTGGCAACTTCGCAAATTTTTTTTGAGGCGATAGTGACTAATAACCCCATACTATGTTTAGAACTTCAGAAGATAAGTAGTATAGAAGTTATTAAATAATCAATAATTCTCTAAATATTAACCCTTTGTGGGGAAGGTACTAGAAGGAGTGGACCAATATGGCCCATCCTCAAGCTTAGCCGGAGGTAGAAAAAATATTACCACTTACCAATTTTGAAGGCAATCGGTTACTCCTTTCGAGAGTTATCGTGCGCACCAGCCAGCAGATAGACAGACTGACAGCCAGACGGACGGACGTTGCTCATTCGACTTAATGACCCAAAACGGATATCCGCAGAACATACTTAGGAACTTAGGTCACTCCTTTGATGTGTTACACTTTTGGCCCGTAGCAAAATATATACCCTCGAATCACTAAAGTGAAGGGATAAAATATTACCTTGGCGCCGATTCAGCCCGAGAAGCCCACTGTTTTGACTGGTGTATTGTGGAGGATGGACGTTTTGTACACTCAGTAAAAACTCGTCCATATTGCGCTTGAACAACGCCAAACACTCCTGAGAAGTTGTCGCAAAATATAACATTTGTTAAGGAGGTACCAAAAGGGGCGTGCCAATAACGCATTTCGTTTAAAGGACTCTAGAACTATAAAAGCACTACACTATACAACATTTCAGAATTTTTATGAAGTGATAATAAAGCAGTTATATTTTGGTGCAAAATGGTCCATTTGTTTGGGAGGTACCAAAGGGGGTGTGGCAACTTCGCCCATTTTTCTCAAGGTGATATCGTCTAATAAACTAATACTATGTGCGGAATTTCCGAAGATTCGAATAAGTTATTAAAGAATCAATATTTCACTAAATATTAACCCTTTGTGGGGGAAGTACTAGAAGGAGTGGACCAATTGGTACTTCTTCGAACTTGGCCGGTTATAGAAAAAAATATTACAAACATATTAAATTTGAAGGCAATCGGATACTCCCTTTTAGAGTTATCGTGCGCAATAGCCACCAGAGGGACATATATACGGACGGACGGACATTCCTCATTATAATTAAAATGTCCCAAAGCGGATATCCGCCGAATATACTTGGGGTCTTAGGTCACAGCTTCGATAAAAAACTTCGATGGAATAAAAACTAGAATCATAATTTTATTAATCATTTACATTACTAGTGATACGGGGACAATTGCAAAGGCTAAGCAGGGATGTGATGTGTTCAGATATGGCTATTGATGAAAGGACGGTCGTTGGAGATGGTTGGAACAGTAGCAGTAGCCATCACCCTTTGCCGGCCCTCTGTCTAATGTTTGTTTGTCTATCGAAAAACTGTTGAGGTTTTCAAATCAAATCAATTCAATTCATATAGTGATCAGGTCTATCGTCCTCTCTGTGTTTTAGGGATGAGTGCGAGCGTGTTTTTTCGATTTTTAATTTAATTAAAATTTTTAAATAAACATACATATTCTGCAGTGTGAATTGTTGAAAGGGAACCATCGAGCTACAGTAGGGAATGTTGGCGTGGTATGGCGGGCGGTGCATGACATGAAAACGAAACATGTGTAAAAACTAATAAATTTCTATGTCACTTTGGTGATCATCATATATCACAGTGATGTTTTGTTTAAAAATAGTTTTCCCAGATCGAATTTTTAATTTTTTCCTCTTTCATTGGACCAAGAAGTCTTGTTGCTGATGTTGCTGTAGCCGGTGTATTAGAAATAATAAGCTTTTAGAAGTTGTATGTTAACAGATTCAACCGTTTACGATAACAAACCACAGATGTTAAGTGTTTTCCAAGTGCTTCTCGTGCCAGTGTCTCTGTCGTCCTCTTCCATGGGCCTACCCCTCCTCCTCCTCCTTGGTGATGTGTCGGCATTGGCACAGTGTGGCCACAATGGCATGTATTTCACTTTGTTTATCAAACATTAAGAACTTTAAAAATAAAACCAAACCAACTCAAAATCGAACGAACGAACGAATGAATGAAATCTATATATGCCGATCATTGGCATCATCATCGTCGTCATTAAAGTGTGATCACTTTCCCCTTTTTCCAAAAACAAAACTACAAGAACAGCAAATAGGGTGAAGTGTGGCAAGTGAGTGATGCTGATATATGACGGTCTTTGCCTCAAGTCGTCTTCTGTCTTCCTTCTTCGTTGGTGGAGTGGTTCAATAAGTTCACCTTTTTGTTCTTGTCTAAATTATTGGAAATTTCAATTCAAAACAAACTTTTTATGTAATTTATAGTCATGGGGTACTGCTGGCTTCACTTGCTGGCGTTTTGTGATGGCAAGGAGGGGGCGACTAGGCACTTCTGCGATGCGTAATGTTGCAACTTCCCTTTTGTGCCTCTCATTGAAATGTTGTTCAGGAATTTCAGCAATTTGTTGGAACATTTTGTTTGTAAACATTTGTGATTTGTCATTTCCGTCGAAGTGTTTAATTATACTAATAGTTTTGTGGGCGCATTGGCGTATGTTTTTGTGAAATTGTACAATTAACCCAGAAAATATTTGAAGCAGGAAACTTTTGCTCACACAATATGGTTGTGGACATTGCATATGTACATACTCCTAACTCCTATAATTCCAAAATGACTTTCAATTAACGGCATAAAATAATATTTCACCGAAAAAACAAACACATATAGATTAAAAAATACTCTACAGATGCATAGCAACATTTTTGGATTTAGACATCTGTAGAAACCTGTTGGAATAAGTTGAATACAGAATCAAAATCTAAACGGATATTATTTAAATTTGTCAATGTTTGTTCTTGGATTAGGAAACCCGTTTACAGCGATTAGATGACAGATCGGAGGAGACATAGTAACAGTTATCCATTTAGACCATTTTTATTTGGTTTGTACTGACCATATCGGTCAATGTTTTGATATAGCTCCCCTATAGAGGTCGCTCCAAAATACGAATTCTGAACCATAGATACCAGGTTTTTTAAGCAATTTCGCTGAAACTTTGTATTTTGTATTCAATTTTGACTAGAATTCATCACAGCAAAAATTTTGAAATCGGTTAATTTTTTGTTATAGTCCACCTATAGATGTCGCTCCCAAATGGCTTGTTTAAGCCATAAACACAACATTTTCTAAGCAATTAAGCTGAATCTTTGAAGTTTGTATTCTATTTAGGAATATGGACGACTTTGGTTCAGAAGTTACATTATAATGACTGATTCACCAAATGACGTTTCGAAAGCTAGAAAGCAATCTCATGGACACCTTGGGTAAATACCCCGTTAGTATTTGACACAAGATAAGAGCAGCTCACTTAATTTAATTGAAAACTGCTTAAAAAGGTAAGACAGTATTTATCCAAGTAGAGATCGAAGTATCTCTACTTCGATTTTTTTCAATATCCCTTTTTTGACAGATCACGTGTGAGTCGTGCCCGACCTTCCCAAGCGACATCGCTTCGCTCTATGGGCTCTTGTCAACATAATCGGCCTACAGAGCGTACTATTCGCGACACCATCACCCATCTTGAGACCCAGCATTCATTATTGGATAATATTCGACCGAATAAACCACGTCCAGCACGCAGTGAAGAAAATGTAGCGGCCGTAGCTGGGCCATCACCCATCTTGAGACCCAGCATTCATTATTGGATAATATTCGACCGAATAGACCACGTCCAGCACGCAGTGAAGAAAATGTAGCGGCCGTAGCTGAGAGTGTACACTAAGACCGTGGAGAGTCGATTCGGCGCCGTTCGCAGCAACTCGGTGTGACGTATGGAACGATTTGGCGAATTCTTCGTCGAGATCTTAAATTGAAAGCATACAAAATACAGCTTGTGCAAGAACTGAAGCCGCCCGACCTTCCCAAGCGACATCGCTTCTCTCTATGGGCTCTTGAAAAGTTCCAAGAAGATCCGACGTTTTCGAGCCAAATTTTGTTCAGCGATGAGGCCCATTTCTGCCTCAATGGGTATGGAATCAAGCAAAATTGCCGCATTTGGGACGAAGAACAACCTGAAGAGATTCAAGAGCTGCCACTTCATCCAGAAAAAACAACGGTTTGGTGTGGTTTGTGGGCCGGTGCAATCATCGGTCCATATTTCTTCAAAAATGATGCCGGTGAGAACGTAACCGTCAATGGTGACCGTTATCGTGCCATGAAATTGAAGCTCGTGATCTCGGCGATATTTGGTTTCAACAAGACGGCGCCACGCATCTCATCAATCAACCGATTTATTGAGAGAACACTTCGGTGAGCAGATAATTTCACGTTTTGGACCGGTCGATTCGACTTTTTCCTGTGGGGATATGTAAAGTCTAAAGTTAATGCGGACAAACCCGGTTCGATTCAGGCCATTCGCCAGTTACCAGGCGAAATGCTCGAACGAGTCATCGAAAATTGGACTCAACGGATGGACCATCTGAGACGTAGCCGCGGCCAACATTTGATAGACATAATCTTCAAAAAATAAATGCCAAAGAATGTTATTTCAAATTATAATAAACATTGCCCATTCAATTTGAATTTTTTTGTGTTTTTTTTAAGTAGGGAATCTCGAAGTGGATCACGCTTTACATCCCCACACTTCTCGTTTGGTTATTATTATGCCCCTGAAATTTGCGGGAAAGGCATCGTTTTATTTAATTTTTCCGTTTTTAATTCCAATTTTCGTGGAAGGTACCTTTAGAATTTTGACAATATTTTTGAAGTATAAAAAGTATAAAACACGTTAAATGAAGGCAATAATGATGGCTTGAAAGACCGCTTTCACGTAGAAACAGTAGATTTTTTTAGACAATGTTGATTTTTCGTTTTTTGCTGGAATGAAAAAAAAATAAAACATAGAGAAAAATCGAAGAAACTTTTCCATTTATTAACAGAAAACATCCTAACGAAGAAAACAATGCCAATTTGGAAACAATGTATGGATATATGTCGGAGTTATAACCCTTTGGTAGAAGTAAGAGAATTTCAAGAAATCATGTTTTTATACCCTCACTATTGTGAACGAGTGTATATAATTTGCTATGTGTCAAAAGTGTAACATATCGATGGATTGAGCTAAAACCTCAAGTATATATGTATGGCGCAAATCCGTTTTGAGCCATTTTAAGTAATTTGAGGAATGTCCGTCCGTATGTCTGGCTGGTGCGCACGATAGCTATCGAAAGGAGTATCTGACGGACTTCTTTTTTCTCTCTCAGGCTAAGTTCGAAATATTGGTGCACTCCTTCGAGTACCTAACTTGGTCGAAGGGAGCATTATGCTAAATGAAAAAAATGCTGTATGTTAATGTCTGACTGATTTCTTATTGTCAGAGTTACATAGTGGAATTTTATGAGGATCATTTTTGTGGAAGATCTTAACCCTTAATTTTGACCTTTTTTCGAAAATGTTAAAAAAGTAATTTCAAGAAAGACATTTAAGGATTGAAATATTCAACGAAAATTTTTGCCAGAAAATTTCAGTGGGTGTCGCCAAGGACACCAAAATTGTAAGTATAGCTCTTTATGTAAAAAAATACTATAATGTAAATTTAAAGCCGATGATGACTTTTCTATACGAAAAGGTCATCGTTGATGTCTTTTCTAGAATTATAGAGTCGCTCTTCTACTCCAATAATTTCACAGATATCACGGCTTTAAATTTACATTATACTATTTATACCCTACACCACACTGTGGTACAGGGTATTATAAGTTTGTTTCACGGCAGATGTTTGTAACACCTGAAAATAACACAGCTAGACCCACCTTAAAGTATACCGATCGAATCAGAATCACTAGCTGAGTCGATTTAACGATGTCCGTCCGTCCGTCTGTCCATGTAAAGTTGTTCGTCGACTACAGGTCGCAATTTCACTCCGATCGTTCTGAAATTTTGCAGTTTAGAGTATTTCGCGGCTGTTAAGATCGCTGTTGAATTTGGTTGAAATCGGTTCAGATTTAGATATAGCTCCTATATATATCTTTCGTCCGATTTGGCTCTTTAGTCCTATAGAAGCTGTATTTTACATCCAATCGTTTTGAAATTTAGAATGGTAGAGTTTCTTGATCCATGAACCAACACTACCGAATTTGAAAAAAATCGGTTAAGATTTAGCTATAGCTCCCATATATATGTTTCGTCCGATTTTGCTCTTTAGTCCTGTAGAAGCTGTATTTTACATCCAATCTTTTTGAAATTTAGAATGGTAGAGTTTCTTAATCTACGAACAAACACTACCGAATTTGAAGAAAATCGGTTAAGATTTAGCTATAGGTCCCATATATATGTTTCGTCCGATTTGGTCATTTAGTCCTATAAAAGCTGTATTTTACATCCAATCATTTTGAAATTTAGAATTTGAAGAAAATCGGTTAAGATTTAGCTATAGCTCCCATATATATGTTTCGTCCGATTTGGCCCTTTAGTCCTTTAAAAGCTGTATTTTACATCCAATCATTTTGAAATTTAGAATGGTAGAGTTTCTTGATCCATGAACCAACACTGCCGAATTTGAAGAAAATCGGTTAAGATTTAGCTATAGCTCCCATATATATGTTTCGTCCGATTTGGCCCTTTAGTTCTATAGAAGCTGTATTTTACATCCAATCATTTTGAAATTTAGAATGGTAGAGTTTATTGTTCCATGAACCAACACTACCGAATTTGAAGAAAATCGGTTAAGATTTAGCTATAGCTCCCATATACATGTTTCGTCCGATTTGGCCTTTAGTCCTGTAGAAGCTGTATTTTACATCCAATCATTTTGAAATTTAGAATGGTAGAGTTTCTTGATTCATGAATATGAAGAAAATCGGTAAAGATTTAGCTATAGCTCCCATATATATGTTTCATCCGATTTGGCTCTTTAGATCCAATCGTTTTTATACCCTACACCACACTGTGGTACAGGGTATTATTTAAGTATAAAATGTCCCAAAAGTAAATTTATGTAAACAATTTATACATGAATTACAAAATTTATATATCAGACTTATTCAATATTACGAGAGTGGTGTAGGGTATTATATAGTCGGCACCGCCCGACTTTAGCCATTCCTTACTGGTTTTTTGTGTAAGTTGGCATGTAATTTTGCTAATTAAACATAAAGAACTATAATTACAACTTTGGTGTCTTTGGCGACCCCAACTGAAATTTTGTGGAAAAAATTTTCGCAGAATATATTTGTCCTTGAATGTCCATTTTGAAATTACTTTTTTTAATTTTTTCGAAAAAAGGGCAAAATTGACCCATTAAGAGGGGAGCTAGAGAGTTAAGATCTTCCACAAAAATTATCCTCATAAAATTCCACTATATAACTCTGACAATGAGAAATCTCTCAGACATTAACTTACATATTTTTTATACCCTACATCACACTGTGGTACAGGGTATTATGACTTTGTGCATTTGTTTGTAACGCCCAAAAGGAGAAGAAATAGAACCATAATTTTATATACCGATCGTCATAGAATCAACTTTTGAGTCGATTTAGCCATGTCCGTCTGTCTGTCCATGTATTCTTGTAATCCAAGTGCAGGTCGTATTTATGGTCCATAAATATGTTTTGCCCGATTTGACATGTTAGCGCTATAGAAACCGTATTTTATATCCGATTTGTACGAAATTCGGCAGAGAGAGTTTTCTTGTTACGTGAATGAACACTACCAAATTCGGAGAAAATCCGTTCAGATTTGGATATAGCCCCCATATATATGTTTCACCCGATTTTACATGTAAGCGCTGTAAAAACCGTATTTTATATCCGATCTGTACGAAATTCAACAGAGAGAGTTTTCTTATTAGTTATGAGAAAAATAAAATTAGAAAATTTATATTTCAGTGTTATTCAATATTACGAGAGTGGTGTAGGGTATTATATAGTCGGCCCCGCCCGACTTTAGCCTTTCCTTACTGGTTTTCATTTAGTATCATGCTACATTCAACCAAAAAATGAAAACTTTGACCCACTGATAAAAAAAACTCAGAACAGCTGGACCATATGTTTATTCTACAAAAATTATCTACTCAACATGCACATTCTGAATTATAGGGTCGCTATGCTGTTCCAATCAAAATGTCTTAATTTGTTGGACAGTGGTCATGGCTTGAGTTTTGTGTGGTCTTTAAATGCTCATTTACTCTTAATTGTTCAAAGAGAACATATAAATACAATATATTAAAAAACCATTGGGTTGCCAGAAAAGTGCATTGTGGTGACCTATAGTGATTTTTTACAAGGAATCTTTTTGTGGAACACATCACCCAAAAAATCCATCGATTTAAACGACTTTTTATAAAGCATTATTTTTGGAGGGGGATTTTCAGGGGTAAGGGTGTGTGTCGGGTGTTTTGGGAGAAATACTTTAGGAATGTGTCCATTATTTTGCTCTTTGACATGCAACGTATATTTCGAAGCCTTCTATACTAAAATGTTGTTTGAATTTACTAACCTTCTGGCTTACCGAGCAAACTTTGTACCTAAATATCTCACAGGAAAAAACTCTTATGGCGAATTCTTTTCTGCAAAAAAGTGCAACATGTTCATTGCCCTTTTTCCGAAAATTGAACTTTTGTGATACTTTTACTCGAATTTAGCACAACTAAAATTTCAAAAAAGCGATATAATAGTGCTGTTTTCGGAAAAAGGGCAATGCAAGTGTTGCACTTTTTTGCAGAAAAGAATTCACCATTAATGTCATTCGATTTAGCGGGTCAAAATTATGAGGAGTGAGTAGTTTTCATGGAGGATAATTTTCAAACTTAAATGTTGTGCTTAATCGTTCGCTTGAAAGAAATGAAATAGTTGACGTTTTAATTTTGGGTAATATTTTCATTCTTTAAAAAAAAAAACAAAAAATATATCTTACAGGTGACATGTATCGATCAAATAGATTTTCTGAAACCTTTAACTTTATTTAATTACAACCGGTAGAAACTGTAAAATTTCACCTAAATTTTATGACCATTAGTATTAGCTTTTGGTCATAACTCTTAATGATGTTATTTTACAAACTTTTTGCTTCACATCAATTCATTAGCGTATGGAGTCTCCATTCCGAACACTTTCTGTATATGATTTGTGTGTTGTGAATGAATAAAAGTGTTTCATTTTAACGTTTTGCATAAACGTCGCCACAGCCAAACCAGAAGTGGAAAAAGTCAAAGTTATCTGCTTTATTATAATCAAAATCATGTTATCCATTTAACGACATTAGTGTACGCATGCCTGCCACACCATTAGCATCAACATTAACAGAGCGCGCAGCAGCGATCAAAACACACATCCAGTGACGGTGGCTGAGTCTCGGACTGGGACTGCGACAGAGACAGGGAGAGTCCTCACAAGGAAATCAAAAACGAAAGCAATATTTCTGCAGAAAGAATTCGCTATAAATGTGAACAAACGAAGCCTTACAAATGAACATTGGTGCAGATATATTTTTTGAGACAGTGGTGGCATTCCAGAGGCCTATCAAAATGAGGCCTTCTTGAAAACAAAAAAGTAAAGGTATTGGACTTTCACCGAGCAAAGTGAAATCTCTAATAACTAATTTTCTTGAAACTTCGTAGCCAGTAGTTGAAAAGTAATATAAGCTTCTGTGATATTCCATTTCCTTCACGCCAAGTGATTTTTGAGGCTACGAAAAAAGTTAGAAAAGTGATATGTTGCACATGCATAGACAGGAGTGTTTTAAAGACCATGAGCTAATCATAAAGAAGTTATTCTGTCCATGGGTCTTCGGTGAAAATCTTGAGTATTTTTTTAATCCTTTCAGACGTTTTTATCCCCTCACCTTAGAGAGGAGGGTATATATCATTTGCTACGAGCCAAAAGTGTAACACATCGAAGGAGTGACTTAAGACCCTAAGAATGTTCGGCGGAAATCCGTTTTGGGTTATTTTAAGTCGTTTGAGCAATGTCCGTTCGTCCGTCTGTTGTTGTTGTTGTTGTAGCAGCTTGGAAATGCTGAGTTAATAATCCTTAAGTCTATTTATATTACGGACTTCGTTCCGGCATATATCCGATTATCGCGGGAACCTTATGTTGTTTTCATCCACTCAATGTTGTCCGGTTGTAAATTAACATTCGTCTGTTAATATCAGGGAATGGATGTTATTTGAGTGTTGCCGTTTCTATTCTCTACTAGAAGCGCTGCATATCTGTTAATAGTCGTCATGGTGTTATGTCTATTTTTAGCTTCCCTGTTTACTTGTTGTTGTAGTGGTAGTGCGCCCGGTGAGTTATTTTTAGCTGCAGAAACTCGAATTATGATGAAAACATGAAATGTTGATGTTAAATTTTTCCGGTGCCATGGCTGGGTGTTGAACCCAGCACCTTCGGGATCCAAGTCTAACGCACTAACCACTAAGCTACCCAAGGCCATCTGTCTGTCTGTGTGTCTGTCTGCTGGCTGGTGCGCAGGATAACTCTCGAAAGGAGTAACCGATTGACTTCAAATTTGGTATGCGGTAATATTTTGTTCTATCTCCGGCTATGTTCGAAGATGGGCCATATTGGTCCACTCATTCTAGTACCTCCCCCACAAAGGGTTAACTTTTAGTGAAATATTGATTCTTTAATACCTTCTACACTACTTACTCGAATATTCTGAAATTTCACATATAGTGTTAGTTTGATAGTCGCTAACACCTCAAGAAAAATGGGCGAAGTGGCCACTCCCTTCTTTTGTACCTCCCACACAAATGGACCATTTTGCACCAAAAGTTAACGGCTTATAACTTTGATTCCAGTTCATACAAATACTTGAAATTTTGTACAGTGTAAAACTTTTATAGCACATAGAGCCCAGAGAAAAGTGGGCATTATTGCCACCCTCATTTTGGTACCTCCCACATAAATGGACAATTTTGTACCAAAAGTTACCAGCTTATAACTTTAATACAAGTACATACAAATACTTGAAATTGTGTACAGTGTAATGCTTTTATGGAAAAAAGAGAAAAAAGAAAAGTGACCGTTATAGGGAAATACAAAGCTAAAACTTTGTCAATATGTAGTGATATCTATACACGAAAATTACCCGAAAGAATAAAAAATACGGGGATCGAAATATACCAAGCAACGAAATAGGTTTTTTCTCAGGTAAACGCAGATTTTGTGTACATATATGAAATTTTCTACGGCGAATTGGTCTTTACGATGTTTTCATCGAAGGTTATAATTTGGTAAAGGAATTATCCTCCCCAAAAATGTGTAATTCTTTAAAACTGAATCTATTGACTAAATCTATTTTATCTATGTTGTTCTCAACGTGGGGCCGAAAATAAATATTAGCTCGGGGGCGCCAGACCCACTAGATTAGGCTCTATTCAGGAATAGTAACATATGTCCCCATAAACCGAAAAAGTAGACCGAATAGGAGAATTACTGACATTTTTATTTAAATATCTGTATATGTAATTTTTTATAAGGATTTAAAATTTTGATAACTCATAAAATAATTTTGTTTTTGTAATGATTGTTGATCACAAAAATATTGCTGCGTCTTTCCCGAACAACGAATAAAGCCAAACCAAATAAAGATAACGGCCTTTACTGCCGGCAGTGGGCAATAGTAAGGAGTCATCGTTCTTTAAACGACTCATCGATCTCTAATCCATTCAGTGGCACTTAATCCGTTCATAGACCTTTGAAATTTCCAAAAAATTTTTTAGAAATATATTAATTTGAAGAAATTTTGTATAGAAATAACATAATGCTATAGATAAATGCAATTCAACAATATTTCTTGTTATATGCGATTTCAACAAAATTTTGCAGAAAAAAGCTATTTCAACGAAAATTTTTCAAAAAACAAAACAATCTCATCGAAATTTTTGTAGAAAAATTTGATTATAACATTTTTTTAGCAAAATAAAAACTTGAAGGAATTTTCGAGAACAATGCAATTTGAAAGAATTTTCTAAAAAAGTGATTATTATGACATAAAATTGCACAATTTTCATAAAATTTGCAATTCCATTGTAATTTTTTAAGAGAAATGCAATTTCAACAAAATTTTAAAAAAATGAATTTCGAGGAAATTTTCAAGAACATATAAAATTTAAACGAAATTTTATTTTATTAGTCATATTAAATCAGTAAGGAAAGACAGAATGACATGCGTAGGCCTACATTAGATCACTCTTTAAATATGGGTCGTGCGATATGGACTATATTATTACATAGAAATAGTGGCCTTTTTCACCCCTTTCAAACTTTTCCACTATTACAAGTAATGATCGGCACGCGGAAGGCCATTATATCACCGTGAGCCGCTACTGATTTACTATGTACTCGGGCTGTGTATGAGAATATGTTAAGAGTTATAGAGGAGCATATTTTATATGGGAAGATGCAACCACACTCGCTTTACAATCAATGACAACATTGTCCCATCAACGAACATATAAAATTTAAACGAAATTTTATTTTATTAGTCATATTAAATCAGTAAGGAAAGACAGAATGACATGCGTAGGCCTACATTAGATCACTCTTTAAATATGGGTCGTGCGATATGGACTATATTATTACATAGAAATAGTGGCCTTTTTCACCCCTTTCAAACTTTTCCACTATTACAAGTAATGATCGGCACGCGGAAGGCCATTATATCACCGTGAGCCGCTACTGATTTACTATGTACTCGGGCTGTGTATGAGAATATGTTAAGAGTTATAGAGGAGCATATTTTATATGGGAAGATGCAACCACACTCGCTTTACAATCAATGACAACATTGTCCCATCAACGTAAGATCGTTATCAGCACAAAATTGCCACTAAACGTCACTTTTCTTAAGATCAAAGTGTTGTTAGCGCACGATTGAGCATGCGCACGCATTTTCAATTAAATGCAGATGCAGATCCAGACGCAGCACCACAAACAAACTGCAGCACAATTCATGATGACGTTACTGCCGATTCTGAAGCCTGCGACGGTTTGATTCTGATGCAGAACTCACATTCGTAGTGGAAAACAGTGAAACAACACAAAAGCGAAACAGTGGAAGATGAACAATCAACTATCAAAAGGCATTATCAGAAGTAATCTCGGGCAGCTTACACATACAATAAAAGCAACGAAGCAACCCAAGAAGCAAAGCAAGCCAGCAAATATAAGCTTTACTTACAAGAAATTTACAAGAAAAGCCCCAGCTCTTCTTACAGTCTTTATTTTTAGACCGAGGAGACACAGGCTGGCTCAGCCATCAGTGATTCTTGTGCCAGAGGACCACACTAGACTGGCGGACTGATGGTCGTCTGTCTGATGGTGGTGTTACCATTGCAGCCTCTGTTGCCTCGACAATCCCAGCGATTCGGAGATTTATGCAACCGAGGGTGACAACAAATTAATTCACTGGTGGCTGGGTTGTGAACCCCAATGATGTCCTCTCACATGAATGGATCTTAAAAATCTGATCAATTGTTGGAATAATTTACTTTAAAAAAGCAACTGCAGGAATCCAAACAAAGCAGCATCTAAGTTCATCTTTGCCAAGCCGTAGTACGTCCGTCCGTCTGTCCGGTCGTCTGTCCAAGGTATGTGTGTGCCGCCGGCCGCCTATCCTTAGTGTTGTTATCTCTTAATATTGTCATTGTCACAAATTTGCAACAGCAACAAAGGAGGACGACGTGGAAAAATACTCATGGAGTAGTACCACCACTAATGGATTACATGACTTTCGCATTATCGCTTTGTTGTGCCAGCGATCTAAAAGCGCAATCAGCTTAAGTAACCCACCGGGGGTAACAACAACTGGCCGGGCCAAAAAGGAAAACACAGCAACAACACCGTCAACTGCATCCAACTGCAAACCACCTCAAAACCCAGCAGCAGCAGCAACAAACTCTTATCGCCTTGCGATTTTTTTTTCATCCTTCACATTCATAGTTAGTACGTCTGTCAGATTAAAGTTTTGCGAACAGCGACAAACTTTGTGTTCTGCCCAAGATACTCCCCAAGCCAACTAAGACCGTTTTTCCTGGCTCGTTGATGACGGCGAAGATCTTTCATTTTATTCTGTTGTACTTCTCTTGGAAATCGATTGACCATCTCCCTGGCATTCGACTATCATTACAGCCGCATTGCAAATTTTGTGTGCGATTATGAGATGGATAGCTTTTATTTACAATTTCCCAGGCTATCGAAGCTGTTTGAAATAATTCTTGATATGAAAACAACTAAAAGGATAAACGAAAAGTCTATTAACCATCATAGATAGATAAATTAATGAATCCTTTTGAAGGATGTATATTTATATCTCTAAGTATGACGCGATAACTCCATGCAAACATTTATAAATTTGACAATTTATATTTGTTATATTACAGGCGGAAAGAAATTAAATATAACTCAAAAGAAACAAAATTAAATATCCCAAAATGATTAATGCAATGTCACCAAATACTTACGGTATATTGTCGAATTGTAACATTGTACAAAGCAAATAATTTGGTAGTTTCAAGATGCCGACTTGACAACGTATTGGTTTTGCTGGACCAAGTGAATATAATGATTTGAAGAATATATCGGTTATATCCACTTTAAAAAAAATGGAAAAACAACATCTTTTAGAGAATTTAGAAACACTTCTAACATAGAATTTAGAATTATTTTCAATTTCGAATTATAATTTATGTACATTCATAATTATTTTATTTATTTTTTTTTTATTTTTGAGATATTGTCTAATATTATTGTTTGAGATATTTTGTTAATGTTGCCAGTTTGGCCTCTATAAAGCCTATAAGGCGCTGGGGCTCTAAAGATATACTGTACAAAGCAAATCTACGAATAAAACTAAAATTTATAAAAAAAAATAGTCCTGGGAATAACATTACTTCACTGACCCTATACACATGAAAAAGAAATCTCGCTGATTTCATATCAGTTCCGTCCACATGTTTGGATTCAAAAGTCAAGTCAGCTTCCACGTTAACGACACCTAGTGGTGACTTATTTGATAACAAATAAAGAATTGGGGCCTTATTCATAAACATTCATAAAGAAGGTTTGAGGAACGCTTTAGCAGTGTTAACTCACTCAATGTTGCGACATTAAGGGAGTCTCGCACGTCCGCTTATAAGATTCGGACTACACTGGAAAAACTAGATAAACTCAACATTACAGACGACTTGGCCAAGGAAGTACATAATACACAAGAATGACCTGCTATGGAAAATACTTTGGATCCACATTCATTGTTGTTGTTGCAGCAACAATATGTTGTTTTTGTAGTAGTCGTTTTCGTTAGAGTTCAGAGAATTGGTAGTTGGTATGGGGTCTGTCCATAAAACCTACGGACGATATACCTAGATTTGGATGCGCCACGAAATAGGTGTAGGTAGCATGCCATTTTATACTTTATTAGACGCTTCTAAGATATCAGCCATACTGCTCTCAGACCGAGAGACCTCTATGAATTGAGCCAGTCTACACCATTCTGATCCTAGCGTGGCACAACTATACGAGATTGTCACTGCAGTTTTTCTTCTTCTGACGCTCCCGTAGAGGATGGGCTGCAAAAAGCGATGTTCAGTGAGCAGTGGCTAACTGCAACTGCGACATGATGGTCATGAATATCATCCAGGGCTACACAGTATGCTTTCAATCTAGAAGCTATCCAGATCTCTCACGTTATGTGTGTATGTGTAAGTTTATTCATTAGAAGGTAGGGTTGGCAGACGGTCGGGATTCGTCGGGATTTTCCCGACTTTTCGCGTATTTACAGAGTCCCGATTATTGAAGTAATTTAGGAGGGAAATCCCGACTTTTTTCCATTTACTCTCTACATAATATAAAATAATAGCTATTAACGTGGGCGAATTTGGTAGAAATTTCAAAAGTTATACAAATTTTAGATGCAGTGTCCTATGACATGTTGTGCATCGACTACTGCAATCTTCGAGCTATTTGTAAAGAATTGCCACGGATATTTATACTCTTGTTTCATGGCAGATGTTTGTCAGACATAGAAATGCTACAGTTTCACCCACCTTAAAGTATACCGATCGACTAATAATCAGATTTAGTTATATATAGCTCATTAGTTATAAAAGCTGTATTTTACATGCAATTGGTTTGAAATTTAGCATGGTAGAGTTTTTTATCCAGAGAACAACTTTGCTCAATTTGTCGAAAATCGGTACAGATTTAGATTTATATCACATATACATATATGTTTCGTCCTAATTGGCCCTTAAGCCCTATAGAAGCTACACGGGGCAAAATCGGGGCCAAAACTTTTGCTAGCTTTTTCGAATTTTGGTTTTAATTTCTTCTTTGTTTCAAATTGTACCTCCCAGTTATGATACCATTTGCAGCAATAACTCCTTTTTAAATCAATCATTTCAAATTTCTGAGTATTCTAAGTTGTCAATCCTCTAAGTACTTTATATTGATCTAAGATTTTACGATTTCAATTATTATTTTTACGCACATTAAACATTTCTAAAAATTTAAATTTGAATTACTGAAAAATTTAAAACAATTTATGTATTTTATGAATACTTAATGCAAATAAATATTTGTTTCGGAAATAACAGTCACATTGGGATGCAAACAAATATTTGTTTAGAATAACATCTTCCCAAATACACAATTTTTGTGTGTACCAAATATTATATGTTTAGAGTGTACCATAAACATATATATGTTTCAAGCCGAATATGTGTGGGACAATATACTACAGAAGCGATTTTTTCAGCGTGTATAGTTTACATCCAACCGTTTTAAAGTAAAAGAGAATTTCGTGAAGAATAACACAAAGGAAGTATTTGTGGCAAACATAATATTGACCTATAGTGTATATAAGTTATTTTGAATATTCTTATGTTAGACTTTTATTGAAACTGTAATGCCAAAACCCATAAATGCCAAAACTCATAAAATATTATCTTTTTATTTGTCCCGACAAATCCCGCTTTTTAGTCTCGGTTATGCCGACTTTTCGAATACGGTATCTGGCAACCCTATTAGTAGGTGGTTTGTATAGCTGTTGCGGCAGCATAACATCAGGTTCTGTTCGGCCAACTTAAAATGTTGTCTTCGCAAGGGAATTATCTTTGATTCTTAATGTAAATTGTTTTCGGCTCCAAGTGGTTCTCGCCCACTGATAGAAAAAGCTTCGTCATGACGATGAATTTATAAATCATCACAATTGTTTTTTCGTCAAAAGTCAACTGACGTACGGAATAATCCTCTTGAATTTGTTCGTCACCATGACGAATCTCTGTTTCCAAAAACATTCGTCCTCAGGACGATCACAGTTAATTCCTACGATGACTCGAGCTCATTACACGACGAATCCCATTCATCACCACGATGAACACCATTCATCCCTACGATAAATCGAGTTCATCACCACGATGAATACCATTCATTACCACGACGAATCCTATTTATCACCACGACGAATCCCATCCATTATCATGACGAACTCCATGCATCAGAACGACGAACTCCATTCATCAGCACGACGAACTCCATTCAACATCACGACGAATTAAAATTTTAAAAATTTCAATAAATATTCTTCTGGTTTAGACCATTAAAAACGGTATGCAAATTAAATTACTTGACTGCTTTGCAAGGTTCAGTTGTGATTATTCGGTTCGAAACGCAGTTCTTATTAGGAAAGGCTTAAAGCAAATGATCGAGAAGTATTCATTACATCTGATATTTTAAATCAAAAATAATCTCATCAAGTAATATATTTGCCAACAGACGAATCCCATTTATCGACACGACGAATATCATTCATCACCACGACGAATTCCATTCATTACCACGACAAATTCCATTCATCACCACGACGAATCCCATTCATCATCACGACGAAACTCATTCATCACCACGGCGAACTTCATTCATCACCATTATTAGATTTTTATAATTAAACTTTTACAACAAATTATTTAACGAAGGTAATCAGAATGCATATAGAACATTGCAATTAAGCACAAACTATAAATTGATTGCTCCGTTTTACCATATTTTCAGCAAAATGGTAAAATAAATCTTTTCGTCGTGGGAATGAAGCCTTATGGTTCCCTCGACAAAATCACCAAAAACATCGGTTAATGATCGTGTTCGTTTTATTGACGTACAAAAATATCACACGTACGAAACATTTCGTCACCAGTACGGAGATATATTGACGAAACTGATTCGTCATGGTGACGAACGGTTTTTCTATCAGTGCAGATCTGAATATGTTTCCACTGCGTAAGTAGAGTAAGATCCACTTATGAAAGAGACGCCAAAACAAAGACTTCGACCAATTTTGTTTAAGCTCTAAAGCTAATTTCTGTTGGAAATCAGTCAGTGAGACACACACTTACCACCAGTGGTCTCTAGTTTCGGGGACACTTCATCGGATGAAGAGGAGATTGGGTGAGACTTACAGTGATAGAATTTTATTTTTATGCTAATAAAATTCTATCACTGTAAATCTGCTTCGCAAACAACTAAGTATTTAGCGCGCTGAAGGTTCACATTACATTGTCCAATTTCGACAAACCTGCATTGTATCATAACGGGCTTATAAGTTTAGGTAAAAGGGCTTAGAGGTTTTCATACGAGTTCATTATGGTGCGACATGTCATTCTGATGGTAGTTAGTGAAACCCAAATCAGCTGTTTGTCGTTTGGCAGACGAAGAAAGCAAATTTTCAAGTTACAGACACAGGCTGTTAATATTCTTTACTTTTATCATATAGGTCATAACTTATATATTTATCCATAGATTTTTTTCAAATAAGCATTGTTTCTTTGTTAGCGTACTAGTTTTTAAAATACGGAATAACATATTTTTTATTTTGATGAATTTTTTTGTGTCAGCAAAAATCCCTTTTAAAAAAAATATATTGTTTTTAATATTTTTGATGGCTGTTACTAATCGAAAGGCTCTACTACATCAAAATGTAGGCTCTACATCAAATTCATTTAAAAACTTAAAAAAATATAGTCCAAATACTAGAGGCACCTTTCATGAAAATTAGAATTAAAAAATTTACAAAAAAAAATATTTGTTTCGTGTTTAGGATTCTAAATTAAACCAGAAAATGTCAAGCACATACCTTAACATCGATTTAATTTCAAGCTTCAAACGTTTACAACCCACGTAAAAGTCTAGAGCTCTGTTCTGAGATATTGGTATTGGTGACATTTAACAAAAATGCTATATGACAAATCAATATTATTTTATTACACCATTTAAAATTGTTTTCCCTTGTTTTCAATCACAATTAATCGACTATTTCATGAGAAAAAATGTTTCACCTTTTCACAGCGTTCATTGTTGTCTCTATTACAAGCATTTTTCGCATAACGTGATCGTGAAAACGCCTTGGGAATGTTGGGAATTTACTTAAATGAGTATTTGTCATGATGGTGTTAATAATAATAAGCAATCAGCAACAGCAGTCAACAATTAATCTGAAATTTGTTATTTAGATTTAATTAATATTTAATAATAAATCTACAAACAATGCGAAACTCAGCCGCTGTGATTGGATTTACTTTGACACTTCAAAGTCAATGGTGCAGGTGTCACACCAATTTCGAGTTCACACTGTCGCACCAGCATTTTGCCAGATCGTTATTAAACAACGTTCAAACATTTCAACAACAACAGCGATAGCGACAATAATTGTGGTGGTGACCATCTATCTATAACGACCATAACTAAGTATAGTACAGTGGAAATATGTATGGGAGAGTTATAATTAAATATACATACGTAAAACGCCAAATGATATTTTAATAAAGCTTGACAACTTAATTTTTTTATTTTGCTTATAGTCGTATTTTAATTGTTTCTGTGGAAAACTAAACACTGTGTCGGACCTTTGGAGAATTATAAGATTTATTGTAGAACACAAGCGGTAGCGGGGTGCAGCAAGAGTTCGCGATTTTTCTGGAAATGTTAATATATAACGTTTAATAGAATGATTGATAAAAGAGTTTAAGAACTAACTAGATTATACATCACAGTTTAGGGTCTGATTAGTCAACGTTTTGATATAGGACCCACAAAAATATCTTATGGAAAATGTGCAGTATGTTTACCCCAAAAAATTGAGTTTTGATGAAGGACCCATCCGATTAGAAATTGCTTACTTTCTAGAATCCACATTTTGTAAAAGATTATGCTGAAATTTGACAGTTTCATTTGATATAAAACAGAAACAATGTTTTTAATAGCCTTATGAAAAAATGTCAGGGTGTGCGGAAATAACTACAGTATTTTTCGCTTAGCTGCATATCACTTATCAGAGAGTCAACGGAAAAAGGTCTGCGTGTCTGAAAATCACTACAGTATTTTTCGCTTAGATGCATTGCGTAGTAAAGTTATAAGATGAGGTAGCAAACAAAGTTTGGGTGTCCGGAAATAACAAAAAATTATGCTTACGTGCATTTCGTTTAAGTGCACACTTGGGTTAATAACATTATTTTTACAGTCACTTCCATTATTCCATTATTATCACAGTTAGCTGTTTTTTTTTTTTTTAACAACTTTGTTTATTTTTTGCGTTCAAAGTTAATAGATAACTTAGGAGAACATGAAAAAAGTTTGCAGCTGTTGCCCACAATTATGTTAGAGACATTTAGAAAAAAATGTAAACCGTTTTATGAATCACCTCACCTTGAGTCCCAAAAAGATATTTGTAAATTTATTTATTATACCCTACACCACACTGTGGTACAGGGTATTATAAGTTTGTTTCACGGCAGATGTTTGTAACACCTGAAAATAACACAGCTAGACCCACCTTAAAGTATTCCGATCCACTCAGAATCACTAGCTGAGTCGATTTAACGATGTCCGTCTGTCCATGTAAAGTTGTTCGTCGACTACAGGTCGCAATTTCACTCCGATCGTTCTGAAATTTTGCAGTTTAGAGTATTTCGCGGCTGTTAAGATCGCTATTGAATTTGGTTGAAATCGGTTCAGATTTAGATATAGCTCCCATATATATCTTTCGTCCGATTTGGCCCTTTAGTCCTATAGAAGCTGTATTTTACATCCAATCGTTTTGAAATTTAGAATGGTAGAGTTTCTTGATCCATGAACCAACACTACCGAATTTGAAGAAAATCGGTTAAGATTTAGCTATAGCTCCCATATATATGTTTCGTCCGATTTGACCATTTAGTCCTATAAAAGCTGTATTTTACATCCAATCCTTTTGAAATTTAGAATGGTAGAGTTTCTTGATCCATGAACCAACACTACCGAATTTGAAGAAAATCGGTTAAGATTTAGCTATAGCTCTCATATATATATGTTTCGTCCGATTTGGCCCTTTAGTTCTATAGAAGCTATATTTTACATCCAATCGTTTTGAAATTTAGAATGGTAGAGTTTCTTGATTCATGAACCAACATAGCCGAATTTGAAGAAAATCGGTAAAGTTTTAGCTATAGCTCCCATATTTATGTTTCATCCGATTTGCTCTTTAGATCCAATCGTTTTTATACCCTACACCACACTGTGGTACAGGGTATTATTTAAGTATAAACTGTCCCAAAAGTAAATTTATGTAAACAATTTATACATGAATTACAAAATTTATATATCGGAGTTATTCAATATTACGAGAGTGGTGTAGGGTATTATATAGTCGGCATCGCCCGACTTTAGCCTTTCCTTACTGTTTTTTTTTGTATTTTGTTTTTGTACTCAGGCTCAAGATCGTTATTGTTGTTTTCAGTATATGAAAACAACTTTGTTAAAAATGAAAGAAGAAGTAAGTGACATGTATTGGGGGCGGTTGTAATGGTTGGATAGACAGATCTGTTTCGGGAGCCACCAAACTCCCATTATCAATATCCTTATTACAACGATTACTTCAGTCGAAATTATTAAATACATACGCACAGCCAAGTATCATTAAACGAGAACTGTTTGCTAAAAGCGCATATCTCCAAAAAAAGACAATTCAGTAATCATCATCCCTCGTACATGCACCAACTTCCACTCTCGTGAGTCTTTACAATGTAAAGAATTCACACGAATGTTTTGCTGTAGTTGACTATGCAACAGTACAAAAAATACTTATTTTGAAGACTAAGGACGTCTTTGGAGCATTTCTTTAATTTTATGACAAATTTTTTTTCAGTGTAGAGATCAGCAGTTCTATAACGAGCCATGCAAAGAGAAAAGCGGAACAAATTTGTAGAAATTATTTCCGATTTTGTAAAACTATACTAAAAATTGGACTAAAATTGAAAAACAAGTGATTTTATACTATAATTTTTTAAAGGAAATCATGTCGCTCTATAAATAATGGCCTAGATTTCCATGTCCAGTGGTCAATTCCTAAAAGTAATACAAATTGACAGTTTTATTAAGGGAAACCCTGATTTTTAGAGGTTATTTAAACCGCAAAAAGCCTCTAACTCCGGGATCGCAGAAACAAAATATTTTGCGAATATACTTAAAACAAACCATACATTCATATCGTTGGCCTAATACATATAAAAAGGGCGTACTTCGATTTTGTTGTTTCTTAACAGGGGCACGAAAAACCGAATAAGAACCAAACAAACTCTTTGACTAGGCTTATTGTGTTTTTACAATTCCTATAAATCCTTTTTTACCCCATAAAATAAAAAAAAACTAAGGTGCATTTGACTGTTTTCGACCAGAATAAACGGAAAACACAAAACTCAAAATACGCCCTTTACTAAGCCATCGCTATAAACTTTGAACATAGCGAACTTTTTTTGTCTTCGCAAATAAAGCCACTCTATTTTACATTAGACAACACTCCAACGACTATAGACTGACAAAAGAATAACCAATTTTTTCAAAGCTTTGACATCTCCCACCGTTTCTATCATATTAATTTACTCTCAAAGTGAGGTTACAGTGCTGGCTGGTGCGCACTTAAACTCTCGAAAGGAGTAACAGATTGACTTCAAATTTGATATACTGTAATATATTTTTCTATCTCCGGCTAAGTTCGGAGATGGGACATATAGGTCCACTCTTTCTGGTACATCCATTCATTAATAACTTATATACTACTTAATCGAATCTTGTGGAATGAAAACATACACTCAGGAAAAAGCTGCAACTTAAAAATAAGATCGCGTCATATTAATTGAAAAACTTACTGTATTAATTTTTTTTTATTGAAATACATTAAACCAATATTTTTAAACTATGAATTAATGAAGTTTCAATTAATTTCGTGGGATACATTGAGTCAACATTGTTTAACCTCCCATACAAAAAGAGCCAAGGCATACCAAAAATAAATAACGGGTTTTCCAACAAGAGGTGTTATTTTGAATCACCAGGTAAATCACCAGTCACTTTTGAAGCTTTTATTCTTTGACATTTGACAAGTAGAAACTACGCCATTACTAAAAATGGAACGATACAAGATTCAATAACGCTCTGAAATTATTAAAATTCGAAAATCATCGAAAAATCATCTTGACTGATGAGGCCCATTTCCACCTCGGTGACTACGTCAACAAGCAAAATTGTCGCATCTGGGGCTCGGAAAACCCAAGAGTTATTGTTGAGAAACCTCTCCATCCTCAACGTGTGACTGTTTGGTGCGGTTTATGGTCCGGCGGGGTCATTGGACCTTTAGGTTTTAGGTTTAGGTTAGGGTGGCAGCCGTATTTTTTTACAAGCTCACATAGACCAGTTTAGGTCCCTAGTGTTACCACGGGCTGAAATGCCCCTCATTGAAACCAACTTGTTTGATATATAAATTTATCGATAGTACGAATATCAGTACTGGAAAGATCTGTTAGGCTGCCTAAAAAGGCCGACCCTAGTATGTCCAGTCGTCGTTTACTCAAAGCGGACTGTCCCGCAAGCAAGTGCTCAATGCTCTCCACTTCTTCCTCATCTCCACAGCTTCGGCAGAAGTCATTGGAGTCAATACCCAATCTTTTGGCGTGTTCGCCGATCAAGCAGTGTCCCGTCAGAACCTGTACTAACGTAGACAATCGTTTCCTCTCTAGTGCGAGGAGATATTTTGACCTTCTCAGGTCATACCTTGGCCAGATTTGTCTAGCTACCCTGTGGATAGTGGCGCACTAATATATGCAAATTCTTCGAGAATTTGTAATGTCGTCCCTTTCCTAGCAAGTTCATCGGCTTTGCAGTTCCCCGGGATATCCCTATGCCCAGGCACCCATATGAGGTGTATATTAAACTGCTCAGCCATCTCGTTAAGAGATCTGCGGCAGTCGAGGGCTGTTTGTGAATTTAGGGATGTTGCCTCCAGAGAATTGATGGCAGCCTGGCTGTCCGAGTAAATGACAACGCCAGTGTTGGTTACTATGTTGCGACTCAGCCACTTGGCGACTTCCCATATTGGCATTATTTCGGCTTGATAGACACTGCTGGTATCTGGTAGTCTGTGAGCTATATCCAGACTAAGTTCTTCACAGTGTACTCCGAAGCCAACCTTTTCATCAAACTTCGAACCATCCGTGTAAAAGTGGAGATGGTTTCTATTACCTGGTATTCTGCCGACCCATTCATCTCTGGCGGGAATCATAGTGATGTAATTTCTCTCGAAGGTGTACACAGTTGGTATATAGTCCACTCGGTCGGTTACCATAGCACTACACTTTGATATCCTCATGTGACCATAGTTCTTGTACCTCCACATTGATAGGCAGTTTAATCTTATTGCCGCTTTGGTTGCAACTTCTCTCGCCACAATATTAATCGGCAGTATATGGAGTATGGCTTGTAGAGACTCGGTCGCTGTCGTCCTTAAGGCTCCGCTTATGCTCAGGCAGGCAGTTCTCTGAACCTTCGTTAGTAGGTTGGTAATGGTTAGTTTGTCAGTTGCCGTCCACCATACCACAATACCGTATAACAGTATTGGACGGACTACTGCTATATATATCCAGTGGACGATTTTAGGAGAGAGTCCCCACCGCGACCCTACAGCCCTTTTGCAGGAATATAAGGCGACGTTGGCCTTCCTTACACGTTCCAATACGTTAAGTCTAAATAACATTTTCCTATCTAGAATTATTCCTAAAAATTTTGCACTTTCAGAGAAGACTAGATCTGTTCCATTTATCCGAGGTGGAGGGTCCACATGTGGGACATTATTCATCCTAGTAAAGAGAACCAATTCTGTCTTGTTGGGGTTAACGCCCAAACCGCTGCTTCTGGCCCATCTAGCCAACTTGTTCAGAGCCACCTGTAGGATGTCTCTGAGGACGTTTACGAATTTGCCACTCACTGCGATTGCCACGTCGTCCGCATATGCCACGACCTTGCAGCCACAACGTTCTAGATCTAGCAGGATTTCATTCACCGCTAGGTTCCAAATTAGTGGAGACAATACTCCTCCTTGCTGGGTCCCTCTGTTTACATACCTTGTTAGAGTTGTGGACCCTAGACATGCTGTTATGCGTCTTCTGGTGAGCAGACTTTGAATTAGTCTAATAAAACTAGTGTTAACTTTTAGATGTGAGAGTGCCGCAATTACCGCATCTGAGTGAATGTTGTTAAAAGCCCCTTCTAAGT
This sequence comes from Eudasyphora cyanicolor, assembly GCA_963930755.1. NCBI lineage: Eukaryota > Metazoa > Arthropoda > Insecta > Diptera > Muscidae > Eudasyphora > Eudasyphora cyanicolor. The sequence continues at coordinate 167,869,482 of OZ005736.1, read as the reverse complement.
CAAGAAATGCCACCATGGTGAATTCCTTGAAATGCAGGGACGTTTCGATAGTGCTCACAAGTTCGTGCAGGGCTGATTCTGTAGACTTGCCCTTATTGTAAGCATGTTGGTTCCCCGACAGGAGTTTTGTATCCAGGTTTTCCCTAATGAAATGATCTAAAAGTCTTTCCAGACCTTTCAATAGGAAGGAGGATAGGCTAATTGGTCTGAAGTCTTTTGGCGTAGTGTGTGATATCTTTCCCGCTTTAGGTATGAATACCACTTTGGTATCCCTCCATCGATTCGGGACGTATGAAAGCCTGATACAGCCTACATAAATTTTCTCCAGCCAGGGGATAATGTACCTTAACATTTTCTGCATTTCTGCTGGAGTGATGCCATCTGGTCCAGGTGACTTGAAGGGCTCAAAGCTGTTAATAGCCCAGCTTATTCTGGATCTCTCAGTCAAGAAGCTAGCGACGCTCGCAGTCCACTCGCACTCTTGTTGGTCCTGCTGATCCTCGGGTTCTGTTACAGAGTTCCCCGGGAAATGTGTGTCGAGCAGTACATTGAGCGACTGCTCGCTGTTTTTGGTCCAGTTATTTGCCTCATCCTGTAAATATCCCACTGTACAGGGTGAAGCAGATAATATCTTCCTCAGCCTAGCGGCGTCGGAGACCTTTTCCACTTCACCACAGAAGGTATACCAAGAGCGCCTTTCTAAGCTCCTTCTTATAGATCTTGAATTCCTCTTTATAGGCATCCCAATCATCAGCGACCCCAGTAGATTTAGCCTTATTGAATAGCTTTTTGCAGGTCTTTTTCATAGCCGTTAGCTCAGAAGTCCACCATTGGGGTTTAGTTTTACCCTTGTACCTTGTTTTTGGACAGGCTTCTTCAAGGGATCTATTGAATGATTTGGTGATATGATCGACCAGATTATCCAGACCGGCTTTGTCATTCGGTTCGTACAGAAGTTTAGAGTTGAGGACTTTCTTGAAATTCTTCTCATACAGATGCCACTTTGTCTTCCTTACATTTCTGTGGACGGCGGGTTTAGGCGCTTTTTCCGCGAGTTTGAACTCAATATAATGGTGATCTGAGAATGAGTGGTCGTCCAGTACATTCCACCCAATAATTTTGTCTGACAGCCGGTCAGTAGCAAACGTTACGTCGAGTACTTCTTGTCTGTCTTTAATTGTGAAGGTCGGTTTATTACCTATGTTACAAATACTAAGGTTGGTAGTTAGAATAAAGTCAAGAAGCGAATCACCCCTATTGTTTATATCCGTACTACCCCAGATAGTATGATGAGCGTTCGTGTCTGCGTCAATAATCAGCTCGAGCTCGTCAGACGTTGCTTCTTCTACTACTTCCCTGAATAGAGCAGTCGGTACTACAGATTCATAAGGCAAGTAGCTGGAGACCACCCAATATATGCGATTACCAATCTCCAGGCTAGCAGCTGTTTGGTCTTTACCACTTAAATTAGTCAGGAGAAAGATACTTAGATCTTTCCTGGCCAAAATGCAGGTTCTTGGAGTGCCTTCACAGTTGGCCACAAGCAGTTTAAAGTTGGGTGTCCTAATACCGCACACCCTTCCTCACACTACGTAGGGCTCCTGTATCAGGACGATGTCTACTGCGCCTGTTAACAGGCGCAGCAATAGAGCCGCTGAGGCTGCTTTAGCGTGATAGAGGTTAATCTGTAGAATTCTTAGCATCATTGGTAATTGACAGATTAACATCCACCCCGACAAGGGTGTTATCGAACTCTTCGTCCGTATCGTCGAGAAGCATGTCCCCGCCAGATGCGTCAAAGAGTCCGGAGACTCCCCTCAGCCTCTCTGTGTCCGAAGTAGAGCTTTTGTCCTCAGAGAAGGACGTTACAGATCTTCTGTTAGAGTTGGAGTCACCAGAAATAATAGGCATGGGTACCTCCGCACTTCCAGAAAGTGCCATTGGACCTTACTTTTTCGAAAATGAGGTTGGATCAACAATTACGGTGAATGGATTGCGCTATCGAGAGATGATTAATGATTTTTTATGGTCGGAGTTGGATGGTATTGATCTGGACATCGTTTACTTTCAACAAGACGGCGCTACGTGCCACACAAGCAACGGAACCATTGCTCTGTTATGGGAAAAGTTTCCGGACCGTGTTATCTCTCGAAGAGGTGTTCACAATTGGACACCGAGATCTTGTGATTTAACACTTTGCGACTTCTTCCTTTGGGGCCACGTGAAAGATAAGGTCTACGCCAACAGCCCAGCGTCGATTCAAGACCTCAAAGATAGAATTCGTGAGGCTATCGAGGACATAGGGCAGCCACTTTGCGATTTGGTTATGGAAAATTTCATGAAAAGGATATGGTCCTGTAAGCGTGGTCGTGGTGGCCATTTGGCTGATGATGTTTTTCATTATTTACGGCATACCTCGTCCATCTTTATTATGAAATAAACATCACATCATTTATCTCAAAAAATGGAATTTTTCTTTGAATACCAAAATAACACCTCTTGTCGGAAGACCCTTTAGTAACATTTGTTTCTTTGCATGTGAACATGAATTTTTTTATTCTTGTTTTGATATGTCAATATTTTAAACTTTCCACAGTCCCCACCTTGATAATTAAAAGGCAACACAGAAACTAGTTTCTTTAACATTGACATTTGTGCAATTTAAATAGATGTATCTACGCTTGTACATACGATTACATGTAACCGTGTACGAGTACCAACTGAAATGACAACTGTCATTTGTAGCTTAATAAATCGCATTTTCAGGTTTTGCTGCTGCAGTTGTGGCTTTATCTCCAAATGACAATTTCAATGTTCTATAAAATGGGATGTAATTAAAGTATTAGCATGGGTGATTAAACTTTGTTTAGAAAAATGTGAAATTGTGACCTTTAAAATATATGGTTTGGAGTTTGATTATTTTCATTTTGATATACCCGTAATAACAATCAGTTAGAAGATAACGAACAAATTGCTGCCCAACACGGTTTCTATTGTCATTGATATTTGCTAACTTTTGAAGTCGATGTTGTAGATGAGTTTGAAGTAGTTCTTGTTCTTCAAGAAAAAATATGCTCCCTAGTCTTCCCTCAATTTCTATCTTAGACATAAGGAGTGTACTGCAAAGTTTTCCTGCTTCAACTTCATCAATTAACTGAGCATCATTCGAAATTTGTCGGCAAACTTTTTCATCAACAACGAATGGTATAGAGAAAAATGGTCATTCGATGTAGCCTACTAAACTTACATATGAGGGTAATTTATCCTATGAAATAATTATGTAGTGAGGACTCTTTCCTTTCGATTGGCAGTAATTTTGACAAAATTCCAGTACACCTTAATGTTAATTTTGTACACAAAATGTTACGCATATCTAAATCTATAGCATTTAGGTAAGAAGAAAATCAAAAACCACTGAAAAAACGAAAATAGTAGTGATTGTGTGTCGTTATCCCTGCTACCAAAACGAATTTCATAGTTATTTCATTTTTTAATATAATTTATGAATAAAACCAAACGCAACACAATTTATGTCGAAAGACTCTACATAACATTTTCTTGTCTGATATCGTATACTAATCGCTAGACCTCGGATTTTTGCATATCATTCGTTTTTCATCCGAGTTGAACCAAAATTTATATTAAGACGTTTCATCACACAAATTAAAATAATTTGAGTTCACATCAAAAATAAGCAAAATATATGCACAAAATATTGAAAAAATTAAATTTTTGTCGCGATATGTTAGTCAAAAATGCGAAATAAGAGAAAGATATGTAAATACTTGTTGAAAAGTCATGGCATTAAAATGAAAAATTTATGATTTCAAAAAATAAAAAAAAATCTCTTAACTTTTTTGTACCAATTGGTCCCTTTGTGTTCGGAGTACCAAAAGGAGCGTAGCCTTTTCGATCATTTTTGCCCAGCTTATACAGATGGTAAAATGATTACTATGTATGAAATTTTACAGAATTCACATGAGTAGTACAGATGTTATAACAGTCTTAACTTGCCCAAAATTGTTAATCATTTGTGGGGGAGGTACCTCAAGAGTAGGCCGATATGGTTGTCTATCAAACATAAACTGGGTGTGAATAAAATATTACCACGTACAAACTTTCAAGTCATTCTGACACATCTTTCCAGAGTTATCGTTAGCACCATTCAGCCGAACTGACAGATGGACGGACATTAATTAAATCATACTTGTTTAACCCATGGAGAAACAATGCTGAAACTTTTAAATTTTTTGGACAAATATATGGCTAATTTTTTAAATTTAAACGAAAAAAAATTAAGGTACGATTTTCAGGATAATCAAAGATTAAGGACATTTTCGTCCCTTTGATGTCCATAATACACAAAAATGGTTACTTAATTTATAATTCTTAGAGAGGATGTTAAATTCTTTCAAATGATACTTACAGTATCGAACAATACATACTAACTTCATAGTTCTGTCCAATCGCCAAAATCCGAAAAACTATCAATGATATATTTCAAAAAATTTACCTATTATCTACGAAATCGCATCAATTTAAAAAAAAAAATTACAATTTGGCTGCTTAAATTATTTGAAATAGAAAAATTTATTTCACAAAAAAGGTCGAAAATTCGCACGACAATACATATTGGGAAACATGGCATTCTCCAAGATTTCGCTGTACATAATTCCTGTAATTATATAGAGAGTCCAACCCCGTTACCAGAAAAGCATACCCAGACTACTACATTGCATTATTAACAGGTATATACATACTGTATAACACTCAAATCTGATGTGATAAAAAAAATTGTGGATGACGAACTTTGGCACCCTATAAAATCTAAACCGCTTTGAATTTGGCCATTATTCCGTATTGTCTTGTAGTATACACGTACAAAACTTAATCCAAATCAGAATTCATAAATATTCAGAGTGGGTCGGTTTCCTTTGGAAATAGACAATTTTTTGGATGGTTTTTGAAATCTTCCTTTTTTTTGTCATGATTTCTTAAATAGTGTTGGCATATCCTTTTGATTCTATGTAACTGCAAAAAATATGCAATTGTATATATGAAAAAAATGTAAAAAAAATTTAAGGTAATTTTTTTAATTTTTCTTTTTATAAAATTCCGGTGTTTTTGCAAGATGCCTTTAGGGACATATTTTTAATAGAAAAAAATTGCTGATAACTTTCGTGAAAGCTAGCATCCTAACGAAGAAAACAATATTGTTTTGCCCCCACTATTGTGAACAAGGGTATAAAACAGTTGCTGCCGGTTAAAGGTTTAACACATCGAAGGAGTGAATTAGAGACCCCAAGAATATTTGGCGAAAATCCATTTTGGAATTAGAGACCCCAAGAATATTTGGCGAAAATCCATTTTGGACCATTTTAAGTCTTTTGAGATTTCGTCCTTCCATCTGTCTCTATCGTTTGTGCGCACGATAACTTTCGATAGGAGTAACCGAATGACTTCAAATTTGGAATGTGTTAATATTATTTTCTATCTCAGATCAAAGATGGGTCATGTTGAACCACTTCTTCGAGTACCTCACCCATTAAGTGTCTAAATTTAGTGAAATAATGATTCTTAGATAACTTTTATACTACTCATCAGAATCTTTCGCAATTTCACACATGGTATTCGTCACCTAGTCGCTACTATCATGAGCGAAGTTGCCCCACTCGTTTTGGAACTTTCTATCCAAGGGGACAATACATATTGCACAAAAAGTTAACGGCTTATAACTATGATTCCTGTCAATAGATATACTTAACATTTTGTGCAGTGTAATGAATTCATAGTACCTACAGTCCTGGACAAAATGGGCGTTATTACCGCTCCCCTTTTGGTACCTCCCATATAAATGGACCACTTTGCACAAAAAGTAAACCGCTTTTGATTCCTGCACATGCAAACACGTGAAATTTTGCGTAATTTTGGTACCTCTCAAAAAGAATTTCCAAATTTTATATATACACATACACATTTTGCAAATAGGCATTGTTTTCTTAGTTAGGATGGTAGCTTTCAAAAATGTATCAAACAAAAAGGTTTTTTATTTTAAAAAAATTAAATTTTTTCTAATAGTTTTAACGACAGTTACTAAACTTCTGTTTCCACGTGGAAGTGCCGTTATTAAAATTTTTAGGAATTGTTATGCTTAATTTTTCTAAATTTATTGCTGCTAAATCGGAATAGTCTTTCTCGAGTTATGTCAAACAAAAAACTCCTAAAAGTGACATACATTCCCTATATGATACATACTAACTTCAGATCGATATATCTCGATTCTTGAACGTGACCTAGCGAAACGGCGTGACACATATAAAATTATTTTTGGCCGATATAACTTTTCCCGGTAGTCAGAACCCCCGCCAATCACTTACCCTACCATTTTTCACACTGATTTGTTGACGCTCTAAAGAACACCAGCCGCCCTGGCAAAAAAAAACTCGTAAATCGAACCTAGTGAATAAGGTCCCCTCCGTTTAGAATTGTTGACGCTCTTTTCTTGTTGAAATCACCAACTTCAAATGCGTGTAGAAAAAATCTCGCACTGACCTGAAAAAACCCTTGATGGTTTTGTTGTGGATAATGTCAACATTCATTTGCAATTGGTCTCATCCCATTCCCATTCGGAAAGTTCGATTTTGTATCACAGTGTTATTGTAATACTTGTATCACAGTGTGTGATGTAATACTTGGACATAATCCCCATTTAGAACCTACAGTTCTTCTGCATAACGAACAACTTCTGTGAGCCTTCGTGACACTTTTTTCTATGCGATACTTTCAGCTCAATTTCCATTATAAGATTACTCCTTGTTAGATATTGTATTTATCTTCCTAAGAAAACGCCACTGTTCACATGAAAGCTTTGGCTTAGACAAGAGGCAGTAAGTCAGTCCAATGGGAGATGGACAGAAATCGACACCTGTAGGGTAGCTAGGCAAATCTGGCCACAATACGAGCTAAGAGAGGAAAAGACCCCCCTCGCACTAGAGAGGAAAAGACTGTCTATGTTAGTGTAAGTTCTAACGGGACATTGCCTGATCGGCGAACACGCCAGGAGGTTGCGAATTGATAACAATGACTTCTGAAGAAGCTGTGGAAATGAGGAGGAAGTGAATAGCATTGAGCACCTGCTTTATTACTGTCCGAGTAAATGTCGACTAGCCCGACATTTATCTTTGCGTACTACTTAATAGCGTTGAGTAAGCGGATCAAGTACGCAAACAACCATAGTCTGTTCAGTAGAAAAGGTGTTTTTTTGTTTTGGCACACTTGTCTCGAACATATAGCTCACACACTTCAAGAGTATTCTTAGCTGATTTTGCTTGTATTTAGTTTATTTGTGAGGGACACAACAGTTAGACGTGTTTTGCTTTTTTTACGTATTCGTAGAGGGACCTTCTTAATAGGTTATCTGTCATGAAAGACCTACTTCGGCGCAATTTTATATACATCAAAATAAAGAAGAGAACCATGCTTACAATACATTTAGAAGTTCATTTAAAATCGACTACCTTTGAGAAACACTGTAATTTTCATCGTTGCACTGACATATAAAATACAAAAATATTAACAGATCTGTACTTCTATATATTTATGCTGTGGTTGTACCATATTTGGAGATGGCCGGAAAACTTTGAAGTCCCAACTACGACTTTATTATTCAAAATTATATCACTTCTGCTTGCCTTAAGCAAGTGGCAGGATAAAGTAGGCGGACTAAAGGGATCTCAGGACATTTGGACCAAAAGTGACCACATACATATACACATTAGTTAACAAACAACCATGGCCTAATAGACGATTATTTAAAAAATCGTATTCATAAACAGCAGTTTAACTAATAAACATTTTAATGACTTCGTTAATGTAATGCTGGCAACACCATCTTTTTTTTCATATACAATTTTCTCTCTTAATGATGCGTTAATACGATTATCAATTGTAAGAGTAGTGGAATATATAAATGATTTTATTGTTTATTATAAAAACAACAGTATTAGTTAACAAAAATGTATGCTCACTTGTCCAATAATTAAAAAAACACCAACTAAGGATCAAATAAATGACGAGTTCAGATAATTTTTTTTATTACATACAAAAAGGTATTCGAATAACGAACAATATTTAACACATATCACTAGTGAATTTTGTACAATTTGCTTTTCTTTTGTTGTGGTTTTGCAACAATAAAAGTTTTTGGCCTTTTATGAACATTATCGAAAAAATAAGAATGCAAAAATGCATTTATTATACCGATTTTTGTGAAACAATATGAAAAATTAAATGCATTTTATATACCGATGAAGGCAGAATCATGCCCCGGCCGTTTTGATATAAATGCCATTTAATGGCACATTCAGTTTTGACATACGAGTAAACACGTTCTAGAAGGCACAGTTACGTATTTTAGTCTTTCTTTTAACCTAAATCATTTCTAGAAAATATGTTCAAAATCAGTCTTCAATATTTGTTTCTTTTAATTAAAAAATTCCATAAAAATGTTTTGCAAATGCACACGAAGAAAAAGCAAAAGTCACTTTAACAAACGCTTGAAGTACGATTGAACCACTATTAAAATTCACACATTTAACAATGGTTTACAAAAGGTGATTTAGGGTAATAATCGCTTATGAATACAGTTTTAACAAATTTTGCTTAACAAAGGTTTGTAAATGTTTTTTTGTACAAATAATGTTTTTTTTTATAATAATTTAATTTGGATACCCTCACTAAATCACCACTAATTTCAATTTAAAATTGGAGTAACGGATGATTACTTTTAATGTCTAAATGTTGTAACCTTTAATATTTATACAGAGAGCGGAAGCAAAATAATATTTTGCCATTGCTTAAATGACATTTGTATTTCGAGCCGTGTAGTAGTCATTGTCAATGTCAACTAGTTGTGATTCTTTTAATAAAAGCCATCAGAGAAACAACTACAACTTAAAGAGGAAGCCTAACATTTCCATTCGTCAAACTTTAATAATACACCCCAAAAGAGATCTGTTTACGGTTGCATATTTTTTGAGTGGTGTCCATACTTTTCCATAATTTGGCTGATTGTAGGCTGCGGTGGCTGTGGCCGTTTCTGTGGTTGGTTGGTTGGTTAGTTGTTGTAGCCAAGTTTTTAATATGGAACCTGATTCTAGTTCGTGATCTCTGGTCACGTTTTGGGGTGTGATCGATGCTAGTTTATTGGCGGAATTTATAGTGAATTCGTATGAGCACATTAATTTTTGACGTTGTGGCTATGACGACGATGACGACGTCTGCGACGAGGTTGATGATCATGATGACGATGTGGATGTGGACGACTACGACGACGATAATGATGATGGCAATGCTGACGTTGTGGCCCATGTTGATTTGAGTTGGTGGCACTTGGCGCATAAGATGTCTATGGGCCCCAAACGACCGAACGACCACAGCCCTATAAGGCATCATATCCATCTAGGTATCCCTAGTTGATGCAAACACTTTTGCCCCATTGTACGAGTATCCATACTTTGTGGCTGTTGCAACCATTTTGTTGGGTAAATATTAAGCACAACTGATTGTAAGAAGCCATCAGAAGCCACAAAAATTAACAAACGGCAACTGTTGGCGGCTGTTGGTTGGTGATTGTTACTATACAATATGGAAGGATTTACTCGTTGGTTTTCTCTGGCATGGTGAAGTGAGGCTATCCTAAAATGGCTTCCAATGAACCTGGTGGCTATTATTGTCAAAAAAAGCAACCATATGGGAGTGTAATTGCATCAAAGAGAGTTCATAAGGGTAACAGTGATCATTTCTACTGTTAATAACACAGCTGGATAAACCTTTTTTCTCGAACAATTTTATTTTGCTGTGAAATTTATTTTAAAACTCATATTTCTGTGACTCATATGTGTTATATGTGACTGAGGAAAAATTTCACGACATTTTTTAAATTGTTTTAAAAGCAAATTTACTACAGGATAGACGGATGCAGAGACCAACAAAGCATAGATGATTTAAGGTGCCCTGAAACGAACTTCTTTCATATCGACAACTCATTTTATCGTATCTTAAGAAACATTATATTTTTATATTCTACATATTCAGTAAATTTGGTTTTTATCCGTCAATCCAATCAAAAGATATGGATATAACAGTAGAGGTCATTCATTTACGTTAGTTATAAATTCCATAAAAATTAAAAAAAAAAATGGTTGGCTTTCCTAATAGACGTTGGTAGGACAGTTTGGATTTGACATTTATTAAAAAAATAGAGATGTTTTCAAATTTCGCAGGATAAAAATTTCAGATTTTTCTAGCGGTATTGGTACACATACTCATTATGTCATTGTCACTAAAATTGTACTTTTACAGCCGTATTTATAAAAAAATCCTAATTATGATTTAAAGTGGACAAAAAATCGTATTCGTATGCAGAATTTTTACTAATAAATATTTTAATGACTTCGTCATCATTTTCACATACCATAATACGATTACCAATTGTAAGAGTAGTCGAATACATAAATTATTTTATTGTTGGGTAATTCCAAAGCAAATGAATCACAAAACACACATTTTAAAAATTACCCCCTTTTAATTTTAATAAAATCTGGCACAATGATTATACAAATGCACACGAATTTTGTTGCGTTTTTAGTTTTTCAAAATTCATTGTAGTTTTTGTGGTAAAGAGCTCCAAAGTTACCTATCTCAAGGATTTTTCTCAAAATTACTATATGTTAAATTATCCGTATATTCTTAACCGCGTCACGTATTTTGAAGACATTACTACCAATGAGAAGCTCTACTACTCCTCGACTTCGTAAATGTAATGCTGGCAACACCATCTTTTTCACATACCAGTTTCTCTCTTAATGATGCATTAATACGATTATCAATTGTAAGAGAATTCTAATTATTTTATTGTTTATTTTAAAAACAACTGTATTAGTTAACAAAAATGTATGTTCACTTGTCCAATAATTAAAAAAAAACACCAACTAAAAATTAAAAAAAAAAAAAATGACGAATTCAGATTATTTTTATTACATACAAAAAGTGTATTCGAATAACGAATAATATTTGACACATGTTGATTGCAATTTGCATTTCTTGTGTCGTGGTTTTGCAATAATAAAAGTGTTTGGTCTTTTAAGAAACTATATTCAAAAAAGAAGAATGCAAAACATGTATTTATTTTGCCGATTTTTGTGAAACTATATGGAAACCAGTAAGGAAAGGCTAAAGTCGGGCGGCGCCAACAATATAATACCCTACACCAGTCTCGTAATATTGAATAACTCTGATATATAAATTTTGTGATTCATGTATAAATTGTTTACATAAATTTACTTTTGGGACATTTTATACTTAAAGAATACCCTGTACCACAGTGTGGTGTAGGGTATAAAAACGATTGGATCTAAAGAGCCAAATCGGATGAAACATATATATGAGAGATATATCTAAATCTTTACCGATTTTCTTCAAATTCGGCAATGTTGGTTCATGAATCAAGAAACTCTACCATTCTAAATTTCAAAACGATTGGATGTAAAATACAGCTTTTATAGGACTAAAGGGCCAAATCGGACGAAACATATATATAGGAGCTATAGCTAAATCTTAACCGATTTTCTTCAAATTCGGTAATGTTGGTTCATGGATCAAGAAACTCTACCATTCTAAATTTCAAAATAATTGGATGTAAAATACAGCTATTACAGGACTAAAGGGCCAAATCGGACGAAACGTGTATATGGGAGCTATAGCTAAATCTTAACCGACTTTCTTGTGTTGGTTCTTGGATCAATAAACTCTACCATTCTAAATTTCAAAACGATTGGATGTAAAATACAGCTTTTATAGGACTAAAGGGCCAAATCGGACGAAACATATATATAGGAGCTATAGCTAAATCTTAACCGATTTTCTTCAAATTCGGTAATGTTGGTTCATGGATCAAGAAATTCTACCATTCTAAATTTCAAAATAATTGGATGTAAAATACAGCTATTACAGGACTAAAGGGCCAAATCGGACGAAACATGTATATGGGAGCTATAGCTAAATCTTAACCGATTTTCTTCAAATTCGGTAGTGTTGGTTCATGGATCAAGAAACTCTACCATTCTAAATTTCAAAATGATTGGATGTAAAATACAACTTCTTCAGGACTAAAGAGCAAAATCGGACGAAACATATATATGGGAGCTATAGCTAAATCTTAACCGATTTTCTTCAAATTCGGCAATGTTGGTTCATGGATCAAGAAACTCTACCATTCTAAATTTCAAAATGATTGGATGTAAAATACACCTTCTATAGGACTAAAGAGCCAAATGGAAACTTTACATGGACAGACAGACGGACGGACGGACATAAATGGTTAAATCGACTCAGCTAGTGATTCTGAGTCGATCGGTATACTTTAAGGTGGGTCTAGCTGTGTTATTTTCAGGTGTTACAAACTTATAATACCCTGTACCACAGTGTGGTGTAGGGTATAATTACAGAGGAACAAAATCAATTTTCTGAACTTTGACCTCGCCCCCTGCCACCAGTTTTCATTAAATTTTTTTAATATTGTGGGTCATTACTCCTACATACTAGGGTAACGTTTTCTGAGAATTTTAGAATGATATAATTTTTGACCTGTGACACTTTAGAAATAACTACCCATATATAAATGTTTAGGGTACACTCGAAATATATTATATTTGGCACACATACATATTATAGCTATATTTGGGAAGAGTTCTTCTAAACAAATTTTTGATTCTATCCTAATATTTATACCCTACACCACATTGTGGTACAGGGTATTATAACTTTGTGCATTTGTTTGTAACACCCAAAAGGAGAAGAAATAGACCCATCGTTTATTATACCGATCGACTTAGAATCACTTTCTGAGTCGATTTAGCTATGTCCGTCTGTCCGTCTGTCTGTCTGTCTGTCTGTCTGTCCGTCTGTCTGTCTGTCTGTCTGTCCGTCTGTGCATGTATTCTTGTAATCAAAGTACAGGTCGCAATTATGGTCCGATCTGGACGAAACTTTACACATATCTTTTCTTTGGCCCAAGGACGATCCCTATTGAATTTGGTTAAAATCGGTACCGATTTAGATATAGCCCCCATATATATGTTAGCCCCGATTTGACATGTAAGCGCTGTAAAAACTTTATTTTATATCCGATCAGTATGAAATTCTGCAGGAAAAGGTTTCTTATTACATGAATGAACTCTGTTAAATTTGGAAGAAATCGGTTCAGATTTAGATATAGCCCCCATATATACATTACCCCCGATTTGACATATAAGCGCTGTAAAAATTTTATTTTATATCCGATCAGTGCGAAATTCGGCAAAGAGAGGTTTCTTATTACATGAAGGAATACTGCTAAATTCGGAGAAAATCGGTTCAGATTCAGAGATAGCCCCCATATATATGTTACCCCCGATTTGACATGTAAGCGCTGTAAAAACTGTATTTTATATCCGATCAGTGCAAAATTTGGCAGAAAGAGGTTTCTTATTACATGAAGGAATACTGCTAAATTCGGAGAAAATCTGTTCAGATTTAGATATAGCCCCCATATATATGTTACCCCCGATTTGACTTGCAAGCGCTGTAAAAATGTTATTTTATATCCGATCAGTATGAAATTCGGCAGAAATTCTTATTATATGCATGAACACTGTTAAATTTGGAAGAAATCGGTTCAGATTTAGATATAGCCCCCATATATACGTTACCCCCGATTTGACATGCAAGCGCTGTAGAGACTGTATTTTATATGCGATCAGTACGAAATTCGACAGAAGGAGGTCTTTTTACATGAATGAGTATTCAGGGAAGATCGGTTCAGATTTATATTGATTGTTCCTCCTGATTTGGTATCAAACGCTATAGAAGTTGTATTTTACTTCCGATCATTAAAATTTTCCAGAAAGATGTTTCTCAATTTAGGAACGAATATTGCTTAATTTAGCGATTATCGTTTCAGAATTAGATAATATGTTTCTACCCATTTACCAATTATTCCAAATTATTATGGCAATGACCCTTATCGCATTGTTAGGGAGGTGTAGGGTATTATATAGTCGGCCCCGCCCGACTTTCTGCCTTTCCTTACTGGTTTTTATTTGCGACTTTTATTTACGAAACAAATATTTATGTATTTGTACGAGTATATAAGTGTTCATTAATTTTAAGACTAGTTTTATGTTTTTCAGAATTTAACTTAAACTTTTTTCACACATTTTAAATGTTCGTAAACTCCTTTATGATTGATGGCTTGACAACAAATGATGACTTGGAATAAACAGAAATGAAAAACTTGTGTTTTAAAAAACTGTAATGCTACTTTTATCATTGTAAAGGTAAGGTTTAACTAGAAACAAGTAAGAAAGCCCTAAGTCGGGTAAGCCGACTTAGGAATCCCCTCACCTTGAGTCCCAAAAAATATTCGTACATTTATTTATTTTTGTTTTATATAAATTATTATCAATTTAAATTGCATTTAACGTTAAAGTATGTACTGGTATTAAAGTTATAAGCTGTTAACTGTTGGTGTAAAATGGTCCATTTGTGTGGGAGGTACCAAAAGGGGCGTGTCAGTTACGGCCACTTTTCTCTAGACTCTAGGTACTGCAAAAGCATTGCACTGTACGAAATTTCAAGTATTTGTATGCAATGGCATTAAAGTTAAAAGATGTTAACTTTTGGTACAAAAAGGTGTATTTGTGTGGGAGGTACCAAAAGGGGCTGGCCAACAACGTCCATTTTTCTCTGGACTCTAGGTATTATAAAAGCATTAATCTGTACAAAATTTCAAGTCTTTGTATGCACTGGTAATAAAGTTATAAGCTATTAACTTTTGGTTCAAAATTGTCCATTTGTGTAAGAGATACCAAAAGGGGCGTGGCAACTCCGCCTATTTTTCTCGAGGTAGTAGTGACTAATAAACTAATACTATGTGTAGAATTGCAGAGGATGCAAATAAGTAGTAAAGAAGTTAATAAATAATCAATATTTCACTAAAAGTTAACCCGTTGTGGGGGAGGTACTAGAAGGGGTGGACCAATATGGCCCATCTTCGAACTTACCCGGAGATAGAAGAAAATATTACCACATACCAAATTTGAAGTCGATCGGTTACTCCTTTCGTGAGTTATCGTGCGCACCAGCCAGCAGGCAGACAGACAGACATACGGACGGACATTGCTCATTCGACTTAAAATGACCCAAAACGGATATCCGCCGAACATACTTAGGGTCTTAGGACACTCCTTCGATTTGTTACACTTTTGGTTCGTAGCAAATTATATTTACCCTCCTCTCTAAGGTGAAGGGATAATCAATGGAAAATGAAAAATCTGTAGAGCTTTTTTAAACAAAATATAATTAGATAAATTCCTAAATAATAATTTTATTTGTATGTAAACACATATTTCATTTGAGAAAATTAGTTGCATATATATTTGTTTCCAAATAAATTTAATTGATTTTCAAATAAAATGTATTGTCTCTGAAATATTCAATATTTTCCAGTTATATTTAATAATAGACCTAAAAACGAAGAACGATAGCAAATCATTGAGTTTTATTATTAAAAAATCAAAAATTTTTCGTGCTCTTTGAAAAATGTGTTTATATCGAAACATTTTTATACTTGATTGACATATGGGTGCAACAGGATGGTGCCACATTGCATGCGATACAATGAACCAATTGAGATTTGAGTTTGATGGGCAATTAATCTCACGTTTTGGCGTTGCCGCCTTGTTTGTGTCATTTGTGAAGTCTCCCGTGTATAGGGACAAGCCAAGCAAGCTACATACCTTGCAAGACAATACTGCTCCTGACATTGGTGAGATACAGGCCGACATGTTGGAAAAAGTATGCCAAAATTTGACTTTCATAATTAACCACCAGATGCGTAGACGTTGGCAACATAGCGAGCGACATCTATATGGGGACTACATCAAAACATAGACCGATAAGGTAAACTTTCGTTGTGAAGAATTTTAGTATAAATTAAACACAGTCTAAAAAAATTATTGGATAATGTAGTTGTCATAAAGACGAAAGAAGAAACAAAATTTGGAAGCCACCTATGTTGACTATACCGAAGTAGGGATCTATGTGGTCCTCTTTTCATGTTAAGAACTCTTGTCGAAAATATTCATATTACATAGTTTCAGCCAAATTGGTAAAAAAATGTGGCGTTTACGGCTTAGATAAATATATTTAAGAGCTACCTCTGAGGGGATTAATATCAAAAGATATACACAATTGAACAATCTTCGTTGATGTGAACTACAAATTTTGAGTTCTCATAATCGTCTGAAAAATGTGGTATTTAAGGATTACATAAGAATATTTGAGAGCATCCTCTATCTGGGTATTATAACAAATATGAACTGATAAGTATAACTATAGCTATCATGAATTTCATTTAATATATAATAAACACTGCATATTTTCAGCTTAAACATATTTGGAAGCGATACGCGTACGCTCGCGTCCAATGAAATCCTCGTTTAAAAGAAATTCGATGGGAGGCCGAATAATAAAGGCTGTTACTACATATGGGTTTAGCTCACCCGCTCCTAAGATTTTTCAGTTCAGTTACCAACGACGAATCCCATTCATCACCACGATGAACATCATTCACCTCTACGATGAACATCATTCATCTCTACGATGAATCGAGTTCATCACCACGACGAATCCCATTCATCACCACAATGAATACAATTCATAACCACGACAAGCTACATTCATAACCATTATTAAATTTTTTAAATTAAACTTTGAAAACAAATTATTTAACTAAGGTAATAGAACAGTACAATCAAGCATAAACTATAAATAGATTGCTTCGGTTTATCATATTTTCAGCAAAATGGTCAAATAAATCTTTTCGTCGTGGGAATGAAACCTTATCGTTCGCTCGAAGAATTTCAAAATCACCAAAAACAGGGGTTGATGATCGTGTTCGTTTATTGACGTACAAAAACAGCGCATATACGAAACTTTTAGTCACCATGGTGACCAACGGTTTTCTATCAGTCTACAAAAGCTCAAGGTCAAACCAAAAAGTTAAAGTGATTGAGAAGAACGCTGACAAAAAAATTTATTAAAAATATTGTTCGAGGAAAATCCTCTACAACTACATGTCAGGCCACTCCTTCCATGTACTGTACTTTTAACCTTCTACCACCAATGCGAGTGTACGATTAATTAGATTTATATATGAAGAATGTTTTCTTTCTGTGTACTACATGTATAGCAAAAGTATTGGGCATAGCATACGTTTCATTATATCGCAAAACATTGTCTGACCAAATTCTTATTTTGTATTCCAATTTGTAAATTGTAAACGCAATGTCTGTACTACAGAGGTGATGATAATGGATTTGATGAACAGTAATTGCTGAGAGCTGACCAAAAGAATGATACAATAATGGGAAACCGGTGCATGGGAATCATCTTCTCATGAATGTCCCACCCAAATGCTACAGTGTGTAGAGTTGATATCAACTGGCCTGTAATCAAATGAGGTTAGCACTAATGATAAATACTTATTTATGCATATTTTCTTAAGCACCAGGTCACGATGTAACTGACTACAGGAAAAGAATGCAATGTTTAATATCGAAATACTAGTTTACAAAAAATTTCGTTTTGGAATATCTACAAAATGGATAAAAAATGGCAATGGGAGATTATGGTAATGGAACAAGGCGGGATCACACTCATCTGAAAGTACTAATGCTGTAGAACAAACGCTTAGCTGCATTCCCCACAGTTAGGGACACAGTGAATTATGCGGACGTAATCGGATAAATCTATTGAGGCATAACCTCATTTTCAGAGGGGAAATCGGGGTATGTTATGCGTCGTTAATGGTAAGTACAAAATGGTACATTTGTATTTGGCGACGATAACGACGTGAAAAGTTTGTGTGAGCCCTAGTAGGGTGACATATTCATGTTCTTGTCTAAAGGAATAGGTACAGTAACTGTAACTACAATAAAAGTCAGAAAATAAGTTTAGTTTAAAGAAAATTTTATTTTCGTTGTTTATTCTGTTAAAAATTTAACAGAGAACAGTTTGTAGTGCCAAAAAGAAATATTGACTAAATCATATATAAAATATTTTTTGTTGAATAGATCATCATTATTCGACAAACAATATTGATAAAACTTAACAATATCTCTTCGTATTCTGCCCTGACAGTGGCGTAGGATATCATATACTACGTTCCGCCCGACTTTAGTCCTTCCTTACTATTTTTTTAATAAAATATTCCACGAATATTAGCCACTTTGGTCCATAAATGGGCTATTTGTTAATAAATTGACTACAGCTCCACCTATCGGATCCAGGTGAAGTTACGCATACTCAGATTGATAATAAAACCAGTAAGGAAAGGCAGAAAGTCGGGCGGGGCCGACTATATAATAACCTACACCTCCCTAACAATGCGATAAGGGTCATTGCGATAATAATTTGGAATAATTGGTAAATGGGTAGGAACATATTATCTAATTCTGAACCGACAATCGCTAAATTAAGCAGTATTCGTTCCTAAATTGAGAAACATATTTCTGGAAAATTTTAATGATCGGAAGTAAAGTACAACTTCTATAGCGCTTTGATACCAAGTCAGGAGGAACATATACACGGATGTTATACATAAATCTGAACCGATTTTCCCTGAATACTCATTCATGTAAAAAGACCTCTTTCTGTCGAATTTCGTACTGATCGGATATAAAATACAGTCTCTACAGCGCTTACATGTCAAATCGGGGGTAACATATACATTAGAGTGGGTCGCAAAAAAAAGTTGCACCGGTCACCCCCTAGATTTGAAGATTATCTAGAGACAATTCCGGGGAAACAAAAAAATTTTTTTTCTGTGCACCCTACATGTCGCCCTTTTAATTTTATTATCCTGCGTTGCCATTTGATGTCCGATCGTAACGGGATGCATATCGTTGTTTGAGTTTTAGCAAGGACTACATTTCGTCCATATGTCACTTTTGACTCCGAAGTCAAATTCGATAAGTGACCTCTGTCATCTCGTTTTCTACCCCCCTATGTCGGGAATATTTTGAAACGCCAATAAAGGTCTTCATAAATAATGAAACTTTTGCTTTCAAAGTACCCACTATTATTCATAAACAAAAAAGTTATACTAGTTTCGAAATTACAAAATACATGCAGAGATCAAATTACACAATCTACTTTTGACGTCGATTTCTGCCTCTCTCACACACATACACACAGATATACCCCATTCACATCCCCTATGACGGTTCGGTTCAATACGAACGAATTAAATTTGAGAGCTTCGTCCCCAAATGTTAAAGCGTTCTAAGGAACGAAATCAGAATAAAATCACTGTTTTCCCATGCACCCTACACGACCCCAAAAATAGTAGTAATTTTGTCACTGTGTGCTTATTTAACGTATGATCTTAACGTATGATACGTCGTTGATGATATCTTCACAATGGCTACACTTCTTTCCTATGTCAGTCAGTAATCCAAGTCGAATTTTTACTAGTGACTTATCCGATTTTCTACCTCTGTAAAGTAAAGAACTTTGAAATAAATATTTTTTCTTTTACGATTTTTATTTTTATTCATAAATATATACTCGTATATTAAATTTACAGTCCAAGAAAAAACTTGAAACGTATGTCCAAAATTAAGATTATTTTCGTTGCTGGTAATTGCGGAAGATCGAAGTTAATGGACAAGAAACAACAATCAAGGAAATACAGTTGTAATGCTCTTTGTATTACATTCTCAGACTTATCTTAAAGTTGCACTTTCTGTAATTGAATTTTAGAAGCTTATGTTAGCTTTAACACTATATTAATTCATTTTAATTTAATTTTACGTGCCATTCTCAAAATAAGAATTTATGTGCTGATTGTTAATAAATCAGCAAGTAAGGATATGTGAAAAGCGGATTGGGTATATATTTTCCAAAATAAGAAGGCGGGAGCGTTATAGTAAACTGGATTTACGTCAGTATTATCTTCAATGCCATACATACCACTAATAATAATAAAAATAGTATGAATGCAAATATAAATCGTGAAAGGAAAATTATTTATTTTCAAATGACGTTACTTGTTGCAAAATAAATACAATTTACATGGGCAGAAAATCGGATAACTGAAGTCACTACTAACTGCATTTGTTTAAATGGAGTCTCGCAAATTTAGTTCGTTCGTACTAAACCGAACTCATAGTGGATGTGCATTTTTGGGTACGGGGTTTACTTGTGTGTATGTGTGTGTGAGAGAGAGACAGAAAACGACGTCAAAAGTAGATAGTGTAATTTGATATCTGCATATATTATGTAATTTTAAAACTATTATAACTTTTTTGTTTATGAATAATAGTGGGTACTTCAAAAGCAAAAGTTTCATTATTTTTAAAGACCTTTATTAGCGTTTCAAAATATTCCCCACTTAGAGGGGTAGAAAACGAGATGACAGAGGTCACTTATCGAATTTGACTTCGGAGTCAAAAGTGACATATGGACGAAATGTAGCCCTTGCCAAAACTCGAACAACAATATGCATCCTGTTACGATCGGACATCAAATGGCAACGCAGCATAATAAAACTAAAAGGGCGTCATGTAGGGTGCACAGAAAAAAATTTTTTTTTTTGCCTCGGAATTGTCTCTAGATAATCTTCAAAACTAGGGGGTGACTGGCGCAACAATTTTTTTTTGTATGGGGACCGACCCTTACTAATATACATACATGGGGGCTATATCTAAATCTGAACTGATTTCCCTCAAATTTGGCAGTTTTAATTCACGTAATGAGAAACCTCTTTCTGCCAATTTTTTTACTGATCGGATATAAAATACAGTTTCTACAGCGCTTACATGTCAAATTGGGGGTAACATACATATGTGGGCTATATCTAAATCTAAACCGATTTCTGAACTGATTTCCCTCAAATTTAGCAGTATTAATTTATGTAATAAGAAACCTCTTTCTGCCGAATTTCGTACTGATCAGATTAAAACTACACTTTTTACAGCGCTTACATGTAAAATCGGGGGTAACATATATATGATCGGTTATAAAATAAATTTTTTACGGCGCTTATATGTGAAATCGGGGGGAAAGTATATGTGGGGGCTATATCTAAATCTGAACCGATTTCTTCCAAATTTAACAGTGTTCATTCATATAATAAGAGACCTCTTTCTGCTGAATTTCATACTGATCGGATATAAAATAAAGTTTTTACAGCGCTTACATGTCAAACCGGGCTAACATATATATGGGGGCTATATCCAAATCTGAACCGATTTTAACCAAATTAAATAGGGATCGACCTTGGGCCAAAAAAAAATATATGTGTAAAGTTTCGTCAAGATCGGGTTATAATTGCGACCTGTACTTTGATTACAAGAATACATCTACAGACGGACAGACAGACGGACATAGCTAAATCGACTCAGAAAGTGATTACAAGTCGATCGGTATAATAAACATTGGATCTATCTCTGGTGTTACAAACAAATGCACAAAGTCGTAATACCCTGTACCACAGTGTGGTGTGGGGTATAAACATAATGTGTAAACATAGCATCAATCGGTCAAGCCGTTTAGACGTTACACTAGTCCAGCCGATTTACAAGAAAAATTATAATATTGAAACAAATAAATTACTATATCTTTTAGGCTCAGCAAGGTTCCATCTTGAGTTTTTCATTGCTAGTTCATAATATTTGACTCGTTAGTACCAACAAAATCAAGGGCATTAATTGATGCTTTCTCAGGGTATTTAAAGGTTATGGATATATTCTCTATTTTCACATCCTTCCCCCAAAGGGACACAAATATTTAATTCCGCAACATTGATGAGGTGTAGCAGAGCTTTTCATTGGCATTAATATCTTCCAAATACGTAATGCGGTTAAGAAGATATGGCTAATTTAACAAATAGTACTTTTGAGACAAATTCTTGGGATAAGTATATATGGACCTCTGTACCACTAAAACTACAATGAAGGGGCTTATTGCGCCAGAATTTCATTCATTTTCTGTACATTTGCTCCAGTGCTTAGAAAGTAACGGATGTAAACATATCTCCTTAAAAAAGTAAAAAATCTTTTTACTTTTCCTTAATATTTTGAATTTTAAATTAAAAAATCGTTTTTATCCCCTCACCTTAGAGAGGATGGTATACATCATTTGCTACGAGGCAAAAGTGTAACAAATCGAAGGAGTGACCTAAGACCCCATGTATGTTCGGCGGATATTCGTTTTGGGTCATTATAAGTCGAATGAGAAATGTCCGTCCGTCCGTCTGTCTATCTGCTGGCTGTTGCGCACGATTACTCTCGAATGGAGTACCCGGTAGACTTCAAATTTGGTATGCGATCAAATTATTGTTGAGGAATTTCTTTAAATACATTTTGTTAAAAAAAGATTTTCAAAACTTTGTAGATTTTTCGAATTTAATTTTTAATTTTCATTGATTTCGAGTTATACTTTGCAATTTAAAATGACATAAATTGCAATAAAAAGGAGTGACCTAAGACCCTAAGAATGTTCGGTGAAAATCCGTTTTGGGCATTTTAAGTCATTTGAGCAATGTCTGTCCGTCTGTCTGTGTGTCTGTCTGCTGCCTGGTGCGCACGATAACTCTCAAAAGGAGCATTCGATTTATTTCAAATTTGGTAGGCGGCAATATCTTTCTCTATCTCCGGCTATGTTCGAAGATGGGCCATATTGGTCCACACATTCTAGTACCTCCCCCACTAAGGGTTAACTTTTAGTGAAATATTGATTCTTTAATACCTCCTATACTACTTACTCGAATCTTCTGAAATTTCACACATAGTATGAAATTATTATTTGTGTTATTTGCTAACACGTCAAAAAAAAATGGGCAAACTGGCCATTTTGTAATAGCAGTTCATACAAATACTTGAAGTTTTGTACAGGGTAATGCCTTTATAAAGGTTGGATAAATTTTGAAGGCCGATGTTGATTTTGAATAAAACATAAATTATTTAGAAAATTATTGTCATTTCTTTTTATTGTGATAATATTGGATGGTTCAATTATGTATGGAACAAAATATCGGCCAAATGGCCGCTGCGACCTTGGCGGCACACCTCCATCCGATGGTCCAAACTATCTCATCCTTTAGCTCATTAATTGTTGCTGGCTTATCGAAGTACAACTTTTCTTTCAAATAACCCCAAAGAAAGAAGTCCAACGGTGTCAAATCACATGATCTTGGCTGCCAATTGACATTGTTTCGTTAGCTGTGTGGCAAGGGGCACCGTCCACATCCATATCTTCCAATTCGGGCCATACAAAGTTCGTTATCATCTCACGATAGCGAACACCATCCGATGACGTTGTCAGCCCATAAGCCGTACCAAGCGAACTGGTACGGCTTGAACGCCCATTTTCGTAAAATGGGCTCGACTGTGGTTCAAATTGAGTTAGTCTCAAATTGAGATATGTCAAATGAAATACAGAAAAAAACTTGATGTTTAGGTGTGGTTCACATTCAACATCGGCCCTTACAATTTAACCATCTTTTAGTACCTAGAATCCAGAGAAAAGGGGGCGCTATTGGCAAGCCCCTTTTGGTACCTCCCACACAAATGGATAATTTTTTACCAAATGTTACCAGCTTATTACTTTAATACCAGTGCATACAAATTCTTGAAATTTTGTACAGTGTAGTTTATAGTTTAAGGTTTTATTGAGCCTTTTTTAAATCGTTATAATTACTCCATTATTGTTAGGTACATATTTTAAAGAGAACTTAAGACTGTAATGTAATATCTTAAATTACTATAACAAATATGAAAAATAGCTCCATGCTTTTTAAATAGTACAGATAGAGTGAATTTAGTAATAAATTATTAATAATAGTGTGCATTAATGTCCTTGCTCCCGGGACTACAGTGGCTTGAGAGTATAAAATTCTCATTTAAACTTACATATAATAAATAAACAAAGAAAAGAGTACAAAAAAGAAAAAATAATAATAAAAATAATTAAAATTAAATTCCTAAGCATTTCGTACTACCCCCGGTGCGTATTCGACAATGCTTTCTCATAGAATCCATGTCGAAAATTTACGGAAATATCAAAATTCGCAGGGACTTCATTAATATAACCGATTGGTGACAAATAATTTGTATTCGACCAGTTAAAATCTTTCAGTATGTCGTAAATGATAGAAACATACTCGTTATCGTGTTGGACAACTCTATCGACAAGTTTTGAAAGTAGGTCGCAAGCGTATAAACCAAGTGGAGTAATTCTGGATTCACCTTAAATTACTCCATTCGAATGCCGTCTACAACTTGATACATAGTATTTACCAATGCAGTGATGTATTATTTTTCTTTCCAAAAATTCCATTACTCTGATAACTGTGGGGGGAAATATGAAACCATATCGGGAAGCCATACAGAAATACTGGTCTTATACCCGTTTTATATAGTAATATTTTGGTTCTTGCTGAGAAATTTTTTATTTGAGAGTATCTTTGCAAATGAACCAAGAATTATGTATGCCTTCTTTAAAACCTGTCCACCATGTTCATTAAATTTCATGAGATTGTTGAAATGTGTTCCTAAATCCAAAGTGGCTACTCCCCTTTTGGTACCTCCCACACAAATGAACCATTTTGCACCAAAAGTTAACAGCTTATTACTTTAATACCAGTGTATACAATACTTGTAATTTTGTACAGTGTAATGCTTTTATAGTACCTGGAGTCGACAGAAATGTGGGCGTTATTGGCGCTCCCTTTTTGGTACCTCCCACAGAAATGGACCATTTTCTACTAAAAGCTAACAGATTTTAGCTTTAGCGCCAGTGAATATAAATACTTGAAATTTTGTACGGTGTTATGCTTTTGTAATAGCTGGAGTCTTGAGAAAATTGGCCGTTATTGGCAAAGTCCTTTTGGTACCTTAAACACAAATAGACCATATACACCAAAAGTTAATAGCTAGTAACTTTAATACCAGTGCATATAACTACTTTACATTTTGAACAGTTTAATGCTTTTATAATACCTACTATCCTATTGGATCCGGTCCATAGGCAAAAGGTCTTAAACAAATTGGTACATTATTATTAATTAGATCAATAAATGAAATTAAATTAAATAATAACCAAAACATGACTAGGCATAAAATTATGTCCCAATATTTCTGGGGAACAATATTTAGCAGAACATTGTAGTCCGCGCAATCACACACTAGAATTGCCAAACCTCTTTATGAACATATTTTGTTAAGTGATGCAAATAAAAAGATTTTCATTTAATCCTAAATCAGATTCGCAGTGATATCGTAATATTAAACTCCTCACATAATAAAATTAATTTTCCCATGCAAATCATCCGGCGAATCTTATTTTTAAGTCGACCTCCCCCTCTGCCAATCACCACTGTGTTTTGTGTTTTGACAGATCATTTGGCGCTACAATTAATGGTGTGTTGGGATATCTTCTACGGCCGAAATATTCTCAACGCTACTCCTCCTTTTGCGGGCGCTTATCACAAACCATCTGACATTTGTGTCACGAATTAACAAAAGACCATCAACAACTTTTCACAGTCCCATTTAAGGCATTGTTATGTTCTGTTTACAACGAAAACGCAACACTATAGCACTTGACATTATCAGCATGAAAAAATCTGACGAAAATAAAAACTGCTCAAAAAGCGCCCACCATTGTGAAACGCTGCGATTTTATTACCAATGTTACGTACATACGACGCTGTGTGTCCGCGTGTAATTTGCATGTACAACTTCATGCTAAACGCCGAGTGAACAATTGCGGCTGCGGCGGATAGTCAAATCCCAAATGGGCGACAACACCCTCGTTCGCTCTCACCCGCAACAATTACAGGTCCTGGCCGGGGTCTAAAGAAATGCCTGCGACACCCACACGACAATTGATGCACGCAATATGTTTAGCTACGACAAAGAAAAGCATACATCCACTACCAGGGAGGACGACGATGACGACGTCAACAAGGACGTGGCTGTGATGTGAAAGAAAATTGAGCAACATTCGAATTTGTTCGTCGCCCAGGTCCCATGTGGGCAGTGAAGTTTTTTAATCAAGAGCTTGTCAAGACTGTTATGCTTGCTAGCTTGTGTGCTAAGGCAAATAATAAACAAGCGACGGACGAACAAACAGAATGCCAACAGTTGACGATGTAAGCGATCCATCAATCAAAGCACGCAATGTTGCACAGTGGGCGATGTTATTCGTTGACAATTTTTCAAAAGTTTTAACGGAAAAAAAGCTGAAATAAAAAAACATAAGTGTTTATCCTCAAAATGTCTTTTCAAATGTACTCCAAATTATTTTGTAAATAGACCTAGAGAAAAAGTTTCATCATATTTAAGAAAAGCATCATCAATATGAAGAAGGCTTCATACACTTGACTACAATGAAACAATCGTCACTTCTATGAAGTCGGCTTCATCAAAACGTTATTTTACAAAGAATTTCTTAATATTTAAGAATGCTTCATAGAAAGAGGTTTCTCCAAAGGTTTCAAATTTTCCATGTTTAATACCACTGTCTAACAAATTAAGACTTTTTGATTGGAACAGAAAAGCGACCCTATAATTCTGAAAGGGCATATTGAGTAGATAATTTTTGTAGTCCAGCTGGTCTGAGTTTTTTTTTCAGTGGGACAAAGTTTTAAATTTTTGGTCGAAGGGAGCATTATAGTAAATGAAAAAATGCTTTAAGTTAATGTCTGAGAGATTTCTTATTATCAGAGTAATATAGTGACATTTTATGAGGATCATTTTTGTGGAAAAACTTAACCCTCTAGCTCCCCTCTTAGTGGGTCCATTTGGCTGTTTTTTCGAAAAAATCAGAAATGTCCTTTGAAAAATAAAATTTAAGGATTAACCAGTAAGGAAAGGCTAAAGTCGGGCGGGGCCGACTATATAATACCCTACACCACTCTCGTAATATTGAATAACTCTGAAATATAAATTTTGTAAATCATGTATAAATTGTTTACATAAATTTACTTTTGAGTCATTTTATACTTAAATAATACCCTGTACCACCGTGTGGTGTAGGGTATAAAAACGATTGGATGTAAAATACAGCTTCTACAGGACTATAGAGCCAAATCGGATGAGACATATATATGGGAGTTATAGCTAAATCTTAACCGATTTTCTTCAAATTCGGCAATGTTGGTTCGTGGATCAAGAAACTCTACCATTCTAAATTTCAAAACGATTGGATGTAAAATACAGCTTTTATAGGACTAAAGGGCCAAATCGGACGAAACATATATATGGGAGCTATAGCTAATTCTTAACCGATTTTCTTCAAATTCGGTAGTGTTGGTTCATGGATCAATAAACTCTACCATTCTAAATTTCAAAAGGATTGGATGTAAAATACAGCTTCTATAGAACTAAACGGCCAAATCGGACGAAACATATATATGGGAGCTATAGCTAAATCTTAACCGATTTTCTTCAAATTTGGTAGTGTTGGTCCATGGATGAAGAAACTCTACCATTCTAAATTTCAAAGTGATTGGATGTAAAATACAGCTTCTTCAGGACTAAAGAGCAAAATCGGACGAAACATATATATGGGAGCTATAGCTAAATCTTAACCGATTTTCTACAAATTCGGCAATGTTGGTTCATGGATCAAGAAACTGTACCATTCTAAATTTAAAAACGATTGGATGTAAAATACAGCTTTTATAGGACTAAATGGCCAAATCGGACGAAACATATATATGGGAGCTATAGCTAAATCTTAACCGATTTTCTTCAAATTCGACAGTGTTGGTTCATGGATCAAGAAACTCTACCATTCTAAATTTCAAAATGATTGGATGTAAAATACAGCTTCTACAGGACTAAAGAGCAAAATCGGACGAAACATATATATGGGAGCTATAGCTAAATCTTAACCGATTTTCTTCAAATCCGGCAATGCTGGTTCATGGATCAAGAAACTCTACCATTCTAAATTTCAAAACGATCGGATGGAAAATACAGCTTCTATAGGACTAAAGGGCCAAATAGGACGAAACATATATATGGGAGCCATAGCTAAATCTTAACCGATTTTCTTCAAATTCGGCAATGTTGGTTCATGCATCAAGAAACTCTACCACTCTAAATTTCAAAACGATTGGATGTAAAATACAGCTTCTATAGGACTAAAGGGCCAAATCGGACGATAGATATATATGGAGCTATATCTAAATCTGAACCGATTTCAACCAAATTCAATAGCGATCTTAATAGCCACGAAATACTCTCAACTGCAAAATTTCAGAACGATCGGAGTGAAATTGCGACCTGTAGTCGACGAACAACTTTACATGGACAGACGGACGGACGGACGGACAGACATCGTTAAATCGACTCAGCTAGTGATTCTGAGTCGATCGGTATTTAAGGTGGGTCTAGCTGTGTTGTTTTCAGGTGTTACAAACATCTGCCGTGAAACAAACTTATAATACCCTGTACCACAGTGTGGTGTAGGGTATAATTATTACTATTTTATATGGGTGCTATAAATGCATTACACTGAACAAAATTGCAAGTGTTTGCATTTTAATATATCGCGTCTTCAAATTTACGTTATAGTATTTATACCCTACACCACACTGTGGTACAGGGTATTATAATATATATGTTTCATCCCATATATATGTTTCATCCGATTTGGCTCTTTAGATCCAATCGTTTTTATACTGTGGTACTGGGTATTATTTAAGTATAAAATGTCCCAAAAGTAAATTTATGTAAACAATTTATACATGAATTACAAAACTTATATATACCAGAGTTATTCAATATTACGAGAGTGGTGTAGGGTATTATATAGTCGGCCCCGCCCGACTTTAGCCTTTCCTTACTGGTTTTTGTATAAGTTGGCGGGTATTTTCGCTATTTAAGCGTAAAGTGCTATAATTACAACCAGACACCAAGTCTTTGGCGACCCCCACTGAAATTTTCCGGCAAACATTTTCGTAGAACATTTTAATTCTTAAATTGACTTTTTTGATTTTTTCGAAAAAAATCAAAATTCAGCAATTTTGGAACAAACTTCGCTGGCACGCGCTTAATCCCAAAATTTCCGAAAAAATTGTATGGCATGAGCCAACCTATATACAGACATCCTCTGCAATTTTTTCTAATAGTGATTCGACGAATTTCCATAACAAATTTCTTCACCTTCTCAACATTTCCATCGGTTTTTGATGTGCTGGATCTTCCAGGACATTCACATCTTCTCGGCCTTCTTTGAAAAGCTTGTACCACTTGTAACGATTTTTCTGCCACAGACTACAATCACCATATGCCAGCCTAATCATTTCCAGTGCTTTTGAGCACTTAATTCCATTTTTTACGCAAAATTTTATGCAAATTCAATTTTTCAATTTTTTTCCTCAGCAGAAAATCGCCCAACAAACATTTTTTATTGTTGAGCTGTGTTACTAATATTGAACAAAAGTATTAAAAATATCACTTTTCTACTTTTTTCATTGAAAAATTAAGAATATTGTTTACAAATTGAACTCCGCAAAAATATACAGCCGAAATGAACTGATGTTTTGTCAACATACGAGTATATTTATATATAAGAAAAAATCTCGGGAATTCCCGCACAGATCTTGGATGGTATTACGAAATTAAAAAATATGAATTTTTCCCGGGATCACGTCCCTGGGAAAAAACTCAACATGCGCCAGTACAGTTCTGGATTTGAGCCTTACGGACATTACTGCTTTGATCGCCGTTTGGCTATCTGTGAAGATGTTATCGTCTTTAGGGCAACATCTAAATATGAACCGATTTTGGCCAATTTAAATACGGATCCTTGCCAAAGACTAATCTCCTTCCAATCTAGTAACTACATATGCGAGAAAACATCAATAATTTAATTTAAAATTCAAGTATATTACCCCACTGTGTTGGCGAAAATGTCTGTCTCAACAAAGCAGCAACAACACAAAGCAAAACGAAAACGTCACTTAATAGTCTGGTAGTACAAAATAATAAAGACAATTTGCATATAAATTTATTACAATCCATTTTTTATTAGGCTCAACACAGTAGCAATAACACCAGTTAAGGAAGAAGCAGGATAATTGATTTAGGGTGGGGTGTGGTGGGTGGTGGCAGTTGTGTTCTGGCATAAAGAGAAGCACGACACAGCACTTCAACAGGAAACTTGTCAACAAATGTTTTGTGTGAACGTTTAAAAGTTAGGCAATATTGTATTATATGTATACTCGCTACGGGTAACTCATCACACCACGCCACCACTGCTGCGAACACCACACTATCACTGCTATCAAAGTGTCAAACATGACAGCTTAAATAACTTGTCTATCACTCTTCCCATTAGGTGAGAGGAGACGGGGACTTTTGGGTGAAGTATTATGCTTGTCACAGAGCTGAATCCTTCGACTTGGAAAAATTCTAATGGATCTTCGGGTGTTCTTGCATTTACATTTGCTTATGCAGAAAACTGTCAAGGAGCTCATATTTTACACACAAATACAAAATGAGTAAGTATTTTGTAAATATAAATCTACGATGTATCCTTGTCCCTGCTTTCCAATTTTGCTGTTAAGCTGTCAAACCAGAAAAGGGGTGTTGGTATTAATATAAGTATCTACGAGGAGGAGGAAATGAAGGCAGTGAATTCATGCACGGGATATGCTTAAACGTTCACTTCAAGATATTGATGATGTTGTAGGTATCGTTTCCCTGCACAACTCGTAAATCATTGTCAACATGAGTTGGTGAAAATTATCATAGAATTAAGGGTTACACAAGTGAACGGTTTGAAAAATTATGGAAATCTCAAGTGTTGACATATGTTTTTACAATTAATTTCACAGTTTTATTCAGAGTTGACAGATATTATTGTGTTATACTACCAAATTCGTCCCGATTTATCAGTTGTTTCTGTATGGAAAAAGTCATGCTGAATCTTTCCGAAGCTCTGTTAAATCTATTAGAATTGAGCTAGGTTAGGTTAAGAGTGGCAGCCTGTAACACAGACTCACTTAGACTATCCAGTCCATTGTGTTACCGCAGGGACGTAAGGAAAAGCATAAGTTATCCCCAGCCCCACCGTTGAACAAATTTGATTGCTTTAGAATGCTCAAAAGTTGGTGGATTCCAATATCATTTAAGTTACGTAACTCCTTAAAGAAATAAGAGTCCAAGGTTGTATGCCGCCTTCTAGAGAGAGCGCGCCACACACACAGAAGATTTTCTATTGATTCCTCCTCCGCTTCGTCTCCACAGCTTCTGCAAAACCCATTATACAAAACCTTCAATTTCTCTGCTAATCTCTTCTGTCCTGGACGCGACCATTCCATTCTGATCTATCAGATATAAGAGTGTGATACTTCTTTTCGAAGAGTAGTTCAGTCATAGCGAATTCAACAGTGCCTGGAAGGTCAGGCATTCTGTCTAGAATGACACTCTTTCGATGACAATTTCCTGACCAGCACATGCGGTATATTGCACTGCTATAATATCTAGCGGCTTTAAATGTAGTATAGCATTTAGCGCCGCGGTTGGTGTCTTTCTCTGCTCACAGTGAATGGCTGCTGAACATTGTTTAGTATCGCATAGAATGTGGATTTCTGCAGAGCTGTCCACCAGACGACAAAGCCGTACAGCATTATCAGTCTGACTACTGCCGTATACAGCCGATAAACAACACACGGGTTCAGACCCCTGCGTTTTCCTATTGCCCTTTTTCGGATATATATAGTGCTACCACAGCCTGCTCTTTCAAAATGTTGCGTTTGATGTGCAACTTCCAGTCTAGTGAAATACCTAAGTACCTTGCGTTTTCAGAGAAGGGAATTTCAATACCTTCAAGGAGACGGGTATAACTCGTGGTGCCTTATTTCTCCTAGTGCAAAGAACTAGTTCGTTCATGGTCGGGTTTACACCAAGCCCATTACCGGAAGCCATATTGCGCTTGTGTGAAGGGCCTGCTGTAGAAAGTCTCTGAGAGTATCCAGAAACTTCCCTATAACAGCTCTTGCAACGTCACCTGCATAGGCAACAACTCTGGTTACCTTAATTTGCCAATAGGTATATAAATATTGAACATTTTATTTCCGAAAACATTTATCTATATCTATATGACTGATTAACTGACCGATTGACTGACTGATCATCGCCCAGCCCAAATGGCTGAAACTAGAATCATGAAATTTGGTGGGAGGGTAGTCCATGGGGCGTAGACATGAAATAAGATGAGATTTATCGAAATTCGTACTAATAACCGCACAACGGGGCAAAAAGGGATAAATATGGTACCACCGCTAAATCTAAACGGAATGAGCTAGAATCGTGAAATTTGCTTAGAGTGTAGCTCTCATGAGATAGACACAGAAATTGACTGGATTTTACGCGCACTGTGGGGTAAAAAGGGATAAATGTGGTACAACAGCCAAATCAAAATGGCAAGAGCTAGAATCGTGAAATTTGGTGTTAGAGTAGCTATTGATGTAAATGGATGTAAACTAGACAAGGATCGATTTTTTGAAAATTTAAAGGGCACAGTGGGCCAGAAAGGCATAAATATGGTACCACAGCCCAACTTAACGCCTAAAATTAAATCGCAAAAATTGAAGCGAGGGATATCCGTAGCGCAACTGATCGGAGTAGTCAGTTTTTTTGTATACGTATTCGTACTTTTCGCGGCACTGTGGGGCAGAAGGTGTACAATATGGTACAGTGGCCTAAAAATGTTAAACATGGTCCCATGGTGCTAGGATAAAATAAACTAGAGATTGGAAGTGATTTTTAGAAATTCTAACATTGAGAGGCACAGTGGGGCAAATCGGGTGAATTATGGAGCATTGGGGCAAAATGAATCAATCTGCCAAAATTTGAACTTAATCTTAAGATATGAAGAGTTTTTATGCTTTTAGGAGCACAGTGGGTCAAAAACATTAAATAATGTATAGTAGGGAAAAATGGTAGATTGGATAAAATGTGGTTAAATATTGTACAATGGGGAATGGATTAAGTATGGTAGGAATGGGAACAAATTTTAAATATGTTACAGACAAAAAGTGTTAAATATAGTACAGTGAGACAAAGGGTTAAATATGACACTGAGGGACAAAAAGTGTAAACTTTGGAACAGTGGGGCAAACAGGGTTAAATATGGTACAGTGTGTTAAATATGGTACAGTGGATCAAATAGGTTTACAAAACAGTGGGGCGAAAAGTGTAAGATAATGGTACAGTAAGAAAAATTTTAAAATATGTCACAGTGGGACATAAAGGGTTAACTATTGTACAGTGGGGAACAAATAGTTAAATATGATAACGTGGAACAAAATGGGTTAAATATGGTACAGTGGGGCAAAAAGCTTTACCGATGAAACAGTGGGGCAGAAATATGTTAACTATGGTACAGTGGGACAGAAATTGAACAATGTGACAAAAAAGTTTGACTATGGTCCAATGAGTCAAAAAGGGTTGAATATGGTACTCTGGGGCAAAAAGGGCTAAATGTGGCGCAGGTGGGCGTTAACGATGGAACAGTGGGGCAAAAATGGTACAGTAGGACTAAAAGGTGTTAAATATGATTCAGTGGACCCAAAAAGCTTAAATATGGCACAATGGGGCAAAAAGCGTACATTAAGTAAAGTGGGCAAAAATATGGATGCAGAGAGAGAGGGTAACTCCTGGAAAAGCAGTGTTTTTTCAAAATGTATGCCTTAGTAGCACTGTCGTGCAAAAAGAATAAAATTATGGTGAGGTTAGGGCAAGCAAACTTATGTCAATATATTACAGAGGGGCGAGAATTTGTTAAATATGGTTGTGGGGCGAAACAGTGTTGCATACGGTAAAGTGTGACAAAATGGTTAAATGTGGTAAGTGGGGAAAGAGGGTTATATAGAGTCCCAGATATGCATACAAGTTCGTTCTTTAGAAGTCGAATAAAGGTAGCTCTTACAGCATAAATCAGAGCTAAGCAGTTTTTGAAATAAAATTTTTAAAAAAAAATATAATAAAAATAAAATAAAAAAGGGAATAAACCTTTTAAACAAAATAGCTCATTCTGCGCTCATTCTGATTATATGAGGAAGCTAGTCACATAAATATCCCAGGATCTCGCTTGTTCCATTCCAGGAAAAGTAGTCCAAACAACACAAACAAAGATTAATGACGGTATCTTACAATAAATTTTGATCTTATTATAAGTACATAACGGCTTAAAAAATATAACATAGTAATACTTTAAAGATATATATGTATTAAGTATCTTTTAAACGAAGATTTATTCGTTATTTTGATAACATATTTCACGAAGATGATAATATCATTGTAGAAGTCAACAAATGAAACTCTTCTGGCAAATACATGCAGTACACTTTTAAAACGAAACAATACTGTACAGTACTACGCAAAAACATTTTAATCTACATTAAAGTGATGGGTCGCATGATAAATGGACCAAAAACCCATTTTCCATAATCTTCTATGGGGCTGTCTCGAGGTATCTTCAAACGATTCTTCCCAAATTGGAGCACATATCTGCTTACAGCAAGCATATTACGCTGTACAAACATTGGTCGAAAT
This sequence comes from Eudasyphora cyanicolor, assembly GCA_963930755.1. Classification (NCBI taxonomy): domain Eukaryota; kingdom Metazoa; phylum Arthropoda; class Insecta; order Diptera; family Muscidae; genus Eudasyphora; species Eudasyphora cyanicolor. The sequence goes on along the minus strand of OZ005736.1, from coordinate 167,834,803 downwards.
CCATTGCGAAATTGAAATTATAAATTTAATTTCAAGTTCTTTGAACTTTTTGTGTGGGAGATACCAAAAGGACTCGTCGTCGACTCCGGCCGAAGTTTTGCACCGCACCCTGAAAAAGAAGTGCAACATAATAATATTACAAAAGGTCCAACGAATGTGTTGTCTCGGCTTAAGCGGGGCAATGAGGACCACATCCAGTAGGTCATTGGAGACGATCTTAAATTTCCAACCAATAAAAATACATATTAGATATGAAGCAGCCCTCACAGCGACGAGACTCAAAGTGATGGGCGAATAGATCGAAAGCGATCACAAGTCATATCATCAAAAGATTGCTGAGGTAGTGACGGTGGATTTAACTGACATAGCATCAGTATCCGACAGAATGCCTGAAAAAATCAATAGTTGCTGAGTGTGAGACCATGATACCAGACAGACAATCTTGGATTGATGGAACCGTAGTGAAAACAACATCTGGAACTTACTGTTATACAGGTGGATCGAAGGAACCGGAAACCGAACTCATATTCCGTCTGCCAGATCATAACACAGTAAGAAAGCAAATGCCTTGGCATCTACAGCCAAATACTTGCAAACAACAACCCTAGAGAACGCAAAACCCTTCAGAGTTACGCGTTCTGAAGTAAAAATATGGGCAAAGAACGCCCATATCACGCTATGGAATAGTGAAAACGTTGGGAAAACAACGAAAATCTTGTGGGCTGACCCAAACGAGGACAAGACCAAGACCTTGCTGGGATTGAGCAAGGTAGATACCAGTATGATCATGGGTGTCCTTACAGGACACACATGCTTTCAAGAACATCTACATAGAATAGGAGTTGGAGAAGACAGCGTATGCAGGGCATGTCTGGCAGCGCTCGCGAACAGTAGATCCCGTTTCTTAGGAAATGATACTATACCAGACTTGACCCAACTTAGGGGCGTAGACTGGAAAACTATTAAGGACTATGTCTATAGTACCGAGTTCCTAGAATAAAGGACCAGTCATTAACAATTAGAGCGCACAACAGGCCGAATACCGGCTTATGTGTATGTCCAAGGACATGAGGCGGTATTTGGCCGCCTCCTCTTCTCAACCTAACCTAACCATATGTATGAATTGGTCCAAATTTAAAATGTTTCTTAATTATAATCAAATGCACCTTGGTACCAAATTTCATAATTCAGCAATTATTCCCTCTATTTTTGTCACATCGATAGATGAAGACCACAACCAATATTATGCGAGCCAAGTTCGGTAATCGTGTTATCAGCTACAATTTGACACCGATAGACTTTTTTGTGGGGTACCGTGAAGGACCGATGTTTTGCGAACAACAGATTTGCCATTCATGCCCATGGGCGAAAATCGAGCAACCCATTCGTAAGATATACGGAAACTGTTAGCAAGGTCTTGGGAACATGATGACATGATGCGTTACTGTGAAGCCAAGCGAGGCAGACGTATGGGTGAAATCGTTTTGCATTAAAAATATGAATCTTTTCTCTTTCGAATAAAGCAATAATATGCCGCAAAAAATATATTTTAGTTAATGAAGTTATTGATGGTTTGCCTTGAGGTCATGTAAATATTAATTAAAAAACGAAGGATTTGTTGTTTTAAATAGTTTCAATTTTATTTGTTTCAAATATTTCGACTGCCATCGACAGTTATCTTCAGGGAAATTCACTTTAAAATACAAATACAAAGAAAATAGCTGGAAATAGTATATGTTATTTTAGAAAATAGGTGGAAAAGTAAATAAAGAATAACCGACATAAACATTATATTGAAAAGATTTCTGCTTATAATATTCTAGCAGGACGCACAGCGTATTCTAATTTAGAAATTAATTTTATTTTTTTGATACAAAAGAGGAAGAGTTTTTAAAATGTCAAAACCTGTTTTTGGCAACATCCAAAAAAAAACACTTTCCAGTCGCCCTACGACCTTGGCACCCTTGAGCAATATTTTAGCTCTCGTTAAGAGCTATATTTTTACCATTGACCGATTGCGGCTACGTGCCAAACAGCAAATGAAACACTTGCATTGTTGCGAGAAAAGTTTGGAGATTTCAAGAAATTGTGATATTGAATGGCCTTCAAGAAGTTGTGATTTAACACCATTAGACTTTTTTTGTAGGGTTATTTGAAGTCGTTGGTCTTTCGAAATAAACCAGACTCTCTTCAAGCTTTACAAGTTAAACTGAACGTGCCATTAATGACATACAACTTGATTTAGTGGAAAAAGTGTTCGATTGGGTTCATCGAATTCCTTCCTGCAGAAGAAGTCGTGGAGGCCATTTGAATGACGTTTTATTTAGGACTTAATTGTATAGATTGTACTTCATAATAAATAAAATACTTTTGAATTTCCTTAAAAATAAGTGTGTTTTTTTTCAAAGAATCACATCACTCTTATTAGAAAACTCTATATATTGATATTCGTTAACTCCATTTGAAACATATAAAGGGTCCGCCAAATAACTTTTTTTTTTGAAAATGCTATAAAAAAACTACTGAATATTTTCCCAAATTTCTTTTTTTATTTGAAAGTACAGTCCTTCCGGTTAATAATGGAAAATAATTTCATTCAAATGGCTGCCTCGGCTGGCCATGCAGTAGCCTACACGATCGGTCCAATTTTTAAGCACATTATCGATTGTGTGCAACTGTATTTCACCAATGGCTTCACGAATATTGTCCTTTAAAGCGTCAATTGTCTCTGGCTTGTCGGCGTAACACTTATCTTTGAGGGAACCCCACAAATAATATTAGTCCAACGGTGTCAAATCGCAGCTCCGAGGTGGCCAAACGACATCAGCTCTGCGGCTGATAATGCGATCTTCAAAAACAGGGCGCAGAACATCGAGCGTAGCTTCGGCTGTGTGGCACGTATCGCCGTCCTGTTGAAACCAAATGTTGCCAATATCCTCCTCTTCAATTTTTGTGAACAAAAATTCGTTCAACATGGCCCGATAACGATCGCCATTGACTGTAACGGCCACTCCTTGCTCATTTTCGAAGAAAAATGGCCTAATTATGCCTCTGGACCAAAATCCGCACCAAACAGTGACTCGTTTTGGGTGTATCGGCTTTACAATGTATGCGTGCGGGTTTTCTGTGACCCAAATGCGACAATTTTGCTTGTTTACATACCCGCCAAGATCAAAATGAGCTTCATCTGAAAATATGATTTTTTTGGCAAAATCGGCATCTTCTGTAAGTCGATCGCAGGCCCACTTGTTCAAGCGTATACACAACCACATTCGTTCAGCGAAAGGATAAAACTAATTATCAGACATGAGCTAAGTGTTACCATTCACGAAATAAGCACTAGTTAAAAAAAAAGTTAGATAGCGGACCCTTTACTAATGCCTTTATTACAGAACCAATCAAAACATTGTAACATTGCTGATTTAAAATGACGTTATGGGCATTCACTGCCGGACACATCGCTCTCCTAATAATTGCCCTAAACCATCTACTAATTTTTTCAATTGATACCCAAATTTCTGCATTCTATTATTTAATTTCATACTTGAAACAAAATTTGTAAATAGACAATATTTTTAAATCGATTAAACATTATTTACGGTCTGTGCGTAACGGGTGTGACAAACCTTCGAATGCAAATTCTAGCGTTAATATTGTAATGATACCGAAACATTTGATTTATTTTATACTATATATCCTTGACCTAACTTACACAAAAGATGATATATACATATCTACATAAAAGGTATTAAATTTAACTTTTTGACTATTTTCTGTATCGGTTGTGACAAACAGAACACTCCATTATGCATACCCATTTTCAGGCACTGAATATTTTCCAAAAGTTACGAATTTGCACTAAACTACACTTAATAAGATAATGTAGTACAAGATAATGTAGTCAAACGACAAATTACAGAAAATAATAAATATGTCGAAAAATAGTTCATATCAGTTGAACAGTAAAAGTATAGGGTGATCTAAGTAGATATACTTTTTTCAATAGCCTTTTTTGACAGATCATGTGTGAGTCGTGTCATGCTGTCCACTTTTATTTAAATTAAAAAAAAAACACTTTCCAGTCGACCCATGAGCAATATTTTAGCTCTCATTAAGAGCTATCTTTTTGCCATTGACCGATTCCCGATCCGACTTACCGGAATCATCGGTCCATATTTCTTCAAAAATGATGCCGGTGAGAAAGTAACCGTCAATGGCGACCGTTATCGTGCCATAATAACCGACTATTTGATGCCTGAAATTGAGGCTCGTGATGTGCGACATTTGGTTTCAACAAGACGGCGCCACTTCCTACACATCGCATCAATCAATTATCTGAAATTATCTGAACACTTCGGTGAGCAGATAATTTCACGTTTTGGGCCGTTCGATTGGCCACCAAGATCGTGTGATATCACACCGTTAGACTTTTTCCTGTGGGGATATGTAAAGTCTAAAGTTTATGGGGACAAACCAGCTTCGAGCAAAAAATCACGCGTGTCATTCGCCAGTTACTAGTGGAAATGCTCGAACGAGTCATCGAAAATTGGACTCTACGGATGGACCATCTGAGACGTAGCCGCGGCCAATATTTGATGGACATAATCAAAAAATAAATGCCAAAGAATGTTCTTTCAAATGATAATAAACATTCCCCATTCAATTTGAATTTTCTGTGTTTTTTCTTTAAAAAAGTAGGGAACCTCGAAATGGATCACGCTATATAAAGTTGATTATATGAGGAAGCCAGTCTCATAAATATCCAAGGATCTCGCTAGTTCCATTCCAGGAAAATAGTCTAAACAACACAAACAAAGATTTAATGACGTACCATACAATAAATTCTCATCTTATTATAAGTACATAACGGCTTACAAAATATAACATTGCAATAATTTTAAGAGTAATATATCAAGTATCTTTTTGACGAAGATTTATGCGATATTTTGATGACATTTTTCACGAAAATGATAATATTATTGTAGAAGTCAACCAAAGAAACTCTTCAGACAAATACATGCAGTAAACTTTTAAAACGAAACAATACTGTACAGTACTGCGCAAAAACATTTAGGTCCACGTACCCGGCGTTTTTCCCCTAATGAATCTACAAGTTTTTCCCACCATATTTGTAATCTACGGAAAATTGCCTTTAATGTGATGGGTCGCATGATATTTGGACCAAAACCCAATATACCACAATAAACCTCTCTTTCGAAAGGAAGAGTTGATCGAAAAAGCTGAACAATTCGAATGTGAAAACATTCAATAAATCTAATAAAATTAAAAAAAATTAATTCGATCATTAACAAAAAACTTCTAAAAACAAAACCCATTTTAGTTAATTTTTTGAGCTAAAAAATAACTTGTTTTTGGACCACCCTTTATTATTGGACATAATCCCCTAAGTATGAATAGAAATATTAACTCAAAATAATTTGGATTTTATCTCTGTTACGGCAGGGTAGGATGCGTGGCTTTTAGAAAATAAGGAGATAAATTTGATGCGGCCATTATATGGGTGATATATTAAAATTTTGACCGATGACATTATTTTATCAGGAATAAATATATAAAAATTAAATCTTCTATAAACAGTTTCTCGGCACCAGGAAACATACATTAGGTCGCCCGAAATATTCGCCTCTGTGGAAAGAATATTTTATTGGCTTGTATTGATTAAAGCATTCAATATAAAATTGTAGAAAAAGTATAGTATCCCCATATGTCCAAAAAGAGCAATTATTTAAATCAATTAGACAAAATTGGATTCTATCGGTAATTGTTAAGAATAAACCAAAAGGTATATCCATATATTCGCATAACCCTTTGGTCCGATAATAAAAGCGAATTTATTGTTAACACTTAATGGTCATCATAAAATACCAAAATAGTAATTTCTATACCAAAGTTTATACATTAGAGAAAAAGGATTCATTATCATAAAACACTTATTTTTATGATATTCAACAAAACAAAACGGCAAAGGATCAACTACCAACCTCCCCTCCTCTGCGCTGAAATGGGATGGCAGGGAATGTCTAGACCCTTGGAAAAAGGGGTTAAAATTGTTCCACACTGTTTTTTTAGTTTTTCCGCTGGCTAACAACTTGTGATATATTGTCACCCTTGTTTAACAAGACAGACGTAACAATCTTCAAAGGGATTTATTAAAACAATACAAATATAAGTAAAATTACCTCCGTACCACCGGCACTCACTAAATGATACGGAGGTATGAGATGATGCTGATTTAGGGTTAAGAAAAGGGTTCGGGGATAAAAGATATCTTGAGGGAAATGATTTGTCGCCTTTTAGGCAAACGATTACCACATTATAAGATATTGGCCAAAAAAAAGGCTTTGTTCGGTTTGCTTTTCTTCTGGTAGGAAGGAAGAAGGCTACTTTGGCATTCAGCCTTGGTTACAAGATTGCTGCAAGCATCGAAGGTACTTCCATGCGTGATACGTGATGTGTAAGAGAGTGTTGGTTGGCTTAGCCTACCCCCTTAATGCAGTCATAAGCACGTTCCAAGGATTGTGAATTATTGTTGCGGGGAATTGCCTCTGCTAATTCACTTGAAATCCAACGTGTGCTGCTGGTCTGGGCGTATGGTCGCCTAAGAGTTGTGACATATTTTTAGCATTCCCTAATGGCACATAAATAATCCTGTATCCAGAAAAAAGGGCAACTCTCTCTCCACCTTTTAATTGGAATATATTTTCTTGATTCCTTGTGTGGGGATAAAAATAAGAAATTCAATATCGTTAGCATTATGTTTTTCCTTGTGGCAAGCAACCATGTTTGGGTGAATGAGAAATGGGGAAGAATTGTACTTTTTCGTTACATACTTAGTTATGCATTGGTCCTATATGTTTGCTTTGAGACAATGTAAATTATTTTCTTTTAACTTTTATATCAAAATTCAATTGCCGACTACACATTAAAGCTTGTGTAGTGTACTTGCTGCATTGGAATCATCGTCAGTGATATTTTATTGGAATTTCTAAAATCTTGACATATTTGCAGGAAACATGTAGTTTTAAAGATTTTACTTCAAAGACCTCCTCATCTTTGAAATAAGGACCCTTCAAACCTTTTGAGAAAGATCTAAAACAAATTACGTTTTTATGCACTTTACTTATTTGGGGACGTTGCACATTGTTTTTACTAATACTCTCTATTATTCTCCCCTCAGTTGATACGATAGGGTATAACACATCCATTGCACACCAACAGTAGAATTTATTAATTGTTTCGTACCGCCATGTGCCCTGATCTCTTTTTATGTGTTTTTCTTTCAATATTATTTATATTTGACTAAAAATAGCAAAATTGTGCGTGCTTGTTTCATTGAAATTTTGCAAAGCATTTTTTTCTTTTTGAGTAGTTTTTTTCGTTACGACGCAGCATTCGTCGGTGTCAATGCGTGAAATTTTATTGAGTCGCATATTACGATCCGGCTAGAGGCACGTTCCATAGCTCTGTAATGTGAACTATATTTATGCGACCATTTCCTGTGCCGCTCTAGAATACAAATTGCAATTCAATTCAAATCTGACTCTGGTGTACGCGTTGATTTCTCAATGAAAATTTAATTCGATGCCAAAATGCCTTGTAAATATTGCAACAGTTTGTATGCGCCTTAACATACAAATTATTGAAATTATATACGTGTTTTGTGTGTGTGTTAAATAAAAATATATTTTCTGCATATTATGAAGTCCTATGATGTAAAATTAAAATAGCAACTTTTTAGGGATACACAATTTTAATGCTTCAGCTTATCTTATCTTATCCGACACCACACTGTGGTACAGGTTATTATGATTTTATGCATTTGTTTATAATGCCTAAAAAACAAATAGATATACACATCGTTTATTATACCGATCGGCATAGAATTACTTTTTGAGTCGATTTGGCCATGTCCGTCTGTCCATGTATTCTTGTAATCAAAGTGCAGGTCAAAAATATTAAGCTATCTTTACGAAAATTGGTACAGAGGCATTCCTTACACTAGGGACGATGCCTATTGAAAATGTGGCATATCGCTCCATGTTTTGATATAGCCCGCATATAAAGGTCCCAAACAAAGTCAATTCTTGACACTCTAGAGAAAACATTTTTCTATGGATCTGCCTGAAATTTAAGAATTTACACTTTATATTGAACCTTATCTTCCCTAATAAAAATGGGGCATATCGCATCATGTTTTGTAATAGCCCCCATATAAAGGTCCCAACCAAAGTCAATTTTTGACACTCTAGAGAAAACATTTGTCTATGGATCTGCCTAAAAAACACATAGGTCCATGTTTTGATATATCCCCCACCTATGTCACTTCATGACACTCTACAAAATGGATTCTTCAATTGATCTGGCTGAAATTTAAGAATTTATACCAAAGATTATAAGACGGTTGCTATATATACATTTCCGCCATCTGACATTTCCATTGGAAAGTTTTACATTTTTTAGCATAAACGTACTCAGAACGTTTTGACGTACGACCATCATTTGAGTTTTTTACAGTGACTTGAAGAAATCAATTTGGCAAAAAAATGTAATTAACTCGTGAACATTTTCGTGCGATCATTTTTACAACTTTCGACGTGAATTATCACTACAAGAGTGCATCGATGAACTTAAATCTTTGTATGGCGATGAAACACCATCCTATAGCACTGTGAAAAACTGGTTTAATGCCGTGCGTGAACTGATAATGCAAGATTGTCATGTGACATACCGTGAGATAGAGGCATCCTTGGGCATTTCTTCCGCCAGCATACATTCGCTTTTGCATGAATACCTGGCCGTAAAAAAGGTTTGTTCTGGTTGGATCCCGCAGAATTTGACAATCGTTCAAAAAAAGGCTCGTGTCGATAGGTGCAAAGAATTTTTGAAGAAAAAAACACGATCGCGGTGTCTCAAAAGACGTTTATAAGATCGTCACAGGTGACGAATCTTGGATATATGCGTATGAGCCCTAAACAAAACAGCAATCGACCGTGTGGGTCTTCGAAGACGAGCCAAATCCAACGAATGTTTGTTTGGGGAAGAAGGACTTCGAAGCAAATGGTCGCCTGTTTCTTCGGCAAAACGGTCAGAGTGGTACAACACAATTTGTTTGCCTGAAGTCTTCGGAGAAATTCGAAAAACGAATAAGAGAAGGCGAATCGTTGTGCACCATGACAATGCGAGCTCTCACACATCGGCTCAAACCAGCGCCTTTTTGACCCGCCAAAACTTCGAATTGATGGGTCATCCGCGGTACAGCCATGATTTGACACCCAATGACTTCTTCTTATTCACTCACATCAAGAAAAAACTGCTTGGTCAACGTTTTTCGACGCCTGAAGCAGCTGTCGAAGCGTTCAAAAACCATATTTTGGAGGTGAATTTTCAACACACTGTAACCAAAACAATTCGCGCTCAAATGACAAAACGGTCTGAGTGAAGTTATTCTAAAAAATTTCGAACTTTCCAATGAAAATGTCAGATGGCGCCAGGCAACACTTAGTGTTGCCTAGGCCAGAAATAGATATAGGAACCCTCGTAAAGCGAGTTTTTTTAGCAGGACAGCTTTCACTTGATTTATGCTCAGTTTGGTTTGCCATTTCATAATAAACAGAGTTACTTGGGAACAACGATTTCAAATCGTGCACATTTATTATCAAAATAATGGTGCGGCTCACGCGACACATCGCGCGCTTCTTCAAAAATTCAGACGAACCTCACTTTTGGATAAATGAGTACGTTAATAAGCAAAATTGTCGCATTTGGAGTAATGATAATCCACAATCCATTGTTCAGACGCCGTTACATCCACAAATCGTTATCTCCATTATAAAACATGCTAAGTCGACTTAGCATAGTTTTAGGGAATTTGCATTTTTAGTTTCTAAATATTCCAAATTATATCTGTCAAAATTTGGTGTTGATCCATCAACCCAATCAAAAGTTATTAGCAAAACAGTACAGGTCATTCGATTTCCACACGCTGAAAAAAATCGCTTCTGTAGTATATTGACTCAAACATATTCTGCTTGAAATATACATATGCTTAGCGTACACCCTAAATATATAATATTTGACGCACACAAATTGTATATGTTTGGGAGGATATTGTTCTAAACAAAAATATGTTCCCATGCTAATATTTTTTTATTTGGAAATAAAGATTATTTTGTATTTAAGTACTTTGGCAATGTACCAGTTCCTTTATTTAAAGACAAGTTTTCTATTTTTCAGAAGTTCAAAGCAAAATTTGTTTATAAATTTTATGTTTGTAAAATTCAGTTAACACTTAAATCGCATAATCTTTCGTAACTATAAATTGCACTGATGGATTGACAAAAAGTGATGAATTGGAATACTTATAAATAAAAATTTATTGGTGTAAAACAAAGCCTATTGCTGCTAAAGACATTTTTAACTACAAAGTTCAACACGAAATCTAGAAAAACTAAAAAATTCAGGAAAGTTTTAAAAAAAAATTTATTAAAATTTATTTGGAAAACATCTTAAACAATAACTTTGTTTGTGGGTAAACACATACATATTTTATTTGTGAAAGTCAGTGCGCAAATATATTTTGTTCTAATATATTAATATATGCGTTCCAAACAAAATTTCATGATTTTTAAATAAAATTTATTTGCTAACAAGTATATAATATTCAAAAAATTCGTTTCCAAATATATTTTCCTTCAATTCAAACATATCAAAAAAGGCGATTTTTCTCCGTGCATTACAAAGGAATTCCACACAAATTTAAAAAAAATCGTCAAACTTTGATCGTCTCTCCTGAAAAACTACCTTTTTGCACTTAGCATAGTTTAGAATGGAGGTATCGAAATAGTCACTGTTTTATGTGCTGTATGGGTAGAGGGAATTATTGGTCCATATTTTTCAAAACTTAAGCCAGCCATAATGTTACAGTCAATGGGGAACGCTATGGAGCCATGATTAATGACTTGTTCGTGCCTGAATTGGAGTATGCAGATGTGGACGACCTTTGGTTGGCGCTACATGCCATACAGCTTATACATGCCTTTGCTTATACATGCCATACAGCTTATACATGCCATACATGCCTTTGGTTCCAACAAGACGGCGCTACATGCCATACAGCTAACGAAACAATTAATTTATTAAAGGAAACTTATGGTGAGCGCATTATCTCGCGTCGTGGGCCTGTGGCGTGGCCTCCAAGATCGTGCGATTTAACACCGCTGTACTATTTTTTGTGCGGTTATCTGAAGTCGCCTGTCTACGCAGATAAGCCCGACACGATTGACGCCTTGGAAGAGAATATTCGGCGCGTTATTGCTGACGAAAATTGGGCCTCTCGGCTGGAATTTATTCGAGCCTGGCGCGGCGGCCACTTGCCCGAAATTATTTTTAAAACATAATGGCAACCCTTATCTTTATAATAAAGCTAAATACTTGGCCACAACATTAAATTATATGCGTTTTCTTTCTTCTTGAAAAAACACCCTTAATAAAAATGGGAAACATCGGTCCATGTTTTGCCTCTTCTTGACGCTCTATTAAGCGGATTCTTCTCAAAAGGTTTCTTTCGATTAGACTTTTTAGCGTTCGAGGGGACGCATTTTTTAACCCATCATGCGGAAATTTAAACTTTTGTACTTCATACTGAGTTAAATCGTCTCTAGTGAAAATGAAGTACATAGGTACGTGTTTTGATAAGTATAAGCCCCTCATGAAGGTCAAGATTTTTAACATGTGTGTCTGGAATGTAGAAATGTACTCTATTAAAGATAAAACCCGTTAACTATTGCAAAATGGTCCATTTGTGTGTGAAGTACCAAAAGGAACGTGACAACCTTACCCATTTTTCTCGAGGTTATAGCTACTAATAAACTGATACTATGTGTGGAATTTTAGAAGAGTGGAATAAGTAGTATAGAAGTTATTAAGAAATCAATTTTTCACTAAACGTTAACCCTTTGTGGGGGAGGTACTAGAAGTAGCGGACCAATATAGCCCATCTTTGAACTTAGCCGGAGATATAGAAAAATATTACCGCATACCAAATTTGAAGTCAATCAGTTACATCTTTCGAGAGTTATCGTGTGCACCAGCCATCAGACATACACACAGACGGACGGACGGACATTGCTCAAATGACTTAAAATGACCCAAAACGGATTTCCGCAGTACATACTAAGGGTCTTAGGACATTCCTTCGATGTGTTACACTTTTGGCTCGTATCAAATGACATACGAGGTATGTTAAAAAAATATGGCGAATTTTTAATTTCCGCGGGCTTTTTGATATTTTTGTAGCATTATGTTGGTACTCATGTCCTTTACTTATGCTGACAAGGTCGGCCATTTTAGATGTTTAGTTAATTTTTGACAGCTGTTGTGCTTGGATGTGTTTCAACTTGTCTTCGATTTTTATCTATTTCAGAAAATGGATCAAAGAATCTGCATCACATTTTGTGTGAAAAACAAAATAAAGTGCGCTGACGCATTCCGAATGTTGACTGTGGCATATGGTGAAGCTACCGTGGACCAAAGCAACGTTTATCGGTGGTACAAAATGTTCTTAGAGGGCCGAGAAGATGCGAAGGACGAACAGTGAGTTCGGTCGGACGTAAAGGTTTTGCTCACAGTTTTCTTTGATTGCAGGGGCGTGGTGCATTATGAGTTCTTGCCACAGGGTAGAACGGTCAATAAAGAATATTACCTGCAAGTTATGCGCAAATTGCGTGAAGCAATCCGCCAAAAACGCTCGGATTTGTGGAAGAACAAAAACTGGATTTTGCTCCATGATAACGCTCCTGCACACACATCGTTGCTTGTGCGCGAATATTTGGCCAAAAACAACACAGTAATGGTGCCGCAGCCACCGTATTCCCCTGACCTATGACTATTTTTTGTTCCCAAAACTGAAAAGGCCCATGAAAGGACGACGCTACGCCACGATTGAGGAGATAAAGACGGCATCGAAGGAGGAGCTGAACAGGATCACAAAAAATGATTATTTGAAGTGCTTCGAGGATTGGATAAAACGTTGGCAGAAGTGGATTATATCCGAGGGGAATTACTTTGAAGGGGACAAAATAGATATTCATGAATAAATAAATACTTTTTGAAAAATACAAAATTCGCTATATTTTTTGAACATACCTCGTATACCCTCTTCTCTAAGGTGAGGTGATAAAAATGTCAAACTTTACTATGGAAGTTCCAGTTTGCATCTGACAACGCTGGCATTGCCAGCATTAGAAATATAAATACCAACCCCGTAATACCCTGTACCGCAGAGTGGATATAAACATTACCATAACATTTTTTACAAAGTTTGTTTCGTACATAATTTGTAAACTTGTGTACTCAACGCAAATTTAATATACACCAATAATATATATAAAATCCAAATAACTTATAGTCGTAGACATGTTCCATATTATTTGGGCAGATGTGGCACAATCGAACATCAAATTGCGCCCTCCCCTCAGACATATGTAAAGTTTCATGTTAATATTTCATATTCCCAGCCATTAGTAAAGTTGTCAATAATGATTTTAATTGATTTCATTCCTTTTCATCTTTTTTTTAATATAGAATGCCAAAAATAATATAGACGTATGCGCACGAGTGCAAACTAAAAGTGAATCGAAAAAAATCAGTTCGTATTTGAAGGCACGTGTTTGTACAGTAAAGTGGGGAACTCGGGTGTATCGTTCATCGAGTGGGGACAGCGAGGCCTCGTACTTGGAGTTTCCTGTCGCAGTGATACATGGAGCCTATCAGTCTCTATTCCAATTGTGCGGAAGTTGTGATGTCGTTTGACAATTAGCCGATTGTGATTTGTTTATTCCTTCGATTGCTGTGTTTATTTTCAGCGGAAGTTCGTTAAACTCTAGCTCAATTTCAAAGGAAGTTGACATTTTTCTCCTTTGCTCTCTTTGCCAGATAACAACATCCTACACTTGAGTTTATTCTCAGCGTTCCAAGACAAGGGAATCCCCTCTGTTCCTTAAAGCGGTCGGGCCGGCCTTCTTCGCTACCACAGAGTTCGTGGAAAATCCAAATCCACTTGAAAATTTCACTTAAAAATAAACAGAATTCACGTGTTAAATATATTTGTCTTTCAGTGTTGCTTTCAGTGTTGCTTTCAGTCTCTCCTCTTTTTCTTTTTTTTTGTGGAAAATGTTAATGACCTTTGCTGCGGTACAAGTATTATGAGTACTGAAATGCAGAGATACATATAACAATCTATGATTTTTTTACCTTTTTAATCTCTTTATCTGGAGTATTTAAATTATTTCGCCGCATTTCTGTATAAAATATTCGAGACTACTTAGTTTTTGGCTGCAAGTCGTGTTTTGTTGTTGGAACAACATATACACAACTCAATAAGTTTTTGTTGATATTTGTGGTAAAATTGAAATGTTTCGCTACTTTTCCTGTTTGTCTGGCTTTGAATATACACAGGCTATTTTTTTTCGTTTTGGATGGAACATATTTTCATCTGTGAATAAATGAAAAAAGTTTTTAATTTTTGGGTTTTTGTTTTCAACATTTTTGGCAACATTTCCACAACAAGAAAAGAACAAAAAACTAAAGTATGCATATTCGTATGTTCCTACTTACATGGACATACTTATTCCTCATATGAAAAACTTCACAAGTGGATGACATTCAAATCATACAAAACCACTTTTAGGGAAAAAAAAAACAATTTTTGTAGTGTGGTCTACATTTTTATGAATTTCGTTATGGAATCCATTAAATTCGTGGCGGATTAAGATATGCTGCTGCTGCATAACTTTTTATTGTCTGCGAGTCTTTTTTAAATAATTTTTTTAAAACTTCCGCATATGTAGTGGTGGTTTTGGTCAAACTGTTTAAGGTCAGCCAAAGGTCATTCTAGAGAAGAATTTCTATGAGAAAATACATCAAGTTTATTTCGCTACATAGTTTTGTTTTATGCCCTCAATTTTTTTTATCATCGAAAGCATTATTAATTTTATATGGTATTCCTTTATATAGGAGTCAATAATAACCTCATTGAAAAATGTAAATTCATAATGAGAAATTATATATATTTATATTGAATGACAATATGTAAATATATAGATTCATATTGCGAAATGTACATTATAATGAAATACAAATCACAAGGATAAAATGTAAAGTTATAATCTGTTGATCAGTTGGACCGTCCAACCGTATCACTTTCGAATTTGAATTATTGATGGTATTGTCGCCTGAAGTTGGGCACATACGAGGTATGTTCAATAGAAAAAGCGAATTTTGTAATTTCTGGGGCTACGTGCATTCGATTAGCGTATCTGTTTTGTGTTGGCACATTTGTCTCGAACATATGATCTTAGTAGAGTTTGTTTGTGAGAGACATAACAGTTAGGCGTGTTTTGCTTGTTCGGCGATTCGGGTTTTATCTCCTCAATCGTCGCAAAACGCCGTCCTTTCATGGGTCCCTTCAATTTTGCGAACAGGTAAAAGTCGTTTTGGGCCAAATCTGGTGAATATGGTTGATGAGGCATGATAACAGTATTCTTTTCGGCCAGAAAATTACGAACATGCGGCGGCTTTTGTTCAAAATTTAGCAATTTTGGAACGAACTTCGCTGCCACACGCTTCATGCCCAAAATTTCCGAAAAAATTTATGGGATGAGCCAACCGATATTCCGACATCCTCTGCAACTTCTCTAATATCACTGTACAACACATGATTTTGGGACTCAATTCTGAGAATTGAACGTAAAAGTAGCCCCAAAAATAAGAACTTCTGCTTCATTCGTGTAGTCAAGTTGGCTCAATTAATAACACAGTGCAACAACCAAAATGGGAATGGGATGAAACCAATTGCAAATGAAAGTTGACATTATCCATAATAAAACCTTCAAGGCTTTTTTTAGTTCAGTGAGAGATTTTTTTACACGCATTTAAAGTTGGTGATTTTTTTCTATGAAAATCGACAAGAAATAGCACCATGTGTAGGGCAGCGCCATCTAGCGTAGGTTAATAAAAATTAAAAAAAAAAGAATTCCTCGACCCCAAGAACAGTAAGATACCACAACATTCTATGACAATAAAAAAATAAGCATTATTTTTTCAAATTTTCAATGATCTTGTCTTGTTGAAATCACCAACTTCAAGTGCGTGTAAAAAAAATTTCGCACTGACCTGAAAAAAACCGTTGAAGGTTTTGTTATGGATAATGTCAACTTTCAGTTGCAATTGGTCTCATCCAATTCCGAAAGTTCGATTTTGTATCACAGTGTAATTTAATGGCCATACTATTTTTTTTGCTCGAGGTGGATTTTCAGCACTTTTTCTATATTTTAACACGGTTATATCTCGGTATACCGTACGGAATACCTCTTTTGTGTCAGAAGCAAAGATGTAGATATTGAATGCCTTAAAAATTACAAAAATTTTATATATTTTTTTAATTTTTTATCCATTTTTTACCCATTTTTGTGTTCGATTTCACCAGAGGCTCTGGTCATGTCGCTGCAAAATCTAGCCACATGGTCTTTGTATCACGGCGGAACCGAATAATAAAAACAAGTAAGAAAGTTCAGTCGGGTAAACCGACTAATGAATCCCCTCACCTTGAGTTTTTTGGGAAATTTATTTATTTTTTAGTAAATTTTATTTATTTTTTATTTTTTTTTGTTTTATTTAAATTATTATTAATTTAAATTGCATTTAATATCTTTAAAGTATGTACTGGTATTAAAGTTAAAAGCTGTCAAAAGCTGTTTGGTACAAAACGGTCCATTTGTGTGAGAGGTACCAAAAGGGGCGTCCCAATAACTGTCACTTTTCTCTGGTCTCTAGGTAATATAAAAGCATTACACTGTACAACATTTCAAGTATTTGTATGCACTGGTATTAATGTTATAAGCTGGTAACTGTTGGTACAAAATGGTCCATTTGTGTGGGAGGTACCAAAAGGAGCGTGGCAATAATGACCATTTCTCACTGTATTATACTATTAAACCATTACACTGTACAAAAGTTCACCTCTTTGTATGCACTGGTAATAAAGTTATAATCTATTAACTTTTGGTTCACAATTGTCCATTTGTGTGGGAGGTACCAAATGGGGCGTGGCAACTTCGCCTATTTCTCTCGAGGTAATAGTGACTAAAAAAAGTAATACTCGTACTATGTGTAGAATTTCGGAGGATTCAAATATGTAGTATAGAAGTTATTGAATAATCAATATTTCACTAAATGTTAACCCTTTGTGGGGGAGAGACTATAATGTGTAGACCAATATGGCCCATCTTCGAACATAGCCGGAGATAGAAGAAAATATTGCCACGTACCAAATTTGAAGTCAATCGGTTACTCCTTTCGAGAGTTATCGTGCGCACCAGCCAGCAGACAGACAGACGGACATTGCTCATTCGACTTAAAATGACCCAAAACGGATATCCCCGAACATACTTAGGGTCTTAGGTCACTCCTTCGATGTGTTGCACTTTTGGTTCGTTGCAAATCCTCTCTCTAAGGTGAGGGGATAAAGAAGATTTAAAACAATCGGTATATATTTTTTCTCAAACGGTGCATAAATGGCTATGTTTGTTAATAGATAGGAAATCTTAGACTCGATTTCAGGAACTTCTACACGCTGAATTCGAATATGAAATCAGAATTGTCAAATACTAATTATATTTATGGAAAAAGAGTGAAATGTAAGAATACGAAATTGGTTTATTGTAACGGGTTTGGCAAATAGAGCGCTACAAAAGTTTTTTTTTTTGCTGGCTTGTTGGCATATACCATAGGCTTGACGTAGCCCCACAGGAAATTGTCTAACGGCGTCAAATCGCACGACCGAGGCGGCCAATCGACTGGACCATTTCGTGAGATAACACGTTCTCCAAACTTGGTTTCCAATAACTTGATTGTGGCATTCGCTGTGTGGCTTGTGGCGCCGTCCTGTTGGAACCACATGTCCTCCAAGTCCATATCATCCAATTGGGGCCAAAAATATTCGGTTATCATTGAACGGTAGCGATTCCCATTCACAGTAACGTGCCGGTCTTGATTATCACGGAAGAAGTACGGCCCAATGACGCCGCCGGCCCATAAACCACACCAAACGTTAATTTTTTCGGGATGCAATGATGACTCGTGGAGTACGTGTGGATTGCTGTCTGACCAATAACGCATATTTTGTTTATTGACGAAGCCAGAAATGAGCCTCATCGCTGAAAATGATTTTTCGATTTTTCGCGCTTTTAACGTTGAGGAATTTCGGTAGTAAATTTTAATAATTTCGACTCGTTGTTGGCTCGTATATCTTTCCGTCATGAAAAGGCAAACCTTACTGAAGGGAAATGTCAAAAGAGCGGCAAAAAATATGGCGTCGTTATAGAAGAGGGTAGTAATTTGCACAAAATTACATTCGTGAAAAGTGGCAACCTTCTACAACAAATCGCACCTGTTGAACAAAAGAGTAACAACTCAAAATAAAAAAATAGGTAGATGCCAAAAACAGCTTTCCTTAATATTATTGACATTTAAAAAATTTCTCAAAAATTGTGAAAATATCTTCTTAATTGTAAATTCTTGCAATGACATATTTCCGTTAATATTAATGTTTTGAAGTAAAAATTTACGGGAACCTTTTTGGACTTTTTTTTTCATTTTGAGTTGTTATCCTTTTGTTGAACTGGTGCGAAATGTTTTATGTTTCAAGGCGCCACGTTGTTAAGTTCTCAGTGAATTTGTAAACATATAACAAATTGGATGCCGATATGTAATGCAATAGTTTCATTTGAAAGGTCTCAGTCCAACCAATATTAAAATAGAGGTAGATTCTACTTTGGGGGAGTCTGCTGCTTCGTTTATAACTATAAAGGATGGCAAAGTTACGGGAACCTTTTTGGACTCTTTTTTTCATTTTGAGTTGTTATCCTTTTGTTGAACTGGTGCGAAATGTTTTATGTTTCAAGGCGCCACGTTGTTAAGTTCTCAGTGAATTTGTAAACATATAACAAATTGGATGCCGATATGTAATGCAATAGTTTCATTTGAAAGGTCTCAGTCCAACCAATATTAAAATAGAGGTAGATTCTACTTTGGGGGAGTCTGCTGCTTCGTTTATAACTATAAAGGATGGCAAAGTTTAAACGGGGAGGTACGAGCTGCCAAGATGAACACCGTAGTGGTCGACCAATTGACGTTTCCATGGGTGAAATGGGTAAAAAATCCAGAAAATGTTATTGGATGACCGTCGGATGAAAGTTCGTGAGCTAGCTGAAGTCATAGGCATTTAAAAAAGTGATTGCATATTGATGGATAATTGGATGATGAGAAAGCTGAACGCAAGATGGTTCACAATAAAGACAAACCACATCAATGAATTAATGTTCGAATTTCTTCTGCACGCATCTTTTGCGCCAGATTAAAAATGGCTCGGCGAAAAAGATTTGCCAGCAATGAGTAGGTGGAGGTTGAAGTTGATGGGTTTTTTGGAGCTAGACAGTTCTTACTATAAACAAGGATCGAAGCTATTGCAAATCGCTGGAAAAAGTGTATCGAGTTAAAAGGAGGTTAATAGGTTAATAAATAGAGTAATATTTTCCCAAATTTGTTGTGTTTTCTTTGTTAGGTCGGCTAATTTTGCGACCGCCCTTGTAAAATTAACACATCTACATTTCCCAGAAATCGAACATTGGAAAATGTTCATAATATTGTAATGTGAAGGTAACTTTTTCATGTTTTTAATGCAATTTTATTGAATTTGTTAATAAATCGAAAATAATTTCTACAATTGTGGTTCGGTTTTCTCATTCCTTGGCTCGTTATAGAACTGCAGATAACAAAATTAACCCTTTCCAGGTGATACGGTTTTTATTTGTGTATAAAATGTAAATGCTTAACTTAGAATGTTAAAGGGATCTTACACTCAAAAAAGTGAACCCTGGAGCAAGTTAAAATGAACTAAACTGTAGGAATATTGAACATCGTATGGCTCTAAAACTAGTTTTCATTATATTAAGTTCATACATTCCCTAGCAATTTGAAATATTTTAAACTTAATTCTAGTTAACTCGTACTTCCTTTGAGTAACTATTAAAATTAAAATATGGAAAATGAACTCAATACTAGCAAATTCTGACTTGAAATTATGCAAATGAGCATATTTTTGCCCTGATTGCAAGTAAATTTTTACTCAAATTTAGGAAAATTTAAATAAATTTATGCAAAAAGAAAAAAAAAATTTAAATTGTCTTAGACTTTTTAGTCCTTGATCCATCAATCTCCTCATTATATAAGTTGTTCAATGTTGAAATGTTCAACATTATGTATATATCGATCTCAGAACCTTCTGTTTTGTAAGCCACATGTTTACCAACTGAGCTACGTAGACACTTAAATTTTTATGAAAAATTTGTTTTTGAATACAATTATGTATCCCAAAATTTTCAAAATAATGCATTTTTATGTACACTTGAATTTGATAATAGGATTGCCATCATTGAATAATAAATAAAGTAGCCATATACTATATTTATAGGCGACGAAGGAACTTTGTTATGAATGACATTTTCATATCAATCACAAAAGCGTTTCGTAGCTCGATATATAGTGTGTCTGGCTCACAACCATAAGGTTGTCAGTTCGACTCTCGTCCGGGCGTAACATTTTTAATATTTCAACATAAATTTAAGTTTATGCAAGTAACGGTTTGCGGAAAAAATAAAAATCTGCGGAATGAAAAAGGACAGAAAAATTGTTTGCGTTTTTGGGACTTGATTTTAGTATGGCTTTCCTAAATTTGAGTTCAAATTCATGGACTCGAAATAAGTTTTCTTAATCATTTTTTGTTAAAATTTCCTAAAACTCATGCTTTCCATTTTTAGTTCATAACTTCCTTATGTCTATGTTGGGTGTCCAACGTATATGTCTAAATATGATAAAGTTATGAATATTCGAACTATTTTCAAGAAATATTATTTTAGTAAACATATCCCCCAAAACAGTAACATTTGGTAGTACTAAGTATAATTTCCCAGTTTAAAGAAAAAGATAACTCAATATGAATAAAAACATTGAACTAAATTGGAGTATGGATTTTACTAAAATTTAGGAAATAAATTTTTTGAGTTTAGCATTAAAAACGTACCAAAAATAGAAGAATCATTGATGAATGTATATATAAACATCGCAAGAATGCCACGACAAAACCCAGTTCAATTGGCAAGAACTGGCTAATTGTTCAAATTAAAATTTGATTGAATTGATCTAATATCAATGAAAATCTTCTACACAAAATACCAAAGTCCAACACAAAATATATGTTATTTGTTTAAAACACTTCAAAAGTCATGACCTATTTTTTAATTTGGGAATCCAATTGTAATGCAGGTACTTACTAATTGATTTCGGCTATATCTTAGCGAAATTAGTGGCATATTCGTTCGCTGTCACTAAATATTTAACCCCAAACATGACTGAAGATTTTTTGTCCAATTTTGCGATTAATGATAAATATTAAAACCCCCAGACTTTTTTGCCTATGAAGTACTAACATTTTAACATTCAATTACCGATAACAATCTTTTAAATTGATTAAGTTTTCATCTGAATACAGTGGCATTCCAAATATAATTACATACCGTCGTCTAGTCATAGAGCAAGTATTTCTTAGGTTTACAATGCAAAATTTTTAATGCCTGCAGTGTCATCCCTCCTTGCCATATTTACGTACCTATGGTACGTTCATACATCGTATGAATACGAGTATGTATGCATTTCATTTAAAATTCGTACCATTTGTTTGACGTCCAAAAATGCATAAAGATACAAGTTTTTTTCAAAAAATTCACCCCAAAGCAGACTCAGATCCCTGTGTCGTTGCAGATCATTTTGCATTTACTTGACGCTGCCAGATCATGTCATGACGTCTACGTTCACGACATTGCCGGTGAATAGGGTGACGAGACGTCAATTGAGCTGAAGACGGCGACGACGTTGCATGAGGAAGACGAACGACAATGCCCCATTGAAGTTGTCGTCGATTTTGTTGCGCCGACGGACGTCTGACTGCAACTAATGGAAAAATGTTCATATTAAATTGATTTTATTGACAGCAAACTAAAATGGCTTTTAAGTTTTTCGTTGCCTTTTCATTTCTGTTGACGACATGTTGACGATATGTTATTGTGTCATAAATTATATTTACAACACATGACAGTGGGACAAAAAATGTTTAAGGAATTTAGAACTACTAGCTGATGCAAGCTGATCATTCCCAACGAAGAAGTGATCTACGACTATACATACTTTCAAAGACGGTGGCATGTCGTAACGACCAAGGTGATGGTCCATGGACATTGAGACACTTTCACAGAGTCACAATGTACCCAAAATCAATGACATTACGTCAATGGACACCGTGGAATAGGTCATTTAGTCTGTAAAATGTCCAAAGCCGACTATGAAGACCAAAGTAGTTATGTGTATGCGACATGGCATGTGTTATGTTGGTTTTGAAGGGCCATTTGGTTTGTGGCTTAAGGAAACCCCACAAAGGTCTAAGGAAGTACAATTGCACGATCTCGGTTGCCCATTCACATCTTCTTCACCAGAGATGACCATGCCCTCAAATCTCTCGTGCAAAATATCCAATGTGACATGAGCCGCGTGTAAGGCTACGAATTTTTGCAACATGGCAATCATGAATTGCCCACACAATGATAGACGAAGAAGACTGTTGAGCAAGAGAGAGAGTCGTATAGTTGAAGTTGTAGCGAACGGACGTGTACGGATCATCCTGATCATTTATTTAACTTTAATTCTTTTTATGTATTTTACCAATTAAATAAACTAAATAAATATCTAAGTTTTTATTAAAATCATAAGTGAGGACGAAACGATGTATTCCTTATACGTGTGTGATGTAGCGTTGTCCTGTTGTAACCACATGTCGTTGGTCCATATCATCCAATTCGGGTCACAAATGGTAATCTTCGAACTATACAGCATTCCGTTGACGTCCAACGTCGCTCTTGAATCTCATGTTGATTGGTATAAGCACAAATCCGTTTGTTGACGCACCCATTCAAAAAGAAATGGGCCCCTTCACGGAAGATGATTAAACGTTTCGAAACGTCAACAGTATGATATAAATATATATCCATTCAACATTCAACATTTTATTGAATTTAAATCAGAATTTATTTGCAATAATACAAATATTTAATAAGTTTGCTTACATATGTATATCTTCATACAACTCAAATATTATACCCTCACTGTTCGACATACTTTTGCAGAATTCAATACTTCAGATAGGTATACATGTATAATCCATTTAAGAATAGCTACTCTATTATCAAAGTTACTCGCAATTTTTTTAATTTTTAACCGAATTAACCGAATTTTTTTCAGGGTAATGACGGGAGAGTATAATATCCGAAGCCCCCCTATCTGATGACATATTTCTATAAAGCACCTCAAAACAAGAAGAAAAAATGAGGTACATTTTATCGATATCTCGGTTAGTTATCGGACGTCACACAAGTTAGTTATCGAAAAAATTGATTGATTTTTTTGGGTTTTTCTTGCATATATCAGTAACTTGGAAAGATACTGATATATTGACATTGATTTTTTATATACGAAGATTGCTATATATATGAATGGCGCCAGGCACACTAAGTGCTGCCTGGCGCCATCTGACATTTCCATTGGAAAGTTTGACATTTTTTAGCGTAAACGTACTCAGAACGACGTACGACCATCATTTGTGTTGTTTACAGTGACTTGAAAAAATCAATTTGGCAAAAAAAAATGGAATTAAATCGTGAACATTTTCGTGCGATCTTTTTCACAACTTTCGATGTGGATTATCACGACAAGAGTGCATCGATGAACTTAAATCTTTGTATGGCGATGAAGCACCATCCTACAGCACTGTGAAAAACTGGTTTAATGAATTCAATGGTGGCCGACGCTCGCTCTAAGACGAAGGTCGTCCAAAAACGGCCGTTGTGCCAGAGAACATTGATGCCGTGCGTTAACTGATTAAGCAGGATCGTCATGAGACATACCGTGAGATAGAGGCATCCTTGGGCATTTCTTCCACCAGCATACATTCGATATTGCATGAACACCTGGCCGTAAAAAAGGTTTGTTCTCGTTAGATCCCGCCCAATTTGACAATCGCTCAAAAATAGGCTGGTGTCGAGTGGTGCAAATAAATTTTGAAAAAATACGATCGCGGTGCTTCAAAAGACGTTTATAAGATCGTCACAGGTTTCGGGCTATGCGTATGAGCCCGAAACAAAACAGCAATCGACCGTGTGGGTCTTCGAAGACGAGCCAAATCCAACGAAAGTTGTTCGTGGAAGAAGCACTTCGTCGCCTGTTTCTTTGGCAAAACTGGTCATGTGGGGACTATTCCGCTTGAGCGACGTAGGACGGTCAATTCTGAGTGGTACACCACAATTTTTTTGCCTGAAGTCTTCGGAGAAATTCGAAACACGAACAAGAGAAGACGAATCATTGTGCACCATGACAATGCGAGCTCTCACACATCGGCTCAAACCAGCGCCTTTTTGACCGGCCAAAACTTCGAATCGATGGGTCATCTGCCGCACAGCCCTGATTTGACACCCAGTGACTTATTCTTATTCACTCACATCAAGAAAAAACTGCTTGGTCAACGTTTTTCGACGCCTGAAACAGCTGTTGAAGCGTTCAAAAACCATGTTTTGGAGGTGAATTTTCAACACACTGTAACCAACACATTTCGCTCTCAAATGACAAAACGGTCTGAGTGAAGTTATGCTAAAAAATGTGAAACTTTCCAATGGAAATGTCAGATGGCGCCAGGCAATATTTAGTGTTGCCTAGGCCAGAAATATATATAGCGAGTATTGATGTAATTTTACCAGAAAATTTAATTTTTTCTGAAGATTTTTTTAATCTTAATTGTCCGATAACTCCATAACTAAGCATGTTATCGATAAAATGTCCGTTAATTTGTCTTCTTATTTTGAGGTGTTCTATCCAAATATGAAATATATCAGATCGAGGATCCTGGTGGTCTCCCTTTATAGTTCTTTGGTCAATCGTCATTCCGCTGGGATTTTTTTTGACGATCGACTACAAAATTCTATATAAATTCGGTTTTTACAATGAAGATAAAAAGGAAAAAAAATTCAAAAAGTATTGAACTTTAAAAATAAAAGCAGCACAGAGGAGTGACGCATGTGACTGTGAAAGCCTATTTCGGAAGACAAAGCGCGACTTACTCATAATATTAATATTTTACACACAAGTATATGTAGTACATTTAATACTCTTCATAATTTTAATTATTCAAAATTCAGAATGATATGCAAATTTGAATTTTACGGAATATAAGATTTTCCAGCGGAATGACGCAAATCTTCAGGGCCAAAAAATAATCATCCATACAAATAGTTATTGATAAAAAATTATAAACATTGATAGCAAACATAAATCATAAAATATTATGTTTTACATTGGACAAATTTTATTAAAAAAATATTTATTATTTTTTCAAAAAATTTTAAAAACTTAAGTGGAAGTAGAGTTGGGACAGACATTTGACATTTGAGCACTTTGGTAGACAATTTTTTCATAAAAAAAATTTTTCAAAGAAATCATTTAGTAATCGCACAGGACCATAAAGCTATGTAATAAAGTAAATACCAAAGAAGAATATATTTTATTTTTCATAATTTAGTACCGCCCTCATAAAAGGTTAACATTTTGTGAAATATTGATTCTCTACACAGAAAGCAAAATATAGAGTAATCTATACTTGAATCAAGCTGTAGCGGTATCAAAAGTACCGTAAGTATGGATTTTGTTAAACCAAGTTCAAGATACCCGTTTCAAGTACGGATGTTTAAGCCCGTAGTCTTGAATTCTTAATCTTGGTACTTATTAAGCCTGATTGGGC
Organism: Eudasyphora cyanicolor; assembly: GCA_963930755.1. Taxonomy (NCBI): domain Eukaryota; kingdom Metazoa; phylum Arthropoda; class Insecta; order Diptera; family Muscidae; genus Eudasyphora; species Eudasyphora cyanicolor. The sequence continues at coordinate 167,808,834 of OZ005736.1, read as the reverse complement.
TTGATTTTAAGCCGAAATATTCTTATTTCAAGCATAAAGCAATTGATTTAAAAATTTTCTAGGATAGCTTTGAGTGCGAAACGAGCTTCAATGAAGAAATTTTTTAACCCTGATCAATACTTGATTTAAACCTGATCAAACTTGATTTAAACCAGATAGTACTTAATTTAAGTCTGATCGATATTTGATTTAAGACTGATTGTTCTTAAGGGGGAAACGTTTGTAAACTTTTTTTTAATAATGTTTTGATGGGGAACCTCTTAAAAATAATGTGTGAAAATTTGAGATGAATCAGAGCAAAAGTAATGAAGAAACATCTGTCTAAGCAACCGCGCCTCATACGTGACACATTACATCAGAAAAACTTTAAGGCGTATTTCACACAACCCACATTCAAAGTCAGTGTCCATCACAAATTCACAAATACTGCACCGATCGTTTTAAAATTTTGAAAACTATTTCCGTACATTATTTACGAGGTAACGCTATTTTTATATTTTACAAAAACAAATAAGCCGATATTTTTTTTTTTGCAAAAATCGCACTTTTCACTTAAAATTTTTCCCAAAAATTGAAAAAAGACATTTCGAGAAAACCTCCCAACGTTACCTGGGGAAAACGATTATCTACCGAAATAATTTTGGTATATTAATTTCAGATGATCCATTCAACATTTTCCATTGCTTTTTGTCACTCCGTTCGTAACATCTCCAAATAATGATATTAGACTGAATAAAGTATATACATATATTCTTAATCCTCTTAAATTTCTAAGACGATTTAGTCATTTCGGTCCGTCTGTTGTACTCACGCTACAATCTATAATACTTGAGCTAGGTGGCTGAAATTTGGTATAGATACTTCTTATAGCTGCACGTAAGGATTGAAAATGCTCAATATCGGTCAATATTTTGATATAGCCGCCATATATACCATATGTCTGAATTACCTTCTTAACGCCATGAAACCACAAATGTCAACTGAAAATTGGTAACTGGGGTTTCATTTATATCCGGAAACCTTCACACGAACAACGGTAGCATATGTCCATGTTTTCATATAGCCCCCATCCACAAATGATCAACGAATCGAGCTTAAATTTGATAATACGACTTTATTTGTGCCCGAACCCATCTACATACATACTATCCATGGTGGAGGGTATATAAAGTTCGGCATGGCCGAACATAACGCTTTAACTTGTTTTATCTCAGGCTAAGATCGGAGATGGGTCATATTGGTCCAATCCTTCTAGTACCACCCCCACAAAGGGTTAACATTTAGTGAAGTATTGACTATTTAATAACTTCTATACTACTTATTTAAATCTTCTGAAATTCCAAATATAGTATTAGTTTCTTAGTCACTATCACCTCGAGAAAAATGGGCGAAGTGGCCACGACTCTTTTGGTATCTCCCACACAAATGGACCGTTTTGCACCAAAAGTTAACTTCTTATAGCTTTAATATCACTTTAAGCTAATACTTAAAATGTTTTACAGTGTAATGCTTTTATAGTACCTAGACTCAAAAAATGGGCGTAATTGACACGCCCCATTTAGGAACTGTTTTTAACCAAAAGTTAACAGCTTATAACTTTAATACCAGTGCATACAAAAACTTGAAATGTTGTACAGAGTAAGGGTTTTATAGTCTGTCGACAAATGGGCGTTATTATTACATCCCTTTCGGTATCTCCCACACAAACGTTCCCTTTTGTACAAAACGTTAACAGCTTATAGCTTGAATTCCAATGCATATAAATACTCAAATTTTTTGCACAGTGTATAGTTTTTAAAATTTCTATAGTCCTGTTCAAAATGGTAGCTATCGCCACACCTGTTTTAAAACCTCCATACAAAAAGCTACAAGTCATACCAAAATTAAATATCTCATAATATTAGTACATATACCAGTGCATATTTACATTGCTCACAAAGTGAGGGTATACTTTTGTCGGTTTACCCGACTGAAATTTCTTACTTGTTATTTCAGTCTCTCGAATTGTGTTAAAAATGGGATTTAGCACAAATAGTTATGCCCTCAATTAATTTATACCCGATTTGATAATTTTTGTATTGTTGTACTTCCAAAATTTTGCACTTCGAAAAACACTTCACCTTGACTTTGTCCCACTGTTCTAGTTGGTGAATTTTTTCTTTAGTGTTTTATGATCGAAATACCTCTTTTCAAACACAAATATTGAATATTAACGAAGTAAATCCGTCCTCCGTATGTGTGTCTGCATTGTCTGCCGCACATAGCTAGGCATAGTTAGGCCATCCGTTCGTCAGTCGTTGGTTGAACGAACATTTTTGTGTCCTCTGGTGCTGTGTTTGTCATAAAAATTCATTGCGGTGCACTTTAGGCGCATAAAACTATCAACTCACAAAATGGAAAGATCGGAAGACATTGCCACTATTCGGGAAGCAGCAGCGCTGTCGGCAGCAGAAGCAGCATTGCAGCTACAAAACTAATTGAATTAGATGAACACACACTCGGAGGCACTAGCTAAATATGTGGCACAGTCTTTTCTCTTAAGCCCCAGCATCAAAGGCTGACGGACAGACGGATAGAGGGACGGTGGCACCATGTACCCCAATGCATCAGTTTTGTTCAATGTCTAATTGAAGACATCAACACTTGCCTGATTTTGTTTTAAATTACAGACGTCGCTTTTCGTTTGCTGTTCCATAGTAGAGCTCGCTGACAAAATTGCCCCAATGCCACCATCTACATAACCATCAGTAAGACTATTGTACACCCAAAGAAGGGGGGACACATCAATTTTAGAGGATGTTGAAAATTGGTGGGACCGTCAGGGGTGTATGTGCGTGTGAGGTGGCATCTATGGATTTATATGTGGTTAAATGCTTTTGGTATTTATCCATCAGCCAGTCATACCGCCATACGTCGGGGCATGGCGGGATCTCTGGCTATCTCCGTAGTCTCTTCGTTCTTTTCTGCTGCTCTTGGTTGGATTGTAATTGGAAATGTTTATGTTACAAGGTATAAAACAAAGAAAAATTTGTTGAACTCGTGCTAAATGTATACAAAATATTGTAACGAGGTGACAAATAATAACAAAACACAGACATGATCTTTATGGGTGGGTGACTTTCTGCCACAACCATCCCATCCCATCTAGGCACACTGTCTTCCACACAGCAGCAGCATTAATGCGCCACATCGTCATACAATAATACAAATAAGTCACACTTCCAGATGCAAATGAAAGTGTAGGAAGGAAGTGTCGTTTATATAGCTTCACATAAGTGTGTATAATAGTCGAATAAAACTTACCCTTCATGTCGAATGGCTTCCATCGAGATATCAGCATACAATTTTTAATGTGAATATACTGCAAAAAATTAAAAAATAGCAATTAAAAATACTTAAAAGTAGAAAATAAAAATTATCCTAATCCAAATTTAACAGAAATGAAACCACATGGTAAGCCTATTTCGCACATATTGAAGTAGGTAGTAGCCAAATGGCTTCTATGTTAACTTTTCTTTTCGATATACTCGACCACAAACTTTCGGGGGAAAATTTTAAACAGTATGTTTCGAAACACGTGCTTCTGCCCATAGAATGAAATAAAGAAGGGTCCCGTCGAATTATTACTATCAAAATAATAGATCACGCTTCTCACACGCTTACCCTTCAAAATTTACATCAACATTATGAGTTGTAATCTTTGAAGAATATATTCCTTACGAAAAGTGAATGTAGGTCCAAATCCCCAACATTCACAATTTCGCAGCTTCTGTTAGCTTTGCAATTTACATAGGCACTTCGCAGCAAAAACGTGGTAAGTACATGTCACCACTTGCATAACTAGATAATGATATATCATTACCCTCTGCATTACATGTAGCAACAAGTAATGATTTACTTATATTGACATTGTTAAATATGCGACAATACCTTTTTATCCCCTCACCTTAGAGAGGAGGGTACATATCATTTGCTACGAGCCAAAAGTGTAACACACCGAAGGAGTGACCTAAGACCCTAAGTATGTTCGGCGGATAACCGTTTTGGGTCATTTTAAGTCGAATGAGCAATGTCCGTCCGTCCGTCTGTCTGTCTGTCGGTCTGTCTGCTGGTTGGTGCGCACGATAACTCTCGAAAGGAGTAACCGATTGACTTCAAATTTGTGGTAATATTTTCTTCTATCTCCGGCTAAGTTCGAAGATGGGTCATATTGGTCCATGATAGAAAGATAGAAAAGTGGCAATCTCTTAAAACATATTTTTTAAGTTTCAAGGCGCCACGATTTTTTATTTTTTTTGAGCACTCCAAAGTTAACGATCTCAGTGAATTTGAAAATATGAAAAAGATTGGTTACCGATATGTGTACTGTCATTCGAAATGGGTCAGTTCAACCATATAATATTGGGTGGCAGAGTTAAAAGACACCGTAGTGGACGACCAATTGAGGTCTCCACGCCAGAAATGGTTAACAAAAATCCACAAAAATGGTATTGGATGCCCATCGGTTGAAGGTTCGGAGCTAGCTGAAGTCATAGGCATTTCAAAAAGTGCTATACATCACATATTGAAGCGAAGTTTGATGACGAGAAAGCTGTGCGCAAAATTTTTGCTCACAATCAAGACAATGCACCAGTTCACACATCCACTATTTCGCTGGCCAAAATCAATTAATTAAAATTCGAATTGCTTCAGCACCCACCTTATTCGCAAGATTTGATCCCTCGGCGTATTTTTTGTTTTCAAACATGAAAAAATGACTTGGGGGAAAAATATTTGCCAGCAATTAAGAGGTGGAGGTATCCTCTGAGATGAGCTAAGTCTGGTAGTGTGTCGGAGCCAAAATATTGGGATCTTGCATGTGTGAAAGAAGGGCAGTGTCAAAGAAAATTTTCCATCGTTTCGATGTTTTTCCTGCATGTCTGTATTCGTCATTTTCTTCTAGTCCTACACCATGAAGATTTGCTTTTAAGCTTGAGTGCCCGTCAGAACACTCATCATCTTACTTATCTCGATCTTGTTTAGTTTCAGAAAACTACTTGTTTTTTTCTCATTTGGGTCACCCCACAGTATCTATACAGTTTCACCCATTGTTTCGCTATTCCACACAGTTTTGTGAGCCATCAATGTCCAGTGCTTCAACTCATACTTTGTGGAAATTATCTACCATTGAAGTCAGGCTGTTTGCCCGTTCATTTCTAATCACTGCGTTGTCTACTGGCACACAGAATGTACACAGTTGACAGTTGGGCTGAGTAATCATTTATCGTTTCTTTACAGTCCAACACAGTTCTGGATTTGGATCTTTCCAACGTTATTGCTTTGATCGCCATTTGGATATAGATGTTGGCATATTTAGGCTTTGTGGTATTACTGAGCCAGTTCACATCCACATTGTGTGATTGTTCGATCTTTCGCTTAAAATACAGTTTTATGGTCTGGGAGGCAGAAGTAAAGTTCGACTTCTGGTTCGTCAATAAAAAGACCCAGATCCGTCCTTCCTTCTAGCTTGGACCCATCAGTGCAACAGCTGGTTCCCGCTGGCACATCAGCCAGTGTTCCCAGGAGCGTCTGTCTGGCACAAATTAATCACAGTACAAATTAAGCCGAACTTCTGGAATGCCGTCGGAGACTTTTGGTGTTTGAATTTGACCAACCAGACATCCTAAAATCTTTTGATGGTACGACTTGTGGTCACGATTTCTAAAATTACCCATCACTTGTAGACGTCTTGCTATGAGGACTGCCTCATATTTTATATGGATGTCTATTGGCTGGATGTGCAGTATAGTCTCTAACGGTCTTGCTTGTGCGGTTCTATTCTATAGCCCCACTTATGCCTAGACAGCACATACGTTGAATTTTTTGCAAAGGTATAACGTTGCACTTCTTGGCCGTTGATGTCCACAACACTACAGAAGCGTGGGTTTCATATTTGGGCATAGTCCCCATTTTGAACCTATACTCTTCTGCAAAACTTCGGAGTTAAGGGAACCAATTCTGTCTTGTTTGAGTAAGTTTCAAACCACTGCTTTTGGTCCATCTGGGCAATTTCTTCAGATCCACATGTATAAAGTCTCTGCTGATATTGGGAAAATCCGATTACAAGGTCGTCTATAGGCATCTCCTACTTGAATATACAATATCAAGAATACGAGTATAATCAATACTACAATCGTTCCACATATCCCGCTACATAGTGTAAATGATTTAATATTAAATCAAATATTCACATCACAATACTGCACAAACATAAAGACAAATTTGGTATACCACCCCATTTATGGATTTACTAAGATTGCCTCTGCCTCGCGTGTTTCCATTAAAATTTAATATGAAAATTGAATAATTGGTGGGAGCTGACAAATGTGTTCTATACTGTGACTGAAGCTGTGTGTGATATTTGACTGTCAACAAAAGCAACAAAACTATGAATGTATGTTGTTTACATTTGTTTTACGACGACATTTCATGATCGCTGTTGTCGTTGTCGTCGTCAACATCAACGTGGCATCATAGCCGTCAGCATCATCAATCCACCGTTGGTTGCATGGTGGCATTTGAGGGCTGTGCCGTCTCTCGCTCAGGGTGGCAGTGGACTCCGATCAATTTTCACTGCCATTTATATTAAACAGTGTTTAAAAACGGGCAAAAATCAAAGTATATATCTATTTAAATTTATTAAAAACGTAATATGTTCATGATCAAAATATGCTGTATATCGTATTAACATTGTAATATGTAATATTTATTGTAATGTCTCCTTTTATCCACATAATGGCAACAGTATTTATTTATGTGTGTGACACGTGACGCGACGTATACAGCGCAGCCGTATATGTATTTGTTCAAAATGAGCCAAAATCAGTCGATTCCTCTCTTGGGGGATTCCTCCTCTTGGCCTTCATCTTTATAAAATCAAACTGAACTAAAGCCACTTGAACGCTTTCTCCAGTTTTCGGCCGTAATAATCGTCCCATCCGACAGGATTTTCGTGCTATAGTGTAAAAAATTGGAATCCAAATTTTCATTTTTGGATGTTCCGGCGCCACGGAGATGCCGTACCGCTCGAAGCGACGTATACAGCGCAGCCGTATATGTATTTGTTAAAAATGAGCCAAAATCAGTCGATTCCTCCTCTTGGCCTTCATCTTTATAAAATCAAACTGACTCTAGAACTAAAGCCACTTGAACATTTGAAACGCCGAAACTTCTCCGATTGGGCTCTGACAAAGTATCACGAAAATCCAGAATTTCATCGAAAAATCATCTTCGGCAATGAAGCACATTTCTTGCTGAGTGGTTTTGTCAGTAAACCAAATATGAATTATTGGACAGCAACAAACCCACATGTGCTTCAAGAGACACAATTGCATCCGCAAAAAATGACTGTGTGTTGTGGTTCTCATGCCGGAGATGTGATTGGGCCGAATTTTTTCGTCGATGAAAACAATCGTCATGTTACCGTCAACGGAGAGCGCTATCGTGCCATGTTAAAAAAATATTTTTGGCCAGAATTGGATGAGCTTGACCTCGCCGATATGTGGTTTCAACAAGACGGTGCCACTAGCCACACAGCATTCGTTACAATCGATTTTCTGAAAGGCAGATTCGGTGAACGTGGTATTTCGAGAAATGATCCGGTCAAATGGCCACCTCGATCCTGCGATTTAACGCCATTGGATTTCTTTTTATGGTCCATGCCAACAAGCCAACAACTTCAGACGAGCTCAGGGACAACATCCAACGCGAAATTGACTGTCAACAAAAGCAACAAATGATATTTCGAGAAATGATCCGGTCAAATGGCCACCTCGATCCTGCGATTTAACGCCATTGGATTTCTTTTTATGGTCCATGCCAACAAGCCAACAACTTCAGACGAGCTCAGGGACAACATCCAACGCGAAATTGCCAACGTTCCGGTCGAAATGTCTGCAAGAGTGGTGGAAAATTGGGTCCAAAGAATAGATTGCTGTAGACGGGCTCTTGGTGGTCAAATGCCCGAAATAGAATTTCTTTCTTAAAATGTAACATTTGCACTACACCTGGAATTGTTTTTAACTCTATATCTTGAATATTCTGTGTTTTATTAATATATAAAATTGTTATATCCTGAATAGAAAACCCTTTACTTGAAATACTAAAGGCAATTACCATAATTTTGTAAATATTTTTTTCGTGTTTAGGACACCAAGCTACACCATATGCTATGCGCAGCCCTTCGACAAAAATTTGAAACTAGTTTTATATATCTGTTTGGATAGATCTAGTCGTACGTGACAATACATTTCCGCTTCTAGATTCCACCTCTAGCCATTTGGCATTGGACAAAGTACCATAGTTTTTCTTATTACCCAATTGTGACACTTTTGTTCCAAGCCGTACCCTCACGTTTAACGATGCACAGTGGGACGTCTGGAGAGAAGGCGATAAAAAGTCTAAAACTTTTGACGTAGTAGGAATATTTCAAAGGTGTAAATGCCATTGTGTAGCTGGCATTTCAAGCTTCATTATGACATGTGTGCATAGGTTGATAGGGGAAAATGATATGGAACATTATTTTGAAGGTTAGGTTAAAGACGAGTGACACACAACCATTGCTAGCGTGAACCACTTTACTCGGAGGCCATTTGGCCCATTGTGTTCGTCCTGAGAAGATGAGTAAAAAAAGAGGGAGAGGTCGAAGAAGATGAAAGAGGTGATGAGTATAGAGAAGAGAGATGGCATTTTAGGAGAGGTTTAGATGAGATGATGTCAAACCATCCATCTCAAGCAACCTATGAAGCTCATGATTCTATCAATATCGTGGAGTGATAGAGATTCCAGATCACCTAGGTAGCGATGTCTTCAATCACCTAGGTAGCGATGTCTTCGTCTTGATAGAGTAGGACTTTGACGAAGAAGAACACCTTCTTCGTTGTCTCCAGTTCCTCCTCATCCTCACAGAGTCGACAGTAGTCGGCAGAATCACTCTGCCACCTTGATGTTAAAGATCTAACATTACAGTAGCCAGTCAGCGTGCCCATCATTAAACGAATGTCCCTCTTTGCGAGGTTAAGAAGATCTTTGGTCTTAGATTTCGATATGGCTGGCCCCGTTCCTCACGATATCACAGTGTCCGGGGACCCAGCACAGTGTGATTATGTCTGTCAATCGCTGTAGCTCCAGGAAAGTAACATTCCACATGAAAAAAACTTTTGGTCACCCATATTTCAACTTATTTTACAGGAAATACAAATAGTGAACATTCTGAAACAAAAGACACGCTTTATAAACTGTTTTTAAATGCTTCATAGAAAATTAATAATTTTAATACAAATATTAGAAGAAAAAAATTAAATAAATTTATAATGAAAAAAAAAAATACATGATTATGTCAATACAAAAATATATACACATTTAAAATTATCTAAATAATTTTGATCATCTTCAACGAGTTCTTTCGTCTCTTTGTCTAATTCTATAAATTATGGTTTCGATTTGTAGCAAATGCTAGACAAATATGGATCTGAACTGAATACCAATATAGTAATGAGGTATTCATAGGAATTGAATCTTGACATTTTCCTATTAAAAAGATATGAAGGAGAAACTTAAATTTTTTCCAAAAAAATTGCATGCGGCTATAGATAATTTTTTTTAAATTTACAAACAATTCTGATTCTTTATTGGCCCAGAAAAGAGCCAAAAATTGGTGTTATCACTTCACAAGCAATTACTCAGAAATCGAAAACAGTCAAATGTCTCATTCATCTGCACCCCTCAATTCACATATATGCACGCCTCATAGTGTGATCGCTTCACATGGAATCACTCTATACTTACCAAACATTGGTAACAGACTCTCCGTCAGTAATATCACTCTGGCATCCACGGACGCAGCTTCCACCATATATAATGGGGTATATGGTTAAAGAAGAGATTCATAGCTATCGTCCAGTATACATTTTTTGTTGCTTCACTCTGCTCTACAGAAGTTCTATTTCAATTAATCTTAGATTTCGTTAAAAAATAATCATTTTTGGTAATGACGATATCTTATACAGCGGATGCAGCAGGCATACAGATGTCGTCGTGCCCAACAATTGCACCTCTCACGCTCGACGTTGATGAACATTATGCATAAAAACTTGCATTTACACGCTTATAAGGTGCAATTGACTCAATAACTAAAGCATCTTGACCATTCCAAACGTCGTCAATGGTCAGAATGGTGGCAAGAAATGGCAAAAGTGGATGATAAATTTTCTAAGAAAATCATCTTCAGTGATGAGGCACGTTTTCACCTTGTCAATAAGCAGAATTCCCGCATTTAAGCGAATGATAATCCAAGAGTGATTGTCGAAAAACCAATGCACCCACAAAGGGTGACTGTTTGGTGCGGTTTATGAGCTGGCGGCATCATCGGGCCCTATTTTTTCCAAAATGTGGCCGGTCAGGCAGTTACTGTGAATGGTGTTCGCTATCGTGAGATGATAACGAACTTTTTATGGCCCGAATTGGAAGATATGGATGTGGACAATACTCGTATGTGGTTTCAACAGGACGGTGCCACTTGTCACAAATCTAACGAAACAATGGATCTTTTGCACAACAAATTCAATGGCCGTGTTATCTCACGTCGTGGCGATGTCAATTGGCCGCCAAGATCATGTTATTTGACACCGTTGGACTTCTTTCTTTGGGGTTATTTGAAAGAAAAGGTGTACGTCGATAAGCCAGCAACAATTCAAGAGCTAAAGGATATGATAATTCGGCACATTAACGGTATAGAATCTCAATTATGCCTCAGCGTGATCGAAAATTTGGACCATCGGATGGATGGTTCCATACGTAACACTGTATGGCTCCACCCATTTTTAGGAGAGCTTTTTACGATTTGTTAAAATATAGGCAAAATCACCGTTATAGGAGGAAGCTAAAGGGTTAATATATTCCACAAAAAATATAGGCCTTAACATTTTCTACACAGTTGCTAAAGATACCCTACACCTCAGATGAACAGAACACATAGTTTTATATACCGATATTCTGCACGAACAAGCAAAAGGGGAAAACTTTAATCCACCCTAAAATAAAATTCCGATGTGATCTTTCAAAACGCAGATACACGTATATATTTTTTTGGTCTCCTCTACCAGAATCCACTGACAGAACCCTGTTATTTTGAAAAAGGTTTGAAATTGTTGTACAGTGTAATTGAACTATACCAATATTATCATAATAAATAGTAATGACAATAATTTCCTAAATAATTGGTGTTTTATTCAAAATCAACATCGGCCCTTAAAATTTTACCACCCTTTTGTAAGAGTGGCGGTTTTCACCACTGTGCAGAGCCATTAAGTTTAGATTCGATTTGTCTTCCCCTTCCCATGTACAACCTTTCAGAGACTAAATTTGAATTATTGTTTTGTTGATCGCCAACGAATGTTTACCTAAAGTGACGATCGACAAATAAAAGACGCTGCAAATGCTGAATGTGATTTATGGAGCATTTGCATGGCAGCATTTATGTTTCGTGCGACACTATATCTCAGTTTATTGTTTAGACTGATTTTGCCGATTTGCTTTAACGTTTTTTTATCATTGCAGTTTTATTGATGTAATGAAACTTTGGCCATAAAATAATACCCTATACAAAAACTAGAGTGCAATTAATTTCATTTCTAATGATGATGTTGTTGAATAAATCCAGAATATCCTTGTCATAGTGGATAAGGAAATATGGTATACGAGTATATAGCAGCAGATTTCAATGCATATACTTCAAACTGGATTTAAGTAATATTTAAAACATATACTACATTTGTCATAAGTAGTAAGCGAGGGAGCATACATGCAATATTACTCAAACTGTGGGTAACAATAGTTGCATTTTTAGAGGCGGAGAAATTTAAATTTGGAAATAGCAGAACAGTGTTCTTAATACCTATGAAATTGGCTTTATTCGTGGCAATGGTTTTTGAGGAATACCCTATTAAAGTTCTCCGCCCTTAAATAACACCCTTTAGCTTCTTTTATCTTGGTTATAGCCCATTTCCTGTCACTCACTCTTCCTCCCAATACTTCCGACAAAGGTAAACAACAACCAAAGTACGTACGGTGCATTCCATTCGTCGCAATGGTTCATAATGATCTCTCTCTCCACCTTCTGCTTTATTTCTTATCTCACTTGACGTTTTGCATCCAGATGTCTTTTAACGGTGGCATCCAATCACTTGGGACACTGCAGCAATGTCGCCCATGTCTCATCCAGTCATTTTCGTTGTCTGCCGTTTGTCTTCTTGCCACGGTTGATCTGGTGACTTCCTCTGGGTGGGGGATTGATCTCGGTCCCCATTTGCAGGAGGGATCCATTTCTCCTCACCTCAGAACCGCATCACATTTATCGTCGCTTGCGTTTACCAATTGATTATCTTTTGAAGATTTCTGTTGGTTCTCTCGCTGACTTTTCGCTTTAATTTAATAGTTTGTTAGTTTGTCTTTTTCTTGTTTCACTTTTTGGTCGCTTTGATGGTTTAGGAGGCAAAAGCGTTGTCTGGAGCACTGGTGTGCTGGTGGTCATGTTTTCTTTTGCGTGAGTTTTTTTCCCAGTTGTTGTTGTATATTTGTGAGTTATTTGCGTGTTTGCTAATCATTAATCGCATTCTTTGTTTATGAGGTAAAACAATTAAAAAAGTCATTTATTGACGGATTTCGAAATGGGTGGTCCGCTGTGGTCCATTGCCGGCTAAGTTTTTTTTTTTGCAATTGAAAATTTCTCCGGAACCGTTGAAAGAAAGAAATAGATCTGCAATTGTTGCTGTGCGGATTAAACAACAAGCCTTTACAATGTTTGTGCAATTCTGAAATATACTCGAATGTGATCTGCATTTAAATTCTGAAAAACCTAATGATTGCTGTTAGTTTTTGAATTAAAGACTTGTAATTAGGATGGGTGGACCTGTATTAAAACATTTAAAAAAAACTCAATTCTAAACTACTGCCTGAACTGAATGACAAAGTCAGCTTGCTAAGGAAAGCTGAGAGACGTTCTTGATACACCTCCTGTGGAGAAGTGAAAAAGGTCTCAGATGCCGCAAGGCTGCGTAAGATATTATCAACAGCACCGTCTACAGTGGGTTATCTTCCTTTCTTTTGAAAAGTATGGAAAGACTTTTAGATTCTTTCATTAGAGAACACCTGAATACAAAACTCCTGTCGGTGAACAAACATGCTAAGAACAAGGGAAAGTGTACAGAATCTGTCCAGCACGAACATGTGGACACTATCGAATCGTCCCATATTTTAAGGAATTCAATATGGTAGCATTTCTTAATATGGAAGGAGCTTTTATCAAAATTCACTCCGATGTCATGACGCCCAAAGAGTTGGTTCTATTTACTAGGAAGTTAAGGTCCCACGTTTGGTCCTCGGATAAAATGTACAAAATGCGAAATGTCAAGCTGTTAAAATTAATGGACACGTGTATTTAAAAAACCGTTGTGTTGCATTTTTTGGTAGGGGTTTTTCAAGGGTAAAGGGGTGATCGGGGGTGTCGGGTGCTTTGGTGTAAAGTGTCTCCTTTCTTTCGTTCTGTGACATGAAACTTCATTCCGAAGCTTTCTATACTAAAATTGTTCCTGAATTTCCTAACCCTCCCTTTACCCAGCAAACTTTGTGGATAAATACGATATATTTAAAAGAACACTGGGTTGTCATTATAGTGTAACATGGGGACCAATAGTGATTTTTTACAGGGAATATTTTTGTCGATTACATTACCCAAAAATCCAGCGATTTCTATGACATTAATACATTATTATTTTTGGAGTGATTTTTTCTGCAGCAAGGGCATGAGAGGTGTACTCAGCCATGTATTTCGAAGTCTTCTATACTAAAATTGTGTTGGAATTTACTAACCTGTTTGTTTACCCAGCAAACTGTGGCAAAATATTTCGAAAACGCGATATCACAGGGAGAAACTGTCAATACTATTCGATTTATTGTGTTGAAATTATGCGGGGTGGATTTTGCACACACAGTGTTATCAAAGCTTTGTAATGGCATAAGCGAAGCTTTAAGGATTACGGCGACTGAGTATCTACAAGTCCTACTCCATATACTATCCTTTGATATTGTGATGAGAGATGTTGTCACCAAAACGACATTACAATTAAACTGTCTATCAATGTGGAGGTATGAGAACTACGGTCGCATGAGGATATCACAATGTAGTGGTATGGTAACCGACCGAGTGAACTATATAACAGCGGTGTACACCTTCGAGAGGAACTTCACTACTATGATGCCCGCCAGAGAGGAAAGGGTCGGCAGAATATCAGGAAATATAAACTATCTTCACTTCTACACAGATGGTTCGAAGATTGATGATAAGTTGTGCTTTGGTGTACAATGTATAAAAATAGACACCTGTAGGTTAGCTAGACAAACCTGGTAAGTTCTGACACTCCAGAATGTTAGGTATTAAGTCCAGTGACTTCTGTAGAAGTTGTGCTGATGAAGAAAAAGTGAAGAGCATTGAGCACCGGCTTTGCTACTATCTCTCATGGATATACTGGGTTCGTCCTTTCTAGGAAGTCTGAAGATCTTTCCGGTACCGATATTCGTACTATTGATAACTTTGTTTATCAGACAGTTAAGTATTGATGAGGAGCATATGTGCCCGTGGGATTCTAGGGACCTACCTTGGTGTATATGAGCTGATAAAGCTGGCTGCCACCCTATCGTAAATTGGTGACAGTCTGTGGAAGCCATATTGTTTTCTCAGCGTCCGCCAAATCTGTGGTTTATTTAACTCACCATGTCAAGTTGCTCGATTAAGCATCACGTGCAAATCATAAAACTTAGCCGAAGGATGGCGCTATTTTTGTCAGTAGTAACGATTTTTAATAATCTTGACGATTTTAAGACTAAAAAAAATTAAAACGTCGATGTGGTGATTTCGTTAATAGAAAAAAGTCCAAATGATGTAGTGACTCAAATCAAACATGATTTCAATTTTAAAATTTTCAAAATGTGTTGGAAAATGCATTTTTTGAGGAAAAGTGTAAAGAAAATGCTGCACTTTTTTCCAGAAACGAAATCGACTATATTAAGAATTTGTGTAATTCTTTCAAAGTTATTAATTTCAGATAAAACCAGTAAGGAAGGGCTAAAGTCGGGCGGAGCCTACTATATTATACTATACACCACCCCATCAGAGCAGAATAAAGGGAAATATTGGGGAAAAGTGTAATGAAAATGCTGCAATTTTTTTTAGAAACGAAATCGACTATATTAAGAATTTGTGTAATTCTTTCAAAGTTATTAATTTTAGATAAAATCAGTAAGGAAGGGCTAAGGTCGGGCGGAGCCTACTATATTATACTATACACCACCCCATCAGAGCAGATGGGGTGGTGTATAGAAAATGATGGGGTGGTGTATAGAAAATGATCTGTCCAACAAATTTCATTTTATAGTGCTTAGATTCTAAATCAAGACATAAGTATATACCGATTTTCTTTAAATTTTGCAAATATTCATTAATGGTTCAAAACAATTAAGAATGTTCCGTCGGGTAAACCGACATAAAAATCCCCTCACCTTCAACTATAAATACGTACATTTATTTATTTTTTGGTTTAATTAAATTACTATCAACTTAAATTGCATTTAATAACTTTAAAGTATGTACTGGTTTTAAAGTTATAAGCTGATAACTTTAAGTCCAGAATGGCCCATTTGTGTGGGAGCTTCTAAAAGGGCGTGCCAACAACGCCCACTTTTCTCTGAACTATAGGTACTATAAAAGCATTACGCTGTTCAAAGTTTCAAGTATTGGTATGCACTGGTATTAAGTTATAATCTGTTAACTTTTGGTGCTAAATGGCCCATTTGTGTTGGAGATACCAAAGGGGGCGGGCCAATAGCGCCCACTTTTATCTGGACTCTGGGTACTACAAAAGCATTACGCTGTAAACAATTTCAAATAATTCTATGAACTGATCTTAAAGTTAAAAGCAGTTAACTTTTTGTGCAAATGGTAAATTTGTGTGGGAGGTACCAAAAGAGGCATGACAACTTCGCCCATTTTCTTGAGGTGTTAGCGACAAATTAACTAATACTATATGTGGTATTTCAGAAGATTGGAGTAAGTAATGGGTGGGCCATTTAAAATTTTATATTTGAACAACCGATCCAGGGCCGTGCGCAGGATTTTGTTTTGGGGGTTGGGTTTTCACATATGGTACCAAATTTTGTTATTAAAAATCAATCAATTTTCATTAAGAATTGTATCAATTTAAATCACATAATAATTGTATTAATGTTTGAATAAATTGACACGACGAGGCGAAATAAAAACTTCGTCTAATACTGCGTTAACATTTACTGGAATGTCTCGATGAATATTCAACGAAGCCAATCCATTTATGCGATTTTCAGTCATGGTTGACCGCAAGGAATTTGTCAGCCGACGCAATGTTGAAAAATAGCGTTCGTTTGTCGCTGTAGTCACAGGTAACACCGCCATCACTGTCAATATTTTGTGAACGTTTGGAAATGCATCTAAAGGGGTTTCCAGCAAGAGGTGTTATTTTGGTATTCAAGGAAAAATTCCATTTTTGAGATAAATGTTTATTTCATAATAAAGAGGAAGGTATGTCGTTAATAATGAAAAACAACATCAGCCAAATGGCCACCACGACCACGCTTGCAGGACCATATCCTTTTCATGAAATTTTCCGTAACAAAATCGCAAAGTGGCTGCCCTATGTCCTCGATAGCCTCACGAATTCTATCTTTGAGGTCTTGAATCGACGCTGGGCTGTTGGCGTAGACCTTATCTTTCAAGTGGCCCCAAAGGCAGAAGTCGCAAGGTGTTAAATCACAAGATCTCGGTGGCCAATTGTGATCACCTCTTCGAGAGAAAACACGGTCCGGAAACTTTTCCCGTAAAAGAGCAATGGTTTCGTTGCTTGTGTGGCACGTAGCGCAGTTTTGTTGAAAGTAAACGTCGTCCAGATCAATAACATCCAACTCCGACCATAAAAAATCATTAATCATCTCTCGATAGCGCAATCCATTCACCGTAACTGTTGATGCAACCTCAACCAACCGCACCAAACAGTCACACGTTGAGGATGGAGAGGCTTCTCAACAATAACTCTTGGGTTTTCCGAGCCTCAGATGCGACAATTTTGCTTGTTGACGTAGCCACCGAGGTGGAAATGGGCCTCATCAGTCAAGAAGATTTTTCGATGGAATTCCGGATCATTTTCATGCATTTCAAGGACCCAATCAGCAAAGACACGACGTTGTTGATGATCGGCCGGCTTGAGTTCTTGTGCTAACTGAACTTTATAAGCCTTAAGACCCAAGTCTTTATGCAAGATACGGTGTAATGACGTTTGTGGAATGCCCAGTTGGGGGCCCAATTGCACGGGTTTTATTCTTCACATCACTAACTTGTCCCAACAGCACGAATTCTTCCACCATTTTCTGTATTGCGGTCCGACAAGGTGCTTCACGACGACCCCAAAATGCTTTAGTTTTGCGAACTGTGACGGCAAGATTTTCACCATTTTTGTAGTGAATTTTATTAATTTCATTGCGTTGTCGAATCGTGTATCGTTCCATTTTTAGTAATGGCGTAGTTTCTACTTGTCAAATGTCAAAGAATAACCAGTAAGGAAAGACAGAAAGTCGGAAGGGGCCGACTATATAATACCCTACACCTACCTGCCAATGCGAAAATGGGCATTGCGATAAGAATTTGGCAGTGTTCAAACATGTAATAAGCAAACTCTCTGCCGATTTTCGTACTGATCGGATATAAAACACGGTTTCTACAGCGCTTACATGTCAAATCGGGTGTAACATATATATTGGGACTATGTTTAAATCTGAACCGATTTTCCCCGAATTTGGCAGTGTTCATACATGTAATAAGAAAACTCTCTCTGTTAAATTTCGTACTTCGCTTAAATGTTAAATCGGGTGAAACATATATATGGGGGCTATATCAAAATCTCAACCGATTTTCCCCGAATATGGCAGTGTTTATTCATGTAATAAGAGAACTTTCTCCGCCGAATTTCGTACAGGTCGGATGTAAAATACGGTTTCTACAGCGCTTACATGTCAAATCGGGTGAAACATATATATATGGGGACTATATCTAAATCTGAACCGATTTTCCCCGAATTTGGCAGTGTTTATTCATGTAATAAGAAAACTCTCTCTGCCAAATTTCGTACTGATCTGATTTAAAATACAGTTCCTACAGTGCTTACATGTCAAATCGGGTGAAACATATATATGGGGGCTATATCTAAATCTGAACGGAATTTCTCCGAATTTGGTAGTGTTCATTCACATAATAATAAAACTCTCTCTGCCGAATTTCATAAAGATCGGATGTAAAATGTGGTTTCTACAGCGCTTACATGTCAAATCGGGTGAAACATATATATGGGGACTATATCAAAATCTGAACCGATTTTAACCAATTTCAATAGGGATCGTCCTTGGACCAAAAAAGAGCACTATGCTAAATTTCATCACAATCGGACCATAAATACGACCTGCACTTTGATTACAAGAATACATGGACAGACAGACGGACAGACAGACGGACAGACGGACATGGCTAAATCGACTCAGAAAGTGATTCTGAGTCGATCGGTATAATAAACAATGGGTCTATCTCTTCTCCTTTTAGGTGTTACAAACAAATGCACAAAGTCATAATACCCTGTACCACAGTGTGGTGTAGGGTATAAAAACTTCAAAGGTGACAGCTACCGAAATACCGGGTGATTCAAAATAACACCTCTTGTTGGAAAAGTCTATATATTTTATATCAAGAGCTTCCAGGGAATTTCTGACATTCTCCGCTTCAGTTCTTCTTCTCCAAAGCTTCACTTCACTAATCAACAATTCAAAAGAACTATCAAGTAAAATTGATGAATATTTATCAAATTATTGTTTACAATTTTCTTCATTTAGTATTGCCATTTTAGATGGAAAAAGACATCGGAAATTTGACAAAATTCCACGCGTTCTTCGAGATGAGTGATAAATAACTCTAGATATGGAATACAGGTCGAAATTTTGTAATATTCTTCAATATTTGTTGCATTAACATTGCAACGATGACCAGAGTATGAAGCCGCCAAGCCGAGCCGCCGATTTTAGCCGCCGCCGACCTTTTTTCACTAGCCGAAGCCGCCGCCGATCT
Source organism: Eudasyphora cyanicolor (assembly GCA_963930755.1). Classification (NCBI taxonomy): domain Eukaryota; kingdom Metazoa; phylum Arthropoda; class Insecta; order Diptera; family Muscidae; genus Eudasyphora; species Eudasyphora cyanicolor. The sequence goes on along the minus strand of OZ005736.1, from coordinate 167,789,606 downwards.
TTGCGGCTAAAATCGGCTGAAACACTGCCGCCGTTCCATAGAAAAAGTTTAGAATATGAATAGATACAATTTACATTTTTGATAAGCAAATAGCTATATATCAGATATATCGTCCCCTTAATAGAAGAATAATGTGTACGCATATACACTATTATTTTTAATTGCATTCTAAGAATCTACGTCTTAAAAATCATAATATTGATATTAATAGAAAAATAATTGTAAAAATTCTTTTTTAAAGGAAATAATAAGATTTTTTATTTATTATTAGATTATGTACATAAAGAGATAAAAATATTTTCGAAAAAAAAATCAATGGAATATTAAAGAATAGTATAACATATAAATTAATACCTTCATTCTAAAGAATCAATCAAGTTAAGCTCAAAACAGTAGAGGTCATTCTATTTAAACCACAAGGTAATTCCACACAAATTTAAAATTTCACTAAAACGTCGATTCACCTCTCCTGGAAACAACCTGTTTCGACTTAAGCTATGTATAGACGAATGGCGGAAAAATGCAACCCTGTGAACGCAGAACCGTGTGAAAAGTCATTGTGAGATCATTTGCAGATTCTAATATGTGCGAAGTTTATGCATGTGACAACGGCGCCATTGTCAGAAAAACATTTTATTGGCCACTGTCTATAAAATATTTTTATTGGCAATCCTGCATATAAATATTTACAAAATATATTTTAAATATATGAAATTGTAAGGGTTTCTTGCAATCGTCTTCACCTTTGCCTAACAATCTGTCATTGTCCGTACATTTGCGGCACTTTAACAGGGTTGATAAAGTTGTCCGATCTGACAATCGTTTATACATAGCTTTAGCATACTTTGGAAATAGAGTATATCATAAAGCCGCCTAGCGTCATGGAATCGATGATTTTTTTACCTCACAATATCTTACAATTAACTTAAAAACATCTATTATTTAAGAATAAATACCAGAGCTTAAGTTTTTCAACCATTATTTTAAATGTTAAAGTGTCTATCATAGAGCCGCCGTATGTCAATTTTATGTCGGCCTAGCCGCCGCCGCCGATCTATAATTTTCAATGGCAGCCGCCGCCGCCAATTTTGGCTCGGCTTCATTCTCTGACGATGACTTTGTCGGACCGCAATCCTATGTTTCTTGATTTGAGTGTCTTGTTGTTCACAAAATATTTTAGAGACGAAAAAATCGTTCCAATCGTTCCATCGATTCCTTTTTCGTATTTTCTGCCAGATGGGCGGCTTCAGCTAAATCTTTAATTTCACTTTGAAGAACGCGAATTAATGATAATGCCAAGCAGTGTACTGAATGAACTACGTTGACCGAAACGTGAAAATCCAACGTTCTTAAGCCATTAACAACTGAAATACAGATGTTGTAGTTTTCAGGTGGTGTAGATTCATTCCAAAGCCTTGATAACGGCAACTTGTAGGTAAAGATATATTTCAACAGACTCATGTTGTTCTACCCACCGAGTTGCGCAATACCGCTTTAATTTTAGCTTTTTATCATCACGGAGATTGCTGTTGTTAGAAATTGCTTCTTGAAGAGCTATTTGCCTTTTAGGATATTGAAAAAAGTCCCAATTAGACAATTTCTAATTGGGACTTCTTTGCATGCGTAACTTACACGCAAAGAAAAAAATCGTTTCTGCGAAACGAAATATTGGACAACTACAATTCTCGTTTACGACGACTGAAATTCTTTTGGTCAGAACAAAAAATTGCTTACGCGAAATAAGTTTCTGTCACAACAATGGAAATTTCAGTTCCGGCAAACGAGAATTGTAGTTGTCTAATACTTCGTTTCACAGAAACGAATTTTTTCTTTGCGTGTACAACCAAGTTGAAGCTGTGAGCTGCACAATATGAATGCAGTGCTATATATGCTTGCGCCCCATGAAATTCTCCGTTCATTGCTCTTGCGCCGTCAAAGCATTGCCCACAAAATACTTACAATAAATACCAGAAGTTTCGGGGAAATTTAGAATAAGATTAGCCAAACCTTTTACATCGAACTGTTTTGTTGGGACGAAACTCAAAAAATCTTCGAAAATTTTATAACGCCCATCGTTTTCGTTAAGGAACCGGCTTTGGAATTATTGATTCTCTTAATAAGTTGTCGGTGTATTAGAGTGTGCCAAATACTTTTAATTTCATTTTGAACACGATACACTGCGTTTCGTGGTGAATTTGTCAAGAAATTTTAATCCGTTATCGCCTGATACCTTAGCAAGGCTCTAAAATTGACATAATTTTGAACAGTTTCATTTGAATCGATTTTGCCTGTATCACAACTTCCTCTTAGTGCTAAGCCTGGTTGACAACAAAGGACTACTGTTTGAACTATTGCTTCTAAATGCTTTCAATTTTCGTTTACGATCTGCTTTTCCTGAATTTGTAATTGTTTATCGATGGACGCTGTGGATTGCTTTTCTACATTAGATCTCATTTTAGCTTTCAATACACTGTTTCAAGTGATGAGTGGTGGCGAAATACGTCCAGTGCTTTTTTTCCAAATATTAAATTGTCTCGATACCAAGTTTCCTAGTTTTGGGTTATGCACTTCTGTATCCCCAGGAGCAAATAATACACATGTTTTACAGACTTGATTCGCGGAGTACGCCAACCATTTATATTTACGTAACCAAGAAAGTTAGAATTTTAAACTTCTTTGCCCAGTCACTGGAAAACTGTAATTATCTGGAGGAATCGAGTTTTTTTTTGTAAATTTTGTTAAATAAATTAAGAGTACTTTTTAAAAATTCTTTGTTAATAGTAATAAAGAATAAAATAAAGTATCTAAAAAAGTTATATCGGATTTTTTTTAGCTGTGTGATCAAAAATTCCCGGTAACATGTAAATTTTTTGCTGTTGTTATTTAAATGAACTGGAGTGTATATACCCTCCTCTCTAAGTTGAGGGAATAAAAGGTGTTACCCGCAATATTTTTAAAATTCTGTACAGAAATCCGGATTCTGTAGTATGACAAAATCATGATATCTCTAAATCTGAACTGATTTTCTTCAAATTTTCGGCGCAAACAACTTTCCTGTATCAAATTTAGAAGAGATAAAATTTTGATACATTAACATTAAAATTTACAAATTTCATATCGATACCTCCATTCTGAAACATTCTAAGTCGTCTTAGCATGTTTATAGTAGATTGCATTTTTAATTTCCGTCAACCCATTCAAAACTTATTCACAAAATAGTACTGGCCATTAGATTTGCATTATACAGGAACCAGTAAGGAAAGGCAGAAAGTCGGGCGGGGCCGACTATATAATACCCTACACCTCCCTAACAATGCGATAAGGGTCATTGCATTATAATTTGGAATAATTGGTAAATGGGTAGAAACGTATTATCTAATTCTGAAACGATAATCGCTAAATTAAGCAATATTCGTTCCTAAAGTGAGAAACATCTTTCTGGAAAATTTTAATGATCGGAAGTAAAATACAACTTCTATAGCGGTTTGATACCAAATAAGGAGGAACATATACATGGAGCTTTAATATAAATCTGAACCGATCTTCCCTGAATACTTACTCATGTAAAAAGACCTCCTTCTGTCGAATTTCGTACTGATCGGATATAAAATACAGTCTCTACAGCGCTTAGATGTCAAATCGGGGGTAACATATATATGGGAGCTATATCTAAATCTGAACCGATTTTCTCCAAATTTGGCAGTATTCCTTCATGTAATAAGAAACCTCTTTCTGCCGAATTTCGCACTGATCGGATATAAAATACAGTTTTTACAGCGCTTACAGGTCAAATCGGGGGTTAAATATATATATGGGGGCTATATCTAAATCTGAACCGATTTCTTCCAAATTTAATAGTGTTCATCCATATAATAAAAAAACCTTTTTCTGCCGAATTTCATACTGATCGGATAAAAAATAAAGTTTTTACAGCACTTACATGTGAAATCGGGGGTAACGTATATATGGGGGCTATATCTAAATCTGAACCGATTTCTTCCAAATTTAACAGAGTTCATTCATGTAATAAGAAACCTTTTCCTGCCGAATTTCATACTGATCGGATATAAAATAAAGTTTTTACAGCGCTTATCGGGGCTAACATATATATGGGGGCTATATCTAAATCTGAACCGATTTTAACCAAATTCAATAGGGATCGTCCTTGGGCCAAAAATATCTTATGTGTAAAGTTTCGTCGAGATCGGACCATAATTGCGACCTGTACTTTAATTACAAGAATACATGCACAGACGGACAGACAGACGGACAGACAGACAGACGGACATAGCTAAATCGACTCAGAAAGTGATTCTAAGTCGATCGGTATAATAAACGATGGGCCTATTTCTTCTCCTTTTGGGTGTTACAAACAAATGCACAAAGTTATAATACCCTGTACCACAGTGTGGTGTAGGGTACAATTACCCAAAATTTAAAAATGCATCAAACATTGATCGTCTTTCCTGAAAAACTAACTTTTTGCACTTAGCATTGTTTAGAATAGGGGTATCGATATGTATTTGTGGCTTCTGAGTCAAAAAGTGAAATCTGGCGGACATTTGTTTGGGGGTCTGTATCAAATCGTAGACCTTCGATATCATTGTAGACCACTTGGTTGAATGGAAAACTTATAACCCGTTTATAAATTCAAACATAGAATCAGGAATACGAAGCGCTGGCATTTTACTCTCCACTCCTGGTTAAACATAAATCTGTAAACAGAAGAGTCGGGCCAGACAGTTTACAAATTATTTTCTCTATATATATATGTATTAGATAGTTAAAATCAACTTTTTTTAAGCTCCAACAAGATGAAAGGAATTTTCATATTCGTTCCTCTACCCAAAGCATCTAAATCATCAAACTGCCATTATTGACACAGTGTCGCAAATTGAATTTCGCGCATCAACTAAATCAGCTGCCGCATAACTAATGCTCGGTAACGAAACTTGCAAGACTCTTAACAGAAATCATGCAGCATCAGCAAAATGGGATGGGAAAACATCAAGGAAATTATATTCAAACACGACATAGACTGCTGAAATACTCCTAAAATGGCTACCGTCGCCCAGCGAAGGTCAGACAGCACAATCTGCGAGACAGAACAAAGTAGTTGGAAGTGATATGCGGTATTTACTACATATATATTAGAGTGGGTTGAGGTATATTTTGCTTTATTAGATTAATTTAAAATAAGATTTGCCACATACAATAGGTCAATGCGGATTCCAATAAATATTTAGCGAACGTTTTTAAATTTGCAAAGTTGTAACAATTAATTAATTGTTTATTATTTTGTGAGTGTTATGAGCTATTCTACCTCGGAATGATTTGGCCATTTTGTGGGGGCGTGGCAAATCGTAAAAACACCCCTTAAAAGGGGGAGGGCTGGGATGAAATGTTCTACAAAAATGTTCGCCATAAAATTTTACTATATGTGTCAGAACACACCAGAGCTCAAAACATAACACAAACACCAAAAAAAGGTTTGTTAAAATGGGGCCAAAAATGACAGTTATGTGGGGGAGCTAGAGGGTTAAAATGTTCCACAAAAATATTGGCCTTAATATTTTCTATAAAATTGCTGAACATACCCTATACCAGAAAAATATATTTTTGTTACATAACAGTGAATTACTTAAATTTTTGGGGTACAATGTGGATTTTTGAGCTATTTAAGGTGCCTAGACACGTTCAGATTGTATTGATATGTTCATAAAAGTTGTTCAGATTTACAGTGGCTACAATATTGCCAAATATTGTTAGTAAAAAATCAGCGATCCCTTAAAGCTATGCCGAAAAAAGTGAAAAAAAATAAATTTAATCCCATGTTTTTCGAAAAAAGTGCAGGAAAACAAAAATTTTTTGACATGAAATGTTAACAGACTTTGTTCAACGTGTTCTTAGCTACATTATTGCCAAATATAGTTAAGCGCTATCACCAAGTCTGAAGTAGCTGTTGCTCAAAAACTGATGACAACTTTCTTCAAGGGGTCCACCGATTTTCCGAATCTTTCGAGGCCCATAAAAAGAAATTGGTCACCAATCTCGCCAAACTGAGTATAGGGTTATACTACCATTTGGCAGTAGAATCGAACCTATACCGTCAGATCCGTGTATTTTTTTACTGTTGCACAGTGTAATCAATATTTCACTAAATTGTAACCCTTAGTGTGGGAGGTGGTAGAAAAAGTGGACCGATATGGCCCATCTTTGAACTTAGCCTGATATTGAACAATTATATTATCATAGTTTTGTTTTTGACTATTGAGTTCGAGCTCGTTGTTTTTGTTTTCTGTTAAACAGAAAAACAAACCCTCTTTAAAAAAGAAGAATAACAGCCTGTTCAGCTAAATGTAACAAAACGCAGATGTGCGATAGCTACCCAAGCAATAATTTTCTTCTTCTTATTCTCACCCAAGCGACCATGTTTTTAATTTGGTTCATTGTCACTTATCGTTCGGGTAAGAAAGCTCTTTTCTTCAACGTCTTCCTGTCAAATACCAATATTACCTACATGTTGTTATTGACATTTTTTAAAGCTTTTTCCACATGAAAATATCCGAACGGGGGCAACCCTATCCAACAGCTGTAAAAGTAGCAACAGCTGATTCTAGACAATGCGAAATAATCAAGCAACTGAAAATAAATACAATTGTTTGCTTGATTGATCATATATGTATATATAGGGGCTATATCTAAATCGGAAACCTTCTGTACCTATTTCAGTAAGTCATAGAGTTTAAAAGAAAGTTCTTGCTAAATTTGATAGTGATCTGAGCATAATTGTGACCTGTATTTGGTAACAAGGATACATTTACAAACAGACGGACGGACAAAACCAAACCAATTCAGAAAGAGATTCTAAGTCGATAGGTATAATAAACGATTGTTTGGGTCACCTAATTTAAGGTATTATGAAACAATTAAAAAAGCAACAGTGTAGTTGTAGGATTTTATACACACTAATAAACAGAGGTTTTTTGAAATTATGGTGAATTCTTCAGCAAAAGATACATGTCAATGTTGTTTGGTTCATTTATCCATTTTTTATTAATTTTCCCAACAATTTTCACTATATATTTCAAAAGGACGGCAAACATAACCGACACGAATGAATTTTTCTGATTGTCTGATTTGACATTTCATTTCGTTCGTTGTTGTCTTATAAGAACCAAAATGTTGGCGATAATTATAAGCTTCTTCGTTTATATCCAAAACAAAGTTTGCAAAAACAAAAAATTTAATTCGCTTGTCATTTGACGTGCGAAGTGGAAAAAAAGAAGTTACAAAAACAGGCCCTAAGAAATGTGTGAAATGTATTAAGGGTGGTCACCTGTTGGTGGACGATATCGTTTCGGAAGCTACCAAGCAACCTCATCGGCACCTTGGACAAAATACCCTGTCAATAATTGGCACAATATGAGAGCAGCTCAATATGAAATAATTGATCTTTTGTGACTTTTCATAGTTTTGTTTTTGACTATTGAGATCGTTGTTTTTGTTTTCTGTAAAACAGAAAAACAAACCTTCTTTAAAAAATATATTAGGCATGTTTTCGTTACAAGCTAGCACTTTTTAGTTTAGCACTTTGCAACGAAAACAACTGACTTCCACTAACTGGCACATAAGCAATAAGTGGCGGATTTTCACTATCTGGTAGCAATGGTGTCATGAGTTGCGAAGAAAGAACAGTGCGAAACAGACAAAAAATTCGTGAAAAGTATTTATAAAACATATATTTACTATTCTATGTTCAATTGTTTACACTCTTTTGCAAATATTAAAATAATTTCCCATTTTTGTTCTTCTTCTTCCCGTTAATTCACAATAATTGATAAAATCTCTCCAAAAATGGGATGCCATATTGCTAAATATAGGGTGCCCAATCTGGCAACATCATACTCGATTAAGACATGAACACAAGCACCAAACTTCATCGGGAACTAATAGTGCTTAAAAGTGCTTAGCTCCCCATACAAATTAAGCACTTATGGTGTAACGAAAACACGCCTATTATATATTATCTATATCACATACAAAATGTGAAGTCAATCGGTTCTTACTTTCGACAGTTATCTTGCGCATCGGCCAAACCGATGGAAGTATATATCTCAAATTACTCAGTTAAAATTAGAATGAAATTTCTTTCATACATTTCTCTTAATTTTATGTTATTTTTAATCAAATTCGAAAGCTATTAAAAATAACCCAATACTATATAGGATCTTAGGTCAGCCACGTGTTGAATTTTTTCCATAGCAAAAATTCAGGGTTTTCCAATAAGAGTGATAAGATTTCTTTGAAAAAAAAACACACTTATTGTTAAGGAAATTCAAAAGTTTTTTATTTAATGAGAAGTACAATCGATACAATTAAGTTCTAAATAATACGTCATTCAAATGGCCTCCACGACTTCTTGAAGGAACGAATTCGATGAACCCAATTTTCGAGCACCTTTTCCATTAAATCAAGTCGTAGGTCATGAATGGCACGTTCAATATTGACTTGTAAAGCTTGAAGAGAGTCTTGTTTATTTCGAAAGACCAATGACTTCAAATAACCCCACAAGAAATAGTCTATTGGTGTTAAATCACAACTTCTTGGAGGCCATTAAAGATCACAATTTCTTGAAATAATCGAATCTCCAAACTTTTCTTGCAACAATTCAATTGATTGCTGTGTGGCACGTAACCACAATCGGTCAATGGCAAAAAGATAGCTCTTAACGGGAGCTTAAATATTGCTCATGGGTGTCAAGGTCGTAGGTCGACTGGAAAGTGTTTTTTTATTTAAAACCAGTAAGGAAAGGCAGAAAGTCGGGCGGGACCGACTATATAATACCCTACACCTCCCTAACAATGCGATAAGGGGCATTGCCATAATAATTTGGAATAATTGGTAAATGGGTAGAAACATATTATCTAATTCTGAAACGATAATCGCTAAATTAAGCAATATTCGTTCCTAAATTGAGAAACATCTTTCTGGAAAATTTTAATGATCGGAAGTAAAATACAACTTCTATAGCGGTTTGATACCAAATCAGGAGGAACAATCAATATTAATCTGAACCGATCTTCCCTGAATACTCATTCATGTAAAAAGACCTCCTTCTGTCGAATTTCGTACTGATCGCATATAAAATACAGTCTCTACAGCGCCTACATGTCAAATCGGTGGTAACGTATATATGGGGGCTATATCTAAATCTGAACCGATTTCTTCCAAATTTAACAGTGTTCATTCATATAATAAGAAACCTTTTTCTGACGAATTTCATACTGATCGGATATAAAATAACATTTTTACAGCGCTTACAAGTCAAATCGGGGGTAACGTATATATGGGGCTATATCTAAATCTGAACCGATTTTCTCCAAATTTAGCAGTATTCCTTCATGTAATAAGAAACCTCTTTCTGCCAAATTTTGCACTGATCGGATATAAAATACAGTTTTTACAGCGCTTACATGTCAAATCGGGGGTAACATATATATGGGGGCTATATCTGAATCTGAACCGATTTTCTCCGAATTTAGCAGTATTCCTTCATGTAATAAGAAACCTCTCTTTGCCGAATTTCGCACTGATCGGATATAAAATAACATTTTTACAGCGCTTATATGTCAAATCGGGGGTAATGTATATATGGGGGCTATATCTAAATCTGAACCGATTTCTTCCAAATTTAACAGAGTCCATTCATGTAATAAGAAACCTTTTTCCTGCCGAATTTCATACTGATCGGATATAAAATAAAGTTTTTACAGCGCTTACATGTCAAATCGGGGCTAACATATATATGGGGGCTATATCTAAATCTGAACCGATTTTAACCAAATTCAATAGGGATCGTCCTTGGGCCAAAAAAAATATATGTGTAAAGTTTCGTCGAGATCGGACCATAATTGCGACCTGTACTTTGATTACAAGAATACATGCACAGACGGACAGACAGACGGACAGACAGACAGACAGACGGACAGACGGACATAGTTAAATCGACTCAGAAAGTGATTCTAAGTCGATCGGTATAACAAACGATGGGTCTATTTCTTCTCCTTTTGGGTGTTACAAACAAATGCACAAAGTTATAATACCCTGTACCACAGTGTGGTGTAGGTATAAAAATGGACTTAGCATCATTTTCAAATGTGAACGGACAGTTTATTTTTGCTCTAGCTCCCTAACGGTACGTCGGATCGGGAATCGATCAATGGCAAAAAGATAGCTCTTAACGAGAGCTAAAATAATGTGTCAAGGTCGTAGGTCGACTGGAAAGTGTTTTTTTTGGATTTTAAAAAAATGGACTTGTAATTGGAGAACGATTATTTTGATAATAAAACCGAATAATTTGTAAACGTTGTTCTTGCGTATATCTCTCCATGATGAAATTGTAAACACTACTGAATACAATGAAAAACAAATGACAGATCATTACATATTACAAATGGCCAAAACGTCACTTCAAAATCATATCAGCCCTATTGGAAAACCCGTTACATACCGTCGTTATTATACATCGACTCATTGTCGCATCTCCAACCATGAACTAATCACATTAATCTGTAAAATGAGAAAAGGTTTACACGAACTTCCAAACCTTGCGGTAGGTTTGATATTCATAAAAGGTTCTAGTTAGTTAGCTCTTTCGTTGTCAGTACGAATTGTAATATGGGAAATGGACAATTGTTGTATTCAAAGGATTTCATTTTCTCCCAACGATCTGTGGATGCTGATGTGAAGTTTTGAATTTCAGTTTCATTTTCATTTAAAGAAGCATCGTTTAGTGGAAACAGGACAAAAATCGCTTAAACATAATTGTTGAATTGTCTATAGGTAAACAATAAATGGTGGCGGCGCTGTATCTGTCCTTTAACAATTTCAATCTGTTAGCTTTTATTTGTCCGTCCGTCTGTCTGTTTCTTTGATTGTCTGTCTGCGTGGTTGGTAGTTTGTCTGTCCAGTATTCCGAAACCAAACCAATTCGTTTCGTTGCAGTTTTAGAGATGCAATGTTTGATCATGGCCGCTTTATATTTCAGATTTGTGTTTTTTTCGCGCAGTTTCGTTTGGTGTTGTTTTGTAACAGTAGCTTCTCAAAAAGCGTTGAAACAAATTACTTTCGATATAATCTCTTTGTTTGCTGTTCCTACCGTTCATTGGCCGTTTGGATGTTGGATTGTTGGTTGGGGGTTTCTTAGCGCAAAAGTCACTGAAATCGTTCAAGTTGTGTCTGTGTTCAGCGGCGGAGTTCTGGCTAATGGTGATGGTGGTCCACATTAACATTTTGCATGTCTCTGATTATGGTGCCTTTCCTTTTTTTATTCGTTGTAATTTGAGACTTTTCGGAACGTTTTGTTATTATTGTTTTGCATGAAGTTTTCTCAACGCCTGACCGCTGTTGTTTTGGTGGGCTACAAATTGCAGGTATTTTTATGGCACCTTTTTCTGTGTGTGGCGTTGCAAATTATTATTGTTGTCATTGTGGTCGTCGTCTGAAGAAATTTCTCATATTGGTGAGATCCTTTTGGATCTCACCAATGCAGAGTTAGAGAGGCCGGTTGAAACACAAAGAATAGTACCGATATGTCATTTTTAAACCCTCATTTTAGTGAGGTGTAACACATCGAAAGAATAACCTAACACCCCAAGTATGTTCGGCGGATATACGTTTTGGGTAATTTTAAGACGAATGAGCGATGTCCGTCCGTCCATCCTTCTGTCTGTCGGTCTGCTGCCTGGTGCGCACGATAACTCTCGATAGGAGTAACCGATTGACTTAAAATTTGATATGTGGTAATTTTTTTTTCTATTTCCGGCTAAGTTCGAAGATGGGTCATATTGGTCCACTCCTTCTAGTACCTCCCTCACAAAGCGTTAAAATGTGGTGAAATATTGATTCTTTAATAACTTCTATACTACCTATTCGAATTATCTGAAATTCTACACATAGTATTAGTTTACTAGTCGCTATCACCTCGAGAATTTGCAACGCCCCTTTTCGTACCTCCCACACAAATGCACCATTTTGCACCAAAAGTTAACAGCTTATAACATTAATACCAGTGTATAAAAAAACTTGAAATTTGGTCAATGTTAACTTATTGTGTGGGAGGTACCAGAAGGAGTGGACCAATATGGCCAATCTTCGAACTTAGCCGGAGATAGAAAACAATGTTACCCTATACCAAATTTGAAGTCAATTGGTTACTCCTTTCGAGAGTTATCGTGCGCACCAGTCAGCAGACAGACAGATCACTCCTTCGATGCGTTACTCTTAGATCACTCCTTCGATGCGTTACTCTTTTGGCCCGTAGCAAATTATATATACCCTCGCATCACTAACGTGAAGGTATAACAAAAAGAAGGCTGTTTAAGTCTTTAATTACACAGTGAAACAAACAAAAATGTACTCCGTTTTAATTTCGGTTTCCGAAAGTGTTTATCGAAAGTAAAACAAGCAAGGAAAGGCTGAAGTCGGGCGAGACATAATACACCGCTGGTAATATCGAATGATACAGAAATATATAGGTAATATTTCACAAAAAATTATTCACACAAAATTGTTTGTGGTACATTCAAAATTATTAGATGTGAAGTACAGCTTCTGTAGCGGTAAAAGGTCAAATCGGAAGGAATATATACATATGGAAGCTACATCTAAGTCTGAACCGATTTTCCTCAAATTCGGCAATGTGGATCCTTGGATGGAGCAACTCTAGCCAGCTAAATTTCAAAATGATTGGATGTAAAATGCAGGAACATATGTATTAGGGGATATATGTAAATCTAAACCGATTTTCATTAAACTCGGCAATGAGGATCGTTGTATCAAGAAACGGCGTAGGGTATAAAAATGCCACATGGGCTTTTCTGATTTAGCTCCAATTCGGATTTTATCGTATCCTGAATATTTTGCCTGAAACTTTTGAGCATTTTTTCTGAGATAATGTAATTTCTAATATCTAGTTAACCGTTGGTAAATTTGTTTAACGGCCCTCGACATAATATTTTGCTGCAGCACTTTTTTCCATATGACCACTATGTTGTATGGATAACATTAATTAGTACTAGTGGTCCAAGCAATAGCGATACCAGTATAGAGGATTTTGATTTGAACATGATTTTTTTCGCTGTTTGTGTTATGTTTTGGGCGTTAATTTGTTCTGGCATATATTGTGAAATTTTAGCCAAAAACATAACATTCCATCACCGCCCTTCAGAGTTATTGCAAAATATGTGCAGAAATGTCTCAACAAATTGCGATTTTGAAGCACTACATGGTTTTTTTCGATCTACATATTTTTTCTCCTAGTCTATGTATACCTAAAATCATGCGTAAAACAAAAATCCGATCGTTTAACTTGATATAGCCGTTGGAAAATTTTATTTTCCCAGAAAAAATTACATATTCCCAGAAAAAATTACATTTTGCAAGAAAAATGCTCAAAATCAAAATAATTTTTTTTGACAAAAATAGCAAATATTTATTTAATAAAATTGGTTCAAAGTAAAATATAATATTTAGGGCTATTAACAATAAATAAATAAACTAGGTTTAAGAGCTAACTACCGGTTATAGCTGTCAATTTCTATACAATTTAACTTTCGTTAGCTCTAACGTTCGGTTATTTTGTTTTGTGTTAATGGGGTTTAGTAATTTATGTTTTCTGTTAATGTTTCTATTTGTTTATCAGTAACCATTTTTATGGATGATTATTTTTTGTCCCTGAACAGGTGCGTCATTCTCCAGTCAAATCTTATACATATTCCGTAAAATTCGAATGTCCAAGCCATTCTGAATTCCCAATAACTAAAAAATAAATAAAGAGCACTAAATCTACCACATACACAGGGTTATCCAACAACAGGTGTTATTTTTAACCACCCGGTATTTCGGTAGCAGGCACTTTTGAAGCTTTTATTCTTTGACATTTGACAAGTAGAAACTACGCCATTACTAAAAATGGAACGATACACGATCATCAAAGGATACAAAACGATCAAAAAACGATAGAAAAAAAACGATACGAACGATACAAAATCATCTTGACTGATGAGGCCCATTTCCACCTCGGCGGCTACGTCAACAAGCAAAATTGTCGCTCGGAAAACCCAATAGTTATTGTTGAGAAGCCTCTCCATCCTCAACGTGTGACTACAAAATATTAAGACAATTCTCTGAAAACTTTTTGTTATATTTACAATTAACATCGTGCGTTTAATATGGACCACACTGTACAACAAAAACACATATACATTTCGCGCGATTGAGGTAGATGAAACATAGAGTGTGAATTCTTAAATTTCAAATCAAAATAGGGATCGTCCCTAGTCTAATGGCGATTTCTGGAATTTTATATGCCCTTTTAGCGAAAACTAAACTGTACGCTTCTAACACAATTTGGAAATTTGAAAATTGCAGTTAAGTTAAATTCGAGAGACTATATAATTTCGACAGAAGTATTTTTCGGACTCATCGAGGGCTATTTCCCCAAAAACTATGTTGCGTACTGAAATTAATAAATATTGTTTCGATTGACGGCTTTTCTTTTTTAATCTATACACTAAAAATAAACTATCTTTTGAGACTTCCTGTGTATTAATAAAGATTTTGTCGATAATTTGATTACTTTTTTCATCAATACACAAAATATAAACATGGTGTATTAGGATGTCTCACACATTTTTACACATCTTCATGCAATGATCTGTAAGCCATTGCAGCACAATGTAGAGTACTACAAAAAGAAGAGACTTCTGTGCGACAACATTATCATTGTTGAGGAACAACAAAGAGCAAAATATTGTCTCAAGAATAATGAAAGAAACTCATCTTCTGTCTTATCGCTGTCGGATCTTTTGTGCGAGCCCTCTGACTACGCTGGCCGTACTGTTGCCTTTGAATACAATAGAAATTTTACAAAAATTATAAATGATAATTTCGTGACATTATTATATTTTTTTTTTGCATTTTCTAAAACTGAACAAGTCTTTGAACTTTTTGTTCAATCTGTCACTGTGTCTCGTTTTGTGAATGCTTATCATAATTCTTTCTAGGCTCATGTGTATAGATTACATTCTTCATTTATAATAATCAGAAAAATTCTTTGTACGATTAGCGGAATATATTTTTTATTCGAAATGTCATCAATCAAATTGCGTATTATGTGTAGGGTTTTTTCATTCGTTTGCTCTGGTTTCTTTATTTCACAACTGAATTGTCAACATTTGTTTGCATTTTTTAATGTGAAATTCGATTGTCCGTCCATCCGCAAATCTGTGCGTCCGTCTGCTTGTCTGCCTTGATGACTGGTATTCTGACATTCTAGCTGGCTTATCTATGAGAGATTCTTTAACAATTGTTCCGCAGTTTTTGCAAGTCAATTTATGCTCCAATTGTTGCTTGGAGTTGACAGCTCTGAATTGACATAAATCAATGACCGTTCGATGTCAATGATGCTGATGTTGTCAATCTCGTTGGGCGTTTTTTGTAATATTTCTTTCATCGTTTTATTTTTTTGTTGGTTTTTGTTTTATTGGTGTCATCTCAGTCATACAATGTGATGGACGACAATAAATGCTCGGTTGTAATTTGATAAGCATTGATTTTGTTCAAGGAAAAAGAACAAAGTGTGCCATTGATGTGAAAATAAAGATGTTAAAATCGAAATATTTGTGCAAATGTAAAAGTACGAGGGTATTGTGACAATAAAATATGAGCTCATGCCACAGTTATGTGTTAATTTGGATAGGCCAGATGGAAGTATGGAGGTTCAGAATATACGGACATTTTTATATAGATCTATCAATGATAATAAATCAATAAAAAATATACATATTTTTGATCACATGCAAGTCTATCCACCATTTCTCGATCACGACCTTGTAAAGGGTGGTTAAATTGTAAGGACCGATGTTGAATGTGAACCACACCAAAACGTCAAGTTTTTTCTGCATTTCATTTGACATTTCTCAATTTGAACCATGGATACAAGATACACGGTCGAGCAACGCGTTAACGTTTATTAAGCCTTTTTCAAAAATGGGCGTTCAAGTTAAAATTCATATTGTGCACTTCGTGATGTTTTTTTGATCAGCATAATCGACCAAATGTGTCCACAATCGGGAGAACTGTGCGTAAATTTCTGCAAACCGAGTCTGTAGGAGATGTGAAAACACCTGTGCATGCTCGCCCAGTTCGTTTGGTGCGGCTTATGGGCTGGCGACGTCATCGGGCCATACTTCTTCGAAATGAGGCCGGTCAGGCAGTTACTGTGAATGGTGTTCGCTATCGTGAGATGGTAACGAACTTTTTATGGCCCGAATTGGAAGATATGGATGTGGACAATATTTGGTTTCAACAGGCCGGTGCCACACAGCTAACGAAACAATGGTTCTTTTGCGCAACAAATTCAATGGCCGTGTTATCTCGTGGCGATGTCAATTGGCCGCCAAGATCATGTGATTTGACACCGTTGGACTTCTTTCTTTGGGGTTATGTGCCGATATTTTGTTCCATACATAATTGAACCATACCAATATTATCATAATAAAATGACAATAATTTCATAAATAATTTGTGTTTTATTCAAAATCAACATCGGCCCTTAAAATTTAGATCGGCCCTTTACATGACTCAAGTCGTAGCGGTGTCAAAAGAATGGCAAGATTTTCCTAAAATAAAGTACCAAATACTTGAATCAAGTGCAGAGTTCTTAGTTGTAACATTGTTTCAGACTGCTTAGGCCTAATTTTGAACCGAATATTCTTAATTCATTTATAGATCGATTGATTTTAATGAGATGGATTTGAGTCTGAAATGGCCTTCAAACTAGAATATTTAGATTTAATTAAGCCTGATCAAGACTTGATTTGTGGCTGGACAATACCTGATTTGAGCCTGCTTAATACTTAATTTTCCTTGTCTTCGTTCGTGAAAGGTTATTTTTAATACTTATGGGAAAATATTGTTTTGACACAAATAACACTATGCTACAAATGAACACTTTTTGAAAAATACACGGACTTGACAGTATAGGTTCGATTCTACTATCAAAGGGTATAAGTTTCTGAAAATCAGTGGGACCCTCGAAAAAGATGTCATCAGCTTTTGTCCAATAGCTAATTCAGACTTGGTGAGACTGCTTAACTATATTTGGTAATAATGTAGCTCAGAATATGTTTTATTATTATATATGTATTTCTTAAAATTTCTTGTGGAAAAAATTTTTTCCGGTACTTTTTTTTGAAAAAGTGAAGAAAAAATAATACCACACTGTGGTACAGGGTATTATAAGTTTGTTTTACGGCAGATGTTTGTAACACCTGAAAATAACACAGCTAGACCAACCTTAAAGGATACCGATCGATTCAGAATCACTAGCTGAGTCGATTTAAGCATGTCTGTCCGTCTGTCCGTCCGTCCGTCCGTCCATGTAAAGTTGTTCGTCGACTACAGGTCGCAATTTCACTCCGATCGTTCTGAAATATTGCAGTTTAGAGTATTTCGCAGCTGTGAAGATAGCTATTGAATTTGGTTGAAATCGGTTCAGATTTAGATATAGCTCCCATATATATATTTCGTCCGATTTGGCCCTTTAGTCCTATAGAAGCTGTATTTTACATCCAATCCTTTTGAAGTTTAGTATGGTAGAGTTTCTTGATCCATTAACCAACATTGCCGAATTTGAAGAACATCGGTTACGATTTAGCTATAGCTCCCATATATATGTTTCGTCCGATTTTGCTCTTTAGTCCTGTAGAAGCTGTATTTTACATCCAATCCTTTTGAAATTTAGAATGGTAGAGTTTCTTGATCCATGAACAAACATTGCCGAATTTGAAGAAAATCGGTTAAGATTTAGCTATGGCTCCCATATATATGTTTCGTCCGATTTTGTTCTTTAGTCCTGTAGAAGCTGCATTTTACATCCAATCCTTTTGAAATTTAGAATGGTAGAGTTTCTTGATCCATGAACAAACATTGCCGAATTTGAAGAAAATCGGTTAAGATTTAGCTATAGCTCCCATATATATGTTTCGTCCGATTTTGCTCTTTAGTCCTGTAGAAGCTGTATTTTACATCCAATCGTTTTGAAATTTAGAATGGTAGAGTTTCTTAATCCATGAACAAACATTGCCGAATTTGAAGAAAATGGGTTAAGATTTAGCTATAGCTCCCATATATATGTTTCGTCCGATTTTGCTCTTTAGTCCTGTAGAAGCTGTATTTTACATCCAATCCTTTTGAAATTTAGAATGGTAGAGTTTATTGATCCATGAACCAACACTACCGAATTTGAAGAAAATCGGTTAAGATTTAGCTATAGCTCCCATATATAGGTTTCGTCCGATTTGGCCCTTTAGTTCTATAGAAGCTGTATTTTACATCCAATCGTTTTGAAATTTAGAATGGTAGAGTTTCTTGATCCATGAACCAACATTGTTGAATTTGAAGAAAATCGGTAAAGATTTAGCTATAGCTCCCATATATATGTTTCATCCGATTTGGCTCTTTAGATCCAATCGTTTTTATACCCTACACCACACTGTGGTACAGGGTATTATTTGAGTATAAAATGTCCCAAAAGTAAATTTATGTAAACAATTTATACATGAATTACAAAATTTATATATCAGAGTTATTCAATATTACGAGAGTGGTGTAGGGTATTATATAGTCGGCCCCGCCCGACTTTAGCCTTTCCTTACTGGTTTTTCACTAACAATGCTTGGCATACTTGTAGCCAACGTAAATCTGAACAACTTTTGTGAACATATTAACACAATCTGACCGTGTCTAGGCACCCTAAATAGCTCAAAAAATCACACTGTACCCGAAAAATGTTAGTATTTCACTACTATGTAACAAAAATACATTTTTTGGTATAGGGTATGCAAATTTATAGAAAGTATTAAGGCCACTATTTTCGTGGAACATACTAACCCTCTAGCTCCCCCACATAACTGTAATTGTTGGCCCCATTTTAACAAATCGTAAAAAACACGACTTGAATTGGTGAAGGCGGGGATGAAATGTTCTACAAAAATATTGGCCATAAAATTTTACTATATGTTTCAGAACACACCAAAGCCCAAATCTTAACACAATAACCAAAAAAACATACTACTACTCAGAAACCAAAGATTTTGAGTAGTAGTATGTAAGAGATAACACTATGCAACAAAATTTTTGTCCAAGGGATGTGGATAACAGTTTCTGGTGAAATTGGGTGTCACAAGCACGAAAAAAAAATTAAAAAAAATTTTTTGGTAAATTTTTTTTTTAATTATTTTTTTTTTTTTTTAATTCCAGCTTTCATGGAAAGTACATTCAGTCTTTGGACCATAATTTTTAGTATAAGCCTGATTGACCCGTGTTATGCCTCAAATTAAAGGGAATTATGAGGGATACATATGCTGCAAATATCGCTTTCACGTTGAATCTTTGGTTTAGTAAAAGTCGTCAAAAGTATGAGGAAAAATTATTTTATTTAAAAAAACACTTTTTCCTGGTACAAAAAAAAACCATAAAAAATAGAAAAAAATCGAAAAAATTATTTTATCACATTTTTAAAAAGCCAGAGGTTTCCATTCAGTTACGCCTTTTAGGGGCATGGACATCCCAATCGTATATACTGGCAGTAAAATTATATGTACGCAATACAAAGTAAGTAGTACGCGGCAGTCTTGAAAATATTGGGTGTCTACTTTCGAAGCAAACTATATGTCAGCTACAGGTACTGAAACTTATGAACCTTAAACCCGGAATTTGTGAATGAAATTTCTTATTAATAAATCAGTGTAATTCAGCACCTTAAAGAGATAAGTCGATTTTCTGAAAAATATTACAAAGTTATATTTCGAAGTATGAGAAAAAGGCAAAGAACTTTTCAATGTGTAAATGATCCCGACAATTTCTGCTACATCTGCGGAAAATATGTAATTAAAAAAATCGACGTGCGTTTAGTAAAATAATAGTAGAAATATATGTGAAATATTTTGGTATACGAGTTAAAAATGTGAACGAACCGTGGACACCTAGTATTCTGTGTAATTCGTGTCATGGACTAGTGGAAGAATGCGGTAAGTACTTTAAAATTAATGTATTAGAATGTTTTTCGGAAGTTTGGAATGCCAATGATTTGGAGACAACCTTTCATTCACGATACGGACTGCTATTTTTGTCTAAGTTAATAGATTGGAGTAGGAAGTGTCCAAGTATAGCTAACAGCCTAATAACGGAAACATCATCAAGTTCAACAGAGTACTCAACTCTGAGCGATTCAAGTTTGAGTCAGAAGTCATCGCTTTTAACTCAGTTTCAACTCATTGATCTAGTGAGAGATTTGGAACTGACCAATGATAAGGCAGAACTACTTGCAGATGTTAACATATCATATTATAGAGTCCGTGATATACCTTACAAACAATTATATACAACTGTGGATAACAGATGCTTTTGCAAGGACATTCCCGGATTGTTCGAGGAACTTAATCAAACATACAATTCAAAGGAATGGCGGTTACTTGTTGACAGCAGTAAAGAAATTTTGGAAGCAGTACTCTTATCCAACGGAAATCAGAAACCGTCGATTCCCATTGCTCATGCTGTCAACACTAAGGAATCATACAAAACAATGGCTAAATTGATAAAATACATAAGATATGAAGATGACTGGAAAATTTGTTGCGATTTAAAAGTAGTTGGTATGTTATGCCTCTGGGATAGCCGATATTTTGCCACCACTGCATATTAAGCTGGGGTCTTTAAAAATTTTGTAAAAGCCTTAAGGAAAGATGGCAATCCACTTTCATATTTAAAACGTTTAGTTTTATTTAAAAGTCTTTCTTTTCAAAAAATCGAAGAAGGAGTTTTTGATGGGCCTAAAATAAGGAAACTGATGAAAGATGTGAATTTCGAATCATATTTGACGTCGGATGAAATTGGATGGAGGTCATTTAAGCGTGTAGTTTCAAATTTCCTTGGATCAAATAAAAGCCCGCAATATTAAACAATGTTTAATGATTTGTTAAAAAATTATGAAAAATTGGTTAGAAATATATTTTTTTTATATTTTTGTATATAACTCATATGTCTGTATTCTTCCAACTTATTTTTCGTTTTATGTATTCCAACAGATGTAAATATGGCCCTCAAAATTAATTTCTTGCATTCTCATTTAAATTTTTCCCCGAGAATCTTGGCGACGTAAGTGACGAAAGGTTTCGCCAAGAATTGAAGTCCATCGAGCGGCGTTACCGAGGGCACTGGGATGAAAGAATGATGGGAGATTATATTTGGTTCCTCATTAGAGAAACCTATTCCAAAATCTACAAACGTCAACAAGGAACTCTCAATTACTTCTAATGAAACTCGTTCGTGTAAATAATCTCAAATGTACATAATATAAATAAAAGTAATAAATAAAATCGGTATTTAAACAAAAATTAAAAAAAAAGATTTTTTAAAATTCTCTTACCTCTACCAAAAGGGCTATAATTTCTACATTTATCCATAGATTTTTTTTCAAATATGCATTATTTTCTTCGCTAGGATGCTAACTTTAAAAAATAAAGTAAAATATTTTTAATGCTTTTTTTTTTGAATCTACTTTTTTCAATTTGTTTGATGACTGTTACTATACCACTGTTTCTAAGAGAAAGCGATATTTCCAACTTTGGTAGCCCACATTAATAGCTTCAATTTGACGTATAAGTCGACCTTAACGGGCATATACTCCAAAAATTATAGTGCAAATACTAAGGGTATCTTCGACGATAATAATATTTTTAATAAAAAAAATTAAAAAAAAATGTATCTATAAAAAATTTTTGGTTTTAATTTTGTATAACAGTATGCCTCAATCTATACAAAAAAATAATTTTTAGGCTTAGGACACAAAAAAAAAATTTTTTTGTTGCATTGTGCAATCAATATTTCACAAAATGTTGATCCTTCGTGGGAGAGGTACTTGAAGGAGAGGACCTTAGCCTGAGATAGAAAAATATTGGCACATAGCAAATTTGATGTCAATCAGTTAATCCTGTCGAAAGTTATTGTGCGCACCAACCAGACGGACAAGCTGACGGACGTTGCTCAAATGACTTAAAATGGCCCAAAACGGATTTCCGACAAATATTTGTGGGGTCTCTTAGAACACTCCATCGATGTGTTATACTTTGGTCCGCAGCATCTGATATACATATATTCACCATTATTCACAATACGTTGTGGGTGTATACAAACCGGATTATGTTGAAATTCTCTTATTTCTACCAAAAGTGCTATAATTTCTACATTTATCCATAGATTTTGTTTTCTTATATATATATATATTGTTTTCTTCGCTAGGATAATAGCTTCAGGAAAAACTGGAACACACAATTTTTTCTGCTAATTTTTTTTCTATTTTTTATGTTTTCTCCGCGCCAGCAAAAACTTTTTTTGAAAAAAATTAAATATTTCTAATTTTTTAACGAGCCAATATTAATTATTCCCTCACCTTAGAGAGGAGGATATATATTTATAATTTGCTACGGACCAAAAGTGTTACACATCGAAGGAGTGACCTAAGACCCCAAGTATGTTCGGCGGAAATCCGTTTTTGGGTCATTTTAAGTCATTTGAGCAATGTCCGTCCGTCCGTCTGTCGGTCTGTGTGCATGTCTGCTGGCTGGTGCGCACGATCACTCTCGAAAGGATTAACCGATTGACTTCAAATGTGTGTATGCGATAATATTTGCTCTACCTCCGGCTAAGTTCGAAGATGGGCCATATTGGTCCACTCCTTCTAGTACCTCCCCCACAAAGTGTTAACTTTTAGTGAAATATTGATTCTTTAATACCTTCTATACTACTTACTCGAATCTTCTGAAATTGCACACATAGTATAAGTTTGTTAGTCGCTAACACGTCAAGAAAAATGCGTGAATTGGCCACTCCGTTTTTGGTACCTCCCACACAAATGGACCATTTTGCACCAAAAGTTAACTGCTTACGGCTTTAATATAAGTTCATACAAATACTTGAAATTTGGAAAGTGTAATGCTTTTACAGTACCTATAGTATAGACAATAGTGACTGTTATTGGCACACCCCTTTTGCTACCTCCCAAACAAATGGACCATTTTGTACCAAATGTAAACAGCTTTTAACTTTAATACCACACTTTAAAATTATTAAATGCAATTTAAATTGATAATAATTTAATTTACGAATATTTTTAGGACTCAAGGTGAGGGGATTCATAAGTCGGTTTACCCGACTGAACTTTCTTACTTGTTTTTGTAGGTAAATTTTCTGCGATGCAATCATCCCGCATCCAGACTTCGTCTTCACTTTCCGATAACATCAAAACGCTGAGAATAGTTTTTATACACAAAATACATATATCTTATAGCACATGGCTATTGGGATTGTGACTGCTATCATTCAAAATTATAACAAAAACCAGTAAGGAAAGGCTAAAGTCGGGCGGTGCCGACTATATAATACCCTACACCACTCTCGTAATATTGAATAACTCTGATATATAAATTTTGTAATTCATGTATAAATTGTTTACATCAATTTACTTTTGAGACATTTTATACTTAAATAATACCCTGTACCACAGTGTGGTGTAGGGTATAAAATCGATTGGATCTAAAGAGCCAAATCGGATGAAACATATATATGGGAGCTATAGTTAAATCTTTACCGATTTTCTTCAAATTCGGCAATGTTGGTTCATGAATCAAGAAACTCTACCATTCTAAATTTCAAAACGATTGGATGTAAAATATAGCTTCTATAGGACTAAAGGGCCAAATCGGACGAAACATATATATGGGAGCTATAGCTAAATCTTAACCGATGTTCTTCAAATTCGGTAGTGTTGTTTCTTGGATCAAGAAACTCTACCATTCTAAATTTCAAAATGATTGGATGTAAAATACAGCTTCTACAGGACTAAAGGGCCAAATCGGACGAAACATATATATGGGAGCTATAGCTAAATCTTAACCGATTTTCTTCAAATTCGGCTCTGTTGGTTAATGGATCAAGAAACTCTACCATTCTAAATTTCTAAACGATCGGATGTCAGATACAGCTTCTAAAGGACCAAATCGGACGAAAGATATATATGGGAGCTATATCTAAATCTGAACCGATTTTCTTCAAATTCGGCAATGTTGGTTCATGGATCAAGAAACTCTACCATTCTAAATTTCAAAACGATCGGATGTAAAATACAGCTTCTATAGGACTAAAGGACCAAATCGGATGAAAGATATATATGGGAGCTATATCTAAATCTGAACCGATTTTCTTCAAATTCGGCAATGTTGGTTCATGGATCAAGAAACTCTACCATTCTAAATTTCTAAACGATCGGATGTCAGATACAGCTTCTATAGGACTACAGGACCAAATCGGACGAAAGATATATATGGGAGCTATATCTAAATCTGAACCGCTTTTCTTCAAATTCGGCAATGTTGGTTCATGGATCAAGAAACTCTACCATTCTAAATTTCTAAACGATCGGATGTCAGATACAGCTTCTATAGGACTAAAGGACCAAATCGGACGAAAGATATATATGGGAGCTATATCTAAATATGATCCAATTTTCTTCAAATTCGGCAGTGTTGGTTCATGGATCAAGAAACTCTACCATTCTAAATTTCAAAACGATCGGATATAAAATACAGCTTCTATAGGACTAAAGGACCAAATCGGACGAAAGATATATATAAGAGCTATATCTAAATCTGAACCGATTTTCTTCAAATTCGGCAATGTTGGTTCATGGATCAAGAAACTCTACCATTCTAAATTTCAGAACGATCGGATGTAAAATACAGCTTCTATAGGACTAAAGGGCCAAATCGGACGAAACATATATATGGGAGCTATAGCTAAATCTTAACCGATTTTCTTCAAATGCGGCAATGTTGGTTCATGGATCAAGAAACTCTACCATTCTAAATTTCAAAACGATCGGATGTAAAAAACAGCTTCTATAGGACTAAAGGGCCAAATCGGACGAAAGATATATATGGGAGCTATATCTAAATCTGAACCGATTTCAACCAAATTCAATAGCGATCTTAACAGCCGCGAAATACTCTAAACTGCAAAATTTCAGAACGATCGGAGTGAAATTGCGACCTGTAGTCGACGAACAACTTTACATGGACAGACGGACGGACGGACGGACGGACATCGTTAAATCGACTCAGCTAGTGATTCTGAGTCGATCGGTATACTTTAAGGTGGGTCTAGCTGTGTTATTTTCAGGTGTTACAAACATCTGCCGTGAAACAAACTTATAATACCCTGTACCACAGTGTGGTGTAGGGTATAATGATTGGATGTAAAATACAGCTTCTACAGGACTAAAGGCCCAAATCGGACGAAACATGTATATGGGAGCTATAGCTAAATCTTAACCGATTTTCTTCAAATTCAGTAGTGTTGGTTCATGGAACAATAAACTCTACCATTCTAAATTTCAAAATGATTGGATGTAAAATACAGCTTCTATAGAACTAAAGGGCCAAATCGGACGAAACATATATATGGGAGCTATAGCTAAATCTTAACCGATGTTCTTCAAATTCGGTAGTGTTGGTTCATGGATCAAGAAACTCTACCATTCTAAATTTCAAAATGATTGGATGTAAAATACAGCGTCTTCAGGACTAAAGAGCAAAATCGGACGAAACATATATATGGGAGCTATAGCTAAATCTTAACCGATTTTCTTCAAATTCGGCAATGTTGGTTCATGGTTCAAGAAACTCTACCATTCTAAATTTCAAAACGATTGGATGTAAAATACAGCTTTTATAGGACTAAAGAGCAAAATCGGACGAAACATATATATGGGAGCTATAGCTAAATCTTAACCGATTTTCTTCAAATTCGGCATTGTTGGTTCGTGGATCAAGAAACTCTACCATTCTAAATTTCAAAACGATCGGATGTAAAATACAGCTTCTATAGGACTAAAGGGCCAAATCGGACGAAAGATATATATGGGAGCTATATCTAAATCTGAACCGATTTCAACCAAATTCAATGGCGATCTTAAAAGCCGCGAAATACTCTAAACTGCAAAATTTCAGAACGATCGGAGTGAAATTGCGACCTGTAGTCGACGAACAACTTTACATGGACAGACGGACGGACGGACGGACATCGTTAAATCGACTCAGCTAGTGATTCTGAGTCGATCGGTATACTTTAAGGTGGGTCTAGCTGTGTTATTTTCAGGTGTTACAAACATCTGCCGTGAAACAAACTTATAATACCCTGTACCACAATGTGGTGTAGGGTATAAAAAGCTTACTTTTGAAACGATATTTACTATCACAAAAATTTTCCCACTCGGTCGAGAATGTGGGCGTTAAATAGATAAGCATTTTCCATATATCCGCTATATACATAGTTATTTGCTTGTCAAATAATTTAAATTGTATAAGGCGATTTAGCCGCAAAGATCGGCGGCAGCGCCGTCTGGTGAAAAAAGTCGGCGGCAGCAAAAATAGGCGTCTTCGAACTCTGATC
This sequence comes from Eudasyphora cyanicolor, assembly GCA_963930755.1. Classification (NCBI taxonomy): domain Eukaryota; kingdom Metazoa; phylum Arthropoda; class Insecta; order Diptera; family Muscidae; genus Eudasyphora; species Eudasyphora cyanicolor. The sequence goes on along the minus strand of OZ005736.1, from coordinate 167,763,035 downwards.
GCCACCTATGCATACGAGAGCGGTCCCAAAATTAGCCGACATGACATATTGATGGCAGTAGAAATTTGAAAAAAATTACCTGTGTGAAAAGTGTTTATTTTTTGGTCACGCAAATTAAACAATCTCTGTGAATTTGTAAACATTGAAAAAAGAGCGATATGTAATAAAATACTTTCATTTTAAAGGTCTCAGCCCAACCAATATTAAAACCGAGCTAGATTCTGGTCTTGTAAACGAAGTCTGCTCTTGTAAACGAAGTACAACTATAAAATATTGGGTGGCAGAGTTTAAATGGGGCCGTAAGAGCTGCCAAGACGAACACCGTAGTTGTCAACCAAATGAGGTGTCCACGCCAGAAATGGTTAAAAAAAATCCACAAAATGATATTGGGTGACCGTCGGTTGAATGTTCGTGAGCTACCTGTCATAGGCATTTCAAAAATTGCCAAGCATCGCATAATGACGGAAAATTCGATGATGAGAAAGCTGTGCGCCAGATTGGTGCCGCGTTTGCTCACAATCAAGAAAATGCACCAGTTCAAACATCCACTAATTACACAAATCGGATTATACTTTGTTATACTTACCGCATAGATGCCACCCTCAAATATTCTTATTCAGACAAGGCATAAATACAACATTATCCTGACGATTACGCTGCAATTTCTATATTGTTTATATCCAATGTGTTTTATATCTAATTAAATTCTGCAAAACGAAATTAATGTATTTTCAATATCCACAAAGAAATCAAATATAAAGTTTACCAAAAACAAAGAATCCAAAATCCAAATTTCCACCTGAGGTATTCATTCCACAAAAAGCCCAAGTCTGTTTGCTACTATGGCTCTTGAGGCGAAAAGTATAATTCTATATTTTTCAAAACATAGTACTATCAAAGACTGCAGAACGTTTTTTCTTCTCAAATTTTCCGTATTTTTCCGTTTGATATTTCAAGTGTTGTGCTGAAGGATTAAAACACAAGTACCTCCCACAATTAAGGTCATATGCGGAATTGTAAATGCAAAATGTACGGAGTGCTTTGGTTTCAAAATTGTCTCGGACGGACTTTGTGCATATTTTGGGTAAACTGGTATTGGCAACCACAAGTCAAGCAGATAAACTCTCAAAGCAAACAAAGTAAGATACAAAAAAGGTAAACCTATTGTGAAATTTGCTTAAGTTGCAAACCACTAATGTTGTGAATTATACATCAAAATGTTAAAATCCAACAATTTATATAAATGTATGTAAATGTGTAACGCTTTATGATTTTGAATATGTTACAAGTGACATAAAGGACATGCAAACAAACGTTGTTGAAAATCATGTTCACATTGGCGTAGTTACTAAGGGGTATAACATGCATACGAATTTTCATTACAAAATCCTATTTTTTATTTTGATTCAAAATATAAATAAAACATAAAGTTATATTTATCGTGTACATAATATTTGAAAATGTTTTTTTCGAAAACAAAAAAAATCTTTTGATCTTCAGCTGAACTCCACAGTGGGAAAAACAAAAAAACAGTTATAAAAAAAGAATCCTACTCACCGTGCGACAAATGCTAACTTTTCCTTCCTCCTAAGAACGAGGTCATTAATCATATTAATTTTGCCGACTTTCTTTATCACATAGAGCAAAAATTTACAAATAAAAAATTCGTTGTCAAAACAACACATCTTAAAAGCTCCTTCTTTTTGCACCAATGTTTATGACAATGCTATTTCTTATTTTCTAAAAAGAATTAATTTCAAAATCAGAATACGCTTTGCGTCCTGCTAGAATATTATAAGCATAACACTTTTCAAAATATTGTTTAGGTCGGTTATTCTAGATTTTTTTAGTTTTCCACATATTTTGTAAAATATATTGACATTCTTTAACTACATTTGAGAAGCATACTTATGCCTTTTATTCCATAACCAATCAAAACATTGTAGCAGTGAATATGCTGATGTAAAAAGGCCTTACGGGCCTTCACTGCGTCACACATCGTTCTCCTAATACCATCTTTACCCCTATACCATCTATTTATTTTTTCAATGTATACCGAAATTTCTACTTTCTATTATTTAATTTCATATCTGAAATAAAATTAATAAATAAACAATATTTTTAAATCGATTAAAATACATTTATGGCCTTAGCGTAACGGGTGTGACAAATTTTAGAATGCAAATTCTAGCGTAAATATTGCAATGAAACTGAAACATTTTGATTTATTTTATACTATACGAGTAAAACCTTGATCTAACTTACACAAAAGATGATATATGCATATCTACATAAATTGTATTAAATTGAAGTTTTGTATATTTTCCGTATCGGGTGTGACAAACAAAACACTCCATGTTACAAAAACGTTTGCAGGCATTAAAAATGTTCCAAAAGTTACGAGTTTACACTAAACTTCACTTAAGTAAAATAAAACATATGTGGAAAAATAGTTCACGTTAGTTCTACAGTAAAAGTAGTGCATCCAACAATTTAGAATAACCTATGGAAACTCGTCGATAAGAAAGAGACTATTCCAAAATGTTATCAACTCTTCATGAATTTCAAAAATTCAATTGTTCGTGATACCCTTATGGTATTTTTTTTTTAAAACTGATATTTGATATTTTTTTATGTGTGATATATTTTCATTCCAAAAAAGCTTAATAAAAATGGAAAATGAGCGCCCCAGTAGGCGAGTTGGTAGCGTACTCGCCTATGAGTTTGGGGGTCGTGGGTTCGATTCCCACCAGAGGCTCTGGTCTGTCGCTGCAAACATTAAGCCATATGGTCTTTGTAACCCGGTCTTTCCCTTGACCTTAAAATTAGAATATAAATTTACCTTGTATTGTACGAGTAATTCATATAAATAAATAAATAAAAATGGAAATATTAAAAATATAAATAAAGTTCAATGAAGTTCAAAAATAAATTTCTAACAAAGTCAAACCATTTTTTAAGAATTTAAAAGTCTCTTTTAAATTCTTAAAAAATGGTTTAGGCCGTTTCTTAAGACATTTTTTATATCTTAAATATTGTGTTTACATTTTTGATTTATTGTACACAATGCATTTTCTATCAGAGTATAGTAAAACAGAATTTACTACCAAACCAGCAAACATAGACCAATTAGGTCCATGGTATTACCACGAGCTCATATGCACCTCAACGACACCAATCAGTTTGATATAACAGGTGGCGCAAAAGTAACCTTTCGATGTTTTTTGGCTGTAATTTAAAAAAAAAATGAAAAACTTTGATTCTTCTTGTGGATTATTTTTATTTGGTCTTTTAATTTTTTTTACATCAAGTCGAGAATATGATGTCATGTAAATGGCCGCCGCCACAGTTGATTGTCATTTGAGCCCTTTTTATGGCATTTTCCATCACTTTGGCCAAAACTTCCGGCGATAGGTCCTCACATTCTTGACGGATATTGTCTTTAAGAGCTGCAAGAGTCTGAGGCTTGTTGACATAAACCCGCGACTTCAAAAACCCCCCCAAAAAGAAGTCCGGAGCGGTCAAATCAGGCGATCTTGCTGGCCAGTGCAAATCGCCAAAACGGGAGATTAGGCGCCCGGGAAATGCATCCTTCAGCATATCGGTTTAGGCACGTGCAGTGTGTGCCGTTGCACCGTCCTGTTGGAACCACATGTTTTCCAATCCCAATTCATCAAGTTGCGGCAAAAAGAACTCGTTGATCATTGCTCTGTAGCGCTCACCATTCACAGTAACCGTTTGGCCCGCGACGTCTTCGAAGATAAAAGGTCCGATGACTCCTCCAGCGAAAACAGCACACCATACAGTGACTTTGAGCGGGTGTAATGGCTCTTCGTGGGTTACACGCGGATTTTCAGTGCCCCAGAAGCGTAAATTTTGCTTATTTACGTACCCGCTAAGATGGAAATGGGCCTCATCACTCATGATTATTTTTGATGAAAAATCATCTTCCTCTAAACAGTCAGCAATATTCCGCGTTCTGGAGCAGTGTAGCGTAACATTGTTTATTAACGTGTATTTCGCATGTGTTTACTACACAAATGTCCAAACAGAACTGACATTAGGGGCCAATCGCAAAATTTATAGTATTTTGTGATAGGAGGATTACTTTTGCGCCACCTTGTACAAACATATCAATAGTACGAATACACTATGCAACAAAATTTTTGTCAAAGGGCTGCGCATAACATTTTCTGGTGTATGTGGATCAGTGTTCGGTTCCTTCAGAGAACACTAACGTTATTTATTAGTTTTGTACACAATGCATTTGTGTACAAAATAGGCACTGTTTTATTCTTTCAACAGTGGAACAAACAATTTTTTTGCGCATTTTTTCTTGGTTCAAATACTAACGGTACTTTCCGTGAAAATTGGAATTCTAGAAAAAAATGTTAATAAAAAACTTTCCCAAAAAATATTCTTTTGTTGTAAAGTAATATCAGTACCGGAAAGATCTGTTAAACTTCGTTGAAAGACAGAAGCAGCCATAAAACATAAATAGGATCTTGAATCACTCCTTTGATGTATTACTTTTTTCCCCGTATGTAATGATAGAGTCGGTATGTGCGTTAAATTGAAATTATAAGGGCTATACACTTTTTTAATATTCCTTTCACGAAGAAACATTGGTTTAGTAATAGTCGTTAACAACATTAGAATAAATTTATTTTTTTAATAAAAACTTTTTCTACTGGTGTGAAAAAAAAATTTAAAATTTGTTATTCACTTTTTTAAAAGCTAGCATACTAACGTAAAAAACTATTTCTATTTGAGCTATACATCCATTGCACTGTGCCGAATTATGAGCGTTTATATGCACTACTATTTTAACGTTATGAGATATAAATTTGTGGTATGATTTGGTCATTTTGTGCTATATGCACTATAAAATCATTACACTGTACATTATATTAAGTATTTTCATGCACTGGTATTAATGATATAAGCGGTTAACATTTGGTGCAAAATGGTACCTTTGTGTGGGAGGTACCAAAAGGGGCGTGGCAATAACGCCCTTTTCCACTATACTATAAGGACTATAAACGCAATACACTGTACAAAATTTCAAGTATTTTTATACACTGGTATTAATGATATAAGCTGTTAACATTTGGTGCAAAATGGTACCTTTGTGTGGGAGGTACCAAAAGGGGCGTGGCAATAACCCCCATTTTCCACTGGACTATAAGCACTATAAACGCATTACACTGTACAAAATTTTAAGTATTTTTATACACTGGTATTAATGTTATAGGCTGTTAACTTTTGGTGCAAAATGGTGCATTCGTGTGGGAGGTACCAAAAGGGACGCGACAACTTCGCCCATTTTTCTCGAGTTGATAGCAGCTAATAAACTAATACTAATACTAGTATAGCAGTTATTAAATAATCAATATTTCACAACATTTTAACCCTTTGTTGGGGAGGTACTAGAAGGAGTGGCCCAATATGGCCCATCTTCGAACTTAGCCGCAGATAGAAAAAAATATTATCCCATACCAAATTTGAAGTTACTCCTTTCGAGAGCTATCGTGCGCACCAGCCAGCAGACAGACAGACGGACGGACGGACGGACATTTCTCATTCGGCTTAAAATGACCCAAAACGAATATCCGCCGAACATACTTAGGGTCTTAGATCACTCCTTCGATGTGTTGCACTTTTGCCGTAGCAAATGATATATACCCTCGTATCACTAAAGTGAGGGTATAAAAATAATCAGTGTTTCATGTTTTTTTAGTTTGATGTGGGAGATTCCAAAAGGGGAGTGGCAATAACGCCCCTTTTTACGGGTTTGTGGGTATTATAAAGTCATTATTATTCACAAAGAGCGCCCCAATAGGCGAGTTGGTAGCGTACTCGCCTATGAGTTTGGGGGTCGTGGGTTCGATTCCCACCAGAGGCTCTGGTCTGTCGCTGTAAAATTTAACCATATGGTCTTTGTAGCCCGGCCTTTCCCTGGACCTTAAAATTAGAATATAAATTTACTTTGTATTGTAATTCATATAAATAAATAAATAAATAATTCACAAAGTTTTAGGTTGTATGCACTGGAATCAAAGTTATATGCCTGTCACTTTTTGTGGAAAATTGTCCATTTGTTAGGGCGGTACCAAGATTTTGTGCAGAAATTTATTTTAAATGGCAAAATTGGATTTCCGCTAAATTTTCTTCTTAGGTCACTCCTTCGATGTGTAACGCTTTTGGCCCGTAGCAAATTATATATATACTCGTATACCCTCGTTTACAATAGTGAGGGCATAAAAACGTGATTTTTGGAAATTCTCTTACTTCTACCTAGTTAGCTTTGTTTTCTTCGTTAGGATTCTGTCTTTTAAATAATAGACAAAAATATTTTTTTGCTATTTTATTTAAAAAGTATAGTCCAAATATAGTCCATCAAAATAGGAATATAAAAAAAACATCAATACATTTTTTTATATTCTTTTCGCCTTTAGGTCAGCAAATAATACCAGAAAACTGTATTCGCATCCTTCGAAAAATGTTTGTAAACTACCGAATATGTCCACTCAGAACTGTTGCAACAAAATAATTATGTATTAACAAATTTCTTGCGATATTCATCGGCACATTTTTATCCCACACGTAATTCATTTACACATCTCTGAATTTACCCAACCCTAAGGAACATGTGCTTATGGCTACGAGTCATGCCAAATTGGGTCCTTGTAAACAATTTGCAGCAAATCTGAAGCATAATTAAATTTTCATAACAAAACTATGTCTTATGGAAAACTAAGTTTTCCTAAGAAATTAATTGAATTTTACCACAACAGCGTACATAAAACAATTACTCATAATTTCAAGGAGTGGGTAAGCATAACATCAGCAGGCGTCACTTCGGCCGTAAGACAATCAAGTCCTTTGCTTGTTATTCTCTTCGTATATACGGAGAGGAGTGTAATGACATTTGTTGTCTGTCACTCATATCCCGTTCCGTCCTCATTACGGTCACATATCTTTATTTGTCTCTATTGTGTGGAGTAGTCGCAGTAGCACATGTATTGTTATTAAAACACTTGTCTTTGTGGTCGGAACATATGAGCTGGGTGCGTGCGTATGTGGCCACTGTCAAGGCATCTACACTACCACTAAATGGACATGTACAGAATGCTCTTTATACGTGTCACCAATTATTCTTGAGGAGGACTCAAGCTCACTCCTTCCTTTCCCATTCATAGTCGTATCGTATGTGATTCTATGTACTTTTGTTTGATGTTTTCTTTGTGACCACTGCTGCCACTCATTGCGTTGGCGGAGTCCTTAAGGCTATGACTTTTCTTGGGACACATGGCTTTCTGTTAGCAAACAAGTGAGGCACATTCCTTACGACTGCAACGAGTACAGATCCCGCGCGGCGGCATTACAGGTTAATCATCGGTAAAATAGAATTTCTGTCTTCCGGTCAGTCACGCGCCGAGTTGAGTACTTTGTTGCCGTGGCATGATTTGAAGACATTTGTTGTCTGCCCCAACTGGAGGTACTGACTGAATGACTGGCTGACGGACTGAATGGAGGTGGCACGTCAACAGCTGTGCTTTTCTGGGCTTCATTTTTCTTGTTCCAGCTCTTGCTCTTGCTTCGGCCAAGTTAACGAAATTGTTCGCCCCGAAGGTAACCAGTTGTTGCTTTTGCGGTTTAGTTGTTATTTTCGGTTATTATCGCCATTAATGTTGTTGATTGGCCATGTGAGGCTATATAGGTACATAGTTTTGCTACGAACAGTTTGACAAATATTTCAGTTTTTCTCAAGACACTTTGTAATTGAATTCATCTATCACTTTGTGTATGTGACTAAGTGAATTCGAAACAGTGGGACGTGTACGAGTTTTAACGGAAGGAGAATAATAAGTTGTTTACATAATAATAAAACAAATCGTTCCTGAAGAATACGCAGAAGACATATGTATGTACGTTTTTTAAACGAATTACTTTTTGCAGTACTCACCTTTTTGGTTTGTTGTATTTCTGGAATGAGAACGAAATAATTATATTGTTAATAAATCTTTAAAAACAACAAGAGAAGCAACGTAAGGGTCATCTCAAGTTGCAAACCATGTGTGACGAGCCATTTTATCAAGTTTGGAAACAAAAACTAATCCGAAGGTACTAAATCTGACGAACAAGGTGCATGTTGAAGCGTAATAGTGGATGTGTGAACTGGTGCATTGTTTTGATTGAGAGCAAACGTGGCACCCATCTTGCGCATAGCTTTTTCGTCATCAAATTTTCCATCAATATGCGATCAAAAGCACTGTTTTAAATACCTATTTCTGGCGTGGACACCCCATCGACCACAACGGTGTTCGTCTCTGCTACACAATATTTTATAATAGTAAACAAAGGAGCTGACTCCCCCAAGGTCGCATCTAGCTCGGGTTCAATATTGGTTGGATTTAGACCTTTCAAATGAAAGTATTGTATATCACACCGGTGACCAATTTTTACCATGTTTATCGATTACTTTTAGTGCTCAAAAACCTAAACAACGTGGCACCTTGAAACTTGAAATATAAGTTTAAGACGGTTGCCACTTTTCACGAAAGTAAATTCAGGATCTTTTGTTGAATGTTATTGGAGTAATTATTGCAGACTTCACCCGGCGGGATCGGATAAATGGGCTATATCAAAAAATGGACCGATATTACACATTTTCAATTCCAGCAAATCTCGTATGTACCAAATTTCAGCCTTCTAACTCAAATATTATATATTATAGTCTGATTACAACAGACGGGCGAACGTACAGACGGACATGCCTAAATCGTATTAGAATTTTACGACGATTAATAATATATATACTTTATGGGGTCTAAGATCAATATTTAGTGGTGTTGCATACGGAGTGACAAAATGAATAAACCCCCTATACTATGGTGGAGGGTATAAAAACATATATTTAAAAAATGACCCCTATTGATTTTAATAAAATTTGTCACAACGATTATACAAATGTGTATGACTTGTATGGCGTTTTTCGTATTTCAAAATTCGTAATATAAATATAATGTATAAAAATAAAATTAATCGGTCAAGCTGTTTAGAAGTTACACTAGTCCAGCCGACGAATTTTAAATTCTATATAAAACCAGTAAGGAAAGGCAGAAAGTCGGGCGGAGCCGACTATATAATACCCTACACCTCCCTAACAATAGGCCATTGCGATAAAGGCCATTGCGATAATAATTTGGAATAATTGGTAAGTCGGCAGCAACATATTATCTAATTCTGAGCCGATAATCGCTAAATTAAGCAATATTTGTTCCTAAATTGAGAAACATCTTTCCGGAAAATATTAATGATCGGAAGTAAAGTACAACTTCTATAGCGCTTTGATACCAAATCAGGAGGAACATATATCTGGAGGTTATATATAAATCTGAACCGATTTTCCCTGAATACTCATTCATGTAAAAAGACCTCTTTCTGTAGAATTTCGTACTGATCGGATATAAAATACAGTCTCTACAGCGCTTACATGTCAAATCGGTGGTAACATATATATGGGGGCTATATCTAAATCTGAACCGATTTTCTCCGAATTTGGCAGTATTCCTTCGAGTAATAAGAAACCTCTTTCTGCCGAATTTCGCACTGATCGGATATAAAATACAGTTTCTACAGCATTTACATGTCAAATCGGGAGTAACATATATATGAGGGCTATATCTAAATCTGAACCGATTTCCCTCAAATTTGGCAGTGTTAATTCACGTAATGAGAAACCTCTTTCTGCCAATTTTTTTACTGATCGGCTATAAAATACAGTAACATATATATGTGGGCTATATCTAAATCTCAACCGATTTCCCTCAAATTTGGTAGTATTAATTCATGTAATAAGAAACCTCTTTCTGCCGAATTTCGTACTGATCGGATTAAAAATACACTTTTTACAGCGCTTACATGTAAAATCGGAGGTAACATATATATGGGGGCTATATCTAAATCTGAACCGATTTCTTCCAAATTTAACAGTGTTCATTAGTATAATAAGAGACCTCTTTCTGCTGAATTTCATACTGATCGCGTATTAAATAAAGTTTTTACAGCGCTTACATGTCAAATCGGGGCTAACATATATATGGGGGCTATATCCAAATCTGAACCGATTTTAACCAAATTAAATATGGATCGTCCTTGGGCCAGAAAAAAGAAATGTGTAAAGTTTCGTCAAGATCGGGCCATAATTGCGACCTGTACTTTGATTACAAGAATACATCTACAGACGGACAGACAGACGGACATAGCTAGATCGACTCAGAAAGTGATTACAAGTCGATCGGTATAATAAACAATGGATCTATCTCTTCTCCTTTTGGGTGTTACAAACAAATGCATAAAGTCATAATATCCTGTACCACAGTGTGGTGTAGAGTATAACAAGTAAGAAAGATCAGTCGGGTAAGCCGACTTATAAATCCCCTCACCTTGAGTCCCACAAAATATTCGTAAATTAATTTTTTTTGTTTTAATTAAATTATTATCAATTTAAATCGCATTTAATAACTTTTAAGTATGTACTATTAATGTTAAAAGCTGTTTCCATTTGGTGCAAAATGGTCCATTTGTGTGGGAGGTACCAAAAGGGGCGAGCCAATAACGGTCATTTTCCCTGGACTCTAGATACTAAAGGGTCCGCCATCTAACGTTTTTTTTTTCAACTAGTGCTTATTTCGTGAATGGTAACACTTAACTCATGTCTGTTTTGATAGATAATTAGTTTTATCCTTCCTCTGAACGAATATGTGTATATTGCGAATATTGCGACATTACTTTGAAAATCATGGTAATGTTGCAGAATGTGTGCGAAAATTGCGTACGGATTTTGGAAGAAGAGAAGCACCGTCAGCTCCGTTTGTTCGTTATCTCGTGAAAAAAGTGAAAGAAACTGGCATCCTCATCGATAAACCAAAGCGTGAAAAGCCAAAAACAGTGCGTACACCTGTGGCAGAAAGTGTGCGTGAAGCGCCATCAACATCAATTCACCGTCGTTCTCAACAATTGATCATTTCGGAGACATCATTGAGACGAATTTTGTATAAGACCTTGGTATGACGCCATACAAAGTCCAATTGGTTCAGGAGTTGAAGCCAACTGACCATCCAATGCGTTTTCAGTAGTTTTTTTTTTATAGCATTTTCAAAAAAAAAAGTTATTTGGCGGACCCTTTATAAAAGCAAACACCCAAAAGTATTTTTTTTGGTGTTTCGTCCATCACAGGGGCATGGCACCGCCCACACAACCTTAGGTTTAAAAGTACGATATCTAGAGCGTCAACAAAACGGAAGACTATATACAAACATCGACCATGGATCAATCCCCAATTTGTTCCGAAATGATATAAAAAATGCATTCCTTAGAGCTACATAAAGTGTAATCGGAAGAGACCATTATATGGAAAACATATCAAAACATAGACGATGTGTTCCATTTTCACAAGAGTCGATGTAAAGCAATATAAATTATAAAAGCTTACATTTCACCACGGTAGGTTGAACAGTTCGCCCCCTAGAGTACCAGTCTAATCGGAAGGAACCTTTTTATGTGGGCACTATAACAGAACATGGGCCGATTTGATCCTCTTTCACCAGGGACGATTAAGTGTAATATATTTAATAATTTAAATTTAAGCCAGATAAATTGAACAATGTACTCACTAGAGCGTCAGAAAATGATGGCTACATCAAAACGTGGACCGATATGTCCCATACAATATGCGTCGTCCATGGTCCAAGAAATTCCCTGTATCAATTTTCGTAAAATTAGCTTCATATGTGCAACCTGCACTTTTATCACAAGAGTACGAGTACTATTTCTGTCACAGACAGATAGCACAGATAGCAAATCTGAAAACAATTAGTGAAATGGTTCTTATTTTTTATTATTATGTTCTCAATAATGAAGTATTGTGGGTGGGACACGCTCACTTATCCAATATCGTTCATTCATTGTTGGGTTATGCATATTGCGATTGGTGCAATTTCATCATGGAGAGATATACTCAAGAACAACGTTTACAAATTATTTAGTTTTATTATCAAAATAATCTTTCACCAATTGCAACTTTTCGTGCGCTAAGTCCTTTTTTTAAATCCAAAAAGAACAATTTCCAGTCAACGACACCCATGAACAATATTTTAGCTCTCGTTAAGAGCTATCTTTTTGCCATTGACCGATTGTGGGTACGTGCCACACAGCAAATGAAACAATTGAATTGTTGCGAGAAAAGTTGGAAGATTCGATTATTTCAAGAAATTGTGATATTGAATGGCCTCCAAGAAGTTGTTATTTAACACCATTATACTATTTCTTGTGGGGTTATTTGAAGTCATTGGTCTTTCGAAATAAACAAGACTCTCTTCAAGCTTTACAAGTCAATATTGAACGTGCCATTCATGACATTCGACTTGATTTAGTGGAAAAAGTGTTCGAAAATTGGGTGCTCGAAAATTCAGGATCAGTGCTTTTCGTGCGCTAAGTTAATTTTTTTAAAAGTCCAAAAAAACACTGTCCACTCGACCTAGGACCTTGAGCTATCTTTTTGCCGTTGACCGATTCCCGATCCGAGGTACCGTTAAGGAGCGAGAGCAAAAACAAACTTTCCGATCACATTTGAAAATTATGCTAAGTCCATTTTTTTTAAATAAAAAAAAACGCCTTCCAGTCGACCTACGACCTTAACAGCCATGAGCAATATTTTAGCTCTCGTTAAGAGCTATCTTTTTGCCATTGACCGATTGTGGCTACGTGCCACACAGCAATGCAAACAATTGAATTGTTGCGATAAAAGTTTGGAGATTCGATTATTTCAAGAAATTGTGATTTTGAATGGATTATTTGAAGTCATTTGTCTTTCGAAATAAACCAGACTCTCTTCAAGCTTTACAAGTCAATATTGAACGTGCCATTCATGATATACGACTTGATTTAGTGGAAAAATTTCTCGAAAATTGGGTTCATCGAATTCGTTCCTGCAGACGAAGTCGTGAAGTCCATTTGATGACGTTTTATTTAGAACTTAATTGTATCGATTGTACTTCCCATTAAATAAAAAACTTTTGAATTTCCTTAACAATAAGTGTGTTTTTTTTTCATAGAAATCATATCGCTCTTATTGGAAAACCCTGTATATGTATAGATTAAATAGTCCGTTTTTTAAACGATGTGAATGGAATTTAGAAATTTACTCTATGCTCCCACATATTTCTCTGTGTATTGATTGACAAAAAATGGTGGGGAGGGTATTATACAGTCGGCCAGCCCGACTTTAGTCTTTCCTTACGTGTTTTAGTTTTACTTAGAATCGTTCACAACATGCACCACACTAAGGGCCATGATTTGAAAATATTCCAGCCTAAGGTTCCCACGGGATTTGAATTAACTCCTTATAAAACACAAATACTATCCAATGGGGCCGACTATGGGATTTTTTATTTGATTTTACCCAACACCATTCATAATGGACTCCTTTCAAATGTCACTCCAGATATAATTTAGTATCAACTTGGAACTTATTTTTGGACGAAATAAATTCAAACAAAAAATTCTCACTTTAGTGGCGTAGGATATATACTAGGGCGGGTCGATTTAATAATCGCCCATTGCTCAGTGAAAATCGTATTCTAGGGATCAAAATAAGAAACTTTGCCGAAGGAACCATACCTCTAAAACGAATTCTGATGTCCAGGAAAAAAATCCCACTTTGATCCATTTAGAGTGCTCCAATCGAATCCAAATGTATGGACCCCCAGGGGGTTCCAGGGGGTGTGCCACTGGCATGGGTGGGTCGGTCCTCCAAAGTTAGTGGGGGTCGGTCATACATTTGGACTCGATTGGAGCACTCTAAATGGGTCAAAGTGGGATTTTTCAAAATTTGCCCCTACCCAAAAGTTCGACCCAAATTCCGGAACATCAGAATTCGTTTTAGAGGTATGGTTCCTTCGGCAAAGTTTCTTATTTTGATCCCTATAAATGCCAAACTTTCCACACTATTTGACTACATTTTTGCAGTCTGTCTTTCATATGTGCTTAGAATTTGCACAACGAAAAAATATGTAGATCGAAAAAACACCTTCAAAATCGCAATTTTTGAGACATTTCTGCACATATTTTTTCATAACTCCGAAGGGCGGTGATGGAATGTTCTGTTTTTGCCTGAAATTTCACAATATCTGTCAGATAACACAAACATCGAAAACAATGAAGTTCATATCAAAATCCTCTATACTGGTATAGCTATTGCTTCGACCACTAATTAATGTTATTCATACGACATAGTGGCCATATGGAAAAAAGTGATGCAGCAAAAAATTCTGCCGAGGGCCGTAAAACAAATTTACTATCGGCTAACTAGATATTAGAAATTACATTATCTCAGAAAAAATGCTCAAAAGTGTCAGCCAAAATATCCAGGATACGATAAAATCCGAATTGGAGCTAAATCAAAAAGCCCGTGTGGCATTTTTATACCCTACACCTACAAATACCACAACTAGACCCACATTAAGGTATACCGATCGACTCGGAATCATTAGCTGAGTCGAGATAACAATGCCTGTCCGTCCGTCCATCCTTCTGGGCATCTTTAGTTGTTCGTTAAGTACAGGTCGTAATATCACTCAGATCATGCTGAGATGTGCCAATAAGGACTCTTTCGCACCTGGGAAGAACCCTATTGAGTTTGATCAATATCGATTCATATTTAGATATAACCCCGTATATATCTTCCATCCGATTAGGCCTTTTAGCGCTATAGAAGCTGTATTTCACATTGAATTATTTTAAAACTAAACTGGGTGAAGTTTCTTGATACAACGATCCTCATTGCCGAGTTTAGAGAAAATCGGTATAGATTTACATATATCCCCTACTAATATGTTCCTGCATTTTACATCCAATCATTTTGAAATTTAGCTGGTTAGAGTTGCTCCATCCAATGATCCACATTGCCGAATTTGAGGAAAATCGGTTCAGACTTAGATGTAGCCTTCATATGTGTATATTCCTTCCGATTTTACCTTTTAGCGCTACAGAAGCTGTATTTCACATCTTATAATTTGGATGTACCAAACACAATTTTATGTAAATAATTTTAGTGAAGTATAATATATAAATTTCAGGGTTATTCGATATTACTAGCGTGTTGTAGGGTACTATATACGGTATGTTCAAAAAATATCGGGAATTTTTAATTTCCGCGAGCTACGTGTATTTGATTTCTGATATTTTTGTAGCGTTTTGTTGGTACTCATGTCCCTTACTTATGCTGACAAGGTCGGCCGTTTTGAATGTTTAGCTAATTTTTGACAGCTGTTGTGCTTGGATGTGTTTTAACTTGTCTTCGATTTTTATCTATTTCAGAACATGGATCAAAGAATCTGCATCAAATTTTGTGTGAAAAACAAAATAAAGTGCGCTGACGCATTCCGAATGTTGACTGTGGTTTATGGTGAAGCTATCTTGGACCAAAGGAACGATTATCGGTGGTACAAAATGTTCTTAGAGGGCCGAGAAGATGCGAAGGACGAACAGCGTGCCGGACGCCCGAGCACGTCAACAACAGACGAAAACATTGATAAAGTGAATAAAATAATATTGGCCAATCGACGAATTACCATTAGAGAAGTTGCTGAGGATCTAAACATATCGATTGGCTCGTGCCATTGGGCATGAGTCGGGTCGCCGCAAAATTCGTGCCAAAATTGCTCAATTTGGACCAAAAACAGCATCGCGTTAACATTGCTCAGGATATGTTGAACTCGGTCCGTGACGACCCAAAATTTGCTCCAGAGGGTCATAACTGGTGACGAATCATGGGTTTATGGTTACGACGTGGAAACTAAAGCTCAATCATCCCAATGGAAGCTGCCGCATGAACCAAAACCGAAAAAAACGCGCCAAGTTCGGTCGAACGTAAAGGTTTTGCTCACAGTTTTCTTTGATTGCAGGGGCGTGGTGCATTATGAGTTCTTGCCACAGGGTAGTACGGTCAAAGAATATTACCTGCAAGTTATGCGCAAATTGCGCGAAACAATCCACCAAAAAACGCCCGGATTTGTGAAAGAACAAAAACTGGCTTTTGCACTATGATAACGCCCCTGCACACACATCGTTGCTTGTGCGCGAATATTTGGCCAAAAACAACACAGTAATGGTGCCGCAGCTACCGTATTCCCCTGACCTAGCCCCCTGTGACTATTTTTTGTTCCCAAAACTGAAAAGGCCCATGAAAGGACGACGCTACGCCACGATTGAGGAGATAAAGGCGGCATCGAAGGAGGAGCTGAACAAGATCACAAAAAATGATTATTTGAAGTGCTTCAAGGATTGGAAAAAGCGTTGGCAGAAGCGAGGGGAATTACTTTGAAGGGGACAAAATAGATATTCATGAATAAATACTTTTTGAAAAAATACAAAATTCGCGATATTTTTTGAACATACTACGTATATGTACGGACGGACAGATGGGCATGGTTGAGTCGAATTCTATGCATATCGGTATAATCAAGTATGGGTCCATCTCTTCTCCTTTTGGGTGTTACAAACAACTGCACAAATTCATTATACCCTGTCTGTACCACAGTGTGGTGTCGTGCATAAAAACACTTACATAGTTCATAAAACACACTGCTTCCACAAAAGGATTTCCCGTACAAATATCGCTGTTTTGTGCATTTCAGTCGCACAAAGCCGTCTAATATTTGAAAAACTAATTTACACAAATTAGTAATCAGGCATTCCGAAAAGACCTGAACATATTTCATATATGTATAATGGGTGATTTTTTTGCTATTTGGTTCTTGGCAGTTCACTTGTGATTCGTGACATGTGTCAAAGTGAAAAATGTTCAGTTTTACTTGCCATTTGAATATACTAACAAACGTACAACCCTTGCAAATCACTGAGTTTAACTACGGAAATTCGTGCTCTGTGAAAAATTTATTTTCACCGCCCATTTTTGGTTCATTTGGCCCAACAGCAAGAGGCTATTCAAGAGCAGTCAATGCACCCTAAAAATGAACATTACGGGCGGTTTATAGGCCAGCGTCATCATAGGACTGTACTTCTTCAAAGACGATGAGGGCCGCAAAAATTCGTGCTCTGTGAAAAATGCATTTTCACCGCCCATTTTTGGTCTATTTGGCCCAACAGCCAGAGGCTATTCAAGAGCTGTCAATGCAACCTAAAAATGAACATTACGGGGCGGTTTATAGGCCAGCGTCATCATAGGACTGTACTTCTTCAAAGACGATGAGGGCCGCAACGTACTGTTCGATGATCACGGACTTTTTAGCTCAAAATAGAAGTGTTGGACTTGGTTGACATGTGGTTTCAACAGGACGGTGCCACTTGCCACACAGCTGTGAGCAGAGGTGGTGATCAAGCAGTTACGATTTCGTTTCAGGAAAAATTTTAACCGCTGACTTAAAATACTAGAAAATATTTGCACCTTTTAAGTCGCAATAATGTAGTCCCTCTAAATTAACTTAACTCAAATTTAAAAAATGTGTTCGAAAAGTGCTGTTTTCGAAAAAAGGGCAAAGGAAATGCTGCACTTTTTCTAGATACAAAATTGCCATTAGTCTTATGGCAGCCTCTATTGGCAGCCTCTTTCTTGCGATTTTACCCAACTACACTGATAGAAAAAGGTTCGTCATGATGCAGAATTTGTACATCATCACGATTATTTTTTCATCAAAAGTCAGCTAACGTACGGAATAATCCACTTGATGAATTTGTTCGTCACCATAACGAATCTCTGTTACAAAAAACTTTCGTCCCCAGGTTGATTACACTTCATCCCTACGATGAATCGAGTTCATTACCACGACGAATCCCATTCATCACCACAATGAATCCCATGCATCACCACAATGAACACCATTCATCCCTACGATGAATCGAGTTCATCACCACAACGAATCCCATTCATCACCATGACGAACTGCATTCATCACCACGACGAACTCCATTGATCACCACGACAAATTCATGCCCCCAACTATTGAAATTTTAAAAATTGCAATAAATATTCTTCTGGTTTTAGAGCATTAATAACGGTATAGAAAATAAAATTACTTGACAGCTTTGCCAGACTCAGTTGTGATTATTCGGTTGGAAACGCAGCTCTTATCAGGATGGATAATCTTATTGACGAACGGTGTTCGTCATTAATTATTAGATTATTTAAATTAAACTTTTACAACAAATTATTTAACTTAGGTAATCAAAAAGAACAGTCCAATTAAGCACAAACTATAAATTGATTGATTCATTTTGTCATATTTTCAGCAAAATGGTCAACTTAATCTTTTCGTCGTGGGAACGATTTCGTTCCCTCGACTAATTTCGAAATCACCAAAAACATGGGTTGATGATCGTGTTCGTTCTACTGACGTACAAAAACATCACATGTACGAAACTTTTCGTCACCAGTACGAAGATATATTGACGAAACTGATTAGTCATGGCGACGAACGGTTTTTCTATCAGTGTAGACTATTTTTTGTGGGGGCACGGGAAGCCAAACCTACCACAATTGCTGCATTGGGTGACAACATTACACGTGTCATTGGTGAGATACCGATAGAAATGTTGGGACAAGTAAATCGTTAAGTTCGGCCATGCTGAATCTTATGTATTCGAGTACAAATATACTCATGCTACCAATTTTTAGCCCAATTCGTTGAAATTTGTGGTTTTTGTTGCGTTAAGAAGAAAAATCTAGGGGACCTTTGTATGGGGGCTATATCAAAACATGGACCTATCTACAGTTCATCGTATGAAGGTTTCCGGCTATAAATAAACCCCAGTAAACAAATCTTAGCCCGATCAGTTGACATTTGTGGTCTCTATGGCGTTAACAAGTCAAATCGGACAGATGCTATATATGGGGGCTATATCAAAATATGGACCCATATTGCCCATTTTCTATCCCAAGTAACCTGCAGCTATAAGAAGTATCTATACCAAATTTGAGACACCTAGCCCAAGTGTTATAGATTTTAGCGTGAATAAAACAGACGGGCATGGCTAAATTATCTTAGAATTTTAAGACGATAAGGAATACATTTGTATACTTTATGGGGGTCTTAGATCAATATTTAGAGGTGTTACAAACGGAGTAACAAAAAGAATATACGCCCACCATATATGGTCCTCCACAGTAACAAAACAAGTAAACATATCTTTAATTTATCGATCTAAATAAATATTTCATTCTCTTGTACAAATTATGTGTGTTTGCATCAATTTTTGAAAAACCAAACTTTTCAAAAATCACCCGTTATAATTTCAAATACGTGTGTTCATGGAAATATGAACATTGTCAACCCAGATGCCAGTTTTGTTGCGGCTGGCGCTCAATTAAATGTAAACGAACTGTCAATGTTGGGCACCATAAATTTCGTTTGTGAAAAAAATTAAATGAAATAATAAAAAAAACAAATTCCCTGTGTAACCGCAAATGTCGGTGCCACAAGTGAATGAGCGTGTGCATGTTGCCGTGTCCGTCCGTCTGTCTGCCGGTCTGGCCAGGCCTGCCGTCTCTATATGAACTTGTTGGGGAAACTCCACAAATGTGTATGAGTAATTTTTGACAGTTTGTTTATTTGAATTTGTCGCGTATTTTCATTTCGTTTTTCCCGGTAATATAAACGATTAAGTAAACTCTATGTGGGCGGTCTGGAACGACAGACATGCCTACGAAGAGAGCCAGAAAAAGATGTCGAGATGCCAAAAAACGACAATGACGACGACGACTACGTATGGCTACGAATGTTTTTCTTTCTTTTTTGGGAGGGAAATTAATTTGTGCTGTTGTTTTCAGGCTTTCCCAGGCAAAATTAATGGGTGGCATTTTACTCTAGTTGTTGTTATTATTATTATAGGGTGGCGTCTCAGTTTGGGAAAGACTCATACATAGTCATATACAAATAAAATATGTCTAGCCGTCTGAAAAGCTCTAAGATACATATGGATGAACATATTTTAGGAATTTGGTGAAAACTGCCAAAGTTTGATCTTTTGTTTACATCTTTTGCTTTTGGTTTTTATGCAAACTTTATGTGGTCATATCTAATGCATACATAATTGAAGTTGTCAGATGGCATGTCTAATGTCAAATTCCATTCAAAAGTAAAAAAACACTGAATGAAAAGAGAGAGTATTTTACAGCCACCCCCACAGCATGGAGGATACACTCATAAGACCGGGTCACCGAAAAAAGTTATCAAATCGATACCTCCATTCTAAACTATGCTATGTTGAAAAAGGTAGTTTTTCAGGAGAGGTCATCAAAGTTTGATGATTTTTTTTTAAATTTGTGTGGAATTCCTTTATACTGCAAGTCGAATGACCTGTACTGTTTTGTGAATAACATTCAATTGGGTTGACGGATAAACATCCAATTTTGACTGAGTATAATTTGGAATATTTAGAAGTTGAAAATGCAATCTCCCTAAAAACATGCTATCTCGACTTAGCATGTTTTAGAATAGAGTTATCGAAATGTGAAGGGAATATTAAAGCTTTCGTCGAGACAATTGCAAAAACATTTTTTTAAATTTTTTTCGAGCCCGCGGAAGCGGCCCTAATGTGCGCCTCAAATCGTGAATAATTTCGGTTCTATCAGAACGACAATCACAATATTGGTACCGTTTTTAGAGGTTATGTAATATCGCTCTAGCTCACTAGTGGATTACGATATAGGCGAATTATTTTGATGATATTCACTAAACAAAACAAGCTTTCATTTGAGATTCGGACAACCGCGATATTTTTTTTCTGACCCGCTCTAAGGTATATTAGTTACTACGTGCCAAAAAAACACATCGAAGGATTGAGTTAAGGCACTAAGCATGTTTGGCGGAAATCCGTTTTAGGAAATTTTAAGTCATTTGAGCAATGTCTGTCTGGCTGGATCGCACGCTAATTGAGCAAAGGAGTCCGAATTAACTTCAAATTTAGTATGTATCAATATTTTTTCTATATCAGGCTAAGGTCAAAGATGGACTGTGTAAGTCCACTCCTTCGAGTACCTCCCCCACGAAGTACCTTCCCAGTACCTATAGTTCCGTGCAAAATAGGCGTTATTACTACGACCCTTTTGGTACCTCCCATACATATGGACCATTTTGCACAAAATATTAACGGCTTATAACATTGATTCCAGCGCATGCGAACACTTGAAATTTTGTGTTGATCGGATGTTTTCTTCATAATAAAGAGGAAGATATGCCGTTAATAATGAAAAACAACATCAGACAAATGGCCACCACGATCACGCTTACAGGACCATATCCTTTCCATGAAATTTTCCATAACCAAATCGCAAAGTGGCTGCCCTATGTCCTCGATAGCCTCACGAATTCTATCTTTGAGGTCTTGAATCGACGCTGGGCTTTTGGCGTAGACCTTATCTTTCACGTGGCCCCAAAGGAAGAAGTCGCAAGGTGTTAAATCACAAGATCTCGTGGTCAATTGTGATCACCTCTTCGAGAGATAAGACGGTCCGAAAAATACAGAGCAATGGTTTCGTTGCTTGTGTGGCACATAGCGCCGTCTTGTTGAAAGTAATTCTATCTTTGAGGTCTTGAATCGACGCTGGGCTGTTGGCGTAGACCTTATCATTCACGTGGCCCCAAAGGAAGAAGTCGCAAGGTGTTAAATCACAAGATCTCGGTGGCCAATTGTGATCACCTCTTCGGGAGATAACACGGTTCTGAAACTGTTCCCGTAACACAGCAATGGTTTCGTTGCTTGTGTGGCACGTAGCGCCGTCTTGTTGAAGGTAAACGTTGTCCAGATCTATACCATCCAACTCCGTCCATACAAAATCACTAATCATATCTTGATAGCGCAATCCATTCACCGTAACTGTTGGTCCAACCTCAGTTTCGAAAAAGTAAGGTTCAATGACCCCGCCGGACCATAAACCGCACCAAACAGTCAAACGTTAAGGATGGAGAGGCCTCTCAACAATAACTCTTGGGTTTTCCGAGCCCCAGATGCGACAATTTTGCTTGTTGGCGTAGCCACCGAGGTGGAAATGGGCCTCATCAGTCAAGATGATTTTTCGATTTTACGAGTTTTAATATGTATCGTTCCATTTTTAGTAGTGGCGTAGTTTCTACTTTTCAAATGTCGATGAATAAAAGCTTCAAAAGTGACAGCTACCGAAATACCGGGTGATTCAAAATAGTACCTCTTGTTGGAAAACCCTGTACGAGTATATTAAAAAATGGCCGTTATTGCCACGCCCATTTTGGTACCTCCCAAACAAAATTGCCAAAATTCAAATTTTAAAATATATGAATTTGGTTTGGACATTTGTTTCATTAGTTTCTCGGACAACAATTTTTTTTGTTGCGTAGTGTTATAAATATTACAATGTTTTTTTAGTTGCATTATTTTTTCAAACTAGTCTCATTAACATTTTGAGTTCAGCGGTCTTTGTCATCTCACCTGTCCCCATACCTGTACTTTAAACAAGAAAACACTTGATGTTATCTTGACATATTTGTTCTCAATTCAATTTCGTACATTCAAGTGGACTTACTTTGACATTTTAACAAAGTAATGTCTGAAAACAAACGCCTTCGGGTAAAAATCGCATTAACCATTTTTTTCCTTCCAACAATCGCAATTTGTGGCAGTTTTACATATATACTTAAGGTAAATTGATATTCAATCACATCGGAAAGGGGCATACAAATCGAGTAGGTGACATTCACAAAAGTACACATTTCCGTTATGAATTCTTTAAGATCTAAATCAAGTATTACGACTGAACAAACCACACACATTTAATCCCCCCATCATATCGTTTTAAGCTCAATTTGTTTAGTTTCAGTCAATCTGTTCGAATCACACTTTAATGTGTCACTTGAGTTGTCAAAATTCGGAGAGGTGTTTGTCTTTTTTTGTATCAGTTTAATTCTTTTAGTTTTCGCCTAAGTACTTTGTTTGCCGTGATGTGTCGTGACAGTTTCAAAGTTTTGTGACAGTTACGGGATTTAATTGAAGTGTGGCACACATGGAACGGAATGAAAATATTCAAGGTTAATTTTGTCAACTGTCAACACATGTCAAAGTCAACGCGGTTTCTGACTTGGTTACATAATCGATTTTAAGGTGTATCGTGTACGACCGAGCGGGAAATGTGTCAAATTATCTGTGAACAAAAAAGAGATCACCACCAGAAAGCGTGTCTCATGACAATGGGTTTGGTTCAAAGCCCTCAACCTACGGGAAATCGTCGATAAAAAAATTCCATTGATTTTACGGACATTTTTGTACACTTGTAGTATTGACAGTCATGTGTACAATTAACCGCACAATTACAATTATTACGTTTTTATGAATTATAGGTGAATGTTGAAGAGTAATGGAGAATATCTCGAAACACATTCTCATATAGAGGAAGACCACAGTGGTCGACTCTAGTATAGAGGAAGGCCACAGTGGTCAACTCTAGCATAGAGTGGTAGTATGGAGTTGTCGACCACTGTGGACCCCTCTATACTAGCGTCGACCACTGTGGTCTTCCTCTATACTAGAGTCGATCACTGTGGTCTTCCTCTATACTAGAGTCGACCACTGTGGTCTTCCTCTATACTAGAGTCGACCAATGTGGTCTTCCTCTATACTAGAGTCGACCACTGTGGTCATCCTCTATACTAGAGTCGACCACTGTGGTCTTCCTCTATACAAGAGTCGACCACTGTGGTCTTCCTCTATACAAGAGTCGACCACTTTGGTCTTCCTCTATACTAGAGTCGACCACTTTGGTCTTCCTCTATACTAGAGTCGACCACTGCGGTCTTCCTCTATACTATAGTCGACCACTGCGGTCTTCTTCTATACTAGAGTCGACCACTGCGGTCTTCCTCTACAATAGAGCCGACCACTGCGGTCTTCCTCTACAATAGAGCCGACCACTGTGGTTTTCCTCTATACTAGAGTCGACCACTGTGGTCTTCCTCTATGCTAAAGTCGAGCACTGTGGTTTTCCTCTATGCTAGAGTCGAGCACTGCGGTCTTCCTCTATGCTAGAGTCGAGCACTGTGGTCTTCATCTATGCTAAAGTCGAGCACTGCGGTCCTCCTCTATGCTAGAGTCGAGCACTGCGGTCCTCCTCTATGCTAGAGTCGAGCAATGTGGTCTTCATCTATGCTAGAGTCGAGCACTGTGGTCTTCCTCTATGCTAGAGTCGAGCACTGTGGTCTTCCTCTATGCTAGAGTCGAGCACTGCGGTCTTCCTCTATGCTAGAGTCGAGCACTGCGGTCTTCCTCTATGCTAGAGTCGAGCACTGTGGTCTTCCTCTATACTAGAGTCGAGCACTGTGGTCTTCCTCTATGCTAGAGTCGAGCACTGTGGTCTTCATCTATGCTAGAGTCGACCACAGCACAGTGGAGGAATTACAAAAAGTTAAATAATTCTGCAGTTTCTTAACCAGACAACCGATTGCGACTAAACTAGGCCCGCTCGTAAAAGAGAGAGTTTTAGTTTTAAATTGAGGCCCGTACGATATACTTTTTGACAGCTGTCATTTGATGAATGCTCTGTTTGGTTTGCCATTTAAAATTACCGAAATAATGGTAATAAATTTTCCGATTTCACAAGAAAATTTTTTTCAGCGATGAAGCTCACATTTGGATAAATGAGTACGTTAATAAACAAAATTGTCGCATTTGGAGTAAGGTAATAATAAAACAAGCCATTGTTCAGACGCCGTTACATTCACAAATCTGCACTGTTTGGTGAGCTCTATGGGCAGAGGGAATCATTGGTCCATATTTCTTCAAAAATGAAGCCGCCCATAATGTTACAGTCATTGGGGAAAGCTATAGAGCAATTATTAATGACTTGTTCGTGCCTGAATTGGAGGATGTGGACGACCTTTACTGCCAACAAGACGGCACTACATGTCATACAGCCAACGAAACAGTCTTCTTATTATTCCCAGATCGTGCGATTTAACACCGTTGGACTATTTTTTGTGAGGTTATGTGAAGTCGATTGTCTACGCAGATAAGCCTGACACGATTAATGCCTTGGAAGAGAATATTCGGCGCGTTATTGATGACATACAGCCCAAATCCTGCAAAAAGTGGTCGAAAGTTGGACCCCTAGAGGCAGCGGCGGCTGTATCGAATAAATTATTGCCACTTGCCCAAAATCTTTATAATAAAACTAAATTCTTGGTGTTATTTCTTCTTGAAAACCACACTTCTAAAAAAATACTATGTATACAGATTTTTTTCACATAAACTTTTCTAAATGAAAAACGAAAATTTCTATAGGATACAAAAATGTATATATCCATTAAGACAAAGCCTATGCACGCTGAAAAAAAATCGCTTCTGTAGTATATTGTCCCAAACATATTCGGCTTGAAATATATATATGTTTAGAGTACACTCCAAATATATAATATTTGACACACATAAATATTATATGTTTGGGAGAATATTGTTCTAAACAAAAATATGTTCCCATTCTAATATTTTTTATTTGGAACTAGTATTTCTGAAACAAAGATTAATTTGTATTTAATTATTTTGGCAATGTATCAATGCCTTGATTTAAAGACAAGTTTTCTGTTTTTCAGGTGCTCAAAGATAATTTTTTTTATAAATTTTAAATGTTTTTAAAATTTAATTAAAACTTAAATCGTATAATCTTTCGTGAATATAAATTGCATTGATGGATTGACAAAAAGTGATGAATTGGAATATTTATAAATTAAAAGACATTTTTAGCTATAAAGTTTAAAACGAAAACTAGGAAAAACTAACTAAAATTCGAAAAAATCAGCAAAGTTTTAATTTTTTTTTTAAATAAAATATGTTTGGAAAACTTCTTATACAATAACTTTGTTTGTGGGTACACACATATTTTATTTGTGAAAGTCAGTTAGCAAATATATTATGTTCTAATATATTAATATATACGTTCCAAACAAGATTTCTTGATTATCAAATACAATTTATTTGTTAACAAATATATAGTATTTGAAAAAATCGCTTCCAAATATATTTTCTTTCAATTCAAACATATCAAAAATGACGATTTTCCCCCGTGTGGCCATATGAAGTTATATTTTGAAATAAATGTAATTTTTTGATTTTCTTTGGGAAGAAAGAATATGTCTTATTATTTAGTTATTGAAAAATTATTTGAAAAAGTATATTTATATGCAACTTAAAGGAAACATCCTAGTGATTATTTTCGCAGAAGGAAGGGGTCAAAAATATTCACTGGTATTGTAGCCAAGTTTTTCCAATTAAACCAATTTTTACACAAAATTCAAAAGTAAGCCACATTTTCTCCAATCGAAAAGCTAGAATATTGAAACCTTTAATTTGACAATTTGCAGACCAATTCAATATGCTTCCGGAAAATAGCAAACAAACCCATAATGACTCCCCAACAAAACATTTTGCCATAAAAAATCTCGCAGCGCCAAAAATCACAAATCTCTCTTTGATGTGGCGAGAAATGAAACTATGGATTTTAAATCTATGCCTCGCCATGTCTCATCCTTATTAACAAGCCTCAAAATGTCTTCATGTTGTTTAATTAATAAATTCTAATGATTGATGGCATTAATCATTAATTAAGCGACACAAACACATTGGTGCTTTGAATGTTATGTCAAATGCAAATGTCAATGATGATGGCCCCTTCGATTTCTGTTTCCATCTGCCCTGTCCTGACGACCCGTGGATGGATGATGGATGATTACGATAAGCATAACAAATTAGATGCGGGAAAAATAAAAAAAACCCAAAAGCACAACAAATGTGAGAAACTTTTGCGGCTTTGTCGCAGTGCGAAACGTCTCAAAAATAAACAAACTTTGTTTAAGATCAATAAACTCGAAAATATTTATGAAAGTATGTAATTAACAGCTTCCGTATTTATATCGAAGAAGAAAAAACAACGTATATGAAATTAAAAACACAGAGCAGCGCATGTGGGGGCTGGATGGATTATAGCTACTTAAGACCGCGATTTGAGGATTTTGGCACGAAACTAAAAGTGTTTGTTGCCTTGTCTCAAGCACCCCCTTGAGACTAATAGTGCATGGATGCGTGAGTGTTTATTTTTTATATACATACATTAATAACATTTTAAATTTTTTATCTTTTCTTTAAGGTAATGCAAATAGTTTTTTTTTGTCATTCTCTTATTATTTGGCTTAATCGCATGACGAATAGAATTGTAAATATTCTGCTTGCGATTAAACGAATATGACGTACGAAGAGTTCGAAAATTTTAACATGACGATAGCGATTCTACTATATAAACCAATAAATGTCTGCTAAAATATCTGGAAAGTAATTGTAAGGCCGGCAAATACTTCTATTCATTTAAAAATAAAATATCGTTACATACAATTTATGACTCATACACCTTCCAAAAAAATTTTAATAAATCAATGAGATCTAAAATGTATGAGCCTCTACCGGAATACACTATACAAGTATATTTTACAATTATGAGCAGATATTAATTTTGTTTTGATACACTTAAGGGTGATTTAATTTGAGGTTTCACGTGATATAACTATGACCAAATTTACACGGTGCAACATGTCCCTGCGACATGAGGCTTGAGACCCGAGGTTGTGGACGAAAAGTGTAGAGAAGCTTCCGAAACTTGCTCGAAATGAAAATACAAGAGACAAATTTAAATTTCATTTTATGAGGGAGAGAATACGAAAAACAAATTCAATAAAATAAATGTGAGTGAACGAATAAAACAATAAAGTTGTCCCCTGGATGCTGAAATTAAAAACTCACCGTCCAAATAGCTTGATTTTTCAAAAAAAAAAAATCAAAAAAGTCGCAGGGATAAGTTGCACCGTATAACTTGGGTCTAATACATTTCAAATCACCATTAAATTTTGGAAAATATTTTTTCAAAAAATAAATAATAGCCGAATCTTATTTTACCATTTTTCAGATTTTAATAAAAATTTTAGTCAAAATTCATAGGTAAATATTAAGAAGTCTGAACCTATCATTGTCATTTTTCCGTTTATTTGCTTTATAGTAATTTAAGATATGAGCATGAAATTAATCGGGTTTTGACAATTTGGTTTTAATTCTTCAATTATTTTATGTCCTGAAACAAAAATTGGGAGAAAATTAAATTTTGGATTATTGTGGATAGAACTTTTGTGCATTTGCTTCTAGAACAATAGATTTAGTAATATCTAGTATTAATGTGAAATATGACTAATATTTGTAAATGAAATACGATATCGTAGGTTAGATTGGAAAGAGGAGACAGATTTATTCCGCCTCATGTCCATGGACATACACCTAAGGCAGTATCAGGCTTATAGGGCGCTCTAATTACACTGTGCTAGTTAAAAATGTAACAGAAAGGACCCCCAATGGATATACCCAGCAAAATCTTGGTAAGTGCATGTCATTACCACACGCATTACCAGGTAATGATATCTCATTATCGCCAGCATGACTTTCGGTACATAAATAACGACTAACAATATAATGACAAATATAAGTAATTGCTAGTAATCTAAGTTAGAATATCTTATTTTAATTTATAAACTTTTCTTTAAATGATTTATGATTTATGATTTTTTCTTAAATGATTTACGTATATACAACAGGCGCACAACAGGCCGAACCACTGGCTTAAGTGTATGTCCATGGACATGAGACGTTTAAACGTGTCCTCTCTTCAACCTAACCTACGTATATACGTTGTAGTTTGTATTCAGTTAAATTATGTAAAGAAAAGGTTATACATTCAAATTATATTACTAATAATATCTTATTTTTGTCATTATTTAGTTAGTCGTGATTTATTTACCGAAAGTAGTGCTGGCGATAATGAGATATCATTACCTGGTAATGCATGTGGTAACGACATTTACTTACCAAGATTTTGATGGGTTATATTTTTGTACTTGATTATTAAGCGATTTGTCTAGGAATCGCGAGGTATGCCAGTGGTTGTGATGCTGAACTTTGAAACCATGAGGTCGCGAGTTCAATTCCAACTCCCGGCAAATGAAATTTTTCGTCATATGTCGATAACTACTCTCTCCCAAGTATACGCTCTACCCAATTTTACGCCCTTCTACTTTCTCACCACATTCCTCCACTGATGGTGGTGAACAAGCAATAGCAACTGGGAAATATCCACTACCACACAAACACACTCGTAAAATTATTTCTTTTGTCCACGCTTACTTTTACTAAAATTGTAAGCGTGGAGGTAAGTTGTTATTTTTCAGCTGCTTGTATGCTTGAGTGGAAGCACTTTCCTCCAATGAAATGTACATGTAAATACAATTCGAAGGGAGGCCAAATAATAAGCAGTTACTAGTTTTGAATTTAGCTTACCCGTCAGGTTATTTGGTAATGGGAAATTTTGCTGGGTACATATATCAACATCGCTGAATCCTGTAGTGCTAGCCGTTTTTCTAGGTTAGCTCATGTTTTCGCGATATTCGACCACAAAGTTTACAAGGAAATCAGAGAGGGTAGTTATCTCCGAGGTGATTTTGAAGTGGAAGACTTCGGAATACCTGATTTAGTCCAAAAAACGAAATAAAGGGAACCCTTGAAGAATTATTTTTCTCAAAGCAGTCGTTCCCGCTCCTCAGCCCCTTATCCCTAAAAAATTGCAATCAAATCATACCATATGACAAAAGTCGTAAAATTTTCGACATTTTTAGTTGGTGTCTTTGAGAAAAACATTCCTCGCGAAAAATGACTATGAGTCCCTTTTCAACATTTTATGAGAAATAAACAGATACCGAGTTATTACATAATTTGTGTATTTTTCTACTCATAGCAGAGAATATTTTTTGACATTTATTTTTGACTTAAATTTTTGTAAATAATTTTTCGGTTAGTGTTTAACAAAACTTGCTACATTATGAAAACTGTTGATTGTTAATAAATATATTAAAGTGAGACCTTTAGTAATTTTTCGCGAAGAATATTTTGCTCAAATACACCAACTAAAAATGTCGTCGATTTGTATGACGTTTGACATATGATATGATTTGATTGCAATTGTTTAGGGATAAGGGCTGAGAGGCGGAACGTTTTACATTTTTAAAGTGTCAATTTCAAGCACAGTGTTATTTTACTTTTACCGACGAATCAGTTCAATACATTTTTTTGAAATTTTTTTGTTTTTTTTACGACTTTCCTAACATCAGTTAAAATAATAAATAATACTTCTAAAAAAATGCAATTTTTCCCACTGCCAAAACTATAATAGTGCAGTATTGGTCTTTGACAAAATATTTGTTAATATCACAGTGCGACAGTCCAAAAACCGCGATACTAATTTTCTTTTAGGTGTTGGCGAGTAGAACAACCTTTGTTCTACGAAATTTGCCGGACACCCCCAAAATCCGGATTTACGGGTAAAAAACCGACTTTCTTCCCGTTTTCAATTTTAACGCTATTAACTTTGGTAACTTTTAACCGATTTTCAATCTCTAAACGAATTTGGAAAGAAGAGACCTTTTGAACGATATTAATTTTGTTTATTTTATGCTGTAGGAATATTGGTTTATTTGTCCTACAAACACATTTTTTTAATTTTTGTCCGTCATTTTTAGGTTAGGCAATGTTTTTAGCAATTATATTGTGAGATAACAGTACGATTAAATAATTTACATATATTGTATGTTTTATAAGGAGAAAAATACAACCAGTATCTTAAAAATCCGTTTGAAATTGACGGAGTTATTAAAGTTTCATTAAAACTAAATCGGTATATAAACACTAGTTTTGGCCATTTAACTCAATAATGTCTGCTTGAGCGTTTTTAACTCGTCATCATCTTCAAAACTAGTATTTATGAACGCATATAGTTTTAATGAAACTTTAATAACTCAGTCAATTGCAAACGGATTTTTAAGAGACTAGAGTCCTTTTTTTTTTGCTTATAAAATATACTATATATGTAAATTAATTAATAGTATGGTAATCTCTCAATATAATTGGTAAACACATTGAATAACCTAAAAAAATGACGGACAAAAATTTAAAAAATGTGTTTGGGGATTAGTCGCATGTTTATCTACCGGTACATAAAACTGTTTGAGAAGATTGGAAATGAGGGTACTTCTCCCTGCTAAATTTTATACTGGTCGATATAAAATCCGGCTTCTATTGCTCTTAGATTTTAGACGAAACGTACATATAAAATAAGGCGGTAATATCTAAATCTATACCGAATTATTTAAAAACTCATGTATGCCAATTTTCGTAACGGCGCGATATAAAAAACAGTTTCAACAGCGCTCAGATTCTAGGTAGGACAGCATATATGTATATGTGAGATAGAATATATACGTATTTGTATCTATATAGATTTTCTTCAAATTCAATAGAGTGTGTTCTTGGCTACCAATTTATAAATTTTGTATTCTCGTGGTTTAGGCCCTGTAGCTCCGACCTGGCCGGATCAATAGCCGCACGCACCTCGTCCAGCACGAATCAAAGCAGTCAGAAGAGAATTTATGTTGGGGTATCTCTTGTGGCAGACCATTTCCTTTAAAACTGTCCACAATTTGTAATCCAGTGGTTTTAAATCAGGGACTCAGAAGAAATTAAAGCTGGCAAATTGTTTCGAAGCCATGTCTGGGTCGTTTTAGCCTTATGTGCCGGCGCAGAATCCTGCTGGAAAGTCCATGCCTGGTTTTGGAATAGAGAATGATTAAGTGGCTTCACAAAAGCTTCTAAAACGGTTTCTTTGTTAGCTTTAGCCGATGCTTTGACCCCTTGTTCACAGAAATGCAAGTCAGTGATAGCTTCGTAAGAGACATCCCACCAAACCATGAGTGAAGCTGGATGATTGCATTTTTCGACCCGTGAAATCAGTTCTGATGCTTCCTTACATCAATTCAGATACACCCTAGCATTTTGTTTGTTAAATTTTTCTTGCACGTTAAAAAATGTTTCATTAGTGAACAAGATTTGTCTATGCAAGTTATCAGCGTGCTTTACCAAAAGACGTTTGCATTTTTCTTTCCTATTTTTTTATACCCTACACCACACTGTGGTACAGGGTATTATAAGTTTGTTTCACGGCAGATGTTTGTAACACCTGAAAATAACACAGCTAGACCCACCTTAAAGTATACCGATCGACTCAGAATCACTAGATGAGTCGATTTAATTTTTAATTTTTTAGTCCTATAGAAGCTGCATTTTACACCCGATCGTTTTGAAATTTAGAATGGTAGAGTTTCTTGATCCATGAACCAACATTGCCGAATTTGAAGAAAATCGGTTAAGATTTAGCTATAGCTCCCATATATATGTTTCGTCCGATTTGGCCTTTTAGTCCTATAGAAGCTGTATTTTACATCCGATCGTTTTGAAATTTAGAATGGTAGAGTTTCTTGATCCATGAACCAACATTGCCGAATTTGAAGAAAATCGGTTAAGATTTAGCTATAGCTCCCATATATATGTTTCGTCCGATTTGGCCTTTTAGTCCTATAGAAGCTGTATTTTACATCCGATCGTTTTGAAATTTAGAATGGTAGAGTTTCTTGATCCATGAACCAACATTGCCGAATTTGAAGAAAATCGGTTAAGATTTAGCTATAACTCCCATATATATGTTTCGTCCGATTTGGCCCTTTAGTCCTATAGAAGCTGTATTTTACATCCGATCGTTTTGAAATTTAGAATGGTAGAGTTTCTTGATCCATGAACCAACATTGAAGAATTTGAAGAAAATCTGTTAAGATTTAGCTATAGCTCCCATATATATGTTTCGCCCGATTTGGCCCTTTAGTTCTATAGAAGCTGTATTTTACATCCGATCGTTTTGAAATTTAGAATGGTAGAGTTTCTTCATTCATGAACCAACATTGCCGAATTTGAAGAAAATCGGTAAAGATTTAGCTATAGCTCCCATATATATGTTTCATCCGATTTGGCTCTTTAGATCCAATCGTTTTTATACCCTACACCACACTGTTGTACAGGGTATTATTTAAGTATAAAATGTCCCAAAAGTAAATTTATGTAAACAATTTATACATGAATTAAAAATTTATTTATCAGAGTTATTCAATATTACGAGAGTGGTGTAGGGTATTATATAGTCGGCACCGCCCGACTTTAGCCTTTCCTTACTGGTTTTAAACTGCAATCAACAGATGTCTAGTACGGCGTTTGAAAGCTCCAAGTCCCAAGTCTTATTTAATAATTCGATTCATGGATTCTTGCGTAATATTCATCTCATGGGCCATGATTTTCTATTTTCGGACGGCTTTGATGACCTGCGGCGTTCGAACATTACGAGAGTAATAATAGCAATAATAGAATTAAGAGGAGGAAATTACAATGAACACAAACATTTTTAAAAAATTTAAATGCTAAAATCCCTTTGTATGAAATTTTAAATGTAGTGCTTTGAAGAAACAGAAGAAACATGTCAAAAACTGGCAGCTCTGCCTTGGTCCATAACTTTTACACATACTTTAAAAATCCAAATACTGTTTTGGATTTGTGATTTTTTAAAAAAAGTATTATTTTTAAATTGAAAAGACGTGGACCAGATGACCATATAACCCTTATTGTGCCCTATATGTCCAAAAAATCATTTTGGGATCGCCGAAAAAATCATTACGGTGAGGGGAAAACGTCATGTCCGACCGTCAAAACGGAAACACAATGAGCACCGGATAGCGCTCAGAGTTCTGACGAAGTTGGAGGCTGTTGAGGTTTCGGCTCTTACCGAAAAACAAAAAGAGTCACTTACCTGGGCTAAAGGCGTCTTAGATGCTTCTAAGGCCAATCAGTCGGCTGAAAGAGCCACAAATTCAGCTGTGTTAACGGCTAATAAAGTCAAAAGAATCAGATCACCTGATGAACCCCTGCCCTCGAAAAAGGCAAGAGGCCCAAATGTCACTATCAACAGGACACTCACCAAGCCCTTCAATGAAGTGGCGAAGGAGAGTC
The DNA here is from genome assembly GCA_963930755.1 of Eudasyphora cyanicolor. NCBI lineage: Eukaryota > Metazoa > Arthropoda > Insecta > Diptera > Muscidae > Eudasyphora > Eudasyphora cyanicolor. Next base: position 167,729,024 of record OZ005736.1, on the reverse strand, counting down.
TAGTGATGGCCGTTATAGACAGAAGTAGTGAGGATGGATCCATCCTCAAGGACAAATGGAGCCATGTGCAATCAGCCATTATGGCTCATTACCTCGATGTCCGTAGAGAGATGCCGGGCACACCACCAATCTGCAACGATGCAGGATGGCATCAGGGGAGAGTAAAGCTCTTACATTTCGGTGATGCCAGATCAGTAGACCTGTATAAGGCTGCTCTGAGTCGAGCGGGTGAGGTGTGGCCGGGTGCCCAGTTGGATATTGTCGAAAAAAACAACATCCCTAGTCACCCTAGAGCCATCACCTGGCTTACAGAAGAGCCCTCCAACCCGGCTGACATATTAGAAATAATAAAAGATTCCAATCCTGGTCTGCCCGCCCATAATTGGAGAATAAGCAAGGTGGGTGAGGCGGATGGTAAAAAGCGGCAGGTCAATTTGATCCTTAACGCTGAATCCACCTCCCATATACAACGGGCAAGTGCAACCCTACAGTATGGCTTCGAGACTATAGTCTTGAAGGTATACAAGCAGGATATAGTTCCCACTGCGGAAGGTGAGTCGTCCACCGCGGTGGATACACAGATTTCTGGAAGTGCGGAGGTATCCACGCCCATTATTTCGAGTGACTCCAACTCTAACAGAAGATGTAACGTCCTACTCTGAGGACGAAAGCTCTACTTCTGACACAGAGGGGCTGAGGGGAGTCTCCGGACTCTTTGACGCATCTGGCGGGGACACGCTTCTCGATGATACGGACGAAGAGTTCGGTAACACCCTTGTCGGGGTGGAAGTTAATCTGTCAATTACCAATGATGGTAAGAATTTTACAGATTAACCTCCAACACGCTAAAGCAGCCTCAGCGGCTCTATTGCTGCGCCTGTCCACAGGTGCAGTAGACATCGTCCTGATACAGGAGCCCTACGCAGTGGGAGAAAGGGTGTGCGGTATCAGGACACCCAACTTTAAACTGCTTGTGGCCAACTGTGAAGGCACTCCAAGAACTTGCATTTTGGCCAGGAAAGATCTAAGTATCTTTCTCCTGGCTAATGTAAGTGGTAAAGACCAAACATCTGCTAGTCTGGAGATCGGTAATCGCATATATTGGGTGGTCTCCAGTTACTTGCCTTATGAAGCTGTAGTACCGACTGCTCTCTTCAGGGAAATAGTAGAAGAAGCAACATCTGACGAGGTCGAGCTGATTGTTGGCGCAGACACGAACGCTCATCATACTATCTGGGGTAGTACGGATATAAACAATAGGGGTGATTCGCTTCTTGACTTTATTCTAACTACCAACCTAAGTATTTGTAACATAGGTAATAAACCGACCTTTACAATTAAAGACAGACAAGAAGTACTCGACGTAACGTTTGCTACTGACCGGCTGTCAGACAAAATTATTGGGTGGAATGTACTGGACGACCACTCATTCTCAGATCACCATTATATTGAGTTCAAACTCGCTGAAAAAGCGCCTGAACCTGCCGTCCACAAAAATGTGAGAAAGACAAAGTGGCACCTGTATGAAAAGAATTTCAAGAAAGTCCTCAACTCCAAACTTTTGTACGAACCGAATGACAAAGCCGGTCTGGATCATCTGGTCGAGCATATCACCACATCATTCAATAGTTCCCTTGAAGAAGCCTGTCCAAAAACAAGGTACAAGGGTAAAACTAGACCCCAATGGTGGACTTCTGAGCTAACGGCTATGAAAAAGACCTGCAACAAGCTATTCAACAAGGCTAAATCTACAGGGGTCGCTAATGTTTGGGATGCCTATAAAGAGCAACTCAAGATCTATAAGAAGGAGCTTAGAAAGGCGCAAAGACGCTCTTGGTATACCTTCTGTGGCGAAGTGGAAAAGGTCTCCGACGCCGCAAGGCTGAGGAAAATATTATCAGCTTCACCCTGTACAGTGGGTGACTTGCAGGATGAGGCAAATAATTGGACTAAAAACAGCGAGCAGTCGCTCAATGTACTGCTCGACACACATTTCCCGGGGAACTCTCTAACAGAACCAGAGGATCAGCAGGACCAAAAAGAGAGCGACTGGACTGCGAGCGTCGCTAGCTTGTTGACTGAGAGATCCAGAATAAGCTGGGCTATTAATAGCTTTGAGCCCTTCAAGTCAACTGGACCAGACGGCATCACTCCAGCAGAAATGCAGAAAATGTTGAAATACATTATCCCCTGGCTGGAGAAAATTTATGTAGGCTGTATCAGGCTTTCATACATCCCGAATCGATGGAGGGATACCAAAAGCGGGGAAGATATCATTAGCCTATCCTCCTTCCTATTGAAAGGTCCGGAAAGACTTTTAGATTATTTCATTAGGGAAAACCTGGACACAAAACTCCTGTCAGTGAACCAACATGCTTACAATAAGGGGAAGTCTACAGAATCAGCCCTGCACGAACTTGTGAGCACTATCGAATCGTCCCTGCATTTCAAGCAATTCACCATGGTGGCATTTCTTGACATAGAAGGGGCTTTTAACAACATTCACTCAGATGCAGTAATTGCGGCACTGTCACATCTTAATGTTAACTCTAGTTTGATTAGACTAATTCAAAGTCTGCTCAACAGAAGACGCATAACAGCATGTCTTGGGTCCACAACTCTAACAAGGTTTGTAAACAGAGCGACCCCACAAGGAGGAGTACTGTCTCCACTAATTTGGAACCTAGCGGTGAATGAAATCCTGCTAGATCTAGAACGTTGTGGCTGCAAGGTCGTGGCATATGCGGACGACGTTGCAATCGCAGTGAGTGGCAAATTCGAAAACGTCCTCCGAGACATTCTACAGGTGGCTCTGAACAAATTGGCTAGATGGGCCAGAAGCAGCGGTTTGGGCATAAACCCAAACAAGACAGAATTGGTTCTCTTTACTAGAATGAATAAAGTCCCACATGTGCACCCTCCACCTCGGATAAATGGAACAGATCTAGTCTTTTCTGAAAGTGCAAAATTTTTAGGAATAATTCTAGATAGAAAACTGTTATTTAGACTTAATGTATTGGAACGTGTAAGGAAGGCCAACGTCGCCTTATATTCCTGCAAAAAGGCTGTAGGGTCGCGGTGGGGCCTCTCTCCTAAAATCGTCCACTGGATATATATAGCAGTAGTTCGTCCTATACTGCTATACGGCATTGTGGTATGGTGGACGGCAACTGACAAACTAACCATCACCAACCTACTAACAAAGGTTCAGAGAACTGCCTGCCTGAGCATAAGCGGAGCCTTAAGGACTACAGCGACCGAGTCTCTACAAGCCCTACTCCATATACTGCCGATTAATATTGTGGCGAGAGAAGTTGCAACCAAAGCGGCAATAAAATTATACTGCCTATCAATGTGGAGGTACAAAAACTACGGTCACATGAGAATATCAAAGTGTAGTGCTATGGTAACCGACCGAGTGGACTATATACCAACGGTGTACACCTTCGAGAGAAATTACATCACTATGATTCCCGCGAGAGATGAATGGGTTGGAAGAAAACCAGGTAATAGAAATCATCTCCACTTTTACACGGATGGTTCGAAGCTTGATGAAAAGGTTGGCTTCGGAGTACACGGTGCAGAGCTTAGATTGGATATAGCTCACAGACTACCAGATACCTGCAGTGTCTATCAAGCCGAAATAATGGCAATATGGGAATTAGCCAAGTGGCTGAGTCGCAACATAGTAACCAACACTGGCGTTGTCATTTACTCGGACAGCCAGGCTGCCATCAATTCTCTGGAGGCAACATCCCTAAATTCACAAACAGCCCTCGACTGCCGCAGATCTCTTAACGAGATGGCTGAGCAGTTTAATATACACCTCATATGGGTGCCTGGGCATAGGGATATCCCGGGGAACTGCAAAGCCGATGAACTTGCTAGGAAAGGGACGACATTACAAATTCTCGAAGAATTTGCATATATTGGTGCGCCACTATCCACGTGCAAGCTTTGGCTTAGGCAAGAGACAATCAGGCAGTCCAACGAAAGATGGACAGAAATCGGCACCTGCAGGGTAGCTAGACAAATCTGGCCAAGGTATGACCTGAGAAGGTCAAAATATCTCCTCGCACTAGAGAGGAAACGATTGTATACGTTAGTACAGGTTCTGACGGGACACTGCTTGATCGGCGAACACGCCAAAAGATTGGGTATTGACTCCAATGACTTCTACCGAAGCTGTGGAGATGAGAAAGAAGTGGAGAGCATTGGGCACTTGCTTTGCGACTGTCCCGCTTTGAGTAAACGACGACTGGACATACTGGGGTCGGCCTTTTTAGGCAGCCTAACAGATCTTTCCAGTACTGATATTCGTACTATCGATAAATTTATATATCAAACATGTTGGTTTCGATGAGGGGCATTTCAGCCCGTGGTAACACTAGGGACCTAAACTGGTCTATGTGAGCTTGTATAAAAAATACGGCTCCCATCCTAACCTAACCTAACCTAAGATAACTTCAACATTTTCTCCTATATTGGTGGAGGTACCCGATGGAGTGGACGAACATAGTCCGTCTTTGACCTTAGTCTGAGATGGAAAAAATATTGACACATACCAAATTTGAAGTCAATCGGTTAATCCAGTCGATAGTTATCGTGCGCACCAACCAGACAGACAGACTGACGAACATTGCTAAAATGACTTTAAGTGGCCCAAAATGGATTTCCGCCAAATATTCTTTGGGTCTCCATTGATATTTTTTTCGCGCCAACAAAAAACGATTTTTTATGAAAAAAAAATCAATTTTTTCTAATTATTTTAACGACAGTTGCTAAACTTCTGCTAAACACCAGAAAATGTTATGCACAGTCCTCCGACAAAATTTTTTGTTGCATAGTGTAAATGGATGATTACACAGTGCGTCAAAATAAAATGAAGTTGAAAAGCATGGGACGCGATATTTTTTTCCTGTAAGTTTTGTCGAGTAAAGCAAGACTCTGTTTTTGCAATTTTCCGGACACACCCAGAATCCGTATTTACGGGTAAAAAAAACGATTTTCTATCTCTAGATTGATTTTGAAAGGAACAACTTTGACCTTTCCAATTCCAATTCCAATATATATTTATTTGTCCTATAAATAAATTTTTTTCGACATTTTCAAATGTAGGCAATGTCTTTATCATATACTTTGTGATATAACCGCACGATTATTAATTTATATAATTAGTATATTTTTTAATTGACTGAGGTATTCAAGTTTCATTATAACTAAATATGTACATAAAGGATAGTTTCCAGTTTAAAACACATTGGAGAATAAAATTTTTGAACACACATAAAGAGTTTTCTGTTCGCATCAAATTTAGACTTGTAACAGCCAAGCAGATCTTTAAAACTAACAAATCTAAGTTAAAGGAGACAATTAACTTATAAACTAATTTTGAACCTGTCTGTAGGAGAAAGTCCTTATAGTTTCTTTGGGTAGGTAGTATTCGATATGTTCATGGGGGAAAATATATAGACAGATAATACATACATTATCTTATATTCATAGGATATAGTTTTTATTTCGCGCCCGAAAGAAGGAATACCATTTATTGGTATTCCCAATTTTTAAACGCTGTCCACAGGAAAAAGCCTTTAAGACCAATTTAAACACGATTTTGGACGTGTTTTTCCTATTTACCGAATTTTGTTAACTTTTTTTCATTTGCTGTTTTTTTTTAATTTTTGTTTAATTTTTAACTTGGGAGATTTTTGGTTTGGTTTTTTTAGAGGTAGACTCAAGCTCTGACTCCAAGACAGTAAAAGGCCAATATTGTTTTATATTATGGTAACTAATATTAAATGATATGGACAAACATTTCGACCCGACTTAACGTATATACATGAACTACGCAAAGGCTAAATTTCATATATAATATTTAATTTTATTCCCTTTTAATTCCTTTTCTAAAACAAAAATGAATGAAACCGATTTAAGCGAAAATCTTTCGTACTCCTAGTTTATTTTCCCCAGACATTGGTTGAAATGACTAGCTTTTCTTCCAATTTTTTGCGGTATAGTGTTTCAATGACACTCTTGCACTTCCACCACAGTTCAGATTGACTTTCGTCCTCGTTGTTGTTTTTTTATATGAATTGAAACTCATTAATCGAAATCCATAGCAAGAGAATGCCCCAGGTTAGATATGTTTTTTAGGCTTGTTCGTTTTTTTGCGATGCGGTTATCCATATCCAACTAAATAAATAGAACATTTATCAGACAACTTATTACATTTTGTGTGAGTGTCTGTCGGTCGGTGCATCTGTGCGTGTTGCAGTATTGCATCCACATGTTGTTCTGTGGCAAACTCTTTAACACTGTGCCGGAGATATGAGATTGCCGGGTCCTCATCCCCAATCCCCACAGTCCTCAGCCGGTGCTATAAGCGCGGATGCTCTGAGAGGATGTGAAAGAAACATCTTTCGCATGACCGCAAAGTTCACCGGACATATTACTCAAACTAAACAGTCGAACACATTCACCGAAAATGAAAATAAGCCTCAATCGCAAAACCTCACTCTCCCAGAGGAAGATGCCTTTAAGGAGACAACGTGGACGACTCTGATGATCTAAAGCAATATCCACGACACAATAGCCGAGACCAGTGTCCAACCGGAGTCAGCTATCACTACCACTAACCATATTGGCATTACTGCCAAGTGCATTTGGCCAGGATTTGGATTTCTAAACCGATATTTGATGGTCGTTTGCACTACGGAAAGATGGGGTGGGAAATAGGTGGCACGTGAAAATCAATAGTTTTTTTCTCCAGATTAGACGCATACTTTTTTAAAATGTTAAACAAATTGCGTTGTTGACACTGCTTTAATTGACAACCGATTTAACATCTGAAAGTTGTATTTTTTTAGTTTGGTTTGTCATCATGAGCAGACTTAGACGAGAGCAACGCTTGCAAATTTCCCATCAAAACTTTAAACTTCAAGCTGTATTCTGCGATGAAGCTCATTTTCTGTTAAATGAGTAGGTAATTAATCAACATTTTCATATTTGGAGCGAAGGTAAAAACCCGTCTTGACCAACAAAATTTCCAGAAAATTACATTACTAGTACTACTGGGAACAATTGCCACCTTCCAGTTGTAATGATGCGCCACTTTGAGCTAGCGATGTGGGTAGCTGAAAGGAACTATATAATTCACTAGTGATACGGGGACAATTGTCACACAAGAATCTGCATCCATTTAAATTTTCTGCGGGATTATTATTTATTTATACAAAATAAATTAATATTCTAATTTTACGGTGCAGGGAAGCCGGGTTACAAAGACCATGTGGCTAGATTTTGCAGCGAGAGACCAGAGACTCATAGGAGAGCAATCTTCCAACTCAAATACTAAGGCGCTTTGCAGGATTATTAGTTTTTTCCAGTAATTTTACATTTATAATAAAATTGTATTATAAAATAGTCTCAATCGGTTTTAAGTAAAAAACCAGTAAGGAAAGGCTAAAGTCGGGCGGTGCCGACTATACAATACCCTACACCACTCTCGTAATATTGAATAACTCTGATATATACATTTTGTAATTCATGTATAAATTGTTTACATAAATTTACTTTTGGGACATTTTATACTTAAATAATACCCTGTACCACAGTGTGGTGTAGGGTATAAAAACGAATCGGATGAAACATATATATGGGAGCTATAGCTACATCATTACCGATTTTCTTCAAATTCGGCAATGTTGGTTCATGAATCAAGAAACTCTACCATTCTAAATGTCAAAATGATTGGATGTAAAATACAGCTTCTATAGGACTGAAGGGCCAAATCGGACGAAACATATATATGGGAGCTATAGCTAAATCTTAACCGATTTTCCTCAAATTCGGCAATGTTGGTTCATGGATCAAGAAACTCTACCATTCTAAATTTCAAAACGATTGGACGTAAAATACAGCTTTTATAGGACTAAATGGCCAAATCGGACGAAACATATATATGGGAGCTATAGCTAAATCTTAACCGATTTTCTTCAAATTCGGTAGTGTTGGTTCATGGATCAAGAAACTCTACCATTCTAAATTTCAAAATGATTGGATGTAAAATACAGCTTCTATAATCTATATCTAAATCTGAACCGATTTTCTTCAAATTCGGTAGTGTTGGTACATGGATCAAGAAACTCTACCATTCTTAATTTCAAAATAATTGGATGTAAAATACAGCTTTTATAGGACTAAAGGGCCAAATCGGACGAAACATATATATGGGAGCTATAGCTAATTCTTAACCGATTTTCTTCAAATTCGGCAATGTTGGTTCATGGATCAAGAAACTCTACCATTCTGCATTTCAAAATGATTGGATGTAAAATACAGCTTCTATAGGACTAAAGGGCCAAATCGGACGAAACATATATATGGGAGCTATAGCTAAATCTTAACCGATTTTCTTCAAATTCGGCAATGTTGGTTCATGGATCAAGAAACTCTACCATTCTAAATTTCAAAACGATTGGATGTAAAATACAGCTTCTTAGGACCAAAGGGCCAAATCGGACGAAAGATATATATGGGAGCTATATCTAAATCTGAACCGATTTCAACCAAATTCAATAGCGATCTTAACAGCTGCGAAAAACTCTAAACTGCAAAATTTCAGAACGATCGGAGTGAAATTGCGACCTGTAGTCGACGAACAACTTTACATGGACAGACGGACGGACGGACGGACAGACATGGTTAAATCGACACATGCTAGTGATTCTGAGTCGATCGGTATACTTTAAGGTGGGTCTAGCTGTGTTATTTTCAGGTGTTACAAACATCTGCCATGAAACAAACTTATAATACCCTGTACCACAGTGTGGTGTAGGGTATAAAAATTAAAGTAAGAAATTTAAACATTTTATGTCAATCCCACTGGTGATGTGTGACGATATGGTTAGCACATTGCACTAGTAATGCATGTCGGGGACAATTATCATCGTCCTCTGACATTTTCATGTTAAATTCGCCAGTGAAATATATGGGTTGGAGATAGAAGCAGAACTAGTCCTGCAACTTGGTGGCTAGCGAACTTCGTGCCTTTGTACGTGTTCGTCTTCCTGCAGTGTTTTGTCCAAACACCATTTCATCCACAGAAAATTACTGTTTGGTGCGCTATATGTGTCGGCGACGTCATTGTTTCATATGTCTATGTACAAAAACTATGCTGGGAGCATGTTACTGTCGACCAACGATTACGGTATAAAGAAATGTTTTTTCGTACCCCAAATAATTGGCATTAATCTTGCTGATATATGGTCCACACAGCACACACAACAGTTAATTTACTCAGAGACAATTTTGATGAACGAATAATTTCATGTAATGGTTCTGTTAATTAGCCACCCAGATCGTGTAATTAAACCCTATCGCATTATGTTTTTGAAGTTATGTGAAGTCACTCACCGACGCCGATAAGCCAGACGAAATTGAGGACCTGGAAATCAACTTTCGACGAGTTATTGGCGAAATACGGCCGCAAATACTGCACGAAGTGTGTGTGAAAATTGGAGTTCCAGATTGCACATTCCCAAACACATTTAAACATTAATGACCTACATTTTGTCTATCCAATAAAGATAGTTTAGTTGATATGAAAAATATTTGACCTTGCTTTATTTGAATTCATTATTCAAACTCCCTTTATTTTATTAATATCAGTGCCGGATAAATACCCATTTCGTTCTCATAAAATTTTGAACTAAATTTAATATACTCACTTAGACTATAGATATAGCCATTAAAAATCATACTTTGGAAGCTTGTATAAATTAAAATTCCCATAACTTTTGTCTCAGTCGAGATTTTAGTATAGGGAATCAGTCAATCCTACGGCAGCCGGTTCTATGTCCGGATTGACCCGAAGCAGCAGTTCTTCGGGAAGGGGCAGTCACCTCAGTAAGGGGTGACACATGTATGGAGTGCGTGCACTTCAGAGGTTGCTCTGGCCTGAACCACACCAGGGCGTATCGCGCACCGGAATATGTTACAGCTTGCTGTGCCTCCGTATCCCACAGTGTTCGACAGGTGTCGCTGTCGTCGTCTTCGTCATCATCGCCTTCGATTTATGGGACACCACCAATCTCCACCAAATTAATTTTCGGAAATTTAAACTAGAAATATTTTATTTCCCTAAATTCTAGTTCATGTTTTTCCGAAATTTATTGAACTATTTTCAAATAATGCTTGAATATTTGTTAAGGAAAAAATTCCCGTTCGTTTAAAGAGATTCTTTCCCCAACTGTTAAAATATTATTTCAAACAGAAGTTAAGTAATACAGTGCAACAACCAAAATGGGAATGGGATGAAACCAATTGCAAATGAAAGTTGACATTATCTTTAACAAAACCTTCAAGGGCTTTTTTCAGTTCAGTGCTAAATTTTTTTTTTACACGCATTTGAAGTTGGTCATTTTGAACCGTTTTTTCTATGAAAATCGGCAAGAAGTAGCACCATTTGTATGTCAGCGCCATCTTGCGAGAGTTGTAGGTAATAAATGAATTCCTCGACCCCAAAAACAGTAAGATACCATAACTTTCTATGATAATAAAAATAAATAAGCAATATTTTATCAAAATTTCAATGATCTTTTCTTGTTAGACAGCGTTCCAAAATCACCAACTTCAAATGCGTGTAAAAAAATCTCGCACTGACCTGAAAAAATCCCCTTGAAGGTTTTGTTATGAATAATGTCAACTTTCATTTGCAATTGGTCTCATCCCATTCCCATTCGGAAAGTTCGATTTTGTATCACAGTGTAATTAAACTTCGCAGCAAATATATAGGGTAATATGCGAACTACTTAAGACATATGACTAATATATTGAATGAGAATTATTTTTGTTCCAGATTTTTTAAATTTGTTTCAACCACATTGAAGCAAAACATTAATTTGAAAATTCTCGAAAATATTTTACTGAATAATATTAGTAAAATTTAGTTTACTTTTACTAATTGCAAGTAGAAACAATACTCATGTATAGTTAAAGGTTTCTTTTATTTTAGTTAAAGTAAAATTTAGCTTTATTTGATTAAATATTTTACTTCAGCTTAGTAAAAATGTATCTTAATTTGAGTAACAAATTTCCTTATTTTTAGTAAAAATTTACTTGATTTACTTGAACACGGGGCAAAGTCGCCTATTTTTGATGTTTGAATCGCAAGAAAATATATTTGGAACAATAATTTTTTAATAATATATATTTCTGGGCAAATAAATTTTATTTGAAAATCAATTAAATTTATTTGGAACGCATATATTAATATATTACAACAAAATATATTTGCAAACTAATTTTCTCAAATAAAATATATAATTATATAAAAATAAAATTATTGTTTAGGAATTACTCCAAACATATTTCGTTTAAAAAAGATATTCAAAACGTTCCCCATTTTTCAAACTTCATTTTTAATTTTTCACTGATTTCGAGTTATACCTTATTATTTAAAATGACATAAGTAATAATAACATTTGTTTTAAAGCACTAATTTTTAATTTCTGGTTTCTTTTTCTATTTATTATATTATTCACATCAACCCATCAAGCAATGTATCATTGTGCATGATTATACGATTTCAATTATAAAGGAATTTTACGAACATTTAAAATTCCTGAAAAAAATTAACGTTGAATTATTGAAAAACATTAAACTTGTCTTATAATTAAGGTACTGATATATTTTCTGAATACTTAAAAGCAAATATATATTTGTTTCGTAAATTTGATACAAAGATTTGTTTAGGACTGATACAAAGATTTGTTTAGAAAAACATCTTCCCAAATATATAATATTTGTGTGTGCCAAATACAATATATTTAGAGTGTACACTAAACATTTGTATATTTCAAGCAGAATATGTTTGGAACAGAAGCGATTTTTTTACAGCGTGTAGATTTTTCAAGTAAATTTTTACTGAAACTGAGTTAATTTTTCTTTAATTTGATTTCAATTGAACTACATATGTATAAAGGAATATTAACTAGTATATAAAAATAGTATCAACTATAATTAATTTCAAAACATTAATTAATATTAAGATGTTTCCTTAGTGAACGTGATTTGAGAAAAATTACTTTAGCGTCAAATGAAGTTTCATTTTCTTGAAGTACATTCATCCTTTTTGCAGCTTCAGTCAACTAACTACATGCAAATAAAAGAATTCATTCCAGCGCAACGAAATTTTAGACAACAACAATTCTCGTTTGCAGTGACTGAAATTTCGTTTGTTGTGACAGAAACTTATTTTGTATGAAACAACTTTTTATTCTGACCAAAATAAATATCAGTCCTCGTAAACGAGGATTCTAGTAGTCTAAGATTTCTAAGAAAACAATTTTTTTTTCCGTATACCCATCCCCTCAGATGTTCGGGTATCTGAGAAGAAATTTCGAGCATCATGAATACAACTGCCGCTCGCTTTTTCCCAGCAGATGCAGCGGGACTCGCAAGCGAGCATGATGAAATTCGTCGTTCTAACGACGAATAAAAGAATCAGATAACTCAATTTTGAAAATAGTATGAAAGTCGACGAATATTACGAAATTTATGGCTGGATCATTTGAAGCAATGCAATTTATGTTCTGGTATCGGTAAATTGTTGGCAACGATCACGTCACTCTCAAATTCTAACAAAAGAGACGACCGGACGGAGGTCACATTTCGTCCCCTTAATAAAACAATAGCGTATACACTATTATTTTTTTTATTGCATTATAAGAATCTACGTAATCGATTCTATAGCTGGTAAAAAAATTCAATTTGTAAAAATAGTGTATATATTTAATATGGTACTTTGATCCCATTTGTCTGCAATTAACGCACTTTTACACTAATAGAATATCATCTGGCTGTAACCCGATTATTTCACCACATATTAAAATGACAAGAAATTGAAAACATCGATTCTCATCTAAAATATACATATTTTTCTTCCAAGAAGTCTAATTTCACAAAAACTTCAAACGTGATTTTCTCGGAAGTACAAAAAAATTATACACTATTCTTTTATTGAGGGGACGATTTGGTGCTACCAACCGGCAATTAATAGAGCATCCCGAAAATGACGGGGCAAAAAGGAGAGTCATGCGTCGTATTCATGCGCTCCATCCGAAGAAGTACCACCACAATTTACCTTTGGAAAAGTTGCACATACCATTCGTTGCACAGTCATTCAAAGCGCTTGGTCCCGACGGAATATCTACATATTCTGATGCTGAAGTAGTTGGATTTGACTAAAGTTTGCAACCTGTCCCTTACCACACTAATAATATTCGAAGCCTGGAAAATGGGTCGCCAGTAGAAAATAAATTTGAGACTTTAATCCTCCCTAGCCTGATTGGACATATTCCAATTGCTGATTGTCAGCATGGTTTCCGAAAGCAGCATAGTACGACTACTGCTTTCCACGCCATAATCACGCATATAAGCCGCGGTCTTTATGAGAACATACTCGGTGACAGAACAGTCCTCGTGGCACTTGATCTATTGAAGCCCTTCGATACTGTCAACCACGCCACGCATTTTGAGGACTTCGCCAACACATCAATCCCGAACAGTTTGAAACGTTGGATCGTTAAATACATGTGTGGGCACCAGTCGTATGTGGAATTCAGAAACAAGAAGTCAAAACCCCGTAGAGTGAAACAGGGAATTCCTCAAAGTGTGGTGATATCTCCGGCACTGTTCAACCTCTACTTTTCTACAATTTCACCACCACATGACGGCGTTAAAATCGTATTATATGCTGATGACTGTACGATTCCGGCGTCGGGCACCTAGATCGATAACATATATATATGGAATGCTGAATGTCTAACAGGCTGGAGGGTAAATTTCTTCGCTGCGAGGATACTGAAAATATCCGTCACTAAATCATCTGACACCGAATGTGAGCGAGACCCAGTGGAAGAACATGTATGCCTCCCAAAATGTCACCCTAAGAACTGCGACAGTGTGCCTCCTCATATCATCTGCGGACCACTTACATGAGGAGACGAAGAATAAATCAGTGGGAAGACACAATTTTATGATGTTGATGCCATCATAGCCATCCCAACCACCACCTTGTGTATAGACTAACTTCTCCCAGGCAGATCCGGAAAGACCTTCATGATCTAGAGCTCGAGGTCCAAAGCTACAAGATAGAACATCTAGATCAAAGCATATGCCGTCGCTGATGACGTGAACAATAACAGAGTAAATGTCGTGCAAGGAGATCACCTTCGACCAGTGGCTTCGGAGGAAGCGGAATGACCACAGCAGACAAGAGTAGTTTTGGCCCAATTCTTCTCAATTCCTATTGGACGACAAGTCGAAAATATGTCCCCTGTTCAACTGCCCTGCCACAACTAATATCAACTATTATTTAAAACGCAATAGCCCTTAATAATAAGATTGTTTGTCCTCCTCAGTCTTAGACAAAATGTACATAAAATATTTATCAATTGCCTGATATCAGCAAATAATAAAAATGAACGCAATATAAACGTCGTGCAACACTGGTGGTGGTGGCGATGCTTGTGACCAAATGGGAGAAAGATGAAATGGCCAAACATGCACCACAGTACACACAACGGCTCGTCCATTGGAAGGAATATGGTCATATTCTCTTCCACCGACCACGCTTGATGCCATCATTTAAAATAAAACTGTGGCCACAATGAACAAAACAAAAACAACTGCAAAAAATACACACAAAAGCAGGAATCAATAAAATATTAATGCCCGATAGCATAAGTGATTGGTCAATTCTGCAATAATATCCATGACCGTGTATACGTATAGTGTTCCATACAAACTTCCTGCGAAACATTTGTAGTACAACCACCGCCACTGCTGCTGCAGGAGGAGACAATGAACGATTCATTGTCTTGCTTCATAATTTCCTTGAGTTTTATGTGGAAGAAGAACTTAAACGATCACGCCAAAATGATCTTGAGCGTATAGTCAGTCGCTGCCGCCTTAACAACTATGGGCTTTTCCCCCATTCACCATTGGAGGACATAATATGATGGGGACCATAGTTTGCCTTATATACTCATTTTGAGGATGAGAGTTGATAATGATGTGGCCGCTGCTCTCTTGTGGATGATATGTTTGAATAATGATGATGTCTTCCCAAGCTCTGGACACCAACACCAGGGCGATGCATTCCCTCCACATGAAAGGTGCTAGTGGTGGGGACTTGCCATTCGATGCGACCAGGAAATAACGACACAATTTTCCCGGCAAACAAAAACATCTGCTCGCAGGTTTTTTGTTTGTATTGACTAAAGTTCGATTTGTTTTGTCTTGCGATGAGTTAAAGTTGAGCCGGACTGGTTAAATTGAGCTCAGATGTTTTTTGAGAGATTAGCCAAAGGGGTGTAACAATACAACTATTCTCATAATATTATGAGTATTATGTGTGTGTGGTTATGTTAGAATGAATGAATGAAGGTCCGACCGGAACTGTGGGTTTTGGGGGAGTGAATATCTGTTGGACATATTCGACGATCGTATTTGTGTTAAAAGTACGATATGCTTATTATATTTGGCAAGGATCCATTATAAATAATGCATTGTGTGGAAGTGTTTAATTTATTTTTGAAGGAAGCAAATGCTACTATAAGAAAAAAAATGCTACTGGAAAAATATTATTTTTGGGAAAAATTAACTTTTTTCTATAAGTGGGAAAAATCTGTAACGGATTTAAATCTTTTCCTCGTTTTTTAACATAATCTGCACCGAAACTCCAAAAAAATAAAATTGATATGATATATCTTCAAACATTTTTTCTGTATGTAAATATACCAGCTATAAGCCGGTGCGCTTTGTTGCCTCCACCCCTTATTTATTTTCTGTTTAGGGAACCGTAAAATAATTAAACTTTTTTTATAAAAATACATTATTATTCCATTTGGTTCTTTTTATACAACAAAAATTAAGAAAAACACATTTTTACACGGGGGAAATCGTTTTTTTGAAATGTTTGAGTTCAAAGAAAATATATTTGAAACATAACGTTTGAACAGAATATTTATGAACAAATACATTTTATTTGAAAATCAAGAAACTTTTTTTGGTGCGCATATTTTAATATATTACAAGATATTTTTGGGAACTAATTTTCTGAAATAAAATGTGTGTTTAAATACAAGTAAAAGTTATTATTTAGGAATTTCGTCAAAAATATTTAATTTAAGAATGATTTTCAAATTATGTTGACTTATTTGATTTTCAGTTTTAATTTTTCCTGGATTTCTAATTATATCATGTAGTTAAAAATGGCATATGTCGCATTAACTTTTGTTAAAATAACCAATTTTTAATTTCTAAATATTGTCAATTTATCGCTATTCAAGATTATACGATTTCAATTATAAAGGACTTTTAAGAACATTAACAATTTCTTAAAAAGTTGAATTTGAATTACTGAAAACCTTAAAACACCCAAAAAAATCTTACTAAATTTTAAAATTTCTAATTAAATAACTGAAAAATATAGGAATATTTTCTGAATTTTTGAATGCAAATAAATCTTTG
Source organism: Eudasyphora cyanicolor (assembly GCA_963930755.1). Classification (NCBI taxonomy): domain Eukaryota; kingdom Metazoa; phylum Arthropoda; class Insecta; order Diptera; family Muscidae; genus Eudasyphora; species Eudasyphora cyanicolor. The sequence goes on along the minus strand of OZ005736.1, from coordinate 167,712,488 downwards.
TTTCGCAAATAATAGTCCCGAACAGAAAAATATTAGGACGGAAACAAGGATTTGCTTAGAACATCAAATTCCCAAATACATAATATTTGTGTGTTCCAAATAATATATATTTCGAATGTATCCTAAACATATATATGTTTCAAGAAGAATATATTTTGGACAATAACTACAGATGCGAATTTTTTCAGCGTATTTTTCTTGTTTATTAAAGAGGTATCCTCATACCAAATTGTTCTCATTTCCTCCTAAAATACGAAAATTCCGAAAAACATCTTCTTGGACAATATTCAACCTTTTTTGTTATCATTTATTTTCTAATAGTTATCATCAAACTCTGGGACAACCTTTAATCGTTTTTTGCCCCACCATGCCGCTATAAGTATCCATTAAAAGTTCACGATTCTAGATCCTGTCATTTCAAACTAGCTATGTTACCGTAATATTTATCCATTTCTGACCCACTGCACACGTAAATATTCGTATATATTTAATATACGTATCAGATAAACATTCAAGCCCATGTGGGCTCTGTTTGTCCACGTTTGGTACATTTTTTCTATGAGTATAGCTATTCCAGTCATGCAGAGTAAGTAGCGAAAGTCCGGTTTTCTTTAGATTTATAAAATCTTTTTAGAATTTTTACTATTTATGTCACAAACTTGTAATTAGAAAGCCAAGTAATTTGGCAATTCATACAATTTATTTTACGTCTAAACCACAAACGACTACTCCAACAAATCAACTCATCCAACGTATGGTCCCTCCTCGGTGACCGCAGTGGCACAGACATTCCGACTCGTACTCACGACAATTACACTTTGTATGATTCGAAAGGAAAAGTTCAAAAACAACCGTCAACCACAACCAGCACCACTGTCCCCTCCGCTCCACATGACAACAGAACATTGATAAAAGCTCAAAACAATCGGTCAGTCTGTGCCAATTTGAGGTTACTACTGTGGCTGCGCATGCGCAATCGGTAGTCAAACGCAAACACACACACTTACGTGCAATATACAATACGATGGATGGATGATGAAAAAATGATGACATTGTTATTTGAGGTTTATGTACGATCAATTGGACACACACACACATAGTCCTCAATACACGTAAACTTTTAACAATTGAAGTAGAACAACAGAGACAATTAAATGATCATAAGCATCAGGTGATACCAGGCACTGGGGACCAAGTAAATGTCCGAATGACGTACAGTGAATGGCATCGAATAAAATCCCCTCAGCGATAAGGAATTCATAACAATCGTTAGAAATCATAATGTTATATTTCTTGATTTTGGCCAGTTACTTTCTGCTGTAAAAAACAAAACTAGGTTTTGGGAAGTTGCGGTCCGAAGTAAGAAGGATAATTTCTTTGGAAGCTACACTTATACTTAGAGACAATACTAAATTTGAGGAAAATCGGTTCAGTTAGATATAGCCCCCATATATACATATGTTACCCCCGTTGTAGAATCTGTATTTTATATCCGATCAGTACTAAATTCGACAGAAAGAGGTTTCTTATTACATGAATGAACACTATCAAATTCAGGGAAAATGTGTTCAGATTTATATATAGCCGCCGTATATATGTTACACCCGATTTGACATCTAAGCGCTGTAGAAACTGCATGAGCGCAAATCTATGGAAGGCGACAAATAACAAATTTTACAGGAGAGGTTTTTTTGTTTATTTGGAACCACAAGTAACAAACTTATTTATCTAACGGTAACAAAAACCACAATTCATGTATTTTTAGTAATTTATGGCGTTGACGATAAAATTTACTTACTGATTTTTAGATAGGTAGAAAAAAATGTGTCGCTTATAATTTGTATTAAAACACAAATTTATATGTGTATCTGCATATTTAAGTATATCTTTCTCCCGGTACTACTATGATCCGAGTATAGTACGCATGAGATTAACGAATATATATATAGATATAAATAATATATCTAACATTGTTGTACCTGGGCGTCAATGACAAAACGGGAAAAATCACAATTTTGTATATGTCTGAAATGAAATAAATATATTTAGAATAAAATGTTTTAAATATTATAAATTTTTGGTTGAAAACAGAGGTGTTATTTTGGTATTCAAAGAAAAATGCAATTTTTTGAGATAAATTATCGGATGTTTATTTCATAATAAAGAGGAAGATATGCCGTTAATAATGAGCCGACTATATAATACCCTACACCACCTCGGCAATGTACATTAAGAATTTCTTTTTGAATAGTTGGAATAATTAGTTTCCTTTCTTTTACGAAAGTACTTAGCTCCCCCGCCACGTCAAGTCTTATTCCAAAAAGGAGTTTAATATAATGTGTGGAAATAAAAATTTAACTAATAATAATATTCCACATATTTGCATTTACTGTGGTTATTATTAGCCTTAACACAATAAATAGTCCGATTTTTGGTCGTACACGATATAAGTAATATATGCAGGGTATGTTAGGTAGGTACTACCTTGGAATAATTGGTACTACCTTGGAATAATTGGTTTAAGTAATGTTTTAATTTTCATTTCCGCTGAAGCCTTTCAGGTCTCTAAAATAGCGCTTATATAAAAAAATTAGGAACATCTTTCTGGAAAATTTTGATCGGAAGTAAAGTACAACTTATATAGCGCTTTGGTACCAAATCAGGAGGAACATATATATGGAGGTTATATATAAATCTGAACGGATTTTCCTTGAATACTCATTCATTGAAAAAGAAACTTCTTTCTGTCAAATTTCGTACTGACCGGATATAAAATACAGTCTCTACAGCACTTACATGTCAAATCGGGGGTAACATATATGATGCCTATATCTAAATCTGAACCGATTTTCTCTGAATTTGGAAGTATCCCTTCATATAATAAGAAACCTCTTTGTGTAGATTTTTTTACTGATCGGATATAAATACAGATTGTACAGCGCTTACCTGTTAAATCGGGGGTAACATATATATGGGGGCTATATCTAAATCTGAACCGATTTCCCTCAAATTTGGCAGTGTTAATTCATGTAATGAGAAACCTCATCTGACAATTTTTTTTACTGATCGGATTTAAAATACAGTTCTAGAGCGCTTACATGTCAAATCGGGGGTAACATATACATATATGGGGGCTATATCTAAATCTGAACCGATTTCCCTCAAATTTGGCAGTGTTAATTCACGTAATGAGAAACCTCTTTCTGCCAATTGTTTTACTGATCGGATATAAAATACAGTTTCTACAGCGCTTACATGTTAAAATAGGGGGTAACATATATATGTGGGCTGGCGCAGTGAAATAACCCCCAAGTGAAATAACACCCAAGCCGAAAATGAAATAACACCCAAAAAAAAGATTGAAAATTGGGTTTGGGTGAAATTTCATTAACTTTGGGTTTCATTTCATTTTTTCAAGTTTTTTTAAATTTTTGTTACTAAGACCAAAATGAAAAAAAACCCAAAATAAAATGAATTTGGGATTTATTTCATTCATTTTGGGTTTTAGGGATTTTTTCATTGTTTGGGATTTATTTCATTTTCATCGAAATCTAATTTTTCTTGGGCCGTATTTCATTTTATTTGGGTATTATTTCATTGACATTCAAAATGAAATTTAGGAAAGTTTTTAATAATAAAATTGTTAGATATCGCATCCTTGTCGTTAGGCGGTTAGAATCGAATGAACATATTGAACGGGGTAACTATAGGGTGGGCCTTGAGAGTAGTAATCAGTTCTTAATAGTGCTTCAGAGAAGAAAATTTAAAAATTTTAAATTATAACAAATAGGAAAATTTAAGTTTTAGGGTCATGGATAGCAGATTACAGAAAACATACCAGATGGTACGATTGCATTACATCATGAAATTAATAAGCTTTAAATGTTTGGAAATGGTAAGTAAAATAAGATTTTGCTAGAGAGGCGATCAGTAACGGAACTGATTGGGTTTTTCCCTTTTAATAATTTACGAATAATTACTGCTGTAAGAGAAAAATTTAAGAAAAGATAAAGCAAGTGAAACAGAGAGACAAAAACCGCGGCGATTTTTTGGCATATTTGTCGTCTGCTTTACTATTTCTTCATGTCAGAAAATTTTATGGAAATATGTTGGAAGAGAAAACACGAATAGGAATTAATGGAGACGAAAAATAGTTAAAAAATCGGCGCGATTTTTAACCTATTTTTCGTCTCCATTAATTCCTATTCGTGTTTTCTCTTCCAAACTATTTCACATATGAATTTCAGTTATCTTCCAACAGTTTTCAAACATGAAGAAATAGTAATGCAGATGAAAAATGGGTTAAAAAATCGCCGCGATTTTTTTACCTATTTTTCGTCTGCATTACTATTTCTTCATGTTCAAAAACTGTTGGAAGAGAACTGAAATTCATATGTGAAATAGTTTGGAAGATAATTCTCTTCCAAAAGTTTTCATGAATTCTCATGTATTATATTCCAGAAGTTTTCAAACGCCAAGAAATAGCAATGCATTACAAAAAATAGTTCAGAAACATTTTTTTTAATTTTTCGTCAGGATTACTATTTTGTTATGTTTTATGTTCCAATATTCAGTTGCAAAGCATAAAAACCATTGCAAAGCAGTTGAAACGTTGTTTCTACGGCCATTAATAAATATCAATTTGCAGGTATTCCCATTAGTTTTTATTCTAATTTGTTTCGTCGGCCTATTGGGGATTCCATCCAAGCGTTTCTGTAAATACTACAAAAAGTTTTTGGGACAAATTATGTATATTGCACAAAAAAATATTTGTCTAGACGAATAAATTTAATTTGGAGTTTATTTCATTTGTTTGGGGTTTTTTTCATTGGGGGTTATTTCACTTTTTTTTGGGGGAATTATTTTTTTTAATTTATCTAATATTTTTTGGGGGTTGTTTCATTTATTATTTGGCTATTTTTTCATTTAATTTGGATTTTATTTCACATTTAATTTTTGGGCGTTATTTCATTTCATTTGGGTCATATTTCATTGGGGATTATTTCATTTTCGGCTTGGGTGTTATTTCACTTGGGGGTTATTTCGTGGCGCCATGTGGGCTATATCTAAATCTCAATCGATTTTAACCAAATTAAATAGGGATCGTCCTTGTGCTAAAAAAAGAAATGTGTAAAGTTTCGTCAAGATCGGGCCATAATTGCGACATGTACTTTGATTACAAGAATACATCTACAGACAGACAGACGGACATAGCTAAATCGACTCAGAAAGTAATTACAAGTCGATCGGTATAATATACAATGGATCTATCTCTTCTCCTTTTGGGTGTTACAAACAAATGCACAAAGTCATAATACCCTGTACCACAGTGTGGTGTAGGGTATAAAAATAAAATAAAAATCGGTTCAGATTTGTATATAGCCCCCATATATATGTTAGCCCCGATTTGATATGTAAGCGCTGTAAAAACTTTATTTTATATCCGATCAGTATGAAATTCAGCAGAAAGAGGTCTCTTATTATATTAATGAACACTGTTTTTGGAAGAAATCGGTTCAGATTTAGATATAGCCCCCATATATACGTTACCCCCGATTTCACATGTAAGCGGTTCAGATATAGATATAGCCCCCATATATACGTTAACCCCGATTTCACATGTAAGCGCCGTAAAAAATTTATTTTATAACCGATCAGTGTGAAATTCGGCAGAAAGAGGTTTCTTATTACACGAAGGAATACTGCCAAATTCGGAGAAAATCGGTTCAGATTTAGATATAGCCCCCATATATATGTTACCCCCAATTTTACATGTAAGCGCTGTAAAAAGTATATTTTTAATCCGATCAGTACGAAATTCGGCAGAAAGAGGTTTCTTATTACATGAATTAATACTGCCAAATTTGAGGGAAATCGGTTCATATTTAGATATAGCCCCCATATATGTATATGTTACCCCCGATTTGACATGTAAGCGCTGTAGAACTGTATTTTAAATCCGATCATTAAAAAAAATTTTCAGAAGAGGTTTCTCATTACATGAATTAACACTGCCAAATTTGAGGGAAATCGGTTCAGATTTAGATATAGCCCCCCCCCCCCATGTATGTTACCCCCGATTTGACATGTAAATGCTGTAGAAACTGTATTTTATATCCGATCAGTGCGAAATTCGGCAGAAAGAGGTTTCTTATTACTCGAAGGAATACTGCCAAATTCGGAGAAAATCGGTTCAGATTTAGATATAGCCCCCATATATATGTTACCCCCGATTTGACATGTAAATGCTGTAGAAACTGTATTTTATGTGCTATCAGTGCGAAATTCGGCAGAAAGAGGTTTCTTATTGCTCGAAGGAATACTGCCAAATTCGGAGAAAATCGGTTCAGATTTAGATATAGCCCCCATATATATGTTACCACCGATTTGAAATGTAAGCGCTGTAGAGACTGTATTTTATATCCGTTCAGTACGAAATTCTACAGAAGGAGGTCTTTTTACATGAATGAGTATTCAGGGAAAATCGGTTCAGATTTATATATAACCTCCATATATATGTTCCTCCTGATTTGGTATCAAAGCGCTATAGAAGTTGTACTTTACTTCCGATTATTAATATTTTCCGGAAAGAAGTTTCTCAATTTAAGAACAAATATTGCTTAATTTAGCGATTATCGGCTCAAAATTAGATAATATGTTCCTGCCTACTTACCAATTATTCCAAATTATTATCGCAATGACCTTTATAATATCTTCCTGCCTACTTACCAATTATTCCAAATTATTATCGCAATGACCTTTATAGCATTGTTAGGGAGGTGTAGGGTATTATATAGTCGGCCCCGCCCGACTTTCTGCCTTTCCTTACTGGTTTTTAAATATTTTTTCGTGTTTAGGACGTCATATTACACGAGAGAATGTAATGTACACCCCTTCGACAAACATTTTGTTGCATAGTGTAATTAAGTACGATCCGTCTTTAATACTATAACTTGCCTACATCATTGTTTTAATGTAAAAAATCCTTAAAAGTAGTGAAAAATAAAGATTTTTAGTGTTTCAGTAAATCAAATACAAATAACTAAATCAAATGCAAATAACTTTATATTAATGAATATTTCTCAAAAAACATGTAAATTGTCGTTATTTTAATGAAAATTGTTATTGAATTTATACCGAGGTCGCAAATCGAGTGATTTAAGTATTTGACCTCATTAATTTTATTAGTATATTTTTTTAGTGCAGACAACCTTCATTGGCGTCAGTATTGAAGAACAACCGGTTGTGTTGAAAAAAGATTTTCTCAGACGTAGCCCATTTCCATTTGAATGAGTACGTAAATACACAAAATTGTCCAACTCCGTCTTTTTAGAATAAAGTTAAAAAATCAATTGTATATTACCGCCCAAAATGAGTCAATTACACAGCCAAATTTTCAGTCTATAGTCACTGTGTTGTAAATATACCTCGTGTTGGCCAATGGATGTGCTTTGTGACGACCAAAACTTTGTCAGTGACAACCACAACAATCGATGATGGGGCAGAGCTGAGTTTATTTGGTGACGACAGTAGCTCTTTTCTCGGTGAATTTGTATTGTTGTCTGTCTGTCCGTCCGTTCCTCTGTGCGTCTGTGTGACTGACAGTTGTCAATGGATGGCTGAATTAAATGAAGAAACAAAACCAAAAACCACAAACTAAAAAGCCATGAGTAAAGGGGACAACTAGCGTGACAACATCAAATAACTTGATGACAGTAGCTTGTGGTGGTTATAATCGATGGACAAAATACACAGACACAAACTCCAGTCAAACAAAAAAGCAGCACTTTTTCATGGCTGACATTAACTACCGTCAAGTACCGAATAATGACAATTGACAAATTACCTTTCGTGGTCACATGTGCTGGCCGGGGTACAGAGATATGAACCTCTCTATCTCTTTCAAACAATACCCCGTCAGAAGCCGTTGGCTATGACGACAACGACAATGGAATGAATGAACTTTTGTCATTGACGAATACCTGAAATTGGAGTTGGAGCCAACAAACATCGTCAGACAATAGAGCTTTTGTTTTCACCGAAATATTTGGGGTCACTTTAAGAATTTTCTAGTTTTTTTGGCTACTTAAAAATAAATACTCTTTAGTTTTCATGTCTTCGTTGTCCACGTGCAAATGAAGTGTGCTAATGTATGTGTTTTTTTAATTTCTCATTCTAGAATATGGTCTCATCCGGCTGTGGAACATGCTTGTGTCTGGTAGGTAGATATGCAACTATTAACCAACTGACATGCGAGACAAACAAATTATATCCTATGTGGAGACAATTATCTATGTGTTCATAATGAGAATTTTGGAGCCGCGTTCTGTCGCTAATCGCAACAACTATTCGAGTATACAACGGATGCATCTTTTTGGTTACTACACTGAAAAAAAATTTGACATGAACTTAAATACAAGTTTGCCCTTAAATCAGATATTTAATCTGTCATTGTTTGAAGAACAAATTTCTTTAAATTAAAGAAAATTTAACTGATTTTAAAGAAATTTTCATTCGTTTATAGTAAAATTTCTTACTTCTATGATAAGATATGCATAACACTATGTCATTTTGTCGCTACGTCATAAAATTAAAGAAAAAATAATTGATTGTAGTGCAACTGTTATTAACTCAAGTACACATTTTAATAGTTTGTAAGATTTTTTCCTTAAAAATGTAGAAATTCTCATGACAAGTTTTTAAAAACAATTTACCTTAATTTCCAGTCCCCTTTTCTTTGTTTTTTATACCCTCACTTTAGTGTGACGAGGGTATATATCATTTGCTAGGGAAAAAAGTGTAACACGTCGAAGGAGTGACCTAAGATCCCAAGTATGTTCGGAGGAAATCCGTTTTGGGTCATTTTAAGTCGAATGAGCAATGTCCGTCCGTCTGTCTGTCTGCTGGCTGGTGCGCACGATAACTCTCGAAAGGAGTAACCGATTGACCTCAAATTTGGTATGTGGTAATATTTTTTTCTATCTCCGGCTAAGTTCGAAGATGGGCCATATTGGTCCACTCCTTCTAGTACCTCCCCCACAAAGGGTTAAAATGTTGTGAAATATTGATTCTTTAATAACTGCTATACTACTTATACGAATCTTTTGAAATTCCACACATAGTATTAGCTTATTAGTCGTTATCAACTCGAGAAAAATGGGCGAAGTCGCCACGTCCCTTTTGGTACCTCCCACACAAAGGTACCTTTTTGCACCAAAAGTTAACAGCTTATAACATTAAAACCAGTGTATAAAAATACTTGAAATTTTGTACAGTGTAATATTTTTATAGTGTCTATAGTCCTGTGAAAAATGGGCGTTATTGCCACGCCCCTCTTTGTACCTCCGACACAAAATGCCCAAATCATACCACAATTTAATGTCTAATAACGTTTATACCAGTGAACATAAATGCTTATAAGTCGGCACAGTGCAATGAATTTAAAGTATCTAATGTTCAGCAAAAAAAGGTGTATTTGATAAACCCCTTCTGGTACCTCCCACACAAATTGACAGAATAATTCGAGTAATATTCAATATTACATTACTCACAAAGTGAGGTTATACCTTAGTCGGTTTACCCGACTGAAACTTTCTTACTTGTTGAATTAAAGATTAGTTATCTTTTAAATTAAGAGATCGTTTTTATCTGCGAGAGGACAATTATACTCTTTTTGGTTGCAAAAATGAGAATAATAGTGAGAGTTACAGTGAAGTTTACTTGAAGTTTACTCACTAAATTGGGACTACATTCTGAACCGATTTCCTTAAAATTTTAATTTTAATTTAATTATTTTTGAAGTTCTTCATTCTTTGTTCTGGGTACAAAACGTTTCTTTGCCTTAAATTTCACAAACATACGTTGAAAAATATGGATTCTACAGCGCATAGATGTCAAATCGGTGACAAATAATATGGTGCTTTATCTACGTGTGTGCTATATATAAATCTGAACCGATTTGGACAAATAAAATAATTCGTCGCAAAGATTGGTACAAAAGTTCATCCTGTGCTTTATGGACAGACATGGTTAGATCGAATCTGCTGGTGATTTTGACTCGATCGGTCTAGTTCCAACATTTTTGAGCATTACAGAGTGATAGAGCATCAACATGTTACAGTATTGCAATCCGTTGCATCTAAGTGCAATTCCAACAGTATTTCCGATAAAAATGTAGGACTGACACCACAAGAGCAAAATGCACACCAAACTGTAAAACGAGAGGAATGTAACGGGTTTGTCAATATATTATAAAACCATTCGGTTCTTTTTCAATAAAACTAATGAATTGACAACCTTGCTGATAGTTGTTTGGTATCAACTCGTATTCTTGTATCAACTGAACTGAACACCTAAATCCTTACGTATTCGTAGAATTCGACATGTGTTTAATTATATGCATGTGGTTGAAGACCATATGTTTCAGTTACATTCTGTCTATTGCAAAAATGTAATAGAAACAAATACAAAAAATTGTAGCAAGTTCAAAAACTACTGGGTAGAATTGACTGCAGTTTCGATAGACACCACTCTAACACCGTCAGAATTAATAATATCAATAATGTACGAGGTATGTTCAAAAAATATCGGGAATTTTTAATTTCCGCGGGCTACGTGTATTTGATTTTTGATATTTTTGTAGCGTTATGTTGGTACTCATGCCACTTACTTATGCTGACAAGGTCGGCCATTTTGTTTAGTTAATTTTTGACAGCTGTTGTGCTTCGATGTGTTTTAACTTGTCTTCGATTTTTATCTATTTCAGAAAATGGATCAAAGAATCTGCATGAAATTTTGTGTGAAAAACAAAATAAAGTGCGCTGACGCATTCCGAATGTTGACTGTGGCATATGGTGAAGCTACCTTGGACCAAAGCAACGTTTATCGGTGGTACAAAATGTTCTTAGAGGGCCGAGAAGATGCGAAGGACGAACAGCGTGCCGGACGCCCGAGCTCACAGTTTTCTTTGATTTTAGGCGCGTGGTGCATTATGAGTTCTTGCCACAGGGTAGTACGGTCAATAAAGAATATTACCTGCAAGTTATGCGCAAATTGCGCGAAGCAATCCGCCAAAAACACCCGGAATTGTGGAAGAACAAAAACTGGCTTTTGCACCATGATAACGCCCCTGCACACACATCGTTGCTTGTGCGCGAATATTTGGCCAAACACAACACAGTAATGGTGCCGCAGCCACCGTATTCCCCTGCCCTAGCACCCTGTGACTATTTTTTGTTCCTAAAACTACAAAGGCCCATGAAAGGACGACGCTACGCCACGATTGAGGAGATAAAGACGGCGTCGAAGGAGGAGCTGAACAAGATCACCAAAAAATGATTATTTGAAGTGTTTCGAGGATTGGAAAAAACTTTTGCCAGAAGTGTATTATATCCGAGGGAAATTACTTTGAAGGGGACAAAATAGATATTCATGAATAAATAAATACTTTTTGAAAAAATACAGAATTCGCAAATTTTTTTTGAACATACTAAGTATGTCTTTATTAGGGCCAATAAACGATGCCAGCGCACGCCGCAACCTGGTGATTTTGCACACCATGCTTGAAGCGTACAACCCACTAGTATGCATGTATAATATTTATTTCTTTCAATATTACAATATTTATTTGTTGGCTCCCGCACCACATTTTTCACTATTATTTAAATCGTGCTTGTAATTAGTTCGAAAAATTTTAATTTTTTTAACCACTTTTTATCTATTTACATCTGAATATATTTCGTTTAGTTTTTCTACAATTTTATTTGAGTTTTTTAATCATTTATATTCTTTTGAAGTCATAGGCCTTGGTAGACCTTTTTGGTTTTTGTGTTAAGTTTTGTGCTTTGGTGTATTCTGACACATATAGTAAAATTGTATGGCCAACATTTTTGTAAAACATTTCATCCCCCCACCCCATTTTAAGGGGTGTTTTTTGCGATTTGTTAAAATAGGGCCAAAAATTACAGTTATGTGTGTGAGCTAGAGGGTTAATATGTTCCACAAAAATATTGGGCTTAATATTTTCTATAAAGTTGTTGAACATACCCTACACGAAAAAATAATTTTTGTTACATAATAGTGAAATACTAACAATGTTGAGTTACATTTTTGTCTTTTTGAGCTATTTAAGCTGCCAACACACTTTCAGATTGTATTGATATATTCACAAAAGTTGTTTAGATTTACCTTGACTATAGTTGTGCCAAATATTATTAGTGAAAAATTACGAGTCCCTGAAAGTTATGCTGAAAAAAATGAAAAAAAAATATTTGTTTCGTTCACTTTTACAAAAAAATGTGCGGAAAATTTTTTTAGACACTTTTTGTCGGCATATTCTTAGCTACATTATTGCCAAATATAGTTAAGCGGTATCACCGAGTCTGAATTAGTTGTTGGATAAAAGCTGATAACAGCTTTTTCGAAGTACCCATTGATTTTTTGAAATTTTGGAGGACCATACAAAAAATTGGTCACCAATTTCGTCAAACCGAGTATAGGGTTGTAGTACCCTTTGTTAGTAGAATCGAACCAATACTGTCAAGTCCGTGTATTTTTATGGTAAATTTTTATACCCTACACCACACAGTGGTACAGGGTATTATGACTTTGTGCATTTGTTTGTAACACCCAAAAGGAGAAGAGATAGATCCATTGTTTATTATACCGATCAACTTGTAATCACTTTCTGAGTCGATTTAGCTATGTCCGTCTGTCCGTCTGTAGATATATTCTTGTAATCAAAGTACAGGTCGCAATTATGGCCCGATCTTGATGAAACTTTACACATATCTTTTTTTTGGCCCAAGGACGATCCCTATTTAATTTGGTTAAAATCGGTTCAGATTTGGATATAGCCCCCATACATATGTTAGCCCCGATTTGACATGTAAGCGCTGTAAAAACTTTATTTTATATCCGATCAGTATGAAATTCAGCAGAAAGAGGTCTCTTATTATATTATTGAACACTGTTAAATTTGGAAGAAATCGGTTCAGATTTAGATATAGCCCCCATATATATCGAGCCCTAACCGCAAAAAAGACGTAAGCGCCATCACGATTTACTTTTAATTTGTTGAGGGAAATCGTTTACTTATGAAAAAAGGCATCATGTGTCCAAAATGTATTGCTGTAAAATGTACCGTTATACTAAATTTCACAGTTATATAAACAGTTGTATACATTACATATACATTTAAACAAAAAATAATCGCAAAAGAAACCTTCTCCTCTAAATTTTTGTGGCTGGCGCTTACGTATTTTTGGCGGGTAGGGCTCGATATGTTACCACCGAGTTGACATGTAAGCGCTGTAGAGACTGTATTTTATATCCGATCAGTACGAAATTCTACAGAAGGAGGTCTTTTTACATGAATGAGTATTCAGGGAAAATCTATTCAGATTTATATATAACCTCCATATATATGTTCCTCCTGATTTGGTATTAAAGCGCTATAGAAGTTGTACTTTACTTCCGATCATTAATATTTTCCGGAAAGATGTTTCTCAATTTAGGAACAAATATTGCTTAATTTAGCGATTATCGGCTCAGAATTAGATAATATGTTCCTGCCTACTTACCAATTATTCCAAATTATTATCGCAATGACCTTTATCGCATTGTTAGGGAGGTGTAGGGTATTATATAGTCGGCCCCGCCCGACATTCTGCCTTTCCTTACTGGTTTTTTGTTTGGAAATTTTTCTTTAAAATTTCGATTTCCTTCGAAGGTGCCTTTAGTATTTGAACCTCATATGAAGTATATGTTTTATATATTGATAAAGCCGGGATATACCCTAAATTAAAGAAAATTATGAGGACTACGAATGTAAGTAATAAGACTTACACGAGAAAACAAAAGCTTAGTAGCTGTAGCTAAAATAACTAGAAAATTTTTTATTTTTTTTTTTTCAAAAAAAACGTTTTTTGCCTGCGCGAAGTATACCATAAAAAAAGAAAAAAATCGACAAAAAGATTATTTTACAATTTTTGAAAGCTATAGTCCTAACAAAGAAAGCAATGCCTATTTGCAAAAATTTATAGATAAATGTATACACTATGACCCATATTGTTATAATATGGAAATTAAACAAAAATTTTTCATATTTTTATTTTGGCAATTTTGTTTGGGAGGTACCGAAAGGGGCGTGTCAATAACACCCATTTTTTATATACTATGTGAAATATAAAACCAGTAAGGAATGGCAGAAAGTCGGGGCGGGGCCGCCTATATAATACCCTACACCTCCCTAACAATGCGATAAGGGTCATTGCCATAATAATTTGGAATAATTGGTAAATGGGTAGAAACATATTATCTAATACAGAAACGACAATCGCTAATTTAAGCAATGTTCGTTCCTACATTGAGAAACATCTTTCTGGAAAATTTTAATGATACAACTTCTATAGCGGTTTAATACCAAATCAGGAGGAACATATATATGGAGCTTTAATATAAATCTGAACCGATCTTCTCTGAATACTTATTCATGTAAAAAGACCTCCTTTTGTCGAATTTCGTACTGATCGGATATAAAATACAGTCTCTACAGCGCTTACATGTCAAATCGGGGGTAACATATATATGGGAGCTATATCTAAATCTGAACCGATTTTCTCCGAATTTGGCAGTATTCCTTCATATAATAGGAAACCTCTTTCTGACGAATTCCATACTGATCGGATATAAAATACAGTTTTTACAGCGCTTATATGTCAAATCGGGGGTAACATATATATGGGGGCTATATCTAAATCTGAACCGATTTCTTCCAAATTAAACGGTGTTCATTCATATAATAAGAAACCTCTTTCTGCCGAATTTCATACTGATCGGATATAAAATAAAGTTTTTACAGCGCTTACATGTCAAATCGGGGTAACATATATATGGGGGCTATATGTAAATCTGAACCGATTTTAACCAAATTCAATAGGGATCGTCCTTGGGCCAAAAAAAAGATATGTGTAAAGTTTCGTCGAGATCGGACCATAATTGCGACCTGTACTTTGATTACAAGAATACATGCACAGACAAACGGACAGACAGACGGACAGACGGACATAGCTAAATCAACTCAGAAAGTGATTCTAAGTCGATCGGTATAATAAACGATGGGTCTATTTCTTCTCCTTTTGGGTGTTACAAACAAATGCACAAAGTTATACAGTTATACTGTACCACAGTGTGGTGTAGGGTATAAACATTACACTGTACAAGATTTCAAGTGTTTATATGTGCATGTATTTTCAAAAACGAAAATCGAATTTTCCACAAAAATTCGAATTTTAGAAAAAAAACTTTACCATCCAAAAAATTTTTGGTTTGCTTTTATGCCTCAATCAATACAAATTGGCTAGCACCATCACCTGCCTAGATGTGTAAATCTATTTATCGTGCGGTTATCACACAAAATAATTGGTAAAAACATTGCCTAAATTAGAAAATGTCAGAAAAATAAAAAAAAATAGTTAGTGAGACAAATAAATTTATATTCGTAAATTTTAAATAAACAACATATACTCGTATATCGTATATACGAGTATATATGAGACAAAATTGGTGGATAATTAACAAAGTTACAGGCGTTTAAGTACAAACCCCTAGTGACATTTTTCCGGCAAACATTTTTGTAGAATATTTTAAACCTTAAATTTCCTTTTTGAAAGGACTTTTTTGATTTTCTCGAAAAAAGGTCCGAGTTGACCCATAAAGAGAGGATACAGCGGGTTAAGATCTTCCACAAAAATGATCTACATAAATTTCCATTGTATTACTCTGACAATAAGAAATCTCTCAGACATTAACTTTCAAAATTTTTTTCATTTAGTAAAACGCTCCTTTCGACCAAAAAATTAAAACTTAGACCCACTGTAAAAAGAAACTCAGACCAGCTGAACCAAACGTTTTTCCTACAAAAATTATTATCTACTCAACATGCCCTTTCTGAATTATAGGGTCGCTATTCTGTTCCAATCAAAAACTCGTAATATGTTGGACAGTTTTATTGACTATTTGGTTAACTTTTGTATAGACGGAACAAAAAAGGTGTGACAATTACTAGAAGTTTTATCTCGAGTTGACTGGAATATAAGTTAGAGCATATTTTTTTATCACTGAATTTCGAGGATCTAGAACGGATTAGGGGTTTGAAGAAAATATTACCACATGGAAAAATATCTAGCAATTTGGGCACTACATTCAAGCATTATCGTGAGCTCTAGGCTGACAGATGAAAGATGGACGGATGAACATAGCTCAAATTTAACGTAACAGCTTTGCAGTCGCACTTCTTTAATATAAATATGTCCTTGCAAATCAGGGGACAATGGGCCATTCTTTAGCCAAATAATATTGCAAATAATTCCTCATACCTTATAAGTGTATATATAATTATATATATAAAGACTTTCTGTGCAACCACCACCCCATTCACCGCCCATCAATTACTCCTCACGAAAGACTTAATTTTTCTGCATGCTTGCATTCATATACATACACATATATGTATATGTGTATACATGTATATATGTATATATATATAGACATATGTACATCTAATTCTTTGGCTGCATGCCACTAATTGATCGATTGTCTTTAGCCAAGACTTATGTTTTTGTAGGTTTGTTGTTGCCACACATCTACTGCGACGCGGAGTCGGACAGACTGCTGACGAGACGCAAGTGACGACTAACTATGAATACAATTTACTGGTGCAATACCGCCAACATTATATGTACCGTTTCGTCTGTTCATGACGATGGAGACTTACTTAGTTAGTTATGTCCATTTGTGGTGGAACTTTGGAGCTGACGATCGCTGGTCGCTAGTCGCTTGATGGTGGTGGTCACTGAAGCGTGTTGCATGAATGAATGTTACGACTATTTCGTAGTGTCCGCTGCCGATGTCTTCGGTTTGGATTTGGTGGCAATTGTGTGGTTTTCAGCTTTGGTTGCTTTTCTTCTCCACAGTTATTGTAGAGCTATGCCTTTGGTTGACTTGCATTACGTTTCATTTGCGAAACTCTTCTAGTTGGACATGTCCATTTACCATCTGGGCCACCGGGGACTGGGCACCGGAGGGGTATTATTCGACTGGGCAGCAGTATGGTGGAGCTGTTTCATTTGCCGTACAGTACGATGTACGGTGTCTACTGCCCAGTGCCCAGTGTTGACATGATGTTACATCGTTTGTTATGGAGCGCGGTACCATCACCAAAATGCCTTCTTAGACACACAACCGCAAATGGCTGTGGCGGTGGTGCCACAAGAAAAAAAGCTCCTCGGTAACAGCAATGAGCCACTTGTGCCATTGCCGTCAACCAAGCGCAACAAATAAATTAGAGCGTTAATATTGTTGTTAGTTGGTATTTTTTATGCTATAGCTGTTTTTGTTGAAATTGTTTATTTTCTGTTACATTGTTGGAAAAAAAGTCATTAGAAAATTGGTCACTATTCACTGTCGATAAAACAAATACGTATTAATCACATTTTCGAAAAATCCTTCATAGGACACAAGCTTCCTTTTCGACTTAAAATCTCAAAGAATTGATAGGTATTTCATAAAAAGTGTTATGATTAGAATAACAGTCTTCAAAACCGTATAGTAAATCTCACATTATACGATAATTAATCAATCATTTGTTAAGAAAACTCTCCACAATCATATAAAAATAGGCGTATGCGCAAACATTTTCAAAAGTGCCGCAAATCTGAACACTATACTTACATTACAGGATTAGGATAAACAGCCGGAGTCATCAGCTCACCTGGAGCAGTGCTCTCCAATTCTCAATAAGAAGTCAGTTCTCTTAAGAAGTCAGTCCCTGATCTCATGGCGTGTTCGCCGATAAGAAAGTGTCAGGTCAGAACTGGCACTATCGTAGGTATTTTTTCCTATCTAGTGTGAGGTGACTGATTGACTTTCTCAGATCGAATCCAGGCCAGATTTGTTTAGCTAGCCTTTCCTAGAGTATCCCTACGCCTAGGTCCCTATATGAGGAACAAAGACAGACCAATTTGCCTGTACTCATTTGGTTTAGTGTGTGATACACGTATATACATATATACCCTACAACACACTCTGGTCCAGGATATTTTGAGTGCATTTGTTTGTAACAACAAGAAGGACAAGAGATAGAACCATCGGTAGAAAGAGGTTTCTTACTACAAGAATGAACACTGATTTAGGGGGTCATACCCATATATATAAGTATGTTACACCCGATTTGACATGTAGGCGCTGTAGAAACCGTATTTTATATACGTTCAGTTCGAAATTTGTCAGAGACAGATTTCTTATTACATGAGTGAACACTTCCAAATGCGGGACAAATCGGTTCAGATTTAGATATAGCCCCCATATATATGTTCCGCTGATTTGGTATCAAAGCGCAATAGAGGTTGTATTTTACTTTCGATCATTGCAACATTTGGCAGAAAGAACATTCCTAATAACACTACGCAACAAAAAAATTTTTTTTTGTGTCCTAGACCTAAATTTTTGTTTGTATAGAGTGTGGCATACTGTTATATAAAATCAAAACAAAAATTTTTTTACGGATACATTTTTTTTTAAATTTTTTTATAAAAATACTATTATCGTCGAAGGTACCCTTAGTATTTGCACTATAATTTTTGGAGTATATGCCCGATCAGGTCGAATTATACGTTAAATTAAAGCTATTAATGTGGGCTACCAATGTTGGATATATCTCTTTCACTTAGAGAGACAGTGGTTTAGTAACAGTCATTAAACAAATTGGAAAAAGCAGATTTTTTTCAAAAAAAAAAAATCCTGGGACAAAAAAACATAAAAAATAGAAAAAAAATCGAAAAAAAATATTTTATTTTTAAAAAGTTTGCATCCTAGCGAAGAAAATAATGCCTATTTGAAAAAAAATCTATGGATAAATGTAGAAATTATAGCCCTTTTGGTAAAGGTGAGAGAATTTCAAAAACTCTTTTTTTTTAATTTCTGTTTAAATAGCGATTTTATTTATTACTTTTATTAATATTATGTACATTTGAGTTTATTTACATGAACAAGTTTCATTAGAAGTAATTGTGAGTTCTTTGTTGACGTTTGTAGATTTCGGAATCGGTTTCTCTAATGAGGAACCAAATATAATCTCCCATCATTCTTTCATCCCAGTGCCCTTGCTAACGCCGCTCGATGGACTTAAATTCTTGGTGAAACCTTTCGCCATGTTCGTCACTTACGTCGCCAAGATTCTCAGGGAAAAAGTTTAAATGAGAATGCAAGAAATGAATTTTGAGGGACATGTTTACACCTGTTGGAATACATAAAGCGAAAAATAAGTTGGAAGAATACAGTCATATGAGTTATATACATAAATATAAAAAAAATATATTTCTAACCAATTTCTCATAATTTTTTAACAAATCATTAAACATTGTTTCATATTGCGGGCTTTTATGGGATCCAAGGAAATTTGAAACTACAAGCTTACATGACCTCCATCCAATTTCATCCGACGTCAAATATGATTCGAAATTCACATCCTTCATCAGTTTCCTTATTTTAGGCCCATCAAAAACTCCTTCTTCGATTTTTTGAAAAGAAAGACTTTTAAATAAACTTTTTAAATATGAGAGTGAATTGCTATCTTTCCTTAAGGCTTTTACAAAATTTTTAAAGAGTCCCAGCTTAATATCGGCTATACACCACACTGTGGTACAGGGTATTATTTAAGTATAAAATGTCCCAAAAGTAAATTTATGTAAACAATTTATACATGAATTACAAAATTTATATATCAGAGTTATTCAATATTACGAGAGTGATGTAGGGTATTATATAGTCGGCCCCGCCCGACTTTATCCTTTCCGTACTGGTAGGTAGTGTCACGATTCAAACAATATATTACCCAAGTGTCTTTCCAAAATTATCAATATGTATATGTATATAAATCAAATGTTGTTATTAACTGACGAATTTTGTTAAATCAAACCAGTGAGGAAAGTTCAAACTCTAAACGGTTATGTTATGTAATTTTAGTGTATAAAGATTTATGGTGGCAATAGCAAATAAAATATGTGGGTTAAACCGGCTAATGTATACCCTCACTTTGTGAGTAATGTAATATGGAATATTATACGAATTAACCTGTCAATTTGTGCGTGAGGTACCAGAAGGGGCTTAACAAATACACATATTGTTCGCTGAATAGTATATAGTTAAAATATATTGCACTGTGCCGAATTACACGCGTTTACGTGCAATGATACGTTAAATTTATGAACTATTCAATTTTAGTAAGATTTGGCCATTTTGTGTGGGAGGTACAAAAAGGGGCGTGGTGATAAGGCCCATTTTTCATAGGGCTATAGGTACTTTAAAAGCGTTACCCAATTTTATATTATTTTCGTGGAATGGTACTCACGCTATAAGCTGTTAACTTTTTTTACAAAGTGGTACCTTTGTGTGTGAGGTACCAAAAGGGGAGTGGCAATAACGCCCATTTTCCACTGAACTGTAGGCACTATAAAACCATTATGAAATAAAGTCCATTTGTGTGTGAGGTACCAGAAGAGCGTGTCAATAACCCCCATTTTTCACTGGACAGAAGGCACTATAAAACCATTACACTGTTTTTGGTCACTGGTTTTAAAGTTATAAAATGTTAACTTTTGGTGCAAAATGGCTCATTTGTGTGGGAGGTACCAATAGAGGCGCGGCAAATTCGACCATTTTTCTCATGGTCATAGCGACTAATGTACTAATACTATGTGTGGAATTTTAAAACATTCGAATAAGTAGGGTAGAAATTATTATACAATCAATATTTCATTAAATGTTAACCATTTGTGGCAGTAAGTATTTGATAAACAACTGAATGTCTTGAAAGGCCATTCAAGACATTCATTGCAGAGGTTTAATATATATTTTCATGCCATAATTTTAAAGTCCAAATGCCGTTTATTTTCGGTACGATATTTTCATATCACTGAATTTAGAACTATACTGTCTTAGAAAGAATGCAATTATCGTTCATAAACTTATAGACAAATTACTATTTTAAAGATTTTTTGTTTTGGTCTGAACTGTCCGATAGTCATACAACGATCCTGGATATACTCGTACAAATGCCATTAATTACAACATGTTATGAATTTAACTACAATATGTAACTGATTTAAAGTCGTTTTATGACTTTAATTGAAGTCCAAGATGTAATTCATTTAAAAACGTTTCATGACTTTAATTGAAGTAATATATGTACTTATTTGAATTGTCGTAGTCTTTGGCGCCAAATCAAATCCAAGATCATAAAAGTTAGGATAATTTAATTGATTCTCAGTACTCTTTTTTTTAGTATACGGACCAAAAATGTAACACATCGAAGGAGTGACCTAAGACACAAGTATGTTAGGCGGATATCCGTTTTGGGTCATTTTAAGGCGAATGAGCAACGTCCGTCCGTCTGTCTATCTAGTTGTCCGTCTGCTGGTACGCACGATAACTCTCTTAGGAAGTAATCGATGGACTTCAAATATTATATGTGGTAATATTTATTTTTATCTCAGGTTATGTTCTAAGATGGCCATATTGGTCCACTCCTTCTAGTATAGATGTTTAATAACATCTATACCACCTATCGAAATCTTCTGAAATTCTAGTATTACTTTGTTAGTCGCTATCACATTGTGTGAAAATCCAACTCCCCTTTTTGTACCTCCCACATAAATGGACCATGTTGCACCAAATATTAACAGCTTATAACTTTTAACACTAGTGCATACAAATACGTAAAATTGTGTACAGTGTCATGTATTTATAGCACCTACAGACTGTCGAAAAATGGGCGTTATTAGCACGCCCCTTTTGGTACCTCCAACACAAACGTACCATTTGTACAAAAAGATCACAGCTAGTAAATACTCAAAACTTTTGCACAGTATAAAGTTTTTTTAAATTCCTACAGTCCCGTTTTAGTACCTCCTATACAAAAAGAGCCAAAACATACCAAAATTAAATAGCTCATAATATTAGTACATATGCCAGTGCATATTTACATTGCTCACAAAGTGAGCGTATAAAATATTCTAGCGGTTGTAGCTTCTTATTTTAAAGTCTATTGATGAACAAATTCAATATGATATACCCACTGAGACAAAAGTAATGGCCTTTGATGTTATATTCTCAAGAAAAATGCAAAAAAGAGTATACAAAAAGTTATTTAAAAAAGTATATTCGAAAATTTCCACTATCAATAAAAACCTAATTTCTGTAATTATTTTAAAACTAATTTTGTTCGCAGTACTTAACCGAGGAAGTAGCCGTGGTCCTGCAAAAAAAAATATTTAACTTCATTTAACATATTTTTAATATTAAATTATTACAAAGCAAAAGCGATGTTTTTGATTTCAAAGAAAATAATTTGGAAACAAAATTTTAAATATTATATATTTTTTAACAAATAAGTTTGATTTTAAACTCAAGAAATTTTGTTTGTAACGCATATCGTTCATTCCATGTGAAACCGAATAAGGTATTCAAAATAAATTAGCATATCGATTCTCCGTTCAAAACAAAATATTTTATAGTTGGCGCAAAAAAAATACAAAAAACTTTTCCAGATGTTATTAGCATATGAAATCTGAAGGAAATAGGAAATTATTCTCAAAGGGCGTACGTAAGGACTCATTTTAATGGTCAAAAATTGTTTTTTTATAGCAGGGCTTTATTTCCGTGTCCTTAACGTTTTTGATTGCATCCGATGCATCTGCAAATTTAATTTGCATTTTACACATCATTGACACCAACTTAAAATTCTATGAAAAATATAGTTATGCAGCCCCATATATTCTAAATGAATGCTGAAAATGCGAAGATGGTGTTCAGCCCTGATCTTTTTAAAAAAAATATGTATTAAAAAATTCCTGAGATGTGAACATTGCATTTGTTATATTTTAAAAACGCGTTTGTGGATTTATACAAATTATAGCTCTTCTTGAAGGTGTTGAGTAGGACATTCTCGATATATCCGAAAATTCGCCAATATTTGCATATATCGTTATTTATTTTTCCTCTTAAATTTTAATTTGCATACTGGACCAGGAAAACACCAGCATAGACATGTGAAATATATATAGGCATATAGTCCTATCCAATCAGAGCTGATCCCGTAAATTTAAATCTGGTGTTTTCTTCAGTTTCTATATAACAGAATTTTTACTTAACAATGTCAGAAATCTTAATTATATTTTATTGGAATTATTCTGTCTATTTTGTGATTTCAATATATTTCATAGTTTATAAAGGAGAATCATTGGCATTTTTAGTAGACGTTGTTTTAAAAAAGAACGAGGCTGAATACCGTCTTGAAATTTGTACACGGGGCAAAATCGCCTTTTTTGAAATGTTTGAATCGAAAGAAAATATATTTGGAATACAAATTTTTAAATATTATTTATTTCTGAGCAAATAAATTTTATTTGAAAATCAATAAAATATATTTGGAACTCATATTTAAATATGTTACAACATATAATATTTGCAAACTAAGTTTTTCAAATAAAATATGTGTTTTAATACAAATAAAATTATTCTTTAGGATTTTCTTCAATATATTTTATTTAAAAACAATTTTCGAATCTTTTGTTGAATTTTCCGAATTTCAGTTTTAATTTTTTTTGGTTTCGAATTGAACTCCCAGTTATGATACCAAATCCAGCAGTAACTTCTGTTTTAAATCAATCGTTTAAAATTTCTGAGTATTCCAAGCCATCATTAGTTGCCAATCCTCCAAGTCTTATATTTCGATCCAAGATTATACGATTTCAATTATTATTATTTATTATTTTTACGTCATGAAAAATTTCTAAAAAATTAACTTTAAATTACTGAAATATTAAACACAATTTAGGTATTTTCTGAATACCTAAATGCAAATAAATATTTGCTTCGGAAAACAAATCGTCCAAAGTAAACACATATTGCGATGTACAAAAAGATTTGTTTAGAACAACATCTTCCCAAATATAAATTTGTTTGTGTGTACCAAATACTATATGTTTAGAGTGTACCCTAAACATATATATGTTTCAAGCCGAATATGTTTGGGACAATATACTACAGAAGCGATTTTTTTCCGCGTGTAAGGTCAGTTAAGGCCAAATAAGGCTCCATGACTATATTTTTCTCAGAATTTTAAGTTGGTGTCATTGATGTGCAAGATGCCAAATTAAGTTGCATATGTACCTGAATCAGTTAAGACTTGAATTAACCAGCCTTAATATCCGTCCACGCGTTTGCTAATACATAACTTCCAAAATACACCGTCTCAGATATGTTTCCAAATTTTTCAGATTTCAGATGCTTATAACATCTGAAAAAAATGTTTGGTTTTTTCTCGCCAACTACAAGAAGATTAATTTCCACATTTAAACTCATACAAATTTTCAAGACAATCGGCAATGTCGACAAGATTTTTTCCACAAGTCGTTCGGTTTGATATGGAATGAACGATATATATTATATACTAGCGGACCCGGCGAACTTCGACTCGCCCCAATTTAACGCCTTCAGATAAACTCCAGAGTGATAATAAAACACAGATAGTTAAAATTTTAATGCGATTTGTTTAAGAGGAATCGAAATCAGTAGAGAGCGATGTGATAAACAACAAACAACGAAGACGGAAGACAGGCAACGTACAGATGACCGTGCGAAAAACAGGGAAATTCGAGATTAATTCCACAGACTTCCTACGATTGGTCTTGAGATTTATTGATTGTCATCGCAAAAGCCAATCGTACAGGGAACTGAATCCGCTTGAATTGGAATGAAAGATCAGTTGGAATAATCGGAATTCGTGGGATAAGGACTTTCTCTTGAATTTTCCCTTGATGATCGTCGCCTGAATCACATTGTCCATCAGTTTCATAATGGACAACCACGAACTATGCACAATTTCGGATGATTCAGATTCCTCAACATGATTATGATCGATTCCACCTTCAGCTGTAAATTATGCGGCGGAGCTCCTGGCACATCAAGCGACGTCGATTTTACTTTGAATAATAAAATTCATGCTATCGACGTCCTTATTCTTCGCTGCTAATATTGCCCGTTCACTAATCTAATCGAGATTTGGAAACACTTTGGTGATGAGTTCCTCCTTCGACGATGTGAACTCGTAAACATTTGCCGGGATCAATATCAATGCAGTGGAAACATCAACAGTAATTTGGCCATTGCCAAGCGCCAACAGTTGTTTCGAGAATTCAAGAGCCGATGAGTCGTTCTGCAACGCGACTCTCATGTTCGTGGTCAATTTCAACTTCTTGACATGCCGCCACAAAGACCACGATTTCAGGCATGCATTAATTTCATCGGCAGTAGATTTCGGGATGACGGGAAGCGTTTGACGAAAATCTCCGGAGAGCAATATCATAGACTCACCAAATTGTCTCAAATCACGTCGTAAATCCTTCATCGTTCGGTCAACTGCCTCCAGAGCTCGTTTATGCGCCATCGTGCATTCATCCCAAATTATGATTTTGCAATGCCCGCAATCCAATAAGATAACCTTACCTCTTATACTCAATCTTATTTTCTGAAAAAATGTTCGAATTGATAAATATCGCGTTGAATAATTAATTGATTGTAATGCTTGTACCGTTTGCCGATGTGATACGCGAAATCAGTGTAACAATACCCAAAACTCGAATGAATTGCAGCAAGAAAAATAGCACATACTCGTACATATGTTTAATAGAAAACTTTTTTGTTTAACAGAAAATTAATAAAAAAATTTGGATTGAAAAAGAGAGCAGTAGATAGGAACAGTAGGAATCTCGCAAGAAATAGCATTTTTCGATTTTCCCAATTTTCCGACTTTTCCGGAGGGTTTTCCCAAAATTTTCTTTCGTAACAACTTTCTCCTGGCAAATACGAACAACTGAAAAAAAAATTGAGCCAAATCGGTCCAGCCGTTCTCAATTGATGAATTACTATACATTTTTCACACCATTTATATATATATATACTAGCTGGACCCGGTCCACTTCGTTGCCCCAGACTTCAGATTTCCGATCCCGTTAATTTTTGGACTAATTACGTAGACTGACACCAAATATATATGCACATAATTACAGTGATCTCTCTAACAAATTGCTCAAGATATATCAAACACAAAATTTGATTGGCTTATATGGGCGGGGCCACTCCCATTTGTCCGACCCCCCCCATTTTTGGACCAAGCACATAGACTGCCACCTAATATATATGCACACAATTAGAGTAATCTCGCTAATAATTTGTGCGTGTTATGAAAATTTCAAAATTGTGTTTATATTGGCGGGGCCACGCCGATTGGTCCAATCCCGCCCATTTTTGCACCAACCAATTAGACTACCACCTAATACATATCCACAAATTACAGCACTCTCGCTAACAAATTGTGCAAGATATGTCAATTTAAGATCATTGTTTATATGGGCGGGGCCACGCCCATTCGTCCAATTCCGCCTATATTTGGACAAATCACGAAGACTACCACCAGATACATGGCACAAAATTACAGCACTCTCGCTAACAAATTGTGTAAGATATCTCAATTTCAAAATTTGGCTTATATGGGCGGGGCCACGCCCATTGGCCGATGCCGCCCATTTTTGGACCAATTGAGTAGACCACCACCTAATACATATGCACAACATTACACCACTCTCGCTAACAAATTTTGCAATATATATCAATTTAAAAATTTTGTTTATAAGGGCGGGGCCACGCCCATTGGTCCAATCCCGCCCATTTTTGGACCAATCACGAAGACTGCCTCCAGATACATATGCACAAAATTACAGCTCTCTCGCTAACAAATTGTGTCAGATATCTCGATTTCAAAATGAGGCTTAAAGGTGCGGGGCCACGCCCATTGGTCCGATCCCGCCCATTTTTTGACCAATCACGTAAGTCGCCAGCAGATATATATACACAAAATTGCAACCCTATTCACCACGCCCCACACATGTACATTCTGTGAAAATTTCAAGAAGATCGGTTCAGCCGTTTAGACGTCTATACGGTACAAACAAACCAACAAACAAACAAACACACATTCTTCTTTATATATATAGATAAGATATAAGATAATAAAATATATTTGCGAACTGACTTTTAAAAATAAAATGTGTGTTTACACACAAACAGAGTTATGGTTTAAGAATTTTTCCAAACACATATATTACATTTAAAAAAATTTAAATATTCCCAATCATCACCTGTTGTCAGTCCATCGGAGCATTTTATCGTCCATCGGAGCATTTTATCGTTACCCAAAATTCTAAGATTTGAATTTTTATTGGATTTTGCTAACATAAAAAATCTCTGAAAAAAAAACTGAAATAAGTACATGGGAGCTATATATAAATCTAAACCAATGTAATTCACGTTCGACAGTATTCGTTCCTGGATCAAGGAACTAATTTGTGCCAAATATCATAATGATGGGATTTAAACACACAGCTTTTATGGCGCTTAGATGCCAAATCGGAATGATCATATGGTGGCTATATCTTAATCTGAACCGATTTTCACCAATTAATAAGTGCTCGCCAAATTTATTAAAGCGTAATTCCGACGCGTGCTTTGAATATATCTACAGACAGACGGACGGACGTAGCTAAAATGAAACAGGAAGTGATTTGTGTGTGTCAAATATTATGTATTTGGAGTGTACCCTAAACATATGTTTATAGCAATCAGAATGTGTTTGAGACAATGTACTCGTACTACAGAAGCGTGTAGCAATTAGTGCACGCTAAAAAATCGCTTTTATAGTATATTGCCCCAAACATTTTCGACTTGAAACGTATATATGTTTAGGGAACACTCTAAATAATATTTAATATTTGGTGCATAAAAAAGATTATATATTTGCTACGATGTTGTTCTAAATTAAACCCTTGTTTCCGTCCATATATATATTTTATTTTGGACTACTTTTTCCGAAACAAGGATTTATTTGCAAGTTAATTTTTTGAAATTTTTAATCTTTGTAAAAATACTTTGTAATTGAAATCGTACACGCTGAAAAAAACGCTTCTGTTGTATGTTGTCCCCAAAATATTTTGCTTGAAACATACGAGTACATATGTACTCGAAAGAAAATATATTTGGAACACAAATTTTTAACTATTATATATTTCTGAGCAAATAAATTGTATTTGAAAATCAATAAAATTTATTTGGAACGCCTATATTAATGTGTTATGTATGTATATATGTGTTTATTTTTTGTTTGTATCAACAAATTTTAGGAAGTTCTCTAAATATATTTTATTTAAAAAAGATTTTCATGACGGCAAATTTTTCGACTTTTATTTTAAAATTTTCTTTGATTTCGAGTTTTACCTTATAATTTAAAATGACATAAGTAGCAATAAAATGTGTGTATAGCACAAATTTGCAAATAAATATTTATTAATAAAAGTAACCTTTCGATGTTTTTTGGCTGTAATTTAAAAAAAAATGAAAAACTTTGATTCTTCTCGTGGATTATTTTTATTTGGTCTTTTAATTTTTTTTACATCAAGTCGAGAATATGATGTCATGTAAATGGCCGCCGCCACAGTTGATTGTCATTTGAGCCCTTTATATGGCATTTTCCATCACTTTGGCCAAAACTTCCGGCGATAGGTCCTCACATTCTTGACGGATATTGTCTTTAAGAGCTGCAAGAGTCTGAGGCTTGTTGACATAAACCCGCGACTTCAAAAAGCCCCACAAAAAGAAGTCTGGAGCGGTCAAATCAGGCGATCTTGCTGGCCAGTGCAAATCGCCAAAACGGGAGATTAGCGCCCGAGAAATGCATCCTTCAGCATATCGGTTGTGGCACGTGCAGTGTGTTCCGTTGCACCGTCCTGTTGGAACCACATGTTTTCCAATCCCAATTCATCAAGTTGCGACAAAAAGAACTCGTTGATCATTGCTCTGTAGCGCTCACCATTCACAGTAACCGTTTGGCCCGCGACGTCTTCGAAGAAAAAAGGTCTTTGAGCGGGTGTAATGGCTCTTCGTGGGTTACATGCTGATTTTCAGTGCCCCAGAAGCGTAAATTTTGCATATTTACGTACCCGCTAAGATGGAAATGGGCCTCATCACTCATGATTATTTTTGATGAAAAATCATCTTCCTCTTGGTGGTGATTAAGGATGGCTTGAGCGTATGTTAGACGCGATTGGCGGTCAGCAGCTAACAGCTGATGCACCGTCTGGACTTTGTACGGAAACATCTTCAAATCTTGTACCAAAATTCGCTGTAGAGACCGTCGACTGATACCCATTTGCGTGGCACGTCGTCTGGTCGATGTCGACGGCGCTTCCATGACATCCTCGGCTACAGCAGCAATATTCTCTGCAGAACGGCTACTCCGGGGTCTGCCACGCCTGGCAGCATCTCGTGTTGTGCCAGTCTCTTCGAGGCGAGCGGCTAAACGTCGCAGTGTTTCACCAGTAGGCGTTGCACGGCCAGGAAATCTGCGACGAAATTCACGTTGTGCCAAACCGACCGATTATTGGTCAAATAAATAGTCAGCAATATTCCGCGTTCTGGAGCAGTGTAGCGTAACATTGTTTATTAACGTGTATTTCGCATATGTTTACTACACAAATATCAAAACAGAACTGACATTAGGGGCCAATCGCAAAATTTATAGCATTTTCTGATAGGAGGATTACTGTTGCGCCACCTTGTATATCTTGTTCTAATGTATTAAAATATGTGCTTCAAATAAATTTAGTTGATTTTCAAATAATTTTTTTTTGTTCAGAATATATATATAATATTAAAAAAACTCTGTTCCAAAAAGATTTTTCTAATTCAAACAAATCAAAAGTGGCGATTTCCCCCGTGCATACAATGCGAGATTATAATTTAGTAGTTTTGTTATTTGTTCGCAAAAAATTAAAGGCTACCAACGTATTGGTTCAATGGCCACAACTGTAGTGATACTTGACAAGAGGACTATCAGCACGATTGAGACAATATTTCACTAGTTACACATGTGTACTGAAAATATATACATATATGAAATAAAATTGTGGTAGTATGCAATTCATGGGAGACAACAGCAACAACTAAAGCTGGCAAATATTTCTTAATAAACACAGAAGTACATCTAGCCAAAAAAAGCTCATTGCTCTTATGCATCATGTTCACTTCTAAAAACTTATGACAGATACTATTTCATAAAACGATTAATAAATTCAATACGAGTTTTTATTGAATGAAACACACAGAGAACGTAGCAAATCAACGGATGCTTCAGAGGAAGAATCAACAGAGATAAAAACAAGAAACAACTCATAGATAATTCAATGAAAATCTTTGCCAGCCAACATAGCAAAAACAACATCAAAAGTTCTTAAAAACCGGGAACAAAAAAAGAAGGTCTTCAATTTCATCAAAGTCGTGACTTTGTGTCACGTTTTGGCAGTCAAAGCGCGCAAAAATAACAGAGACCGGCCACAGCCTCGACAGCAGCAGAAGCACAACATCATCAGCAGCAGAAGTAATATAACAACACCAACAATTACAAGATCAACGAGTATTGAATGAATGAATAACGAATACCATTGAACTCGGTAGTGCATAAACCAAATTGGTTTTTTTCTCTTTGGGATCTCCTTTTCGGTTGTGTGTAGTGCACACAAAGTACAGAAGTGTTTTTGAAAATCCAAAGCAATTCACTTGGCCAAATTGAAATTCATTTTTTTCCGCCAAAGGAGTAGTTTCAAATGTTATTGATGACGATTGGCACCGATTGCCAGGTGCCATACAAAATATACATGAAGTATGATTCTGAAGAAAATATTATCGTTTTGACGATTCATTCTTATCACAAGTGGGTTAAGAAATATATACCCCCATTCGCCACTGAAGAGTACAACAAAAATATTGTTAGAACTCCTGTACATGCAGCATGTTAGAAGTGGAGAGATGCATTGTGAATACTTTAAACAGAGAGATAGCTTATACTCCAAATGATAGTCCCTAGTCAATTACGACGGGCTTAGATGCTACTCATAGAATGTAACCTGTTTGACACACAATGTTATCAACACCACGAATATTGGTACCAGAAAGATCTGTCAGACTTCCTAAAAAGGTTGACACCAGTGTATCAGAAGTCGTCCCCACTTATTTTTCATCTTCATAGCTTCTGCAGAAGTAATTGGAGTCAATACCCCACCTTCTGGCATTTTCGCCGATCAGACTGTGTCCCGTCTGAACTGACACTAACGTAGACAGTTTTATCCTCTCTAGTGCGAGGATATATTTTGACTTTCTAAGGTCATATCATGGCCGGATTTGTCTAACTACCCTAACGAGGCGATTCCTGCCATCTTGTACTGCATCAATGCCTTTTGCCTAAGCTAAAGTGAAGCACCAATATATGCAATTTCTTCGAGAATTTTTAATTTCATCCCTTTCCTAGCAAGTTCATCGGCTTTGCAGTTCTTTACAGTGTACTCCGAAGCCAACCTTATTCCTGTTATTCTGCAAACTAAATTCTTTGTGGTAGGTATCTTAGTGGCGAAGTTCCTCTCGTAGGTGTAAACCCTTGAAATATAGTCCACTCAGTCGGTTACCATAGCAGTACATTGTTATAACTCATAGTTCTTATACCTAAACAGTGATGGACACTTCAATTGTAATACCGCTCTGGTGACAACTACTCTCGCCAACATATAACTGGACAGCAGACGGAGTATGAATTCTAGAGACTCAATCGTTGATGTCTTTAAAGCACCGCATATGCAAGCTGTTTTTCTAAACATTCATCAGTTGATTGGTGATTGATAGCTTATCAGTCACCGTCCACCATACCACAACGCTGTCCAATAGTATTGGCCGAACTAGTGCTCAATACATATATCCAATGGACGTTTTTAAGAGAGAGCTTCCAAAGTTTTACTAAATTTTCCTATAGAAATATAAGGCGACATTGCTCTTCCTTACCCGTTCCTTACACTTTGAAAAAAGACTACCTCAATTCCATTGAGACGAGGAGAATCTACATGTGTAATCTTATACTTTGTAATAAAGAGAACTAATTCCGTTTTGTTTGCCACGATTTTGCAGCCACAAAGCTCTAGATTTATTAGGATTATATTCACAGTTAGATTCTAAATTAGTGGATTAGCGGTACTAATCGCGGTGGTCACTTTAAAAAAAAAACCGTTGAATTGTTGCCCGAGATTTGTTGTTATGCGTCTTCTATTGAGCAAACTCTGAATTAGTCTAAGCAAGCTCTTGTTTACACTTAGATGCGACAGCTCCACAATTACCGCATTTGACTGAATGTTGTTGAAACCACCTTCAATGTGAGGAAATGCTACCATGGTGAATTCTATAAAATGTAGGGACGATTCGATAACGCTCACCAGTTCATGCAGGACCATATCTGTATACTTGACCTTGTTGTAACTATATAGTTTCCCG
The DNA here is from genome assembly GCA_963930755.1 of Eudasyphora cyanicolor. Classification (NCBI taxonomy): domain Eukaryota; kingdom Metazoa; phylum Arthropoda; class Insecta; order Diptera; family Muscidae; genus Eudasyphora; species Eudasyphora cyanicolor. The sequence goes on along the minus strand of OZ005736.1, from coordinate 167,680,010 downwards.
TCAAGAGTTTTGTATCGACGTTTTTTCTGCCCAGAGAATCTAAGAGCCTTTCTAAATCTTTCAGAGGGAAGGAGGATGGACTAATTGGCCTGATTACATTTGGCCTAGTGTTTAATATATTTATCGTTTTGGATATGAATACCACTTTAGTATCCCTCCATCGATTGGGGATATACGAGAGCCTTATACAGCTTTCACACATTTTCTCCAACTAGGGGATAATGTGCTTCAACATTTTATGGATTTATACTGGAGAAATGCCATCTGGACCAGGTGTTTTTAACGTCTCAAAGCTGTTAAGCGTCCAGCTTAGTCAGCATTTGGCATTCAGTCAAGACACTAGTGATATAAATACGCAACCCGCCTTTTTGCTGATCCCGTCGATCCTCGAGCTCTGTTCGGAAGTTCCCTGAGAAGTGTGTGTCGAGCAGTATTTCGAGCGCCAGATCGCTGTTTCTTGACCAGTTTTTATCCCTATCTTGCAGATAACCTACTGTACATGGCGTTGTGGATAATCTTCATAAGTTTTGCGGCATCTGAGACCACTTTTCCGCTTCTCTACAGAAGGTATACCAATAACGTCTTTGCGATTTCCCAAGGTCCTTTTTTGAGATTTGGAGTTTATAGGCATCCCAGTTATTAGCGATAAATTTGGACTTGTTTAATAGCTTTATCTCCAAAAGTAGTATGTACGAGTACATGTTGAATATTTCCTGAAGGATTTACAAAAAGTTTTATGTGAAGGGAGTTTTGTTGGTTTCCTATAGTGTTCAGGGATGCCAACTTAGTGCTTTTCGCACCAGATTTAGTGCTTTTCAGACCCCCCAATACGCGAAAAGTGTTCACTTAGTGCCAAACGAAAAAAACACTAGGTGTATGCTTTTCATGTTTTTTGTTGGTGCTTTTGACGCTTTTCGTAGATTTGTCAGATCAAATCTGGCTACTGTGTTATCAACATTTAAATATTGCTGTTATCACTTCTGCAGTTTAAATTTTATTGAAATTTAGACTTACAAAAAGTAAAAGAAATGGCTTTTTAATACCATACAAAATTATTACCGACAGGGTTGTTGCCGAAAAATTGTGGTTTTATAAGTTACATGTTTCATTATTAATTATACCCTTCACAATTCTGCGGTACAGGGTATAATACTCTTGTTTTCGATCAGATAATTGTAGGGTCCTAAAATATTGCCCATGGATCTCATGACACATTCGTCCGCATATCCGGCTTTGGGAGTTATCAGGAACTGGTTGATGATTACATTAGAAGTAGGATCAGCATTGCCTTCTTCTTAAATAGTCAGCACGCTTACCTAAAAGGTAGATCGGTAGATTCTGCTCCACATTATGTTTGATTGTGATGTGCAGGTCGTATTTAAGGTTTGATTGTGATGAAATTTAGCGCACTGCTCTTTTTTGATCCAAGCACGATCCATAATGAAATTGGTCACAATCGCTTCTGATTTACATATAGCTCCCATATACATATATGTAACTCCGATTTGACACATATGTACTGTATAATTTTTTAAACGAGCTGAATAGAAACTGACACAAAGACTTCTCTTGATACACTGAGAGATAATACTAAATTTGAAGAAAATCGGTTCAGATTTAGATAAAGCTGGAAAACCAAATTTTATATCCGATCACTGCGAAATTCGCCAGAAAGAGTTTTCTTCTTACATGAATAAACACTGCCAAGTTCGGTAAAAATCGGTAAAGATTTAGATGTAGTTCCCATACATATGTTAAAGCCGATTTGACAAGAAAGTGCTGTAGAAACGGTATTTTATATCCGATCACTGCGAAATTCGGAAGAGATAGTTTTCTGATTACATGAACGAACACTGCCAAATTCGAGGAAAATCGGTCCAGATTTACATATAGTTCCCAAATATATGTTACACCCGATTTGATATGTAAGCGCTGTAAAAACAGTAGTTTATGTCCGATAAATACAAAATTCGGCAGAAAGAGGTTTCTTATTACATGAATGAACACTGCAAATTTTAGATATAGCCCCCATATATAAATTGCACCCGATTTGACATGTAAGCGCTGTAGAAACCGCATTTTGTCTCAGAGACAGGTTTCTTAATACATGAGTGTACAGTGCCAAATTCGTGGCAAATCGGTTCAGATTTAGATATAGGTCCCATATACAGGGTGCCTGATGAATATTGCTACATTAAGAAGCAAAAAATAAAGCTCATTAAATTTAATTAAATATAGCTTAATTAGTTTTAAAAATAATGGAATTTAAATGCCCCCCTGCTCGTTGATGCATGTGCGGCATCTTACCAAAAAGTTGTTCATTACTGCTTGGAGAGTTGAGACGGGAATTGTTTCTCGAATGGATTGCTTTAGTTCATTCAAATTTGTTGGTTTTGCTTTGTAGACTTCCTGTTTGCAATAACCCCACAAGAAAAAGTCAGGTGCAGTAAGGTCAGGCGACCTGGGGGGCCAACGGAATGTGGAAGACAGTTCAACATGTTTCCGTCCTCTTCCACCATTTGAAACATCTTCTGTAAAAATTCCAAGCGAATCGGGAAGTCTGCTGAGTTCACTTTGTTGGCCATTTGAATTTTATATGGGAATAACTCCAAATCTTTGTGCATAATTGACTGCAATGACTGTCTGCTTATACCCATTTGAGCAGATAAGGTTCTTGTCGAAACTCTTGGATTGTTTTGTATGGCATCAGCTACAGTAGGGATTATTTCCTCCGTCCGAAGTAAAGGGTTTCGATGGTAAGGTCTTATGTTGACTGTCCCATGCTCGGAAAAATTTTTAACAAGTCTCTTTATGGACCATCTGCTCGGAGGATTGCCGCCAAACGTGCCCCTATACTCTCTTTGAACCGAAACTACGGACTTCAGTGCGTAATAGCGGCGGACAATCCAAATTCTTGTTTAAGTGTCCCAGTTATCCATTTTTGTTAAATCTAAAAATCAATCTGCAAATAAAAAAAAATTAACCAGATTCATTAAATAGAAAAAAAGTTATTAAATTTTTTTTTTGGTAGCAGCTTTCATCGGCCTGTATATGTTCCCCCGATTTGATATAAAAGCGCAATACAAGTTGTATTGTACTTACGATCATTGCAACATTTGGCAGAAAAAAGTTTCATCTTAATAATATAAGAAATTAAATTGGGGATAATTGGTTCAGATTTATATATAGCCACATATATACTATGTTCCTGCCTATTTATATTTAAGCGCTACTGAAACTGTATTTCACGTCCGATCTTTATATTATTTGGCAGAAATGAGGTTTTTCACCCAAGTCGATGGAAATCTGTTTTGATTATGTATATCTACATATATGTTTCTTCCGATTCTTGATCTATGAAAAAATGCTGCGCATTTTAAGATTATGGTTTTAGATCTAGTTTATCATGATCAACATCTTCAAATCCTCCTTGGAATAAGGTGGAGCTAAGTACTTTGTTAACTGACACGAAGCCAATTATTTAAAATTATTATCGCAATGCTCATTTTCTCTTTGTTAGGGAGGTGTTGTATTTCCTTACTGGTTTCATATCATTAAGTGTCATTTAGTCCAGAAATCGTCACTTCTGGCAACACTGACGGAAATTATTGTTTTCTACTTTCTTTAATCTTTAATCTCATTTCCTCCTCTGAGCATGATCCAATTTCAGCAGCCAAATACAATTTATGGTAATCCCCAATATCAGTCATTCTAAAAACATATTTCATATATTATTTATTGCCAAGTTTTCCTCCTCTAGCACATGTCAAGACCGGTAATATTACAATTCATAAAAGTTTTGGGATTCACTATTAAAAATCACCGATTTCTGGATAATTTTAAGGTGCGATCTGCTGTCTCCCCAATTTAATATACACTACAATACAATTGAGCCTATTGAAGATTTTAAAAACATCTTATATATCGTTTCTATAATACAGAAGGATAGTAAGTGAAGATTTTTCTAAATCTTGTTTTTTAAATATTCAGTTAAGATATGTAAAAACGCTATTTCAAGAAAATTGTTAAGTTCTTTATAAATAAAGGTAACGCGATATACATGGCGGTTTCTAGGGTGCAATCCTATACTAATAGGAAAGGATTAAGTAGATTTACTTATTTAAGCGGAAGCATCGAGGTGTGTGCTATACACTCGTGTACAGTGTGTTTTTCATCAATTTCTAACGCCTTTTCTGATCGACATGCTTAAATAATGTTTAACGATCTGCAGCGTAGAGAAATTGAACTCTCACTGCACCGCAGCGACCAAACGATCAACACAGAAACGAAATGGGCAAATATAGGTAATGAGAAGGTAAAAACAGCAACATTATTGCTATGGATTTCAGAATCATAATCCTCCAGCTGATGGTGGATGATGGGACTTAGGGATCATATGGCGATGGGATGAATGTCTGACGCTACCTTAGCGAAATCTTTTCATCTGGGGTTTCTTTCACACAAAACCAAAGTGAAATTATCAATGGCTTCGTTTCTACGTTTTACTGTTTTGTGGAATCGTATTTTAGAAACTACTCGTATTTTTGTGCTTTTAAGTTTTTTATTTGCAATGGGCAGCAAAAGTCGACCTTCATATCTATAAAAGGCGACTATTAAATAAACCCCCACCCTCAGCTGACTGACGACTGTGAATGGAACGTCTGGCCGCGTTTCTCTTTATTTTCCACCTAAGTTGGCCTTCGTAATTCAATGGGCATTTAATTTTTCGTTACACTCGTTCTAAACAACCGCACAAACAACTAGTACAGAGAATGCTACGACGACAATGCTGCGCATGTGCGTAGTCTTTGGGGGCAGTGATGAACAACAGCAGTTGTTTGTGGACGCCGATTCGGCTTTGGTTGGCGTGGCTGTTTAATGTTTTATGTGAGGAGCATGACGAATTATATTCCTTTTATTTTCGATTTTAATACAATACGCTATCCATGTAATATAAGCGTTTAATCGAAGCGTTTTTGAGTATTTTAAGACAACAGCGGGATTAAACACATTGATCACCAACTAAACGATGTATGCAATGTACAGTGGTTTGGGTGTCATTTGAAACATTTGAGATTTCACAAGATAGTGGAACAAAATTGATATAAAAAATTGTATGATTTGTAACAAGTAGAAATTGCAGACGTGTAAACCGAATAAGGTATACCTCATACTTTGTGAGCATTGTAAATATGCACTGGTATACATATGTACTAATAAAGAGTGATTTTTTACGAACTTTCGGTTTTGATTTAGAGAAATGTACTAAATATTTATTTGAGTCGATAGAACGGTCTATACAATTCAATGTTTAAAGATGATTTCATGTAAATGTTGACCAAAGCTGCGCCGCACATGGTACCTACGCTACGTCCAATTTTGGCATAATCCCTCAAACATATCGTCCGGTATCTCAGAATAAATTCTTCAATATTGGCTTCCAGTGCATCAACCGTCGTTAAGGCTCTTGTCCCCATAGACAAGAGCCTTAACATAGTTAGCCCAAAAAAAGTAATCGAAAGGCGTTAAATCGCACGATCTAGGCGGCCAATTGACCAGCCCCAAACGTGAAATTAACTGTTCACCGAACTCGCCTCTCAATTGGGCCATTGTTTCGCGTGCTGTGTGGCATGTGACACCGTCTTGTTGAAATCATATGTTAGCTCAGTCCAGCCTTTCCATTTTGGGCAAAAAAAGTTTGTAATCATCGCACCGTAGCGCTCGCCATTCACAGTAATTTCCCTGTTTTCGTCGTCTTTGAAAAAGTACGGTTCAATGATGCCACCGGCCCATAGTCCACACTTGCAAGCGTTGTTCGTTTGTAAGTCGATTCATGGTTAAATTATTACCCTAACTGGACATGTTTGATCGTAATATGTTACACGAAAGCAGCTGCGAGTTGCCAAAAAAAATTGCCAAAAAAAAATTATTATTATCGTACATAAGTACATACTAATAATATGAGCTATTTAATTTTGGTATGTCTTGGCTCTTTTAATATATGAGTTACTAAAACGGGGGTGGGGATAACTCCCATTTTTGCAGGAATTTTAAAATCTTCGCGATATAAACCGTTAAATTTTTGTACATTTGTGTGGGAGGTACCAAAAGGGGCGTGATAATAACTCCCATACTTCTCCAGACTGTGGGTACTATAAAAACATTACACTGTACAAAATTTTACGTATTTCTATGCACTAGTATTAAAGCTTCGTAAAAAATGTTACCTTTGAGTGGGAGGTACCAAAAGGGACATGGCAATAATGCCCATTTATCACTGTACTCGTACTGTAGGTACTATAAAACAATTACATTGTGCATCATTTCAAGTATTTTTATGTACTGGTATTAAAGTTATAAGCTGTTAATATTTGGTGCAAAATAGCCCATTTGTGGGGAAGGTATCAAAAGGGAGCGGCATCTTCGCCCATTTTTCAGAAGTTGGTATCAGCTAACAAAGAAATAACGGGAGGTCCAAGTAGAGATACTTTTTTCAATAGCCTTTTTTTGACAGATCACGTGTGAGTCGTGTCATCCTGTCATGTTATTTTTGTTAAGTATTGTTGGGCATTTCATCATGGAAAGACTTACGCCTGAACAACGTTTACAAATCGTTCAACTTTATTACGAAAATTCACGTTCTGTAAGGAATGTGTTTCGTGCACTTCGCTCAACTTATGGTCAACATAATCGGCCTACTGAGCGTACTACTCGCAACACCATCACCCATCTTGAGACTCAGCTTTCATTATTGGATAATATTCGACCGAATAGACCACGTCCAGCACGCAGTGAAGAAAATGTAGCGGCCGTAGCTGAGAGTGTACACGAAGACCGTGGAGAGCCGATTCGGCGCCGTTCGCAGCAACTCGGACTGGCGTATGGAACGACTTGGCGCATTTTACGTCGAGATCTTAAATTGAAGGGACACAAAATACAGCTTGTGAAAGAACTGAAGCCGCCCGACCTTCCCAAGCGACATCGCTTCGCTCTATGGGCTCTTGAAAAGTTCCAAGAAGATCCGACGTTTTCGAGCCAAATTTTGTTCAGCGATAAGGCCCATTTCTGGCTCAATGGGTATGTAAACAAGCAAAATTGCCGCATTTGGGACGAAGAGCAACCTGAAGAGATTCAAGAGCTGCCACTTCATCCAGAAAAAACCAACGGTTTGGTGTGGTTTGTGGGCCGGTGGAATCATCGGGTCATATTTCTTCAATGGCGACCGTTATCGTGCCATTATAACCGACTATTTGATGCCTGAAAGTGAAGCTCGTGATCTCCGCGACATTTGGTTTCAACAAGACGGCGCCACTTCCCACACATCGCATCAATCAATGGATTTATTGAGAGAACACTTCGGTGAGCATATAATTTCAGGTTTTGGGCCGGTCGATTGGCCACCAAGAGATATCACACCGTTAGTCTTTTTCCAGTGGGGATATGTAAAGTCTAAAGTTTATGCGGACAAACCCGCTTCGATTCTGGCTTTGGAGCAAAACATCACGAGTGTCATTCGCCAGTTACCAGTCGAAATGCTCGAACGAGTTATCGAAATTTGGACTCAATGGATGGACCATCTGAGACGTAGCCGCGGCCAAAATTTGATAGACATAATCTTCAAAAAATAAATGCCAAAGAATGTTATTTCAAATGATAATAAACTTTCCCCATTTAATTTGAATTTTTTGTGTTTTTTTTTTTAAAGTACGGAACCTCGAAATTGATCATACTATACTATGTGTGGAATTTCAGAAGATTTTTATACGTAGTATAGATGTTATTAAAGAAGCAATATTTCACCAAATGTTAAACCTGTGTGGGGTTGTACTAGAAGGCGTGGACCAATATGGACAATCTTCGATCTTAGCCTGAGATAGAAAATAAATTGAAGACATATTAGGTTTGAAGCCAATCGGTTACACCTTTCGGGAGTTATCGTGTACATCAGAACAGCCCAAACTTTGAATCTTAGGTCACTCCTTCCAGAACTGTGATCGGGATGAACTCATCTACATAATTGTTGAAGAAACCAAATATCAGAACATCCACCTAGGGCCCCATGACTTCACAGCTCTTGTCACGGAGATTTGTAAATTATTTATTTATATTAAATTATATTTTTAAATTATATTTTTTAGCCTTTTCAAAGGGCATGTTGAGTAGATCATTTTTGTAGAATAAACTTATGGTCCACCTGGTCTGAGTTTTTTTTTACAGTGGGTCAAAGTTTTTAATTTTTGGTCGGAGGGAGCATTATACTAAATGAAACAAATTATGTAAATTAATGCCTAAAATATTTCTTATTTATATAGAATTATATATGTCAAAATAGTCTTTTCAACATTCCCTTTCAGAATTATAGAGTCAAGAACATGATGACGTTTAAGACGTCGTAATTCATTAGTGTCGTCTAAAAGAGTTATGGCTAGAATATTTGGATGATAGCTTAGTCTGTTTAGGTAGTTAGAGCTATAACGAGAAATCTCACTTCTAAGATTAGTGACACCAAGATCATTGTGTATATTTTTGTTATCATTATACCAAGGAGCATTACATATTATTCTGACCTTCCTTTTCTGAAATAATATACATCAAAAATGTAAAAAATCATGCATTGTTATTCGCGATAGTGATATAACAACTCTGTTACATATATAAGATACTATAACATTTGCTTAATATTGTACTTTATATAGAACGCAAATAATGAATTGATAAGAAAAAAAAATTATAGAGTCGCTCTTCTGCTTCAATTATTCCATAGATATCACGACTTTAAATTTACATTATATTACTTTTTTGTATAAGTTGGCGTGTAATTTTGCTAATTATGCGTAAAGAACTATATTGACAGCTTTGGTGTCTTTGGCGACCCCCACTGAAATTTTCCGGCAAACATTTTCGTAGTATATTTTAATCCTTAAATTGCCTTTTTAAAAGGACTTTTTTTGATTTTTTCGAAAAAAAATACCAAATTGACCCATTAAGAGGGGAATTAGAGGGTTAAGATCTTCCACAAAAATTACCCTCATAAAATTCCACTATATAACTCTGACAATAAAAAATCTCTCAGACATTAACTTATAGAATTTTTTTATTTTGCTCCCTTCGACCAAAAATTGTAAATTATCTACTCAATATGCCCTTTCAGAATTATAGGGTCACCATTCTGTTCCAATCAAAAAGTGTTCATTTGTTGGACAGTGTATTAAATCAAAGCTGAATTGTTTCATTCTTAATTCAATATTGTTTCAATATTATTTCTAAAATAAAAATATAATTTCAATAACATTTACAAATAGTTTCAATAAGACGACAATATTGATCTATAAGAATGTAATATTAATTCAATACCGAAAATTATTATTTCTATATTGTTTCCATATTAAGATCATAAAAATAGGGCCTCTTTAAATTAATAAGGATGTTTCATATATCCTCAAACTGACATGATCCAGATTATGTTCTATTATTTAAACAGATACAATTAACTAATATTATTATCAAAAGACAGGTTGAAATTGAACAGGCTGAGGTTTGTAGTCAGAAACTTAGGGAATAAAACCTGGGCTACTGCATATAAGAATATTTATAGAATTATTGGGGATAGGAGAAACATGCAGCTTAATACACTCAACGTGAATAATGATGTCATAGAGGACGATGCCCTAAAATTGGAGAAATTAAAGGATCATTTGTTGAATATTTATTCTGGATCTACTCCAGATAGAGATATATCAGATGTTGAGGAGAATATTTATTCTGGATCTACTCCAGATAGAGATATATCAGATGTTGAGGAGACTATAGATATAACTATTTCAGGTTTTCCAGACCAATCTATTGAATTTACAGTAGACTCTTGAGCTCTTAATCCTCAGTTATCTTCCGATCTGACAAGCTCAAACGAATTATTGGAATATTCAGTGAGCTTAAACAATAAGAAATCTGCCGGTTTGGACAGGATATCTAATTTTATTATTAAAAAACTTCCCACGAAGGCTTTCGAATATCTGATGATATTGTTTAATAACTACCTGAGTAATTCACATTTTCCGTCATCCTGGAAGATATCCAAGATTGTTCCTATACGGAAAAAAAGGAATTGTGATAATATTGTGAACTTAAAACCGATTTCATTACTGTTAAACTTGGGTAAACATTTCCAGAAAGTGATCCGCCGGAAGATGGATGAGATATTGGATGAACGATACATTCCAGATTCACAGTTTGGATTTAGGAAAGGTTATTCTACATGTGATACCCTTTTTAAGTTTCAGGACGATATTGTATCCAATCTAAGACTGCGTCGTTGTACGGTGTCTGTTTCTTTGGATGTTGAAAAGGCATTTGATAAGACTTTTCATAATGGTATTTTATATAAAATGATTCAGATTGGCTTTAGTTCGAGGATAATTTCATTATTTAAAAGCTATCTAGATAATAGATATTTCTGTGTAAAAATGAAAGGACAACTTTCTGAATTTGAGGATGTGAATTGTGGAGTATCTCAGGGACCAATGCTGGCCCCACATTTATACAGCATTTTCATGAGCGACTTCCCACACCTTGCTACTGATTCAGTGGGGTTATTATATGCTGATGATAGTCTTTTATATGCTCATGATGAGTCCCCAAACATGGCGCTGCAGAAAGTTTCAAATCATTTGATTACTGTCAAGCGATTTTATGATGAGTGGAGAATTAGAATAAATACCACTAAAAGTGAGGCTATTTGTTTTCGAAAAGCGTCAGGGAAATGTAGACAATTTGTAGTGCCATATGGTTTAATTTATGTCAGACTGTAATGAAAGAATCCGAGATTGTCGAAAGGAAAATGTTAAGATACTCTATAGTGAAATATTTTGAGTCCGTCGACCGTCGTTTTTCAAATGTATACGTTTATAAAGAATCGAAGGTTATTCCAATTGCCCTCTACGTATGTAGCATCATTGACAGTTTTTATACTAGAGTCGCTTTTCATGAAAAACCATTTTATTTCTTAAATTTATAATTTCCAGAGGAACTTTAGGTGGTCCAATGTGAGCTACTTATCACCTATTGGGTTTCTCAACGAGAATCCACCAAATTGTAATATATCCGTAAGTATTCACCCTGAACCCTACAACAGGTCCGTTCCAGGTACACATAGAGGATAGTTTGACAGACATACATAACTCATATTCATTTGTTTTAATTTTAGATTTTTAAATGTTATATGTCGTTTTTTCTCCGGGTGTAGCCCTGTATACCATAGGGGGCCCAAATTAACCAGTTAACTGTGGAATTTCAGTTGTAGAATCTGATCTCATGTGCGTAATTAAAAGCAGCGGTGACGAGTATAATCGTCGTACGCATAGGGTAAAAATGACGAATATGGTCGTCAAACACATTTTGCATACGAAAATGCATGAGACGAATATACTCGTTAAACCCATGGAAATTTATGAAAATATAGCCGAATATACTCGTCAATCCCATTGTATTTGGCAATAATAACAGGGAGTTTACTCGTCATATTTATACGAAATATGACAACAGCGAGTACACTGCAATAATGTAAAATTGTGTATGATTTAATTTTTTTTATAAAAAAAGGTTTTCGTTTGATTAGAATATTAATAGTTTATTGACTCCAAAACTTATATATATACGAGTATATATTATTTATAGAAATAATTGTATTATAAACTTAAAACTAAAGGATACAACTATTAGTCTGATCTTACTGTATGGTATAATTTAAAGCATGGTGCAATGCATAGAGTTACCTTACAAGTAGGACACCAATATCTGGATTCCTTCCGAATACCACGTTTAGAACAGCAGGAACATCTACGTGTTGGATGCTCTTTCATGGGTGTACTCGGTATATAATCACAAAAATGCTTTCCAATAAGACGAGATGGCTTCGGTGTAGCTGATGGTCGACCAATTTGAGAAGCGCTTTCAGAATTGCCTACATCTGTTCCGTATCTCTCAACTGTCTTTTCCACACACTCGAGTAAAAAATTCATTCTGCTCAATGAACCATGAGACTTTTTGTATAAAATGTATGAGTTAAGACAAACTATATCTATGAGGTGAAGAAATATCTTCTTATAAAACTTTTTTAGTCTTTTTCGGGCCATTGTATAAGCAGCAATGATTGCATCCCCATTATCTACTCCACCTTTGTTTTTATTATAATCTAGAACCACTTCTGGCTTGTGTTGGGTTATACCTCGCTTTTGTATTTCAATTATATTATTATCATGAATGGTACTTAAAATGAATACATCTCTTTTGTCACGCCACTTCATAATCATCATTTTATTTTTGTATCGGGATATATGTTCTCCCTTTTTAAGTCGTGTTATTATAACATCATGAGGAGTGTTACGTCTATTTTTTCTGAGTGTACCTACAACATCAGTCTTATGTGTAATTAGTTTTTCTGCAAGCTCTATGCTGGTGTACCAATTATCTAAATACAATCGATATCCTTGGTCCAAAATGTCATGACACAATTCAAGAACAATCCGGGATGCAGTTTTATATTCTGGATAATTATCGCCGTAGTTTGTATTTTTTCCATAGTATATGCAGAAATTACTTATGTAACTCGACTCACTTTCTGATAATACAAAGAATTTTATGCCAAATCTACTTCGCTTCGATGGTATATACTGCTTCCATGATAGACGACCTTTCCAAAGTAAAAGAGATTCGTCCAAACAAAGATTTTGTTCAGGTGTATACAAAAATTTGCATTTATGTATAATATTTTCAAGAACGGTCTCAATTTTTGATAATTTATTTGTCTGATTATTTTGTTGGATCTTACTGTTGTCTTCAAAGTGAAGGAATTTGCACAACAACCTAAATCTATCCGCAGACATAACTTTCGAGAAAAATGGACTACATATACTCTCTCTTTTTGAGAAATACATCTCGATCGAAGGTTTTCTGTCAATCCCTTGCAAAATTAATAATGCAATGAATACTCGTATTTCGCACGAATTTGTTGGATGCCATTTCCTTACTCGCGAGCGCTTCTTCATGTTTGGATGCAATTCTGTGAACTGTGCTGCATAGAGGTTTGTCTGTGTAACAATTATATTAATAAGTTCAACATCCAGAAACTTTTCGAGATATAGCAAGCAGTCTGATTGAGACCTTGCTGGTACATCAAAGTTTATCCCTGGACATGCCGAAAAATCAAATGGTTGGGGCCTCAACCCATCAGTATTCCACGCCGAGGTTTGATTTTCTGCTGCAAACTCATACCTTGCTTCTTCTTCGCTTTCATCTTCAAGGTCACTTTCCTCTTCACTTTCGCTTACATTCATAAACCGGTATTCTTCTTCTGTTTCACTATCAGAATTCTCCTCCTCGCTACTGCTATCATCGGAGGATGACAACAAAATTATATTTCTCTTCTTTGGAAAGCTCATCTGTGTAAATAATACGGTAAACACAATTTTTTTTATTTTTTTATGTGAATAAATTTCCTAAAATACATACCTTTTTGAAGTAAGAGAAAATTAAGATAAAACCTGGTTTTTTCTAGAGCTCCAATGTTTCGAAAGTATATTTTATTGGCTGCACTGATCATGAACTATTGAGCTACTCTTTTGAAACATTCTGTGTAATGTAACGCCATATTAGCCCAGGAATGTATTTTGACAGATCAGGCCAGACATGACCGTAGGTGCCAGATTGAATTTAAAAAATCAGCTGTTGGTTAGCTCTAACATTCTGGTTTGTGTCAAAAAATATTACTCTTATAGACTGAAACTTTAAAATCAGAAGTATTCTCATATTCCTTAGTATATGTATTAATTATAACTTCTGATTGGGACGAAAATATCACAAACGTAGTTTGTTGATTAGTTCGTAATTGTTTTGGAAAATATTCACAAATGAACACATTTTATTGGTATAATTATTGTATTTATAACACTGTCCTCGAAATGGGCACTTTGAAAATGTAACAGAAGGAAGACCCTGTGGATATACCTATTTCGACCTTGCTGAATCCAGTGATTAGCTCTTGAAAACGTTGAAAAAGGACTCATAGTATTTTTTCGCGAGGAATATATTTCTCAAAGACACCAACTATAAATTTCGTCGATTTGTATGACGTTTGACATATGATGCAATTTTCTAGATGTAAGGGGGTGAGAAGCGTGGTTGACTGTTTTGACAGAAATAATTACCAAAAGGTTCCCTTTTTTTCGTCCATTGGACTGAAGCGTGTATTCCGAAGTCTTCCACTTCAAAATCACCCCGGAGGTAACTAACCTCTCAGATTTCCTTGCAAACTTTGTGGTCGAATATCGAATATACAAAAGCTAACATAGAAAAACTGCTAGCACCACTGGATTCAGCAAGGTCGAAATAGGTATATCCATAGGGTCTCATTTCTGTTACATTTTTGGACTAGCACAGTGTAATTAAACAAATATTTCCACAGCCTTTCGGATATAGTTACGATTTGGTAAAAATATATCTTCTGATTAATTTTTGGAATTTTTTTCTATTTTCACATCGATATTGGATCCAAATTTACTTTTTTTCCTTAAAATTCACTGAATATTTGTTTTTCTGGCATGACGAGTATAATCGTCATTACACAAAAATATCATTTTGTGAGGTCGAGTATAGTCGTCAAACACATTTCTTAATTGACAAAGAAATTTAAAAAAAAATCTATAGTGTAATTGACGGCTTGGTGGCAACTGATAACACTGTTTATTACATTTTAGAAAATACAAAATTTTTATACAAAATGGTAATTTTTCCTACAAATGACGAGTAAACTCGTCATTACAAAGAATATTGCATTTTGCGATGTCGAATATATTCGTCGAACACAGTTAACGGGTTAAAAACTTTATTATACCCTACACCACACTGTGGTACAGGGTATTATAAGTTTGTTTCACGGCAGATGTTTGTAACACCTGAAAATAACACAGCTAGACCCACCTTAAAGTATACCGATCGACTCAGAATCACTAGCTGAGTCGATTTAACGATGTCTGTCCGTCCGTCCGTCTGTCCATGTAAAGTTGTTCGTCGACTACAGGTCGCAATTTCACTCCGATCGTGCTGAAATTTGGCAGTTTAGAGTATTTCGCGGCTGTTAAGATCGCTATTGAATTTGGTTGAAATCGGTTCAGATTTAGATATAACTCCCATATATATCTTTCGTCCGATTTGGACCTTTAGTCCTATAGAAGCTGTATTTTACATTCAATCGTTTTGAAATTTAGAATGGTAGAGTTTCTTGATCGGTGAACCAATATTGCCGAATTTGAAGAAAATCGGTTAAGATTTAGCTATAGCTCCCATATATATGTTTCGTCCGATTTGGCCATTTAGTCCTATAGAAGCTGTATTTGACATCCGATCATTTTGAAATTTAGAATGGTAGAGTTTCTTGATCCATGAACCAACACTGCCGAATTTGGAGAAAATCGGTTAAGATTTAGCTATAGCTCCCATATATATGTTTCGTCCGATTTGGCCCTTTAGTCCTATAAAAGCTGTATTTTACATCCAATCGTTTTGAAATTTAGAATGGTAGAGTTTCTTGATCCATGAACCAACACTACCGAATTTGAAGAAAATCGGTTAAGATTTAGCTATAGCTCCCATATATATGTTTCGTCCGATTT
The DNA here is from genome assembly GCA_963930755.1 of Eudasyphora cyanicolor. NCBI lineage: Eukaryota > Metazoa > Arthropoda > Insecta > Diptera > Muscidae > Eudasyphora > Eudasyphora cyanicolor. The sequence goes on along the minus strand of OZ005736.1, from coordinate 167,664,345 downwards.
GGCCCTTTAGTTCTATAGAAGCTATATTTTACATCCAATCGTTTTGAAATTTAGAATGGTAGAGTTTCTTGATTCATGAACCAACATTGCCGAATTTGAAGAAAATCGGTAAAGATTTAACTATAGCTCCCATATATATGTTTCATCCGATTTGGCTCTTTAGATCCAATCGTTTTTATACCCTACACCACACTGTGGTACAGGGTATTATTTAAGTATAAAATGTCCCAAAAGTAAATTTATGTAAACAATTTATACATGAATTACAAAATTTATATATCAGAGTTATTCAATATTACGAGAGTGGTGTAGGGTATTACATAGTCGGCACCGCCCGACTTTAGGCTTTCCTTACTGGTTTTTTCTATGAATTCTTCTAAAACATGCCAAATGTTGTCTCAATCGGTTGACTGGTTATGAAATGACAGAATTATACATTTTTTTTAATACCTTCCACTGTGTGTTGTTCGTTTGAAAGTCCGAACATTTTAAACTTTGACACATATCGCGAATCACTCGTGAATTCGGAAAACTTAACACTGAAATGAAAGCCGTATCTCATTTGATAAGCCCTGATTTAAAGATTTATTCAACATTACAAATATATGACCATAAAGGGCACAACAAGTTTAATACAACCCTGAAGTCTTCTAATTGTGTATATCAGTGAATTGTAAATTTAAAACTAAACGAGTCTGCTGAAACCACTGTCTAACAAGCCGACATTGGTGTTGATGCTACCACGTCGTGTCATCATGTGGTATCTCATGTTATGAGAAATTCGCGGTGGTAATTGTAATCGTGTTGATATTAGCCCGGACTTGCTAGTGGTGGCGGTGGTGGCAATTATTAACAACCGTGCATCTATCTATCTGCAAGGAACTGAAGACAGTCTTGCCACAGATGTTCAAATATTCTCAAAGTTCACATACATCCAAAACGTAGTTACAAGGAAGCGAGAAAAAATAATTTAAATCCAATTATTTTATATCTGCTCACCAATAAAAGGACATATTCTCATGCATGTCAGGAGAAACGGATGACTGTTCGGCGGTTATACGTAATGCCGAGTGACTATATTCCATGACCATGTAACATAATATCTTTGTGTAGCCGCGATGATGATTGCGGCGAATACAATGACCATTGCGGTTTCTAAAACTGTGTTTTTGTTTTTCTTTATATTATTGTTTTTCTATATATTACATATTTATATTTATATAATACCAACACCACACTGCGGTTGATTATCATCGTTATCCCGCCCGTGGTGTTGTCGCCACACAGTGGCAGACATACGAATATGTATTCTTTATTTTTCTCTTTCGACTGATTACTACAGCAAGCATCTGATATCAAAAAGGCATTTTTTAATAGGTGATCCATTTCGAGGTTCCCTACTTTTTTAAAGAAAACCAGTAAGGAAAGGTTAACGTCGGGCGGTGCCGACTATATAATACCCTACACCACTCTCGTAATATTGAATAACTCTGATATATAAATTTTGTAATTCATGTATAAATTGTTTACATAAATTTACTTTTGGGACATTTTATACTTAAGTAATACCCTGTACCACAGTGTGGTGTAGGGTATAAAAACGATTGGATCTAAAGAGCCAAATCAGATGAAACATATATATGGGAGCTATAGCTAAATCTTTACCGATTTTCTTCAAATTCGGCAATGTTGGTTCATGAATCAAGAAACTCTACCATTCTAAATTTCAAAACGATTGGATGTAAAATACAGCTTCTATAGAACTAAAGGGCCAAATCGGACGAAACACATATATGAGAGCTATAGCTAAATCTTAACCGATTTTCTTCAAATTCGGCAATGTTGGTTCATGGATCAAGAAACTCTACCATTCTAAATTTCAAAATGATTGGATGTAAAATACAGCTTCTACAGGACTAAAGGGCCAAATCGGACGAAACATGTATATGGAGTTATATCTAAATCTTAACCGATTTTCTTTAAAATTCGGCAATGTTGGTTCATGGATCAAGAAACTCTACTATTCTAAATTTCAAAACGATTGGATGTAAAATACAGCTTTTATATCACACGATCTTGGTGGCCAATCGACCGGCCCAAAACGTGAAATTACCTGCTCACCGAAGTGTTCTCTCAATAAATCCATTGATTCATGCGATGTGTGGGAAGTGGCGCCGTCTTGTTGAAACCAAATGTCGCCGAGATCACGAGCTTCAATTTCAGGCATCAAATAGTCGGTTATCATGGCACGATAACGGTTGCCATTGACGGTTACGTTCTCACCAGCATCATTTTTGAAGAAATATGGACAGTTTATTACGGTAGGTCGGATCGGGAATCGGTCAATGGCAAAAGATAGCTCTTAACGAGACCTAAAATATTGCTCATGGGTGTCAAGGTCGTGGGTCGACTGGAAAGTGTTCTTTTGGATTTAAAAAAATGGACTTAGCGCAATTGGCGAACATTATTTTGATAATAAAACTGAATAATTTGTAAACGTTGTTCAGGCGTTAAGCTAAGTTTACACGATTACCAGATCGAACAACGTTATCAACCCTGTTAAAGTGCTGCAAATGTACGGACAATGACAGATTGGTAGGCAAAGGTGAATTGACAGTTCAGACAATTGCAAGAAATCCATAGAATTTCACATATGTGCAATATATTTTGTAAGTATATATGTCCAGGATTGACAATAAAAATATTTTATAGACAGGGTTACCAATAAAATGTTTTTATGTCAATGGCGTCGTTGTCATATGCATAAACTTCGCACATCTAAAAATCTGCAAATTTTGTCGCAATGACTTTTCTGCTAACGTTGCCAGACAAAAGTTGTATGTTCACACGGTTGTAAATTCACAGGCTTGCATTTTTCCGCAATTTTTCTGTCCGATATGCAAATCGTGTGTACTTAGCTTAAGTCTTTCCATGATGAAATGCCAAACAATACTTAACAAAAATAACATGACAGCATGACACGACTCACACGTGATCTGTCATAAATAGGCTATTGAAAAATGTATCTTTACTTAGATCACCCTATAGTAAACAGTTCGAGATCCTGTCTAAATAACTGTAAAAAAACTAGTTGACAAAATGTTTATGGTGTCCTAAAAACGAAAATGTAAAGATGGGTTAAGTTGGCCCATGTCGAATCTTATGTACCCTCTACCATGGATCGCATATATGGGGGCTATATCCAAAAAAAGACCGTTATTGCACATTTTCAATTTCAAGTAACCTGCAGCTATAAGAAGTATCTATACAAAATTTTAGTCATCTAGCTCATTTATTGTAGACCGTGATTACAACAGAAGGACCGACGGACGGACAGATGAAGTTGCTAAACCGTCTTTGAATTTTTCGACGATTAAGAATATATACATTTTATGGGATCAATATTTAGAGGTGTTACAAACGAATTGACAAAATGGATATACCCCCATCCTATGGTGGAGGGTATAAAAAACCATTTAAAAAAAGTATGGTAATAAGCAGTGACCTAAATGACCCCATGCATTTTTGGCGGAAAATCGTTTTGGGTCATTTTAAGACATTGGAGCAATGTCCGTCCATCTAAACTAATACTATCCCAGCAAAAAATAAAAGAAGTACTTCCAAAAGAATAACATTATAAGTACTTCCAAATCATAAGTATGAACTTTTTTTCGACATTTAGTGAAGTTCTTCTAAATAACTAACCAAAATGTAATTTCGGAATATAAATTATTAACCCTAGAGTGCACAATTTCAAAACGATTGGATGTAAAATAAAGCTTCTGAAGAGATAAAAGTCCAGATCGGAAGGAACATATATATGAGGGCTATGAAATATATGTAAAATACTGCTTCTATAGTGCTAAAGGGAAGAAATACATATATTTATATGGCGGCTATATCAGAATTAGTGAATGATTCTGGAAGCTAGTCGACTTCATCAACCAAATTTCGATTCAGTCGACTAGGTCGATTAATCGGACCTAAAAGTCGACTTTTTCATAGTCGATTAAAATAACATAAAGTCATTTCAAAGTACTGATTTTCTTCGAAATATGTTAAATTGTGGAATTGTAGTACATTGGATTGCGATAAAAACTGAATTTATTAATAACAATTTATACTTTCCAAAAATGTTGATATATCGTCATCAGAAATGCCCAAGAGCGTAACCCTCAAAATATGAAAATTCATTTTTCGTCCAAAAATCATGATTTTATTGCAGAAAAAAAGACGTATCATCAAGTGCTCGTTTTTGATAAAGCACAAAAGGCGTAACCCACATTGTATTAAACAAAACGTACTGTATTCATCTATTTAACCTTCGAAGTTGTTCTCTTGTTGCTGTTTTGATTTTTGTCAATCGTGTTTGACAGCTATTTTAGATGCAAAATTCTATTCTGTATTTAAATTTGGCCTTTATCTGAATGGTATCCACTTTTTTTTATTAAATTTCGCAGTGTGCATGATTCTATAAACTAATCTTTGCCAAATTTAATAATGATCTGAAGTAAAACACGAAAACACATTTGTCCAACCTTGCTAGTGGATTCTCGCATTAAAAAATTCTGTGTGCAAACTATAGTACATTTGACTAAAATATGACTTCTATTTAGCTTAGATGCCAAATCGGAAGGAACACATCCATGCGACTATGTGGGGCTATATGTAAATTTGAACCGATATTGTTCACACAGATATTAACTGTTAAAATAAGATACTCTTTACCAAATTTCATGAATATCGAAAGGAAATTATATCTTCTATAGAGGGAATAAGCTAAATCGAAGGAACATTCATATATGTTAAGATGTCTGGTTCTAAACTGATATTCAAAAAGTTGAGAGATTTTTTATCGTTCGCCGTAGACGAAAGAAAATAAGTTACAGAAACAGGCCCAATATCTATATACGGATTGTCTTTCAATTTTTATACGAATTGTCTTGTCTCAAAATAAAGATATGTGCAAAATTTCTTTGAGATCCGACTATATTTGTGACCAGCACATTGATTACAAGAATGCATGCCCAGACTGACATAGCTAAATCGGTTCAGAAAGTGATTCTAAGTCGATCGGTATAATAAACGATGGTTCTATATATCTCTTCTCATTTTGGGTGTTAGAAACAAATGCATAAAATTATAATAAATTGTACCACAGTGTGATGTAGGTTATAATTAAATAATTTTAAAAGAAATTATGGTAATTAAATATACCCTACCATACTTTTTGTACCACACTGTGGTACTTTACTACTCTCTGAACCGGGGCTACGGAAAATACATAGCGCCTCAAAAATGTGCTATGTATTACAGTGTAAAATAAAAATACTTTTTTATTGGTGAGAATGTTGATCATTTGCGAAAATCTTACTAGAAGTTACACTATGGAGTCATTCGTCACACTTTTCAAGAGCCAGCTACGTCATACAGATTACAAACATCTTCAAATGTCCTAAACTTACTTACATATATATGATCGTTTATCTCTTTGGCCAATAGTATATTATTTATACGTTCCCTTCCCTATGTCAACATTTGTATTCCTTTTAAATTATGAGATCTCTGGACCCAAAGATGTTAATAAGAACGACATACATTCATCAAATAAATACAACACCAAAAAAGCAAATCTTACAGTGCTTTAAAAGGAGTTGCGCAAAAGTGGTGACAAAGAAGTACTTCCCCGGCGCGACAACCCCTTGTTAAATTCATTAGTGAAAATCCAAATTAGAACAACTTCCGGATCATAAGTTGGGGATTTTTATTGCTTCTTTGGATGCTCTTTTTTTGCTGGGATGCATTTAGGCGTATAGCGTATACGCATATTCGCCATTATTTTTTATTGGATTACTAGCTGACCCCAGCAGACGTTGTCCTGCCCGTTCTATTCGGGATGAATAGCTTTGTTATTCATTGATATTTCATTAAAAATGCAGACATTCCGAGTTTCAGGAAAAAATCACCATAAAAGTGTGCATTGGACATAAGTCCACTACAGCGCCACCTACCAAAGCGATGTCAAGGCGAACCACACATATATTTTCAATTTCAGTCAAATCGGTCTGGAAATGCGGATTTTGCAAATAGCTTTACCACTCTGCCATTTTTCGCGGTTACAATAATTCTAAAACACTGGTGACCCCGAACTGAACCTAATGTGCAATTTTCGCTCTTATGGTTTCGGAGATCATGCGTTACTAACAAACGTACAAAAGATTATATCTATACGCCATTATTTTTTATTGGATTATAAGAATCTACGTAATCGATTCTATAGCTGGTAAAAATTTGGTGGAATTCTACTTCCACAAAGTGGGTCAAAAGTTAAATTGAAAAAATAATGTATATATGTATGTAGCATGGTACTTTGATCCCCTTTACATACAATTAACGAACTTTTAGACTAATAGAATATCATCTGGCTGTAGCCTGATTATTTCACTATATATAAAAATTACAAAAAATGTAAAATATTGATTCTTTTCTAAAATATACACCCAGGAAAATAATTGGTTAGAATTCGATTGTAACAATAAAAAATAGTACTAGCAAAAAAAGTATATTGCCTACATCGTGTGTCGGTTGTATTTATATACAAATAGTTGAAACATCAATTATAACATGGATACGATCAAATGAAAATGCTTGCAACTAAATCGGTGGTTGTATCAATCGAATTAAGATTGTTTTTTTCATTGACACTCTGTTAGTTGTGGTAACCAATTTTAAACTTACATTATATTACCATATGATCGATTTTTGGTTGTGACAAGCAATGTTTTATTCTTGACAACAGAAATTGTATCAATAGACCAATGATTAGTATTGCAACGAATAATTGGTTACCACAACCGACAAAATATTAATAAATAATCGTTTTTTGGTTATCCCAATAATTTCACAAATTTAGAATAATTAAATGTATTTTGGGAAATACAACCGAAAGATTGGTTGCTGTTCTTTTGCTGATACATGACAAACAAAAAATAAAATTAATCGACATAAATAAATCTTCAACATTTTGTTCCAGAACGGTATATGTAGTCAAAAATAAGCTCGTGTGGATAATAATGTGTGGAATGCAGAATATGTTGAGAAAAATGTTTTACATAAATAAAAATAAAAGCAACAATAGTGAAATTGAAAGGACAGGGTCAAGCGATATTTGCATACAAGCTTTGTGTTTTTTTCCGTGTAATAAAATTTGTGTCAAATATTTCCACATCTCATAATAGAGATTGATTTGTAATATGGGATTTTTAATTTTGTTATGAATTGTTTGGCTTTTTGTTCAATAAATCGAATAAAAATTAATGAAAGCTATTTTTAATTAATTGTCGGTAGTATATGACCGACACATTGTCAGAACAACCAATTTTTAAAACAGTTGGTTGTGGCAACATACAGCAGATAATTTTAGCCATCATTTCCGTAGTTGGCGCAACCAATTATGATTGTTGTCAACATGAAAACAGAAGTATACCACAACCAAAATGTTGGTTGTCCAGATGGAATCGCATGATACTAGGCAGAACTACCAAAGTTAAGTTGGCAAATAATTCGGTTGAGGCAACCAAACTGTATTCTGTGTGTGCATATTTATCTTCCAAGAAGTCTAATTTCACAAAAACTTCAAATGTGACTTTCTCGAAATTACAAAAAAAAAATATTCACCATTCTTTTATTGAGTGGACGATATATACCCACCTCTCTAAGGTGAGGGGATTACAACCGGGTTATATTGAAATTCTCTTATTTCTACCAAAAGTCTACATTTAGTGTAATTTCTACATTTATCCGCAGATTTTCTGTAAGTAACCATTGTTGTCTTCATTAAGATGCTAGCTTTCAAAAACTGGAACAGGCATATTTTGTTACGTTTTTTTAAATTTTTTAAACAAACACAATTTTTTGTGAAAACCATTCTACACCAATAAATGTTATGCACAGCCCTTCGACAAACATGTTGTTACATAGTGATGTAAGTTTCATGGTCGCTATCACCTTGAGAATAATGAGTGAAATTTCCACGCCCTTCCGGTACCTCCCAGCAAAATTTCTCATTACCAAATAATCCGACGAGTAAGCAAAGTTCGATAATGGTAAGTACTTATTATTTAGCCACTTTTCTCATTATTATACCCTACACCACACTGTGGTACAGGGTATTATAAGTTTGTTTCACCGCAGATGTTTGTAACACCTGAAAATAACACAGCTAGACCCACCTTAAAGTATACCGATCGACTCAGAATCACTAGCTGAGTCGAATTAACGATGTCTGTCCGTCCGTCCGTCCGTCTGTCCATGTAAAGTTGTTCGTCGACTACAGGCCGCAATTTCACTCCGATCGTTCTGAAATTTTGAGTATTTCGCGGCTGTTAAGATCGCTATTGAATTTGGTTGAAATCGGTTCAGATTTAGATATAGCTCCCATATATATCTTTCGTCCGATTTGGCCCTTTAGTCCTATAGAAGCTGTATTTTACATCAAATCGTTTTGAAATTTAGAATGGTAGAGTTTCTTGATCCACGAACAACCATTGCCAAATTTGAAGAAAATCGGTTAAGATTTAGCTATAGCTCCCATATATATGTTTCGTCCGATTTGGACCTTTAGTCCTATAGATGCTGTATTTTACATCCGATCGTTTTGAAATTAAGAATGGCAGAGTTTCTTGATCCATGGTACAGTTTCTTGAACACTACCGAATTTGAAGAAAATCGGTTAAGATTTAGCTATAGCTCCCATATATATGTTTCGAATTTGAAGAAAATCGGTTAAGATTTAGCTATAGCTCCCATATATATGTTTCGTCCGATTTTGCTCTTTAGTCCTGTAGAAGCTGTATTTTACATCCAATCATTTTGAAATTTAAAATGTTAGAGTTTCTTGATCCATGAACCAACACTACCGAATTTGAAGAAAATCGGTTAAGATTTAGCTATAGCTCCCATATATATGTTTCGTCCGATTTGGCCATTTAGTCCTATAAAAGGTGTATTTTACATACACTCGTTTTGAAATTTAGAATGGTATAGTTTCTTGATCCATGAACCAACATTGCCGAATTTGAAGAAAATCGGTTAAGATTTAGCTATAGCTCCCATATATATGTTTCGTCCGATTTTGCTCTTTAGTCCTGAAAAAGCTGTATTTTACATCCAATCATTTTGAAATTTAGAATGGTAGAGTTTCTTGATCCATGAACAAACACTACCGAATTTGAAGAAAATCGGTTAAGATTTAGCTATAGCTCCCATATATATGTTTCGTCCGATTTGGTCCTTTAGTTCTATAGAAGCTGTATTTTACATCCAATCGTTTTGAAATTTAGAATGGTAGAGTTTATTGATCCATGAACCAACACTACCGAATTTGAAGAAAATCGGTTAAGATTTAGCTATAGCTCCCATATATATGTTTCGTCCGATTTGGCCCTTTAGTTCTATAGAAGCTATATTTTACATCCAATCGTTTTGAAATTTAGAATGGTAGAGTTTCTTGATTCATGAACCAACATTGCCGAATTTGAAGAAAATCGGTGAAGATTTAGCTATAGCTCCCATATATATGTTTTATCCGATTTGGCTCTTTACATCCAATCGTTTTTATACCCTACACCACACTGTGGTACAGGGTATTATTTAAGTATAAAATGTCCCAAAAGTAAATTTATGTAAACAATTTATACATGAATTACAAAATTTATATATCAGAGTTACTCAATATTACGAGAGTGGTGCAGGGTATTATATAGTCGGCACCGCCCGACTTTAGCCTTTCCTTACTGGTTTTAACATAGGAATGTCATTGGAGGAAAGTACTTCCCAAAAGCATACAATAAAGTAGCATAATAAGTACTTATTTGTAGCATAGGCATACCACATAAATATGTGCTTATATTTTCACGATTTTAAGTACTTGTATAATGCATTACCAATAAGTTATAAAATAAGTAGTAGATATGTAGAAATGGCCATTTAAAGTGATTTTTTGCATATGGTCGCGCATTTTTCTGAATACAAACAATTTCATCATGCCAGATTCGAATTTCTGAACCCTGTGAAAAATTCTTCAACGGTCTAACATTATACGATATACGTAAATATTTATGGTATTTTCATTCAAATCTGCACGTACTATTTGAAAACATGTTGAAAAATAAATAAATCTTGTACATATCTTGTATATCTTGTACATATAGCCAAAATTGCATTATATCAAAAATTGCCAAAATGATTTTGATTTGATTTTGAAGAAAACACTTATTTCTGTTGTTATTGATAAGTCATTATTAATAAGCCGAAAGTAATGCAGCAAATAACGAGATGTCATTATTTGGTAATGCAGGGAATAATGACAGGTACTTACCAAGATTTTGCTGGGCTCCCACACAAATGGACATTTCGCACAAAAAGTTAACGGCTTATAAATTTGATTCCAGCGAGTACAAATACTTGAACATTAGTGGAGTGTAATGCATTTACAGCACCTATATTCCCGTGAAAAATGTATCACCGCTCTATAGGGTACATAATTTAAAAAATAGGTTCCAAATGCTGGTACATTCCATGAAAATTTTAATTTGAAAATAAATTTAAAAAAAAAACTTTACCAATATTTTGTTGTTGTTTCGTAAAATTGTATGACTCAATCAACACAAAAAATTTCGATCTTGGACCCATTTTTTCATGCTTAATGTAATTAGGTAATTTTTTTAAAATCTATATGTACACTAAAGAATAAAGGGCAAAAATTTACTAAAGCAAGGACATGTTTTGTCCATAATGTCTAAATATTAAAATTCTCCAAATGATCAACGATGTTCCCAATAGCATTTCTACAATTGCATTCAATAGCAGTAAACCAAAAACTACGATTTTTGAGACCATAGTGCCACGTTCGTTACTGTTATTGTATACCATTTATGGAAAATTCCTCCACTGTAAGCTGCTTTCATCATATGGCTATTTGTTACTTGGTCTTTATCCTTGGCGAGTCATCGTCTTCGCAGCAGTACTCTAACATCATGGTATTCCTCCTCTAGTACGAGTACCTATAGCTCTTCCTTCGTACTACATACATCCTACTTCTCCTGAGCCATTCAAGTATGACAGGCGGTCACAATTTATGATGTGTGAAGTTGGGCGAATATTCATTGAACACTTAGGTCCCTCTTGTAACACAATCGACCAGCAAAACAGACGACGACGACGCACATGCGCATACGCACGATGTCCACCGACAGGCTGCCTTGTGTCCACCACATGCGCTCTGTTTGTTGGCTATCTTTGGTTGGTGAACCATTCTCAAGGTATGTTTCCTTGCCTCTGGTGGCACACATTGATGGCTCTCGCTTTGGTTAATCACAAAAATTGCACAAAATTGCTTTCAATGAAGCGTTGAAATGTTACGTTAATGTTAATTAGATTTCGCTTCGTTCCATATGCCGGCGGAGCAGAAGAACGCTTCGATCGATGATGGCGGCCCTCATCGGCTGCTTTGGACAGTTGAGGGGTTATTTTGCGGTCGACGTGAATACTTGCGTTATGTAATTTCTGTTTGATACAATTTGTGCCAGAGTGTGAAATGAAAAAGACGTATGCGGTTTTAATTAGACATAACCGACATTTTTTGTTAAATAACATAAATTATGACCATCCGATATGTGTGTAAGAATTTATGCAAAGGATGATGTCGATTAAAAATATAATTTTTTAATTTATGATTGAAATGAATAATATTGTTTTTATGTAGAAGTTTAATATAGATGTTTCTATTTGGAATTTATATGAATGTCTAAAACTCTAGAAATCAGTAAAATTAAATATTGAACTGAATAATATTATTTTTATTTAGAAGTTTCGGAAATAGATGTTTCTATTTGTAATTTATATGAATGTTGAAAATTCTAAAAATCAGAAAAATAACGCTTTTCCAGGAACCATTTTTCATAAAATCATTGGATGAAAGAAAATATATGATTCTTTTATATTATCACATTTATAAAATGTATGACAAACAAGTATACCCTCTACCTTAAATTGTAATCAGTTCTATAACTGATTTGGATTTTGAACTCAATATTTTGAAGTTTAAAAGAATAAAATTTATTTAATTTCAGCATAGAAATATTTAAAGTTTCCAACTTTTTTGGAAATTGTGGCATACGAGGTATGTTCCAAAAGTATTTATTTATTCATGAATATCTATTTTGTCCCCTTTAAAGTAATTCCCCTCGGATATAATACACTTCTGCCAACGTTTTTTCCAATCCTCGAAGCACTTCAAATAATCATTTTTTGTGATCTTGTTCAGCTCCTCCTTCGATGCCGTCTTTATTTCCTCAATCGTGGAGTAGCGTCGTCCTTTCATGGGACTTTTCAGTTTTGGGAACAAAAAATAGTCGCAGGGGGCTAGGTCAGGGGAGTACCGTGGCTGCGGCACCATGTTCTTGGCCAAATATTCGCGCACAAGCAACGATGTGTGTGCAGGGGCGTCATCATGGTGCAAGAGCCAGTTTCTGTTCTTCCACAAATCCGGGTGTTTTTGGCGGATTGCTTCGCGCAATTTGCGCATAACTTGCAGGTAAAATTCTTTATTGACCGTACTACCCTGTGGCAAGAACTCATAATGCACCACGCCCCTGCAATCAAAGAAAACTGTGAAAAACTGTGAAAACCGGGCGTTCGGCACGCTGTTCGTCCTTCGCATCTTCTCGGCCCTCTAAGAAAATTTTGTGCCACCCATAAACGTTGCTTTGGGCCAAGGTAGCTTCACCATATGCCACAGTCAACATTCGGAATGCGTCAGCGCACTTTATTTTGTTTTTCACACAAAATTTGATGCAGATTCTTTGATCCATTTTCTGAAATAGATAAAAATCGAAGGCAAGTTAAAACACATCCAATCACAACAGCTGTCAAAAATTAACTAAACATTCAAAATGGCCGACCTTGTCAGCATAAGTAAGGGACATGAGTATCAACATAACGCTACTAAAATATCAAAAATCAAATACACGTAGCCCGCGGAAATTAAAAATTCGCGATATGTTTTGAACATACCTCGTATAAGTATGTATTAGAAAAATATATGTGTGGTTACAATCGATAACCGCCTAAGTCGACTTAAAAACGATTTGGGTAATGTATGCTTTTTTTAAAAATAGTATTAACAGCATCAAATTGGCCTACATACGTCGTATTGAAGACCTATAATAGAAATGTAGTAAGTGATTTTGCTCGAAAGTAGATTTTCGAGTTAGGCGGTTATTGCTTGTGACGACAGATACTTAAGACTTTATATGAGGAGAGCTGGATCAAACCATAGCCAACATTTTAATTGTGCCTAATTTCGTTATAACTAAAACCCAAGCCGCAAAATTTCGGAACAATTAGCTGAAATCTGAGATCCTTATGAACAGTTGAGTGCGCCCTTCATATGATGACTACGAGTATATCAAAATATCTATTTTTTTTGTCGAGGAGTACTTTTGTCAAAAAGGAGCAGCTATATCAAAACATTAACCGCTGCGGTACATTTTCTATAACTAAAATGAAAATGCTATAAGAAAAACTGCTGATTATTTTCTAAAATTTCTTTTTCTATTTGAAAGTACAATCCTTCCGGTTAATAATGGAAAATAATTTCATTCAAATGGCTGCCTCGGCTGGCCATGCAGTAGCCTACACGATCGGTCAAATTTTTAAGCACATTATCGATTGTGTGCAGCTGTATTTCACCAATGGCATCACGAATATTGTCCTTTAAAGCGTCAATTGTCTCTGGCTTGTCGGCGTAACACTTATCTTTGATGGCACTCCACAAATAATAGTCCAACGGTGTCAAATCGCAGCTCCGAGGTGGCCAAACGACATCAGCTCTGCGGCTGATAATGCGATCTTCAAAAACAGGGCGCAAAACATCGAGTGTAGCTTCGGCTGTGTGGCACGTAGCGCCGTCCTGTTGAAACCAAATGTTGCCAATATCCTCCTCTTAAATATTTGGGAACAAAAATTCGTTCAACATGGCCCGATAACGATCGCCATTGACTGTAACGGCCACTCCTTGGTCCAATGGCCCAATTATACCTCTGGACCAAAATCCGCACCAAACATTGACTCGTTTTGGGTGTATCGGCTTTTCAATGTATGCGTGCGGGTTTTCTGTGCCCCAAATGCGACAATTTTGCTTGTTTACATAAAACTAATTATCTGTCAAATCAGACATGAGCTAAGTGTTACCATTCACGAAATATGCACTAGTTAAAAAAAAAAGTTAGATGGCGGACCCTTTATAAGAAATATTTGTGCCAAATGATATCAAACTACGAGGGCGTTCCCAAAATTATCGCACATGACATATACGAAAAAATTACTTTCGTGAAAAGTAGCCACCCTTTACAACATATGTTTATGTTTCCGGGCCCCACTTTGATTAGTTTGTATAGCACTCAAAAGTGCAGTTTTCATGTTTCAGTAAATTTGCAAACATGAAAAAATTGGTCTCTGATGTAATACAATACTTTCATTTGAAAGGTCTCAGTCCAACCAATATCAAAACCAAGCTAGATTCTATTTTGGAGAAGTCTGCTCCTTCATAAACAGTATAAAATATTGGGTCTCAGAGTTTTAATGGGGCCGTACAAGCTGCCAAGACGAACATTGTAGTGGTCGACCAATTGAGGTGTCAACGCCAGAAATGGTTAAAAATATCCACAAAATCGTTTTGGATTACCGTCGGTTGAAGGTTCGTGAGCTAGCTGAAGTCACAGGTATTTCAAAAAGTGCTATTCATCGCTTATTGATGGAAAAATTTAAGATGAAAAAGCTGTGAGCAAGATGGGTGCCGCGTTTACTCACTCACAGCCGCTATTGCCATGGCCAAAATCAATGAATTAAAGTTCGAATTGTATCAGCACTTATTATATATTGTATTAGCTCTATATTGTATTAGCTCGGTCTGATTATTTTTTGTTTTGTTTGAAAAAATGGCTCGGCGGAAAAAGATTTGCCAGCAATGAAGAGGTGGAGGGAGATTTCGATTGATGGTTATTTTCAGGAGCTAGACATTTCTTACTATAAGCAGGGTGTCGAAGCTATTGAAAATCGCTGGAAAATGTGTATCGAGTCTAAAAAGAAATTATTTTGAGAAATAGAGAAAAGTATTCCCAAATTTGTTGTGTTTTCTTCGTTATGTCAGCTAATTTTGGAGCTTCATATGTTATAAATTTTAAAGCGTCACGAATATAAAATGTTGGGTGGTAGCGTTTATACGAAGCCGTACGTGCTGCTAAGGCGCACACCGTAGTGGTCAACCAACACGACAGAAACGGTTAAGAAAATCCACAAAATGCTGTTTAATGACCGACGGCTAAAGTTGCATGAGCTAGCTGAAATGGAATACTTTCCACTAAATGCTATACTTCGCAAATTGACCAAAAATTTAGAGATCAGAAGATGACCTGTGCGTAAGATGGATTCCGCGTTTGCTCACAATGGAACAAAAACAGAGTCGTGAAGATATTTCAAAACACTAGGTTTGTTCCGCATACTGAGAAAAAAAATATAGAAAAAGTGCAAAAAATCCACCTTGAACAAAAAAATTCGTATGGCCATTAAATTATTTATCGAGCCAACTTGACTAAACGAATGATGTAAAAGTTATTTCCTGATTTTTGTAAATCAACAACATTTTCGATTACAAAAACAGTAAAGTTTGACGGCAAATACGACGTACAATCCACCACTAATCTAAAGTCTGAAGAGCTCATACATAAATATCTTGGACAGATATTGTCCATTATTATTACAATTATTTTAATAAAAACTGTTTCTTAGTGACGATCAATTTTCAAATTGGTAATGCAGGAACATTGGATTCAATACCTATTACGAATGTTTAGCTTATATAGGGTGATCTAAGTAGATATACTTTTTTCAATAGCCTTTTTTGACAGATCACGTGTGAGTCGTGTCATGCTGTCATGTTATTTTTGTTGAGTATTGTTTGGCATTTCATCAAAGACTTAAGCTAAGTACACAAGATTTGCAGATCGGACAGAAAAATTGCGGAAAAATGCAACCCTGTGAATTTACAACCGTGTGAACATACAATTTTTGTCTGGCAACGTTAGCAGAAAAGTCATTGCGAGAAAATTTGCAGATTTTTAGATGTGCGAAGTTTATGCATGTGACAACGGCGCCATTGACAGAAAAACATTTTATTGGTAACCCTGTCTATAAAATATTTTTATTGTCAATCCTGCACATAAATACTTACAAAATATATTGCACATATGTGAAATTATATGGATTTCTTGCAATCGTCTAAACTGTCAATTCACCTTTGCCTACCAATCTGTCATTGTCCGTACATTTGCAGCACTTTAACAGGGTTGATAGCGTTGTCCGATCTGATACCGATCGTGTACACTTAGCTTAACGCCTGAACAACGTTTACAAATTATTCAGTTTTATTATCAAAATAATCGTTCGGCAATTGCGGTAAGTCATTTTTTTTTAAATCTAAAAAAACGCTTTCCAGTCTACCCACGACCTTGCCACCCACGAGCTATATTTTAGCTCTCGTTAAGAGCTATCTTTTTGCCATTGACCGATTCCCGATCCGAGGTACCGGAATCATAGTTCCATATTTCTTCAAAAATGATGCCGGTGAGAACGTAACCGTCAATGGCGACCGTTATCGTGGATCAACGGATGGACCATCTGAGACGTAGCCGCGGCCAACATTTGATAGACATATTCTTCAAAAAATAAATGCCAAATGTTCTTCAAATGGTAATAAACATTCCCCATTCAATTTGAATTTTCTGTGCTTTTTTCTTTAAAAAAGTAGGGAACCTCGAAATGAATCACCACCTATTAGCTTTTCTCCCTTTAAGTCTGGTAGACAAGTAGTCTACCCAAACTAAACAAGATCGAGATTAGTAAGATGGTGAGTTTTCTAACAGGACAATCAAGCACATCAGGACCGGGCATGTAGGGAAACTTTGCAACTATGGATCATTTCGTGTGTCAATGACCAGCCTTCCCAAGTGCAAGATCGCGATACGTCGGGTCCAACGCATTACCAGATCTGAACCATCTAGGAGGATATGATTAAATGATACTGAGGATAATTGTGTCTAGTACAGATTTTCTGTAACCCTTGAGGTTTAAATAGGTCATAAATACGAGTCCATGGATAATTAAGCAAGTCAAATAAAATTTAAAATAAGATATAGCAACAAAAGTGCACCGAAGGCCCAGGTGAAATTTATGCAGTTTATTACAGAACACCTCAACGAAGACTCTAAAAAAATTTTGTAGTAACACCTTGTGGAGTTTTATAGTTATAAGAAACGTTATGTAAAAAAACAAATTCTGTCAACAAAAGGACGGATTTTCCGTGTACATTTTAACAAAGAAAAGCAATAAAAATTGCAAGCGTCTATATATGATTTCATGCCTCATAAAGCATGCCTTAAGTTCATGTGTATTTTGGTCCAATTAGTGATCGCTTGTCCTTTTTACAGGACTTTTAAAATTTCACAGATAATCATTTTGAGATATTTTTTGGGCACTTATTACAATATGAATTGATAAATATGAATATCATATGAAAGGGAGAATTCCTGCTATTCACTAACATTTTTAGACTAATATTCCAAGACCGCAGGCTATTAAGAAATATTTCTTTAATAGGTTTATCCTTCAATGTCCTCCTAATCTTTTATCCTTGAATATCCTTCAAAGTTGTGGGTCTAAAAATCGGAAAAGGATAAACGATCATGAAATCAGGACGTTAGTAGATTTTCCCCACCTACAATTTATTGGCCTATATTATCAATTGACTACAACCACTTCCGTGAGAGGGAATAAAATAATTTTGTAGTCTTAAAAGAATTCCAATTACATTGGAAAAAAAACTTTTCTGTTTTGATTTTAAATCGTATTTTTTTCAACGTGTAATCATCATTGACAAAATAGAACAAAGTTGTGGGACATTCTCAGGTGGTTACGTTGCTGTCACACACTATCGAAATTCATGTGCATATATTACACTCATATACGCTTGAAGGAAAATTCATTCTATGTTGTCCTCATTCGGGAAAAATCGACTTAACAAAATATTAACGACTTTTGACGGAATACATGCAACTCGCGGTTTCAGACAAAAAGCCTTTAAAGAAATTGAAAATACCCCCAAAACAAAGTGAAGCCACCATCACTAATATATGCACCCCATCTTCATCATCATCGTGCTCGTGGTCGTCGTCATCAAGACGAAATGTGTAAAAGCGAATTCAATCTTCGTCGTCACATTCAAAAAATTCAAATGAAAATTTCAAAGAAAAAACAACTAATGCAACAGAGAAGACAATTTTCTTCAAGAAATGGAGATAATAAATGAATGCAAACATGCAATGACATGTCCACAAGCGACAAGTGCATTATGTGTCTTTCAATGAACGTCTGAGTGAGTTCACTGAGCGGCGCGGCATCGACCGACCGGCCGACCGACCGCTGAAGTCTGGCATCAAGACTTCCGCAAGTGGTGCAGAGCAGGCCGCCGATAGTGCAACCAACTATCCCAGTCCGCCCGACAGCAATGTGGAAGTAAAGAAAAGTGGTTGACCAAAATGAGATCTTATGGAGTTAGTTTTTTATGTTACAACTCCGGCTCATGAATATTTAAACGTCACATTTCGTCGCACTTTTCGCGGCGTTGACCACATTAATAATGCGTCCAAATTACGACTGTATGTGAATGTTATACACTCAAAAAAATAGATTGCTCGTTGATATGTTGGAGATGGTGATAGGAATCTGCATATCTGAAATAAACATTTGATCATAAAATCACCGAACATCTCTCCCGAAATGATTCCCTCTATCTTCAATAAATTAGTCTTATCTTCAATAAATTTCAAAATGTTCGGGGTATAGTTGCATCCAGTTCATTGATGGCAACAAGAATGCATTGCTGCAACTTTGATCTAAAAGCGATTTTCAATAGCTTCAATACCGTGTTTTTAGTAAATCGTGATGGCTTTAAAAAGCTCAAACATTGGCGGATTCCAGCAGCAGTTAAGTTAGCTAACTCTCCAAAGAAATTAGAGCCTAAGGGTGTATGTCGCCTTCTAGAGGGGAAGACATACAGAAGGTGTTCTATACATTCCTCCTATTCTTCGTCTCCACAGGTTCTGCAAAAGTCATTATGCAAGACCTTCAACTTCTTTGTGTGCTGTCCAATAAGTCAGTGAACCGCCATGGCACATACGATAACTGAGACGTCTGGTCTTAACAACGAGAGCAGTGCTTTGGTACGTTCTGAGTTTAGGCTGGAATGTATGCAGTTCCTGATTAGTGACCACCAGTCATTTGTTGCCTTTAGGGCACTATTACTCAAGAAGAGCTTGCAGTTCGATAGAGGCATGTCCACAGTTCCTGGAGCGTGTAGAGCAGTTCCTAGTCTTGCAAGTTCATTTGCAGTTCCCTGCTATGTCACTGTGGCCCACACCCACATCAGGTGAATGAATGAACTGTTCAGCCATCTAGTTAAGAGATCTGCGACAGCCGAGAGTTTTTCAATTCAGAAATGTAGCTTCCATGGATTTGATAGCAATCTGACTTTCGGGGAAAATATTGATACCGACATTATCCCGAAAATTAATTTTCAGCCATTCCGCTACCTCTTTAATAGCAAAGATTTCTGTCTTGTAACCACTACAGTGATCAGGCAGTCTTTTTGCAAGTGATAGTCCCTTAAAAAAGACTCCAAAGTCTACATGGTTGTTGAGTTTGGAACCATCTGTATAGAAATTAAAGATTCTCCTATGTCCTGCGTGTCAAAGAATGGTTCAGTCATAGTGTAATCAACAGTACTCGGAAGGTCGGGCATTCTTTCTAGAATGACACTATGTCCGTAGCCATTTCCTTACCATAGTGACAGTTACCTGAGCCTAATCGCTGTACATGAGGGAGATTGCACAGCTATAACGACTCGCGGCATAAGATGTAGTATTACATATAGTGTCTCAGTTAGTGTCGTTTTCAGCGCACCAGCGATACATAAAGCTCGTGGTACCAAATTTCTCCTATTGAAAAGAAGTAGTTTCGTCTTGATAGGGTTAACACCTAATTACCGGAAGTCTATTATGCGGTTATATACAGGGTCTGCTGTAGGATATCTATGAGTGACACCCATCATCTCCAGAGAAAGTAAAATAATTGTCATGGAGAGATTCCATAACAGAGGAGACAGAACACCCCCGTGGGGTGTTTCCCTGTGATTTCAATGCACAGGGTGGCATCTCAGTGTTATGTGCCATATAAACGGAGACCTACCACATTTGGGAGTTTTCTTACCCAAGTCAGACAGAGTCTTCACTACTAAAAGAAGGAAGAAGGTATATATTAAGGTCGTTCTTGGCAGTTATACAGGCTCTACATCCTTCATTAGCTGTACCTAGCCCACAAACCATCAGAAGGTCTTTTAAGGCAGCTGATACATTCTTAAAGTGGCGGATGTTTATCTGTAAAAACCGGACCCTCAACGGATTCCATCCCACAGGATTCTTCCTATCCCGTGATAAAGAGCTTCTCCCCGCATCCAAACACATCGGTACAGGGTGAAACGCATGTTCCCACATGATAAAGCTCTAAAACCTCGGTAGAGGGAGCAGTACACCTTAAGTCGGATTTTGCTGAATCCATATGAAACTATGACATCGTACTTGACGAGACTTGTAATCGAACTTGACCAGTTCCCAGGTATGTTCCTGTGGCCCGGACACCCATATCAGGTGAGGACTGAACTGAAAAGGAATCTCGTTAAGAGAAATGCGTCTCTTAAACATAAAGTTATGAATGAACCTACGTATACTGCTGTCAAACCCCAGGCTGTAATTATAGCTTAAGGATTTATGTTATTAAGGGCCCCCGCTTTATTTAAGAAAGCTACCAAAGTATATTTCTTAATAGGGAGGGATTTTTCAATTAAGTAGCCTATGATCAATTTAAGTCTATTAATCTCTCCAGAGTTTTAAGGAGAAATGACGATAGCCTAATTGGCTGGAAATCTCAGATGGCTGCACCTCAAAACAATCCCTAATTGAAGTATTCAATGCCTCTTCAGAGTTGCCCGGGAAATGTGTATCCAAGAGCACTCCCAACGATTCCTCACTGGACGTAGTCCGAAAACTATCATATTTTTCATGTCCAGAATAGTACAAGGTGTTGAAATTTTCCGTAACCTTGAGGCATCGGATGACCTTTCAACGTAAACAAAATTCTGCCGAATTTTAAAGAGAAGGAGTTCCTTTACCCTGGGACGAGCAAGAACAACTTGAAATCCATGTCGCAATGTAAGTTCGATCTCAACGAAAATAGGTACATACGATACCTCCATTCTAAACTATGCTAAGTGAAAAAGGTAGTTTTTCAGGAGAGGCGATCAAAGCTTGAAGCATTTTTTTAAATTTATGTGGAATTCCTATGTAATGGAAATCGAATGATCTGTAATGTTTTGTGAATAACTTTTGATTGGGTTGACGGATAAACACCAAATTTTGACTGAATATAATTTGGAATATTAAGAAGTTAAAAATGCAATCTCCTTAAAAACATGCCATGTCGCATGTTTTAGAATGGGATATCGATATAATTCCCACGTATGTGTACCACCGATTTGGCTTATAACCTCTCAAGAAGCTATAGTATTCTTCCGATGTTCGTGAAATATTGAGAAAAATATTTGATTAGACCAGTTAACAATTGTGTCGAATATGGCGGATAACGGTTCAGATTAAGTCACAGCAATAGCCCATTTCGATTTGGCATCAAAGGATCAGAAGTCCCATTTTCAATCCTATCATTATGAAAATTTGCATAATGCTATTTTTTACTGTGAAATTGTATCTTTTTCAAATAGATTTAAATTTAATTTAAAAATGTCGTTATTGGGTCGAGTTTTGTGAGATGGGTTTCTTCTTTTCTGCAAAAAATTTTCTATATAGTTAAGTGAATAATCAATCAAATTCCAGTATGTTATAAAAATGATCGAGTTTAGTTGATAATTTTTTTCGAGTGTATTTGAAGTTTTAGTTTCCTCCATTCGTAATTTTTCTGCAAAAGGAAATACGATTACGAACAAGTGTCGTCTGAAGTTTTTCCATTACAAAACATAAGAAGACATCAACAGGCATACATATGTATACACAGATGGTTGGAGTGTCCACAACGTTTTTTGTGTTCCTTGGCATAAGTATATAGGCGGCAGAAACATTTGTTACATTCTACAGGGGCTGACAAGTGTCTTTATTCCAAAGACATGTCCGTGTCTCTGTCTGCATGACCAGAGTATTCTGTCATATAGTCACATAGACATACAAAGTCTATAAGTACGAATATATTCCCGGGATATTCAAGCCAAGATAAGCGCTTAGGGTTATTAAGCAACTCCAGAGACAACAACAATGAGTTTATTCATCAAATGCAATATTCACTCACTCATTCGCTGAGTCGGATGGATCTAATTTCATGCCAAGATAGTTAAGGAATGTCTTCGTGGCACATCAAGAGCCATAAAACGACTTTAGGTTGGTTTGTCAACCTAAGGGTTAAATACACACACAAAGAATATCTTTTACAATGACTTTGCAGGGCACACTCGAGTAGATCAAGGGACGAATATACATATGTACGAGTACATTTATTAAATGTCGTAATATTCCAACGCTCTTCTCCTTTCTCCCTTTCCCACCCTCCGCTGACCAGTTAATGACCTTTAATTGTTGGCTTTTTGGTATTTTGTTAGTGTTATCAGTGATAGTGATCTCATTTTAATATTTTTCGGTTACTCCGGTGTTTTGTTGCTAAAGGTCACGCCAATTTTATGGCTATTTTCTTGGGCTCTTGGGACGTGGCGGTCAGTATTCGTTTCGTCTTGCCAATGCAGGTGTTGTCCAGCGTTAAGTAATGTCACGGTTCTTAAAAACGAAGTCATATGAATTATATACAATATTGGCGTCTTGGCGGATTGTTCGTGTGTTACGAAATGTGGACATTGTATATCCATGTGTGAGTTTTTTGTTTCTATGGAGTTTCATTCATTTCCTGTCCCATTCATGATATTTTTATGCAAATTTCTTCTTTGCTCTCGTTGGTTAATAAAGATTTCAAAATCTAAAGGCATTGTAGTCACTAGAGCGATAACTAAGACTATCCGCTTATGTTGGAGGAAATTGCGAATGACAAAGAGACATTTCTTAATACCGCAGTAAACACATTAAATATTTAAATGAGTTACTGTTGTAATATTCGTGTATCTGTGGATATCGTCAAACAAAGAATATTAGTTATTTTAGGCAAAGTCCAATAAATCTATTATTTTCTGCACAGGAAAATTTATATTTTTTTTCAAAAAGAAATGGACCTGTATCGAATTTTTCCAAACATGAATGACTGAAGTCTGAAGAAGAAATGAAGTCTCTGTAGCTTTTATTTTTATACCCTACACCACACTGTGGTACAGGGTATTATAAGTTTGTTTCACGGCAGATGTTTGTAACACCTGAAAATAACACAGCTAGACCCACCTTAAAGTATACCGATCGACTCAGAATCACTAGCTGAGTCGATTTAACGTCCGTCCGTCCGTCCGTCTGTCCATGTAAAGTTGTTCGTCGACTACAGGTCGCAATTTCACTCCGATCGTTTTGAAATTTTGCAGTTTAGAGTATTTCGCGGCTGTTAAGATCGCTATTGAATTTGGTTGAAATCGGTTAAGATTTAGCTATAGCTCCCATATATATGTTTCGTCCGATTTTGCTCTTTAGTCCTGAATAAGCTGTATTTTACATCCAATCGTTTTGAAATTCAGTATAGTAGAGTTTCTTGATCCATGAACCAACAATACCGAATTTGAAGAAAATCGGTTAATATTTAGCTATAGCTCCCATATATATGTTTCGTCCGATTTGGCCCTTTAGTTCTATAGAAGCTATATTTTACATCCAATCGTTTTGAAATTTAGAATGGTAGACTTTCTTGATTCATGAACTAACATTGCCGAATTTGAAGAAAATCGGTAAAGATTTAGCTATAGCTCCTATATATATGTTTCATCCGATTTGGCTCTTTAGATCCAATCGTTTTTATACCCTACACCACACTGTGGGTAATATTTAAGTATAAAATGTCCCAAAAGTAAATTTATGTAAACAATTTATACATGAATTACAAAATTTATATATCAGAGTTATTCAATATTACCAGAGTGGTGCAGGGTATTATATAGTCGGCACCGCCCGACTTTAGCCTTTCCTTACTGGTTATTATATGTATTCGGGCACTAAGTAACTCTGCCTTAGATAGCGAAACACTAGTAAGTGAGTTCCTAAAATGTTAAAAAAGTTATATGTGAAACCGCTGCAAACCATACAAGCTATAGAACAGCGGAAAGAAAGCAATGGATCTCAGATGACACGTGGAAGGTCATATGCCAGAGAAAAGAAATATATTAAAATATGTATTCTAGTCGTTCCAGTGTGGAGCATAGGGTCATTACAAATGTAGGCTCTATGAAATAACCCCCCAATGAAATAACCCCCCAAATCGAAAATGAAATAAGTCCCCAAATTTGGGGATTTATTTCATTATGATATAAGTCCCCAATTTCAAAAAAGAAATGAATCCCCACATAATGAAATTAGACCCCAAATTTAAAATGAAATAAGACTTAATTTTAAGAGTGAAATAACTCCCCAATATTTTTTTTCAATAATATAAACAAATTTAAGCATAAACTTGCATAGAATCTTCAATAATACCACTGCAACAAGGACAATTATAATTTTGCAAACCATTGGCAATAGCGTCAGCGAGTAGTTTGTTATTGCATTTGTCGCAAATATTCAAATGTCTGCATGGCAAAAGAAAAATGTTTGGTGCATTTTCTCTACAGACAACACATTCATTTTCATTAGAAGCTGTGTTATAGAATTCTTCTTCAGATTCATTATCACTAGATGTTTCTTCTTTGAAGATGTCAGGTATCATATCCACGCATATGTTGTTTTTTCGGCAAACCATGCGCGATAGAAAGGTGGCAACCGTAATTTTGCCCTGGTCTAATAACCAGAGCTATTTAATGAAAAACATATGAATGGCAAACAAACATTACCTGCATCCAGTGACTTTCGAAATATTTTAGAAACGGCGTGAATACGCCTTGACTATCATGTAATGCAATTTTCGATCTAATTTCAATAAATGCGCCACTTATTAAATGTGATGTTAACAAAGGCAGGGCCATTACTTTATAATATAGCAATGAAGCATTTTTTGAGGATCGTATCAACTGAAGCAGTCCGTGTCGCTTTGTCATATTTCGTCTTACAGCTTGACAAATATGAAACCTTGAGCAGAAGAACATTGTTGCAAATAAAAGAACATTTTTAAAAATTGTTGAATCACTGTGGAAAGGCGACCAATGGAATACATATGGTTGACTGAGAAAAAATTAGTATAAAATAAAAAATTCGCGCGAATTTTTTAATTTTATACTAATTTTTTCTCAATCAACCATACTCGTATGTATTCCATTGGTCGCCTGTTCACTACAAAAGTTATTGCGAAGCTATTCTTTAAAGAGAAACCAATGATGTATGTTTGCTTGGTCCTTAACGGAAATATTGTGCAATGATTGTAGTAGTGAAAAGGATGGCGAAAGAAATTATATATTTGATTGAGCAAAAATTGGTATAAAATTAAAAAAATCGCGGGCATTTTTTAATTTTATACCATTTTTCGCTTAGTTAAACATATCCTTTTGATTTCTTTTGATAAATATTTTTTGCTCTATAATTTTTTTTATTTTTTTTTAATTTCGTAATTAATTTTTCTTTTAAATTTTTACACCTTGAAGTCTTTTAAGAAACTGATTTGCTGGTACTTAGTTACTTTAATAATAATGGTCCATAAATTCGCCCGCAGTTTCAGTACATCACATTATACACCTAAAAGTATCTTTGCTCAGATTTATTAATTAATGTTATTATTTATTTAAATTATTGTTAATATTTAAAGATATTCTTCTACATCCAGTTTTATTTGTAGACAGAAAAAAGTACAACCTGAGAAAACATATTAGTTCCGACTAATTTTAGTATTTTGTAACTATAAATTTTCTTTCAATGCAGCAAATATTCTTTACAATAATTGCACATATGACGAGCACAGTAATTTTTCTGCGTTGAACTCTAATTTTTAAATTCAAATGCTATTTTTTTAAAAGTGAAATAACTCCCCAAATCGAAAATTGGGGAGTTAGAAATAATAAGGCTCCGGGGCCTGACAATATTAGCCCAAAACTACTTAAAGCCTATCCTGAAGTAAGTGCTAAGCTACTAAGGAAATAATTTAAAAATTTTGGAACAACACAGAACTCTGTGATAACTTAAAAGAAGGTCTAGCTATAATTATCCCCAAAAAAGGGGATCTTAGAGAATGCAAAAATTTGAGAGGTATCACTCTCTAAGATGGTTAATAAATAGTAGACTTAGTAAATCGCTGGACAAAGGCCTTAGAGGAGAAGAAGCAGGATCCAGAGGCCAAAAGTCGTGCATAGACCATAGAAATAGCCTCCGTATCATAGGTAAACAGTCGGTGGAGTGGAGATCCCCTAGTACCAAGTACCTAGTCTTCATTGACTTTGAAAAGTCCTTTGATCCGCTAAACAACTCTACGATTTGGAAAGCCCTTGAGCGCAAACATCTACCCAAGAAAATAATTGATATAAGCCATGAAATCTACACCAATACAAACTGCCGCATATTACACCAAAATGCAGTGAGAGAAACGGTACCATTAAAATCTGCCGTCCGAAAAGGCTCTATACTATCACCGCTGCTTTTCAACATAGTCCTGGACATCATCATAAGAAATGCGACCTCCAATAATAAGGGGATTAACTGGGTACTTGACAATCGGTTAAGTGACCTAGAGTATGCTGATGACCTCTGCCAACTATCGCACACCTACCAGACAATGAAGCCGACCAAAATTATCGGCGGCGGCGGCGCATTGAAAAATGCCGATCGGCGGCGGCGGCTGATCAGCAACAATCGGCTGAGCCGACAAAGTTCCAACAAACGATGGCGCACGAATGTCAATCTCAGGCAAAAATGGCGCTTTAAGATATTTACAATTAGATGACAAAACCTAAAATTAACACAAAAAGAAAAGTTAAGAAAGTTTTGATTTAATGTCGAAAATCAGTTCAATAAATGTCTACTTATTAGTCTTTGTTGTGAAAGAGAATTTATTGTGAATGACATAACGCCTGTTGTTTTCTCTCTAGAACGACGTAGACTTTGTAAAAATTGGTTCGGCCGCTCAAGAGCTATTGTATTTTCCGTAAAACCAAAACACGCATTTCTTTAAATAAATGATAGCGAGATTAATTTAGAAACTTTTTAAAATTTGTATGCAAAAATGAATTTTATTGAAATTTCTGACCCTATTGTATTACTTAGTAGTCACTTTCTCAATTTTCATGGTTGCATAAAATAAATCGATTTAACTAACTAAATAATGTTCGGCGGCTAAGTTTCAGCCGATGTGAGCCGCTGAAATCGGCGGCGGCGCCGGCTGAAAATAAATGGCCGGCTGTGGCGCGCCGCCGATTTGCGCCGCGTCGGCTTCATACCCTGACACCTACTCTGATACCGCTAATCTATGAAGTGTGGAAACGGAAGCAGAAAAAGAAGGTCTCTAAAAAAATATTGAAAAGACAATGGTAATGAGATAAACACAAGCAATAACACAACTTCAATATCAAAATGTGCAACTGAACTAACAACTGAGGCTCCTCTATGGATATAGGGTGTTATTTAGATGTGTGGTTTTTAACGGCGTCTGAATAATGGCTTGTGGATTATCATTACTCCAAATGCGACAATTTTGTTTATTAACATACTCATTCATCCAAAAGTGAGCTTCATCGCTGATCCATTATTTTGGTAATAAATTTGCACGATTTGCAAACGTTGTTCCGCAGTATGTCTATTCATTATGAAATGGCAAACCAAACTGAGCATAAATCACGTGACAGCTGTCAAAAAGACCGACACCGACAAAAAGAATTGTCAGATTGAAAACCACACGTCTAAAAAAAAAACACTCTGTACAAAATCGTATCATGAGGGCCCGACAAGCAATTGGACACATCACCATCTCGAAATCCCCGCCAATTTTAACCCGCGTAAAACTTCAAATCTTTAATTCCTGTTAACTTAACCTTGTTTTATAGATACACGGAGAAAAAAATATGTTAAAAATATGTTTGGATGCAATCATAAATATGTTTGGGACGGGCACAATCATATATATGTTTGTGGGTAAACATATTATGTTTGCACACAATCATAATATGTTCGGGGCAAAATTCTAGCATATTATAAAACGATATGATTGTGTCCTAACATATTTTTGGCAAAATAATATATTAGAGCATATTTTTTAGATTTTTAGAGAGTATTACTCTCTGAGAGCCCAATTATGTGACTCATAGAGCATCCACCATCACCACTGTGCTAAGCCATCACAGCGAACACACGCACGCACCCACATACAACCATTGACAGCCACAGCCAGTCAGAATGAATATATGGCTATGCTTATACTTTCTTGTTTCGGGTGTAACATGAAAGTAAATTAAAATACAAGCTGTGCATATAATTCTCGTTGACTCTATATAGCCAGTGGTATAAGGTGTTGACGTTTTTCAGTCAATGGGGTGGATCAACGGAGCTACCAACCAAGTTGAAAGAAAAGTGGCATAGTCCGCAGTCCGAATAATGGATAATTAATGGAACATTAGACTAGAATTTTATAAATATATTATAGGTGCGTCACAAAGGGTTCAGACTTTTGATAAAAAACAACAATATACAATCATATACATGATTAAATGCAAGCATATATATGATTACATACAATCATATAAATGTTTGGACATAAGCATATATATGATTACACACAATCATATAAATGTTTGGACATAAGCATATATATGATTACATACAATCATATAAATGTTTGGGAACATTACCGCTACCCCAAACATAATATGTTTGGGAGATGCTCGAAACATATATATGTTGCATGCAAAATATGTTTGGGGCAATATGTTACAGAGGCCGTTTTTTTCCTCCGTGTATGAAATATAACGACGAAGGAAATTAACTCCATTCAGATCTTCGTTAACAAGTGCCTAAGAAGAATACAACGGATTTTCTGGCCAAAACACAGAGCTCTGGTTACGAATGCAGCAATCCCCAATAGCCACTAACATACGAAGGAGAAAATGGGGCTGGATTGTTCATATACTAAGACGACCACACGACGACATCACTTGCAAAGCTATTGATTGGGACCCACAAAAGAGCAGAAGAAGAGGAAGACCGGCCCATACCTGGCGCAGGCATCTGAATGCCGAAGCTTCCAAAACGGGCAAAATTGGAGCCAAATAAAGATCTTGACATCAAACAGAAACGCTTGGAAGTTATTTGTTGAAGATGTATGCTTCTTATAGGAGCTAAAGCAACCAATATATATAGGTATATACGAGGGCGGTTCGGAAACTTCTTAGCCTAGCACAGAAAGCGCGGTATAAACAGAAAAAAGTTAAGTGTTTTGGAAACTTCCATCTCTGCTATGAACACATGTTAAATTTTGTATCGATCTGGCAACTCCTTCATATAGAAACAGGTGTTCACAAAAGACGCATCCGCGATTTTTTTACAATGGAAAAATTAGAAATGCGTGTTGTCATTAAATATTCACATAAAAAAGGTTTATCGGGACAAGAAATTCATAATGATATGGTGAATGTGTTAGGTGAAAGTGTTCCTTCATATGCAACAGTAAACCAGTAAGGAAAGGCAGAAAGTCGGGCGGGGCCGACTATATAATACCCTACACCTCCCTAACAATGTGATAAGGGTCATTGCCATAATAATTTGGAATAATTGGTAAATGGGTAGAAACATGTTATCTAATTCTGAAACGATAATCGCTAATATTCGTTCCTAATTTGAGAAACATCTTTCTGGAAAATTTTAATGATCGGAAGTAAAATACAACTTCTATAGCGGTTTGATACCAAATCAGGAGGAACAATCAATATAAATCTGAACCGATCTTCCCTGAATACTCATTCATGTAAAAAGACCTCCTTCTGTCGAATTTCGTACTGATCGCATATAAAATACAGTCTCTACAGCGCCTACATGTCAAATCGGTGGTAACGTATATATGGGGGCTATATCTAAATCTGAACCGATTTCTTCCAAATTTATCAGTGTTCATTCATATAATAAGAAACCTCTTTCTGACGAATTTCATACTGATCGGATATAAAATAACTTTTTTACAGCGCTTACAAGTCAAATCGGGGGTAACGTATATATGGGGGCTATATCTAAATCTTAACCGATTTTCTCCGAATTTAGCAGTATTCCTTCATGTAATAAGAAACCTCTTTCTGCCAAATTTTGCACTGATCGGATATAAAATACAGTTTTTACAGCGCTTACATGTCAAATCGGGGGTAACATATATATGGGGGCTATATCTGAATTTGAACCGATTTTCTCCGAATTTAGCAGTATTCCTTCATGTAATAAGAAACCTCTCTTTGCCGAATTTCGCACTGATCGGATATAAAATAACATTTATACAGCGCTTATATGTCAAATCGGGGGTAATGTATATATGGGGGCTATATCTAAATCTGAACCGATTTCTTCCAAATTTAACAGAGTTCATTCATGTAATAAGAAACCTTTTCCTGCCGAATTTCATAGTGATCGGATATAAAATAAAGTTTTTACAGCGCTTACATGTCAAATCGGGGCTAACATATATATGGGGGCTATATCTAAATCTGAACCGATTTTAACCAAATTCAATAGGGATCGTCCTTGGGCCAAAAAAAGATATGTGTAAAGTTTCGTCGAGATCGGACCATAATTGCGACCTGTACTTTGATTACAAGAATACATGCACAGACGGACAGACAGACAGACAGACGGACAGACAGACAGACAGACAGACAGACGGACAGACGGACAGACGGACATAGATCGGTATAATAAACGATGGGTCTATTTCTTCTCCTTTTGGGTGTTACAAACAAATGCACAAAGTTATAATACCCTGTACCACAGTGTGGTGTAGGGTATAAAAATTGGGTTGCTGAATTTAAACGTGGTCGTACAAGCATTGAAGATGAACCACGTAGTGGACGTCCAAAAACAGCAACAACAACAGAAATTGTAGCCAAAGTGCATGATATGGTATTAAATGATCGACGAATAAAAGTGCGTGAAATAGCTAATATCATGGGCATCTCAAATGATCGAGTCAATTTAATTTAGCATGAAGAACTACAGATGAAAAAGCTTTCTGCAAGATGCACTTGTTAACAGTCGACCAAAAACGCATAAGAATGAATATTTCTCAAGCTTGTTTGGATCGTTTTAAGCGAAATAAAATGGATTTTAAGCGTCGTTTCATAACATGGATCCACCACTATACTCCAGAGACAAAAGAACAATCCAAATAATGGACTGAAGCTGGAGGAAGTGCCCCAAAGAAGGCAAAAACAATTCAATCGGCTGGTAAGGTTATGGCAACGGTTTTTTGGGACTTCAAAGGTATTTTATTGATTGACTATCTGCAAAAGGGTAAAACAATAAATTCAGAGTACTATTGCAACCTTTTGTATCAATTAAATGTACAAATTCGAGAAAAACGTCCTGGCTTACAACACAAAAAAATAATTTTTCATCAAGACAACGCACCAGCGCACAAGAGTGTTTTAACAATGGCTAAAATCAGCGAATTAAAGTACGAGTTGCTTGACCACCCACCTTATTCTCCTGATTTAGCTCCCAGTGACTTTTACCTGTTCCCAAATCTAAAAAAATTCCTTGCTGGCAAGCGTTTTACCTCAAATGAAGATGCAATTACAGTTGTAAACCACTATTTTGAAGACCTTGAGGAAAACTATTTTAATCAAGGGATAGAATTCCTAGATAAGCTTTGGACTAAGTGTATTGAAGATTCAGGAGATTATATTGAAAAATAAAAATATTTCTGAAAAACTAACTATTCTCCTCCCTCGCCCTCGTATATATATACATATATCTGTAGCTTTGGGACAGGATTAAGTGATCACAATAACTCCCAAATTTGTTCGTGGGATGGGCGAAAATATAACTTTAATTTTTTTTAAAAAAGCAAAAACAGTTTTAAGTTTGACCATGCTGAATCATATACACCCTCCATTATGGATAACATCCCACAGTATACTTATAATAACGAAAATGTGGAAATTGTATAAAGTATTCAAATTGTCTTTGTATGTGAGCTAAAGGGTGGTCCAACCATAATGCACGATGTTAATTGTATATATTTTCTTAATAATGGTTTTATTCTATTCATGACCTATCAGACTTTTCGATAAAATAATAGTAAATGGTTGTTAAATTTTAAGGGACGATGTTGATTTTGAATAAAACACAAATTTTTTAGGAAATTATTGTAATTTCTTTTTATTATGATAATGTTGGTATGGTACAATTATGTATGGAACAAAATATCGGCCAAATGGCCGCCGCGAACTCGGCGGCACACCTCCATCCGATGGTCCAAATTTTCGATGATGCTGAGGCATAATGGAGGCTCTATGCCGTTAATGTACCGAATTATCTCATCCTTTAGCTCTTGAATTGTTGCTGGCTTATCGACGCACAACTTTTCTTTCAAATAACCCCAAAGAAAGAAGTCCAACGGTGTCAAATCACATGATCTTGGCGACCAATTGACATCGCCACGACGTGAGATAACACGGCCATTGAATTTGTTGCGCAAAAGATCCACTGTTTCGTTGGCAGTGTTGCAAGTGGCACCATCGTGTTGGAACCACTTATCGTCCAGGTCCATATCTTCAATTTCTGGCCATAAAAAGTTCGTTATCATCTCACGATAGCGAACACCATTCACAGTAACTGCCTGACCGGCCTCTTTTTGGAAAAAAACGGCCCGATGATGCCGCCAGCTCATAAACCGGACCAAACAGTCACTATTTGTGGGTGCATTGGTTTTTCGACAATCACTCTTGGATTATCATTTTCCCAAATGCGGCAATTCTGCTTATTGACGAATCCACTGAGGTGAAAATGTGCCTCATCACTGAAGATGATTTTCTTCGAAAATTGATCATCCACTGTTGCAATTTCTTGCCACCATTCTGACCATTGACGAAGTTTGGAATTGGCAGGAGGCTTTAGTTCTTGAGTCAATTGCACCTTGTAAGCGTGTAAATGCAAGTCTTTATGCATAATGTTCATCAACGACGAGCGTGAGAGGTGCAATTGCTGGGCACGACGACGAGTTGAGGTGGACGGCTCTTCAACCACACTATCGCGAACAGCAGCAATATTTTCTGCAGTACGAGCTTAACGAGCATGCACTGGTGTTTTCACATCTCCTACAGACCCGGTTTGCTCAAATTTTTGCACGATTTTTCCGATTGTACGCGCATTTGGACAATTAAATTGACCGAAAAAATCACGAATTGCACGATATGCATTTTGATTTGAACGCCCATTTTCATAACAAGCCTGAATATCTTTAACGCGTTGCTCGATTGTGTATCTTTCCATGTTTCAAATTGAGTTAGTCTGAAATTGAGAAATGTCAAATGAAATGCAGAAAAAAACTTGACGTTTAGGTGTGGTTCACATTCAACATCGGCCCTTTCAATTTAACCATCCTTTACTTCTGAAATGGATAATTTCAAAAGTCCAATAATGTATATATAGTGCTATTACCGACTCGGCCTCGCCAAAGGACTCCTATTCGTCAAAGTGAAATTGTCCACATTTCAAATGCCCCGTTGTCTTTATGTTGACCACATATATGGAGTATTTTTTCAAATTGTTTCTTTGGACGTCAACTAGCGTGAGGAACAATAAAATGTTTTTTGTTTTTTCAGCGCAATACGATGACGATGATGATAATGAGGTGCACCAGAGCGTTCCATAATATCGCCTTAGGTGCTTGGAAACATGTTCGTATGCGTTCGTCCAGTGGCATCTTTTGGCATCGTGCGGGATTTGGTTTTTGTGCAAATAATGATAATGGCGTTGGAGCTCTTCAAATGCTTGGCTACTCCAACAAGTGGCGTTGGCTGCCGCCTCAGCTGTGGTTGGTGTCGTTTCGCTTTCTTGCATGTTTGACAATGTGGAAAATCAATGCGTGGATTTGGGACAAAGCCAGAGTGAATGCATGAAAGTTACAGCTCCAGCCGCCACAGCTCCAATGCGATGTTGGTGATGGCGATGGTGATGTTACCATTATGATGACGATGACTTTAGACGTTAGAAATCGCTACTGCTTCAAGTGTAATATGTATACGACTTTGTGCCTATATTATTGCCTTGCTTCGTTGCATGTCTCACAGTGATGTTTACGGTTTCATACTCCCAACTAACTGTCCATTGCAGCCACAGCAGCAATAGCAGCACCAGCTGTTGGAAGGGGCTAGCTTATATCTGGTGTCCAGTGTAGCATAGTAGGTAAGTGGACGCGGCGGTTTTAACTGAAATTCGTGCAAAATTTCTGTAGACCGTTTTTTTGACTTAATGTTATTGTTTCATTTGATTTCGCAAAATGAAAATAATTGCTCATTGTTGTGGCTTTGTTGTTGCGGTTCGTCCATCATATTTGTTGCAGGAGTATGAGGAGGGGACTTCTTATATCCAATGTGGACGATTTAATTACGGGGCTTAGTTAGCATCTATCTGCCTAATACGATCATCACCATGATGTTGCCAAAGCTCCTACTGAAGATGATGATGTTAAGTGTTGCACTCTCTCACTAACTCCTCCGGCCTGCCAAAGTGGTGATGATCGTACGTCGTAAACTTACACGCATTTTGATTGATGCAAAGAAGATGCGTGCCTCAAGTTAAATGAATCCCCACATTGCGGAGGTTGTTATCGTCTTCTTCGCCTTTTTTGTGAATTTATCTTTTGATACATAATTTAAAATGTAAATAAAGTGAAATCCGATTTGGCAAATGAATACGAGTGTGGTTACCGACACCGTCACACTTGGCAGCTTATGGATATTAATCAAATGTTTGTCCGACTATCGTTGGCACCAATGTTGCATGGAACGATATTAGTGGAGTAGATAAACTAATATTTTTGGCACAAATTCTAGGCAACCAGTATCGACTTCAAAATGAACGGTACCCGGACTTAAGGACCGTGATATCACAACCAAATATAATTATTGATATAACACTCAAAAATATAAAGAATTGTTTTAATATTTCGCATTGGTTTTTGGGGATGGTGTCTGTTTATTCGTGACAGATCAAACTTTATGATAAAATAATAAAAATATTATAATTGAGAATTTTTTGGTGTTTTATGACGCTTTTATTTAAAAATTATTGAAATATTCACCAAATTTCACGTATTTGTATGTACTGGCTAAATTGAACTGTAATTGTCAATAGAGGCATAACAATTTCTTATCTTTATGTCAACGCACCCTCAAACATTTTGAATGATCTTTTAGTGTCAAAACGTTAGTCGAAGTCAACATTTTCATCATGCTGAAGTTCACTTACGTGCAACGTTTGGAAATCATTAAAAGTTACTACCGAATTTCTGAGTCGGTTGTCGCTTACTCCAATTTTCGGCTGTAGTAATTATCTTCAGCGATGAAGCTCATTCCTGGCTGAGTGGTTTTGTCAATAAACAAAATATGCGTTATTGGACAGCAACAACCCCGTTACAATCGATTTACTGAATGGCAAATTCAGTGAACGTGTTATCTCGAGAAATGGTCCGGTCGAATGGCCATCTCGTTCATGCGATTTAAAGCCATTGGTTTTTATTTTTTGCGTCCACATCAAGTCATTGGTCTATGCCAACAAGCCAACAACTTTAGACGAGCTCAGAGACAACATCCAACGCGGAATTGCCAACATTCTGGTCGAAATGTGTGCAAGAGTGGTGGAAAAATTTGCACTACATCTGGAATAAATTTGAACTCTATATCTTAAATATTGTGTGTTTTTATTATACCCCACACCACACTGTGGTACAGGGTATTATAAGTTTGTTTCACGGCAGATGTTTGTAACACCTGAAAATAACACAGCTAGACCCACCTTAAAGTATTCCGATCGACTCAGAATCACTAGCCGAGTCGATTTAACCATATCTGTCCGTCCGTCCGTCTGTCCATGTAAAGTTGTTCGTCGACTACAGGTCGCAATTTCACTCCGATCGTTCTGAAATTTTGCAGTTTACAGTATTTTGCAGCAGTTAAGATCGCTATTGAATTTGGTTGAAATCGGTTAAGATTTAGCTATAGCTCCCATATATATGTTTCGTCCGATTTTGCTCTTTAGTCCTATAGAAGCTGTATTTTACATCCAATCGTTTTTAAATTTAGAATGGTAGAGTTTCTTGATCCATGAACCAACATTGCCGAATTTGAAGAAAATCGGTTAGGATTTAGCTATAGCTCCCATATATATGTTTCGTCCGATTTGGCCCTTTAGTCCTATAGAAGCTGTATTTTACATCCAATCGTTTTGAAATTTAGAATGGTAGAGTTTCTTGATCTATGAACCAACATTGCCGAATTTTAAGAAAATCGGTTAAGATTTAGCTATAGCTCCCATATATATGTTTCGTCCGATTTTGCTCTTTAGTCCTGTAGAAGCTGTATTTTACATCCAATCCTTTTGAAATTTAGAATGGTAGAGTTTCTTGATCCATGAACCAACACTACCGAATTTGAAGAAAATCGGTTAAGATTTAGCTATAGCTCCCATATATATGTTTCGTCCGATTTGGACCTTTAGTTCTATAGAAGCTGTATTTTACATCCAATCGTTTTGAAATTTAGAATGGTAGAGTTTCTTGATCCATGAACCAACATTGTTGAATTTGAAGAAAATCGGTTAGGATTTAGCTATAGCTCCCATATATATGTTTCGTCCGATTTGGCCCTTTAGTCCTATAGAAGCTGTATTTTACATCCAATCGTTTTGAAATTTAGAATGGTAGAGTTTCTTGATCCATGAACCA
This sequence comes from Eudasyphora cyanicolor, assembly GCA_963930755.1. Classification (NCBI taxonomy): domain Eukaryota; kingdom Metazoa; phylum Arthropoda; class Insecta; order Diptera; family Muscidae; genus Eudasyphora; species Eudasyphora cyanicolor. The sequence continues at coordinate 167,627,142 of OZ005736.1, read as the reverse complement.
ACATTGCCGAATTTGAAGAAAATCGGTTAAGATTTAGCTATAGCTTCCATATATATATTTCGTTCGATTTTGCTCTTTAGTCCTGAAGAAACTGTATTTTACATCCAATCATTTTGAAATTTAGAATGGTAGAGTTTCTTGATCCATGAACCAACACTACCGAATTTGAAGAAAATCGGTTAAGATTTAGCTATAGCTCCCATATATATGTTTCGTCCGATTTGGCTCTTTAGTTCTATAGAAGCTGTATTTTACATCCAATCGTTTTTAAAATTCAGAATGGTAGAGTTTCTTGATCCATGAACCAACATTGTTGAATTTGAAGAAAATCGGTAAAGATTTAGCTATAGCTCCCATATATATGTTTCATCCGATTTGGCTCGTTAGATCCAATCGTTTTTATACCCTACACCACACTGTGGTACAGGGTATTATTTAAGTATAAAATGTCCCAAAAGTAAATTTATGTAAACAATTTATACATGAATTACAAAATTTATATATCAGAGTTATTCAATATTTCGAGAGTGGTGTAGGGTATTATATAGTCGGCCCCGCCCGACTTTAGCCTTTCCTTACTGGTTAATATATAAAATTGTTGTGTCCTTAATTGAAAACCCTTTATTTACGTGCACTGGTATTCAAGCAATGAGCTATTAAATTTTAGAACGATCTGGCCCTTTTGTGTGGGAGATACCAAAAGGAACGTTCAATTTACCCCCTTTTTTACAGAACTGTAGGTTGTACTGCAAAAGCATTACACTATACAAAATATATGATATTTGTATGCATTAATATTAACGTTATGAACTGGTACATTTTTGAATGAAATGGGTCCTTTGTGAGGGAAATACGTAGAAATTTCTCCAATTTGCGATTAAAAAATTTAGATCTGCGGAATTACAGAATACTCGGATAACTAATATAGAACTTAATAGAGATTCAATATCTCACTAAATTTTAACCCATTGTGGGAGAGTTACCAGAGAGCCTGAGTTAAAAAAATATTAGCACATACGAAACATGAAGTCGATCAGTCACACTTTAATTAAGCTTCTACAGCTTTAAGTTTGTATTTTCTCCTAAAGATAGCCAATCCGTTTCCTCAATTTTCTTCGCAGTAATATGGAGGACCATCTCTATAATATTCCCGAGTGTACTTAGACCAGGTAGGATCACTTGTTTTGCTGGGGTTCTAATGTGTAATTTGATGGCAGCTCAGCTGTTTTCGTGTAACATGTTACTGTCAAACATGTTATGTTTGGTCTATAATTTAACAATGAATCGACTTACAAACGAACAACGTTTGTAGATTATTGAATTTTATTGAATCTGTTCGGTGAACCGTCAATGGGAAATTTGTTGGGGGCTATGGCTCATGACAATAGTGACAAGCCCGCAACGGTTGACGCACTAGAAGCCAATATTGAAGAATTTTTTCGTGAGATACCGGCCGATATGTAGGAGAGAGTATGTCAAAATTGGATCCAGCGTATGAACCATTTGAGGCGCAGCCGTGGTCAACAATTACATGAAATCATCTTTAAGCATTGAATTATATAGACCGTTCTATCGCCTAAAATAAAAATTTCATACATTTCTCTAAATTGTATGTGTGTGTTTTTTTTTAATAAAATTCGAAAGCTCTCAAAAATGCACTCGTTATCACCCCTCATGGGAACCAGTTATGAGACTAATACATTGTTGTATCTACGTTGCCAAGGTATTCATGAATATACACTCGTATATGTATCTCCAGATGTCTCGTATATGTATCTCCAGATGTCTTTTATAAGTTTGTTTCGCGGCAGATGTTTGTAACACCTGAAAATAACACAGCTAGACCCACCTTAAAGTATACCGATCGACTCAGAATCACTAGCTGAGTCGATTTAACGATGTCCGTCCGTCCGTCTGTCCATGTAAAGTTGTTCGTCGACTACAGGTCGCAATTTCGCTCCGATCGTTCTGAAATTTTGCAGTTTAGAGTATTTCGCGACTGTTAAGATCGCTATTGAATTTGGTTGAAATCGGTTCAGATTTAGATATAGCTCCCATATATATGTTTCGTCCGATTTTGCTCTTTAGTCCTGTAGAAGCTGTATTTTACATCCAATCATTTTGAAATTTAGAATGGTAGAGTTTCTTGATCCATGAACCAACATTACCGAATTTGAAGAAAATCGGTTAAGATTTAGCTATAGCTCCCATATATATGTTTCGTCCGATTTGGCCCTTTAGTCCTATAGAAGCTGTATTTTACATCCGATCGTTTTGAAATTTAGAATGGTAGAGTTTCTTGATCCATGAACCAACATTGCCGAATTTGAAGAAAATCGGTTAAGATTTAGCTATAGCTCCCATATATATGTTTCGTCCGATTTTGCTCTTTAGCCCTGTATAAGCTGTATTTTACATCCAATCATTTTGAAATTTAGAATGGTAGAGTTTCTTGATCCATGAACCAACACTATCGAATTTGAAGAAAATCGGTTAAGATTTAGCTATAGCTCCCATATATATGTTTCGTCCGATTTGGCCAATTAGTCCTATAAAAGCTGTATTTTACATCCAATCGTTTTGAAATATAGAATGGTAGAGTTTCTTGATCCATGAACCAACATTGCCGAATTTGAAGAAAATCGGTTAAGATTTAGCTATAGCTCCCATATACATGTTTCGTCCGATTTTGCTCTTTAGTCCTGAAGAAGCTGTATTTTACATCCAATCATTTTGAAATTTAGAATGGTAGAGTTTCTTGATCCATGAACCAACACTACCGAATTTGAAGAAAATCGGTTAAGATTTAGCTATAGCTCCCATATATATGTTTCGTCCGATTTGGCCCTTTAGTCCTGTAGAAGCTGTATTTTACATCCAATCATTTTGAAATTTAGAATGGTAGAGTTTCTTGATCCATGAACCAACATTACCGAATTTGAAGAAAATCTGTTAAGATTTAGCTATAGCTCCCATATATATGTTTCGTCCGATTTGGCCCTTTAGTCCTATAGAAGCTGTATTTTACATCCGATCGTTTTGAAATTTAGAATGGTAGAGTTTCTTGATCCATGAATCAACATTGCCGAATTTGAAGAAAATCGGTTAAGATTTAGCTATAGCTCCCATATATATGTTTCGTCCGATTTTGCTCTTTAGTCCTGTAGAAGCTGTATTTTACATCCAATCATTTTGAAATTTAGAATGGTAGAGTTTCTTGATCCATGAACCAACATTACCGAATTTGAAGAAAATCGGTTAAGATTTAGCTATAGCTCCCATATATATGTTTCGTCCGATTTGGCCCTTTAGTCCTATAGAAGCTGTATTTTACATCCGATCGTTTTGAAATTGAGAATGGTAGAGTTTCTTGATCCATGAACCAACATTGCCGAATTTGAAGAAAATCGGTTAAGATTTAGCTATAGCTCTCATATATATATGTTTCGTCCGATTTTGCTCTTTAGCCCTGTATAAGCTGTATTTTACATCCAATCATTTTGAAATTTAGAATGGTAGAGTTTCTTGATCCATGAACCAACACTACCGAATTTGAAGAAAATCGGTTAAGATTTAGCTATAGCTCCCATATATATGTTTCGTCCGATTTGGCCCTTTAGTTCTATAGAAGCTGTATTTTACATCCAATCGTTTTGAAATTTAGAATGGTAGAGTTTCTTGATCCATGAACCAACACTGCCGAATTTGAAGAAAATCGGTTAAGATTTAGCTATAGCTCCCAAATATATGTTTCGTCCGATTTGGCCCTTTAGTCCTATAAAAGCTGTATTCTACATCCAATCGTTTTGAAATTTAGAATGGTAGAGTTTCTTGATCCATGAACCAACACTACCGAATTTGAGGAAAATCGGTTAAGATTTAGCTATAGCTCCAATATATATGTTTCGTCCGATTTGGCCCTTTAGTTCTATAGAAGCTATATTTTACATCCAATCGTTTTGAAATTTAGAATGGTAGAGTTTCTTGATTCATGAACCAACATTGCCGAATTTGAAGAAAATCGGTAAAGATTTAGCTATAGCTCCCATATATATGTTTCATCCGATTTTGCTCTTTAGATCCAATCGTTTTATACCCTACACCACACTGTGGTACAGGGTATTATTTAAGTATAAAATGTCCCAAAAGTAAATTTATGTAAACAATTTATACATGATTTACAAAATTTATATATCAGAGTTATTCAATATTACGAGAGTGGTGTAGGGTATTATATAGTCGGCACCGCCCGACTTTAGCCTTTCCTTACTGGTTTTAAATAAAATTCGAAAGCTCTCAAAAATGCACTCGTTATCACCCCTCATGGGAACCAGTTATGAGACTAATACATTGTTGTATCTACGTTGCCAAGGTATTCATGAATCTATACTCGTATATGTATCTCCAGATGTCTTTTGAAGGGCTGTGCATACAATTTTCTGGAGTAATATGGAGTCCTAAACATGAAAAAATAATGAATGGTAATTTTTTTAAAATTATACCCTACACCACACTGTGGTACAGGGTATTATAAGTTTGTTTCGCGGCAGATGTTTGTAACACCTGAAAATAACACAGCTAGACCCACCTTAAAGTATACCGATCGACTCAGAATCACTAGCTGAGTCGATTTAACGATGTCCGTCCGTCCGTCCGTCTGTCCATGTAAAGTTGTTCGTCGACTACAGGTTGCAATTTCGCTCCGATCGTTCTGAAATTTTGCAGTTTAGAGTATTTCGCGACTGTTAAGATCGCTATTGAATTTGGTTGAAATCGGTTCAGATTTAGATATAGCTCCCATATATATCTTTCGTCCGATTTGGCCCTTTAGTCCTATAGAAGCTGTATTTTACATCCAATCGTTTTGAAATTTAGAATGGTAGAGTTTCTTGATCCATGAACCAACACTACCGAATTTGAAAAAAATCGGTTAAGATTTAGCTATAGCTCCCATATATATGTTTCGTCCGATTTCGCCCTTTAGTTCTATAGAAGCTGTATTTTACATCCGATCGTTTTGAAATTTAGAATGGTAGAGTTTCTTGATCCATGAACCAACATTGGCGAATTTGAAGAAAATCGGTTAAAAATTAGCTATAGCTCCCATATATAAGTTTCGTCCGATTTTGCTCTTTAGTCCTGTAGAAGCTGTATTTTACATCCAATCATTTTGAAATTTAGAATGGTAGAGTTTCTTGATCCATGAACCAACAGTACCGAATTTGAAGAAAATCGGTTAAGATTTAGCTATAGCTCCCATATATATATTTCGTCCGATTTGGCCCTTTAGTCCTATAAAAGCTGTATTTTACATCCAATCATTTTGAAATTTAGAATGGTAGAGTTTCTTGATCCATGAACCAACACTACCGAATTTGAAGAAAATCGGTTAAGATTTAGCTATAGCATCCATATATATGTTTCGTCCGATTTGGCTCTTTAGATCCAATCGTTTTTATACCCTACACCACACAGGGTATTATTTAAGTATAAAATGTCCCAAAAGTAAATTTATGTAAACAATTTATACATGAATTACAAAATTTATATATCACAGTTATTCAATTATACGTGAGTGGTGTAGGGTATTATATAGTCGGCCCCGCCCGACTTTAGCCTTTCCTTACTGGTTTTTCTTTAAAATTTCCCTTTTCTTGGAATGTGCCTTTAGTATTTGAAACATATTTTTTGAAGTATACGATCGATGAAGCCTGGATACACGTTCAAGGAAATTATGAGGACTACAAATGTTATTAACGAAACTTTCACGTGGAAACAGAAGTTTATTAACTGTCGTTAAAACAATTAGAAAATAATTGTTTATTTAAAAAAAATCGTTTTTTGCTGGCACGAATGAAAACATAAAAAATATTTGAAGAAAATACAGAAATTATAGCAGAAATTATAGCACTTTTGGTAGAAATAAGATAATTTCAAGATAAACCGATATTCATAACCCCACTATTGTCAATAAGGGTGTGTATCAGATGTCGCGGGCCAAACCTGTAACACATGGATGGATTGACCTAAGATACCCCTAGAATATTTGACGGAAATCCGTTTTAAGCAATTTTAAGTTATTTCAGTATTGTCCGTTTGTCGGTTGATGCGCACGATAACTTTCTACAGGTTTTACCGATTGTCTTCAAATTTGGTATGTGTCAATATATTTCTCTATCGCAGACTAAGGTGAAAGATGGATTGTGTTGTGCCACTCCTTCGAGTACCTCCCCCAAGAAGGGTCAAAATATAGTGAAATATTGATTATCTGATAACTTCTATACTTCTACTCAGAATCTTTCACAATTCCACACATAGTATTATCTTTTTGATCGCTACCATCTTGAGAAAAAATGGCGAAGTTGCCCTTTTGTTACCTCCAATACAAAATGGACAATTTTTCACAAAAAGGTAACAGCTTATAAGTTTTATTCCATTCAATACAAATACTTAAATTTTGTACAGTGTTATGTTTTTATAGTACCCGTAGTAAAGGGTGTTTTTTTGACGTGTGGTTTTCAAGAAGAAATAAAACGCATATAATTTAATGTCATGGCCAATAATTTAGATTTATTTAGATTTATTATATTTGCAATTATGTTTTAAAAATGATTTAGGGCAAGCGGCCTTGCTCGAATAAATTCCAGCCGAGAGGCCCAATTTTCGACCACTTTTTGCAGCATTTGAGGCTGCATGTCAGCTATAACGAGAGGAATATTCTCTTCCAAGGCGTCAATCGTGTCGGGCTTATCTGCGTAAACAAGCGACTTCACATAACCCCTCAAAAATAGTCCAGCGGTGTTAAATCGCACGATCTTGGAGGCCACGCCACAGGCCCACGACGCGAGATAATGCGCTCACAATAAGTTTCCTTTAATAAATTAATTGTTTCGTTAGCTGTATGGCATGTAGCGCCGTCTTGTTGGAACCAAAGGTCGTCCACATCAACATCCTCCAATAAAGGCACGAAAAAGTCAGTAATCATGGCTCTATAGCGTACCCCATTGACTGTAACATTATGGCCGGCTTCATTTTTGAAGAAATATGGACCAATGATTCCCTCTGCCCATAGAGCACACCAAACAGTGACTTTTTGTGGATGTAATGTCGTCGGAACAATGGCTTGTGGATTATCATTACTCCAAATGCGACAATTGTGTTTATTTACGTACTCATTCATCCAAAAGTAAGCATCATCCCTGAACAAAATGTTCTTGTTTTCTTGCGTCAAAGAAGTATTGCCAGATTAAAAAACACTCGTCTACAAAAAACACCCTTTATATTAAAAATGGACATTATTGCCACACCCCTTTTGGTACCTCCCAAACAAAATTGCCAACATAAAAAATATAAAAATTATTATACCCTACACCACACTGTGGTACAGGGTATTATAAGTTTTTTTTTAAATTTCCCTATTTTTACAATATGGGTCATAATTTATACATTTATCCATATAGTTTTTCAAAAAGGCACTGTTTTCTTCGTTAGGATGCTAGCTTTCAAAAATGGAACAGATATATTTTTTTTGAACTTTTTTCTATTTTTTATGTTTTTTTTTGTGTCAGCAAAAACGATGTTTTTGAAAAAAAATCGATTTTTTTCTAATTGTTTTAACGACAGTTGCTAAACTACAGTTTTATAAGAAAGTAATGTTTTTAGCATTTCTAGCCCTCATAATTTCCGTTAATTTAAATGGTATCTCGGCTTTATCGCCGGTTCACTTTCCATGAAAATTGGATTTCTAAAAAAAAAATAAAGAATAATTTTACTATAAAAAAAAATTTAGTTTTGGTTTTATAAAATAGTGTGCCTCAATCTATACAAAAAAAGTTTAGGTCCCTGAAACAAACAAAAAATTTGTTGCATAGTGTTATAAGCAGTTTACTTATTGTAGAAAATGTCCCCTTTTTTCTCAAGCTGATAGCCACATATAAATTATTACTATGTGTTCTGATAAGTAGTATAGAAGTTATTAGAGAATCAGTATTTCACTAAATTGTAACCCTTTGTGCGGGAGGTACTAGAAGGAGTGGACAAATATGGCCCAACTTTGAACTTAGCCTGAGATAGAAAAAATACTATCACATACCAAATTTGAAGTCAATCTGTTAATCATTTCGAGAGTTATCGTGCGGTCCAGCCAGCCAGACAGAACAAAATGTTCTAAAACGGATTTCCGTCGAACATACTCGTACTTGGTAGCAACTCATATATACCCTCCTTCAGTAAAGTGAGGGTATAATAAAAACGACACTTCTGTAATATATATTTGCTAACTATTTCAGCCTTAACAATTAAATGCGACAATAATGTTTTCTGATATTGTTATTTTTGTGAGAGTTTGTATAACTCAGCGCCAGAGTGGCGGGAGTTAAAAAACAATAAAGATACAAAATTATACTTATTTTATTTAATTATTTTATTGTGGCAGTGTGCCGTATGCGGAGCGGGCTTAGTAGACAACTGATTCATCAAACCAAAACAAAGGATGGAAGTCCGATGATGCCATTCACAATGGTGTCCTAAATCCAAGCTCATAAAATAACGAATAAAAAAACGCGTTTTACTGCATAAGCAAATGTCGCTTAAACAGAATTTTTTAAAACTATCACAAACTGTTGATCACTCTGTAATAATTTGTCGTTTTTTTAATCAATACCCATGCGTCTTATGTGTGAATAATAGAACGTTTCAATAATTTGTAATCCCTTTAGTACTAACCGATTGGATGGAACTATTACCATAAGCAGGTGTAGATTTGTTGAAAAATTTGATGATTTGTTGATGGTCTTTTCAAGTTCAAGAGTGCACTGTGTACTTAAGGAATCATATGTTTGTTATTTTATTATTTTATTCAATATTTTAATATCCCAGTCTTGCCCACATTTAATTTACTGAACATTGATGCCAGCTGAAAGTGGTTTGTTTGCCTTTTTAAAAATACTCCTACATTTATGTTAATACAAGAATACATTTTCTGTCCTTTCCTTCAAAAGAGCTTTGTGAGATTACGCGAACATCCCCTTTCATTAGCCAACACATGCTTAACTCTGGAAATCATTAAGTCACGGTTTTGCACACAAAAGCCGCTAGCGGCGATCCTTTATGAAATCGCCACTCTGACTAAAAGCATGAATAAAATTTCTTCATTAAATTGTCATAATTATACGTCTTTCAAGGTATAACTACACGAGACATCGATCAATTTGTAACAATCAAGAGGATGATCGACAATGACGAACTCGCGTCATCCATCCCTTAGTGATGAATGGCCAAATGGATGTTATACCTCCCTCCATCCTCACGTCCACTGGCCGTCCAATGAACATAAATATTTACATTAAGGAACCTTCGAAAAGTATGGCCTCATCATTATTGAAGGCGAACAACTTGATTGACATCCTGAGGCTATTGAATTTTTGGGAGTTTGACACATATCGCGGTCTCTGTTATTAGTTTTGTGTAAAAATGACTTGGCCAAATTATGTGAAAAAAGCCCGAAAAGTGAATAAACAAACGACAAAATAGTGTGTGTATGCATTCAACATTACAGAGCGATTACACTAAAGGACAAAACACTGGAGACATGTGATCGTTATGGACATATTAATAGCATAAACACTGAAACTCCACTTAAAGTTTTCATTCTAAAAAGGACTATTATGCAAATTTGTAGATAAGGCAAAATATTTGATAATTTTTGTGTAATTACCATAGAACAATAATGAAATAATGAAGGGATTAAAAATGGGTATTAACTACCAAATTCAAAAGGATGTAACAATACTTACACACTGAAAATAATCGCTTCTGTAGTATATTGTCCCAAGCATATTCTGCTTGAAATATACAAATGCTTAGTGTATGGAACTATTATATACTTGAAAAGACCATCTGACAAAATCGCAGGGCATGCACTTGACCTCGAATTACATGGATACGAATTATGTGAAATTAATACAAATCTCATAATGTAACTTTGAACCAGCAGAGAGAATTTGTAGACGCCCTTTGTTCGTCGTGAACTTTTATTTAACTTGCAAACACTTTTTTCCACCTTTTTTGAAAAATCTTTTTTAAACAATATATATATATTAGGCCGGGTCGATTTGTGAGGAGGCAAAAAAAGTCGCCATTGCTCAGTGAAAATCGTATTCTAGGGATCAAAATAAGAAACTTTGCCGAAGGAACCATACCTCTAAAACGAATTCTGATGTCCCGGAATTTGGGTCGAACTTTTGGGTAGCGGCAAATTTTGAAAAATCCCACTTTGACCCATTTAGAGTGCTCCAATCGAGTCCAAATGTATGACCGACCCCCACTAACTTTGGAGGCCCGACCCACCCATGCCAGTGGCACACCCCCTGGAACCACCTGGGGGTTCCACACATTTGGACTCGATTGGAGCACTTTAAATAGGTCAAAGTGGGATTTTTTCCGGGACATCAGAATTTGTTTTAGAGGTATGGTTCCTTCGGCAAAGTTTCTTATTTTGATCCCTAGAATACGATTTTCACTGAGCACTTCACTGAGTGGGGGTCGGTCATACATTTGGACTCGATTGGAGCACTCTAAATGGGTCAAAGTGGGATTTTTTCCGGGACATCAGAATTCGTTTTAGAGGTATGGTTCCTTCGGCAAAGTTTCTTATTTGGATCCCTAGAATACGATTTTCACTGAGCAATGGGCGATTTTTAAATCGACCCGCCCTAATATATAAAAATATATATGAACAATAATTTTATTTATATATAAACATATATTTTATTTGAGAAAATTATTTTTCAAACATATTTTGTTGTAATATATTAATACATGCGTTCCAAATGAATTTTATTGATTTTTAAATTAAATTTATTTGCTCAGAAATATATAAATTTTTGTTCCAAATATATTTTCTTTCGATTCAAACATATCAAAAAGGCGATTTCCTTGGAACATGTTGAATAATACATTAAATATGTCCACGTTTTAACATGTAAAATGTAAACATTTAACAAAACATATAACGGGTTTTCCAATAGGGATAACATGATTTTGAAGTTACGTTTCGGCCATTTGTAATATGTCATGATCTGTCATTTGTTTTTCATTGTATTCAGTAGTGTTTACAATTTCATCATGGAGAGATATACGAAAGAACAACGTTTACAAATTATTAAGTTTTATTATCAAAATAATCGTTCTCCAATAGCAACTTTTCGTGTGCTAAGACCATTTTTTAAAATCCAAAAAAAAACACCTTTCAGTCGACCTACGACCTTGACACCCATGAGCATCTTTTTGCCATTGACCGATTCCCGATCCGACGAACCGTTAAGGAGCTAGAGCAAAAATAAACTCTCCGTTCACATTTTAAAATTATGCTTAGTCCATTTAAATCCAAAAAAAAAACACTTTCCAGTCGACCTACGACCTTGACACACATGAGCAATATTTTAGCTCTCGTTAGGAGCTATCTTTTTGCCATTTACCGATTGTGGCTACCTGCCACACAGCAAATGAAACAATTGAATTGTTGCGAGAAAAGTTTGGAGATTCGATTATTTCAAGAAATTGTGATATTGAATGACCTCCAAGAAGTTGTGATTTAACACCATTAGACTATTTCTTGTGGGGTTATTTGAATTTATTATTTGAAGTCATTGGTCTTCCGAAATAAACCAGACCCTCTTCAAGCTTTACAAGTCAATATTGAACGTGCCATTCATGACATACGACTTGATTGAGTGAAAAAAGTGCTCGAAAATTGGGTTAATCGAATTCTTTCCTGCAGTAGAAGTCGTGGAGGCCATTTTAATGAGGCTTTGTTTAGAACTTTATTGTATCGATTGTACTTCACATTAGATAAACAACTTTTGAATTTCCTTAACAATAAGTGTGTTTTTTTTCAAAGAAATCATATCACTCTTATTGGAAAACCCTGTATATGAATTTCAACTTTTTATTTTTGTTTGTTCTATACAAGTAAGAGAGTTCGTAAATTTATTTATTTTTTGGTTTTAATTAAATTGTAATCAATTAAAATTGCATTTTATAACTTTAATATATGTATGCACTTGTATTAAGGTTATATGCTGTTTTGGTGCAAAGTAGTAGGTGCCAAAAAGGCCGTCCAACATCGCCCATTTTTCTCGAGGTGATGTCTTACGATCGGGAAGAAACTTGCACCATATATTGTGCTATTGGTTGAGGAGATCTGTTAAGGACTGTCGGAGTTGGGGGATGTTGAAATAATAACAAATTACCTATTGTATTTAGAAAAGTTTGCCAAATTTTGCTCCATTTGCATCAATTACACTACACTACAAAACAGAATTATTGTGCCCGACCTAAAAACTTTTTTGTTTAGATTGAGACATATTATTTTATGAAACTAAAACAATTTTTTATGGTTATTTTTTTTTGTATGGCCGATAGATCCGTCATACCCCTTTAAATAATGAGGGCTATTAATATTGGCAATATCACTTTCACGTAGAAACTGTTGTTTTGGCAACAGTCGTTAAAACAATTAGCAAAAAAATTAAGTTCTTTTTTTCATGATATTGTAAATTTTATTGGCAATCCATAAAAAAACACGCGAACAAAATCGGTAAACTTTTGACTGAGTTATTGGCTAAACTCCAAGGCAAAGTCGGCGAAAAAATGAAAAATTCAAATTTGAAATTTAGATATCTCGGAAACTATTCAAGATATCTTCAAGCTGTAAAATGTTTATTGTATGTCGGGTCTAGGAGTATCCAAATCGGACACTCCATTCAAAAGTTAGAAGCCGATGAAAATTTTGTATACCCGAGGTGATCATCTTTAGGGCCCTGTAGCTCCGCCCCTGTATGCTATAGGGGGCCATGTTCCGAACTTAAGCTCTCTAACACCTCTTTTATACACGCCTAAAATTTCATTGACATATGATAAGCGGTTTTGAAATGGCAGAATTATGTCAATTTTTTTCATTTTACCCCACTGTGCGACGGTGGATTTTTTGCGTAAATTTTAAGAATAGTATCCCATCCTTTATTTCCCTGCTGTCATGCAAATTTTCATTAGTTTTCGCTTTACAATATTTAGGTGTATTCACTAGAGCTTTTCTATGACAAAATATTATTTTTGACGAAAAAATTATGAATATAGAACTGCATAATTCGATTTATGAAAATATATTGTCGTAAAATTCCTATTTTGCAACCAAAATACCAATAACTCCCATGATTTGCAGAACTGTAGGTAATATAAAAGCATTACACTTCACAGAATCAGAGTTATGAGCCGTTAATTTTTTGTGCAAAATGATCCATTTGTATGGGAGGTAACAAAAGAGGCGTCACAACTTCGCCCATTTTTCTCAAGGTGATAGCGACAAAGAAACTGATATCACTATGTAACAAAAAAAAGACTTAAAAACTTTTTTTAATAGATTGAGGCATACTATTTTATGAAGCCAAAACAAAATTTTTTAAGTTTAGCAACATTATTTAATTATATTTAAAAACAAATTTGAAACAAATTAATTTTCCAACGGTGATTTTATGTCGCCGGTGATATTAAAATCACCGTGATATTTCTACATTTATCCATAGATGTTCTTCAAATAGGCATTGTTTTCTTTGTTAGAATTCTAGCTTCAAAAATTTTTAACAAACTATTTTTTGTTATATTTTTCTGTATTTTTATGGTTTTTTATGCGTGAAAAAGTATGAAAGCCAAATATTTGCAAACAACTATTAATGTATATTTTGTGAGCGTCTAAATAGCTGTCATATAAGCCACGGTGCATTAAAATCGGTCCACTTAGTCAGGAGATACAATGGTCAAAATTTCAAACTTTGACATTCTGTATCTTCGTAACGTATCATGGTAGGCAGCTATACTTTTAGCACATTTCAAACCTATAGTACTTCTGCAACCCCACCAAGTTTTGACGCGATCGGAATAATATTGAAAAAAGTGGGCCTTTTGATGTTTTTTCCCCATATCTATCTATATACATATATGTATAAAAGAGAATGTGTGTTTGTTGGTTTGTACCGTATAGACGTATAAACGGCTGGACCGATCTTCTTGAAATTTTCACAGAATGTACATGTGTAGGGGGTGGTGAAAATAGGGTTCATGAAATTTTGAAATTGAGATATCTTGCACATTTTTTTCGCGAGAGTGCTGCAATTTTTTGTATATATATTTGGTGGCAGTCTACGAGATTGGTTCACAAATGGGCGGGATCGGACAAATGGGCATGGCCCCGCCCATATAAGGCAAATTTTGGAATTGAGATATCTTGCACAATTTTTTCGCGAGAGTGCTGAAATTTTTTGTATATATATATCTGGTGGCAGTCTACGAGATTGGTTTAAAAATGGGCGGGATCGGACCAATGGGCGTGGCCCCGCCCATATAAGGCAAATCTTGGAATTGAGATATTTTAAACTATTTTTTAGCGAGATTGCTGCAATTTTGTGTATATATATCTGGTGACAGTCTACGTGACTGGTCCAAAAATAGGCGGGATCGGACTAATGGGCGTGGCCCCGCCCATATAAGGCAAATTTTAAAAAAAATTTAGCGAGAGTGCTGCAATTTTGTGTATATATATCTGGTGGCAGTATAAGTGATTGGTTTAAAAATGGGCGGGATCGGGCCAATGGGCGTGGCCCAGCCCAAATATAAGGCAAATATTGTAATTGAGATATCTTGATCAGTGCTGCAATTTTGTGTATATATATCTGGTGGCAGTCTACGTGATTGGTCCAAAAATAGGCGGGATCGGACTAATGGGCGTGGCCCCGCCCATATAAACCAAAGTTTGAAATTGAAATATGTTGGTAAATTGCTAGCGAGAGTTCTGTAATTTTGTGTATATGTATCTTGCGGTAGTCCACGTGATTGGTCCAAAAATGGGTGGGATCGGACGAATGGGCGTGACCCTGCCCATATAAGCCAAATATTAAAATTTAGATATCTTGCACAATTTGTTAGCGAGAGTGCTGTAATTGTCTACATATGTATCTGGTGATAGTCTACGTGATTGGTCCAAAAATGGGCTGGATCGGGCCAATGGGTGTGACCCTGCCCATATAAGCCAAATTTTAAAATTTAGATATCTTGCACAATTTTTTAGCAAGAGTGCTGTAATTATGTGCATATGTATCTGGCGATAGTCTACGTAGTTTGTCTACAAATGGGCGTGATCGGACCAATGGTCGTGACCGCGCCCTTATAAGCCAACTTTAAAATTGAGATTCCTACTGCCCCTAGCTACTTCCACGATTGGGATTGGACCGTGATCCCAGATGTCCCACCACTCATGGACTTTCTGGGATCCAACTGAAAGTAGCTGAAAATCTACGTGATTGGTCCAAAAATGGGCGAGATCGGACCAATGGGCGTGGCCCCACCAATGTAAACCAAATTGTTAAATTGAGATATCTTGCATAATGTGTCAGCGAGAGTGCTGTACTTTTGTGTATCTGTATCTGGTAGCAGACTACGTGATTGGTCCAAAAATGGGCGGGATCGAAACAATGGGCGTAGCTCCGCACATATAAGCCAAATTTTGAAATCGGGATATCTTGCACAATTTGTGAGCGAAAGTGGTGTAGTTTGTGTATATGTATCTGGTGGAAGTCTACGTGATTAGTCCAAGAATTGGCAGGATCGGAAATCTGGGCCAACGAAGTGGACCGGGTCAGCTAGAGCTATATATAGAAAGAATGTGTGTTTGTTTGTTTGTTGTTTTGCTTGTACCGTATAGACGTCTAAACGGCTGGGCCGATATTCTTGAAATATTCACAGAATGTACATGTGTGGGGCGTGGTGAAAATAGGATACTTGAATTTTCGATATATCAAGTGGGCGTGGCCCGCCGACATAAGACAAATTTTAAAATTGAGATATCTTGCATAATTTGTTAGCGAGAGTGCTGTAATTTTGTACATATGCATCTGGTGGCAGTCAACGTGATTTGTTTAAAAATGGGCGGGATCGGACCAATGGGCGTGGCACCGCCCATATAAGCTAAATTTTAAATATGAGATATCGTGCACAATTTATTAGCGAGAGAGCTGGAATTTTGTGTATATATACCTGTTGGCGACCTACGTGATTGGTTCAAAAATGGGCGGTATTTTGAATTTGACTTATCTTGCACAATTTGTTAGCGTTAGAGTGCTGTAATTTTGTGCATATGTATCTGGTGGTAGTCTACGTGATTGGTGCAATAATGGGCGGAATCAGACGAATGGGCGTGGCCCCGCCCCTACAAGCCAAATTGTGAATTTGAGATATTTTGCACAATTTGTGTATATTTGCTGTAATTTTGCGTATATGTGTCTGGTGGGGATCAGACCAAAGGGCGTGGCCCCACCCATATAACCCAAATTTGAGCTATCTTGCATAGTTTAGTGGCGATAGTACTGTAATTGTGTTTATATGTATCTGATGGCAGTCTACGTGATTAGTTAAAAAATGGGCGGGATCAGACTAAAGGGCGTGGCCCCGCCTATGTAAGCCAAATTTTGAAATTGATGTATCTTGCACAATTTATTAGCGAGAGTGCTGTTATTTTATGTATATGTATTTGATGACAGGATTCGTGATTGGTTCTAAAAGGGACGGGATTGGAAATCTCAATCTGGGGCAACGAAGTAGACCGAGTCCAGCTAGTATGGTATAAAATAAAGTAAAACAAGTAAGAAAGTTTCAGTTGGGTAAACCGACTAAGGTATACCCTCACTTTGTGAGTAATGTAATATTGAATATTACTCGAATTATTCTGTCAAATTTGAGTGGGAGGGGTTTATCAAATACACCTTTTTTTCGCTAAACATTAGATACTTTAAATTGATTGCACTGTGCCGACTATTAATCATTTATGTGCACTGGTATAAACGTTATGAGACATTAAATTGTGGTATGATTTGGGCATTTCGTGTGGGAGGTACAAAAAGGGGCGTGGTAATAACGCCCATTTTTCACAGGGCTATAGACACTATAAAAACATTACACTGTACAAAATTTCAAGTATTTTTATACACTGGTTTTAATGTTATAAGCAGTTAACTTTTGGTGCAAAAAGGTACCTTTGTGTGGGGGGTACCAAAAGGGGCGTGGCAACAACACCCATTTTCCCTGGACTGTAGGCAATATAAAAGCATAATACTGTACAAAATTTCAAGTATTTTTATACACTGTTATTAATGTTATAAGCTGTTAACTTTTGGTGCAAAATGGTGCATTTGTGTGGGAGGTACCAAAAGGGACGTGGCCCATTTTTCTCGAGTTGATAGCGACTAATAAGCTAATACTATGTGTGGAATTTCAAAAGATTCGAATAAGTATTATATCAGTTATTAAAGAATCGATATTTCATAAAATTTTAACCCTTTGTGGGGGTGGTACTAGAAGGAGTGGACCAATACGGCCCATCTTCGAACTTAGCCGGAGATAGAAAAAAATATTACCACATACCAAATTTGAGGTCAATCGGTTACTCCTTTCGAGAGTTATCGTGCGCACCAGCCAGCAGACAGACAGGTAGACCGACAGACAGACGGACGGACATTGCTCATTCGACTTAAAATTACCCAAAATGGATTTCCTCCGAACATACTTGGGGTCTTAGGACACTCCTTCGACGTGTTACACTTTTTTCCGTAGCAAATGATATATACCCTCGTCACACTAAAGTGAGGATATAAAAATTACCTGGATAGCATAACATTGGAACACCAAACTGCATTGACTTCCTTTTATTTTGTAACTTTTCTTGTTAGACAGCGTTCCAAAATCACCAACTTCAAATGCGTGTAAAAATCTCGCACTGAACTGAAAAAACCCCTTGAAGGTTTTGTTATGGATAATGTCAAATTTCATTTGCAATTGTTCTCATCCCATTCCCATTTTGGTTGTTGTGTACTATGTAATTAATTAATTTATAATTTATATTTATAATTAATAATTATAATAAGCACATTTTTTTCATAAATGGTTTTAAATTGTCGTTATATGTATTTATGCAGTTTCAAGATAATAAATTGAACCTTAGGAATCTGGAAATAACAATGCGAGGCATGATCGAATTTTGTCGTTCGGTTTGGCATGCAATGACTCCTATAATTCTTATCCGAATCTTTTTTAACAATACTTCGCATGTTGCTATGAACTTTAGAAAAATGGGCGAATAGTCAAAAAAAATGGGCGCCCTTTTTGGTACCTCCCAAACAAAATATGAAGGATCTCCCATGAAATTAAACCGAAATTATTCTTTAAATTTGATCGACGAGTTTGTTCAGTCGGACATGTAGTTGTTGCTGCAACAACAAACACACCCAGAGCAAATGATGTTTTCCCAGTCCTAGTAGAGGACCATCTGTTTTATCTGATCCTTAGTTGACGACTAGTTTGGGTTAGTTACTCCTTATTATACGACAAGATGGGCTATAAACTCCTAATAGAGCCCCAGTTGAGTTATCTGCACCTTAAAAGGAAATCTGTTGGGTTACCTAGTCCTTAGTTGACGACATTTTGGGTTATTTACTCCTCAGTAGACGACAGCTTGGGTTTTCTACTTATTATATGACGACCAGTTTGGTTATTTACCCCCTTTTAGACGACAAGTTGTGTTATCTACTCCCAAGAAGAGGATCACAAGGGTTATCTACAGCTTAGTTTACAGCCTGTTGGGTTACCAACTCCTTAGTAAGGTCTTGTTGGGTTATCTACTCCTCAGATGACGACATGTTGTGTTATCTACTCCTCAGTAGACGCCCACTAGGGTTCCCTATACATCAGTACATGACCCCTTGGGTTATCTATGTACATCTTAGTAGAGGACCACTTTTGGCCGGTTTTCAAAGTTCAATGATTATTTAGAACAAATTAAATTGGTTTGAAATGCGACTTATGTAAGTTATACCTGAACATTGAAGTATGTGGTACTTTAGATATTATTTTAGACTAGTAATTGGATTTCACGTATTGGCAATTCATCACATTCAATGACAAAGACTCGTTAAAACTACCGATTGGTTTTGTATAAAACAGACAATCTGGGAACCGATTCCTGTCCTTAATAGACCTATCAAGCGTTTGGTTTTGTACAGGTCCAATTTCCGGTAGGGATATTAACCTATATATATGTGCCCCAAATAAATTGTCTTTTATGTATATAATAGTAGCCGATCCCAGCAGACATTGTCCTGTTTGGGATGTATTGATTTGATATTTAATCCAGAAATTCAGGGTTTAAGGAAAAATTCACAATAAAAACACATACTACAGATAATATTGTAATAATAATAAGAGTCACACATATAAACTATTTTCAAGACAAACCACACATACCTTCCAAATTGCTGTCAAGTAGCTTTTTAACTACGAATTTTAAAATAACTTGACCACTTCGCCATTTATCGCGTTAAAAATATTTCTAAAAACAAGATAACCCCCTCTACTAAACCTTTTGTGTAATTCTTAGCCTACTCAGTCTTATGATTTCGAAGATCATGTAGGTAACTTGGGATTTAAAATGGGCAATATCGGTCCATTTTTTTATATAGACCTTAATAGGAACTTCTTAATAGACACCGCATATATAACAGATGGGTCCGAAAGTTTTATTTTGGGTATTTATACTCAGAACCATTCGCACGAAAGCAACAAAAATCACTATGTCCAATGAATCGGGCTGAAAATTGGTAATATGAGTTTATTTGAACTCGAAGAATCGGCATGGCCGAATTTATCGCCGTCTTTACTTGTCAATTCAAACCCAGATTTTTTTGCCGTAAAAGAACTTAAAAAATATTGAAAAAAAATAATCTTTTGTTTGAATTAAATAAGTTTTTGATTCACATAAACATACAATTGAGTTCTTTACTCATTCTCAAAGAGATATATTCTTATTTCAAAGAGCCTCTTCTTTGTTTTAAAAAACAAAACATATTTCTGTGTGATCAATAATCATCTGCAGACAATGTCATAAAAGTCTAGACAGCAAAATGATGTCGTAAATTTTTCATTAATATGTTAATAATTCTAATAAAATTCTAAGACATATTTCTTCTTTTACGCATTGTGCCTACACCAGTAGTGGTGTCAAGAGACACAATTTTTAGGTGGAATTGAAATATGTGCCTAAGTCACGTTCATCTGGTGTTTTTGTTAACATTGTGTTAAAATAATCCTTATACGAGTATATGTATATAATAATAGCAGCACTAAGTGATTTCAATGTTTGAATTTAATTTTCTGTAGTAAATCAAAAGAAAGTGGTTACTAGATGACAGGTGACGGCTATTTAAGTGTAATTATAGCATTTGATTTATATGGGAAGACCAACAAAGTTCCAACCAACAATTACAACAATAAGAGACAATATTTTCCACTACTTTAGTGCAAATGTATCATTCAGGTGACAAGTGACAACTAGAATCAACCTTTTTTACGAGTGTTGTTAGTCCGCATTGACCACATCCAAAAGTAACACCAACCGGGGACAATTGGCCGACCTCTTGTTTCAGTTAAAAGTAATTAGTTCTGCCACAGTGGATTTCAATCAACTCTCGCTTGCTTCTCACTTAACAAGTTGAAAAGCAAATAGCCGCGGCTAACACAGCACAGTGATTCCAAAAGAATGTAGATGACATGTGGCTGACTTTAATGTACAAACAAGTAAGAAAATTGCAGTCGAATAAACCGACTATAGTATAGACCTTTGGTGATAAATGTATTATGATATATATCTTATTTTGTATGGAAGATACCAAAACTGTGGAGAGAGAAGATCGTGTTGTAACCACAGTGTACCACAACTATTCCGCTAAAGTTAACCAAGCCAGTTGGACGATATTATTAATAGCAGAAAATCAAATGACCGTAAAAATCTCTTTGGTCTTCCTATAGACATGCCTATGTATATATTTCCACTTGAAGACGACAGTAGAGGAGACAAAAAAAACAAAATGCCACAGACCGTGCAATCGCAGCAATTGCGACATTCTTTTTTCCTGTGTCTTAGCTTTAAATAATATCTTACGTTTTACCCTACACAAACGAACTGAACGTTTGTCATAAATTTTCTGCATCATTATGATATGCAATAGCATAAGCTTCCCCCCAACCATACCAGAGACAACTAACCGACATGGAAGGCTCTTACTTGTATTAAAAAAAAGAAAAAACTTGGCTGTTTGTGGCTGCTAAAAAGCGCTTCAAGGGGCTTCTCGGCGTGGAAACCACCAACAACGATCCACTCCCGATGTTTGTTTAAACACGATGGTTAAATGTCACAATTTTGAGCCCTTGAGACAATTTTTTCCACGTTTCGGTTGTGGCTTTAAACGCCGCATTGTTACCGATACTGTAGTAGCTGCCGTCCACCACGTACTCGGACGTAAGGCATATATACACACTCATATATACATATAATTAGCATATGATATATAGCGACAATTTTATTAACATTGAGAGTTTTCCCTCGGTCTTTACCACCAACAAGAGACAGATAGCATTGCGGTGTTACCGGTTCTTCATCGTCGTCCAACAGGTGCGCATGCGTAAAAGTGTCTTAATTATATGCGCTTATACTGTCAAGCGTAAAGTTTTCCTCTAAAGTGTTTGAAAATGTCATGTTTGTGAGATATAGTAGCGTGTTACTCCACCTGTGGAAATACTCTAATAAAATGAGCAGCAGCAGTAACATCTATTGGGATGTTTTTGGGAAAATATGTGAATTTATACAATTCGAAGAATACGTCTCTCCCAACTACTGTCTTCAGTGAAACATAGGAAAATATATTAAAATATTTTATTATAAGTTTTAAGAAATAAATCATGTGTATTTAGACTACATCAAAGGCAAACATTTTCTAAGAGATGCGCATTGTTGGTATGTGTTCGAATACTCTGTAAGACGAATGAATGTGACAATTACTGTGACAGAGGAAGGACGAAATAAAAAAACGTCAGCTTAACCGTATGGACAATTTGGTATTTATTAGGGACTATTTTAAAGTATTATTTCTGTAATTTTTGTTATAATGAATTCTTGTCAAATAAAATACTAACTCCAAAGTTTAAACTAAATTGCTTACATAGTGGCCTTAAGAAGCATATTTGCATGATGTTAATTGTGAGTCATACGACAAATATATTTGTATACCTTTCTTTTGTTGAGGATGGTGTACTCGTATACAGGGAGGCGCAGAATGAGCTATATGGTTTGAGTCCTTTATAACATTTGTAATTATTATTTTTTTCAGCATTTTTTGAAGATTCGTCCGAATGGATAACACTGAGCTAGTCCCAAAATGTAACAGAAAGGAGACCCTTTTTGTACCTCCCACACAAAATGATGAAATAATAAAGGGAAAAATGTCATTTTTTTAGATAAATGATCGGATACTTATTTCATAATAAAAAGGAAGGTATCGCTTAAATAATGAAAAACAACATCAGCCAAATGGCCACCACGACCGCACTTACAGGACCATATCCTTTTCATGAAATTTTCCATAATCAAATCGCAAAGTTGCGACCCTATGTCCTCGATAGCCTCACGAATTCTATTTATAGATCTATAGATTCTATAGACCTTATCTTTCACGTGGCCCCAAAGGAAGAAGTCGCAAGCTGTTACATCACAAGATCTCGGTGGCCAATTGTCAACTTTTGAAGAATCGGCCAACTTTTTGAAGAATCGTCCGAATGGACAACACTGAACTAGTCGAAAAATGTAACAGAAAGGAGACCCTATGAATAGACTTATTTCGGTTATGCTTAATCCAGTGGCACTAACCGTTTTTCTAGATTAGGTGTTATTAGAATATACGACTCATCAATATTTAGGTGTGTTACACACGGAGAGGCAAAATGAATATACCCCCGTCCTAAGGTGGAGGGTATAAAAGAGTTATTTTTTTTATATCCTCAATATCGAGAACAGGTAATATCAACAGGTAACAGGTAATCAATAGCTGAGTCGATTTAAACATGGCTGTCCGTCCGTCTGTCTGTCCATCTAAAGTTGTCCGTTGAGTACAGATGCAATTTTAGATTTAGATATAGCTCCCATATATAAGTTTAGTCCGATTTGACCCTTTAGCCCTATAGAAGCTGTAGTTTACATCCAATCGTTTTTAAATTTAGCACGGTAGAACAATATTTTTGAATTTGAAGAGAATCGGTTAGATTAAGCTATAGCCCCCATTGTTTTGCAATTTAGCATGTTAGAGTTTAGTTATCTATGGATAAACATTGCTCAATTTGAAGAAAATCGGCTCAGCTTTAGATAATGCTCAAATATATATATATATATATATATATCGTCCAATTTGGCCCTTTAGCCCTATAGAAGCTGTAGTTTACATCCATTTGTTTTGACATATAACATGGTAGAGTTTCTTGTTCCATGGACCAACATTGCCGAATTTCAAAGAAACTGTTCTGATTTAGCCATAGCTCCCATATATATGATTCGTACGATTTGGACCTTCAGCCCTATAGAAGCTGTATTTTACATCGAATTGTTTTGAAATTTATCATGGTCGAGTTTATTGATATATGGACCAAGATTGCCGAATTTAAAGAAAATCGGTTTAGATTTAGATTTAGCTCCCATAGATGTTTCGTCCATTGATGTCGCCTAGCCCTATAGAACCTGTATTTTACATCCAATTGTTTTGAAATTTAGCATAGTAAAGTTTATTGATCTGTATTGGTCCGATTTGGCTATAGGGGCGGAAACGTACCAAATGTATATTGTGTAAACAAATCTTAATTGAAGTATGCATTGGATATTTCATTGTTATCCAATCTTACTAGAGTGGTGTAGGGTGTCATATAGTCCTTTCCTTAAATTAAAGGAAACATAGAAAACAAAATGATATTACTTTCGCGATTTCAGTACGACGAAGTAAAAATCTCATTATTAAAATAGTTCTATTAATGCGGCAAACTTCAAAATTAGGCTTCATACGAGTATGGAGTGAGCCATTTAAAATTTTAAATTTGAAAATAAAATACATTTTTGTACTAAACATTTTTTGTACTTAACAGAATCCTTTTAATTTCACGCATGGTAATACATATTTTAGTAGTCCTTATAACATCGAAGCTCTTTTTGTTTCCCTGTACAAAGTGACAATTTTGTAGCAAAATGATATAGCTCATAACTTTTATTCCATTATACCTAAGCAAGAAAAAATCCGGTAAAGTGTAATGTGTTTTCAGTAGGGATGTAACGAATATTGGCATTCGCATATGCGAACGCGAATCATTCGCATCATTTTAACATTCGCATTCCCAAAACCCTCCTTGGGGTATTCGCTTTCGCAAAAATATATTTCAGTATTCGCTTCCATATTTTAAAAATGTTATATCTTCTTATTCGCTTCACACATTTTGAAGTAATTAATACCAATGAAAACCTTTGCCACTTCTCTTCAAAACAGTTTAAAAACTATGTTTGTCCTTGTGGTGTTAAACCGACTAAGGTATACCCTCACTTTGTGAGTAATGTAATATTGAATATTCCACGAAAGTGGAATATTCTGTTAGTTGTATCGGAGGTACCAGAGCGGGTTCAACAAATATAAACCTATTTTTCGCTGAACAGTAGATAGTTTAGCTACATTGCACCGTGCCGTATTATAACAGTTTATGAGCACTGGTATATTAACGTTATGAGATATTAAATTGTGGTATTATTTGGCCATTTTGTGTGGGAGGTACAAAAGGGCGTGGTGATAACGCCCACAGGGCTTTAGGTACTACAAGAGCGTTACACTCTACAAAATGTCAAGTATTTTTATACACTTGTGTAAATGTTATAAGCTGTTGACTTTTGGTGCATTTGTGTGGGGGGTACCAAAAGGGGCTTGGTAACTTCGCCCATTTTTTTTGAGTTAATAGCGACTAATCGCTCAATCTATCAGCCCGTGATAGATGATATAATTCCTGGCCCAATCAAGCTTAGAATAAAGGATGTTGAAAAATCTGTCAAAGAACTAAAATTAAAGAAATCGCCCGGAGGAGATGGTATAACAGCGAAAATGATTAAAGAACTTCCATTTTCAGCCTTGAAAATTGTGTTATTTTTATTCAATGCAATTCTCCGTGTAGGTTACTTCCCCCTATCTTGGAAGAGGTCTGAAATCGTGATGATACCGAAACCAGGCAAAGATCCAACTCAAGTCAAATCCTATCGCCCTATAAGCTTACTATCGATACTTTCAAAAATGTTTGAGTCCATTCTCATGAAGAAAATCACACCTCATATAATTTCTCACAATATTATACCTGACCATCAATTTGGTTTTAGAAAAAGTCATAATACTATAGAACAGGTACACCGTATAGTAACCTGCATCAAAAGAGCTTTTGAGAATAAAGAATACTGTTCGGCGTTATTCATAGATATTTCCCAAGCATTTGACAAAGTCTGGCACGAAGGACTTTTGTACAAAATATGCGACCTTCTGCCAATCAACACGCATAAACTGTTCAGGAGTTATTTGACTAACCGGTCTTTTCAAGTTAAATCAAATGGCATTTTTTCTAGCCCTAAGAAAATAAATGCCGGTGTCCCACAGGGGAGCATTCTTGGCCTATACTGTGCGTTATTTTTACGGCAGATATGCCCATAACCAACTTTACGCTCACGTCTACTTTTGCGGACGATACTGCTTTCGTCAGTACTCACAAAAACCCTTCAGTTGCGTCCGATCAACTGCAGTCTCATGTCCGAATCCTAGAAGAATGGTTAAAAAAATGAAGAATAATGGTGAATGCCTCAAAGTGTACCCATGTTACTTTTACCCTGCGAAGGGATGCAAGTCCTCCAATTTATATTTTCAATTCACAGATTCCCCAAAAGGATCATGTAAAATACCTTGGAATCCACTTAGATCGGCGTTTGACGTGGTCGCGCCACATAGACTCTAAAGTAACTCAAATAAAACTCAAAACTAATCAACTTCAGTGGCTTATCAGCCAAAGATCTGCCCTAGATCCAGAGTATAAAGTTCTTTTATACAAAACGGTATTGAAGCCAATTTGGACGTATGGTATCCAGCTCTGGGGTACAGCGTGCGCTTCGAATGTATGCAAATTACAAAGAAGACAATCGAATATTCTTCGTTTAATTACAGGTGCACCATGGTATATAAGAAACGCTAACATCCATAAGGATCTGAACATGCCAACAGTAAAAGAGGAAATTGAAAAATATTGCCGGTGCTACGTGGGTAAACTATTCAATCATCCAAACATCCTGGCTCGAGAACTACTAAATTTTGAAGGTCATGACCGCCTTAGAAGGAGAGATACGCTGGACATGATATAAATTAAAACAAATCCTAATCAAAATCAAAAAAATGAAATGAAATTATGAATTCCTAAATTTGAAATGTTTTGTTTAAGTAAAAAATCGTGTAAAGTCTCAATGGTTTATTCGCAATGGCAATAACCCAGAGATTAGTATTTTAGGTTAAGATTTGTCCACTTATTGTTATTTTCATTGTATAATAATGAAAGATTCAATAAAAAAATGTAATAAATTGGGGAAAAAAAAAAAAAAAATACCGACTAATAAACTAATACTATGTGTGGAATTTCAGAAGATTCGAATAAGTAGTATAGCAGTTATTAAAAAATCAATATTTCACAAAATTGTAACCCTTTGTGTGGGAGGTACTAGAAGGAGTGGACCAATATGACCCATCTTCGAACTTAGCCGGAAATTGAAAAAAATATTACCACATACCAAATTTGAAGTCAATCGGTTACTCCTTTCGAGAGTTATCGTGCACACCAGCCAGCAGACAGACGGACGGACATTTGTCATTCGACTTAATATGGCCCAAAACGAATATCCGCCGAACATACTTATAGTCTTAGAGCACTCCTTTGATGTGTTACACTTTTGGCCGTAGCAAACGATATATACCCTCGTATCACTAAAGTGAGGGTATATGTAAATATGGAAAACATTCCTAATACTTCAATATCCTGGAAAAGTATCAATTCAGTTCCTTAATTTAGTTGGTACTAAAGGGTCAAACTGTTATTGGCATTCGCATTCGCTTTCGCAAAAATGCATATTTCACTATTCCCGTTCGCAAGAAATATATTTCAATATTCGGTTTCGCTACATTCACTTTCGTTACATCCCTAGTTTTCAGCTACTACAGTTCTGTAAAAAATTGGCGAAATTGTCACACTACTTAAGGTACCTGTAACATAAAAGGACCAAAATCGAGCCAAAATTATGAAGCTTATTTATTAAGTTAAATCTAAAATACTCACGTCAAAATAGCAAATAAATCGATTTTAAATGGACTTTACATAATTGTACTGTGGTGTCTCGCTAACATATAACTCCGTTTGAGTGTGAAACGAATAAATTATTACTACTACCGTTGAGCAAAACTATAAATGTTTATGGCTATATTCCACGAATGGAAAACCTAATTACTCTTTTTCAAGTTTATCACAATCAAAACTAGAAAGGAATATTTAAATTTCATAAATTTAGCAAAATTTGCATTACCAAAGTGCCGATCGTTATACAAAGTGGCAAATCTGCTGATTTTAATAATATAATTACCTTAAATCGAGTTCGACATTTATCTTATCAGAACTAATCCCAGAAACATTTTAAACCGAATGTTCTGCTAATGTGAATTAACAACAAAAAACAAAGACATAAATATATACACAGACACACATATTTAAATAAGTTGGGCAGAAAACGCTTTGATCTAACCCATGTCCATGGTTATTGGGTATCCACGCGGGGTAAATAATCGAAATCAGTCATCGGGCCATGTCACTCACACACACACATACGAGTATATGAGAATTATAATCGAACGCAGCCGCACTCACACTCTCGAAGAGACACGGTGTGAAACAGGCCGTGTTTTAGAGGCAAACAGGTCAAACCAAATATCACTTGATGCGAATGGTATTCCTATGGCCAGTCCCATAATGAACTTTAGGGGTTCCACAATACCGACAAACGGGCAAACCAACACTCTCGTCGTAAGCGTGTGCACGTTGCTTTTGATTGATCGCAGCAGTGAAAAAATGACAAGAAGTAATCACAATAAATAGTTTCCAATGATTTTGAGTTATGGGAATATATTTTTTTGCTGGCAACCGCATTGGGATCTCAAATGTAGAGAGAGACTTAGGCTGGAACATTTGTACGAGAGGCGATTGGGAAATAAATAGTAGTGAGTGAAAAATATGGCAATAAATAGTTCCAATTGAATGTGTAACCCAGAGTTTGGTTGTGACAACCAACATTAATCAACAGAAGAGAATTGGAGAATTAACGTTTGTAAACTTTTTTTTTGGAAATTTGTTTTATTTGAATTTTTGAATGGAGAACCTCTTAAAAATATTGTGTGAAAATGTGAGATGAATCGAAGCAAAACTAACGAAGTTACAGCAGTCTAAGCAACTGCGCCTGATACGTGACTCAGCACATTAGAGAAACTTCAAAGCATTTTTCACACAAACCATGTTTTAAAAGTAGGTTCTATCATATCTTCAAACCTACTACGCCGATCGTTCTGAAACTTTGAACACTAATTCTGTACATAATTTACGAGGTAACGCTGGAGAGTTTTTTCAAATTTGTTAATATTTTTTATTTTACAATAACAAATTAACCGATTTTTTTGTTGCAAAAATCGAGTTTTTCAGTAAGTGTTCCCAAAAATTTAAAAATATAAATTTCGAAAAAGCCTCCCAGCGAAATAGTTTTGGTTTTTTGATTTCAGATGATCCATCACCGAGTTAAAATGGACACCGCAAATCAACATTTTTCCGAGACGCTTCGGAAAAAATTTACATCATAGTATTATTGGTATAAGTTGGCGAGTAATTTTGCTAATTAAGCGTAAAGAGTATATTCACAATTTTGATGTCTTTGAATGATGCCTACTGAATTTTTTCGGCAAAATTGAATCCACAAGTGTCCTTTTTGAAAGGTTTTTTTTTTTATTTTTTTCGAAAAAAGGGCTAAATTGACCCATTAAGAGGGAAGCTAGAGGGTTAAAAATGATGCTCATAA
This sequence comes from Eudasyphora cyanicolor, assembly GCA_963930755.1. Classification (NCBI taxonomy): domain Eukaryota; kingdom Metazoa; phylum Arthropoda; class Insecta; order Diptera; family Muscidae; genus Eudasyphora; species Eudasyphora cyanicolor. The sequence goes on along the minus strand of OZ005736.1, from coordinate 167,598,059 downwards.
AGTTCCACTATATAACTTTGACAATGATAAATCTTTCAGACATTAACTTACAGCATTACTTTCATTTAGTAAAAAGCTCCCTTCGACCAAAAAATGAAAAGTTTGACCCACTGTAAAAAAAACTCAGACCAGCTGGACCATAAGTTTATTCTACAAAAATTATCTACTCAACATGCCTTTTAGAATTATAGGGTCGTTTTAAGTTAAAAAAATGTTGCTGGGCAGTATAATTTTATTAAAACAAAAAAATAAATTTACGAATATTTATTGGGACTGAAGGTGAGGGGATACTTAAGTCGGTTTACCCGACTGAACTTTCTTGCTTGTTTAATAAACTATCGGTACTATAAGAGCATTACACTTTACAAAATCTCATGTGTTTATACACGCTGAAAAAAATCGCTTCTGTAGTATATTATCCCAAACATTTTCGGCTTGAAACATGTATATGTTTGGGGTACACTCTAAACATGTAATATTTGGTACACACAAAAATTACATATTTTTGAAGATGTTGTTCAAAATTTAGTTTTCATCCCAATATGTGTTTATTTTGGACTATTTTTTCCGAAACAAATAAATATTTGCATTTAATTATTCAGAAAATACTTATATTGTGTTAAAATTGTCAGTAATTCAAAGTAAATTATTTAGAAATTTTTCTTGTCGTAAAAATAATAATAATTGAAATCGTATAATCTCCGATCGAAATATATTACTTGGAGGATTAACAACTAATAATGGCTTGGAATACTCAGAAATTTTAAATGATTGATTTAAAATATATGTTAATGCTGCATTTAGTATCATAACTGGGAGGTCCAATTCGAAAGCAAAAAAAAATTAAAACAAAAGTTTCGAAAATCTTTTTTAAATAAAATATAGTTGGAGAAATTCCTAAACAATAATTTTATTTGTATTCGAACACATATGTTATTTGAGAATTTTTTTTTGCAAATAGTATATGTTGTAACATATTAATATACGAATTCCAAATATATGTTATTGATTTTCAAATAAAATGTAATTGCTCAGAAATATATAATATTTAAAAATTTGCGTTCCAAATATATTTTCTTTCGATTCAAACATATCACAAAATGCGGTTTTTCCGCGAATGTTTGGTCTCTAGGGCGTCAAGAAAACTAATCTAAATTTACCTTTATTTAGGGGCTATATGAAAACATGGACTATGTACCCCGTTGTTGTTAGGGACGATTAGGTCCAATATAAAGAATAATTTTATAAATTTCATCCATATCAATTGAAATATGAATTCTCTAGAGCGTTAAGAAGTGACATCGGTGGCGACTTTTATATAGGGGCTATCTGACCAAGTACCCCATTTTTCTAGAGGCAATTAGGTCCAATATAAAAAATAAATTTTTAAATTTCGGTATAGCCCCAAAATGAACATCACAGGGATCTTTAAATTGGGGCTATACCGAACACGGATTGGTGTATCCCATTTTTACTAGCGACGATTAGGTCCAATATAAAGTATAAATTCTTAGTTATCAGCCAGATGAATTGAAAAATGTCTAGAGCATCATAAGGTGACATCGGTGGGGACATTTATATGTGGCCACATCAAAACATAGACCTATATGCCTCATATTCAATAGCGATCGTCCCTAGTGTAATTTCGTGAAGATCGCTTTATATTCGCGACCTGCACTTTGATCACAAGATATATTAAAAATAACGTTGATTTGCCATAAAATTGTATTGTGCCAAATAAAGTGATTTTGTTCAAGAAATCTTTTTGTCGAATACATAACCTAAAAAATCCATCGATTTCAACTACTTTTGATATAAGTTATTTGGTAGGGAGATTCTCATGGTTTAGGGGGATCCGAGGGGGTGTCGGTAGTTTTGGAAGAAGACCTTCCTAAAGTGTCTCTTTATGTTGTTCTTTGGCGTGAAGCATCTATTCCGAAGTCTTCAAGACACAAAAAAAACTGCGAAATTATTTTTAAAAATTTTAACAAATTAAAATAATATGAATAAATTTTATCCCACTTCCATCCAAAGCTTATATGTTAGAGAATTGATAGAAGTTTAAAATATAAAAAAATCGCAAAAATCGAAGAGTACAAACAAAAAATTTTAACATTATTTTTAAAATTTTTTTTTCTAAAAAGTACCGAAAAATAATAGAATTTAAAAAAAAAGTATTTTTCAAATCGGACTATAACATGAGAAGTTATGACCAAAAACCCGATATACAAAGTGATATCTTAATGTTTTTTTTTTAAATACAGAAGTTAGAACCGAAATTTTTTTGAAACCGTCGCTTTGTCATGTAATTCCCCATATATAACACCGGTCGACACGATTTTTGGGTGTGACTTTAAGTGTTATATTTTGGTTTGTTTTTTGTTACTAATAAAGGAAAAAAAATATTTTTTTGTCAAAATTTGTTTTTGTAGAAATTAGAGCAGCTTTATGGAATTTTAAGAGAAGTGACTGGTTTCTACGCTACAACTTTTTAAAATATGCATCGGTTTTCTTCGGATTGGTCCTTTATTTATTCACGACCGATAAGACTTTACGATATACCCAGCAAAATCTTGGTGAGTACCTATCATTATTCCCTGCATTACCAAATAATGACATCTCATTATTCGCTTCATTAACTTCTGAAAGAGTTATCGGAAAAATCTCAAAAAATTCCACAAAGCGTTTCTTCAGGTGTACTAAAAAATATTAGAAAATGGGAAAAATCAAAACCGACAGTTTTTTGCACCGTCGATTTGTCGTGGAATTCCCCATATATTATGAGTTTCTTCTTGCGCCAATTTCGACTGATCGGTATGAAAATTGGTATTGTTCCTGTATTTATACCTATAGGTCCCTGTTTTAATATATCCCATACAAAATTCCCTCCAGATTAGACTCATAACGTAAAAAAAAAGATATTTCAACGAATCGGGCCCAAATTTGGTAGTATGCATTTATTTGTATCCGAAACCATTCATATATGATCCATGGTGGCTGGTGTATAAGATTCGCCAAAGCCGAACTTAACGCATTTCTTACTTGTTACAAATACGAGTAAGGCCCCATCCTGCACATCCATGAGAAAAATTGTGCCAAAGATTCAGCGATTTTAAACAGACCACGAAAATATGATGTCAATTCTAGTTCAAAAAATTAAATATTATAAAATTGCTGCTGGAATTTTTCAATCCAACCTCGTAAATATAAATATGTGACTTCGCCAACAACAATAACAAAATTAATGTTGAAATGCCATTAAATGATTTTGCCTAAAACCATTTTTATACAATTTATAAAACCGAGTGAGTGAAGGTAATGAGTTGAGCATGCGTGTACGACTCAATAACGACTCGACTACGAATGTTTCGGTTTCTTTACATTTCGGCGGCGATTTTTTTTCCAAATATTAAACCAATTTAATGTTACCAGTATGAGAGACATATTCTAGATTGTGTGTGTGTGTGTTTTGTTGTTGCCAAACAATTAAATCTAATGACAAAATGTTGGCTTTAACCCTTAGGGGTCTTCTTCCTCTCTGTCTCTCCGCCTAGCTTACTGATGCAAACCAACACATACACACACTCATATGAATGTTTGAATACACTTGTGTACTTGACTAAATGGTTGTGGCTCTATGATTTTCTTTTCCAATTTTTTGGCATTTAATGTCATTAATTTAGAAAGGTGGGGAGGAGTAACTGAACATTCGAAAAAAATGCCGTACTTGTATTTCTAAGTTCAGTACGTCATTATGAGGCGGTACTGCCATTCCTGGAGATACAGAGAAGTGTATTTGGTATTTGGTTTACTTTACTTTGGTTTCGTTCCACTCGAGGAATGGGCGTTAACTTTGGTGCGTCAGACACTATGAAAATATCATTTAATCACATTTAATTTGTAACCATTTATTATGGTAATTTCGGTGATGGATTGAGTCGATCATTATAAGAGTTGGTCTAGCCGAGGGAGGAATGGAGGGCTGAAGTGGCGGTGTAAGTATGTGATGATCTCCAATAATGCTGTGTTATGCTTTGATATTTATTTGATGGATTAAGGGAATACCGATTAAGGAGTTCATCGGCGAATGAGAGCTGTGTGATTAAATCCATGGGTAAGTGAAAAAAAAAAACAAAAAAACACGATGTCTACAAACTGTGGCACTCCGTGGATACCGCTACCTAACCTCTTTGCCAAAGCTAGAGCAGAAACAATTAAAAATTATTGTTTCTAATTAAAACAGGTAAATAAATAAAAAAATGAATTTAACTTGTCTGTAAAAATTTCAAAGTTGATTAGCTCAACTTTTAGGAAAAAATAATAATTATTGTAATTATTAGCAATTGTACCTTTGCAAGTAACGGTTAATCCAGGTAGACATTTTTATTCCACAATTCCCAAATTAAATTAAAAAATTCGGAAAAATTCGATTTTTAGATTTTTCCAATATCGGCTATACTAAAGCCGAGCTCTTAACTCCTTTCGGAGTTTAACTTGCAACACTTTTCCACATATAAAAATCTTTATTAGGAGTACATCGACGGTATATGAGTCTTTCATTGCCAAACGGTATGATTTTCTACATCGCTAGTTCCGATTGCTTCGAAAGCAAAATCGCCCTTTTTGATATGTTTGAATCGAAAGAAAATATATTTGGAACACAGGTTCCCTACTTCTTTAAAGAAAAAAACACAGAAAATTCAAATTGAATGTGGAATGTTTATTATCATTTGAAAGAACATTCTTTGGCATTTATTTTTTGAAGATGATGTCTATCAAATGTTGGCCGCGGCTACGTCTCAGATGGCCCATCCGTTGAGTCCAATTTTCGATGACTCGTTTGAGCATTTCGACTGGTAACTGGCGAATGACACGCGTGATGTTTTGCTCCAAGGCCTGAATCTAAGCGGGTTTCTCCGCATTAACTTTAGACTTTACATATTCCCACAGGAAAAAGTCTAACGGTGTGATATCACACGATCTTAGTGGCCAATCGACCGGCCCAAAACGTGAAATTATCTGCGAAGTGTTCTCTCCATAAATCCATTGATTGATGAGTGGGAAGTGGCGCCGTCTTGTTGAAACCAAATGTCGCCGAGATCACGAGCTTCAATTCCAGCCATCAAATAGTCGGTTATAATGGGACAATAACGGTCGCCATTGACGGTTATGTTCTCACCGGCATCATTTTTGAAGAAATATGGACCGATGATTCCACCGGCCCACGAACCACGAACCACCAGTGTAACATGTTTATATTCATCTGAAAGGTAATTTCCTAGAGAATGTTCTCGAAGAAAGAGCGGGTCAAAAACACTTGCTGGTATGGTTGCCAGACTTCTCCAATTTACACGATTTTTACGCAAATTTCAAAAGTAAGCCACATTTGCTCCAATCGCAATGCTAGAATTTTAAAACGTGTACAATCTTTATATATGTGGTATGTTAAACTCCAAACGGAATTTGGAGCTCGGATTATAGTATAGTAGATATACGAGAAAATCTAAAAAATAAAATCTTTGGGGATTTCCAAAACTATTTTGTGAATTGTGGGATTGACTTCTCCAAATATAATGATACGAAAATTACTTTCGATTTGTGATGTCAGGACCTACAAAACTACAAAATATTTCATTAAAATATATTAATTTTTAACTATTTTATGAAGTTATTACATTTCTGTCTGCATTCGAAAATTGATTGTTTCATCTTTTTTTCCATTTTGTTAATATCAGTGCACAATATGCACTGATTTCTCGCAAATAAACTGTTCTGAATTGACAACAAATTATTTCTACGATATAACAAATTTCAGCCATATCAATTTTTCAAAAAATTGGTAGTTTTGCGAAAAGTTATATATAGTAGTTTGGAGATATAGAGAAAGTTATAAAAAGAAAGAATAAGACACATACCTCATTTTTTAAATATTTTATGGATTTATTAAAATACTGTCTGCTTATGATTTTTTATAGCCTACACCACACTGGGGTACAGGGTATTATGAATTTGTACATTTGCTTGTTACGCCCAAAAAGAGAAGAAATAGAACCATAGTTTAATATACCGATCGACATACGAGTAGAATCACTATTTGAGTCGATTTAGCCATGTCCGTCCATCTGTCTGTCCCTTATTGTTGTGATCAAAGTGCAGGTCGTATTTATTGTCCGATTGTGATGAAATTTAGCACATTGCTCTTTTTTGGCCCAAAGACGATCCCTATTAAAATTGGTCAAAATCGGTTCATATTTAGATATAGCCCCCATATATATGTTTCACCCGATTTGACACGTAAGCGCTGTAGAAACCGTATTTTATATCCGATAAATACAGGGTTGCCCATATTCGACGGACCCATCTGGCAACGCCATAACTTTTGACAGAGATGTCAGATCGCTTAATGACATACCGCGTTTGAAGCGTCAGTCCAAGCAGATTTTTACCATGGAACAATACACGCCACGCGAGCGCTCTGAAATAGTTGAAATTTACATTCAACAGAAGAAGTCAAGTGTGAAAACTCAACGTGCTTTTAAAATATTAAAAAATGTGAGAAGTGCGCCTTCTAAGAACACCATTAAGCGTTTATACGAAAAATTTTCGACTGGTGAGGCTCTTTCTAATCCGAAGAGGCCAAATAAAAGTCGACCAAGGCGATCGGCCGAGAATATCACTGCCGTACGAGCCAGTGTTGAGAGGTCCCCAAGAACATCCCAAAAACGCCGTTCTCAGCAGTTGGGCATGGCTCGGTCCACTTTACAACGGATTATTCGCGTTGATTTGCATTTGTTCCCGTACAAAATTCATTTGACGCAAAGATTGTTGCCTGCGGACAAGCCTCGTCGATTGGAATGGGCCCAACGAGTCATCGAAATGGCCGATGATGACGAGCAATTTTGGAACAAAATTATCATGTCCGATGAAGCCCATTTCACATTGAATGGGACCGTAAATATTTTGGAACAAAATTATCATGTCCGATGAAGCCCATTTCACATTGAATGGGACCGTAAATAAGCAAAATTGCCGTATTTACGCCACTGAAAATCCTCAGGAGATTCAAGAATTGCCTCTTCATGACGAAAAAGTCACAGTTTGGTGCGGCGTTAGTGCGAAAACGGTCATTGGGCCGTTTTTCTTCCAAAACGAAAATGGCCATGCTGTTACCATCAACCAGGAGCGTTATCGCGACATGATGACCAATTTTGTGATGCCAATTATTCGTCGAAAGCGTATGAGGCAGTTCTGGTTTCAACAAGACGGCGCTCCACCGCACACAAGTCGCATAACAATCGATTTTCTGAAGAATTTGTTTCCGGGCCGTTTGATGTCGAAAAGTGGTGATTTGGACTGGCCACCGTGTTCGCCCGATTTGACGCCGCCTGACTTCTTCTTGTGGGGATATTTGAAGTCAAAGGTTTACGTTAACAAGCCAAGGACCGTAGAAGAGCTCAAGGACAACATTCGTGAAGAAATATGTAGCCGCTATTCCGGCCGAAATGTTGGCGAAAACGATGGAAAATGCTGCAAAAAGGGCACAATACGCCATCAACGCCAGAGGCGGCCATTTGAGAGATATCATATTCAAAAATTGATGTAAACAAATCTACTTGGAACAAATTAAATGATTAAGATTGCCAACCGCCAAATTTTTATTTTTTTCTTTGATTTTTTTTAAAAAAACATGGGTCCGTCGAATATGGGCAACCCTGTACGAAATTCGGCACAGAGAGTTTTCTTATTACATGAATGAAAACTACGAAATTCTGGGAAATTCAGTTCAGATTTAGATATAGCCCCCATATATATGTTTCACCCGATTTGACATGTAAGCGCTATAGAAACCGTGTTTTATATCCTATCAGTACGAAATGTTTCTTTTTAAATGTATGAACACTGCCAAATTCTTACTGCAATGCCCATTTTCGCATTGTTAGGGAGGTGCAGGGTGTTATATAATCGGCCCCACCCGACATTCTATCTTTCCTTACTGGTTTTTATTTAAATAATAAACAAAAATATATAACGATTCGTGTCTCATTATTTCATTTTGGACAGACAAGAAAATCTGAAGTTTGATGAAAAAAATTGCCATCAGATAAACCCACTGAGACAAAAGTTATGTCAGGGCCAGGAAAAAATAGTTAAAAATTAATACATATATGCAAAATTTTGGTCTAATCGTTAGGAAAATGTGGCACTTATGGCTTGAATATGCATATTTGTCCTCTATGAGGCCTACAATAAAATAAGAACCAATTTTTATAATTTTTGCTGCGATTAATTCATGTCAAAATTATATACAAACTGCAAAGTTTCAGCTGAATTTAAACATCAACGTGAGAAAAAATTTTACAATTTTTTAAATTATTATGTTAAAGTGTCGTCAACTTGATTATGATATTGATTAAAAAAAAACGTTTTCGGTGTACTCAGATTCCACAATCCTCCAACTTGCTTGTGGACGTTATGATTCGGTGTTATGCTGTTAAACGGTGCAAGATCCTGGTTCAAATCAAGTGTACAAATTCTTATATTTTCGATTTGCTTAGGCGATTTTAAATTAATATAAAAAACTTTGTTAATATAAAATTAAAGAAATGAGAACAAAAAGAAAATAATTTAGAAGCACATTGTCAAATTGACAACAGATTTTCATTCCCGTACGTTTGGTACATTTTTTCTATGAGTGTAGGCAAAAATACATATATACAAGTACTATATGTATGAAAGTGCCAAGTGATAGGCTGATGGTATCTGCTTCGTTTCCGTCAATCACATGTAAATTATCGAAAGATTAATCGTTTATTTCGGAATTTTATGTTTGATGTTTCTCTAGTTTTTTTCTGTTCAGATGCCTTTTTATGGTCTCAAAACCATTGCCCCGTTAGCGGCGGCGATAGACAAATATTCGTTGGCATTAGCATCGGTAAGTACGACGACTATGGCTGGATGTATTTCACCCCCCCTCACAACTCGCATTTGAGTTTGATGGACTACGGGTTAATAAGTAAGTGTGGCCGTTTGTTTGACGTTTTCTTTAGTTGGCCTCCGAAATTAACAAAAACACAAAAGAAAAAACGCAGAAAACAATACAAAAATTGGTAGTAGGTAATATTGTTGTTGTATTGCTCTGTGTTTCAAAACCGTCCTGTGGTGCGTTTTGTGGTCGTCGTTCGACCACCGGCCACCACCTTCATGTACAACCTGGGACTGTGGCTGCCACACACTACTAGTGTTGTTGGAGCAGTTGCTGCTGTTTGTTGTCTGGTCAATAGAATGTTGTCTACTGTTTCTATCGCCGGTGTTGCTGCTGTTGTTGCAGTCATTGCTGCTGCCGTTGCTGCTTTGTGTGAGCACCTATTAAAGCTTTCTATTAGAAGTTTGCTACTTATTGTAGACGGTTGGTTGGCTGTTCAATTATGCACCGATCCCTATGTTATTTTCAAAACAGAGGAGAAGGAAACTTACCGACCGAAGTCATTTTTGATCATTACTGTTTCTTAACAGTTATTGATGTTAAAAGAGATATTTTAAGGAACACGTTAACAACTGGCGAGGCCATTTCAAGTAGCTTTGATCAATGAGCATTGTAAATTGTTAAATTGCTTTTTGAAATGTATAACTTCAAATATTCTTAACCGAATTGAACCCCTGAATCAGCGCCTATGCAAAGAACAAGCTGAATTTGGACCAAACAGATCAGACGTAGATCAAATAAACCTCCTACGTCTAATCAGTGAGCAGTGTAACGAATTCAATTCAACGCTATACCTGACGTTCATAAATTTTGAAAAGCCTTTCGATGTAATAACCAAATGCTAAGAAAAAAATAAACCTTATTAAAGCGCTGTACTCTGATTCATCGATCTCTATAACTTTGGATATATCATTATTTTTGGAGGGGGATTTTCAGGGGTAAGCGGATCAGTAGTATATAGTACCAAAAATATATTCTGATGGAAACATATGTACATACATTTAGGGTACACTCTAAATTTAAACAATTTGACACACACAGATATTATTTGTTTGGGAGGATGTTGTACTAAACAAAAGTATGTGTTATTTATGTATTTTGGCGATGTACTAATGCCCTAATTTAAAGGCAAGTCTTCTGTTTCATAAGTTCAAAGTGCATTTTTTTAAAAAAATTTATATTTCTGTAAAATTAGAATAAAATTTAAATTTTATAATCTTTTATAATCCAAAACCACAGTGTGGTGTAGGGTATAAATAAATTCTGCTGGAAACATACATACATTTAGGGTACACTCTAAATATAAAAAATTTGACACACACAGATATTATGTTTGGGAGGATGTTGCACTAAACAAAAGTATGTGTTATTTATGTATTTTGGCGATGTACTAATGCCGTAATTTAAAGGCAAGTCTTCTGTTTCATAAGTTCAAAGTGCATTATTTTAAAAAAAATTATATTTCTGTAACATTAGAATAAAATTTAAATTTTATAATCTTTCTTAACTACACGAGCCAAAATTGTCTTTTTGATATATTTGAGTCGAAAGAAAATATATTTGGAAAACGAATTTTTATACCCTACACCACACTGTGGTACAGGGTATTTTGACTTTGTGCATTTGTCTGTAACACCCAAAAGGAGAAGAGATAGACCCATTGTTTATTATGCCGATCGACTTGTAATCACTTTCTGAGTCGATTTAGCTATGTCCGTCTGTCTGTCGGTCTGTCCGTCTGTCTGTCTGTCTCTCTGTAGACGTATTCTTGTAATCAAAGTACAGGTCGCAATTATTATCCGATCTCAACGAAACTTTGCACATATCTTTTTTTAGGCCCAAGGACGATCCCTATTAAATTTGGTTAAAATCGGTTCAGATTTACATATAGCTCCCATATATATGTACCTCCGATTTGGCATATATGCACTGTATAAGCAACATTTTGTAACCGATTTGTACAAAAATTGACAGAGAGTAGTCTCGTGATACACTTAGATACAATACAAAATTTGGGGGAAATCGGTTCAGATTTATATATAGCCCCCATATATATGTTGCACCCGATTTCACATGTAAGCGCTGTAGAAACTGTATTTTATATTCAATCAGTACGAAATTCGGCACAGAGAGGTTTTTTATTACATGAAGGAATACTGCCAAATTCGGAGAAAATCGGTTCAGATTTAGATATAGCCCCCATATATATGTTACCCCCGATTTGAAATTCAATAGATGTAGAAACTGTATTTTATATCCGATCACAGCGAAATTCGGCAGAAAGAGGTTTCTTATTACACGAAGGTATACTGCCAAATTTGGAGAAAATCGGTTCAGATTTAGATATAGCCCCCATATATATGTTAGCACCGATTTGACATTCAAGCGCTGTAGAGACTGTGTTTTATATCCGATCAGTACGAAATTCGACAGAAGGAGGTTTCTATTTTACATCAATGAGTATTCAGGGAAAATCGATTCAGATTTATATATAAGCTCCATATATATGTTCCTCCTGATGTGGTTACAAAGCGCTATAGAAGTTGTACTTTACTTCCGATCATTACAAAATTCTCCAGAAAGATGTTTCTCAATTTAGGAACGAATATTGCTTAATTTAGCGATTACCGGTTCAGAATTAGATATATCCGCATATATATGTTCTTACCCATTTTCCAATTATTCCAAATTATTATCGCAATAACCCTTATCGCATTGTTAGGGAGGTGTAGGGTATTATATAGTCGGCCCCGCCCGACTTACTGCCTTTCCTTACTGGTTAACTATTATATATTTTCGAGCAAATAAATTTTGTTGGAAAATCAATAAAACTTATTTGGAACACATATCTTAATATATTACAACAAAATCTATTTGCAAACTAATGTTCTCAAATAAAATATATACATCACAGACCTTAAATTATACAGATGTGTCGTCAGCCAGAAACGTCAAAATCTATCAGTTACGGACGAATAGGAATGAAATGTCACACGCGAAAAAACAGGATTCCGCGAACATACATGAACTTTTTTTGCACTAATCGATTGATATTAATTTTTTAATTGTGACAATTACAAAAAATTCGGGAAAATCGGTCCGAAATCCGCGGAAAAACTCACTCTTTGAACACCTACTCGTTGAAATTTCTATTCGTTCGTAACTGACAACTTACTCGCTCCGGGATGACATATCTTATTATTCATTATTTTTGATATACATATTACACAAATTAAATTAATAGTAATTTCTCCAAAATATGTTTTGTTTAAAAAAAGCTCTTCAAAACGTAGCAGATTTTTCGAATATAGTTTTGAATTTTTCATTGATTCCCAGTTATACCTTACAATTTAAAATGACATATATTTATTCCTGAAATTCCTACGAGGAACATAGGGCCATCAAAATGACGTAAGCATTAAAATGACATAAGTAGCATTAACTTTTGTTTTAAGGCTCTAATTTTAATTTATATTTATTCTAAATCGTAATTTGTTGTCAACCCATCAAGAAATGTATCATTAAGCAAGACTATACAATTTTAAATAATAAGTCAAGTGAAACGTGGCATATGACATTTTTAACTATAAAGACTAAGCTGGACATGGTCCACTTCGTTGCCCCAGATTTCCGATCCCGTCCATTTTTTGTACCAATCACGTAGACTGCCACCAGATACAAATACACAAAATAACAGCACTATCTCTAACAAATTGTACAAGATACCTCAATTTAAAAACATGGCTCGGATGGGTCACGCCCTTTGGTCCGATTCCGCCCATTTTTGACCAATAACGTAGACGCAGGACTGGTGCCCATCTGTACCAATCGTGGAAGTAAATAGGAACAGTAGGAATCACTCAAATATAATAATTTCAAATTGGCTTCATTCAATCAAGAATTTATATAGCCTAATTCCCTCATAATCGTTCCAGCCATTTTGGAGTCCATACGTAACATACGCACACACACATCCATTCTTATATAGATAGATAACACGAAATGGAGAACGAGTTTAAACCAAAATTCGAAAAAGTCAGAAAAGTTTAAATTGTTTTTAAACAAAATATATTTGGAAAACTTCTTAAACAATAACTTTGTTTGTGACAAGCAGTGGTGGCATATTTATAAATTAAAAATGTGTGCTGTAAAACAAACTCTAATGCTGCTTATGACATTTTGAACTATAAGGTATTATGCGAAATCTATGAAAAAATAAAACTAAAATTCGAAAAACTCAGCAAAGTTTTAAAAATCTTTTTTAAGTAAAATATTTTTGAAAAGCTTCTTAAGCAGTAACAGTGTTTATGTGTAAACACATATTTTATTTGTAAACGTCAGTTCGCAGAAATATTTTGTTCTAATATATTAATATATGAGTTCGAAACAAAATTTCTTGATTTTCAAATAAAATGTATTTGTTCTCAAATATAAAATATTTAAAAATTGTGGTTCCAAATATAAAATATATAGCCAATTCAAACACATAAAAAAATGGCGATTTTTCCCCGTATATGTACATATAGTTTATATGAAATAATTTTATTGAAATGTCCCCTTTAATTTTTTCCTTGACATGGAACATATATTCCGAAGCCATATAAAGGGTCCGCCAAATAACTTTTTTTTTTAAACATCGCGCAAAACATCGAGTGTAGCTTCGGCTGTGTGGCACGTAGCGCCGTCCTGTTGAAACCAAATGTTGCCAATAAACTCCTCTTCAATTTCTGTGAACAAAAATTCGTTCAACATGGCCCGATAACGATCGCCATTGACTGTAACGGCCACTCCTTGCTCATTTTCGAAGAAAAATGGCCCAATGGCCCAATTATGCCTCTGGACCAAAATCCGCACCAAACAGTGACTCGTTTTGGGTGTATCGGCTTTTCAATGTATGAGTGCGGGTTTTCTGTGCCCCAAATGCGACAATTTAGCTTGGTTACATACCCGCCAAGATCAAAATGAGCTTCATCTGAAAAGATGATTTTTTTGGCAAAATCGGCATCTTCTGTAAGTCGATCGCTCCCAGCGTTGTTCAAGCTTATACACGGAGGAAAATCGTAATTTTTGATATGTTTGAATTGAAAGAAAATATACTTGGAAACGATTTTCTTAAATATTATATATTTGTTAACAAATAAATTTTATTTGAAAATCAAGAAATTTTGTTTGGAACGCATGTATTAATATATTAGAACATAATTTATTTGCAAACCGAATTTCACAAATAAAATATGTGTTTACACACAAACAAAGTTATTGTTTAAGAAGTTTTCCAAATATATTTTTTTTAAAAAGATTTTTAAAACTTTGCTGACTTGTTCGAATATTAGTTTGTTTTTCCTAGTTTTCGTGTTAAAATGTATAGCCAAACATTTCATTTAATTTATAAATATTCCAATTCATCACTTTTTGTCAATCCATCAATGCAACTTATATTTACGAAAGATTATTAGATTAGATTTAAATTTAATAAAATTTTACAAACATATAAAATTTAAAAAAATGCTCTTTGAACATCTGAAAAAGAGAAAACTTGTCTTTAAGTTAAGACATTATTACATTGAAAAAAAAAATAAAAAATAAATTATTACAAATTAATCTTTGTTTCGGAAATATTATTTCCAAATAAAAAATATTTTAATGGGAGCATATTTTTGTTTTGAACAATATCCTCCCAAACATACAATATTTGTGTGTGTCAAATATTATATATTTGGAGTGTACCCTAAACATATGTATATTTCAAGCCGAATATGTTTGGGACAATATACTACAGAAGCGATTATTTTTCAGCGTGTACACAACCATATTCGTTCAGCGGCAGGATAAAACTAATTATCTGTCAAATCAGACATGAGCTAAGTGTTACCATTCACGAAATAAGCACTAGTTGAAAAAAACGTTAGATAGCGGACCCTTTACCTATATTAAAATTGTGCCTAAATTTACTAACCTCTTTTTTTACCCAGCAAAATGTGTGGCAAAATGTATCGAAATCACTTTTACAATAACATAATGCGGGGTAAGTTGTTTTCATCGAGGATACATTTTGGTGCACCCACAGTGTAATAAATTTGAATGGCTGAGTAGCCTTCATTTTTGGAATTTTCTTTTGTGCCTTTCACCCCAAAAATGCCTTTTTATTTTCGTTTCTTAAAAATGCTGCACTGTGAAAAGGATTCGTTTTCTTTTGTAAAAAATGTCGCACTTGCGCGGTGCAAAAATGCAACATTTCAGCCTTCTATTTAATCGAAGGGGTCGACGCTTCCCTACAAAACACATGTTTTTCGTCGTCGAGCGAATAGCCTAAATACTCGCGTGTGTACGTGCGTGTTTTGTTTTTCAATGAATTTTGGACTGATGCTTTATTTAGGTGGCGCTGTGTAGTACTCTTTGCTTTTAGGTTTTTTTGTGAGTTAAAAGGCTAGCTTTTTGCATTTTTGTTTTCGATTCTGACCATCAAAAATGCAGCAGTACAAGAGAGTGTAGGCGACATTATTAAAATGCTGCAATCTGACGGGGCAAAATCTTTTTTTAGAAAAGAAAACACCATTATAGTTCGCATGAAAGAGATTGCAGAAACAATTTCCCGGAAATTTAACTGCATACTATTGAAAAGGTTAAAAACCCCAAAACCAATTTATTGAAATGGTCAAATAAAGGGTGGTTAAATTGTAAGGGCCGATGTTGAATGTGAACCACACCTAAACGTCAAGTTTTTTCTGCATTTCATTCGACATTTCTAAATTTCAAACTAACTCAATTTGAACCATGGAAAGATACCCAATGGAGCAACGCGTTAAAGTTTTTTAAGCCTTTTATGAAAATGGCCGTTCAAATCGAATTGCATTTCGTGCACTTTGTGATGTTTTTTTTTGATCAGCATAATCGACCAAATGTGTCCACAATCGGGAAAATTGTGCGCAAATTTCAGAAAGCCGGGTCTGTAGGAGATGTGAAAACACCTGTGCATGCTCGCCCAGTTCGTTTGGTGCGGCTTATGGGCTGGCGACGTCATCGGGCCATCCTTCTTCGAAATGAGGCCGGTCAGGCAGTTACTGTGAATGGTGTTCGCTATTGTGAGATGATTACAAACTTTTTATGGCCCGATTTGGAAGATATGGATGTGGACAATATGTGGTTTCAACAGGATGGTGCCACTTGCCACCAGGCTAACGAAACAATGGCTCTTTTGCCCAACAAATTCATTGGCCGTGTTATCTCACGTCGTGGCGATATCAATTGGCCGCCAAGATCATGTGATTTGACACCGTTGGACTTCTTTCCTTGGGGTTATTTGAAAGAAAAGGTGTACGTCGATAAGCCAGCAAAAATTCAAGATCTAAAGGATGAGATAATTCGACACAATAACCGCATAAAACCTCAAATATGCCTCAACGTCAAATATGGACCATCGGATAGAGGTGTGCCGCCGAAGTTGCGGCGGCCATTTGGCCGATATTTTGTTCCATACATAATTGAACCATACCAATATTATCATAATAAAAAAATGAAAATAATTTCCTAAATAATTCTTGTTTTATTCAAAATCAACATCGGCTCTTAAAATTTAACCACCCTTTAGTTAACGAAATTTCTGTCTGTATTAGCAATGCAGCATAGGTGTCTTCCCCGCGAAAAGTTCTACCGTCCCCTGGCAACGAGTAACATTGACCATCATCCGCATTAGAGCCTCTGTAGCATTACCGAGCGTCATCGTGTAGTTGAAAGACATTCTCCACTCTCCGTTTGTGTGCGAGCGAGTGAGTGAGTGACGGAGTGAATGGACAAAATGTTGAATTAATGACTTTTGCTACGCTTGATCTTGCAAGCGATATTGGATTTGATGTACAAAACTCCTCTCATTCCAGATGTATGTTGCGGCGGCTGCTGCTGCTGTTGTCGTTTATTCTATTTCTACGGACATTCCTACCAAATCCCACCAAAAAACCATCATTATCATCATCAATCCAAACATAAGTAATCTAAAGTTACGGACTTTGACTTAGACGAATTCTTAAAGTCTCTTATTGTGCGGCATTAGGGACACTGGAACTTTCAAAAATCATAACAACAATGTCGGGATGATGGTTACCTTTTTGGTTTTGTGTACTACATACTTAAGAGGCGCGTTCTGTTCTTGGTTTTCCATTCAGTAACAGGGGGATTGGGGATTTCATTTTCTGTGCTTAGTTTGTCTACACCGTTTCCATATAAAATCAAATAATATAGAGAAGTTTAAGAAGTTGCTAAGACAGTTATTAAATTCTAGATTTTAGCGTCAATGTGGAAGAGAACCCTA
Source organism: Eudasyphora cyanicolor (assembly GCA_963930755.1). Classification (NCBI taxonomy): domain Eukaryota; kingdom Metazoa; phylum Arthropoda; class Insecta; order Diptera; family Muscidae; genus Eudasyphora; species Eudasyphora cyanicolor. The sequence continues at coordinate 167,580,771 of OZ005736.1, read as the reverse complement.
ATCGAATCAGTTAATTTTGCAAGACATAGATCGAATAAATATAAAACAATTCTACATTACTTTATTTACCATTAATGCCTTTTTACTATTTACGCTTTTTGTTAACGATTTATGCTTAAGATCGAACCAAAAGTGGGTTGGTACATAAGATATTAATTTTAAAATATCATATGTTCAGTTCAACTAAGCGAGATTAATGGAGTAATGGCAATCTAATATGGTTAATTCTCTTGTCAAATAAAGACTGCCTGACCAATATAGTGTTTGTCATTGTTATAATTTGTCATAATATGGTTAATTATGTCACACTTATATAATGGTTTCGAAGCAATGATATTATGGCTGCTGAATAACTCTGATATATAAATTTTGTAATTCATGTATAAATTGTTTACATAAATTTACTTATGGGACATTTTATACTTAAATAATACCCTGTACCACAGTGTGGTGTAGGGTATAAAAACGATTGGATCTAAAGAGCAAAATCGGACGAAACATATATATGAGAGCTATAGCTAAATCTTAACCGGTTTTCTTCAAATTCTGCAATGTTGGTTCATGGATCAAGAAACTCTGCCATTCTAAATTGCAAAACGATTGGATGAAAATACAGCTTCTATAGAACTAAAGGGCCAAATCGGACGAAACATATATATGGGAGCTATAGCTAAACCCTAACCGATTTTCTTCAAATTCGGTAGTGTTGGTTCATGGATCAAGAAACTCTACCATTCTAAATTTCAAAATGATTGGATGTAAAATACAGCTTCTACAGGACTAAAGAGCAAAATCGGACGAAACTTATATATGGGAGCTATAGCTAAATCTTAACCGATTTTCTTCAAATTCGGTAGTGTTGGTTCATGGATCAAGAAACTCTACCATTCTAAATTTCAAAACGATTGGATGTAAAAAACAGCTTCTACAGGACTAAAGAGCAAAATCGGACGAAACTTATATATGGGAGCTATAGCTAAATCTTAACCGATTTTCTTCAAATTCGGTAGTGTTGGTTCATGGATCAAGAAACTCTACCATTCTAAATTTCAAAACAATTGGATGTAAAATACAGCTTCTATAGAACTAAAGGGCCAAATCGGACGAAACTTATATATGGGAGCTATAGCTAAATCTTAACCGATTTTCTTCAAATTCGGTAGTGTTGGTTCGTGGATCAAGAAACTCTACCACTCTAAATTTGAAAATAATTGGATGTAAAAAACAGCTTCTACAGGACTAAAGAGCCAAATCGGACAAAAGATATATATGGGAGCTATATCTAAATCTGAACCGATTTCAACCAAATTCAATAGGAATCTTTACAGCTGCGAAATACTCTAAACTGCAAAATTTTAGAACGATCGGAGTGAAATTGCGACCTGTAGTAGACGAACAACTTTACATGGACATACGGACGGACGGACAGACATGGTTAAATCGACTCAGCTAGTGATTCTGAGTCGATCGGTATACTTTAAGGTGGGTCTAGCTGTGTTATTTTCAGGTGTTACAAACATCTGCCGTGAAACAAACTTATAATACCCTGTACCACAGTGTGGTGTAGGGTATAAAAATACTTAATATCTATAAACTCACAAAGAAACAATTCAAATCGGGCGTTATTATAGCATTGGTTATCATATAATTAATACAACGCGTACTTCATTGGTTGCCGTATGGTTAATACCACGCGTACTTCAGCCATAATTAATAAATCTGTGGTCATGGTTAAGTATCGGTCACCAGTCAATAAAGTTTTCCAAATAAGATCTAATGACACTTTCGGCTAAAATTGTGTCATTGAACCATGAGGTGAAATGGGTCTTTCCCAGGAAGCGCAAATTTTCCGGGAGATCCATTTCACCTCATGGTTCAATTACACAATTTTCGCCCAGCGAAAAACAAATCACATACATACGTTTATAATCAGCGGAAATTCGGGATGATGTTCAATTAACAACGTATTTGAATAATCCATGCACGGAGGTGCATGAATTAACCACAAAATATCAACAATTCTTCGTTGCAATATCAACACCACCTGTGGATAATTTAAAACACGTGCTGGGACTCTGTGGTTGACATCAAGGAACATCAGGGAGGATTTAAAGCACGTTCCGTGGATGAATTTCTATTCAAAGAAAGCTATAAAGTATTAGCGTTATACTTAATAAATGTATATTTATTAATATCATTAGAAAGTAAAACTTATGTGTTATACAATAACTCTCATTTGAATGGTCTCAGTCCAATCAATACTAAAACCGTGCTAGATTCTACTTTAGCGAAGTCTGCTTCTTCGTTTACAACTATAAAATATTGAGTGGCAGTGTTTAATCGGGGCCGCACGAGCTGCTAAGACGAATACCGTAGTGGTCGACCAATTGAGGTGTCTAAGCCAGAAATGGTTAAAAACCACAAAATGGTATTGTTGAACGTCGGTTGGAGGTTCATGAGGCAGCTGAAGTCATAGGCATTTCAAAAAGTGATGTTCATCGCATATTGACCGAAAGTTTGAAGATGAAAGAGCTGTGCGCAAGACGGGTGCAGCGTTTGCTCACAACCAAGATAATGCACCAGTACACACATCCACTATTGCGATAGCCAAATTAATTGAATTTAAGTTTGAATTGCTCCAGCATGAACCTTATTCGTCAGATTTAGCTCCCAAGGATTATTTTTTGTTTCCAAACATAAAAAAATGGACTTGATTGAGAACAGATTTGCCAGTAGTAAAGAGGTTAATGTTGGGTGAATGGCTACTTTCAGGAGCTAGACAGTTCTCACTATAAACAGGCTATAGTAGATTTTGGCAATCGCTGGAAAAGGTGTATCGAGCTAAAAGGAGATAATGTTGAAAAATAAAGAACAATTTCCCCAAAAATGTTGTGTTTTCTTTTTAGATCGGCTAATTTTGGGCCGCCCGTACACTAATTAGTAACATTTTAAATTTGCATTTACATATGCTGCCTTTTAAATAGCCTTAGACCGATTCCATTTCTATTGACTCCAAACATTTCTGCAATATTTGGTCGTCACTGGATTTCGCATCACATTATTATTCACGGAGAAAAACCGCCATTTTTGATATGTTTAAATTGGAATAAAATATACTAGGAAAAAAATTTGAATCTATATCTTCTATATACAGGATGTTTTTTAAGACGTGTAGTTTTAAAGAAGAAATAAAACGCATATAATTTAATGTTATGACCAAGAATTTAACTTTATTATAAATATAAGGGTTTGCAATTATGTTTTAAAAATGACTTCGGCTAAGAGGCCGAGATTACAAACGTTGATCCGGAGTAAGTCTATTAATTATAATGGCAAACCAGACTGTGCATAAATCAGGTGACAGCTGTCAAAAAGACAAACTTCGAAAAAAGTATTGCCAGATAGAAAACTACACGTATATAAAAATGAATTTGATCGTTTGTTTATGCCGTATAGAAGCCTAAACGGCTGGACCTATCTTTTTAAAATTTTTGCAGAATGTACATGTATAGGGGTGGTGAAAAAAGGGTACTTGAATTATCGATATATAAAGTGGGCGTGGACCCGCCCATATGATTCAAATTTTGGTTTTGAGAAAAGTTTTTAGCCAGAGTGCTGAAATTTTGTGTGTATGCATTTAGTACCAGTTTATAAGATTAGTCCAGAAGTGGGCGGGATCGGACCAATGGGCGTGGCCCCGCCCATATAAGCCAAATTTTTAAATTGAGATATCTGCTATAATTTTGTGCATATGTATCTGATAGCAGTCTACGTGATTAGTCCAAAAATGGGCGGTATCGGACCAATGGGCGTGGCCCCGCCCGTATAAGCCAAATTTTGAAATTGAAATATCTTCCCCATTTTTTTTGCGAGAGTGCTGTAATTTTGTGTATATGTATCTGATGGCAGTCTACGTGATTGGTCCAAAAATGTGCGGGATCGGAAATCTTAATTCTGAGGCAACGAAGTGGACCGGGTCCAGCTATATTGTATATTTCTGAACAAATATATTTTATTTGAAAAACAATAAAAAATTATTTGGAGTGCATATGTTTATACACGCGTATTAGAACAAAATATATTTGCAAACTAATTTGCTCAAATAAAATATGTGTTTACATACAAATAAAATTTGTTTAGGACTATCTCCGAACCTTTAATGTTCAAAAAAAATGAGAACATTGCCAACGGATTTCGCTTTACACTTTTTCTTGGTTTTGACATACGCATCATTAAAGTTATTGCTATTTGCAAAATTTGTAAGTAGCAATCCGCGCCAAATTTTTCCATATTTCAATTGAAAATGGTGTGGCAGATAGTTTTTAGTTAATTTTCAAAAAACAATTTTCCATAACTGCTTCTTGTTTCACAACAAACAGTAATCTTTGTGTTTGTCGTCATCATCCGCATCCTCCTCATCCGCATTCGGATGACGACGAAGATGATGAAGGTGATCATCATAATCTTTGACTCTTTACAGCTGCAACAGAAAATGCCATCAGTGGAGTGAAGTGTTGGGATTTATTAATGCCGCAGCAGCATTGTTTTTTTTTTTTTTAATTTTCGATGTCATGGGAATTGATGCAAGTGATAAGCCACACCACACCAAACTGTATACAGTACCCCAACAGAGAGTCTCAGCAACCTGGCCGTCAGATGCGATTGGATGGAATGGGATGATGTGCATCATCATAAATGTTGCACTTGTTCACTTTGACTTCTGTTTTATTGTCTTGCCTTTTCCTTTCCCCATTAGATTTTCTTTCGACTTCTTGAGCTGAATACTTGTTATCCGATACAATCTCGGTACTTTTTTTCCGTTCCATTCCCTAATCGTTATTTGTTGTGGTCGTAATTGTTGTAAGTGGCGCCGGCGGGCATCATTCTTCTTGGCGTTCTTTCCTGCCCTACCTAAATCACTAAACGGCGTCTTGTACGACGTAAGCGTTGTCGTACATCGTCGTGCATTTTGTCAATAATTTGTCACAATTGTGTCAACGCTGATGTTGTGTGTGTCAGTGCTGCTCGGCTGCAGCAACGCACCAATATTATTACTTGTCATGTTGCAATTAAGATCTCTTCGGAGAGATTGTTCCAAATGCTTTTAGTAACAAGTGACAACATAATCTGAAAGTCATCCTTTTGCGTTTGTTCGACTCCTCTCTGCACTTTTCCGTTCCGTATGTCGTGTTAATGCGGCGGCGGCAGTGATCTTTGGTTGTTGAACGTTTTGTGGTTTCCTTTGAAGAGATTTTTATCACGGCAACACTTTGTAATATTGAGGATTGCTGGTTAGTGAGTAATTGAGGATGTTGAGATTTTAGGTAAGGCAAGTTTTTTTCTTAGAGTTTCAAAATGCTCGTGGACTATTTACTCAATATTTATTGAAAATAATTGCTTTCCGTGAATATATGTCGCAGATAGAGAAAAGAAAATATACAATATTGTACTAACAATGAAAAATAGTCACCAATAACTCCACACATTTCTCAAGTAGGCTAATTTAAAGGCAAAATGGCAAAATTTAAATGCGGCATCCAGCGATTGCTTCAAACGCAAATGGTAAAATTGTCAAATATTTGAAATTGTTAACAAAATACGAAGGAATTCTATAGTGTTTTAACCTAAATAAATCAAAATACAGATATTTCAATGTTTTCTACCGGTGTTGATGATGTCAGAAAGTGCGTAACTTAAGTGTTCTTTAAAATATACTTTTTTAAATCTTTTAAATCGATGTAAAATGTAAAAACATAATCTCTTAGAAAAGGTATTATGCTCTATTCCTAAAAGAATTAGTCTGTTGCGCAAAAAATGACCGTTTCTTAATGAAAAAAGAGCATGGCTTTCCGTTTGATCTACAAAATACGATAAATAAATCATAATAGGTGCTCGGAACCTTGAGCCCCAGAGAAAAGAACGAAATATGCGGTTATCCACTAAAGATGTTTTTACAATTGTTTTTTTTTCACAGAACACGTAATCGATACTATTTGACAATTAATTATGGAAACCGCTAGCGTAGCCAAATTCTTCATCAGTATTGAAAATTTTATTATGAGAAAGTATACTTTGAGAAAAGGTTATTATGAGCAAGCAACATTAAGTATCAATGTTTGGTGTGGTTTATGGGCTGATGGATTCATCGTCATGCTGGAGTGAGTTGTCTTTAAGAAGTAAACATTATAGATTGTTGTTTCGGGAAATGATATTTAGAACATTGATTTCTACGCTAGAAACTTAGTTTTAAACTTTGAAAAATACTACTTGGATCACCTTAGTATAGAAAGTCCCCAACTCAGAATTTTTGGAAATCGCGTTTTTTTGTGGATTTATGCAACTGACAAAGTTGTAGGCAAATAAGAATAGCCTTATGTCAGACCAAGAAAATATTGAAACAGAAAGTCCTCAACTCATATTTAAAAATGAAATGCTTTATATCATTTAAATTGTTAATAAGCGAAATAGACTAAAAATGTCAAATCCCTAGATCCGTATCGTGTTTTATCAATATTCGCCAATGAAAATTGTTAGCAAACTCATACCGCGACGATTTCTGTCAATATTTTTTGTAGAACACCACAAATGATTTTTTGTTTTAAAAATCAATCTCAAAAAAATCCTACACAGAAAGGAAAAATGTTGTAATCCGTACTTGAGTCAATCCGTTGCGGTGTCAAAAGAACGGTAAGTACGGCTTTTCCTAAACCAAGTATAAAATACTTGAATCATGTACGGATTTTTAAGAGCCGAGTTCCTAATTTTTGCGCACTTTAAGCATGATAAGGCTTGATTTAAGCCTGATCAGTACTAGATTTAAGCTTGACAAATAGGTTAGGTTAGGTTGAAGAGAGGAGACGTTTAAAGTCTCATGTCCATGGACATACACTTAAGCTAGTGGTTGGGCCTGTTGTGCGCTCCTTATTTACGATCTTTTTATACCTCACGAGTTACAGAAAATCGGTACTAGACACGAATTTTCTCAGTATCTTCCAGTCATATTCTCTGAGATGAGTCAAGTCTGGTAATATGTCGGACCCGAAATGTTGGTATCTTGCATGTGTGAAAGCCGGGCAGTGACACAGAAAATATTCCATCGTTTCGATGTTTTCCCTGCATTCGTCGTTTCCTGCTAGTCCTATGCAATGAATATGTACTTGTAAGCTTGAGTGTCCCGTTAGAACACTCATCACCTAACTAATATCGATCTTGTTTATTTTCAGAAGACTTCTTGTTTTCTTTTTATTTGGGTCACCCAACAGTATCTTTGCAGTTGCTCCTACTGTTGCGCTATTCCACACAGTTTTGTGAGCCATCACTAGTTGTGCTAGTGCTTCAACTCATCCTTCGTTGCTTTGAAAGGTTTAAAATTTTCCAAGTTTATTACTCGAAGTGTCTGCCCTTTGAAGCCAAGCTGTTTGCTCGTTCATTTCCAATCACTCCGTTGTGTCCCGGTACTAGAGCCCGACCGAAGTCGAAGTCAAAGAAAATATTTTTTCTGAATTGATACCTTGTATAGTATTTCTTTAACTTGAATACAGGTGCTCCGCAGCATAAAAACTGATGTCTAGCACACTTGGGTACAAGTACTTTTCTGCCACCATTTCCAAATTTTTGAAACGTCTCGAGTTACAGTAATAAAAAATATTATTGATTCTTGGACTCAATGGCTCCTTATTATCTATTCTTACAACTAGTACAAGAATGCTTGCACTAGTTCGAGAGCTTTTAGGTGAGGAACTGAGTCATATTTTTCTTTGTCCTTCCTTCCTTTGATGTCCTTTCTCCAATTATTTTTGAAATATTTTTCACTTCCTTCGCTGCTCTTATGAAGATTTACATCATAGAATTTTCTTTAAAAAGACATATATTTCTATTTTTTGTACTTTTTGAACAAATATTCGGCCTTCGGCCAAATTCGGCTGATTTTGTGGCGGAATGCCGAACTTTGGCCGATTATCCCATTTTGGCCGAAGCCGTAGCCGAAGCCGAACGTTCGGTCGGGCTGTACCCGGTACCCAGAAAATACGCAGTTGACCATGGACTGAGTAATTATTTATCGTTCTTTTACGATCTAACACTATTCTGGATTCGACCTTTTCCGATGATATTGCTTTGATCGCCATTTGGCTATTTGTGAATATATTTAGGCTTTGTTGTATTACTGAGCCAGTTAACACACTCCGTGATTGCTCGAACTTCTGCTTGAAACACTGTGTTATGGTCTGGGTCGTTGCTGATCATTCGCAGTGAACGGACGTGTTTATCACATAGCGGATAGTTACCAGTACCTATTACGCAATAGCAAAAAATCTGTACAAAGTCTGTAAGGCCTACATCGTAGTACCTATTACGGTCTAATACAGACAAAATAAAAAATAAATTCTCTTGACGGGGATGCCTTCGTGTTCCGATGGAGCGCGGTTCCCCAATCGTCCGACTGTCCGTCCGTTTGTCTTGGCCAAAGCCGACCACACCAAAAATAGTGAAAATCTCCCCCAAGTACTCACAACAGGTGGTGCGGTGAGGGGTAAACGTCATGTCCGACCGTCAAAACGGAAGCACAATGAGCATCGTGTAGCGCTCAGAGTTTTGACGAAGTTGGAGGCTGTTGAGGTTTCGGCTCTTACCGAAAAACAAAAAGAGTCACTTACCTGGGCTAAAGGCGTCATAGATGCTTCTAAGGCCAATGAGTCGGCTGAAAGAGCCACAAATTCAGCTGTGTTAACGGCTAATAAAGTAAAACGAATCAGATCACCTGATGAACCCCTGCCTTCGAAAAAGGCAAGAGGCCCTAATGTCACCATCAACAGGACACTCACCAAGCCCTTCAATGAAGTGGCGAAGGAGAGTCTAGTGATGGCTGTTATAGACAGAAGTAGTGAGGATGGATCCATCCTCAAGGACAAATGGAGTCATGTACAATCAGCCATTATGGCTCACTACCTCGATGTCCGTAGAGAAATGCCGGGCAAACCACCAATCTGCAACGATGCAGGATGGCATCAGGGGAGAGTAAAGCTCTTATATTTCGGTGATGCCAGATCAGTAGACCTGTATAAGGCTGCTCTGAGTCGAGCGGGTGAGGTGTGGCCGGGTGCCCAGTTGGATGTTGTCGAAAAAAACAACATCCCTAGTCACCCTAGAGCCATCACCTGGGTTACAGAAGAGCCCTCCAACCCGGCTGACATCTTAGAAATAATAAAAGATTCCAATCCTGGTCTGCCGGCCCATAATTGGAGAATCAGCAAGGTGGGTGAGGCGGATGGTAAAAAGCGGCAGGTCAATCTTATCCTAAACGCTGAATCCACCTCCCATATACAAGGTGCGAGTGCAACCCTACAATATGGCTTCGAGACTATAGTCTTGAAGATATACAAGCAGGATATAGCTCCCACTGCAGAAGGTGAGCAGTCCACCGTGGCACTTCCTGGAAGTGCGGAGGTACCCACGCCTATTATTTCTGGTGACTCCAACTCTAACAGAAGATCTGTAATGTCCTTCTCTGAGGACGAAAGCTCTACTTCGGACACAGAGAGGCTGAGGGGAGTCTCCGGACTCTTTGACGCATCTGGCGGGGACATGCTTCTCGACGATACGGACGAAGAGTTCGATAACACCCTTGTCGGGGTGGATGTTAATCTGTCAATTACCAATGATGGTAAGAATTCTACAGATTAACCTCCATCACGCTAAAGCAGCCTCAGCGGCTCTATTGCTGCGCCTGTCCACAGGCGCAGTAGACATCGTCCTGATACAGGAGCCCTACGTAGTGGGAGGAAGGGTGTGCGGTATTAGGACACCCAACTTTAAACTGCTTGTGGCCAACTGTGAAGGCACTCCAAGAACCTGCATTTTGGCCAGGAAAGATCTAAGTATCTTTCTCCTGACTAATGTAAGTGGTAAAGACCAAACAGCGGCTAGCCTGGAGATCGGTAATCGCATATATTGGGTGGTCTCCAGCTACTTGCCTTATGAATCTGTAGTACCGACTGCTCTATTCAGGGAAGTAGTGGAAGAAGCAACGTCTGACGAGATCGAGCTGATTATTGGCGCAGACACGAACGCTCATCATACTATCTGGGGTAGTACGGATATAAACAATAGGGGTGATTCGCTTCTTGACTTTATTCTAACTACCAACCTTAGTATTTGTAACATAGGTAATAAACCGACCTTTACAATTAAAGACAGACAGGAGGTACTCGACGTAACGTTTGCAACTGACCGGCTGTCAGACAAAATTATTGGGTGGAATGTACTGAACGACCACTCATTCTCAGATCACCATTATATTGAGTTCAAACTCGCGGAAAAAGCGTCTAAACCTGCCGTCCACAGAAATGTAAGGAAGACAAAGTGGCACCTGTATGAGAAGAATTTCAAGAAAGTCCTCAACTCTAAACTTCTGTACGAACCGAATGACAAAGCCGGTCTGGATAATCTGGTCGATCATATCACCACATCATTCAATAGTTCCCTTGAAGAAGCCTGTCCGAAAACAAGGTACAAGGGTAAAACTAAACCCCAATGGTGGACTTCTGAGCTAACGGCTATGAAAAAGACCTGCAACAAGCTATTCAATAAGGCTAAATCTACTGGGGTCGCTAATGATTGGGATGCCTATAAAGAGCAACTCAAGATCTATAAGAAGGAGCTTAGAAAGGCGCAAAGGCGCTCTTGGTATACCTTCTGTGGTGAAGTGGAAAAGGTCTCCGACGCCGCTAGGCTGAGGAAGATATTATCTGCTTCACCCTGTACAGTGGGATATTTACAGGATGAGGCAAATAACTGGACCAAAAACAGCGAGCAGTCGCTCAATGTACTGCTCGACACACATTTCCCGGGCAACTCTGTAACAGAACCCGAGGATCAGCAGGACCAACAAGAGTGCGAGTGGACTGCGAGCGTCGCTAGCTTCTTGACTGAGAGATCCAGAATAAGCTGGGCTATTAACAGCTTTGAGCCCTTCAAGTCACCTGGACCAGATGGCATCACTCCAGCAGAAATGCAGAAAATGTTAAAGTACATTATCCCCTGGCTGGAGAACATTTATGTAGGCTGTATCAGGCTTTCATACGTCCCTAATCGGTGGAGGGATACCAAAGTGGTATTCATACCTAAAGCGGGAAAGATATCACACACTAGGCCAAAAGACTTCAGACCAATTAGCCTATCCTCCTTCCTATTGAAAGGTCTGGAAAGACTTTTAGATCATTTCATTAGGGAAAACGTGGATACAAAACTCCTGTCGGGGAACCAACATGCCTACAATAAGGGCAAGTCTACAGAATCAGCCCTGCACGAACTTGTGAGCACTATCGAATCGTCCCTGCATTTCAAGGAATTCACCATGGTGGCATTTCTTGACATAGAAGGGGCTTTTAACAACATTCACTCAGATGCGGTAATTGCGGCACTGTCACATCTAAAAGTTAACAATAGTTTGATTAGACTAATTCAAAGTCTGCTCACCAGAAGACGCATAACAGCATGTCTAGGGTCCACAACTCTAACAAGGTATGTAAACAGAGGGACCCCGCAAGGAGGAGTACTGTCTCCACTAATTTGGAACCTAGCGGTGAATGAAATCCTGCTAGAGCTAGAACGTTGTGGCTGCAAGGTCGTGGCATATGCGGACGACGTGGCAATCGCAGTGAGTGGCAAATTCGTAAACGTCCTCAGAGACATCCTACAGGTGGCTCTGAACAAGTTGGTTAGATGGGCCAGAAGCAGCGGTTTGGGCGTTAACCCCAACAAGACAGAATTGGTTCTCTTTACTAGGATGAATAATGTCCCACATGTGGACCCTCCACCTCGGATAAATGGAACAGATCTAGTCTTTTCTGAAAGTGCAAAATTTTTAGGAATAATTCTAGATAGGAAAATGTTATTTAGACTTAACGTATTGGAACGTGTAAGGAAGGCCAACGTCGCCTTATATTCCTGCAAAAAGGCTGTAGGGTCGCGGTGGGGACTCTCTCCTAAAATCGTCCACTGGATATATATAGCAGTAGTTCGTCCAATACTGTTATACGGTATTGTGGTATGGTGGACGGCAACTGACAAACTAACCATTACCAACCTACTAACAAAGGTTCAGAGAACTGCCTGCCTGAGTATAAGCGGAGCCTTAAGGACTACAGCGACCGAGTCTCTACAAGCCCTACTCCATATACTGCCGATTAATATTGTGGCGAGAGAAGTTGCAACCCAAGCGGCAATAAGATTAAACTGCCTATCACTGTGGAGGTACAAGAACTATGGTCACATGAGGATATCAAAGTGTAGTGCTATGGTAACCGACCGAGTGGACTATATACCAACTGTGTACACCTTCGAGAGAAATTACATCACTATGATTCCCGCCAGAGACGAATGGGTCGGCAGAATACCAGGTAATAGAAACCATCTCCACTTTTACACGGATGGTTCGAAGCTTGATGAAAAGGTTGGCTTCGGAGTACACTGTGAAGAACTTAGTCTGGATACAGCTCACAGACTACCAGATACCTGCAGTGTCTATCAAGCCGAAATAATGGCAATATGGGAAGTCGCCAAGTGGCTGAGTCGCAACATAGTAACCAACACTGGCGTTGTCATTTACTCGGACAGCCAGGCTGCCATCAATTCTCTGGAGGCAACATCCCTAAATTCACAAACAGCCCTCGACTGCCGCAGATCTCTTAACGAGATGGCTGAGCAGTTTAATATACACCTCATATGGGTGCCTGGGCATAGGGATATCCAGGGGAACTGCAAAGCCGATGAACTTGCTAGGAAAGGGACGACATTACAAATTCTCGAAGAATTTGCATATATTGGTGCGCCACTATCCACGTGCAAGCTTTGGCTTAGGCAAGAGGCAATCAGGCAGTCCAACGAAAGATGGACAGAAATCGGCACCTGCAGGGTAGCTAGACAAATCTGGCCAACGTATGACCTGAGAAGGTCAAAATATCTTCTCGCACTAGAGAGGAAACGATTGTCTACGTTAGTACAGGTTCTGACGGGACACTGCTTGATCGGCGAACACGCCAAAAGATTGGGTATTGACTCCAATGACTTCTGCCGAAGCTGTGGAGATGAGGAAGAAGTGGAGAGCATTGAGCACTTGCTTTGCGACTGTCCCGCTTTGAGTAAACGACGACTGGACATACTGGGGTCGGCCTTTTTAGGCAGCCTAACAGATCTGTCTAGTACTGATATTCGTACTATCGATAAATTTATATATCAAACAGGTTGGTTTCGATGAGGGGCATTTCAGCCCGTGGTAACACTAGGGACCTAAACTGGTCTATGTGAGCTTGTAAAAAAAATACGGCTGCCACCCTAACCTAACCTAACCTAACCTATGGTCTGGGTTGCTTGAATTTTAGCTTGTTATCGGCTATCGTACTTTTGACCATTATTCGCTCCATTGTTTTTAATAGGAAAGAAGTTAGGCTAATAGGTCGATAAGCCTTTGGGATCGTATAACTCCCCTTGCCAGGCTTGGGTATGAAGACCACCCTTGATTCCTTCCAATTTTTTGGGGTATATGTATGAGTTAGACATGCAGTGAAAACTCCAACCAGATGTGTTGATACCACATCCACATCATTCTGAAGAAGTGCTGGAAATATTCCGTCCGGTCCCGCAGCCTTGAGAGAAGCTTTTTATTGCTTCTTTAACCATAGCATCCGTAATAGGTACTTGGTGCATCACATTTTCGGTCTGTAACTGTTCCTCTGTTGGCCCAGCATTACCACTCGGAAAATTAGTTTTCATCAAAAGCCTTACGGTATCATCTATAGTTTCCATCCTTTTACCCGTTTCATCCACCAGTGTTTCGTTTTGGATATGCGTTTTTCAGAGGAACTTTTTTATTTTAGACGTGCTGTCTACCTGTTCCAGGAGTTACGTTTCGCCAGTCTAATGATTTTATTGTATTATTTGAGTCTTCTGTGGTAGTCATCCCAATATACTGATAGCTTTTTACGTCGAGCTCTGTTGTAAAGTCTGCGGACATCCTTGCCAATCGAGCGAAATTGCCCTGTCATCCAGGGTTTATCATAGGCAGATTTCCTTTCTCGAAGCTAACTTATATACTACTTACTTGAATCTTCTGAAATTCCATACACATAAGTTTATTAGTCGCTAACACTACAAGAAAAAAAGGGCGTTAGAAGCACGCCCCTTTTGGTACCTCCTATACAAAAGGACCATTTTGCACCAATTCATTCATTCAAAAGTAAGCTTCATCGGTGAACAAATATTTTTCTGAAAATCGGGATCGGTGGCCATCTCGTTTTTGGCCCATTACCAACGTGCGACGTCGTTGATGGTCGCTCGGCTTCAATTCTTGCACAAATTGGATTTTGTGCAAGAATCAATGAAGGTACAGTACATACTTTAGACTTATTAAATGCAATTTAAGTTAATAATTATTTAATTAAAACCAAAAGTATATAATTTTACGAATACTTTTTGGGACTCAAGGAGAGGGGATTCATAAGTCGGTTAACCCGATGAACTTTCTTACATGTTTTTTGATAATGAAAGAATAAAAATAAATAGGAATAAAAATAAGTTCGAAGATGGGCAATATTGGTCCACTCCTTCTAGTACCTCCCCTTCATAGGGTTAAAATTTAGTGAAATACTGATTATTTAATTCTACTTATTTGAATACCGTGAAATTCGACACATAGTATTAGTTTATTAGTCACCTCGAGAAAAATGGCCGAAGTTGCCACGCCCCTTTTGGTACCTCCCAGACAAATGTACCATTTTACAGTAAAAGTAAACTGCTTATAACATTAATAATAGGGCACAAAGATACTTGAAATATTGTACAATGCTTTTATAGTACCTATAGTCCAGTGAAAAGTGTGAGATATTGACATGCTTATTTTGGAAACTCCCACACAAGTGGACCATTTTGCATCAAAAGTTAACTGCGTATAACTTTAATAACAGTCACAAAAATACTTGAAATTGTGTTCAGTGTAATGCTTTTATAGGACCTACAGTCCAGTTAAAAATGGGCGTTATTGGTACGCCTTTTTTGGTACCTCCCACAGAAATGGACCATTTTGCACCAAAAGTTAACAGCATATAACTGTAATACCAGTACATACTTTAGTTATTAAATGCAATTTAAATTGATAATAATTTAATTAAAACAAAAAAATAAATAAATTTACTAATATTTGTTTGGGACTCAATGTGAGGGGATTCATAAGTCGCTTTACCCGACTGAACTTTCTTACTTGTTTAAACAGTATTTAAAGAACATGACTACAAATGTTATTTGATTAAAAATATTGATTTACATTGTTTACAACAACATTATCTGGTATCGACCAATTCGAATAGGTTTTGTCCTGTGCGAGCTGGACTTTGATCACAAGAATGTGTAGAAAAGCGAGAAGACATGGCTAAGTCGACACTTCTCCTTGTAAATGTGAGAATAATAAATCAAATAATTTTGCAGCTTTCATTTACTTTTCGTCCATTTTCCCAGTTGTTCTGACAGAATTCCTTTTAAATAACGCTTACTTTATTGAGTATATTAAAAAAAAATACTAAACCCTTTTACAAAGCCAGGGAAAAAACTGTTTTAATACAAAATTCGAAAAAGACCATATTTAAGACATTTTACTTTGTAGCGAGTGTCTGTGAAAAAAGGTAATAACAGTCAACCACCAAACCAATAAAGCGCAGCTGCTTTTTGTGGCCACAACCAATCCACCGGAGACTAACGAAATTATCGTAATAGAGAAAGAAAACTACAAAAATTCTTTCTAATGAATGAATGAAATGTTTTCTGAATTGTCGTTGCGTTCCTCTTTAGCGGCGTCCATTTGATAGCTGCAGAGCGGTGACGTGGAATAAATGGAACCTCCTTTTCGACTTTTATCGCTAGATAATTGCCGTCAAAATTATAGGCTTTGTGCTCTAGATGAAAATGCTAAAAATGACTTAAATTTATTACACGCTTTCGGTAAATGCTGCTTTTTGTAATCAAAAGTGTGTGAGTGTACCTAAGCCAGAGCATTTGATGGCCACTCAATTGTGAAGAAAAAGAACTAGTAGGAAGAGTTCTAGATGAGTACAGAGAAAGAAAAAATAAACGGATTTTTCATTACTATACGAGGCTAGAATGTAAAGTGTGATTCAAGTCGAGTTGCCAAAAAATTAAATTAATTAATAAACACATTTCGGATTCCAACAAATACATATCGTCGGTGCGCCGACGAAAACTCCTATGTGTTTTTTTACTAGTTTTCAGGAGAGACAAAAAACGTTGCTATTTCGTCAAATCGCGATATTTTTAATATCTCAGATTTTTTAATTTTTCTTTTAATTATTTACCACCAATATATCATAACAAAAATAGTATATGTGAAAAGCCCATGACGTGGTAAATGGTTTTCATGAAAATTGACACATAGGATTTTTTGTTTGGAGCATTTTAAATATTTATAAAACAAAAAAATTACACATAGGAGTTTTGATATTTGAATGTTCACAGCGTACCTCAAGCAAACGAAAGTTGGCGTGGATTGTGGTTAAAAACGGCTAATGAGGTTTTGTACAGAATCATCCTCTCTACTCAGATAAGAAGAAATCAAAATCTGATCTACTTCCTTTCGCGAGTTATCGCGATAAAAACAATTGTTAACCAAAAAACCGAACTTAATTACATTGAATCGCGGAAATTTAAAACTAGAACATAAATTCTCATAAAAATGAACGTTTGTAAGACGATTTGTAATGTCCGCGATATTTGCTATATTATTCTATAGCAAAATTTTTGTAATCCAAAAATTCGACTTACACCGCTAAAATATTATTGCGAATTTATTAAAATTAATATATGTACATTCTATGATTTCTGAGGGATAGATTGGCACTAGCATTTCCGCCATAAACATATAATGGTGTTATTACGCGAACGGCCAGTCCTAGGAAAAAGTGGTCAAAGAAAGTTTGGGAGATATTAAAAACGACTACAAGTGTTTCTTTAACAAAAGAAATTATAATAATTTGGTAGGGATTTACAATGTGTCAAATCAAAATATGCCTCATATAAAGGGAAAAGCATACAAAAGTTTTAACACACTGTAAATCCTTACCAAATTACTATATATTTAGTTTGTTAAAGAAAGAGTTGTAGGCCTTTAGCTTATCTCCCAAACTCCCTTTGACTACTTTTCCCTAGAACTGTTCATTCGCGAGATAATAGTAAAATAATTCCGAACTAATTTTTTTTTGTACAAAATTTATTCGTCGAGGGTGTTTTTCGCAAAAAGGCTGATATTAGTTTATTCCTCAGAGATTATAGAATGCAAATATATTAATCTTATTAAATTCGGTATAATAGTTTTGGAAAAATTTGGCGGTGTAAGTCAATTTTATGGATTACACAAAATTCGCAATATAAAAACATGGCAAATGTCGCGGACGTTACAAAGCGTGTTGCAAATAATCATATTTAAAGGAAATTGTGTTACAATTCTAAATTTCCGAGTTTTTCTTTACAAATCAAAGCTATTAAGTTTGTTTTGAGTAAAAGTACCGTTTTCGCGATAACTCGCGAATGGAAGCACATCCAATTTTGATCTATTCATTGTCGAATAGAGGGGATGATTATGAACAAAACCTCATTAGCCGTTTTTTGGCGTGAATCTAAGCCAACCTTCTATCCCTTGGGACAGGCTGTGCCTACAACACATAGGAGTTTTTGTCGGAGCATTGATATAGAGGGATACACATTGGAGTTTTTGGTAACTTCGGAACCGTTCAAGATAGCGCAAAATGCTTTGGTGGGTAGTCGTTTGACCGCTAGGACGTTCTAATTCGACAATAAAAAAAATTCGAAAAATTACACATAGGAGTTTTTGTCGTCGCACCGACGATATGTCTTGGAATTATATAAAGATCATCAAATGCTACAATTCTGCTTGTTTATTAACCCTTTAATGCGAAAATGCGCAGTTATGAGCTGTTAAAGTTTTGTGCAAAATATTCTCATTGTGTCTCTAGTGTACCAAAAGGGGGTGGCAACTTAGCCTATTTCTTTCAAGCTGATAGCAACAAAGTAGGTATTACTATGTCTGGAATTACATACGATTAGACAATTAATACAGAAGTTACACTATGCAAAAAATTTGTTTTTGTTTCCCAGACCTAAAACCTATTTTTTAATAGATTGAGGCCAAAACCTTTTTTTATATTTTTTTCTACAATTCCAATTTTCATGGATGTTACCTTTAGTATTTGGACCATATTTGTGAATTTATAGTACAGTTACGTATATTACAAAATGGGCGTTATTACTACGCCCCTTTTGGTGCCTCCCAAACAAAATTGCCAAAATAAAAAATATGAAAAATTATTTTTTTGAATATCTCTATTTTTACAATATGGTAAATCCCGGATGTACTTTAAAATAAAGGAAATTATAAAGGGTCCGCCAAATAACTTTTTTTTTTGAAAACATCGCGCAAAACATCGAGTGTAGCTTCGGCTGTGTCGCACTTAGCGCCGTTTTGTTGAAACCAAATGTTGCCAATATCCTCCTCTTCAATTTTTGTGAACAAAAATTCGTTCAACATCGCCCGATAACGGTCGCCATTGACTGTAACGGCCACTCCTTGCTCATGGCCCAATTATGCCTCTGGACCAAAAACCGCACCAAACAGTGACTCGTTTTGGGTGTATCGGCTTTTCAATGTATGCGTGCGGGTTTTCTGTCCCCCAAATGCGACAATTTTGGTTGTTTACATACCCACCAACATCAAAATTAGCTTCATCTGAAAAGATTTTTTTGGCAAAATTGGCATCTTCTGTAAGTCGATTGCAGGCCCACTTGTTCAAGTGTATACACAACCATATTCGTTCAGCGGAAGGATAAAACTAAAACTAAAAAACTAACTAAA
Organism: Eudasyphora cyanicolor; assembly: GCA_963930755.1. Classification (NCBI taxonomy): domain Eukaryota; kingdom Metazoa; phylum Arthropoda; class Insecta; order Diptera; family Muscidae; genus Eudasyphora; species Eudasyphora cyanicolor. The sequence continues at coordinate 167,561,843 of OZ005736.1, read as the reverse complement.
TTATCTGTCAAATCAGACATGAGCTAAGAGTTACCATTCACAAAATAAGCACTAGTTGAAAAAAAAACGTTAGATGGCGCACCCTTTATTTCACGTAGAAACAGAAGTTTAGCAACCGGCGGAAAATTTTGATTCGCCAAACCATAAAAAATAGAAACAGAATCGAAAAAAATTGTTTGTTCCAATTTTTGAAAGCCAGCTAAAAGAAAACAATGCCTATTTCAAAGAGAGATTTTGGTAGATTTAAGAGAACTTCATCTTAATCCTGTTTTTATACCCCCACTATTGTGAACCAGGGTATATATCAAATACTGCTGGCCAAAAGTGTAACACATCGATGGAGTGAACTAAGAGAACTGAAGAATATTTTAAGTCATTTGGGCAATGTCCGTCAGCCTGTCCGTCTGTCTGGTTGGTATGCGTCAATATTATTTTCTATCTCAGACTAAGGTCAAAGATGGACTATCTTGGTCCATTCGTTCGAGTACCTCCCCCACGAAGAGTCAAAATTTAGTGAAATTATCCCATAACTTATATACTACTACCCACAATCTTTTACAATTACACACATAGTTTTAATATCTCAATAGGTGTCATCCTGAACATAAAGGGGGGGAAGTTGCCACGCCCATTTGGTACAACCCATACAAATGGACCATTTTTCACAAAAAATTAAAGGCGTATAACTTTGATTCCAGTTCATACAAATACTTCAAATTTTGTGGAGTGTAATGCTTTTAGAGTACCTATAGTTCTGTGAAAAATGGGCGTTATTGCCACGACCATTTTGGTACCTCCCAAACAAATTGACCATTTTGCACAAAACGTTAACGGTTTATAACTTCGATTCCTGCACATACAAACACTTGCAATTTTTTACGAATCCTATATTAAGAGACAATTTGTTCCATATTACGTTTCTCATACAAAATAAATATTTAACCCAATATGTGATATTTATTTTTATTCAATACTTCGTGAAAAGAAAACAGCTTATTTACAAATTATCATTGGGCAAAATTGGCTTATTATTTTGATTTCAATAAAACAAAAATATACCTTGGACCAAATGGTCCCTTGCACAGTACAACACATGATTTTGGGACTCAGTTCTGAGAATTGAAAGTGAAAGTAGGCCCAAAAATAAGAATTTCTCCATCATTCGTTTAGTCTAGTTGGCTCAATTAATAATTTAATGGCCATACGAATTTTTTTGCTCACGTTGGATTTTTATCACTTTTTATATATTTTTTTCTCGGTATACCGTACGGAATATCTCTTTTGTGTCTAAAGCCATATTGTAGATATTGAATAAGAGAAAAAAATGCGGAACAAACCTACCCGCAAAATTGCATCCAGTGTATTGAAAAATACGTAATACGTATACATATGAAACACTGGCACTGGATGCACTTTTTTGGGGCTGGTTTGTTCCGTATTTATACCCTACACCACAATGTGGTACAGGGTATAATAACTTTGTGCATTTGTTTGTAACACCCAAAAGGAGAAGATATAGAGCCATCGTTCATTATACCGATCGACTTAGAATTACTTTCTGAGTTGATTTAGCTATGTCCGTCTGTCCGTCTCTCTGTGCATGTATTCTTGTAATCAAAGTACAGGTCGCAATTATGGTCCGATCTCGACGAAACTTTACACATATGTTGTATTTGGCCCAAGGACGATTCCTATTGAGTTTGGTTAAAATCGGTTCAGATTTAGATATATCCCCCATATATATGTTACCCCAGATTTGACATGTAAGCGCTGTAAAAACTTTATTTTATATCCGATCGGTATGAAATTCGGCAGAAAGAGGTTTCCTATTATTTGAATGAACACTGTTAAATTTGGAAGAAATCGGTTCAGATTTAGATATAGCCCCCCATATAAACGTTACTCCCGATTTGACATGTAAGCGCTGTAAAAATGTTATTTTATATCCGATCAGTGCGTACTTCGGCAAAAAGAGGTTTCCTTCTACATGAAGAAATATTGCCAAATTCGGAGAAAATCGGTTCAGATTTAGATATAGCCCCATATATATGTTACCCCCGATTTGACATGTAAGCGCTGTAGAGATTGTGTTTTATATCCGATCAGTACGAAATTCTACAGAAAGATGTCTTTTTACATGAATGAGTATTCAGGGAAAATCGGTTCAGATTTATATATAACATCCGTATATATGTTCCTCCTGATTTGGTATCAAAGCGCTATAGAAGTTGTACTTTACTTCCGATCATTAAAATTTTCCAGAAATATGTTTCTCAATTTAGGAACGAATATTGCTTAATTTAGCGATTATCGGTTCAGAATTAGATAATATGTTCCTACCCCTTTACCAATTATTCCAAATTATTATCGCAATGACCCTTATCGCATTGTTAGGGAGGTGTAGGGTATTATATAGTCGGCCCGCCCGACTTTCTGCCTTTCCTTACTGGTTTTTTCTTCTATTCATCTAAAATAGCTGTCAAACACGACTGAAAAAACAGTCTGCAAAACAGCAACATGAGAACAAATTCAAAATTTACATAGATGAATACAAAACGTTCTGTTTAATACAATGTAAATTACGCATTTTGTGCTTTATTAAAAACGAACACTTGATGTTACGTCCTTTGGAATTTCTTCAATAAAATCGTGATTTTTGGACGTGGAAGTCTAAGATTTTGTAGAGACTTGTAGTTTAGCCTGGGGTACCATATTCAATCCAAAAACGAATTTTCATTATTTGAGGATTAAGCCTTGGGCATTTCTGGTGACGATATGTTGCCTAGACCTCTACGAACAACTTTCAATGGAACCGACATTTTTAACAATATAAAACAATATTTTAGTTGTACAAAGAAAACCAGCGAACACATTATCGTAATATTTGCTGTTTGACTTTTTTTCGAATATTTGGTATGGATTTGTAAATCTATAGTCGGATTCATTTCTCTATTTGTTGTCCAAAAACAATTTTCACCGGAACCGACATTAATGATTTTGAACATGGAATTTGTCTGGAATTTAAATAGAAATTGTATAAAATAAATATTATATAATTAGTTTTACATATCATATAGTTTGAATGCTCAGTTAATTGCTGCCGTTTGTAACTTTCATACCCTACCGCATTTCGATGTTTTTAAATAAAGTTCATTGCACGATCTAAAATTAAAATAATCTGACAAGAAATCAAACAGAATGATTTATAAACGAAACCACGCTGAATGATCGGAGTAGCATCGGTGAAATAGCTATATGAAGAGCTATGTTGACAAGTATGTAATTGTATTAGCTTCATCGTCTTAAAAAAAACTTTTCAATTCGTAATTCAAACTTTTCATGCATAATAGAGGCAAATATGGTCTAAAGCCTGGAGAATACTCGTATCCTAGTGACATATCAATTTAAAGACCAAAATAAAAACAAGCGAAAATACAATAAAAAATATATTTTTTCTTAGCTTCGTAATATATCCTCGTTGCCGTCTGCAAACTGAGCTTTGAGAAAGAACAAACGCTACCAACTTTTTAAAAATTCCAAGACTTTTTAATTTCAGTTCCCCCCTCCCCCGTTGTCATCATAATTATACATTGACCATAGAAGATTTGAGTGGAGTCGGTCGGTTGGTCAGTGGCTGTCAGTCAATATTAGAAGTAGTTGTGATGGCCTCCATCACCATAGGCCATAGCTTAATTCACCGCTCCGATTTCATCACTCCTAAAACGTTCTGTGACTACGAAAATAGGCGCAGCTCAGACAGAGCATTTAAATCGTACATTTGGCATTAAAGGAAAATAAAAACTGGTGCGTTGGACTGTTTGAAGCTGACCAAATGATTATTTGAGATATGTATTTGAGGCGTCTGGATGTGTAAAGAGGTAGTAGGCATTGGCAGCTGAATTTCTTTCCTTGGCCTCTACTTATACAAGTATAGAGCAGTCGTCGTCCCAACGTTTTCCGTTTCTCTTTTTTAAATGTCTCGTTTAAGGTTTGTTTTACTTTTTTTACTTCTCGTCCAGCAACAAACACATTTCGTTAATTGTAGGTTTTCAAACGAATATCGCTGTTCCCTGGCTATGGTTGCGCGTACATATCGTATGTGGATGACTTAAAGGATGGGCGTATGCCTTCAAGAGAATTTATGTGACGACATGCTCTAAGGGTGTGATGTCCTTATATTATTCAACCCATTTGCTTTGCGACAGAGAGAGAGGGAGAGCGACTCCTCTTTGGACATGCCACATTGCCTTTGGGTGTCGTCTGGAAGTGTCGGATAGTTTCAGTCGAATTTCAATACTGCTCACCTCACCTTAGTGGTTTGTATTTTTTTTGGTGGGGCGTTAACCACTTTTCAGTCATTTTAATGAAATATTTGATTTTCATGCTTAACCATCTCATTGGGTATTTAGGCTAACATTAAATGGACTTTTAATATGTTTTATATAAACCATAAGAGCTATTCAAATCGCGTATGAACGCACCTTTGGCTTTTTGGTAATGGTCAGTTTTGTTCAATAAAGTTTGCATATGATTACACCCATTGGAAACGAAATGATAGCTCTTGTATGCATTTATAGCCAGGTTGATAATTTCCAATTGATTTGTAACTTAATTTTTTGAAATTGTAATATAATTTGAAAATAAAATTCAGTTGCTGTACTTGTTTCGATAGCTCGAGGATAGAATATGAGAACTGGATATAACTCTGGGTACATTGAGGTAAGACCTGTTATAACTTTTATGAACATAAACTCACAATTACTATAAATATCAAAGCCAGCATCCTAAAATGCTACTTATTTTATTGATATCTTTATACATTTTTTATATTTCATTTCGAAAATATAGGAATGTAGCAATTCAACTCGTCACTCGTTTTGAATCCTTACCATCGCACAGTGGGGGAATTTCGAAAAGAAACGTGACGTTTATCATTTTTATTGAAAAACTTAGGTTTTTATTTAAGTTGAATCACTCTAACCGGAATCAACCTCATACACAGATAAATTTAGGTCCCTAGTGGTACCATGAGCCTACACAAATTTATAAATATGAATATATGTACGGTCAGGTGTCAATTTCTGTCCATCGTTCATTAGCGAGACTGACTACTACATCTTTCTAAGACAAATCTTGCATAATGATTTTAAATCTTGAGAGTTTGTAACTTCGTCCCTTTTCTAGAAAGTACGTCGCCTTTGCCGGAATATATCCATGCCCAGGTACCCATACAAGGTATATGTTAAACTATTCAGCCATCCCGTTAAGATATCTGCGAAAGTCGAGGGCTATTTGTGAATTCAGCGTAGCCTCCAGGGCTATCCGAGTAAATGACGACGTTAGTGTTGTACAGTTGAGTTCAACTGAACAGGTCACTTTACTGAACGGTACGAACTAGTTAACGCAACTCCTTCATTTTAGTTCAGTAGTACACCATGTGTTTTTTCTTCATCGATGTCATTTCGTTCTCTATTCTCAGCTGTTATCCGTTGCTGCCACTTTTTTGGCGATCATGAATTTAGGATTCTACCTAAACAAACGCTTTTGTATATTTAAGAAATTCCATTAATGTTCCAAAGAGATTCCTATAATAGTGGCTGCTTTGAGCTGTTGATATACTGATCGAAATGAACAAGTAAAATAGTGAACTAAATTGAACTGGTGAACTAAATTTAACTGGTGAACTAACAACCTGCTAATTTGGTGACTAAATGAACGAACTAGTTTACTTACTTGAATTGAACGAAAATGAGGGATATCTTAAAAGAACTAAAGTGTCCTACTCTACAGAGTTGGTCACTATATTGCGATTCAGTGACGTTTACTGTGTCACATCAAACACAATTTGTTCATTTCTACATCATTTGCTTAATATTACGCGAGCATTGTCGAATATTAAAGACATCTTGTTCAAAATTGTGACCATTGTTCTTAATCTTACACGCAAAATGCAGTAATGCAAACGACGCCAAGACCACTCATTCTCAGTAAACCAAGCGTGCAGTGAAGTCATACAAACACAACACGCTGAAAAAAAATCGCTTCTGTAGTATATTGTCCCCAACATATTCAGCTTGAAAGATATATATGTTTAGGGTACACTCGAAATATATAATATTTGGTACACACAAAAGTTGTGGATTTGGAAAGATATTTTTCTAAACAAATATTTATTAACATCCCAATATGACCGCTATTTCGAAACAAATATTTATTTGCATTTAAGTATTAATAAAATACATAAATTGTGTTAAATTTGTCAGTAATTCAAAGTAAAATTTTTAGAAATTTTTAATGTTCGTAAAAATAATAAATGATAATAATTGAAATCGTATAATAAAGTACTTAGAGGATTGACAACTATGATGGCTTGGAATACTCAGAAATTTGAAATGATTGATTTAAAACAGAAATTAATGCTGCATATGGTATCATAACTAGGAGGTACAATTTGAAACCAAGGAAAAACTAAAACTTAAATTCGAAAAAGTCAGCAAAAGTTTTTGAAATCGTTTTTAAATAAAATATATTTTTATAAAATATCCTAAATAATAATTTTAATTTTATTTAAACACATATTTTATTTGAGAAACTTAGTTTGCAAATACAATTTGTTGTAATATATTAATATATGCGTTCCAAATATATTTTATTGATTTTCAAATAAAATTTATTTGCTAAGAAATTTATAATATTTAAAAATTTGTGTTCCAAATATATTTTCTTTCGGTTCAAACATATCAAAAAAGGCGATTTTGACCCGTGTAAATATACCAAATAGTAAACAATTAGCAGTAAAGAAATTATAATAAATATTTTAAAATTTAGTTAATGGCGTATAAGTGTAATATTTGTGGAAACATATCAAAATCACTACTTCGCTATCAATGACATATATGCAAACTTAGATATAAACCAGTAAGGAAAGGCTAAAGTCGGGCGGTTCCGACTATATAATACCATACACCACTAATAATATTGAATAACTCTGATATATAAATTTTTTAATTCATGTATAAATTGTTTACATAAATTTACTTTTGGGACATTTTATACTTAAATAATACCCTGTACCACAGTGTGGTGTAGGGTATAAAAACGATTGGATCTAAAGAGCCAAATCGGATGAAACATATATATGGGAGCTATAGCTAAATCTTAACCGATTATCTTCAAATTCGGCAATGTTGGTTCATGGATCAAGAATCTCTACCATTCTAAATTTCAAACTGATTGGATGTAAAATACAGCTTCTTCAGGACTAAAGAGCAAAATCGGACGAAACATATATATGGGAGCTATAGCTAAAGCCTTACCGATTTTCTTCAAATTCGGCAATGTTGGTTCATGGATCAAGAAACTCTACCATTCTAAATTTCAAAACGATCGGATGTAAAATACAGCTTCTATAGGACTAAATGGCCAAATCGGACGAAAGATATATATGGGAGCTATATCTAAATCTGAACCGATTTCAACCAAATTCAATAGCGATGTTAACAGCCGCGAAACACTCTAAACTGCAAAATTTCAGAACGATCGGAGTGAAATTGCGACCTGTAGTCGACGAACAACTTTACATGGACAGACGGACGGACGGACATCGTTAAATCGACTCAGCTAGTGATTCTGAGTCGATCGGTATATTTTAAGGTGGGTCTAGCTGTGTTATTTTCAGGTGTTACAAACATCTGCCGTGAAACAAACTTATAATGTGGTGTAGGGTATAAAAAGATTTTAGTTTTATGTGTCTACAGCCAACGTGTTTAAAAATTTATTTAAATTTTATTTATATAAAAGCATCAATAGTATCAGTAATTACTGATGGTAATTAATTAATTTAATAAAGATGTAAAATTATATTAAGGCCTTAAAAAGGATCTGTGCAAAATCGGCTTTCTTTATATGTTTGAATCAAAAAAAAATTTATTTGGAACACAAATTTTTAAATATTATATATTTCTGAGCAAATAAATTTTATTTAATAATCAATAAAATATATTTGGAACACATATATTAATATATTACAACAAAATATATTTGCAAACTAATTTTCTCAAATAAAATATGTGTTTATAAACAAATAAAATTATTATTTAAGAATTTCTCAAATTATATTTTGTTTAAAAGAGATTTTCAAAACATTGCAGCTTTTTCGAATTTAATTTTTAATTTTTTTATTAATTGAAAGCACTAATTTTCAAAATGTTCTCAAGCCAATATTGCACAATGTATCGTCATGCAATATTATACGATGTCAGTTATAAAAGAACTTTAGGAAGATTTCAAATTTCCGAAAAATATAATGTTGAATAACTGAAAAACATAAAACTTGTCCTTAAATTAAAGTACATACTGACATACATATTTGCTGAATTCCTAAATATTTGTTTCGTAAATAAACAAAAATTTATTAGAATAACATCTTCCCACATATATAATTTTTATGTGTGCTAAATATAATATGTTTAGAGTGTACCCTAAACATTTGTATATTTCAAGCGGAATATGTTTGGCGTAATATACTACAGAAGCGATTTTTTGTCAGCGTGTGCCAAAGATTCAATTTACTCGTATCATTCCTTGGCAAGCCGTACTAGCGATGAAGTTTGTGAAGTTTAAAAAAAATCCCCCAAATTCAATATCATATAGCTCGTCCTGTAGTACATTTATTGTTTGTTTTGATTTATGTATTATTTTGCCCAATAGCTTTATTGTAAAATGTTTTTATTAAATCGATGCATTCATTTCTGAACTATTATCAGTTTTAGGGAAAACAAACAACACATTTTGGCATTCCTATGTTGAAGTGAATTAAGTGATTTGGTCAAAACCAAAAGGTAAATCAGAACAAAACATAAATCTAATGAATGAAAAGAGGTGAGAGGTGGATGCTACACATTTAATCTAATTTACAAAATAAGGACCAGGCTAATACACAAATTCTGTGTAAAAAAGTATTAAAAAAATAATTTTCCAGAGCTAATAATTTCATTTCACTAATAATAAAATCTTAGCATTACACCTTATACTGAACATTATAATTATTTGTATTGTAGTACTGTACGAGTGTATTGTGTATTTAATACACAAATTTGAATTATTATTTGCCTTATTACATATTAAATTATTTTTTTTAATATACATATAATTATGAATTTCATAACAAAATATTCTTTTTCTAATACTATAACATTCTTCTTCATTTTTAGGCAGTAACTGGAATAGCTGTGAACATTTATGTATACACATACGAGTATAGTTCACATGTAGAAATAAATTCAATTTTGCTTGCCATATAACTTATTAAGAAAAGCAAAAACGATTTATACTTTTAAATTTTAAAATATGTATTTTACAATTTTGTTTTAGAACAAAATTATCCTTAGAATTATCAAAAATGCGCCTAATGTGCAAATTTAAAATTAGACATTAAAAAGTTACACTTAATTTAAATGTACACATTTAATTATTTAGCATTAATCATGTAATGATTAAATGTAACATATTATGTGCCGGAATAATCAGCAGCAAAATGTTTAATATTACACTAAAATTTAGATTTTGTGTTTAAATTTACACATTTATTAAAAATTCAATGTTTAAATTTAAACATAATATGAGGCGCTCAGCGCCAAAAAGGCATAACCCTCATTTAAAAAAAAAATCAAATTGACTATGCTGATCTAACCGGAACCTTTTGAAATAAATACTAAAAAAAACCCTATTGCATAGTATAACACTAGGTTATACTACCTGCTGAAAACTGTTTTTCCTGTATGCAAAGTTCAAAAAAATGTGGATGCCATAATGGCCTAAGCCGCTTAGGCCAAATCGAATCCTAGAATTAAAAAATATACATATGTATAGGTTAGGCCAAAAACGCATGTCACGTTTTAGTCAAGAGTATATTCGAAAAACCAGTAAGGAAAGGCTAAAGTCGGGCGGTGCCGACTATATAATACCCTACACCACTCTCGTAATATTGAATAACTCTGATATATAAATTTTGTAATTCATGTATAAATTGTTTACATAAATTTACTTTTGGGACATTTTATACTTAAATAATACCCATTACCACAGTGTGGTGTAGGGTATAAAAACGATTGGATCTAAAGAGCCAAATCAGATGAAACATATATATGGGAGCTATAGCTAAATCTTTACCGATTTTCTTCAAATTCGGCAATGTTGGTTCATGAATCAAGAAACTCTACCATTCTAAATTTCAAAACGATTGGATGTAAAATATAGCTTCTATAGAACTAAAGGGCCAAATCGGACGAAACATATATATGGGAGCTATAGCTAAATCTTAACCGATTTTCTTCAAATTCGGTAGTGTTGGTTCATGGATCAAGAAACTCTACCATTCTAAATTTCAAAACGATTGGATGTAAAATACAGCTTTTATAGGACTAAAGGGCCAAATCGGACGAAACATATATATGGGAGCTATAGCTAAATCTTAACAGATTTTCTTAAAATTCGGCAATGTTGGTTCATGGATCAAGAAACTCTACCATTCTAAATTTCAAAACGATTGGATGTAAAATACAGCTTTTATAGGACTAAATGGCCAAATCGGACGAAACATATATATGGGAGCTATAGCTAAATCTTAACCGATTTTCTTCAAATTCGGCAATGTTGGTTCATGGATCAAGAAACTATACCATTCTAAATTTCAAAACGATTGGATGTAAAATACAGCTTTTATAGGACTAAATGGCCAAATCGGACGAAACATATATATGGGAGCTACAGCTAAATCTTAACCGATTTTCTTCAAATTCGGTAGTGTTGGTTCATGGATCAAGAAATTCTACCATTCTAAATTTTAAAACGATTGGATGTAAAATACAGCTTTTATAGGACTAAATGGCCAAATCGGACGAAACATATATATGGGAGCAATAGCTAAATCTTAACCGATTTTCTTCAAATTCGGTAGTGTTGGTTCATGGATCAAGAAACTCTACCATTCTAAATTTCAAAATGATTGGATGTAAAATACAGCTTCTACAGGACTAAAGAGCAAAATCGGACGAAACATATATATGGGAGCTATAGCTAAATCTTAACCGATTTTCTTCAAATTCGGCAGTGTTGGTTCATGGATCAAGAAACTCTACCATTCTAAATTTCAAAACGATCGGATGTAAAATACAGCTTCTATATGACTAAAGGGCCAAATCGGACGAAACATATATATGGGAGCTATAGCTTAATCTTAACCGATTTTCTTCAAATTCGGTAGTGTTGGTTCATGGGTCAAGAAACTCTACCATTCTAAATTTCAAAATGATTGGATGTAAAATACAGCTTCTACAGGACTAAAGAGCAAAATCGGACGAAACATATATATGGGAGCTATAGCTAAATCTTAACCGATTTTTTTCAAATTTGGCAATGTTGGTTCATGGATCAAGAAACTCCACCATTCTAAATTTCAAAACGATCGGATGTAAACTACAGCTTCTATAGGACTAAAGGACCAAATCGGACGAAAGATATATATGGGAGCTATATCTAAATCTGAACCGATTTCAACCAAATTCAATAGCGATCTTAACAGCCGCGAAATACTGTAAACTGCAAAATTTCAGATCGATCGGAGTGAAATTGCGACCTGTAGTCGACGAACAACTTTACATGGACAGACGGACGGACGAACGGACAGACATCGTTAAATCGACTCAGCTAGTGATTCTGAGTGGATCGGTATACTTTAAGGTGGGTCTAGCTATAGTATTTTCAGGTGTTACAAACATCTGCCATGAAACAAACTTATAATACCCTGTACCACAGTGTGGTGTAGGGTATAATAAATCAAGTTAGCCATGGGTGTTCAAATTTTTGAATTTTCCTGAAGCGAAACGATCGAGTAGGCCGAGAAATGTCTGTTAATTTTTAAAAATCAACTTTTTTTTGTAAGTAAAAACCATAGTTTAAGTAATAAAGTTGGCTTACGCCATCAGCTGTTGCGATTTTGTTCCAAAATGCATTTTAATCAACCATGGTTTCATAGTTTGTTTTGACTTTTGCTTCTACCCATTAAATGTCAAAATGTAATTTTGAATTGTATTATTCTTATTGTTTGAAACTATTTCCTCATTTGATTGAATGTCCATGTCCGTTAAAATGTCATCAGCATTTCAGTGAGAATATTTTGCGAAGTATTTTTGAAAATTTTTTTAAATTGGCGATCATGATTTGCAAAATGCTTATTTATGTGGACAATATGAAACAAGAAGATCTTATAAGAAGTCTATTGGCGAAAGCCGAAGATCTAGTACAAGAATTTACAAACTTCCTGGAGTAAATAATGTCGGAATGCATGTCTGCAAAAGATATTTTAAGCAGATATTACAAATAACCGATGGTCGTATTACACGTGCACTTAAGCATAGAGCACCTGGAAGTGGCACAACTACACCAAAATTGGACCAAAGAGGAAGACACCCACCTCATAATAAGACCAGCGTTGAAGCTACATAAATCGTGAAAGAATTTATCAATAAATTCAAGAAATAAGAATATTCAAAGAGAATTTCTCACACCTACCTTAAACATATGGGTTATGTACGAGCTATATAGTGAAACTGTAGAAATGGACAAAGTTGTATCTAAATTCGTTTTCACCAAAATATTTTCAGAAAACTTTAATTTGCATTTTTGAGCTCCAATTTCCGACTGCTGCAAAAAATGTGATTCTTTTAAAGTAAAAATCGAAGCCGCAGGTGATCCTTCTAAAAAGGAAAGGATTATGAGCGAAATAGATTTACTTTGGACTCGAAACTTAACAATTGGACACGAAACTTAACAAGGAAGAATATGCAGTTATATCATTCGATCTTATGAAAACTCTGCCGACACCAGTCATTTCCACAGGGGTAGTTTACTCAAAAGACAGCTATGGACCAATTGTCTTGGTATTCATCACCTTATCACGAACATGTCATTCATGTATACCTGGAATGAGGGAATAGCTTCACGTGGCCCACAGGAAATAGGGTCTTGCATTATGCATTACGTGAAAGCCAATGTCAAATGAAAGAACTTAATAATGTATAGCGATCAATGTGGTGGCCAAAACCGGATCATAAGAATGAGCACTATTTGCATATACATGGTCAATAATTCGACCTTCCCAGTAGAACAGATAGACCACAAAATTGTTAGTATCTGGCCACTCATTCCTACCATGCGATCAAGATTTTGGTCTCATTGAAAAGGAAAAAAAAATATTATAAGGAAATTTTTACGCCTGATGATTCGGATCGTGTAATCATCACGGCAAAAAAAGGAAACCATTTCACTTGGTAAAGATGACGGCAGATGATATTAAAAGCATATCCTTAATCGAGAAACTAGTAACAAACAGAAAAATCTCCGCAGACAAGACTTCAAAAGTTGAATGGCTTAAGATTCAGTGGCTTCGATTCCAAAATGTGAAGTCATTTATAATTCAATACTAATATTCAAATAACATAGATGTTTTATTTCAAGAAGTTAATATTTCACAGAGGAACTCCAGCAAGTTCGTAAATTTTTAACTGCAACCGCTTTATCCTGGAGGAAGATTCATTGAAGCTGCAAAGTTTAAGGATTTACAGGAACTCAAAGAGTTCATACCTCCTATAAAGCATGCATTTTATAATAATCTAAAAACAAATTCGAGAGCCGAAGAAGAAGATATTCAGGAAGAAGACGAATAATTATTATTATTAATTTGTATTATTTAAAACGCTAAAAATTATTTTTATTATTTATCTGAAGAAATTTTGTATGTTTTAATAAATTGAGCCAAAATGGCCTAACTCTCAGTTCCTATCAATATATTTTTTTAAATGGATTCCAAAATGGCCTTTAATGTTTGTACTAACTGTTTAAAACAGTCTTTATCTTTACCTAATGGTTAACCTAAAACAACTATTACAACTAATATTTATTTACGATTAATAAAAACAAAATAAAAATATTTTAAAAACTTATTTTCTTTTAACTTCGTTTTTCTCAGAACCATTTTTTTGACCGCTGTGCGCCTCATATATAAACATTTATATGTTTAATTTTACACATCTAATGTTCAAACTATTTGTTTAAAATTGGACATAAAAGATTTAATTCTATTGTGTGTCTAAAAATGCGACAACTAGTTGTCTGCCTTTAATATAGCGAAATTACTCTAAAATTTTTTTGTGTGGGATCAAGACTAAGATATTTATAGTAAAATCCGAAGTCAACCGTCCCATCAAGTATCGAAACATGTCCGAATATTTTTTTCGTAATGGTCCTATTAGTTGCCCACCAAGATCGTGTAATTTAACCCCATCGGATTTTTTTGGGGGGTTATGTAAAGTTACTCGTCTACGTCGATAAACCACAGACAATTGAACACCTGAAAATCAATATTCGACGAGTTCTTGGCGAAATACGGGTGCAAATCTGTGAAAAGTTTTAAGAAAATTGGAGTTCCAGGTTGAGTTTGTTTAAATATGTTTTGGGCGCATGGACCAAAACATATTTAAACAAACTAAAGTTTTTGTTTTTTTATATTTCTCAGGGTTTTTTTCGTGCCAACAAAAACAATTTTTTTTTCATTGGAAACCATTAATTTTTTCCAATTGTTTTAACGACAGATACTTAACTTGTATTTCCGCGTAGAAGCGACATAATTAAAATTTGTAGGTGTTGTAATTTTTAATATTTCTAAAATTGTTTCAGCAAAATCGGATTGTAATTCTTTGTTTTGTAATTCTTAATTTTTCTAAAGTTGTTGCAGCAAAATCGGACGAGTTTTTCTTGAGTTATGTGAAAAAAGACCCCCAAATGTGATTCCCCTATATGACACCTACTAACTTCAAATCGATATATCTCGATTTATGTCGCACAGTGTTATCTATTTAATAAATCCTGATTAATTGCTATTAAAAATATTTTTCTTTGCTTTATTTTAATTCAATGTTCTAAAAAGCACCCATTATAACCAATCGATCTAAGACCCTGCTTTTGTTTTTAAGAAAACAATGAATGCAAGTCCTGCCCAGAATTTCTTGAAATAATGGAACATTACAATGTCCGACTGCCTGGCAAACTGCATCACATTTTTATACCCTACACCACACTGTGGTACAGGGTATTATAACTTTGTGCATTTGTTTGTAACACCCAAAAGGAGAAGAAATAGACCCATCCGTTAATTATACCGATCGACTTAGAATCACTTTCTGAGTTGATTTAGCTATGTCCGTCTGTCTGTCTGTCCGTCTGTGCATGTATTCTTGTAATCAAAGTACAGGTCGCAATTATGGTCCGATCTCGACGAAACTTTACACATATCTTTTTTTTTTGGCCCACGGACGATCCCTATTGAATTTGGTTAAAATCGGTTCAGAGTTAGATATAGCCCCCATATATACGTTACCCCGATTTGACATGTAAGCGCTGTAAAAATGTTATTTTATATCCGATCAGTGCGAAATTCGGCAAAGAGAGGTTTCTTATTACAAGAAGAAATACTGCTAAATTCGGAGAAAATCGGTTCAGATTTAGATATAGCCCCCATATATATGTTACCCCCGATTTGACATGTAAGCGCTGTAAAAACGGTATTTTATATCCGATCAGTGCGAAATTCGGCAGAAAGAGGTTTCTTATTACATGAAGGAATACTGCCAAATTCGGAGAAAATCTGTTCGGATTTAGATATAGGCCCCATATATATGTTGCCCCCGATTTGACATGTAAGCGCTGTAAAAACTTCATTTTATATCCGATCAGTATGAAATTCGGCAGAAAGAGGTTTCTTATTATATGAATGAACACTGTTAAATTTGGAAGAAATCGGTTCAGATTTAGATATAGCCCCCATATATGCGTTACCTTCGATTTGACATGTGAGCGCTGTAAAAATGTTATTTTATATCCGATCAGTGCGAAAGTCGGCAAAAAAAGGTTTCTTTCTACATGAAGGAATACTGCCAAATTCGGAGAAACTCGTTTTAGATTTAGATATAACACCCATATATATGTTACACCCGATATGACCTGTAAGCGCTGTAAAAACTGTATTTTACCCCCGATTTGACATGTAAGCGCTGTAGAGACTGTTTTTTATATCCGATCAGTACGAAATTCGACAGAAGGAGGTCTTTTTACATGAATGAGTATTCAGGGAAGATCGGTTCAGATTTATATTAAAGCTCCATATATATGTTCCTCCTGGTTTGGTATCAAACCACTATAGAAGTTGTATTTTACTTCCGATCATTAAAATTTTCCAGAAAGATGTTTCTCAATTTAGGAACGAATATTGCTTAATTTAGCGATTATCGTTTCAGAATTAGATAATATGTTTCTACCCATTTACCAATTATTCCAAATTATGGCAATGACCCTTATCGCATTGTTAGGGAGGTGTAGGGTATTATATAGTCGGCCCCGCCCGACTTTCTGCATTTCCCTACTGGTTTGGCATGACTCAATTCGACGACAATAACATAGAATTCTTGTAACGCTTAAAGGATACAATAGCGAAATGTTCGAACAAGCCGATTTTGTGCTTTGTGGTATGGATTGTCGATTCGAACCTAAGGTTTGGATGTAAAGATCGCCGTTGATATGTCTCAGTGTAATGGTAATCATTGCCAGTCATTATGTGACCCTCCCACAAGAAAACCCCTTTGTGGTTCTAATTACAATATGCCAACTATGCCACCTAATTCTGGTTACTCATCATTACAAATTACCATGCAATAAATTATTTCCAAAAACAAAATGTAACTCTCATTCGACACAAATCTCAAAAGTAAGTAGTGTCTTTCGGTAGAAAGCCAAACCAAAAAAGCCGCCAAAAATTATAAATTAAGGAAAATAATCTAAAGCAATACTCACTTGCACTGCGTTGTTTGTTGGCTATGTCTCACCGAGGCTGTGATTACAACACTGTACGTACTACGGTCGTTCCACCGTAGAGAGTTACTTCATCATCATCATCGCCATAACCATAGCCATAGACATCACCATCGAATCCATTCAATCATTTTTTACACGTTTCGCTACGTATGACACCCCAATGATGCAGTAGTAATCAAGAAAGTAACAAACATTTCTCTTTGTTCCCGGGGACGTTGGATGCTGGCGACTGATGTTGTAGACATTTGTACAACGTGCTGGGCCACTTCCAATTGTTCCAATCGTGACCCGATGGCGCCATGTCTTTCTTACATTAATATAATAAAATGAATAGAGGAAATTCTTCTCTTGGGTTGCTTCGAATTACTCTGTAAGGAAAAGAATAGAAATCTATATAGTCATCATTGTCACATATGGAGTGATTTGAAATTATTTATTCTTATAAGTGAGTGTGTTTGTATGGCAGGTTATATAAGAATAATTAATGTAGATTTCTTAACAAATACGTTTGATGGTACCAACGAAAAAATAAAGGGAAAATATATATACGAGTAAAAATGTTGTGGTACAATCTTTAAGGGGTACTAGAGTACAATCTATACCAGATATTAGAGAACCTATTCACAAAAGATCAGTGGCACTAAGTGAAAATTGTATTCAAATTTAAGGAAACTCTGCGAAGATGATTAAACAGTAAGGAAGGGCAATGTCACGCGGATCCGACTGATACCCTGATTAGTGAAGATTAAGAAGAAATATTGTCAAGTTTTATCTATCAATGCTGTTGGTCTAATAATACTGTCCAAAACATTTTATTCGATATATATACTGGGGCTATATCTAAATTTGGATCGATTTTCGTGACATTTCAAAGCTGTTGATACAGATCTTTTGAGAAATGACGATTTCAAAGGGCTTAGATGCAAAATCAAGATATGTATAGGCATATATGGAGGCTATATCTAAATGTGAACCAATTTTCTTCAAATTTGGCATCGTTCGTCTTTGGACCTAGGGACTGTAAAATGCAGCTTATGCAGCGCTAATAGGCCAAATTGGAAGAAATATACATACTCGTATATACATAGTTCATTCCATATCAAACCGAACACCTTTTTTGGGTCACGATTCCCGACATTTTACACATCAATGACTCCAACTTAAAATTTTGTGAAAAATATAGTTATGTACCCATAAATTCTAAACAAAATATTACAGAATTCCTGAGATGCGAATATTGCATTTGTTATATTTTAAAAAAGCGTTTGTGGATTTATACAAATTAGAGCTGTTCTTAAAGGTATTGACTAGGACATCCCAGATACACTGATAGAAAAAGCTTCGTCATTCGTCAAAAGTCAGCTAACGTACGGATAATCCTATCTGTTTAAGTATAGAACAAGAACTATTTAGTGGAATAAAAAAAACCCACAGGGTGATTACATATCATCCCCACGATGAATCATGCTCATAAATAAAAAAAATTATATATACCCTCCTCTCTAAGGTGAGGGGATAAATATGGGGATTTATTTGATTTATAATACAAATATCAATAATTGTATATATAACATATAGCAAAATGGTAACGCATCAAAGGACTGGCCTAAGACCCTAAGTTTATGCGGAGGAAATCCGTTTTCGAACACATTAAGTCATTTTACTTATGCCCGTCCATCCGTAAGCCTGACTGGAGCGAACGATAACTCTCGAAACTATAGTTTCCAGAGATTAAACTGAGATTCGTCAGGGCGACGAACAAATTCATCAATAGGATTATCCGTACGTTAGCTGACTTTTGACGAATGACAAAGCTTTTTCTATCAGTGTATATGCGAAAATTCGGCAATATCCGCATATTTCGTTAAACATTTTTCCTCTTAAGTTTTAATTTGCTTAGTGGACCAGGAAAACACCAACATATATATATGTATATATAATATATTTAGGCATGTATGTAGTACTATCTAATCTGAGCTGATACTGTAAAATTTAATCTTGCGTTTTCTTCGGTTTCTATATAATAGCACTTTTCTTAAAAATTACAGAAATCTAAATTGTTTTTGATTTAATTATTCTATTTTGTAATTTCAATATTTTTCATAGTTTATAAGGGAAAATCATTGGAATTTTTTAGTAAATGGTTTTAAAAAAAAAGGAGACTGAACACCATCTTGAAATTTGTAGGGTCAGTTTAGGGGCTACATGACTATATTTTTCTCAGAATTTTAGGTTGGCGTCATTGATGAGCAGGATGCAAAATAAAGCTGCATATGCAACTGATGCATTTAAAAACATTAAATGAACCACCATTAATATATTTACGTCAAAGTACAAATCACGACCTTACAAATGAGCCTTCATTTGTAAAATTCTGTCCACGAGTTTTCATAATACTTAACTGCTTTTCTGATATTTATACCCTCACTTTAGTGTGACGAGGGTATATATCATTTGCTACGGAAAAAAGTGTAACACATCGAAGGAGTGATCTAAGACCCTAAGTATGTTCGGAGGAAATCCGTTTTGGGTCATTTTAAGTCGAATGAGCAATGTCCGTCCGTCTGTCTGTCTGTCTGTCTGTCTGTCTGTCTGTCTGTCTGCTGGCTGGTGCGCACGATAACTCTCGAAAGGATTAACCGATTGACTTCAAATTTGGTATGTGGTAATATTTTGATCTATCTCCGGATGAGTTCGAAGATGGGCCATATTGGTCTACTCCTTCTGGTACCTCCCACACAAAGGGTTAAAATTTAGTGAAATATTGATTCTTTAATAACTTCTATACTACTTATTCGAATCTTTTGAAATTCTGCGCATAATATTAGTATATTAGTCGCTATTAACTCGAGAAAAATGAGTGAAGTTGGCATGCCCCTTTTGGTACCTCCCACACAAATGGACCATTTTGCATCAAAATTTAACTGCTTATAACGTTAATACAAGTGCATAAAAATGCTTGAAATTTTCTACAGTATAATTTTTTTGTATCGCCTATAGTCCGGTAAAAAATGGGCATTATTGTACAGCCCCTTTTGGTACCTCCCACACAAATGGACCGTTTCGTACCAAAAGTAAACGGCTTGTAACTTTAATACCAGTGCATACAAATACTTGAAATTTTGTACAGTGTAATGCTGTTATAGTTCCTATAGTCCTGTAAAAAGTGGGCGTTATCACCCCGCCCCTTTTTGTACCTCCCACACAAAATGACCAAATCATACCAAAATTACATAGCTCGTAACTTTAATATACCAGTGCACATAACCGCTTATAGTTCAGCACAATGAAATGTATTTAAGAATGTACTGTTTACCGAAAAATATGTGTATTTGGAAAACCCCTTCTGGTACCTCCCACACAAATTGACAGATTTATTGGTGTAATGTTATATATTACATTACTCACAAAGTGAGGGTATACCTTAGTCGGTTTACCCCACTGAAACTTTCTTACTTGTCTTGGTTTTTTTTTCTTCCCAACCACAAGATGATTCTCTTTCACAGTAAAACGCATATACAAATTTTCAAGACAATCGGAATGTCGACCAGATTTTTTTCGAAAAATTGTTCGGTTTGACCAAAGACAATATAATTTAAGAAGACATTCCTTCCTGTAGCGAGTAATTGTCAGTTACGAACGAATAGGAATTTGATTCCAACGTCACAATTAAAAAATTAATATTATTCGATAAGTGCAAAAAAAGTTCAATCAATGCTCGCGGAATATTGTTTTTTCGCGTGTTACAATTCATTCCTATTCGTTCGTAACTGATAGATTTTGACGTTTCGGCCTGAAGGAATGTCTTCTTATATTCTATTTGTCCTTGGTCCCCTCAATAGAAGAATAGTGTATACACATAAACACTATTATTTTTTATTACATTTTAATATTCTAAGCAATTGGTTGTATATCTAGTAAAAATTTGGGGAAATTCTACTTCCACAAATTGGGTCTTTGAAATTGACTGTTCATTAATAAAAGCCTACGATCCGATATCGAGTTTCAATATCACAAAAACTTCAAATATGATTTTCTCGAATGAAGGAATGTCTTCTTATATTCTATTTGTCTTTGGGTTGTGTGCTGGGTTCAAAATCTTTTTTTGTGTCGAATTTCATTCAAATCGATTGGAAAATGTGGCTACTACAGCGCTCAGATGTCAAATCAGAGGTAAATATATATGAGGGCTATAATCTGAATCTGAAACGGTGTTCGTCAACGGCGTGAAGAGTGTGTTGCGGCAAATTTCATAAAAAAAGAAGTAAAATAGAGAGCTGTACTTTGTAGACAACTTTAAATGGACAGATGGATGAATGGACGGACGGACAGGCAGGCATGGTTCGATCGAATCTGCTAGTGATTCCAAGTTCGAGCATTTCGACTGGTAACTGGCAAATGACACGCGTGATGTTTTGCTCCAAGGCCTGAATCGAAGCGGGTTTGTCCGCATAAACTTTAGACTTTACATATCCCCACAGGAAAAAGTCTAACGGTGTGATATAACAAGATCTTGGTGGCCAATCGACCGGCCCAAAATGTGAAATTATCTGCTCACCGAAGTGTTCTCTCAATAAATCCATTGATTGATGCGATGTGTGGGAAGTGGCGCCGTCTTGTTGAAACCAAAAGTCGTCGAGATCACGAGCTTCAATTTCAGGCAACAAATAGTCGGTTATCATGTCAGTATAACGATAGCCATTGACGGTTACGTTCTCACCGGCATCATTTTTGAAGAAATATGGAACGATGATTCCGGTACGTCGGATCGGGAATTGGACAATGACAAAAAGATAGCTCTTAACGAGACTGGAAAGTGTTATTTTTGGATTAAAAAAATGGACTTAGTGCAATTGGCGAACGATTATTTTGATAATAAAAATTAATAATTTGTAAATGTTGTTCAGGCGTAAGTCTTTCCATGATGAAATGCCAAACAATACATAACAAAAATAACATGACAGCATGACAGGACTCACACGTGATCTGTCAAAAAAGGCTATTGAAAAAAGAATCTCTACTTAGATCACCAGTTATTTAAAAAATTGTGTTCCAAATATATTTTCTTTCTAGTCAAACATATCAAGAAAGGCGACTTTGCCCAGTGTGGGCAATATTTAGGAATGCTGTGAAAAAAATACGTTTATGTATTCATATTTTCCACTTTATAACGTTTTTGCTTTTCCTGTAATATAATAAAATGAGGGATACGCCTTTGGGAATTTCAGGTGACGATGATGTATTTTTTCACACAAAACAAATTTATTGTTCCAAGAATATTTTAATTAAAAATTATATTTAACACTTCGCTGACTTTTCCGAATTATAATTTGCCCTACACGGGAGAAAATCTTCATTTTTGATATGTTTGAATTGAAAGAAAATATATTTGGAAGCGATTTTTTCAAATACTATATATTTGTTAACAAATAAATTTTATTTGAAAATCAAGAAATCTTGTTTGGAACGCATATATTAATATATTAGAACATAATATATTTGCTAACTGACTTTCACAAATAAAATATGTGTGTACCCACAAACAAAGTTATTGTTTAAGAAGTTTTCCAAACATATTTTATTTAAAAAATTTTTTAAAACTTTGCTGATTTTTTCGAATTTTAGTTAGTTTTTCCTAGTTTTCGTTTTAAACTTTATAGCTAAAAATGTCTTTTAATTATTAAATATTCCAATTCATCACTTTTTGTCAATCCATCAATGCAATTTATATTCACGAAAGATTATACGGTTTAAGTTTTAATTTAATTTTAAAAACAATTAAAATTTATAAAAAAAAGATCTTTGAGCATCTGAAAAACAGAAAACTTGTCTTTAAATCAAGGCATTGATACATCGCCAAAATAATTAAATACAAATTAATCTTTGTTTCGGAAATACTAGTTCCAAATAAAAAAATATTAGAATGGGAACATATTTTTGTTTAGAACAATATTCTCCCAAGTGTACTCTAAACATATGTATATTTCAAGCCGAATATGTTTGGGGCAATATACTACAGAAGCGATTTTTTTTCAGCGTATAGATTTTCTGTTATACTTTATAGTTAAAAATGTCATAAGCCGCATTAACTTTTGTTTTACATCACTAATTTGTAATTGATCTATCAATATAATGGATCGTTACGTAAGATTTCAATTTTAATCGAACTTTACAAAAATATAAAATCTCTAAAAAATACTTAAATGCAAAATAATATTTTTTTTAAAAATATTAGTTCCAAATAATAAATTATTTGGAAGAAAACATATTTTTGTTTAAAACAACATCCTCCCAAACATACGAGTATAATACTTGTGCGTGTCGAATATTATATATTTGGAGTGTACACTGAACATATGTATGTTTAGAGCAGAATATGTTTGGGACAACATACTATAGAAGCGTTTTTTTTTTCAGAGTGTGGGGATTGAAAATTGCACCCGGTTTCCTTTGATGCAAGCTATGAAAAATGTGTTAAATTAAAGGAGATTAGGGAAAGTACTATAGAAGTGATAATAGATTCAATATTTCACTAAATTTTAAACCATTGTGGGGGATGTAACATAAGTAGTTGATCTGTAGGGTTTATCTTAGCCTGGAATAGTGGATAATATTTCCATACACAAAATTTCGAGACAATCGGACACAACATTGAAGAGTTATCATGCTACCCAGATAGATGGAGAACGGATGGATGCACATAGCTCCATTACTTTTAAATGTCCTGGAAAGGACAAAAACAAATAGAGCCATAGGTCACTTCTTCCATGTGATATAAAATATATGTAATACCCTCCGTCACTATTATCACAATTTTTGTCAATGCCAATTTCAATGCTGACGTGCAGAATGCTAGCAGTGCCAAGCTTCAATGAACGGTCTAGAAACTTTAATACATTGTAAAAATAGACCACGCCTAGACCAGTCCTAAATAAACCGGAAATGTTTTTTTTTTTTTTTGAAAATTACTTTAAGCACTTTGTAAGATTCATAATGATAGAATATAACCAGACAATGATTTCTGAACTCATTCATTTTGATAATTGACAGGAAAATCTGCAAATATATATTGGACGAAATGTTCATAAAACCACGAGTGCCTGTATTACACTCAAAAACTGTCTATGACATAAATTTAGAATTATCGCAGAGGAACATTTGTTCGTGCAACCTGTGACCACCAGACACAACATCAGTCGTGTGGCCACCAGTTTTGGCCCAGACAACCAGTCAACAACTTCAGCTCAAACTATGTATTTCCTCTACACCTCTGACACTGACTGTGGCCCAGTAATATTTCTGTGGAAGTTGTGTCTGTGAATTGCTGAAGGCGACACGTTCGTCCGTTGTTGTATTTCTTTCATGGTTTATTTGCGAATGTACTTGCAACGAACAAAAATCCGCCAAGGAGTTTGTTGCCAATTGCCAACAAAATAATGCCGATCTTGTTAGTGTAACCTAGACTGAGGACTGGACTGTGCGCACCTGACAGTAACGTGAAAAAACTTCAAACTTCTTTCCAACTGTGCACGCTGGCCGGTGGAGTCTGTTGTTGCTCCCAATGTCCACGTTACTGTTTTTTACTGCCAACTGCATTTGGTCTGCCGGCCGCCTGCCATTACGAATTTACAAACACGTTGAAATGCTAAATTCAGCCGCTCCGTTTGGGAAACTGTAATAATTTCAAGGCATATCAGTACATCAGAAATTGGATAAAATTGTGCTGTTTCTGTATGAAATGTTTTGCTTATGACAGGCGGCAATTGTATGATTTGTGACAACCGGAAGTCTCTTGAGATAATTCGCGTACGTGTCTTTTTTTGGATATGTCCTTTCCAGATATTGGTGAAATTTATGACATATTTTTTTGAAAGTGTCGGAAGTAACTTTGCCAGCAGAACAGCTATACTTCGAATACTTTTCAAAGACAAACTTATTAAGTGGTCTATTTGTAAATCCCTACTTTAAAGTGTCAATACAAATATTTGAAAATGTGTGGGGTAAATATAGGTTTCGGCCCTCGCAGTGTTTTCAACTTTAATACTACGAGTCTATTGTTAATACGTAGATTTACGTATGCCCGCGTGTAGGTATAGGTTTACAAAAATTGACAAAATTACAAAATTTTTAATTGTTAACTCTTCAAGCGCCGATACTTGTATTTGTACTTAAGGAGAAAACTTTATAGATTTTGACTCAAAGGACAGGATGACCAATAACAAATACTAACTTTATAATTTGTATTTAAAATAGATCGTGAAATATTTTCTTGTTCACAATTAACGAAAGTTCTGAAGAATTGACGCAATTGCCAATATATAATTCCCATCCATCATTACCTTCCATGCCACCCTCTTTCGACATTCCATTGATCTAAACGTTTAATGATTATTATGTTTTTCGCCTTAAAATCCCACTGAAATTGTGTGATTTTTCGAAAAATTTGTTTACATGGCAAACAATTCAAAACCGCAGAACTCCCTGTCTCTCTCGATGTACCCAAACGAGCAGAGTAGAGTGTACAAAATCACATTTATCGACAAAATATATACAATGGAACAAAACGCGTAAAAAGAGATCGTTTTTAGATGATGATGATCATCATCATCATCACCAGCAGAATATAATTGTTGTACAATAATATCGAAGGCAAAAAGACGCGACGCGACGGCAGCAGTGGCGGCAACATTAAGTGCGAATGATACAGAACAGATGGCTCTCCAAAATACCGAAGTATCTTTGGGATAAACACACGTACTAATAATAACAAAAACAACAAAAGAAAAAGCTCAGGACAAGTTGAAAATGTGATCATACTTGCAACACAAAAAAATAACAATAACGAAACACCTCTGTCCAGACATTGGAATAATGGACGGGGTCGAGATGTTAGATCACATTAGATCTGACATTGCGAAAAATTGATTATTTTTTTAATTCCTTATTCATTTCACTTGGAAACATAGGGCTTATACAACAAAATTCCATATTATTCTATCAATACAAAATGTTCTAACTTCTTCCCATGACTTGCTAAAAATTTCTTATCTCTAAAGAAACAGTTCTGCGCCATTTGTTTCTAGGGCTGCCTGGTCGTCATAATTTATGTACATTCGAATTAAACACCCGAAAGTATGTTGAAACCAGTAAGGAAAGGCTAAAGTCGGGCGGGGCCGACTATATAATACCCTACACCACTCTCGTAATATTGAATAACTCTGATATATAAATTTTGTAATTCATGTATAAATTGTTTACATAAATTTACTTTGAGACATTTTATACTTAAATAATACCCTGTACCACAGTGTGGCGTAGGGTATAAAAACGATTGGATCTAAAGAACCAAATCGGATGAAACATATATATGGGAGCTATAGCTAAATCTTTAGCGATTTTCTTCAAATTCGGCAATGTTGGTTCATGGATCAAGAAACTCTACCATTCTAAATTTCAAAACGATCGGATGTAAAATACAGCTTCTATAGGACTAAAGGGCCAAATCTGACGAAAGATATATATGGGAGCTATAGCTAACCGATTTTCTTCAAATTCGGTAGTGTTGGTTCATGGATCAAGAAACTCTACCATTCTAAATTTCAAAATGATTGGATGTAAAATACAGCTTTTATAGAACTAAAGGGCCAAATCGGACGAAACATATATATGGGAGCTATATCTAAATCTTAATCGATTTTCCCAAATTCGGTAGTGTTGGTTCATGGATCAAGAAACTCTACTATTCTAAATTTCAAAACAAGTAAGAAAGTTTCAGTCGGGTAAACCGACTAAGGTATACCCTCACTTTGTGAGTAATGTAATATTGAATATTACACAAATTATTCTGTCAATTTTTGTGGGAGGTACCAGAAGGGGTTTAAGAAATACACCTATATTTCGCTGAACAGTAGATACTTTAAATACATTGCACTGTGCCGAATTGTAACCGTTTATATGGACTGGTATATTAACGTTGAGATATTAAATTGTGGTATAATTTGGCCATTTTGTGTGGGAGGTACAAAAAGGGGCGTGAAGATTCGAATACGTATAATAGCAGTTATTAAAGAATCAACATTTCACAACATTTTAACCATTTGTGGGGGAGGTACCAGAAGGAGTGGATCAATATGGCCCATCTTCGAACTTAGCCGGAGATAGAAAAAAATATTACCACATATGAAATTTGAAGTCAATCGGTTACTCCTTTCGAGAGTTATCGTGCGCACCAGCCAGCAGACACACACACAGACAGACAGACAGACGGACGGACATTGCTCATTCGACTTAAAATGACCCAAAACGGATTTCCGCCGAACATACTTGGGGTCTTAGGTCACTCCTTCGATGTGTTACACTTTTTTCCGTAGCAAATGATATATACCCTCGTCACACTAAAGTGAGGGTATAATGATTGGATGTAAAATACAGCTTCTTCAAGACTAAAGAGCAAAATCGGACGAAACATATATATGGGAGCTAAATATAAATCTTAACCGATTTTCTTCAAATTCAGCAACGTTGGTTCATGGATCAAGAAACTCTACCATTCTAAATTTCAAAACGATTGGATGTAAAATACAGCTTCTATAGGACTACAGGGCCAAATCTTACGAAACATATATATGGGAGCTATAGCTAAATCTTAACCGATTTTCTTCAAATTCGGCAATGTTGGTTTATGGATCAAGTGACTCTATTATTCTAAATTTCAAAACGATTGGATTTAAAATGCAGCTTCTATAGGACTAAAGGGCCAATTGGGCGAAAGATATATATGGGAGCTATATCTAAATATGAACCTATTTCAACCAAATTCAATAGCGATCTTAACAGCTGCGAAATACTCTAAACTGCAATTTTCCAGAACGATCGGAGTGAAATTGCGACCTGTAGTCGACGAACAACTTTACATGGATAGACGGACGGACGGACGGACAGACATGGTTAAATCGACTCAGCTAGTGATTCTGAGTCGATCGGTATACTTTAAGGTGGATCTAGCTGTGTTATTTTCAGGTGTTACAAACATCTGCCGTAAAACAAACTTATACCCTGTACCACAGTGTGGTGTAGGGTATAAAAATATTTAAACATCCTGTAACGATCGAACAACAAAAAAGTAACATTTACTATTAGAAACCAGTAACCAGCATGGAAAGACTAATGTCGGTCGGGGCCAACTGTATAATATCCTCTACCTCTAAAAATACAAACATCCCGCAAAAAAGTATAAAAAGACTTACCCCCATTAACACAAACTAAAATAACCAAGCGTTAGAGCTAACGAAAGTTTAATTGTATGGAAAGCAATAACCCATAGTTAGCTCTAAAACGTAGATTATTTTTTATTGTTAATGGCCGTTACATGATTTCGCTTTGGCACCTACTTCAAAAGTTCAGATTCCCTATGTAGTCAGCTTCGGCGGACCACCCAAAAGCACCCTTTCCTGCTAGGTAGGCGACATTTTTATGTGAAATTGTAGTGACATATCTTAAAAAGTTCAACGGTCTTAGAATTATTCAAAAAAGTTTGGATATTCATTCGTTTGCCAAACAATATACGGGAGAAAAACAATTGGTAATATCAACCCATTATTACTATGACTTTTTGCTGCTTAAATAGAGTACATTTCTAAATTCTAGACACGTCGGATAACAAACGTAGGATCTACATCCCCAAGAAGGCAAATTCATTCCTACATCGCATATTGACGGGAAATTTGAGTACGATAAAGCTGTGCGCAAGATGGCTGCCACGTTTGCTCACAATCAAGACAATGCATCAGGTTATACATCCGCTATTGCGTTGGCCAAAATCAATGAATGAAAGTTCGAATTTCTTCAGCACGCACCTTATTCGTTAGATTTAGCTCCCTCGGATAATTCTTTGTTTCCAAACATGAAAAAATGGATCGGCGGAAAAAGATTTGCCAGCAATGAAGAGGTGGAGTTGAGGTTGATGCCTATTTTCTTATGGTTGTGCCGATTCATACTATAAATAAGGTTTCGAACTATTATGAGATGTGGAAATATTTGACACACATTTTAGTACACGAAAAAAAAAACACAAAACTTATCGCTTGCCTGTGCTTTCAATTTTTTATTTATTATTTATGTAAAACATTTTGCACAACATATTCTGCGTTCCACACATTGAACAAAATGTTTAAGGTTTTTTATGTCGAGTAATTTTATTTTTTGTTTGTCATGTATCAGCAAACGAACAGCAACCAATCTTTCGGTTGTATTTCCCAAAATACATTTTATTATTCTAAATTTGGAAAATGATTGGGATAACCAATAAACGATTATTAATTAATATTTTTTCTGTTGTAGTAAGCAATTATTCGTTGCAACAATAATCTTTGGTCTATTGATACAATTTCTATTGTCAAGAATAAAACATTGGTTGTCACAAGCAAAAATCGATCATATGGTACTATAATAACAATTTAAAATTGGTTACCACAACTAACCGAGTCTCAATGAAAAAACAATCTTAATTCGATTGATACAACCATCGATTTAGTTGCAAGCATTTTGATTTGATCGTGTCCATGTTATTATTGTTGTTTCAACTAATTATGTATATATAAATACAACCGACAGACGGTGTAGGCAATATACTTTTTGTTGCTAGTACTATTTTTTTATTGTTACAATCGAAATCCAACCAATTATTTTCCTGGGTGCATATATATCAGTTGCGGTGCAAAATTTCAAAGGATTTAAAATACATAAAAATAAATATATAAAGAACGCTCAAGAGTGGCAATGGATTTCGACTACATAATGTTTGTAAAGCGTAATACGCTTGCTGTGAATAAATGTGTGCACAAATTTGGGAGGAATTGTCCTCAATACAACCCCCTAGAAGATCCTGAAAAACGTGTTTTTGGTCCATACATCGTGCGACGCATCAAATTAAAGGGAATTTTGCGTAGATTAGAAATATGTTGAAAATAGTTGTAGACTCAATAGGGAAAATTTCTGTATGTCAAACGACGGGTGCGTCGACCAAAGTGTTTTTGCGTAGTATTGTATTGCTTCGTTTTAAAAGTTAAATGCACGTATTTGTCAGAAGAGTTTCCTTCGTTGACTTCTAAAATATTATTATCATCTTCGTCAAAAATGTCATCAAAAATACCGCATAGATACATCTTCTTCTAAAGTATGCTTGATATATATTGATATAGAGTGAGTTTGATATATCACTCTTAAATATTGCCAATGTTAGTATATACATATATTTAAGCCGTATTGAACTTAAAATAGGATCAGCATTTATTGTAAGGTACGTCATAAAATCTTTTTATGTGTTGTTTGGACAATTTTATCTAGTATGGATCACGCGACCTTCTCGGATAATTTCGAGACTAGCTTCCTCAGATAAACAACCTTAAATTAAATAAATGTTTCCGGAAATAAAATTGTCAATATTTATATACACTGAGCCAAAAATTAACCTTATATAAGGTTAACTTAACCATAAATAAACATGATTTGGAGTCTACGTTATATAAGGTTAATTTGAACATTTTCTTGTTGACTGGTATTTAACAATAATAATGTTTAATTTAACTATTCCATGGTTGAATTTTTTAACCATGAAAATTGTTAATATTATAATAATAATTGTTACTTTAACAATGCATTTTTGAATTTTTTAACCATGAAAATTGTTAATATTAACATTTCATAGTTAATTTATTGAAACAATGCATGTTCAATTTAACAATGAAATTGTTAATATTATTAACTATGAAGATTGTTATTGAAACCTTTTTTATTGTTAATTTCACTATTTAGTGGTTACTTCATGTAACCAGAAACATAGTTGTTTCAATAATTTTTAATATTTATATCAAATAAAACTAGAAAAATTTAACTTTCGCATTTTTATTTTTTATTTTATTTACAAAATATATGTTAATATATACATGTATAAGAAACACCTGAAAAGAAAAAAAACAAAAAGGTTGGAAAATATAAGTATAAATGTAAAAAAGGGTGCAATTCTAAGAAGATCTTTTGACTTTTTACCTAAATTCTGTAGTTCAAAGAGCATAAGCTTTTACCGATGGGCTGATCTGATGGAAAAATCTGCTCTGTGACTATAAGTTAAGTGCCTACGTTTCTGTGCTTGACCAACATGTGATCAGTCCCCGCTCAAAAGGTGCCGTCCACGTAAACTCCCTGAATCTTTCGATTATTAAGGGCCCAGGACGGTTAGGCACTTAGTTTGGGGTACTGAGCTTAGTCCGATCTTACGGCAAACTTATAGGAGAGAGCAGATTAATAACAAAGGCAATCTGATAGAAAGCCGATGTCCCACCAAATTCATAATCGGAATAGATATAAAAATCAAGGATTGGGTAAGTCAATGGATGATACTTCAAGGAAGTGCACTGAATTGTATATTAAAAACAAGTAAGAAAGTTTCAGTCGGGTAAACCGACCAAGGTATAGTTGTTATTAAAGAATCAATATTTCACTAAATGTTAACCCTTTGTGTGGGAGGTACCAGAAGGAATGGACCAATATGGCCCATCTTTGAACTTAACCGGAGATAGAAAAAAATATTACCGTATACCAAATTTGAAGTGAATCGGTTACTCTTTTCGAGAGTTATCGTGCGCACTAGCCAGCAGACAGACGGACGGACATATCTCATTCGACTTAAAATGACCCAAAACTAATATGCGCTGAACATACTTATGGTCTTAGATCACTCCTTCAATGTGTTACACTTTTGGCCCGTTGCAAATGATATATACCCTCGTATTACTAAAGTGAGGGTATAAAAAAACAAATGTATGCATGCATACCACTTTTCCTTTAATTACTTCGCACACTACAACTAGTATTGATACAGCTTATCAACAGTTTCTAGTATTGGCACAACTTACCAACAGATTCAAGGCCGGACTCCCAGCACAAGCAGCCGCAAGCCACAGAAAAAGAAACAACTGAAAAGAAAAAAACAAAAACATCGTTTATATGTATGTATGTAGGTATTACGAAAGCACTTCTAACAACATATGTATGTATGTACATTTAACAGTATCAACATCGCACAACAAAAAAAACTAACGTATGTATGTACGGCGTAGCAGCCACAAGTGTTCAAACGAAAAGACAAGATGTTTGTTTGCTGCTGCATATACTTACGTACATACATTGTTGTTTTTTCATGCTCAGTTAATGCGACAGCGTGTACATATTTTTTCCACTCTTAACCACTGAATTTCACAATTGTAATGGCATAATCACAAAAAATAATATTAATATTACATTCGCCTTTACTATAATTAAACAGGCACAAAACACTATTAACATTTTTAACAAACATATCGCGACCTAAGAGTGAAAAGGCGCTAAGTCCACTTTTTGCCAAAATGTATTTTTTGAAGCGGAACGTAAGATAAGTTGGATATACATCGATTTGAAAACAAAAAGCCAAAAAAATCATGCTTTGTCATCTTTAAAAGCTGAATAGTAAAAGCGTTAAGTCCATATACCCTTTATAAAAATATTCATATACAGTGAGTATTTTGCCTCTCCTGTAAAATTTTTAATATTGGACTTAGCGCCTTTACACACTTAGGTCGCGATATTTTATTATTTCACTTTTTAAATACACATATGTACATACATACTTATGAATGTAGTTCTTTACAAAATGTTTTACTACTTACCTCTATACCAACAGCTTCCGACAACAGCACTAGTCCCATCGACTATTCAACACCAACTGAACTCCCGCACTCGATCAAGCACCGAAGCTGGCATTTGGTGGTGTTTTCAATGAGCGAGATAAATTCTCTTATGACGACAGTCGCATTCGTTTCAACTTCGTTTAACTTAATACTCAACTTCGTCTAACACAAAGCAGTTGAAAAACGTCGACCACAACAGAGCCGAATTGTTGTTTATCTCGCACATTTTTCTGCCTCTCTTTCAAAAAAACCAACCATATATAATGTTAACTTAACCATTTTTCATGTACATTTGAACTTATATAAGGTTATTTTTGTCTTCGTAATCAAACATTTACCATGAAAAATTTAACCAGACACATGGTTAAAAAAATCATTGTATTTTCGGCTCTGTGTACCTACTGGAAAATTAAAGTAACTAATAACATCGTAACCATGAATTAGTACTTTATGTACAGTACTAGCATATAATATCATTGCAAGCGCATTAAATTCATTGTTGCTATTAGGAACTTCTTAAATGCATTAATGTTAATTTTTTGTCGCAAGTAAATTTTAGACCTAAAGCAAAAGTACTTCTTCGTAATTTTGTGCACGAATAATTGGAACTTTTATATTTTATTTTTAAAGAGGACAGTCATTAATAATTTTAGATCTTTCCGATGACATAATATATTATTTTTTTTTTAAATTGTTCTCAAAAATATTTTATAAATATGATTTTTTTTGTATTTTTAAGAATTATGTAAACTATCAGGCGCAAATTGTGGGTTTGCTCTACAAGTTAATGGAGATTGTTTTTGGAATACTACCTAAAAAATTTTTGTTCTACAAGTTAATGGAGATACTACCTAACAAAAATTTTAGACCTAAAGCAAAATCCTTATTCGAAGTTTTGTGCGCGAATAATTTCAACTTTTATATTTTATGTTGAAAGAGCGAATAACATTAATATCTGGCGAAAAAATTAGGTACCTTTACGACTTTTTTCCCATGTCATACAATACGTATTAAATATTTTTTTTTTGACATAAAAACACCATATTAAAAGCGTTTTTTTATATTTTTCTCAAAAAAAATATATATGTAAGTATTTTTCAGATTTCTGTCAGCTATCTGGCGCAAATAAATTATGGTTTGGGTCACGTTAAGCGTTGGCGACTTTTTTCTGGAACACCCCTACAAATTATACTTGAAAATAACCGTTTTAGACATAAATAATATATATATATTTTTAAGTTTGTGAGCTATTATTTTATGTTTTTTTATTTAATAGTAAAAGTACATATGGGCAAATATCCAAATTTTTTAATTTTGAAGTACATTTTTTTCAAGATTTTTTTGGCGAGCACATCAACGGCTTTTACAACAGACGAAGATAAAAATATAAACACGCAAAAACCGTTGTTGTGAATAAATTTCATCAAAGGCCGCGAAAGTTATGGCGGTTCCAAATTGAAATTTAAAAAAAATTGTATAAAATTCAATTTTCAGCGGAATTCGGAAAACTAACATTACAATCATAGAGCATTGGCATTTCTGTCAGCCTATGACCAAATATTCGCTGTAGCTTCATTATTCAGATAAATATAGCGAATCAAAATAATTTTTAATTGAAAAATGATGTAATATATCGAATACCGCGAAATATAAAAATCGGAAAAATATAAGTTTGATTTTCACGATTATATATATATTTTCTGTGGCCTACAAAAGGAATGAGGATAATATCGCTATTAGTTCAAAAGTTATGTTTTTTTTTTTTTGTAAAATAGCAGACTGGTGTCTTCCGATTCTTTTAGACGTTTTTTTCCTTTCTATTTTTTCGGCCACTTTCGCGCGTTTTTCACGCAAAGTTTTTGCTTTCACAGAAAACATTACGATTCTAAACATACACAGAAACATTTACTGCGCTTGATTTAAATATTTTTGGAAAACAAACAGTAACAAACTTTTTTGATTGTCTGGAGAATATTAATTATAAAGCACTTTTCTCATAATTGTTAGGTCGTTCGCGAACTATTTTTTACGCAACTAATAGCGCAATGAAAGCTTAGGCAGGTTTTCTTGTTTAAATAAAAATAATAAAAAGTTTTGAAAATGTTTTACTAATTTTCGCGAAATTCCATATAACAGCTTATTTTTCTGCTAACATCCTGTTTCAGATTTACTTATACTACATAGAAAAGTTTTAAAAAATCCAAAACTCGACCGGTAAAATTTTCATACGAAAATTATTTTTGTGGAAATATAATTTTTGCAATTTGCATAATCATCAAAATAAAATGACGGCCCTCCGATTTCGGAATACATAGAGCGTTAAAAATCCTTTTATTTCATAAACACTTTCGTCATATCTGTACCCCGCACTGGGTGTGCCTTGACGATCATTGCTGAGACAAAAGTGTCACGTTCTTCGCGTACAAGACTTCAATCTTCAAATAAGGATCCATGATTGTTAAGTGCACCACAACAGTACGCCCGAAGAACATAGAAATGAATTTCAGACGTTTATACTATTAACCAGTAAGGAAAGGCTAAAGTCGGACGGGGCCGACTATATAATACCCTACACCACTTTCGTAATATTGAATAACTCTGATATATAAATTTTGTAATTCATGTATAAATTGTTTACATAAATTTGCTTTTGGGACATTTTATACTTAAATAATACCCTGTACCACAGTGTGGTGTAGGGTATAAAAACGATTGGATCTATAGAGCCAAATCGGATGAAACATATATATGGGAACTATAGCTAAATCTTAACCGATTTTTTTCAAACTCGGCAATGTTGGTTCATGGATCAAGAAACTCTACCATTCTAAATTTCAAAACGATTGGATGTAAAATATAGCTTCTATAGAACTAAAGGGCCAAATCGGACGAAACATATATATGGGAGCTATAGCTAAATCTTAACCGATTTTCTTCAAATTCGGTAGTGTTGGTTCATGGATCATGAAACTCTACCATTCTAAATTTCAAAATGATTGGATGTAAAATACAGCTTCTACAGGACTAAAGAGCAAAATCGGACGAAACATATATATGGGAGCTATAGCTAAATCTTGACCGATTTTCTTCAAATTCGGTAGTGTTGGTTCATGGATCAAGAAACTCTACCATTCTAAATTTCAAAACGATTGGATGTAAAATACAGCTTCTATAGAACTAAAGGGCCAAATCGGACGAAACATATATATGGGAGCTATAGCTAAATCTTAACCGATTTCTTCAAATTCGGTAGTGTTGGTTCATGGATCAAGAAACTCTACCATTCTAAATTTCAAAATGATTGGATGTAAAATACAGCTTCTACAGGACTAAAGAGCAAAATCGGACGAAACATATATATGGGAGCTAAAGTTAAATCTTAACCGCTTTTCTTCAAATTCGGCAATGTTGGTTCATGGATCAAGAAACTCTACCATTCTAAATTTCAAAACGATCGGATGTAAAATACAGCTTCTATAGGACTAAAGGGCCAAATCGGACGAAACATATATATGGGAGCTATAGCTAAATCTGAACCGATTTTCTTCACATTCGGCAATGTTGGTTCATGGATCAAGAAACTCTACCATTCTAAATTTCAAAACGATTGGATGTAAAATACAGCTTCTATAGGACTAAAGGGCCAAATCGGACGAAAGATATATATGGGAGTTATATCTAAATCTGAACCGATTTCAACCAAATTCAATAGCGATCTTAACAGCCGCGAAATACTCTAAACTGCAAAATTTCAGATCGATCGGAGTGAAATTGCGACCTGTAGTCGACGAACAACTTTACATGGACAGACGGACGGACGGACATCGTTAAATCGACTCAGCTAGTGATTCTGAGTCGATCGGTATACTTTAAGGTGGGTCTATTTTCAGGTGTTGCAAACATCTGCCGTGAAACAAACTTATAATACCCTGTACCACAGTGTGGTGTAGGGTATAAAAATGCCAAGGACAAAATTTTCAATTTTTGCAAACATTTAAAAAAAGTGAATAAAATTCAGCGATTCATTATTTTGTTACGGCCCTCTGATTTTTGGATTCACCAGGTCAAAAGCCATTTGGGATAATTAATTCAGCTCAACCTATACATAACTGTCGATGTGCTCCGCGAAATGCACTATCAAAAAAATTCACGCAAGTTTAACAAAGGTTTGGGAAGCTATAGCGGTGGTTCCATTAAGAGCACATCAACGGCACCTATATAGATTTATAGGTATTTCACGCCGCTATAACCGCTTCTTTAGTGTTATTTCATTAAATCGCGGGCCGCGCTGACCGCGTTCAAAAAACTAAAAACACTTGATATCGCATTTCAAAAAGTTATGAGCTATAATTTTTTGCGGAAAGATCTCACATGAACAGTGCTCACGAAAAATTATTCCTCCATGTGTCCTTCGTGGTTTTTGTAACTGACCAGTAACTTCAGAATAAATAGTTTGGCCACAACTTATAAAAGAATGGATACAGATATGAACATTTCTAGGACTTTTTTCACAATTTTGAAATGTATGTGCTTATAACTTCTAAAGTTTTTTAGATAATAACAAACTTTTTTGGGAAAAAAC
This sequence comes from Eudasyphora cyanicolor, assembly GCA_963930755.1. Lineage (NCBI taxonomy): Eukaryota > Metazoa > Arthropoda > Insecta > Diptera > Muscidae > Eudasyphora > Eudasyphora cyanicolor. The sequence goes on along the minus strand of OZ005736.1, from coordinate 167,524,616 downwards.
TTTAATGTTTGTGGTTTATATAATTCCATCAACTTATGCACCGAAATCTGTACACAAAGCGAGAAAAGGGTAAAACAACATACATTACCCCTGTGTTAAAAAATTTTGATATTTGCCCATATATTGTTTTTGAAAAATAAAATTTTGGGATCTGTCCCAAATTATTTTTATACCCTCACTTTAGTGATACGAGGGATTAATAGAAGAGCCTAAGTATGTTCGGCTGATATCCGTTTTCGGTCGTTTTAATGGTCGTCGAATGAGCAATGTCCGTCCGTCCGTCTGTCTGTCTGCTGGCTGGTGCGCACGATAACTCTCTAAAGATGTAACCGATTGATTGACTTCAAATTTGGTATGTGATAATATTTTTTTTTCTATCTTCGGCTAAGTTCGAAGATGGGCCATGTTGGTCCACTCTTTCTAGGTTAAAATGGTTTTAACCCACAAAGGGTTAAAATGTGGTAAAGTATTGATTCTTTAATAACTTCTATACTACTTACTCGAATCTTCTGAAATTGTTCTTCATTAGTTTTTTTACAAATACAAAAAAGCATATGTTCTAAAAGAAAACTTAAAATCGTGATCCAGTCTAAGGCATGTAGGTAGACACAAGTACACATGTATTTCATATATCACATGAATTGTATCTATGAAGCATTTGCGTACAAATGTAGGTACACCTAACTTTTGTTTTGTTTTGTTTTTTGTTTTGTCTAAAGCACTTACTGCTCGTGAAAAACTGTGTTTAAAAAACGGCACAGCAGGTTGTCTCCTCACACGGCAACAAGAAAGCCGATCAAAGAGGCAAATGATGACGAACGAAAATGTGTAAGCAAGTAAATGATATAGAAATCTATTGCGGCACTCATCCACATCACTATCGCGATCGTCATCATCAGCCATGATCACTTTAGAAAAAGTGTCCTATTTTTAGAAGTGAAAAATATGATCAAATTGAGATTTTCCAGAATCACACAACGACAGTGTAAAATTCTTTTTGTATTACCGTAGAGATCGTTGAATGAAGATTTTAGATTTCTTTCTTATACATATTATTTAGGCTATAACAAGTTATGACTTTATTGCAACAATCGTCCAACAACAATGAACGATAAACCTAAACAAAAATCTGAAAATCACATTGTTTTGGCGTCCATGATCCCCGTTGTCCAAGCGGCCGTCCGCGTCCTCATCGGCATTGTGGTTCCGTGAAATACAAGTGTGAACACCGCACTCTCAACTGCGAAGTTATTGATGATGATCAACATAATGTTTGGTAACCTTTAAACCTTGAAAATGATCATAATGCGTTCTGTAGAAACAAAATACGGATATTAAAGCAATTTGTCAAATGTGTCAAAAATCGACCAAGATATTGAATTTTCCATAAAGATTTTTTCGCAGCGATATGAAGAAGGAGTCTATTGTGTATATGCAATGCACAGTGTTACGGCATCGATTGATATGTCGATGAATATGTACTCCAAAGTATATAACAATTTTGTGCCGGATCTCTCTATGAATAGGGTCAACATTCTTCAAGGATCACAAATAACTATTTGTGGAACTCAAAGTTAATATTAATATTGCACAGTGTGAGGGTCGATAAAGATAAATTTGGATAAAGAGATAAATTTGGATAAATTCCAATAAAGAGATAAATTTGAATAAATTCCGATAAAGATAAAGTGGTCGACTCTAGTATAGAGGAAGACCACAGTGGTCGACTCTAGTATAGAGGAAGACCACAGTGGTCGAGACTCTAGTATAGAGGAAGACCACAGTGGTCGAGACTCTAGTATAGAGGAAGACCACAGTGGTCGAGACTCTAGTATAGAGGAAGACCACAGTGGCCGAGACTCTAGTATAGAGGAAGACCACTGTGGTCTAGACTCTAGTATAGAGGAAGACCACTGTGGTCTAGACTCTAGTATAGAGGAAGACCACAGTGGTCGAGACTCTAGTATAGAGGAAGACCACAGTGGTCGAGACTCTAGTATAGAGGAAGACCACAGTGGTCGAGACACTAGTATAGAGGAAGACCACAGTGGTCGAGACTCTAGTATAGAGGAAGACCACAGTGGTCGAGACTCTAGTATAGAGGAAGACCACAGTGGTCGAGACTCTAGTATAGAGGAAGACCACAGTGGTCGAGACTCTAGTATAGGAGAAGACCACAGTGGTCGAGACTCTAGTATAGAGGAAGACCACAGTGTGGAAAAAATTGTTGGATTATGTAGTTATATCGATACCTCCTTTCCAAAGGTCGGTCCTTTGCAGGGTCGGTCAAAGTCTTATGACATTTTAAAATTTGTATGGAATTCCTTTGTAACGAAAACCGAACGACCTGTATTGTTCTGTAAATAACTTTTGATTCGGTTAACGGACAAACACCTAATTTTGACTGAATATAATTTTGAATATTTAGAATTTAACAAGTAAGATTGTTCAGTTGTTCAGAATTACGAAAACCCTCACCCTCAGTCGAAAAAAATATTCGTAAATTAATTTATTTTTGTTTTAATTCAGTTATTATCAATTTAAATTGCATTTAATAAACCTTAAAATAATGTTATATGTTGTTAACTTTTGGTGAAAAAAAGTCCGTTTGCATTACGCTGTACAAAATTTCAAGTATTTTTATGAACTGATATTAAAGCTACTATAATCAGTTAGCTTTTGGCGCAAATTTGTGTGGGAGGTTATTAAAAAGAGCATGACAACTTCGCCCATTGTTCTCGAGGTGATAGCGGCGAATAAACTAATACTATGTGTACAATTTCAGAAGATTCGAATGAGTAGATAATACAATTTTACTTAATGTTAACGCTTTGTGAGGGATGTACTAGGAGGAGTGGGCCAATATAGCCCATCTTCGAACATAGCCTGAGATGGAGAAAAATATTACCTCATACCAAATTTGAAGTCAATAGGTTACTCCGTTCGGGAGTTATCGTGCGCACGTGCCAGCAGATAGACAGACGGACTGGCATTGCTCAAATGACTTAAAATTACACATATCGAATTTCCACCAAACATACTCAGTGTCTTAGGTCACTCCTTCGATGTGTTACACGTTTGTCTCGGAGAATAAGAATTTTTTATTTTAAATTAATTTTTAATTTAATTAATTATTTTATTGAATTCATTTTTTGGATTTTTTTTTTTAAATCTTGTATTCTAACCACCTTGTATATTTACCTCCGATTTGGCATCTAAGCGTTATTGAAGTCGTTTTAATATCTGAACATTATAAAATGAAATTAATTTATAAGAATTTGTATATGGTTCAGATTTTTATATAGCCCCCTGTATACTCCTCCCAAATTGGCAGCTAAAATCAACAACTAATATTGTGTTATTATTTAATTTGTAAAGTGCGAAACGGGCTTCAATGAAGAAAATTTTGATTGAATTAAGCCTGCCCAATACTTGTTTTTAGCCCGATAAAACTTGATTTAAGCCTAATCAGTTCTTGATATAAGCCTAACCAATACTGAATATAATAATATAAGCCCGATCATATTAGATTTATTGTGCTTTCGTTCGTTTTGTACCCATATACCATTTATATTAATTATACCATTTTTGCCACAGTATTGCAAAGACTGCCACTTTTTAAAATGGTATGCCAAAATACGATTGCTTGACAGCAAAAGTAAACGTTTTGCTGTAGTTGTTCGATTTAAATATGTTACATAAAAGGAATAGCATCAACGCAACGAACAAGAATTATTAACAACTTCAAATAACTTAAATCAAACAAAATCACGGCAAGTAATGTATTTGCAAACACTGCTACAACGAGAAACGAATTGGATATGGTTGCGCACAAATGTATATACACATACATCTCGTCGATGTAAAATGAGAGTGGTTGAAAGAGTAAATATATTGTGCTCTATATTGGTTCTGTCTCTTGGAGATTAAACTAAGCTTTTTCTTCTTACTTCAAGCCATATTGGGCTTAATTTTCCTTTTCAAGAAATGTTTACTTGATTTGATGCATTTTATTCTTATTCTAAGCCTTACTGCGTTTGATTTTTTCAATTTAAGCCGATTTATACGTGTTTTAAGAAAAACTTAGTACGAACGTACTTAAATTTTTAAGTATGATTTCGGCTTAAATTAAGTATTTTTTACTTGCATTTAGTATATTTTCTTTCTGTGTAGGTGTTTTTATTTTGCTCTAACAAGATGCTGAAAATATCATATAATAGTCTTCGAACAATTGTTATTAGTTCACTGTTTATATTCTATATCCAGCTAACATTTAGAGAATAGACATAAACAATTTTTTCATATGTTTCACCTTCTAAAGGACTTTTGCATATTCATACGGCCTTCGAAACACTGTACCTAGTTGCACAGACAAATACGCTTGCGCGCACAGTTGGCACATCAGTTAAAGTTTTCGTTGCTCTTTTCCTGTTGTCTGTATTTCGATAAAAGTGTTAAGAAGGAAATATACGTGCGCGATAGTGCAAGAATAAATGCGGGACAGATATTAAAATATCCCCAGGTATGATAAAGCAAAACAGCAACAAAATAACACCAAATGCAAAGAACCAAGTTAAGGCCTGCAACGCAACGGATATTGAAAAAACAGAAACAGCTTGCCACTTATGAGCGGAATCCTACAGAAGGAATCGAAAAAAGTAGAAGTAGGAGGTAATGGTGTTGGTGGCGGTGGCGGTGGCAACACCACCAACAAAAGCGACAACTGCAGCAACAGCAACAGCTCCAGCAATACAACAAGCACCGACAATAAGCGACAGCAGCAGCTGGTAAATGGCCTTTAGAGGAACAGATTTAACTGTGGCGATTTTCATTGGCTGTTTTGATAGTTTTTGTTAGTGCGGCGGCATTTTTGAATTTAACTCCTTTTCTTAACTCTTTTCGTTTTTTTTTCTTCTTCCTCTTAAGGTTACAAAGCGTTTTTTCTTCGCATTCGCTGCCTGGTCAGATATTGATTTTCGATTTCATTCTACTCTGTGGCAAAACGATTCTGATCAATGAAAACGGCACTCTGCTGGGTAGAGATAAAACGACAATCAACAACAACACCAACATAATCATCCACAACATGATGATCTTTAATATCGCCAAGATTTGGCTTTTGATGTCCCAAAGATGATCCAGCATTAAATGGGAACTTGGAACATTGACGACTGACCGCGTCGTCTTAAGTGTTATGGCCATCGTGTGACGTTCAGAGGACACGCATTAAAATTTGTTGCTATTGTTCTTTTCGGTCGGTTCCATGGCGGTGTCACGTTCACATGATGTGATTGGTTGTGATGACGATGATGATGGTCCCCGCCGCATCGCACCTTTTTACTCCTCGAAATGGGAATGATCTTTTCCATCATATATTTTTGACAAAGTCTGGGGAAACGAGTTTCGTCTGTTCAGAGTTATGATGATGAGGACGACATAAACGAAATGGCATTATGAAATACAGCAGAATATCTCACTCATCTTATAGTGGAGCCTTGGGGTGGAGAGAACTGTGGAATTAAGGACACAAGTCAATTTAAGATTTGTGAACATTGTTGCTTGCGTATGATAAAATGTATGAAATTCCATTAAATATCTTTCTGTTTTGGTTTTTTTTTCTCGAAAGCACAATAATAATCAAACTTTATGATATTTCAAAGCGTCATTGTATTCTTATTGATGATAACCGACCGAAGAAAAGATAATGTACGAACATTTAATGAGTGGAGAGGAACAGGATTTGTCACAATGTATAATTGAAACAGACGACCACGTTTGCGTCTGGTAAACTGAAGGAGGGGTAACCCCATATTCAGATATACACGGAGACCCACAACTTAAAGAAATACATACGATCATTGGTCCCCGTTAATTCCGACTGAAGGCCAGCTACGCAATATGACTGTGGTCCACGTACACATCTTTGTATCTACCTCGAAGAAGAAAATCTGTAATCTAGGATGAAAACCGGCCACACACGAGGAATGGTGGTTAATCTATCGTTGTTGGGACTAATTGTTTCAGTTCAGTATGAAATTACTTCCAAATATTGGGACATATTTCATATAATGATATAGTTTTTATATATATCACTCACTTCAAGACGGTCCTAACTCAAAATTTAAAATTGTCGAGATGTGTAATTTGAAGTCCTATAAAAAGATAAAGAAGATGAAATAGGAAGTTTAAAAAAGGTGGAATAATCCGAAATATGATTGTTTACTTATAAACTATGTTTCGTTGATATTAATTTATGGATATTTACAAAATTCGCATTTAATTCCTACTGTCCGTACCTAAGAATGGTTCAACGAGATTCCTAATGTCCCCAGGATGGGGACTGGACAGTGATCCCAGATTGGTCACCAATCCTAGATTTTCTGGAGTCTAACTGGTAGTATCTTCGACTACGCAATCGAACCAGAGCACTTAATCTGGTACCACCGGAGCCCTCGGGACGCGGCCCCGCCCCGGCCTGACTATTGGTGAGGACCCTATTGGGTGCAACGTGGGAGAGAACATTCTCGGATGTGGAGTTGCAAACCAACCGGACGACATGACCCTTGAAATGGCAAGGAGTTTTAGATGGGCTCCGCTCCTAACCAAGGAGGAGAGCAAAAGTGTACAGAAACACGGAATTGTTAGTTACTCATGCACATTTTGCGTGGGGGCGTTGGTCGACGCATGTATTCACCTAGGTGTTTAGAGCACGGTGGGGTTAAGCCTAATGGCAGGAACTCACTTAAATCCAGAATACCTACTGTCCCTATCTGATGATCGGCACTGGACCGTGATCCCAGATGGGCACCCAGTATTGAGCTTTCTGGAGTCCAACTGGAAGTAGCTGCGAGTCTACGTGATCGGTCCAAAAATGGGCGGTATCAGACGAATGGGCGCTCGATTTGACTTCTGAACTCTATAGAGATCACAAATTTTAACAGAAGGGACTGTATATTAGATAGGGTCGATTCCCAACCAAGAAAAAAAGTTGCGTTTGTCATCCCCTAGATTTGCAGAAAATTCAAAGACAATTTCAGAAAAAAAATTTAAATTAATTTAATTTTTGTTGGTGCACTCTACATACCGCCCTTTTAGTTTTCTTTATCCTGTGTTGCTATTTGAAGTATGATCCTAACGGGATGCATATCGTTGTTCACGTTTTGGAAAGGGCTATATTTTGTCCATTGGCCATTTTTGACTCCGAGGTCAAGTTCGACAATTGACCTCTGTTATCTCGTTTTCTCGTTTTTGGACTTATTTTGAATCGATAATAAATGCAATTAAAAATAATTAAACTTTTGTCTTTAAAGTACTCAGTTTTATTTATAATCAAAAAAGTTACATAGGGTTCAAAATTGTGAAATATATGCTGAAGTCAAATTCGACTAAGTTCTTTTGACCTCGTTTTCTGTCTCTCTCACACACACATGAATGCCACAAACGCACAACCACTATGACAGTTCGGTCCAGCATCAACAAACTAAATTTGCGGGATTCTCTAACAAATGTTGAAGCTTTTTAAATGAAGAATAAAATCACTTTATTTTCCCATTCACACTCACTAAAATAGTATTTTTGCCAATGACTCCATATTTATTATCCTATCTTTACGTATGATACCTCGTGGATCATCTCTTGAAGCGCTACTTTTCTTCCATACGTCACTTTGGATTTTTTACCAGATTTTCTACTTCCATTATAAAAAGTGGGCCATTTAAAATTTGAATTACCGATTACTTTGACTTGTGATTAGATCCCTTTGGATTATTTTCTGTGAAATCAATTAAGGATAAATGCCATGCAAAGCATCCAGAGATAATTTTCAGAAACGAAATCACCATAAGTTGCCATTGAAGAGATTCGACTCGAAACGATATTGTGTTACATTTGGGTTAATTAATTTATATAATATATATTTATATAATATAATTTGATGTTCATATTTATTATAACACATTATGTTTAAGATGAAAAGTTACTTATTGTAAACTGAACTCTTTGTATATAAATTATAAACAATTTGTGTATACTGAAATTACTAATCAATAAATATACATACATACATACATATTGTGTTGCATTATTAAATGACAAAGTTCAACATTTCCAATAAAACCAGAAATTTTAAAAAACTATCAGTAAATTTATTTATAGGCGATTCAAATTTTAAATGACCCACCTTTTACTTTCCTTTTACGGTTTGCATTTGTATTCATATTGCATGTGTTTCAAAATAAGTATCATTTACGGGGGTTGAAAATCAAATAACTGAAGTCACTAGTAAATATTTACCTCGGATTCCAAACTGAAGTATGGAAAAAGTGCTGTCATTGTCAAGAGATGATCATCGACTTATCATACTTAAAGATCATACTAGATTAAATCAGGAATTAGTGGAAAAAATACTATTTTGGTGGAGTGTAGGGTGAATGGGAAAACAAAGTGATTTTATTCATAAATTCTTCCATAAAAAAGCTTCAAAATTAGTTGGATAATCCCGCAAATTTAATTTGTTGATGCTGTAAAGAACCGTCATAGGGGTTGTGTATTTGAGGCATTGGTTATTCATGAAAAGAAACTAGTCGAATCAATCTCAGCATATATTTCAAAATTTTGAACCGTATGTTATTTTTTGGTTATAAATAAAACTGAGTACTTCAAAGACAAAAGTATTTTAAATTGCATTTGTTATTGTTTCAAAATTAGTCCATATAACAGAGGTCAATTATAGAATTTGACATCGGGGTCAAAAATTGTCAGTGGCAGGCTTGCCAGTTTTTTTTTGTGCCGAATCCCCAAATTTTTATTTGTTATCCCCTAAATCCCCAAAAAAAGATTTCTCATCCCCAAAAAATCCCCAGATGCTATTTTAACTGATGTGAATGAAGTATTTTAAAATTCAATGTATTTAGTACTAAAATTCATTTTGTTTGTAGAAAACGTACGTTTAAAATATTCATTATATCTGATTCAAAGTCTTCCATCTCATCTACATCATCTAATATTTTGTACATCTTTCTGGTATTAGGTTAGGTTAGGACATATACTTAAGCCATGGACATGGGACGTTCTGGTATTAAAAGTTTTATATTTTCTGCCAATGGACTAAATAATTGGCAAAAAGGTTAATACTAGCGATGCCAGTTCTTAAAAATTGAGTTGGACCATCATAATCCTGATACAAGTAAACTTTAGTAGAAAATGAGCTTAAATTGTTCGTAATGTCGTCTCCGAAGAATTCTTTCCATTTTATGAAACACATTTTGTTTCCATTGAGATTTATAAATATCTATAGAAATACATTGCAATTACTACAGGTAGTCTATTTAAGTCGTACTCTAATACACTGCGAGAGCGTTAGTCAAAGATTCTTTTTGTATGAACTTTTGACACAATTTTTAACAGAAAATACAAATTTTAACATAAATGAAGACATGTAATAATAAGAATTTGCAATCCCCACCAATTCCCCGGATCCCCAAACCAAAAAATATACCCCCATTTACAAAGAAAAATCCCCAAATTGGTGATAAATCCCCTAAACTGGCAGCACTGGTCAGTGGAAGAAATATAGCCCATTCCAAATCGTGAACAACGACACAGGATAAAGAAATCTAAAAGGGCGGGTGCACAAATAAATGAAAATTGTTTTTCTGAGATTGCCTTTGAATAATCTTCAAATGGGTGACAAACGGAACATTTTTTATGACCCTATCTACTGTATATTCGAACACGCTGAAAAAAATCGCTTCTGCAGTATATTGTCCCAAACATATTCTGCTTGAAATATACACATTTTTAGGGTACACTATATATATATTATATTTGGCACATACACAAATTATATATTTGGGAAGAGGTTGTTCTAAACATATTTTTGTTTCCGTCCTAGTATATTTCTTCGGGACTACTATTTACGAAACAAATATTTATTTGCATTTAAGTATTCAGAAAATATATCTATACCATAATTTTAAGACAAGTTTTATGTTTTTCAGTAATTCAACGGTAATTTTTTCGGAACTTTTAAATATTCGTAAAATTCCTCTATAATCGAAATGAGCTGGCACCAAATGATAACTTGGAATAAAGAGAAAATAAAAATTACTGTTTTAAAACAAATATTATTGCTACTTATGTCATTTTAAATTAATTAGTGCATAACTCAAAATCAATGACAAATTAAAAATTTAATTCGAAAAATCTGCAAAGTTTTGAAAATCTTTTTTAAACAAAATATATTTGTAGAAAATTCTAAACAATAGTTTTATTTGTATATAAACACATATTTTATTTGGGAAACTAAGTTTGCAGATATATTTTGTTGTAATATATTAATAAATGCGTTCCAAATAAATTTTATTGACTTTGAAATAAAATTTATTTGTTCTGAAATATATAATATTTAAAAAGTTGTGTTCTAAATATACTTTCTTTCGATTCAAACATATAGCGTGATCCATTTCGAGGTTCCCTACTTTTTTAAAGAAAAAAAACACAGAAAATTCAAATTGAATGGGGAATGTTTATTATTAGTTGAAAGAACATTCTTTGGCATTTATTTTTTGAAGATTATGTCTATCAAATGTTGGCCGCGGCTACGTCTCAGATGGTCCATCCTTTGAGTCAAATTTTCGATGACTCGTTCGAGCATTTCGCCTGGTAACTGGCGAATGACAGGCGTGATGTTTTGCTTCAAGGCCTGAATCGAAGCGGGTTTGTCCGCATAAACTTTAGACTTTACATATCCCCAAAGGAAAAAGTCTAACGGTGTGATATCTCACGATCTTGGTGGCCAATCGACCGGCCCAATACGTGAAATTTTCTGCTCACCGAAGTGTTCTCTCAATAAATCCATTGATTGATGCGATGTGTGGGAAGTGGCGCCGTCTTGTTGAAACCAAATGTCGCCGAGATCACGAGCTTCAATTTCAGGCATCAAATAGTCGGCACGATAACGGTCGCCATTGACGGTTACGTTTTCACCGGCATCATTTTTGAAGGAATATGGACCGATGATTCCACCGGCCCACAAACCACATCAAACCGTTGTTTTTTGTGGGTGAAGTGGCAGCTCTCGAATCTCTTCAGGTTGCTCTTTGTCCCAAATGCGGCAATTTTGCTAGTTTACATACCCATTGAGCCAAAAATGGGCCTCATGGCTGAACACAATTTGGCTCGAAAACGTCGGATCTTCTTGGAACTTTTCGAGAGCCCATAGAGCGAAGCGATCTTTGTATGCTACAAGCGTATTTTGTATGCTTTCAATTTAAGATCTCGACGTAAAATGCGCCAAGTCGTTCCATACGTCAGTCCGAGTTGCTGCGAACGGCGCCGAATCGACTCTCCACGGTCTTCGTGTACACTTTCAGCTACGGCCGTTACATTTTCTTCGCTGCGTGCTGGACGTGGTCTATTTGGTCGAATATTATCCAATAATGAATGCTGGGTCTCAAGATGCGTGATGCTGTTTCGAATAGTAGGCCGATTATGTTGACCATAAGTTGAGCGAAGTACACGAAACAAATTCCTCACAGAACGTTAATTTTCGTAATAAGGCGTAAGACTTTCCATGATGAAATGCCAAACAATACTTAACAAAAATGACATGACAGCATGACACGACTAACACGTGATCTGTCACAAAAAGCCTATTGACAAAAGTATCTCTACTTGGATCACCCGATATAAGAAAAGGCGATTTTTTCCCGTCTACAAATAGTAATTTTTCGCTAGGATATTTTTCTCAAAGACACCAACTAAGAATATTGACGATTTGTATGACATTTGACATATGATAAGATTTGATTGCAATTTTTTAGGCGTAAAAGGATAAGAATCTTAAATAAATAAATATATAATAAATAAAATATAAAAAATTCTCCATGTATTCCGTCTTCCACTTCAAAATAACCACTGATAACTAGCATCTCCGAATTCCCAGCAAACTGTGTGATCAAATATCTCGAAAACCTTACCTCGAAAAACGGCTACCACCATCCATAGGGTCTCCTTTCGGCCAAATTTTTTGAACTAGCACGAGGACAGTGTTATCATAAGTTTTTTTGCGTCTTGTGTAGCCACACGAAGAAACGAAAATACGAATAAATTGTTAAGTGAAGCCAAATCCTACTGACCCAAGCATTTATAAAGAAGATTTATCTCGGACATTATATATTGGATATGATGATAGTTATAATAATTTTCTAAAAATATAACATGCGCTTTAAAAAAAGTAATATAGCGCTATAAATCTACGTTTGTAAAACACTAGTCTAGAAAATTGAGTATTGTTTATTGAAGATGCGTACAAGAGCAAAGGTTGGTATGAACAAACATTATGTTGCAAATTCCTATAAAGTCTATAGAACTAGTAAATGATCTAATGACTCAAACTAGAAACCACAAATGATATTTATCTTATTTCGTTGAGGATATTAGTAATCTCCAACAACTCTCCAAGCAAAACCTTAATTGCACACAAATGTAGCAAAGCCATATGCCATCAAAAGTGATATTCAACAGGACAACTCTCACTCTCGTCCAGAAAAGAACAGGAGAGAACATATTGGTCTAAAGGATGCATAAGCAAATTGACCATATGGTTAATTCTAACAAATTAGCTGGACGTTCATACATACAACGATCCCATCGTTTGCCTAATGGTGACCGCTAAATGTGACAGGCGTTACCAATTCCCCTCAAAAAATGGGAAGAAACGGCATTTAATAAACCATAATTACAGGGCTAATTAAATACCGAATGGAAGAACAACAATATCAGCGACTGGAGGAGAAGAAGAAGATAGATCATTCTTCCTTATTCACGAATATTAAAGGTCATGGATGGTGGTGTGCTAGACGAGTACACATACAAAATAATACTTACCGAAATATTGGCGTGTGTGGTCGCAGCAAATCAATTAACAAAGGTAATGCAATGTCGATGGCCAGTCTCTGCCCCCTATAACCACGGCTGTCCACAGCTTATTAGAGTTAGGAAAATAACACTAGTTTACAGGAATTTTTGTGAAGGAGATTTTATACTACATAGGTAGCAGGGAATTCAAGAGTGTATAATAATAAAAATTGAATTATAGGACTTACGTGTCAATAGCTGTTAGAGGAAAGGTTCGGAGTACTCTTATATACGTCTTACCACAGGCCCTTCAAACTACACTGATAGAAAAAGCTTCGTCATTCGTCAAAAGTCAGCTAACTATCTATGAATTTGTTCGTCGCCATGACGAATCTCTGTTTATGTATACTAGAACAAGAACTATTTAGTGGAATAAAAAAACCCACAGGGTGATTACATATCATCCCTACGATGAATTGTGCTCATAAATAAAAAATGATATATACCCTCCTCTCTAAGATGAGGGGATAAATATGGGGATTTATTTGATTTATAATACAAATATCAATAAGTGTATATATAACATATAGCAAAAGGGTAACGCATCAAAGGAGTGGCCTAAGACCCTAAGTTTATGCGGAGGAAATCCGTTTTAGAACACATTAAGTCATTTTACTTATGTCCGTCCATCCGTAAGCCTGACTGGAGCGAACAATAACCCTCGAAACTATAGTTTCCACAGATTAAACAGAGATTCGTCAGGGCGACGAACAAATTCATCAATAGTACGTTAGCTGACTTTTGACGAATGACGAAGCTTTTTCTATCAGTGTACAGCAAGATAGGATTTCGATAATGGTCTTTGTATTACCCCGAGATATAATGTACCAACAACTGCCCCAGTCTCTTGGGGGTATTAAAATGACTTTCTCTAATAGCACAAAATACTTAGGTCTTTAAATATACAGGAAGTTATACTTTAAACCCAACATTCTGAAAAGGGCCAAGAAGGCTGTGGTAGTAGTATGTATCTGTAAAAGGGCAATAGGAGAACGTTTATAGGCTGTATACGGCAGTAGCCAGATCGATATTGCGGTACGACATTGTCGAACTGAGGAAACAGTCACTCTACTCAGGAAATGTCTACGGACATAGTGCCAGGGCATTGTAGACTGCATTAGAACTGAACTACTTCTTTAACAATAAGTACTATGTTACTTTTATACCTGATGGATCAGAATGGAAGGGTTGTATGCCAAGACATAGGAGATTATTTAACTTTTATACATACGGTTCAATAACCAAGTAGACCTTTGATTCTTTTCTAAAGAACTTGAGCTACCCATTGCAAAAAGACTGCCTGATCGCTGTAGTGTTTTCCATGCAGAAATCTGAGCTATTAGAAGGGTAGCAGAATGACTGTACATTAATGTTCTGGCTCTAATCTGATAGTCAGGTTGCTTTCAAGTCCCTGGAAACTTCAAACTCAACACACAAACTGCCCACGATTGTCGCAGATCTCACAACGAGAAGGCCGAAAAGTTCAACAATCACCTGATATGAGTGCCGGGCCAGAAAGACACACCATGGAAATACAAAGCAGATTAACTTGCAAGGCTATGACATAATTTACACGCTGCACGTCAACTGCAATATGTGGACACGCCTCTAGCGACCTGCAAGCTCTTCTTGAGAGATAGTGCCCTTACGGCAACAAATGACAGGAACTGTCAGGCAGTCAGAAAAAAGTATAAATTTCAGGCTAAGGTGGACCTGCAAACTCCAAACGCAGCAAAGCCCCGCTGTCGTTACCTCTATCGGGGTTATACTTAAAAAAATTCTAAATAATAAAAGTTTTTTCAGTGGAATTTAAAAAATATACAAAAAAAATCACTATAAAAATATTTTTTGTTTTGGTTTCATCAAATAGTATGCCCCAACCTACACTAAAAAAGTTTTTAGGTCTCGGATAAAAAAAAAATGTTGCATTGTGTTATCTTTAAGAAGTAAATGGCAGGCATTTACTTATAGATCCAAATAAATAATTCATATACTATCCCCACAGTTTTATGTTTTCTTTAATTTTCAAAAACAAAACTCTTAAAAAATCACCCACTATAGGTTAGGTTAGGGTGCCAGCCGTATTTTTTATACAAGCTCACATAGACCAGTTTAGGTCCCTAGTGTTACCACGGGCTGAAATGCACCTCATCGAAACCAACCTGTTTGATATACAAATTTGTTGATAGTACGAATAACTGTACTGGAAAGATCGTTTACTCAGAGCGGGGCAGTAGCATAGCAAGTGCTCAACGCTCTCCACTTCTTACTCATCTCCTCAGCCTCTGCAGAAGTCATTAGAGTCAATACCCAATCTTTTGGCGTGTTCGCCGATCAAGCAGTGTCCCGTCAGAACTGATACTAACGTAGACAATCTTTGTCTAGCTACCCTGCAGGTGCCGATTTCTGTCCATCTTTCGTTGGACTGCCTGATTGCCTCTTGCCTAAGCCAAAGCTTGCACGTGGATAGTGGCGCACCTATATATGCAAATTCTTCGAGAATTTGTAATGTCCTCCCTTTCCTAGCAAGTTCATCGGCTTTGCAGTTCCCCGGGATATCCCTATGCCCAGGCACTCATATGAGGTGTATATTAAACTGCTCAGCCATCTCGTTAAGAGATCTGCTGCAGTCGAGGGCTGTTTGTGAATTTGGGGATGTTGCCTCCAGAGAATTGATGGCAGGCTGGCTGTCCGAGTAAATGACAACGCCGGTGTTGGTTACTATGTTGCGACTCAGCCACTTGGCTACTTCCCATATTGCCATTATTTCGGCTTGATAGACACTGCAGGTATCTGGCAGTCTGTGAGCTATATCCAAACTAACTCTGCACAGTGTACTCCGAAGCCAACCTTTTCATCAAGCTTCGAACCATCCGTATAAAAGTGGAGATGGTTTCTATTACCTGGTTTTCTTCCAACCCATTCATCTCTGGCGGGAATCATAGTGATGTAATTTCTCTCGAAGGTGTACACCGTTGGTATATAGTCCACTCGGTGATTTACCATAGCACTACACTTTGATATCCTCATGTGACCGTAGTTTTTGTACCTCCACATTGATAGGCAGTTTAATTTTATTGCCGCTTTGGTTGCAACTTCTCTCGCCACTATATTAATCGGCAGTATATGGAGTAGGGCTTGTAGAGACTACGTCGCTGTAGTCCTTAAGGCTCCGCTTATGTTCAGGCAGGCTGTTCTCTGAAACTTTGTTAGTAGGTTGGGTATAGTGAGATTGTCAGTTGCCGTCCACCATACCACAATGCCGTATAACAGTACAGGACGAAGTACTGCTATATATATCCAGTGGACGATTTTAGGGGAGAGGCCCTCCCGCGACCCTACAGCCTTTTTGCAGGAATATAAGGCGACGTTGGCCTTCCTTACACGTTCCAATACGTTAAGTCTAAATAATAGTTTTCTATATAGAATTATTCCTAAAAATTTTGCACTTTCAGAAAAGACTAGATCTGTTCCATTTATCCGAGGTGGAGGGTCCACATGTGGGACTTTATTCATCCTAGTAAAGAGAACCAATTCTGTCTTGTTTGGGTTTACGCCCAAACCGCTGCTTCTGGCCCATCACCCACTATAACAACAACTACATATTTTTTTGTGTAAACAAGTGTAAACGAAAAATACAAAGTTGGATACCAATAAGTCAATACAAATAATAACGATATTAGTTTGTGAAGAGCGATATGACGATTTGCGTGATTTGTGAAGCTAATGACTTAAACTAAACCACAGAATCTAATAGAACAAAATTTAGCTCCTGCTTGGTGGCGTTCACGGTGAGACGATCAATTCGGTCGTCGTTCATCTACATCAAATGACCATAGAATATTATTATGGACACTGGACATGAATACACTCACACGTATATATTTCCGCATCTGTTGAAAAAGCAGCATGGGCGCAAGAGATCCCAGTCCAGTGAGCATTTTCAATTTAGAAAAATGTATACAGTTGCACACATGACGCTCTTAGGACTGACCCCTAAGTATTGACCCTTGTCATCAATTTTGTATTTGCTTTTAGGCCTCCTTCTAAGATGCGCAACATGCACTGCAACAAACAACGCGTGTGTGTGTGTGCGTTGCACTGAAGAATGGATTATGGATTACACCCATGCCCATGTTGTTGGTCGTTCTGGCCTTATGGTTGTCCAGTTGGTTGGTATGTGTCCGCCCGTCCTTCCGTCTGTCCATCAGCACGTTCTTGTGTCCGTCCCAACGCGTTGGAGTGGTTATGAAAGTTAAATATTTGCAACATTCTTCTTCTTCTTAATATTGTCGGCGTGGAAGAATAATCATTTGACCATAGGGGTTTTCTGGCGGGAGACATGGGTTATGGGAAATTTAATTTGTCTTTTACTTCAAATGGTAAAACAAATGGCTTCTGAGGTAGACAATTGATTCTCATATTTCGATGAACTTTGGTCTGCAAAATTGCGAGATATTTTTCAGCATAATATATAAACCAAAGTATTCCATTAAAACTAACGAACTTTTATAGATAATTTGGATTATTTAACCTAAAAGTATAGAAGCACTCAAATCTCTATCAAATAACACTGTGCAACAAACCGACAAAATGTTAACAAACATCTTCTTTATTTGCCTATCCGTATACGGATTTTAGCGAATTTTTTACAATTACAATTGAAATGAACATTGTAAATATATAAGGACTGTGCACGAAAAAAATTGTACACACTTCTTTAAATAACATTTTTTTGAGTGGATTGATTTATCCAGAATTTACGATGTTTTAAATAGAGCAGTATTCATTTTTATTATAAATTTTGAGTTACATTTAATAACTATTTTTTTAACAATTTAGAATTTTGCAGAAATCCCTGCCATCACGATATTAATAATGGTGCTTGGTACTTTATTGGAGCATGTGACACACATTCTTTTCAACTAAGCGACAAAATTTGCTATTCTTTTTGTGCAAAAATTTTGCAAAGCACGAACCATAGTACATTTGGGTGGCCGTGTTGTGGCCGGGATTACAAATTTTCTCATCTGGGGTATATCCAATGACGGGATACGCAGTCCAAACAGCCTTTGCGTGGCCGGCCTTCGGTCGGGGTCAAATATGTTGTCTTCTGGGTACGAGTATGTCCAAAGACGGCAATAGTGTAACAAACTTTTGTTGTTGTCTAGTGTAATTTATATACACAATTAACCTTCAATATATATTTTTTGTTAATTATCAATGAACAAATTGTAAATTAAACTGATTTTTTATAATTTAATTTTATGATTTCCCTGAAATAAAAAATAAAATCCACATAAAAAATTTTCCAAATCTCATCTTTGAATGATCAACACAGGGCGTGCTAGCATTTATTAAAAGAAAACGAACCCAAGAAATGAGAAGAAATCATTATTTAAAGCATCTTTTCTAAGTAAATACAATAAAATTTAATTATTATTACCATTCTACAATTACTACAAACTACAGAAAAGCCAACAAATACAATCAACAGAAAATAAAAGAAAACTACAAAAACACAGAGTACTAATTCATGTTTCAAAACAACATTAACACTTAGCCGAATATAAAAAAATGCACAACATACACACGGAGGAGAAAAATCACAAGAATTTTGTGAACATTTGGTTTGTTTACAAAAACACCTCAGCGCGCAATACATGAAATGAAAACATTGACGATTTAATTTATTATAAACAAATCATACTTAGAAATGCTAAGAAATTATTTTTAGATCACACAAACCAGTCACACACACACACATATACCTCACTCGTAGCCGCATTCATTCTCACCCGGGCAAATGATGTCGAACCAAGTGGTCTGTCTATCCGTTCTGCCCATCTATCGATTGTTATAACGTACATTGTGAATCTTTTACATTTTACGTTTACGTTGACAAATCAACAACGGGTGTGGATAAACTATAACCTTATTCGTTGTCAAGTTACATTGTTGAAATGTTATAAATGAAGTCATATTTACGAAGAGCGTATCTTCGACACGACGCAATATGTTCTATCAAAAAACAAAATCACAATTGATTTGTGCACAAACAGTATGTGACAGATAATATAAGTGAGAGTCTGGTCTCCACAATGACAGCAGTGCTTTGGCGCATTTTCAGTTTAGGCCGGGTCACATCAGCCTGGAATGTATAAAGTTCCTGACTAGTGACCACCTGTCATTTGTTTCCGTAAGGGCACCATCTCTCAAGAAGTGCTTGCAGATCTCTGAATTCCCTGCCCACATATTCAAGTTCCCCTGGAGCACATAAGGTAGTTCCTAGTTATACAAGTTCATCTGCTTTGCAGTTCCCTGGCATGTCTCTTTGCCCGGCACACTTATCAAGTGAATATCTCGTTAAAAGAATATCTCGCGAAAATCGAGAGCAATTTTTGAATTCAGGAATATAGTTTCCAGGGACTTGATGGGAACCTGACTATCAGCGAAAATATTGATACCGACTTTGGTCAGAAATTTATTTACAGCCACTTCTATACAATTTAGTAGCAAAGATTTCTGCCTGTTAAACACTACAGTTATCAGGCAGTCTTTTTGCAATTGTCAGCTCAAGTTCCTCAGAAAAGACTCCAAAGCCCACTTGGTTGTTGAGTTTGGAACCGTTTGTATACTCTGTCCGGGGATACGACCATTCCAATCTGATCTATCAGGTATATATAAGAGTAAGATACTTCTCTTAAAAAAGTGGTTCAGTCGTGGTGTAATCAACAGTGCCTCTCTGACCATAGTGACAGTTTCCTAAGTCTAATCGCAGTACCTAACCTAACCTAAATGCAGTATAACATTTAGTGGCTCACTTAGTGTCGTTCTCAGCGCACCAGTAATACATATAGCATCCATTAGCTGAACCTTGTTTAGCATCGCGCAGAAGGTGGATTTCTGCAGAGTCGTACACCAGACGACAATGCTGTATAGGATTATCGGTCTAGCTACTGCCGTCATGCTGTATGAAGTCTCTAAGAGTACTCTCAAACGTCCAGCTAGCAGATACTGCCACTTCATCTGCATAGGCAACAACCCTTACACTCATCATCTCAAGAGAAAACAGAATATTGTTCATGTAGGATTTCCATTTCAGATGAGCCAGAACACCCCCATGGGCAGTTCCCCTGTGACAAATCTGTGGAGGTCAGTTCACCTCTCAACTAATTTTTGCGCTGCTTGAGTTTTTCCTTATATCAGTTCCAGTCCTGTGGGGGGTGGCCTTCACCTTATTAAAGAATTTTCTATAGCACTTCCTCTGCATAACTATTTGAGACGTCCGCCATTGTGTTATTTGCCCCTTGCCTTTAGTTTGGGACATGCGTTTGTAGCGAGTCATCCATGTGCAAATCATTAAAATTTCTCTTTAAAGGATGGGTATTCTTGCCATAGGAAACCGAAGTGCCAGGTGATGCTGCCACCTAAGGATGACTAGGCTTGTTGTCAGGCCTAGTTTTATCATGTATTACTTGTAGTCGTCGTCGTTTTCATTGTAACTGTATCGTTATCAGTTCTAGTCTTCGTGGTCGTATCGGTTTGAAGTTGTTCTTGTAATTTGTCTGTTTTTGTTTGTTTAAAGGGGTTTATGTACGTCATAGCCTCCAAAAATAACAAAGTATCAAAGACCAAAAGCAGCCATCAAAACATAGTCTATGGTAACCCTTGACTGCGATCCGAAAAGTCCGGTGAGCAGGATACACACGGCACTGCGGACAATACAGGGGAGATACATGTCCACCACAGCACAGTCCTGTTCTGTGCCGTTTAAAGCGCCTCAACCCAGTTGCATCATTTCGCAGGACAGTTCGCAAGTTCACATTCATTAATTTGCACTCGAACCATACACAATCAGATCACCCCATAAATATTATGAGTTGATTTTATGTCAACTGATCGAATTTTTGAAACCGACGTCTTCCGATCGTGATGAAACTTTCACCAATTTTAGTCGAACTCCTCGAGTGTTGAATTTAGACATGGATAGAATTCCAACCCATATAACTAATTGCAGTCTGGGTACACCTAAATGTATCCTAGATAAAACTAACGCTTTCCGCCTAATTTTGACCCACTAAATCGAACAGCATTGGTCGATTTTTCCTGTGACATAGCGTTTTCGTGATATTTAGCCACAAAGTTTTTTGGGTAAATAAAGAGGTTGGTACATTCAGACACAATTCTACTATATAAGGCTTCGGAAAAGATGTTCCATGTCAAGGAAAAAATTTAAGGGGACACTTCAGGAAGTATTTATCTCAAAACACCCCTGCCACCCCTTACCACTATCCAACTCTGCGAGTTTGAGGGTGTTGAATTTATACATGTTTTTCAAACCGCCCAAAATCGATGCCCATTCTAAAAAATCTATGGATAAATGTAGAAAATAGGTCTTTTGGTAGAGGTAAAGGATTTTAAAAAAATCTTTTTTTTTTTAATTTCGTTTAAATAGCGATTTTATTTGTTATTTTTATTTATATTATGTACATTTGAGTTAATTAACATGTCACGTTTCATTAGAAGTAATCGTGAGTTCTTTGTTGACGTTTGTAGATTTCGGAATCGGTTTCTCTAATGAGGAACCAAATATAATCTCCCATAATTCTTTCAACCCAGTGCCCTTGGTAACGCCGCTCGATGGACTTCATTTCTTGGTGAAACTTTTCGCCATGTTCGTCACTTACGTTCGCAAAGATTCTCGGAGAAAAACTTTAAATGAGAATGCAAAAAATTAATTTTGAGGGACATATTTACACCCGTTGGAATACATAAAGCGGAAAATAAGTTAGAAGAATACATACATATGTGTTATATACAAAAATATAGACATTAATATATATTTCTTACCAATCTTTTCATAATTTTTTAACAATTCATTAGTCATTGCGGGCTTTTATTGGATCCAAGGAAATTTGAAACTACAAGCTTAAACGACCTCCATGCTGCAATTTCATCCGACGTCAAGTAAGACTCGAAATTTACATCTTTCTATAGTTTCCTTATTTTAGGTCCATCAAAAACGCCTTCTTCGATTTTTTGAAAAGAAAGACTTTTAAATAAAGTTTTTTTAATATGAGAGTGAATTGCCATCTTTCCTTAAGGCTTTTACAAAATGTTTAAAAAGCCCCAGTTTAATATGCAGTGGTGGCAAAATAATGCATTCTTTTTGGACGAGAGGTGTGTATTTTATGTTGTTTGCACCCAATGTAATGTGTTTTCTTGTTGGAAATTTCTTTCTTCTGTAATGATCTTCGAGAGCACGGCTATCCCAGAGGCATAAAAAACAGCAATATTTTGTATATCCACTTTGCATTTAACATATCCTCCCAACTACTTTTAAATCGCAACACATTTTCCAGTCATGTTGTTCATATTTTATGTATTTTATCAATTTAGACAGTGTTTCGTATGATTCCTTAGTGTTGACAGCATGAGCAATGGAAATTGACGGTTTCTGATTTCTTTACTGCTGTCAACAAATAACCACCAAAACTTTGAATTGTATGTTTGATTAAGTTCCTCGAACAATCCGGGAATGTCCTTGCAAAAGCATCTGTTATCCACAGTTGTATAAAATTGTTTGTAAGGTATATCATGGACTCTATAATATAATATGTTAACATCTGTGGCCAAAATATTGTGCTGTTTCATCGGAGATGCAAGTAGTTCTGCTTTATCTTTGGTCAGTTCCAAATCTCTCACTAGATCAATGAGTTGAACTATACTTGGACACTTGGGAATTTGTATTGTTTCCGAATGTGCAACTGGCAAAGTGACAGATTTTACTTCAGCGTAATTCCAGCGAATGCTCCTTCCTACTCCAATCTAATAACTTGGACAAAAATAGCAGTCCGTATCGTGAATGAAAGGTTGTCTCCAAATCATGGTCATTCCAAATTGCACGTGATGCCTACAATTAAAACGTTTATTCCACAAAACATTGTAATACATTAATTTTAAAGTACTTACCGCATGCTTCCACTACTCCATCGAGTAAGATTTACATGGCACGAACTACACAAAATACTAGGTGCCCACGGTTCGTTCATATTTTGAACTCGTATACCAAAATATTGCACATACATTTCTTCTATTATTTTACTAAACGCACGTCGATTTTTTATACCCTACACCACACTGTGGTACAGGGTATTATAAGTTTGTTTCACGGCAGATGTTTGTAACACCTGAAAATAACACAGCTAGACCCACCTTAAAGTATACCGATCGACTCAGAATCACTAGCTGAGTCGATTTAACGATGTCTGTCCGTCCGTCCGTCCGTCTGTCCATGTAAAGTTGTTCGTCGACTACAGGTCGCAATTTCACTCCGATCGTTCTGAAATTTTGCAGTTTAGAATATTTCGCCGCTGTTAAGATCGCTATTGAATTTGGTTGAAATCGGTTCAGATTTAGATATAGCTCCCATATATATCTTTCGTCCGATTTTGCTCTTTAGTCCTGTAGAAGCTGTATTTTACATCCAATCATTTTGAAATTTAGAATGGTAGAGTTTCTTGATCCACTTGATCCAACACTACCGAATTTGAAGAAAATCGGTTAAGATTTAGCTATAGCTCCTATATATATGTTTCGTCCGATTTGGCCCTTTAGTTCTATAGAAGCTGTATTTTACATCCGATCGTTTTGAAATTTAGAATGGTGGAGTTTCTTGATCCATGAACCAACATTGCCGAATTTGAAGAAAATCGGTTGAGATTTAGCTATAGCTCCCATATATATGTTTCGTCCGATTTTGCTCTTTAGTCCTGTAGAGGCTGTATTTTACATCCAATCATTTTGAAATTTAGAATGGTAGAGTTTCTTGATCCATGAACCAACACTACCGAATTTGAAGAAAATCGGTTAAGATTTAGCTATAGCTCCTATATATATGTTTCGTCCGATTTGGCCATTTAGTCCTATAAAAGCTGTATTTTACATCCAATCGTTTTGAAATTTAGAATGGTAGAGTTTCTTGATCCATGAACCAACATTGCCGAATTTGAAATAAATCGGTTAAGATTTAGCTATAGCTCCCATATATATGTTTCGTCCGATTTGGCCCTTTAGTTCTATAGAAGCTGTATTTTACATCCAATCGTTTTGAAATTTAGAATGGTAGAGTTTATTGATCCACGAGCCAACACTACCGAATTTGAAGAAAATCGGTTAAGATTTAGCTATAGCTCACATATACATGTTTCGTCCGATTTGGCCCTTTAGTTCTATAGAAGCTGTATTTTGCATCCAATCGTTTCGAAATTTAGAATGGTAGAGTTTATTGATCCATCAACCAACACTACCGAATTTGAAGAAATTCGGTTAAAATTTAGCTATAGCTCCCATATATATGTTTCGTCCGATTTGGCCCTTTAGTTCTATAAAAGCTGTATTTTACATCCAATCGTTTTGAAATTAAGAATGGTACCAACACTACCGAATTTGAAGAAAATCGGTTAAGATTTAGCTATAGCTCCCATATACATGTTTCGTCCGATTTGGCCCTTTAGTTCTATAGAAGCTGTATTTTGCATCCAATCGTTTTGAAATTTAGAATGGTAGAGTTTATTGATCCATCAACCAACACTACCGAATTTGAAGAAATTCGGTTAAAATTTAGCTATAGCTCCCATATATATGTTTCGTCCGATTTGGCCCTTTAGTTCTATAGAAGCTATATTTTACATCCAATCGTTTTGAAATTTAGAATGGTAGAGTTTCTTGATTCATGAACTACACCACACTGTGGTACAGGGTATTATTTAAGTATAAAATGTTCCAAAAGTAAATTTATGTAAACAATTTATACATGAATTACAAAATTTATATATCGGAGTTATTCAATATTACGAGAGTGGTGTAGGGTATTATATAGTCGGCACCGCCCGACTTTAGCCTTTCCTTACTGGTTTAATTACATATTTTCCGCAGATGTAGCAGAAATTGTCGGAATCATTTACATATTAAAAAGTTCTTTGCCTTTTACTCATACTTCGAAATATAACTTTATAATATTTTTCAGAAAATTTACTTATCTCTTTAAGGCGCTGAATTACACTAATTTATTAATAAGAAATTTCATTCATCAATTCCGGGTTTTTGGTACATAAGTTGCAGTACCTGTAGCTGACATATAGTTTGCTTCGAACGTAGAAACCCAATATTTTCAAGACTGCCGCGTACTACTTTGTATTGCGTACATGTAATTTTACTACTAGTATATACGACTGGGATGTCCATGCCCCTAAAAGGCGTAACTGAATGGAAACCTCATAAAAAAAAACACAAATATTGTTGAATGACCCTCTTCCTGAGCGGATCTCATCCAATATAGCTCTCACATTGCATGTTTTATGGAGGGTTACGAACGGCCATAAAACCTATATAATGTCTGCCAGCAATCCTCATAAAATAAAATGCAACTGCAATGTCTCTTATATGACTCTCTCACATATGGCGAATACAATATAAGAAAAAACACCATTAAAAACGGAAAAATATGAAACAAGATTTTTTTGAATTTCCCTAACATTTAAAAATGAGATAAAATAATTTTTTTCGACTTTTGTTATATTTTTTATTGTTTTTTTTGAACCAGGAAAATGAGTTTTAAAAAAAAAATCATGTTTTTTTATATTTTTGACGGCTGTTACTAAACCAAAGATTCTACGTGAAAGTTATACAGGTTGCATGATATGTAATGCAACAAAGTAAAGCGCTATATTTTTCTAATTTTTTTTTAAAATTTTATTGCTCAAAAGCAAAACATGTCGGAAATAACATACAATTTTAGAAACAGTTTAGATTTGTTCGAATTGGCCACCTTTGGCACCAATTGTGGCCTTCAAACGGCCGACAAACCCATCACACGCTGCACGAAAGTGGCTCTGCGGTATTTTGGCCCATTCTCGGCGAAGCGCCGTCTTGAGATGATCGATACTTTGGTATTTTTTAGTGCGAACCTTACTCTCTAAAATGCCCCAGGCGCAAAAGTCCAATGGATTGAGATCCGGAGATCTTGGTGGCCATTGTGCGGTAGAAATGAAGCCATTTAACCCATTATTGGTTGACGCGTGCTGAGTGCGATGGTGCTGAGTCCTGTTGGAATGTCCATGGTCTGCGGCCGAAATGTTTGTCTGCCCAGGGCTTCAATACTGTATTTAGGACATTTTCCCGATAATATTCGGTATTTATTTTGACCCCATGGTCGATGAATACGAGCGGGGAGCGACCACCGGCCGTTACGGCGGCCCACACCATTACCATCGGCGGCGCTTGAGTTCTGGTGGCCAATCGAAGGTGTAAATTTTCAGCTGACCTCTTTGGCAAGTAAACCCGATCATTTTGTTTGTTCACAAACTGCTCAGTTTGGAATGGCTTCTCGTCGGAGAAAACCAAATTCGGTAACTGGCCACTTTCGTGCAAGCGAAGTAATTCCTTGGCTCTTTCCAGTCTAACTTTTTTTTGTGCATCGGTGAGCTCTTGCACTTTTTGGAACTTCAATGGCTTTAGTCCAAGCTCATTTTTTAATATGTGTTGTATCCGTTCTCGCGATATGTTCAGCTCACAAGCAATTTTTCTACAACTGCGGCGTGGATTTCGATCAAATATGGCCTTCACTTTTCGGATCATTTCTGGTGTTGTTACCGTTTTTTTTCGTCCACTTTTTAGACGCGATGCAACACTGCCAGTATCACGGTAACGAGCAATGGTACAAAAGATTTATTCACATTTAAATGCTGGAGGGCTCTAATGATAGCCACTTGTGTTTTTCCACCCAAATATAAAGCAATCACACTATCACGCTTGAATTCCATCACGAATAACTTTTTTTCTGAATGCGATAGATCAAAATGCTTTTGTAAGCTTGTAAACAATAAAATGAACTGTCACTGAAATAAATCTGTCAGCTATCAGACTAGCGGTTTAGAAATAATAGCAATCTGAAGTTGGTTGCAATACATATCATCCACCCTGTATTTGCAGCATATGTAGCCCTCATAATTCCCTTTAATTTAACGCATAACATGGCTCAATCAGGCTTATAAAAATTATGGTCCAACTAAATGTACTTTCCATGAAAGTTGGAATTTTAAAAAAAAAATACCACAAATTTTTTTTTTTAATATTTTTTTCGTGTTTGTGACACCAAATTACACCACAAACTGTTATCCACATCCCTTGGACAAAATTGTTGTTGCATAGTGTAATTATTATTTAGCAATGTCCGACAGTCTGTATATCCGCGTGTGTTTGAAAGCATGCTACAGTTCGTAATAATTAAAAATATATTTATCAGATATATTTGTTATACATAGTTATAGGTCTTTTGGGATTGAAAATTATCGGTATTGGTTAATGTTTCGAATAACAATATAGAGTTTGCTTCCAAATATGTCTCTTTATGCCATAAAAACCTCACTTTTTAAGAAATTTTGATGAAACTTTGCATTTTAGTTTAATATATATGTCCAAGACCTAAAATGTTTTACTTTGTACAGACTGAAAGTTTTTTTTAATTTTTTTTTTCCAAAATTCCAACGGACATGGCAATAACCATTTATTTATTCTTGGGAACTATAAAAGCATTACACTGTAAAAAATGTCAAATGTGCATATGTTTGCACAGGCATCGAAGTTATAAGCCGGTAACTTTTTGTGCAAAATGATCCATTTGTATGGGGGATACCTAAAGGGGCGTGGCAATAACGCCCATTTTTCACGTGACTATAGGTACTGTTAAAGCATTACACTCCACTCCAATTATAATCATTTGTATGGACCTAAATAAAAGTTATAAGCCGTTTACTTTTTCTGAAAAATGTTCCCTTTGTATAGGAGGTACCAAAAGGGGCGTGGAAATGTTCGCCCATTTTTCAAAAGTGGTAGTGACTAAGAAACTACCCAGTAGACTTTTTGGCCTTTGATGACATTGTCGTCAATGATCATGTCATGCAGGACTTAAATCACATAAACTTTTCTTCAATGACAACATAAGTGAAAACTTCATTCCATGACAAAGTGTTGCATAGAAGATGTTGAGGACACACTGCAAGACAAAGTTCAAGATTGTCGGGCATGACAATCTGTTGGCGACAAATTCGGTGACAGCATCGTGCATCTGTTTCTTAATGAGAATATAAGCGATACCGTTATGCATAATATAGACGTCAGTAAGCGCAATGTTCTAGCATTGCCGACGTATCATAATGGAAGCACGCGAGATTTGCAATTCGAGGATTCGAGGACAGATCAAGACATTTCCAAATTATTACAAGGTAAATAAAAAAATCAAATTTACATATGAGAATTAGAAGAGACAACGACTTAATATAGGAATTGTGACATTAAACATTGGCAACAGCCTGAAGAAAACATATTTTTTCAATATTTTCTTATACATATATATGATTAAAGCCATTGTCCATTAATTTATCGTCAATGATTTGCTGCACGACAGTGCCCATTCATTAATTAATGATTTGCAACAAGATAGTGTCTTGCACGACATTTATGGCACTTGTGTGAAAATGTCGTCGAGTATTCTCTTTGCCTGTCCTCTAAGTGTCTTCAACCATTTATTAAGGGTCTTGCACCCGCTTCAGGGATGTCTTTAAGACATTCCCTACTGGGTAATACTACGTGTGAAATTCCTATCGAAAGACGGATGGACGGACGGACCGATTTCCGCCAAATATTCTTGGGGTCTCTCAGGTCATTCCTTCGATCAGATTTTTCCAAATTAAATTTTTTTATCAGTGACACTTACTAAACTTACACTTATTAAGCATTTGTAGCCCTCATATAAAATCGGAAATTAAAAAAAATAGTTTTCATATTTTTTTCGTGCTTGGGACACCATATTACATCTGAAAATGTAATGCACAGACATTCGGCAAAAATTTTGTGGCATAGATTATATTAAAAGAGGACCTATAGTATTGTACGCGAGGAAAATGTTTGTCAAATATCAATATTTGTTTAACATATGATATGTTTTGAAACCAATTAGGTAAGGGTAAGTGGGAAAACTGGTATCGCATTTTTTCAGATTAATAGTTCTCCAAGAGTCCTCTTTATTTCGTCCCTCTCCTAAACATGCCTAACCTTGCTGATTTCACAGGAAATTTCGAGTCAGAAAATCTCGAGAACAAGAGCTAACCTAAACTTTAATTTCAAATTGACATTATTCTAATTTTCGACACCTTTTAAATGTACATATATATATGTATACAAAATTTCAATGAAAAATGCTGTGATTTTCTCAGTTCACTTCATTATGTAAAAGACGAAGGCTTGCGGATTAGCAATTATGGGGTCGAATCACTGTGGGCGGCATTTTAACAATTGCACAATTACGTTAACCACAGGAATATTCACTAAAGCGTCCCACCTGATATTTCAACAAATTCTGAAAGAAAACAATCAACACTTCAGTTTGGACATTGAAATTAACGGCCATTTTCACTTGAATCAACAATAGAAGATCAACCCTATTTGTTTATATGTATTCTTAAAATCTGATTTTATGATGAGATGAATGACGAACAAATTGTACATGGATCAAGAGCCAACACAGACAACGCACCGAAAACCATCTAACCAACCATCCAGCCAATTTTAAACAATTTTCCATAAAAATGAACTACTGATGATGATCAATGATGGACATAAACTTCAAAATTGTGCACCGCATGAGTCCAAAGCATGTGTACAGATGATGTCCGTCCTCCTGACATGGACGAAGAATATCTATATAAGTGTAGTTTGATGTGTTCTATACTAGAATTGAAATATAGTGGGGAAAAAACATTACAAAATTCGAAAAACACTAAAACTAATTACACAATCTCGCACACTTGGAAGCCATAAGGAAGAAATGGGTAAAAAGTTCAAAAAGATCTTAGCGACAAGACACGTAGCCAAATGGACAGTTTAGTTGGAGCATGGTAGTGGAACTTATCCCAATAGCCCCACACCATGGTGTTATCATCAGCTCATCCTCTATGTGATCGTAGAATCTCATAATTTTTCACTTCAAATTAGAAAAATATAAGTATTTGATTTGTACTCTCACGTTATTTAGAATCTATTCAATACTAGTGCGAATACTTCAGGTTTTTATTAAGACGTTGTTTTAGACAGTCTCTAGTGTTATTTAAGCAAATAACAACAAAATAAAATTTATGAAATGTAATGTGTATAATAACGTCTGGCCTGGCTGTCAGGTCATAAAATTAAGAGTTGCTGAAATATTGCCTCAGTTCGAACGCACAACCACAAACAATAAACGAAAATTGTTTTTTACCCTAAAATAGGTTCATATATTTTGCGCAATCACAATTTTAATTCCATATTGCCGCTTTCATCGCCCGTCTCTACCCCACCACTCCAAAAGTAAACAACATTCGCGGTGAAATGCCTTAAGAATCAGAAAAAATCTTAGGTATTTATAAAATGTGAGTCTCAATCATTTGTGAAAATAAACAAATGAACAATGTTCCCGAGAACGGCAAACAATGGTCACCTGATGGCATGGAGGTGTTCTAACCGGTGGGCTAAGTGACCAGTCTTGCCAGATGTGACGATTTTCGTAGTTTTGATGTATTTAATGCAAATGATGGCATGACTGAAAAATAATATGGAAAAAATCAACAGAGCTAACAAATATTTAAACAAATATACATAAATATGTTTTCCTTGTTTATTGGAGAAGACATTTTGTACAGTGTTATGGTTTAATAGTACCTACAATACAGTGAAAAGAGGACATTATTGCCAAGCTCCTTTTGGTACCTCCCACACAAATGGATCATTTTGTACCAAAAGTTACCAGCTTATAACTTTAATACCGGTGCATACAAATACTTGAAATTTTGTACAGTGCAATGTTTTTATAGTACCTAGAGTCTACAGAAAAGTGGCCGTTATCAGCACGCCCCTTTTGGTACCCCCCACACAAATGGACCATTTTACACCAAAAGTACATACTTTAAAGTTTTTTAAATGCAATTTAAATTGATAACAATTTAATTACAACAAAAAGTAAATAAATTTACTAATATTTTTTTGGGACTCAAGGTGAGGGGATCCATAAGTCGGTTAACCCGAGTGAACTTTCTTACTTGTTTACACAACTTTTGATACAAATTCTTTGATCCATATTTTTCACAGCAGAAAATCGCCGAACAAGCAAAACACGCCTAACTGTTAGTTCTTTCACAAACAAATTAAACAAAAACTAACTTAACTAAGAACATATGGTCGAGACAAATGTGTCAATATAAAACGACGCTAATCGAATGCACGTAGCCCGAGGAATTTCAAAATGCGTCTTTTCTATTGAACATTGCTCGGGCATAGTCGACGTCTATACGGAACTAACAATCGAACAAACACAAATTCATTTATACGAGTACAGTGGTAGAAAATCAGTTCGTCGCCCTGACGAATCAGTTTCGTCAATATATCTTCGTACTGGTGACGAAAAATTTCGTACATGCGATGTTTTTTACGTCAATCGAACGAACATGACCACCAACCCATGTTTTTTGTCATTTCGAAATTTGTCAAGGGAACGATAAGCCCACGACGAAAAGATTTATTTGACCATTTTGCTGAAAATAAATAAATTTATAGTTTTTACGTTATAGGAGTTCTGATTACCTTAGTTAAATAATTTGTTGTAAATGTTTAAATTAAAAAATCTAATAATGGTGATGAATGGGATTCGTCGTGATGATGAATGGAATTCGTTTTGGTGATGAATGGTATTGGTCGTGGTGATCAATGGGATTCGTCTGTTGGCAAATACATTACTTGATGAGATTTTTTTGATTTAAAATATAAGAAGTAATGAATACTTCTTGTTCGTTTGCTTTTTATTTGAGAAATTTAGTATGCAAACATATTTTGTTGTAATATAATATTATTGATTTTCAAATGAAATGTATTTGCTTAGAAATATATAATATTTAAAAATTTGTGTTACAAATATATTTCCCTGCCAAAGGTGTAACACATCGATGGAGTGACCTAAGAGACCCCCAATAACATTTAACGGAAATCCGTTTTGGGTCATTTGAGCAATGTCCGTCAGCCTGTCCATCTGTCTGTCTGGTTGGTGCGCACGTTAACTTTCGACAGGATTATCCGGTTAACTTAAAATTTGGTAAGGGTCAATTTTATGTTTGTCTCCTCCTTCGAGAACCTGCCCCACGAAAGGTCAAATTTTTGTGAAATATTGATTATCGCATAACTTCAATACTACTACCCAGAATTTTTCACAATTCCACACACCACCTACAGCACCTATAGTCACGTGCAAAATGGCCGAGCATAGCAGGTGCTGTAGTGGAGTGTAGTGCCTTTACAGCACATATAGTCACGTGCAAAATGGTACCTCCCATACAAATGGACCATTTTACACAAAAAGTTAACGGCTTATAACTAGGATACCTGCACACACAAACACTTGAAATTTTGTATTAGTACAGTGTAATGTTGTTATAGTACCCATAGTATAATAAAAAATGGGCGTTATTGTTTGGTATATACCAAACAAAATTGCCAATATAAAAAGATGAATAAATAAATTTTTTATTTTCTCTATTTTTGCAATATGGGTCATAATTCATACATTTATCCATAGACATTTTACAAATTGTGTTCTTCGTTATGATTTTTGCGAATTTTTTTCTATTTTTTGCAGGTTTTTTCGTGCTAACAAAAAACATTTTTTTTAAACAAACGACTTCTAGCCTTCATAATTTCCTTTAATTTAAATGATATCCCGGCTTTATGGAGTTTATAGTTCAAAAAATATGATCCAAATACTAAAGGTACCTCCCATGAAAATTGGAATTTTAGAAAGAAATATTAAAAAAATACTTTACCATTAAAAAAAATTGTTTTGGTTTCATAAAATACTATGCCTCAATCTATACAAAAAAGTTTTTATGTGTCGGACCCAACAAAATTTGTTGCATAGAGTTATTAGAGTCAATACATAGAACAGAAAGGCAAGGAAAGAGGTTAGTTAATTCAGACACAGTTTTAGTATAGAATGTTTCGGAAACGATAATTCATGTCAAAGAACAAAATAAAGGAGATACTCGTATTTCTCCCAAAACACTCGGCACTGCCGCACATTCCCTTACCCCTGATAATCCCACACCAATAATAATGATAATATAATGATGAATTTTTTGGGTAACATATTCAACAAAAATATTCCTTGTAAAAAAGCATTACAAGTTCCTACACTTTTTATCCACATAGTTTGCTGGGTAAACACGGGGTTAGTAAATCCATGCACAATTTTGTATTGAAGGCTTCCGAATGATGTTCCATGTGAAAGAACAAAATAAAGGAGACCCTTCAGGAAGTATTTCTCCCAAAAATGCCTACAACTATGCCCATCCCTTTACCCCTAAAAACTCCCCCTCCAAATAATGATATGAATAGCGTATTTAAATTTAAATTTTGTCGACAACATTTTCTATGAATAGTAAATTTCTATTAACAGTAAATTTCAACAACAGTTTTTATGAACAGTAAATTTCTAAAAAAAAAAATCTATGAACACCAAATTTCGACAAAATTTTCTATGAAAATGAAACTCCGCCAACATTTAGTATGGAAATCAAATTGCAGAGAAATTTTCTGTGAAAATCAAATTTCGACGAAATTTTCTGGGAAAATCAAATTTCGACGAAATTTTCTATAAAAATCTAATTTTAATAAAATTTTGTATGCAAATCAAATTTCGACAACATTTTTTATGAAAATCCGATTTCAATGACAATTTGTATAAAATCACATTTCAAAAATAAGTTCTATGAATATCAAATGTTGACTAAATATTTTATGAACATTCTATAAATATTTACGTATATAATGATAGGCTTTTTTGTTGTCGGGTAATTTTGGTCGGCTCGTATTTTTTACAATAAAACTGTTTAAACTGAGAATCTTAAAATTTATTGTGAATAGTAGGTTAGGTTAGGTTGAAAGGGACGCCCGTCAGAATACAACTGACGAGTTCACTCGGTGCCGACAATTCGGTCCATTGTGTTTCCCGTGAGCAGAATAGAAGAATAGAAGAAATAGTTGGTGCTTGACAGACTAGGAAGAGGGAGAGAAGGTTTAGGAAGAGGGAGAGAAGATTTAGGAAGAGGGAGAGAACATCTAGTGACTCGTGCTTTCGTTTGTCTTTGTGGCTTTACTAAACCAGAGAGATTTTCTGATGAAATTGAGAAGGGGTTTGAGCGGTGCATCTGCTAGGTCGTCTAGGTTTTCGAAGAGTCTGTGCCCTAAAAAGGCCAAACGGTACTCTTGCAGTCCTTTGCATGAGCATAGCAGGTGCTGTACTGACTCCTCCTCTTCTTCATCCAAGCAGCTTCTACAGAAGTCTTCGTAAGGAAGCTTCATGCGTGCAGCCATATTGCCTATCACGCAGTGCGCTGTGATGACTCCAGTGAGGATGCTAAGTGTGTTCTTCCTGAAGGACAGCAATTCTTCGGTACGGTTCACATCAATGGATGGCTAAAAGGTTCTTCCAATCCTGCAGTTTGGTATGATATCCCACCTCGATCTGGTTAGTGCTGCTCCGCGTTCGTCGATTTGGTTTTTAAGTTCCACGAACGGAATTTGCACGTCCAGAGTCGCGGTTTCATTTCGTGCGCCGGATCCTATCCTGGCACATTCGTCTGCTAATTCGTTGCCCTGTATGTTGCTATGTCCTGGCACCCAGCAGAGCGTGATTTCGTGCGCCTGAATATGGGTTAAGGATAGAAAGCAGTCCATCGTGCAGCGTGATTTGATAGTTCTAGAGCCCAAGGCCTTGAGAGCTGCCGTACTGTCGACGTAGATCTTAAATTTTTTCGGAGAAATATCCCGTTCCAAAATCTGTTTCGCGGCAATGTTAATGGCATAGATCTCTGCCTGGAAGACTGTGCATTCATCTGGGAGTCTGGTGGAGATTCTGAGATTAAGGGTATCGGAATATACTCCTGATCCCGTGCCCGTCTCCATTTTCGATCCGTCCGTGAAGATTGAGATCTCGTCGTCCTCTATGATGCTATTTGAGGCCCAGTCCTCACGGCTAGGAAACGTTACATTAAAATGTTTACCTCGAATTGTTCTTGGTGCCAAGTAGTCCGTTGGCCTATTGATTTTGTCTGTTATGCCCATGCTTTCCAGGATTGAGCCATGTCCGTGTATTGATGGTATTGATGGCCATTCCTGATTCCCTTAGCCGAAGGGTCACTTTCGCTGCGGTACACTTTATGTATATATCGATTGGTTGAAGGTTCAGCATCGCCTCCAGTGCCATTTGTGGAGCAGATCTGAGGGCGCCAGTTATCCCGACGCAAATCAGTCTTTGCACTTTGGCTAGATGTGAGAGATGTGATTTCTTCATTACCGATTTCCACCATACAACTGATCCGTAGGTGAGTATCGGTCTAATGATCGATGTATACATCCAGTGTATCATTTTCGGTTGCAAACTCCATTTGCGTCCAAACATCTTCTTGCAGGCATAGAAGGCGCATAACGCTTTCATTCCCCTTTCCTCCAAATTCATTTTCCAGGACAGCTTAGAGTGATGCTCAATTACTTAGCTTCTTTCGACAGTTCATGTACCTTTCCCTGTAGTGTAGGGAGCTGATAGTTCGGTTGTGAATAGTAAATAGGACAGGATTGCAACAGAGAATGTTGCTAATTAAAGGATGTAGGTAATAAGAAATATGAGTGTCTTTCATACACACTGTCTACTCTATACATATTGGAAGAAGGAGGACTCATGTGGGATTTAATTTTTTCTGTAGAGTGAAGGCACAAAAACTTCAAAGAACTTTTCTCCAGTGATAAGAGGAAAATGTCGAATGCTATTAAAACTTTACAGTCAATGCGATTCAAATTTCCTTCCACATATTACTGAAATAAAAAGAGATCCACAATTTTCAGGTAAAAAATAAATGGTTAGAAAGTTTTCTTCACACAACATAAATTTCCAATGATATTTGAACTCGTATAAGTATCAACAACATTTTTTTTCATTCCAAGTTTTATCCTATATGTACGTAGGTATATTAAATATTTCCAAAGTTTTTTGTGTTTGGTATTTTCGTCGCCCTATTATCACCTAATGAAACTGCTTCAACGCCAACCCCCATTACATTCCGGACAAAAAATAGTTTGAAGATTTTTCCAAATGATTGTCTGTGGAAATGTTTATACCCCGACACGAGTACCTTCCTCAAAAACGGAAAACTTGCAACACACAAGAAATCGAAAGTTTAAGCAGCTAAGAAAACGGGGGAAAAAACGGCGATAGAAAAAAACTTGTGAAAATGTTACCCGAAAAAATAACATATAAATTTAATTTGTTTATAATATGACTTGATATGTTTACCTAATGAAACAACTAAACGAACAAAAAAACGTCTAAAGAACAGAGAAAGAAGACTGGAGAGAAAAAACGCTAATTACGTAGGTGCCAAAAGCTTCCAAACAAAAATTGTGAACATTTCTTATTTCGATTTAATGACGACGTTAAAAGGTAATGAAACTGATTGGAGGTGAACAGATCATGCAACACAGCCTCCCCCATCCGCTGTTTATAGTAGCTCTCTTGGTTGGCGTTTTTGGTTCGTTTCATTTTTGGTTTTTGGTCACGTCGTCACCTGTATGTGGTATTAAAACGAAACATTGCACAGACTCTACAGAATAAGTATAGTGGTATATAATTCACTTTTGAAAATAGCTGCCAGGAGGAACAAAAGCTTTTCAGAAATTGTTGCTCTAAAATTCAATAATATTGTCGATATTGTTTGGATATGAAGCAATTTTTAATTTGAATACTCTTACACATTTTAAAGCGGTGTTACATATTAATTGAGCAAGTATGAGTCATATGGTAAAATAACAAAAATATTTAATATTTTTTCCTGTCTCCCAAACAAAAATGTTATGGTAATTTTTTTTTAAAAAAATGTCCTTTAAAATTCCAATTTTCTTGGAATGTGCCTTTAGTATTTAGACCCTATTTTTTGAAGTATATGCTCGATAAAGCCGGGATGCGCTTTAGATTAAACGAACTTATGAGGACAACGCATGTTAATAATGATAATAGTGGAAGTAGAAGTTTAGTAACTGTCGTTAAAAACATTAGAAACAATTTTATTTTTTTTCAAAAAGAAAGCTTTGTTTCTATTTTTGAAAGCTAGCATCCTAACGAAGAAAACAATGTCTATTTGAAGAAAATCTATGGATAAAGGTAGAAATTATAGCACTTTTGGTAGAAATATGAGAATTTCAACATAATCCGGTTGTTATGCCGCCACTATTGTTAACAATCGATGGAGGGACCTAAGAAACTCCAAGAATACTTGGCGGAAATACCTTTTGGGCCATTTTAAGTCTGTATGTCTGGTTGGTGCGCACTATAACTTTCGAGAGGATTAAGCGATTATACTTATACTTGACATTTTGTGAAGTGTAATGCTTTCACATTATCTAAAACCCCCGTTAAAAATGGGCGTTATTGCAATGCCCCTTTTGGTACCTCACAAACAATTTTTTTTTTAATTTTCCTATTTTTACTAATGTGTCACAAAAATAAGATTTTTTTAAAAAAAAAAATCAATTTTGTTCTAATTTTTTAACGACAGTTACTAAACTTCAGTGTATATGTGAAGTGCGCTATATTTTTTTAATTTTTTTTTAAATTTTATTGTTTAAAAGCAAAAAATGTCGGAAATAACATAAAATTTTAGAAACAGTTTAGATTTGTTCGAATTGGCCACCGTTGGCACGAATTATGGCCTTCAAACGGCCGACAAAGCCATCACACGCTGCACGAAAGTGGCTCTGCGGTATTTTGGCCCATTCCCGGCGAAGCGCCGTCTTGAGATGATCGATACTTTAGTGCAAACGTCCAGCGGATTGAGATCCGGAGATCTTGGTGGCCATTGTGCGGTAGAAATGAAGCGAGGAACCTCCTTTCTAAGCCATTCTTGGTTGACGCGTGCTGAGTGCGATGATGCTGAGTCCTGTTGGAATGTCCATGGTCTGCGGCCGAAATGTTTGTCTGCCCAGGGCTTCAATACTGTCTTTAGGACATTTTCCCGATAATATTCGGCATTTATTTTGACCCCAATGGTGTGGGCCGTTACGGCGGCCCACACCATTACCATCGGAGGCGCTTGAGTTCTGGTGGCCAATCGAAGGTGTACATTTTCAGCTGACCTCTTTGGCAAGTAAACCCGATCATTTTGTTTGTTCACAAACTGCTCAATTTGGAATGGCTTCTCATCGGAGAAAACCAAATTCGGTAACTGGCCACTTTTGTGCAAGCGAAGCAACTCCTTGGCTTTTTCCAGTCTAACTTTTTTTGTGCATCGGTGAGCTCTTGCACTTTTTGGAACTTCAATGGAGTCCAAGCTCATTTTTTAATATGTGTTGTATCCGTTCTCGCGATATGTTCAGCTCACGAGCAATTTTTCTACCACTGCGGCGTGGATTTCGATCTGGCCTTCACTTTTCGGATCATTTCTGGTGTTGTTACCGTTTTTTTCGTCCACTTTTTGGACGCGATGCAACACTGCCAGTATCACGGTAACGAGCAATGGTACGAGAAACAAAAGATTTATTCACATTTAAATGCTGGAGGGCTCTAATGATAGCCATTTGTGTTTTTCCACCCAAATAAAGCAATTACACTATCACGCTTGAATTCCATCACGAATAACTTTTTTTCTGAATGCAATAGATCAAAATGCTTGTGTAAGCTTGTAAACAATAAAATGAGCTGTCACTGAAATAAATCTGTCAGCTGTCAGACTAGCGGTTTAGAAATGATAGGAACCTGAAGTTGGTTGCAATACATATCAGCCACCCTGTACTCTATCTGGAATGATAGAATGCTACACATTAACTTACAAGATCATTTGAATAATATAAACTATACAAACAATTACACGTAAAAGCAGTGTTAAGTTCGGTCAAGTCGAATCAGGTTATAACCAAAACTGATGATTTAAGGGATCGAGAACTTAACTTTTGTATAATCAAATCATAACTTAAAAATTCCCCAATTGATGGAAATTAGTGGCATCTGTAGCATCAACATTACAGACGGGCCTAAACACTATTAAATGCAAACAACCAAATTTCAGTATAATCGGTGAAAATTTGCAGCTCCAATAGCGTCAAGAAGTAAATTTGGTAGGGTCCTTCATATGGGAATTATAACATATAAATTGTTAAAATACATAAAATATGAACAACATGATTGGAAAATTCGTTGCGATTTAAAAATAAAGGTGGCGCAACAGTAATCCTCCTATCAGAAAATGTTATACATTTTGCGATTGGCCCCTAATGTCAGTTCTGTTTTGACATTTGTGTAGTAAACACATGCGAAATACACGTTAATAAACAATGTTACGCTACACTGCTCCAGAACGCGGAATATTGCTGACTATTTATTTGACCAATAATCGGTCGGTGACTTTGGCACAACGTGAATTTCGTCGCAGATTTCCTGACCGTCCAACGCCTACTGGTGAAACACTGCGACGTTTAGCCGCTCGCCTCGAAGAGACTGGCACAACACGAGATGCTGCCAGGCGTAGCAGACCCCGGAGTAGCCGTTCAGCAGAGTATATTGCTGCTGTAGCCGAGGATGTCATGGAAGCGCCGTCGACATCGACCAGACGACGTGCCACGCAAATGGGTATCAGTCGACGGTCTCTACAGCGAATTTTGGTACAAGATTTGAAGATGTTTCCGTACAAAGTCCAGACGGTGCATCAGCTGTTAGCTGCTGACCGCCAATCGCGTCTAACATACGCTCAAGCCATCCTTAATCAACACCAAGAGGAACATGATTTTTCATCAAAAATAATCATGAGTGATGAGGCCCATTTCCATCTTAGCCGGTACGTAAATAAGCAAAATTTACGCTTCTGGGGCACTGAAAACCCGCGTGTAACCCACGAAGAGCCATTACACCCGCTCAAAGTCACTGTATGGTGGTGCTGTTTTCGCTGGAGGAGTCATCGGACCTTTTTACTTCGAAGACGTCGCGGGCCAAACGGTTACTGTGAATGGTGAGCGCTACAGAGCAATGATCAACGAGTTCTTTTTGCCGCAACTTGATGAATTGGGATTGGAAAACATGTGGTTCCAACAGGACGGTGCAACGGCACACACTGCACGTGCCACAATTGATATGCTGAAGGATGCATTTCCCGGGCGCTAATCTCCCGTTTTGGCGATTTGCACTGGCCAGCAAGATCGCCTGATTTGACCGCTCCAGACTTCTTTTTGTGGGGCTTTTTGAAGTCGCGGGTTTATGTCAACAAGCCTCAGACTCTTGCAGCTCTTAAAGACAATATCCGTCAAGAATGTGAGGACCTATCGCCGGAAGTTTTGGCCAAAGTGATGGAAAATGCCATAAAAAGGGCTCAAATGACAATCAACTGTGGCGGCGGCCATTTACATGACATCATATTCTCGACTTGATGTAAAAAAATTAAAAGACCAAATAAAAATAATCCACAAGAAGAATCAAAGTTTTTAATTTTTTTTTAAATTACAGCCAAAAAACATCGAAAGGTTACTTTTGCGCCACCTTGTAGTTGCGACGTTATGTGGACCTCAAGGCGGATATGCAAAATATTGCTATTTTTTATGCCTTTGGTATAGCCGTGCACGAGAAGGTAATTAGAAAATGAAGGAAGCGCCAACCAGAGAACAAATTACATTGGTTGCAAACAACATCAAACATACACCTCTCGTCAAAAAAGAAAACATTATTTTGCCACAACTGCATATTAAGCTGGGGCTCTTTGCATCTTTTATAAAGGTCTTATTTGAAAGTGTTTCTTTCCAAAAAATCGAAGAAGGTATTTTTGATGGGCCAAAAATAAGGAGACTGATGAAATATGTACATTTCGAATTATATTTAACATCGGAGAAAATTGCAGCATGGAGGTCATTTCAGCTTGTAGTTTAAAATTTCTTTCGATCCAAAAAAAGCCTGCAATATGAAATAATGATTTTTCAAAAAATTATAAAAAAAATTGGTAAGAAAATGCATTTATATATTCATCTAAACTATATTTATTCTTCTAACTTATTTTTCGCTTTATATCTTCCAACAGGTGTACACATGAAACCGAGAATATTTTTTTTTTAATTTTCCTTTAAAATTTAAATTTTCATCGGATGTACCTTTAGTGTTTGGACCATATTTGTAGATATATTCGATATTTTATGAAGCTAAAACAATATTTAGTTTATGGTAAAGTATTTTATATTTTTTTTCTAACACTTCAATTTTCGTGTTATTTACATTTAGTAGTTGGACCATATTCTTTGAAGTATAAGCTCGGTAAAGACAGAATACCATTTAAATGAAAGGAAATTATGAAGGCTATATTCTATAAGGCTATATGAAATTATGAGCGCTTGAAATGCTGAAAACAACACATTCACGTAGAAATGGAAGTTTAGTAACTGTCATTAAAACAATTAGAAAAAACTTGATTTTTTATTTTGGCAATTTTGTTCGGGAGGTACCAAGATGGGCGTGGCAATAACGTCCACTTTTATATACATATACTATGGGTGCTATAAAAGCATTACATTGTACAAAATTTAAAGTGTTCAATTCTATGGGAGGTACCAACAGGGGCGTGGTAATAATCCCCTTTTTGCACGGGACTATAAATACTGTAAAGGCATTGCACTCAACAACTTTTAAAGTATTTGTATGGACTGGAATCACAGTTATAACCATTCAATGATTGATAAATTCAACCTTGGAGAGGTACACAATTGAGCAGCGCTTTAAGATTGTTAAAGGCTTTTATGAAAATGGACGTTCAAATCAAAATGCATTTCGTGCTCTTCGTGATTTGTTTGGTCAGCATAATCAACCAAATGTGCCCACAATCGGGAGAATTGTGCGCAAATTTCAGCAAGCCGGGTCGGGCAGTACTTCTTAGAAAATGAGGTCGGCCAAGCAGTTACCGTGAATGGGGTTCGCTATCGCGATATGATAACGGACTTCTTGTGGCCAGAAATAGAGGATATCGAGGATATACAATGACTCTTTGCGCGAGAAATTCAATGACTGTGTTATCTCATGTCGCACGATGGGAAAATATGATGAAATATGCGCGCATAAGACTTTGAAAACATCTTTCAAAAATCAATTTTTTGGGAGTGCTATTTTATTGTCGATAACATTTAATGAAAATACCGCCAAATTTTATGAAAATATCTCCAGGCGATTTCGAGTTATGACCATTCAAAGTTTGTCTTTTTACTAATAAATGCAAATAACATTGCGATGATAAAATGCATATACTAAAATGCTTGTAGAATTCGCGTTTATTGGTGAAATGCGATAGGACTTGCAACATATAATAAGGTACTATTCATCTTAATTTTTGTGTATAAAACGTATTTTTAACGCCTTCCAATGAAGAGATATTTCAAAGCAAAAAAACAGTTTTTTTTTGTTTTAAAAAAAAAAAAACCACAGTAAACGGAATACAACTTTTTTGGATCACGTAAGATCACTACCATATGACATAGAGAATAGAGGTGACTTAGGAGTGAATCCAACGGTACCTAGTTTATCTGCGACGTTTTGCGATTATGGCAGATTTTTGTGCTTTAAATATGTTCTTTTTTTCTTTAAATATAGGAAATATGTGTGGGAGCTATATCAATCTATGAACCGATTTTCCCGAAACATATGGACCGATCTTCTTGGTTAAAAAAAATAACGTTTGTGAAATTTCGGCAAAATCGGATAATAATTACGAAGGGTACTAAACGGACGAGAATAAATGGATTAACACGCGGCTGCAAGTTTTATCAAGTACGATTAAAAATAGAGATCTTGTTAATATTATAAGGATTATAGTAATTTTTATCCTTCACTTTTTCTACAAAACCTATAAAAATATAGTTACAATAAAATATATACGCTTCCGCAGTTTGTGTGTATTAGGGTGGACCGATTATTTTTTGTTTTTAATTTAACTTTCTATTATTATCAGTCTACGAACCATTGTGTAAAGTACATTATAGTAAAATTTCAGCTTTCAAAAATATTGCAGCCCACAATTTTATCCTGTTTAAGTTGTCTTAGTTTCAATTTTAAAAGCATGGCAGGTTTTGTAGACTTTTTTCGCAATGTTGACAAACATAGTTTTGAACTTCAATGGTCTGCATATTTAAAACGCAGCAACACACATTAATTTAAAATCAAGATCACTGAATTTGGCACGATATTCGGAGTTTTACACTAATTTCCACAAAGTCGATTTTGAAGCCCCATTGTGCGATAAATGGTAAAAGTAAGAAAAATCTGGCTACACCAGATTATTCTCCAAAGAATTCTCATGATGATGGTCCAAACCGTTGGACTCTATCTCTAACTGCTATGCGCGCGTATTTACCCTTTTTTCCCATTGTGTGTCGTGGCGATGATAACACTACGCAACAACAAAAATTTGTTTTGTGTCCTAGACCTAAAAACTAAATTTTTATTGATTGTGGCATACTGTTTATAAAATCAAAACCAAAAATTGTTTACGGATAATTTTTTTTTAAAAAATTGTTTATTAAAAATGCTATTATCGTCGAAGGTACCATAGAAAAAAAAATTTAATTTTATTTTTTAAAAGATTGCATCTTAGTGAAGAAAATAATGCCTATTTGAAAAAATCTATGGATAAATGTAGAAATTAAAGCCATTTTGGTAGAGGCAAGAGAATTTCAAAAAATGTTTTTTCTGTTTAAAAGGCGATTTTATGTATTACTTTGATTTATATTATGTACATTTGAGTTTATTTACATGAACACGTTTCATTAGAAATAATTGTGAGTTCTTTGTTGACGTTTGAAGATTTCGGAATCGGTTTCCCTAATGAGGAACCAAATATAATCTCCTTACATTCTTTCATCCCAGTTCCCTTGGTAACGCCGCTCGATGGATTTCAATTCTTGGTGAAACCTTTCGCCATGTTCGTCACTTACGTCGCCAAGATTCAAGGGGAAAAAGTTTAAATGAGAATGCAAGAAATTAATTTTTAGGGACATATTTACACCTGTTGGAATACATAAAGCGAAAAATAAGTTGGAAGAATACAGACATATGTGTTAAAAAATCCCACGTTGACCCATTTATAGTGCTCCAATCGAGTCCAAATGTATGGAATCCCCAGGGGGTTCCAGTGGGTGTGCCACTGGCATGGGTCCTCCAAAGTTAGTGGGGGTCGGTCATACATTTGGACTCGATTGGAGCACACGATTTTCACTGAGCAATGGCGACTTTTTTTTGCCTCCCCACAAATCGACCCGGCCTAATACATAAATATAAAAAAATATATTTCTAACCAATTTTTTCATAATTTTTTAACAAATCATTAATCATTGTTTCATATCGCGGGCTTTTGTTGGAT
Source organism: Eudasyphora cyanicolor (assembly GCA_963930755.1). Taxonomy (NCBI): domain Eukaryota; kingdom Metazoa; phylum Arthropoda; class Insecta; order Diptera; family Muscidae; genus Eudasyphora; species Eudasyphora cyanicolor. The sequence continues at coordinate 167,480,196 of OZ005736.1, read as the reverse complement.
CCAAGGAAATTTGAAACTACAAGCTTAAACGACATCCATGCTGTAATTTCATCCGACGTCAAATATGATTCGAAATTCACATCTTTCATCAGTTTCCTTATTTTAGGCCCATCAAAAACTCCTTCTTCGATTTTTTGAAAAGAAATACATTTAAATAAACTTTTTAAATATGAGAGTGAATTCCCATCTTTCCTTAAGGCTTTTACAACATTTTTAGAGAGCCCCTGCTTAATATGCAGTGGGGGCAAAATATCGGCTATCCCAGAGGCATAACATACCAACTACTTTAAAATCGCAACAAATTTTCCAGTCATGTTCATATTTTATGTATTTTATCAATTTTCGTATGGTTCCTTAGTGTTGACAGCATGAGCAATGGGAATCGTTTCTGATTTCAGTTGAGTAAAAGTACTGCTTTCAAACTTTCTTTACTGCTGTCAACAAGTAACCGCCATTCATTTGGATTGTATGTTTGATTAAGTTCCTCGAACAATCCGGGAATGTCCTTGCAAAAGCATCTGTTATCCACAGTTGTATAAGATTGTTTGTAAGGTATATCACGGACTCTATATTATGATATGTTAACATCTGGCGCCAAAATATAGTACTGTTTCATCCCAGATGCAAGTAGTTCTGCCTTATATTTGGTCAATTCCACATCTCTCACTCGATCAATGAGTTGAAACTGAGTTAAAAGCGATGACTTCTGACTCAAACTTGAATCGCACAGAGTTGAGTACTCAGTTGAACTTGATGATGTTTCCGTTATTAGGCTGTTAGCTATACTTAGACACTTCCTACTCCAATCTGTTTACTTAGACAAAAATAGCAGTCCGTATCGTGAATGAATGGTTGTCTCCAAATCATTGGCATTCCAAATTCCACGTGAAGTCTAAAATTAAAACGTTTTATTCCACAAACCATTGTAATACATTAATTTTAAAGTACTTACCGCATTCTTCCACTAGTCCGTCGAGTAAGATTTACATGGCACGAATTACGTAAAATACTAGGTGTCCACGGTTCGTTCATATTTTTAACTCGTATACAGAGTATGAAGCCGCCGAGCCGAGCCGCCGATTTTAGCAGCCGCCGACCTTTTATCACCAGCCGAAGCCGCCGCCGATCTTTGCGGCTAAACTCGGCTAAAACACAGCCGCCGTTCCATAGAAAAACTTTAAAATATGGATAGATACAATTTACATTTTTGAGAAGCAAATATCTATATAGCAGTTATATCGTCCCCTTAATAGAAGAATAGTGTGTACGCATTTTTTATTGCATTCTAAGAATCTGCGCAATTGGTTCTATATCTGGTGAAATTCTACTTCCACAAATTGGGTTATTGGGTGTTTGAAATTGTTCACTAATTCTTTCTCCTTATTGTTTGGCTCAAGGTTCTTTCTCCTTATTGTTTGGCTCAAGGTCCTTGATTAAAAGACTAATTTTATTCTTTTAATATTATAATTTTTATTTTCTCGATATTTCGACTAACATCGTTAGTCGTCATCAGGAGATCTAATACAGAAAAACACAATAATTTAAGATATAAAACACTTTACAAATACGCAAACATTTTAAGTATAATTACATTGAAAAATTGCTGAACGTAAAAGAAATTTTCCGACTTTCCTTCGCAAAGCTAATCACACAACTACTGTTTTATTCGTCCGTGCTTTCTCACTATGTGTCGGTACATCTGAGAGCACCTGTCAGTGTCCGATTTGTAGTTTAATCTCTTCTCCGTAGGAAGAGATAACGTCTGTAGTAATTACTCTCTTCTGTTAGTATTTCCACATTGTCAAAGTCTGGTCTATGTCCTGTTACCGCACAGTGGGCCGCTAATGCTGTCCTTTGTCTAAGAGTTTTGTCGGTTATTATACCCTCACTTTAGTGTGACGAGGGTATATATCATTTGCTACGGAAAAAAGTGTAACACGTCGAAGGAGTGACCTAAGACCCCAAGTATGTTCGGAGGAAATCCGTTTTGGGTCATTTTAAGTCGAATGAGCAATGTCCGTCCGTCTGTCTGTCTGTCTGTCTGTCTGTCTGTCTGTCTGTCTGTGTGTCTGCTGGCTGGTGCGCACGATAACTCTCGAAAGGAGTAACCGATTGACCTCAAATTTGGTATGTGGTAATATTTTTTTCTATCTCCGGCTAAGTTCGAAGATGGGCCATATTGGTCCACTCCTTCTAGTACCTCCCCCACAAAGGGTTAAAATGTTGTGAAATATTGATTCTTTAATAACTGCTATACTACTTATTCGAATCTTTTGAAATCCCACACATAGTATTAGCTTATTAGTCGTTATCAGCTCGAGAAAAATGGGCGAAGTCGCCACGTCCCTTTTGGTACCTCCCACACAAATGCACCATTTTGCACCAAAAGTTAACAGCTTATAACATTAATAACAGTGTATAAAAATACTTGAAATTTTGTACAGTATTATGCTTTTATATTGCCTACAGTCCAGGGAAAATGGGTGTTGTTGCCACGCCCCTTTTGGTACCTCCCACACAAAGGTACCTTTTTGCACCAAAAGTTAACAGCTTATAACATTAAAACAGTGTATAAAAATACTTGAAATTTTTTACAGTGTAATGTTTTTATAGTGTCTATAGCCCTGTGAAAAATGGGCGTTATTGCCAAGCCCCTTTTTGTACCTCCCACACAAAATTCCCAAATCATACCACAATTTAATGTCTCATAACGTTTATACCAGTGCACATAAATCCTTATAAGTCGGCACAGTGCAATGAATTTAAAGTATCTAATGTTCAGCAAAAAAAGGTGTATTTGATAAACCCCTTCTGGTACCTCCCACACAAATTGACAGAATAATTCCAGTAATATTCAATATTACATTACTCACAAAGTGAGGGTATACCTTAGTCGGTTTACCCGACTGAAACTTTCTTACTTGTTTTTAAGTCTGATTTATGTGACGAAAGTCGAGTCTTCAATTTCGATTTCGTCGTACCAACATATACTTTTTGGCATATATCAGAGTCGTCACCATTGCATTTTATCTAATCCTTGTCCTCTTTTGCAACCTTAGATTTTGTCCTACTGAAAAGTTGGTTTGTCGTGCTGCATGCTTTGTACGCAAAATTAACTTTTTCCTTATCGTAGATGTCTGATCGTAAAAATCTTTCAGATAACCCCGCAATGAATGTCATCGACTTGTATATTCTACTGTCATTAGTTTTGTCCTGTCTATGCTTCGACTTTCTAGTACGTTTTCGTAGTTCCTCCACTGTCTTGGTCGGGAAGTCGTTCGTTCTTAAAATGCGTCTAGTTTTATCTATATTTGATATATGAAATTGTTTGTCGCTTATTGTGAGAACCCTTTTAATTGAGTTTGACGCTGTGTTTATAATTGTTCTTCTCGGGTGTTTTGAATAGAAATTAATCAGTCTTCCCGAGGCTGTACTTTTTTAATACCAATCAAATTTTAGTTTATATCCATCCTTTATTACTAACGCGTCCAAATATGCGAGTTTGTTATCCTGTTCTTTTCCTGTTATTTTCCAGGTCCTTCTTTTTGATTATTGCGAATAAATCGTCTACATACTTCGTCAGAATTTTCGGCTTGTTGTTCATTTTATTAATTGATACGTTTAATAATTCCTCCATGATTATATCAGCGATGACCGGGGATGCAGGAGACCCCATTGACATGCCCTTTTGTTGTCTGTAAATCTTATTTTCATACGTGAAGTATCGCGTGTCCTTTATGCAAAAAATTAGTATTTTTATGAATTGCTCTCGTGTCATTTTGGTGAATTTTTTCAATATATCCCATTTATCTTCGATCATCCTTATAGCTAACGTGATTGGTATACTAGGAAACCAAGAGACAACATCAAACGATACTAGTATTTCATCGTCTTCTGGATTTGTCCAGTCTGGATTTGAAGTCAATAGCATCTTTGATATTGTAAATCGAATTTGTAGTCAGATTCTTCAGTATATCTACGATATATCTTGAAAGTCCGTATCCTTGGGAATTTATTGATGAGCAGATGGGTCTTAATGGTACGCCTTCTTTGTGGATCTTCCGCAGTCCATAAATTCTTGGTGGTAGTGCTGTTTTTTTGTCAATTTCTTCTTTTCCACTAAACTGATTATGTTGAGTACAGAGTCCACTATCGTGTTATTTTTAGTTTATTGTTCATTAATAAATAATAATATCGAGTTTCAATTTCACAAAAACTTCAAATACGAGGTATGTTCCAAAAATAGCGCGAATTTTGTATTTTTTCAAAAAGTATTTATTTATTCATGAATATCTATTTTGTCCCCTTCAAAGTAATTCCCCTCGGATATAATACACTTCAGCCAACGTTTTTTCCAATCCTCGAAGCACTTCAAATAATCATTTATTGTGATCTTGTTCAGCTCCTCCTTCGATGCCGTCTTTATATCCTCAATCGTGGCGTAGCGTCGTCCTTTCATGGGCCTTTTCAGTTTTGGGAACAAAAAATAGTCGCAGGCTAGGTCAGGGGAATACGGTGGCTGCGGCACCATTATTGTGTTGTTTTTGGCCAAATATTCGCGCACAAGCAACGATGTGTGTGCAGGGGCGTTATCATTGTGCAAAAGCCAGTTTTTGTTCTTCTACAAATCCGGGCGTTTTTGGCGGGTTGCTAATCTTCTTTATTGACCGTACTAACCTGTGGCAAGAACTCATAACGCACCACGCCCCTGCAATCAAAGAAACCTGTGAGCCCGGGCGTCCAGCACGCTGTTCGTCCTTCGCATCTTCTCGGCCCTCTAAGAACATTTTGTACCACCGATAAACGTTGATTTGGTCCAAGGTAGCTTCACCATATGCCACAGTCAACATTCGGAATGCGTCAGCGCACTTTATTTCGTGATATTTTTTGAACATACCTCGTATGATTTTCTCGAAACGACAAATAAATAAATACACTATTCATTTATTGCGTGGACGATATGGAAGTGAGTGACTTTCGTTTTGATTCGTTTATTGTCACAAGCGGGAGCTTAACAAGTCCTCAAAATCATAATATTTATAGTAATAGAAAAATAATTATAAAAATTCTATTTTAAAGGAAATAATAAGATTTTTTATTTATTATTAGATTATGTACATATAAGACAAAAATATTTTCGGAAAAAAATCAATGGAGTATTAAAAATAGTATAACATATAAATTAATACCTCCATTCTAAAGAATCAATCAAGTTAAGCTCAAACCAGTAGAGGTCATTCTATTTAAACCACAAGGTAATTCCACACAAATTTAAAAACTAAAACGTCGATTCGCCTCTTCTGGAAACCAACAACCTGTTTCGAATTAAGCTATTTATAGACGAATGGCGGAAAAATGCAAACATGTGAACGTAAAACCGTGTGAACATACAATTTTTGTCTTGCAACGTTGGCAGAAAAGTCATTCTGAGATAATTTGCAGATTGTTTTATGTACGAAGTTTACGCATGTAACAACGGCGCCATTGTCAGAAAAAAATTTTATTGGCCACTGTCTATAAAATATTTTTATTGGCAATCCTGCATATAAATATTTACAAAATATATTTTAAATATATGAAATTGTAAGGGTTTCTTGCAATCGTCTTCACCTTTGCCTAACAATCTGTCATTGTCCGTACATTTGCGGCACTTTAACAGGGTTGATAAAGTTGTCCGATCTGACAATCGTCTATACATAGCTTTTGCATACTTTGAAAATAGAGTATATCATAGACCGCCTACCGGCATGGATTCGATGATTTTTTTACCTCACAATTTCTTACAATTAACTTAAAAGCATCTATTATTTAAGAATTAATACCAGAGATTAACTTTTCAACTATTATTTTAAATCTTAAAATGTCTATCATAGAGCAGCCGTATGCCAATTTTATGTCGGCTTAGCCGCCTAGCCGCCGCCGCCGATCTATAATTTTCAATGGAAGCCGCCGCCGCCAATTTAGGCTCGGCTTCATTCTCTGCTCGTATATCAAAATATTGCACATATATTTCTTCTATTATTTTACTAAACGCACGTCAATTTTTTAAATAACATATTTTCGACAGATGTAGCAGAAATTATCGGGATCATTTACACATTGAAAAGTTCTTTGCCGTTTACTCATACTTCGAAATATAACCTTATAATATTTTTCAGAAAATCGACTTATCTCTTTAAGGCGCTGAATTACACTGACATTGCATTTTTCAAATAGACAGTGTTTTCTTCTTTAGCATGCTGGCTTAAAAATTTAATAAAATAATTTTTTCGTTTTTTTTTTCTATTTTTTATGGTTTTTTTTGTACAATGAATACTTGAAATTACGGTCCAAATACTGAATGTACTTTCCATGAAAGCTGGAATTAAAAAAAAAAATTTACCATACAAATTTTTTTTAATACTGTTATCCACTTCCCTTGGACAAAAATTTTGTTGCATAGTGTAATTGGCTGCCGCGACCATGTGATTTGACACCGTTGGACTTCTTTCGTTCGGTATATTTAAAAGAAAAAGTGTTCGTCAATAAGCCAAGAACAATTCAAATTCGGCACATTAACGACATTGAACCTCAATTATGTCTCAGAGTCATTGAAAATATGATCCATCGGATAGAGGTATGCCACCGAAGCCGTGGCGAGCATTTGGCCGATATTTTGTTACACACATAATTGTCATAGGTACTTCAATCAAATAAAAAATATTAAATTAATTCTCTGAAAATTTTTTTATTTACAATTAAAATCGTGAGTTTAAGTTGGACCAACCTTTACTATATATATTCTACACATAATTCCGCACACATATGTGTGGAATTCTGAAAATAATGACAATATTCTGAAATATTTACCCTTCGTGGGGGTGGTACTTGAAGGAGTGGACCTACATACATAGTCCATCTTTGAACTATACCTGAGATAGAAAAAAAGTATTAACACATAGCAAATTTAAAGTCACCAGGTAAACATACATACAGGGTTGCCCATATTCGACGGACCCACGGACTCGTTGGGCCCATTCCAATCGACGAGGCTTGTCCGCAGGCAACAATCTTTGCGTCAATTGAATTTTGTACGGGAACAAATGCAAATCAACGCGAATAATCCGTTGTAAAGTGGACCGAGCCATGCCCAACTGCTGAGAACGGCGTTTTTGGGATGTTCTTGGGGACCTCTCAACACTGGCTCGTACGGCAGCGATATTCTCGGCCGATCGCCTTGGTCGACTTTTATTTGGCCTCTTCGGATTAGAAAGAGCCTCACCAGTCGAAAATTTTTCGTATAAACGCTTAATGGTGTTCTTAGAAGGCGCACTTCTCAAATTTTTTAATATTTTAAAAGCACGTTGACTTGACTTCTTCTGTTGAATGTAAATTTCAACTATTTCAGAGCGCTCGCGTGGCGTGTATTGTTCCATGGTAAAAATCTGCTTGGACTGACGCTTCAAACGCGGTATGTCATTAAGCGATCTGACATCTCTGTCAAAAGTTATGGCGTTGCCAGATGGGTCCGTCGAATATGGGAGACCCTGTACATGCTGACGGACATTGCTCAAATAACTTGAAAAAAGGCCCAAAATGGAATTCCGCCAAATATTCTTCGGGTTCTCTACACGGGGCAAAATCGGCTTTTTTTATATGTTTGAATCGAAAGAAAATATATTTGGAACACAAAATTTTTAAATATTATATATTTCTGAGCAAATAAATTCTATTTGAAAATCAATCAAATATATTTGGAACGAATATATTAATATATTACAATAAAATATATTTGCAAACTAAATTTCTCAAATAAAGTATATGTTTAAGTACAAATAAAATTATTCTTTAGGAATTTCTCCAAATTTTTTTTTTTAAAAATAATTTAAAATCTTGTGCTGACTTTTTCGAATTTCATTTTTAATTTTTTCTTGGGTCCTAATTGTACCTCCCAGTTATGATACCTTATGCAGCATTGACTTTTGTTTCAAATCAATCATTTTAAATTTAAGTATTCCAAGCCATCATTAGTTGTCAATCCACCGAAAAATTTATTTTGATCCAAAATTATAGAATTTCAGTTATTATTTATTATTTTTACGAACATTAAAAATTTCTAAAAAAAATATTTTGAATTACTGAACAATATAACGCAATTTAGGTACTTAAACAAAGATTTGTTTAGAACAACATCTTCCCAAATATATAACCTTTGTGTGTACCATATGTTATATATTTAGAGTGTACCCTAAAAATTTATATGTTTCAAGCCGTATATGTTTGGGACAATTTACTACAGGAGCGATTTTTTTTCAGCGTGTAGGTCACTACATCGATGTGTTACAGTTTTGGCCCGAATCATCTGATATATACCCTTGTTCACAACAGTGGGGGTATAAAGACCGGATTATGTTGAAATTGTCTTATTTTTTCTAAAAAAAAAGGTATAATTTCTACACTTATCCATAGATTTTCTTCAAATAGGCATTGTTTTCTTCGATACGATGCTAGATTTCAAATATAGGAATAGACAAACATTATTAAAGTTTGTAGTCCTTATAATTTCACTTATTTTAAAGTGTATCCCTGATTTATATATTTATATATATACATACTTCAAAAAATATGATCCAAACACAAAAGACAACTTCCAAGAAAATGGGAATTTCAAAGAAAATTGTTTTAACAATTTATTAGTGTTTAGCACCATATTTTGCAGAAAATTTTTTGCATAGTGTTATGTGATAAAAATGCGGATTGCACGTTTTTTGAAAATATAATCGCGACAAACGCACTTTTACCAAAAAAATTCAGAATTCGGATAATAATCGCATTCCTATTAAAAAACGAGTATGTAACGAATTAAACAGTTTATTTTATAAAAGTCCAAAATCTTATACCAATACGAAGATATCAAATTTTACATTTTTTAAAATTTTTCGAAATATTTTGTTTCCTTTTTCTGGTATATCTGGCTATAGAACGCCACCATTACATTTTATTATTCATGTTTCTGGTCCACATCCTTAAGTAAACTCACTATATAATACGAAAGAAATTAGTAGGTTTGAAATTAGTAGATTTGAAATTTCCTCAACTTTTGTTGTCGTCATCATTCCATTACAAATATTCATATTGTTATAGTAAACAAAATGGGCTTCATTTTTGTACTTTAAAGATATAGAATCCCATCCGCGGAACATATTAAAAATCTCGCGAAACACATAAGACACGAGAAAAAAATATGAAAATTAGTTATCAATTCACATTTTGTGAGTTTCTAAATAGATGTCATATAAGCCATGGCTCATACAGGGCGTTCAAACTTTGACACCCTGTATCCTAGCAACCGAGCACCTTAGGAAGCTGTTTTTTGCTCACCTCTTTCCCATAGTTCTTCTGAACCCGATATATAGAAAAATTACTCGAAAAAAGTTCTCATAGAAGAATCCTTATTCATCTTCCCCCCTTAATAGAGCCTTAGTATTGTAATTCCTATTTGGAACTGAGCACTGACGAATTTTATCACGGTATAGCAATCTTGTTTAAAAATCATTTGATTAGTTTTTTTTTTGCTCTGAAACATTGCAAAAGCCTTTTCAACTAAGCATCGCATTATGGGAATAAGTTTATAATTTATTTAACAAAAAAAACTTTTAAGATTATATATCCTCCTCATGCTATTATCCACAACCAAGAATCCTTAACACAAAAGACACGCAAAAATCATATGATAAGTTGATTGGAGACCAAGTCGAAAAATGCAATTCATTAGTCTTTCTTTGCCTTTTTTAATACAGAAAAAAATATCACATCTTTTTATGATTTTATTTCATCTTTAGCAGATATCCACCCTATGTCGTTGTCGTTGCACCGGCCAGCATATTTGCTGCTCTTGCAGCGCCTTCATCTAAAACTCTAATAAAACATGCGAACATAATGAAGCAGCCAAAGTGTCCACCCATTTTCTTAAGACATGGAGCCTATGGAGTAGTTCAAAGTTGCCAAAATCAAAATCACATGTTGCAAAAGGCATTTGTGTTGTTTTCCTTCGCCGCCACCATTTGCCCTGGCCGGCTATTTGTCCGGCCAGTCAAGCAAACTTCTCGTGAAGTTGCCTCAAAAAAGAACCCACAAAAAAATCGCATGTTGACCACTTTTTATAGCCCACAAAGGGCAACACCCACTCTTGTCTTCTGCAGGAATTGGACCCCAAGTAATATAAAATCGGAATTCGTTAACACAGACACTCACTCACTATTATTTTCTTATACAGAGAGCCTCAAAATGCCATCGTCCACCACATCATTATCATTCGCATTCGATCATTGGAGACATCACGAGAAAATGTTAATAATGAACGACAACGACGACGACGATGTGCTATATAGCAGCATTTTTGGAGGAGTCTCCGGCATAATCGTAAACAAAAACAACACCGAAAGGATTTATTTGTGCCGTTGTTGTGGGCAAACGAATGCTAAGAAGCACTCTCACTGCACACGAGGATGGCCACATAGCACTGCCAAAGCTAAACTCAATTGTGGACTACAATAAAACAAACTTATTAAAAATATTAAGCTCTGATTTTTAATGGGTTTCTTTACTTTTCATATGCACCCATATTTTTTGAATGGGATGTCCAGCATCTTTTCTACGGGAGCCAATAATTTGTTTCAGTTCTTTCTCTTTCACATGTATGAGCGGTATACCGCGAAGTGTCCAAGTTTAAAACGTCTTAAATTACAAAGCAGTCTTTACATTGTCGATGATGCAAAATTCATGCTCTCCACCAAACGAAGAGGTCCACATATTGTTCGAAGAAGGTAATTTTCTTCGGAGAACCTCTCGAACAACTTATTCGGATATGGGTTGTCTGTGCTCTCTATCAATTAAATGGTTTCACATAGTATCCTGATACATTGAAAGAAAAATCACTCGTTACAGTAACGAAATTGGACGTTTAAACCAGTTTTATTGCTCCTCTGGATGACAGGAAATAAGCCTACTTTGACTCCGACGGAATGAATAGAAATTGATTTGCCAGACGTCTTGAGACTAGAACATTAACTTTACCAATGACGAAATTGTGCAGTATAGGCGTCACAACTACCCTTCTTCGCTATTCTGTGGATGAGACCATCGCTAAGAAACGGAACGGAATTTTAAAAAGAAAAAGGAATCGCATTGTATCGAACAGAAGAACTGAAATTCGAAAGTTTACAGTTGAGTAAACAGAAAATTTAAACGAGTAAAAAGCACAGCTGTGCTAAAATGCAGGCGACAAATTGTTGCTTTGAAAAACGATAAAGTTGATCTAATACAAGATCATAGATAAATCTTCGCATATGGTATAAATCGACTGAGCAGACTGGATACATAACAAATTGGAAGGGAAATCTACGAAAGTTAGCGACAGAGCTTACATCGTTCAGCTCAATCAATGCGGACGTTTAAGTCCTGGGAATGGCGTCAATCTAACGAGAATTTGATTTTGTAGCTCCTCAAAAGGTCGGAGATGACTTCATAAAATAAACCCAACCGCAGAACAGCCGGATGGACGGAATGGAATATTTTGATACATTGGAATATTGCCATTGGAAGCAATACCTCACGATTCCAATTACAAAATCTGGTTAGGATCCTAAGTAAAGCAGCAATTATCGACTGTTATCCAAATCTACCTTTTGTTGTTTAGGCTTACTCGTACACCGAACAATACAACCCACAGCTAAAATGTTGGCCGCACATCAGCTCACCCATGACCAATGACCCACAGATTGTAGCGGGAAACCAAAACCTCCCATCGATAGGTCTGGGAGGATTCTATGTCCAGGACCTGGGCATAATTCAGGGTGAGACTACGAAGCCGACCCAAAATTGTCGGCGGCGGCTAGTGGATGAAATTATTGGTCGGCGGCGGCGGCTCGTCGGCTGAGCAGATCCAATTTTGACAAATCGGCGGCTCCTTGAATGAACTTCTTGTGACTGTAGTTCTTCATCAGAATCCGCATTTGAAAAACAACTTTTAATAGATTTTTGAGTAATTTTTCGACTTTATTAAACTGTTTGCAATTACAACGAAAAAGTGTGAAAAATAAGGTTACCACTCGTTAAGCTAAGCTTACACGCCATTTGCAGATCGGACAATATTGCCAGAAAAAGGCGGAATAATGCATTTACAACCGTGAATTTACAACATACAATTTTTGTCTTGCAACGTTAACAGAAAAGTAATTGTGAGATATTTTGCAGATTGTTAAATTTGCGAAGTTTATGCACGTAACAACGGCGCCATTGTCAGAAAAACATTTTATTGGCCTGCATATAAATATTTACAAAATATATTGTAAGTATATGAAATTGTAAGGTTTTCTTGCAATCGTCTGTGCTGTAAATTCACCTCTGCCTAACAGTCTTTCATTGTCCGTACATTTGCAGCACTTTAACAGGGTTGATAACGTTGTCCGATCTGGCAATCGTGTGTACTTACCTTTAGACGCCATATCCAAAGATGCTAAATTTGGCTTATTCAGATTCATGGTTGGATTGAAATCTTTCCTTCGCTTCACGTGACGCAAAACATATTTCGGAGGCTGAGTTCAGTGGAAGAGAGACGATCATGTCGGCGACTGATTTTTAACCGACTTGAGCCGCTCATGCCGGCGGCGGCTTCGGCTCCACAAAGATAATCGGCGGCGGCTAGCCGCCGAGTCGCGCCGATTCGGCTTCGTAGTCTGTTCAGGGTGGAGCTATGCCATGGGAAGATGAAAATCAATCAGATTTCGTATATGTGACCAACATTGTAAAAAATTGTGGCTAGCAGGACCTGGTACAAGTTAAGAAGGCGGGAAGGGAAAGATGTGGCGGAGGAGCTGCTCATAATTGTTGGAAATGAAAATAAAAAAATATTGGACATGAAAATGTAGTTAAGTAATTTCTGTACATAGTCATTAACTATTGCTTAAATTTAATATATTTTGCCGGAGCGAGGATCGAATTGCTCACGATTTCAATCCAAACTCCATTCATATCCCAAGAAAATCGGCAGCTATCGAGATAGGTAGGTCCGGTCAACGATTATCCCTTGTAACTCCGATATGGCTTTTACATCTTGTAACTCCGATATGGCTTTGTCTTTGGATGTGATGAATTTATGCACTGTTAGATATCCCAGGAATAATTTCAATGAATACCTACAGTACCCGTCACTTGAATATCAGAAATTATACGTACCGCGTCAATCAATAATACCAATCAATTCTTACATAAACTGATCAGCAACAAGACCTGTTTTATTCAATCCAGGGATCAACGGCACCTCATTCTCGTAGGAAGTGAAAGTCCTTATGGAAAACGGAGTGACAATTTACGACAGTCTATTGATCGCAGGACTGATGAAATTTGATCAGGGAATAATTAGCATTACTAATTAGAGTTAAACGTTTTACTAATATACGACAAGTTTTGTTATTTACTCCCTAGTAGAAGATTATCTATTACTGAGGAAAAATGTACCCTATGAGAAAATGGTGTGGTAATTTATCTGAGTCTTCTGATCCCAGTACTTGTTAACTTGGGACATATCACAGATCTGATCAAGTAGATAATTATTGGTATCAATCAACTAGGACTGTATGCACCGAACAACATTACTGGATGTAGTATGACATCATAGAAATCTACCATTGAGAGTACGACTATCTACTCCTTAATATACGAAAAGTAGGGTTATCTGCTCCCTAGTAAGAAAACAGTTGGATTACGAGTATTTGCTGCAGTTCGGTTATCAACTCCTTCGTTGAAGACTAGTTGGTTTATCAACTCCTTAGTTGAGGACCAGTTGGGTTATCTACCATTTAATAGGCGATCAGTTACGTTATCTACTTCGTAATAGACGACCAGGTAAGTTATCTACTCCTTAGTAGGCGAACAATTTTCCTAGTTCAACGATAAAATAACAAACTTTAATGTGACTTATGCTGTCTGGCATTGAAGTTTCCGGTACTGTAGGTATTCTTTTAGGCCAATACCTGCATATGTCAATTTAACAATTCACCACCTCCAACGACAAAGACATGTTAAAGATACAGGATATTTTCAAATGAAGGGATTATCCTTGGACCGATCCCTTCCTTAAGGAACTATCAGACGTTTGGTATTGTAACTGTCAAATTTGCTGCAGGGTTAATTTATATACTGTAGTACGAGGGTTGCTATATATATTTTTGGCTCCATCTGACATTTCCATTGGAAAGTTTGACATTTTTTAGCATAAACGTACACGCAAAGAAAAAATTCGTTTCTGCGAAACGAAATATTAGACAACTATAATTCTCGTTTGCGGGAACTGAAATTTCGTTTGTTGTGACAGAAACTTATTTCGCGTAAGCAATTGTTTGTTCTGACCAAAAGAATTTCAGTCGTCGTAAATGAGAATTGTAGTTGTACTTAGAACGTTTTGACGTACGACCATCATTTGTGTTGTTTACAGTGACTTGAAAAAATCAATTTGGCAAAAAAATGGAATTAACTCGTGAACATTTTCGTGCGATCATTTTGCACAACTTTCAACGTGGATTATCACGACAAGTGTGCATCGATGAACTTAAATCTTTGTATGGTGCACCATCCTATAGCACTGTGAAAAATTGGTTTAATGAATTCAATTGTGGCCGACGCTCGCTCAAAGACGAAGGTCGTCCAAAAACGGCCGTTGTGCCAGAGAACATTGATGCCGTGCGTGAACTGATTCTGCAAGATCGTCATGTGACATACCTTGAGTTAGAGGCATCCTTGGGCATTTCTTCCACCAGAATACATTCGATATTGCATGAACACCTGGCCGTAAAAACGGTTTGTTCCCGTTGGATCCCGCACAATTTAACAATCGCTCAAAAAAAGGTTGGTGTCGATTGGTGCAAAGAAATTAAAAAAAAAATACGGTCGCGGTGCTTCAAAAGACGTTTATAGGATTGCCACAGGTGACGAATCTTGGATCTATGCGTATGAGCCCGAAACAAAACTGCAAACCGTGTGGGTCTTCGAAGACGAGCCAAATCCAACGAAAGTTGTTTGTGGAAGTAGCATTTCGAAGCAAATGGTCGCCTGTTTCTGGTCATGTGGCAAAACTGGTCATGTGGCGACTGTTTGCCTGTAGTCTTCGGAGAAATTCGAAAAACGAACGAGAAGACGAATCATTGTGCACCATGACATTGCGAGCTCTCACACATCGGCTCAAATCAGCGCCTTTTAGACCGGCCAAAACGCCGAATTGATGGGTCATCCGCCGTACAGCCCTGATTTGACACCTATATTCACTCACATCAAGAAAAAACTGCTTGGTCAACGTTTTTCGACGCTTGAAGCAGCTGTCGATGCGTTCAAAAACCATGTTTTGGAGGTGAATTTTCAACACACTGTAACCAAAACAATTCGCGCTCAAATGACAAAACGGTCTGAGTGAAGTTATGCTAAAAAATTTCATACTTTCCAATGGAAGTTCCAGTTTTCATATGGCAACACCAGTTTTGCCAGGACCGAAATATAAATAGCAACCCTCGTAGACGTTCGGCTGAGTTATCTACACCTTAGCAGATGTTTAACTGAATTACATATTCCTTAAGCTATGTATAAACGATTGCCATATCGGACAACGATATCGACCCTGTTTATAGTACTGCAAGAAAACCTTACAAATTCATATATTTACAATCTATTTAGTAAATATCTATATGCATGATTGCCAATAACATTGTCTGATCCGGCAATCATCTGAACTTAACTTTAGTAGATGTTCAACTAAGTTATCTACTCCTCAGTATGCGGCTAGTTGGGTTGTCTACTCCTTAGTTGATTTCCAGTTGGTTATATAACGGGGTTTTCAACAGGGACGATACAAAAGTAGACCGACAGGGTCAGCAAACGACGCCATATTTTTTGCCGCTCTTTTGACATTTCTCTTCAGTAAGGTTTGCCATTTCATGATGGAAAGATATACGAGCCAACAACGAGTCGAAATTATTAAAATTTACTACCGAAATTCGGAGTTAGTGGCCTCAACGTTAAGAGCGCTACGTCCAATGAGCGATGAGGCTCATTTCTGGCTGAATGGCTTCGTCAATAAACAAAATATGCGTAATTGGTCAGACAGCAATCCACACGTACTCCATGAGTCATCATTGCATCCCGAAAAAATTACGGTTTGGTGCGGTTTATGGGCTGGCGGCGTCATTGGTCCGTACTTCTTCCGTGATGATCAAGACCGGCACGTTACTGTGAATGGGAATCGCTACCGTTCAATGATAACCGAATATTTTCGGCCCCAATTGGATGATATGGACTTGGAGGACATGTGGTTCCAACAGGACGGCGCCACAAGCCACACAGCGAATGCCACAATCAATTTATTGGAAACCCAGTTTGGAGAACGTGTTCTCTCGGTCTGCGATTTGACGCCGTTAGGCTATTTCCTGGGGGGCTACGTCAAAGCTATGGTCTGTGCCAACAAGTCAGCGACGATTGATGAACTTCGTACGAATATCGAACGTGAAATTGCAGTAGTATCGGCCGATTTATGCTTGAAAACCGTCGAAAATTGGGTTCAGCGTCTGGACTTCTGCAAGCGTGCCCGTGGTGGCCATGCAAAAGAAATCGAGTTCCATACATAATGGCATCGAACGTACTTTCACAGGAATAAAGAATTTCATTGATATCCAAAACCGTTTTTGTTTTATTTAAAAAAAACTTTTGTAGCGCTCTTATTGAAAAACCCGGTATTTCATAGTGGTTGTTTTATTACTCCTTTACAGACGACCAGTTGCGTAACCTTCGTCTTATTGTGATTTCGATTTTGAAAAAAAAATATGCCCGTCGACGTGAGATTCTGAAAAATAGTTGCCCTTTTTAAGTGAACTGATGTAGTCCCATCGAATTACACTTAGCTCTTATTTCAAAATTCCAAAATGTAATGTAAAAGTCCTGTTTTCCAGAAAAGGGCTACGAAAATGTTGCACTTTTTTGCTGAAAAGAATTAGTATACAGCTAGATGGTTTATATACTAGTTAGAAGACGACACGTTCGGTTTCAAAGTTCAATGGCTAAATAGTAAGCATTAAATTGGGATCAACTGTGAATTTCGCTGTCGACATAGAAAGGTCAGGCACTGTAAGTATTCTTTTAGACTAGAACTTGGATATGCCACAAGGTGACAATTCACCACATCAAATGGGAAAGACATGTTATGTTACCGGTTGTTTTCATACAATTGGTACAAACTGCGAACCGAGCCTTGACTTCCTCCGCGGTCCTGTTCTCTACACCATTTTTCTGTTCGACACTTCGCAACCACCAAAGTGCGACTAGCACCTGTTTATATTTTGATCCAATCAGATTGATTGGAACAAAATATAACATTAGGGCAATAAGTTACCGCATTTGAAAGCCAGTATACAATTCCTAGGGATCATCTTTGCAATGAACTTTTAAATCGTGAGACATCGTCAATTGGATATTATTCCCATATATCTCCTTGCTGATGATGTTATTTACAAACAGTTCGCAAGTCTTAGGGCCTGTTTCTGTAACTTATTTTCGTTCGTTTGCGGAGAACGATCAAAAATCTCTCAACTATTACTTGAATTCTATAAAACGCAGGTTAAAAATATTTTAGGTACGAGCTTTTTTCGTGCTTTTCTATAGACACACCGAATTATAAACTGCTGTGACTTATAGATTTCTCGGAATAATTGAGCGATTTTTGATCGTTCGCCGTAGACGAACGAAAATCAGTTACAGAAACAGGCCCTTATAATAGCCAATGATTTGACAACTCGGTATGGATTCACTTCTGGCCACGTGGAAAGGCTTAGGTGTTGGGACATGCCTTGGTCTTCAACGAACAATCGGGAAGATGGGATAGTTATAATACCTTCTTAGCGAATTAACTACGACTCGATTGACGTGTTGCTTACGAGAGGAGCAATTCGCTCACCATCTTAAAAGTTCGTTACTACGAGGGCGGTTCGGAAACTTCTTAGCCTATCAATGAAAGAGAATAGTTAGTTTTTCACAAATATTTTTATTTTTCAATATAATCTCCTGAAACTTCAATACACTTAGTCCAACGCTTATCTAGCAATTCTATCCCTTGATTAAAATAGTTTTCCTCAAGGTCTTCAAAATAGTGGTTTACAACTGTAATTGCATCTTCATTTGAGGTAAAACGCTTGCCAGCAAGGCATTTTTTTTAGATTTGGGAACAGGTAAAAGTCACTGGGAGCTAAATCAGGAAAATAAGATGGGTGGTCAAGCAACTCGTACTGTAATTCGTTGATTTTAGCCATTGTTAAAACACTCTTGTGCGTTGTCTTGATGAAAAATTATTTTTTTATGTTGTAAGTCAGGACGTTTTTCTCGAATTTGTACATTTAATTGATCCAAAAGGAGGCAATAGTACTCTGAATTTATTGTTTTACCCTTTTGCAGATAGTCAATCAATAAAATACCTTTGAAGTGAATCTGGATTTTGATATTATTGTATATGACAGATAAATTACAAACTTTCCGTTGGTATCTTTACTCTGTGCAGAGATGTAAGACTCTATGGAAATGATAATCTGCAATCGTCGCATAGATACAACAGAAAACTCAAAGCTCGTAGTTGTCACTACGAACTTTTTTTACACTTTTGACCACAAATTAAATAAAAAAACTGTAAAAAGAAACAACAACAATTTTACTGCTCTAACGATTAATTGCTACACATACGACAGGTAAAACAACAACAAACTTTCAGTTGGAAAAATTACGTTTGTCACAAATCGACCTCTTTGTGTAGCTTTGATAAGGACGATCACGTATAGAGTAAAACATTGGATTTATCACATGAAACGACTCATATATGTATATACACACATATAGGTATAACTGGTTGATTAGTAAATTTATTGTGATGTTTTCTGTTGAAAATTAGTTTGACTTCCCGAAGTTTGTATACATACAAGTTCGACATTTTTTTTTCTGACTGGGCTTTCTTACGAATTCATTGTAACTTTTTGCCATAAAATGAAATATTATGGGAACAAAACTCAGCGAGAATATTAAAACGAAATTATGAAGAGCTAAACCATATTCCATTTATACAACAACAACAAACAGGCTATATATGGCTAAACAAAACTTTTGTTGCCTTTGTCTTCAAATCACACAATCAGACAAAAAACTTTCAAACTTTTTCAAAGGAAAACGAAAAAAGGATATTCATTTCAAATTCACAGACAGACACAAATTAGTTATTTATAATGAAAGACACATACATACTCGTACGTCTATCGTTCGTTTGTGAAGTTCAGATCTGAATAAACTTCAATTCAGATTATAATGTGTGTGTTTGAAATCTGGCGGTGTTGGGTACGAATTTGCCACCTGTCAGCGCTGTGTATATTCCCATAAATTGTCATTTTCGTTTGGGCGGCCAACAACTTTTGCTATTCGCGTGTTGATATATGGCAACACACAAGTTGGAGATTTTCCAGGGAACTAATAAATTTAAATATAATACAAACCTAATCAACGGTAAATTGGACCGCTGTAGAACCAAATGCTAAATAGGTTCACCGAGAACAGTGATCGAATCCCATATTGTACTTTTTATAGGAAAAAACGGTAAATTTAACATTACTTTGTCATTCTAGGTGATGAATTGTCACCTTGTGACATATCCAAGTACTTATGTATCTAAAATAATACCTACAGTACCTGACTCTTCAATGTCATACACATCATACGTCATATTTTGTTAAGTATTTAAGGGTTAAACTTCGAAAAATAACCCAACTGGTCGCCTACTAATGAGTAAATAACAAGACCGTCTAAGGTGTAAACAACCGAACTTTTTACTAAGCTGTAGATAACCCAATATATCGTCAAATAATGAATAGATAAACTAACTGGTCGTCTATTGAGATGTAGATAACACAACTGAGAGATTACTAAGGAGAAAATAACCAAACTAGTTATCTATTACGGGATAGATAACCATATAAATATAAATAAGGTATAGATAACCCATATATATATATAAGAATAGATAACCCAACGCTACTAAGGGGTAGATAACTCAACTGGTCCTCTACCAAGAAATAGATAATGCAACTTGTACTATGAAATACGAAGTCTGTTCAATAGAAAAGGTGAATTTTGAAATTTCTCGGGCTACGTGCATTCGATTAGAGTTTTATTTTTTATGTTGGCACACTTGTCTCGAACATAGTTGAGTTTGTTTGTGTTTAGTTTAATTTGTTTGCGAGAGACATAACAATTAGACGTGTTCTGCATGTTCGGCAATTTTCTGCTGTGGAAAAAAAATTGATCAAAGAATTTGCATCAAATTTTGTGTAGAAAAATGGAATTAAGTGCTCAAAAGCACTTGAAATGTTGAGAGTGGCATATGGTCCGTCACATAAAAAACGGATGAAAATGTTAGAGAAGTTGCAGAAGATGTCGGCATACCGGTTGGCTCATGTCATACAATTTTTCCTGAAATTTTGGGCATGAAGCATGTGGCAGCGAAGTGCTTTCCAAAATAGCTAAATTTTGAACATACAAATCCGTCGCATGTTCGCAATTTATTGTTGTTGCGACGATTAAAGAAATAACAAGTATGAAAGTTTCAGTCGGGTAAACCGAATATAGTCGGTTTACCCGACTTATTCCTTATAAGGAATACCCTCACTTTGTGAGTAATGTAATATGGAATATTACACGAATAAATCTGTCAATTTGTGTGGGAGTTACCAGAAGGGGCTTAACAAGTATACGAACGCTGAAATAAGCGTTCGCAAATTATAAGCGTTTATGTGCAATGGTATGTTAACTTTATGAACTATTAAATTTTGGTATGATTTGGCCATTTTGTATGGGAGGAACAATAGGGCTACAGCTACTTTAAAAGCCTTCCACTGTGCACAATTTTGTGGTATTTTCGTGGAATGGCACTCAAGCTTTAAACTGTTAACTTTTTGCACAAAATGGTACCTTTCTGTGGGTGGTACCTAAAACCATTACACTGTACAACATTTTAAGTGTTTTTGTTCACTGGTATTAAAGTTATAAGATGTTAATTTTGGGTGCAAAATGGACCATTTGCGTTGGAGGTACCAAAAGGGGTGTGGCAAGTTCTACCATTTTTCTCACGGTGGTAGCGACTAATAATGTACACCGGAGATAGAAAAAAAATTACCACATACCAAATTTGAAGTCAATCGGTTACTCCTTTCGAGAGTTATCGTGCGCACCAGCCAGCAGACAGACGGACGGATATTGCTCAAATAACTTAAAATGACCCAAAACGGATTTCCGCCGAACATACTTACAGTCCTAGGTGACTCCTTCGATGTGTTACACTTTTGGCCGTAGCAAATGATAAATACCCTCGTCTCACTAAAGTTAGGGTATAAAAACCGAATCGCCGAACGAGCAAAACACGTCTAACTGGTATGTCTCTCACAAAGTAAACTAAAAACAAACAAACTTAACTAAGATCGAGACAAGGGTGCCAACATAAACAAACGCTAATCGAATGCACGGAGCCCGAGAAATTTCAAATTCAACTTTTGTATTGAACTTACTTCGTATATAACCCAACTGGACCCATCGTCTCGTCTAATGAGGAGTGGGTAACCCAACTGGCCGACTACTAAGCAGTGGATAACCCAACTGTTCGTTAACCAAAGAATAATTAACCCAAATAAACGTCTACTAAAGATTAGTTAACTCAACCGGCCGTCTACTAAGAAGTAGATAACCCAAGTGGTCATCATCTAAGGAGTAGATAACCGAACAGTTTCTCTACTAAGGAGAAATAACCCAACTTGTCGTCTAATGAGGATATGGTAACCAAACTGATTGTCAATCAAATGGTTAATAACGCAACTGAACTCTTCTAAGAAGTAGCCATCTAAGGAGGAGCGAATTCTACTGGTCTTCTACTAGAGAGTATATAACATAAATGATCTGCTACGAAGGAGTAGATCACCAAACAGGACGCCTACTAAGGAGAAATAATCCAAATGGTCGCTTATTAATAGGTAATCCAAGTTACTTACTATGTAATCCAACTTGTCGGTAACAAAATAGTAGATAACCCAAACAATCCTCTACTGAAAATTAATTAGATCAACTTAGAAGTAGATAACCCAACTTGTCAACATCTAATGAGTAGGTAACCCAACTGTTCCTCTACTAAGAAATAACCCAACTGCTCGACCACTGAGTAGAAGTTAACAAAACTGATCGTCAACAAAAAACAATAGATAATACAACTGAACCTCTGCTACAGCCTATCATCCTATCTGATCATCTATCAAAGAGTAGATAGCCACATTGGACCTCTACTACGGAAAAGTAAACCAAATGGCAGCTTACTACTCGTAACCCAGTAAAAAATTTTCCGAAAAACTAATCGAGTAGGGAATTAGGCAGCTTTGTGCGTACTAATTCCCCATTCGCTTCCCTAGCCGATTCTTTTGATAAAGGGATGGGACTCATGGAACTAATTCTGAATTGCTTAAAAAAGAATGCCTTCTTTTTCGATTTTTTCACCAGGTTAGAAAAAAGAAAAACAAATTTTTTCTTTCGTTTTTATTTTCTATTTTAAATTTTATTTTTTTAGACTTATTTATTTTTTATTTCGATCCGACGACGATTTGAACCCTTTACGCACCACCAAAGGTCTCGCATTCATCAACGTTAAATTGTACTTAGTATTTAAGGGAACAAGATTTTTCCGATAGCTTCGCTTCCTTTTTAGGATTTTTGGAATTAAGCTGACAATTTGACTGTTCTATTTTTAGACTCGCTTACTTTTGCGGATTTTTGGAATTATGATCTCCATTAGAAAATCCAGAAAAAATATTGCACATTATATTCCGGAAGGAAAAAAAACAATGAAGAATTAATGTCTTGGCGCCAGTTCTACAGCTACTTCAATAGAATGCGGAGAGCAATGCTTAGTTGAATCTTAGCAAACGAAACTGTAAGTATTTCTGAGCGAGTCAGTTACAAATATAACCAGTATTTTTTTACTGGGAAGGAGTAGGTATCCCAATTGGTTGTCAACTAAGGAGTGCATAGCCGAACTTGTCCTCTACTACGGAGTATATATAATGGAGTAGGTAACCCTTAAGTTGTAAATTTATCCGACAGTCGTACAGGTTCCAAATTTTTAAAAACTGCAACAACATAATAACCGTCGTGGATTGTTTTTCCTTTTTGAAAATAATCAATACAAATTATTCCAAGTGCATCCCCAAAGCAGACCCCATGGACTTGCCTGCAGATGGAACTGTCTTAGTCCTCTTTGGACTCGGTTCTTCCATTCCAGTTCATTGCTTTGACTGTTCCATTGTCTCAGTTGTGAAGTGGTTGAACTCGTAAAAACTCGTCTTTATTGCGGTGAAATATACACAAACACTCTGTTGAAACATCTTCACGACGTTGTTTTTGAGCAAACGCGGCACCCATCTTGCGCACAGCTTTCTCATCTTTATATTTTCGGTCAATATGCTTTGTATAGCACTTTTTGATATGGCTTTCATTTCAGCTAGCTCACGCATCTTCAGTCGACTCTCATCCAATACCATATTTCATTTCATTTATTTCTTACAAACTTGTAATTCAAAGCCGTCTGGCCAATTGAACATTAATTACAATATGTATTTAACTAAGCTTTTTAACCAAGGGAAAAAAGTACTCAGTGGTATATGATTTGTTTAAACCTAAGTAAAATAATAAGGAATAAATAATATGAGTACAGATTGGGTATACGGAAAAGTATTTAGGATAATTAAATAACTACTCATGTATGGAAATAATCAAAATAGAGACAAAATTTATAAGAAATTTATTGAAGAAGTCGATTAGAGTAAGATGTAATTGATAAACTAAAGTTTTTTAATTCAGCTGGTAAAGCATTGTATAATCGTGCTACTCTTACAAGAAATGCATCATCCAAAAGGTGAAATACCCTAGGTATTAATAACTGATTTCTTCTAGTTGAGTGACAAAACTCAAATGATCTCACCAGGAAACTCGTACACTGATTCCTAATCAGCTTGTAGAAGAAAATTAATAACCAGGAATTCAAAAAAGTGGAGAAACTACACCCTAGAAATTTTTCAACTCGTCGATTTAATCGGTGCACATAACGCACAGCTCTGTTTATAGCCAGATGTATCAGACTCATGTTTATCTGTGTAGTATACCTCAGAGTATACCTCCAAACAATACAAAACAGTTGGCATAACCAGGGCATGCACAAGCCGCTCCCTAACAAAAAGTGGCAGAGATAAATCTGTACCATACAGGTTTTTTAAGGTCAGATTCACCCTCGAAACTACCATATTAATGTGGTGTTCAAAACAAAGCTTATCATCTAACTGAACTCCGAGGCATTCCATGCGACGGACAAATTCAATTCGAGTGTTATTATATATTAACTGAATATTATTGTAGAAAACGGAAGAAAAATATAGTGCCTTGGTTTTTAACGGATTTATGCAAAACTTATTATGCAACATCCAAACACTTAATGTTTCGAAAACAAGATCAATTTTAGACTGAAGAGTCTCCGCAAAATGATGGTGGCCTTTAAACAGCAACTTAATGTCATCTGCAAAAGCATAAGGAACACACCAGTTTTGTAAACGGGGGAAAAGGTCGTTTATGTATATTATAAATAGCAACGGCCCCAACAATGATCCCTGCGGAACAACACTTTTAACAGGAAGAATATTACTGTACCTACTATCAACATATACCAATTGACGCCTATTAGCAAGATAAGAGCACAGCATGGTACATGCACTACTTGAAATAACTACTTGTGACTTTTCTTAACCGTTTCTGTCGGGGACACCTCAATTGGACTAACACTTCGGTGTACGTTTTGGCATCTCTTAGGACCTCGTTAAAACTCTACCGGCCAATATTTTATAGTTGGACTAAGACCTTTCAAATTAAAGTATTGAAGTACATAGCGGTGACCAACTTTTTCCATGTTTACAAATTCGCTGCGATCGTTTATTTTTCAAAGTATTTTTTTAAGTATTGCCTAAGTATTTCGGCTAATTATACGACACTGCCAAAGCTAGCTATATTCTTTGTTGCATATAACTGTAATCCCTATGTGACTAGTACTGGGATCAGTAGACTTTGGCAAATTTGTACTTTTTTCCGTAAGGGACGTATGCAAATAAAGTTAATTAATACCAGAAAAGAGTAGCATTTGTTTGAGATACTAGAGATCGCAAAAAAAATTGTGTGTTATCTGAAATCAGTTGAAGATATACTAATTTTTTATTAGTTTTTTTTTTAATTTAATTGTCTCTGTTGCATTTTTTTGGAATGGTGTTGAAATCATAAGCGTGAAAACTGTCCTTCATCTTCTGAATGCTCAACGCACACAAAATAAAGCCATGATTATTTCTTTGCTCAAATGTGTATTTGACACCTTTGGCAATTTTAGTCTATAATTGAGCATCACTCAAATTTTCCATCTAAACCAAATTGTTTTTTGTCCACGTTGGAATTCGTTAAAATTAGAGTCCCCACATACCTAAGGAGTTCTTTTAGGAAGGAAGAAAAAAACATGTATGAAATTACTTCAGTCCGAGCGGTTGCACTTGTGCAACATGTCCATCTCGTCATTGTAAATCGTACATTGCAATTTCAGTACATCACGGCCTCTGTGCTGAGGCAGAGCAGACGGCATCAAATCGATGAAGTTTCCCATTTATGACAAACAGCTCATTATATTCGGTACACAAATTATTGTAAATCGAACAAAGAATCTCGATTATGTTTTGTAGCCGCAAGTTGAAGTTAGATCTTAAGCTGCTGATGTGTGGGGGACATAAAATTACACAGTGCGGGTAGAGTACACGCAGTACGAATGCATCAGAGCAGCACAATCAAAGTGTTGCACTATGGGCTTGTAGTAGTGAATTTTTGCATAAATACCAAAAAAACATACTCATCAATAATATGTAGGGCTAAGAGAAATTAGTTGCTATGCCAAACTATTTATTTTAAACTTTGTAATACATTAATATAATTTCAAATCGAAAGATTATCGTTATAGTTGTTTGTTAGCAATATTGGGCTTCTGGTATTGAATTATTTAGAAACTCAACACAAAAAGTAGTAAAGAATGGCTAAAGTAGTGCGGTGTCCATAATACTTTACATGCTGGTGTTGTACCAGAATAAGCAACCCTATCCTACGGGAAATTCTACCGGTACAAATCCAAACGACTTATAGGACAATTAAGGACAGGTAGCGGTTCACAGATTTTCCCTATTATATGAAAACAAGATAAGCATTAATATGGCTTTGTACTAAGGAGTAGAGAAGACGACGGGTTATATATTAAGGTGCAAATAACTCAACGCATCATCAAATAATGAGTAGATAACCCCACTGATTATCAGTAGATAACCCAACTGTTCGTCCTATAAAGAGTACTTGTATATCATCCAACTGGTCATGGAATAAGGAGTAGATAACCCAAGTGGTAGTCAACTGATGAGTAGATAACCAAACTGTTACTATGGAGTAGATAAACAAACTTGTCGTGTATATATGAACAATATATAACCTAACTAGTAGTCAACTAAGTAGTGGATAACCCAACTGGTCGTCTATTAAAGACTAGGCAAATTGGAACTCAACTTATGAGTTGATAAACCAACTGAAGTAGATAATCGGAACCCAGCAATATTTTCAGGTGCATTAAATGATACCACTCAATCCCTACGTAATCAGTTCAGTGAGTGGTCCCAATTGAATTTACACTGGGATCGGTAGACTCAGGTGCCTTGGTACTTCCTTTCTTGCAGGGTACCTATTGGTCCTCTATGTAAATCTGAAATGATTACCGTAAAACTGCCGGAGTTCATTCTTAACTGAAGGATTTAATCGTTAAATTTTTGTAATAGGAGAAAGCAGATTTAACTGCATCACCTGATCCATTTGGACATTTTAGATTAAACACTTAAAGCAGAATTGGATGTCGGAATTCTTAGTTTGACCCAAACCACTGGTTTCAACTGTTTAAAGTAATTTCATTCAAATATTGACCGCGACTATGCTGCAGTTGTTTCATTGGGAAGGCCCAATGTTAGATCACTCTTTCCAGCATGATAATGAGTCAATGACCGATGATTTAACTAACCCATAAACCACACTCAATAGTGCATTTTTGTGGGTGTAGCGGTAGTTCGAAAATACCTTCGAGTTGCTCATTAGTCTAAATGCGGCATATATTGATGGAAGTTCACAAAACAATTTTCTCACAGAACTCCGCTTTTGGTAGGGCAACTGAATAATTTCAATGAATGTTTTTAACACAGGACCAATATTTTTATTTGGAAACTGTTTGGCTGCGGAATTGGTAAAACTAGGCGTGGCATTTTTTAAAAATCGAGTGTCTCAGAAACTGTTGGCCGTAGGAAAAACAGCATTTTCTTGGAAACTACTGATCGTAGGAGAACAAAATTTTAGTAAGATGTTAATGGTCAAAACCAAACAATTTCACAAAAAATGGACGGTACCGTATTATTGGACGTAGTAATAATTAAATGATTTATTTATCAGGAACTATATGTGGGCAACATACTATTAGAAAATAAATAAAAATTGGTGGCTGGGGGGGCGAGGTCAAAATTCAGAAAAATTGATTTTTTCCCTCTGTAATGGCTTTTTGAAGTTAATTTTAAAGCTACAAAGCAAATAGGAAATATTGTTTCTAAAAGGACCTTCCGTGCCCTTTTCATAAAAAAAATAATTTTATCTTAAACAATTTATTTCGGTCACTGTTCGCGGAAATAAAAATATAAGTTGCGATATCGTAGAATCGATCTATTTTTTTTTTTAATTTTGTTATAAAAAATTATCCATATGTACTCTACCGATGGTGTTAATTTTGACGACTTTGGTTCAGAAGTTACATTATAATAACTGAAAATCTTCGCCAAATTACAAAGAAACAGTATTTGTATGAGTTTTAAACTCTGTTTTGTTTGTTGTTTTTATTTAGATATTTTTCTTTGTAAAAAGTGTCAAAGTCGTCTCCACTCCAAAATTTACACCATCGATTTTTTATAAAAAATTTAAGAAAAAAATATACCGATTCTGAGATATCGCAATGTATATTTTTTTTAAGTAACTTCTCGACTTATTCGTACGAGTACGGCATACTTTCCGACTGCCTCTCGCACCCCCAACACGCCGATAAGTAACCTTAATGCTTTAAAAAGTAGCATGTAGATGGGTACTTGCTGAGGAAAAGACAATATTTTTTTTTAACTTTAACCTTGCCCCCTGCCCTCATTTTACTTTTAATTTTTTAAAATTGTGGGTCATTGCTCCCACATACTAGGGTAACATTTTCTGAGAATTTGAAAAAGAAAAAGAAATTTTTGAATATGCGAGATTGAATCATCTTATGTTAAATCCGCGAAAAACAAAATTACTTAGATTTAGACCATTTTCTCGTACATTGAATAATGATTTTGGTATTTTTGTCGATGGAGAATTTCTAAGGGAGGAGCATTATGTAACCTATTTAGGGATTAGGCTCACAAGTAACCTCAAATGGGATGATCACATAAAATACGTAAAATCGAAAATTTCTTCCGCAATTGGAATTCTGTTCAAATTGAGAAGTAAACTGAACACTGATTCAAAGCTTTTAATTTATCAAGCATTTATTCACAGTCACCTTGAGTATTTGGCAGTAGTTTATGCTCACAAAATGAGTAATGAATTAAGATCTCTTCAGGCAGCACAAAACAAGGCCCTTAAATGCGTTTTTAATTTAGACATTCGACATAACACTGTATCATTATATAGAGATTATGGAAACAATATTTTACCGGTAAGAGGTTTATACAAAAAACAATTATTGCTTTATGTCTACAAGTCAGTAAACCAAATTGGTAATCGATCTGTTTCTTTTTTTACTAATTCTAATGCTTTCAATACAAGAAACTCGTCCAGTCTAAGGACAGCAAGATGTAGACTTGAAACTACTAAACAAAGAGTAGACTATATAGGCAGCATTGAATTCAATAATCTACCAATGTCTATAAGGGAAAGTAGTACATTGTCAATTTTTAAAAGTAGTGTAAAGGCACATTTACTTGCAAGTGTTGAAATGCTTCTATAAATACATATTTTGTTCATTTTAAAATTCATATTAATATTATTTAATTTTTTTTACATTTTTAATTAGAATAATAGTATTTATTTTCCAATTATAATACAAAACTGTTGCCAACAAGCTCCAAAAGGCCATCAGCGGCGCGGATCTAAATAAAATGTGTACAAATATTTTTGTAAATAAATACTAATCAATAAAAAAAAACAAAAAACCTAATTTTTACCTGTAACACTTGACATGATATGCATAGGGGGCGTGTCAGTACAGAATATTTCAGCTCATTTATTTGGGACTCGATTCTGAGAATTGGACATGAAAGTAGACCCAAAAATAAGATCTTCTGCATTATTCGTTTAGTTAAGTTGGCTCAATTGAAAATTGTATGGCCATACGAATTTGTTTGCTCATGGTGGATTTTTAGCACGTTTTCTATATTTGTTTCTCGGTATACCATACTGAATATCTCTTTTGTGTCTGAAGCAGAGTTGTAGATATTGAATAAAAGAAAAAAATGCAGAAGTGAGGGTATATCTTAATTGGTTTACTCGACTGAAATTTTCATACATAATTCGTTCCAACATGCATTATCCGATTGAATACTCGTATTTATCCTCATTTCAGACCCATTGTGCGCCGGAGTACTCGTAAGCTGTTTTGTTGCAATTGTCCATGATATCCACCAACATATTAACTATGATGACAGTGAGACCGGCAGAGTAGACATTAAGATCAACAACAACCGCGCAGCAGAAGCAACAGTAAGAACAGCCATACAAAAAAAGGGACGCAATCGGCAGGAACTATGCGAAATTTCTGTGAAAATTGCTTTCAAATTGTGGTCCCTCGTTGCATCCTCCACAGCACAGAAGAACATAATGTGACCGATTCCCTGCTATAATGCCACATGCAGCATGACAGCATCTCTCTGGGAGCATTGGCGTCAGCGGCAGCAGAGTCATGGGTGTAGTGATGTCGCAGATGAAAAATAAATTCTCGATACCCGAGATGTGTCCGCGATGTGGTGGTTGGTGGCTGTGGCCTTTACTCTGGATACATTTGGCCGTTTTCTTGCCTTGAGGCCTATAATTAAGATAGTCAGTCTCCGTGAAACCAATTTTCTGTCCTTTAAATAAAAATAAGCGCTCGCAGGTTCAGTAGTATAAGCTAGAGCTGCTGCTGCTGATGATGATGCCCCGCTCCCGCTGCTGACAATGGTGATGTGGTTGGTTGATGTCGCGGCCAGGTTGACCGCTGGTGGCAGTGGTGGTGGCGGCGTTGGTGAGTGAATCACTTCTTAATTTTTGGTTGTTTTCTGTGATTTGAGCTCGTCGTCCGTGTCTTTAAGCCAAACAAGTAAGACACGCGGATGAGGAGGAGTAGCAGCCAGCAGCAGCAGGATGAAGATGAGCAAGGGCAGCAGAAGATCATCTCGTCGTCGTAGTTTAATACGTTTGCTACACATGTCCTTCTGTATCAACCAAACACGTCCCGCTGCAAAATAAGGGCCAAACAACAACAACCACAAAAAACGTGTATGATTACTGCAATTCACCCGGTGATTTCGTTTCGATTGACGGTGACGATGACGATGTTGTTGGTTAAAGCTCTGGTGGCATACTCTGGAGTTGTCGTCTGTAACCGCCACACGACCGCAGCTCCCACCACAGCAGTAGAGATGATCCTTTCAAAGATTTTTGTGAAATATTTGCTGGACAAAAGCATAAGGGCCCTAAATATATATTTTTTGTTGAGGGGCTGTCTTTGTCTTTTGTTGGGGTTTCGTATTTTTTTGGTTCGCCTTTTGTTTGTTAGCAAAGGCCACAACGGCGACGACGACGACGAAATCATTCTCTTTGATTCGTCTGAACTGTGTGACACATGGGAGGTACCAATTTTAATGGAATTTCTTTTAGATTGGAGGGTCATTTATTTTGTTTCCCTCCATTCGTTATTTGTCCGTCTGTCGTATATATATACATATAAATATATATATATATGTGTGTGTGCGTGCGTGAATGTATGTGTCTGTAGGTTTGTGTCTTTGATGGTGTCGTATGTTATTTTTTAAAAGGTTTAATGATATTGCAAGTTTTATTTCGAAGTCTTTCTGTCTTATTTTTATGTGAACGGAAACTAATATTTAAAGGTAATTACGTTTACAGCGATTTAAGTGATTTCAATAATTTCGGATACAAATATTTATGTACAACATCCCCCATTTGTTATTTTTATACATATTGGATTTTGAGATACAGAATATTTTCTGTTTTACAAAAATTGTCTACACAAATTTAGAACAATACGTTTTTATGTCGTAATATATATATATAGGGTGATCCATTTCTAGGTTCCCTACTTTTTTAAAGAAAAAACGCAGAAAATTCAAATTGAATGGGGAATTTTGGTTATCATTTGAAAGAACATTCTTTAGCATTTATTTTTTGAAGATTATGTCTATCAAAAGTTGGCCGCGGCTACGTCTCAGATGGTTCGTCCGTTGAGTCCAATTTTCGACGACTCGTTCGAGCATTTCGACTGGTAACTGGCGAATGACACGCGTAAACGTTGTTTAGGCGTAAGTCTTTCCATGATGAAATGCCAAACAATACTTAACAAAAATAACATGAAAAAAGTATCTCTACTTGGATCACCCGTTATATCATTACACTAATTATTCTGTTAATTTGTTGTCAAAACGTTGTTCAGGCGTAAAAAATAACATGACAGCATGACACGACTCACACGTGATCTGTCAAAAAAAGCTATTGAAAAAAGTATCTCTACTTGGATCGCCCCATGTAAATTAAGAGAAATATTTTAAAAGTGATGTATTCTGATCGGGATAAAACTTGCACCAAGATTATGACACAAAATTTCAACGGGAACGGCTAAGGTCTGCCCGAGTTGGAGGGTGTTGAATTTTTTTAAACGGTCTTTTTCTCCCATCCACATAACTAATTACCTATTTCGACCAAGGTGTAGTCGATAGCATTTTCTTTAATATTTTTAAGAAATAAAAAAATTCCCAAAAATATATTTTTCTGAAGTTTTTGACGAAATTAATCAAAAAAAGATCAAAATCTAAAAAAATATAGGTTGAAACAAATATTTTAGCATATCTCGAGAACCATTTATCATTTGTTAAGGAAAGCTTCTTAATATCTCAAATTAAGAAGTCTTCGTCTATAATTTTTTCATCCCATCAACGGTTTTAAAGAATATAGTGTTAAGGCAAAAGTTTCATGGTTTTAGGGAGTCTTCATGGTCGTTATGATAAATGGCATCATACGGATGCAGGAAACGAAATACAGAAACTCAAGAGTCAAAATTGACTTCAGAGTCAAAAGAGATCAAAGAGCAAAATGGAGTCATTGACAAACCATGAACCCGTTGTTCATGCGCTTTGTTTCGATAGGGTACCAAATAACAGCACTGTAAATAAAACCTATTTGGGCCGTATGTATGTGTACCGGGCACGAATCGTGTGTGTGCGCCTCAATTTTTTTTCGACCCATATTAATGTACAGCGCAAGTCTGTCCGCAAGGTCCCATATTGTGTTTAGAATGGTACAATGTCCGTAGCCGTTTCCTGACCAGAGCGACAATTCCCCAAGTCTAATAGCAGTAGATGCGGTATACTCGTATTGAGTTTATAACACTATGTAACAACATTTTTGTGGAAGGACTGCGCATAACAATTTCTGGTGTAATATAGAGTCCTAAACACAAAAAAAAATATTAAAAAAATTGTTTATGGTAATTTTTTTGTTAAAAAATTTCTTTAAAATTCCAATTTTCTTGAAAGGTGCCTTTAATATTTGGACCATATTTCTGTTAAGTGTATTCCCGATAATACCATTCACCATTCACTTTTGAAAATTCATTGATTTTTAAATAAACTAATGATTTTCTATGTACAAATGAACAAAACAAAAGAAAAACGTGATAGAAAAAAAAACAATTACAGATTCGAATTCAACCCACCAAATTACACACAGGATCCAGTCCAAAACCTTGTTGGCTAGTGTAATTTAAGGATTAAAACATCGAAAATTTTTCAATTATTACATTTTTATTATTTTATTGTGAAATCTGATCGGTAAAATGACCTCATTCCGAAGAAAATCAATGCATAATTTAAAAATTATTAATTTTTTTAAATTTTTTATTTCTTTTTCAAATATCGAAGAAAAGGCTGTGGAATACACTTTGGACAAAATTGCATGAATACAAAACCCATTAGTTATATGGGGGGGAAAAGAGGGCCGTTTGACCAAAATGCCAACATTCGACAACCTTCAACTCGGACAGTCCTTAACCGATCTGGCTGAAATTGTATGTCATAACTACTATCCAATAGGACTAAACCTGGTGCAAGTTTCACAACGATCAGAAGACATCGGTTTTAAATATTGCCATGAAATCTCTCATATATGTATATGTATGTTCCTCTGGGAAGCATAGGACCAATAAAGGACTAATGGGCTCAAAAATGGCACCCTCTCTTCGAAACTAGGTATTACAGAGAATTTCAAAAAAAATATTTTTTGTAATAAAATGGGACAAAATTATTCAGGAAAGGCGACACATCCCTAGGCTGGACAAGCATTGTTTTCGAAATTTGCAACTTTATGAGTGGGGGCAAATAGTGGCCAAAATAGTATCGTCCCCAAGAGATGCGGTATAATTGGTCACAGTTTTACATACATAGTGTTACTAAAGAAACGAATTTGCATTTGTTTATACCACAAAATATAGAATTGTTACAAAAAACAGTGGCATAATAAACAGACTTAAAACTAAAAAAAATTGGTTCAAATTATTTGTATACGGGTATGTATGTAATATTCCGCAGTTGTAAACAAATACCATAATTTCACTTCAAATACGTAAATGAATATGTCTTTGCAGTTAATGACTTGCAACAAATAGCAACAACTAAATTTACATCAATTGTTTAGGGGTTTAGGCATAATTGCTAAATTAAATTACGACAAGAACTGTATTGAGGAAATGCAAACTTTCTGCATCATAACCTCTGACAAGAATCATTCAGTGGGAAGCAGTAAAAATATACGAGTATATTTGTTTTTTTGCAAGGCTTGAAATAACATGTACAATACAATTAAATGAAAGGAAGAAATACTTACCACTCACAGATAATAAATATTATGCACAGTGTTATGGATGTACCTGAAACCTGAAGTATTTTAGTTATTTAATGCAAGGTTATTTTTTATTAAATTTTAAGTTTCCTAAAACTGATACAATTATTTCAATATATTTTGAGTTTTTTAATTTATAAAGCAAATATGTAATAACAATAAACAACATTTTGTAACGAAATTTCTTGTACCTCAAATTAAGCTCAAGATAATAAGTATGTGGGCTACAGTGGTTGAAGTGAGTACAATTTGCAACAAGTAAGGAGAGACAGAAAGTCGGACGGGCCGACTATATAATACCCTACACCTACCTAACAACACGAAAATGGGCATTGCGATAAGAATTTGGCAGTGTTCATACATGTAATAATAAAACTCTCTCTGCCGAATTTCGTACTGATCGGATATAAAACACGGTTTCTACAGCGCTTACATGTCAAATCGGGTGAAACATATATATGGGTGTTATACCTAAATCTGAACGGATTTTCTCCGAATTCAGAAGTGTTCATTCACGTAATAAGAAAACTCTATCCGCCGATTTTCGTACAGATCGGATGTTAAATACGGTTTCTACAGCGCTTACACGACAAATCGGGTGAAACATACGAGTATATATGGGCGCTATATGTAAATCTGAACCGATTTTGACTAATTGCAATAGGGATCGTCCTTAGGCCAAAAAAGAGCACTAAGTGCTAAATTTCATCACAATCGGACCATAAAAACGACCTGCACTTTGATTACAACGATACATCTACAGACGGACGGACGGACAGACGGACATGGTTAAATCGACTCAGGAAGTGATTCTAAGTCGATCGGTACAATAAACGATGGGTCTATCTCTTCTCCTTCGGGGTGTTACAAAAACAAGCTTATTTGGGTTATTGATTTGTATGTGGCTGAGAAATCGCAATCAGCCATTGTTAAAGGGCTGTGACATTTATGTGTAAACAAATGATTGTGTGTGTAGAGATGGTTCAAAAGGTGAAGGTCAACAACAAAAGAAATTAGTGAAATTGTTTGGAAGGATATCGTCATCACAAATGCCAAAGGAACAATCACCACTTCTGAACACCACTTCACAGGAGAAACGGAAAGTCTAAATTAAAGGGAATTTGTTACTAAGATTAAGTCGGACCCAATCTTATGAGCCCTGCACCATGAAGTTCTATAATCGGAAAAATATTTAAGGTGGAAAATAAACAAAGAATGGAGCGGTATGTTTAAAGAAAAATCATCTAAAAATATCTATCTATGGTATCTATGGCTAAAGCAAAGATTTGTAACACCTCAATATGACGTCTATATCTAAACATAGACCAATATGCTAAACGTTCGTGACGCAGAATTTTGTATAGATAAGAGATATTCTTTTTTAGAATTCTTTAAATACAAAATAATAAATAACAATATTAAAAAATAACAGTTGATTTTATTTGATTTTAACAAATATACAATTTTATCTTTTACATAATATGTTTATAAATTTCTTGATTCTTTATATCTTGTTTAATAAAAGGCAGATCTAATATATCGCACCTGTTCCACAAAAGGGTAACAACTCAAAATTTAAAAAATTTCAATAGAGGCCATAAACTGTTTCCGTTAATATTAATGGTATATTACAAAAAAAGAATATGTCGTTGCAATAAAATATCATAGAAAAAAATAATAATGCAATTTTCCTTTTTGTTTTTTTATTGATTTTAGAAAAGTAGCAACTTTTGTGAGTTGTTACTCTTTTCATGAAAAAAGTGTGTATATAAATTGTGGTACTATTTTGAGCTGTACCTTTTTAACTCAAAAATATTACTCGGATTATAAGTTGAAAAGAGCACAACTAAAAATAGGTATTACTCTTTAGATGATGAATCAACGGTCCCATTTGCTTAAACACTTGGAGACAATTCAAAATGTAACTCTTTAGTTGAATCTAAAGACGTTATTCTGTAAACAGAGAGAGAGTCATAACGGTTTTTTATTATGAAAAAGAAGAAAAATCAACTGACATTTTTTGCAGTGGGTAGAAATTGCCATTGTACGTTGTTTTCTTGCAAAAAAGCAAAATTTAAAAATTTTGAGCTGTTACCCTTTTGTGGAACAGGTGCGATATGTTTTCTTCTTAATCTTCGAACTTCGTTACTATCACCTAATAGTGCTATGGCTTGGACATTTGTGTGGTTGCTTAATCTATTGAGGTAACTGGTACTAAGCCTAACTATTTCATCTTTAATTTTAGATCGCTGTGAATACAATTGTTGCTCACAAACCATAGAGCATTTGATAATAATCTAAGTGTTTTTGAATGATATCTTTGCAGAAATTCGATATTTGAATTACTTGCAGTTCCCCACATTTCAATCCCATACGACCACCCTGGCTTAAGAACAGTTTTATAAAATCTGACTTTATTTTCTTAACTAAGCTGAGATTTTGGACCAATAAACCAGTAAATTTTTTTTAATATCAACCTCTTTCCTCTTTGACTTTATATGATCTTTCCAAGTTAGCCGACAATCTATTCGAAGTCCAACGTTTTTTACGCAATTGGGTGCGGGGATTGTTACTCCGTTCAGAGAAAGGGGTGGACACTTTCCGTTTCTAAGGGTATATGTGACATTTGTAGATTTTTCTGGATTCACTTTTATGTTGCACTTGTTAAACCATAATTTAATTGATCAAGTTGTCTTTCAGATGTACTAGAAGCTTCCGCAGCACTAGGGCTTGTAGCCAAAATGGCAGTGTCGTCAGTGTATGTAGTTATGGTAACATCGTTTCTGACCGGTATATCAGCAGTATATATTGTATATAGTTCAGAGCCCATTACACTTCTTTGGGGTACAACTGCCTTTATGCTTCCAATCTCTGATTCGTCTCCGTTTCATTCACGTAAAAACTTCGTTCAATTAGATATGATTTGAATAATAAGTACTAAGCTTGTTTAACATCTAGAAACGTAGTACAACAGTATAACTTATTCTCCAAGGATTCTCTAATAACTTGCATCACTTGGTGACATTGTTCAGGTGTACCATGCTTGTGTCGGAATCCAAACTGATGGTCTGGCATCACATTAAAATTTTCTAATATTGGCAACATTCGCTTTTGAAAAAGTCTTTCAGACACTTTTGGAAATACCGACAGCAAACTTATAGGTCGGTACAAACTAAGTAAGTTTTCAGGTTTGTTGGGCTTTCGAACCATTATGATTTTGGGGTGTTTCCATTGAGATGGAAAATAAAACAGTCTCTTAATAGAATTGTCATCTATTTGGTCAAATCCATGTGATTTTTTAACATTTATTTTTTTAATATCCGTCGTAATTTCCGAGAAAGTGAATAGCTTTATTGGAAGACATATTTGGCATGGTACTTCAAGAAAGTCACAAGTCTTTTGATAATCATGAGTTTTATAAATTTTTTAGATTTGTTTGGAATTTTAAAGGGTTTTTCAACAGGGACGCTGCAAAAGTAGACCGACAGGGACAGCAAACGACGCCATATTTTTTGTCGCTCTTTTGACATTTCTCTTCAGTAAGGTTTGCCATTTCATGATGGAAAGATATACGAGCCAACAACGAGTCGAAATTATTAAAATTTACTACCGAAATTCGGAGTCAGTGGCCTCAACGTTAAGAGCGCGAAAAATCGAAAAATCATCTTCAGCGATGAGGCTCATTTCTGGCTGAATGGCTTCGTCAATAAACAAAATATGCGTTATTGGTCAGACAGCAAGCCACACGTACTCCATAAAGTCATCATTGCATCCCGAAAAAATTACGGTTTGGTGCGGTTTATGGGCCGGCGGCGTCATTGGGCCGTACTTCTTCCGTGATGATCAAGACCGGCACGTTACTGTGAATGGGAATCGCTACCGTTCAATGATAACCAAATATTTTTGGCCCCAATTGGATGATATGGACTTGGAGGACATGTGGTTCCTACAGGACGGCGCCACAAGCCACACAGCGAATGCCACAATCCATTTATTGGAAACCAAGTTTGGAGAACGTGTTATCTCACGAAATGGTCCAGTTGATTGGCCGCCTCGGTCTTGCGATTTGACGCCGTTATACTATTTCCTGTGGGGCTACGTCAAGTCTATGGTCTATCCCAACAAGCCAGCGACGATTGACTAACTTCGTACGAATATCGAACGTGAAATTGCAGCAGTATCGGCCGACTTATGCTTGAAAACCGTCGAAAATTGGATTCAACGTCTGGACTTCTGCAAGCGTGCCAGTGGTGGCCATGCAAAAAAATCGAGTTCCATACATAATGGCATCGAACGTACTTTCACAGGAATAAAGAATTTCATTGATATCCAAAACCGTTTTTGTTTTATTTAAAAAAACTTTTGTAGCGCTCTTATTGACGGACCCGATATTATAATATAATTCGAAAAATTTTACGTAACTTTTGATTGGGTTGATGAATTAAAATCAAATCTTGATTCGAGATAATATGAAATATTCAGATCTTAAAAATGCAGCGTCCCTTAAAACATGACAGGTCGATTTAGCATATTTTCATATTTTTAGCCAAGTTGTTTGACAAATGGGGCGTATATAAATGCATTTTAAATTTACCTTTGTAGAGATCTTAAATATTTGTTGTGCAGAATTTAACTAGATATAAAACACAAACTAAATGTAAAACACAGCCTAATTGTATGGAAAATGTGAATTTTATGTTTAAAATAACCAGTAAGGAAAGGCAGAAAGTCGGGCGGGGCCGACTATATAATACCCTACACCTCCCTAACAATGCTATAGGGTCATTGCCATAATAATTTGGAATAATTGGTAAATGGGTAGTAACATATTATCTAATTCTGAAACGATAATCGCTAAATTAAGCAATATTCGTTCCTAAATTGAGAAACATCTTTCTGGAAAATTTTAATGATCGGAAGTAAAATACAACTTCTATAGCGGTTTGATACCAAATCAGGAGGAACATATATATGGAGCTTTAATATAAATCTGAACCGATCTTACCTGAATACTCATTCATGTAAAAAGACCTCCTTCTGTGGAATTTCGTACTGATCGGATATAAAATACAGTCTCTACAGCGCTTACATGTCAAATCGGGGGTACCTTATATATGGGAGCTATATCTAAATCTGAACCGATTTTCTCCGACCTCCGCTTACAGGTCAAATCGGGGGTAACATATATATGGGTGTTATATCTAAATCTAAACCGAGTTTCTCCTAATTTGGCAGTATTCCTTCATGTAATAAGAAACCTCTTTTTGCCGACATTCGCACTGATCGGATATAAAATAACATTTTTACAGCGCTCACATATCAAATCGGAGGTAACGTATATAGGGGGACTATATCTTAATCTGAACCGATTTCTTCCAAATTTAAAAGTGGTCATTCAAATAATAGGAAACCTCTTTCTGACGAAATTCATACTGATCGGATATAAAATACAGTTTTTACAGCGCTTACATGTGAAATCGGGGGTAACATATATATGGGGGCTATATCTAAATCCGAACCGATTTTCTACGAATTTGGCAGTATTCCTTCATGTAATAACAAACCTCTTTCTGTCGAATTTCGAACTGATCGGATATAAAATACAGTTTTTACAGTGGTTACATGTCAAATCGGGGGGTAACATATATATGGGGGCTATATCTAAATCTTAACCGATTTTCTCCAAATTTAGCAGTATTCCTTCATGAATTAAGAAACCTCTCTTTGCCGAATTTCGCACTGATCGGATATAAAATAACATTTTTACAGCGCTTACATGTCAAATCGGGGGTAACGTATATATGGGGGCTATATCTAAATCTGAACCGATTTCTTCCAAATTCTTCCGATTTTAACCAAATTCAATAGGGATCGTCCTTGGGCAAAAAAAAAAGATATGTGTAAAGTTTCGTCGAGATCGGACCATAATTGCGACCTGTACTTTGATTACAAAAATACATGCACAGACGGACAGACAGACGGACAGACGGACAGACAGACGGACAGACAGACAGATGGACAGACAGACGGACATAGCTAAATCAACTCAGAAAGTGATTCTAAGTCGATCGGTATAATAAACGATGGGTCTATTTCTTCTCCTTTTGGGTGTTACAAACAAATGCACAAAGTTATAATACCCTGTACCACAGTGTGGTGTAGGGTATAATAATATTTAATAACGAAACTGTCAGCTATGGCGGCCGGAAGTTGGACCCCAATTTTCGTTACAAAAATTGCTTTAGGAAATTACATCCCAATCAAAAAAACAGCATGAAATGAAAATACACCCCAAAAAACACTAAGACATTTTCTCTTCGTAACTCGAGGGAGTACGTAATAATACACGCATAAGAACCTATTTTCCAATAATTATAAATCTTTTCCTGCGCGGTCGGCCTACGGCCTGCGGCCTTCGGCCTCTGTTTAAGACTTTCTCCTATGGACATGATTCAAAGTTGGCAACGTGCAGCAAATCTTCTATGCGTAGTCTCTCTTGTTTCTAAATTTATAGATGAAAGTAAGCCCCAAAAAGCTGACAAAAAATGAAGTTGAGCCCCAAAAAGCACACAAAAATGAAATTAAGCCCCAAAAAAAAGTTGTTGTTGTTTGACATGTAATTTTTTGGGGCTCATATGCATAAAAATATTGGGGTGAATTTTCCTGGGGCCCAATTTCATTCCGCCGTCAGCTATATTTGCTTGGGACTCAATAAAAATTACTCATTATTACTCATTGGGACTCATTAATTAATAATGAAAAACAACATCAGGCAAATGGGCACCACGACCACGCTTACAGGACCATATCCTTTTCATGAAATGTTCCATAACCAAATCGCAAAGTGGCTGCCCTATGTCCTCGATAGCCTCACGAATTCTATCTTTGAGGTCTTCAATCGACGCTGGGCTGTTGGCATAGACCTTATCTTTCACGTGGCCCAAAAGGAAGAAGTCGCAAGGTGTTAAATCACAAGATCTCGGTGGCCATTTGTGATCAACTCTTCGAGAAATAACACGGTCCGGAAACGTTTCCCGTAACAGAGCAGTGGTTTCGTTGCTTGTGTGGCACGTAGCGCCGTCTTGTTGAAAGTAAACATTGTTCAGATCAATACCATCCAACTCAGACCATACAAATTCTTTAATCATCTCTCGATAGCGCAATCCATTCACCGTAACTGTTCTTCCAACCTCATTTTCGAAAAAGTAAGGTCCAATGACCCCGCCGGACCATAAACCGCACCAAACAGTCACACGTTGAGGATGGAGAGGCTTATCAACAATAAGTCTTGGGTTTTCCGAACCCCATATGCGACAATTTTGCTTGTTGACGTAGCCACCGCGGTGGAAATGGGCCTCATCAGTCAAGATGATTCTTCAATGATTTTCGATTTTCCGAATTTTAATAATTTCAATGCGTTGTTGAATCGTGTATCGTTCCATTTTTAGTAATGGCGTAGTTTCTACTTGTCAAATGTCAAAGAATAAAAGCTTCAAAAGTGACAGCTACCGAAATACCGGGTGATTCAAAAAACACCTCTTGTTGGAAAACCCGTTATATTGCAACAGGTGTAAATATGTCCCTCAAAATAATTTCTGATAAACTGTTTCCCTGAGAATCTTGGCGACGTAAGTGATGAACATGGCGAAAGGTTTCATCAAGAAATTAAGTCCGTCGAAAATTTGCATTTTTTTCTATATTTTATTGGTTTTTTCGTACGAGAAAAATTCGATTTTTTTTGACCAAAAATCATTTTTTTTAATAGTTTTATCGACATCTACTGAATTACAGTTTATACATGAAAATGACATTCACAGCACTTGTAGGTGTGATAATTTCCCTCAATCTATCGGATTTAGACTTCAAAAAATATGGCCAAAGTACAAAAGGTATCTTCATGAAAATTGAATAAAGAAACATTTTTAAAAAAAAACTTTACCACACAAAATGGTTTGTTTCGGTTTCATAAAATAGTATGCCTCAATCTAAAAAAAAAAAATTTGGGTCTAGGACACAAATTTTTTTTTGTAACCTTGTGTTTCTTGGCTTTGTACGCACAATATTTTGCTCCGTGCCCTGGTTAGCAAATAATGGTGAAGAGCTTAGTCGTTCCTTTCTGGTTAAAAACAATAAAAAATTATCTATCAATAAATTAATTTTATGTTTTTTGTTTGATTAGTCCTTTTGCATTTCTGATGGTTCTATTGTACTCGTATTTAAATTGAAATTCTTTTAAACTGGAAAAATGGAAAGATTAAAATAATCCTTTTTTTATTTTATTGGCATAATTCTGTGATAATTCCATAAATTTAATTTCGCCATTTTACAGAATGCCAAAATTCGTGAAATTAGCGACTAATGCAGAGTGAGTAAAACCTCAAAGACGAGGTGCTATGTTTACCATTTATGAAATATAATTTTTTGGCTAGATAACCCATTGCTCCAAAATACTGTTCGTTGCTGGACAAATCTAGACGCAACTGAACAATTAAAACTTCTATTCATAAATGGCGAACATAAACTAATATTGACATGTGGCCGTTGTGATTTCATTTGTGGTGCGTGTTTCTCCGTCGTCTCTTAACACATCATCCATTCATTCATCCAATGGAACATTGGATATTTAGCGCGAAATAATCTCGTTAAAACAATTGAAGCGCACAATCGTGCTTTACTATTTTCAGGGATGCAGTCGCAGTAGCAGCACCATGCTAGCCCCGACTAGCCTGGTGGGGACTAGCATGCGGCATGCAACATAAACTTTCTGTGAGACACTTGGGGGAAATTAGGGAAGACTTCACGAGGAGGTCGCTGGAAATATCTGAAGTGGCTATGGGTAATAATCATCGACAAACAAACATTATTAGTAGTCGTAGTAGCATGTTTAGCCAACATCATCGACAGCAGCATCATCGTCATCTGCATCATCAGCTTCAACATCGCAGCAACACTTGGCAATGACTTCCAGGAATTTCAATTCAATTTCACTGAATTGAATAAAAGTCCATGGTAACAACAACAACAAAAAGAACTGGGCAGACAGTTGGAGGTTCGAGAGAAATCGAAGTGTTTTTGTTGATGCAATGTAAAATAATAAAAACTATCACAAAACGTTCCACGTACTGACACAAAATTCACAAAAAATCACCCCTTTTCCTTCCCATACATAGGGGAAACACAGATGGACAATTTTTGGTTTTCCAAATCAACGCGAAGAATTCTTAGGAAAATGTCTGTGAGAATCAAAACATACAAAAAAATCAACATAAAATCATATTTTTTGTTTAATTTTATAGATTTCCTTTCCGTTCCATGTCTATGATAATATAAACAAATTCGAGCATAAAAATGCAAGACAACATTCCGTTGTGGGTCACAGTTCAAGTGAATTCTTAGATATCGTACCTCAGCTCCTGCCTTCCTGCTGGTCTCTGATGTAGCTCCACGTGCCAATGGGCGCATATTGCGCAAGGTTGAATGTCAATGAGTTTTGCTATATTTTCAGACGCTACGGACCCCTTTTTTGATGACGTCTCCATCGCCTCCAACCAAGCAATATCGTCATCATCCTCCTGCCTCTTGAAATTGTTTAATTGTGCTTTTTGTCAATTATTGAGTCATTTTCTTTGGGTTGGCTTTAAATAGTCTACAATAATCGTTTAAAATGGTTCTTTAATTTACTTTAAGTGCTTTAATCTGATAAAGTCAATTTGCTCAAGTGACGCATTGTTTAAATGACGACTTCGCCTTTCTTTGAAAAGGGGAAAATTCTGAAGTTTTTTTTAGTGAATGAAAGACACAAATATTCAATTAAATCAATTCATTTGGTGGCCTTTAATTCGTTTCATCAGAAGTCATTGTATTCCTTTTGTCATTCTATATAACAAAGATGGTGGGCAAAATTTAACTTTATTTCTACAATTCAATACATGACCACACACGGTGCAATATTAATAGAAAATAAGGAAAATTGTTAAACTCTTTTTCTGAAAACATTCAATTAAATATAGCGAAAGTATCACTAAAAACCAGTAGGTTTGATTACATTGGGGTGGTAGCCTGAGTTACCAAATACCAATTTGGGTCCGGAGTACTACCACGTCCCCTGCTACCCCCTTCAACAGTACCAGCTTGTTTGATACACAAGTTATCAATAGTACGAACTTTGGTACCGGAAAGATCTGTCACATTTTTTAGAAAGGCCGACCCCACTATATGCAGACGTCGCACAATGGGAAAAAATGGGTAAATACGCGCGCATAGCAGTATTTTTAATCTCACGACTATACCGTTAGAGATAGAGTCCAACGGTTTGGACCATCTTCAAGAGAATTCTTTGGAGAATAATTTGGTGTAGCCACTGTTACCACTTATCGCACAGTGGGGCTTCAAAATCGACTTTGTGGAATATAGTGTGAAACTCCGAATATCGTGCC
Organism: Eudasyphora cyanicolor; assembly: GCA_963930755.1. Taxonomy (NCBI): domain Eukaryota; kingdom Metazoa; phylum Arthropoda; class Insecta; order Diptera; family Muscidae; genus Eudasyphora; species Eudasyphora cyanicolor. Next base: position 167,435,395 of record OZ005736.1, on the reverse strand, counting down.
AAATTCAGTGATCTTCATTTTAAATTAAAGCTGACAAAATTTAGTTTAAAATATGTTTCAGGTGCTTGATTGTGTGTTGCTGCGTTTTAAATATGCAGACCATTGAAGTTCAAAAATATGTTTGTCAACATTGCGAAAAAAGTCTACAAAACCTGCCATGCTTTTAAAATTGAAACTAAGACAACTTAAATAGGATAAAATTGTGGGCTGCAATATTTTTGAAAGCAGAAATTTTACTATAATGTACTTTACACAATGGTTCGTAGACTGATAATAATTGAAAGTTAAATTAAAAACAAAAAATAATCGGTCCACCCTAATACACACAAACTGCGGAAGCGTATATATTTTATTGTAACTATATTTTTATAGGTTTTGTAGAAAAAGTGAAGTATAAAAATTACTATAATCCTTATAATATTAACAAGATCTCTATTTTTAATCGTACTTGATAAAACTTGCAGCCGCGTGTTAATCCATTTATTCTCGTCCGTTCAGTACCCTTCGTAATTATTATCCGATTTTGCCGAAATTTTACAAACGTTTTTTTTTTAACCAAGAAGATCGGTCCATATGTTTCGGGAAAATCGGTTCATAGATTGATACAGCTCCCACACCTATTTTCTATATTTAAAGAAAAAAAGCACATATTTAAAGTACAAAAATCTGCCATAATCGCAAAAGGTCGCAAAAGGTCGCAGATAAACTAGGTACCGTTGGATTCATTCCTAAGTCACCCCCTTCTCTATGTCATATGGTAGTGATCCCACGTGATCCAAAAAAGTTGTATTCCATTTACTGTGGATCATTTTTTTTGAAAAACAAAAAAAAACTGTTGTTTTTAATTTGAAATATCTTTTCATTGGAAAGCGTTAAAAATACGTTTTATACACAAAAATTAAGATGAATAGTACCTTATTATATGTTGCAAGTCCTATCGCATTTCACCAATAAACGCGAATTCTACAAGCATTTTAGTATATGCATTTTATCATCGCAATGTTATTTGCATTTATTAGTAAAAAAGACAAACTTTGAATGGTCATAACTCAAAATCGCCTGGAGATATTTTCATAAAATTTGTAGGTATTTTCATTAAATGTTATCCACAATAAAATAACACTCCCAAAAAATTGATTTTTGAAAGATGTTTTCAAAGTCTATGCGCGCATATTTCATCATATTTTCCCATCGTGCGTCGTTTACTCAATGAGCGGCAATGACAAAGCAGGTGATCAATGCTCTCCACTTAAATGTCTTTCCACCGCATATCTACAGTTTTCGCAAAACTCAATTCCGAACCTACCGTCAGAACTAACACTAGACAGTATTTTCGTCTCTAGCATGGAGATATTTTTACATCCTCAGGCCATACTTGGCCAGATTTTTCTAGCTATCCTACAGGTGACGATTTCTGGCCACCTTTCATTGGACTGCATAATTACATCTGGCCTAAGTCAAAGCTTTCCTCGAGAATTTGTTATGTCGACCCTTTCCTAGCAAGTTTATCGGATTTGTAGTTCACCGGGATATCCCTATGTACAGGTCCCCATACGAGGTGTATGTAAAACTGCTCAACCATCTCGCTAAGAAATCTGCGGCAGTGAAGGACTGTGTTTGAATTTAGATATGTGGCATCCAGAGAATTGGTGGCAGCCCGGCTGGATGAGTAAATGACAACGCTAGTATTGGTCACTATTTTGCGACTCAGCCACATAGTGACTTCTCATACTGCCATTATTTCGGCACTGCAGGTTGCTGGTTGTCTGTGAGCTATATCAAGACTAAGTTCTTTACAGTTTACTCCGAAGCCAACCTTATCATCCAGCGAACCATCCGTATACTGCCCTCCTAATAAAGAAAGTCACATCTCCATTTAAGTAGTTTTGAGATATTTTGCCTTCACGTTTTTTTAAGTTTCGCGTAGTCCTTAAAACTCTGCATATTCATAGGAAGGAATAAATGATTGGTTTATCAGCTGCCATCTCCCACACCACAATGCCCTACAGCAGTATTAGGCGAACAACTGCTGTATATACCCAATTGATTATTTTAGAAGAGAGACTTTCCTGCTGGAATATAGGGCGACGTTGACCTTGTACCTTTAGAAAAGACTAGCTCAGTCCCATTTACAGGAGTAGGGACCACATGTGAAACCTTACACTTTCTAGAACCAATTATGTCTTGTTTGGGTTAACTCCCAAACCGCAGCATCAGGTCCATCTAACCAATTTGTTAAGAGCCACCTGTATGATATCTCTGAGAAGGCTGGAGAATTTGTTACAAGTTACTGTATTTGCCAAATCGTCCACATGTGTCACGACTTTGCAGCCACAAAGTGCTAGATCTAACAGGATTCCTTTCACCTTTAAATTTCAAATTTTTGGAGTACCCCTGTTTACAAAACTTGTTAGAGTTGTGGACCCAACACTTTCTGTTATGCCTCTTTTGTTATGCAGGCTTTGAATTGGTCTAATCTAGCTAAAGTTTACCGTTAGACGCGAAAGCGCCGCAATTACAGCATCATATTAATGCGGAAAATTAAGAGCCCCTTCTATGTCAAGAAATGCCACCATAGTGAATTCCTTGAAATGTAGGGACGATTCGCTAGTGCCCACAAGTTCGTGCAGGGCAGACAGGAGTTTTTTTATACAGGTTCTCTCAAATGAAAGAACCTAAATGTCTTTCCAGAACTTTTAATAGGGAAGAGGATAGGACAATTAGCCTGAAGTCCTTTGGCCTAGTGTGCGATTTCTTTGCCTTTTTGGACATGAATACCAGTTTGGTATCCCTCCATCAATTGGGGATGTATGAGAGCCTGATACAGCCTTCATAAATATTCTCCAGCCAGGGGTACTGTACTTCAACATCTTCTGCATATCTGCTGAAGTGATACCGTCTGGTCCAGGTGATGAGAAGGGATCACACCTGTTAATCGCCCAGCTTAATCTGGATTTTTCAGTCAACAATCTAACGACGCTACACGCTGAAAAAAAATCGCTTCTGTAGTATCAATGTTTAGCGTACAATCGAAACATATTATATTTGACACACATAAATAATATATATTTTGGAAGATGTTCTAAACCGATCTTTGTTTCTGTCCTAATATTTTTTATTTGGGACTATTATTTACGAAACAAATATTTAGTTTGCATTTAAGTATTCAGAAAATATATCTATACGAGTACATTAATTTTAAGCCAGGTTTATTGTTATACAGCAATTCGACGTCAATTTTTTCAGAAATTTTAAATATTCGTTACATTTCTTTATAACTGAAACAGTATAATCTTGCATCTTGATGACATAGAATAAATAAAAATTAGTTCTTTAAAAAAAAGTTATTGCTGCTTATTTTAAATTGACATAGATAAACAAATTAATGAAGAATAAAAACGAAATTCGAAAATCTGAAACCTTTTGAAAAGCCTTTGGGTCAGAATATTTAATATGGACCTATGTAGTTTATTTTTGGCTAAAATGTTTATATTATAAGCAGTTACGTATAGATAAAATAAGATCTCGCTATAATTTTTTTAAAAAACAATAGTTTTTTTTGTTTTACGAAATGTGTAATTGCTCTCGAAAGGCTGAACAGATTTTCGCAAAGTTTACTTTGTTTTAAAGAGGACAAAATTTAAAAAAAAATTTACGAAAGTTTTTTTAAAAATCTTTGTAGAGAAAATTGCTCACCCCGCGATTTTCTCCAAATTTTCACAGTTTTTACTGTTTTGGATTTGTCGTCGCACTCTTACAAATCCAAAAAAGTAAAAACACGAGTTACACGCGCTTGAACATTTGCTTCACCCGATGTGGCCAACTTTGAGGCCCTATAGCTCCGCCCCTGTCTGACATAGGGGCCCAAATATAAAACTTAACTTCTCTAACACCTCTCTATATACCATGCCAAGCTTAGTCGCAATCGGTTGATTGGTTAAGAAACGGTCGAATTATTGCCCCCTTTTGAATTCGTACCACTGTGCAGTGTTTTGCAAAAACAGACGAAAATTGTCAGACAAGTCTTGGTATTTCGTCCATGACATTTACAAAAATTGAGTCTCACAATACTGTTCTGGATTTGTGAGAGTGCGACGAGAGCAATTTTTTCTACAAACGTTTTTTCAAATATACTTTGTTACAAAAAATGGCGCATTGTGTCCTCTTTAAAACAATGCAAACTTTGCTAAAATCGGTTCAGCAGTTCGAGAGCAATTACAAATTTCGTAAAACACAAAAACTTTTTTTTTAATTTTTTCAAAAATTAAAATGCCCATAAAATGTTTGTAAAAAAAATGATAGCGAGATCTTTTTTTTACCTATTTGTAACTGCTTATAAACATTTGAGCCAAAAAAACATACTTGAAAAATTATTAAACAATAATTTTATTTGTATATAAACATAAAGGGTTTTTCAACAGGGACGCTACAAAAGTAGACCGACTGGGACAGCAAACGACGCCATATTTTTTGCCGCTCTTTTGACATTTCTCTTCAGTAAGGTTTGCCATTTCATGATGGAAAGATATACGAGCCAACAACGAGTCGAAATTATTAAAATTTACTACCGAAATTCGGAGTCAGTCGCCTCAAAGTTAAGAGCGCGAAAAATCGAAAAATCATCTTCAGCGATGAGGCTCATTTCTGGCTGAATGGCTTCGTCAATAAACAAAATATGCGTTATTGGTCAGACAGCAATCCACACGTTCTCCATGAGTCATCATTGCATCCCGAAAAAATTACGGTTTGGTGCGGTTTATGGGCCGGCGGCGTCATTGGGACGTACTTCTTCCGTGATGATCAAGACCGGCACGTTACTGTGAATGGGAATCGCTACCCTTCAATGATAACCGAATATTTTTGGCCCCAATTGGATGATATGGACTTGGAGGACATGTGGCTCCTACAGGACGGCGGCACAAGCCACACAGCGAATGCCACAATCAATTTATTGGAAACCAAGTTTGGAGAACGTGTTATCTCACGAGTTGGTCCAGTCTATTGACCGCCTCGGTCGTGCGATTTGACGCTGTTAGACTATTTCATAGTTTATGCTTGAAAACCGTCGAAAATTGGGTTCAGCGTCTGGACTTCTGCAAGCGTGCCCGTGGTGGCCATACAAAATAAATCGAGTTCCATACATAATGGCGTCGAACGTACTTTCACAGGAATAAAGAATTTCATTGATATCCAAAACCGTTTTTATTTTATTTAAAAAAACTTTTGTAGCGCTCTTATTGACGGACCCGATATTTGAGAACATTAGTTTGTAAATATATTTTATTGTACTCGTAATATATCAATATATGCGTTCCAAAAAAAATGATATTGATTTTGCACAGAAATATATAATACAGGGTTTTCCAAGAGTGATATGATTTCTTTGAAAAATAAAACACACATATTGTTAAGGAAATTCAAAAGTTTTTTATTTAATGTGAAGTACAATACAACATTTTAGCCAAAACTAAACTGCATTGGTCGATATTAAATTTTCTATGCGTTCCAGATAAATGATATTGATTTTGCTCAGAAATATATAATAGAGGGTTTTCCAATAAGAGTGATATGATTTCTTTGAAATAAAACACACATATTGTTAAGGAAATTCAAAAGTTTTTTATTTAATGTGAAGTACAATCGATACAATCAAGATCAAAATCAAACATCATTCAAATGGCCTCCACGACTTCTTCTGCAGGAACGAATTCGATGAACCCAATTTCCGAGCACTTTTTCCACTAAATCAAGTAAAGCTTGAAGAGAGTCTGGTTTATTTCGAAAGACCAATGACTTCAAATAACCCCACAAGAAATATTTTATGGGTGTTAAATCACAACTACTTGGAGGCCATTTAATATCACAATTTCTTCAAATAATGGAATCTCCAAACTTTTCTCGCAACAATTCAATAGTTTCACTTGCTATGTGGCACGTAGCCACAAGCGGTCAATTGGAATCGGAATTATGCACATATTTTGGCATAATTCGAAAACCATTCATTCGTATTGGTTCAGAAAATTTTAAAAAAAAATTCAAAATTAAGTAGCCTTCAAGTTCTTGCTAGACCATTTTGCATCCGTTCACCGATTTTGACAATATTTTACAAATTATTGCAAAAAATAAAATTTTTTGAGAAAATTTTAATAGTTTTTAAATAAAAGTCTCATTACAACATCTAGAAATGCGTTAAATTTTTATTATTGTATCGTAAAGTCTGATCAGTCATGAATAAAGCACTGTGCTAAGTAAACGACGCAGGACGTGATTCCAAGTCGATCGGTATAATAAACGATGGGTTATCTATTCTCCATCTGGGTGTTACAAACAAATGCACAAGCTCATAATACCCTGGACCAAATTGTGGTGTATGGTATAACAATTATTGAGGGTGCATAGACATAAAGATACGAAATTGTTATGTCCCTATTAGAAAACCCTTTACATACAATGTGCAATTGGAGTTTAAGTAGAGTCGCATCAGACTAGAATTCATGCAGTCTGGAATTTTTTACTGTAAAGTCAGTACCACTTAAGAAGAGCTTGCAGGTCCCTAGAGGCATGTTCACATATTCCAGTTCTCCTGGAGCATTTACGGTATTTCCAGGTCTTGTATGTTGATCTATTTTGTACTCATACAGTATGTCCCAGTGGCTCGAGGACAGTTTTTGAATTCCGGAATACAGCTTCCATGAACATATGGCTGTCTGACTATCAGGGAAAATATTGATATCGTCTTTATCAGAACAACATTTTTTTGCAATCAGGCAATATTTTTGCAACGGATAGCAAAAGTTCCTTAGAAAATACACCAAAGCCTAATTTGTTGTTGAGTTTGGAACCGTTTGTATGAAGGTTATGAAAGTTTAACGTTTAAGGATCAAAATTCGTCTGGCAACAACAGTGACACCCTTACCAAACTGTCCTTGGATTTTTAGTTTTACAGTACATTCACCACATCACAGAATAAGCTTTCATTTCCCAAAAATACAACACTAATAAGGTAACTGTTGCAAATTGTGCGTGCCGGATAAAAAGACTTTTGTTACACTTTCAACGTGAAAACAAGGGGCCTATAAAAATTTCTCATAAAACCTTTTTCTTTCCGTTTCACCCCAAAAAAACCGTAATATATCGATTTGGATAATTTGCTATACATAATTAAATATTTATAGGGAAAAAACGTAATGACTCTCCACACAAAAAAGACTAACGCAAAAAAACGGAGAAGGTAACAAACAATTTGAAATGCAAATTATATAATGATCCCCTTCGATTAAAAAAAACTCCCAAAATGTATTTGAAAAGAAATAGGTGCTTCCTGTAAACCGCACAATCAAAAATAATTATAAAACGCACTCATTATGGATGGAACCCACAAAAAACGAGAAACACCGCATAGTCGGGGAGAAGTCGACGAAAAACTGAAACAGATCAAACCCAGAAACGTCGTTTGAGTTGTGTGTGATATTTAAGATTGTGTAGAAAGAAAAAAATTATACAAAATTTCGATTATAATTTTCCAATTTCCGTTCAAGGTTTTTGTATTTGTTGCGTATTTGATCTTAGGCCGCTTTTGTCCATACCAAATTTGAGATAATACACAACAACACCACAAGACCAAAAAAAACGTTAATAAATCCCCCAAATTGCTTTCTTATATGCGGCATTCGACATCATCCGATGGCCAAAAAATACAGAAAATTTAGAAATCCAAAAAACGACACAATCATCATCGTCGCCATAGTCAAATGTGTGGAGAGTGGAAACAAATTGATGATGATAATGGTGGCGTTGGCGATGCCTATGGTGGTTGGAGCGCTTGGTGGTGCCACCACAAGCCTCATCAGCACCAGCGCCGCCAGCCACCGCCACCGCTATTGTCGTCGTCGTAGTGGTCCACCGTCATTCATTCATAATTATTGTGGCCGAGAATACAGAATCCAATAATCATTCATTCATTCTTTCTTTCTTTCACATGCAGACGAATGAATATGAAACGAACGAGTAACAACCAAAAAATTAATAATTTAAATTTATGAAAAACGGAAAGAAGCGCCCTCCTTAACAACAGCAACTGCCACAACAACAAAAGAACCCCACCAAACAACCACAAACAAAAAAGCAACAATTTTTACATTTCAGTTCCTAAAGAATCGGAATCAAACATAACTCATTGAAACCAGGAACGACAAATAATGCCCGCCAAGGGACTTAATGAATGCTCTCCATTTAAAATTCATATACGCAACTGCTGAATGTTTGATTAGTCTCTAAACCAGACCAAAATGACCAGGCCATACAGACTGAGTGACCGACGGACGGACCCGCAGACGGACAAACACTAAGACCATAACTGATTTAGTCGGGGGTTAAAGTAAAATAATTTATAGCGTCAAATTTGAAGTGCATTTTTGGCGGTCATCTGCTGTTGGCCTCCCTCTTTCTCTGTAGTAGTCCTCCCTCATTCGTACGAGAACAATGAGTTCAGTCCGTCCATCCATATGTTTTCATTGTGTCTCTTTTCCGCCGCCTCCTCCTTATCTTCTTAACCATTCATAATTTGTTCATTTTCATTTTGATTTTTATTCTTTTGTTAGGTATTGTTTGGCAATTTTGTGGTTTTATTGTTTGGCGTTTTCATTTGCCTGGACTTCAGACAAAAAAAATATTCATTAGTACTATGCAGACAAAGTCGCAGCACAACCTTGTAAGGATGTAATCAGCGTTGATAGAAACAATTTTCGAAGAAAATTAGACTACACATTTTCATAAGGATGTGCACAACTTTTTACACTCCAGGGAGATATACAAAGTTTTGTCACCCCTTCTGCCGCACATATTGATCAAGGCAAAGGAAAATATTATTTCTGATCGTTGTAAATTCTAAGATTAATATTCATAATTAATATAACTTCGCCTTTTGACTTAATTTTGGTACGGTTACTCCTTATAGCCGCAGCTTACAGGGGATTGAAAATGGGCAATACTGGTGCATTAGAGGCTCCTATATAAAGCAGCATCGAGATCGGGGAAATTATTCGTCGTCGACGGCAGTAGGGACCTGGGCTTTGTATCATTTTCAAGAAAAAAACAGTGTGGAAAGGCAGAACTTGGGCGGACCGTATATATAATACCCTACCCAATACGTTTGACAGTCTTTATGATTGGTCCAAAAATGGGCGGGATCGGACCTATGGGCCCAAGTGAGACATATTTTGTGTATGGATTCGGTGGCAGTCTACGTGATTACTCCAATAATGGATGGGATCTGAAATCTGAAATCTGGGAAAACGAAGTGGACCGGGTCGGCTAATTTTTCATGGTTTTGCAAATGTATCTTCTACAATCTGTTAAAAAAACTTTTAAGGTCCAGTCCAGTGTATTGTGAACACGTTGAACAATGCACTTACAATTTTAAAATAAAATTCTCACTTTCTATTAATGCTTGTCCTCTGAATATTTGTCCTCCAATATTTCACATAGTCATATACACAATGGTCCAATTCGATTTTTTGGCGCCATAGAAAAACACAAATTCCTATAAATTGGGCTGAAATGCCGATTCACATTAATACCAAGTTCTGACCCCATTTCTAAGATTTATACAATATTTACTATCGGCACGACCAATGGGGATCATCAGGATCATTATATTGTATTAGAGATATTTTCCAAAGGGCCTAATTATGAAAGAAATTTGCTTAGTTTTCATACATTTTCATATCATTAAAATCGTCATTTCAGGGCAAAAATCGTCAAATCGGCATTCTCCAATTTTGGACCTCAAAATCGTAATTTCTGGCAACACTGTAGGTCCACCTTCACATTAAGCCAAATGAGTATTTCACGTAGGATTTGAAGATGTTGATCATAATAAAACAGTATAGTTGGAAGAAATATATACACGCTGAAAAAAATCGCTTCTGTAGTATATTGTCCCAAACATATTCCGTTTGAAATATTCAAATATTTAGGGTGCAGTCTAAATATATTATATTTGGCACGCACAAATATTATATATTTAGGAAGACGTTGTTCTAAACAAATCTTTGTTTCAGTCCTAAAGATTTTTATTTGAGTCTATTATTTACGAAACAAATATTTATTTTCATTTAAGTTTTCAGAAAATGTATCAGTACCTTAATTATAAGACAAGTTTAATGTTCTTCGGTAATTCAACGTTAATTTTTTTCAGAAGTTCTAAATGTTCGTAAAATTCCTTTATAATTGAAATCGTATAAACATGCAAAACGATCATTGTTGGATGGGTTGACATGATGACTTGGAATAAATATAAATTAAAAATGGGTTCTTTAAATAAGTTTTATTGTTATGTCATTTTAAATTATAAGTTATAACTCGAAATCAATAAAAAATTAAAAATTAAATTCGAAAAATCGGCAATGTTTTGAATTTTTTTTTAACAAAATATATTTGGAGAACTTCCTACACAATAGTTTTATTTGTATATAAACACATATTTTATTTGAGAAAATTAGTTCGCAAATATATTTTGTTGTAATATATTAATTAATGCGTCCCAAATAAATTTTATTGATTTTCAAATAAAATTTTTATTTGCTCAGAAATACATACTATTTCAAAAATTTGAGTCCCAAATATATTTTCTTTCGATTCGAACATATTAAAAAATGCAATTTTGCCCCGTGTATAAACTTAAAACGGTTTTTTTATGTCGATGACGTTAAAATAAAAATAAAAACTACTGTAGCATTTTCATATCAATACTCGTATATAGTTCATTCCATATCAAACCGAACACTTTTTCCCGATTTCAAAAAAAATGTTCATATGTATTCTCTGCTCAAAATAACACATTTAACAGTTGGCGAAATAAAATACAAGAATTGTTTCCAGATGTTATTAACATTTTAATTCTGAGAAAATAGGAAAATACTTTCAAACGGAGTCTCAGTTTAAAGGCGATAGTTGTTCTTTATATGCCAGGGATTCATTTCGTGTCCTAAACATTTTTAAATGCATCCGTTCCATCTGTAAATTTAACTTGCATTTTACACATCAATGACACCAGCTTAAAATTCGGTGAAAAATAGTTATAGTAATATATAGTTATGTAGCCCCATAAATTTTAACCGAACGCTGAAAATGTTAAGATGGTGTTCAGCCCCTTTCTTTTTAAAAAGAATATTTATTATAAAATTTTCGAGATGCAAATATAAGTATGGCATTCGTTATATTTTAAAAACGCGTTCGTGGATTAGAGCTCATCTTAACTAGGATCTCCTTGATATATCCGAAAATTCACCAATATTTGCATATATCGTGATATATATTTCCTATTAATTTTAAGTTGCCTACTGAACAGGTAAAACATCAACATATAGATATCAAATATATATATGCATGTAGTCCTATCTAATCTTAGCAGATCCTGCAAATTTTAGTCTGGCGTTTTATTCAGTTTCTATATAATAGCAATTTTAGTTAGAAATTAAAATCTAAATTGCTTTTTATTGGAATGATTCTGTCTATTTTGTGATTTCAATATTTTTCATAGTTTATAAAGGAACATTTTTTAGTAAATATTGTGTTAAACAAGTAAGAAAGTTTCAGTCGGGTAAACCGACTAAGGTATACCCTCACTTTGTGAGTAATGTAATATATAACATTACACCAATAAATCTGTCAATTTGTGTGGGAGGTACCAGAAGGGGTTTTCCAAATACACATATTTTTCGGTAAACAGTACATTCTTAAATACATTGCATTGTGCTGAACTATAAGCGTTTATGTGCACTGGTATATTAAAGTTACGAGCTATGTAATTTTGGTATGAGTTGGTCATTTTGTGTGGGAGGTACAAAAAGGGGCGGGGTGATAACGCCCACTTTTTACAGGACTATAGGCACTATAACAGCATTACACTGTACAAAATTTCAAGTATTTGTATGCACTGGTATTAAAGTTACAAGCCGTTTACTTTTGGTACGAAACGGTCCATTTGTGTGGGAGGTACCAAAAGGGGCTGTACAATAATGCCCATTTTTTACCGGACTATAGGCGCTACAAAAACATTATACTGTAGAAAATTTCAAGCATTTTTATGCACTTGTATTAAAGTTATAAGCAGTTAAATTTTGATGCAAAATGGTCCATTTGTGTGGGAGGTACCAAAACGGGCATGTCAACTTCACCCATTTTTCTCGAGTTAATAGCGACTAATATACTAATATTATGTGCAGAATTTCAAAAGATTCGAATAAGTAGTATAGAAGTTATTAAAGAATCAATATTTCACTAAATTTTAACCCTTTGTGTGGGAGGTACCAGAAGGAGTAGACCAATATGGCCCATCTTCGAACTCATCCGGAGATAGATCAAAATATTACCACATACCAAATTTGAAGTCAATCGGTTACTCCTATCGAGAGTTATCGTGCGCACCAGCCAGCAGACACACAGACAGACAGGCAGACAGACAGACAGACAGACAGACAGACAGACAGACAGACAGACGGACGGACATTGCTCATTCGACTTAAAATGACCCAAAACGGATTTCCTCCGAACATACTTAGGGTCTTAGATCACTCCTTCGATGTGTTACACTTTTTTCCGTAGCAAATGATATATACCCTCGTCACACTAAAGTGAGGGTATAAAAAGAACGAGGCTGAACAGCATCTTGAAATTTGTAGGGTCAGTTTAGGACAAATGGTGCTTCATGACTATATTTTATCATACTAAAAGGAATATACAAATTTTCAAGATAATCGGGAATGTCGACCAGATTTTTTTCGAAAATTCGTTCGGTTTGACATTGAATGAACGATATATGATATAGGGATCACCCGAGTGCCAGAAACACATGTCAACTAAATTTCAGAACGATCGAGGACAATATATAGCATTCACAGTCGAAAAAGTCAAATCTGGTGGTACGTACAAATATACTTATATAGGGACTATATATAGCATTCACAGTTGAAAAAGTCAAATCGGACGATGCTATAATAATCTGAACCGATTTTTAAAATTTTTAATAGAGCTCATCCAAGTATCTAGGAACACATGTCTGGTAATTTTCAAAAAGACCGAGTGTGAAATATAGCATCCACAGCCGAAAAGTCATATATATATGAAAGTTACAGGTAAATCTAAACCGATTTTCAACCTTTTTTAATAGGCTTAGATGGCTTTGTTAGCTATAGTATGAATTTGGAAGTGGTGTATGGATGGATGAACTATTTTTTTTACGATTTTTTATGAAAAAAATCGAAGTTTGCATCCTAACGAAGAAAATAATGCCTATTTGAAAAAATCTATGGATAAATGTAGAAATTAGAGCCCTTTTGGTAGAGGTAGGATAATTTCAAAAAATCTTTTTTTTTAATTTCTGTTTAAATAGTGATTTTATTTATTACTTTTATTTGTATTTTGTACATTTGAGTTTACTTGAATGAACAAGTTTCATTAGAAGTAATTGTGAGTTCTTTGTTGACGTTTTTAGATTTCGGAATCGGTTTCTCTAATGAGGAACCAAATATAATCTCACATCATTCTTTCATCCCAGTGCCCTTGGTAACGCCGCTCGATGGACTTCAATTCTTGGTAAAACCTTTCGCCATGTTCGTCACTTACGTCGCCAAGATTCTCGGGGAAAAAGTTTAAATGAGAATGCAAGAAATGAATTTTGAGGGACATATTTACACCTGTTGGAATACATAAAGCGAAAAATAAGTTGGAAGAATACAGACATATGTGTTATATACATAAATATAAAAAAATATATTTCTAACCATTTTTTTCATAATTTTTTAACAAATCATTAATCATTGTTTCATATTGCGCACGCAAAGAAAAAATTCGTTTCTGCGAAACGAAATATTAGACAACTACAATTCTCGTTTGCCGGAACTGAAATTTCGTTTGTTGTGACAGAAACTTATTTCGCGTAAGCAATTGTTTGTTCTGACCAAAAGAATTTCAGTGGTCGTAAACGAGAATTGTAGTTGTCTAATATTTCATTTCGCAGAAACGAATTTTTTCTTTGCGTGCGGGCTTTTATTGGATCCAAGGAAATTTGAAACTACAAACTTAAACGACCTCCATGCAATTTCATCCGACGTCAAATATGATTCGAAATTCACATCTTTCATCAGTTTCCTTATTTTAAGCCCATCAAAAACTCCTTCTTCGATTTTTTGAAAAGAAAGACTTTTAAATAAACTTTTTAAATATGAGAGTGAATTGCCATCTTTTCTTTAAAGCTTTTACAAAATGTTTAAAGAGCCCCAGCTTAATATGCAGTGGTGGCAAAATATCGGCTATTTTAGAGGCATAACATACCAACTACTTTTAAATTGCAACAAATTTTCCAGTCATGTTCATATTTTATGTATTTTATCAATTTAGCCATTGTTTCCTTTAGTGTTGACAGCATGAACATTGGGAATCGACTGTTCCTGATTGCCGTTGTGTAAAAGTACTGCTTTCAAACTTTCTTTACTGCTGTCAACAAGTAACCGCCATTCCTTTGAATTGTATGTTTGATTAGGTTCCTCGAACAATCCGGGAATGTCGTTGCAAAAGCATCTGTTATCCACAGTTGTATAAAATTGTTTGTAAGGTATATCACGGACTCTATAATATGATATGTTAACATCTTGGGCCAAAATATTGTACTGTTTCATCCCAGATGCAAGTAGTTCTGGCTTATCTTTGGTCAGTTCCAAATCTCTCACTAGATCAATGAGTTGAAACTGAGTTAAAAGCGATGACTTCTGACTCAAACTTCAATCGCTCAAAGTTGAGTACTCAGTTGAACTTGATGATGTTTCCGTTATTAGGCTGTTAGCTATACTTGGACACTTCCTACTCCAATCTATTAACTTATACAAAAATAGCAGTCCGTATCGTGAATGAATGGTTGTCTCCAAATCATTGGCATTCCAAATTGCACGTGAAGTCTAAAATTTAAACGTTTTATTCCACAAAACATTGTAGTACATTAATTGTAAAGTACTTACCACATTCTTCCACTAGTCCATCGAGTAAGATTTACTTGGCACGAATTAAACAAAATACTAGGTGTCCACGGTTCGTTCATATTTTTAACTCGTATACCAAAATATTACACATATATTTCTTCTATTAGTTTACTAAACGCACGTCGATTTTTTTTAATTACATATTTTCCGCAGAATCATTTACGTCGGGATCATTTACACATTGAAAAGTTCTTTGCCTTTTACTCATAATTCGAAATATAACTTTGTAATATTTTTCAGAAAATAGACTTATCTCTTTAAGGCGCTTCTAATTTATTAATAAGAAATTTCATTCATAAATTCCGGGTTTAAGGTTAATAAGTTGCAGTACCTGTAGCTGACATATAGTTTGCTTCGAAAATAAACAACCAATATTTTCGAGACTGCCGCGTACTACTTTGTATTGCGTACCCTGAAAGGCGTAACTGAATGGAAACCTCATAAATAAAAAACCACAAATATTGTTGAATGACCCTCTATCTATTTTTTCGTGTTTGTGACACCTAATTGCACCAGAAACTGTTATCCACATCCCTTGGACAAAAATTTTGTTGCATAGTGTTATCATTCGCCCAAATGCGGCAATTCTGCTTATTGACGAATCCTCTGAGGTGAAAATGTGCCTCATCACTGAAGATGATTTTCATCGAAAATTGTGGCATCATCCAGTGTTGCCATTTCTTGCCACCATTCTGACCATTGATTGCACCTTGTAAGCGTGACGAACGTCAGAGGTGCAATTGTTGGGCACGACGACGAGTTGAGGCGGACGGCTCTTCAGCCACACTATCGCGAACAGCAGCAATATTTTCTGTACGATGGTGTTTTCACATCTCCTACAAACCCGGTTTGCTCAAATTTTTGCACGATTTTTCCGATTGTACGCACATTTGGACGATTAAATTGATTTGAACGCCCATTTGCATAATAAGCATGAATAACTTTAACGCGTTGCTCGATTGTGTATGTTTCCATGGTTCAAATTGAGTTAGTCTGAAATTGAGAAATGTCAAATGCAATGCAGAAAAAAATTTGATGTTTAGGTGTGGCTTACATTAACATCGGCCCTTACAATTTAACCACCCTTTATATCGATAACTCCATTCTAAACCATATTAAATGTAAAAAGGTAGTTTTTCAGTAGAGGTGATCAAATTTTGATGATTTTTTTAAATTTGTGTGGAATTTCTTTATAATAAAAATCGAATTCCCTGTACTTCTTTGTGAATAAGTTTTGATTGGATTGACGGATAAACACCGAATTTTGACTGCATATAATTTGGAATATTTAAAAATTAAAAATTTAATCTCCCTAAAAACATGCTAAGTCGACTTGGCATATTTTAGAAGAAGGTTTCGATATTTCGATAAGGGTTAAAAGTTGACAAAGTCGACCAAAGTCGAAATGTAAATGGATTTTTTCGACTTTTTTCCTAGGCAAAATCGATTTTGACTTTTATTTTATTTAGCGTAAATCCATTTTGTGCCACTTTAAGTCATTTTAACAACGGCTGTCAGCCTGTCCGTCTGTTTGTTTGGTTGGTGTGCACGATAACTTTCAACAGAATAAACCGATTGACTTCAAATTTAGTATGTGTCAATATTTTCTATCTATCAGAGTAAGGTCAAAGATGAACTATGTTAGTCCACTCCATCGAGTACCTCCCCTAATTAGGGTCAACATTTAACGAAATATTGATGATGTCATAACTTCTACATATACTACTCCTCAGCATATTTTACAATTCCACACATATTCCACAATTTTTGTGTATCAAAAAAAAAACAATTTTTTTGAAAAAAAAAACAATTTTTTCTAATTGTTTTATGGACAGTTACTAAACTTCCGTCTCAGAAATTCTAGCCTCATAATTTCCTTTACTTTAAATGGTAGAGCTTATACTTATATGGTATATGGATATGGTCCAAGAACTAAAGGTAACATCCATGAAAATTAGGGATATAGAAAATAAAATTAAAGACGCTACACACTAGAGATGCTCTACATAACTGACGTTCCTACAGATAAGAGACTAAATTACAAACCTGATACTGACAAATGTTATCAAATGTATAGACATATATTAAACAAGCACTGACAACATAAAGCTTAGTTGACGAATAACTTCCTAGAAGATAGTCGAGCTTTTTAATTTGTGATAATTTTTATGTAAATATCAATGTTTTGCATTCGTGTTAACAACAAATGTAATTTGTGTGTATATTTTTAATAGATCCCTGAAGATGACTTAATATTTTGGTCGAAATATTGGATAAAACCAAATAAATTAAAAATCGAAGATTAACAGTTTTAATTTCGATCAAAGGACCTCAAGCCGAACTATACGAAAATCAAATAATTAAAAAAAACTTTACCATTAAAAAATGTTTGTTTTTATAAAATAGTATGGGGTAATGTGGAACCCCTCTTTCTATATTGAGGCTATTCCAAAAAGTATTAACAAAAATTTCACCGAATTGGTTCCAATGTGTTTGTTGATCGATTTAATAAGTGATTGTAATTAGAAAAGTAGAATAAATAAAAAATCTGAGGTACCTCAGGTACCGTTGTTTTGCAAATTGGCGGGTAACGAGGACCACCCTAGGTGGGTAATGTGGGATACTATACCACATTTTCTCCGTTTCTGCTAATGTGATAATTAAAACACTTTAAGTAAAGTGGAAAATGTGTTATACATATCTGATTTTTTTATTTCATTTATTCAAAACATAAGAGTACCTTCTTGGCATAAAATTATTTGAGTAAAACAGATAAATTAAATTAATATATGTATACCTTAGTGGCTTTTGTTTGCTCCGAGCCTATAGGTTAAGATGAATAAGGAACAAATGTTTATAAAGAACAACAAATATGTAGAATGTTTTACGTCTTTTTGGCATTCCACAGGTGTTCCACATTAACCGATTGGCAAGTAGTTTAAAACAAAATCAATAATAATAATCGAACGTATGAAATACATATACGTACCGATTAAAAGTATTAATTGGATCACTACATATAATAATATACTAGCAGACGTTGTCCTGCACGTTTTGTTTGGGATGCATTGGTTTGTTATTCATTGATATTACATTAAAAAATGCATATAATTGAAAAAAATTGATAAATGCTTAATATGTAGAACAAAATAACTCTTCGCATATGCTCACAAAAAAATCGTTGCCATATAATAACTATTCTCCGAAATAAAGGGTGGTTTCACATTACCCGCATATTCCATACTGATAGAAAAACCGTTCGTCACCAAGACGAATCAGTTTCGTCAATATATCTTCGTACTGGTGACGAAAAGTTTCGTACACGCGATGCTTTTGTACGTCAATAAAACGAACACGATCATCAACCCATGTTTTTGGTGATTTCGAAATTCGTCGAGGGAACGATAAGGTTTCATTACCCCGACGTAAAGATTTATTTGACCATTTTGCTGAAAATATAATAAAACGAATCTATCAATTTATACTTTCTGATTACCTTAGGTAAATAATTTGTTGTAAAAGTTTAATTTAAAAAATCTAATAATGGTGATGAATGGTGTTCGTCATGGTGATGAATACGATTCGTCGTGGTGATGAATGCGATTCGTCGTGTTGACTAATGGGATTCGTTGTGGTGATGAATAAAATTCCTCGTGGTGACGAATGGTGTTCGTCGTGGTGACGAATGGGATTCGTCATGGTGATGAATGGAGTTCGTGGTGGTGATGAATGGGATTCGTCGTGGTGATGAATGGGATTCATCGTGATGGTGAATGGGATTCGTCGTGGTAATGAATGGAATTCGTCTTGGTGATGGAGGGTATTCGTCGTGGTGATAAGTGGGATTCGTCTGTTGGCAAATACATTATTTGATGAGATTATCTTTGATTTAAAATATCAGAAGTAATCAATACTTCTCGTTCATTTGCTATAAGCCTTTCCTGATAAGTACTGCGTTTCGAACGGAATAATCACAACTGAACTTGGAAAGCAGTCAAGTAATTTTATTTTCCATACCGTTTTTAATGGTCTAAAACCAGAAGAATATTTATTGAAATTTTAAAAATTTAGGGGCATGAAAAAAAGTAGGGGCATGAATTCGCCGTGTTGATGAATGGAGTTCGTCGTGCTGATGAATGGAGTTTGTCGTGGTGATGAACTCGAATCATCGTAGGTATGAAATGTGATCATCCTGAGGACGAAAACTTTTTAAAACAGAGATTCGTCATGGTGACGACGAAATTCCTCCAGAGGATTGTTCCGTACATTAGCTGACTTTTGACGAAATAATCGTGATGATTTACAAATTCGTCGTCATGACGAAGCTTTTTCTATCAGTGCACAATACCCGAAGCTACTCTATCTGTGTCATGACTCTGTGTTGACAAGGTGGCGTAAGGTGGGGTCATATAGTGGTTCTTTCCGACTTAAGTGATTGTTCTGTAATATTGGAATGAATTTTATAATTGTTGCAGCTACATTTACTGAAGAAACTTATAGCTAAACCGATAGGGCAGATTTGTCAGAGAAATCGCATACATTGTAGGAGTATTTAACGGCATTTCAGTGAATTCATAAAACCGCCAGAAGAACACAAATAATCAAGTTGCAATTACACGAATACCAAATACTGACCACAGCACTTGATGCCAACGGACCACCGCAAAAAATGTCTTAACAAACGAACTGTAACTTTAAGACAAGCGTTTTTTATTTGTTTGTCTGTGAGTTATTTTACGTTAGCGTGCAGTCACGGCTACAATTGTTGCAGCCACAAGTGCTCTGTGCCCAGTGTTTGCTGGAGGAATAGCCACCGAAACTAACGTTTCTAAAAAATAAAATAAAACTTAATAAAACAATACAAAAAACCTATCTCTTAACGGTTGATAAATGGTTTGCATTTAAAAGTGGAGAAATAAACCACAAAGAAAGCTAAAGCTAACGCCAAGCCAAGTAACAGCATAAATCTATGACTTACATTAGTTTCGCTTGGTGACTCTATTAAACCACCACCAGAAGCAGCAGCAGGAGAAATAAGAGCAACTTAAGTACGAGTATACGTACCTAGCCTAGGCTAAAAAGCAATTTATACACGAAGGCCCAAAACAGCCGAAGCCAACAATGGCCGGGGATGACGAAGACAACGACCATCACTGCAAATAGCTGCGAAATAATGAAAAACCGAAACATGGTCACGAGCCTCTAACAGATTATAAACATGTGCCAGGTGCCATGATCAGCGAAGCTAAACAAGTGTCGAGTACGCATTTCTAATTACATATACCAAACCAAGTACATACTTACTTATACACAGAGCCACATATGTACACAACAAACCCCAGCTAAACAAGCGCAGAGTTCACAGAACTATCCACGTCTTCGTCGTCTGTGGAACATTACAAAACCTTATTAAGTTTAAGCATTAATATGAATTCTAATAAATTTCTTTGAATATAAAAAATAATATAATACTATAAAAAAACGGAGAGAGATTCCAAATCATAATGTTTTCAACTTTACTGACTGGCTCGCTGGATGGCAGCCTAACAAGAGCAGGGCTAACAAGAGCACCCAACAAATAGCAAATGCTCCTCGGATCTCATTGACCGTCACACGGGCACTGGTCTAGAAAATATGTAACTCATCAGCATATTTGCGGTTGTTCTGCTAATCCAATCCTGTAATGCAAAGCGAGCACAGTGTTCGGCGGTACTTTGAACAGGGAGACATTTTGCGAGAAAACAACCAAATGACATTTTTGTTTTGGAGAATTTTTACACTCGTTGAATTTATGAGCTATTTTCATAGCCGGAGCGTGCAAACAATTTAATGGCGGAATAATAAACTGTGTCCGTAGTAATTTTATTAATGGCTGTAAATATCTGCATTTTCGATTGCTTTTGCAATGACTATAGTCTGAGAAAGTGTGAGCAAAAATGTTCGCCGTTCTGGCATATTGCATTCATTGTACCAAATGTTATATTATATTTCGCACACAGAAGGGGTTTTATTATATCCGCTTAATTGACTGAAAAACAAGTAAGAAAGTTTCAGTCGGGTAAACCGACTAAGGTATACCCTCACTTTGTGAGTAATGTAATATTAAATATTACTCGAATTATTCTGTCAATTTGTGTGGGAGGTACCAGAAGGGGTTTATCAAATACACCTTTTTTTTGCTGAACATTAGATACTTTAAATTCATTGCACTGTGCCGACTTATAAGCATTTATGTGCACTGGTATAAACGTTATGAGACATTAAATTGTGGTATGATTTGGGCATTTTGTGTGGGAGGTACAAAGAGGTGCGTGGCAATAACGCCCATTTTTCACAGGGCTATAGACACTATAAAAACATTACACTGTACAAAATTTCAAGTATTTTTATACACTGGTTTTAATGTTATAAGCTGTTAACTTTTGGTGCAAAAAGGTACCTTTGTGTGGGAGGTACCAAAAGGGGCGTGACAACAACACCCATTTTTCCCTGGACTGTAGGCAATATAAAAGCATAATACTGTACAAAATTTCAAGTTTTTTTATACACTGTTATTAATGTTATAAGCTGTTAACTTTTGGTGAAAAATGGTGCATTTGTGTGGGAGGTACCAAAAGGGACGCGGCGACTTCGCCCATTTTTCTCGAGTTGATAACGACTAATAAGCGAATACTATGTGTGGAATTTCAAAAGATTCGAATAAGTAGTATAGCTGTTATTAAAGAATTAATATTTCACAATAGTTTAACCCTTTGTGGGGGAGGTACTAGAAGGAGTGGACCAATATGGCCCATTTTCGAACTTAGCCGGAGATAGAAAAAAATATTACCACATTCCAAATTTGAGGTCAAGCGGTTACTCCTTTCGAGAGTTATCGTGCGCTCCAGCCAGCAGACACACAGACAGACAGACGGACGGACATTGCTCATTCGACTTAAAATGACCCAAAACGGATTTCCTCCGAACATACTTGGGGTCTTAGGTCACTCCTTCGACGTGTTACATTTTTTCCGTAGCAAATGATATATACCCTCGTCACACTAAAGTGAGGGTATAACAAGAAAATACATTTCAGTCGTCCACTTCAACATCCTCCAATTCAGGCACGAAAAAGTCATTAGTCATGGGTCTATAGGCTCTGAATTATTGAAGAAATATGGACCAATGATTTCCTCTACCCATAGAGCACACAAAACAGTGACTTTTTGTGGACGTAGCGGCGTCTGAACAATGGCTTGTTGATTACACTGTACTCGAAATGGACACTTTAAAAATGTAATAGAATTGAGACCCTATGGATATACCTATTTCGACATTGCTAAATCCAGTGGTGCTATCTGTTTTTCTAGGTTAGCTCTTGTTTTCGCGATATTGGACCACAAAGTTTGCAAGGAAAGCATACATGTTAGTTTCCTCGGACATCATTTTGAAGTGGATGGCTTCGGAATAATCGCTTCATTCTAAAGAACGAAATAAAAGGAACCCTTTGAGAATTATTTCCCTCAAAATAGTCAACCACGCTTGTCACCCCTTTACCGCTGAAAAAGTGCAATCAAATCTGACCATATGTCAAAAGTCATATAAATCGTCGATATTTTTAGTTTGTGTCTTTGAGAAAAATATTCCTCGCGAAAAATTACTATGAGTCTCCTTTCAACATATATATGAAAAATTAACAGGTTTCATAATTTAGCAGGTTTTTGTTGGTTACCTTTGAAATTTCCATTACAAAACTAACAAAAAAATAATTTACAAAAATTGGAGTCGACAAATTTTATTACAAATATTTTCTGCTATAAGCTGAAAAATACACAAATTATGTAATAACTCGAAATCTGCTTAATTCTCATAAAAAATTTGAGAAAGAACTTATATTATTTTTCGCGAGGTATATTTTTCTCAACGATGCCTACTAAAATATCGACGATATGTATGATTTTTAACACATGATAAAATTCCATTGCAATTTTTCAGGGGTAAGGGGATGAGAAGCGTGGACGACTGTTTTGGGAGAAATAATTCTCCAAATTTTCCCTTTATTTCGATCTTTGGACTTAAATGTATATTCCGAAGTCTTCCACTTCAAAATCACCAAAGAGATATGTAACCTCTCTGATTTTCCAACAAGTTTTGTGGTCGAATATCGCGAAAACAAGAGCTAACAAAGAAAAACGGCTAATGCCACTGGATTCAGCATGACCAAAATAGGTCTATCCATAGGGTCTCTTTTCTGTTACATTTTTGGACTAGCACAGTGTTATCATTACTCCAAAAGCGACAATTTTGTTTATTAACGCACTCATTCATCCAAAAGTGAGCTTCGACCCAATATTGGCCGCAACCATTATTTTGGTAATAAATTTGCACCATTTGCAAAGGTTGTTCCGGAGTAAGTCTATTCGTTATGAAATGGCGAACCAAACTGAGTATAAATCAAGTGACAGCAGTCAAAAAGACCAACTCCGAAAAAGTATTGCCAGATTGAAAACCACACGTCTAAAAAAAACGTCCTATATAATGGCGTAGAAAGCTCATCCGAAACCTCAAGGTTACGTTGTCAAACACATTCTATTCGCCAGTGGGAACATCAAGAATGATGATAGTTGTGGGACTACGTCCAGTGAAAAATCGCTGAAAGTGCTCCTGGATACACGTTTCCCGGGCAACTATGAAGAAGCATTAAATACATCACTTGAAGTGCAGCCATCAGAGTTCTCCAGGGAGATTGTAGCCAAATCTAGAATTCTTTAGTCTATCAAAAGCTTTTTTAAGTCGCCAGTACCAGGCATTGTCTCGCCGGCGGAGCTACATACAGTGGATGATACAATTGCTCTGAAGACCTAAACAGGTAGGGATTTCCGGCCAATTAATTATTCTATCGTCATTTCTCCTTAAAACCCTGGGACAATTACTAGATAGTAACCGTAGAACTAAAGCTGATCACATGCAATTTTCCGATCAACAGCCTACCTACAGCAAGGGCAACTTCAACGAAACAGCCCTACATGATCTTCTAGTCAGCTTTATTGAAGATAGCTTTCTTAGATATAGAGGGGTTCTTCAATAATATAAATTCAGGAGCCACAATTAACGTCCTAGCAACACTGGGGGTTGATAGCAGTATACGTAGGTTTATTCATAACCTTCTGATTAACAGACGGTAGCTTAGGGTCAACTGACGTGCAAATATTTGTCAGCAGGGGATCGATCCAAGAGATTGTTCTATCTCCTCTGCTTTGGAATCTCTCCACGAACAACATTCTGCTTTCTCTGGGCATGATGTGTGTTAAAGTTATTGTCTATGCAGATGACGTGACACTAGCTGTAAGAAGGAAGTTACCGAGTTCTCTTAGAGACACCCTACAACAGGTTCTTCATATAACCGCATGGTAGGCTTCCGATAATGCTCTATTTGTTAATTCGACCACAACGGAACTAGTACTTTTCAACAGTTTTACCTGTCTCCTGGGGGTATTGTAATTCCCTTCTCTGAAAGCGCAAAATACTTAGGATATTTACTTTTAATTTTACTAGAGAGGAAGCTGAACTTCAAACCCTATATTCTGGAAAGCAAAGAAGGCTGTAATATCGCCGTATAACTGAAAATTGCAACAGAAAAACGCCGGGGTCTGAACCTACGTATAGGTTATTGGTTGTATACGGCAGAAGTCAAGCCCACAATGCTGTAGGGCATTGTCGTCTGGTGGACAACTCTGTACAAAATTTTTAGTGTTTGTATGCACTGATATTGATGTTATAAGCTGCTAACTTTTGGTTCAAAATGGTAAATTTGTGTGGCAGGTATCAAAAGGGGCGTGCCAATAACGGCTACTTTTCTGCGGACTCTAGATACTATAACAGCATTACACTATACACAATTTCAATATTTGTATGAACCGATATTAAACCTATAAGCAGTTAACTTTTGGTGCAAAATAATTCATAATCTTGAGGTGTTAGCGGCTAATAAATTCATACTATGTGTGGAATTTCAGAAAATTCGAGTAAGTTGTATAGAAGTAACTAAAGAATCAATATTTCACTAAATGTTAACCCATTGTGGGGGAGGTACTAGAAGGAGTTCACCAATATGGCCTATCTTCGAACTTAGCCGGATAAAAATGGTCTAAACTGATCATCATATATATTTCCTATTTTTGAATACTTTCTGTATTACTCGTACTTTACTTGTACATTGCAGATGTATTAATATTATACTCGTTATTTCCAACCAATAAAATGTTGTCACCAATTTTACATCACAACAATAATGGAATTGATAACATCTGGGGCCTAATTACCGCATCCGTTTCGTATCGTAATCTGAATTTTGGAGAGCATAAAACGAGTAATTGGGAAATAATTTTTTCGCCTATTTTTATAAAGGGTGGTTAAATTTTAAGGGCCGATGTTGATTTCGAATAAAACACAAATTATTTGGGAAATTATTGTCATTTCTTTTTATTATGATAATATTGGTATGGTTCAATTATGTATGGAACAAAGTATCGGCCAAAATGGCCGCCGCGACCTCGGCAGCACTCCGCCATCCGATGGCCCAAATTTTCGATGACGCTGAGGCAAAGTTGAGGTTCAATGCCGTTAATGTGCCGAATTATCTCATCCTTTAGCTCTTCAATTGCTTCTGGCTTATCAACGTACACCTTTTCTTTCAAATAACCCCAAAGAAAGAAGTCCAACGGTGTCAAATCACATGATCTTGGCGGCCAATTGACCTCGCCACGACGTGAGATAACACGACCATTGAATATGTTGCGCAAAAGTGCCATTGTTTCGTTAGCTGTGTGGTAAGTGGCACCGTCCTGTTGAAACCACATATTGTCCACATCCATATCTTCCAATTTGGGCCATAAAAAGTTCGTTATCATCTCACGATAGCGAACACCATTCACAGTAACTGCCTGACCGGCCTCATTTTGCCGCCAGCCCATAAACCGCACCAAACAGACACTCTTTGTGGGTGCATTGGTTTTCGACAATCACTCTTGGATTATCATTCGCCCAAATGCGGCAATTCGGCTTATTGACGAATCCACTGAGGTGAAAATGTACCTCACCAAAAAATCACGAAGTGCACGATATGCATTTTGATTTGAACGCCCATTTTCATAATAAGCCTGAATAACTGTAATGCGTTGCTCGATTGTATATCTTTCCATCAAATTAAAATTGACTTAGTCTGAAATTGAGAAATGTCAAATGAAACGCAGAAAAAACTTGACGTTTAGGTGTGGTTCACATTCAACATCGGCCCTTAAAATTTTATCACCCTTTGTAAGGGTGTTTCGAAAGTAACGGTCGTTACCGATTTTCGGATACTTTTTAAATAAAATTCCAACTTAAGCAAATGTGCAACGAGGATTGCTTAATTTTGGATTCACGAAAGTTCAAGCATCGGTAGCAACCGAAAGAATTAAAAATGTAATTTCAGTAATTTTTTTGAACATTAAAAAAGTAACGGTCGTTACTTCGTAAATGTGCTGATTTCAAATTTCAGAAACAAACTTCATGTATTGTAAAATTTTGAACAGTGTCAAGTTAAAAATGTGATTAAATTCAAAGAAAATTAGTTACCAAAAACAAAAAAAAAGAAACGGTCGTTACATTATAAAATGAAAAACATTTTTTGTTTTTTTTTTTCACGAAATTTTCTTACGCGTTTGTTTTTTCGTTCCTGACTTTGGCGTTCGGCCGTCATATCTTTTTTTGACCCAGTCTTCGTTTTTTTGAACGCTCTCTCTTTTGCCAAGAAGCCTCATGCTTTCCTTCCTCTTATTTCCGTTTTTTTCCTGTATTTGTGCATATTGCTAAGTTGCTTCATGATTTTTCAGCTGAGATCAGTAAGAATCCAGTTAAGTAAGACGAAAACAGTTCAAATGCTAAACGCCAAAAGAAAAAGGTAACGGTCGTTACATCTTTAAAAAATGTTTAAAAAATCGAAATAGGCTTTTGATGGTTATTTGGCCTTACAAAGTTCTTCATCTTACGTACCTTCTTATTTTCCGCTACTATAAAATTAAATCGTTTGCATGAATTACGAAAAAAACAAACTTTTGTGCTTTTGGGGTAATGGTCGTCACAGTCAGGTGAGGTTGTTTTTGATATATTAAAAAAACTTTAAATTGTAACTTGTCGCCTCTAAAATTGTTGCTAAGCTTGAAGAAAAGTTTTAGCTTTCAGCTTGCTTTTGTTTTGTTCGTAAACCGCCGATAGAACAGTGTTTCCAAAAAGCTTAACAAGTGACGTGCAATTCACGTTAGAAAAACGCGCATGGTGTATTACATTCAAAGTAACATATTTAAGTTAGTATAAATAAAATTAAGGTTAATCTTTCGGCAGATAGATTTATTTTGCGGAAAAATAAATTAAAAATAATAATTTCATTTTTTTCTGTGGAGACACCCATAAATCAGTTATGAAACCTTTGGAACGATATGCTGAAATTTCATCAATATCTGCACATAAATGTTACAGTTATTATATCTCACGTAATCGAATTAAGATACGAAACGGGAATTAGGCCCATGTACACCCATCAAATGAATTGACAACATAACACGATAATGTTTTCACACCCTTGGTCGATTTGTCCACATCTGTCACCTGATTCAATACGAGTATTAATTTCTGGCTAATTTGAAGTTTACATTTTTAATAAGTTGTTGGCATATTAATTTATAGTACAACACAATGACGGTTGCCAAACACTGTGATCTGTGGTCACTTTCTTCGTGTGCTCATGTGTCCCTCTTTTTTGTGAACAAAGTATAGAAAAAATCAGAAACCATTTGAAGTCACTTGAGCTTGACTTCATAAAATGCATAATTCATAATAAAAAAAATTCACAAAACATAACACCAACCAAAGCACATACATACATAAACATATGCATCAGCAACGTGAGCTCCTCTTCTTTTTTCCAGCACAACAACAATACAAACCACAACAACGGCTGGTCATTACTGACTGTCGGATTCACGGGTAGGTACTTAGCGAGTGCGCCATAGCGTAAGACAACCTCTAAAGAAAGTTCCTCAAAAAATACAATTATGGTACGTGTCTATATTTTATATAGCGGTATTTTCTGAATTATATTTTTATCGCACTCCAAAAGGGTAACACAGCGAACATGTGTGCCTTCTCAAATAGCCACAGACGGTTGGGTATCCAATGGCTAATGGTGTAACTACTACTTACAATGGCCATTGCACATTGAATCTGATATTAATAATTAAAATCCCTCATTTTAAAGTATGAGTATAATTGTGGTTACATATGAATGCTCGCGCTATATCCGTCACTTAAGATCCCCTTTTGGGTCACTTTGGCAGGGACCGTAGACAAATTCCAACTGTATTTTCTTTTGCGGAATAGAGATTTGGTAGTGTATAGTAAAATACATACAATTACTCTAAGAGTAGAGAAAATATTGGTAAGAAAATCAGCTATTTCAGTAAGAGTGATATGTTCTCCTCGGCATAAAAATGGGACTTTAACAAATATTTCTTGAAGTTCAATATCTTCACCTATGATTGCCAGATCGGACAATATTGTCAGAAAAATGGCGGAAAAATGCAACACTGTGAACGTGCAACCATGTGAACATAAAATTTTTGTCTTGCAACGAAAAGAAAAGTCATTGTGAAATAATGGCGCCATTGTCAGAGAAACATTTTATAGGCAACACTGTCTATAAAATATTTTTATTTGCAATCCTGCACGCTGAAAAAAAATCGCTTCTGTAGTATATTGTCCCAAACATATTCGGTTTAAAACATATATATGTTTATGGTACACTCTAAATATATAATATTTGGTATATACAAAAATTATATTTTTGGGAAGATGTTGTTCTAAACAAATCCTTGTTTCCACCCTAATACCTTTTATTTGGGATTTAAAAAAAAAATATTTAAATTTAAGTACATATTCCAAAAATATCGAACCGTAATTGTGTTAAGTTTTTCAGTAATTTAATGATAATTTTTTTTTTTTTTTTTTTTTTTGACATTTTTAATTGAAATTGAATTGAAATCGTATAGTTGTTCATAACATTAATTTACTCGAAGGATTGAAAAAAAAAAAAAAAAAAAAAGAAAAAAAACCTGACATGAAATACTCAGAAATTTAAAATGAGCCCTTAAAACAGAATGTAATGCTGCTAATGGTATTTTTGACTGGGAGAAATAATTCGAAACGAAGAAAAAATTTAATTAGAAAAATTTACCAAAGTTTTGAAAATCTTTTTTAAATTATATATATTTGAAGATATTCCTAAACAACAGTGCGTGTTTAACTCTCACTGCGTAAACATCGTTTTTCTCGCTAAAACACGAAATATCATCAACGGAATAACCAACAACAAAACTAAAAATTGTGGTTTTTCTCTCATTTCAACTAAAAATCTTAACAGTTACAAGTGTCTATATTTGTAATCGACAAACATAATCATCCTCCCGAAATGGGAGGCCTACTCTTCGACAGGGACAAGGCTGTCCTTAACCCGGAATCGTTGCAACCCACATTCCTCATCATGTCCAGAGCTGGAGTACATGCCGAAAAGGGTTTTTCTAATGTTTCACCTTTTCTCATAAAGAAGGCTATTGATACAGTTGGAGGAAAAATAATTGATTGCAGGAAACTTAGAAGTGGCCAACTTCTAATACAATGCACAAATGGTAAACAGGCAACTAAAATCATAAAAATGATGTCGCTATCTTTTGATATTTTCGTTAATGTGGAAGAACACCGTTCACTAAATCTCTCAAAAGGTATTTTCTATACCAATGAATTACGTGAGTTGGACGACAACGAAATAAAAGAAGAGATGACTGAAATAAATAAAGATGTGATTGACATAAAACGATTAAAGAAACGCGATCCCGAAACAAAAAAACTGACGAATATAGACTCCGGATTATACGTTGTGACATTTAATGTCCGAAAACCCCCTGAGTATATACTTGTTGGATATTTCAACACCGAAGTAAGGCCATACATCCCTAATCCATTACGCTGTTTCAAATGTTTTAAATTTGGTCACATATCAGATAAATGCTCCTCCCAAATAAAAATTTGCCCACATTGCAGTAACACTGAGCACACTTCTGTTGATGAAACAGGTAAACATGAGAAATGTGATAAACAACCAAAATGCACCAACTGTCAAAAAGATCACAACAGTCTCTCTAAAGAATGCCCCACGTACAAGAAAGAGTATGCAATTCAAACGATACGGATTATAGAGAATAAAAGTATTTACGAAGCAAGGAAAGAATACGAAAAACGAAACCCTCTCCCATCAACATATGCTAATGCTGTCACAATCCCAACAACAACAACAACTGCAACAACAAACAAAGCATGTAATTGTCATTGCAAGTGTCAACAGAGTGGCGAAGAGATGAAACTCACCACAACTGAGAAAACTCCCGTCATAACTCTCAAAGAAGCTCTCTCCTCAGTATCATCAGTACGCGAAATCAAACAAACAAATGGATCGAAAATAGCACTTCTACCGAAAGGCATATCAAAAAGAAAAAAACGTGAGATTGCAAATGCTGAAAAGAAGAAGAAACAAAACACGAACAAAGAATTAGAAAAGATAACTGATGACATTATGGAAGATGATTTAATGTCGAGTAGTTCGAGTACATATGAGTAACGATTACCATATAATCCAATGGAACTGTAACGGATTTTCGAGACATTTAGATGAAATAAAATTGTTACTAACTAAAATCAATTGCCTTGCAATATGTATTCAAGAATCTAAATTTAAATCGAATTGTTATACATTCCTACGAAACTTCACATGCTATTATAAAAACCTAAATAATGTGACAACAGCCCACGGTGGTGTCTGTATCTATCTCAACAATATGGTAGATGCAGAGGAAATCCACTTAAATACCGACCTTCAGGTAGTAGCAATAAAAATTCAATTTCCTATTAAATGTATTATTTGTTCAATATACCTTCCTGGGTCTGAAAATATTTCTACGAACGCACTCAATAACATCGTAAATCAATTTGACCTTCCATACATTTTATTAGGAGATTTTAACGCCCACAATTCCATTTGGGGATCCGAAAAAACAGATTCTAGAGGCAAAATTTTACATAAATTTATAAACAATAATGACCTTAATATCCTAAATAATATTAACTGTCCCACACATTTTAGTCTAGCATACAGAACATTTAGCCATATTGATCTAAGTCTGATATCTCCCGAAATTGAACATCAGTTTGAATGGAATGTTTGTGATGATCTTCATAACAGCGATCATTATCCTATATTAATTAAATACAATGGAATTACCCCTTCCTTCCAACGAAGACACTCCTGGAATATTCGAAAAGCAAACTGGGATACATTTAACTGCAACTTAAATAAGCCTTTTGACAATTTTAATAACGTTGATGAAATAGAACGTTATATCACCAACGAGATTTTAAACTCGGCCCAAAAAGCTGTTCCTTATAAAAAATCAGATTGTAATAGAAAAGAAGTACCTTGGTGGAACAATACTATAAAATTACTTATAAAGGAAAGGAGAAAACTTTTGAAGAATTTTAAAAGAAATATGAATTCAGAGAACTTAGCAAAATTTCTACGAGTTAAATCCAAAGTAAGAAAAGAAATTAGAGAAAGTCGTAGGAAATCATGGATGGAATTCTGTGAGAGCATAAACTTGCGGACATCATCCTCAGATGTGTACAGAAAAATAAAATCTTTAAATGGTGTTTCAAATTTCCGCCAAGTTATATCGATAGAAGATAACAACACACTAATAACAGATAAAAAAGATATCGCTAATATATTGGCAAAGACATTTGCAAAGAACTCATCGTCAGAAAATTATACAACTAAATTTAGAACATTTGCAGCAACTAAAAATGTATCTATAAACACGTCTAATAATGGGGAAGTCTATAATATTAAATTCTCATTAATTGAATTAAAATCGGCTCTAGGATCATCCAAGGGAACATCTCCCGGACCAGATAACATTAGATATGAAATGTTACAACATTTGAATCATAATTCGAAACAATATCTGTTAAACTTTTATAACCTATTATGGACAACAAATGTTTTTCCAAGCAATTGGAAAAAAGCACTAGTTATACCTATTCTTAAACCGGGAAAAGATACCACAAACAAGAATAATTATAGACCAATATCCCTCACCAATTGTCTGTGCAAAGTGTTTGAGAGAATGGTAAACAAAAGACTCGTATGGTACTTAGAAAAGAATAATATAATTAATATTAATCAATCGGGATTCCGCCAAAACAGAGGTACCATTGATAACTTAGCAATATTTCATTCAGATATAATGGAAAGCTTTTCATCCAAAAAAGATTTAATTGCAGTATTTTTCGATATACGTAAGGCGTATGATTGCGTTTGGAGAAATTTAATTTTTGAAAAACTAAATTCTTCGGGAATCAGTGGTAATATGTCTGCCTTCATTTTAAATTTCTTGAAAGACAGAACATTTTGTTGCTTGATAGGCAATACATACTCGGACTCTTATACCCTAGAAAATGGAGTACCGCAAGGATCAGTTCTTAGTGTAAATCTATTCCTTATGGCAATCGATTCAGTATTTAAAAACATTACTAGAGATGTAAAATCATTAGCCTACGCAGATGATCTTGTTATTTATTGTTCTGGAAAAAAGAAGACGACAATAACAAATAAAATCCAGAAAACCATAAATAAACTTGTGTCATGGAGTGATATCAGCGGATTTCAATTTAACGAAGAAAAAACTGTAGCTATAACATTTTCTAGACGCAGAAACAGTACAGACGAGAATATATGTTTAA
The DNA here is from genome assembly GCA_963930755.1 of Eudasyphora cyanicolor. NCBI lineage: Eukaryota > Metazoa > Arthropoda > Insecta > Diptera > Muscidae > Eudasyphora > Eudasyphora cyanicolor. The sequence goes on along the minus strand of OZ005736.1, from coordinate 167,402,498 downwards.
AACTGGCAGATAAAAATATTAAATTTGTGGATAAATATAAATTCTTAGGTGTTATATTCGATAAAAAACTTAGTTTTCAACATCATATTGAACACATTAAAGCAAAAGCAAACTCGAAACTAAATATAATAAAAATGCTGAGATGCTCTCAGTTCGGATCGGATCAAAAAACTCTTCTTAAAATACTTAATTCTATAGTACTACCTACTATTGATTATGCCTCCATCATATATTCATCTGCTTCAGAATCTTGTTTAAAATCTCTTAATTCCATTTTAAATACGGGTATAAGACTCTCTATTGGAGCTTTTAAAACCAGTCCAGCTAATAGCTTACAAGTAATATCTTATAGTCTTCCACTACACCTTAGAAGATTAAAACATCTTTTAAACTACACGCTGAAGATATTATCATTAAAAGACCACCCTTTTCATAAGACGATAACAAATTACCCTAAAATAGCCCAACTGAATTCAAAATCTTCAAGAATCCACCCGCTGTATTTAAGAGCCAATGATGAATTATTAAACATAACATCGAAATATATTCTTGACACTGAGAAAATAGATTCCGTAACAATTTCGAAGATAGCTCCATGGACATTCTCGGACGTAAAGGTCAACTTTTCACTTGCTTATTGCAATAAAAATGAAATGACACCGACAGAAATTCAAAAACGTTTCTTAGAAGTTGTAAATACTAAATATAAAGAACATGCGTTATATTATACTGATGGTTCTGTAATGAATGAACGAGCTGGGTTGGCAGTTATTGGAGAAAATATGACAATTAATAAACGTATGCCCAACTACTCATCAATATACACATGTGAATTATCTGCAATTAAAATTTGCTTAGATGCTATCAGTTACAATTACTTCGGCCAGAAAATACTTATTCTATCTGACAGCAAAAGTTCTTTGATGGAAATATGCGACTCATTCAGTAAAAATAATATCATTCAAGAAATAAGAGCAATTTTATCAAAAATTGCAAATAATAATATAGAATTTATGTGGATTCCAAGCCACCTCAATATTCGCGGTAATGATATGGTAGATCAAATGGCAAAAGATGCTTTGAAAAACGATGTTGATTCTAGTGCCTGTTTTCATTATGGTGACTATCGGGGCCCAATCAAGAAATATTTACATGACCTATGGAATGATCTATGGACTAATGAAAATCAAACAAAATTATATATTGTTCAAGACCATATTCCACATAAATATTTCCAGCCTGCGCTACCAAAAACAGATTTAATAAAACTAAATAGACTTAAAATTGGTCACTGCCTTATAACACACAAATATCTTATTGAAAGATCATCCCCTCCTCAATGTGAATGTGGTCAAATATTATCAATATATCATATTTTTAATGAATGCAGGAAATATGAAGATATAAAAATTAAATACAAAATTAAAGATATCAAATGCTTATCTAACGAACGCGAATTCTATAACATAAAAAATTTTCTTACGGAAATCAATATATACAATTCCATTTAAATTTAGATCAACTTTTGTAAAGTATTTTTATTATTTTATACAACCATATGTAAACATATACTAACATAGTTTATCTGTATACAATCTTTCAGGGTCTATATAACCTTATTGTGTTGGGACCCTTACAAAATATAAATAAATAAATAAATAAAATATTCCTAAACAATAATTTTATTTGTATATAACTACATATTTTATTTGAGAAAATAAGTTTGCAAATATATTTTGTTGTAATATATTAATATATGCGTTCCAAGTAAATTTTAATGATTTTCAAATAAAATTTATTTACTCAGAAATATAAAACATTTAAAATTTTGTGTTCCAAATATATTTTCATATTTTCATCAACATATAAAAAAAGGCGATTTTGGCCCGAGTGCCTATAAATATTTACAAAATATATTGTAAATATATGGAACAGTAAGGTTTCTTGCAATGGTCTGAACTATCAATTCACCTTTGCCTAACAATTTGTCAGTGTCCGTACATTTGCGGCACTGTAACAGGGTTGATAACGTTATCCGATCTGACAATCGTCTATACATAGCTTTACGATCTTTTTTAACTATGAGCGGAAAGTTTGACCCCAAAAAAGCTCATTCAACTCCTTTTTATACCCTCACTTTAGTGTGACGAGGGTATATATCATTTGCTACGGAAAAAAGTGTAACACATCGAAGGAGTGATCTAAGACCCTAAGTATGTTCGGAGGAAATCCGTTTTGGGTCATTTTAAGTCGAATGAGCAATGTCCGTCCGTCTGTCTGTCTGTCTGTCTGTCTGTGTGTCTGCTGGCTGGTGCGCACGATAACTCTCGAAAGGAGTAACCGATTGACTTCAAATTTGGTATGTGGTAATATTTTGATCTATCTCCGGATGAGTTCGAAGATGGGCCATATTGGTCTACTCCTTCTGGTACCTCCCACACAAAGGGTTAAAATTTAGTGAAATATTGATTCTTTAATAACTTCTATACTACTTATTCGAATCTTTTGAAATTCTGCACATAATATTAGTATATTAGTCGCTATTAACTCGAGAAAAATGGGTGAAGTTGGCATGCCCCTTTTGGTACCTCCCACACAAATGGACCATTTTGCATCAAAATTTAACTGCGTATAACTTTAATACAAGTGCATAAAAATGCTTGAAATTTTCTACAGTATAATGTTTTTGTAGCTCCTATAGTCCGGTAAAAAATGGGCATCATTGTACAGCCCCTTTTGGTACCGCCCACACAAATGGCCCGTTTCGTACCAAAGTAAATGGCTTGTAACTTTAATACCAGTGCATACAAATACTTGAAATTTTGTACAGTGTAATGCTGTTGTAGTGCCTATAGTCCTGTAAAAAGTGGGCGTTATCACCCCGCCCCTTTTTGTACCTCCCACACAAAATGACCAAATCATACCAAAATTACATAGCTCGTAACTTTAATATACCAGTGCAAACAAACGCTTATAGTTCAGCACAATGCAATGTATTTAAGAATGTACTGTTTACCGAAAAATATGTGTATTTGGAAAACCCCTTCTGGTACCTCCCACACAAATTGACAGATTTATTGGTGTAATGTTATATAATACATTACTCACAAAGTGAGGGTATACCTTAGTCGGTTTACCCGACTGAAACTTTCTTACTTGTTTAAGTTAAATTTTTATCATCTTTAGTTACATTTTGAAATGCAACAGTAAAAAAGATTTCAGTCGAGAATTTTGTGAAAAATGCACGCTGATTTAAACCCATTCATACACTAGGGAGAACCTTTTTATCCCCTCACTTTAGAGAGGAGGGTATATATCATTTGCTACGAGCCAAAAGTGTAACTCATCGAAGGAGTGACCTAAGACCTTAAGTATGGAGTAACCGATTGACTTCAAATTTGGTATGTGGTAATATTTTCTTCTATCTCCGGCTAAGTTCGAAGATGGACTATATTGGTCCACTGCTTCTAGTACCTCACCCACAAAGGGTTAACATTTAGTGAAACAGTCATTATTTAATATCTTCTATACTACTTATTTGAATCCTCTGAAATTCTACACATAGTATTAGTTTATTAGTCCCTCCCACACAAATAGACAATTTTGAACCAAAAGTTAATAATACCAGTGCGTATAAATAGTTGAATTTTTGTACAGTGTGATGATTTTATAGTACCTAGAGTCCAGAGAAATGGGCGTTAGTGGCACGCTCCTTTTGGTAGCTCCCACACAAATGAACCTTTTTGTACCAAAAGTTAACAGCTTTTAACTTTAATACCAATGCATACAAATACTTAAAACGTCCTACAGTGCAATGCTTTTATAGCATCTAGAGTCTAGAGAAAAGTGGCCGTAATTGGCGCGCTCCTTTTGGTACCTCCCACACAATTCAACCATTTTACACCAAAAGCTAACAGCTTATAACAATAATACCAGCGCATATAAATACTTGAAATTTTGTACAGTGTAATGCTTTTATAGTATCTAGAGTCCGGATAAAAGTGGCCGTTATTGGGGCGCCCCTTTTGGTACCTCCCACACAAATGAACCATTTTGTACCAAAAGTAAACAGCTTTTAACTTTAATACCAGTACATACTTTATTAAAGTTTTTAAATGCAATTTAAATTGATAATAATTTAACTAAAAAAAAAAATTAATTTACTAATATTTTCTGGAACTCAATGTGAGGGGATTCATAAGTCGGTTTACCCGACTGAATTTTCTTACTTGTTTTGATATTTTTGAATCAAAAGGAAATATTGTCAGTTTGTCAAGCAGTTTATCATTTCGAATATAGAGAAATTTTATGAAACCTGTCTTAAAATTGTGGCATTGATATATTTTCTGAATACTTTAATAAAAATAAATTTTTGTTTCGTAAATAATAGTCCCAAGTAAAAACCATAATATGTTTGGACCATGTACTAGAGAAGCGATTTTGTCAGCGTGTATATTTATATTTATTGAGAAATTATACAGAAATTATAAAGAATTATTTTTCATATGAATTAACAAATTTGTGCCAGACAGGCAGTAACTGATATAGGGGGTCTGCCGCCCTAATTTTAATTGTGCGCACAGCTGAATTTTGAACAAAAACCGTCGCATGGGAATCGCACAGGAAATGTTGAATGACGTCAACGACGATCCTGATTTGCTTAAAAGAGTCATAACTGGTGACGAATTATGGGTATATGGTTATGACATCGAAACCAAAGTCCAATCGTCCCCAACACAAGAAAAAGCACTCCAAGTTCGATAAAATGTCAAGGTTTTACTAACTGATTTCTTCGTACCATGCATCATGAGTTCTTGGCACATGATCGTACGGCTAATAAGGAGTTTTATCTTGAAGATATGCGCCGCTCGCGGGAAGCAATATGGAAAAAAACTCCCGGAATTATGGAACAACAATTCATGGCTTTTGCATCACGCGTCATTGCTTGTTTGTAATTTTTGGCCGGATTTGGCCCACTGCGACTTTTTCCTTTTCCCAAAATCGAAGAAACCCATGAATAGATGGCGGTTTGCAACGATTGAGGAGATAAAAACCGAATCGCTGAGAGAGCTTAAGGCCATACCAAAAAGTGCATATCAGAACTGCTTCGAGGATTGGAAAAAACGCTGACACAAGTGTATTATATCTGAGGGGGAATACTTTGAAGGGTATTCAAGGCTTCTGATGCAATTTACATAGCCTCTCAAAGGCAAATGCCAACTTCAGCCTGCTCGTGGCGAATCCTGCTTGTACTAATGAGGCTCTGACGGCCGACTAGGGCGGTATAACCCATCGTCGCGAGCCAATGAGGTGACTGAATCCCCAAATGTCATCTCTGGAACAACCGACGTACAAAACACTTTAAGATCAAGGTGGCGACGGAGTTTTGCTGAGGATCTGAATAGCCAGCAAGTGTATAAATAAGCTGGTCGCTAGTAATTCTCCTCCGACGCCAGGGCACAGGTCGGTTGTATATTCGACATAGCCTAGTCTGCGCAAGCCGTCACTGAGTACGATGGTCCATCTCCTTACGGCACACTCGTGGGAACAAAAATTTATACAAATTTAAACAAAAAACGCACAAAACATAACACCTCGCATGCATTCTAGCAACTCATCACAGGATGATCTCTTAGCCTCCAGTCAGGAATTGGAAGTAAGCCAAATATGTGTTGTCGGATCTGGAAACAGTGTCACTACTCTTCTTCGACATCTAAGACCATTCCTGTTCTGTCCGTCCTGCACGATAGACTGGCAACAAAAATAGCAAGCGAAGTTTCCGTCAGACGTTCGGAAGTCACAGTACCAGAAGGCTAAGTTCGTCTTCGACTCAACGAACAAAGGTCAAAATCGACGGGACATGTTACGACTAGTCGCTGTGCTAACTGGCCATTGGCCAATTGGAGATCACGCAAAGCGGTTAAAACTTCAATACAACGACCATTATCACAGTTGCTACAACAAGGAGGAAGAGCAGACAGTCGAACACCTTCTCTGTTCCTGCCCAGCACTAATACAGCTTAGACTTAAAGCTTAAGGTCAACCGTTCCTTCATTACCTCGTCGAGGCGTCAGATATATGTAGGTCTGGGAGACCTTGTAAAGTACATCAACCTATAAAGATACAAGAGTATAGCAAACACTATATTTGGTTAGTGGTTATCAAAACGGTATTTTTATATACCAATTGAGGCTAGGGAACGGAACCAACCAACCAAGAGGAAAAATTCGATAATTCAAACGTCTAGGCGATGTTATTTGGCCGCCACTATCTTGTGATTTGACACCGTTGGACTTCTATCTTTTAGGATATTTAAAAGAAAAAGTGTAAGTCAATAAGTCAAGAATAATTCAAGAGCTAAAGGATGAGATAATTCGGAATTTAACGACATTGAACCCCAATTATGTCTCAGAGTCATTGGAAATATGGACCGTCGGACCACCCCTTTACAATAGGACTGTTTATATACTTTTCCTATTTCCTTAAACAGTAAAACTGAACTGTAAACTACATATATTTGTTTAACTATGATTTATTTAAATTTCGTTAAATATAAAGGGTCCGCCAAATAATTTTTTTTTGTTGAAAACATCGCGCAAAACATCGAGTTTAGCTTCGGCTGTGTGGCACGTAGCGCCGTCCTGTTGAAACCAAGTGTTTTTGTGAACAAAAATTCGTTCAACATGGCCCGATAACGATCGCCATTGACTGTAACGGCCACTCCTTGCTCATTTTCGAAGAAAAATTGCCCAATTATTCCTCTGGACCAAAATCCGCACCAAACAGTGACTCGTTTTGGTTATATCGGCTTTTCAATGTATGCGTGCGGGTTTACTGTGCCCCAAATGCGACAATTTTGCTTGTTTACATACCCGCCAAGATCAAAATGATCTTCATCTGAAAAGATGATTTTTTTTTGGCAAAATCGGCCAAGTCTGTAAGTCGATCGCAGGTCTACTTTCCCAGCGTTGTTCAAGCGTATACACAACCATATTCATTCAGCGGAAGGATACAACTACATAATTATCTGTCAAATCAGACATGAGCTAAGTGTTACCATTCACGAAATAAGCACTAGTTGAAAAAATTAGATGGCGGACCCTTTATATTTGGAAATGTTGCGCACAGTTAGGTAATGTGGTAAATCAGGTAACCAGAAATGTCTTCAGATAAGGGGTTATCCAATATATTCAACCTTAATTCAGAAAGGGTGAAGAAAAGTTTTTTTGAGATTGTAAAAAGGCTATTTTGAAAAAAAAAAATCAGTTAAGCCCGTTCTGAATTAAGGTAGTATTCGATCTTAGATGTGTTACACTTTTAGATGTGTTCCATTTCTCCCTGTAAAGTGAGTGTATGCCCAAAACTGAAAGTGATATTGCGAATAGAATTAACACCTTAGCTTTATGTGTGAATAACAATGAAGCTATTTTAAAAGTTTGTCTGGCCCCAAGCACCCTCAGAAATAACTGTGAAATAGTGATATGGCCTAAATCCTCCCAATACAGCCGCAGACATATTTTCATGAATGGATGGATGTAAGTTTATATAAATTGGACATTGACGTGTGTGCATGATAATATGACTACATACGATTACATATATGAGTGCGAACATTTCAATTCTGGCTATATTAAAAAGTCCGGTTTTAATTAAGACCCCCTCTCCCACTCCCCTCTGTTGCTGCGGCAACGACTTCGACGCACAATCAATAAATTATTATTTATTTATGGATACCGGTGACCATAATAGAGAGGGGCTGGGAAAGGGGGAAAACGCGACTTGAATGGTGATGATGATAATTACAGGCCATCATTACAAGTAATATTGAAATATTGCCATAAATTATAGCGTTAAATAAAGTTAAGAAGTAGTGACAAATCACAACCGCGGGCAAAACAACAGTGTTAAAGACGGACTGACGGAAGGACGCACAGACATAACCTCAGGTGAAAAGATGAGGTAGAGAAGAGCGTAAAAAGAAACGCTTTTAATTTATCGGCATCAATAAGAAATCTACTTAATAATTCATACTTCTCCGAGGTAGATGCACAAGCATATGGATACAAATAGGCCTACACGACAATGTCAGTGGAGCCATAAATACACCTAGAAAAATATTATCGTGATGTAGGTAGTTCTTCGGAACTACTCACTTCACTAGTCCAAAGTTCAGATCAAGGGTAGCAAGGGTCATACAGTGATCTCATTTGTATTCAGTCCTGTTTGACAATTCATCAAAGAAAGACTCACACCGCAACACATTTTTTGTGGATATTTTCGAAACATATGAAATTTATATCCAATCAGTTCGGAATTCCGCAGAAAGAGGTTTCTTGTGAAATAAGTGAACACTGCCTATTTGGGGAAAATCGGTACAGATTTACATATAGCCCCCATATATATGTATGGTACCCCCGGTTTGACATGTAACCGCTGTAGAAACTGCATTGTATATCCGATCAGTACGGAATTCGGCAGAAAGAGGTTTCTTAATACATGAAAGAACATTGCCAAATTCGGGGAAAATCGGTTTAGATTATACCTCGTATATGTGCCTCCTGATTTGGTATCAAAACGCTGTAGAAGTTGTACTGGTAGAGCTAAGTACTTTGTTAATTGCAACGAAACCAATTATGCCGAATTATTATCGCAATGCCCCTTTGCACATTGTTAGGGAAGTTCTTACTTTTTTAATATAAATACAAATGGCCATAACTTTTGTCGTAGTGTATCGTGTCGAAAAGAAAAGTTGATGTGCAATTAATCGGCATACGAGTATACTTGTACTGCATTAATATTAACAAATATTAGGAAAAAATAAAAAAATAATGTTCAAATGCAGATGTCTCGGAAATTGAATAGAGCTTTTTATTTCCCGGACTTTTTCAATTCTCTGGATAGCGGGATTTTTTAAACGTTCCCGGGATCTCGGGATAGCGGGATTTTTTAAACGTTACCGGGATCCCGCTTAATGAAAGTTACGAAATGTGTATTTTCTATATATATGTATATATAAAAACAGCAAGAAAGTTCAGTCGGGTAAACCGACTAATGAATCCCCTTACCTTGAATCCCGAAAAAATATTAGTGAATTTATTTATTTTATTTAAATTATTATCAATCTAAATTGAATTTAATAAGTTTAAAGTATGTACTGGTATTAAAGTTAAAAGCTGTTTAATTTTGGTAAAAATTGTCCATTTATGTGAGAGGTACCAAAAGGGGCGTCCCAATAACGGTCACTTTTCTCTGGAGCCTAGGTACTATAAAAGCAATACACTGTACAAAATTTCAAGTATTTATATGCACTGTTATTAAAGTTATAAGCTATTAACGCTTGACCAAGTGTGTTTAGTATTGAAGTGCCTTCAAAGTTAGCACGTGACTCAACAAAATTGGGAGATATTGGATTAGAGGGCGTGACTACGCGCATGCGGCATCGTTATAGAAAAAATTAATACTGCTAGAATTATTGCACTAATTGGCATGACTGTATTTCACAGCAATCTGTATGCCCCAACAGAGAATGAGCGACGTAGCCTCCCAAGGTGATATGACGGGTATTGCAGTACACGAAATTTGTGCATTTAAGTGCAATATGGATGACCCGAAAACACTGCCGTAATATCTAGAGTGTCAACATATGATATGGTTCTATTTCACCGGGTCAGCTATTTATAATATATTTTCGGCGTAGCATATTTGCTGTGAGCCGGAATGACATTTAATGTTATATATGTTATTGAGTTCATTGAGAATTAATTTTCTATATTAAGAACAAATTTCTAAATATTTATACAAATTGATGAAATTTGTGCTATTTAGTATATATTAATAACTTCATTTTTGTTAAGAATAATTTGACCAAAGTACACAATTCTAAATTCGCGGTAAACAGTACAAATACCAATGAAGTGGAATGTATTTTCTGATTCGCCAATGTTACATAGTGTGCATATTCCATCTGCATTGTCTTTAAAACATCTTGCATTTAGATCAATCAGACAACATCTAGCTTTTATAATTAAAATAGTATAATCCAGCTTATAATCAAGATGACAATAGAGGTCATGGAATTGGGAATTAGAAGCATTTAAGTAAAAACCGATACATTCTTTCATTTGCAAAGCATATGTACACGCTGAAAAAAACTCGCTTCTGCAGTATATTGTCCCAAACATATTCGGCTTGAAACATATATATGTTTAGGGTACAATCTAAACATATAATATTTGGTACACCCAAAAATTACATATTTGGGAAGATATTGTTTTAAACAAATCTTTGTTTACATCCCAATATGTGTTTATTTTGGACTATTTTTTCCGAAACAAATATTTATTTACATTTAAGTATCAGAAAATACCTAAATTGTGGTAAAATTTTACGGTAATTCTAAGTAAATTTTGTACAAGTTTTTCATGTCGTAAAAATAAATAATAGTAATAAATAAAATCGTATAATCTTGGATCGATATATATATTGCTTGGAGGATTGACAACTAATGATGGCTTGGAATATTGAGAAATTTTAAATGATTGAAAGCTAATGCGGAATTTGGTATCATAACTGGGAGGTTCATTTCGAAACCAAAAAAAAAAATTAAAACTGAAATTCGAAAAATTCAAAAAAGTTTCGAAAATCTTTTTAAATAAAATATAGTTGGAGAAATTCCTAAACAATTATTTTATTTGTATTTAAACACATATTTTATTTGAGAAATTTAGTTTGCAAATATTATATGTTGTAACATATTAATATAGGAGTTCCAAATATATTTTATTGATTTTCGAATAAAATGTATTTGCTCAGACATAGATAATATTTAAAAATGTGTGTTCCAAATATATTTTCTTTCGATTCAAACATATCAAAAAAGGCGATTTTGCCCCGTGTATATTATAAAATCCACAATTATAAATAAATAAAATAAGAAATGAATAAAATAAAACCATTCCGAATAAATCGATGGAAAATTTAAAAAGTTTTAGGTAATTTAGTAAAGCTAAGTACTCACGGTTGCCAGATCGGCCGTACAACCGTGTGAACAAAAATTTTTGTTTTGCAACGTTGGCAGAATAGTCATTGTGAGATAATTTGCAGATGTGCGAAGTGTATGCATGTGACAATGGCGCCATTGTCAGAGAAACATTTCAATGGCAACACTGTCTATAAAATATATTTATTGGCAATCCTGCGTATAAATATTTACAAAATATATATATATGAAATTATATATATATGAAATTGTAAGGCTTTCTTGCAATCGTCTGAACTGTCAATTCACCTTTGCCTAACAATCTGTCATTGCCCGTACATGTGCAGCACTTTAACAGGGTTGATAACGTTGTCCGATCTGGCAATCGTATGTACACTGAAAAAAAAATAGTAATAAAACTAATGATGACACATTCTTATATTAAGTATGCTACCTCGGCATCAATTCAATGAAAATTTTCATTAAAATAATGAAAATTTACACGTTTTTTACGAAATTTTCCTTAATATAGAGTTTTTTGAATTTGAATTAATGACTATCTAATCATTAGTTTTGTGTACGCGCTTCTTTAAATGTACGCATTTAAATTAAAGAAAAAAATCATTATTTTTGTGCCAATCCGCATTATTTTAAGTAATATTTCAATACTTTTAAGGATTTTTTACATTAACACTATGACGTAGACATGTCATAGTTTTAATGCCGAATCGGACTTAATTAACAGTATGAGATATTTGAGTAATAAATTTAAGGCTATGCTCCCCTTAAAGGAAAGGCTGTCTTGGTAATAAATTTTATGACTATTGTCATTATTTTTAAGAATACATACGAGAGAATTATACAATCTCTCCCTCCCTCTCTCGTTCGGAGAATCAGTTTTGTTTGGTAATGTGTGAATCAATAATTGTTATGGAATGCTAGAAGAGAAAATAGAGAACAGTTCTGTTCGTTTTCTTTTAAATCTTCAGTTATTTACAAGCGATGGAAGGAAACGGTTGTCTGTTTTCGGGACGCGGATTGTGAAAAAATTTGGTTGCTGTGAATATGTAAGTATACGTGCATACATACGTGCATATTGCACCGAAAATAATTTTAATATGGGCTGTTAACAGTTATTTTTGCTAAAGCATAGCAACAACAACAAACGAAACCGTCGTGTACATGTCTGTATGCATGTGGTTATGCCGTCGGCGTCACCATCGATCTCTGTGATAAGGGAGTGCGTGTGTCATAGTTATTTTTGCTGTATTTTATTTATGGCGATGTACATGCGTTTTTGAAGGAGATCTTGTTTGTAAGTCCTGTGAAGAGATTTGTGCCAAATGGATGATAAAAATGTGAGTAATAGATTTTGTAATACTGAAAGAGACAATGGGAAAATGTTTACGTACGTGAAAAATAATATTATTCTGAAATAAACATCTTATTGGCAATTACAAAATTAACAAAACACATTTTAATTGAAAGTATTTATTTATTAAAAATACCAGCGCATAATGCAGAAATGTAAAATTATTTGTGGCAATATAGAAATTTATTATTAATAATATGTTATACATATAACTATCTTTTTTAATTTTTTTAGTAAAATAATTTTAGAATGGGTCTTTTGTGAGAAGAATGGCAAATTTTACAAAATATTTCAACGTAAGTATTATATTATATATTATATTTCTCTTAGTTTTCAGCGTTTTCCAATTGTGATATGATAAAATTTATTTGCATTTTTTTTAGTTTATAGATAATTTTATTTGATTTATTTTCAGAAAAAATTTAATTATTTTAATTTTAGATCACGCAATATTTGAAGATAAATGTGATGGATATATGGAAAATGCAGTGCTGAATGCCATTTATAAATTACAACAAATAAGTGAGATGTGGAAACAATATTTGTAAGTACATATTATGTATTTCTGAACAAATATATTTTATTTGAAAATCAAGAAATTTAATTTGGAACGCATATACATTAAAGTTTTTTCACACAAACAAAGTTATTGTTAAAAAGGTTTCCAAATATAATTTATTTAAAAAGATGTTTTCCTTTTTTGAATTTTAGTTTAAATTTTTCCTTGATTTCGTGTTCATAATTGCTTCATAAGTACTTCATAATTAAATCTGCTGTTAGATTAGGCCCGTTTGGTCTAATTTTTGTATCGTTTCCTTTATAAACGGTAATATATGTATGTATAAATATTGCCTTATAATTTGGTCCAAGGGATATTTTTGTTTTACTAAAATCAAAATAATGAGCGTTTTTGCTCAAAAATAATTGTAAATAAGCTGCTTTCTTTTCACGAAGTATTGAATAAAAATAAATATAAAATATTGTCTTCCATATTCATTTTATATGAAAAATGTAATGTTGACCAAATGGACTCTTAATCTAGGATTCGTACAGATTTGCTAATCTAACACCAGGGTTAATAATGCCATAAGCAGCATTAGCTTTTGTTTTACAGAAGTAATTTTTAATAAGTTTTTGTAGTTTTGTTTGCTAACAAAACTTAAGGTTTTAAAATCTAAGTCACGATTGATTTTTTTGAGAAAATTATTTTTGATAACTTAATTTATATGAAAAATTTCACTTTCGCCACTTTCAAAACAATCAGTTTCTATTATTAATAATATCTTACATAAACATTTTTTTTTTAACTTTTAGTACAGCAAATTTTTTATGGATCTATTATGAGAATTTGTGTCGTAGAAGAGTGACTAAATATTTCAGTGTAAGTAAGTATATTCCAAAGATTTTAATATATCTCTTATTTTTCAACATTTTGTGACAGTTTTATCATAAAATTTATTTTAATACTTTATCGTATATAAATCATTCTGTTTGACTTATATTCAAATTATTTTCATTTCAGTTCGCGCAATTGAACTTTATTTGGATATATGAAAAATGCAGTGGGGAATTAAAAATTTACAAATTGCAGGAAATGAGTGAGCATACAAACTATGTATATGATATAATAATATAATATTTGTTTTATATAATTTCTATTTAAATTCCAGCCAAATTCTAGGTTAAAAATCATTAAGGTCGGTTCCGATAAAAATTGTTCATGGACAACAAATAGAGAAACGAATCCCGCTATAGAATCGATACATAACAATACAATATTCGAATAAAAGTCAAACTTCATAGTGTGTTGGCCGATTTGTCTTTATACAATTATATAATATAATATAATTTTAAATTATAAAATGTTCAAGGTTATCCGTAATAAGCATTATATTTTTTTTGTATAAAAATATAATACAATATAAAATATAACAAATAAAATATATATTTAGAAAGATAAAGTGTCGTGTTATTGAATTTTCTATGAATATTAAATGATTTCAAAGAAAATGATTCATTTAAAAGAGTAACATTATAATCAATATAATGTAACGAATTTTCCATACATATTTAAAAAAACAGTATTTAAATTCATATATGCCTTAAATTAATTACCAGTATATTCTTATATCAAGGACAAACATTTTAAATTTTATTACGATAATGTTTTAAATTATATGATATTTTACTAAAAATAAGCACGCGACATACTTAAATTTACGCAAAAATGTGCTTATTTTAAGACCAAACATAATTATTTTTATTACCCAAAATTCTTAATTCTATGAAATGCATCCTCAAAACAAGTACTATTCACGTCTTTAAATTAACTATAAAACCTTCTTATTTTTATAGCGATTGTCTTTGGCTCGAAATCATTGCCGAAATCTTAAACTTTACGAAAAATTCATTGATTTTCAGTACGCTTTTTTTTTAGTGTACTTATGTTAAGGTTACGCTCATAATATTCGGCTATGTAGCGTAAAAGTTAAAATATATACATTCGGAATTATGATGTGATCATTAGTGGGGGTGATAAAGTTGGTTGGATTTGCGAAATTATATACATCTCTTTAAATTATTCCTCTATTTTCTTCGGATTGGTCTTATTTTATTCATAACCTATCAGACTTTACGATCACGCTGAAAAAAAATCGCTTCTGTAGTATATTGTCCCAAACATATTCGGCTTGAAACATATATATGTTTATGGTACACTCTAAATATATAATATTTTGTACACACAAAAATTATATATTTGGAAAGATGTTGTTCTAAACAAATCCTTGTTTCCACCCTAATACCTTTTATTTGGGATTTTTAATTACGAAACAAAGATGTATTTAAATTTAAGTATTCCGAAAATGTCGAACCTTAATTGTGTTATGTTTTTCAATAATTTAATGATAATTTTTTAGAAATTTTTAATTGAAATTGAAATCGTATAATTTTTGATAACATTAATTTACTGGAAAGATTGAAAAAATGCTGACATGAAATACTCAGAAATTTAAAATGAGTCCCTTAAAACAGAATGTAATGCTGTTAATGGTAGTTTTGACTGGGAGAAATAGTTCGAAACGAAGGAAAAATTAAAAGTGAAATTATAAAAATTCAACAAAGTTTTGAAAATCTCTTTTTAAATTATATATATTTGAAGATATTCCTAACCAATAATTTTATTTGTATATAAATACATATTTTATTTGAGAAAATTAGTTTGCAAATATATTTTGTTGTAATATATTAATATATGCGTTTCAAGTAAATTTTATTGATTTTTAAATAAAATTTATTTAGTCAGAAATATAAAACATTTAAAAATGTGTGTTCCAAATATATTTTCTTTCGATTCAAACATATCAAAAATGGCCCGTGATAAAATAATAAAAATGTAAAATCTGTTCATATTTCGATGTTTTTATGAAGATTTTTTTTAAAAAATGTTTAATTTTTCTCAAAAAATTTTTATTTTTTCGTAATATCTGATAAGGTATCGTCGAAACCGCTGAACAGATAAAAAAGTATGTTTGAAGAAATGAAGGCTACCCAATTTTTACCAATCCTGAACCAATAATATAAGTGGTTCTACACGCAAAGAAAAAATTCGTTTCTGCGAAACGAAATATTAGACAACTACAATTCTCGTTTGCCGGAACTGAAATTTCGTTTGTTGTGACAGAAACATATTCTGACCGAAAGAAATTTCAGTCGTTGCAAACGAGAATTGTAGTTGTCTAATATTTCGTTTCGCAGAAACGAATTTTTTCTTTGGGTGTAGATTTATGCTAAAATATATGGTTCAAAATCTATATTTTGAATATAACGGTTCTTAGCTAGAACTACAGCCAATGCAAATAAACCACTTTATAGGGCGAGAAGTGTATTATCCATATATCTAAATCTATTGCAAAACCCTGCGTCGCCTCAAAAACATTTTTGAGCTGTGTTACTATTATTGAACAAAATCAAATATTAAAAACACCTCTTTCCTGCCTTTTTTCATTGAAAAATTAAAAATATTATTTGCAATTGCACTACGCAAAAACCCACAGCCGAAATGTTAGAATAAAAATTGCTGTTTTGTCAAAATTCGAAGGAAAAGTGTATTTATGTATATGTAAGCAAAACATCCCGGGAATTCCAGCACAGATTTCCCGTGATTGCGGGATTGAATAATATGACTTTCTCCAGGATCACGTTCACGGGAAAAACACTCTATGTACGAAATAACAGTTAGACACACTTAGAAAACATACAAATTATCTATCGAAACAGACGTGTGACGCAAAAGTCTTATATATCCACCATCGTTGTAACAAGCAAACCGTCCTCTCAGTGCATTGACGACTCACCCAGATTCTTGTGAAGCGGCTGTAAAAAATATGCAGCTTGAAAAAGGTGGGTCGATCTGCTGCTGTTTTTTTCCATTCTTGTCGATCATAAGATGCATTGTCATTAGAAAAGAAAAAGTGGATGTCTTTCACTCATCTTTTTGTCGGTATTATTTACAGCTTTCATCCTTTGATTATTTCTCTCAATGATTGACACATAAATCGGGAACTAAAAATGATTGACATGCAGCAGCTTGCAGTTATCTAATGATATATAATTATTTGATATTTTTATTAAAAAGGAGTCGCCATGGTGGTGTAAGTAGTAAATGAAAAAATATATCATAATCACTACTAAGTAGAACAATCGATAGGGGTTGGAGAGACAGACGGCGTAATAAATGCTGTTATGCACAAAAAACGAACCTTTTGTTATGAGTGCAGCAGATTTTGTTAAAAGTACATATAATCCTTGAAACGCAGTTGTACGTCAGCTAAGAATGCCAAATGTTGGACAGATAATTGAGAAAAGACATTTACATTACATAGACATTACATTCACCAAGTAAATTAAGAATTACTAATGATTCCAATTTCTAAAGCAAATTTTTATTTCTGGAAATTTGCGATTAAAATGGCAGAGAGTAATAGATTTTGAAAATGACTTGGATAGTGAATATAAACAAAATGTGCGGGCTACATCGGCCATTTTTCTCAAGGTGATAGCTACAGATAAACTATTACTATGTGTGCAATCACAGAGGATTCGAAATTCAAAAAATAATTTTTCATATTTTTTATTTTGGTAACTTTGTTTGGAAGGTACCAAACCGGGTGCGGCTATAACGCCGTTTTTACATAGGCTATGGGTACTATAAAAAACTTGAAGTGTTTATATGGGCAGTAATTTAAGTTATAAGCCGTTAATTTTTGTGCAAAATGATTTATTAGTATGGGTGGTACCAGAAGGAGCGTGGTTATAACGCCCAAATTTTATAGGACTGTAGGAATTACACTCCACAAAATTTTGAGTATTTCTATTGAATGGAATCAATGTTATTATCCGAAAAACAATCCATATGTATGGGAAGGGGCTTTCCAATTTCTCAAGGTGATAGCGACTAAGAAACTAGTAATATATGTGGAATTGTGAATGATTCTGCTAAATACCATAAAGATTATTAAAAATGGCGAAAACAATGCCAATTTGAAGGAAGTTTATAGATAAATGTAGAAATTATATTTTTACAAACAAACACTTGCAATTTTGTTTGGTGTAATGTTTATCCCCTCACCTTACAGGGAGGAGGGTATATATCATTTTCTGCGAGCCAAAAGTGT
The DNA here is from genome assembly GCA_963930755.1 of Eudasyphora cyanicolor. Classification (NCBI taxonomy): domain Eukaryota; kingdom Metazoa; phylum Arthropoda; class Insecta; order Diptera; family Muscidae; genus Eudasyphora; species Eudasyphora cyanicolor. The sequence goes on along the minus strand of OZ005736.1, from coordinate 167,384,473 downwards.
AACACATCAAATGAGTGACCTAAGACCGTAAGTATGTTCGGCGGAAATCAGTTTTAGGACATTTCAGATGTCTTTTAGATGTCTGTAACGATAACTCTCAAAAGAAGTAACGGTTTGACTTCAAAGTCAATATTGATCCTACTTCTTTTTTAGTACCCAAAATATATTTAAAAAAAATTGTCGTTATTTCCACGCCACTTTTGGTATCTCCCAAACAAAATAGCCAAAATAAAAAAATATGAAAAATAATATTTCTGAATTTCCATATTTTTACAATATTTATAAGATTTATCCATAGACTTTTTGGTAGCTTTCAAAAAATGGAACAAAAACAACTACTTTTAATAGTTTTTTGTTGTGCCAACGAAAAACGTTCTTTTTTCAAAAAAATCAATTTTTTCTAATAATTTTAACGACAGTTACTAAACTTCTGTTTCCACGTGGAAGTGTAATTATTCAAATTTTTAGGAATTGTAATTCTTAATTTTTCTACACTAAATTGACTAGACGTTCTCGATTTATGTCAAACAAAAGACCCCCAACGTGACAAATTCAAAATTCCCAGCGAAACGCCGAGACTCGTTTAACATTTTTGACAGATAAAACTTTTCCCGGTAGTCAGCACCACCGCCGATCACATGACCCCCTACCATTTTTCACACTATTTAATAAGGTTATTTCATACCAAAACTAAAGAACATTTACTATAAATAATTTTTATTTATAACATAATTTTTTCTTTAATAGAAGTATAAAATAGTCTTTTTTAGGTTATATTGTCTTTGGCACAATCAGAGACCACTTTTTCAACTACGGAGTTGTGCCAATTTATCCAGAGCTGTCGATATGTTCCCAATTCTCAATTGAAGAATTAACCAGCAAAGATTGGCTAAGGTCGAGCAGAGCCGACTACATAATACCGTACACCACCCTATTTGAGCAGAATTAGAAGCAGAAATATTGTCAAGTTTCATCAATTTTATTTTCCTAATGATAATGAACTGTCAGATTAATCTCTAAATCTGAACCGAATTTTCTCAACTTTTGGAAAAGTTTATTATCGGCGCAAATTTTGTAAAGATTTTATGTAAATTGTTTCTGCTATACCGCTTAAATGCAAAATCGGGATGTACATACATATATATATATGGGGGCTATATATTTATATATATAAAGGGTGTCCCAAGAAGAGCGCAATTTTTAAATCTCGCAACATTCGAAGTGTCATTGTTTGACATTTGAATAATTGTTATTGTTTGTTAGTAGAAGGTACGAGGTTAGTAAAAATGGAGCGCTACACGAATGAACAACGCATAAGAAATGAATGTGGAGGGCATGTGGTTCCAACAAGACGGCGCCACATGTCATATAGCCAGAGAAACAATTCAATTGCTGCATCAGTCATTTCCCGGTCGTGTTATTTCGCGTTTTGGAGATCAGAATTGGCCGCCTAGATCGTGCGATTTAACACCATTAGATTTTTTTCTTTGGGGTTTTTTGAAGTCGATGGTTTACGCGAATAAGCCGACGACGACTCAAGCCTTAAAAGACGAAATTGGACGCTGCATTAATGAAATACCGCAGCATTCATGCAAAACGGTCATTGAAAATTTCATTAAAAGATCGCGTGCATGCCAGCAAAGCCGCGGCGGCCATCTGCACGATATATTGTTCCATACATAACCTCATTCTGTCTACTTTACGATATAATAAAGTTTCACGATTTTTTCTTAAATATCTGTGTTTTATTTAAAATTAAAAAATTGCGCTCTTCTTGGGACACCCTTTATATATATATATATTTGAAACGATTTTCATGAAATTAGGCAGAAGTCATTCCTTACTGGCTCATAAAACAGGATGGAGCTAAATGTCATAAAGATCTGCTTAAAAATAAGTCGTGCATAAAGCTTAAATGCGAAATTGGGATGTTCATATAAATAAGATCTATATAACGGGTTTTCCAATAGGGATGATATGATTTTGAAGTGACGTTTCGTCCATTTGTAATATGTCATGATCTGTCATTTGTTTTTCATTCTATTCTGCAGTGTTTACAATTTCATCATGGAGAGATATACGCAAGAACAACGTTAACAAATTATTCAGTTTTATTATCAAGATAATCGTTCTCCAATTGCAACTTTTCGTGCGCTAAGTCAATTTTTTTAAATCCAAAAAAACACTTTAAACTCGACCTACGACCTTAACACCCATGAGCAATAGTTCAGCTCTCGTTAAGGGCTATCTTTTTGCCATTGACCGATTGTGGCTACGTGCCACATAGCAAATGAAACAATTAAATTTTTGCAAGAAAAGTTTGGAGATTCGATTATTTCAAGAAATTATGATATTGAATGGCCTCCAAGAAGTTGTTATTTAACACGATTAGACTATTTCTTGTGGGGTTATTTGAAGTCATTGGTCTTTCTAAATAAACCAGACTCTCTTCAAGCTTTACAAGTTAATATTGAACGTGCCATTCATGTGATACGACTTGATTTAGTGGAAAAGTCATCGAAAATTGGGTTCATCGAATTCGTTCCTGCAGAAGAAGCCGTGGAGGCCATTTGACGTTTCATTTAGAACTTAATTGTATCAATTCTACTTAACATTAAATAAAAAACTTTTGAATTTCCTTAACAATAAGTGTGTTTCTTTTTAATGAAATCATATCTCTCTTATTGGAAAACCCTGTATATAAGAACATCTAAACAATTTTTTTTTTGCATTTTGGATGAAGCACACGTTATTACTGCCTCATGAACGTTGCTGTGTTAAATTTCATTAAAATCTGAAATAAATATATATGATTGATAGGCTTCGTCCCTGATGCAAGGAAGTTCTCTGTATCAAATTACATCAAGAGCCAATTAAAGCATCACAAAGATTGCAGGTGGGAATGGACACGTAAAATCTTCTCCAATATATGTATTCATAATATTGCCGTAGGTATATATACAAACTTTCTTATGTAAAAAACTACACCATCTGGAATTCGACGCATAGATTTTCCTGTGAAATTCTCCAATGCCAATATGGCGTTTTTCGACATTTCGCCCGCTTTTGTGCAGATCTAATCAAGCGAGTCGATGAAACGTTACAACATTTGGTTTTAAGTGTCATCCAACCATGTGAACAGGCCCCATCCCTCTATCGCCATCATAGTCATCGTCATCCTCATTTTCATCTAATAATAAAGGACCTCTGCGGAAATATTAAGTATGTACTCAACGTTTCCCATTGTGATCACAGAAGAACAACCAACCGTCATTGTTATCCTTATCCCTTGTCACGCATCCTAGATAGGCATGTACGAGTATACTTATACATGCAATTGTAAATATCATTTGCTTGTGTAAATATCATATTTAGTATCATTCACATTTTCCAAACGATTATCATCAAACTTGGTATGTCAAGAGATTATTATGTGCATAATATCCATGTAACCGTGTGGGTAATAAAGTGGGTCCATTACATTCAACACTTTGGAAACTAGTGAATGTTTCCAAATGAAAATTTTCAAATCCATAAATCTTATTTTGTTGTGTGATTACATTTTGTGATAGAGTATTAAAACATATGTACACGCTGAAAAAAATCGCTTCTGTAGTATATTGTCCCAAATATAGTCGGCTTGAAGCATATACATATATGTTTATGGTACACTCTAAATATATAATATTTGGTACACCCAAAAATTGTATATTTAGGAAGAAGTTGTTCTAAACAAATCCTTGTTATCACCCTAATACCTTTTATTTGGGATTTTAATTCCGAAACAAAAGTTCAGTAATTTAATGATAATTTTTTAGAAATTTTTAATTGAAATTGTATAATTTTTGATAACAGTAATTTACTCGTACACGCTGAAAAAAAAATCGCTCCTGTAGTATATTGTCCCAAGCACATTCGGCTTGAAACATATATATGTTTAAGGTACACTCTAAATATATAATATTTGGTACACACCAAAATTATATATTTAGGAAGATGTTGTTCTAACAAATCTTTGTTTACATCCCAATATATTTTTATTTGGACCATTATTTCCGAAACAAATATTTATTTGCATTTAAGTATTCAGAAATTACCTAAATTGTGTTAAATTTTTCAGTAATTCTAAGTTAATTTTTAGAAATTGTTAATGTTTGTAATATAATAAATGAAATCGTATAAACTTGGATCAAAATACATTATTTACTTTTAAATGATTGATTTATTATATTAAAATTTTAATGACTGATTTAAAACAGAAGTTAAATCTGGAAGGTACAATTCGAAACCAAGAAAAGAGAAAACTGAAATTCGAAAAAGTCAGCAAAAGTTTTGAAAATCTTTTTTAAATAAAATATATTTGAAGAAATTCCTAAACAATAATTTTATTTGTATTTAAACGCATATTTTATTTGAGAAAGTTAGTTTGCAATGATATTTTGTTGTAATATATTTATAAATGCGTTACAAATATATTTTGTTGATTTTCAAATCAAAATTTATTTGCTAGGAAATATATAATATTTAAAAATTTGTGTTCTAAATATTTTTTCTTTCGATTCAAACATATCAAAAAAGGCGATTTTGGTCCGTGTAGGATTGAAAAAAAAAGCTGACATGAAATACCCAGAAATTTAAAATGAGTCCCTTAAAACAGAATGCAATGCAAAAGTTAGAAACGAAGGAAAAATTAAGAATGAAATTAGAAAAATTCACCAAAGTTTTGAAAATCTTTCTTAAATTATATATATTTGAAGATATTCCTAAACAATAATTTTATTGTTATATAAATACATATTTTATTTGAGAAAATTAGTTTGCAAATATATTTTGTTGTAATATATTAATATATGCGTTCCAAGTAAATTTTATTGATTTTCAATAATAAAATTTATTTACTCAGAAATATAAAACATTTAAAAATTTGTGTTCCAAATATATTTTCTTTCGATTCAAACATATCAAAAAAGGCGATTTTGCCCCGTGTAGATGTTTTTGTAAAAATTTTTTTTAAGTAGGAGAAATTATCGCAAAATTATAAAATTATTATTGACAATATGTGACCCACTTCAATACACTATCCTTGTATTGTTTATCACCTATTGCGTTTGTTACCATTTACTTTTAATATTCCATCATCGTCATCAACAGATCAAGCATGGTTTCTTCCTTTTTCGTTTGTTTGTTTGTTACATGATGAAGTCCTTTCAACCATTGTTCACATCCTTCATATATATATGAATGTGTGCAAACCATAGATATTGTCGTTGTTGCTGTCCTTGTTAACACCTCAGGTAAACGACCATATGACAACATACAAATTGCAGAACTACCCTTGTTAGTAATATCATCAGCGTACTATACATATATAATATTTGTCAATACTTATATATTTTTTGAGTCCTTTTCATCGTTTCTTATTTCACCGCGAGGGATGTTTCGGTCCCATTGTCATTGTCATGTGAAAATATATCTCATCGTCGTAATTTTTCGTGAAATGGTTGCCTCACAGTGGGAGAAATATTATAGGTTAACCAAATAAAGTATGTGTTAAAATATATTTCTCAAATTTTATTTTCTATATACGCAATAATATATGCAACTAAAACTTGGGGTAAGAAATATCATGGATCGCATTCAATACTACTTATATAAAAAACAAGTAAGAAAGATTCAGTCGGGTAAACCGACTAAGGTTCCCTCATTATGTGAGAAATGCAATATGGAATGTTACACGAATTTATCTGTCAATTTGTGAGGCAGGTACCAGAAGGGGTATATCAAATACACTTATTTTTCGCTGAACAGTTGATACTATAAATACATTACACTGTGCCGAATTATAAGTGTTTTTATGCAGTACATTAAAGTTATGAGCTTTTCAATTTTGGTATAATTTGACCATTTATTGTGGGAGGTACAAAAAGGGGCGTGGTGGTAACCTCAATTTTCACAGGTACTTCAAAATCGTTACACTGTGCAAAATTTTGTATTATTTTCGGGTATTGATACTCACGCTATAAGCTTTTAACTGTTTGTACAAAATGGTACCTTTGCGTGGGAGGTACCAAAAGGGACGTGGCAACAACGCCCAATTTTTAGGTACTAGAAGGTGTGAACCAATATGGCCCATCTTCGAACTTAGCCTGAGATAGAAAAAAATTGTATCCCATACCAAATTTGCAGTCAATCCGTTACTCCTTTCGAGAGTTATCGTGCGCTCCAGCCAGACAGACATAGAGACGGACGGACATTGCTCAAATGACTTAAAATGGCCCAAAACGGATTTCCGCCGAACATACTTGGGGTCTTAGTTCACTTCTTCGATGTGTTACACTTTTTGTCTGTGGCAAATGATACTTGTATATACCCTCGTCACACTAAAGTGAGGGTATAATAAGCCTGCGAAATGGCGCTAAGGTGACAAATTAGTAGACTAATTGCAGTTTGTCGGTTGGGATTAAGGTTTCTTAGGAGTCACTGAGTCAAATCGGGCAGGACCTTTATATAAGAGGCTAAATCAATTTGTTATTTGTCCAGTGGATTATTCTGGGTACAAAAATATGAAACTCGAAATTTCTGCAAAATCTGTTGATGTATATATGTGGTTTCTAAGGCATCAAAAGGCAATTCGGATTGGACCTTCTTTTACATCAAAATGTAGACCGAAGATGTACATTACAAGTACGAATGCTTATGGGTAAATTTAAATCCACACTTGCAACTTTCAGCCCAATTAATTAGAATTTGTGTGAATGGTAGTAGATAAAATCAAAAATTGTTTTAAAATGGCAGCCCAATCAGATGAAGCTCGTGGCTTCTATAGTATAAGGACATAAGATCAATCGGCAGGTTAATTTTTGATGACAATATCGAAACATAGGCCATTTTTCATCACAAACGAATCACATCAATAAATATATCATCATTAAAATATTTGCCAAATTAGAATCTAGATTTATAAGTTCTGACTTTAATTTGAAACAGACAGCCAAAACCACCAAACATCATGATGTAGTAGCAACCAACGTCATAGATAAGAAAGGGTTAATGGCAATGCACAAAAAAAATTTTACAACCGTCAGTCTGTTATATCGTTTTAAACAGCAGTTAAACAATATTTGTGGTCACAATTGATAACCGCCTATGTAGACTTAAGAAATATTTAAGTTATATATGCTTTCATATTCTACTAATAACACTTTATATTTACGCGAAATCCTCATTTCTCTAACAGGGTTTTTTAAAAAGATATTAATAAAGCAGGTAAGAAAGTTCAGTCGTGCAAGCCGCCAGTTCCAGTTCATCATCAGTGAAACCAACTTATCTCGCATAATTTCGGCCCGCTAAATCGAGTGGCATTAACCGTTGACATCGCGTTTTCGAGATATTTAGTCACAAAGTTTGCTGTTAAAGCAAAGAGATTAGTAAATTCAGACACAATACAGGAGACACTTCAGGAAGTATTTCCCCAAAACATCAGACACCCCTGCTCACGTTTCATTGTACAAAATTACTATAGGTTCCCACTTTACACTTTTATGTCACTCCTCGATTTATACGATATATCTAACAAACCACTATATCTAACAAACCACTCGGTTTTCATTAAAGTGGGTAAATTGTGGGTACCCTTAGTGATTTTTTACAAGGAATCTTTTTGCCGGATACATCATACAAAAAATTCATCGATTTCTACGACAATTGATGTATCATTATTTTTAGAGGGGGATTTCCATGGGTAAGGGGATGAGCGGGTGTGTCTGTTGTTTTATCTCTATTATTTTGTTCTTTAACATGGAACATTTATTCCGAGACTTTATATACAAAATTGTGTCTGAATTTACTAACCTCTTTGGTTATCCAGCAAACTTTGTGGATAAAAACGGTATATATGAAAAACCCCTGGGTTGTCGTTAAAGTACATTGTGGGAACCTATAGTGATATTTTACAAGGATTTTTTTTGTCGAATACATCACTCAAAAAATGCATCGACTTCTACGACTTTTGATATATAATTATTTTTAGAGGTGGATTTACAGGGCAATGTGGATGAGCTGGGATGTCGGGTGCTTTAGGAGAAATACAGGGTTGCCCATATTCGACGGACCCATGTTTTTTTTGGGCCCATTCCAATCGACGAGGCTTGTCCGCAGGCAACAATCTTTGCGTCAATTGAATTTTGTACGGGAACAAATGCAAATCAACGCGAATAATCCGTTGTAAAGTGGACCGAGCCATGCCCAACTGCTGAGAACGGCGTTTTTGGGATGTTCTTGGGGACCTCTCAACACTGGCTCGTACGGCAGCGATATTCTCGGCCGATCGCCTTGGTCGACTTTTATTTGGCCTCTTCGGATTAGAAAGAGCCTGTCGAAAATTTTTCGTATAAACGCTTAATGGTGTTCTTAGTAGGCGCACTTCTCACATTTTTTAATATTTTAAAAGCACGTTGAGTTTTCACAATTGACTTCTTCTGTTGAATGTAAATTTCAACTATTTCGCGTGGCGTGTATTGTTCCATGGTAAAAATCTGCTTGGACTGACGCTTCAAACGCGGTATGTCATTAAGCGATCTGACATCTCTGTCAAAAGTTATGGCGTTGCCAGATGGGTCCGTCGAATATGGGAGACCCTGTACTTCTGGAAGTGTCTCTTTTATTTTGTTCTTTGACATTGAACATCTATTCCGAAGCCTTATTTACTAAAATAGTGTCTGAATTTACTAACATCTTTGTTTACCCAGCAAACTTTGTGCCAAAATATCTCCAAAACGCGATGTGACAAGAAAAAACGGCTAAGCCATTCGATTTAGCGGGCCGAAATTAAGCGGAACACGAGGATAACTTTTTAATTTTGCACACACAGTGTTATTATCAATTTAAATTACATTTAAAAATTTAAATGAAGTAAGCACTGGTGGTAAAGTTATAAGCCCATTTTTCACTGGACTGCAAGTGTTATAAAAGTACTACACTGTTGACAATTTCAAGTATAGGGTCCGTCAATAAGAGCGGTACAAAAGTTATTTTAAATAAAACAAAAACGGTTTTGGATATAAATGAAATTCTTTATTCCTGTGAAAGTACGTTCGATGCCATTATGTATGAAACTCGATTTCTTTTGCATGGCCACCACGGGCACGCTTGCAGAAGTCCAGACGCTGAACCCAATTTTCGACGGTTTTCAAGTATAAATCGGCCGATACTGCTGCAATTTCACGTTCGATATTCGTACGAAGTTCATCAAACGTCGCTGACTTGTTGGCATAGACCATAGACTTGACGTAGCCCCCCAGGAAATAGTCTAACTGCGTCAAATCGCACGACCGAGGCGGCCAATTGACTGGACCATTTCGTGAGATAACACGTTCTCCAAACTTGGTTTCCAATAAATTGATTGTGGCATTCGCTGTGTGGCTTGTGGCGCCGTCCTTTTGGAACCACATGTCCTCCAAGTCCATATCATCCAATTGGGACCAAAAATATTCGGTTATCATTGAACGGTAGCGATTCCCATTCACAGTAACGTGCCGGTCTTGATCATCACGGAAGAAGTACGGCCCAATGACGCCGCCGGCCCATAAACCGCACCAAACCATAATTTTTTGGAGATGCAATGATGACTCATGGAGTACGTGTGGATTGCTGTCTGACCAATAACGCATATTTTGTTTATTGACGAATCCATTCAGCCAGAAATGAGCCTCATCGCTGAAGACGATTTTTCGATTTTTCGCGCTCTTAACGTTGAGGCCACTGACTCCGAATTTCGGTAGTAAATTTTAATAATTTCGACTCGTTGTTGGCTCGTATATCTTTCCATCATGAAATGGCAAACCTTACTGAAGATAAATGTCAAAAGTAGCGTCCCTGTTGAAAACCCCGTTATTTGTATGCACTGGTATTGACGTTATAAGGCGACTAATAAATTAATCATTTGTGTGAACTTTCAGATTCGAATAAGTACTATAGAAGTTATTAAAGAATAAATATTTCACTAAATGTTAACCTTTTGTGGGGGAGGTACTAGAAGGAGGGAATCAATATGGTCCATCTTTGAACTTAGCCTGAGATGGGGAAAAATATTACCACATACCAAATTTTAAGTCAATCGGTTACACCTTTCGAGAGTTATCGTTCACAACAGCCAGCAGACTGACACACTGATAGATAGACAGACAGACGGGCGGATATTGCTCAATTGTCTTAAAATGACACATATCGAATTTCCACTAAACATACTTGGGGTCTTAGTTCACTCCTTCGATGTGTTACACTTTTGGTTCATAGCAAATGATATATACCCTTCTCTATAAGGTGAGGGGATAAACATATGGGAAATTCCACGGCAAATAAGCGGTTTCAAAAAAATTTCGGTTTTCATTTATTCCATTTTTTTTATATTTTTTACTACACCTAAAGAAACGATAACGTAAAGTTAGCACTCAATGTAACGGGTTTTTGATCATAACTTCTGAAGTTATGGTCCAATTTGACAAATCTTTTTTTTTTGAAATGTGGGTATTTTTCCGTAAATTTAAAAGAAAATATTATAATTTTTTTGTGTGCGATTTTTAAGTTATGCAATTTAAATATCATTTTTTAAATTGTTTGTACTCTCCGATTTTTGCGAATTATTTATATTCAAAACTTCTATTAATTCTGTAACATATAAGCTTTGTATGGAAGTGGGCCTTAAATAATTTATATTTTTTTTAATTTTTTAGAATTTTTATAAAGAATTTCGCTGCTAGCCACAGTGCTTGTGGCATGAAGGCTTCGGAATATAAGTCACGTGAAAGAACAAAATAAAGAAGACCACTCAGGAAGTATTTCTTCCAAACACCCACCATCCCGCTGACCCCCTTATTATTATTATTATTAGTTCCTTCGAGGATCATAGGGCCATAACAGATTCTTTCCGTTTACATCTATCAGTTGCTTATGACTTCAGTTGACTCCAAGTCATCTTGTGTTCTGCAGCTTCCTTCTCTATTTGTCCACTTCTTCGGCTTCCCTATGGGTTACACTCAATGGTTGCTTTTGTGATGTTGCCTCCGGTTTCCGTAGGGTATGTCCAATCCATCTCCATATCCTTTGGAGAATTTCCGTTTTGATTGGGGTTTGTTTTGTACTCCGCCATAGGAATTAGTTGGAGATTGTGGCTGGTCAAAATATTTTCAGGATGCGTCGCAGACAGCAAATGATAAATGGCTAGATTGCGTTCACATCTTTAATTGCCTCATTCCAAGACTCGCATCCGTACAGAAGAGTAGATTTTACGCAGGCGTTAAATATTATAGTTTAGTGTTGGAAGCTATGTGCGGAGATCGCCAAGTGGGATTAAGACGGCCAATAGATTGGTTGCTGGCATTAATTCTGTTTTGGATGTCCATTACCCATGATAATCTCCTTCCAAAATCACTATATATCAACAGTTTTTTTTATGACAATTCAACGTTTTTTTTTAATATATCTTTTTTATTGCTTGTTTTTGAACGGAACATTTCAAGATCAAAGAAAACTCAATTCATAACCAATCAAATAACCAACAAAATCTTTTTTAAATATTTATCAAAATACTTTATGTTTGTATGTTTCAATAAGGCTTCCAGACTTTTCATGCTATTTTGTATGTTTATTATAAAATATTTAATTCCTCTTTAATTAATTAACAAAATTGTATTGTATTATTTTTTTCTTAAAACATTTGTTGTTTAAAGGATAAACAAGAATCGGCAAGACCGATCGATTTCCCTTGGTAAGGAACATACCATAATACTAGATATTTAATAAAAAGAACGAATTCGCGAATATGAGGTTTTGTTCTTCTTTAGTTTGTCCATTAAAAATCTAAAGTTAAGGGCAAACATCGTTATTTGCAAATGATCATAAAAAATGCGTTATAAGCGAAATTTAATTTAGACGTGTGGTTTTCAAGAAGAAATAAAACGCATATAATTTAATGTAATGGCCAAAAATTTAGCTTTATTATAAATATAAGGGTTTGCCATTATGATTTAAAAACGATTTCGGGCCAGTGGCCGCCACGGCAGGCTCGAATAAATTCCAGCCGAGAGGCCTAATTTTCGACCACTTTTTGCAGCATTTGAGGCTGTATGTCAGCAATAACGCGCCGAATATTCTCTTCCAAGGCATCAATCGTGTCGGGCTTATCTGCGTTTAACGTACTCATTCATCCAAAAGTGAGCTTCATCGCTGAACAAAATTTTCTTGTGAAAATCGGAATCGGTGGCCCTCTCGTTTTGGGCCCATTCACCGAACGTGCGACGCGCTTCATGTCGTGTGGATTCGAATCTTGCATGAGATGGATTTTGTAAGCACGCAAACCAAGATCCTTCCGCAAAATCTTCTATAAAGTGGATGGGCACAGCTCCAAGTGTTTCGCGAGTTGTGAGAAATAATATGTATATAAACGTGTCGTTGACACATTTACAAATGTATGTATGCATGATTTTATTCGTATTCCATCTAAACACTAAGTCAGCATAAACTAACATATATTCAAAAGAATTAATACAGTAAATTGTTTATTATGCACTTTTATTATTATAAAATATTGTAAAGAACCAAAAATGAGATCAGTAATAAACTCAACTTCAACTCGGAAACATAAACTTTGTTTTATTTTTTTAGACTATAGCAAAAGCTATATAACTCGCGCGATGGTGGATGGACTCATTCGGGTTCTCTTCGATACTCTGCTCTACAGCAGAAATAGCGCTATCGGTGCGCACTGTACGGCGTCTCTGAGGATGCACATTATCCACTAGACTAAACGTGGTGCGAAATCGATCCATGGTTGCTCGTATTACCCCACTCTGCTGGGCAATTATATCGGCCGAATATTGGACGCAGCGTCGCGCGAACCTATCCATTATTTTGGTAATAAATTTGCACGATTTTTCAAACGTTGTTCCGGAGTAAGTCTATTCATTATGAAATGGCAAACCAAACTCAAGTGACAGCTATCAAAAAGACCAACTCCGAAAAAAGTATTGCTAGATTGGAACCCACACGTCTACAAAAAACACCCTGTACAAATTGAACCAAACTAGCGATAATATCCATTCTCAAAATGTGAATTTCCCCCACTGTGCCTTGCTACGGTTTATGCGAGAGATGACAAAACAAAACAATTGTGTTAGTTTTGTGCAATGCTTCTCTAATGATGGACTGGTTCCTGTCTATTGTTCCCCAGTCTTTAGTATTCAATGATATGCTTCTCCGATAGATGGATGGACTGCATTGTTTGCCCAGTTTTCTCGCACTGCTTCTATTGTGCGTTTTTGCGTTATCCACCTCTGTCGTGAGAGTGCATTTGTGCGTGTTTAACATAAACAATATTGTAAGGCCTCTTTTTCTGTACCTTTCCTTGTCGTAACACACACTGTCGTTTGTGGTTGGTTGACAATTAATGTGACAATCTGTTGACAATCACGTGACGATTGTGCCCTTCGCTTTGTGTTGGTGAGTAATTTGTGGTGTGCAGCGTTTGTGGGCCACTCATTGGCTACTCGGCACAAACCAATAATAATTGAGAAGAGAAAGAAGTGACACTCGATGTGGACATTTTTAAATTTATTGGATTGTTTATTGGCCCTGACATTTTAAGCAGCACATATATATTCGTAGTTATGTGTGTACGATTATCAACAAAATTTGATTTAAAAATACATACATAACGTTTTTAGTTGAGTTGATGATCGAGTTTTGAATACACCGAGAAAAATAAGGTGTCATGATTTAAATGATTTTGCGCCAAAGTTGCCCTAACAGAGCTTTCCAACCGGGCAGCGCACACTGGGAGAAATGTAAAACGTTAATAATTCGGCCGTTTCCTAACCGGACAACCGACTTCGACAAAGCTTGGCATCTATGTAGAAGAGGTGGGTTAGGTTAAGAGTGGTAGCCTGTACTTAGACTACACAGTCCATTGTTTTACCACAGGGACGTAAGGGAAAGCATAAGTTGCTTTAAAAAGTTAAGATATAAGATTCGACCATGCCGAATCTTATATCAAACCACCATGGATCGCATGTGAATGGTTTTGGATACAAATAAACTCATGATACCAAATTTCAGCCAAATTCGTTGAAATCTGAGATTTTTGTGGCGTAACGAAGTCAAATCTTGAGGGTCTACGTCAAAACATGGACCTATGGATCGTGTAAAGGATTCCGGGTATAAATAAATCCCAGCAACCAATATTCAACCATATCAGTTGAAATTTGTGGTGTTAAGAAATCAAATAGAAGAATTTCTATATATCGATTTATATCAAAAAATGGACCGATATTGCCCATTTTCAATCCCAATATACCTGCAAATATAAGAAGTACATGAACCAAATTTTAGTTCATTTGCCTTGCAGTTCCCTTGTATGTCTTTGTGGCCCGGCACCCATATCAGGTTAATATTGAATTTTCAGACATTTGATAGCATATGACTCACAGAGAAAATATTTACACCGACTTTGGTTAGCACATTAATTTTCAGACATTCCGCTACCTCTTTAAAAGCTAAGTTTTATGCTTGGTAAACACTACAGTAGGCAGTCTTTTTGCAAATTATAGCTCAATGTTCTCAGAAAAGACACCAAAGCCCACTTGGTTATTGAGTTTGGAACTGTCTGTATAGAAGTTAACGAATCTCCACTGTCCTGGGATACGACCATTCCATTCTGATCTATATAGCTATAAGAGTGAGCTACTTCTTGTCAAAGAGTGGTTCAGTCATATGGTAGTTAACAGTGCCCGGAAGGTCTGGCATTCTGTCTAGAACGACACTGAGTTAAATGTAGTATAAAATTTAGTGCCACAGTTGGTGTCGTTCGCAGCGCACAATACATATAGCAGCCGTACAACATTATCGGTCTAACTACTTGGTTGGATTAACACCAACACCATTACCGGAAGCTCATCTTGCGGTTTTATGAGGCCCTTCATGTAGGATGTCTCTGAGAGTATCCAGAAACTTCCCTCTAACAGCTTTTGCCACGTCATCTGCATAGGTAACAACTCTGACACCCATCATCTCCGGCGGTTTCAGTGGACTTGCCCTTATTGTAGACATGCTGTTGAGTGGACAGTAGCATGTGATCAATTTTAGTCTATTAATCTCGCCACAGCTTTAAGACCAATTGGCCGGTTTGGTTTCTCTCCATTTCGTTTGTACAGGGTGGGCCATTTAAAATTTTCAATTTGAATCGGCTATAAAAAAGGAAGTACTGATATTTTTTTCAAATTTCTGGTTTTATTGGAAAGGTTGAACTTTGTCATTTAATAATGGAACACAATATCATTCATATAACTACCACGACTGCCTGGGCAGTACCTCATCCGATCAACCCAATTTTTCAGTTCATTTTCGATCGTTTCGGGTCGAATTTCTTCAATGCAATATGGGTAATTTTCCAGATTTTCTGGCCAAAACCTCTTATCGAGGAGTTATCGATCTCAAACTTGTAAACATCGTCAGAGGTATATCTATCTATATATATAAAATTGTTGCGTGACTGGCTGACTGACTGCCTGACTGACTGATCATCGCCCAGGCCAAACGGCTGAAGCTAGAATCGTGAAATTTGTTGTGAGGGTAGCCCTTAAGAGGTAAACCCAGAAATTTCTTGGATTTTTTAAAATCCGAACGCACAGTGGGGTAAAAAGAGATAAATGTAGTACAACGCCAAATCCAAATGGTAAAAGCTAGAATCGTGAAATTTGCTGTGAGGGTAGCTCTTCGAACGTAAAGTAGAACAATGAGCCTTTTTTTTTGAAAATATTAGGGGCACGGTGGGGCAGAAAGTGATAAATATGGTACCGCCGCCAACTTTAACGCCTAGAATTAGAATGGTGAAAATTGAAGAGTGGGATGTCCTTAGGACAACATATCGGGGTAGTCAGTTTTTTTTGTAATCGTACTTTTCGGGACACAGTGGGCCAAACGTGTAAAATAGGGTACAGTAGTTTAAAGATGTTAACTATAGTCCCATTGTTCTAGGGTAGAGTTTGTAACATAAACTAGAGATTGGAAGTGATTTTTAGAAATTCTGACATTAAGAGGCACAGTGGCGCAAAACGGGTGTCAAAATTGGAACTTAAACTTGAGATGTGAACATTAAATAATGTGTAGTGGCCAAAAATGGTACTGGATAAAATGTGATTAAATATGGTGCAGTTAAGGGTTAGGGTTAAGTATGGTAGAGTGGTGACAAATTTTAAATATGGTACAGTGAGACAAAAAGGGTTAGATACGGTAGAGTGGGGCAAAAATGTATTAACTATGCTACAGTGTGGTAAAAAGGATTAAATATGATACAGTGTGACAAAAATTGTTTACATATGGTACAGTGAGTCAAAAAGGGGCCAAAAGGGGGTTAAGTATGGTAGAGTGGTGAAAATTTTTAAATATGGTACAGTGAGACAAGAAGTGTTAAATATGGTACAGTGAGACAAAATGGGTTAAATAAGGTACAGTGGGCCAAAAAGCGTTACCTAGGAAGGAAAAAATTGCTGACTACTGTACAGTGGGTCAAAAAGGGTTAAATATGGTACAGTGGGGGAAAAATGGTTAAAAATGCTGCAGTAGGACAAAGATGGTTAAATATAGTACTGTAATACAAAAAGGTGCTAAATATGGGCTTCTATGTAAACCGTGGGAAAAATGTTAAATAAGTCACGGTATGGTAAAAGTTAAACGTGTCACAGATAGGGGACATAAAGGGTAAAATACGGCCTAAAGTTGCGAATATGGCTCTTGGAATACAAACTATGATTTCTCTAAATCCACACTTTTAGTGGCACTGTTGGGGTAAAAACGATTAAATGTTGTACAGTGGGAGCGAAAATGGTTAAATACGATCCCAATGGAAATTGTAAGTCTTGCAACTTAAACTAGGCATTCATTTTACCTTTTTTGGAATTAAAACTTTTAAAGGCACGGTGGGGCAAACATTGTTTTATATTGCATCAGGGTGTAAATGTAGCTATTGGACCATAAACTAGGGGAAAAAGGTAAAATATGGTCCAAAAAACAGTTTTTGGCGTTTAGAGGCAAATAAGGGAAAAGGGATAAATATTGTACCTTGACGCCAGGAACATAAATAAGATAATTTTTCCCCATATGGAATAGTCATTTGTTTTTGAAAGAAAGAGGTATGTATCACTATTCTACAGTACTTTAAAAAGAAAATAAATAAATGATGGGGTTGCGAAGCACACCTGGTTAAAGGTAGTAAAAAATAATTTCAGTAAGAATTGAGACTGGTGGGGTAATTATAACGCCAACCCCATGCACTTCAAAAATGCATTACGATGGTATTTATTTATTTGGTCAAAAATTTGGAGCATTCTAATATGGGTATCGTCCAATTTCTTGGAATATATCTAAGCATTGCATTTTAACACCCTAAAAATGCACTTGCAAGATGCAGTAAATAAAAAAATAAATATATATTTTCTTGCAAAAAAGTCGTTTAAAAATTTAGTACACATAGAAGGGAATACCAGTTAGGACACAATTTGTGAAAAAAGAATGCAGTTGCAAGATGAAATTAATAATAATACCATCGTAAATTTATACTTGATTTGCTTGTACTGAAATCATACAGGCAACATTATCACCTCCTGATTCTGATAATTCGGCGACATGTGTTCTCTGACTTTTCGAAAAATTACTTTTAGACGACCACATTTATTTCCTGACTGATAGCAAAAATGTACACTTCATGCAGAAACTTCAGTTCAAAGCCACTTCTCATTGTATTTTTGATTTTTATACACTGAAAAAAAAAATAGTAATAAAACTAATGATGACACATTCTTATATTAAGAATGCTACCTCGGCATCAATTCAATGACAATTTTCATTAAAATAATGAAAATTTACACGTTTTTTACGAAATTTTCCTTAATATAAAGGTTTTTGAATATGAATTAATGTCTATCTAATCATTAGTTTTGTGTACGCGCTTCTTTAAATGTACGCATTTAAATTAAAGAAAAAAATCATTATTTTTGTGACAATCCGCATTATTTTAAGTAATATTTCAATACTTTTAAGGATTTTCTACATTAACACTACGACGTAGACATGTCATAGTTTTAATGCCGAATCGGACTTAATTAACAGTATGAGATATTTGAGTAATAAATTTAAGGCTATGTTCCCCTTAAAGGAAAGGCTGTCTTGGTAATACATTTTATGACTATTGTCATTATTTTTAAGAATACATACGAGAGAATTATTATGCAATCTCTCCCTCCCTCTCTCGCTCGGAGAATCAGTTTTGTTTGTTAATGTGTGAATCAATAATTGTTATGGAATGCTAGAAGAGAAAATAGAAAACAGTTCTGTTGTTCGTTTTCTTTTAAATCGTCAGTTATTTACAAGCGATGGAAGGAAACGGTTGTCTGTTTTCGGGACGCGGGTTGTGAAAAAATTTGATTGCTGTGAATATGTAAGTATACGTGCATATTGCACCGAAAATAATTTTAATATGGGCTGTTAACAGTTATTTTTGCTAAAGCATAGCAACAACAACAAATGAAACCGTCGTGTACATGTGTGTATGCATGTGGTTATGCCGTCGGCGTCACCATCGATCTCTGTGATAAGGGAGTGCGTGTGTCATAGTTATTTTTCCTGTCTGTTATTTATGGCGATGTACATGCGTTTTTGAAGGAGATCTTGTTTGTAAGTCCTGTGAAGAGATTTGTGCCAAATGGATCACAAAAATGTGAGTAATAGATTTTGTAATACTGAAAGAGACAATGGGAAACTGTTTAGGTACGTGAAAAATAATATTATTATCCTGAAATAAACATCTTATTGGCAATTACAAAGTTAACAAAACACATTTTAATTGAAAGTATTTATTTATTAAAAATACCAGCGCATAATGCAGAAATGTAAAATTATTTGTGGCAGTATAGAAATTTATTATTAATAATATGTTATACATATAACTATCTTTTTTAGTAAAACAATTTTAGAATGGGTCTTTTGTGAGAAGAGTGGCAAATTTTACCAAATATTTCAACGTAAGTATTATATATGAACGGTTGAAATATTTCTCTTAGTTTTCAGCGTTTTCCAATAGTGATATGATACAATTTATTTGCATTTTTTTGTTTATAGATAATTTTATTTGATTTATTTTCAGAAAAAATTTAATTATTTTAATTTTATATCACGCAATATTTGAAGATAAATGTGATGGATATATGAAAATGCAGTGCTGAATGCCATTTATAACTTGCATACACCTACATGGGAATGTTTGAATTGAAAGGAAATTGATTTGGAAACAATATTTGTAAGTATTATGTATTTCTGAACAAATATATTTTATTTGAAAATCAAGAAATTTAATTTGGAACGCATATATTAATGTATTAGAACAAAATATATTTGCGAACTGAGGTTCACATATAAAATACGTGTTTTCACACAAACAAAGTTATTTTTAAAAAGTTTTCCAAATATAATTTATTTAAAAAGATTTTTTCCTTTTTTTAATTTTAGTTTAAATTTTTCCCTGATTTCGTGTTCATAATTGCTTCATAAGTACTTCATAATTAAACCTGCTGTTAGATTAGGCCCATTTGGTCCAATTTTTGTATATATATATATATGTATGTATATATATTGCCTTATAATTTTGTCCAAGGGATATTTTAGTTTTACTAAAATCAAAATAATAAGCGTTTTTGCTCAAAAATAATTGTAAATAAGCTGCTTTCTTTTCACGAAGTATTGAATAAAAATAAATATAAAATATTGTCTTCCACATTCATTTTATATGTAAAATGTAATGTTGACCAAATGGACTCTTAATCTAGGATTCGTACAGATTTGCTAATCTAACACCAGGGTTAAGAATGTCATAAGCAGCATTAGCTTTAGTTTTACAGAAGTAATTTTTAATAAGTTTTTGCAGTTTTGTTTGCTAAAAAAACTTAAGATTTTAAAATCTAAGTCACGATTGATTTTTTGAGAAAATTATTTTTGATAACTCAGTTTGTATGAAAAATGTCACTTTCGCCACTTTCAAAACAATCAGTTTCTATTATTAATAATATCTTACATAAATATTTTTTTTAACTTTTAGTACAGCAAATTTTGTATGGATCTATTATGAGAATTTGTGTCGTAGAAGAGTGACTAAATATTTCAGTGTGAGTAAGTATATTCCAAAGATTTTAATATATCTCTTATCTTTCAACATTTTGTGACAGTTATATGATAAAATTTATTTTAATACTTTATCGTATATAAATCATCCTGTTTGATTTCTATTCAAATTATTTTTATTTTAGTTCGCGCAATTGAACTTTATTTGGATATATGTAAAATGCAGTGGGGAATTAAAAATTGACAAATTGCAGGAAATGAGTGAGCATCCAAACTATATGATAAATAATATAATATTTGTTTTATATAATTTCTATTTAAATTCCAGCCAAATTCTAGGTTAAAAATCATTAAGGTCGGTTCCGATAAAAATTTTTCATGGACAACAAATAGAGAAACGAATCCCGCTATAGAATCGATACATAACAATACAATATTCGAATAAAAGTCAAACTTCATGGTGTGTTGGCCGATTTGTGTTTATACAATTACATACTGTTTTAAATAATAAAATGTTCAAGGTTATCCGTAATATGTATGATATTTTTTTTTGTATTTTCCAATATAAAATATAACAAATAAAATATTTATTTAGAAAGATAAAGTGTTGTGTTATTGAATTTTCTATGAATAGTAAATGATTTCAAAGAAAATGATTCATTTAAAAGAGTAACATTATAATCAATATAATGTAACGAATTTTCCATACATATTTAAAAAAACTGTATTTAAATTCATGTATGCCTTAAGTTAATTACCAGTATATTCTTATATCAAGGACAAACATTTTAAATTTTATTACGATAATGTTTTAAATTATATGACATTTTACTAAAAATAAGCACGCGCCATACTTAAATTTACGCAAAAATGTGCTTATTTTAAGACCAAACTTAATTAGTTTTATTACCCAAAATTCTTAATTCTATGAAATGCATCCTCAAAACAAGTACTATTCACGTCTTTAAATTAACTATGAAACCTTCTTATTTTTATAGCGATTGTCTTTGGCTCGAAATCATTGCCGAAATCTTAAACTTTACGAAAAATTCATTGATTTTCAGTACGCTTTTTTTTTAGTGTACCCTACACCACACTGTGGTACAGGGTATTATAAGTTTGTTTCACGGCAGATGTTTGTAACACCTGAAAATAACACAGCTAGACCCACCTTAAAGTATACCGATCGACTCAGAATCACTAGCTGAGTCGATTTAACGATGTCCGTCCGTCCGTCCGTCCGTCTGTCCATGTAAAGTTGTTCGTCGACTACAGGTCGCAATTTCACTCCGATCGTTCTGAAATTTTGCAGTTTAGAGTATTTCGCGGCTGTTAAGATCGCTATTGAGTTTGGTTGAAATCGGTTCAGATTTAGATATAGCTCCCATATATATCTTTCGTCCGATTTTGCCCTTTAGTCCTATAAAAGCTGTATTTTACATCCAATCGTTTTGAAATTTAGAATGGTAGAGTTTCTTGATCCATGAACCAACATTGCCGAATTTGAAGAAAATCGGTGAAGATTTAGCTATAGCTCCCATATATATGTTTCGTCCGATTTTGCTCTTTAGTCCTGAAGAAGCTGTATTTTACATCCAATCGTTTTGAAATTTAGAATTGTAGAGTTTATTGATCCATGAACCAACACTACCGAATTTGAAGAAAATCGGTTAAGATTTAGCTATAGCTCCCATATATATGTTTCGTCCGATTTGGCCCTTTAGTCCTATAAAAGCTGTATTTTACATCCAATCGTTTTGAAATTTAGAATGGTAGAGTTTCTTGATCCATGTACCAACACTACCGAATTTGAAGAAAATCGGTTAAGATTTAGCTGTTTCGTCCGATTTGGCCCTTTAGTTATATAGAAGCTATATTTTACATCCAATCGTTTTGAAATTTAGAATGGTAGAGTTTCTTGATTCATGAACCAACATTGCCGAATTTGAAGAAAATCGGTAAAGATTTAGCTATAGCTCCCATATATATATGTTTCATCCGATTTGGCTCTTTAGATCCAATCGTTTTTATACCCTACACCACACTGTGGTACAGGGTATCATTTAAGTATAAAATGTCCCAAAAGTAAATTTATGTAAACAATTTATACATGAATTACAAAATTTATATATCAGAGTTATTCAATATTACGAGGGTGGTGTAGGGTATTATATAGTCGGCACCGCCCGACTTTAACCTTTCCTTACTGGTTTTTTGCTAATTTATGGCAGTTTCCACGACATTTATTTTTTAAATATGCGTTATAAATATCCTCAATAGTTCTAATATGTAATAAAATTTCTCATTAAATGTATTTTTATATAGATATTCTTTTTACAGATATTAAACAAATTAATTAAGAAAAAAAAATAATTATTAAACAACAGCAAAATTCTGCACCCCTATCTTTTTGGAGGAGGATATATCCAAATCTGAACCAATTTTCTCCGAATTTAGCAGTATTCCTTCATGTAATAAGAGATCTCTATTTGCCGAATTTCGCACTGATCGGATATAAAATAACACTTTTACAGCGCTTACATGTCATTTCGGGGCTAACTTATATATGGGGGCTATATCTAAATCTGAAACGATTTCTTCCAAATTTAAGAGTGTTCATTCATATTATAAGAAACCTCTTTCTGCCGAATTTCAGACTGATCGGTTATAAAATAAAGTTTTTACAGCGCTTACATGTCAAATCGGGGTAACATATATATGGGGGCTATATCTAAATCTGAACCGAGTCTAACCAAATTCAATAGGGATCGTCCTTGGGCCAAACAAAAGATATGTGTAAAGTCTCGTCGAGATCGGACCATAATTACGACCTGTACTTTGATTACAAAAATACATGGACAGACGGACAGACAGACAGACAGACAGACAGACAGACAGACAGACGGAAAGACAGACAGACAGACTGACATGGCTAAATCGACTCAAAATTGATTCTTTGACGATCGGTATAATAAACTATGGTTCTATTTCTTCCCCTCTTGGGCGTTACAAACAAATGCACAAAGTCATAATACCCTGTACCACAGTGTGGTGTAGGGTATAAAAACACAAAACTTGAAATTAGTACATGTAATTATCTTTCCGTTCCATTTTTTACATATTTTTTCGCTTAATTCGTCCTTCTTTAGTTCACTGTTTAAAAAGTGCTTCAAATCGGAAAGGGCACATCAATTTTTAATACCAAAAATAAAATTTAACTTTGGCAGATGATTTACAAAAGGTCAAACAATTTACGAAAAAAGTAAGTATGCAGTTTTTACCCCCAAAGAGTCTTTTTTCAATCCATATTAATTTTTTTGGATTTGGACTAACTTGAAAAATTGGGTTTTGGCCAGAAAATCAAGAAAATTACCCATAGTGCAATGGCAACATCGATTTCATGTTTCAACGCTTCAATTGTCTCTGGATGCTTTGCGTAACATGTATCCTTAATGGCTCCCCACAGAAAATAATCCAAAGCGCTCAAATCACAAGTCAAAGTAATCGGTAGTTCAAATTTAAAATTTGTGTGTATATCTCTCTGAGCCAGGGAGCAATTGTATCAGCCACTGCTTGTTACTCTGCCGGCGAGACTTTGTCTGGTCCTGGCGACTTGAAAGGTTTAAAGCTTTTGATAGCCCAAATAATTCTAGATTTGGTTACAATCTCGCTGGCAACCTCTGCACAGTGGGAGGAATTAAAAAAAAAAGATAAATAATTCTGCCATTTCTTAACCAGACAACCGATTGAGACCAAGCTTGGTATGTTTGTAGAAGAGGTATCAGAGAAGTTAAGTATTGAGTTTGGGCCCCCTATAGTATACATAGTTGGCCACCTCGTGTGAACAAAATGTTTCAGCGCGTCCAACTTTCGTCCTTTTCTTCCGATTCATAAAATCTTTTTTGTGTGTATTCTAATAACCAAAGTCTACAAAAGCTTTTTGCACTTAACAGCTATCTTGTTTAATATTATTGCATTTGGAAATTGAAATTTTAATTTTTTCTCCGACCCGATAGGACAACGATTTTTTTTTAGGAATGTAGTATATGTCGTACTTCCGAGTTTTAGAAGAAGGTAAGTTTAAAAAGCACAACATATTTACTTTTATCAAAACTTTATAACAAAACTTTTCAGAGAATATTCTCAAAGAAAAAACGGGTCAAAATTATTCACTGGTATTGTTACCAAGCTTCTCCAATTTACACCATTTTTTACACAAATTTCAGAAGTAATCCGCATTTTCTCCAATCCTGGAGAGGTAAGATGTTGTAATATGAACTGCAAAGGGAATCTGAAACATGGCTTTTAGTAAGTGGATATAGGCAAAATTCCAAAAAATCCCATTTTTGTGGACTTTCGAAATTGTTTGCCTACAAACTAAAATTTCATCAAAATATGTCAATTTTTAAAAATTGTAAATGTGCCCACTTTACAAAAGACATGGTCATATCAATTTAAATTTTCAATTTTGTATTTTATTGCGAAAAGGTATGTGTGGTATTTTGGAGATACAGAGGAATTTATAAAAAGAAAGTAGAACATATTTGTATTCTTTTAAAATGACACTTCCTGGAGAATATATTCGAGAAAAAATTACACCATTTTATACGAAAATTTCAAAACTTGGACACATTTTCGACAATCGTAAAGCTAGAATATGAAAACTTTACCATTTTCATATGTAGTAATGTGTTATGCGGTAAACTGCGAAAGGAATTTTGAGCCCGACTTTTAGTACGATAGCAGATTTTGGGTAAAAATAAAAATATTCCCTTTTTTGGGATTTTGGAATTTATTTTGGGAATTGTGGGATTTATGTTTACAAATTTAATTATGTTAGAACTAGCCACTATTCATGGTGCCAAGACATACAAACTACAAAAAAAAATAATTGAGTTATATTAATTTTTAAATACTCTATGGAATTATTAAGCATCCTTTGAAAAAATTGTTGTTTATTTTTTCTACTATTGAAAATTGAATTTTTAATTTTTACAGGACCCGTTTTTGATACAAATATCTTTCACATCAACTTTTCTGAATTGGCAACAAATATAAGTAACGTATGTCCAATTGAAGTTACATTTTCAAGAAAATTTTAAAAAAGTACACGTCGTATTTTGGATTTATAGAAGAAGTTATTTAAAAAAATAATAACTTATTTATATTCATCTTAAAGGAAACTTGCTAAAGAATGTTCTCAAAGAAGAGACATTCACTGTTATTGTTGCCAAACTTCTCCAATTTACAACATTTTTTACAAATTAAAAAATAAGCAACATTTTCTCAAATCGAAACGGTGGAATATTAAAACTTTTATTATTTTTATAAGTGGTAAGGTATTACACGTTGAACTGCAAAGTGTAATTTGGAGTTCTGCTTGTAGTACAGGGTGGTTGATATGTATTGCAACCAACTTCAGGTTGGTATCAATTCTAAACCGCTAGTCTGATAGCTGACAGATTTATTTCAGTGACAGTTAATTTTATTGTTTACAAGCTTACAAAAGCATTTTGATCTTCAGATTCAGAAAAAAAAATATTCGTGATGGAATTCAAGCATGATAGTGTGATTGCTTTATATTTGGGTGGAAAAACACAAGTGGCTATCGTTAGAGGCCCCCAGCATTTAAATGTGAATAAATCTTTTGTTTCTCGTACCATTGCTCGTTACCGTGATACTGGCAGTGTTGCATCGCGTCCAAAAAGTGGACGAAAAAAAACGGTAACAACACCAGAAATGATCCGAAAAGTGAAGGCCAGATTTGATCGAAATCCACGCCGCAGTGGTAGAAAAATTGCTCGTGAGCTGAACATATCGCGAGAACGGATACAACACATATTAAATGAGCTTGGACTAAAGCCATTGAAGTTCCAAAAAGTGCAAGAGCTCACCGATGCACAAAAAAAGTTAGACTGGAAAGAGCCAAGGAGTTGCTTCGCTTGCACAAAAGCGGCCAGTTACCGAATTTGGTTTTCTCCAATTTGAGCAGTTTGTGAACAAACTTAATGATCGGGTTTACTTGCCAAAGAGGTCAGCTGAAAATTTACACCTTCGATTGACCACCAGAACTCAAGCGCCGCCGATGGTAATGGTGTGGGCCGCCGTAACGGCCGATGGTCGCTCCCCGCTCGTATTCATCCACCATGGGGTCAAAATAAATGCCGAATATTATCGGGAAAATGTCCTAAAGACAGTATTGAAGCCCCGGGCAGACAAACATTTCGGCCGCAGACCATGGATTCCAATTCCAACAGGACTCAGCACCATCGCACTCAGCACGCGTCAACCAAGAATGGCTTAAAAAGGAGGTTCCTCGCTTCATTTCTACCGCACAATGGCCACCAAGATCTCCGGATCTCAATCCGTTGGACTTTTACGCCTGGGGCATTTTAGAGAGTAAGGTTCGCACTAAAAAATACCCAAGTATCGATCATCTCAAGACGGCGCTTCGCCGGGAATGGGCCAAAATACCGCAAGCCACTTTCGTGCAGCGTGTGATGGCTTTGTCGGCCGTTTGAAGGCCATAATTCGTGCCAAAGGTGGCCAATTCGAACAAATCTAAACTGTTTTCTAAAATTTTATGTTATTTCCGACATTTTTTGCTTTTGAACAATACAATTTAAAAAAAAAAAATAAAAAAATATAGCGCTTTACTTTGTAGCATTACATATCAGCCACCCTGTATATGAACTCAATTTTAAGCATATTATGGCTTTATTACATTTCTGTCTGCATTTGAAAATTGATTTTTTCATTTTTTCCCGACCCTTTCGTAGCATTTGGTTAATCTCACATCAACTTTCTGAATTTACATCAAAATTTGTCATACGACTATTTCGGGCAGATGTAACCACTGATACAAAATTTATGGCCATATCAATTTGTATTTTCAAAATATATATTTTGTGGGTCTCACCTTAACGTCAAGTTTTTTACCCAACTTAATTTTACGTTTCTTTGTTTGTTTGTTGTGTTTGACAAATTCAACTATGGAGAGGTACAAATTGAGCAGCGCAGCGTGTTAAGATGCATTCCGTGCACTTCGTTATTTTTTTGGTCAGCATAATCGAACAAATACATCCACAATCGGGAAATTTGTGCGCAAATTTCAGCAAATCGGGTCTGTAGGAGATGTGAAAACACCTGTGCATGCTCAGTTCCCAGTTCGTTCTGCGGAAAACATTGATGGTGTTCGCGATAGTGTGGCAGAAGAGCCGTCAACCTCGACTCGTCGTCGTGCCCAACAATCGCGAGATGATAACGGACTTTTTGTGACCAGAAGTTGTGGATATGGACCTAGTCGATATGTGGTTCCAACAGGTTGGAGCCACTTGCCACAAAACCAACAAAACAATGGCTTTTTTGCGCGAGAAATTCAATGGCAGTCGTGGCGATGTTAATTGGCCGTCACGATCATGTGATTTGACTTCTTTCTTTGGGCATATTTACCAGAAAAGTGTACGTCAATAAGCCAAGAACAATTCAAGAGCTAAAGGATGAGATAATTCG
This sequence comes from Eudasyphora cyanicolor, assembly GCA_963930755.1. Taxonomy (NCBI): domain Eukaryota; kingdom Metazoa; phylum Arthropoda; class Insecta; order Diptera; family Muscidae; genus Eudasyphora; species Eudasyphora cyanicolor. The sequence continues at coordinate 167,356,801 of OZ005736.1, read as the reverse complement.
GCACATTAACGACATTGACCCTCAATTTTGTCTCAGAGTCAAATCATGACATGCAGTTTAAATTTTTATAGAATCTAACAAACACATACTATGTCTAAACAATTTAACGATGAATTTAGGACAAAATTGAAAGCTTGGCTTTAAATTAAGGTATCGATACATTGCCCAAATTCTTAATTACAAATAAATCTTTGTTTCCGAAATATTAGTTCCAAATAAAATAATATTAGGATAGAAATATATTTTTGTCTAAAACAACATCCTACAAAGCATTGAATAGTTGTGTGCGCCAAATATTATACATTTGGAGTCTACTCTAAACATATGTATATATGAAGTCCCAAACATGACAATATAAGGGTCCGTCAAATAACTATTTTTTTTGAAAATGCTATAAAAAAACTACTGAATATTTTCTCAAATTTATTTTTTTATTTGAAAGTACAATCCTTCAGGTTAATAATGGAAAATAATTTCATTCAAATGGCTGCCTCGGCTGGCCATGCAGTAGCCTACACGATCGGTCCAATTTTTAAGCACATTATCGATTGTGTGCAACTGTATTTCACCAATGGCTTCACGAATATTGTCCTTTAAAGCGTCAATTGTCTCTGGCTTGTCGGCGTAACACTTATCTTTGAGGGCACCCCACAAATAATAGTCCAACGGTGTCAAATCGCAGCTCCGAGGTGGCCAAACGACATCAGCTCTGCGGCTGATAATGCGATCTTCAAAAGCAGGGCGCAAAACATCGGGTGTAGCTTCGGCTGTGTGGCACGTAGCGCCGTCCTGTTGAAACCAAATATTGCCAATATCCTCCTCTTCAATTTTTGTGAACAAAAAAATGTTCAAAATGGCCCGATAACGATCGCCATTGACTGTAACGGCCACTCCTTGCTCATTTTTGAAGAAAAATGGCCCTATTATGCCTCTGGACCAGAATCCGCACCAAACAGTGACTAGTTTTGGGTGTATCGGCTTTTCAATGTATGCGTGCGGGTTTTCTGTGCCCCAAATGCGACAATTTTGCTTGTTTACATACCCGCCAAGATCAAAATTAGCTTCATCTGAAAAGATGATTTTTTTTGGGAAAATCGGCATTTTCTGTAAATCGATCGCAGGCCCACTTGTTCAAGCGTATACACAACCATATTCGTTCAGCGGAGGGATAAAACTAATTATCTGTCAAATCAGACATGAGCTAAGTGTTACCATTCACGAAATAAGCACTAGTTGAAAAAAAACGTTAGATGGCGGGCCCTTTACTACAGAAACGATTTTTTCAGCGTGAGCTTTAGATATAGATTTCAACGCTTCCAGTTTAAATGAGATCGTTTCAAAGTTGGCTTCGCCCCAATTTAACCTTTCGTTACTGCACGGGGCAAATTCGTATTTTTTGATATGTTTGAATCGAAAAAAAAATAAATTTGGAAGACAAATTTTTAAATATTATATATTTCTTAGCAAATAATTTAAATTTACAATAAAATTAATTTGGAACGCATATATTAATATATTACAACAAAATATATTGGCAAACTTAATTTCTCCAATAAAATATGTGTTTAAATACAATTAAAATTATTGTTAAGAATTTCTCCAAATATATTATATTCAAAAAACACTTCCGAAACTTTTGCTAACCTTTTTGGAATTTCAGTTTTAATTTGTCCTTGGTTTCGAATTGTACCTCCCAGTTATAATACCATATGCAGCATTAACTTCTGTTTTAAGTCGATCGTTTCAAATTCCTGAGTTAGTATTCCAAGTCATAATTTTTTGTCAATCCTCCAAGTAATTTACTCGTATTTTGAGATTAGATTATACGATTTCAATTACTATTGCGATGTTTACAAACATTAAAAATTTCTTAAAAAAATAATTTTGAAGTAGTAAAAAATTTAACACAATTAACGTATTTTCTGAATTCTTAAGTACAAATAAACATTTGTTTCGGAAACACTAGTCCCAAATAAAAACATATTGGGATGTAAGCAAAGATTTGTTTTGAATAAAAATTTCCCAAATATAGACTTTTTGTGTGTACCCAATATTATATGTTTAGAGTGTACCCTAAACATATATGTTTCAAGCCGAATTTGTTTGGAACAATGTACTACAGAAGCGATTTTTTTCAGCGTGTAGGTCCAAAGTAAGGAACACCGTTTTTATTTACTGAACTACATTGCTTCGTCAAAGAAAGGCAATATTTCGCTGTTCCCTCAGTCAATATATATTGTATCATCCACTTTTACGCAACAGCACATGCGTTTCCATTTGCGATTTGCAATTTTTTTCCACGAAGCAAAGTGTATATTTACTCCTTCAGTCTGGTACAGTAATTATTACATCTCTATCACTTAAGTGCAATAATTTCCATAATATGTGGCAAATACTCGTAGGCCACGGCAGAGTACCTTGAGACGGACTACCTTCTCTCGATTTACGAAGATGAATGGGAAAGCTTGGAAAATCGCTACAATGAAAATATGATAGCAATGTTGACGGACACGATGGGAATCTGATTATTCATTATATTAAAAATGACGCAATTTTTAATTGATTACAATAAACAACTAAAACAATGAATATGTTTACGTCGACAACTTTTAATGACAGGTATGGAAGCAAAACAACAACTAAGCTGATATGAGCAGTCGATCAAAGACGACAAAATGTTGCCCTATAACGTTTATCGACTTTATTTGAGATTGAATATTAAAGCTAAAGAAAAACAACATTTTCGTGGTCGACTTTCGTACCAACTGTATAATGAAATCAACATTTGGCATCGATTAATCGAAATAATTTATGGCCTTCATCTTTGAAGAATTATCATACAAAATTGTTAGAGGACGACCGTGTGTTTTTATATCCAACACCACGCCGTGGTACAGGATTATTTGACATTGCACATTTGTTTGTAACGTCCAGAAAAAAAAAAGAGACAGATCCATAGTTTACGAGTATTATACCGATTGGCATAGAAACAAATTTGATTTAGCATTGTCCTTCTGTCCACATATTATTTTGATCAAATTGGAGGTCGTAAATACAAAGAAATCTTTACGAAAATCGGCACAGAGGCGTTTCGGGTTTTCACATATGGTACCCAATTTTTTTATTATCAAAAATCGATGGTTGACATTTACATTAAATAATAATTAGGTAATATTTTCAATATGAATTATTCAAAGAAAAAACTATAGTGTCTACCCTGGTATGATTTATAATAAATCCAGGTACGGAATATAGACCGAAATCTTATAATATTCTTCAATATTCAACATTGCAACGATAACTTTGTCGGGCCGAAATCCTACACGCTGAAAAAATCGCTTCTGTAGTATATTGTCCCAAACATATACGGCTTGAAACATGTATATGTTTAGGATACACTCTAAACATATAATATTTGACACACACAAAAATTATGCATTTGGGCATAGGTTGTTCTACACACATTTTTGTTTACATTCCAATATGTTTTTATTGGGGACTATTATTTCCGAAACACATATTTATTTGCATTTAAGTATTCAGAAAATACCTAAATTGTCTTGAATTTTTCAGTAATTCAAAGTTTAATTTTTAGAAATTTTTAATGTTAGTAAAAATAATAATAATTGAAATCGTGTAATCTTGGATCAATGTAAATTACTTGGACGAATGACAACTAATGATGTCTTGGAATACTCAGCAATTTGGAGTGATTGATTTAAAGCAGAAGTTAATGCTGCATATTGTATTATAACTGGTAGGTACAATTTGAAACCAAAGTCAAATAAAAACTTTTTTTTTTTTTTTTTTTTTTTTTTTTTTTTTTTTTTTTATTATTTTCTTTATTTGCAATCTATTTACAATATAAATATTAAGCAAATTTTTATAAATACTAGATAATGACAGAGGGTTTAAGATCAGTTGATCATAAACGTGATTCAAATTGATACATTATTTTTAGTTTAATTTAAACAATAATTAAAATTACAATAAAATTTATATAAAAGGGAGATCAAGGATGTGGTTTCTTTTCAGTCTTCTTGTTTCGTCACTATCATCTAACAAAGTAATGGCTAATACATTTGGATGTAAACTTAGTCTATTGAGGTAGTTATTAGAATATCTTTTGATTTCTTCTCTTATTGTAGGAATTTTTAGATCATTATGTATAGTTTTATTGCTAACGAACCAAGGAGCATTGACCAATAATCTTAGAGTTTTAGACTGGTACCTCTGCAATATTTCAATATTTGAGTTACTCGAAAATGTCAACAAAAGCTCTGAAATTATTTTTTAAATAAAATATATTTAGAAAAATTCCTAAACAATATTTTTTTTTTTTGTAAATAAACACATATTTTATTTGAAAAATTTAATTTGCAAATATATTTTGTTGTAATATATTAATATATGCGTTCCAAATATATTTTATTGAATTTCAAAAAAAGTTATTTCTTGTGAAATATATAATATTTAAAAATGTGTGTTCCAAATATATTTTCTTTCGATTCAAACATATAATAAAAGACGATTTTGCCCTGTGTAGGATTTTTGCTTGGAATGTCTTGTTCTTCAGAAAATATTTTAACAGTTGAAAAAATCGCACTAAAATGTACCCACGATTGTCAGATCGGACAACGTTACCAACCCTGTTAAAGTGCTGCCAATGTACGGACAATGGCAGATTGTTAGGCAAAGGTGAATTGACAGTTCAGACGATTGCAGGAGTTGCCAATAAAATGTTTCCCTGACAATGGTGCCATTGTCACATGCATAAACTTCGCACATCTGACAATCAAAAGTATCCGCAAATAATCTCGTTATGGCAACGTTGTGTGTTTACACTATTGTCAGATATCTACCAAAATGATTGCCTTACAATAACTTGTCTGCCAACGTTGCAAGACAAAAATTTTATGTTCACACGGTTATTTTCCTGACAATATTGTTAGATCTGACAATCTTGTGTACATAGCTTGACAAATACTATTAACTTTATTTTGAACACGATAAAGGCATACACGCTGAAAAAAATCACTTCTGTAGTATATTGTCCCAAACATATTTAACTTGAAACATATATGTTTAGGGTAGACTCTAAGCATGTAATATTTGGTACATAAAAAAATTGTGTATTTGGGAAGATGTTGTTCTAAACAAATATTTGTTTACATCCCAATGTGACAGCTTTTTGTGAAACAAATAATTATTTGCATTTAAATATTCATAAAATACATAAAATGTGTCAAATTTTTCAGTAATTCAAAGTTACATTTGTAGAAATTTTTATTGTTCGTAAAAAAAATAACAATTGAAATCATATAATCTTAGGGCAATATAAAGTACTTAGAGAATTGACAACTAATGATGGCTTGGAATACTCAGAAATTTTAAATGATCGATTTAAAACAGAAGGTAATGCTGCATATGGTATCATAACTGGGAGGTACAATTCGAAACCAAGGAAAAATTGAAACTGAAATTTGAAAAACTCAGCAATAGTTTTGGAAATCTTTTTTAAATAAAATATATTTGGAAAAATTCCTAAATAATAATTTTATTTGTATTTAAACACATATTTTATTTGAGAAATTTAGTTTGCAAATATAATTTGTTGTAATATATTAATATATGCGTTCCAAATATATTTTATTGATTTTCAAATAAAATTATTTGCTAAGAAATATAAAATATTTAAAAATTTGTGTTCCAAACATATCAAAAAAGGCGATTTTGCCCCGAGTATAAATTGAATTTCGTGGTGAATTTCTGAATATTCAACTTTGAATCCGTTATCGCCCGATACCTTAGTCGTGGTTAGAAGAAGGTACTTAAGCGAACTTTTAGTTGAGTTCTCTCAGCTCTCTCTCCGTTCAAATTTGCTTAAGCAAGGTGCGAAACTGAACGCACATTCCGTACGGAATTGCTTATGCATATTATAGTTGGGCCTTAACACATCGAAGCAGTGGCCAAAGACCCTAAGTATATTTGGCGAAAATCCGTATTAGTTCATTAGCAGATATCACCTCGAGAAAAATGGCTAAGTTTGCTTCCACACAACTTGACCATTTTGTACCTAAAGTTAACAGCTTATAACTTTAATACCAGTGCATACAATTACTTGAAATTTTGTGCAGTACAATGCTTTTATAGTACATAGAATCAAGAGAAAAGTGGGCGTTATTGGCACGCCCTTATTGGTACCTCCCACACAAATAGATCATTTCGCACCAAAAGTTAAAAGCTTACAACCTTAATATCACTGCAATCAAATACTTGACATTTTGTACAGTACAATGTTTTTATAGTACTAAGAGTTCGGAGAAAAGTGGGCGTTAGTGGCACGTCCCTTTTGGTACCTCCCTCATAAATGGACCACTTGCACCAAAAGTTAAGAGCTTATAACTTTAATATCATTAAAGTTATTAAATGCAATTTAAATTGATAGCAATTTAATTGAAACAAAAAATAAATACATTTACGAATATTTTATTTGGGACTCAAGGTGAGGGAATTCATAAGTTGGTTTACCCGACTGAACTTTTTTACTTGTTTTTTTACATGTTTATCATTATTTTGATAGATATACAAGTCACATCCCACTAATAGAACATAAAGCTCTTAAAGGAAATGATCTAAGATTTGGTTTGAACAAAAAAATATTGTTTTTTACAAAAATGTCAAAACAAGTTTCAACTTCGAAATAAATAAATATAAATATTTTTGTAGAAAAAGATATTGAAAACAGTTTGGGCTAAATGATGTAAATACAAAAGGTAATTAGTTATACGAGTATGGAGGGGAAAATACTTAGGACCGTGGCAGCTGATAACTACACCTGGTGTAGAGGTGTTCATAGAAATTCTATGAGATATCTGAAAAAACCCAGAGGATTTAATAGTACTGTACTCGGTGTTGAGACCATGCTTGGCTGCAATGGAATTGTTAACGCAAACTAATAATTATAACTTCCAGGCAAAAAAGACACACATACCACTTGAAAGCGCCCATAAGAAAAGCCCCACCATTTTCCACTTTACGCGCTCGAGTTCTTTAGAAGTTTCACGCTGCAACAAACTGTGCGGAAATCTTTGCATGTCAACTTTTACACACAAAATGCCACATACGACATGGCAGAACATGCATCCATGTATGGCATATTAACTTGATCAGTGAAACTCTTCAAGAGTTCGTATATTGCGTTAGCCGCATCGAAACCTGGAATAAAAAAAAACTCCCAGATGTTGTAAAATGTTTTAAGATTCACAGCGGAACATGTCATAAACCTCCCTAGCCGCAAAAGTGGGGATTTATAGAGACAGTCTCCCTGTTTTTTCTTTTTGCTTAATATTTGACGCCATTTGCATTAAAAGGCGGAAAAAACGTACTTAAGAAACGCATGAGAATTTTAATGCAATTTTTTGCAACTATTTGCAATTTTTACTATCTACCACGAGTATGTGCGTTGAGCAGCGATAATTACTTACAAACAAAAGAAATGAAAAATTACAAGACTAACATGGTTTGCGACGACAGTCATCCACATCATATTACATCTTCTATCTATGTAAAACGCATGCAACATATTTGCAAAATTGCCCATGAAGTACATGGTAATCACTAATGTGCAGCAGGGATGGGGAAGCCATGGACACTTTAAGGGCTACGGATAAAAATTTCTTAAAAAAAACTATACCGTTTTTAAGAATCATGTATAATGTGGATGCCAGAGCTGATCCTGAATTTTCGAGCCCTTTTTCACTAAATTAAGTCGAATGTCTTGAATGGAACGTTCAATATTGACTTGTAAAGCTTGAAGAAAGTCTGGTTTATTTCGAAAGACCAATGACTTCAAATAACCCCACAAGAAATAGTATAATGGTGTTAAATCACAACTTCTTGGAGGTCATTCAATATCACAATTTCTTGAAATAATCGAATCTGCCAACTTTCCTCGCAACAATTCAATTGTTTCATTTGCTGTGTGGCACATAGCCACAATCGGTCAATGGCAAAAAGATAGCTCTTAACGAGAGCTAAAATATTGCTCATGGGTGTCAAGGTCGTAGGTTGACTGGAAAGTGTTCTTTTTGGATTAAAAAAAAAAGGACTTATCGCACGAAAAGTTGCAATTGGAGAACGATTATTTTGATAATAAAACTGAATAATTTAAACGTTGTTCTTGCGAATATCTCTCCATGATGAAATTGTAAACACTACTGAATACAATGAAAAACAAATGACAGATCATGACATATTACAAATGGCCGAAACTTCACCTGTTACTAGAAAACCTGTTACTATACCTATTCCACATATTATGCAATATGCAATGAAAGAAAACTGTGAGCTCGGGCGTCCGGCACGCTGTTCGTCCTTCGCATCTTCTCGGCCCTCTAAGAACAATTTGTACCACCGATAAACGTTGCTTTGGTCCAAGGTAGCTTCACCATATGCCACAGTCAACATTCGGAATGCGTCAGCGCACTTTATTTTGTTTTTCACACAAAATTTGATGCAGATTCTTTGATCCATTTTCTGAAATAGGTTATCGAAGACAAGTTAAAACGCATCCAAGCACAACAGCTGTCAAAAACAAGTAAGAAAGTTTCAGTCGGGTAAACCGACTAAGGTATACCCTCACTTTGTGAGTAATGTAATATATAACATTACACCAATAAATCTGTCAATTTGTGTGGGAGGTACCAGAAGGGGTTTTCCAAATACACATATTTTTCGGTAAACAGTACATTCTTAAATACATTGCATTGTGCTGAACTATAAGCGTTTATGTGCACTGGTATATTGAAGTTACGAGCTATGTAATTTTGGTATGATTTGGTCATTTTGTGTGGGAGGTACAAAAAGGGGCGGGGTGATAACGCCCACTTTTTACAGGACTATAGGCACTATAACAGCATTACACTGTACAAAATTTCAAGTATTTGTATGCACTGGTATTAAAGTTACAAGCCGTTTACTTTTGGTACGAAACGGTCCATTTGTGTGGGAGGTACCAAAAGGGGCTGTACAATAATGCCCATTTTTTACCCGACTATAGGCGCTACAAAAACATTATACTGTAGAAAATTTCAAGCATTTTTATGCACTTGTATTAAAGTTATAAGCAGTTAAATTTTGATGCGAAATGGTCCATTTGTGTGGGAGGTACCAAAACGGGCATGCCAACTCCACCCATTTTTCTCGAGTTAATAGCGACTAATATACTAATATTATGTGCAGAATTTCAAAAGATTCGAATAAGTAGTATAGAAGTTATTAAAGAATCAATATTTCACTAAATTTTAACCCTTTGTGTGGGAGGTACCAGAAGGAGTAGACCAATATGGCCCATCTTCGAACTCATCCGGAGATAGATCAAAATATTACCACATACCAAATTTGAAGTCAATCGGTTACTCCTTTCGAGAGTTATCGTGCGCACCAGCCAGCAGACACACAGACAGACAGGCAGACAGACAGACAGACAGACAGACAGACGGACGGACATTGCTCATTCGACTTAAAATGACCCAAAACGGATTTCCTCCGAACATACTTAGGGTCTTAGATCACTCCTTCGATGTGTTACACTTTTTTCCGTAGCAAATGATATATACCCTCGTCACACTAAAGTGAGGGTATAATTAACTAAACATTCATAATGGCCGACCTTGTCAGCATAAGTAAGGGACATAAGTACCAACATAACGCTACAAAAATATCAAAAATCAAATACACGTAGCCCGCGGAAATTTAAAATTCGCAATATTCTTTGAACATACCTCGTATATGCAATATTATTCTTAATGAATTTCTATTGACATGGACCTTTTTTGTTCTATCTTTTGTATTTTTTTGTATTAAACGGCTGGGGAGCCAAATAAGATTTTGTAACAGTTATCATTTACCTATTATAGGTTTAGTTAATTTAATTTAGTTTTATGTTATAGCTCGGGTTTTTTAACTATGTAATATAATTCATAGGCTTTGTATTACTGGAATGGATTCAATAAATTAATAAAAAAAAATAAATTTTTAAATGGCCCAACCTATACATATACTTAAGAGAAGTAACTATAAAGCATTCGCACTCTGACTGGATGAAAATAAGTCACACAAGAAGGAACGAGTATACTATACTCAACGCCTTTTTGCGTTGAAATGAATGAAAATCCATAGAATATCTGCGAAAAAGATTCGAAAAAAAAATCTCCTGCCTAGCAGTTCCCTGTGGCAGGGCAACCCAATCAGGTGAGTATTGAACTGTTAAGCCACTTCGTTAAGAGACCTGCGACATTCGAGGGCAGTTTTTAATACATTAATACTTATATAGTTTCCAGGTACTTGCTAGCAGTATGACTAAGCTAATAATGGGTGTACCAAGTAGAGATACTTTTTCAATAGCCTTTTTTTTGACAGATCACGTGTGAGTCGTGTCATGCTGTCATGTTATTTTTGTTAACTATTGTTTGGCATTTCATCATGGAAAGACTTACGCCTGCACAACGTTTATGCGTGTCATTCGCCAGTTACCAGTCGAAATGCTCGAACGAGTCATCGAAAATTGGACTCAACGAATGGACCATCTGAGACGTAGCCGCGGCCAACATTTGATAGAAATAATCTTCAAAAAATAAATGCCAACGAATTTTCTTTCAAATGATAAAAAACATTCCCCATTCAATTTGAATTTTCTGTGTTTTTTTCTTTAAAAAAGTGGGGAACCTCGAAAAGGATCACCCTATATTTCTGCCTGGTAAACACTACAGTGATAAGGCAGTCTTTTGCAGTCGTGATTGCTCGGAAAATGTTTTTTCCTGTGTATTATAAAAGTAGTTTGCGCTTTCAGAGAAGAGAACTTCAATACCCCCAAGGAGACAGGTGTAACTGTTGGTACTTTATTTGTCGGGTTAACACCAAGACCATTCTCCGAAGCCCTACTTGCGGCTGTATGATGGACTTAAGAGTACTCGGAAACTACCCTCTAACAGCTATTACCTCGTCATCTGCCTGTCATCATCTAGGAAACAGCTCTGATACCCATCATCTCCAGAGAAAGCAGAATATTGTTCATGGGGGGCGTTGTCAGCAGGTGAACGCTTGGGGCGTTCATCCGCCGGCGAGTATGGTCCCGGCAAGTTAAAAGGTTTAGAGCTATTGATAGCCCAAAGGACTCTAGGTTTACGGTTACAATTCTCTGGGTATCTCTGATGGCTGCACTTCAAAGGAATACTCAATTTAAGTATTCAATGCATATTCAGAGTTGCCCGGGAAATCCATGAATACTTCAATGGACTCCTTACTAGACGTAGTCCAATAAGTATCACCTTTCTTGAATTACCCAATAGTATAAGTGTCATTTAGAGTTGCAGTGACGCGTTAAACCGTTTCTCCTATATCCCGGATAGTTTGCATTATTATTTTAGGGTTTTTTTTGGAAGAGCCCTGTTCAATATGTGCCTAAATTTGTCAATTAGCCTTCCTAATATTGGGTGGGATGACGGTAATTGAAGGTTTTGCATTCATGCAGAAGCTAATATATCTATGGCCCGATCCAAATGCTTCCACTTAAATTTTCGTAGACTAGGGTGACATCGACCACGAATTTCAATGCACAGGGTGGTGTCTCAGTGTCATGTGCCATGTAAGTCTGACTGATACTATGTCTTCACTACTAGAAAAAGGGATACAATAAGATTGTAATATACCGTCTCCACATCTTCCATTACCTGAACCTTGAAGCAGCTTAAACCCTGTCGTCCTAAGTCCAGAAACCAGGTCAGTATCTTCTTGCATCAGGGGATCTTTTAAGGCAGCTGATGCAGAATTGAGTGTTGGAGGTTTTTTATAATTGTTATTTATGTGTACGTAAAATTGACATTTCTTAAAAATTAGGCCTCAGCGCCACTAAGGCATTATAGAGCCAAGTGACAACATAATTTTTTCTTTGTTACAAATAAATATATTTATAATTAAAAGATTTACAACGTTATTTAAAGTTACAAAATTTATGATATGTAATATTCTACTCTACATATTATATAAAAAAATCTTTGCATGCATGTTTATATCTTGAAATTCTCTCGATGGATTTTATTTGGGTGGTAAATCATTGTATTTTATACTACCAATATAATCAATTCGTTGTTTGGGTTTCTCCAATCTACAGAGAGGAATTCTCAAATCCAATTGATTTCTAGTTTTGAAAGTAGACTGATTTGCATTAAACTTTGTAGTACGTTGACCTATGTTATGAATACATTTATACACATATAGAAGCACTTGATACTCATGAATACCATATATCGGCAATATATTTTTAGCCACAGTTGTATACAGCAAATAAGTTGAGAAATGCATTGGTAAATTATATAAAATTTTCAAAGCTTTATTCTGTAAGCTTTGCAGTGATTTGAAAGAGCTATTATTTTTGTTATAAGCATAAATAGTAGGATTATCTGTAGAAATCGGATTATTGTCTGGTTTCGCCAACACCGTTATACGTAACTAGCTCGTCGAGGAAGGCCTTAGCCTCTCAATAATTTTTATAAACACATATTTCTAATTATTTAACGTTATTCCTTAGCTGCGTTACTTCGTATTTTTCAGAAAAGTTCCTTTGTTTTCCAGATTTTCCATCTGAAAATCCTATGTATCGGGTTATGCATTTAAATCATCAAGAAATATTAATGGTGTGGTGTGCTTTGTGGTATCATAGATCATCGCGCTGAAAAAATTTTATCGAAAATGCTACCTATTGAATGGATAACATTTTAATGAAATTTGCTTTAAAAAGCTAATATCTGATACAACTGATTATTTTATATGATCCCGACCCCACTCTATAAGAGAAAAATAAAAAGATAAATTATCAAATTATATCAATGTTGTTTTTCTAATGATAATACGCTCTAAATAACTGTTGTAGATATGCGGATTCTATATCGCTACCCAGAAAAATTTCCCATTACCAAATAACCTGACGGGTAAGCTAAATTCAAATCTAGTAACTGCTTATAATTTGGCCTCCCTTCGAATTATTTTTACACATGCATGTCATTGGAGGAAAGTGCTTCCACTCAAGCATACCAGAAGCTGAAAAATAAACACTTACTCCCACGCTTACAATTATTAAAAAGTAAGCGTGGACGTAAGTAATACTTTTATGAGTCTGTTTGTGGGTCGTAGATAGTTCTGAGTTGCTACTGCTTGTTCACCACCATCAGTGGTGGCATGCGGTGAGAAAGTAGAAGAGCGTAAAATTGGGAAGAGCGTAACATTGGGATGAGCGCAACATTGGGTAGAGCGTATAACTGTGAGGGAGTAGTTATCGATTGTTTTCGTCATATGACGAAAAATTTCATTTGCCGCGAGGTGGGATTGAACTCGCGACCTCCTGGTTTCGTAGTTTAGCATAACAACAACTGGCCTACCTCGCGTAGACAAATCGCTTAATAATCAAGTACAAAAATATAACCCAACAACATCTTGGTAAATCAAAGTAAATGTCGTTACCACTTGCGTTACCAGGTAATGATATCTCAATATCGCCAGCATTACTTTCGGTAAACAAATATCGACTAACTAAATTAAAACAAAAATAAGTTATTATTAGTAATCTAACATAGGGAATCTAATTTTAACTTATAAACTTTTCTTTAAATGATTTAACTGAATACCAACTACAACGTATATACGTAAATCATTTAACGAAAAGTTTATAAATAAAAATAAGATTTTCTAAATTAGATTACTAGCAATAACTTATTTTTGTCATTATTTTGTTAGTCGTTATTTATTTACCGAAAGTAATGCTGGATATAATGAGATATCATTACCTGGTAATGCAGGTGGTAATGACATGTACTTACCAAGAATTTGCTGGGTAAAAGTCATAATAGGGGGATATATCTCGTTCAGTACGAACCAGTTAGCAGTTTATGGGGAAAAATTGGTCAAATGTTTTGTTGGACAAAAACGAAGCATTCAGAATCGATTCATTTATGGTACCTCGTGTTTGTACAGCTCTTGTTTGAACTGCTGCAACGTTACACAACTTCAAAAAATTTATCTTCATAGTAATATAATGCAACTTTCTGTGAGTTTCTTTTTGGAAAATCGAGGCAGTTGATTTTTTTGTGACTTTCTTCACTAAATATACCAGTGGAATTTTAAGTGGTGCCAATATGGAAGGTATCGATATCGATTTTAATATCCAATAATATTCAACTTCAAACTAGAAAAGTTAACCTATATTTTCAAGAAAAATACAATTGGTGATACGTATTGGTAAGAGTTTCAAGTGCCGCCGTTTGGCCATCAGGAGATGGGACACTTAAAGTAGCAACAAGTGCATATCTATGTAAGCCCAAATTGAATTGAGTCGTGTTGCACATTGCGTGGAGTGGCAAAGTTGGTAAATAAGCCACCTTTAAAAGCACAATTAAACCGAGAAATAACAACAAAGTATGCACTCCCAGTGTTATCATCGTCGTTGACGCAGTCGCAATCGTCGTTGTAGTCATTGTCATGTGATGGGTTTATGAGTTCCCTTTACACAATACATACTCGTACACAACAATTTCAATGTTAAGCTGCACAGTGGTTTAAATCAAAAGAAAAAATATTTCCAATCCTGTTAGTTTGGCCAATAAGTTACATTGGCGACTTTGATGGGGAAATATCAGATAAAAACACACAAGACGTAGATCAAGGGGATGTAGGTATTGGTCAAATCGCTTAAGCTCTGTATGCCGTTTAATCATCGACGTGCAGGAGGAAATAGTATAGTTATATTCATTATTTAATCACCATGCATGGATATTACAAAAACCATGACTGTATGCCCTTGAATGTCTAACGTATCAATGCTACGTAAGTCAGTCTTCAGTAGTCGACTTAAGTGTAGAAGAAGACCTCAGTGGTCGTCTCTAGTATTGATGAATACCTAATAGGTCTACTCTAGTATTGCAGAAGACTCTAGTTTTCAACACTAGTATAGCGGATGACTTCAGTGGTCAACTCCAGTATAGAGGATCACCTGAGTGGTCAAATCTAGCATAAAGGAAGACATCAGTGATAGACTCTAGCATAGACGAAGACATCAGTGGTCGATTCAAGTATAGAAGAAGATCTTATTGATCGACTCTAGAATAGTTGTATCAGTAGTCGATTGTAGGTTTGAATCTACTATGGAGGAAGAACTCGGTGCTCGACATGTATAGAGGAAGACCTCTGTGAACGACTATGGTGTAGAGGAAAACCTCATAGGTCGATTCTAGCCTAGAGGAAGACTAGTAGAGAGGAAGATCTCAGTGGTCAACTCTAGTATAGATGATTAGATCAGAGGTCAACTCTAGTATAGATGATTAGATCAGAGGTCAACTCTAGTATAGATGATTAGATCAGAGGTCAACTCTAGTATAGATGATTAGATCAGAGGTCAACTCTAGTATAGAACATGACCTCAATGGTCAACTCTAGTATAGAGGATGACCTCAATGGTCAACTCTAGTATAGAGGATGACCTCAATGGTCAACTCTAGTATAGAGGATGACCTCAATGGTCAACTCTAGTATAGAGGATGACCTCAATGGTCAACTCTAGTATAGAGGATGACCTCAATGGTCAACTCTAGTATAGAGGATGACCTCAATGGTCAACTCTAGTATAGAGGATGACCTCAATGGTCAACTCTAGTATAGAGGATGACCTCAATGGTCAACTCTAGTATAGAGGATGACCTCAATGGTCAACTCTAGTATAGAGGATGACCTCAATGGTCAACTATAGTATAGAGGATGACCTTAGTTGTCAACTCTAGTATGAGGATGACCTTAGTTGTCAACTCTAGTATGAGGATTACCTCAGTAGTCAATTCTAGCATAGGTGAAGACCTCAGTATAGTATCGTCTAGTATAGAGGAAGAACTCAGTGGTCGACATCATTATAGTGGAAGATCACTGTGGTCGACTCTAGTAGGGAGGAAGACCTCAGTGGTCAACTCTAGTATAGGGGATGACATCAGAGGATACCTCTAGTATACATAGAGGATTACCTCAGTGGTCAACTCCAGTATTAAGGTTGATGTCAGTGGCCGACACAAGTTAGGGGAAGACCTCAGTGGTCAACTCTAGTATAGAGTAATGTTTCAATGGTAGATTCTAGTACAGAGGAGGTGGACTCTTATATTGAGGAAGGCCTCAAAGGTCAGCTCTAGTCAAGATGACGACCTCCGTGGTCGACTTCAGTACAGAGGACGACCTCAGTGGTCGACTCTAGTATAGATGACCGCAGTGGTCGACTTTAGTTTAGAGGACGACCTCAATGATCGACTTTAGTTTAGAAGTTTGTATAGAGGAAGACAACATTGGTCGACTTCAGTTATGTGAAAGATTATAGACGTATCTAGTATAGAGGAAGATCACAGAGTGTATTAAAGAAAAGAGGATATCTCACATATAGAAGAAGATCTCTGAGGTTAATATTGGAAAAGACGTCTTTCGGTCACCTGTCGTGGCGTCCATTCGAAAAACACCTCTTTATAACTAAATACTCGAAATTACTCAATGATTTAAAGAATTTCTCACTTTCCCAACCACTGTTCATCGAGATAGTGGAATTGGATTTGCCCGCATCGTCATCATGATCATCAACATGATAATCAGTGACGATATGGCTGCCATTGTTGTTGTTTGTTGGTTATACATACATATTCGTACTTATTGTAGGTTGTTGATTTTGTCGCTTTGCGTGTCAAATGTTGTCATTTGCATAACAATGCTGGGGACCTTTTTTCGATGCTTTTAAGCCGCGACTGAGGCTGGTTTGCGGTTGTTGTTGTAATTGCAATGCTAACGATAACCTCGGTCATCGTTGATGTTTCGCTGCCATTCACTGTAATACTCCTGCCTCTCTCTAAAAACCATCAACACTCAACTCACACACTTTGCGAAGTGGTTAGTTGCCACCGACCGCAGTGGCCCTTCCAAAACAATGTTCCATTGATGTTGGCACTACTGTCTCTTTCGACGATGACTTTACCCCTCTTTCCACTGCAACAACAATTCCGTCTAATGAATAATTTATGCCCCCCTTAGTCGATACTGTTGCACTCTGGTGGTGCAATTGTCGAGCTACCTGTTGCTGCTGTTCCTCACAAACAATGTTTTTAACTCTGTGAAAACACATTGCATTGCAAATTTTCGAAAAAGCGCTAAAAGGTTTCATTGTTTAGAACTGCACTTTTATATAAAAAACAATAAATTCGAATAGTAGCAACATGTCTGGATATATGGCGTCGGTACTCCAAGTGTTGCCAACTTCAGATCCAAGCAGTTAATGAGAACACCTTGATTCTTTGACAAGCGTCAGGCTGTTATGATGTTTATATGTCAGTTTGAAGGGAGGAGACGTTCTAACGTCTGATGTCCAAGGACATGTACTTAAGCGGATCAGCCTGTCGGCACACAACGTCTTCTCCCTGCTATGTAGTTTGTAGTCGAAGTCAGAAAATTTATTATAATGGAATTCAAACGCAACAGTGATATTGCTGGAAAATCGCTACCAACAACTGAGTTCTTGATATACAAAAGGCCTTCCTCTATACAGAATCGAACATAAACTTTCTTCCTCTACATAAGTGTCGATCACACAGGCTTCCCTATATACACTAAGGGTTCATCTATACTACACTTGAACACTGGTGTCTTCATCTATTATATAATCGTCCACTGAGGACTTCCTCTAGGATAGAGAGGACCATAGAAGAGGTTCTCTACACTAGAGGAAGACCTCAGAGGTCGTCCTCTATACTAGAGTCGCCATGAGGTATTCTTCTGTACTACAGTCTACCAGTGAGGTATTTCTCTATACTACCATATATCAATGAGGTATATCTCTACGCTGGAATACACCGCTGAAGTCTCCTGAGTTCTTGTAGTAGCAGTATATGTGTTTGTTGTCCATTAGGTGTTGTTTTTATTCGCCTTGTGTAGGGGGTCTGCTGTATTTTGTTTCCAGTCCCAGGAGTATGTCTGGTTGGGCCCAAAGAGACCTGGGAACAAGTCGAGTAGGTGTGGCAGGGCAGTTAAAAAGGTGTAGAGTGTCGCATGGTCCCTGTATACAAGCGGGACATGTGTTCGAAGTGGTGCCATCAATCCTCGGGCAGTATGAATTGAGTTGGCTACACCAGCCTGATCTTAATTGCGCCAAAATTACTCTAGTCTGTCGTGGTAATTCCTCTTCCTCGGAAGCCACTGGTGGAGGGTGATCTCCTAGCACGACACTGACTGTGGAATTATTCACGGCTTCAGCGACTGCATCAGAGGGCATGTCAGCCAGATCTACCTGGTAAGCTCTTTTATCTAGGGGTTCTCTCTTGTAGTGTTGGACTTCGCGTTCTAGATCTTGATCTGCCTGGGAGGTGGACGCCTTTCCACAAGATGGTGGTTGGAATGGCTGGGACGGTAGCAACCAAGCAGATACTGCTTCGACAGCAAAAAATTGTGTCGTCGCACGGTTATGATATACGTCTCCTCATGTAGGTCGCAGTTCTCAGGGCGGCATTTTGGTAGGTCTGTACATTCTTTCACTGCGTCTCGTTTACATTCGGTGACAACACTGGTGCTGCATAGTTTACCAGAGACCGACCAATCGCTTGTTGACCTCTTGCAAAGCGATTGTTCCTACTTCTCATTTTATTGCAAATCGCTGTGGCATGCGCGTTATACCTGAAGGGGCTATCAAATGTGACACTAAGAACCTTAGGGTAGTTGGTGGTCGGAATACTTGTGCCATCGACTATCATATTGACTTGCTCCTTCACTTTAGCTGTCCATGCAGTAAACAGTGTGGCCGATGATTTGGTGGCGGATATATAGTGAAGATAATACACCAGGTTATGTCCAAATAGCAATAAATCCACAGAAAATTACTGTTTGGTGCGCTTTACCATCTTAAACAAAAATATGAGAAACCGCGCTGTAAGAAGTACGCGTAAGGCAAGCTCTACCTGTACATCAGTGAGGTATTTCTGTGTGCTGGAATTCACCACTGAGGTCTCTTCTTTACTAGAGTACAGCCCTGGGTTCTGTTTTCACTTAAGTTCACAATCGAGCTCTTCCTCTGTGATTTAGATAACTGAAACCTTCCTCATTTCTGTAGTCAACACGTGAGGTCTTTATCTATACCAGAGTCCACCAGATATGTCTTCCTCTATGCAGGAATTCACCATTGGGACCTTTTTCTACAATGTTACATGATGCCTTCAACAAGAAGATTTAACCACTAAGGTATATTAAAGGTCAACAATTGAAGCATAGCCGCGAATAACGTTGTAAACGGCATTTTTTGCAAAACGAATATTTTTGCAGATTATCGTTTATAAGGCTCTTCCTTCAAATGTCTCCACAATTATAATATAATGTAGAAAGTGCATGCTACTTTTGAAACATTTTTTTTCAAATTCAGAACAATTTGAATTTTGAAGTTTGCATCGTTATTCGCGGCTATGCTTCAATTGTCGTGTCCGTCTAAATTGATACTGAATTATACCGGTTTTTTTCAGGTTCATAACTTTGAGTTGGTAACACTGATTTATTTGATACTTCTGTTCGCCATTTCATCATAGATAGACTTACACGAGATCAACGTTTGCAAATTGTTGAAATGTTCTATCAAAATAATGGTTCTGTTCCGCAAACCTCAAACTTTGTTCAGCGATGAGATTCTCATTTTTGGTTGAATGTGTACGTTAATAAGCAAAATTGCCGCATATGAAGTGAAGATAATCCCCTAGTTTTTTCCGAAACACCATTGCATCCACAGTAAATTACTATTTAGTGAGATTTATGGTCTGGAGGAGTCATAGGTCCATACGTCTTCAAAAACGATGACGGGGAGAATGATACTGTCAACAGTAAAGGGGATAAATATACAATTACAAAATTTTTCGGACTGTTAAACTTCATCTGCAATAGAATTGGAAAACTTTTGGATAGGGAACATTTTTGGACTCCCAGTTGGACACATAACAAGTTAAACGAGAATGTAGAAATGGGTAAAATTTTTTTGTTTTTGTTTTAAATCCGCAACAACCTGTGAATGAAATTGTGTAGAGGGGCCAAAACGTCGGCTTAACGCAACTTTGTTCCATACGCCATTTTGTGTGATCGGAGAAAAACGCAATTTATTGTTTGAGTAAAACGGTACTGCAAAGTTACATAGTATTTATTCCATAGTTTCCGACAGAGTTACTATGATTCTCATGCATTTCTATGCCATTACATTAAAAAATAAGCAAGTTATAAAAATATTTGCACATGGCATTTTGGTCCATACCCATTTTAGTTTAAATTTTTTTTTTTTATTTCATGGACCCTCTTTGTGGTCGGTGTGGATGGAGAGTTATTTACATATTGTGATCAAAAGAACGTAAAATAGTGAGTAAAAATATAGTAAAAATATATATAACAAAAATATCAAAATTGTTTCCCATAAATCAAAGTTAAATTGATTTACCCTACCAAT
This sequence comes from Eudasyphora cyanicolor, assembly GCA_963930755.1. Taxonomy (NCBI): domain Eukaryota; kingdom Metazoa; phylum Arthropoda; class Insecta; order Diptera; family Muscidae; genus Eudasyphora; species Eudasyphora cyanicolor. The sequence goes on along the minus strand of OZ005736.1, from coordinate 167,336,268 downwards.
ATCTAGAAAACTAGACGAGATAGGAAAACAATTATTGCAGATTCGGAAAGACGAAATATTATATGTACATACAACTTTTCGCGCTTAAGGACTATGTTGGCATCACTGCTCACATCAGTGCTCTGTGCACTTTGTGTGAATTTCATAATTGTGTCGTTGCTGACTGCCACCGCCTCGTCGTACTTGCGCTGCGGTTTTTTTGCGTTTCAGACGCATTTGTATTTTATTAAAATTCGTTGGTACTTTTAATTAATGGAACAAATTATATTCGAAATTGCTGTTGTTTGTATCCCATTGTATTCGAATTATTTTCATTTAACTGATGTTCATGTTCGGGCTTTTCTTAATCAAAATAGTCAACCCTCCTGCATTTTCTAGCTGCTGAGACTTTAGAGGAAAAAAACAAGTCGTTGTTATTAAAATGTCTGCATTTATAATGAATATTTTTTTGTACAACAGTCGTTTGATGTCAGACGACAGTTTTTATTATTGACGTAGGGATAACAACAATGATTTAACGCCGACCTTGTCTCCGAGGTCGTAGCTTTTAGGTTCAGGGTTACACGAAATAGTTGGCCATTTCTATGGTTAATTGAAGGCATGCAACAGCATCGTGTTGCAATTGTTATAGGGTCAGTGGCACGTGATACTGCATTTGGGGCAGAAAATACATATTTTGAGTTTTTTTTATCTGACACTATGCAACAATCATTCTGTTTGTGTACAAGGCTTAAATTTTTTTTTTGTAGATTGAGGGATACAATTCCATAATATTTAAACCAAAATCTTTTATGGTAGTCTTTTTATTTTTTTTAATTCCAATTTTTATGGAACGTACATTTAGTGTTTTCACTACATTTATATATACACTGGTGGTCAAAATCAAAGCAACCGAAATATGAGTTACTTCACTCCTTGGAATTGTTTTGAGTAAAATAAATTACAAAATTGCCGAATTTTGTATCGTTTGTATTTTTTTTTTCGTTTCTAAGAGAATAAGAAATCAAATCGAAAGGGACTATACTAAAATGCTGACCGATGAGATCAAATTTAAGCCCAATCGGTTATGTGATTTTGTACTAGGTAAATTTAAATACATTATTCTGGTTTCTAATGTGCCAAGAAATCGAATCCTGTGGATCCGTTGAATGGGGGCTACATAAACCGTGGATCTACGCTAGCCCTGTAGGTGTGAATGGTTCTATGTATTTTGTCATATTTCGTCCCAATTGGTTGAAATTGTTGGCTTCTATGACGTAAATAAATTCGATTGGAATTCTTCTATGAGGATTATTCCAAGCTATGGACCACTATGGCCCATTTTCAATCATAAGAAACTGATATGTGTAAAATATGTTCCATCAAGATTGATTATTATTGCGGTTCAAGAATGTGCATATTTCATAATGAGAACGACCTACAATATTTTATTTTTATATTAATGTTGAGGAAAATATCTGTGTTTGAAACATGCCCTTCGGCCGGAAAAATCTCAGAAGCTGTATGAAACTGGTAGATTTTTGTGTAGACGTTTTTTTGACGATATCAAAATTTTATTTTGACGATTTGATAAATCTAAGTTTAATTCCTTTTTTGGTTAAAAAAATATATTCCAAAAAGTAGCTTTTCTTTATTTTTTCGATAAAAAGTGTGCTTAAATGTCAAAGATAACCAGTAAGGAAAGGCTAAAGTCGGGCGGGACCGACTATATAATACCCTACACCACCCTGCAAATGTGTAATATCTATAGCATATATATATCGTCGGTGCGCCCACGAAAACTCCTATGTGTTTTGTTACTAGTTTTCAGGAGAGATAAATAACGTTGCTATTTCGTCAAGTCGCGATATTTTAAATATCTCAGATTTTTTAATTTTTCTTTTAATTATTTACCACCATTATATCATAACAAAAATCGTATATGTGAAAATCCCATGACGTTGTAAATTGTTTTCATGAAAATCGACACATAGGATGTTTTGTTTGGAGCATTTTAAATATTTATAAAACAAAAAAATTACACATAGGAGTTTTGATATTTCAAAGTTCAAAGCGTATCTCAGGCAAACGAAAGTTGGCCTGGATAGTGGCTAAAAACGGCTAATGAGGTTTTGTACAAAATCACCCCCTCTACTCAGATGTGAAGAAATCTCAATCTGATCTGTTTCCTTTCGCGAGTTATCGCGATAAAAACAATTTTTAACCAAAAAACCGAACTTTATTACATTGAATCGCGGAAATTTAAAACTATAACATAATTTCTTATAGATATGAACATTTGTAAGACGCTTTGTAATGTCCGCGATATTTGCTATATTATTCTAGCGAAATTTTTGTAATCCAAAAATTCGACTTACACCGCTAAATTTTTAAAAAAAATATTATTGCGAATTTATTAAAATTAATATATTTACATTCTATGATTTCTGAGGGATAGATTGGCACTAGCATTTCCGCCATAAACATCCCGCGACGAATACATTTCGAACAAAAAACATTTAAGTTCAGAATTATTTAACTATATAATGCTATTATTACGCGAACGGTCAGTCCTAGGAAAAAGTGGTCAAAGAAAGTTTGGGAGATATTAAAAACCACTAAAAGTATTTCTTTAACAAAAAAAAAATTATAATAATTTGGTAGGGATTTACAATGTGTCAACTCAAAATATGCCTCATATAAAGGGAAAAGCATACAAAAGTTTTAACACACTGTAAATCCTTACCAAATTACTATAAATTTTGTTTGTTAAAAAAAGTTTTGTAGTCCTTTCGCTTATCTCCCAAACTTCCTTTGACTACTTTTCCCTAGAACTTTTCGCGAGATAATAGCATTATATAGTAAAATAATTCTGAAATATTTTTTTTTGTACAAAATTTATTCGTCGAGGGATATTTTTCGCGAAAATGTTGATATTAATCTATTCCTCAGAGATTATAGAATGCAAATATGTTAATCTTATTAATATTTTAGGAAAAATTTGGCGCCGTAAGTCGATTTTATGGATTACACAAAATTCGCAATATAAAACCAGTAAGGAAAGACAGAAAGTCGGGCGGAGCCGACTATATAATACCCTACACCTACCTACCAATGCGAAAATGGGCATTGCGATAAGAATTTGGCAGTGTTCATACATGTAATAAGCAAACTCTCTCTGCCGATTTTCGTACTGATCGGATATAAAACACGGTTTCTACAGCGCTTACATGTCAAATCGGGTGTAACATATATATTGGGACTATGTTAAAATCTGAACCGGTTTTTCCCGAATTTGGCAGTGTTCATACATGTAATAAGAAAACTCTCTCTGTTAAATTTCGTACGGATCGGATATAAAACACGATTTCTACAGCGCTTAAATGTTAAATCGGGTGAAACATATATATGGTGGCTATATCTAAATCTGAACCGATTTTCCCCGAATTTGGCAGTGTTTATTCATGTAATAAGAGAACACTCTGTTAAATTTCGTACTGATCGGATATAAAACACGATTTCTACAGCGCTTAAATGTTAAATCGGGTGAAACATATATATGGTGGCTATATCTAAATCTGAACCGATTTTCCCCGAATTTGGCAGTGTTTATTCATGTAATAAGACAACTCTCTCTGCCAAATTTCGTACTGATCTGATTTAAAATACAGTTCCTACAGCGCTTACATGCCAAATCGGGTGAAACATATATATGGGGGCTATATCTAAATCTGATCGGATTTTCTCCGAATTTGGTAGTGTTCATTCACGTAATAATAAAACTCTCTCTGCCGAATTTCATAAAGATCGGATGTAAAATGTGGTTTCTACGGCGCTTGCATGTCAAATCGGGTGAAACATATATATGGGGACTATATCCAAATCTGAACCGATTTTAACCAATTTCAATAGGGATCGTCCTTGGGCCAAAAAAAGAGCACTATGCTAAATTTCATCACAATCGGACCATAAATACGACCTGCACTTTGATTACAAGAATACATGGACATACGGACAGACAGACGGACAGACAGACGGACAGACAGACGGACAGACAGACAGACGGACATGGCTAAATCGACACAGAAAGTGATTCTGAGTCGATCGGTATAATAAATGGGTCTATCTCTTCTCCTTTTAGGTGTTACAAACAAATGCACAAAGTCATAATACCCTGTACCACAGTGTGGTGTAGGGTATAATCATGGCAAATGTCGCGGACGTTAAAAAGCGTCTTGCAAATAATCATATTTAAAGGAAATTGTGTTACAGTTATACATTTCCGCGGTTTTCTTTACAAATCAAAGCTGTTAATTTTGTTTTGAGTAAAAGGGCTGTTTTCGCGATAACTCGCGAATGGAAGCAGATCCAATTTTGATCTATTCATTGTCGAATAGAGGGAATGATTCTGAAAAAAACCTCATTAGCCGTTTTTTGTCGTGAATCTAAGACAACCTTCTATCCCTTGGGACAGGCTGTGCCTACAACACATAGGAGTTTTTTTCGGAGCATTGCTATAGAGGGATACACATAGGAGTTTTTGGTAACTTCGGAACCGGTCAAGATAGCGCAAAATGCTTTGGTGGGTAGTCGTTTAACCGCTAGGACGTTCTAATTCGACAATAAAAAAAATCGAAAAATTACACATAGGAGTTTTTGTCGGCGCACCGACGATATGTAATATATATAATATATATATGTAATGTATATAGCAGATACATTGGAATAATTCGTTTCCTTTCAGGTAAGAAAGTACTTAGATCCCCCGCCACGTCAAGGCTTATTCCTAGGAGGAGTTAAATATGCGGAATGGATTTAAAAATCTTTATAGTAATAAAGATTGCCCATTCGACATATTTGTTTCTTCTACAGACTTCTCTCTGCCGAATTTCGTACTGATCGGATTGTTTGGGGCCGTACCTGGCTCCCGGTGGGGTTTCGCTGGTTCTCGGGGATGTAGGGTACGTCTCCGGTCTGCTCCTCGGTCGTATGTCTCTCCCCTCGGCGGTGGGGCAACTCCTTCAGTCTCTGGCTTGGCTGAACGTCTCCCCTCGGCGGTGGGGTCCGTTCCCTCGGCGGTGGGAACACGGAAACCTTTGGGTGGACGAGCTCCTCGTCCGATCTGGAGAGCCACCTGTGGCTTGCCGGCCTTTTGTTAGGCTTTTGCCGGCTTTTGCACACGAGTATGTGTGTGTGTGTGGCGGTGGCGGTTTTTTATTTCACCTTTTTTGTTTGGTTTTATTTTTCGTTTATTGTCTTATATTTTCCTTTTTTATTTAATTAAAACACTTTTTTATTTCAGTTTTCACAACTTTATTTCACTTATTCAGTTCACAAAATAGTTGATTTCTAGTTTTATTTTTGATGTGTGGCTCTGTTGGTTGTAGTAAAACGAATAAATTAATTATAAAAACCAGAGTCACACATCACCTTTTTTCCACCGCGGCCGCCGCACCGTACGAATTTACCGCCGATGACATCATACCAGCTTGAACCTCCTTACACGAGGCGAATCATAAAAGCGTCCCATACACGCCACCAAACAAAGGGGGCATTCACACGACGTTTGACGTACAACTTTTTAGAGCGTCACAAAGACGTCGTATCACTTCCTAGAGCTGCGCTATGTGATAAAATACATGTGATTCTATCACATAACACAGCTCCATCAGTGAAAACGTGGGTTTGATAGTGACTGCTACCGAGTTGGACGGCAAATCGCCTCGTGTGAAACGTCCCTTGAACTTAAGGACGGTGGAATTACATGGCGATCGGCGCGGACAACTGGGTGGAAACGTATACATGTTCGCATAGACGCGATTAGTACCAGTGACGTTTCGTAACGCAACGGGGTCGCAAAGAGACCGTAAGAACCCGTAACTGACGTAAACGGTAAAAATGGTACAAAATCGATTGGAAACCACCACAATGATACGATGAACCACGAATAAGGCGGAAACGTAACATTGTGGTACCAATCGCGCCTTTTGTGAAGCGAACATTCCGCCCGCCTTGCACCAATGTGCAAAACAATCAGGGAGTGCTTACTCTTCAGATTTCTCTCGTGAGTTAATTCAAATGAACATAGAAAAAACACCATCAAACCAGACGGGAATGACAGACATGTTCTTTTTCGATTTCTCAAGAGACCTGGCGAGGAGTAAACATTCCCTTAGGCAAGTTCATGCTGGAGGGGTGGCAAATGGGTCATAACCCAGCAAGGAAAATTCAATAATACCCTCCAATATGCACTTGACCTGGGCGCCTACAATAAAACTATCGAATTAATACACTAGTTTAACGTCTAATGACTAAAATGACTTAAGTCTAGTTTTTTAATTCAATGAGATGAATGAGATAAGTAATATAGCGACACTTTCATCCCTGGGAGCCGCGATTAAAAGGAAACTTAAGCTACTTTGTATTTCAGGATTTCAAATTCATATTGAGGTAAAAAAAAAGACTTGTTGATACAAGTGAGATCCTTAGAGGAAAAGAAAAAGACACTTAATGCGGTCCCAGGAGATGAAAGTGTTTTACAACAAAAAAATATAAGAGTAATTCAGTCTTTTCAGTAAGATACTTAACAAAATAGTTCAAAAATAAGGACGACAAAGTCTTCTGAGCCACGTGATGTCATCATAGGGTTTACTGCTGCTCCTCGAGCTGAGCCAACTCTTCATCCGTTGGTGGTTCTAGCTCCCGGTGTCCTTCGCCAAAGAAAACTGGTCCAAAAATGGAAAATTGGATGGCGCACTGACCTGGAGGAGTAATGGCTGCTCCCTTCAACACAGCTCCAAGAGCGTCTGCCCCCAAAAGAAGTTTGTAGGGGTATGGGATGAACCAGTTCTGGTCAGCTAAGTGGGCGTTTCCCACCACAGGGTGGCGGAGCGTCCACATCGTGTCTACACGGTGCCGAGGAGTGGGACCAAAACGTGTGTCAACCACAGCACATTTAATGTCGACCGGGTCCCTTTCGAAAAGGCGATGTTTGAGGGTTACCACAGTGTAGCCTTTGTTTATACGACAGTGGTACTCTTCCGCTGCGTCGAGGGTGATGGACGACCGCGCCACATTTGGGTCAATCTTCAACCGTATTAGTTTGCTCCAGCCAGAGTTGTCGGGGTACAAGCGTGCCATTGCCGTCATTGAGAGCCAAGCCGTGTTCGGTCCTCTGGGGTGTAGAAGCGTGTTGTGCTGGCTTCTACACAAACGACAGCTGGACTCATTAGGACAGTCGCGTCTCTCGTGGGTTTGGGCAAGGCAGCTTGTACACAGCTTGAGCTCCACTGCTTTGTCGCGGCGGCTGGAAGGTTCAAGCACCAAAAAACGGGTGCAGTCTCGAATGGCATGGAGACGACGGCACATGGGACACGGGAACCGCTCGTTGAAAAAGCACGACGCCATGGTTTTGTTCTCTGCAAAGACAGAATATTATTAAACGTTCTCAGGTAGACAAGGGCATGGGGAGCGGAAGCAACAGTAGAAAAACAACCCTATTTATGAACCACGTGGTAGTAGAACCATTTTATGAATGGGCCTAGTAATTAAACCGTTTTGAGTCTTGAGCTCAGCTACTCGAACTCGGTTGTCAGGGCCACAAAATACTTTTGTGACGCGACCAAGACGCCATTCGGTTGGACAGACTTGCTCGTGCCGTATAACAACAAGGTCGTCGACCTGAATATCGACCTGAGGGACTTTCCACTTGTTCCTTTTGTTCAGCTCAACGAGATACTCTTTTTTCCATCTACGACACAACTCAGCCTGGGTCGCTTTAACTTTTCGCCACCTATTTATTACAGAATCAATTGGAGACACTTCCTCAGGTTCTGCGGGGGATAGAATCGGAGCGCCGATCAGGAAATGACCAGGGGTAAGAGCTGACAGATCATCGATATCGTTAGACAGAGAACCGAGAGGACGAGAGTTGAGACACGCTTCTATGCTAGACAAGAGAGTCGAAAACTCCTCGAACGTGAATTTGAGCTGACCACTAACTTTTTTGAGATGAATCTTGAAGCTTTTTACTCCGGCCTCCCACAGACCTCCCATGTGAGGTGCGCCAGCTGGAATAAAGTGCCACGAAAGTTGTTGTTGCCCATATTTTGAGACCACTTCGTCTCTCAATTCTTTGACACGAGCCTTGAAGTTGACATCGATTTGGCGAGCAGCACCAACAAAGTTTCTACCGTTGTCCGAATACATTTTACTTGGACAGCCGCGACGAGCCACAAATCTCGCAAAGGCGCCCACGAATGCGGGAGTGGAAAGGTCGCTCACAGCCTCTAAATGGATGGCCTTGGTCGAAAAACAGACGAAGAGACACACGTAGCCTTTCGTGATTCTGCAAAAACGTCCTGTGAAACTTCTAATGTCGAATGGGCCAGCAAAATCGACTCCTGTATTAGTGAAAGGGCGACTGAAACTAACTCTTTCTTCCGGAAGTACTGACATTATCTGATTTTGACACCTTTTCTTGTAGATGACACATTCCTTGCAGTTTCGAATGTGATGTTTTACCAAGTTTTTGACCTTTAAAATCCAACATTCTAAACGGATCGTATTTAGGACAAGTCGGGGGCCACCATGAAGAGTTAATCGATGAATAAAGTCCACGTATAAGCGTGATAATCTACTTTCGTATGGAAGTATTACCGGGTGACGTTCATTATAGGACAAACTGTTGGTCGAACCTAGACGACCATTAGCTCGTATAACGCCATGTTTGTCCATAAACGGAGTAAGCGTCAATAAGGGGCTTGAAGAGCTGATTTTCTGGTTTCTACTGAGACACGAATGATCTTCAGGAAAATGTCGAACTTGAGCCAACCAGAAAAGACGATTCCGAACAAAAGTCAACTCCTCAGCAGAAATACGGACCGAATCATGAGCGACAACAATACCCTTTTTAAGTCTAGCATTGCGAAAAAATCTGAAAACATAGGCAAGCACATGAATAGCTCTCGACAGCGATGAAAAACGGTCTAAAATGTCGTCATCTGACCCTGCTCTAGCAACAAAAACTTGTGGTCCTCTGGACTCTTCTGACGTCTCAAATTCTCTAGTTGATACGGGCCACAAAGACTTCCCTAGCCCAAGCCATTCTGGGCCGTGCCACCACAAACTATTACCTTTCAAATCCGAAGGGATCAGCCCCCGGGTTGCTAGATCAGCAGGGTTAAAACTAGAAGCAACGTGATACCAAGACTTATTTCCAACCGTTTCAAGTATAGTAGCGATTCTATTGGCCACAAAAGTCTTCCACGTACACGGTGGTTTTTTGAGCCACGCCAAAACAATTGTGGAATCGGACCACAAATACAAAGGTACATTTTTGGCGTCAAATTGAGAAGTCATCGAATCTACCAATTCCGCTAGAAGTACCGCTCCACACAATTCTAGACGAGGAAGAGATGGTTTCTTGATTGGAGCCACTTTTGTCTTGGCCACCAACAAGTTAGTCAAAACCTGACAGTCTATCTGAACCCTTACATACAACGTCGCAGCATACGCAGCCTCAGAGGAGTCACAGAAACCATGGTACTCAATATCACAACTTGGAGAATATTGAATCCACCTTGGTATAGTGATATTGTCTATATCATTATATTTCGAGACGAAATTCTTCCACTTTTGAAGAGCAATGGGCCTAATTTCATCATCCCACTCAATCTTATCGAGCCACATCTCCTGCATTATGATTTTCGCTGTTATAATGACTGGTGCCAGCCAGCCGGCTGGATCAAACAGACGCGCTATCAATGAAAGAACCTGCCTCTTTGTATACGTTTTTCTCTCCTCCATTTTCTCGGTGACAAAGTAGAAAAAGTCCTCTGCAGCATTCCAACGTACCCCTAATGTCTTCGCAGTACTTTTATCATCCAGACACAGAAAAGTAGAACTTAACAAATGTTCTGTGGGCAACCCTAGCAGTATTTCGCTCCTATTGGAAGTCCACTTTCGCAACTCGAACCCTGCCGTCTTCAAAATACCGACCAATTGATCTCGAGCCACTAAAGCATCAGAAATACTATGAGTCCCCACTAAAGCGTCATCTACGTACATCGAGCCACGAAGGAGATCAGCTCCTATAGGAAAATTAAGTTCCTCATCGTCGGCTAATTTATGTAGAGTTCTAAGGGCCAAATAGGGAGCACAACATACACCAAAAGTCACAGTTTTTAACTCATAGTCCTCAATTTCATCGGTTACAGAACTCCTATAAACAATCCTCTGAAAGCGGGTATGATTAGGATTCACCAAAACCTGCCTATACATTTTGGCAATGTCTGCATTAAAAACAAACTTGAAGAAGCGCCACTTTAAAACAAGGGCCGCTAAATCTGCTTGTAAAATAGGTCCTACATATAACAAATCGTTGAGACTTATACTGCTGGACGACGAACTTGAAGCATTGAAGACAACTCTTAATTTCGTTGTTGTACTTTCTTCCTTGAACACGCCATGATGTGGCATATAGTAACAAGGACCTTTTTCCAGCTTCTCAACTTTCTGCATGTGACCTAAAAGCTCATATTCTTTTATGACCTCGTCATACTGAACTTTCAATTCCGGTTTCCTCAATAAAGACCTCTCATTTCTCAAAAATTGACTCATAGCAGTATACCTATTTGGACCTATTTTCGAGAAATCAGACTTAAAAGGCAGATCTACTACATATCTGCCATCAGAGCGACGCAAAGTTGTTGAACCATAAATTTGTTCACACTTTTTGTCCTCTTCTGAAAGTATTCTCTTCCTGGAAACCTCTTCTATTTCCCAAAATTTTGTTAACTGGTCATCTATAGATACTGACGTGAAATGAGAGACTCGGGCTACAGGAGATTGAACCTTATCTGTAGCTGGACCAGTAACTATCCAACCAAAAATAGTCTCTTGTGCCACCAGCGATCCAAAGATACCATGTTGTACACCACCTCGTAAAATGGTCGGATATAAGTCACCCCCAAGAAGCATGTCTATCGCACTACTCTTATAAAACTCTGGATCCGCATAATCCAGGTTGGGCAACTGTATATCTCCAGAAACACAAAACGACTGCGTTGGAATATTGCCAGTGACATTTGATACTACTAACGCCTCAATTTTTATCGAAATGTTGGGATTTATTATCGAACTGATCACAAACTTGGCCATTTTATCTGATTTGCTAACCAATTCACCTCCCAAACCCGTCACTTCCGCAGATACAGCAACTGTGGGCAACTTGAGCAACTTTTGAATTTTCCCTGAGATGAAACTTTCATCCGAACAAGGGTCTATCAAAGCACGTACTCTATATATTGACCCTAAATGATCTATATTAACCCATGCTGTCGCAAGCATCACTTTTTTAGAAACAGAAGTGTGCAGTGTTTGCACGGTATTATTCGAATTCGAATTAGTGGACTGTATATTTTGACCTCTTGAAGTGCTCGGAAAATTGGACAACAAATTGCCTTGAACCACTGTTCCTGTTTGCGCCTGAGTCCTATTGAAATCCCTATGTAGCAAATTATGATGCTTACCTTGACATTTCGAGCAACCATTCTGACTTGGACAACTATTATACATGTGTCCTAACTTCAGACAGTTGAAACAATATTTAAATTTTCGAAGTGTTGAAGCTCTATTCTTCTGATCCATATTCAGAAATTTATGGCAAGTACTGATGGGGTGAGAATCCTTACATAACTTACAACGAGCCACGTCGGATGTTGTATGATGTGCCTTAGACTTCTTTACTTTTGTGCTAGTCTGATGTGTCTTCCTTACTAATCTGTCTGAACTACTGGGCCACTGGTTAGTCGTGTTTAAAATATCCGAAACACTCTCTAACGCATGAAACCTATCAGTCAAAAAGGAATCAAGATCACTCCACTTAGGAATCTCAGTTTTATTCTTGATCGACTGTTCCCACAAACCCAATGTCTGTTCGGACAACCTAGCTGAACAAAGAAACACGAATATCGGATCCCATGAACTAATATCCACTTTGAACAACTTTAGCACTGACATAATATTGTTGATTTCTCTCTGAAGCCTTTTAATCTCTTGAAAAGAATCCTTCTGACATGGCGCCATATTGAACAACAACCTCAATTGTGTGTTCACTAAAACCCGCTTGTTCTCGTACTGATTCTTCAAGTTTGACCAAGCAATATCAAAATTCTCAGCCGTAAGAGCTACGTTTCTATTAATCTCCCTGGCCTCACCATCAGTCTTCTGAAAAAGGTAGAACAACTTCTCAACCGCACTAAGTCTGGAATTGTTTATGAAGATCGCAGTAAACATGTCCCTAAATGTGGGCCACGAAATGTAGTCTCCTTTGAAAATGCCAGTATCACATGGAGGAACATGCACGGAAAAGTCTTGCCTTGGACCTACTTTGTCCTTAGGGCCACTATCGGATAAAACCTGCTTTGATTTCGCTATCAGGTTAACACATCTGATATATATTTTGTGAACCTGATTATGCTTCGCATGAATTTTCTTCTTTTCAGTCGCCTCTGAACAGTATTCCTCATAAATCGTCTTGTATTTTACCCAAAGCATTTCCAACTCGTTCCTCTCACAATCTATCGCTTCCTTAGCATAGGACGAAAAGTCTTCTTCTTTCAACCGATTCTCGAATCGGGCCACTTCATCTACTACTTCGTTAAACTTATCCCCAATCGACATATTAACGAATTAATTTAACAGAAATTATTCGAAAAATATTTCCCAATTTGAAGAAAGTTACCAGCTTCTCGGTATCACTGACCAAATGAGCAACTAATTTCTCTCAGTGTACCAAATTTTAGAAAATGTAAAATAAAATTGTCAAAAAATTATTTTACTGCAGCCTTGAGTGATGAATTTGAGAAAGGGTCAGCCTTTTCACTCTCAAACCACTCTATATCAAGTAATGATTCGTTTCTTAACAATACAGCAACCGTAAAGCCACTTGAAACCAAAGGCAACAAATCTTTCCACAAAAAAATCTGAATTTCCAATTAAAATTATTTTATTTGTATCCAAAATTATTTGTTTCGATGTGAATTTTCAAATAAAAGCAATGTCTTCAAGCTTAATTGTATTGTAGTGTGAGTCAATTTTCCAAAATTGTACAAACTCACAAAAAATCCGCAAGAAATTTCAGCTAACTCTACTTAAATTTACTCCGGAAAAGGGACAGACAATTCCGTTTAAATTTAATTTTTAAAATTCCAGAAAGATATTGGATCAGCCAACTCACAAACGGAATCGAGCAACTTTTGCCAAAAAAGTTTAAAATCTTGCAAAAACCACAATATAAAAAAATTTAATTCGATTTATTAATCCGAAAATTTTCCTCTTTGTCCCACTGTGCGATAGCAAAATCCGGAACGTTGTAAAACTGCCAAAAATTTCCAAAATTTCCAATAAGAATTGTTTTTCTGATAGAAAGAGCCACAAATTCCAATGGAAATCACGAAAAGCAACAAATTTCACAAAAAACCACAAACAAAATTCAAATGAAACACAAATGCAAAGCTAATGTTTAAAAATAGTGTAGAAAAGGGACAGCAAATTCTACACCAATATGTCCGCCACTTGTTATGTGCAAAATTTTTTAAAGATGGCTTCTATATACTTTTGTGGCGTCCTTACAATACATAGACGAATGTCTATATATGTGTGACTTGCAAATTTCGAAGCTAACCTCAAAAAAACACTGTCTTAAACACACTATTTCTTTTATAAAACGACCTCGAAGCAACTTTATTTAGAACACTTTTTTAAGAAAAACACCAAAAAAATGTATTACGCACCTTTATTCCTGTCTTACGGGCGAAGGACCAATGTTTGGGGCCGTACCTGGCTCCCGGTGGGGTTTCGCTGGTTCTCGGGGATGTAGGGTACGTCTCCGGTCTGCTCCTCGGTCGTATGTCTCTCCCCTCGGCGGTGGGGCAACTCCTTCAGTCTCTGGCTTGGCTGAACGTCTCCCCTCGGCGGTGGGGTCCGTTCCCTCGGCGGTGGGAACACGGAAACCTTTGGGTGGACGAGCTCCTCGTCCGATCTGGAGAGCCACCTGTGGCTTGCCGGCCTTTTGTTAGGCTTTTGCCGGCTTTTGCACACGAGTATGTGTGTGTGTGTGGCGGTGGCGGTTTTTTATTTCACCTTTTTTGTTTGGTTTTATTTTTCGTTTATTGTCTTATATTTTCCTTTTTTATTTAATTAAAACACTTTTTTATTTCAGTTTTCACAACTTTATTTCACTTATTCAGTTCACAAAATAGTTGATTTCTAGTTTTATTTTTGATGTGTGGCTCTGTTGGTTGTAGTAAAACGAATAAATTAATTATAAAAACCAGAGTCACACATCACCTTTTTTCCACCGCGGCCGCCGCACCGTACGAATTTACCGCCGATGACATCATACCAGCTTGAACCTCCTTACACGAGGCGAATCATAAAAGCGTCCCATACACGCCACCAAACAAAGGGGGCATTCACACGACGTTTGACGAACAACTTTTTAGAGCGTCACAAAGACGTCGTATCACTTCCTAGAGCTGCGCTATGTGATAAAATACATGTGATTCTATCACATAACACAGCTCCATCAGTGAAAACGTGGGTTTGATAGTGACTGCTACCGAGTTGGACGGCAAATAGCCTCGTGTGAAACGTCCCTTGAACTTAAGGACGGTGGAATTACATGGCGATCGGCGCGGACAACTGGGTGGAAACGTATACATGTTCGCATAGACGCGATTAGTACCAGTGACGTTTCGTAACGCAACGGGGTCGCAAAGAGACCGTAAGAACCCGTAACTGACGTAAACGGTAAAAATGGTACAAAATCGATTGGAAACCACCACAATGATACGATGAACCACGAATAAGGCGGAAACGTAACATTGTGGTACCAATCGCGCCTTTTGTGAAGCGAACACGGATATAAAATACGGTTTCTACAGCGCTTACATGTAAAATCGGGTGAAACATTTATATGGGGGCTATATCTAAATTTGAACGGATTTTCTCCGAATTTGGTAGTGTTCATTCACGTAACAAGAAAACTATCTCTGCCGAATTTCGTACATATCGGATATAAAATACGGGTTCTATAGCGCTAACATGTCAAATAGGGTGAAACATATATATGGGGACTATATCTAAATCTGAACCGATTTTCCCCGAATTTAGCAGTGTTCATTCATGTAATAAGGGAACTCCCTCTGCCAAATTTCGTACTGATCTGATATAAAATACAGTTTCTACAGCGCTTACATGTCAAATCGGGGGTAACATATATATGGGGGCTATATCTAAATCCGAACCGATTTTGATCAATTTCAATTGAGATCGTCCTTGGGCGATCATCACAATCGGACCATAAATACGACCTGCACTTTGATTACAAAAATGCATGGACAGACAGACGGACATGGCTAAATCGACTCAAAAATTGATTCTATGACGAACGGTATAATAAACTATGGTTCTATCTCTTCTCTTTTTGGGCGTTACAAACAAATGCACAAAGTCATAATACCCTGCACCACAGCGTGATGTAGGGTATAAAAATGTATGGATAAATGTCGAAAATATAACCCATTTGCTAGGAGTAAAAGAATTTCAACAAAATCCTGTTTTAAACCCTCAATATCGTAAACCAGAGTATTGTATTTGTAACAATTTGTAAACTTGTATAATTTGTGTGGAAATGGTTTTAAGAATATATTACGTACGCTGAAAAAAATAGGTTTGGTGAAATGTGGTATCATATTCTGCGTGGTGAATAGTACTAGCTCGGTCTTCATGGGGTTGATGCCTAGCCCATTGGTCGTTGCCCACCTAGATAGCCTCCTAAGAGCACCCTGAATAAGATCAGTGATAGTCGGAAGAAATTTGCCTACAACTATGATGACAACATCATCTGCGTAGGCGATAACTTTCACTCTTTCTTCCTCCATTTAGTACCACGAGCCACATGGGAGGTGACGTACCCCTCCTTGAAGAATTCCTCTGGTTACCATCTTCCTAACGGAGCGCTCGGCAAGTGATGCGTTGATGATTCTGCTGATTGAATCAATCCAATTAACCAGAAGAGGGGGAATGTCCACATTCATTAAGGAGTTATGTATCGATTCCCATTTCACATTATTGATGGCTCCTTCTATGTCTAGGAAAGAAGCCAAAGTGTATTGGTTTTTTCCTAAATTACCCTCAATATAACCCACAACGTCATGAAGAGTACTGTCGACAGAGCGACCCTTGACGTACGAATGTTGACTACTGCTGATTAAAGATGTGTGTAATCGATCCCTGATATAGATGTCAATCAGTCTCTCCAAAGTTTTCAGTAAAAACGATGAGAGACTGATTGGTCTGTAGTCCTTAGGCATTGACTGACAAGCTTTTCCAGCTTTGGGGAAAACTACTCTCACGTCACGGCATGTGGAGGTAATGAAAATCTTCAGTAGGCACTCCCTAAAAATTGTTAAGAGTAAGCATATCGCTCTATACCCTGCGTTTTGTAGCATGATATGTCATTTGGTCCATTCGATTTGAAGGGTTCGAAGGAATTAATGGCCTATAGTATTTTCTCCTTGGTTACTAAACTTTTGACAATCTCTGTGTTCTGTACAGTTATTAGGACATGTATCCCGGATCAGGTTCGAACACCCGGGAAAGTGTGTCGTTGTCAGGAGGTCCAGGGTATCAGAGCTAGACTCAGTCCAGCTTCAAAAAAATTAAAGATAGTACATTTCCTACTAAAATTATAAATTATTTACTTAATATTAAGAAACTTTTTCATTGGCTCGAAATCATTGCCACTGTCTTTAAAGATAGTAAATATTTTTTCTGTTTAGAAAAATTAAAAAAACAAATTCTAATCAAATATCCGTTACATATGACGTTATTTGTTATGGTCAACACATTACAAAAGTAGTCCATAGTTAGAATTTTTGCTTAGTTGGTTTTTAAAATAAAGTTTGTTTAAATTAGACCACATCTCGAGTTAACAAATTTGAATTATGCTTACATAAATTTTCATAAAATCGGTTACATATTTTAAATGCATTAGCCTGAAGACGAAAATTCTCAGAAAACTTACCACCAGCTCTGATGTATCATAAATAAGAAATGTAGAACTCATCTGCAAAAAGAAAGAGAAATTGTACCACACAAATTGTGGTGGCTGTACATACAGATTTTTTCAACGATTCAGTGTTAAAGTGATTGTCTGCGTCATCGGACGTCTTTCAGAAAAATTAATGGTGTTTTCTTTTGTGCCAAAATATGCTACATTTTTTCTGCTTTTCGCCCAAAAAAATGCTTTGTTGTTTGTATACTCGTAGTTTTGTTTTTATACCGATTTCACATAGAAGCAATGAATTGTATGTATTTGATTGGTGTAATATATAATTACATTAATTTATAGAATTATTTGAATAATTTATAGTTTAGTATAGTTTGCTACAGTTCAATGAAATTTTGACATTAATTTAATGTAATAAGTGCATCATGTCAAAGAAGTTTTTCATATTTATACCCTCACTTTAGTGTGACGAGGGTATATATCATTTGCTACGAAAAAAAGTGTAACACATAGAAGGAGTGATCTAAGACCCTAAGTATGTTCGGCGGATATTCGTTTTGCGTCATTTTAAGTCGAATGAGCAATGTCCGTCCGTCTGTCTGTCTGTCTATCTGTCTGTCTGTCTGTCTGTCTGTGTGTCTGCTGGCTGGTGCGCATGATAACTCTCGAAAGGAGTAACCGATTGACTTCAAATTTGGTACGTGGTAATATTTTTTTCTATCTCCGGCTAAGTTCGAAGATGGGCCATATTGGTCCACTCCTTCTAGTACCTCCCCCACAAAGTGTTAAAATGTTGTGAAATATTGAATCTTTAATAATTGCTATACTACTTATTCGAATCTTCTGAAATTCCACACATAGCATTAGTTTATTAGTCGCTATCAACTCGAGAAAAATGGGCCATGTTGCTACGCCCCTTTTGGTACCTCCCACACAAATGCACCATTTTGCACCAAAAGTTAACAGCTTATAACATTAATACCAGTGCATAAAAATACTTGAAATTTTGTACAGTGTAATGCTTTCATAGTGCCTACAGTCCAGTGAACAATGGGTGTCATATGCACGCCCCTTTTGGTACCTGTTACACAAAGGTACCATTTTGTACCAAAAGATAACAGCTTATAACATTAATACCAGTGTATAAAAGCACTTGAAATTTTGTACAGTGTAATGCTTTTATAGTGTCTTTTGCACTGTGAAAAACGGGCGCTATTGCCACGCCCCTTTTTGTACCTCCCACACAAAGGTACCATTGTGCACAAAAAGTTAAGAGCTCACAGCATGAGTACCAATGCACGAAAATGCAACAACATTTTGCACAGTGTAACGCTTTTGAAGTCCCTATATCCCTGTAAAAAATGACCGTTATCACCACGCCCCTTTTTGTACCTCCCACACAAAATGGCCAAATCATACCAAATTTAATATCTCATAACGTAAATATACCAGTGCAAAAAACGCTTATAATTCGGCGCAGTGCATTGTATTTAAAGAATCTACTATTCAGAGAAAAATAGGTGTATTTGTTAAAAACATTCTGGTACCTCCCATACAAATTGACAGAATAATTCGTTTAATATTCCATATTACATTACTCACAAAGTGAGGGTATACCTTAGTCGGTTTACCCGACTGAAACTTTCTTACTTGTTTCGATGTACATATTGCTTCGAATTGATGTAAAAATAACATTAATTTGAAGTACGTTTTTCATGAAAAGAAGGAATTATTTACTTCAATTCAAAGAAAATTGGACGTTAAATTAATGTAATATGTACTTCAAACTGATGTCAAATATTCATTGAATCAATGTAATTTTTCGAAGAACTATTGATGAAACGTTTTACATCAAACCAATGAAAAGTGTTGTAGGTTGAAAAACAAAGAAAAGTTTCATCAAACCAAGGTAGGAATTCATCAGAATGAAGATAATTATTTTTATTTTATTTTTTTTAAGATCACGTCCGCGTATCTTTGTGTGTAGCTGTTCTCAATCTAAGTTTTTATCAAATTTCGAAACAATAAATAGAATTCGATTTGGTCTGTTAGTATCAGAACTTTCAAATATTTCATGACAAATTCGAATGCCAAAAACAGAAATGATCATTTGGCCACTTTCAAATCCGTATGTGGCCTGACATCTTATATAGCGGACCGTTTTTCATTGGACTCATCGGCGAGACAAAAATAAAAAGAAACACGGATCGCAGAAGAAATGTGTGAATATGTTTATCATTTAATTTCCTGTTTGTATGTTATTTAACATGCGTTACAAATCAATCATACCCCCAGACGATGGCATGGAAGCTTACAAACAATATCACTCATTATTTAAAATTACTTCGTTTGTTGTTGCTGTCGATGGTCATGATGATGACGATGAAGACGCTGTAGATGATGCTGATGCCGTTGACTACAGTCAATGTTTCCTTTCGCAGCTATCAATCTTTTTGTTGTATTTTCATTTTGAAAATCAAATAAAATTTCAATTCAATTGCAATGCGTGTGAATGTCTGCTGCGTCTTAGTTTATACGTCGAGCAAAGCGTACAATCATCGATCGGATGAATCGGTGGTCCGCCGACCGCGTCTCCAGCATATCGACCAATCGATGGTGAGCGAGCGGCTGTAACAATTTTGTACGCACTTTTAAGAGTTGCTGTACATCTGGTACGACTGCAACAAACACATGTACGTCTCACACGGTGCGCTTGCTATGTGTGTTCGCCTCGTTCATAGGCAATGTACATATGTGCCTATCTTCCTATGCGACTGCGCGAATTTGTTCCCTCTGACCGACGATTGACTGGCTCATTTGTGAAGCTGCGCTTCACGTTTCGATCATGTACTGTGATCATCAGCAGCAGCAATAGGTCGCATTTGTGTAGCGTGTGGAAATCAATTAAATATAATTCTCACGACCACAAGTGACACGCCACATAGTCCAGAAATCGATCGTTATACTTTGGCTTCACGTTTAGCGTTGTTGCTGTTGTTGTTTCATTCGAATGTCTGTGGTCATTTCCACTTCATCATCAGCGGCTGCGCGTCTTCGTCTTCCATGAAGTCTCCACCTCTTGTCGTGGCACTACCTCAACTTCTATGTCTATCTGTGCTGTGTCCATTGGTTAGCTTCTTCGATTTGCCAGATTTCTAACAAATCTTCTGTTGTTTTATACTCAGCTATACCTATCTATTTATATTTATTGTTTAACGCGTTTGCTATTCGCTTTGGTAAGACATTATAAAGATTGTTTGCAGCAAATGCTGTTGCATTGCATTCGAAAAGTTCATAATTTCTCTGAACGAAAAAAATCTGTTTCTGCGAATGCATAAATTCTCCCCTTTCGATGGAACAAGTGCTGCTACACCGTTCAATGAGCATTATCAGATAATGTGTAAAATTTGTAAGAAAAACAAACATTAAATTAACAGTGCAGACAATTGTCTACTTCCTCGATCAGGTGGAGACATAGAGTCTGTGCACGTAGGACCGGAACAAATTTGTGGACATAACTATTCGCGTTTTAATTTTTTTAAGAAACTTCATTTATGTATATGTTGATGCACAAAGAAATATATCGACATATTTGAATTGGAATAAAATATGTATTTAAGGAAGAATATTAATATGAAATGATCGTATTCACATATAAGCATCCACACATAAGAAGTGAGAAAATATCAGTTGTTTGAACCCTAATAACTTTACGAAAAATAAAGTATGGAATTTTGGGAAATTCTAGGACGAGTTGAAATTGTTTTAACCGATTCAATAAGCAAATCTACCACAGTTCCGCACCAACTATGTTCTTCTTACACTCCTTATGCACACACCACGGCGATCTTTTTGAACGTTTTTTAATTTAAAAGAGAACTGGATGTAGGAATATATATTACGAATCCACAAAACTATTACTGACTATTACTTTTTAAAGCTAATTTCATAACAATGTTTGCCGCTGTAAGTGATTCTTCGGACGGACCAATTCTCGGTAACTCTTTCTAGCATCATCCACCTGCCCATAAAATACACCAAACAGTGCATTTTTTAAATATAACGGTAGTTTTTAACGCTTTTGAAGTACCTATATCCCTGTAAAAATGGGCGTTACCACCACGCCCCTTTTTGTACCTCCCACACAAAATGGCAAATTATACAAAAATTTAAAAGCTAATAACGTTAATATAGTAGTGCACATAATCGCTTATAGTTCGGCGAAAAATAAGTGTAAATAAATATGATAAAGCCCTTCTGGTACCTCCCACACAGATTGACACATTAATTCATGTAATATTCCTATTACATTACTCACAAAGTGAGGGTTCTTATTTGTTTACAGATCGGTTGCAAAATGTTGCTTTTACGGTGCATATATGCGAAATCGGAGTTACATATATAAAGGAGCTATATGTAAATCTGAACCGATTTCTACCAAATTCAATAGGGATCGTCCTTGGGCCAAAGTTTCATTGTGATCGGACAATAATTGCGACCTGTACTTTGATAAAGAATACCTGCACAGACGGACATAGCCAAATCAACTCAGGAAATGAATCTAAGTCGATCGGTATAAGGAACGATAACTCCATCTCATCTTTTTTGGGCGCTACCAACTTTGTTATAATAAAGGGAAAAATATTTTTTTTTAAAGTTTGATTCTGTAGAAATTAAAACAAATTTTTGAATTTCAAGAGCAGTAATTGTTTTCCACGCCACAACTTTTTAAATTATGCATCGATGTTCTTGGGAATGGTATCTTTAATTCATGACAGATCCGACTTTTCGATTATGTCATAAAAGTATAACAACAGTGCATTTTTAGATTGTCCTATGGGGCTTTTATTTGAAAATTATTCAAGTTTTCTCAGAAAATATTATTTTTTCGCAATATTTTGTAAGATATCTTCGAAATCGAACGGATAGATATCTTTGGTGAACGGATAGAAATTTGTATTGTAAGAAGTTGATGTTGAATACTACTTAATTTGTAATTTTTTAAAACTTTCCTGAACCAATTTGGAGAAATGGTTCTCTAGTTACGTAATAATATGTGGTTCAACCTATTTTTTTCTAGCATAAGGGGTTGTTTCTTTGGATTCTCGCGATAAACCGTGATATTGAAAAAATAGAGAGGTTGAACCATATATTTTGGTATAACTCGAGAACCATTTATCCGAATTAAATCATGAATATTTTAAAGAATTTAAAATTAAGTAGCCTTCAGCTTCAACTTCTTACAATAGCATTTTCCATTCGTTCGGCGGTTTCGCCGATATCTTACAAATCATTGCAAAAATTCGGTAGAAGACAGTAGCCTTCAGCTTCAACTTCTTACAATAGCAATAGATATCTTACAAACATTGCAAAAATTGGATAGAAGACGATATATTTTAGTTACTTTCTGTCTATTGCAAAAATATAATTGAAACTAATACAAAAATTGGTAGAGAGTTTTAATTGCTTGGTAGAATTGACTGCAGTTTCGATAGACATCACTCTATCATCTTCAGAATTCAATAGCAATAATGTATGTCTTTAACTTAAAACAGCTGAAATACTTACACGGAGAAAAAAATATGTTAAAAATATGTTTGGATGCAATCATATATATGTTTGGGACGGGCACAATCATATATATGTTTGTGGGTTAACATATTATGTTTGCACACAATCATAATATGTTCGGGGCAAAATTCTAGCATATTAAAAAACGATATGATTGTGTCCTAACATATTTTTGGCAAAATAATATATTAGAACATATTTTTTTGAGTTTTAGAGAGTATTACTCTCTGAGAGCCCAATTATATGACTCATAATTTTGTGCAAAGAAGGGTAATATGTATATGGTAACCGTGTGTATGAGGAGGAATGGCACCGACACCAAAGGGTATTATTATTATTTGATGATGCTTACTCGCCCGGTCGAGCTTAAGGTCGGTTTTTTTATTCAATATGTGTGGTGAATGTCGAATTCAAAGAAATTAGTTGTAGTTTTAACACGTACAACAAATTCAAAATAAAAGAAAGAATATATGTTACTTCAACACATTTTATTTACAAAACTACAATACTGACGCCGTTTTATTGCCCCACATAAATTATTTTGCCAACATACATATGTATGTACGTATGTATGTGGGCTTACCATGTTCTTTGAACAAACACACTCCCGCACTAACAAATTGTTTTCATCTGAAATGACCCCGGGTACAGTAGTGAAGAGTGCACAGTACTATTGATCTTTTGCCTTGCTCTGCACATTGCACAAATTCTTTTAAAGAGACACAACTGAAAATTCAGTAATTTTCAGAAAACTCAAAAACTATTCTGCAGCTCATGAACTACTTTTCAGAAGCCAAGTGTGTATTACTGTTTGTTGTTATTGTATTTCTGTATTTGACGTAGTGAGTGACGATTTACATTAGGTTACTTGTTGCTGTGAACCGTTATAGTTTCATGATGGAGCGAAAAATGTAGAAGAGATCAATCACATATATGATTACATACAATCATATATATGATTACATACAATCATATATATGATTACATACAATCATATATATGATTACATACAATCATATATATGATTACATACAATCGTATATATGATTACATACATTCATATATATGATTACATACAATCGTATATATGATTACATACAACCATATAAATGATTATATACAATCATATATATGATTACATACAATCATATAAATGTTTGCATACAATCATATATATGATTAAATACAATCATATATATGATTAAATACAATCATATATATGATTACATATAATCATATACATGATTACATATAGTCATATATATGTTTGGACATAAGCATATATATGATTTCATACAATAATATATATGTTTGCACACAATCATATAAATGTTTGGGAACATTACCGCTACCCCAAACATAATATGTTTGGGAGCTGCTCCAAACATATATATGTTGCCTGCAAAATATGTTTGGGACAATATGATACAGAGGCCGTTTTTTTCCTCCATATATGGAAGTAGTAAATTGAATTTAACAAGAACTACTAACAAACCTGCATTTTGCCGAACTAAGTCAACATACTAAAAGGCTCATACCAATACATTTTTGTTTCTTTGCTTGGGTTTGATCCGCGAGCCACGAACACAAGTTGACCTTCTCAGGTCATACCTTGGTCAGATTTGTCTAGCTACCCTACAGGTGCCGATTTCGGTCCATCTTTCTGCTCTGCCATCTCGTTAAGAGATCTGCGGCAGTCTAGAGCTGTTTGTGAATTTAGGGATGTGGCCTCCAGAGAATTAATGGCAGCTTGGCTGTCGGAGTAAATGACATCACCAGTGTTGGGTACTATATTGCGACTCAGCTACTTCCCGACTTCCCATATTGTCATTATTTCGGCTTGATAGACACTGCAGGTATCTGGTAGTCTGTGAGCTATATCCAAACTATGTTCTTCACAGTGTACTCTGAAGCCAACCTTTTCATCAAGCTTCAAATCATCCGTATAGAAATGGAGATTGTTTCTATTACGTTGTATTCTGCCAACCAGGCAATGAAGCCGACCAAAATTTTCGGCGGCGGCGGCGCTTGGAAAAATGCAGATCGGCGGCGGCGGCTGATCGGCTTAGCCGATCAAATTTCAGCAATCGGCTGAGCCAAAACAGTTCCAACAAAGGATGGTGCACGAATGTCAATTTCAGGCAAAAATGGCTCTTTAAGATATTTACAATTAGATGAAAAAACCTAAAATTAACACAAAAGTTAGGAAAGTTTTGATTTAATGTAGAAAATCGATTCAATAAGTCTCTACTTATTAGTCTTTGTTGGGAAAGAGAATTTATTGTGACTGTTGTTTTCTCGACGTAGACTTTGTAAAAATTGGTTCGGCCTCTCAAGAGCTATTGTAAATTCTGCAAAAACCTAAAAACGCATTTTTAAATTTTAAATCCGATATATTATGGATTTCTTTAAATAAATGATAGCGAGATCAAGTTAGAAACATTTTATAAATTTCTATGCAAAAATGAACTTCGTTAAAATTTCTGACCCTATTGTATTACTTAGTAGTAACTTTCTCATGCCTATCAGTGTGGAGGTACAAGAACTATGGTCACATGAGGATATCAAAGTGTAGTGCTATGGTAACCGACCGAGTGGACTATATACCAACTGTGTACACCTTCGAGAGAAATTACATCACTATGATTCCCGCCAGAGATGAATGGGTCGGCAGAATACCAGGTAATAGAAACCATCTCCACTTTTACACGGATGGTTCGAAGCTTGATGAAAAGGTTGGCTTCGGAGTACACTGTGAAGAACTTAGTCTGGATATAGCTCACAGACTACCAGATACCTGCAGTGTCTATCAAGCCGAAATAATGGCAATATGGGAAGTCGCCAAGTGGCTGAGTCGCAACATAGTAACCAACACTGGCGTTGTCATTTACTCGGACTGCCAGGCTGCCATCAATTCTCTGGAGGCAACATCCCTAAATTCACAAACAGCCCTCGACTGCCGCAGATCTCTTAACGAGATGGCTGAGCAGTTTAATATACACCTCATATGGGTGCCTGGGCATAGGGATATCCCGGGGAACTGCAAAGCCGATGAACTTGCTAGGAAAGGGACGACATTTCAAATTCTCGAAGAAAATTTCATATATTGGTGCGCCACTATCCACGTGCAAGCTTTGGCTTAGGAAAGAGGCAATCAGGCAGTCCAACGAAAGATGGACAGAAATCGGCACCTGCAGGGTAGCTAGTCAAATCTGGCCAAGGTATGACCTGAGAAGGTCAAAATATCTCCTCGCACTAGAGAGGAAACGATTGTCTACGTTAGTACAGGCTCTGACGGGACACTGCTTGATCGGCGAACACGCCAATAGATTGGGTATTGACTCCAATGACTTCTGCCGAAGCTGTGGAGATGAGGCAGAAGTGGAGAGCATTGAGCACTTGTTTTGCGACTGTCCCGCTTTGAGTAAACGACGACTGGACATACTGGGGTCGGCCTTTTTATGCAGCCTAACAGATCTTTCCAGTACTAATATTCGTACTATCGATAAATTTATATATCAAACAGGTTGGTTTCGATGAGGGGCATTTCAGCCCGTGGTAACACTAAGGACCTAAACTGGTCTATGTGAGCTTGTAAAAAATACGGCTGCCACCCTAACCTAAACCTAAAACTTTCTTAATTTTCATGGTTGCATAAAAGAAATCTTTTTGACTAACTAAATAATGTTCGACGGCTGAGTTTCAGCCGATGTGAGCCGCTGATATCGGCGGCGGCGCCGGCTGGAAAAAAATGGCCGGCTGTGGCGCGCCGCCGATTTGCGCCGCGTCGGCTTCATAGTCTGCTGCCAACCCATTCATCTCTGGCTGGTATCATAGTCATGTAGTTCCTCTCGAAGGTGTATACCGTTGGTATATAGTCCACTCGGTCGGTCATGTGACCCTAGTTCTTGTACCTCCACATTGATAGGCAGTTAATTTTTAGTGCCGCTCAGTATATCGAGTAGGGCTTGCAGGGGTAGGGCTCCGCTTATGCACAGGCAGACAGTTCTCTGAACCTTTGATAGTAGTTTGGTGATGGTTACTTTGCCAGTTGCCCTCCACCATATCACATGCCGTATAAAAGTATTGGACGAACTACTAGACATCATTTTAGGCTACATTGAAGAAACATAACTGCATATATTTTAACTAGATCGACTAAAAAATGTGTTCGCCCGAGAAGAAGTGTGAGAAGAAATTAATCCCGAAGGGACATTTATTTTGGGATATATAAAACATTAATCGACATGGGCCATCTTGGCAAGGAAATATATGGGGCCAAATAATTCCTGCCATATGTATTGTATAATATGTCTTCTAGGATAAAAGTGTTAAAATCAGGGTGAACTATATTTTTTGTCAATATAAAATTCAAACATATATAGCCCAGTTTCGATAGTGAACGTCCCGAATCCACGCAAAGCCTCTGTGACAATTGTTGTAACGATCGGTTAACAATACACGGTTACACTTTACACTTTTAATCACAAAGTTATGCACACATAAGGACAAGTCTAAATAATAATCTATGAGCCTATTTCTTCTATCTTACCAGCATTTGGAAAGTTTTAATAAGCACATTATTTCCTTTTTATAACCTCCAGCATAAAATGGAGGCATAGCTACCATACCATATTCTGCAAATTAAACAACTTTTGCATTGACTATAGACTGAACAAGATGTTTCCACTTTTCCCGCTGCTACGCAATTTACAATTTTCTATATACGAGTATATAAAATTGTTGCGTGACTGGCTGACTGACTGACTGATCATCGCCCAGGCCAAACGGCTGAAGCTAGAATCATGAAATTTGGTGGGAGGGTAGTCCTTGGGACGTAAGCGAGCAATAAGGTGGGATTTTTCGAAATTCGTACTACTAGCCGCACAATGGGGCAAAAAGGGATAAATATGGTACCACCGCCAAATCTAAACGCAATGAGCTAGAATCTTGAAATTTGGTATGAGGCTAGCCCTTAGGAGGAATTCGAACATTTAAGCACACAGTGGGGTAAAAAGTGATAAATGTGGTACATCAGACAAATCCAAATGGCAGGAGCTAGAATCGTGAAATATTGTGTGATGGTAGCCCTTATGAGGTAGACTCTGAAATTGGCAGGATTTTTCGTAATTCGAACATTTACGCACACAGTGGGGTAAAAAGGGAAAAATGGGATAAATGTAGTACAACAGCAAAATTCAAATGGCAAGAGATAGAGTCGTGAAATTTGGTGTGAGGGTAGCCCTTATGAGGTGTGAGAGTAGCTCTTGGGTCGTAAACAAGAACAAGGGGAGATTTTTTTTTTAAATTTAGAGGCACAGTGGGACAGAAAGGTATAAATATGGTACCACCGCCAAATTTAAAGCCTAATATTAGAATGGTGAAAATTGAAGCGAGGGGTGTCTTTATCGGGGTATTAAGTTTTTTTTTGTATTCGTAGTTTTCGGGGCACAGTGGGGCAAAAAGTGTAAAATATAGCACATGTATGTCAAACAAGGATCAATGGTTCCAGGGTAACTTTTGGAACATAAACTAGAGATTGGAAGTGATTTTTAGTAATTCTAACTTTAATAGGCACAGTGGGACACGACGGGTTAATTATGGAGCATGGGGAAAAAAGGGAACAATCTGCCAAAATTGGAACTTAAACATGAGATATGAAGAGTTTATATGGTTTTAGGAGCACTGTGGTCAAAAACGGCTAAATAGTGGAGTGGAGAAAATATGATTAAATATGTTACAGTCGGGGAAAAAGGTTTAAGTATGCTAGCGTGGAAACACATTTTAAATACGAGTACGGTACAGTGAGACAAAAATTTGTTAAATATGGTACAGTGGGTAAACATTTTGTACAGTGAGATAAAGTGTTGAATGGGGCACAGTTGTGCAAAAAGGGTTAACTATGGTACAGAGGGGTAAAAATAGTTATGTATATGTATATGGTAAAGTGGGACAAATGGATTAAAAATGGTACAGTGGGGCAAAAAGCGTTAACTATGGAACAGTGGGGCAAAAATGTATTTACTTTGATACAGTGGGCCAAAAAGGTATAAATATGGTACAGTGTGACAAAAAGGGTTAACTATACAGTACAGTAGGGCATAATTGTGTTAAATATTGTACAGTGGAGCAAAGAGGGTTAAATATGGTACAGTGTGGCAAATACTGTTAAATATGGTACAGTGAGACAAAGGGTTTGATATGACACAGTGGGTCGAAAAGGGTTAACTATGGTACAGTGGGGCACAATTAGTTGAATATGGTAACGTGGGACAAAATGGGTTAAATATGTTACAGTGGGGCAAAATGCTTTAACTATGGAACAGTGGACAAGAATGTGTTAGCTATGATACAGTGGGACACAAATAGTTAAATATGGTGCAGTATGACAAAAATGTTTACAGTGGGTACAAATAGTAAAATATGGTAACGTGGAACAAAATGGGTTAAGTATGGTACAGTGGGGCAAAAAGCGTTTACTATGAAACAGTGGGACAAAAATGTGTTAACTATGGTACAGTGGGGTAAAAATGGGTAAATATAGCGGGCAAAATATAGTAGGACAAAAAGGTGATAAATTTGATTCAGTGGAGCCAAAACAGTTAAATATGGTACTTGACCCACTGTACATAGTATAGTGGGTAAAAATAGGGATGCAGGGAGAGAGGGTAAGTTAAATATGAAATAAGAATGTTTTTTTCAAAATTTATGCTTTTAGTATCACTGTGGTGCAAAAAGGTTAAAATTGTGATGCAGTTGGGGCAAGCAAAAATTGTTCAATATATTACAGAGGGGGGGAAATATGTTAAATATGGATAAGTGGAGCAAAAAGGGTTAAATATGGTACGGTGAAGCAAAAAAAGTTAATTACGGTAAAAAGGTTAAATGTGGTAAGTGGGTAAAAAAGGAAACAAAATAGTCCCAGATATGTATAAAAATTCGTACTTTACAAGCACAGTGTAATAAAAAGTGTTTAATATGGGTGCAAATGTAGCTCTTACAGCATAAACCAAACCTAAGAATTGTTATTTCCAAATAGGTTCTTCTACTTAAACCGTGGGGAAAAACACGTTAAATAAATGGCACAGATAGGGTACAAAAATGTTGAAATACGGCCTAAGCTTGCGAATTTGGATCTTGAAATATCAATTATCATTCTAAAATATTGTACAATCGTGCAAAATTGGCTAATTATTGCACACAAACGGTTAAATGATGTACAATGGAGCGATTCACTTTAGATTTTCGTAGCTTTATAGATACAGTGGGACAAACATGGTTTTATATTGTACCAGGGTGTGAATGAAGCTATTGGAACATAATCTAGGGGAAAGTTGCTAACGTATGAACCAAAAAAATAGTTTTTCGACGTTCAGAGGTACAGTGGGAAAAGGAATAAGTATTGTACCGTGATGTCAGGGTAACTCTTGGAACACACACTAGAAATGAAATGATGGTTCGTATTTTATATATAAAAGTAATCAAATCTTCCTCATTTTGCACCACATGTAATAATCATGTAATTTTGAAAGAAAGAGGTATAACTATTTTACAGTACCCTAAACAGAAAATAAATAAAAGATGGGTGATGCGAAGCGCACCGGGTTAAAGCTAGTATTCCATATTATACAACTCACAAAGTGAAGGTAGACCTTAGTCGGTTTACTCAACGGAAATTTTCGTACTGGTTATTCGTTTTTTTTTTTTTGCTTTACCTGAAACCTGAATTTTCATGAGTTGGGGTCTTTCTATATTAAGTTAATGATATATATAATTTAATTGAATTTCCGTCAATACGATTTTCATATTATTGCCAGCTGGAAAATCTCCATTAGAATTCTGTACCATTTCTGTTTCAGCGACATTAGAGCCACGGTAATAAAACTTAACCCCTTATTATATGAACTTAGAAATCAGCAAAAACAATGTGATCTACAAAATACGATATTTGAACACACACACACACAGAAACTTGAATTTCATACAAATCGAATAAAACTGATATTAGGCGCGGTTTTCTATCTTTACGAACGAATGATGCCTGAGGCTAAATGCCATTGGATAGTTGATATTATCTAATAATGTTTAATAAAGATGATATTTAACAACAAACTGGGTTAAAAAATGTAACAAATGAAATCAAAAAACGAAACTAAACGAATTAAACTGAAATTGCAAAAATTATTTTTTTTTTATAATAATAACATTTTCGTAATTATTTTACAAACAATAATAACACACAACCCATTACGATAAAATAAAACAATTTCGAATTTTGTTCATTGTTTTCGCCACCTTTATTGTTGGTCGTCGTTAGTCGCCATCGTTGGTCGTCATCGCAGTCGTTGTTGATTCCAAAACATTCGACAACATTTGGCAACTTTTGTTTTCTTTGGCAACCACAATTGTGGTGATACCATTAACAATGTGCTATAGATGTGGTCACCGCTGGAGGCTATTAAGATTTAGTTGTTGGCGATTTCATCCACTTATATGTGACTGAATGACGGACCGTCCCCAAATAAACAACAACCATTGAAGAGGAAAATACGACAACAATATGAAAATATCAACTTACAACAATCAGGGCACCCTATTTTTATTATGGTGGCGGTCGGTGTTGTTGACGGTGTGGTTTCGTTTTTTCCATTCCTCAAACTCCTTCACACACATACTCGTTCAACAAATATATTTATGTTAACCAAGAAAATCAACTCCCCCAAAAAACAAACATAATATCAAATGCAGCCATACGCAAGTACGAGGGCCGATCGATAAAAGGCGTTATACATATGTACCGGGTTTTCCATTAAGGACATAAAATTAACTTAACCAGAGCCCAATCAGAGAAGTTTCAAGTGGCTTTAGCTCTTGAGTCAGTTTGATCTTATAAAGATGGAGGATCGTTTCGCAAAATATGCCACAGTTTGCTTTGAGAGATGCCCAATTCCTGTGAACGACATTGATAGAAAAACAGTTCGTCATCATGACGAATCAGTTTCGTCAATATATCTTCGTACTGGTGACGAAAAGTTTCGTACATGCGATGTTTTTGTGCGTTAATAGAACGAACATGATCGTCAACCCATATTTTTGGTGGTTTCGAAATTCGTCGAGGGAATGATAAGGTTTCATTCCCACGACGAAAAGATTTATTTGACCATTTTGCTGAAAATATGATAAAACGAAGCAATCAATTTATAGTTTGTTCTTAATTGTGCTATTCTATATGCGTTCTGATTACTTTAGTTAAATAATTTGTTGTAAAAGTTTAATTTAAACAAGTAAAAAAGTTCAGTCGGTTAAACCGACTAATGAATCCCCTCACCTTGAGACTCAAACAAATATTAGTAAATTTATTTATTTTTTTTGTTTTATTTAAATTATTTTCAATCTAAATTGAATTTAATAACTTTCAAGTATGTACTGGTATTAAAGTTTTAAGCTGTTTACTTTTGGTGTAAAATGGTCCATTTGTGTGGGAGGTGCCAAAAGGGGTGTGCCAATTACGGCCACTTTTCTCTAGACTAGGTACATTGCACTGTACGAAATTTCAAGTATTTGTATGCAGTGGTATTAAAGTTAAATGCTGTTAACTTTTGGTACAAAATGGTCCATTTGTGTGGGAGGTACCAAAAGTACCTTCAAGACAATAATGCCCATTTTTCACTGTCTTGAAGGTACTATTAAACCATTACACTGTACAAAATTTTAAGTCCTGGTATGCACTGGTAATAAAGTTATAAGCTATTAACTTTTGGTTCAAAATTGTCCATTTGTGTGGGAGGTACCAAAAGAGGCGTGGCAACTTCAACCATTTTTCTCGAGGTAATAGCGACTAATAAACTAATACTATGTGTAGAATTTCAGAGGATTCAAATAAGTAGTATAAAAGTTATTAAATAATCAAAATTTCACTAAATGTTAACCCTTTGTGGGGGAGGTACTAGAAGAAGTACCAAATTTAAAGTCAATCGGATACTCCTTACGAGATAAGAACTGCGTTTCGAACCGAATAACCACAACTGAACCTGGCAAAGCAGTCAAGTAATTTTATTTTCATACCGTTTTTAATGGTCTGAAAACAAAAGAAAATTTATTGAAATTTTAAAAATTTAAAATTTCGTCGTGCTGATGAATGGGATTCGTCGTGATGATGAATGGCATTCATCGTGGTGATGAATGAAATTCGTCGTGGTGATGAATGAAATTCGTCGTGGTTATGAATGGGATTCGTCATGGGGATGAATGGAGTTCATCGTGGTTATGAATGGGATTCGTCATGGTGATGAATGGAGTTCGTCTTGGTGATGAATGGGATTCGTCGTGATGATGAATGGTATTCATCGTGGTGATGAATGGGATTCGTCTGTTGGCAGATACAATACTTGATGAGATTATTTTTGATTTAAAATATAAAAAGTAATGAATACTTCTCGTTCGTTTGCTTTAAGCATTCCCTGATAAGAACTGCGTTTCGAACCGAATAACCACAACTGAACCTGGCAAAGCAGTCAAGTAATTTTATTTCCATACCGTTTTTAATGGTCTGAAAACAAAAGAATATTTATTTATAAAAATTTAAATAGTCTGGGGCATGAATTCGTCGTTGTGATGAATGGAGTTCGTCGTGCTGATGAATGGGATTCGTCGTGATGATGAATGGGATTCATCGTGGTGATGAATGAAATTCGTCGTGGTGATGAATGGGATTCGTCGTGGTGATGAACTCGATCCATCGTAGGAATGAAATGTGATTATCCTGGGGACGAACGTTTTTGGAAACAGAAATTCGTCATTGTGACGAACAAATTCATCAAGAGGATTATTCCGTACGTTAGCTGACTTTTGACGAAAAAATAATCGTGATGATGTACAAATTCGCCGTCATGACGAAGCTTTTTCTATCAGTGGACGTGGAATCGACTGATTAGGCTCATTTTTAACGGATACACTTACGGCTGCGATATTTTCGTCGCTTCGAGCTTTACGGCGTCTCTTTGCCGTCGGAACATCCAAAAGTGAAAATTTGGATTCAAATGTATCCACTAGCACACACAGCCTGTCGGCTGGGACGATTATTACGGCCGAAAATTGGAATAAGCGCTCTTAAAGTTGCGACCACCGACTCAGAATTTAATTTTTAATGATTTCCAAACGTTGCACGGAAGTGAACTTGACCATAATAATAATTCACAGTTTCTAAATAATAAAAATGGAAATTAATGTGAATTTGAGTACTTTAATAATATAAAGTGATATTTTCGCGAACTCGTATATTAGATCGGTTAAATTGGAAAAATTTAAGTGACTTTAAGATGAGCTAATGGAATTATGATTTGGAATTGAATTGACCGTAGAAGAACGCAATATTGTCTGCAATTTACTGGAGCCAATATTAGTAACATAAACAAAAGTGGGTGGGATAGAGTAAGTGGACGTTACAATATTTAAGTATATCTGGGAATCTTTTTATCGTCTTCTGTTACGTTTTTCTTGTAGAAGACCGAAATTAGCTTCGTAAGTTATTGGAGCCAATATTAGTATTTTTCAAAAAGTAAGCGTGATAAGATTTGTGGGTGTGGCATTATTTAAAAAAAGATTATCTCAAAAATTTTTGATCAAACTGAAGCGAAATATGGTATGAACGTTATTCGAGTTCGTATCAGAAATATCGACAAAAGTGTGACGGGAACAAATAACACAGTGCAACAACCAAAATGGGAATGGGGTGAAACCAATTGCAAATGAAAGTTGACATTATCCAAAACAAAACCTTCAAGAGTTTTGTCCAGTTAAGTGCAAGATTTTTTTACTCGCATTTGAAGTTGGTGATTTTGGAACGCTGTCTAACAAGAAAAGATCATTGAAAGTTTATAAAATAATGCTTATTTCGTTATTATCATGGAAAGTTGTGGTATCTTACTGTTTTTGGGGTCGAGGAATTCATCTTTCATATTTATTTTTACCTACAACTCACGCTAGATAACGCTTTCATACAAATGGTGCTATTTCTTGTCATAGAAAAAAATAACTTTTTTCCAATAAAATGTACTTCGTAAATCATAAGAGATATGATATATACATCAAAAATGGATTTTTCAGCCTAAAAAAATAAATACGCCGTTTTTTCTATGAAAATCAACAAGAAATAGCACCATTTATATGACAGCGCCATCTAGCGTGGGTTGTAGGTAAAAATAAGTTGTAGTAAAAATAAAAATAAGTATCAAAAATGAATTCATCGACCCCAAAAACGGTAAAATACCACAACTTTCCATGATAATAAAGAAATAAGAATTATTTTATAACATTTTCAATGATCTTTTCTCGTTAGACAGCTTCTTCTTCACGCAACTTCAATTGCGTGTAAAAAAAATCTCGCACAGAACTGAAAAAACCCTTGAATGGTTTGTTATGGATAATGTCAACTTTCATTTGCAATTGGTCTCATCCCATTCCCATTCGGAAAGTTCGATTTTGTATCACAGTGTAATTGGACGTAGCATTCATTAAAGACAGAATATTTCAGAATTCGAAGGGGAATGCAATTTAGCATGTCATTTTATAGATTCTATAGAAATAACTTCACCTAATGTGAGAGCGATGGGATACGTAGGCGTGGCTCTTCCTTTTAAGACATTAGTCCCTTAAAACTTCTTAAATAATTTGAAGTAACGTATCGATATATATCAATATTTAGGTAATGTATTTGTTGGAGAATAATACAAAAACAAGTAGATCGCCATATATAGCGCGATCCATTTCGAGGTTCCCTACTTTTTTTAAAGAAAAAACACAGAAGATTCAAATTGAATGGGGAATGTTTATTATCATTTGAAAGAAAATTCTTTGGGATTTTTTTTTGTAAGATAATGTCTATCAAATGTTGGTCGCGGCTACGTCTCAGATGCGATGGGATACGTAGGCGTGGCTCTTCCTTTTAGGACATTAGTCCCTTAAAACTTCCTAAATAATATGAAGTAACGTATCGCTATATAACAACATTTAGGTAATGTATTTGTAGGAGAATGACACAAAAACAAGTGGATCGCCTTATATAGCGCGATCCATTTCGAGGTTCCCTACTTTTTTTTAAAGAAAAAACACAGAAGATTCAAATTGAATCGGGGATTGTTTATTATCATTTGAAAGAACATTCTTTGGCATTTTTTTTGAAGATTATGTCTATCAAATGTGGGCCGCGGCTACGTCTCAGATGCGATGGGATACGTAGGCGTGGCTCTTCCTTTTAGGACATTAGTCCCTTAAAACTTCCTAAATAATATGAAGTAACGTATCGCTATATAACAACATTTAGGTAATGTATTTGTTGGAGAATAATACAAAAACAAGTAGATCGCCATATATAGCGCGATCCATTTCGAGGTTCCCTACTTTTTTTAAAGAAAAAACACAGAAGATTCAAATTGAATGGGGAATGTTTATTATCATTTGAAAGAAAATTCTTTGGGATTTTTTTTTGTAAGATAATGTCTATCAAATGTTGGTCGCGGCTACGTCTCAGATGCGATGGGATACGTAGGCGTGGCTCTTCCTTTTAGGACATTAGTCCCTTAAAACTTCCTAAATAATATGAAGTAACGTATCGCTATATAACAACATTTAGGTAATGTATTTGTAGGAGAATGACACAAAAACAAGTGGATCGCCTTATATAGCGCGATCCATTTCGAGGTTCCCTACTTTTTTTTAAAGAAAAAACACAGAAGATTCAAATTGAATCGGGGATTGTTTATTATCATTTGAAAGAACATTCTTTGGCATTTTTTTTGAAGATTATGTCTATCAAATGTGGGCCGCGGCTACGTCTCAGATGTTCCATCCGTTGAGTCCAATTTTCGATGACTCGTTCGAGCATTTCGACTGGTAACTGGCGAAT
This sequence comes from Eudasyphora cyanicolor, assembly GCA_963930755.1. Classification (NCBI taxonomy): domain Eukaryota; kingdom Metazoa; phylum Arthropoda; class Insecta; order Diptera; family Muscidae; genus Eudasyphora; species Eudasyphora cyanicolor. Next base: position 167,299,738 of record OZ005736.1, on the reverse strand, counting down.
GGTACGTGTGATGTTTTGCTCCAAGGCCTGAATCGAAGCGGGTTTGCCGCATAAACTTTAGACTTTACATATCCCCACAGGAAAAAGTGTAACGGTGTGATATCACACGATCTTGGTGGCCAATCGACCGGCCCAAAACGTGAAATTATCTGCTCAGCGAAGTGTTCTCTCAATAAATCCATTGATTGATGCGATGTGTGTCGCCGTCTTGTTGAAACCAAGCCAAATATCGTCGAGATCACGAGCTTTAATTTCAGGCATCAAATAGTCGGTTATCATGGCAAATAGTCGGTTATCATGGTCGCCATTGACGGTTACGTTCTCACCGGCATCATTTTTGTAGAAATATGGACCGATGATTCTGGTACGTCGAATCGGGAATCGGTCAATGGCAAAAAGATAGCTCTTAACGAGAGCTAAAATATTGCTCATGGGTCTCAAGGTCGTGGGTCGACTGGAAAGTGTTTTTTTATTAAAAAAAGGACTTAGCGCAGTTGGCGAACGATTATCTGGATAATAAAACTGCATAATTTGTAAACGTTGTTCAGGCGTAAGTCTTTCCATGATGAAATGCCAAACAATACTTAACAAAAATAACATGACAGCATGACACGACTCGAACGTGATCTGTCAAAAAGGCTATTGATCTGTCAAAAAGGCTATCTCTACTTAGATCACCCTATATATATTGTGTTGTTATTTGGTCATGTAAGCTTTTTTAGTAATTAAAGAGTGGGCGTGGTATTATCTAAATTGCAAAAATACGATCGGAAATGTATGATGGGTAGAGTTGTAGTAATGAAATTTATTTTAGCTGATTTTAATGGTAAAAAACACAGTATAGATCTACAATATTATTTGAATAAAAATGATTTTACATGGAATTTCTGTATTGAAGCTCAGAAAAACTAGGAAGATAAAGGGTAGTGAAACAACTCCAGTTTTGCTGTTGCTGTTGTCAAATGATATTCATAAATTTTCGCTTGCGAAGCATCGGGTACTTCCTAGTATTTAAATAAGAAATACTCATCGTGCAAACTTGTGTACCTGTAAATAAAGTTTTTTACAGGTTCACAAATTTGACACTGGCAACACTGCATTATATGAGAACCGATTTAAAAGTTGATGGTTTAATTTTGTATGGTTTGGCTAGCCGCTTCATTATGTGGATAAACATACTTACATGAGGGCAACAGTTGCAAATTGCTGAAACTTCACGAATAATAATGGTTATATTAATTGGGCATCAAAATCGTGCGATTAACCCTATTGGATTATTTTCTATGGGGTTATGTAAAGTCACACGTTTACGACGATAAACCATAGACAATTGAATACCTAGAACTCAACGTTCGACGAGTTACTGGCGAAAACTGACCGCAATTGCTGCGAAAATTCTGTGAAAATTTAAATTCCAGACTGCACCATATGCACTCCAGCGGTTATGGCTGTGCATAAAATTATCTATCCAAGAATGTCATCTTTTTCTTCCCTTTATTTTAATTTAAAGTTTCGTAACTATAAAAAACACCATTTACATAGGTGTTGGTTTTACCCAACGTTTCGTTATTCGCTCTTCCTTTTTGGTATTTGGTTTTATTTTTTCTTTGGTCTAAATCAATTGTTTCTGGAACTATCGGATGATTTATAGTGAGGTTTAATTTTCAATAGGCTTCTTGTTACAGATTCTTTTTACGTGACTCATATCAAACTGCTTTGTAATTTTTGTTCAGTGTCGTTTGGCAGGTCAGCATGGAAAGACTAACACCACAACAGCGTCTCCAAATTTTGTGAATGGGCTCTGGAAAAACTCAATGAAAATTCGGTGTTTTTTGGTGAAATTTATTCCAGTGATGAAGCACATTTCTGGCTCAATGGATACGTTAATAAACAAAATTGCCGTATTTGGGCTGATGACGGTATGGTGTGGTTTATGGCTGGTGCAATCATTGATCCATATTTCTTTCAAAATGAGGAAAATCAGAATGTTACCGTGAATAACCATATTGATTTAAAGTCAAACAAAACTCAAAGAAAAAATTTGTCTATTTTCAATTCATTTCCGATCCACCCTCGATGTTATGTCCATGTGTCCAAAGAAATCTTCGCGAAAAACGTAACAGAAGACGAAGGAAACACACACAAAAAAACGTTTAAACCTAAAGTGGTAAAAGATCCCTCTTATTTGCCAAAGCTTTGATATTCAAAATAGCTTTACGGGTTGTGTACTCGTACTTTGGTGGTGTCGTTTGTATCGGACGCGGCTATTTTACTGTGCCTCGATGGATGGATACACTACACTGTTTGCGTTTGTTTGGCTGGGTATGCACCACCACTGGTGACTGAGTGGTATGATTGTGCCCAAAATTGTCCTCGGGCGACTTATTGTTAAGATTTATACAAAAATTTATCGCGCGTACTTAATCTTTGTGTATTTTTTATTTCTGTACTCGTCGTCGTATTGAAATTATTGCGTACATGTGAATGTTTGGCTGTTCACATTTTTTTAGTTTACTATTTGTTGTTGTTGAAGTTATTGTTGTTGTCTGCTATGACTTTTTTCGGCATGGACGCTGGTGCGCTAGCTCTTTGGCCATGGTGCACCATTTGTGTACACTTAGAAAAAAGTATGAGAAGAACATGAGGAGCTGTTATGATTTATGTATTATAAACAAGAAATTCAAACGATTCGATATTGTAAAATTTTTTACAAAATAGATTTTGTGGCGTTCTGAAGTTGTGGTTCTGATATTAATATCAGATTAATTTACTTTTTTATACCCTATCCTATACTGTCGTTGGTGTAGAGCATAATGACCCTGTGTATTTTTGTGTAACGCCAAAAAGGAGAAAACATACGAGGTATGTTCAAAAAATATCGCGAATTTTTAATTTCCGCGGGCAACGTGTATTTGTACGGATTTGTGGAAGAACCAAAACTGGTTTTTGCACCATGATAACGCCCCTGCACACACATCATTGCTTGTGCGCGAATATTTGGTCAAAAACAACACCGTAATGGTGCCGCAGCCACCGTATTCCCCTGACCTAGCCCCCTGTGACTATTTTTTGTTCCCAAAACTGAAAAGGCCCATGAAAGGACGACGCTACGCCACGATTGAGGAGATAAAGACGGCATCGAAGGAGGAGCTGAACAAGATCACAAAAAATTATTATTTGAAGTGCTTCGAGGATTGGAAAAAACTTTTGGCTGAAGTGGAATTACTTTGAAGGGGACAAAATAGATATTCATGAATAAATAAATACTTTTTGAAAAAATACAAAATTCGCTATATTTTTTGAACATACCTCGTATATGCATAATTTATTATTCCAATCGACTCAGGATCACTTGAGGAACTGATCTGGCGATATACATATTATGTATATCCTTGTGATGAGATATGTCCAGCAATGTCTAATTGCAAATTTTTAGTTCAATTAAAAGGATTATGTGATTACGATGGCCAAGAAGTCAAATAAATATCAACCCTGTGTAGCAGACGAATAGGGCCTTTGCATGGGGCTGTATACAAATGTGGAAATGAGGTTAATACTTGAAATGGTTGCAAGTAAAATAATATGAATATTGACAAATAATAAGCCAAGTTCTGGGTATGAGTATTTTTGGTCAACGAAGTGAAATCGGGTTTCAAAATGTGTACCAATGAGACCCATTACTTCTGTGATAAATAGCCCATATAGCATTTCTAATACAAAAAAGTCCTGACATTACATACTAACCCTTTAGTACAAAGCGTTCCCTTATATGGACGTTCTCATACTTCCTCTAAATGTTGAATCGATCGAGTACATTTAAAATTAAATTGGCTATGTCATTTGTTTCATCAGTTTTCACTCAATTAAGCACATTGACCAATAACGCTATGCAGCAAAATTTTTGTCGAAGAACAGTGCATAACATTTTCTGGTGTTATAAGGTGTCCTAAACACGAAATAAAAACAATTTTTGTGGTAAATTTTTTTAAATTTTTCTTTTAAATTCCCATTTCTTGGAAGGTGCCTTTAGTATTTGGACCATATTTTTGAAGTATATGTTCGAAAAAGCAAAAAAAGAGGACTAGTAATGTTAGTAATGAAACTGAATTTTAGTAACTGTCGTTGAAAGAATTAGCAAAAATTGATTTTTTTTCAACAAAAACGTTTTTTGCTCGCCCGGAAAAAACCATAAGAAATAAAATTTAGAAAAAATCGCAAAATATTTGTTTGGTCCATTTTTATACCATCCACCATAGGATGGGGGGTATATTCATTTTGTCACTCCGTTTGTAACACCTCTAAATATTGATCTGAGACCCCATAAAGTAAATATATTCTTAATCGTCTTAAAATTCTAAGACGATTTTGCCATGTCCGTCCCTCCGTCCGTCCCTCCGTCCGTCCCCCCGTCCGTCCCTCTGTCCGTCCCACCGTCCGTCCGTCCCTCCGTCCGTCCGTCCGTCTGTGGTAATCACGCTACAGTCCGCAATAATAAAGCTAGGTTGATCAAATTTGGTACAAATACTTCTTATAGTTGCAGGTTGTTTGGGATTGCAAATGGGCGATATCGGTCCATATTTAGATATAGCTCCCATATATATCATCTAACTTGTTGTTATTCCTACTGTTCTCATCTACTATATGTTTCCTACTGTTCTCATCTACTATATTTATTTGTGTGTTTTCGGTGTTATTTTCTTAAGGTTTGAGTTATTTTGTAGGTTTGAATTTTCATGCTACACGCTGAAAAAAAATCCTCTCTGTAGTATATTGTCCCAAACATATTCTGCTTGAAACATATATATTTTTAGAGTGCACTCCAAATATACAATATTTGACACATACAAATATTACATTTTTGGGAAGATGTTGTTCTAAACAAAACTATGTTTACATCCTAATATTTATACCCTACACCACACTGTGGTACAGGGTATTATGACTTTGTGCATTTGTTTGTAACATCCAAAAGGAGAAGAGATAGACCCATTGTTTATTAAACCGATCGACTTGTAATCACTTTCTGAGTCGATTTAGCTATGTCCGTCCGTCTGTCTGTCCGTCTGTAGATGTATTCTTGTAATCAAAGTACAGGTCGCAATTACGGCCCGATCTTCACGAAACTGTACACATATCCTTTTTTTTGGCCCAAGGACGATCCCTATTTAATTTGGTTAAAATCGGTTCAGATTTGGATATAGCCCCCATATATATGTTAGCCCCGATTTGACATGTAAGCGCTGTAAAAACTTTATTTTATATCCGATCAGTATGAAATTCAGCAGAAAGAGGTATCTTATTATATTAATGAACACTGTTAAATTTGGAAGAAATCGGTTCAGATTTAGATATAGCCCCCATATATACGTTACCCCCGATTTCACATGTAAGCGCCGTAAAAAAATTATTTTATAACCGATCAGTGTGAAATTCGGCAGAGAGAGGTTTCTTATTACATGAAGGAATACTGCCAAATTCGGAGAAAATCGGTTCAGATTTGGATATAGCCCCCATATATAGGTTACCCCCGATTTTACATGTAAGCGCTGTAAAAAGTTTATTTTTAATCCGATCAGTACGAAATTCGGTAGAAAAAGGTTTCTTATTACATGAATTAATACTGCCAAATTTGGAGAAAATCGCTTCAGATTTAGATATAGCCCCCATATATATGATACCCCCGATTTGACATGTAAGTGCTGTAAAAACTGTATTTTATATCCGATCAATACGAAATTCTACAGAAAGAGGTCTTTTTACATGATTGAGTATTCAGGGAAAATCGGTTCAGATTTATATATAACCTCCATATGTATGTTCCTCCTGATTTGGTATCAACGCGCTATAGAAGTTGTACTTTACTTCCGATCATTAATATTTTCCGGAAAGATGTTTCTCAATTTAGGAACGAATATTGCTTAATTTAGTGATTATCGGCTCGGAATTAGATAATATGTTCCTGTCTACTTACCAATTATTCCAAATTATTATCGCAATAACTTTTATCGCATTGTTAGGGAGGTGTAGGGTATTATATAGTCGGCCCCACCCGACTTTCTGCCTTTCCTTACTGGTTTTTATTTCGATATGTTATTTCCCAAACAAAGATCTATTTGCGTGAAAATATATCTATTCTTTAATTGTTTTAAGTTGTCAGCAATTGAAAGGTAATTTGTAGAAAGTTTTAATGTTAGTAAAATTTCTTTATAATTCAAAATAATCACTTGGAATAGTTACAAAAAAATAAATAGTTTCAAATAGAGGTTAATGCTAAGTATATGCTAAGTATAGAAATGCATAATTCGAAAACAAGGAAAAAATTAAAACTAAAATTCGAAAAATTCAGCAAAGTTTTGAAAATCTTTTTTTAATAAAATATATTTGGAAATATTCATAAACAATAATTTTATTTGTATTTAAACACATATTTTATTTGAGAAAATTAGTTCGCAAATATATTTTATTCTAATATATTAACATATGGATTCTAAATACATATTATTGATTTTCAAATAAAATTTATTTGCTCGAAAATATATAATATTTAAAAATTTGTATTGCAAGTATATTTTCTTTCGATTCAAACATATCAAAAAAGGCGATTTTGCCCGTGTACCAATGGTGGAGGGTATATAAGATTCGGCATGGCCGAACTTAACGCTTTTACTTGTTTGAAAGCTAGCATCCTAACGAAGAAAACAATGTCCATTTGAAGAAATTATATCACTTTTAGTAGAAATAAGAGAATTTCAATATAAACCGGCTTTTATGCTCCCACTATTGTGAACAAGGGCATATATCGGATGCTGCGGGCCAAAGCTGTAACACATCGATGGAGTGACCTAAGTGACCCCAAGAATATTTTCAAAAATCCGTTTTTGGGAATTTTAAGTCATTTTAGCACTTTAAAAATGTATCCTCGATGAAAACAACTTACTATACATAATTTCGTCACGCTTAATCGAATGGCATTATCGCTTTTTTCCTTTGACATCGCGTTTTCGAGATACGTAGCCAAAAGTTTGCTAAGCAAACAAAGAGGTTAGTAAAATCGAACACAATTTTAGTACAGAAGGCTTTGAAATATATGTTGCATGTCAAAGAACAAAATAAAGGAGACACTTCAAGAAGTATTTCTCTCAAAATGCCCGATTGTACCTCTTTTCACTTTGCCGCCGAAATACTCGCTCCAAACATAATGATATATATATCTCAAGTCACAGAAATGGATGGATTTTTTTTTGGGTAATATATTCGACAAAAATATTCCTTGCAAAAAAAAAAATCAGTATAGGTTCCCACATAACACTTTAATGGCAACGAAGTGGTTTTTTAAATATATTGTATTTATACAAAGATTGTTGGGTAAAGGAAAGTTTAGTAAATTCAGGAACAATTTTAGTATACAAACCTTCGGAATAGAAGTTCCATGTCAAAAAGCGAAAGAAAGTATACACTTCAGGAAGTATTTCTCTTAAAACCACCGAATTCCGAAATTACTCTACCAAAAATAACAATTTATCAAAAGTCGTGGAATTCGATGGATTATTTGGGTGAAGTATTCGACAAAAATATCTTTTAAAAAATCACTATAGGCCCCCACAATTCACATTTATATGTATAAATATATAAGCTCGTATATTGCAAAAACACATTGTTTCGGTTTTAGTTTAAAGAAAAACATTCAAGAAAAAAATTCCTATAACCAATTTTCAAATCAGAAAGGTCCATTCTGCATAGAGTCCTGTAGAAAGGACCCTTTGCAACGATACTTTTAATTTTGGGAGCATGACTTTTAAAAAACGTTGTTTTCTATTTTAAAACAACTATCATTGAAAACAATCTCCATAATATTTCTAGGATTCTTTATGTACTAATGGCAGTAATTCATATCCGTATCTAAAACATTTCCTTCTCCTTTGATGGAACAAGATCTGTACGTAACACTAGTTTACAAAAAATTCAGCGAAGACCTGTGCATAATATTTTCTGGTGTAATTCTGGTCCTAAATACAAAAAACACGAGCATAATTAAAAAAATTTTTATATTTTTCTTAGAACCTTTAGTATTTGGACCATATTTGAAGCATAAGCCCGATATAGCCGGGATACGCAATACATTTAAGAACATTTTGATTGATACAAATTTTGGAAATGTCCCTTTCATGTAGTGACAGTAGTAAATAACAGTTAGTAAATAGAAACAAGTTGATTTTTTTTTTAAATGTTTGTTTCTGGCGCCAAGAACTATAAAAATAGAAAGAACCAGTAAGGAAAGGCAGAAAGTCGGGCGGGGCCGACTGTATAATACCCTACACCTCCCTAACAATGCGATGAGGGTCATTGCCATAATAATTTGGAATAATTGGTAAATGGGTAGAAACATATTATCTAATTCTGAAATGATAATCGCTAAATTAAGCAATATTCGTTCCTAAATTGAGAAACATCTTTCTGGAAAATTTTAATGATCGAAAGTAAAATACAACTTCTATAGCGGTTTAATACCAAATCAGGAGGAACATATATATGGAGCTTTAATATAAATCTGAACCGATCTTCCCTGAATACTTATTCATGTAAAAAAACCTCCTTCTGTCGAATTTCGTACTGATCGGATATAAAATACAGTCTCTACAGCGATAACATGTCAAATCGGGGGTAACAAATATATGGGAGCTATATCTAAATCTGAACCGATTTTCTCCGAATTTGGCAGTATTCCTTCATGTAATAAGAAACCCCTTTCTGCCGAATTTCGCACTGATCGGATATAAAATACAGTTTTTACAGCGCTTGCAGGTCAAATCGGGTGTAACATATATATGGGGGCTATATCTAAATCTGAACCGATTTCTTCCAAATTTAACAGTGTACATCCACATAAGAAGAAACGTCTTTCTGCCGAATTTCATACTGATCGGACATAAAATAAAGTTTTTACAGCGCTTACATGTCAAAGCGGGGCTAACATATCGTCGGCTTAATGCTATTTTGGTCCATACGCCATTTTTGTGTTTTTTGAGTTAGGAGTTGATAATATGGGTTCCAAGCATGATCTTTCAGAATCTGCAATAATTTTTTTCCTATCTCGCCTAGTTTTCGAGATATTGGTAGGGTAAATTTGTTTTACTCTGAATAGCGGGAAATAATTTCGATATTTTTGTTCTATGTCTCAATTTTTCTATCGCCCTATATTTTTCACTCAGTATTTTACGTTCTTTCGATCACAATATGTAAATTAGTGTCCTTCCCTACCAACCCTTTTTGTGGTCCATGTAATACAAATACGAAAAAATATTAAAATAAAAGTGGATATGGACCAAAATGCCAAGTACAAAAAATGTTATAACTTGCTTATTTTTGGATGTAATGGCATAGAAATGCATGAGAATCATACAAACACTGTTGGGAACTCTATGAAATAAAAAGTGTGTAACTCTTCAGTCCCGTTTTTACTCAAACAATAAATTGCGTTTTTCTCCGATCATACAAAATGGCGTATGGAACAAAATAGCATTAAGCCGACGATATATATGGGAGCTATATCTAAATCTGAACCGATTTTAACCAAATTCAATAGGGATCGTCCTTGGGCCAAAAAAAAGATATGTGTAAAGTTTCGTCGAGATCGGACCATAATTGCAACCTGTACTTTGATTACAAGAATACATGCACAGACGGACAGACAGACGGACAGACAGACGGACATAGCTAAATCAACTCAGAAAGTGATTCTAAGTCGATCGGTATAATAAACGATGGGTCTATTTCTTCTGCTTTTGGGTGTTACAAACAAATGCACAAAGTTATAATACCCTGTACCACAGTGTGGTGTAGGGTATAAAAATGGGGTTGCAGCGGCGCTGGCTTTTGCAATCGATTTATATATATGTGAAAACCGTCTTCTAAACTTTTTTTCATCCGTTCAGCGACGGTATCTTGCCAAATATTGCAAAAAAAATCATGTTTTTTGAAGACAAAAAATATAGTTTTTAAATAAAATCTTCATAAGAACATCAAAATATCCACAAACATTATATTTTTATTTGTATTTTATTGTAAAATCTGATAGACTATGAATAAAATAAGACCAAGCGGAAGAAACCCTTTTATCACCCTTTATTTTGCCTTTATCAATGATCGAAATATAATACCGAAGGTTAAACATCTACGCTACTTAACCGAATAATCTTAATAAATTTAAATTCTTCGGAATGGTCTTATTTCATTCATGATCGATCAGACTTTACGATAAAATAGTATACTTATGTAAATATTTTATTAATTGCTTATTTATAATTGTACCTTTGTTGATGTTTTTATTTAAAAATTATTAAAAAATTTTAAAAAAATGTTTTTTTCGCAATACCTTGCAAGATATCGTCAAAACCGCTGCGTTTTTCATCTTAAATCACTTAAATTGAAAAACGTAGAAAAGATGTCAAAATATTAACATCAACTCGTATATTTATTTAGTTAAAAAAATAAATGGATTTCTACTATGTTTTAAGATTGTTCGCACATTTTGTAACTTTATTAAGCGGGATCCCGGGAACGGTTAAAAAATCCCGCTTTCCCGGGAATTGATAAAGACCGGGATATAACAAACTCAAGACAAAATGCAGCGGTGGTAAAAGATTTGCCAACATTGAAGAGGTCGAGTCTGCGGTTGTTCCCTATTTAAAGGAACTAGGTACAGCTGTTGAATATCGCTGGGAAAAGTATCAACTTAAAAGGAGATAAGTTAAGAAATAAAGTAAATTTTTCTAAAATTTGTGGTTTTCTACGTAAGTTCTGCTAAATCTTTGACCGCCCGTAGATGGTGATTAAAATTAACTATTTATATCGATTTTAACACATGTTAATGAACTAACTGCAAAATTTCAGTCTAATCGGTTCAATATGACAAGAGAAAATTGCATTTTATAAAATAGATTTTTTCAAAACAAATTTTGAAAAATTTTCGATGCACTTGCATTATTTTTATCCAATAACAATTATTCGACATGCAGAGGTATGCCTTTTTTAAGGATTTTTGTTTCGTATAAGACTTACCAAATAATTCATTATAGATATGAATTAAATTGTCTTACCTAAAAGAAAAAATGTCATTTGTTAACCCACATTTGAATAACAGAGAATAAATACCAGAGCATACTTTAAAGTTATTAAATGCAATTTAAATTGATAAATTTACGAATATTTTTTGGGATTAACGGTGAGGGGATTCGTAAGTCGGTTTCCCGACTGAACTTTCTTACTTGTTTTACATTTAACAGTGTTCATCCACAAATTCTGCCGAATTTCATACTGATCGGACATAAAATAAAGTTTTTACAGCGCTTACATGTCAAATCGGGGCTAACATATATATGGGAGCTATATCTAAATCTGCACCGATTTCGCCCAATTTCAATAGGGATCGTCCTTTAGCCAAAAAAGAGCACTGTGCTAAATTTCATCACAATCGGACAATAAATACGACCTGCACTTTGATCACAATAATATAATGGGCAGACAGACAGACGGAAATGGCTAAATCGACTCAAAATGTTTCTATGTCGATCAGTATAATAAACTATGGTTCTATTTCTACTTTTTTTGGGCGTTACAAACAAATGCACACAGTCATAATACCATGTACCACAGTGTGGTGTAGGGTATACAAATTATTGCATAGTTTAATTGGTAGATTTATTGTCGTTTTCGAAAAGAGATTTTGAAGTTTGGATTATTTCTGTGCTCGATCTTTGGTGAAAATCGTCAGGCATCACAGCTTCGTTCTGCTTTAGAGGCCAACATTTTAACGATTCGCGTTGGGATTTTACTTAACCCTAAACCAATTCCGGGCTACACCAAGTTTCGATATAGCCCCTACAGGCTAAAAAAATAATTTCTGTAGTATATTGTCGCAAACATATTCTGCGTGAAATATATAAATGCTTAGGGTACACTCGATATATATTATATTTGGCACACACAAATATTATATATTTGGGATCCATTCACCCTGTTGATCAGAGCGGAAATTGATCCGGTTTGCATAACGGATGGATTGGACGCACGATAAAGAAGGACAACAATGAGATCTGTTTTAGAGCCCTCGGATATAATCCTCAAGATAGTGGAAAACGCGGAAGACCCCGACCAATAATTGTGATAAATTTAAAAAGCTATTTGGTTGCCATAAAAGTGCAGTATTGCCATATTGTGGGGACCTATAGTGATTTTTCACAAGAAATTTGTTTGTCGAATAAATCACCAAAAAAATCCATCGAGTTCTACGACTATTGATACAGCATTAATTTTGGAGGGAGATTTTCAGGGTTAAGGGGATAAGTGGGTGTTTCGGGAGATTTGGGAGAAATGCTTCTTGAAGTGTCTCCTTTCTTTCATTCTTTGACATGGCACAACTATTCAAAAGTTTTCTATACTAAAATTTTGTTTGAATTTGCTAACCTCTTTGTTTACCCAGCAAACTTTGTGGCTAAATATTTGGAAAACACGATGTCACAGAAAAAATGGTTAAAGCTATTCCAATTAGTGGGTCAAAATTATGCGCAGTACGTTGTTCTCATCGATGATACATTTTTGTGCACACACAGTGTTTTAGTTATATTGATGGGAAAAAAGGGCCGTTTGAATAAAATGGTAATATTTACCACCCTCCAACTCGAACAGTTCTCGTTAGAATTGTGTGTCATAACTATGTACTACCCAATAGGACTAAACATGGTGCAATTTTCCAATGAGGACATTCAACTTAAATTAAAAAAAAACTATTTTATGATGTTTTTCTTGATAAACATTTTCTATTTATTCCACTTATTGATTCTGATATCATCGATTCTGTTTTTACCCATTTTTCTAAGTGTGGCCGCACAACTTAAATATATTTCATGCAGTTCAAGTACGATACTACACTTATTTTGTGGTGCCATAACAGATGTAATCGAAATTGTGTTGAATTATTATTTTTCCAGTATGTACTCGAACGATTGAGATTTGGAGCTGGAAACAAGAAGAGTTTGTTTAACATGTGTATTCGTTCGTCCGCTTCTCTTTTTTTTTTTGCCGGCCATCAAGGTGTATCAATGCATTTTTATTTTATAAAAAAATATCTCAACAAAAGAATGTATCAATAACTTAAGATGACGACAACGACAACACTGAAGATGTCGAGTGCGCCGACGATGACGAACGTTGCTGAAGAAGGACCCCAACGGTTGAGTGCCATTGTCTCGACATTTTACAAGTACATTCCGAAGTAATGCGTCATCGCGGGATTCGACGGTTATCGACATCGTCATAATTGTGTTAATATGTTGTAAATGTTGCACTTATGTGAGTTTGAAAATTATTTATCGATCGATCGATATTTTTTTTATGTCCATAATGACTTGGTCACAATTATTCCCAAATATTCTTTGGAGGACGGATACAACCCGAAATCAGAACTGAATTACGATTCATTAATTAAATTTCAGGTCTGAGATTATTTTGTAATATTGCCTTTTAATGTATAGAGTGACACCAATCTCAAAACGGGTCATTTAACATGCAATGTGCAGCTAAGAAAATGTTGCTGGAAGAGTGTATTCAATACGAGGATAAATAGCAAAATGTGTGAAATAGTTTAAACATAATAGCAAAGAATTCCAAATGTGCGTCTTGTAAATTAAAATAGGAAGATATCACAAGAAATTATTTTAGTTCATTTTTCAAAAGGCAGCATCCTACACGCTGAAAATCGCCTCTGTAGTGTATTGTCGCAAATATATTCTGCTTGAAATATACATATGTTTAGGGAACACTCCAAATATATATTTTTTGACACACACAAATATAATATGTTTGGGAGGATATTGTTCTAATATGTTTTTATTTGGAACTAATACTTCCGAAACAAAGTGCTGTAAAACAAAACCTAAAGCTGTTTATGACATTTTTGTACAACTTCGAACACAGCTTTTCATTTTGATATTTAAAACAAGTACGAAATTTCAGTTGGGTAAACCGACTAAGGTGCTCCCGTCACTTTGTGAGCAATGTAAATATGCACTGGTATACGAATAAGTAGCATAGAACTTATTAAATAATGAATATTTCACTAAATGTTAACCCTTTCTGGGGGACGTACTAGAAGGAGAAGTCAAATATGCCTCATCTTCAAATTTAGCTTGAGATGAAAAAAAATCTTACCGCAGACCAATTTTGAAATTAATCGCTAATTCCTTTCGAGATTTATAGTGCGCAACAGCCAGCAAACAGACAGACCGACGGACATTGCTCAAATCGAATTTCCACCAAACATATTTGGGGTTATAGGTCACTCCTTCGATGTGTTACACTTTTACGAGTAGCCTGCGTTTCACTAAAGTAAGAGTACAATAGAGTATTTTTTAAGGGAAATCATAGGATGTTTATTTCATTGTAAGGAGGAGAGTAATACATTAACAATGTATATGTATATAACAATATCTGTCGATTACGTTTGCAGAACCATATTCTTTTCATGAAATCCATCAACAATTCGCACATCTGCGGTTGTATGTGTTCGATTAATTCACGACTTCAACTTATGAGGATTGTGAGCCATTGGCATAGACCTTATCTTTCACGTAGTCCCAAAGAAGAATGTCTAAAGGTGTTTAACCACAAAATCTCGGTGACCAATAGTGATCGCCTCTTCGAGAATTCATACGGTCAGGGAACTTTGCACGCAAAACTTCGATGGTATTTGGTTGAAACTATACCTAGTTCATATCAATATTTTCCAGTTAGGGACATAAAAAACAATTCATCATTGGTCGATAGCGCAATCCGTCGAAAAGTACATTCCAATGACACCGCCAGACTCAAGACCGCGCCCAACTGTCACACCTTGAGAATGGAGAGGCTTTTCAGCAATAATTCTTGGGGTTTCCGAGCCCCAAATGTGACAATTCTGCATTTTCGAGGTGAAAATGGGCCTCATCACTCAACATGATTTTCGATGAAATTCCGGATCCTGTCCTGCAACCGTAGCCTTGGCGGCCATTTGACTGATATTGTTTCACATTATTAATGGCGTACACAGAAAGAAAAATGCCATACTAAATTCAAGTAAAAAATTCTTAATTTAAGCCGAAATCGTACTTAAAAATTTAAGTACGTTCGTACTAAGTTTTTCTTAAAACAAGTATAAATCGGCTTAAATTGAAAAAATCAAGCGCTGAAAGGCTTAGAATAAGCATTTAATGCTTGAAATCAATTAAACATTTTTTGAAAAGGAAAATTAAGCCTAATATGGAACCAATATAGAGCACAATAAAATTACCCTCTCAACCACTCTCATGCAAGTGGTTGATTTTGGCAGACGCAACATCAAACACACATGCATATAAATTGTCGAGATGTACGTATATGTACATTTCGTGCGCGACCATATCCAATTCGTTTCTCGCTCAAGCAGTGTTGGCAAATACATTACTTGGCGTGATATTTTTTGATTTTAGTTTTTTGAAGTTGTTAATAATTCTTATTCGTTTCGTTGATGCTATTCCTTATATGTTTCATATTTAAATCGAATAAATGCAGCAAAACTTTTACTTTTGCTGTCAAGCAATTGTGTTTTGACATACCATTTTAAAAAAATTGCATTCGTTGCAATACAGTGGCAAAAATGGTATAATTAATATAAATGGTATATAGGTATAAAACCGACGAAAGCACAATAAATCTAGTATGACCAGGCTTAAATCAAGAACTGATCAGGCTTAAATCAAGAACTGATCTGGCTTAAATCAAGTATTATCAGACTTAAATCAAGTAATGGGCAGGCTTAATTCAATCAAAAATTTCTTCATTGAAGCCCGTTTCGCACTCAAATTAATCCGATAAAATTCTTAAATCAATCGCTTTATGCTTAAGATAAGAATTGTTCGGCTTAAAATCAAGCCTAATCAGGCTTAATAAGCGCTAAAATTAAGAATTCAAGGCTTAAAAATCCGTGCTTGTTTCAAGTATTTTGTACTTGGTTTAAGAAAATCCGTACTTAACGTACTTCTGACACCGCTACGGCTTGATTCAAGTACGGATTACTCAATTAACAGCACATTGATCTGAGACTCTATAAAATATATATATGTGGGGTGATCTAAGTCGAGATACTTTTTTCAATAGCCTTTTTTTGACAGATCACGTGTGAGTGGTGTCATGTTATTTTTGTTAAGTATTGTTTGGCATTTCATAATGGAAAGAATTACGCCTGAACAACGTTTACAAATTATTCAGTTCTATTATCAAAATAATCGTTCGCCAATTGCGCTAAGTCCATTTTTTTTAAATCCAAAAAAACACTTTCCAGTCGACCAATGACCTTGACTCCCATGAGCAATATTTTAGCTCTCGTTAAGAGCTATCTTTTTGCCACTGACCGATTCCCAATCCGACGTAACGGAATCATCGGTCCATATTTCTTCAAAAATGATGCCGGTGAGAACGTAACCGTCAATGGCGACCGTTATCGTGCCATTATAACCGACTATTTGATGGCTGGAATTGAAGCTCGTGATCTCGGCGACATTTGGTTTCAACAAGACGGGGCCACTTCCCACACATCGCATTAATCAATGGATTTATTGAGAGAACACTTCGGTGAGCAGATAATTTCACGTTTTGGGCCGGTCGATTGGCCACCAAGATCGTGTGATATCACACCGTTAGACTTTTTCCTGTGGGGATATGTAAAGTCTAAAGTTTATGCGGACAAACCCGCTTCGATTCAGGCCTTGGAGCAAAACATCACGCGTGTCATTCGCCAGTTACCAGTCGAAATGCTCGAACGAGTCATCTAAAATTGGACTCAACGGATGGACCATCTGAGACGTAGCCGCGGCCAAAATTTGATAGACATAATCTTCAAAAAATAAGTGCCAAAGAATGTTCTTTCAAATGATAATAAACATTCCCCATTCACTTAGAATGTTCTGTGTTTTTTTCTTTAAAAAAGTAGGGAATCTCGAAATGGATCACCCTATACATATATAATTTTTCTGATTGAACGCATATTAAAATCTCACTGGAGTCCGTAATAATAGATATTTAACTCAAATTTGTAGAATATATTTATTTATTTCCTTAAGTCATATAATTCACTTCTACCTAATGGAATGAATTATGATAATTTACGTCTAATTGTACCTAGAAACATTTTCACCAAGAAGGGAAATCGTAGGTCCATATTATTACTCATTTTTATATACGTCCACACAAAAATGTCAAATGCTTAATAGACTTCATTGGTTCTCATTTTTATGTATACATACAGACTTCATACAAAGATTTTCATTTTATTTTACGTAGTACCGCAGAACGAAAATAACAAATTCCTACCAAATGGACTGAAAAATCGATAATTTGCGATTAATTTTATTTGAAAATGAATAACAACCGTCATAGGTCCTTAAAATAAATTACCGATACCATCTTAAGGTCATTCCTGAGGTTATTTCTATTATGTCATTGTATGCAAATACTGGATATACAAGATTAGGTTCTTGCGAACATACAACGTTTTTACCTTTTTTACCTTTTTACGCCTTGATAAGGATCGCTATATTATACTACAGATTTATAATATTCTTCCACAAAAGATGATGAAAAGGATCTTTTAAAAAATTTCAAAAGTCCTTAATGTGAAAGAAGCTTGTTAAGCTTTCTATATTTCTTTTGTATCTTAAAAAATCGTCATTTCAGGACAAAAATCTTTAAATTGCAATTTTTGGCCTTAAAAACTTGTCAAAATGCCGTAAAGTCGTCATTTCTGTAACAAAGATTAGGACCTCCAATTCTATTCTGTACAAGTCTAAATGGATCACTGTATAACATGGATCACTTCTCTGACATAGCGTCATTTCCTCAATAATATATGAATGAACATTTCAATAACTACCCCTCGATTAAATAAGTATTAAATTGTCCTTGCACAAAATCCTCTAACATTGGTAAAAATTGCGTGACACTTTGCGATGTGTAATCATTCACATTAAACCACACAGGGGTAATCATAGTTAAAGTTTACTTTTTTAATTGTGGCAAATAATAATTATGGTTTTTTTGTTGCTTTCGCGAATACAGTTGCGATGCCCGACAATTGCCCTCAAATTTACCACACACATTTAAGACAAATCTTAGTGGAAAATCTTCAGTTTTCCTGCACCATCATCTGCATTGGCTTGGCTGGATGTCGTCGTCGTCGTCATCATTGTCTTAGTCGTTGTCCTTACGGACGCCCAAGAAACATCTGTAGCATCCATCGAGTGCTCCAAAAAAATGTTGGCTGGCGGTTCTTTGGTCGCTTCCACCAAGTAATTCGTTAATTAACAAGCGCGATAACAGCAGACAAAGCAAAGCAGCACCAACAACAACGACAGTAATAATAATAACTACATAACTCCAACTTATTCGCAACAAAAGTTTCGACTCCAGACGCGCTCTAGCTTAACTCGTTGGTATCTCCATGGATCATGGTGGTGGATTCGAAATGCAACGACGTCGAACGAAATAACAGTTGAGAGTTTTCTCCACAGGTGCATGATTCAGTTTTTTTCGGGTGGTAGATTCACTCAAAGAAAAAAGTTGATAGTAGGTCATTCGGAAGCATATGAAAAAAGTATATTCTCCCCTTCTGAATTTTATTTAGTTAATAACTTCCTAAATATTATTCAAGATAATTTATTCAGTGTACACACAGAGAAGGACTCTGATCATTGCAATCTTTTTCTCAGAGCCTAAGTTAATGCACGGGGGAAATCGCCATTTTTGATATGTTTGAATTGAAAGAAAATATATTTGGAAACAATATTTTTAAATATTATATATTTGTTAACAAATAAATTTATTTGAAAATCACGAAATGTTGTTTGGGACGCATATCTTAATATATTAGAACAAACTACATTTGCGAACTATCTTTTACAAATAAAATACGCAACCAAAGTTATTGTTTAAGAAGTTTTCCAAAAATACTATATTATATTATTAATATATAACAATATATTAATATATAATAATATATTAATATATTATATATTATTTATTAGTAAAAAACACAAACTTTGAATGGTCACAACTCGAAATTGCCTGGATATATTTTCATAAAGTTTGAAGGTATTTTATTTAAATATTATCCAAAATAAAACAGTATTCCCAAAAAACTGATTTTCGATAGTTGTTTTCAAAGTCCTGTGCTATCAAAAAAGCTTTTCAAAACGTTGAAAATTCTTCGAATTTCATTTTAAATTTTTCATTGATTTCGAGTTACACCTTACAACTTTAAAAAGGCGTAAGTAGCAATAATTTTCGTTTAAAAGCACAAATTTTTAATTTCTATTTATTCCAAGTCATGAACATATAAAGTTTCGGAAAAAATTAACGTTTGTTTACAGAAAAACAATTGGGACAATATACTACAGAAGCGATTTTTTCAGCGTGTTTAAATTAAAAATTAGTGCTGTAAAACAAAATTGATCCTGCTTATGGCATATAAATGGTTTTCCAACAATAATGAAAAACAACATCAGCCAAATGGCCACCACGACCACGCTTACAGGACCATATCCTTTTCATGAAATTTTCCAGAACCAAATCGCAAAGTGGGTGCCCTATATCCTCGTTAGCCTCACGAATTCTATCTTTGAGGTCTTGAATCGACGCTGGGCTGTTGGCGTAGACCTTATCTTTCACGTGGCCCCAAAGGAAGAAGTCGCAAGGTGTTAAATCACAAGATCTCGGTGGTCACCTCTTCGAGAGACAACACGGTCCGGAAACTTTTCCGTAACAGAGCAATGGTAAACGTTGTCCAGATCAATACCATCCAACTCCGACCATAAAGAATCATTAATCATCTCTCGTTAGCGCAATCCATTCACCGTAACTGTTGATCCAACCTCATTTTCGAAAAAGTAAGGGCCAATGACCCCGTCCGAACATAAACCGCTCCAAACAGTCACACGTTGAGGATGGAGAGGCTTCTCAACAGTAACTCTTGGATTTTCCGAGCCCTAGATGCAACAATTTAGCTTGTTGACGTAGCCACAGAGGTGGAAATGGGCCTCATCAGTCAAGATGATTTTTCGATGATTTTCGATTTTTCGAATTTTAATAATTTCAATGCGTTGTTGAATGGTGTATCGTTCCATTTTTAGTAATGGCGTAGTTTTTACTTATCAAATGTCAAAGAATAAAAGCTTCAAAAGTGACAGCAACCGAAATACCGGGTGATTCAAATAAAACCCTGTACAAATAATATTGCGATGGTAAAATGTATATACAAAAATGCTTGTAGAATTCGCGCTTGTTTGCGAAATGCGACCGGACTTGTAACATTCCGGACCGGACTTGTTAAATCCATCTTAATTTATGTGTATAAGACGTAATTTTGACGTCTTCTAATGAAGAGATATTTCAAAGTAAAATTTTTTTTTTTGTTTTTAAAAAAAATTATTCGCAGTGGAATACAACTTTTTTGGATCAAATCAGATAACTACCATATGACATAGAGGAGAGAGGTGACTTTGTGATGAATCCAAGAGTGCCTAGTTTATCTGCGACCTTTTGCGATTATGACAGATTTTTTTACTTGAAATATGTGCTTTTTTATTTAAAATGTAGAAAATATGCGTGGGAGATACATCTATCTATGAAACAATTTTCCCGAAACATATCGACCGATTTTCTTGATCCAAAAATATAACGAAATTTCGGCAAAATCTGATAATAAATACGTCCGGTACAAGTGCGGCTGTTTGTAGTGTCCTACGATCAAAAATATCGATCTTTTTAATATTATTATGATTATATGTGTAATTTTATAGTTTACATTTTCTACAAAAACTATAAAAATATAGTTAAACGCTTATGCTGTTTATGTATATTAGGGTGGACCGATTATTTTTTGTTTTTAATTATTTTTTTCTTTTATCCCATTGTGGAAGTGCATTAGTGTAAAATTTCAGCTTTCAAAAATATTGCAGACTACGATTTTGTCCTATTTAAGTTGTTTTGGTTTCAATTTCAAAAACATTTCCCGGTTTGGTGGACTTTTATCGCAATGCTGACAAAATTATATTTAACCTTCAATGGTCTATATATTTAAAATGCAGCATCACACAATCAAGTAACTCAAATCGATTTTGAACTAAATTTTGGCCGCTTTAATTTAAAATCAAGATCACTGAAGTTGGTACGATATTCTGCACGCTGAAAAAAATCGCTTCTGTTGTATATTGTCCCAAACATATTCGGCTTGAAACTTCGGCTTAAACTTTTAGTATTTGATTTAGTGGAAAAAGTGCTCGAAAATTGGGTTCATTGAATGACGTTTTATTTAGAACTTAATTGTATCGATTGTAGTTCACATTAAATAAAAAACTTTTGAATTTCCTTAACAAGAAGTGTGTTTTTTCTCAAAGAAATCATAGCACTCTTATTGGAAAGCCCTGTATAATTCGGCACATTAACGACATTGTCTCAGAGTCATTGCAAACATTACCGAAGCCGTGGCAAGCATTTGGCCGATATTTTGTTTCACACATAATTGTCATAGATCCTTCAATCATAATAAAAATATTAAGATAATTCTCTGAAAACTTTCGGTTTTACTTACAATTAACATCTTGCGTTTTGGTTTGACCACCTTTTATATACTTCAAACTCTCTATTATTGCATATCACGGTTTATCGCTAGAACTACAGCCAATTCAAAGAAACCATCCTATAGACTGAGATGTGTATTATACACATATGTATATTCAACTTGATTGTAAAACCCTGCGACGCAAACTAGGGTATTTGGTACCAAACTGTGGATTAATTCAGACAAGCCTCTTATTTACGAGGGTTGCTAAATATATTTCTGGCCTAGGCAACACTAAGTGTTGCCTGGCGCCTTCTGACATTTCCATTGGAAAGTTAGACATTGTTAGCATAAACGTACTCAGAACGTTTTGACGTGCGGCCATCATTTGTGTTATTTACAGTGACTTGAAAAAATCAATTTGGCAAAAAAATAATCGTGCGATCATTTTTCACAACTTTCGACCTGGATTATCACGACATGAGTGTATAGATGAACTTAAATCTTTGTATGACGATGAAGCATCATCCTATAGCACTGTGAAAAACTGGTTTAATGAATTCAATCGTGGCCGACGCTCACTCAAGGACGAAGGTCGTTAAGGTCGTCCAAAAACGGCCGTTGCACCAGAGAACATTGATGCCGTGCGTGAACTGATAATGGAAGATCGTCATGTGACATACCGTGAGATAGAGGCATCCTTGGGCTTTTTTTCCACCAGCATACATTCGATATTGCATGAACACCTGGCCGTAAAAAAGGTTTGTTCTCGTTGGATCCCGCAAAATCGCTGAAAAAAAGACTCGTGTCGATTGGTGCAAAAAAAATTTAAAAAGAAACGATCGCGGTGCTTCAAAAGACGTTTAAAAGATCGTCACAGGTGACGAATCTTGGACCTATGGGTATGAGCCAACAAAACAGCAATCGACCGTGTGGGTCTTCGAAGACGAGCCAAATCCAACGAAAGTTGTTCGTGGAAGAAGCACTTCGAAGCAAATGGTCGCCTGTTTCTTCGGCAAAACTGGTCATGTGGCGACTGTTCCGCGTGAGCAACGAAGGACGATCAATTCTGAGTGGTATACCACAATTTGTTTGCCTGAAGTCTTCGGAGAAATTCGAAAAACGAACAAGAGAAGACGAATCATTGTGCACCATGACAATGAGAGCTCTCACACATCGGCTCAAACCAGCGCCTTTTGACCGGCCAAAACGTCGAATTGATGGGTCATCCGCCGTACAGCCCCGATTTTACACCCAATGACTTCTTCTTATTCACTCACATCAAGAAAAAACTGCTTGGTCAACGTTTTTCGACGCCTGAAGCAACTGTTGAAACATTCAAAAACCATGTTTTGGAGGTGAATTTTTAACACACTGTAACCTAAACAATACGCGCTCAAATGACAAAACGGTCAGAGTGAAGTTATGCTAAAAAATGTCAAACTTTCAAAAGGAAATGTCAGCCAGGCAACACATAGTGTATTTTAAAATGTCTTAGGTAAATAAAAACTATTTCATTAAAAATTTTAATGACAAACTTTTAATATGCGGCTGATTTTCATGTCGGGATGAAATTTGCACCAATGTTAGTCCTATTGAGTAGTAGTTATGATACAAAATTTCAACGAAATTGGTAAAGGAAATAGCTAATCACTTTTTTAACTTTAACAAATTTACCTAAAATTAACTTAATACATGAAGTTGAAGACTCCATACTCAAATTTTAATAACAAACTTAACTTAAAGTTTTTTTTTACGAAAAACTCTTAAAAAAGGTTGAAAATAAAAATTTTAAACAGAGCACAGCGAACAGTGAATGAATCTTAACCTCAAAAATTCAATACAGCAACACTATATAACCTAGAACCTTTAATGTTTTCGGTTAACGGCGCAGTATTCTATCTGGTTTTAATCGGTACAAAAGACTCGTATGTTACTTACAAAAAAATTAATTAATCCACAGTTTTGGTACCAAATACTCCACCGTACGACGCAGCGTTTTGCATTAAGTTGGAATAACAATTTCTTACTTAGAATTATTCGTAGATAGTTTGCACTTTATTCGAGGAGCGTCCACATGTGGGATCTTATTCTTCCTAGTAAAGACAACCAATTCTGTCTTGTTTTGGTTACCCGCCTGCTTCTTACTGCTGTCTAGTCAATTTGTTCAGAGCCACCTTTAGGATGTCTCTGAGGCCGCATATGAAACGACTGTTTGCAGCCACAACATTCTAGATCTAACAGAATTCCATTCACCGCTAGGTTCCAAAATAGTGAGACAGTGCTGAATTCCTTGAAATGTAGGATCGATTCGATAGTGTCCACAGGTTCGTGCAGGACAGATCCTGTAGACTTGCTCTGCTTGTAAGCAATTGTGTTTACTAATACATTTTTTTGAGTGTTTCATTGTCGTTATACATTTTTGCTGCTGCAGTTGTTTGCAACAATTGCAATGTGTTGTAGCACAAATTTCTTAAAATGTAAGCAAAACTTACAACAATCATTGGCAGACACATACATACATAAGAAAGACGAGGACAAGTTTTATGCCACACATCAACTGCAGCAAAACTCAAAGAAAGAAAACATCTCATCGCCCATAATCCCAAGTCCAATGGAGTGGATGATACAAAATTACATAATCTCTGTTTGGAGTAAGATGATCCTGTTGTCTACTGCTACAGTACAGTGCAACAAGGTATCCAGATGGGTCTGGCCAATTTCTAACAGTTCTTGTTCATATTTATGTAATGGAAAAAGAACCGAAAACTAACTGCATTTTGATAAATGCATTCCACCATCCATATGGGATATGGGAGCAGGAGGTATTAAATTTCGTGTACACACATGTGGCAGGAAGTCTAGGTGGCGGCCAAGGTCGTTCGCGCTTCGGACTATGTTTGGGTGCTCAAACTTAGAAAAACTTATTTGCAAGAAGAAAGAAAAAACATAAATATTTTTGATGAATGTAAACATATTAAAAAAATAATTATAAACTGGCGGCAGACGAGATGCTTCCAATTCGGGTCATCAAGAAGAACAGATATAATTTGCCGGACAATCTTGTCGGCTCTGCAAACAAATTTTATAGCAGACATTAAGTTGAAGTGGCTTTAATAACGCGACGAACTGTAGTATTTAAACATTTGGATTATTTCGGATTAATTGGAGAATGTGCACGATTTTAGGTCGCATCAGCATTTGTCCAATTCCAACAGTTTCAATGCTACAACGGGGAGGGACCCAGTTCGTGAATATAGTAAACTAAACTAACACGTAATGCAAAAATATAAATGTATATCTGTCATATACTCTGCGGGAAATTGGTAGAGAAAGGTGATACTTCCAATCTTCAGCAAGATTTTGCTGCGATTTTTCATTAAACCATCCTGAAGATTAATGTAGCATTCATGAAATGGCGTTAGTAGGATATATCCTCCTAAGCAAGTAAGTTTATTGCTAAAACGTTTTGAAAAAAACTTCAAGCTTACTTAGTAACATAAATAATATAAGAAGTTGCTAAATGGTAAAACAATATCTCACTATCATTTATTTAATGATTTTTTTGTTGAAAAATTATATAGGTATTCAAAATTTGAACAAATTGAAAAAAATGAATTTTTGGGATTTGCGCAATTTTTAATTGCTCTTGAACGGCTGAACCGATTTTTACGAAGTTTACTAAGTTTTTTGGATTTTTGTTAGTTAATATTTTGTTCTCAAAATTTTTAATTAAAAAATATTTTTTCGACTCGTTTTTTTTTTAATTTGGATTTTTGGTAATTAAATTTTTGTAAAAGTTATGGGCAAAATACTAAGACAGTTCTCGCAATTTCGACTTTTTTTCTGTCCTACGTGTTTTCGACAGCTTTATCTTAAATATTTTTTAGACAAATAAAAAAATCACAAAATTATTTTTTTGTGAATTTATTTTGCTACTATATATTTATATAACTGTACAGTATAACCTCTCTAATCCGGACACTCGATAGACCGTACTATCCAGTAATCCGGACAGCTCAGTGATTCGAACAGTTTCGAAAATAAACCTCTGTAGTCCGGACATCAATATGTTTTTGTGTTTGATTTAAGTTTTTTAACGTTATAACATCTTTAGTCTAAAAACAAAACATGTAGTTTTTCTGGGAAATCTTTTGAAAGGTTGTGGCTTGGAAATATGAGGCTAAAAATTATAAAGTGATATTTCTGTTGTATTATTTTTGAAAGCCGTCCAGGAAGTGGAACTTGATGAGTTTCAAAAATTTACAATGCAGATGCATCTGCTCTATTTTTGAGTGCTCTTCCAACAACAACATGTTTTTAATTCAGCTCCAGGCAAAAAAATGGAGCTGAAGATTCAGGCTTCATGGTAACGAGCCTGAATCTCATACGTTGCTTCTACTTTTAACATGTAGGTTAGCATGAAAATACATGGGCGTTTAAAAAATTCTGACTTCGTTTAGTATATAAGTCCACCAAAAAAGGCTGGATATCGACTTCCGATTTTGTAGATTGAAGAAATTTCTGATAAATGTTAAGAAGCCTCTGAAAGCTTCAGATATTGGGTAAGGCTCCATCACAACAAAATGAAATCAATAAGGAGGATTTTACAGAAAGAAAATGGGACCATAAAAATCTTAAATTACTTGTTGACCACTGATGAAGTTGTAGTTCCGTCAGTTATGCCAATGAAACTATTGAAGAGAACTCCGATTGTAGTCTAGAGGACATGCACTATTTTTTAATGCAAGTGCTATTTTATAGGCTGAGAGGGTAATACTATTTCTAAAAGAATTTAAAAAAAGATCTAAAAAACTGCACAAAGCCAAGTGTTAAAGTTTCAATTGTATTTCTTATTTATCTTTTTCTTTTTAAGAAACGCTTTTCTTAAAAAAATACAAAAATTACCCACCTTCGAGTTTTGTACCGCAGTCCGGACAATTTAGTAATCCGGACAAAGGTCGAAACTATATCTGTCCGGATTAGAGAGGTTATACTGTATTTATATGTGACTAGGGTATATATCATTTGCTACGGCATAAATTGTAACACATCGAAGGAATGACCTAAGACCAAAGTATGTTCGGCGGACATCCGTTTTGGGTCATTTTAAGTCGAACGAGCAATGTCCGTCCGTCCGTCTGCCTGTCTGCTGGCTTGTGTGCACGATAACTCTCGAAAGAAGTAACCGACTGACTTCAAATTTGGTATGTGTAATATTTTCTTCTATCTCCTGCTAAGTTCGAAGATGGGTAATATTGGTCCACTCCTTCTAGTACCTCCCCACAAAGGGTTAACATTTAGTGAAATATTGATTATTGAATAACTTCTATTTGAATCCTCTGAAATTCTACACATAGTATTAGTTTATTAGTCACTATTATCTCGAGAAAATGGGCAAAGTTGCCACGCCCCTTTTGGTACCTCCCGCACAAATGGACAATTTTTAACCAAAAGTCCAGAGAAAAGTGACCGATTTTGGGACGCCCCTTTTGGTACCTCTCACACAAATGGACCATTTTGTACCAAAAGTAAACAGCTTTTAACTTTAATACCTGTACATACTTTAAAGGTATTAAATGCAACATTTTCTAATATTTTTTTGAGACTGAAGGTGAGGGGATTCATAAGTCGGTTTACCCGACTGATCTTAATTACTTGTTGTAGATGTTTATCTTTATTCATTTTTTTGATTGAATAGGCTACTGCCCACTAATACGCCACATAGCTCTGAAAGAAAATGACATAAGATTTCGTTTGAGCAAACAAATTCAAAAATGTCGAAACACGTTTGTGATTTTGTTAATTTTTTAAAAAAGATTGAAACAAAAGCTATCGAAAACGCTTAGAGCAACACTTTCTAAATACAATAGGTAACACCTAAAACTTTATTCTATACACAGAAAGAAAAAATTGAGTAATCCCTACTTGAATCAAGCCGTAGCGGTCTCAAAAGTACGGATTTTCTTAAACCAAGTAAAAAATACTTGAATCAAGTACGGATTCTTAAGCCCTGAATTCTTAATCTTTGCGTTCATTAAGCCTGATTAGGCCAGATTTTTAGCCGAAATATTCTTATTTCAAGCGATTGATTTAAGAATTTAGTGCGAAACGGGCTTCAACGAATTGAATACTTGATTCAAGCCCGATAATACTTGATTTAAGCCTGATAATACTTGATTTCTTCCGGATCAGTTCTTGATTTAAGCCTAACCAATACTTGATTTACGCCTGATCATACTTGATTTATTGTGCTTTCGTTCTGTTTATACCTATGTACCATTTATATTAATTATACCATTTTTGCCTCTGTATTGCAAAAAATACAATTTTTTAAAATGTTGTGTCAAAATAAATTGCTTGACAGTAAAAGTTTAGCTGTAATTATTCGATTTAAATATCAAACATATAAGGAATAGCTTAAAAGAAACGAACAAGAATTATAAATAACTTCAAAAAACTTAAATAAAAAAATCACGTCAAGTACATTACTAACAAACACTGCTTGGACGAGAAACAAATTGGACATGGTTGCGCTCAAATGTTTATACGTATGCATCTCTTCGATTGATATGCGTATGTGTTTGATGTGCCATCATCCAATCTCAACCACTTAAATGAGAGTGGTTGAGAGGGTAATTTTGTTGCGCTCTATAATTGTTCTGCCTCTCAGCGATTTGTGTAAGCTTTTCCCTCTTACTTTAAGCCATATTATGCTTAATTTTCCTTTTTAAGAAATGTTTGCTTGATTTCAAATATTACATACTTATTGTAAGCCTTTCAGCGCTTGATTTTTTCAATTTAAGCCGATTTAAGAATAACTTATGGCGAATTCTTTTCTGCAAAAAAGTGCAACATTTTCATTGCCCTTTTTCCGAAAACGGCACTTTTGTGATACTTTTTTGAAATTTGGTAATTAAGTTACTCGAATTTAGCACAACTAAAATTGCAAAATTTCAAAAAAACGATATTATAGTGCAGTTTTCGGAAAAAGGGCAAAGCAAGTGTTGCACTTTTTTGAAGAAAATAATTCGCCATTAGTACGAACGTACTTCAATTGTTAAGTACGATTTCGGCATAAATTAAAATTTTTTTTTAGAAGTTTTTTGTTAATTATCGATTTAATTTTTAATTAGATTTATTTATTGAATGTTTTCACATTCGAATTGTTCAGCTTTTTTTTTAGAATTTAATATGGCATTTTTCTTTCTGTATAGATTAAGGCATACTATTTTATGAAACCAAACAACATTTTTATGGTAAAAAAAATATGGTGCCAACCTGTGGTATTTGAACCATACTTTTTGAAGTATAGGCTCGATAAATCCGGGATACGAAGTAAATGAAATAATAAGGGCAGAAAACAACGTAGAAACAGAACTTAAGTAACTGTCAATAAAATAATTACAAAAAATGTAATCTAAAAAATCGTTTTGTGCAAAAAAACACATAAAAATAGAAAAAGCTGAACAATTCGAATGCGAAACATTCAATAAATCTAATAAAATTAAAAATTAAATCGATCATTAACAAAAAACTTCTAAAAACAATTAGAAAACAAAATTGTTTGTTAATTTTTTTTAAAGCTAGCATCTAGTGATGTCAAAAAAATCCTAATATAAAATCAGATTTGGATCGACACATCGATTTGGTTCTCATAAAAACGGAAATAGTTAAACTGATTTCACTAGTTGAAACAAATATGTTCGTGGTTTAATGAAAGACAATTATAACGTCAATAATAATTCCGACGACGAACTGAAAATGGACCAAAATTATTCCATAGCTAAGATGTTGTGAAATATTTTAATAAAACTTAGTATTTATTTAACACAAGTTAATTTATGCTTTACCTGTTTTTATCCTTATTCAAATTAAATTAAACCTGAACTAAAATTTCTGATTCCATTTCGAAATATCACATTATTATGAATGAAAAAAATCCAATTTATCCGGAACACCCCGAAAATCCCGGGATATCGAAAAATTTCGGGATCCCAAAATATCCCGGAATTTGCAATTCAAACATCCCGGATTCTGGGATTTGTTTTTGGCAAAGGGAGTTATCTTATTACACGAATGAATACTACCAAATTCGGCGAAAATCGGTTCAGATTTAGATATAGCCCCCATATACACCCGATTTGACATATAAACGCTGTAGAAACCGTATTTTATATACGATCAGTACAAAATTCGGCAGAGAGAGTTTTTTAATTTAGGAACTTATAGATCTTATTGTGGTTAATCGGTTCAGATTTAGATACAGCCACATATATACTACGTTCCTGCCTATGCAGTATTTAACTATATTTTATTGAAACTATATTTTACGCCCGATTTTTGTATTATTTGGCAGAAATGAGGTTTTTGATCCAAGTTGATGAAAATCTGTTCAGATTATGTATAGCCCCATCTGTTTGTTCCTTCATATTTATACCCTACACCACACTGTGGTACAGGGTATTATAAGTTTGTTTCACGGCAGATGTTTGTAACACCTGAAAATAACACAGAATCACTAGCTGAGTCGATTTAACGATGTCCGTCCGTCCGTCCGTCTGTCCATGTAAAGTTGTTCGTCGACTACAGGTCGCAATTTCACTCCGATCGTTCTGAAATTTTGCAGTTTAGAGTATTTCGCGGCTGTTAAGATCGCGAAATCGGTTCAGATTTAGATATAGCTCCCATATATATCTTTCGTCCGATTTGGCCCTTTAGACCTATAGAAGCTGTATTTTACATCCAATCGTTTTGAAATTTAGAATGGTAGAGTTTCTTGATCCATGAACCAACATTGCCGAATTTGAAGAAAATCGGTTAAGATTTAGCTATAGCTCCCATATATATGTTTCGTCCGATTTGGACCTTTAGTCCTATAGAATCTGTATTTTACATCCGATCGTTTTGAAATTTAGAATGGTAGAGTTTCTTGATCCATGAACCAACATTGCCGAATTTGAAGAAAATCGGTTAAGATTTAACTATAGCTCCCATATAAATGTTTCGTCCGATTTTACTCTTTAGTCCTGTAGAAGCTGTATTTTACATCCAATTATTTTGAAATTTAGAACGGTAGAGTTTCTTGATCCATGAACCAACACTACCGAATTTGAAGAAAATCGGTTAAGATTTAGCTATAGCTCCCATATATATCTTTCGTCCGATTTGGCCCTTTAGTTCTATAGAAGCTATATTTTACATCCAATCGTTTTGAAATTTAGAATGGTAGAGTTTCTTGATCCATGAACCAACATTGCCGAATTTGAAAAAAATCGGTTAAGATTTAGCTATAGCTCCCATATATATGTTTCATCCGATTTGGCTCTATAGATCCAATCGTTTTTATACCCTACACCACACTGTGGTGAAGGGTATTATTTAAGTATAAAATGTCCCAAAAGTAAATTTATGTAAACAATTTATACATGAATTACAAAATTTAAATATCAGAGTTATTCAATATTACGAAAGTGGTGTAGGGTATTATATAGTCGGCCCCGTCCGACTTTAGCCTTTCCTTACTGGTTTTGATCTACGAAAGAATACTGCGCATTTTAGGATCATCGTTTTAGATCTAGTTTATTATGATCAACATCATTAACTCCTCCTTGAATAAGCCTTGACGAGGAGGTGGAACTAATTACTTTGTTAACTGAAAAGAAACCAATTATTCCAAATTATTACTGCAATACCCATTTTTGCATTGTGAGGGAGGTATTATATAGTCGGCCCCGCCCGACTTTTTGTCTTTCCTTACTGGTTTTTTTAATGTAATCTGAAAGCTCTTAAAAAATCACTCTTTAAAAACAGCGGTTGTAAAATATGTCTTCTTGAACATAAAAACCCTGATTGAAACGTATCACTACATTGGAGCTATATACAAATATTGACCGATTTGGAATTTTTTTTTTGATTTAGTATAAAATAAAATACAATATGTCAATTTCCAGCCATACTGATTATACAATGAGGCTTCTAGAACTTGGTTTTTAGAACGACATTTGTATGGTGGCAACATCCAAACGTGGACCGCCCAGGCCTATTTTTTGAGTAAACGTTAAGGGAAATGCAGAACATAAACTGCCAAATTTCGACCGAATCGGTTTTACAGTGCATATTCTACAACGAGATGAAGCCAATTCAGAAGGAACAGTTATATGGGGGCTATATCCAAACATGAATCGATCAGGACTGTTTTTTCCAGTAATAGTTATGGGCATAATGGAACATAAACGGATCGGTGGTGCTGTAGCAACTTGAAGAATTTAAGACAGAAGGTATCGTTATTTGGAGATTAGATATATAAAATCATGGACCGATAAACACCATTTTCAATATGGTTCGTCCTGTACCCCAACGAAGTCATTGTGTAAATTTCTGTAACGATCGGTTAATATTTGCGAACTGTAGTTTGGTCGAAACAACATACGAAACATACGAACAGTGGGAGAAATCAGAGAAAAAAAACAAACAAATCGTGCATTTTTTATGTCGTCGTCGTGAAATACTGGAAAATATTTGCACTTTTTTGGTCGACCTGATGTAGTCCCTTGAATTGAATTTAACTCCAGTTTTCAAAATTCTACTATATTTTAGAAAAGTGGAGTTTTAGTGAGAAGGGTTACGAAAATGTTGCACTTTCTTCCAGAAACGAAATCGCCTTTAAACAGTCAACCGTTTGCAATACAACTTCTCATGCTTGCAGAAGAGGTATTCTAGATGTAATATTTTGAATTTCGGACGCACAATTTCCAAAATAATTTCAAAAATCCTCAAAACTTTAATTTTTAGGTTTTTCCTTACTTATATCTACTATACTAAAAGCCGCGCTCCGAATTCCTTTTGCTTTCAACGTACAACACCTCACCACATATAAAAATCGTCATCAAAAACGAAAAAGGGCGTAACAACAAGAACAATTTAAATTAAGTTTTTAATGGATTTCGGTACACTGAATCAAAATACAGTTCCTGACAAATTTGTAGTGACCTCCTATCAAAAATGGCGAATTTATTAACAAAATTCACAAGGGCCTAACAACAAATTATTTCTTTTTTTATAGTTAAAAATTTTTATTTCACGCAATTTTCACAAACAAGTTATAAATCATGTTTGTGTGAATTTATATGTTTAGGTATTGTCCATGTTTGCAACAATACCAATTAATATTTTTGACCCGTTCTTTCTTCAGGAATATGTTAATTACTATGCTAAATAAATAGTTAAAAGGAGCACGTATGTGCGAATCAGAAATCGCAAAAGTTAAAAAAAATATAAACAATTTAAACTATATGGCTCATTTTGCGACACCTTGTAACGGGAGATCCAAGTAGAGATACTTTTTTCAATAGCCTTTTGTGACAGATCACGTATGAGTCGTGTCATGCTGTCATGTTATTTTTGTTAAGTATCGTTTGACATTTCATCATGGAAAGACTTACGCCTGCACAACGTTTAAAAATCGTTCAACTTTATTACGAAAATTCACGTTCTGTGAGGAATGTGCCGTGCACTTCGCTCAACTTATGGAAAACATAATCGGCCTACTGAGCATACTATTCGCAACCCATCTTGAGACCCAGCATTCTTCATTGGATAATATTCGACCGAATAGACAACGTCCAGCACGCAGTGAAGAAAATGTATCGGCCGTAGCTAAGAGTGTACACGAAAACAGAAACTTCTTTCGTGACAGAAACTTATTTCGCGTAAGCAATTGTTTGTTCTGACCAAAAGAAATTTCAGTCGTCGTAAACGAGAATTGTAGTTGTCTAATAGTTCGTTTCGCAGAAACGAATTTGTTCTTTGCGTGTGGTGTGGTTTGTGAGCCGATGGAATCATCGGTCCATATTTCTTCAAAAATGATGCCGGTGAGAACGTAACCGTCAATGGCGACCGTTATCGTGCCATGATAACCGACTATTTGATGCCTGAAATTGCAGCTCGTGATCTCGGCGACATTTGGTTCCAACAAGACGGATGACCATCTGGCAAAGAATGTTCTTTCAAATGATAATAAACATTCCCCATTCAATTTGAATATTCTGTGTTTTTTTCTTTGAAAAATAGGGAACCTCGAAATGGATCACGCTATATAACATTCTTTACTAGTTTAATCTGTCATCCCAAGTCCCAACTACAATACTATACCAAAAAATACCAAAATTTGACTACACGCAAAGAAAAAATTCGTTTCTGCGAAACGAAATATTAGACAACTACAATTCTCGTTTACGACAACTGAAATTTCTTTTGATCAGAATATGTTTCTGTGACAACAAACGAAATTTCAGTTCCGGCAAACGAAAATTGTAGTTGTCCAATATTTCGTTTCGCAGAAACGAATTTTTTCTTTGCGTGTAGGCACCTTATTTCGAAAACTGTAATTTGAAGAATTAAACAATTTCATTGTTCTCTTTGTTCTTCGTCCTAACAAAAAGTTTTCATACTTTTACAATAAAGGCAACAAACCTTAATAATCTCAGGCGCATGGCGCTCCGTCCCCGTGACAGGTTGCTGCTGAACTGAGACGGCGGAATAACACCGTTCTACGGCATAAACCCTTTTTAAACTGATTTCAACGAGTTTTGAGCTCAAAGCCTTACAGAAGATAACCACGATAAGCAGTGACAGTTTAGGACATGCATTCATTCCTTTCTTCATCTCAATAAATCCTCACCGGGTGGTGATGGTGGTCATAGATGTTCGGCAGAGAGGTCAAACACAAAAAGAACCTGCCGCTCCGAAAGGATTACCAACTTTTACAGAACAACAACAAAATGCAGCGGGAGAGATGTTTTCTCAAAGACACACACAAAAAGGGCACGCGTTTGGCTTATCAAGGAAGGCGGACGAACAAAAGGCCAACACAATGACGACAATGGACAGCACTGAAAAGATAATCTGAATATTGATGAAAATATTTGGAAGTTGGTTACAAAGTGTACACAGTGCAGAAGTGGTGGTGGCCGACTGTGGAATGTTCATCCTGTTCCTTATATTGGAATTGTCGACACTAAAAGGCTAAAAGGAAGCAAAGGATTATCTTTATGTTTCTTATAGTTATGCGTGTGTGCATGCCTGATGAATATAGGTTCGTATAGGTAAATGCGAATATTTTTATATTTTAAATAGTTTATTTTTTGTGAAATATTAACCCGACCCTGGAAAGGCACCTGTACGTATGCAAAACTGAGCATTCGTTTATTTGTTTAGCTGAGCGCTGTTGCTGTTTCTTGTCTTTGTTCCAGTGTTTACTGATCCTTTTGTTTGTCAAGTTTTGTTTTGTTGTTATTAATTGTTTTTCTGTTTGGCAAAAAGGATTATTTTGATTATAAATTTAGTCTTTTACTTCATCACTGTTTGTCCTTTTCACAGCGTGAGTTTATTGTTCTGTATTTTGCGGAAGCCTCTTTAGGGAAGTACGAGTACAACTCAGGATGTGCAAAATTGTTTTTCGTCATACATATTTGAAATGCTTACTACCAAATTTTATGTTATCATAAATATATTATTGGTGATAAATATACTTGAAGATCTTTTTTTAATTTGAAGAATTTTAGAAACTAAAAAAAATACTAAATGCTGGTTGAATAATTGAAAAAATATCGAAACAATAACAATGTAGAAAGGAGACCCTATGAATATACCTATTTCGATGTTGCTAAATCCAGTGTTATTAGTCGTTTTTCTAAGTGAGCTCTTATTTCCTACTATGACTAACTTTTTCAACGTTTTTATGAGAAATAAGCAGATTTCGAGTAAATAATATTTCGGTTAGGGTTTAAGGAAATTATAAAGCTAACTAACAAAACTTGCTAAGTTATGAAATCTCTTGATTGTTTATAAATATTTATTGAAGGGAGACCTATAGTATTTTTTCGAGAGGATTAATTTTCAAACGAAACCATCTAAAAATATTGTCGATTTGTAAGACGTTTGACATATGATAAGATAAGATTAGAGGTAATGGGTTCCCTTTATTTCGTTCTTTGAACTGAAGCGTGAATTCCGAAGTCATCCACTACAAAAAACACCTCCGAGATAACTAAGATCTCTGATTTCCTTCCGAACTTTCTGTCGAATATCGCGAAAACAAGAGCTAACCTAGAAAACCGGTGAGCACAACTGCATTCAGCAAGGTCGAAATACGTATATCGATACGCGGGGCAAAATCGCCTTTTTTTATATCTTTGAATCGAAAGACAGTATATTTGGAACACAAATTTTTAAATATTATATACTTCAGAGCAAATAAATTTGTATTTGAAAATCAATAAAATTTACTTGGAACGCATATATTAATATATTACAACAAAATATATTCGCAAACTAATTTTCTCAAATAAAATGTGTGTTTAACTACAAATAAAACATTTTTTACGAATTTCTCCATATATAGGGTGATCCATTTCGAGGTTCCCTACTTGTTTAAAGAAAAAAAAACACAGAAAATTCAAATTGAATGGGGAATGTGTATTATCATTTGAAAGAACATTCTTTGGCATTTATTTTTTTAAGATTATGTCTATCAAATGTTGGCCGCGGCTACGTCTCAGATTGTCCATCCGTTGAGTCTAATTTTCGATAATTCGTTCGAGTATTTCGACTGGTATCTGGCGAATGACACGCGTAAACGTTGTTCAGGCGTAAGTCCTTTCATGATGAAATGCCAAACAATATTTAACAGAAATAACATGACAGCATGACACGACTCACACGTGATCTGTCAAAAAAAGGCTATTGAAAAAAGTATCTCTACTTGGATCACCCGGTATATTTTATTTAATTATATTTTCAAAACTTTGCTAACATTTTCGAATTTAAGTTTTAATTTTTTCTTGATTTCGAATTATTTCTTCCAGTTAAAAAAACCATATGCGGCATTAACTTCTGTTCCAAATCATCATTTTTTGTCAATCCCAGCAAAATCTTGGTAAGTACCTGTCATTATTCCCTGCATTACCAAATAATGACATCTCATTATTTTCTGCATTACTTTCGGCTTATTTATAATGACTTACCAATAATAACAGAAATAAGCGATTTTTTGTTATCAAAATAATTTTGGTAAATATTAATATAATGTAATTTTGGCTATATATGGGTTACTGTACAAGATTTATTTATTTTTCAAAAGGTTTTCAAATAATACCATAAATATTTACGTATATCTTATGATGTTAGACCATTGAAGAATTTCTCATGCGGGTTTGGGTTCAGAAATTCGAATCTGGCATGAGAAAATTGCTTGTTTCGAGAAATATACGCGACAATATGCAAACAATCACTTTAAATGGCCATTTTTACATATCTACTATTTATTTCATAACTTATTGGTAATGCATTATTCAAGTACTTAAAATCGTGACAATATAAGCACATATAAGCATTATGCTACTTAATGGTATGCTTTTGGGAAGTACTTTCCTCCAATGACATCCCCATGTTAAAATAATGAGAAAAGTGGCTAAATAATAAGTACTTACCATTATGGAACTTTTCTTACTCGCCGCATTATTTGGTAATGAGAAATTTTGCTGGGATCCTGTAATTAATTTATTTTTATCCAAGATTATACGATATAGTATTTTTACAAACATTAAAAATGTCAAAAAAAAATAATAAGTTATCGATGTACACACTTTCTGAATACTTAAATGCAAATAAAACGTTGTTTCGGAAATAATGTTGCTAAATAAAAAAATATTAGGATGGAAACAAAGATTTGTTTAGAACAACATCTTCCTAAATATATAATTTTTGTGTTTACCAAACATTATATATTTAGAGTGTACCCTTAACACTTATATGTTTCAAGCCGAATATGTTTGAGACAATATACTAAAGAAGCGATTTTTTTCAGCGTGTAGGGCCTTATTTTTTTCGTTTGTAAAGTGTCCATTTCGAGTACAGTGTAGTTAACAATTTTAACTTTTATTTTAATTATTGACCTGTTAGTACCTCCCCCACAAAGGGTTAAAAATATCGTTAACACCTTGAAAAAAATAGGCAAATTTACTACGCCCCTTTTGGGTATCTCCCGCACAAATGGACAATGTTGCACCAAAAGTTCACAGCTTCTATCATTAGTACCAGTGCATAAAAAACTTGGGATTTGTATTGTGTAATGATTTTATAGTGCCTACAGTCCAGTGAAAAATCGGCCCCTTTTGGTACCTCCCACACAAAGGTACCATTTTGCTCAAAACAAGAGCTTACAGCGTGAGTACCAATGCAAGAAAATACTACAAAAATGGGCACAGTGTAACGCTTTTTATGTGACTATAGCCCTGTGAAAAATGGGTGTTATCCTCCCCCCTTTCTGTACCTCCCACGCACAGTGTCCAAATCATACCAAAATTTAATAGCTCATAGCGTTAATTTACCAGTGCAAATAAA
This sequence comes from Eudasyphora cyanicolor, assembly GCA_963930755.1. Classification (NCBI taxonomy): domain Eukaryota; kingdom Metazoa; phylum Arthropoda; class Insecta; order Diptera; family Muscidae; genus Eudasyphora; species Eudasyphora cyanicolor. The sequence continues at coordinate 167,261,712 of OZ005736.1, read as the reverse complement.
CGCTTATAATTTGGCACAGTGAGATTTATTTAAAGTATCCACTGTTCAGCGAAAAATATGTGTATTTATTAAACCCCTTCTGGTACCGCCCACACAAATTGACAGATTAATTCGTGTAACATATTACATTACTCACAAAGTGACGATATACTAAATAGAGTCGATGCCCAACCAAAAAAAGTTGGGTTTGTCACCTCCTAGATTTGAAGATTATTCAAAGGCAATTTAAGAATTTTTTTGCTGCCTACATAGCGTATTTTTAATTTTCTTTATCCTGTGTTGCTATTTGAAGTCCGATCGTAAAGGGATGCATATCGTAATTCAAATTTTGGAAAGGGCTTTATTTCATCCGCTGGTAATTTTTGACTCCGAGGTCAAATTCGAAAATTGACCTCTGTTTCTCGTTTTATACCCACCAAATTGGGACTTATAAAGGCATTTAAAAATAATGAAACTTTTGCCTTTGAAGTACTCAGTTTTATTCATAAACAACAAAGTTAAATGGGGTTCAAACTTGCAAAACATATGCTGAGGTCGAGCGCCCCAGTAGGCGAGTTGGTAGCGTACTCGCCTATGAGTTTGGGGGTCGTGGGTTCGATTCCCACCAGAGGCTCTGGTCTGTCGCTGCAAACATTTAGCCATATGGTCTTTGTAACCCGGCCTTTCCCTGGACCTTAAAATTAGAATATAAATTTACTTTGTCTTGTAATTGAAATAAATAAATAAATATGCTGAGGTCAAATTCGACTAGTTTCTTTTGACCTCGTTTTCTGTCTCTCTCTCACACACACCCATGATCGGTATATGTACTAGGGATCTAACGAATGTGACTTTAGCGAAAGCGAATGCGAAAGCGAATATTGAAATATATTTCTTGTGAATGCGAAAGAGAATAGTGAAATATGCATATTTGCGAATGCGAATGCGAATAATAGTTTGACCCTTTAGTACCAACAAATTTAAGGAACTGAATTTATACTTTTGCAGGATATTCAAGTATTAAGAATGTTTTCCATAGTTTTACCTCCTGTTATCACAATGACAAACATACTTCTCCAACTGTTTTGAAGAAAAGTGGCATAGGTTTTCATTGGTATTAATATCTTCAAATTGTGTGAAGGGAATAAGGAGATTTAACACTTTTATAAAAATGGAAGCGAATACTAAAATATATTTTTCCGAAAGCGAATAATCGCGCTCGCATATGCGAATGCGAATATTCGTTGCATCCCTAATATATACGGATCTAATATACACCGATTCGTAGGAAAGGATCGGTACAAAATTAGAAAAGAAAAAGGTTTCAAACATAGACGCAAACTTTATTAATCTATAAAATATTTAAAAATTCATATATTTTAATTATTTTTTTAATATGCACGTCTTACACAAGAAATCGATGCTTATTTTAACATGATTATATTTACAAATCGATTCATTTTTTAAATTAGTACGGAATTCCTTTATAGTGCTAATCGAAAGACCTGTACAGTTTTGTGACAATATATTGACAGAATATAATTTGGAATATTTAGAAATTAAAAATGCGATCTCCCTTAAAACATGCTAAGTCGACGTAGCATGTTTTAGAATGGTGGTATCGAAATGAAAATCTCACTATTACCAACATAAATTAAAAATACCCAAAAAAATGAATTTTTAAAAGCCGGGCCCAAAATTCCTTTTGCAGTTTATTGTGTAACACATTAGTGCATATAAAAATCGTACAGGTTTTCATATTCTAGTTTTGCTATTGTCAAAAATGTGGCCAAATTTTGTTATTTCCGTAAAAAATGGGCACAGAAGGCATGACCGCCCGCATACATTGAAAAGCCGATACACCCAAAACGAGTCACTGTTTGGTGCGGATTTTGGTCCAGAGGCATAATTGGGCCATTTTTCTTCGAAAATGAGCAAGGAGTGGCCGTTACAGTCAATAGCGATCGTTATCGGGCCATGTTGAACGAATTTTTGTTTACAAAAATTGAAGAGGGGTGTATTGGCAACATTTGGCTTCAACAGGACGGCGCTACGTGCCACACAGCCGAAGCTACACTCGATGTTTTGCGCCCTGTTTTTGAAGATCGTATTATCAGCCGCAGAGCTGATGTCGTTTGGCCACCTCGGAGCTGCGATTTGACACCGTTGGACTATTATTTGTGGGGTGCCCTCAAAGATAAGTGATATTCGTGAAGCCATTGGTGAAATGCAGCTGCACACAATCGATAATGTGCTTAAAAATTGGACCGATCGTGTAGACTACTGCATGGCCAGCCGAGGCAGCCATTTGAATGACATTATTTTCCATTATTAAACGTAAGAATTGTACTTTCAAATAAAAAAAGAAATTTGAGAAAATATTCAGTAGTTTTTTTTATAGCATTTTCAAAAAAAAAAAAGTTTTTTGGCGGACCCTTTGTTAATCAAATTGTTTACCCATTCTTTTATCCAACCGAACCTAATTTGTACATAGTATAGAAAATATTGTTGCCAATTCAGATAAGGCAAAAACGAAAAAATAAATTTTCAAATGTAGACAGAAATCTAAGTAATAAAGCCATAAATTATTTAAAAATGAATATAAAGGGGTTTCCAACAAGAGGTGTTATTTTGGTATTTTAAGAAAAATGCAACTTTTTGAGATAAATGATCGGATGTTTATTTCATAATGAGGAAGAGGAAGGTATGCCGTTAATAATGAAAAACAACATCAGCCAAATGGCCACCACGACTACGCTTACAGGACCATATCCCTTTCATGAAATTTTCCATAACCAAATCGCAAAGTGGCTGCCCTAAGTCCTCGATTACCTCACGAATTCTATCTTTGAGGTCTTGAATCGACGCTGGGCTGTTGGCGTAGACCTTATCTTTCACGTGGCCCCAAAGGAAGAAGTCGCAAGGTGTTAAATCACAAGATCTGGGTGGCCAATTGTGATCACCTCTTCGAGAGATAACACGGTCCGGAAACTTTTCCCGTAACAGAGCAATGGTTTCGTTGCTTGTGTGGCACGTAGCGCCGTCTTGTTGAAAGTAAACGTTGTCCAGATCAATTCCATCCAACTCCGACCATAAAAAATCATTAATCATCTCTCGATAGCGCAATCCATTCACCGTAACTATTGATCCAACCTCATTTTCGAAAAAGTAATGTCCAATGACCCCGCCTGACCATAAACCGCACCAAACAGTCACACGTTGAGGATGGAGAGACTTCTCAACAATAACTCTTGGGTTTTCAGAGCCCCAGATGCGACAATTTTGCTTGTTGGTGGAAATGGGCCTCATCAGTCAAGATGATTTTCGATTTTTAATGCGTTGTTGAATGGCGTAGTTTCTACTTGTCAAATGTCAAAGAATAAAAGCTTCAAAAGCTACCGAAATACCGCAGGATTCAAAATAACTCCTCTTGTTGGAAAACCCTGTATTTTAATGAAATATTTTGTAGTTTATAGGTCTTGATATCAGAAATCGAAAGTAATTCATTAACCATTATATTTGCAAATTTCAATTCCCAATTTGTTTGCATTTTGTCCTACATCCACTATACAAAAAGCCGGGCTTCAAATACCCTATGCAGTTCAATGTGCAACAACTTACCACATATAAAAATGATAACGATTTTAATGTTCTAGCTTTGCGTATGGAAAAAATGTGACTTTCTCTTGAAATTTGTGTAAAAAATTGTGTAAATTGGAGAAGCTTGACAACCATACCAGTGAATACTTTTGTCCTCTTCTTTGTTCGAGAACATTCTCTAGGAATTTTCCTTTAAGGTGAATATAAATATGTTATCCTTTTTTGATAACTTTGAGGCCAACATTAAAACTCAACTTCTCTAACACCTCTTCTACAAGAAGGCCAAGCTTTGTCACAATCAATTGTCTGGTTAAGGAACGGATTTTTTTTCACTTCTACTGTGCAATGTGTACTCTCATTCAATATATGAACTCATGTAGGTGTGAGAGCAAAACGAGACATAGTGGATTTGCTGTTGCCTGGACTACATATCGTTACCTAAATTCACCCTACCCTATGAAGCTGTAGAAAATATTTAAAAAGGAATCCAGGGTATGATAGCTTAGCTGCAACAATCTTTTGTTATTCATTTTGCGGTACGCAAAATTCACGTTTAGCCTAGTACACAGAAGGAAAATGATTTTAATGAGGAGGCCTGGTATGAGGAAAAACATATATATTAAGGCAATTATAGCTTGTCAAAGAGTTGCTAAATTACTTTATTAACAAGAAAATATTTTTTTTTTGAAATAATTATCCAAATTATTTTATAAAATTTTTAATATGCCTATAATAAACATATGTCTTTACCAAAGCATCCTTAGGACGAGTTGTCCTACCATGCACTACTCCAGTGCGATGAGACAGTATCAGCCAGTATAATAAACATAATTTATAATAGTTAATAACTTCATAATCATATACGTATATGTATGTATGCATTTACTATGCCATCCATACATACACCGCACCAACAAGAACTCATTGGAGGAGAAACCATATAGTAATATTATGCCTTTTTTATTATATAAAATAACATAATTTTTATGTAAAACTAAATTATTTTATTGTTGTAAATATACCTAATAAAAAATACACATCTCAACGTCAAGAACAATGAAAGAGAAAACACAAAACAAAACAAAAATTAAAACAGGAAAAAGTTACAATGAAATTCTTATGTTTAACACATAAAAACATATGACGCGTGCCTTAAAATGAATTCATGGAATTTGAATTCAACGGATATGCATCGAAACAAAAAAAAATAAATAAAACACAGCGGCAGCCGCCGCAGAAGGCATTCAAACATCGAATGCATTTGATAGAAACGAAAAAAAGTGAACACATTTACATGGAAAAAGGAACTACACGTAGGTCTTGCCCACAATCAGGTTTAGCGAAGGAATCCAAAAGGTTTCCCATAGTTCGGTCATTCATCGCCAAATACCAATCAAACCTTACTTAGTGTCAACGAAGTGTGATTCTTATCTTTGAATGCGGAGAAAATGAAAAACCAAATCAAAGACATTTCACCGACCCGAAAGCCGAACGAGTTTCCTTATCGAAGGTTATCAACATCGTAGTAAGCATCCCCTAGTGCCGGCAATTATGAGATAAAAAGGTGTGTATTATAGCAAAATAGGCAACTTGGTCAAATGCCGCAACACTGATACTGAAAGGGACGGACATCGTGGTCAGACAGGCAACCGAACAATGCACTAATATTTAGTTAATTCGGTACGATAATTGCCGAACTGTTATACTATTGGTAGGAGAATCATGTTTTCTAAAATTTTGCGTACGAAGTTAAAGTTAAATTTATTTAAAATTAAATTTCTAAAGTCTTTATGTCATTTCAGCAATATCCGTTCGTCTGGCTGGCTGGCTTTTGCTCACCTGAACTCTCGAAAGGAGTAACCGATTGACTTCAAGTTTTATTAATAGTGATTATGTAGGTTTGACTATCTCAGGCTAAGTTCGAAAATGGGCCGTATTGGTTCACACCTTCTAGTAACTCTCACAAATAGAGTTAAAATTTTTTGAAATATTGGCCCTTTAACAACATCTATACTTCGTATTTTTGTATTCCTTACACTCAAAAAAATGTATTTCCTAAATTTTAGTAAAATCCATACTCCAATTTAGTTCAATGTTTTTATTCATATTGAGTTATTTTTTTCTTAAAACTGGTAAATTTTATTAAGTACTACCAAATTTTATTTTTTTGGGGGATATGCAGAATAGTTCGTCAACTACAAATGAGGACATATTTTTACTAAAATAATATTTCTTGAAAAAAGTTCGAATATACATATATTTATCAAATTTAAACATATGCGGTGGACACCCAACATAGACATAAGGAAATTATGAACTAATAATGGAAAGCATGATTTTTAGGAAATTTTAACTAAAAATAATCATGAATCCTTATTTCGAGTCCATGAATTTGAACTCAAAATTAGGAAAACATACTAAAATCAAGGAAAAATTAACTATTTTCGGACTATGTTGTAGTGTTAAAAACACAAAAAATTCTGTCCTTTTTCGTTCCGCAATTTTTATTTTTTCGCAAATCGTTACTTGCAGAAACTTAAATTTATGGAGAAACATTAAAAATGTTACGCCCGGGACGAGAGTCGAATCGACAACCTTATGATAGTGAGCCAGACACACTACATATCGAGCTACGAACCTCTTTTGGGATTGATATGAAAATGTCATTCATAATAAAATTTCTTCGTCGCCTATAAATATAATATATGGCAACTCTATTTATCATTCAATGATGGCAATCCTTTTATCAAATTCAAGTGTACACAAAAATACATTGTTTCGAAAATTTTGGGATATATACATAATTGTATTTAAAAACCAGTAAGGAAAGGCAGAAAGTCGGGCGGGGCCGACTATATAATACCCTACACCTCCCTAACAATGCGATAAGGGTCATTGCCATAATAATTTGGAATAATTGGTAAATGGGTAGAAACGTATTCTAATTCTGAAACGATAATCGCTAAATTAAGCAATATTCGTTCCTAAAGTGAGAAACATCTTTCTGGAAAATTTTAATGATCGGAAGTAAAATACAACTTCTATAGCGGTTTGATACCAAATCAGGAGGAACATATATATGGAGCTTTAATGTAAATCTGAACCGATCTTCCCTGAATACTTATTCATGTAAAAAGACCTCCTTCTGTCGAATTTCGTACTGATCGAATATAAAATACAGTCTCTACAGCGCTTACATGTCAAATCGGGGGTAACATATATATGGGAGCTATATCTAAATCTGAACCGATTTTCTCCAAATTTGGCAGTATTCCTTTATGTAATAAGAAACCTCTTTCTGCCGAATTTCGCACTGATCGGATATAAAATACAGTTTTTACAGCGCTTACAGGTCAAATCGGGGGTAACATATATATGGGGGCAATATCTAAATCTGAACCGATTTCTTCCAAATTTAATAGTGTTCATCCATATAATAAGAAACCTCTTTCTGCCGAATTTCATACTGATTGGATATAAAATAAAGTTTTTACAGCGCTTACATGTCAAATCGGGGGTAACGTATATATGGGGGCTATATCTAAATCTGAACCGATTTCTTCCAAATTTAATAGTGTTCATCCATATAATACGAAACCTCTTTCTGCCGAATTTCATACTGATCGGATATCAAATAAAGTTTTTACAGCGCTTACATGTCAAATCGGGGGTAACGTATATATGGGGGCTATATCTAAATCTGAACCGATTTCTTCCAAATTTAATAGTGTTCATCCATATAATAAGAAACCTCTTTCTGCCGAATTTCATACTGATCGGATATAAAATAAAGTTTTTACAGCGCTTACATGTCAAATCGGGGCTAACATATATATGGGGGCTATATCTAAATCTGAACCGATTTTAACCAAATTCAATAGGGATCGTCCTTGGGCCAAAAAAAAGATGTGTGTAAAGTTTCGTCGAGATCGGACCATAATTGCGACCTGTACTTTGATTACAAGAATACATGCACAGACGGACAGACAGACAGACAGACAGACAGACGGACAGACAGACAGACAGACGGACAGACGGACATAGCTAAATCAACTCAGAAAGTGATTCTAAGTCGATCGGTATAATAAACGATGGGTCTATTTCTTCTCCTTTTGGGTGTTACAAACAAATGCACAAAGTTATAATACCCTGTACCACAGTGTGGTGTAGGGTATAACAAATTTTTCATAAAAATTTAAGTGTCTACGTAGCTCAGTTGGTAAACATGTGGTTCAGTAAACGGAAGGTTCTGGGATCGAATCGCATTCGGAGGTAAAATTTTATATACATAATGTTTAATGTTTAATAAAATAAATTTCAATTCCTAAAATAAAGCAGAAGAGAGAAATCCAAAGAGGAAGTTGTAAGAGAGAGATTCCAACATATAAATGGAGGAGGAAAATGATTGAAGTAGGATCGAAAATCGCAAAAAAATTATGGACTAAAAAGTCGAAGAAAAATTTTAATTTTTCTTTTCTTTTTGCATAAATTTAATTAAATTTTCCTAAATTTGAGTAAAAATTTACTTGCAATAAGGACAAAAGTATGCTGAATTTGCATAATTTCAAGTCAGAATTTGCTAGTATTGAGTTAATTTTCCTTATTTTAATTTCAATAGTTACTTAAAGGAAGTACGAGTTAACTAGAAATAAGTTAAAAATATTTCATAATTGTGAGGAAATGTATGAACTTGATATAAGGAAAAATAGCTTTAGCGAAATACGAAGTTCAATATTCCTACAGTTAAGTTCATTTTAACTTGCTCTAGGGTTCACTTTTTTTTGAGTGTAGATGAACATGGGACCACAACAAAGTTATTCTATTTCGATGGCAAAATACATAGCAAAATACTTGCTTCCATTTACTGTATAGAAGCAGGTTGGTCTTGAGCCGAGAGAGTATCTCAGTTTAATTCATAACGATTACAGACCGAATAATAACGGGCAAACGACATGGAATCAATATTTCACTAAAAGTTAACTCTTTGTGTGGGAGGTACTAGAAGGAGGAGTTAGCTCATATTGTTAGCGAGATATTTGCAATTAAAAATTGAATTTTTTAATTTTCCCCCAACACTTTCCAAAAAATATTCTTTGTCAAAAATTGCAAAAGCACAAAAAACTAATGTTTTATTGTCGCAATACAATTTCAAAATTTTTAATAAATATCAGCCTTTGTTGTCTATCCTGAAAATTTAATGAGAAAGGAAGCGGCTTATATACGGCTCTAATATAAACGGATTCGTAGGAAAGGATCGGGGAAAAATTAAAAAACATTTTTTTTTCAAAGGCAGGCGTAATCTTTATATATCTATAAATATTTTAAAAGTATTATATTTAAATTTGTTGTTGTATTTGATACACTACAAATCGAGGCTAATTCTAAAATTATTATATTTCTAAAGAAAACCAGTAAGGAAAGGCAGAAAGTCGGGCGGGGCCGACTATATAATACCCTACACCTCCCTAACAATGCGATAAGGGTCATTGCCATAATAATTTGGAATAATTGGTAAATGGGTAGAAACGTATTCTAATTCTGAAACGATAATCGCTAAATTAAGCAATATTCGTTCCTAAAGTGAGAAACATCTTTCTGGAAAATTTTAATGATCGGAAGTAAAATACAACTTCTATAGCGGTTTGATACCAAATCAGGAGGAACATATATATGGAGCTTTAATGTAAATCTGAACCGATCTTCCCTGAATACTTATTCATGTAAAAAGACCTCCTTCTGTCGAATTTCGTACTGATCGAATATAAAATACAGTCTCTACAGCGCTTACATGTCAAATCGGGGGTAACATATATATGGGAGCTATATCTAAATCTGAACCGATTTTCTCCAAATTTGGCAGTATTCCTTCATGTAATAAGAAACCTCTTTCTGCCGAATTTCGCACTGATCGGATATAAAATACAGTTTTTACAGCGCTTACAGGTCAAATCGGGGGTAACATATATATGGGGGCAATATCTAAATCTGAACCGATTTCTTCCAAATTTAATAGTGTTCATCCATATAATAAGAAACCTCTTTCTGCCGAATTTCATACTGATTGGATATAAAATAAAGTTTTTACAGCGCTTACATGTCAAATCGGGGGTAACGTATATATGGGGGCTATATCTAAATCTGAACCGATTTCTTCCAAATTTAATAGTGTTCATCCATATAATACGAAACCTCTTTCTGCCGAATTTCATACTGATCGGATATCAAATAAAGTTTTTACAGCGCTTACATGTCAAATCGGGGGTAACGTATATATGGGGGCTATATCTAAATCTGAACCGATTTCTTCCAAATTTAATAGTGTTCATCCATATAATAAGAAACCTCTTTCTGCCGAATTTCATACTGATCGGATATAAAATAAAGTTTTTACAGCGCTTACATGTCAAATCGGGGCTAACATATATATGGGGGCTATATCTAAATCTGAACCGATTTTAACCAAATTCAATAGGGATCGTCCTTGGGCCAAAAAAAAGATGTGTGTAAAGTTTCGTCGAGATCGGACCATAATTGCGACCTGTACTTTGATTACAAGAATACATGCACAGACGGACAGACAGACAGACAGACAGACAGACAGACGGACAGACAGACAGACAGACGGACAGACGGACATAGCTAAATCAACTCAGAAAGTGATTCTAAGTCGATCGGTATAATAAACGATGGGTCTATTTCTTCTCCTTTTGGGTGTTACAAACAAATGCACAAAGTTATAATACCCTGTACCACAGTGTGGTGTAGGGTATAAAAACCACAATTCCCAAAATAAATTAGAAAATTCCCCAATAGCGGATTTTTATACCCTACACCACACTGTGGTACAGGGTATTATAACTTTGTGCATTTGTTTGTAACACCCAAAAGGAGAAGAAATAGACCCATCGTTTATTATACCGATCGAGTTAGAATCACTTTCTGAGTTGATTTAGCTATGTCCGTCTGTCCGTCTGTCTGTCTGTCTGTCCGTCTGTCTGTCTGTCTGTCCGTCTGTGCATGTATTCTTGTAATCAAAGTACAGGTCGCAATTATGGTCCGATCTCGACGAAACTTTACACACATCTTTTTTTTGGCCCAAGGACGATCCCTATTGAATTTGGTTAAAATCGGTTCAGATTTAGATATAGCCCCCATATATATGTTAGCCCCGATTTGACATGTAAGCGCTGTAAAAACTTTATTTTATATCCGATCAGTATGAAATTCGGCAGAAAGAGGTTTCTTATTATATGGATGAACACTATTAAATTTGGAAGAAATCGGTTCAGATTTAGATATAGCCCCCATATATACGTTACCCCCGATTTGACATGTAAGCGCTGTAAAAACTTTATTTGATATCCGATCAGTATGAAATTCGGCAGAAAGAGGTTTCGTATTATATGGATGAACACTATTAAATTTGGAAGAAATCGGTTCAGATTTAGATATAGCCCCCATATATACGTTACCCCCGATTTGACATGTAAGCGCTGTAAAAACTTTATTTTATATCCAATCAGTATGAAATTCGGCAGAAAGAGGTTTCTTATTATATGGATGAACACTATTAAATTTGGAAGAAATCGGTTCAGATTTAGATATTGCCCCCATATATATGTTACCCCCGATTTGACCTGTAAGCGCTGTAAAAACTGTATTTTATATCCGATCAGTGCGAAATTCGGCAGAAAGAGGTTTCTTATTACATGAAGGAATACTGCCAAATTTGGAGAAAATCGGTTCAGATTTAGATATAGCTCCCATATATATGTTACCCCCGATTTGACATGTAAGCGCTGTAGAGACTGTATTTTATATTCGATCAGTACGAAATTCGACAGAAGGAGGTCTTTTTACATGAATAAGTATTCAGGGAAGATCGGTTCAGATTTACATTAAAGCTCCATATATATGTTCCTCCTGATTTGGTATCAAACCGCTATAGAAGTTGTATTTTACTTCCGATCATTAAAATTTTCCAGAAAGATGTTTCTCACTTTAGGAACGAATATTGCTTAATTTAGCGATTATCGTTTCAGAATTAGAATACGTTTCTACCCATTTACCAATTATTCCAAATTATTATGGCAATGACCCTTATCGCATTGTTAGGGAGGTGTAGGGTATTATATAGTCGGCCCCGCCCGACTTTCTGCCTTTCCTTACTGGTTTTAGTTTATCCCCACAATCTATTATAGATACTAAATGCCGGGCTTAAACTTATGAACCCGCTCACATTGACCCCTAAAAAAATATTCATATTTTTATACCCTACACCACACTGTGGTACAGGGTATTATAACTTTGTGCATTTGTTTGTAACACCCAAAAGGAGAAGAAATAGACCCATCGTTTATTATACCGATCGACTTAGAATCACTTTCTGAGTTGATTTAGCTATGTCCGTCTGTCCGTCTGTCTGTCTGTCTGTCCGTCTGTCTGTCTGTCTGTCTGTCTGTCCGTCTGTGCATGTATTCTTGTAATCAAAGTACAGGTCGCAATTATGGTCCGATCTCGACGAAACTTTACACACATCTTTTTTTTGGCCCAAGGACGATCCCTATTGAATTTGGTTAAAATCGGTTCAGATTTAGATATAGCCCCCATATATATGTTAGCCCCGATTTGACATGTAAGCGCTGTAAAAACTTTATTTTATATCCGATCAGTATGAAATTCGGCAGAAAGAGGTTTCTTATTATATGGATGAACACTATTAAATTTGGAAGAAATCGGTTCAGATTTAGATATAGCCCCCATATATACGTTACCCCCGATTTGACATGTAAGCGCTGTAAAAACTTTATTTGATATCCGATCAGTATGAAATTCGGCAGAAAGAGGTTTCGTATTATATGGATGAACACTATTAAATTTGGAAGAAATCGGTTCAGATTTAGATATAGCCCCCATATATACGTTACCCCCGATTTGACATGTAAGCGCTGTAAAAACTTTATTTTATATCCAATCAGTATGAAATTCGGCAGAAAGAGGTTTCTTATTATATGGATGAACACTATTAAATTTGGAAGAAATCGGTTCAGATTTAGATATTGCCCCCATATATATGTTACCCCCGATTTGACCTGTAAGCGCTGTAAAAACTGTATTTTATATCCGATCAGTGCGAAATTCGGCAGAAAGAGGTTTCTTATTACATGAAGGAATACTGCCAAATTTGGAGAAAATCGGTTCAGATTTAGATATAGCTCCCATATATATGTTACCCCCGATTTGACATGTAAGCGCTGTAGAGACTGTATTTTATATTCGATCAGTACGAAATTCGACAGAAGGAGGTCTTTTTACATGAATAAGTATTCAGGGAAGATCGGTTCAGATTTACATTAAAGCTCCATATATATGTTCCTCCTGATTTGGTATCAAACCGCTATAGAAGTTGTATTTTACTTCCGATCATTAAAATTTTCCAGAAAGATGTTTCTCACTTTAGGAACGAATATTGCTTAATTTAGCGATTATCGTTTCAGAATTAGAATACGTTTCTACCCATTTACCAATTATTCCAAATTATTATGGCAATGACCCTTATCGCATTGTTAGGGAGGTGTAGGGTATTATATAGTCGGCCCCGCCCGACTTTCTGCCTTTCCTTACTGGTTTTGTTTTAATTAATTTACACTGTGCTTGAAATGGACACTTTAAGAATGTAACAGAAATGAGACCCTATGGATATACCTACTTCGACATTGCTGAATCCAGTGGTGTTACCCGTTTTTCTAGGTTACCTCTTGTTTTCTTGATATTGGACCACAAAGTTTGCAAGAAAATCATAAAGGTTATAATATATAACAACTATAGTTGTCTCGGAGGTGATTTTAAAGTGGAATGCTACGGAATACACGCTTTATTCCAAAGAACGAAATAAAGGGAACCCTTCGAGAATTATTTCACTCAAAATAGTCGTCCACGCTTCTTATCCCCTTAGCCCTGAAAAAGTGTAATGAAATCTCATCATATGTTAAAAATCATACATATCGTCGACATTTTTAGTAGGCATCGCTGAGAAAAATATCCTCGCGAAAAAATACTATAACAAGAGCTAACATAGAAAACGGCTAATGCCAGCATGGTCGAAATAGGTTTATCCATAGGGTATCCTTGTGTTATATTTTTCGATTAGCACAGTGTTATTATCAATTTAAATTGCATTTAATAACTTTAAAGTATGTACTGGTATTACAGTTAAAACTTGTTAACTTTTGATACAAAATGGTCCATTTGTGTGAGAGGTACGTAAAGGGGCGTGGCAATAACGCCCTCTTTTTTGCAGACCCTAGGTACTATAAAAGCATTACACTGTACAAAATTTCAAGTATTTGTATGAGCTGATATTAAAGTTAAAAACTGTTAACTTTTGGTACAAAAAGGTCCATTTGTGTGGGAGGTACCAAAAGGGGCGTGCCACTAACGCCCATTTTTTTTCTGGACTCTAGGTACTATAAAAGCACTACAATCGCTGTACAAAATTTCAAGTATTTGTATGAACTGATATTAAAACCATAAGTAGTTAACTTTTGGTGCAAAAGGGTCCATTGGTGTGGGACGTACAAAAAAGAGACTGGCCACTTCGCCCATTTAGCTTGACGTGTTAGCGAGTAATAAACTAATACTATGTGTAAAATTTCAGAAGATTCGAGTAAGTAGTATAGAAGGTATAAAAGAATCAATATTTCACTAAATGTTAACCCTTTGTGCGGCAGGTACTAGAAGGAGTGGACCAATTTGGCTATGCTAGGAGCCAAAAGTGTAACAAATCGGAATACCAATATATATAATTACTCAACATTTTTGTATTAAGATTTTGGCACTTTTACAGTATGGTAAAAAATGCCAATTCGCGTTCCCATGGTGCTAGAGTAGCTCCTGGAACATAATCTAGACATCATAAATGTTTTTTTTAGAAATTCACAAATTTAGAGGCACAGTGGGGCAAGTCAGGTTAATAATGTTACAATGGGGCAAACTGGAACAACGTGGCAAAATTTAAACATAGAATTGGAATATACATTTGGCATAGGCTGCAGTGGGTTAAAAATGGATAATATTGCACAATGAGGCAAATATGACACGATGGAGCAAAAATGCTTAAGTATGCTAAAGTGGGGGGAATGTTAAATACTGTACAGTGGGACAAAAATGTGTTAAATATGGTTCAGTGGGGAAAAAGGGATTAAATATGGTACAGCGGGGCAAAAATGGTTAATTTGGTACAGAGGGGGAAAAGGGTTTAATATGGTAAAGTAGAGCAAAAACGGTTTCAAATATCTGGAACTAATTGTAATTAGAATCTGAATATAAATTTCCCTCCAAATGGGGACTGACATTTGTATCGGCACCGAGGTAATACGGTCGACCTAATGCAGGGTGGCCCAAAATTACCGAATGGGTTTGTGTTCTTTATAACATTTTATTGAAGCAATAATTAAAAATAATCATATACTGCATTTAAAAAAATTTTTTAATTATTCCTTAAATAAAAAGTTATAATGAACTCAAACCCCTTCGGTCATTTTGGTCCAACCTGTACCTCCTGAATATGCCAATTTTTGTTGATATTGGTTCATATTTACGACCTGCACTCTAATTGTTAGGATATAAAAATGACACTCCAAGAGACGGAATTACATCTCTCAATCACGAAGGCATCATGTGTGCATTATAAATCTAAAATCGGGAAATAATTATACTTATATATGCATCCAAATAATATTTATTCATTCATTACTAGCATACGGAATACAATACACTCAATAAAATTTTGCAGTAATTAACAAAAATATTGGAAAAAATGAAATGTTAAGTGTAGATACGTCTATAATGATCTGCCATTTTTTGAGATAAAGGTAATATAGATATATTTTTCACACGTTGTACTATGACTAGGCAAGTCCAATGGTAGCCTTAACCCAATTTCTGAAAAATTTTCAGTTCTGTCAGTTGGCCATCGAAGCGACGATATGTGTCAAAATGAACCCAAATCGTTGTCAATATAGTGCTAAAAAAGTCCACAGGAGATTGTCAAATTGTACATACATCGTTATAATTAATACGTTGTTAAAATGGTCGCATAGACTTTTAACGCCCTTGTTCTCAGTTTTACGACGTTTGGAAATTTTTTTCTACAGTTTAGATAATATCAATATTTTAGGTATTCCATAAGCCCTCCCACCTCCACGTAGTACTCGCACTCGTATGTACCTCTTAATCAAATAGTCAGATTTTGTCCACTTCGCACGTCTTGTCATTTAATTCGATTGAGATTTATTGAAATGTAGGATATTTTTGCTGACCTTATTTTTATTATGATAATTCATTCGAGTTTATTCAGTCGATAAATCGATTACATTGCAATATTTGCGCTTCAGAAAAAAACAATAAAAATGTCTAAACTCATTTTGTTACTTAACATAATTAATTTGTACAAAGATAAGGCAATTAATGTGAAATTTAAGTATGGTTTCAATGAATTTGAAACAATTGCAATTGCTATTTGCGGAACGACTACCACAGCAAGACAGACTGACAATATTGACTCCATTGCAAAATTCTTAAAAGACAAAAACACATGATGATAATTAATTTTAAATTGAATTAAGCATAAATTATTTATCAATGGTCCGTTCCGTGGTTCGATCCAACCAATGACTGGAAACGAATAATATTAAAAAAAAAAAAACAAAGTACAATAATAAATTGACAAGCGTTAATTCCAACATTAGATAAGAGTGGACTTGAGCAGACTGTGACGGAGTACAACAAAAGCTGGCTGGCAATCACTCCACCCCCCTCCACCCTTATGAACACTGAAGCACTGACGCAGATACGGATCACAAAGCGTGATTGTTGGTTGGTGGCTGGTTGGTTGGTCTTAGACAAAAAAGGGCTCTAAACCGGCCATGGCAAAAGCAATACCAGAAAAAATCATCCTCCTCCTCAAGCTGAGACACTGGGGGACACATAGCCGGAGAGCGAAGAAAACACAAACTCTGAAAAGTATGATAAATTCGTATTCAATAGACCCACTGACATTTTCAAAAAGTTACGAAAACGACAGCGTTAGACCTGAAGAGATTTGATCGAATATAATAAATGATACTTTTTGATATATCGACAAATAATGATGCAAAAGTAGGTGTTGAGTATTTTTTCCGTTGTCTCTCCCATTCTGCTTCATGTTATTTAGTTTGATTCCACTGTGGGGTTTCCTCAAAAAGAACTTCATATGAAAATCATTAATTTTCATGGTTTCAAAAAAATAAAGGGAAAATTTTCAGTCCGTCCATGCTTCTCATATTTTCGGGGTGGTCTTTCGTTATTTCTTTTTTTGTGTGTTTTCAATGACTATGTTTTGCTAAAATTTCTTTTGTTTCCAATTGTTTGAACAATTTTAGAACAGGTCCTTTAATAGATTTCCAATATCGATTTCTGCCTCCGTGATGGAGGCATTTTATTGTTGTTGCTGTTCTGTGCTTTGCTGCCAGCCGCCGCTGCATCTCCTCTAATCATCAGTTTTAATAAATGATATTTTGATTTAGTTTCTTTTGGAGTTGAGTCCTTACCGAACAATTAGTTGACCTTCTTTTGTTGTCATACATGAGCCTGGGAACCTGCCAACATCGATCGAGTGAATGCTTTCGGTTGCAGCATCAAACAAAGGGACACCACTGTGCGAGAAGCGGCAAAAAGATCAAAGGCACTATAATCTGGTCAATTATTAGGACACATCCAATTATGGGATTGTGTGAGCGTTTGACACAGAAAACAATGCAACAATAGGACTACCTCAAGTAGCAATGCTGGCGTTTGGATTACGATAATGTATACCATATACTTTCGAAACGAAAAGTGTGTGGAGACTAAAAGGAGAGAAAATTTACTCAATAATATGTTTTACCGATCTTGAGTTTAAGATGGAACAAGTCGAAAAAATATTACGCAAAATCTAATGGCAAATTTTGTTTTTTAAACACATAAAATCTTTTCACCGGGCTCTTTATTATAGATATAAGTTGATAACTATTCGATTTTGTAGGAGGTACCAAAAGGGGCGTGCCGATGACGCAAATTTTTCACTAGACTCTATGTACTATAAAAGCATTACACTGTACAATTTCAAGTATTTGTATGCACTTGTATTAAAGTTATAAGCTTTTTTAACTTTTGGTGCAAAATTGTCCACTTGTGTGGGAGGTACACAGAAAAAAAGAGTAATCCTTAATTGAATCAAGTCGTAGCGGTGTCAAAAGTATGGTAAATACGGTTTTTCTTAAACCATATACAAAATATTTGCTTGAATCAAGTACGAATTTGTAAGCGATGAATTCTTAATTAGAACCCATATATTTTAGGAAATTTTATGTTATTTTTATTGACAAGGTTTCCAGTTAATTTTTGTTATTAAGAATACATCTCTGTTGAAAAAGGCGCCAAGGACTGAGGTAATCATGTCAACTTGTGATTATATTCATACACGCTGAAAAAATGGATTCTATAGTATATTGTCCCAAAAATATTCTGCTGGAAATCCCGAATGGTTTGCAAATTTCATTTTTACGGAATATAAGATTTGCCAGGGGAATGACGCAAATCTTCAGGGACAAAAAATAATCATCCATAATAGTAATAGTAATTGATAAAAAATTATAAACATTAATAGAAAACATATATCATTAAATATTATATTTTACATTTAACCAATTTTATTAAATAAATATTTACATTATTTGCCAAAAATTTTAAAAAATTTAAGTGAAAGTAGATTTAGAGACAGCCAGGGGAATGACATTTGAGCACTTTGGTATAAATATTTTTCATAAAAAATAAATTTTTCAATTAAAAAATAAAGTAAATATCAAAGTGGAATATATTTAATTTTTCCTAATATAAATACACAAAGACAGCAAATTGTCCATTATTGTCGAAATCATCTATAGAATAAATTTATATTTTTTAATTTATGCTTGCAAAAGTTTTTCTTAATACATAGAAAAGAAAATATTTCAAATATAAATTACAGTTGCCAATGGGGTTACACTATTCCGCTACTTCAGCAGTTACAATCAAACAACCGGGGTTTTAAGTATCACAGATATATTAAAGTCAGAGCCGATATTTTATATGAGTAATAATAAAAGTACCTCAATGTTTCGTTCAAGGCTGTCCCTAAATCGGAACCGATCTGCCTGAAATTTAGTACACTTTATTTTTGATTTGAAAAGATATTTGAGCCAAATTTCATCTAGATCAATGTTTGCACTAGTTCAAGTCTTTGAATGTATGAAATCAAAGTTATATATTGTTAATATTTTGTGCCAAATGGTCCATTTCTGTGGGAGATACCAAAAGGGGAGTGGCATTAATGGTAATTTTTCATGAGACTAATACTTTGTATGGAATTGCGAAAGATTCCGATAAGCAGTATAGAAGTTATTACATATTTCACTAAATGTAGCCCTTTGTGGGGGAAGTGCCACCTCTTGTTGGAAAACCCTTTATATTTGGAAAAGATCTTAAACAATAACTTTGCAACCACATATTTTATTTGTCTTATGAAACATAGATTAAGTAAAGCTCTGCAATATTTAATGTGTCAAAGGAAAACGTGAGCTGTATATTTATCCCCTCACCTTAGAGAGGAGGGTATATATCATTTGCTTTGAGCCAAAAGTGTAACACATCGAAGGAGTGACCTAAGACCTTAAGTATGTTCGGCGGATATCCGTTTTGGGCCATTTTAAGTTGAATGAGCAATGTCCGTCTGTCTGTCTGCTGGCGGACGATAACTCTCGAAAGGAGTAACCGATTGACTTCAAATTTGGTATGTGGTAATATTTTCTTCTATCTCCGGCTATGTTCGAAGATGGGCCATATTGGTCTACTCCTTCTAGTACCTCCCCCACAAAGGTTTAACATTTAGTGAAATATTTATTATTTTATAACTTATATACTACTTATTTGAATCCTCTGAAATTCTACACATAGTATAAGTTTATTAGTCACTATTACCTCGAGAAAAATGGGCGATGATGCCACGCCCCTTTTGGTACCTCCCACACAAATGGACAATTTTGAACCAAAAGTTAATAGCTTATATCTTTATTACCAGCGCACACAAAGACGTGAAATTTTATACAGTGAAATGATTTAATTGTACCAACATTACAGTGAAAAATTGGCATTATTGTCACGCTCCTCTTGGTACCTCCCACACAAATGGACCATTTTGTTCCAAAAGTTACCAGCTTATAACTTTAATACCAGTGCATAAAAACACTTGAAATTTCGCACAGTACAATGCATTAATAGTACCTAGAGAAAATTTACCGTAATTGGCACGCCCCTTTTGGTACCTCCCACACAAATGGACCATTCTGTACCAAAAGTTACCAGCTTATACAAGTGTATACAAATACTTGAAATTTTGTACAGTGTAATGCTTTTATAGTACCTAGAGTCCAGAGAAAAATGGTCGTTATTGGCACGTCCCTTTTGGTACCTCGCACACAAATTGACCTTTTTGTACCAAAAGTTGACAGCTTCTAAATTTAATGCCAGTGCATACAAATACTTGAAATTTCGTACAGTGCAATGCTTTTACAGTACCTAGAGTCTAGACAAGAGTGGCCGTTATTGTCACGCCCCTTGTGGTTCCCCCCACACAAATGGACTATTTTACACCAAAAGTTAACAGCTTATAACTTTAATACCAGTACATACTTTAAAGTTGTTAAAAGCAATTTAAATTAAATAATAATACTGTGCTCGAAATGGACACTTTAAAAATGTAACTGAAATGGGACCCTATAGGTATACCTATTTTGACATTGATGAATACAGTGGTGCTAACCGTTATTCTAGGTTAGCTCTTGTTTTCGCGATACTGGACCAAAAAGTTTGCAAGGAAATCGTAGAGTTCAGTTACCTCGGATGCCATTTTGAAGTGGAAGGCTTCAGAATACACACTTCATTCCAAAGAACGGAATAAAGGGAACCTTCCAGAATTATTTCTCTCTAAATAGTTAACCACGCTTCTAACCCCTTTACTCCTGAAAAAGTGCAATCAAATCTTACCATATGTCAAACGACATAGAAATTGTTGACATTTTTAGTTTGTGTCTTTGAGAAAAATATTCCTCGCGAAAAATTAATATGAGTCTCCTTTCAACGTATTTATGAAAAATTAACAGGTTTCATAATTTAACAGGTTTTGTTTGTTACCTTTAAATTTTTCATTGACACAAACCAAAAAATAATTTACGAAAATTTAACTCAAAAAATTGTATTACAAATATTTTCTGCTATGAGCAGAAAAGTACACAAATTATGTAATATCTCGAAATCTGCTCAATTCTCATTAAAAAGGTGAGAAAGGACTTCTGGTATTTTTTCGTCAGGAGTATTTTTCTCAACGATGTCCACGAAAAATGTCAACGATATGTATGATTTTTAACATATCATAAGATTTCATTGCAGTTTTTCAGGGGTAAGGGGGTGAGAAGCGTGGATGACTGTTTTAAGAAAAATAATTCTCCAAATGGTCCCTTTATTTGGATCTTTGGTCTGAAGCGTATATTCCGAAGTCTTCCACTTCAAAATCATCAAAGACATAGGTAACCTCTCTGATTTCCCAACAAACTTTGTGGTCGAATATCGCGAAAACAAGAGCTAACATCGAAAAACGGCTAATGCCACTGGATTCGGCATGGCCTAAATAGGTCTATGCATAGGGTCTCCTTTCTGTTACATTTTTGGACTAGCACAGTGTAATTTAATTAAAACAAAAATAAATAAATTTACTAATATTTTTCTGGGACTCAAGGTGAGGGGATTTATAAATCGGTTTACCCGACTGAACTTTCTTGTTTTAAAATAAATTACAAACTATAAGACAATTCCGTAACTTCCGGGATTTGGACATACCAGTGCATATCGCACACTCACTTCAAGAGTAACCTACCTCAAATTTTAACATTTTTGAGTTTGCCTTACAGAAATGCGAATTTTGCAAATGTCCATAAATAATCTCAACCATATTTTGGAATATTTTAGCGTCTTTAAACATCTTATTTCACGTTACTTATCTTTATATACGGACTTGACAATTTTAAATTTTGAGTTATTTCACTCTTAAAGTAAGTTAGCGATATGTAGGTATATCAAACTTTGGGTATTTTCAAATTAAAGTTTTTTTATTAAAAAAAAACAGAATCAACGTTTTGCCGACGGTAAACATTTGGTAGTCGATAATGGTCAAATCAGTCAGAGCACCACATCAAATGTACATACATTGATATTCACCAGTTGTACGTTAGCATACATACAAACAATAAGAAAAATCTCTCAAGATAGAGATACCAAACAAACAAAAAAGTACACAGAAATCCACAAAACAAGTTATTCGTTGTTCAATTGATGTTGATTTTTGTTCCATTCTTCCTTTTAATCTAATTTTCTATAGCTAAAGCCAACGGCGAAAAAGCAAAAGGCGAGCACATTTAACCAGACACGGTGACGAGAGTGGTTTTTTTTTTTGAGTTTTTCGTACATTTTTGGGTAAAGCGACAAATAGTATATCTGAGAGCAGCAGAATGATGAAAACAAAAATTCTCTGAGATATGAGGGATATAATATAATTTTAAAACTCTGACTATGAGTAACCTGGATGATTCTCTTTTGTGTGCTATGACAAGAAAATTAGTACTCATTGTAGAGGAAACACTGCGTTATCGACACTTGGTTTTTGATACCGCAGCAGTAAATGGTTAGCACCAAAGTTCAATTCTACTCGACAATGCTCTTTGAAATGAGGAAGTCAAACTCTTTCCAAGATGTACATACTCTTAGGCAAACAGATACTGTCTTGTAGAACGCTCTTGTACTCACAGATACTGTCTTGTAGCACGCTCTTGTACTCCCAGATACTTTTTACCGTTCTCTTTCTCGCAGCTATTTTGTACAAATACATTGCCGTGCTTGGTGGGGCTGCTGCTACTCACGGAAAACGTCGCTCTCAGCAAACACTCAGTGACATACCGGTTTCCCGCACACATTCTGTGCACGCACACACACTCACACACCCATGGACGACTGCCATACGCCACCCGATTGCGACACAAATTTTAGAGTGTCACACCGAACGAAAAGAGACCGAATTATACAAAAACCACTCACACACACACTCCTACAAATATCTACAACCCAACGCCGACCAATATTGGTTTGTGGTGATATACTTATGGATGGATATCGGAGTACGAGCGAACGAACGTATGTATGTTTGTTTGGTTGTGCTATATATAGCTACTGTGTGTGTTCACTTCGGGGCACCTCATCCATTTGCTAGAAAAGTCACAGATATATTTTGTCGTGGCGGACTCCCTACGAGTGAGAAAGGGAAAGCGTTAGAATCACATGCATGCAGCAGCAATCACACACACACACACTTACAGTAAAGTAAATGTCAATGTGTTTGTTGCCATTCAACGACAAAAGGTGCGTGTTGGTAAGTATGTGTCGCTTGTGTCGCCTCTGTCGTCGTCGTTGGGGATACAGACGGACTTGAGTTCTTCTGTTTCGTTCGTCGTATTGAGAGTAGAATGTCTCCAAAGGCAAAAGTGTGTTCAAATTGTATCTAAAAGAGCCATTTGTATGGATGTATGTATCTACATACATACATATTTCTTTTTTTTGCTGCTTACTCTGTGTTGTCTTTCTATTGATAAAACTCACCCGCCCCGCCTTAAAGAGGGTTATGATAACTGGCAAAGTAGGAGTAGGCAATTAGGAAGCATATATTAATGTATGTATGTATATGTATACTTGTGGATTGTGTATATACAAATATTTATCTGTTGACATTTAAAAAAAATATTTATATACTCGTACCTATCTAAGTGTAGTTTCGAAAAGTAGATGGCTACTTATGTATTTATTTTGTTTTAATTTTATCCTATTGCCTATAATGGATGGATTATCTAGAGATTTCCCGGAGAATGATGCAACTAAAAATCCAGTACAAAAGGGGGACAATGTAGGCGATTTTATTTTTCGGTCATTTTGAGGCCTAATGTATTTTCTTTAATAACACATACATATTAAAAAATGTTGTGTACATTTCGAAAGATATTCAAAATCGAATATTCTTGGCTATTTTCAAAAACAACTACTTATGTACATTTTCTTTAATTTTTTTTTAAATGTTCTTTATATGTATGTGGAATGGTCAAGGGTTATTTGTTACACCGGGTATAAAAAACTTCGCCAGTAACGACCCAAAAATGCTTATTCCATACAAGTTCTTTATAAACTGACTCGTCTATACTATACAACAGAATTCGGAATGAAGACTACAAAAAGTCAAAATTTTAATATACATATCGTTACCTCCATTCTAAACAATAAGTGCAAAAGGTAGTTTTTCAGGAGAGGCGATCAAAGAAAAATGCATTTTTTTAAATTTGTGTGAAATTCCTTTATGGTGCAAATGGAATGACCTTTACTGTTTTGTGAATAACTTTTGATTGGGTTGACGGATAAACACAAAATTTTGACTGAATAAAATTTCAAATATTTTTTGAATGTTTTCATCCAAATATTTTATTATTTGGTACTAATTTCAAGGATTAATTTGTATATAAGTATTTTGGAATTTATCAATGTCGTAATTTAAAGACAAGTTTTCTGTTTTTCAGAAGTTTAAAGTAAAATTTTTTATAATTTTTTTATTTAAAAATTCGATTGAAATTTAAATCGTATAATCTTGCGTAACGATAAATTGCATTGATTTATTGAGAAGAAGTGATGAATCGGAATATTTATAAACTGAAAATAAGTTCTGTAAAACAAAAGATTCGAAAAAGTCAGCAAAGTTTTAAAATTTGTTTAAATAAAATATAATTTGTTTTAAATACATGCTTTATTTTATTATTAATATATTAATATCTACTTTACAAACAAAATTTCTTGATATTCAAATAAAATTAATTTGTTCACAAATATATAACATTTTAAGAAGGTTGGTTCCAAATATATTTTCTTTCAATTCAAACATATCCAAAATTACAATCTTGGATGAAAATAAATTACTTGGAGAATTGACAAGAAATGATTAGTTGGAATACTCAGACACTTTATATAATTGACTAAAACAGAAGTTTAAACTTCATATGGTTTTGTAACTGGGAGGTACAATTTGAAACCAACGAAAAATTAAAACCGAAATTCGAAAAAGTCAGCAAAAGTTTTGAAAATCTTTTTTAAATAAAATTTATTTGGAGAAATTCCTAAACAATAGTTTTATTTGTATTTAAACACATATTTTATTTGAGAAATTTAGTTTGAAAATATATTTTGGTGTAATATTTTAATATGTGCGTTACAAATATATTTTATTGTTTTTTAAGTAAAATTTGTTGCTCAAAAAATATATAATATTTAATATTTGTGTTACAAATATATATTCTTTCGATTCAAACGTATCAAAAAAGGGGATTCTGTCCCGACTTACCTAATATATTATATATTTTCAAAATTTTAGATATCAATCTGCAGGTTATGGGTAATTTATTTTACAATTACAAAGACGAATTTCCACTCACCTCGAATATAGCCAAGCCTGCAAAGAAAAAAATATATTTATTACTATTTATTAATACATTATTTTATATCATTTCAGAAACAACAAAGTTAAGTGGATAAAAAATGCATATATTAAAACAAAATATATTAGCGAACTGACTTTCACAAAAAAATGTGTGTTCACACACAGACAAAGCTATTCTTTAAGAAGTTTACCAAATATATTTTATTTATATAAGATATTTTAAACTTTCTTTTAATTTTTCCTAGATTTCGTGTTATACACTTTATAGTTAAAAATGTCATAAGCAGAATTAGCTTTTGTTTTACAGCACTAATTTTGAAATTTATAAATTGTCTAATTCATCACTTTTTGTCAATCCATCAATGCAATTTATTGCTATGAAAGATTATACGATTTGAATTTTAATTGAATTTTATAATACAAATCATATAAAATTTCTAAAAAAATTGACTTTGAACTTCTGAAAAACAGAAAACATACCTTTAAATTAAGGCACTGATTCATTGCCAAAATACCTAAAGACAAATCAATCTCTGTTTCAGAAACATTAGTTCCAAATAAAAATTATTAGGGAGTGCCTCAATAGGTGAGTAGGTAGCGTGCTCGCCTATGAGTTCGGGGGTCGTTGGTTTGATTTTCACCGGATTCTCTGTCGCTACAAAAATCTAACACGACTTATCCCTGAACCGTAAAATTAGGATTTAAACTGTCCGAAATTTTGCAGTTTGTGATTTATTTATAAAGGGTTTTCCAAAAAGAGAAAAATTCCATTTTTTGAGATAAATGATCGGATGTCTATTTCACAGTAAAGAGGAAGGTATGCCGTTAATAATGAAAAACAACATCAGCCAAATGGCCACAACGACCACGCATACGGGACCATATCCTTTTCATGAAATTTTCCATAACCAAATCGCAAAGTGGCTGCTCTATGTCCTCGATAGCCTCACGAATTCTATCTTGAGGTCTTGAATCGACGCTGGGCTGTTGGCGTATACCTTATCTTTCACGTGGCCCAAATGAAGAAGTCGCACGGTGTTAAATCACAAGATTTCGGTGGCCAATTGTGATCACTTCTTCGAGAGATAACACGGTCCGGAAACTTTTCCCGTAACAGAGCAATGGTTTCATTGCTTGTGTGGCACGTAGCGCCGTCTTGTTGAAAGATCAATACCATCCAACCCCGACCATAAAAAATCATTAATCATCTCTCGATAGCACAATCCATTCACCGTAACTGTTGATCCAACCTCATTTTCGAAAAAGAAAGGTCCAAAGGCCCCGCCGGACCATAAACCGCACCAAACAGTCACACGTTCTCAACAATACCTCTTGGGTTTTCCGAGCCCCAGATGCGACAATTTTGCTTGTTGTGTTTACTTGACTTCCAGAGTGCAGTGTCTTATCTTTTCCAATACACCACAAAAATATCTCTTTCCCAAGGAATAGTTCTGATTGAAAAAGCAGAACGATTCGAGTAAGCAAATATTCACAGAAATGATCAAATAAAGTAAAAATTTACAAATTTCGGTTTAAGTTTTGATATTTTTCCCATGTATGTAGATGACGCTCTTAAATGTCTTTGGTTAAGCTTAAGATGAAAAACTTTCTAAACAATTTGGGTGAAAAATGGAAGCTTTACTTTAATTTTAATATAATTTGCTTCAAAAACATATCGTAACTTGCTTTTCGTTCACTTTAAAGATGTCTCCGATTATAGAATTAAATGCAATCCATGGTGGAGGGCATACAAAATTCTGCCCGTCCGAGTTTACTTCCGTTCTTACTTTTATGTTTCGATATTGACGAGTTTTGCTAGCTGATTTTGGTTTCTGATTTTAATTCTGTTTTAATTTATTTAAGTAGCAATCAGTCATATATGGCTCTAATTGCTTTGGATCTCCCAGATTTTGTACCGAATTGGATTCCAGACAAATTTTCAGATTTTCTGAAGTGACGATAAATTGCATTGATGGATTGCTAAAGAGTGATTAATTGGAATGATTTTAAATTAAATATTAGTCCTTTAAAATAAAACCTAATGCAGCTCATGAAAACTATAACGTTTTCTAACTAAGCATGAAATCTAGGAAAATTTAAATTACAATTCGAAAAAGTCGGAAAAGTTTTAAACATTTTTTAAATAAAATTATTTGGAAAACTTCTTAAATATTAACTTTGTTTGTATGTAAATACATATTTTATTTGAGAAAGGCAGTTCAGTTCGCAAATATATTTTGTTCTAATATTATATGTTCAAAAATTAAAATGTATGTGTTCAAAAATAAATAATATGTGTATAAAAATTGTGGTTCTAAATATATTTTCTTTCAATTCTAACATATTAATAATTGCGATGTTCCCCGTGAAATACAAAAAAACTACTCCATCAGTTATGTGCCGTTATTCCCGATGAAGGCCTAAACTGAATTTTATAGCATGTCCGACCGATTATCTGGAGCCAAATTTTTGTTTTGTAGAATTACCATTTTTAGAAATAAGCACTTCCTATCTTTAAATTTTAATAAAACAAAGCGTTTGTAAGATATCATCGAGCTTTATTCGTTTGGCTTGTGAGGTCTTCATTGTCATTATACGAGTATATCGTCACCTGAAATCCAAAATGACGAAACCCACATGTTCATGTATTTACAGAAGAAGCAAAAAACGAAGTAAAGTGATTTTAAGCTTTTGATAAATAATAAAGGATAATAAATAAATAGTAATATATAATAAAGAGCATTTAGTTGTGGCGTCCGGAAAAAAATACTATTTTATAAATATGAAATGGTCCATTTTAGATATTGAACTCTAACATTTTGTATTATGGTATACAGGGTTGCCCATATTCGACGGACCCACGGACTCGTTGGGCCCATTCCAATCGACGAGGCTTGTCCGCAGGCAACAATCTTTGCGTCAATTGAATTTTGTACGGGAACAAATGCAAATCAACGCGAATAATCCGTTGTAAAGTGGACCGAGCCATGCCCAACTGCTGAGAACGGCGTTTTTGGGATGTTCTTGGGGACCTCTCAACACTGGCTCGTACGGCAGCGATATTCTCGGCCGATCGCCTTGGTCGACTTTTATTTGGCCTCTTTGGATTAGAAAGAGCCTCACCAGTCGAAAATTTTTCGTATAAACGCTTAATGGTGTTCTTAGAAGGCGCACTTCTCACATTTTTTAATAATTTAAAAGCACGTTGACTTGACTTCTTCTGTTGAATGTAAATTTCAACTATTTCAGAGCGCTCGCGTGGCGTGTATTGTTCCATGGTAAAAATCTGCTTGGACTGACGCTTCAAACGCGGTATGTCGTTAAGCGATCTGACATCTCTGTCAAAAGTTATGGCGTTGCCATATGGGTCCGTCGAATATGGGAGACCCAGTAGTTTAATCTAATAGACTATAATCAGTCATAACATCTACAAGGTTTTCCAATAAGAGTGATATAATTTCTTTGAAAAAAAACACACTTATTGTTAAGGAAATTCTAAAGTTTTTTATTTAATGTGAAGTACAATCGATACAATTAAGTTATAAATAAAACGTCATTTAAATGGCCTCCACGACTTCTTCTGCGGGAACGAATTCGATGAACCCAATTTTCGAGCACTTTTTCCACTAAATCAAGTCGTATGTCATGAATGGCACGCTCAATATTGACTTGTAAAGCTTGAGGAGAGTCTAATTTATTTCGAAAGACCAATGACTTCAAATAACCCCACAAGAAATAGTCTAATGGTGTTAAATCACAACTTCTTGGAGGCCATTCAATATCACAATTTCTTGAAATAATCGAATCTCCAAACTTTTCTCGCTACAATGCACTTGTTTCATTTGCTGTGTGGCACGTAGCCACAATCGCTCAATGGCAAAAAGATAGCTCTTAACGAGAGCTAAAATATTACTCATGGGTGTCAAGGTCGTAGGTCGACTGGAAAGAGTTTTTTTTTAGATTGAAAAATAATGGACTTAGCATCATTTTCAAATATGAACGGAAAGTTTAGCTCTAACGAGATAGCTCTTAACGAGAGCTAAATTATTGCTCAAGTGTAAAGTGTAAATACATAGTCGCCTTTTAATTGGACTAAAATAAATGAAGAAGAATCGGATCAACCGCCGCCGCCGATCAATATGTTTTCATTCGCCACCGCCGATAATTTTGGTCGGCTTTATTGCCTCCAAGCTTGACGACAGAATAGTGTCAAAAATTTAGCATATATGTATGTACTCAAGATCGGAGTATGGCCTCAACAAAATTGGTAAAAGACTTACTTGACACTAACTTTTGTAAAGAAAACAATTTTTTTGTTGTTTATGGCTATCTCTTTGATAGAAATAATAATTTCTTTTACTAATGTCGAAAGAAAATATGTTTATAAATAATATTTTTTTTCAAAAAAAGAGTAGCGGAAGGAGCCTAAATTTTTGCGATTTAAATAAATCTTTCTTGACATGCTGTACATATATGGAATTGAAGGACTATCACGAAATTTTGGCAATATATAAATTGAAATACGTATCTATTTAGAATTTAAAAATTGTATCTCCTTAAAAACGTGCTGACTTGACTTGGCATACTTCGAAATGAAGGAATCGATATGAGAGTCTATCTTAAATTCCAATGAGACTCTTATTAGATTCCGTTAAGAATTCAATTCCCCAAAATGCGTAACCCAAACCAAACATGTTCGGCCAATTAATTATTTGCACTTTAAACATGTTTGGACCAAACACGACAAGGCAAAATACAAAAATACCCTCAGCCATACATACATAAATCCAATAAACAAGAAAACAACAACAGCAAACAACAAAAACGTGAATTACTTAAAACAAGTGCTAAATGTAAATAATTAACTAAAGATTAAAGAAAGTAAACTAAAAATATAAAACAACAACAGCACCACCTATACCTCGAGGCAACCATAACCAAAAAAAGAGAATAATTACAAATCAAAATCAATAAGAATTAGAGAGTCGTGATAACGAGAGAACAAGAGATATCTAGCGATACGAATGTAAGAGAGGATGTTTATTTTTAGCTCCCCTTAAAAATGGAGCAAATGGGAAACGGAAAACCTTCTTAAAACAAAAGCAGTTTAAAGAGTAAATGTGTTACGCTCTTCTAGTGTATTTAGCTCTTTATTATGACTTTATTGTTGGCATGATTTTAAAAATATCTCTTTCCTTGTTGGCATTGTGCTGTAGTGGGGTCGGTTTCCGTTTGGTTGGGACCATTTTTGTGAGTCTCTTTGAAATCGTATCACATGGCGACTTGATGTGGTATGATGGCCTGCTAGTTCGGACGGACATTGCAAACCGACGGACGGGACAGTGGTGTACAAAAGCAGCGGTTGGCAGACGCATGTTAGTGTATAGACGGTTGAATGCTCGTTATTTGGTTGGATTTTTTTCTTGTTCGATTTTTTTCTGCTGTTGAGTTTTTGGTCTGGTTCTCAAACGTCGTTTATGTTTTACACACTCACACTTAAGCATGAACAAACAAACAAACACACACACTCGTATACACACCCATATGCTCAGAAGAGGCACAGACACATCGATTTACAGAGTGGTGGCGGTGTTGTCGTTGTTGTCGGTCGGTCGGTCGTCCATTGCTAACATGCCAGCAGCCACTCCAGTGGCTTGCGACTTGCCTACTATCGAACATCTGAACGTCGCGTATAGAGCACACATTCAATACGGCGGCGGACGTGGTTTTTAAATGCGTCGCAGTTCATAAAAAATACTAAAAGAAAAAATTCCGGCATATTACTCTTTTTGTGGTGGTTTTTTGTGTCACAAAAAATTATTAAAAAAATATTTTTTAATATACCTATGCTAAGCAAAAACAAAATGTTTGAGATAAAAAAAATCATTTATAAAACTTAAAATGTCCAAGTAAAATGGAAAATGTTACTGCTCATGGTAAAAAAAGTGAGTGATAATAATTGTGTGCGGAAAAGTGTCACCATTTTTTAAAACCTAAAAAAACCACCCCTTGAATTGCGAGAAAAACAAATCGGGGGAGGAACACTCCCTCTCTGTTTTTTCTTCGTAGTGGCATAGGCAGAAGTGTCAACCCTCTTTTAGATTTAAAGAAGAGCACACACATGCACGCACACACCCACACAGGGCGACATCTCGGTTGACATTACAACTACACCGTAGCAACAAAAAAAAACACTACGAAAAATCAACAACGGCTGTGGTGTCGTTTTTTATGTTCTCCTCTCTTCATTTTGTCGCTTAAATTGCGCTCCAGTGTATGTGACTCTTTTTTTCTTTGCCATCGTCGTCGTCGTCCGCACACGAATCCAATAGCAACAACGACGTTATCGTCACAGTGTCGTGGACAGTTTTGTTGTTGGGTTTGTGTGTGAGTGCTTTTTGTTTCTTTTTTTTTGCTCGTGTTGTTGTCGTTTGGTTTCTGTTATCATTCTGTTTTTTTCTCTGCTTACTTCAATAAATTCTTATTGCCTTCTCTTTCTGGTTAACAGGCACTAAGCGTAAGCCCAGAAAAAAATGTCGTCGTGTGTCATTGGCTGAAACAGGGCGAGCGCCGTCACCCTATACAAGTCGCCGACGTCGTCGTTATCGTGTGCTATAGCGGAGACATTTATGCATGCATACATACGAACCGGGCATATGAATGGATTAACGAAACAAAAAAATATGAACTCAACCATTCATTTGTTGTCTCCATTAAACTGAGAGGGGAATCACATTTACATACACCACCAACCACCCCAACAACAAACTAGGCAATCAAAATTGTTGTCGTCAACGGCGCGTCCTATGGATGTCGTTTGCTGTGGCCGTCGTTGTCGTATGTTGTTGTTATTGCTCCTCCGATTAGTAGGTGGATGCTTGTCGTCTATATACTTTTGTAATAGCCGACGGCTTATGTACTTTCGAACAATAATACTACACACACACACGAGTGGCCAACTAACCATGTAAAATATTATGCATAGTATTTTCTCCTTTTTTTGTTTGGAATTGTGAGCTAAGCTATGTTTGTATGTGCGAGTGTGTGTGCGTGTGTAACGTGTGATTAAGTCTAATAAAATGTTTCTTAAAGGTGCTAATTATTCACTTGATGTAACCATGTAAAACCCTGCAAGAAATGTCACATCGAGGAACCACAACACACAATAAAAAACTAAATTGTGCTAAAAAAATTATAAGGAAAACCGGCAAATAGGAAATATACTAAGCGGCTGAAGAAAATAACAAATTCCCTATATAAAGTGAAATTTTTATATAAAAAATAAACAAAAAACTTGTCTAAGAGAAAAATACTGATAACAGAAAAAAAAATAATTTTTAAAATATATGCAAACAAAATGAAATAAAAACAACGATAACAAGCAATGATCTCCCAGTTTTGAAAAATATTTGCGGATTAACAACATAATAATAAATAAAGGTGAGCGCTAATTTTGATTTTTGTAATTGAAGTTTTATTCAAATTACAGTACTCCCTTGAAGTACGGCATATTCGTTATGTCACCCAAATATCACACTCAATGCCCAGACTGAAACAATTATGCATCCATTTCTTCCAAAAAGAATACCTATAGTACCACGACATTGAAGAAAAAACGTATGGGTATTTCTATGGTCACTTACGTGACAGTCGTACGATTCAATGCGATGAAAAGCTTTATATTTTTATACCCTTCATTTCATTTTGTCACTCCGTTTGTAACACCTCTTAATATTTACATGAGACCCCATTTAGTATATGGGCATTTCCTGCGTTGCGGACGGCAGGAATTTTATTAGTTCTTTCCCCATAACTTCCTTGATATTGATCTTAGGAATATTATTGCTATCAGCTAATTTGTAAATGCCATCGAGCTTAATAACGATGAATTCGACAAATGGGCGGTCTGACGGACGACACGAAAAAAACGATTCTTGAGGTATATTGAGTGATTTAAAAATTTCAACGAAACTTCATATATAAATAATATCTAACTTTGTGCTTGCATATACTGGAAGCAATGCTTCTTACGTACGTATTTACCATTTACTCTAAAAATGCAAAATTTTTGAGATATTTAGATTTTTGTTGAATTCTGGACTGCATGTTCCGGACAGCATGAAATTCATATAGAAAAGAAGTTATTAAAATATATATGTCTTTTAATGTCAATATCATATGTACAATATTTATCAATTTTTTTACGTAGAAAGATCGACAAGGTCTAAAGAAATAATTTCATGCCGAGATTGTTACATTTTGTATTTACAGGGTGGCGCAGAATGAGCTTTATGGTTTATAACTTTTTTATTTATGCGAACAGCGGCTGAAGGAATTGTTTGCAATTAGCTTCGAAAAATGATGTCCTGTAAGTGATATCCATTCTCTGCTTCGCACATACGTGCTCTTTTTAGCATATTTTCCATAACTTTTCGCAAAATTTTGGAAAAAGTCAATTATTTTTGCTCATTCTGCGCCACCCTGTACATAATGTGTAAGTGTCGCAGAAACTTTGAGTACATTGCTAAAAAAATACACGTTGAAAAAATCGATTCTGTAGTATATTGTCTCAAACATATTCTGCTTGCAATATATGTACATATGCTTTGGGTACACTCCAAACATACATATAATATTTAAAACACACAAATAGTATATGTTAGGGAGGATAAGGTATTTTTTATTTGAAAATAATATTTCCGAAACAAAGATTAATGTATATTTAAGTATTTTGGTAATGTATCAATTCCTTATTTTAAAGACAAGTTTTCTCTTTTACAGAAGTTCAAAGTGAATTTTTATATATATTGTATATGTTCGTAAAATTCAATAAAAACTTAAATCTTATAATTTTTTGTAACTATAAATTGCATTGATGGATTGACAAAAGGTGATGAATTTGAATATTTGGAATCTAGGAAAAACTAACTAAAAATTGAAAAAGATAGCAAAGTATTAAAATTTTTAAATAAACAAAAACAATGATGAATGAGGCAGAGTACGGCCGAAAGTTTGTTGTCGCTGTAAGAAGCGACAATAACAACAAATCGTGTGCCTTCCCCGCAAATTGCAGGGACACACAAAAAACCAAACATGAAGTGTGGGGATGTATTAAGGTTGAGAATATGGACTTAGAAGCCAGTTCTCAATTATTTCATATTGAGCTGCTCTCATATTGTGCCAATTATTGACAGGGTATTTTGTCCAAGGTGCCGATGAGGTTGCTTGGTAGCTTCCGAAGCGATATCGTCCACCAACCAGTGACCACCCTTAATACATTTCACACATTTCTTATTCTTCTTATTTAAAGAAGGTTTGTTTTTCTGTTTAACAGAAAACAAAAACAACGATCTCGAACTCAATAGTCAAAAACAAAACTATGAAAAGTCACAACAGATCGAATAACAAAAAACAAAAACAAAGAATTTTTTTAAATAAAATATATTTGGAAAACTCTTTAAACAATAACTTAGTTTGTGTGTAAACACATATTACAAAAGGAGATGAATTGGAATATTTGGAATCTAGGAAAAACTAACTAAAAATTGAAAAAGATAGCAAAGTATTTAAAATTTTTTTAAATAAAATATATTTGGAAAACTCTTTAAACAATAACTTAGTTTGTGTGTAAACACATATTTTATTTGTGAAAGTTATTTCGCAAACATATTATGTTATAATATATTAATATATGCGTTCCAAAGAAAATTTCTTGATTTTCAAATAAAATGTATTTGTTAACAAATATATAATATATAACAAATATATAATACAAATATATCAAAAAATTTCGATTTTCCCCCGTGTACTCAAGAAAAAGTTGCAAACTTGTAGAGCAATTTTTTGAGTAGCCCAGGGAAATGCCCATATATATTCTTAATCGTCGTAAAATTTGGTACAAATATTTCTTACAGTTGCAGGTTGTTTGAGATTGCAAATGGGCAATATCGCTCAATGTTTTGATATAGCTCCCCTATAGAGGTCGCTCCAAAATACGGATTTAAGCCATAGATACCACATTTTTAAAGCAATTTAGCAGAAACATTGAAGTTTGTATTCTATTTGGAGAAGATTTCATTACAGTAAACTTTTTACAAATCGGTTGATATTTTGTTATAGTCACCCTATAGAGGTCGCTCCAGAATAGGCTTATTGAAGCCATAAATATCACATTTTCTGAGCATTTTAAGCAAATCTTTGCAGTGCTTAATTATTTAGACAACAATTAATCTCAATAAAATTTATACAAATTAGTTTATATTTTGTTGTAGTCCCCGTGTAGAGATAGCCCTCAAATGTGCTAATTTAAGCCTCAAATACCACATTTTTCAGGTGAAGAGTTTGACTTAAGAATTTGAGCCAAAAATTTGGATTAAAATTGCAGCGTTCGTTTTTTTTAATAATTTGCTTAAACAAAAACCGTCCAAGATTTGTTCCATATCCAAAGATTTTTCCAGTAATAGAATTAAATGCAATCCATGGTGGAGGGTATATGAGATTCGGCAAGGCCGAACTTAACGCTTTTACTTGTTTTTTTGATATTCTTTTACAAATCATTTTGTGCAACGTGACATGACGTCACGTGGTGTGTATTAATTCATAAATCTCCATGCTAACAATTTTGATTTTTTTTTATTGTGAAATGTTTTGGCCTCCTTAATTGAATAAGATGTAGGTTTTATTTTTTGATCGTGGTGGACCTTTCTGTGGAAATGCCCATAAGTACACATCGTCATCAGAAACCAGAAAGGGCATATCACCATATTGAAAATCTTACAGGAAAAGCAACAAACTAAATAAAATTGAAAATGTTGTCGTTAGAAAAACATGGTTTTTTGAGGTTATATACATGATTTATAACTCGTGAAAATTGCGTGAAATAGGAATTTTTAACTATGAAAGAATTAAATAATTTTTGTTAGGCTCTTTCGAATTCCATTAATAATTTCGCCATTTTTGTGGTAGGTCGCTAAAAATGTCAGAATGTGTAGCGAAATCCATCAAAAATAGAATTTCCATTTTTCTTGTTGTTACGCCCTTTTTCGTTTCTGATGACGATATGTATATATCATCCAAATATAACTGATGCATTTCAAACCTCCAAACAAGAATGAATAATAAACATGTAATTTTGTCTTGAAATTAATTTTCAAATTTCCGAAACAGCGAATTTGCATTCTCTCTTAACCTATCTAAGACCCTGTATATGTTATGAGGAATTTCAATGTACGAAATGCTATGCTAAGTCGAAAGTATTATTTTTTCAGGAAATTATTTCAACGTTTTATTTTTTAATTTCTGTTACCCATAACTTTTGATTGACCTTTTAACATACGTCAAAATGTATTGTTGGTTATAGTTGACTTGTTGAGATTTAATGCTCTTTGATTATGTTCGGATTGAGGTCCTTTTTAATTAAAATACGTTGGTTACGTTTTTCTAATTAATTTATTTTCTTTTCCGATATTTGGACTAACGTCTTCAGTATTCTTCAGGGAACTTTTGCATCAATGTAATCGTTACATTACCATTCAGTTATAAATACAATATTATTAATAGAAGGCCGCTGAAAATTTATGAGTATATGTATTTTCAAGCAATTTTAAATGCAATTATGATGGCTACAAATGTTGGAAATACAGCTATAGACAGAGATATAGCTCGCTATTAAAGTCTGTATTTCCATTTGATTTCTTTACATTTTGGAAGAAGCACAAATATTTTTCCATTAGGTATAATCTGATTAATATAAGTTCCGTCACTCCAAAGTACTCTTTTCCTTACCTCTTTTAAGAAAGGATGTTAGATTTGCAGAAATGGAGCTGGTCTTTTACATATTTTTTGGACAGAAGTGACATTTTCTTGCTTGTGCGTCAAAACAGTCAAATATCGTTGAGTCATTTTCTTACAAGTCTAATCGAAACATTTGTGCCAAATTTCTCATTTATTTCGATCATTTATATACGCAAGGACTTGATGGGATCGACGGTGATATTATGACAATGAGTCTATTGACTCGGTTCGTGGTTCTAGGCGGGGGAAATTTGCTATATTTACTTGTATAAAATAAACCTGGGTTCCTCTTTATCGTATTAATGACATTGTCTACCATTTTTCAGCAACAATCCACAATTTCGGCTATTTGAGATCGATTCCTGCCCTTTTCGAATATAGCGGATATCCTTTTTACCTTTTTTCAATTATTACTTTTTTTTTCAGGAGTGCAATGACGGCCTCTTCCCGTTTCTGCAAAAAATATATTTTTTATTAAAGAACACACTCAATGTTTGATGGAAGAATAAGTACTAGTCTTTAAAACAAATGGTATTATTTCCTTCTCCAACTACAAAACCCTTTTTAATGACTTAAATGACCAACAACAAAAACCTATAAATGATAACGGTCAATAAAAATATTAAAATTCACAAACAATTATTTTATTACAGCAAAAAAGAATGTCAACTTAAAAAAATCTATGGATAAATGACGAAAGTATAACACTTTTGGTAGAAATAAGATAATTAAAAAAAAATTATGTTTTTATACCCTCCCTTTAATAGTTTTTATCATTTTTTATATATAATTTTATTTCTATCTTAGAATAAGTTCGAAGACGGGCCATATTGGTCCACTGCTTTGAGCACCTCCCCCACAAAGGGTTGCAATGTAATGAAATATTGATTCTTTAAACACTTCTGTACTACTAATCGGAATCTTCCGCAGGTTCTCACGTAGTATTAGCTTATTAGTCGCCATCTTCTTGAGAAAAATTACAGAAGTTTCCTCGACCCTTTGGTACCTCCCAGCCAATGGTACAATTTGCACAAAAGTTAAGGGCTTATAACTTTGATTTCAACACATACAAATGACTAAAATGTTGTACAGTGTAATGCTTTTATAGTATCTACAGTCCAGTGACAAATGGGCGTTATTGCCACACCCCTTTTTGTACATCCAACATTGGGTCATTCGCACCAAAAGTTAACGGCTTATAACTTTGATTCCAGTGATGGATCAAGGGAATATCTATATAATTCTGAAAGCTGAAAAGGAACAAAAGAAAACTCGAGTTTGTTTTCGTTTAAAAGGATTTTTAGGGATATAATTATTCAAACATTTTTAGTAATTTTTCTGCCAGTCCTAGTAAGACGGTATGTGTACCATAAATCTAAATAAACTTCTTTGTTTTTAGGAAGTGGAACAAAAAAATTGGTTTAATTTGATTTGGCCTTATATAAATGACTGTGAAATAGACATTTGGTGAGGTAGAACCACAATGCATGTATGTTATTGAGGTGGTTGACGGTTGGTGGTCCTTTCTTGCATATATTTCTTGCACAGTAGCCTAGACATATGTATGCACAGGCAACCCCAAAACAATGGATATATTTTAGCACGCGTTTTTTGCAAATATTGAATTGAACCATAATTAGTTGGATGGTTAGTTGCGCCGGCTGTTTTATGCTCAGGGCCGGAGTAGTCTTTGACGAATAAAGACAGTTATTGCCCAATATTTGAGCGCCGCTTTCCAAGGCAATTTTTTGACTTTTTGAAAAATTTTAATAAAATTTCGTTGGAAATCCAGAATGGGAAATATTGTTTCCCCACTATACCCGTCGAAAATTTGCAACAAACGTTTTGACATTAAAGAAAAAATTGATTTGAAATGTTTTATAGACCCTATATTAATGTAAACAGTTTTTATTGCAATAAAACATTGCCAATGTGTTAATGCAAAAGTAAAAATGTATAACAAGAATTATTTAGAAATACAAAGGCAGTTCCAAAATTGGCCGATTTGTCCTAAAGATGGGGCAGTAGTTTAAAAAAATAATTTGCTGAAAAGTGGTAACCTCATAAAACATATATTTTAAATTTCATGGTGCCATGATGTTTAGTATTTCTTTTTAGAGTTATCAAAAATAAAAATAAAAACTGTGAATTTTTAAACATGTACAAAATTTTAAACAATTGTTTAATATAATCAAAATGTGTTCACTTTCCACCAAATTCCAATCGGAAATTTAGTTCCCTGAATAATTCCCTTGTTCGAAAAAATTTTCCCCATAGCGAATGATTTTTGTGTGTGGATTTTTTCCCTTTTCACTTCGATTTGTTGACTTTATTTTTGCTAGCGAACAGAACGGACTCATCGTGAAATGTTTATTATTGTCTTTAAATATTAAATAAAACTATACTATAAATGATATATTTATGATATGATTATGATATCTGTGTTTTTTTGGAATAACAGCACATTTTGAAAAATCTAAATGTTAAGAAGAGCCCAAATACTTTTTCTCTCGCAGTACATTTGATACTAAATGCTCATATTTTAGAGTTGGAAAAAGTCACAAAAAATTTGACAACCTAAAAGTGTCATATATGGATCGATAGATAATGATTAGTGAACATATTTATGCTAAAAACCAGGAATCGAAATTGTCTGACATAGGTTGTTATTCAAGAAAACCACAGATATTTGGATATATTTGGATACATATCGATACCTCCATTCTAAGTCGGCTTAGCACGTTTTTAGAGAGATTGCATTTTAATTTCTAAATATTCAAAATTATATTCAGTCAAAATTTGGTGTTCATCCATCAATCCAATCAAAAGTTACTCACAAATTCCACTTTGCAAATAGTCTTGTTCCATTGGCAAGCTCCGAGGTGTGCAATGAATCATATCCTTATTTTACTACCGCAAATCTTTGAAACGTAGATTTGATTAAATCGGGGATAATAAAATCAAATAGGATTCGTATGAGTGTCACATTTAAGCTAAACTTCCTTTTCTATTGAAGTACAGGTGCTTATTTGTCTTTGGCGCTACGATGTTCACGTGTGTACCAACAATACATCCAAGGAAAGCGGGTATCCCAAATTTAGTGTAGAAACTATAACTTTCCCTCCCTCTGGCGTTTGATAAGTTATCCATGCGCTACAAATTATCAATTCTAATGTAATCAAAACTTCGAAGAGCACTTCGCTGAAGGTTGACTGTGTCGACTTCATGATAACTGCACGCTAAGAAAAAATTCGTTTCTGCGAAACGAAATATTAGACAAATACAATTCTCGTTTGCCGGAAATGAAATTTCGTTTGTTGTGACAGAAACTTATTCCTCGTAATCAATTGTTTGTTCTGACCAAAAGAAATTTCAGTCGTCGTTAACGAGAATTTTAGTTGTCTAATATTTCGTTTCGCAGAAACGAATTTTTTCTTTGCCTGTGCCAAATCCTTTCTGATATCCAACGTCTGTAAAGAACCGAAGACATGCACTGAGTTTTACAATTGGAGGAATCACAAATGATTTGTTTGCAGACGGCTTAGATTAATATTTTTAACCTTAAAACAAATCTTTTCAACTATTCTTCTTGTTTTTTGTGCACTGATAATCTATTTATTTTTGAACAGCTGTTCATTTTCGACACGTCATTACAGATTCGAAGTGAACAAACTTTTCCCTCTTATTCACGATAGCATTTTCCACTTCCCGTGAAGTGAAGAAATTTAGGGATCAAAAATTCTACGTATTTTTCGCGATAGAGGTGAATACTTTCATTTGGTATGGTATTTATTGAATGATAAGTGCAATAAATAGTAGGCATTTAAAAAAGTTCTAAATGTCGGATAAAATATTTGAAGATGAGAAAGCAAAAACTTATTCCAGCGTTTAAGTGATGAAATTAAACAAAAAAGGCGTATTTGGCAAAAAAAGAATGTGTTGTTTCATGAAGACAATTCACTAGTTTACACATCCACTATTGCGATGTCAAATATCATTGAATTAAAGTTCGAATTGCTTCATTGCGCACTTTATTCGCAGGATTTCCCAA
The DNA here is from genome assembly GCA_963930755.1 of Eudasyphora cyanicolor. NCBI lineage: Eukaryota > Metazoa > Arthropoda > Insecta > Diptera > Muscidae > Eudasyphora > Eudasyphora cyanicolor. The sequence goes on along the minus strand of OZ005736.1, from coordinate 167,220,658 downwards.
CATGAAATAGAAACAAGTAAAAGCACTAAGTTCGGCCATGCCGAATCTTATATATCAATCTTTGGATATGGAGCAAATCATATTTTTGATTAAGTAATTTATTAAAAAGAAAACAAAATTTTATTTGCCTACATTTTATTGAGATGAATTCTTGCCAAAATCTAATATAAACTGCAATGTTTTAGCTAAATTTCTTAGAAAATGTGGTGTTTATGGCTTAAAAAAGCCTTTTTGGGAGCGACATCTGTAGGTAGACTATAAAAAATATGAAGTGGTTTAACAATTTTTTACTGCAATGAATTCTTGTCTTAATTAAATACAAACTTGAAAGATTCAGTAAAAATACTTAGAAAATATGGTATTTATGGCTTATATACGTATATTTTTGAGCGACGACCTCTATAGGGTGACTACAACAAAATATGAACCGATTTGTAAAATTTTTGCTGTGATGAATTCGTGTTAAAATAGAATACAAACTGCAAAGATTCTGCTAAACTGCTTTAAAAATGTGGTATCTATGGCTCAAAGCGACCTCTATAGGGGAGCTATATAAACACATTGATTGATATGGCCCATTTGCAATTTCAAAAAACAACCTGCAACCTCCTTTAAGAAATATTTCTACCAAATTTGATCAACCTAGCTCCATTATTACGGACTGTAGCGTGATTACAACAGACGGACGGACGGGCAGACGGACATGGCTAAATCGTCTTAGAATTTTACGACGATTAAAAATATATATACTTTATGGAGACTCAGATCAATATTTAGAGGTGTTACAAATGGAGTGGCAAAATTAATATACCCCCATTTTATGGTGGAGGGTTTAAAAAGATTTGCCAACAATGAAGAGGTCGAGCCTGCCGTTAACGGATATTTTAAGAAACTAGCCAGCCAGTTCTAGCTTTAAACAGGATATCGCAGCTATTGAATGAGGAAAGTGCATCGATGATACTTGCTCATCAATGCAATGAAACAGTTAAATTGTTACATTAATACTATGACTCATTCAATTTAACAGCTTCATTGTTGTAATGAAATCGTAAATTACTTTTTATAAAATGAAGTATAGCGAAATTCATTAGATCCTTAAAAAACTCATTATTTAACTAACTCTTGCCAATTTTATTAATAAAGGGCAATAGTAATCGTAGGTAACTGATGCATATATTATATATTTTATTGTTAATCTTCCAAAAAGTGTCATTCAGGCAAAGAAACAGATAACTCTAACGAAATCAAAGAGTTACGGAGACTGCTTTAGTAAAACAACTCATTACAGCAATTAAACATTTCTTTGCCAATATGGAGAGTTCTTCTTTAAGTGTATGAGTAGAATTTGTAGTCTTAGAAATTTTCTAGGGCCCTTGCATGAACATGGTGTGGCCCTGTGTTTAGTCGTTCGGTTTGTTGATCGGTTCATTGATGACGGATTGACGGTTTGTTGTATTCTTTATTTGCTGTTGCTGATGTATGTAGTTGTTTTTTTTTCATATTTTTGTTTGTTTTCTATATGTATATGTACATATGTAGAGTTATTGTATGCAATTGTAATGGTAATTGTGTATGTTGTTGCATGCTACAGTGCAACTACAATTGCCAATCAAGCGTTCACAAGACGTGTTGTTCATTTTTTGCTTTTTCAATATTTGTAAGCAATTTTGCAATAGGGTCTACACACATACGTACAAATGGATACGAATTTATAAATATGCATACATACATATTCAGCAATACGTTCTTTTCTACACTCATTTCGTTCATTATTTTTGACTTCGTCTATTCCTATTGTTGTCATCTGTTAATTGTAATAAATATGAACAAAATATATTCATTTGCTATATTTATTATTTGTTTCTGAAGATGGTGATATTTAAGAGATAAGTCAGTGTGTAATTGTCAGTTGGAAATGTCAATTTGTGACTACCAACAAGGCTTTGTTTAAAGTATCAATTATTAATATAAATTGACATTTTGTGTTTCTTTTTTGCAAAATTAAAAATGGAAAAAATCCCAAACAATTTATTCGTTTTGAAAGCTAGCATCTTAACGAAGTAAACAATGCCTATTTGAAGAAGAACGGTATTAAGTTCGACCAGGCCGAATTTTATATACCCTCCACCATGAATTTGCATTCAATTCTAAAGATCCTTTTGTGGGCAAAGTATTAAAAAACGAACGCTGCAATTTGTTAGCCAAACTTTTCAGGTCTCAAATTCTTTAGCCAAACCCTTCATCCTAATCATGTGAAAATGTGGTATTTGCGGCTTAAATTAGCATATTTGAGAGCGACCTCTACACGGGGAATGAAACAAGTAAGATCGGTAGTAAGTTCGACCAGGCCGAATTTTATATATCCTCCACCATGAATTTGCATTCAATTAGAACGATCTTTTTTTGTGCAAATTATTAAAAAAAACGAACGCTGCAATTTTTTAGCCAAATTTTTCAGGCCTCAAATTCTTTAGCCGAACCTTTCATCTTAATGATCTGAAAATGTGGTATTTGCGGCTTAAATTAGCATATTTAAGAGCGACCTCTACACGGGGACCACAACAAAATATAAACTGATTTGTATAACTTTTACTGTGATGAATTCTTGCCGAAATATAATACAAACTGCAAAGCTTAGAAAATGTGGTGCTTATGGCTTGCACAAGCGTATTTAGGAGCGACATCTATAGGGGTACAATAACAAAATATTAACCGATTTCTATGATTTTTGCAGTGATTAGTTCTTGCAAAAATAGAATACAAACTGCAAAGATTCAGGTATAGGGGACCCAAACGACCTGCAACTATAAGAAGTATTTCTACCAAATTTAAAAATAGTTTTATTATTACGGACTGCAGTGTGATTTCACCAGACAGGCAGACAGACGGACAAGGCTAAATCGTCTTAGAATTTCACGACGCGAATATATAGGAAATACCACGACAAATCGACGGGTTAAAAAAAATCGGTTTTAATTTTCCCCATATTTTTATATTTTTTAGTACATCTGTACATCTGAAAAAAAAATCCAGACAGCGTTGTCTGGATTTTTTTTTAAGATTTTTCCCATTACTCCTTCAGAAGTTATCGATATTTAACAAATCGTTAAGATATCACTCTATGTATCGGTTTTTGGTCATAACTTCTTAAATTATGAACAGAATTGAAAAATCTTTTTTTTTTTGAAATAGTGGTATTTTTCGGTACTTTTTAAGTTTTGAAATTTAAATGTATTTTTTTTTAATTATTATATATTTTTTTAATTTTTTAAAATGTTTACCAAAAATTTTGCTGCAAAACAATGTGAGTGTGGCTTGAAGGCTTCGATAAAGATGTTCCACGTCAAAGAACCAAATAAAGGAGACACTTCAGGAATACCCGAAAAACCCGGTGATACCCTTACCCCTGATAATCTGCCTTCAAAAATAACTATATATCACAAGTAGAAATGTTGTTACTCTCTGATTTTCGTGGGTCTACAATTTATTATTATTTTTTTTAATTTTTTTGAATTTTTACCAAAAATTTGGGTGCAACACACTGTGCTTTTGGCTTGAGGGCTTCGGAATAGATGTTTCACGTCAAAGAACAAAATAAAGGAGACACTTCAGGAAGTATTTCTTCCAAAATACCCGCCATAGCCCCTGATCACCTTACCCCTGATAATCTCCCTTCAAAAATAACTAAAGGGTTTTCCAACAATAGGTTTTATTTTGGTATTCAAAGAAAAATGTTATTTTTTGAGATAAATGATCGGATGTTTATTTCATAATAAAGAGGAAGGTATGCCGTTAATAATGAAAAACAACATCAGCCAAATGACCACCACGACCACGCTTACAGGACCATATCCTTTTCATAAAATTTTCCATAACCAAATCTATCTTTGAGGTCTTGAATCGACGCTGGGCTGTTGGCGTAGACCTTATCTTTCACGTGGTCCCAAAGGAGGAAGTAGCAAGGTGTTAAATCACAAGATCTCGGTGGCCAATTGTGATCACCTCTTCGAGAGATAACACGGTCCGGAAACTTTTCCCGTAACAGAGCAATGGTTTCGTTGCTTGTGTGGCACGTAGCGCCGTCTCGTTGAAAGTAAACATTGTCCAGATCAATACCATCCAACTCAGACCATAAAAAAGCATTAATCATGTATCGATAGCGCAATCCATTCACCGTAACTTTTCATCCAACCTCATTTTCGAAAAAGTAAGGTCCAATGACCCCCCGGACCATAAACCGCACCAAACAGTCACACGTTGAGGATGGAGAGGCTTCTCAACAATAACTCTTGGGTTTTCCGAGCCCCAGATGTGACAATTTTGCTTGTGGACGTAGCCACCGAGGTAGAAATGGGCCTCATCTGTCAAGATGATTTTTCGATGGAATTCCGGATCATTTTCATGCATCTCAAGGACCCAATCTGCAAAGACACGACATTGTTGATGATCGGCCGGCTTGAGTTCTTGTGTTAACTTAACTTTATAAGCCTTAAGACCCAAGTCTTTATGCAAGATACGGTGTAAAGACGTTTGTGGAATGCCCAATTCCAAAGAACGACGAGGAATGGACAAACCTGGGTTTTCTTCAACACTTTGGGCTACAGCAGCAATATTCTCAGTTGTTCTTGAGCGACGTGCTCGAGTTTTATTCTTCACATCACTAACTTGTCCCAACAGCTCGAATTTTTCCACCAATTTCTGTATTGCGGTCCGACAAGGTGCTTCACGACGACCCAAAACTACTTTAGTTTTGCGAACTGTGACTGCAAGATTTTCACCATTTTTGTAGTGCATTTTAATAATTTCAATGCGTTGTTGAATGGTGTATCGTTCCATTTTTAGTAATGGCGTAGTTTCAACTTGTCAAATGTCAGGAATAAAAGCTTCAACAGTGACAGCTACCGAAATACCGGGTGATTGGAAAACCCTGTATATATTAGGGATGTAACGAATATTGGCGTTCGCATATGCGAATATTCTCATCATTTTAACATTCGCTTTCGCATTCGCAAAAACAATATTTGCATTATTCGCTTTCGCAAAAATATATTTCAGTATTCGCTTCCATTTGTTAAAAGTGTTAAATCTCCTTATTCCCTTCACACAATTTGAAGATATTAATACCAATGAAAACCTCTACCACTTCTCTTCAAAACAGTTGAAAAAATATTTTTGTCCTTGTGGTAACAGAAGGTAAATATATGGAAAACATTCTTAATACTTAAATATCCTGGAAAGTATCAGTTCAGTTCCTTAAATCTGCTGCACGGGGCAAAGTAGCCTTTTTTGATATGTTTGAATCGAAAGAAAATATATTTGGAACACAAATTTTTAAATATTATATATTTCCTACCAAATAAATTTTATTTGAAAATCAACAAAATATATTTGAAACGCATATATTAATATATTACAACAAAATATATTTGCAAACAAAAATTCTCAAATAAAATATGTGTTTAAATACAAATATAATTATTGTTTAGGATTTTCTCCAAATATATTTTATTTAAAAAAAATTTCAAAACTTTTGTTGACTTTTTCGAATTCCAGATTAAATTTTTCCTTGGTTCCGAGTTTAACCTCCCAGCATTAGCTTCTGTTCTTAATCAATAATGTTAATACAATTTATGAGTATTCTAAGCCATTATTAGTGTCAATCCTCTAAGTAATTTATATTGATCCAATATTATACGATTTCAATAATTATTTCACAAACATTAACAATTTATAAAAATTATAACAATTTATTGAATTACTGAAAAATTTAACATAACTTAGGTATTTTCTGAATACTTAAATGCAAATACATATTTATTTCGGAAATAATGGTCCCAAATAAAAATATATTGGGATATAAACAAAGATTTTTTTAGAACAACATCTTTCCAAATATATAATTTTGGTGTGTATCAAATATTATATATTTAGAGTGTACCATAAACATATGTATGTTTCAAGCCGAATAAGTTTGGGACAATATACTACAGAAGCGATTTTTTTCAGCGTGTGGTACTAAAAGGTCAAACTATTATTCGCATTCGCTTTCGCAAAAATGCATATTTTACTATTCGCTTTCGTATTCGAATTCGCAAGATATATATTTCAATATTCGCTTTCGCATTCGCTTTCGCTAAAGTCACTTTCGTTACATCCCTAGTATATATCTCAAGTAGTAAAAGTAGTAGGAATCGACGGATTTTTTGGGTGATGAATTCGACAAAAAGATTCCTTATAAAAAATCAAAATAAGTGCCCACAATACACTTTAATGAAAAATTTAATTATGTTTTTTTTTTAATTTCCCTTACTTTTACGATATGGGTATGGATATTTATCCATAGATTTTTGCCACGCCCTTTTTGGTACCTTTTACATTGACATTTTGGTAACATTGATTCCAGTCCATACAAATACTTGAAAAGTGGGTCAGTGTTATTCATTTACAGAGCCAACAGTCCCGTGAAGTTTTCGTTAGAATGAAAGCTTGATTTGAAAAAATTAAACATTTTTTTTACGATTTTTTCTATTTTTTATGGTTTTTTCCTATAGCAAAAACGCTTTTACTGTACTGTTACTATAGTTCAAAAAATATAGTCCAAATACTTCCATGTAAACTAGAATTTAAAAAAAAACTTTAATATAACAATTTTTTGTTTTGGTTTAATAAAATAGTATGTTTAATAAAATAGTATGTACAAAAAAAGTTTTTAGGTCTCGGATAAAAACATGCCAATTTATTTATATAAGTTGACATTTAATCTTCTTATATTGCTATACAAGTATAACCCAGCAAAACATATGGTGTAGACAATCTTGCAAATAATGGGAATTGCGTAATATTTTTTTTTCTTAAAATTGATTTTTTTATAGATTTTCTTATGGTACATTTCTTCATTAAAATAACTCCTTTCTTGACTTGATCTTGCAGGCATCTATGTACAAGTACATACTCTGTATTCTCATTACACATGTCACAGTTCCTGCGAAATATTAATTCGGAGGGGGTACGTGGGGGACTGTCTTTAACGAACCGAAAAAATGCGAAACAATGAGGAGAGCAGCAACATTAAAAATATTTGAATAAATAATACACGAAAATAGTAATAAAATAGTAAATATACACACAGCACGGTGGCCCTATAAATTTTGCAAGTTTATTAACATTTGCCTTGTGCCCGCCGCCGCCCTGGGTTGCTTGGTTTTGCTTTGGGGATTTTAAGTGCATAAATTAAATTGTTATGATTTCCATTTTCCTCGCGCTTCTTCTCTAGCTTTTGTTTCACAATTCACGCAATCCGAAAAGATACTGAAAATGCAAAAAAAAAACACACCATCGTCGGATATTTTAGTACCCCCCCCCCAGTTCTGGAACAAAGGGCGTACGCTAAAGTTTTCTAGTACGGAGGGGCCTAATCTTTGAATTTTAGTACGCTCTCATCTGGCTGTTTCTCTAACGTACAGTACCTCTAGTGGGGGGAATTATAAACAATTCGTAATTTTATTAAGTATTTAATTCAGTGTTTTTTGTTTTTATTTTATTTTCAAATGCGAGTACAAGTACTCACAATAGTTTTAGTGGGGCAGGCAACAAAAGCAGTCAGTGGCCGTTGAAATATACTTATATACATACATATTTGTTATAAATGTTTAAATCCACTTGCGGTAGTTTTTGTTCTTAGAAGCTTAAATATTGTTAACGTTTTGTTCTATTTTGTTTTTGGCCAGTTTAAATGCAAAATATTTAAGATTTTATTGCCCTCTTGTCTTGTGAGAATGTTTCGTTGTTGTTATTATGATTGTTTAAATAATTTCATTGCATCCAAATGAAATGATGATCGTCTTCGCCTACTGTTTAGACAGACAGAGAGAGAGAGAGGGAGATAGCGCGATGTGGTATGTAGTTTAGCAATTAAAATTTAATGTATATTTAAAATTTTCATTAAATATAAAGTTGAGTGATAAACATGTGCGGCCATCCGACCGACTGGCCGCGGCTGTGATGTAGGAGAAAGCTAAGAAGTGATGTTTGAATGGGTTCACACCTGGATAGCTGCCGCCATCAAAGCAGAAGCTGAACTCGCCTGAAATAGGAGTGGACTAGTTTTTGATGCTACTATTTATAAATATTTCGGTTTTGTGGTAAAATTATAAAGATAATTCTATGAAAAGTTATTAATATCAAATATTGTCCGTAGCAGATAAATCGAAGTTAATTTTGTTTGATGTTACAGCAAACTGATTAATTTAACAACCAATGATAGGCTAATGTCGGGCGGAGTTGACATCAGAATACCGTAAAGCAAATCTTACAGTGCGGAAAAAGTATACATACGTACATATATCGTTCATTTCATATCAAACCGAACACCTTTTTATCGATTCTCTGCTCAAAATAAAACATTTTATAGTCGGCAAAAAAAAAAATAAAAAATTTTTTTCCAGATGTTATTAGCATCTGAAATCTGAGAAAATATTCTCAAAAGGCGTACGTTTCGTGTTAGGTATTTTCGAAACGCATGGACAGATTTTTACAAATGAAGGCTCATTTTTAAGGTCATAAGTTCTTTATATATCAGTTTAATTTTCGCGTCCTTGACGGTTTTAAATGCATCCGATGCATCTGCAAATTTAATTTTCTTTTACACATCAATGACACCAACTTAAATTCTGTGAAAAATATAGTTATGTAGTCTCAAATATTTTAACGAACTGTGAAATTTTTATAAAAATATTTATTAAAAAAATTCCTGAGATGTGTATATAGCATTTGTTATATATTAATAACGCATTGTTAATTTATAGAAATTAGAGCTTTTCTTTAAGGGTTGACTAGGACATCCTAGATATATGCCAAAATTCGACAATATTTGCATATATCTTTATATATTTTTTTTCTCTTACACTTAAATTTGCATACTGGACCAGGAAAACACAAAAAATGCTTTTGAAATATGTATAGGAATGTAGTCGAATGTAGTGAGCTGATCCTGTAAATTTTAGCCTGGTGTTTTCTTCTGCTTCTATGTAATAGCATTTTTACTATAAATTTCAGAAACCGAAATTGTTTTTTATTAGAATGATTCCGTCTATTTTGTGATTTCAATATTTTGTCATAATTTATAAAGGAGAATCATTGGCATTCTTCTCACGCTGAAAAAAAATCGCTTCTGTAGTATATTGTCCCAAACATATTCGGCTTGAAATAAACATATGTTTAGGGTACACTCCAAATATATAATATTTTACACACACAAATATTATATGTTTGTGAGGGTATTGTTCTAAACAAAAATATGCTCCCATTCAAATATTTTTTATTTGGAACTAGTATTTCCGAAACAAGGATTCATTTGTAATTATTTATTTTGGCAAGGTATCAATGCCTTAACTTAAAGACAAGTTTTCTGTTTTCAAATGTTCAAAGAGCAATTTTTTTTTATTAATTTTAAATGTTTGTAAAATTTAATTAAAACTTAAATCGAAGTATCTTTCGTAAATATAACTAGCATTGATGGATTGACAAAAAGTGGTAATTGGAATATTTATAAATTAAGACATTTTTAGCTATAAAGTTTAACACGAAAACTAGGAAAAACTAATTAAAAATTCGAATAAGTCAGTAATGTTTTAAAAATCTTTTTAAATAAAACCTATTTGGAAATCTTCTCAAAACAATAACTTTGTTTGTGTGTAAACACATATTTTATTTGTGAAATTCAGTTTGCAAATAAATTATGTTCTAATATATTAATATATGCGTTCCAAACAAAATTTCTTGATTTTCAAATAAAATTTATTTGTTAACAAATATATAATATTTAAAAAAATCGTTTCCAAGTATATTTTCTTTCGTTTCAAACATTTTAAAAGTGACGATTTTCATCCGTGCTTTAAAAGTTAAAGAAATCACAAATAGCTTTTTTCAAAGTACTTTCAATATAATTACCTATGACTACTATTTTGTTGGAATGTATGTATGGAATATGACGTTGTTTATATGTTGACCGATACTTGGCACTGTTAAACGGATCCGGTTCTTGGCACTGTTGAACGGATCTATATTTGATTTGATTTGATTTCGATTTTTATTTATTAAATTGTAAACTGATTTAGAACCCACTCTTTCTAACTTCAATTATGATGACAAGTATTTTTTTAGTAAACTTTCAGCCCATAAAAACCGAAATATTGATTTCAATTACGAATAATCAGTTAAAAATTGTTTATTCTTTTAGGACCTGTAAACAAAATTAAATTTATTAAGGGGTATTTACCTAGAGGGCCAGACAATAGGACCTTTTTGGGATTTTTTCGGGAAAATTATTAAATAAATCTGTTTTTTTTTCATTTATCGAAAGGAAACAGACCTACAGCGAATATTTATGAATTTAGATTTCGATGTAATTTTGCACGCGTATACTATAATTATATAGGGTTTTCCAATACGAGTGATATGATTTCTTTGGAAAAAAACACACTTATTTAAAAAAAAAATCGAAAGTTCTTTATTTAATGTGAAGTACAATCGATACAATTAAGTTCTACATAAAACGTCATTCAAATGGCCTCCACGACTTCTTTTGCAGGAACGAATTAGATGAACCTAATTTTCGAGCACTTTTTCCACTAAATCAAGTCGTATGTCATGAATGGCACGTTCAATATTGACTTGTAAAGCTTGAAGAAAGTCTGGTTTATTTCGAAAGACCAATGACTTCAAATAACCCCACAAGAAATAGTCTAATGGTGTTAAATCACATGTTCTTGGAGGCCATTCATTATCACTTTCTTGAAATAATCGAATCTCCAAACTTTTCTCGCAACAATTCAGTTGTTTCATTTGCTGTTTGGCACGTATCCACAATCGGTCAATGGCAAAAATATAGCTCTTAACTGGAGCTAAAATATTGCTTATGGGTGTCAAGATCGTAGGCCGACTGGAAAGAGATTTTTTTGGATTTAAAAAAAACGGACTTAGTTTTATTTTCAATGTGAACGGAAAGTATACTTTTGCTCTAGCTCCTTAACGGTACGTCGGATCGGAATCGGTCAATGGCAAAACGATTGAACAATTATTTTGATAATAAAACCGAATAATTTGTATATACCCTCGTTTACAATAGTGAGGTTATAAGAAACATGATTTTATTGAAATTTAATTTATTGAATTTAATTTAAATTTACCAAAACGATATAATTTCTACATTTATCCACAGACTTTTTTCAAACAGGCATTGGTATCTTCGATAGGATGCTAGTTTTAAAAAATTGGAAGAAAACAGTTTTTTTCGATTTTTTCTATTTTTAGATATTTTTGTGCCAAAAAAAAAGAGATTTAAAAAATTTTAATTTTTTAATACTCGAAGTTACTAAATTGAAGTTAGTAAACTAATTTATCATAATTTTTTTTCTTTTCTTTTAAATATTTTTTCGTGTTTTGATGACACCTTATTAAACCAGAAAATGTTAGGCACAACCCTACAACAACAAAAGATTTTTAAACTAGTCTATTATTTTCAGCTGAAAACTCTGTTTTTTGTTACAATAAAAATTGCATTCCATTATCACGAAAATAAATTGGAATCAGAATACATTCTAATTAGAATAGAGATCATTGTGTGAAACACTAGTGACATCTAGTGTAGAATAGTAATGTTAGTTATTCATGGAAACAGACGAAAAGGACACCTGCCAGTTAGGCATAGAGGATTAGCATGTACGCAATAAATATTCCTCAAATAATTTCATGGCAAATATCTGTTGACTTTTTCCAAAGTATTTAAATATTTTTATTTCTTATCTTAAGAGACACGTATTTCCACACTGAGTGTTAACTTGGGTCATATTTTTCTTTTGTCACTTAGCACAGATACTAGTTTACCAAATGCTCATGGTAAGTATGTGCGAGTAACTATGTCTAACTCGCCTTCATTGTTAATATTTTTTTGCCTTTTTATTTTTTGTTGAATGCTGCTGCTCTACTTTAAATTTCACTAATTTACGTGTGAAAATCACAACAGCAACAAAATGCAAAACCATAATTAGTTGGCCAAAAACAAAACAAACCAAAAAAAAAAACTATAACAAAAAAGTTAAGTTTCGAATACATTATAATTAAATTCACCGACAAATCACAATTCATGTTTATACATATTTTGACAGTTAATGGAATGTTGTTGTACTTTTATGTGTGTGTGTGTTTTTGTTTGTTTGTTTCAAATGTCTCTTTCTCTTCGTTTTTGGACTTTTTGGAGCCATTTTTCCACAATTTCTGAATGTCATTAAAAGTGTAACACTTTTAAGTGTTTCCATTGAAACTGACACAGCGGCAACGACAACAATAAAAACTAAAAACTATTTTTTTTCAAATTGAGGGGAAATATTTTTCACAGTCTAAAATACTAAATAGAAAAACATATCGTAACGATGACGAAGTCGAAGTCGTCTTCCAACGACGACCAATTTGTGACATGTGTAAAATGACCACTAAACAAGAGTTTATGGCACTAGCATCCATTCCGTCAGCCACCTAAGAACGACCAAATAACCATTAGTGGTAATACATATATGTTTATATATATTTTGTTCCCATGGAAAAGAAACTAGAAAATGATCACAAATTTGTATAATTGAAATGAAAGTATTGTGTTGTTTCTTACAGACAGTGATGAAAATTAGTTTTTATGTATGTAAAAACAATTAGGAAATAATGCAAATGACATATGAGATTTTAAAAATACTGAAGACATACTTGAAAGATTATTTAGTCAATTACTCTCTTATTAATTTGCTCTACATATGTTTCATTTGTTAACTTATTTATTCATTATTTACAGTCATAAATTTATTAATTATACGTGTTGTTTTTTATAAATACTTTCATATAGTAATGAAATCTAAGAAAATGTTTCCCTACACGGAGTAAAATCGCCATTTTTGATATGTTTGAATTCAAAGAAAATATACTTGGAACCAAAATTTTTAAATATTATATATTTTTGAACAAATATATTTTATTTGAAAATCAAGAAATTTTGTTTGGAACGCATATATTAATATATTACAACAAAATATATTTGCGAACTTACTGTCACAAATAAAATATGTGTTTACAAACAAACAAAGATATTGTTTAAGAATTTATCCAAATACATTATATTCAAAATAATATTAAAACATTGTTGACTTCGGCAATTTTGAATTTTGTTTTTACTAGATTTTGTGTTATACTTTATAGGTAAAAATGTCGTAAGCAACATTTTCTTTTGTTTTACAGCGCTTATTTTTAATTTATAAATAGTCCAATTGTCAATCCATCAATTTGTCGTTACCCAAGATTATAAGATTTACATTTTAATATTATTTTTCAAACATATACAATTTCTAAAAAATTAAACTTTAAATTTCTAAAAAAAAAACTGAAGACTTTCCTTTAAATTAAGGCATCAATAAATTGCCAAAATAGTTAAATACAAATTAATCATTGTTTTGGAAATATTATTTCCAAATAAAAAAATATTGGGATGAAAACATAATTTTGTTTGGAACAACGTCCTCACAAACAAATTGTATTTGTGAGTGTCAAATATTATATATTTGGAGTTTACCCTAAACATATGTATGTTTCCAGCAGAATATGTTTGGAACAATATACTACAGAAGCGTTTTTTTTTCAGCGTGTACAGGCTGAAAAAAAACGCTTCTGCAGTATATTGTCCCAAACATATTCTTCACTCCAAATACCTAATATTTGACACACACAAATATTATATGTTTAGGAGAATGTTGTTCTAAACAAAACTATGTTTACATCCAAATATGTTTTATTTCTATATATTATTTCCCAAACAAAGATTTATTTGCATATATATATAGATACTTCAATTTTTAAAATGTTACTCGTAAATATTTGTAAAATTTCTTTATAATTGAAATCTTTCCTAACAATAAATTGCTTGAAGGATTGACAACAAATGATGACTTGAAATAGTCAGAAATTAAATATAAGTGCTTGAAAACTGAAGATAATACTATGTATGCCATTTTAAACTTGAATGTACATATAAATCCAAAACAAGGAAAAAATTAAAACTGAAGTTCGAAAAATTAAGCAAAGTTTTGAAAATTGTTCTTTAAATAAAATATATTTGGAGACATCATAAACAATTTTTTTAATAAAAATGTGATTTTTAAATAAAATGTGATTGCTCAGAAATATATAATATTTCAAAATTTGTGTTCCAAATATATTTTCTTTCGAGTCACACATATCAAAGAAGGCAATTTTGCCCCGTGTAATACTGAGTATTCCATTTTAATATGATATATGTACTTAATTAAACTTTATCATTTTAAGTAAAACTCTTTAAAAATAGTACATATTTTGTCGTGTATCTCCAGTTTACAGGAGGCGGATGGTACACGGAGAAAAATCGAAATTTTTGATATGTTTGAATTGAAGGAAAATATATTTGGAAACGAATTTTTTGAATATTATATACCTGTTAGCAAATAAATTTTATTTAAAAATCATGAAATTTTGTTTGGAACGCATATATTAATATATTAGAACACAATATATTTGCGCACTGACTTTCACAAATAAAATATGTGTTTACCCACAAACAAAGTTATTGTTTAAGATGTTTTCCAAATATATTTTAATTAAATTTTTTTTTTAAACTTTGCTGAATTTTTCGATTTTTTTAGTTTTTTTAGATTTCGTGTTGAACTTTGTAGTTAAAAATGTCTTTAGCAGCAATAGGCTTTGTTTTACACCAATAAATTTTAATTTATAAGTATTCCAATTCATCACTTTTTGTCAATTCATCAGTGTAATTTATAGTTACGAAAGATTATGCGATTTAAGTGTTAACTGAATTTTACAAACATATAATTTATAAACAAATTTTGCTTTGAACTTCTGAAAAATAGAAAACTTGTCTTTAAATTAAGGAACTGGTACACTGCCAAAATACTTAAATACAAAATAATCTTTATTTCCAAATAAAAAAATATTAGCATGGTAACATATTTTTGTTTAGAACAATATCTTCCCAAACATATACAATTTGTGTGTGTCAAATATTATATATTTAGGGTGTACCCTAAGCATATGTATATTTCAAGCAGAACATGTTTGAGTCAATATACTACAGAAGCGATTTTTTTTCAGTGTGTATACTCTAATTTAGCTACTTGCGAGTATAACTGGTTTTCCAATAGGGTTGATATGATTTTAAAGTGACGTTTCGGCCATTTGTAATGTGTAATGATCTGTCATTTGTTTTTCATTGTATTCAGTGGTGTTTACAATTTCATTATGGAGATATACCGTAGCATATTTTGAAAAAATATCCTTTTTTAAAGATCCTGGGGCTCGCAATTCATTTTTGAGCTATTGTTTCTTCCACAAAATTGCTTGGAATGACCCATAGAATAAGAATCGTGATGCGCCTTTGTACATTTATTCGTCCCCTACAATACGATCCACCCTAATGTACAGGTATTAATTTTCATTTACGCTTTTATTCAATTCAATAATTTCTACTATTGTTTCTGTAACTCTTGAATTTCGCATTTACTCACACATACAATTGTTGTGTAACATGTCGAATCAGTGATCTAAGAACCTATATATCGGTTGTGCTATGTCCGTCACCACAATAAATGCTCTTTAAATGAGTAGCAAATTGATGTGAATAATTTGTAGTTGGTAAAGAACTATTTAAAATCTATTTATAGCATCTGTCTGTTTAGGTATTTTAATATTTTAATAATTTATAATGCCGAAAATATAGGTATTAAAATATTCTGCCAAACAACCACTCTGCAATAATTTATTTAAAAATCTCTAACAAATTACAAACATATATTGCTATTTAATATAGAAAATAAAACAATAACATACGAATACACACATTTTACAAGAGTGATTTTTTGTGCAATTCATTTGGATTCGACAAATTATATAACATGTTCTTGTTACTTTAAAATAAATTAATTAGATGCTTGTAAATAATAAATTGTTCGTTGTTAGCAGTAGTAGTAAAAGTAGTAGTTAGGTTACTCGAGTTGATTTGTGGCTTCTGTTATTGTTGTTCTAGTCGTCAAACAAATTATAGAAAAATTATTCTAAATGTTATGTTGTGCTCTTGTTGCTGTTTTAGTTTAATTGCCTGATTTATATGTAAGTTTAAAATTATCTGTTAAAACATTAACAACGTAAAGAAAAAAAAACATGTCTTCATGATTTATGCCGACATGTACATATGTATAGCGCTGCATATTCATATATGCATTAATGCATCATAGATACATATATAGATATGTATAGGCTTATATACGAATACATATCTAAGTATGAAGACAATACGCATTGCAAGAGTTGATAACAGAATGTATAAATATACTCGTAATGTTTAAATTGTAAACTTTGTTGCTGTATATAATTGCTTATGATTTTTTTCATTAAAAATATTAAAATTTTGGATGAAAAACGAATTTTTTGCATAATATTTTTATATATTTTCGATTAAAAATTGTATGTATGTATATTGTAAATAGTTTAATTTTTATTTTTAACATTTGTAGTAACCAAATATTCATCCGATTTGGTTATTAAAAATTCAGAAGTTTCATGGAATACCACATTTAAAATCCACTAATTTAGAATAATTTGTATATACATACCATTTGCTACGAGCCAAACGTGTAACACGTCGAAGAAGTGACCTAAGACCCCAAGTATGTTTGGTGGAAATTCGATTTGGATCATTTGAGCAATGTCCGTCCGTCTGTCTGTCTCCCTGTTGGGTGGTGCGTCAATAACTCCAGAAAGGAGGAACAGATTGACTTCAAATTTGGTATGTGGAGATATTTTTCTCCTTCTCCGGCTAAGTATGATGATGGGCCATATTGGCCCACTTCTTTTAGTACCTCCCCCACAAAGGGGAAACATTTAGTAAAATATTGATTCCTTAATAATTTCTGTACTACTTATTCGAATCTTCAGAAATTCCACACATAGTATTAGATTATTAGTCGCTATCACCTCAAGAAAAATGGGTTAAGTTGCCACGCCCCTTTTGGTACCTCCCACCTAATTGGAATATTCTGCACAAAAAGTTAACAACTTATAATTTAATACCAGTGCAAATACAGGGTTTTCCAATAAGAGTGATATGATTTCTTTGAAAAAAAAAACACACTTATTGCTAAGGATATTCAAAAGTTTTTTAATTAATGTGAAGTACTACAATCGATACAATTAAGTTCTAAATGAAACGTCATTCAAATGGCCTCCACGACTTCTTCTGCAGGAACGAATTCGATGAACCCAATTTTCGAGCACTTTTGCCACTAAATCAAGTCGTATGTCATGAATGGCACGTTCAATATTGACTTGTAAAGCTTGAAGAGAGTCTGGTTAATTTCGAAAGACCAATGACTCAAATAACCCCACAAGAAATAGTGTAATGGTGTTAAATCACAACTACTTGGAGGCCATTCCATATCACAATTTCTTGAAATAATCGAATCTCCAAACTTTTCTCGCAACAATTCCATTGTTGCATTTTCTGTGTGGCACGTAGCCACAATCGGTCAATGGCAAAAATATAGCTCATAGCGAGAGCTAAAATATTGCTCATGGGTGTTAAGGTCGTAGGCCGACTGCAAAGTTTTTTTTTGGATTTAAAAAAAATGGACTTAGCCTAATTTTCAAATGTGAACGGAAAGTTTATTTTTGCTCTAGTTCCTTAAGAGTACGTTGGATCGGGAGTTGGTCAATGGCAAAATGATAGCTCTTAACGAGAGCTAAAGTATTGCTCATGGGTGGCAAGGTCGTAGGTCGATTGGAAAAAAATTGACTTAGCGCACGAAAAGCTGCAATTGGACAACGATTATTTTGATAATAAAACTGAATAATTTGTAAACGTTGTTCTAGCGTATATATATCTCTCCATGATGAAATTGTAAACACTACTGAATACAATGAAAAACAAATGACAGATCATGACATATTACAAATGGCCGAAAAGTCACTTCAAAATCATATCATCCCTATTGGAAAACCCGTTACTTGCAATTTTGTACAGCGTAATGCTTTTATACTACCTACAGTCCAGTGAAAAATTGTCGTCATTGTCACGCTCCTATTGGTACCTCCCACACAAACGGATTATATTAATGCAAAAAATAAATAATTTTACGAATATTTTTTGGGACTGAAGGTGTTGTGGTTCGTAAGTCGGATTACCCAACCGAACTTTCTTACTTGTTTTTAACATCAACAAAATTAAGTTTATTGTTTTAAAATGAGGGCCATAATACAGTGAAATACTATCGAACTTGTTGCCTAGTACGACCACTCTAATATATGATTAAAATTGTTTACTTTGCACACAATTGTTCTACCATCTCTTAATAATACCTTCAATGAACCCTCAAAGTTGTAAAATAAATCAAGGACAAGGGACGAGAGTGTCTACACACAAAAATATGTCATTAATATTGACTGTAATTTAGGCAGACTTCTTTGGGCCAATTAAATTGACACAAATTGCCATGAGACAAAATGACAACAATTTTCCAATGGCTAAATGTACACTGTGAAGAATGTCCGTGAAGATGGAAAAGGGGTCGTAAAGACAGTCAATGCAAGTCCTTCAAAAAACAATTCCATATCTGGGTTATATGTATATATGCAATATTGTCTTTGGCTTTGTAGCTGTATCTGTGTAATGTGCCCCTTCTTACATTTGTATGTCACACAATTACATTTATTCACGCGAACAAATTGTAATTGCCTGTAATTTCCTGCTTGTCAAACAACTGCGTTTACAAAGGCCGCCAGAGGAGCCAACTTACAGAAATATACTCGTATACAAAACAAAAATCGAAAATTATGATGATGACGAACCGAGTCGAGTATGTACATTAGGTCGCTTCGGGGAAAAAGATTTTGTGGATTTCACCTTAGATAGATTTTTCCAACTTATAATATTTTTTAATTTGCAATAACCATGGGAGTGATCAGTATAAGCTGGGGTAAAATATTTTTTACGTATTCAATTTAATTGACAACAATTGTCAGAATGTTGTTAATTCGATCCTGATCAAAATATACATATATATGCTACATCATGGATCGCATTCCACAGTATAATCGAATATTAAATAGAAATTATAGACATTAATAATTTTACAATAAGGGAGGAACTTTGTATGTGAGTATGTGGTCAAAATCAAAGCGTTGAGGTTTGCGTCAAGGAGTCGGATATTGTTATAATATGTACGTAGAATAATATCAAAAATACAGTCTGTGAGCTCAATCGATGGGAAGTAGTGGTTTTTAGGTTTAGGTGTAGTGGTTAATGGTTTCTTTATTTGCTGGATGGCATGTCGGGTGGATCATTTGTATACGGGGCTACATAAAAACATAGACCAAAGATGACCATTTTTGTTCCGGGTGTAGCAAATAGGTTAGATTAGCTTTAGAACGACAAACTGTATGACAGGCTCAATTAGACTATTTAATCCATTGTGCTATCACAGGGATATCAAAAACATAAGTTTTTCCTAGCCCCTCTCGATGAACTAATTTTATTGCTTAAGAAAACGCAAAAGTTGGCAGATTCTAACATCAACTTCCCAAAGAAAAGAGAGCCTAGGGCAGCCTGCCGCGAGAGAAAGGGACTCTGTCATTTAAGGAGTTATATTCATTCCTCCACCTCTTCGTTTACGCAGCCTCTGAAAGTCATTTATCAATACCATAAATTTGTGTCGTCCCATATGACAGTCACCCGTCATTACAGATACGACAAGTGAGACGTCCGGTCCCGACAACAACAGCAGACCGTTTGTAGTTTTGGCAGGGTCACATCAACCTGCAATGTAGGCAGTTCGGGGCTAGTAAACACTAGTCATTTGTTGGAGTATGTCCATGGAGCTAGTAAGAAATAATAAATAATAAAGGCCAACATTACAGACATATCGATGGAAATTTCAAAGAAATAAAGCGCCAAATCAGTATCTTTATCAGTGTTCGTGTGAATGGTTCCGGGTATAAATAAACTCAAATTACCAATTTTCGGTTCGATCAGTTGAAATTTGCAGGGCTGTGGAGTCGAGCCAAAACTACTCGACTCCGACTCCCGGAGTCGAACTTTAAAATCATTCGACTCCGACTCCAGCTTCAACTCCGGCAGTTAAATAACAAACATTTTTTAAATTATATTGCTACTAAAGGTAAGTACAGACGATTTGCAGATGGGACAACATTGCCAGAAAAATGGCGGAAAAATGCAACCCTGTGAATTTACAACCGTGTGAACATACAATTTTTGTTTTGCAACGTTAGCAGAAAAGTCATTGCGAGATAATTTGCTGATTGTTATATGTGCGAAGTTTATGCATGTGACAACGGCGCCATTGCCAGAAAATCATATTATTTGCAACACTGTCTATAATGTATTTTTAATGGCAATCCTGCATATAAATATTTACAAAATATATTGTAAATATATGAAATTGTAAAGTTTTCATGCAATCGTCTGAACTGTCAATTCACCTTTGCCTAACAATCTGGCATTGCCCGTATATTTGCATCACTTTAACAGGGTTGATTATGTTTGTCGATCTGGCAATCGTCTAAACTCAGCTTAAGACGTGAGTTCATGTTATTGAAAATAAAATATAGCTTTGTTAAAGAAAACACAAAAAAGAAGGTATTCAATACCAGTAATTAAAAAAAAAATATTATTTATTCATCGACGCTTGACCTGCAAGTTGCCACTAATATGACAATTCTTTCGACAGTGAATCATGATAAATACCCTACACCACACTATAGTATAGGGGGTTATACATATGTTTTTTGGCAGATTTGTAAAAAATACTACAGCTAGACACACCTTAAAATATACATTTTTACTCAGAATCACTAGCTGTCCGTCTATCCATCTTAAGTTTTTCGTTAAGTACAGGACGAAATGTCACTACGATCCTGCTAAAATTTGACAATCAGTACCTCTTCGCACTAGGGAGGAAACCTATTGGAAATGGTGAAAATCGGTTCAGGTCGCTTCGCCCGGCCTTTCCTTACTTGTTTTGTACTCGCTTAGGAAAAGTGTAAAAAATCGATAGTTTGGTTAACTTTATAGATATTTTTGGCACACTTAAATATTTTGTCAAATTGTTTTTCCAAAAATTTTTGAGTAAAAAATGGTATCACATAAATGGTACATTTTGCACAATCCATCTCAGAGTCGGAGTCGACCATAATTTTTCGACTCCGGACTTCGACTTCGACTCCGACTCCACAGGCCTGGAAAATTGTGGTCTCTATAGCGATACGAAATAAAATCTGGGAATGTGCTCTATATATGAGTATGTGTACCAAATTTCAGTGATCTAACTTACAACAGACAGAGGGACATGCGTAAATCGACTTAGAATCCTACGATGTTTAAGAATACATACAGGCGGCAAAATCGGCTTTTTCATATGTTTATTTGTATATAATGCATATATTCTATTTGAGAATTATATTCCAAATATATTTTGTTGTAATATATTAATTAATGCGTTCCAAACAAATTTTATTGATTTTCAAATAAAATTTAATTGCTAAGAAATATATATTATTTAAAAAATTTGGTTCCAAATATATTTTCTTTCTATTCAAACATATCGAAAAAGGCAATTTTGTCCATTGAAGCAATGTATAATTTCAATTGTAAGGGAATTTACGAAAACTTAAAATTTCCGAAAAAAATGAAAGTTAAATAACTGAAAATATAAAATTTGTCTTAAAATAAAGGTATTGATATATTTTCTTAAAACTTAATTGCAAATAAATTACTTGGTTTCGTTAATAATAGTAAAAAAAAATATTAGTAAGGAAACAAAGATTTGTTAAGAACAACATCTTCTCAGATATACATATAATTGTTGTGTGTACCAAATATTATATATTTAAAGTGTATCCTAAACATGTATATGTTTCAAACCGCAACTGAGTGACAAGTGAGTATATCCTCAATCCAATGATGATGGGTATACAAATCTAAATTGACAAAATTTAGATTTGTATTTCCAATGGGTAACACTTCAAGCGTCGACCCCTATAAGTAAATATCATTGTTTAGTATACCCTCCACCATAGGATTGATCTGAGACCGTAACAGTATATATATAATTGATCGAAGTAAAATTTCGTGTTCGGAAGTGCATATTCGCCTTTTGAAATCGCGCTACAGTCCGTAATAATAGAGCAAAGGTGATGAAATTTGCAGCAACTTAGTTGAAACTTTTCACTTTGGATTATATTTTGACAGGAATGCATCAGAGTAACCAAATCGGTTACTCTTTCGTTATAATCGCCATATACAAGCCACTCTCAAATATTCCTTTTTAAGCCATAAATACCACATTTTACAGTAGACTAGGCAGAATATTCGCCATATTCGAACATGTTTTCACAACGCTCTCCTACAGATATTGCTTTTAAATATATTTATCTGCCTAAAACTTTGCATTTTGCATTTTTTGTAAATTTATCCATGTTTTCATACGAGTTGTGATGTCAAACGGGAAATCCCGTTTCCGAATACCGGGATTTTTTAAAATGAATCCCGGGATATATGATAATAATAAAGATAGATATACTCTGTGGAGAAAGTGAGCTAATGAAACATATTATTAACATAAAAAAAACATAGACATAATCCGGTGAAAAAAAATCGAAATTCGGAAAAGAATTACAAAATATATCATTAATTAAATTATAAACAACTAAACTTAAAACAAGAACACAAATGTAGTTTGAGTCCCACAAAACGAATAAAATTGTATTCTATTCTTTCAAATTTATAAAAAAAAATCCTAATATAAAATCCTCTTTGGATCGACACATCGATGTGGTTCTCATAAAAATGTAATTAGTCAAACTGATTTCTCAAGTTTAAAAAATATTTTTCGTGGTTTAATGATAGAAAATTATAACGTCAATAATAATTCAGACGACGAATTGAAATTGGACCAAAATCAATTAGTTGGTATTTTTTAACAAAAGTTAATTTACACTTTAGCTGTTTTTATCCTCATTTAAA
This sequence comes from Eudasyphora cyanicolor, assembly GCA_963930755.1. Classification (NCBI taxonomy): domain Eukaryota; kingdom Metazoa; phylum Arthropoda; class Insecta; order Diptera; family Muscidae; genus Eudasyphora; species Eudasyphora cyanicolor. The sequence goes on along the minus strand of OZ005736.1, from coordinate 167,197,542 downwards.
TTAATTAAAATTAAATTAAAACTAAAGTAAAATGTTTGTGTTCCATTTCGAAATATCACATTATTAAGAATGAAAACATCCCGCTTTATCCCGAAAATCCCGGGATATCAACATATTTCGGGATCCCGAAAATCCCGGTATGTTCAATTTAAAAAACCCGAATCCCGGGATTTCTGAAACCCAATACCGTTTGACATCTCTACATACGAGTATAGTCACCATGTAGAGATCGATTTTCAACTTGCTTCTTTATGCCATAAAAACAAAATTTCGCAGCTTGTGTTTTATTTGAACTAAAATTCTGAATAACAAACAAAGATCGAAGGAGTGTCCTAAGATCCCCAGTATGTTTGATGGAAATTCGATTTGGGGCATTTTAAGTAATTTGAGCAATGTCCGTCCGTCCGTCCGCCTGTCTGCCTGCTGGCTGGTGCGCACGATAACTCTCGCTAACCCGATTGACTTCAAATTTGGAATGCGATAATACAGGGATTTCCAACAAGAGGTGTTATTTTGAATTACCCGGTATTTCGGTAGCTGTCAGTTTTCAAGCTTTTATTCTGACATTTGACAAGTAGAAACTACGCCATTACTAAAGATGGAACGATACACGATTCAACAACGCATTGAAATTATTAAAATTCAAAAATCATCTTGACTGATGAGGCCCATTTCCAACTCGGTGGCTACGGCAACAAGCAAAATTGTCGCATCTGGGGCTCGGAAAACCCAAGAGTTATTGTTGAGAAGCTTCTTCATCTTCAACGTGTGACTGTTTGGTGCGGTTTATGGTCCGGCGGGGTCATTGGAGCTTACTTTTTCGAAAATGAGGTTGGATCAACAGTTACGGTGAATGTATTGCGCTATAGAAAGATGATTAATGATTTTTTATGGCCGGAGTTGGATGGTATTGATCTGGACAACGTTTACTTTCAACAAGATGGCGCCACGTACCACACAAGCAACGAAACCATTGCTCTGTTACGGGAAAAGTTTCCGGACCGTGTTATCTCTCGAAGAGGTTATCACAATTGGCCACCGAGATCTTGTAATTTAACACCTTGCGACTGCTTCCTTTGGGGCCACGTGAAAGATAATGTCTACGCCAACAGCCCAGCGTCGATTCAAGATCTCAAAGATATAATTCGTGAGGCTATCGAGGACATAGGGCAGCCACTTTGAGATTTGGTTATGGAAAATTTCATGAAAGGGATATGGTCCTGTAAACATCCGATCATATATCTCAAAAATGGAATTTTTCTTTGAATACCAAAATAACACCTCTAGTGGGAAAACCCTTTATTTTGTTCTATCTCCGGCTAAGTTCGAAGATGAGCCATATTGATCCACTCCTTCTAGTACAGCTCCCACAAAGGGTTAACATTTAGTGAAATATAGATTATTTAATAACATCTATGCTACTAATTCTTCTTCTGAAATTCTGTACATAGTATTAGCTTATTAGTCGCTATATGTAAACCTCGAAGTTGCCACGCCCCTTTTCGTACCTCCCACAAAAATGGATAATTTTGCACGAAAAGATAATTGCACTGAAATCTGTTTTGATTTAGATATAGCTCCCATATATATGTTTCGTCCGATTGGGACCTTAAGCTCTATAGAAGCGGTAGCTTAGATCCAATCGTTTTGAAATTTGGCACGGTAGAGTTTCTTGATCCATGGATCAACATTGCTCACTTTGAAGAATATCGGTTCCGAATTAGTTATAGCTCCAATATATATAACTTTCGCCCCACTGGCTACAGTGACAGAGACGTACCAAATGTAAAATGTGTAAGCTAATTTTAGTTGAAATATACATTGGATATTTCATTGGTATCAATCTTAGAAGAATAGTGTAGTGTATCAAATACTCGGCAACGCCGGACGTTAGCCTTTCCTTACTGTTTTTGTTTCTAAATATCTTTTAAATATAAAAAGCAAAAATTTAAAAAATTCAATACTTATAAAATATTAAAAATTGCAGATATTACAAACAAGAATTTTATTTATGTTTCTATATTTTTGGTAAAAAAAACACTAGATATCCACTCAGCCGGCCTAATGTATACAGCAATCCATATAGTAAACATTGTTGATGTATGAATGTAAATGAAGCGACAACAACAAAATGAATGAAGTATAAAACATTAAAAACAATCACAAACAATTCATGGCACGACCAAAGCTACAGAGGACATTGGCCATATTTACGTATGCACTTATGTATATACGAATATATACGAGTAGGTATGTATGTATGGGGGGACATGTGGCCATTGGCCGGCCATAATACACTTGTGAATGCAGCTTCATTCTCTGCGATACTCTGGAGGCTTTTGAAACCGAATACATCTACGTTCGAATGCATCCACACTTCGAAAAGAGCATCAGTGTCTTCATGGCTTGGAAATCGTCAACATTTCATATTTATGCTAAAATATGTATGGTTTTTGATCTCTCACTCTTCCTTGGCTCGTTGGATATTCTTCGTCATCAACACGATCAAGTTTTCTTCACACAGTCATTAACAGTCGGCGGTTGTATTTATGTATGTGAACTGCTATACTGTACGGATATGCATTCATATATTGGATAATGTACTATTTCAGGCATTTATTAGGGATGTCACCAGAGAATTTTGGAAATAATAATAAGCAATTTGGAGAAATTAGAATATTTTCGATTCGAAAGTCTTAACATTTCAAGAAAGATTAACTGTTAATATACATTATACTAAAAAGAGACTCACGAAGGAAATGTGTACTTTGAAAAGGGGTTCTTTTAAGTAAGATAATAAATGAAACTATTTTTTTTTCTAAACTGGTTCAGAAATTAAACACACTTAAACCGAATAAAATGTACATCTTAAGTGGTTTTAGTTGTTTGCCCATTATACTTTGGATGGTGTTTGTATCGAATTTGGCATACCTAACGTCTATACATCATATTTGAATGGATTTACATGTTATCCAATAGGCTTTTGAAGTCTTTGTTTGTTGCAGATATTCTGTTTTGCGACAACGTTGAGCATAATTGCGGAACAGATTTGAATTGATATCAATCGCAGATATTATTTCTCATGTGAATGTGATTATCTCAATACGATGATTATTATGAGAATGAGATGATGTTCTTGTTACAGAAAATAATTCACACAGCTTTTTGACATACAGTGGGGCACAGGATAAATTATGTACTTAGTCCCTAAATCAAATTTTAAAAGTCTATAACATTAATCCTTAAATTATTTATAATAAATTGTTTGTAACATTTGAAGAAAAAAGTAATTTATATTCCTCTTGTATTGTATTTGTTTAACTATCAGATAGTTTCAAATTCACACAGAATACAGTTTGGTTGCCTCAACCGAATTTTTTGCCAACCGAATTTTGGTAGTTCTGTCTAAAATATTGCGCTTCCATCGGGACAATCAACATTTTGGTTGTGGTATACTTCTGCTTCCATGTTGACAACAATAATATTTAGTTTCGCCAACTTCGAAAATGGTGGCTAAAATTATCTGTTGTATGTTGCCACAAGCAACAGTTTTTAAAATTTGGTTGTTCTGACAATTTGTCAATCATATACTATCAACAATTAATTAAAAACCGTCTTCATTTGCCCCTATTCCACTTTAGATTGACGACTTCATAAATTTTGAATTTTTTTTTAAATATTTTTAAGTTATAAAAATGGTTTTTGTTAGTTCATGGATACCAAAAACATTCGTTTTGGCGTAAAGATGACAAAGCTAGAACTTCATAGATATGACGAAAATGACAAAATTAAAAATCCCATATTACAAACTCATCACTATTATGAGATGTGGAAATATTTGACACACGAAAAAACACAAAACTTTTATGCAAATACCGCTTAACCCTGTGCTTTCAATTTCATGATTGTTGCTTTTATTTTTTATTTATGTAAAACACTTTGCACAACATATTCTGCATTCCACACATTATTATCCGACTACATATACCGTTCTTGAACAAAATGTTGATGATTTATTTATGTCGAGTAATTTTATTTTTTGTTTGTCATGTATCAGCAAAAGAACAGCAACCAATCTCTCGGTTGTATTTCCCAAAATACATTTAATTATTCTAAATTTGGGAAATTATTGGGATAACCAAAAAACGATTATTTATTAATATTTCTTCTGTTGTGGTAACCAATTATTCGTTGCAATAATAATCTTTGGTCTATTGATACAATTTCTGTTGTCAAGAATAAAACATTGGTTGTCACAACCAAAAATCGATCATATGGTACTATAATGAAAATTAAAAATTGGTTACCACAACTAACCGAGTGTCAATGAAAAAAACAATCTTAATTCGATTGATACAACCATCGATTTAGTTGCAAACATTTTCATTTGATCGTATCCATGGTATTATTTTCGTTTCAACTAATTATATATAAATACAACCGACAGACGGTGTGGGCTATATACTTTTTGTTGCTAGTACTATTATTTTATTGTTACAATCGAATTCCAACCAATTATTTTCCTGGGTGTACTAACGGTAACTTCCATGAAAATTTAAGTTTTAGAAAAAAATTAAAAAAGAACTGTACCATATAAAATTCTTTTGTTTAGATTTCATGAAATAGTAAATCCTCAATTTTAGGTCCTTTGATTGTTGGTATACTCATTCTGTCTCTCCGTTTGTAACACCATGAAATATTAATCTGGAACCTTATAAATTATATATTCTTAATCGTCATAAAATTCTAAGATGATTTAGCCAATTCCGTCCGTCGGTATGTCCTTCCGTTTGTTGTCGTCACGCTACGATCTACAATAATCGATGGTACAAATACTTCTTCTAGCTGCAAGTTCCTTGGGTCTGAAAATGTGCAATATCGGTCCATTTCTTTATATAGCCACCGTAAATAGCATATCCACGATTTGGCTTCTTAACGCCATGTAGAACATAAATTTGAACTGATTGTGATAAAAATTGTTAACTGGAGGATATTTATATCTGATACAGCCCCTATATACTTTGCAACAGCGCACATACAAAGATGCCACTCGACAAACTTATTTTACATAATATTTATTTATGATCCCTGGTAAAGGGTCATAAGATTCGGCATGTCTGCACCCATTTTATAACAGTGAAGAATATAAAGAAAAGAATTACATAAATAATTTATTTGTTCTCCAATTTCAAAAGTAACCAGAAACGTGTATTCCAAAATTGTTCAGACTTTTTATGCAAAGAATGTTGCATTTCCCTGAAAATAATGTCACTTCTGGGAGGAGCAGTTAGTTACATGCACAGTGCCGTCATCCATGATCACGAGTGCTCATTGGGAATGATTTAAAGTATGCGATTACAATTGGATTTATATCTCTGTACTTAGAATTTATTCATAATTATTTACATTTACATTTTGATTGTCGTGTTGAAAAAGCATAAACACAAAAAAACAGAAAAGGGACAGCGAAAGGAGGGGATAAACAATTTCTAATTAAAAGATTTCCAAAAGATTTAATGTATTTTAATGCTGGTATTTTCTGGGCTCCTCCCGCTCCCCTGCTCCTTCCATTAATCTGCCGCTTCAACTTCTCCTTGTACTCTTTAGTGTTCTGAAATTGTTTTGCTTATATTTATTCATTTGTGTGACCTTTTGTTTTGCTGTTTGTTTGGGTATTATTCGTTTGCCATTGTACATTTGTGACGCTAATAAGCGACGACATGCAATCTCCTTGACTCGCTCAGTTTGCAGCCAAAACGGCTGTCCCAGCTACAATTGCGTTCTAAACCAATGAGGGAAAATCACTGTCCCCTGCAAATGCCCTCTTCTTTCATTTCAGTAGCTGGCACGTCGTGGAAGATGATCATACCCAGCGTCATGAGGAAGGGGTTAGCAGGCCCAATACCATGCCTATAATGCGAATTACAGTCTCATTTTTTCTACAGCATGTCATTGATGATCAGTGAATTCCACATGTCACTTTCTTTTTGAAATGAGAATAATACGCTATTGAATGCCACAAAACGTTCATATAGAAAACTCATTAGCGATGATCTTTTCGTATAGGAAAGTCATCAACGATGATCTTTTCGTATAGAAAAAGTCATACACAATGATCTTTTCCACATGTCACTTTCTTTTTGAAATGAGAATAATACGCTATTGAATGCCACAAAACGTTCATATAGAAAACTCATTAGCGATGATCTTTTCGTATAGGAAAGTCATCAACGATGATCTTTTCGTATAGAAAAAGTCATACACAATGATCTTTTCGTATAGAAAAGTCATCAACGATGTACTTTTCGTATAGAAAAGTCATCAACGATGTACTTTTCGTATAGAAAAGTCATCAACGATGTACTATTCGTATAGAAAAGTCATCCACGATGATCTTCTCGTATAGAAAAGTAATCAACGATGATCTTTTCGTATAGAAAAGTCATCAACGATGATCTTTTCGTATAGAAAAGTCATCAACGATGATCTTTTCGTATAGAAAAGTCATCAACGATGATCTTTTCGTATAGAAAGGTCATTAACGATGATCTTTTCATATAGAAAGGTCATCAACGATGACTTTTTCGTATAGAAAAGTCATCAACGATGACTTTTTCGTATAGAAAAGTCATCAACGATGACTCGTATACAAAAGTCATAAACGATGATCGTTTCGTATAGGAAAGTTATCAACGATGATCTTTTCGTATAGAAAAGTCATCAACGATGATCTTTTCATACAGAAAAGTAATCAACGATGATCTTTTCCTACAGAAAAGTCATCAACGATGATCTTTTCCTACAGAAAAGTCATCAACGATGATCTTTTCGTATAAAAAAGTCATCAACGATGATCTTTTCGTATAGAAAAGTCATCAACTATGATCTTTTCGTATAGAAAAGTCATCAACGATGATCTTTTCGTATAGAAAAGTCATCAACGATGATCTTTTCGTATAGAAAAGTCATCAACGATGATCTTTTCGTATAGAAAAGTCATCAACGATTATCTTTTCGTATAGAAAAGTCATCAACGATGATCTTTTCGTATAGAAAAGTCATCAACGATTATCTTTTCGTATAGAAAAGTCATCAACGATGATCTTTTCGTATAGAAAGGTCATCAACGATGATCTTTTCGTATAGAAAGGTCATCAACGATGATCTTTTCGTATAGAAAGGTCATCAACGATGATCTTTTCGTATAGAAAATTCATCAACGATGATATTTTCGTATAGAAAAGTCATCAACGATGATCTTTTCGTATAGAAAAGTCATCAATGATGATATTTTCATAGAGAAAAGTCATCAATGATGATATTTTCATAGAGAAAAGTCATCAACGATGTACTTTTCGTATAGAAAAGTCATCAACGATGTACTATTCGTATAGAAAAGTCATCCACGATGATCTTCTCGTATAGAAAAGTAATCAACGATGATCTTTTCGTATAGAAAAGTCATCAACGATGATTTGTTCGTATAGAAAAGTCATCAACGATGATTTTTTCGTATAGAAAAGTCATCAACGATGACTTTTTCGTATAGAAAAGTCATCGACGATGATTTTTTCGTATAGAAAAGTCATCAACGATGACTCGTATACAAAAGTCATCAACGATGATCGTTTCGTATAGGAAAGTTATCAACGATGATCTTTTCGTATAGAAACGTCATCAACGATGATCTTGCCGTATAGAAAAGTCATCAACGATGATCTTGCCGTATAGAAAAGTCATCAACGATGATCTTTTCGTATAGAATAGTCATCAGCGATGCTCTTTTCGTATAGAAAGTCATCAACGATGATCTTTTTGTATAGAAAATTCATCAACGATAATCTTTTTGTGAAGAAAAGTCATCAACGAATATCGTTGCGTATAGTTATCAACGATGATCTTTTGGTATAAAAAAGTCATTAACGATTATATTTTTAGAAAAAAGTCATCAGTTATGATATTTTCGTATAGAAAGTCTATTGAGGAATGTAGTTTCAAATCAGATAGAAGATCATATCTTTTGTAAATTATTGCTGTAAAAAATCAGGAGGTGTGAGTATTGTCATCAGGCCATATATAAGGCCCCATTTACCAAGCCTCTTCCTTTACGCAACTGCCGCTACTGCTGTGTGATTAGTTTCGTTTTCGGAGTGTTAACTGTTGTAGTACCAATTAAAGCCTTAAATCATTCTAATCTTATCTGTCTTTTTAGCTACTTGCGGTGTAATTTCACAGAACCAACTAACCACACAAAACCTTTTTCTGCATCTTTAACTTTGGGCTTTTGATTAAGAATTTTATAAATATCCGATGATATGTTAGTTTGCTAGTTTATATGTGAATGCGAGAATGAGTAGTGTGGACATGTGTGAATATTTTGCTGATTGCCGCTGCTTTATTCGCAGCAGAACAAATTTCCCATTTTGGAATTTCGTAAAACGCAACTTTTAATAAATTCCGTTTTAGAGATACATTGTCTTCCGTTGGGTTTCACTCCGGCTTTTGGGGTTCGGGGAAAATATTGAAGCAAGAACATGCAATAGAAACACTCATCATGCAATTTAAGAGGAAATATATTCTAATTAAGGCAACTCGAACGATTGTAATTGTGGATTATCTGCAATAAAGTAAAAGTTGTGAAATTCAGCATTAAATACTTGGGGTCACGCCCAGTTAAGATTAAAAACTTTGTTGTGCTAATCTCGTCAAACTGTGACTCAAATTATTGCCAGTGGTAAGAAGAGCACAGCACAATTAATAGGCATTTTAATCGTCATTTAATGTTTAATAAGCAAATGTGTGGGTAGCGCTCTCTGGATCCGGGTGCATATTAAAATTTGGGACTTTTTATGCACAGAATTATTCTGTTACCATGTTACTATTATATTTTGGATATGAAGTGCATATTTTAAATATACAGCCGGAATTTGAATCCGATAATATCTTAAAATTGCATATAATTCCGCTGTCTAATCATAATCATTTATATCGCGACCTAAGGGAGAAAGGGCGCTAAGTACACTTTTTGCCTAAATGTATTTTTTGAAGCGAAACGCAAGGTGAGTTGAAAACGCATTGATTAGAAAACAAAAAGTCTTTGAAATCATGCTCTGTCATCTATATAATATCAAAATCGTAAAAGTCCATATACCAGTTGTAAAAACATAAATATACAGTAAGTACTTTGCCTCTCCTATAAAATTTGTAATACTGGACTTAGCGCCTTTACACTCTTATGTCGCGATATACATATATAGGGTCTATTTTTCGTCAATTCCTTAGTGTTGAAAACAATCGAAATTCTTACATTTTAGGAAATTGTGCAATGTAGTAACCCATCACGTTATCTACTAAGGATAACTGACCAACAGTTCAACAACTAAAGAGTAGATAACCCAAATGGTCCTTTACTTAGGAGTAGATAACACAACTGGTATTTAATTACGTAGTAGATAGCCCAACTGGTCCTTTACTAATGGTAACTAGTTCTCTAATATCAGTAGATAACACAACAGGTAATGCACTTATGGATAGATAATCCAACCATAATCCAACCATCTAAAGAGTACATTACCAAATGGTCGTCTACTACGGTGTAGATAATCTAATGGTCCTCTATAGAGCAGTAGATAATTAAACTATGGAGTATATAGCCCAACTGGCCCTCTACTAAGAAGTAGGTGATCAACTAAAGAGTTGATAACCCAACTGATTGTCCCCCTTAGGAGTAGATAATTCATTGTTCGTCAGCTAAGTAGTAAATAACTCAACTGATCGCAAATAAGGAGTAGATAATCCAGTAGTCCTCTGCTAAGGAGTAGATAACCCATCAAGCCAATAACTAAGGAACAATTGGTCGCCTACTAAGGAGTCAACTAAGGAGTAGATAACCCAACGGGTATTTTATTAAGTAGTAGATAACCCAACTAGTCCTCTAATAAGGAGAATATAACCCAATTGATCCCTTACTATGCATTAGATAACCCAATTTCGTTACTAAGTAGTCGATTTTTCGAAGTAGTTGTGTGATGATATACCATATCCAGCAATATTATTTAGTACACCTAACCCTAATTAATTGATATATCAAAGCAGTGTTATGCCCCAATTTAAACAGTACTGGAATCAGTATAAATATATAAAAATATGAATTGATTTAAGAGGCCAATTTAGTAATTTAACTAATTTAGGATGACACAACTAAACAATTGATTGGAAAATTTCCTGATGTAAAATAATAATAATAGGTTCATTTTCTGCTGAAATGAACTATTGCTGTATAAACAGCAATAGGTGTGAGTCTTTTACCAGTTAATCATAAGCTAATTATACTGAAAATCTTAATAAAACTCATACTCGTACAGCAATATTATACTGCGATTTTTTGTTCATATCAGCAATATTCAAATGTGCATATACGTATATATATATATTTCTCAGCAATATTGTCATTTGATTTTATTTGCCGCTTTTGTTATTTTCTAACACGAGTATAAATGCCAATCCACATAAAAGTTGTCATTTTAATTTGTTCTGATGACTGGTGCAAACAATCACCGATAGATAGAAGACAGATTGTCCCGCTCCCGCTTCGTCACCGACATTAGATCGTAACCTCTGTCATTCTCCCATAAGTATTGCATTCAAATGGCAGCTTTGATTTGATATAAATTTGCATTTTAAATACTCGTTTCTCGTCGTATAGAACCTATTCATTAGCAAATTGTTATTGCTGCTGTGTTTGCCAATTAATAAAATTATGCATTGCCGGGCGGCCAGACGGCTAGCAAAGAAAGACTAGTCACATCTAGCTCGGTCGATCGGTCGGTCAGTCAGCTTTACAGCTTGTACTGGATTTACGTATGTAAAATAGAAAAAAAGTCGTTAAAAGTCATAAAAATAAATCTTTAATTAACTCTTAGTAAGTAATTGTTGGAGTGGCTATTAAAGAGACATGTCATAAAATGACATGTGACCACCAAATGACACAGATAATTTACAGGTGGGGGTGATATTAAAAAAAAAAGTTGTTGTGAATTTTTGAAACAAAATTAATGTAAACAATTAATTAAAAGTAGAGCAGTTGTTGGGATTTTTGTTCATTTAAACAATGTCCCATTTAAATGGCTGAAACTTTTGCGAACAGCACAGAAATCCATACTAGTTTTCGAGATATCGGCTATTCAAAATACTATATATGTATATCGTCATCACACGCTGAAAACAAATCGCTTCTGTAGTATATTGTCCCAAACATATTCGGCTTATATTCAGGGTACACTCTAAACATATAGTACTTGGTATATACAAAAATTATAAACTTGGGAAGATGTCGTTCTAAACAAATCTTTGTTTACATCCCAATATGTTATTATTTGGGACTATTATTTCCGAAACAAATATTTATTTGCATTTAAGTATTCGGAAAATACATAAATTGTGTTAAATTTTTCAGTAATTCAAAGTTAATTTTTTAGAAATGTTAAATGTTCGTAAAATAATAATAATTGAAATCGTATAATCTTGGATTAAAATAAATTACTTAGAGGATTGACAACTAATGATGGCTTGGAATACTCAGAAAATTTAAATGATCGATTTAAAAAGGAAGTTAATATGGTATCAATTCTGGGAGGTCTAATTCGAAAACAAGGAAAAATTAAAACTGAATTTCGAAAAAGTCAGTAAATGTTTTGAAAATTTTTTTAAATAAAATATATTTGGAAAAATTCCTAAACAATAATTTTATTTGTATTTAAACACATATTTTATTTGAGAAATTTAGTTTGCAAATAAATTTTGTTGTAATATATTAATATATGCGTTCCAAATACATTTTATTGATTTTCAAATAAAATTTATTTGCTCAGAAATATATAATATTTAAAAATTTGTGTTCCAAATATATTTTCTTTCGATTCAAACATATCAAAAAAGGTGATTTTGCCCCGTGCAGAAACGAAAAAGGGCGTAACAACAAGAACTCAGTTTTTGATGGATTTCGGTAGACTGCATGGAAATACACATCCTGACGAATTTTTAGCGACCTGACATTAAAAATGGCGGAATTATTAACAAAATTCAAAAGGGCCCAACAAAAAAACATTTATTTGTTCATGGTTAAAAATTCCTATTTCACGCAATTTTCATAAACAAGTTATAAATCATGTTTGTGTGAATTTATATGTTCAAATATTATCCTGAAAACCCCGTTTTTGTAACGATGACATTTTTAATTGTATTAAGTTTTTTTCTTCTCCTGTAAAATTTTCAATTCCTTCCTTTCTCGTTTCTGATGACGATATGCATCCGTTATCTTAAATGATATATATCACCCATTCTTGATCAGCTTCCCATGTGTTTTACTCGACCGATTCATGTATGTTATGATATTGGCTTTTCAATATTTTTTATACATTGACGACATATTAGAAGATACATATCACCGATTCTAGATCAGCAGTCCAATTGTAGTTTTCTTTAGAGAATTAGAAATTCTCTTTAGTGACAACTAGTTTTGGGTTTTCGCTAGATAAACTGTTTATATATTGTATTTTTCGAAATATTGATGTTTTCAATTTCTGCTATATACATCCGATATCTTGGAAGCTTTTTTGATTTTGAATAAAATACAAATTATTCTTGTTTTTGTTTTTTTTTTTTTTTTTTTTTTGTTTTATTCGATCTGCTTTCATAGTACATATTTTGTTCTTGTACTCAGGCTCAAGATCGTTATTGTTGTTTTCAGTATATGAAAACAACTTTGTTAAAAATTAAAGAAGAAGTAAGTGACATGTATTAGGGGCGGTTGTAATGGTTGGATAGACAGATCTGTTTCGGGAGCCACCAAACTCCCATTATCAATATCCTTATTACAACGATTACTTCAGTCGAAATTATTAAATATATACGCACAGCCAAGTATCATTAAACGAGAACTGTTTGCTAAAAGCGCATATCTTCAAAAAAAAGACAATTCAGTAATCATCGTCCCTCGTACATGCACCAACTTCCACTCTCGTGAGTCTTTACATTGTAAAGAATTCACACGAATGATTTGCTGTAGTTGACTATGCAACAACAACGTATTTGGTCGTGCCCTACCATTTCTTCTTGTTTTTGTTTTTTTTTTTTTTTTTTTTTTTTTTTGTTTTATTCGATCTGCTTTCATAGTACATATTTTGTTCTTGTACTCAGGCTCAAGATCGTTATTGTTGTTTTCAGTATATGAAAACAACTTTGTTAAAAATTAAAGAAGAAGTAAGTGACATGTATTAGGGGCGGTTGTAATGGTTGGATAGACAGATCTGTTTCGGGAGCCACCAAACTCCCATTATCAATATCCTTATTACAACGATTACTTCAGTCGAAATTATTAAATATATACGCACAGCCAAGTATCATTAAACGATTCCCACCAGAGGCTTTGGTCTGTCGCTGCAAAATTCAGCCATATGGTCTTTGTAACCCGGCCTTTCCCTGGACCTTAAAATTAGAATATAAATTTACTTTGTATTGTAATTCATATAAATAAATAAATAAATAAATAAATAACATAGTTTCTCCTTCTATTTCAGGTATGCATTATATATTCTGTTAGTAAAAATATCGGAGGTAAGTATGATATATCTTTTTGTAGGTACCACCCAAGGGTTTAGCAGGGTCTCTATCAATCCTTAATTTGAAGGCACGTGTCAATCTTATTGTATATACAACTTTTTACAGAAGAGGAAGCTTTTTCACGTTCCATTCTTGAAGAGTTTAACACTAGGAATACCTATTTAAATAAAAACCTTGAAAGGACTTGATACTTTTTTTATCAAACCCTGAAAAAGAAAAGAACTGCACAATGTTGCAATTGTTTGTGTGGACTGCACGCTGAAAAAAATCGCTTCTGTAGTATATTATTCCAAACATATTTGGCTTGAAACATAAATATGTTTAGGGTATACTCTAGCCAAATAATTTTGGGTACATACAAAATGTATATATTTGGGAACATGTTATTCGAAACAAATCTTTAATTAATTCCCAATATGTTTTTATTTGTCTGTAGGTAAGTTATTGTTTCCATGAGTTATGCTTTTGATCCGTAGCAGATGGACTTCCAATTTCCTCTTTTACATTATTATTTTGTAATGACAATAGTGTGACATAGAATCGACATAATTTTTATTTGTGTTCCCATTGTAAACATTTTGTGAAGAGTGTACAAATCGATTTTGTTAGCAGACTTTTGTCTAACACTGTAAACAACACTACGCAACAACAAAATTTTTTTGTGTCCTAGACCTAAAAATTATTTTTTTGTATAAATTGTGGCATACTGTTATATAAAATCAAACACAAAAATTTTTTTGTGGATACATTTTTATACCATCACTTTAGTGTGACGAGGGTATATATCATTTGCTACGGAAAAAAGTGTAACACATCGAAGGAGTGACCTAAGACCCCAAGTATGTTCGGCGGAAATCCGTTTTGGGTCATTTTAAGTCGAATGAGCAATGTCCGTCCGTCTGTCTGTCTGCTGGCTGGTGCGCACGATACCTCTCGAAAGGAGTAACCAATTAACTTCAAATTTCGTATGTGGTAATATTTTTTTCTATCTCCGGCTAAGTTCGAAGATGGGCCATATTGGTCCACTCCTTCTGGTACCTCCCCACAAAGGGTTAAAATGTTGTGAAATATTTATTCTTTAATAACTGCTATTATATGTATTCGAATCTTCTGAAATTCCACACATAGTATTAGTTTGTTAGTCGCTATCAACTCGAGGAAAATGGGCGAAATTGCCACGCCTCTTTTTGTACCTCCCACACAAATGCACCATTTTGCTCTAAAAGTTAAAAGCTTATAACATTAATACCAGTGTTTAGAAATACGTGAAATTTTGTACAGTGTAATGCTTTTATAGTGCCTACAGTCCAGTGAAAAATGGGCGTTATTGCCGCGCCCCTTTTGGTACCTCCCACACAAATGCACCATTTTGCACCAAAAGTTAACAGTTTATAACATTAATATCAGTGTATACAATTACTTGAAATTTTGTACAGTGTAATGCTTTTATAATGCCTATAGTCCAGTGAAAAATGAGCGTTATCACCAAGTCCCTTTTTGTACCTCCCACACAAAATGGCCAAATTATACCAGTCCATATAAACGGTTACAATTCGGCACAGTGCAATGTATTTAAAGTATCTACTGTTCAGCGAAATATAGGTGTATTTCTTAAACCCCTTCTGGTACCTCCCACAAAAATTGACAGAATAATTTGTGTAATATTCAATATTACATTACTCACAAAGTGAGGGTATACCGTAGTCGGTTTACCCGACTGAAACTTTCTTACTTGTTTTTAAAAAAATGTTTACTAAAAATACTATTATCGTCGAAGGTACCCTTAATAAGGTCGACTTATACGTTAAATTAAAGCTATTAATTTGGGTTACCAATGTTGGAAATACCTCTTTTACTTAGAAACAGTGGTTTAGTAACAGTCATTTAAAAAAAAAAAAAAATCCTGGGCCGAAAAAAAACATAAAAAATAGAAAAAAAATATTTTCTTTTATTTTTTAAAAGTTTGCATCCTAGCGAAGAAAATAATGCCTATTTAATTTCAAAAAATAATTTTTTTAATTTCAGTTTAAATAGCGATTTAATTTTTACTTTTATTTATATTATGTACATTTGAGTTTATTTACATGTACAAGTTGCATTAGAAGTAATTGTGAGTTCTTTTGTTGACGTTTGTAGATTTCGGAATCGGTTTCTCTAATGAGGAACCAAATATAATCTCCCATCATTCTTTTATCCTATGGTAACGCCGCTCGATGGCCTTCATTTCTTGGTGAAACCTTTCGCCATGTTCATCGCCGAGATTCTCGGCGATGAACATGGAATACATATGGCGAAAAATAAGTTAGAAGAATACATACACCCAGGAAAATAATTGGTTGTGGTACAATCGAATTTGTAACAATAAAAAAATAGTACTAGCAACAAAAAATATTTTGTCAACACCGTCTGTCGTTTGTATTTATATATAATTAGTTGAAGCAACAATAATAACATGGATACGATCAAATGAAAATGCTTGCAACTAAATCGATGGTTGTATCAATCGAATTAAGATTGTTTTTTTCATTGACACTCGGTTAGTTGTGGTAACCAATTTTAAATATTCATTATAGTACCATATGATCGATTTTTGGTTTTGACAACCAATGTTTTATTCTTGACAACAGAAATTGTATCAATAGACCAAAGATTATTATTGCAACGAATAATTGGTTACTACAACAGAAAAAATATTAATAAATAATCGTGTATTGGTTATCCCAATCATTTCCCAAATTTAGAATAATTAAATGTATTTTGGGAAATACAACCGAAAGATTGGTTGCTGTTCTTTTGCTGATACATGACAAACAAAAAATAAAATTACTCGACATAAAAAAAAAATCGGTTAATCTTCAACATTTTGTTCAAGAACGGTATATGTAGTCGGATAATAATGCAGAATATGTTGTGCAAAATGTTTTACATAAATAAAAAATAAAAGCAACAATCATGAAATTGAAAGCACAGTGTTAAGCGATATTTGCATCAAAGTTTTGTGTTTTTTTCTGTGTACTAAAATGTGTGTCACATATTTCCACATCTCATAATAGTGATGAATTTGTAATATGGGATTTTTAATTTTGTTATAAATTGTTTTGTTTTTTGTTTAATAAAAAAAATAAAAATTAATGAAAACTGTTTTTTTAAAACAAAATATCGTACGGTTTCATCCGAGATGCGAGTAGTTCTGCCTTATCTTCGGTCAGTTTCAAATCTCTCACTAGATCAATGAGTTAAAAGCGATGACTTCTGACTCAAACTTGAATCGCTCAGAGTTGAGTAATCAGTTGAACTTGATGATGTTTCCGAATTAGGCTGTTAGCTATACTTGGACACTTGGGAATTAGTATTGTTTCCGAATGTGCAACTGGCAAAGTGACATAGTTTACTTCAGCGTAATTCCAGCGAATGCTCCTTCCTACTCCAATCTGTTTACTTGGACAAAAATAGCAGTCCGTATCGTGAATGAATGGTTGTCTCCAAATAATTGGCATTCCAAATTGCACGTGATGTCTAATATTAAAACGTTTTATTCCACAAAACCTTGTAATACATTAATTGTAAAGTACTTATCGCATGCTTCCACTACTCCATCGAGTAAGATTTACATGGTACGAATTACACAAAATACTAGGTGTCCACGGTTAGTTCATATTTTTAACTTGTATACCAAAATATTGCACATATATTTCTTCTATTATTTTACTAAACGCACGTCGATTTTTTTTAATTACATATTTTCCGAAGATGTAGCAGATATTGTCGGGATCATTTACACATTGAAAAGTTCTTTGCATTTTGCTCATACTTCGAAATATAACTTTGTAATATTTTTCAATCGACTTATCTCTTTAAGGCGCTGAATTACACTAATTTATTAATAAGAAATTTCACTCATAAATTCCGGGTTTAAGCTTCATAAATTGCAGTACGAGTAGCTGACATATACTTTGCTTCGAACGTAGAAACCCAATATTTTTAAGACTGCCGCGTACTACTTTGTATTGCGTACACATAACTTTAATACCTGTATATACGACTGGGATGTCCATACCCCTAAAGGGCGTAACTGAATGGAAACCGCATAAATAAAAAACTACAAATATATTGTTGAATGACCCTCTACCTGAGCGGATCTCATCCTATATATCTCTCACATTGCATATAATGTTTTATGGAGGGTAACGAACGGCCATAAAACCTCGTCCTCTCTATAATTTTATAATGTCTCACATCAATCCTCATAAAATAAAATGCATGTGTAACGTCTCTTATATGTCTCTCTCACATATGGCGAATTCAATATAAGCAAAAAAAACATCTTTTAAAACGAAAAAATATGAAACAAGATTTTTTTTAATTTTCCTAACATTTACAAAATGGCTCATAGCTTTTACATCTATCAATAGAATTTTTTTTAAAATAGACAGTGTTTTCTTCGTTATCATGCTGGCTTTTTAAAAATGTGATAAAATAATTTTTTCTACTTTTTTCTATTTTTTATGTTTTTTTTTTGTACCAGGAAAAAGTGTATTTATAAAAAATAGTATTTTTTTCTCATATTTTTGACGACTGTTACTAGACCAAAGATTCTACGTGAAAGCGATATTTGCAGTATTTGTAGCCCTCATAATTCCTTTTAATTTGACGCATAACACGACGACGGCTTATACTTGCCAAATACTAAAAGTACCTTCCATAAGAACAGGAAATACAAAAAAAAAATGTTTAAAAAAAATTTACCATAACACATTTTTTTAACATTTTTTTCGTGTTAGTGACACCAAATTTGCCCCAGAAACTGTTATCCACATCCCTTGGACAAAATTTTTGTTGCATAGTGTAATTGAACTAGGGAAAAAATTCGCTCAAGTTGGTAGGGGAATATTTAAGCAAAATAACTGAAGTGATTGATCCTGAAATCTCTCGGTGGTTAAATTGTGATCTAATTTTTCTGCATTTATTTGTAAAAGTCAATACTGCATTCAGACCACTAATATTTCTCATATTTTTGTCAAAATAAAAATCTGTCGACTAACATTATGTCTCCTATTACGCATAAGATAACCGGATTTTCTGTAATTCCCCTCGACACCGAAAAAGATGTGCCATCGTCGATGCAACACTGCAACAAGAACGAAAAAAACCGTAAAACTAGTTCTAAGCTTAAATCTTGAATGTTGCATGGAACTTGAATTGAACTGAAATTATAAAATATTTGGCAGTGAACAGAAAAATCACGTAAAATATAATATGACTTTGGTTTATTTTATGGCCGGACAAGGTCAAGATGCACTCGCGTCTTGGCCATCAAAAACAAAAAAAAACTCAAGTTGCAACTTGCAACAACTAAGCACAATGTAGAAATGCTACATGTTGCATCTAGCCACTGGAGCTCTAGAGAAGGAAAGTGCTGGCTGCTCGTAAGTTAGCAAAGCAATTACATGAAATTACAAAACAATTGCCGGGGAAAATGAAATGAAAACAGAAGGGATTTGTGGCAACGAAAAACAAAATCATTCCTTCGAAGAAAAATGCCTAGAACGATGGTAAGAGTCCAGCATTAGAGTGAAAAGAAACGGCACGAATAGCCATGAGAAAACAGCTCCACAAGCAAAGATGTGATAATAAATAATGATCATTAGAGACAGCAGATGATTTTTATGAACTTGGAGACTGTGATCTGTGAAAGAGGCCCATCGAAATTGTAACCAATTTTTGTTTGATTTCGATACTTCATCGCCGCCGCCATTGTTGTCGTCGTATTCACTTAAAATGTGAAATAGCTTCAGGTTAGAAACGTTCAGCAACTGCCAATACCAGTTGGTGGCGGCTGTGTTGGCTGGTGGGGCTTGAAGGGGTATTAGATATCTCTCTTCACACCAGTCAAAAAAACCAAACAGCCAAAGTGTTTATTTGATTGAGATTCAGTCTCCCCAAACTCCCTATCTTTTCAATGGAAAACAACAAAATAAAATAAAACTTGATAGCCTAGATACACTCAAAGCTATCATGCCTCCCCCCTTTATTTTCTGTACATTCGAACAACCCAACTTGTTTCTGGATCCGCGTTCTATTCGCCAAGCTTTGCGAGTGCCTCAGCTTCGTACTTCAATCAAAAGCGCATTCAACGCCTTTTGGTGCCATTTGCTTTGTTTTTGTTCTCTCCAGATATCCAACAAGATCCAACACATTTATACGATGTGGCGGTTGGCGTTTCTATCTGTATACTCCGTGCTCCATTCGTATGTACTACGTAGACTCCAATCAAACTGAAAGGAGAAATAAAATAGCTAAAAGCTATATGAGGAAGAATAAGAGAAAAAAAAATAAAAAAATGTTATTCAGATATTCCGTAAATGACACTTAAGTGACACATGACTCGCCCGTTTAGTTGTAATGTGAACATAATCATAATGTAGGTATTTTTGTTATATTGAAATGGTGGCAGCAAAATCATTGGGTTATGTTTTGAGATTCAGTCTCGACGGCCATCAGAGGGCCATTAGAATATAGAAAGTTTCCATGTTTTATCAAAGCTCTTCGAGTTGGGAATTTTCAAAAAAATAATTCCAACCTTCTCTGAGAAATAATTGCTCTAATTTTATTGACTTTGCTCCGAATAACAAACTTTAAAACAATGAAATTTTATACTTTAAATGATACGACTTGAAATTCGTACTTAAAATGACATCATCCAAAAAATCCATCGATTTCTACGACTTTGAAAAAGCATTATTTTTGGAGGGTGATTAGCGGGGGTGTCGGATGTTTCGGGATAAATTCTTCCTGAAGTTTATCCTGTAGTTCGTTCTTTAACATGGAACTTCTATTCCTAAGCCTTCTATGCAAAAACTGTACCCAGCAAACTTTGTGGATAAATAGGATATATAAAAAAAACACTGGGTTGCCATTAAATGGAATTATGGAACCTATAGTGATTTTTTACAAGGAATCTTTTTGTCGAATACATCACCCAAAAAATCCATCGATTTATATGTCTTTTGCTATATTATTATTTTTGGATGAGGAGTTTCAGGGGTAAGATGATGAGTGAGGGTGTTTTTGGAGAAATGCTTCTTGAAGTGTCTCTGTTATTTTCTTTGTTGACATGGAAAATCTTTTCCAAATTCTTCTACACTAAAATTGTGTCTGAATTTACTTACCTCTTTGTGGCTAAATATCTCGAAAACGAAATTTCACAGGAAAAAACTTCTAATGCTATTCGATTTAGCGGGGCGAAATTATGCGGGGTAAATTGTTTTCATCGAGGATACAATTTGGTGCGCACGCAGTGTTATTAAAATAGGTCATTACAGAGAAAGAGGAATTCACTTTCATAGAATCAATCATCAAGGAGCGAAAACAAAAATTTTGCTACACAAAGCCATTGACTATTGCATTTAGCCATTATAAAGTGCAGATCGCGAAAACGATTACCTATATATTTAGCATCAGTATGTCAATATAAATTAGGCATCTATATATCATGTCCAGTGATCTTCTTTATCTTCGACCATTTGGATTAAACTTTTTTCGTTGCCCATCAGATTCAGTAAGAATTGTCCCAGATCTGACTAACCTTAAAGGATCCATCTGGAATCTTATCAAACAGCGAGTTTTTCTAATCTTGGGGTTTCAAAGATAACACTGTTCGACAGCCAAAATCGGCGGGGGTTCTGACTACCGTCAAAAGTTATATCGCTCAAAAAAAAATATACATAATATGACAAATTATTTTCTGAATTTCCCTATTTTTGCAATATGGGTGATAATTAATATATTTATCCATAGACTTTTTTCTTCGTTAGGATGCTAGCTTTAAAAAAATTGAGAAAAAATTTTTTTAGACTTTTGTCTATTTTTTATAGGGTTTTTTTCTAAATTTGCTGCAGCAAATCAAAACAAATCGTTCTCGAGTTATTTCAAACTTATATGATATTTACTAACTTTTTTTAACCGATATAACATTTCCCGGTTGTTACAGCCGGTGTTTCCAGCTCACATAGACTATTTGAGGTTTCTAGTGCTACCAATATCGTTACCGGAAAGATCCTGTAGACTTCCTAGAAAGGTCGATCCCAGTATATCTAGACGACGTTTACTCAATGCAGAACAAGAACAAAGCAGGTGGTCAATGTTCTCCACTTCCTCCTCATCACGAAGGCCAATTTACAACCTCCTGACGTGTTCGCCGGTCAGGCAGTGTCCCGTCAGAACTTATTTTTTGCCTAGTGCGAGGAGATATGTTGCCCTTCTTATGCCGTATCTTCTGCGATGCCAACTTGGTGATTTTTTCCGCTACTTGTGGTGATTTTTGATCTCCAAATACATCCGTTTTGTAAAAGTAGTGATTTTTCAGAAAAACCACTACGGTAGCGTAGCGTTTTCAACAATTTTTTGTAGAGCTTTTAGTGATTTTTTACATACATCGTCGAAGAATGCAAAATGACGGCGACATTAAAAAAAATTCACTCCAAATGTTCTTATGTGATTTGAGACCGTAATTCACAACTGAGCGTTATCAATTTCTTTCAGAACAATGATAGTCCTGAATTCAAGCAAGTGTCAAAGTTTGTAGGAGAGAGACTTTGACACTTGCTTGGGAAAAATTGCCTCTTGTGATTCAGGACATAGGAACCGAATGTCTTTAAATACTGTAAATTCTTTAATACAAATAAAATATGTGTTAAAGTTTAAAATGTTTGCTGTTCGAAGTATAAAATACCCAATAATTTATTCTAAAAAATAAATGCCAATGAAACATTTAGAAAACAAAATTTTATACAGAATCAATATTACGGCCAGAAGAGATAGAGGAAAATTATACTTTTTTATTTGACCAGGAACAAGTCATTTATTAATACTTTAATCCTGAGAAGGGAAAACAAAAAAGACTGTTACGTTTATGTTATAAATATAAGTTCTACAAATGTTGAAAAAATTAATTGAATTCTAAAATATACTGTTGGTGGTTTTTAAAAATAATTCATGGTTAACATTTTTGTCCGTGTTTGCGTTATTGGGAGATTTTGTTATTTTCTCACAGCGATTTTTGGTGTTTTTATACTTGGTTGGTAGTGGTTTTGTGGTGGTTTCTGCACAGTTGTTCCGTAGTGATTTTTGCCTCGGAAGAGTTGGGAACACTGCGTATCTTGGCCAGATTTGTAAAGCTACTCTACAGGTTAATCTCTCTTTGGATTGCCTGACTGGCTCTTGCCTAAGAGAATGCTTATACGTAGAAAGTGATGTGCAAATTTATCGATAATTTGTAATGTCGACCCTTTTCGTAGAAAAGACCGGACATTATGTAGACCTTAAACTGCTCATCCATCTCGTTAAGAGATCTGCGGCAGAAGAGAGACTGGCTGTCCGAGTGAATGTCGACAACAGTGTTGGTCACTATAATCGGCCAGGTACTAGATCGTTGGACTATATAGGTACTCGCTTTGGGTATGAATATGACTTAGGTATGCCTACATATATGGGGGATATCTTAGAGCTTAATGAAGCCTTAATACATATTCCCCAGCCAGGGGATGGTGTACTTCATCATTTTCTGCATTTCTGTTGGAGACATGCCATCTGGACCAGGTGACTTAAAGGCTCAAAGCTGTTACCCAGATTAGTCTGGATTTAGGAGTCAACAATTTAGCGACGATCCACTCGCTTACTTGTTGTTTCTGCTGTTCTTCCAGCATGGGACGTACAAAATTAATCCTTTTAAAAACTAACCTAACCTTAAGCAATACGTATTTTCACGTACTAGCCTTTCGTGTATATAACGATTGTAGAAGAACCCATAAAAATATATTTCCAAAAAATGATTCATTTAATAAAATCGTTGGGGATAAACGAAAGCTTAACGAAGCCTTCATAATTTTCTGGATTTCTATTGGAGAAATTTCATCTGACCCAGGTGATTTGAAGGGCTCAAAGCAGTTTATTCAGGATTTATCGGTCTACAATTTAGCGACGTTTGTAGGCCACTGGCTTTACCTATTTGTCCTGCTGTTTCTCGAGCATGAAATGTAAAAAAGTATCCTTTTTATCCATTATATATCATTTGCTACGAGCCTAAGTGTAACACATCGAAGGAGTGACCTAAGACCCTAAGTAAGTTCGGCGGATATCCGTTTTGGGTCATTTTAAGTCGAATGAGCAATGTCCGTCCGTCTGTCTGTCTGTCTGCTGGTGCGCACGATAACTCTCGAAAGAAGTAACCGATTGACTTCACATTTGGTATGTGGTAATATTTTCTGCTATCTCCGGTTAAGTTCTAAGATGGGCCATATTGGTCTACTCCTTCTAGTACCTCCCCCACAAAAGGGTTAACATTTAGTGAAATATTGATTATGTAATAACTTCTATACTACTTATTTGAATCCTCTGAAATTCTACACATAGTATTAGTTTATTAGTCACTATTACCTCGTGAAAAATGGGCGAAGATGCCACTCCCCTTTTGGTACCTCCCACACAAATGGACAATTTTCAACCAAAAGTTAATAGCTTATAACTTTATTACCATTGCATACAACGACCTGAAATTTTGTACAGTGTAATGGTATAATAATACCTACAATGCACTGAAAAATGTGCATTATTGCCACGCTCCTTTTGGTACCTCCCACACAAATGGACCATTTTGTACCAAAAATTATCAGCTTATACCTTTATTACCAGTGCATACAAAGACCTGCAATTTTGTACAGTGTAATGGTTCAATATTACCTACAATACAGTGAAAAATGGGCGTTATTGGCATGCCCTTTAGGTACCTCCCACACAAATGGACCTTTTTGTACCAAAATTTAACAGCTTTTAGCTTTAATATCAGTGCATACAAATACTTGAAATTTGTACAGTGCAATGCTTTTATAGTACCTAGATTCTACAGAAAAGTGGCCGTTATTGGCACACCCCTTTTGGTACCCCTCACACATATGGACTATTTTACACCAAAAGTTAACAGCTTACAACTTTAATACCAGTACATATTTTAAAGTTATTTAATGCAATTTAAATAGATAATAATTTAATTAAAACAAAAAAATAAATTTACTAATATTTTTTGGGACTCAAGGTGAGGGGATTCATAAGTCGATTTACCCGACTGAACTTTCTTACTTGTTAAAGCTAACCTAACAATAAGAACCACTTACTTTAACTTACTACACTTTCTTGTATAAAACGGTTGTTGATGAGCCCATTACACGTTATTTCCCAAAAGTGTATTAATTTTAAAAAATCATGTAAGATTATTGTTGCCAACATTACTATTAGACCCAATATCACATTTATAATAATTCACATGTTGTCACTTAGAGCGCAGATTTTTTTTTGGCAAAATTTTAAACTTGGTCATCTTGACTAACACAAGAAAGGGGGTACCGTCAACAGGCAGTAAGTGGTGGTACCTTATCCCCAGGATAAAGTGTCCAAAACGAACAGCCTGTAAATGGTGATGCGTGGAGCTTCTTTACGGCTAATGCCGGGTGTACTTTTGGCTTTGGCTACTTTTCACAAAGCAAAAAGTCAATGAAAAAAACCAACTACTTGCGGCATTTATTTGTGATTTTGGGTTGAGTGTTCTTTTTGTGTACGCTCCTTTGGAGCTCCTCCAGTACCGAGTTATAAAATGCTTCTAGCTTCAAGTCGGCTTGTGGTTAAGGCTGGCTGGTGTGCTGTTGCTGTCGCTGTTACTATTGTCATAGTCATAAACGTTCGTTCTTTACAGGTCTTTCCATCTATTCGCGGACATAGTCGTTCATACGTACATATGTTATGAACGTGCGGGGATAGATACTTCCACTTGGTGTGCCGTCCGGTAGATGTGTGGATACATTTGGTCGGTCTTTTCTCTGTCCTCTGCTGCTCGTATGCCGTCACTTTGATTGTAAACTACGTTCCCATGATTATAATATTTTTTTTGTTTTTGTTGCTGGATTAGGTATGTAACTCTGTTCGCTGGTTACCCATAGAGGTATCCCCAAACCGTACACAAGGTACCTTACATACCTATATATACTCGCACACCCCACATTCAGTCAATTGGTGTTCGCAGTTTTGGTGTTGGTTCCATGGTTGTCCATCCACCTGAACATTTTCATAGGTATGTCTATATGTCCGTCCGTCCGTCTGTCTGTGACTGCTGCATGCATGTCTCTGTAGAAATGAATTGTTGCAGATGGCAGCGGGTGTGAGATCAGGCCCGGTTGTATGCTTGCCAGTCAGTCTGCCTGCCTGGCTGACTGCCGGTAAGGTGGACTCTAGTATTTCAACATTTCGTTGCAAATTGTTGACAAAATGACAACCAATCGTGTTGGTTCCCATGCTTGAAATTGGTTTCGCAATAACTACGTTCGCCCCCTCTTGGACAGCCGTCGCATGTCCATTTCGTTTGATTGTTAATGGCTCAGTTGTTTGGTGTCTCCATTTATGTTGATGCCGCCGCCGCCATATGTCGTGAATGGAAGGAATCTATGCATTGGAGAGGCGGTGTTGAAAGGAGACCTTAACAAGTACAGAATAGTCCATTTTGTGGACAGTAAAGTAATTATTGGTTGCAATTTTTTAAAGACGGAGGGGGACGGGGGGAATGCTATAGAGGTAATCACAAAATTTTAAGGGGGAAGAATACCAATAATGTCACATAGACGAATTACAAACATAATAACAAGTATAAAGTTGTAGAATTAGGATCAATCGACCGCTGCGGTCTTCCTTTCACTTCTAAACGCTGAAAAACAATCGCTTCTATTGTATATTGCCCCAAACATATTATGCTAGAAATATACATATGTTTAGAGTACACTCCAAATATATAAAATTTGACACACACAAATATTATTGTTTTGGGAGGATATTGTTTTAGACCAAACTATGCTCATATCCTTATATTTTAATATTGGGAACTAACATTTCCAGAAGAAAGATTAATTTGCATTTAGGCATTTCGGCAATGTATCTATGCCTTAATTTAAAGACAAGTCTTCTGTTTTTCAAAAGATCAAAGTACAGTTTTTTAGGAATTTTATATGTTTGTACAATTCAATTAAAATTTAAATCGTATAATCTTTCGTAACTACACGCTGAAAAAAAATCGCTTCTGTATTGTCTCAAACATATTCGGCTTGAAATATACATATGTTTAGGGTACAATTCAAATATATAATATTTGACACACACAAATATTATATGTTTAGGAGGATATTGTTCTAAACAAAAATATGATCCCATTCAATTATTTTTTATTTGGAACTAGTAACTATTTTCGAAACAAATATCAATTTGTAATTATTTATTTTGGCAATGTATCAATGCCTTAACTTAAAGACAAGTTTTGTGTTTTTCAGTTGTTCAAAGAGCAATTTTTTATAAATTGTATATGTTTGTAAAATTTAATTAAAACTTAAATAGAATAATCTTTCGTAAATATAAATTGCATTGATGGATTGACAAAAAGGGATGAATTGGAATATTTATAAATTAAGAAAAATTTAGCTATAAAGTTTAACACGAAATCTAGGAAAAACTAACTAAAATTTGAATAAGTCAGTAAAGTTTTAAAAATCTTTTTAAATAAAATATATTTGGAAAACTTCTTAAACAATAACTTTGTTTGTGTGTAAACATATATTTTATTTGTGAAATTCATATTGCAAATAAATTATGTTCTAATATATTAATATATGCGTCCCAAACTAAATTTCTTGATTTTCAAATAAAATTTATTTGTTAACAAATATAAAATATTTAAAAAAATCTCGTTTAAAGTATAAAACGAGATCTTGGAAAAAATAGCTAAATTTTGCAATAAGTCAGCAAAGTTTTAAAACCCTATTCAAATAAAATATATTTGGAAATTTTCGTACACAATAAATTTATTAGATGTAAACACATATTTTATTTGTGAAAGTCAGTTCCAAATATATTTTGTTCTTATATATTAATATATACGTTCCAAACAAAATTTCTTGATTTTCAAATAAAATTTATTTGGGCACAAATATTGAACATTTTAAAATGTTGTTTCCAAATTCAAATATATCAAACACGGCGATTCTCCCCCGTGTCCTGTACACAAAAGTCTACCACTGTAGTTTTCATCTACACATGAGTCGACGATTGAAGTATTCCTTTAAAAAAGAATTAAGAACTGCGGTATTCTTCTATTAGAGTCGACCACTGAGGTCTTCCTCTAAACTAGAGTCGACCACTGAGGTCTTCCTCTAAACTAGAGTCGACCACTGAGGTCGTCCTCCATACTAGAGTCGACCACTGAGGTCGTCCTCTATACTAGAGTCGTCCACTGTGGTCGTACTCTATGCTAGAGTCGTCCACTGTGGTCGTACTCTATACAAGTCCACTGTGGTCGTCCTCTATTCTAGAGTCGACCACTTAGGTCGTCCTCTATTCTAGAGTCGACCACTTAGGTCGTCCTCTATTCTAGAGTCGACCACTGCGGTCGTCCTCTATTCTAGAGTCGACCACTGCGGTCGTCCTCTATTCTAGACTCGACCACTGCGGTCGTCCTCTATTCTAGACTCGACCACATAGGTCGTCCTCTATTCTAGACTCGACCACATAGGTCGTCCTCTATACTAGAGTCGACCACTGCGGTCGTCCACTATACTAGAGTCGACCACATAGGTCGTCCTCTATACTAGAGTCGACCACTTAGGTCGTCCTCTGTACTAGAGTCTACAACTGAGGTCGTCCTCTATACTAGAGTCGACAACTGAGGTCGTCCTCTAAATTAGAGTCGACCACTGAGGTCGTCCTCTATACTAGACTCGACCACTGAGGTCGTCCTTTATACTAGACTCGACCACTGAGGTCGTCCTCTATACTAGAGTCGACCACTGAGGTCGTCCTCTATACTAGAGTCGTATACTGAGGTCGTCCTCTATACTAGAGTCGACCACTGAGGTCGTCCTTTATACTAGAGTCGACTACTGAGGTCCTCCTCTATACTAGAGTCGACCACTGAGGTCGTCCTCTATACTAGAGTCGTATACTGAGGTCGTCCTCTATGCTAGAGTCGACCACTGAGGTCGTCCTCTATGCTAGAGTCGACCACTGAGGTCGTCCTCTATACTAGAGTCGACCAATGAGGTCGTCCTCTATACTAGAGTCGACCACTCAGGTCGTCCTCTATACTGGAGTCGACCACTCAGGTCGTGCTCTATACTAGAGTCGTCCACTGTGGTCGTACTCTATACTAGAGTCGTCCACTGTGGTCGTACTCTATACTAGAGTCGTCCACTGTGGTCGTACTCTATACTAGAGTCGTCCACTGTGGTCGTACTCTATACTAGAGTCGACCACTTAGGTCTTCCTCTATTCTAGACTCGACAACTGCGGTCGTCCTCTATACTAGAGTCGTCCACGATACTAGAGTCGGCCACTTAGGTCGTCCTCTGTACTAGAGTCGACAACTGAGGTCGTCATGTATACTAGAGTCGACCGCTGAGGTCGTCCTCTATACTAAAGTCGACCGCTGAGTTCGTCCTCTATACTAGAGTCGACCGCTGAGTTCGTCCTCTATACTAGAGTCGACCGCTGAGGTCGTCCTCTATACTATAGTCGACCACTTAGGTCTTCCTATATACTAGAGTCGACCACTTAGGTCGTCCTCTATACTAGAGTCGACCACCGAGTTATTTCTCTATACTAGTAGCTGAGGTCCTCCCCTATACTAGTGTCGACCACTGAGATCGTCCTCTTACTCTATACTACAGTCGACCACTGAGGACTTCATCTACACTAGAGTCCACCACTGAGGTCTTCCGCTATACTAGAGTCGACCACTGAGGCCTTCCTCTATAATAGAGTCGACCACTGAGGTCTTCCTCTATACTAGAGTCGACAACTTAGGTTTTCCTCTATACAAGTCGAACACTGACGTCTTCCTCTATACTAGAGTCGACCACTGAGGTCTTCCTCTATACTAGAGTAGAACACTGAGGTCTTCCTCTATACTAGAGTCGTCCACTGAGTTCTTCCTCTATGCTAGTGTCGAACACTGAGGTCTTCCTCTATACTAGAGTCGACCACTGAGGTCTTCCGCTATACTAGAGTCGAACACTGAGGCCTTCCTCTATACTAGAGTCGACGACTGAGGTCTTACTCTATACTAGAGTCGATAACTGAGGTCTTACTCTATACTAGAATCGACCACTGAGGTCTTCCTCTAAACTATAGTCGACAACTGAGGTTTAACTCTATACTAGAGTCGACCACTGAGGTCTTCCTCTAAACTATAGTCGACAACTGAGGTCTTCCTCTAAACTATAGTCGACAACTGAGGTTTAACTCTATACTAGAGTCGACCACTGAGTTCTTCCTCTGTACTAGAGTCGAACACTGAGGTCTTCCTCTATACTAGAGTCGACCACTGAGGTCTTACTCTATACTAGAGTCGATAACTGAGGTCTTACTCTATACTAGAATCGACCACTGAGGTCTTCCTCTAAACTATAGTCGACAACTGAGGTTTAACTCTATACTAGAGTCGACCACTGAGGTCTTCCTCTATACTTGAATCGTCCACTGAGGTCTTCCTATATAATAGAGTCGACAAGTCAGTTCTTCTTCTATATGTAGACCAATCAAGTCTCTATCGAGATTATGGAATTCCTTTGGAATGGAAATCGAATGACTTGTACTGTTTTGTGAATTGATTGGGATGACGGATAAACACCAAATGAATATAAGTCGACTTAGCATGTTTTAGAATGGAGGTATCGAATTATACTACTCGAATTTCAACGTCAATCTCTATTAAACGGAAATCAGAAAACATTATTAATTCAAGCTTATTATAACATATTCAAATGTTGCATGTTCGCTTTTGTCATTCACATGCGAAACTGTCAAATCACATTATTTGCCAATAAAACAAATACACACCCAGAGCGAACAAAGGTAAATCTTTTAATTAAAAACAAATTCAAGCAATCTCGATTACCATAAATGTGTGGCCAAACAATAAGCGAAAAAAAGAAACCACAAATATACCAGAGAAAAACAAAAATTTATTGTATCTCATGATCAGTTGAAGCGCGTGACTGTCCCGCACTTGAAAATTTGGATAGAAGAGATACGAAAACGAAGCAGAATCCATTTTTTTTACAAATTAAAGCTACTACCAGACATTGACATTACACAGCCTTAAACTAAACACGAAGGACTGATTTTGTTTTTATAATAATCATTTGAAGTCATAGTTTCATTTAGTTATAGGTTCGTCTTACTATGAACTTACACTGGCAGAAATATGTAAGTAGTATTTAGGATTTTGTCATAAGCAGAACAAAAATGTTCACACAAAAATACACAAAAAAAGCAAAACCCGGTACAAAAATGTACGGTTCATGATTTCCACAACAGCTCACACAAACAGTAGCAATTTGCCACAGTGCAATGCCAACAATTCAGTGAACTAGTAAGAACGTCTCAGTCCAGTGATCCCGTTAAAGTATACATACCCTTGCATTGTCAGAAATATAATAAGGAATTTGCTAAAATTTTGTTTATTATTTGTTTGGCTATGGTTTTTGAAAAAAAAATCGAAAATACATGTTTGAACATATTGAGGATATGTAGTTTAGAAATTATACCGGACTCAATATTTCACAATCGATCTATCATCGAACTCATATAGGTTTGACACTGGTTAATTTGAACTTATGAAGTATCACAATATAAATATTAAGACGAAAAATTCTCTCAGTGTAGAAAAGGAAGTCCCAAAAAAGCCAGCACATTTTTTGATGGGTCCAACACAAAAAAAAAATAATGCGGCAAAAAAATGCAACACGACATCTTTTTGTTGTCGCTTTCATTGTTGCTGCTGCTCACGTTAAGAGATGTTGCTATTGCTGCTGCTGGATGTTGTTACGTTTATTATGGTTACAGGTTGTTTTGGAGCCACATTTAGCCAACGATTAAAGCCGACACTTGTGAAAAGTAGTCGCGGGCAAAGCCTGAGAAATCCCCCTTCCATATTAGCTGTTTCAGAAAAAACCTTAGGACTATAGAATGTTTTTGTCCTCGGGTTCTCTCACCGTATACGTTGCGGTTATGGCCGGGTGATTTGATACGACACGACAGTTTCTGTGTTTTGTTGCATTGGCACCAGCACCAATACTAGCAACATCATCAAGATCATCATCTTCTGCGTTGTCCATGTCGGCCACGACGTCGTTTGACACTGGCAGCCAAATGGACAGAGAGATAGACAGACAGTCAGAGAGACATCCGATCTTAAGTATCATAAATATGATAAATATTGATGTCAGTTGACTTTTTTTAAGCCACTGATCTTAAGCGAGTTAAGTTGGTATCTTTTTTAAATACTGGAAGTGCGTCAAGTCATTTTGTGTTGATATCACTCCTTTGACCGCATGACTGGACATTGGGGTTGGCGAAGTGTTCAGCTGCGTAGTGTTTTGCGCTACCGCGGACAAGTTAGACTTTGGAGCTGAGAATTGTGGAATTCAGAATACCCTATTTGTTCGACGAGAATATACCGCAACTATCACGTGGGTCAAATTTTTTGAAAAAAGCCTAAAAAAACTTTTGTCGAATTTTGTGATGAAAATTGGTATGCGTGGTCCGGAGGGCAAATAAAAAATACAATTTGAGTAGTTTTCCAGAATTTTCATTTTTGCGGAAGTTATGACCTAAACTGTCCGCTCATGCCACATTTTTGTTTTTTAATTTTCTTGAGATCTAGTGTACGGATTACGCTGAATTTTTGCATGTACATAAAGCGTAGATGCTACTTGTAACTAGTAATTTATATTTTGCAAAACGATTTCGGATGCTGCAAAAATTTGAATTTTTCACAGAGATTTGAATTTTTTGCAACTTTCTCTAGCTGCGTTTTGAAATATTTTGTATCTTAAATATTGCACATTTTGTTGTTATATATATTAACTGCATGATAGTTTTTGAATCTATAGCCAAACATTAGTAACTGTTACTAAAAATAATATTTCCAAATTAAACTAAACCTACCGAACTAAAAGTTCCACAATTATTTCTTTTTTTAATGAACTATGCTCTTAGTTATAATCTGGAGATCATAAATAAGGAGCGCACAACAGGCCGAACCACTGGCTTAAGTGTATGTCCATGGACATGAGACGTTTAAACGTCTCCTCTCTTCAACCTAACCAACCTAACATATAATCTGGATCTATATAACTCCCGAACTCGAAATTTTTTAGCAATATAGAGGTGAGATTCGACTTCAGCGTACCGAATTCAGTTGAAATCGAGTCTAATATATATTGCGTAAGATAAATTTTAGCCAGCGGTCATTTAAAGTCCATTCTTTAGAAATTTTAAATTACGTTTTTTTAAAGCTGGTCCTTATAATTTGGGTGCATTTTTACATCAAATCTAACAAATGTATTCAATCATAATAGACGTTTACTACGTATAATGCTGCCGATAAAGTAAAATGTGGTATGAAGTGATATTAGAAAAACGCGGAAATCTAAATGTCCGTATCAAGAGTACAAACTTTTTATTCTTGAATATATATAACAACAAAATGTGCAATATTTAAGATACAAAATATTTCAAAACGCAGCTAGAGAAAGTTGAAAAAAATTGAAATCTCTGTGAAAATTTCAAATTTTTCCAGCATCTGAAATCGTTTTGCAAAATATAAATTACTAGTTACATGTAGCATCTACGCTTTATGTACATGCAAAAATTCAGCGTAATCCGTACATTAGATCTCAAAAAAATTAAAAAACAAAAAGTTGCATGAGCGGACATTTTAGGTCATAACTTCCACGAAAATGAAAATTCTGCAAAACTACTCAAATTGTATTTTTTATTTGCCCTCCGGACCACGCCTACCAATTTTCATCACAAAATTCGACAAAAAGTTGTTTAGGCTTTTTTCAAAAAATTTTACCCACGTGACAGTACCAGAAGAACATCACAACTACGATATTTTTTCAGTAAACAATCATTGTACAGTAAGTAAATATTTTTGTATAATATTACTAAAGTTATGATCTATGCAATTTTGCTATGATTCTGTCCCTTTTTGGAACAGGTATTAAAAGGAGCATTGGAATTATGTAATTTTTTCACTTAACTATAGGAACAGCGTGATATAGTCAGCTTTATTGAAGCATCTCTCTCTGTTAAGGTATATACTGTGGCAGCTTTTTATGAATATAGGGCACCTTCAATAACATAAATCCATCCGGTACGGTTACGGCAATATATGAAGGTTCATAAACTTTCTAGTTAAGGACGCATTTCAAAAAACGTAGGGTCAGGACCGATCTGTCTCCTCTGCTATGAAAATTCTACGGTCCACACGCTGAAAAATATTGCTTCTGTAGTATATTGTCCCAAGCATATTCTTCTGGAAATATACAAATGGCATTAAGCACACACAAATATTATATATATGGAAAAATTTTGTTCTAAACAAATCTTTGTTTCCTTATTAACATTTTTTATTTGGGACTATTATTTACGAAACAAATATTTATTTACATTTAAAATGTTATCAATTTAACTTTAATTAATATAATCCATTTGTGTGGGAGATACCAATAGGGTCGTGCCAATGACCCCCCATTTTCACTGGACTATAGATACTATAAAAGCTTTACACTATACAACATTTCAAGTATTTGTATGTACTAGTATTGAAGTTATAAGCTGTTAACTGTTTGTGTAGAATGGTCCATTTGTGTGGGAGGTACCAAAATAGGTGTGTCATAACGCCCATTTTTCACTGGACTGTAGGTAGAATAAAAGCGTTATAGTGTACAACATTTCAAATATTTGTATGCACTGGCATTATGGTTATAAGCTGTTAACATTTGGTACAAAATGGTCCATTTGTGTGGGAGGTACCAAATGGGGCGTGCCAATGACCCCAATTTTTCACTGGACTGTATTTACTAAAGGTTGGTTAAATTTTAAGGGCCAATGTTGATTTTGAATAAAACACAAATTATTTAGGAAATTATTGTCATTTCTTTTTATTATGATAATATTAATATGGTTCTATTATGTATGGAACAAAATATCGGCCGAATGGCCGCCGCGACCTCTGCGGCACACTTCCATCCGATGGTCCAAATTTTCGATGACGCTGAGGCATAACTGAGGTTCTATGCCGTTAACGTGCCGATTATCTCATCCTTTAGCTCTTGAATTGTTGCTGGCTTATCGACGTACACCGTTTCTTTCAAATAACTCCAAAGAAAGAAGTCCAACGGTGTCAAATCACATGATCTTGGCGGCCAATTGACATCGCCACGACGTGAGATAACACGGCCATTGAATTTGTTGCACAAAAGAGCCATTGTTTCGTTAGCTGTGTGGCAAGTGGCACCGTCCTGTTGAAATCACATATTGTCCACATCCATATCTTCCAATTCGGGCCATAAAAAGTTCGTTATCATCTCACGATAGCGAACACCATTCACAGTAACTGCCTGACCGGCATCATTTCGAAGAAGTATGGCCCGATGACGTCGCCAGCCCATAAGCCGCACTAAACGAACTGGGCGAGCATGCACAGGTGTTTTCACATCACCTACAGACCCGGTTTGCTGAAATTTGCGCACAATTCTGCCGATTGTGGACACATTTGGCTGATCAAAAAAACATCACGAAGTGCACGAACTGCATTTTGATTTGAACGCCCATTATCGTAAAAGGCTTAAAAAACTTTAACGCGTTGCTCGATTGTGTATCTTTCCATGGTTCAAATTCAGTTTGTCTGAAATTGAGAAATGTCAAATGAAATGCAGAAAAAAACTTGACGTTTAGGTGTGACTCACATTCAGAACTGATTTCATTACACACCTGGATTTGTTTTTAAGTTTTTGGTATACAGTTTTTCGGATTTGCCCATATGATATTCGGTCTGATAGTGTGATGAAAATTTTCTAAACACCATAGGTAATTAGTTCTATGGATGGGGGAAAACGGACCGTTTGACCAAATTTTCAAAATTCAACACTCAGACAGTCAATAAACGATCTTGTTGAAATTTGTGTCATAATTGCATTCCGATCAGAAGACATCGGTTTTAAAAACCCGTAAACCATATGTAAAATCCATAAGAACAATTTAAAGTTTTTTTCTTTCATGTCATGAGTCTTTCAGTTATTATTGACGTGCAATAATTCAACTGTGGACACATGCCAGATATCAAGAATTCAGTGAAAATTAGTAAAATAAATATTACTTAAAATACTTTTGAGTAATGGCACTAAGTACCATTTGGTTAACATGTGTGATTGTCCGAAGAAAAAAATGTGACATTATCTTACGAATTTTGGTTATTGTTATAATTTTTTTTTTGCTTTTATTCTCCCTCTCTCTCTTTCATATATTCTAACAGGAAAGTAAATAAGGTCATTGTGACAACAACACTGACATCAGTCATACAGTCGGTATATTTTCAAGCCAAAATGATGCTAACAAGATATTTAAACGTGCTAAATGAAATTTTATTACCTTGTTTAATAGTAGCTTCACGGTGGCTTATGTAAAATCAAAGTCAAGCTAAAGTAAGTATTCTGTGGTCTTGAAGCACCCTATATTAGAGAAATATAACTTAGAGTCTGATATTTGAATCAATTTTGGTAGAATGGCAAATGTTTAATATCACACAACGATTTTAATAAATACAAGGTTTTCCAACAAGAGGTGTTATTTTGAATCACTCGGTATTTCGGTAGCTGTCACTTTTGTAGATTTTATTCTTTGACACTTGACAAGAAGAAACTACGCCATTACTAAAAATGGAACGATACACGATCATCGAACGATACAAAACGATCAAAAAACGATCGAACAAAAAAACGATACGAACGATACAAAATCATCTTGACTGATGAGGCCCATTTCCACCTCGGTAGCTACAAATGTATGGAACCCCCGAGGGTTCCAGGGGGTGTGCCACTGGCATGGGTGGGTCGGGCCTCCAAAGTTAGTGGGGGTCGGTCATACATTTGGACTCGATTGGAGCACTCTAAATGGGTCAAAGTGGGATTTTTCAAAATTTGCCCCTACCCAAAAGTTCGACCCAAATTCCGGGACATCAGAATTCGTTTTAGAGGTATGGTTCCTTCGACAAAGTTTCTTATTTTGATCCCTAGAATACGATTTTCACTGAGCAATGGGGACTTTTTTTGCCTCCCCACAAATCGACCCGGCCTAGTATGCAATTTACAGTATATTGAATGAGATTGAAAATATATTTGATATGATATTTACCAATCGAATCGTAAATCGATAAAGTATTTATAACTTGAATTTGTGAGCTATGTAATATTGCATTTTTACTTATTCTGTTGCAGACAAAATTCACTGAAAAAGTTGTCTAAAATAAAGAATAACATTATACGCATTGCGCTGTATAAAGTGAGCTATTCGATTTTTGGTACGATTTGGTCCCTTAATCCATTTTTTTTACTGAACTATAAGTGCTGTAAAAACAAAGCCTTGTGAAAAATTTGCAATGCTGGTATACTGGTAATAAGGTTACCAAAAAAGGTATACAACAAGTAAGTAAGTTCAGTCGGGTAAACCGACTTAGGAATCCCCTCACCTTGAGTCCCAAAAAAATATTCTTAAATATATTTTTTTTTGGTTTTGATTAAATTATCATCAATTTAAATTGCATTTAATAACTTTAAGGTATGTACTGCTATTAAATTTAAAGCTGTTTACATTTGGTACAAAATAGGCCATTTGTGTGGGAGGTAGCAAAAGGGGTCTGCTAATAACGGCCACTATTCAAGACTCTAGATACTATAAAAGCATTACACTGTACGAAATTTCAAGTATTTGTATGCACTGGTATTAAAGTTTAAAGCTGTTAACTTTTAGTACAAAAAGCTCCATTTGTGTGGGATGTACCAAAAGGAGCGTGCCAATAACGCCCGTTTTTCTTTGGACTATAGGTACTATAAAATCATTATACTGTACAACATTTCAGGTATTCATATGCACTGGTATTAAAGTTATAAGCTGGTATCTTTTGGTACAAATTGGCCCATTTGTGTGGGAGGTACCAAAAGCGCCGTGACAACTTCTCCCATTTTTCTTGACGGGTTAACGACTAGCAAACTAATACTATGTGTGAAATTTCGGAAGATTCTAGTAAGTAGTATAGAAGGTATTAAATAATCTATATTTCAATAAAATTTAACCCTGTGTGGGGGAGGTACTAGAAGGAGTGGACCAATATGGCCCATCTTCGAACTTAGCCGGAGATAGAGAAAATTATTACCGCATACCAAATTTGAAGTCAATCGGTTACTCCTTTCGAGAGTTATCGTGCGCACCAGCCAGCAGACAGACACACGGACAGACAGATAGACCGACGGACATTGCTCAAATGACTTAAAATGACCCAAAACGGATTTCCGCCGAACATAGTTAGGGTCTTAGGTCACTCCTTCGATGTGTTACACTTTTGGCTCGTAGCAAATTATATATTCCCTTCTCTCTAAGGTGAGGGGATAATAAGGGGAGATTTCGATGAAGATACTATTACTATATCTGCCAAGTAGTACAGAAGAGAGATTCAATATGTCACCTAACGTTAATGTATTGTGCGGGAGGTACCAGAAGGTGTAGACCAATATTGCCCAGTATAGTCTTCAAACATTGTCTGAGAGAGTAGAAAATATTACCATTTTTGAAATGTTGTTAAAGATCTTTTAACAATGTTTTCTTTGAATACATAATATATCACATTATAAATATAAATACGAATAAATCTCTCAGTCCTGAAAGGATAATTAAAAAAAAATCATGACCCGCCGCCAACAACTTTTAATGATGGTCCTCCACAAAAAAAAACAATAATGAGGCAAAAATAAATTCCTAGAAGGAATATCCGACAAAAATGCTTAGAATCTTGGATCACTCCTTCGATGATTTTAAGGTGGCTACTGGTCAATGAAAAATCCCAGCCATTACTGTAAAAAACCGTATAGAAATCCTATAAAATCAGGTGTAAATATACATATAGTTTACTGAAGTTCTCGAGCTACTTAGATTTCATGGATAAAAATTTATCACATTATTCCGACGTATCTGTATTATACCGACCGTAGTGTACATAAAACGACAGGGCATTTCAACCAGTTTAACTTTGTGAGCGATCGCATGTTTTATGGTGATTTTGCTAAGATTCAATTGACACTTTTTTACCAAAACGATCGATCGATCTTATAGTGACTGACTGATTTTCAACTCCCTCAAATAACAAAATAAATATTATTGACTTGAGCCGGTGATATTTTATTATTATTTATTACTGTTTGTCTACGATAAACAAATAAACAATATATTTTGTTTACCATTTTTTAACCAATTAGCACCTTTTTTCTTTGAAAATAAAAAGCAGACACATTTTGGTTTTAACAACAGCTCAAAAAAAATGTTTGTCAACTTTACCAATTTCGAATTATTTGTCAAATGATTTAAATTAGCACTTGTTCACAAACATTTCCATCACATGAAATACTCGTATGATGATGCGCATGCGCATTTATAGCTTCTTCTCCCCCGCAGTACGTTTTGGGATTCTGGCGTTTATTATTTGCTTTATCAACAATTAAAAAAAATTGCATATTTAAATTAATAAATAATTGCTAATGGCTGTTCGATTGTAACTAAAGCATTGCTTAGGAATTATTGGTTTTGAGTAGAGTTTGTGTTAATGGTCAATGTCACTTACCGGATGGTGGAGGTCATAAACTTATCAGCGCTCGATTGAAATCTAAGCTATAGCATGGCATGCAAAATTGGAGGGAGGGAATAGGTTACTTATATATGAAAACTTGTTATTTTAATACGAACGAAATGGGTTTGTCACTGGATTCTTTTATAATTTCAAATGTCATTTAATAACATAATATTCATGGAGAGATTTTATATTTCTGGTTATTAAATCATCAAATGAGAATTAACATATTAAAAATTGGCACCTTTACCAACCCTCAGGCATTAGCCATGTAAATTTGTTTGATAGAGACTATTTTTCTGTTATGCATAAAATGTTTGGTTTACGGTTTATCATTTATATTTAAAGTCTACTTTGACGACATAATTTTCCTGCAATCAATATCCTTATGAAAAAACTTCGTCCTTAGCAAAGTATACTAAGTAGTGTACCCTTATAATGGCCCTATCAGCAACATTGTCTTTGCCACAACTCTAAAATCAATCTTATTCATTCAAAATGTCCTCATGTCACATGCTATGAATATACCAACACATGGCAATCAATTATAGGGTGATGGTTTGGAATGATGTAATATTTAATTTATATTTATATTGTAATAATCGGGCAGAAATCGACAGTCGGAGCTTCTGGTGGGAATCAAAACCACGGACCTACCAAGTCTTGAAATGCTGTAATTTTGAGGTAGAAAACAAAATATATAAAAACAAGTAAGAAAGTTCAGTCGGGTAAACCGACTTATGAATCCCCTCA
This sequence comes from Eudasyphora cyanicolor, assembly GCA_963930755.1. Classification (NCBI taxonomy): domain Eukaryota; kingdom Metazoa; phylum Arthropoda; class Insecta; order Diptera; family Muscidae; genus Eudasyphora; species Eudasyphora cyanicolor. Next base: position 167,157,401 of record OZ005736.1, on the reverse strand, counting down.
CATTGAGTCCCAAATATTTTTTTGTTTTAATTAAATTATTATCAGTTTAATAACTTTAAAAGTATGTACTCGGATTAAAGTTATAAGCTGTAAACTTTTGGTGTAAAATGGTGCATTTGTGTGGGGGGTACCAAAAAGGGCGTGCCAATGACGACCACTTTTGTACAGTGTAACGAAATTTTAAGTACTGTACGAAATTTCAAGTATTAGTATGCACTGGTATTTAAGTAAAAGCTGTTAACTTTTGGTACAAAAAATATCCATTTGTGTGGGAGGTACCAAAAGGGGCGTGGCAATAATGCCAACTTTTCTCTGGACTCTAGGTAGTATAAAAGCATTACACTGTACAACATTTCAAGTATTTGTATGCACTGGTATTAAAGTTATAAGCTGATAACTTTTGGTACAAAATGGTCCATTTGTGTGGGAGGTGACAAAAGCAGCTTGGCACTAATGCCCACTCTTCCCTGTATAGTAGGTCCTATTAAACCATTACACTGTACAAAATTTCAAGTCTTTGTATGCACTGGTAATAAAGTTATAAGCTATTAACTTTTGGTTCAAAATTGTCCATTTGTGTGGGAGGTACCAAAAGGGGCGCGGCAACTTCACCTATTTTTCTCGTGGTATTAGCGAATAATAGACTAATACTATGGTAGAATTTCAGATGATTCAAATAAGTAGTATAAAAGTTATTAAACAATCAATATTTCACTAAATGTTAACCCTTTGTGGGAGAGGTACTAGAAGGAGTGGACTAATATGGCCCATCTTCGAACTTGGCCGGAGGTAGAAGAAAATATTACCACATACCAAAGTTGAAGTTAATCGGTTACTCCTTTCGAGAGTTATCGTGCGCACCATCCAGCAGACAGACAGACAGACGGACGGACATTGCTCATTCGACTTAAAATAACCCAAAACGGATACATACAAGGTGGCGCAAAAGTAACCTTTCGATGTTTTTTGGCTGTACTTAAAAAAAAAATGAAAACCTTTGATTCTTCTTGTGGATTATTTTTATTTGGTCTTTTAATTTTTTTTACATCAAGTCGATAATATGATGTCATGTAAATGGCCGCCGCCACAGTTGATTGTCATTTGAGCCCTTTTTATGACATTTTCCATCACTTTGGCCAAAACTTCCGGCGATAGGTCCTCACATTCTTGACGGATATTGTCTGTAAGAGCTGCAAGAGTCTGAGGCTTGTTGACATAAACCCGCGACTTCAAAAAGCCCCACAAAAAGAAGTCTGGAGCGGTCAAATCAGGCGATCTTGCTGGCCAGTGCAAATCGCCAAAACAGGAGATTAGGCGCCCGGGAAATGCATCCTTCAGCATATCGGTTGTGGCACGTGCAGTGTGTGCCGTTGCACCGTCCTGTTGGAACCACATGTTTTCCAATCCCAATTCATCAAGTTGCGGCAAAAAGAACTCGTTGATCATTGCTCTGTAGCGCTCACCATTCACAGTAACCGTTTGGCCCGCGACGTCTTCGAAGAAAAAAGGTCCGATGACTCCTCCAGCGAAAACAGCACACCATACAGTGACTTTGAGCGGGTGTAATGACTCTTCGTGGGTTACACGCGGATTTTCAGTGCCCCAGAAGCGTAAATTTTGCTTATTTACGTACCCGCTAAGATGGAAATGGGCCTCATCACTCATGATTATTTTTGATGAAAAATCATCTTCCTCTTGGTGGTGATTAAGGATGGCTTAAGCGTATGTTAGACGCGATTAGCGGTCAGCAGCTAACAGCTGATGCACCGTCTGGACTTTGTACGGAAACATCTTCAAATCTTGTACTAAAATTCGCTGTAGAGACCGTCGACTGATACCCATTTGCGTGGCACGTCGTCTGGTCGATGTCGACGGCGCTTCCATGACATCCTCGGCTACAGCAGCAATATTCTCTGCAGAACGGCTACTCCGGGGTCTGCCACGCCTGGCAGCATCTCGTGTTGTGGCAGTCTCTTCGAGGCGAGCGGCTAAACGTCGCAGTGTTTCACCAGTAGGCGTTGGACGGCCAGGAAATCTGCGACGAAATTCACGCTGTGCCAAAGTCACCGACCGATTATTGGTCAAATAAATAGTCAGCAATATTCCGCGTTCTGGAGCAGTGTAGCGTAACATTGTTTATTAACGTGTATTTCGCATGTGTTTACTACACAAATGTCAAAACAGAACTGACATTAGGGGCCAATCGCAAAATTTATAGCATTTTCTGATAGGAAGATTACTTTTTCGCCACCTTGTACTTAGGGTCTTAGGTCACTTTTTCGATGTGTTGTTTTTTGGATTTTTGTTTTCAAATCGATGTATATCCAACTTATCTTACGTTCCGCTTCAAAAAATACATTTTGGAAAAAGTAAACTTGCTCCTTTTCACTCTTAGGTCGCGATATACCCTCCTCTCTAAGGTGAGGGGATAAAAATTAAATATTGTTTACTGCTAAATTAAAAATAAACTTCTCTTCTTTTTTTACAGGTAAGGGCGTACTTAAAATTGACTAAATATGCGGTAAGTTTATTTATAACTAGGATATTCACCAGAACCAAAACCATCTTGTATCTATGTTGCTACATTCATAGAAAAAATTTACCAAACATTACATATCAGGGTGGAAGTCTATACGCCAAGTTTGAGCTCAAATTGGCAGCTAAATGACTGATTTGTTAACACAGTTGCTGCAAAAAGAAAATATTTTTGCATTTTAATCTCCTTTTATTTAAATGTTTGAATAAAATCCATTTTTTGACATTTTAAGCCATTTCAGATATATCCTTCCGATCGTAAATCGATTGTGTGTACGATAACTCTTGAAAGAAGTGTCCGATTGACTTACTTGGTAATATTCTTTTCTATCTCAGGATAACTTTGAAGATGAACCATATTGGTCCAGTCCTTCGGATACTTATTCTACTAAAGGGCTCGAATTTACTTATATAATGAATCTCTTATAATTTATATATTACTACTTAGCTTTAACGTCCATAATTTCACAAATATTAATAGTTATTATTTGTGTACAAGGGCAGAGCTACAGGGCCCCAATGTTGGTCACCTCGAGTGAACAAAATGTTTTAGCGCATGTAAGATTCGTCATTTTCGTCATTTCAAATTTTATCTATCAATAAAATATAATGAAAAAGAAATCAGTATATATCCGGATCTAATATATCGTCATCAGAAACGAAAAAGGGCGTAGACAAGAAAAATGGAAATTCAACCTTTGATGGATTTTGCTACACTGCATCAAAATACACATCCTGACAAATTTTTAGCGACCTACTATCAAAAATGGTGAATTTATTAACGAATTTCAAAAGGGCTTAACAACAAATTATTTCTTTTTTCATAGTTAAAAATTACTACTTCACGCAATTTTCACAAACTAGTTATAAATCACGTTTGTGTGAATTTATATATGCAACATTATATTTAGGTATTATCCTGAAAACCACGATTTTCTAACGACAACATTTTTAATTTTATTTAGTTTTTTGCTTCTCCTGTAAAATTTTCAAATATGATGATAGGCCCTTTCTCGTTTCTGATGACGATATACCGATTCGTAGGAAACATTTGCAAAAAAGTAAAAAATAATTTTCCAAACTTAGACGGAAACTTTATAAATTAATAAATTATAAAAAATCAATATATTTAAAGTATTTTTTGGAAATCGATGCTAATTCTAACATTATTATATTTGTAAAGAAAAAATCCCACAATTCTAAAATAAATTCGAAAATCCTAAAAAGCGTATTTTTTAGTTTTTCTCAGAATCTATTATACTAAAAGCCGGTCTCAAAATTAATTTTGCAGTTAACAGTGTAACACTTTACTACATATAACCAGTAAGGAAAGGCAGAAAGTCGGCCGGGGCCGACTTTCTGCCTTTAGAAATGGGATCCATGGGATTTAGAAATGGGATCCAAAATGTTGCTTATACAATGCATTTATGACAAATCGGAAGTACATATACATATAGTCCAATCGGTCAGTTATCATGGCGTAGAATCCGTGCCCGCAGTTCTTATAACACCATATTTAAAAAAAAACGTTTTTTGTTGGCGTGAAAAAAAACAAGAAAAAATAGAAGAAAAAACGCAAATATAGTTCGAATTTTTAAAAGCTAACATCTTAACGAAGAAAACAATGCCTATTTGAAGAAAATCTATGGATAAATGTAGAAGTTTTAGATAGCACTTTTGGTAGAAATAGGAGAATTTCAACATAATCTGATTTGTATACCCCTACTATTGTGAACAAGGGTATATACCAGATACTGCGGGCCAAAAGAATAACACATCGATGGAGTGATCTAACAGACCCCAAGAATATTTGGCGGAAATCCGTTTTGGGTAATTTATGTTATTTTAACAATGTCCGTCAAACTGTCCGTCTGTCTGGTTGGAGCACACGATAACTATCGACAGGATTAACCGATTTACATCAAATGTGGTATGTGTTAAATATTTGGTTTCTATTTCAGGCTAAGGTCACAGATGGACTATGTTGGTCCACTCCTTCGAGCAGCTCCCCCACGAAGGGTCAAGATTTTGTGAAATATTGATATCTCATAACTTCTATACTACTACTCAGAATCTTCCACAAATCCACAGATAGTATTAGGGCGGAATGAAATTGGGCCCCAGGAAAATACAACCCAATAATCCACGTTTATAAAATGATAAACGTAAAATGTGCTAATACTATACAAAATTATCCGACCTAAAAAATAAAACACAACAAATTTAGGACAATTTTTCTTTACTTCTCTACATAATCTCCTTTTATCGTGATACATATTTTCAAACGATTTTTAGTTGCTTCGATACCCTATTTATATTAAGAACTGACAAGCTCCTGAAAATAGCAATCAATCGCAATCTCCACCTCTTCATTGTTGGCAAATCTTTTTCCGCAAACTGATTTTTTCAAGTTTGGAAACAAAAAATAATACGAGGGAGCTAAATCTGGCGAATAAGGTGCGTGCTGAACTATAATTCATTGATTTTGGACATCGTAATAGTGAATTTGTGAATTGGTGCATTTTGTTGATTGTGAGCAAACGCGGCACCCATCTTGCGCACAGCTTTCTCATCATCAAATTTTCGTCAATATGCGATGTACTCGATCTTTGAAATGCCTGTGACTTCAGCTAGCTCACAAACCTTCATCCTACGGTATTCCAATACCATATTGTGTTTTTCTTTTATTGATTTCTGGGTGGGACTCGTTTAAACTCTGCCACAACTTCTAAGAAAAGAAAAGTAACCAAAGTCGCACCTTGAAACATTAAACATATGCAGGATTTTAATTGTGAGTCACACCTTAACGTGATGTTTTTCCCAAATTTAATTTGACAAACTCAGTTTCAGGTAAATGGGTAGGAACATATATATCTATATCTAATTCTAAACCGATAATCGCCAAATTAAGCAATATTCGTTCCTAAATTGAGCAAATTTTGTAATGATTTTGTAATGGAACATATATATAGAGGTTATATGTATATAAATCTGAACCGTTTTTCCCTGAATACTCATTCATGTAAAAAGACCTCTTTCTGTCGAATTTCGTACTGATCGGACATAAAATATAGTATCTGCAACGCTTACATGTCAAATCGGGGGTAACAAATGTACATATGGGGGCTAAATCTGAACCGATTTTCTCCGAATTTTGCAGTATTCATTCATGTATTAAGAAATCTCTTTCTGCCGAATTTCGCACTGATCGGAAATAAAATACAGTTTCTACAGCGCTTACACGTCAAATCGGGGGTATCATATATATGGGAGCTACATCTAAATCTGAACCGATTTTCCCCGAATTTGGCAGTATTCCTTCATGTAATAAGAAACCACTTTTTGCCGAATTTTGCACTGATCGGATATAAAATAAAATTTTTACAGCGCTTACATATGAAATCGGGGATAACATATACGAGGATATATGGGGGCTATATCTAAATCTAAACCGATTTTCCCCGAATTTGACAGTATTCCTTCATGTAATAAGAAACCACTTTTTGCCGAATTTCGCACTGATCGGATATAAAATAACATTTTTACAGCGCTTTCGTCAAATCGGAGGTAACGTATATATGAGGGCTATATCTAAATCTGAGCCGATTTCTTCCAAATTTAACAGTGTTCATCCATATAATAAGAAACCTCTTTCTGCCGAATTTCGCACTGATCGGATATAAAATACAGTTTTTACAGCGCTTACATGTCAAATCGGGGGTAACATATATATGGGGGCTATATCTAAATCTGAACCGATTTTAACCAAATTCAATTGGGATCGTCCTTGGGCCAAAATAAAAAAATATGTGTAAAGTTTCGTCGAGATCGGACCATAATTGCGACCTGTACTTTGATTGCATGAATACATGCACAGACAGACGGACGGATGGACAGACGGACATAGCTAGGTCAACTCAGAAAGAGATTCTAGGTCGCTCGGTATAATAAACGATGGGTCTATTTCTTCTCCTTTTGGGTGTTACAAACAAATGCACAAAGTTTAATACCCTGTACAACAGTGTGGTGTTGGTTATAAAAATGGTAAAAGTTTTCATAATTAAGCTTTGAGATTGTCAAAAATGATGCCAAGTTTTGAAATGTTCAAAAATGGTGTAATTTAGAGAAACGTGGCAGAGCTATTAATACAAATTTGTGAACCATTCTTTTATCGAAAATATTCTCCAAGATGTTTCCTTTAGACGAATATAAATATGATGTACTCGTACATTCTTTATCCCCTTAGAGAGGAGGGTATTTATCATTTGCTACGAGCCAAAAGTGTAACACATCGAAGGAGGGAGCTAAGACTCCAACGGAAATTCGATTTTGGTCAGTTGAGCAATGTCCGTCCGTTTGTCTGTGTGTCTGTGTGTCTTTCTGCTGGCTGGTGCACACGATAACTCTCGAAAGAATTAACCGATTGACTTCAAATTTGGTATGCGGTATAATTTCGCTCTATCTCCGGCTAAGTTGGAAGATGGGCCTTATTGGTCCACTCCTTCTAGTACCTCCCCCACAAAGGGTTAACATTTAGTGAAATATTGATTCTTTAATAACTTCTTTACTACGTACTCGAATCGTTTGAAATTACACACATAGTATAAGTTTATTAGTCGCTATCACCCCAAGAATATGGGCGATGTTGCCACCTAATTTTGGTACATTCAACACAAATGGACCATTTTCCACCGAAAGTTAACTTTTAACATTTTTAATATCAGTGTATACAAATACCTAAAATTTTGTACAGTGCCATGTTTTAATAGTACCTAGAGTCCAGTGAATTATGGGCACAAAAAGGGCATGCCAACGATTTTATCAATTGCTGATATCTCTTAACTGTATGAAATAACTCTTATGGCCATTTCCACAATCTTCTACAGTTAGAGCAAATTTGAGTCCCCTTAGCTCCGCCCTTATATACCATAAGCGGTATAAAATTAAAACTTAACTTCTCTAATACCTTTTCTGCAAGCATGCAAATTTTTCGTATTCGATTTCCTGGTAAAGAAACCGCCAAATTATTTCCATTTTTGTAGTTCCTCCCACTGTGCTTCTGACCGTCCCTCTGTTGTAATAACGTTACAATCTACAATAATTGAGCTAGATGACTGAAATTTGGTCCTCATAATTCTTAGATCTGCAGATAACTTGAGATTGAAAATGGACAACAGTATCTGAAGGCAATTCAATGGTTGCTACATTATTTATGCGAATATAAATAATGCGTTAATGTGCAAAATATACTAAAAGTTAATCAAGTTATACTTTAAATTCGATTAATTACGTTTGTTTGAGTTAATTTAGTATATGTACAGTTTATGTAGCTGACCACTCCTGCCTTCTGGACCTATGGTTTCTTACAGCCAAACCATGACAACTTATTCATATGCCAACATGAAGTCGTTGAGAATTATTTTCATATACGATCTAAATTAGATACACTAAACAACTAATCCATTATGTTGTGATGGATGACTGGATGTGTGTTTGGCTGCCGGAATGAGACATATGTGGGAGACAGTATGTGTGCCTGGTTATTCACACTTTTGTGGGTGTTTGGTTAACAAACATACACGATGCATATAACATGCAAAACGAGCTTCGAAAGCAAGTAGCATTGATGCAAGTGCGTAAGACTTGAGAGAAGAAGGCCGTGAGTTCAAACTCTGGCTAAGGCAAATTTAATTTTTACTTTGTTCAGCGACAATATATAATATTTTTTAAAATAAGAGGCGTGAATATCACTCGGAAAAAGTAAAAAAGATTGATGTAAGAAATTTCATTATTTTGATGTCGTCGAAAATTTTAATAAAATTGACAGTCATCAAATTGAAGAAGATATTCATTAAATCAATTGAATTATTACATCACTTAAATGAATAATAATTGATGCAACTTTTTCATTTTATTAAAGTACGATTTTTCTTTCAGTGTAGCAAATTATATTTAATATCATGCACTAAATTTTTTTTTAAATTGTTTTCATATTTGAAAATCTGTCACGCATCTGGACAAAAACATTATCACCATTTAATAATGTATGTATAAGTAATATGTAGTAATACATGATATTACTGTGTGTCTGAACAATCAGTCATTATACATGACTCGTGTGTATGCCTGTGTGAGAGTGAATGTTAGACATCGATGTAATGTGAAATCTGCACCTACTGGTGTCAGTTTGATGGCTGTTATTTTGTTTCACATTACAACACACTGACATTATGTGAAGGAAAGAAAAAAAAATAGAGTTGCCAACAATTGACTTTGTGTTTCAATGAGTTTGAACGCGGGCATTACTCATACATATGTACATTCCCATATGGACTGTCCTACTTGACAAAATAAAAGGCATACGGACATAGCCGCACACAAATACTGTCACTCATACACGCATAAAAAATACAACCCATCAACGTCACCTAAAATCATGCCGCACACACACACATACATGGATAGATTCAAACTCCTTCTCCATATTCCTCCGCAAGCAATGTCGTCGTACAGAGGGGGGCAATGTGATATGAAATGTTTGCAACTTTTAAGTTTAGTTGCCATTTTTGTAAGATTTTTTCTGTTGCTGTTGTTGTTGGTGTCGAGCTGTTCATTATTTGAATGAAGAATGAGTGACGTGCAAAATGATGTCGTGTTGTTTTGTCGTTGTCGCCGTCATCGTCATTTGTTGTTGCACGTTGTCGGGTCGACCGGGGTGTTGTTGCTGTTGCTGTGTTGTTCAGACAAATGGATCGTTGTCGTCGTCGTTAGTGCAATTGTTTGGTCTGAAATTTGACGAAGACAGAACTGAAAGACATGACATTCATTCAGTTCGGGTTCGAGCCCAAGTCGGAGTTTTACGAGTATTGTGTTCATTTTATTTTCCTGTTGATCATAATCATCATCATCATCAACTTTTATGTTCATTTTGTTGTATGACAAAGATCCCGAGGTTGACTCTTTTTTTGTGGGACTTGTTCTTATTCTGAGATTTTATTCTGTTTTGTCAAAATGACGTGGAGTTGCAATTTAAACAAGGGCAGTAGTATGAAAACTTTGGTAAATAGCATCGAAATAAAAGTCAGAATCGAAAGTCTTTTGAATGTGGAATGATAACTACTCAATGCAACCAATAATTTTTTAAATTTACAATGTTACACAATATATTATGTTTACAAAAAATAATAGTTAAGAATTCAGAATTTTACAGATTTTGATCAAAATTATAGATGACGAGATTATAGTTTAGTCTGTTTCCCCACTTTCCTATAGAAAATCTGCTACTCTAGAATATGTTTCTATTGTCTTGTAACGTTTTTTGTCCTTAGCGTAAGGACATTTGAAATAATAAAAACTGAAACATCAAATTTCAACCTTCCCTCGTAATTTTGTTTAACTTTCCTCCTTGTCGTCATTGTCATTTACAAATTTCTAACTATTAAGACAGCCGCCACCAAGTATTCCCCAAGTTAAGCAGTTTTGGTGCTGTCGTATGTCGTTCATGTTCATCAATGCTTCGCGTCGTTGTTAGGAGTTGTGAAAAGTCAACTCTTTTACAAATCTGCTGGTGCTGTCGTGCTGGAGAAAATTTATTTTCATGTCAGTTACATTATAAATAAATATCTGTACAGAGACGACCAATATAAATTCTCCACGGGTGCAAATAACCAGATATCAAGATCAGGCAGCACAGACGAGCGGACAGACATAGATGTGTTTGCTTAAATGTCGCAACATAGACATTTCTATTGTCGAATTTCATATCACTAGTCGGAAATTCTTTCAAATATTTTCTTTCTTGCACTTTATTCTTTTCTATGTTAATCTTGTGCATAAACTAATCACGTTTGGTCATGCACTTTAGTTGATTCATGATTAAGTAATATATCTTTAATTTGTTGCATTAAATTAGGCAGAACTTTTTTTTTTTGGAACTTTGAAGAACATTTTGTCACACAAATTCATCGAGAATAACTAATACTTAATGACACTATTATGTTTGGTAGTATTGAGGGGTGTTATTTTAGAGTTATAGAATATTAAATTAAAATAAAACCACGAAAAATATGTTGAATATAAATTAAACTGACTTTATTGAATATATAATTTTATGCAATTAGTGTTTACATATCGATACCTCCATTCTAAACTATGCTAAGTGCAAAAAGGTAGTTTTTCAGGAGAGGCGATCAAAGTTGAATGCATTTTTTAAATTTGTGTGAAATTCCTTTGTAATGAAAATCGAATGACCTGTACTGTTTTCTAAATAACTTTTGATTGGGTTGACGGATCGACACCAAATTGATTGAACTGAATATAATTTGGAATACATTCTGCAGATTATCGTTTTCGAACATACATTTATGGAGCAATGACTTCGCCATCCCATAAACAACATCAAACAGTAATTTTCTCTGCTTACTTTAATTTAAATTTCAGCAACTATAAAATACCCCAGTTATTGTGGTAAGAATTAACTTGTTGCAATTTATAATCTCAATTCAACACACTTTAAGTGAAATTTAATATAGATATAGCAGTATGTATGGTAGATTCCGGGTTCATCTTTTGTCAGACTAAATTCCCCGGTTGATAATATCTTAAAGTTTCGTGGAAGTCACTTAGATGACAACCAAAGATAATTCTATGCAGCAAGACATTGTCTTGCTGCAAATCATTGACGATCAATTGATGAACAATGTCATCAATCAAATATACAAGGAACCAGTAAGGAAACCAATGAAATATCCAATGTATACTTCAACTAAAATTTGTTTACTCAATTCACATTTGGTACGTCCGTCACTGCCTCCGCATCATGATCGGAATAAAAAAAATATATATAAATCTGAACCGATTTTCTTCAAATTGGTCCATGAATCAAGAAACTCCTACAGCTTATATAAGGCTAAAGGGTCAAATCGAGCAAAACTCAAATGAAAAGTGCACGGAAAATCCTTAAAGAAACAATATCTTTTTTTTTCAATTTCTTATTCTTTGTAGCATTAAAATTAACTTCAAAAATCATTACAGAGGAAAACAATTTTCATTTAATTTTTTTAATATTGTGGGTCATTACTCCCACCTTTTGTATTGTAATTATTTTGTCCGTTTTAGAAATTCATGGAAATGAAGAGAAAATAAAAACAACACAGAGTTTCAGTTTTAAGTTCAGTTCAGTTTTTATTCAGTTCAGGTTGTTCTTACCGCTTTCGTTTCTGCTGCACAAGTGGAAATTGTGTTGCAGACAGAGCGTCAATTCAGAGTTTTAGGGAAATTCAGCAAAAACAGTAACTGAAATCAGAAAATTAAGATGAAAACTCTTTATCCAAGGAGTGAAAGCTTTTCAGAAGAAGCTCATTGGATAAAGAGTTGTCATATGTACGGACTAGATTACTAATAAATGGGAATTAAAAAAATATTATGGTCACAAGACTGTTACTTTAGCGTATAATTCAAAATAATATAAGTATATATAACCCTTTCACTACCGACGTCCACTGTCGTGGACATGTTTTCAAGGATCCACTGTAGGTAGTCATTGACATTTAAGCTTGTTTTTTCTTTTGAAATGTGTTAACGGTACTCTTTTGATTCTACCAAGCATTATTCGTAAACAAAGCAGTGATTTTAGGCCAAAAGTAATAAATAATAGGATATGTCATCCCGGAGCGATAAGTTGTCAGGTACGAACGAATAGAAATTTCAACGAGTAGGACTTCAAAGAGTGAGTTTTTCCGCGGATTTCGGACCGATTTTCCCGAATTTTTTGTAATTGTCACAATTAAAAAATTAATATTAATCGATTAGTACAAAAAAAGTTCGAACTACGTTCGCGGAACACTGTTTTTTCGCGTGTGACAGTTCATTCCTATTCGTTCTAACTGATAGATTTTGACGTTTCGTCCGGAAGGAATGTCTTCTTATAATCTATTTGTCTTTATTTTAGGCAGCCTTTCACACTTTTTTCTAAAAAGTTTCACGTGAAGCAGATATTTTGAGTTTTAAATAATTGTGTGTGCCTGTTTTGTAAGATAAAGTCACAGTAACAGAGCAGCGATTTTTTTCAAGCATTAGTAAAGCTTACTAGTTATTTTTATCAAAAAACTAAAGTTAGCGTTTAATAGACAATAAAATATTCATGTCCTCTATATTGGACATCAGTAGCCAAGGGTTGCACAATAACTACTGAGCCATTTTTTCCCTTCTAGTGAGACAATGGCCAAGCGCAAAGTTTCGTCTAGCAAGGATTTTTTGAAACACTACAAAATTTATCAGGACTTGAAAGTGAGGAGGATGACGAAGAATTTGAAGTGTTAGAGCAGATTGGAGAGGATTTTGAAGACGCTGAATCTGAGGGAAGTGACGGTGACCCAGGTGATATTGCCGAAACAGACACAACAATCAAGCCGCAGAAACAGCGAAACGAATATTAGTACATACGTTTCTCAACGATTCGTAAGATCATACCGACATCAAACACACACGGGGCAAAATCACCTTTTTTGATATGTTTGAATCGAAAGAAAATATATTTGGAACACAAATTTTTAAATATTATATATTTCTGAGCAAAAAAATTTTATTTGAAAATCAATAAAATGTATTTGGAACGCATATATTAATATATTACAACAAAATTTATTTGCAAACTAAATTTCTCAAATAAAATATGTGTTTAAATACAAATAAAATTATTGCTTAGGAATTTTTCCAAATATATTTTATTTAAAAAAATTTTCAAAACATTTACTGACTTTCGAAATTCAGTTTTAATTTTTCCTTTTTAGACCTCCCAGTTATGATACCATATTAACTTCCATCATTAGTTGTCAATCCTCCAAGTAATTTATTTTAATCCCAGATTATACGATTTCAATTATTATTATTTTACGAACATTTAACATTTCTAAAAAATTAACTTTGAATTACTGAAAAATTTAACACAATTTATGTATTTTCCGAATACTTAAATGCAAATAAATATTTGTTTCGGAAATAATAGTCCCAAATAATAACATATTGGGATGTAAACAAAGATTTGTTTAGAACGACATCTTCCCAAGTATATAATTTTTGTATATACCAACATATAGTATGTTTAGAGCGTACCCTGAATATATATATGTTTCAAGCCGAATATGTTTGGGACAATATACTACAGAAGCGATTTTTTTTCAGCGTGCACACATCCTCACAAGATGAAGATAGGATGGACGAACCGCTGGAGGAATTCAATATAAACAATAAGAAATAAGTCGGTGCCATTTTATATAAGACATAATGATAGACTAATGAACTCTGAATTTGAGAAATCATCTGGACATTCCATAAAGGAGAGCGATTCCCCATTTCAAAGCGTCATTTAAGGGACGTGTTTCGATCAAACAATACATTCGAGGAAAGCCGTGCCCACGTATGACTTCATTGCTTACCAGGGGTCTACAACAGAAATCGAACCCATTCTAATGGAAACATTTGGTTTCAGTGCTACTGTTGTACTGGAGTTAATTAAACGGATTCCCCGAGATGATATTGGGCACAAACTTTATGGATAACTTTTTTACAACATATAGTCTCTTAGAAGTTCTTCACTCGCGAAATATTTTAGAGACTGGAACAATTCGTGTATCACAGTTCAAGAACCCCCCGCTACCTTTGGATTCCGATATGCGTAAAAAGGAACGTGGATGTATAGCTCATGTTATAAGCCAAGATAACAAGATTATTTTGACCAACTGGTTTGACAATAAAGCTGTACCATTTTGCTTCAAACTTTGTAGGTAAATGCATTTCAGACACTGTCCAACGGTGGAAATTGAAAGGCTTGAAGTTGTACGACTATATAACCAGGGAATGGGGGGGGGGGGGGTTGTTGATCTCTTAGATCAGATAATACAATATTATCGCATATTTTTAAAGTCGAAGAATACATTTTTTTGATATGGCAATTGTGGCTAGCTGCCGTGAGTATCGATCTGAAAATGAAATGAATGAAGTGCCTATAAAAGATCAACTAGATCTTCTAGCTTTCAAGAAAATAATCGTACAAACTTTGCTGGTAACTACACAAGTAGCGATGAACAAGCGAGGTCGCCCTTCAAATTCCCATGGATGCTTTCCAGTCAACCAAATGGGTTAAATACAAGGTGGCGCAAAAGTAACCTTTCGATGTTTTTTGGCTGTAATTTAAAAAAAAAAGAAAAACTTTGATTCTTCTTGTGGATTATTTTTATTTGGTCTTTTAATTTTTTTTACATCAAGTCGAGAATATGATGTCATGTAAATGGCCGCCGCCACAGTTGATTGTCATTTGAGCCCTTTTTATGGCATTTTCCATCACTTTGGCCAAAACTTCCGGCGATAGGTCCTCACATTCTTGACGGATATTGTCTTTAAGAGCTGCAAGAGTCTGAGGCTTGTTGACATAAACCCGCGACTTCAAAAAGCCCCACAAAAAGAAGTCTGGAGCGGTCAAATCAGGCGATCTTGCTGGCCAGTGCAAATCGCCAAAACGGGAGATTAGGCGCCCGGGAAATGCATCCTTCAGCATATCGGTTGTGGCACGTGCAGTGTGTGCCGTTGCATCGTCCTGTTGGAACCACATGTTTTCCAATCCCAATTCATCAAGTTGCGGCAAAAAGAACTCGTTGATCATTGCTCTGTAGCGCTCACCATTCACAGTAACCGTTTGGCCCGCGACGTCTTCGAAGAAAAAAGGTCCGATGACTCCTCCAGAGAAAACAGCACACCATACAGTGACTGAGCGGGTGTAATGGCTCTTCGTGGGTTACACGCGGATTTTCAGTGCCCCAGAAGCGTAAATTTTGCTTATTTACGTACCCGCTAAGATGGAAATGGGCCTCATCACTCATGATTATTTTTGATGAAAAATCATCTTCCTCTTGGTGGTGATTAAGGATGGCTTGAGCGTATGTTAGGCGCGATTGGCGGTCAGCAGCTAACAGCTGATGCACCGTCTGGACTTTGGAAACATCTTCAAATCTTGTACCAAAATTCGCTGTAGAGACCGTCGACTGATACCCATTTGCGTGGCACGTCGTCTGGTCGATGTCGACGGCGCTTCCATGACATCCTCGGCTACAGCAGCAATATTCTCTGCAGAACGGCTACTCCGGGGTCTGCCACGCCTGGCAGCATCTCGTGTTGTGCCAGTCTCTTCGAGGCGAGCGGCTAAACGTCGCAGTGTTTCACCAGTAGGCGTTGGACGGCCAGGAAATCTGCGACGAAATTCACGTTGTGCCAAAGTCACCGACGGATTATTGGTCAAATAAATAGTCAGCAATATTCCGCGTTCTGGAGCAGTGTAGCGTAACATTGTTTATTAACGTGTATTTCGCATGTGTTTACTACACAAATGTCAAAACAGAACTGACATTAGGGGCCAATCGCAAAATTTATAGCATTTTCTGATAGGAGGATTACTTTTGCGCCACCTTGTACTATACTAGTCCAACGACCGAGGCTCGATTTGATAACATAGATCGTTTACCGAAATTCGACCAAGCTGAACACGCCATGAGATGTGAATTTAAGGGATATAAGCAGAAAACTCATGTTTACTGTGGAAAATGTAAAGCACACTTAAGCATTCGAAGAAACTTTGATTGTTTCTTTAAATACCAAAAGAACAATAATTAATATTAAAACTTATAATCATTTACAACACTGCAATTTATACTTTTATTGATATTTATGATTACATCTTATACACGAGTTGACTACCAATGTCCACTACAGTGGACATCTTGGTGTAGCCACGCCCACTTAGGTAGGCACAAAAAAATTGATTCACATTGTTTTTTAGCTGCTAAGCAACTAATAAAACATAGCCAATAAATTTTAACATACCTAGTATTAATTCGGTAGTGAAAGGGTTAATAATAATTAAGTTAAACAATTCAGTTTGTCTTAAGATTAAATGATGATGTTGAATTCAGTTCAACAACCATTTTCAATAGATTTGGCTGAAATTTAAGCGATTATTCTATTTATTACTTTAAATCGTCCCTATAGAAGATGGGGTACCCATATCAAGTTACAATGACTTATCGTCTAGATATTATGCTGAAATTTATATTTTACATTGCCTAAAATCGTTTCTAGTAAAAATAGGGCACTTCGGTCCAGATTTTAATATAAATAAAGAAGCCTTTGAGGCAATGTAGGAACAAGATTAAAATAATAAATATTTTTTGCAATATTCAGGGAATCGACTTTCTGCTTTTGTAACTGCCCTAGAAGATAATGTATTTAAGGCCGGACGAAGGCCGTTAATGCTATTCGAAATAATACAGTCATTAAAAAAAGAGCCATCGACATTAAATGATAATATATGTTCACTAATAAAATGAAATATTTTCATTGTTACATAGATATATTACATTCATGAAATGACTCATTCAATAAAACTATTTCATTGAACTAATGTCATTTTACATTACTAAAAACACTATCCAACAAAATTTTTGTCGACGAGCTGTGCATAACATTTTCGAGTGAAATATGGTGTCCGAAACACCAAAAAAATATTCAAAAAATTTTTTACTTAAATTTTTTTTAAATTGGTTTTTAATTTATTTGCCTTTATTTTTTGTAGTATAAACACGATAAAACCAGGTTACTCTATAAATTAAAGAAAATTATGATACTACAAATGTTAATAATGACACTTTTACGTGGACGCAGAGTAACTGTCGTTAAAACTATTAGATAAAAATGATTTAAAAAAAAAACAAAAATGTTTGTTCCATTTTCGAACGCTAGCATCCTAACGAAGAAAACGATGCCTATTTGAAGAAAATTTAGGAAAAAATGTAGAAATTTTAGCATTTTTGGTACAAATAAAATAATTTCAATATAATCCGTTTTTTATACCCTTACAATTGTTAACAAATTAATATATCAGTGTTGGGGGCCCAAAATGTAAAACATGGATGTAGTGACCTAAGAGACCCCAAGAAAATTTTGCGGAAATCCGTTTTGGGCCATTTCAAGTCATTTGAGCAATGTCCGTCTGTCTATATTTTGTGTCAATATATTTTTCTATCTCAGGCTAACGTCAAAGATGAACTATGTTGGTCCACTCCTTTGGGTACCTCCCCCATGAAGAGTCAAAATTTAGTGAAATATTGATTATCTCATAACTTCTATAATACTACTCAGAATATTTCACAATTCCACAAAAAGTATTAGTTTCTTGGTCGCTATCATCTTGAGAAAAATGGGCGAGTTGCCACGCCCCCTTTGGGTACCTCCCATACAAATGGACCATTTCGCACAAAAAGTTAGCGGCCTATAACTCAATTGCAGACCATAAAAATTCTTGAAATTTTATGTAGTTTAAAGCCTTTACAGTAGCTATAGTCAGGTGCAAAATGGGCGTTATTACCACGCCCCTTTTGGTACATACCAATGGACCATTTTGCACCAAAAGGTAACTGATAATAACTTTGATTCCTGCAAATACAAACACTTGCAATTTTGTACAGTGTAATGTTTTTATAGTACCCATAGTATATAAAGAAATGGGTGCACAAAGTTTTTTGTTTTTTCAATATGGGGTATAATTTATATATTTATCCATAGAATTTTTGCAAATAGGCATTGTTTTCTTCGTAGGGGTTCTAGCTTTCAAAAAATTTAACAAACAGTTTTTTTCTATTTTTAAAGATATTTTCGTGCCAGCAAAAATCGAGTTTTTAAAAAACAATAAATTTTTCTAATTATTTTAACGACAGTTACCAAGAATCCGTTTTTACGTGAAGGTGATTCGGAAGCCCTCATAATTTCCTATAATTTAAACTGTATCCTGGCTGTATCGAGCTTATACTTATAAAAATATTGTCAAATTCCTAAAGAAAAAAAAAACATTACCATGAAAAAGGTTTTGTTTTTGTTTCGTGAAATAGTATGCCTTAATCTATACAAAAAAAGGTTTTAGGTCTCGAACAACTGTAAGTATTTGAGGACAACTGTAAGTAAATTAAAAAAATATTTATTTTCATCAATGATATACGTTTCATTCCCTTAATGATACTAGTTGAACCGCAAAAATGTATCGTAAGAAAGTTTTGTAGTTTTATTACAAAGGATTATTTTGGTATTCAAAGAAAAATGCCATTTTTTGCGATAAATGATCGGATGTTTATTTCATAATAAAGAGGAAGGTATGCCGTTAATAATGAAAAACAACATCAGTCAAATGACCACCACGACTACGCTTACAGGACCATATCCTTTTCATGAAATTTTCCATAACCAAATCGCAAAGTGGCTGCCCTATGTCCTCGATAGCCTCACGAATTCTATCTTTGAGGTCTTGAATCGACGCTGGGCTGTTGGCGTAGACCTTATCTTTCACGTGGCCCCAAAGGAAGAAGTCGCAAGGTGTTAAATCACAAGATCTCGTTGGCCAATTGTGATCACCTCTTCGAGAGATAACACGGTCCGGAAACTTTTCCCGTAACAGAGCAATAGTTCCGTTGCTTGTGTGGCACGTAGCGCCGTCTTGTTGAAAGTAAACGTTGTCCAGATCAATACCATCCAACTCCGACCATAACAAATCATTAATCAGCGCAATCCATTCACCGTAACTGTTGATCCAACCTCATTTTCGAAAAAGTAAGGTCCAATGACCTATGATCCAATGATGGATAGGCTTCTCAACAATAACTCTTGGGTTTTCCGAGCCCCAGATGCGACAATTTTGCTGTTGACGTAGCCACCGAGGTGGAAATGGGCGTCATCAGTCCAGATGATTTTTCGATGATTTTCGAATTTTAATAATTTCAATGCGTTGTTGAATCGTGCATCGTTCCATTTTTAGTAATGGCGCAGTTTCTACTTGTCAATTGTCAAAGAATAAAAGCTTCAAAAGTGACAGCTACCGAAATACCGGGTGATTCAAAATAACACCTCGTTTTGGAAAACCCGTTACATGTAACGAAATGTAATGTAACGAAAGTGACTTTAACGAAAGCGAAAGCGAATATTGAACTATATTTCTGGCGAATGCGAAAGCGAATAGTGAAATATGTATTTTTGCGAAAGCGAATAATAATTTTACCCTTTTGTACCAACAAAATTAAGGAACTAAATTGATACTTTTCCAGGATATTCATGTATTAAGAATTTTTTCCATATATTTACCTCCTGTTACCACAAGGACAAGCATATTTTTCAACGAATAAGTAGATATAACACTTTTAACAAATGGAAGCGAATACTGAAATATATTTTTGCGAAAGCGAATGCGAAAGATCCAAAGATGGTTTTTGCGAAAGCGAATGTTAAAATGATGCGAAATTTAGTTACATCCCTACATCCGACTGGTGAAAACACTCGGCGGAATATTTAGGATTTTGGTCAATATCCGTCTTGAGCATAGTCCTTAATCCGAATTCATACTTATATATCTTTTTTCAATGTAGTTTTATTTTGCCATGACTCTATTTCATACTTAACATTATTTCTTTATTTTGAACTAATTCATGTTAAACATTTTTTGCATTAAAGTGACTTTTCATTACATCAATGTAAACACAGTAAGGTAGCGGTTACATTGATGATATGAAGCTTTTTTCTTTCAGTGCATTTGAAAACTAAATATGTAAGTGTAAAAAGTTATAAATAATGTCTTTAGCAAAATCAAATGGAAGCGTATACATATCGATACCTCAGTTCTAAAACATTCTAAGTCGACTTAGCATAGTTTAGGGAGATTAATTTTTAATTTCTAAATATTCCAAAAAATTATTCAGTCAAAATTTGGTGTTTATCCGTCAACCCAATCAAAAGTTATTCACAAAACAGTGCAGGTCATTCGAATTGCACTATAAAGGAATTCCACACAAATTTAAAAAAATCATCAAACTTTGATGGCCTCTCCTGAAAAACTACCTTGTTGCACTTAGCATAGTTTATAATGGAGGTATTGATCTGCAATTGGGTTAATCCGAAGTTTCCAACACAATTTATTCCACGCTGAGAACAAATTAAATTTTCGAAAAGAAATTTTTTTGGGCCACAATGAAATTAAATTGTTACCATTGCTAAATGAACACTGTTTGGCTGCTGTTCATGTCAATTATCTGCTTTTTGCATTAATCATTTGAAAAATAACAATTTATATTTGAAAAAAAGAACCATCCAACTGTGTTTTTGATACAAATCTAAATATGTGTTGGCGAGCTTTACCAGCAGTATTCCCTCCTCCCCATGCACAGTCTGAGAATCCACTATTTATATTTGGCATTGAACTTGAAACTCTTCACTTTCAATTTTTATAAGTAAAAAAAATGTTTTGCTGTGGTTGTTTGTTATTTTTTTTTTCATATGATTGTAATTAAAACATTTTTTTTTAATTTGGCATTCAATAGATTTGATTGAAAACATGTTAATAAGACAACACGGAAACATGGGGATGACTAATGAGGTAAAATGAGAAAAAAATTCGCAATAAATGGTACAGGCAAAAACTAAGACAATTCATGTTCGAAGCCAACAAACTAAAAACAGTTTTTGCGAGACATGAATTAGTTAATTATTCAATAGTACAATATTAAATTGTACATCTATTTGGGATATTTGTACGACAACGATGATGCTGTGATGTTTTGAGACGAAGACCTTGTCTAGAAATTGTGTTAAAAATAAAATATGTTTTTTTTCTGGTATTCTGGCCAATTGGTTTTTTGACCTGGGATAGTCAGCTGTTAGTAGTTAGAAGGAAGTATTATAGTTTTAATAGAAATGCTTAGCAGCGGCACATATGTAAATCAGTCTAAAGAACAGCCCGACTGAATTTTTATTGGATAATGGCCGATGTTTGTCTCCGGCTAACAGTTGACCTTCGCCCGAATTCATACCTATGTTTTCGTTATTTTAGATTTATGAACTGTAACAAATGTGGGTTACAGTTGGTGAAAGCAAGCATCCTAACGAAGAAAACATTTCTATTTGAAGAAAACATATGGGTAAATATAGAAATTATAGCACTTTTGGTAGAAATAAGAGAATTTTAACATAATCCGGTGTTTATAGCCTTAATATTGTGAACAAAGGTATATATCAGATGCTGCGGGCCAAAAGTGTAACACATCTAAGGAGTGACCTAAGAGACTCCAAGAATCCGTTTTGGGCCATATTTAGCCATTTTAGTAATGTCCGTCTGTCTGTCTGGCTTGTGCACACGATAACTTTCGATAGGATTAACCGATTGACTTCAAATTTGGAATGCGTCAATATTTTTTTTCTACCTCCGGCTAAGGTCGAAGATGGACTATGTTGGTCTACTCCTTGGAATACCTCCCACACGAAGGGTCTAAATTTAGAGATGTACTGTATTAGTTCCTTGGTGCCTTTTGGTACCTCCCATACAAATGGAGGTATTTTTGCACAAAAATTAACGGCTTATAACTTTGATTCAAGTCCACACAAATGCCTGATTGACATTTTGTGAAGTGTTATGCTCTTATGATACCTACAGTTCCTATGGTTCTTTTGGTACCTCCCATACACATGTACCAAAAATGTTTACATTTTTATAATTTTTATAAGATTTTATAACATTCTCATCAGTATTTTAATTTTATTTGTCAACAATTCGACATTCTTTCAACAACCATTTCAAGGCAATTGCGTTAAAGAATTCTTTTCAGCCAATATTCACAAAAACAATCTATACTCACACATATACATATGTACGTGCGCCCATGCATATAAACAATACCTATAATTGTGAAAAATATATACGATTTTTTATAAATACTGTTTTCGCCAAGATTTTGTTATTCTGGCTCTCTTTCCCTCTGCGATAACCTTGAAATGACCAGACGAAGAAAAACAATCGCCAAGGAATTTTTTATATGCATTCAATTAATGTGTCTTATACTAAAATTGAAGGTTGTCAATTTATAATAAATTTTAAAAATTATTCTTAAGCGAAAATAAAAAAATCTGTGACGCAGTCTGGACAAAAATCAAATCACATAATATTGATTGAAAATCAAATTATGTATATGTATGTATATTGTTGTTATCCATAAGACAATAAATCAAAAAATTTCAAAAAATATAAAATGGCAGAGAATCGACTTAAGATGACGATGATGATCATTATGCTGCTGGGGCTGACTATAAATTGTATGTACGGGAAAAATGGAAGAAAAATATTCTCATAAAACATCTTAATCGTAGATGGACGGTTGGCGGGGTGGCTCATCATAGTTCGGCTATGAGTGAGTCGATCGATGACTATAGAAATCGTTCGTTAGTAGACAAATCTCAATATGTTTGTCAATTTTTATGACATTGTGAGGTCATTCAATTAAGCGGCTTAAGATCAAAAGGCCGTTTAATGTTTCGCTGTTGTTTCTGTTTCGATTTTAGCCGGGAGCATACAACAAAATGTTTTTCTCTATTTCTCACAAAAAAGATATCAGCGGACAGATATAGCAGCAGCAGCAGCAGCCGAAAGCAAATGATTTCTGGCAACTGCCATCATCACAGACGGACGTACAAGCAGCAACATATGACATGACCGGTGAGACAGCCAACCAACCAACGAGATGGCCATAATCTTCTTGCATAGAAGAGGCGATTTCATCAACACTGTTGCTTTTACTCGAAACAACAATGTTTTCTCAAGTTTTTTTTTATTTTGTCGATCATTTAATATTTTTTGTTATGTTTTTGTATTTTTTTCTGCATCTGCTCAATATCAAGAAAAAAGGCTCAATTTGATATTAATGGATTTTTGTCGAGATCCAAGAGCGGCTTTTGTCTAACCAACAAAGGCTTAGTTTCTGCGCCAACTTATTAGATCTCATCGTCTAATGGTCTGTTAGATGTCATAAAAGTTGTTAATGTCCATTCGGTTGACAACTATCATTTTGGAAAGAGGAAAACACATACATATATACACAGACAAACAACCTAAAGTAAAATGAAATGTTGTTTGAAATAGAATTAAAAAAACGTTTACAACGTTGTCTTTTTATGGACGAAACATAAGATCGGCTCTGCTCGGTTTATGACAAGTAATAATTTGTATCCACATTCAAATACAGATGCTGGAAAGGCGATCATATATGAATGAGGAATGGGTCAGAATATTTAATATCGACCTATGTAGTTTATTTATTTATTTATATGAATTACAATACAAAGTAAATTTATATTCTAATTTTAAGGTCCAGGGAAAGGCCGGGTTACAAAGACCATATGGCTGAATTTTGCAGCGACAGACCAGAGCCTCTGGTGGGAATCGAACCCACGACCCCCAAACTCATAGGCGAGTACGCTACCAACTCGCCTACTGGGGCGCTCCATGTAGTTTATTTTGGCTAAAATGTTTATAAGCAGTTACAGATAGGTAAAACAAGATCTCGCTATCATTTCTTTAAAAAAAATTTTTTTGGAAAAGTTTTGTGGGCATTTTAATTTTTGAATAAATTAAAAAAATCAGTTTTTGTGTTTTACGAAATTTGTAATTGCTCTCGAACGGCTGAACAGATTTTTGCAAAGTTTACTTTGTTGTAAAGAGGACAAAATGGAAAATAAAAAAAAAAATTACGAATGTTTTTTTTTGGAAGAAACCTTTGTAGAAAAAATTGCTCCCCCTCGATTTTCTTTTCACAGAATATTCGTCGCACTCTCACAAATCCAGAACAGTAATTTTTGGGAGACTCAATATTTGTAAAAGTTATGGACTAAATACCAAGACTGGTCTGGAAATTTTCGTCTGTTTTTACAAAAAACTGCACAGTGATACGAATTACAAAAGGAGAAATAATTCGACCGTTTCTTAACCAAACAAACGATTGCGACAAAACTTGGCATGGAAGATGAAGAGGTGTTAGAGAAGATACGTTTTATATTTGGGACCGCTACGTCAGACAGGGGCGGAGCTAGAGGGCCTGAAAGTTGGCCACATTGGGTGAAGAAAACGTTCAAGCGCGTGTAACTCGTGTTTCTCTTCCGATTTATAAAATGTTGTGTGTTCTCTTTATGTGTGTTCTGCTAACTGAGGTATACAAAAAACTTTTTACACCTATGAATTATCTCGTATAGTTACCGAGATATCTGCAATTGAAAATACAATAAATATCGGAGCACAATATGCACCGATTTCATCCGTATCAACATGCCTGGATGGACAATAAAACTTCTTATATGAGGAAAAAAAATTTACAAAAGTCGGATTTTTTTTTGAAAATATAACTTCAAGTGAAACCAATTTTTTTCGTATAAACATTTTAGCCAAAAATAAACTAGAAATACAAAAATAATAAACCAGCTCCGAGGTGTTTAGAACAAATGATCTAAAAATGTGCTTAACAATTTAGAGACATTCTCCCAACTAAAGATAGAAAGACCTTACGATTTTTGGAAATTGTGCTTTTTCTTGATGTAGTTAAGTAACCCTTCATATACCTCTCAGCGAAAATTCATATCAATTTTATGAAAAGCGGGGAAGTTAAAGACCAATACCGCAAAAAAAACGACTCTAACTCATACCGAAGAAAATATGAAAATATAAAGACCTCAACTCATATTCCAAAAAATAACAAATGCATATACATCACTTAAATTGTTAAGCAAGGTCCGATCTATTCCTAAAGTATATGGTTTTATGTCGTTCCGAAGATGTGCCAACTGTTTACTTTCAACCTTTAAGAGGGGCGAAATAACAAAAAATGGAGATTAACTGAAAAATGTTAACTAGTTTAAAAAAAAAAAAAACGTTTATCATATCTTAAAACAATATAAAATTCTACATCACTAATGGAAATTTTAAAGTCATATGTATCTTACTTTTACAGTAGCAATGCCTTTAAGTTTAAATTTTTTGATTTTTTCATGAACATTTGATTTTTTCGTGAACGTGTGCTTAACAATTTAGAGACATTCTCCCAGCTAAAAAATATAGAAGCTATTAGCTTAAAATAGAAAGACCCCATCTTACGATTTTTGGAAATTGTGCTTTTTCTTGATGTAGTTAAGTAACCCTTCATATACCTCTCAGCGAAAATTCATATAAATTTTATGAAAAGCGGGGAAGTTAAAGACCAATATCGCAAAAAAAACAACTCTAACTCATACCCAAGAAAATATGAAAATATAAAGACCTCAACTTATATTCCAAAAAATAACAAATTCATATACATCACTTGTTAAGCAAGGACCGATCTATTCCTAAAGTATATGGTTTTATGTCGTTCCGAAGATGTGCGAACTGTGTACTTTCAACATTTAAGAGGGGCGAAATAACAAATAATGGAGATTAATTGAAAAATGTTAACTAGTTTTTTTAAAAAAAACGTTTATCATATCTTAAAACAATATAAAATTCTACATCACTAATGGAAATAATACATTTGGCACATTTTAATGCTTAATACACTTTTTTCATACGTACAAATTAATACTTTTTATGGAATCTTTCAAAAAAAACATATTACCAAAAGCCTTGTAGAAATAATTTTTAAATTTTTTTTTTTAAATATGTCTAAATTTGGACTATGTTCAAAATATATTTGAATTTTTAAATGGAATAGGGTAAAAAAATCTAATAATTAATGACGAACACGGTTCCATTCATCATGAGAATGAACGTCTTATTCACCCTTTAACGGCAACGTCAACGGCTACAGCAAAACAAAGTAAGACATGCGACGTTGTTATGCAGAAGTATTGAATACTTCTCGAACTGCAAGAACTGTTCGAACTCGAATACTAAGAACTGCATTTTGAACCGAACTGCACAACTGAACCTGGCAAAACATTCAAGTAATTTTATTTTCCATGCCGTTCTTAATGGTCTAAAACCAGAAGAATATGTATTGAAATTTTTAAAATTTAAATAGTGGGGGGCATGAATTTGTCGTGGTGATGAATGGAGTTCGTCGTGGTGATGAATGGAATTCGTCGTGGGGATGAATGGAGTTCGTCGTGATGATGAATGGAATTCGTCGTGGGGGTGAATGGGATGCTTTGTGGCGATGAATGAGTTCAGTCTGTTGGCAAATACATTACCTGATGAGATTATTTTTGATTTAAAATATCAGAAGTAGTGAATACTTCTCGTTCGCCTTTCTTGATAAGAACTCCGTTTCTAACCGAATAATCACAACTGAACCTGGCAAAGCAGTCAGACGATTTTATTTTTCATGCCGTTTTTTGTTGGTCTAAAACCAGAAGAATATTTATTGAAATTTTTAAAATATAAATAGTCGGGAACATAATTCGACGTGGTGATGAGTGGAGTTCGTCGTGCTGATGAATGGAGTTCGTCGTGGTGATGAATGGAGTTCGTCATGGTGATGAATGGGATTTGTCGTGGTGATGAATGAGATTCATCGTAGGGATGAAATGTGATCATCCTGAGGAAGAAAGTTTTTGGAAACAGAGATTCGTCATGGTGACGAACAAATTCATCAAGACGATTATTTCGTACGTTAAATAATCGTGATGATGTACAAATTCGCCGTAATGACGAAGCTTTTTCTATCCGTCTATTAAATAATTACGATTTTCTTGGAATGTGCCTTTAGTATTTGGCTTTACAAATGTTGAAAATTTCACTTGGACGTAGAAACAAAGTTTAGTAACTGTCCTTAAAACAATTAGAATTTTTTGCTGGCACGAAAAAAACCTCAATAATTAGAAAATAATTGTTTGTTCCATTTTTTGAAAGCTAATATCCTAATGAAGAAAACAATGCTTCTATGAAAAAGAACTGTGGATAAATGTAGAAATTATAGCCCTTTTGGTAAAGTAAGAGAATTTCAACAAAATCAGGCCAAAAGTGTAACACTTTGAAAGCATGACCCAAGAGACCCCAAGAATATTTGGCGGAAATCCGTTTTGTGCCATTTGAAGTCATTTGAGCAATGCCCGTCCGTCCTTTTGTTTTTCTTACCTGGGCGCACGATAACTTTCCATAGGAGTATCCGATTGACTTCAAATTTCGAAATGTATTTATAATTTGTTTAGAAATATATAATACTCAACAATTTATGTTCTAAGCATATATTTCTCAAATTTAAACATATCAAAAATGGCGATTTTCCCCGGTGTAAGGAGTAAAAAATCAGTAAGGAAAGGCTAAGGTCGGGCGAAGCCAATTATGTATATAATACCCTAGACCACCTTGTTAGAGCAGCATATACGTAGTTATAGTTGACATAAGTAGGAAATGATTACCTTTTACTCGTACATCTAAATCTAAACCGAATTTCTTCAAATGGGACAATTTCCATAATAATGAAAATCTAGGATATACACTATATACTCGTACCCTGCTAAATATGTCAAATACAGCTTCCATAGCTCTACAAGGCGAAATCGGCAGAAACATATATACATATGTATATGG
Organism: Eudasyphora cyanicolor; assembly: GCA_963930755.1. NCBI lineage: Eukaryota > Metazoa > Arthropoda > Insecta > Diptera > Muscidae > Eudasyphora > Eudasyphora cyanicolor. Next base: position 167,129,464 of record OZ005736.1, on the reverse strand, counting down.
GGCAATATCCAAATCTGAACCGATTTTGAACAATTCCAATAGGGTTCCTCCATGGTGAAAAAGTATTTAGTTGGAAATCTGCTACAAAACAAACTTATAACCCCCCGTACCATAATGTGGAGTATAATAACTAACGAACAAACTGGTTGCCTGAAGTGAACAAAATGTATTTGTAGGATAGGGTACGTAATTTCCAAAAAATAGCAGTTTTTTTTATAATTTGCGATTACATGTGGAAAGAATTGACTTGAATAGTTTAAAGTGAAGCAACCTGCTCGGAGTCGGAGTAGAATCATTTTCTTTCATCAGACTCCGGGATTCGGAGCGAAGTAATTTTGTCTCGACTCCACAGCCCTGGAACTAACTATTGCAACTATTGCAAAATACAGACAGTCGATGTTGGAATTTTTAAATTTATTTGCACAAATCGATGAAAAACAGTTAGATTAGAAAGCTCATAAAATAGTTTGTAGATTCATTCAGCCGTTTCAGAGATATGGGGCTTCAAAGTCGAAGTTGTGTACCTACATATACATATTTATCACATCAAATAATTAAAAATTTGTATGATCTTTAAAGAGTTAAAATTTGTATTTATTCATAAATAATTGCAAAACATGTATCTTGTTGTTGTACAAAAAATTTTCTGCAATACGACAAAATAATTTTTTGGTCCAAATATAACTCATATAGAAAGTACCGTTAGGATAATTTGTGTGTACAGAAAAACACGCTTGTTTTTTAAGTGGACCCTTTTTGAGTGGACCAACAAGACAATTTATAACGACATTTCACCAACGATATTTTTTGATTTTTAGCTATAATGTAGTAGTTAAGGTAAATAAATTCCAGCACCCAATATTTGCCAACAATAAATATTTTATTTATTTATTTATATGAATTACAATACAAAGTACATTTATATTCTAATGTAAGGTCAAGGGAAATGCCGAGTTACAAAGACCATATGGCTAAATGTTTGCAGCGACAGACCAGAGCATCTGGTGGGAATCGAACCCACGACCCCAAACTCATAGGCGAGTACGCTACCAACTCACCTACTGGGGCGCTCAATAAATATTTTAATTTGTTATTTTTTCGAGAAACTTTAGTTGTACGTATCTAAACAAAATATTTTAAGAATCAAAATTTTGAAAAAATTGTCAGCTCGAATTGAATTAAAATCGAAAGAAATTATATTTCTGACAATAAAATATGCCGCATATTACCTTTTGAAGTAATTTTTGCACTATTTGCATATATTACTAGCAACTACTCCAAAATTATATTTTAAGGATAATTGAATCCTTACTGCAAATTCGGCGATCACATGCTTTAATGTAAAACAAATTAGAAGTATACTGAGCAAAAATTGGATGAATTCCGTGGGCAGTTTTAGAAAATATTGTAGTTTTGCATTTCAGGATATGTGGGCGTGTTTCTTGACGGATTTGGTCCAAAGTTAGTTTTTACCTTATTTTGCTTATAAAAATTACTTATGCAAAATTTCGATGATCTACATCTACTCCTTCCATTTTTGGCCAACCGTACAGAGAAATCACGACACTGTGAGGCGTTGCCATAACAGAGTGAGGTTTGCGGTGCTGGACCGGCTCCAAATCTGATGCGTGGACGATGAAGTCGACTATCAGCTGTTGTGACTTCAACAATAGGTTTGGGACAATTTACTACAGAATTTGTTTTTTCAACGTGTAGGTATATAGGTAAAATAAAAATAATAATTGGACTCTTTAAAATTGAATATTTACTTTTAACGATTGCTTTTATAACATTTGTTTTCAATATAACCTAAAATGTCATCATTACGAAACTACTCTTCCTATGGAATAGAGTTGTATTTTTATAATTTTATTAGCGTCAGTTAAACAGCAGTTATGACCGGCTAATGTTGGTTTCCTGTTTTATGACAACGCTATTATTATTTATTACTCATCGAGAGCTAGAATGTTTAATGTCAGAAATATCTAAAACTAGGTTGCATTTTAATGACAATTTCGTATTTCTGTTTCTTTTCAGGTAATATATTTGGGAAAGTTCGTCATTGGATTATGAATAATTAGATTGGTAAGATCGAAAAATTTTTGAATTGTTTGTTCCCCATCACTTTAGTTATCATGGGAAAAGGAGAATCGTATAGTTAAATCTAAATCTTTTATAGGCCTATGAATGGTGCTCATATTTTATATAAGAGCTAGGAGAGACAAACTATTGAAAATTTAAATTAATTACGACATTGAGGTAGCTTTTAAAAATTTGTTTGTAAACCTATTTGAATATGTAAACCTATTTGTATAATACTTAATATTGTTATGTTTACGCTAGATTACTGTCATGTGCAATTTTTGGTGTATGGATTTAGGGTGTCTCAAAAAAATGTTTTTTATTTAGTGCAATCAGTAAAAAAACATAGGCCGTGTATGGATAACAATTATAATTAGTTACAAAAGTACACAATTTGGAATTTTTTTCTTAAAAATACCATGGACTAACTTTTTTTTTGTTTGTGGCATTTAATTGTCCTTGCAAATTCAAACATTTAATAATACATGTTCTATGATAACATGTTTCGAAATAAATGTTACACGCTGGAATTCAATTTCGACAGATGCCGACTTAAGGAGTACTACAAGTAGAACTTTAATAATAACGCGAGTATTTGGGGACAAAATGGAACATTTGGGAAACATAAAAAACTGAAAATAATAATTAAAATATAATGATAATATTTATATTTAAAAATAAGTTTCTGTTTCAACATTTTCGTTCAAACCATTCTTCTAGCTTCAATCTTTTGAAAAGTCTTTCAAAAATGCCGATCAATCTCCACCTTTTTGTTTTCGAAAAACGTCCATATTCAATTTGCCCGCAGCAATCGAATGACATCAGTGGCTGATCATTTTTCTGCTGGTTTGAGATGCCACAAAAAATTAGTTCATTTCATGAAGAAGACATAATAAATCAAATTTATTATATATATTCATGCTGGAACTAAAGGTATAATTAAGTGACTAATGATTGGCAGATACAGTCACACAAATAGAAACCGCAAAACAGAGAAGAAATTCATTCAAAGTTTCCAAAAACAAAAATACAAAAACTAAAATGCTGAACTCATAATCATAGTTAAAATTTCCTGTTGTGGATCATTAATATCCAAAAAAGCAGCAAAAACCCTGTGGTATTTACAGCTTGAAGGAGAGAAAAAACGGAAACGACAGATTAAAAGTCACACAAAAACGCACTCATGAAAAGTTTGAATCCGTCGTCGTTGTGTTGTTGGTGCTGTTTCTTTTTTTTTTTGATAAAAACTGATTTATTAAATGACAGCTCGAGGCTAAAACTAAAATATGGTGACTAATTTTATTTGCCAAGTTTTGAAGAAAACCGAATTGACTTAACTAATACAAATGTTTGGAGGCATGTGTGTTGGCCTCCTCTGTCTCCATGTCTCCCTGTCCCTCCGTCTGTCTATCTGTCTCTCCACCTGGGGGACGAACAAATGTCGAAAGCCATATGGGCTCTGCTTTAGCATTTTCTGTGGATTTATTTAAGAAATCATTAAGATTGAATCTACAAGTCGAAAAATTTACAAAAGTCAACAACGACATCGAAATGATGGATTATCAGTCGAACTACAACAAACTGTAATTAACTTTTTTTTCCCCCATTCGTTCACGTGGAGAAGACCTAAGGCTAATATCTACAAACTCAATTTAGGAGACATATTGTCGTCTATTTCTGAGAAAAATGCCGCTACAGCGACATGTGGACAGACAGTTGGACAGTTCTTCTCCAATGGGCCGCATCATAACACGACTTAGCGTCTAAGACGAGTACGAATATTTCCACATTTTTATTTCATTTGTAATTTGATTTGAAATCAGCCAGATGTGCGCGCCTGCTCACTACTGTTCCGTCTCGACCTTTTTTTTCTTATGATAAATTTATGTGGCTACCGAAAAACGACTTTAATCGCAACAAATTAAAACACCCCAGAAATAGTCCAACCAAGTGCCCTCCACGCTCTAGCAGCAGATAAACAAAATCAGTGTTCGAAATCTATAGGAAATTCTGAAAACTCTTAAAAAAGGCAATAAACTATCAAAAACCGATCATAAGAGCCTTAGCGTTTCCATGCAAATGTATTACAAAGTTTCAATTAATTAATTTCGATTTTCTGGATTTAAATTTTTTTCTTTAAAGGTATGTAATGGATGCGCAACTTGGGGAGGATAATAGGGGGCGCACAGTGAAACAAAGTGCACAAATATAAAACCGATTAAAAAATATATTTCAGTTATTTATTTTGAAATTAGTGAGGGAAGACTAAAGTCGCGGGTCGATCCACCAGTATTTGTCAATCATTACATGGTGGAGTGCTAGTTTTAAAAAATATACGCGGATATTTAAATGTTCCCATTTAAAATCGGGTAAATTTTGTATTGCATATAACTACAGTACGTATGCTTCATGTTCTGCAAAAACATTTGTTGAAAGTATCACTTTCACATAGAAACAGAAGTTTAGTAACTGTTGTAAAAAAAAGTATAGCTTCTTTTTATACCCCCATTATTGTGAACGGGTGCACATATCAGTTGCAGCGGGCCAAAAGTGTAGCACATTGAAGGAGTGAGAAAAGAGATGCAAAGAATATTTGGCGGAAATCAGTTTTTGTCCATTTTAAGTAATTTCAGCAATGTTCTTCCGCCCGTCTGTCTGCCTGGATGCTGAGAACTATAACGTTCGATAGGAGTCACCGATTGACTTCAAATTTGGTACGTGTTAATATTTTTTTCTATCTCGGACGGACGGTCAAAATATACTTGGGGTCTCTTAGGTCACAGCAATCATTTTTTGCGATATTTTTATAATGTTTTTTTTTGTCCCAGCAAAAAACGATTTTTTTAAAAAAAAAAGTTTAATTGTTTTAGCGACAGTTTTTGAACTTCTTTTTCTGCATGAAAGTGATAGTCTTTTTTAAATTACAGATTCTTAAATTACAGATTTCCTGTAATTTAAAGGTTATCCCGACTTTATCGAACTTATACTTCAAAAAAAATGTGGCACGAAATCGGAATTTTAAGAAAAAATTAAAAAAATACTCAGCCATAATTTATTTGGTTTAAGATATGTAAATAACAAATACAAACAAGTAAGGGCGTTAAGTTCGGCCATGTCGAATCTTTTATACCCTGCACTATGGATTGCATTCAATTTGATTACTGGATATATCTTTGGATATGGAGCAAATCTTGAAACGATTCTTTTGTAGAAGCAAATTGAAAAAAACGAACGCTGCAATTTTAGCCAAATTTTAGGCCGCAAATTCTTGAGCCAAACCCTTCACGTGAAAAATATGTGATTTTTGGCTTAAAATAGCATATTTGAGATCTTCATCTACACGGCGACTACAGCTAAATAAAATTTGATTTTTATAAAAATATATGGAGATGAATTCTTGACAAAATATAATACAAACTGAAAAGGTTCTGCAAAATTTTTTAGAAAATGCGGTGTGTATGGCTTAAATAAGCCTTTTTGGTAGCGACATCTATAGGTGGACTATAACAATATATGAACTGATTTAAAAAACTCTGAATTCTTGTCTTATTAATTCAGTTAAAAGCAGGGTTACCATAGGTCCTCCTTTAGGAGGACATGTCCTCCTTTTTAACAAGTGTCCTCCCGTCCTCCCTCCCTTTTCAATAATGTTGGTTTTGTCCTCCTTTTGTTACAAATTCTACTTTTTCACAAACAGTAAACCTTCAAATGAATTACACTCGCCATTACTTTCAGTACAAAGTTAGTGAGTTTGACAATGTTAATGCCCCAATACATTTATCCACCTTTCAAAGGATGTGGTATATATTCACTTCGTTTGTAACACCTATAAATATTGATATTAGACCCCATAAGGTATATATATTCTTAATCGTCGTAAAATTTTAAGACGATTTAGGCATGTCCATCCGTCTGTTATGGCTGCAGGTAACTTGGGATTAAAAATGGGCAATGCCGGTAAATTTATTGATATAGCCCCGATATATAGCTCCCTAACTTGACTTTTAACCCTACAAAACCATAAATTTCAAAGAATTGGGTGAAATTTGGTAAGAATTATTTCTCTCTAAACAGTCGTCCTCTTTTCTCACCGCTTTATCGCTAAATTTTCCTATAGGTTCCATTTCAACATATTTTTTAAAAATTAACAGTTTTCATTTCGCATGTTTTGTCAATAAGATTTGTATTTCCATAGACCCTAACCGAAAAAAATTATGTACAATACTATAATCAATAAATAAATATTTTCTGCTATGTGTTGAAAAATACACAAATTATGTCGCAATTTTATTTCTCACTAGCTGACCGCAAACGTTTTCCTGCCCGTCCTATTTTTGATGTATTGGTTTGTTATTCATTGATATTTCATTCAAAAATGCTTACATCCTGAGTTTCAGAAACAAATTATATTGACCATATGTACAGCGCCATCTACCGGTTAGAATCATACATACGACCTGTTATTAAGACAAACCATAGATACATTTTAAATTTCAATCAAATCGCCCTGGAAATGCGAATTTTCCAAATAACTTGACCACTTCGCAATTTATTGCGGTGAAAATAATTCTGGAACACAAATGATACCAAACTGAATATATTTTTCAATTTTCAGCCCATTCGCTTTTATGGTTTCCGAGATCATACGTTACTAACAAACGTACAAAGGATTTTATATATAAAGATAAAAACTTTGAGAAAGGACCCACAATAGTTTATTGCGAGGAATGTTTTTCTCTAAGAAACCAAATAAAAATATCGACGACTTTTGACATATGATACGATTTCTTGCATTTTTTACGGGTAAGGGGATGAAAAGCGGGGACAACTCTCTTAAGAGAAATAATTCTCCAAATGTTCCCTTTATTTGTTTCTTTGGACTGAAGCGGATATTCCGAAAACTTCGACATCAAATTCACAACCGGGATAACTAACATCACTGATTTCTAAGTAAACTTTGTGGACGAATATCTCAAAAACAAGACCTAATCAACGAAAACATATAGAGCCATTGAATTCAGCGTAGTTTATTTATTTAAGTCAACTGGTGCCCCGCTTGTGGGTTTTTTCAACTAGGACAGTGTTATTGATCATAGTAAAAAGTTCCAATTACTGTATTATTTAAATGTCCTCCGAAAGTTCCAAACTCTCTTTGTAAATGTAAATAAAAAAAAACAGATGTTCTCCTTATCTCTGAGACAAAGTCCTCCTTTCTGAAAAAAGTTTATGGTAAACAATGGTTAAAAGGCTTAGAAAATTTGGTATTTATGGCTTAAATACATATATTTTGGAGCGAATATGGACCGATTTGTAAAAACTTTCTGCTAAATTGTTTTAAAAATGTGGTATCTATGGCTCAAAAACCATATTTTGGAGCGACCTCAAACATTTGGGAGCTATATCAAAACATTGACCGATATGACACCTCTGCAAAACCAAACAACCTGCAAATATAGGAATTATTTCTACCAAATTTGATCAACCTAGCTCTATTATTACGAACTGTAGCGTGATTACAACAAACGGACGTACGGACGGACAGACTTACATGGCTAAATTGTCTTAGAATTTTAAGACGATTAATCCAAGTATAGATACTTTTTTCAATAGCCTTTTTTTGATAGATCACGTGTGAGTCGTGTCATGTTGTCATGTTATTTTTGTTTATCGATTTGATCGACATAATCTTCAAAAAATAAATGCCAAAGAATGTTCTTTCAAATGATAATAAACATTCCCCATTCAATTTGAATTTTCTGGGTTTTTTTCTTTAAAAAAGTAGGGAACGTCGAAATGGATCACCCTATACTTTATGGGGCCTCAGATAAATATTTAGAGATGTTACAAACGGAGTGACAAAATGAATATACTCCACTTCCTATGGCGGAGGGTAAATAAATGGTAGGGTTTCCATTGCTTTGTAGAATTTTAATTCAAAGCACCAACATTTCAAATAAAGTGGCCTTTTTGCAAGGGGTTAATGTCACAATGTGGACTTATGGATTGCCAAATTCCAACCTAATAGGTTGGTATTTGTGTTGGGTCAATAAGTCAAATATTTTTGAAACTTTTATGGTTCTAGGATGGTTCTTGTTAATGCAAATGGTTCTAGCTACAATAAGATTCATACTGTCAAATTTAACCTCAATGGGTTCAAGTTTGGAGTTTCTAAGAAATGTACGGATTTTGATGATTTTAGGCCATCGGCAACACTGAACACTAGATGGCAAATTGTTTAGAAATTGTGCCTTCCAAGGCAGGATTGGAACTTTGTATAAAGGTCTTATTTACTTCAAGAGTGACATAAATAAAAATTTAAAATTTTTCGGGATACCACAAAGAAATGACAATTTTGCACATTAATCTCAGTGAATTTTAGTTTATAAGTAAACAACCATATTCCGGATCATTCCAGCATTTTTAAACATCTTCCAGCATTTAAACATCATGTTAATTATTTGTTTATACCGTCTTCAAGTTAGTCGTCTTGCAAATATTCATGTTGGACTTTTATCAGTCGTGAAGTAAATGTGCGATATGTAACGATATAAAGGGTGTATAAATTTTAAGGGCCGATGTTGATTTTGAATAAAACACAATTTATTTAGGAAATTATTGTAATTTCTTTTTATTATGATAATATTGGTATGGTTCAATTATGTATGGAACAAAATATCGGCCAAATGGCCGCCGGGATCTCAGCGGCACACCTCCATCCGATGGTCCAAATTTTCGATGACGCTGAGGCATAATTGAGGTTCTATGCCGTTAATGTGCCGAATTATCTCATCCTTTAGCTCTTGAATTGTTGCTGGCTTATCGACGTACACCTTTTCTTTCAAATAACCCCAAAGAAAGAAGTCCAACGGTGTCAAATCACATGATCTTGGCGGCCAATTGACATCGCCACGACGTGAGATAACACGGCCATTGAATTTGTCGCACAAAAGAGCCATTGTGTGGCAAGTGGCACCGTCTTGTTGAAACCAGATATTGTCCACATCCATATCTTCCAATTCGGGCCATAAAAAGTTCGTTATCATCTCACGTAGCGAACACCATTCACAGTAACTGCCTGACCGGCCTCATTTCGAAGAAGTATGGCCCGATGACGTCGCAAGCCCATAAACTGCGCCAAACGAACTGGGCGAGCATGCGCAGGTGTTTTCACATCTCCTACAGACCCGGTTTGCTGAAATTTGCGCACAATTCTCCCGATTGTGGACACATTTGGTCGATTATGCTGACCAAAAACATCACGAAGTGCACGAAATTAATTTTGATTTGAACGCCCATTTTCGTAAAAGGCTTAAAAAACTTTAACGCGTTGCTCGATTGTGTATCTTTCTATGGTTCAAATTGAGTTAGTCTGAAATTGAGAAATGTCAAATGAAATGCAGAAAAAAACTTGACGTTTAGATGTGGTTCACATTCAACATCGGCCCTTACAATTTCCACCCTTTCTACTGCACATTCCATCCCATCTGACTGCTCTTCTAATCCACATTCTAACCTTTGTATACATGAAGAATTTTGTTGCCTCGGTCACACTGTATCATTAGTGGCGGTGTTAGTGGAACTAATGAAAGTGTTCATCTGACATGGTTTCTTCCACTGTTCTGATATCGAATGCTGTGATCATAAACTTTGTTTAATGTGATGTTTCTCGAGATTAAAACCCATATACCGCTTATTAACATAACAAAGCCCTCCTCAACAAAAAAAAATAAAAATAAAAAATCTCACCAGAGTAAATCTAACAAAAATATGTTATAATGACAACAAACGATTTTTAAATGTCTGCGCGATGTTGGATTACTTTGTTTTTGGTACAAATTGTGTTTAAATCTCTCCATTAGAGTTGACACTTTTTATGGGTTGTTTCTGGAGCTGTTGTTTTGTTAGAGATTTCTTGTTCAGATTTTGTTTGTTTTTTATGTGACCACCAAAGTGTTTTATTTGTCATCATCACGATGTTTTTATTTAATGTTTCGCTTCATAGTGATCCTAACAAATTATATAGCTTTAATCATTTTTCACTTCTTCTTCTCTCATTTGTATTCTTTAGGTTTCGATATAAAATTATAACCAAAAAAACCTTTAATCGCATTTTTGCTGACTTTGTTTTCATCTTTTCTTTTTTGCTATTGTTTCTTTCAAAATAAAGTTTATACGATCACTGATGATTGTTGCGTTATTGACAATAAAATAAGATTAAAATCCATTTATTTTATTTGTAGTTTATTTCTTCACTCGAAAGCCTGTTGAACATTTGATCTTTTAGCGCGAAAATGATCGTAAACTGTTTTTAATGATATCGTCACCTTTCATATTTAAATCGTTTACATTCAATAAAAAAAATATTGGAAAAAAAAAGAATGGCAAGATCGATAGGATATTTCTGTTATTTCAGTCATAAACCATTTAATGACAATATTTTAGTTGTAAACTGGAGCAGATGTTGTAAATGGGCTCGTAAAAATATGGAAATCTTATTTTTATCCCCGCACCTAAGAGAGGACGAGAGCCAAAGTGTAACACATCGAAGCCGTGACCAAAGACTCCAAGCATGTTTGGCGGAAATTCGATTTGGGTCATTTTATGTCATTTGAGCAATGTCCGTCCATCTGTGTGTCTGTCTGCTGGCTGGTGAGACCAAAGATTTTTAAAGACGTGAAATTTCTCTCTTTTGGCTCTCTTAAGCAGAAATGCCATCGAAGACTGACAATAGGGCGCTTTGCAGACAGCCTATTTTGAGCATATGACAGACTTTTTTACATATTTTTTTGATGATGGGCCATATTGGTTCACTCCATCTAGTACCTCCCCACAAAGGGTTAAAATTTTATGAAATATTGATTCTTTAGTAACTTCTATACTAATTATTCGAATCTTCTGAAATTCCACACGTAGTTGTAGTTTATTAGTCGCCATCACCTCGAGCAAAATGGGCGAAGTGGTCGCGTTCCATTTGGTACCTCCCACACAAATTGACCATTTTGCACCAAAAGTTTACTGCTTATAAATTTAATACCAGTGCATACAAATATTTGAAAGTTTGTACTTGACTGGAATTTGACTTTTTGTGTTTGTATTAAGTTTTGAGCTTTGTTGTGTTCAGACACATATAGTAAAATTGTATGGCAAACATTTTTGTAGAACAGTTCAATCCTGCCCTCCCCAATTTAGGGGTGTTTTTACGATTTTTTAGAATAGGCCCAAAAATTACAGTTATGTGGCGCAGATAGAGGGTAAATATATTCCACAAAAATATTGGCCTTACTATTTTCTACAAAGTTGCTGTACATATCATACAAAAAAAAATATTTTTGTTTTAGATTTACAAAATAGTGAAATACTAACAATTTTGAGGTACATGTGGCCTTTTAGAGAGCTGTTATTTTGTCTAGACACTTTCAATTGTATTGATATGTTTACAAAAGTTGTTCAGATTTACCGTGACTACAATTTTGCCACCTATTGTTGGTAAAAAATTACGACTCCCTGTAAGTTATGCGCAAAAAGAGTACAAAAATATTTGGTTCCTTCATTTTTCCAAAAAAAAGTGCCGGAAATTTTTTTTTGCTAAAAGTTAACGAACTGTATTCACCAAATTCTTAGCTACATTATTGCCAAATATAGTTAAACGGTATCACCAAGACCGAATTAGTTGTTGGACAAAAGGCGATGACGCATTTTTCGAGGGGCCCTCTGATTTTCAGAAACTTTTGAAGCCCATAAAAAAAAATTGGTCACCTATTTCCCCAAACCGAGTATAGGGTTATACTGTCAAGTCCGTGTATTTTTTCTCTGATGCACAGTGTAATTATTTAATTTAAACAAAAAAAAATTGTTATTTCCTAATTTAATGTAATTGTCATTGAACCTTTTATTGTTAGATGGTTTAGGGGTTTTTTATCTAGCAAAACTTTCCACTAATACAGACAATAGAAAATTTAAGAGACTCCAAGTGGGTGAATATTTTTGTGGTGATTAGTAAAATTAATTTAAGTTTTGGTTTAAATTGCTTAATATGACGAAATTGCTTCTGAGTTCAAAAACATAAGATAGTTTTCTAAAGATCTTACCGCTAGAGTTGGAGCCATAATTAGGAATTGTTGTTGCCGCCATCTATATGTCAAAACGTGTCTTTGATATCATGGTATCTCTGTTGGATTTTTTAAAACAGAACTCACCTGAAAAAAGGAAAAATAGATTTTTTTACACAATCAACTGAATATTCAATGGTTTATTTAGAATTAAATTTTTTGCAATTCTGCAAATTTTTCCAATATTAAATAATTACATATTTAGTTTCTTTAACATTTCTATATTTCAGCATTTGTGTACTTTAACCCGCTGAAGGTTAATAACAGATTAGTTAACACTTTTCTGTATGTGACTCTTGATTTTTTTTTGCATTTTACAATTAGTAATTAACAATTGTAAAATAATTTAAGCTTTTGCAAAAATGACACTTGTCATATACATGTTGTTTTGCAATTTATTCAACGAACCTCTTGGCAATTATTGGAAACCCACAATTGTCTCTCCTACAAATGGCAACCAAAGTCACAACACAATATTACACCACAAGTGACTGAATGAAAAAAAAAACAATTAGTAGAATATGACTATTTAGAATTCATTGTTATTTTTTTAGCTGGGTACAAGTATAAGGAAAATTTCTCATGAATATCAAGGGGTGTGTATTTTGTTATATTAGCAAATATTCTAAGAAACACATGGGCGACATAAATTGATGGGTTTAGAGGCTGTGTCTGCCTCTGCTTTCACGACAATAAAACGTGTTAAAAGACAATTGTTTATATATTTTTTTTTATATATTCTTCGTATTTTATAATAAGGTCACAATGCAAAACCTGGAAAGATAGTCCAAAAACTTATATGCAATTTTGCTGAATTATGGTACTAAAATTATTAAATTAATGTAAATGTTCTGAGTGAATTTTTTTGTATAAAACTAGAGTATTTATTTTGCAACTGAAGAAGACCGGTTTGCATCTGCACTCGAAAAGTCTTGGTCAAATGGGTACACGCTGAAAAAACCGCTTCTGGAGTATATTGTCCCAATATACTGCTTGAAACATATATATGTTTAGGGCACTTTCTAAATATATAATATTTTTCACATACAAATAAAGGGTTTTCTACAAGAGGTGTTATTTTGGTATTCAAAGAAAAATTCCATTTTTTGAGATAAATGATCGGATGTTTATTTCATAATAAAGAGGAAGGTATGCCGTTAATTATGAAAAACAACATCAGCCAAATGGCCACCACGACCACGCTTACAGGACCATATCCTTTTCATGAATTTTTCCATAACCAAATCGCAAAGTGGCTGCCCTATGTCCTCGATAGCCTCACGAATTCTATCTTGAGGTCTTGAATCGACGCTGGGCTGTTGGCGTAGACCTTATCTTTCACATGACCCCAAAGGAAGAAGTCGCAAGGTGTTAAATCACAAGATCTCGGTCGCCAATTGTGTTCACCTCTTCGAGAAATAACACGGTCTGGAAACTTTTCCCGTAACAGAGCAATGGATTCGTTGCTTGTGTGGCACATAGCGCCGTCTTGTTGAAAGTAAACGTTGTCCAGATCAATACCATCCAACTCCGACCATAAAAAATCATTAATCATCTCTCGATAGCGCAATCCATTCACCGTAACTGTTGATCCAATCTCATTTTCGAAAAAGTAAGGTCCAATGACCCCGCCGGACCACAAACCGCACCAAACAGTCACACGTCGAGGATGGATAGGCTTCTCAACAATAACTCTTGGGTTTTCCGAGCCCCAGATGCGACAATTTTGCTTGTTGACGTAGCCACCGAGGTGGAAATGGGCCTCATCAGGCAAGATGATTTTTCGATGATTTTCGAATTTTAATAATTTCTATGAGTTGTTGAATCGTGTATCGTTCCATTTTTAATAATGGCGCAGTTTCTACTTGTCAAATGTCAAAACATAAAAGCTTCAAACGTGACAGGTACCGAAATACCGGCTGATTCAAAATAACGCCTATTTTTGGAAAACCCTGTATTATATTTTTTGGGATGATGTTGTTCTAAACAAATCTTTGTTGCCATCCTAACATACATATTTTTATTTGAAAGTAATATTTCCGAAACAAAGATGTATTTGCATTTAAGTATTCGGAAAATATATCGATACCTTAATTGTTAAAATTTTCAGTAATTCAAAGTTAATTTTTTAGCAATTTTTTATGTCTGTAAAAAAACTATAAATTGCTTGACTGACAACAAACGGTGACTTGGAAAAATAAAACTGAACTTCGAAAAATTCAGCAAAGTTTGAAAATATTCTTTAAATAAAATATACTTAGAGCAATTTCTAAACAATAATTATATTATATAGAGAGGAGGGTATAAATCATTTGCTACGAGCCAAAAGTGTAACACATTGAAGGAGTGACCTAAGATCCTAAGTATGTTCGGTGGATATCCGTTTTGGGTCACTTTATGTCGAATGAGCAATGTCCGTCCGTCTGTCTGTCTGCTAGATGGTGTGCACGATAACTCTCGAAAGGAGTAACCGATTGACTTCAAATTTGGCATGTGGTAATATTTTCTTCTATCTCCGCCTAAGATCGAAGATGGCCCATATTGGTCCTCTCCTTCTAGTACCTCCCCCACATTTAGTGAAATATTGATTATTTAATAACTTCTATACTACTTATTTGAATCCTCTGAAATAATAAACATAGTATTAGATTATTAGTCACTATTACCTCGAGAAAAATGGGCGATGTTGCAACGCCCCGTTTAGTACCTCTTACACAAATGGACAATTTTGAACCAAAAGTTAAAAGCTTATAACTTTATTACCAGTGCATAAAATGACTTGCAATTGCGTACAGTATAATGGTTTAATAGTACCTACAATGCAGTGAAAAATGGGCATTATTGCATCGCTCTTTTTGGTACCTCCCACACAAATGGACCATTTTGTTCCAAAAGTTACTAGCTTATAACTTTAATACTAGTACATACAAATACTCCAAATTTTGTACAGTGTAATGCTTTTATAGTACCTAGAGTGGAGAGAAAAATGGGCGTTATTGGTCCGCCCCTTTTGGTACCTCCCACACAAATTGACCATTTTTACACCAAAAGTTATCAGGTTATAACTTCAATACCATTGCATATAAATACTTACAATTTTGTACAGTGTTATGCTTTTATAGTACCTAGAATCCAGAGAAAAGTGACCGTTATTGGGAGTCCCCTTTTGGTACCTCTCACACAAATGGACCATTGTGTACCAAAAGTAAACAGCTTTTAACTTTAATACCAGTACATTAGGGCGGGTCGATTTAAAAGTCGCCCATTGCTCAGTGAAAATCGTATTCTAGGGATCAAAATAAGAAACTTTGCCGAAGGAACCATACCTCTAAAACGAATTCTGATGTCCCGGAAAAAATCCCACTTTGACCCATTTAGAGTGCTCCAATCGAGTCCAAATGTATGGAACCCCCAGGGGGTTCCAGGGGGTGTGCCACTGGCATGGGTGGGTCGGTGGGTCAAAGTTAGTGGGGGTCGGTCATACATTTGGACTCGATTGGAGCACTCTAAATGGGTCAAAGTGAGATCTTTCAAAATTTGCCCCTACCCAAAAGTTCGACCCAAATTCCGGGACATCAGAATTCGTTTTAGAGGTATGGTTTCTTCGTCAACGTTTCTTATTTTGATCCCTAGAATACGATTTTCACTGAGCAATGGCGACTTTTTTTGCCTCCCCACAAATCGGCCTACAGTACATACATTAAAGTTATTAAATGTAATTTAAATTGATAATAATTTAATTAAAACAAAAAAATAAATAAATTTACTATTATTTTCTTGGGGCTTAAAGTGAGGGGATTCATAAGTCGGTTTACCCGACGGAACTTTCTTACTTGTTGTTTAAAATTTTTCAGTAATGCAAAGTTAATTTTTTAGCAATTTTTAATGTTTGTAAAAAAAAATTATAAATTGCTTGAAGGCCTGACGACAAATGATGACTTTAAAAAAATAAACCATACTTCGAAAAATTCAGCAAAGTTTTAAAAATATTTTTTAAATAAAATACACATTGAGAAAATACTAAACAATAATTTTATTTGTATTTAAACACATACTTTATTTGAGAAAAGTAGTTCGCAAATATATCTTGTTCTTATATATTAAAATATGCACTCCAAATAAATGTTATTAATTTTCAAATAAAATGTAGTTGTACAGAAATATATAATATTAAAAAATTTCTGTTCAAAATATATTTTGTTTCCAATTCAAACATATGAAATATGGCGATATCCCCCGTGTATGATAAAATGGTTAAAACTAAGAATTTCGATTTCGACCAAATATAGTTATAGAGGGTGGCGCATCATTTGTTTATAAGCTCGCCAAAAATAAATTTGAGAGCCAACTCATAGAAAAGGGTACCAAATTCCATGTTATGTTACTTACAAAGTATGGGTATATCTTATTCGGTTTACTCGATTCAAATTTTCTTACTCCACTTTGTGGAGGAGAGTATACATCATTTGCTACGAGTCAAAAGTGTAACACATCGAAGGAATGACATAAGACCCCAAGTGTCTTTAGCGAAAATTCGATTTGGGTAATTTTAAGTCATTTGAGCAATGTCCGTCTGTCTGTCTGCCGGCTGTTGCGCACGATAATATTAAAATAATGATTTTTTATTTAATTAAAAAAAAAAATTTGTGACGGAAAATATTTATAAATAACGGAAAAAATAATTTAAAAAGTCTGTAGCAAAAAATAGCAGTGTTTTAGGCAACAAACTAATTGTATCAGTTTTGATACAACTTGGATTTGAAATTAAAGGGTGGGCCATTTAAAATTTGATTACTTTATATAGTTTCTCGAATCTTTTGAAATTCCACACATAGTATTAGTTTATTAGTCGCTAACACTTTAAGAAAAATGGGCTAATTTGGTTGGGACGATTTACACCGTGCCGAATAAAAAATACACTGTGGCGTATGAATACAGAAACAAGAACATTGGTGATTAATTTAATAACATTTTGATGACAAGTGGTGTTAAATTAAATAAAGATTTTTAATATAATTTTTCCTTCAGGCCAAAAAGAAGACTGAAAAAATCAAGTAGAACTAAAAATGTACAATTTCATCTTTTTCTCCAAATTGAATGTATATATTACAGTTGTTTTTAGAAGGTTTCCCACATTAGACAATGCTCAGTAATGGTCATGAGGTCAATTTTCAAATTCAGTATGGCTAAAAAATTCAATTTAGTGCTTAAACTGAACAAAACTAAATAAATAACCCTAACAATATGTATGCGATTCCTACCAATATACCTATACCTACCTCAACATATGCGCATATGTATGTAGATGTGCGAGAAGATGGCCACCAACATTTGAACCATCCAAATGAACCACAAAACCGTTTTAAGTGTGTCATTGTCTGTCTGGCCGATTGGCGGCTGCCAGACTGGAGAAGTATTGTCAACTTAAGTGTTTTCCCATAACAATTTCAAAGAATAACAATCACATAGTGGACCTCACAACACGTACGCTCCTTCGCTTGTCCACTCCACGAGGGGACACCACCAAAAGTACAAAATCGTGCCATAAAATAAGCAACAACAACAACACTTGGGACCATTACAAGTACCCATCATCATCATTGTCAGCAGCATCACCATTATCACACTCTATTGGACATTGAATAAGAAGAATAAGAATACTAAGTTGAAGAAATGTTAAACTAATAATAACAACAAACATGATGTGACAATTTTTATTTGGTCCGTAAGAATTGAAAACAGATAATAATAGTAATAACAAACAGCATTTTTTGCTATTAAAATAAATAAGTTACCATTTTTGTGGCAATAGTCAAATATGTGGCCCTTTGAAAATTGTTAAGAGGTATTTCGGTGACATTCGGAAATAATGCCCACAATGGGTTAAAAGTAAAACATATAAGAATGGAATAGTCAATGATGTGATTCGCTATGGACAATGTGTTTCCATGGTGTATGATGGTAGTATCTTAGGAAACAAACTATTTGAAGATGCTACACGGAGGAAAAATCGTTATTTCTGATGTGTTTGAATTCAAAGAAAATAAAGTTGAAAACAAAATTTTTAAATATTATATATTTTTGAACAAATAAATTTTATTTGAAAATCCAGAAATATTATTTGGTTCGCATATATTAAAATAAAACAACAAAATATATTTGCGAACTGACTACACACAGAAAAAAGAAACCGCCAAGCAATTTCTTTGTTTGAGTTTATACAGAAATATCAATTATCTTTTAATTGAATCAATTAAATGTTTATTTGAATCTGCAACCAAATGTAAGCAAAATTGCAGATTCAAGCAAACGTTTAATTGATTCAATTAAATGTTAATTGAAATTTCTTTTAAAACTTGAACAAAGCATTTGCTTGGCGGTTTCTTTTTTCCTGTGTAGTTATCACAAATAAAATATGTGTTAATTGTTCAAGATTTTGTCTAAATTAATTATATTTATAAAATAAAATAAGATACATTAGACACGTCGACTAATTAATTTCGCAAAAAAAATTAAAAACTCCGAGAAGAGCGTGCCTAATTCTGATATTTCTGGGGCTCGGAAAACCCAAGAGTTATTGTTGAGAAGCCTATCCATCCTCGACGTGTGACTGTTTGGTGCGGTTTATGGTCCGGCGGGGTCATTGGACCTTACTTTTTCGAAAATGAGATTGGATCAACAGTTACGGTGAATGGATTGCGCTATCGAGAGATGATTAATGATTTTTTATGGTCGGAGTTGGGTGGTATTGATCCGGACAACGTTTACTTTCAACAAGACGGCGCTATGTGCCACACAAGCAACGAAACCATTGCTCTGTTACGGGAAAAGTTTCCGGACCGTGTTATCTCTCGAAGAGGTGATCACAATTGGCCACCGAGATCTTGTGATTTAACACCTTGCGACTTCTTCCTTTGGCGCCACGTGAAATATAAGGTCTACACCAACAGCACAGCTTCGATTCAAGACCACAAAGATAGAATTCGTGAGGCTATCGAGGACATAGGGCAGCCACTTTGCGATTTGGTTATGGAAAATTTCATGAAAAGGATATGGTCCTGTACGCGTGGTGGTGGTGGCCATTTGGCTGATGTTGTTTTTCATTATTAACGGGATACCTTCCGCTTTATTATGAAATAAACATCCGATCATTTATCTCAAAAAATGGCATTTTTCTTTGAATACCAAAATAACACCTCTTGTTGGAAAACCCTTTATTACTAAACTAGTAACATCAGTCAAAGGCCCAAATAAATCGTAGAAGACAAAACCTGAGAATTAAAATTCCAAACAGTACAAAAATATGGTAAAAAAAATAAAAATAAACAATTCATGGAGACAATACGAACAACGCACCAAATGACAATATCGACTATAGCCAGTAAGTCAGGCGAATGGATGGGAAAGGTGGACGCACAAGGGGGATGACAGATCATACTTTCCAACTTGACTAGAACGACTTAAGACCACTTGACAATATCCAGAGCATTCACTGGTAAATAACGCTTAACGCATAGTCTGCCATAGGCCCATTCACATACACGAACGATACACGACACAATGCAAACAACACTTGACAATATTGGACGCAAGTGGAAGAGGTTCGATGTTTAAATAAATCTTCTGACAAAGAATAAACAAACACCATCATCACCATAACCCATAACGACGTCCAGGTTGATGGCGCAGCGTAAAGAGAGCTCATGTGTCCACATGTACAGACGTTGTCGTCCGTCCTGTTGTCATAGACTCGCATCAAGTAGCTCTTTACGCGGTTTCCAATGGCTGGTGCCTGACGATGTGTCCGGCCTGTATTCTTGCAGGTATTGTCATGGAAGTGGCGGTGGCGGTTGCTGCTCGGTGATGGTGCCAACATTTATGTTTACACGCTTCAAATATTGCTGGCCAATGTCATGCCACATTATCTGCAACACACCGCACGCTAACACCGTGCCGCCAACGCCGCACTCCATCTATACTTGGCCATGCCCCGCCAGGCCAGGCCATTCGACATACCACTCGACAATGTGTTTGAGAAGTTCAGATCCCAGTCGATTTTTATTGTTGTTGTACATTGAACAAACATTACCAACGCGACATCTTATGGTTGAGTAGATTTTTGAGATGAGACAATGGCACTAAAGTGTCACGTTATGGCCAAGAAAACAAATACAACAATATAAGAGAAGAAAGCCAGTCGGGCATACTGGTCGGTATAAATCGATCAGGGAATACCCTACACAATAAATCTAGAAATTAATTGAGATTTGGCTCAAACTCAAGAAAAA
Organism: Eudasyphora cyanicolor; assembly: GCA_963930755.1. Classification (NCBI taxonomy): domain Eukaryota; kingdom Metazoa; phylum Arthropoda; class Insecta; order Diptera; family Muscidae; genus Eudasyphora; species Eudasyphora cyanicolor. Next base: position 167,108,985 of record OZ005736.1, on the reverse strand, counting down.
TGTTAATAGATTAAATTACATTTTTTGTTAAAGATTAAGAGATACACTAAAAAAAAAGCGTACTGAAAATCAATGAATTTTTCGTAAAGTTTAAGATTTCGGCAATGATTTCGAGCTAAAGACAATCGCTATAAAAATAAGAAGGTTTTATAGTTAATTTAAAGACGTGAATAGTACTTATTTTGAGGATGCATTTCATAGAATTAAGAATTTTGGGTAATAAAACTAATTAAGTTTGATTTTAAAATAAACACATGTTTGCGTAAATGTAAGTATGGCGCGTGCTTATTTTTAGTAAAATATCATATAATTTAAAACATTATCGTAATAAAATTTAAAATGTTTGTCCTTGATATAAGAATATACTGGTAATTAATTTAAGGCATACATGAATTTTAATACAGTTTTTTTAAATATGTATGGAAAATTCGTTACATTATATTGATCATTTACTACACATAGAAAATTCAATAACACAACACTTTATCTTTCTAAATAAATATTTTATTTGTTATATTTTATATTGGAATATACAAAAAAATATAATACTTATTACGGATAACATTGAACATTTTATAATTTAAAACAATATGTAATTGTATAAAGACTGATCGGCCAACACACTATGAAGTTTGACGTTTATTCGAATATTGTATTGTTATGTATCGATTCTATAGCGGGATTCGTTTCTCTATTTGTTGTCCATGAACAATTTTTATCGGAACCGACCTTAACAAATATTATATTATTATTATCATATAGTTTGGATGCTCACTCATTTCCTGCAATTTGTAAATTTTTACTTCCCCACTGCATTTTTCATATATCCAAATAAAGTTCAATTGGGCGAACTAAAATAAAAATAATTTGAATAGAAATCAAACAGAATGATTTATATACGATAAAGTGTTAAAATAAATTTTATCATATAACTGTCACAAAATGTTGAAAGATAAGAGATATATTAAAATCTTTGGAATATACTTACTTACACTGAAATATTTAGTCACTCTTCTACGACACAAATTCTCATAATAGATCCATAAAAAATTTGCTGTACTAAAAGTTAAAAAAAATATTTATGTAAGATATTATTAATAATAGAAACTAATTGTTTTGAAAGTGGCGAAAGTGACATTTTTCATATAAATTGAGTTATCAAAAATAATATTCTTAAAAAAATCAATCGTGACTTAGATTTTAAAATCTTAAGTTTTGTTAGCAAACAAAACTACAAAAACTTATTAAAAATTACTTCTGTAAAACAAAAGCTAATGCTGCTTATGACATTATTAACCCTGGTGTTAGATTAGCAAATCTGCACGAATCCTAGATTAAGAGTCCATTTGGTCAACATTACATTTTTCATATAAAATAAATATGAAAGGCAATATTTTACATTTATTTTTATTCAATACTTCGTGAAAAGAAAGCAATTATTATTTTAGAGCAAAAACGCTTATTATTTTGATTTTAGTAAAACAAAAATATCCCTTGGACCAATAAGGCAATATATATACATACATATATTACCGTTTATAAAGGAAACGATACAAAAATTGGACCAAATGGTCCTAAGCTAACAGCAGGTTTAATTATGAAGTACTTATGAAGCAATTATGAACACGAAATCAAGGAAAAATTTAAACTAAAATTCAAAAAAGGAAAAAATCTTTTTAAATAAATTATATTTGGAAAACTTTTTAACAATAACTTTGTTAGTGTGATAACACGTATTTTAAATGTGAACGTCAGTTCGCAAATATATTTTATTCTAATACATTAATACTCGTATATGCGTTCCAAATTAAATTTCTTGATTTTCAAATAAAATATATTTGTTCAGAAATACATAATACTTACAAATATTATTTCCAAATCTATTTCCTTTCAATCCAAACATTCCCATGTAGGGGAATGCTCACTTATTTATTGCAAGTTATAAATGGCATTCAGCACTGAATTTTTCATATATCCATCACATTTATCTTCAAATATTGCGTGATCTAAAATTAAAATAATTCAATTTTTTCTGAAAATAAATCAAATAAAATTATCTATTAACAAAAAAAAATGAAAATAAATTTTATCATATCACAATTGGAAAATGCTGAAAACTAAGAGAAATATTTCAACCGTTCATATATAATACTTACGTTGAAATATTTTGTAAAATTTGCCACTCTTCTCACAAAAGACCCATTCTAAAATTGTTTTACTAAAAAAATTAAAAAAATATAGTTATATGTATAACATATTATTAATAATAAATTTCTTTATTGCCACAAATAATTCTACATTTCTGCGTTATGCGCTGGTATTTTTAATAAATAAATACTTTCAATTAAAATGTGTTTTGTTAATTTTGTAATTGCCAATAAGATGTTTATTTCAGGATAATAATATTATTTTTCACGTACCTAAAAATTTTCCCATTGTCTCTTTCAGTATTACAAAATCTATTACTCAAATTTTTGTCATCCATTTGGCACAAATCTCTTCACAGGACTTACAAACAAGATCTTCTTCAAAAACGCATGTACATCGCCATAAATAACATACAGCAAAAATAACTATGACACACGCACTCCCTTATCACAGAGATCGATGGTGACGCCGACGGCATAACCACATGCATACACACATGTACACGACGGTTTCATTTGTTGTTGTTGCTATGCTTTAGCAAAAATAACTGCTAACAGCCCACATTAAAATTATTTTCGGTGCAATATGCACGTATGTATGCACGTATACTTACATATTCACAGCAATCAAATTTTTTCACAATCCGCGTTCCGAAAACAGACAACCGTTTCCTTCCATCGCTTGTAAATAACTGACGATTTAAAAGAAAACGAAGAACAGAACTGTTCTCTATTTTCTCTTCTAGCATTCCATAACAAATATTGATTAACACATTACCAAACAAAACTGATTCTCCGAGCGAGAGAGGGAGGGAGAGATTGTATAATTCTCTCGTATGTATTCTTAAAAATAATGACAATAGTCATAAAATTAATTAAAGTCCGATTCGGCATTAAAACTATGACATGTCTACGTCGTAGTGTTAATGTAGAAAATCCTTAAAAGTATTGAAATATTACTTAAAATAATGCGGATTGTCACAAAAATAATGATTTTTTTCTTTAATTTAAATGCGTACATTTAAAGAAGCGCGTACACAAAACTAATGATTGGATAGACATTAATTCAAATTCAAAAAACTTTATATTAAGGAAAATTTCGTAAAAAACGTGTAAATTTTCATTATTTTAATGAAAATTGTCATTGAATTGATGCCGAGGCAGCATACTTAATATAAGAATGTGTCATCATTAGTTTTATTACTATTTTTTTTTTCAGTGTAGGTTTATTTATTGGTGGAGGAAATATCTGTGGTTATCTGAGATAACAGCGAATCTCAAAAAATCAAAGTGCCCAGGAGAGCCAAAATAGTTTTTCTAACGCAGTACATTTGATGCTAAATGTGCATATTTGAGTGTTGTAAAAAGTCAAAAAAAATGTACCATATCCAGGAGTGTCATATATGGATCGATAGATAAAAAGTTGCTAAATAGATTTCCGTAAAAATCCCGAAATCTAACATTTCTGACATACTCGTATGCGGCTATTCCAGATAACCACAGATTTATAATACAACAACATCGAAAGAGGATACATCAACATCTTTAGTTCAAATTCACTTAAAATGTAAACTGATTCAATTGCAGCTTTTGGTTTATGATTAAGAGATAGCTTTATTTATTGGAGGGGCATATATACATATAATATATCTGCATCGAATGAGGAAGAAGTGATGGATTTAATTTCAAATTATGTGTGTGCTAATATTTTTCCCATCTCATACTAAGATCGACTACCGACAGGTTAGTCCACTCCTATTGATACCTGCCTCACAAAGGGTTACCACCGAAGCTGGAGGTCCAATTTCCGATCGTTCAGTCCAGCATGATGATGATAGCATGACTGATGATTGCACCAGCCCATAAACCACAAAAATAGTACATTTTGTAGATCTAACGGAGTTCGAGAATTTCAGCTGTCAAAAGAACTGGGTGTCAACTCATTGTTAACAATATTACCCAAAATCAAATTCATGTGTTTTGCCACTTTAAGTCCTTTTTTTTTCTAAAAAAAAACCAATTATTAAGAGTCTCTAGTTCAAGTGACGTGTCGTAGGGTGTTCGTTATACAAACATTCATATTTGTTGAATTCCTGGAATTTAAGTTATCCTTTAGGTGGAAGCAAAAATTGGTAGATTTTTGTTCTTAATATTTAAATTATGATTTCTTCTATATTCCTGCTGTTGATGTTTGCTCTAATGACGAGGGTTTATTTCCTATAAAGGCAAAGGTTTGCTGCAGGTATGTGCCACCTTGGGTTTTTACTAAGAATCAAAGGAATTGTAAACTGCTTGAGTGGCAGGAAGAAAAAACAATGTCAATATTCTTATTATTTGTTGAAGCTGTGATTCGAGGCAGCTACCAATAACAAGGTGAATATTATTTCCTTTGCTGTGAAAATCATAGTAAACAGGTTACACATTACACAAATAATTTTCGTTTTGCTGGTTATTTAAAATTAAGTTCAGCTGAGAGACCAAATATTAAAAGAGTTCCAAATTATAGTAATGTCTAATAAAATTCCCAACGATCATTGTAAAATGAATATATGTGATGGCCAAAGCGACTGAACTTATCTGGTTGATGAAAATATAGAGAAGCGATATTTGCTTTTACAGAGTGTGAATATTAGGTCTAAGGTGGTCAGCCGTTGCCGCAGGGAACTAAAGTTTCTCGAAGGAGTGCTGGTTACCTGGCCACAAAGATATATTCGGTAATGAAAGGACTCATCGCGAAAGTGTTTATTTTTGTCTTCAAATATTGAATAAAACTAAAAAATATTTATAACAAAGTGATCTATTAAGTACTCCATTTGTCCGTTCTATAATGTTTCGACATTTACCATGGACATATTTAAGTCTCTGTTTGATAGAGCCAGCTGCAGGAGTTCTATATGGAACTAACAGTCAGGGCTCCAGTGGGTATCCGCCATCGTCTACAAATGTTTGTATGATATATGGCATACATATATATATTCTCACCTAATAACCACAATTTGCTTCCACTTTATAAATAGCCTTGTTCCATTACATTTCTGAAATAACTCGTACTCCACCCAAAGGAATCGTGACAGGTTCCGTGATATGTCCTATTAACGTGTCGTATCCTCAGCTTACTATCGTTTATCGTAGTTGTCTTATTTGTCTGTGGTGATAAGATTTTCACGTTTCAATACATCCAAGGACACCGGGTATTCCAAATTTAGGTCATAAATCTTGTGCTATAACATTCCCTTCCTCTTGAGTTCGATAAGTTATCCACTTGCGACAAATTATCGATTCTAATGGAATCAAAACATGGGAGAGTACTTCAATGCCTGTGCCATGCCGACTTCAGGATCTTTGCCAAATTCTTTCTGATAGCCACCATCTGCAAAGAACTGTAGACAGGCGCTCAGTTTTACAATTGGAGTAACCGCAAATGATTTTTTGTAGTACAGGGTTAGCATTTTTTCGAGTACATTCAAGAGGTATGTGAAAACCGCCTTGATTACCCTGTAATGTTGACCAAATCTAAAAAAACATTTTAGACAAAAGAAAACGTATGCTACTAAGGACAATTACAGTATATCAGGCAACTCCAAAGGATTTGATACATCTCTCAAACTTCACCGCTCGTTGTTCTATACACTCTTCTTGTTCCTCTAATAGAAGAATAAATATTTTTTTAAACATTTAAGTAATATTTTAACCTTATCTTTGAAAAACAAAATGCTTTTCAAGTCTTCTTCTTGTTTTTTACGCTCACTGTGCACTGATAATTTATTAATTTTGAACAGCTTTTTTTTTCTAAAAAAAAACAATTATTAAGAGTCTCTAGTTCAAGTGACGTGTCGTAGGGTATTCGTTATACAAACATTCATATTTTTTTGAATTCCTGGAATTTAAGTTATCCTTTAGGTGGAAGCAAAAATTGGTAGATTTTTGTTCTTAATATTTAAATTATGATTTCTTCTATATTCCTGCTGTTGATGTTTGCTCTAATGACGAGGGTTTCTTTCCTATAAAGGCAAAGGTTTGCTGCAGGTATGTGTCACCTTGGGTTTTTACTAAGAATCAAAGGAATTGTAAACTGCTTGAGTGGCAGGAAGAAAAAACAATGTAAATATTCTTATTATTTGTTGAAGCTGTGATTCGAGGCAGCTACCAATAACAAGGTGAATATTATTTCCTTTGCAGTGAAAATCATAGTAAACAGGTTACACATTACACAAATAATTTTCGTTTTGCTGGTTATTTAAAATTAAGTTCAGCAGAGAGACCAAAAATTAAAAGAGTTCCGAATTATAGTAATGTCAAATAAAATTCCCAACGATCATTGTAAAATGGATATATGTGATTGCCAATGCGACTGAACTTATCTGGTTGATGCAAATATATAGAAGCGATATTTTCTTTTACAGAGTGTGAATATTAGGTCTAAGGTGGTCAGCCGTTGCCGCAGGGAACTAAAGTTTCTCGAAGGAGTGCTGGTTACCTGGCCACAAAGATATATTTGGTAATGAAAGGACTCATCGCGAAAGTGTTTATTTTTGTCTTCAAATATTGAATAAAACTAAAAAATATTTATAACAAAGTGATCTATTAAGAACTCCATTTGTCCGTTCTATAATGTTTCGACATTTACCATGGACATATTTAAATTTCTGTTTGACAGAGCCAGCTGCAGGAGTTCTATATGGAACTAACAGTCAGGGCTCCAGTGGGTATCCGCCATCGTCTACAAATGTTTGTATGATATATGGCCTACATATATATATTCTCACCTAATAACCACAATTTGCTTCCACTTTATAAATAGCCTTGTTCCATTACATTTCTGAAATAACTCGTACTCCACCCAAAGGAATCGTGACAGGTTCCGTGATATGTCTTATTAACGTGTCGTATCCTCAGTTTACTATCGTTTATCGTAGTTGTCTTATTTGTCTGTGGTGATAAGATTTTCACGTTTCAATACATCCAAGGACACCGGGTATTCCAAATTTAGGTCATAAATCTTGTGCTATAACATTCCCTTCCTCTTGAGTTCGATAAGTTATCCACTTTGCCAAATCCTTTCTGATAGCCACCATTCCACCAGGACTGTAGACAGGCGCTCAGTTTTACAATTGGAGTAATCGCAAATGATTTTTTGTAGTACAGGGTTAGCATTTTTTCGAGTACATTCAAGAGGTATGTAAAAACCGCCTTGTTTACCCTGTAATGTTGAACAAATCTAAAAAAACAATTTAGACAAAAGAAAACGTATGCTACTAAGGACAATTACAGTATATCAGGCAACTCCAAAGGATTTGATACATCTCTCAAACTTCACCGCTCGTTGTTCTATACACTCTTCTTGTTCCTCTAATAGAAGAATAAATATTTTTTTAAACATTTAAGTAATATTTTAACCTTATCTTTGAAAAACAAAATGCTTTTCAAGTCTTCTTCTTGTTTTTTACGCTCACTGTGCATTGATAATTTATTAATTTTGAACAGCTGTTCGTTTTCGATACATCATACAGATTCGAAGTGAACAAACTGTTCCCTAATATTCACGAAATCTAGGGAACAAATATTCCACTTAATATTCACTACTATTCGCGATAGGGGTGTATAAGTTTCCATCAATCAACTAAATGTAAACAGTCTTTTGAGATACCATCTACCACCTTATAGACCAAAAATTCCTTCCCGCACTTTTCACTTTAGTAGGACATATGACGAGCCTCGGCTTGGCGATCACCGGTTTAAAGTGCTCTTCACACTATGTCCCTTGTGCTCAAATTGACATTGCCAACACCAAATGCCAAACAGTCATAGTGGTTCCATTGAATTTTTCCAAAAAAAGCCTCTTTTCTACACAACACAACAAAAATCCGCTTGTAATCCGTGAGATTTCAAAACGCTGGACAAAACCACAAGCGGACATAAGAGCAAAGCGGCTACAGCTCAAACTCAATCAAATCGAATCAAACAATACCGCGCACTCCTCGACCCACTAAAGAGATATAACACAGCACCAGAGCAAGAATGCTTAATTTTCTTTCTTCATTCAAAATTCGCATCACCTGAAACCACTTTATGCGACGTAATAAAAAATGTCATTTTGACACTTTTGACATGCCATAAATAGTGACAGCAATTTAATTGTCAGTCACTCCAATAAACCATATGTGAGAGTTCGAAACGATACGACGACGACGAGGTGTACTCGTAGTCGTATGCATGGGACACAAAATGGAACCCGACGTATGGACGGAGCTCTGGTGGTGAGAAATGAGAAAAAAGAGGGGAAAAAAGACAACGACGATTGCCTTTTTAATTTCTCCAAATGCATATTTGCGTCATAGCAAAATCGGACAACACTTTTATATGTATTTTCTATAGCAATATTTAAATGACAAACAATACATTCTCAGCAGAAATTGACAGTGATAGGGGTACACACAGAAAAAATTTACTTTAGAAAGCAAAATTGTGATTTAATTAAAATGCAAAGGATTTTTTTTACAATGAGCTTAATTTATCTAACCTTAAATAAACTAATTGGCAGAGACACAAACCTTTAACAGAATACTGTTATTAAGTTAACAGAACTCTGATATCTAGTTAGAATCTGTCGAATTGAAATTAGTGGATTCATAATTTACACATGTGTAGATCCGGGTAAAATATAAAAAAAAGTTTTCAAATACATAATAGATGACCCAGTAGAATTCATTTAGAAATATATATTGATTCATAAATTCATTTATAAACATAAAATGTTTATTATTAAATTTTAATTAAAAAATAATGTAAATTATTTTGTTAAAATAAACACAAATTTTTGTTTTTTTATATGAGCTACTATAAAAAATTTACACTGATGAAAAAGCTTCATCATGACGACGAATTTGTACATAATCACGATTATTTTTTCGTCAAAAGTCAACTAAGCTACGGAATAGTTCTCTGTTTCCAAAAACATTCGTCCTCAAGATGATCACATTTCATCCCTACCATGAATCGGGTTCGTTACCACGACAAATCACATTCATCATTACGATGAACACCATTAATCCCTACGATGAATCGAGTTCATTGCCACGACAAATACCTTTCATCACCACTACGAATCCCATTTATCACCACGACGAATCCCATTCATCACCGCTACGAACTCCATTCATCAGCACGATGAACTCTATTCATTACCACGACGAATTGATGCCCACAACTATTTAAATTTTAAAAATTTCAATAAATATTCTTTTGGTTTTGGACCATTAAAGACGGTATGGAAAATAAAAATACTTGACTGCTTTGCCTTTGTAGTACACGGATTTTTATAAAAAACGACAAAATTTGTTGGCTGCAGAGTTATTTTATAATTCTCTTATAATCATCTTTCTTTAAGCTAAAGATTGCGAAAACAAACCTCAACATTCAAAGTCATTTAGACTTTTTATAGCGTGCGTCACAAAACTTTGTGATCAATTATTTGGTAATTAAACCAGTAACAAAATATGTTGTATGCAATTCGAAAGTACACCTAAATTCCACTAAACGCTATGTTTAAGTTGAAGTTATCTCTTTTGAACACAGCGTGCTTCAAGGGTTCAAAAGGTCGGCTAGTTTAACGCCAAAAACTGTTAATGAGGTTTTGTTCACTAACATGCAGAATTTGCCCATATATCTTCTCGTCCATATGCAAATTGTGATCAGTTTACTTATATCGTACATTTAAGTAATCGTTAATTTTTTTTATCAAAGAAAATCGCTACATTTTTGTCCGTGCATTTGCCCAAATCCATCCATACATATACATTGTAATGTGTTCTTATTATGTTTTTGTTGTTGTTGTTTTTGTTTATGGTATTGCGGTTCAGTCATTCGTATTGATTGTCATAAACATTGACAGAGTATCTCAGTCATCTCATATCTCGACACTCATTTAAATCTCACTTGTATTTTAAAACGCTTTAAGTCAAGTTTATACTGTCAAACAAGCTTAATGCGATTAATGATTTTTACTCTACGTCATCGGTATGTGCTCGTACGGTCATTCCGAAGCGAATCCGTGCAAACATACAGTGGGCAAGAAAATAACGTAACGCAACATTTAACTATTGAAGCGGATTTCTTTAATTTGTTTGTTTGTTTTTAATTCCGCTCCTTTTTCTAAAGTTGATAGCAATAAAAAAACCAGTAAGGAAAGGCTAAAGTCGGGCGGGGCCGACTATATAATACCCTACACCACTCTCGTAATATTGAATAATTCTGAAATATAAATTTTGTAATTCATGTATAAATTGTTTACATAAATTTACTTTTGGGACATTTTATACTTAAATAATACCCTGTAGGGTATAAAAACGATTGGATGTAAAATACAGCTTCTACAGGACTAAAGAGCCAAATCGGATGAAACATATATATGGGAGCTATAGCTTAATCTTCAGCAATGTTAGTCCATGGATCAAGAAACTCTACCATTCTAAATATCAAAACGATTGGATGTAAAATACAGCTTCTATAAAACTAAAAGTCCAAATCGGACGAAACATATATATGGGAGCTATAGCTAAATCTTAAACGATTTTCTTCAAATTCGGTAGTGTTGGTTCATGGATCAAGAAACTCTACCATTCTAAATTTCGAAATGATTGGATGTAAAATACAGCTTCTACCGGACTAAAGAGCAAAATCGGACGAAACATATATATGGGAGCTATAGCTAAATCTTAACCGATTTTCTTCAAATTCGGCAATGTTGGTTCATGGATCAAGAAACTCTACCAATCTAAATTTCAAAACGATTGGATGTAAAATACAGCTTCTATAGGACTAAAGGGTCATATCGGACGAAAGATATATATGGGAGCTATAGCTAAATCCTAACCGATTTTCTTCAAATTCGGTAGTGTTGGTTCATGGATCAAGAAACTCTACCATTCTAAATTTCAAAATGATTTGATGTAAAATACAGCTTCTACGGGACTAAAGAGCAAAATCGGACGAAACATATATATGGGAGCTATAGGTAAATCTTAACCGATTTTCTTAAAATTCGGTAGTGTTGGTTCATGGATCAAGAAACTCTACCATTCAAAATTTCAAAACGATTGGATGTAAAATACAGCTTCTATAGGACTAAAGGGCCAAATCGGACGAAAGATATATATGGTAGCTATATCTAAATCTGAACCGATTTCAACCAAATTCAATAGGGATCTTTACAGCTGCGAAATACTCTAAACTGCAAAATTTCAGAACGATCGGAGTGAAATTGTAGTCGACGAACAACTTTACATGGACAGACGGACGGACGGACAGACATGGTTAAATCGACTCAGCTAGTGATTCTGAGTCGATCGATATACTTTAAGGTGGGTTAGCTGTGTTATTTTCAGGTGTTACAAACATCTGCCGTGAAACAAATTTATATGTAATACCCTGTACCACAGTGTGGTGTAGGGTATAAATATTACAATGTATTAAATTATAAAGGTAATATAGAATAGACAAGGAATTTTATATTACACTAAACCTTAACCCCTTCTGGAGGACGATCCAGAAGAAGTGGGCCAATATGGCCAATTTTCAAAAATTGTCTGAAACAGGATACAACGGCATATGAGTACGACGGCATGAGGGAAATGTGCATCTTAATAGACGACAAGTTGCTACTTAATAAAATGTCATTTGTTTAGCCACCTGTTCAGTAAAATGCCACTTGATCGGTCAGTTGGGTTATGGACTCCTTAGTAAACGATGTGTTAGATATCTTCTCATTTGGACTACTTCTTAGTAGACGTCCAGTTGAGATACTGAAGCGACCATTTAAGTCATCTATACATTAATAGACGACAAGTTGGGTTATCTACTCCTTAAATGGCGAATAATTAGGTTATCTACTCATTAGTAAATGACGAATTTTATCTACTCCTTAGTAGTGGGCCAGTTTGAATATCTGCGACCTACTTGACAAAAATTAGGTTACTTACTCCTTAGTGGAGATACAGTTGTGTTTCTACTTCTTACTAGCCACACCGATGGGTTATCTTACCCTTACCAGGCAGCAAGTTGAGTTATCTTATCATTAGTAGACGACGAGTTGGATTATCTACTCCTTAAATGGCGAAAAAATTGGTTAACTTCCCCTTAGTAAACGACGAGTTGGGTTACATATTTATTGTGTAATCTACACGCAAAGAAAAAATTCGTTACTCCCAAACGAAAAATTAGACAAACGAATTTCGTTTGTGGTGTATGTTTGTCGCAAACGATATATGTTTATCCCAAAACCCAAAGAAACGTTTATAGCAAACGGTTAGTGTACTTATCGTAAATGATTTACATTTATTACAAACCCTGTGAAACGTTTAGTGCAAACGGTTATTGTGTTTGTCACAAGCAATGCCTGTTTATCCCAAACCCTGTAAAACGTGTGTTGCAAACAATCATTGCGTTTGTCACAAGCAATGTCAGTTTAACAATAAATGAGAAAACGATTGTCACAAAAGAATAATTTGATTGAATTATGATATTTAATATGTTTTGTAATATTATGTTTATAATCAAAAATGTCACAATTTTTAGTAAAATGTCCCCGGGAGCTCCCCGACAAACACCTCTGCTATTATTTGGCTGCTATCTTCTAATTGAGTTGTAGACAAACTGTAAAAAGAAAGCATGTATGTTAGAACATATTAAAAATGTAGTAGTTCATTGTAGGGATCAAAGCGAGATGTTATCTTACCATATATCAAACTTTTTAGTCAAAAGTGAATTTTATAGGTCAATATTCTGACCCAAATGCTGACAATTCAAAAGTTTACACGTCCATGAATAGAATACTAAACTACATCAGAAAATAACATGAAAAACTTCGGGTGAAAAAACGTGTTGCATAATGTCATCAAAAACAAAGTTTAATTGCTTAGTGTTGAAAATATCAGCAGTTTCCAGAAGTATCCAGTTGTATTGTGCCTGAATAAATTTATTTCACAATTACCATTAGCAGCTTCAGTACCTAAACGTGTGATGATTGATTGTTAATGATTTTAATTTGCTTCACAATTTAAGGCGTGTGGAAAAATAACCAGTTAGTCGTTAACAAAGCCAATAGGCGGTCTCAGTTTCTGTTAAAATGTATTGTTTTTGTTATTCCGGCTTTCCACAAAATATTCAAGATTTTCAGGCAGTGCTCGACCCTTTTTTTGCTATTAACTATTTGGTTATTTTCCCACACTTCATTGTGTTCACTTCATTTACCATTTACCGATAACATTAAATTGGAGTCCTCAGTATATTTGCGAGATATCGCACCTCCGATAATTTAGATTCTTTGATTTAATTAATTCTTTGAATAAAATCATTTTAAGTTAACTGATAAAAACATTTTTAATTTTGCCACACACGCGCGCTTATACCGAACACCACAAGCGCCAGTACAAAACTAAAGGCCCACCAGCATACGACTCTGCGCATGCTGAGTACGATTGCAAATGTTATGAAATTGTATAACAGTGCGGAGGGAGGGATGTAGATAACTAAATATCCACCACCGTCTGTTAATAAAACAATGCGGACAAACATGTATGCAACGTTTCTTTTTGTGTTTTGTACACACACATCTCCATCTTTTTGCAGAAACACTGCAACGTCGCTTTTTGTGTTGTATACACACACATCTGCATCTTTTGAGTTCTGTACACATCTACACATATTATTCCGACATATAAGTAATAAAAAAAGTTATAAAACCGCACTCTCACAAAATGAAAACAAGTTTAGCTCTTTGTTCTCTCAACTCTCTTTAATATATTCAATCATGTTTAAATACAATATGGTTCCGTAAACGTTTTTCGTTTAGCATAAAATAAATTAGGAAAATTTTGGAATGAAAGAATGTTCGTTTACAGTAAGAGAAACCATGTTTAAGATAAACTTTTGCATTCACCGCAAAAATTTCAACCGTTACGGGAAAAGTAGAGCGTTTGAGACAAAGAAAAATGTTTGCCATAAACGACGCCCAAACGTTTTTTTTTCTTTGCGTGTACTCCTTACGTTAGTTTCGCAGATAGCTTTCCAGCTTACATAGACTAATATAGGTCCCTAGTGATACCACGGGCTCAGCTGCTGGGTATAGGAACCAACCTGTTTGACAAACAGTAAAGATCTGCCAGATTTCCTAGAAAGGCCGACCCCAGTATATCCACACGCAAAGAAAAAATTCTTTACTCCCAAACGAAAAATAAGACAAACGAATTTCGTTTGTGGTGTATGTTTGTCGCAAACGATTTATGTTTATCCCAAAACCCAAAGAAACGTTTAGAGTACTTATAGTAAAAGATTTATATTTATTACAAACCCTGTGAAACGTTTGGTGCAAACGGTTATTGTGTTTGTAACAAGCAATGCCTGTTTATCCAAAACCCTGTAAAACGTTTGTTGCAAACGGTCATTGCGTTTGTCACAAGCAATGTCAGTTTAACAATAAATGAGAAAACGATTGTCGCAAAAAAATAATATGATTTAATTATGATATTTAATATGTTTTATAAAATTAAGTTTATAATCAAAAATGTCACAATTTTTAGTAAAATGTAACCGGGATCTCCCCGACAAACACATTTGCTATTATTGGGCTGCTTGCTATGTTCTAATTGAGTTGTAGACAAACTGTAAATAAGAAAGCATGTATGTTAGAACATATTAAAAATGTAGCAGTCCATTGCATGGGTCAAAGCGAGATGTTATCTTGCCATATATCAAACTTTTTAGTCAAAAGTGAATTTTATAGGTCAATATTCTGACCCAAATGCTGACAATTCAAAAGTTTAAACTACATCAGAAAATAACATGAAAAACTTGGGGTGAAAAATCGTGTTGCATAGTAATATCAGCAGTTTCCAGAAGTATCCAGTTGTATTGTGCCTGAATAAATTTATTTCACAATTACCAATTTATTTCAGTACCTAAACGTGTGATGATTGATTGTTAATGATTTTAATTTGCTTATTCACAATTTAAGGCGTGTAGAAAAATAACCAGTTAGTCGTTAACAAAAGCATTAGATTGTCTCAGTTTCTGTTAAAATCGATTGTTTTTGTTATTCCGGTTTTTCACAAAATATTCAATATTTCCATGCAGTCCTCGATCAATTTTTTGCTATTGACTATCTAGTTATTTTCCCACATGTCTTCACTTCGTTTACCATTTACCTATAACATTAAAATGGAGTCCGCAGTATATTTGCGAGATATCGCACCTCCGATAATCTAGATTCTTTGGTTTCATTAATTCTTTGAATGAAATCATTTTGAGTTCACTGATAAAAATATTTTTAATATTGCCATACACGCGCACGAATACCGAACACCACAAGCGCCAGCACAAAACTAAAGCCCCACTAGCATACTACTCTACGCATGCTGAGTACGATTGCAAATGTTATGAAATTGCATAACAGTGTGGAGGGAGGGATGCAGATAAATAAATTTCCACCACCGTCTGTTAAAAAAGCAACGCGTTCAAACATGTATGCAACGTTGCAACATTTCTTTTTGTGTTTTGTACACACACATCTCCATTTTTTGCAGAAACGTTGCAGCGTCGCCTTTTGTGTTGTATACACACAGATATGCATCTTTTGAGTTCTGTACACATACATCTGCTCGTATTATTCCGTCATATAAATAATAAAAATGTTATAAAACCGCACTCTCACAAAATGAAAACAAGTTTAGCTTTTTGTTCTCTCAACTCTCTACCATATATTCAATCATGTTTATATACAATATGGTTCCGTAAACGTTTTTCGTTTACCATAAAAGTAAATTACGAACATTTTGGAATGAAAGAATGTTCGTTTACAGCAAGGGAAACTACGTTTACGATAAACTTTTGCATTCACCGCAAATATTTCAACCGTTACGGGAAAAAGTATAGCGTTTGTGACAAAGAAAAATGTTAGCGATAAACGACGCCCAAACTTTTTTTCTTTGCGTGCATTTACTTAATGATGAACAGTAATAATGCAGGTGTTCAATTATCTCCACTTCTTCCTCATCATTTCAGCTCCTGCAGAAGACATTGGACTCAATACCTAACCTTCTGACTTGTTTGCAGATCAGGCAATGTCCCGTCAGAACTGACACTAACGTAGACAGTTTTTTCTCCTCGCTATTTTTTACCTCCTCATTTCGTATCTTGGCCAAATTTGTCTAGCTACCCTACATGTACCGATTTCTAACCAACTTTCATTGGACTGTCTGAATGCCTCTTGGCTAAACCACAGCTTGCTGTGTGTTCACAATGGCGCACCAATATTTGTAAATTCTTCGATATTACAAATTCCTCGTCGTCCCTAATCTAGCAAGTTTATCAGGTACCCATACGATGGCGAGGGCTGTTTGTGAATTTAGGGATGTGGTCTCCAGAGAATTGATAGCAACCTGAATGTGTGTGAGTAAATGAAAAACGCCAATGTTGCGACTCAGCCAATTGGTGAGAGAGATTATTGCCATTATTTAGGCTTGATAGACACTGCAGTTGTCTAGTAGTCTATGAGCTATATCAAGACTGAGTTCTTTACAGTGTACTCGTCAGCCAACCTTATTATTAAGCATCGAACCATATCGGTCGGTAACCATAGCTCTACTTACATTGTGATATCCTCATGTGACCGTAGTTATTGAACCTCCACATTGATATACAGTTTAATCGTAATGCCGCTCTGATGGCAACTTCTCTCGCCACAATATCAAGAGGCAGATGATGGAGTGAGACTTGTGAAGACTCGGTCGCTGTAGTCCTTAAAGTTCCGCACAGGTATAGGCAGGTACTTTACTGATCCTTTGATAATTGGTTGGAAATGGATCGCTTATATGTTACCGTCCACCACACCACAATGCCGTACAACAGTATTGGGCGAACTTTA
This sequence comes from Eudasyphora cyanicolor, assembly GCA_963930755.1. Lineage (NCBI taxonomy): Eukaryota > Metazoa > Arthropoda > Insecta > Diptera > Muscidae > Eudasyphora > Eudasyphora cyanicolor. The sequence continues at coordinate 167,091,921 of OZ005736.1, read as the reverse complement.
TCTATATATGTATATCCAATGCCCGCTTTTATGTGAGGGACCCCAACTCGACCCTACAGCTTTCTTGCAGGAATATAAGGTGGCGTTGGCCTTCCACGTTCCAATACATTAAGTCTGAATGATATTTTCCAATATATAATTATTCCTAGAAATTTCTCACTTTCAGAAAAGACTTTCTCTGTTCCATTTATGCGAGGGTCCACATGCGGGACCTTATTACTCCTAGCAAAGAAAATCAATTCTGTCTTGTTTGTATAAACGCCCCAACCGTGGGCTATCTAGCAAATTTGTTCATAGTCACCAGCAGGATGTCTCTGAAGAGGCTGGTGAATTTGCCAGCTAATGTGATTTCCACGTCGCCCAAATATGCCACGATCCTGCAGCCACAAAGTATCCTCACTTGATACAGTTCTGTATCCAATACTTAGTTGTGCGTCTTCCATTGTGCAAGATTTGCATTAGTCCAATCAAACTTGAATTTACCCTTAGATGTGACAGCGCCGCAATTACCGCTTCAGAGTGAATGTTGTTAAAAGCCCCTTCTATGTCAAGATAAGCCACCACATTGAATACCTTGAAATGAAGGGACGATTTTATAGTGTCCTCAATTTCGTGTAGGATAAATTCTGGAAATTTTCCTTTTTGTAAGCATTTTGGTTCCCGATAGGAGTTTTGTATCCAGGTTTTGTCTAATGAAATAATCTAAAAGTTTTTCCAGAGCTTTCAAAAGGAAGGAAGATAGGCTAGTAGGCCTGTAGTCCTTTGCCCTAGTGTGCGATATCTCTTCTGTTAGTGGAGTTTTTTTTAAGTAGAACCACTACTTGGTAGACCATTTGGCATTACACTTGGCGACATATCAGACGCTTGTTATTGAACCCTTTTAATTTCCCGTCGGGTATTACCATTTATACAAATTTAGTTAATCGGTCACACCTTTGCAGAGTATCGTGCGCTTCTTGGAGACAACTTACATTTTTTCAAATATCCTAGAACAAAGCACTGATGTTATGAACCGAACTTTATTAGGGAAGTTATAATGTATTCACCCAAAATTACTCATGATTTTTTATATATAGTACTTCTTTAAGAAAAATATACAATTATAGTGTTTTAGATTGGATATTTTTTTTCTAAAGCTCTATTATGGTACCTACTGTAGATTTTAGCTAACCACATTATGTTTGCCAGCAACATAATGAGGTTAACCATTCATATGCACTCTATTTGAATAATCATTATATTCTACTCGTATATTGATTTTTACAAACAAACGTTTGTATCACATATGCGGGAAAAGCTAATGTGCAGAATCATGTTTGTAGCTGTTTAAAAATATGAAAAGTGTAACGCAACCTGATTCTTTTTTATGCTATAGTTTAAGGATTATTTATTTTTGCAAAAAAAATCTAACATATTACTTTTTTATCATTTCAGAAACCACAAAACGCACCGTAGCGTTCCCTCACGGCTAACAAACAAAATGTTGATGGCAGTTCCAAAACATCAAACACAGTTCATAGAATTTTCAAATATTGCTCAAAACCAACAGTCACAACAATTGAGGGAAGTACAACAACGAACAACATTTCTAGTCTCAAAGAAAACTGCTAACAGCGAACAGCGTTTTAATGAATATTAATCAAGAGAAGCAACATCAACAGCAGCAGCAACATCATCAACCCCATCAGCACCACCACCAACAACAGTCAGAACAACAACACAGCAGCTCCTCCACCTCCACGACGAACGGATTCCAGCAGCGACAGTCGGCCACAACACAACATCCATCATTACAGAATCCCCACAACACGACCACCAAATCCACGTCCACTTCCACGGCAACGACACTACCACCAGCGACCCAGCCTGACTTCGAATTGGAATATCTTAAAAAGGCGCACGCGCATGCACAAGCAACATTGGCCTACAGCTACGAACGTCAACTGCAGCAACATCATCAGGCACAACAACAGCAACTAGCTTCCCGACGCACGAATTTCGAACACGAATACATTGGCAAGTGCAGCAGCAACGCCTACAACATTCAGCAACACATTGCTGCCGCGGTCACTGCAGCCGCCAGTCCCCATCATTCTTCCGCCGTTAGCTCCTCTATGGTTATGTCACCAAGTCGGCGACCCTCGCCTCCACGAGCTGCAGCACATCCCATGAATATGCATTTAAGCGCTATGGCTCATGCTCAAATGCAATTTCAACTACAGCAGAAACTAACGGCTGCGGCTGCTGCTGCGGGTAGTACGGGCCACTCCTCGCACGGTGGCTTACCACCACCGCCCGGTCATTTGGGGAACTATTTTCGCAATCCATCCTCGCCCGCTGGAGGCGGAGGTGCCACAGCACCCACAAACCTTCCAACGAATACCCCAACCAGTTCCAGTGCTTCCAGTAACAACAGCTCCTCGGCTCCTCCATCTTCTTCAACCACAACGCCGACATCGACGTCATCAACGCCGGCTCATAATCCATTGAATCATCTACAGAATATGCAGCCTTTTGATTTTCGTAAGATAAATTCTGCGGCCCTTGGTGCATTTCCGGGTCTTCCTCCACCAGCTCGTCTAAGTCCCAACGAACTGGCCCACCATCAACATCTGCAACAGCAAGCCGCTCAACAAGCCGCTATGTTGGCACAGGCAAGACGGCGCATCAATGAGGCCACTACACCGTCAGAGAAAAGTGCGGCTGTGGCAGCGGCGGCTGCTGCCGCAGCTCAAAGTAATCAATTCTTTAATGCAATGGCTATGTCGGGTCACCCCTTACCTTTCCATTTGCCGCCGCCACCGCCTATGCCTCACATACATCCACCATCGCCGAGTTCTTCCGGCAACGTCGTAGCTCCCGGGTCCGGCTTACCGGCCGGTTTGACTAGTAATCAAGTTGCTGCAATAGCGGCCGCCGCTGCAGCTTCAGGCAATCCCATGCCGCATGGCTTCTTATCCTCGCATTTTCCTGGTCTCAATCCTGCCTTAGCAATGGGAAAACCACCACATCTGTCCAAAACTCCCGAGCTGGATAAACAGAAAATGTCGGACATTAATCATTTGCGCGATTCTTCGGCCTCTAGACGCACACCGCCAAATCGCAGTATGTCACAGGCGTCTCTGACCTCGACATCTGTAACCCAACAGTCAACGTCTTCAACCTCGTTAGGGCAGCCGCAGAGCGCTAGCAATTACCAAAGTCAAAGAGATCTTAGAGATGTGAGCAATAGTCACCGCAACTCCCTGCAACATGATTCACCCTCAAGCCAATCGCAGAGACTCTCCAGAATATCTTCATCCTCAGGCTTGAGACCGGGTCGGAAGGCGCACTCGCCCGGCAAGCGCCAATGGGGTTCATTACCCGCCAATTTGGGTACGCAATTTATCAATCCGGTAACGGGTAAGAAGCGGGTACAATGCAATGTCTGCCTAAAGACCTTCTGTGATAAGGGAGCTCTGAAGATCCATTTCTCGGCGGTGCACTTGAGGGAAATGCACAAGTGTACAGTGGATGGTTGTAATATGATGTTTAGCTCCCGCCGATCACGAAATCGCCACAGTGCTAACCCCAATCCCAAGTTACACTCACCTCACTTGAGGCGTAAAATATCACCCCACGACGGACGTAGTGCTCAACCTCATCCCCTGCTGCTGCAACCGCCCAATGGCCTAATGGCCGGTCTCAATCCTTTTGGTAGTTTCCCCATGCTAACGCCGCCGCCAGACATGCGCCACCATCCCATGGGTGGGTTAGGTGACCCCAAATATAATCAAGAACTTATGCACAGATCGTATATGGATGGCTCTCTCATGGCTCGCTATGAGGGCAGACCAATGCCCATCTCGGAGGTTATGGGTGATGATGATGAAGACGACGATGGCATGGATGGTGGTATACATATCGGTGATATGGATGATGATGACGATGACGACGACGGAGAGGGTATTGTAGTGGTGGGCGATGAAGGCGATAGTATGTTGGATAAAACGAATTCCGAAGATTTCAGCATAGAAGACAATGGAGCCGACGAGACTTCCTCGACTTTGGGAGATAATAGTCGAGATCATTTCGATCGCTCGTTATATTCCAAAACTCCCACAGATTACTTCAAAACCAAAGATAAACATCAGGAGTCATCAAGGAAAGTGGACGTCGAAGAGGATGGCCGTAGCACTGTTGAGAGGCACAGTACGGAGAGCAATGACGACACCTTAAGTGTCACCGACTCCTGCAGTGTGAGGGAGGAGTATGAGGGGGGTTCCTCAAATGCACACTCCTTGCAGACCTCCACAAATGGCATGTCCCACCATAATGCAAGTTCTTCCAGCAAGCGCAAACGCAAAAACCAAAATCCAGTGCGATGTGCTGTACAATCAACCGAAAATTCCTGTGATAATTCCAATGACTATGAAATGGCTAATGATTTGACAATGTCAAAATCGGAAAGAAGGGAAGAAGAAGCCTCCCTCAAGCAGGAACCAAACGAGGCGGAAGATCCCATGTCTTTGGATCTGACATCGAAGAGAACAAGAAAAACTGAAGAACATACAAATGAAGGTACTAAAGTATTACCGTCACCACCGCTGACGCCATCAACGTCCACAAGTGAAACGGCTAGAAATACCACAATGCTCTCTAATCTGCCAGTCAAAATGGAACCCAGAGAGTTGGAAGAGGAGGACCAAAGGCTAAGTCAATCGACAAGCGATGTAAATAAACCACCAGCAGATCAATCCTTGGATTTATCTTCTAATCAAAAAGACAGATCCAGGAAAGAAGAAGATAATCCCAAAGAAAATGGTCGATTCGAGGGCCTATTGATGCCTGTTATCAAAGAAGAACCACGAGAGGATGCCGGAGTTGGCATAACAACACCCCCACCTAATTTAAATCAGTCAGCGGCGGCCGAAGAGCCTGAAGAAGAGAATCGTTATTTGAGAATCAAAAAGGAGCTAATGGAAGATAATTTCAAATTAAGCATATCATCTGAAGATAACAACAATCTACCAGAAAATTTAACCACAAAGTCTAACCTTAACGAAACGAAGCAGTTAACATCCAATGAAGATCACAATGGAGGCGAATTTCTCGCAGAGGCTGAGGCAGAAGTGCCCATAGACAAAGACAATCCTTTGAAATGCACCGCGTGTGGGGAGAATTTTCAAAATCATTTTCATCTTAAAACACACTATCAAAATGAGCATTTAAAATTGCATCACAAGTGTAACATCGACGGCTGCAATGCAGCCTTTCCCTCTAAGAGAAGTCGTGATCGTCACAGCTCCAATTTGAATCTGCACCGCAAGCTTTTGTCCACCAGCGATAATCATAATTTGGATCCTTTGCCCGAGCCAATGATGATGAATAGTAGCAAGAGTTTTAATGCCACACCACCAAATAATATCCCCACTTCACTGCAGGCCGAATTTCTGGCCCGTCTCTATGCGGGGGCCCATGGTTTGCCACCCATTAATTTTGAAGCTTTAAAACAACATTTTCCCGCAAACAACCAGCAAACAGCAATGCCAACCTTTCCCGATGCCACGACGGCCTTTATGTCTGATCCTAGATTTTTAATGCAACATGGTGGTAACCCTTTGCTATTTCCCGGACTACCAGGTCTGCCAGGATTTCCCCACCTCTCACCACACCTTTTAGCAGCCTCTTCATTTAATGGTCTCAATCCTTTCATGGGACGACGGCCTTCGTCTGAGTCCCATTCTCCGCATTCGGTTACACCGCCCGTGGGTGGAGCACCCCGTTCTCCTTTGTTAACAAATCCAAAAGCTTCCAATATGTTCTCCGGCAGCAGTGGCAGTGAACATGATTTAAGAAATAATGCATCTTCTCCGACGCCAGCAAATGACAGCTCATCTCATCAGCATCCCTTATATGGTGGTAATGGTGGCAACTCTAGTTCCTCGCAGCATCACCATCATCATCAGCAATCATCCACACAGCACCAGCATCTTCATCAAGCACCAACTCCTGATCGTGTATCATGACCCTCTCCCTTGCAGCAGTCACAATCACAACCCCATTATGCACCTCATCAGATGCACTATTCTGAATTGATGGCATACAGGCATTAATGGCAAGACAAGGTTTTTATAGGTCAAATAATTACGGTGCAATATTTACAATAAAAAAGTTTCGGGAATGGACAGTAGAGGGAATGGAGAGGAAGAGGAAAGAAGAAAAAGGAACCGAGAATGTTTCAGAAACTTTAGTACATTAGAGAATGGTTTTTTTTTGCATACGATTATCGGTTGTAACAACCGAATTTATTAACACCAGAATTTTGAAGGTTCTCGGAACAATGCATTTTTAGTTGAAATTATTAGAATATGTTATAGTTGGATTTTAATCTAAATTTTATACAGGAAGTAATTCGGTTGTAGGGACCTACTTTACTGACAGCAGCATTCCAATAGTTCTTGGTACAAGGAACATTTAGTTGAGATTACATGGTCAATTACATGGAGAATTATTAAGATTCCTCGCGGAAAAATAAATAAATATTTACATAAAATAACAGAAAATATTTTTTTAATTTTTTGGCTTGAATTTGTGTACATAATTTTTCGGTTATGGTTTATGGAAATTACAAAGTTAACTAACAAAACTTGCTAAATTATGAAACCTGTTGATTGTTCATAAATACCTTGAAGATACACCTATAGTAATTTTTCCCGAGGCATATTTTTCTTAACGAAAACATACTAAAAATACCGACGATTTGTATGACATTTGTCATAGGATAACACTTGATCGCAATTTTTGTAGGTAAGGGGGTGAGAAGCGTGGGTGACTGTTTTGAGAGAGATAATTGTCCAAGATTCCCTTCATTTCGAAGTGTTCGACTTTAAAATCACCCCAGAGATAACAAACCTCTCTGATTTCCTTGCAAACTTTGTGACCGAATATCGCGAAAACAAGAGTTGACCTAGAAAAACGGCACCACTGGATTCATCAAGGTCAAAATAGGTATATCCATAGGGTCTCCTTTCTGTTACATTTTTAAGTGTCCATTTCGAGCACGGTGTAATTGATCTATGGAATAGCAAATTAATTACCATAACCATTTTACTGTCACATCCAAATATTATACTTGTATAAATCGGAATCTGGATATCAGTTATCGTATACCAATTTTTTTTCCGAAAATATATCAGAGACTATTTGTTCATACGGATTTGTTGTCCTAAGGGAAAGTAGTCAGAAATCAATTTGACCACAAAGAAGATATCAGAAAATATATTTTCCGTAGAAGTTAGCGCAGAATATCTTTCCCTAAGCAAAATTCAGACATTCAGGAATTCCGAAGAAAATGTCAGAGACTATATTCTTCAAAAGAGAAGTCTACTGAGGCTACCAAGTTTCTGAAAAGGGTATCGGATACAAACTTTTCGTAACGGAAAGATGTCAGAGACTACTTTACCCAAAGGAACAGTTACCAGAGACCAATTTTTTCTAAGCAATGGTTGCCAGAGAGATCACAATATTCTAAGAAGCAGTCGCCTTGGTAGGAGTTATCATAGTGCACATTAGCCTAAGAGGATTTAGTTAAAGACTATATATTCCTAAGGAGAAGGCGCTATATTTTCCTAAGAAGAAGTTTTCAAAGTCTACTTCTTCTCAAAGCAAGATTTCGGAGGCGACATTTTGTCAGAAACTAAATTTTCCTTACAAAAATTTTTCAGAGTCCATGTTTCGCAAGAAAATGTTGTCATAGACTTTTTGCTGAGAAAAATTTCTCATAAAATATTTTGTCTGAAAAAATTCTTGTCAGACTTTGTTTTCTTAAGAAAAATATACATTTTCCTATGCAAAACATGAGAGAGTTTTCCTAAGAAAATGTTGTCAGATATGGGTTTTTCTTGAGAAAGAGTTGACGGACACCTTTTCTTAGAGTAAGGAATTAAGAGATCATCTTTTCCTTAGAAAAAGTTGCACATTTTGCTACGTTAAAGTTTCAAAGATAACCTTTTCAAGAAGAAAAGTAGCCAAAGACTACATACTCATAATAAGAAGAAGTTGGCCGAGGCCAAATTTACATAAGGAAATGTTGTCGGAGACCAAATTTTCCTAAAGAAAAGATACCCGCGCCAATTTTCCGGAGGGAAAAGTTTCCCGATACCACATTTTCCTAAAAGTAGTTTCATACAAAGTTCTCATATACAATTTTTTCTTGCGGTAAAGTTTTCCAAAGGAGAACACCTATTATTGGGAGAAGTTGTCAGAGACAGTTCTTTCATAAGGATCATTTTTTGGAGACTATCTCCTAATGAAAAGAATACCTTTTGGATGGAAAAAATTTCAGAGACCACTCTTAAAGTAACTTTCACTAGACCACTTTTCTAAAGTAAAAGGTCATAGACCGCAAAGGAAAGGTGTTGTCATAGACTACTTTTTACTAAGGAACATTTACGCGACCAATTTTTATACCCTCCACCATAGGAGGAGGGTATATTCATTTTGTCACTCCGTTTGTAACACCACTAAATATTGTTCTGAGACCCCATAAAGTATATATATATATATATGACGTCGTAAAATTCTAAGACGATTTAGCCATGTCCGTCTGTCCGTCCGTCCGACCGTCTGTTGTAATCACGCTACAATCTGTAATACTTGATTTAGTTGGCTGAAATTTGGTACATATACATATACTTCTTATATCTACAGGTATGTTGGGATTGAAAATGGGCAATATCGGTCCATTTGCGAATATAGCATCTCCACGATTGACTTCTTAACGTCATAGACACCACAAGTGACAACTGATCGGGCTGAAAATGGGTAATTGAGGTTTATTTATACCCGGTATCCTTCACACGAACAACGGTAATCATAGGTCCATGTTTTGATATAGCCCCCATACATAGGTCTCTCTAGATTTGTCTTCGTAACGCCAAAAAACCTCAAATTCGAATTGGGCTGAAATTTGGTATAATGAGTTTATTAGTACCCGTAACCAACCCGTAACCTTTTTGTTTGTATGTTGCCATTATTTGTCTGCAGTGTAAGCTCGGAAAGCCGAGATAGACTTTAAATTAAAGGGAATTATGAGGGCTAAATCTGTTGATTTTTTTTTCAGAAAAATAGTTTTTTGCCGACAAAAAATCGCAAAAAAAATGTTTATTAAAATTGTTTAAAACTAGCATCCTAGTGAAGAAAACCGTGTTGTAACGACAGTTACTAAACCACTGTATCTACGTCAAAGTCATATTGCCAACATATGTAGCCCTCATAATTTTCTTTAATTCAAACGGTCTTATACTTCACAAAATATGCTCCAAATACTAAAGGTACCTTCCATGAATACTGGAATTAAAAAAACAAACATTATCATACATTATTTTTGGTTTTGGTTTCATAAAATAGTAATAAAATTGTGTTCTTAATCAGTATCTCAAAAATCAGTCTCTCTAAAATCAGTCTCGCCACCTATTTTTTTTAAGACATTTTTGGGTGGGGAAAATACGGTAACACACATTTTCTACAAGAAATGCTAATTCAATGTAAATGTTTGTTCGTTAAGTGAATTATCCACTGAAAGTCTGGTAGTGTCAATTAAAAATGCAATTAGTAAAAAAGCAGGTAGCTTTTAATAAACTGATCTCAGTTGTGTTTCCAGGTTTCGCAGAATAACATGTATTAAACTAAGTTTCTCGAAACTAGCGGCATTCATAAGAAATCGTTCTCCTCTCTCCCCCTTCCATTATCATATTCCCTATATGGCAACAGGAAATTTGCAACTTCCATGAAAAATAAAAAGCTCGATGTAAAATATACAAATGCAAACAAACAAAATACAAATGAATCACATCACAAATCATTTCACAATTAAAATAAAAATAAAAATTATTAAAGGAAAACCCAGTAAATAGTATTGAAACATAAATTAATTTATGGATACAATTCATAAAGAAAGCTTAGAGTAAATAAAACGTAAATTATTTGAATTTGAAATATAAATATTGGTTGTTTGAGAAAACAACGAAAAATTGAACTCAAAACAAAATACTCAAAAAATAAATGTTTTTAACAAATGAAAAACAAAAAACAAAAATGAATTTCACAACCAATCCTCATAAATCGAAACACAAAAAAACAAACAATTTAAGTTCAAAGAGAAAATAAGGTGAAAAATAAAATACTACATTTTATTTGCTAATGACCTCATATATAATTTTTAAAATAGTTTCTATTATTTCACTGTTTCAACATAATTTATACGTACATATTTATTGTCTTCTGTGGAAAAAACCTAAACACTTGCGTTTTGATAAATTTCTTCATGTGTAATAAATTTTAAAATTTAATTAGTTTATCTCTTCTATTCACAGCCACTCTGAGAAAATTTAGTTTAATGTTAACAAAAAACAGCTCATAATTCAATAGATTTCGGCACTTTATAAAATATTTTTTTTCGTAATTAAAAACAAGGCGTTATGAGGAAAAAAGTATGAAGTAATTAGTTAAAATATTGCATATACATTTTAAATATAATTAAAATTATTATAAAGCTGATTATTAAATATTATTATTATTGTAATTGTAATTGATATTATGTATTGCAATAGCGTGTACTAGTTATTAAGTGTAATAAATTGAATAATTTAGAAAATATATTTAAAAATAATTATTATAAAAAAAGAGAAAAACAAAGGATACGCGAATAGTCTTAAAATGTTTATCAAATAAATAAAAACAAATAAAATGAAATCGTAATCGAATATACAAAAATGCAATTGGTTTTTTATTTAGCATATCGTGAGAAGATATATAAGTAAGTATTCATAGTAGTCCACTTAAAAATACATGAAACAAATGAAAAGCAAGTAGAGAACGACTAATGTCGGTCGGGACCGACAGCATAATATCCTCGACCACTATTTGCCATAGACAGAGACGTTTCTATGTTTCATGCCAAGTCAAATCAAAAAGGGACCTTAAAGGCCCAACTAAAATATGCATGAGCTGATTTAAGCCAACATAAGCAACGGTGCGAGTAGTACATTTTCGTGCGATCACAACTTTCGACGTGGATTATCACGACAAGAGTGCATCGATGAACTTAAATCTTTGTATGGGGATGAAGCACCATCATGTAGCACTGTGAAAAACTGGTTTAATAAATTCTATCGTGGCCGACGCTCGCTCAAATACAAAGGTCGTGGAGGTCGTCCAAAAACGGACTTTGTGCCAGAGAACATTGATGCCGTGCGTGAACTGATAATGCAAATTCGTCATGTGACATACCGTGAGATAGAGGCATCCTTGGGCATTTCTCCCACCAGCATAATTTGATATTGCATGAACACCCGGGCGTAAAAAAGGTTTGTTCTTGTTGGATCCCGCACAATCGCTAAAAAAAGGCTCGTGTCGATTGGTGCAAAGAAATTTTGAAAAAATACGATCGCGGTGCTCCAAAAGACGTTTATAAGATCGTCACAGGTGACGAATCTTGGATCTATGCGTATGCGCCTTATGAGTCTTCGAAGACGAGCAAATTTAACGAAAGTTGTTGGTGGAAGAAGCACTTCGCCTGTTTCTTCGGCAAAACTGGTCATGTGGCGACTGTTCCGCTTGAGCAACGTAGGACGGTAAATTCTGAGTGGTACACCGCAATTTGTTTTCCTGAAGTCTTCGGAGAAATTCGAAAAACGAACAAGAGAAGACGAATCATTGTGCACCATGACAATGCGAGCTCTGACACATCGGCTCAAACCAGCGCCTTTTTGACCGGCTAAAACGTCGAATTGATGGGTTATCCGCCGTACAGCCCTGATCTGACACCCAATGACTTATTCTTATTCACTCACATCAAGAAAAAACTGCTTGGTCAACGTTTTTCGACGCCTGAAGCAGCTGTCGAAGCTTTCAAAACCATGTTTTGGAGGTGAATTTTCAACACACTGTAACCAAAACAATTCGCGCTCAAATGACAAAACGGTCTGAGTGAAGTTATGCTAAAAAATTTCAAACTTTCCAATGGAAATGTCAGATGGCGCCAGAAATATATATAGCAACCCTCGTATATTGTTTAAAAAATATATTTTGTTTATAAAAGATTTTCCAAACTCTGTTGACTGTGCGAATTTCTTTTTTAATTATTCATTGATTTCGAGGTATACATTACAATTTAGAATGGCATATTGAGCGCCCCAGTAGGCGAGTTGGTAGCGTACTCGCCTATGAGTTTGGGGGTCGTGGGTTCGATTCCCACCAGAGGCTCTGGTCTGTCGCTGCAAAATTCAGCCATATGGTCTTTGTAACCCGGCCTTTCCCTGGACCTTAAAATTAGAATATAAATTTACTTTGTATTGTAATTCATATAAATAAATAAATAAATAAATAAATAGAATGGCATAGGTAGCAATAACATTTGTTTTAAGGCACTAATTTTTAATGTATATTTATTCATATTTAGTCATCAAGCAATGTATCATAACGCAAGATTATACATTTCAATAATAAAGGAATTTTTCGAACCCTAAACATGTGTTTATTTCAAGCAGGATATGACAATATACATAAGCCATTTTTTCAGCGTGTAGAACTATAAATATGCTGACATGACGTAATTAATGTATCCAATATGCTTTAGTTGTCAGATCAACCAAAGATTTGTTTTTGCAAAGATATACAGGGTGGCTGATATGTAATGTAACAAAGTAAAGCGCTATATATTTTTAATTTTTTTTTAAATTTTATTGTTCAAAAGCAAAAATGTCGGAAATAACATAAAATTTTAGAAACAGTTTAGATCTGTTCGAATTGGCCACCTTTGGCACGAATTATGGCCTTCAAACGGCAGACAAAGTCATCACACGCTGCACGAAAGTGGCTCTGCGGTATTTTGGCCCATTCCCGGCGAAGCACCGTCTTGAGATGATCGATACTTTGGTATTTTTTAGTGCGAACCTTACTCCCTAAAATGCCCCAGGCGCAAAAGTCCAACGGATTGAGATACAGAGATCTTGGTGGCCATTGTGCGGTAGAAATGAAGCGAGGAACTTCCTTTTTAAGCCATTCTTGGTTGAAGCGTGCTGAGTGCGATGGTGCTGAGTCCTGTTGGAATGTCCATGGTCTGCGGCCGAAATGTTTGTCTGCCCAGGGCTTCAATACTGTCTTTAGGACATTTTCCCGATAATATTCGGCATTTATTTTGACCCCATGGTCGATGAATGCGAGCGGGGAGCGACCATCGGCCGTTTCGGCGACCCACACCATTACCATCGGCGGCGCTTGAATTCTGGTGGCCAATCGAAGGTGTAAATTTTCAGCTGACCTCTTTGGCAAGTAAACCCGATCATTTTGTTTGTTCACAAACTGCTCAATTTGGAATGGCTTCTCACCGGAGAAAACCAAATTCGGTAACTGGCCACTTTCGTGCAAGCGAAGCAACTCCTTGGCTCTACAGTCTAACTTTTTTTTGTGCATCGGTGAGCTCTTGCACTTTTTGGAACTTCAATTGCTTTAGTCCAAGCTCATTTTTATACCCTCACTTTAGTGTGACGAGGGTATATATCATTTGCTACGGAAAAAAGTGTAACACATCGAAGGAGTGATCTAAGACCCTAAGTATGTTCGGAGGAAATCCGTTTTGGGTCATTTTAAGTCGAATGAGCAATGTCCGTCCGTCTGTCTGTCTGCTGGCTGGTGCGCACGATAACTCTCGAAAGGAGTAACCGATTGACTTCAAATTTGGTATGTGGTAATATTTTGATCTATCTCCGGATGAGTTCGAAGATGGGCCATATTGGTCTACTCCTTCTGGTACCTCCCACACAAAGGGTTAAAATTTAGTGAAATATTGATTCTTTAATAACTTCTATACTACTTATTCGAATCTTTTGAAATTCTGCACATAATATTAGTATATTAGTCGCTATTAACTCGAGAAAAATGGGTGAAGTTGGCATGCCCCTTTTGGTACCTCCCACACAAATGGACCATTTTGCATCAAAATTTAACTGCTTATAACTTTAATACAAGTGCATAAAAATGCTTGAAATTTTCTACAGTATAATGTTTTTGTAGCGCCTATAGTCCGGTAAAAAATAGGCATCATTGTAAAGCCCCTTTTGGTACCGCCCACACAAATGGCCCGTTTCGTACCAAAGTAAACGGCTTGTAACTTTAATACCAGTGCATACAAATACTTGAAATTTTGTACAGTGTAATGCTGTTGTAGTGCCTATAGTCCTGTAAAAAGTGGGCGTTATCACCCCGCCCCTTTTTGTACCTCCCACACAAAATGACCAAATCATACCAAAATTACATAGCTCGTAACTTTAATATACCAGTGCACACAAACGCTTATAGTTCAGCACAATGCAATGTATTTAAGAATGTACTGTTTACCGAAAAATATGTGTATTTGGAAAACCCCTTCTGGTACCTCCCACACAAATTGACAGATTTATTGGTGTAATGTTATATATTACATTACTCACAAAGTGAGGGTATACCTTAGTCGGTTTACCCGACTGAAACTTTCTTACTTGTTTAATATGTGTTGTATCCGTTCTCGCGATATGTTCAGCTCACGAGCAATTTTTCTACCAATGCGGCGTGGATTTTGATCAAATCTGGCCTTCACTTTTCGAATCATTTCTGGTGTTGTTACCGTTTTTTTCGTCCACTTTTTGGACGCGATGCAACACTGCCAGTATCACGGTAACGAGCAATGGTACGAGAAACAAAAGATTTATTCACATTTAAATGCTGGTGGGCTCTAACGATAGCCACTTGTGTTTTTCCACTCAAATATAAAGCAATCACGCTTGAATTCCATCACGAATAACTTTTTTTCTGAATGCAATATATCAAAATGCTTTTGTAAGCTTGTAAACAATAATATGAACTGTCACTGAAATAAATCTGTCAGCTATCAGACTAGCGGTTTAGAAATGATAGCAACCTGAAGTTGGTTGCAATACATATCAGCCACCCTGTATAAGGGTGGTTTCGACATTACGGTATTGAAGTTTTTTTGTTGAATTCAGTATTTCAGATAGGTAGATTTAATCCATTTCAATTTTTTACTTTTTAACCGAGTTAAGCGAAATTTTTAAAATATATCCTCCAGGTTAATGACGGAGGAGTATTATATCCGAGGATCCTTGATCTTATGACATATTTGGATAGAACACCTAAAAATAAGGAGAACAATTTACGATAACTTGCTTAGTTTTCGAGTTATCGGACGATACAATTTGAACAAATAGAAAAAAAATATTTTTTGATAAAATGAGGCCAATAATAGCCCAGCAAAAACTTGGTAAGTACATGTCATTACCACTTGCATTACAAGGTAATGACATATCATTACCCTCTGCATTACATGTAGTCAACAAATAATGACTTACTTATATTGACATAAATATGTACTTATTTGTAAGTTATTTTAAGTCGGGTATTGTAAAATATGCGACAACGCCAATTTTTATTTTTTTTATCAAATCAACTTTTCTTTAATAAAAACTGTTGTTGTTGCATATTTTACAATACTCATCTTAAATTGACTTACAAATACATATCTATGTCAATATAAATAAATCATTATTTGTTAACTACATGTAATGCAGAGGGTAATGATATGTCATGCTAATGCAATGTACAATGACATGTACTTACCATGTTTTTGATGGGAATATTCCGAGTAAAATATATGTCTCGTCGTATTTAATTATATATGATAAGTAAATGGTTATGAAAATCATTACTGGTAAGGTGTTATTTAACCCCTTATTAAAATGACAATAATAACTACTTATATGTTGGATCTTCGTAAGCGTGGGGGTAAGTAGCTATTTGTTGTAGTTCTTGGTATGCTTGCATGGAAGTACTTTCCTGCATTGTCATGCCCAGTCATTATTTCTTTTGAATTTCACTTACACGCCAGGTTACTTGGTAATGAAAGTTTTTGCTGGGAGGGAAAACATTTTACATTACACTAGTTATTTTAACATCCAAAAAAAAACGGAAAAATCTAAAATTTTTCTAGATAACTACCTTAGTTATCGAAATTGAAACAATCTGTTTTTATTATTACTTTGAATTCATTTGAATGGAAAAAGCCAAAAAATCGGGTTACATTTTTCGATAACTTTAATCGTTCCAACGGGTACAATATCCAACCAGTAAGGAAAGGCAGAAAGTCGGGCGGGGCCGACTATATAATACCCTACACCTCCCTAACAATGCGATAAGGGTCATTGCCATAATAATTTGGAATAATTGGTAAATGGGTATAAACGTATTCTAATACTGAAACGATAATCGCAAAATTAAGCAATATTCGTTCCTAAAATGAGAAACATCTTTCTGGAAAATTTTAATGATCGGAAGTAAAATACAACTTCTATAGCGGTTTGATACCAAATCAGGATGAACATATATATGGAGCTTTAATGTAAATCTGAACCGATCTTCCCTGAATACTCATTCATGCAAAAAGACCTCCTTCTGTCGAGTTTCGTACTGATCGCATATAAAATACAGTCTCTACAGCGCCTACATGTCAAATCGGGGGTAACGTATATATGGGGGCTATATCTAAATCTGAACCGATTTCTTCCAAATTTAACAGTGTTCATTCATATAATAAGAAACCTCTTTCTGCCGAATTTCATACTGATCGGATATAAAATAACATTTTTACAGCGAATTTCATACTGATCGGATATAAAATAATATTTTTACAGCGCTTACAAGTCAAATCGGGGGTAACGTATATATGGGGGCTATATCTAAATCTGAACCGATTTTCTCCGAATTTAGCAGTATTACTTCATGTAATAAGAAACCTCTTTCTGCCAAATTTTGCACTGATCGGATATAAAATACAGTTTTTACAGCGCTTACATGTCAAATCGGGGGTAACATATATATGGGGGCTATATCTGAATCTGAACCGATTTTCTCCGAATTTAGCATTATTCCTTCATGTAATAAGAAACCTCTCTTTGCCAAATTTCGCACTGATCGGATATAAAATAACATTTTTACAGCGCTTATATGTCAAATCGGGGGTAATGTATATATGGGGGCTATATCTAAATCTGAACCGATTTCTTCCAAATTTAACAGAGTTCATGCATGTAATAAGAAACCTTTTCCTGCCGAATTTCATACTGATCGGATATAAAATAAAGTTTTTACAGCGCTTACATGTCAAATCGGGGCTAACATATATATGGGGGCTATATCTAAATCTGAACCGATTTTAACCAAATTCAATAGGGATCGTCCTTGGGCCAAAAAAAAATATATGTGTAAAGTTTCGTCGAAATCGGATGATAATTGCGACCTGTACTTTGATTACAAGAATACATGCACAGACGGACAGACAGACAGACAGACAGACGGACAGACAGACAGACAGACAGACGGACATAGCTAAATCGACTCAGAAAGTGATTCTAAGTCGATCGGTATAATAAACGATGGGTCTATTTCTTCTCCGTTTGGGTGTTACAAACAAATGCACAAAGTTATAATACCCTGTACCACAGTGTGGTGTAGGGTATAAAAATGGATCAGAAAAATGCCGATAGTCCTGGTGGTCGTCCTTTATGGTTCCCTTGTTAACCGCCATTCCCCTGGCGTATTTTGACAGGGGAATGCAAGTAACTGGAAGGTAGTGTTCGAACAAATTGATTGATTTTTTCGGGTGTTTTCTTCATTTATCGGTAAATAGGACAGTTCGAAAAAAAAATATTATTGTTTTTTTTTTTAACATATTTATACCCTACACCACACTGTGGTACAGGGTATTATAACTTTGTGCATTTGTTTGTAACACCCAAAAGGAGAAGAAATAGACCCATCGTTTATTATACCGATCGACTTAGAATCACTTTCTGAGTTGATTTAGCTATGTCCGTCTGTCTGTCCGTCTGTCTGTCCGTCTGTGCATGTATTCTTGTAATCAAAGTACAGGTCGCAATTATGGTCCGATCTCGACGAAACTTTACACATATCTTTTTTTTGGCCCAAGGACGATCCCTATTGGATTTGGTTAAAATCGGTTCAGATTTAGATATAGCCACGTATATATGTTAGCCCCGATTTGACATGTAAGCGCTGTAAAAACTTTATTTTATATCCGATCAGTATGAAATTCGGCAGAAAGAGGTTTCTTATTATATGAATGAACACTGTTAAATTTGGAAGAAATCGGTTCAGATTTAGATTAAACCTCTGCATCAAGACATTCATTTCATCGTCTACAGTAGTGTACACTACTTCACAGCACACTGAAACATTGTATATTTTACTCGATTGACACCACCATAGAATGATCGGAAAAAAAACAACAAACACTTCACACTGTTTGATGTCTACAATCTAGTCATGTACTCTGCTCGTTCGGTTGTTGTATTCTTTATACTCGTTTCAATTCGTCAAACGATGAGTATAATGAAGCGAGTACAGTGCTGTTTTCTGTTTCTTCAGTATGTACACTAGTGTATTTACCCCTCAAAATCAATAAATTTCTAAGGTGGTCCGTCGCTCTTTGTTGTTGCGTCTCTCTTTGCAATGACAATGAGTACAGTAGTGCAGTGTACACTGAAATCGAGTATTTCAGTTTTTGTGTACAGTACTTGAATGAGTGTACTTCTCCATTGTCTTGTTACTTATTTGTTTTGAAACCTGTTTGGCGGTTACTGTTCTCTTCACCCATTCATTTGTTTTGTCTAAATAGAGTGTGTGGCAGTAAGTATTTGATAAACAACTGAATGTCTTGAAAGGCCATTCAAGACATTCGTTGCAGAGGTTTAATTTAGATATAGCCCCCAAAGCGCTGTAAAAATGTTATTTTATATCCGATCAGTGCAAAATTCGGCAAAGAGAGGTTTCTTATTACATGAAGGAATACTGCCAAATTCGGAGAAAATCGGTTCGGATGTAGATATAGCCCCCATATATATGTTACCCCCGATTTCACATGTAAGCGCTGTAAAAACTGTATTTTATATCCGATCAGTATGAAATTCGTCAGAAAGAGGTTTCCTATTATATGAATGAACACTTTTAAATTTGGAAGAAATCGGTTCAGATTAAGATATAGCCCCCATATATACGTTACCCCCGATTTGACATGTGAGCGCTTTAAAATGTTATTTTATATCCGATCAGTGCGAAAGTTGGCAAAAAGAGGTTTCTTTCTACATGAAGGAATACTGCCAAATTCGGAGAAACTCGGTTTAGATTTAGATATAACACCCATAAATATGTTACCCCCGATTTGACCTGTAAGCGGAGGTCGGAGAAAATCGGTTCAAATTTAGATATAGGTCCCATATAAATGTTACCCCCCATTTGAAATGTAAGCGCTGTAGAGACTGTATTTTATATCCGATCAGTACGAAATTCGACAGAAGGAAGTCTTTTTACATGAATGAGTATTCAGGGAAGATCGGTTGAGATTTATATTACAGCTCCATATATATGTTCCTCCTGATTTGGTATCAAACCGCTATAGAAGTTGTATTTTACTTCCGATCATTAACATTTTCCAGATAGCGATTATGGTTTCCGAATATGTTTCTACCCATTTACCAATTATTCCAAATTAGTATGGCAATGACCCTTATCGCATTGTTAGGGAGGTGTAGGGTATTATATAGTCGGCCCCGCCCGACTTTCTGCCTTTCCTTACTGGTTTTAATGTAATTTTAGCAGAAAGAATAATTTTTTATCGTTTTTTTTGCAAAGTTCATTGTCCGATAACTCAATAAATAAGCAAGTTGTCGATAAATTGCCCGTTAATTTTTCTACTTATTGTGAGGTGTTTTATCCAAATATGTCATAAGATTGAGGATCCTGATGGTCGCCCTTTATAGCACCCTTGTTAATCGTCATTCGCCTGCCATTTTTTTTGTCAGGGGAATGACGATTGACTGCAGATGTTTCTATAATTTCTGTTTTAATACTTGCATTTAAAAAATTTGCGTGGATCGGTTTTCAGAATGAAGTTAAAAAGGTCAAAAAAAGTTATAAAAAGTATTGAACTTTAAAAATAAAAGCAGCACAGGGGAATGACGTACGTGAGTGTAAGAGCTCATATTTCATAAAATACTATATTTTTCATTGAACCAATTTTATTAAATAAATATTAACTATTTTTGTCAAAAATTTTGAATAACTTAAGTGATATACAATTTTTTGGTTGGTATACAATTTTTTACAGACAATTTTTTTTTCAGTGGTATATTTTAATGACCGCGTAGGACCTATAAAGCTTTGTAATAAAGTAAATTTCAAAGTGGTATATATTTTTCTTTTGTAATTTTAATACACAAGGACAGCAAATTATCGGATAATGTCGAAATCACCCATAAAACATTTCCAAAAGGTGTAAAAAGTGTACTTGTTTTAGTAAAATTTCCTATCGAAGAGAAAAGGATTTTTTTCCAAATTAAAGATTTTAAAAAACAAAATATTGTATTATGTTCTTTATAAAACTCTGTAAACTTTGAAAAAAATAGTTGCAGGTGTTCAAGAGCGATTAAAAATTCGGTAAAAACATTTTTTTTTAATTTTAAATCCCCCATGCCAAATACACTTCATATTTTTTTATTATAATTTTTCTAGCCCTTATGTCGTACTTTGGAGTTTAAAAAAATATGTAAAATTAGCATAAGTTTCTTGAAATGTTGAAAAAATCGTTTCCCAAACAAATCCCAAAAAAATTGCTTCACAATCATTTGCTTGAAATATACAAATGTTTAGAGTACACTCGAAATATGTTATATATATTTTGTACACACAAAGTTGTGTATTTTGGAAGATGATCTAAACAAATATATGTTTGTGTCCTAATACTATTTATTTGCATTTAGCATTCAGAAAATACATCAATACCTTAATTTTAAGACAAGTTTTATGTTTTTCAGCAACCTTTTTTTTCAGAAATTTTAAAAGTTCGTTGTTTGATGGGTTAATAACAAATGATGACATGGAATAAATAAATTAGTGCTTTAAAAAAAATTAATTGCTATTTATTCCATTTAAAATTGTTAGGCATAACTAGAAATCAATGAAAATTATTTTCGAAAAATGTGCAACGCGATACTTTTTAACAAAATATATTTGGAGAAATTCCTAAACAAGAATTTTATTTGAATATAAACCAGGGATGTAACGAAAGTGGCTTTAGCGAAAGCGGATGCCAGAGCGAATATTAAAATATTTTTTTACGAATGCGAAAGCGATAGCGAATAGTGAAAAATACATTTTTGCGAAAGCGAATAATATTTTTTGTTTTTTTGCGAATACTAATCGAATATCAAAAACTGATTTACGGAATCGAAACATTTATGTAGAATTATTCCTACATACATAAATTCAATATATGTATTTCAGTTGATTTATTAATTAATTAATTATTAAATATTAAATAGAGGTGTTATTTTGGTATTCAACGAAAAATTCAAATTTTTGAGATAAATGATCGGATGTTTATTTCATAATAATGAGGAAGGTATGCCGTTAATAATGAATAACTTTTTCATGAAATTTTCCATATCCAAATCGCAAAGTGGCTGCCCTATGTCCTCGATAGCCTCACTAATTCTATCTTTGATGTCTTGAATCGACGCTGGGCTGTTGGCGTACACCTTATCTTTCACGTGGCCCCAAAGGAAGAAGTCGCAAGGTGTTAAATCACAAGATCTCCGTGGCCAATTGTGATCACCTCTTCGAGAGATAACACGTTCCCGAAATTTTTCCCGTAACAGAGCAATGGTTTCGTTGCTTGTGTGGCACGTAGCGCCGTCTTGTTGAAAGTAAACCAGATAAATACCATCCAACTCCGACCATAAAAAATTATTAATCATATCGCGATAGCGCAATCCATTCACCGTAACTGTTGATCCAACCTCATTTTCGAAAAAGTAAGGTCCAATGACCCAGCCGGACCATAAACCGCACCAAACAGTCACACGTTGAGGATGGAGAGGCTTCTCAACAATAACTCTTGGGTTTTCCGAGCCCCATATGAGACAATTTTGCTTGTTAACGTAGACACCGAGGTGGAAATGGGCCTCATCAGTCAAGATGATTTTGTATCGTTTTATATCATTCGATGATCGTGTATCGTTCCATTTTTAGTATTGGCGTAGTTTCTACTTGTCAAATGTCAAAGAATAGAAGCTTCAAAAGTGACAGCTACCGAAATACCGGGTGGTTCAAAATAACACCTCTTGTTCGAGAACCCCGTTTTTAATTAATTCCACAAAAAAAAACATATTTGAAAAACCAGTAAGGAATGGCTAAAGTCTGGCGGAGTTTATTATATTGTGGACGGACGGCCATGGTTAAATGGGTCCAGCACTTCTCCTTTTGGGTGCTCATAGAAATTCGATTCTAACGTAAATAAATAGTGTTAATTAACTTTCGAAAAATTTAGTATTCAAAGTTTAGTGGAGCCAAGATATATTTCACAAAAAAGAGCTTCACTGTTTCACTACTCAATCGTTCACTTTCGTGGAGGTTCATAAATAAGTCCGGCCCCCCTAAATAACTGTTACCTGGGGACACTTCCCGGCGTTGTAGTTTAAAACTGGCGTACAAAATATATTTTTTGTTGAAACATTTATACTTGTTTTTTATTGAGGAAGCGAATACTGAAATATATTTTTGCGAATGCGAATATTCCAAATGTAGTTTTTGCGAATGCGAATGTTCAAAATGAAGCGAATAACTCGTTGCATCCATGATATAAGCACATATTTTATTTGAGAAAATTAGTTTGCAAATACATTTTGTTGTAATGTATTAATATATGCGTTCCAAGTAAATTTTATTGATTTTCATATAAAATGTATTTGTTCAGAAATATATAATATTTAAAAATGTGTGCTCCAAATATATTTTTTTCATTTTAAACATATTCAATATTTTTAATTTGATATTTTGTCAATCGACCTAGATTATTCACTATAATTTTTGGTGTTAGATATTTAAGCTCAAGGTCATAGGGTTTTTTTGATGATCTTTATTTGTTTATTTTTCTAGAACTCAATATTTCGTTCTTAATCTAAGAACATCTTCAGGAGATAATGAAATATAAACACATATATACACATAAACATTCTTATGACAATCGAGATTATCATGGTTATTTTGCCCCGTCTAGAATGTCGCCATGCTTCTCAAATTTACACTATTTGTTGCTCCAATATCAAAGATAGACTTTGAAAACCCCTTTTAATTTTTTGTTTATGTTAACGGAGGAAAATCGTCATTTTTGATATGTTTGAATTGAAAGAAAATATACTTGGAAACGATTTTTTTAAATATTATTTATTTCTTAACAAATAAATTTTATTTGAAAAGCATGAAATTTTGTTTGAAACGCATATATTAATATATTAGAACATAATTTATTTGCAAACTGACTTTCACAAATAAAATATGTGTTAACACACAAACAAAGTTATTGTTTAAGAAGCTTTCCAAATATATTTTATTTAAAAAGATTTTTAAATCTTTGCAGACTTATTCGAATTTTAGTTAGTTTTTCATAGTTTTCGCTTTAAACTTTATAGTCAAAAATTTCATTTAATTTATAAATATTCCAATTCATCACTTTTTGTCAATCCATCAATGGAATTTATATTTACGAAAGATTATACAATTAAGTTTTAATTAAATTTTACAAACATATACAATTTATAAAAAAATGTTCTTTGAACATCTGAAAAACAGAAAACTTGTCTTTAAGTTAAGGCATTGATACAATGCCAAAATAAATAAATACAAATTAATCTTTGTTTCGGAAATACTAGTTCCAAATAAAACAAGTAAAAGCGTTAAGTTCGGCCATGCCGAATCTTGTATACCCTCCACCATGGATAGCCTTTGACCTCACAAAATAACTCAAACCTAAAGAAAATAACACCGAAAAGCACAAAAAATATAGTATGTAGATGATGACAGTAGGAATCACAAAAAGATAGATGCTATATATGGGAGCTATATCTAAATATGGACCGATATGGCCCATTTGCAATCCCAAACAACCTGCAACTATAAGAAGTATTTGTACCAAATTTGATCAACTTAGCTCTATTATTGCGGACTGTAGCGTGATTACCACAGACGGACATGCCTAAATCGTCTTAGAATTTTACGACGATTAAGAATATATATACTTTATGGGGTCTCAGATCAATATTCAGAGGTGTTACAAACGGAGTGACAAAATGAATATACCCCCCATCCTATGGTGGAGGGTGTTCAATTATACAAATATTTGAATGGGAACATATTTTTGTTAAGAACATATAATAACATATGTCCTCCCAAACATATAATATTTGTGTGTGTCAAATATTATATATTTGTAGTATACCCTAAACATATGTATATTTCAAGCCTAATATGTTTGGGACAATATACTACAGAAGCGATTTTTTTCAGCGTGTTATTATGTAACAAGTTAAACTGCACTCGATTTCTGTTGACATTTACTACAAACTATGAAAAATGTCCTCGATATTCATATATTATATTTCAAATATTTGATGGCGTTATTGCATTTCTGTCTGCATTTGAAAATAGTTTTTCTCCCGATCTTGTCTGTAAATATCACAGCCAGATATATACCGAGTACTTTCAAAACATTTGCAAAACATATGAAACCCACCAAGGGTTAAAACTTATTAAATTAATGATTTTCTAATATCTTATGTACTACATACATATTCGAATCTTCTAAAATACTAAAAAATTTTGTTCAGATTTATGCTTTTGTAGTGCCTATAGTCAAGTGAAAAATTGGGGTTATTGCCACCACCCTTTTGGTACCTCCCACACAAATGTACCAATTTGTACAAAAACTTAACAGCTTATATCGTAGGTACCATTGCACGAAAGTACTATAAAATGTTGCACAGTGTAATGTTTTTAATGTACCTATAGCCGAGTGAAAAAATGCTGTTATCAACAAGCCTCTTTTGGTAACTCCCACACAAAATGACCATATCATACAAAAATTGAGTAGATCATAACGTTAATATTACAGTGCGCATAAACGCTTAAAATTCGGCACAGTGCAACGTATTTGAAGTATCTACTGTTCTGCAAATAGTTGCATTTTTAAACCCCTTCTGGAAAGTCCCACATAAATTGAAAGATTAATTCGTGTAATATTCCATATAACATTACTCACAAATTGAGGGTTGGTTGACCTGACTGAAATTTTCTTACTTGGTTTTTACCTTGTACACTATTATTTTATTTTGTTTCTCCTTAATTCTCCTGTTTTGTCTTGTATATAGTGTGCCCTGTCTCAGAGTTCAATTCCGATCGGAATTGGAATGAAATCCAAATTTGGCTTCTATGGGAAACGTTAAATTAATTTTATTACAGAATGAAACCAGTTTAAATTTCTATGGGGACCTGATATATATAATTTTAAGATATCTTTTATTCGCACAGTTTCTGATTTTAACTTCGGAATACTGAACAGAATCAATTCCGATCGGCGTCTGTAACATCCCCAGTATTTTCGAAAAAGAAAATATTCATACACACATAAATATACGAAGTGTAAAAATCTTTTACAACGTCCCTAGCCTAAACTTGTAAATCATAATAAAAACATTAGTATCGTATTATTGATTATCATGTTCATTTTGCGTTTTTAGCAGACCCTATGACCTCCTCCCTCCTGCTGGAGTACAACAAGAAGGCGCGCGAGCAATCAAAAGTGCCGCTTAGCGAACAATCAAATCCCGAGACTTTCAACACATTTGTCAAGAAAAAAATACGAAACGCAAATAAACAAACAATGAATAAGTAATAAAAAACTTACGCTAACTTCGAATTCAATATAAAATCTGGAAGTTTTGTTGTTGCCTTCGATCGATCTATAGCTAAAGTTTGTGGTAAATTTCAACAGATCAAAGGCTAAATTGGAGTGTTTTTTTATATTTTATACTATTTAAGTTTTTATGCAGTTGTCTTTGCTGTGATTGTTATTAATTGAACATTTGAAATTGTATGTCTGCCGCAGTGTTTGTATTATTTCATTTGAAGTGACCTTTGTAGCTCCCCAAAATTTATATGTGTGTGTGTTTGTTTTATTTTTTTTATATTTAGCTAATAATCAATCGCACATCAATACAATGAATTTCTGAATTTAAACAGTAAATAGAGTGACCAAATTCAAATGACTCACCGTTATTTGTTCCACTCAATTTTAAATTGGAGTATGTAAAGGGTGGTTAAATTGGAAGGGCCGATGTTGAATGTGAACCACACCCAAACGTCAATTTTTTTTCTGTATTTCATTTGACATTTCTCAATTTCAAACTAACTCAATTTGAACCATGGAAAGATACTCAATTGAGCAACGCGTTAGAGTTATTCAGTCTTATTATGAAAATGGGCGTTCAAATCAAAATGCATATCGAGCAAACCGGGTCTGTAGGAGATGTGAAAACACCAGTGCATGCTCGTACAGCTCGTACTGTAGAAAATATTGCTGCAGTTCGCGATAGTGTAGCTGAAAAGCCGTCCACCTCAACTCGTCGTCGTGCCCAAAAACTGCACCTCTCACGCTCGTCGTTGATGAACATTATACATAAAGACTTACATTTACAAGGTGCAATTGACTCAAGAACTAAAGCCTCTCGACCATTCCAAACGTCGTCAATGGTCAGAATGGTGACAAGAAATGGCTGTTCGAAGAAAGCATCTTCAGTGATGAGGCAAATTTTCACCTCAGTGGATTCGTCAATAAGCAGAATTGCCGCATTTGGGCAAATGATAATCCAAGAGTGATTGTCGAAAAACCAATAAACCCACAAAAAAACCAATACAAATACAAAGAGTGACTGTTTGGAGTGGTTTATGGGCTGGCGGCATAATCGGGCCGTATTTTTTCGAAAATGAGGGCGGTCAGGCAGTTATTGTGAATGGTGGCCGCTATCGTAAGATGATAACGAATTTATTATGGCCCGAATTGGAAGATATGGATGTGGATAATATGTGGTTTCAACAGGACGGTGCCACTTGCCACACAGCGAACGAAACAATGGCTCTTTTGCGCAACAAATTCAATGGCCGTGTTATCTCACGTCGTGGCGTTGTCAATTGGCGGCGGCCATTTGGCCGATATTTTGTTCCACACATAATTAAACCTTACTAATATTATCGTAATAAAAAGAAATGACAACAATTTCCTAAATAATTTGTGTTTTATTCAAAATCAACATCGGCCCTTAAAATGTAACCACCCTTTAATATGTTTTATAAAATATATACTAACGCATATTTTATAGGTTTTTTTTAAGTTTCAAAATTTTTATTGTTACTACAGATACGAGTTCATAGTACAAAATTATGTTTTAAGTAATTATGTCCACGAATTATAATTCGTACACATATACACGCTGAAAAAAAATCGCTTCTGTAGTATATTGTCCCAAACATATTCGGCTTGAAACATATATATGTTTGGGGTAGACTCTAAGCATGTAATATTTGGTACACACAAAAATTGTGTATTTGGGAAGATGTTGTTCTAAACAAATATTTGTTTACATTCCAATATGTTTTTATTTGGGACCATTATTTCCGAAACAAATATTTATTTGCATTTAAGTATTCATAAAATACATAAATTGTCTCAAATTTGTCAGTAATTCAAAGTTAAATTTTTAGAAATTTTTAATGATCGTAAAAAATAATAATTGAAATCATATAATCTTGGATCAATATAAAGTACTTAGAGGATTGACGACTAATGATGGCTTGGAATACTCAGAAATTTGATATGATTGATTTAAAACAGAAGGTAATGCTGCATATGGTATCATAACTGGGAGGTACAATTCGAAACCCAAGAAAAATTGAAACTGAAATATGAAAAACTCAGCAAATGTTTTGGAAATATTTTTTAAATAAAATATATTTGGAAAAATTCCTAAATAATAATTTTATTTGTATTTAAACACATATTTTATTTGAGAAATTTAGTTTGCAAATATAATTTGTTGTAATATATTAATATATGCGTTCCAAATATATTTTATTGATTTTCAAATAAAAATTATTTGCTAAGAAATATATAATATTTAAAAATTTCTGTTCCAAATATATTTTCTTTCGATTCAAACATATCAAAAAAGTCGATTTTGCCCCGTGTACAAAATATTCAACATGTACTGAATATGGCCGTAATGAAAGCCTGGTCACTCTATCATTCAGTGCTTATATGTATATTATATACATATCTTTCAATCAAAACAAATCACCATCTTCGAACATGTCTATACCCTACATCCCACATAGTGCCTATGTGGGATGTAGGGTAGGATGCCCAGTGTAGGCATATTTAAAAGTCCTTAAAATGTATGGAACATTGCACAGTGGGGGCGATTTCAAAAACGGTGACAATACTGTCAGGACTTGTAAATTGTTGGGTAGATTGTATTACAGTGTGGTACACGGGGCAAAATCACCAATTTTTGATATGTTTGAATCGAAAGAAAATATATTTGGAACACAAATTTTTAAATATTATATATTTCTGACCAAATAAATTTTATTTGAAAATCAATAAAATGTATTTGGAACGCATTTATTAATATATTACAACAAAATTTTTTTGTTAACTAAATTTCTCAAAAAAAATATGTGTTTAAATACAAATAAAATTATTGTTTGGGAATTTTTCCAAATATATTTTATTTAAAAAAATTTTCAAAACATTTATTGACTTTCGAAGTTCAGTTTTAATTTTTCCTTGTTTTCGAATTACACCTCCCAGTTATGATACCATATTAACTTCCGTTTTAAATCAATCATTTACATTTTCTGAGTATTCCAAGCCATCATTAGTTGTCAATCCTCTAAGTAATTTATTTTAATTCAAGATTATACGATTTCAATTATTATTATTTTACGAACATTTAACATTTCTAAAAAATTAACTTTGAATTTCTGAAAAATTTAACACAATTCATGTATTTTCCGAATACTTAAATGCAAATAAATATTTGTTTCGGAAATAATAACATATTGGGATGTAAACAAAGATTTGTTTAGAACGACATCATCCCAAATATATAATTTTTGTATATACCAAATACTATATGTTTAGAGTGTACCCTAAATATATATATGTTTCAAGCCGAATATGTTTGGGACAATATACTACAGAAGCGATTTTTTTCAGCGTTTAGGCATTCGTACAGCAGAAACTGAACAAATGTACATCCAGTATCACAGGGTGACACCTGGGCCAGCTTTCTTATTACAATCCTTCAAAACAACAAGTTCGAT
The DNA here is from genome assembly GCA_963930755.1 of Eudasyphora cyanicolor. NCBI lineage: Eukaryota > Metazoa > Arthropoda > Insecta > Diptera > Muscidae > Eudasyphora > Eudasyphora cyanicolor. The sequence goes on along the minus strand of OZ005736.1, from coordinate 167,062,599 downwards.
TTAAAATATTAACCTTTTCTCCGAATGTGCGGAACAAGAGGAGTTGTTATGAATGGATCCCTTTATTGCACAATTTATAAATAGAACAGCAGAACATATTGGCAAATCCTGGATTGCGGACGTTACATTTGTGAGCACTTTGTTTTACTAATATTCATCCCTTAAGTGTTCTGAATGCAATATTTTAATGTAACATTCAGCAACAATAATAATTTCAGAGTTCTTCGAAATGACGGACGTTACAAAAAAAGGAAGTGGTTTTTCAGGATAACGTGAATTTGCATATAAAACCTGCTGAACGGAATTAGTATTAATATTTTGAGTAAAAGATTGATAGAACCGGGAAACGCGTTAAATTTCAGGTAATCATAAGGTCTACAAATGTTGGAAATATGTCTTTCAGGTAGAAACTGTGGTATAATAACAGTCGTTAAAAATTAGAAAAACTTTTAATTTTTTCAACAAAAATTTTGCTGTCATGAGGAAGGCCATAAAAAAATTAGAAAAAAAAATTAAAAATGATTTGGCCGAGTTGAAAAATCTGTGGATAAATGTATAAATTACGCTATGCAACAAAATTTTTTTCCAAGGGATGTGGATAACAGTTTCTGGTGCAATTAGGTGTCACAAACACGAAAAAATATTAAAAAAAATTGTTATGGTATTTTTTTTTTTTAATTTTTTTTTTAAATTCCAGCTTTCATGGAAAGTACATTCAGTATTTCGACCATAATTTTTCAAGTATAAACCTGATTAAGCCGTGTTATGCCTCAAATTAAAGAGAATTATGAGGGCTACATATGCTGCAAATATCACATTCAAAACCAGTAAGGAAAGGCAGAAAGCCGGGCGGGGCCGACTATATAATACCCTACACCTCCCTGACAATTCGATAAGGGTCACTGCGATAAGAATTTGGAATAATTGGTAAATGGGTAGGAACATATTATCTAATTCTGAACCGATAATCGCAAAATTAAGCAATATTCGTTTCTAAATTAAGAAACATCTTTCTGGAAAATTTTAATGATCGGAAGTAAAGTACAACTTCTATAGGTATCAAATATACCAAATCAGGAGGAAAAAATATATGGATTTTATATATAAATCTGAACCGATTTTCCCTGAATACTCATTTATGTAAAAATACCTCTTTCTGTCGAATTTCGTACTGATCGGATATAAAATACAGTCTCTACAGCGCTTACATGTCAAATCGGGGGTAACGTATATATGGGGGCTATATCTAAATCTGAACCGATTTCTTCCAAATTTAAAAGTGTTCATTCATATAATAGGAAACCTTTTTCTGGAGAATTTCATACTGATCGGATATAAAATAAAGTTTTTACAGCGCTTAAATGTCCAATCGGGGGTAAAGTATATATGGGGTCTAAATCTGAACCGATTTCATCCAAATTTAAAAGCGTTCATTCAAATAATAGGAAACCTCTTTCTGCCGATTTTCTTACTGATCGGATATAAAATACAGTTTTTACTGCGCTTACATGTCAAATCGGGGGCAACGTATATATGGGGGATATATCTAAATCTGAACCGATTTTCTCCGAATTTGGCAGTATTCCTTCATGTAATAAGAAACCTCTTTCTCCCGAATTTCGCACTGATCGGATATAAAATACGGTTTCTACAGCGCTTACATGTAAAATCGGGTGAAACATATATATGGGGACTATATCTAAATCTGAACCGACTTTCCCCGAATTTAAAAAGGGAACTTTCTCTGCCAAATTTCGTACTGATCTAATATAAAATACAGTTTCTACAGCGCTTACATGTCAAATCGGGGGTAACATATAAATGGGGGATATATCTAAATCTGAACCGATTTTGACCAATTTCAATTGGGATCGTCCTTGGGCCAAAAAAGAGCACTGTGCTAAATTTCATCACAATCGGACCATAAATACGACCTGCACTTTGATTACAAGAATACATGGACAGACAGACAGACGGTCAGACAGACGGAAATGGCTAAATCGACTCAAAAATTGATTCTATGACGATCGGTATAATAAACTATGGTTCTATTTCTTCTCTTTTTGGGCGTTACAAACAAATACACAAAGTCATAATACCCTGTACCACAGTGTGGTGTAGGGTATAAAAACCATAAAAAATAGAAAAAAATTGAAAAAATTATTAGTATCACATTTTTAAAAAGCCAGCATGCTAACGAAGAAAACACTGTCTATTTGAAAAAAATCGAATGATAGATGTAAAAGTTATGAGCCATTTTGTAAATGTTAGGGAAATTCAAAAAAATCTTGTTTCACATTTTTTCGTTTTAAATGATGTTTTTGCTTATATTGAATTCGCCATATGTGAGAGAGACATATAAGAGACATTGCACTTGCATTTTATTTTATGAGTATTGATGCCAGACATTATAAAATTATAGAGAGGACGAGGTTTTTTGGCCCTCCATAAAACGTGATATGCAATGTGAGAGCTATATTGGATGAGATCGGCTTATTTATGAGGTTCAGTTACGCCTTTTAGGGGCGTGGACATCCCAGTCGTATATACATGTAGTAAAATTATATGTACGCAATACAAAGTAGTACGCGGCAGTCTTGAAAATATTGGGTGTCTACTTTCGAAGCAAACTATATGTCAGCTACAGGTACTGCAAATTATGAACCTTAAACCCGGAATTTGAATGAATGAAAAGAGATAAGTCGATTTTCTGAAAAATATTACAAAGTTATATTTCGAAGTATGAGTAAAAGGCAAATAACTTTTCAATGTGTAATTGATCCCGACAATTTCTGCTACATCTGCGGAAAATATGTAATTAAAACAAGTAAGAAAGTTTCAGTTGGGTAAACCGACTAAGGTATACCCTCACTTTGTGAGTGCTTTAATATAAAATATATATGTAAATTTGTATGGGAGGTACCAGAGGGGGTTTAGCAAATACTCATATTTTTCGCTAAACAGTAGATACTTCAAATATATTGCAATGTATCGAATTGTAAGCGTTTATATGCACTGGTATATTAAAGTTATGATCTATTCAATTTTGGTATGATTTGGCCAGTTTGTGTGGGAGGTACCAAAAGGAGCGCGTTGATACCGCCCCTTTTTCATAGGGCTATATGTACTTTAAAAATATTACACTGTTTAAAATTTTGTTGTATTTTCGTGCATTGGTACTCATGTTATAATCTCCTACCTATTGGTATAAAATGGTACATTCGTGTGGGAGGTACTAAAAGGATCGTGGCAATAACCCCCGTTTTCACTGGACTGTAGGCACTATAAAAGCATTACACTGTACAAAATTTCAAGTATTTTTATGCACTGGTATTAAAGTTATAAGCTGTTAAATTTTAAGTGCAAAATGGTCCATTTGTGTGGGAGGTACCAAAAGGGGCGTGAAAACTTCGCCCAGTTGTCACTGGATTGTAGGTACAATGAAACCATTACACTATACAAAATGTCAAGTCTTTGTGTGCACAGGTATTAAAGTTATAAGCTGTTAACTTTTGGTGCAAAATAGTACATTTCTGTGGGAGGTACCAAAACGGGCGTGCCATTTACGCTCACTTTTCACTGGACTATGGGTACAATAAAAGCATTACACTGTACAAATTTTGAAGCATTTGCATGAAGTGAAATTACTGTTATAGGCAGTTAACTTTTGGAGCAAAATGGTCCATTTGTGTGGGAGGTATCAAAAGGGGTGCGGTAACTTCGCCCATTTTTCTCGAGGTGATAGTGACTAATAAACTTATATTATGTGTATAATTTCAGAGGATTCAAATAAGTAGTATAGAAGTTATTACATAATCAATAATTCAGTAAATATTAACACTTTGTGGGGGAGGTACAAGAAGGAGTGGACCAATACGGCCCATCTTCGAACTTAGCCGGAGATGGACAAAAATATTACCACGTACCAAATTTGAAGTCAATCGGATACTCCTTTCGAAAGTAATCGTGCGCAGACAGGCAGACAGACAGACGGACATTGCTCATTCAACTTAAAATGACCCAAAACGGAACATACTTCCGTCGAACATACTTGGGGTCTTAGGTCACTCCTTCGATGTGTTACACTTTTTTCCATAGTAAATGATATATACCCTCGCCACACTAAAGTGAGGGTATAAAAATCGACGTGGGTTTAGTAAAATAATAGAAGAAATATATGTGTAATAGGGCGGGTCGATTTAAAAATCGTCCATTGCTAAGTGAAAATCGTATTGTAGGGATCAAAATAAGAAACTTTGCCGAAGGAACCATACCTCTAAAACGAATCCTGATGTCCCGGAAAAAATCCCACTTTGACCCATTTAGAGTGCTCCAATCGAGTCCAAATGTATGACCGACCCCCACTCAGTGAAGTGCTCAGTGAAAATCGTATTCTAGGGATCAACATAAGAAACTTTGCCGAAGGAACCATACCTCTAAAACGAATTCCGATGTCCCGGAAAAAATCTCACTTTAACCCATTTAGAGTGCTCCAATCGAGTCCAAATGTATGGAACCTCCAGGGGCTTCCAGGGGGTCGGGCCTCCAAAGTTAGTGGGGGTCGGTCATACATTTGGACTCGATTGGAGCACTCTAAATGGGTCAAAGTGTGATTTTTCAAAATTTGCCCCTACCCAAAAGTTCGACCCAAATTCCGGGACATCAGAATTCGTTTTAGAGGTATGTTTCCTTCGGCAAAGTTTCTTATTTTGATCCCCACAAATCGACCCGGCCTAATGTGTAATATTTTGGTATAAGAGTTAAAAATATGAACGAACCGTGGATACCTAGTATTTTGTATAATTCGTGCCATGGATTATACAAAATGCAAACTTTTAAAAAATAAAATAAAATATTTTTTTCGATTTTTTTCAATTTTTTATGTTTTTTTTTTGTCCCAGGATTTTTTTTAAAACACTGTTTCTAAGTGAGAGATATATTTCCAACATTGGTAGCCCACATTAATAGCTTCAATTTAACGTATAAGTCGACCTGATTATGGTGCAAATACTAAGTGTACCTTCGACGATAATAGCATTTTTAATAAAATTGTTTTAAAAAATGTATCTATGTATCCAAATAACAAGTAAGAAAGTTTCAGTCGGGTAAACCGACTAAGGTATACCCTCACTTTGTGAGTAATGTAATATTGAATATTACTCGAATTATTCTGTCAATTTGTGTGGGAGTTACCAGAAGGGGTTTATATAATACACCTTTTTTTCACTTTATATAATACACCTTTTTTTCGCTGAACATTAGATACTTTAAATTCATTGCACTGTGTTAAATTGTGTTAAATTGTGGTATGATTTGGGAATTTTGTGTGGGAGGTACAAAAAGGGGCGTGGCAATAACGCCCATTTTTCACAGGGCTATAGACACTATAAAAGCATTACACTGTAAAAAATTTCAAGTATTTTTATACACTGGTTTTAATGTTATAAGCTGTTAACTTTTGGTGCAAAAAGGTACCTTTGTGTGGGAGGTACCAAAAGGGGCGTGGCAACAACACCCATTTTTCCCTGGACTGTAGGCAATATAAAAGCATAATACTGTACAAAATTGCAAGTATTTTTATACACTGTTATTAATGTTATAAGCTGGTTACTTTTGGTGCAAAATGGTGCATTTGTGTGGGAGGTACCAAAAGGGACGTGGCGACTTCGCCCATTTTTTCGAGTTGATAGCGACTAATAAGCTAATACTATGTGTAAAATTTCAAAAGATTCGAATAAGTAGTATAGTAGTTATTAAAGAATCAATATTTCACAACATTTTAACCCTTTGTGGGGGAGGTACTAGAAGGAGTGGACCAATATGGCCCATCTTCGAATTTAGCCGGAGATAGAAAAAAATATTACCACATACCAAATTTGAGGTCAATCGGTTACTCCTTTCGAGAGTTATCGTGCGCACCAGCCAGCAGACACACAGACAGACAGACAGACGGACGGACATTGCTCATTCGACTTAAAATGACCCAAAACGGATTTCCTCCGAACATACTTGGGGTCTTAGGTCACTCCTTCGACGTGTTACACTTTTTTCCGTAGCAAATGATATATACCCTCGTCACACTAAAGTGGGGGCATAAAAAAAATAATTTTTAGGTTGTTGCATAGAGTTATCAGTCATTTTGTAGAAGTTTGAGAATTTCAACAAAAACATGTTTAATACCCTGTCTATTGTGGACGAGTGTATATATCATTTTCTACGGGCCAAAAGTGTAACACATCGAGGAGTGATCTAAGAGTCTATATCTCTGAGACTGGATAAGCCACACGCTAAGCAATATATATGGATAAATTGTGGGTCTCACGATATAAAAATAAGATACAGAGTAGCACATGGAACAGCGCAGGGTGGAATATTATCACCACTCCTTTGGGTTACTACTATAAACAGTCTCCTAAGGATCATAACAAACGAAGTACATGGCTAAATCGTATTAGAATTTTAGTTGAGATCATATCGATACCTCCATTCTAAACAATGCTAAGTGCAAACAGGTAGTTTTTTAGGAGAGGCGATCTAAAACAGCTAAGTCGACTTGTTTTAGAATGGAGATATTAATATTTAAATTAAAGATTATAAATATAATTAGATTTCATTCAATGTTTTAAAGTTTCAAAAACTGGAGTGGCCTAAATTTAGGCGGGACCCGAATGCAAAAAGCGGGATGGTCCATCCAAAAGCGCGATGGATGGACACTTTATATATGGCGGACATTGATGAATAGAAGTGCAACATAAAAATATTACAAAAGGTCCAACGAATGTGTTGTCTCGGCGTAAGCGGCGCAATGAGGGCCTAATAAAGCATTGAAGACAGTTTCGAATGTCCAACCAGCAATGAGCCTTAAAGTGATGGGCAAATGGCTAGCATCAGTATCCGACAGAATACCTGAAACAGCAATAGTTGTTGAGTGTGAAACCCTGATACCAGACAGACAATCTTTGATTGATGGAACCCTAGCGCAAACACCCGCTGGAACTTGCTGTTAAACATAGGGTTCGCAACTAGGGAGAAAACGGGGCTGGGACTTTATAACGAAGAACAGGAAACCGAATTTTTATTCCGCTTACAAGACCATAACACGGTCTTACAGGCTGTTAAACATAGGGTTCGCAACTAGGGAGAAAACGGGGCTGGGACTTTATAACGAAGAACAGGAAACCGAATTTTTATTCCGCTTACAAGACCATAACACGGTCTTACAGGCAGAAGTCCGAAGAATTTCAGCGTGTGTGAGCTGGCTTAGTGCTAACACAAGAATAACAAATGTAAATATTTTTACAGATAGACAAATGGCTAGGCAAGGCAATAACAGTTAAATCAAGGACAGTTTTAGATTGTAAAACGGCGATTTACGCTTACTTTGAATACGGCATCGTACGCATCATATGGATGCTTGTTCATTACGGAGTAGGAGGAAACGAGAAAGTAAATGCCTTGGTCTCACGAGCCAAGGACTTGCAAACAACAAACTTAGGGAATGCAAAACCATTCAGCGCTACGCGTTCTGAACTATAAACATGGGCAAATAACGCCCATGTCACGCTATGAAATAGTGGAGCCATTGGGGAAACAACAAGAATCTTGTGGTGTGACCCTAACGAAGGAAAATCCAAAACTTTGCTATAATTGGGCAAAATAGAGACTAGTAAGATCATGGGTATTCTTACAGGGGACAAAGGTTTACTAGCGCATCTCCATAAAATATAAGTTGTGGATAACAGCGTCTGTAGAGCATGAGGGGAGGATGACGAAACATTGGAGAACATCCTTTGCCAGAGCCCATCGTTCGAGAACAATATATACCGTTTCTTGGGATATGACTCTTTACCAGACTTGACAAAACTTAGGGGCGTAGACTGGATAACAATTAGGGACTATGACAATAACTTCTCAATATTTCAAAAATAACTTCTCAGGATTAATCCATGAAACAATTAGAGCGCACAACAGGCCGAATGCTGGATTATGAGTATGTCCAAGGAAATGAGGGGAGCAATCTGTTGCACTTCTATTCATCCTCTTCTCAAATTAACCTAACCTATATCAGGCTAAGATCGAAGATATTCCATGCTGGTCCATTCCTTCCAGTATCTCCCCCACAAAGGATCAAAATTGAGTGAAATATTGATTCTTTAATAACCTCCATACCACTTATCGGAATCTTCCGCAAATCCACTCACAGTTTTAGTTTATTAGGCGCAATCACCTTGAGAATAATTGCCTCAATTGCCACGCCACTTTTGGTGCCTCCCACACAAATGAACCATTTTTCACAAAAAGTTAACGGCTTATAACTTTCATCGTAGTCCATACAAATACTTGAAATTTTGTGCAGTATAATTCTTTTATAGCACGTATAGTCCTGTGAAACATGTGCGTTATTGCCACACCTCTTTTTGTACCTACACATAATGGTCCAAATAAAACATAATAAAAATATTTTTCCCTTACTTTTACAATATAGATAATAATTATACAGATTTTGATTATTTATAGTTTTTTTTTTTCAAATATTAGGAAAACAATTTTTACGATTTTGTCCCAATTTTTATGATTTTTTTTGATAGCAAAAAAAGATTTTTTCAAAATTATTTTTTTTTTTGTATTTTTGATGACTGTTACTAAACCAAATGTGCTACGTAAAATTGAGATATGTAGTTGCATGTAACATATGTAGCCCAAATTACTTTAAATTTTACTCTTACCACAGCGCTACCAGGCTTATATTAAAAAAATAGTTCAAATTCTAGAGGCCCATATTTTTTATTTTGTTCATGTTTAGGATACCAAATTACACCAGTACCCCTGTTCTGTAACTCTCAGTGAAAACAATTTCGCACATGGAACGTGTAAGATAATCCCTTAAAAACCAGTGAAAGTGTCCGACGTCTTTCAAAGTCGAGTCTGACACGATCCATGTGAGAAATTTTTCTCACCGAGTTACAGAACATGGGTACAGAAAATGTTATGTACATTCCTTCGACAAAAAATTTTTAAACTAGTGTAATTGACAGATTTCCGCTAACTACAGTTTTTCGACTAACTGGTACAATGGCGACATGAGTCAGAGGAAAAAATGTAGGACATTCCAAAGACAATAACCACTAGGAATAATTTTAAACTCATACATCGTTCATTTCATGCCAAACCGAAGGATTTTTCGAAAAAAAATCCTGGTCGACATTCCTGAATGAATAATCTTGAAGATGACGAAAAAAACGAAAATGTTTTTCAGGTGTTATAAGCATATGAAATCTGATAAATTTGCGAAAATATCTGAAAAGGTGTATTTTAAAAGTAATAAATTATGCAAACGCGTCGGCGGAATTGAATTAAATTAATGAAGACTTGTTTGTGGTGTTTTCCTGTGTGCAAACTAAAATTGAAGAGGAAGAAAATATATAACGATATAGGCAAGTATTGTCGATTTTTCTCACATTTCTAGGATGTCCTAGCAAAGACCTTTAAGAATACCTCTAATTTGTATAAATCCATAAACGCCTTTTAAACTATTTATAAGTATATCAAATGCAATATTCACATCTCAGGAATTTTTTAATAAATAATATTTTAACAAAGAACGGTACTGAACACTATATTAATGTGTAAAATCCGAATTAAATTTGCATATGCATCGGACGCATTTAAAAACGATAAGGGCGAAACAATCCCTGCTATAAAAAGAACACCTTCATTTGTAAAAATCCGTCCACGCGTTCCAAAAATACATAACTCGTAACTTACACCTTTTGGGTATATTTTTTTCAGATGTTAATAACGTCTGCATTTTTTTCGCCAGCTATAAAATGTTTTATATCGGCAATGGTGACCCATAAAAGGTATTCGGTTTGACATGGAATGAACAAGATGGAGTTTTGCATAGTTATGTTCCTAGAAACATCCGACATAATTTTCATCAGTTTAAATGTTACCGACTATTTTTCATAAATTTTTCAGAAATGCCAAGTTTCGGAGAGAATAAGGTGGGTCGAAGAGAGAATTAATAGGTCGTTTACCTGCTTTTGCCTAAACTACAGGACCAACGACATCTTGTTTTTTCCCAAATAAATTAATACGTCCCAATGTAACAACGACATGTACAAAGTCATAAAAGCCTATTGGTCATCGAATAGATTACAGTAATCCCTCGATTGACGTCATAATTGGCTCGGCGAGGGAGGTCTCTGACATCTGTTCTATATAAAATGTGCTCTGTAAAAACATTTCCTGGGAAAAACTGGTATCTTACAATTCACCGTGTGTTAAGATATTCACTGATAACATTTAGGAAGAAGATCTCCTTTCCTTCAGTGACTAAAGTTTATATTGATAAAAGTTGTTTTCTTACAATAACATGCTAAGTCGCCTAAACATGTTTTCAGGAACATTTTATTTTTAGATTCTAAATATTCCATACAATATTCAGTCAAAATTTGGTGTTTCATAAAACTTTAATCATATCTCCTGAAAAACTAACTATTTTGACTTAGCATGTTTTGGCATGAAATTCGAAAAGAATTCGTTCCTGTGTAACGAAATTTCAGACAACTACAATTCTCGTTTGCAACAACTGAAATTTCGTTTGTTGTGACGGAAACTTATTTTGCATAAACAATTGTTTGTTCAGACCAAAAGAAATTTTAGACATCGCAAACGAGAACTGTAGTTGCCTAAACTTTTGTTTCTGTGAAACAATTTTTTCTTTGCGTGTAGCACCACCCCTGTATAGTATTTATAGTAATCTTCAACTAAAATTTTTCAATAACTCTTTTTTTGTCGTGCGCCACGTAAATTGAGGGATTGCTGTACAATAAAAATAATAAAAGAGTAAAGTACGAGTAAAACTACCACTACTGCTTATAATCAAATATTGCATAATAATAATAGTAACATCACATTGTTGTAGTTATTCACATTAAATGCAACAACAACATTATTGGTTAGGGTTTACTACAGAGCCCCTTCCACAGATGCGGCCGCTAGAGCTGGTGTTCAGGTGTGGTCTGTGTTGCAAAAAAAATAATAATAATAAAAATATACAGACATACAACAACTAGCTAGACAGAGGGGAGTTGGTGCATTTGAAAAAAAGCATATTTCATTGATACATCTACGAGAATCGATGGAGTTTTTTCTGTGATGTTTGACCTCTACTTCAAATATTTGTTACAAATTGTTACTCGACGGTCGACCAACCAACCAACCAACCAAACTAAAGCAACAACCGAAACCAACATACAGTTATATGTATGTACCAGTATATGTATGCATTCGTACAAGCGTAAGTAAATATATAAGTATGTCGAAATTCAAATACTATAAACAAAAAAGTTATAACCCACCGCAAGGTATAATTGTAACGAGGCGTTACCGCCACAAAATTTAATTTAGTTTAGATTTCGAATTGTTTTTTTGTTATTGGCACAAATGCAATCCATTTGAATTTAATTTCATTTGTCGGTTGATTTTATTTCTGTATGTGTTTTAGAACTAATGACATTTAATCGAATCGGAAAGAAGGAAGGTGGATAAAATACGAGCAATAAAAGCATGTAGATATGGGAGTGCTAAATGTGTCCTAAGTATTAGTGAGGACTCTCAAACGACATAGTGTTTTTTAGTATTTTGAACGAGTACACGTCATTTCTCAAGGACGCATTTCTAATAAGGACATACGATGCAAATGAAATTATATATGATAATTAATGAATCCTATATTGATAATAAAATGATTATCTATATTATTCTCGATTAGCTGCTAAAGTCAAGTTAGGTAAATTTCGAGTTTTTTTACAATTTGTGATCTACCAGCTGATATATCGTCATCTGAAATCCAAAACGAACTAACATCAAAATAATCAAAGTTAAATTTATTACTGATTGTTAGACCTCGGATTATATGCAATTGCGTATTTTATTTGCGGATTGATAGAAAAATTCTGATTGGACCTGAATTCCTTTAATTCGTTTCAAACAAAAAGGAATTGAAAAACAGGTGCTTATTTTTCATTTTTTTTCATATTTGTGATAAGCAAAAAATATGCAAAACATGCAAAAAAATTGCAATATATATATATCAAAAATGCGAAATTTTAAAAGGATATGTCAATACTATTTAAAAAATCATGACACAAAAATGAATGATTTAAAAAATCATGCAAAAAAAGCACATAAATATATGGAAAGTATGGGGTAATTCCAAAGGAAACCGACTCCCACTGAATATTTATGAATTTAGATTTTAATGAAATTTTGCAGGCGTATACTGCAAGACAATACGGAATTATGACCAAATTTAAAGCAGTTTAGTCTTTATAAGTTGTCAAATTGGTCTTCTAAACATATTTTTTAAATTTATTTTGATGTCGATATAACTTTTTAACTGAAAATCAGATTTAAAAGATACTATACATAGATACAGTAGTTAAAAAAATATTGGACCCTTAATACTATTAGGGGTCTGTAACTCACGGAGGCGGCAATGTAATGGTCTGTGGATGATTTTCCGGTAACGTGGAACAAACGGAATTATGTACAGGTTTACGTACTGCAAAATCTTGGAGAATGTCATGTTTCCCATTGCTGAGTGAAATGTTGCTCTATGACAACGACGACAATGATTGAGTTAGAAAGGAAGGGGTTAACGTAATGGAGTGGCTGGAATCCCATTGCAAATCTTTGGGAAATTGTCAACAAAGAGATAACTCGATAAAGCGTAACTGGAGATAAAAATAAGCTATTTCAGATGCTTGGAATTCCATAGATACGAAGATAAAAACTAATCTTATTGATTCCATGCAAGAAGGTGCAACGCCGTCCTTGATAATAAATGTTTTTCCACAAAATCTTAGTAGAAATGCAGAGTCCAATCTGTTTTGTCGTGCGAATTGTCGACCTTTTTCTGCAATAAATTTTTAATTTCAAATAAATTAAGCAGCCAAATTGCCACTTTTTTGGTAAATTTATCCAATTTCTTAGATAATAGGTACAATTTTTGGAATACTCGCATATCATTGATAGTTTTCAGATGTTGGTGATTGAACAGAAGTATGAAGTAAGTCCAATTTGTATAATTATTGTCCGATACTGTAAATACTATTTGGAAGATATTAACACCCTCTCTAAGGATTATAAATTAAGCAACGAATTTTTGTGTATTAAGGACATCAAAAGGACGAAAATTTCCTTAATCCTGGATTATCCTGAAAAGTGCTAACGATGACCTTGGAAAGGAGTGACCGAATGACTTAAAATTTCGTACGTGGTAATATTTTATTCAACCCAAGTTTATGTTTGATGGACAACCATATTGGCCTACTCTTTGTGGTATCTCCCCCACAAATGGTTAACATTTTTGGGCATGTTAACACTCTTATAACTTCTATACTACTCATGGGAATTGTGTACAATTTCATACATAGTAATCATTTTACCGTCACTATAAGCTGGACAAAATAGAACGAATATTCCACGCACCTTTTGATACCCCCCCAAACAAAGTGACCAATTGGTACAACAAATTAACAGCTTATAACATTATTACCAGTGCATACAAATACATACTTGAAATTTTGTGCAGCGTAATGTTTTTATAGTACCTACTGCCCAGTACTATGTGGGCATTATTGCCATGCCCCTTCTAGTACCTCTCACGCAAATGGTAACAATTTTGTGAAATGTTAAAAATGGGAAACTCATTAAAGTAAATATATAAATAAATGGTAACATTTCACAAAATTGTTACCATTTGTGTGAGAGGTACTAGAATGGGCGTGGCAATAACGCCCACTTTGTACTGGACTGTAGGTACTATAAAAACATTACACTGCACAAAATTTCAAGTATTCGTATGCACTGGTATTAATGGGTCAGGCACGCGCTGCGAAGACCTCATGCTGTCCCTATGTTCCTTATAGGAATCTAAATATGGGTAGTTCTTTGTCACAGGTCAAAAATTCGATCTTTCTCAAATTCTCAGCAAATGTTGCCCTAGTATGTGGGAGTAATGACCCACACTATTAAAAAAATTAAATGAAAATTGGAGGCAGGGGTGAGTTCAAAAAATTGATTTTTTTCATCTGTAGTGTTTTTCGAAGTTAATTTTAATGCTACAAAGCATTAGAATTTAAAAATAGAAAATATAATTTCTTGAAGCTTTTTTTCGCGAAATTAAAAAAAAAATACTAATTTTATCTAAAACAGTTTATTTTGGTCACTTCTCACGGAAACTAAAAATATAAATTGAGATATCACTGAATCGATTTAATTTTTTTCCTTAATTTTTTTTATAACAAGTAAGAAAGTTTCAGTCGGGTAAACCGACTAAGGTATACCCTCACTTTGTGAGTAATGTAATATTGAATATTACTCGAATTATTCTGTCAATTTGTGTGGGAGGTACCAGAAGCGGTTTATCAAATACACCTTTTTTTTTGCTGAACATTAAATACTTTAAATTCATTGCACTGTGCCGACTTATAAGCATTTATGTGCACTGGTATAAACGTTATGAGACATTAAATTGTGGTATGATTTGGGCATTTTGTGTGGGAGGTACAAAGAGGGGCGTGGCAATAACGCCCATTTTTCACAGGGCTATAGACACTATAAAAACATTACACTGTACAAAATTTCAAGTATTTTTATACACTGGTTCTAATGTTATAAGCTGTTAACTTTTGGTGCAAAATGGTACCTTTGTGTGGGAGGTACCAAAAGGGGCGTGACAACAACACCCATTTTTCCCTGGACTATAGGCAATATAAAAGCATAATACTGTACAAAATTTCAAGTATTTTTATACACTTTTATTAATGTTATAAGCTGTTAACTTTTGGTGCAAAATGGTGCATTTGTGTGGGAGGTACCAAAAGGGACGTGGCGACTTCGCCCATTTTTCTCGAGTTGATAACGACTAATAAGCTAATACTATGTGTGGAATTTCAAAAGATTCGAATAAGTGGTATAGCAGTTATTAAATAATCAATATTTCACAACATTTTAACCCTTTGTGGGGGAGGTACTAGAAGGAGTGGACCAATATAGCCCATCTTCGAACTTAGCCGGAGATAGAAAAAAATATTACCACATACCAAATTTGAGGTCAATCGGTTACTCCTTTCGAGAGTTATCGTGCGCACCAGCCAGCATACACACAGACAGACAGACAGACAGACAGACAGACAGACGGACGGACATTGCTCATTCGACTTAAAATGACCCAAAACGGATTTCCTCCGAACATACTTGGAGTCTTAGGTCACTCCTTCGACGTGTTACACTTTTTTCCGTAGCAAATGATATATACCCTCGTCACACTAAAGTGAGGGTATAAAAATTGGTCCATATCTATACTATGATGGTGTAAATTTTGGAGTGGGGACGACTTTGGTTCAGAAGTTACATGATAATAAATGAAAATCTTCAACTATATTTTGTTTGTTGATTTTCTTTTTCAAATATTTTTTCTTTGTAATTTGGTGAAGATTTTCAGTTATTAATGTAATTTCTGAACCAAAATTGTGCCCACTCCAAATTTACAGAGTACGTATTGACCATTTTTTATAAAAAATTTAAGGAAACAAATTAGATCGATTTTGAGATATCGCAATTTATATTTTTATTTCCGGAAAAAGTTACCGAAATAAACTGTTTTAGATAAAGGTAGTATTTTTTATGTAAAATACGTGGAAAATTTCTTATGCTATGTAGCGTTAAAATTAACTTCAAAAAACCATTACAGAGGAAAAAAAATCAATTTTTCTGAACTTTTACCTCGCCCTCTTCCTCCAATTTTCATTTAATTTTTTAATATTGTGGTTCGTTGCTCCCACATACTCGGGAAAAATTTTCTGAGAATTTAAGAAAGATCTAGTTTTTGACCTGTGGCACTTGAGAAAGAACTCATACGAGTATACGAGTACGTACGAAATTTTACGTCATTCGGTAACTCCTTTCCAAAATTATCGTCAGCACCATTCAGTCCAACTGACAGACGGACGGACATTAATTAATTCATATTTTTTTAAACCATGGAGACCAATGCTGAAATTTTAAAATTTTTTGAGAAAGTAAGTGGGTAACTTGAAAAATAAAATAAGGTACTCTTCTCAGGATAATCAAGGTTTAAGAATATTTTCGTTCTTAATACACAAAAATGTGTAGCTTTATAAACGGTTCTGGATTTGACCTTTTCCGATGTTATTGCTTTGATCGCCATTTGGCTATCTGTGAATATGTTGGCATATTTAGGCTTTGTGGTATTACTGAGCCAGTGAACACACTCCGTGATTGCTCGAACTTCTGCTTGAAATACTGTGTTATGGTCTGGGAGGCGGAAGTAAAGTTCGACTTCTGGTTCATCAATAAAAAGTCCCAGACCCGTCCTTCCGCCTAGCCTGGACCCATCAGTGTAGCAGCTGGTTCCCACTGGCGCATGAGCAAGTGTTCCGTTTTCCCAGGAGCGTCTGTCTGGCACGAACGATTCACAGGTAGCTGTAAGCCGCACTTCAGGAATGCGGTCGGAGATTTCCGTTGTTTGAATATGACCGACCAGTGATTGTAATATCTTCTGATGGTACGACTTGTGGTCTCGATTTATCCATTCACCCATCACTTGTAGACGTCTTGCTGTGAGGGCTGCCTCATACTTTATACGGATATCTATTGGTTGGATGTGCAGTATAGTCTCCAACGCTCTAATCTACTAAAGTAGATAATCTTTACCTTTCCAGTGCGGCTAAAAATTATCATTCCGTTAATTATTTAAAGCACACTCACAGAAATTATGCAAATGGTTTTTTATAAAAAATCGTAAAAAATAGTTCCCATCAATTCACCACTTTCAAATTCATACAGTAGCTAACAAAGACATCTCAGAACACGACATTAAAATTAAAAACAAAATCGAAGGGTGTAATCATTTTGAAAATCGCAATAGAAAGTATAAAATGGCAAAAACATTAAAAATTAGTATTATTGTTGCAGTGCTTAATTTACGTTAGTTGTAGTAGTTGAAATTACCTTCAAAACAAGGTATAGCACATTAAAATAGGTCACGTATTTTAGGAGATACAAGCTAACGGATAAACACACCTTTTAGAAAAAACGTAATTTCGACAACTTTAAATTGCTCATAACTCTTAAAGAAATTTTTTCTTGAACTACGTATAAGATATTTTTAGGTAAATAATGCATACACAAAATTTCGAAGCAATCAAAAATAGTGATGTCAAAAATCGTCCCGTTTGGCGTGGAATGACTCATATGTAAAATACTGCGTCTATAGTGCTAAAGGGAAGAAATATATATTTATATGGCGGCTATATCAGAGTTAGTGAATGGTTCTGGAAGCTAGTCGACTTTTTCATCAATTAAATTTCGTTTCAGTCGACTAGGTCGATAAATCGGACCTACAAGTCGACTTTTTCATATCCGATTAAAATAACATAAAGTCATTTCAAAGTTTGCTGATGTTAAATTAAATTTTGGAATTGTAGTACATTGGATTGCGATAAAAACTGAATTTATGAACAACACTTTATACTTTCCAAAAATGTTAATATAGCGTCACCAGAAATGCCCAAGAGCGTAACCCTCAAAAAATTAAAATTCGTTTTTCGTCAAAAAATCACGATGTTATTCAAGAAAAAAAGACGTAACATCAAGTGCTCGTTTTTGATAAAGAACAAAAGGCGTAACTCACATTGTACTGTATTCATCTATTTAACCTTTGTAGTTGTTCTCTTGTTGCTGTTTTGATTTTTATAAATCGTGTTTGACACCTATTTTAGATGCAAAATTCTATATGGGTCTGTATTTAAATTTGGCCTTTATCTGAAGGGTATCCATTTTTTTTTATCAAATTTCGCAGTGTTCGTGATTCTATAAACTAATCTCTGCCAAATTTAATAATGCTCTGATGTAAAACATGAAAACACATTTTTCCAACCTTGCTAGTGACCGTTTATTCTCGGATTATAAAATTCTTTGTGCAAAATATAGTACATTTGGCTAAAATATGACTTCTATGGAGCTTAGATGCTAAATCGGAATGTACACATCCATGCGAGTATGTGGGGCTATATGTAAATTTGAACCGATATTGTTCACACAGATATTAACTGTTAAAATAAGACACTCTTTACCAAATTTCATGAACATCGAAAGGAAATTATATCTTCTATAGAGGGTATAAGCTAAATCGAAGGTACATTCACATATATTACGATATCTGGTTCTAAACTGATATTCAAATAGTTAAGAGATTTTTGATCGTTCGCCGTAGACGAAAGAAATACGGATTGTCTTTCAATTTCAATACGAATTGTCTTGTCCCAAAATAAAGATATGTAAAAAATTTCTTTGAGATCGGACTATATTTGTGACCTGCACATAGATTACAAGAACGCATGCACAAACTAACATAAATCTAAATCGGTTCAGAAAGTGATTCTAAGTCGATCGGTAGAATAAACGATGGTTCTATATATCTCTTCTCATTTTTGGTGTTAGAAACAAATGCATAAAATCATAATAAATTGTACCACAGTGTGGTGTAGGTTATAATTAAATAATTTTAAAAGAAATTATGGTAATTAAATATACCATACCATACATACTGTACCACACTGTGGTACTTTACTATTCTCTGAAACGGGGCTACGGAAAACTTTTTTTTTTGTGAGAATGTTAATTACACTATGGGGTCACACTTTTCAAGAGCCATCTACACCATACAGATTACAGACATCTTCAAATGTCCTAAACAAACATACATATGTATATATGATCGTTAATCTTTTTGGCCAATAGTATATTATTTATACGTTCCCTTCCCTATGTCAACATTTGTATTCCTTTAAAATATGAAATCTCTGGACCCAAAGATGTTAATAAGAATGACATACATTCATCAAATAAATACAACACCAAAAAAGCAAATCTTACAGTGCTTTAAAAGAGTTGTGCAAAAGTGGTGACAAAGAAGTACTTCCCCGGCGCGACAACCCCTTGTTAAATTCATTGGTGAAAATCCAAATTAGAACAACTTCCGGATCATAAGTTGGGGATTTTTATTGCTTCTTTGGGTGCTCTTTTTTTGCTGGGTAGTGGCGCACCAATAAATGCAAATTCTTCGAGAATTTGTAAAGTCGTCCCTTTCCTAGCAAGTTCATCGGCTTTGCAGTTCCCCGGGATATCTCTATGCCCAGGCACCCATATGAGGTATATTAAACTGCTCAGCCATCTCGTTAAAAGATCTGCGGCACTCGAGGGCTATTTGTGAATTTAGGGATGTGGCCTCCAGAGAATTGATGGCAGCCTGGCAGTCCGAGTAAATGACAACGCCATGTGTTGGTTACTATGTTCCGACTCAGCCACTTGGCGACTTCCGATACTGCCATTATTTCGGCTTGTTAGACACTGCAGGTATCTGGTAGTCTGTGAGCTATATCCAAATTAAGTTCTTCACAGTGTACTCCGAAGCCAACCTTTTCACCAAGCTTCGAACCATCCGTATAGAGGTGGAGATGGTTTCCGGTTATTCCACTCGGTCGGTTACCATAGCACTACACTTTGATATCGTAGTTCTTGTACCTCCACATTGATAGGCAGTTTAATCTTAGTGCCGCTTTGGTTGCAACTTCTCTCGCCACAACATTAATCGGCAGTATATGGAGAAGGGCTTGTAGAGCGTTAAGGACTCAGTCGCTGTAGTCCTTAACGCTCTACAAGCCCTTCTCCATATACTGCCGATTAATGTTGTGGCGAGAGAAGTTGCAACCAAAGCGGCACTAAGATTAAACTGCCTATAAGGTTAAGGACTCAGTCGCTGTAGTCCTGTAGTCCTTAACGCTCCGCTTATGCACAGGCAGGCAGTTCTCTGAACCCTTGATAGCAGGTTTGTGATGGTTAGTTTGTCAGCCGTCCACCATACCACAATGCCGTATAACAGTATTGGACGAACCACTGCTATATATATCCAATGTACAATTTTAGGAGAGAGGCCCCACCGCGACCCTACAGCCTTCATGCAGGAATATAGGGCGATGTTGGCCTTCTTTACACGTTCCAGTACGTTTAGTCTGAATGACAGTTGCCTATCCAAAATTATTCCTAAAAAATTTGCACTTTCAGAAAAGACTAGATCTGTTCCATTTATCCGAGGAGGAGGGTCCGCATGAGGGACATTATTCATCCTAGTAAAGGGAACCAATTCTGTCTTGTTTGGGTTAACACCCAAACCGCTGCTTCTGGCCCATCTAGCCAACTTGTTCAGAGCCACCTGTAGAATATCTCGGAGGATGTTTTCGAATTTGCCACTCACTGCGATTGCCAGGTCGTCCGCATATGCCACGTTCTAGATCTAGCAGGATTTCATTCAACGCTAGGTTCCAAATTAGTGGAGATAGTACTCCTCCTTGTGGGGTCCCTCTGTTTACAAACCTTGTTAGAGTTGCGTTTGTTCTACAAGAAATCGGAGACGGTTTTTGGAATACCACCTAAAAAAATCTCATCTAAATCAAGTTTACTTTTTCAAAATTTTGTGCGCGAATAATTTAACTTTTATATTTTATGTTTAAATAGGACAATCATAAATTATTTCTGGTGGAAAACGAATTAGGGATTTTTACGATTTTTTTTCCGATGCCATATTATTTTTTTATTTTATTTATTTTTTTAAAAATAAAAAAATCTTTATTTTTAATTTTTGTCAGCTATCTGGCGCAAAAAAATATGTCGACTGTTTTTGGAATACCACTAAAAGATATATTTGAAAATAACTTTTTTGGACATAAAAAATCTTTTTTTTTTTAAGTTTGTGCGCAATTATTTTATGCTTTTATATTTTATTATTTAAAAGTAACACCACATACATTGTTTTTGAAAAATCAAATTTTAGGCATCTTTTCCAACTTTTTTCTCATTCCAATTCACTTGCAAACTTTTTTCACTTTAACAAAAAATACGAACTTTCGAAGGCAACTTTGAATAGTATGAAGGAAATGTTCTGCTTTTTGTATTATTAGTAATTCGATTTAATGTTATATACGAAATGTTTGGATTAATTTCCTTAATAAACGAATTTTATATAGCTATTGTGCAATGTACATTTAAGGTAGACTATGTTTTGGTCGATTTGCACATACAACTGTTGACTTTAGGCCCTCTCGTGGTGTCAAAAACAACTTAATCAAAAACTATTGTTATTATTATTAAGATATCATGAGTACCAATATTACCTTTATTTGAACCAATTCATTATTATAGGGTTTTTGTCAATGGGACAGAGCACTGTGGGCCTTGGCGATAAGGCCCATTTTTCACAGGGTTATAGATACTAAAAGCGTTACTTTCCAAAATTTTGTAGTATCTTCATAAGCTGTTAACTTTTTGTATAAAATGATACATTTGTGTGCTAGGTACCAAAAGGGGCTACGGGGCACTATAAAAGCACTATACTGAACAAATATCAAGTAGTTTTATGCACTGGTATTAATGTTATAAGCTGTTAACTTTTGGTACACAATGGCCCATTTGTGTGGGAGGTATCAACAGTGGTGTGGCAAAATTTTCTTATTTTTTAGATGGAGCGTCCAACAAATGTATACTATATTTGGAATTTCAGACGATTCGAATACGTAGTATAGAAGTTATTAGATCATCAATATTTCTCTAAATTTTAACCCTTTGAGAGTGATGTACCAGAAGGAGTGGAACAATCTTCGCCCATCTTTGAGCTTAGCCTGAGATAGAAAAAATATCACATACCATATTTAAAGTCAATCCGCTGCTCATTTCGGAAGTTATCGTGTGCTCCAGCAGACAGACAGACGGACGGTCATTGCTCAAATTAGTTAATATTACCCAAAACAGATTTCCGCCGAACATATTTGGGGGTTAGATCACTCCTTTGAGGTGTTTTTTTATATTTTTTAGAATACCCCAAGGAAGGCTTTGTGGAATTTTTTGAGATTTTTCCCGTTCAAGGTTCAGAAGATATCGATTTTTAAAAATCGTTAAGATATCACGTTGTTTATCGGGTTTTTGGTCATAACTTTTTAAGTTGTGGTCCGATTTGAAAAATCTTTTTTTGAAATATTGGTATTTTTCGGTACTTTTACGGAACGAAATATAAAAAAGTGTTACAAGATTTTTGTGCGCGATTTTTATGTTTTGAAATTTAAATGCCATTTTTATCCCCTCACCTTAGAGAGGAGGGTACATATCATTTGCTATGAGGCAAAAGTGTAAAACATCGAAGGAGTGACCTAAGACCGTAAGTATGTTCGACGGAAATCCGTTTTGGGTTATTTTAAGTCATTTGAGCAATGTCCGTCCGTCCGTCTGTCTGTCTGCCTGTGAGTCTGTCTGCTGCGCACGATAACTTGACTTCAAATTTGGTATGCGGTAATATTTTTGCTTATCTCCGGCTAAGTTCGAAGATGGACCATATTGGTCCACTCCTTCTAGTACCTCCCCCACAAAGGGTTAACTTTTAGTGAAATATTGATTCTTTAATAACTTCTATACTACTTACTCGAATCTTCTGAAATTCCACAAATAGTATTAATTTGTTAGTCACTAACACGACAATAAAAATGGGCGAAGTGGCCACTCCCTTTTTGGTACCTCCCACACAAATGGACCATTTTGCACCAAAAGTTAACTGCTTATGGCTTTAATATCAGTTCACACAAATACTTGAAATTTTGTACAGTGTAATGCTTTTATTGTACCTAGCGTCCAGAGAAAATTGGGCGTAAATGGCGCGCCCCTTTTGGTACCTCCCACACAAATGAAACATTCTGTACCAAAAGTTAACAGCTTTTAACTTTAATATCAGTGCATACAAATACTTGAAATTTCATACAGTCTAGAGAAAAGTGGCCGTTATGGGCATGTCCCTTTTGTTACCTCCCACACAAATGGACCATTTTGCACCAAAAATTTAACTGCTTATGGCTTTAATATCAGTTCATACAAATACTTGAAATTTTGTACAGCGTAATGCTTTTATAGTACCTATAGTCCACAGAAAAGTGGGAGATTGGCACGCCCGTTTTGGTACCTCTCACACAAATTTAAATTGATAATAATTTTATCAAAACAAAAAAATCCTTTTTTTGGGACTCAAGGTGAGGGGATTCATAAGTCGGTTAACCCGACTGAACTTTCTTACTTGTTTAAATTGTTTTTACTCTCCGATTTTCACGAATTTTAAATTTCATTTAATTCTCTATTGTAGGCCTAAAATTATTTTTATTTTTTTTAATTTAAAAAAATAATACTGTTTTTGTGGCTTGAAGGCTTTGGAATATATGTTCCACTTCAAAGAACAAAATAAAGGAGACACTTTAGGAAGTATTTCTTCCGAAACACCCGCAACGACCGCTGATCCACGCACCCATGATTATCTCCCTACAAAAATAACTATGTATATATGAAAGGTAGTAGAAATCGATGGAACTTTTGGGTGATGAAATGATCCAAATATCAAAAGAACATTCAAGGAAAATCGGAATTTACAAAAACAATTTAAGAAAAAATGTACCCCACAAATTTTTGAAATATTCTTTCGTGATTAGGTCACCGCCCGTCGCCAAAAATTTTTATACATACATACGAATATTATCTATTTTATTGTATATTTTAAAGCAATGAAAGATGTCAACGAAAGATATTTCATTTCGCCACAGTTCTGATTTTAGTGACCCATATACTCGGAAAATTTTGTACATGACTTTTGTCCGATCAACAATAGAATACGCGCAAATTGTTTGGAACCCGTCAGGTCAAAAGAGTTGAGAGAATATAAAGGAAATTTGTTAAATTTGCCCTGTCTTCACTCAACTTTGTTCATCCATTTCCTTCATATGAATCCAGGTGTAAACGTATTCACCTTCCAATATTATCTAACCGTAGATGTTTACAATCTTTAATGTTTTTATATAAAGTTATTTGTGGACTTATTGATTGCCCTAATTTATTAAATCTAATTCCTTTCCTTTAGTGTAATAAAAAACAAGTTAAAGAGGAGTTAAGTTCGCCCATGTCGAATCTGGGAATGGTTTCGAGTAAAAACAAACTCATGTTAACAATTTTAGCCAAATTCGTTGAAATTTGTCAATCTAGATGGACTTTTGTATGGGGGCAATACGAAAACATGGACCCGTGAGTACCGTTGTTCATGTGAAGAGTTCCGGCTATAAATAACCCGTAGTTACCAATTTTTAGACCGATCAGTTGAAATATGTGGTCTCTATGGCGTTAAGAAGTCAAATCGGGGAGATGCTGTAAGTACATATAAGGGGTCTTTATCAAAAAATTTACCGATATTTCTCATTTTCAATCGCAATTTACCCGCAGCTATAACAATTATCTGGGCCAAATTTGTTGCGTAATTACAACAGAAGGACGGACATACGGATATGGCTAAATCGTCTTAGAATTTTACGACGATTGAGAATACTTACACGCTGAAAAAAAATCGCTTCTGTTGTATATTGTCCCAAACATATTCGGCTTGTAACATATATATCTTTAGGATACACTCTAAACATATAATATTTGGTACACACAAAAATTATATATTTGGGAAGATGTTGTTCTAAACAAAGCTTTGTTTACATCCCAATACGAGTATGTGTTTATTTTGGACTATTTTTTCCGAAACAAATTTTTAATTGCATTTAAGTATTCAGAAAATACCTAAATTGTGTTAAATTGTTCAGTAATTCAAAGATAATTTTTTAAAAAAATTTAACGTCTTAAATATAATAAATAACAATAATTTAAATCATATAATCTTGGATCGAAACATGTACTTGGAGGATTGACAACCAGTGATGGCTTGGAATCCTCAGAAATTTTAAATGATTAATTTAAAACATAAGTTTGTGCTGCATTTGGTATCATAACTGGGAGGTTCAAACCAAAAAAAAATAAAATTGAAATTCGAAAAATTCAACAAAAGTTTCGAAAATCTTTTTTAAATAAAATATAGTTGGACAAATTCCTAAACAATCATTTTATTTGTATTCAAATACATATTTTATGTGAGAAATTTAGTTTGCAAATATAATATGTTTTAATGTATTAATATACGAGTTCCAAATATATTTCATTGATTTTCAAATAAAATTTATTTTCTCAGAAACATATAATATTTAAAAAATAGTGTTCCAAATATATTTTCTTTCTATTCAAACATATCAAAAAAGGCGATTTTGTTCCGTGTATATATGTAATTTTCTTATGGGGTCAATATTTAGAGGAGTTACAAATGTCCAATGTCGGGTTTCATATTATCCGAATTTACTTTTTATACCCTCTACCTTATAAAGTGTGGGGGAATAATCATTTTGTCATTCTATTTGTACCACCTCGAAATATTGATCCCATATTTATATAAATTCTTAATTGTTGTAAAATTCTAAGACGATTTAGCTTAAAAATACCAGCAAAGCCTTCCTAAACCAAAAAATATGTATTTAATTAAATAAGTTGAAAACAGAAAATAAAATAAATGATACATAATTTTAGAAACTCAAATCAACATTTAAATGTACTTTCAAGGGTTATGGCCGAAGAATGTTGTATTTGGGACCACTGTGAGATGCAATGAAAAATGCCATTGATTTAATGAAATGTTACATTGAATACAAATTATCCTTGATATTTTTATTTTCATTAGGGGAATGCAATATATTTCATTGATAAATAAAACCTTTGCTTTCAAAGACGCAATAAAGTACATATGTATGTATAAATTATACTAGTTTAAACAATTCTTGTCGAAGCTCTCTGCATATTATTTTCCGGTGTAATATGGTGTCCTAAACATGAACAAAAAAAAATTAAAAAAAATGGTATGTCAAAATTTTGTCTTTATTTTTTTTTGTAACTTCCGATTTTTCCTAAAATGTGCCTTTAGTATTTTTTTTTTTACTTTTTTTTTGGAACTTCCGATTTTTCCTGAAATGTGCCTTTAGTATTTGTACAATTTGAAATATAAGCTCGATAAAGCCGGGATTAATGGAAATTATGAGTGCTACAAATGTTGGAAATAACACATTCACGTTGAAACAGAAGTTTAGTAACTACAGTTAAAACAATTGCTGGCTCTTACATATATAGCCCTCAAAGTGCGTTTCAGTGAAATTAAGGTGGCGCAAAAGTAATCCTCCTATCAGAAAATGCTATACATTTTGCGATTGGCCCCTAATGTCAGTTCTGTTTTGACATTTGTATAGTAAACACATGCGAAATACACGTTAATAAACAATGTTACGCTACACTGCTCCAGGACGCGGAATATTGCTGACTATTTATTTGACCAATAATCGGTCGGTGACTTTGGCACAACGTGCATTTCGTCGCAGATTTCCTGGCCGTCCAACGCCTACTGGTGAAACACTGCGACGTTTATCCGCTCGCCTCGAAGAGACTGGCACAACACGAGATGCTGCCAGGCGTGGCAGACCCCGGAGTAGCCGTTCTGCACAGAATATTGCTGCTGTAGCCGATGATGTCATAGAAGCGCCGTCGACATCGACCAGACGACGTGCCACGCAAATGGGTATCAGTCGACGGTCTCTACAGCGAATTTTGGTACAAGATTTGAAGATGTTTCCGTACAAAGTCCTGACGGTGCATCAGCTGTTAGCTGCTGACCGCCAATCGCGTCTAACATACGCTCAAGCCATCCTTAATCACCACCAAGAGGAAGATGATTTTTCATCAAAAATAATCATGAGTGATGAGGCCCATTTCCATCTTAGCGGGTACGTAAATAAGCAAAATTTACGCTTCTGGGGCACTGCAAATCCGCGTGTAACCCACGAAGAGCCATTACACCCGCTCAAAGTCACTGTATGGTGTGCTGTTTTCGCTGGAGGAGTCATCGGACCTTTTTTCTTCGAAGACGTCGCGGGCCAAACGGTTACTGTGAATGGTGAGCGCTACAGAGCAATGATCAACGAGTTCTTTTTGCCGCAACTTGATGAATTGGGATTGGAAAACATGTGGTTCCAACAGGACGGTGCAACGGCACACACCGCACGTGCCACAACCGATATGCTGAAGCATTTCCCGGGCGCCTAATCTCCCGTTTTGGCGATTTGCACTGGCCAGCAAGATCGCCTGATTTGACCGCTCCAGACTTCTTTTTGTGGGGCTTTTTGAAGTCGCGGGTTTATGTCAACAAGCCTCAGACTCTTGCAGCTCTTAAAGACAATATCCGTCAAGAATGTGAGGACCTATCGCCGGAAGTTTTGGCCAAAGTGATGGAAAATGCCATAAAAAGGGCTCAAATGACAATCAACTGTGGCGGCGGCCATTTACATGACATCATATTCTCGACTTGATGTAAAAAAAATTAAAAGACCAAATAAAAATAATCCACAAGAAGAATCAAAGTTTTTCATTTTTTTTTTAATTACAGCCAAAAAACATCGAAAGGTTACTTTTGCGCCACCTGTAGAACCATATGATATGTTGACACTCTTGATATTACGGCGGTGTTTTCGGGTCATCCATATTGCACTTACACGGGGCAAAATCGCCTTTTTTGATATGTTTGAATCAAAAGAAAATATATTTGGAACACAAATTTTTAAATATTTTATATTTCTTAGCAAACAAATTTTATTTGAAAATCAACAAAATATATTTGGAACGCAATAAAATTATTATTTAGGAATTTTTCCAAATATATTTTATTTAAAAAAGATTTCCAAAACTTTTGCTGATTTTTTCAAATTTCAGTTTAAATTTTTCCTCCCAGTTATGATACCATATGCAGCATTACCTTCTGTTTTAAATCAATCATTTCAAATTTCTGAGTATTCCAAGCCATCATTAGTTGTCAATTCTCTAAGTACTTTATACTGACCAAAGATTATATGATTTCAATTATTATTTTTTTTACGAACATTGTAAATTTCTAAAAATGTAACTTTGAATTACTGAAAAATTTGACACAATTTATGTATTTTATGAATATTTAAATGCAAATAAATATTTGTTTCACAAATAGCAGTTACATTGGGATGTAAACAAATATTTGTTTAAAACAACATCTTCCCAAATACACAATTTTTGTGTGTACCAAATATTACATGCTTAGAGTCTACCCTAAACATATATATGTTTCAAGCCGAATATGTTTGGGACAATATACTACAGAAGCGATTTTCAGCGTGTACATGCACACATTTCGTGTAGTGCAATACCCGTCAAATCGCCTTGGGAGGCTACGTAGCTCATTCATGTTGGGGCATATATGTATATTGCTGTGAAATACCAATTAGAGCAAAAATGCTATCAGTATTTATTTTTTTTTTCTATAACGATGCCGCATGCGCGTAGTGACGCCCTCTAATCCGATATCTCCCAATTTTGTTTAGTCACGTGCTAACTTTGAAGGCACTTGAATACTAAACACACTTGGTCAAGCGACAATCTCCAGTTATTTCGATTTCAGCAAGCGTGTCGTATGAGTGCAACGCCTATCTATATTTCGTTTTGAGTACTTTGTCCATCGACACTATTTCCATGCAAATTTTCAAAACTGTCCTGCAATGATATTGGAAATTGTAATTGTAGCTCCATCACCCCTTCTGATACCAAGGCCAGACAGCCAAACTTCGAAACCATGGCTAATATAGTGATCGAAATATTGAATTTTGAAATTTCAGGTTGTGTAGGAGTACCCTCTGTTAATACGATGCCAGTTCTTGGTTCAATCAATGGTTGTGGTTCGAAGGTTACACACCCATTTTTACAGGCTAGCTACAATAGTGCAGGAAATATTATATACTATCTGTTACTATCCGCCAGTTTCTTGTTTCAGCACTCGATCTGGTTCCACATACCAAATTTCCAGAATTTTGTCCAATAGCCACGCCTATTGTCACAATCACACCTGTCTTTGGCTCCAACACGCGTACTGCTACCATGGCACAAATACCAAATATCGCTGATCTTACTGCAATAGTACTCAAAATATAGTATTTGTAAATTTCAGGTTGTGTGGGCGGTGACACACCCACTATAACTGTCACACCAGTTTATCGTTCCATCACGCATACTGATACCAATGTCACATATACCAAATTTTGAGACTCTTACCGCAATAATACTCGTAATATAGCATTTTTAAATTTCAGGTTTTGTGGGCGATGTCACGCCAACTAACACTATCACCCTAGTTTTCAGCTACATAACGCGTACTGGTACCAAGGTCACACACACCCAATTTTGACAATTTTGCTACTATAGTATTGGAATATTTCATATTTGAATTTTAGGGTGTGTGGGCGGTGCCACGCCCACTTTCACTGTTTCCCCGTTTTAGTCCAGTGACGCGTACTGGTACCAAGGTCACACATACTAAATTTCGAGAATTTTACTGCAATAGTACTCGAAATATTTCATATTTGAATTTTAGGTTGTGTGGGTGGTGCCACGCGCACGCGCACCCCCGTTTTCAGCTACATGACTCGTAATGGCACCAAGGTCACACATACCTAATTTCGAGAATTTTGCTCCAATAGTATTCGAAATATTTCATATTTGAATTTCAGGTTGTATGGGCGGTGCCACGCCCACTGTCACTATCACACCGGTTTTTGGCTCCATGATGTGTGCTCGTACCAAGGTCACACATATCGAATTTCGAGTATTTTTAACCAATAGTACCCAAGATAATCCACTTTTAAATTTTACGTTGTATGGGCGGTGCCACGCCCCTTTGTTCAATCAAAACCGAATATAGCTACGAACCTTCACACACCAAAACATTTTTTTCTTTTTTTTCCTTTTATTATTTCAATAGCTTGACAATGAAAATCACACTACGTGAAATAAATATTCAATTTGAACATAGGGCGTTAATAAACTCTTTCCACCTGTTTCGATCGCTTGACATGGCCTTGACCTGACACCATGACATATTATTTGATTCGCATTCTTTCTTCAACATTCTCACCCACGTGTTTTGTGGCCTGACTGGTCGCCGATGTTCTTGCGGGTTCCATTCTAGAGCTTGTTTTGCAATGTCATCGTTTGGTTTTCTAAGTATGTGACCGATCCAGCTCCATTTGCGTCTTTTGATCTCTACTTCGATGGGATTACTGCTCGTAGCTCATTTGATATTCCGTTGGGCCAATAGATGCGAAGAATTTGTCTGAAGCATCGGTTGACAAATGTTTGTAGCTTCTTCTGGGTGTATTGCGTGGTGCTCCAAGTTGTGCAGCTGTATAGCAAAACGGACATTTCGCTGGTGTTATAAATTTTCAGTTTTTGCGCTCTGAAATACTGTTTGAGCGCCATATTTTGTGCAGCTCACAAAACGCTAATCTGGCCTTATTTATTCGGCTGGTTATGTCTGCACCTGATCCGCATCTGTCGTGATGGTGCTACCTAGATATGAGAACGATGGTGGTGGTGTTGTGTTGCTGGTGCCAATTCGCATAAGCTTAGTTTTCTTGACATTGATTTTTAAACCAACTTTACTGACGTTTATGGACAGATGATGAAGTTTCGCTTCGATGTCAGCAAGACGGTGTGAGAAGAGGCATAAATCATCTGCGTAGTCGATGTCGATGAGAAATTCCTGTAGATTCCACCGTATACCCTGTTGTGCATCCTTGTTGGTTTGGTGCATTACGCTGTCGAGTACTATCAGGAACAATGTGGGACGCAGCCTTGTCTAACGCCGGTGTTTGTGGTAAAAGGGTTGATTTCCTTACCGTTAAACCTTACTCTCAATTCCGCGTCATGGTATAGGTTACGAATAATGCTGACTATTTTTTCGGGGATGCCTTTGCTGCTGAGTGCTGACCACAGTGCCGGGCGCGAAATCGTGTCGAATGCGCATTCGAAGTCAATGAATAGCATGTATAGTTGACTGTTAAATTCCAGCGACTGCTCGATGATAATACGTAAAGTATTTATGTGATCGGAGCATGAGCGGCCGCGTCTGAAGCCCGCTTGCTCTTTCCGTAGGATAGTGTCTGCCATTGGTGAGATTCTTTGGAGTATAATTTGGGCCATTAGTTTTTGGATGGCGTTTAGTAGAGTTATTCCTCTCCAGTTTTTGCATTGCGTGAGGTCTCCTTTTTTGGGGATGGTTATTATTACTCCAGACTTCCAACTGGGTGGGATGCAGTCGTTTGACCAAGCCTCCCGTATTATTGACGTGAGTACCTGCGCTATTTGTGTTGCCACGTACTTTATGTAGTAGCTCAGCTGGAATTGTATCGGGTCCGGCAGCTTTGTTTTTTTTTAATTTAGAGAGTGCAGACGAGAGACTGCAATTAATGATGGCGGCGATGTGTTGATGTCACGTCTTTGATTGCGTCTTCCAGTGGTGTAGCTTGACATATCTGCATCAGGAGTAGTTATGTCGGTGCTGCTGAAAAATTCTTTCCATCGTTCAAGTTGTTGATCCGTATTTGCAATGTCGCAATCATCTCGGTCTTTTATAACAGTGGTGTTTTTCTTGGGCTTTCCGCTTAGACGATTTATGCATCAAAACATATTGTCATGCAAAAATTTTGCAAAATCTGTTCAGCCGTTTTCGAGTCCATCGCGTACCAACGAAAACCATTTCATTTTTATTTTTTATTTTTTTTTATTTATTTATATGAATTACAATACAAAGTAAATTTATATTCTAATTTTAAGGTCCAGGGAAAATGCCGAGTTACAAAGACCATATGGCTAAATGTTTGCAGCGACAGACCAGAGCCTCTGGTGGGAATCGAACCCACGACCCCCAAACTCATAGGCGAGTACGCTACCAACTCACCTACTGGGGCGCTCAATTCATTTTTATATATCGTCATCAGAAACGAAAAAGGGCCTATCATCATGTTGGAAAAATTTACAGGAGAAGCAAAAAACTAAATAAAACCAGTAAGAAAAGGCTAAAGTCGGGCGGTGCCGACTATATAATACCCTACACCACTCTCGTAATATTGAATAACTCTGATATATAAATTTTGTAATTCATGTATAAATTGTTTACATAAATTTACTTTTGGGACATTTTATACTTAAATAATACCCTGTACCACAGTACGGTGTAGGGTATAAAAACGACTGGATCTAAAGAGCCAAATCGGATGAAACATATACTATAGCTAAATCTTTACCGATATTCTTCAAATTCGGCAATGTTGGTTCATGAATCAAGAAACTCTACCATTCTAAATTTCAAAACGATCGGTTGTAAAATACAGCTTCTATAGGACTAAAGGGCCAAATCGTACGAAACATATATATGGGAGCTATAGCTAAATCTTAACCGATTTTCTTCAAATTCGGCAATGTTGGTTCATGGATCAAGAAACTCTACAATTCTAAATTTCAAAACGATCGGTTGTAAAATACATCTTCTATAGGACTAAAGGGCCAAATCGGACGAAACATATATATGGGAGCTATAGCTAAATCTTAACCGATTTTCTTCAAATTCGGCAATGTTGGTTCATGGATCAAGAAACTCTACCATTCTAAATTTCAAAACGATTGGATGTAAAATACAGCTTCTATAGGACTAAAGGGCCAAATCGGACGAAAGATATATATGGGAGCTATATCTAAATCTGAACCGATTTCAACCAAATTCAATAGCGATCTTAACAGCCGCGAAATACTCTAAACTGCAAAATTTCAGAACGATCGGAGTGAAATTGCGACCTGTAGTCGACGAACAACTTTACATGGACAGACGGACGGACGGACGGACGGACAGACATCGTTAAATCGACTCAGCTAGTAATTCTGAGTCGATCGGTATACTTTAAGGTGGGTCTAGCTGTGTCATTTTCAGGTGTTACAAACATCTGCCGTGAAACAAACTTATAATACCCTGTACCACAGTGTGGTGTAGGGTATAATCACACAAACATGATTTATAACTTGTTTGTGAAAATTACGTGAAAGAGGATTTTTTTAACTATGAAAAAAGAAATAATTTGTTGTTAGGCCCTTGAGAATTTCGTCCATAAATTCGCCATTTTTAATATTACGCCGCTAAAAATTTGTCAGGATGTGTATTTTGATGCAGTGTACCGAAATCCATCAAAAACTGAGTTTCAATTTTTCTTGTTGTTACGCCCTTTTTCGTTTCTGATGACGATATATAAAGAAGATAAAAAAAAGGAAAAATTGCAAAAAGTAGTTTGTTCCAATTGTTGAAAGCTAGCATCCTTAGAAAGGAGACAACGTCAATTTGAAAAAGTCTATCGAAAAATGCATAAATTACACAGTACAACACATGATTTAGGGACTCAATTCTGAGAATTGGAAGTGAAAGTATCCCCAAAATTAAGAACTTCTGCATCATTCGTTTAGTCAAGTTGGTCCATTAATAATTTAATGGCAATACGAATTTTTTTGCTCAAGGTGAATTTTTTGCACTTAATCTATATTTTTTTCTCGGTATACCATACGAAATATCACTTTTGTGTCTGAAGCAAAGTTGTAGATATTGAATAGTAGTACTATGTAAAACGTATACGTATAAAACAGAACAATAAAACAGAACAATAAAAAAGAACAGATCATTTTTGCGATTTTTAAGTCGCTGGATGCACTTTTTTCGTGTAGGTGTGTTCCGCATTTTCTTTTCTTCTATTCAATATCTACAACTTTGCTTTAGACACAAAAAGGGATATTCCGTACGGTATACCGAGAAAAAATTATATAAAAAATGCTAAAAACCCAACTTGAAAATAAAAATGTGTATGGTCATTAAATTATACTATGAACACTTTTTGAAAAATATGTACACGGACTTGTCAGTACAGGTTCGATTCTGCTATCAAAGGGTAGTATAACCCTATACTCGGTTTAGCGAAATTGGTGACCAATTTTTTTTATGGGCCTCTAAAGTTTCTGAAAATCAGTGGGCCCCTCGAAAAAGGTGTAATCAGCTTTTGTCCATCAACTAATTCAGAATTGGTGATACCGTTTAAGTGTATTTGGCAATAATGTAGCTAAGAATATGCTGAACAATGTTTCTTAAAATTGTTTGCGAAAAAAATTTGTTTCCGGAATTTTTTTTTTTTGAAAAGTGAAGGAAAGATTTATTTGTTTTACCTTTTTCAGCATAACTTCCGGAATTTTTTACTAACAATGCTTGGCAAAATTGTAGCCAACGTAAATCTAAACAACTTTTGTGAACATATCAATACAATCTGAACGTGACAAGGCACCCTAAATAGCTCAAAAAACCAAATTGTACCCCAAAAATGTTAGTATTTCACTAGTATGTAACAAAAATATATTTTTTTGGTATAGGGTATGTTTAGCAAATTTATATAAAACATTAAGGCCAATATTTGTGTGAAACATATTAACCCTCTAGCTCCTGCACATAACTGTAATTTTTTGCCCCATTTTAATAAATCGTAAAAAACACCGCTTAAAATGGGGAGGGCGGAACACATCAATGCTCAAAACTTAACACAAACACCAAAAAAGGTCAAATTCCCGTACGTGCAGCAATGTTAGTAATACGATCTAGTGGTCAAAGCAATAACGATACCAGTAAAAAGCTTTTTTGACTGGAATTTTACCGTTAATGCCACATATGTCACTTATAATTCAAAATGCAGGAAAAATTAAAACCGAAAAAGTCTGCGATGTTTAAAAAATATTTTAAAAAAATTTTTTTTTGAGAAATTCCTAAACAACAACTTTATTTGTATTTAAACACATTTTATTTGAGCAAATTAGTTTGTTATACTACGAGTATATATATATTTACATAAACATTTTATTGATTTTTAAATTAAAAAAAAGATTGTGTTATTAATTTCAATTCAAATATATCAAAATTTTTTCCCGTGTATTAACCTACACGCAAAGAAAAGATTTCGTTTCTGCGAAACGAAATCTTAGACAACTACAATTCTGGTTAGCAGCAACTGAAATTTCGTTTGTTGTGACAGAAAATTATTTTGCGTGTATTAACCTACACGCAAAGAAAAGAATTCGTTTCTGCGAAACGAAATTTTAGACAACTACAATACTGGTTTGTAGGAACTGGAATTTCGTTTGTTGTGACAGAAAATTATTTTGCGTAAACAATTTGTTGTTCTGGCCAAAAGAAATTTCAGTTCTCATAAACGAGTAATGTAGTCGCAGAAACGAATTTTTTCTTTGCGTGTAACAATTGTTTTCATAATGTGCAATGTTTTTGAAGTACCTCCTGGTCAGAGAAAATTGGGCGTACTTGTCACGCCGCACTGGTACCTCTACACAAATTGACAAATTCATCTGCCAATTATATCCCTGTAACATTTGTAGCAATCATTGTAATGTGTCAATGTGCAGTATTTTAGATTATTTTTCCAATGACTACAGTGAGCAAAATAATCCTACACATTTGGGTACCTTGCGCACATGACACAAAATTTCCTACTATATTTGTCACAAGGTTGGGGCACTCACATTTTTTTTCAAAGTTATCATGCGCTCCAGCCAGACAGACAGACTGGGATAGCTCAAACGACATTAAATGCTTAAAAACATATTCCGTCCCATATACTTACGGTTGTAGGCCACTCCTTGCTTCTGTCTTTTATAACAAATTATATACGTATACATACACCCATATGCACTAAAGTGAGGGCATAGAAATGCTATTTGGCATAATGGTTTCCATGTTCGGTCTATCCTCTCTATAAGTGTGACCAGGATATTTGTCTGTCCAAATAAGCTGCATTCCGTTAATATACATAACATTCACTTCATATATTTTAAAATCGTTTTGAGTAGTACAAATTTAATTTTCAAAACTACGTGCCACCTGACAATATATCCCAATTATCTCTTCTCATTATCTTTTATCGTTGCTAAATGATATAAAATAATGTTAGTTTGTAAATATAAATGTATAATTAAGTTTTATTTTATTTATTATTAAAGTATTCTCTTGCAAACCTTTGGTCACAAGTGTACTTTAAGTTCTTTACATAAGATCCAGATCCAGATCCACAACATGCAGACACCCACAATACAAATTGCAATATATTTTACACAAACAACATACCACTTTAGTGTTTCCTTCCGGTGGTTTCTTTTGAATGTCCTTCCTGTATAGAGGAAGGACCTGGAAAACCAACGTATCAAAAAAAAAACAAATAAAATAAAACTCAAGAAAATTACTTTTATGTGGGAGATTCGCAAAAACAAAAGGGGTGAAACGAATTGCATAGAGACCAAACGACCAAAGGAATACCAACCACACAGTGTGTCCATATGTAAAGGATGATTGGAGGCGGCGGTGCGGGTCTGATGATATGTGGGATGATGCATTCATGGCACATTCGGGAGGAAGCCGGTATAAACCCCCTAGTATACATTTGCGTAGATATATTGCTGGCTTGTGGTATGTTTGGCCGGCGGCTGGCGTTGTTGCTGCTGGTGCTGCTAATGTGGAATCAATAGACACCTATGGCGCTGTGAATGGCGCTAGTCAAAATGTGCACACAATAGAAATAGCAACAAAGAAAACGACGTCAACTGCAACACCAGCAACAAAAACAATTCTTTATTAAAGATAACAAAAGCAGCATAGAACCATCCAACCCAATGACGAACATTAGCCAACTCATGCTTGTACTGTATACTCGTATCTGTATGTATATCCTTTAGAACAGCACAACATAGAAGAAAAACGGACATGGCCCCCGAGGGTTACAAATGTTTGTTGCATACAATGAGGCGCATTGATGCAACCTTGTTCGAAATATTCCAGCAGAGATGTGAAGTGTGCGGCACTAAGAACATTTTTGCAATTATAAATTAGTTATTGAAAACAGCTCGAGACAATCGGCCTGTTTCTGTATTTCTAACGAGAGTCTCTGCGAACGAAATCCAGCCACTCATTTTCGTCAGGAATTTGGTTTCACTAAAGTTCGTTCGTTCGTTCGCCTGGCCTTACGCCAGTGACGTTAGCATTTAACAACTGGAAAATAATGTAATTGCCAGATCAATAATTTCACAACTTCCGGTTTAAAAAAGCACACATTTTCGTATGGTCGACCTTAGTAAATACACCTCTGTACTCTTTACACTAGCTGTGGCCAAAAAATCAACCCTGGGTGGGTCAGCTGAGCTGAATCAAGACTATCTTTTGTTTCTCTCTCTCTCGTCTCTCTCATTGTGCACTGATGATTTTTTTTCATCCTAGCGAGCTGCCAATATTGACTTCTCTATGCTTAAATATGTATACATATGTATACAATTTTATAATTATTTATTTGTTTTTACCATGATTACATTAATATCTACTTATTTTTGCTTTTAATAACGTTTTTCTGTCATTATTCCCACCAGTCGACAAATAAAATAACGTGACTCGATCCGACATTTGTGATTGCCCAGATGACAGCAAAGAGAGATAGATAAACCAAAATTTACACTGAAATGATAACGTTTTCGTACGAGTTGTCGTTATGATGGTTGTTAGTGAAACCCACTACCATTTGTCGTCTAGCAGACGAACGAAAGCAAATTTTTTAAGTTACAGAAATAGGCGGAATGTGTTAAACATCGATGCGCGTGGAGAACGGCCAAGACCAACAACAGGATGCAGCGCCACATAATGATGTAAGTAAGTGAGAAAGTTTAGCTCGATACACTTTTCCCAGCGGCATTTAATAGTTTCGATACTGTCTAGATCTATTATAACCGCGTTGGCAAATCCTGTACCACCGAGACATTTTTCCACTTTTGACATAGAATAGGCGGTCCAAAAATTTGGCGACCTAACAATGAAAACACCACAAATTTGGGAAATGTTTTCTTTATTTCTCAATAATATCTCCTTTTAGCTCGATACACTTTTTAAGTAAGAACTGACTAGCTCCTGAATATAACCATCAACCGCAACCTCCACTTCTTCGTTGCTCAAATCTTTTTCCGCCAAACCATCTAGTTTGGAAACAAAAAAAAATACGAGGGATCTAAATCTGGGAATAAAGTGCGTGTTGAAGCAATTCGAACTTTAATTCACTGATTTTGACGATCGCAATAGTGGATGTGTTAACTGATGTATTGTGTTGATTGTGAGCAAACGCGGCACCCATCTTGCGCACAGCTTTCTCATCATCAGTAAATTTTTGAAATGCTTATGACTTCAGCTAGCTCACGGCGGCCTTCAACCGACGGTCATCCAATACCATTTTGTAGATTTGGTTAACCACTTCTGGCGTGGGCACCTCAATTGATTGACGACTACGGTGTTCGTCTTGGTAGCTCGTACGGCCCTGTCTAAACTCCCCCAAAATAGAATCTACATCGTTTTATTTTGAGTGCTCTAAAACAAATTAAGCAACGTGGCGCCTTGAAACTTAAAACATATGTTTTAGAAGGCTTCAACTTTTCACGAATGTAATTTTTAAACTTCTACCGCCATCGTTATGGCAGCTTGGCTAATTGTAGCCTTTCCTTACTGTTTCTATTGAATTTTAAATTTTTATGGACGTACCTCTAATATCGCTATGCAACAAAATTTGTGTCGAAGGGCGGTGCATAAAATATTCCGGTGTAATATGGTGTCCTAAACACGAAAAAAATATTATAAAAATTGTCAATGGTAAATTTAATATCGAAAAGCTGTGTATAACATATATTAAAAGCATTTCACTGGCAAATTTTTTTGTAAAAAAAAAATTCTTTAAATCCCACTGCTTTAGTATTTGAAACTTTTTTTGAAGTATAACTCGATGAAGCCGGATATAATTTAAATTAAAGGAAATTTCATAGATTTTTTCAAATACAGGGTGGCTGATATGTATTGCAACCAACTTCAGGTTGCTATCATTTCTAAACCGCTAGTCTGATAGCTGACAGATTTATTTCAGTGACAGTTCATTTTATTGTTTACAAGCTTACAAAAGCATTTTGATCTATTGCATTCAGAAAAAGTTATTCGTGATGGAATTCAAGCGTGATAGTGTGATTGCTTTATATTTGGGTGGAAAAACACAATTGACTATCGTTAGAGCCCTCCAGCATGATGGATGTGAATAAATCATTTGTTTCTCGTAACATTGCTCGTTACCGTGATACTGGCAGTGTTGCATCGCATCCAAAAAGTGGACGAAAAAAAACGGTAACAACACCAGAAATGATCCGAAAAGTGAAGGCCAGATTGGATCGAAATCCACGCCGCAGTGGTAGAAAAATTGCTCGTGAGCTGAACATATCGCGAGAACGGATACAACACATATTAAATGAGCTTGGACTAAAGCCATTGAAGTTCCAAAAAGTGCAAGAGCTCACCGATGCACAAAAAAAGTTAGACTGGAAAGAGCCAAGGAGTTGCTTCGCTTGCACGAAAGTGGCCAGTTACCGAATTTGGTTTTCTCCGATGAGAAGCCATTCCAAATTGAGCAGTTTGTGAACAAACAAAATGATGTGGTTTACTTGCCAAAGAGGTCAGCTGAAAATTTACACCTTCGATTGGCCACCAGGCCAATCAAAGGCCGCCGATGGTAATGGTATGGGCCGCCGTAACGGCCGATGGTCGTTGAAGCCCTGGTATTGAAGCCCTGGGCATACAAACATTTCGGCCGCAGATCATGGACATTCCAACAGGACTCAGCACCATCGCACTCAGCACGCGTCAACCAAGAATGGCTTAAAAAGGAGGTTCCTCGCTTCATTTCTACCGCACAATGGCCACCAAGATCTCCGGATCTCAATCCGTTGGACTTTTGCGCCTGGGGCATTTTAGAGAGTAAGGTTCGCACTCAAAAATACCAAAGTATCGATCATCTCAAGACGGCGCTTCGCCGGGAATGGGCCAAAATACCGCAGAGCCACTTTCGTGCAGTGTGTGATGGCTTTATCGGCCGTTTGAAGGCCATAATTCGTGCCAAAGGTGGCCAATTCGAACAAAT
The DNA here is from genome assembly GCA_963930755.1 of Eudasyphora cyanicolor. Classification (NCBI taxonomy): domain Eukaryota; kingdom Metazoa; phylum Arthropoda; class Insecta; order Diptera; family Muscidae; genus Eudasyphora; species Eudasyphora cyanicolor. The sequence goes on along the minus strand of OZ005736.1, from coordinate 167,022,649 downwards.
CTAAACTGTTTCTAAAATTTTATGTTATTTCCGACATTTTTTGCTTTTGAAAAACAAAATTTAAAAAAAACATTTAAAAAATATAGCGCTTTACTTTGTTGCATTACATATCAGCCACCCTGTAGGCACTGTTTTCTTCGTTAGTATGTCAGCATTTCCGTTATTAGAGCATTTTCATGTTAAGTGATCACAGTAGCTTCGGCTCATATCACGGATTTGTGTGAAGCTTGATATGATATTTATACTAAGTATTGTCAACAACCCATAGAATTTTTTTTGAAAAAAATAAGAAACTGCCCTACTGTGAAGATTTCAAAATTTTCGAAATTGTGAATTTTGAGTATAAATGGGTTTTTTTATAAAAAATATATTATTTTTATCTGTAAATGCTATCAGTATGGAGCTTTTTGAAATATTTTAGTAATTAATTGAGGAAAACTAAAAAGAAATGAAACAAAATTTTTTTTCAAATTTTTGTAAAAAAAAAATTTAATACAATTTAGTTTTAACAAGTAAGAGGTTCAGTCGGGTAAACCGATTAAGGTACACCCTCACTTTGTGAGTAATGTAATATATAAGTATAACATTACACTAATTAATCTGTCTATTTGTGTGGGAGGTACCAGAAGGGGTTTAAAAAATACACATATTTTTCGGTAAACAGTAGATTCTTTAAATATGTACATTGCATGGTGCCGAAATATAAGCGAACTACAAGAGCTATTCAATTTTGGTATGATTTGGTCATTTTGTGTGGGAATTACAAAAAAGGACGTGTGATAGCGCCCACTTTTCAGAGGACTGTAGGTACTATAACAGCATTACACTGTACACAATTTCAAGTATTTGTATGCACTGGAATTAAAGTTATAAGCCGTTAACTTTTGGTACAAAACGGTCTATTTGTGTGGGAGGTACCAAAAGGGGCTGTACAATAATGCATATTTTTTACCGGACTATAGGCGCTACAAAAACATTATACTGTACAAAATTTACAGTATTTGTATGCACTTGTATTAAAGTTATAAGCAGTTAAATTTTGATGGAAAATGGTCCACTGGTCCCAAAAATGGCGTGGCCACTTCACCCATTTTTATCGAGGTGGTAGCGACTAAAAAAATAATACAATGTGTGGAATTAAAGAATCAATATTTCACTAAAAAATTAACCCTTTGTGTGGGTGGTACCAGAAGGAGAAAGAGGGTATAAAAAGAAATTCATTTTTATTTTTAAATTTTATTTTTGTATTTTAGGTTTCACATTACTGCTAAATTTGTATCTAAAACACATCTTTCAATGTAATCATACATACCAATGTGTACATATACGTACGAGTTTGTATGTAAATACTACAACTCCCATACACGTTGGCATTCGACCCTATGTTGAATGAATTAAACGTCAGTAACGGAACTCATTGTCTTATATTTTGAATTTATGGTATCTTATTTGGCGTTCGGGACACATTGTTTTTTCGTTCTACTGTGTGTGCGAAACAACAAACTTTACACCCATAGTACATATATAAATATACAGTATATAGATTTACTATATACTTAACTATATACGAAAATGTGTGTATATTTATGTAAGGACGTATCAATGTGGATATTAAAAAAAATCACATATGTATAAAACAAAGGAAGACAACAAGACATTAAGTTCGAGTTCAATCTATTCGGTGAGTGGAGGCGAAAAAATTGGGTTTAAAATTTTATTTAGAATTTTTAATCTCTCTATATGTATAAAAAAGTAGACAAAAACTACTGGACCGATTTTAAAAATGTTTATTTTATATGAAAGGTTCTTGGCCACAGATGTTTCTTAAAGAATAAAAAAGTTGGCGGAGACAAAATTGGACGTGTCTATATTTAAAATTTGAATATCTCACAGATTTCGTCGTAGAAGAACATAATTTGGTACATACATACGTTATTCGAGCTGTTATCTAAATCCTCAAAAAAAATGGACGGGATCGCATAAGTGGGTGTGGCAAAAGTGGAAGCAATGTTTGAAAATGTAATATCTCGGAAACAATTGACCATAGAAGAACGAAATTTGGATAGTTAGTTATTGGGGTCCATATTAGTCATTTCAACAAAAACGGGCGGGATTGAATAAGTGGGGGTGGCAATAATAAACTTTTAAATATCTCAGAACCTATAGCTCAAAGAATGTTGATTGTACAAGAACGAAATTTGGTATACATGTTAGTAGAACTATTATCGAGAACGTCGAAAAATGGGCTTGGATTAGTGGGTGTGGCAAAAGTGGACGTAAGATTATTTAAAAATGTAATATCTCGGAAACTATTTACCTGAGAAGCACGAAATTTGTATTGTACGTTATTGAAGTAAAATTTAATAATTTCACCGAAAGTGGGCGGCATACAATAAATGGGCGTGGTAATGTTTAAATATTGAATATCTCGGATACTGTTTATTGTAGAAGAACGAAATTAGTTTTGCAATTTATCTTGGTCAATATTGGTTTTGTAGTAGCTTCCAATTATAAGGGCTTATCCTCCCGTCGGGGTAGCCCACGTCTACTACCGCCACCTGCTGGTCTAAGGTTTTTTTGGGAAGGGATATCTGGTTTCCTAACTTGAGTTATTGAATAAGGCTTAAACACCTTCCTTGCTGGTCTAGACCCAGAGGGTTCTTTACCACCAGAAGGTATTACGCTCTGTTGGACTTGACGGTTAGGTGTTAACTTTCCTGTTTCATTTTCGGCGGTCACATGCTGACGCTTTTGTGCAGCCGGATGCGACTCCTCGTTCGACCTCTTCCGTTTCCTAGTATTCTGGAAAGCAGAAGATCGTATTTAGGCCGCAGCTTGCCGTGAGGTTAAGGGACCTTCGAAAAGAGGCAGAAAGTTACTGCCAGTATCTTGTTTGTTAGTATGTGTGGTCCTTTGTGAGCCAACACTGATCTGTACCTTTGGAGGTGGTAGGAGTTGCAGTCTCAACCAGGGAAGTGAGAGAAGGTTTCAGCGGGGATTTTAACAGACATATTAAACACATATTTTTGGGGGTTCTTGTCCAATTTTCATTAATCTCAATTTATTTCACAGAGTTATTGATAGATCTATTAGAATTGATAAAATTAAAATTTATTTCTTATCCTATTAAAGAATCACATCGATTTTGTACTGAATTATTGAGCATCCCTCGTAAGTACATTCATTATATCCGAGTCGAACAGACACATGTTCATACAAAAACGCATTGTTTTTGGTATTGCAATTACATATTACCACAAAAAGTTGCACGAACAACAACAAGGACTACGACATCACCAGCAGTAGCAATTTTGAGGAAAAAAGTGAAAAATTTCTGTACCACATACACACGTGTACGTGTGTATGTTCTTTCTCTCTGTGTATTGTGGTGATACGTGCCAAACACACGAGTCCGGACTATAACGTAGATACAAAAGTACATATACATACATATGCATATACTCCGGATCTATCCGAATTGGTTCTTTATGCGACTTGACTTTGGAACGTGGGACCGTGGAGTGGCTAACTGAATGTGTGAGTGTGCATCAGTGTTTGTCTAGTGTCTAATACAAGTGTAACGTCAAACCACATTTGTTGCCAAAGTTGGCACTAAGCAAATAAATTACTCTATTTCGCTTCTATTATTTCATGATTTGTTGTTGCTTTTGTTAGTTTTGTTTTATTTTTTTTGTTGTTTCGGTTTGTTGCTATTAATACCTTTATGCAATATATGAGCCATATTTAAAGAAAATCATTTGATAAATTAAAACGTTATAGGTAGTAATTTTCCAAACTGAAGGGCTCTATCTCTAACGGTACACTAAAAACAAGATGGTAATAAAATAAATGACGACACATTCTTTAAGTAAGTATACGACCTAGGTATCCATTCAATCGCCATTTTCATTAAAATAATGACAATTTACACCTTTTTAAAGAAATTTTCCGCGATCGTAAGTTTCATCAACGCCCTTCTTTAAATGTACGCCTTTAAATTTGAGGAAAAAATCATTACTTTTATCACAAGCTTCAATATTTTAACTAATATTTCAATACCTTTAAGGGTTTTCCACATTAAAACAATGACGTAGACAAGTAATAGCTTCACAGCCGCATCAGTGTGCAACATTAGACTAATAAATTTAAGACTGTGATGACTTAACAAAAAGTTGTCTCTGTAAGTTAATTTTATGATAGTTGTCATTACTTTAAAGACTACTTCATAAATTGGAGTTAAAGAGTTAAGTACTCGTATCAAAGACTTTAAAAAACCAAGATGGGAAAGTTCTCTCTTATGCTGTTATGAAGTATGTCTAAGAGTGGGGATAACATAAAGCTTCATTTAATAGAGGAAAATGAAATGACAAAAGCATTCTATATAATTATCTCAATTAAAATGTTGTAGGCAAATACAATATTTGAAAATTGTACAAGACAATATCGGATATGATCTAAAGCGCCGCAGGCAAAAAAATGTATTTGGAAATCGCGCGCAATTGTTAATATAGCATGCTTTAATCATTTCAATGATTTAGGTTGTGCTGTAATGCGCTGTAATGAGGCGCATTATCTGCTGTAATGAGGCGCATTATCCTACAAAATGTTATTTTATATACTACACGAACTTATTTCGTTATTTCCATGATCCATTCAACTAGATTTGTTTGCTAATAGTTGCGGATCTTTATGTACATAAACATAAAACATAAAAACTTCGTACATTGGTGGATAAGTGTGAGAAATTAAAGCGGCCTCACAAGAACTGTTAATTGGAAATATGATATCTATTACATTCAGGTATATATTCAACTGATGTACTTTTATATAAGAATAACAATTGGGAGTTATTATTCCCTCATCTTAGAGAGGCGAGTATACGAGTATATCATTTGCTACGAACGAAAAGTGTAACACATCGAAGGAGTGACCTAAGACCCTAAGTGTGTTCGGCGGATATCCGATTTGGGTCATTTTAAGTCGAATGAGCAATGTCCGTCCGTCTGTCTGTCTGCTGGCTGGTGCGCACAATAACTCTCGAAAGGAGTAACCGATTGACTTCAAATTTGGTACGTGGTAATATTTTCTTCTATCTCCGGCTAAGTTCGAAGATGGGCCATATTGGTCCACTCCTTCTAGTACCTCCCCCACAAAGGGTTAACATTTAGTGAAATATTGATTATTTCATAACTTCTATACTTCTTATTTCTGAAATTCTACAATAGTATTCGATTATTAGTCACTAATAATCGAGAAAAATGGGCGAAGTTGCCACGCCCCTTTTGTTACCTACGGCCTGCGGCCTCTGTTTAAGACTTTCTCCTATGGACAGGATCCAAAGTTGGCAACGTGGAGCAAAACTTTTATGCGTAGCCTCTCCTGTTTCTAAATTTAAAGATGAAAATAAGCCCCAAAAGTCAGACAAGAAATTAGACGGAATGAAATTGGGCCCCAGGAAAATACACCCCACTATTTTTATGAATATGGGCCCCAAAAATAACATATCAAACAACAACAACTTTTTTTGGGACTTAATTTCATTTTTTGACTGCTTTTTGGGGTTTACTTTCATTTCTTGTCTGCTTTTTGGGGCTTATTTTCATCTATTAATTTAGGAACAGGAGAGGCTACGCATAAAAGATTTGCTCCACGTTGCCAACTTTGGATCCTGTCCATAGGAGAAAGTCTTAAACAGAGGCCGCAGGCCGTAGGCCGACCGCACAAGAATAGATTTATAATTAGAAAATATGTTTGTATACGTGTATTAATGCGTACTCCCCAGATTTAGGAAGAGAATTTTTTTTTGGGGTTTATTGTCATTTCATGCTGTTTTCTTGATTGGGGTGTAATTTCCTAAATCAGTTTTTGTAACGAAAATAGGCGCCGAATTTAGGGCGCACTTTCATTTTCAATTTGGGGTGCATTTTTTTGGGGTCCAACTTCCGGCCGCCAAGAAATTAAATTAAACCCCAAAAAGCAGACAAAAAATGAAATTAAGCCCAATATATAATTTTTGTTGTTTGATATGTTATTTTTTGGGGCCCATATTCATAAAAATATTGGGGTGAATTTACCTGGGGCCCAATTTCATTCCGCCTCCTTTTGGTACCTCCCACACAAATAGACTTTTTTCCAAAAGTTAACAGCTTTTAACTTTAATATCAGTACATATAAATGGTTGAAATTTTGTACAGTGTAATGTTTTATAATACCTAGAGTCCAGAGAAAAGTGACCATTGTTGGGACGCCCATTTTGGTACCTCCCACACAAGTGGACCATTTTGTAACAAAAGCGAAAAGCTTTTAATTTTAATACCCGTACATACTTTAAAGTTATTATATGCCTTTTAAATTGATAATAATTTAAATAAAACAAAAAATAAATAAATTTACTAATATTTTTTTGAGACTCAAAGTTCTTACTTGTTTATATTTTTTGGTAATTATTTCATTTCATTTCGTTGCTAAATAAATCCCAATATCTGGGACTTATTTCATTTTCTTTTTGGGGAGTTATTTAACTTTTTTGGGATTAATTTCACTTTTTGGGAGTTTTTTTTTGGGAATTATTTCATTTGGATTTATTTCATTGGGGTTTATTTCATAGAGTCTGTTGGCTGTTATTGTGTTGTACGTACATTTATCGGGGGGTGATCTCGTTGATAGGACCGGTGAAGAGTGGTTTATGGGAACACTCAAAAAGGAAGTGATTGAAAAGATTCTAGTAAGATACTTTGTAATATTGGAAGAGAGCACAAAATATCTGTGAATTATGAAAAATTATTTCTGATAATATGGAAATTTGTTATCAAATATGGAATTTGTGTGTCATAGAAGATTGACTAATTCTACCAAAAATCTGAAAGTAAGTTTTATATTTGAAATACGCTGTCTTTAGTATTTGGACTATATTTATTGAAGTAGAAATCTCATAGAGCCGGGATATGCATTAAATATAAGAATGGAACGTGGTTTGTTCGACTGCTTAAAACTTGAAAACTACTAGACCAATTGCAGACTTGTGGATTTGTTCGTAATTGCTATACAAAGGTTTAAGGAAAATTAAAGTCGTAAAATCCTCAACAGGAGGCGCTGACGACTTGACCGCTTCTGTAAGAGCTAGAAAGCTGAAATTTTGCACGATCATAGACCAAAGTGTTCTATAAACAACACAATTTTTCACGTAGTAATTTTTTGCCCTTTTGTCAGTTCTAGCGCTATCAAATCTTGAGTATTGTGTTTGTAAGAAGCATTTCATAAGATCAAAAGGTAAAACTTTGTAAATATGAATTTTATTTAATTTTAAATTTTCTGTGAAGCGATTTTTTCTTTATGTCAGTGATTTTAAAAGTTATTTAAGAGCTAAAAATCTATATACATATCTCAAAAGGGATTAGAAAACAACTATTCATTGTGGTGCAAGAGGTCAAACTGCAGAGACCAAAGAACTTGTCACTCTTTCAGTGCTTAAAAAGTATTGAAAATACTCATAAGATCGAAAGCTAAAACTTTGTTAATATGAATTGTTTTAATTTTAAATTGACTGACTGTGGTCAGTGTAACAGTAACGATTTTTTTTTTCATTATTTCAGTGATTTTCAAAGTTATTTAAGAGCTAGGAATCTACAAATGTATATATGTACATATCTGAAAATGAATTGGAAAACAACTATTCATTGTCCAGCCTGATGTCAAACTGCAGTGACCGAAGAATTTTTGTTACTCTTTTAGTACTTAAAAAGTCTTTTAAATTTAAAGTATTCAATCAGTAAGAAAAAACAGAAACAGACCTTTTTGTACCAACATTTAACAGCTTATAACTTTAATACCAGTGCATATAAATACTTGAAATTTTGTACAATGTAATGCTTTTACAGTATCTAAAGTCCAGAGAAAAGTGACCGTTATTGGCACGCCTCTTTTGGTACCTCCCACACAAATGCACCATTTTGTACAAAATGTAAACAGCTTTTAACTTTAATACCATAACATACTTTAAAATTATTAAATGCAATTTAAATTGATATAATGAGGGGATTCATAAGTCGGTTTCCCCGACTGAACTTTCTTACTTGTTTTCATTATAAAATACTGTCGAACGAAAGTGCTTAATTTTTGACCTATGTAAATGGAATTCTGAACCAATGCGCCGTGTTGTGGAGACAAATCGGTACACCAAATTTTAGCGGGCCATTATTATGTGAACTATCTCATATGTTACATATTTTCCTTTATTTTGGCATTTCAAACGTTTGCAATTGTTGATGGTTGATTGCACTCTGACTTTATCTAATATCAATGTGAATTCGACCAATACTTATACATATATAGACACGCATGTCGCTTGCTGAATTCTAGACTGAATCATATATGTACGTACACCCGAAGTAACTAATACAAGTGTGTATGCACACCTATGCATTTTGGTATTGTTGTTATTTAGTTTTTAGATTACAACATTGTTGTTTGGCGGTTACCATATATTGTAAGTTGCAGCCATCAATTGATTTACACAAAGCGCTCCAACTCCATTACAATACATACATAGATACCATTGGACTAGAGAAAGATATAGCAAAAACAGACCACCCCTCAATTCATACGTATGCAGCACAAAGTGAAGGCTTCCAACGAAAGCTTAGTGGATAGGTTGCAGCCAGTCAGTCTGACATGTACCTCCCATAATCATATATTAAACATTTAATTGTAGGTGGCTATCATCGATAACTCTAGAGAAGTTTCCGAAATAAAATCGCATTTTGAAATAAAACCTTGAGCTTTGTTAGAAACGTTCATGTTATGCGTTAACTATCAATGCTTAATATTGACATCAATGCTTGATAACTTGACGTTTTGGTCAGTTTGGTATACCAAATTGAGTAAAAGAGGTTATAGATGTTTACACTCTCACTTTAGTGGAGGAGGGTACATAAATATCATTTACTACGGAAAAACGGCGACACTTCGCAGAAGTCACCTACACAGAAAGAAAAATGCCATACTAAATTCAAGAAAAAATTCTTAATTTAAGCCAAAATCGTACTTAAAATTATATGTACGTTCGTCCTAAGTTTTTCTTAAAAAAAGTATATGTAAATCGGCTTAAATTGAAAAAATCAAGGGCTGAAAGGCTTGCAATAAGTATATAATACTTGAAATCATGTAAACATTTCTTAAAAAGTATAATTATGCATAATGTGGCTTAAAGTAAGAAAAAAAGCTAACTTTAATCTCTGAGAGGCAGAACAATTATGGAGCACAATATAATTACCCTCTCAACCACTCCCATTTAAGTGGTTGATTTTGGCTGAAGAAATATCAAACACACACGCATAGAAGGGTTTTCCAACAAGATGTGTTATTTTTGTAATCAAAGAAAAATGCAATTTTTTTAGATAAATGATCGGATGTTTATTTCATAATAAAGAGGAAGGTATGCCGTTAATAATGAAAAACAACATCAGCCAAATGGCCACCAAGACCACGTTTACAGGACCATATCCTTTTCATGAAATTTTCCATAACCAAATCGCAAAGTGGCTGCCCTATGTCCTCGATAGCCTCACGAATTCTATCTTTGTGGTCTTGAATCGACGCTGGGCTGTTGGCGTAGACCCTATCTTTCACGTGACGTCAAAGGAAGAAGTCGCAAGGTGTTAAATCACAAGATCTCGGTGGCCAATTGTGATCACATCTTTGAGACATAACACGGTCCGGAAACTTTCCCGTAACAGAGCAATGGTTTCGTTGCTTTGTGGCACGTAGCGCCGTCTTGTTGAATGTAAACGTTGTCCAGATCAATACCATCCAACTCCGACCATAAAAAATTATTAATTGTCTCTCGATAGCGCAATCCATTCACCGTAACTGTTGATCCAACCTCATTTTCGAAAAAGTAAGGTCCAATGACCCCGCCGGACCATAAACCGCACAAAACAGTCACACGTTGAGGATGGCGAGGCTTCTCAACAATAACTCTTGGGTTTTCCGAGCTCCAGATGCCACAATTTTGCTTGTTGACGTAGCCACTGAGCTGCAAATGGGGCTCATCAGTCAAGATGATTTGTTCGATCGTTTTGTATAGTTCGATGATCGTGTATCGTTCCATTTTTAGTAATGGCGTAGTTTCTACTTGTCAAATGTCAAAGAATAAAAGCTTCAAAAGCTAACGAAATACCGGGTGAATCAAAATAACACCTCTTGTTGGAAAACCCTTAAACCAACGAGATGGACAGGGTGATTTAAAATGTCGCAACATGATGTAGTGATATTATTTTTCAGAAACGAAATCACCATAAGAAACTCCAATAACATTTTTCCATTTAATGAATCTGGTTAATTTTTTTTTATTTTGTAGATTGATTTTTAGATTTAACAAATATAAATAACTGGGACACTGAAACAAGAATTTGGATTTTCCGCCGCTATCACGCACTGGAGTCCGTAGTTTCGGTTCAAAGAGAGTATAGGCCCACGTTTGGCGGCAATCCTCCGAGCAGATGGACCATATTGAGACTTGTTAACAATTTTAGCAAGTATGGGACAGTCAACAGAAGACCTTACCATCGAAACCCTTCAGTTCGGATGGAGAAAACAATCGCTGCTGGAGCTGCAGCCATGCAAAACAATCCAAGAGTTTCGACAAGAAGCTTATCAAATGGGTATAAGCAGACAGTCATTGCAGTCAAAAATGCACAAAGATTTGGTGTTATTCCCATATAAAATTCACATGGCCAACAAACTGAACGCAGCACAATTCCCGATTCGCTAGGAATTTTGCCAGAAGATGCTTCAAATGGTGGAAGAGGACGGAATCATGTTGAACTGTCTTTCAATGTCTGACGAGGCCCATTTCGATTTAAACGGCAACATAAACAAACAAAATTGTCGAATATGGAGTGCTTCCAACCCACAGATACTCCATGAGACGGAATTGCATCCACTTCGTGTCACCACACTGTGTGTGAGCAGTTTCATCACACTGCATTGTCGGGCCCTACTTCATCGAAGAAAATGGTCACACCGTTACGGTTACTGGAGACCGTTACTTGAGCATGTTGAGAGAGTTTTTCTATCCAGAATTACGCCGAATGGGAATTTCTTTCAACTCTGTGTGGTTTCAGCAAGATGGTGCAACTCCTCACATAGCCCGACCTGTTACGAGGGTTGCTATTTATATTTCGGTCCTGCCAATGCTGGTGTTGCCAGATAAAAACTGGAACTTTGATTGGAAAGTTTGACATTTTTAGCATAATATTAAAAAATCACCTCCAAAACATGTTTTTGAACGCTTCAACGGGTGCTTCGGGCGTCGAAAAACGACGACCATGCAGTTTTTTCTTGATGTGAGTGAATTACGCGAATTCATTGGGTGCCAAGTCAGGGCTGTACAGCGAATGACCCATCAATTCGACGTTTTGGCGGATCAAAAAGGCGGTGGTTTGAGAGGATGTGTGAGAGCTCGCATTGTCATAGTGCACAATGATTCGTCTGCTCTTGTTCGTTTTTCAAACACATTTTTCGACACATGACCAGCTTTGCCGAAGAAACAAGCGACCATTTGCTTCGAATTGCTTCTTCCACGAACAACTTTCTTTGGATTTGGCTCGTCTTTTAAGACCCACACGGTCGATTGCTGTTTTGTTTCGGGCTCATACGCATAGATCCAAGATTTGTCACATGTGACGATCTTATTAAAGTCTTTTGAAGCACCGCGATCGTATTTTTTCAAAAATTCTTTGCACCAATCGACACGAGCCTTTTTTGAGCGATTGTCAAATTATGCGGGATCCAACGAGAACAAACCTTTTTTATGGCCAGGTGTTCATGCAATATCGAATGTATGCTGGTGGAAGAAATGCTCAAGGATGCCTCTATCTCACGGTATGTCGGCCACGATTGAATTCATTAAAACAGTTTTTCACAGTGATATAGGATGGTGCTTCATCGCCATACAAAGATTTAAGTTCGTCGGTGCACTCTTGTCGTGATAATCCACGTCGAAAGTTGTGAAAAATGATCGCACGAAAATGTTCACAAGTTAATTCCACTTTTTTGCCAAAGTGATTTTTTCAAGTCACTGTAAACAACACAAATGATGGTCGTACGTCAAAACGTTCTGAATACGTTTATGCTAAAAATGTCAAACTTTCCAATGGAAATGTCAGATGGCGCCAGGCAACACCTAGCGTTGCCTAGGCCAAAAATATATTTAGTAACCCTCGTATGACCGAATTGCGACGAAAATTTCAGGGCTTAAAAATCCGTACTTGATTCAAGTATTTTGTACTTGGTTTAATAAAAACCATACTTACCGCACTTTTGACACCGCTACGGCTTGATTCAAGCACGGATTACTCAATTTTTTCCTTCTGTGTAAATATGTATGTTTGCTATGGAACAACAATTCTTGAAAGGAGAGAAACATTGCCTTCAAATGTTGAAAGTGTCTGTAGCTAATTTCTAAATGTTTAGAAATGCGGAATTTTATATATATTCAGCAAAGGCTACACGTCTGAGAAATAATTAGCATACACATAAAGAACAATACCTTTTTATACCCGCCACCATTGGATGGCGGTATACTAATTTTGCCTCTTCGGGTCTCATATAGTAAATACCTACATACATACCTAATTGTTGTAAAATTCGAAGATGATTTAGCAATGTCCGTCCGACTTTTGTAGTCGCACTGCAATAATTGAGTTAGATGATTCAAATTTGGTAAAAAATATTTCTTATAAAGTGTTTTCCAATAGGGATGATATGATTTTGAAGCGACGTTTCGGCCATTTGTAATGTCATGATCTGCCATTTGTTTTTCATTCTATTCAGTCGTGTTTACAATTTCATCATGGAGAGATATACGCAAGACGTTTACAAATTATTCAGTTTTATTATCAAAAGAATCGTTCTCCAATTGCAACTTTTCGTGCGCTAAGTCCATTTTTTCTTAAATCCAAAGAAACACTTTCCAATCGACCTACAATCTTGACACCCATGAGCAATATTTTAGCTCTCGTTAAGAGCTATCTTTTTGCCATTGACCGATTGTGGTTACGTGCCACACAGCAAATAAAACAATTGAATTGTTGCGAGAAAAGTTTGGAGATTCGATTATTTCAAGAAATTGTGATATTGAATGGCCTCCAAGAAGTTGTGATTTAACACCATTAGACTATTTCTTGTGGGGTTATTTGAAGTCATTGGTCTTTCGAAATAAACCAGACGCTCTTCAAGCTTTACATTGAACGTGTCATTCATGGCATACGACTTGATTTAGTGGAAAAAGTGCTCGAAAATTGGTTCATCGAATCGCAGAAGAAGTCGTGGTGGCCATTTGAATGACGTTTTGTTTAGAACTTAATTGTATCGATTTTACTTCATTATTTTTTACTTTCCTTAACAATAAGTGTTTTTTTTTTCAAACAAATCATATCAATCTTATTGGAAAAACCTGTAGCTGCAGGTGTTGAATGTTAGCCATGAAATGTTCCTATATGTATGTACTAGCTTTAACCCGGTGCGTTTCCCAGCCCCCATCTTTTATGTATTTTCTGTTTAGGGTACTGTAAAATAGCTATACCTCTTTCTTTCAAAATGACATGATTATTACATATGGTGCAAAATGAAGAAGATTTGATTACTTTTATATATAAAATACGAACCCTCGTTTCATTTCTAGTGTGTGTTCCAAGAGCTACCCTGACATCACGGTACAATACTTATTCCTTTTCCCACTGTACCTCTGAACGTTGAAAAACTATTTTTTTGGTTCATACGTTAGCAACTTTCCCCTAGTTTATGTTCCAATAGCTTCATTCACACCCTGGTACAATGTAAAACCATGTTTGTCCAACTGTGTCTATAAAGCTACGAAAATCTAAAGTGAATCGTTCCATTGTACATCATTTAACTGTTTGTGTGTCATAATTAACCAATTTTGCACGATTGTACAATATTTTAGAATGATAATTGATATTTCAAGATCCAAATTCGCAACTTTTTGTCTGTGCCATTTTTTAACGTGTTTTCCCCACGGTTTAAGTAGAAGAACCTATTTGGAAATAACAATTCTTAGCTTTGGTTTATGCTGTAAGAGCTACCTTTGCACTCAGGGACCACATTCAACACCTTTTGCAACACTGATCCATATTAAACACTTTTTATTACACTGTACTTCTAAAGTACGAATTTTTATACATATCTGAGACTATTTTGTTCTCCACTTACCACAATTAACCATTTTACCGTATTTAACTTTTTTGCTTCACCGTACCATACTTAACCCTTTTTGCTTCACGAAACCATATTTATAACATTTTTCCCCTCTGTAACATATTGAACAATTTTTGTTTGCCCCAACTGCATCATAATTTTAACCTTTTTGCACCACAGTGCTACATAATTGCTTTGCATCATAATTTTAACCTTTTTGCACCACAGTGCTACTAAAAGCATAAATTTAGAAAAAAACATTCTTATTTCATATTTAACTTACGCTCTCTCCCTACATCCATATTTTTACCCACTGTACTAAATGTACGCTTTTTGACCCACTGTGCCATATTTAACCATTTTGGGTCCACTGAATCAAATTTAACACCTTTTTGTCCTACTATATTTAACCCTTTTTGCCCCCACTGTACCATAGTGAACACATTTTTGCCCCACTGTTCCATAGTAAACGCTTTTTGCCCCACTGTACCATACTTAACCCATTTTGTTCCACGTTACCATAGTTTGCTATTGGTGCCCACTGTAACAATTTTTGTCATACTGTACCATAATTAACCATTTGTGTCCCACTGTACCATTCTAACACATTTTTCCCCACTGTTCCATAGTTAAAGTTATTTAACCCATTTTGTCCCACATTACCATATTCAACTAATTGTGCCCCACTGTACTATAGTTAACCCTTTTTGCCCCACTGTGTTATAAACCCTTTTGTTTTACTGTACCACGTTTAACAGTTATTGCCCCACTGTACCATATTTAACCCTCTTTGCTCCACTGTACAATATTTAAAACAGTCATGCTCTACTGTACTGTATAGTTAACTATTTTTGTCACACTGTACCATATTTAACCATTTTTGCCGCACTGTATCATAGTAAATACATATTTGCCCACTGTTCCATAGTTAACGCTTTTTGCCCCACTGTACCATTTTTAACCGATTTTATACCACGTTACCATATTTTACTATTTGTGCCCACTGTAACCATTTTTGTCATACTGTATCATATTTAATTATTTGTGCCCCACTGTACCATAGCTAACACATTTTTTCCCACTGTTCCATAGTTAAAGCTTTTTGCCCCACTGTACCACATTTAACCCATTTTGTCCCACGTTACCACGTACCATAGTTAACCCTTTTTGCCCCACTGTGTCATATTAAACGCTTTGTCTCACTGTACCGTATTGCTCCACTGTACCATATTTAACCCTCTGTGCTCCACTGTACAATATTTAACACAGTTAAGCCCCACTGAACCATATTTATCCCTTTTTGCCCCACTGTTCCATAGTAAACGCTTTTTGCCCCACTGTACCATTTTTAACCCATTTTGTCCCACATTACCATATACATATAACTATTTTTACCCCACTGTACCATAGTTAACCCTTTTTGCACAACTGTGCCCCATTCAACTCTCTATCTCACTGTACAAAATTTTTACCCCACTGTACCATATTTAACAATTTTTTGTCTCACTGTACCTTAATTAAGATGTGTCTCCATGCTAGCATACTTAAACCTTTTTCCCCGACTGTAACATATTTAATAATATTTTAACCCGTCTTGTCCCTCTGTACCTCTTAAAGTTAGAGTTACTAAAAATCACTTCCAATCTATAGTTTATTTTCCAAAAGTTACCTGAAACCATTGATCCATGTTTGACAATTTTAAGCCACTGCACTATATTTTACACTTTTTGCCCGACTGTGCCCCGAAAACTACGAATGCAAAAAAACTGAATACCCCGATTCGTTGTCATAAAGACATCACTCGCTTCAATTTTCACCATTCTAATTGTAGGCTTTAAATTTGGCGGTGGTACCATATTTATACCTTTCTGTCCCACTGTGTCCCTAAACTTTTATAAAAATCGCTCTTTGTTCTTGTTTACGTCCCTAGAGTTACTCTCACACCAAATTTCACGATTCTAGGTCTTGCCATTTGGACTTGGCTGTTGTACCACATTTTTCCCTTTTTACCCCACAGTGTACGTAAATGTTCGAATTTTGAAAAAACCTGTAAATTTCACGATTCTAGCTCTTGCCATTTAGATTTGGCTGATGTACCACATTTATCACCTTTTACCCCACTGTGTGCGTAAATGTTCGAATTTCGAAAAATCCTGCCAATATCTGAGTCTACCTCCTAAGGGCTACCCTCATACCAAATTTCAAGATTCTAGCTCATTTCGTTTAGATTTGGCGGTGGTACCATATTTATCCCTTTTTGCCCCATTGTGCGGCTAATAGTACGAAAAATTGCTCGTCTACGGCCCGAAAAATTGCTCGTCTACGGCCCTTCCACCAAATTTCACGATTCTTGCTTCAGCCGTTTGGCCTGGGCGATGATCAGTCAGTCAGTCAGCCAGTCACGCAACAATTTATCATCTTTTACCCCACTGTGTGCGTAAATGTTCGAATTTCCAAAAATACTGCCAATTTCTGAGTCTACCTCCTAAGGGCTACCCTCATACCAAATTTCAAGATTCTAGCTCATTTCGTTTAGATTTGGCGGTGGTACCATATTTATCCCTTTTTGCCCCATTGTGCGGCTAATAGTACGAAAAATTGCTCGTCTACGGCCCGAAAAATTGTTCGTCTACGGCCCTTCCACCAAATTTCACGATTCTTGCTTCAGCCGTTTGGCCTGGGCGATGATCAGTCAGTCAGTCAGCCAGTCACGCAACAATTTATCATCTTTTACCCCACTGTGTGCGTAAATGTTCGAATTTCGAAAAATCCTGCCAATTTCTGAGTCTACCTCCTAAGGGCTACCCTCATACCAAATTTCAAGATTCTAGCTCATTTCGTTTAGATTTGGCGGTGGTACCATATTTATCCCTTTTTGCCCCATTGTGCGGCTAATAGTACGAAAAATTGCTCGTCTACGGCCCGAAAAATTGTTCGTCTACGGCCCTTCCACCAAATTTCACGATTCTTGCTTCAGCCGTTTGGCCTGGGCGATGATCAGTCAGTCAGTCAGCCAGTCACGCAACAATTTTATATATATAGATATGTCAGAATAAACAAAGCCCAAAACTTATCGCAAACCCCAAAAAACAGTGTTGTAATCAAAGTACAGGTCGTACTTATGGTCCGCTTGTGATAAAATTTAGTACAGTGCTCTTTTTTGTCCCGAGGACGATTCCTATTGAAATTGTTCAAAATCGGTTCACATTTACATATAGCTCCCATATAAGTATATATGTTTCCCCGATTTCATATCTAAGCGCTGAAGAAACTGTATTTTACATCTAATCGGTACGTAATTCGGCAGACAGAGGTTTCTGTTAACATGAATGAACACTGCCAAATTCGGGAAAAATCGGTTCAGATTAAGATATAGCACCCATATATATGTATGTTACACCCTATTTGACATGTAAGCACTGAGTTTTATATGCGATCAGTACGAAATTCGGCAGAAAGAGGTTTCTTATAACATGAGTGAATTCTGCCAAATTCGGGGAAAATCGATCCACCTAAACCTCCGAGTCTGGATACTGTGTCCCTGCAATCCAAACGGTTTTCACCAATTCGACCAATGTGAATGATGCAGATTGGTATTGAAAATAATGGACCACATATTGCAAATAATGGACCACAACAGTTAACACAAAACGAAATGGATTACATGATGGCTAAGATGGGACTATGACTTCATTTTTGAAGCATAGAAAGTTCGAAAATGGGTCATATTGGTCCCCTCTTTCTAGTACCTTCCCCATAATGGGTGAACATTTAGTGAAATATTAATTCTTTAATCACTTCTATACTACTTACTCGACTCTTCTGAAATTTCACACATAGTATTAGTTTATTAGTCCCTAACACATTAAGAAATATGGACAAAGTTGCCTCACCCCTTTGGGTACATCCCATACAAATGGACCATTTTGCCCCAAAAGTTAACAGCCTATAACTTTAATACAAGTACATACAAATACTTAAAATTTTGTGCAGTGTAATGATTTTATAGTATCTAGAGTCCAGAGAAAAGTGGCAGTTATTGCCACGCCCGTTATGGTACATCTCACACAAATGGAAAATTTTGCACCAAAAGTTAACAGCTTACATCTTTAATACCAATTTTTAACAATCATACTGAACTAAGAACATATGTTCGAGACATGTGTGCAACATAAAAAAACGCTAATCGAATGCACGTAGCCCGAAAAATTCTAAAGTTCACCTTTTCTATTGAACAGCCACGGTTCATTTATATCGGTCCTCGTAGTCATAAGATATACTGGTGAAAATTTCACATTTTTAGTTAGGAAGCTGTATTTTTGTCACTTTACTCCATTATGTGGCCAACCCAACCTCATACCTCGAGAGCGGATCTTACGATGTTCACGATTTTCGGAATGATGAATTCGTATCGGCAAGGAAGGCTACTTTTTGGGATTGGTCAAACTAATCTGGCGCGGCCAACACAACCTCATAATTCGAGAACGGGTCGTTCGAATTCACCATTTTGGTATTGATGTATTCGATGGACGAAGGGGCGCGACACGGCTAACACAAACGCATAGCTCAAAAACGGTCAGTGCGAAATTTACGGGTTTGGACTTAATAGATTCGAATTGGTCCCAGGGGGACATCATGGAAGTAATTCTAGGATTGGTCGAAGGGGTGCAACCAACACAACATCATAACTCGAGTACGGATTGTTAAAATTTTAAGATTTTGGGCTGGATTGTATTAAAGTATTGGCCCAAGGAAGAGCGGTATGCAGGAAAATGTAGTATTGGTCAAAGAGGTGTGGCGTGGCTAACTCAACCTCAAGAATGGATCGTTCGTTTTTTCTAAATTTTTTTTAATGGATTCATATTGACCCCGCTGGGACACCATAGAGAACAATTTCCGATGGTCACAAACTCATAACTCGAAAATTAGTTTTTCATTTTGAATGATTTTGGGAATAAAGAATTCGTTTTGGCCCAAGGAAGGACACTATTGAGGATAATTGTAGTATGGTCCAAGCGTATGTCACAGCGAACACAACCTTTTAACTTGAGAATGGATCTTTCAAATTTCCCCGATTATCGGCTTTAGGAATTCATATTGACCCAAGGAAGGACACTATGAAGGAAAATTTAGGATTGAGCAAAGAGACGTGTTATGATATTTCGAGTACTATATCGAATTATATATCCAACTCCGAAAACGAAATCCGGATTGCACCAATCATCTTGATGTGTGCTGTTTATGCCATTAACAGAATTTAAAAAAAAACTTATCAGTGTTGCCATACGACGTGAGCAGGCAATAAAGCCGACCAAAATTATCGGCGGCGGCGGCGCATTGAAAAATACCGATCGGCGGCGGCGGCTGATCAGCTTAGCCAATCAAATTTCAACAATCGGCTGAGCCGACAAAGTTCCAACAAACGATGGCGCACGAATGTCAATCTCAGGCAAAAATGGCGCTTTAAGATATTTACAATTAGATGACAAAACCTAAAATTAACACAAAAAATTAAGAAAAGTTAAGGAAGTTTTGATTTAATGTCGAAAATCAGTTCAATAAATGTCTACTTATTAGTCTTTGTTGTGAAAGAGAATTTATTGTGAATGACATACCGCCTGTTGTTTTCTCTCTAGAACCACGTAGACTTTGTAAAAATTGGTTCGGCCGATCAAGAGCTATTGTATTTTCCGTAAAAACCAAAACACACATTTCTTTAAATAAATGATAGCGAGATTAATTTAGAAACTTTTTATAAATTTTTTTGCAAAAATGAACTTTATTAAAATTTCTGACCCTATTGTATTACTTAGTAGTCACTTTCTTAATTTTCATGGTTACATAAAATAAATCGATTTAACTCACTAAATAATGTTCGGCGGCTGAGTTTCAGCCGATGTGAGCCGCTGAAATCGGCGGCGGCGCCGGCTGGAAATAAATACCCGGCTGTGGCGCGCCGCCGATTTGCGCCGACGCGACGTAAGAGAGCCGGACGTAAGAGAGGCTCTCTTACCCTGGACGTAAGAGAGCCGCTAAATGTTCGAGTACATCGGCATTGATACGAAGTTAATAACTATTATTGAATACACAGGTGTATGTACATGGTACCGAAAATCTATAAATTTGGTCTGCGTTATTATCGCCCATGTGATGACAATCGAGTGAGATCAAATCGCAAAACGCAAAAATATTCCCCTTCAATTTTAATGGTCTTCGAAATTAAGTTTTAATCAAATGCACACATAGGTGTAGTTATTTTTCACTGTAATTAATAATTTGATTTTAATAAATCCAAATTGTTGCCCTAAAAAAGAATTCAGAACATGCATTTTGCGACTTGAAATCAAAATCGCCAATTTTAGGGGAAACGCGATTGCCATCACATGGACGTATGTTATCAAAGTGAATTCGTAATGGGTGAAATTCGACGTTAAATAATGGGTAAGATCGGACCGGAGCATATGTATACATATTTGTACGACAAATTTTGTAGATGAATGACTAGAACAACGAGACCGACTTTTTATTTTGTATTACTATTTAGTCATATACTAGCAACCGCTAGATGGGCCACCCTTTATAAATCTGAACCGATTTTCTTCAAACTTAACACCGTTCATTTCAGTATCCAGAAAGTTCTCTCCTCCAAATTATGATCGGCTGTAAAATAAAGTTCCTGTAGCACCAAATCGGAAGGTAGTTGCATACATACGATGTGAGCTAAATACATATCGCGACCTAAGAGTGTAAAGGCGCTAAGTCCAATATTTAAAATTGTACAGGAGAGGCAAAATACTTACTGTATATGAATGTTTTTATAAAGTGATTATGGACTTTTACGATTCAGGTTTTAAAGATGACAAATCATTATTTTTTGGCTTTTTGTTTTCAAATCGATGTATATCCAACTTATCGTACGTTCCGCTTCAAAAAATACATTTAGGAAAAAGTGGACTTAGCGCCTTTTCACTCTTAGGTCGCGATATATCTAAATCTGATTGTTTCAATTTCACTTCTTTCTGCTAAATTTAGTAACGATCAGATGTAAAATGCGACATCTACAGCTCTTAGATGCCAAAGCGGATATAAACATATTTGAAGGGTATATCTAAATCTGAACCGAAATCAGATTTTCTCCAAATCCAATATTACTCTAGGTGCGAACAAATTTTCGGTGTCAAATTTCACAGTCGACAGATGGACAGACAGACGTGGCTAGATCAAATCAGCTGTTGACTTTGAGTAGATCAGTATACATAAGGTGGGCCCAATATTTTTAGGCGATACAAAAATCTGGCCCAACACAAACATATAGCGACCTCTAATAGTTTCGCCTAAATGTAGTTTAAGATTCGGAAAGCAAGATAAGTTGAGAATACATCGGTTGATGTGGAAACCATATAATTTGCAAAAGAAGTATTTTCCCTCTCCTGTAAAATTTTAAATATTGAACTTAGCGTCTTTACACTCTTTGGTCGCGATATAATAGCCTGTACCATAGAGAGTTGTAGGGCATAAATATTTTTTTTTAGTTTAGGACACCAAATTACAAAGAAATTTATATACACTGTCCTTGGGTAGGAATTTTGTAAGCTAGTGTAATTATTTATATTTATAATATAAGCTGGTATATTGACGCCTATGGATGACGCTGTAGTAAAGTTACTTGTAAAACTCATCATTTATCTACTGTTGATCCTGGAGAATGGCGACTCTACGTATCGAAAAGCTCTAAACAATGTCAGGGCCAGCTGGTTTAACTTAAAATGCACTATGATGTCACCCTCAAATTTGTAAAAATAGATAATCGAATGTTACCATTTTAAACTATGCGAAATCAAAAGTTAAAGGACATGCATGCATTACGTCAAAGGACATTTTGAGTGTTCACTATTTCACTGTCTTCGTGATTCGCAGGTTTATTATTCCAGCTGTATTTTTACCCCGCATATGGAAACAAGAAAAGTAACAAATTGCCAAACTTCCTTAGAAAATCGAATCAGATAATTAGTTAATAAATTGTTTTGAAATACCAACACACACACGCACACACAATAACGAACATAAATACACATGTGAGGGCAACAATTGCCAAGGCGTATATTTGGCCTGTGTTGCTCTACAACAAGTTAACAAGTTGCATGGCTAATTATATGCAACATCTCCAACAACAACTGCAACGGCAACAATAACAGCCAATCGGCCAACTATAGAACTGTTTATTATATTGGCAACGGCAAGGACTTTTCTATATATGGTTCCAAGCCAAACACATATGCACTTTCGCGGAGACGCGAGTGGGACGAGCGAAATTTGGAAACATTTTCAAACGTTTCCACTGTTAAACAACGCCAAAACATTGACTAAGGAAACAATATTTCCATACAAAAAGACACGGTTTTCAGTTTTGGGAACAAATGTGTCTTAAACATGGCTAACTTCCGTTAACGATAAAAAGAGGAACGTTAGTTTGTTGGCCAAAATCAACCCAATAAAAAATTGTCTTGCCAATGTTCGTGTGTGGCGACGGCAGACAACACACATACACACGCAAAACAAATTTGTAAAATTGCATTACATCCCCGTTAGAAGGATATCCGTAAGGCAAGTTTTGCAGGAGATGGTGGTGGCGGTGGAGGTTACATGTACTCACGTGGATTGAGGATTGCATTCAGACATGTGTGAATGAATGCATGGAAGGCCGTGCTAAGGGTTAAACTAAAAATATGCGACTTTTGCACTTTAAACGCCATTTAAATGGGGGTATAAAGTTTTCAGTTCCGTTACAGCTCTTTGCCAAAAACTATCTGTTGTTTTTTTCTTCATTTAGTTTACATTTAGCTAGTACGATATACCTCGCGGGAGGATTTATCAGTTAGGTAATTTTGATGTTAAACCATAACAATTAAGAAAGTTGGTTAAACCGACTTAATTATACCCTCACTTTGGGAGTACTGTAATATGAAACATTACACGAATTAATCTGTCAATTTGTATGAGAGGTATCAAAGGGGGTTTAACAAATACCCGTATTTTCGCTAAACAGTAGATACTTCAAATATAATGTACTGTACGGAATTGTAAGCGTTTATGTGCACTGAAATAGTAAAGTTATGATCTATTTTTTTCATAGGGCTGTATGTGCTTTAAAAATATTACTCTGTGCAAAATTTTGTTGTATTTTCGTGCATTGGTACTCACACTAAAAGCACTTAACTTTTTGTATGAAATGGTACATTTGTGTGGGAGGTACCAAAAATGGCGTGTCAATAGCCCCATTTTGCACTGGACTGAAGGCACTATTAAAGCATTACACTGTACAAAATTTAAAGTATTTTTATGCACTGGTATTCAAGTTATAAGCTGTTAACTTTTGGAGCAAAATAGTACATTTACGTGGGAGGTACCAAAAAAGGCGTGCCAATTACTTTAGCCTTTCCTTACTGGTTTTCGTATTTTTTTGAGTGATTTTGAAAATTGTAAAAAGTTTATGTCTATGTTTAAAACATTTCCCCTCTGGATACGTCCCTGGTGGGAGGTACCAAAAGGGACGCGGCAACTTCGCCCGTTTTTCTCGAGGTGGTAGTGACTAATAAACTGATATTATGTGTAGAATTTTAGAGGATTCAAATAAGTAATATAGAAGTTATTAAATAACACAGTGCTACAAAATAAACTCAAGTTGAGAAGCAAATGACGCGATACTATTTTTCCTGTATCTTATCGAAAAAAACAAGTAAGAAAATTCAGTCGGGTAAACCGACTTATGAATCCCCTCACCTTGAGTCCCAAAATAATAATCGTAAATTTATTAATTTGTTTCCTCTTAGTAAATTATTATCAATTTAAATTGAATTTAATAACTTTAAAGTATGTACTGGTAATAAACTTAAAAGCTGTTTACTTTTGGGTCAAAATGGTCCACTTGTGTGGGAGGTACCTAAAGGGGCGTGCCAATAACGCCTAATTGTCTGTGGACTTCAAGTATTTATATGTACTGGTATTAAAGTTATACGCTGTTAACTTTTGGTGTAAAATGGTCCATTTGTGTGGGAGGTACCAAAAGGGGCGTGCCAAAAACGGACACTTTTCTCTAGACTCTAGGTACTATAAAAGCATTACACTGTACAAAATATTTGTATGCACTGGTATTCAAGTTATAAGCTGGTAACTTTTGGTACAAAATGATCCACTTGTGTGGGAGGTACCAAAACGGCCGTGCCAAAAACGCCAACTCTTCTCTGGACTCTAGGTACTATAAAAACATTACACTGTTTTTATAGACTAATATTAAAGCCGTAAGCAGTTAACTTTTGGTGCGAAATGGTCCATTGGTGTGGGAGGTACCAAAAAGGGAGTGGCCACTTCGCCCATTTTTCTTGACGAGTTAGAGACTAGCAAACTAATACTATGTGTGAAATTTCAGAGGATCCGAGTAAGTAGTATATAAGTTATTAAAGAATCAATATTTCACTAAAAGTTAACCCTTTGTGGGGGAGTACTAGAAGAAGTGGGCCAATATGGGCCGAACATTGCTCAAATGACTTAAAATGACCCAAAACGGATTTCCGCCGAACATACATAGGGTCTTAGGTCACTCCTTTGATGTGTTACACTTTTGGCTCGTAGCAAATGATATATACCCTCCTCTCTAAGGTGAGGGGATAAATATAGTAGATGAGAACAGTAGGAATAACAACAAGTTAGATGCTATATATGGGAGCTGTATCTAAATATGGACCGATATCGCCCATTCCCAAGTAACCTGCAGCTATAAGAAGTATCTATACCAAATGTCAGCCACCTAGCTCAACTATTATAGATTGTAGCGTTATTACAACAGACGGACGGACGGATGGACAGACGGACATGGCTAAATCGTCTTAACATTTTACGACGATTAAGAATATATATACTTTATGGGGTCACAGATCAATATTTAGAGGTGTTACAAACGGAGTGGCAAAACGAATATACCCCCCATCCTATGGTGGAGGGCATAAAAATAAATGAAACGGGGAATTTCGCATTTTATTGTACAAAAAAACAAAACCTTTTATTTTTTCCCATTACATGGCGGAAAAAAGATGTTAAATACGGCACAATGGGATAAAAATGTTAGATTTGATACAGTGGGAGAAAAATAGTTAAATATGGTACAATGGCATATAAACATTTTGTAGCTCTTGGTAGATAGACAAGAAATGATATGGGGTTTTTCTTATTTTATTTATTTTTAATTTTGAAAAAAAAAAAGACTCGACAGCGTTACCTGGATATAACGATTATCTAACTAATTCCGCATAAAGGCTTTCTTTGGGATATTCTTTAATTTTTTATGAAAATTTTACACAATAACCTTTGAAAATTATTCTTTAATGTACCATTAGTTTCAATAAAAAATGTTAAAGGTTTCGTCAGAAAAAAATCGTAAACATGTGCGTTTTTTTGCTCGAAATAAGATTATTCAAAGATAATTTCAGAACAACAAAAAAATTTTTGATCCGTGCACCCTACAAAGGGCTCAAATAGGTTTTATTTGAAGCGCTGTTATTTGGTATCCTACATGCAAAGTTTTTGCAAAAATTGTATGACAAATACAATTACTTGGCAGCATAGCTCTTTGTATCGCGATTTCATGGGTATTACCCAAATCCTCAGCAATGTTCAGCTGTGATTATTCGATTCGAAACCCAGCTCTTTTCAGGAAAGGCTTAAAGCAAGCAAACAAGTGCAGGGTTCTCCATTAAGGACATAACAATTTTATATATTAATAAAACACATGATATTTAAGATATTGAGTTCAAATGTATTCCCTGGATAGTGGAAATGTTACATTTTAAGAGTGAAATTCGATTTCGGTCATATGACCACCATTTCGCGTTGGATGTTGTCTCTGAGCTCGTTTGAAGTTGTAGGCTAGTCGGCATAGACCAATGACTTGATGTGGCCCCATAAGAAGAAATCCAATGACGTTAAACCGCATGAACGAGGTGGCCATTCGACCGGATCTTTTCTCGAGATAACATGCTCACCGAATTTCCCTTTCAGTAAATAGGCTGTAACGCGTGCTGAGTGGCTATTGGCACCATTTTGTTGAAATCACACATCGGCGATGTCAAGCTCATCCAATTCTGGTCAAAAATATTTATTTAACGTGGCACGATAACCCTCTCCATTGACGTTAACATGACGATTGTTTTCATCGACGAAAAAATACGTCCTAATCACACCTCCGGCTGAAAACCACACCACACAGTAATTTTTTGACGATGCAACTGTGTCTCTTCCAGCACATGTGGGTTTGTTGCTGTCCAATAACGCATATTTTGTTTATTGACAAAACCACTCAGCCAGAAATGAGCTTCATCGCTGAAGATGATTTTTCACTCTTAAAGTTGCGACCACCGACTCAGAATTTCGGTAGTAATTTTGATTTCCAAACGCTGCCTGTAATGATTTCCACACGTTGCACGTATATGAACTTTACCATGATGAAAATCTTAACTTCGACTAACGTTTTGACACTAAAAGATCATTAAAAATGTTTGAGGGTGCGTTGAAATAAGGATACGAAATTCGTATGTCCCTATTGGAAAAGCCGGTAGTATTCATTGCTTCTGCTATTTCAAATCAAAAATACTCATAACAAGTAAATACAATAACAATTCGCTCAGGCACGGCGCAACTGAAGTTGGGTTTAACCAAACATCAAAGACACATCGATACCTCCATTTTAAACTATGCTCAGTGCAAAAAGGTGGGTTTTCAGGAGAGGCTATCAAAGTTTAATGATTTTTTTTTTAATTTGTGTGGAATTCCTTTGTAATGGAATTTGTCTCTCCTACAAGCATGCTGTTTGCAAATACATTACTTGAAGTGATTATGTTTGATTTGAAATAGCAGAAGTTATAAATACTTCTTGTTCGTTCGCATTAAGCCTTTCCTGATAAGAGCTGTGTTTTGAACTAAATATAAGTATATGACACTATGTATCAAATTTTATCTCGAAGGTCTGTGGATAACATTTTCTGGTGTAATATGGTGTACTAAACACGCATTACATTTAGGATTTGACCACTGCACATTAAAATATGGACCATTGTTAAATGGGCGACGTGACTTTATTTAAAAAAATTTTAATATAAAGATACTTTTTTCTACATTTTAGCTTTTGAGGCTGAAATAATGCGTGTAGAATAATTTTTAGTGCAATCAATTCGCTTTAACACGACTTTGTAAAAAATGAACTAGAAATTGCACTAAAATTTAAAAAAGGTGAATTGGTGACATGGTGAATTTTTTTTAAGGAAGTCACGTCGCCCTTTGAATATTGGTCCATTTTAATGTCCAGTGGTCAATTCCTAAAATTAATAAATATTGAAAATTGTATTAAGGGAAAATCTGATTTTGAGAGGCTACTTAAACCGGAAATAGACCCTAACTTCGCGATCGCAGAAGCGAAATACTTTGAAAATATTGAGAAAAATGGGCGAAGTTGCCACGAACCTTTTGATACTTCCCATACAAATGGACGTTTTGCACAAAAAGTTAGCGGATTATAACTTAGATTCCTGCACTTACAAACACTTGAAATTTTGTACAATGTAATGCCTTTATAGTACCCATAGTATATTAAATATTAGTAAATTTATTTATTTTTTTGTTTTAATTAATTAATTATCAATTTAAAATATGTACTGACATTAAAGTTAAAACTTCTTTACTTTTGGTACAAAATGGTCTATTTGTGTGGGAGGTACCAAAAGGGGCGTCACAATAACGGTCACTTTTCTCTGGAAGTGGAAATATTAACTTTTCGTTCAAAATTGTCTATTTGTGTGGGAGGTACCAAAAGGGGCGTGGCAACTACTCGAGGTAATAGTAACTAATAAACTGATACTATGTGTAGAATTTCAGAGGATTCAAATAAATAGTGTAGAAGTTAATAGATAATTTATATTTCACTAAATCCTAACCCTTTTGTGGGGGCGGTACAAGAAGGAGTGGACCTATATAGCCCATCTTCAAACTTAGCCGGAGATAGAAGCAAGTATTACCACATACCAAATATGAAGTCAATCGGTTACTCCTTTCGAGAGTTATCGTGCGCACCAGCCACCAGACAGATAGACGGACGGACGGACATTGCTCATTTGACTTAAAATGACCCAAAACGGATATCCGCGAACATACTTAGGGTCCTAGGTCACTCCTTCAATGTGTTACACTTTTGGCTCGTAGCAAATGTTATATACCCCTCCCCTCTAAGGTGAGTGGATAAATATGAAAAATTCCCTTTTTGAACTTCCCTTACTTTTACAATAGGGTCATAATTTATACATTTATCCATAGATTTTATCAAATGGGCAATATTTTCTCTGTTAGGATGCTAGCATTCAAAAACTGTACAAGATTTTTTTTGGCGATTTTTTCCCTTATTTAATGGTTTTTTATGCTAACAAATTGCTTTAAGGACTGTTGCTAAACCACCATTTCTACGTGAGAAAGAAATTCCAAACATTTGTTGCCCTCATAATTTTTTTTAATTTAAAGGGTATCAAGGCCCTATCGGACTTTTACTTCAAAAATATCATCCGAATACTAAAGGTATCTTCCAGGGAAATTCGAATTTCACAGAATTTTTTTTTTAAAAAAAAACTTTATCATACAATTTTTGTTTGTTTTGGATTCATAAAGTAATATGCCTCAATCTAAACAATAAAAGTTTTAGGTCTCGGACACAAAAAAATGTTTTTGTAGCATACTCGTACAGCTGAACCTTGCTGAGGAATGGGGTAGCAAACATGAAACCGTGATACAAGTAGCTTAGCTGTCAAGCAATTGTATTTGCCATACGTTTTTGAAAAGCATTGCATTGTATAATAGAGGCAAAGATGGTCTACGGCCAGAAGAATATTTTAGTTACAAATCAATAAAAATGTTTACCATACATTTTTTTTAAATATTTTTTTCGTATTTACGGCGCCTTATATTACACCTGAAAATGTTATGCACAGCCTTTCGACAACCATTTTGTAAACTAGTGTATTATGCCAAAAATAAAATGCTCTAACAAATGTTCTGAGGTCGAATAACTAAATAATTTCATTAAAAAGAAAATATGACAGTCTGTGTTGATATTAATTTTGTCCTCAATGTCCTCAAGCTATATATAAAGGGTGATGTAAGTAGAGATACTTTTTTAATAGCCTTTTTTGACAGATCACGTGTGAGTTGTGTCATGCTGTCATGTTATTTTTGTTAAGTATTGTTTGGCATTTCATCGTAGAAAGACTTACGCCTGAATAATTTGTAAACGTAGTTACAAATTATTCAGTTTTATTCTCAAAATAATCGTTCGCCAATTGCGCTAAGTCAATTTTTTTTTAAATAAAAAAAAACACTTTCCAGTCGACCCACGACCTTGACACACATGGGCGATATTTTAGCTCTCGTTAAAAGCTATATTTTTGCCATTGACCGATTCCCGATCCGTCGTACCGGAATCATCGGTCCTTATTTCTTCAAAAATGATGCCGGTAAGAACGTAACCGTCAATGGCGACCGTTATCGTGCCATGATAACCGGCTATTTGATGCCTGAAATTGAAGCTCGAGATCTCGGCGACATTTGGTTTCAAATGTCGCGACGGCGCCACTTCCCACACATCGCATCCATCAATGCATTTATTGAGAGAACAATTCGGTGTGCAGATAATTTCACGTTTTGGGCCGGTCGATTGGCCACCAAGATCGTGTGATATCACACCGTACAGTCTAAAGATTATGCGGACAACCCCGCTTCCATTCTGGCCTTGGAGCAAAACATCACGAGTGTCATTCGCCAATTACCAGTCGAAATGCTCGAACGAGTCATCGAAAATTGGACTCAACGGATGGACCATCTGAGACGTAGCCCGTTCAACATTTGATAGATATCATCGTTAAAAATTTAATGCCAAAGAATGTTCTTTCAAATGATAATAAACATTCCCCATTCCATTTGAATTTTCTGTGTTTTTCCTTTAAAAAAGTAAAAACCTTGAAATGGATCACGCTATATATGCAATTCTAATCTAAAACACCCTTTTATTTGATTACTTTATCTCACATTGTTATGAGGCATAATATATTGCACAATTAATAATATAATTCCCCCAATTTCTGCACCTCCCCTCATATGTCGTACAATAGTATTGACTAGCAAGAAGGACCTTCTTTTTGCACTAACAACAATTGCAATATGGCGTTGTTTTTACTTCCGCTCTTTTGACATGACCTCGCACAAATCGTTGCTTGTTAGCTAGTGTTTTTCGAATTTTTTTTTTGCAAACCTTATTGCTTTGCATTAATTTACCCCAACAAAAACAAAAACGTTACAGAGTATAGATGTTTTTTCTGTCTTCGGTTTCGTCCTAAAATAATTGCATTTAGGTCCTTGCTTGTGATCCTTCCGTTCCTAGGCGGTCTGTGGTGGGGTGTAGTGAGCGTATAGATTTGTGAGAGATAGTGGCTAACTGTCCGTGGTGTACATACCAACTAAAGAGGACAATGCAAGTACAATATGAAGTCATAAAACATCGGCTTTATGCCATACGAAAGGTGCATTTTGGGAGTGAAGTCGTTTAATCAAATGCTCTTATCGCCAATAAGGTTATATTTATTTCGAGTTTTTGTATGGCAATTATTTGGTACGTGTAACGATGTACATGCATAAGGATAACCAGGACTACGTTAGCAGGATGTAGGATGCAAAGAACTAAATATTGTACCGAAGACACCATCAAATTGGCAAACAAATAAATGGCTTTTAAAACAAATTGCTAAAATTAAAAAAAAATTTATATTGATATTTTTTTAAAAAAAATTTTTGAAATGCAAAAATATACGAGTACCAACCAATTTTGCGCTCTTAAAAAATGATATTTATATTTATGATATACAATTTCTGCAACTTTTCAAACCATAAAAATGTCGGAAACTCAAAAAATGCCCGGTTTGCACTTTGTTGGAATTTTCAACACAAAATATTTATAATTTTTAAATAAAAATTGACATAAAATAACTGTGTTTTACATATTTATACTTGTACCGGGTTT
This sequence comes from Eudasyphora cyanicolor, assembly GCA_963930755.1. Lineage (NCBI taxonomy): Eukaryota > Metazoa > Arthropoda > Insecta > Diptera > Muscidae > Eudasyphora > Eudasyphora cyanicolor. The sequence goes on along the minus strand of OZ005736.1, from coordinate 166,991,331 downwards.
TCCAATAGGGACATAACAATGGCGTTTCTTTATGTGAACTCACCCTCAAACATTTTTATTGACCTTTTAGTGTCAAAACGATAGTTGAAGTTAAAATTGTTATCATGGTCAAGTTCACTTACGTGCAACGTTTGAAAATCATTAAAAATTACTACCGAAATTCTGAGTCGGTGGTCGCAACTTTAAGAGCGTTAACTTACATCTTCAGCGATGAAGCTCATTTCTGGCTGAGTGGTTTGTCAATAAACAAAGTATGCGTTATTGGACAGCAGCACATTTGCTTCAAGAGTCATAATTGCATCCTCAAAAAATTACTGTGTGGTGTGGTTTCATGCCGGAGGTGAGATTGGCCGTATATGTATTTTCGTCGATGAAAACAATAGTCATGTTACCGTCAATGGAGAGCGCTATCCCGCCATGTTAGAAAATTATTTTTGGCCACAATCGGATGAGCTTGACATCGCCGATATGTGGTTTCAACAATGCGGTGCCACTAGCCACACAGCACGCGTTACAATCGATTTACTGAAATTCGGTGATCGCGTCATCTCGAGAAATGGTCCGGTCGAATGGCCACCTCGTTCATGCGATTTAACGCCATTGGATTTATTTTTATGGGCCCACATCAAGTCATTTGTCTATGCCAACTAGCCATAAACTTTTGACGAGCTCAGAAACAACATCCAATGCGAAATTGCCAACGTTCCGGTCGAAATGTGTGCAAGAGAGGTGGAAAATTGGGTCCAAAGAATAGATCGATGTAGACGAGCTCGTGGTGGTCATATGACCGCAATCGAATTTCATTCTTAAAATGTAACATTTGCACTACACCTGGAATAAATTTGAACTCTATATCTTAAATATTCTGTATTTTATTAATATATTAAATTGTTATAACTAAATATAATTTGAGTATTTAAAATTTAAAAAAATAATTACCCTAAAAACTTGCTAATGAATGAATAAAATGTGTGTAATTAGCAATTAGAAACTGGCTAACAATTATAGCAGCCATGTGAGCAAAGCCACCTGAATCAAATTCATGCAATTGTCCATCCTAGGGATCAGATATGTATCGGACATTATGTAAGTAATACGTCTGGGATTAGTCAAACTGAAAAAATTTTGAGTTTTGTCCGGCTCGAGGTCATATAATAATTAGAAACTGATGATAATGTTTTTAAGTAATTGTGGGCCTTTGTAAAAGAGTTACAAAGGCCCACAGATGTTGGTCGTTATGCAGAAGAGCTATAGATTTAAAATGGGGACTACGTCCAAATATGACTCACTGGCATGAGCGTGATTAGACCAATAATCACCTACGCCTGTGTAGTGTGGTGGACATCAATGGACAAGAAGTACAACGTAATACCTTTGCAAAAAATTCAACGTATGTGCTGTCTAGACATAAGCGGGGCATTTAGAACTGCACCAACAAAAGCGTTGGAGACTATACTGCACATCCAACCAATAGACTGCCGTATAAAGTATGAGGCATCTCTCACAGCAAGACGTCTACAAGTGATGGGTGAATGGATAAATCAAGACCACAAGTCGTACCATCAGAAGATTTTAGAATCTCTAGTTGGTCACATTGAAACGCCACAAATCTCCGACCGCATTCCTGTAGTGCGGCTTACAGCTACCTGTGATACGTTTGTGCCAGACAGACGCTCCTGGGAAAATGAAACTTTGGCCATGTGCCAGTGGGAACCAGCTGCTACATGGATGGGTCCAAGCGAGGAGGAAGGACGGGTCTAGGTCTTTTTATTGATGAAACAGAAGTCGAACTTCACTTCCGCCTCCCTGACCATTACACGGTATTTCAAGCAGAAGTTCGACCAATCACGGAGTGTGTGAACTGGCTCAGTAACACCACAAAGCCTAAATATGCCAACATAATCGGAAAGGCTCAAATCCAGAACTATGTTCGACTGTAAAAGAACGATAAATGATTACTTAGCCCATCATGGTCAATTGCGTATTTGCTGGGTACCAGGACACATCGGAGTGATTGGAAATGAACGGGCAAACAGCTTGGCTTCAAAGGGCAGATAACTTTGAGTAATAAACTTGGAATATTGGAAACCTTTCGAAGCCACGAAAAATGAGTCGAAACACTGGGCAGTGATGGCTCACAAAACTGTGTGGAATAGCGCAACAGTAGGAGCGACTGCAAAGATACTGTGGGGTGACCCAAATGAAAAGAAAACAAGAAGTCTTCTGAAACTAAACAAGATCGATATTAGTAAGATGATGAGTGTTCTAACGGGACACTCAAGCTTACAAGCACATCTTCATCGCATAGGATTAGCAGGAAACGACGAATGCAGGGCATGCAGAGAAAACATCGAAACAATGGAACATTTTCTGTGTCACTGCCCGGCTTTTACACATGCAAGATCCCAACATTTCGGGTCCGACATATTACCAGACTTGACTCATTTCAGAGAATATGACTGGAAGATACTGAGAAAATTCGTGTCTTGTACCGATTTTCTGTAACTCGTGAGGTAAAAAAATATCATAAATAAGGAGCGCACAACAGGCCGAACCACTGGCTTAAGTGTATGTCCATGCAAATGAGACGTTTAAACGTCTCCTCTTTTCAACCTAACTTAACCTAACCTAAGTAATTTTATATATGAAGTATTTCATATCAAGTGCGTGAGTTTTAACACCGATGTCTTCTGATTCAGGATGAAATTTGCAGAAATGTTGGTTCTGTTGGATTGTAGTTAAGACGGAACATTTCAACGAGATCGGTTAAGGACATCCCAGTTGGAAATGTTGGTCAAACGGCCCTTTTGTGCTCATCCATATAATTAAGTACCTATTCAAAGTAGAAAATTTTGCCAAAAGTGCCTTCGACACCTTTTTCTTCAATCTTTAAAAAAAATATATATATAAATATGTGTTTTTAATAAATATGTGTACTATAAGCTCAAATGCTCAAACGAAACCTTAGGACATTTACAATAGGGGCTTTTTTGTCTATTATTGTCAAAATCAAGGTAAACATCTAACAACAGGCTGAACCAACACGAGAATCATTTACAAAAGCTTTAACCCTTTGACGACCACTGGGACATATATGTCCCATGCGAATTGTTTTGCAATTTTTACCATACTTATGTCTAAAATGTCCCAATTTACTTTAAATGTTTATTTAGTCAGAAGAAAACCTACGTAATTTTTTGATTCCACTAAAATCAGTCAACCATTTGTGTAATTTTTCGAGCAGTAGCTCAGAGGTGTTTGGTATTTTTTTCAATCCTTATAGTCGTCAACGGGTTAAGAATCTTTTAAAGAATATGGTAACCTTCAACTTCTTCTAATATAATTTTCCATCACATCAGTTGCTTCAAATACATCTAACAAGATATTGCGAAAAAACGTATTTGTTGGCTCGAAAAAACCATAAGAAATAAAAAATAATCGCCAAAATATTGTTTGTTAAATTTTTTTAAAGATAGCATCCTAACGCAGAAAACAATACTTATTTGAAGAAAATTAATGGATAAATATAGAAATTATAGCACTTTTGGCCGAAACAAGAGAATTTCAACATAATCCAGCATTTCAGATCAGACGCTACGTACCAAAAGTTTAACACATCGATGGAGTGATGTAAGAGCCCCAATAATATTTAGGGGAAATCCGTTTTGGACAATTTTCATCATATGAGCAATGTCTGTCTGCCTGTCCGGTGATAACTTTCAACAGGATTAACCGATTGCCTTCATATTTGGTATGTGTATTTTTTTCTGTCTCAGACTAAGAATGTTATGAAACAACCAGAATGAAGCAACCAAACAAATATTTATTTACATTTAAGTATTCAGGAAATATATCAACACCTCAATTTTTTAGACTACTTTTTTGTTTTTCAGTAATTCAATGTTCAGTTTTTCAAAAATATAAAACGTTCAAAAATTACTTAATACTTGAAATCGTATAATCTTGTATAATGATATATTACTTGGTGGGTTGACAACATATGCAAACTTGGAATAAACATAAATTAAAAATTTCTGCTTAAAACAAATATTATTGATACTTATATCATTTTAAATTGTAATATATAACTATAAATCAATGAAAAATTTAAAGTGAAATTCGAAAAATCTGCAACGTTTTGAAAGGCTTTTTTAAACAAAATATATATATATTTGGAGAAATTCCTAAACAATAATTTTATATGTATATAAACACACATAGGATAGGCTAATTGGTCTGGAATCTTTTGACCTAGTGTGTGATATTTTCCTCGCTTTATGTATGAATACCACTTTGGTATCCCTCCATCGATTCGGGATGTATGAAAGCCTGATACAGCCTATATAAATTTTCTCCAGCCAAGGAATGATGTACTTTGACATTTTCTGCATTCCTGCTGGAGTGATGCCGTCTGGTCCAGGTGACTTGAAGGGCTCAAAACTGTTAATTGCCCAGCTAATTCTGGATCTCTCAGTCAATAAGCTAGCGACGCTCGCAGTCCATTCGCATTCTTGTTGGTCCTGCTGATATTCGGGTTCTGTTGGTGATTTCCCCGGGAAATGTGTGTCGAGCAGTACATTAAGCGACTGCTCGCTTTTTTTTGTCCAGTCATTTTCCTCAAATAAATAACCCAATGTACAGGTTGAAGCTGATAGTATCTTCCTCAGCCTTGCGGCGTCGGAGGCTTTTTTCACTTCGCCACAGAGACAGAGACACTTCCTAAGCTCCTTCTTATATATCTTGAGTTGCTCTTTAAAGGCATACTAATCATTAGCGACCCCAGTAGATTTAGCCTTGTTGAATAACTTGTTGCAGTTCTTTTTCATAGCCGTTAGCTCAGAAGTCCACCATTGGGGTTTAGTTTTACCCTTGTACCTTGTATTTGGACAGGCTTCTTCAAGGGAACTATTGAATGATGTGGTGATATGCTCGACCAGATTATCCAGAGCGGCTTTGTCATTCGATTCATACAGAAGTTTAGAGTTGAGGACTTTTTTCAGATTCTTCTCATACAGGCGTCACTCTGTCTTCCTCACATGTCTGTGGACGGTTTAGGCGCTTTTTCAGCGAGTTTTGACTCTATATAATGGTGGTCTGAGAATGAGTGGTCGTCCAGTACATTCCACCCAATACTGTTGTCTGACAGCCGGTTAGAAGCAAACGTTACGTCGAGTACTTCTTGTCTGTCTTTAATTGTAAAGGTCGGTTTATTGCCTATGTTACAAATAGTTAGGTTGGTGGTTAGAACAAAGTCAAGAATCGAATCAACCCTATTGTTTATATCCGTACTACCCCAGATAGTATGATGAGCATTCGTGTCTGCGCCAATAAACAGTCCGAGCTCGTCAGACGTTGCTTCTTCTACTCATTCCCTGAAGAGAGCTGTGGGTACACTGTGGGTACTACAGCTTCATAAGGGAAGTAACTGATTGCCACCCAATATATGCTATTACCGATCTCCAGATTAGCAGCTGTTTGGTCTTCACCACTTAAATTAGTCAGGAGAAATATACTTAGATCTTTCCTGGCCAAAATGCAGGTTCTTGGGGTGCCTTCACAGTTGAAAACAAGCATTTTTAAGTTGGGTGTCCTGATACCGCACACCCTTTCTTTAATTGTAAAGGTCGGTTTATTGCCTATGTTACAAATAGTTAGGTTGGTGGTTAGAACAAAGTCAAGAATCGAATCAACCCTATTGTTTATATCCGTACTACCCCAGATAGTATGATGAGCATTCGTGTCTGCGCCAATAAACAGTCCGAGCTCGTCAGACGTTGCTTCTTCTACTCATTCCCTGAAGAGAGCTGTGGGTACACTGTGGGTACTACAGCTTCATAAGGGAAGTAACTGATTGCCACCCAATATATGCTATTACCGATCTCCAGATTAGCAGCTGTTTGGTCTTCACCACTTAAATTAGTCAGGAGAAATATACTTAGATCTTTCCTGGCCAAAATGCAGGTTCTTGGGGTGCCTTCACAGTTGAAAACAAGCATTTTTAAGTTGGGTGTCCTGATACCACACCCTTACTCATACAACGTAGGGCTCCTGAACCAGGATCTGTGGACAGGCGCAGCAATAGAGCCGCTGAGGCTGTTTTAGCGTGATAGAGGTTAAAATGTAAAATTCTTACCAACATTGGTAATTGACAGATGTGTATGTGTGTATGTTACCTATGGACTCCAAAACGGCTGGACTAGGGTGTCCAAAACCGGGACCGGTTATCCGGTTAATCGGTTTTGCAACCCAAACCCGTAACCGGTTTCTTAAAAAATTTAATTTTCGGTTAACCGAGAAAGCCGGTTTTTTCATGTCGGTTAACCGGTTTTTTTATTTATTGTTTAAAACAAATATTAAAGTATTGATTTTTCTATTTTTCTACTTGTTGTGGATACCATTTATACAAGATGCAACAAATAACAACGATGAGGTGGATAATTCTGAATATTCTGAAAGTGAATATGAATTCACTAATCTTGAAAATGATTTTGGCTTTATTCCTGATATTCATGATGTAGTAAATAAAGTCAGGAAGTACACGAAAGCATTCAATAAGTCGTCCATGAAGCACAGAACACGTTCAAGCTTCAACTTTTTTGCTTCAACTTTTTTGCGATGTTAAATCCCGACAGAACTGCCAGATACCTCTGATTCGATATGATATATTGATGAGTCAAATAATTTTATTTTGGATTTATGTCACACACCGAATCGAAAAACGAAAGGCAAGCAACATTTTTTGATGACTTTGCTTTTTTGAAAAGTTTAAGAAGAAAACGGGGAAGCTGTGTTCCTTATACAATGCTTTAATGACAATCGGACTAATATTGACTACATCATCGTTTATGAGCTTTTTCAACGTTAAGTTACATACAAAATTAAAAGAAAAATCGTTTATAATAATCATTTATTTGTATTCTATTTTTAAGATATTATTATAAAAAAAACATTCTAAATAATTTATTATTGTTTTAAGGTAATTTCAGAATTATAATATATACTTTCTATTTTTGTTTACTATTTTTTACTACAAATGATTGTTAGTTGTTTTTTGTTTTACAATAAATATTTAATGACATTTTAATCACTTTCGTATATTATTTAAAAACCGGCCTAAAAACCGGTTAACCGGTTTCGACAAAAAATAATAACCGAAAACCGAGTTTTAAAAAAAGTAATATTTCGGTTAAACCGGAAACAGCTTTTTCGAAATAACCGGTTTTTTGGACACCCTAGGCTGGACAGATTTTGATGAAATGTTCAGGGAATCCTCAGATAAGCCTAGCGGGTGACATAGGCTATATAAGTTCTTGATTGAGGTGACGTGGCCCCATCCATATAAACAACATTTTGAAATTGAGATGTCTTGCACAATTGTGAGTGAGAGTGCTGTAATTTTGTGTATATGGATTTGGTCGCAGTCTACGTGATTACTCCAAAAATGGACGGGATAGGAAATCTGAAATCTGGGGTAACGAAGTGAGCCGGGTCGGCTAGTGGAAATATATAGTAGAATTACAAAAATAAATTGTTCGAACTTAAACATTCTTTGAAAATTAAAGGTCCTATAACAAGGACAAACAATCACGAAATAAAAGACTGAGTATGCAGTTTTTCTACCTATGGTGTCTAGCTTCACCTGTATATAGTTCACTTTTGTTGCACGGTGTTATATATAGCGACATACGAATGTTTGCAAGACTTTACGCTATTCCTAAGCGAGTAAAAACCAGTATGGAAAGGACAAGGACTCGCGTAGCCAACTATATGATACCGTACACCACCTTGTTATAGCAGAATGAGCTCATAAATATAAATATGATATTATTACCTTATAAATCTAAATATAAATAGAATATGTTGAAAATCGACAATATGATTTCATGGTTTAATAAACTCTATCCTACTAAATTTCAAAATAATTAAATGTGAAATACAGCTTCACTGGTGTACAAGAATTCTTATTACCAAATTTCCTCCTGTACCATAGTGTGGTGAAGAGTATAATAACTAACGATAAAACTGGTTGCCTGAAGCGACTAATTTTTTTTAAATTGCGGAAGAAAGAATTTATGTAGCATACACATTTAGGGCTTTATCTAGCATATAATTAAATTTTTTAAATTTTTTTTAAAAAAATTTACCTTAAATTTTTTTTTATGTTTTTTCCACCCTTTGGCGAAAATTTTGCTGCATAGTGTAATATAACCAAAAAAATCTATGTAGTGAAAACAAGCAAAACATAAAAAAACAATTTGCAAAATTTTAGACAAATTGACTGGTATGTGAAGAATTCTTTTAAACAATTTGGAGAATGCATAGTCTTAGGCTAATTATGTAACCCATGTTAATGGTATACATAGGTACAAATATTTAAGAGCGACCACTTTAGGAGAGCTATTTAAAATATTTAGCGAAATGGGAAATTTTCGTTGTGCTGAATTTAGAAAAAAAAAACATAATTGAGAGTGCAACTATCAACATCGGTCAATAATATATATCAGGGATGTAACGAATATTCGCATTCGCACATTCGCGAATTATTCGCATCATTTTAACATTCGCAAAAACCATCTTGGGATTATTCGCATTCGCTTTCGCAAAAATATATTTCAGCATTCGCTTCGTGTTAAAAGTGTTATATCTACTTATACGCTTCAGACATTTTTTAAGATATTAATACCAATGAAAACCTCTTACACTTCTCTTCATAACAGTTGAAAAATATGCTTGTCTAGGAGGTAAAAATATGGAAAAAATTCGTAATACTTGAATATCCTGTAAAAGTATCAATTTAGTTCTTTAATTTTGTTGATACTAAAGAGTCAAACTATTATGTATTCGCATTCAATATTCGCTTTCGCAAGAAATATATTTCAATATTCGCTTTCGCAAGAAATATATTTCAATATTCGCTTTCGCTAAAGTCACTTTCGTTACATCCCTAATATACGAGTATATCAACGATCTCAAATACATATTACACTATGCAACAAAAAAAATTTTTTTTGTGTCCTAGACCTAAAAATTACTTTTTTGTATAGATTGTGGCATATTGTTATATAAAATCAAAACCGAAAATTTTTAGATACATTTAAAAAAAAAAAAATTAATAAAAATACTATTATCGTCGAAGGTACCCTTAGTATTTGCACTATAATTTTTGGAGTATATGCCCGATCAGGTCGACTTATACGTTAAAGTGAAGCTATTAATGTGGGCTACCAATGTTGGAAATATCTCTTTCACTTAGAAACAGTGGTTTAGTAACAGTCATTAAAGAAAATGGAAAAAGTAGATTTTTTTCAAGAAAAAGTAAAAAAATTCTGGGACAAAAAAAAAACAATAAATAGGAAAAAGTCGACAAAAAAATCTTTTATTGTATTTTGTGAAGATTGCATCCTTGCGAAGAAAATAATGCCTATCTGAAAAAAATCTATGGATAAATGTAGACTTTTGGTAGAGGTAAGAGAATTTCACAGTGCGTAATATCATGTTTTATGGAGGGTTACGAACGGCCATAAAACCTCGTCCTCTCTATAATTTTATAATGTCTGACATCAATCCTCATAAAATAAAATGCAAGTGCATTGTCTCTTATATGTCTCTTTCACATATGGCGAATTCAATATAAGCAAAAACATCATTTAAAAACGAAAAAAATATGTATGAAACAAGATTTTTTTGAATTTCCCTAACATTTACAAAATGGCTCATAACTTTTACATCTATCATTAGATTTTTTCAAATAGACAGTGTTTTCTTCCTTAGCATGCTGGCTTTCTAAAAATGTGATAAAATATTTCTTTAGATTTTTTCTATTTTTTATGGTTGTTTTTGTACAAAGAAATAGTGTTTTTTTAAAAAAAAAAATAATTTTTGTTCATATTTTTGACGACTGTTACTAAACCAAAGATTCTGCGTGAAAGCGGTATTTGCAGCATATGTAGCCTTCATAATTCCCTTTAAATTGAGGCATAACACGGCTCAATCAGGCTTATACTATGGTCCAAATACTGAATGTAGTCTCCATGAAAGATGGAATTAAAAAAAAAATTACCATACAATTTTTTTTTTTAATTTTTTTTCGTATTTGCTACAAACATTTTGTTGCATAGTGTTATCAGATAAATATTTCAAAGTGTGTGGAAGGATGAAGTTAGTATGTTCTTATCCTATGGTGGACGGTGTTTTGTGACAAGATTATAATTCATTTATTTTGTTTTTCATCAATTTTAATGTTATTCAAATTTAGCTAGTATTTACTAATTTTTTGTATTTTTTTCTGGGTATAGAACATTAGAATCAGGGATTTAAGAACCGGCGGTCATATCTTTGTGAACGAGGAAACGCTATGTGTTGAATTTTACTGGTTACATTTCATTGGGACAGGGCTAACGTTACTACTACTTTCGTTGGGGGCGGCCTCTCTAAATTCCTGATTAGTACATACAGAAAAACCTATGAATTCTGTATGAATTGTCATCTCCAGATATACCAAAAATGTCGCACAACCAATCTCGCAGTAGAAACACATTTAAGCAGGTTCAGTAGGTGTGTAGAGCAGAAAAAATTTAAAATCTAGTATCCATTTCACACCACGAACATCTTTTTCAGAGCAGAAACAATAACCCTTGCTCAGCGTTGTTCCTATTGAATTACAGATTGTTTTGCACTGCATCCAGAGTCAAGTTGGAACTTAAATATCCAAAAGGCGGAGCAGGTGGTTTTGGCGGTTTGTGTTCAATTTTTGACTGGCTTTGATTTCATTTTCAATCTTTCATACTGTCCATTCCTCTGCCGTAATGGCTTTGGCCAACAACAAAACAGGAGAGATTGTGGTCGCAGCTCTACCATACTCGTATTCGATGGATTTCTGTTTTGGCCCGTTGGTTTCTGGTTCGCTTTTCCTCCAATGTTCAATCCAGCCTCAGCTTTTATATGCGATGTGCCTGACGGTGTAGGAGGTGGCGGTGGCGGTATTGGCGGCTTTCGGTGAATTGTGGTTTACATTTTATTATTGATGGCAATTCTCGATATAGCAGACACATAAGCGTATAACAACAACGACGATGACAACAACAACGTTGGGATATAATAGCAACAACAAAATGCATTAACTGAAATAATAACATTCAATTGCACTTTACCTGTTGTTTTTGTTGCACTATTTGTTGTTGGTGGTGGTTTTGTTATCGTACAAAATCATAGTGGCCATAGAAAAAAAAACTAAATAAAACCCAATCGAACGAACTTAGAGCGAAAACGCAAGTCTTTCTTTATTCAAAAAGTGGGAGTATAGCAGCCAGGATTGCCAGCACGTCCATTATGAAAAGACAGAAAGTCCTCCCAAAAAATGCGAAAATGGGCATTGCGATAAGAATTTGGCAGTGTTCATGTAATAAGTAAACTCTCTTTGACGAATTTCGTACTTATCGGATATAAAATACGGTTTCTACAGCGCTTACATGTCAAATCGGGTGTAACATATACATATATTGGGACTATGTTTAAATCTGAAACGATTTTCCCCGAATTTGGCAGAGTTCATTTATGTGATAAGAGAACTCTATCCGAAAATTTCGTACTGATCTGATACAAAATACAGTTTCTACAGCGCTTACATATCAAATCGGGTGTAACATATATATGGGGACTATATCTAAATCTGAACCAATGTTCTCCGAATTTGGCAGAGTTTAGTCATGTAATAAGAAAACTCTCTCTGCCGAATTTCGTACAGATCGGATGTAAAATACTGTTTCTACAGCGCTTACATATCAAATCGGGGGTAATATATATATGGGGGCAATATATAAATCTGAACCGATTTTCCTCAAATTTAGTATTGTGTCTTAGTGTATCAAAAAATGTTGCTTATACAGTACAAATCGGAGGTACAAATATATGGGTGCTATATGTAAATCTGAACCGATTTTAACCAAATTAAGGGATCGTCCTTGGGCCAAAAGAAAGAAAAAAGTGGGATCGGATCATATTTGCGATCTGTACTTTGATTACAAGAATACAAGCACAGACAGACAGACCGACGGATATAGCCAAATCAACTCAGCAAGTGATTCTAAGTCGATCGGTATAATAAACAATGGGTCGATCTCATCTTTTTGGGGAGATGTTATAATACCCCTCCACCACTCCACTTGTTTGCCATCAACTAAACTCTTCCAAAGTTAGAAAACCATGGCGTTATTTAAAAATTATTTTAGTGAGCAGTTAATTTTGAGTTCTGGATCTGAAAACTGGCCGCCGAGGTTGTGTGATATTACACAGTCTTCGGCAAAAAGTCACCTACCATTCAACACTTGCAAGCGAGCCTTAGTCGCATAATTTGCGAGATACCGGTATGTCGGAAATACTGATCGAATATTGGACCTTTTGAACGAAACGTAGGTGCGGCCAATATATGAATGAAATTATCTTTAAAAAGCAATTGTTTAATCTGAAATAACACAATTTGGAACGGTAGTAAGGTCGGTAGGGTCTAATGTTCCCATCACTCAATTCTTTAACCAAAGAATCTTTGAAGAGTATAGAATAAGAAAAGTGCATGGTTTAAGCCAAATAATTTACGAAATGTGGCACTATTTCTTTCCAAAATGTGGTATTTATGACTTAAATAATGAGCCCAAAAAAATCTATATATGGCTTACATAACAATATTTAAGAGGGACCTCTACATGTGGACTTTAATAAATTTGAGTATTCTTGTCAAAATACAAGTACGAATACAGATAAATTGTTCAGACAACATATTTGGAAACGTCATCTAAAGAGGTGCTATAGAAAAAAATTATTTTCCCGTTTTGGGAGACGATAAGAACAATTTTGAGAAATGTTAAAAATTAATATATGATCCAGAAATAAATTTTTTTGCCAAATTATTAAATTAGGAAAACAAATTTATTTTAATTATGAGTAAATATTTATTACAAACAACTCCTAACTACGCAAAAATAAATCATATCTGGAAATATGTTAGAAATAATTAATATCTTTTTATATAAATATTATTTTTTAAACTTTTTAGTAAAATAATTTTTTAATGGGTCTATTATACCGACGTAAATTTTATATGTGAATGATTGAAATATATTTCGTGTTTTCAACATTTTCTAACTGTGATACAATGAAATTTATTTTAAAAAATTTTCGTATATAAATCATTCAGTTTAATTTCTTTTCAGATGAGTTCAATTTAGGTCGCGCAATGAACTTGGTTTAGATATATATACCCTCGTATCACTAAAGTGAGGGTATAGAAATGCAGTGGGGAATGACATTTAAAAATTGCAGCAAGTAAGTGAACAAGATATGTAAAACAGTATTTATTTTTAACAAGACCTACAAAAGTTCCAGCCAAATTCCATGTTCGAAATAATTAATGTCGATTCAGATGAATATTGTTCATGGACAACAAATAGAGAAATTAATCCTACTATAGACTTACAAATCGATACCAAATGTTTGAACTAGGTCAACCCAGCAAAACCTGTCATTATTCCCTGCATTACCACCCAGCAAAAAAAGAGCATCCAAAGAAGCAATAAAAATCCCCAACTTATGATCCGGAAGTTGTTCCAAATTGGATTTTCACCAATGAATTTAACAAGGGGTTGTCGCTCCGGGGAAGTACTTCTTTGTCACCACTTTTGCACAACTCATTTTAAAGCACTGTAAGATTAGCTTTTTTGGTGTTGTATTTATTTGATGAATGTATGTCGTTCTTATTAACATCTTTGGGTCCAGAGAACTATTATTTTAAAGGAATACTAATGTTGACATAGGGAAGGGAACGTAGAAATAATATACTATTGGCCAAAGAGATAAACGATCATATATATGTAAGTATGTTTAGGACATTTGAAGATGTTTGTAATCTGTATGGTGTACTGGCTCTTGAAAAGTGTGACCGACTGACCCCATAGTGTAACTTCTAGCAACATTTTCGCAAACGATCAACATTCTCACTAATTAAAAAGTATTTTTATTTTACACTGTAATACATAGCACATTTGTGCGGCGCTATGTTTTTCCCGGTTCAGATAGTAATAAAGTTCCACAGTGTGGTACAGTTAGTATGGTATGGTATATTTAATTACAATTATTTTTTTTAAAATTATTTAATTATTACCTACACCACACTGTGGTTCAACCCAAAATAAGAAGGGATATATATAACCATCGTTTATTATACCAATCGACTTAGAATCACTTTCTGAACCGATTTAGCTATGTCAGTCTGTGCATACATTCTTGTAATCAATGTGCAGGTCACAAATATAGTCCGATCTCATAGAAATTTTGCACATATCTTTATTTTGGGACAAGACAATTCGTATTGAAATTGAAAGACAATCCGTATTTAGATATAGGGCCTGTTTCTGTAACTTATTGTCTTTCGTCTACGGCGAACGATCAAAAATCTCTCAACTATTTGAATATCGGTTTAGAACCGGATATCTTAATATATATGAATGGAATATACCTTCGATTTAGCTTATACCATCTATAGAAGATATAATTTCCTTTCGATATTCATGAAATTTGTTAAAGAGTATCTTATTTTAACAGTTAATATATGTGTGAACAATATCGGATCAAATTTACATATAGTCGCATGGATGTGTTCCTTCCAATTTGGCATCTAAGCTCCATAGAAGTCATATTTTAGTCAAATGTACTATATTTTGCACAAAGGATTTTTTAATCCGAGAATAAACGCTAACTAGCAAGGTTGGAAAATGTGTTTACATGTTTTACTTCATATCATTATTAAATTTAGAAGAGATTAGTTTATAGAATCATGAAAACTGCGAAATTTGATAAAATGGATACCATTCAGATAAAGGCCAAATTTAAATACCGACCCCATATAGAATTTTGCATCTAAAACAGCTGTCAAACACGATTGACAAAAATCAAAACAGCAACAAGAGAACCCCTTCAAAGGTTAAATAGATGAATACAGTACGTTCTGTTTAATACAATGTGGGTTACGCCTTTTGTGCTTTATCAAAAACGAGTACTTGATGTTACTTTTTTTCTTCTTCCTTCAATAAAATCGTGAGTTTTGGACGAAAAACTGATTTTCCTTTTTTTTGGGGTTATGCTTTGGGCATTTCTGGTGACCATATATCAACATTTTTGGAAAGTATAAAGTGTTATTAATAAATTCAGTTTTTATCGCAATCCAATGTACTACAATTCCACAATTTAACATATTTCGAAGAAAATCAGCATACTTTGAAATGACTTTATGTTATTTTAATCGACTATGAAAAAGTCGACTT
The DNA here is from genome assembly GCA_963930755.1 of Eudasyphora cyanicolor. Lineage (NCBI taxonomy): Eukaryota > Metazoa > Arthropoda > Insecta > Diptera > Muscidae > Eudasyphora > Eudasyphora cyanicolor. Next base: position 166,976,020 of record OZ005736.1, on the reverse strand, counting down.
TTAGGTCCGATTAATCGACCTAGTCGACTGAAACTAATTTTGGTTGTTGAAAAAGTCGAAAGTCTGCTAGCTTCCAGAACCATTCACTAATTCTGATATAGCCGCCATATAAATTTCTTCCCTTTAGCACTATAGAAGCAGTATTTTACATATATTTCATAGACCTCATATACAGGGTCTCCCATATTCGACGGACCCATCTGGCAACGCCATAACTTTTGACAGAGATGTCAGATCGCTTAATGACATACCGCGTTTGAAGCGTCAGTCCAAGCAGATTTTTACCATGGAACAATACACGCCACGCGAGCGCTCTGAAATAGTTGAAATTTACATTCAACAGAAGAAGTCAAGTCAACGTGCTTTTAAAATATTAAAAAATGTGAGAAGTGCGCCTTCTAAGAACACCATTAAGCGTTTATACGAAAAATTTTCGACTGGTGAGGTATCGCTGCCGTACGAGCCAGTGTTGAGAGGTCCCCAAGAACATCCCAAAAACGCCGTTCTCAGCAGTTGGGCATGGCTCGGTCCACTTTACAACGGATTATTCGCGTTGATTTGCATTTGTTCCCGTACAAAATTCAATTGACGCAAAGATTGTTGCCTGCGGACAAGCCTCGTCGATTGGAATGGGCCCAACGAGTCCGTGGGTCCGTCGAATATGGGCAACCCTGTATATGTTCCTTCCAATCTGGACTTTTATCACTTCAGAAGCTTTATTTTACATCCAATCGTTTTGAAATTATGCGTTCTAGGGTTAATAATTTATATTCCGAAATTACATTTTGGTTAGTTATTTAGAAGAACTTCATTAAATGCCGAAAAAATGTTCATACTTATGATTTGGAAGTACTTATAATGTTATTCTTTTGGATGTACTTCTTTTATTTTTTGCTGGGCAAATAATGGCATCTCATTACTCGCTGCATTTCTTTCGGCTTATTAATTATGACTTACCAATAATAACATATATAAGTGTTTTTTGTTATCAAAATCATTTTGGCAAATTTTAATATAATACAAGATTTGTTTATTTTCAACATTTTCAGATTTGAATGAAAATACCATAAATATTTACGTATATCGTATGATTTTAGACCATTGAAGAAATTTTCAAATGGTGGTTTGAGTTCAGAAATTCAGAAATCTGGCATGAGGAAATTTTTTGTTTCGAGAAATATGCGCGACAATATGCAAAAAATCATTTTAAATGGCCATCTCTACATATCTACTACTTATTTTATAACTTATTGGTAAGGCATTAATTAAGTTCACTTTAAAATCGGGAAAATATAAGCACATATTTATGTGGTATGCCAATGCTACAAATAACTACTTTTTATGCTACTTTCGTGTATGCTTTTGAGAAGTACTTTCCTCCAATGACATCCCCATGCTAAAATAATGAGAAAAGTAGCTTAATAAGAAGTACTTACCATTATCGAACTTTGCTTACTCGTCGGATTATTTGGTAATGAGAAATTTTGCTGGGAAACTTCAAATCGACGATGTCTGGGAAACATATCGATACCTCCATGCTAAAACATGCTTAGTCGACTTAGTATGTTTTTAGGGAGATTGCATTTTTAAATAAATAAAAACACGAAAACAGCTGAGCTGCCAAAAACAGTGTTGCCAATTGAAAGTTGAAAAAAATCACCCTTAGAAAGTTGAATCCACTATAGATTTACAAATCGAAACCAAATATTCGAACAAGATCAAACTTCAAATATTTCTATAGTGTGTTGGCTGGCTTGTCTTTCAAACGGGTAACTAACTAACTATGGGGTGATTCATCATGAGCTCTGATTTTCAATATGCTGTTTTACAGATCAGACGTGACTCATATCAAACTGCTTTGTCATTTTTGTTCAGTCATCATGGAAAGACTCATACCACAACAGCGTCTCCAAATTGTTCAAAATTGTTCCAAATGAAAATCCGGTGTTTTATCGTGAAATTTTGTGATGTGATGAAGCACTTTTCTGGCTCAATGGATCCGTTAATAAACAAAATTGACGTATTTGGGCTGGTGAGCAACCCGAAGAGTACCAAGAGCTACCATTACATCTACTAAAAACAACGGTATGGTGTGGATCATGGGCTGTTGGCATCATATTTATTAAAAAATGAGGAAAATCATAATGTTATCGTCAATGGTAACGGATACCGCACCATGTTAACCGACTATGTGCTTCCAGAAATTCAAGCGCATGGTCTTTGTGAGCCCTTTTCAACAATACGGTGCTATGAGCCATACAACGCGTGAAACAATGACCTTGCTGAGAAATCATTTTGTTGAGCACTTAATTTCACGTAAAGCATTGCTACGGTAAATTTGCCACCTATATCGTGCGATATTACACCTTTGGTCTATTTTCTCTGGGGATATGTAAAGTCTGAGGTTTTCAGGTATAAGCCAGCTACGATTGACGCTTTGAAAGCCAACATTACGGCTGTATAATTGAGATACCAGTTGCTATGCTCGAACGAATCGCCCAAAATTGGACCTTTCGAATGGACCACCTCAGACGTAGACATGGCCAACATTTACCTAATATCATTTTCAAACAGTAAATGCCAAAAATTGTTCTTTTAACCGATAATAATAATTTTAAGTTCACTTTCAAATTTACATATGTGTTTTATTTTACTTTATAAATCAAACCACACGATGAATTTACCATTACAACTAAAATATTGTTTTAAATTATAAAACGTTCAAAGTTATCCGTAATATGTATTATAATTTTTATTTATTTTCCAATATAAAATATAACAAATTCAATCGTTAGAAAGTTAAAGCATTGTGTTTTGGTAACGTGTATGTATGAAGCATATTTTACAATGTAAACAATTTTCCATACATATTTTATGAACTGTATTTAAATCCATGTATGCCTTAAATAAATTACCAGTATATGCTTATATCGAGGACAGACATTATAAATTTTAATACGATAATGTCTTCAATTGTATGATATTATACTAAAAATATGCACGCTTCATACTTAAATTTACGTCAAAACGTGCTTATTTTAAGACCAAACATAATTAATTTTATTACACAATGTACTTGATTCTATGAAATCAAAACAAGTTCTTTTTATGTCTTTAAACTAACTATTAAACATTCTTATTTTTTATATTATTATTTAAGACGAAACCTAGTTAGTTTTAATATGCAATGTACTCGATCCTCAAAACTGTTTTTTTGTCTTTAAATTTTGTTTGTCTTTTAATAAAACATTCTTACTTATATAGCGATTGTCTTTGGCTGGAAATCATTGCCGAAATTTTAAACTTTACGACAATTTTTTTGATTTTCAGTACTTTTTTATTCCCTCACTATAGAGTGGAGGTGGTATATATTATTTGCTACGAGCCAAAAGTGTAACACATCGAAAGAGTGAACTAAGACCCCAAATTTGTTTTGCAGAAATTAGATTTGGGTATTTTTAAGTCATTTGAGCAATTACCGTCTGCCGTCTGTATTTCTCCGTGTCTGTATGTCTGTATATCTGTATATCTGTATATCTGTATATCTGTATATCTGTATATCTGTATATCTGTATATCTGTATATCTGTATATCTGTATATCTGTATGTCTGTCTGCTGGCTGCTGCGCACGATAACTCTCGAAAGGAGTAACCGATTGACTTAAAATTTAGTATGTGCTCATATTTTTTCCTATCTCAGGCTAAGTTCGAAGATGGGCTATATTGGTCCAGACCTTCTAGTACCTCCCCTACAGAGGGTTAAAATGTAATGAAATTATGATTCTCTAATTACATTTATACTACTAATTCGAATCTTCTAAAATTCCACACAAAGTATTAGTTTATTAGTCGCTACCACCATAAGAAATTGGGCGAATTTACCACGCCCCTTTTGGTTCCTTGCACACAAATGGACTATTTTGCACCAATAGTTAACAGCTTATAACTTTAATACCAGTGCATACAAATACTTGAAAATTTTTTACAGTCTAATGGTTTTATAGTACCTACAGTCCATTGAAAAATGGGCGTTATTGCCATGCCACTTTTGCTACCTCCCACACAAAGTTACCACTGTGTACGAAAAGATAACAGCTTATATATTTTCTACTAGTGCATACAAACATTTTGTACAGTGTAATGTTTTTATTACCTATTACCTACAGTCTGTCGAAAAATGGGCGATATTATCACGTCCCTTTTGGTACCTTCCACACAAACGTACCATTTTGTACAAAAAGTTAAAAGTTTATATAATAAATACCAATGCATATAAATACTCAAAATTGTTGCAAAGTCTAAAGTTTTTAAAATTCCTACAATCCTGTTAAAAATTGATGTTATCACGAGCCAAGACATACCAAAATTAAATAGCAATATTTAATACATATAGCGTAATATTAGTACATATACAAGTGCAGATTTACATTGCTTACAAAATGAGGGTATACCTCAGTCGATTTACCCAACTAACATTTCTTACTTGTTTTTCTTAGCTAAAAGGGCTGTTTCTTTGAATTCTCGCGGTAAACCGTAATATTGAAAAAAAGAGGTTGAATTAGTTCAAGGAAGTTTTAATGAATTCAATATTAAGTAGCATTTAACTTCATACAAACATTTTTTAATCGTACATCGTTTTCGGTGATGTCTTACAAAATATTGCAAAAAAAAATCATATTTTTTGAGAAAATTTTAGTAATTTTCAAATAAAAGCTCCATACAATCTAAAAATGCACAATTGTTATAATTTTAAGAATTAAATTCAGCGTATTGAATTAAATAAACGAATTCCGAAGAAAATAAGATACATAATTTAAAAAGGAGAAGAAAATAAGATACATAATTTAAAAAGGTATATTCCGCAGAAAAGAGATACATAATATAAAAAGGTATAGCTAATTAAGTGAGGTTTCAACTCCAAAACTTTCTTATCGATGTAAAATTTACATAAACAAACTTTAAAAGCTAAGAATGAATATTTTGGCGTTTTTTGATGTCTAGCATCAGAATCTATGTATTAAAATAGAAACCCAAGGAAAAAAATTGGTTTTTGTCGACCGGTGTTATAGCTTAAATACCAGTTAATACCAATACTTGAAATTTTGTACAATGTAATGCTTTTATAGAACCAAGCGTCTAGTGAAAAATTAGCGTCATTGGCACGCCTCTTTTGGAACCTCACGCACAAATGTACTATTGTTCACCAAGAGTTAAAAACTTATGGGCCTTATTCATAAAAAGTTAAAGAAGGTTTGAGGAACGCTTTAGCAGTGTTAAAGCGTTCTTCAAACCTTCATTAAATTTTTATGAATAAGGCCTTATAAGTTTAATACCAGTGCATATCTTAAATGAATTAAATGCAAATTAAATTGATAACAACACAGTACAGCATTTTTCAGCTCATTCATTTGAGACTCAATTCTGAGAATTGGAAGTGAAAGTAGCCCCAAATATAAGAACTTCTGCATCATTCGTTTAGTCAAGTTGGCTCAATTAATAATTAAATGGCCATACGATTTTTTTTTGCTCAAGGTGGATTTTTTAGCACTTTTTCGATATTTTAACCCGGTTATATCTCGGTATACCAAACGAAATATCTTTTTGTGTCTAAAGCAAAGTTGTAGATATTAAATAGGAGAAAAAGGAGTAACTGGGAAAATTGTAAAAAATTTGCTTTTTGGCGATTTTTGGGATACTGGATGCACTGTTTTCGGAGAGATTTGTTCCGCATTTTTTGCTCCTATTCAATCTCTATAACTTTGCGTCAGACACAAAGAGATATTCCGTACAGTATACCAAGATATAACCGTGTTTAAATATAGAAAAAGTGCTAAAAAATTCACATTGAGCAAAAAAATTCGTATGGCCAATAAATTATTAATTGAGCCAACTTGACTCAAAGAATGATGCAGAGAATTCTTATTTTTGTGGCTACTTTCACGACCAATTCTCAGAATTGAGTCCCAAAATCATGTGTTGTTCTGTGTAATTTAATTGAAACCAATAAATAGATAAATTTACTAATATTTTTTTGGAACTCCAGGTGAGGGGGGAAATCGTTTTTGCTGTTATGAAAAAAACAAAAAAAAAATCACAAAAAAATAATGTGTACTCTATTTTTTAAAAGCTTCAAAAATCTGTGGATAAATGTATAATTTATGAACCATTTTGTAAAAGTAGAGGATTTGTAAATGTAGGGATTTGGGAGGCACAAACATGGGTGTGGTACTGATAAAATGATTGGGAGAAATTCACGTGATTTTTTGAAATTCTCTTACTTCTACCAAAAAATTATAATTTCGAAATTTAGCCACGGATTTTATATAAGTTGGCATTAAAAACCAGTATATTTTGGAAAAAAAACTACTTTTTTCTAATTTTTTAACGTCTATTACCAAACCACTGTTTCGTGAAAGAGACATTTCCAACATTTTTAGCCATCACACTTAGCTTTAATCTAAACAATATTTCGTCTCCATCGAGCTTGTACTTAAAAAATATAAATATATAGTATAGTAAAATTTTAAAAGGTCAATCCTTCGATGCGTTAAGCCGCTTTTGCTACATCAAATTTTATGTAAGATTAAGGGTTTGAAAATAATACGCGACATTTGAAATGCGGCAACTCTGAATGGTTTTGGGCATTCTGTTTGGTTGTGGCAGCCACACTGACTGTGTTAGTGTTCAGTAGCAAATTGATTTCGTATTCCATGGATTTATTAATGCTTGATCGAGGAACGTATTGTTTGGGCAGGTTTGACTTTTTTGTCTTACTATTGTTTTCTAGTTTCCCCCCACCATTTGTTTGGATGGCAAGCGACTGAGATGTGATTACAAATTCGTTAAATAATTGACTTGATACCAAAAGGATAACTGACATTTTAGCTAAATAATGCCCCAAGTGATTTTCGTTTCGAACATAAACTCTGTTTTTGGGACTTTTCGTAATCCATAGATGTTTTTTTTGGTATTGCTAAATATACTGAAATAAAGAGAAGAAACTAAGGCAGAGACAATCAGTATAGAAAAGCTGTTGGGGAATTGCAATAAATGTGTTGGCTTTTTTAACGGCAACTAATTTAATAGAGCACACAATATGGAATACTTTGTTTATAATTTAAATTTCTTTATTTTCAATGTGTGGAAAACAAGTGAAATGATGGCTTACGCGACAAAAGATTCTTCTGACCTTCTTGAATATCGTTTTCATTTTTCTTAACCCTACAGTTTTTCTCTTTTTCAGCGTTGTGTTCTTTGAGGCATTTCCTTTAGCTTTGTCTTACCAACGTCCAAAAGTCGTGCTTAAACGCCCCTTTCCATTCATTGATCTCTGATAAAATGTGGATTTTTTGTACTTAATTTTTCTGTTCAAGCTCTAAGTCTTTGCTATGTGGAGAATGAAGCGTTGAGTACAGTATGAACAAGTCATGAATTGACCGCCAGCTAAAATCATGTGCTGGTCACTGAAATAAAACATTGTCAGCATCCTTGGTTGTGGTACAAATTTGATGACGATCAATTGTCGCTGTGATCGAGGCGACAAAGACATGACGATTAAGAATATGGTTTGCTGAAGAAAAGAAAAATGCTAGAATAGACAATATGGTTCAGAGATCATCTAAGTATAACGCATAATCCAAGGTCGTAGTTTTGTAATTCACATAAACTTTAATATCTAGTGCCAAAGCGGGACGATATCAGGCCAATTATTCTATTTTCGTTCTTGTGGATAGGTCTAGAAAGACTTTTAGATTCTCTCATTAGAGAAAACCTGGATACAGAACTACTGAAGGGAAATCATCATACTCACAGATAGGTCAAGTCTTCAGAATCTGCCTTACATGAACTGATGGGCACTATTCAATCGTCCCATCATGTCAAGAAATTCAGCTTTCTCGATATAGATTTGGTTTTTAACAACTTTCACTCATATGCGGTCGATACGGCGCTGTCGTGCCTAAGGGTGAACTATATATTAACAGGACTAATTCAGTATTTCCTCAATACAGACGCATGACACCAAGTCTCGGAGACAAAACTCCAAAGAATTTTGTAAACAAGGGAACCACCCCACCAGGGGGAGTGTTTTCTCCACTAATTTCAAATCTAGCTTTTAATGTAATATCAAATTTTTCTAGAAATTCGAAAATGTGCTCTCATTTCTCAAAAATGAACTTTGAAAATCGTGTAATTAAAAACAATATCAGTGAAATGGCCGCCACGGCTACGCTTGCATTCTCCGTATTATTTTATGAAATATTCCATCAACATTTAGCACATTTGCGGCTAAATGTCCTCGATAACTTCATAAATTCCTCCTTTGAGGTCTTGAATCGATTGCGGATCTTTGACATATACCTAGGGTTTGGAATTCAGGAAGAGCGGGGATATAATTCCCGGCAATTTAATTAATCGAAAAAATGAAAGTTCGAAATTTGGTGGTACTCATAATTGCTCATTTAGAAAAAGAGCGTCACATCTCAAAATACATTTTTTGATTCCTGATTATTTATAAAATGTTTATAAATAAGGCTCTAAGTTGTTATTTTTTTGCAAATAACATTTTTAATATAACGGTGGCTTATATCCAAAAGCTGCGAATTAAATGAATTCGGGAATTAAAGCACAGTTTATTCAAGTTCTAAAAAACAAACTAGTCAACGCAGAATGCTAAAATGTGGGTGTGTATAACTGAACAGTAAGATCCGCAAAATATATTTTTTTCAAAATTTTCTACCGTGGATATTTAGGGGATAATGAAAGACTAAAATTGGCAAGGCCTTTTTTGCAACTTTTTGGTTCCTGTTTCTAAAAACCAAAAATAGTATTCAGAAAGCCCAAAATGTGTCTTTTCATTTCACACCCATATTACAAATTACAAAAAATTTTTGATTAATTTTATCCTTAAAAAATGTCATGTCCTTTTAAACGCGAACTCGACCAGAAAATAAAAAAACTACACACAGAAAACAGTTTGGTTGCCTCAACCGAATTATTTGCAAACCGAATTTTGGTGGTATACTTCTTGTGGTATACTTCTGCTTCCATGTTGACAATAATCATATTTGGTTGCGCCAATTACGAAAATGGTAGCCAAAATTATCTTTTGTATGTTGCCACAACCAACTGTTTTTAAAAATTGGTTGTTCTGACAATTTGTTAGTCATATACTACCAACAATCAATTAAAAACAGTTTTCATTAATTTTTATTTTATTTTTTGAAAAAAAAACTAAACAATTCATAAGAAAATTAAAAATCCCACACATAAAATACAGTTTGGTTACCTCAACCAAATTATTTGCCAACCGAATTTTGGTAGTTCTATCTACTATCATGCGATTCCATCAGGACAACCAATATTTTTGTTGTGGTATACTTCTGCTTCCATGTTGACCACAATCATATTTGGTTGCGCCAACTACGAAAATGGTGGCTAAATTATCTGTTGTAGTTGCCACAACCAACAGTTTTAAAAAATTGGTTGTTCTGACAATTTGTCAGTCACATACTACCGACAATTAATTAAAAACAGTTTTCTGTAATTTTTATTTTATTAATTGAACAAAAAACAAAACAATTCATAACAAAATTAAAAATCCCATATTACAAATTCATAACTATTATAAATAAATAAATTTTAGTACACGAGAGTACAATGCATAACAATTTCAATTCTCTTTCAATTTCGTGATTGTTGCTCTTATTTTGTATTTATGTAAAACATTTTGCACAACATATTCTGCATTCCACACATTTGTATCCACACGAAATTGTATTTGACAACATATACCGTTCTTGAACAAAATGTTGAAGATTTATTTATGTCGAATAATTTTATTTTTTGTTTGTCATGTATCAACAAAAGAACCAAGCATTCGGTTGTATTACCCAACATATATTTAATTATTCTAAATTTGGGAAATAATTGGGATAAGCAAAAACCGATTATTTATTAATATTTTTTCTGTTGTAGTAACCAATTATTCGTTGCATTAATAATCTTTGGTCTATTGATACAATTTCTGTTGTCACGAATAAAACATCCATTGTCACTGCCAAATATCAATCATATGGTACTACTAGCTTACACGGTGCGCTTCGCAGCCCCCATCTTTTATCTATTTTCTGTTTAGGGTACTGTAAAATATCTATACCTCTTACTTTTAAAAATGACATGATTATTACATATGGTGCAAAATGAAGAAGATTTGATTACTTTTATATATAAAATACGAACCCTCGTTTCATTTCTAGTGTGTGTTCCAAGAGTTACCCTGACATCATGGCACAATATTTATCCCTTTTCCCACTGCATCTCTGAACGTTGAAAATCTATTTTTTTTGGTTCATACGTTAGCAACTTTCCCCTAGTTTATATTCCAATAACTACATTCACACCCTGCTACAATATAAAACCATGTTTGTCCCACTGTGTCTATAAAGGTACGAATTTAAAAATCTAAAGTGAATCGCTCCATAGTACCACATTTAACCCTTTCTGTGCCATAATTAACAAATTTTGCACGATTGTACAATATTTTAAAATGATAATTGATATTTCAAGATCCAAATTCGCAAGCTTAGGGCGTATCTCAACATTTTTGTACCCTATCTGTGCCATTTATTAAACTTGTTTTTCCCCACGGTTTAAGTAGAAGAACCAATTTGGAAAAACAATTTCTTAGTTTTGGCTTATGCTGTAAGATCTACCTTTGCACTCAGGGACCACATTCAACACATTTTGCAACACTGTTCCATATTAAACACTTTTTATTACACTGTGCTTCTAAAGTACGAATTTTTATACATATCTGGGACTATTTTGTTTCCCTTTTTCCCCACTTATCACATGTAACCATTTTACCGTATTTATCTTTTTTGCTTCACCGTACCATATTTAACCCTTTTTGCTCCACTACACCATATTTAACACATTTTTTTCCCTCTGTAACATGTTGAACAATTTTTGCTTGCGCCAACTGCATCATAATTTAACCTTTTTACACCACAGTGCTACATATTTGCAGTGCATCATAATTTTAACCTTTATGCACCACAGTGCTACTAAAAGCATACATTTAGAAAAAAAAACATTCTTATTTCATATTTAACTTACCCTCTCTCCCTGCATCCATATTTTTACCCACTGTACTAAATGTACGCTTTTTGACCCACTGTGCTATATTTAACCTTTTGGGCCCACTGAATCAAATTTCACACCTTTTTGTCCTACTACATTTTGTCCACTATATTTAACCATTTTTGCCCCACTGTACCATAGTTAACACATTTGTGCCCCACTGTTCCATAGTAAACGCTTTTTGGCTTACCTTATTTTACTATTTGTGCCCACTGTAACCATTTTTGTCATACTGTACCATAATTAACCATTTGTGTCCCACTGTACCATTCTAACACATTTTTTCCCTACTGTTCCATAGTTAAAGCTTTTTGCCCCACTGTACCATATTTAACCCATTTTGTCCCACGTTACCATATTCAATTAATTGTGCCCCACTTACTATAGTTCACCCTTTTTGCCCCACTGTGTCATATTAAACCCTTTGTTTCACTATACCATGTTTAACAGTTTTTGCCCTACAGTACCATATTTAACCCTCTTTGCTCCACTGTACAATATTTAACCTTTTTGCCCCACTGTATCACAGTAAATACATTTTTGCCCCACTGTTTCATAGTTAACGCTTTTTGCCCCACTGCACCATTTTTAACCCATTTTGTTACACGTTACCATATTTTACTTTTTGTGCCCACTGTAACCATTTTTGTCATACTGTACCATATTTAACCATTTGTGTCCCACTGTACCATAGCTAACACATTTTTTCCCACGGTTCCATTGTTAAAGCTTTTTGCCCCACTGTTCCATATTTAACTCATTTTGTCCCACGTTACCATGTACCATAGTTAACCCTTTTTGCCCCACTGTGTCATATTAAACGCTTTTTCTCACTGTACCATATTTAACAGTTTTTGCCCCACTGTATCATATTTAACCCTCTGTGCACCACTGTACAATATTTAACACAGTTATGCCCCACTGTACTGCATAGTTACCCATTTTTGTCACACTGTACGATATTTAACCCTTTTCGCCCCACTGTATCATAGTAAATACATTTTTGCACCACTGTTCAATAGTTAACGCTTTTTGTCCCACTGTACCATTTTTAACCCATTTGTCCCACTTTACCATATACATTAGGCCGGGTCGATTTGTGGGGAGGCAAAAAAAGTCGCCATTGTTCAGTGAAAATCGTATTCTAGGGATCAAAATATGAAACTTTGCCGAAGGAACCATACCTCTAAAACGAATTCTGATGTCCCGGAATTTGGGTCGAACTTTTGGGTAGGGGCAAATTTTGAAAAATCCCACTTTGACCCATTTAAAGTGATCCAATCGAGTCCAAATGTATGGAACCCCCAGGGGGTTCATTCAGGATTCTTGCTTCAGCCGTTTGGCCTGGGCGATGATCAGTCAGTCAATCAGTCAGTCAGCCAGTCAGTCAGTCAGTCAGTCAGCCAGTCACAATAGACTTTTTGTTGTTAGTAAAATTTTTTTTGTTACTATCGAATTCCAACCAATTATTTTCCGGGGTATATGTATACAGTTTTGTTTTGTTTTATGCCAGCTTTCAGAATTATGTTGATTTTCATGACCAAAAATTGGTGTCGCACGGTGTTATATACATTCGTATACATAATAAATATCCTATAAAAAATATCACGAAATAATAAAATTCAACAATTTTTTGCTCTCCTAAAAAATATTTTTTTATTTTTTTTTTATATTTTATGTACAACAAGTTGCTCGTAAGCAACGATATGTTGTCGAGAAAAGAAAGTTTTCACTCATTACTCGTTAAAAACTGTAAAACTACTCTTTACAAAGTTGTATTCAAAACGAGAGTTTAACTATGCCAAATGCACTGCGAAATATTAAGGAATTTAACGACAATTAATTCAAGTTTAAACAACAATGTTTGAATAAGCCTCTGTTTCTGGTGCCAAGACGAACAAATTAAAAAAGAAAATAATAATTGAAATAAAAATTTAAATTTATTAACATTTAAATATTTTATGGAAACATTTTTCTTGTACGATATGTTCTACATATAATACTATGTTCTACAAACAAAAAATTTGTAATCCATTATACGCGAAGTTCTGATATATAGCAGTTTTTTTCCTTCGTACATTTTCTAGGTTTTGTGGTATTTGTAACTATAGCAGCTTTTGTTCGAATTTAAATTTATATTAAATACTAGCTGGACCCGGTCCACTTCGTTGTCCCAGACTTCAGATTTCCGATCCCGTTAATTTTTGGACTAATTACGTAGACTGACACCAAATATATATGCACATAATTACATTGATCTCTCTAACAAATTGCTCAAGATATATCAAACACAAAATTTAATTGGCTTATATGGGCGGGGCCACTCCCATTTGTCCGACCCCGCCCATTTTTGGACCAAGCACGTAGACTGCCACCTAATATATATGCACAAAATTAGAGTAATCTCGCTAATAATTTGTGCGAGTTATGTCAATTTCAAAATTGGGTTTATATTGGCGGGGCCACGCCGATTGGTCCAATCCCGCCCATTTTTGCACCAACCAATTAGACTACCACCTAATACATATGACCCCGCCCATTTTTTGACCAAGCACGTAGACTGCCTCCATATATATATATGCAAATTTCTAGTTCTCTCACTAACAAATTGTGCAAGATATCTCAAATTCAAAATTTGGCTTATATGGGCGGGGCCACGCCCATTGGTCCGATCCCGCCCATTTTTGGACCAATCACGTAGACTGCCACCAGATACATATGTACAAAATTGCAGCACTCTCGCTAACAAATTGTGCAAGATATCTCAATTTTAAAATTTGTCTTATGTGGGCGGGGCCACGCCCACTTCATATATCGAAAATTCAAGTAACCTATTTTCACCACGCCCCACACATGTACATTCTGTGAAAATTTCAAGAAGATCGGTTCAGTCGTTTAGACGTCTATACGGTACAAACAAACCAACAAACCAACAAACAAACAAACAAACAAACACACATTCTTCTTTATATATATAGATAGATAAAAAAATTTTAAAATGATTTCAAAGAAATGTTCATTAATTTAAAGAAAAATTCCTTACTTCTATGATAACATGTCCTTAACACTATGTCATGTTGACTTTAACGTTACGTCATAAAATTAAAGAAAAAAATATTGATTGTAGTACAAATGTCATTAACTAAAGTATCCATTTTAATAGTTTGTAAAATTTTTACTTAAAATTGTCCTGTTTTTGGTAACATTGAATTAAGAATTAGTTATCTTTAAAATTAAGAGATCATTTTTATCTGCGAGAGGATAATTTAGACTCTAATGTGAGCGTTACAGTGGATTTTGTTTGGAATTTTTTGGAATCAGTTCTTGTGGAGCGGTGGAAGAGAAAGGTTGTGTGCGAGTGCGAAAGGTTGTGTGCGATTGGACCTTTTTAATCCTACATTCATAGCAACAATTTCGGCGGCTGTTTGTCGGCAGTGTGTGCCCATTTAAAAATGTAAGTGGCGATGATATTTCCCAGGTAAGCGAAAATAAATTGTCTGGAAACATCGATTGGCTGATCATACGACGAGGAGACAAAAAGGGGTACATTAAAAAATGTCAGTGTGTTACAGTATTTACACGAATTGGTAACAAAAGACTCATAAAATCTGTTTCCGCTATTTAGAGTATGTGTTTGTATTCGAGAAAGAAAGAAATAAAGTCGAACAATTAGAAAAATAATTAACGAAAACTCGATACTGTTTTTGCGCTGTCGAGGTAAATTGCAAATATTTCCGTAATGAACAAAAAAAAGTTATTTTGTGCATTAAATAGAATATCGTTAGCTAAACATGCAAATATGCTAAATCCAATTTAATGAAAATTCCGAATTTTTATGGAATAATAGAAGATTTTAATACCTCATCAAGAAAAAAAACCCCATTATGCTGTTTTCCCCCTTTGTGTAAAGACATACAAATATTCTTAGTTCACACAAAGATTTAAAACATGTGAAGTCTGTTTAAAGCTGATAATTATTATTATTATAATTAAAAATTATTGATATTTAATCGGAAAAAATAAAATAACATTCGCGTGTTTGCAGAAAGAAAATTATATAAAATAGCTAAACAAAGGTCTTCTTTCTGAAAACTTTTAGAAACTAGACTTACCACACTTGCATGTTTTGCTAACGATATGTCATACTAAATAATTTCTAAGCGATAAAAAATGTTTGATGTGGACAATTCTTCAGTTATGAGTAAGAAATATTTACACGCTGAAAAAAAATCGCATCTGTAGTATATTGTCCCAAACATATTCGGCTTGAAACATATATATGTTCAGGGAATACTCTAAACATATAAAAATTGGTACACACAAAGGTTATATGTTTGGGAAGATGGTGTTATAAACAAATCTTTGTTTACTCCCAATTTGTTATTATTTGGGACTATTACTTCCGAAACAAATAAAAAATTCACATTTAAGTATTCAGAAAATACCTAAATTGTGTTATATTGTTCAGTAATTGAAAGTAATTTTTTAGAAATTTTTTAATGTTCGTAAAAATAATAATTAAAATCCTATAATCTTGGATCAAAATAAATTTTTTGGTGGATTGACAACTAATGATGGCTTGGAATGCTCAGAAATTGAAATACTTGATTTGAAACAGAAGTCAATGCTGCATATGGTATCATAACTGGGAGGTACAATTGGGAACCAAGAAACAATTAAAAATGAAATTCGAAAAAGCCAGCAAAAGATTTGAAAATCTTTTTTAAACAAAATTTATTTGAAGAAATTCCTAAACAATAATTTGTTTTGTACTTAAACACATACTTTATTTGGGAAATTTAGTTTGCAAATATATATTGTTGTAATATATTAATATATGCGTTCCAAATATATTTTATTGGTTTTCAAATAAAATTTATTTGTTCAGAAATATATAATATTTAAAAATTTGGGTTCCAAATATATTTTCTTTCCATTCAAACATATCAAAAAAGGCGATTTTGCCCCGTGTACATATCGTCATAATAAACGAAAAAGGCCTAGCACCATGTTTGAAAATTTTACAGGAGAAGAAAAAATTAAATAAATTGAAAAGTGCTGTCGTTAGAAAAACGAGGTTTTCATGATAATATCTAAATATACGAGTAATGACGCATATTTCAAATCACACAAACATGATTTATAACTGGTTTGTGAAAATTGCGCAAAATTGGATTTGTATACCCTACAACACTGTTTAACGATGAAAAAAAAAATTTTTTGTTAGGCCCTGTTGAATTTCGTTAATAAAATCGCCATTTTTAATATTACGCAGCTACAAAAACTGAATTTCAATGTTTTTTGATGCAATTTTCAGAAATTGTACGACTTTATCAAATATAAAAACTTTTCGAATTACGTCTAAATTGTGAAAAAAGCTTATAAAAGGCGGCATATATTGAATGATTCAAACTCCTGATTTAAAAAGATGGAGGACTATGTTAAATGTGTGAATGTGTTTATGAAAATTGGAGATATAAAAAACATATTCAGCAAAAATATTCGAACGAGGATGTCATGTCTAAGTAAATTGATTGTAATATAAATATATCGTCATCAGAAACGAAAAAGGGCGTAACAACATGAAAAATTGAAATTCAGTTTTTGATGGATTTCGGTACACTGCATCAAAATACACATCCTGACAAATTTTTAGCGGCGTAATATTAAAAATGGCTTATTTATTAACGAAATTCAAAAGGGCCTAACAACAAATTATTTCTTTTTTCCTAGTTAAAAAATCCTATTTCACGCAATTTTCACTAACAAGTTATAAATCAAGTTTGTGTGATTTTATATATGCATCATTATGTTTAGATATTATCCTGAAAACCACGTTTTTCTAACGGCAGCACTTTTCATTATACCCTACACCACTCTGTGGTACAGGGTATTATAAGTTTGTTTCACGGCAGATGTTTGTAACACCTTAAAATAACACAGCTAGACCCACCTTAAAGTATACCGATCGACTCAGAATCACTAGCTGAGTCGATTTAACGATGTCCGTCCGTCCGTCCATGTAAAGTTGTTCGTCGACTACAGGTCGCAATTTCACTCCGATCGTTCTGAAATTTTGCAGTTTAGAGTATTTCGCGGCCGTTAAGATCGCTATTGTATTTGGTTGAAATCGGTTCAGATTTAGATATAGCTCCCATATATATCTTTCGTCCGATTTGGCCGTTTAGTCCTATAGAAGCTGTATTTTACATCCAATCGTTTTGAAATTTAGAATGGTAGAGTTTCTTGATCCATGAACCAACATTGCCGAATTTGAAGAAAATCGGTTAAGATTTAGCTATAGCTCCCATATATATGTTTCGTCCGATTTGGCCCTTTAGTCCTATAGAAGCTGTATTTTACATCCGATCGTTTTGAAATTTAGAATGGTAGAGTTTCTTGATCCATGAACCAACATTGCCGAATTTGAAGAAAATCGGTTAAGATTTAGCTATAGCTCCCATATATATGTTTCGTCCGATTTTGCTCTTCAGTCCTGTAGAAGCTGTATTTTACATCCAATCATTTTGAAATTTAGAATGGTAGAGTTTCTTGATCCATGAACCATCACTTCCGAATTTGAAGAAAATCGGTTAAGATTTAGCTATAGCTGCCATATATATGTTTCGTCCGATTTGGCCATTTAGTCCTATAAAAGCTGTATTTTACATCCAATCGTTTTGAAATTTAGAATGGTAGAGTTTCTTGATCCATGAACCAACATTGCCGAATTTGAAGAAAATCGGTTAAGATTTAGCTATAGCTCCCATATATATGTTTCATCCGATTTGGCTCTTTAGATCCAATCATTTTTATACCCTACACCACACTGTGGTACAGGGTATTATTTAAGTATAAAATGTCCCAAAAGTAAATTTATGTAAACAATTTATACATGAATTATAAAATTTATATATCAGAGTTATTCAATATTACGAGAGTGGTGTAGGGTATTATATAGTCGGCCCCGCCCGACTTTAGCCTTTCCTTACTGGTTTTATTTAGTTTTGTGCTTCTCCTGTAAAATTTTCAAACATGATTATAGGCCCTTTTTCATTTTTGATGACGATATGTATCTTAATTTTTGTAACTCTTATGAATAAAACATCACATATGAGTATTGTATTTTCGTTTGTTTTATTTTGGTTTTTAAATCGTTATTGCTGTAACTAGGATATTATCCTGGATAAGAACACTGTTGTCTCTATAATATCGTAGAATTCAAAATTTTTACAGAAAGGTATAGCAAATACAATTACTTGACAAGGTTCAACTTTAAAACGCATGATCTAAGAGGTCTTACTTCTCCAAACGAATAAGAAGTAATCCTCACTTCTGATATTTCAGCTCAAAAACCAGTAAGGAAAGGCAGAAAGTCGGGCGGGGCCGACTATATAATACCCTACACCTCCCTAACAATGCGATATGGGTCATTGCCATAACAACTTGGAATAATTGGTAAATGGGTAGAAACATATTATCTAATTCTGAAACGATAATCGCTAAATTAAGCAATATTCGTTCCTAAATTTAGAAACATCTTTCTGGAAAATTTTAATGATCGGAAGTAAAATACAACTTCTATAGCGGTTTGATACCAAATCAGGAGGAACATATATATGGAGCTTTAATATAAATCTGAACCGATCTTCCCTGAATACTCATTCATGTAATACGAAACCTCTTTCTGCCGAATTTGGCACTGATCGGATATAAAATACAGTTTTTACAGCGCTTACAGGTCAAATCGGGGGTAACATATATATGGGTGTTATATCTAAATCTAATCCGAGTTTCTCCGAATTTGGCAGTATTCCTTCATGTAGAAAGAAACCTCTTTTTGTCGACTTTCGCTCTGATCGGATATAAAATAACATTTTTACAGCGCTCACATGTCAAATCGGGGGTAAGTATATATGGGGGCTATGTCTAAATCTGAACCGATTTCTTCCAAATTTAAAAGTGTTCATTTATATAATAGGAAAACTCTTTCTGACGAATTTCATACTGATCGGATATAAAATACAGTTTTTACAGCGCTTACATGTGAAATCGGGGGTAACATATATATGGGGGCTATATCAAAATCCGAACCGATTTTCTCCGAATTTGGCAGTATTCCTTCATGTAATAAGAAACCTTTTTCTGCCGAATTTCGCACTGATCGGATATAAAATACAGTTTTTACAGCGCTTACATCTCAAATCGGGGGTAACATATATATGGGGGCTATATCTAAATCTGAACCGATTTTCTCCGAATTTAGCAGTATTCCTTCATGTAATAAGAAACCTCTCTTTGCCGAATTTCGCACTGATCGGATATAAAATAACATTTTTACAGCGCTTACATGTCTAATCGGGGGTAACGTATATATGGGGGCTATATCTAAATCTGAACCGATTTCTTCCAAATTTAACAGTGTTCATTCATATAATAAGATACCTCTTTCTGCTGAATTTCATACTGATCGGATATAAAATAAAGTTTTTACAGCGCTTACATGTCAAATCTGGGGTAACATATATATGGGGGCTATATCTAAATCTGAACCGATTTTAACCAAATTCAATAGGGATCGTCCTTGGACCAAATAAAATATATGTGTAAAGTTTCGTTGAGATCGGACCATAATTGCGACCTGTACTTTGATTACAAGAATACATGCACAGACAGACGGACAGACGGACAGACGGACAGACGAACAGACAGACAGACGGACATAGCTAAATCAACTCAGAAAGTGATTCTAAGTCGATCGGTATAATAAACTATGGGTCTATTTGTTCTCCTTTTGGGTGTTACAAACAAATGCACAAAGTTATAATACCCTGTACCACAGTGTGGTGTAGGGTATAATAACCACGTCAAGTAATGCATTTACCACCACAATTCACACGATAAAAATATCATTTATTTATACATTAGAATAAGTATTCCCTCTAATATGAAGAAAACTAGACTAAACACAAGCTACGGGTATCGTCAGGTATGTACGGGTATGCTACTGAATAAACTGTTTAAACGTTTTAAAAAATAATAATTAAATAAAGAAGCAAATAATAATAATTACACTGTTGCAGTCTATAAGCCTTTTTATAGACGATTTCCAAATGTTGCAGTCTATGCCTTTGTATAGGCTGATTCGAAAAAGAAAACGCAAAAATTACAATTGTTTTACGATTGATAGGAATTGCTTTATTTCGATGTTACTGTACAACTGAAACGAACAGAAATTCTAACAAAATCTTTAAAGTAAAAAAAAAGGGACAAAAACATCTTCATTATGATGATCATAATCTCATTAGACAGAACCGCTAGAAATATTATTATTCATATTTTATGGTGCATTACATTTTATTGTTGTAAGCGACAACTAGTTTTGGCAATTGATGTACACGAATATACATATTAATATACATACATACATATTGATGCATGGGCGATGAAATGTCTGTATGTTTTATTGCTGGTACGGGCGCTGCTACTATTGCTGCTACCATTTCTGCTACTGCGATTTATTGTACTGTGGTTTCGCAGAACATACACTATGCAACAAAATTGTTGTCCAAGGGATGTGGATAATAGTTTCTGGTGCAATTAGGTGTCACAAACACGAAAAAAATATTAAACAATATTTTATGGTAAATTTTTTTTTATAAACATTTTTTAATATTCCAGCTTTCATAGCAAGTACATTCAGTATTTGGACCATTATTTTTCAACTATAAGCCTGATTGAGCCGTGTTATGCCTCACATTAAAGGGAATTATGAGGGCTACATATTTCACGTAGAATCTTTGGTTTAGTAACAGTCGTCAAAAATATGAGAAAAAAAATGATTTTTTAAAAAAAAACACTTTTTCCTGGTACAAAAAAAACCATAAAAATAGAAAAAAATCGAAAAAATTATTTTATCACATTTTTATACCCTCACTTTAGTGTGACGAGGGTATATATCATTTGCTACGAAAAAAAGTGTAACACATCGAAGGAGTGATCTAAGACCCTAAGTATGTTCGGCGGATATTCGTTTTGGGTCATTTTAAGACGAATGAGCAATGTCCGTCCGTCTGTCTGTCTGTCTGTGTGTCTGTCTGTCTGCTGGCTGGTGCGCACGGTAACTCTCGAAAGGAGTAACCGATTGACTTCAAATTTGGTACGTGGTAATATTTTTTTCTATCTCCGGCTAAGTTAGAAGATGGGCCATATTGGTCCACTCCTTCTAGTACCTCCCCCACAAAGTGTTAAAATGTTGTGAAATATTGAATCTTTAATAACTGCTATACTACTTATTCGAATCTTCTGAAATTCCACACATAGCATTAGTTTATTAGTCGCTATCAACTCGAGAAAATGGGCCATGTTGCTACGCCCCTTTTGGTACATCCCACACAAATGCACCATTTTGCACCAAAAGTTAACAGCTTATAACATTAATACCAGTACATAAAAATACTTGAAATTTTGTACAGTGTAATGCTTTCATAGTGCCTACAGTCCAGTGAAAAATGGGTGTCTCTACCTCTAACACAAAGGTACCATTTTGCACCAAAAGATAACAGCTTATAACATTAATACCAGTGTATAAAAATACTTGAATTTTTTTACAGTGTAATGCTTTTATAGTGTCTTTTGCACTGTGAAAAATGGACGCTATTTCCACGCCCCTTTTTGTACCTCCCACACAAAGGTACCATTTTGCACAAAAAGTTAAGAGCTCACAGCATGAGTACCAATGCACGAAAATGCAACAACATTTTGCACAGTGTAACGCTTTTGAAGTCCCTATAGCCCTGTAAAAAATGGCCGTTATCACCACTCCCCTTTTTGTACCTCCCACACAATATGGCCAAATCATACCAAAATTTAATATTTCATAACGTTAATATACCAGTGCAAAAAACGTTTATAATTCGGCGCAGTGTATTTAAAGAATCTACTATTCAGCGAAAAATAGGTGTATTTGTTAAACATTCTGGTACCTCCCATACAAATTGACAGAATAATTCGTTTAATATTCCATATTACATTACTCACAAAGTGAGGGTATACCTTAGTCGGTTTACCCGACTGAAACTTTCTTACTTGTTTAAAAGCCAGCATGCAAACGAAGATAACACTGTCTATTTGACAGTGTTATCTTCGAAAATCTATCGTTAGATGTAAAAGTTATGAGCCATTTTGTAAATGTTAGGAAAATTCAAAAAAATCTTGTTTCATATTTTTTCGTTTTTAAATGATGTTTTTGCTTATATTGAATTCGCCATATGTGAGAGAGACATATAAGAGACATTGCACTTGCATTTTATTTTATGAGGATTGATGTCAGACATTATAAAATTATCTTATTAATAAATTAGCGTAACTCAGCGCCTTTAAGAGAAGATTCTCTTTTTTTGAAAAAAATTACAGAGTTATATTTATATTTGGTATACGAGTTAAAAATGTGAACGATCCGTGGACACCTAGTATTATTATATGAAATTCGTGCCATGTAAATCTTACTCGATGGACTAGTGGAATAATGCGGTAAGTTCTTTAAAGTTAATGTATTACAATGTTTTGTGGAATAAAACGTTTTAATTTTAGACTTCACATGCAATTTGGAATGCCAATGATTTGGAGACAACTATTCATTCACGATACGGACTGATATTTTTGTCTAAGTTAATAGATTGGAGTAGGAAGTGTCCAAGTATAGCTAACAGCCTAATAACGGAAACATCATCAAGTTCAACTGAGTCAAAAACTCTGAGCGATTCAAGTTTGAGTCAGAAATCATCGCTTTTAACACAGTTTCAACTCATTGATCTAGTGAGAAATTTGGAACTGACCAAAGATAAGGCAGAACTACTTGCATCTGGGATGAAACAGTACAATATTTTGGCCCCAGATGTTAACATATCATATTATAGAGTCCGTGATATACGTTACAAACAATTTTATACAACTGTGGAACAGATGCTTTTGCAAGGACTTACCCGGATTGTTCGAGGAATTAAGACATACAATTCAAAGGAAAGGCGGTTACTTGTTGACAGCAGTAAAGAAAGTTTGAAAGCAGTACTTTTACAAAACGGAAATCAGAAACCGTAGATTCCGATTGCTCATGCTGTCAACACTAAGGAATCATACGAAACAATGGCTAAATTGATAAAATACATAAAATATGAACATGACTGGAAAATTTGTTGCGATTTAAAAGTAGTTGGTATGTTATGCCTCTGGGATAGCCGATATTTTGCCACCACTGCATATTAAGCTCGGGCTCTTTAAACATTTTGTAAAAGCCATAAGGAAAGATGTCAATTCTCTCTCATATTTAAAAAGTTTATTTAAAAGTCTTTCTTTTCAAAAAATCTAAGAAGTAGTTTTTGATGGGCCTAAAATAAGGAAGCTGATGAAAGATGTGAATTTCGAATCATATTTGACGTCGGAAGAAATTGCAGCATGGAGATCGTTTAAGCTTGTAGTTTAAAATTTCCTTGGATCCAATAAAAGCCCGCAATATGAAACAACGCTTAATGATTTGTTAAAAAATTATGAAAAAAATTGGTTAGAAATATATTTTTTTTTTATATTTATGTATATAACACATTTGTATGTATTCTTCCAACTTATTTTACGCTTTATGTATTCCAACAGGTGTAAATATGTCCCTCAAAATTCATTTCTTGCATTCTCATTTAAACTTTTTCCCCAGAATCTTGGCGACGTAAGTGACGAACATGGCGAAAGGTTTCACCAAGAATTGAAGTCCATCGAGCACCAAGGGCACTGGGATGAAAGAATGATGGGAGATTGTATTTGGTTCCTCATTAGAGAAACCGATTCCGAAATCTAAATCTTACTTCTAATGAAACTCGTACATGTAAATAAACTCAAATGTACATAATATAAATAAAAGTAATAAATAAAATCGCTATTTAAACAGAAATTAAAAAAAAAATTGAAATTCTCCTACCTCTACCAAAAGGGCTATAATTTCTCCATTTATCCATAGATTTTTTTTCAAATAGGCATTATTTTCTTCGCTAGCATGCAAACATTTAAAAAATAAAATAAAATATTTTTTTTCGATTTTTTTCTATTTTTTATGTTTTTTTGTCCCAGGTTTTTTTATTTTTTTAAAAAATATACTTTTTTTAATTGTTTAATGGCTGTTACTAAACCACTGTTTCTAAGTGAAAGAGATATCTCCAACATTGGTAGCCCACATTAATAGCTTCAATTTAACGTATAAGTCGACCAGATCGGGCATATACTTCAAAAATTATAGTGCAAATACTAAGGGTACCTCCGATGATAATAGTATTTTTAATAAAAAAAATTTTAAAAACAAATTTATCCATAAAAAATGTTTGTTTTTGATTTTATATAACAGTACGCCACAATCTATACAAAAAAATAATTTTTAGGTCTAGGGCACAACAAAATTTTTTTTTGTTGCATAGTGTTATGATGATCTAAAGTCATTTTATGTATTTAATGTAAGCACAAGGCGTAATAAATTTAATTGTCGTACAAGTATGTACTTATTTTAATAGTCTTTGTCGTTGGAGCCAAATTAAAGAAAAAATCTTAAAAGTTAGGAAAATGTCAATGATTTTACCTAAAATGCGCCATAAGACAAGAAAATGATTAGAGTAAAAGAATATTTTTTTTTTGATTGTAGAACATAGTACCAATTTGTAGAACATATCGTAAAACAAAAATTCGCTGGAGCACAAATAATGTGACAATAAAACAGTTTTTTGCTCTCAAATATTGTGTTTTATTTTAAATATAGCCACAATGGATAAAAGCCATCGATATGGATATAAGCCATCGATATTTTGTTTTATGTTCATAAAGTTCTATCTCATTTTTTCCAAAAATTAATACCTCAAAACATATACTTTTTAAATTTTAATGTTTTTTGTTTTATTCGACCTTTTCCATTATTAATTTTTCTTTTAATTATTAGCTTGAAATTATTAAAAGAAAAAGTAATAACTTTTTAAATTTTATAAATTATTTTTCATTGTTTTCTTAAATTTTTAAATATATTCAATAATACCAATTTCATAAAAAAATGTTTTTCTAAAAGTTATATGGAACACTCCCTTCCACCATTTAAAAACGTTTTATACATTTTATTAGACGGATGTTAAAAAATCGGACTCAAAATCTTAGTATGACATTAGCCTGACTTTATCCTAAAATAAGTTAAAATTTGCACATTTATCCCTGCTAAATTGAAAAATCTGAACTAATTAAACAAAGACAATACGATTTTGATTTTTTGAAATTTTCTTTTTTTATTTAAAAATATTCATTAGAATTACTTAAAACTTAAACAAATTTATAGGACTACTAAAAAGACTGAAATACTAAATTAAGCGCGTTCTACGCATTTGGACTTGGGTGAGAGTGAAATTCTCGCTGAATCACTAATTAAGGAGCCTTTCCACGTTCTACTCTGAAACTCCATGTCAAACATTATTCAACCACTTTGTGGCCTTCAAGGGAATTTCAAGTTTTCTGCGCCCAAAACTCATTGCATGGGGATGCCACCTTGTTGCATAAGGTATTGTTGATGATAGTGCATTTGCTGGAGATGCTGGTGTTGTTGCTGCTGCTGCATTTGATAGTTGGACCATGCCTGTTGTTCCCGTTGACTTTGGATGAGAGCGGTTTGTTGGACCAAACGAATTTCCTCAGGAGTGGGGAAGTAAACAGCATTGGGAGTGTAGTGATGAGCATAGGCCATGGCATTTGACATCGTTTGATGATAGGGATGATGGTGCCCGGCATAGGCTGAGCCATAATGCATGGCAGCCTTAGAACGAATGGCACCGGTACCGAAGGAGCGGCTAATCATGGCGTTATTGCTGCGTCTTAAACGTCCAGTGGTTTCGCCAATGGTCAAATCTTCGGCAGAGGGATCCAAAGCCCAGTAGTGGCCACGTCCAGGATCGTCAAGGGCACGGGGCACTCGAACGAAACAGGGATTCAAACTCAGATTGTGGCGGATGGAATTTTGCCAGACACTCTTGTTCTTTTGGTAATAGGCAAAGTTCTCTGCTATCCATTCGCAAATACCGCTAAGGGTCAGACGCTTTTCGGGGCTACTTCTGATGGCCATGACAATGAGTGCGCTGTAGGTGTAAGCTGGTTTGGCATCTGCAGATTTGCTACTGGTCGATGAGGCGTCATCGCTGGATAATTCATCTGAAGTGTGTGATGAAGCTGATGGGCTTATTGGAGCACTGGACACATATGTGGTAGTTTCTATATCCTCGAAGCTGGTTTTCGTATCCGATAAAAGTGAGCGAATGGAGAAATTCGATTGGAATACGGGAGCCATTTTGTTGTTGTTTTTATAAAGTTGATGTGACGATATGTTTATTTCAAAAATTCTCTGTTCGACTGATGATGTGTTCACTACGATTGTTGAGCAGTGACTGATGACCTTTCACTCCTCTGTCGCAGTACTTATAGTCCTTGCCATCATCTCCTCGCCAGATCCTTAAGATGCACAAATGTGCTTAATCAACGGATATAGACATTTAATTCGCCGATTTGCACGACCCTCTCCAAATCTATGCACAAAGCGCTTAGACAGAGCGTGAGTGTGCGACCGATCAGTGATGCGGGATTAATGAATCCACAGTTTTAACTCTGGCAATTCTAGAAGTAAGCTTAGCTTAAGAACTACTCAACGTTGCTGAAGGGTGAAGGACTTCTCCACCAAATCCGCAAGCCTGACCCACAATCCGCCTTTGTTAATCTACCTGCCTTTTTGAACCTCTCCTCATCTCGACTAGATCTGGCTTGATGTGTGTGTTTGCCCTCCCTAGTAAGGAAATTTCTTTACCCTTTGATCACGCAGATCAATGAAAGCCTCGGGATTCATTCATTGATCCCATACTCAATCCAATTGCGATACCTGGTGTACAAGACAATCGCATGAGGTCGCGCATAGAGTGTGTGTACTTTAATTTGCTAAATTATTAAATCCGGTTCCTTTAATCAGATTCGAACTCTTTTCCGTTTTAATCTTTGCAAAATATTCTTGTTCTTGCTTTATCCTGTTTTAATCAGGTACCAGGAATTCCATTTATCCTCGTGTCGATGCGTCGAAGGAAAGGGTTAAACTCGTCAGTAAAGAGTGTTTACATGATTTTTACATGGAAATTTCGTTAGAGTGGCTTTAAAAATCCCATGGCGATTTTGTCAAAACAAAGACAATGGAACTAATGTATGGTAATTTAAGAGTTTTGCTTGAAAATTATGTTGTTTTGTTTCAAATATTTAGCACAACACTTTCTTTCTGGGAAGTATGCCACGCAGATCATGAGTCAGTTCAGGAAAGGGTTATGTATAGTTTAACCCCTTTGTTTTCAAACTAAAGTGTTGTGTTATCTGTGCGTTATTAGCAATAAATTACAAAATTGTATGTGGGAAAAGGGAAGTAAAACGATTTCCTTAAAACGAAAAAAAAAATCGAAATTGTTCGAATAAATTTGAAATTTTGTGACAATACTGATGATGAAGAACAGTCTAACAGTAAACAAAACTGGCAATAAGAATTATGTCAACTTAAGGGTGGTAACGTTAATTCGTGCCAAAAAGGCATATTTTTATGATTTTTTGTGACGAAACGGTTACATTTTTTGATTGAAACCAATGGTACATTAAAGTATAACTAATCAAAGACAAAATATTAATAAATAATCGTTTTTTGGTTATTCCAATAATTTCCAAAATTTTTCTTTTGTTGATACATGACAAACAAAAAATAAAATTATTCGACAAAAATAAATCTTAAACATTTTGTTCAAGAACGGTATATGTAGTCAAATATAATTTCGCGTGGATAATAATGTGTGGTAATGTTTTACATAAATAAAAAATAAAAGCAACAATAATAAAATTAAAAGCACAAGATTAAGTGATATTTGCATAAAAGTTTTGTTATGCATTGTACTCTCGTGTACAAAATTTGTGTCAAATATTTCCACATCTCATGAAGTGATGAATTTGTAATATGGGATCTTTAATTTTGTTATGAATAATTTGGTTTTTTGTTCAATAAATAAAATAAAAATTAATGAAAACTGTTTTTAAAAATTTGTCGGTAGTATATGACTGACAAACTGTCAGAACAACCGATTTTTTAAATCAGTTGGTTGTGGAAACATAGTAAAGATAATTTTAGCTACCATTTTCGTAGTTGGGGTAACCAAATATGATTGTTTGGTTGCATGATAGTAGACAGAACTACCAAAATTCGGTTGGCAAATAATTCGGTTAAGGCAACCAAACTGTTTTCTGTGTGTAGAAGATGTAAAAGAGCGGATTTATATTTATTATTTCGTTGCAGATTACACCGCGACATTTACTTTCGATAAAAAATACCGTATGGTATATTAACGTTTATTTCTTTAAGCAAAAACATCAATTACTGAAACATGAAAAATCTTGCTATAATATTAACATTTCGCTCCTGTTCCACAAAAGGGTAATAACTCAAAATGAAAAAAATGCTAGGAGATGCCAAAAACAGCTTCCGTTAATATTATAGACATTTAAAAAATTTGTCAAAAATTATGAAAACATTGTCTTAATTGTAGCACCTTGCAATGACATATTTCCGTTAATATTAATTTATTGGAGTTACCCTTTTGTGGAAGAGGTACGATATGTTGACTTACTTGATCTATAATGAAGTTATTTCATATTCTTATATTTCACACTTTTCCCATAAATATAAACAGTATTACAGAATTTTTAAACTCGAATTAAACGTTAATATGACATACGTTTTTTGTTATCAAAAGTAATTTGCGCAGTGTAATTTGCACTCAAAAATGTTAATTTATTTAACTCTTTTACAAGTTTCTATCTTAAAATATCAAAAACGCGAAGTACTTTGACCATTCCGATTGAATATAAGATTTCCTATCTATGAACAAACACACCCGTTTGAGAAAAAGCGTTGTCCGACTGGTTTAATCTTGTTTTTTATAATTCTGTTATATTTGTTTAGTCATATACCAATAAATTAAATACCACAAATAAAGTCAATTCTGCTTTACTTCATACGCGCGTTCTATGAATAATCTCGTTTCAAAGTTTAATTTTTTTAAAACTGTTTTAATTTTGTTAAAACTGTTTTAATTTTTCTTATTTTTACCAGGGCTTTTTTATTTTAATTTTTTTGAAAATAAATGCGAGTTGGGGATTTTTCTTTCGTATATTTTTTAGTATGATAAAATAAATAAATGAGTTACGCCTATTTTATTTCACCTATAAAACCGCTATTTTTGCGCATTACACCTTTGTTTTAAAGCAGATGTGTTTCCAAGTTTTCAAATTGACTACTGCATGTACATAAGTGTATCTGATTTTTTCTCTAATCAACATAAGAAACGCAATGCCTACTAGTAGTATGTTTATGTGTTTAGTCAGTTAGGACTTTTTCTTTCATCTATTTTTTTTAAACAAGACACTTTTTTTAATTAAATAAAACTGTTATTGTTTCGCGAATCACATTTTTTCAGAGGGGATGTGTTTTAGGGTATTCTAACGGAATATGAAAAAAACAAATTTTAAAAACATTTTTAGTTACGTCCTTTCTGAATTAGACTAACGATGTGCTTCAAAGAAAATATATTTCGAAACAACATTTTTAAATATTTAGCATTTGTAAACAAATAATTTTTTAATTCATTTAATTTAGTTTGGAACGCATATATAAGTATTAATAAATATAAATATATAAAGAAAAAAATATATCTGCGAACAGATTTTCATAAATATTTATTGTTTTAGAAGTTTTCCAAGTATATTTTATTTAAAACTTGGCTGACTTTTCCGAAATTTAGTTTAAATTGTACCTAGACTTCGTGTTGTTTTTTATTAGTAGTTAAAAATTCATAAGCAACATAAGCTTTTGTTGTACAGCACTAATTTGTATCCCCTCACCATACAGGGAGGAGGTAAATATCATTTGCTACGAACCAAAAGCGTAATACATCAAAGGAGTGTCCTAAGACCCTGAGTATGTTCGGCGGAAATGCGTTTTAGAACATTTTTAATCATTTGTCTGTCTGTCTATCCGTCTGTCTGTCTGGAGTAACGGATTGTCTTTTTTCTATCTCGGGATTGCACAGTGGTTGCGCCCATAGGCCAAAATTCCAAAAAATCATAACAACAAAAATTTGCGAAAAGTAACCAAATTGTCTGTAAACTGTCCAAACTCTTTCATGGCAAACCGTTTTTTTCTGGAAATCTAACGGAACATTCTAAAAATGGAATTGAAGATGTGAACACGTGTTGATTTGCAAAGCGCAGCTGCACGCATCCCGAATATTTGTCAACACAAGCGAACTTCAAGGTGGTCAGTCAAATAATTACGTCTCCGAATTTAAATTATTTGAAATGTATTTTGAAGTTAAAGATATTTATTTTATGTTACAATAGTAATAAAAACTAACTTGTGTTGTAGTTATTTTGAAATTAATGCTTTAGTTTATTCATTTTGTTTTACATTTTCTGTGAGTGTTTATTATGTTTACTTAAAGTTTTAGCTGCGTTCCCCCAAGATCCCCCCATTATTTTTTATTTCAGTGTATTTGTGAGTGTTTTAAGGTAATAAAAAAGTTAAAGTTAGCTGCAGATATTTGCAGATGTGTGCAGAATCAAGGATATACTAAGACCATCTTTTTTCTTCAAAGTAAAATTTGCCTTGCAAACCAGCTGTTTTGCATTGTAGTTGTGCTATGTTTTTGTGTTCTTAATAAGTTCAAATTTTAATTTTGATTGCATTATCTCTTTTTTAATTTAATGTTGGTAGATGACTCCTATCAGTGTGTGTTTCTCGCTTGTAAATATTCAGTTGTTGGTGTACAGAAATCGGCACCAATGCAGAAAAATTACAAGAGGCGATCAATGCTGTGCAAAGCAATATTGAAAATATCGTCACAACGCCCGAGATGACCGAGCTAACGAAATGTATTGACTATATATGCAAAAAATTACTGCATTGTGGATTCAGTATAAACACAAAAAGGCATCAGTTCTTCAATTTAAATCGAATTGGCTTAGTGAAAAGGAAACAATTTCAATCAAACGCATTCCTAGTAAGTCTCAAGAAATGGGAAAAGGTGCCCAAGGTGGACGTCCAAAAGTAGATTTTAATGAGTTATCAAAGAAAACAAAGCGACGAAGAATTGCTTAGCTTTCAAAAACCGTCTAAAGTCTAAAAATAAGGACATTGCAATGTTTAGGAGGCAGAACACGCGAAAGACCTCACGGATTACAACAAATACGGAGTTGATAAATAGATTGCTTTTGAGCTCAGATCCATTTATTACTGGCCAAAGAAAGCTCCCACGTTCAAAAAAGTCAGTATTATCAACATTATCATATCGCTCACTCACTTCAAGAGTGACAAAACTCAACATTTAAAATTTTTTAGGTTGCCTTACAAAAATTCGAATTTTGCAAATGTCCACAAAGTAATCTCAGCGAAATTTGGTATTTAAGTAAACAACCATATTTCGGATTATTGAAGCGTTTTTTAAGATCTTATTTAATGTTACTTGTCTTTTTATACGGACTTAAAGTTAAACCTTTTGGCAATTTTCAATTTTGATTTATGTCACTCTTGAAGTGAGTGAGCGATATGACCTACTAGATGACCTAAATTTAAAATAGTTTGTAATTATTTTTCCCTAAAAATATTATTTTAAATGTAATAATAATAAATTAAAAAAGTTTCAAGCCGAAAAATCAAAGTTATTCAAATTTGGTCCGATATTTGCTATGGTAGCTATAGGATATAGTCATGCGATATGGCCAATTTTTTTATTACAAAATTTAAAAAATTTTTCTACAATTTTGGTGAAAATTTCATAACGATATAACAACTAGAAGTATTTATGGCCGCGGCGCCATACAAGCCCAACCACTGTGGATTGGTTCGAAGACGGGATTGGTTCGACATTTTGCAGTGTAATTATTTTAGAGTACCTAGAGTCCAAATGGACCATTTTGCCCCAAAAGTTAATTGTTTATAACATTTATACCAGTACACACAAATACCTGAAATTTCTCAGCGAACAATTTAATCCGATTTCTGTCCGAATTCTGACAGATCGTCGGCAAAAATTGCTGAGTCTGATGCCGAATTCGGTCAGAATTCTTGCCGAAAGTTGTATGAGTGGTTGACAAGAATTCGGACCGACATTTCTGAGGAAATTCGGATACTTGTGCAGACTTTCTTACAGAATTCTGGTGGGAAATTCGGAGGGAAATCTGAACATTTGTGCGACAATGTGCAGACATTTCGGATGTTTGTCGTTCCTTTTGTGCGAGAATGTACAGGTATTTCTGTATTTTTTCGGATATTTAGTCCGAGAATGTGCAGACATTTCTGAAATTTGTCGGACTTTTCGGACGACAATGTACAGACATTTCTGATATTCGTCGGATATCTATTGTCTATTATTTCTATAGACTGATCACTAATATTTATTTCTGCTGTGGTATGATTTGGGCGATTATCTTCTTTTTTCTTTTCAGCAATTGTTTAGCCTCCTTCTTCACTTTTTTTTCTTATTGCTTGGCGAGACGACATAATTTTGAAAAGTTCTTAAATATAGTCTTCTTTTGCACAACTCAATTTATCAACTAGCTTACTCCCCGCTTGATTTACAAATGACGAGTTTTTGCAACAATCGCCTCACACAAAAATTACAATGAAATTCAAAATAACGGAACTAAAACACCAAAAAAATCATATTAAAACTTTCAATGAAATGAATAGATAACAACAAAATCTAACTCAAGAAAAAAAAAATCCCTTCAGAGTATAATTACTGCTTTAATGTAAGCAAAACAAAATCGGACATAACAAATCCATCAAGAGAGTGTAAACAACAAAATCAAACACACAAATTTCCCTTTATGGAGGGGGTGAGTATAATCGGACACAAAAAATCCCTCCAGAGAATGTGCTGAGAACAAAATATAAACATAAATTCCTTTATGGAGGGAGTAGGTTTACTCACTCTCAAAAGGGAATTTTGTTTTTCTGGCTAAATTTATTTTCGATCAGAGAATGTGCAGATTTGTCGGATTGTTTTCTGACAGACATTTAACAGATATTTCGGACGTCAGCCATGTCGGAAATAATTGTTCACTGGGTTTGTACATTGTAATGCTTTTATAACAAGTGGCGCAGAACGAGCTATATGGATTGAATTCTTTATAACTTTTTTAATTATTGTTCTTTCTTTGTTTTTCAGCATTTTGTGAAGGAGACTTGGCGTTATTCGCACTCCCATTTTGCTACCTACCACACAAATGGACCATTTTTCAACAAAAGTTAACAGTTTATAACTTTTATACCAGTGTATGCTTTAAAGTAATAAATTAAATTTAAACTGATAATAATTTAATTAAAACCAAAAAAAAAATAAATTCACGATTATTTTTTTTTGTGCCGAGGGTGAGAGGATTCGTACGTCGGTTTGCCCAATTGAACATTCTTACACGCAAAGAACAAATTCGTTTCTGCGAAACGAAATATTATACAACTACAATTCTCGTTTACGACAACTGAAATTTCGTTTGTTGTGACAGAAACTTGTTCTGACAAAAACAGAACTACAAAACTACAACTACAAAAAAAATTTTAGTTGTCTAATATTTCGTTTCGCAGAAACGATTTTTTTCTTTGCGTGTACTTGTTGTTAGTTTATATGAATCTTTAATAACTCGGTAAATTGCAAACGGATTTTTGAGAGATTGGCGGTTATATCACAAAATAATTGGTAAAAACGTTGCCTAAACTAAAAAATGTCGATAAAAATTAAAAAAACCTGTTTGTAGGATAAATAAACATATATTCCTAAAAATTTTAATAAACAACGTTCGAAAGGTCTAAGTCTCTTCTTTTTCTATGTCCAAATTCCTTTGAAGATTGAAAATCGGTTAATATTAACAAAGTTATATGCGTTTAAGTGCAAAAAGACAGGAAAATCGATTTTTATCTGTAAATCCGGATTTTGGGGGTATCCGGGAAATTTTGAAAAAATATTCTTGTTTCTTGTCTCGACAAGACTTAAGGAAAAATAATATCGCGTCATTTGCTTTTCAATTTGATTTTTTTTTTGTCGCAATGTGTTATCACATACCAAATTTGAAGATAATCCGTTACTGCTTTCGAGAGTTTCGAACGCTCCAGCCAGACAGACGGACGGACATTGCTCAAATGACTTAAAATGTCCTAAAAACGAATATCCGCTGAACATACTTGGGGTCTTAGGTCACTCATTCTATGTGATACACTTTTGGTCCGTAGCAAATGATATATAATGATATATAGTAGTTTACACTAAAGTGAGGGTATAATAAGTGCCACAACCAGACTACTGAGGCCATATCTTACGCGAAAATTAAGTTTAGTTTTTTTTGTCATTCAGAATCCACATTCCGGTTTTTATTATAAAAATTAGACTTAAAATAAATTTTTCAAAAAATTTTAACCCATTTACGAATAAAAAATGTGATATATTTAGCCTAATATTTCTCTGACGCTCTTGCATATTATATTTATGGCGATTTTGTTTTTGGGAAAAATGCAGCATTTTTGCTTTCTTTGCTTTTTTCCCAAAACTGCACTTTTCTAACACATTTTTGAAGTTTGAAATTTAAAGTTAAATTAAATTGAAGGACCTACATTATTTCGACTTAAATGATGCAAATATTTTCGAGTATTTCCCATCGAAGGGGCAAAATTTTTTCCAGAATTGAAATTGTTTTAGTTGTTGGAACAAGGCGACCTTTTTATGTCCTCACACTAAACAAATATGGTTATGGTTTGTGATCAATTCTTACTTTCCGATCATAAATTAGCTGAGATATGCTATAAAGGAGTGTTGGACCAGATATTAAAATTAAAACTATTCAAAATTTAATTGAGTCCACGCCAAATCGGATTTTTTGTCATTCAGAATATTTTTTTGGGACATACTAAGCATTAATACAACGAACATTTTATCTTACAAATATTTTAGGCTATATTTTTATTTTTTAATAAATTGCGAATATCCAGTGCTTTTTTCATTTTTTATTAATTTTTTCGCATAATAGTTTGAAATGTTGCTCTTTTTGATCATATTTTCTAAGAAAATAGAGAAGTGAAAATGTTGTGCGATCGAACGACTTAACTTAAGACAACATAACGCTATATTTTACGAAGTTCCTAGTTGTTATTTTCGTTTGTTTTCGGTCTAAATCAATATGATGTAAAACCGTATAGAAATCCATTTGTATTGCTATCGAATGTAAAGATTCTACGAAACAGAATGGTACACAGAAATAAAAAAAATATTTTCACAGAAAAGGAACAAAATTCTAGATAACCTATATAAGTATACTTCACATTTCCCATTAAACGAAATTTTCTTTCTTGATCCTAAAAACTTTGGTAAAATATTTTTTATTAGCATCAAACTGAATTTCGTTTATTTCAAATTCATACTATAGTTAATCTATAATTTCTTTGAGAGTACTTAGAATTACTCGATGGAGTTGGAAATTTGTTCATCTTGTTGCATATTATTGTTTCATTGCCTGAAAAATACATGTTTCTGTTAACCTAAAAAATTTTAAAATAGCTTAAAATACGGCCACACAAATAACGATTTAGTGGTGAAGACCCATATTCTCGCCAACAAAATTTTTATTTTTGACAGAACCATAATTTGGACTGCATTCATCATTAATTGATCGATACAACAGTAAAATGGTTGTAATAATCATTTTACAGTTCTACAAAACAAGTATTGGGCATAACAGCAAATAAGATAGTAGTTGTTACTACCCTCGTTCAGTTGGCAATTTGTTCCTGGGTGCGCACGATCTACGAGTACAAACTACAAACCAATAATTTCCAAAAAGAGCGATAACAGATATTTTGTTTTTTTAAGATTGAAGTGAACCCTGTTCAAAAAGTAACGGGTATCAAAACACTTTAGTTTATGAAATAAAACAATTATGTTGCAATAATAATAAGACCAAGATAATGACATAAATATGAGCAGAGCAATGCAAAAATATCGGGTTTTTGGGGTGACTAGATTTGATGGTCACGATTAATATGCGAAGGTAACTATGATTTTAATTTATAATGTTTCTATTATAAAAAATTAAGTTCACCTGCAATCCTCTTGTACTGCTGCATTTTTCATGGTCAGAATCGAAAACAAAAATGTAAAAATCCACGGCGTCACCTAAATAAATCATCTGTCCAAACTTCATTAGAAAAAAACACGCACGTACACACGCGGGTATTTAGGCTATTTGCTCGACGCCAAAAAAACATATGTTTTGTAGGACAGCTTGCATCCCTTCGATTTAATACAGGGCTGACATGTTGTATGTACATATACAGATTTAGTTTTAATGAAACTTTAATAACTCAGTCAATTGCAAACGGATTTTCAAGAGACTGGTTGCATTTTTTTCTTTATAAAATATACTGCATTTGTAAATTAATTAATCGTACGGTCATCTCACAATATAATTGGTAAAAACATCCCCTAAACTAGAAAATGACGGACAAAAATTAAAAAGATATGTTTCTAGGACAAATAAGCATATATTTCTACAGCTGCAAATAAACAAGATATACATCTTTCGAAAGGTCTAATTATCTTCTTTCCAAATTATTTTAAAGATTGAAAATCTATTAATAATTAACAAAGTTATAGGCGTTCAAGTGATAAAAGGCAAGAAATTCGTTTTTTACCCGTAAATCCGGATTTTGGGGGTGTCCGGAGAATTCCAAAAAAAGATTCGTGTTTTACTCGAAAAGACCTACAGGAAAATTAGTATCGCGTCATTTGCTTCTCAACTTTAGTTTATTTTGTATGGTTTATAGAATTTTGAAAAAAAAAAATAATTTGCATAAAAATTGACAAATGGACAGCGATACTTGAGGTATATTGAGTGATTTAAAAATTTCAAGGAAACTTCTTAAATAAATAATACCTAACTTTTTGTTTGCATATACTAGAGATATAGATATACTTCTTAAGTATGTACAGGGTTGCCCATATTCGACGGACCCATGTTTTTTTAAAAAAAATCAAAGAAAAAAATAAAAATTTGGCGGTTGGCAAACATAATCATTTAATTTGTTCCAAGTAGATTTGTTTACATGAATTTTTGAATATGATATCTCTCAAATGGCCGCCTCTGGCGTTGATGGCGTATTGTGCCCTTTTTGCAGCATTTTCCATCGTTTTCGCCAACATTTCGGCCGGAATAGCGGCTATTTCTTCACGAATGTTGTCCTTGAGCTCTTCTACGGTCCTTGGCTTGTTAACGTAAACCTTTGACTTCAAATATCCCCACAAGAAGAAGTCAGGCGGCGTCAAATCGGGCGAACGCGGTGGCCAGTCCAAATCACCACTTTTCGACATCAAACGGCCCGGAAACAAATTCTTCAGAAAATCGATTATTATGCGACTTGTGTGCGGTGGAGCGCCGTCTTGTTGAAACCAGAACTGCCTCATACGCTTTCGACGAATAATTGGCATCACAAAATTGGTCATCATGTCGCGATAACGCTCCTGGTTGATGGTAACAGCATGGCCATTTTCGTTTTGGAAGAAAAACGGCCCAATGACCGTTTTCGCACTAACGCCGCACCAAACTGTGACTTTTTCGTCATGAAGAGGCAATTCTTGAATCTCCTGAGGATTTTCAGTGGCGTAAATACGGCAATTTTGCTTATTTACGGTCCCATTCAATGTGAAATGGGCTTCATCGGACAGTTTTTTGAGTTTTTTTTGAGTTTTCACAATTGACTTCTTCTGTTGAATGTAAATTTCAACTATTTCAGAGCGCTCGCGTGGCGTGTATTGTTCCATGGTAAAAATCTGCTTGGACTGACGCTTCAAACGCGGTATGTCATTAAGCGATCTGACATCTCTGTCAAAAGTTATGGCGTTGCCAGATGGGTCCGTCGAATATGGGCAACCCTGTATTTACCATTTACGTTAAAAGTGTAAAATTTTTGATATATTTAGATTTTTGTTGAATTGCGGACGGCATGTTCCGGACAACACAAGATTTATATAAAAAAGGGGTTCTGATTTTCATGATTTGTCTTTTAATGTGGATATTATTAAATATTTCTCAATTTTTTTACATAGAAAGATCAACAGGGTCCAATGCAATAATTTCATACCAAGATTGCAATTTTTTTTTTATTTACATAATGCGTAAATGTGTCGCAGAAACTTTGAGTACATTGCGAAAAAAAGCTATTCAACAAAGAGTTGCAAAATTGTAAGGCATTTTTTTGAGTAGCCTAGGGAAATCGTCTGCAGAATATGCACAAAAGTGATAAGTCCATGAATTTTCAGAGGAGCAGCGATTAATAAGTCACTAAATTCCAGATATTGTTTTAAAGAGTAGGCTTTACAAGTAAATCGTTTGCTTATATTGTTAAAAATTCAAAAATAAACGCATTTATACTTCTAAAGTAAATTTGTGTCAAATCAAATTACATTATATTTTACTTTTCCGGTAAAATTTAAGAAGTGGACTTAGCATTTTTGTTTTCTGAGATTGCAAATGAGCCGTATCGGTTAATGTTTTCATATATGATTAGCTCCCCTATAGAGGTCGCTTCTGTCGCATACAGAATATGGCAACAATGATGGTTATGGCGATATGTTCACTTTTTATTAATACGACTCTATTTAACTACTTGAATTTCTATCTATGTTATTTATGTACTTAATTGAGATAGCTTTTTTTAGTCTTTTTTTAAAACTTTTTTTGTGAAATTAAATCATGTTTTGACAGTTTTGTCAAAAATCATCATTTCTAAAAAAAATTGATTTTTTGCAACATCTTGAAGATATTTTTGAAACAGCTGTTGTAAAGAAAAAAATAAATTAGAAGCATATAAAGGTTACTTAATTTAGAATTATTAAAAGCTTTCCTGAACCAATCAAAATAAATGGTTCTCGAGTTATGCTAAAATCATCTATATGAGTAGGTAGCACGTTCGCCTATGAGTTTGGGGGTCGTGGGCTCAAATCCCAACTGAGGCTCTGGTCTGTCGCTGCAAAAATCTAGCCACATGGTCTTTGTAACCCGTCATTTCCCCGGTCGGTAATATTAAAGGGTGGTTAAATTGTAAGGGCCGATGTTGAATGTGAACCACACCTAAACGTCAAGTTTTTTCTGCATTTCATTTGACAATTCTCAATTTCATACTAACTCAATTTGAACCATGGAAAGATACACAACAAGCAACGCGTTAAAGTTTTTTAAGCCTTTTACAAAAGTTGGCGTTTAAATCAAAATGCATTTCGTGCACTTCGTGGTGTTTTTTTTTGTTCAGCATAATTTACCAAATGTATCCACAATCGGGAGAATTGTGCGCAAATTTCAGCAAACCGGGTCTGTAGGAGATGTGAAAACACCTGTGCATGCTCGCCCAGTTTGGTGTGGTTTATGGGCTGGCGACGTCATCGGGCCATACTTCTTCGAAATGGCCGTTCGGGCAGTTACTGTGAATGGTGTTCGCTACCGTGAGATGATAACGAACTTTTTATGACCAGAATTGGAAGATATGGATATGAACAATATGTGGTTTCAACAGGACGGTGCCACTTGCCGCACAGCTAACGAAACAATGGCTCTTTTGCGCAACAAATGCAATGGCCGTTGTATCGTGGCGATGCACAGTGGGCTAAAATGGAAAAAATGGACATAATTCTGCCATTTCAAAACCACTTATCGTATGGCGATGATAAGTTCGGAACTTGGGCCCCCTATCTCATACAGGGGCGGAGCTACAGGGCCCTAAATTTGACCACCTCGGGTATACAAAATTTTCATCGGCTTCTAATTTTTGAATGGAGTGTCCGTTTTTAGTGGTCCGTTCGTTGTCCGTTTTTTTTCTGTGCATACTCCTAGACCAGACCTACAATAAACATTTTATAGGTTGAAGATATCTTCAATAGTTTCCGATATATGTATATTTTAAATTAGATTTTTTCATTTTTTCGCCGACTTTGCCTTGGAGTTTAGCCAATATCTCAGTCAAAAGTATACCGATTTTGTTCGCGTGTTCTTTTATGGATTGCCAATAAAATTTACAATATCAATATCCCGCCCGACTTTCTGCCTTTCCTTACTGGTTATACCCGTCAATGATTAAGGGTTTCCTAGAAATAGTGCCACAAAACAATATTTTCTGAAAGGTAAATCTTACTAAATTTCATTATTGTTTTATAAAAACATGTGATCTACAGGGTCTCCCATATTCGACGGACCCATCTGGCAACGCCATAACTTTTGACAGAGATGTCAGATCGCTTAATGACATACCGCGTTTGAAGCGTCAGTCCAAGCAGATTTTTACCATGGAACAATACACGCCACGCGAGCGCTCTGAAATAGTTGAAATTTACATTCAACAGAAGAAGTCAATTGTGAAAACTCAACGTGCTTTTAAAATATTAAAAAATGTGAGAAGTGCGCCTTCTAAGAACACCATTAAGCGTTTATACGAAAAATTTTCGACTGGTGAGGCTCTTTCTAATCCGAAGAGGCCAAATAAAAGTCGACCAAGGCGATCGGCCGAGAATATCGCTGCCGTACGAGCCAGTGTTGAGAGGTCCCCAAGAACATCCCAAAAACGCCGTTCTCAGCAGTTGGACATGGCTCGGTCCACTTTACAACGGATTATTCGCGTTGATTTGCATTTGTTCCCGTACAAAATTCAATTGACGCAAAGATTGTTGCCTGCGGACAAGCCTCGTCGATTGGAATGGGCCCAACGAGTCCGTGGGTCCGTCGAATATAATAAGTACAAGAAGGTAGGGAAAAATTAAAAAACATATTTTGCATATAGACAGAAACGTAAATACGACATAAAATTCTTAAAAATGTATATATTTCGATGCATTTTTTTTAAAGTTCTTTATTTTGATATTAAAAATAATGATCGAATGCAACATGTGGAAATTTCTAATGGAAAATCCCTCAATTCCCAAAAAATACATCAAAAATCCCCAAAAATGGGATTTTTTACTTTTAGTCCTATATCTTCGATATGAAAAGCCGCGCTCGGGATTCCCTTGGCAGTCGATTTTGTTACACCCTGATACAAATAAATAAAAAGAAAAATTTAACAATTTAGCTTTGCGATTGGAGAAAATCGATCAAAATTTTGAAATTTAT
This sequence comes from Eudasyphora cyanicolor, assembly GCA_963930755.1. Lineage (NCBI taxonomy): Eukaryota > Metazoa > Arthropoda > Insecta > Diptera > Muscidae > Eudasyphora > Eudasyphora cyanicolor. Next base: position 166,934,608 of record OZ005736.1, on the reverse strand, counting down.
GTAAAAAAAAGGTCCAAATCGGAGAAGGGTGGCAACCACACCAATTAAAATTTTGACTTCGGATTTTCTCTAGCAGATTCTGCGAAACGTCTCCTTTAAAATGAGTATAAATTTGATATACTTTGTGTAACAAACTTTTTCTACAAGACCTAAAGACGAATTGGACTTTTTTCGCCAAAAAATCTCCAAAAATTTTTCAAAAATTTGAATTTATAGGGCCATAACATTCTTATTTCTTCACGTATCTTATCGATTCTTGTTTTCATGATATTGTAAATTTTATTGGCAATCCATAAAAGAACACGCGAACAAAATCGGTATACTTTGGCTGAGATATTGGCTAAACTCCAAGGCAAAGTCGGCGAAAAAATGAAAAATTCAAATTTAAAATATACATATCTCGGAAACTATTCAAGATATCTTCAACCTATAAAATGTTTATTGTAGGTCTGGTCTAGGAGTATGCACAGAAAACGCCACTAAAAACGGACACACCATTCAAAAGTTAGAAGTCGATGAAAATTTTGTATACCCGAGGTGGTCAACTTTAGGGCCCTGTAGCTCCGCCCCTGTATGAAATAGGGGGCTCAAGTTCCGGGCTTAAACTCTCTAACACCTCTTGTATACACACCTAAAATTTCATCGCCATACGATAAGTGGTTTTGAAATGGCAGAATTATGTCCATTTTTTTCCATTTTAGCTCACTGTGCGATGTCAATTGGCCGCCAAGATCATGTGATTTGGCACCGTTGGACTTCTTTCTTTGGGGTTATTTGAAAGAAAAGGTGTACGTCGATAAGCCAGCAACAATTCAAGAGCTAAAGGATGGGATAATTCGGCACATTAACGGCATAGAACCTCAATTATGCCTTAGTGTCATCGAAAATTTGGACCATCGGATGGAGGTGTGCCGTCGAGGTCGTGGCGGTCTTTTGGCCGATATTTTGTTCCATACATATTGAATCATACCAATATTATCACAATAAAAAAAATTATAATTAATAATTTCCTAAATAATTTGTGTTTTATTCAAAATCAACATCGGCCCTTAAAATTTAACCACCCTTTAGAATATAAATTGACTTTGAATTGTAATTCATATAAATAAATTAATAAATTTTGATAGATAAATAAGTCTCATTCAACTATTAGACCACAAAGTTCTTAAAGGAAATCCCCTTAGCTTTCTTTTTCAGGAAAAAAAATCAAAAATACGGTTTTGATTTCGGAAACACAAACTTCACAAAAATATTTTTTTATTTCTTTTTAAAGAATGATGAAAAATCTATTGAAACACATGGGGGCAAAATTTTTTAAATAAATTTGATAATTAGTTATATGGAGAGGAAAAAAGGGCTGTTTGACTAAAATATCAAAACAACTCGGACAGTCCTTAACCGCTCTCGTTGAAATTTTGAAAAAAAGTTAAAAAATAATAAAGTTTTTGAACCCTCTTTGTTTGGTAGAAATATCTTTGGTAGTTTTTTTTAATTTAATTTTGAAGTTGGTTCGAACGTGACATTTTTTCCATGACCTTTTTTAAATAAAACAAGTAAAGGCGGAATAAGTTCGGTCATGCCGAATCTTATATACCCTCCACCATGGATCGCTATAAATGGCTTCGGGTAAAAATAAACTCATTATACCAAATTTGAGGTTTTTATGGCGTTATGAAGACAAATCTAGAGGGACCTTTGTATAAGGGCTATATAAAAACATGGACCTATGACTAACGCCGTTCGTGTGAAGGATTCCGGGTATAAATACCATTACCATTTCCAACCCGATCAATTGGCATTTGTGGTCTCCATGGGGTTAAGAAGTCAAATCGGGGAGATGCTATATATGGGGGCTATATCAAATACTGTACCGATAGTGTCCATTTTCAATAACAAGTTACTTGTAGCTATAAGAAATATCTCTACCAAACCTCAGTCATCTAGCTCAATTATTGAAGACTGTAGCGTGATTACAACAGACGGACGGACGGGCTGATGCTTGAACTTTATACTTACGGTGTCAAACATGAGAAACTTCAAATGGATACAGAAAAAATTCTATATAATTTTTTAAAAAGATTTTTTTGGAATGTTGGTATTTTATACAAATTCTATTTGTACCAATAGTTTAATGCACTTTCTTTGAATATTTCTGGTATACTGATAACTAATGCTTCATAGCGGTTTCGAACGTGACAATAGAATTTGTATTAGAGATAGCCAAAAATTACCGTTATTACTCATTCTTTTTGCTTCGACACTTTTATTTAAAATTATTTTTGCTCTTAGAAAGATTATTTATAATATACCTCCATTTATATAAGCCTTTATTTACATAAACCTCTAATGTTTTTTTCTTAAATTGTTAAGTAAATACATGTGAAATGTAGACCTTTTGGCGCAATAACCCATATATTAATATACTAGAACAACATATATTTGCAAATTAAATATCTCAAATAAAATAAGTGTTTAAATACAAATAAAATTATTGTTTGGGAATTTCTCCAAGTGTATATTATTATAAAAAGATTTCAAAACTTTTAATTTTTCCGTATACGCACCATTATCTTCTGTTTTAAATCAATCATTTCATATTTCTGAGTATTATAAGCCATCATTAGTTGTCAAACCTCCAAGAAATTTATTTTGTTTCAAGATTATACGATTTCAATTATAATTATAAGTATTTATTATTTTTACAAACATTAAATAGTTCAAAAAAATTAACTTTGGATTACTGACAAATTTAACACAATTTTGGTATTTTCTGTATACTTAAATGCAAATAAATATTTGTTGAGAGCCCCAGTAGCCGAGTTGGTAGCGTACTCGCCTATGAGTTTGGGGGTCGTGGGTTCGATTCCCACCAGAGGCTCTGGTCTGTCGCTGCAAACATTTAGCCATATGGTCTTTGTTACCCGGCCTTTCCATGGACCTTTAAATTAGAATATAAATTTACTTTGTATTGTAATTCATATAAATAAATAAATAAATAAATATTTGTTTCGGAAATAGTAATCCCTAATAAAAACATATTGGGAGGTAAACAAATATTTGCTTAGAACAACATCTTCTCGAATATATAAAATTCTGTGTGTTCCAAATATTATATGTTTAGGGTGTATCCAAAAAATATATATGTTTCAAGCCTAATATGTTTGGGACAATTTAATACAGAAGCAATTTTTTCAGCATGTAAGACTAAACTTGGTGCAAGTTTCATCCCAATCAGAAGGCATCGGTTTTAAAAATTTACTCATTTATGATGAAATCCCTCATATAATTATTTTGCCTTTTTCCTTGGGCGTTTCTTCAAGCCGCTATTTTTGATTAGATAAATTTTATGGCCGGACAAGTCGCTAAAACCGTGATTATCTTATTTAAATTCCAACAAAACATTATCATGTTGATTTATCGATTGATCTGCTCTCAGTACCCGTCACGCCAATACAAGCACCTACTTTTCACCATCTCACAGCTAATCATATGTATGGTCAACAAACAGGAGACAGGATCATCATGTAGTAATAACCGGGAACGATCATTCCCAAAACACGATCAACTACAGCTTACCACCAGGTATTAGTCGCTCGAATGGTCCGGTTTAAGGTATGGAAAAGTAGCGTTAAGAAACAATTACCGGCTTTGCATGAGCATTAAGGCACCGTTCAATAATTGCGCTTAAGATCTAAAGATTTTAAGAGTGAGACAGAGCTTGCCACAAAAAACAGATACACTTAAATTTCAGTCATTTTGGGTTTGTGTTTTTTGTTTTGTTTTTTAAAATTGGATGACTTTTTACGTTACACATGTCAATTATTTTTAGAGATGCTTTGTGAAAATTCCAATTACAGTTGATATCCGTCAACTTTTTTTGGAGGGGTTTAGGTCATAACATAACAGCATAAGTAAGGTAACTAATATTGCAGGTGATATGTGACTGCAGTACGAGTAAGACGAGTTAACATAACGTTATTAATGTTCCTCTTTAATTTGTTTACAGCGTCATTTATTTCGCTCAGAATATCAATCAATCGATACATAAAGTACTTTGCTTTAAAGTCTATAAAAAAGTTTTGCAGAAAACAATCAACATGACGATATACAACAGTTGGAAATTGTGTAAATTCGTACACGCTGAGAAAACATGAAGCTTGAAATATTTAAATGTTTAGGGTATACTCTAAATACGAGGGATGTTCAAAAAATATCGCGAATTTTTAATTTCAGCGGGCTACGTGTATTTGATTTTTGAACACCCAGGAAAATAATTGGTTGGAATTCGATTGTAACAATAAAAAAATAGTACTAGCCACAAAAAGTATATTGCCTACACCGTCTGTCGGTTGTTACTATATATAATTAGTTGAAACAGCAATAATAACATGGATACGATCAAATGAAAATGATTGCAACTGAATCGATGGTTGTATCAATCGAATTAAGATTGCTTTTTTTATTGACACACGGTTAGTTGTGGTAACCAATTTTAAATTTTCATTATAGTACAATATGATCGATTTTTGGTTGTGACAACCAATGTTTTATTCTTGACAACAGAAATTGTATCAATAGACCAAGGATTATTATTGCAACGAATAATTGGTTACTACAACAGAAAAAATATTAATAAATAATCGTTTATTGGTTATCCCAATAATTTCCCAAATGTATTTTGGGAAATACAATACATGACAAACAAAAAATAAAATTACTCGACATAAAAAAATCTTCAACATTTTTTTCAAGAATGGTATAGGCAATCAAAAATAATCTCGTGTGAATAATAATGTGTGGAATGCAGAATATGTTGTGCAAAATGTTTTACATAAATAAAAAATAAAAGCAACAATCCTGAAATTTATTGTTTTTTTTCGTGTACTAAAATGTGTGTCAAATATTTCCACATCTCATAATAGTGATGAATTTGTAATATGGGATTTTTTATTTTGTTATGAATTGTTTTGTTTTTTGTTCAATAAATAAAATAAAAATTAATGAAAACTGTTTTTTAATTAATTGTCGGTAGTATATGACTGACAAATTGTCAGAACAACCAATTTTTTAAAACAGTTGGTTGTGGCAACTACTACAGATAATTTAAGCCATAATTTTCGTAGTTAGCGCAACCAAATATGATTGTTGTCAACATGGAAGCAGAAGTATACCACATCCAAAATATTGGTTGTCCTGATGGAATCGCATGATAGTAGACAGAACTACAAAATTCGGTTGGCAAATAATTCGGTTGAGGCAACCAAACTGTATTCTGTGTGAATGTTTACTATATAATATTTTGTATATACAAACATTATATCTTTGGGAAGATGCTGTTCTAAACGAATCTTTGTTTCCGTCTTAATATTTATTATTTGGGATTATTATTTACGAAATAAATATTTATTTGCATTTAAGTATTCATAAAATATATCAAAACATTAATTTTGAGACAAGTTTTATGTTTTCAGTAAGTCAACGTTCATTTTTTCAGAAATTTTAAATGTTCATAAAATTTCTTTTATAATCGAAATAGTATATTAATGCATAATGGTATATGCTTGATGAGTTGACAACAAATGATAACTTAGAATAATTATAAATTACAAATTAGTGCAATAAAACAAATGTTATTGCCACTTATATCACATTAAATTGTAAGTATAACCAGCGTGGGTTCCATTTGGAGCTCATCATCGACACCTATATGGATCTGTAGGTACTTCCAGCAAATATAATCGCTTCTTCGGCGATATTTCATTACATAGAGGGACCGCGGGCAAAAAAACAAAAAACACTTGAAATCGCATTTCCAAAATTTATGAGTTATACTTTTTCGCGCAAAGATCTCACTTGAATAATGCCTACGATAATGCTTCCTCCATGTGTCCCTCGTATTTTTTGTGACTGACCAGTACCTCTAGAATTAATAGTTTGGGCACAAGCTCTAAAAGAATGAATAAAGATATAAAAAATGTCTACGTTTTTTCTACAGTTTTGAAATGTAAGTGCTTATATCTTTTAAAGTATGTGAGATAATAACAAATTTGTGGAATTACAGAGGATTCGGATAAGTAGTATATATGTTATCAGATAATCAACATTTCACTGAATTTTTACCCTTTGTGAAGGAGGTACTAGAAGGAGTGGATCAATTTGGGCCATCTTCGAACTTAGCCTGATAAAAAAGTTATCCAATGTCAAATTTGAAGACAATCCGTTACTCCTTTCGAGAGTTATCGTGAACTTCAGCCAGAAAGACAGACAGACGGACGGACATTGCTGAAATGACTTAAAATGGCCCAAAACGGATATCCGTCGAACATACCTGGGGTCTTATTCACCCCTTCGATGTGTTACACTTTTTGTCCGTATCAAATGCACGTTGTTAGAAGCAACTTCAATGCATAATATGCAATTGTACGATTAAATAAATTTTGCTCAATTTCACTCGAGATCCAAATAAATATATTTAAAATCCACTACAATCGTTAATCATTCATAAATTAAAGATCTTCTACTACAAATAATAATAAAAAGATGATAAATTTCCATAAAAAATGTGTGTTATTTGCATTCGAAATAGGTACATTTACAGATCCTGTACATCATTGTAGTACACTTCGAAAGTGCAACCTAAAATGGGTTATACTAGCAGAAGTTATTTCAGAAACATCATAAAAAAGCACAAACAGAAATTAAAACAAAATAAATTATAGTTTTTTCATTCCTAAGCATTAAGACATTTTGTCCAGATGTAGACCCCCGATTTGAAATGCTTTCCAAAAAAGCTCAAATGTAGGTATTATGTTTTTCAACTCCTGATAGCTTTTCTTCGTTACCAATCATCGACAACTATTATTATCCATATTCATATCCTTTCTCCTTTCCGGTTCGGATCTCCTGTGATCGCTACGAAACGAAAAGTTCCAAACAAAATTCCTTTCAAGGCTATTATAGCATTAATCTGTAATCATATGTGCGGCGGTGGCACAAGATTTTCCATTTCTATAAACCACAACACATTTTACAACAACCACAACCAAGATAGGGGCTAATCCACCAAATTTTTGCAATAACACTGCCAATATCAACGAAAGGAGCAAAAGCGATATTAGCACCATCACCAACGGCAGCAGCAACATTGGTTGCAATGTAGCATTGCAGTAAGCCACCAAATAGTCCGTCATCCATCTATTTTAAACATCCACCTTCTGGGAAACAAATGACTTTCCGTAAACACCCAAAGAGATTTTCCATGGAAAATCACTACTTATAACACAACACACTCCTCTTACTCTAACAACAATCCACCCGAAGTTAGACAAACTCAACTCAGCTCAGATCAACTAAGTCCAGGAGACTGGCTGGATGGATGGGTGGACGGACGGACGGACAGACGACTATAGCTGACGTACTGACTGGTGACTAGTGACTGCTGTTGGTTGACTGACTGGCTGACAAGTCCAGCTTGAATGGTTAAGTCTCCGTTTTAAGCCGGCCGCGCTAATGCCACAGCTTCTGCAAAAATCAGTTGCGGCCCGAATCGCTGTTGTTTAGTTTAGTTTTAGTGTTGTAAACACCGCTAAAAGCGAAAAAATGAACAGCAAAACGCAACATGCGGCGGCATATGATGGATGTTTAGATACCCTCGTATATACATATGTATGTATAAGAATATATGTGCAGATTGTATGTGGTATGTGTGTATATATGTATATGGGATATTAACCCAATGGGAGGCATAATGGAGGCTCTCAAACAAAAGGCCTCCTGCCATATTACGGTTAATAAAAGTATGTACAGGATGATCCACATTAATCGCACGATCTTAATTGTAAATAAACCAACAAGTTTTCAGAGAATTATCTTAATATAATGTGTGAAACAAAATATCGGCCAAATGTTCGCCACGTATGACTCACAATTAAAATCGTGCATTATGGTTGAAAATTGCCGCGGTGGTCCATATTAAACACACGTTGTTAATTTTAAATAAAACAACAAGTTTCCAGAGAATTATCTTAATATTTTTTATGGCTATGCGAATAATCGCCCCAGAGAAAATCGCCCAAAACAAAAAATGTCAAATCGCCCAAATTATTTGGGCGATTGTTTTTTTTCAAGAAAAACTAAAAACTAGTGATGAAAAATCGCCCAAACGATCATGAACTTTAGACAAAAATTTGGAATGAACAATCGCCCACTTTGTTTTTGGGATTTTATTCATTTTAATTTTTTTTCCGAAATAAGAAGAAAAATCAAGTAATAATAAGAAAAAAATTAGTGAATGATTTATTATTATTTGTAATAGAAATTTAGTATAATTTTCGAATGCTCAGTGACAAAAATATTATGGAATTTTCGAAAAAAAACTTGCATGGAATCCTGGACCTCTGTGCGACAGGTCGGACATTGGTACCATCAGAAATACTTTGGGCCTGTATTTTCAGGTTACATTCATTACATATTTTTAGGTGGTAGTAAAACTATATCCGGAGGTAACTTAAAGCAATTTATGCAAGTATGTGTACTCCAGAAGGAACGCTGTTGATGATTTTTTCCACTTTCAGATTCCTCTGTTCCCAAGTCAGATGCTTCGTCGGGATATACTTTAAAAATATATTCAAATGGCTACACATCTGTACATCAAATTTTGTGTAAAAATGGAATTTAGTGCTCAAAAGTCGAGAATTAAGTGCTGGAGAGTGGCGTATGGTGATTGTGCTCTGGGCCAGAAAAATGTTTACGAGTGGTACAAGCTTTTCAACGAAGACCGAGAATACGACGCTCGCCCTGCTAGATCAATCACATCTAAAACCGACGAAAATTTTGAGAAAGTGAAGGAAATTGTTATGGAGAATCACTAGTTAGTGAAGTTGCATAGGATGAAGGCATATCGATTGGCTCATGCCATTTTTCGAAATTTTTTTGAAAATTTTGGACATGATTAGGGTGTCCAAAAACCCGGTTATTTTGAAAAAGCGGTTTCCGGTTTAACCGAAATATTACTTTTTCTAAAACCCGGTTTTCGGTTATTATTTTTTGTCGAAACCGGTTAACCGGTTTTTAGGCCGGTTTTTAAATAATATACGAAAGTGATTAAAATTTTATGAAATGTTTATTGTAAAACAAAAAACAACACAATCATTTGTAGTAAAAATTAGTAAACAAAAATAGATTATTATTTCGTTTATTACAGGTTTAATTTTTTGGTTTACTTTAAATAGAATGTATTATATTTCTGAAATTACCTTAAAAAATAATAAATCATTTAGAATGTTTTTTTTATAATAATATCTTAAAAATAGAATACAATTTAAATGATTATTTTTAAACGATTTTTCTTTTAATTTTTTATGTAACTTGACGTTGAAAAAGCTCACAAACGTTGATGTAGTCAATATTAATTAGTCCGATAGTCATTAAAGCGTTGTATAAGCAACACAGCTTCTCCGTTTTCTTCTTAAGCTTTTCAAAAAAAAGCAAAGTCATCATACAATGTTGCTTGCCTTTCGTTTTTCGATTCTGTGTGTGACATAAATCCAAAATTAAATTATTTAACTCATCATTATAATAACTATATATCACACCGAATAAGAGGTATCTGGCTGTTCTGTCGGGATTTAACGTCGCAAAAAAGTCGAAGCTATTTGTCTTTCCTGACTTTATTTATTACATCATGGATAGCAGGAATAAAGCCAAAATCATTTTCAAGATCAGTGAAGATCAGAGTATTCATTTTCAAGATCAAAGTATTCAGAACAACTGTCAGAATTATCCACCTCATCGTTGTTATTTGTTGCATCTTATATAAATGGTATCCACAACAAGTAGAAAAAATAGATCAATACTTTAATTTTTGTTTTAAACAATAAATAAAAAAACGGTTAACCGACATGAAAAAACCGGCTTTCTCGGTTAACCGAAAATGACATTTTTTAAGAAACCGGTTACGGGTTTGGGTTGCAAAACCGGTTAACCGGATAACCGGTCCTGGTTTTGGACACCCTAGACATGAAGCATGTTGCAGCGAAGTTCATAAAAGATACCAATTATACCCTACACCACACTGTGGTACAGGGTATTATAACTTTGTGCATTTGTTTATAACAAGCAAAAGGAGAAGAAAAAGACTCATCGTTTATTACACCGATCGCCTTAGAATCACTTTCTGCGTTCATTTGGCTATGTCCGCCTGTCCATCCGTCCTTCTGTCCGTCTGTGCATCTATTCTTGTAATCACAGTACAAGTCACAATTATGGTCCGATCTCGACGAAACTTTACACATATATTTTTTTTTGTCCAAGACGATTCCTATTGAATTTGGTTAAAATCGGTTCAGATTTACATATAACTTCCATATATATGTACACCCAGGAAAATAATTGGTTGGAATTCGATTGTAACAATAAAAAATAGTACTAACAACAAAAAGTATATTGCCTACACCGTGTGCCGGTTGTATTTATATATAAATAGTTGAAACAACAATAATAACATGGATGCAATCAAATAAAATGCTAGCAACTTAATCGATGGTTGTATCAATCGATTTAAGAATGCTTTTTTCATTGACACTCGCTTAGTTGTGGTAACCAATTTTAAACTTTCATTAGAGTACCATATGATCGATTTTTTGTTCTGACAACCAATGTTTTATGCTTGACAACAGAGATTATTACTGCAACGAATAATGGTTTACTACTCGTACAACAGAAAAAATATTAACAAATAATCTTTTTTTGGTTATCCCAATAATTTCTCAAATTTAGAATAATTAAATGTATTTTGGGAAATACAACCGAAAGATTGGTTGCTGTTCTTTTGCTGATACATGACAAACAAAAAATAAAATTACTCGACATAAATAAATCTACATTTTGTTCAAGAACGGTATATGTAGTCAAAAACAACCTCGTGTGGATTATAATGTGTGGAATGCAGAATATGTTGTGCAAAATGTTTTACATAAATAAAAAAAAAAAACAATCATGAAATTGAAAGCACAGGGTTAAGCGATATTTGCATACAAGTTTTGTGTTTTTTTTTCGTCTACTAAAATTTGTGTCAAATATTTCTACATCTCATAATAGTGATGAATTTTTAATATGGGATTTTTTAATTTTGTTATGAATTGTTTGGTTTTTTGTTCAATAAATAAAATAAAAATTAATGAAAACTGTTTAAATTAATTGTCGTAGTATATGACTGACAAATTGTCATAACAACCAATTTTTAAAAACAGGTGGTTGTGGCAACATACAACAGATAATTTTAGCCACCATTTTTGTAGTTGGCGCAACCAAATATGATCACAATCGAAGCAAAAGTATCCATTTGGTTGTCCTGATGGAATCGCATGATAGTAGACAGAACTACCAAAATTCGGTTGGCAAATACTTCGGTTGAGTCAACCAAACTGTATTGTGTGTGTACCTCCGATTTTGCATATGTGCACTGTATACGCAACATTTTTGAACCGATTTGTACAAAATTGATAAGCGCTGTAGAAACTGTATTTTATACCCGATCAGTATGAAATTTGGCAGAGAGAGGTTTTTTATTACACTGCAAAATTTGAGGGAAATAGGTTCAGATTTAGATATAGCGAGTATGTTGATATGTAAGCGCTGTAGAAACTGTATTTTACATCCGATCAGTGCAAAATTCGGCAGAAAGAGTTTTCTTATTACATGAAGGAATACTGTCAAATTCGGAGAAAATCGGTTCAGACTTAGATATATCCCCCATATAAATGTTACACCCGATATGACATGTAAGCGCCGTAGAGACATATTTTATATCCGATCAGTACGAAATTCGACAGAAAGTCGAAATTCATCTTTTCTATTGAACAGACCTCGTACTTCTATAATAGTCATTGTATTAATTCTGCCTTATTTGTATTATATTGTTGGCGAAATATTTTAAAGTAAAAACCAAGTGAAGGCCCTTTCAAATGGCATACGTTTCCGCCTCTGGCAGCGGACATACCAGTATGGCTGAATTAAATTTTATCCATAGTTAAGCGATAAACTGAAAAAAATGCATGGTTTTGACAATGCGTTTTAACGTCAACATCATCGTCAGAAGTTTTTGTCTGTCCCATTTGGCTCGGGAGTATCGTTCCATGTTTTGGGAAATTTGGCTTAACATTGTCGTTCGCCCCCTTTTGTGTGTGTGTTTGGGAAGTTGATGATAAGAGTGGCATGCAGTCATATTCGATCATTATATGAAATTATAGATTATATCCATATATCCACACAAAGTAAGTACTTTTGGTGGGAGGAGCTTTAATGTTAGTATGCGATACGTGTGTCAATGGAAGTGTATATAACTATACTAGAAATATGTGATTCAAGAAGACTATAGAATAAAGAAGTAGTTTAAGAGGCGTATACGTATGGGAAACTCTTTTTTTCTTCTCACTGCTTAATTTTTTCCTCAGTTTTATCTCACAATTGGGGTACACTAAATTTGGTCCAGATAGTTTAGCTCTATGCTACAATCGCCTTAAAATCCTACAATGTATCTGTCCATAATTTTGGTGCAGATCCGAGAGCAATAACAGTGCAACAGATGTATAGAGCATTAGAACCACTCATTCTGGTACCATCCGACGAAAGGTTAGCATTTAGTGAGTAATTAATGTCTACAACTTCTCTAATATTTCTACTACTCTTCTGGAACTTTACACATATTATTATTTCACTGTGGCTGTCAGCTCAATAAAAATGAATCAAACTACCATGCCGATTTTGGTATCTCCCTTACAATGGGACCAGATAATTTTATGTCAAATGAACAGCTTATAAATTCAACATCTGTTTATACAAATTCAAGAATTTTAGTCCAGTAAAATAATTTTAAAGTTGTCGCGACTGTGATTGTCTTAATTTTTTTACAAAATGAATTCTTTGTGTTTTCGCATTAACAAAATACATTTTAAACAGATCTTTCCAACAATTCTATTCCACCGCGGGCATAAATATGCCATAACATTTGCTTTGCCACAGAGGCCATATTTTTGGATATATTTGTAACGCCAACAAAACACAGTTGGACATTAGTACTCTCAACAAAGTCACGCGTATAGTATCAAACTTCATGACAGTTATGACAAGATTCCTTAAAGATATTTAAATTTCTACTCTGTGGTTGCCGTTGTATTTTTGTGTCTCTGTTTGTAATTGTTAAGTCGTGATTGCAGTCATACATTCAAGTACATATATAAGTATAGCCTCAACAATCTGCGAGGGAGAGTAGTGTAAATTGAAAGACAATAAAACGGCTATTCGACCGACCGGCCAACCAGGGCCATCAACACCATCATTGACAGTAGGCGGGAATATTTGCTGTTGTGTCCCAGCGAGACTAAGTTTAGAGCTGTAGGGTATTCCATGAATGACTTCCTCTCTGTGTCCCTCCATTGTATTGACGGCGGGCGTTATGATTGCAGGCCAACTCATAGTAATGGCCACAATTGACAGTTGTAAAGGTCAGAGATGACATTTTGATTATTAATTGCTATTGAAAAGTTATTAAAACATGGCAACAGCGATCGGCGTTAAGTACACTAAAGAAGAGGTGGAAAGAGGAGTTGGAATGGAGTAAATATGTATGTATATTCTCGACAAAATCTTTGTGTTATTAATTGCATTGTTAAAGTAATTCGCATTGTCATTGGAGATCACATCAGTGGCGGGGCTAAATTCGAATTTAACAAGTAAGAAAGTTTCAGTCGGGTAAACCGACCAAGGTATACCCTTACTTTGTGAGTAATGTAATATGAAATATTACACGAAATATTCTGTAAATTTTTGTGGGTGGTACCAGAAGGGGTTTAACAAATACACCTACTTTTCCCTGAACCGTAGATTCTTTAAATACATAGCACTGTGCCGAATTATAAGCATTTTTGTGCACCGGTATATTCCAATTATTAGCTATTAAATTTTGGTATGATTCGGTCATATTGTGTGGAAGGTACAAAAAGGGGCGTGGTGATAACGCCCATTTTTCACAGGGCTATAGGTACATATAAAGCGTTTCACTGTGCAAAGTTTTGTTGTATTTTCGTGCATTGGTACTCACGCTGTAAGCTGATAAATTTTTGTACAAAATGGAATATTTATGTGGGAGGTACCGTAGGGGCGTGGCAAAAAGTCACTGGACTGTAGGCACTATAAAAGCATTACGCCGTACAAAAATTCAAGTATTTTTATGCACTGGTAAACTTCGCCCATTTTTTTCTCGAGGTGATAGCGACTAATAAACTAGTACTAAGTGTGGAATTTCTGAAGATTCGAATAAGTAGTATAGAAGTTAATTAAGAATAAATATTTCACTAACTGCTAAATATTGATATTGTGGGGAAGGTACTAGAAGGAGTGGACCAATATGGCCCATCTTCGAACTTAGCCGGAGATGGGAACAAAATTATCGCAAACCAAAACGGTTACTCCTTTCGAGAGTTATCGTGCGCACCAGCCGACAGATAGACGGACGTAATTCTGTAATTCCACACATAGTGACAGTTTATCTGTCGCTATCACTTTAAACAAGTAAAAGCGTTAAGTTCGGCCATGCCGAACCTTATATACCCTCCACCATGAATGAATAAACTCATTATACCAAAGCCGTACGATAATGAACTCGTACGAAAACGTAATCATTTCAGTGCAAATTTTGGTTTCTCTATCTCTCTTTGCTGTCATCTCGGCGAACACAAATGTCAGATCGAGTCACATTATTTTATTTGTCGACTGATAGAAACAATGACAAAATAAACATTATTAAAAGCAAAAAATAAGTAGATATTAATACAATTATGACAAAAACAATTAAATAATAATAAAATTGTGTACATATTTTAGCATAAAGAAGTCAATATTGGTTGCTCGCTAAGATGGAAAAAAATTATCAGTGCACAATGAGAGAGACGTGAGAGAGAGAGAAAGAAATGAGAGTCTTGGTGCAGTTCAGCTGACCACCCAGGGTTGCTTTTTTGGCCACAGCTAGTGTAAATAGTACAGAGATGTATTTTCTAAGGTCGACCATACAAAAATGTGTGCTTTTTTAGACCGGAACTTGTGAAATTATTGATCTGGCAATTACATTATTTTCCAATTGGTAAATTGCTATAGTCGTTGACGTAAGGCCAGACGAACGAACGATAGAACGTTAGAGAAACCAAATTCCGGACGAAAGTGAGTGACTGGTTTTCGTTCGCAGAGACTTCCGTTAGAAATACAGAAACAGGCCGTAAATAATGGTTAGTGGGCAAAAAAGGTACAGTGGGCAAAATGTGGTCAAGTGGCGGAGGTAGAGTGGGCACAGGAAAACAAAAAGTGTTAAATATGGTACAGTTAGAAAAAAGGGTTATATATGGCACAGTAGGATAAAAAAGGTTAACTATGGAACAATGGGGAAAAAATATATTAACTATGAAACAGTGGGACAAAAAGGATTAAATATGGTAAAGTGGGGCAAAAATATATTAAATATGGAGAAATTAGGGTTAAATATGGTACAGTGGGGAAAAAAGTGTTAGATATGGCACATTGAGACAGAGGTTAAATATGGTACAGTGAGGAACTAATATTTACATATTATAACGTTGAACAAATGGGTAAAAATATGGTGCAGTGAGGCATAAAGAGTTACCTATGAAACACTGGTCATGTGGTTCACTGGGGCAAAGGGGTTAAATGTGGCGCAAAAAAGGTTAACTATGGAACAGTGGGGCAAAAATGGTTAAATATTCTACAGTAGAAAAAAAGGTGTTAAATATAATTCAGTGGACCCAAAAAGGCTTAAATATGGTACAATGGGGAAAAAGCGCAAATACAGTGTCAAAAATATGGATGCCGGCAGAGAGGGTAACTCCTGGAAAATAAATATGAGATAAGAAAAGTTTTTAAAAATTTACGCTTTTAGTAGCAAAAGGTTAAAATTATGGTGAAGTTGGGGCAAGTAAAAATTGTTCATTATATTACAGAGGGGAAAAAAGTTAAATATGGTTGAATGGAGCAAAACGGTTAAACATGGTATGGTGAAGCAAACAAAATTATATACGGTAAAGTCTGGCAAAATGGTTAAATGTGGTAACTGGGGAATAAGGGTAATATATATAGTCCCAGATATGTATAAAATTTCGTATGTTGGAAGCACAGTGGAATAAAAAGTTTTAAATATGGTACAGTGGTGCATAAAGTGTTGGATGTGGTCCCAGAGTGTTGCTCTTACAACATAAACTATGGCTAAGAAATTTTTTGAAATAGGCACTTCTGTTTAAACCGTGGTGAAAAATAAGTTCAATAAGGTACGGTATGATAAAAAATTAAACATGGCACAGGTAAACTAGGGAAGACATATGATCCAAAAAATAGTTTTTCAACATTCATAGGTACAGTGGGGAAAGGGATAAATATTGTACCATGGTGTTAAGGTAACTCTTGGAACATAAAAAAGGAATGAAAGGGATATTCGTATTATATGGTATAAAAGTAATCAAGTCTACTTCATTTGCACCCTATGCAATCATGTAATTTTGGAAGAAAGAGGTAACCCTATTTTATAGAACCCTGAACAGAAAATACATAAAGGATGGTGACCGCGAAGCGCACCGGGTTAAAGCTAGTAAAATATACATGATTAAATTTCAGCCATGTCGCTTGAAAAACGTGGTCCCTAACGCGCCAAGAAGTCTAATCTCATAGTCTTTCATATGAGGCCCATATCAGAACATGCACCGATGTGCCCTATTTTCACTAAAGACGATTTAGTGCTATACTCCTAAAAGGTATAAATGCATAAATTACAGCCTGATCTATTGACAAATTTGACGTTATCGTCAAGGTGTCAAAACATGGACCCGTATGACCCAATTGAAATAGGGATTGACCCTAGTCCAAGAAATACCGCTGTACAAACATTCGTACATATTTGCGACATGCCCCTTGATCACAAGAATATGAGTATATGGGCAGAGAGACGTACTCTTTTTGATCGTTGCAAACAAAAACACAGTCATTATACCCTGTGTCGGGTAAAAATCGAACATATTGCTCTATGTTTTGATACACAGTGAAACCTCATAGTGGGTACGTCCCTACGCTGAATAAATGTCTGTCAATATAGGTATGTATAAGTATATATCAAACATACCAGGGAACTACAAAGCAGATGAACTTCAAGACTAGGATCTACCTCTACACTAATAGAAAAAGCTTCGTCATAACGATATTTTTTTTGTTTTCAAAAGTCAGCGAGCTTAAAAAATAATCATACCAATGAATTTGGTCGTCGCACTAACGAACTACTGTTTAAGAAACCATGTGTCCACCAACTCACAGTGCGAGGAATTAAAACAAAGGGAAATAATTCTGCATTTTCTTAACCAGGCAACCGATTGCGATACAACTTGGCACGATTGTAGAAGAGATATTAGAGAGTTTAAGTTTTAAGTTGGATCCCTATGGTATACAAGGGCGGAGCTACAGGGCCTCTAATTTGACCACCTCGGGTGAACAAAATCTTCAAGCACTTGTAGCTTTTTTCTTTGCCTTCTGATTCCAAAGATCGGCCTAAAAAAGGCTTTTTAAGCTCATATAGTTACCGAGATATTTGCAATTGAATTTATCTTTTTTTTCCCGATCCACACCTAGTATTTTGCAAGTATCGGATCAGAATATGCAACGATTTTTTAAGTAAACTTTTCTGAATTGGCAACAAAATTTTCTATAAGATATACCCAATGAGAAACCAGTAAGGAAAGACAGAAAGTCGGGCGGGGCCGACTATATAATACCCTACACCTACCTACCAATGCGAAAATGGGCATTGCGATAAGAATTTGGCAGTGTTCATACATGTAATAAGCAAACTCTCTCTGCCGATTTTCGTACTGATCGGATATAAAACACGGTTTCTACAGCGCGTACATGTCAAAGCGGGTGTAACATATATATTGGGACTATGTTAAAATCTGAACCAATTTCCCCGAATTTGGCAGTGTTCATACATGTAATAAGAAAACTCTCTCTGTTAAATTTCGTACTGATCGGATATAAAACATGATTTCTACAGCGCTTAAATGTTAAATCGGGTGAAACATATATATGGGGGCTATATCTAAATCTGAACCGATTTTCCCCGAATTTGGCAGTGTTCATACATGTAATAAGAAAACTCTCTCTGTTAAATTTCGTACGGATCGGATATAAAACACGATTTCTACAGCGCTTAAATGTTAAATCGGGTGAAACATATATATGGTGGCTATATCTAAATCTGAACCGATTTTCCCCGAATTTGGCAGTGTTTATTCATGTAATAAGAGAACTCTCTCTGCCAAATTTCGTACTGACCTGATTTAAACTACAGTTCCTACAGCGCTTACATGCCAAATCGGGTGAAACATATATATGGGAACTATATCCAAATCTGAACCGATTTTAACCAATTTCAATAGGGATCGTCCTTGGGCCAAAAAAGAGGACTATGCTAAATTTCATCACAATCGGACCAAAAATACGACCTGCACTTTGATTACAAGAATACATGGACAGACGGACAGACAGACGGGCAGACAGACAGACGGACATGGCTAAATCGACTCAGAAAGTGATTCTGAGTCGATCGGTATAATAAACAATGGGTCTATCTCTTCTCCTTTTAGGTGTTACAAACAAATGCACAAAGTCATAATACCATGTACCACAGTGTGGTGTAGGGTATAAAAAGTTATGGCAATTTGAAGATGTATTTTCAAAAAATATTTAGGGATTTGTGGGTTTGACTTTGGCGAATATAATGATTCGTGCATTCGATTTGTGATGTCAAGACCTACAAAATACAATATATTTCATTGAAATATGTTAACTTTTAAACATTTAATGGCATTATTAGGTTTCTGTCTGTATTTGAAGATTGATTTTTTTCCTGACCCTGTCCTAGCATTTTGTTAATATCAGTTTAGAATATAAATTGGTGTATTTGTCAAACGCCTTCTGGTACATCTCACACCAATTGACAGATTAATTAGTGTAACGTTATACATTACATTACTCACAAAGTGAGGGCATACCTTAGTCGGTATACCCGACTGAAACTTTCTTACTTGTTTAATATACTATGGGTAGTATAAGAGCATTACACTGTACCAAATTTCAAGTGTTTGTATGAGCAGGACTCGAAGTTATTAGTCGTTAAGTTTGTGTGCAAAATGGTACATTTGTGTGGAAGGTATCGAAGGGGGCGTGGTTATAACGCCCATTATATGGACTATATGTACTGTTAAGGCATTATACTCCAGACAACTTTAAGTATTTGTATGGATTGGAATTATAAGCCATTTACTTCTTGTTCAAAATGGTCCATTTGTATAGGAGGTACTAATAGGGGCGTGCCAATAACGCCCATTTTGTAGGTACTATAAAATCATTAAACTTCACAAAATTTCAACTATTTGTATGGACTGAAATCAAAGTTATAAGCCGTTAACTTTTTGTGAAAAATTGTCCATTTGTATGAGAGGTACCAAAAGGGGCGTGGCAACTTCGCCCATTTTTTTCTCCAATTACACCATTTTTACGAAAATTTATAATCTTGGCCGCAGTTTCGACAATCACAAAGCTAGAAAATATAACTTCAAATGGCCCCAACTGTTATCGAAATGTTTTTTTAGTTGCCAATTCAGGCAAGTTGACGTAAAAAAATCGGTGTATATTTTGCTTCACAAAATAATAGGTCAGGGCAAAAAAGATAATTTTCAATTGAAAATATCTCGGTAACTATATGAGCTAACTCTTAAGCGAACAAAAAGCCTTTTGTAGGCCTCGGCTTGTAGAATGCACACAAAATGTTTAGAAACAGACGAAAAAGGCGAAAGTTGCACGCGCTTGAACATTTTTTTCATCCTACGTGGCCAAATTTGAGGCTCCGCCCCTGTATATTAAAAGGAGCGCTAAAAACTTAAAACTTAAGCTCTCTAAAACCTCTCTGCAATAAAACGGTTGCCTGGTTGTTGCAGACTGTTGTCGGGTTGTACATTACAATTAAGGACAACTTTAAAACAATTGCTTTATTTCGCATATTTTTTAAGCTAAATGGTCAAATTAGTCATTGAGGATATGATACCTTACCGTTCCCTCGGCGATCTCCGAAATGGCTAAATACAATGAATGATGGACGTTTTCGTCCTATTGACGTACAAAAACATCACATGAACGAAGATTTACATTCCCAGTACGAAGATATATTGATGAAACTGCTTCGTCAGGATGACGAACGGTGTACCTTTGAGTGTAGTGACCTGTAAGCTACTTATGGCAACGGACAATAAGTTGTCAATAGCCAAGCTGAAGTGCATCCTCTAAACTGCAAACCCACTAATGCCCTATCTAGAGAGTGACTCAATTCCTTGCGAAATTACATTTGCAGAAGTTGTCCTGACGAAGAGGAAGTTGAATGGTCCATTTAGGCTGCGTCTATACGACTTCATTGTTGGAAAGGAAATACCTGCAGATTAACAGCCTGTTTCTGTAACTTAAAAATTTGCTTTCGTTCGCCTGCCAGATGACAAACAGCTGATTTGGGTTTCACTAACTACCATCACAACCAGAAGTCGTACGATAATGAACTCGTACGAAAACGTAATCATTTCAGTGCAAATTTTGGTTTCTCTATCTCTCTTTGCTGTCATCTCGGCGAACACAAATGTCAGATCGTGTCACATTATTTTATTTGTCGACTGATAGAAACAATGACAAAATAAACATTATTAAAAGCAAAAAATAAGAAGATATTAATATAATTATGGCAAAAACAATTAAATAATAATAAAATTGTGTACATATTTTAGCATAAAGAAGTCAATATTGGTTGCTCGCTAAGATGGAAAAAAATGAGAGAGACGTGAGAGAGAGAAAGAAATGAGAGTCTTGGTGCAGTTCAGCTGGCCACCCAGGGTTGCTTTTTTGGCCGCAGATAGTGTAAATAGTACAGAGATGTATTTGCTAAGGTCGGCCATACAAAAATGTGTGCTTTTTTAGACCGGAAGTTGTGAAATTATTGATCTGGCAATTACATTATTTTCCAATTGGTAAATTGCTAACGTCATTGACGTAAGGCCAGACGAACGAACGATAGAACGTTAGAGATACCAAATTCCGGACGAAAGTGAGTGACTGGTTTTCGTTCGCAGAGACTTTCGTTAGAAATACAGAAACAGGCCGTAAATCGGCATTGTGGGTGAGCCAACGTATATTCAATATACCTATTGAGCATGTAATAGACTCTACTTTTGGGACAATAAAGCGTACCAAGTGCAGCTGGTGAGAAATAAAAATTATTGTATCTACATTTAACATTTTTTAATCAGAGTTTAATTCACCCCTATTCCAATGAATCATTACGCTCCTGTTGGCAATTGTATGACTGGCAACTAAAGAAAATTTCCAACGTTCACAATAAAACTTATTAATAAATGCCGCCTTTAAGTTAAGTCTCCCAACGACAGAGAATATTGTGAAATATCAGACGGCTGTAGAGACAAGAGTCATTTAATACAGCGGTGATCGTTAATTACACCACTGCAATCACCATTTTGTAAACAAACGACGACGCTGTTATAAGAGGTTGGATCAATTGAGAAAAAAAACGTACTGCCTGTATTGTTCTTGTAGTGGCCAATAACAAACAATATTGGTTAGTTATCAAGCGAAGCCCTAAATGCATCGGTTTCCGCCTTCAGTTTCAAGATGCACGAGCTCTGCACCAACAATCTATTTAAACATTTGTCATTGTACTTACCAAATCTTTGGCTTTGGGTAATGCAGAAGATGGCTTACCTAGAAGAAAAACGAATTATTCATTAATTAAAAAAATTATTATCAGATCTTATTGAAAATGTTTTAATTGAATAATAGTTATAATAATTTATATGAACGGATTTCAGAAATTATGTAATTTAATGGTGATATTCTGTGGAAAATTCAACAGGCTTAAAAACAACGATAAATCAGTTCTCAATTAATTTATAAACTTAGAAACGTATTTTACGTAGGTAATTAGTTGTATAAAAAATCTCGGGAAAATGTGAAATAGCTAATTTGGTTTGAAATAAATAATTGTATGGTTAGTAGATAATTGTACACGCTGGAAAATAATCGCTTCTATAGAATATTGTCGCGAACATATTCTGCTTGAAACATAAACGAGTATATGTTTAGGGTATTCTACAAATATATTAGACACAAATACTCGCATTATGTTTGGAATGATGCTGTTCTAAACAAAACTATGATTCCATCATAATATATTTGTTATTTGGAACTAATATTTCGTAAACAAAGATTTATTTGTATTGAGGTATTTTGGCAAAATATCGATACCTTAATTTAAAAGCAAGATTTCAGTTTTTCTGAAATTTTACTTGTTTCAAAAATTCGATTAAAATTTGGGTAAGGACAAGTTGCTTTAATGAACTGATTGCATTAAACAATAGATGATTTGAATTATTTATAAATTAAAAATGAATGCTGCAAAACAAATGTTAATGCTGGTTATGAAATTTGTAACTATAAAATATAACACAAAATGGAAATTAAAAATGTCGTCAAAGTTTTATACAATTTTTGTCGTTCAATATTTTTACAAAGGATAGCAAAAGTGGATGGAAAAACAAAAAGCTGATATTATTCTTCTAATATCTATAATTTGTTTCGTATTACGCAAAACTCATCGAATTCGCGGAACAATCACTAGACATTCAGTCACTCAAATTGTATTCCTCACCAGGATTGTCAAAGTATAATAATAGGTTTTCGACAGAATCAAGAACTGCCAACTGCATGTGTGTTTGTGTGCGAGTGATATGTTGCTCTCCAATCCTGTGAGACATTAAAATTACCTCAGGTGACGTCAACGCAAATCTCCTTCGACGATCACGAGCAATTTTGCAAGTTGCTCGTTGCTGTCCTCTTGTCTCCGAGTGTTCTGTGCTGTCGTAGTTTCTTCATGGCTGTTGATCACTGGTCACTGGAACTATGGTTAAGTTATTATGATGCCAACAACGGTCAACCTTTAAGTCACATATCACCAGATCACAGACTCGACTCTCGGCTGACGGCTTTGTCGTTCATCTCCTTTAGCCACCAACGGTCGTCGGTCATTCAGCCGGCCAGCCAATGTCTTCTGCAGAGGGACACACAGAAACTTTTCAGGAAAATAAAGAGGAACAAAAACTACAGAGCAAAGCTGTCGTTGTTTAGAACCGATTTTAGTTATTTATTTTTCTTTTGTGCCAATTATATATTGGAGCACATGAGCGAGCTCTAAAGGTTGCGTTTGCACAGTGGGTCTAGGGTTAACATTTCGTGAATTATTGATTATTCAATAAATTCTATCTTTTGAATTTCCACACATAGTATTAGGTGTTTAGTCGCTAACACCTCAAGAAAAATGGGAGAAGTTTCCACGCCCCTTTTGGTACCAAATGGACCATTTGTACCAAAAGTAAACTGCTTATTGCTTTAATATCAGCTCATATAGATACTTGGAATTTTGTACAGTTTAATGCTTTTATAGTACCCAGAGTCAAGAGAAAAGTGGGCGTTTTTGTCACGCCCCTTTTGGTACCTCGCACACAAATTGGAAGGTACCAAAGTACATACTTCAAAGATATTAAATGCAATTTCAATTGATAATAATTTAATTAAAACAAAACAATTCATAAATTTACGAATATATTTTTGGGAGTGAAGATGAGGGGATTCTTAAGTCGGTTAATCCGACTGAACTTCATTACTTGTTTACATATTTTTAGATAGGTTTGTCGAATAATATAGTTTGGAATATTAAGAATTCAAAAATGTAATGTCAAATTTTCGATCACTTTTCAAGCATGACATTTCCATGATGAGTCCACCAACCATAAACCACAGCAAAAAGTGAATTTGTTTACCCCCACCATAGGATAGGGGGTATATTAATTTTGTCCTCTGTTTGTTATACCTATAAATAATGATCTGAGATCCCATAGAGTGTATATATTTTTAATCGTCGTAAAATTCTAAGATGATTTAGCGATGACCGTCTGTCCATCCGTCTATAGTAATCACTCTATAATCTACAATAATTGAGCCAGATGATTGAAATTTGGTATAGATACTTTTCATAGCAGCAGGTATTTTTGGATTGAAAATGGGCAATATCGGTTAATTTTTTTATATAGCATCTTCCCGAATTTACTTCTTAACGGCATAGAGACCACAATGTCAACTGATCGCGCTGAAAATAGGTAACTGGTCACACGAACAACGGTAGTCATAGGTGCATGTTTTGGTATAGCCCCCATACGAAGGTCCCTCTAAATTTGACTTCTTAACGCCAAAGAAAAACGCCTCAAATTTTAACGGATTGGGCAGAAATTTGGTATAATTAAAAAAATTCGCCCTCAATATGCACGATCAAGATATTAATTGGATAATTAATTGGCAATATTAAACTATCAAATTTTCCGCATAAGTGACCCTAATATCCGGGCATTACATGGACATGTATTGAGGGTGCAAGTAATATGTATATTTACTTATCATTAAGAATAGCCCCAACACACTGTGCGTTAAAATGGAATATTCTTAACCGAAGAAAACCAACCAAGGGGTGATGACCGTGATGATCATCGGCCATTAATCCATTTAAATTGGCTTACTCGTCCATTCGCATATTTACACGGTTTAGGCTACATACGAGTACATAGAAGAAAAAAAGACTCAATCTCAATGGAATGGCATCAAGATCGTCAACTGTCGCTGTATATAATTTGCCATTTTGCGTATTCCCCTGTGGAACTTGATATGTGTGGCATTTGCCTTTGCCATTGTTATTGGCTGCCATACAAATATGTTGAATATATCCCTCACTTGCTTCAAGAGCGACATAACTCAAAATTTTAAACGTTTGAGGTTGCCTTACAGAAATGCGAATTTTGCAAATGTCTATAAATTAATCTGTGTGAAATTTAGTTTATAACTAAACAACCATATTTCGAATTATTCCAGTATTTTTAAACATCTTTTTTCATGTTACATACTCGTATGCTTTGTGAGGACTTAAAGTTACACATCTTTTAAATTTTGAGTTATGTCACTCTTGAAGTGAGTGAGCGATATGGTCAGTTGGACGCTGAAGAGCTAAGGATGGGGAAAGAAAATTGTTTTTGTCTTTTATAAAAACCAAGCAGATCCTCAAAACGACACCTTTAAATTATTTCGAATTTTTTTTAATTTATAAAAAATATGCTTACGGCAACGCCCCTTCTGTCGGATCGTGACCATTTTATTTCAATGAAATATTTGCATTTATAATACTGGAGGAGTGTAGCAGCGATCATTGTTTAACCTATCGATTGAGCTTATATTACAAATAGTCTGCAATATTTTGACAATACCTATTAAACAGAAAATACTCCGAAGATTAAAAATCAAACTACTCGAACTTGTTGGCATGTAGAATTTCAAAGAGTCAATGCTCAAACTTGACTAAGGTCTTTTACGAATTTTTGGTGTACAATTTCCCATAATTAGATAGAACTTTATATTTCTTAAATTCTTTTCGAGAGTTATCGTGCTACCAGATAGACACGCGGGCGGACATAAACGCCTCTAACATTGTTCATTATTAACCGATTTTCAATCACTAAACGAATTTGGAAAGAAGACTTACTTTTTATCAGTCACTTGCAAACGGATTTTTGAGCTACTTTTTGTATTTTTTTCTTATGAAATATGCTATATATGCAAATTAATTAATCATGTGGTTATCTCTCAAAATGATTGGTAAAATCATTGCCTAAACAAGAAAATGTAGAAAAACTGTGCTTGTAAGACAAATAAACATATGTTTCTATATCATATACGAGTATACTATAAGTATTAAATAAACAACATATGTATCGTTCGAAAAGTCTAACTCTCTTCTTTCCAAACTCGTTGAGATATTGAAAATCAGTTAATAGTGAACAAAGTTATAGGTGTTCAATAACAAGAAAATCGGGTTTTACCCAAATTTCACAGAACAAACGTTGTTTTATTCGGCAAGACCTACAAGAAAAAAGTATCGAGGTTTTTGGTCTGTCGCACTGTATAAATGAAAACAACATGTCATTACTTTGACAGAGATGCAAAAGGTCAGACAATTTACGAAAAAAATAAGTATGCAGTTTCAACACCCGAAGTGTCTTCTTTGAAACCATTTTTATACCCTCACTTTAGTGATACGAGGGTATATATCATTTGCTACGGGCCAAAAGTGTAACACATCGAAGGAGTGACCTAAGACCCCAAGTATGTTCGGCGGATATTCGTTTTGGGTCATTTTTAGTCGAATGAGCAATGTCCGTCCGTCTGTCTGTCTGTTTGCTGGCTGGTGCGCACGATAGCTCTCGATTTATCTATCTCCGGTATTTTATTCATTATTCTGTTAGTCGTTATTTATTTACCGAAAGTAATGCTGGCGATAATGAGATATGATTATCTGATAATGCCTGTGGTAACGACATGTAATTACCAAAATTTTGATGGGTTATATTTATGTACTTGATTAGTAAGCGATTTGTCGTTAAATCAGTGGTTATGATGCTAAACTACGAAACCATGAGGTCGCGAGTTCAATCTCACCTCCCGGCACATGACGACAACAACCGATATCTACTCTCTTCTCCCAATTCTATGCTCTTCCAATGTTTCCACGCTTGATGGCGGTGAACAAGCAATAGCAACTCGGAAATATCCACTACCACAAAAAACACACACTCATAAAATTATTACACACCTTACTTTTGAATAATTGTAAGCGTGGGGGTAATTGGTTATTTTTCAGCTTCTTGTATGCTTGAGTGGAAGCAATTTCCTCCAATGACATGTATGTTCATGTAAAAATAATTCGAAGGTAGGCCATATTATAAGCAGTTTCTAGTTTCGAATTTAGCTTACCCGTCAGGTTATTTGGTAATGGGAAATTTTGCTGGGAATGCCTATTTGAATCTTGAATAAATTTTTTGAATTTGAATAAATCTATGGATAAATGTAGAAAATAGTGTCTTTTTGGTAGAAGTAAAATAATTTTATTTCAAAATCATGGTTGTATACCCTCACTGTTGTGAGCATCACCTAGAGAAAAATGGGCAAAGTTGGCATGCCAGTTTGGTACCTCACATACAAATTGACCATTTTGCACAAAAAGTTTAAAATGAAACTTATGAAAAATGTTATTTTTTAATGAAAAAAAATGTTTGGTTCCATAAAATAGTATGCCAAAATAGCATTCATCCGACGAAATATTACCTATGGTCAGAGGTCACTCCGTCGATACTACTTATTTTAATCCTCTGAAATTCTACACATAGTATTAGTTTATTAGTCACTATTACCACGAAAAAATGGGCGAAGATGCCACGCCCCCTTTGGTACCTTTCACACAAATGGACAATTTTGAACTTATAACTTATTAATAGCTTATAACTTTATTACCAGTGCATACAGAGACCTGAAATTTTGTACAGTGTAATGATTTAATAGTACCTACAATGCAGTGAAAAATTTGCATTATTGCCACTCTACTTTTGGTACCTCCCACACAGTTGGACCATTTTGTACCAAAAATTACCAGCTTATAACTTTATTACCAATACATACAAAGACCTGAAATTTTGTACAGTGTAATGGTTTAGTATTACCTACAATACCGTTTGGTACCTCCCACACAAATGGACCGTTTTGTACCAAAAGTTACCAGCTTATAATTTTAATACCAATGCATACACATACTTGAAATTTTGTACAGTGCCATGCTCTTATAGTACCTAGAGTCCAGAGACAAAAGGGCGTTAACACAGCTTTTAACTTTAATATCAGTGCATACAATTACTTGAAATTTCGTACAGTACAATGTTTTTATAGTACCTAGAGTCTAGAGAAAAGTGGCAGTTATTGGCACACCCCATTTTACTAATATTTTTTTGGGACTCAAGGTGAGGGGATTCATAAGTCGGTTTACCCGACTGAACTTTCTTACTTGTCTGTATTTTTTGTTTTTGTTTTTCGTGCTAGCAAAAGACAATAGAAATCAAATCAATATGTTTCTAATTTTTTCACGACTGTTACTAGGTTTTTACGTGAAAGAGATATTTCTAACATTTATAGCCACCATAATTGCCTTAAATTTAACGCTTATTCCGGCTCTAGTGGACTTATATTGCATAATATAGTCAAAATACTACAGATACCATCCATTAAAATAGAAACTAAAAAAAAAGATTTTAAAATAATTTTTATTTTATTAAATTGTAACCCTTATTCTACAAAAACCAAAAAAAATTTATAAGACTTGGGCACAAAAAAAATGTGCATAGTGAATTTAGTGATTTTTGAGATTGTTTTGAAAAAATCTAACATTAAAAGAAATTGCCGCCTTTTAGCTGATAAGGAACCAGATTAGATTATCGAACTACAGTTTCATCCACAAAAAAAACATACTAATCAAAAAATCATTATATTGAAAAAGTAAATGACAGAGATTGTTCTTTTGGGTAATAATACAGATTCCTACAAATTAAAAATGTCTAAATGGATCACACTATATTCATATTTAAAACAAGAAAGAAAATTTCAGACGGGTAAACCGACTAAAGTATACCCTCACTTTGTGAGTAATGTTATATGGAATATTACACGAACTAATGTGTCAGTTTGTGTGGGAGGTACGAGTACCAGAACAAATACACATATTTTTCGCTGAACTGTAGATACTTCAAATATATTGCATTGTACCGAATGGTAAGCGTTTTTACACGCAAAGCAAAAATTCGTTTCTACGAAACGAAATATTAGACAACTACAATTCTCGTTTGCCGGAACTGAAATATCGTTTGTTGTGACAGAAACATATTCTGACCAAAAGAAATTTCAGTCGTTGTAAACGAGAATTGTAGTTGTCTAAATTTTTGGTTTCGCAGAAACGAATTTTTTCTTTGCGTGTATGAGCTATTCAATTTTGGTAAGATTTGCCCATTTTTCACAAGGGTGTAGGTACTGTAAAAACATTGCACCGAGCAACATTTTGTAGTATTTTCGTGCATTGTCACTCACGCTATAAGCTGTTAACTTTTTGTACAAAATGTTACCTTTGTGTGGGAGATACTAAAAGGGTTCATTTATTCAATGGACTGTAGGCTCTATAAAAGCATTTTACCGTACAACGCTCTAAGTAACGGGTGATTCATCATGAGGTTTGATTTATAAAACACATAAATTTGAAAGTGAACTTAAAACATTTATTATCGGCTAGAAGAACAATTTATGGCATTTACTGTTTTAAAATGATATCATGTAAATGTCGACTATGACTACGTCTGAAGTAGTCCATTCGGAAGGGCGACTCATACGAGCATAGCAACTGGTATCTAGACTTTACATATCCCCAGAAAAAATATTTCAAAAGATATCGCACGATTTAGGTGGCCAATTTACCGTAGCAAAACGTGAAATTAAGTGCTCACAAAAAAAATTTCTCAACAAGATCTTTGTCTGACGCATTGCATGGCTCGCAGCGCCGTCTTGTTGAAACAAGAGACCATGCGCTTGAATTTCATGTAGCACATAGTCCTTTAACATGGTGCGATAACGGTTACCATTGATGTTAACATTCTGATTTTCCTTATATTTGAAGTAGTATGGACCAATGATTCCACCTGCCCATAAACCACACCATGCCATTGTTTTTAATGGCTATAATGGTAGCTCTTGGTACTCTGCGGGTTGCTCATCAGATTTTTGTTTATCAACGTATCCATTGAGCCAGAAATGTGCAAAATTTAACGATAAAACAATGGATTTTCATTAAGAGAAAAAAACATATTGAAAGTCAAACCTCACGATGAATCACCCGATATATGCATGTACTGTTATTGAAATTATAACCTGTTAATTTTTGGTGGAAAAGGGTTCATTTTGCCTGGGAGGTACTAAGAGGAGCGTGGGAAATTCGTCCGTTTTTCTGATAGTGGTAGCGACTAATAAAGTAAAACTATGTGTTGCATTTCAGAGATGGGGGAGGTCCCAGAAGTAGTGGATCAATATATCCCATCTTAAAACTTAGCCGGAAATAGCAAAGAATATTACTACATACCAAATTTGAAGTCAATCCGTTACTCCTTTCGAGTCTCGACAGATAGACCGACAGACGGACGGACATTGCTCAACTGATTTAAAATGACTCAAAACGGATTTCCACCGTACATAATTGGGGTCTTAGGTCAGTCCTTCGATATGTTACACTTTTGACCCCTAGGGAATGATATATACCTTAGTTCTACTAGAGTTAGGGTATAAAAATATTGGGTACACTTACTGCCATCCACACAATTTTCAACTGTAATTCGAAGAAATCATATTAAATTTCGAAGATGATCAACTTAAATTAAAAAATGTTATGATGAAAATATGCATTCTGTACTCTATTTTCTGAAAACGTATTATTTTTGTGAAAATAGAACTATCCTATAAGTCGAAATAACAATTCTGCAATTTTGTTAATACAATCTATAAGTATACTAGGTCTCCGATAACATAATTTTGACAATAGAAATGTTGAACATTTTGTAGACGATTACAAAACAATATATTTACAAAGAAATATTTTTTACAATTTAATGGCATTTTCTTCATGCAGTTGAAAACCAAAAACTTCATGTGAAATTCAGAATAATTCGAATTAAATAAAAAACACGACAATTTGAAATCCAAAGTATGGCATTAGGAATGTAAACGATTTTATTTAAAATTTTAATTTTAAATTTAAAAACATTTATATACAATTTAAAATTTTTGCTAAATTCGTTATTTAACTGGTTGTTTTTTGTTGCATTCCATTTTTTCAGCTCTTCTCTACAGCCACCAATTTGCTTAGTCTAATACAAAATAATTCTACGTGAACGAGATATTTCAAACATCTAGCCATCATAATTTCTTTAAACTTAACGCTTATTCTGTCTCTATCAGGTTATACTTCAAAATATAATCAAAATACTACTTCCTTGAAAAATAGAACTTGAAACAAAATGATTTAAAAAATTTGATTTTATAGAATATTACCCATTATTCTACATTCCATTTTTTCAGTTCTTCTCTACAGCCACTAATATGCATAGTCTAATACCAAAAAATTTTGATTCTGCATTACAAATAAATGATAGCGTAATATCATTACACATTTTTGTATTTTATGTCACGTCTTGTTATTATGGTAATTTCTGTAAGAAATTTTTGCAGTTCACATTTACTGAAATTCATACATTCTCTTAGTATTTTTTCTCAATCCCTATTTGAGTTCATTGAACAAAAAAATTCACTGCGAAACCAAAAAACAGGAAGCACATAAAACATAGTCAGCCATAAAAAATATATTATGAAATTATGGTTTGTAAACAAAGCAGGTAAAAGCCAATGATCTTCGACAAAAGTCTACCTAAATCCTTGCGAAAATTTGTACACCCGAAATTAAATCCCTGTTTCTTCTTAATCAACTCACGACACAGGGTTTTTGCAGGATTTCCCAGGTATTACCACAAAAGAGTTTTAATAAATTCCATGGATTTGTTGTGTGGCCAAAATCTGAGACAATTTCATTTAATCATATGCTAAACATATTTAATCTAGAACAGATATTAAATCTGTTGTAGTTTCGCGATTAAATACGAGTTGGTTGGGTTAAGCTTAATACACCAAATGTTGAAAAGCGATTGCGTTCGAGCGGATTTGTGGATTTGCTGTGGACGACAGACTGCTGATTGGTGGATTGATCGGTTGGACAGTTGTCCGTCCGTCTCACCGGCTGGACGGTCAAGTAATCTTATGATTAACTTGCAAAAGGTGAAACTTAATGTTAAGATTAAAGATTCTAAGTATGAATTAAAATTAACAATCTGCTATGGCATTAGCAGTACGACCAACAACACTTGTGCGAAATTGAAAAGAAAAATATTGTGGACCAATTTGAAGCAAAAAAAAACCTTTTTATGTGTAACAGCATTCCTTCATAATGACCATAATTATCGAAGTGGTAACACAAGCTTAGCCGTGTATTTGTATGTGTGCTCAATACTGTTGAACGTCACCTTAACAAAATTAACGAATCACATACTTTTAAAGGCAAAAACTAAAACAGAAAAATACTAATTATATCACAACGATAAGCCGGTTATTTTCCTTATAAAAAAACCGACATGATCATCCGTAAAATATCATACGCATGCGCACAATCATTTCGTTTCTTTTTCTCTCTCATACGTTGAAGTGTAATTACCTCCCGCATATTGAAACGGTTGTCATAGAGCATTTGTGTTGCGTACACTTGATTTTAAAACGGATACTCTACATTCAATTAAACGACCCATTTCATTGGAAATGCTATATGTAGCAGTCGGCATAATCATAATATATGTATATTCACCTTTCGCGTAACTTCATGTTTAGAAATATTATTTAATTGTATAGACTGTAACAGTTACATAGAATTTTTTGCATAGTTAGCTCTCTTACTTTTGCAAGGCATTTTGTGCACTTAAGTGAAAAATGCGCCAATTTACCCTCTTCTACTTCGAAGCTGTCTGTACTAAAATTGTTCCTGAATTTACTAACTCTTCCTTTACCCAGCAAACTTTGTGGATAAATACGATATATTTAAAAAAAACCAATGGATTGTCATTAAATAGTATTGCGGGGATCTATATTGATTTCTTAAAAGGAATCAAAAAATCCATCGATTTTTTGAGTTTTGGTATAGCATTATTTTTGGAGGGAGTTTTTCAGGGGCAAGGTGATGAGAGGGGTAATCGAACGTTTAGAGAGAAATACTTCTTGAAGTGTATCCTTTATTTTGTTCTTTGATATGGAACATTTATTTTGAAGCCTTCTATACTAAAATTGTGTTTGAATCTACTAACCTCATTGTTTACCCGAAAATTTGTGTGGCTACATATAGGGTGTCCAAAAAAAACCCAAACCCGTAACCGGTTTCTTAAAAAAATTCATTTTTGGTTAACCGAGAAAGCCGGTTTTTTCATGTCGGTTAACCGGCTTTTTTTATTTATTGTTTAAAACAAATATTAAAGTATTGATTTTTCTATTTTTCTACTTGTTGTGGATACAATTTATACAAGATGCAACAAATAACAACGATGAGGTGGATAATTCTGACAGTTGTTCGGAATATTCTGAAAGTTAATATGAATTCACTGATCTTGAAAATGATTTTGGCTTTATTCCTGATATCCATGATGTAATACATAAAGTCAGGAAGTACATCAAAGCATTCAATAAGTCGTCCATGAAGCACAGAACACGTTCAAGAACGGAAAGACAAATAGCTTCGACTTTCTTGCGATGTTAAATCCCGACAGAACAGCCAGATACCTCTGATTCGATATGTTATATTGATGAGTCAAATAATTTAATTTTGGATTTATGCCACACACCGAATCGAAAAACGAAAGGCAAGTAACATTTTTTGATGACTTTGCTTTTTTGAAAAGTTTAAGAAGAAAACGTGGAAGTTTAATGACTATCGGACTAATTTTGACTACATCAACGTTTGTGAGCTTTTTCAACGTCAAGTTACATAAACAATTAAAATAAAAATCGTTTAAAAATAATCATTGAAATTGTATTCTATTTTTAAGATATTATTATAAAAAAAACATTCTAAATGATTTATTTTTTTAAGGTAATTTCAGAAATATAATATATACTTTCTATTTACTAAAAAATTAAACCTGTAATAAACGAAATAATAACCTATTTTTGATTACTAATTTTTACTACAAATGGTTGTTAGTTGTTTTTTGTTTTACAATAAATATTTAATGCCATTTTAATCACTTTCGTATGTTATTTAAAAACCGGCCTAAAAGCCAACCGGTTTCGACAAAAAATAATAACCGAAAACCGGGTTTTAAAAAAAGTAATATTTCGGTTAAACCGGAAACCGCTACATATCTCGCGGTGTCACAGGAAAAAACCGTTAATGCCATTCGATTTAGCATGTCGAAATTATGCGGGGTAAGTTTTTTTCATCGACGATAAATTTTTAGAGTGCATTTGCTTGTGTTTAAGTTAGAATGTTCCTTTGAATTTCGTTTATGTCATTGATTTGTTTCGGTGCATATATTGGCCAATTTATCGGGCATACATACTCGTTAAAATCTGCCTACTCCTCATTACTACATCCTTGTAGTATTAGCTTTGCAGATTTTACCGAGTAACGATTCGTTTTCTTGTTCTTGACACTTGCTCCGCCACCTCTCTCCATCTTGGACCGTCGCTCGAATAAGTACATCTTGCTGTACAAATATATTTAAGGTAAATTTTCGTTACCATACACCAAACTTAGCAGCAAAAACAACAATAAACCTACAGGCACCTTGCCTATTATTATCACATGAAACTAATCGTGTTTTATTTGTATTTCTATTTCTCTAACTCTCTCTCTATTGACCCCTCTCGGAGTAAACGTAAACTCGTCGTTTGCTCCCCTACGCCCCCGCCGGCGTAATCATTGGTCGTATCGAGCCGGATTTGAGCTACCGCTGCCCTACATCGTCGTGGAATTGGTTTTTGCTGCTATTCGTCAAGGAAAACCTCCCTCACTCATCAACAAACCATCATTTTACAACAAAAACATCGGTACGTACATTCAGTAGGCTAGTGAGTGTCGCGAGTGTTTTTATTTATTTAAAATAAAACAAACGATTTTGGTCGGCTTTCGAAATCCCTATCGCGTTTTTTCGTTAAAATATACAGTCCACACCGTCGCTATTTCGTTGCTAAATAGCGTTAAAAATCATTCGGGAATAATTCTATTCCATATACAAAGCATTAATATTTTTAATATTTCGTTTCGGTTTGATTTGTTCGGTTTAAATTGTTAAAATAATTCCAAATCATTTCGGTCGTGCAGAGTGTAGTGCTTAGTGTCGCTCGTTTATACATTCGATTGTTTGTTTTGGTTTTCTACTGTCATTGCCTTCGGCTGCAAGAGCGCCCATTTAGTGTAACAATAACAACATATTCGAACGAGAACCTCTCCTCTTGCTACTCCCTTCACTCGTTGTTTGGGTCATACATAGTACATTGTTAATGTCGCCTTTGCTTGCCTCCGTTTAACCAAAATACTCGTACATACATTCAATCAACATTGCTCGAATGTGGTGCTTCGAACCTTATCGAACATAACTACTACATACGAGGTTGTATCGAACTTATTTCGATCTCATACCTACAGTGGGTTCTAGAAAAACGTGCTTTTAGTGGAAAATACAGTAAATATTTTTATCGTGATATTTTTTTAAATAGTGATAGAGGTACACTACACATAAATTTTTTTCGGTCTTATTTGACACCGTGTACCCTACATTCGGCCAATTCGACTTTTTTGAAATAAAAGTGTGATTTGTGATATTTTTGGTTTTCGATTCGGTTGATTGTCTTTTTCGCTGGGTTTTCGGCACATGATCAACGTGCACCCTACATTCAGTCAACTCGACATATAATCGATTTTTCGAATAGTTTGTTAATTATTGAAATTTTCGTTTTTGGTCATTTCATTTGTGTATATTTGGACACAAATGTACTATATTCGGTCGTTTTTGTAACACAATTGACTGATAAATTTCGTTATTGCAGAAAGAAAGTATTTTATCGAAATATTTTGAGTTTTCTATACACTGAGACAAATATATTGAATATTTTTGGGCATTTTCTCAAAATCTTGAACGATTTTCGTCATTTTTGAAATTATCTTTGCATTGTTTGAAGAATTTGTTCGTTTTTGGTCGTTTATTTTTGATTTGAGAATTTTGATTATTTACTTTTGATCTCATTTGGAGTTTTTCGATAAACCTTTGCTGTTTTTCGAACTTAATTTTTTGGAATCTTCCCACCTAGCGATATTTGATTGTCCTATTGTCCCTTTTCGAAATTTGTTTAGCGTTATCTTTGGAAGAACACTTCGTAAAAATGTCTCTTACTCCCCTTGACTTTTTCGTAAGAGCTTCGGATGCTCTAGTCAAGTTTGACACATATTTTCGTCTTCTAAAAGATGAGGATATAGATGTATATGGTCTTGAGGTTCGCAGTTCCGAGTTAAACAAACTGTGGACTGGCACCCAGGAAAAGTTCGAAAAGTGTATTGATTACTTGTCCTCTTCCAAAGACGCGGGGAAAGCGGACATCGACTCGGTGGACAGTAAATATGATGTGTCCCATCAAACTTATATGAATTGTCTGTCCGCTATCAACAGAAAATTGGTGCAGTTTAAAAATAGCTCTCGTAGGTTGTCCATCAATTCGACTAATAGTACCTCTGATGTTTCATTAGCACAACAAACTCTCGGGGACACACCAGATACAGACTTTTTGAACAATATGAGTACGTCGACACACACTTCTCGTGAAATCGGTACGCAAGTGGATTATCCGTCTACATCAAGTTTAGGTCCGCCTCTTAGCGACAGCGTACACAATCTTTCGTTACCGCCATGTGACATAGACGATTTTGAGGGCGATATCTTATCGTGGCCCACATTTCGAGACTTGTTTACCGCAGTCTATATTAACAACACTCGTTTAAGTGACATCGAGCGCTTGTGTCATTTGGTTGGTAAGACTAGTGGAGAAGCTCGCGAGATTGTCTCGAAATTTCCACTAGTAAATCGTAGTTTTGTTCTCGCGTGGAAAGCATTAAGTGATTCGTACGACAATCCTCGGCTTCTAGTACATAATCAATTGAAAATTCTGTTTTCCCTTCCGGTCCTTGAAAAAGAAACAAGTTCAGGATTGAAATCAATCCAGCGTGGCATAGATGGATGTCTATCGGCGATGTCCATTTATGAAATTTCGACTGATAATTGGGATCCGATAGTAGTGTTTATTTGCCTCCAACGGTTACCTAAACTTACACAAACGTTGTGGGAACAAAGAGTGAAGGATAAATCGTCTCATTCATCGTGGAAAGAGTTGGATGCCTTCTTGACTGAGAGAATTCGCACACTTATGTGCCTTCATGGTATGAGGGGAGATGAATCTCCAAAGCACTCAAATGCGAAGAAGATCCATGCTCGTACTAATGCAGCGTCTTCGGGATCTTGTCGTTCTTCTCCATCGGGTTGTATTCTTTGCCCTGATCAAAATCATAAAATTTACTCGTGCCCACGTTTTTTAAGTTCTACGCCTTCGGATCGATTCGCTATAGCCAAACGCCACCGTTTATGTGTAAATTGCCTGCGTAAAGGCCACGAAGTTAAAAATTGCGATAGCAGACGTCGTTGTCTGAAATGTAATCGGAATCATCATTCTTTGTTGCATCGTGACGAGCCCACTCCGAGTAATTCGACTCGATTGGCAAGCACAGCAAACGCGAATGTGCCTTCTGCTCCTCCACTTGAACATTTTGAACCATCCACATCGGCTGGATGTGCATCTCGCCAATCTTTCCATGTCGCGCAGAATAAACCTGTCATATTGGGAACAGCCATGTTGAATATCGTTCATCAAGGTGTTTCGTATTCTGCTAGGGCGTTAATTGACCCGGCTTCGGAAGCATCCTTTATTTCAGAGAGGGTTCAAACTCGATTGAATATTCCGATTCGTTCTACACTAGAGAATACTATTTCAGGAGTAAATGGGGCAATTTCGGCCTCATCAAGTAAAACATGTACTTTGAACATCGGCCCATCTTTTGATTCCTCTATTCGACTAGAGACCACTGCCATAGTCATTCCTTCCATTTCGGGAAACCTGCCTTCGTGTACGGTCACTTCTGACCTCAAAGCTCAGTTACCCAATATTCGTTTGGCTGACTCGAATTTGTTTGATTCTCGTCCAGTAGATATTTTGATAGGAGCTGACATATATCCTAAAATTATTCTAGAAGGTTTTCTTCGAAATTCGTCAGGATCGTTGCTCGCTCAAAATACTGTATTTGGTTGGGTAATTACTGGGACTCTTCCTACCTAACAAGTTCGTGCATTTTCGTCAAAAGCCAATATATCTTCAATTACTTGCCTTTCGTTCGTATTTATCGTTGCACCTACATACTTTAAATTCGCATCGTTTCTTTTTTTAATTTACATCGTATATTTGAACTTATTTGAAATCGAAATATTAATAGAAATTGTCGTGATCGGGTTTGTATGGACTGAAATAAACCAAACTGAAATCGCTTACATTTGTTATTCGTCGGAGTCTATATAAACTAACTCGCTTATATTTATACGCTCGCTAGGAAACTGAATTTGCGTTCCTTCCCAACTTATCTATATAATACATTTATTAATTTAAATATTAGTTCTAGTTGTAGATTTGTTCGTGCGTGGGAATCCCTAATGGCACTCACTCGTGGTCTCTAATGACCCGTCACAGGCTCCTTAAAGGTCCTGTCCTTTTGTGGGAGTCCTTGTGGCCCTCATTCGTGGTCTCTAATGACCCGTCACAGGCTCCCTAATGGTCCTGTCCTTTTGTGGGAGTTCTTGTGGCTCTCGCTCGGAGTCTCTAATGGCTCCGTCACAGGGTCCCTAATGGTCCTGTCCTATCGCGGGGTCCATAATGACCCATTCGTTTGCGGTCCCTAATGACCATTAATTTCGCGGCGTCCACAATAGCCTGTTCGTTTGAGGTCCCTCATGACCATTAATTTCGCGTGGTATATATATTTGTTGGTCCATCCGCTTGCGGTCCCTAATGACCTTTCCTTTTCGCGGGGTCCCTAATGACCCATCCGGTGGCGGTCCCTAATGACCATTCCATTCGCGGGGCCCATATATATATACTATATATACATACACACACATATATGTCTACATATCGAAAAAATTATGTACAAAAAAAAAAATATTAATTATACTTAGTTGCAGCATCCCCTCGATGTTGCAAGGTGGCCGGAATGTTTAAGTTAGAATGTTCCTTTGAATTTCGTTTATGTCATTGATTTGTTTCGGTGCATATATTGGCCAATTTATCGGGCATACATACTCGTTAAAATCTGCCTACTCCTCATTACTACATCCTTGTAGTATTAGCTTTGCAGATTTTACCGAGTAACGATTCGTTTTCTTGTTCTTGACACTTGCTCCGCCACCTCTCTCCATCTTGGACCGTCGCTCGAATAAGTACATCTTGCTGTACAAATATATTTAAGGTAAATTTTCGTTACCATACACCAAACTTAGCAGCAAAAACAACAATAAACCTACAGGCACCTTGCCTATTATTTTCACATGAAACTAATCGTGTTTTATTTATATTCTTATTCTCTTTCGTTGCAAATACTCTTTTGCTCCCCTACGCCCCCGCCGGCGTAAACAGCTTGCATAGTTGACGAGAAAACGAAAATAATTATTTTTCAGATATTATATACAACTGAAAAAATTGGGAAAATATCTCAATAGCTGTATGTTGAAAGTTATGTATGTATTATGCAAAAGAGTAGTCTGGTTTTAAAAAATTACGGCTCGTTAGAAAGTTCTTGACTTGAACCTAAAAGTACATATACTGTTGCTTATTGTTTTAAAAATTGATAATGCATTTGTTGCATATCGTTACCTTAATTCAGAAAAGGCCTAACCAACAATTTTTAACGTCGATGTCAATTTCTGTTAAAAAATTAGGCATTTTCTATCGGAAGATGATACGCCCTTTATAAGTTAGCTAACGATATAACGAATTATTTTTTAAGGGCTTTCGAATTTGATTTAAAAAAAACACACATAAAATTTAGAGAAATGTATGAAATTATTATTTGAGTCGATAGAGTGGTCTATATATGTCAATGCTTAAAGATGATTGCATGTAAATGTAGAACGCGGCGGCGGCTCACATGGTTCATACACTAGGTCCAATTTTGGCATACTCTCTCCAACATATCGGCCGGTATCTCACGAATAAATTATTCACTATTGGCATCCAGTGCGTCAACCGTTGCGGGCTTGCCTCTATAGACATCAGCCTTAACATATCCCCACAAAAAAATCTAAGAGCGTTATATCGCACGATCTAGGCCACCAATTCACCGGCCCTAAACGTGAAATAAACTGTTCACCGAAGTCAAAATTCAATAAAAATAAATAAAATTCAATAATCTGCATGCGTTTTCGTTTGCAAGTCGATTCATGGTTAAATTATAGACCAAACTGAACATGTTTGACAGTAACATTTTACAAGAAAACAGCTGAGCGTCCAAAAAGATCCCCCACACCCAAGACGCAAGCCATGTGGAGCGTATAAAAATATCTTTTTTTAGTTAAAAACGGTAAAAAATTAATTAATGTAAACATTCTTATGCAAACTATAATAGTTTTAAGCAATCTGATTGCAAATGTTATTTTAACTTAGAAGAAATTTAAAAAAACAGCCTATTACAGTCTTTACAAATTTGAGACATGGAAAGGCTTATAACTCAAAAAGTACAATACAAGAATCGGTTGAGAGAAAGACTAGAGGTATCCCTCAAAGAGTAGATTAACTGGGTATAACTACCATATGGCCAGACCGTCTAGTATCGGAGATATATGGGTACTCAGATATCGGTTATATATACAGAATTATGCCACGCCGATAACTGGAAAACAAGTATACATAAATAAACCACAAGTAGCTGACAGTGAGAGTATAAACTGAATTAAACTACAAAGGTTTAGCTCATCTTTGTTCTGAAATATAAGTTTACTAAAATATCGGCTATACATATATATATAACGATACCTCCATTCTAAAACATGCTAAGCCGGCTTAGCATGTTTTTAGGGAGACTGCGTTTTTAATTTCTAAGTATACCACTCTGAATCTAATTCAGTCAAAGTTTGGTGTTTGTCCGTCAACGCAATCAAAAGTTTTTCACAAAACAGTACAGGCCGTTCGATTTTTATCACGTTCCATACATATTTAAAAAAATTCATTAAACTTTGATCGCTTCTCTTGAAAAACTACTTTTTTATACCCTCTGTCATAGGATGGAGGTATATTTATTTTGTCCCTCCGTTTGTAACAACACTAAATATTGATCTGGACCCCATAAAGAATATATATTATTAATCGTCGTAAAATTCTAAGACTTTAGCCATGTCCGTCCGTCTGTCAGTCAGTTGTAATCACGCTACAATCTGTAATACTTGAGCTATGTAGCTGAAATTTTGTACATATACTTCTTATATCTGCAGGAATGTTGGGATTGAAATGGGCAATATCGGTCTTTCTTTTGATATAGACCCCATATATAGCGTCTTTCCGATTTAACTTCTTAACGTCACAGATTCCACAAATCTCAACTGATCGACCTGGAAATTGGTAGCTGGGGTTTCTTTATACCCGGAATCCTTCACACAAACAACGGTAGTCATAGGTTCATGTTTTGATATAGTCCCCATACCATTTTAAATGTTGATAAAATGTCTTTATAGTTTTAAACGTATAATCTTGCATGATGACTTGGAGTAAATATAAATTAAAGACTAGTGCTTTAAAACAAAAGATATTGCTACTTATATCATTTTTAATTGTAAATGTAAAGACTAGTGCTTTAAAACAAAAGATATTGCTACTTATGTCATTTTTAATTGTATGAAAAATTAAAAACCTGCAACGTTTGAGAAAGTTTTTTTAAGCAAAACATTTTTGTAGAAATTCCTAGACAATAATTTTATTTGTATGTAAACATATATTTTGTTTGAGAAAATAAGTCTGCAAATATACTTTACTGTAATATATTAATATATTAATTAAACAAATCTTTTTGATTTTAAAAATAAAAAAATTTTGCTCAGAAATATATAATATTTAAAAATTTGTTTTCCAGACATATTTTTGTTCGATATAAACATATCATGCCCCGTGTATGAAACCACTGCTTTATAAAAATGTAGAATTTTTTATTAATTTTCTTTTTATAATTATACACAATGTGATGATTACACAGTGTGACAGTCCAAAAACCGCGATATAATTTTTCTTGTAGGTCTTGGCGAGTAAAACAACATTGAATTCGTGAAATTGCCGGACACCCCCAAAATCCGGATTCACCGGTAAAAAAAACGATTTTCTTGCCTTTTTGCACGTAAACGCCTATCACTTTGTTAAATATTAATCGATGTCCAATCTCTAAACGGATCTGGAAGGAAGAGACTTAGACATTTCGAACGATATATATTTTGTTTTTATTTAAAAATTTAGGAATATATATTTTTATTTGTCCTACAAACATTTTTTTTGGCATTTCCTAGTTTAGGCAATGTTTTTACGTACCAATTATTTTGTAAGATGTCTGCACGATTAATTGATTTAGATATATAGAATATTTTGTAAGCAAAAAAAAAACTAATTGTGTACATAAATACTAGTTTTTTAAATAAAATATTTTTTGTTTTATAAATATCATATGCATACTAACATACTGAAAAATGTTTATCCTTTTATCCATTTTACTCATTTGGGATTTTCGACGGAGATTATCTTAAAACAAGTGAAAAAAAGAGTTTTTGTTGATTTCGAGTTATACCTAAATTAAAATGACAAGAAGCAATAGTATTTGTTTTAAGGCAATAATTTTTAATTCTATTTATTCCAATAATTTTTAATTCTATTAAGATAATATGATGGAATTTTACAAACTGTAAAAATTAGTTGACATTAACTTTCGACAGAAGCAGGATCGTTTACTTTGTTTTGTTTTCCAATAAATGTAATTATTTTTCACTTTGTTAATATTTCTGTAAAAGATTGTAATTTATGTCTCTTTGTTTAGTGTAACCCTTGAAAATGATCAACGAAGTCGGTCGAAATATATGGAAAATAAAAATTTTAAAAATAAAAAAATATATTCGTAATTAATTTGTTTTATTTATGACCTCAAGCCAACAAAAACGAATATATAATCAATTATAAAGGTCAGCGATACACAGTAATAATAATTTCCGAAAAAATTAACGTTGAATTACTGAAATACATACAATTTGTCATAAAATTAAGGTATATATATATATATTTTATTTTCTAAATACTTAAATGCAAATAATTATTTGTTTTGTAAATAATAGACCCAAATACAAAAGATTAGAACGATAACAAAGATTTGTTTAGAACAGATGTGCCAGATATAATATATATAATTAAAGTGTATCCTAAACATTTGTATATTTCAAGCCGAGTATGTTTGGGACAAGAAACTAGAGAAGCGATTTTTTTAGTATGTTATTTTTTTTTAATATGTTTGCAGCAAATATATAGTGACGGAGAAAAAAAAAACGTTTGACAAAAACAAAATAAAAAATATTTAATACATATTTGAATACCAAAAAAAATTCTCGAATATCTCTTTTATCATTCTTTTTGGAAGCTCGATTCAGATTATCTTAAAAAACGGAGAACAATTTAAATAAATTACAGTATTTTTTTCCGACTTGGAGAAAAAAGTTAATATTCTCAACGTTAATGTTACCATCAAATATACTACAATATTCTTAGGGTACTTTCGAAACTGTCATTATTATTTAAGTCTGTCGCTTTTACTTGCACCGTTGACGTTTCGTACAGTGTAATATATATATTATAGTACCCCAGTGCATTGAAAAATGGGCATTATTGCCACGCTCTTTTTGGTAATTCCCGCACAAAATGGCCAAAATAAAAATATTAAACTTTTTTGCATTCATCCTACTTTTACTTTAAATGTTTCATAACTTATATTTTTACACATAGATTTTCAAGTTGACTTTGTTTTCTTCGTTGAAATGCTGGCTTTTAAAAATATTTTTTAGAAAAAAAATCAACGCTTTTTTTAATATTTTTATGGACTTTGTCGTAGTGGTAGTGTTCTTTTGAACAGAACACACACAGAATACACTACGTTTAGAGTTGTCTGATTTTTTGTGACTACACAGTTAAAATCTTTTGATTAAATCCAACGGTGAAAAAATGTCATGAAGAAGTGTTATAAATATGGCAACGCTAGCAATTATTCGGAAGCATCTCGAAATAAATATGAATTGCGGTGTCCATCATAACTCGGTGATGGATTATCTTAAATCAAAAAAACGAAAATTCGGGGGGTTTTTCGAAATTTCTATTTTAAAATTTTTAGGAGCACTTTCAAGTGAAAAACGCGATTTTTGCACAAAAAAAAATACTAACTTGTTATTGTAAAATAAAAAAATATTAACAAATTTTAAAAAATCTGTCGGTGTAGTAGTTTTGAAGTTATGATGGACACCAACATTGAAAACGTGGGTTGTGGAAAAAATGCTTTGAAGTTTTTTTTGATGTAGACTGCTGTATTTTCGTTAGTTTTGCTCCGATTCAGCTGAAGTTTTCACACAATAATTTTAAGAGGTTCTCCATTTAAAAAATAAAATAAACAGAAATTCCACACAAAAAACTTGTCAAGCGTTACCGATCATTCAGAAATG
The DNA here is from genome assembly GCA_963930755.1 of Eudasyphora cyanicolor. Lineage (NCBI taxonomy): Eukaryota > Metazoa > Arthropoda > Insecta > Diptera > Muscidae > Eudasyphora > Eudasyphora cyanicolor. The sequence continues at coordinate 166,890,092 of OZ005736.1, read as the reverse complement.
TAAATATTGGTACTATGTATTACATTCAATATGTGGATTTCTTGTCAAGTGAGTCAATTTTTAAAAAACGATGATTTGTGCGGTTCTTCCGCCGAGAACAGTACACAAACACATTCCTCACAAAAGTACAGAATACACAAAAAATTTTTAATGTTCGTGTTCACGAACACAAACAGGGTACCGTACACTAACCGCTGATTTGAGACCAACTAACAGTCTTCGAGCAGAATGTTCTAATTTGCTTTGTCGTTCTGATGATTTTTTTATGTCATAAATCAGCTGTTTTTCTAAGCATGTAAAGGCGATGAATCCTATAGTTAAAATTTAACAAGAGAGACAAAATACTTCCTAGGGATATTACTTATGGTATATTGACGTAACGATTTACGATTCATTTGTTTAAGATGACGAAGTGTGAATTTTAAGATTTTTTGTTTCTAAATCGATGTAATAAAGGGTCCGCCAAATAACTTTTTTTTTGAAAACATCGCGCAAAACATCGAGTTTAGCTTCGGCTGTGTGGCACGTAGCGCCGTCCTGTTGAAACCAAATGTTGCCAATATCCTCCCCTTCAATTTTTGTGAACAAAAATTCGTTCAACATGGCCCGATAACGATCGCCATTGACTGTAACGGCCACTTGCTCATTTTCGAAGAAAAATTGCCCAATTATGCCTCTGGACCAAAATCCGCACCAAACAGTGATTCGTTTTGGATGTATCGGCTTTTCAATGTATGCGTGCGGGTTTTCTGTGCCCCAAATGCGACAATTTTGCTTGTTTACATTCCCGCCAAGATCAAAATGAGCTTCATCTGAAAATATTATTTTTTTTGGCAAAATCGGCATCTTCTGTAAGTCGATCGCAGGCCCACTTGTTCAAGCGTATACACAACCACATTCGTTCAGCGGAAGCATAAAACTAATTATCTGTCATAAAAATAAAAATAAATTCTCTTGACGGTGATGCCTTCGTGTTCCGATGGAGCGCGGTTCCCCAATCGTCCGACTGTCCGTCCGTTGGTCTTGGCCAAAGTCGACCACACCAAAAATGGTGAAAATCTCCCCCAAGTACTCACAACAGGTGGTGCGGTGAGGGGAAAACGTCATGTCCGACCATCAAAACGGAAGCACAATGAGCATCGTGTAGCGCTCAGAGTTTTGACGAAGTTGGAGGCTGTTGAGGTTTCGGCTCTTACCGAAAAACAAAAAGAGTCACTTACCTGGGCTAAAGGCGTCATAGATGCTTCTAAGGCCAATGAGTCGGCTGAAAGAGCCACAAATTCAGCTGTGTTAACGGCTAATAAAGTAAAACGAATCAGATCACCTGATGAAACCCTGCCTTCGAAAAAGGCAAGAGGCCCTAATGTCACCATCAACAGGACACTCACCAAGCCCTTCAATGAAGTGGCGAAGGAGAGTCTAGTGATGGCTGTTATAGACAGAAGTAGCGAGGATGGATCCATCTTCAAGGACAAATGGAGTCATGTACAATCAGCCATTATGGCTCATTACCTCGATGTCCGTAGAGAAATGCCGGGCAAACCACCAATCTGCAACGATGCAGGATGGAATCAGGGGAGAGTAAAGCTCTTATATTTCGGTGATGCCAGATCAGTAGACCTATATAAGGCTGCTCTGAGTCGAGCGGGTGAGGTGCGAAAAAAACAACATCCCTAGTCACCCTAGAGCCATCACCTGGGTTACAGAAGAGCCCTCCAACCCGTCTGACATCTTAGAAATAACAAAATCCTGGTCTGCCGGCCCATAATTGGAGAATCAGCAAGGTGGGTGAGGCGGATGGTAAAAAGCGGCAGGTCAATCTTATCCTAAACGCTGAATCCACCTCCCATATACAAAGTGCGAGTGCAACCCTACAATATGGCTTCGAGACTATAGTCTTGAAGATATACAAGCAGGATATAGCTCCCACTGTAGAAGGTGAGTCGTCCACCATGGAACTTTCTGGAAGTGCGGAGGTACCCACGCCTATTATTTCTGGTGACTCCAACTCTAACAGAAGATCTGTAACGTCCTTCTCTGAGGACAAAAGCTCTACTTCGGACACAGAGAGGCTGAGGGGAGTCTCCGGACTCTTTGACGCATCTGGCGGGGACATGCTTCTCGACGATACGGTCGAAGAGTTCGATAACACCCTTGTCGGGGTGGATGTTAATCTGTCAATTACCAATGATGGTAAGAATTCTACAGATTAACCTCCATCACGCCAAAGCAGCCTCAGCGGCTCTATTGCTGCGCCTGTCCACAGGCGCAGTAGACATCGTCCTGATACAGGAGCCCTGCATAGTGGGAGGAAGGGTGTGCGGTATTAGGACACGCAACTTTAAACTGCTTGTGGCCAACTGTGAAGGCACTCCAAGAACCTGCATTTTGGCCAGGAAAGATCTAAGTATCTTTCTCCTGGCTAATTTAAGTGGTAAAGACCAAACAGCTGCTAGCCTGGAGATCGGTAATCGCATATATTGGGTGGTCTCCAGCTACTTGCCTTATGAATCTGTAGTACCGACTGCTCTATTCAGGGAAGTAGTAGAAGAAGCAACGTCTGACGAGCTCGAGCTGATTATTGGTGCAGACACGAACGCTCATCATACTATCTGGGGTAGTACGGATATAAACAATAGGGGTGATTCGCTTATTGACTTTATTCTAACTACCAACCTTAGTATTTGTAACATAGGTAATAAACCGACCATTACAATTAAAGACAGACAAGAAGTACAAAATTATTGGGTGGAATGTACTGGACGACCACTCATTCTCAGATCACCATTATATTGAGTTCAAACTCGCAGAAAAAGCGCCTGCCGTCCACAGAAATGTAAGGAAGACAAAGTGGCACCTGTATGAGAATAATTTCAAGAAAGTCCTCAACTCTAAACTTCTGTACGAACCGAATGACAAAGCCGGTCTGGATAATCTGGTCGATCATATCACCATATCATTCAATAGATCCCTTGAAGAAGCCTGTCCAAAAACAAGGTACAAGGGTAAAACTAAACCCCAATGGTGGACTTCTGAGCTAACGGCTATGAAAAAGACCTGCAACAAGCTCTTCAATAATGCTAAATCTACTGGGGTCGCTAATGATTGGGATGCCTATAAAGAGCAACTCAAGATCTATAAGAAGGAGCTTAGAAAGGTGCAAAGGCGCTCTTGGTATACCTTCTGTGGTGAAGTGGAAAAGGTCTCCGATGCCGCTAGGCTGAGGAAGATATTATCTGCTTCACCCTGTACAGTGGGATATTTACAGGATGAGGCAAATAACTGGACCAAAAACAGCGAGCAGTCGCTCAATGGCGCACAAATGTCCCGCTTTTATTCGCGATAAGGATGAAGTTCAAGGACCGCATGAAGTGTGCTTCTTGTGCGTTTGAGTCCTTCGCTATTCCTACACTTTAAAAGTTACGAGCGAGTTTTATTACCGCTCTTTAAGTATCGTTAAGTTCTTAGATAGGTGGAAGAATTCGAGGACTAAGAATTAATTTGGCATCATGTGACAAGACAGAACGACCCTATATGTGGTATTGCTAAAAAATAGCAACTTTTTATGGGAAAACGCAATGTCTTTTCAGTTTCGTTGATTCATTCTAACAATGAAAAATGGCTTATGATTATATGTGGAACATCAATTGAATTTTCAAATCATAAGCTCGTGTTGTAAAAATGAGTCAACGTGCCACTCGACCAAGAAGATTTCATTTGTCGAGGTCTCATCTCATCTTCGTCAACAACAAATCAAACCAAAAAAATACTGGATGAAAGTATCTGTAACATAGTTAAAATGTGTCCGAAATACGAACGTACTACGTATACGCGGATATGTGAGTCTGTGCATTTTGGCCTTCGGCTGAATTATGATCGTTTGTCATGCGCCGCAAAGTCTCAAATCTCTGTTGCGGTCGAGACAACGATTTACGCGTTAAAGCGGGATTTACGAGAATGTGAACTGTATGATTTTTTGACTACATTATTGTTTCTTGTTCCGTCTGATGATTGTTTTGAGTATCTGGATCTGTTATTTAAGATGGGGTAAGGAGGGCTTAATTAACGTGTCGCCGCATTTTCGGGGAGTTGCGTGTGCCAAAGGCAATATGTGTTTTTCTCTGGTCTTCTTAATATTCTTTCAAAAACAAATTGCTTTGCTTTGGGGTGACAAAAAGGAATACAAAATCAAATTTCCAAAAATCCCACGATGAGTCATGGGAATGCACCGAATAGTGAATACATGATCATTTATCAAGTACGTTGTTTGTGGAGGGAAATATTTCAAACTTTACATGCTAGGATTCTAATCAGTATGAAATAAATATGCTGAATGTCAAGAATGTCATCGCTGGTCAATCTTAATATCCTACCTGCAGATCTATACCTATGATACACTTAATTTTACTAAAAATTCTCACAATAAAATTGTGTTATGTTGTTCAACGTTTTTATAATGTTTCCAAAGTAAAATTCTTTCCGATTTGACTTCTGTAGGGGAAAGAACAATATTTTTGCAGCTGATCAGGATGAAACCATTCACATTGCATTTCACTTTTACCTTTAAACCTGGGATGTGGAGTCTGAGAAATTTCCCCGGAGTCGGAGTCGAAAAATTATGGTCGACTTTGACATAACTTGTGCAAAATGCACCATTTATGTGATAGAACTTTTACACTAAAAAAAATTGGGAAACAAGTATTGTATAAAAGAAGATTAAAACATTCAAAGTTTTTAACCCAACATTTTTGTATATCCAAAATAGTCAACCAAATAATCGAGTTTTTATGATTTAGTACAGCTCTGCTTACACTATGCAACAACACTTTTGTCGAAGGGCTTTGCATAACATTTTCTGGTTTAATAAGGAGCCATAAATACGAAAAATGTATTTAAAAAATTTGTATAATATTTTTTTTAATTTTTCTATAAAATTTTTATTTTCCTGGAAGGTGCCTTTAGTATTTGGGACATTTTTTTTTATGTATATGCTCGATAAAGCGGGGATATACAATAAATTAAAGGAAATTAAGAGTGGTAAAAGAAGTTTAGTAACTGACGTTAAAATAATTTGATTTCTTCTTCAAAAAAAATTGATTTTTTTTTATAAAAAAAAATGATTCTCCATTAAAAAATATGATTTTTTTTCAAAAAAATTTTTTTTTCTTTCAAAAAATTTTTATTTTTTTTCAAAAAAGTTTTATGCTGGCACGAAAACACGACAAAAAAAATAGATAAAAAAATCGCAAAAAATGTTTTGTAACAATTTTTGTGAGCTAATATCTATAGTAGATAATGTAGTTTATAGACAGCTACTCAGATAAAACATTATGCATCTGATAAAACTTTGAAGGTCATTGGCCTTTAGTCCGAAATCAATGACCTTTAATTGGGGTCATTGCCCCTTAATCCTGGGTCAGTGACCTTTAATCGGAGGTCTTTGACTTTAATATGGGTCAATAAAAATTAATCCTGGGTCAATGACCTTTAATGGGGTCATTACCCTTTAATCAGCGTTCTTTGACTTTTAATCTGAAGCCATTGACATTTTTCCGGGGTCAATGACCTTTAATCCAAGGTCGTAGATCTTTAACCCAGGGTCACTGAAATTTAATCCGAGAAATTTGATCTTTAATCTGATGTATATGACCTTTAATAGGGGTCAATGACCCTTAATCGGTGTCAATAACTTTTAATCCGAGGACATTGACCTTTAATCCGGGGACATTGGCCTTTAATGCGGGGACAATGACATTTAATACGGGTTCAATGCCCTTTAATATGGGTCAATGCCCTTTAATCGGGGTCATTATCCATCAATCCGAGGTCATGGATAAAATCCGGGGTCATTGACCCTTAATCCGGTGTCATTGAACTTTTATCCGAGCTCATTGACCTTTAATCCGGAGTCATTAACTTTTAATACGGGGCCAACGATCTTTAATCTGGGGCCAATGACCTTTAATCCGTGTATATTAACCTTTAATCCGGGTATATTGACCTAATTAATCCGGGGTCAATGACATTTAATATGCGGAAACTTCTTTTGTCTGTGGGAACCGACCCATACAAGTGCCACACTTAGAAATACTACAGCTAGACCCACCTTAAATTATACTGATCGATATAGAAACACACGCTGTGTTTGTTTAACCATGCCTGTCCATCTTAAGTTGTTGTTAAATACCGGTCGCTATTTCAATCCGATATTTCTGCGATGTGGCCATAAGAGCTATTTCACACAAGGGAACACCTCTATTGAAATTGGTTAAAATTGGCTCAGATCTAGATATAGCCCCCATATATATGTATGTTTCTTTCGATTTGACCTTTAAGCGCTTCATATGCAGTATTTTACATCCATTTTTTTATTTTTTTAATTTAGCAGCGTAAAGTTTCTTCATCAAAGGACACACATTTCTGAGAAAATCCATTTCAGATTTAGATATAGCCTCCAGATATGTTCCTTCCGATTTGGCGTTTTAGCGCTATAGAAATTACGGTGGATGTCATATCGTCCAGGCACATAATGTCCGTGGATGTTGTGACACTGAAAAAAATGTCATAAGTTCCATTGCCATTGACACACTTTCAAGGGTGTCATAATGATATAAAACAAATGGAATAGACCATTTAGTTTTTAAATGAGCATTGAAGACATCTTTGTAATTATCGAAACGAAATCATCGAAACGGCTACGCAGACCAACGTAACAACAAGTCCATAGACCTTGTGACAGTTTTACAAGTGTCTCAAAGACGATGGACCTTATGACACTATTTTTGAGGGCATAATATCCATGGACGTTCTGACATTGGACGTTGTGACATGCCACCGAAGTTAAGTATGGTTCTTCTATTATAGTGTGTAATTCATTCAAATCCAAGAACAATTTTCTTGTAGTTGCAACATCAGAAGAGGAGTCATTTAAATTATATTTTCTGAGCAATATGTCACTGCGATCAATCACTTAATCATTGACACTTCCATCTAATTGAATACTTCTTTTTTAATTTTGACATACATGCCGTAACGGCTTTAGCTTAAAATTAAAAATTTAATCGCTGACGAATTTTTGTACAGACATTCTGCAGTTTGTAGATACACCGACAGATCGACGGTCGGACAATCACAGGCAAAAGGTTAATGAATATTATGTTCCGATGTCTACCGACAACGACTCCCATTACAGCTTCCGACAGAGCATCTGTTTAACCCAAACCAGAAACCGAAAGGCTGCCATCCCATTCCATAGCAAAGTACCTACCAAAATGCAGCCACCATCCTCACAAAAGTTCACATACTCATACAATTTCTCTCAACAGATACTACTAGAATGGATGGATGGATGCACTGGCTGGGTTGGATACGTATATAGCTGGTGGATGTTATGACCAAAAAATACACCACAAAAATAAAAACAACAACAAAAAATATGTATTATTACTGCCGAGTGTAGGCGTAATTGTTTTTACGATTATGTTACCGCATTAAACAAATAATAGCACAAGACTGACTTGACTAACTCCTCGCCGGTGCGATTCCGACTGTTGTTGGCTAAGAAGTCTGTTTATGTGCCAGTACTGTGCCGTTGTTGCACCAACTGTGTGGAGCCGGTGTTCAACGCTCCACAGAGGAGTGTAGAGCGCAGAGGCGAAGCTTAAAATTCGGCATCCTTCTTCAGTAGTACTATGCGGTGGCAGGTAGGTATGTGGTAGTAGTAGTCGCTTGTTCACTGTTCCTCGTTTTTGATGTTCGAGGCTGCAGTAGTAGTGGCAGTGGTAGTAAATTTCAAGACGCACCCTTTGAAACCCACACCATTTTCGCATTGGGAGCCATGCATCCACATCCATCCGACCATACTCCATACATAAACCAGTACATTTATTCATTCACAAAAGTTTTAGGTTTTTCTGCAGTTCGTTGGGAGATGCGCAAATGCAATGAGCGCATTTTTCAATTTTATGCTAATTAGCATGGAATAAACCTGGGATCTGTTACTTGACAGTTGGTTGCTGTTCGGTGTTACAAAGCTGAGAAAGCGAGGTGGAGACAACGTCGCCAATAACTTTTTTGTGTGTAAATCCAGCGATAAATGTTATGGTTATGACGGCAAAGACGATGAGTGTTAGAGATTGATACAGCATCGAGCGTAAATATTAAAACTCTGCAGGCCGTTAAATGTCCTTAAAATCCTTATAAGTATTATAAAGCAATATCAATTTCTGCTTACAATGGTGGAATATAATATGATTTTAACGTGAGGGTAACTCGTGACACCTTAACTCAAAACAAGTAAGAACGGCCCATTCCTTCACCATGGACTGCATTTAATCCTATGACCGGAAATTCGTTCAAGTGTGGTTAAGATGTGGCAAATAATTTTAAAAATTAAACGATAGCTGCAAAAATTTCATACAAATTATTTAGAAAATGGTGAAAAGATTGATTAATACATGTAAGAAAGTTCAGTCGGGTAAACCGACTTACGAATCCTCTCACCTTCAGTCCCAAAAAATATTCCAAATTTTTTTATTTTTATTAAATTATTATCAATTTTAATTGCATTTAATAAATTTAATGTACGCACTGGTATTAAAGTTATAAGCGGTTTAACTTTTGGTGCAAAATGGCACATTTGTGTGAGAGGTACCAAAAGGGGCGGGCCACTGACGTCCATTGTTCACTGGACTCTACGTCCAATAAAACCTTTCGCTGTACAATATATCAAGTATTTGTGTGCCCTGGTACTAAACTTATAAGCATCTAACTTTTGGCGCAAAATGGTCCATTTGAGAGGGAGGTACTAAAAAGGGCTTGGAAATAATGTCAATTTTTGCCGGACTGTAGGAACATAAAAGCATTACACTGCACAGAATATCAAGTATTTATATGGACTGGAAACAAAGTTATAAGCAGTAAACTTTTTGTGTAAATTTGTAAGGGAGGTACCAAAAGGGGCGTGGTAAATTCGCCCATTTTTCTCAAGATGATAGCGACCAAGAAGATTCTGAGTAGTATAGCATTATGAGATATTCAATATTTCACTAAATTTTGATGCTAAGTGGGGGAGGTACTCTAAGGAAGTAGTACCCCAACATAGTCCATATTTGTCCTTAGCCTGGTCCATTTGTGTGGGAGGTACCAAAAGGGGAGTGACAAATTCGCCCATTTACAGAAGATAAGTAGTATATATGTAATTAATGAATCAATATTTCACTAAATGATAACCCCTTGTTCGGGAGATATTCGAAGAAGTGCACCAATATGGCCCATCTTCGAATCGTTTTAAGAGTTATCGTGCCCACCAGTCAGACATACTGACGAGCATTACTAAATGACTAAAAATGGCCCAAAACGGATTTCCGCCAAATATACTTGAGGCCTTAGGTCACTCATTCGATGTGTTACACTTTTGGGCCGTAACAAGTCCAGCCAAACCACAATGACCATTTAGCAGATTTTATCTATGATCGATGATTTTTCACTAATAAGTTGGGTCAATCAGCTAAGAAACAATATCGTTTGGTTAAGAACCCTTTATTTATAGAATCTACGGAGCCAGTTTTTGGTCTTTTTGGTCTTGATAAAAATTACACTCCGTCAAAGTCAAATTAGGTCTGGCCAGATCAAAATGAACATCCTAGAGTTAAATAAATAAGTAAAAGTGTTAGGCCGAAGGCCGAATGTGGGCTGGTTACTAGGTTTTTCTCGAAGGTCTATTAATCAGCCGAACTCTAATAGTTCCATGCCTTGACAAAGTGCTGGAGAAAAAATCCCTGCCGACTTTACTCCTTGACGCTTTAGGAACAACAAACTGCTTTCGAAATGGGCATTCAAACATATCTCAACAGATTATGTTCAAAACCAAACATCGATTAGATTTCTTGATATCATAAAATCAATAAATTTTATATAACACATTATTCTTATTTCACTCAAAAGTCTTGATTACAGTTACAAACTTAATTGATATTACAATTTAATGTTCAAATACTGTACCATTTCCAATACTTCTAAACTTAAAGAGCTAATCATATTTTGAACGTAACGACTGAAGTTTTCTGAATGGAAAAACTCAACACAATGTGGCACTTAGGGTAACAATAGTAATTCAAGAGATCTCTTTTGACTTTTAACAAGTGAATCTGCGAAACAATCCATATCGTCCCTATCAAAATTTATATTCGATCACTTCTATCTGAAAATGAGATGATCTCGGATAGTTAGGTTAGGTTGAAGAGAGGAGATATTTTAACGTCTCATGTTCATGGGCCAGTGGATCTGCTTGTTGTGCGCTCCTTATTTATAATTTTGTTTAGGCCTCAAGAGTTATAGTACTGGCACGAATTTCCTTATACCCTCCACCACTATTTGCCAACAAATGTATGGAAAACTATTATTACTATAAACAGGCACATAGGTTCAAAAACGCGACCTTCACAAGAGGCTTTTACAGGGTTTTCCAATAATAGTGATATGATTTCTTTGAAAAAAAAACATACTTATTCCTAAGGAAATTCAAAAGATTTTTATTTAATGTGAAGTAAAATCGATACAATTAAGTTCTAAATAAAACGTCATTCAAATGGCCTCCATGACTTCTTCTGAAGGAACGAATTCGATGAACCCTCGAGCACTTTTTCCACTAAATCATGTCATGAATGGCACGTTCAATATTGACTTGTAAAGCTTGAAGACAGTCTGGTTTATTTCGAAAGACCAATGCCTTCAAATAACCCCACAAGAAGTAGTCTAATAGTGTTAATTCACAACTTCTTGGAGGCCATTCAAAATCACAATTTTTTTAAATAATCGAATCTCCAAACTTTTCTCGCAACAATTCAATTGTTTCATTTGCTGTGTGGCACGCAGCCACAATCGGTCAATGGCAAAAAGATAGCTCTTAACGAGAGCTAAAATATTGATCATGGGTGTCAAGGTGGAAGGTTTTTTGGATTTAAAAAAAAATTTACTTAGCATCATTTTCAAATGTGAACGGAAAGTTTATTTTTGCTCCAACTCCTTAACGGTATGTCGGATCGGGAATCGGTCAATGGCTGAATAATTTGTAAACGTTGTTCTTGCTTATATCTCTCCATGATGAAATTGTAAACATTACTGAATACAATGAAAAAAAAATGATAATAAATAACATATTACAAAAGGCCGAAACGTCACTTCAAAATCATATCATCCCTATTGTAAAACCCGCTACTTATCAGAATATGGATCGATATACATTCTCTATTTTCACTGGACGATTTAATGCAATATGAAGTACAAACTCGTAAATTTTCACTAGGGACGATTAAATGCAATATAAAGTATAAATTTCTAAATTTCATCCAGAAAAATCAACAAATATTTTCTCGTCATAAAGTGACATTCGGTGGGGACTAATAATAAAGCCAAGTGCCAATCGGTTATTTACTCGTTAAAATCTGACAATCATAATTACAAGGATGGAGTAATTGGAAGCCAACAGATTTTAACGAGTATATTGGTACGAAAATTAGGACATTGCGTACACCAAGAGAAATTAAAGGTACAATTCATGTTTGTAAGTAAACAGTTACAATGCTCTGAAAAACAGGAAATACCCTTCTGGAATCAATTATTTCAGAGGCAGTGTCTGCATGATAAGCTCAATTCGCTTTTAGAGGTATGTATCTCTATTGATAGCTCTATTGCTAACATCTAACTCAATGAGATGAATGTGTATCTCTTGTGTGTAAATTATGTCATGAGTTATTACTGATTAATGATTTCTTAAGACTAACTTTGTCTCCCCTCCCCCCATAAAGCTAATTTCTTAGATATGAATGATCTTTTATAAATCAACATCAAAAGCTTTCACAGCAATTCTGCTTGTACTACAATGTGGTGGCCTAAACACATTGGTGAAAGAAAAGGCTGGTCACATTCCAATCACACGCATGCGCACAACATCGCACAAACTAGTGACGAGTCATTCTAAAATAATTATCCATCATATTGAAGGAAATCGAACACAGAAATAAGACTGTGCGTGTATAGGTCACAAAAAAATAAAGATTGAGAAAAAAACAAACCGCCGAAGCGGACCTATGAAATATTTACGTATTATGAAAGTAATTTATCACAGCGAACGCCTGCTGTTCATCATCATCGCCGTCGTATTCGTCGTTTTCGTCCACATCGTCATCGTCAGCATGATGATGTAAAGATTTGGTGATCGTGATCGTCGCCAACTTAGATTGCCTATATGAAGGTTACTCGGCAAAGACATCAGGCAACAAGAGTTTCAGCGTCAGCTCTGGATCTGGAACCACAGAGTACCAATTCCAAATACGTTACGATACGTCGTCGTCATCATCCGTCAATAACGACGAACACCAAGAGACGCTTAGAGTTAATCAAAGATCACCAGAAAGGGCAAATGAAAAGGAGAACAACTAAAACAACGAATTGACGTGCGGCCTCCATCGTCGTCGTCGTCGCCACAGCCGCCATGTAAAGATTGACGCTCAATCACTAATAATGACCTGAAACCTTGGCTAAAGGTTCAAATCACACCAGCACCAACACCAAGACAGTTTCATTTCCAATGGCCAAATTTCGTCCGTTGTACCAATACCAAATTGGAACGTTTGTCAAAAAAGCCAATCAAAGTAACATATTGAGGCGGGGGGACTTGAAAACAAAATGGACCCCAAGAAGGCAACGGCGAGAGTGAAAAAAAGCATTCACATTATCAAAGCTGTGACGAATTACATTGTGATGGTCGTCTGTCCAACACCACTAGGTGGCAATCTTTCTCCACTAGGAAGAGGTAGGCCTCAACGCGAGAAATAAATGAAACAACACAATGTTTACCATGAATTGAAACTCAAATTGTTTAAAGGGTTTCCCAATTATTTGGTTAGGGGTGATGGATAAAAGGTGGGGTGGTGATATGAAGTGAGCCCACAGACAGAATCCCCATAATCAAATTAGGATTATAACCCAAATATTCATCATTACTAAAAAACTAAAAGATCGATGTAATTAAGAAAATTGAATGCACATGAATCAAAAATTTATATTAATTATATTTTAATCGCTTAGGAAGGATAAATAAAGTGCTTATATACAGGGTGGTTGATATGTATTGCAACCAATTTCAGTTGCTATCATTTCTAAACCGCTAGTCTGATAGCTGACAGATTTATTTCAGTTGTTTACAAGCTTACAAAAGCATTGGAGTTGTTTCGCTTGCACGAAAGTGGCCAGTTACCGAATTTGGTTTTCTCCAATGAGAAGCCATTCCAAATTGAGCAGTTTGTGAACAAACAAAATGATCGGGTTTACTTGCCAAAGAGGTCAGCTGAAAATTTACACCTTCGATTGGCCACCAGAACTCAAGCGCCGCCGATGGTAATGGTGTGGGCCGCCGTAACGGCCGATGGTCGCTCCCCGCTCGTATTCATCGACCATGGGGTCAAAATAAATGCCGAATATTATCGGGAAAATGTCCTAAAGACAGTACTGAAGCCCCTTTTGAAGGCCATAATTCGTGCCAAAGGTGGCCAATTCGAACAAATCTAAACTGTTTCTAAAATTTTTTGTTATTTCCGACATTTTTTGCTTTTTGAACAATAAAATTTAAAAAAAAATTAAAAAAATATAGCGCATTACATATCAACCACCCTGTAGTTATCACTGAAATGAGTATTATGTCATTTAAAATGTGAAACCGTTGGACGTTTCAAAAAGACTCTTCATATAGAGTAATTCCATGTGAAATTATCACAAACATTTTGGCTCTTTTTTCCGATTTTGATGAAATTTTCCAGATATATACTTTGAGTTGTGCAAAAAAAGAATAAGGCTTCTTTTTTAAAAAAAATTTATTTTTAAAAAAAAATGTATTTTTTAAAAAAAATCTCTAACATTTGACTGAGAAGGAACTGTTTTTGTTTTGTAAGGGATAAATTACAGATTGTGTTCTTTAAAAAAATTTTAAGATATTTAAAATTTTTTTGTTCTTAAAAATTTGTTATAAAAAGTAAAATTAAATTTTAAGAAAAATTCACCTTTTATTTTTCGCATTGTAGATTATATTGTCAATAATACCTCCAGAAAGCTTTATGATGGGAACTCTACATATTCTTGAGAAAAAAATGAAGATGAATGAGACATTTGAATTTTTTTTGGTTTCTGAGTAATTCCATCTAAAATAATCACACAAAATTTGGCTCTTTTCTCGGCTTTTAATGAAATTTTCTACATATCGTCCATTCCATATCACACCGATGACCTTTTTAGGGTCACCGTTTCCGATTTCAAAATTAATTTCGATAACGATTCTTTGGTCAAAAAAACATTATATAGTTGGCAAAAAAAATATACAATTTTTTTCCAGATGTTATTAGCATCTGAAATCTGAGAAAATAGGAAAATATTCTCAAAAGGCGTACGTTTCGAGTTATGTATTTTCGAACGCGTGGACGGATTTTTACAAATGAAGGCTCATTTTAAAGGTCGTTAGTTGGATTCATTTTTGCTTCATAAATATTTTTAATGCATCCGATGCATCTGCAAATTTATTTAGCATTTTACACATCAATAACACCAACATAACATTTTGTGAAAAATATATTTCTGTAGCACCATAAATTCTAAACGAACGCTGAAAATTTTAAAAAGGTGTTCAGCCCCGTTCTTTTTAATAAAAGTTATTTATTATAAAATTTCTGAGATGCGAATATTGCGTTTGTTATATTTTAAAAACGAGTTTGTGGATTTATACAAATTAGAGCTCTCCTTAAAGGTATTGACTAGGACATCCTAGATATATGCGAAAAATTGGCAATATTTTCAAATATCGTTATATATTTTTCCTCTTAAGTTTTAATTTGCATACAGGACCAGGAAAACACCAACATATATATATGAAATATATATGGACATGTAGTCCTAATCTGAACTAATCCTGTAAATTTTAATCCGGTGTTTTTTTTCACTTTATATAATAGTTTTTTATGTAAAAATGTCAGAAATCTAAATTGTTTTTTATTGGAATGATTCTGTCTATTTTGTTATTTCAATATTTTTCATAGTTTATAAAGGAAAATCATTGGCATTTTTTAGTAAATTATGTTTTAAAAAAGTACGAGGCTGAACACCATCTTGAAAATTGTAAGGTCAGTTTAGGACAAATGGGACTACATGACTACATTTTTCTCAGAATTTTAAGTTTGTGTAATTTATGTGCAGGATGCAAAATAAAGTTGCATATGCAAGTGATGCATTTAAAAACTTTAAATTAACCATCACTAATATATGTACTTGAAAGTACAAGTCAAGACCTTAAAAACGAGCCTTCATTTGTAAAATTCCGTCCGTGCGTTTTCATAATAATTAACTTCGAAAATACTGCTTTTATGATATTTTCCCAAATTTTTCGGGTTTCAGATGCTTATACAGGGTTTTCCAACAATAGGTGTTATCTTGAATCACCTGGTATTTCGGTAGCTGTCACTTTTGAAGCTTTTATTCTTTGACGTTTGAAAAGTAGAAACTACGCCATTACTAAAAATGGAACGATACACGATTCAACAACGCATTTAAATTATTAAAATTCACGATCCGGAATTACATCGAAAAATCATCTTGACTGATGAGGCCCATTTCCACCTCGGTGGCTACGTCGACAAGCAAAATTGTCGCATCTGGGGCTCGGAAAACCCAAGAGTTATTGTTGGGAAGCCTCTCCATCCTCAACATGTGACTGTTTGGTGCGGTTTATGGTCCGGCGGGGTCATTGCACCTTACCTTTTCGAAAATGAGGTTGAATCAACAGTTACGGTGAATGGATGGCGCTATCGGGAGATGATTAATGATCTTTTATGGTCGGAGTTGGATGGTATTGATCTGGACAACGTTTACTTTCAACAAGACAGCGCTACGTACCACACAAGCAAAACAAAACCATTGCTCTGTTACGGGAAAAGTTTCCGGACCGTGTTATCTCTCGAAGAGGTGATCACAATTGGCCACCGAGATCTTGTGATTTAACACCTTGCGACTTCTTCCTTTGGGGCCACGTGAAAAATAAGTTTTACGCCAACAGCCCAGCGTCGATTCAAGACCTCAAAGATAGAATTCGTGAGGCTATCGAGGACATAGGGCAGCCACTTAGCGATTTGGTTATGGAAAATTTTATGAAAAGGATATGGTCTTGTAAGCGTGGTCGTGGTGGCCATTTGGCTGATATTGTTTTTCATTATTAACGGCATACCTTCCCCTCTATTATGAAATAAGCATACGATCATTTATCTCCAAATATTTATACCAAAATATCACCTCTTGTTGGAAAACCGTTTACAATTTTTGATGTTGTGGAGAAATGTTTGTCAAAGTATGTACATAGAGCTCAAAGAAGTCTACGTTGTCAAATAAAATTATTATTTATCCAAAACACTTTATTTCATTTAAAAAGTCAATGACTTATTGACCAGCCCCAGTAAAATACAGATATACGTTTTTAATCAAAATTTTATTTAAATTAGTGTCTAATGATCTGAAAATCATTTAATTTCTTTAGAAGTTATCTAAATATCCTCAAATTCTCTATTTTCAATTACTTTTTCAATGACTATGGTCTTTTAAACAATTAATAGTTCTAGTACTGTTTGGGTATTCTTCTCATGGTTTAGTCGACTGATTTTCTTTTTTGTTATATACGTAAACATCTAATGTATATAATAAATTTACACGCAAACGTCGAATATATACATAAATATCGAATGAATACTATATATTTGTTCATCGAAATGATGAATAAGTTATCACGTGTAGGAATAACCAAGTATCAATCAATACAGTAGTATAACGAATGCAATATGTAGTTCTTGATGCCATATAAAATTGGTTACTACACACATATAAATTCTATATCCCCAAACCATAGACCCTTTACATAGAAAAAAACTCATCATCAAAAATGGTAAACAGCGGCATACGCACAGTGTGCGGTATGCGAAAGAAGTTCGATGTCGATGTTCAAGACGACTCCATAGAATTTGAAGACAATCGCCAACTTTTAGATTTTTACACATATAGGAAAATCTAAGAAAAATGTTGCTGATGGTTTTTCACAGATTCATAACAGGCATTTGCTGTTCAGTTGATGTGGACACACAAAATTTATCTCCCGCTTAGATTTGAAATCAAGCCCAGTTATTTATACTCGTATAGTGTTCTTTGATTTGGCATCGATTGTGGCCACAGACATACCAAATAAAAAAAAAAACAATTTGTAACAAATTGCCCACGAAGAACGAAGGACACCGCCAATGGTTACAACTACGAACGACATACAGTGATATTTGTATTTGTTTTTCATTTTATTGTTAATACAATTTAATTTCTATTGTGATCACTAACAGCACACAAAAATATACACTGATATATACCAACACACAAATATATATACCATAGATTTTTTTCCCAGAGTTATTTTGTTTTACTGAACATTCCGATCGCAAATTCGTTGTGTGGTGATACATTGTTCCTTTAGTCAAAGCCTTCCATTTGCCTCTTCTGATTGTTGTGAGCCCTGAACAGGTATGACGTGTACGTTTGTCCAACCCTACGGGCGGTATATACATTTAATCTATCATTATATAAATGCTCCTTATATGATGCTTTGATTAATTTGCTGTAATCACTTGTGGTTTTAATCACTAGAACTGTCAAATTCATCCCTAAATATTGAAAAAACTAGTTAGAGAGTTCAGTCGGGTAAACCGACTTAAGAATCCCCTCACCTTCAGCCCCAAAAAAATAATGGTCAATTTATTTATTTTTTTGTTTTAATTAGATTATTATCAATTAAAATTGCATTTAATAACTTGAAAGTATTTACTGGTATACAAGTTATAAGCTGTTAACTTTTGGTACAAATTGGTCCATTTGTTTGGTTGGTACCAAAAGGGGTGTGCCAATAACGCCCACTTTTCACTGGACACTAGGTACTATTAAAATATCACACTGTACAACATTTCATGTGTTTGCATATAATCATATTAAACATATAAGCAGTTAACATTTGGTGCAAAGTGGTCCATTTGGGAGGTACCAAAAGAGACATGGAAACATCGCCCATTTTTCTTGGAATGATAGCGACTAATAAACTAATACCATGTATGGAATTTCAGAAGATTTGAGTAAGCGATATAGAAGATATTAAAGATTCAGTATTTCACTTAATGTTAACCCTTTGTGGGGGAGGTACTAGAAGGAGTGAACCTATATGGGCCATCTTCGAACTTAGCCGGATGTATAGAAAAATATTACCGCATATCCTTTTGAGAGCTATCGTGCGCACCAGTCAGCAGCCAGACGGACGGACGGACATTGCTCAAATGACTTAATATGGCCCAAATCGAATTTCCGCCAAACATACTTGCGGTCTTAGGTCACTCCTTCGACGTGTTACACCTTTGGCTCGTAGTAAATGATATGTACCTTCCCTCTACGCTGAGGGGATAAAAATACAAATAAAATTTCAATAAAGTAAACAGTCTGAAGGAAAATAAAATCTAATATAGGAATCGGTACGCCCACTTGTATGATATAAAGATGGACAAATTTTGCTCAATCACTATCAAACTATAGTCATACTGAATTTGAAGACATTTATATTGTTGGCGCAGAAGATATGGGAGAATATTAGTTAAATTACAGAAGAGGTATTAGAAATAATGATGTTTTCATGTATAAATTGTTTACATAAATTTACTTTTGGGACATTTTATACTTAAATAATACCCTGTACCACAGTGTGGGGTAGGGCCAAATCGGATGAAACATATATATGGGAGCTAAAGCTAAATCTTTACCGATTTTCTTCAAATTCGGCAATGTTGGTTCATGAATCAAGAAACTCTACCATTCTAAATTTCAAAACCATTGGATGTAAAATATAGCTTCTACAGGACTAAAGAGCAAAATCGGACGAAACATATATATGGGAGCTATAGCTAAATCTTAACCGATTTTCTTCAAATTCGGCAATGTTGGTTCATGGATCAAGAAACTCTACCATTCTAAATTTCAAAATGATTGGATGTAAAATATAGCTTTTATAGGACTAAAGGGCCAAATCGGACGAAACATATATATGGGAGCTATAGCTAAATCTTAACCGATTTTCTTCAAATTCGGCAGTGTTGGTTCATGGATCAAGGAACTCCACCATTCTAAATTTCAAAACGATCGGATGTAAAATACAGCTTCTATAGGACTAAAGGGCCAAATCGGACGAAAGATATATATGGGAGCTATATCTAAATCTGAACCGATTTCAACCAAATTCAATAGCTATCTTAACAGCCGCGAAATACTCTAAACTGCAAAATTTCAGAACGATCGGAGTGAAATTGCGACCTGTAGTCGACGAACAACTTTACATGGACAGAGGGACGGACGGACAGACGGACGGACGGACGGACGGACAGACGGACGGACGGACGGACAGACGGACGGCCAGACGGACGGACGGACAGACATCGTTAAATCGACTCAGCTAGTGATTCTGAGTCGATCGGTATACTTTAAGGTGGGTCTAGCTGTGTTATTTTCAGGTGTTACAAACATCTGCCGTGAAACAAACTTATAATACCCTGTTCCACAGTGTGGTGTAGGGTATAAGTAAGCAATCCTCGTGGCATATTTTCGTAGGTTGGTATTTTATTTAAAAAATCTCCGAAAATCGGTAACGACCGTTACTTTGGAAACACCCTTTTGTTAGATTAAATAATAATATTTGTTATTAAAACAATAATAAAAACCAGTAAGGAAAGGCTAAAGTCGAGCGGGGCCGACTATATAATACCCTACACCACTCTCATAATATTGAATACCTCTGAAATATAAATTTTGTAATTCATGTATAAATTGTTTACATAAATTTACTTTTGAGTCATTTTATACTTAAATAATACCCTGTACCACAGTGTGGTGTAGGGTATAAAAAAGATTGGATGTAAAATACAGCTTCTATAGGACTAAAGAGCCAAATCGGATGAAACATATGTATGGGAGCTATAGCTAAATCTTAACCGATTTTCTTCAAATTCGGCAATGTTGGTTCGTGGATCAAGAAACTCTACCATTCTTAATTTCAAAACGATTGGATGTAAAATACAGCTTTTATAGGACTAAAGGGCCAAATCGGACGAAACATATATATGGGAGCTATAGCTAAATCTTAACCGATTTTCTTCAAATTCGGCAGTGTTGGTTCATGGATCAAGAAACTCTACCATTCTAAATTTCAAAACGATTGGATGTAAAATACAGCTTCTATAGGACTAAAAGGCCAAATCGGACGAAAGATATATATGGGAGCTATATCTAAATCTGAACCGATTTCAACCAATTTAATAGCGATCTTAACAGCCGCGAAATACTCTAAATTGCAAAATTTCAGAACGATCGGAGTGAAATTGCGACCGGTAGTCGACGAACAACTTTACATGGACAGACAGACGGACGGACGGACGAACGGACGGACATCGTTAAATCGACTCAGCTAGTGATTCTGAGTCGATCGGTATACTTTAAGGTGGGTCTAGCTGTGTTATTTTCAGGTGTTACAAACATCTGCCGTGAAACAAACTTATAATACCCTGTACCACAGTGTGGTGTAGGGTATAAAAAGTGTGTATGCGTTGGTTGGCTGGACCCATTTTGATGCAATTTTCAGGGAATCTTCATATTAACCTAGCGGGTGAGATAGGCTATATCAGTTCGTGATTGAGGGGGCGTGGCCTCGACCATATAAGCCTATCTGGAGTTTTTATTTTTTAAGCGATTCCTACTGTTTGAACCTACGAATGGATTAACTAGATTCCTACTGTCTTACTTCCATGATTGGGACTGGCCCATGAAATTAGATCAGGCACCAGTCCTGGGATCGGAACAATGGGCGTGGTCACGTCCATGTGAGCCCTGTTTTGAAATTGAGATATAAATTCGAAGTTAAAACCATAAAATTCGAACTCTATAGAGTTCGAAAATTGAAAAAAAATGTTCTGCCAAAGTATGATTGCTGAATCATTGATGATGAGATTTACGTGTTATCTGACTTTTTGCAATTAAAATGACGGGATTTTTTATATTGCTGATAGAACACGCTAAAAATCGCTTCTGTAGTATATTTTACAAAACATATTCGGCTTGAAATATATATATGTTTAGGGTATATCTATATATATATATAATTATGGAAGTCATAAAATATCTGTCACTAAAATATTGAAAAATACGCAATACTTAATACGTATAAAACAGAACATTAAAACAAAACATTATAAAACAGAATATAACATTTTTGCGATTTTTAAGGCACTGAATGCACTTTTTTTTGGTAGGTTTGTTCTGTATTTTTTTTTCTACTATTCAATTCTACAACTTTGCTTACCAAGAATCATCATCGGTTTCCCATGAGTAGTGTAGAAGTTATAAGAGTTTTGACATGTCACAAAATGTTAACCCTTTGTGGGGGAGGTACTACAAGGAGGGGTCCGACATGGGCCACTTCAAAACATTAAGTAGAGTTGAGGAAATTAATACCACATACGAATTTGTAAGTCATTCGGTCACTCCTTTTCAGAGATATCGTTCGCATAATCCAGTCAAACGGACAGACAGACGGACATTAATTAAGTCATATCTTTTGAACCCATTGAGCACCCATTCTGAAAATTTTGGCACCCGCAGTTTAGAGTATTTCGCAGCTGTTTAGATCGCTATTGAATTTGAAGAAAATCGGTTAAGATTTAGCTATAGCTCCCATATATATGTTTCGTCCGATTTGGCCCTTTAGTCCTATAGAAGCTGTATTTTACATCCGATCGTTTTGAAATTTAGAATGGTAGAGTTTCTTGATCCATGAACCAACATTGCCGAATTTCAAGAAAATCGGTTAAGATTTAGCTATAGCTCCCATATATATATTTCGTCCGATTTGGCCCTTTAGTCCTATAAAAGCTGTATTTTACATCCAATCGTTTGAAATTTAGAATGGTAGAGGAAATTTGGTTGAGGAAATTTTTAAAGAATTAAATATTAAGTAGCCTTCAACTTCATATAATACCATTTTCCGTTCGTTCAGCGGTTTCGACGATATACGAGTATTACAAAATATTGCCAAAAAATTTGATTTTTTGATAAAATTTTAATATTTTTAAAATAAAACTCCCATAAAACAATCTAAAAATGAACAAAATTTATATTATATAAATTTATAGTTATATTTTTATGATTTTATCGTAAAGTCTGTTCGGTCATGAATTAAACGAGCCCATTCCGAAGAAAATCGATGCATAATTTAAAAAGTTATAGCTAATTTAGTAAGGTTTTAACTTTAAAACTTTCTTATCGATGTAAAATTTACAAAAACAAACTTTAAAAGCTAAGATAGGAGATTTTGACGTTTTTTGACGTCTAGAATCAGAATCTATGCATTAAAACAGAAATTATTGGTTGACTTTAAATTTATGATAACCAGATATGGCGAAAATTAAGTTAAAATTTAATTTATGATTTCTTATCTATCTACCTTTTTAACATGTAGGTTGCAGTGATGGAATGAGTTTGCACAACCGTGTGTGTAAATTTGACTTTATATTGGGTGTGGTTATAAGTAGTACGGTTTTGGCCATTACACAGAACTTATCACGGTATTTGCAAACGATTAACCTAGATATAATAAAGGCTTACGAAATCATAAAATTGGCAACGACTAAATTAAGTGACATGCGTAGAAATTCAGATGCGGAGTTTGATAAGCTGTTTGAAGAATCCACACAACTTGCAAGAAGTTTTGGAATAGAAGCTGCACTACCTAGAAGAGTAGGCACACAAAAGTATAGGGCTAATATTCCTGGTTCAGATGCCAAGGCGTATTTTAGGACAACATTGTTCATACCATATCTGGACGAAGTAATATCACATTTAAATAATAGATTTTCCGAACATGAAGCTATAACAAGTCTGTTTATATCGTGCCGATACGAGTTGTAAATCTAATAAAGGAAGATTTCGAAGAAGTCACACTTTTTTACAAAAACGATTTAAAAAATTCAGCGAAATCTGTTTTAGCTGAAATAAGTATATGGATTGATTATTGGAAGCAGAAGAATGATAAGTCATCAAATGCATTAGATGCTATTTTAGTTTGTGGTGAGGACATGTTCCCAAGCGTTTTTACACTTTTGCAGATACTGGCCACAATACCTGTGACAATGGCATCTGCTGAGCGAAGTTTCTCGACGTTAAGAAGAATAAAAACTTATATCCGGAACAGAATGGAAGGAGAAAGGCTATCTTATCTGGCTTTGATGTCTATGTAGATACAAAGATGAAGTCAAAATCGATTAAATAATTGATATATTTCTTTAAAAAAATCGAAGATTACATTTTTAACTCTTACGTATTTTATTATAAAAAGTTTTACTGATCTCGTACTAAAGTACACATTTATATTTAGGAATAAAATTCGAATAAAAAACTAAGGAACTTAACTTCCATTACCTACACAATGAACGCAATTTTTTAATTGTTTATCTTTGTTATGGAAAAAAAGGTTGGGCCCCCCCCGAACCAAAATCCTGGATACGTCCCTGCTATAGCTCCCATATATATGTTTCGTCCGATTTTGCTCTTTAGTCCTGCAGAAACTGTATTTTACATCCAATCATTTTGAAATTTAGAATGGTAGAGTTTCTTGATCCATGAACCAACATTGCCGAATTTGAAGAAAATCGGTTAAGATTTAGCTATAGCTCCCATATATATGTTTCGTCCGATTTTGCTCTTTAGTCCTATAAAAGCTGTATTTTACATCCAATCGTTTTGAAATTTAGAATGGTAGAGTTTCTTGATCCATGAACCAACATTGCCGAATTTGAAGAAAATCGGTAAAGATTTAGCTATAGCTCCCATATATATGTTTCATCCGATTTGGCTCTTTAGATCCAATCGTTTTTATACCCTACACCACACTGTGGTACAGGGTATTATTTAAGTATAAAATGTCCCAAAAGTAAATTTATGTAAACAATTTTTACATGAATTACAAAATTTATATATCAGAGTTATTCAATATTACGAGAGTGGTGTAGGGTATTATATAGTCGGCCCCGCCCGACTTTAGCCTTTCCTTACTGGTTTTATGTTTACTGTTGTACTGCTCCAGTGTCGTTAAATCTTAATTTTTATAAATAATTAAAATAATATGACGAAAGATTAAATATTTCAATAAAATTCATCCCTGAAGATGTTAGAAAAATCCCAACGAAACGTAGGATGTAAAATATGAAATAAAGTCTTTTATTTGCATAAAAATAATGACCTTGAAAGCCCATCAGGATATATTCTAGAATTAACAAAAAGTGAAATAAAATAAGGTCGATAACTTTTTTAAAAAATAAAGCAATTTTACTCTATATTGTTATATTGAATCATTATTTTAAATCCCTTCTATTCAAAAATATCTACATTGTGTAAAAGAAAGCAACAGATTGTGTCTTTTGAGAGGTTCTTTGAAAAACCTCTGAATCAGGCCAGTCAACAAAATAGCACCATAGACATATAGTGGATAAAGTTTTACCAATTTTGTGATTCAGAACATCCATAAATGCCACATAAATGTAATATAGGGCTAAATATTTTATTCTTGAACAAAATTAAATGCATTTACTGAAATATTTTTTTAAAAATATTAGAGCTTTATACCGCTGGAAATTTTTATTTCATAATTAATTTCTTTCTCCAAATAAATATGATTACCATGAAAAATCTTTCAGTTGTTCATGAAAACTGTTCAAAAATACTGTAAATACAAAATACAGCTGGAAATTTTTATTTCATAATTAATTTCTTTCTCCAAATAAATATGATTACCATGAAAAATCTTTCAGTTGTTCATGAAAACTGTTCAAAAATACTGTAAAGTTTTCTTCTGAAAATGGAAAATGTAGAATCCAATCTCAAAAATACTGTAAAGTTTTCTTTGGAAACTGGAAAATGTAGAATCCAGTCCAACTTACCGAATTTATTGGTTTAAGGTTTAGTCAGGACGAGCAATGTGGACCTTGTATGATGAATAAAGGAGCCGCAAAGATTTTTATGTCTGAAGAAAGGGTTGAAATAGTTTACAAATATATGGGGGAGCACAAATTAATTCCTTCCATCTCAGAAAAACGGTCTCGGTTAAAGATTTTTATGGTGGTAGTTGTGTATAATTTAATATAACCGTGCCAACCTTGCCAAGACAAAAATAGCGCAATTTTTTTTGTTTAGATGAGTCGGGATATATATTATTTTAAGGTAGGTAATGTTGGTCCTATAAAAGTAAACCAACTAATGCAGTTAGAATTTTACAGGCAAAGGATGAAAACTTCACTATGGTTTGAGAAATGTTTTTCCTATTATACTTATAACAAAGGCAATTTTTATTGTATAAAAACTATCATTGATTCATCCGTATATGAAATAATTCTTAATATGATATTGTAGGTTAATGCAAATGAAGAAATATTGCTCGACCACAGCTTCCAACAAGAGAACGGTCCAAATGTCCATATTACAAAAAAATTAATGATTAGGGAGATCGTAAAATAATAAAAGAAAACTCGCAAAAGCTTTAGGGAAAAGGGGAAAGTCCTTTGAAAACTCGATTTAGCAGATAGGGGCAGAATCTGGAAAATTATTTTGGAAGACGTTGTAAGGCATTGTTGCTCTCAACGTAATATTGCTGAATAAATATTTTGTTACTAATACAAGGTGGCGCAAAAGTAATCCTCCTATCAGAAAATGCTATAAATTTTGCGATTGGCCCCTAATGTCAGTTCTGTTTTGACATTTGTGTAGTAAACACATGCGAAATACACGTTAATAAACAATGTTACGCTACACTGCTCCAGCACGCGGAATATTGCTGACTATTTATTTGACCAATAATCGGTCGGTGACTTTGGCACAACGTGAATTTCGTCGCAGATTTCCTGGCCGTCCAACGCCTACTGGTGAAACACTGCGACGTTTAGCCGCTCGCCTCGAAGAGACTGGCACAACACGAGATGCTGCCAGGCGTGGCAGACCCCGGAGTAGCCGTTCTGCAGAGAATATTGCTGCTGTAGCCGAGGATGTCATGGAAGCGCCGTCGACATCGACCAGACGACGTGCCACGCAAATGGGTATCAGTCGACGGTCTCTACAGCGAATTTTGGTACAAGATTTGAAGATGTTTCCGTACAAAGTCCAGACGGTGCATCAGCTGTTAGCTGCTGACCGCCAATCGCGTCTGACATACGTTCAAGCCATCCTTAATCACCACCAAGAGGAAGATGATTTTTCATCAAAAATAATCATGAGTGATGAGGCCCATTTCCATCTTAGCGGGTACGTAAATAAGCAAAATTTACGCTTCTGGGGCACTGAAAATCCGCGTGTAACCCACGAAGAGCCATTACACCCGCTCAAAGTCACTGTATGTGCTGTTTTCGCTGGAGGAGTCATCGGACCTTTTTTCTTCGAAGACGTCGCGGGCCAAACGGTTACTGTGAATGGTGAGCGCAACAGAGCAATGATCAACGAGTTCTTTTTGCCGCAACTTGATGAATTGGGATTGGAAAACACGTGGTTCCAACAGGACGGTGCAACGGCACACACTGCACGTGCCACAACCGATATGCTGAAGGATGCATTTCCCGGGCGCCTAATCTCCCGTTTTGGCGATTTGCACTGGCTTGACCGCTCCAGACTTCTTTTTGTGGGGCTTTTTCAAGTCGCGGGTTTATGTCAACAAGACATAACCCTCAGACTCTTGCAGCTCTTAAAGACAATATCCGTCAAGAATGTGAGGACCTATCGCCGGAAGTTTTGGTCAAAGTGATGGAAAATGCCATAAAAAGGGCTCAAATGACAATCAACTGTGGCGGCGGCCATTTACATGACATCATATTCTCGACTTGACGTAAAAAAAATTAAAAGACCATTCATTCATTTTTTTTTAAATTACAGCCAAAAAACATCGAAAGGTTACTTTTGCGCCACCTTGTATAACGTAATGGCAACCGCAACTAATATTTAATGGTTATACGTAAATTTTCATCTTGTCCAGTTATATAATATTTAGTACAAATGCTAGAGGTGCTATTATTTTGACTGGAGATTTTTTGCACTTTTTAGAAAAAAATATGGTTTTCATTTAATAATTCGAAATATCTGCATTACTATAATTTCTGTCAGTAATGCAATAGTTTGTGAAGTATATCCGTTTTAATATGTTTCTATATCGTGGTGCTATTATTTTGACCGCAGCTGTATACAATGCAATGTCCCTTTGCCTATGTAGTATTTAAGCGCAATTGAATGTGCTTTATGTCCCATCTCTACATTTTTTTGGCAAAAATTGGGGTATTGATTCAAGTAGATGGAAATCTGTTCAGATTAAGAATAGTCCTATGTGTTTGTTCCTTCCAATTCTTGATCTATGAAAGAATACTTCGCATTTTAATATGTAACGGGTTTTCCATTCCATTATTCGTTGACATTTGACAAGTAGAAACTACGCCATTACTAAAAATGGAACGATACACGATTTAACCACGCATTGAAATTATTAAAATTTGAAAAATCGAAAATCATCGAAAAATCATCTAGACAGATGAGGCCCATTTCCACCTCGGTGGCTACGTCAACAAGCAAAATTGTCGCATCTAGGGCTCGGAAACCCCAAGATTTATTGTTGAGAAGCCTCTCCATCCTCAACGTGTGACTGTTTGGTGCGGTTTATGGTCCGGCGGGGTCATTGGACCTTACTTTTTCGAAAATGAGGTTGGATCAACAGTTACGGTGAATGGATTCTCATCAACATTTACGGTGAATTATCTCTCGAAGAGGTGATCACAATTGGCAACCGAGATCTTGTGATTTAACACCTTGCGACTTTTTCCTTTGGGGCCACGTGAAAGATAAGGTCTACGCCAACAGCCCAGCGTCGACTCAAATAGAATTATGAGGCTATCGAGGACATAGGGCAGCCACTTTGCGATTCGGTTATGGAAAATATCATGAAAAGGATATGGTTCTGTAAGCGTGGTCGTGGTGGCCATTTGGCTGATGTTGTTTTTCATTATTAACGGCATACCTTCCTCTTTATTATGAAATAAAAATCCGATCATTTATCTCAAAAAATTGAATTTTTCTTTGAATACCAAAATTACACCTCTTGTTGGAAAACCCTTTATAAGCATTATCGTTTTAGATATATTTTATTATGATCAACATCTGCAACTCCTCCTTGGTATAAGCCTTGGTGAGGAGGTGAAGCTAAGTACTTTGTTAACTGAAACGAAATCAATTGTTCCAAATTATTATCGTAATGCCCATTTTCGCATTGTTAGGGAGGTGTAGGGTTTTGTAAGTATATAGTCGGCCCCGCCCTACTTTCTGTATTTCCTTACTGGCTTAGATTTTTAGAGGATAAACGTTGTAAAATACATTTTTGGACTTTCTTCGCCCTTGGAATTTTTTTTAATTAATTATATAATGTCCCCTCTTTCTTTTTATATTCATCTTGGTGCAATTCGTGTTGTTACAGGTATAAATAATTTTTTTTCAAATATTGAGTTCTTCACTGATAGAAAAAGCTTCGTCATTCGTCAAAAGTCAGCTAACGTACAGATAATCCTATCTATGAATTTGTTCGTCGCCATGACGAATCTCTGTTTAAGTATACTAGAACAAGAACTATTTAGTGGAATAAAAAAAACCCACAGGGTGATTACATATCATCCCCACGATGAATCGTGCTCATAAATAAAAAAATGATATATACCCTCCTCTCTAAGGTGAGGGAATAAATATGGGGATTTATTTGATTTATAATACAAATATCAATACGTGTATATATAACATATAGCAAAAGGGTAACGCATCAAAGGAGTGGCCTAAGACCCTAAGTTTATGCGGAGGAAATCCGTTTTAGAACACATTAAGTCATTTTACTTATGTGCGTCCATCCGTAAGCCTGACTGGAGCGAACGATAACCCTCGAAACTGTAGTTTCCAGAGATTAAACAGAGATTCGTCAGGGCGACGAACAAATTCATCAATAGGATTATCCGTACGTTAGCTGACTTTTGACGAATGACGAAGCTTTTTCTATCAGTGTTCAGACGGACCCTTAACGGATTTCCATGAAATTCAAAATTGTCCCAAGAACGCATATCGAATTTAGAAGAAAGCGGCTCGACTAACACCAAATATTTAAAATTAATCTCAAAAATTACATAGCTTAGTATGCAAAAATTGCATAGCATTTATGTCATTCCCCTGAAAAATATCCCCTCCGCTGCATGCAGAATGTACAGCAACATTAGTGACATGATCGATAACGAGAGTACATTGTAAATTATTTCATTAAAAATTAGAAAATTTCAATTTCATTCAATGCGTTTGCACCCCATTGAAACTCATTCATTATGAGTCCAATTCGGCGGATACCGCTGGTGCTAACCCCACTTTAATGAGATTTCATGCAATTTAAGTCAAAACAATTTTAGCACGGCTGGAGACCTAAAGAACGACGACGACGGTGACCACGTCGGATGCCTGGCTCGCCTGGTGTATCCCGCCGAAAAAAGGGGGGAAAAAACCCAACGACATCAGCGATAACAACGACAATGGCAACGACGACAACAGAGAGAAGAACACAGAGACAATAAAATGCATTTATTCAATTTCAATTCGCTCTTTCTGGCTCTGGACGACTGGCGGGCTGGGTAACTGCAAGTCATATAGGCAACTGGACAAATAATACCTTCGGAAGCAGGGCCAGGGGAAGCAAATGAAACATAAGATCGGAACACGTACCATATATAAAACAAAAAAACGGAATTATCTTGTACACTCTCGTAACGTGCATATGGCGGTAGTAAATTGTTTTAAGAAAACCAAAGGAGGAGGGCGACAACGAACGACCGACCTAGCGACGACGACGGCGACGATGATGATCGGCGGCTTTGTGGCGTCTCCAACACAGTGCGCGTTAATAACAACACAACGTGAGAGCATGTTGCGCAAACTCGTCGCCAAAAGCTTTACAAAGTCACAAAATTTCCCTTCAAAGCGCACTCGGGCAAAGCACTCATTCACGTGGTTGAGCGAAGACGCGTTGCAAGCAACAACGACGACACGTCTTCGGTTTGGTCATCATCGCCAAATGGAAGAGTAAGCGGCAAGGAAACCAATAATCTGTAGAAACACACATCCTTCCTGCCGCGCGTCTGACCGCTACGCGACTTCGTAGAGTTAAAAGGTGGTACGGAGATACGGTGGTATTGGGTCCATGATGTGTCTTTTGGACCCAATGATGATGACGATGACAACATTGTGTGAGTTTGTTGGCAATGTTGAAGATGTCTTTTAAATATTGTCGGCTGTGCTCGATTTGTTGTTGCTGGACTCTGTTTGCTGTTTGTGTAGCATTGTTGTTACAGTTGGTTGCAACAACATTTGTGCAAAAAAATTAATAATTTCTTGTCATTTTCGCTTGTCGTTTTCTCTTCGTTGCCATTGCTGATGTTGTTCTTTGGGTTCTTCGTTTTCTTCCTCAAAGTTTGCGCAACAACATACAAAATGCAACATTACCGAATAAACCAAACAACCAAAATAGGGAATACAAGAAAATATATGTATATGAAAAACATCTAAATATTTGTTCGTTGCAATAACGTAATGTAAAATCAATACATTTATATCAACTGTCCCTTGTAACCCAACAAACATGTTGGTAAAGTTTTCTAAATAGTTGATTAAAACGTATAAAATATTAAAACTTTTATACTCCATTTAAAAGTAATTTATCTTGTTGTATAGGATCAAATAAATAAATAAAATGCATGGTTGCGGTGATCGTTTTTGCAGATCATAATGTGAATATACGACGAGAACCAACTTAATTATCCCCTCACCTTGGAGAGGAGGGCATATATCATTTGCTACGAGCCAAAAGTGTAAAACATCGAAGGAGTGACCCCAGACCCCAAGTATTTTTGGTGGCAAGTCATTTGAGCAACGTCCGTCCGTCCGTCACTCGGCCTGTCCGCTGCCTGGTGCGCACAATAGCTCTCGAAAGGAGTAACCGATTCACTTCAAATTTGGTATGCGCGAATAGATTTCTCTCTCTCCGGCAAAATTCCACACACAGTATAAGTTTAATAGTCGCTAACACCTCAAGAAAAATGGGCGAAGTTGCTACGCCCCTTTTGCAACCTCCCACAAAAATGGACCATATTGCACCAAAAGTTAATTGCTTATAGGTTTAATATCAGTGCATACAAATACTTGAAATGTTGTACAGTGCAACGCTTTTATAGTACCTAGAGTCCAGAGAAAAGTGGGCGTTGACAAGCCCCTTTTGGTAACTCCCGTACAAATGGACTATATTTGCACCAAAATCTTCTAACTTTAATATCAGTTCATATTCTAAAGTTATTAAATGCAATATAATAATTTAATTTAAAAAAATTAATAAATTTACGAATATTACTTTGGGTCTGAAGGTGAGGGGATTCTTAAGTCCCGACTGAACTTTCTTACTAGTTGTTCGTAAAAATTGCCGATGGTCTTCGATTTTGATGAAAATGTTAAATATGGTGCTCTTATATCGAATATAAAATATTGTTGAAAAATCTTCAAAACTATGGGAGGTATGTACATTTAAACATTAGGAATTGGACAATAAATATCGAAAATTTCTTACATTCGAATGCTCATAACTTTTGTTCTAAGAGAGATATTTAAATATTTTGTTTTGACCTAGATTCCTAAAGACTTTAGTGATATTGAGGTGGAAGCTGCATGACATATTTTTATATCCTCCACCATAGGGTGGGG
This sequence comes from Eudasyphora cyanicolor, assembly GCA_963930755.1. Lineage (NCBI taxonomy): Eukaryota > Metazoa > Arthropoda > Insecta > Diptera > Muscidae > Eudasyphora > Eudasyphora cyanicolor. The sequence continues at coordinate 166,858,151 of OZ005736.1, read as the reverse complement.
GGTATATTCATTTTGTCATTCCGTTTGTAACACCTCTAAATATTGATCTGAGACCCCATAAAGTATATATATTCTTAATAGTCCTAAAATTCTAAGACGATTTAGCCATGTCCGTCTGTCCGTCCGTCCCTCTGTTGTAATCACGCTACAAACCGTAATAATAGAGATAGGTTGATCATATCTGGTATAAATATTTCTTATAGTTGCAGGTTGTTTGGGATTACAAATGGACCATATCGGTCAATGTTTTGATATAGCTTCCATATACATACATATATCATCTAACTTGTTGTGATTCCTACTGTTTTTTTTTTGTGTTTTTCGATGTTATTTTCTTTAGGTTTGAGTTATTTTGTGAGGTCACATGCTATTCATGGTGGAGGGTATATAAGATTCGGCATGGCCGAACTTAACGCTTTTACTTGTCATTTTTGAGATACTAATTAAAATCTAGATTTTTTCATAAAGTTATATTTTTAAATTTAAAAAATGTGGACCAGATAATAACCCATATTGTGCCCTATATGTCCAAAAAAATCATTTTTGGATCGCAATTAGTATGGGATATATCAATAAAAGAATAACACAGTACAACATTTTTCTGCTCATTGAATTGGGATTCAATTCTGAGAATTGGACGTAGAAGTAGCGTCAAAAATACGAACTTCTGTATCATTCGTTTAGTCAAGTTGGCTCAATTAATAATTTAAGGGCAATATTCGTATTTTTGCTCAAGGTGGCTTTTTAGCACTTTTTCTATATTTTCGGTATACCGTACGGAATATCTCTTTTGTGTTTGAAGCAAAGTTGTAGATATTGGAAAGGAGAAAAAAATGCGAAACAAACCTAACCGAAAAAGTGCCTCTAGTGTCTTAAAAAATAGCAAAAATGTTGTGTTATATTTTATAATGTTCTGCTTTAAATGTCTGTTTTTTAAGTATTACGTATACGTATTTTTCAAATTTTACTGACAGATATTTTATGACTTTCTGAGCATTTTTGCGATTTTTTTTAAGTTTGCGTGCCCTGCTTTCGGCCGGTATTAACGATTTTCTTCTCTAGGGTATGTCCACACTTGGCTACACAGTTCAAAATGCCTTTGCATGGCCGGCCTTAGGCCTTGTTTCAAGATTTTCTCCTCTGGAGTGCTTTTGGTAAGAAACTTTGGTCCGCATAGCCATCTTTGGACATACCTCAAAGGAGAAAAGGGTCAGAATATTTAAAATCGACCTATGTAGTTTATTTCTGGCTAAGATTTTTATTCGCAGTTACAAATAGGTAAAAAAATTCTAGCTATCATTTTTTTTTTTAAATATTTTGTGTGTATTTTAATTTTTGAAAAAAATTCAAATAATTAGTTTTTGTGTTTTGCGAACTTTATAATTGCTCTCGATCGGCTGAACCGATTTTTGCAATGTTTACTGTGTTTTAAAGTGGACAGATTGCACCTTTTTTTGACAATTTGTAGAAAAAATTATTAAAAATTCAATTTTTAATTCTGATATCTCGGTAACTATACGAGATAATTCTTAGGTGTAAACAGTTCATTTGTAGACCCCAGTTAGTAGAACACACACAAAAAGAAATTTTATAAATCGGAAGAGAAACACGAGTTACACGCGCTTGAACATTTTCTTCACCCGATGTGGCCAACTTTGAAGCCCTCAAGCTCCGCCCCTGTCTGACATAGGGGGCCCAATTATAAAACTGAACTTCTATAACACCCCTTCATCTACCATGCCAAGTTTGGTCGCAATCGGTTGATTGGTTAAGAAACGGTCGAATTATTTCGCCTTTTTGAATTCGTACCACTGTGTAGTGTTTTCCAAAAAACAGAAGAAAATTGTCAGACCAGTTTTGGTATTTCGTCCATAACTTTTTTAAAAAAATTTACTGTTCTGGATTTGTGAGAGTGCGACGAATAAGAAAATCGAAATTTTTTCTAAAAAGGTTTTATTCAAAAAAAGCTTTTGGGAAAATTTTTTTTAAAAAAATTTTCAAAACAAAAATTTTTACAAAAAATGGCGCATTGTGTCCTCTTAAAAACAAAGTAAAAAATCGGTTTTCCAAAAATAAAATGCCCATAAAATTTTTTCAATTTTTTTTTTAAAGTTTATAGCGAGATGTTATTTTACCTATTTGTAAATGCTTATAAACATTTTAGCCAAAAATAAACTACATAGGTCGATATTAAATATGCTGACCCAAAATTTTTAACAAACCTGAGATAATTCGATCCGCGTAGCCGCCTTTGGACATATCTGAGAGTAGAAAATCAATAACCTCCCCCGAAGGCCGACCTCGTAAAGACACTTTGGTCAGAGTATACATCTATACATCTTGGCACTTAAATACATTAATGTCGGGATACAACACGTGCAGCTCACAGTTCGTTCTATGTGTATACTCTCCGTTCACGCAGATGAGCCCGTACATTTTACGAGTGATCTTTCTCACGAGTACACCCAGTACTGCTTCGTCCGCTTTCGCAAGTAACCATGTGTCGGTGCCATATAGAAGCTCAGGTAATATAAAGATGTTGTAAAGTGCAATTTCGTCTTTCGAGAGAGTGCTCTGTTTTTCAGCCGTTTATCGAGCCCCAAGTTGCATCTGTTTGTCAGCACGATCCTTAATTTTATTATAGTCCTGACATCGTTATATTGGTTTGGCCGAAACTATCCCGCCTTTCTTTCGTCGCGGCACCTTTCTAGCAGTCGCTAGTATTATCTTCGTCATCTCCTATTTACCCACATACCCATTATAGACGATTCAATCTCAATTTTTAAAAAACTCCAGTTACATATCGTCCTGACCTCCCGAGAATGTGCATACGAGAGGTGGAAGTGGCATTTGGTGTTAATTGTGCCCGTGTTTTTCAAAAATGTCTCCATCAAAATGTTGAAGAAGTTACACTAAAGCTCTTGCCCTGCCTGTGACATCTTGTAGTTGTGAATGGTTCGGAGAGATCACTTCTTAGTTTAACTGAGAATTTCGTGTCACTCAGTGTCACCCTATATGACGCGTATAACTTTTGATATTATTCCATACCCAGTAGAGGTGGGAAACTATCGATGGCACTATCGATAGTATCGATAGTTTAATGTTTTTGTGACTATCGATTGTTTTCTGCTAAGATTATTTAATATTTTAAAACTATCGATATTTTTGGTCACTATCGATAGTGAATCCGAAATGATCCGCCACTAAAATTGTAACATTAAAGCGTCAGGCAAGTTCACAAATGCAAACAAACACACAGATTAACAAGCCAAGAAAAGATCCAGCAAATGCGGTTCGGACGTTTGGAGTCATTTTGCATTAAGTTCCGACACAAACAGGCAAGATGCCTAACATGCCAAAATCACATAAAACAAGTGGAAACACGTCAAATCTTCTAGGCAATTAACAACTTTGTAATACTTTGCTTATTGAGCCAACAAAGTCTACATTCAGGGAGTACATAACTGGGTTTAGCTCTAACAAGAAAGAATGCTCAGCAAAACTGGACAATTAATTTCGGACAGGCGCACGAAATTAAAACAAAAATGTAGGTATGTTGTTTTTTATGAACACAAATATCTTTTGATCTCATTTTTAACTCGTATTTATTAAAAAATGGAAGTAATCAGTTTAGTTTTTCTGCATTGAACTAAGAAAATAAAAAGTTGTTCTGTTTTGTTAAACAAATTGAATTATTTATTTATTTATATGAATTACAATACAAAGTAAATTTATATTCTAATTTTACGGTCCATGGAGGCAAACTCATATGTGATTATTTATTTGACGTATAAAAGCTTTTCTTTGAGGACTATTTAAATTCGATAGTATCACGATAGTATCGTCGATATATCGATATTTTTGTTAAGATTTGATAGTTGAGAATCGATATATCGATGGCTTTTTTTAAAACTATCGAAACTATCCGATAGCGCCACTATCGATAGTTTGCCAACTCTAATACGCAGATGTAATGTATCTCTTGTCGGAGTAATCGATAAAAATGTGGTACTTATCGATTTTCTGCAATAGGGTCTTTTCCAGCATTTACCGCAGCGGAAAATTTGGTCTATTGTTGATTTATTCGGCCTTAAGCCACACTGATTGGGTTGGATCAGATCGGCGAGTTTGAGCTTCAATCTTTTACAAGGTATACTTGACAGTGTCTCATTTGCAATGGATATGAGGCTTCTTCCGCTGTTGTTGGCGCAAACCGTCGCAAAAATGTTCTGTTCTGTTTTATAATGTTCTGTTTAAATGCTTGGTTTTAATGTTCTGTTTTATACTTTACGTATTTTTCAATATTTTACTGACAGATATTTTAAGACTTGGTGGGCATTCAATATCTACAACTTTGCTTCAGACACAAATGAGATATTCCGCACGGTATACCGAAAAAAAATATATAGAATAAGTGCTAAAAATCCACCTTGACCAAAAATTCGTATGGCCATTAAATTATTATTTAAGCCAACTTGACTAAACGAATGATGCAGAAGTTTTTATTTTCGGGGCTACTTTAACGTCCAATTCTCAGAATAGAGTCCCAAAATCATGTGGTGTACTGTATTAGGCAAGCAGCAATCAGGCAGTCCGATGACAGATGGACAGACATCTGCACCTGCACGTATTTTTCAATATTTTACTGACAGATATTTTAAGACTTGGTGGGCATTCAATATCTACAACTTTGCTTCAGACACAAATGAGATATTCCGCACGGTATAACGAAAAAAAATATATAGAATAAGTGCTAAAAATCCACCTTGACCAAAAATTCGTATGGCCATTAAATTATTATTTAAGCCAACTTGACTAAACGAATGATGCAGAAGTTTTTATTTTCGGGGCTACTTTAACGTCCAATTCTCAGAATAGAGTCCCAAAATCATGTGGTGTACTGTATTAGGCAAGCAGCAATCAGGCAGTCCGATGACAGATGGACAGACATCTGCACCTGTAGGGTAGCTAGACAAATCTGGCATGCGATAGTCAAAATATCTCCTCAACCTAGAGAGGAAAATACTTTATACATTAGTTTCAGTACTGTCGGGACTTTCAATAATCGGCGAACACCCCAGAAGGTTGGGTAATGCGGAAGAAGTGGAGAGCATTGAGCACCTGCTTTGCTACTGTTCCGCATTGTGTAAACAACGTCTGAAAATCCTGGGGTCGAACTTTCCAGGAAGTCTGACAGATCTTTCTGGTACTGATATTCGTACTATCGATACTTTGTATTTCAAACATGTTGGTTTCGATGAAGGGCATCTGAGTCCGTGGTCCGTTGGTCTATGTGAGCTGGTAAAACCTGCTGCCACCATAACCTACACCTAAACCTCAGAGTCATCCTGTCATCTTATTTTAATTCATTTAAATATTTTTTTGACAATTCATCACGGAAAGGTTCACACTTCACACGGACTGCTGATCTCCAGTCCAAATTTTATTCATGAACACTATATGTAGCAAGAAAAGCTTTTCTCACTGAACGCTAATTTTCGTAGTACTGCTGAATAATTTGGAGACGTTGTTGAGGTGTGAGCCTTTCCGTGATGAATTGTCAAACAAATATTTAAATACAAATAAGATTCTTGAACTACAATCACATCCACAGATATATACAGGGTTGCCCATATTCGACGGACCCACGGACTCGTTGGGCCCATTCCAATCGACGAGGCTTGTCCGCAGGCAACAATCTTTGCGTCAATTGAATTTTGTACGGGAACAAATGCAAATCAACGCGAATAATCCGTTGTAAAGTGGACCGAGCCATGCCCAACTGCTGAGAACGGCGTTTTTGGGATGTTCTTGGGGACCTCTCAACACTGGCTCGTACGGCAGCGATATTCTCGGCCGATCGCCTTGGTCGACTTTTATTTGGCCTCTTCGGATTAGAAAGAGCCTCACCAGTCGAAAATTTTTCGTATAAACGCTTAATGGTGTTCTTAGAAGGCGCACTTCTCACATTTTTTAATATTTTAAAAGCACGTTGACTTGACTTCTTCTGTTGAATGTAAATTTCAACTATTTCAGAGCGCTCGCGTGGCGTGTATTGTTCCATGGTAAAAATCTGCTTGGGATCTGACATCTCTGTCAAAAGTTATGGCGTTGCCAGATGGGTCCGTCGAATATGGGAGACCCTGTACTGATTGGTGTGGTCCACAATGTAACAGAAAGGAGACCCTATGGGTATTCCTATTTCGACATTGTTGTTGGTGCTAGCCGTTTTTCGCTCTTGTTTTTGCGATATTCGACCACAAAGTTCGCAAGGAAAGATAGGTTAGTTATATCGGAGGACTTTTTGAGGTGGAAGTTGGAATAGGCATATCCATATGGTTTAAAGTGTCCATTTGGAGCACAATTATTTGTTTAGAAAAATGTTTGTAGTCAGTAGTGAAATATTTCGTTGTGTTATCCCCAAAATAACTCTTCAAACCCTTGCATAAAATATGCCAGAAAAACTCTTTAAATCAGGAGCGACTCAATATGGATAACACACGGGTAACATACAACATTGATGTTGTATGTGACCCTGTTTGGGAGACGGTCCCAAAAAAACAGAGACACCGTTGCAGAAAAGGGTCGGTCGGTCTACTGTAATGTTTGTTGTCCGGCTGACTGACTGACTTGGTTGTTTGCTTCGGTTCGGTTTGGGTGATAATGTTTTTTTTTTGTTTTCCCCAGGCCAAATATTCCTCATAACGTAGTCGTATCGTGTGCAACATCAGTGTTGCAGGCATACGTATGTAAATTATGATCATTTTCATATTTATTATTGAACTGTTACTCGTCGTATTGTTGCCACATTGATGTTCTTTCCTACACACACATACATTACGGACCATTGGCGTAGCAACTATTTGAGAGACTACATTTAAGCAGCTAAGTTTACGTCCTAACAGAAACACCATATAAGAATATATATTTAAATGATTGCCACGGACGTTATAGGGATATTGGGTTTTGAATGAATTTCTCAATTTTTATGGGCCAGAAGTGGCTTGAGAAATACCTATAGTTTGCGCTTACTTCAAAGGCATTGCAATGCACTGGTATAAGCGTTATGAATTATTAAATTTTAGTACTATTGTTGAACATCTTGTGTGGAAGGTACTAAAACGGGCATAGCAGTAATGTCAATTTTTAAACTGACTCTAGGTACAACAAAAGTATTACATTTCACAAAATTTCAAGTATTTATATAGTATTTAAGTATTTCTACATATATGTACTGGTATTAAAGTTATACGTAAGCAGTTAACTTTTTGTAGAAAATGGTCCCTTTGTGCGGAAGGAACCAAAAGGGTTCGTTCAATTGATATCGACTAATAAACTAATACAATGTGTGGAATTTGAGAAGATTGGAATGAGTAGTATAGAAGTTATTAATGAATCAATATTTCACTAAATTTGAACTCATTGTAGGTTAGGTTCTAGAAGAAGTGGTACAATATAGTCCACCTTCTTCGATGTTGTCCTTGTCATTTTGAGAGAAACCTCATTTCTCTCAAAATGATAGACAGATAAAATACACTATGCAACACATTTTTTGTCAGTCTATGGCTAAATGTATAAATTATGACCCATATTGCGAAAATAGAGAAATTCTAAAAAAAAATATTTTTTATTTTGGCAATTTTGTGTGGGAGGTACCATAGGGGACGTGGCAATGAGGTCAATACTTTAATACACTATGGGTACTACAAAAACATTACACTGTACAACATTCAATTTTAAGTATTTGTATAGACTGGAATCAAAGTTATAAGCAATTAACTTCTTGTGCAAAATGGTCCATTTGCATGAGTCGTCAACTTTTGGTGCAAAATGGTCCATTTGTATGGGAGATACTAAAAGGGGAGTGGCAACTTAGCCCATTTGTATACCCTACACCATAGGATGGGGGTATAAATATGAATATACATTTTGTCACTCCGTTTGTAACACCACTAAATATTGATCTGAGACCCCATAAAGTATATATATTATTAATCGTCGTAAAATTCTAAGACTATTTAGCCATGTAACCATTTTGTAATCATGCTACAATCTATAGCCGTTCGTGGTTAGTTTAATGAATGAATAAACCGGCTATATAATGTTTAATATAATAAACACTTTATTTAACTAATTCTAATAATATACATGAAATGATGATGAAATCGTGAGATCTTAGATGCAATGCAATGACTGCGCAAAAAGAGAGGAAGAACAAGAATGATAAGTTTACATGGTTGACAAAGTTCGTACTTTCTAACTACGTCTTAAATAATCCACAAATAAGGTAGTGAAATACCATGTCCACATATAGGCCACTACAGGGCTCCCCCTCTAGAGATACCTTGCCGGAAATCGAAAAGTCGGGTCTCTGGTGTTGGTTGGGGTTCGTGTTGAAAAAACGGCTGACCATTCGACATACTAGGACTTTCAAGAGTTGTCGTTTCCTCAGTGGCCGGGTTCCTAGAAGCAGCTAGAGTTGTGTCGTTAAAATCGATAAATGCTGGTTTGAGACGGTCATTAGATACGTTCACATTCCGTTGTCCCAATTTGATTTTACAAAATTTATCACCCCTCTTCAATATCTCGAAGGGGCCCTCGTATGGCGCTTCCAAAGGAGTTCGAACTCTATCAATGCGTATAAAAACAAACTTACAGTTTTGCAAATTGCGATCGATGTGCACAATAGGTTCGCCATGATGTGAAGTTGAATACTGACGCAACGATGACATCTGCCTACGAAGGTTTTTAATGAAGTCGGATTCGCTAGCTTTGACTTTACCCGCATGTACAAATTCCCCAGGAATTCGTAGTTGGGAACCAAACAACATCTCCGCTGGGCTCGCATTTATGTCCTCTTTCACAGTAGTGCGTAGGTCAAGCATAACCAATGGCAACGCTGCCGTCCAGCCGTCTGTGTTGTAGCACTTGATGGCAGCCTTCAACGTGCGGTGGAATCGCTCGATCATGCCATTGGCTTGCGGATGATAAGCAGTGGTCTTCAGATGCTGTACTCCCAAAATATTTGTTAATTCGGAAAAAACGGATGATATAAATTGTCGTCCCAAGTCGGTGGATATACGAAGAGGTATGCCGAACAAAGATATCCATCCCTCGATCAGAGCGCTGGCAACAGTCTCTGCAGTTATGTCAGCAATTGGTATGGCCACTGGAAATCGCGTGAATCTGTCAATGATCGTGAGGCAATACCGTTGGTTCTTGGAGACTGGAAGTGGTCCAATAATATCCACGTTGATATGATCAAAACGGGCGTCGACTGGCTCATAATTTCCAATAGGTGTTTTCGTGTGTCTACAAATTTTGCTTCGCTGACACGGTATGCATTCTCTGACGAAACATGCTATATCCTTCATCATACCAGGCCATACATACCTTTCTCCAACTATTCGTTGCGTTCCCTTTCGTCCAGGGTGGGACAGGTCATGTAGTTTCGCAATTACCTGACGACGAAAAGTTCGTGGTACGAATGGTCGAATTTTGTCGTTAGTGGTATCGCAATACAGCGTCTCGGTCGAATTCGGAACAGCAACCTTTTTCAGTTTTAGCGTTGAACTATTGGTTTCTATAATTTGCTCCAATTCCGAATCGCGACCTTGCTCTTTCGCCAAGGCCTCAAAATCCGGGCTGTCTATCGAACTTATTCGGGACAAAAAATCGGCAACGCCATTTTCATCTCCCCGCAAGTGTCGTATGTCGGTCGAAAACTGACTAATAAAGTCCAGTTGGCGCGCTCTCCTTGGTGGTGTCTTGTCGCCTTTCTGGGCTAAAGCATATACCAACGGTTTGTGGTCGGTCAATATCGTGAATTGTCTGCCCTCTAACAAGTGCCGGAAATGGTCTATTGACTGATAAATGGCCAACAGCTCCCGATCGTATGTACTGTACTTTGCTTGTGCGGCTGTTAACTTCTTGGAATAAAATCACAATGGTTGGACCTTACCATTTACAGTCTGGTGTAAAACTGCGCCAACAGCTTCACTAGAGGCATCTGTATACAAAGACAATTTTGCGTTGGGCGACAGGTGACAGAGCATGGTGGCGTTTGCTAATTCCTCCTTACAGGCCTCAAATGCGTTTGTGGCTTCATCGTCCCAAACAACTGGCGTCGTGTCGTTTTTGACGTTGCCCGAAATGAGAGCCTGCAATTTTCCTTGATTGCGCGTTGCATTCCTGAGAAAGGAGCGGTAAAAATTAATCATCCCCAGAAACCGCTTAAGTTCTTTAGCCACTTTAGGTTTGGGATAATCACGTATTGCTGTCACTTTCTCTTCTAGTGGTTTAATGCCGTTCGGTGTTATAGTGTGTCCCAAAAATTTAACTTCGGACTTGCCCAAAACACATTTGCTGCCGTTTACTGCCAAACCAGATTTACGTAGCCGATCGAAAACAATCCTCAGGTGTTTCTCGTGCTCGTCCGCACTAGATGATGCAATGAGAATGTCATCGATATAAGCGAATGTAAAATCGATGCCGTGCAAAACTGAATTGATGTGGCGCTGAAAAGTTTGTGCAGCATTCCGCAATCCAAATGTCATGTAGTTGAACTCGAACAACCCAAATGGTGTTGTTATCGCCGTCTTAGGTATGTCGGAGGATTCTATGGGTATTTGGTGGTACGCCTTTTGCAAATCTAGCACAGAAAATATACACTTGCCATGGAGCATGTGAGTACAATCATGCAAAAATGGAATAGGGTAGCGATCTGGTAAAGTTTGCGCATTAAGCGCACGGTAATCACCGCACGGCCGCCACTCCCCGTTCGTCTTTTTTACCATAAGGAAGGGGCTTGCCCAATTACTTTTGGATGGCTTGCAAATACCTTGCTCCACCAAAAACTCAAACTCTCTTTTGGCAGCAGCGAATTTCTCAGGTGGCAGCCTTCGTGGTCGGGCAGACACCGCTGGGCCACCAGTAACGATGTGGTGTGTAACGTCCGTCTGCAATGACTCTCGATCTCGGTTGCTGCTTAACACGGTGATGTCTTTATACTCAAATAGCAGTCGTGAAAATATGTTGTCGGCATTGAATGTTGATATGACGGGTGCACATGAATATACTGTGTCACCCTTAGCGTGCAGCAAAGTCCTGTGATCGACGAGACGATTCTGCTTAATATCCACAAGTAAATCGAAATGCTTGAGAAAATCAGAACCTATTATGGCTGTTGAAACATCTGCCACGAGAAAATTCCATTCGAAGACTCTCCTTAAAGAAAGAGACAACTTGAGACGACGTTCGCCATATGTTTTAATACGGGTGCCATTAGCTGCAAATAATGTTACTGAATTCGATGTGACGTTTCTGTCACATGAACGCGGTGGCAAAACGAAACGTCAGCCCCCGTATCGATCAAGAACTTCACCTTTGTATCGTTGTCCAGCAATGTAAGACGTGCCACTGTAATTCGGCGTGGTGCGCTGGACAATGCACCAGCCACGGTAACTAGTTTTTTGGCTTTGAATGGAATTCGCAAGGCTGGCGGCAATCCGTAGCGGCCTCGCCGAACTTCCAGTGGTACCAACAAAATTTCTCCGCCGATGGTGTAGCACTACGTTGGCTCTTCTTACGATTCGATGAGCGACTGGATGAACGAGAGCGTGTTAATTTCTCCAAACGTTCTTCCAAAACCGCAATTCTTTGCAATAAGGTGGCTTCGTTCGGTGTCGTGGATGTGGACACAGCGTCGAGTTGTCGATAATCACTCACCTCCAAAATCTTATCCGCCAGTCTCGCCAATTCGGACAGCTCCGCGTTGGAGGCTTGGAGAATGGCACGAACATTCTGTGGTAATCGTTGAAGCCACAATGATGCCAGGAAGTCATCACTTACCCTATCCTTCGCAAGACTACGGAGCTCGTTCAATAATTGTGTAGGTCGCCTGTCGCCAAGGTGCATGTCGGACAGCAATTTCTGTATTTTCTTCTGTTCGCTTTCACAGAACCGTTCGATGATGCATTTTTTCAAAAATTCGTATTTTCCTGTTGCAGGCGGCTTGAGGACAGCGTCCGAAATCTGCACCAACACCTGTGATTCAATCGCTGCTATGACGGTGCTGTATTTCGTTTCGTCAGCCACAATGCCTGAAACGACGAACTGAGCCTCTATTTGTGCGAACCAGATTTCAGGGTGATCAGACTAAAACGGAGGTACTTTCACTGAAACTCTGCTTACGAAATTTCCGTACATCGGGGAAGTCGCCACTCCTTGTCCAGCAGTGTCCGGAGCCTGGCCTGCTCCCACGGATGTGCTTGTCTTCTCGGTGCCTGTGTCTTCGTTCATCTCATGTGTGTATTACTATCACGTCGGGGTCACCACTATAGCCGTTCGTGGTTAGTTTAATGAATGAATAAACCGGATATATAATGTTTAATATAATAAACACTTTATTTAACTAATTCTAATAATATACATGAAATGATGATGAAATCGTGAGATCTTAGATGCAATGCAATGACTGCGCAAAAAGAGAGGAAGAACAAGAATGATAGGTTTACATGGTTGACAAAGTTCGTACTTTCTAACTACGTCTTAAATAATCCACAAATAAGGTAGTGAAATACCATGTCCACATATAGGCCACTACAAATCTATAATACTTAAACTAGGAGAAAGGGCAATATCGGTCCAATTTTGGATATATCCCCCATATATGGCATCTTCCCGATTTGACTTCTTAACGTCATAGAGACCACAAATGTCAACTGCTCGGGCTGAAAGTTGGTAACTGGGGTTTATTTATACCCGGTATCCATCACACGAGCAACGGTAGTAGTCATAGGTCCATGTTTTGATATAGCTTCCATACAAGTGTCCCTCTAGTTTTCACTTCGTAACGCCACAAAAACCTCAAATTTCAACGAAATTTGTCTGAAATTTGGTATAATGAGTTTATAAGTACCCGTAACCATTGACGTGCGATCCATGGTGGAGAGTATATAAGATTCGGCATGACCGAACTTAACGCATTTACTTGTTCTCAATGTGATAAAGACCATGAAACTCATACTATGTGTGGAATTGTGAAAGATTCCGAGTGGTAGTATAGAAGTAATGAGATAATTATTATTTCACCAAATGTTGAACCTTCGCGGGGCAGGTATTCGAAGGAGTGGACCAACATGGACCATCCTTGTTAAGAAGATTCGAGTAGATACTACCTACTCGAATCTTCTTAAAAGTTATTGAATAATCAATATTTCACGAAATGTTAACCCTTTGTGGGGGAGGTAATACATAGAAGGAGTGGACCAATATGGCCCATCGTCGAATTTAGCCGGAGATAGAGACAAATAATACCACATACCAAAGTTGAACTCAATCGGGTTATCCTTTCGCACCAGCCAGCAGACAGACAGACGAACATTGCTCAAATCACTTAAAATGGCCCAAATCGAATTTCCGCCAAACATACTTGAGGTCTTAGGTCACTCTTTCGATGCGTTACACTTTTGGCTCGTAGCAAATGATATATACTCTCCTCTCTAAGGTGAGGGATAAAAAGAAAAATAGGACTGAATGTAGCGTGTAAGGGGAGGATATAAAAATGTTCCTGAAATCGAATTTTATGGCGATTTCTTTTCTGCAAAAAAGTGCAACATTTTTGTTGCCCTTTTCACGAAAACTGAACTTTTATACCACATTTTGCAATTTTGAAATATGAGCTATGTTTTGTTCGCGGGACTACATCAGTTTCACCAAAAAGCGTATTTTTCAAAACTTCATGTCGACGGGGCAACATTTTTTTCAGAAACGAAATCACCATTAGAATTATCTGCGAAATAATAGCACTCATCCACGAAGGCTTCTTAATCTTTCCTGAGAAGAGCTTTGCACACAATGACACCCCACCACATCCTCCGCCTATGGTGTTGATGTGAATATTCGGAAAACGCCGTGTATCACATTAAGCCTGAATCGTTCACATGGGTCGAGAGCTCGCGTCTGTCGTTTGTCTGGCTTGTTTGTTTTGCTTCACATATGTCGATTTAGTTTTGTATTCGATTACAATGACTTCTTCGGATTGTTTCCTTTGCCATAACATAGCAATCACTACTGCCACAAACCAAAAGCAAAAAAAAGAGTTGTAATATTCAAATTATTTTTAGTGTTTCATCGTTTGCCGCCGACATTTCTTTCAGGCGATTTCACTTGAAAGTTTCCGTGTTCGTTTCCATTGGTGTTGTTTTTTTGTTGTTGTCGTATTTCTTCCTTAGGTAAACTGACTGCCAACTAATTGTTTTGTTTGTTTATCCCTGACTCATATTGTACTTATTTGCTTCTTGACTTATGTGTCATTTGCTTCTTGACTTCTTACGAGTGAAAAGTTTGGCAAATGCTGTAACATTTCTTTTTTGTTGTAAAATAATTTGATTGCACGCGATTTCGGTTTAAGTAAATCACTTTTGATTCTAACACTTCAGAATTAGTTTTGAAAACTTAGGGAAATGTATGTTATCGCATTTGTTCTTGGTGATTCACAGTGATTCATAGACAAACACAAATGATAGAGTATACTGCTCGAATTGTTGATATTTTTATGGGAAAAAACCCAAAAATCTCTTTTTTTTTTTAAAAAATCGAAAGTAAAATTTAGAAAGAAACTTATATAAAGAGTTTTCCAATAGGGATGATATGATTTTGAAGTGACGTTTCGGCTATTTGTAATATGTCATGATCTGTCATTTGTTTTTCATTGTATTCAGTAGTGTTTACAATTTCATCATGGAGAGATATACGCAAGAACAACGTTTACAAATTATTCAGTTTTATTATCAAAATAATCGTTCTCCAACTGCAAATTTTCGTGCGCAAAGTAAATTTTTATTTAAAATCCAAAACAAATCCTTTCTATTCGACCTACGATCTTGACACCCATGAGCAATATTTTAGCTCTCGTTAAGAGCTATATTTTTGCCATTGGAGATTCGATTATTTCAAGAAATTTGTGCTATTAATTGGCCTCCAAGGAGTTGTGATTTAACACCATTAGACTATTTCTTGTGGGGTTATTTGAAGTCATTGGTTTTTCGAAATAAACCAGACTCTCTTCAAGCTTTACAAGCCAATATAGAACGTGGCATTCATGACATACGACTTGATTTAGTGAAAAAAGTGCGCGAAAATTGGGTTAATCGAATTCGTTCCTGCAGAAGAAGTCGTGGAAGCCATTTGAATGACATTTTATTTAGAACTTAATTGTATCGATTGTAATTCACATTAAATAAAAAACTTTTGAATTTCCTTAACAATAAATGTGCTTCGTTTTTTAAAGAAATCGTAACACTCTTATTGGAAAACCCTGTATAAAACAATTAAAAGCGTTAAGTTCGGCCATACCGAATCTTATTTACCCTACACCATGGATTTCATTCAATTTTATTACTGGAAAAATCTTTGGATATGGAGCAAATCATGTTTTTGTTTAAGTAAGTTATTAAAAATAGGAACGCTGCAATTTTAGCCAAATTTTAAGCCGCAGTTTTGAGATCTACATCTACACGGGGACTGGAGCAAAATAAAGTTTGATTTGTAGAAATTTTCTGCGATTTTTCAGCTAATTTTTTTTAGAAAATGTTGTGTTTATGTCTTAAATAAGCCTTGCTGGGAGCGACATCTTTAGGTGGACTATTACAAATTATGTATTTTAGTATTTGTTGGATCTATCAAAAATAAACAATCTCATAAACTTGTAAACATGGAACAAGTTGGTCACCATTATGCAATTCAATACTTTTATTTGAAAGGTCTCATTCCAAATAATCTTAAATCCGACCTAGCTGCTCTGAGGGAGTCTACTTCTTCGTTTACGACTAGAAAATATGGGGTGGCAGAGTTTAAACCAGGCCGTACGAACTGCCAAGACGAACACCGTAGTGGTCGAACTTTTGAGGTGTTCACTCCAGTAACGGTTAAGAAAATCGTCGGCTGGAGGATGATCGTCGGCCGGAGGTACGTCAGTTAGCTGAAATGATTGACATTTCCAAAAGTGCTATATATCGCAATTTAACGGAAAATTTTAAGATGGGAAAGGGATTAAAACGTCGTTGTGAAGCTGTTTCACTCGACAGTTTGGCGATGTTTCACGCACTAAAGCTGAGTTTTTCGTCCATTCGTAACCATGATTGCGATATGGGTTCACTAAATAACAGCTGATACAAGATAAGAGTCAAAACAGTGGTCTGAAATGCAAGACATCAGCAGGCAAGGTCAAGACGTCTGTTTTTGGAATGCGCTTGGGATCATTTTTATTGATTGTCTTCGAAAAGTAAATATAACACTGTGGAATAAAATTGAACTTTTTCGAAAATATCATTCTTTTTTAAAAGAATACACGTGTATCGGCGTTTTAAAAGTTTACCTATGGTGGTCATTTTAGAGGGGATCAATATTTGCCCCTTTTACACATTCTTATGATGAATCGGAATAGGAAACTGTGTGATCCTTACATTTTCGGTGTGGGATGTGTTCAGCAAAACTACTGTAAACACTACGAGGAACATGCTTGTTAAACATTTTAACCCTCTAGCTCCTCAATGTAGGGGTCTTTTTGGTCCCTTTTGTGGAAAAGTCAAAAAGTACTACCGGGTTTTCCATTAGGCACATAAAAATTTTATATATTAATAAAACAGAATATTTAAGATAAAGAGTTCATATTTATTCCAGGTGTAGTGCAAATGTTATATTTTAAGAATAAAATTCGATTTCGGTCATATGACCACCACGAGAACGTCTGCAGCGATCTATTCTTTGGACCCAATTTTCCATCACTCTTGCAAACATTTTGACCGGAACATTGGCAGTTTCGCGTTGAATGTTGTCTCTTAGCTCTTCTAAAGTTGTAGCCCTGTTGGCATAGACCAATGACATGATGTGGCCCCATAAAAAGAAATCCAATGGCGTTAAATCGCATGAACGAGGTGGCAATTCGGCCGGACCATTTCTCGAGATTAGACGTTCACCGAATTTGCCTTTCAGTAAATCGATTGTAACGCGTGCTGTGTAGCTAGTGGCACCGTCTTGTTGAAACCACATATCGGCGATGTCAAGCTCATCCACTTCTGGACGAAAATAATTTTCTAACATGGCACGATAGCGCTCTCCATTGACGGTAACATGACGATTGTTTTTATCGACGAAAAAATACGGCCCAATCACACCTCCGGCATGAAAACCACATCACACAGCATTTTTTGCGGTTGCAATTGTGTCTCTTGAAGCACATGTGGGTTTGTTTCTGTCCAATACCGTAAGCGAACTTTACCATGATGAAAATGTTGACTTCATCTAACGTTTTGACACTGAAATATCCTTAAAAATGTTTGAGGGTGCATTGACATAAATAACATACGAAATTGTCATATCCCTATTGGAAAACCCTTTATAAATCTCTTAATATATCAAAACAGAAAACTCAACCTAAATGCCAGAAATAAGATAAAACTTAAAATCCATTTTTAAGTTTAACACAGATTTGAAAAACGGCGAAATTAACGTAAAAATGGATCTTAAGTTGTGACTTATTTCTGGCATTTAAGTTGAGTTCTGCGTTCTGATGGTTAAGTTGAGGTTTTTATTTTGGTGTTTTCACAGACTTTAGTATAATTTTATCACAAATATTTTTGTTGAATTTTTTAACCTTCTAGCTCTTCAACCTACGGGTATTTATGGTCTCCTCTTTGGAGAAAGGTAAAAGTCACCCCTGAAATAGGTGTTTAGCGGGACAAAATATTTTACAAAAATATTTGCCATAAAATTCTACTATAAGTCTCTGGATAAACCAAAATGCAAAACTCAACTTAAATGCTAGAAATAAGTCAAAACTTAAACATCTGTTTTCGGGTTGATTTTTACCCTTCTACACAAAAGGGACCTTGGTTGAAAATCTAGGGGTTAAAATGTTAGACAAAAATGGTCCTCGTAGTGTTCAAAGTAATGTTGCTGAACACATTGTATACCTAAAATGTAAGGATCACACGGTTTCATATGCCGAATCATCATAAGAATGTGCAAACGGGGGAAATATTGAATGTGTGAAATGGAGAAATATTGATCCCCTTTAAAATGACCACTATACGTAAATTTTTAAAACGCCGATACACGTAAATTCTTTTGTACCCCCTCTATCTGCAACGATTGACGGAACCTTGTTTTTTTTCTTTGTTCCACATCAACGGCGAGGATTATACTAACTTATTGCGACGTTTAAGTGAATAAATTAAGGAAAAATGAGGCATTTGGAACAGAAAATGTTGTTTCGTCAAGACAATGCAGCAGTACACAAATTCACTATTGTGATGGATTGTTTCATCACGCACCATATTGGCCAGATTTAGCTTCCTCGGATTATTGTATATTTCCAAACATGTCAAAATTATTATTTCACGTTTCCGGGAAATCCCGGCAAAATGTAATATTTTCAATCCCGGGAAATCTGTGCGGGAATTTCCGGGATTTTTGGATTATACATAAATATACTTTCCTTTCGTATGTTGACAAAGCAGCAGTTTTTATTCTAAAATTTCGGCTGTATGGTTTCGCGTAGTACAATTTTCAAACAATATTTTTAATTTTTCAATGAAAAATGCAGATACAAGGTATTTTTAATACTTCTGTTCAATATTACTAATACAGCTCAATAATAAAAAAATGGGGTTGCAGCGGCGCTGGCTTTTGCAATCGATTTGTATATATGTGATAAAACACTTCTCAGCCTATATAGCTCGCGTAAACCGTCTTCTAAACTGTTTTTCATCCGTTCAGCGACGGTATCTTGCCAAATATTGCAAAAAAAATCATGTTTTTGAAGAAAAAAATATAGTTTTTAAATAAAATATTCATAAAAACATCGAAATATCCACAAACATTATATTTTTATTTGTATTTTATTGTAAAATCTGAATAAAATAAAACCAAGCGGAAGAAACCCTTTTATCACCCTTTATTTTGCCTTTATCAATGATCGAAATATAATACCGAAGGTATTTAAACATCTACACTACTTAACCGAATAATCTTAATAAATTGAAATTCTTCGGAATTGTGTTATTTCATTCATGATCGATCAGACTTTACGATAAATTAGTATACTTATGTAAATATTTTATTAATTGCTTATTTATAATTGTACCTTTGTTGATGTTTTTATTTAAAAAATATTAAATTTTTTTAAAAAAATGTTTTTTTTTTGTCGCAATACCTTGCAAGATATCGTCAAAACCGCTGCGTTTTTCATCTTAAATCACTTGAATTTAAAAATGTAGAAAAGATGTCAAAATATTAACATGTACTCGTATATCTATTTAGATACAAAAAATAAATTGATTTCTTCTATGTTTTAATATTGTTGTGAATATACATATATCTTAAAGTAATGTTATATATATAAAAGGCACATTTTGTAACTTTATTAAGCGGGATCCCGGGAACGGTTAAAAAATCCCGCTTTCCCGGGAATTGATAAAGACCGGGATATAACAAACTCAAGACAAAATGCAGCGGTGGTAAAAGATTTGCCAACATTGAACAGGTCGAGTCTGCGGTTGTTTCCTATTTAAAGGAACTAGATAGTCCTTTCTATAAACAGGGTAAACAGGTACAGCTGTTGAATATCGCTGGGAAAAGTGTATCAACTTAAAAGGAGATAAGTTAAGAAATAAAGTAAATTTTTCCAAAATTTGTTGTTTTCTTCATAAGTTCTGCAAAATTTTTGACCGCCCGCAGATGGTGATTAAAATTAACTATTTATATCGATTTTAACACATGTTAATGAACTAACTGCAAAATTTCAGTCTAATCGGTTCAATATGACAAGAGAAAATTGCATTTTATAAAACAGATTTTTTTCAAAACAAATTTTGAAAAATTGTCGATGCACTTGCATTATTTTTATCCAATAACAATTATTCAACATGCAGAGGTATGCCTCTTCTAAGGATTTTTATTTCGTATAAGACTTACCAAATAATTCATTATAGATAGGAATTAAATTTCCTACAAGAAAAAATTTCATTTGTTAACCCACATTTGAATAACAGAGAATACATACCAGAGCATACTTTAAAGTTATTAAATGCAATTTAAATTGATAAATTTACGAATATTTTTTGGGATTAAAGGTGAGGGGATTCGTAAGTCGGTTTCCCGACTGAACTTTCTTACTTGTTTTTTGTTTCAAACCTTAAAAAATGATTCGGCGAAAAACAGGGTATCGAAGCTATTGAAAATCGCTCGAAAAAGCTACAGAAGTTGGACCTAAAAGGAGATTATGGAGAGAAATAAGGACAATTTTCCCAAATTTTATGTGTTTTCTCTGTTAGGTTGGTCATGTGACAGTAGATTTTGCACCTCCACATAGACAGTTTGATCTTAATGATGCCCAGGTTGCAACTTCTATAGCTGCAATACAAATCGGCAGTAGATAGAGTAGGACTTGTGGAGACTCTATCACAGTAGTCCTTAAAGCCCCGCTTATGCTTAGGCAGTTTTCTGAACCTTCATTAATTGAAGGTGGATGGATCGCTGATCAATTGCAGTCCACCAAACCGCAATGCCGTACAGTAGTATTGGGCGAACCACTGCTATGTATATCCAATGGACGATTTTGGGAAGGAGCCTAAAAGTGCGCGTAAAGCCTTTCTACAGGAAAATAAAGCGACATTAGCCTTCCATACACATTCCAATATATTTGGTCTGAAGGAAAATGTCCTATCTAGGAGTATACCTATATTTTTCTATTTCAGAAGAGACTATCTCAGCTACATTCAGCAGCGGAGGGCCCACGTGTGGAACCTTATGACCTATTATCGGTCATAAGGTTCCTATTATCGGTCCATGTTTTGATGTAGTACCCGTATAAAGATTCCCACGGGTGCCACTTCTTGATTCTCTAGAGAACACATTTTTTTTAGTTGATTTAAGTGGAATTTAAGAATTTATATTTTATATTGAACCTAATCGTCCCTAGTAAAAATGGCGTACATCGGTACACGTTATGATAAAACGCCCTTTAAAAGTCGGCACCGATGTCACTTCTCTAGGGAACACATTTTTTCAATTGATCTGGCTAAAATTAAGGAATTTGTAATCTTTATTCCACTTAATTGTCCCTAGTAAAAATGGGGTATATCGAACCATGTTTTAGTATAGCCTATAGCATATAAGGGTCTCTTCCAATTAGACTTCTTGACGTTTTAGGGTATGTATTTTTAACCCATCATGCTGAAATGTATGTTTTGATAAGTATAATGCCCTTATGAAGGTCACGTTTTTATACCCTACACCACACTGTGGTACAGAGTTTGTTTCACGGCAGATGTTTGTAACACCTGAAAATAACACAGCTAGACCCACCTTAAAGTATACCGATCGACTCAGAATCACTAGCTGAGTCGATTTAACGACGTCTGTCCGTCCGTCCGTCTGTCCATGTAAAGTTGTTCGTCGACTACAGGTCGCAATTTCACTCCGATCGTTCTGAAATTTTGCAGTTTAGAGTATTTCGCAGATGTTAAGATCGCTATTGAATTTGGTTGAAATCGGTTCAGATTTAGATATAGCTCCCATATATATCTTTTGTCCGATTTGGCCCTTTAGTCCTATAGAAGCTGTATTTTACATCCAATCGTTTTGAAATTTAGAATGGTAGAGTTTCTCGATCCATGAACCAACATTGCCGAATTTGAAGAAAATCGGTTAAGATTTAGCTATAGCTCCCATATATATGTTTCTTCCGATTTGGACCTTTAGTCCTATAGAAGCTGTATTTTACATCCGATCGTTTTGAAATTTAGAATGGCAGAGTTTATTGATCCATGAACCAACATTGCCGACTTTGAAGAAAATCGGTTAAGATTTAGCTATAGCTCCCATATATATGTTTCGTCCGATTTTGCTCTTTAGTCCTGTAGAAGCTGTATTTTACATCCAATCATTTTGAAATTTAGAATGGTAGAGTTTCTTGATCCACGAACCAACACTACCGAATTTGAAGAAAATCGGTTAAGATTTAGCTATATCTCCCATATATATGTTTCGTCCGATTTGGCCATTTAGTCCTATAAAAGCTGTATTTTACATCCAATCGTTTTGAAATTTAGAATGGTAGAGTTTCTTGATCCATAAACCAACATTGCCGTATTTGAAGAAAATCGGTTAAGATTTAGCTATATCTCCCATATATATGTTTCGTCCGATTTGGCCATTTAGTCCTATAAAAGCTGTATTTTACATCCAATCGTTTTGAAATTTAGAATGGTAGAGTTTCTTGATCCATGAACCAACATTGCCGAATTTGAAGAAAATCGGTTAAGATTTAGCTATAGCTCCCATATATATGTTTCGTCCGATTTGGCCCTTTAGTTCTATAGAAGCTGTATTTTACATCCAATCGTTTTGAAATTTAGAATGGTAGAGTTTATTGATCCACGAACCAACACTACCGAATTTGAAGAAAATCGGTTATGATTTAGCTATAGCTCCCATATATATGTTTCGTCCGATGTGGCCCTTTAGTTCTATAGAAGCTATATTTTACACCCAATCGTTTTGAAATTTAGAATGGTAGAGTTTCTTGATTCATGATATTCATGTTTTGATAAGTATAATGCCCTTATGAAGGTCACGTTTTTATACCCTACACCACACTGTGGTACAGAGTTTGTTTCACGGCAGATGTTTGTAACACCTGAAAATAACACAGCTAGACCCACCTCAAAGTATACCGATCGACTCAGAATCACTAGCTGAGTCGATTTAACGACGTCTGTCCGTCCGTCCGTCTGTCCATGTAAAGTTGTTCGTCGACTACAGGTCGCAATTTCACTCCGATCGTTCTGAAATTTTGCAGTTTAGAGTATTTCGCAGATGTTAAGATCGCTATTGAATTTGGTTGAAATCGGTTCAGATTTAGATATAGCTCCCATATATATCTTTCGTCCGATTTGGCCCTTTGGTCCTATAGAAGCTGTATTTTACATCCAATCGTTTTGAAATTTAGAATGGTAGAGTTTCTCGATCCATGAACCAACATTGCCGAATTTGAAGAAAATCGGTTAAGATTTAGCTATAGCTCCCATATATATGTTTCTTCCGATTTGGACCTTTAGTCCTATAGAAGCTGTATTTTACATCCGATCGTTTTGAAATTTAGAATGGCAGAGTTTATTGATCCATGAACCAACATTGCCGACTTTGAAGAAAATCGGTTAAGATTTAGCTATAGCTCCCATATATATGTTTCGTCCGATTTTGCTCTTTAGTCCTGTAGAAGCTGTATTTTACATCCAATCATTTTGAAATTTAGAATGGTAGAGTTTCTTGATCCACGAACCAACACTACCGAATTTGAAGAAAATCGGTTAAGATTTAGCTATATCTCCCATATATATGTTTCGTCCGATTTGGCCATTTAGTCCTATAAAAGCTGTATTTTACATCCAATCGTTTTGAAATTTAGAATGGTAGAGTTTCTTGATCCATAAACCAACATTGCCGTATTTGAAGAAAATCGGTTGAGATTTAGCTATATCTCCCATATATATGTTTCGTCCGATTTGGCCATTTAGTCCTATAAAAGCTGTATTTTACATCCAATCGTTTTGAAATTTAGAATGGTAGAGTTTCTTGATCCATGAACCAACATTGCCGAATTTGAAGAAAATCGGTTAAGATTTAGCTATAGCTCCCATATATATGTTTCGTCCGATTTGGCCCTTTAGTTCTATAGAAGCTGTATTTTACATCCAATCGTTTTGAAATTTAGAATGGTAGAGTTTATTGATCCACGAACCAACACTACCGAATTTGAAGAAAATCGGTTATGATTTAGCTATAGCTCCCATATATATGTTTCGTCCGATGTGGCCCTTTAGTTCTATAGAAGCTATATTTTACACCCAATCGTTTTGAAATTTAGAATGGTAGAGTTTCTTGATTCATGAACCAACATTGCCGAATTTGAAGAAAATCGGTAAAGATTTAGCTATAGCTCCCATATATATGTTTCATCCGATTTGGCTCTTTAAATCCAATCGTTTTTATACCCGACACCACACTGTGGTACAGGGTATTATTTAAGTATAAAATGTCCCAAAAGTAATTTTATGTAAACAATTTATACATGAATTACAAAATTTATATATCAGAGTTATTCAATATTACGAGAGTGGTGTAGGGTATTATATAGTCGGCACCGCCCGACTTTAGCCTTTCCTTACTGGTTTAACCTATGTGCCTGGAATTTTGAAATGTACTCTCTTTAACCTGCAACAACAATTCATAGTAATAGTCGGTTTTCGTACATTTGTAGCCAAACAATGGTGGAAGTCCGACTTTAGACTTTCTTTTACTTGTTTTATTTCTTAAATCACTATTCTTAAAGATTTTCCTCCAGTCACCATTTTGAAAAATTACTTCCTAGGCAGTTTTTACGACTCCGCCAAACTTTACGTCCTTATCCTTAAAGTTAGTTTTACATATTAATGCGACTTATTTATATGTCCTAGACACTGTGCATTATTTAATTTGCCAAATAAAACGCGAAAAGTTTCCTTTATATCCAAATGACATGTCAAATGTGTATTCCAATACCATTCACTCACTGTCCTGCTGGGCATACACAGAGGAGGCAATAAAACATTTCGAAAAGGGGACATTTTATAAGGACCTACGACAGACATGCACACTTTTGTACGTCTCGTCGTGCAATGACACGACCACCGCTTTCATGACAAACTTTATCGAAATGCCGCAAAGCAATTTTCTATAATTATATCAAGTTTTGAACGACGAAAATAAAATGCATGAAAATGGCGTGTCTAACGCTTTGAAGAAAGAACTTCAGGGGAGAGAAAGAGAGCGAAAGCGAGAGAGAGGGAGAGAAACGGCTAAAAAAGTTTTGTGACAATAATTACACTAAATTTAAGAGGCGGTAAAATGTTTCTGCTCCACAGCGCGCCACCATAAAAACATATTTACTTCCAAAGCAAAGCAACACTAAATTATGTCCATTGTTTCGAAGGGCGGAGAAACAGCCAATAAATAAGTGGTACTTCAGACTGTCAGCCATGTAAATAATTTCCCCAAATTAATGGAATTATAACCATGTCTCCCTCCGCACACAGAGTGAGTTTCCTGCGAGAACTGCGCGGTATTGACTGTAGAGAATATCAAGATAGAGAGTTTATTTGAGTTTAACCAATTAGAAGAGAAGCCTAACAAATCCTAAAAGCACAAAACTAAACTTGAATGCACGTGAGACCCCTTACCACTCTCCATCCCTCGTACTGATGTTCATATTGCATTTAGAGTGTCTAGAATATCCGTGAGCATTAAAGATGTCAACTTGTCTGTCATTGTATGACATTGTACGCCGTTGTGCGGAGACGCCAAACGCCTTTGCCAAAGGATACGGGACTTGTTAATGTGAAATGACAGACAAATGCAATGTTAAATGGAGAAATTTATTTCTGCCCAAGTCGTGGTGCGTCCGTCCGTCCCTCCCTCCCTCCAGTGACTGTGTGGAGATTTTTCAAGATGTCATTTTTCCAATGTCAAACAATGTAATTTAGATTTTTCATACTCTTTAAAAACATTTTGTGAAACCTTAGATTTAATTTATTTTTAATTGCTAGTCTGTAAGGATTGTAATCCATAGACTGAATAAATAAATAAATAAATAAACATTTTACATTTCGTTCAAGGTAATTTGCTGACAAACATATGTTGCATATTTGTTGGTGAGTATATCGTCCTATGGCCATTTATGTACGTATGTTTGTGGCAAAAAGGATTGCCAACATATATAACAATTCATTCATTTAAAATAAAACAAACATGATTAGACAAATTAATATGTTAAATGATATAAAATGTCATCAAAATGATTATTTAAAATATGTATGTTCTTCTCTTCGAAGTCAAAATTCAATAATACAATTTTATTCAATCTTCGTCAAAACTCAAATATTTCACGTTTTGTCTCACTCAAATAAGGTTATATTTGCCAGAGGTTGTCTAGCGGCAGAAATTTAGAAAAAGGGTTATAATTTTTCGGTTTCTTAAACAGACAACTGATTGGGAGACAACTTAGGACCAGACTGTGAAGCCGATGCGGCGCAAATCGTCGGCCAGCCGTAGCCGAAAATGTTTTTCGAGCAGGCGCCGCCGCCGATTTTAGCGGCTAAAAGTCAGCCGCCGAAGTTTATTTTGTGAGTCAAGAGGATTTGTTTTATGCAACTATGAAAATTTAGAAAGTGACTACTACTTCAGAGTTCATTTTAGCGTACAAAGTTTAAAATAAATTTCTGATTAGTAATTTAAAAATAGCTTTTGTTTATTAAAAAAAATAATCCACACATTGCCTGCTTGGGAGGCTTGTAAAATAGCTGTAAGATAATTTATGTTGTAGTAGCAGTGTAGGTGTTTGTTTACCATTAGGTCTCAGCGGCGTAAATACGGAGGCCTACTTGGAAGAGGCCTTCAAGAAGACCACTGGTGGAGGGTAATTTCCTAGCACGACATTGACTCTGTAATTATTCACCGGTTCAGCGACTGCGTCAGTGTGTATATCAGCCATGTATATCTTTGATCTAGAGGTTCTCTCTTGTAGCGTTGGACCTCGCGTTCTAGATCATGAAGGTATTTTTTGATCTGCCTGGGAGGTGGAAGTCTATTCACAAGACGGTGGTTGGGATGGATGGGACGGTAACATCCAAGCAAATACTGCTTCGACAACAAAAAAACTGCGTCGTTGCACGCGTATTATATTCTTCTCCTCATATAGGTGGTCTACAGGAGACATGAGGAGACACCCTGTCGCAGTTCTCAGGGCGGCATTTTATTTGGTATATATGTTCTATCACTGCGTCTCGTTCACATTCGGTGACCACACTGGTGCTGCATAGTTTACCACAGACCGACTTATCGCAACAAGGTTTCTTTATCTGTTCCCCAAGTGCTGACGGCTAGCGACTTGTGGACCTTTTCATACTTTTCATTTTAATTCAGATAGCTGTGCCATAAGACCGTAAGACCTGAAGAGGCTATCAAATGTGACACCAAGAACCTTAGGGTAGTTGGTGGTCCTTAGGGTAGTTGGTTGCGCTGTTCAGCAGAAAGCAGTGTTGCCGATGATTTGGTGGCGGATATTTTCAGGTTCCTCGCAGCAAAGAAATTGGCAATGCCAGCCAGACTTTCAGCCTTCCAAATATGCCATTGATCAAGGGGCCCGACACCAGAATCGTAGTCATCAGCATAGGGTGGAGGTGGAATTGCTGTAAGGTAGAGGTTAAACAGTGCAATAGATATCACCCCACTTTGGGGAATTCCCTATTTCACTCTACTGGGTTTGGAATTCTGGTTTCTGAATTCCACGTACGACTGCAGGCCACACATGAAATTGACGGTCCAACGTTTCAAACTGTTCGGGAGGGACGTGTTAACAATGTCCTCAAAAAACGTGGCGTGGCTGACATATCGAAGGCCTTCGATAGGTCAAACGCCACGAGGACGGTACTGTCACCGGGCTTGTTCTAGTTAGGACCGCGGCTTACATGTGTGGATATGGGGTGTAAAGCAGTAGTCGTACGAGGGTTGCGCTATATAATTCTGGCCTAGGCAACACTAAGTGTTGCCTGGCGCCATCTGACATTTCCATTGGAAAGTTTGACATTTTTTAGCATAAACGTACTCAGAACGTTTTGACGTACGACGATAATGCAAGATCGTCATGTGACATATCGTGAGATAGAGGCATCCTTTGGCATTTCTGCCACCAGCATACATTCGATATTGCATAAATACCTGGCCGTAATAAAGGTTTGTTCTCAATCGGTTTGTTTGACAATCGTGCGGGATCAAATTATAAAAAAATACGATCGCGGTGCTTCAAAAGACGTTTATAAGATCGTCACAGGTGACGAATCTTGGATCAATGCGTATGAGCCAGAAACAAAACAGCAATTGACCGTGTGGGTCTTCGAAGACGAGCCAAATCCAACGAAAGTTGTTCGTGGAAGAAGCACTTCGAAGCAAATGGTCGCCTGTTTCTTCGGCAAAACTGGTATTGTGGTGACTGTTCCTCTTGAGCAACGTAGGACTGTCAATTCTGAGTGGTACACCACAATTTGTTTGCCTGAAGTCTTCGGAGAAATTCGAAAAACGAGAAGACGTATCATTGTGCACCTTGACAATGCGAGCTCTCACACATCGGCTCAAACCAGCGCCTTTTGGACCGGCCAAACGTCGAATTGATGGGTCATCCGCCGTACAGCCCTGATTTGACATCCAATGACTTCTTCTTATTCACTCACATCAAGAAAAAACTGCGTGGTCAACGTTTTTCGACGCCTGAAGCAGCTGTTGAAGCGTTCGAAAACCATGTTTTGGAGGTGAATTTTCAACACACTGTAACCAAAACAATTCGCGCTCAAATGAAAAAACGGTCTGAGTGAAGTTATGCAAAAAAATTTCATACTTTCCAATGGAAGTTCCAGTTTTCATCTGGCAACACCAGCATTGTCAGGACCGAAATATAATTAGCAACCCTCGTACTATGCTGAATTCGGAATCCGTGCTGATGATCAGCACCTCAAGCATCTTTGCAACTGGCGAGAGAAGGGAGGCCTGTACGATTCTCCCTTCTTCTGGTATTATCAGAGTGGTCAAGGACAGATTGAGGCCCCTAGTCCGATACTCAACTCCCGGTATGTCCAACTGCTTTAACATCAGCATAGAAAAATATTAACGCAACCAAAATTTGGATGCAATCAGTTGCACCTATCGAGTTATCGTGCGCACCAACCAGACAGACAGACGGACGGGCATTGCTTATATGACTTAAGATGACCCGAAACGGATTTCCACCAAATGGGATCTCTTAGGTCACTCATTCGATGTGTTACACTTTTGGCCCGCAGCAACTGATGAAATATACCCTCGTTCACAATGCAGGGTGGACAATTTAAAAATTTAAACTTGAATCGGCTATTAAAAAAGGTGTGATAATTTTTCAAATTTCTGGTTTTATTGGAAAGGTTGAACATTGTCATGTAATAATGGAACATAATATCATTCTTATGACTACCACGATTGGCTCGGCAGTACTTCATCCGATCAACCCATTTGTTTCAGTACATTTTCGATTATTTCGGGTCGAATCCTTCAATGGCAACTTCGATTTCATTTTTCAACGCTTCAATTGTCTCTGGATGCTTTGCTTAACATTCATCCTCCCCACAGAAAATATTCCATAGGGCTCAATTCACAAGTTAAAGTAGTCGGTAGTTCAATTTTAAAATTTTAAATGATCCACCCTTTAGTAGGGCTATAAAAACATAATTTTGTCAAAAGGTCTATAATTTCTACATTTATCTATAGATTTGTTTAAAATAGGCATGGTTTTCTTCTTTAGGTTTGTCATTCCATTTTTTCGAAGTTGTTTTAAAGACAGTTACTAAACTTCTGTTTCTACGCGAAAGTACTATTTTCAGCATTTATAGCCCTTTAATTTAAATGGTATACGAGTGAATCAATGTAATATTTCAAAAAATATAGTCCAAATACTAAAGGAAATATGATCCAAATTCCTAAGAAAAAAGAGAGTTTAAAAAATAAATACCATAACAAGTTTTTTTTAATATTTTTCGCGCGTAGTACACCATATTACACCAGAAAATGTTACGCAGAGCCTTTGAATAAAAAATTTGGAAACTAGTGTTACAAAGAGGTTTGCCTGATTCACTGCTGACTACAAAAATACGAATTTCCGTATTTGGGCCTTTGTTTAACCTTTTTACTTCCAATAGCTTAATTTAGGACACTTATTTATTACCCATGGATAAATTTCCCTCCATATTGCGTTATTCTGACTTCATCAGTTTGGTTACGGCAGAAAATCGAAAACTCGTTTGTGGTCCTGTACAACTATCATGATTTTAACACTAACGTGTTGACTTGGGCTGTAGTACCAAAATTATCCTTTTTAGTCCCATTATAACCGCTAAATGTGTGCATTTCAAAAAAAGACACTTTCTTTTGCATACTTATTAAACCCAAATTTCACGATTCCAATTCTAAATTATTATTTATTGAGGTTGTAAAATATGTATCCCTTTTTATACCCTCACCTTAGAGAGGAGGGTATATATAAGGTGTAACACATCGAAGTATGCTCGGCGGATATCCGTTTTGAGTAATTTTAAGTCGAATAACCAATGTCCGTCCGTCCGTCTGTCTGTCTGATGGATGATGCGCACGATAACTCTGGAAAGGAGTAACCGATTAACTTCAAATTTAGTATGTGGTAATATTTTCTTTCATCTCCGGCTAAGTTCATAAATGGGCTATATTGATCCGCTCATTCTAGTACCTCCTCGCAAAGGGTTACCTTTTAGTGAAATAGTGATTCTTTAATACCTTCTATACTACTTACTCGAATCTTCTGAAATTTCAACATAGTATTAATTCGTTAGTCGCAAACACGTCAAGAAACATGAACGAGGTGGCCACTACCTTTTAGGTACCTCCCACACAAATGGACCATTTGCACCAAAAGTTAACTGCTTATGGCGTTAATATCAGTTCATATAAATACTTGAAATGTTGTACAGTGTAATGCTTTTATAGTACCTAGAGTCAACAGAAAACTGACCGTTATTGGCACGGCCCTTTTGGTACCTCCAACACAAATGGACCATTTTGTACCAAATGTAAACAGCTTTTAACTTTAATACAAGTACACAATACGAATTTAAATTGATAATAATTGAATTAAAACAAAAGAAATAAATTTACGAATATAATTTGGGACTCAAGGTGAGGGTATTCATAAGTCGGTTAACCCGACTGAACTTCCTTACTTGTTTGTCCACCGAAACACAAAATCTCCCAAATTCCGGGGAGGCTTTGCTTGGCAAGATGGCAATCCTAACCAGTCACAAAAACAATTCATTTGACGAAAACGAACCAAAAGGAAGTAGTTTTGAAACTAGTTTTCTGTGCTGATTTATTTCTTCTTTGTCGTCTTGAGGTTGTTTTTGTTTCTTCCTTTGGCGCTGATCTCTGGCAGATTATCTTCTTATGAATATCCATCACAATTTCTTCTTCTTAGTGAGTTAATTTACGGACCACACAACACACAGTCTGCAGTCCGATTTTGTTGGTGTACGCAATGCGTCCAGGTCGGTCTGTCTGTCCGTTCGTAGTCCTCATCAACATTCAGGCGCAACATTTTACTTTTTGCTACACTTCGTTAGCAGACAATCAGCTAAACTTTTGCACATTATTTCTGTCCCAGTCCACAGTGTGTCATTAAGTTTCAGCACACAAGATGAATTAGCTCTCCATTGTACCGTGAAGAAAGACCGAGAAACAATGCCACAAAAACAAGGTAAAACCAGAAATTGTATTAAAGCCGTCAACTTTATGTCTTTGGCCAAATGAGAAAGAACTTAACAACACATTAGGAGGAAGTGCAGCAGTTCGGGCCATATATAACCGATTTGCGCGGGAAGACGACGCTGTCGTCGTCGCCACCGTGCTAGAGAAACAGGTGATTATTATATTCCAACGTCATGGCAAATTTTCGCCAAGTTTAGAGACCATTCTGTCATGACAGTCGTTTTGATTTTTTTTTGTTTATTGACAAACATTTATCAAAAAACGCCAAACAAAACAAAGCGTAAAAATTTAATTTTGATAATTTATTTTTGAATAGCTTTATAAACAAACACAAACAAAACATAAATAAAGTTTTTTTTTAATTTTCAACTACACAGTTATTGAATTATTCGAGATTCGTGGGTGGAGTGGAAACTTTATTGTTTGCTTTCCAGATACAAATTGATTACACGGTGCGATCTCCATCCTACAAACGAGACTATATAGAACTGAAACTATATTCCACCAGTAGATAAACTGCATACTCAGTTTTTTTACGTGATCTTTTGTCATTTTTACAGAACTTTTAAAATTTCAAGGATACGAATTTTGAAATATTTTTCATTGCACTTATTACAAAGTGGTTTGATAAATGTACAGTGATACATTTATCAATCATTTAGAAAAATAAAGTCACAACTCACAATGTGAAATTTCACTTAAGTTTGATCTAAACGATCTATATGTACAAATATAACTATTTAGCAGAATGGGATGACATAAGGTCTTAAGTGTGCCAAATAGAGAGGAGGGTATAATGGTTTAATAGTACCTACAATACAGAGAAAAATGGGCATTATTGCCAAGCTCCTTTTGGTACATCCCACACGGAGAAAAAAATATGTTAAAAATATGTTTGGATGCAATCATATATATGTTTGGGACGGGTAAACATATTATGTTTGCACACAATCATAATATGTTCAGGCCAAAATTCTAGCATATTAAAAAACGATATGATTGCGTCCTAACATATTTTTGGCAAAATAATATATTAGAACATATTTTTTAGAGTTTTAGAGAGTATTACTCTCTGAGAGCCCAATTATATGACTCATAATTTTATACAAAGAAGGGTAATATGTATATGGTAACCGTGTGTATGAGGAGGAATGGCACCGACACCAAAGGGTATTATTATTATTTGATGATGCTTACTCGCCCGGTCGAGCTTAAGGTCGGGTTTTTATTGAATATGTGTGGTGAATGTCGAATTCAAAGAAATTAGCTGTAGTTTTAACACGTACAACAAATTCAAAATAAAAGAAAGAATATGATATCAAAGATGTATAGAGGTTATTCATTAAAAAACACAATTATTTTGGTGCAAAATTAATTTTTTTAAAAAGGAATGTATGTTACTTCAACACATTTTATTTACAAAACGTTCTATAATACTGACGCCGTTTTATTGCCCCACATAAAATATTTTGCCAACATACATATGTATGTATGTACGTATGTATGTGTGCTTTTCATGTTCTTTGAACCAACACACTCCCGCATTAACAAATTGTTTTCATCTGAAATGACCCCGTGTACAGTAGTGAAGAGTGCACTGTACTATTGAAGTTTTGCCTTGCTCTGCACATTGCACAAATTCTTTTCAAGAGACACAACTCAAAATTTAGTAATTTTCAGAAAACTCAAAAACTATTCTGCAGCTCATGAACTACTTTTCAGAAGCAAAGTGTGTATTACTGTTTGTTGTTATTGTATTTCTGTATTTGACGTAGTGAGTGACGATTTACATTAGGTTACTTGTTGCTGTGAACCGTTATAGTTTCATGATGGAGCGATCATGATGGATACAATCATATAAATGTTGGCATACAATCATATATATGATTAAATACAATCATATATATGATTACATATAATCATATACACGATTACATACAGTCATATATATGTTTGGACATAAGCATATATATGATTACATACAATCATATAAATGTTTGGGAACATTACCGCTACCCCAAACACAATATGTTTGGGAGCTGCTCCAAACATATATATGTTGCCTGCAAAATATGTTTGGGACAATATGTTACAGAGGCCGTTTTTTCCTCCGTGCACACAAATGGACCATTTTGTACCAAAAGTTAGCAGCTTATAACCTTAATACCAGTGCATACAAATACCTGAAATTGTGTACAGTGTAATGCTTTTATAGTACCTAGAGTCCGGAGAAAAAAGGGCGTTATTGGCACGCCCTTTTGGTACCTCCCACACAAATGGACCTTTTTGTACCAAAAGTTAACAGCTTTTAACTTTAACACCAGTGCATACAAATACTTGAAATTTCGTACAGTGCAATGTTTTTATAGTACCTAGAGTCTAGTGTCCGTATAGTATCTAGAAAAGTATCCGTAATTGGCACGCCCCTATAAACAACATAATTGTTTATATTATTGTATGGATGAATAAATTTGAATTAAAATTGTTCTAACAATCAAACTAATTAATGTTGAATCCAATAATTTGGATATGAATAATTGACCAACAAGATCCGCAAAATATATTTTTTAAAAATTTTCTACCGTGGATCTTAAAGGACAATGAAGAACTAAAATTTTCAAAACCATTTTTGTAACTTTTTAGTTCAAGTTTCTGAAAACAAAAAAATATTTGGATATCCCAAAATGCGCCTTTTCATTTGCTTAATAATACTATCCTTAAAAATGTCATGTCCTTTAAAACGTGAACTCGACCAGAAAATAAAAAAAATTAGTACACAGTTTTGTTTTGTTTCTAGCCAGCTTTCAGAATTATATAGACATTTCCATGACCAATAATTTTTGTTCATTTTTCTCGCACGGTGTAATATATTAAGGACACTGAGCCAAAAAAAATATTGTGTTCTGTCCCACGAAAGAGGCTATACGAGGGTTGCTATTTATATTTCGGTCCTGGCAATGCTGGTGTTGCCAGATGAAAACTGGAACTTCCATTGGATAGTATGACATTTTTTAGCATAACTTCACTCAGACCGTTTTGTTATTTGAGCGCGAATTGTTTTGGTTACCGTGTGTTGAAAATTCACCTCCAAAACATGGTTTTTGAACGCTTAGACAGCTGCTTCAGGCGTCGAAAAACGTTGACCAAGCAGTTTTTTCTTGATGTAAGTGAATAAGAATAAGTCATTGGGTGTCAAATCAGGGCTTTACGGCGGATGACCCATCAATTCGACGTTTTGGCCGGTCAAAAAGGCGCTGGTTTGAGCCGATGTGTGAGAGCTCGCATTGTCATGGTGTTCGTTTTTCGAATTTCTCCGAAAACTTCAGGCAGACAAATTGTGGAGTACCACTCAGAATTTACGGTCGGCTCGTCTTTGAAGACCCACACGGTCGATTGCTGCTTTGTTTCGGGCTCATACTCATAGATCCAAGATTCGTCACCTGTGACGATCTTATAAACGTCTTTTGAAGCACAGCGGTCGTATTTTTTCAATATTTCTTTGCATCAATCGACACGAGCCTTTTTATGAGCGATTGTCAAATTGTGCGGGAACCAACGAGAACAAACCTTTTTTTACGGCCAGGAGTTCATGCAATATCGAATGTATGCTGGTGGAAGAAATGCCCAAGGATGCCTCTATCTCACGGTATGTCACATGACGATCTTGCAGTTGGTATGTTCCAGTTGCCGGGCACCCATATCAGGTGAAAATTGAACTATTCAGCCATCACTTTAAGAGATCTGCGACAGTCGAGAGAAGTTTAAGAATTATGGAATATTGTTTCCAGGGACTTGATAGCAGCCTGGCTTTTAGAGAAAATATTTATACCGACTTTGGTCAGCACACTAATTTTCAGCCATTTCACTACTTCTTTGATAGCTAAAGAATCATCTCGAAAGAAAGCAAAATATTTTGAGAGAGAGAGAGAGATTCAATAGCAATGGAGACATAACACCTCCTTGATGCGTTCCCCTGGTGACAAATCTATGGATGTCAGTTGATCCTAAACTAGCTGAAATACGTCTCATAATTAGAAGGTTATGACTGAACATACGTATAGTGTCAACCACCAGGGTTTCTAAAGCCGTAATTATAGCGGCTGGATTTATGTTATTGAAGGCCCCCTATTTTTTATAATCTCTAGTGTTTTAAATAGAAATGACGATAGACTAATTGGCCGGAAATCCTTAGCTCCATGGTGGGATGATGGATGAAAACAACCTTGGTTTCTCCTCCGATTTGAGTTATTTTTGTTCTAGAAGCCACATTTTGCATCCATGCGGCTGAAAGTTGGGGCACCGTGAAATAACTCCCAAATGTAATAAGTCCAAAAAAAGAAACGCTAAGAAACTTTCTTTGGACATACCCCGGAGAAGAAACTCTTTAGTCACGGTCTAAATCCGGCCACACACGATAATTGGTTTTTAATCCATCGTTCAGTTCTGTATGAAATAACTTAAGACTT
Organism: Eudasyphora cyanicolor; assembly: GCA_963930755.1. Taxonomy (NCBI): domain Eukaryota; kingdom Metazoa; phylum Arthropoda; class Insecta; order Diptera; family Muscidae; genus Eudasyphora; species Eudasyphora cyanicolor. Next base: position 166,822,269 of record OZ005736.1, on the reverse strand, counting down.
ATTTCATTTGCTCTTTGGAAGTTATTTCACTTTTTAAAATTGGGAATTATTTCATTTTTGTTGGGTCTTGTTTGGGATTTATTTCATTGGGAATTATTTCATTTGGGAGTTATTTCACGGTTCCTTCATTTTGGTAGTTTAATAAACACATACCATATCGGTCCTTCCATTGATAAATTCCCCATATTTTTTCGTATTTGACTGCTAGTCGCCGTAGAGACCACACTTTTCAACCAATTTGGCAGAAGTTTAAGTGTTTTTTTATTCAATATATGAAATAATGATATACTTCACCAACAAACCTCGTTGATATATATGGAAAAAATTAAATTGTATTTTTAAATTATGTTGTATTGTTGTAGATGATGTATTCCTTGATGGCTATTTTTTGTTGTATTTATTTGGTTGGACACAACAGCTCTGAGCATTATTTGTTTTTTTAGTTCGAATGTCGACAACCAATCACACCGCTTACAAAGCAAACACACAAAGGCATACGGCTGGACAGACAGACGGGACGGACGAACAAATACATTTAAATTGATTTGAAAAAATGTCTTCTAATTTATCATTTTTTCGGGTACAGAGTTGGTTGGCTCGTCGTTATAGGGCATTTGATTTGTTTCGATTTGTGGCCGTCATTTTAATAAATGTCTTTCTTTTCAATGCTTTCAGTTTCAATTTGTTGAATTCGTTCGTTGTTTGTCATGTGGCGGGCTGGAGGTTTGACGGATAAATTAAAATCACAAAATTTGAGTTTATGTTTTACGATTTCCTAAGAAGAAGAAGGCCTGGTGAGGCTCATTTGGCCTTTAATTGTTTGTTTATTTAAAGGCCAAACATTGTGTATTTGTTTGGTTAAACCGCAATGCGTTAAATATTCTAGAAGGCGTTAAAAGTTGAGGTCCAATTTATAGCAGAGTCAAGTCATAGTGGTTTTGTAAGTAGAAATAAACAAAACTTCAGATACGTAGAAGACAATAATAAAGCATTTGTCTCCATAGTTTTAGAAACATTATTTACTGCTTCTTCGGTTATCCTGCAGTTAGAGCTAACCTACAGTTATAGCTGTTAAATTATATTGAATTTGAAAATTTTAACTGTTGGTTATCTCTATTTGATTCCTTTATTTCAAAAACAATATTCAAACTTTACAAATTTATTCTCATTTATACATAAAGTAAAATTAAGTAAATATTATCAAAGCGATTCCTAAATTTCAAGGCTGTGGAACAGAGAAGAAGTACTCGGCTAATCGGTGGCTCAAAAACAGTCGATTGCAAAATACCTCTAAGGAAGAGATAAAGTATGGAGCATTCGACGATATGATAAGCTACACCATCTTGTTAGGGAAGGATATGCACTAGTTATATTTGGACAAAATCTCAAATTATTACCTTATAACTAACAGGATTCGTTCATGGATTACAAAGTACGAGTACACTTGTTCAACTTTCATAAATATCTGTCGGAAAATATGGCATCTGTAACATTGGAAATTTTCGCATATACTCGTATAGGGTGTTTTTCATCCCAGTTGGAACTTACAAAAGGGTTAGCTGTCAAAAAACAGTGATTCTGTGTTCAAGTTTTGACATTTATTAACATATACTCTGGCAAATCACAACCACTAGATTCAACCTTAAACAATAATACTAAATTATTAAAATTTACTTTGAAAATCAGTCATCAATTCGCGCAAATTTGTGATTTTTTATGGCTCTCATAACACATAAATTTTTGTTTGTTTTTAAATCTAATTTTCATGGAAGTTTCCTTTAGTATTTGGAACATATTTTTTAAGTATAAGCTCTATATATATTTAAATTAAAGGAGATTATGAGGGATACGAGGGTTGCTATTTATATTTCGGTCCTGGCAATGCTGGTGTTGCCAGATGAAAACTGGAACTTCCATTGGAAAGTATGACATTTTTAGCATAACTTCACACAGACCGTTTTGTCATTTGAGGGCGAATTGTTTTGGTTACAGTGTGTTGAAAATTCACCTCCAAAACATGGTTTTTGAACGCTTCAACAGCTGTTTCAGGCGTCGAAAAACGTGAACAAAGCAGTTTTTTCTTGATGTGAGTGAATAAGAAGAAGTCATTGGGTGTCAAATCAAGGCTGTACGGCGGATGACCCATCCATTCGACGTTTTGGCCGGTCAAAAAGGCGCTGGTTTGAGCCGATGTATGAGAGCTCGCATTGTCATGGTGCACAATGATTCGTCTTCTCTTGTTCGGTATTCGAATTTCTCCGAAGACTTCAGGCAAACAAATTGTGGTGTACCACTAAGAATTGACCGTCCTACGTTGCTCAAGCGGAACAGTCGCCACATGACCTGTTTTGCCGAAGAAACAGGCGACTATTTGCTTCGAAGTGCTTCTTCCACGGGCGGGACCGACTATATAATACCCTACACCTCCCTAACAATGCGATAAGGGTCATTGCGATAATAATTTGGAATAATTGGTAAATGGGTAGGAACATATTATCTAATTCTAAACCGATAATCGCTAAATTTAGCAATATTCGTTCCTAAATTGTGGAACATCTTTCTTGAAAATTTAAATGATCGGATGTAAATTACAACTTATATAGCGCTTTGATATCAAATCAGGAGGAACATATATATGGAGGTTATATTTAAATCTGAACCAATTTCCCTGAATACTCATTCATGAAACAGACCTCTTTCTGTCGAATTACGTTCTGATCGGATATAAAATACAGTCACTGATCGGATATAAAATAACATTTTTACAGGGCTTACTTGTCAAATCGGGGTAACTTATATATGGGGCTATATGTAAATCTGAACCGATTTCTTCCAAATTTAAAAGTGTTCATTTATATAATATGAAACCTTTTTCTGCCGAATTTCATACTGATCGGATATAAAATGCAGTTTTTAAAGCGCATACATATCAAATCGGGGTAACATATATATGGGGGCTATATCTAAATCTGAACTGATTTTCTCCAAATTTGGCAGTATTCCTTCACGTAATAAGAAACCTCTTTCTGCCGAATTTCAAACTAATCGGATATAAAATAAAGTTTTTACAGCGCTTACATGTCAAATCGGGGCTAACATATATATGGGGGCTATATCTAAATCTGTACCGATTTTCTCCGAATTTAGCAGAATTCCCTCATGTAATAAGAAACGTCTTTCTGCCGAATTTCATACTGATCGGATATAAAATAAAGTTTTTATAGCGCTTACATGTCAAATCGGGGGTAACATATATATGGGGGCTATATCTAAATCTGAACCGATAAATCTGAATCAATAGGGATCGTCCTTGGGCCAAACAAATGACATGTGTAAAGTTTCGTCGAGATCGGACCATAATTGCGACCTGTACTTTGATTACAAGAATACATGCACAGACGGACAGACAGACGGACAGACAGACAGACGGACATAGCTATATCAACTCAGAAAGTGATTCTAAGTCGATCTGTATAATAAACGATGGGTCTATTTTCTCTCCTTTTGGGTGTTACAAACAAATGCACAAAGTTATAATGCCCTGTACCACAGTGTGGTGTAGGGTATAAAAACCAAATTTTTCAAGAGAGCAAAAATACTGTGGAATTTTATTATTTCCGAATAATTTTTATATAATATGAATTATGTATAAGAACGAATACAATATAAACCTTCGAATTCCTAATTCATATCATATTAAAATTATGGCGAAATAATAAAATTCAACAGTTTTTTTGATGTCCTGAAAAATTACGCTTTGTAATATAGCCGCTTTTGGATATAAGCCATCGATATGTGTTGATTTATTGAAATGAAAATACAAAGTAACATAAATTTGAAAAATTATTTTTCTCTAAAAAAAATATTCCAGAGGTAACACTTTCAAATTCCTTATGTTGTAACAAAGTAGTTCAATATAAAGTATTCTCAACAGATGTATATATGTATAACAAAAACGGGTACACAGCATTTATTGATACAGGGGCAAAATCGCCTTTTTTAATTATGTTTCTATCGAAAGAAAATATATTTGGAACACACATTTTTAAATATTATAAATTTCTGAGCAAATAAATTTGATTTGAAAATCAATAAAATGTATTTGGAACGCATATATTAATATATTACAATAAATTATATTTGCAAACAAATGTTCTCAAATAAAATGTGTGTTTTTATTCAAATAAAATTATGGGTTAGGAATTTCTTTCTTGGGTTTCGAATTGTACCTCCCAGTTATGATACCATATGCAGCATTATCTTCTGTTTTAAATCAATCATTTCAAATTTCTGAGTATTCCAAGCCATCATTAGTTGTCAATCCTCTAAGTACTTTATATTGATCCAAGATTATATGATTTAAATTATTATTTTTACGAACATTAAAAATTTCTAAAAATTTAACTTTGAATTACTGAAAAATTTGACACAATTTATGTATTTTATGAATACTTAAATGCAAATAAATATTTGTTTCGGAAATAAATAAAAACATATTGGAATATAAACAAATATTTGTTTAGAACAACATCTTCCCAAATACACAATTTTTGTGTGTACCAAATATTACATGCTTAGAGTCTACCCCAAACATATATATGTTTCAAGCCGAATATGTTTGGGACAATATACTACAGAAGCGATTTTTTTTCAGCGTGTACCAAATACAGTAATGGCAAACTTCAAAGCTCAGATATATGCAGTGCTCAAAATATAAATTTTTTAATAGATAAGTCTTTACGTTCTGCCCTTTTTGCTAATATAGTATATGAGTAGTTCTCTCTCAAGTGTCACAGGTTAAAAATTAAATTTGTCTCAAATTCTCAGAAAATGTTGTCCTAGTATATGGGAGTAATGAATATTTAAAAAATAAATGAAAATTGGAGGCAGGGGGCGAGGTCAAAGTTCAGAAAAATTGATTTTTTCCTCGGTAATGCTTTTTTAAAGTTAATTTTAATGCTACAAAGCATAAGACATTGAAAATATAAAATATCATTTCTTATAGCTTTTTCCGCGTATTTTTCATAAAAAATACTAATTTTATCTGAAACAGTTTATTTTGGTCACTTTTCGCGCAAATAAAAATATAATTTACAACATCGGTAGAGTACAGATAGTGTACATTTTGGAGTGGGGACTACTTTGTGTCAGAGGTTACATTAAAATAACTGAAAATCTTCACCAAATTACAAAAAAAAATATTTAAAAAAATCATCAAACAAATTATAGTTAAAAAAACACATACAAATATTTTTTCTTTGTATTTTGGTGAAGATTTTCAGTTATTATAATGTTACTTCTTAAATAAAGTTGTGCCCACTCCAAAATTTAAACCATCGGTAGAGTGCTAATATAGTATATGAGTAGTTCTCTCTCAAGTGTCACAGGTTAAAAATTAAATTTGTCTCAAATTCTCAGAAAATGTTGCCCTAGTATCTAGGAGTAATGAATATTTAAAAAATATATGATAATTGGAGACAGGGGTCGAGGTCAAAGTTCAGAAAAATTGATTTTTTCCTCGGTAATGCTTTTTTAAGTTAATTTTAATGCTACAAAGCATAAGACATTGAAAATATAAAATATCATTTCTTAAAGCCTTTTCCGCGTACTTTTCATAAAAAATACTAATTTTATCTGAAACAGTTTATTTTTGTCACTTTTGGCGCAAATAAAAATATAATTTACACCATCGGTAGAGTACAGATATTGTAAATTTTGGAGTGGGGACTACTTTGTGTCAGAGGTTAATTATAATAACTGAAAATCTCCACCAAATTACAAAAAAAAATATTTAAAAAAAACCAACAAACAAATTATAGTTAAAAAACACATACAAATATTTTTTCATTGTATTTTGGTGAAGATTTTCAGTTATTATAATGTTACTTCTTAAATAAAGTTGTGCCCACTCCAAAATTTAAACCATCGGTAGAGTGCATATGGGCCAATTTTATAATAAATTTAAGGACAAAAATAGATTGATTCTGAGATATCACAATTTATATTTGTATTCCCGCGAACAGTGACCGAAATAAACTGTTTTAGATAAAGATAGTATTTTTTATGAAAAGTACGCGAAAAAAACTTTAAGAAATGATATTTTCTGTTATCAATTTCTTATGCTTTGCAGCATTAAAATTAACTTCAAAACCTCATTACAAAGGAAAAAATAAATTTTTCTGAACTTTGAACTCACCCACTGCCTCCAATTTTCAAATAATTTTTTAAGGCAACATTTTCTGAGAAATTGAGATAGATCTAATTTTTGGCATGTGACACTTGAGAAAGAACTTCCCATATATTCAATACACTATTTTTCCAAACAATGTTTCATTAATCCAATTTTATATTTTTCCCTTCCCCAAAAACCATTAAATATTCGTGTTGACACATTCTATTGTTTGTTCAACATCATTTAATAATATTTTCTTCCACCGATCATCAAAAAAGGCTGAACCGACACCACCAGAAATGTCAATGAATCTTTTCAATATATACTGACGTTTTTTGAGACGAAAGGCGTAAAATATGAGACCCAAAATCAAAAGAAATCAATCATTACAACATCGACTGGGAGCAATGATTAATGTTATTTTCACACTCAAAACTCAAACAAAACCCACTCACAAAACTGATGAAGTCTAAAATTCAATCATAGATCATTTAAAAATCTCAGTTTGCAAAACAATGCCGAAACACATTTGAAATCAAAGGGAAATGCATATTTGACATATCATATAATAAATCATCACACCGGTGTAGCACCTCTATACAAACAAATGTGTTGATATTTTACGACTTCAAGTGTTCACAAGTTATGATGTGAAGTGCGCTTTCAAATACCTGACCAATGAAAAGAGCTTGTGAGATAAATAGATGAAAGGGTGAATTCTTTCAACGACCTGTAATGAAATCTAATTTGATTATGAGAGACTTCTTCTTCTTTAAGGAGTGTCATTTTAGAGGGAAGGCTATTAAACAACATCAAAATTCTGTCAAATGAAATATACAAACAGATTACTATCCCACCAATTCTAATATGTAAACCATATAATAGAAGTATTTTATTTCCCAGCCCGCTTATGTAATTTAAACGCAATCTAACTGAGATATGTAATTTGAATGAATTGTCAAGTATTCCAAAAAATTGTTTTATTTTCCGAAACAAGTCGACTTTATACGCATACACAGAAAGAAAAAGTGAGTAATCCTTACCTGAATCAAGCCGTAGCGGTGTCAAAAGTACGATAAGTACGGTTTTTCTTAAACCCTGAATTCTTAATCTTGATCTTGATTTTAAACTGAAATATTTTTATTTCAAGCATAAAGCGATTGATTTTTAGAATTATATTTGATTGATTTGAGTGCGAAGCGGGCTTCAATGAAGAAAATTTTGATTGAAATAAGCCTGCCCAATACTTGATTTAAACCTGATCAGTTCTTTATTTAAGCCTAACCAAAACTTGATTTAAGCCTGATCATACTTTATTTCGTTTTATACATATATACAATTTATATTAATGATATTGCAAAGAATGCATTTTATACAATACAACTGCTTGACAGCAAAAGTAAAAGTTTAGCTGTAATTATTCGATTTAAATATCAAACATATAAGGAATAGCATCAACGAAACGAACAAGAATTAATAACAACTTCAAAAAAGTTAAATCAAAAAAAAAAATCTCGCCAAGTAATGTATTTACAAATACTGCTTGAACGAGTAACCAAATGAATATTTATGCGCACAAATGTTTATACATATTTGTACATCTCGTCGATTTACATGCGTGTGTGTTTGATGTTGCTTCAGTTAAATGAGTGTTCGAGAGGGTAATTTAATTGCACTGAAAAAAAAATTGCCATAAAATTAAAGAAATGCTCCAAAGACGTCCTTAGTCTTCGAAATAAGTACATTTTGTACTTAAAATAAAGAAAATGTACTTAAAATTAAGTAAATTACTTAATATTATTGAAATTATCTATATTATAAGTACAAAATGTACTTATTTTAAAAACTTATGACGTCTTTGGAGCATTTCTTTAATTTTATGACAATTTTTTTTTCAGTGTGTGCTCTATAACTGCTCTGCCTCAGAGATTAAAGCAAGCATTTTCTTCCTATATAAATTATCCTTTTAAGAAATGCAAGTATCCTATACTTATTGTAAGCCTTTCAGCGCTTGATTTAATTTAAGCCGATTTATACTTGTAAATCTTAGGAAGAACGTACTGAAATTTTTAAGTATGATCTCGGCTTAAATTAGGAATTTTTTTACTTGAATTTAGTATGGCATTATTCTTTCTGTGTATACTTATATACATATAAAGATATAAAATAAAACAGAAAGTTTAAAGGTCAAAACATAGAAATAATTCTTTCTTTCCACAACCCAGCAAAAAAAGAGCATCCAAAGAAGCGATAAAAATCCCCAACTTATGATTCGGAAGTTGTTCTAATTTGGATTTTCACCAATGAATTTAACAAGGGTTTGTCGCGCCGGGGAAGTACTTATTTGTCACCACTCCTTTTAAAGCACAGAAAGATTTGCTTTTTTGGTTCTGTATTTATTTGATGAATGTATGTCGTTCCTATTAACATTTTTGGGAGCCGTGATATTTATCTTCTTTTAAATGAATAAAAATGTTGAGCTTTATGTGTAATTTTAATACGCTTACTCAAATTGGAAATCAAGCCAATTTTAATGTAATAGAAATATTTATTTATTTTAATATCCCTTGAATCTGAATATTTTAAATCCACAAACGACATCACTGTTATTTGAATACAAGTGTACGAGCAACACTGTGAAAATCAAAAATTATAAAGTACAAGATAAGTCATTCGGGGACGAATAAGTGTCAGTTACAAACGAATAGGAATAGTGCTGTGGTACAGGGTTTTATAACTTTATGCATTTGTTGCAACACCCAAAAGGAGTAGAGATTGATCCATCGTTAACTATACCGATCGACTTAGAATCACTTTCGGAGTCGATTTAACTGTGTCCTTCTATCCATGTATTCTTGTAATGTCGCAAATATATATATCTTTATTTGGCCCAAGGACAATCCGTACTGATATTGGTAAAAATTGGCTAATATTTAGATATAGCTCCCATATATATATATATACGACCGATTTGGCATTTGTGCACTATATAAACAACATTGTTTAACCCATATGTATCAAATTTGCAGAAAGAAATTTGAAGAAAATATGTTTTGATTTAGATATAGCCGCCATATATATTTCTTCCGATTTCGGCCTTTAGCATTACGGAAGCTTTATCACACATTCAATCAGGGTGGAGTGTCTTAATACTAGGGTCTACATTGTCGAGTTCAGATTTATATATAGCCACCTTATACTTATATATGTTCCTTCCGATCTGGGCTTTTATCACTTCAGAAGCTTTATTTTACATCCTATTGTTTTGAAATTATACATTGTAGGATTAATATTTTATACTCCAAAATTACATTTTGGTAAGTTATTTAGAAAAACACCTTTAAATGCATAAAAAATTTTCATATTTATGATTTGGAAGTACTTATAATGTTATTCTTCTGGAAGTACTTATTTTATTATTTGCTGGGAAGTCAACCTATCGCGAAAACTTGACATGCATGTGGAAAAGGTATTGGAGAATTAAAGTTTTATATCGCACTCTATTCGGTACAATGCAATGTCTTTTGAGGCGTCTACTATTCAGCGAAAAATAGGCGCATTCATTTGTCAATTTGGCAGATTCACTCGAACACAACATTCCCATAACTATTTTCATATTTGGTATTTTGGAGAGCATTTCCAATGACTGACAAAGAATGAAATTAGCAGATCACATTTTAACGTTCTGGCATCTCCCATACATATCATATTGAATTACTCATAAAGCGAGGGTATACCATAGTCGGTTTACCCGACTGTCATTTTCTTACTTGTTGACCTAAAAATATGGCACAGTGTTAAAATTTCACAAGGTTGGTGAACTGAGGGACCGCACAAGCTGGAGTAATGCCTCCACTAATTTGGAATCTAGCGGTGAATGGAATCTTGTTAGATCTAGAATGTTGGGGCAACAAAGTCGTGGCTTATGCGGACGAAGCACAGTGTTCTGTCTTCCTTTATCGATGTGACAAAAATAGAAGGAGTAATTGCAGAATTATGAAATTTGGTTCCAAGCTGTGTTTGGTCATAGTTGACGCTCAAGAGTAGCGCTGGATTTCGACCAAATTTTGTAAAGCGCAAGAGGCTTGCTGTGAGTAAATGTGTGCACAAATTTGGGAGGAATTGTTTCAAGATCCCTCAACACAGCCCCGTAGAAGATTTTGAAAAATGGGTTTTTGGTCCATATATCGTGGGACCCATCAAATTAAGGGGAATTTTGCGTAGATTACAAATATGGTAAGAAAAGTTGAAGACTCTATAGGAAATTCAGTATGTCAAACGTCGGGTAGTTGGACCAAAGTATTTTTACGTAGTATTGTACTGTATTGTTTACGTTTAACTCTATTGCATGTATTTGTCAGAAGAGTTTCCTTCGTTGACTTCTAAAATAATACTATCATCTTCGTTAAAAATGTCATCAAAAATAACGCATCTTCGATTAAGTATACTTGGTATATTACTCTTGAAAATATCGGATCATTTTGTGACTGACTTCCTCAGATAAACAACCTTAAATTAAATAAATGTTTTTGGAAATAAAATTTTCAATATCTATTAAAGTAACTAATAAAATCGTATCCATGAATTAGTACTTTATGTACACTACTGGCATATAATATCATTGGAAGCGCATCAAATTATTATCCTTGTTGCTATTAGGAACTCCTAATGCATTACTGTTAATTTTTTGTCAGGCGAAAAAAATATGGGTTTGTTCTACAAGTTAAAGGAGATTGTTTTTGAAATACCAACTAAAAAAATTTTTAGACCTAAAGCAAAATTACTTTTTCGAAATTTTGGGCGCGAGTAATTTGAACTTTTATATTTTATGTTTAAAGAGGGCATATCATTAATAATATCTGGCGAAAAAAAATTAGGGATCTTTACGATTTTTTTTTTCGATCCCATACAATATTTAATGTTTTTTGATTTTTCGGCATAAAGGCACCATATTAAAGGCGATTTTTTTTATATATTTTTCAACAATAATTTATAAGTGTGAATTTTTGTATTTTTTAAGAATTCTGTCAGCTATCTGGCGCAAAAAAGAATTATGGGTTTGGTCTACACGTAAAGCGATGGTGACTGCTTTTAGAACAACCCTACAAATTATATTTGAAAATAACGTTATTAGACATAAAAATCTATATATTTTTTTTAAAGTTTGTGCGCTTTTATTTTATTATATTTTTGATTTAAAAGTTACAGTACACATATAGTTTTTGAAGAATGAAATATTAGGGATATGTTCCAACTTATTTTTCTCATTCCAATTAAACTTGCAAATTTTCTTCACTTTAACAAAAAATACGAATTTTCCGATTAACTATCATTTACAAAAAGTTTGGTTTAATTTCCCTAATAATCGAATTTTATGCAGCTATTTTACAAGGTACCTTTAAGGTAGTTTATTTTTTGGTCGATTTGCGTATACAACAATTGACTTTGGTGCCCTCCCGCAATGTTTAAAAAAGCTTAATTAAAAAAATATTGTTATTATTTATCTTATTTGGATTGTTGATATGATATGATGAGCACCAATTTGACCATTATTTGAGCCAGTACATTATTATCGATTTTTGTCAATGGGACAGAGCACTGTGCGACGCTGCAAACACAGCATCAGAGACATCCCACAGGTTTTTCTGAACAAATTGGCTAGATGAAGCAGAAGCAGCGGTTTGGGCATTAACCCAAACTATACGGAATTGGAATAAGGAAGAATAAGGTCCAATAATAAGGTCTAGGAAGAATAAGGTCCAATATGTGGACCCTACTCCTATAAATGGAACATAGATGGTCTTTTCTGCATATGCAAAATATCTAGGAATAATTCTAGATAGACAATTGTTATTCAGTCTTAATGTACCGGAACGTGTAAGGAAAGCCAACGTCACATGGTATTCCTGCATGAAAGCTGTTGCGTCGCGCTGTTGCGTCGCGCTATTGCGTCGCCTCTATCCTAAAATCGCCCATTGGATATATATAGCTGTTGTTCGTCCAATACTGCTGTACGGCATTGTGGTGTAGTGGACGGCAACGTATAAACTATCCATTGCAAACCAAATATCAATGGTTCAGAGAGCCGCCTGTCTATGCCAGTCTGTAGAAGCCCTACTCTACTGCCCATTGATATTGTGACGAGAGATGTTGACACCAGAGCGGCATTACGATTAAACGTAATCAATGTTGAGGTATAAGAACTACGGCCAAATGGGGATATTACAATGCATTGTTATGGTAACCGACCTTCAGCCCTAAGATACCTGCCTGGAGTGAGTTGGCAGAATACCAGGAAATAGAAAACATATGTTATGGTGATGAGGAGCAAGTGGAGAGCAGTGAACACCTGCTTTGCTACTGTCCTTCATTAAGTAAATGACATACTGGGGTCGGCCTTTCTAGGAAGTCTGATAGATGTTTCCGGTACAGATAATCGTACTATTGATAACTTTGGATGAGGGGCATCTGAGCCCGTGTTATCACTAGGGACCTACATTGGTCTATGTCAACTGGCAAAGCTGGTTACCACCCTAACCTAAACCAAAAACAATGCAAAACTAATAGAATCGATCTTAAATATGCTTTTGTAGAAAAAAATGGCCGAGGCATTATTGAAAACTAAATATTTCGGAAACTATGATTGGTATGTCAATCATCTATGTATGACTAATGTTTTTAGAAATTTTTTGTTAATGATCGATTTAATTTAAATTTTATTTGATTGAGAATATTTTCACATTCGAATTGTTCAGCTTTTTCGATTAACTACTCTTCCTTTCGAACGAGAGGTTTTTTGAGGTGCATTGGAAAAGATAAGACACTGCGCTTCGGAAGCCATGTAAACACATACCCTTATACGTACTTCAATCCTGTGTGGGGATATCATCTGAGGGACTTATACTTGACACAGTGTGAGTTTGTAGTTGTGGCGATCATCACCAGTATCAATCTACAATGAAATTTGCATATTGGAATAATATACTTATGAAGAGAGCTTACAAGTCACACAGCCAAAGCTCCAAGCGAGACTTAAATTCACTTTCCATCACTCATGTGACTAGTATGGGTTGCCAGTTCGATACAGATGTCTCTACACCAATCGCCGTCAGTAGATGGCGTGGATTCTGAGATTAGTTGGACGATTAGAAAGACTTACTACATTTCCGTAAGCATAGATTTTTTTTGTTGAATACCAAACTTTGTATGTCATTATTTAGAACTCATTAAATTTTGAGTCATTCTGAGACTTCTTTCGAGGACTATTGTGCGCACCAGCAAGACAGACGGACGGACGAAGTTCCGGACGGATTTTCCCGAATCAAATAATGCATATATTACCAAATGTGTAAATAAATATTTACCATATTTCCACCTCCAAATAGCAAGTGCAAAATCTTCCCCACTCACATTTGAAGTTCGTTGATACTCTTTATCAAAACAGTTCCCATTCCCTTCTTCACTTCACACTATGTCAATTTAAAGTTTGTTTAATGATATTTTTGTTATCACCCGTATGCGGCATTGTCATTGACTTTTGTCATGGTTTGTTCAACTGTCAAGTGTTCTGAGTACTGAGTAGTTTTTGTTTTTAAGAAAAGAGCCATAACTAATTCAAATGACTGCCGACATTGTTGGATTCCTCTATTGTGTTTATGTAATTTATTCTCGTTATAAATGACTTTCAACTGTCGTAGATATCTTTTTAATATTCGCTGATATTAGAAATGGTCAATTGATATCACTGAAGAGACGATTCGAGGCATTCGGCTTAGATTTCAGATCTTTTGTTGGTGGTACACAGATTTTCGTCATTGGGTCCGTTGAACATTTTGTCATAACACTTTACTACTGTTAAGTGACAAATAATTTTGATTGATTACTTTTTATTTGGAGACACAGGTAAAGGAGTATGCTCAGATTTCCAAATCTAAGCTGAAGCACACCAACGAATGCTACTGCTGCAGCTACTCTTGTGATGGTGATCTTCATCATCGTCGTCATCATTTTTCAAGTATTTTGGTGTTTTTGTTTTTAAATTATTTTCTTCTTTGAGTGTGTCCAGAAGCTCTTTAGTATTTTAAGCCGATTATTTGGGTGCACATCACATGGGCCATATGGAGTTCTTTAGAAACGGGCATTTTTGTCGTATTCATAAGAAGCGACACATTTACGGTAGTGCAAGTGATTTATGGCTGACTTATTCATCCGTTTTGGTTTATGACATACTTTTTTAATTTAATACCCTAAAATGTCATTCCCGGTCATCGTCAACGTGTGTCGTCGTTGTCCGATGGTCTGTTTGACTTTGGAAATCTTCTGAAACATTATCTCATTTGTCTTATATGTGCGGAGAAAATATAAATTCGCTTTTAAATTTTTCTTAAATGTTCAGTTTGAAGTTTTAGAACGTAATACATACAATAATAACATTCAAAGGAGAAATTTGCAAAAGCTAAATATGGAAAAGTACAAAAATTAACAATATCAGAGACTCACTCTGTTGATTATATTTAATTTTTATGCATTTGTACGTTTGCTTTACGTCTGGATGAGCTGGAGAAATTTATTTAAAGAGTTATGAGCAATTTAAAGTTGACGAAATTACGTTTTTATCTAAAAAGTGTGTTCATTCTTTAGCTTGTATCTCCTGAAATACGAGACCGATTTTAATGTTCTATACCTTGTTTTGAAGGTAACTTCAGCTACTACAAATAACTGGAATCAGTACTGCGGCACATATACTAATTTAATGTTTTAGGCTTTTAATACTCTCTATTGTGATTTTCGAAATGATTACACCCTTCGATTTTTTTGAATCGATCTGACATTTCCATTGGAAAGTTTGACATTTTTTAGCATAACTTCACTCAGACCGTTTTGTCATTTGAGCGCGAATTGTTTTGGTTACAGTGTGCTGATAATTCACCTCCAAACATGGTTTGTGAACGCTTCCACAGCTGCTTCAGGCGTCGAACATCGTTGACGAAGCAGTTTTTTCTTGATCTGAGTGAATAAGTCATTGGGTGTCAAATCAGGGCTGTACGTTCGACGTTTTGGCCGGTCACAAAGGCGCTGGTTTGAGCCGATGTGTGAGAGCTCGCATTGTCATGGTGCACAATTATTCGTCTTCTCTTGTTCGATTTTCGAATTTCTCCGAAGACTTCAGGCAAACAAATTGTGGTGTACCACTCTGAATTGACCGTCCTACGATGCTCAAGCGGAGCAGTCGCCACATGACCAGTTTTGCCGAAGAAACAGGCGATCATTTGCTTCGAAGTGCTTTTTCCACGAACAACTTTCGTTGGATTTGGCTCGTCTTCGAAGACCCACACGGTCGATTGCTGTTTTGTTTCAGGATCATACGCATAGATCCAAGATTCTTCAGCTGTGACGATATTATAAACGTCTTTTGAAGCAACACGATCGTATTTTTACAAAATTTCTTTGTACCAATCGACACGAGCCTTTTTTGAGCAATTGTCAAATTGTGCGGGATCCAACGAGAACAAACCTTTTTTACGGCCAGGTGTTCATGCAATATCAAATGTATGCTGGTGGAAGAAATGCCCAAGGGTGCCTCTATCTCACGGTATGTCACATGACATACCATACATGCATTATCAGTTTACCCACGGCATCAATGTTCTCTGGCACAACGGCCGTTTTTGTACGACCTTCGTCTTTGAGCGAGCGTCGGCCACGATTGAATTCATTAAACCAGTTTTTTCACAGTGCTATAGGATGGTGCTTCATCGCAATCCAAAGATTTAAGTTCATCGATGTACTCGTGACAATCCACGTCGAAAGTTGTGAAAAATTATAGCACGAAAATGTTCACGAGTTAATTCCATTTTTTTGCCAAATTGATTTTTTCGAGTCACTGTAAACAACACAAATGATGGTCGTACGTCAAAACGTTCTGAGTAGGTTTATGCTAAAAAATGTCAAACTTTCCAATGGAAATGTCAGATGAAGCCAGGCAACACTTAGTGTTGCCTCGGCCAGAAATATATATAGCAGCCCTCGTATTATATAATGCAATTCATGGTGGAGGTTGCAAAAGAGTCGGTGAGACCGAACTTAACTTTGTTATGTATACTTTCCAAATCCACTACCTCGCCGAAATTTTCACTAAACTTGAAACTAAGGAAGAAATTTATTGCAGTTAAATACTACTTTTAATTATCCATAGATGCCTTCAGATACAATATACTTATTTATATTAAAACTTGTCTTAAAGGCAAAATAATTGAATAAACTTTGTGACATTATCGGCAATGGAATAGGATATCAAAAATCACCTGCTCAAAACTGATATATCACATAATATATGATTCTCATCTTATAAGTCCTTTCAAATCGATAACAATCTTTAAAATAGTGTCCGTGAACAAATCGCTCAATATGAATATATTGATTCGTTCATTAAATTTCTTACATTCGAATGACATTAATCATTTCGATTTCATACACTTGACCCATTCGATTTAATTCTCACGTTTCTTCAAACAACATTCAAAGGGAGGCGAATGCTCGGTCGGTTGTCCTGCTGGTGGGGAGAGAGGCAGACAGGCGGAATAATATGCCGCAGCGTTTCGATTTTGTAACATTTTGTGTCGTTGCCTTTGTTGTCTTCTGGATTGGGTTATACAGAAAGAGAGAGAGCTATAGGGAGTGAACGGCGAGTGTGCCAAATGTGATGTCCTGTTGTTGGGATAATGACTTTTTAGTGATGACCATCGTTTTGTCAATTGATGCTTTTTGTTTTTTTTTCAGATGTTATGCCTTTATCATTTCTTAACAATGTTCCTTTTCGTCATATGAATTTGTAGGACTGGATGAGACTTTTTGTGATCCCGGCATGGGGAGTCATGGGCTTCGTTGTGGACTCTACTACGTTTAGATTTCATATGACTTTCTGATTTCTGAATTTTATAAATTGCTGTTGGTTGGCCATCATCATTAATTTCTTTCTGTTGTCATATTGAGAACAATTGACTTGGGCGATATGAGCGATACACAAATACTCACACGCATGATTAATTATTCAATAGTTTGGGAAAATATTTTATGATGAAAAATTTCTAATCTTAAAGGTTTGATATTTTGTATGGTTTTGAAGGAGTGAGAGATTTATAATCGATATTTAGTAATTGACGAAGATTTTATTCTATGTGGAGTTGGAAATTGTAATAATGTATCTAAAATCATAACGATAACAAGTGGGGTCTTGCGAGGGGTTTTTTTTTATCATCTTAAGCACGGTACTATGTTCCGGTTTCACGCTGAAATCCCATACAAAAATCAAAGTTGTGAAAAAATGAGTGAAATTTTTTCATTTGTGGTACTATGTTTTTTCATCGTGAGAAATTGACATTTTGCGCCGCTACAAATTAATTGAGCGCCGCAACAAATTGAGTGCCGCCAGCATTGTACTCCTATTTATTTATATTCATGTTTGTCCGCGAGAAATTCAATTGTTGTCAATCTTAGCGATAAAATTTCCTAATAAAGAATACAAAATCAAATTATCTAAAAAAAACTAATGCAAAGCTTTGGAACAGAAAATAATTATGTATATTGAATAAACGAGAAGAGCGACATTCCGATTGGATAGCAAAGCAAAAAAGTGCTAAACACTGGAAGGATATGTAACTATATGTAATAATGTGGAATTTGTTTTATAATTACGTATGTACATTTACGTTTGTATGTTCAATCGTGACGAAAAGCCTGGAAAAACTTTGTGGACGGCAAACGCTACCGAAGCAGTAGCCCTTTCCGACCGTGTACGCACAATTGTGCGGGTAAGTTTAAGTCTCTATAATTTCTTTAATATATGACGCTATACGACAAGACCGACAAAACATAATTGTGTATGATCTGTCTTTGTTGACCATTGCGAAGTTTTTTCATGTGTTTTGGTTATTTTATATTAATTTTGTAGTTTCAGTTGTGTACTTTGCGCTGTTGTCAAAATGAGTCTAAAGGGTAAGTTTTCATATAATTTAAAATTGTTTAAATTGTGGAATTATTTATGAAAAAGTGTTTTCAATAAGAAAACATATTAAATATTGTATGTAAATTGTAACTTCGTGATTATTTTGTGATTTTTGATATTTTTACATCAAATTTGTTTGAAGTGATACTATTGTGCGTGTTAGGACTATATTATAAAAATACGTTAACTTTTTTTTGTTATTCTTCTCAGGTGGACTAACTGATGACGATAACTTCTCTGAACTTTAAATTCGGAGTTGGATGATTTTAGTAGTGATGATGTGGATGTGTGTGGAGGCAACTTAGAAATTACCCTTTGTAGGCGTTGATTTGCTTGCAGAAATATTCCAAGAAAATGCTAAAGAAATATTCCAAAAACGCTAATTACACAATAGACGAACAAATGATACTGGTCGGTGCCCTGTTAGACAACGCCTCCAAAATAAACCTAGAGGAGTGGTATTGAAAAATTAAGTTTTAACAGCCTCTGAGGGGCTGGTCTTTATTTTGAGATTTATCAAAGCAATGCTACACCACTTCCATGCTCGAATTTAGGCTTAGGACCAGGCTTTTTTTGCGTTTGGCTGAAACACTTCCTGAATGTTCCAAACTGTTTTTGAGCTTTATTTGACAACAACACCACTACTAGAAGCTCTGTTGAATCTATACTAATGGAACAATAATGAGGAATAGAATACTAAACTTGCATTGCACAAATGAGAAACACTTGAGAATCGCTGATATGGAGGAATTTTGTCATAGTAAAGACAACATTGTCTTGGTGCAGTGGAAGGATTCAAAGTCGGTAGTTCTTGCACCTTTAGCTTGTGGTTGTGGCAGAGTTTAACACGTGAAACCCTGGAAAAAAAGAGAAAACTTATGTGGAATTCCAAACTTCAGAAAAGTATTCATGACTTGTTAAGTTTTAAAATAGCATTAGCTAAACAAATAGCATTAGATAAAAAGAAAAATATTGAATATGAATCTGAAGATTAAGATGAAGATGAAGAACCCCAGTATGTTGCCAAAATATATCGTCCACCCCAACAACCATGCCAAGACAAAAGATACAAACAATGACCTATTGAGCATGATTTGTCATCAGCCAGATGCTGCCGACGTGTCGGATGTAAATCAAGAACGCGTACATATTGTTCAAAATGTCAAGTATATTTATGTCTTAGTAAAAAACAAAATTGTTTCGTAAAATACCACACTGAAAAATAAAAAAATAATAATTTTTTTTTGAAAAAGATCGATTTATTATTTGAAAATTAAACCGGACTGCAACAATTGTGCGTATCCTGAAAAATAAGGATAAAGGGTCTTACTGACAAAACTTAAAATCATGAAATGTTCTATGTACACAGAAATAACAAAATTCAAAAATTCAGATAAATCTACCACTTGGATCGGCTATAGGTCGGAAAGGGGTAGGACAATGGTATTGGGCAGTGCCTGTGATCTCGTTTTTAAATGGTTATAAAGAACATAGTGAGTTCTTGCCAGCCATAGGAGTTGGAAGAAGAAAATCCGTTTATGGATGGAAGTATAATTTATATATGTCCACAAATATAATGTAAATCCTTAAAAAAAATAATAAAACATATTTTTCGGTTCATCAAAACATCATTTTATTTATTTATATTCGTACAACAGTAGGAAATTATTTTGTTATTTGTAACATTGTATTACCCTGGCTTCTGATACCTCACAAGCATCGCCATCGTATCAACACAAAATAAATAATTTATTTAGTTATAACATTAGCACAATGATCTTCAACCATATAAGTCGGCATTATTCCATTCTAATTTAAACTCTTGTTTGTTTTCAAGAAAAGCTAAAAGGAAAAAATGTACATGTTTATAAACACACACATACATATTAAAGTGACATTTCGACACTTACACTTCAAAAATGCAATGCGACCTTAGTAAAAAAGCGTTCCATTTTTCAACTTGAAATAACATTTTGTGGAATTTTTTCAAGCTGAAAAAACATAGTACCCACCTTTAGACTGAACAAATGTTTTTCGTTAAAATAAATAAAGATATTTACAAATAAATTCCCTTTAAATATATAATCGCAGAAGATTCGAGTAAGTAATATAGAAGTTATTAAGGAATAAATATTTCACTAAATGTTATCCAATTGTGGCGGAGGTACTAGGCGAAGTTGACCAATATAACCCTTCCTCGAACTTAGCCGGAGATAGAGCAAAATAATATCCCGTACCAAATTTGATGTCAATCGGTTAATTCTTTAGAGAATTATCGTGCGCCAGCCAGCAGACGGACATAGCTCAAATGACTGGTCCAAATCGAATTTCCACCAAACATACTTGGGGTCTTAGGTCACTCATTCGACGCGTTAACCTTTTGGCTCGTGGCAAATTATATACATATTCACTCCTCTCTAAGGTGAGGGGATAACTGCACAATTTTCCAAACAAAACCGACTAAAGTTTACACTCGATTTAGGTTTAGGTTGGGGTGGCAGTCTGAATTACTAGCTCACAGAGACCTATTGAGGTGCTATCAAAGGCTTAGATCCCCACAGCGAAAACAACCTGTTTGAAATCCAAAGTTATCAATAAAATTATCTCACAGACTTCCTAGAACATTTGTGTCAGAGGTACCAAAACGGGCGTGCCAATTACGCCCACTTTTCACTGGACTATAGGTACTATAAAAGCATTACGAAACTTCGTCCATTTTTCTCGAGGAGATAGTGACTAATAAACTAATATTATGTGTAGAATTTCTGAGGATTTGAATAAGTGGTTTAGAAGTTATTAAATAATCAATAATTCACTAAATATTAACCCTTTGTGGGGGAGGTACTAGATGGAGAGGACCAATATGACCCATCTCCGAACTTAGCCGGAGATAGAAAAAAATATTACCACATACCAAAATTTAAGTATATCAGTTACTCTTTTCGAAAGTTATGGTGCGCACCAGCCAGCAGACAGATAGACGGACGGACGTACGGACATTGCTCATTCGACTTAAAACGTCGTAAAACGGATATCTGCCGAACATACCCTATACAAATATCCTGTTATCCTTTGCTGTAAGTATATACATATTATGATTAATATTAGTATTTGACATATCAAAATAATATTTAATATGATTTATTGAACATCTAAGTATCTTAAACTGCTACAATTGAAATCGCAAATTATAACTGCATTTCTTAATATTCCGTTGATTGTGGTATTTTGTAACAGTTTATGATATATTAACGTATCAAATTACATTTCATGGAGCTATGCCAAAAACACACAAAAAGAAGAAACTGAATATGTACACTACATCGTTGTCTGGTGTCAAAATGTTGTCGAAATTTTTGCCAACAGTAACAACAACCCTACAAAACATATTTTATGATCGTGTTTCATATTTCAACAGTCTGCAATAAAGGAAGATGATAACCGACATCGGCACTAACAACCAACCAACCAAGCAAACAGGCAAACACATTCAGCCACCACCACACCACTATTCAGGCGGCGGCAGACTCCGAACAAGTGGGCGGACATTGAAGTGAGTGCTCCAAAGAATGAAGGCATCTCCCCCGGAGTTTTGTTTTCAACTCCGAAACTTACAACGAAAAGTGTGTTATTGAATCGCGAAACGACCTACCGCATGTTGAGCGACGCAATGCAACGCAGTGCAATGAGCAGCCAGCCAGCTCCAAGGAATGGGGAATGCAGACCAACACAATTCGCTCAGAAAACAATCATCGGTCGTAACCGAAAAACAGATGCAGAAGCGAATCATACTCGTCCTACTGCCCGCCTGCTACCTCTTACGGTTCATCCGCATCCTGAGTAGCTTTTGAGTGGAGACGAAGGGGGGGACTACGCACATACGTACGTCAAAGCTACACAAATTTTAATTGTTAACATTAATTGATTTAAAACTCACCGAATGCCGTAAAGGACGATCCATAAACGATTGCGATGCCAAGCGGTGAACAGGAGATCTCCTCCAT
Source organism: Eudasyphora cyanicolor (assembly GCA_963930755.1). Lineage (NCBI taxonomy): Eukaryota > Metazoa > Arthropoda > Insecta > Diptera > Muscidae > Eudasyphora > Eudasyphora cyanicolor. Next base: position 166,800,089 of record OZ005736.1, on the reverse strand, counting down.
GTGATAGGCACAATTGGCAATCTATGGACGTCTTGTAGACGAACATGATTAGTTGTGTTGCAAAGTAATGTTTTCCTTAATTGATTGGTGTTTGTGCAACATGTTCGATTAGAAGTTAGTAATTCTATACAATTTCTTGTACTGCCAGAATATGAAAGCGTTCTGCGCTAACTGAAACATAAAATAGCTAAGAGACAGAAAATGAGGCTGCAGTTAAGCCTTTTTAATGACGAGTCACCGGTATCACATGGGAGCCGCGAGCAATGATCTTTGTTTTACGTTCACCACGTAAAAGTTGTACTTTCTTATATTATCTAATTAGCTATAGGTACTTCAAAAATATAGCATTGAATCCAGTTACTAGTATTCGTATGTATCGGGAGATCCAGTTAGTCCTTTTTATATCCTTCCCAGAGAGCACTGAAAGAGCTCAGTCTTGATAGAGTACATAGAATACCAGATACCTGTAGTATCTATCAAGCCGAAATATTGGCCAAAAGGGAAGTCGGCAAGTGGCTGAGTACTCAGACAGTTAGGCTGCCATAAATTCTCCGGAGGCCACATCCCTTAATTCACAAACAGCCCTCGACTGCCGTAGATCTCTTAACGTGGTGAATGGGCAGTTTAACATATACCTCATGTAAACTGCTGAATTAACTAGGACGACATTACAAATTCTCGAAGAATTTGCATATGGGCATTTCCGCCAAATGGTCAACCAGGGCCGAAAAATAAAATGTTGGTAATCATCGTATTTTATTGTAAATAATTATAAAAAAATGAATACAAAATGTCTACATTTTTAAAATATAATGGTTTCATAGCATATCTCAGTTGTTTTCATCAGAAAATTTGCCTAAAAACTGAAAAATTGTTTTTTTCCATTTTAAGCTACTTTACAGACATTTTTATATTTAATTATTTTACATATAAAAACATATATTATGCTTGCACTATTTCTACAAAATTTCTCTATTACAATCAATTAAGAAGAGAAAAATGCAAGGCGACCAAAAAGAAGTTCGATTAAAGATTAATTTAACGGTTAAAACAGATGGAAAAATCGTACGTTCGCCAATTAGAAAAAAAAACAATAGTGATAATTTATTGTGTAAATACTCGATAGAAAGCTACATTAATCCTATTTTAAAATAAATTAATAGCTACAGAATATTCCGTTCCTTTTCGCAGATTTTAGCATGTTACTAGATTCAGCCAAAGTTGACTTCTATTTCGCGTACGTTCGTGACCACATGTTTATTGCTATTATTATGAAAACTAAAACTCGATGAAACCCATCTTTTGCACCTAACATAAAGCTGCCAATATGCTATCAAATCACCAAAAAAAAAAATGCGGGGAAAATTTTTGTTTTCTATATTTTGGTACATCAAATGCGTACGAACGTACGTTCGCGACCTGCGGAAATGCCCATATGGACATTTCTCCAATGTCGAACGCGACATTCGTACGCATTCAAAGTGAAACCAGTAAGGAAAGGCTAAAGTCGGGCCGTGCCGACTATATAATACCCTACACCACTCTCGTAATATTGAATAACTCTGATATATAAATTTTGTAATTCATGTATAAATTGTTTACATAAATTTACTTTTGGGACATTTTATACTTAAATAATACCCTGTACCACAGTGTGGTGTAGGGTATAAAAACGATTGGATCTAAAGAGCTAAATCTTTACCGATTTTCTTCAAATTCGGCAATGTTGGTTCATGAATGAAGAAACTCTACCATTCTAAATTTCGAAACGATTGGATGTAAAATATAGCTTCTATAGAACTAAAGGGCCAAATGGGACGAAACATATATATGGGAGCTATAGTTAAATCTTAACCGATTTTCTTCAAATTCGGTAGTGTTGGTTCATGGATCAAGAAACTCTACCATTCCAAATTTCAAAATGATTGGATGTAAAATACAGCTTCTACAGGACTAAAGGGCCAAATCGGACGAAACATGTATATGGGAGCTATAGCTAAATCTTATCCGATTTTCTTCAAATTCGGTAGTGTTGGTTCATGGAACAATAAACTCTACCATTCTAAATTTCAAAATGATTGGATGTAAAATACAGCTTCTTCAGGACTAAAGAGCAAAATCGGACGAAACATATATATGGGAGCTATAGCTAAATCTTAAACGATTTTCTTCAAATTCGGCAATGTTGGTTCGTGGATCAAGAAACTGTACCATTTTAAATTTCAAAACGATTGGATGTTAAATACTGGTTTTATAGGACTAAATGGCCAAATCGGACGAAACATATATATGGGAGCTATAACTAAATCGTAACCGATTTTCTTCAAATTCGGTAGTGTTGGTTCATGGATCAAGAAACTCTACCATTCTAAATTTCAAAATGATTTGATGTAAAATACAGCTTCTACAGGACTAAAGAGCAAAATCGGGAGCTATAGCTAAATCTTAACCGATTTTCTTCAAATTCGGCAATGTTGGTTCATGGATCAAGAAACTCTACCATTCTAAATTTCAAAACGATCGGATGTAAAATACAGCTTCTGTAGGACTAAAGAGCCAAATCGGACGAAACATATATATGGGAGCTATAGCTAAATCTTAACCGATTTTTTTCAAATTCTGTAGTCTTGGTTCATGTATCAAGAAACTCTACCATTCTAAATTTCAAAACGATTGGATGTAAAATACTGCTTCTATAGGACTAAAGGGCCAAATCGGACGAAAGATATATATGGGAGCTATATCTAAATCTGAACCGATTTCAACCAAATTCAATAGCGATCTTAATAGCCGCGAAATACTCTAAACTGCAAAATTTCAGAACGATCGGAGTAAAATTTCGACCTGTAGTCGACGAACAACTTTACATGGACAGACGGACGGACGGACATCGTTAAATCGACTCAGCTAGTGATTCTGAGTCGATCGGTATACTTTAACGTGGGTCTAGCTGTGTTATTTTGAGGTGTTACAAACATCTGCCGTGCAACAAACTTATAATACCCTGTACCACAGTGTGGTGTAGGGTATAAAAAACATATGCCAAAACATTATTACATTTTGACACAAGGCGAAACTTATAGCTCTTGATTAGCACTATAATTGGTGCTAAGGTTGATTTTGGCCAATTGTTCGTTTTCAAGATAATTACAAAAAACCAAGCCATTCGCACGCGACAAAAACAGAAGTCGCTTTCAAAGCAAACCAATCAAACACTGATTTCAGGGAAACCTGAAGGAATATTTTAATGCGACTAATTTTAAAATGTCATGGATTCATGTATCTTAATAATGTTTTTTATTTTATTCAAAAATATTAAGTAGTTTATTTTTTATTTAATTTAAATCACATTCGCACGCGATATGTGGCATGCGACATTTTATTCCATCGTTCTTTTTATGTTTATTTTTTTACTTTTTACGCAACTAGACATCCAAAGGTTGATTATAAATGATTTTTAATATATTCAATATATTTATTTACACAACAACAATTATTTTTCTTATATCCCTTAAATATAAATCAATATTTAAAAGAGAGACCATTAGTCAGAACATAACATGCAATACAAATGTTTAAAACATCAATTTTGCAATTATTCGAATTTGCACTCAAATATTTTAAAATGTGTTATGAATAAATGTAGTTTTTGGGAAAATTAGTTAAATTTGATAGATTCCCTATAAAAAAATGGTAAAACAACATACTTTTATAGACTTTCATTTTTTTTTGGCTGCGGTTGACATCTCGTTGGAAATGCCCATATATTGATGCGCCACTATACACATGCAAGCTTTGGTTCAGGGACGGTGCAGTCCAATAAGAGCTGGACAGAAATCGACACCTGTAGGGTAGCTAGACAAATCTGGCAAAATACGAACTGAGAAGGTCAAAATGTCTCCTCTGACTAAAGAGGAAAAAACTGTCTACCTTAGTGTCAGTTCTGACGGGACACCGCCTGATTTCTTTGTCAAACAGGTTGGTTTCGAAGAACGGCATGTGGGCCCTAGGGACCAGGGTATAAAGCCGCTGAGCCGAGCCGTCAACATTAGCTGCCGCAGAACATTTTTCACCAGCCGGCACCGCTGGCTTAAATCGGCTGAAACGTGGCCGCCGCGCAGTTCTTCTCATACAAATTCAAAGGTATTGAAAGAATAGATTTTTTATGCTAAAAAACCAGATACCAGAAAATGGAAAATGATTCTCGATCATTTCAATTTATGGATTAAAACAAAGAAATTCTGGCCGTAATAACTAATTTACTGTCAAGAATATTTTTATGAGTTTCTTTATTAGTATTTAAGGTACATAGGTACAACACGGCAAATCATGCATAGATGATGATTTGATGGAGTATACTGATCATAAATGCAAAACTTGAGCGCAGTGTGACAGTTCGTTTGACAGTGTACCCTTTGTAAGTTGCATCAAAGTGTTGCAAACGTAATGACAAATTTAGCATATCCCATATGGTGGAGGTTATGAAGAATATTTATTTTTATTTAACTTAAAGGAAACCTCCCGGAAAAGGTTTTCAGAAAAGAATGGGCCTAAAATTTTCATCAGTAAATTTCAAAACTATGTCAAATTTTCTCCAATCGCAAATCTAAAATAACACTAGTTTACAAAATTGTTGTTAGTGTGCATAACAATTTGTGGTATAATATGAATCCTAACAAGAACATTTTTATGGGAATTCTTTTTTTAAATTTTCATAAAAATTCAGATTTTCTTGGTTATGAGGGCTACATATGTTGAAGATATATATTTCAAAACAATAAGAAAAAAATGTATTGATTTGTCAAAGGCCAGGCGCATATCCCAGATATGCGCCTGGCTTTAGACTGGTTATGCGGTCAAATATCCAGCTCTAAGAGGCATAGCTTCTTCCAAACGATTAATAACACTATGCAACAAATGAACACATTTTGAAAAATACACGGACTTGGCAGTATAGGTTCGATTCTACTACCAAAGGGTAGTATAACCCTATACTCGGTTTGGCGAAATTGGTGACCAATATTTTTTTATGGGCCTCCAAAGTTTCTGAAAATTAGAGGGCCCATCAAAAAGGTGTCATCAGCTTTTGTCCAATAACTAATTCAGACATTGTGAAACCGTTTATTAAAATATTTGGTAATAATGTAGCGAAGAATATGCTGAACAAAGTTTATTATGATATTAGGCGAAAAAACGAACGCCCGTGGGATGGCAATCGCATTTCGCCTAAAATTCGCGATTGTGATTTCAAGTCGCAAAATTCATGTTCTGAATTCTTTTCTAGCACAACAGTTTGGATCTATTAAAATTAAATTATTAATTACAGTGATAAATAACTACATCCATGAGTTCATTTAATTAATATTAAATTTCGAAGATCATTAAAATTGAAGGGGAAATTTTTGCAATTTGAACTCACGCGATTGTCATCACATGGGCGGAATTTTTTCCCGCACTTTTTTTTGAAAAAGTGAAGGAAAAAAATAACTTTCAGGGACTCGTAATTATTCACTAACAATACAGGGTGGTTGATATGTATTGCAACCAACTTCAGGTTGCTATCATTTCTAAACCGCTAGTCTGATAGGTGACAGATTTATTTCAGTGACAGTTCATTTTATTGTTTACAAGCTTACAAAAGCATTTTGATCTACTGCATTCAGAAAAAAGTTATTCGTGATGGAATTCAAGCGTGATAGTGTGATTGCTTTATATTTGGATGAAAAAACACAAGTGGCTATCGTTAGAGCCCTCCAGCATTTAAATGTGAATAAATCTTTTGTTTCTCGTACCATTGCTCGTTACCGTGATACTGGCAGTGTTGCATCGCGTCCAAAAAGTGGACGAAAAAAAAAAACGGTAACAACACCAGAAATGATCCGAAAAGTGAAGCCCAGATTTGATCGAAATCCACGCCGCAGTGGTAGAAAAGTTGCTCGTGAGCTGAACATATCGCGAGAACGGATACAACACATATTAAAAAATGAGCTTGGACTAAAGCCATTGAAGTTCCAAAAAGTGCAAGAGCTCACCGATGCACAAAAAAAAGTTAGACTGGAAAGAGCCAAGGAGTTGCTTCGCTTGCACGAAAGTGGCCAGTTACCGAATTTGGTTTTCTCCGATGAGAAGCCATTCCAAATTGAGCAGTTTGTGAACAAACAAAATGATCGGGTTTACTTGCCAAAGAGGTCAGCTGAAAATTTACACCTTCGATTGGCCACCAGAACCCAAGCGCCGCCGATGGTAATGGTGTGGGCCGCCGTGACGGCCGATGGTCGTTCCCCGCTCGTATTCATCGACCATGGTTCGCACTAAAAAATACCAAAGTATCGATCATCTGAAGACGGCGCTTCGCCGAGAATGGGCCAAAATACCGCAGAGCCACTTTCGTGCAGCGTGTGATGGCTTTGTCGGCCGTTTGAAGGCCATAATTCGTGCCAAAGGTGGCCAATTCGAACATATCTAAACTGTTTCTAAAATTTTATGTTATTTCCGACATTTTTTGCTTTTGAACAATAAAATTAAAAAAAATATAGCTCTTTACTTTGTTGCATTTCATATCAGCCACCCTGTATTTGGCAATATTGTAGCCAAGATAAATCTAAACAACTTTTGTGAACATATCAATACAATGTGAACGTGTCTAGGCATCCTAAATGGCTCAAGAAGACCACATTGTACCTCTGAAATTTTAGTATTGCACTATTATGTAACACAAATATTTTTTTGATGTAGGGTATGTTCATAGAAAATATTAAGGCCAATATTTTTGTGGAACATATTAACCCTCTAGCTCACCCACATAACTGTAATTGTTGGCCCTATTTTAACAAATCGTAAAAAAACACCCCTTAAAGTAGGGTGGGCAGGGCGGTGATGAAATGTTCTACAAAAATGTTGGCCATACAATTTTACTAAATGCATCAGAACCAAAGCCCAAAACTTAACACAAACACCAAAAAAAGGTAAAATTCCCCGCGAAAATTAATCATCTTGTAGTTGGCGAGAAAATAACCAAAAAATTTTTTGAGGTGTTATAAGCATCTCTAAAATTTTGGAAGTTATGTATTATGCAAACGCGTGGACGGCATTTTACAAATGAAGGTTCGTTTGTAAGATCCTGACTTGTACTTTAAAGTACACTTATTAATGTTGGTTAATTTAAAGTTTTTAAATGCATTAGTACATATATTAATGTTGGTTATTTTAAAGTTTTTAATTGCATTAGTTGAATATGCAACTTTATTTTGCATGCTGCATATCAATGACACCAACTTAAAATTCCGAGAAAAAAATAATCATAAAGAAAACACGAGATTACAAATTGCAGGATCGGCTCAGATTAGATAGGGCTACAATCCTATATATAAATATTTCATAAATCTACGTATGTTGGTGTTTTCCTGGTCCAGTAGGCAAATTAAAATTCAAGAGGAAGAATATATGCAAATATTGGCGAATTTTTGCAGATATCTAGGATGTCCTAGTCAAGACCTTTACGAAGAGCTATAATCTTCTATATATATAAAAGTGGAAAAATTTTTGTATGTATGTATGTGTTTTATAGACGCTTAAACCACTTGACCGATTTAAAAATTTTTTCTTTTGTTTGTAAGCTATTTTGTCTGAGATGGTTTTGGAAAAAAAAAATTTGCAAAAAGTGGGAGGCGCAAATGTGGGCGTGACAAATCGTTCATTTTCAAAAATGGGCGGGATCGGAAATCTAAATCTGGGGCAACGAAGTGGACCGGGTCCAGCTAGTTTGTATATAAAAATTAATATTTTTCTGAAAAAGAATGGGGCAGAACACCATTTTGAAATTTTCAGCGTTCGATTAGAACATATCGATACATCCATTTTAAACTATCCTAAGTGCAAAAGGGTAGTTTTTCAGGAGAGGCGATCAAATTTTGGTGATTTTTTTACTTTGTGTGGAATTCCTTTATAATGCAAATCGAATGACCTGTACTGTTTTGTGCATAACTTTTGATTGGGTTGACAGGTAAACACCAATAATATTTAGCATTTAAAAATGAAATCTCCCTAAAACTATGCTAAGTCGACTTAGCATGTTTTAGAATGGAGGTATCGATATGAGGCTAAATAACAATATTTTTCACAGAATTTTAAGTTGGTGTCATTGATGGGTAAAATGCAAATTAAATTGTCAGATGCATCGGAAGCATCAGAAAACATTTAGGCCGCGAAAATTAATCACAGCTTTAAAAAGAACAACTTACGATCATTAAAATGAGCCTTCATTCGTAAAAACGACGCCTTCACAAAACATATTTAAGTCGAAACGTACGCTTTTTGAGAATATTTTCTTAGATTTCAGATGCTTATAACAGCTGCAAAAAATCTGTGTATTTTCTTCGCCAACTATAAAATGTTTCATTTTGAGCTGATAACACTATACAACAAATGAACACTTTTTGAAAAATACACGGACTTGACAGTATAGGTTTGCTTATACTATCAAAGGGTAGTATAACCATATACTCGGTTTGGCGAAATTGGTGACCAATTTTTTTTTATGGGCCCCCAAAGTTTCTGAAAATCGGTGGGCCAATCGAAACCAGTAAGGAAAGGCAGAAAGACGGGCGGGGCCGACTATATAATACCCTACACCTGCCTAACAATGCGATAAGGGTAGAAACATATTATCTAATTCTGATCGGACATAAAATAAAATTTTTACAGCGTTTACATGTCAAATCGGGGATAACGTATATATGGGGGCTATTTCTAAATCTTGACTGATTTCTTCCAAATTTAAAAGTGTTCATTCATATAATAGGAAACCTCTTTCTGCTGAATTTCATACTGATCGGATATAAAATACAGTTTTTACAGCGCTTACATGTCAAATCGGGGGTAACATATATATGGGGGCAGTATTCCTTCATGTAATAAGAAACCTCTTACTGCCGAATTTCATACTGATCGGATATAATATAACATTTTTACAGAGCTTACATGTCAAATCGGGGGTAACGTATATATGGGGGATATATCTAAATCTGAACCGATTTCTTCCAAATTTAAAAGCGTTCATTCATATAATAGGAAACCCCTTTCTGCCGAATTTCATACTGATCGGATATAAAATACAGTCTTTACAGCGCTTACGTATCAAATCGGGGGCAACATATATATGGGGCTATATCTAAATCTGAACCGATTTTCTCCGAATTTGGCAGTATTCCTTCATGTAATAAGAAACCTCTTTCTGCCGAATTTCATACTGATCGGTTATAAAATAAAGTTTTTACAGCACTTACATGTCAAATCGGGGCTAACATATATATGGGGGCTATATCTAAATCTGAACCGATTCTAACCAAATTCAATAGGGATCGTCCTTGGGCCAAACAAAAGATATGTGTAAAGTTTCGTCGAGATCGGACCATAATTGCGACCTGTACTTTGATTACAAGAATACATGGACAGACGGACAGACAGACGGACATGGCTAAATCGTTTTAAAAATTGATTCTATGACGATCGGTATAATAAACTATGGTTCTGTTTCTTCTCTTTTTGGGCGTTACAAACAAATGCACAAAGTCATAATACCCTGTACCACAGTGTGGTGTAGGGTATAAAAAGTGTCGTCAGCTTTTGTCCGACAACTAATTCCGACTTGGTGATACCGCTTAAATATGTTTGGCAATAATGTAGCTAAGAATATGCTGAAAAAAGTTTCTTAGCATTTTTTGCGAAGAAAAATGTTTCCGGTACTTTTTTTTGAAAAAGTGAAGGAAAAAATTATTTTTTTTCAGCATAACTTCCGGCGACTCGTAATTTTTCACTAGCAATGCTTGGCAAAATTGTAGCCAACGTAAATCTGAAAATTTTTTGTAAACATATCAATACAATCTGAACGTGTCTACACTGAAAAAAAATTTGTCATAAAATTAAAGAAATGCTCCAAAGACGTCCCTAGTCTTCAAAATAAGTACATTTTGTACTTAAAATACAGATAATTTCAATAATATTATGTAATTTACTTAATTTTAAGTACATTTTCTTAATTTTAAGTACAAACTGTACTTATTGTGAAGACTAAGGGCGTCTTTGGAGCATTTCTTTAATTTTATGACAATTTTTTTTTCAGTGTAGGCACCCTAAATAGCTCAAAAAACCACATTGCACCCTAAAAATTTAAGTATTTCACTGTTATGTAACAAAAATATATTTTGTTTGTATAGGGCATGTACAGCAACTTTATAGAACATATCACGGTCAATATTTTTTTAGAACATTTTAACCCTCTAGCTCCCCCACATAACTGTAATTTTTGGCCCCATTTTAACAAATCGTAAAAACGACCCCTTAAAAGGGGAGGGCGGGTATGAAATGTTCTACAAAAATGTTCGCCATAAAATTTTACTATATGAGTCGGAACACACCAAAGCCCAAATCTTAACACAAAAACCCAAAAATCGGTCAAATTCCAGTCAACAACGCTCTTTACTGGTATCTTTATTGCTTCGACTACTAGATCGTACGACTAACATTGCTTCACGAACAGGAATTTGCCCTTTTTTGGTGTTTGGTTAAGTTTAGGGCTTTGGTGTGTTCGGTCACATATACACGGAGGAAAATCGTCATTTTTGATATGTTTGAATCGAAAGAGAATATACTTGGAAACGATTTTTTTAAATATTATATATTTGTTAACAAATAAATTTTATTTGAAAATCAAGAAATTTTGTTTGGAACGCATATATTAATATATTAGAACATTATTTATTTGCAGACCGAATTTCACAAATAAAATATGTGTTTACACACAAACAAAGTTATTGTTCAAGAAGTTTTCCAAATATATTTCATTTAAAAAGATTTTTAAAACCTTTCTGACTTATTCGAATTTTAGTTTTTTTTCCTGGTTTTCGTGTTAAACTTTATAGGCAAAAATGTCTTAATTTATAAATATTCTAATTCATCACTTTTTGTCAATCCATCAATGCAATTTATATTTACGAAAGATTATCCGATTTAAGTTTTAATTAAATTTTACAAACATATAAAATTTATAAAAAAATGCTCTTTGAACATCTGAAACAGAAATCTTGTCTTTAAGTTAAGGCATTGATACAATGCTAAAATAAATAATTACAAATTAATCTTTGTTTCGGAAATAATAGTACCAAATAAAAAAATATTTGAACGGAAGCATATTTTTAATTAGAGCAATATCCTCCCAAACATATAATATTTGTGTGTGTCAAATATTATATATTTATAGTGTACCCTAAACATATGTATATTTCAAGCCGAATATGTTTGGGACAATACACTACAGAAGCGATTTTTTTTCAGCGTGTAGTAAAAAATTATGGCCAACATTTTTGTAGAACATTTCATCCCCTCTCTCCCCATTTTAAGGGGTGTTTTTTACGATTTGTTAAAATGGGGCCAAAAATTGCAGTTATGTGGGGGAGCTAGAGGGTTAAAATGTTCCACAAAAATATTGGTCTTAATATGTTCTATAAAGTTGCTGTACATGCCCTATACCAACAAAATATATTTTTGTTACATAACAGTGAAATACTTACATATATTCATTCATAAATACATTTATAAATATAAAAAAATGTTTTTCAAAATGTTATTAAAAATAATGTAATTTGATTTGTTAAAATAAATAAAATTTCTACTATAAAAAGTTTACAAATAATTTTTTTATGGCATTCGAAAGAACACTCATATTCCACTAAACACTATGTATAAGTTGAAGGTATCTCTTTTGAAAGACCAAAAATTGTTATATTTTAATCCGAAAACGCGTACGAATGTAGCGTTCGTCACGCAGGATTTGCACATATTCAAATTTATTTTGAAATCCGGAATGGTGACCAACAAAGGAGTTCGGTTTGATATGAAATGAACGATGTACCAAATTTCGTTCTTCTACGATCAATACTTTCTGAGATATTCAAATTTTAAATATTGCCAAGCCAACTTTTGTCCCCGCCCACTTATTTTTTAAGAACCATCTGGGGCCAAGAAGCTTTCTTGTAAAAGAAACATTTTTAAAATCGGTCTAGTAGTTCTTGCGTGATGCCGTTACAAAGATTGGGTCCAAGCGAGGAGGAAGGACGAGTCTGGGACTTTTTATTGATGAACCAGAAGTCGAACTTCACTTCCGCTTCACTGACCATAACACGGTATTTCAAGCAGAAGTTTGAGCAATCACGGAGTGTGTGAACTGGCTCAGTAACACGACAAAGCCTAAATATGCCAACATCTTCACAGATAGCCAAATGGCGATTAAAGCAATAACATCGGAAAGGGTAAAATCCAGAACTGTGTTGGACTGTAAAAGAACTATAAATGATTACTCATGGTCAATTGCGTATTTGCTGGGTACCAGGACATAACGGAGTGTTTGGAAATGAACGGGCAAACAGCTTGGCTTCAAAGGGCAGAGAACTTCGAGTAATAAACTTGGAAAATTGGAAACCTTTCGAAGCCACGAAAAATGGGTTGAAGCACTGGGCAGTGATGGCTCACAAAACTGTGTGGAATAGCGCAACAGTAGGAGCAACTGCAAAGATACTGTAGGGTGACCCAAGTGAAAAGAAAACAAGAAGTCTTCTGAAACTAAACAAGATCGATATTAGTAAGATGATGAGTGTTCTAACGGGACACTCAAGCTTACAAGCACATCTTCATCGCATAAGACTAGCTGGAAACGACGAATGCAGGGCATGCAGGGAAAACTTCGAAACGATGGAGCATTTTCTGTGTCCCTGTCCGGCTTCACACATGCAAGATCCCAACATTTCGGATCCGACATATTACCAGACTTGACTTATCTCAGAGAATATGACTGGACTGATAAAATTCGTGTCTAGTACCGATTTTCTGTAACTCGTGAGGTATAAAAATATCATAAATAAGGAGCGCACAACAGGCCGAACCACTGGCATGAGACGTTTAAACGTCTCCTCTCTTCAAACTAACCTAACCTAACCTATTTTAGGGCAAAAACAAAAGAATTAAATTTTTCTTAAATTTCGAATTTATTTTGGGTATTGTGGAATTTACTTTTGTAGAAATAATGATGTCAGCATTACTCTCGATTTCTGATGTCAATACCAACAAACTAAAAAAAATTATTGAAATACATTAATTATATTTTCTAGTTCGAATTATTATTTGAAAAATTATTTTTGAATATATTCCCTATTCTCTCGCATCATTCTGTTATTATCTGAACTCGATATACACCGATTCCTTTCTCATCAAATTTTCTGAATTGACGAAAACTACTGCATCATCAGTTATCTAGACATTCCTTTTTGTATAGGATATTACTGTTTAATATTTACTTATATTTTTATCTTTAAGTTATTTATTAGTCTTAAAATTTGATTTCTACACCAGATTTTTTCGACCCACTGCTAAAATGTCCTCGTTGAGAGACTAATTTTACATGTGACCAGCAAAAAATGTTCTCCTATTCTCAAAATTAACAAATAATGTTGTGGATGAATTCTTCATAGAAAACATGTGTAAGATTTTTTTCGACAGAAGAAATGTCAAGTGTCAGTTAAGCTTAGATGTTTGAAACTGAAAATTGCAGAACCATAAAGAAAAACCCTGAGTTCTCTCCATATTTAAGTAATGTCCACGAATGTGTCAGTTGCGCTCTTCTTCAGAGGTGCAAAACTTTGTATATGAAAAACTGATAAGAAGATTTGGTAACAGTTTATGTGGTTTATAACCATAGCGTAGCACTAGCATTCTTAAATGTTTGAAAATTGTTCGCCCTTTTATGTTAAACATGAGGAAACACAACCCTTTCTTTCATAAGAGTGGCCATATGTGAACTGGTCTACCCACAACAGAGTAGTGTGTTCGATGAATTCATGCATGTTCATACTTTTGACATTGTTAGGTCTATTAGATGTACATTTACCCCTGGGAAATGGAAGGTATTCTTTATTTAGAAAATCATTGGGAAGGGTGTTTTCTCTAGAGGTGACAACACTTATATTTTATAACCATAACCAATATCTACATTAAAAAAATTGAACACGTAAGAACGGTGGTAAATTCGGACGACACTGCAAACACACTAAGGTCCTCTGTGAAAACTACACGCAAAGAAAAAATTCGTTTCTGCGAAATGAAATATTAGACAACTTCAAATATTAGACAACTTGTAGTTGTCTAATATTTCGTTTCGCAGAAACGATTTTTTTCTTTGCGTGTAAGAGGAGGCATCAATAGAACATATTCTGTCCAGCGTTGCCATTTGGTCATTTCCGACTAAATTTGGTCGGAAGGATTTTAAATTCTTTCATTTGGACAAATGGTCGGACAAATTAAAAGTTTGGCGAATTTTAACATCGACCAAGCCAGATTACTGTCCAAAGGAATGAGAGCAGTGTTGCCAGACGAATTTGACCTTAAAAATCTTCAAATCGTCAAAATAATTTTTCGAAATCATCAACACAAAAACCTAAGAGTTACATACTGCTTTTGACCTTTTTTCACCCCGACAGGCAGGTTTCAGGGGCAAATATGGGTAGTTCTTTCTCAATTGTCACAGGTCAAATTAGATCTTTGTAAAATTCTCAGAAAATGTTTCCCTAGTTTGTGGGAGTAATGACCCACAATATTAAAAAATTAAATGAAAATTGAAGGCAGGGGGTGCAGTCAAAATTCAGAAACATTGATTTTTTTCTCTGTAATGGTTTTTTGAAGTGAATTGTAATGCTACAAAGCATAATAAGTTGAAAATAGAAAATATCATTGCTTAAAGCTTTTTTGAATTGTGTATTTCGGCCATTTTTTCACGGAAATAAAAACATAAATTGCGATATCTCAGAATCGATCTAATTTTTTTCCTTAAATTTTTTATAAAATATGGTCTATATGTACTGCACCGATGGTGTAAATTTTGGAGTGGTGACAACTTTGGTTCAGAAGTTACATTATAATAACTTAAAATCTTCACCAAATTACAAGTAAAAAATATTTGTATGTAACTATATTTTGTTTGTTGACTTATCAAATATTTTTTTTTGTAATTTGGTGAAGATTTTGAGTTATTATAATGTAACACCAAAGCCCAAAACTTAACACAAAAACCAAAAAACGGTCAAATTCCCTTTTTTGTATATTAACATCAGAAATCGTACGGCTATAGAAAAGTGATACAAATTATCCGGAGCCAAAGTTATACATAGTCCGGGTTCGCAGTCGTTCAATACTATTGGAGTGGTGTCACTCAATTTTTCTCAAAACCTAACAGGAATGCATAACTATTGTAAACATTAAAAATTCTTGCATGTAAAACTAACGAGAAATATAATCTTTTCGAAACAAATATTTGTAAACAAGTTTCAGTCGGGTAAACCGACTAAGGTATACCCTCACTTTATAAGTAATGTAATATGGAATATTAAACGAATTATTCTGTCAATTTGTGTGGGAGGTACCAGAAGTTTTTTAACAAATACGTTGAATAGTAGATACTTTAAATACATTGCACTGCGCCGAATTATAAGCGTTTATTTGCACTGGTATATTAACGTTATGAGATATTAAATTTTGGTATGATTTGGCCATTTTGTGTGGGAGGTACAAAAAGGGGCGTGGTCCATTTTTAATAGGGCAATAGACACTATAAAAGCATTACACTGTACAAAATTGCAAGTATTTTTATACACTGGTATTAATGTTATAAGCTGTTAACTTTTGGTGCAAAATGGTACCTTTGTGTGCACAGAAAGAAAAATGAAATACTAAATTCAAGTAAAAAATTCTTAATTTAAGCCGAAATCGTACTTAAAAATTTAAGTACGTTCGTACTAAGTTTTTCTTAAAATAAGTATAAATCGGCTTAAACTGAAAAAATCAAGCGCTTTAAGGCTTACAATAAGTATATAATGCTTGAATTCAAGAAAAAAAATTCTTGAAAAGGAAAATTAAGCCTAATATGGCTTGAAGTAAGAAGAAAAAGCTTAATTTCATCTCTGAGAGGCAGAACAATTATAGAGCTTAATAAAATTATCCTCACAACCACTCTCATTTAAGTGGTTGATTTTGGCTCATCAAACACACATGCATATAAATCGACGAGATGTATGTATATGTATAAACATTTGTGCTCAACCACATCCAATTCGTTTCTCGTTCAAGCAGTGTTTGCGAATACATTACTTGACGTGATTTTTTATGATTTAAGTTTTTTGAAGTTGTTAATAATTCTTGTTCGTTTGGTTGATGCTATTCCTTTTATGTTTCATATTTAAATCGAATAATTACAGCAAAGCTTTTACTTTTGCTGTCAAGCTTTTGACATACCATTTTAAAGAAATTGCATTCTTTGCCATGCAGTGGCAAAAATGGTATAATTAATATAAATGGTACATAGGTACAAAACGAACGAAAGCACAATAAATCTAGTATGATCAGGCTTAAATCAAGTATTGGTTAGGCTTAAATCAAGAACTGATCAGGCCTGATTTATGTATTGATTAGGCTTAAATCAAGAGCTGCTCAGGCTTAAATCAAGTATTAGCAGGCATAAATCAAGTATTGGGCAGGCTTAATTTAATCAAAATTTTCTTCATTGAAGCCCGTTTCGCACTCAAATCAATTCCATAGAATTCTTAAATCAATTCCATAGAATTCTTTATGCTTGAAATAAGAATATTTCGGCTTAAAATCAAGCCTTATCAGGCTTCAGGGCGTACAAATCCGTACTTGATTCAAGTATTTTGTACTTGGTTTTATAAAATCCGTACTTACCGTACTTTTGACACCGCTACGGCTTGATTCAAGTACGGATTACTAAATTTTTTCTTTCTGTGTGGGAGGTACCAAAAGGGGCGTGAATATAACACCCATTTTTCACTGGACTGTAGGCACTATAAAAGCATTACACTGTACAAAATTTCAAGTCTTTTTATATACTGGTATTAATGTTATAAGCTGTTAACTTTTGGTGCAAAATGGTGCATTTGTGTGGGAGGTACCAAAAGGGGCGTAGCAACTTCGCCTATTTTTCTCGAGTTTATAGCGACTACTAAACTAATGCTATGTGTGGAATTTCTGAAGATTCAAATAATTTTTATAGGAGTTATTAAAGATTCAATATTTCACAACATTTTAACACTTTGTGGGGGAGGTACTAGAAGGAGTGGACCACAATGGCCCATCTACGAACTTAGCTGGAGATAGAAAAAAATATTACCACGTACCAAATTTGAAGTCAATCGGTTACTCCTTTCGAGAGTTATCGTGCGCACCAGCCAGCAGACAGACAGACAGATAGAGAGACAGACGGACGGACATTGCTCATTCGACTTAAAATGACCCAAAACGAATATCCGCCGAACATACTTAGGGTCTTAGATCACTCCTTCGATGTGTTAAAGTTTTTTTCGTAGCAAATGATATATACCTTCGTCACACTAAAGTGAGGGTATAAATATCCACTTTAGTTGATTTTAAAATTTGCTTTATGAAACTTAACGTTGTTATCTTTCCCAACAAAAACACCCTTTTCCAATACAGGAAGGAGAAGAGCAAAGTACACAATAATTTTTACGCCTGTCAATTTAAATATCCTTTGGCCAAAGGATTTTGTTTTGTTTGTTGTTTCATTTTAAGATTTTCCCCCTTGAAAAGCTTGGACTTTTAAGGATTGTTTGTGAAACTTTTTGACATTTCGGTTTTAACGCTTCAGCAAATTTCATCGAACTTTTCACCCAACATTTTTTTCTTTGCACTATTTTTATAAAAAAAAATGGAAAAGAAATTCTTGCATCTTGTCCTTCCTGATCCTTTTCGTCATTGTTATGTGTGTGTGGTATGTATTGATAAAGGATTACAAGATATTTGTCTCGTGCCATATTCTTAGACGCACACACCCTCACACACACGCATACGTATTCTGGTCCAGGAGAATAAAGGTATGTTCCTCCTCTTCCATTCCGTTCTTATTTATTTATATGAAATGGACATTTGAGATGGATTGCTTCCACTTTACACAAAGGTGCAAAACCATTTATTATGGCAAAAACTAGACGGACATTTTCTCTGCAAAAGGGGTGGTGGTATGGAGGGGAGGATTGCTCCCATTGTGTCTGGCATCTACTTAAGGGCAGTTTTATGCTTATCCCACCGGTACGGGGCTCAGGGAACGTATTCAAATGGGGACGACATTGGTTTATCCTTCATTTGATAAATTGCCTTCTAATCAATGTTGAAATGTTTTCCAATTCATCACTTTATGGCAGAATTTAGAAAATAGGTATGGACGACATGGCTTTTAGATTCTTTTTCAACTACCCACAGGTAGAAGTGTACACAAATTGGTTTTTTGGATAAAACTTAATATTTTATGAACACAAAAATTATATGCAAAATATTTTTCAGAGACATTAGCAAATAAACTAAACGACAGCTAAATTTTTTAAAATCAAACAGTAATGTGTTCCTAGTAACAATAATTTGGTATCATTGGACGAAAATACTTCCATTCAAACTTATGAGTAAATAATCACTAACATCCACGCGTACAAAGTAGGTTTCGGGTAGTTAGAATGTTTTGTTTACCGCTATCGGTGGGAAAAGGTGGCGAGGGAATATAAAAAAAATAATAGTGGAGGACGGCTGCAATAAATAAGGAAAGAAAAAATAATTTCTATAAATACATATGTAAATATTCGGATTCAAATTTCGAGTGAAAATATTCATTGGAAATAACTTGGTCACATAATACTGCATACCATCGGCAAGCTTCAAAATTATTTAGATAGCCATTTTTAGAGATATCGGCTGTTTGGAGGCGGATTGATACAAAACAAAATAATTTGCTAAAGAGTGATTAAATTTGGGCTTTCACGTTATATTATAAAGAAAAAATGTTTGGAAAGAACACTTAATATATTTGTTTAGATTTATTGCAATTATCCGCGCCTCTCGACTTAAAAATTTGTTTCCTCTTCTTTCGCTAAAATTATTTTCTTTTTTTGAAATATATTATGTTTTATTATACCCTCACTTTAGTGATACGAGGGTATATATCATTTGCTACGGGCCAAAAGTGTAACATATCGAAGGAGTGACATAAGACCCTAAGTATGTTTGGCGGATATCCGTTTTAGGTCGTTTTTAGTCAAATGATCAATGTCCGTCCGTCTGTGTGTCTTTCTGCTAGCTGGTGCGCTCGAAAGGAGTAACCGATTGACTTATTTAATAACTTCTATACTACTTACTTGAATCCTCTGAAATTCTACACATAAAATTATTTTATTAGTCACTATCATCACCTCAAGAAAAATGCGCGAAGTTACCGCGCCCCTTTTGCTATCTTCCACACAAATGGACCATTTTGCTCCAAAATTTAACAGCTTATAACTTGAATACCTATGCACAAAAAGACTTGAAATTTGTACAGTGTAATGGTTTCATAGTACCCACAATCCAGTGAAAAATGTACCAAAATTGAATAGATCATAATATTAAAGTTATGATCTATTCAATTTAACCAGTTTATATAAACGCCTACAATTCAATACAGTGCAATATATTTGAAGTTTACTCTTTAGCGAAAAATAGGAGTATTTGTTAATCCCCCTCTGGTATCTCCTATACAAATTGACAGATTAATTCGTGTATTTCATATTACAGTACTCACTAAGTGAGGTATACCTTAGTCGGTTTACCCGACTGAAACTTTCTTTCTTGTTATATTATAGTTTATGCAATACAGGTTTTGTCTTGAGACTAATCAAAATATTCAATTATCAAAAAAGCAGTTAAACCCCAATTTGCCTCTTTTCTGATTTGCGTTCTATATAAACAATAGTTAGAACACGTTTCACATTTTTATTTGCATTATAAAATAAGAATTGTTTATCGAAACAAAAGAAGGTTATGTTATAAATACTGAAAACAATTTTGAGTGTAATATTTTTTTTGTATTTCCAATCTTTTTTATTAAATTATGAAAGAAAATTTTTTTATCTATGTTCCTTATAAAAATATTAAATATAAAATTATATACAAACTTTTTTACTTGGCTGAATATTTTTTTAATGAAAAAAATTTTGGGAGTAGAAAAAATATAAAGTGCAAAAGAACTACCTTACTAAACAATTTTATTCAGAAAATTCGATTTTTTTTTGGAAAAAGCTTTTTTTTCTAACATTTATTTTTTGTGTGGCAAAGGCGGGCGTATACATTTTCAAGTCGAGAGGCGCGGATTAGGATTTCATTTTAGGTACATGGTTTCTTCGGAGAATTTTCTTAGAATTTTATGTAGTTTTCGTTTTTGCTATACGATTTAAAAGAAAAAAAATCAACCCGCCCTAATATATATAGTATATATGTTATGTACTCGTATATAGTATATATGTTATTAAAGCCTCTATATTTCACTAAATATTAACACTTTGTGGTCGTTGAGTCGTTGCTGAACGGACGTGTTTATCACAGAGCGGATAGTTAAAACCTTTTACGCAGTAGCTATTACGCAATCGCAAAAAAAAATCTTTACATCGTAGTACCTATTACGGGCTTAAACAGAAAAAGAAATAAATAAATTCTCTTGACGGGTATGCCTTCATGTTCCGATGGACCAAAGCCGACCACACCAATAATGGTGAAAATTTGCTGCGCCTTCACACAGGTGCAGTAGACATCGTCCTGATACAGTGGGAGGAAGGGTGTGCGGTATCAGGACACCCAACTTTAACAACTGTAGTACCGACTGCTCTATTTAGGGAAGTAGTAGAAGAAGCAACGTCTGACGAAGTCCAACTGATTATTGGCGCAGACACGAACGCTCATCATACTATCTGGGGTAGTACGGATATAAACAATAGGGGTGAATCGCTTCTTGACTTTATTCTAACTACCAACCTTAGTATTTGTAACATAAGTAATAAACCGACCTTTACAATTAAAGACAGACAAGAAGTACTAGACGTAACGTTTGCTACTGACCGGCTGTCAGACAAAATTATTAGGTGACTGGACGACCACTCATTCTCAGATCGCCATTATATTGAGTTCAAACTCGCTGAAAAGCGCCTGAACCTGCCGTCCACAGAAATGTGAGAAAGACAAAGTGGCACCTGTATGAAAAGAATTTCAAGAAAGTCCTCAACTCCAAACTTCTGTACGAACCGACTGACAAAGCCGGTCTGGAAAATCTGGTCGAGCATATCACCACATCATTCAATAGTTCCCTTGAAGAAACCTGTCCAAAAACAAGGTACAAGGGTAAAACTAATCCTCAATGGAGGACTTCTGAGCTAACGACTAGGAAAAAGACCTGCAACAAGCTATTCATTAACCTTTTGACGACCATAAGGATTGGAAAAAACACTAGCTTTTTTACTTCTTTGAGTTACTGCTTGAAAAATTAAAAAAAATTGTCGAATGATTTTAGTTGAATCAAAGAATTATGCAGATTTTCTTCTGACTTAATATACCTTTGAAGCAAATTGGGACACCTTAGATATAAGTATAGTAAAAATTGCTAACAAAAATTATCATGGGCATATATGTACCAGTGGTCGTCAAAGGGTTAAGGCGGAATCTATTGGGGTCGCTAATAATTGGGATGGGAGCAACTCAAGATCTATAAGAATGAGCTTAGGAAGGCGCAAAGACGCTCTTGGTATACCTTCTGTGGCGAAGGAAAATTTCTCCGACGCCGCAAGGTTGAGAAGGGTACTATCTGCTTTACCCTGTACAGTGGGTTATTTACAGCATGAGGCAAATAACTGGACCAAAATCTGCGAGCAGTCGCTCAATGTACTGCTCGACACATATTTCCCGGGAAACTCCCTAACAGAACCCGAGGATCAGCAGAACCAACAAGAGATCCAGAATAAGTTGGGCTATTTACAGCTTTGAGCCCTTCAAGTCACCTGGCCCAGACGGCATCACTCCAGCAGAAAATGTTAAAGTACATTATCCCCTGGCGGGAGAAAATTTATGTAGGCTGTATCAGGCTTTCATACTTCCCGAATCGATGGAGTGGTATTCTTACCTAAAGCGGGAAATATATCGCACACTAGGCCAAAAGACTGCAGACCAATTAGCATATCCTCCTTCCTATTGAAAGGTCTGGAAAGACTTTTAGATTATTTTATTAGGGAAATCCTGGATACAAAACTCCTGTCGGGGAACCAACATGATTACAATAACATGAAGTCTACAGAACCAACCCTGCACGAACTTGTGAGCACTTTCGAATCGTCGCGGCATTTCAAGGAATTCACCATGGTGGAATTTCTTGACATAGAAGGGGCTTTTAATAACATTCACTAAGATGCGGTAATTGCGGCACTGTCACATCTAAAAGTAGACTCTAGTTCGATTAGACTAATTCAAAGCCTGCTCAACAGAAGACGCATAACAGCATGTCTTGTGTCCACAACGCTAACAAGGTTTGTAAACAGAGGGACTCCACAAGGAGGAGTACTGTCTCCACTAATTTGGAACCTAGCGAAGAATGAAATCCTGCTTGATCTAGAACGTTGTGGCTGCAAGGTCGTGGCATATGCGGACGACTTGGCAATCGCAGTAGGTGGCAAATTCGAAAACGTCCTCAGAGACATCCTACAGGTGGCTCTGAACAAGATAGCTAGATGGGCTAGAAGCAGCGGTTTGGACGTTAACCCAAACAAGACAGAATTGGTTCTCTTTACTAGGATGAATAATGTCCCACATGGCATTATATTTGCCCGAAAATTTCAGTGGGGTTGCCAAGGCACCTAAGTTGTAAATATTCCTCTTTACGATTAATTAGCAAATTGCTTGCCATTTGATTTCAAAAGTAGTGACCGAATGCAAATATTGCTTCCATTTCGTGCCTTTGGTTAATTAGAATCTAACCTTTACACGTGGTTTAGTCATCTAGTGGTCTATAAGTTGTAGCACTTCACAATTATTAATTTACCCAGAAATTCATGTGAATGCCAATCACTAAAATTCCAATAAAGTAATTGAAGAGGTTCTACAACTCGGATAAATGGAACAGATCTAGTCTTTTCTGAAAGCGCAAAATTTAGGAATAATTCTAGATAGGAAACTGTTATTTAGCTTTAACGTATTGGAACGTGTAGGGAAGGTGAACGTTGCCTTATATTCTTGCAAAAGGCTGCAGGTTCGCGGTGGGGCCTCTCTCCTAAAATCGTCCATTGGATACATATAGCAGTAGTTCGTTCAATACTGTTATACGGCATTGTGGTATGGTGGACTTCAACTGACAAACCAACCTACTATCAATGGTTCAGAAACTGCCTGCCTGAGCATAAGCGGAGCCTTAAGGACTGCAGCGACTGAGTCTCTACAAGCCCAACTCCATATACTGCCGATTAAGATTGTGGCGAGAGAAGTTGCAACCAGAGCGGCACTAAGATTAAACTGCCTATCAACGTGGAGGTACAAGAACTACGGTCACATGAGGATAAGTGTAGTGCTATGGTAACCGACCGAGTGGACTATATACCAACTGTGTCCACCTTCGAGAGGAACTACATCACTATGATTCCAGCCAGAGATGAGTGGGTTGGCAGAATACCAGGTAATAAAAACCATCTCCACTTCTATACGGATGGTTCGAAGCTTGAGGAAAAGGTTGGCTTCGGAGTACACTGTGCAGAGCTTAGTTTGGATATAGCTGCGTCGCAACATTGTAACACTGGCGTTGTCATTTACTCGGACAGCCAGGTCCGTGGCCATCGATTCTCTTCCCTAAATTCACAAACAGCCCTCGACTGCCGCCGATCTCTTAACGAGATGGCTGAGCAGTTTAATACACACCTCATATGGGTGCCTGGGCATAGGGATATCGCGGGGAACTGCAAAGCTGATGAACATGTTAGGAAAGGGACGACATTACAAATTCTCGAAAAATTTGCATATGTTGGTGCGCCACTATCTACGTGCAAGCTTTGGCTTATGCAAGAGGCAATCAGGCAGTCCAACGAAAGATGAACAGAAATTGCTCCTGCAGGGTAGCAGACAAATCTGGCAAAGGTATAAGCTGGGAAGGTCAATATATCTCCTCGCACTAGAGAGGAAAATATTGTCTACGTTAGTACCAGTTCTAATGGGACACTGCTTGATCGGCGAACACGCCAAAAAATTGGGTATTGACACCAATGACTACTGCAGAAGCTGTGGAGATGAGGAAGAAGTGGAGAGCATGTAGCACTTGATATGCGACTGTCTCTCTTTGAGTACACGACGACTGGACATACAGGGGTCGGCCTTTCTAGGCAGTCTAACAGATCTTTCCGGTACCGATATTCGTAAACAGGTTGGTTGCGATGAGGGGCATTTCAGCCCGTGGTAACACTAGGGCCCTATGTGAGCTGGTAAAAAAATACGGCTGCCACCCAAACCTAAACCTAACACTTTGTGGGAGAGGTACTGGAAAAAGTGAAAGTGAAGTCAGTCGATTACTCCTTTCGAAAGTTATCACGCGATCTGCCAGACAGACAGATGGACAGAGAAAAATTAACTTAAAATTAATAAAAACCCTATTGAATCAATAAGAAACATTAACGAAAGTCTAGTAGTATTGAAAATTTTTATTTCAGTATGGAACAATATTAATTTAAAGTTGACCTGTTTGAATAATTTTAATAGGAAACAATATAGAAATAATAATTTTCGGCATTGAATTAAAATTGAATTCTTACAGATCAATATTGTGGTCTTATTAAAGCAATGTGGAAATTTTATTGAAATTATATATTTTTAGAAATAAAATTGAAACAATATTGAGCTAAGAATGAAACAATTTAAAAATAAGTTAAAAATATAATTTAAAAATAATAAATAAAACTAGCCAACAAGGTTTTGGTCTGGAGCAACCAAATATCATACCTAGGGTAATTCGTATCTGTAATTGGTTTTTCTCTATCACTACAGGTTTTCGAGATACAAAAAATTTTTGTATTCATTTTTACATAAACAAGTAAGAAAGTTTCATTCGGATAAACCGACTAAGGTATACCCTCACTTTGTGAGTAATGTAATATTGAATATTACACGAATTATTCCGTCAATTTGTGTGGGAGGTACCAGAAGGGGTATACGAAATACACCTCTAGTTCGCTAAACAGTCGATACTTTAAATACAATGCACTGTGCCGAATTATAAGCGTTTATGTGGACTGGTATATTAACGATATGAGATATTAAATTCTGGTATAATTTGGCCATTTCGTGTGGGAGGTACAAAAAGGGGTATGGTGATATCGCCCATTTTTCAATGGGCTATAGGCATTATAAAAGCATTACACTGTACAAAATTTCAAGTATTTTTATACACTGGTATTTATGTTATAAGCTGTTAACTTTTGGTGCAAAATGGTGCATTTGTGTGGGAGGTACCAAAAGGGGAGTGGCAATAACGCCCATTTTTCACTTGACTGTAGGCACTATAAAAGCATTACACAGTACAAAATTTCAAGTATTTTTATACACTGGTATTAATGTTATAAGCTGTTAACTTTTAGTGCAAAATGGTGCATTTGTGTGGGAGGTACCAAAATCGCCCATTTTTCTCGAGTTGATAGCGACTAATAAGCTAATACTATGTGTGGAATTTCAGAAGATTCGAATAATTATAATAGCAGTTAGTAAAGAATCAATATATCGCAACATTTTAACCCTTTGTGGGGGAGGTACCAGAAGGAGTGGACCAATATGGTCCATCTTCGAAGTAAGCCGGAGATAGAAAAAATATAACCACATGCCAAATTTGAAGTCAATCTGTTACTCCTTTCGAGAGTTATCGTGCGCACCAGCCAGCAGACAGACGGGCGGACGGACGGACATTGCTCATTCAACTTAAAATGACCCAAAACGGATTTCCGCCGAACATACTTGGGGTCTTAGGTCACTCCTTCGATGTGTTACACTTTTTTCCGTAGCAAATGATATATACCCTCGTCACACTAAAGTGAGGGTATAAAAATCATTAGTTTATTTAAAAATCAATGAATTTTCAAAAGCGAATGGCGTTATCTGAACGTCGTTTGGATTTTGTTGGTTCGATTTCATGTATTAGGTTAGGTTAGGTTGAAGAGAGGAGACGTTTAAACGTCTCGTGTCCATGGACATACACTTAAGCCAGTGGTTCGGCCTGTTGTGCGCTCCTTATTTATGATCTTTTTATACCTCACGAGTTACAGAAAATCGGTACTAGACACGAATTTTCTCAGTATCTTCCAGTCATATTCTCTGAGATCAGTCAAGTCTGGTAATATGTCGGACCCGAAATGTTGGTATCTTGCATGTGTGAAAGCCGGGCAGTGACACAGAAAATGTTCCATCGTTTCGATGTTTTCTCTGCATGCCCTGCATTCGTCGTTTCCTGCTAGTCCTATGCGATGAAGATGTGCTTGTAAGCTTGAGTGTCCCGTTAGAACACTCATCATCTTACTAATATCGATCTTGTTTAGTTTCAGAAGACTTCTTGTTTTCTTTTCATTTGGGTCACCCCACAGTTTCATGTATAAGAGTCGTAATAGTCTCCCAGCATGCTAGGTTTTGTGGTCTTCTAGTCTTCTTCTAGAAATTCTGTGTCTTGCTTCGTTAAATGTAAATTCCGAATTAGATTATTCAACTCAGTATGAGTCAGTAAATGGCGTTCATCAACAGCTTTATACAAACCACTGCTGGTGAAAGATGTTTCGGACTCACTGCTCGTAGCACTGGGAATGACTGGTAATGGAGCATTTGGTGGGCGTTGAACTGGTTTGGAAACCGATGGGACATTCGCGTAAGTACTATTTATTCGATTTTTAAAATTGAATCCAGCTACTTTTGTTCAACAGAAATAACAATCGGTTTGGTATTTACTTGACTCTCCCTAAAGTACAGCTCTTGAAAAATCGAAATAGATGATCTTGCCATTTGACCACTTGTATAAACAGATCTGCAACTATTGCAAAACATTGTCGGTGTCCACGGTTTATCCAAGTTTTTGACAGCAAAAACAAAATAATGTAAACATGCATATTTAGTGATTCTGATATTGCATATCCTCTTTTCCCAACCAAATATTCACCACACACAAAGCAAAAATAGATTGAATCAGTAACACTCGATCTCCGTGACATGCTTAAACGCTACTATTACGAAGATTAAGAATGCATTTTTAAAATTCTCCTCTATCCAAAGTGTTATAGGTGCGGCATTTATCCATAGATTTTTTGAAGTTGTCATTGTTTTTTCTATTTTTTGTGGTTAAAATCTAATTTTTTCTAATTTTTTAACGACTGTTACTAAAATATTTTCCACGTGAAGGGCACATTTCCAACATTTGCAGCCCTCATATTTGCCTTCCATTTAACGCGTATCGCCTATCGGGTTTAAATATGGCCTAATTGCTAAAGGTGCATTACATGAAAATTAGAAATTCATAATAAAAAAATTAAAAAAAAACTTTATCATAAAAAAAGTTGTAAATACTTTTTTCATGTTTAGAACATTAAATTACACCAGAAGATATTATGCACAGCCCTTTGGCAAAATTTTTGTAAACTAGTGTAATCGTTCCAACTAAAATAGTAAAGACATCTTCACAACGTTCAAATTGATATATACTACATATTACATATATACTGATTTCAAACTAAAATTAGACACTTTTTTTATTATTCTGTCAAAAGGATATCACAGCACCACATTTCCTCCTTGCCTCTTTGAAATATATATATACTCTTGACAGAGATATTTTGTAAAATCCCCATTTATACATTGTGATAACTTCAAACGACTCTTATGCCTTTCGCATTTGCTCATTGGCAACTCAATTTAAAGTAACACTGTAAATCATCTCGAAATCTCTATGTGTCTGTGCAGCAAAAAAACAATACTATGGCTAAATTGTGAATTAACTGAATTTGTTCACACCTTTTTCGTGGATGTGGTCACAAAAAATTCCCATACACGCACGTGAAACCATTTTTCGCCCGTTTAAATCACCACTTAGGGCACAGCGGTTGGTAAGCATTTTGTTACATTTGAAGAAAATTTATGTTTGTAAAATATTTTGTCGCATTAAATAACAAACAAAACGCCAATGACACGGACAAAAAAAAAACTTGCAAAAACAGCCAACAGGGACTGGTAATAATTCGCCAAAAAAAAAGATGTGTAAATAAGAAAAACACAACAGGCTGAAGCTGGCAATAATATGAACTTAAGTCGCACAAAAGCGGATAAATTCAATTTTAGCCAGTCCATGATTATTGTACGGCAGGCAGGAGCCTGGTTGCAGGCTTAATTTATAATTGAGTCTCCATAAACAAATGTTGGGCATTGATCATTTGTGTACATCCTGTCGTCAGATTCATTTAAACTGGAAGAACAGTTTGATCTTCCTCGCACACGCATTCGCGCAGGCGCAGTACGCACACGAACAGATGGACGGACGACCGAACGGTCAACGAAGGACCATGGATGATGGTCGATGGTCTCACCACCATAGGCACTTGCACGGCTATCGGTCACTAAAAAAATGATTACATTTCACGCAGTGCCACAGAAATGAGCACTGTCCCTTTTCCGGATAGGAGGAGTATGTGTTAAGTTTGTGCCATAGTCCTCCTTTTGGCCCTGGCCACAGCCTGAGGCGCCAATGTCTTAAACGCCACAGGGGATTTTTGCATTTTTTCTTTTTAGTTTTTAGTCTTTTTTGTTCTGCAAAGAGATAATCTAAACTGTTGACTGCACATGTAAGATGTGACCATGTGCTCCACCACCGAGCAGAAGTATTGAAATTGCATCTGCAATAAAAGCTGGAAAAAAGTGAAATTTTTGTTGGTCAACCAAAATGTTGTTCAAAGTTTATGTTTCAAAAAGTTCAAAGAAGATGAGACACGACTGCGCAATTATTATGTCACCGAGGTTACTGTTTGAGAATTTCCATATTGGGAATGATGACAGTATTTGGGCCAGTTTTTAGGATTCTTATGAATCTTGGGTGTATTTGACTTTCACCGAAATAATAATAATGCCCAAAATATTAAAAAAAAATTTAATTTTCATCGACCACTATATAATAGGTATGTACGTAATAATTTCGTAGTTCAAAAACTGTTATCTGTAAAATTG
Organism: Eudasyphora cyanicolor; assembly: GCA_963930755.1. Taxonomy (NCBI): domain Eukaryota; kingdom Metazoa; phylum Arthropoda; class Insecta; order Diptera; family Muscidae; genus Eudasyphora; species Eudasyphora cyanicolor. The sequence continues at coordinate 166,770,959 of OZ005736.1, read as the reverse complement.
TATAAAGATTCATTCAGAAATGCGGAGTCTATAGTCATTAGATTAGCAAAATCGGGATATATACACATTTGAAGCAATTTTCTGAAATTTTCTGCAATTTATTCTATATTTTTATACCTTCACATTTGTGGAGGAGGACATACATATCGTCATCTGAAATCCAAAATCACGTAATATAAACAAAATCAAAATTAATTTTATGATTGACTAGCTTTAACCCGGTGCGCTTCACAGCCCCCATCATTTAATGATTTTCTGTTTAGGGTACTGTAGAATATGTAAAAACAAATGACTATTCCATACGGGGAAAAATTAGTGTGTACAATAAAATACGAAATTTAAAATTCGAAATTTTACCTGTGCTCAACGAACAACTTAAGATGGACAGACAGACGGACTGCTAGTGATTCTGAGTCGAACAATATATTTAAAGGTGTGTCTATCTGACACAAAGTTACAATAACTAATGAGCAAACTGGATGCCTGAAGCGAACATAATATCCAAAAATTGCGGCATACGGGTACTAAAACAGAGGCAGTGATTGTTGAAAATGTTATCATGATTCCATTTTGAAAGAATTGTCATATTAGTTGCAAGTCAAGCGCCGATAAATAAATAATACAATTTTATTTAATTACTGGTATTTAATACCTCCTTTTTGTGGTTTTTAACAAAACTATATCTTATTTTTGTTTCTGTAATCGGTTTTGTTAAAGATAGACGACTGAATGGGCCATCGCATCCGCACCTAGTGCTGGGGCTGCCAGCAACCCTATAGGTTAGGGTTGGTTGATGGTAGGTCTTTTGAAGACTTTTGGGTGCCACCGTTGTCCACACTATTGGCTCATCCGCTGCCATCCCTGTTGCACGATCCCATCGTATCCTGCAAGGAGTAACAATCCATGTTGAGGTGCTGCACTTTGAACCATTTACAATTGTTTTATATGCTATGTAATAATAATAATACCAATTTTTTTACCGGACTGTAGATATTATAAAAGCATTACATTGTATAAAATTTCTTTGTACGAAATGGTTTATTTGTGCGGGGGTATAACAATGGGCGGGACCACTTCACCCACTCTTCTGAAGCTGATATCGACAGATAAACTATTAATATGTGTGGAATTGCAGAGGATTCGGATAGGTAGTATAGAAGTTATTAGAGAATCAATATTTCACAAAATTGTAACTCTTTGTGAAAAAGGTACTAGATGGAGTGGACCTTCTTCGAAGTCAATCCGTTACTATTTTCGAGAGTTATCGTGCTCACCAGACAGATAGCGGAATATTGCTAAAATTACTTTAATGTTCGAAAACGTACATCCGTCGAACATACTTAGGGTCACTCCTTCGATGTGCTACACTTGTGGCTCATTGCAAGTGATATGTACCCTTCTCCAATAAAGTGAGAATATAAAAATGACAGGATCCTATTACCCGAATAAATAGAATTTTTGAAAATCGTCTGAAATCGTATTAAATCATCATCCAGCTAAATCTGTATATTTATTTGTTTATAACGCCTAAAAAACAGAGATAGGGACCATATTTTATTATACCGATCGGCAGTCTGTCTGTATTGTAATGGACGAAACCGAAAAATTTTGAGTGGTACATAAAAGTACCTGCTTTGAAGATAATTCACATTTACTTTATACTCGTACAGCCAGTGGTGAAAAGTGTCGACGTTGGTCAGTCAGGGGGTGTGGATCAACGGAGCTACCAACCGAGTTGAACGAAAAAGGGCAATAGTCCGCAGTCCGAATATCCGAATCGAATCAACAAAGATCAGCCTCAAAAGTACTTTCCAGGGCTTGTGATATTAGAACAGTCCACTTCAGGACTAGTAGTTGTAGAACGGTCCTCTTCAGGACTTTAACGCGGTTTTCGCCTGCTTACGCGATTAGCTCGCTTACGAGGTTGTCTCTCTTACGCCGTAAGACTGCACACCGCCACCGTAACCCTCACGCGGCCTCAGTAACATGATAATTTGCATCCCGCTGCTTTGTTGAAGGTCATCCCGATAATATTCCTTCACATCACCATCGACTGTGCGACAACCAATCTCCAATCTACACCTGGAACAATCAAATACCAACGCACTAGAGGACGTATATTTGCGTAGAGATTATTGCCATATTATTGCGTAGAGAACGAAACTCTGCCCGTCAAAGAAGCCACTCCATACATAGAGTGACTCATGCATTATTACCAGTGTTGCTACAGAAGATTTTTTTAAGACCAAAATTTTCCCTAAAACAAACTAAAATCCGTTGTAGCCGAACAAATTTATAAAATGAAAGTTTTTGATATTTTGTAAAGTTTAATGCCAACATTTTTATATTTCCATGAAACTGTGAATTTTTGAGAAAAAAAGAAATATTAATACGAGGGTTGCAATTTATATTTCGGTCCTGACAATGCTGGTGTTTCCAGATAAAAACTGGAATTCCATTGGAAAGTATGACATTTGACAAGTCACATCAATAGCTGGCCGATGGGTTTTAGCAATCCTGCAGTATTGTATAGCATCCCATCTCGATCTGGTTAGTGCTGCTCCACAGTAAGAATATCTTGAATTGCTTGTTTAATCTGAATCTGTGTAGTGCTGCTCCACAGTAAGAATATCTTGAATTGCTTGTTTAATCTGAATCTGTGTAAAATTCGTCAAATACTGCCTTTATTATTGTATGATCTCGTATATTGTTCGGTGACAGAGGCGCACCGTTGCCTTTTTATACCCTCACTTTAGTGTGACGAGGGTATATATCATTTGCTACGAAAAAAAGTGTAACACATCGAAGGAGTGATCTAAGACCCCAAGTATGTTCGGCGGATATTCGTTTTGGGTCATTTTAAGTCGAATGAGCAATGTCCGTCCGTTTGTCTGTCTGTCTGTCTGTCTGTCTGCTGGCTGGTGCGCACGATAACTCTCGAAAAGAGTAACCGATTGACTTCAAATTTGGTACGTGGTAATATTTTTTTCTATCTTCGGCTAAGTTCGAAGATGGGCCATATTGGTCCACTTCTTCTAGTACCTCCCCACAAAGGGTTAAAATGTTGTGAAATATTGCATCTTTAATAACTGCTATACTGCTTATGCGAATTTTCTGAAATTCCACACATAGCAATAGTTTATTAGTCGCTATCAACTCGAGAAAAATGGGCCATGTTGCTGCGCCCCTTTTGGTACCTCCCACACAAGTGCACCATTTTGTACCAACAGTTAACAGGTTATAACATTAATAGAAGTGTATAAAAATACTTGAAATTTGGTACAGTGTAATGCTTTTATAGTGCCTACAGTCCAGTGAAAGATGGATGTTATTGCCACGCCCCTTTTGGTACTTCCCACACAAAGGTACCATTTTGCACCAAAAGTTAACAGCTTATAACATTAATACTTGTGTATAAAAATACTTGAAATTTTGTACAGGATAATGCTTTTATAGTGTCTATAGCCCTGTAAAAATGGACGTTGTTGCCACGCCCCTTTTTGTGCCTCCCACACAAAGGTACTATTTTGCACCAAAAGTAAAAGCTTACAGCGTGAGTACCAATGCACGAAAATGCAACAACATTTTGCACAGGGTAACACTTTTGAAGTGCCTATAGCCCTGTAAAATATGGGCGTCATCACCACGCCCCTTTTGGTACCTCCCACACAAAATGGCCAAATCATACCAAAATTTAATATCTGATAACGTTAATATGCCACTGCAAATAAACGCTTATAATTCGGCACAGTGCAATGTATTTAAAGTATCTACTATTCAGCGAAAAATAGGTGCATTTGTTAAAAACCTTCTGGTACCTCCCACACAAATTGGCAGAATAATTCGTTTAATATTTCATATTACATTACTCACATACCTTATATATACCTTAGTCGGTTTACCCGACTGAAACTTTCTTACTTGTTTTAATTTAATTATCTTATTATCGTCCCCAAATTCCTTTTTTATACCTTCACTTTAGTGTACCCATAAATATTTATATATACATTTATACCCATAAATATTTTGCGATGCATTTCTTGGTAAACTGTTGCGGATTGTATTCTACAATCGTCTTTCTTGCTGGTTTTTGGTTAAAAATCTAAATTTATATAAAAAAGCGAAATTCAAAAGATTTTTGAGGTACGTTTTTCACCCACATATTTTATTTGATCAACATTTTCGCCTCAGAGGCAGTTATATCATACCAAAATAAAGAAATGCATAATACATACCCATTAGTTAGTTGTCTTTTGGAGCAAACCAATAATCTTACCTGAAACATAATAAAAAAAAATTCAGATAATTATCACATAAAATGACTCAATGACTAAAAGAACCGATATGGTTGCAAAAATCCCTATGTACATAAGCAAATATATAATGCATGAAAAAATTATCATTGAAATATTAAATCAGGATACGATTGGATATCTGGAAAAAGAACGTAAAAATCGAACAATACCACCTCTATTATCTCCGAAGGATCAAGGAGGAAGCTCATTTCCCTCAATGACATATCATTCCTTAAAATTGTCTTGGCCACATTTTATTAGATGCTCTAAACTGCGATAAATGAAATAATTTCAAGCTGATGTATTATTAAATCTTAACGAACCGAAAACAACATAATCATTACAGTGGCAACAACAGCCGCCCCACCACATCTCATATCTCATATAGGCCAAGAAGAGATCCCTAAGACAAGGTAGAAAACACAAGCATGAGAGACTTTATGTAGTTCGCACGCATGCGCAGTAATTTGCATAAATTAAAATACGAAATAAGTAACTACAACTATGTATTAATGGTGTGTGAGTGTGTGTGTGTGTGGTGGTACACATCCACAGGTTATGTACAACAATTCTCGGTGAGAGTGCAACAAATCCACGACAGAAAATGCAACAATCACAATTAAGTTAACAATCGTTTGAAGCTTACTTCGTGAAGTTTACTTTATGGCAGTCAATTCAATGAACTTGAAGTAAATACGACTTGATGATCACTGCATTCAAATGGTAATGGCGACAGTGATCCTCATCTCTTCAGCCTCCTAGTCAACCAAACGATGACGACAATTTCCTATGTCGATTTCCCTTTAAAAATATTTTACAAGATTTATGTGCCTCAGGCATTTGGAAATGTTATATTCTCACGCATCACACAAAGTCCACTAATAAATGGGAGAATGATTACTGCAAAACTCTATTATAAAAACATATTTATGTCCACTTTTTGTGAAAATGTGAATATTTTCTACATAATTTTGAGGAAAATGTAAACCTCCCATTGGCATAAAATAAAACGAAACCACTGAGTGGGGGGTCACACATGTAACAATGTACACAGTGATGGCTTACTTTGGTTGAAGATAAATTGTCTTTCTTCTTCAGGCCAAGTTATCTATCCGTTAACAACTTTACATGAAGCACTTTAGCTTCTGTTATACCTGTATACGCATGCGCACGCACTGTTTTGAAAGATTCTAAATGGGGTGACCATTTGTCAAGAAATGTATTAGATAGCTGAATACTTGTAGTTGGAAGAAAGCGAAGCGGCAGTGTTTTCATGTGTTTGGGTTGAAATTTTATTTAATGTGTATTTTTATGTGTGTGAAGATAAATTCGATTTAAAACAACATTTTTTATTAACCAAGTATGTACAGTTATTGAGTTAACGTAATACAAAAGGGGAAATCTGTTGAAACGCGTACATCTGTCGAAATGATCTGTATTCCAAAAATATATATCAAATGCTCCAAATCACCTTGTGACGCAGAAATTCTATGACTTAATGTTTAAAGCTTAAGCTTTTGTCCAAGAAGTCCAATATGTAAAAACTATTACACTGTGCTAGTCCAAAAATGTAACAGATAGGAGACCCTATGGATAGACCTATTTCGGCCATGCTGAATCCAATGGCATTAGCCGTTTTTCTATGTTAGCTCTTGTTTTCGCGATATTCGACCACAAAGTTTGTTGGGAAATCAGAGATGTTACCTATCTCTTTGATGATTTTGAAGTGGAAGACTTCGGAATATATGCTTCAGTCCAAAGATCGAAATAAAGGGAACATTTGGATAATTATTTCTCTCAAAACAGTCGTCAACGTTTCTCACCCCACTACCCCTGAAAAAGTGCGATGAAATCTCATCATATGTTAAAAATCATACATATCGTCGACATTTTTAGTAGGCATCGTTGAGAAAAATATTCCTCGCGAAAAAATACTATAAGTCCTTTCTCAAATTTTTTATGATAATTAAGCAGATTTGGAGTTATTACATAATTTGTGTATTTTTCTGCTCATAGCAGAAAATATTTGTAATAACTTTTTCAATTAAAATTTTTGTACATTATTTTTTGTTTAGTGTCAATGGAAATTTCAAAGGTAACCAAAAAAACCTGCAAAATTATGAAACCTGCTAGTTTTTCATAAATATGTTAAAAGCAGACTCATAGTAATTTTTCGCAAGGAATGTTTTTCTCAAAGACACAAACTAAAAATGTCGACGATTTGTATAACGTTTGACATATGGTAAGATTTGATTGCACTTTTTCAGGGGTAAAGAGGTGAGAAGCGTGGTTGACTATTTTGAGCAAAATAATTCTCGAATGGTTCCCTTTATTTCGTTCTTTGGAATGAAACGTGTATTCCGAAGCCTTCCACTTCAAAATCACCTCCGAGATAACTAACCTCTTTGATTTCCTTACAAACTTTGTGGTCCAATATCGCGAAAAGAAGAGCTAACCTAGAAAAACGGCTAACACTACTGGATTCAGCAATGTCGAAATAGGTATATCCCTATGGTCTTATTTCTGTTACATTTTGAAAGTGTACATTTCAAGCACAGTGTTATATATGGATTTACATATAATGATAATAAACTAAAAGGTTTTTTTGAAGTGTGCTTTTTAAGAAGAAATAAAACGCATATAATTTAATGTTACGGTCAAGAATTTAGCTATATTACAAAGATAAGCCCAATTTTTGACCACTTTTTGCAGTATTTGGGGCTGCATGTCAGCAATAACGCGCCGAATATTCTCTTCCAAGGCGTCAATCGTGTCGGGCTTATCAGCGTAGACAATCCACTTCTCACAACCCCACAAAAAATAGTCCAGCGGTGTTAAATCGCACGATCTTGGAGGGCACGCCACAGGCCCACGACGCGAGATCATGCGCTCACCAAAACTTTCTTTCAATAAATTGATTGTTTCGTTGGCTGTATGGCATGTAGCGCCGTCTTTTTGGAACCAAAGGTCGGCCACGTCAACATCCTCCAACTCAGGCACGAAAAAGTCATTAATCATGGCTCTGCCCATAGAGCACACCAAACAGTGATTTTTTGCGGATGTAACGGCGTCTGAACAATGGCTTGTGGGTTATCATCAATCCAAATGCGACAATTTTGTTAATTAACGTACTCATTCTTGGACGAAGAGCGCGATGCGTCGCGCGAATCTAACTATTATTTTGATATATATTTGCACGATTTGCAAACATTGTTCCGGATTAGGCCTATTCATTATGAAATGACAAACCAAACTAAGCATAAATCAAGTGACAGATGTCAAAAAGACCAACTCCGACAGCTTGACAGCTGCTTCAGGCGTCGAAAAACGTTGACCAAGCAGTTTTTTCTTGAAGTGAGTGAATAAGAAAAAGTCATTGGGTGTCACATCAGGGCTGTACGGCGGATGACCCATCAATTCGACGTTTTGGCCGGCCAAAAAGGCGCTGATTTGAGACGATATGTGAGAGCTCGCATTGTCATGGTGCACAATGATTCGTCTTTTCATGTTCGTTTTTCGAATTTGTCCGAAGAATTCATGCAAACAAATTGTGGTGTACCACTGAGAATTGACCGTCCTACGTTGCTCAAGCGGAGCAGTCGCCACATGACCAGTTTTGCCGAAGAAACAGGAGACCATTTGCTTCGAAGTTCTTCTTCCACGAATAACTTTCGTTGGATTTGGCTCGTCTTCGAAGACACACACGATCGATTGCTGTTTTGTTTCGGGCTCATACGCATAGATCCAAGATTCGTCGCCTGTGACGATCTTATAAACGTCTTTTGAAGCACCTCGATCGTATTTTTTCAAAATTTCTTTGCAGCAATCGACACGAGCCTTTTTTTAACGATTGTCAAATTGTGCGGGATCCAACGAGAACAAACCTTTTTACGGCCAGGTGTTCATGCAATATCGAATGTATGCTGGTGGAAGAAATGCCCAAGGATGCCTCCATCTCACGGTATGTCACATGACGATCTTGCATTATCAGTTCACGCACGGCATCAATGTTCTCTGGCACAACGGCCGTTTTTGGACGACCTTCACGACCTTCGTCTTCGAGCGAGCGTGGGCCACGATTGAATTCATTGAACCAGTTTTTCACAGTGCTATAGGATGGTGCTTCATCGATGCACACTTATCGTGATAATCCACGTCGAAAGTTGTGAAAAATGATCGCACGAAAATGTTCACGAGTAAATTCCATTTTTTTTCCGAAATTGATTTTTTCAAGTCACTGTAAACAACACAAATGATGGCCGTACGTCAAAACGTTCTGAGTACGTTTATGCTAAGAAATGTCAAACTTTCTAATGGAAATGTCAGATGGCGCCAGGCAACACTTAGTTGCCATCTTCACAGGTGTAGGTCTTAGAACGAGCTATTCGGAAATATACATATATTTCATATTCCAAAAGATTCTCTAAATGTGTATATCTAAATATTTCCGACTTAAAATTTTACTAAATTTCAAACAAGAACCCACTGTGAGCTCACTAACAAGAGCGGGTGAATTGATTATGTTATTGAAATAGGTCTTTGAAATGTCTATCCCAAAATAACCCACCCTTCTGCTACAAGGACAATTTTTTTTAATATTAAGGAAGTTGTCTGAAGTGAAAATACGAAATGTACTTATTACATTGCAATAACAAACAAATACCATTGAAACCTATTATTACTTAATAATAGGTTTAGAAGTAATATACAGGGTGTGTCATTTAAAATTTTATATTCGAATCGATTTCTGGTTTTATTGGAAAGGTCAAACTTTGTAATTGATGTGGGACTCAATTCTGAGAATCGGACGTTAAAAAAAACCCAAAAATATGAACCTCTGTATCATTTGTTTAGTGAAATTGGCTCAATTAATAATTTAATGGTCATACGATTTGTTTGCTCAAGGTGGATTTTTAGCTCTTTTTCTATATTTTTTGCTCGGAATACCAAGCTTCGAACCAACCGCATACAGTTGGATATGGTTTCTATTACCTGGAATTCTGCCAACCCATTCATCTCTGGCTGGTATCAAAGTGATGTAGATCCTCTCAAAGGTGTATACCGTTGTTATATAGTCCACTCGGTCGGTAACCATAGCACTACACTTCGATATAATCATGCGTTCTTGTAAATCCACATTGATAGGCAGTTTAATCTTAATGCCGCACGGAGGTATTTTGGATGAAAAAAAAAAACAATTTTTCGACAATAACTTTTCAAAAATCATATGATGCAGTTCTATATAGAAGTGTTTCAATAAGAAAATTCTATAATTGGTTTTCGCAAAAAATAATATTATGTTATAGAAAACATCCAGTGAAGTCGCAAATAATGTCAAGTGAGAACTAACGAAAATTTGCATGCAAAATATTTTCCCTGTAAAATTTAAATGTCGTTATTATTGCAAAACAGAACTTTATTTTTAATTTAAAAAAAAGTTTTTTGGATTGCATATGCACTGACAGAAACACCTTTCGTCACCACGACGAATCAGTTTCGTCATTATATCTTCGTACTGGTAACGAAAAGTTTCGTACATGCGATGTTTTTGTACGTCAATAGAACGAACACGATCATCATCCCATGTTTTTGGTGATTTCGAAATTCGTCGAGAGAACGATAAGGTTTCATTCCCAAAACGAAAAGATTTATTTGACCATTTTGCTGAAATACTATAAACAAAGCAAGAAATTTATAGTTTGTGCTTAATTGTACTGTTCTATATACGTTCTGATTACCTTAGTTAAATAATTTGTTGTAAAAGTTTAATTTAAAAAATCGAATAATGGTGATGAATGAAGTTTGTCGTGGTGATGAATGGAGTTCGTCGCGGTGATGAATGGTAATCGTCGTGGTGATGAATGGGATTCGTCTGTTGGCAAATACATCACTTGATGAGATTATTTTTGATTTAAAATATCAGAAGTAATGAATACTTCTCGTTCGTTTGCTTTAAGCCTTTCCTGATAATAAATGCGTTTCGAACCGAATAATCACAACTGAACTTGGCAAAGCAGTCAAGTAATTTAATTTTCCATACAATGGTCTAAAACCAGAAGAATATTGATTTGATAATTGTAATAAGCGTGGCCAATTTAGCTAAAACTCGAATGCATATTTTGTTTATTCTAGGAAGTGTATGTACCAAATTAGAATACTTTCGCTTGAATAGAAAATTTTTTATAAGAAAAACTCGATTTGGATTGTGTGAGCGGTGGTCGATTTTGATGAAATATTGTTTTTCCTTAATTTAGTCAATATATTACTCTGTGCCAAAGTTCAATGATCATGGACCACTCCATATATTTTTTGCACAAAAATTTATGAAGCCGTCCCACTGTGTGTCGCTCCGGTTGCATCTTCTCTCGCCACAATATTAATCGGCAGTATATGGAGAAGGTCTTTTAGAGAGACGGTAGCTGTAGTCAATAAAGCTCCGTTTATGCATAGGCAGGCAGTTCTCTGAACCTTTCATAGTAGGTTAGGTTAGATAGTTAGTAAAATAATATAATACTTACTAATGATTGAAACAAAATCGCGTAAAGATATCTTATGGGTCTATTTTAGATCTACAGGTTTGTCTATGACAATATACAAAACTGATTTATATTCAACACAGCACTTTGTTTTCCACTTATTTATGATCCAACGGTACTTATCGTATGATCAATATTTATGAACAAAAAACAGTTTTGCCACATTAAATATTTAACAAACTTATCATTCTATCACAATTTATACCGATTTGGGTGTTTACTATTAAATTAATCTAATAGTGTCTCGATATTAGCGTGCTGATTTATATAATTTTTGTGTAATGTTTTTAAAGTACATATGTAGATCCCTGTGAAAAATGGGCGTTATCACCGTACTCTTTTTGGCCCTTCCCACAGAAAACTGCCAAGACATACCAAAATTGAAATTGACCCCTTTCAATTTTCACAAAATTTAGTACAATAATTCTCCCTTCAAAATGCATTCTAGTTTTTGTGGTAAAGAGCTCCAAAGTTGCTTATCTTAAGGATTTTTCTCAAAATTACTAATTGTTAAATTAGCCATATCTTCTTAACCGCTATACGAATTGGAAGATTTTAATACCAATGAAAAGCTCTGCAACTCCTCAATCAATGGCTTGTAATATTAATCTACTCTTGGTGGAAGGAGGTGAAAAAATGGAGAATACCCTTGAATATCCTGAAAAAGTATTAATTCATGCCCTTAATTTTTTTGGTACTAAAGGGTCAAACTATTACGAACTGATCATGAAAAACTCAAAATGGGATCTTGATGGGCCAAAAATATATATAAAGGGTCCGCCAAATAACTTTTTTTTTTTGAAAATGCTATAAAAAAAACTACTGAAAACGCATTGGATGGTCAGTTGGCTTCAACTCCTGAACCAATTGGAATTTGTATGGCGTCATACCAAGGTCTTTATGCAAATTTCGTCTCAATGATGTCTCCGAAATGTTCAATTGTTGAGAACGACGGTGAATTAATGCTGATGACGCTTCACGCACACTTTCTGCCACAGCAGCAATATTCTCGGGTGTACGCACTGTTTTTGGCTTTTCACGCTTTGGTTTATCGATGAGGATGCCAGTTTCTTTCACTTTTTTCACAAGATAACGAACATACGGAGCTGACGGTGCTTCTCTTCTTCCAAAATCCGTACGCAATTTTCGCACAAATTCTGCAACATTACCATGATTTTCAAAGTAATGTCGCAATATTCGCAATATACACATATTCGTTCAGCGGAAGGATAACACTAATTATCTGTCAAATCAGACATGAGCTATTCACGAAATAAGCACTGGTTGAAAAAAACGTTAGATGGCGGACCCTTTATTATATTTTTTCTTGTACCCTGAAAAAAATATTGACCTGAAATTGAAGACAAATTTGCTCTTAAATAATAGATTTAATCTGTCTTTGTTTGAAAAAATATATTTCTCTTAAATTTAAGAAATTGCTTAATTTCAAAGAAATTTACATTCGTTTAAAGTAAAATTCCATACTTATATGATAAAATGTTCATACCACTTTGTCGTGATTAAACGTTACATCATAAAGTTAAAGAAAATATCATTGAGTGTAGTGCAACTCTCATTAACTCAAGAATAATTGAGAGAGTTTTTGGAATCAGGAGCAAATAAAAGATCATTCGCGTATATGCAGAAAGAAAATTTAATAAAATACAAACAGTTGAAAAATGTTTCTTCCTTCTGAAAGCTTTTTGAAACTGTACTTATTACGCATATTTGCATGTTTTGGTTTTTAAATTCTGTTGTTCATATGAAATATCTGCTAATCTTTTTCAGATATTGCAACATTTAGAAAGTTTGCGAATTTATCAAATATAAAAAAATATTTGAATTACGTCTAAATCGTGAAAAAGGCTTGTTAAAGGCTGTAGATTTTGAATTATTCAAACTCGATTGGAAGACTATGTTAAATGTTAAACTTCGAATTTAATTTTGATATTTATATATACTTTAAATATCTTTGTAACAGATCCCGAGGGGTTGTGTTTATGGAAATTGGAGGAATACAAGCAACCGATTGACTCCAAATATGTTATGTAATAATATTTTTTTCTATCTCAGGCTAAGTACGAAGATGGGCCATATTGATCTACTTCTTCGAGTTTAATACCAATGCATGCAAATACGTGACATTGTGTTCAGTGTAATGCTATCATAGTACATACATCCCGGTGAAAAATAGGCGTTGTTGGCACGCCCCTTTTGTTACCTCCAAACAAATGAATAATTTTGCACCAAAAGTTAACAGCTTATAGCATTAATATCAGTCCATAGAAATACCTGAAATTATGTACAGTGTAATGTTTTATAGTACCTAAAGTACCCTTTTTGTACTTCACACGCAAATTTACCATTTTGGACCAAAAGTTAACAGGTTATACCCTTAATACCAGCACATGCAAATACTTGAAATTGTGTACAGTGTAATGTTGTTATAGCACTTACTTATACAGTCCAGAGAAATATGGGCGTTATTGACACGACCCTTTTAATACCTCCCACACAAATGTGCTGAAAAAATCCCACTTTGACCCATTTAGAGTGCTCCAATCGAGTCCAAATGTATGGAACCCCCAGGGGGTTCCAGGGGGTGTGCCACTGGCACGGGTGGGCCGGGCCTCAACGTTAGTGGGGGTCGGTCATACATTTGGACTCGATTGGAGCACTCTAAATGGGTCAAAGTGGGATTTTTCAAAATTTGCCCCTACCCAAAAGTTCGACCCAAATTCCGGGACATCAGAATTCGTTTTAGAGGTATGGTTCCTTCGGCAAAGTTTCTTATTTTGATCCCTAGAATACGATTTTCACTGAGCAATGGCGACTTTTTTTGCCTCCCCACAAATCGACCCGGGCTACTCTGCATACTTTAAAGTTATTAAATGTAATTTAAATTAATTGAATTAATTGAATTAAAACGAATTAAAACGAAAAATAAATAAATTTGCGAATATTTTTTTAGGACTGAAGGCTTTCATGCTTGTTGTACCCTCCACCATATGATGGAGGTATAAACTCCGTTTGTAACACCTCTAAATATTGATCTGAGACCCCATAAAGTATATATGTATATTCTTAATCTTCTTAATATTTGAAGACGATTTAGCCATGTCCTTCTGACCGTCCGTCTGTTGTAATCATGTTACAGTCTCTAATAATACATACAGCTAGGTTGATCAAATTTGGTAGAAATATTTCATATCGGTCAATGTTTTGATATAGCTCCCCTATAGAGGTCGCTCCAAAATACGGTTTTTGATCCATAGATTCCTCATTTTTAAAGCAATTTAGCAGAAACTTTGCAGTTTGTATTCTATTTTGACAAGAATTTATCACAGCAAACATTTTACAAATCGGTTCATATTTTGTTATAGTCACCCTATAGAGGTCGCTCCAAAATATACGTTTTTAAGCCATAAATACCATATTTTCTAAGCAATCTTTGCGGATTGTGGTTAATTAAGACACGAATTCACCGCAGTAATTTTTTTTTGAATCAGTTCACATTTTGTTATAGTCCACCTATAGATGTCGCTCCGAAAAAAGGCTTATTTAAGCCATAAACACCACACTTTCTAAGAAATATAGCTGACACTTTGAGGTTTGTATTATATTTTTACAAGAATTCATCTCAATAAAATTTTATTTTGTTGTAGTCCCCTTGTTACATCTATCTCTCAAAAAAGCTATTTTAAGCCACAAATACCACATTTTTCAGGTGAAGAGTTTAGCTTAAGAATCTGCGTCCTAACAATTTCAGCGTTCGTTTTTTTTTTAATAATTTACTTAAACAAAAAGGATCGTTTCATGATTTGCTCCATAATAATAAAAATTGAATGAAATCCATGGTGGAGGGTATATAAGATTCGGCATGACCGAACTTAACGCTTGTACTTGTTTTTATTTGGGATTATTATTTATGTGGACCTAAAAAACGTTTTTTTGGAATTAAGGAAATATCCTTTAACATATAGAATTTTCATGGCTGAAAAACAATGTAAAGCAATTTTGTACGTACGCTGAAACAAAAATCGCTTCTATAGTTCCCAATATATTCTGCTTGAAATATGTAAATGTTCATGGTAGACTCGAAATATATATTTGGCAACTCAAATATTATATATTTGAGAAGACGTGGTTCTAAACCAATCTTTGTTTCCGTTCTAATATTTTTTATTTGACACTATTAATCACGAAACAAATATTTATTTGTATTTAAGTATTCGAAAAATATATCAATTCCTTAATTTTAGAACAAGTATCATGTTTTTCAGTAATTCGACGTTAATTTTTTTAGAAATTTTAAATGTTCTTAAAATTCCTTTTTAACACTGCGCAACAAATGAACACGGTATACCGAGCAAAAAATGTAGAAAAAGTGATAAAAATACATTTTGAGCAATAAAACTCGTATGGCCATTAAATTATTAATTAAGCCAACTTGACTAAACGAATGATGCAGAAAATTTTATTTTTAGGGCTACTTTCACGTCCAATTCTCAGAATTGAGTGCAATATCAATGAGCTGAAAAATATTGTACTGTGTTATTGTTAGTAGATTTTAAGGAAATAACTTTAACAGACGTGGGAGGGTAAATAAATATTATAATACTCATATGTCTATTAAACATATCGTACAATATTTAAATTTGGTGTACGTTCTTATATTAGCAAAGAGTGTGGGACGTCAAATAATGGGTGGGATCGGTTTAACATAGCTGCTCCCTTTCCTAAATATGTATTAACATTTATATGATATATTTGTGGATGAATGACAAAATTCAACTAGATAGACCTATTTTTTTGTATTGCTACTTGGTGGTACATGTTCCCCCTATTGAGTCTTTTCCTGCAGCAAATCAGTATATGAAACCAGTAAGGAAAGGCAGAAAGTCGGGCGGGGCCGACTATATAATACCCTACACCTCCCTAACAATGCGATAAAAGTTATTGCGATAATAATTTGGAGTAATTGGTAAGTAGACAGGAACATATTATCTAATTCCGAGCCGATAATCACTAAATTAAGCAATATTCGTTCCTAAATTGAGAAACATCTTTCCGGAAAATATTAATGATCGGAAGTAAAGTACAACTTCTATAGCGCTTTGATACCAAATCAGGAGGAACATATATATGGAGGTTATATATAAATCTGACCCGATTTTCCCTGAATACTCATTCATGTAAAAAGACCTCCTGTCGAATTTCATACTGATGGCATATAAAATACAGTCCCTACAGCGCCTACATGTCAAATCGGGGGTAACGTATATATGGGGTCTATATCTAAATCTGAACCGATTTCTTCCAAATTTAACAGGCTATATCTGAATCTGAACCGATTTTCTCCGAATTTAGCAGTATTCCTTCATGTAATAAGAAACCTCTCTTTGCCGAATTTCGCACTGATCGGATATAAAATAACATTTTTACAGCGCTTATATGTCAAATCGGGGGTAATGTATATATGGGGGCTATATCTAAATCTGAACCGATTTCTTCCAAATTTAACAGAGTTCATTCATGTAATAAGAAACCTTTTCCTGCCGAATTTCATACTGATCGGATATAAAATAAAGTTTTTACAGCGCTTACATGTCAAATCGGGGCTAACATATATATGGGGGCTATATCTAAATCTGAACCGATTTTAACCAAATTCAACAGGGATCGTCCTTGGGCCATAAAAAAGATATGTGTAAAGTTTCGTCGAGATCGAACCATAATTGCGACCTGTACTTTTTTACAAGAATACATGCACAGACGGACAGACAGACGGACAGACAGACAGACAGACAGACAGACAGACAGACAGACGGACAGACGGACATAGCTAAATCGACTCAGAAAGTGATTCTAAGTCGATAGGTATAATAAACGAAAGGCACAAAGTTATAATACCCTGTACCACAGTGTGGTGTAGGGTATAACAATGTGTTGTTTACAACTGAGGCATAGGCCAACAGATCGTAAAAAACACTGTTAAAAACTAAAATTTTAGTCAAACAGCCCTTTACTGGTATCGTTATTACTTCTAATAGATCATTTCACTTCACTAGATCATTGCTGCAAAAACATGCCATAGAAGGTTTTGACTGGAATTTGACTGTTTGGTTTTGGTCTTTGTTGTTTTCTAATATAGTTATATAGTGAAATTTTATTGGCATTTTCGTAGAACATTTCATCCCCTTTTTAAAAGTGTTTTTTTACATTATGTTAAAATAGTACCAACAATTATGGAAAGGGTTTATTAGGATCCACAAAAATATTTGCTTTAATATTTGCTGCAAGGTATCTGAACATACCCTACACCTCAGATTTACAGAACACATACGAGTATATAGTTCCATATACCGACATCCTGCAGAAAAAGAAACATTAAACCCCCAAAAATAAAATTCTGATGTTATCTTTCAAAATGTCGTTACACGTAAATTTTTTTGTCTCTTCTACAAGAATTCATTGCCAGAACCATTGTCGTGAATTCATTGTCGTGTTGTACTGTGTAATTTTAGAGGGAATTTCTGTGTTGGAGCTGAGACAAACAACATAGAAAAGGGGTAATCACTCCGACTCAAATATTCTCCGATGATTATTATCGGGTATTTGCTAGTTAAAAATGAAATTCATAAAATCTGCTTCGTCTTCAAAAGCAAAAAAATAAATTTAGAAAAATTCCTAAACAATGTTATTTGTATATAAACATATATATTATTTGAGAAAATTAATTTGTAAATATGTTTAATAAAATAAAATTTTTCGCTCAGAAATACATTATATTTAAAATTTGTGCTCCGAATATATTTTCTTTCGATTCAAACATAGCAAAAAAGGCCATTTATTGCCCCGTGTACAAATAAAAAAAATTTGTTTTACAATATTTTAGAAATTTTTGTGCAAATATACACTTGTTTCAACATTGTGCATAGTTAAACGATTTTTGGCCAAAAAAATAGTCGAAAAATATTATGAAAAGGGCGACATTAGGAATTTTAAACAATCCCAGTATCGTTTGCTACTTCGATTTAATACTGCTCTAAAGGATGGTCAGCTTTCAACACTTCACCCGCTCAACAAAATATATGATCGAATATGAGTGAATATCAGCGCGGAAAAACCGCAACGCAACTGATGCAAATTGAATAATTACACTAATACTTCATAAATAATTAATGTTATGTGCAAAAAAAAACGCCAACGAGTACATCATCGCGTTAGTCCCCCAGACCCTTGTTGTTTGTGGCAACAGTGGACTTAGTGCAGACCAAACATTGTGTAAATGTGGCTCAATTACCAATTGTTGTTCTTGGTAGCCGTAAGCGCATGCGCGACTCTTGTTCGCATACGAGTAAAGCTGCAAAAAATAACAACATCACTTTAAATACAACAAACCAAACAAAGTACTGAAGAGCACAACCAACCGCACTAACTTCAACTGTATTTCGGAATGGTTGAGCAGCAGCGCCAGCATCTGTTCGATGGCCATATTGCAGTGGTTAACCAAAGAGGACGTCACAGACGTATTTTCCATTTGCTCAAATCGAGCCAGTGGAAGGAAATCCAAGTACTCGCTACCAAATCAACTATCGTCAGAGTTTTTATGCTACTGCCGCCGTTGCACATGTGCACAATATGCATTTTTTCGGCATTGGCTGCGAGTTGAAAGAGAGAACATAAGTGTTGCATATTTGCGAAGCAGGCGCTAATATCACCCTCGGGCAATGATACGCGCACTTGCGTTTTCGGTTGGGTTTCTTCTCGGTTCGCGCATCCCGAAAAAGTACAACTTCAAAATCATACTCATCATCATCATCACATACCATGTATGGTACACGGCCAGCCATCATCATCACAAGCATACAATATGTATATCTACATTTTTATTCACAAAAGGGTGTTACAAGGGGCTGATAAATAAGAGTTAATTTTTAATGAATAATTTGCTTAAATTGTATACGTGATTTCAATTTGTATTCAATATGTGAATCCCCAAATACGCAACCAAATCATTTAAAAATGCTCCAAATAGTTATAGGACCTGTTTCTGTAACTTATTTCCGTTCGTCTACGGCGAACGATCAAAAATCACTGAATTATTCCGAGAAATCTATAAGTCACTGGAGTTTGTAATTCGTTGTGTCTCTAGAAAAGCACGTAAAAAGTTCGTACCTAAAATATTTCTAGCATGAGTTTTATAGAATTCAAGTAATAGTTGAGAGATTTTTGATCGTTCGCCGTAGACGAAAGAAACTAAGTTACAGAAACAGGCCCATAAATTCGAAAAATGTGAAAGAAGTCGATAAGACTGTACCAAAAATGTTGTGTCCGAGATCTTAATACTTTTTTTGTGTAGATTGAGGCATACTATTATTATAATAAAAGCAAACACATTTTTTTATGGCAAGTTTTTTTTATACCCTACACCACACTGTGGTACAGGGTATTATAAGTTTGTTTCACGGCAGATGTTTGTAACACCTGAAAATAACACAGCTAGACCCACCTTAAAGTATACCGATCGACTCAGAATCACTAGCTGAGTCGATTTAAGCATGTCCGTCCGTCCGTCTGTCCATGTAAAGTTGTTCGTCGACTGCAGGTCGCAATTTCACTCCGATCGTTCTGAAATTTTGCAGTTTAGAGTATTTCGCAGCTGTTAAGATCGCCATTGAATTTGGTTGAAATCGGTTCAGATTTAGATATAGCTCCCATATATATCTTTCGTCCGATTTGGCTCTTTAGTCCTATAGAAGCTGCATTTTACATCCAATCGTTTTGAAATTTAGAATGGAAAAGTTTCTTGATCCATGAACCAACATTGCCGAATTTGAAGAAAATCGGTTAAGATTTAGCTATAGCTCCCATATATATGTTTCGTCCGATTTGGCCCTTTAGTCCTATAGAAGCTGTATTTTACATGCAATCGTTTTGAAATTTAGAATGGTAGAGTTTCTTGATACATGAACCAACATTGCTGAATTTGAAAAAAATCAGTAAAGATTTAGCTATAGCTCCCATATATATGTTTCGTCCGATTTTGCTCTTTAGTCCTGTAGAAGCTGTATTTTACATCCAATCATTTTGAAATTTAGAATGGTAGAGTTTATTGATCCATGAACCAACACTACCGAATTTTAAGAAAATCGGTTAAGATTTAGCTATAGCTCCCATATATATGTTTCGTCCTATTTGGCCCTTTAGTTCTATAGAAGCTATATTTTACATGCAATCGTTTTGAAATTTAGAATGGTAGAGTTTCTTGATCCATGAACCAACATTGCCGAATTTGAAGAAAATCGGTTAAGATTTAGCTTTAGCTCCCATATATATGTTTCATCCGATTTGGCTCTTTAGATCCAATCGTTTTTATACCCTACACCACACTGTGGTACAGGGTATTATTTAAGTATAAAATGTCCCAAAAGTAAATTTATGTAAACAATTTATACATGAATTACAAAATTTATATATCAGAGTTATTCAATATTACGAAAGTGGTGTAGGGTATTATATAGTCGGCCCCGTCCGACTTTAGCCTTTCCTTACTGGTTTTAAATTGTTTTTAATTTTTTTTAATTCCTGTTTTTATCGGTACCTTTAGAATATGGAACATATTTTTATTTTTTATTTATAACCCCGATAGATCCGTGATACTGTATAAATGAAAGAAAACTAAGTTTAGTAACTGTCGTTTGAACAATTAGATTTTTTAAACAAAAACGTAAAAAAGTTTGTTTTATTTTTTAAAGCTAGCATACTATAAAAGAAAACAATGCCTAACATTAAAAAATAGTTTTTCATATCATTACACTGCACAGTGGTCCCAAACACCCATTTCTTTGACCAAAAGTAAAATTTTTGATATGGTCGAAAGGTCTTTCTGATAACAATATAACAGAAAACAGTCCAAAAAAACAAGAAAAACATATTCTTTTAGTAGCCACTTCTCTGACGTTGAGCAAAAATATTTTTAATTTCGGAAAATTGATATTGTTTGCTATAGTTTAATTTATTTCCTCCGAATTCAAGAAAAAAGTATAAGAAATGTAACAAACGGAAAAAGAAGATATTGGTGAGTAAAATAATACAAAAATTGCAAATCAGCAAAAAATTGCACAGTACAGCACATGATTTTGGGACTCAATTCTGAGAATTGGACGTGAAAGTAGCCCCAAAAATATGAACTTCTTCATCATTCGTTTAGTCAAATTGGAGTTGTTGCACTTTTTCTATATTTTAACACGGTTATATCTCGATATACCATACGGAATATCTCTTTTGTGTCTGAAGCAAAGTTGCAGATATTGTAAAAGAGAGAGAGAAAATGCGAAACAAGCCTTCCCGAAAAAAGTGCATCCAGTGCCTTAAAAATCGCAAAAATTCAAATTTTTACCATTTTCCCCCATTTTTCAGCTTTTTTGCTCAATGACTGGATTACAAATCCGCAGATATGCTGTTTTTTCGTTATAGACTTTATTTTGCATGAAAATAAAAATTCCGATTCATATTACAGCTATTCTTTTTTTTTCTATGCATGAAAACAAACATTTTCAATTACACTATGCAACAAATGAACATTTTTTGAACAATACACGGACTTGACATTATAGGTTCGATTCTACTATCAAGAGCTAGTATAACCCTATACTCGGTTTGGCGAAATTGGTAACCGTTTTTTTTATAAGCCTCCAAAGATTCTGAAAATCAGTGGGCCCCTCGAAAAAGGTGACATCAACTTTTGTCCAACAACTAGTTCAGACTTGGTGATACCGCTTAACTATATTTGGCAATAATGTAGCTAGGAATATGCAGAACAAAGTTTCTTAAAATTTGTTGCGAAAAAAAAATTTGCCGGTACTTTTTTTGAAAAAGTGAAGGAAAAAATATTTTTTTTACTTTTTTTCAGCATAACTTTCAGGGACTCGTATTTTTTCACTAACAATGTTTGGCCAAGTTAAATCTGAACAACTTTTGAGAACATATCAATACAATCAGAACGTGGCTAGGTACCCTAAATAACTCTAAAACCCACATTGTACCCAAAAATGTTAGTATTTCATTATAATATAACAAAAATGTTTTTTTTTTGGTATAGGGTATGTTCAACAACTTTATAGAAAATATTAAGACCAATATTTTTGTGGAACATATTAACCCTCTAGCTCCCCCACATAACTGTTATTTTTGGCCCCATTTTAACAAATCGTAAAAAACACCCCTTAAACAGGGGAGGGCGGGGATGAAATGTTCTACAAAAATGTTGGCCATAAAGTTTATTATCAATATCCATCCTCGTTGAAGTTTACGCTTGTCGTTCTGATGATCTTGTTTTCTTCGTAGGTTGTTCATATTCATGTTCCGATTCTGCATCATCATCCGAGTTAGAGATAATATTCAAGGGCATGTTTTGTTCAGTGTGTCCACCAATTTCAGTGTCATCTTCATCTTCGGTGCTTTCATCTTCAAACTGCATAATTTTAGAACTCCACCAACAAACCTCCGCAAGCAATGCATCTTATTTTTTGCTTTTCCGTTGGCATGGTCACCTGGTGCAACCTCTCTCCTTGTTCGTCCGATTCCTGAGGAAATAGTGCCAAAAAGGTATTTAGGTGGAAATGCATGAAATGTAATTTTAACAAGAAGAACAAGGAACAAGAGGAGTAATTCAGCGTCCACGCATATTTATCAGTGTTTATGCACCTGTGTTTTTTATGTTCTGCATTTTCATTTTACCATTTCCTAAAAATCATCGACGAAAGTTCCCTACGGTATTGTAAATACGCTACTGTTATTTATTGAGCAAAACATGTGAAAAATTGGGAAAAAATTTACATTTTGGTGATTTTTAAGGCACTGGATGCACTTTTTCGAGTAGGTTTGTTCGAATTTCCTTTCTCCTATTCAGTATCTAAAACTTTACTTCAGACACAAAAGTGATATCCGTACGGTATACCGACATATAACCGTGTTAATATATAGAAAAAGTGCTAAAAATCCACTTTGAGCAAAAAAATCCGTATGTCCATTAAATTATTAATTGAGCCAACATGACTAAACGAATTATGCAGAAGTTCTTATTTTTGGGGCTACTTTCACGTCCAACTCTCAGAACTGAGTACCAAATCAATGAGCTAAAAAATGCTGTACTGTGTTAGACTGATATAAGAAAAGAGCAAGATTGTGTTAACAGATCTTAAAATTTGTATGTCTCTGTTTGTCTATCTAGTAAGACCTTACAAATTATGTCTAGCCCTGCACGGAGGAAAATCGCCACTATTGATATGTTTGAATTCAAAATAAATATACTTGGAACCAAAATTTTTAAATATTGTATATTTTTGAACAAATATATTTTATTTGAAAGTCAAGAAATTTTGTTTGGAACGCATATATTTATATATTACAAGAAAATATATTTGCGAATTGACTGTCACAAATAAAATATGAGTTTACAAACAAAGATATTGTTTAAGAATTTATCCAAATACAGGGTTTTCCAACAAGAGGTGTTATTTTGAATCACCCGGTATTTCGGTAGCTGTCACTTTTGAAGCTTTTATTCTTTATTCTTTGACATTTGATATTTTTAGTACGCCATTACTAATAATGGAACGATACACGATTCAACAACGCATTGAAATTATTAAAATTCGAAAATCATCGAAAAATAATCTTGACTGATGAGGCCCATTTCCACCTCGGTGGCTACGTCAACAAACAAAATTGTCGCATCTGGGGCTTGGAAAACCCAAGAGTTATTGTTGAGAAGTCTCTCCATCCTCAACGTGTGACTGTTTGGTGCGTTTTATGGTCCGGCGGAGTCATTGCACCTTACTTTTTCGAAAATGAGGTTGGATCAACAGTTACGATGAATGGATTGCGCTATCGAGAGATGATTAATGATTTTTTATGGTCGGAGTTGGATGGTATTGATCTGAACAACGATTACTTTCAACAAGACGGCGCTATGTGCCACACAAGCAACGAAACCATTGCTCTGTTACGGGAAAAGTTTCCGGACCGTGTTATCTCTCTTGTGATCTTGTGATTTAACACCTTGCGACTTCTTCCTTTGGGGCCACGTGAAAGATAAGGTCTACGCCAATAGCCCAGCGTCGATTCAAGACCTCAAAGATATAATTCGTGAGGCTATCGAGGACATAGGGCAGCCACTTTGCGATTTGGTTATGGAAAATTTCATTAAAAAAAATTTCAAAAAAAGCGTGGTCGTTGTGGCCATTTGGCTGATGTTGTTTATTATGAAATAAACATCCGATTATTTATCTCAAAAATTGAATTTTTCTTTGAATACCAAAATAACACCTCTTGTTGGAAAACCCTTTACATTATATTTAAAAAAATGTTAAAACATTGCTGACTTTGTCAATATTTAATATTATTTATTCTTTAATTTCGTGTTATACTTTATACACGGGGCAAAATCGTCTCTTTTGATATGTTTGAATAGAAAGAAAATATATTTGGAACACAAATTTTTAAATATTATATATTTCTTAGCAAATAAATTTTATTTGAAAATCAATAAAATATATTTGGAACGCATATATTAATATATTACAACAAATTACATTTGCAAACTAAATTTCTCAAATAAAATATGTGTTTAAATACAAATAAAATTATTATTTAGGAATTTTTCCAAATATATTTTATTTAAAAAATATTTCCAAAACTTTTGCTGAGTTTTTCATATTTCAGTTTCAATTTTTCTTGGGTTTCGAATTGTACCTCCCAGTTATGATACCATATGCAGCATTACCTTCTGTTTTAAATCAATCATTTAAAATTTCTGAGTATTCCAAGCCATCATTAGTCGTCAATCCTCTAAGTACTTTATGTTGATCCAAGATTATATGATTTCAATTATTATTTTTTACGAACATTAAAAATTTCTACAAATTTAACTTTGAATTACTGAAAAATTTGAGACAATTTATGTATTTTATGAATACTTAAATGCAAATAAATATTTGTTTCGGAAATAATGGTCCCAAATAAAAACATATTGGAATGTAAACAAATATTTGTTTAGAACAACATCTTCCCAAATACACAATTTTTGTGTGTACCAAATATTACATGCTTAGAGTCTACCCCAAACATATATATGTTTCAAGCCGAATATGTTTGGGACAATATACTACAGAAACGATTTTTTTCAGCGTGTAGTTAAAAATGTCGATAGCAGCATTATCTTTTGTTTTACAACACTAATTATTAAATTATAAATAGTCCAATTGTCAATCTATCAATGCTATTTGTCGTTACCAAAGACTATACGATTTACATTTTAAAAAAAAATAAAAAATATTAGGATGAAAACATAACTTTGTTTAAAACAACATCCTCCCAAACATATAATATTTGTGCGTGTCAAATATTATAAATTTAGGGTGTACCTTAAGCATATGTATGTTTCCAGCAGAATATGTTTGGAACAATATACTACAGAAACGATTTTTTCAGTGTGTGTCTACCGTAAGAATGAAATAAGAAATTAGTTTGAAAGGTCCTGTGTTTTAATATATAATTTCTGAGAAAAACTAATCTGATTGGCTTGCCGAAAAAACTAATGGTGATTTCGTTTATGCAAAATGTGTAATTTTTTTTCTACATTTTACACTGAAACCGCATTTTTAGGTTCGTTTGTAGAAATGGTGCAGCCGTATGAACGAGTTCGCATGCAAAATGCGAAATTATCAGAGGGTGTCACAACATGATGTGGTGACATTATTATTCAGAAACGAAATCACGATAAGTTAAAGAAAAATACAACATCGAAAAATATTTTCGAATAATATTAAATCGGTCATTGTACGTCCACCACTGAATTATTTGAAAAATCTGGACGAAGTAAGAGGAGACTAGCCGCGGAGCTTTCAAGTACCGACCTCTTAGTAAGAGCAGCATCAATATCGGCTCGAAACAGGGAGATTTAGACTTTGCAGTAGTCTTAATGCATACCCTTAACAGTCCATCCGCTCCGGTAAAAATCAGAGAGTTGTGTTGCCCTTCAATGCCGGTGGAAGATGCTTTAGCATTTATACTGGAATATAATCTGTCAAAACGACAATATTGCAATATTCGCAGAAAATCCAAGGTACACAATTCCACATTTTTCCTCTTTTACAAAAATGTTTATTGACAAACCATTTCCAAAATCAAACATTACTGATATTCAAAAATTAAATAAGTGTGAGAGTCACAGTGTACGCAAATAAGAGATATAGTCGCATTTGGAGTGAAGATAATTCAAAACTTTTTCCAAACAATATTAAAAGAGAATTACTCTTTGGTGCGTTGGGCCCGCCGAGTCGTTGTTCCATGTGTCTTCAAAAACGATGACGGTTTTCTATGCTCAATTACCACAAACCTCAATTATGTTTAGTGTAAATACGATTTTGGTAATTTAATATAATTTGAGCAATGTCAGTCCGTCCATCCGTCAGTCTTTCAGCTGGCTGGTGCGCAAGATAACTCTGTAAAAGATTAACCAATTGACTTCAAATTTGGTATGCCGTAATATTTTTCTCCATCTCCGGCTAAGATCGAAGATGGTCCATAATGGTCCACTCCTTCTTGTACCTCCCCCACAAAGGTTAAACAATTAGTGAAATATTGATTATTTAATAACTTCTATCCTTCCTATTCGTATCTTCCGAAATGCCACTCATTGTATTAGTTTATTATTCGCTACCACCTTGAGAAAAATTGGCGAAGTTGCCACTCTTCTTTTGGTATCTCCCACACAAATGAATTCTTTTGTACCAAAAGTTAACTGCTTATAACATTAATAGCAGTAAATATAAATACTTTAAATTTTGTACAGAGTACTGCTTTTGTTGTACCTACAGTCCAGTGAAAAATGGGCGTCATTGGCATGCCCCTTTTGGTACCTCTCACACAAATGGAATAGTAGCAAAAGATAACAACTAATAAATTTAATACCAGTACATACTTTAGAGATATTAAATGCAATTTAAATTTATAATAATTTAATTAAAACAAAAATAAATAAATTTATTAATATTTTTTGAGACTGAAGGTGAGGTTATTCTTAAGTTGGTTTTACCTACTGAACTTTCATGCTCTTACCTTAGAGAGGAGGGTACGAGCCAAAAGGGTAACACATCGAAGCGAGTATGTTTGGCGGAAATCCGTTTTGGGGCATATTAAGTCATTTGAGCAATGTCCGTCTGTCTGGCTGTCTCGGGTGCACGATAACTCTCGAAAGAAGTAACGGATTGACTTTATATTTGGTTTGTAATAATATTTTTCCTACTCATGCTATGTTCGAAGATGGGTCATATTGGTAGACGCCTTCTAGTACCTCCCTCACAAAGGGTTAAAATTTAGTGAACTGTTGATTCTCTAATAACTTCTACACCACTCATGAGAATCTTTTGTAATTCCACATATAGTAATAGTTTATCTGTCGCTATCAGCTCGAGAAAAATGGGCGAAGTGGCCCCGTCCCATTTGGTACCTCACACGCAAATGGACCACTTTCCGCCAAAATTTAACTGCTTATAACTTTAATACCAGTGCATAAAAATACTTGAAATTTTGTAAATTTTAATACTGTTATACTACCTAGAGTTCCGTGAAAAGTGGGCGTTATTGTCACGTCCCTTTTGGCATCTCCCACACAAATGGACCATTTTGCACCAAAAGTTAACTCCTTAAAACATGAATACCAGTGCATACAAATACTTGACATTTTGTACAGTGTAATGCTTTTGTAGTACCTATAGTCCAGTGAAAAATGGGCATCATTGACACGCCCCTTGTGGTACTTCCCGCACAAACGGATCATTATGCTCTAAACTTATAAATTTAATATCAGAGCAGACACTGAAAAAAATTTGTCATAAAGCTAAAGAAATGCTCCAAAGACGTCCTTAGTCTTACTTAGAAAATTTACTTAAAATAAAGTAAATTACTTAATATTATTGAAATTATCTATATTTTAAGTACAAAATGTACAGGGTCTCCCATATTCGACGGACCCATCTGGCAACGCCATAACTTTTGACAGAGATGTCAGATCGCTTAATGATATACCGCGTTTGAAGCGTCAGTCCAAGCAGATTTTTACCATGGAACAATACACGCCACGCGAGCGCTCTGAAATAGTTGAAATTTACATTCAACAGAAGAAGTCAAGTCAACGTGCTTTTAAAATATTAAAAAATGTGAGAAGTGCGCCTTCTAAGAACACCATCGACTGGTGAGGCTCTTTCTAATCCGAAGAGGCCAAATAAAAGTCGACCAAGGCGATCGGCCGAGAATATCGCTGCCGTACGAGCCAGTGTTGAGAGGTCCCCAAGAACATCAAAAAAACGCCGTTCTCAGCAGTTGGGCATGGCTCGGTCCACTTTACAACGGATTATTCGCGTTGATTTGCATTTGTTCCCGTACAAAATTCAATAGACGCAAAGATTGTTGCCTGCGGACAAGCCTCGTCGATTGGAATGGGCCCAACGAGTCCGTGGGTCCGTCGAATATGGGCAACCCTGTACTTATTTAAAAAACTAATGACGTCTTTGGAGCATTTCTTTAATTTTATGACAAATTTTTTTTCAGTGTACTTTAAGATTATTAAATGTAATTTAAATTTATATATATATTAGGGCGGGTAGATTTAAAAATCGGCCATTGCTCAGTGAAAATCGTATTCTAGGGATCAAAATAAGTAACTTTGCCGAAGGAACCATACCTCTAAAACGAATTCTGATGTCCCGGAAAAAAACCCACTTTGACCCATTTAGAGTGTCCAAATGTATGGAACCCGCAGGGGGTTCCAGGGGGTGTGCCACTGGCATGGGTGGGTCGGGCATCCAAAGTTAGTGGGGGTCGGTCATACATTTGGACTCGATTGAAGCACTCTAAATGGGTCAAAGTGGGATTTTTCAAAATTTGCCCCTACCCAAAAGTTCGACCCAAATTCCGGGACATCAGACTTCGTTTTAGAGCAATGAGCAATGGCGACTTTTTTTGCCTCCCCACAAATCGACCCGGCCTAATATATATATATATTTTTGGGACTGAAGGCCAGGGGATTCTTAAGTCGTTTTAACCGACTGAACTTTCATGCTTGTTTTTAAAATACTAAGCTACAAAAAACGAAAGGCTCTATGATATGCTTCTTCTCAGCATCAAAGATATTTCCGGTTATAGAATTTACTACAATCCATGGTAGTAGGAATATAAAATGTGACGAGCGTTCATCATCAGCATTTATATCCTATCACTCCAAAAATCGCTAAGCTTCTTCAAAAATATAGCCTCTGTATATAAGTATATCCAATTTTATTTTAAGATTCAACAATATAAGTGAATTGTATTACAACAATATACTCGCAGTATGTTTTTGTTGCCCATTGCATTTTCTTGGGTGGCTTAATAGTCATCGTTTTCTATGTTCAACGGAGGAAAGGCAATGAATGCATGCAAATTGTGCAGCTTTTGTGTCTTCCTCTGCACCTGATGGTACCTGAGAATACTCTGATCTAGGCATCATCATAACCATCATCGTGATCGGGGTGTTCCATGAGTGTGTTTTTGTTTAGTTTGTTTATGCAACATACGTACGTATGTACCTCTGTACGTACATATGTAAATTAGTTGCATGCAGCCTTGTAATCCATCGTCAGCTTAATTGAGTTGTCATCTGAATACATAAATTTATTTTAAAACATTTTAGAGGTTATGTGAACCATAATTGCTCCTTTATACTGGGGTATGTGATGTGTTCAGAGTATATGCGATTAATATCAATTCATACATTCGTAGAGCAAAAAGCGAATATGAAATATTAATAGATACGCGATTTCGCATTGCCCAGGGCTTTCGGGAAATAAGAAAGGTCCAAAAGAGATCTGATAAAGGGTGTTGCTAACGTCAAGTAAATGTGGTCTAACCACATGACATTATAATCTTAGTTCAAAGTCTTTAAGATATATATGGACATCTTTTGAACGGGATGAAACTTGGACCATGTTTCGACCTATTGGAATGTATTTATGACAGACAGACGACATTACTTAAATAATTTAAAATGACCCAAAACGGGTTTCTGCCAAATATTCTTGAGGTATCGTAGGCTACTCCTTCCATGCTACAAGATTGGCCGGCACCAACTGTATAAACCTTTCGTTCACAATTATGGGGGTATGAAAACAGGATTATGTTGACATTATCTGACTTTTACCAGAAGGGAAATAATTTAATACATTTTTTAAATAAGCATTGTTTTCTTCTTTATGATGGTAGCTTAGAGAAATTGGAAAATACAATGTCTTTGCGAACTTTATTCTATTTATCCCCTCACCTTAGAGAGGAGGGTATACATATATCATTTGTTACGAACCAAAAGTGTAACACATCGAATATCCGTTTGGGCCGTCCGTCTGTCGGTCTGTCTGATGGCTGGTGCACACGATAACTCTCGAAAGGAGAACCCGATTGACTTCAAATTTGGTATGTGGTAATATGTTGTTCTATCTCCGGCTAAGTTCGAAGATGGGTCATATTGGTCCACTCCTTCTAGTACCTCCCCCACAAAGGGTTAACATGATGTGAAATATTGATTCTTTAATAACTGCTGTACTACTTATTCAAATCTTCCACACATAGTATTAGTTTATTAGTCACTATTACTCGAGAAAAATGGGCGAAGTTGCCACGCCCCTTTTGGTACCACCCACACAAAGGGACCATTTTGTAGCAAAAGTTACCAGCTTATAACTTTAATACCAGTACATACAAATACTTGAAATTTTGTACAGTTCGAGATATTGGTAGGGTAAATTTGTTTTACTCTGAATAACGGGAAATAATTTCGATATTTTTGTTCTATGTATCAATTTTTCTATCGCCCTATATTTTTCACTCAGTATTTTAAGTTCTTTCGATCACAATATGTAAATTGGTGTCCATACAAATACGAAAAAATATTAAAACAAAAGTGGATATGGACCAAAAAGCCAAGTACAAAAGTTGTTATAACATGCTTATTTTTGGATGTAATGGCATAGAAATGCATGAGAATCATACAAACACTTTCGGGAACCCTATGAAATAAAAAGTGTGTAACTCTTCAGTCCCGTTTTTACTCAAACAATAAATTGCGTTTTTCTCCGTTCATACAAACTGGCGTATGGAACAAAATAGCATTAAGCCGACGATTTGTATCCATCATAATTTCCTATAATTTAAATTCTATTTAAGAGTTATCGACCAATGTTTTCATGTTTAGGACACCATATTACACCAGAAAATGTTTTGCACAGCCCTTCGACAAAAAATTGGTAAACTAATGTTATTAAGGGGGGGGTAATGTTTATAAACTTTTTTCATTTTTTTAATTAGAGAACCTTTCAAAAATATTGTGTGAAAATTTAAGGTGAATCGGAGCAAAACTGACAAAGATACAGCAGCCTAAGCGCCTCATACGTGACTCAGTACATCAGAAAAACTTTAAAGCGTTTTTCCAACAACCCATGTTTTCAAAGACGGTGCCCCTAATAACTAAAAAAAAAAACTATTGAACCGATCCTTTTTGGAAATGTTAACACTATTTCTTTACATAATTTACGAGGAAACCCTGTCGAGTTTTTTTTAAATTTGTTAATTTTTTTATTTAACAATAACCCATTAGTCGATTTTTCACGCAAAAATCGAATTTTTACTTCAAAGTGTTCATAAAAATTTTAAAATTTTATTTTCGAAAAAAACTTGACAGCGTTACCTGGCTATAACGATTATCTAACTAAATAAATTTACTTTTTTAATTTCTGAAGATCCGGCACCGCAATTCAACTTTTTTTCGAGACGCTTCCGCATAAATGCAGTCGTTGCCATTTTTTTTATACCCTACACCACACTGTGGTACTGGGTATTATGACTTTGTGCATTTGTTTGTAACACCCAAAAGGAGAAGAGATAGATCCATTGTTTATTACACCGATCGACTTGTAATCACTTTCTGAGTCGATTTAGCTATGTCCGTCTGTCTGTCCGTCTGTCTGTAGATGTATTCTTGTAATCAAAGTACAGGTCGCAATTATGGCCCGATCTTGACGAAACTTTACACATATCTACGTTACCCCCGATTTCACATGCAAGCGCCGTAAAAAATTTATTTTATAACCGATCAGTGTAAAATTCGGCAGAAAGACGTTTCTTATTACATGAAGGAATACTGCCAAATTCGGAGAAAATCGATTCAGTTTAGATATAGCCCCCATATATATGTTACCCCCGATTTTACATGTAAGCGCTGTAGAGACTGTATTTTATATCCGATCAGTACGAAATTCTACAGAAAGAGGTCTTTTTACATGAATGAGTATTCAGGGAAAATCGGTTCAGATTTATATATAACCTCCATATATATGTTCCTCCTGATTTTGTATCAACGCGCTATAGATGTTGTACTTAACTTCCGATCATTAATATTTTCCGGAAAGATGTTTCTCAATTTAGGAACGAATATTGTTAATTTAGCGATTATCGGCTCAGAATTAGATAATATGTTCCTGCCTACTTACCAATTATTCCAAATTATTTTCGCAATGACCTTTATCGCATTGTAAGGGAGGTGTAGGGTATTATATAGTCGGCCCCGCCCGACTTTCTGCCTTTCCTTACTGGTTTTATTTTTTTTTTTCGAAAATTTTACACAATAAACTTTGAAAGTTATACTTTAATGTACCATTGGTATCAATCAAAAAATTGAACCGTTTCGTCACAAAAAAATCCTAAAAATGTGAATTTTTTTGCGCGAATTAACTTTACAACATAATACATATTACATATAATAGTTACAAATAAAAAATATTACGATGGAAACAAGGATTTTTTTAGAACAATATATAATATATATCGTCACCTGAAATCCAAAATAACGCAACCCACATGTTCATGATTTTTCAGGAGGAGCAAAAAACAAAGTAAAGTAATTTTAAACATTTGACCAAATTTAGGGATTTCAGACTATTAAGGAGAAATCAAATAACAAATCTTGTGCAATAAGTTGTGGCGTACATTCTGAATAAATTAAAATAAAATTTTATGCATCTTTCCGCTTTTTTAATGACCATGTTTGCTGTAACGTCATTTTGATTATCACTCATAAAATGGTAAATTCTTCATACTGAACTCCAAAATTTTGTAGGAATGTGTAGTTTAGTTTAATAGACTATAATCAATCATAAAATTAATTTTTATTTTTTTTAATGTTACGTGATTTTAGATTTCAGATGACGATATAATATTTGTGTGTACCAAATATTTGATATTTAGAGTATACTCTAAAAATATATATTTTTCAAGCCGAATTTGTTTGGGACAACATACTACAGAAGTGATTTTTTTCATCGTGTATAGACAGATCGGAAAACGTTATCAACCCTGTTAATGTGCTTCAAATGTACGGCAAATGACAGATTGTTAGGCAAAGGTGAATTGACAGTTAAGACGATTGCAAGAAAGCCTTACAATTTCATATATATACAATAAATGTATTTTGTAAATATTTATATGCAGGATTGCCAGTAAAAATATTTTATAGACAGTGTTGGCAATAAAATGTTTTTCTGACACAATGGCGCCGTTGTCACATGCATAAACTTTGCACATCTAACAATCTACAAATTATCTCACAATGACTTCTGCCAACATTGCAAGAAAAAATTTTATGTTCACACGATTGTAATATTGTCCGATCTGGCAATCGTTTATACATAGCATTAGTTGAGTTTGTTTATATTTAGTTTGTTTGTGAGAGACATAGGAGTTAGATGTGTTTTGCTTGATCAGCGATTCGGTTTTTTCTCCTCAATCGTCGCAATACGCCGTCCTTTCATGGGTCCCTTCAATTTCGACCAAAAAATTACGAACATGCGCGACGGATTTTTTGTTCAAAATTCAGCAATTTTGGAATGAACTTCGCTGCCACACGATTCATGCCCAAACTACCGAAAAAATTTTAATGCATGAACTTCTCCAATAGCGATTCGACGATTCTTCATAACAATTTCCTTTACTTTCTCTAAATGTTCATTGGTTTTTTGATGTGATAGATCTTCCAGGACAAGCATCGTCTTCTCGACCTTCTCCGCTTGTTCCACTTGTAAACATTTTTATACCCACCAGCATGGGGGTATACTAACTTTGTCATTCCGTTTACAACACCTTGAAATTTTATGGGCCGATGTTGATTTTGAATAAAACACAAATCATTTCGGAAATGATTGTCATTTCTTTTTATTATGATAATATTGGTATGGTTCAATTATGTATGGAACAAAATATCGGCCAAATGGCCGCCGAGACCACGGCTGCACACCTCCATCCGATGGTAACAAATTTTCGATGACGCTCAGGCATAATTGAGGTTCTATGCCGTTAATGTGCTGAATTATCTCATCCTTTAGCTCTTGAATTGTCGCTGGTTTATCGACGTACACCTTTTCTTTCAAATAACCCCAAAGAAAGAAGTCCAACGGTGTCAAATCACATGATCTTGGCGGCGTGAGATAACACGGCCATTGAATTTTTTGCGCAAAAGAGCCATTGTTTCGTTAGCTGTGGACAAGTGGTACCGTCTTGTTGAAACCACATACTGTCCACAGCCATATCTTCCAATTCGGGCCATAAAAAGTTCGTTATCATCTCACGATAGCGAACACCATTTACAGTAACTGCCTGACCGGCCTCATTTTGGAAAAAATACGGCCCGATGATGCCGCCAGACCATAAACCGCACCACACAGTCACTCTTTGTGGGTGCATTGGTTTTTCGACAATCACTCTTGGATTACGATTCGCCCAAATGCGGCAATTCTGCTTATTAACGAATCCACTGAGGTGAAAATGTACCTCATCACTGAAGATGATTTTCTTCGAAAATTTATCATCCACTGTTGCCATTTCTTGCCACTATCCTGACCATTGGCGACGTTTGGAATGGTCAATAGGCCTTAGTTCTTGAGTCAATTGCGCCTTGTAAGCGTGTAAATGCAAGTCTTTATGCATAATGTTCATCAACGACGAGCGTGAGAATTGTTGGGCACGACGACGAGTTGAGGTGGACGGCTCTTCAGCCACACTATCGCGAACAGAAGCAATATTTTCAGCAGTACGAGCTGTACGAGAATGTACTGGTGTTTTCACATCTCCTACAGACCCGGTTTGCTCAAATTTTTGCACGATTTTCCGATTGTACGCACATTTGGACGATTAAATTGACCGAAAAAATCACGAAGTGCACAATATGCGTTTTGATTTGAACGCCCATTTTCATAATAAGCCGGAATAACTTTAACGCGTTGCTCGATTGTGTATCTTTCCATGGTTCAAATTGAGTTTGTCTGAAATTGAGAAATGTCAAATGAAATGCAGAAAAAAACTTGACGTTTAGGTGTGGTTCACATTTAACATCGGCCTTTACAATTAACCACCCTTATTAGAGCTAGGTTGATAAAATTTGGTAGAAATACTTCTTATGGTTGCAGGTCTTTTGTGATTGCAAATGGGCCAAATGGGTCAATGTTTTAATATAGCTCCCCTATAAAGATCGCTCCAAAATACAGTTTTTGAGCCATAGATACCAGGTTTTTAAAGCAATTTTGCTGAAACTTTGTATTTTGTATTCTATTTTGACTAGAATTCTTCACAGCAAAAATTTTGCAAATCTGTTCATATTTTGTTATAGTCACCCTATAGAGATCGCTCCTAAATAGGCTTATTTAAATCATAAATAACACATTTTCTAAGCATTTTAATCGAATCTTTGCAGTTTGTGTTTCATTTAGACAAGAATTCATAACAGCAAAAATTTTTTAAATCAGTTCATATTTTGTAATAGTCCACCTATAGATGTCGCTCCCAAAAAGACTTGTTTAAGCCTTAACACAACATTTTCTAAGCAATTTAGCTGAAACTTTGCGGTTTGCATTCTATTTTAGCAAGAAAATTTAGTCAGTTTATATTTTGTTTTAGTCCCCGTGTAGAGGTGTAGCCCTTAAATATGCTTATTTAACCTTCATGTACTCTGGATTGTAAAATTACGTTGGACGTCGGATGACTGCATCTGTAGCAATCATCGAGCTTTAAGATATAAACAGTTAATGAGTGATCCAAATCCAAATTTATTTTTAAAAAAATAACAAAAATCAGCATATAATTGGTTTATTCGAAAGAGCAAATATTACAAGTACTTAAGGAGGACGATTTCATTCATGTGGCATTCCTCGGCTGGTTTTATAGTAACGCATATTGTCAACAAAATTTTGCATGACCTTGGTGACTGTTTCGGGCTATATCTTACAAAAGACTCGCTCCATATTCGCCTTAAGGGGCTGAATCGTTAATGTATCGTTAGCATAAAATAACCGAACGATTGCCGATGTTAGCGCGCCAAAGGTTGATAGTAGCCTAGGATTTGTGGCATGACGCGCCATCCAAAAAACCAAAGATCGTCCTTTCTTTCACCTCTGTATTGCTCACCGTGAAACGAAATGGCGTTTCCACCTGCATTTTCAAAGAAAAAAGTGCTGATGATGCCACTGCTCCAGAACTCGTTGAGGATGTATTGGTCGTTCTCTGAAAATGTATTGGCTTTGTGACGATCACGTGTCAGTTTTGCGATGCCCAGATACTCTAGTTGAGATAGTTAACGTAGCCGCTGAGATGAAAATTTGCTTCGTCAGAAAAGATGATTTTTGGAGCAAAATCGTTGTCGTTCTCGATTTGCTCTAAGTCCAAATCTAAGGTCAATTGGACCTTGAAAGCGAATAATCCGAGATCTTTGTGCAAAATTCGCTTCAGTCTTGCGCGTCAAATATTGAGCTGCAGAAATCAATGACGGGTCGATATTCTAGGACTTGATCGCTCACTTTTGGCTACGGCAGCCACATTCTCGTTAGTACGCACCATGAGCGTCGTCCACCAGTCTCACGAGTTTCTTGCAAAATCTTGCGTACAGCAGGCTCGGTTAGAGCCCCATATCGGCCGAAACTTCTAAAAAATTAAAGCTATATAAATATTTTTTTTGATCGAACTTTTATTGACGATTTTCTAGTTAATGTGCGGACAGGATTCATCTCGTTAGCCACAAATGGTTTTTTTGCACCGACGTGAATAAATTAGGCAATACGGGGTTGGTTCACTTTCATCCCCGTATGTAAACGAATTATGCACGTACGTGATTGATTTTTCTTTAGGTGTATTATTGTTCTGCCAATGCCTGACAAGAGATTGAAAGCACGAGATGCATTAGAGGTATTTTTAATATAAATATGGCTATTTATTGCATAGAATTAGGCCTGTTTGAAGCATGTTCGGATATGTCTTTGTACACAACAAATATTTCTTAGACGATAAAACACATCGAAATGAAAAGTCACTTGTAATATGCTTGGACACCAATTCTAAACTGACAAAAGTAATGCAAATAGCTAATCTTCTGATATTTTAAAAATATTTCGTACGCACACAAAAATTTACATTAGAATATGAAGAAAAAAAACACCACTTAAAACACCAGGTTCGAAAAACAGTAATCATAA
Source organism: Eudasyphora cyanicolor (assembly GCA_963930755.1). Taxonomy (NCBI): domain Eukaryota; kingdom Metazoa; phylum Arthropoda; class Insecta; order Diptera; family Muscidae; genus Eudasyphora; species Eudasyphora cyanicolor. The sequence goes on along the minus strand of OZ005736.1, from coordinate 166,733,519 downwards.
AAAAAGATTTAAGCAGAATGTTAATTTAATTTCCATGCATTTTGTATGGTGACTACATATCGACATCTCCATTCTAAAACGTGCTAAGTCGACTTAGCATAGTTTTAGGGAGATTGCATTTTCATCAAAACAGTACAGGTCATTCGATTTGCATTTAAAGAAATTCCACACAAATTAAAAAAATCATCAAACTTTGATCGCCTCCCCTGAAAAACTACCTTTTTGCACTTAGCTTAGTTTAGAATGGAGTTATCGACATGTAGTAAGCGGGCCAGGAGATGGTCATTTTTGAATTATGACGTGGAAGTATCACTAGTAATTTTTTTTAATTTTTTATAAAGCTAAATCTGCTATGAACACTTGTTTAGGAAGCTACTGAAAATTTCGTATCATTTCGTTGCATAACAAAAAAGTTGCACGAGTTTTTCGGCAAAATTACTACAAATGTAGACTTCCGAGCACATAAAGGTTAAGCCATAATTACCACATTTTCAGATGAAGAGTTTGGCTAAATAATTTGGGGCCTAAACTTTTTGTTAAAAATTGCAGCGTTCTTTTTTAAATGTTTGCTTCAACCAAAAGGACGGTTCGAAGATTTGCTCCATATCCAAAGATTTTTCCAGTAATAGAATTGAATGCAATCCATGGTGGAGGGTATATGGGAAAAAGTCAACATTTTTTACATAGGGGTAATCTATATTAGTTGTCACTTTTCTCGGGCTGTGTACAGATTTCCTTGCAAAAGTTGGTAGAATTAGATAAACCACAACAATTTATTGTCCCAGAAAACACAAATTGTATTCACTTTTTTAAAATTTTGCAAATTTTGTCCTAGAAAATGTTTATAGTATAAAGTTCTTAAATTATTTTTTATGTTCTTTGGGGGTACTGCTGTGGTGCACTTAACAACCATGGAGACGTATTTGAAGATTAAAGACTTGTACGCGAAGAACGAGACACTTTTGTCTCAGCGATGATCGTCACGGCATACCCAGCACTTAACCTTATTTACATAACCTCAAAATAAAACCATTTATTACACAGTACAACACAAAAAAAATAACAGGGTTCTGTCAATGGATTATGGTAGAGGAGACCAAAAAAATATATATATAATTGCTAGTTCGTGCAGAATATCGGTATATAAAACTATGTGTTCTGTTCATCTGAGGTGTAGGGTATCTTCAGCAACTTTGTAGCAAATGTTAAGGCCTATATTTTTGTGGAATATATTAACCCTCTAGCTTCCCCCCATAACGGTGATTTTTGCCTATATTTTAAAAAATCGTAAAAAACTCCCCTAAAAATGGGTGGGGCGGGGTTGAAATGTTCTACAAAAATGATGGCCATAAAATTTTACTATGTCAGAACACACCAAAACCCAAAACTTAACACAAACACAAAAAACCGGCCAAATTCAAGATTGCCTGTTAAGGGTTAATTTAGATAATATATAGTGTTAGTACCAAAAAGGTCTTTAAAAATTGGATTTTTCGGGGTTGATGTGGGAGATGCAAAAAAATAATGATTTTATTTTACAATTAAATAATATTTATTTTATATTAAATTATACTTCAGGACTATAAACAAAAAATCTATTTATAACGCATATACAAGGAGAAATACTTATTAAATACATAAGTTAATTTATTTTTAATTCACTTTCTTTTCACTCTTGGCAATTCGACGCCACTATCAAACAATGTCCAACATAAATCTGTTATAAGAAACAAAATGCTCTTGCCTCTATAGCGTTTTTCAATAGGAAGACATATCTGATGGAACCGTTCGCCATGCTCATCAGTTTCAGTTGAAAACTGAAAATTAAAATATAAATATGTATGTATAATCAAATATAAATCAAAACTTGTATTACCTTTAGACCACAGCATCAAACCGATATAGCAATTTCGGCATATATGTTTTGGCACCCATGGCTCATCTGGAAAAACTTCCAGTTCAAAATAAACTTAATATACCCAGCAAAATTTCCCATTACCAAATAACCTGACGGGTAAGCTAAATTCAAATCTAGTAACTGCTTATAATTTGGCCTCCCTTCGAATTATTTTTACACATGCATGTCATTGGAGGAAAGTGCTTCCACTCAAGCATACCAGAAGCTGAAAAATAACCACTTACCCCCACGCTTACAATTATTAAAAAGTAAGCGTGGACGTAAGTAATACTTTTATGAGTGTGTTTGTGGGTCGTAGATATTTCTGAGTTGCTACTGCTTGTTCACCACCATCAGTGGTGGCATGCGGTGAGAAAGTAGAAGAGCGTAAAATTGGGAAGAGCGTAACACTGGGATGAGCGCAACATTGGGTAGAGCGTATAACTGTGAGGGAGTAGTTATCGATTGTTGTCGTCATATGACGAAAAATTTCATTTGCCGGGAGGTGGGATTGAAATCGCGACCTCCTCGTTTCATAGTTTAGCACCACAACCACTGGCCTACCTCTCGATTCGTAGACAAATCGCTTAATAATCAAGTACAAAAATATAACCCATCAAAATCTTGGTAAGCAAATGTCGTTACCACTTGCGTTACCAGGTAATGATATCTCAATATCGCCAGCATTACTTTCGGTAAATGAATAACGACTAACTAAATTAATACAAAAATAACCTGACAACCTTCTCTTCAGGGCTGGGAGAACCTAAATATGCGAGGAATAACAAATTAACCCTTAACAGGCTATCTTAAATTTGGGCGTTTTTTTTAGAGTTTGTGTTAAGTTTTGGGCTTTGGTGTGTTCTGACACATATAGTAAAATTTTATGGCCGACATTTTTGTGGAACATTTCAACCCCGCTCCGCCCATTTTTAGGGGAGTTTTTTTACGATTTGTTAAAATATAGGCAAAAATCACTGTTATGGGGGGAAGCTAGAGGGTTAATATATTCCACAAAAATATAGGCCTTAACATTTGCTACAAAGTTGCTGAAGATACCCTACACCTCAGATGAACAGAACACATAGTTTTATATACCGATATTCTGCACGAACAAGCAAAGGGGGGAAAACTTTAACCCGCCCTAAAATAAAATTCCGATGTGATCTTTCAAAACGCCGATAAACGTATATATTTTTTTGGTCTCCTCTACCAGAATCCACTGACAGAACCCTGTTATTTTGAAAAAAGTTTGAAATTGTTGTACAGTGTTATTAGTTTTCCTCTTAAGATATATTATGATTTTAAGAGAATTCATACAATATAAGATGGCCCAGATGAGCACATAATTACCATATGTAAATGCCCACTTCACAATCCGCGAAATACATAAGAAAATGTTTTAAAATTTCTGATTCTTTTTATACAAAGTCTGTTAATTTATTATTAAAGGCCATAACAAATGCTATTATATTATCTTACAAAAGAGGTTCACAAAAAAAATACACTCAAAAAGATCTTAACATTCAACTCCCATCAATATATAGGAAATTTGTAGAGAAATTTTGCATTGAAATAAAACACAAATTATATGGCCTTCGTATTTGAAATAAATACGAGGGTTGCCATATATATGTCTGCCTAGGCAACACTAAGCGTTGCCTGGCGCCATCTGACATTTACATTGGAAAGCTTGACATTTTTTAGCATAAACGTACACGCTGAAAAAAATCGCTTCTGTAGTATACTGTCTCACACATATTCCGCTTGAAACATACATATGTTTAGGGTACACTCCAGATATATAATATTTGGCAAATACAAATATTATATGTATGTTTGGAACTATATATCTACTTAAATACTATTGTATTTAAATATTTTGACAATCTAATTTAAGAAAAGTTTTTGTTTTTTTCAGTTTTTTTAAATTTAAATCGTATAATCTTTCGTAACGATAAATTTCATTGACAATTTTAAAAAAGGTGTTTAATTGGAATATTTATAAATTACAAATTTGTTCTGTAAAACAAAAGCTATTGCTGCATATGACGTGTTTAACTATAAAGTATAACACGATATCTAGAAAATATTCAAAATAAAATTAGGAAAAGCCATCAAAGTTTTACAAATCGTTTTTAAATAAAATATATTTGGAAAACTTCTTAAGCAATAACTTAGTTTGTGTGTAAATACATATTTTATTTGTGAAAGATAGTTCGGAAATATATTTTGTTCTAATATATTAATATATGCGTTCCAAACAAAATATCTTGATTTTTAAATAACATTTATTTGTTCACAAAATGTATAATATTTCAAAATTTTGGTTCCAAATATATTTGCTTTCAATTCAAACATATCAAAAATGTCGATTTTCCTCCGTGTACTCAGAACGTTTTGAAGTACGACCATCATTTGTGTTGTTTACAGTGATTTGAAAAAATCAATTTGGCAAAAAAAATGGAATTAACTCGTGAACATTTTCGTGCGATCATTTTTCACAACATTCGACGGGGATTATCACGAAAAGTGTGCATCGATGAACTTAAATCTTTGTATGGCGATGAAGCACCATCCTATAGCACTGTGAAAAACTGCTTTAATGAATTCAATCGTGGCCGACGCTCGCTCATACACGAAGGTCGTGAAGGCCGTCCAAAAACGGCCGTTTTGCCAGAGAACATTGATGCCGTGCGTGAACTGATAATGCAAAATCGTCATGTGCCATACCGTGAGATAGAGGCATCCTTGGGCATTTCTTCCACCAGCATACATTCGATATTGCATAAACTCCTGGCCATAAAAAAGGTTTGTTCTCGTTGGATCCCGCACAATTTGACAATCGCTCAAAAAAAGGCTCGTGTCGATTGGTGCAAAGAAATTTTGAAAAAATACGATCGCGGTGCTTTAAAAGACGTTTATAAGATCGTCACAGGTGACGAATCTTGGATCTATGAGTATGAGGCCGAAGCAAAACAGCAATCGACCGTGTGGGTCTTCGAAGACGAGCCAAATCCAACGAAAGTTGTTCGTGGAAGAAGCACTTCGAAGCAAATGGTCGCCTATTTCTTCGGCAAAACTGGCCATGTGGCGACTGTTCCGCTTGAGCAACGTAGGACGGTCAATTCTGAGTGGTACACCACCATTTGTTTGTCTGAAGTCTTCGGAGAAATTTGAAAAACGAACAAGAGAAGACGAATCATTGTGCACAATGACAATGCGAACGCTCACATATCAGCTCAAACCAGCGCCTTTTTGACCGGCCAAAACGTCGAGTTGATGGGTCATCCGCCCTGACTTGGCACCCAATACCTATTTTTATTCCGCACATCAAGAAAAAAATGCGTAGTCAAATATTTTCGTCGTCAGAAGATGCTGCTGAAGCGTTCAAAATCCATGATTTGGAGGTGTCTCAATCGGAGTGGAATAAGTGCTTCGACAATTAGTTAAGCGCGTGCAAAAGTGTATAAATCCTGCTGGAGAATACTTTGAAAAACAATAAAACCATTTTTGATGATAAATATTCACATTTACATTATTAGGCCAGAAATATATATAGCAGCCCTCGTATAACATTTTTAACTAATTGAAGATCACGGATTGTCTCATCTAATAGCGTTCGATTTTTATATTTTGCGGGATTCGTTATATTAAATAAAATTTCAATTTAAAAATGTTGTTTAGCTATATTTTTGCAAATAATGAAATCACAGCGAATATTTTAACATATGCTGATAAAAGGCAAGAGGTCTACGATTGTAAGTTTAGTTTAGTTTAGAAAATTGCATTTTATAGAATTTTTTAAAATTTCTAATTGGAACCTCCATAACATTCGCGCACCTTAATGAAATTAATTCACAACAACGGTTTTTGCAGGGTTACATTTACATGCGGTTGATGTGATCGCCAATTTTCCAACAAAATATTTACTCGAAAATTAAAAAAAATTACGTTTGCCCATATAAGATTCGGCTTGGCTGAACTTAACGTTTTTTACTTGTTCTGACTCTCTTTTCCACAGCAGAACATCGTCGAACAAGCAGAACACGTCTGACTGTTATGTCTGTCACAAACAAACTAAGGACATATGTTCATTACAAGTGTGCCAATATAAAAAAAAACATAAAATCGGATGCACGTAGACCGAGAAATTTCAAAATTCACCTTTCCTATTTTCCAGACCACGTACAGTTTCCTTCCAATGAAATTTGTTGCAAGCTACAATTCAAAGTATAGCCTTATGACCACATCAACATTATAAATGTTATAAAATCTTTAAACTCGCAGTATTTGCTACTGGATTACCAAACACATTCTCTTTAACATTTCATAAAGATAGTTTCGAAAATTTGAATTTTGTGACCACTAAATGTAATATCGGAATGAACATATATGTATATGGACCACGGTGTGAAGTAATGTATTAAAACTTTTTTTCTTCTTATGTAATTGATAATGTTTAACGTTCAAATTTTTACAAACCTTTTTTGTTTCAACGTAACCTTTCTCTTAATGTAAAAAATTGCTTAGTAGTTTATTTAAACACAAAAGAAATCTACATACTACTCTCTCCAACTTTCATTTGTTGTAATTAGACAATGTGAAACCCTATACAATCTCTTCCTCTACTCATCTAATTCAACACCAAAATCTTGAGATTTATATCGTGTCATTTTCTACATAACAAACATAAAACAATTCTCTATCAAACGTGAACTGCAATAAATAAAATTCATTGATTTATTAGGGAAAATCAATGCCACATCTCGTTTTGTCTCAAAGGAATCTCCAACAAAAACAAAGCGTGTTAGTGACTAATGCAAAGTACAAACAAATCTCCTTCTCCTAAAAACGGACATACGAGATAAAACTATAGAAAAGGATATGAATATCCTGAGCATACAATACACAACATACAATACATGGTATGTAAATATTTAATAAGGCAAAATGAGAATTTCCATTGTAGTAGCCAGGATTAGAAATATTAAAATATTCCATGTAAATAATTAAGTATTTGCCAGGATATAATGAAGGAATCTCAGTAATGAATGTATTGTAATCCAATACGATAAATTAGTCAGGCAAACTTCTATATTATGTAAATGGGTGGAGGAGTATCCTTTTGTTGTACATAGTTCTTTCTCAGGGCAGGGAATTTGTGGCACATGTCAGTTAGTTTATCACAATATAATTCAACCATTTTTGGGACCAACATTGAAGCATAAAAACTAAAGAAATATTTGTCGGGCGGCAGCTCATTTGGAAAATGACAAGTATATATCGATACCTCAGTTCTAAATCATGCTAAATCGACTTAGCATGTTTTTTGGTGGTATTGCATTTGTAATTTCTAAATGTTCAAAAATATATTCGGACAAAATTTGGTGTTTATCCGTCAACCCAAACAATAGTTATTCACAAAACAGTACAGGTCATTAGATTTGCATTATAAAGCAATTCCATACAAATTTAAAAAATTCATAAAACTTTGATCATCTCTCCTGAAAACTACCTTTTGGCACTTAGCATTGTTTAGAATGGAGGTATCGATTATTCTTAATCGTTGTAAAATTCTAAGACGATTTTGCCATGTCCGTCCGTCTGTTGTAATCACGCTACAGTCCGTAATAATAGCTAGCTAGTTTGATCAAATTTGGCGGAAATATTTCTTATAGATGCAGGTTTTTTGGGATTACAAATAGGCCATATCGGTCAATGTTTTGATATGGCTCCCCTAATAGATACCACATTTTAAAGCCATTTAGCTGAAACTTTGCAGTTTGTATTCTATTTTGACAAGAATTCATCACAGCAAAAATTTTACAAATCGGTTCATATTTTCTTATAGTCACCCTATAGAGGTCGCTCCAAAATATACGTATTTAAGCCACAAATACCACATTTTCTAAGCATTTTCACTGAATCTTTGCAGTTTGTACTTAATTAAGACAAGAATTCATCACAGTAAAATTTGTTTAAATCAGTTCATATTTTGCTATAGTCCACTTATAGATGTCGCTCCCAAAAAAGCTTATGTAAGTTATATACACAACATTTTCTAAGAATTTCAGCTGAAACTTTGCAGTTTGTATACTATTTTGGCCTGAATTCATCTCAATAAAAGTTATACAAATCTAATTTTATTTTGTTGCAGTCCTTGTGTACATATAGCTCTATGCTCTGATGCTATTTTAAGCCATAAATACCACATTTTTCAGGTGAAGAGTTTGTCTAAAGAATTTGCAGCCTTAATTTGACTAAAATTTGCAGCGTTTCTTTATACCCTCCACCATAGGATGGGGGGTATATTCATTTTGTCACTCCGTTTGTAACACCTCTAAATATTGATCTGAGACCCCATAAAGTATATATTCTTAATCGTCGTAAAATTCTAGACGATTTAGCAATGTCCGTCTGTCCGCCCGTCATCCGTCCGTCTGTTGTAATCACGCTACCGTCCGTAATAATAGAGCTGCACTGATAGAAAAAGCTTCGTCATTCGTCAAAAGTCAGCTAACGTACGGATAATCCAATCTATGAATTTGTTCGTCACCATGACGAATCTCTGTTTAAGTATACTAGAACAAGAACTATTTAGTGGAATAAAAAAAACCCACAGGGTGATTACATATCATCCCTACGATGAATCGTGCTCATAAATAAAAAATGATATATACCCTCTTCTCTAAGGTGAGGGGATAAATATGGGGATTTATTTGATTTATAATACAAATATCAATAAGTGTATATATAACATATAGCAAAAGGGTAACACATCAAAGGAGTGGCCTAAGACCCTAAGTTTATGCGGAGGAAATCCGTTTTAGAACACATTAAGTCATTTTACTTATGTCCGTCTATCCGTATGCCTGACTGGAGCGAACGATAACCCTCGAAACTATAGTTTCCAGAGATTCGTCAGGGCGACGAACAAATTCATCAATAGGATTATCCGTACGTTAGCTGACTTTTGACGAATGACGAAGCTTTTTCTATCAGTGTAGGTTGATCAAATTTGGTATAAATATTTCTTATAGTTGTAGGTTGTTTGGGATTGCAAATGGGCCATATCGGTCAATGTTTTGATATAGCCCCCATATATAGCATCTAACTTGTTGTGATTCCTACTGTTCTCATCTACTATATTTTTTGTGCTTTTCGTTGTTATTTTCTTTAGGTTTGAGTTATTTTGTGAGGTCTCACGCTATCCATGGTGGAGGCTATATAAGATTCGGCATGGCCGAACTTAAAGCTTTTACTTGTTTTTTAATAATTTACTTAAACAAAAACATGATTTGCTCAACAGTCAAAGATTTTTCCCAGTAATAAAATTGAATGCAATACATGGTCCACCATAGTATATATGTATGATTCGGTATGGCCTAACTTAACGCTTTTACTTGTGTTTACCTGCAAAACATAACATAAATGATTCATATAGTTCAAACATTTATATTATACAGGGTTGCCCATATTCGACGGACCCATGTTTTTTTAAAAAAAATCAAAGAAAAAAATAAAAATTTGGCGGTTGGCAATCTTAATCATTTAATTTGTTCCAAGTAGATTTGTTTACATCAATTTTTGAATATGATATCTCTCAAATGGCCGCCTCTGGCGTTGATGGCGTATTGTGCCCTTTTTGCAGCATTTTCCATCGTTTTCGCCAACATTTCGGCCGGAATAGCGGCTATTTCTTCACGAATGTTGTCCTTGAGCTCTTCTACGGTCCTTGGCTTGTTAACGTAAACCTCGGGCGAACGCGGTGGCCAGTCCAAAACACCACTTTTCGACATCAAACGGCCCGGAAACAAATTCTTCAGAAAATCGATTGTTATGCGACTTGTGTGCGGTGGAGCGCCGTCTTGTTGAAACCAGAACTGCCTCATACGCTTTCGACGAATATTGGCATCACAAAATTGGTCATCATGTCGCGATAACGCTCCTGGTTGATGGTAACAGCATGGCCATTTTCGTTTTGGAAGAAAAACGGTCCAATGACCGTTTTCGCACTAACGCCGCACCAAACTGTGACTTTTTCGTCATGAAGAGGCAATTCTTGAATCTCCTGAGGATTTTCAGTGGCGTAAATACGGCAATTTTGCTTATTTACGGTCCCATTCAATGTGAAATGGGCTTCATCGGACAGTTTTTTGAGTTTTTTTTGAGTTTTCACAATTGACTTCTTCTGTTGAATGTAAATTTCAACTATTTCAGAGCGCTCGCGTGGCGTGTATTGTTCCATGGTAAAAATCTACTTGGACTGACGCTTCAAACGCGGTATGTCATTAAGCGATCTGACATCTCTGTCAAAAGTTATGGCGTTGCCAGATGGGTCCGTCGAATATGGGCAACCCTGTACTCGAATACCCGACACCACGATGAGTTACAGGTTATTATGACATCCGCACGATATTAATTGTAAATAAAATAAAAAGTTTAAAGAGAATTATCTCAATATTTTTTTATTATAATAGAAGGATCTATGACAATTATGTGTAAAACAAAATATCGACCAAATGCTCGCCACGTCTTCGGTGGCATACCTCTATCCGATGGTCCATATTTTCAATGACTCTGAGACATAACTGAGGTTCAATGTCGTTAATGTAACGAACAATCTCATCCTTTAGCTCTTGAATTGGAACCATATATCATCCAGGTCCATATCCTCAATTTTTGGCCACAAAAAGGGCGTTATCATCTCGCGATAGCAAAATCCATTCACGGTAACTGCTTGGCCGACCTCATTTTCGAAGAGGTGCGACCCGATGACGCAGCCAGCCCATACACCGCACCAAACAGTCACTATTTGTTGATGCACTGGCTTTTCAGCAATCACACGTGGATTTTCATTTGCCCAAATGCGCACCTTTGCTGAAATTTGAACGCCCATTTTCGTAAAAGGCTTCAACAAACGTAACGCGCTGCTCAATTGTGTACCTCTCCGTGGTTGAATTTGTCAAACACTGAAACAAAGAAATGTCAAATTAAGTTTGGCAAAAAACTTGACGTTAAGGTGTGACGCACAAATAACATCGTACATTATGGTGGGACCTCCCTATATAAGCAATATAAAACTCCTGCCATAGTAATTGCAAAAAGTTAGATAACACGCAAATCACTTAATCCATGTTTGGCAATCATACTTTGACAGAAAATTCTTTTGAATTTTTTGAACTGTAAGTATTGCTTTAGAAGTCCTATTCCAATTTCTATATTGCACCATTTGCACTTGTACGTCTTCTGATTTTTTTTCGCAAAAGTTTCCTAGCAATTTGTCATATATGCATAATTTCTTCCCGAACCGTTAGGCTTCTTTTTCAAAATGTCTTTCATATTTTTAACCTTTATGGGGTCTGAAAACCCCCCGTTTGCTGCCACTGCCAGGTTTCCTATTATGGTTAAATGTTCCCTAAGTCTTGTTGTGACTCTATAAACATTATTTCCTTCATAGCAATACTTTTTTGTGAAGAACATTAATTTTCTTGGAATATTAACTATATAACTGATCGATTGAGCTAATTTTACCCACGTGGTTTTTGATGACATTGACGTAGTAAAAATTAAAAATGGCGCCATTAATAATGAAATTGAAAGAAAGTTATAAGTTTTAAATCATGCATCATTTTTTTCGTGCGCAGTCCTTATAATATTAGGTTTAGTAGTACGATGGATGGGATTTTTTTAAATACTCGTATCTTGTAAGATACGAGTATGGATTTTTTCGAAATACTCGTATCTTGTAAGATACGAGTATCTTTGAAGCCGCTGATGGGATGAAAAAATTATATTAAAGGAATATGAAATATACTTAATTAGGGATACTTTAAAGCTTTCCTGAACCAATTAGAATAAACGGTTCTCGAGTTATGTGTTTCAACCTCTATTTTTAACTGTATTTTGTGTGTGCTTATCTTTATTTTGATAGATCTACAAGTCCCAACGAACAAGCTCTTAGAGGAAGTGACCAAACCTTTCGTTTCATTAAAAAGTTTTAAATTCGCAAAAAAAAATAATTTGTTTAAAACAAAGATAGAAGAAAAACCTTATCGAAAACGGCGGCCGGAAGTAGGACCCCAAGAAAATGCACCCCAAATTGAAAATTAAAGTGCGCCCCAAAGTTGGGGCCTATTTTCGTTACAAAAACTGATTTAGAAAATTACACCCCAATCAAGAAACCAGCATGAAATGAAAATAAACCCGAAAAAACCGTAGAAATTTTCTCTTCGTGCGGCCTCTGTATAAGACTTTCTCCTATGGACAGGATCCGAAGTTGGCTACGCTGAGCAAAACTTTTATGCGTAGCCTCTCCTGTTTCTAAATTTATAGATGAAAATATGCCCCAAAAAGCAGACTACAAGTGAAATGAAACCCCAAAAAGCAGACAAAAACTTAAATGAAGCCCCAAAAAATTTTTGCTGTTTAATATGTAATTTTTTGGGGCTCATATTCGTAAAAACATTGGGGTGTACTTTCCTAGGGCCCAAATTCATTCCGCCATCGAAAACACTTTGAAAAAATATTTTTAAATATAATAGGTACATTAAACCAAACAACATGAAATTGACTCACCCTTTTATATATGTTCCTATTACAACTTTGGGGAGCATAGGGCCGCACATGATTAGCTCCTATATAGTTTACAGATCTCAGGCTCTATTACAAAAAAAGCTTGCTATTCGCCAAGAGATACTTTTCCAAGTATGTAATTAAATGCTTATCATAACGTCTTTGCAGTTTCCCATCTGCATAGACAAAAGCTACGCTCTACTAAAAATGGTTTACCACCACAGGATATTTTATGTGACCACACATTTCATTTTCAAGGGAACAATAGTTGACACTTCCCAAAAGCAGACATAAATTACACACAATGCACAAAAGGACTCCGCCTATAGCATAACTACTCCTTTGATTAAAACAATATGACCACCAAACACACACCCACTTCGAGAGTTTTTAATCGCAACGTTGTTTGACATATTATTTTATAGACTCGACCACTTTGACCGATAACTTCCTCTTTGGTTGGGTTTGCATTTCATTGGGGGACTGATTGGTTGGATGACTGCTTTTCATTTCTGAAGGAAGCGCTCTTTGGATAGTTTCAATATTTCATGTCATTAATATTTTAAAATGAATGAACTCCATGTCGTCTATTTTAATGTCGTTCTATATGACAGACCCATTTCATAAAAATTTACGCCGCCACAAAACTCAACACAGACATCGAGTGAACAACCGTCCGACGGACCCACCGATCAACTCACACACGAACACAAATCGTTTACATGCCCATAAAATTGCCCTCAAAATGACAGGGTTGACAGGCGACTTGAAAGTGGGTGTCCTTTCGTGTGGCCCATTAAAAGTGCACATGGCCATAGATGAGAATGTGTGGACAACGCATTTGTGTGAGTGCATAAATGTCGGCACATTGGTATGTTGGTATATGTTGTACGCAAAAGGGGGCTTTCATTAAAGATGAAAGAAATTCGGTAGAAGTTTTGACTTTTCATTAAAAATTAAAGGTTATATGTTGGTTTAGAGTTTGAAAGAAGGTTAGGGTGGCAGCAAACTTTTCCAGTTCATACAGACCAATGTAGGTCCCTAGTGATACTGCGGGCTCAGCTGCCGCCCATCGAAACCAACCTGTTTAATAAACAATGTTATCAATAGGACGTCCCCTAGAAAGGTCGACCCCAGTATATCCAGACGTCGTTTTCTTAATGAGGACCAGTAGTAAAAGCTTTCTATTTCTTCCTCATCTCTTCGCCTACTGCAGAAATCATTGGACTCAATACCTAACAAACTGGCGTGTTTGCCAATCAAGGAGTGTCTAGTCAGAACTGACCAATAATACTATGCAACAAATTTTTTTTTGTGTATAAGCTCGGTAAATAAAGAAAAACCATAAAAAATAGAAAAAAATTCGCCAAAATTTGTTTGTCCTATTTTTTGAAAGCTAGCATCCTAACGAAGAAAACAGTGCATATTTGAAAAGGTAAGAAAAGGCTAACGTCGGGCGGGCGGGGCCGACTATATAATACCCTACACCACTCTCGTAATATTGAATAACTCTGAAATATAAATTTTGTAATTCATGTATAAATTGTTTATTCTAAATTTCAAAACGATTGGATGTAAAATACAGCTTCTATAGAACTAAAGGGCCAAATCGGACGAAACATATATATGGGAGCTATAGCTAAATCTTAACCGATTTTCTTCAAATTCGGCAATGTTGGTTCATGGATCAAGAAACTCTACCATTCTAAATTTCAAAACGATTGGATGTAAAATACTGCTTTTATAGGACTAAAGGGCCAAATCGGACGAAACATATATATGGGAGCTATAGCTAAATCTTAACCGATTTTCTTCAAATTCGGTAGTGTTGGTTCATGGATCAAGAAACTCTACCATTCTAAATTTCAAAATGATTGGATGTAAAATACAGCTTCTACAGGACTAAAGAGCAAAATCGGACGAAATATATATATGGGAGCTATAGCTAAATCTTAACCGATTTTCTACAAATTCGGCAATGTTGGTTCATGGATCAAGGAACTCTACCATACTAAATTTCAAAACGATTGGATGTAAAATACAGCTTCTATAGGACTAAATGGCCAAATCGGACGAAACATATATATGGAAGATATAGCTAAATCTTAACCGATTTTCTTCAAATTCAGAAATGTTGGTTCATGGATCAAGAAACTCTACCATTCTAAATTTCAAAACGATTGGATGTAAAATACTGCTTTTATAGGACTAAAGGGCCAAATCGGACGAAAGATATATATGGGAGCTATATCTAAATCTGAACCGATTTCAACAAAATTCAATAGCGATCTTAACAGCTGCGAAATACTCTAATCTGCAAAATTTCAGAACGATCGGAGTGAAATTGCGACCTGTAGTCAACGAACAACTTTACATGGACAGACGGACGGACAGACATGCTTAAATCGACTCAGCTAGTGATTCTGAGTCGATCGGTATACTTTAAGGTGGGTCTAGCTGTGTTATTTTCAGGTGTTACAAACATCTGCCGTGAAACAAACTTATAATACCCTGTACCACAGTGTGGTGTAGGGTATAAATATAGTACTAGCAACCAGTAAGGAAAGGCTAAAGTCGGGCGGTGCCGACTATATAATACCCTACACCACTCTCGTAATATTGAATAACTCTGATATATAAATTTTGTAATTCATGTATAAATTGTTTACATAAATTTACTTTTGGGGCATTTTATACTTAAATAATACCCTGTACCACAGTGTGGTGTAGGGTATAAAAACGATTGGATCTAAGAGCCAAATCGGATGAAACATATATATGAGAGCTATAGCTAAATCTTTACCGATTTTCTTCAAATTCGGCAATGTTGGTTCATGAATCAAGAAACTCTACCATTCTAAATTTCAAAACGATTGGATGTAAAATATAGCTTCTATAGAACTAAAGGGCCAAATCGGACGAAACATATATATGGGAGCTATAGCTAAATCTTTACCGATTTTCTTCAAATTCGGTAGTGTTGGTTCAGGGATCAAGAAACTCTACCATTCTAAATTTCAAAACGATTGGATGTAAAATACAGCTTTTATAGGACTAAAGGGCCAAATCGGACGAAACATGTATATGGGAGCTATAGCTAAATCTTAACCGATTTTCTTCAAATTCGGTAGTGTTGGTTCATGGAGCAATAAACTCTACCATTCTAAATTTCAAAACGATTGGATGTAAAATACAGCTTCTATAGAACTAAAGGGCTAAATCGGACGAAACATATATATGGGAGCTATAGCTAAATCTTAACCGATTTTCTTCAAATTCGGTGGTGTTGGTTCATGGATCAGGAAACTCTACCATTCTAAATTTCAAAATGATTGGATGTAAAATACAGCTTCTTCAGGACTAAAGAGCAAAATCGGACGAAACATATATATGCTATTCTAAATTTCAAAACGATTGGATGTAAAATACAGCTTCTATAGGACTAAAGGGCCAAATCGGACGAAAGATATATATGGGAGCTATATCTAAATCTGAACCGATTTTCTTCAAATTCGGCAATGTTGGTTCATGGGTCAAGAAACTCTGCCATTCTAAATTTCAAAACGATCGGATGTAAAAAACAGCTTCTATAGGACTAAAGGGCCAAATCGGACGAAACATATATATGGGAGCTATAGCTAAATCTTAACCGATTTTCTTCAAATTCGGCAATGTTGGTTCATGGATCAAGAAACTCTACCATTCTAAATTTCAAAACGATCGGATGTAAAAAACAGCTTCTATAGGACTAAAGATCCAAATCGGACGAAAGATATATATGGGAGCTATATCTAAATCTTAACCGATTTCAACCAAATTCAATAGCGATCTTAACAGCCGCGAAATACTCTAAACTGCAAAATTTCAGAACGATCGGAGTGAAATTGCGACCTGTAGTCGACGAACAACTTTACATGGACAGACGGACGGACGGACATCGTTAAGTCGACTCAGCTAGCGATTCTGAGTCGATCGGTATACTTTAAGGTGGGTCTAGCTGTGTTATTTTCAGGTGTTACAAACATCTGCCGTGAAACAAACTTATAATACCCTGTACCACAGTGTGGTGTAGGGTATAAATAGGGAAATTCCAAAAACAATTGTTCATATTTATACCCTACACCACACTGTGGTACAGGGTATTATGACTTTGTGCATTTGTTTGTAACACCTAAACGGAGAAGATATAGACCCATTGTTTATTATACCGATCGACTCAGAATCACTTTCTGAGTGGATTTAGCCATGTCCGTCTGTCTCTTCGTCTGTCCGTCTGTCCATGTATTCTTGTAATCAAAGTGCAGGTCGTATTTATGGTCCGATTGTGATGAAATTTAGCATAGTGGTATTTTTTGGCCCAAGGACGATCCCTATTGAAATTGGTAAAAATCGGTTCAGATTTAGATATAGCCACCATATATATGTTACCCCCGATTTTACATGTAAGCGCTGTAGAAACTATATTTTATATTAGATCAATGCGAAATTTGGCAGAGAGAGTTCTCTTATTACATGAATGAACACTGCCAAATTCGGGGAAAATCGGTTCAGATTTAGATATAGTCCCCATATATATTTTTCACCCGATTTGACATGTAAGCGATGTAGAAACCGCATTTTACATCCGATCTTTATGAAATTCGGCAGAGAGAGTTTTCTTATTACGTGAATACACACTACCAAATTCGGAGAAAATCTGTTCAGATTTAGATATAGCCCCCATATATATGTTTTACCCGATTTGACATGTAAGCGCTGTAGAAATTGTATTTTATATCAGATCAGTACGATATTTGGCAGAGAGAGTTCTCTTATTACATGAATAAACACTGCCAAATTCGGAGAAAATCGGTTCAGATTTAGATATAGTTCCCATATATATGTTTTACCCGATTTGACATGTAAGCTTTGTAGAAACTGTATTTTATATCAGATCAGTACGATATTTGGCAGAGAGAGTTCTCTTATTACATGAATAAACACTGCCAAATTCGGGGAAAATCTGTTCAGATTTAGATATAGTTCCCATATATATGTTTCACCCGATTTGACGTGTAAGCGCTGTAGACACCATATTTTACATCCGATAAGTACGAAAATTGGCAGAGAGAGTTTTCTTAGGACATGTATGAACACTGCCAAATTCTTACCGCAATTCCCATTTTCGCATTGATAGGTAGGTGTAGGGTATTATATAGTCGGCTCCGCCCGACTTTCTGTCTTTCCTTACTGGTTTTTATTTGGCTATTTTGTTTGGGAGGGACCAACAGGGATGTGGCAATAACGCCCATTTTTTAATATACTATGGGTTATATAAGAACATTATACTGTTCATAATTTTAAGTATTTGTATGTGTTATAAGCCGTTAACTCTTTGTGCAAAATGGTCCATTTTTATGGGAGGTACCAAAATGGGCGTGGCAATAACGGTCATTTTGCACGGGACTGTAAGTACTGTAAATGCATTACACCTCACAAAATGTCAAGTATTTCTATGGACTGGAATCAAAGTTATAAGCTGTTAACTTTTTGTGCAAAATTGTCCAATTGTATGGGAGGTACCAAAAGGGGCGTGGCAACTTCGCCCATTTTTCTAAAGATGATAGCGATTAATAATAATATGTGTGGAATTGTGAAAGATTCTGTGTATTAGTATATACTCGTATTTTTTGGGATAATCAATATTCCACTAAATTTTGACCGTTCGTGGGGGAGGTACTCGAAGGAGTTTACCAACATAATCCATCTTTGACCTTAGCCTGTCAAAGATGGACTGACAAACCTCATTTGTTTTAGGGGCTCGCGAGGCGAACCCTAACAAAAACTTTCAGGTTGCGAGTTTCAGTGTGTCTACTTAGTTCGGCGAAATAAGGTTTTGGTTAGCAATTCCTATTAACATAAGTTACCGCTTCCATAAGCATTTAGGCTAAATTGCGTTAATGACATACATACATTATTGCATTGCATTCTGACGATGATAGAGTGGTGTCTATCGAAACTGTGCAGTCAATTATACCCTGCAATTTTTTAAACTTGCTACCATTTTTGTATTCGTTTCTATTACATTATTGCAATAGTCAGAATGTACATTATACTCATGGTTTTAATCAAATAAATTCTGACGGAGTAGCCCAGCCATCTCATAAACCTTGGGCCAATAGGGTCCTTTAACGAACGCTAAAAATAAAAGAGCTCATACAGGAACCCTCCAGAAGGACGAACATAGCTAAAACTACAATGAATATCCGAAGCACTCTTTCAAAGTGTTACATTTTTATTATGTACGACTATGTACATATATCCCTGTAAAATGAGGGCATAAAATCCTATCACACCCTAGTGGTATCATCTGAAAATGTGGTACCTTGTACTATACTGCTTGTCAACGTCGTCATACGTACTTATGTATGTATCGTTGGGAGAGACTACAACAAAACTTTGTTGTATGTTGTGACACGAAACTGTTTCCGTTGGATTTTTTCGAATCTGAAGTTCTCAAATATGAGTACATACAATATTGAAGTTTATGTTTGGCATGGTTGACAATCCTTAGCATAACCAGAACACGCAATCCCATTTAAAGCATGTACTCATACGTTTGCCAAACAACCAACGAGCCAGCCAACCAGCCAGTCAACCATCATGTGTCCGCCACAGTACTTTAAGTTGTCGCTTCAGTCTCATTTGTAAGTGGGGAACACAAAAAGAGTTGGGGAAAAGAAGTAGTCTGTACTTATTTGGTCATTAAGACTAAATTTTTTCTTTCTTCACTTCTTCAACTTCGATATTGAAATTATTAATTATGAGTTACATTATTGATTTCGGTGGAGAGTTGGACAGTTGGGTCTCTTACAGTCCGTCTGGTGTGCGTTTAGTACGACACAACGTGTGTGGATATTTAATAATTTAAAGTATGATATTCTTTGAAGTGTTCATAATTTATTATATGTTGTAAACACTGCGAGAAATAAGTAAGTGGTAGAAAAAATTTTGACAAAAGTCTATGAAAACCTTAAACATGAATAACCTTAAATTGTGAATAACGATTGTAAACGGCATTGAAATGGGCATGCCAAAACGCCCACTTTTCACTTGACTTGTAGGTGCTATAAAAGCACTACACTTATTTTAAGTATTTGTAGGCATTGATATTAAAGTTATAAGTTGTTAACTATTGGTGCAAAATGGTTCATTTGTGTGGAAGGAACCAAAAGGCTCGTTGCAACTTCGCCCATTTTCTCGATGTCATAGCGACTAATAAACTAATACAATGTGTGGGATTCGAATGAGTTGTATAGAAGGTGTAAAAGACTCAATTTTTTTCCTAAATTGTAACCCTTTGTGGGCTAGGTACTAGAAGGAGAGTTTTAATATGGTCCAACTTCTTCGAAGTTGTCCTCGGATGGAAAAAAAATATTACTACATACCAAATTTGAAGTGCATCGGTTACTACCTAAACAGTCATAGAAAAATAACTTTTGAAACGAGAAGAATGGATCTGTACCGGTCTTGGAGCACCAGAACAACTTAATTTTCATTCCATAGTAAAAAAGATATTTTTCTTTACATTTTGTTAAATATTAGTTTTTGGAAAAAATTAAATATATTAAATATTGATCGTATCGATTAAAAAAATCATATAACAAAAAATCAACCAAAATAACTAATACCAATGAAAACAAACACTTACATAGCCGTACAGTACAATTTCTTTGTAATATCTACTACTAAGTGCAAAATTGGCGTAGTTTTCAAACCCATTCCCACACAATTTGTTGACATATTCATACGAAAATTATTTAACAATATTTTCTGTAGCAATTATCTAAATATTTTCATACTTTGTATATAAGATAACGTTCGGACGATTTTTTTGATCTACCCTTCTGGCATCTCCCACAGAAATCACCATATTCCTTTACTCCGGGTCGATTTGTGGGGAGGCAAAAAAAGTCGCCATTGCTCAGTGAAAATCGTATTCTAGGATTCAAAATAAGAAACTTTGCCGAAGGAACCATACCTCTAAAACGAATTCTGATGTCCCGGAATTTGGGTCGAACTTTTGGGTAGGGGCAAATTTTGAAAAACCCCAACTTTGACCCATTTAGAGTGCTCCAATCGAGTCCAAATGTATGACCGACGCCCACTAACTTTGGAGGCTCGAACCAACCGTCCCACCCACCCACACCCCCTGCAACCCCCTGGGGGTTCCATACATTTGGACTCGATTGGAGCACTCTAAATTGGTCAAAGTGGGATTTTTTCCGGGACATCAGAATTCGTTTTAGAGGTATGGTTCCTTCGGCAAAGATTCTTATTTTGATCCCTAGAATACGATTTTCACTGAGCAATGGGCGATTTTTAAATCGACCCGCCCTAATGTACATCCCGGTTTGGTAATTAAGCGGTATACTCGTAAAAGTTTTATTTTCTGGCACATCTTTATAAAATTTAGCGCAGGGAAGTAATACACACAGCAAAAAAAAAACGTTTAGAGGTCGTTTATCGCAAATATACGTAGTATGTTCAAAAAAATTTGCGAATTTTGTATTTTTTCAAAAAGTATTTATTTATTCATGAATATCTATTTTGTCCCCTTCAAAGTAATTCCCCTCGGATATAATACACTTCTGCCAAAAGTTTTTTCCAATCCTCGAAGCACTTCAAATAATAATTTTTGTGATCTCGATGCCGTCTTTATCTCCTCAATCGTGGCGTAGCGTCGTCCTTTCATGGGCCTTTTCAGTTTTGGGAACAAAAAATAGTCACGGGGGCTAGGTCAGGGGAATACGGTGGCTGCGGCACCATTACTGTGTTGTTTTTGGCCAAATATTCGTGCACAAGCAACGATATGTGTGCAAGGGCGTTATCATGGTGCAAAAGCCAGTTTTTGTTCTTCCACAAATCCGGGCGTTTTTGGCGGATTGCTTCGCGCAATTTGCGCATAACTTGCAGGTAATATTCTTTATTGACCGTACTACCCTGCGGCAAGAACTCATAATGCACCACGCCCCTTCAATCAAAGAAAACTGTGAAAACCGGGCGTTCGGCACGCTGTTCGTCCTTCGCATCTTCTCGGCCCTCTAAGAACATTTTGTACCACCCATAAACGTTGCTTTGGTCCAAGGTAGCATCACCATATGCCACAGACAACATTCGGAATGCGTCAGCGCACTTTATTTTGTTTTTCACACAAAATTTGATGCAGATTCTTTGATCCATTTTCTGAAATAGATAAAAATCTAAGACAATTTTCAGTTAATGGAAACGTTTATCGTAAACGTTGTTGATGTAACAGTTCTGTTGTTGGCGAAAGTTCTTTCTGAAGAATTTAAAAGATATTAAAACCAACTATGGGTCAAATTGGATGTTGGAAGGCGGAGAAATTGTGCCACCTCAGTTGGACGTGCCCACAAATCTATCGGTCGTATGGAAGTGGGATTGGATGGATAGTTGAATAGGTGCAACGTGTCATAAGGGCTTTGTAGGCAGGAAGGGTACCTGTTGAGAGTGCCCGGACCAATGCGATCTCTGTAGCAGTTGAGAACGTTGCTCCAGCTTTTAGCTGTGCCAGGATTGACCGGGTTTGCCTTGGAAGATGCCGCTCAGTTTCCGAAATTGCAGGAGGATTTTGATTAACGATTTTCTTGCATCTATAGCCGTTAATGTTTTCGGAGACCGCCAATTGATATATGGATTTCAGGGCATTCGATATTGACAATTTGTTGACGTCCGATGGAATCACGTTTTGGATGTCCTCACGGTAGAACCTGAAGTCCTTACGGATGTGTCGAGGAAGTGGATCTGCCATTAGGATCAGATGGTTAGGATGACTTAGCGGGTGACTTGCCAGCAGGAACTGTCTAGTTAGCAACACATTATGTTGCCTGAATGACAGCATCCTGGTCTCCTCGTGGAGGTGATCCACATTCGTCAACCAGTAGCAATTCGGCCAGTAGCATTGTTCTGCGTCGTTTGCAAATTTTCATTCTCCATTGCGTGTCGCTAAGGAATTAGGTTCATACTGGAGCGGCATAATTAAGGATAGAGCGACCATATGTATATATGTACATCCTAATATGGCATATATGCGGTGTAGAGCCATATTTGCCTGAAATCTTTACAAAATTTTATACAGAAAAATTGTTTGTTCTCTCAATAAACACTGCCAAATTTGAAGAAAATCGGTTCAACTCTATATGGTCGTCATATACGAGGTCTGTTCGATAGCAAAGGTGAAACTTAATTTTTCTCAAAAAATATTAATTTATCAATCTCTATTTCCCCCCTTCAAAGTATTCCCCCTCAGATATAATACACTTGTGCCAACGCTTTTTCAATCATCGAGTCTGTAATCGAAGAAAACAGTTAGCAAAACCTTGACATTTGATCGAACTTGGCGTACTTTTTTTGGTATTGGCTCTCTTTGGCTTTTCCAATGGGACGATTGGACTTTGGTTTCGATGTCATAACTATATACCCATGAATCGTCACAAGTTATGACCCTTTTAATGAAATCTGGATCGTCGTTAACGTCATTCAACATTTCCTGAGCAATACCCATGGGACGGTTATTTTGTTAAATTTCTGAGTATTCCAAGTCATCATTAGTAATCAATCCTCCAAGTAATTTATATTGATCCAAGATTATACGATTTCAATTATTATTATATATTATTTTTATGAACATTAAAAATTTCTAAAAATTTATCTTTGAATTACTGAAAAATTTAACACATTTTATGTATTTTCTGAAGATTTAAATGCATATACATAAATATTTGTTTCGGAAATAATAGTCCCAAATGAAAACATATTGGGATGTAAACAAAGATTTGTGTAGAACAACATCTTTCCAAATACATATTTTTGTATGTACCAGATATTATATGTTTACAGTGCACCCTAAACATGTATATCTTTCAAGCCGAAAATGTTTGGGACATTATACTACAAAAGCGATTATTTTTAAGCGTGCATATGCCACTCTCAACATTTCAAGTGCTTTTGTGAATTTAATCCCATTTTTTACACAAAATTCGACGCAAATTGTTTGAACAATTTTTTTATACAGCAGAAAATCGCCGAAAAAGCAAAAAACATCAAAAACAAAACACAATTATGCCAACATACTAAAGAAAAACGCTAATCGAATGCAACTAGCCCGAGAAATTTCAAAATTCAGCTTTTCTATTGAACAGACCTTATATCAGATATTCCAATTTTACATATAAGGGCTACAGATTCCGCATCCGAACAAAATTTAAATTTAATCAGATAACAGTTACTTCAACCAAGACTTTACTTGGAAAATTTTAAGAATATCGGTTCTGATTTAAACTGGAATATTTATTTAAGATTATTTTTTGTGGGACTATGGCGCATATCTACAGGGGCAAACCCGCAATTGTTGACGCACTGGAAGCCAATTTGAAGAATTTATTCATGAGGTACCAATTCATGTTTATTAATTCGAAAAATCCTTATTACAATGGTTAAATACGCTTATACACGCTGAAAAAAAATCGCTTCTGTAGTATATTGTCCCAAGCATATTCAGCTTGAAAAATATATACATTTAGGGTACATTAGAAATATATAATAATTGGAACACACAAGTATTATATATTTGGTGCCGGTTAATTGGCGGTGTAGATCGTGCGATTTAACGCCTTTAGATTATTTTTTGTGGGACTATGTTAAGGCGCATATCTACAGGGACAAGCCCGCAATGGTTGACGCACTCAAAGCCAATTTGAAGAATTTATTCATGAGATACAAATTCATGTTTATTAATTCGAAAAATCCTTATTACAATACACGCTGAAAAAAATCGCTTCTGTAGTATATTGTCCCAAGCATATTCTGCTTGAAACATATATATGTTTAGGGTACATTAGAAATATATAATAAGTGGAACACACAAATATTATATATTTGGGAAGATGCTATTCTAAGAAAATCCTTGTTTCCGTCCTAATATATTTTCATTTGGGCTATTATTTCCGAAACAAAGATTTATTTGCATTAAAAAATTCTGAAAATATATGGATATTTTCAGAACTTTTGAATGCAAAGTTTAACGTTTTTCAGTAATTTAGTTACAAATTTTAAATGTTAGTAAAATTTATTTATTTGTTTTAGGTTTTTCAGTAATTCAAAGTCCAGTTTTAAGAATTTGTTAATGTTCCCAAAAAACCTTGGTTATTTTAATTGTATTATCTTGAATAACGATAAATTGCTTGATGAATTGACAACAAGTGACGACTTGGAATGTTTAGAAAATAAAAATGGGTCCTTTGAACAAAAGTCAATGCGACAAATGCTATTTTAAATTGTAAGATATAATTCGAAATCCGAGAAAAATTAAAAATAAAAATCGAAAAAGTTTGCAAAATTTTGAAAATCTTTATAAATAAAATATTTTTGGGGAAATTCGTAAATAAAATATGTATTTGTATCCCAAATATATCTTGTTGTAATATATGAACATATGTGCTCCAAATAAAGTTTCTTGATTTTCAAATAAAATTTATTTGTTAATAAATATATAATATTTAAAATTTTCTGTTCCAAATATGTTTTCTTTGAATTCAAACATATCAAAAAAGACGATGTTGCCCCGTGTTGCTAACATTTTTCATTCTTACGAAATAACTGACATACATTAGGTATCTTATAAGTTATACAGGGTGGGCCTAAAGAAACCAAGGGGTGTAAAAGTTTAATATTTTTTCCTTTATTAATTTTTTTTATTTTTTCTTTCAGATTATATAGACAACACTTGGAGAATTTATAATGGAGAGGTTCACAATTGAACAGAGAACCAGAACAATAGAATTTTATTATTTAAACCAGAGATCAATTATTTTAACGCAAAGAGCATATCGTCGACATTTTAACGTCAGAATTTCGCCATCTGAAGCAATGATTCGTTGCTTAGTTGATCGTCATCACCAACATGGCAGCGTAAGAGATTTGCCTCGAACCGGTAGACCACGTGTAAGTCGCACTGCGGAAAATATTGAACGAGTACAGCAAAGTGTTAACGAAGCACCAGAAACATCTGTCAGAAGGCGTTCTGCTCAGCTAGAAATGTCTCGTACGTCACTACGGCGCATTTTAAAAAAATATTTACAGTTATACCCATATAAGGTCCAATTGGTGCAAGAATTAAAACACACAGATCATCGACAACGTCTACATTTTGCAGTTGAATGAAATCAACTTTATTAAAAATTTGATTATGAGTGATGAAGCTCATTTTCATTTCAATGGCTTTGTTAATAAGCAGAACTGTAGGTTCTGGGGTTCTAAAAATCCAAGAGCCATTCATCAACGCCAATTGCACCCCATCAGGTGTACAGTATGGTGTGGGATCACATCTGAAAATGTCATTGGGCCTTACTTCTTCGAGAATGAAGATGGAAGTGATGTAACCGTAAATGGAGAGCGGTATCGGATTATGATAGAAAATTTTTTACGTCCTGCTCTTGAAAACAGACCTGGTATGTGGTTTCAGCAGGACGGAGCCACTGCCCATACTGTCCGAGACACAATGGCACTTTTAAGTCAAATTTTTGGAGAGCGAATAATTTCCAGAAATTCGGAAATTATTTGGCCAGCGCGATCGCCAGATTTGACAGCACACGACTATTTTCTTTGGGGTTATTTGAAGGAGCGAGTGTATGTAAACAAGCCAGAGACAATCCTCGAACTCAAGGCAAACATTGTTGCAGAAATTCGAACGCTACAGCCACAAGTTTTGAAAGGTGTTATGGAAAATGCTCTAAAAAGAGCCCATTAGTGCGAAGCTGAAAACGGTGGTCATTTATGAGACATTTTTTTTCATACTTAGTGTAAAATAATTTGCCTTTTGTATATAATGTCTCATAAATGACCATCTGGAAGAAAAAATAAAAAAAATTAATAAACGAAAAAGTTATTTAACTTTTACACCCCTTGGTTTCTTTAGGCCTTGGTTTCTTTAAATTATGTATTTCTATATTTCACTTATATTAGTTACAATGTGGCGTTCGGTAGCTCCGTGGTTAGTGCATTAGACTTAGACCCCGAAGGTGCTGGGTTCAATTCCCAGCCAGGGCACTGGCAAAATTTAACATCAACATTTCATGCTTTCGAGGTCGCACAACCAGTACAACAACATCTTATCACCCAATTCAACAGGGAAGCTAAAAATAGGCGTAACACCGTGACGACTATTAAAAGAAATGCAGCGCTTATAGTGAAGAATAGAAACAGTAATACTAAAATTACATCCATTCCCTGAAATTAACATACGAATGCTAATTAACAACCGGACAACACTGAGTAGATGAAACAACATAAGGTACCCATTGAGTAGAAGAAACAACATAAGGTTCCCGTCATAATCGGATAACCTGAACCGGAACGAAGTCTGTAATAGAAATAGACTTAAGTATTATCAACTCAGCTCAGAGTCTCCAAGCTGCTACAACAACAACTAGTTACAATGCTTTGTTTATATATTTATTATTTTCCTAAAAAAAATCGAATTACAAAAAGGGAATTACTCATTTTTTTGAGTAATTTATAACTTAAAAATAACACTTAATATTAATATATACAATATATATATATATATATATATATTGGGGGGGGGGGGGTGCAAAATCAGTCCCGATTATTGGCGCGTACTATATACGATGTCGTCCAAATCGTAGCTACCTATCCGACGATGATAGAATAGTAGTGGGTCGCCACAGTATAGCTCGCCGTCTCTATTCAGAGTTAAAAGACCAGCAGGAGGCTGGTAGTTTAACTCGGTTAGCCTTTCTAGAGTGGTGTCTAAATTTATGCATGTTCTCATCAAATCATTACCAATGGAGGAAGAGCTCTCAAGATGCCGAATAGCTGTTTTGGTTAAAAACACGCCTATACGATCGAAGTCAATCGCGCCATAGACAAACCGATTCGAAGGTCGCCGTACCGTAACGTCGTCCGCGTTGGTGTTTCGAAAATCGAGGGATATCACGAGTGTTCGTTGTTCCCATCCCCTAAGCCTTTCCATTTGACTTGAAGAGATTCCAAACCAGGACGGAAAAGCATAGGCCATGATGGATCTGATGATCTGTTTATAGATCAAAAGTTTGACGTCATTATCCTCCGCCTTGCCTCAGAAAGGAGACTTAAAGGGAAAATAATCGATTGACTTTTGCTAAAATGTGATCCATATGTCCATCGAAATCCATACTGGCTGACGTCCAAATTATGTCATTTCCTATGCTAATGCCAGGAATATATTGTTTCGCATTAGAATAAAGGAGCTTGCGCTTGATATATTCAATCTGAGTCTCTATCTGTCGAAATAGTTCGATAACTCCAAAAGATAAGAATTTATCCAAGAGTTTACAGTTGAAGCTACTGGCCCGGAAGAGGCAATGAGTACATCATCAGCGTAGAACAGAAGAAAGTCACCAGAATGTGGTTGCGGAATGTCACACAGAAGAATATTGTAGAGTACTGGACCGAGGAGAGAGCCCTGCAGAACTCCTGCCACAACATTCTTTCTCTCAGAGAGATCGTTGCCGACCTTAACTCTGTATGATCGATCTTTTAGAAAAATTCGCTAACATCCGACAAGTGTTGCCACCAAAGCCGCAGGTCAACATCTTAAATAAGATACCGGCGTGTCATGCAGTATCAAACGCCCTGAAAAAATCAAGACTAACTGCAGTGGTAACGTGCCGCTTATTCAAGGCCCTGGCTACATGGTCGAATAGCAATGAGAGTGCGTGAGAAGTGAAATGGCCCTTGCAAAACCCGAATTGGTTGTCCGCAAGTATTCCCACATCTTCTATCGTGTCCCTTATTCTGCGCAACAGGAAGTGCTCCAGAAGTTTGCCAAACGCTGAAAGTAGGGATATTGGTCGATAGTTGCTGCTTTGCTTGGGATCAGAACCACGTTTTGGGATTGGAATCGTGCGTGATTTCTTCCAAGCCCTGGGGAAAAATCCCAAGTTTAAGCCATGATTAAATATTATGGACGGGAATGTCTAAATCATTATATTGGTCCTTTTTAAGACAATATCAGGAATTCCGTCAACTACGGTTGATCGGCCTTTGTGTTTACCTCTCAAGGCCTCTCGACCTCTTGAGGTGTCACAAAGCCAAGATTTCGCCAGATCGTTCCCCCGAAGATGCGTATTGGGCCCAAGTCGTTCAGTTCGGAGACTTCACTATCAATGAAGTCATTGAATGTGTTGTCTTTAGTCTCAGCGAAAAGATTCCCTTTGCCCATATCATCGGATATGAGAATGTCATTAGCGTTAAGCAAGGCGGAGATATGTGGTCAGGTTTTTAGCCCGGCTGCACCTTTTACCCAGCGTATGAACCATTTAAAGCGCAGACGCGGCCAGCATTTAGATGAAATCATTTTTAAACATTGAATTATATAGACCGTTCTGTCGACTCAAATAAAGAATTCATACATTTTTTCTAAATTTTATGTTCTTGTTTTAAATCAAATCCGAAATCTCTTAACAAATCACTCTTTATATAGCTCCGATTTTGCATCTAAGGCTATATAATCCGCATTTTTGAACAGAACTTCATAAAATTTAGAAAAGAACAGTTTTTCGAACAGAGAAAGGACATTGCCGCATTTCAAGAAAATCGCTTCAGAATTACCTTTAGCCCCATTATTTACTTATATTCCCGGTTTAGAATCTAAGCGCTGTAAAATATTTCAATTATTTCTAGTTATTCTGTTCCGACTTCAGCCCTTCCTTATTGGTTTCACTCTGAAATCAATAAAATTGTCTTCTAAACATATGTTCGCTTACACGTTTAACCCCAAAATAGTTTTAGTAACCGTCATGAATAATGAATAGCTCTGGAATGTCTAATGAGTTGCTGCATAATACTGCACCAATTCATTTCATATAATGTCTTCACTGAGATATTTTTATCAGATACCACCATCACCAACAATACATCCCAATCATTCATCGACAAATGTTCCCACACTTTGCAATGAGTAACCAAGGAAAAAATCTGCATCTAACCTACAATTGAACCGTTTTTGATGTTTCTCTTTTTCTACAATCTCTAAAGAAAAATCATTTCATAAATAACTCACAATAATGAGCCCCCAAGAACTAATAATTTATCAATGAATCCTTGAGATTAGCCAGAAGCAAAGTCATTCATGTATGAGCCATGGCCATGATCATAGCCACGGCAGCGGTAAGCAATGCAAACATTTATTACAAAATAACGCATCGGACATTATCGGACAAATTAAAAATCCTTAAAGCGTACCCCATAATAACAGATATTGATTTTTAGTGCAGATTGGGGATTGGTGGCTCTGGTTTCGGGCTCTGGCCAATGAAACCAAGACCGCCTTACTGCATCCACGGCGTGGTCATCCAATTGCAATTGCCGCCAGACAGCCAAGCATGCCATATGGATGTGTGGTGCTTGCCGCATATATCCTCAATTCATAGCATACTCGTATTCTTAGAATTTCGTGATGATCACTCTGAAAAGTTCACTCAAAAGAAAGTCAAAAAGTCAATTCATAATGTTAGAGAGCGAGAGACTAAAATTATAAACGTTCAGATGGTGTAACGAAATCGGTTATACGAGTACCCAAGAGCAGAGAGTCTATAATTTTCAATGGAAATCCATCAATGCTGCCAGATTGTGGCTATGTCAAAGTGTTTACTCATATATATTCCGTGATTGCCACAAATGGCAACAATTTCGCTCAATCCATTGGTCATCCACAAAAAAACTGGCGAGGAGAAGCGTTAAAGCCGTAGATCAATCCTTGGTTAAGTGAGCAACTCCCTTTTTATTAATTGTAATTACTTAAATGAATGGCTTCTGGTCTTTCAACATTTGCGTATGCTGAGAATTTTTACTTGTTTTTATTCGTCTTGCCTTTTTGTTCCGTTTTGTTTTCTCGGGGAAAATGAAAAAAATGGGGTGACCGCATATTAAATGTCAGAGCGGATTTCATTGAAATTTTTGTTCTTTATTTGATCGTTGTTGTTTAAAAACAAAAAGTGGGCGAGACAAATGGGCTTTATTTAAAACTTTAATATTTCAGAAACTATTGTTCGTATAGCATAGCTGGTTGATACGTAAGTAACTAGAGATAATATCAAAAATATCACTAAATACGGATAGGGTTAGGGGCAGAGAACGAAACCAGTCAGGTTTTCGCCGATAAGGTCGGCTAAAACTGGCTTAAAATCGCCGCCAGTAGGCACATAACGGCTTAACACCCCCTCTCAGTTGTTCTGGGGCTAAGATATCGCAATTTATATTTAAGTTTTTTAATATTGTAGGTCATTACTCCCACATGCTAGGGCAACAGCAAAATTTTCTGAGAATTTGAGAAAGATCTAATTTTGGACCTGTGACACTTGAGGAAGAATTACCCAAATACTCTATTACAGCCAACGAGTCAACATATACGAGTATGTATATATTTTCAGTACAGTACGATTTTCAGTACAGTGCATATTCATTTCTGCCATATCTGGTATAATTCCCATTCACTTTGTGTAGTGGCCCATATAAGTGTTCCACCTTTTGCCATCACTCAGCAGCGAGCCAACACCCCGATCGTGACGAAATTGCAATACGAAGTAACGCGCCGCGAACTGCCAGCTCGACTTCGGAAGTCTTGTAGCTGGAAATTTTGGCTAAAGTGCATTTTACGTCCACAACCCCGAACCGTTTTTTTTTTCTTAAAAATACCATATTTTTTATTTATATTAAAAGCCCCATGTCATTTCACACTTAAAACATCAAAAAAATTAGTACTTATTCCATTTATTCACTAAATACTACAATTTCAATTTAAACAAGGGGGTGCCCAATTTTCATTTTGTCATTAAATAAAATAATATGTATATTGACTGTATATATTTTAAATATGGTCCAGGACACCTAATTAATGGTATCATAGGGTCCTTTTGGGACAACTCTGCATTATTTTTCCCATATTTTGGTTCTCCTCGTCATTTCCTTTCGTTTGAGTATAATATTGACTATGTGGGGGACCGGGTCCATTTTTGGGGGTTTTGGGGCCCCCAGGACCCTACAGAGCAAACTTTTCTAATTGTTTTTCCACTTTTAGGTTCTCCTCGCCATTTCCTTTCGTTTGGGTATAATATTGTCTATGTGGGGGACCGGGTCCCCAATTTTCGACAAAATTTTCGTGATTTGGGGGTCATTTAGGGGGGGTGTGCAAAATTTCAAAAAAATCGGGGTTGTGGACGTAAAGTGCACTTTTGCCCGAGTTTCGAAATCACCAAAAACATGGGTTGATGATCGTGTTCGTTCTATTGACGCACAAAAACATCGCATGTACGAAACTTTTCGTCACCACTACGAAGATATATTGACGAAACTGTTTCGTCGTGGTGACGAACGGTTTTTCTATCAGTGTATAGAGTCCTGTGAAAAGTGGGCTTTATAGGCACGCCCATTTTGTTACCTCCCACACAAATGGACCATTTTGCAGCAAAAGTTTGCAACTTAAAAACAGTGCACATAAATACTTGAAATTTTGCCTCGTGTAATACTTCTATAGTCCAGTAAAAAATGGGCGTCATTGGTGGTTCAGATATGCTATTTAATGCGATTACTTTGTCTCACATGTTCTTTAAAATTATGAAATAATATTTAGAAAATATTCCCTAAATTAATATTTTCTTGCAAATTTCACGAAATGTGCAATTGCAATAAATTTTTAGTGGAAGTCACATTTGTATAGAAAATTCTAGCAATATCTAATTGAAATCGAATTTTTACAGTAAATTTTGTCAAAAGTGGTAATTTAAAAAATTTCGTCAAAATTGCATTTTTGGAGAAAATGTACTGATTTTTCCGAAAATGTTGTCGAAATTTCATATTTCTAAAAATTTTGTCAAAATTAGCATCTGTAAGAAAAATTTGACAATTTCGTCAGAATTTGTCGAAAATATTTTTTTAATAAAATTTCCTAAATATCTAATTTTTCTAGAAAATTTCGTTGAATTTTCATATTTATATTAATTTCTTCGAAATTTACTTTTTACTCGGGACAAGAGCCATTAATCTGGAGTCATCGTCCTCTTTAGTGGAACTTAAATTTTTATAGAAAATTTCAGCAAAATCTAATAGAAACCGAAAATTTAAAAAAGTATTTGTAAAAAAATTCTTTAAAATTGCATTTTTCTAGAAAATTTTGTCAAAATTAGATTTTTTGAAAATATCGGGTTTCCTAGAAATTTATTTCAAATTCCAATTTTTCTAGAAAATTTCATTGAATTGCATATTTCCAGAAATTTCTTGAACTGCATATTTCTTGAAAATTTCTTTAAAACTTCATTTTTCTAGAAAATTTCGTTGAAATAACATTTTTTTCGAAATTGAATTTTTCCAGAAAATTTCATTCATCCTTCATTAGAGTCGAGACCTAATGAAGGACACACAGTCCTAAAACGGATTTCCGCCGAACATAGTTAGGGTCTTAGGTCACTCCTTCGATGTGTTACGCTTTCGGACCGTAGCAAAATTGGGGGCTTCACTAAATTGGGGGCTTTAAAAATCGCCTATTTGCGACGACAATCAATTCTAATTTTGAAATTTTTATACAAAAATTCGAAGACGATTTGTCCGTCCCTCTGTCTGTTGTAATCAGGCTACAATTTAAAATAAAAAGGCTAGATGACTTTGACTTTGGTACAAAAACATTTTACAGTTGAGATTAAAAATGGGATATATTGGTCGAATTTTTATATTTCAATTAATAGCCGCAATATGGTCACCCCAAAACTAATTGAAATTGAATGGAAACCTTACTTAACCAAACGGTTTCTTGGTCAGACAACAGCATCACAACAACAGCAAACACACAAATGTACATTCGAACCTACACGCAGAACCTCCTAATATGAGCGGAGTACACAAATTGGTCATCAATGATGTCCCACCATACTCGTAATATCTTCAAGATGTACAAGAAGTTAAACATTAAATCACTTCCACATTCATATGGGAGGAATATGTCCATGGGACAGCATCCGCGTCAGACTCAGAACGAACGATGGAACGACCGAACATCGGCAGCATCACAACTTGGAGAAATGAAAAATTTTCTCAGGCTTTGGCCAAAGAGGATACTCATCCGTACGTACCTACAATGGCAGACTATTCGGTTTTGGTCTTTGGTCTCGGCCAGGAAATGCAACAACATTACTCGTAGTGTGGTGGCATATCATTAAGTGGCAGTTACAGTCGTCGACGTCTCCGACGTCATAGTCATCATCCAATGCAAGTTTTTCCACATGATTGGGCCAGGAAGGTGGATATGAGCCTCCCGTGTGTGTGAGAATGTGTGCCCGACCAACCGACCACATGAGAGTTAAGATTATTATGACGTCTTACGATGTTTTTGTGCTGTTTATTTTCATCCCAGCCACACCACAGTAAAGTAGGGAAAAAATAAGCTAAGCAAAAAGTCATTGGAGTAGTCAAGTGTGAGTACGACGACGACGACTATACCACAAAATCCGAAAATAACAACAGAAACAAAAAACTTACAATTGTCTAATGAATATTTCTTCCTTTCGCCGTAAAGAATATACAAAACCGAAAGATGATCCAACATCGGTTTATTGCTACCAAATGCGAGGGAGTGTTGGGAAGTTATGGTCAATTTGTCCGCCTTGAATTTGCAATTAAATATATTTTACAAAAATAAATGTTCGAGATAGATCTTTTGGGTCAACAATAGTTGTTTAATATAAAATTAAAAATATTTATCTTAAAAACTAATGTTTTTGTTAGATATTTGAAAAAAGACAACACCATCTTTAAATCAGCGAAATTGTTTGTCTTTTATTCAAATGAAATTTTCAGTGAAATAATGAAAATTTACTTGATGTCAACGAAATTATTTTTGATTCAAAGAAATTATTTTTGCTTTAATGTTTCGTTGTTCATAATGTTTTGTACATGTTGAATTTGAAGATATTTCCTTGAATAATTGAAAATAACGTTGATCTAAGGACAAAAGTTTTCAAGTTAAGTAAACATTTCAATAATTATATATATTTTCATGTCATACTTTCCATACAGTCCAAATGCCTTCAATTTTCGGTACGATATTTTCATATCATTGCATTTAAAACTATATTGTCTTAGAAATAATGCCATTATCCTTCATAAACTTATACCATAACTGATTTTTTTTTAATTTTTTTTATTTCGGTCTGAACTGTCCGATAGTCATACAACGATCCTGGATATACAAACTCTTGAAGGAGCTTCTGTGGTCAAGTGGTTGAAACTCGAAAATCAGAGTAGCATACACTGAAAAAATGTTAAAGACGGCGGCAATAATTTCAACCAATGATAAGTTGGCTTTAAAGTTAGTACTACTTTCCTACATAAATTAAAAATAATCTACTAAATTTTAAGAAACTCGGCACCGAATTAACGTTAAAATCTGTTTTTTTTATAAAAGTTACCAAATATTACATTTAGATTTTTTTGATAATTGTTATTTTTTTGGAATAAGCCATCAAAGCGTTACGCGGCAAAGCCATTGCAACACAGAAAGAAAAAAAATGAGTAATCCGTACCTCAATCAAGTCGTAGCGGTGTCAAAAGTATGGTAAGTACGGTTTGCCTTAAACTAAGTACAAAATACTTGAATCAAGTAAGTAATCTTAGTGCTCATTAAGCCTGATTAGGCTTGATTTTATGTCAAAATATTCTTATTTCAAGCATAAAGCGATTGAGAATTTTATGGGATTCATTTGAGTGCAAAACGGGCTTCAATGAAAACAATTTTGATTGAATTAAGACTGCCCAATACTTGATTTAAGCCTGATAAAACTTGATTTAAGCCTGATCAGTTCTTGATTTAATCCTAACCAATACATGATTTAAACCTGATCATACTTGATTTATTGTGCTTTGGTTCGTTTTATACCCATATACCACTTATATTAATTATACCATTATATTGCAAGAAAAAACATTTTTTTTAAATGGTATGTCAAAATACAATTGCTTGACAGCAAAAGTTTTATTTGATTTAAATATCAAACTTATAAGGAATAGCATAGACGAAACGAGCAAGAATTATTAACAACTTCAATATACTAAAATAAACACAAAACCCTGCCAAGTAATATTCATATTATATAGGGTGATCCATTTCGACGTTCCCTACTTTTTTAAAGAAAAAACACAGAAAATTTAAATTGAATGGGGAATGTTTATTATCATTTGAAAGAACATTCTTTGGCATTTATTTTTTGAAGATTATGTCTTTCAAATGTTGGCCGCGGCTACGTCTCAGATGGTCCATCCGTTGAGTCGAATTTTCGATGACTCGGATATGTTGACCATTAGTTGAGTGAAGTGCACGAAACACATTCCTCACAAAACGTGAATTTTCATAATAAATTTGAACGATTTGTAAACGTTGAAATGCCAAACAATACTTAACAAAAATAACATGACAGCATGACACGACTCACACGTGATCTGTCAAGAAAAGGCTATTGAAAAAAGTATCTCTACTTGGATCACCCGTTATATATGCATGAACGAGAAACGCATTGGATATGGTTACGAACAAATGCTTAAACATATATGTACATTTCGACGATTTATATGCGTGTGTGTCTGATGTAGCAATATCAACAAGTTAAGTGAGATTGGTTGAGAGGGTAATTTTATTGTGCTCTATTATTGTTCTGCCTTTAAGAGATTAAAGTACGCTTTTTTTCTTTACTTGATTTCAAGCATTATATATGGGTTTTCACTTTTGAAGCTTTTATTCTTTGAAATTTGACAAGTAGAAACTACGCCATTACTAAAAATGGAACGATACACGATCATCGAATGATACAAAACGATCAAAAACGATCGAGCAAAAAAACGATACGAACGATACAAAATCATCTTGACTGATGAGGCCCATTTCCACCTCGGTGGCTACGTCAACAAGCAAAATTGTCGCATCTGGGGATCGGAAAACCCAAGAGGTATTGCCCAGCAAAATCTTGGTAAGTGCTTGTCATTATTCCCTGCATTACCAAATAATGACATCTCGTTATTCGTTGCATTACTTTCGGCTTATTAATAATGACTTACCAATAACAACAGAAATAAGTGATTTTTTGCTATCAAAATCATTTTGGCAATTTTTGATATAATGCAATTTTGGCCATATGTATGTATGTAGGTTATTGTACAAGATTTATTTATTTTTCAACATATTTGCATGTTGCAGATTTGAATAAAAATACCATAAATATTTATGTACTCGTATATCGTATAATGTTAGACCGTTGAAGAATTTTTTACATGGGGGTTTCGGTTCAGAGATTCGAATCTGGCATGATGAAATTGTTTGTTTCAAGAAAAATTTGAAAATATAAGCACATATTTATGTGGTATGTCTATGCAACAAATAAGTACTTATTATGCTACTTTATTGTATGCTTTTGGGAAGTACTTTCCTCCAATGACATCCCCATGTTAAAATAATGAAAAAAGTGGCTAAATAATAAGTACTTACCATTATCGAACTTTGCTTACTCGTCGGATTATTTGGTAATGAGAAATTTTGCTGGGTGTTGAGAAGCCTCTCCATCCTCAACGTTTGACTGTTTGGTGCGGTTTATGGTCCGGCGGGGTCATTGGACCTTACTTTTTCGAAAATGAGTTTGAATCAACAGTAACGTGAATGGATTGCGCTATCGAGGGATGATTAATGCTTTTTGTGGTCGGAGTTGGATGGTATTGATCTGGACAACGTTTACTTTCTTTTACGTGCCACACAAGCAACGAAACCATTGCTCTGTTATGGGAAAGGTTTCCGGACCGTGTTATCTCTCGAAGAGGTGATCACAATTGACCACCGAGATCTTGTAATTTAACATCTTGCGACTTCTTCCTTTGGTGCCACGTGAAAGATAGGGTCTACGCCAACAGCCCAGCGTCGATAGAATTCGTGAGGCAATCGAGGACATAGGGAAGGCTTGTTGGGAAACCCTTTACTTAAATCGTTGCATATCAGGCCCGTGCGCAGGGGGGTTTAGGGGTAAAAAGTTGTACACCTTAGAAATCGCAAATCGTACATTTGTGACTTTAACATTCAGAAAACTGTACACTTCAGAAAATTGCTGTAACAGATTTGTAGTAGATGATGACAAATATCGTTTACGGAAAATAGTATAATTTATCTTACAGAAAAATGTATATGTGGATTCCGTTACGAAGTTCATCCTATGAATATGTTTTATAAAAATTAAATAATAATAATAAAATTATTCAATATTGCAGATTTCATTGTGTATGCCCAAGTGCATTATACATTTATACATTGTAAACACACTCAATACTAACGTTTAGTTCAATTTAAATAAGTGCGGTGAACATGTGACATTCAATTTTAAATCGCGGAGAAGTGATTGTGTCAATTCGTAAAAGTGCTACAGCAGGATGGATATTCGACAATATTTTAATAAAAGGCAAAGAATTGAGGAGGGTGACGTAAGTATTATGATATACTTAACTACTAAGCATAATGTAAAAAAACATATAATTATTTTTTATAATATGTGTATGTGTGAACAACGAAATACTTACACGTCCGCAATGATTATTACTATATCTACAATGAATTTTTGTGAATATTCTTCATGATTTAGGATCCACAGAGATGTAATTTGCCCGTCGAAACGAATGATGGCCATACGGAAAAGCCAACTACATCAAACTCTACAGCTAACCCAAACGAAGTATCAACATATGATATAGGTTTATTCGTGAACAAGCCAGCTTCAGAGAGTATCGACTATATAAATAGAATGTCTTCATGAAAAAATCTGGATTCCTCCAGATAATTATAGTTTTCCAGTGACTGGGCAAAGAAGTTTAAAATTCCAACTTTCTTGGTTACATAAATATAAATGGTTGGCATACTCCGCAAATCAAGTCGGTGCTTTCTGTAAAACATGTGTATTATTTGCTCCTAGGGATACAGAAGTTTCGTCCCAAAAGCTAGGAAACTTGGTATCAAGACCATTTAACAATAGGAAAAAGCACTGGACGTATTTCGCCACCACTCATCACTCGAATACCATAGAAACAGTGTATTGAAAGCTGAAATGAGATCTAATGTAGAAAAGCAACCACAGCGTCCATCGATAAACAATTACAAATTCAGGAAAAGCAGGTCGTAAACGAAAATAGAAAGCATTTGGAAGCAATAGTTCAAACAGTAGTCCTCTGTGGTCGACTTAGCTTAGCACTAAGAGGAAGTTGTGATACAGGTAGAATCGATTCAAATGAAACTGTTCAAAATGATGGAAATTTTGGAGCCTTGCTATCGGGCGATAACGGATTCAAATTTGAATAGTCTTTTGACAAATTTACCACGAAACGCAATGTATATAAGCAATCGTCTTCAAAATGAAATTATAAGTATTTGTCACACTCCTATACACCGACAACTTATTAAAAAATCAATAATTCCAAAGCTTTAACCGTCATGGCGGACGAATTAGGTGACATTTCAGGGATTGAGCAAGTTTCAATGTGTATCCGGTACCTTAACGAAAACGATGGGCGATATAAAATTTGCGAAGATTTTTTGAGTTTCGTCCCACCAAAACAGTTCGATGAAAAAGGTTTGGCTGATATTATTCTAAATTTCCTCGTAACTTCTGGTATTGATTGTATGTATTTATTTGGGCAATGCTATGACGGCGCAGGATCAAAGAACGGAGAATTGCATGGGGCGCAAGCTTATATCCAAGAAAAGTACAACTTAGCACTGTATTCACATTGTGCAGCTCACAGCTTCATCTTGGTGGCAAGTTACGCATGAATTGAGTCCCAATTAGAAATTGTCTCGGCAATATCCAAACCATATAACACTTTTTTTAATATCCTAAAAGGCAAATACATAGCTATTCAAGAAGCAATTTTTAACAACAGCAATCTCCGTGATGGTAAAAAGCGAAAATTAAAGCGATAATGCGCAACTCGATGGGTAGAAAGAACAAAATGAGTCTGTTGAAATATATCTTCACCTACAAGAAGCCGTTATCGAGGCTTTGGAATGCATTTACTCCACCTGGTCAGATCAGAAAACTACAACATCTGCATTTTAGTTGTTGATGGCTATACACACGTTGGATTTTCAAGCTTCGGTCCAAGTAGTTCATTCAGTTCACTTCAAGATTTAGCTGAAGCCGTCCATCTGGCAGAAAATACGAAAGAGGAATTAATGGACATGCGCAAAATGTTTACTTACCTTTTTGGAGCGACTTTTTCGTCTATTACAATATGAAGAACAAGACATTCAAATCAAGAAACCTAGGATTGCGGCCCGACAAAGTCATCGTTGCAATGTTGATGTAACAAATATTGAAGAATATTACAAGATTTCGACCTATATTCCATATCTAGATTTACTCATCACTCATCTCGAAGATCGCTCTCTGAAACACCGTGGAATTTTTTAAAATTTCCAATGTTTTATTCCATCTAAAATGGCAATAAACGAAGACAATTGTAAACAAGTATTTGAAAAATATTCATCAATTTTGCCTGATAGTTCTTTTGAAGTACGGATTAGTGAAGTGAAGCTTTGGAGAAGGAGAATTGAAGCGGAGAATGTCAGAAATTCCCTGGAAGCTCTTGATATATGTAATATACATAGATGAATTGTCAAACGTTCACAAAATATTGACAGTGATGGTGGTGTTACCTGTGACTACAGCGACAAACGAGCGCTCTGTTTCAGCATTGCGTCGGCTGAATAATTACTTGCGGTCAACCATGACTGAAAATCGTTTAAATGGATTGGCTCCCTGAATATTCAGCGAGACATTCCAGGAGATGTTGACGCAGTCTTCGCCTCGTCGTGTTATTATAACATTAATACAATTAATATATGATTTAAATTAATAAAATTCTTAATGAAAATATTACCTAAGTATTTATACCCTACACAACACTGTGGTACAGGGCAGGCAATGAAGCCGACCAAAATTATTGGCGGCGGCGGCACATTGAAAAATACCGATCGGCGGCGGCGGCTGATCAGCTTAGCCGATCAAATTTCAACAATCGGCTGAGCCGACAAAGTTCCAACAAACGATGGCGCACGAATGTCAATCTCAGGCAAAAATGACGCTTTAAGATATTTACAATTAGATGACAAAACCTAAAATTAACACAAAAATTTAAGAAAAGTTAAGGAAATTTTGATTTAATGTCGGAAATCAGTTCAATAAATGTCTACTTATTAGTCTTTGTTGTGAAAGAGAATCTATTGTGAATGACATACTGTTGTTTTCTCTCTAGAACGACGTAGACTTTGTAAAAATTCGTTCGGTCACTCAAGAGCTATTGTATTTTCCGTAAAAACTAAAACACGCATTTCTTTAAATAAATGATAGCGAGATTAATTTAGAAACTTTTTATAAATTTTTATGCAAAAATGAAATTTATTAAAATTGCTGACCCTATTGTATTACTTAGTATTCACTTTCTTAATTTTCATGGTTGCATAAAATAAATCGATTTGACTCACTAAATAATGTTCGGCGGCTGAGTTTCAGCCGATGTGAGCCGCTGAAATCGGCGGCGGCGGAGCCGGCTGGAAATAAATGGCCGGCAGTGGCGCGCCGCCGATTTGCGCCGCGTCGGCTTCATACCCTGGTACAGGGTTTTATAACTTTTGTGCATTTGTTTGTAACACCCAAAAGGAGAAGAAATAAACCCATCGTTTATTATACCGATCGACTTAGAATCACTTTCTGAGTTGATTTAGCTATGTCCGTCTGTCCGTCTTTCTGTCCATCTGTGCATGTATTGTTGTAATCAAAGTACAGGTCGCAATTATGGTCCGAACTCGACGAAACTTCACACTAATTATTTTTTGGCCCAAGGACGATCCTTATTGAATATGGTTAAAATCGGTTCAGATTATAGCCCCCATATATATGTTAGCCCCGATTTGACATGTAAGCGCTGTAAAAACTTTATTTTATATCCGATCAGTATGAAATTCGGCAGTAAGAGGTTTCATATTATATGAATGAACACTGTTAAATTTGGAAGAAATCGGTTCAGATTTAGATATAGCCCCCATATATACGTTACCCCCGATTTGACATGTAAGCGCTGTAAAAAAGTTATTGTATGTCCGATCAGTGCGAAATTCGGCAAAGTGAGGTTTCTTATTACATGAAGGAATACTGCTAAATTCGGAGAAAATCGGTTCAGATTTAGATATAGCCCCCATATATATGTTACCCCCGATTTGACATGTAAGCGCTGTAAAAACTGTATTTTATATCCGATCAGTGCGAAATTCTGCAGAAAGAGGTTTCTTATTACATGAAAGAATACTGCCAAATTCGGAGAAAATCGGTTTGGATTTAGATATAGCCACCATATATATGTTACCCCCGATTTCACATGTAAGCGCTGTAAAAACTGTATTTTATATCCGATCAGTATGAAATTCGTCAGAAAGAGGTTTCCTATTATATGAATGAACACTTTTAAATTTGGAAGAAATCGGTTCAGATTTAGATATAGCCCCATATATACGCTACCCCCGATTTGACATCGGTAAATGTTATTTTATATCCGATCAGTGCGAAAGTCGGCAAAAAGAAGTTTCTTTCTACATGAAGGAATACTGCCAAATTCGGAGAAACTCGGTTTAGATTTAGATATAACACCCATATATATGTTACCCCCGATTTGAAATTCAAGCGCTGTAAAAACTGTATTTTATATCCGATTAGTGCGAAATTCGGCAGAA
The DNA here is from genome assembly GCA_963930755.1 of Eudasyphora cyanicolor. Lineage (NCBI taxonomy): Eukaryota > Metazoa > Arthropoda > Insecta > Diptera > Muscidae > Eudasyphora > Eudasyphora cyanicolor. The sequence goes on along the minus strand of OZ005736.1, from coordinate 166,691,190 downwards.
AGAGGTTTCTTATTACATGAAGGAATACTGCCAAATTCGGAGAAAATCGGTTCAGATTTAGATATAGCTCCCATATATTTTTGTTACCCCCGATTTGACATGTAAGCGCTGTAGAGACTGTATTTTATATCCGATCAGTACGAAATTCGACAGAAAGAGGTCTTTTTACATGAATAAGTATCCAGGGAAGATCGGTTCATATTTATATTAAAGCTCCATATATATGTTCCTCCTGATTTGGTATCAAACCGCTATAGAAGTTGCATTTTACTTCCGATCATTAAAATTTTCCAGAAAGATGTTTCTCAATTTAGGAACGAATATTGCTTAAGTTAGCGATTATCGTTTCAGAATTAGATAATATGTTTCTACCCATTTACCAATTATTCCAAATTATTATTGCAATAACCCTTATCGCATTGTTAGGGAGGTGTAGGGTATTATATAGCCGGCCCCGCCCGACTTTCTGCCTTTCCTTACTGGTTTTTAATGTTAATCACTATAAATATATGGTTGCATTAAAAATGCCAACCATTGATTTTTAATAAAAGAAATGGGTACCATATGTGAAAACCCCCCAAAAAAAAATCCTGCACACGGCCCTGGTGCATATGAATACTAGAAATTTTGTGCAGTGCTTTTGTAGGACCTACATTCCAGTGGCAACTTGGCTTCATTAGCACGCTCCTTTCGGTACCTCCCGCACAAATGGACTATGGACAAGTTCACAGTTTATAAGTTTAATACCAGTGGATTATTTAAAGTTATTAAATAATAATTTAATGGCTCCATTTTTTCCTTTGATCACTTATGACTCGGATGCAGGAAACAAAATACACGCAGTAACGGTCAAAATTGACTTTAGAATCAAAACATAAATAATACATAAACTGGTAGATGTCAGCCGACTCGGTCGAACAAAGTGAAATTTGAAGCGTGAATAATCGAAGATAGCACTATATGAAGGCTTTATAAATCATAAACCGATATGTACCATTTACAATAGGGTTCGTCCCTGCTGGTTCACGAGTCCCTGTGCAAATTATCTTAGCTTTCAAACTGGAATAATAATATGTATAATTTCTGATTTCCACAAAGAAGAAAACCATAAAATAACCAGTAAGGAAAGGCTAAAGTCGGGCGGTGCCGACTATATAATACCTTACACCACTCTCGTAATATTGAATAACTCTGATATATACATTTTGTAATTCATGTATAAATTGTTTACATAAATTTACTTTTGGGACATTTTATACTTAAATAATACCCTGTACCACAGTGTGGTGTAGGGTATAAAAACGATTGGATCTAAAGAGCCAAATCGGATGAAACATATATATGGGACCTATAGCTAAATCTTAACCGATTTTCTTCAAATTCGGCAATGTTGTTTCATGGATCAAGAAACTCTACCATTCTAAATTTCAACACGATTGGGTGTAAAATACAGATTTTATAGGACTAAAGGGCCAAATCGGACGAAACATATATATGGGAGCTATAGCTAAATCTTAACCGATTTTCTTCAAATTCGGCAATGTTGGTTCATGGATCAAGAAACTCTACCATTCTAAATTTCAAAACGATCGGATGTAAAATACAGCTTCTATAGGACTAAAGGGCCAAATCGGACGAAACATATATATGGGAGCTATAGCTAAATCTTAACCGATTTTCTTCAAATTCGGCAATGTTGGTTCATGGATCAAGAAACTCTACCATTCTAAATTTCAACACGATTGGGTGTAAAATACAGATTTTATAGGACTAAAGGGCCAAATCGGACGAAACATATATATGGGAGCTATAGCTAAATCTTAACCGATTTTCTTCAAATTCGGCAATGTTGGTTCATGGATCAAGAAACTCTACCATTCTAAATTTCAAAACGATCGGATGTAAAATACAGCTTCTATAGGACTAAAGGACCAAATCGGACGAAAGATATATATGGGAGCTATATCTAAATCTGCACCGATTTTCTTCAAATTCGGCAATGTTGGTCCATGGATCAAGAAACTCTACCATTCTAAATTTCAAAACGATCGGATGTAAAATATAGCTTCTAGAGGACTAAAGGGCCAAATCGGACGAAACATATATATGGGAGCTATAGCTAAATCTTAACCGATTTTCTTCAAATTCGGCAATGTTGGTTCATGGATCAAGAAACTCTACCATTCTAAATTTCAAAACGATCGGATGTAAAATACAGCTTCTATAGGACTAAAGGACCAAATCGGACGAAAGATATATATGGGAGCTATATCTAAATCTGAACCGATTTTCTTCAAATTCGGCAATCTTGGTTCATGGATCAAGAAACTCTACCATTCTAAATTTCAAAACGATCGGATGTAAAATACAGCTTCTATAGGACTAAAGGGCCAAATCGGACGAAAGATATATATGGGAGCTATATCTAAATCTGAACCGATTTCAACCAAATTCAATAGCGATCTTAACAGCCGCGAAATACTCTAAACTGCAAAATTTCAGAACGATCGGAGTGAAATTGCGACCTGTAGTCGACGAACAACTTTACATGGACGGACGGACGGACGGACATCGTTAAATCGACTCAGCTAGTGATTCTGAGTCGATCGGTATACTTTAAGGTGGGTCTATCTGTGTTATTTTAAGGTGTTACAAACATCTGCCGTGAAACAAACTTATAATACCCTGTACCACAGTGTGGTGTAGGGTATAATTAAACAACTGATTACAAAAATATATCTACCACAATTTGTCACACCACCCTCGATCAGAACCTAAAGACTTTGGATATACTACAAGTAGGTATGCACAAATATACTCGTATATGTATGTAAGTACTTATTTCGTATGTGTAGAAAGTAACCACATTAAAATTATTTAATGCTACTGTTGTTGGCAGGATGCTACTGTTCAGTCTCACCTTCGGTTTTCGGGGTTTTTGTTTTTGTTGTTGTTTCGGTTTTTATGTTTTCATGGTTTCCTTGTCTTCGACTTATTTGAATTTCAATTTTTTTAATTTGATGACTGCAATTTACGCTATGGTCTCGTCTTCTTATCCCACTTTCGTTAGGTAAATGCATCTCTTTCTGTGTTTTTTTGGGAATATTGTGAATTGGTGGTCGTCGGTAGCCTTTTTTCGTTCGGTCGGTCGGCCGTCACTTAATGGATGTTTTGATTTGTACTTTGCATGCAAGTAGCCAAACGACGACCAATCAATTCTAACCACATTACCACTAACCGAACGACCATATCCCGTGATTTTTGGAACTGAAGTCGCAGAGAATATGTAGATTTTATAAATTATATTGTTTGTCATACAGCAAGACCAAAGTAAATTAGGCCCCCTCGAGGCAGGGAACGATTTCAAATTGAATCCAATTTGCTAAAAGTATCCATAATTTACATATATTTATAAGGAACCGATAACAATTTGTTAATCCTGCGATATTATAATATACATTGTTGTTATAAATGATTGAGATTTGATCACAAAATGATGTCAGTTCTGATACAGAAGAAAAGGTGCAATTGAATATTTATTGGAATGAAGTCGATGGACTAATTGCAAATAGGCATGTTTACATATGAAGATTAATTCCGAATTTAAATAGCAGATACATAAACCAGACATTTAACCGAACTCTGTAAATGAGAAGAAGTCGGAATTTGTAACATCGTCCTATGAAGGTTGACCTATGGAAGTTTATAAAATGTTGCTAAAAGGTAATGTAATATATCACTGTCATTTTTTCTTAAAAGAAAATCCAAAAATTGTATGGGGATTTAAAATGTAAACAAGAAAGTTCAGTCGGGTAAACCGAATGAATATTCGTAAATGTATTTATTTTTTTGTTTTGATTAAATAATTATCAATTTAAATTGCATTTAATAATTTTAAAGTATTCACTGGTATTAAAGTTAAACGCCGTTAAGTTTTTGTGCCCAATCGTCCATTTGTGTGGGACGTACCACAAGGGGCGTGTCAACGACGACAATTTTGCACTGGACTGTAGGTCCTGTAAAAGCATTACACTGTACAAAATTTAAAGTATTTATATGCACTGGTATTAAAGTTGTAAGCAGTAAACTTTTGGTGCAAAATTGTCCATTTGTGTGGTAGTTACCAAAAGTGGCGGGACTACTTCGACCATTTTTCTCAAGTTGATAGCGACAGATAAACTATCAATATTTAATAAAATGTTAACCCTTTGTGAGGGTGGTATTAGAAGTGGACCAGTATGGCCCATCTTCGTACTTAGCCTGAGATAGAACAAAACCACTAAGGAAAGGCAAAAAGTCGGGCGGGGCCGACTATATAATACCCTACACCTCCCTAACAATGCGATAAGGTTCATTGCGATAATAATTGGTAAACGGGTAGGAACATATTATCTAATTCTGAACCAATAGTCGCTAAATTAAGCAATATTCGTTCCTAAATTGAGAAACATATTTCTGGAAAATTTTAATGAGCGGAAGTAAAGTACAACTTCTACAGCGCTTTGATACCAAAACAGAAGGAACATATAGATGGAGGTTATATATAAATCTGAACCGATTTTCCCTGAATACTCAATCATGTAAAAATACCTCTTTCTGTAGAATTTCGTACTGATCGGATATAAAATACAGTTTCTACAGCGCTTACATTTCAAATCGGGGGTTACATATACAGGGTGGCTGATAAATATTGCTACATTAAGAAACTCTAATAACTTTTTTTTTTTCAGTGTATGGAATTCAGTTTTCTTTTATTCATTTTAAAGCTCATTAAATTAAATTAAATATAGCTTGATTAGTTTTAAAAATAATGAAATTCAAATGCCCCCCCTGATCGTTGATGCATGTGCGGCATCTTACCAAAAAGTTGTTCATTACTGCTTGGAGAGTTGAGACGGGAATAGCCGCAATTGTTTCTCGAATGGATTGCTTTAGTTCATTCAAATTTGTTGGTTTTGCTCTGTAGACTTCCTGTTTGCAATAACCCCACAAGAAAAAGTCAGGTGCAGTAAGGTCAGGCGACCTGGGGGGCCAACGAAATGTGGAGTTTCTGGATATCAGTTTATTGGGAAATTTTCGCCGCAATTCTGTCATAACAGGCCGGGCTATGTGAAGAGTTGCACCATCAACATGTAACGGCCTCCAGTAACTGTAACGGTGTGACCGTTTTCTTCGAAGAAGTATGGCCCGACAATGCAGCGTGATGAAACTGCACTCCACACTGTGACACGAAGTGGATGCAATTCCGTCTGATGGAGTATCTGTGGGTTGGAAGCACTCCATATTCGACAATTTTTTTGTTTATGTTGCCGTTTAAATCGAAATGGGCCTCATCAGACATGAAAAGACAGTTCAACATGTTTCCGTCCTCTTCCACCATTTGAAGCATCTTCTGGCAAAATTCCAAGCGAATCGGGAAGTCTGCTGAGTTCACTTTGTTGGCCATTTGAATTTTATATGGGAATAACTCCAAATCTTTGTGCATAATTGACTGCAATGACTGTCTGCTTATACCCATTTGAGCAGATAAGGTTCTTGTCGAAATTCTTGGATTGTTTTGTATGGCATCAGCTACAGCAGCGATTGTTTCCTCCGTCCGAACTGAAGGTTTTCGATGGTAAGGTCTTCTGTTGACTGTTCCATGCTCGGACAAATTGTTAACAAGTCTCTTTATGGTCCATCTGCTCGGAGGATTGCCGCCAAACGTGCCCCTATACTCTCTTTGAACCGAAACTACGGACTTCAGTGCGTAATAGCGGCGGACAATCCAAATTCTTGTTTCAGTGTCCCAGTTATCCATTTTTAAAATGAAACCAGTAAGGAAATGCAGAAAGTCGGGCGGGGCCGACTATATAATACCCTACACCTCCCTAACAATGCGATAAGGGTCATTGCCATAATAATTTGGAATAATTGGTAAATGGGTAGAAACATATTATCTAATTCTGAAACGATAATCGCTAAATTAAGCAATATTCGTTCCTAAGGTGAGAAACATCTTTCTGGAAAATTTTGTTTGATACCAAATCAGGAGGAACATATATATGGAGCTTTAATATAAATCTGAACCGCTCTTCCCTGTATACTTATTCATGTAAAAAGACCTCCTTCTTTCGAATTTCGTACAGATCGGATATAAAATACAGTCTCTACAACGCATACATGTCAAATCGGGGGTAACATATACATGGGAGCTATATCTAAATCTGAACCGATTTTTTCCGAATTTGGCAGTGTTCCTTCATGTAATAAGAAACCTCTCTTTGCCGAATTTCACACTGATCGGATATAAAATACAGTTTTTACAGCGCTTATAGGTCAAATCGGGGGTAACGTATATATGTGGGCTATATCTAAATCTGAACCGATTTCTTCCAAATTTAATAGTGTTCATCCATATAATAAGAAACCTCTTTCTGCCGAATTTCATACTGATCGGATATAAAATAAAGTTTTTACAGCGCTTATATGTCAAATCGGGGCTAACATATGTATGGGGGCTATATCTAAATCTGAACCGATTTTAACCAAATTCAATAGAGATCGTCCTTGGGCCAAAAAAAAGATATGTGTAAAGTTTCGTCGAGATCGGACCATAATTGCGACCTGTACTTTAATTACAAGAATACATGCACAGACGGACATAGCTAAATCAACTCAGAAAGTGATTCTAAGACGATCGGTATAATAAACGGTGGGTCTATTTCTTCTCCTTTTGGGTGTTACAAACAAATGCACAAAGTTATAATACCCTGTACCACAGTGTGGTGTAGGGTATAAAAAAAAATTTACCAGATTCATTAAATAGAAAAAGTTATTAAATTTTTTTTGGTAGCAGCTTTCATCAGCCACCCTATATATGGGGGGCTATATCTAAATCTGAACCGATTTTCTCTGAATTTAGCATGTAATACGAAACATCTTTTTGCCGAATTTCGCATTATTCGGATATAAAATAAAGTTTTTAGAGCGCTTACATGTAAAACCGGGGCTAACATATATACGGGGGCTATATCTAAATCTGAACCGATTTCAACCAAATTCAATAGGGATCGTCCTTGGGCCAAATAAAAGATATGTGTAAAGTTTCGTCGAGATCGGACCATAATTGCGACCTGTACTTTGATTACAAGATTACATGCACAGACAGACGGACATAGCTAAATCAACTCCGAAAGTGATTCTGAGTCGATCGGTATAATAAATGACGGGTATATTTCTTCTCCTTTTGGGTTTTACAAACAAAGGCACAAAGTTATAATACCCTGTACCACAGTGTGGTACAGGGTATTATACCAAATTTCATTTTACATACATTTCGGGAGTTATCGTGCGGTCCAGCCAGACAGACGGATGGACATTACTCAAATGACTTAAAATGTCCTAAAACCGATTTCCGCGGAACATACATAGGGTCTTTGGTAACTCCATCAATGTGTTACATTTTTGGCCCGTAGCAAATAATATTCTCGTATACCCTCCTTCCTCTAAGGTGAGGGGATAAAAATGCGTGCAAGGTTTTTGCGGAAATTGCAACAGCACTTGAACGGCTGAACCGATTTGTACAAAGTCTGCGTCATTTTAAAGAGAACACAACGGGCCTTTTCCTGTTAACAGTTTATAAGCTCTTTTCAAAAACTTTAATTACAAAAAATCTGATATCGATGATTGATTGTGGATACGGAGCCAACCTTCTGAAACCAAAGGTCGCCCAAGTCCATGTCTTCAATCTCCGGCCACAGAATATCATGCGTCTGTAGCGCTGTCCATTAACCGAAATAGAGTTTCCAACAGCATTTTGAAATAATAATGGCTCATCTTCGAACTTAGCCTGAGATAGAAGAAAATATTATTACATACCAAATTTTAAGTCAATCCATTACTCCTTTCGAGAGTTATCGTGCGCTCCAGCCAGCCTGACAGACGGGCGGACATTGCTCAAATGACTTAAAATATCCTCAAATGGATTTTCGAGGAACATACCTAGGGTCTTAGGTCACTTCTTCCATGTATTACATTTTTGGCCCGTAGTAGATGATATATACTCTCTTCCCGGTAAGGTGAGGGGAAAAACTACGTTTAAGGTGTTTGCGAAAATTGTGACAGCACTAGAACAGCTGAACCGATTTTTTCCAATCTACGTCATTTTCAAGAGAAACCAACGGGGGTTTTTCTAGTAACCATTTATATTTTTTTTTTTTTCAAAAATTTGAATTAAAAACAAAAATTATCACTCACACATTAAGAGTAAAGCTTTATAGTAAAAAGCTTTTTTCTTATTGCTTTAAGTGTTTTGTTGTAATATTTATTTTACAACAAGTCAGCTGTGCCGTGCTTTTGTCTATGTCGGTTGCCGGTTATTATTTCTGTCTGTAATCGTTATGATTTAAACTGAGATACTCTCTCGGCTAAAGACCAACCTGCTTCTATACAGTGATAGAATGCAAGTATTTTAGTGATTTCTACAAGTAAATTCTAATTGAATTTCTTGTGGACATGGCAAAGTGCTAGTATTTCATTGTGTTTGATTGTTTGATCGATAGCCGAAAAGTGAGTCTTTGGGTGCAATTCTCATTTGCTCGTGTGAGTCGCCCCGTGATAGGCTTTGAGAGTTTGGTTATCGAATCATCAATCAAAGGCTTTTTTGAAAAGCCGGCCATGTAGACTACTGATGACGGGGGTCACGCCCCAGAAATCATGATATAGTCTGTGGGCACGCAATGAAATACTTGTAATATATTTTGCCATGTAAAATACTTGCATTCTATCACTGTATAGAAGCAGGTTGGTCTTTAGCCGAGAGAGTATCTCAGTTTAAATTTTGCACAAACTTTAGTAAAACAGGTGCGGAGGGTGCCTCATTTCGATCAAAACTTCTTTTCAATAAACGAACTATTTGTTCTACACATCATTGACTTTCTAATCAAGTGTACGTGTACAAGGGGCAAAATTTATTTTTTTTATTTGTTTGAATCAAAAGAAAATATATTTGGAAATTTAAATATTATACATTTTTGAGCAAGTAAATTTTATTTGAAAATCAATTAAATATTTTTGGAACGCATACGGGCATATTGGAAATTACGATTTCCATTATTATTATTTATTATTTTTACGAACTAAAATTTAAAAATGTCTAAAAAATTAACTTTGAATTATTGAAACATTTAACACTATTTAGTAATTTTCAGAATACTTAAATGCAAATAAATATTTGTTTCGGAAATAATAGTCCCAAATATAAACATACTGGAATGTAAACAAAGATTTGATTAGAACAACATCTTCCCAAATATATAATTTGTGAGAGTACCAAATATTATATGTTTAGAGTGTACCGTAAACAGATATATATTTCAAGCGGAATATGTTTGGTACATTATACTACAGAAACGTTTTTTTTTCAGCGTGTACATTATTTTGATCAAGTGTAAAGCGATTCATCACATTCCACATAGATTAACATTCCGAGACCGTCAAAATAACATATGATTCAAAAGGAAACCACTAGATTGACAACCTATTATTTAAGGGCTTCGTCTAAAGCTGAACCGATCTTTTCGAATTCGTCCCTGTCGTGGAAGAAAGTTCCGTGACAAACTTCATCAAGATCTCAGTGAAATTGCGACCTGTACTTTGCGAACAAACCTAAGATGGACGTTCAGTATACCTTATGGTTAGTCTATCTGCAATATTCAGATGTTACAAACATCAGACCCAGAACAAACATAAAATAGCTATATAATACAAAAGTGAGGTGTAGTACGAGTATACAAAACGTGAAACTTCTCTAAGTTCTAGTATAAAGGCCATAATTTCTTTATTTATACATAGATTTTTCAGGTATAACCTACTTTTTTCTTTAATTTTCCAAGCGATAAAAAAGAAAAAAGATTTTTTTAATTTCTGTCTATTTTTCATGCGTTTTTTTTTTGTTTGTTAAAAAAGAAAACAAAAAGATTTTGTTCGAAAAATCTATTTTGTTTTCACTATATTTAAGTGAAAATTTAAACTCGAAAAAACAATAATGAATGAGCTGGAGTACAACCGAACGTTGATCGTCGCTCAAAAGAGCATCAATATTAAAACTCGTGTACATTCCCAGCAAATTGTATGGACACACAAATAACCAAACAAAAAGTGTGTGGATGTAGTGGATGTAATGGGTAATAATTTGGCAACTTTCTTTTTTGCAACACTGCAGCAGCTCAGCTGTTTTCGTGTAACATGTTCAGTTTGGTCTATAACACAGTACCACACATGACTTTGGGACTCAATTCTGAGAATTTGACGTGAAAGTATCCCCAAAAATAAGAACGTATGCATCATTCGTTTAGTCAAGTTGGCTCAATTAATAAATTAGTGGTCATACGATTTTTTTTGCTCAAGGTGGATTTTTAACACTTTTTCTATATTTTAACACGGTTATATCTCTGTATACAAACCTGCACAGAAAGAAAAATTACATACTAAATTCAAGTAAAAAATTCTTAATGTAAGCCGAAATCGTACTTAAAAATTTAAGTACGTTCGTACTAAGTTTTTCTTTAAACAAGTATAAATCGGCTTAAATTGAAAAAATCAAGCGCTGTAAGGCTTACAATAAGTATATTATGCTTGAATTCAAGAAAAAATCCTTGAAAAGGAAAATTAAGCCTAATATGGCATAAAGTAAGAAGAAAAGCTTACTTTCATCTCTGAGAGGCAGAGCAATTATAGAGCGCAATAAAATGACCCTCTCAACCACTCTCATTTAAGTGATTGATTTTGGCTGACGCAACATCAAACACACACGCATATAAATCGACGAGATGTATATGTATTAACATTTGTGCGCAACCATATCCAATTCGTTTCTCGTTCGTGTATTGGTTAGGCTTAAATCAAGAGCTGATCAGGCTTAAATCAAGTATTATCAGGCTTAAATCAAGTATTGGTTTGGCAGGCTTAATTCAATCAAAATTTTCTTCATTGAAGCCCGTTTCGCACTCAAATCAATTCCATAAAATTCTTAAGTTAATCGCTTTATGCTTGAAATAAGAATATTTCGGCTTGAAATCAAGACTTATCAGGCTTAATGTGCGCTATGATTAAGAATTCAGAGCTTAAAAAACCGTACTTGATTCAAGTATTTTTTACTTGGTTTTAGAAAATCCGTACTTACCGTACGGATCCGTTCAAGTACGAATTACTCAATTTTTTCTTTCTGTGTACCAATGTCGACAGTGCATAATCATTCAAAACGCTTCATTGGTCAATATTTTGATCCACGCGTAGTTTTGTCCAATATACTTGACGATTGGTTCAATGGTTTACCAGATACTTCGTTTTCAATATGGGAGTCCAAACCAAATAGCTCTAAAAATATTTCCTTTTGAATAATGGAGACATGTGGACAGAGCCACGCCCATTTGACAAATATTGCAGTTTATTTTATTATTACTCTCGTGTAAAAATCTAAGACGATTGGTGTAGTGGGCTTCCAGATAATTCGCCTTTTTATCCGATATCTTCTACTTTGTGTTGAGTCACGAACAGTGTATCAAAAGTATTAATACCAAATTTAAGGACACTCAGTGCATGGTTCTCGAACACTCTCGCTAACAAATTGTTCGAGCACACTCCATTGGTGCCTTTAAAAATGGGGGCGTGTGGGCGATGCCACGCCCACTTGAGATATAAAAAATGCAAGTAGCTTTTTTTCCTTCCAGACCAAACACTACCTTCTGTGAACATTTTGTGAAGATCGGTTCATCGGTTTAGACGTCTATCCGGAACCAACAAACAATCACAAATTCATTTATATATGTATATATATATAGGGCGGGTCGTATAGCAAAAACGTAAACTACATAAAATTCTAAGAAAACTAAAATCCTAATCCGCGCCTCTCGACTTGAAAATGTATATGCCCGCCTTTGCCAAAAAAAATAAATATTAGAAAAAATATTCAAAAAGAAATATAATTTTCTGAAAAAAAATTGTTTAGTAAGGTATTTCATTTGCACTTTATATCTTTTCTACACTCAAAATTTTTTTCATTAAAAAACAATTCACCCAAGTAAAAAAGTTTGTATAAAATTCTATATTTAATATTTTTATAAGGAAAATGATATAAAAATTTTTCTTACAAAAAAAAATTCCACTCAAAAAGTTGTTTTCAGTATTTATAAAATAACCTTCTTTTGTTTCGATAAACAATTCTTATTTTATAATGCAAATAAAAACGTGAAACGCGATGTAACTATTTTTTATATAGAAAGCAAATCAGAGAAGATGCAAATTGTGGTTCAACAGCCGTTTTGATAATTGAATATTTTGATTAGTCTCAAGACAAAACCTGTATTGCATAAACTATAATATAACAAGTAAGAAAGTTTCAGTCGGGGAACCCGACTAAGGTATACTCTCACTTTGTGAGTACTGGAATATGAAATACTCGAATTAATCCGTCAATTTATATGGAAGGTACCAGAGGGGGTTTAACAAATACTCTTATTTTTCGCTAAACAGTAAACTTCAAATATATTGCATTGTAACGAATTGTAAGCGTTTATATGCACTGGTGTATTAAAGTTATGATCTATTCAATTTTGGTATGATTTGGCCATTTTGTGTGGGAGGTACCAAAAGCGGAGTGGCAACTTCGCCCATTTTTCGCCCATATTGTAGGTACTATGAAACCATTACATTGTACAAAATTTCAAGTCTTTTCGTGGTATTAAAGTTATAAGTTATATTTGTGTGGAAGGTACCAAAAGGGGCGAGGTAAGTTCGCACATTTTTCTTGAGGTGATAGTGACTAATAAAATAATATTATGTGTAGAATTTCAGAGGATTCAAATAAGTAGTATAGAAGTTATTAAATAATCAATAATTCACTTAATATTAACACTTTGTGGGGGAGGTACTAGAAGGAGTGGACCAATATGGCCCATCTTCGAACTTAGCCGGAGATAGAAAAAAATATTACCACATACCAAATTTGGAGTCAATCGGTTACTCCTTTCGAGAGTTATCGTGCGCACCAGCTAGCAGACAGACAGACGGACGGACGGACATTGCTCAATCGACTTACATAAAACGACCTAAAACGGATATCCGCCAAACATACGTAGGGTCTTATGTCACTCCTTCGATGTGTTACACTTTTGGCCCGTAGCAAATGATATATGTATACCCTCGTATCACTAAAGTGAGGTTATGATAAAACATAATATATTTCAAAACCAGTAAGGAAAGGCTAAAGTCGGGCGGGGCCGACTATATAATACCCTACACCACTCTCGTAATATTGAATAACTCTGATATATAAATTTTGTAATTCATGTATAAATTGTTTACATAAATTTACTTTTGGGACATTTTATACTTAAATAATACCCTGTACCACAGTGTGGTGTAGGGTATAAAAACGATTGGATCTAAAGAGCCAAATCGGATGAAACATATATATGGGAGCTATAGCTAAATCTTTACCGATTTTCTTCAAATTCGGCAATGTTGGTTCATGGATCAAGAAACTCTACCATTCTAAATTTCAAAACGATTGGATGTAAAATACAGCTTTTATAGGACTAAAGGGCCAAATCGGACGAAACATATGTATGGGAGCTATAGCTAAATCTTAACCGATTTTCTTCAAATTCGGTAGAGTTGGTTCATGGATCAAGAAACTCTACCATTCTAAATTTCAAAAGGATTGGATGTAAAATACAGCTTCTACAGGACTAAAGAGCAAAATCGGACGAAACATATATATGGGAGCTATAGCTAAATCTTAACCGATTTTCTTCAAATTCGGCAATGTTGGTTCATGGATCAAGAAACTCTACCATTCTAAATTTCAAAAGGATTAGGTGAAATGCAGCTTCTATAGGACTAAAGGGCCAAATCGGACGAAATATATATATGGGAGCTATATCTAAATCTGAACCGATTTCAACCAAATTCAATAGCGATATTAACAGCTGCGAAATACTTTAAACTGCAAAATTTCAGAACGATCGGAGTGAAATTGGGACCTGTAGTCGACGAACAACTTTACATTGACAGACGGACGGACGGACGGACCGACGGACGGACATGCTTAAATCGACTCAGCTAGTGATTCTGAATCGATCGGTATACTTTAAGGTGGGTCTAGCTGTGTTATTTTCAGGTGTTACAAACATCTGCCGTGAAACAAACTTATAATACCCTGTACCACAGTGTGGTGTAGGGTATAAAAAGAAAATAATTTAAGCGAAAGAAGAGGAAAAAAATTGTCAAGTCGAGAGGCGCGGATTAGGTTCTGATTTTAGACCCATGGTTTCTTCGGAGAATTTTCTTAGAATTTAATGAAGATTACGTTTATGCTATACGATTTTTAGTTTTTTTTTTTCATCCAAACAAATCAACCCGACCTAATATATATATTAGTAGATAGTTTCACGCTAAGCTCCTACCTGGCTTGACTTATTTTCCATAAGGAAAAGGGTAATTCCTACCATTTGGGCTGAAACTTTTGTAAATTGCGATTGACATTAACTCATACCATTCGTTTAAATAATAACCTCCTTGTTTTTGACATAGCCCTTGCTTCTCTTAAAAGTGTTCATTCCAATTTCCTCTGCCGAGTTTGCAACATGACACAATATATCACCTATTGTATTTGTTTTAATGGATGGTCATACGTAATTTAAGACAATTATCCTAACATTTTTAAATCTTTCCCTCAAAGGAAGAATGGAAGTCTAATGTATATTCCCAAAGAATCATCAATAAACCATTTCTTATTTTTGGTTGTAAAAATCGTCAAATTTACAATAAATCTGGCAACACTTTGTACGTAGTGTCAAGTGACTTACCTCTACCCATTTCAGTTAGTATTGCTAAGCATCCTTTATCTGGCCTTGAAATGTCCGTCTATCAGGAAAGAGTTAAATGTCTTTGTCGACCGAACAAAAAGATCCGTTAGCTTCCGCTCGTTTGAGTTAGCCAGACAATATTGAATGTAGACAATTTGCATAAATTTTGGTCAAAATAAAGAAAGCCGTAGACGGGAAGGGTACACAAACTACAATTTTCATTCACTTTACTGATAATTTATTTTCTCTTTCGCCTTTTTTGCAGCTTATACAACTTTTCGGCCATCATTAAAATCATTAAATCGCCAGTGAAGGCCGACCACACATTCAGATATACTTCAAACCAGTGAGATCAGTCGACTAGCCAGTCAGTCAGTCATGAACATCCAGAGGCATTTGACTTTAGAGTCTAAACACACTCTCTTCTTCTAACCATTAGTACTCCTTTTTGATAAGGTCAAGGCTTCTGTGCACCCGAAAAGGCACCAATGGATGGGCCCTAACTGATGTTTACGACAAAAAAAATTGCATACAAAATGAGCCCATCACACGAAGGGATCGTGCATAAATTGGCACAAATTTTGGCAAATTATGATCAACACATTGAACGACGGATGAATAGAAGTCACACAAGAAGTGGACACTGTGATGCTAATGCTGCTTGAGCTTAGGCCAGTAGAACGACAATGTCTAGACTTATAAGAAGTTAATTGTGGTTTTATGGATTGCGGTTTTTTTGTGGAACTGAGAATTCGGCTAATAACACTATGCAACAATAAAACAAAAGTAAGCAAAATTTTCAATAAAAACAGTTTTTTCCCAAAAAATATTTTGAAGAATTTTTCTAAAAACGGAATTTTAAGACATTTAATTTACAACTTAATTTAAGAATTAAAGAAATTCTTTTGTATGAATTCGGTCATTTATGTGGGCGGCACCAGAAGAATATTGACAAATTCGCCCATTAATGTTTTGAGCAGTTTATTTTTGGTACAATATAATGTCATACGCCTGTGCAAAATTTGGGATGATTCGGGTTAGTAGTATAGAAGTTGCAAGATGTTAACTATTTTACAAAATGTTAACCCTTTATGGAGGACCAGTCAGTTAACGAAATGGCGAAGCAGTTTAACAAACACCTCATATGGGTAGCTGGGTATAGGGTTACCCTGGAAAGCCGATGAACTTGCCTGGAAAGGGGCGACGTTACAAATTCTTGAAGAATTTGCATATAGTGGTGCGACACTGGCCACCGGTAAGCATTGGGCACCTGCTTTGTTAGTGTCCTGCGACGACGTCTGGATATACTGGGATCAACCCTTCGAGGAAGTCGACAGACATTCGTATTATTTGTGTGGGAGGTACCAGAAGGGGTTTATCAAATACGCTTATTTTTCGCTGAACAGTAGATACTTTAAATACATAGTACTGATTTATAATTTTGAAAGTCGTAAGTCAGGATTACTTTAAAGCCTCAAAAGCAAACCTGGCTTAAAAAATTTATTGGTTAGAAGGAATTACAAACACGATTCAACAACGCATTGAAATTATTAAAATTCGAAAAATCATCTTGACTGATGAGGCCCATTTCCACCTCTCGAAGAGGTGATCACAATTGGCCACCGGGTTCTTGTGATTTAACACCTAGCGACTTCTTCCTTTAGGGCCACGTGAAAGATAAGATCTACGCCAACAGCCCAGCGTCGATTCAAGACCTCAAAGATAGAATTCGTGTGGCGAGGACATAGGGCAGCCACTTTGCGATTTGGTTTTGGAAAATTTCATGAAAAGGATATGGTCCTGTAAGCGTGGTCGTGGTAGCCATTTGGATGATGTTGTTTTCATTATTAACGGCATACCTTTTTATTCTTTGAATACCAAAATAACACCTCTTTTTGGAAAACCCTTTATTAGGCGTGTTTTCGTTACACTATAGGCGCTTAATTTGTATGGGGAGCACTTTTATGCATTTTTAGTTCCCGATGAAGTTTGGTGCTTGTGTTCCCGTCTTAATCGAGTATGGTGTTGCCAGATTGGGAACGAAACACATTCCACACAGAACGTGAATTTTTGTAATAAAGTTGAACGATTTGTAAACGTTGTTCAGGCGTAAGTCTTTCCATGATGAAATGCCAAACAATACTGAACAAAAATAACATGACGACACGACTCACACGTGATCTGTAAAAAAAAGGCTATTGAAAAAAGTATCTCTACTTGGATCACCCGTTATATTTGGAGGACGCCATAAATATATGTATATGTCAAGCAGAATATGTTTGGGACAGTATACCACAAAAGCGATTTTTTTCAGCGTGTATACTAGGGCGGGTTGATTTTTTTTAAATCGTATAGCAAAAACTTAAACTACATAAAATTCTCCGAAGAAACCATGTATCTAAAATAAAATCCTAATCCGCGCCTCTCGACTTGAAAATTTTATCCCCGCCTTTGCCAAAAATAGAATAAATGTTAGAAAAAATAGCTTTTTCCAAAAATAAATCGAATTTTCTGAATAAAATTGTTTAGTAAGGTAGTTCTCTTGCTCTTTATATCTTTTCTACACTCAAAATGTTTTTCATTAAAAAAAATATTAACCCAAGTAAAAAATTATTACAAAACAAGTAAGAAAATTTCAGTCGGGTAAACCGACTAAGGTATACCCTCACTTTGTGAGTAATGTAATATGGAATATTAAACGAATTATTCTGTCAATTTGTGTGGGAGGTACCAGAAGGTTTTTAACAAATACACCTATTTTAAAAAATTAATGCGCCGAATTATAAGCGTTTATTTGCACTGGTATATTAACGTTATGAGATATTAAATTTTGGTATGATTCGGTCACCTTATGTGGGTGGTACAAAAAGGGCGTTGTGATAACGGCCATTTTTTACAGGGCTATAGGCACTTCAAAAGCTTCACACTGTGCAAAATGTTGTTGCATTTTCGTGCATTGGTACGCATGCTGTGAGCTCTTAACTTTTTGTGCAAAATTATACCTTTGTGTGGGAGGTACTAAAAGGGGCGTGGCAATAGCGTCCATTTTTCACAGGGCTATAGACACTGTACAAAATTGCAAGTATTTTTATACACTGGTATTAATGTGATAAATTGTTAACTTTTGGTGCAAAATGGTACCTTTGTGTGGGCGGTACCAAAAGGGGCGTAGCAACATGGCCCATTTTAAACTAATGCTATGTGTGGAATTTCAGAAGATTCGAATAAGTAGTATAGCAGCTATTAAAGATTCAATATTTCACAACATTTTAACACTTTGTGGGGGAGGTACTAGAAGAAGTGGACCAATATGGCCCATCTTCGAACTTAGCCGGAGATAGAAAAAAATATTACCACGTACCAAATTTAAGTCAATCGGTTACTCCTTTCGAGAGTTATCGTGCGCACTAGCCAGCAGACAGATATACAGACAGACAGACGGACTGACATTGCTTATTCGACTTAAAATGACCCAAAACGAATATCCGCCGAACATACTTAGGGTCTTAGATCACTCCTTCGATGTGTTACACTTTTTTCGTAGCAAATTATATATACCCTCGTCACACTAAAGTGAGGGTATAAAAATGAAAAAATTATATGTCAATTTTGTGTGGGAGGTACCAAAAGGGGCGTAGCAACTTCGCCCATTTTTCACTGGATTGTTGGTACTATGAAACCATTACACTGTACAAAATTTCAAGTCTTTTTGTGCGTAGGTATTCAAGTTATAAGCTGTTAACTTTTGGAGCAAAATGGTCTATTTGTGTGGAAGGTACCAAAAGGGGCGAGGTAACTTCACCCATTTTTCTTGAGGTGATAGTGACTAATAAAATAATATTATGTGTAGAATTTCAGAGGATTCAAATAAGCAGTATAGAAGTTATTAAATAATCAATAATTCACTTAATATTAACACTTTGTGGTGGAGGTACTAGAAGGGGTGGGCCAATATGGCCCACCTTCGAACTTAGCCGGAGATGGAAAAAATATTACCACATACCAAATTTGAAGTCAATCGGTTACTTCTTTCGAGAGTTATCGTGCGCACCAACTAGAAGACAAACAGACGGACGGACATTGCTCATTCGACTTAAAACTACCTAAAACGGATATCCGCCAAACATACTTAAAATCGTATGTCACTCCTTCGATGTGTTACACTTTTGGCCCGTAGCAAATGATACATATATAAAACATAATATATTTCAAAAAAAAGAAAATAATTTAAGCGAAAGAAGAGGAAAAAAATTTTCAAGTCGAGAGGCGCGGATTCGATTTGGATTTTAGACTCAGGGTTTCGTCGGAGAATTTTCTTAGAATTTAATGTAGATTACGTTCTTGCTATACGATTTTTAATTTTTTTTTCATCCACACCAAATCAATCCGCCCTAGTGTACAATACATTTTGGCAAATGCAAAAGAAAGAAATGTGTCTGGACTTTCTTAAATTCGATTTATACCAATATTTTGAGTATGTCCGATAACTATCGAAAATAAGCCACATGGATTTCCATTTTCTACATCCACATTCGTGCCACATGGCGGCAACTAATGGAGATTGTGCAAGACCTGTTAGCTGGGTTTTCTCAACATATAATATTTGTGTGTATCAAATATTATATATGTGGAGTGTTCCCTAAACATATGTATATTTCAAGCAAAATATGTTTGGGACAATATACTACAACAGCAATTTTTTCCACAGTGTATACATTTCGGCAAATGCAAAAGAAAGAGTTCTCAAATTGTGTCAGGACTTTCTTAAATTCGATTTATACCAAAATTTTGAATATGTGCCGATAGCTATCGATAAGAAGCCACATGGAATTCCATTTTCTACATCCACCTTCGTGCCACCTGGCGGCAACTAATGGAGATTGTGCAATACCTTAGATATGTAACCGTTAGATAGCCAAGTGGCAACACACAGCGGGCTTCGAATAATAAATGAAACATCGTTCGACATTTCGTTCCAATTTTTCATGTAACTATATTCCACCAGATGACACCTGTGTTAGCAAAGACATTAACCCTAGTACAAAATGTTGACAGATATATTGTACAACTCGCGACTGTACCAATTGAATAAAGCACGTTCTTGCGACTCTATTGGCCGTTAGGTGATAATTATTTTGGGTTGGTGGCACTGCTAGAACTCTATGTAGATATATTGCCAGACTTATAATTTTAAAACTGTATACATGGTCACACTGAGATGGAAGTTTCATTGTTTTGGATACTTCGCATATATAACTTTAAAATATCAATATAAAAATATTGTAAGTATAAAATTCTATGTACAACTAAGAATATTCGCCCTTATTCCAGTTGGCGTCGTAGACGTCGATTCTTAGTCGACACTGTTTAGATTGACGACTTCATAAATTTTGAAATTTTTTGAAATATTTTTAAGTTATAACAAGTAAGAAAGTTTCAGTCGGGTAAACCGACTAAGGTATACCCTCACTTTGTGAGTAATGTAATATTGAATATTACTCGAATTATTCTGTCAATTTGTGTGGGAGGTACCAGAAGGGGTTTATCAAATACACCTTTTTTTTTGCTGAACATTAGATACTTTAAATTCATTGCACTGTGCCGACTTATAAGCATTTATGTGCACTGGTATAAACGTTATGAGACATTAAATTGTGGTATGATTTGGGCATTTTGTGTGGGAGGTACAAGGAGGGGCGTGGCAATAACGCCCATTTTTCACAGGGCTATAGACACTATAAAAACATTACACTGTACAAAATTTCAAGTATTTTTATACACTTTTATTAATGTTATAAGCTGTTAACTTTTGGTGCAAAATGGTGCATTTGTGTGGGAGATACCAAAAGGGACGTGGCGACTTCGCCCATTTTTCTCGAGGTGATAGCGACTAATAAGCTAATACTATGTGTGGAATTTCAAAAGATTCGAATAAGTAGTATAGCAGTTATTAAAGAATCAATATTTCACAACATTTTAACCCTTTGTGGGGGAGGTACTAGAAGGAGTGGACCAATGTGGCCCATCTTCGAAGTTAGCCGGAGATAGAAAAAAATATTACCGCATACCAAATTTGAGGTCAATCGGTTACTCCTTTCGAGAGTTATCGTGCGCACCAGCCAGCAGACAGACAGACAGACAGACAGACAGACGGACGGACATTGCTCATTCGACTTAAAATGACCCAAAACGGATTTCCTCCGAACATACTTGGGGTCTTAGGTCACTCCTTCGACGTGTTACACTTTTTTCCGTAGCAAATGATATATACCCTCGTCACACTAAAGTGAGGGTATAAAAAGGGGTTTTGTTAGTTCATGGATAAGAAAAACATTCGTTTTGGCGTAAAGATGACAAAGCTAGAACTTCATAGATATGACGAAAATGATGGGACGACGTCGACGACGCCAACTGGAATAAGGGCGATTGTTCTTTTTCTTCTTGGTTCAATATACGTGAAAGTGTTTGTCAAAAATATACTGAATAGGACAAGTACACAATGATACACGAGGCAATACCCTCAACATACATGGGAGATGCCCAAACGGTGGACAAAGTTTTGTTTATTCTAAGTCAGAATATGAAGACACTGATACAAGGGCGTAGCCAGAATCTAAATTAGGGGGGCAGAAGTTCTTGTTTTTTTCTTAATATTATTTTTAAACACAAAAAAAAATAAAACTTAAAGTACCTAATGGAAAAATGAATGCTCATTGTTTTGAAAATTATTTGAAATTAAATAAAGATAAACTAAAAAAAGTAAATTTTATTGGAAAAATTGTATGATTTTAAATTAAGAATTCATGTAATTAGTAGCAAAAGTAATAATTTTTAAATGATTTGTTTTCATGTGTATCTAAAATAGCAAGATGTCATTTAAATTTTTTTAAGATTGGTATATAACTTTGAAATAGTGCTTTTGTCATAATGTAGAAATATATGTATGTATTCAGTCCCTTGGAATTCGTTATGCAGAGTTCCGACTGTATATGAAGCCATATTGGAAGAAGTCACTTTTATTCAGTCGATTTTTTCATACCAAATACTTTCTTCAGACGAACTTTGTTGGTGGTATTATAAAGGGTCCGCCAGATAACTTTTTTTTTTTTAAAAACATCGATTGTAGCTTTGGCTGTGTGGCACGTAGCGCCGTCCTGTTGAAACCAAATGTTGCCAATATCCTCCTCTTCAATTTTTGTGAACAAAAATTCGTTCAACATGGCCCGATAACGATCGCCATTGACTGTAACGGCCACTCCTTGCTCATTTTCGAAGAAAAAATGCCCAATGTCCCAATTATGCTTCTGGACCAAAATCCGCACCAAACAGTGACTCGTTTTGGGTGTATCGGCTTTTCAATGTATGCGTGCGGGTTTTCTGTGCCCCAAATGCGACAATTTAGCTTGTTAAATACCCGCCAAGATCAAAATGAGCTTCATCTGAAAAGATGATTTTTTTTGGCAAAATCGGCAGCTTTTGTAAGTCGATCGCTCCCAGCATTGTTCAAGGGTATACACAACCATATTCGTTCAGCGGAAGGACAAATTAAACTAATTATCTGTCAAATCAGACATGAGCTAAGTGTTACCATACACGAACTAAGCACTAGTTGAAAAAAAAACGTTAGATAGCGGACCCTTTATGTATGTAAGTAATGAGTCTTTATAAAAAACGTTCGGAGAACGTTGAGAACTCTTAAAATTGCTTCGAATTAAAAGCCCAAGTACATTGCAGGTTTATTGTAGGATTAGCTTTAAAAAGCCGCATAGCCAACATAAACACAACGTCACACAACTCCAAAACGGTTTTTGCTAGTTCAAAATTCTTAACGGTTTTTAAAACCTAATAATATTCACTAAACATAATGTCATGTTGGTTATCTAGATTAGAGTCAGTGAAAAAAGTTATACCCGTTTAAAGTAAAAACACCTTGCTTATTTATTTATTATGTTTTATTTATTAATGGTGTGAAGATAATTTCGTGAGTTAAATTCGTCCCACAGCCAAGACACAAACCATGTGGAACGTATTTGTGATGTGGAAACTATTAAAAAATAAGATTTTTGGTCAAAAAATCGTACAAAAAAACTAAAATGATTAAACATGTTTGTTTAAATTATAATAGTTTTAAGCAATTTGAATGTACTCGTAAATATTCATTTAACATACAAAAATTTGAAGATAACAGCCTATTACAGCATTTACAAATTTCAGGCATTGAACGGCTTATTACTCCAGAACTACAATACATGAATCGGTCGAGCGAAAAACCATTAGTAGCTATAAGTGAGAGTATTAACTGGGGAAAAAACCCATCTGGCCAGCTCATCTAGGATTTGAGATATATAGCTTCTCAGATATCGGCTATATATAGTAGATATTGAAACGCATATATCTCGAAAACTAGAATACATGAATCGGTCGAGCGAAAAACCACAAGTAGCTGACAAAATTACATAATATAATATAATATAATATTATTATATACACGTTGAAAAAAAAATAGCTTCTTTAGTATATTATCCCAAACATATTCGCCTTGAAACATATATATGTTTAGGGTACACTCTAAATATATAATATTTGGTAATATATTTGGTAAGATGTTGTTCTAAACAAATCTTTGTTTACTCCTAATTTGTTTTTATTTGGGACTATTATTTTCAAAGCAACCAAAAAATTTGCATTTAATTATTCAGAAAATACCTAAATTGTGTTATATTGTTCAGTAATTCAAAGTATTTTTTAGAAATTTTTAATGTTCGTAAAAATAAGAAATAATAATTGAAATCCTATAATCTTGGATCAAAATAAATTTTATGGTGGATTGACAACTAATGATGGCTTGGAATACTCAGAAAATTGAAATGATTGATTTGAAAAAGTAATCAATGCTGCATATGGTACCATAAATGGGAGGTACAATTGGGAACCATTCGAAAAAGTCAAAGATCAAAGATTTGAAAACCTTTTTTAAATAAAATTTATTTGGAGAAATTCCTAAACAATAATTTTATTTGTACTTAAACACATACTTTATTTGAGAAATTTAGTTTGCAAATATATTTTGTTGTAATATATTAATATATGCGTTCCAAATATATTTTATTGATTTTCAAATAAAATTTATTTGCTCAGAAATATATAATATTTAAAAATTTGTGTTCCAAATATATTTTCTTTCGATTCAAGCATATCAAAAAAGGCGATTTTGCCCCGTGTAAATATACAAAATAGAGATGTAACGAATATTAATTTAAACTTCAAGTCAACGGCATATCCAAAACTGTTGAATGGGTCTGAAGAGCATGGAGGAGCGTCCAGCGAAATTGCGCAGTCTTTCAACGCCAACAGTAAAGAATTATTTTTTCAATTATTTGCAAAAATTTTTGTTTCTACTTTTGTTATGAGTAGAAACACGGTGTCTCAAACCGAAATAAACTGAACCAAAAACAACGAACAAACAGACACACAATACATAACAACAACAATTTTCCAGAATTTTGACTTAATTTTGTAAGCAGTAGGGGGGGGGGGGGGCAGCTGCCCCCCTCGCCCGTACCAGGCTACGCCCTTGCACTGATATGATTGCTACATGAGTTATGGGCAAATTATTTTCGAATGAAAAATACCCCGGGGCGTGGCTCCGCCCATATACGCCAATTTGGAGTTATCATTTGTTCTGAGTGATTCCTACTGTCCGTACCTACGAATAGATTAACGAGATTCCTACTGTCCCTATTGGGACCGGACCGTGATCCCAGATGGGCCACAATCCTGGGCTTTCTGGGGTCCAACTGGATGTGGCTGAGATTGGTCCAAAAATAGGGGGATTGGGCCAGTGGGCGTGGGCCCACCCATAAAAACCAAATTTTGAAATTCAGATATCTTGCAGAATTTGTGAGAGAGAGCGCAATAATTTTGGTAGGTCGTATCCCAAAAATGGCCGGGATACGAGCCATGTTTTGAAATTGAGATATATAAAACAATTTGTTAGCGAGAGTGCTGTAATTTTGTGTATATGTATATTGAGGCAGTCTCCGTGATTGGTCAAAAAATGGTCAGGATCGGACCAACGGGCGTGGCCCCGCCCATATGAGCCAAATTTTGAAATTGGGATATATTGCACAATTTGTTAGCGAGAGCGCTGTAATTTTGTGTATAGAAAGAAGTCCAACGGTAAAGAAAGAAGTCCAACGGTGCCACATCACATGATCGTGGCGACTATTGAATTTCTCGCGCAAAAGAGCCATTGTTTCGTTGGCTGTGTGGCAAGTGGCACCATCCTGTTGGAACCACATACCGTCCAGGTCCATATCCTCAATTTCTGGCCACAAGAAGTCCGGTATCATCTCGCGATAGCGAACGCCATTCACGTTAACTGCTTGGCCAACCTCATTTTCGAAGTAGTTCGTCCGATGACTCCGCCAGCCCATAAACCGCACCAAAGAGTCACGAACACCATTCGTTTCCTACAGACCCGGATTGCTGAAATTTGCGCAATTTTTCTTTAAAATTCCCATTTTTGTGGAAGGAGACTTTAGTATTTGGACCATATGAAGTATATGCTTGATAAAGCCGGGAAAGGCTATAAATTAAAGAAAATTATGAGGACTACAAATGCTAGTAATGACACTTGCACGTGGAATCAAAAGTATAGTAATTGTCGCTAAAATAAATAGAACAAATTTCATTATTTTTTTCGTTTTTTGCTTAAAAAATAAAGAAAAAAATTAAAAAATGGAATCCTAACAAAGAAAGCAATGCCTATTTGAAGAATATCTATGTATTTACAAATGTAGAAATTATATCACTTTTGGTAGACATAAGAGAATTTCAACATAATTCGGTTTTTATGCCCCCCACTATCAGGGTGTATATCAGATGCTGCGGGCCAAAAGTGTAACACATCGATGGAGTGACCTAATTATTCTTGGGGAACACGATATCTAAGAGAACACGAGATATCGATAAAAAGCACCTTATTATTTCTTCTTTTTTGAGGTGCTCTATCCAAAATGTCATCAGATCGCCTCTGGTCTCGGATATTATACTTATACTATCTCGTCATTACCCTGGGGGCATATTTTCAAAAAATATGTATAATTCGGTTAAAAATAAAAACAAAATAATGTGTACCTTCGATAATACAGTAGCTATTCTTAAATGAATTATATCTACCTATCTGAAATATTGAATTTTGCAAAAAAATTCAATGCTTCGAAATTGGCCCGTAATGTCGAAACCATCCATATAAGTTTTGAAAAAACAATATTTCACAAAACTGTAACCTTGCGAGAGTTATCGTGCGCACCAGCAAGCAGACAGATGGACAAAAAACTTAAAATTACCCAAAACGGATTTCCGCAAAACATACTTGAGGTCTTAGGTCACTCCTTCGGTGTGTTACACTTTTGGCCCGTAGCAAACGATTTATACCCTCCTCTCTGTAAGGTGGGGGGATAATTAAGCTGAAATTCAATAATAGTACGTGGATCAATAAGTCCGCGACTTTTTGAATTTTCCGCCCCTTAACGGAAAATGCAATACAGCTCCTTTCATGATGCATCTGTCAGCTGACTCCTGTCCAAATTTTAATAAGCTGTGTCAGTTAGTATGCGTTTGGCAGCTATTGATAGCAGAGAGAAAATAGAAGAAAAAAATTAATTTGGTGGGCATTATTTTTTATGGAAAAAACATCACTCAAACTAAGCCTGATAAATAATATGGGAACCTAAACCACCAATTTCAATGTATTTAAAAAATTGGTTTTCTGAATTTCGTTGTGGCCGTACAAGCGCGTAAGATGCCGAACCTTCTGGGTGCCCAGTTGAGGTCGCAACGCCATAAACATTCATGATCGGAGACTGAAAGTGCAAGAGATTGTGGAAGTCGTAGACATCTCACATGGTTCTGTGGATTCAATTTGGAATGATCACTTGTGACAACTTCACAAGAGTGTTTGGTGTTGTTCAACCGCAATGTAGACGAATTTTTGAGCCGTTTCGTAACGGTGGACGAATCGTGGATGCAACGCAACACACCAGAAACCAAAAAGCTGTCATAACAGTGGGATTTTAGGGGTGAATCGGCGCCAAAAAAAGGCCAATCTGGATACATCTGGACCATAATGTCATTCCGACTGGTTTTAGGATGCAGGAGGTACAATCCATGTTGATTACCTTCAAAGGGGTAAAACGATTGAACTATATTCTTCTTATTTTGTTTAATACTCAAAATTTCTAAATATTTACCTTGAAGTCTTCTTGCAATTTGGTCTTAGTCTTCTCAGTCAAGTCAAATTTCTGCCCGTTAATGGACTTTTCACTGTTTTCAATATGAAAACGTCGGATGAGACAGCAATGAACCCATCGCAGTCGCAAGTGCCCATAACATCGGACCAAATTAGATTAAATGAGCCAACCGATATGCCAACATTCTCAGTAACTTCTCTAAGGGTCAATAACAATAAATAAATAAACTAGGTTTAAGAGCTACCTACCGGTTATAGCTGTCAAATTCCATACAATTTAACTTTCGTTAGGTCTAACGCTCGGTTATTTTGTTTTGTGTTACAATTTTCTCCCAAAATTTGATACAAATTCTTTGAATTGCAAATTTTGTGATTGTCTTTCATCATAGTAGGTTAACCCAAACCGCGCCACCTATCGGTTGCCCATATTGAGTAAAATCTATAAAAATAACTTCAATCGGTCAAGTTACACTAGTCCAGCCGACGAATTTAAAAATATGCAAGACAAATTCGAATATTCATCAACGTTTCATTTAGAGTTAATAGTTTCAACGTTTAGTATCAAAAAAATGCATCGGTATTAATATCTTAAAAAATGGACTTGGTTAACAAGATGTGACTATTTTAACAACTGGTAATTTTAAGACAACCTAAAAACTAAAAACGACATAGACACTTAAATAACATTGTGCAACTGTGGACTTGACAGTATATGTTCGATTCTACTATCAACGGGTAGTATAACCCTATACTCGGTTTGGCAAAATTGGTGACCAATTGTTTAAGGTCCTCCAAAGTTTCTTAAAATAAGTGGGGCCCTCGAAAAAGGTGTCATCAGCTTTTGTCCAACAACTAATTCAGACATGGTGATACCGCTTAACTATATTTGGCAATAATGTAGCTAAGAATATGCTAAACAAAGTTTCTTAACATTTTTTGAGAAAAAAAATTTCCGGAACTTTTTTTGGAAAAAGTGTAGGAAAAAATATTGTTTTTCACTTTTTTCAGCATAACTTTCAAGGACTCGTAATAGAAAAAAATAGATTTTTTTCAATGAAATCGTCCTTTTTTGTTGGCTCGAAAAAATAGAAAACAACAGCAAAAATTGTTCGTTTCAATTTTTGAAAGAGAGCATCCTAACTGAGAAAACAATGCATATTTGAAGAAAGTCTATGGATAAATGAAAAATTATAGCACTTTTGGTAAAAATTCAACAAAATCATGATCTTATACCCCCAATATTGTGAGCAAGGGTATATATCAGATGCTGCGGGCCAAAGTGTAATACATCGATGGAGTGACCTAATAGACCCCAGTAATATTTGACTGCAACAATCGTTTTAGCAATGTCCGTCTGTCTGTCTGGTTGGTGCACACGATAACAAGAGTAACCGATTGACTTCAGATTTTGTATGTGTCAATATTTTTTTTTATCTCAGGCTAAGGCCAAAGACTATGTTGGTCCACTCCATCTAGTACCTCCCCACGAAAAGTCTAAATTTAGTGAAATATTGATTATCTCATAACTTCTGTACTACTACTCAGAATTTTTCAAAATTCCACGTATAGTATTAGTTTTCTGGTCGCTATCATCTTTAGAAAAAACAAGTAAGAAAGTTTCAGTCGGGTAAACCGACTAAGGTATACCCTCACTTTGTGAGTATTGTAATATGGAATATTAAACGAATTATTCTGTCAATTTGTATGGGAGGTACCAGAATGTTTTTAACAAATACACCAACTTTTCGCTGAATAGTAGATTCTTTAAATACATTGCACTGCGCCGAATTATAAACGTTTTTTGCACTGGTATATTAACGTTATGAAATATTAAATTTTGGTATGATTTGGCCATTTTGTGTGGGAAGTACAAAAAGGGGCGTGGTGATAACGGCCATTTTTTACAGGGCACTAGGGACTTCAAAAGCGTTACACTGTGCAAAATGTTGTTGCATTTTCGTGCATTGGTACTCATGCTGAGAGCTCTTAACTTTTTGTGCAAAATGGTACCTTTGTGTGGGAGGTACAAAAAGGTGCGTGGAAATAGCGTCCATTTTTCACAGTGTAAAAGACATTATAAAAGCATTGCACTGTAAAAAATTTCAAGTATTTTTATACACTGGTATTAATGTTATAAGCTGTTATCTTTTGGTGCAAAATGGTACCTTTGTGTAAGAGGTACCAAAAGGGGCGTGAATATGACACCCATTTTTCACTGGACTGTAGGCACTATAAAAGCATTACACTGTACAAAATTTCAAGTATTTTTATGCACTGGTATTAATGTTATAAGCTGTTAACTTTTGGTGCGAAATGGTGCATTTGTGTGGGAGGTACCAAAAGGGGCGTAGCAACATGGCCCATTTTCTCGAGTTGATAGCGACTAATAAACTAATGCTATGTGTGGAATTTCAGAAGATTCGAATAAGTAGTATAGCAGTTATTAAAGATTCAATATTTCACAACATTTTAACACTTTGTGGGGGAGGTACTAGAAGGAGTGGACCAATATGGTCCATCTTCGAACTTAGCCGGAGATAGAAAAAAATATTAACACGTACCAAATTTGAAGTCAATCGGTTACTCCTTTCGAGAGTTATCGTGCGCACCAGCCAGCAGACAGACAGACAGATAGACAGACAGACGGACGGACATTGCTCATTCGTCTTAAAATGACCCAAAACGAATATCCGCCGAACATACTTAGGGTCTTGGATCACTCCTTCGATGTGTTACACTTTTTTTCGTAGCAAATGATATATACCCTCGTCACACTAAAGTGAGGGTATAATGAGCGAAGTTGCCATGTCCCTTTTGTTACCCCCCATACATATGGACCATTTTGCACAAAAAGGCTTATAATTTTGATTCCAGTCCATACAAATACTTGACATTCTGTGAAGTGTAATGCTTTTATAGTATCGGGTTTTCCATTAAGGGCATAACTTTACCTTTGCCAGAGCCCAATCGGAGAAGTTTTGGCGTTTCAAATGATCAAGTGGCTTTAGTTTTTGAGTCAGTTTGATCTTATAAGGATGAAGGCCAAGATCTTTTCGCAAACTACGCCACAGTGTGGTTTAAGAGATCTCCAGTTCCTGAGAACGACGTAGAATCGACTGATTTGGCTCATTTTGAACGGATACACTTACGTCTGCGATATTTTCGTCGCTTCGAGCGGTACGTTGACTCTTTGGCGCTGGAACATCCAAAAGGGAAAATTTGGATTCAAATTTATTCACTATAGCACGCACAGCCTGTCGGGTGGGAAAATTATTACGGCCTCTTAAAGTTGCGACCACCGACTCAGAATTTCGGTAGTAATTTTTAATGATTTCCAAACGTTGCCTGATTAAAATGTTGACTTCGACTAACGTTTTGACACATAAAGATAAAAATTGTTATGTCCCTATTAGAAAACCCTTTACATACAGTCCCGTAAAAAATGTTCGTTATTGTCAGGCCCTTTTTGGTACCTCCCATACAAATGGTGCATTTTGCACAAAAAGTTAATTGCTTATAACTTTGATTCCAGTCCGTACAAATACTTAACTTTTTGTGGAGTGTAGTACCATAGTCCCGTGCAAAATGGGCATTATTACCACGCCCATTTTGGTGCCTCTCATACAAATGGACCATTTTGCAAAAAAAAAGTAAGTTCGATTCCGGCACATACATATAAACACCTGATATTTTGTACAGTGTAAGGGTTTTACAGTACCCATAGTACATTAAAAAATGGGCGTCATTTCCACGGCCCTTTTGCTACAAACAAAATTGACAATATTTTTTTTAATTTCCCTATTTTTACAATATGGGTCATAATTTATCCATAGACTTTTTGCAAATAAACATTGTTTAGATATTATCCTGAAAAGCACGTTTTTCTAACGGCAGAACTTTTCATTTTATTTAGTTTTTTGCCTCTCCTGTAAAATTTTCAAATATGATGATAGGCCCTTTGTCGTTTCTGATGACGATATACATCATTATGTTTAGGTATCTAACGATAAAAGTTTTCATTTTATATAGTACTAGCTGCACCCGGTCCACTTCGTTGGTCCACTATTTGCAAATTTTTTTTTTCCAAAACCATCCCGGACCAAATAGCTTTCAAACAAAAGAAAAAATTTTAAAATCGGTCCAGTGGCTTAAGCGTCTATAAAACACATACATACAAACATTTTTCCATTTTTATATAGATTAGATTAGATTAGCATTACAATTCAATTTTACTACATACTGATTGATTTAAAGATAACAAAATCATATAAATTTAGTGACAATAACTTTTAAAGTTGTCTGTCAATAACGGGTTTGTTTTTGTTTAACTGTTAAATAGACATATTTACAATATTTCTTTTATATTATATTGTACAAGGTTAATATTAAAATTGTTCTTGGATTATATAATTCCTGTATCTTAATGCACTATTAACATAATTATATAATCTTTCCCACCCATCCTCAAAATCTCCATTTAAGATTTTTATTAACCCTCTTTCATCAATATATATACGTCCGAAATACCTCACCCTAAATTCTTGTAATATTGGACATCTGGCTATGAAATGTTGCAAGTTTTCGACTTCTCTCATGTTACAGATCGTGCATTGGTTTATCCTTTCATTTCCAAACTTATTCCCATTCAATGGTAGAACATCAGCCCTTGTTTTCATTATGATTGAAATTTTGTCCAATTTCCAAATATTTGTCATATATTGTATTCCGATATCAGGGTTTAAAAATCGGTAAAATCTTCTTTCACTCGCGATGGCACTTTCTATTTTCTCAATATAGCTTTGGCTTTTAAGATTATCTACCAGTATAGTTGCAGTCACTTTCCAATCTTGCGTTGTTCTAAACATATTCTCAATTGAAGTGTTTGCATGTTCAGACAGAAAATCCATTGCTATGGCCCAGAAGATACGTTTGTTCCATATTTTTATTGAGAGCTTATGTGGCAGCCTTGTATTTTCGTATTTGAATATAGTATTATAGATATAATCCATATGTAGTTTCAGTGTGTAAAAGTGGTTGTCAGGTATATCTGTTTCCAGAGATAATACGTAATTCGGTAGATTTTTTGGTTGCTTTAAAACTTTTTTTTAAAAAGAATCTTTGAAGCATATCTACTTCTTCGAACCAGCCGTACCCCCAAACTTGCGCTGCATATGACTGTGTGGTTCTACACACACTTTGAAAAATCTTCCATTTAGCAATAAGCGATACTTGAGGTTTATTAATTAAGCTTTGCCAAGTTGCGTTTATGCAGACTTTGGCTCGTTTGTTTCGATATTCAACATGCTTTGTAAATATCATTGTTGGCGTTAGTAAGACTCCGAGGTAGCAATATTCGTTCACTATCTCAATTTCCTGGTTGAGATATTTCCATTTGTCGTTTGAAGACAATCGCCCTCCGTTTCGAAATACCATTATCTTGGATTTCTCCAAATTGACCACCATGTTCCAATGTTTACAATAGTTTTCTAATTCCAATATCATTTTTTGCAATACTTCTCTTTCATCAGCCAAAATGACGATATCATCAGCGTATAGTAAAACTCGAATATTTATTTCTTCTACCATGAGACCTCCTTCCAACCAGTCATGAATATCGTTTAAATACAATGTGAACAACAACGGTGATAACAAACATCCTTGTCGCACTCCTGTGTATGTATTAAAATGTTGTGATATTTCATTTTTATATATATAGAAGATTTTGCTTTTCCTGTAAAATTTTCAAATATGATGATAGGCTCATTCTCGTTTCTGATTTTTTCCTAAATTTTTTTTAAATTTATACAAAATTTTGGCTTCATTTTTTGAGAGTATTTTCTTTTTAATGTTTATTCAGTTTTCTGCTTAATACTCATGATTTATAATATAGAGTTTCATACAAAATAAGCGGGGACGAATTGTATACTTCATAAGATGAATAGTAAATGAAGCCATTCCAAAATGGAAATATTGAAATTTTCTACGAAATTTCTCCACTGTGCGGGAGCGGAGCTGATAGGTATAACACTAGATAACACATAACAAACGTTGGCAACACTGAGCCAAGCTGCAAACCAAATCCAACTCAGATGAAATCCCCAGTTCCCGATCAAAGCTCTCTAAGTCAATAGCAGAAGACAAAACCAGTCTTAATTCGCCACAGCCACAAACAGAACAGAGACGTTCTGCTCGTACTCCGTACGAAGAGCAGCAGCTCTGCATTGCAGCATTGCATTGTGTGTGTGGATTGTGGTTTAGACCAAAGCTCAGCTCAGCTCCTCAGTCTGCTCCAAGCATTCTGTGAGATTGCATTCGAAACGTGACGGGGAGTCGACGAAATGCATTTTTCTGTGCTCGTTTGTTAGCCCTAAAAACATTGAAAAAAGAAACACTAAATCAACAGATACTTTTCTCAAAACAAGACAAAAAAAAAACAACATAAGTTTTCTATGAAACAAAGTGTTAAAAAATTAATAAAACTAACAATAATAAACTAATTAAAAATTCAGTTAAAAGCATCATTAATTCTTAGATAGAAAACAAAAGAGTCAAGCGTTTTTGCGATAAAAATCTTTGAAAAACGTTTTAGTTTTTGTTTATGTATACGGAAGCGCAAAATTTACTCGCCGTCGTTGTTGTTGTCGGATTCGTACAGAGGAGGTGGTATTACCCGAAAAACGTCCACACAAAAAACGCATCGTTCGGTTTGTGGTACTGAAACAGACAAAAACAGAAAACCGAAAAAATACGAAAAATAAAAAAATAAAACGTAAACCAAACCTCAGCTCTCAATTTGAAACCGGTTTAAATTTTTGTTGTCATCGTGATCTTTGTGTTGAGTAAGCGATATTTTGTTTGGTCGGTGTGGGAATTTTCAGTTTTGTGTTCCTCGCTCCACTACCACGCGGATCATCGGTGGAGTGGGAGCGGGAGGAGAAGTGCAGTGATTCTTTTTTTGTTGATGTTTTCATATTTTTATTTTACTCTCTTACACACGACATCCACCTCTAGACAATAGTGCTCCAATACTACTGCTCTGATGCTTGTTTTTTACTTAGTGTAACAATAAAGATCAAAATCAAAACAAAGTAAATAAATGAGGCATAGCATAGAAGAGAAGAGCAAACCAAAAACAATGCAGCAGCATAAGCATCAACAACAACAACAACAGCAGCAGCACTAACATTAGCAGTAACAAAATGAAGCGGTTAAATACACACGGTTGCATTATGGCAACATTCATTGAGAAAGGTATGTCGAAATGCAACTCTGGTTTAAAATTTAACAATAGAAATAACTGTAGGAAAATTAAAAGTAAAATTTGAAAAAATTTAAAGTTTAGTAAAACGTTTAAATTTGTATGGAATTCCTTTAAAATAACCTTTACCGTTTATTGAATAAATTAGAAACATCAGATTTTGACAGAATATAATTTGGAAAATACTAATAATACTATGCAACAACAAAAATTTGTGGCCGAGACCTAAAAATTTTTTTTTTATTATCGATAGAGCCGAGATACCACTTAAATTAAAGGAAATTTTAAGGGCTAGAAATGCTGAAAACTTCACGTACACGGAAGATTAGTAAATGTTGTTAAAACCTTTTTGGAAACAATTTAAATTTTTTTAAAAACAAAGTTTTTTGCTGGCACAAAAAACCGTAAAAAATAGAAAAAAATTGCAAAAAATGTGTTTGTTACATTTTTTGAAAGCTAGCATCCTAACGAAGAAAACAATTCCTATTTGCAAAAAGTCTATGGATAAATGTATAAACAATGACCCTTATTGTACAAATAGGGAAATGCAAAACAACAATTTGTCATATTTTTTATTTTGGCAATTCTGTTTGGGAGGTACCAAAAGGGGCGTGACAATATCATCCATTTGTTAATATATTATGTGTACTACACTAAAAAAATTCCAGGGGTTTGTATGTGGAGACATCGAAGTAATAAGCCGTAACTTTTTTGTGCAAAATGGTCAATTTGCATGGGAGGTACCAAGAGGGGCGTGGCTACTTCGCCTAGTTTTTACGGGACTGTAGTTTCTATAAAAGCATTACCCTTCACAAAATGTCAAGTATTGGTATGGACTGGAATCTAAATTATAAGCCGTTAACTTTTTGTACAAAATGGTCCATTTGTATGGGATGAACCAAAAGGGGCGTGGAAACATCGCCCATTATTCTCAAGAGGATAGCGGCCAAGAAACTAATACTATGTGTGGAATTGTAAAAGATTCTGGATAGTAGTATATAAGTTATGGGATAATCCATTTTTCATTAAATTCTGACCCTTTGTGGGGGAAGTACTCGAAGGTGTTGACCTTAGCCTGATAGAAAAAATATTAGCGCATTCCAAATTTTACGTCAATCGGTTAATCCTGTCGAAAGTTATCGTGCGCACCAACCAGACAGACAGACCGACAGGCTGACGGACGCCAAATATTTTTGGGGACTCTTAGGTCACTCCATCGATGTGTTAGAATTTTGGTTGGCTCTGATATATAGCCTTGTTCACAATAGGTGGGTATAAGAATATAACTTTGTTGAAATTCTCTTATTTCTACCAAAAGTGCTATATATAATTTCTGAATTTATGCATTACAAAAAAATTTTGGTGGTTAGGACACCATATTATACCCGAAAAAGTTATGAACAGCCCTTCAACAAAAATATTGTTGCATATGGTAATCAGTAAAGTTGCGTGCTCCCCCTTTTTAAGCACGCAAATATATTTACTAATACTTTTTATTTAATTAAGAAACTCCCTTTACCAAATTTATAAGTGATGAAATGTAAAATACGATTTTTACAGTACATAGATTCCAAATCTCAAACTTGGCAATGTTTATACAACAAAAACTCCTCCGTTAAATTTTATAATGATCGGATGAAAAATAAGCTTTTATAGCAAACTAATGCCAAAACGGATAGAACTTACATATAGATACATATCTAAATCTGAACAGATACACATCTAAATTTGAACCGATTTTTACTAATTTGACAGTGATCATTCTTTGATCAATCAACTCATTTGTGCCATATTTAATAATGATCGGAAATACTCCATTTAGTAGATTTGAGATATTTAGCTTTTACATTTTTAACCTTCGCGCCTTTGGGTTACGTTTTACTAGCTCAGATAGACCAATTTAGATCCCTAACCGAAATCTAGAGCACAGAAGCCAAAGCGGATAAAGGTATATATGGGTATTATGTCTAAATGTGAACCGATTTTCTTCAAATTTGGCAGTGCTCGTCTCTGGATAAAGGAAATCTTCTACGCCGACTTTCATAATGATTTTTCGAAAAAAAATCTAGTCGACATTCCCGATTGTCTTGGAAATTTGTATATGCGTTTTACTATGGAAATGAATCATCTTGTAGTTGGCAAAAAAAACATTTGAACCATTATGACTTTGTGGGCATTTTTGCGATTTTTAAGGCACTGGATGCACTTTTTTCGGGTAGCTTTGTTCCGCATTTTTTTCTCATATTTTTTATTTATTTACAACTTTACAAAAAATCCACCTTAAGCTAAAAAATTCGTATGGCCATTAAATTACACAGGTATACACACATTTTGGCGCCGATACTTTTTGAACTGTTCTTTAGTAAATTCGACCTCCTGAATACGAATCTACAATCGGTTTTTGCCTAGCAGCTCCCGTTTTCATGTTATGGGGTAGGGGGTTGCAAACCTGGCACCTCTTAGAAATACCAAAAATAATTGTGAAAAGAAGAAAGAAAAACGTTTTTTCTTTGAATATCCAGCTCATTTAGTGAAGTTTACATACAAATATAAAAAAAAATAATTCTATTAACAAGAGCATATTTCATATACAATATATTTTTCACTGCTGTTTTGATGTACTGGAACCTAAGAAGCTTCGTTTCTTGCTTGTTCTGCAATGTTGTTTTTTTCGGACAACCTCTTCGCAGATTCCAGCAGTAATCTGCCATCATATGCGTATCCCACTTGCCTTGGTATCGTTCTTCCATTGTCCTTATATCCTGGTGAAATCGTCCACCTTGCTCTTCACTCAAGTCTCTCAAGTTTTCAGGAAACCGGTCCAAATGGTTTTGCAAGGAATGCACCTTGATGCTCATGATGCATTAAAGCTCACGAAAAGCAGTCAGCATGTTCTGAATTAAATCCTTGTAGTTTGCTGTCTTCTTGTTGCCTAGAAAGTTTTCGACAACTGACACAGATGATGTCCACGCTTTTGCTCTTTATACCCTCACTTTAGTGTGACGAGGGTATATATCATTTGCTACGGAAAAAAGTGTAACACGTCGAAGGAGTGACCTAAGACCCCAAGTATGTTCGGAGGAAATCCGTTTTGGGTCATTTTAAGTCGAATGAGCAATGTCCGTCCGTCTGCCTGTCTGTGTGTATGTCTGTCTGCTGGCTGGTGCGCACGATAACTCTCGAAAGGAGTAACCGATTGACCTCAAATTTGGTATGTGGTAATATTTTTTTCTATCTCCGGCTAAGTTCGAAGATGGGCCATATTGGTCCATTCCTTCTAGTACCTCCCCCACAAAGGGTTAAAATGTTGTGAAATATTGATTCTTTAATAACTGCTATACTACTTATTCGAATCTTTTGAAAATCCACACATAGTATTAGCTTATTAGTCGTTGTCAACTCGAGAAAAATGGGCGAAGTCGCCACGTCCCTTTTGGTACCTCCCACACAAATGCACCATTTTGCACCAAAAGTTAACAGCTTATAACATTAATAACAGTGTATAAAAATACTTGAAATTTTGTACAGTATTATGCTTTTATATTGCCTACAGTCCAGGGAAAAAATGGGTGTTGTTGTCACCCCCCTTTTGGTACCTTCAACACAAAGGTACCTTTTTGCACCAAAAGTTAACAGCTTATAACATTAAAACCAGTGTATAAAAATACTTGAAATTTTGTACAGTGTAAAGTTTTTATAGTGTCTATAGCCCTGTGAAAAATGGGCGTTATTGCCACGCCCCTCTTTGAACCTCCCACACAAAATGCCCAAATCATACCACAATTTAATGTCTCATAACGTTTATACCAGTGCACATAAATGCTTATAAGTCGGCACAGTGCAATGAATTCAAAGTATCTAATGTTCAGCAAAAAAAGGTGTATTTGATAAACCCCTTCTGGTACCTCCCACACAAATTGACAGAATAATTCGAGTAATATTCAATATTACATTACTCACAAAGTGAGGGTATACCTTAGTCGGTTTACCCGACTGAAACTTTCTTACTTGTTTTCATTCATAGATTCAACAAACTGTGTGTCCTTTATTAACTGTCTGATTTGAGGGCCATCTAATATGTCAGTTTTTATCTTTTCAATGCTTAATCCTTGCATCTTTGTAGATGCATGAATGATGCAGAAGTTCTTATTTTTGGGGCTACTTTCACGTTCAATTCTGACAATTAAGTCCCAAAATCATGTGTTGTACGGTGTTATGGAAACGCGTGGGCGGAAATTTACAAATGAAGGCTCATTTGTAAGGTCGTGACATGTACTTACATATGACATGTACATATGTATATTAATGCTGGTTAATTTAAAGTTATATAAATACATCAGTTGCATATGCAACTTTATTTTACATTCTGCACCAACTTAAAATTCTGAGAAAAATTTAGTTAAAGTCATGTAGCCTCATTTGTCCTAAACTGACCGTACAAATTTCAAGATGGTGTTCAGCCCAGTTCCTCTTTTTACTAAAACATGTCATTGATTTTTATACCCTACACCACACTGTGGTACAGGGTATTATAAGTTTGTTTCACGGCAGATGTTTGTAACACCTGAAAACTAGCTCTGAGTCGATTTAACGAGCTGAGTCGATTTAACGATGTCCGTCCGTCCGTCTGTCCATGTAAAGTTGTTCGTCGACTACAGGTCGCAATTTTACTCCGATCGTTCTGAAATTTTGCAGTTTAGAGTATTTCGCGGCTGTTAAGATCGCTATTGAATTTGGTTGAAATCGGTTCAGATTTAGATATAGCTCCCATATATATCTTTCGTCCGATTTGGCCCTTTAGTCCTATAGAAGCTGTATTTTACATCCAATCGTTTTGAAATTTAGAATGGTAGAGTTTCTTGACCATGAACCAACATTGCCGAATTTGAAGAAAATCGGTTAAGATTTAGCTATAGCTCCCATATATATGTTTCGTCCGATTCGGCCCTTTAGTCCTATAGAAGCTGTATTTTACATCCGATCGTTTTGAAATTTAGAATGGTAGAGTTTCTTGATCCATGAACCAACACTGCCGAATTTGAAGAAAATCGGTTAAGATTTAGCTATAGCTCCCATATATATGTTTCGTCCGATTTGGCCCTTTAGTCCTATAGAAGCTGTATTTTACACCCAATCGTTTTGAAATTTAGAATGGTAGAGTTTCTTGATCCATGAACCAACATTGCCGAATTTGAAGAAAATCGGTTAAGATTTAGCTATAGCTCCCATATATATGTTTCGTCCGATTTGGCCCTTTAGTCCTATAGAAGCTGTATTTTACATCCGATCGTTTTGAAATTTAGAATGGTAGAGTTTCTTGATCCATGAACCAACACTGCCGAATTTGAAGAAAATCGGTTAAGATTTAGCTATAGCTCCCATATATATGTTTCGTCCGATTTTGCTCTTTAGTCCTATAGAAGCTGTATTTTACATCCAATCATTTTGAAATTTAGAATGGTACAGTTTCTTGATGCATGAACCAACACTACCGAATTTGAAGAAAATCGGTTAAGATTTAGCTATAGCTCCCATATATATGTTTCGTCCGATTTGGCCATTTAGTCCTATAAAAGCTGTATTTTACATCCAATCGTTTTGAAATTTAGAATGGTAGAGTTTCTTGATCCATGAACCAACATTGCCGAATTTGAAGAAAATCGGTTAAGATTTAGCTATAGCTCCCATATATATGTTTCGTCCGATTTTGCTCTTTAGTCCTGAAGAAACTGTATTTTACATCCAATCATTTTGAAATTTAGAATGGTAGAGTTTCTTGATCCATGAACCAACATTGCCGAATTTGAAGAAAATCGGTTAAGATTTAGCTATAGCTCCCATATATATGTTTCGTCCGATTTTGCTCTTTAGTCCTGTAGAAGCTGTATTTTACTTACATCCAATCATTTTGAAATTTAGAATGGTAGAGTTTCTTGATCCTCGAACCAACACTACTGAATTTGTAGAAAATCGGTTAAGATTTAGCTATAGCTCCCATATATATGTTTCGTCCGATTTGGCCATTTAGTTATATAAAAGCTGTATTTTACATCCAATCGTTTTGAAATTTAGAATGATAGAGTTTCTTGATCCATGAACCGACATTGCCGAATTTAAAGAAAATCGGTTAAGATTTAGCTATAGCTCCCATATATATGTTTCATCCGATTTGGCTCTTTAGATCCAATCGTTTTTATACCCTACACCACAATGTGGTACAGGGTTTATTTAAGTATAAAATGTCCTAAAAGTAAATTTATGTAAACAATTTATACATGAATTACAAAATTTATATATCAGAGTTATTCAATATTACGAGAGTGGTGTAGGGTATTATATAGTCGGCACCGCCCGACTTTAGCCTTTCCTTACTGGTTCTTTATAAACTATGAAAAATATTGAAATCACAAAATAAACAGAATTACTCCAATAAAAAACAATTTCAATTTTTGAAATTTTTAAGTAAAAATGCTATTATACTAAAGAAAACACCAGATTAAAATTTACAGGATCAGATTAGATAGGACCACAGGCCTATATATACATATTTCATATATCTATGTTTTCCTGGTCCAGTATGTAAATTAAAATTTAAGAGGAAAAATATATAACAATATATGCAAATATTGT
This sequence comes from Eudasyphora cyanicolor, assembly GCA_963930755.1. NCBI lineage: Eukaryota > Metazoa > Arthropoda > Insecta > Diptera > Muscidae > Eudasyphora > Eudasyphora cyanicolor. The sequence goes on along the minus strand of OZ005736.1, from coordinate 166,650,200 downwards.
AACATTTTCGCATATATCTAGGATGTCCTAGTCAAGACCTTTAAGAAGCGCTCTGATTTGTATAAATCCGCAAGCGCGTTTTTAAAATATAACAAATACAATATTCACATCTCAGGAAGTTTATAATAAATATTTTTTAAAGCAAGTAAGAAAGTTCAGTCGAGTAAACCGACTTATAAATCCCCTCACCTTGAGTCCCAAAAAAAAATAATTGTAATTGTGCCAAAACGGCCACTTTTCTCTGGACTCTAGGTACTATAAAAGCATTACACTGTACACAATTTCAAGTATTTGAATGCACTGGTATTAAAGTTATAAGCTGGTAATTTTTGGTACAAAATGGTCCATTTGTGTGGGAGGTACCTAAACGGGTGTGCCAATTACGTCCACTTTTCTCTAGACTCTAGGTCCTATAAAAACTTCAAGTATTGTTATGCACTGGTATCAACGTTAAAAGCTGTTAACTTTTGGTACAAAATGGTCCATTTGTGTGGGAGGTACCGAAAGGAGCGTGGCAATAAAGCCTATTTTTCACTGTAATATAGGTACTATTAAACCTGTACAAAATTTCTTGTCTTTGTATGCACTGATAATAAGGTTATAAGCTATTTACTTTTGGTTCAAAATTGTCCATCTGTGTGGGAGGTACCAACAGGGGCGTGGCATCTTCGCCCATTTTCCTCGAAGTAATATTTAGTAATAAACTAAGTATACCGCTTAAATGCCAAATTGGAATGTTTACGGGCATTTCCGCCGAATGGTCAACCAGGACTGATGCTGATGTATAGAAGATGACCGAGTGTATTATCCGTTCATGCTGCTCCGTGCCATTTTAGAGATTCTCCCTGCTTGTAGTACAGAGATGCAAGGTCGGCTTTCTTAAGTCTGACAACGACCATCACAGAAAGTCCGCTATCGCTATACATTTTCTTTGAAGAACGGATATGCTTGACAAAGAGAACCGATTTACCAAGTAGTTCCACCGTCCTAGAAAAGGGATGTATGTAATGGGTGTTCGTTTTAACTACAACCAACATAGGTAGGTATTTTAGCGTTAAACGGGTTGCACTCCGTGGATGTGGTTTACGCTTACACCTCAAGTGATAGATCTCTCACTTGTTTTCCATATAGGACATTTGTCATAGTATTAATGCCAACATATGTATCATAGCATATGATCAATGTGATGACGACTTGTTCTTATAGTCATGAAATACTGATGCACAAAAATTAAATGACTTCTATAATTAAAAAAATTTCCACTCACTGTATAAGAACTAATTCGCAGTTCCGGAAATTCCAATACAACAGGATCCTTTTTGCCTGCCTTATTGACTTTGCCTGTAGCAAAAACCTTTAAAACCATTTGCCGATGCACAAATAAAAATCGATTAAATTCGTTTGTTCTCTTACCTGTTTGTTTCAATGTTTGCTTATGAATTTCCTGTGTAGGTTTTGCCATCAATGTTCCTAGAAAGACAAAAGAGAATGATAATTCTTACTAGAATGGCGTTTACAAGAAATTGTATTGGTTTATAGTTACTAAATTCAAACGAGTTCATATAAAGGGTGGTTAAATTTTAAGGGCCGATGTTGATTTCGAATAAAACACAAATTATTTAGGAAATTATTGCCGTTTCTTTTTATTATGATAATATTGGTATGGTTCAATTATGTATGGAACAAAATATTGGACAAAAGGCCGCCGCAACCTCGGCGCCACACCTCCATCCGGTCCAAATTTTCGATGACGGTGAGGCATAATTGAGGTTCTATGCCGTTAATGTGCCGAACTATCCCATCCTTTAGCTCTTGAATTGTTGCTGGCTTATCGACGTACACCTTTTCTTTGAAATAACCTCAACGAAATAAGTCCAACGGTGTCAAATCACATGATCTTGGCGGCCAATTGACATCGTCACGACGTGAGATAACACGGCCATTGTTTCGTTAGCTGTGCCCATAAGCCGCACCAAACGCTTCTCCTACAAACCCGGCTTGCTGATTTTTTTGTTCGATTATGCTGATCAAAAAAACATCACGAAGTGCGCGAAATGCATTTTGATTTGAACGCTCGATTGTGTATATTTCCATGGTTCAAATTGAGTTAGTCCGAAATTGAGAAATGTCAAATGAAATGCAGAAAAAGACTTGACGTTTAGGTGTGGTTCACATTCAACATCGGCCCTTACAATTTAACCACCCTTTTTTTTATTGAATTTTACATTGTTTTGAAAATCGATAGAAAACATTTGTCACTATTAAAGGGTTAACTGACTTTATGAACTGAATGCGGAGGAATGACAGAAAACACTTGATTGTTTTTTTTTAGATTTTGAAAAATCACTTGTTAAGAAGTTGTATCCGTCTGTCAATCTTCTTGTTTGGATTTATTATTATTTGATTGGAAACCTTTTGAGTTGTTTTTAATGTTCAATAAAACTTTCAAAACCCCACAGCCATTTATTTATTTAAATTAATGGAAGGAAAGAAAGTGTTATTATAAGTGGATAATTAAAACAATTGTGTGTATGTGCACTTCATTAAAAGATCGAAAAAATTTAATAAAGACCAGCGGCACACGGAGCGTTTAAAAGAAATAAACAAACAAACATAAAAATAACAATAATCCAATTTCTGGGGTACAAAGATGGCATCAAAGGCAGCCAAGAACATATACTCTATATGTTTATGTAAGCAAAACTGTTTCTTCTTTTTAACCGATAATATAAAAATAAAACTCTGACCACTACATTACAACACCTCGATTCGTATTTTTTTCTTCATTGGCCATAAAAAATTGAGTTTGGTTTGATTGCATTTCTTCGAAAGCAATGAAGCCACCATCTTTCTACGAGTATCTACCAACAAACTATCCCCATTGAACGCGCCAAATGCCCACTCGCACGCAAGCGCATTGCAAACGATGTCAATGAAGACGACGACTTCCTTTTATTCTTCGTTTTTCAAATTGTTCACCATTTGAACATCCGCTTGGAGAGTGCCGGCGAAGAAACAGTAAGAGAATCCAATAAAAAAATCCAACGTAATCTAATAAACGTAACCGCATTTCCCCTACAAACAGAAATTCGTTTCAGGACATTGTTGCGTGTGTCTATGTACTGTTTTTTTTCATAGCTTCTTGGTTTTATAGATAAAACGCACAGCGAGAAACACAAAAAAGGAAATTTTGATTTATGATTCTTACATGACAACTGTCAAATAAGTGTCAGTATGTATATTCATTTCCGCAAGGTGTGAGAGAATGTTACAAGAAAATTTTACAGGAAGCAGCAAGCACAGTGCTACGGGCAGTTCGTATTTAAAACGAATGACGATAACCTCAAATTCAGTACCACTATATGCTGATGCGTAAAACGACTATTGTCATTTATTTATTTACTGAAAACATTATGTTCATTGAATCTTATTCGTATTCGATTTTAAAAAATATTGCCCCGTCGAGGCGATGTTCTGGAAAATATTTGCCCTTTTCAAGTGGAACTGATGTAGGCAATCGAATTAAACTAGCTGCTATTTTAAAATTCCAAACTGCGGTTCGAGTTTACGGGAAGAGTGCAATTTTTTGGGGAAAAAAATCGTCATATCATAATCGTATTTCATCCAAAGTGTGAAAAACTGTCAAGGGTAGTATACAATTTGTATACCCTCCACCATAATTGTTATACCCTACAACAGTTTGAGATCTGATACCCTTTTACGTATTTATATTCTTGATCTTTGTAAAAGTCTAAGACAATTTAGCCGTATTCGTCTGTCTGTTGAAAACACGCTAAAGTCCGTAATAATGGAGCTAGGATGATCAAATTTGGCAGAAATATTTCTTGTAGTTCCATGTCGTTTGGGATAGCAAATGAGTATAGGATTTTGTTTTTATAAAGCTCACCTTTAAAGGGAGCTTCTATTATAAAGTTATATAAATACCAATAAGAGGTTTAATGTTATGGTACATTTGTGTGGCAGATACTAAAAGGGGCGTGGCAACTTAGCCCATTTTTCTTGAGTTGCTAGAATACCAAATTTGAAGTCAATCGGTTAATCCTTTCGAGAATTATCGTACACACCAGCCACCAGACAGACAAACGGACGGACATTGCTCAAATGACTTAAAAAAGACCCAAATCGAATTTCCACTAAACATACTTGGAGTCTTAGGTCGCTTCATTGTAAAGAGGAAGTTATGCCGTTAATAATGGAAAACAATATCTGTTATATGGTCGCCACGGCTACGCGTGCAGGATCATATTATTTTCATGAAATGCGCCATCGTTAATTCGCACATTGGCTGCTGCCTGTCTTCGATAGCTTCACGAATTCCATCCTTGAGGTTTTAAATCGATTTTGGGCAACTGACATAGATTTTACCCTTTACGTAGTCGCAAAGAAAAAATCTAATGGTATTAAAGCCCCTTCGAGAAATCACACGGCCACAAAAATGTTCACAAAAAAGAGTGCTGATATTGTTGCAGGTGGCGCCATCTTTTTGAAAAACGTCGTCCACACAGGGTTATCATACGTCCTCCTTTAGGAGGAAATGTCCTCCTTTTTATCCAGTGTCCTCCCGTCCTCCTTTATTTTTCAAAAATGTTAGATTTGTCCTCCTTTTTTTACAAATTCTACTTTTTCACAAACAGTAAACCTCCACATGAATTATACTCGCAACTACTTTTAGTACAAATTTAGTCAGTTTTTACACCCTACAATTTTTGTTACACTTATTTATTATTACTTTGTTTCGAGACAGATGTTTGTAACACCTAAAAATACTGAAGTTATACCCCCTGTAAAGTATAACGATCGACTCAATATCGCTAGATGAGTCGATTTAACCATGTCCGTCCATCTGTCCATTTAAAGTTGTTCCTTAAGTACAGATTGAATTTTCACTCCGATCTTGCTGAAACTCGGCAATAAGGAGTCTTCCACACCTGGGAAGAAATTGGTCAAAACCGCTTCAGATTTAGATGCGAGTGTACGCACAATATATATTTTCTTTTCGAATTGGTCTTTTATCGCTATAGAATCCAAAATATGGATTTATATCCAATCACTTTGAAATTAACCAGGTTGGAGATTCTTGATACAAGTACCCACATTGAAGAATTAGGTGTAAGTCGATTCAGATTTATATGTAGCACCCAAGTACAAAAGAAAGCACCAAAGAAAATCTTCAGATTTATATATGTATATTCCTCATATATATTTTCCTTCGATTTGGCATCTAAGCTCTATAACACAGAAATTGTTGGACAAATTATTATCATTAGAAAAATAAAGTTTATAAAACTTGACAATATTTTTTCTTATTCTGTTCCGATGGGGTGATGTTCGGTATCACATAGTCGGCTCTGTCCAACTTTAGACCATCCTTACTGGTTACAATTTTATTTGTTGATCATAGCAAAATGCCCATTATTTCCAATTACTGTATTATTTAAATGTCCTCCGAAAGTTACAAACTCATTTGTCCTCCATTTCTGGCACAAAAGTCCTCCTTTCTGAAAAAAGTTAATGGTAACTCTGCGTCCACATCAATTTCATTCAATTCCAGTTATACAAAATTAGTAATCATTGTTCGATAACGCAATCTGTCTCTCGTAACAGTTGCTCCAGCCTCATTTTCGAAAAAGTAAGATCCAATGACCTGGCCAGACCATAAACAAAACAGTCACGCGTTGAGGATGGAGTAGCGTCATATGAGGATGGAGTAGTGAAATTCTGAAAAACAGAAAACTTGCCTTTAAATTAAGGCATTTAATACAAATTAATCTTTGTTAGTTCTAAATAAAAAATACGTGGATGAAAACATACGTTTGTTTAGAACAACATCCCCCCAAACATGTAATATTTATGCGTGTCAAATTTTACTTTACATATTTGGAGTGTATTCTAAACATATGAATATTTCCAGCAAAATATGTTTGGGACAATATACTACAGAAGCGATTTTTTTCAGCGTGTACTTTAGAATAGAGATTTCAATGTGTTTTGTGTCAGTCCCAAATTTTCAGGACAAGAAAATTTAGAATTCCCCTGGCTCAAGACCTAACACATAATAAATGTTTTTTGTTCATTCTGATGAGCATTATCTTCGAAAAAATACAGCATAATGCCAAAGAGTCTTATAAGGCTTCGAGGGTTCATTCTGATACTTAAAACAAGTAAGAAAGTTCAGTGTGGTAAAACGACTTAAGAATCCCCCCCACCTTTAGTCCCAACAATTTTTCGTAAATTTATTTATTTTTTTGTTTAAATTAAATTATTATCAATTTAAACTGCTTATAAGCTTTTAACTTTTGGTGCAAAATAGTTCATTTGTGCGGGAGCAAAAAAATAAAAGCACTACACTCTTCAAAATTTTAAGTGTTTGTATGAAATGACTGCTTTTGTGTGGGAGGTGCCGAAAGGGGTGGCGACACTTCGCCCATTTCTCCCAAGGTGATAGTGACGGGTAAACTATTACTTTGTAAGGATTTTCATATGCTTCGAATAAATAGTACAGAAGTTATTAGAGAATTAATATTTCACTATATTTTAACCCTTTGTTAGGGAGGTACTAGAAGGAATGGACCAATATGGTTCAAATTCGAACTTGGCCTGATATAGAAAAATATTACCACACCCCAAATTTGGAGTCATTTCGAGAGTTATCGTGCGCTTCAGCCAGACTAACGGTCGGACATTGGTCAAATGACAAAAAATCTCCTAAAACGGATTTCCGCCGAACATACTTAGGGTCTTAGGTCTCTCCTTCGATGTGTTACAATCTGTGCCCGTAGCAAGTGATATACTTATATACCCTCCCTCCTGTATAATGAGGGGATAAAAAGGAGTATTTTTAATTTATTTTTTATTATCGGATGTTTAATTCATTGTAAAGAGTATGGTATTAATAATGTACAACAATATCACTCAAATGGCCGGCACTGCTACCTTAAGTGATGAGGCCCATTTTCACCTCGAAGGCTACGTTAACAAGCATAATTGTTGCGTCTGGGGCTCGGAAAACCCAAGAATTATCGGAATCGGAAAACCAAAGTGCATTTTTTTAGACATTTCGTGTCTGTAAAATTAGATTAAAACTTAAATCTTATAATCTTTCGTAACTATATATTGCATTGATCGATTGACAAAAAGTAATGAATTAAATTAAAAATTATTGCTGCAAACCCAAATGTAATGCTGCTTATGAAATTTTTACTATAAAATATAACACCAAAAAATGTTAATTAAAATTCGAAAAAGACAGCAAAGTTTTAAAAATACTTTATAAATAAAATATATTTGGAGAACCACTAAACAATAACTTTGGTTGTGTTTAAACACATATTTTATTTGTGAAAGTCAGTTCGCAAATATATTTTGTTCTAATATATTAATATATGTGTTCCAAACAAACATTTTTGATTTTCAAATAAAATTTATTCGTTCACAAACATATAATATTTAAAATTTTGGTTCCAAATTTTTTTCCTTCAATTCAAACATATCAAAAATGGCGATTTTCCTCCGTGTAGTAATATTCGAAAATACTTGATATGTGGTGGAGGTCTTAAACGTTTTTTTAATTTAGAACAACTCGATTTTGATAGCCGATATTTTCGCCAACTGCATTGTTGTAGTTGACGGAACCATAAATTGTTTTTATAACTACAATTAAAAACGAGAATATATACTTATAGAAGTAAAGCTATAGGCCAACAGTAGATCAACTTTATTTTGTGAAAGTTGTCCCTTTTACAGGACGTTTAAAATTTCAAGGAAACATTTTTAAATGTTTGTTTGCTTATTACAATGTGAAAAACATCATTCATTAAAATTTTTGGAAAACTTTCCCAAGGCGAACGGTATTAAAAAAAGTTCTTCTAAACTGTTATCCTTGAATATCCTTTACATCACATTAATGCCATCTAAAATTCTAACCTCATTAATTTTTGTGAAACGTCAGACCTTTAATCAGTCATTTGGCCCATATGAATACGAAGTGTCGCTCATTTCTGTTATCTTAACAAGTATTCTCGAAACTGCACTACATTTCCCACCAGTTGCACTCTATTGGAGGATTACTGTTTGTGAAAAAGTTACATTTGTAACAAAAGGAGGACATATCCGACATTTTTTAAAAATGTGGGAGGTTAAAAAAGGGGACATGTCCTCCGAAAGGTGGATGTATGGTAATTCTGTATCAAGCACATTATATCCAATGCCGTAAAATTTTAGCTAATCATTTTCCAATGACAAACTTCATTCAGAAGCGATATCGACCCATGGTAAATTAAGGTATCTAAAAGAATTTGATTGACATATTTTGATTGATGGTAATCAAAGTTCTCCAATGAATAAATAAGAAATTGTGAGCTTTTAAACAAACGAATGGCTTTTCCCTAATAAACACCTGCCATTGTTTAATATACGAGTATAATGGAAATACATATAATTTTCGTTGATATGAAGAATGGTATAATTCAATATTTCCATATGTGAAGTTGATAAATCGAAGCCTTGCAACACTGTATGGCTTATCTGAAAGCGAGGAAGGTGTGAACCTATAAAGTAAGTGATTTCAAACATAAATATGTCACAGGACTAAAGATAAACGATCAGAGATTTATGTATACCTCTAAGTGTTTATTTAAATTTTAAATCCCGAGGTTTAACATTTATGACTTCATAACATAAACTACAACACAGCATAACAAGGAATGAAGACAAAATTCCCAAAGATTAAGGTAAAACTGGCTGACCAAGAGAGTTGAGATAAAAGAGAGGATGAACCCAAACACACAGCGAGAGAGAGAAAATAGTGAACTTCTGCCTATAAAAGAAGTACGAAGGAATATAGGGAAAAATCCCAATTAGAGTTAAAATGCCGCATGCTAGTTAAGGGGTTCATTTTGACAAAAGAGAATGAACACCAAAACACTCGCACGCACACACGCCCAGAGGGAAACGTAAACAAAACTCACACAGACAGCTGGTCGTTTGGGTCTCGTATGCCAGATAACAACAAAATAACAATGAAAAGTATCTGAAAGATACTTTACAAAGCCGATGAACGGACAGCACCACCGCCGCTGTATTGTTTAGTTTGAGCAGTTTAGTTATTGACGAGAACTTGAGCCGGTTGGTTGTCAACAAAGTTGAACGAAACAAAACGCCGACAATTTTATTTTATACAAGAAAATTTTTTGTTTTGAATATTTGAAGCGCAAAATTTAAAAACCAAAAAGAAAAGATAAAAAAATAATTCAATTGTTTAATGTGCAAATTTTAGTTGTTTTGATTTTGTAAATGTGCGTAATCAAAGAAAACAATTGAAAAAGTGTTACGAATATTGCTTTGCTTCGCACAAAAGAAGTGGTGGTTAAAAAGGAATTCATACAAAACCAAATTGTCGGGTCCTATGGAAGTTTCGGGGTTGTTTAACTTAATATAAACACCAGAAGAAGAAGAACAACAAAACATCAGATTTGTTTTAATTGTTCCGAAACTAAAGGTAAATGTCACAGTGTTTGTGTAAATGTCACCGGAATAATTGTCACTGCGAAGTTTGGAGTTTGAATTTCGCTCTGTTGTGAATGAGTGTGTTTGTGACACTTTTGACAGTTCAACAATTGAACCTCGTGTTATTTTTTTTCTAATTTACCGCAGTAGTTGAAGTGGAATTGGTGGTAGAAAATAAACCACTTTTAATTGTTTCTAGAGAATTTTAGTGAACCAATCTAAAAAAGTCTAAAAATCCAATCTAAAAAAGTCTAGAGAAGAACACACAAAATAATTAAGAGAAATGTTAACTACATTTAACAACATTATATGAAATGAAGTGAAGTTTTTTAGAGCAAAACCATCATAAAAGTGAGTTTTAATTACGTATGAGAGCGAAAAAACAACAAAGAAGATAATGTAGAAGAACGTGATTTGAATGATGCCATTATAAAGATCAGTCGTTTGTATTAAGCTGAAATAAAGAGTTAATAAAATTCATATAAAATACACTGGAAGAAAAAATAAAGTTTTTTCAAATTTCAATTGGAATATCACTAGGAGAAGTTATGAGAATTGTTTGTAGTTGTTGTGTTTTTTGTTGAACCTGGAAATTATTTTGAAAAGCTGCAAAGAAATATACGAAAAAATTAAAAATAAAAACACAGTTTGTTAAATAAAAATGTCTAGAGAAAAATAATAAAGTGAAACAGTCAGCAAAATAAAATTTATGCAAATGCAAAATAAAAGTCTATAAAAGCAAATAATAAATGATTCACTTAAACAAAACTTACTATACACTCAAAGAAAAATTATCATAAAAACAAATGAAATTTGTAATTGCAAAACAACAGGCAAAATTAAAGTATATCTTAATTAATCTTACAGATACTCCTGCAAGGAAACTAAAGTCCCCCCCCCCACAAAAAAAATTAAGAAAATATTCATGTGATTTATCTATACTTTTCCGGGAATTTAACCTACTTCAGTGAAAAGAAATTGTTGCAACAATTGTAGCAATTTTTTCGCAATACATTTATGTGTATGAAAGCCTTATCTTTTCAACATCAGACAATGATATTTTTTGCTCTTTGTTGAATAAAGTACAAGCAACTTCGAAAACAGCAAAGAATATCAGAAAACGCTATTGTCGTAACAACCCGCCACCCCATACCCCGAAAATAATGCCGTAAAACTCCACCACATGATTTTCTACCTTTTTCTCTTTAAACGAAAGCAAAACTACAACCAACGTCAACCAACCGTTATCAGTTCACATATATATATATATACTTATGTACAAAGAGAGCGAGAAGCACACAAACGAAACATACAGATATATGAACATTTAAACAGCAATCATCAAGGTAAATATACTTATACTTAAAGATATGCCCTGCGAATGTTCAAATAAACGGACAGACGTATAGACGGACAAACGAGCAGGCAGATATTTTCACAATAATCTCAAGAGAAAAATTCAACCCATAATATGCATTGAGACCAGACCTTCTTCGTTTTCTTCTGCATTTCGTTGTTGTAGTTAAATAAACGTTTTATTAAATGCCTCATTGCTCTGTGGTTGTTGTTAAATATTGAAATCACATTAACAACAATATTCTGGAAAAAAGTGAAGAAAAATATTATAAACAACGCTTAGGTGTACACAGACACGGCATAGCTCTCCAAAGATCGTGAAACACTTGTGTCTTGTCTAAACAATTCCATTGCATTGCACGAAGACGATGACGGCGATGGGTTATTCTTTTTCTCAATGAACAAAAATAAAGGAATGGAGAAATCTACAATTTAACAATTTCAAGTCAACACTGTCCAATTACGCTGGGAAGTGCTATGGCACAGTGCGATGGAAATGTTAATTTTTCAATTAATTTTGGAAGACGAATATTGAACTGAGTAGTTCAAAATATCTCCTCATACTAGAGAGAAAAATGTGCCTGTTGGTTAGTGTCAGTTCTGACGGGAGACTGCTTGATCGGCGAACATACCAGGTGATTGGGAATTGAGTCCAATGACTTCTGCAGAAGCTGTGAAGATGAGGAGGAAGTGGAGATCATTGATCACCTGCTTTGTTACCGCTCCGAACTGAGTAAACGACGTCTGGCTATACTGGGGACGGCCTTTTAAGGAAGTCTGGTAGATCTGAACGGTACAGAATAAATAAAGACGTCTGCATTCGTCACTATGCCATCTCATTTGGACTATATAGGCATTGTTTACAGTGTAATCCGAAGCCAACCTTCTCAACAAGCTTCGAACCATCTGTATAGTAGTTGAGATTCTTCATATTTCCAGGTATTCTTCAAATCCTGAGGCAGTTTGTTTAGGAAAACATATTCCCAAAAATAGAATATTAGTTTGTGCCAAATATATAATCAGGGAGATTTCAGCACAAATTTAGATATAGATATTGTCACATACCATTGAGCTTCTGCATGGCCTCTTACTGCTAATAGATACACTGGTATATGAGATGAATTGATGTCATGTCTACTAAAGGGTTTTCCAACAAAAGGTGTTATTCTGGTATTCAAAGAAAAATGCCATTTTTGAGATAAATGATCGGATGTTTATTTCAGAATAAAGAGGAAGGTATGCCGTTAATAATGAAAAATAACATCAGCCAAATGGCCACCACGACCACGCTTACAGGACCATATCCTTTTCATGAAATCTTCCATAACCAAATCGCAAAGTGGCTGCCCTATGTCCTCGATAGCCTCACGAATTCTATCATTGAGGTCTTGAATCGACGCTGGGCTGTTGGCGTAGACCTTATCTTTCACGTGGCCCCAGAGGAAGAAGCCGCAAGGTGTTAAATCACGATCTCGGTGGCCAATTGCGATCACCTCTTCGAGAGATAATACGGTCCGGAAACTTTTCCCGTAACAGAGCAATGGTTTCGTTGCCTGTGTGGCACGTAGCGCCGTCTTGTTGAAAGTAAACGTTGTCTAGATCAATACCATCCAACTCCGACCATAAAAAATCATTAATCATCTCTCGGTAGCGCAATCCACTCACCGTAACTGTTGATCCAACTTCATTTTCGAAAAAGTAAGGTCCAATGACGCCGACGGACCATAAACCGCACCAAACAGTCACACGTTGAGGATGGAGAGGCTTCTCGACAATAACTCTTGGGTTTTCCGAGCCCCAGATGCGACAACCTTGCTTGTTGACGTAGCCACCGAGGTGGAAATGGGCCTCATCAGTCAAGACGATTTTGTATTGTTCGTATAGTTTTTTGTTCGATCGTTCGATGATCGTTTACCGTTCCATTTTTAGTAATGGCGTAGTTTCTACTTGTCAAATGTCAAAGAATAAAAGCTTCAAAAGTGACAGCTACCGAAATACCGGGTGATTCAAAATAACACCTCTTGTTGGAAAACCCTGTAGATGTCATGACCTACTCAGTATCGTATCCGGTCATAACTGTTATCAAATTGAGTATTTCTACACTTAATATTCGCTATGGATCACTTGCCCTCCTTTAATTATGAATATGTTTGGCAGATCGTTCTTGAGTCATTGGCCTTGTAGTGCTTTGGTAAAGACATTACTTTAGCAAAATGAGCGATTTTCCTTCTGTCTTCATCATCATAAATGCTAAGATGGTCAACGGCTATTTGGTCGTACCCGGCTGGTACTTCCCAAGTGATCCCTGAGCCTCCTTGGATTATATGACGACAAGATTATTCTTGAGTTCGGGTACCTAGGATCTGAGCTATCTGCACCTGCTGCTCATGTAAGCTCAGAGAGGGGTATCGAAACGTAGGCTCTCCTACGGTTTCCTTGTCCTGATAACTTGTAGGAGCTAAAACCTTCGGATGTACCCTGTAAGAGAGATCTCATTCTTAGAAATGTAACCTTCATTTCTATTTATATACCTGTATCGGGGCAACCAAACCGGACAAATGTAGCTATGACACCGGATGGCTACATTTGACCCACTGTTCGATCTTCATATTGCCTTCTGTACCGCTTGATTTCAGCGTAACTTGGAATATCACAAGGAGAATTTATGAAAACTTTCACGAACATACTTTTTATTTAAAACTTTTTTGGGTTCATAGATAATCTAAAATTATGAAACGTGAATATTAACAGGGCATTTTCTACAAATTAATTTTAAAAAAAACTTACATTGGTAACATCTTAAGGCAGATTTTTTCCATATGAAGTTCTGTAATCCTTGTAAGATCATCTAAATAGAATAATAATAGCAATAATACTACTAATAGTACTAATGGCAAGAGTATTACTCTTATAAGCAAATATAGAAACGCAATCATAAATGTCGATACTTACGGTGGAAATCCATACAAAAATGACGTCCGAAGCTAGTTTTCACGTATTAATCCGCATTGGAGGGTTTAATAATTTTTGCTGGGGGTAGAACTTAAAATGAATTAACCTTAGGAAATGTTCAACTTTATTTGATCCCAATTTCATATCATTCCGAATACTTTTATAAAAATATATTCCCATTGATATTTAAGTTATTTTTCCTCCTTTGTCCCACTGTCCAGCGACTGGTGTTATTTGTTCTTTAACTTAACAATTTCAAATGTTTACATTGCAGCAAAAAAAGAGAGTAAAACAAAACGAAACCAAACACTCTCCAAACCAAACAAAACTGAAATTCTTTTTTAGTTTACATTTTTTGCTTTCTTCATCATTCATTAGCTGTGAAATTCTTTTGGTGGGGGAGAACGAAAATCTCAATTGGGTTAACCAAATTAATTAAAACGAAATCTATTTTGTTAATCTCTCATTCAACATAAATTGGGTCAAATTGCAGTTTAAACAACAAAGAAAAATCCTTAAACGTTCGCACGCCCAGACTTCGATGCAATAATCATTAAAAGGCTATTCGTTATTTGAACAGAAAAAAAAGAAAAACTCGAAAAGAAAATGTTAAACATTTTTCGCACTTCTATTTCAATGGTTTCAAACATCTGTTAGCATTTGGTGGTTTGCAGTAAAATTTTGTTTGAGATATTCCATTCTAAAAATATTACCACACTGTGCAATGCTCGAATGCATGGCATAGATGCCATTGTAGACCCAAATCGATGGACAACTGAATTTCACATGGAATTGTATAGAAATCTCAATAATCCGTTTGTTAGATGTTCACGAGTGGATGTGCACGAGGCGCACATTTCCGGAACATTGAAAGGAATCTTCTGGTGGGGATTTCTCTGTTGATGAAGTGACAGCTGACAACTTACAGCAGCGGGGTTTGTATGTGTGACTGGGAAGCATTAAAGAATTATTTGGAGTTGATGCCAGACGGACGGAAGAGAGCTGTTTTGTGATGATGCAAGTAATTATCACCAAAACCATGGATCATTGCAATTGTCATTTAGGGAATAAATAGTCTAAAGACAAACATTTTTAACAAACTAAAATGAAGACTTAAGTAAATATAAGCAAATAAGGACATCTGCGGCATTTAAATAAGAAAATTGTAAAAATATCAGAAGATGAATTTCATGACCAATACTTATTTAAATAATATTCGTTAGAAAGGAATACAAGAAGAAAATTCGAAAAATACTAGTATGAGAGAATTTTCATGACCAGCACTTATATAAAAGCTATTCGTTTTAAAAAGGGGTAGAAGTTGTCCTACATTCTTTAAGTTCACTTTTGTGCGAAGAGTGAATCACATGTTGACGTCAGGCTAATTGGATTGGTTTTGTTCATACTTATAGAAGTATTAGACCAAAGACTTTCATACCAACAATTGTAGTAGATGTTTGCCGCCATTTATGAGAAGTTATCTTCACTACAATCGAGTGACCGCTTTAGCTGATTTTAGCAATAAGAAAAATTTATGTAATTGCCCACAGGAAACCGCATGAATGAGGTTGGACACTTAGATTAATTAATTTAAAAGATAAACTTAACTTTGTTAACAAAAAAGAAACCAATATTTAGGTTTAGGATCATGATTTGTTACAGAGAAAGAAAAAAATATTTAATTTCGGTTGCCATAAAGTAAACATTACTGATGTAATAGTGAGAATCGGAAAATGTATGTAAAGTTTCTAAGTTAACACTTGATTATTGTTGCACACATACGAGGGTTGCTATTTATATTTCGGTACTGGCAAATGCTGGTGTTGCCAGATGAAAACTGGAACTTCCATTGGAAAGTATGAAATTTTTTAACATAACTTCACTCAGACCGTTTTTTCATTTGAGCGCGAATTGTTTCGATTACAGTGTGTTGAAAATTCACCTCCAAAACATGGTTTTCGAACGCTTCAACAGCTGCTTCAGGCGTCGAAAAACGTTGACCACGTTTTCTTGATGTGAGTGAATAAGAAGAAGTCATTGGTGTCAAATCAGGGCTGTACGGCGGATGATCCATCAATTCGACGTTTTGGCCGGACAAAAAGGCGTTGGTTTGAGCCGATGTGTGAGAGCTCGCATTGTCATGGTGCACAATGATTCGTCTTCTGTTGTTTGTTTTTCGAATTTATCCGAAGACTTCAGGCAAACAAATTGTGGTGTACCACTCAGAATTGATCGTCCTACGTTGCTCAAGCGGAACTGTCGCCACATGGCCAGTTTTGCCGAAGAAACAGGCGACCATTTGCTTCGAAGTGCTTCTTCCCGAACAACTTTCGTTGGATTTGGCTCGTCTTCGAAGACCCACACTAACGATAGCTGTTTTGTTTCGGGCTCATACGCATAGATCCAAGATCCGTCACATGTGACGATCTTATAAACGTCTTTTGAAGAACCGCGATCGTATTTTTTCAAAATTTCTTTGCAATCGACACGAGCCTTTTTTGAGCGATTGTCAAATTGTGCGGGATGCAACGAGAACAAACCTTTTTTACGGCCAGTTGTTCTATCTCACGGTATGTCACATGACAATCTTGCATTATCAGTTCACGCACGGCATCAATGTTCTCTGGCACAACGGCCGTTTTTGGACGACCTTCGTCTTTGAGCGAGCGTCGGCTGAATCGATTGAGCGTCGATTGAATTCATTAAACCAGTTTTATTAAAGTGCTATAGGATGGTGCTTCATCGCCATACAAAGATTTAAGTTCATCGATGCACTCTTGTCGTTATAATCCACGTCGAAAGTTGCGAAAAATGATCGCACGAAAATGTTCACGAGTTAATTCCATTTTTTTGCCAAATTGATTTTCCTCCAGTCACTGTAAACAACACAAAGATCGTACGTCAAAATGTTCTGAGTACGTTTATGCTAAAAAATGTCAATCTTTCCAATGGAAATGTCAGTTGGCGCCAGGCAACACTTAGTGATGCCTATGCCAGAAATATATATAGGAAACCTCGTATGGGTTATATCTGCATCGTTTCCAGTAAATTGATGTATATCCCATATTCTTTTAATATACACTGTTTAGTAACCAAGCGGATTTCAAAGGATTTATAGTTTCAGGTATCTGCACTCAAAGAAAAGTATGTCATAGTATTAATGACACACTTACATTGCTCGATTGAAATCAATGCCATGACAAATGACATAAATGTTATTTTTTCATATGACAAATGACATAAATGTTTCACAAATGACATGACCTATTTTTTTCATATTTTCAATATCATATCTATCATGACTGTGTTACATTTGAAGAATGGTGGAGGGAGAGAAAGGAGAATAATATTAGCAAAGGAGAATAACGATAGCAAGAAATCATAAATGTTCATGACCATGTCATTGTATCAAAGACAGATGGTCATATCATCCATGGCAACTAGACATTGTATCAAAGACATGTCATTGAATTTGCCAGAATTTGTCATATATTTTGCCCTACACTTACATAGCATCAATGATAATTGTCATAGCATCGAGGACAGAACTGACATCAAACTATGACCGGTCGACATGGAACCAACGGCATATCTCATGACGCCAGAATCAATGGCTCTTTTCATGAAAAACATGTCAGATTACGCCGGACTTTCTTTGAGATTAGAAGGACCATTAGGTCACTATTGCTCAAGATGGAATCGATAGATTTATAAACGTCACTGTTAAAAATAATTGGTCCTTTCCGAGGACCATTGTGGACCATTCAAAGTCTATCTTAAATCTTACAAATTGCCGCAAAGAATTTGCACATTTCCAGTTTGTCTATTTATATGGAGCACCATTCTTTAATAAATCAAGTTAGTCGATTTCGAAGGATCATTATTGGGCAATATTGAAATTTTCTAGTAATCCTAGAATTCAAAAATTATTTATGCTAATAAATAAATATAGATCTACTTTATGGTCACTTCCTACATTTTAGTAAATTTTCCCCAATTTTTTTTGTTGATGCCCATTTGTGGTATTTTTCATTTTCAGTAGATCAACTCTTAAATTGATCTTAATTGACTAAACTTTCCAATTTGAAAGAATCACCCAGTCAGCCAAGACGACTTATTCAGGTAAACTTAAAACTTTGTGTAGCAAAAAAAGGTAGATTACTTTTTAAAGTACTTCAATGAATCACCCAGTCAGCCAAGACGACTTATTCAGGTAAACTTAAAACATTGTGTAGCAAAAAAGATAGTTTTCTGTATATTAATATATGGTCGAAGGACCATTATTTTTTTATATATCTACTTTGTGGTTTCCAGTAGATAAAATGGATAATTGAGGATAATTGTACAATCACCGAAAATATTAATTTTAAAACACTTCGAAGGACCATTATTGCTTAACATAGAACTAACCCAGTAAGCCTATAAATGTGCACAGAAGAAAAGTAAAGGGGTTTCCTACAAGGTATTCAAAGCAAAAAAAACCAAAATACCATTTTTGAGATAAATGATCGGAATAAAAAACAACATCAGCCAAATGGCCACCACGACCACGCTTACAGGACCATATCCTTTTCATGAAATTTTCCATTACCAAATAGCAAAGTGGCTGCCCTATGTCCTCGATAGCCTCATGAATTCTATTTTTGAGGTCTTGAATCGATGCTGGGCTATTGGCGTAGACCTTATCTTTCACGTGTCCCCAAAGGAAGAAGTCGCAAGGTGTTAAATCAAAAGATCTCGGTGGCCAATTGGGATCACCTCTTCGAGAGATAACACGTCCCGAAACATTTCCAGTAACAGAGCAATGATTTCGTTGCTTGTGTGGCACGTAGCGCCGTCTTGTTGAAAGTAAACGTTGTCCAGATCAATACCATTCAACTCCGACCATAAGACATCATTAATCATCTCTCGATAGCGCAATCCATTCACCGTAACTGTTGATCCAACCTCATTTTCGAAAAAGTAAGGTCCAATGACCCCGCCGGACCATAAACCTCACGAAACAGTCACACGTTGAGGATGGAGAGGCTTCTCAACAATAACTCATGGGTTTTCCGAGCCCCAGATGCGACAACCTTGCTTGTTGACGTAGCCACCGAGGTGAAAATGGGCCTCATCAGTCAAGATGATTTTGTATCGTTTTTTGTTCGATCGTTTTGTATCGTTCGATGATCGTGCATCGTTCCATTTTTAGTAATGGCGTAGTTTCTACTTGTCAAATGTCAAAGAATAAAAGCTTCCAAAGTGACAGCTACCAAAATACCGGGTGATTCAAAAAAACACCTCCTGTTGGAAAACCCTGTACATATATATTTATTTATATTCATTTTCATGGCAGATCTCCTGCAGAGCCTTTCCTAATCCTCCAATGTACAATATTTGAAGATAGTTGTTTTAAATAAGGCTCAAGATTAACTAATCTATCTAACCAATAGGTTAGGTCAAGAGTAGAAGCCTGTATAACCGACTCTCTTAGACTATGCAGTCAAGAGAGTCGGACTGTATAGTCCGATACCAGCGCAAATAAACATTTGAAATTCAGTACAATGTTATACTTTTGAGTAACTACAGCCTATACTTGTATTTTCTAAAAAAAATATAGAAGTTTCTTTTAATTTCTCTGCAGCAAAATTATCTATTTGAACAAAATTGTTTGCTCTATTATTTTTGCAGACCAATTGTTTTTACAGGTAACATTTCCTTTGTGTTAACTTGACAGATTTTTTCGAGGGTGTGTAATATGGGCAAATAATATTTAAGATCAGTAATATCTGTCGATTTTTTCCACAACTATCAATTTTATTCGATAAAAGGAAATATCCAACTTCAGTCGGTCGACAAAACATTCTTAGTTGTTCTGCGTTTTGAGTGTCTCGAAGGACCATTTGTACTTATTTCAAAATAAATTAAAATTAAAAAAATCTCTTAAAATTTTGCATTTTTGGAATATTTTGAGGTACCTTATATTGATTGCTTACATGATTAAGCCAATTTACCAAATTTCTTTAAAATCAATGCCTTGCGATTATGCGAAAAATTTCAACAAGATTAATATTTATCTTTTTTAAGATTCTCTAAGAGGGCTTGCTCTATAATTGATACTATTTTATGTTTTTTTCTCACTGTTAAATTAAGCTGAAGAACAAACATTTTTCTTTGTCTCGTATGTTCGAAGGTTGGCCACTACTGCAGCTGCATTCCTTTATTCACATAATCAATTATTATCAAATCATCTGTCGTAACTGTCATAAGACGATAAGATTTCGAGGTATTTAAAATAAATTCCATTTGATGTTTTAAGGTTAAGGTAGTCCAGTTTGTTGAGACTATAATATTTAGTACAAATAACACCAGTAACCCACAGATAAACTCAAAACTGTTGAGTTACACTATTGTAATTGAACTTGAATGATTATCAAAATATGTATGTAGCTTATCAATAAAGCACCATAACTAATTAATCAGATAGAGAACATTTGTTGAAAACACAATGAGATTTAGTGTTGAAAGCGCACTATCAAAAACTACATAATTCCATTTCGAATTTGTAATTGTATAAGTAATAAATGATGGACAGACGGACAGTTAAGACTTTAGAGAGAAGAAAATTTTAACTGCAAAATGCTTCACAGATAAATACGTGTATTTTTGCTTATATCGAACTCGATTCAATAACGTGCCTGAAGTGTGTGGTTAAATTTTGATTGATGACTTTCGGTTGGTATCATTATTACTATTATCTGCTCTGTATATATAACAAGATACAACAAGCTATACACAGAACAAAATTTTGTGAAATTAATGTCTGTAGTTGTCTGAACTATCCTATTTGCATTTGTTACCATTAATTGATTTGCAGAACTCTAAAATCGTTGCTGCAGCCAATTTATTGTTCTAGCGAATACAATTATGGTTCTGTCAACAACAAAAAGTACAGTCATTGCTATTAATTGATCTGTAGAACTCTAAAATGGTTACTACCAACTTCTACCCACAACAATACAAATAAGGGTTCTGTCGACAAATAAATTTTATACATTAACTGATTTGTAGATCTCTTAAATGGTTACTCTAAACTGTTCTACTAAATAATTGATAGTCACAGCAATCACAATTATGGTTCTTTTAACAACAAAAATCGGTTGTCAGCACAAAATCGTTCTCTCTCAGTGTATAGAGTATAGTCTGCCATTCATTGCCGCGGATTGTTCTACATTTTCATTGAAAACTGAACATTGAAAACCGAACAAGAACGTCTACAGAAACCACAAAACAAGCATTAGAGTTAATTTTAAAATCTGCGTGAACGACCATTTTTACAAGTTTTTCTTTGACATTAAAAAGAAGGTGTATCTTTCATGGAAATCGCTGTTTGCGTTGTTAATCATTAATATTATACTATGTATACTTTCAGATTTCAAAGCTAAGGAAAGAACAACCACAACCCTTTGACTATTTTTTTTCTATTCTGAACCTAACTTCCTTTGCTTCAAAGCAAATAGTTTAATATTTGTTGTCTACATATATACTCGTATAGTTTAAACTTTAAAGTGTCTATGTCTTCAGTTTAGAGGCAATTAACGATATTTATCATTATCATTGACATGTTTCTATTATCAATATGTGTGTGCTAATTGCAGTTGTTAGATGTTTGTGGGAAACAATCATAACACATTCGGGCGAGCGATTGTTGCAACCTAGAAAAAAAGCCCATTTGAAGATACTGCACAAAGTTGTGTTATACTAATATTGTTGTTTTCCTCTTCAATTTTACAAGTGACATGAATGTTATTAATGATAATACTAATGGGTTTCAGATAGTTGTAGGGGAAAGAAAATCGGGGAGAGGGTGAAAAATCGACAGATGAAAACCGGACGGACACTCCATCTAGCCTAGAAGATTAATCAGTTGAAAAAATTAAACTCGGGTCGAAGGAGCAATTAAAATATGGAACAGCAAATACTGAAGTATGTATCACTAACAAAACTAAGTTTATATACTAACTACATTTCCAAAATTTGTCATCGAGCAATTATACAAGCGAGAATGCTTCAATGACTATTGTCAATTGACAATTCTTTTAGGTGAATATTTTGGTGTAAATAATGGAAGTACTAAGAGCATAATTTGGAATTTGTCTAGAAATTCGAACAAACAAATTGCAGTCTGGTAAACCGACCGTGTTATACCGTCACTTTATGGGTGATGTAGTATTTTGCTAATACTGGTGGGAGACGCCAAAATGCATTCTTTGTCAGTCTATATATCTTCGAATTTAGCCTAACGCACTAAATTTGAAGTCAATCCTTTACTCCTTTCAAGAGTTGTCTTGCGCACGAGCAAGACTGACAGATAGACGGATGGACGGACACTTTTTGTCCATAGCAAATGATAATAATGCGTGCCCGAGTCGTTTAGATGGGAATACTGCCAGTGTTCACCGATCACAACATATGGAACTTTCGTATTCCACTACACGGTCATATTTTCGGAAGATATTTTTTTCAATGCTTTCACGGATTTCATATTATTTGACACTATTTTGTTTATATTTCACACAAAGTCTTAGTTAGCTTTGAGATCCTTAATTGATGTGAACATAATTAGAATATTTTATGGTTCTGAACATCTCGAAGGACCATATTTTAGCTTATATTTGATAACATTTAACATGTTCATTAAGTATCTTAGAAGTTAATGTTGTGTTCTTCAAATTGTTTGAACATAGTTTTAAAACATCTCGAAGGACCATTTTTAAGTAGCCTTTTTCTGATGGTTGCATGGATTTCATGATGTCTCACAATATTTTGATTACACGGAGGAAAATCGCCATTTTTGATATGTTTGAATTCAAAGAAAATATACTTGGAACCAAAATTTTTAAATATTATATATTTTTGAACAAATATATTTTATTTGAAAATCAAGAAATTTTGTTTGGAACGCATATATTAATATATTACAACAAAATATATTTGCGAACTTAATGTCACAAATAAAATATGTGTTTACAAACAAACAATGATTGTGTTTAAGAATTTATCCAAATACATTATATTTAAATAAAATTTTAAAACTTTGTTGACTTTGGCAATTTTTAATTTTATTTTTTCCTAGATTTTGTTTTATACTTTATAGGTAAAAATTGTCGTAAGCAGCATTTTCTTTTGTTTTACAGCACTAATTTTTAATTTATAAATAGCTCAATTGTCAATCCATCAATGCTATTTGTCGTAACCCAAAATTATACGATTTAAATTTTTCAAACATATAAAATTTCTAAAAAATTAAACTTTAAATTTCTAAAATTGCCAAAATACTTAAATACAAGTTAAACATTGTTTTGGAAATATTATTTCCAAATAAAAAAATATTAGGATGAAAACATAATTTTGTTTAGAACAACATCCTCACAAACATATAATATTTGTCAGTGTCAAATATTATATATTTGGAATGTACCCTAAACATATGTATGTTTCCAGCAGAATATGTTTGGAACAATATACTACAGAAGCGATTTTTTTCCAGCGTGTATATATCACACAAGATCTCAATTAATTTTTTTACTTTAAGCTACGTACAGACGGTTGTCTCATTTTACAATGTTATCAGATCTGTCAAAGTGCTGCCTGCCAATGACAGATTGTTAGCAAAAGGAGAATTTCAGTTTATTGCAAGAAAACCTTAGAATTTCTTATATTTACAATATATTTTGTAAATATTTATATGCAGGATTGCCAATAAAAATATTTTATAGACAGTGTTGCCAATAAAATGTTTCTCTGACAATGGCGCCATCTGTGGACAGATCAGCAAGTCTGACTGCGAGCTTTTTGAAGGACCAATTGTTTGAAATTTTCAGGCACCTCTAAGAATCTTTTTTTGCGTAAACCTATTGACATAAGTATACATTGCTTTGCATACAAATGCATATAAATGTTCTGCTGTCAAAAACAAAAAATTATTACTTCTGTCCATATCGCGGCCCCCTCAAAACATACCTCTTAACCACCGGTAACTTTAAAACACGGTAATTTAGTTCGGTATTAAAGGGGTTAGAATATGAATAAACAATTTTTTGATATTTTAAAATGTTCTTATTCTTCTACATATAACACTATGCAACAAAACAATTTTTTTGTCTCCGAGACCTAAAAACAATTTTTTTAATTGATTGAGGCATACTATTCTATGAAGCCAAAACTTAATTTTTTTTATGGTAAAGTTTTTTTAAAAAATGTTTTTCTAAAATTCCAAATTTCATGGAAGTTATCTTTAGTATTTGGAGCATATTTGAAGTATAAGCTCGATAAAGCCGGGATACCATTTAAATTAGAGGAAATTATAAGGGCTACACTGATAGAAAAACCGTACGTCACCATGACGAATCAGTTTCGTCAATATATCTTCGTACTGGAGACGAAAAGTTTCGTACATGCGATGTTTTTGTACGTCAATAGAAGGAACACGATCATCAACCCATGTTTTTGGTGATTTCGAAATTTGTCGAGGGAACGATAAGGTTTCATTCCCACGACGAAAAGATTAATATGACCTTTTTGCTGAAAATATGACAAACGACGCAATCAATTTGTAGTTTGTGCTTAATTGTACTGTTCTATATGCGTTCTGATTTCCTTAGTTAAATAAATTTTTGTAAAAGTTTAATTTAAAAATCTAATAATGGTGATGAATGAAGTTCGTCGTGGTGATGAATGGGATTCGTCTGTTGACAAATACATTACGTGATGAGATTATGTTAGTTTTAAAATATCAGAAGTAATAAATACTTCTCGTTCGTTTGCTTTAAGCCCTTCCTGATAAGAACTGCGTTTCGAACCGAATAACTGAGCCTGGCAAAGCAGTCAAGTAATTTTATTTTCCATACCGTTTTTATGGTGTAAAACCAGAAGAATATTTATTGACATTTTTAAAATGTATATAGTCGGGGCCATGAATTCATTGTGGTGGTAAATAGAGTTCGTCGTGGTGATGGATGGGATGCGTCGTGGTGATGAATGGGATTCGTCGTGATAATGAACTCGATTCATCGTAGGGATGAAATGTGATTATCCTGAGGACGAAAGTTTTTGGAAACAGATTCGTCATGGTGACAACAAATTCATCAAGAGGATTCCGTACGTTAGCTGTATTTTGACGAAAAAATAATCGTGATGATGTAAAAATACGTCGTCATGACGAAGCTTTTTCTATCAGTGTAGAAATGCTGAAAATATCAGATTTACATATATACGAAAGTTTTAAAACTATCACTTAAACAATTATCAGCATTTTTTATCTCCATTTTTGTATTTTTATAATGACCCTAAGTTTAGCTAAAATGCAAAAGGACTTGACTCTAAACTCTTATTTTATGCTGTGGGGCCTTAGAAACAAACCAAAATAACCATTAAACCGGGTTGGCCTTCATGTAAAAAAAAGTTCCCGGATGCGAGGTGGAATATGAAAGCTTACCTCGAGACAATCACAACAATTTTTTTTAAATTTTTTCGGAGCCCGCGGAATCGCCCGGAAATCGTTGTTTATCGTAACTTTTTTGTTTGTAGATCGATTGTCTAGAATATTTAACTAAATATAACTTTTTGACTCTATCTTAACTACCCTAGGTTTTTTTGAATATTTTTTTCATATTTAGGACACCATATTACACTAGAATATGTTATGTATACCCCTTCGACAAACAGTTTGTTGCATAGTGTAATTAGTCGAATTTCTAACTAAATACATAGTTTTTGACCCCACTGCTAATCCCAGCCTACACATCTGTTCAAATTATACCAATATTATCAAAATATTTGCCAAATAAAATATGTACTAACTAACGCCATATGACCCAAAACGAAAGAAAATCGCTTACCGGCTATTTCAAACGGCAGCCATGCTCATTAACAAATATAGACTACATTAAATAGCTATTAACGACGCACTGCATTTAGTCATATGTTTATATATTTTTTTTTTGATGATATATTTGAATAGCCGTAACAAATAAAATATTTCACTAAAAATTCCAAATGAGCCATTAACTTGGTCAACACTGACAGCACAAAGACAAATAAATAATAAAAACAAAATAGAAAAAAAAAACAAAAATTATATATGACATAATTGGTCATGAACAAATGATATCAATATGAAGCCAGCCCCCACGCTTTGTATTAGGCTATACGAGGGCCAATTGTACAATTTACAAGTTCTGCATGGAAATTGTGTATTGCATGTCGAGAAGCTTAGCTTGTGCCAAGTTAATTGGTATTTTATTTTAAATACATCTAACCCTGAACATGTAATCAGATTTTTAGATTTCATTTTTTTATCACAATTGCAGGGCTTTTGTGTACAGCTTTTGAGTGTTGCGTGATGAGAGGATATTTGAATTTATAGCGTTGGGTACCCCGGGAAAAATAAAGTCTACAGTACGATTTATTTGTCGTGTATAATTGTTGTAATTCACAGTATTATTTAACTACAATAAACATTACATACGGGGTCTAATCAACAGAAAAGGTGAATTTTGAAATTTCTCGGGCTACGTACATTTGATTAGCGTTTTTTGTTTTTTTATTTTGGACACTTGTCTCGAACATATGTTCTTAGCTGAGTTTGTTTGTGTTTAGATTATTTTTTTTGTGAGAGACATAACAGTTGGACTTGTTCGGCGATTTTCTGCTGTAGAAAAAAATGGTTCAAATAATTTGCATCAAATTTTGTGTAAAAATGGAATTAAGTGCTGAAAAACACTTGGAATGTTGAGAGTGGCATATGGTGATTGTACTCTGAGTCAGAAAAATATTTACAACTGGTACAGGCTTTTCAAAGAAGGTTGAGAATGACGACGCTCGTCCTGGAAGATCTATCATATCAAAAACCGATGAAAATGTTGAGAAAGTGAAACAAATTGTAATGGAGAATCCGCTAATCACTATTAGAGGATGTCGGCATATCCGTTGGCTCATGCCATACAATTTCTTCGCACATTTTGGGCATGAAGCGTGCTATAGCGAAGTTCGTTCCAAAATTGCTGAATTTTGAACAAAAACCGTCGTATGATCGTAATTTGTTGGCCGAAAAGAAAACCGTAATCATGTCTCATCCACCGTATTCACCGGATTTGGCCCCCTGCGACTTTTTTCTGTCCAAAATTGAAGAGACCCATTATAGGACGGCGTTTTGCGACGATTAAGGAGATAAAACCCGAATCGCCGAACAAGCAAAACACGTCTAACTGTTATGTCTCTCACAAACAAACTCAATTAAGAACATATGTTCGAAACAAGTGTGCCAACATAAAAAAAAATAAAAAACGCTAATCAAAATTCACCTTGTCTATTGAACAGACCTCGTATGTCCATAAAACAACAGAAAATGGGCGATTTGGTTTCGAAATTTAGATTATTTCTTAAAAAATCCTGATTACATTTCATTACGTATGATTTAAGGCTGGGTTAGGCAAGCGTAGCCGTAACGCCTCCGTAGCGTAACGAATCAGCTGATTTGATCTGACATATGGAAATCAGTGTAAACGATTAGCCAACGAAAACGGATGGCTGAATCTGCTGAAATTTGATTTGGACGTACCGTTGATTTACGTGCATTTGCAAACAAAATCGGCAAAACAACAACAAAAAGAAGATAAATAAGTATTAAAATATTGAAATAAGAGCAGAAAATATAACATAATATAATGATTTTACAATTTAAGTTGTAAATATCTGAGACATACATATGGCACGTTTTTCAAGTTTTGGGTAATTGCTCCAGCGGGCAACGTTACGTCTGCGCTAAATCTATGTTACGGTTATGTTTGCCTAACCCAGCCTTTAGCATTGCCAAGCCGATTATTTCTACATGTCGATACTTTATGTTTTTTGGTTTTAATTGAGTCTTTAAGCATTACGCTTCTTAGGTCCAAATTGCGAAAATATTTCAAATCAAACTGAATCGCCAAGAACCTAGAAAATTGCAAAGACCACTTAATTAATTTTTATCGGTTTTTTATTACAATTTCAATAAAATAAATGTTCAATAAAATATTTTGGAATAAAATTTGAAATTCCTTTTTTTCCTGTAATCTGTTGTTTTATGTCCTTAAACGAAATCTACATGGAAAACCACAACTATTTTTGATGCATATATTAATGAAATAGGAGGGAATTTTGCAATATTTTTTTGGAATTTACATTCCGATACAGAGAGCTAATTTATTACACATTAAGATATAACACGTACGTGTTTACTTCTTTATCCCGTATCGCGAATACTGTCTGAAATATATTCAATATTTTGGTATGTAGTGAAGACTTCAGTAATAGCTTCAGTTAAATACAACATATGATGATTTATGTCAAATAATTGTCAGGATTTTTTTACAAACTGGATTCAAAACAGCAATAAATTCCGCGCCACTTATAATAATTTATGAAAAAAATCTGAATAATGCCAATTTAAAAATAAGAATCGCCATTTTTCAACCCTAAGGTCTAAAACAAACTTACTTTTGCCCATATATATGTTCCTTTTACTCCTCTGAGGAGCGTAGGCCCGACTGAAATCTTCTTCCAACAAAGTTGGTTTTCCCGACAAATCTTCTGGGGAGGAAATCTTGAAGACAGATAATGCAAAAAAAAACTTTTCTTTCGATTTTTGATATATATATTCTTTAAGCCGACTGAAGTCCTGATAAACTTAATTTTATACATTTTCAGATGTTAAGCTCTGTAGTACAACTTACCTTTATAATTCCGATTCGGGAATATTCAGAGAGAGTCAAAAATGGTTCAACCGATATTTTTTATAGTTTGTATTTTTCGTCGAAATTTCGTAAATTAATTTGGAATATTGTGATTTTCCGGACTTACTCTGAATTCCTCTTACAGTCTCAATAAAAACATTTTCTAGCGCTACTCGTACGAGTTCTACTATTTAATTAGCATTCTGTATACACTTGAAAATCTGCCAAAAAAAGTATGTACACACAAACTTGTTATAATTCTTGACCCCCAACTTACACAAATACGCAAGTGGAACATGTGCATGGATAATCAATAATGCATGAACCAACAAACAAACGTATGTAACGGGGATTTCAATAGGGGCGACTGTATGTTAAAATTAAATAAGAGGCCTTCTTTTATTTGAAAAACCAAATGAGTGAATCAAAACATCGTTCTCGGATCCGAGAAGTATAATTATTAATGACCCTGCCACACAGATGTAGCTGAATATGTGCGGTAAGCCAATTCAAATCAACGCATTCTACATTAACACAAAAAAATTTACTACAAAAAATTTGTTCGGGGAACTAATTTTGGTTCAATTTTTTTCTAATATTAGTTCTTAAAATTTTTAGATACGCTCTTCAGAAATTCCACAAAATTTTGCAATTTGGATCCGAAACGGATTAGACCACAGGGCTGTTTTAGCTTTGCATCTAATTGTGGCTTATTACTGTAGTCTTCAGAAAAACCCACACAAAAAGTTTAATTGGATCAAATCGTTCGATTTTGGTGATCAATTCACTTCAAGAAGGATTTTTCGAGCAAAATAAGAGTCCTCTTCCAAACTTTATTATCACAAAACTGCAGATATATATAGGATGAAACTCTAGTTTCATCCTTTGACCGTCCTGTTCAACTTTTTAACTTAACTTGATGATTTGGCATCAGTGACTGAATAATAAAAAAAGGATTTGACAAATTTTACCCAAAACACCATAGTTGCCAGGGACTGTTAACATAGACACACCCTAATTGGAAATCCCTTTACAGGAGGAAAAAATGTATTTATACACAAAGTATTTTATTGGCACTTGAGAAGTTACAGTTCTACAGCGACAGGTCAAATTAATTAGTATGACAACGAAGCACCATCACCGCCGAGCTCAATTGAGACCGGACTAAGAGATGGAAAACAAAACACCCTCACCAAATAATCCACGGCTGACTAAGTATTACCCCCACCGCCTCGACAAATATGTTCGAAAAACAGCAGTTCAGTGTAAAGTACGATACTCATATTTCAAAAACAAAATCCAAAACCAAAGAGCATAAACAAAAGAAAAAAAATGGTTACAACAAAACTTCACTCTCCCCCCCACATCACTATGATCTACTTAAACTGCAACTTCAAAGAGTTCAGACTTACTTTGTCAAGGAGGGTATCATTAAGTTCATTCAAATGCGTTCTTTTGTCTTCTTCCACATCCACAACATCCACTTCCATTCATCCACCCACATAGGAAGTTGAGAATTGATTACGTACGACTTACTTGTGCCGTTTCTTCTCTTCCTGGTTGGTTTGATGGCATCAAGCTAATAAATATTACTTACTCCTCCTTTCTATACGTGGTTTATAATAAATTTCCGGATATTTGAATAAAAAAAACGAGTACCAACACCTTTACAATTACCCTTAGCAGAAGTGTCTGTTTTGGTTTATTGTGTTCGTGTTTTTATTATTTTAATTTTTTTATTTTATTTTTTACATCCAACGACCCACAGTTAGAATTTCCTACCCGCATTTGGCTGGTCTCTCTGTCTGTCTGATGGTCGGTCGCTCATATACAAAAATGGCTACATTGCATATATGTATACCGAGTCGTTTATGCAGGGCCAATGCCAGAGGAAAAACTGTGTGTTTTCAAACAGGTGTTTCGATCAATGAATTTTCCAAAAACATATGAGCGTGCACCAGCGGTCGACCACCCGCCATCCCGCCCGCTCGCCTTTAGACAATGCATGTCGCAAGCCATGTATGAAACGGAACATGTAGTCACCCATCAACATGCCGGTGTAGCGTGTTTGTATGATTTATTACTCATAAACTAATCATCGACAATTTCAATACATACGAGTATGTATTGAGTATTGTAATTCACACAACAACGCATTCGATTCGATGGTTGGGTACAGGTAGGCCTAGAAAAATGGGAATTTTTATTAACAAAAAGTTTATTGAAAAAAAAAATTATCTTCCCATTACTAAAAGCGATATCCGCTGGTGATTGCAGTACAATTTTTTAAATTAAAATTAAAAACATGCAATAAAATGGCAGTCGATTAAGCCAACTACGTATATGTAGACAGCCATCGAGGTTTTCCTCTTTGCAGCCACCGAGATCTTCCTCTATACTAGAGTCGACCACTGTGGTAGAGTAGACCACTGTGGTAGAGTAGACCACTGAGGTCTTCCACTATACTAGAGTAGACCACTGAGGTCTTCCACTATACCAGAGTAGACCACTGAGGTCTTCCACTATACTAGAGTCGACCACTGAAGTTTTCTTCTTTATTACAGTCGATTGCGGGAGTCTTCCTCTATACTAGAGTCGACAACTAAGGTCTTCCTATATAATAAAGTCGACCACTGAGGTCTTCCTCTAGACTAGAGTCGACCACTGAGGTCTTCCTCTAGACTAGAGTCGACCACTGAGATCTTGCCCTATACTAGAGTCGACCACTGAGTTCTTCCTCTATACTAGAGTCGACCACTGAGGTCTTCCCCCATACTAGAGTCGACCACTGAGTTCTTACTCTATACTACAGTAGACCACTGAGGTCTTCCACTATGCTAGAGTCGACTGCGGAAGTCTTCCTCTATACCAGAGTCGACTGCGGAAGTCTTCCTCTATACCAGAGTCGACTGCGGAAGTCTTCCTTTATACTAGAGTCGACAACTAAGGTCTTCCTATATACTAAAGTCGACCACTGAGGTCTTCCTCTACACTAGAGTCGACCACTGAGGTCCTTCTCTGTACTAGAGTCGTCCACTGAGGTGTTCTTCTATACTAGAGTCGACCACTGAGGTCTTCATCTATACTAGAGTCGACCACTGAGGTCTTCCTCTATACTAGTGTCGACCACTGAGGTCTCCTCTATACTGGAGTCGACAACTGAGGTCTTCCTCTATACTAGAGTCGACCACTGAGGTCTTCCCCTATACTAGAGTCGACCACTGAGGTCTTCCCCTATACTATAGTCGACAACTGAGTTCTTCCTCTATACTAGAATCAACCACTGTGCTATATTTCTTTACTAAAGTTGGAAACTGAGGTCTTCCTCTATACTAGAGTCGACCACTGACGTCTTCATCTATACTAGAGTCGACCACTAAGGTCTTCCTCTATACTATAATCGACCTTGAAGTTCGTCCTCTATACTATAGTCAACCATTGAGGTCTTCCGCTATACAAGAGTCTTGCTCTATACTAGAGTCGACCGCTAAGGTCTTCATCTATACTAGAGTCGACCGCTAAGGTCTTCCTCTACACTAGAGTCGACGACTGAGGTCTTCCTCTATACTAGAGTCGACCGCTAAGGTCTTCCTCTATACTAGAGTCGACCACTGAGGTTTTCTTCTATATTACAGTCGACTTCGGAAGTCTTCCTCTATACTAGAGTCGACCACTAAGGTCTTCCTCTATACTAGAGTTGACGACTGAGGTCTTCCTCTATACTAGAGTCGACCACTGAGGTCTTCCTCTATATTATAGTCGACCACAGAGATCTTCCTCTATACTAGAGTCGACGACTGAGGTCTTCCTTTATACTAGAGTTGACCACTGAGTTCTTCCTCTACACTAGAGTCGATCACTGAGGTATTCCTTTATACTAGAGACGACCACTGAGGCCTTTCTCTATATTCGAGTCGACCAATGAATTTTAGGTAAACAATTTACTTATTTCAAGATTAAGAACATCTTTGGTGCCAATCTTTAATTTTATAACAACATTTCTTTCTGTGTAGCTGTTTCTCACATAACGTCTAATTAATTTTTTCAATATCTCAATTCAAAGTCTTCGGATTAATGACTAATTAAAAAGAGATGTGAAATTTTAAACATTCCAAAGAAATTTCTAAAATTCAACGTTCAAAAAGTTTTTGTTTAAAGTAGCTATTATTTATTAACCAAAAACTATATAATTATTTTTAACATGCGAATTTTGTTTCAGTTTTTCTTCTTTCGTGGAAAGTGTTTGGCATATAAAGCATTTTTGGGTTTGTTTGTTTTTTGTTATGTGAATTAATAATGAATTGCATAATATTTTGAAAAGAAAGTCACGTAAAAGTTATACAAGTGAAAAAAATTGCAAATTTTTGCTAACTTTCATTGTGCACTCTGATTTCAGTTAAATAAATGTTTGACAATAAATAATGTAAATATAAATGCTTATAAAGTGAAATTATAATTTAACTAAATATTTGTCTTTATTGCAGCCACAGTCGTGTATGGCTATAACGAACACCCAGGGACTAAGCAGCATAGTGTGTTACAGAAGAAGTTCGTTATATCCGTTTATAGAAACATTTCAGTCGAATTAACCGACTGAGGTTTACCCTCACTTTGAATAATTTCAGATACCACATTGCTTGTAATTTTAGCAGAAAACATGCCTATTTGTCAAGTCCCTTCTGATACTCCCCACAAATATTGACAGATTCAATCGAACGTAAGTTCCTCATATCTTCTGTAGCAATCATACAAATGTTTTCAAACTGTGTGTTTTTTGACAATTTTTGCAATGACGATAGACTGAGTAAAATATTGGCGCAATTCTGGCTTCCACAAAAGTGCACATTTTTCTCAAATGTTTTTGTATGCACTAACGACTGATAAAGTAAGATAAAGACAACCTTATGATTAATAGATTGACTTCATTTGTGAGGACAAAAAAAGTTCGCGTTGTTCTAAGCTTCGTTTCTGCCATCGTTAAAATAGGGACTATTTGCGGTTTAAATAACCTCTAAAAATCAGGTTTCCATGAAAAGAGAAATTGGTCACAATTCCTAAAAGTAATAAATATTTATAGTTTTATTAAGAGAAAATTTACATTTTCTCATTGCAAACTTGAAAAGTTTTAAGTTCAAATATTTCACAATTGTGAGGAAATGTATGAACTTGATATAAGGAAAACTAGCTTTAGCGCATTACGAAGTTCGGTTTTCCTACAATTTAGTTCATTTTAACTTGCTCCAGGTTTCACATTTTTTGAGTGTATAGAAGTTATTAGAAAATCAATATTTCACTAAAGAGTAACCCTTTTTGGGTGCGGAGGTTATAAAAAAATGGATATCTCTTTACTTAGATATAAAAAAGTATTACCACATACAAAATATGAAGTCAATCGGTTACCCCTTTCAAGAGTTATCTTGTGCACTAACGAGACAGACAGACGGACATTGCTCAAATGTCTTAAAACGGATTTCCGCCTAGAATACATATTGTCTCTCCCTCGACTTGTTACACTATTGGCCCGTAGCAAATAATATATACCCTCCCCCACTAAGTAAGGGTATGAAAAGGACTATAAAACGAAGTATTAAACAAGGAAGAAAGTTTAGTCGGGTAATCCGACTTAAGAATCCCCTCACCTTCAGTCCAAAAAAATATTCGTAATTTTATTTATTTTTTTGGTTTTAATTAAATTATTATCAACTTAAATTGCATTTAATAACTTTAAAGTTTGCACCGGTATTAAAGTTAAAAGCTGTTAACTTTTGGTGGGAGGTACCAAAAGGGGCGTTTCAACGACGCCCATTTTTCAATGATCTGTAGGTGCGGCAGGTGCACTACACTGTACAAAATTGTAAGTTTTTGTATGCACTAAAGTTATAAGCTGTTTACTTTTGGTGCAAAATAGTACATTTGTGGAGGAGGTAACAACAGGGGCATTCCAATAAGGCCCATTTTCCACTGAACTGTAAGTTCTATAAAAGCATTACACTGTACAGAATTTCACATATTTGTATGCACTGCTATTAAGGTTATAAGCTGTTAACTTTTGGTGAAAAATGGTCCTTTTGCGTGGGAGGTACCCAATGGGGAGTGGCAACTTCGCACATTTTTCTCGAGGTGATAGCGACTAATAAACTAATACCATGTGTGGAGTTGCAGAAGATTCGAGTTGGTAGTATACAAGTTATAAAAGAATCAATATTTCACTAAATGTTAACCATTTGTATGGGGGGGGGGTACTACAGGGTGACGCAGAATGAGCTATATGGTTTATAACTTTTTTATTTATGCGATTATTATAATTTTTTTTTAAAAAATACAGTATTTTATTATGGAATTTTTTTGCAATTAGCTTTGAAAAATCATATCCCGTAGGTGATGTTCACTTTCTGATTCGCACGTACTTGCTTTTTTTAGCATATTTTCCATAACTTTTCGCAAAATTTCGGAAAGTTCAATTATTTTTGTACGTTGTTTAATTCATAATTAATTCCCCAAGTCTCCTTCACAAAATGCTGAAAAAAAGAAAGAATGATACTTAAAAAAATTATAAAGAATTCAAATCATATAGCCATCCTGTAGAAGGAGTGCACCAATATGGCCCTTCTTCGGACTTAGCCGGAGATAGAGAAAAATATTACCACACATCAAATTTGAAGTCAATCGGGTACTCCTTTCCAGAGTCATCGTGCACGCCAGCCAGTAGACAGAAACACAGACAGACAGACGGACATTGCTCAAATGACTTAAAATGACCCAAATCAAATTTCTACCAAACATACTTGGGGTTACGTCACTCCTTCGATGTGTTACAATTTTGGCTCGTAGCGAATGATATATACCCTCCTCTCTAAGGTGAGGATAATATTTCAAAACTTAAAGTAATGTTTGATATGTGATTAAAAATACAAAATTAGGAATATGGGACATGTAAGATTGGATTTATATACAGCGTTTTGCAACAAGAGGTGTTATTTTGAATCACCCGGTATTTCGGTAGCTGTCACTTTTGAAGCTTTTATTCTTTGACATTTGACAAGTAGAAAGTACACCATTACTAAAAATGGAACGATACACGATCATCGAACGATACAAAACAATCGAACAAAAAAACGATACGAACGATACAAAATCATCTTGACTGATGAGGCCCATTTCCACCTCGGTGGCTACGTCAACAAGCAAAATTGTCGCATCTGGGGCTCGGAAAACCCAAAAGTTATTGTTGAGAAGCCTCTCCATCCTCAACGTGTGACTGTTTGGTGCGGTTTATTGTCCGGCGGGGTCCTTGGATCTTACTTTTTCGAAAATTAGGATGGATCAACAGTTACGTTGAATGGCGCTACGTGCCACACAAGCAACGAAACCATTGCTCTGTTACGGGAAAAGTTTCCGGACCGTGTTATCTCTCGAAGAGGTGATCACAATTGGTCACCGAGATCTTGTGGTTTAACACCTTGCGACTTCTTCCTTTGGGGCCACGTGAAAGATAAGGTCTACGCCAACAGCCCAGCATCGATTCAAGACCTCAAAGATAGAATTCGTGAGGCTATCGAGAACATAGGGCAGCCACTTTGCGATTTGGTTATGGAAAATTTCATGAAAAGGATATGGTCCTGTTAGCGTGGTCGTGGTGGCCATTTGGCTGATGTTGTTTTTCATTATTAACGGCATACCTTCCTCTTTATTATGAAACAAGCATGCGATCATTTATCTCAAAAGATGGCATTTTTCTTTGAATACCAAAATAACACCTCTTGTTGGAAAACCCTTACTTATTAGTACAATTTTTCGTTTTAAATGAATCTCCTTTATAATTGTTGTTTCTTACAAACATACCCGACTGTAATAAATACAATAATTAAACCTATTTTTAGATATCTTTAAAGTATTTCCATGTTGAAAATTATTTATTTTAATATCTTGTGTTTTTCTTTT
The DNA here is from genome assembly GCA_963930755.1 of Eudasyphora cyanicolor. NCBI lineage: Eukaryota > Metazoa > Arthropoda > Insecta > Diptera > Muscidae > Eudasyphora > Eudasyphora cyanicolor. Next base: position 166,613,670 of record OZ005736.1, on the reverse strand, counting down.
CTTTTCAGGTGAGTGTCCTATTATTATGATCAAATAATTTGCTATTCTGAAATATATTAATTCAGCATAAAAGGTAATTTTAATACAGAATGCAAGCGAACGAAATATTTATTTGGAACGATATAAATTTTTAGTATTTTTGCACAAAAATTTGGTAAATGGTAAAATAAGATCTCGCTATCATCTATTTTTTGAAAAAGAAAAATCTAAAATTTTATAGAATTTTGAGATTTTCAAAATTTGAAAAAATAATCTTTTTTGGTCATTTACGAATTTTTTAATTGATCTTTTACGGCCAAAATTGGTCCAAAATCGTCAAAACATATTTTCGAAATCTGCCCAGTTACATACAGCATTTGACATATTTGCGAGCGCAAAATATTCGTAAATTTATTTATTTTTTTGTTTTAATTGAATTATTAAAGTATTAAAAAAGTATTAAAGTTATAATCTGTTAACTTTTGGTGCAAAATGGTCCATTTGTGTGGGACGTACCGAAACGGGCGTGCCAATAATGCCCACTTTTCTCTGGACTCTAGGTACTATAAAAGTATTACACTGTACAAAATTTCAAGTATTTGTATGTACTGGTATTAAATCTATAAGCTGCTATATTTTGGTGCAAAAGGGTCCATTTGAGTGGGAGGTACCAAAAGAGGCGTGGCAACTTCAAACCTTTTTCTTGACTTGTTAGCGATTAATAAACTAATACTATTTGTGGAATTTCAGAAGATTAGTGTAAAAACTATAGAAGTTATTAAAGAATCAAAATTTCACTAAAAGTTCACCCTTTGTGGGGGAGCAATCTTCGAACTTAGCCGGAGATAGAAAGAAATATAACCGCATACCAAATTTTAAGTCAACCGGTTAATACTTTCGAGTGTTATCGTGCGCACCACCAGCAGACAGACAAACAGACAGTCGGACAGACGGACGGACATTGCTCAAAACTGATTTCCGCCGAACATACTTGGGGTCTTACTTGGGGTCTCCTTCGTTGTGTTACACACTAAAGTGGGGGTATTAAAAATTGTATGGTATGGTACTCTTAGGTGCGTGTCCTTTTTCTGTTGCTCATTTGGAAGAACTCACTATTTAATTTTATCTCTGGTGGGTTTACTAAAAGGGAATTTTTCACTGGATTAAAGGTACTATGAAAGAGAGTTATGAGCTTTTTGTACATTAGGGGGAGATATGTTTATATATATAGATACTTCCAACACATTTCACGGTATCGAATTGTTAGTGGTTGTGTGTACTAGCGATGCATTACTATTTTGGTACGTAGCAAATGATATATACCATCATGCACACAATTGAAGATGTAAAGAGTCTACAATAGTATTTTTGGAATATTTTAAATTTGTTTTTGCAATTGCAGGATTTTATTGTTTTTTTTAGCACAGTTTTTCCTAGTTTAAGCAAAATTTGTTACCATTTTTTCTTTAAGACAGCACACACTCTTGGAGATTAGATGTAGTGCAATTCTAATCGTCATTTTTAAATACGAACTATGAGCATTAGAATAAAAACATTTCCCTTTGCGAGTAGCATTTGTGAACATATTATTTCCACGATAATAGATTCTACCACAATGCCCTCGCACACGTTCGAATTACCATAACACAGCTGCCAAGAATATCAATGTCAGCCACTTAAAAACTATTTAACCCACTCTGACCAGCTGACTAATCGTTCTCCACGAGGCGGCGGCGGCCACGGCGTCGTCAACCACAAATTCAGATTTCCATACACGGCATTTATGCATAAATTTTCGAGAAAAACAAATTTACCTACAGTTCAGCTCCTCCAGTGCAGTCGTAGTGAGTGAGTGAGCGAATGAGTAGCGTGGAAGTGGAGGCACGACACCACAGCCACGACATGATGACCAAATAAAGTCACAACAAACTTCGATGTGATCAATAATCGCAAAACGGTTAGTTAGTGAGTGGAGAGTGCCTCCAGGGAAGAAGTGTTGAGGGGGGAGACAATGGACAGTGACTCTTTTTAAAAATGCATTAAAAGTTAGTATGTAATCATAATGCCGGCATTGGCTCCAGGCCCCTCTGCCCCTCTTCCGGCAAGGCATTTGTACCGGCACCAGCTCCAATACCGGTACCGGTTTCGGTTTATTATTAACAGGCACCATAGTTCACTGACACACTTTTGCGCCAGTGACGACTACTGACTAACTTACTCACACGGGGTCTAAAAATAAAACAAGAGTTAAAAACTTTTTCTATCTGTAGGTTTTTCTTTTTGTTTATTTTTTTTAGTATTTTTGGTTTTTTTTTGGTCAACTGCAAGTTAGAGTCTATAATTTATAGGAAAAGGCGTTATTGCTGCTACTGCTGCTGTTGTTGTTATTATTATGAAATCTGGCGCCGGGCGGCGAAGCCTCAGCTCTCAATTTAAAAAACTCCACAACAACTGTTCACAGTGGCTTTAATACGAAATAAAATTTCGAAACTAATATTTACTCTATATGGATTAGAACAAAGGTGTGTGGAATGCTACTACGGATGTGATACAATATTTATGGATATAAACTCCAACAAATAGTGATCATAATTTAAAATAAATTTTATCCGACACAGAATTTCAAATACACTGTTAAATACTATGGATGTATCCTAAGATTCTGTTGAGTTAAATTTAGTTATGAAGTTGTTTCAAAACTAATTTTATGTTCAAAGGGTATGAAAATCTATCTGGCACGTTTGTGCACAAATTGAAAACCATTTAAAACGTAGATGATGAACAAAAAATTCACAATGTTATATTTAATTTTCAATTTAGATTCGCTCATTGGGAAAGGAGGGTATAAACGCAGAAAAAAATTCGTTTAGACAACTAAAATTCTCGTTTGCAGGAACTGAAATTTCGTTTGTTGTGACGGAAACTTATTTTGCGTAAACAATTTTTTGTTCATACCAAAAGAAATTTCAGTTTTCATAAGCGAGAATTGTAGCTGCCTAAAATTTCGTTTTTGCGAAACGATCCGTAATCACTTACTTGCTCACCAAAAGTATAATACACCGAAGCAGTAGTAACCCAAGACCAAAAGTATTTTTTGGGGAAATCCGTTATAAGACATTTACTCTCGAATGGTTTAACCAACTTTCAATTTCATTTCCCTATTTCATTTAATGTAATATAACGGGCTTAATGGAACTGAGGTGTAAATTTACCATAGTAAACTGTTCCCAGTACTGTTGAAATGGGAACTTAACAACTGATCTGATGAAGCAAGAGTGGATTTGTATCAATTAATTAGGGTTAAAAGCATTCGACTATATCAGACAAATCTACTACACAGTAGAGGGCCAGCTGGTGTGTCTACCCCCTAGTAGAGGGCCAGTAGGGTTCTTTACTCTTTATTAGAGGATAAGTTCGGTTATCCACTCTTTAGCAGAGGACCTGTTGGATTATCTAGTCCTTAGCAGAGAACCAGTTCAGTTACCTACACGGAGCAAAATCGCCTTTTTTGATACGTTTGAATAGAAAGAAAATATATTTGGAACACTAATTTTTAAATATTATATATTTCTGAACAAATAAATTTTATTTGAAAATCAATAAAATATATTTGGAACTCGTATATTAATATGTTACAACATATAATATTTGCAAACTAAATTTCTCAAATAAAATATGTATTTTAATACAAATAAAATGATTGTTTAGGAATTTCTCCAAATGTATTTTATTTAAAAAAGATTTTCAAAACTTTTGTTGAATTTTTCGAATTTAAATTTTATTTATTTTTTTTGTTTGAACCTCCCAGTTATGATACCAAATGCAGCAATATCTTGTTTTAAACCAATCATTTAAAATTTCTGAGTATTCCAAGCCATCATTGGTTGTCAATCCTCCAAGTATATATTTCGATCCAAGATTATATGATTTCAATTATTATTTTTTATATTTAAGACGTTAAAATTTTTGAAAAAATTAACTTTGAATTACTGAAAAATTTAACACAATTTAGATTATTTCTGAATACTTAAATGAAAATAAATATTTGTTTCGGAAAAAATAGTCCAAAATAAACACATTGGGATGTAAACAAAGATTTGTTTAGAACAACATCTTCCCAAATATATAATTTTTGTGTGTACCAAATATTATATGTTAAGAGTGTATCCTAAAGATATATATGTTTCAAGCCGAATATGTTTGGGACAATATACTACAGAAGCGATTTTTTTTCAGCGTGTACTCCTTAGTAGAGAACTAGTTGGGTTATCTTCTCTATAATATACGGAAAATTTGTGTACCTACTTCTTTGTAGAGAGCTAGGATACGGTTTGTACTCCTTAGCAGAGGACTAGTTGGGTTACCTACTCCTTAGTAGAGAAGCAGTTAGTTTATATACTCCATAATATACGAAGAATTGGGTTATCTATTTCTTAGTAGAGAACCAATTGGTTTATATACTCCTTAGCAGATGATCTGTTGGGTTATCTACTCTCTAGTACAGGACCAATTTACTTATCTACTCCTTAGCAGAGGATCAGTTATCTACTTTATAGTAGAGAACTAATTATGTTATACAATCCTTAGCAGATGATCAGTTGGGTTATCTACCCCTTATCAAGTCCTCTACTCCTTAGTAGAGGACCAGTTGGCTTGTAAAGTCCACAGTAAAGGACCAATTGGGTTACCTACTCCTTAGCAGAGGACCAGTTGGGTTATCTACTCCATAATAAACGACAAATTGCGTTATCTACTTCTTAGTAGAGAACCAGTTAGGTTATCTACTCTATAGCAGATGCTCAGTTGGTTTATTTACTTCTTATTTAACGACCAGTTGCGTCATATACTCCTTAGCAGAGGACTAGATGGTGTATGTACTCCATAATAGGCTATTAGTTGGGTTATCTACTTCTTAGTAGAGAACCAGTTGGGCTATCTACTCCCAAGTAGAGGACCAGTTGGCTTGTTAAGTCCACAGAAAAGGACCAATTGGGTTAACTACTCCTTAGCGGAGGACCAGTTGGGTTATCTACTCCTAATTCTTAGTAGATATCCAGTTAGGTTATGTACTCTATAGCAGATGATCAGTTGGGCTATCTACTCCTTATTTAACGACCAGTTCGTTATGTACTCCTTAGCAGAGGACCAGTTGGGCCATCTACTTCTTAGTAGAGAAGCAGTTGGTACTCGTTAGCAGATGGTCAGTTGGGTTATGTACTCCATAATAGCGACAAGTTGAGTTATCTGCTTCTTTGTAGAGAAAGAGTTGGGTTATCTACTCCTTAGTAGAGAACCAGTTGGGTTATATACTCCGTATTAGAGGACCAGTTGGCTTGTACAGCCCATAGCAGAGGACCAATTGGGTTATCTACTCCTTATCAGAGGACCAGTTGGATTATCTACTCCTTAGTTGACGATAAATTGTGTTATACACTTCTAAGTATGCGGCCAGTATGGTTACCTACTTATCAGTAGAAGACCAGTTGAGTTATATTCTCCTTAATTGAGTATAGATTGGGTTATCCACAATTTGGTTGACGACCATTTGGGCTATCTACTCCTCAGTAGATAACCATTTTGGTTATATCTTCATCCCTTAGTAGGTAGCCAGTTTGGGTTATCTATCTCACAGTTGGTTTGTCTACCCTTTGGTTGACGCCCATTTTGGATATGTACTTCTTAGTAGGTGACAAGTTGAGTTACCTATTCCTCAGTAGAAAACCAGCTGGGCTATCTATTTCTTAGTAGACGACTGGTTCTTTTATATTTCCTTTGCAGTCGGTAATTTTCGTTAGTTACTCCTTTGAAGGCGACAAGTTGGATTACAGACTCTATATGCTAACAGCAGACCGCACGTTAAAACAGTGCAATTCCAATATTGCCGCTAACGCAATTGCTGAAAATATCGTTTTCGGTCTGACGTTCAATTACGAAATCATACAAAACACTTTTCAGCATTTGTACGCCCACGCAACAAAATTGTTTCTTGCTTTTGGTCTGCTGTAGAAGAAAATTTGGGATCAGTTTTCGATGTTCAACTTTAAAAAGTATACATTTAATTGGGTATACTGCTTCTGAAACTGATGAGTACGAGTAGATGTATCACTAGGTGACAAATCACCATCTTCAATGAGAAAGCTATGTTACAGTTACGGGACAATCTGTGAACCGATCCCTGTTCTTCATAACCCTCGACTAGGATGAAGAGGAATCAGTGGATCACTTGCTGTGTAACTGTCCAGGACTACTAGAACACAGACTTTCTATATAAAATTAAAATACATACTTGAAATTTTGTACACTGTAATGTTTTCGACTGTTGGTAGAGTCCAGAGAAAAATGGGTGTAACTGGAACACCCACAAAAGATTAAAATCATATCAAAATTTACTAGGTCATAACTTTAATACAGGTGCGTATTTGTTCCCCACAACTTTTGTAGAAATCAAATAAATCATATCTCTTTTTTTATATAAGTTTTGCAATTACTATAGAATGACAAAAAAGGGGCAAAATGTTTATATCGTTCTGCTATTTTTCACACATAGTACCATATTACATTACCTACAAAGTAAGGGTATACCTTATTCGGTTTGGTTTACTCGACTGAATTTTTCGATAAAGATCTAAATACAGTTTTCTGTATCTAATATGACATCATACATCGATATGCAATTGATTTTTTTTTTCAAAATATTTATTCGTTTCGTCCCACAGTACTTTGAACATGGTTTGGAGTAAAGTGTTTGCGTTTTATGTGTGTGTATAACGAGCTTTTATCGTTTGAGATTAGTTCACACCAAGCGAACACAGTGGCTAATTACGAGGATCTAAGTATGTGTTCACATTTAGGAGATTTTTTTTTTGTTTTGTGCTATTCCCGGCATAAGTTTATGTTTCCAATTTGAGAGATTTTACGTCTGCATCTAAAACAGACGGCGTTCATTCAGATGACATTTGATGCCAGCCGCCGCCGCCAGCGCTCGTAACGAACGTAAAGTTATTTTGTTAAAAGTCTTTTCTGTTTCGCTTGTCCGTCAGATCTTAGATGAGATCATAAATTTTGTAGTTGCGTTTTTAATGTACTTTTTTATTTTGACACAAAAAAAAGTTGAGATGGAGCAAAGCTGAAAAAACACCCGTAAAACGCTTAATTGACAATTGAGTTGACAGCTCAGCTGGCTACTTGCATTACGTCGCAATGCAGTAAAACAGCAGCAGTCACTTTCAAACGGAATGAAGTATTCATTCGGTCTTAATAGTGATTCGCTTCGAGAGCTTTTTTGCTGTTTCCCTCTAGGGTTACCAGAGGTTATCGATACAAGTGTCAAATGACAATAGGAAGAGAACAAATTAAGATTTATTTTTAATTATGGCAAATGAAAATTGGTATTGGGTGTAAAGAAAATTGAAGTAAACATGATTACCATGCATTTCATGTGTCAATTAAAAAATTTGCTGTTACAGCAAATGTTTATTGTTTTTTTTTAACAACAAATATGTATGAGATAAAAATCTCTCTGACAAACAGAACTTAAAATCGTTATCATAATTGATTTATTTGTATACGAACTACACTACAAAGTAAATTTATATTCTAGTTTGATGGTCCAGGGAAAAGTCGGGTTTCAAAGACCATGAGGCTACATTTTGCAGCGTGAGCTTCCGTAGGGAATCGAACCCACGACCCTCAAATTCATACGCGCTCATGCTACCTACTCACCTAATGGGCGCTCTATCTTAATTAAGAATGGACATAATCAAATACGAGGGTTGCTATATATATTTCTGCCCAAGGCGATACTAAGTGTTGCCTGGCGCCATCTGACATTTCCATTGGGAAGCATAAACGTACTCAGAACATTTTGGAGGACGACCATCATTAGTGTTGTTTACAGTGACTTGAAAAAATCAAGTTGGCAAAAAAATGTAATTTACTCGTGAACATTTTCGTGCGATCATTTTTCACAACTTTCGACGTGGATTATCACGAGAAGAGTGCATCGATGAACTTAAATCTGTGTATGGCGATGAAGCACCATCCTATAGCAAGGCGAAAAACTGGTTTAATAAATTCAATCGTGTGCCGACGCTCGCTCAAAGACGAAGGTCGCCCAAAAACGGCCATTGTGCCAGAGAACATTGATGCCGTGCGTGAACTAATAATGCAAGACCGTCATGTGACATACCCTGAGATAGAGGCATCCTTAGGCATTTCTTCCACCAGCATACATTCGATATTCCATGAACACCTGACCGTAAAAAAGGTTTGTTCTCGTTGGATCCCCCACAATTTGACAATCGCTCAAAAAAGGCTCGTGTCGATTGGTGCAAAGAAATTTTGAAAAAATATGATCGCGGTGCTTCAAAAGACGTTTATAAGATCGTCACAGGTGACGAATCTTGGATCTATGCGTGTGAGCCCGAAACAAAACAGCAATCGACCGTGTGGGTCTTCGAAGACGAGCAAAATCCAACGAAAGTTGTTCGTGGAAAAAGCACTTCGAAGCAAATGGTCGCCTGTTTCTTCGGCAAAACTGGTCATGTGGCGACTGTTCCGCTTGAACAACGTAGGACGGTCAATTCTGATTGATACACCACAATTTGTTTGCCTGAAGTCTTCGGAGAAATTCGAAAAAAACGAACAAGAGAAGACGAATCATTGTGCACCATGACAATGCGAGCTCTCACACATCGGCTCAAACCAGCGCTTTTTTTTACCATAACTAATATAATTAAAGTTCTGCGAGGAAATATGAATGGGGGATTTAATGACAAGTGAGTCGTTTTTTAAAACTGATGTCTTCTGATCTGGGATGAAACTTGCACCAAGTTTAGTCCCATTGGATAGTAGTTAGAGGTTGTTGAATTTTAACATTTTGGTCAAACGGGCCATTTTCCCCATCCATATAACTAATTACCAAGAGTATTGTATTTAGAAAATTTTTCCCAAATATTTTCGGTACATTTTCTTCAATCTTTTTAAAAAATAAATAATTCAATTTTTTTTTGCGAAATTAAAACTTGTTTCGACATCTATGCGGTCTATTAGTGCGATTGGACTTGTTTATCCATCAAAATAAACTCATTTAGCATAAGTCGAGAAGCATTTATCCCAATTGGTTCAAGAAAGATTTAAAATGTCTATATTAGGAAGCCTTCATCTTCTTACAATTTTATCACCCCATCAGCGGTTTCAAAGATATCATACATAATATTGCGAATAAGTCAACATTTTTGAGAAAATTTCAGTAATTTTTTAATGAAAAACTCTTAAAACATTGAAAAATTCACTATTATTATATTTTTATGATTTTGTAGTAACGTCTGATCGGCCATGAATAAAATGAGACCATTCCGAAGAAAAGATCGATGCATATTTTCAAAAGTTGAAACTTGGTTTAAGAACCATGTAGAAAGCGGATGACAATTAAAACACAAGCGTAGAAATAATTTTAATAAGTAAACTATATTTGAAGCAAAGTAAAAAATTGGAAGGAAAATTAAGTCAATGTGACTTAAAGTGAGAAGAAAAAACTTATTTTATTCTCTTACGTTAAGTAAGAATGTCCTACTTTGGGTTGAAGCAACATCAAACTCGAGGTGCTGTAGTATATGTGACAACGTTTGTATGCAACGAGAGCCAATTGATTTCTCCTACAAGTGAAGTTTTTTTCCCTCACTTTAGTGATACGAGCGCATATATCATTTGCTACGGGCCAAAGGTGTAACACATCGAAGGAGTGATCTAAGACCCTAAGTATGTCCGGCGGATATTCGTTTTGGGTCATTTTAAGTCGAATGAGAAATGTCCGCCCGTCTGTCTGTCTGCTGGCTGAGGCGCACGATAACTCTCGAAAAGAGTAACCGATTGACTTCAAATTTGGTATACCATAATTTTTTTCTATCTCCGGCTAAGTTCGAAGATGGGCCATATTGGTCCACTCCTTCTGGTACCTCCCACACAAAGGGTTAACATTTAGTGAAATATTGATTCTTTAATAACTTCTATACTACTTATTAGAATCTTCTGAAATTCCACACATTGTATTATTTTATTAGTCGCTATCACCTCGAGAAAAATGGGCGACCATTTTGCATCAAAATTGAAGTGCTTATAACTTTAATGCTAATGCGTAAAAATACCTGAAACTTTGTACAGCATAATGTTTTTGTAGCGCCTATCGTCCGGTCAAAAATGGGCATTGTTGTACAGCCCCTTTTGGTACCTCCCACACAAATGGACCGCTTTACACCAAAAGTTAACGGCTTATAAAGACTTGAAATTTTGTACAGTGTAATGCTGTTATAGTGCCTACAATCCTGTGAAAATCGACGCCCCCTTTTGTCCCTCCTACATTTTTTATAAAAAATGGACCGTATGTGTTCTACCGATGATGTAAATTTTGGAGTGGGGAAGACTTTGGTTCAGAAGTTACATTATAATAAATGAAAATCTTCACCAAATTACGTATTACGGGTAACTCGCGAATAACACGAGTAATGTTGGCTTCCAAAGCTTCAGTCGTACCTGGCTTAATCGTAAAGACCTCAGACGTTACATATCCCCAGAGATAGTAGTACAAAGGTGTGGTATTGTACGTTCTTACCGTAGCGAAACGTGAAATTAAGTACTCATCAAAATGATTTCTCAACAATGTCATTTTCACGCGCTGTATGGCTCGTAGCGCCGTCTTGTTGAAACCAGAACATGCGCTTTAATTTCAGGAAGTACATAGTCCGTTAACATGGTGCGATAACGTTTACCATTGGTGGTAGATTTTCCTGAATTTTGGAGAAATATGGACCAATGATTCCACCAGCCCATAAACCACACCATACCGTTGTCTTTAAGGATGTAATGGTTGACCTTTTAATTCTTCGGATTGCTCATCAGCCCAAATACGACAATTTTGTTTATTAACTTCATCACTGAACAAAACTTCACGATAAAACACCGGATAGACACCGAATATTTTCGTAAGCTGAGTTAACACCTGATTAACGCATTTTTCACTTAAGTGCAGCTACGCAAAAAATTCACACATACCTATCACATTCACCTATTTAAACCTGAACTACTCTGTTCGGCTATTCATTTGCTGAAAGCTGAACACCTCTTCTACAAATATCCACACGCTGAAAAAAAATCGCTTCTGTAGTATATTGTCCCAAACATATTCGGCTTGAAGTATACATATGTTTAGGGTACTCTCCAAATATATAATATTTGACACCCACAAATATTATATGTTTGGGAGGATATTGTGAATATGTTCAAATTCTAATATTTTTTATTTGGAACTAGTTTTTCTGAAACAAAGATTAATTTCTCTTTAAATATTTTGGCAATGTATCAATGCTTTAATATAAGGACAAGTTTTCTGTTTTCCAGATGTTCAAAGAGCAATTTTTTTATAAATTTTATGTTTTTGTAAAACTTAATTGAAACTTAAATCGTATAATCGTTCGTAAATATAAATTGCATTAATGGATTGACAAAAAGTGATGAATTGGAATATTTATAAATTAAAAGACATTTTTAGCTATAAAGTTGAACACGAAAACTAGGAAAAACTAACTTAAATTCGAATAAGTCAGCAAAGTTTTAAAAATCTTTTTTAAATAAAATATATTTGGAAAACTTCTTAAACAATAACTTTGTTTGTTTGTAAACACATATTTTATTTGTGAAAGTCAGTTTGCAAATAAATTATGTTCTAATATATTAATATATGCGTTCCAAACAAAATTTCTTGATTTTGAAATAAAATTTATTTGTTAACAAATATATAATATTTAAAAAAATCATTTCCAAGTATATTTTCTTTCAATTCAAACATATCAAAAATTACGATTTTCCCCCGTGCATTAGATTGTTAAACAATCTATTTGGTAGCTTAAAAGTTCTGATATTATTACCATTTCTTTTGAAATCAGGCCCTCTTTTGAGACATTTCGAATGCAACTGGTCACCCCACATCCGTGCCCCAATGTCAAAAACAGTTGTCTTAAGATCGATAATTTATCAAAAGTGGGCATCAAGAACAAAACACTCACTCACATATTCATATTCATTCATATCCATGCAGAATATGTGTGGTACGAGCGCGCGTATGATGATGTGGTGTGATGGACGGATGTGATTATTTGCCTTCTCCACTTCTGCAACACATTTTGTGTGAGTTTTATGTCATTCGCTCACTCAGTCAGTCACTCGGCTTACTTACAAGTACCAAGACGTGCATAAACGCTTTAATTTCAATTTTTTTTGTTTGCCACTCTCGACTGAATTATTTGCAAAATATGCAAATTTTTCTGGTTTGTAACAAACAAAAGCTCAAAAAAAAACGATAATCATAATAAGCAATATTGAAAATATCACAGAGACAGACGGATGGACAGACAAACCATCTAGTGAATGGTGAAAAACATATGCTCTCATTGCATTCGGTGAGCGTCAAGTAAAAGCCCAGAACGCAGAGCTCACGAAACAAAAACAACAAAAATCCCGAAACGTATTGTCTTACAACCCCAATTTTGTTGGTTTGCATCATATTGCAATGGAGGGGCCACACAAACTCGCGAAAAAATCAGTTTCTGTTCAATTGATATCACAAAACAACGCTATATCTATAGCTACTGCAACTGCTGTCATACTTCAAGAATTGACATTAATTTGCATTACAATACGTGAAGTATTGAAAGAAGAAAAAATGCAAAAAAACCGGTACGACAATTGCTGCGAAAAACACACCAAAACTAACAGCCGCCACTGCACAACATTTGATTTGAATGCAAAATTTAAATTTCAATGATAATAACAATTAGCCTGACATGCTTTTCATAATATTGCAAACAATATCAGCTCCAGACGACTCTGCGAACACAATGTTGTGTTGTGTCTCTATAGAAATATCGCATTCAACGACGACTCGTTGTACGTAACAAATTTGCATTATTTACAATTACCTTTAATCGCGGCATTCTATGAGGAAGAAAAAAAATGTTGTTGCTTATTTTATCCCCCCCTCCTCGATAAAGGGGACAATTTTCGAAAATAAAACCAGGTATTTATATATTTTATAGTTTAATCTACTTGGTGGTGCACAGTACAGTGTTTTAGATTAAGGGCAATGCCACGAGGAGAACTAAATAGAGGAAGATAATATTTGCTGTAACAGCAGACATTCTGCCGAACAAGGAGAATAAATGATTATTACAGCGTTCAATTCTTTGTTATAACTTATAATTTTTTAATAATAGATTTTTGGTTCAAACTTTGCTGTTATGTATAGTTAGTAGCAACAAAAGAATAGAAAATCTGCAGAGAATAGCGACTGGTATCTCGCGAATAGCACGAGTAATGTTTGCTTTGGGTCCACAACTCTAACAATGTTTGTAAACAGAACGACCCCAAAAGGAGGAGTACTGTCTCCACTAATTTGGAACCAGCGGTGAATGAAACCTTGCTAGATCTAGAACGTTGTAACTGCAAGGTCGTGGCATTTGCGGACGACGTGGCAATCGCAGTGAGTGGCAAATTCGTCTTCAGAGACATTCTACAGTTAATTATGAACTAGATGGACCAGAAGCAGCGTTTTGGGCATTAACCCAAACAAGACAGAACTGGTTCTCTTTACTAGCATGAATAATGTTCCACATGTGGACTCTCTTCCTCGGATAAATGGAACAGATCTAACCTTTTCTGAAAGTGCAACATTTTTAGTAATAATTCTAGATATGAAACTGTTATTTAGACTTAACGTATTGGAACGTGTAATGAAGGCCAACATCGCCTTATATTCCTGCAGGAAGGCTGTAGTATCGCGGTGGAACCTCTCTCCTTGAAATCGTCCAATGGATGTACATATATAGCAGTAGATCGTTCAACACTGTTGTAAGTCATTGTGGTATGGTGGACGGCAACTGACAAACTAACCATCACCAACCTACTATCGGTGCCTCAAGGAATGCAGCGACTGAGTCTCTACAAGCCCTACTGCCGATTAATATTGTGGCGAGAAAAGTTGCAACCATAGCGGCTCTAAGATTAAACGGCCTATAAATGTCGAGGTACAAGAACTACGGTCACATGAGGATATTAAAGTGTAGTGCTATGGTAACCAACCTAGTAGACTATATACCAACGGTGTCAGAGATGAATGGGTTAGCAGAATACCAGGTAATATAAACCATCTCCACTTCTATACGGATGGTTCGAAGCTTGATGATAGGTTGGCTTCGGAGTACACTGTGAAGTACTTAGTTTGGATATTGTTTACAGACTACCAGATACCTGCAGTGTCTATCAGGCCGAAATAATGGCAATGTGGAAAGTCGCCAAGTGGCTGAGTTGCAAAATAGTAACCAACACTGGCGTTGTCATTTACTCGGACAGCCAGGCTGCCATCAATTCTCTGGAGGCCACATCCCTAAATTCACGAACAGCCCTCGACTGTCGCAGATTTCTTAACGAGATGACTGAACGGTTTAACCTACACCTCATATGGGTGCCTGGTCGATGAACTTGCTAGGTAATGGATGACATTAGAAATTCTGGAAGAATTTGCATAAATTGGTGCGCACTAACATTCATTCAGGCAGTCCAACGAAAGATGGACAGAAATCGGCACCTATCTGGACAAATCTGGCCAAGCTATGTCCTGAGAATGTCAAAAAAAAATAAATTACCTTGCACTAGAGAGGAAAAGATTATCTACGTTAGTATTAGTTCTCAGGGGACACTGCCCGAACGGCAAACACGTCAAAAAATTGGGTATTGACTCCAATGACATCTGCAGAAACTGTAGAGATGAGCAAGAAGTGGAGAGCATTGAGCCCTTGCTCTGCGACTTTCCCGCTTTAAGTAAACGACGACTGGGCATACCGGGGTCGGCCTTGCTAAGCAGTCTAACAGATCTTTCCGGTACCGTTATTCGTACTATCGTTAAATTTGTATATGAAACAGGTTGGTTTCAATGAGGGCATTTCGGCCCGTGTTAACACTTGGGACCTAAACTGGTCTATGTGTGCTGGCACAAAAAAGCTGCCACCCAACCTAAACCAAGACTATCGCTTCTTGCTATTCTCTTTTTTAAGACGGTTATAAGCTTCTCTGCACGCAATGTCTCACAGCAATTCCTTGCTGTATGTACACTACATTTGGCTTCTTAGCTTCAGTATACGCGATACTCGAACTGAGCTTTGTCAGCAGAAAGATTGATTGTGGCTGAGCTTTGTCAGCAGAAAGATTGATTGTGACTGAGCTTTGTCAGCAGAAAGATTGATTGTGACAAATCAGCACAAAATGGCTGTAATTGGTATCCGGAAAATAGGCAAATTTGTCCCATACAGGATCTGGAGATTTCTGGTGGAATATTCTTTTGCCATTTCTCCTTAAAACCTTAAAGAGACTGATTGAGACTTATTACCTTGGGCTTAAAATTTATCGCATTCAACTATCCAATCAACAATATGCCTACACCATGGGCAAATTCACCGAAATCGTAATCTAGTAAGCTTTATTGAATGATCACTCTCTGTGTTAAGTAATGCAATAGTAGCTTTCTTAGATATTAACACAAATTCAGCGACAATAGTTACATTTACAACATTCGGATTAGGAGACGCAAAATGTCTTTTAGTGTGAACCCAACCAAAACAGAACTAGTTCTTCAGCTGGAAATACAAGATACCAACTTGTCTGGAACTTGGCTCCTTGGGATGTATTGAACTTCCCTTCTCTGGAAGCGTAAAATGCTTAGGTATTTTACTAGATAGAAGGTTGAACTACAAACCTAACATTCTGGAAAGAGCAATAAAGGCTGTGGTAAATGGGCAATAGGAAAATGCTGATGTCTGAACCCCCACGTATGGTTTATTGGTTCCACACGACTGTTGTTTGACCGATAATGATCTATGACATTGTCCTCTGGTGGACGGATCTACAGAAGTCCATTTTCTGCGCGACACTTGTTTTTGTCTTATTTATGGAGCTAGAGCTATCCATTGAAAAAGAGCTGTCTGATCGATGTAGTGTTTACCTGCAGAAATCTTTGCTATTAGAGAGATAGCAAAATCTAACTAAACAACCATGTGGCTTGTATTGTCTTTTTTATGGAGCTAAAGCTATCCATTGAAAAAGGACTGTCTGATCGATGTAGTGTTCACCTCGCCGAAATCGCTGCTATTAGAGAGGTAGCAAAAAAACTGAGAATTAATATTCTAAATAGAGACGATATCAACATTTTCTCCGATAGTCAGGCTGCTATAAATTATCTGCAGATCTCTAACGAAATGCAGATCTCTAAACGAGATGGTTTCAGCCTACACAGGTTACCACAGCGACATATAAACACAGCAAAGCAGATGAACGTGCAAGTCTAGGAATTTCCTAACATGGCCCAGGGAAATGGAATATGTGGACAGGGAGCTATGGCGACCTGCAAGTTCATCTTGAGATATAGTGCTCGTATGGCAACAAATTCCATGGCCCAGCCAAAACTCCAAAATCGTCAACTCCCAGTTGTATTTATAGAGAACGGATGTCTCACTTATAGTAACTGTCATAACGAGTTACTGCCTTATTGAACGACATGCAGAGTGATTAAAGGTCCTGCGAAATTATTTTTGCAGAAGATGCCGAGTCGAAGAAATCTACAGAACTTCTTCTGTGCCCGCTCTATCTACAGGGTCCGCCATCTAACGTTTTTTTTTCAACTAGTGCTTATTTCGTGAATGGTAACACTTAGCTCATGTCTGATTTGACAGATAATTAGTTTTATCCTTCCGCTGAACGAATATGGTTGTGTATACGCTTGCACAAAGATAAGTGTTACGCCGACAAGCCAGAGACAATTGACGCTTTAAAGGACAATATTCGTGAAGCCATTGGTGAAATACAGTTGCATGGCAGGAAATGGCTACTGCATGGCCAGCCGAGGCAGCCATTTGAATGAAATTATTTTCCATTATTAACCGGAAGGATTGTACTTTCAAATAAAAAAAGAAATTTGAGAAAATATTCAGTAGTTTTTTTTATAGCATTTAAAAAAAAAAAGTTAAAAAAAAGTTATTTAGCGGACCCTTTAGAATGTGGCAGGCTACCCTAGACTCTTATTTCTTTGGAGCAAACCTATCAGATATTAAAATACGTCAACTCTTAAGCTTAAGCCACCCAACCAAAAATCCAACGGGACTGGACGTCTCACTTATCGTACAGCCTTATTGAAGGTCCTGTGGAATGACTTTTGCAGAAGCTGCGGATACGAACATGAGAAGGAATCAATAGAATACATACTGTGTCTGGGCCCAGCTCTCTCTTGAAGGTGGCAGGCTAGTGTATGGCTCTGCCTAAATTCCAAAACGCACCTACGTCCTGCTGTTGTCATCGAGACCGTACGTCTAACTTATAGAGTCTATCGTGACGTTTCAAAGACAAAAAAAGACAATCGCGCATGAATTGCGATATATTATATGGGTAGCAAATAAAAAAAGAAGAGACAGGATTCGGAACGAATGAATTAAAAGTAGCGTACAACATGTGCATCGAAGAACAGATGATGAGATGGTTCGGCCAAGTAAGATGTGAAGCCACAACACCTGGAGGAAGAACGCGCTTGACATGGAAAGAATCGTTAGCTGTAACCTTCAGAAAACGCAAGATAATTCCAACAAGCTACAGATTCCAATAGCTACCGATCGAAATAGATGGAAAACCCTTTGCAAAAATCCCCACACTGTAATGTAAACGGGGAATGGATTAAGTAAGTAAGTGACGGATCACTGCCTTACCGCAAGCAAAGAAAAAATTAGTTTCTGCGAAACGAAATATTAGACAACTACACGGGACAAAATCGCCTTTTTTGATATGTTTGAATCAAAAGATACTTTTAAATATTATATATTTTCGAGCAAATACATTTTATTTGAAAATCAATAAAATATATTTAGAACCCATATATTAATATATTAGAAATATATATATTTCCGAACTAATTTTCTCAAATAAAATATGTGTTTAAATACAAATAAAATTATTGTTTATGAATATATCCAAATATATTTTATTAAAAAAAAGATTTTCAAAACTTTGCTGAATTTTTCGAATTAAAGTTTTAATTTTTTCCTTGTTTATGAATTATGCATTCCTATCAAAAATGGCATACTTACCATTAATTTATATTTGAAACCACTTATTTTTATTTTCTAACTATTCCAAGTCATTATTTTCAATTAAAAAGAAATTTTACTAACATTAAAAATTTCTAAAAAATTACCTTTAAAACATCTTTGTTTGGGAAATAACATATCCAAATAAAAAATATTAGGATGTAAACATAGTTTTGTTTAGAACAACATCCTCCCAAACATATAATATTTGTTTGTGTCAAATATTATGTATTTGGAGTGCACCTTAAAAATATTTATGTTTCAAGCAGAATATGTTTGGGACAATATACTACAGAGCCGATTTTTTTTCAGCGTGTACAATTCTCATTTACGACGACTGAAATTCTTTTGGTCAGAACAAACAATTGCTTACGCGAAATAAGTTTCTGTAACAACAAACGAAATTTCAGTTCCGGCAAACGAGAATTGTAGTCGTCTAATATTTCGCTTCGCAGAAACAAATTTTTTCTTTGCGTGTGCTAAAGCAATCAATGTGATGTAACGGCAGGGGCTAGTAAAATCTCTATGTAAGATAGATAAATGGAGTATATAGTTTAAGTGAGCCTGACATATATGCCACTGTGAATAGTTAGATCATGCGGTCTGAATGTGGCCCGTGTTGGGTCTGGACATGAAAACTTCGTAGTCGCAAACAGTAAGATTCCTAAAATTTTTTACAAAAAACCTATTAAGGACTGCGCTCGAAAAAAAATGATGCATGCTTTTAGCCTTATAACTTTTTTCCTGATCCATATTTGAAATCGCCGTTTTTAGTGTTTGGTACGCCAATGTCATTAAAAACTACGTGGGTGAAATTAGCTCAATCGACCAGTTATGTATTTTTGAATATGGACATTCAATAAAAAGTACGTGAACAAATTATCAAGAAAAATATAGTTTTTTACAAAAAAAACAACTGCTACGAGTTTATAGAGTCACAAGAAGACTTAAGGAACTCTTAACCACTAATGGGAAACCTGGCAGTGACAGATAAAGGGGGTTTTTCAGATCCCAGAAAGGTTAAGAAAATAATATACATTGTGACAAAGAAGCCTTACGTTTTGGGAAAAAATTATGCATTTATGATAGATTGCTCGTATTTTTTTTTAATTTAAAAAAGGGGCTGATCAGACTACGTACAACTGTAAATGGAGCAAGGAAGAAACTCAAAAAAGAATTATGAAGCAATACATAGAGTTCGACAATTGCAAAGGAATTTTCTGTAAAAGTTTGATTGCTGAATCATGGATCATGAGATTAACATGTTATCTGACTTTTTGCAATTACAATGTTTATAGTAGGAGGACTATTTCAGAAGAGTTCCGTGTACGAATTACGTCAAAGTTTCCCAAAAGGTTTTTAGTATAGCTGGCTATTTGCCATAAATACTGAAGGGTATCTCAAAGAATGCCTACCAAAGGCGTTACTTCCATTTATAAGTAAATACGATGGCTCTGAATTTTTCCGGCACGATCTTTCGTCTTGTATATGCAGCAAAAGGGCTATTGAGTGGTACCACCAAATAATATTTTAATTTTACCAAAAGGAGGCTAATCCACCTAAATGCCCGGAAGTACATCCAGACGAAAGATATTCGGACTTAGTTAAAAGAATGCCTAAGGCCGCAAAAGGAAACGCAAATTATGTCAATTAGTTGTAAAGAATGTGTGCCACATTCTCCAATAAAGTACCAAACACCACTATTAAAGTCCTGATGGCAGGGATTTCTGCAAAACTCAAAATTTTTGTAAAAAAAAAATAGTTAATAACCGTTACTCAAAATTTATAATAAAAATTAATAGTGCTCTATTGGTTTAAGTGAAATATATCTGTAAAATTGCTAAAATATCAGCTAGATTTTTTGAAATTGTTAAATTGTGTCCCCACGTTGCGATATTTAGATTGCTATTACTTCTATTATTGTATTTATTATTATTGTTGTCATTGTTGTTGTTTGATGTGTGTGTTAAGTAGTACGAATGAATGATTATTGGCAAATAGTCGTTTGTTGTTTTGCGATTGTTGTTAATATTGAACTAAAAAATTCAAATGGCATAACTGACATACAATCCACAATGGAGCGACGGACAAATACACACAGTTATCACTCTTTGTTGAATGGAGGAGGTAAAAGCAAAGGTAATCTATCACACTCGCCGTTCCACGTGCATGAGTGTGCCAAGCATAGACGACCATCGATCCAGGCCGGCAGTCAGGCAGCAGGCAGGCTGGCAGCCAGCCTATCATACGATTAATTCAATCTATGATTCCATGCATCCAGTGAAGCAATCCCAAATGTCTGTCCAGATGTAGCCATCCATCTATCCATCCATAGATCCATCTATCTAGCCATCCACATGGGTCATTCGAACCATTCCAAATAGCCAAGAAAACATCAAACGGGCGTACGAACGTATGAGCGAACGAGCCATTCCATTCATCCGTATAATAAATTCAATACGAGTAGTCTATTTTCTTTGTAAAATGTTGGTGATAGTATTTGTTGTAATGGTTTTTGCCGTTTGCTCAGGGCATGTTGTTGTAATTTGTATGGCAGTTGATTTGCAACAACAGTTACTGATTTACAACAGCAACAACAATGGCTAAAACAGCCCATAATAATGATCGAAGCGAAACAAAAAGCCCCTTCGCCAAAGAGTTTCATATTCTACGTGCGAGAGAGATACAATTTCAATTCCCGATTCCGATTCCACTCCAGTCTGTCTCACCGAGTCTACCAATTCAATTCCAACCATTCAATTCAGTTTAGTTGGTCGCTTTGTCTCAAATTATCATAAATTTTGCAAACCGGTTGAAATAGTTGTTTACTTTATTTATATTTCCCCATTAGGTTTTGTTTTAGATATGTATATACGAGGGTTACTGCGTATTTTGTGAGCCTTTGCA
Organism: Eudasyphora cyanicolor; assembly: GCA_963930755.1. Taxonomy (NCBI): domain Eukaryota; kingdom Metazoa; phylum Arthropoda; class Insecta; order Diptera; family Muscidae; genus Eudasyphora; species Eudasyphora cyanicolor. The sequence continues at coordinate 166,592,611 of OZ005736.1, read as the reverse complement.
AACCTAACAGCTGTTCGAAACATAGAAATAATTGACATGGAGTCAATTATTTCTATGTTTCGAAGTCCCGATTCACAAGAGGATGACTTCTTTTTGTTAACGCACATCAAAAATACACTGCGTGAACAACGATCACTCAGTGAGGCAAAGTGTGATATGTTAAAAAAATGATTTGCAAAATCTAATCTACAGCAAAATGATTCGAATGCAGCTAAAGTGTTTCTGCGAAACGAAATATTAGACAACTATAGTTATCGATTACGACGACTGAAATTCTTTTGGTCTGAACAAGCAATTGCTTACGCGAAATAAGTTTCTGTCACAACAAACGAAATTTCAGTTCCGGCAAACGAGAATTGTAGTTGTCTAATATTTCGTATCACATAAACGATTTTTTACTTTCTTTTCGTGTAGAAGGAAAAGAATTTGAATAAAATCTTATTTTGAAAAAGTAATAAAAGAAGAATTTGAATAAAATCTTATTTTGAAAAGTAATAGAAGAAGAATTTGAATAAAATCTTATTTTGAAAAGTAATAAAGCCTTTCCGATTCAAAAATGATGGTTCGTTTATTATTAGGCTCACAATATAAAAAGTCACCCTCGTCCTATATATAAGTATACAATAGTTTTTTTTTTCTTTCTTAGTTCCGTCTTTTGTTGGATTGAATATTTTTTTACGGCCCTTTATTCTTTGTGTTGAAATTATGTTTTACCGTTTTTTTTGCTGGTCTCATTTAGTTTTCTCATACTTTCATTTGATTTGAGAGTTGGGTATGAAGAAATTATGCTATTTGGTTTTGAATTTCATTAGCAATTTTATACCTTTTAACTATTTACTTGCTCGTTCGTACTTGGTCAATTATGATGGCTCAGTGCTTACAGCTTTGAGATATCGAAAGTATTTTGAGTTTCCTGCCCCCCCCCCCCCCCCCCTCTCCCTTTCTGAATCATCAAAGTAAGACAGTATATCAGATTACATGTCCAAAGAGACTCATTGCAAATTACTTTTGTAGGACATACTTCTGCCATCAGTAATAAATCACTCAGTGAGGGAAAGTGTAAAATCATATGACATGGTATTTAGTATTTAAATCGTTGACACTTATAGCCCATATAAAAAATTAGATCAACCCTACGACGGCAGATAATTAAGGCGAATAAAATGTTCGACATGGATTATATTTTATTATTATTGAAAATGGATTTTTATACAGGGTTTTCCAACAAGAGGTGTTATTTTGAATCACCCGGTATTTCGGTAGCTGTCACTTTTGAAGCTTTTATTCTCTGAAATTTGACAAGTAGAAAGTACGCCATTACTAAAAATGGAACGATACACGATCATTGAACGATACAAAACTATCAAAAAACGATCGAACAAAAAAAACGATCGAACAAAAAAACGACACGAACGATACAAAATCATCATGACTGATGAGGCCCATTTCCAACAAGCTAAATTGTCGCATCTGGGGCTCGGAAAACCCAAGAGTTATTGTTGAGAAGCCTCTCCATCCTCAACGTGTGACTGTTTGGTGCGGTTTATGGTCCGGCGGGGTCATTGGACCTTACTTTTTCGAAAATGAGGTTGGATCAACAGTTACGGTGAATGGACTGCGCTATCGAGAGATGATTAATGATTTTTTATGGTAGGAGTTGGATGGTATTGATCTGGACAACGTTTACTTTAAAAAAGACGGCGCTACGTGCCACACAAGCAACGAAACCATTGCTCTGTTACGGGAAAAGTTTCCGGACCGTGTTATCTCCCGAAGAGGTGATCACAATTGGCCACCGAGATCTTGTGATTTAACACCTTGCGACTTCTTCTTTTGGGGCCACGTGAAAGATAAGGTCTACGCCAACAGCCAAGCGTCGATTCAAGACCTCAAAGATATAATTCGTGAGGCTATCGAGGACATAGGGCAGCCACTTTGCGATTTGGCTATGGAAAATTTCATGAAAAGGATATGGTCCTGTAAGCGTGGTCGTGGTGGCCATTTGGCTGATGTTGTTTTTTTATTATTAACGGCATAGATTCCTCTTTATTATGAAATAAACATTCGATCATTTATCTCAAAAAATGGAATTTTTCTTTGAATACCAAAATAACACCTCTTGTTGGAAAACACTTTACCTTACAGGTAATAAACAGAAGAAATTACCTATTACCTTTTTCATTTTCTGGACGATCGAAAAATCCAAAATGACAAAATGGTTACTGAATTCCTCCAATTCTTCAATTAATTTATAATGTGATCAGAAACTAATTGATTTGTCAGTATATATTTACATATTGCTTCAACATACAAATTAATTACTTTAACTTTTAAAACAAACAAAAATCTTGTAAATCTATGTACTTAGCATTATTCTATAGGTCATTTTTCGGTTTTCAGGCTGTTATTTTAAATGAATATTAAACATAAACATTAGGGTATGAGGGTAATTTTAATTAAAGAAAACATTTTTTCCTAAATTTATAACTATTTATAACTACTAATATATTTTTTTCTTCCATCTACTTTCAGGTAAGAAATACGTACTATAAATGGAATACAGTTGCTTAACTACGATACCACCATTTGACGTTGAGTATTGTATTAGGGAAACTTTCGTAAGTATATAATTTTATTGTAGAGTGAATATAAACTGCTTGTAGCAGAATTTGTAAATAATTTTGTATACACGGGGAAAAATCGCCTTTTTTGTTATGTTTGAATCGAAAGAAAATATATTTGGAATGCAAATTTTTAAATATTATATATTTCTGAGCAAACACATTTTATTTGAAAATCAATAACAAATATTTGGAACTCGTATATTACTCGATTTTCAAATATGTTACAACATGTAATATTTGCAAACAAAATATCTCAAATTATATATGTATTTGAATACAAATAAAATTATTGTTTACCAATTTCTCCAAATATATTTTCTTTAAAAAAGATTTTCGAAACTTTTGTTGAATTTTTCGAGTTTCAATTTAATTTTTTTTATGATACCAAATGCAGAATTAACTTATGTTTTAAATCAATCATTTAAAATTTCTTAGTATTCCAGGCCATCATTAGTTGTCAATCCTCCAAGTATATATTTCGTTCCAAGATTATATGATTTCAGTTATTATTATTTATTATATTTACGTCAAAAGTTTCTAAAAAATTAACTTTGAATTACTGAAAAATTTAACACAACTTAGGTATTTTCTGAATACTTAAATATAGGGTGATCTACGTAGAGATACTTTTTTCAATAGCCTTTTTGACAGATCACGTGTGAGTCGTGTCATGCTATCATGTTATTTTTGTTAAATATTGTTTGGCATTTCATCATGGAAAGACTTACTCCTGAACAACGTTTACAAATTGTTTAGTTTTATTATCAAAATAATCGTTCGCCAATTGCGCTAAGTCCATTTTTATTTTAAATCCAAACCAAAACACTTTCCATTCGACCCACGACCTTGACACCCATGAGCAATATTTTAGCTCTCGTTAAGAGCTATCTTTTTGCCGTTGACCGATTCCCGATCCGACGTACCGGAATCATCGGTCCATATTTCTTCAAAAATTATGCCGGTGAGAACGTAACCGTCAATGGCGACCGTTATCGTGCCATGATAACCGACTATTTGATGCCTGAAATTTAAGCTCGTGATCTCGGCGATATTTGGTTTCAACATGACGGCACCACTTCCCACACATCGCATCAATCAATGGATTTATTGAGAGAACACCTCGGTGAGCAGATAATTTCACGTTTTGGGCCGGTCGATTGGCCATCAAGATCGTGTGATATCACACCGTTAGACTTTTTCTTGTGGGGATATGTAAAGTCTAAAGTTTATGCGGACAAACCCGCTTCGATTCAGGCCTTGGAGCAAAACATCACGCGTGTCATTCGCCAGTTACCAGTCGAAATGCTCGAACGAGTCATCGAAAATTGGACTCAACGGATGGACCATCTGAGACGTAGCCGCGGCCAACATTTGATAGACATAATCTTCAAAAAATAAATGCCAAAGAATATTCTTTCAAATGATAATAAACATTCCCCATTCAATTTGAATTTTCTGTGTTTTTTCTTTAAAAAAGTAAGGAACCTCGAAATGGATCTCGCAATACAAATAAATAAGAGTATTTGTTTCGGAAAAAATAGTCCAAAAAAAACACATATTGGGATGTAAACAAAGATTTGTTTAGAACAACATCTTCCCAAATATATAATTTTTGTGTGTACCAAATATTATATGTTTAGAGTGTACCATAAAGATATATATGTTTCAAGCCGAATATGTTTGGGACAATATACTACAGATGCTATTTTTTCAGCGTGTACCCTAGTCTTTTACGATTTCGCTTTGCTTGTTTTTCAAGCTCAAAGGATATACCACTCAAATGGTGGTCCGCAGCCCACTGGGGGCCGTAGCGATGTATCAAGAGGGACCGTGTCGCCTTGATCAAAATTATGCACATAAAATTTTTTGATTGAACAAATCGATTCTTTAAATTTTACAGGCGATAAAATATATCCTAATTTCGAGTATATAAACATGCCGTTTAGTATGTAGTATAATTTGCAAAATTAGTAACATTCACAACATTATAAACCTGACAATAATAGTGTGACACAATATACATATCGAGAGCTTATATTCAAAACCCTCTATCTTCAGTTTTTGTAAAAATGAGATTTTTATGTTAAAATAATCGGTAAAATAAGGCGCATCTATGGTACTAATTTGGAAATAAAAAAAACAAAAATTGAGATTTTATGGACATTTTTGTAATTTCTCTATCTTACACACTTATTTTTTCTGAATGCTCTATCTCTTCATAAAATTTGGGACTATTTTTTTTCTTCTAAAAGATGGTTTTTGGTGAAAAGAGTATGCTAAACCCGAATTTGGTTAAATTTTTTTAGTCGAAGCTTTAGTTTTCAAATTATGACTATTTTTATATCTAACCTGTGATTCCACAAGAATACCATTTTCTCTATGACAATTTGAAAATGAATTCAAAAATGAACCCCAAGATACTTAGATATTACTTAAATAAAAAATTAATAATTAATTCATTGTTATTATTATTTATTATTATGTTTATTATAATATGTATAATTATATATTAAAAAAAATTGTGGAATTCATAAATAATTTTTGTTTACTATGCAAAACCCTCTATTTTTTATACATGAAGAATTTTTGAATAGCAATACCCTATATGTTTCATAAAATGGCTCGTGGTGCAAATATTAAAAAAAATATTATTTAGTAGTTCACGTAGTTAGGTGTAATAAACATTGTAGAACAAACAATTTTAATTTTCTTTAAAATTAGGGATATAAACGGTTTTTTGGCTCTACTGAACAATTGTGTTTTTTAAGATAGAGGATATTGAATATAAACTGTCGATATATATATTGAATTTAGAGCTTCATAGGTTTTTATTTTGTAACTTTATGAATTTAGCATTTTTGCGCATATTCCCTGCAGACTGTTAAAATTAATTCGGTAACAATTTTCCTTATTTGACCGATGTATATTCATCTCATCTTTGTTTCTACATTTAACAATCTTTCATTCGCCAAAAGTGCAGTTGCCTGCCATCCATTCGGAGCCGGGGACATTTAAAAAATGCTATAGACCAGACACATCTACCAGAAACGAAATACAAACTGTTTGTTAAAAATTTTAAAATTGAAATTAAATATAGGGTACACTTAATCAGCAATAATTTAATCAAAAGATTTCTTGGCTCAAAAATGGAAGCTAAAAAAACACTAGTGACATCTTTAGAGTCCAATAACGTAAATTTTAGGTCAAGTAAATTATCCAATTCTCAAGTTAGCAATGACCTCCTTAACTATGCTGATAGAATAATGTAATTTGAAACTTTACTAAAAAATCTAACTAAAAAATAAGCAATTCTGATGGTATGACCTCATGTCGCCAACTTTTAATTTCCACGAAGATGTAAAAAATTACAAAAAAAAAACAACAACAAGATTAAACATTCTGCACTAGTTATGCGAACCTTTTGGAACAAGACTGAAAAACGATTACTCCGGTCATGAATTTAGTACATTTGGCTGAAAAAGCACGAAACGGCGGTCGGTCAATTATTTTGGCAAGCAATTTTTCAATGAAAGCACCACAGAGAAGATATTCTCATTTCATGGGAATTTTAAATGAAATAAAAGAATTCTGAGGCTTTTCAGACAGAAATGTTTTTGTTCTCATCACTAAGAAAATACAAAGACGACCTGAGAAAAAATTTGTTTGAACTTCAATCAGAAACTCTTTAGTGAAAAGCAAAAAAAAAAAAAATAAATAAAAGACATACAATTTTAAGAAGTGCATACCTTTCACACAATCAGTTGAGCCAAAAAAAAGAGCCAAAGCAATTCATGGAAATCTCATTATGCTAATGCGATAAATGCATCTTTATCACTGCTCAGTTGGCTGCTGATGACAGCGATGAGCGCTGACCAAGACTGAAAGCATGCTCATCAGCTCAATCATCGCATCGCACAGTGGAGGATCTTAGAAACAAAAATGAGTTGGAACTAAAGCAGACTTTCCTTAATTACTCTCAACCGATTGCGGTGAAATATTGCACTCTTTTAGATATTACTTACATGAAGTTGATAACACTAGTTTACAAAATTTTTGTAGAAGGGATGTGCAAACATTGTCGGGTGTAATGTGGTGTCCTATACATGAAAAAATTAAAAAAAATTATGGTAAATATCTCGTTTTTTTTTTCCTATTTTCTTGGAAGATGTCTTTAGTATTTGAACCATATTTTAAGAATAAGGTTGATAAAGACGGAATACCATCTAAATTAAAGAAAATTATGACGGGTACCAATGTTAAAAACATCACATTTACGTAGAAACCAGGGCTGTGGAGTCGAGCCAAAACTACTCGATTTTAAAATCATTCGACTCCGACTCCAACTCCGACTCCGGCAGTTAAATAACATACATTTCTGAAACTAAGACGTGAGTTCATGTTATTGAAAATAAGATATAGCTTTGTTAAAAAACACAAAAAATGCAATACCAGTAATTAAATCAAATTGTATTTTTTATTTATCGAAGCAAGTTGCAACTAATATGACAATTCTTTCAACATGGAATCATGATAAAATTTTCACCAATCACTGCCTCTGTTTTAATATACCGCAATTTTCGGAATTTAGGTTCGCTTCAGGCAACCAGTGTATTCGTTAGTTATTGCAAGCACACCACACTATGGTACAGGAGGTTATAAATTTGTTTTTTGGCAGATTTTAAAAAATGCTACAGCTAGACACACCGTTCAACTCAGAATCACTAGATGTCAGTCTGTCCATCATAAGTTGTTCGTTAAGTACAGGTCGAAATTTTACTACGATCCTGGTAAAACTTGACAATAAGACCTCTTTTACACATGGGAGGAAACCTATTGGAATTGGTGAAAATCGGTTGAGTTCGATATTGCCCCCAAACATAAATGTTTCTTTAGATTTGGCCTTGTAACGCTATAGAAGCTGTATTTCACATTCAATCATTTTTTTAATTTATTGGGTAGCATTTATTTATCTAAGAACGCATATTGTCGAAGTTCGCCCATTTTTCTCGAGGTAATAGTGACTAATAAACTAATACTATGTGTATAATTTCAGAGGATTCAAACAAATAGTAAAGAAGTTATTAAATAATCAATATTTCACTAAATGTTAACCCTTTGTGGGGGAGGTACTAGAAGCAGTAGACCAATATGGCCCATCTTCGAACCTAGCCGGAGATGGTAGAAAATATTACCACATACCAAATTTGAAGTCAATCGGTTGCTCCTTTCGAGAGTTATCGTGCGCACCAGCCAGCAGACAGACAGACGGACGGACGGACATTGCTCATTCGACTTAAAATGACCCAAAACGGATATCCGCCGAACATACTTAGGGTCTTAGGTCACTCCTTCGACACTTACACTTTTGGCTCGTAGCAAATGATATATACCCTCCTCTCTAAGGTGAGGGGACAAAAATATAATAAAAAAAATTTTTTTGAAAAGAAGAACACAATGCCTATTTGAAAAAAATCTATGTATAAATGTAGCAATTATTAGAAGTAAGAGAATTTCAACAAAATGATGTATATATAACTTTTATTACAGCCAATACAAATACTTAATGCGGAGTGGAGTAATGCTTTTACAGTACCCAAAGTTTCGTGAAAAATGGGCATTATTACCACGCCCCTTTTTGGTACCTCCCATACAAATGGACCATTTTGCACAGAAAGGTAACGGTTTATAACTTCGATTCCTGCGTATACAAACATTTGAAAGTTGGGTCTATTAGGTCACTCACACCATCGATGTTTTTCACAGCAGTCCGCAGCATCTGATATATGTATACCCTTGTTCACAATAGTGGGGGTATAAAAACTGTATTATGTTCATATTCTCTTATTTCTACCAAATGTACTATAATTTCTAAATTTCTTTCTCCTTATTGTTTGGCTAAAGGTTCTTGATTAAAAGACTGATTTCATTCTTTTAATATCATAATTTTTATTTTCTCGATATTTCGACTAACATCGTTATTCGTCATCAGGAGATCTAATACAGAAAAAAAACAATAAGGAGAAACCAGTAAGGAAAGGCAGAAAGTCGGGCGGGGCCGACTATATAATACCCTACACCTCCCTAACAATGCGATAAGGGTCATTGCCATAATAATTTGGAATAATTGGAATAAATGGGTAGAAACATATTATCTAATTCTGAAACGATAATCGCTAAATTAAGCAATATTCATTCCAAAATTGAGAAACATCTTTTTGAAAAATTTTAATGATCGGAAGTAAAATACAACTTCTATATATGGAGCTTTAATATAAATCTGAACCGATCTTCCCTGAATACTTATTCATGTAAAAAGGCCTCCTTCTGTCGAATTTCGTACTGATCGGATATAAAATACAGTCTCTACAGCGCTTACATGTCAAATCGGGGGTAACATATATATGGGAGCTATATCTAAATCTGAACCGATTTTCTCCAAATTTAGCAGTATTCCTTCATGTAATAAGAAACCTCTTTCTGCCGAATTTCGCACTGATCGGATATAAAATACAGTTTTTACCGCGCTTACAGGTCAAATCGGGGGTAACATATATATGGGGGCTATACCTAAATCTGAACCGATTTCTTCCAAATTTAATAGTGTTCATCCATATAATAAGAAACCTCTTTCTGCCGAATTTCATACTGATCGGATATAAAATAAAGTTTTTACAGCGCTTACATGTCAAATCGCGGGTAACGTATATATGGGGGCTATATCTAATTCTGAACCGATTTCTTCCAAATTTAATAGTGTTCATCCATATAATAAGAAACCTCTTTCTGCCGAATTTCATACTGATCGGATATAAAATAAAGTTTTTACAGCGCTTACATGTCAAATCGGGGGTAACGTATATATGGGGGCTATATCTAAATCTGAACCGATTTCTTCCAAATTTGATAGAGTTCATCCGTATAATAAGAAACCTCTTTCTGCCGAATTTCGTACTGATCGGATATAAAATAAAGTTTTTACAGCGCTTACATGTCAAATCGGGGGTAACGTATATATGGGGGCTATATCTAAATCTGAACCGATTTCTTCCAAATTTAATAGTGTTCATCCATATAATAAGAAACCTCTTTCTGCCGAATTTCGTACTGATCGGATATAAAATAAAGTTTTTACAGCGCTTACATGTCAAATCGGGGCTAACATATATATGGGGGCTATATCTAAATCTGAACCGATTTTAACCAAATTCAGTAGGGATCGTCCTTGGGCCAAAAAAAAAGATATGTGTAAAGTTTCGTCGAGATCGGACCATAATTGCGACCTGTACTTTGATTACAAAAATACATGCACAGACGGACAGACAGACGGACAGACGGACATAGCTAAATCAACTCAGAAAGTGATTCTAAGTCGATCGGTATAATAAACGATGGGTCTGTTTCTTCTACTTTTGGGTGTTACAAACAAATGCACAAAGTTATAATACCCTGTACCACAGTGTGGTGTAGGGTATAAAAATTAATAACACGAAGGTCAACAATTAATAAAAACAACATTTCTACATTTGTTCATAGATTTTCTTCAAATAAGCTTTTTGCTCTTCGTTAGGATTCTAGCTTTCTGGAACATATGGAGCAAACGATTTTTTGCGAATTTTTCTCTATTTTTTATGGTTTTTTGGCGCGAAGCCAACAAAAAACTGTTTTTTCATTTAATCAATTTTTTCGAATTGTTTTAACTGCAGTTACTAAATTTTTGTTTCCACATGAAAGTGTCACTACTACAATTTACATCATAATTTCCTTTAATTTAAAGTTTATCCCGCCACTATCGGTCATATATTTAAAAAAATATGGTTCAAATATTAAAGGCAAAAAAAAATTTACCATTTTATTATTTTTCGTGTATAGGATTCCATATTACACCAGAAAATGTTATGCGCAGCCCTTCGACAAAAATTTTGTTGCATAGTGCATTTTCTTACCTGTTCAAACTTAAGCTAGACAAAGCTTCTACTGGTTAAAAAGTGACAGATTTATTTCCATAGTTTTATTTTTTGGAAAATCTCTCCTACTGTGCCTTGTTGTCATCACAATTTGCGGCATTTTAACAAGAATCCATCATCGATCAATCATGGAGCTGCCCTCCTCCTTGCCTTACTTACTAGTGACGTTAACAACAGTTCATCATCTCTTCATCAGTAATATTCTGCGTTATTGGAATGCCATTTTATTTGATTCGAATACGAGTAATTTAATATTGGGAGAAGAATAATTTGTAGTTTCTCACATAGATTGATTGGTTGTAATGTTGTCGATTTTTTTTTTAACTTTTTAAATTGATTGAAATGAAGTGTTGCGTTTTTTTTTGCATTTTTCCTCGGTTACATGAGTAGGTATTGGGTCTCGTTTGTAAAATAGTGTCGCAGATAGAAAATACGAGTGAAATAAAATGGGGTGCGAACTATTTAACATCAACAGTGTTTCCAAGATTGATTACCTATCAATGACTGGGCACAACAAACCGCAAAACTACTTTTAATTAAGTTGTGTAATTGTTCTAGAATAACAATAAATAAATAGAGGGCAATACAAATTTGCTCTAAATGTAGTTATTAAAATATTTAGATTTTTTCTCATTCAACTTATACTTACATAAATGCAAATTTGCATAACGTGCCGTCTGGGGAGTATAATTGAAAATGTTTGCCATTTAAATTCCACTTTATGAGCATTTTTAGTTTATTTTTATAGTTTTGATAAGACTTAATTTACTCGGTGCAGTTTAGTAAATGTTGACAGTAGAAAATTGGAATAAAAACACACGTTGAAAATTAAAAGCAATACAAACTGTTCAAAATAAAGTCACGTGTAGTTCTCTTTGGTTGTTACAATGAAAAACTAATTTGTTTTGAAAGATTTACATTAAATATATTACAATATTAAAAAAAGGCATTTGATACTTTAAATATTAAGTAAATTTTTTTATTCTGAATATGAATTTTCTTTATTTCGGGAATTACGATATCTTTGAAACAAATTCTTTTGATTTAACAAATTCTTTGAATCGAATCGAAAGCACTACGAAGCCAAACACTCATTTGAAACATCTTCCCAACGCTGTTTTTGTTCTATTGTGAGCAAACGCGGCACCCATCTAGAGTTTATCTTCCTCATCATCACATTTTCGGTCAATATGCGATGTATAGCATTTGTGGATTTTCTTAACCGATTTTGGCTGTCACACAGTGTTATACGTTGAAAAAAGATATATGTTTTTACACCCATCTTAAGGCTATCTGTGCTTTAAGCTTTCTATTATGATTTCATCACCAATTGTACTTGAATTTATATTGCCACTTACTTGACTGACGTTGCTTTATTACCCTCCGTTTGGTGACAAAAATTGACACAACCCTAATGAAGAACAGAAGTCAAAACTCACAGTTACGAAATTGATTGCCATGTCGTCCTTCGTTGTGTGCACTCTTTGTGTGTGTCTACGTATTTGCGCAAAACAATGTCGTGACAATAATAAATCCAATTTCAATTCGAGGTCACTTCAACTGCAAACAATTTAAAGTATTTGTTTTCTTTTTTCTCGGAGAGAATTACATCATCTTGTGCCACAAAAATAACCCAAAATGCTTTTAGCACTACCGCCAAACCAAAACACATAATTCAATAAAGAGATCAAAGTTTGTTTTCAAAAACAAAAAAAAAACATACATTGAAACTAGCAATAAAGACAAATGAAAAAAATAGAGGAAGTTCAAAAATTCCTTACTGTTTAAAAATGTACCAAGTTTATTGCAAGGGATTATAAACTTGTATTTGTGATTATTATTTTGTGCTTCGACTCAAAACCTCCAATCAAAAAAATAAAAATTGTTCGGTAATTTCCGATAATTGCTAAAAAAAATTAAAAAAAACACACACACTAGGACAAATTGAGGTCCCTAGTGCTACCAAGTGCTACTCGTTGACTATCACCCAAACCAACCTGTTTGTTAAGTTATCAATAATACCAACATCGGTAACGGCAAGATCTATCAGACTTCCTAGAAAGGCCGAACCCATTTCCTCCTCATCTCCACAGCTTCTGCAGAAGTCATTTGACTTTAACTGCCGACCACCTGTCTTGTTCGTTCATCAGGCAATGTCCCATCAGAACTGACACTAACGTAGACAGTAGTATCATCTCTAGCGCGAAGATATATTTTGACCTCCTTAGGTCGTATTTTGTCCAGATTTGACTAGCTACCATAAATGTGTCGATTTCCATCCATCTCTTATTGGTCTGCCTGACTGCCTCTTAGCTAAGCCAATGGTTGTATGTGGAGTAATTTTCTTTGCAAAACTTATTTTTAAAAATTCATCTTTTTATCTTGAAATGTCTAAAATTTCATTCAATTTGTTTTGGTTTTGCAATATTTAAGAATAATGAATAATGAAGAATTCTCGATCCGTTTAAAGAATAAATATTTACAATTTATCCAGAAGAAAAATCTTGTAATGGCCGATCGTAAAGAATGGCTGTAGTATGCGATATATCACATCGCATAACTAATAAATGGTTATTTCAACCAGTTAAGTTAAACGGAGTGGACATTAATGCAATGCATAAATTCCCCAACAAATATTGGGGTTGTGTCCTTTGGGCTTAGGTCAATGTACAATTTTGAATATACATATAGCTAATAGGTTGACTTACCATTGATTCTGAAGATACACTCCGCGTCACTTGAATAGCACATCTAGTCAAAATTACTTACAAGCTCAATATCTTCTTAACAATTTACGTTAGGGGCACATATTTTTTTTTAATTTTAGTTTATCTAATTTTGAATCGGATATAGTAAAAGTGGTTCTGTACCTCTAACTGTTGCTTTCATATAATTTTTTTCCGAAAATATAAAAAATACTCTGAATATTACGCCACTTGAATAGAACACCCTCTCACAAAAATCGAATATGAAAACATTTAGCCATAAAATATTTATACTACTTTTATTTCACGTTATTTTACACATTTTAACATAAAAAAATTATATTTAGTAGTGGGTGCTGCCCCCTTTGTTGACCAATACTTCACAAATCCTGTTTGGGATTGACTCATACAATTGGGAAATATAATTTTGAGGAATGGAACTCCAGGCTAGTTTTACGGCTTCGATAAGATCAGGAATGGTTGAATATTTTTGTCCACCCATATATTTTTCGGACTAACCATCCCCAAACGTTTTCTATAATGTTAAGTTCCGGTGAATATGGGGGCCAATTTAATAGCACTACGTCTTGGCTCTCTATATACCATTTGACGATCCGGGCGGTGTGAATCGGAGCGTTGTCATGTTGAAATGTCCACGGCAGAGATCCAAGAAGATTGCTAAAGAACGTCGTTTTCAAAAATTTAAGCTCGCAGGTGCCATAATACGAGATCGCTCCCCACACCATGACACCGCCCACTCGGCTATGTAGGCGATCCAAATGTTGGCTTTCTTTTCGTAAATCATGAAAATAATAGCTGTAGCCATCAGGGCCCTCCAAATTAAATTTTTTCTCGTTTGAGAAGGCAACACGATGCCATTCTGTGGACCAGGTCATGTAAGCACAACAAAAACTAAGGCGTTGCATCTTACGGACAGGATTAGGTGGTGGCTTTTTCTTAATTTTTACTCTTTTTATGTGTTCAGATTTCGAAATAACACGCCTGATAGTGGTTAAACTTGCATTAACGCCAGTATTTTGTCTTATCTTGGCAACTGAGTCATGCGAATTTGAAGCTTTTCTCAAAATATGTCGCCTGTCCGCAACAGAGGGCGCACTATGTGTATGACCTTTCATGTTATTTCCATATTTAGACTTATTTGACAAGAAATTGGTTACCACTTTTCGACTTCTTTCGATCTTTTTAGATATTTTCGCTACAGATAGGCCCATTTCATTGTAAACTGTGATTTTGGCCTTTTCCGCCTCCGATAATGCCTTTCCTCGACCCATTTCAACTTTATTTTTACTTAAAATTACATGTATACGCTAAAAAAAAACAGGATTAACGACCGCACATGTCCACATACTGGGAGATAACCGACGATTTAAGTAGATGTTCTATTCAAGTGGCGCAAAATTTGTAATTGATTTCTGACCAAAAACAAACAAAATAGCAAAAAAAAACATATAACGGTAAATTTCCAGTGCACATACATAGTGAGATAGCGTAAGTTCCCAAAATATAACTAATAATAAACCGTAACCTGTAAAGTACTTTACGATTTACCGGGTGTTTCATTGAGAGCATACAGGGTGTGGAATGGAGTGTACAGGGTCTCCCATATTCGACGGACCCATCTGGCAACGCCATAACTTTTGACAGAGATGTCAGATCGCTTAATGACATACCGCGATTGAAGCGTCAATCCAAGCAGATTTTCACCATGGAACAATACACGCCACGCGAAATAGTTGAAATTTACATTCAACAGAAGAAGTCAATTGTGAAAACTCAACGTGCTTTTAAAATATTAAAAAATGTGAGAAGTGCGCCTTCTAAGAACACCATTAAGCGTTTATACGAAAAATTTTCGACTGGTGAGGCTCTTTCTAATCCGAAGAGGCCAAATAAAAGTCGACCAAGGCGATCGGCCGAGAATATCGCTGCCGTACGAGCCAGTGTTGAGAGGTCCCCAAGAACATCCTAAAAACGGCGTTCTCAGCAGTTGGGCATGGCTCGGTCCACTTTACAACGGATTATTCGCGTTGATTTGCATTTGTTCCCGTACAAAATTCAATTGACGCAAAGATTGTTGCCTGCGGACAAGCCTCGTCGATTGGAATGGGCCCAAAAAAAACATGGGTCCGTCGAATATGGGCAACCCTGTATAACATTGAGTTTTTGTATATACAGGGTTTTCCAATAAGAGTGATATGATTTCTTTGAAAAAAACGCATTTATTGTTAAGGGAATTCAAAAGTTTTTTATTTAATGTGAAGTACAATCGATACAATTAAGTTCTAAATAAAACGTCATTCAAATGGCCTCCACGACTTCTTCTGCAGGAACGAATTCGAAGAACCCAATTTTCGAGCACTTTTTCCACTAAACCAAGTCGTATGTCATGAATGGCACGTTCAATATTGACTTGTAACGCTTGAAGAGATTCTGGTTTATTTCGAAAGGCTAATGACTTAAAATATCCCCACAAGAAATAGTCTAATGGTGTTAAATCACAACTTCTTGGAGGTCATTCAATATCACAATTTCTTGAAATAATCAAATCTCCACACTTTTCTCGCAACAATTCAATTGTTTCATTTGCTGTGTGGCACGTAGCCACAATCGGTCAATGGCAAAGATAGCTCTTAACGAGAGCTTAAATATTGCTCATGGGCGTCAAGGTCGTATGTGGACTGGAAAGTTTATTTTTTTGGATTTGAAACAAAATGGATTTAGCGCACGAAAAGTTGCAATTGGAGAAGGATTATTTTGATAATAAAACTCAATAATTTGTAAACGTTGTTCTTGCGTATATCTCTCCATAATGAAATTGTACACACTATTGAATACAATGAAAAACCAGTAAGGAACGACAGAAAGTCGGGCGGGGCCGACTATATAATACCCTACACCTACCTACCAATGCGAAAATGGGCATTGCGATAAGAATTTGGTAGTGTTCATACATGTAATAAGCAAACTCTCTCTGCCGATTTTCGTACTGATCGGATATAAAACACGATTTCTACAGCGCTTACATGTCAAATCGGGTGAAACATATATATGGGGGCTATATCTAAATCTGAACCGATTTTCCTCGAATTTGGCAGTGTTCATACATGTAATAAGAAAACTTTCTCTGTTAAATTTCGTACGAATCGGATATAAAACACGATTTCTACAGCGCTTAAATATTAAATCGGGTGAAACATATATATGGGGGCTATATCTAAATCTGAACCGATTTTCCCCGAATTTGGCAGTGTTCATACATGTAATAAGAAAACTCTCTCTGTTAAATTTCGTACAGATCGGATATAAAACACGATTTCTACAGCGCTTAAATGTTAAATCGGGTGAAACATATATATGGTGGCTATATCTAAATCTGGACCGATTTTCCCCGAATTTGGCAGTGTTTATTCATGTAATAAGAGAACTCTCTCTGTTAAATTTCGTACTGATCTGATTTAAAATACAGTTCCTACAGCGCTTACATTCCAAATCGGGTGAAACATATATATGGGGGCTATATCTAAATCTGATCGGATTTTCTCCGAATTTGGTGGTGTTCATTCACGTAATAATAAAACTCTCTCTGCCGAATTTCATAAAGATCGGATGTAAAATGTGTTTTCTACGGCGCTTGCATGTCAAATCGGGTGAAACATATATATGGGGACTGTATCCAAATCTGAACCGATTTCAACCAATTTCAATAGGGATCGTCCTTGGGCCAAAAAAGAGCACTATGCTAAATTTCATCACAATCGGACCATAAATACGACCTGCACTTTGATTACAAGAATACATGGACAGACGGACAGACAGACGGACAGACAGACGGACAGACAGACGGACAGACAGACGGACATGGCTAAATCGACTCAGAAAGTGAATCTGAGTCGATCGGTATAATAAACAATGGGTCTGTCTGTTCTCCTTTTAGGTGTTACAAACAAATGCACAAAGTCATAATACCCTGTACCACAGTGTGGTGTAGGGTATAATAAATAAATGACAGATCAAAATGTTGCTAAACATTATACAACATTTTGTAATATGTTTAGCAACATTTTGTAATATGTTTAGCAACATTTTGTAAGATATCGTCGAATCCGATAAACGGATAGAAAATTGTATTGTAAGAAGTTGAAGACTATTTAGTTATGAATTTTTTAAAACTTTACTTTCCGGTGTATTTAATTCAATATTTTTTAAAAAATTAAAAATTCTGAAAAATATTTTTTGTTAATTTGTTTGCGAAATTAAAACTTATTTTAAAATGTTTGTAAAACCCCCTAGTTTTTATTCTATTTATTTTATTTCTAGTACCAAATAAAAATAAACATCTAAAAAATATTTCTATCTATATATATAAAAATGGAAAAATGTATGTATGTATGTATGTATGTATGTATGTATGTATGTGTTTTATAGACGCTTAAACTACTGGACCGATTTTAAAATTTTTTGTTTTGTTTGAAAGCTATTTTGTCTGAGATGGTTTTGGAAAAAAAATTTTGCAAAAAGTGGGCGGGGAAAATGTGGGCGTGGCAAATCGTTTGTTTGTCTGTCTGAAATTGAAATTTGTTCAAAAATGGACGGGATCGGAAATCTAAATCTGGGGCAACGAAGTGGACCGGGTCCAGCTAGTTTCTAATATTTTTTATAAATACAGGGTTTTCCAACAAGAGGTATTTCGGTAGCTGTCACTTTTGCAGCTTCCATTCTTTGACATTTGACAAGTGGAAGCTACGCCATTACTAAAAAGGAATGATACACGATCATCGGACGATACAAAACGATCCAACAAAAAAACGATACGAGCGATACAAAATCATCTTGACTGATGAGGCCCATTTCCACCTCGGTGGCTACGTCAACAAGCAAAATGTCGCATCTGGGGCTCGGAAAACCCAAGAGTTATTGTTGAGAAGCCTCTCCATCCTCAACGTGTGACTGTTTGGTGCGGTTTATGGTCCGGCGGGGTCATTGGACATTCCTTTTTCGAAAATGAGGTTGGTGAATTTATTGCGCTATCGAGAGATGATTAATGATTTTTTATAGTCGGAGTTGGATGGTATTGATCTGGACAACGTTTACTTTCTACAAGACGGCGCTACGTACCACACAAGCAACGAAACCATTGCTCTGTTACGGGAAAAGTTTCCGGACCGTGTTATCTCTCGAAGAGGAGATCACAATTGGCCACCGAGATCTTGTGATTTAACACCTTGCGACTGATCTGATTTAAAATACAGTTCCTACAGCGCTTACATTCCAAATCGGGTGAAACATATATATGGGGGCTATATCTAAATCTGATCGGATTTTCTCCGAATTTGGTAGTGTTCATTCACGTAATAATAAAACTCTCTCTGCCGAATTTCATAAAGATCGGATGTAAAATGTGTTTTCTACGGCGCTTGCATGTCAAATCGGGTGAAACATATATATGGGGACTATATCCAAATCTGAACCGATTTCAACCAATTTCAATAGGGATCGTCCTTGGGCCAAAAAAGAGCACTATGCTAAATTTCATCACAATCGGACCATAAATACGACCTGCACTTTGATTACAAGAATACATGGACAGACGGACAGACAGACGGACAGACAGACGGACAGACAGACGGACATGGCTAAATCGACTCAGAAAGTGAATCTGAGTCGATCGGTATAATAAACAATGGGTCTGTCTGTTCTCCTTTTAGGTGTTACAAACAAATGCACAAAGTCATAATACCCTGTACCACAGTGTGGTGTAGGGTATAATAAATAAATGACAGATCAAAATGTTGCTAAACATTATACAACATTTTGTAATATGTTTAGCAACATTTTGTAATATGTTTAGCAACATTTTGTAAGATATCGTCGAATCCGATAAACGGATAGAAAATTGTATTGTAAGAAGTTGAAGGCTATTTAGTTATGAATTTTTTAAAACTTTACTTTCCGGTGTATTTAATTCAATATTTTTTAAAAAATTAAAAATTCTGAAAAATATTTTTTGTTAATTTGTTTGCGAAATTAAAACTTATTTTAAAATGTTTGTAAAACCCCCTAGTTTTTATTCTATTTATTTTATTTCTAGTACCAAATAAAAATAAACATCTAAAAAATATTTCTATCTATATATATAAAAATGGAAAAATGTATGTATGTATGTATGTATGTATGTATGTATGTATGTATGTGTTTTATAGACGCTTAAACTACTGGACCGATTTTAAAATTTTTTGTTTTGTTTGAAAGCTATTTTGTCTGAGATGGTTTTGGAAAAAAAATTTTGCAAAAAGTGGGCGGGGAAAATGTGGGCGTGGCAAATCGTTTGTTTGTCTGTCTGAAATTGAAATTTGTTCAAAAATGGACGGGATCGGAAATCTAAATCTGGGGCAACGAAGTGGACCGGGTCCAGCTAGTTTCTAATATTTTTTATAAATACAGGGTTTTCCAACAAGAGGTATTTCGGTAGCTGTCACTTTTGCAGCTTCCATTCTTTGACATTTGACAAGTGGAAGCTACGCCATTACTAAAAAGGAATGATACACGATCATCGGACGATACAAAACGATCCAACAAAAAAACGATACGAGCGATACAAAATCATCTTGACTGATGAGGCCCATTTCCACCTCGGTGGCTACGTCAACAAGCAAAATGTCGCATCTGGGGCTCGGAAAACCCAAGAGTTATTGTTGAGAAGCCTCTCCATCCTCAACGTGTGACTGTTTGGTGCGGTTTATGGTCCGGCGGGGTCATTGGACATTCCTTTTTCGAAAATGAGGTTGGTGAATTTATTGCGCTATCGAGAGATGATTAATGATTTTTTATAGTCGGAGTTGGATGGTATTGATCTGGACAACGTTTACTTTCTACAAGACGGCGCTACGTGCCACACAAGCAACGAAACCATTGCTCTGTTACGGGAAAAGTTTCCGGACCGTGTTATCTCTCGAAGAGGAGATCACAATTGGCCACCGAGATCTTGTGATTTAACACCTTGCGACTTCTTCCTTTGGGGCCACGTGAAAGATAAGGTCTACGCCAACAGCCCAGCGTCGATTCAAGACCTCAAAGATATAATTCGTGAGGCTACCGAGGACGTAGGGCAGCCATTTTGCGATTTGTTTATGGAAAATTTCATGAAAAGGATATGTTCCTGTAAGCATGGTCGTGGTGGCCATTTGGCTGATGTTGTTTTTCATTATTAACGGCATACCTTCCTATTTATTATGAAATAAACATCCGATCATTTATCTCAAAAAATTGCATTTTTCTTTGAATACCAACATAACACCTCTTGTTGGAAAACCCTTTATTTAGGAGCTGTACTTTTATTACAGGAATGGTTGGACATAACTAAATCAAATCAGTTATTCATTTAAATTTTATTTTTAATTTTTAAAGATACATCTTTTTATCTTGAAATGTCCAAAATTTCAATGAATTTGTTTTAGTTTTGCAATATTTAAGAATATATTACATTGAGTTTTTTTATATATATTTATATATACATATATATATGTATATATGGTAAATTTTTAAAACCGATGTCTTCTGATCGGAGTGAAACTTGCACCAATGTTAGTCCTATTGGATAGTAGTTACGACGAGATCCTTTAGGGTCTACCCGAATTGGAGGGTGTTGAATATTGACGTTTAGTTCAAACGGTCCTTTTTCCCCATCTATATAACAGATTACCAATTGTATTAAAGAAATACACTGGTCGACATGATTTTTGGGTCTGACTTCTAAGTGTTAAATTTTGATTTATTTTTTGTTACGAATAAATGGAAAATATTTTTTTGTCAAAGTTTGTTTTTGTAGAAATTAGAGCAAATTTCCGAATTTCAAGAGAAGTGACTGGTTTCCTCGCTACAACTTTTTGCATCTATTTTCTTCTGAAACTAAACAAGATCGATATTAGTAAGATGATGAGTGTTCTAACGGGACACTCAAGCTTACAAGCACATGTTCATCGCATAGGACTAGCAGGAAACGACGAATGCAGGGCATGCAGAGAAAACATCGAAACAATGGAACATTTTCTGTGTCACTGCCCGGCTTTCACACATGCAAGATCCCAACATTTCGGGTCCGACATATTACCAGACTTGACTCATCTCAGAGAATATGTCTAGTACCGATTTTCTGTAGCTCGTGAGGTAAAAAAGATCATAAATAAGGAGCGCACAACAGGCCGAACCAATGGCTTAAGTATTGACATCTTCGTGCAAATAAAATCGAAGGTTTTTATAATTTGTTAACGACTGTTACTAAACCACTGTTTCTATGTGAAAGATATATTTCCAACATTTGTAGACCGCATCATTATCTTAAACTTACATCCCGCCTCTATTAGGTTTCAAAATACTAAATATACCTTCCATGAAAACTGTAATTAAAAAAGACATTCCCATTTATTGTTTTAAGGAATTAGGCCTTGGACACAAAAAAAAGAGATGCATAGTATTATTTAGACTTTTAGAACAGTTTAACCAGTGTTTTCGATAGTCCTTTTTTAAAAAGATTGAAGAAAAAGCTTTCAACAAACATAACTGTTTAGCGAGTTATGCTAAAATATGTGGTTCGACGTCTATTTTTTAGATGTTCCTCCTCATTTTGATAGATAAACAAGTCCCATCTCACTAATAAACCGCAAAGCTATTAAAGGAAATGTCCTAAGCTTTCGTTGAAGAAAAAATAAATTGTACAGTGTAGTTTAGTTCACTTTAGCTCTCAACTCTTGCTACACACGTCATAATGAAGAGGCTATATTATAACAAACTTTTCCATTTGGATACAAACAATAATAATATATTTTTGTTTGAATAAAGCATTCTTAATTAAATTTAGTTTCAAGTGCTCAACAAATACATAAAAATAACATTCATAATAATTATTACTTTATTGTCTCTTCCAGAAAAAAGAAACAATAAAAGAGCGTTCTTAACCAAACAAAACAAAACAAACTAATTGAAATTTCTATGGAAAAAAAGAGACCCTTAAAAGAAATATAAAACCTGAAATTCTTGCCAGAGATACCTTAAAAAGTTGCCTCTTAAATAAGACAACAACAGAAATTCATATATACAACTTGACCTTTTCGCCACAATACACGCACATTTATATTTACCCTCCAAAAAAACTGGCAAGAGTTTTTGGTTTTTGCTTGGGCTAAAATAAAAACTCAGGCGAGAACACGAGTATCTAAGCCTTTTGTGTACATACGAGGTTGGCATGAAAAGTTTAGAGCACATTTCAAGGAGCGCCTGCCTGTTGTTGTGTATCACTTACTTTTTTTTATAAATGTCACGTTCCAACTATCACATATCGATCTGTCATTTTTTTTCCTAATATGACAGACTATTGAATGTGATCGAAAAACTAATGGATACCAAAAGTCATGCCAAAGAAATTCCATCTGAAATCGTGATAAATTAAATGTGCAATGTTGATTGGTTGGCAAAAAGTTATGATAGCTCATGAGAAAGAGAGGGGAGTCAGAGGTATGGGCGTTAAATGTTTTTTTTGGCACAAATCCAAATGCTAAAGTGAAAGGCGTGGGTTTTTTTGTAATTGTTAATATATACGTAAACGAAATAATAATGAATGTCTGTCTACGCGATTGATTTGATATTAGAAAAGTAAGAAAATTTCGGTCGGGTAATTGGACTAAGGTATACCCATAAAAAGTAGAAAAAAGTTGCAATTCCATTTCCTGAAAACTAAAACATTTTCTCGGAATGTGTCTTTAGTATTTGGACCATATTTTTTGAAGTAAAGGGTTTTCCAACAAGAGGTGTTATTTTGGTATTCAAAGAAAATGTCATTTTTTGAGATAAATGATCGGATGTTTATTTCATAATAAAGAAGAAGGTATGCCGTTAATAATGAAAAACAACATCAGCCAAATGGCCACCACGACCACGCTTACAGGACCATATCCTTTTCATGAAATTTTCCATAACCAAATCGCAAAGTGGCTGCCCTATGCCCTCGATAGCCTCACGCATTCTATCTTTTTTCTTTGAATACCAAAATAACACCTCTTGTTAGAAAACCCTTAATGTTTGCGATAAACGACCTTCAAAAGTTTTTTCTTTGCGTGTATGTATAATAAATATAATGATAAGTTAAAAATAACAATTTTTTAGGATTCACTTAACTTATACAGGGTCCGCCATCTAACGTTTTTTTTTCAACTAGTGCTTATTTCGTGAATGGTAACACTTAGCTCATGTCTGATTTGACAGATAATTAGTTTTATCCTTCCGCTGAACGAATATGGTTGTGTATACGCTTGAACAACGCTGGGAGCGATCGACTTACAGAAGATGCCGATTTTGCCAAAAAAATCATCTTTTCAGATGCAGCTCATTTTGATCTTGGCGCGTATGTAACAAGCAAAATTGTCGCATTTGGGACACAGAAAACCCGCACGCATACATTGAAAAGCTGATACACCCAAAACGAGTCATTGTTTGGTGCGGATTTTGATCCAGAGGCATAATTGGGCCATTTTTCTTCGAAAATGAGCAAGTAGCCGTTACAGTCAATGGCGATCATTATCGGCCCATGTTGAACGAATTTTTTTTCACATTGGCAACATTTGGTTTCAACAGGACGGCGCTACATAGCACACAGCCGAAGACACACTCGATGTTTTGCTCGATGTTTTCAAAAAAAAAAGTTATTTGGCGGACCCTTTACAACTTTCCCCTTTAACCAACATTCCTTTGCAATCAAGAACATAATCTTGTTTGTTTTTGTGAACATATTTCGAAAATGTTATTTTGGGATTCTTATATTTTAAGACACGTTCTTATGCCTGGCACATGTGTAAATCAATGTTGATTTTGTTCATAAGAAAACACACACACATACGAGTATATGCATTTGTATGTATATGCCTTGCACACAGTATATTCAAACAAACCGAAGGAGACAATGAGATCGAGGGCATTATGCACGTAAGAAGTTCATATTGACTCGCCCTAGATTAGGTGCAAAAAGTCTTGGCCATGAACGGGGGCATGTAAGTAAAATTAAAAAATAAATTTTGGCTATAGTAAAAAAATTGTGAAAATGTTGAACATAGCTTAAGAAGGTCGAATGTTATATCAAAAAGAACAAGATTAGTACATAACATATTTTTGCAATTTATTTTTCATTGCTCTCACATTTAAATGTTTAAACATTATTGCCAAATTAAAGTAACTGAATTACTGATCTGAAATTTTCATTCTAAATTTTAAATTTTTTATTTGAAAGTCGAACAACTCACGATTTATGTTCAAATCAGTTTAACAAACTGTTCCAAAAACCGATAGCTTTTCTAAAAATTTTTTGAAAATAAAATTATTTATTTTATTGGTAAAAAAAAATCAGCCTTCTAGTGGATCAAAAACTGTTATTTCCGATTTATGAAAAATTCACAGAAAAATTTCGTAAAAACATCATACATTTTATTAGAATACTTTGAAAAATGTCCACGTTTTCTTAAAAAAATTGTTAATTTCTGAATTATGCTATTTTTACAGTGTCGCTTGTGTTTGGACAATCACAGAAACAAAATATTTGGGGAGTATACATTAAACAAATCAAACTTTCATATAAGTTTTGAACAACGTCGATTTTTGTCTCCCCACGCATGAAACCACTCAAATATACAAGGACTAATTTTGAATAAAACAATTATTTTTTAAATATTTTTGCGTTTTGGACAAATATGAAAGAATGGTTGGATAAAAACTATGAAATATACTTTATAAAATGAAATTTTTAGATTTACCTTATCGCTATATAAATGCTTCGAACAAAAAATGTTTATATAGTGCCAGCCACTTACCTGACATTTTTTTGCAAACAAAAAATAGAAAAGCGTATTTTTTTTTTTTTTATATATTTTTTAGATTGAAAATTTCATAATATATATAATACAATATGTGTTGCCTCGCGCCTATGTAGGCTTAAAGAGGCGTGTTGACAAAGAATATTTATACTGAAATATGCATATGCGTATATACAATAAATATGTACATATGTATATTAATATTTTCTTTTAGAATATTGTTTACTTCATTTCGTATTAGGTGAGCAAAAAAACAAAAAAAAATATATTAATAATATATTATATAGAATATAATCAGTAATCAAGAAGAATTTCAATATTATGCAAAATATACTCTTTCACAGTTCTTTTAAAAATAGATATTGAAGTACAATTTTTAACATTACTTGGCAAATTATTAAAAATTACACATCCAGCATATTCAATCCGCTGCCGAGTAGTTTCGAGCCTGCATCTTGCGATTCTAAGATTTGATGAGTTTCTAGTGTTACAAATATTCTGATTTACCGATAAGTTGATAAATCTAGATCCAATGTTATGCACTGATTTATATACGTACAATAATAGTTGTTTCTTATATAATCCATAAATAGGCATTATAGTTTTACAATAATCTTTATATAAACCTATCGTATTATGTCTGATATCCAAATTAAAAACACATTTCAAAGCTTTATTCTGTGCTGATTGAAGAATTTTCAATTCATTAGTTTTCTTGAAAGCATAAACTATTGCCATATACTCGAGATGGCTGTGAATTAAAGACTGATATATCAATAGTTTATTTTTAGTCGCCAGTTTCCTACTTAATTTGAATAGCAATCCGGACGCAGATGAAATTTTTGCTCTTAAAGATTTAATGTGACCATCCCAAGACAAATTGCTTTTTAGAACAATTCCCAAATATTTGATTTCATGTTCCTCTCTTACTAATTTTCCATTGATATATGGAGAAATCACTGTTTATTGACGGTGAATGTGGTCTAAATCGTAACAATTTAGTCTTATCTGGGTTCAGAACAAGACCGTTTATTCTAGCATATTCGATTATTAATGATGCGTCTCTTTCTATTTGCGTTTTCAGAACCAAATCATTCTTATAGGGGTAAAAAATGGAAACATCATCAGCAAACATCACAATGGTGCCAAACAAACCAAGATTATTAAGGTCATTCAAATAAATTGTAAATAGTAGAGGACCCAAAACGCTTCCCTGTGGAACTCCACAATCTATGGGAAGTATAGAACTTTTATACTCGCCAATTTGGACGTATTGTCTTCTGTCTGCTAAATAACTTTCCATGAGTTTCACTGCATTTCCACTTAAACCATAGTACGTAAGTTTCTGGAGAAGAATCTTATGATCAACCAGATCAAAGGCTTTGCTGAAATCATAAAAAATACCCGCTACGCCATTGAATCCCTTGTCCAGTCCTTCACATATGATATTAACTACTTTGACAACCGCATCATTCGTAACAACTCCTGCTTAAAAGCGATTCCCTTCCCATAAACTCCAAAAGTTGCGTATGCATAACCCGTTCAAATATTTTATCAACAATAGACAATAATGCTATAGGTCTATAATGTGTTAATGTATTCGCTTGTGATATTTTTGGTATGGGTATGATCTTATGCAGTTTCAAAATATCTGGGTATGTGCACGTATCTACCAAAGAATTGAAAATCCTTGTTAAATGCGGTACTAAAACATCGCAAGAACTTATTAACAAATTTGAAGAGATGTTATCATGCCCAGGACTTTTCGATTTCTTTAAATTCATTATAATTTCACGCAAATCTTCCGATGTAACACTTTTGAACAAGAAACGACAGCTGTGACTTCTCAAAGTCCTTAATAAATTACAATGGTCGTACTGATATTTTGGAATATTGCTTTTCAGATCTTTCACCACATCCACGAAATATCTATTAAAAAGTTCACATTTTACGCTATTGTCTGTCACAAGTAGACCATTTGCATCTACTATATCGTTTGAACGTTTCTTTACACGACCCATTATGTCATTTAAAAATTTCCAGCAACTCCTAGGATCTCCTTTATACTTTAAAAGATTTTTCTCATAGTAATCATTCATACATTTCCGTGTACTCCTTCTTATAACCTTACTAATTCTTTTAAGTTTCTCATTGATTTCTTGGCTATTTCTATTCCTTCTCCTCAACTTCAAAAGTTTATTTTTTACCTCCATAAGAGACCACAAATTTGAATTTATCCAAGGTGCTATTTCTCGTTTTATATTTTTTGTTACTGTGGTTTTTGATGTACTTGACATAATTGCTTCATTAACTACGTCAATCAGATTTGAAGTAATTTCAGAGGGATTACCACAAAACGTAATATTGGGTATATTAATATTTAAGTAATTTGTAACATTATGGTAATTACAGTGGGATTTTTGTGTCACATTCTGATTGTACGGTTCAATATCGGATTTTAATTTGCAAAAAACAATATTGTGATCACTTAATTTACATTCTATTGAATCAATTGAAATATCACTAGAAATATTGCTGTACACATGGTCAATACATGATGCACTTGTCGGCCTTGTAATTAACGTGTGACAATTTTCAAAACCAAAACTGTTTAATAATTCCATAATATCACTGGATGACGCATTTTCCTCAAGCAGGTCTATATTGGAATCACCTATGTATTTAATTTTACAAAAATAGATTACATTTTCTCAACATAGCATTAGATGTAATAATAAATCAGCGAAGTTCGAAAAAAAATTTCCAAAACATAAATACTTTTTTTTGTGTAGATTGAAGCATACTATTTGACTAAAGTAAACCAACAAAAAATGTAATGTTTAATTTTTTGTTTTTTATACCCTACACCACACTGTGGTACAGGGTATTATGACTTTGTGCATTTGTTTGTAACACCTAAAAGGAGAAGAGATAGACCCATTGTTTATTATACCGATCGACTCAGAATCACTTTCTGAGTCGATTTAGCCATGTCCGTCTGTCCGTCTGTCTGTCCATGTATTCTTGTAATCAAAGTGCAGGTCGTATTTATGGTCCGATTGTGATGAAATTTAGCATAGTGCTCTTTTTTGGCCCAAGGACGATCCCTATTGAAATTGGTTAAAATCGGTTCAGATTTGGATATAGTCCCCGTATATATGTTTCACCCGATTTGACATGCAAGCGCTGTAGAAACCACATTTTAAATCCGATCTTTATGAAATTCGGCAGAGAGAGTTTTATTATTATGTGAATGAACACTACCAAATTCGGAGAAAATCCGTTTAGATTTAGATATAGGCCCCATATATATGTTTCACCCGATTTTACATGTAAGCGCTGGAACAGTAGTTTAAATCAGATCAGTACGAAATTTGGCAGAGAGAGTTCTCTTATTACATGAATAAACACTGCGCAATTCGGGGAAAATCGGTTCAGATTTAGATATAGCCCCCATATATATGTTCCACCCGATTTAACATTTAAGCGCTATAGAAATCGTGTTTTATATCCCATCAGTACGAAATTTAACAGAGAGAGTTTTCTTATTACATGTTTGAACACTGCCAAATTCGGGGAAAATCGGTTCAGATTTAAACATAGTCCCAATATATATGTTACACCCGATTTGACATGTAAGCACTGTAGAAACCGTGTTTAATATCCGATCAGTACGAAAATCGGCAGAGAGAGTTTGCTTATTACATGTATGAACACTGCCAAATTCTTATCGCAATGCCCATTTTTGCATTGGTAGGTAGGTGTAGGGTATTATATAGTCGGCCCCGCCCGACTTTCTGTCTTTCCTTACTGGTTAGTAATGGCGTAGTTTCTTCTTGTCAAATGTCAAAGAATAAAAGCTTCAAAAGTGACAGCTACCGAAATACCGGGTGATTCAAAATAACACATCTTGTTGGAAAACGCTGTATAACCCAATAGGACCACGTTAAAACAATAAGAAAAAAATGTTTTTCTTTAAAAAAAGGATCTTGCTGGGAGAAAAAAACAATAAAAATAGGAAAAAAATCGCAACAAAAATTTCTGCCATCCTAACGATGAAAACAATGTATATTCATTTATAAACGAAAATACATTAACAAAACGTATGACACGACGAAACTGATGTTGATTTACAGTCTGTTACTGTAACTTAAAAATTTGCTTTCGTTCCCCTGCCAGACGACAAACAGCTGATTTGGGTTTCACTAACAACCACCCTCACAACGACAAGTCGCACGATAAAGAAATCGTACGAAAACGCAAGCATTTCAGTTTCTCTATCTCACTTCGCTGTCATCTGCCCGAACACAAATGTCAGATCGAGTCACTTTATTTTATTTGTCGACTGATAGGAACAATGACAAAAAACGCTATTAAAAGCAAAAATAACTAGATATTAATATAATTACGGTAAAAACATTTTAATAATAATAAAATTGTATACATATTTAAGCATAAAGAAATGAACATTGGCAGCTCGCTAAGATGGAAAAAAATCATTAGTGCACAATGAGAAAGACGTGAGAGAGAGAAAGAAAGAAATGACAGTCTTGGTTCAGCTCAGCTGACCCACCCAGGGTTGATTTTTTGGCCACCGCTATGGTAAAGAGTACAGAGGTGTATTTGCTAAGGTCGAACATACAAATGTGTGTGCTTTTTTAAACCGGAAGTTGTGAAATTATTGATCTGGCAATTACATTATTTTCCAATTGGTAAATTGCTAACGTCATTGACGTAAGGGTAGGCGAACAAACGAACCTTAGAGAAACCGAATTCCTGAATTGAATTGAATGAATTTCGCGGTGAGCAACTGAAAGAATTCGGAAGACATAGAATGCAATTCCAATCAAATATTTAAATGTTGTTATTGTTTGGAGTTCGGTGGAATTTTTGGCTGAAAACAAATGTCGGTCAAACACAAAGTGGTCTCCTTTCTGGCCAGGAATCTCATTTTTATGTTTACTAATTTGTTTACTATTTCTTAGGCCATTAAATTCGCAAAATGTATGTAAATATTTACCTTCGTGAAAACATTGCGTGTAAAATGTAAGGCCTAAGCAAGAATTTTAAAAGTAAGTATGTATGTGTGTATGTCGCCCATAACTTGAACAAATGAGCAATTCCATGGGAAATCCATATTTTATGTATGTCCTCCGGCTTTTTAAGGCACTTTATACACTTTACTTTCTAATTTCTATTTTAACACGATTTAATAACTTTGTTCAAATTTAAAGTAAATTTCATAAAAACGATTTATTCGCATATCTAAATTAGACCACAAATTCAGATATAAATAATTCAAGTTTACACATTTTATTAGATAATGGATATATAGAAAAATTACTTACATTTATTTATATTTGAGTTTAAATACATATTTTAATTTTTTTAAGGAAATCAATATATGTATGTATTTCCATAAAATATATGAGATTCCATTTTTATACATAATATATATTTTAATTAACCACATTAATTTCAAATTTTGTTCTAATAAAATTTTTCTTTTTATTATTTTCAGGTAAGTGCATAAAAATTGAAAATATGAAATAATGTACGGCATTCAAGGTAATTAATTGAAAATAATATAATTGAGTGTTCTTACTATATTTTTAATATTATGGATTCAATGAATAAAATAAAATAATAATAAAAAAATATAAATAATAATAAAAAAAAATAAAATAAAATATATTAAATTAAATTAAAATAAAATAAATTAAAATAAATACAAAAATTGGTATAGAGTTTTAATTGCATGGTAGATTTGACTGCAGTTTCGATAGACACCACTCTATCATCTTCAGAATTCAGTAGCAATAGTGTATGTCTTTTACTTAAATCAGCAGAAATACTTATGGAAGCAGTAAATTGAATTTAACAAGAACTACTAACCAAACCCGTATTTTGCCGAACTAAGTCAACATACTAAAACCCTCATACCAATACATTTTTGTTTTTTGGCTTGGGTTCGCATCGCAAGCCACGAAAACAAATGTAGTTTTGTCAACGGCTTATGCCGACGTCATTGTACCCCATGTGTTTGTATGTGTTGTTGTTATTTATTGTTGGTCTGTGCTTTTGTTATTCAGTCAGAATTTATTTGGTTCGAGACCGTATGTTTCAATTACTTTCTGTCTAAATAAAATAAAATAAAATAAAATAAAATAAAATAAAATAAAATAAAATAAAATAAAATAAAATAAAATAAAATAAAATAAAATAAAATAAAATAAAATAAAATAAAATAAAATAAAATAAAATAAAATAAAATAAAATAAAATTAAAATAAAATAAAATAAAATAAAATAAAATAAAATAAAATAAAATAAAATAAAATAAAATAAAATAAAATAAAATAAAATAAAATAAAATAAAATAAAATAAAATAAAATAAAATAAAATAAAATAAAATAAAATAAAATAAAATAAAATAAAATAAAATAAAATAAAATAAAATAAAATAAAATAAAATAAAATAAAATAAAATAAAATAAAATAAAATAAAATAAAATAAAATAAAATAAAATAAAATAAAATAAAATAAAATAAAATAAAATAAAATAAAATAAAATAAAATAAAATAAAATAAAATAAAATAAAATAAAATAAAATAAAATAAAATAAAATAAAATAAAATAAAATAAAATAAAATAAAATAAAATAAAATAAAATAAAATAAAATAAAATAAAATAAAATAAAATAAAATAAAATAAAATAAAATAAAATAAAATAAAATAAAATAAAATAAAATAAAATAAAATAAAATAAAATAAAATAAAATAAAATAAAATAAAATAAAATAAAATAAAATAAAATAAAATAAAATAAAATAAAATAAAATAAAATAAAATAAAATAAAATAAAATAAAATAAAATAAAATAAAATAAAATAAAATAAAATAAAATAAAATAAAATAAAATAAAATAAAATAAAATAAAATAAAATAAAATAAAATAAAATAAAATAAAATAAAATAAAATAAAATAAAATAAAATAAAATAAAATAAAATAAAATAAAATAAAATAAAATAAAATAAAATAAAATAAAATAAAATAAAATAAAATAAAATAAAATAAAATAAAATAAAATAAAATAAAATAAAATAAAATAAAATAAAATAAAATAAAATAAAATAAAATAAAATAAAATAAAATAAAATAAGATAAGATAAAATAAAATAAAATAAAATAAAATAAAATAAAATAAAATAAAATAAAATAAAATAAAATAAAATAAAATAAAATAAAATAAAATAAAATAAAATAAAATAAAATAAAATAAAATAAAATAAAATAAAATAAAACAAATTAATAAAATAAAAATCAGAGCAGGATAAAATAGTATTAAATACATTACATTAATACTGTAATACATAAAATAAAATAATGTAAAAACAAAATAAAATGAAATCTATAAATAAATCATAATAAGTTAAAAAAACAAAATAAAATATATAAACAATAATAATATAAAATAAAATTACAAAAACAAAATAAATAAAAAAAAATACTAAAAATAAAACAAAACAAATTAAAAAAATAAAAAAGAGATAAAATAGTATTAAATTAAATATATCGACAGTTTATATTCAATATCATCTATCTTAAAAAACACAATTGTTCAGTAGAGCCAAAAAACCGTTTATATCCCTAATTTTAAAGAAAATTAAAATTGTTTGTTCTACAATGTTTATTACACCTAACTACGTGAACTACTAAATAATATTTTTTTTTATATTTGCACCACGAGCCATTTTATGGAACATAGAGGGTATTGCTATTCAAAAATTGTATTGCTATTCAAAAATTCTTTATGTATAAAAAAAGATAGAGAAATATATATGAATTCCACAAATTTTTTTAATATATAATTATACATATTATAATAAAAATAATAAATAATAACAATGAATTAATGATTAATTTTTTATTTAAGTATTATCTATTTCTTGCGGTTCATTTTTGAATCCATTTTCAAATTGCCATAGAAAAAATGGTGGAATCACAGGTTAGATATAAAAATAGTCATAATTTGAAAACTAAAGCTTCGACTAAAAAAATTTAACCAAATTCTGGTTTAGCATACTCTTTTCACCAAAGAACATCTTTTAGAAGAAAAAAAAACAAACAAACAAAAATAGTCCCAAATTATATGAAGAGATAGAGGATATTGCATTCAGAAAAAATAAGTGTGTAAGATAGAGAAATTACAAAAATGACCACAAAATCTCAATTTTAGTTTTTTTTTATTTCCAAATTAGTACCATAGATGCGCCTTATTTTACCGAATATTTTAACATAAAAATCTCATTTTTGCAAAAATTGAAGATAGAGGGTTTTGAATATAAGCTCTCGATATACTGTAGTACATAAAATAAAATAAAATTTAATTTAAAAAATACGTATTGTTTATTATGTATTTTTTCGACCTGTATTATTTAATTTTTAATTGATAATAAGTTATTAATTAATTTAATTTAAAAAAGATTATAATTAATTTATAAAATACAAATAAAATATAAATACAATAAATTATATAAAATACAGATAAAATATAAATACAATAAGTTATATAAAATAATAAATGATAAAGTAAAATAATATAAAGTAAAATAAAAGAAGGTAAAATAATAAAATAAAATAAAATAAAATAAAATAAAATAAAATAAAATAAAATAAAATAAAATAAAATAAAATAAAATAAAATAAAATAAAATAAAATAAAATAAAATAAAATAAAATAAAATAAAATAAAATAAAATAAAATAAAATAAAATAAAATAAAATAAAATAAAATAAAATAAAATAAAATAAAATAAAATAAAATAAAATAAAATAAAATAAAATAAAATAAAATAAAATAAAATAAAATAAAATAAAATAAAATAAAATAAAATAAAATAAAATAAAATAAAATAAAATAAAATAAAATAAAATAAAATAAAATAAAATAAAATAAAAAATAAAATAAAATAAAATAAAATAAAATAAAATAAAATAAAATAAAATAAAATAAAATAAAATAAAATAAAATAAAATAAAATAAAATAAAATAAAATAAAATAAAATAAAATAAAATAAAATAAAATAAAATAAAATAAAATAAAATAAAATAAAATAAAATAAAATAAAATAAAATAAAATAAAATAAAATAAAATAAAATAAAATAAAATAAAATAAAACAAATTAATAAAATAAAAATCAGAGCAAGATAAAATAGTATTAAATACATTACATTAATACTGTAATACATAAAATAAAATAATGTAAAAACAAAATAAAATGAAATCTATAAATAAATCATAATAAGTTAAAAAACAAAATAAAATATATAAACAATAATAATATAAAATAAATTTACAAAAACAAAATAAATAAAAAAAATTACTAAAAATAAAACAAAACAAATTAAAAAAATAAAAAAGAGATAAAATAGTATTAAATTAAATATATCGACAGTTTATATTCAATATCATCTATCTTAAAAAACACAATTGTTCAGTAGAGCCAAAAAACCGTTTATATCCCTAATTTTAAAGAAAATTAAAATTGTTTGTTCTACACTGTTTATTACACCTAACTACGTGAACTACTAAATAATATTTTTTGTATATTTGCACCACGAGCCATTTTATGGAACATAGAGGGTATTGCTATTCAAAAATTCTTTATGTATAAAAAAAGATAGAGAAATATTTATGAATTCCACAAATTTTTTTAATATATAATTATACATATTATAATAAAAATAATAAATAATAATAACAATGAATTAATGATTAATTTTTTATTTAAGTATTATCTATTTCTTGAGGTTGATTTTTGAATCCATTTTCAAATTGCCATAGAAAAAATGGTGGAATCACAGGTTAGATATAAAAATAGCCATAATTTGAAAACTAAAGCTTCGACTAAAAAAATTTAACCAAATTCTGGTTTAGCATACTCTTTTCACCAAAGAACATCTTTTAGAAGAAAAAAAACAAACAAACAAAAATAGTCCCAAATTATATGAAGAGATAGAGGGTATTGCATTCAGAAAAAATAAGTGTGTAAGATAGAGAAATTACAAAAATGACCATAAAATCTCAATTTTTGTTTTTTTTTATTTCCAAATTAGTACCATAGATGCGCCTTATTTTACCGAATATTTTAACATAAAAATCTCATTTTTGCAAAAATTGAAGATAGAGGGTTTTGAATATAAGCTCTCGATATACTGTAGTACATAAAATAAAATAAAATTTAATTTAAAAAATACGTATTGTTTATTATGTATTTTTTCGACCTGTATTATTTAATTTTTAATTGATAATAAGTTATTAATTAATTTAATTTAAAAAATATTATAATTAATTTATAAAATACAAATAAAATATAAATACAATAAATTATATAAAATACAGATAAAATATAAATACAATAAGTTATATAAAATAATAAATGATAAAGTAAAATAATATAAAGTAAAATAAAAGAAGGTAAAATAATAAAATAAAATAAAATAAAATAAAATAAAATAAAATAAAATAAAATAAAATAAAATAAAATAAAATAAAATAAAATAAAATAAAATAAAATAAAATAAAATAAAATAAAATAAAATAAAATAAAATAAAATAAAATAAAATAAAATAAAATAAAATAAAATAAAATAAAATAAAATAAAATAAAATAAAATAAAATAAAATAAAATAAAATAAAATAAAATAAAATAAAATAAAATAAAATAAAATAAAATAAAATAAAATAAAATAAAATAAAATAAAATAAAATAAAATAAAATAAAATAAAATAAAATAAAAAAAAATAAAATAAAATAAAATAAAATAAAATAAAATAAAATAAAATAAAATAAAATAAAATAAAATAAAATAAAATAAAATAAAATAAAATAAAATAAAATAAAATAAAATAAAATAAAATAAAATAAAATAAAATAAAATAAAATAAAATAAAATAAAATAAAATAAAATAAAATAAAACAAATTAATAAAATAAAAATCAGAGCAAGATAAAATAGTATTAAATACATTACATTAATACTGTAATACATAAAATAAAATAATGTAAAAACAAAATAAAATGAAATCTATAAATAAATCATAATAAGTTAAAAAACAAAATAAAATATATAAACAATAATAATATAAAATAAATTTACAAAAACAAAATAAATAAAAAAAATTACTAAAAATAAAACAAAACAAATTAAAAAAATAAAAAAGAGATAAAATAGTATTAAATTAAATATATCGACAGTTTATATTCAATATCATCTATCTTAAAAAACACAATTGTTCAGTAGAGCCAAAAAACCGTTTATATCCCTAATTTTAAAGAAAATTAAAATTGTTTGTTCTACACTGTTTATTACACCTAACTACGTGAACTACTAAATAATATTTTTTGTATATTTGCACCACGAGCCATTTTATGGAACATAGAGGGTATTGCTATTCAAAAATTCTTTATGTATAAAAAAAGATAGAGAAATATTTATGAATTCCACAAATTTTTTTAATATATAATTATACATATTATAATAAAAATAATAAATAATAATAACAATGAATTAATGATTAATTTTTTATTTAAGTATTATCTATTTCTTGAGGTTGATTTTTGAATCCATTTTCAAATTGCCATAGAAAAAATGGTGGAATCACAGGTTAGATATAAAAATAGCCATAATTTGAAAACTAAAGCTTCGACTAAAAAAATTTAACCAAATTCTGGTTTAGCATACTCTTTTCACCAAAGAACATCTTTTAGAAGAAAAAAAACAAACAAACAAAAATAGTCCCAAATTATATGAAGAGATAGAGGGTATTGCATTCAGAAAAAATAAGTGTGTAAGATAGAGAAATTACAAAAATGACCATAAAATCTCAATTTTTGTTTTTTTTTATTTCCAAATTAGTACCATAGATGCGCCTTATTTTACCGAATATTTTAACATAAAAATCTCATTTTTGCAAAAATTGAAGATAGAGGGTTTTGAATATAAGCTCTCGATATACTGTAGTACATAAAATAAAATAAAATTTAATTTAAAAAATACGTATTGTTTATTATGTATTTTTTCGACCTGTATTATTTAATTTTTAATTGATAATAAGTTATTAATTAATTTAATTTAAAAAAGATTATAATTAATTTATAAAATACAAATAAAATATAAATACAATAAATTATATAAAATACAGATAAAATATAAATACAATAAGTTATATAAAATAATAAATGATAAAGTAAAATAATATAAAGTAAAATAAAAGAAGGTAAAATAATAAAATAAAATAAAATAAAATAAAATAAAATAAAATAAAATAAAATAAAATAAAATAAAATAAAATAAAATAAAATAAAATAAAATAAAATAAAATAAAATAAAATAAAATAAAATAAAATAAAATAAAATAAAATAAAATAAAATAAAATAAAATAAAATAAAATAAAATAAAATAAAATAAAATAAAATAAAATAAAATAAAATAAAATAAAATAAAATAAAATAAAATAAAATAAAATAAAATAAAATAAAATAAAATAAAATAAAATAAAATAAAATAAAATAAAATAAAATAAAATAAAATAAAATAAAATAAAATAAAATAAAATAAAATAAAATAAAAAAAAATAAAATAAAATAAAATAAAATAAAATAAAATAAAATAAAATAAAATAAAATAAAATAAAATAAAATAAAATAAAATAAAATAAAATAAAATAAAATAAAATAAAATAAAATAAAATAAAATAAAATAAAATAAAATAAAATAAAATAAAACAAATTAATAAAATAAAAATCAGAGCAAGATAAAATAGTATTAAATACATTACATTAATACTGTAATACATAAAATAAAATAATGTAAAAACAAAATAAAATGAAATCTATAAATAAATCATAATAAGTTAAAAAACAAAATAAAATATATAAACAATAATAATATAAAATAAATTTACAAAAACAAAATAAATAAAAAAAATTACTAAAAATAAAACAAAACAAATTAAAAAAATAAAAAAGAGATAAAATAGTATTAAATTAAATATATCGACAGTTTATATTCAATATCATCTATCTTAAAAAACACAATTGTTCAGTAGAGCCAAAAAACCGTTTATATCCCTAATTTTAAAGAAAATTAAAATTGTTTGTTCTACACTGTTTATTACACCTAACTACGTGAACTACTAAATAATATTTTTTGTATATTTGCACCACGAGCCATTTTATGGAACATAGAGGGTATTGCTATTCAAAAATTCTTTATGTATAAAAAAAGATAGAGAAATATTTATGAATTCCACAAATTTTTTTAATATATAATTATACATATTATAATAAAAATAATAAATAATAATAACAATGAATTAATGATTAATTTTTTATTTAAGTATTATCTATTTCTTGAGGTTGATTTTTGAATCCATTTTCAAATTGCCATAGAAAAAATGGTGGAATCACAGGTTAGATATAAAAATAGCCATAATTTGAAAACTAAAGCTTCGACTAAAAAAATTTAACCAAATTCTGGTTTAGCATACTCTTTTCACCAAAGAACATCTTTTAGAAGAAAAAAAACAAACAAACAAAAATAGTCCCAAATTATATGAAGAGATAGAGGGTATTGCATTCAGAAAAAATAAGTGTGTAAGATAGAGAAATTACAAAAATGACCATAAAATCTCAATTTTTGTTTTTTTTTATTTCCAAATTAGTACCATAGATGCGCCTTATTTTACCGAATATTTTAACATAAAAATCTCATTTTTGCAAAAATTGAAGATAGAGGGTTTTGAATATAAGCTCTCGATATACTGTAGTACATAAAATAAAATAAAATTTAATTTAAAAAATACGTATTGTTTATTATGTATTTTTTCGACCTGTATTATTTAATTTTTAATTGATAATAAGTTATTAATTAATTTAATTTAAAAAAGATTATAATTAATTTATAAAATACAAATAAAATATAAATACAATAAATTATATAAAATACAGATAAAATATAAATACAATAAATTATATAAAATAATAAATGATAAAGTAAAATAATATAAAGTAAAATAAAAGGAGGTAAAATAATAAAATAAAATAAAATAAAATAAAATAAAATAAAATAAAATAAAATAAAATAAAATAAAATAAAATAAACTAAAATAAAATAAAATAAAATAAAATAAAATAAAATAAAATAAAATAAAATAAAATTAAATAAAATAAAATAAAATAAAATAAAATAAAATAAAATAAAATAAAATAAAATAAAATAAAATAAAATAAAATAAAATAAAATAAAATAAAATAAAATAAAATAAAATAAAATAAAATAGTTTTAGAAATGTAGATCTCAGACCCTTTAATTAGACTGTCTAGGTCAAAAATGTAACTGGAAGGTGTCTCTATGGACACGCCTATTTCGACCATGCTGCTAGCCGGTTTTCTAGATTCGCTCATGTTTTCGAGATATTTGGTCACAAAGTTTGGGAACTTGAATGCTTCGGAATACTGGAGAATTGGGTCCAAGGGTCCATGTTCGTCTGTTGAAATCACATTACATTTTACAATTATAAATTTATGAGAATCGAAATTGGCAGCAATATTTTCTATGCAATTAAGATGTTTAGGATTGAATATGATCCATATTGGTCAAAATTTAGATATAGACCTAATAGAAGAGATCCAACCTATTATATTTATTTGCTCGCATGCTTTAATTGTACCTAAAAAAAATACTTACACCGTCAAAAGTCATAGTAGGTCTTGGATTTAATGATATAGCCCCCATACAGTTAAATAAAATATTTTTAAAAATCATGAAAATGTTTTTCTGTTCTCTACAAAAATATAAAGACCCACTTTAATGTAAGGTGTATCTTTTAGAGTTGGACAAAATTTATGCGTATTTCTACATAATTCCCTGAATTGTATTGTTACCTTATGCGCCCAATTTAAAGATACTATTAGTCCGCTTTTAAAAACACCTTCCGTCAATTCAAATGCAAATACACAACAATTGTAATAAAATTAAACAATGGGAAACTGACACAAAGCCAAAGAGACAGACTGAAATACATAGTGTGGACGACAGACTGTCAGGCGGGCGATCACTATGAACTATGTATGGGAAAAAAGCGCTGGACTGTGGTGTAAGAAAGCGTGTTACCATTTTTTATACATTTATTGTATTCTCAATTATTTATTTAATTTATATTTTGAGGCGAATTTATTTTTTTTTGGGGTATTGTTCAATTTTATTTTTTTTTTTGGTCATATCATTGTAGATATAACGAAAAACTCGTCGTCGTAGTTTTTATTTGCGTAGAATTTCAAGTGTGTAAACTTAACCTTGCCGGTCGATCGGTCTGTCGGTGGTGGCTGTCAGACGTCGTCATGCGATGTTGAAGTTGATTTGAATGTTTGGACGGTGATGATCATGATGACGATTATGGCGATGATCATTTCAGCGATGACTGAATGATGATAATTATTATCCAGACGTCGGATGTACTTGAACCAAACGATATTTGAATGTTTTCATTGTACATTGTGTAGGTATAATTTGTCTCTACTGTGCAATGTAATTGA
Source organism: Eudasyphora cyanicolor (assembly GCA_963930755.1). Lineage (NCBI taxonomy): Eukaryota > Metazoa > Arthropoda > Insecta > Diptera > Muscidae > Eudasyphora > Eudasyphora cyanicolor. Next base: position 166,551,835 of record OZ005736.1, on the reverse strand, counting down.
TCGTGTACGACTGTGTATGTTTAGCTATAATGTGAACTTGGTGGATCAAAGCCAAAAAAAAGTTCACGACATTTTAATTTTTTTTTAGCCATTATTAACGGCAAGACAAAAATATAGTTTCTTACTGTAAGCGAAAAAATTAAATACTGTTTATAATTGACGGCGGCAGCAAACTGTGACCCAGGGCTGAATAATTTTGACACCCCATCCAACCGAACATTAGCAGTTCAGTTAACAACATTTGTGGTTTGAAAGTCTTTGATGTACAAAAAATTTCGCGTTAATTGGTTGCGTCATGGTTATTAGATTCAAAAGTGAATTTAAGAAAAAAATTGAAAAATATGTTTTCTAAAAGATAACCTCGGAAGTATGCCTATGAAGAAGAGGAATGAATGCTGGTGGTGTTGGTGAGCAGTACAATTATGAATATGGTTATGGTAGATGTTCTTACAAAATAAGTAAGCAAATCTCTGTTATGTAAAACGGACGGAAATATGCCCATATCTTCACATACATACAGGGTCTTCCAACAAGAGGTGTTATTTTGAATCACCCGGTATTTCGGTACCTGTCACTTTTGAAGCTTTTATTCTTTGACATTTGACAAGTAGAAACTACGCCATTACTAAAAATGGAACGATACATGATCATCCAAAGATACAAAACGATCGAACAAAAAAACGATACGAACGATACAAAATCATCTTGACTGATGAGGCCCATTTCCACTTCGGTGGCTACGTCGACAAGCAAAATTGTCGCATCTGGGGCTCGGAAAACCCAAGAGTTATTGTTGAAAAGCCTCTCCATCCTCAACTTGTGACTGTTTGGTGCGGTTTATGGTCCGGCGGGGTCATTGGACCTTACTTTTTCGAAAATGAGGTTGGGTCAACAGTTACGGTGAATGGATTGCGATATCGAGAGATGATTAATGATTTTTTATGGTCGGAGTATTGATCTGGACAACGTTTACTTTCAACAAGACGGCGCTAGGTGCCACACAAGCAACGAAACTATTGCACTGTTACGGGAAAAGTTTCCGGACCGTGTTATCTCTGTGTTATGAACAACGTTATACGGTTTGGTTCGATAGAATACCACATAACAGCGCTGCTAAGAAAACCTATTTGGTCCGTACGTAGGGTGCAGGGATCAAAAAATTTTTGTTCTTAATCATCTGTGAATAATCTTTAAACGTAGAGGGTGTCCGCCCCAACTTTTTTTGACCCTATGGGCTAAACAAACAATTTGAAGAACAAGACTTTCTTTCACAGAAATAAAAAATTTAGTTATCCGTACTTGAAGCAAGCCATAGCGGTGTAAGTACGGTTCATATTAAACCAAGTACAAAATACTTTAATCAAGTACGGATTTTTAAGCCCTGAATTCTTAATCGTAGCACTTATTAAGCCTGATTAGGCTTGATTTTAAATATTGTTATTTCAAGCATAAAGCAATTGATTTAACAATTTTATGGGATTGCTTTAAGTGCGAGACTGGCTTCAATGAAGAAAATTTTGATTAAATTAAGCCTGCCCAGTGCTTGATTTAAGCCTGATAATACTTGATTTAAGCCTGCCCAGTTCTTGATTTAAGCCTAATCAATACTTGATATAAACGTGATCAGTTCTTGATTTAAGCCTAACCAATACTTGATTAAAGCCTGATCATACTTGATTTATTGTGCTTTCGTTCGTTTTATATCGGGTCCGTCAATAAGAGCGCTACAATTTTTTTTTTTAAATAAAACAAAAACGGGTTTGGATATCAATGAAATTCTTTATTCCTGTGAAAGTAGGTTCGCTGCCATTATGTATGGAACTCGATTTCTTTTGCATGGCCACCACGGGCACGTTTGCAGAAGTCCAGACGCTGAACCCAATTTTCGACGGTTTTCAAGCATAAATCGGCCGATACTGCTGCAATTTCACGTTCGATATTCGTACGAAGTTCATCAATCGTCGCTGGCTTGTTGGCATAGACCATAGACTTGACGTAGCCCCACAGGAAATATCTAACGGCGTCAAATCGCACGACCGAGGCGGCCAATCGACTGGACCATTTCGTGAGATAACACGTTCTCCAAACTTGGTTTCCAATAAATTGATTGTGGCATTCGCTGTGTGGCTTGTGGCAGCGTCCTGTTGGAACCACATATCACCATCATAAAATGGCAAACCTTACTGAAGAGAAATGTCAAAAGAGCGGCAAAAAATATGGCGTCGTTTGCTTTCCCTGCCGGTCTACTTTTGTAGCGTCCCTGTTGAAAAACCCTTTACCTATATACCACTTATATTAATTATACCATTTTTGCCACAGTATTGCAAAGAATGATTTTTTTTAAATGGAATGTCAAAATGCAATTGCTTGACAGCAAAAGTAAAAGTTTTTTCTGTAATTATTCGATTTAAATATGAAACATATAAGGAGTAGCATTAACGAAACGAATAAGAATTATTAACAACTTCAAAAAACTTAAATAAAAAAAATCACGCCAAGTAATGTACGAGTATTTGCAAACACTGCTTGAACGAGAAACGAATTGGATATGGTTGTCCACAAATGTTTATACATATACATCTCGTCGATTTATATGCGTGTGTGTTTGATGTTGTGTCAGCCAAAATCAACCACTTAAATGAGAGGTTCATTTTATTGTGATCTACAATGGTTCTATCTCTCAGAGATTAAAGTAAGCTTTTTCTTCTTACTTTAAGCCATGTTGGGCTTAAATTTCCTTTTCAAGAAATGTTTACTTGATTTCAAGCACTATAAACTTATTGTAAGCCTTTTAGCGCTTGATTTCTTTAATTTAAGCAGATTTATACTTGTTTTAAGAAAAACTGAGTACGAATGTACTTACATTTTTAAGTACGATTTCGGCTTAATTAAAAAATTTTTACTTTAATTTGGTATGACATTTTTCTTTCTGTGTACAATATGAATCAGAGTCATGGTACTTGCTCAAGCAGATGAGGCAGTTCTTGGATTGTACGAGAGAAAAATACTTGCAAGATTTATGGACCGATCTGCGTTGGCGGAGAATAACGGTATGGTACAAACCAAGAGCTGTATGGGCTATATGCCGACATCGATGTAGTAGTAAAGCGCGTAAAACTCCAAAGATTCCGCTGGCTTGGACACGTCGCACGAATGAATGAAGATGCTCCAGCAAGAAAGGGGTTTGAATATAATCCCGAAAGTAAGACGCCAAAGTGGACGACTGAAAATCAGTTGGAAAGACAAAGCCCAGGAAAATCTGTCCAAACGCAACTTGAGAAACTGGGGAAGAAGCGCAGATACCGAGACGACTCGAAATCCATTCTTAGTTCGGCCTATGACCGACATGGGTTGTTATAAATGGCCAAGTAAGTAAGCAAGTAATTTCAAATGGCCATAACTTTTTTCCCAGTGGGTATATCTGATGGTTTCGATATCTTGCTGAAAAATTTACATTTTCCATGCCATCTGTTTAGGATCACAAATATCCCCAAACAAAGCATTGCAATATATACCTACTCCACTTTAACATAAAATTAATCCTGATCTTCAAATATGGAATAAATATGGAATAAAAAACCAACATTTTTAAAACGCTCTGCCTGCTTGGGATTAGTCTAATGTTCATCTACCGCTGCATAAAACTGTTTGAGGAGACTGGAGATGAATATTACACAAAAGTCCATGAGTCGAATTATCAAAAAAGTCTTGAGACTTGGGGCATTCAAAGGCCACAAAAGACATTTGTTGACTTCAGCTTTATAAAGAATAGGAAAGAAAAATACAAAGGTCTTTTGGTGAAGCACGCTGATAACTTACACAAAAAAATCTTATTCACAGATGAAACAAATTTTTACCCTACAAGAAAAATTTAACAAACGAAATGATATGGTGTATGCATTGTAGTCTGAGGAAGCATCTAAAATGATTCCACGGGTAAAAAGGTTCATCTTGAAAGCTGTTGTGAAACCACTTAACCATTCCCTATTCCAAAACCAGGCACGCACTTTTCAGTATGATTCTGCGCCGGCACATAAGTCTAAAATGATCCACACTGAAAAAAAATTTGACATGAAATTAAAAACAAGTTTGCCCTTAAATCATAGATTTAATTTGTCTTTGTTTGAATAACTAATTTCTTTAAATTTGAGAAAATTTACTTGATTTCAAAGAAATTTTTATTCGTTAAAAGTAAAATTCCTTACTTCTATGATAAGATGTCCATAAAACTATGTCATGTTGACTTTAACGTTACGTCATAAAATTAAAGAAATAATAATTGATTGTAGTATTACTGCCATTAACTCAAGTATAAACTTTAATAGTTTGTAAGATTTTTTAATAGTTTGTAAGATTTTTCCCTTAAAATTTAGAAATTCTCATGTCATGCTTTTAAAGACAATATACCCTTAATTTTCAGTCCAGTTTTTTGGTATTTTTGAATTAACGATTAGTTATCTTTTAAATTAAGAGATCGTTTTTATCTGCAGGAGGACAATTTAGACTCTCAAATCTCGCAAATTGAGAATAATAGTGAGAGTTACAATGAAGTTTGTTTGAAATTTTTTGGAATCAGTTTTGCAAAATATTTAATTATCCATTAGAATAAATTCTTATATTCCCTCTAATATAAAGAAAACTAGACTAAACACAATGGCTACTGAATAAACTGTTTATCGAATTCAAATGTTTTAAAAAATAATAATTTATTATAGAAAATAATAAAAATGATATATAGCCTCGTCACACTAAAGTGAGGGTATCATTACCATGAATGTTTAAACAAAAAAATAAATAAAAAAAAATTTACGAAACTTATTTTACACTTGTGGAAAGTACATAATGTGTTTGGTTTAATTAAAGAATGTACTCAATCTAGTCATTTTATGTATTTAATGTAAGCACTAGCCGTAATAGATTTAAAAATGTGAAGTCTTTCATCGAAGTATACGGCGTAATTCTTTCAAAGATGTTTGATGTCCAGATTTAAAGATGATTAATGACTTTAATTGTCGTACAAGATGTACTTATTTTAAAAGTCTTTGTATTTGGAGCCAAATCAAAGAATAAATCTTAAAAGTTAAGAAAATTTCAATGATTTTCAGTACACTTTTCTTTCAGTGCAGGCATGGCTTTAAAACAATTTGTCAGCTTTCATTTATTCTGATGAAAGGCTCTCGGCAGTCCTGATTTGAGCCCACTGGATTACAAATTGTGGACAATTTTAGAGCGCAAGGTCTGCCACAGAGATACACTTTCCCAAAAAGGGACGAGGTGCGTGCGGCTATTGATGTTTGGCCTTTGCGACTTAAGGCATGTGTGAAGGCCAAAGGTGGACATTTCGAATGAATGCTTGATTTTTGTTTAAAATATATGTCAATAAATATATACAATAAATTTGATCCAATAGGATTTATTACTTTTAATGTTATAGCATACAATGTGTGTAACAGCATATATGTAGTCTGTAATATTCGAAAATATTACAGACTGAAAACATTAAAAGAAATAGCACAAGGCGACTTTGTAATAATTACATGTTTCACAATATGAATATATGTATTTACACAAATATATACCTATTTTTCTTCTTCATATAATCCCAAATTCCGTTTAAACAACACATCAGAATTGCAAAAAAAATCATGAGATTCCATTAAAAATATTTCACTATTACATATTTCTGTATTTCCACAAACTAATATACGATTTTAATGTATCCATTATAGTAAATTACTATAGTTTTTTCCTCACTCGAAATTAGCATAAAAAACATAAACAAATTGTGACTATGTGGAATATGTGTGTGGATTTGGAACAAAACAATATGGACAGAAATTAGAGCAAAAACAAAACAAAAGTGGAAATGAAAAGTGAAAATCCAAACAGCAAAACATACACACACACTAATAAATGGGGAAAAAGCAAAAAATACGTGAAAAAACTGAAAATGTATGTAAATTACACCATATGCGAGTATTTATGCAAATCAATTGAATGAATGACAACCACCAAAAAAAACCCCAGACAAAAGAACGAACTTTCGTGTGGAAAATGGGGGTATTTTTGTTGTTGTTGTTTGGCATGAATTAATGTATGGATGAATGGGAAATGTTTACGCATAAATAGGAGGTGGTAGCCGCAGCACAAGCACGAATGAGTACTACTCTGGTGGGATACTAACTAATTAGCATGAGGTCTCTGAAACAAACAGAAATACAACAAATTTGTGGATATTTTGCATATTTCAGTTGTTCTTCTGAGCCACAGAAAAAAAATTAAACACATTTCGTTAAGAGAACCACCCCATTAAACAAAAAACATTGTTGAAAAAGGGATTGTGAAGAAATACACCTGAGAAATGAAATTAATGTATTTGAAAATATTAATTGGCAGACGGTTGAACAAATTATACGAACGCAAACCTAATAAAAAGGAAATAAACAAAAAAACTAAGTCTGGGAAGATTTGTGAAAAAAAAAAATTATTACCGAAAGGAGGTGCAGAGAAAATTGTATTTTATTTAGCCAATAAGAATATATAAGCTATCGTAGAATATATTAACTAACAAAGTTAGGGCGAAGATGTAGATGTAGTATGTTTGATCCATGCATGAATCACAAGCATTGATAACAGAATGCAACAGCAAAGATGTGTACCGCTAACTATTATATAATAGTAAAGACAAGGCTGATCGACAAATCTTCATTCTGGCCCACTTGGAGTTTATTAAAATTTGCTATACCCGTATAGTACACATAAAACATAAATTGTGTAATCCATAGTTGAATCAAGCGGTAGCGGTGTCAAAAGTACGGTAAGTAAGGATTTTCTTAAATCAAGTACAAAATACTTGATTGAAGTACGGATTTCCAAGTGTTGAGTTCGTAATTGTAGCGCTATTTAAGCACGATTTGTATTCATCAGGTACCTATTACGGATTTAACAGATGGTATGGTTAAAGAAGCGAAAAACCTTATCTTTCCACAAGGCTGCGGAACCGGGTGGAATATTTCCAGCATTTCTGCAGAGTGATGTGGATCTGGTATCAACTCATCTGGCTGGAGTATTCACTGCATGCCTAACCCATACATATACCTAAAAAAAATTGGCACGAATCAAGGGTGGTCTTCATACCCAAGCCTGGCAAGGCGAGTTATACGACCCAAAGGTTTATCGACCCATTATCCTAGCTTCTTTCCTGTTATAAATAATTGAGCGAATAATTAATAAGATGGTCAAAAGTAAAATAGAGGATGACGGGCTAAAATTCATACAATTCAGGGCGCATTTAACAATGTGCAGACCGAAACACTTATCCAGTCCTTAGACGAGTTTCAGGTTGACCGGGGTTGTAAACTAGTTCAAAACAAGTAAGAAAGTTTCAGCCGGGTAAACCGACTAAGGTATACCCTCACTTTGTGAGTAATGTAATATTGAATATTACTCGAATTATTCTGTCAATTTGTGTGGGAGGTGCCAGAAGGGGTTTATCAAATACACCTTTTTTCGCTGAACATTAGATACTTTAAATTCATTGCACTGTGCCGACTTATAAGCATTTATGTGCACTGGTATAAACGTTATGAGACATTAAATTGTGGTATGATTTGGGCATTTTGTGTGGGAGATACAAAGAGGGGCGTGGCAATAACGCCCATTTTTCACAGGGCTATAGACACTATAAAAACATTACACTGTAAAAAATTTCAAGCATTTTTATACACTGGTTTTAATGTTATAAGCTGTTAACTTTTGGTGCAAAAATGTACCTTTGTGTGGGAGGTACCAAAAGGTGCGTGGCTACAACACCCATTTTTCCCTGGACTGTAGGCAATATAAAAGCATAATACTGTACAAAATTTCAAGTATTTTTATACACTGTTATTAATGTTATAAGCTGTTAACTTTTGGTGCAAAATGGTGCATTTGTGTGGGAGGTACGATAAGGGACGTGGCGACTTCGCCCATTTTTCTCGAGTTGATAGCGACTAATAAGCTAATACTATGTGTGGAATTTCAAAAGATTCGAATAAGTAGTATAGCAGTTATTAAAGAATCAATATTTCACAACAATTTAACCCTTTGTGGGGGAGGTACTAGAAGGAGTGGACCAATATGGCCCATCTTCGAACTTAGCCGGAGATAGAAAAAAATATTACCACATACCAAATTTGAGGTCAATCGGTTACTCCTTTCGAGAGTTATCGTGCGCACCAGCCAGCAGACAGACAGACACACAGACAGACAGACAGACAGACGGACATTGCTCATTCGACTTAAAATGACCCAAAACGGATTTCCTCCGAACATACTTGGGGTCTTAGGTCACTCCTTCGACGTGTTACACTTTTTTCCGTAGCAAATGATATATACCCTCGTCACACTAAAGTGAGGGTATAAATATACTAAGGAAAAGATGGATTATATGTAGGTCATATGACGTAACAATGATGGCATTTTATCGCCTCTACTATGGGTTACGACGATACGCAGTCTCCTCAAAACCCTCACCAATGAAGGACTTAAAGCAGTCTGTTATGCAGACGACTTTGTAATACTTCTAAGGGGCTTTCATCCAAAACTATTATGCAGAAGCCCTGAGGAGGCACTTAACATAGCATATGGGCACAACCAAAGGGATTAAATGTTACCCCAGACAAAACATAAATATGTATATTTACAAGGAAAACGCAGAACCCACGTTTTACCGTTGCTCGATTCCTGAATAAGACAATTGCTTTATCTAAAAAGGTAAAATACTTGGGAGTAATCTTGGATCAGAAACTGAATTGGAAAGATCATCTTGAAGAAAGAGTTACCAAGTCCCACAGATGTTGGCCATTGTGCAGAAGAGCCATAGGTTCAATATGGGGACTACGTCCAAATATGACTCTGGCTTTACATGAGCGTCATACGACTAATAATAACCTACGGCTCTGTAGTGTCAATATATGTGTTGTCTAGGCATAAGGGGCAATTAGAAGTGCACCAACAAGATCTTTGGCGACTATACTGCACATCGAACCAATAGACATCCGTATAAAGTATTAGGAAGGCCTTACATCAAGACGTCTACCAGTGATGGGTGAATGGATAAATCTAGATCACAAATCGTACCATCAGAAGAGTTTAGAATCTCTAGTTGGTCACATCAAACACACGAAATCTCCGACCGCATGCCAGAAGTTCGGCTTGCAGCTACCTGTGATTAATTGTGTCAGACACTCGCTCCTGGGAGAAGGGAACACTGGCTCATGTGCCAGTGGGAACCAGCTGCTACTCGGCTAGAAGGAAGGACGTGTCTGGGACTTTTTATTGATAAACCAGAAGTCGAACTTTACTTCCGCCTCCCAGACCATAACAAGTTATTTTAAGCAGAAGTTCGGGCAATCACTAAGTGTGTGAACTAGCTCAGTAATACCACAAAGCCATGGCGATCAAATCAACATTACTCAGCCTAGCATGGTCAACTGTGTATATTCTGGGTACCAGAACACAGCGGAGTGATTGGATATTAACTGGCAAACAGCTGGCTTCAAATGGCAGAGAACTTCGAGTAACAAACTTAGAACATTGGGAATCTTTCGAAGCAAAAAGAAGGATGGCTTTCGAAGCAAAAAGAAGGATGGGATGAAGCACTGGGCAGTGATGGCTCACAAAACTATGTGGAATAGTGAAACATTGGGAGAAACTGCAAAGATACCCAATGAGTAGAAAACAAGTAGTTTTCTGAAACTAAACAAGCGTGAGATTAGTAAGATGATTAATGTTGTAACGGTACACTAAAGCATACAAGCACATCTTCATCGAATAGGACTAGTAGCAAACGACGAATGCAGGGCATGCAGGGAAAACATCGAAACAATGTAACATTTTCTGTGTCACTGCTTGGCTCTAACACGTGCAAGATTCCGATATTTCGGGTCCGACACATTACCAGACTTGACTCATCTCAGAGGATATGACTGGAAGATGCTGACAAAATTCGTGTCTACTACCGATTTTCTGTAACCCATGAGGTGTTAATAAAATCATAAATATGGAACGCACAGCAGCCCGAACCACTGGCTTACGTGTATCTCCATGGACATGAGGAGTTAAAACGTCTCCTTTCTCAATCTAACCAAACTTAAGTACGATTTTAAGCCGAATAATATGTATTCTTATTTCAAGAATAAAGCGATTAATTTAAGAGTTTCATGGTATGGATTTAAGTGTACAACGGGTTTCAATGTAGAATAATTGAATTGAATTTAGCCTGACCATAATTGATTAAAGTCTACCAAATACTTCATTTAAGCCTGATATTTAATTTAAGCTTGATCAATACTTGATTTAAGCCAAATCAATGCTTAATTTAACTTGATCACGTTCATTTTATTTTGGTTCTAAAATCATTTTTGATGTGAAACCATTTTTGCTCCTATATATTTCTATAGAATGCAAAGTATTTTTTAAACGGTATATCAAAATATAATTATTTAACGGAAAAAGCTTAAGTTTAGCTATAATTATTCGATTTAAAACTCATTTCTATAAGGAATAGCTTCAACGGGACGAAGAAGAATTATTACTCACTTTTGTCATCTCAACTCAAAAATAATCACGTCAAGTAATGTATTCACAAACTTTGCTTGAGCGAGAAACCAATGGAATGGAAACCTCGTTGCGTACAATGTGTACACGCTGAAAAAAAATCGCTTCTGTAGTATATTGTCCCAAACATATTCGGCTTGAATTATACATATGTTTAGGGCACACTCCAAATATATAATATTTGACATACACAAATATTATATGTTTGGGAGGATATTGTGCTAAACAAAAATATGTTCCCATTCTAATATTTTTTTATTTGGAACTAGTATTTTGTAATTATGTATTTTGGCAATGTATCAATGCCTTAACTTAAAGACATGTTTTCTGTTTTTCAGATGTTCAAAGAGCATTTTTTTATAAATGTTAAGTGTTTGTAAAATTTAATTAAAACTGAAATCGTATAATCTTTCGTAAATATAAATTGCATTGATGGATTGACAAAAAGTGATGAATTGGAATACTTATAAATTAAAATTTATTGATGGAAAACAACAGCTAATGCTGCTAAAGACATTTTTAACTATAATCTAGGAAAAACTAACTGAAACTCGAAAAATTCAGCAAAGTTTAAAAAATCATTTTTAAATAAAATATATTTGGAAAACATCTTAAACAACAACTATGTTTGTGGGTAAATACATATTTTATTTGTGAAAGTCAGTGCGCAAATATATATTGTTCTAATATATTAATATATGCGTTCCAAACAAAGTTACATGATTTTCAAATAAAATTTGTTTGTTAACAAATATTTAATATTTAAAAAATTCGTTTCCAAATATATTTTCTTTCAATTCAAACATATCAAAAATGGCGATTTTCCTCCGTGTACACATAAATATCTCGTTAAGATATATATGTGTTCGTGTGTGTGTGAGTTCGATGTTGGTTCAACTAAAATTAGGAATTTCTTACTTAACTCCATAAAAATATACTTAGTTATAAAATCTTGCAATCGCTGTCTGGTCACAGCAATAGTTGCTTGAAATTTGAAATTATTACTTTACGAGGGTTTCTATTTATATTTCGGGACCAGCAATAAAAAAGCAATCACTTATTATTGAAATAGTTTTATTGTTTTCAAAATATTCTGTATGAACTTTAATACACGTTGCTTACGCTCAAACCAATCTTCGAGAACTTTTTCCAATTCGATTGACACAAAATATGGTTTTTGAACGCTTCAACAGCAGCTTCGCAACCATCGTACAACTCGCAGTTTTCCTTCTTGGATCAACAAACTTCGAAAATACGGCTTCTGTAACATTTCGTAAAATTTGTATCCTCCGCAAAATTTCGTAATGGTCGGATGTAAATGCAGCATAGATGCAAAATCGGAAGAAACATAAAATTATAAATTTGTTTTATGATATTTTAAGTCATATGAGCAATGTAAGCCTTTTTGTCTGTCTGGCAGAGACGCACAATAAGTCTTGAAAGGAGTAACGGGATGGTTTATATTGGTCCTCTCATTCAGTGAAATATTGATTCTCTAATAACTTGTATACTACCTATCGGAATCATCTGTAATAGTTTATCCGTCGCTATCGATGGGCGAAGTGGTCCCGCCCCTTTTGGTATCTCCTACACAAAGTGACATAAGTTCAATACCAGTGCATATGGACACTAACAATTTGGTTCAGTACAATGTACAATTTGAGGTATCTACTGTTCAATGTAGTTAATTTAATTGCAAAGAAGGAAATGCTTTCTACGTATGGCCAAAATAAAGTCGTCAAATTATTTGGGCACATAAAAAATACTTGCTGATAATTATTATTTTTAACAACCTTTTGTTAACATAATTTTTAAAATTTTTAACAACATAACAAATTGAAAAAAAAAACAAAAAAGATACAATTTTGTAAAACAATAATTAACACGCACGTTGCTGTTGATTGTTATTATTAACGCTGTTGTGTTCAGTAAAAATATCGGCTTTTTCATTGAACATTTTTCGTGTTGTTTTTTGTGCCGCTTTACACGGGCCGACAATTGGTTATGAGTTCATTCCGCTCTTGTGTTTTTCATTTCAAAATTGATCCAACAGAAAATAATAAAGCGTATGAAGTAAAAGGAAATACTTGGTCACGCCTCTGATGTGGTAATGAAACATAATATATATACCGTACTTCGGTCGTATGCGCATAAAATACATACAGTCTGCCTTTCTGTTGGAGTTTCGAAGATTTTCAAAAAAAAAAAGAACAAAGTATTGCAAATCATCATCTGTAATACTTTCTGTCTTGAGATGGTTAAACTGTGCAAGGTTTATTGTTATTAACTGAGATGAAGTTTTCTGCTTCGATGACGAAGAAGTAGACGAATATGAAAAAAGAAACAAACAAAAAAAAACATTTATCAAAAATAAAATGTTAATGATCTGCATTTTGCTCTGGGAGAAAATAATAAATCATATTTTATTTACGTATTCAAAGTAACATGAATAGAAGATTAAGCGGAAAATTATAAAAAATAAATTAAATCTATGATTAGAAAAAAATGCTCAGAGAAGGTTAACAGAATTTATAATAGCAGTTTACAACATTCAAAAAAGATGTTGTGCATATTTTGTAATATAGGGTGTGCCAAAAATTGTATTTGATATTTGATGAGTTTAGATCATATTTAGATCAGTAACATAGTTATTGGGAATTTAGACGTTATTGTACTTTTCTCGGAAAAAAACAATCTTTAACCGGAGAAAAAATCTCAATTTTCAATATGTTTGATTTGAAAAAAAAATATATATTTGAAAAAAAATACTATTTTTCACTAGGATATTCTCCTGGCTCTAGACCATCTTTGCCTCTGTTAAGTATTATAGAATGCAAAGTTTTTTAAAAACGGTAAAGCAAACACAATTACTGGAAAGCTCAGCTCCTCGTATAGCTATTTCACGGATGCTACTCCTCGCTGAATGATCCGAGTCATTTTAGCTATGTCCGTCTGTCTGTCTGGCTGATGCACACGATAACTTTCGACAGGATTAACCGACTGACTTCAAACTTGGTACGTGTCAATATCTTTTTCTATCTAAGGTCAAATATGGACTATGTTGGACTACTCCTTCGATGACCTTCCCAAGAAGAGTCAACATTTAGTGAAATATTGACTATCTCATAACTTTTATAATACTACTCAGAACCATTCACATAGTATTAGTATTAGTTTATTGGTCACTATCCCCTTGAGAAAAATGGGCGGAGTTGCCACGCCCCTTTTGTTACCTCCCATACAAATGGACCAGTTTGCACAAAAAGTTAACAGTTTATAACTCTGATTGCAGTCCATACAAATACTTGACATTTTGTGAAGTGTAATGCCTTTATAGAACCTACAGTCCCGCAAAAAATGGGATACACTCCCTTTTGGTGCCTCCCACACAAAATAGCCCAAAGGAATAAATTAGACACGATATTTTTGCACTTCCCTCACTTTTACAAAATAGGTCATGACGTATACATTTATCCAAGGATTTTTTAAAATATGCATTGTTTCCTTCTTTAGCATGCTAGCTTTTAAAAAATGTAGTAAATTAATTGTTTGCCATTATTTCTTCTATTTATACCCTCACTTTAGTAATACGAGGGTATATATCATTTGCTACGGAAAAAAGTGTAACAAATTGAAGGAGTGACCTAAGACCCCAAGTATGTTCGGCGGATATTCGTTTTGGGTAATTTTAAGTCGAATGAGCAATGTCCGTCCGTCTGTCTGTCTGTCTGTCTGTCTGTCTGTCTGCTGGCTGGTGTGCACGAAAACTCTCGAAACTTGTAACCGATTAATTTCAAATTTGGTATGCGGTAATATTTTTATCTACCTCCGGATGAGTTCGAAGATGGGCCTTATTGGTCTACTCCTTCTGGTACCTCCCACACAAAGGGTTAACATTTTGTGAAATATTGATTCTTTAATAACTTATATACTACTTATTCGAATCTTCTGAAATTCTACACATAATATTAGTATATTTGTCGCTATTACCTAGAGAAAAATGGGTGAAGTTGGCATGCCCCTTTTGGTACCTCCCACACAAATGGTCCATTTTTCAAATTTAACTGCCCTGCAGCCAAAATGACTAGTTTGTATATAGAAATATACTAGTTGATTTTTACTTCAAACTAGTAACATATCTGTCCTTTTTTCATATAACGAACTATCGATTTTAACATTGGCTTGTCATAGGCACCCAACTAGTTTATTTGTTTACAATTCAGCACTAGTTAATATCTAGTTCAGTTATTACTATATTTGAGAATAAGATAGTACAAGATAATGGTGGTGCGAGAGAGACACATTTACTCCACCACCAAACGAGTACTTGCTCGTAAAGCAGTTCAGACAATCAATCGTTTTTGCTTATTTATCTGCTGCTGGCGGCAGAAAGACGAACGTGTCGATCTGCAACTACCATGTAGGTACCATGCAAGTACTGTAAAGTAGCTCAAATATTAGTTTTTGCTGACAAAGATGAGAATGGGTTTGCATAGGTCACATTGCAACTAGCTTATGACTGGTTCATTACGCAACTAGAAATGATTTTAGCTGCAGGGTGCTTATAACTTTAATACAAGTGCATAAAAATGCTTGAAATTTTCTACAGTATAATGTGTTTGTAGCGCCTATAGTCAGGTAAAAAATGGGCATTATTTTACAGCCCCTTTTGGTACCTCCCACACAAATGGACCGTTTCGTACCAAAAGTAAACGGCTTGTAACTTTAATACCAGTGCATACAAATACTTAAAATGTTGTACAGTGTAATGCTGTTATAGTCCTGTAAAAAGTGGGCGTTATCACCCCGCCTCTTTTTGTACTTCCCACACAAAATGACCAAATCATTTCATCCAGATTCGATTCGAATATCTGAACCCAAACCCCCATGTGAAAAATTCTTCAACGGTCTAACATTATACAATATACGTAGATATTTATGATATTATAAGTAATAAATAGTTTGGTACAATTCTGTAATATGATAACAAATTTACGTTTTGACCGGATCCAAACAATGTGTTATATTGATTATAATGATATTTCAATACAGTCACGAGAATATTAAAAGTATTGCATCAGGGGTTACTTTCGGCTTATCGCCACACAAATTCTGAGCCAAATTTCTTTAAACGGTTTAAATAAGCTTATTTAACGATTTTTATATTATTTTGTTTTTTCTGTTTAAGTTTTTTTTTGACTATTGGGAATGCGAATTTCTGATAACCTGATCATTATCAGATTTTTATCTTTTCCTGTACTTTACTACAAAATTAATGAATTTTCGCATTTTCATTATTAAAGTCGAAAAGTCGGCTTTAATAGACTTTGTTATACTAAATAGTCTAATAGTCGACTTCTTAATTTTTTCAAAAAGTCGAAAGGTCGAACTGTTGGCCTAATAATATATAACCGTAAGTTGACCCAGTTAATACCTCGTATGACGACCTTCGACGTCAGTGAAGGCCCGTAATTTCGATTTCATCCATTAAACTAACGTTTTGATGACATCTGAATGAAAAGCTATTGCGATTTTCCTTTTGCGAAATGGAATATTGTCTGATTATTATTTCCAAGACTACTTATAGATGTTCAATTAGGTTAATGTCAGGATAATGTGGAGGAGTGGGAGCACGGATTTGCAATTACGGACCAGTTTTTGGCGTTATTCTTGCTGTTGGTGTTTTTACTGTGAGTGGTATTTTTTGCATTCACTTTGGATTTTTCCTTCCTTAAGTACTAAACAGTAAAATATACAAAAAGTTTTGTGTTAATATTTATTAACAAATATATGTGACTCTTTATATTTCAAAACATCTGCTGTACGTACAATTTGTTGATACACTGTATATAAGAGTATATATAATTCTAAACCACCACAATAATGTCAAATAAAAATACATTCTCTTTTAAGCTATACAAAAAATGCAGATGTTTTTAAATAACTTTTTGTGCAAAAAATAAATTAAAAATTCTGTCACAACATTTGTGAAAAATCAAGAATTTTTTATTTATTAAGAAACATATTGACTTGGATTTTTTTTATAAAAATTGATTATTGAACCAAAATACATGTGAATGGTTTACCAACAAGTTGGTTGGTACTCACTCAATGCAATTTCGCATAATATATTCAAGTCAATAACTGTGTCAGGGATTTCAAGAAAAAATGTGACACAAATGAAGCTATGTCTCTTGTTTTTTTTTTTGAGAAGTATACATTACGAAAGTACTGCCGCACAAACGGTCCACTAAAAATACCCCAGCCTCTTGACGGAATGGTCTCATTAAAACAACATTAACCCCTTCCTGTGGAGAACCGGGTGGAGTGGATATGGTACTGTAGCTTGCATTTGCTTCCTCGGTTTAGTGCAGTCACTCATTCACTCTGTTAGTCAGTCACTCAGTCAGACGAAGAGTGTAAATTGCACTTTAATATGGTTTCGTGTGGGTTTTGTCATTCATCACGTTTTGTACTCCACAACTGGGAAAAATGGGTCTGTCTTACTGCTACGTCTTTGCCTGCTCCATCTCCGTCGCCGTCTTCTTCCTCCACGATAATGTTGTTTCTTAGTTTTTTATGGTAAATGCTCCATTTGTTGTAACAAAAAAAAACAACAACAATAAACCATAAAAACACTAAATTAATTGGTAAAAAGAAAGAAAACTGTTCGGTAACGAAAAGCAAAGCAGGAACAACAACAACACAAACACTACCATGAGTTATTGGTATAACACCACCAAAGTTGTTCCAAAGGTGTTTATGAGGTTTTTGTGTAAACACAAGACACGACGGGAAAATTTTGAAACCGCCTCAATGCAATTCAAAAAACAAGCGAAAATGGTAAAAATGTATCGCCTGTTTTTGTGGGTGGAATTATAACGAATATATTTTGGAGCGTTTTTTCGGGGGGATTTGAAAGGTGTTGCATTAATCAAACGATCTTATCTAGATGTCGTCTTTCCACTCCTCCCAATAACAAAAGCGATTTCGATTAAACACTGCCATGACATCTATGGGGGGGATTTTATTTCGCTGTGCTTTGGTTTGGGGAGTTATGATTAACAATCCAAAACGAGTGCTTTTGCTGCACTTATGTATGTACTTACTCCCTGGTACGTACTTAAGTATCCCATCGTTTTTTTACTGCTCGAAGTAAACATTGTCAGATGGACAGACATTTTTCGTTTTCTGTTATTATTGCTGCTGTCGTTGTTGTCTGATATTAAGTAAATAAGACAGACAAATAGCAACAAAAAGGAGCACATAATCGCTTAATACACGTAAACAAGCAACTCATCATCGTTGCGATTATCAGCCATTACAAAAGATACACTTTACTTACGTGTTACGAGGGCAAATCGCGCGTTTTGCGCAGTTTCAAAAATTAGTTTTTTTTAATTTAGTACAATTTTCTTAAATTCCATTCCCAATGAAAAATTATTTGGAGAGGAATGCAAAATAAGTTCCTTACCAAGCCGCTGAATCAGTGTTGATTTGCTGGGGATTTGATGACCCGAATAAAGGCTGGGTTAGGCAAACGTAACCGTAACGCCCCCGTAGCGTAACGAATCAGCTGATTCGATATGACATATGGAAATCAGTGTAAACAATTAGCCAAAGAAAACGAAACGTAAACGGACGGCTGAATCTGCTGAAAATGTATTTGGACGGTACGTTTACGTGCATTTGCAAACAAAATCAGCAGAACAACGAAAAAAGAAGACATTTATGCGAAACTTTTAAAATGGAATGATAAATAAGTAATAAAATATTAAAATAAAAGCAAAAAAGTATAAAATCTTATTTTATTTTACAATTTTAGTTGTGAATGTCTGAGACATATGGCACGTTTTGTGTAATTACTCCAGCGGGCTACGTTACGATTGCGCTAATGTTAAGTTACGGTTAAGTTTACCTAACCCAGCCTTAAGCCATCTCCGTCTGTCCACAGCATACCTCAAGGGTTAAAAAGTTTGGCTAATTTGACGCCCCTCTACTCAACTGTGAATAGATCAAAATCGGATCTGCTTCGCTTCGCGAGATATCGCGGAAACAGTAAAACACGATGTTTTTAAAGCTAATTACACACGTTTGCCAGATCGGACAATACTGTCAGAAAAATTCAACCCTGTGAACGTACAACCGTGTGAACATACAACTTTTTGTTCAACTTTTGTTGGCGGAAAAGTCATTGTGATATAATTGGCAGACTGTTATATGTTCGAAGATTATGTATGTGACAACGGCGTCATTGTCAGAAAAACTTTTTATTGGCAACACTGTCTATAAAATATTTTTATTGGCGTATACGAGTACATATTTACAAAATATATGAACTTGTAAGGTTTTGCTTGCAATCGTCTGAACTCTCAATTCATCTTTGCCTAACAATCTGTCATTGTCCGTACATTTAACACGGTTGATAATGTTGTCCGATCTGGCAATCGTATGTACTTAGCTTTACAATACACTATACACAAATTAAAAATCTGAAATTTAGAACTATAACACAATTTCCAAAAAATATGAGTAATTTAAGTCGTTTTACAATTTACGCAATATTTGCATTATCACCATATTGCAAATTTTTTGTAATCTATAATACTGTCTTATATACCAAAGTTTTAAAAAAATATTATGGTGAGTGTTTTTACATTTATATAGTCGAAATCTATGATTTCTGACGAATAGATTGATATAAAATTTTTAGCTATTGCCATCCCGCGATTAAAAAATTTCAAGAAAAAACACTTTTATTTCATAATTATTTTATTATAAAATCCAAAAATCGCGGGTGCGGTTCGTTCTAGGAAAAAGTGACCAAAGGAAATAATGGAGACTAGGCAGAAATCTACATCTACTTTTTTAAGAAGAAAATCGCAGTGTTATTCAGTAAAGATTTACAGCCGCTCAACAATAATGTATATTCAATTCAAATGATATTTTTACTTACTTTTAATGAGAATGTGCAAACAATTTTACACCAAAACTTACTTCTAAGACTCGCCGTGGCCTTCGGTAGCTCAGTGGTTAGTGTATTATACTTGGATCTCGAAGGTGCTGGGCTCAATTCCCAGCCAGGGCACTGGAAAAAATTTAGCATCAACATTATTTCATGTTTTCATTATAATTCGAGTTTCTGCAGCTAAAAATAACCGGGCGCACTACCACTACAACAACATCTGATCATCCAAGTCAACAGGGAAGCTTAAATAGACATAACACCATGACGACTATTAACAGAAATGCAGCGCTTCTAGTGGAGAATAGAAACGGCAACACTCAAATAACATCCATTCCCTCAAATTAACAGACGAATGTTAATTTACAACCGGACAACATTGAGTAGATGAAAACAATATAAGGTTCCCGGGATAATCGGATATATGCCGGAACGAAGTCTGTAATAGAAATAGATTTAAGAAATATCAAGTCAGCGTCTCCAAGCTGCAACAAAAACAAAAAACTAAGACTCCCTTTAGCTTGGTATGTACCACTTTGGAAACTTATTCTCAAAATTTCCTGAAGTCATCATGAATCGTTTAACGAAAGAACAAGACTTCCAAATTGAGGCAATTTAGATTAAAAAAAACTCGGTTTGTCAAATCAAAGAATTGTGTTTAGTGATGAAGCTCATTTCTGGTTAGGTAAATGCCTACTTCAATAAGCAAAATTGCCGTATTTGGAGCGAACACACTCATCAAGCCATTAACGAACATCCATTAAAATTTAAAATTTACTCTTTCAAAATGAATAGGGGGCTGCCGTTACGATGAATGGCGAGCACCATCGAGCCATGCTGCCTGAATTTTTCTTTCCAAATATTAATCAGCTAAACATCAACGACATTTGGTTCCGACAAGACGGAACAACTTGCCATACAGTGCGCATAACCGTCGATTATTGCAAAATCCATCTGGTGACAACTGTATTTCCAGAAGTGGTCCACTGACCCCTTCGTTCGTGCGATTTAACGCCTCTGGATTTATTTTTATGGGGCTATGTTAAGTCATTGATTTATGCCGACAAACAAGCTGCTCTTGAAGCATTGGAATCCAATATTCATGCCACCATTGACGCCATACAGCCAGATTAATTGAAAAAATAGTCAAAAATAGGACCGATCGAAAGGACCATGTAACTCGTAGCGTTGGCCATGAAATTATCTACCAGATGGTAAAACTAAATTTCATTCCAACAATATTTCTGTCTTGTACCATCATATTTAAAGTTCTCAAGCTCTTAAAAACACCCAATACATTAGTATAATAAAATTGTATGCATTTCAAAAAGTTTTACATCGCATATTGACGAACATTTGAAAATTAGAAAACTGGAAACTGAGGTAGCACTATGGACCTCAATTGGTTCAAAAAGAGCTGGTAACAGCGGCTGTCACCGCGTTTGCCTACAACAGAACAAAAAAAAATTGATTGCAGGTATTTTTTTATAAGAAAATTTGACATCGAAAAAATATTACTCCGAACAAAGTTCCTATAGGAAAAGAGTACTCCAATTTCCCATTGCAGAAATTTTACTCTGGAAATATTCGTTTAACATTTATTTAGATTAGTTGATTCCAAACAATTTTTCTATAAGAACACCCGCTTTAGAGTTTTCTTTAAGAAAAGTTACTCTGAACAGGATTAGTTTCAAAAGTCAAGACTTCTAATAATAAAGGGTGGTTAAATTTTATGGGCCGATGTTGTCCAAAAGAGCCATTGTTTCGTTAGCTGTGTGGCAAGTGGCACCGTCCTGTTAAAACCACATATTGTCCACATCCATATCTTCCAATTCGGGCCATAAAAAGTGCGTTATCATCACGATAGCGAACATCATTCACAGTAACTGCCTGACCGGCCTCATTTCGAAGAAGTATGGCCCGATGACGTCGCCAGCCCATAAGCCGCTCCAAACGAACTGCGCGAGCATGCACAGGTGTTTTCACATCTCCTACAGACCCGGTTTGCTGAAATTTGCGCAGAATTCTCCCGATTGTGGACACATTTGGTCGATTATGCTGATCAAAAAAACTTCACGAAATGCATTTTGATTTGAACGCCCATTTTGGTAAAAGGCTTAAAAAACATTAACGCGTTTCTCGATTGTGTACTGAACAACTTTTGTACCGAACAACTTTTGTACCGAACAACTTTTTTATAAGAAAAGTTTCGGAGTCAACAGCCTTTCTAATTCAACCAAGTAAAAGCATTAAGTTCGGCCATGTCGAAACTTATATATCCTCCACCATGGATGAATGGTTATGGGTACTAACAGGTGGCGTTACGAAGTCAAATCTAGAGAGAACTTTGTATGGGGGTTATACCATGTTTTAATACCTATGACTACTGTTGTTCGTGTGGTATAAATAAACCATAAACCGGGTATAAATAAACCATAGTTATCAATTTTCAGCCCGATGAGTTTACATTTGTGGTCTCTATGACGTTAAGAAGTCAAATCGGGGAGATGCTATATATGGGAGGTGTCAATATTTAGTGGTGTTACTAAAGGAGTGACAAAATGAATATACGGGGGGTATGGTCGAGGGTATAAAAAGATTCAATTATGTCTTGAGAAACTCTGGCAACCACCCTCGAATAATCCAAGTGCCAGAGGCGTTGTTGCAACACCTTTGTTGTATGCAAAATAGAAGACATATTAAACGAATGAAGAAGACGAAGCGAAGAAGCACTTTGCTGTTTATTCCACGAAAGTTTTGTTATTTCTCATAAAAGTGCGTGCGTGTAGCACGTTTCACGTTTCGTGTGGCGGGTGAATGGTAATCGGAATGGGTGACTAAGTGAGTGAGTGAGTGTTTTCCTCTTTGTGTTTAGTTTGTCGGTTGAAATGGTGCAACAATGCGCCGCCACATGCTTCCTTTAAAACTCGGATATCAGCAATACAACCAACCACCATTCATCGGTATACAATAAAACCCAAAATTTTATGCTTTACAATGACTGATTCACAACGGGCTGTCTCGTTGGCAAAAAACACGGACCTGATGGGACAGACGAGGGGGGCAAATGCACCAAGACAACAAGAAAAAGACTTCCTTCCTCCGCCTCTTCTGTGCCAAACAATGGTTCATATAAAGAAAATCGTGCGCATTCATTTGTCTGTCCATCCGTCCGTCCGTCGGTCCCTGTGTCTTCTGGTGTTTATTTCTTTGTATGGCCCAACTTTGTTTAATTGTACAGGAAGTTTTATTTTTCGCGCAATTTTCGTGGAAAGTTTATTGTTAAGTAAACTTTTTGGCTATTCGCTGTGGGTCGTGCCCCACCGTTCGTTTGTTCATTTGCTGCAATGTAAATATTTATCTGCTATTGCGTCTCAAAGTGCTGTTAACCTCTAATAAGGGTCATGGCCACTGCATGAGGTGACAATTGATAAAAGTTTTTCCCCCCTCTCTTTGAAATGAGGAAAATTTATTCGGCATACAAGCTAACAAACACTTTTGTGTCCATACCCACAAATGAACTGCGGAAAACGGAATTTGGGGGCCACTATCTGCATGTGTCGTATCAAAAGCTATCCAGAGTGATTGAGGTCGTCCTGCAATTATATTGTTCTGTTAAAACTCTGGGTTTGGATATTTCTATGCATAAATACCCCTAAAATACTTGTAGTGAAACCCAACGTAACGAATGAACTGTGAATAACTTTGATTTTTTGTACATACTTGTGGTCCATATTAAACACACGATGTTAATTGTAAATAAAACAAAAAATTTTCAGAGAATTTTCTTAATTTTTTTATTATAATAGAAGGATATATGACAGTTATATGCAGAACCCGACCGAATGTTCGGCTTCGGCTACGGCTACCAAAACTCGACATTCGGCCAATATTCGGCATTCGGCCACAAAATCAGCCGAAGTTGGCCGAAGGCCGATTTTTTGTTCAAAAAGTACAGAAAATAGAATTATATGACTTTTCACAAATTTTACAAAAAAAACTTTAACGCGTTGCTTGATTCTGTATCTTTCCATGGTTCAAATTGAGTTAGTCTGAAATTGAGAAATGTCAAATGAAATGCAGAAAAAACTTGACGTTTAGGAGTGGTTCACATTCAACATCGACCCTTCCCAGCAAAATTTCTCATTACCAAATAATCCGACGAGTAAGCAAAGTTCGATAATGGTAAGTACTTATTATCTAGCCACTTTTCTCATTATTTTAACATGGGGATGTCATTGGAGAAAAGTACTTCCAAAAAGCATACAATAAAGCAGCATAATAAGTACTTACTTATATAGGCTTACAACATAAATATGAGCTTATATTTTCACGATTTTAAGTACTTGAATAATGCATTACCAAGAGGTTATAAAATAAGTAGTATTTATGGTAGATATGTATAAATGGCCATTTAAGGTGATTTTTTGCATATTGTCGCACATGTTTATCGAAACAAACTATTTCTTCATGCCAGATTCGAATTTCTGAACCCAAACTCCCATGTGAAAAATTCTTCAATGGTCTAACGTCATACGATTAGGGTGTCCAAAACCGGGACCGGTTATCCGGTTAACCGGTTTAGCAACCCAAACCCGTAACCGGTTTCTTAAAAAATTTCATTTTCGGTTAACCGAGAAAGCCGGTTTTTTCATGTTGGTTAACCGGTTTTTTTTATTTATTGTTTAAAACAAAAATTAAAGTAATGATCTATTTTTTCTACTTGTTGTGAATACCATTTATACAAGATGCAACAAACAACAACGATGAGATGGATAATTCTGACAGTTGTTCTGAATATTCTGAAAGTGAATATGAATTCACTGATGTTGAAAATGATTTTGGCTTTAATCATGATATCCACGATGTAATAAGTAAAGTAAGGGAGTACAGCAAAGCAAAGCATTCAATAAGTCGTCCATGAAGCACAGAACACTTCAAGCATACGTTCAAGAACTGAAAGACATATAGCTTCGACTTGTTTGCGATGCTAAATCCCGACGAACAGCCAGATACCTCTGATTCGGTTTGATATATAAGTTGTTATATTGATGAGTCAAATCATTTAATTTTGGATTTATGTCACACACCGAATCGAAAGGCAAGCAACATTGTATGATGGCTTTGCTTTTTTTGAAAAGTTCCAGAAGAAAATGGAGAAGCTGTGTTACTTATACAATGCTTTATTGACTATCGGACTAATGTTGACTACATCAACGGTTGTGAGCTTTTTCAACTTCAAGTTACTTAAAAAATTAAAAGTTAAAAATAATCATTTAAATTGTATTCTATTAATAAGATATTATTATAAAAAAAAATTCTAAATGATTTATTATTTTTTTAAATCAAGTAAATCAAAAAATTAAACCGGTAATAAACGAAATAATAATCTATTTTTGTTTACTAATTATTACTACAAATGATTGTTTTTTGTTTTACAATAAACATTTAATGACATTTTAATCACCGTCGTATATTATTTAAAAACCGGCCTAAAAACCGGTTAACCGGTTTCGACAAAAAATAATAACCGAAAACCGGGTTTTAAAAAAAGTAATATTTCGGTTAAACCGGAAACCGTTTTTTCGAAATAACCGGTTTTTTGGACACCCTACATACGATATACGTAAATATTGTTGGTACTTTCATTCAAATCTGCACGTATTATTTGAAAACATGTTGAAAAATAAATAAATTTTGTACAATAACCCACATACGTATAACCAAAATTGCATCACATTAATAAATTTGCCAAAATTATTTTGATAACAAAAAATTACTTATTAATAATGGTAAGTCATTATTAATAAGCCGAAGGTAATGCAGCGAATAATGAGTTGTCATTACTTTGTAATGCAGAGAATAATGACAGGTACTTACTAAGATTTTTCTGGGTTACAATTTAACCACCCATTACATATGTATATACTTTCCAATCGATGTTCCGGTATCATAGCTATTTTACATTTCAAGCTTTATTTCCACTTTTTATTAAACGGTATATTTTCAAAATATGCATTAATAAAATACTCAGTACAATCAATGTCATTCAATCACAAATTTTATGACAGTAAAACTATACCTGACTTAATAAAATTCCAGTGCAAGTCGATGTGGTTTATACAAGTGTTTTGTGGAATTTCAATGGTATATGGATTTTGTTAAATCGCTGTATTCCACTTCACTGATACCACTGATCAAATGAATGACAAGAAAATAGCAAACATTTTTCATGATCGCAGTAACTGTTTTGGCCGTTAGAAAAATAAGCTTTACAATAAATTGCAGCAAATTTTTTAAATTGCATCAAAACTCAATAAAATACAAATTCTTGAAATTGCATCAAAGCTCAATAAAATACTTGAAATGTGATGGGAAATCATACGATATAATTTGCGGATTTGCTGTTGAATTCGTGTGTGAAAACTTGTCTCAGATTTTCATCTTGCCACTTTAATTGTTTTTAATTACTAGAGTATTTGTTAATTCATTTCCTTTTCTCTCTTTCCATTTCAGGTAAGCATCAGATTGACAAATTGATTTTATTTTTATAAAAATCTTATTGGAACTCTTTGGATATCTTCGAAGACATTGAAAGCACATACCAATTTAATGTGCTAAAATACAGGTATTTTTTGTTACTTCGTAATTTGTTAAATTCGCAATAATTCACTAACAAAATCATATATGAAATAAAGGGTCTTTAAATAGAAGGTTTCATTTTGATATTAAAAAGAATGAGTATTTTAAAAGGAAATCATCAAATGTTTATTTCATTGAAAAAAATGGGGAGGGGGTTTGAGATTAATAAAAATGTCCGAAAGCCAATTTCTGCGGGGGTTCCGAAAAAGTTATATCGGTCAAAAAGAGTTATACGTGTTAAGTTGTAAGTATAATATTGGGGAATTTGTCACGTTTGGGCATTTTTTGTTTGACAGAACTTGAGAAGAACTAGTCCGATTTTGCTGCAAAAATTTAGAAAAATTAAGAATTACAGTACCTTCAAAGTTTAATATAGGTACATCCACTTGGAAACAGAAGTTTAGTAACTGTCATTAAAAACAATAGAAAAAAACAATTTTTTTGTTGGCACGAAAAAACCATAAAAATAGAAAAAAAATCAAAAATTTTGGTTCCTTTTAATTTTTTTAAAGGTAGCATCCTGTCAAAGAAAACGATGCCAGTTTGCAAAAAGTCTATGGATAAATATATATAAATTATGACCCATATTGTAAAAATAGGGAAATTCGGAAAAAAAATTCATATTTTTTATTTTGTCTAATTTGTTTGTGAGGTACCAAAAGGGGCAATAACGGCCATTTTTAATATACAATGGGTACTATAAAACAAGTAAGGAATTTCAGTCGGTTAAACCGACTAAGGTATACCCTCACTTTGTGAGTAATGTAATATGGAATATTATAGAATTAATCTATAAATTTGTGTGGGAGGTACCAGATGGGGTTTGTCAAAGTCATTTATACTGTGTCGAATGATAAACGCTATTAAAGAATCAATATTTCACTAAATTTTAACCCTTTGTGAAGGAGGTACTAGAAGGAGTTGACCAATATGGCCCATCTTTGAACTTCTCTGAGGTAGAAAAAAATATTATCTCATACCAAATTTAAAGTCAATCCACTACTACTTTCGTGAGCTATCGTGCGTTCCAGCCAGACAGACAGACTTACAATAGCCCAAAAATGGTCACTCCTTCACAAAATGTTGATCATTTGTAGGGGAGGTACTCGAAGGAGTGGGTCATCTTTGCCCGTTGCCTGAGATAAAAAAATATTGACACAATTCTCGTTTACGAAGACTGCATTTTCTTTTGGCCGGAAAAAAATTTGTTTACGCAAAATAAGTTTCTGTCACAACAATCGAATTTTCAGTTTATACAAACGAGTATTGTAGTGATCTAAAATTTCGTTTCGCAGAATCGAATTCTTTTCTTTGCGTGCACCACATTTGAAGCCAATCGGTTAATCCTGTTGAAAGTTATCGTGGGCACCAACCAGACATACAGACGGACATTGCTCAAATAACTTCAAATCTCCCAAAACGTATTTCCGCCAAATATTGTAACTCTTAATTATTCTAAATTTGTTGCAGCAAAATCGGGATAGTCTTTCTCAATTAATGTCAAACGAAAGACCCCTAAACGCGACAAATTCCCTTATATGTTACTTACTAACTTTAAATCGATATATCGCGAAAATTGAAACTCGAAGATTGCATTTGAAATTCAAAAAATATCAATTGAAATTCGGATATTCCATTTGAAATTCGAAAAAGGTCAATTGAAATTCGAAGATTTCATTTGAAATTCGAAAAACATCAATTGAAATTCGAAACTCATTACTTGATATTCGAAGAACATCAATTGAAATTCGTAAAAAATCAATTGAAATTCGAAACACATCATTTCAAATTCGAAACACATCATTTGAAATTCGTAAAATTGCAATTGAAATTCGGAATACGACAATTGAAATTCGATTTTTCCATTTGAAATTCGTAATACACCAATTGAAATTCGGAAAACATCAATTGAAATTCGAAATTCATCAGTTGAAATTCGAAAAATGTAAACAAACTCAATGCGGTATATTAGATGGGGTAGCATTTAAGT
Source organism: Eudasyphora cyanicolor (assembly GCA_963930755.1). Lineage (NCBI taxonomy): Eukaryota > Metazoa > Arthropoda > Insecta > Diptera > Muscidae > Eudasyphora > Eudasyphora cyanicolor. The sequence goes on along the minus strand of OZ005736.1, from coordinate 166,523,639 downwards.
GATACAATTTGTCTGTGTTAAACCTTTAATATTAAAATATTTAAATATGTTTTGTTTCAACTAATTTCGAATAAATATTCATAAAAGATAAGATCATCTATATGTTTTCTGTTCGTCACATTATATGTTAAGATTTAGTCAGCAAATGTGTTTAAATAAATTCTACCCGATCTAATGTACAGATTTGTTTACATTTTCGAATATCAATTGATATATTTCGAATATCACCTGATGTTTTTAGAATTATAATTGGTGTATTACGAATTTCAAATGAAAAAATTCGAATTTCAATTGATGTATTTCGAATTTCAATTGATGTTTTTCGAATTTCAATTGATGTGTTTCGAAATTTCAATTGATGTTTTTCGAATTTCAATTGATGTAATTCAATTGATGTATTTCGAATTTCAATTGATTTTTTTCGAATTTCAAATGGAATCTTCGAATTTCAATTGACCTTTTTCGAATTTCAAATGGAATCTTCGAAATGCAATTGATCTTATTCGAAATTTAATTGCTTTTTTTCGAATTACAGTTGAAAATGGTGTAGACGTGCGAAACATCTAGACACGTATATCTTTTTTTTACCGATATAACTTTTCCCGGTAGTGAGAACCCCCGCCGATCACAGATCCCTACCATTTGTAGCCACGGCTACGCTTGCAGGACAATATTAAAAATGATTCGGAATAAAGGGTGGTTAAATTGTAAGGGCCGATGTTGAATGTGAACCACACCTAAACGTCAAGTTTTTTTCTGCACTTCATTTGACATTTCTTAATTTCAGACTAACTCAATTTGAACCATGGAAAGATACACAATCGAGCAACGCGTTAAAGTTTTTTAAGTCTTTTACGAATATGGGCGTTAAAATCAAAATGCATTTCGTGCACATCGTGATGTTGTTTTGATTAGCATAATCGACCAAATGTGTCCACAATCGTGAGAATTGTGCTCAAATTTCAGCCAACCTGGTCTGTAGGAGATGTGAAAACACGTGTGCATGCTCGTCCAGTTCGTTTGGTGCGGCTTATGAGCTGGCGACGTCATCGGGCCATACTTCTTCAAAATGAGGCCGGTCAGGCAGTTACTGTGAATGGTGTTCGCAAACATGAGATGATAACGAACTGGAAGATATGGATTTTGACAATATGTGGCTTCAACAGGACGGAGCCACTTGCCAAACAGCTAACGAAACAATGGCTCTTTCGCGCAACAAATTCAATGGCCGTGTTATCTCACGTCGTGGCGATGTCAATTGGCCGCCAGGATCATGTGATTTGACACCGTTTGACTTCTTTCTTTGGGGTTATTTGAAAGAAAAGGTGTACGTCGATAAGCCAGCAACAGTTCAAGAGCTAAGGGATAAGATAATTCGGCACATTAACGGCATAGAACCTCAATTATGCCTCAGCTTCAACGAAAATTTGGACCATCCGATGGAGGTGTGCCGCCGAAGTCGTGGCGGCCTTTTGGCCGATATTTTGTTCCATACATAATTGAACCATACCAATATTATCATAGAAAAATAAATTTGTAAATAATAAATTTGTTTTATTCAAAATCAACATCGGCCCATTAAATTTAACTACCCGTTTAGTATAATAATGGTTTCTCCACACATTTGTTGGCAAATAATGGTATAGGGTATTATACAGTCGGCTCTGTTCGTCTTTAGTCTTTCCTTACTGTTTTTTTCCAAAGAAATCCTATTTATAACCAAATACTATTTTGGAATATTTTATAAATCATACAAGAATTTAATTTTCAAACACAAATTCCGTTATTTGCCCACCATTTCCGTTTTCTCCACTTAAATCACCCTTTTCGTTTAAATGTCTCAACCAGTTTTCTAACTGTTCAGATGGATATTTTGCCTGGGGGATCTAATTTTTCTTAAAGAAACATTTTTCCGCATCGTCTCAGAATTAGTAACAATTTCATTAAGCCCTCCCCGCCTGCCGACCTTTCGAAATATGTCTATGTTGTCGATATATTGCCTTCAGTCATCAGCCATGATATACTCCCAAAAATGTCTACATAACACCAAATCGACATTCAGCTTCTATGAAATCAATCACCACAAGCAGAGCGGCGGAATGTAAAGAGATGGAGAGATAGAGAAGAAAAGAACACCGAAAAAATCTGTATTATTTATGATACCATTGAAATAAATCATTTAAAATAACAACATTATTACGTTGTCAAAATGTATCTTTTAGGTTACAGAGCAACAGCCAACACCAACAATGTTAAATCCGAAAGAGATTAAAATGTAAAAAAAAAATTAAGTAAAAACAAACCGGCAAAATTATCCAACTTCTCTCACATACTCGTCGAACGTACGGTTCACACATGAAACCCAACGAAACCAGATTGGAGCCGCCGTCGTCATTACTGAATTTGGATCTCATGTATTGGTTGCCATAGCCGAAACGAGATGTTAGGAGAAACATGATTAATTATCAAGAACGTTGATTATTTTAAAATTGAAAATCAGTGGGCGTTGATGTTGTTGATCTGCGCATGTCTGCCAGCCAGCCTGACTGTGTGCTGCGTGCGTGTTTGACTCCATCTTTCTCAGTCATCAGTTGTAGCCATACGCAATTTCCAATATCATGATCATTTACGCGCTTAGTTTTAGTTCAACTTAAACTTGACATTAAACCATGAATGTTTTAAGCGTCAAACGCTAACGCTAACGCACAAACGAAAGTCTTTGTTTAGGGCGGCATGAGTTCACTTTGTTCCGTTAACGAATTTTATTCAGATGGTTGGCATAATACACATTTCGTTTGCTATTGTTTCGCTTGGTATGGCCGAATGTAAACACCAGCTGTCCCAAATCAATATTTAAAGAAAATGCTACGTCTTGTTTAAATAATCCTTGGGGACGCTGTTTACTCATAAACATACCAGCAAACATTCGCACTTGTTTGAACAAACCACGTACCCACCCACCCCCATTTGCACGTGCAACATCGAACATTAAATGTGTCAAATGTCAAATATTTAATTGTGGAAAACATGATTTGCAAACAAAAAAATAGAGAAACGCTGTGGGAAAATCTTTCCAGCATGGAGGTGGTCGTGCGATTGAATAGACATTTTCTTTTATCCTAAAATGATTTTGCAAAATAGAAAAGGAGGGTGGTTCGCGGACATCCTGTGGTTTTATTTATAGTCGGGAAAACTATATAGCATGGGAAATGGCAATGTCTTATTATAAAGGCAATATATTGATTAATTGATTTATTACAAAACTGTGCAAAGAAGTAAATAAATAAAATTTGTAATAAATAAATCATATGTAATTAATGAACTAATTAATAACTAAGCAAAATACAAAAATTAGTAAAAAGACAACAAATATAAATAACCACATCTAAATAAATTAATAAGTGTCGTTCTGTGTGAGGAAAAAAGAGATATAATTCCGACGTTTCCAAACCAGACAATCGATTGCGACAAAACTAGGCACACTTGTGGATGAGATTATGTAGAATATAATTTTTAAATTGATGTAGTCTATACTACATATACAGGGTTCGGACTACAGGGCCTCAATATGGGCCACCTAGAGCATGAAACAGTTGTAAATGCGTGTAAATATTGTTTTTCTATTCCCAAAATAAATTTGAAAACCTGCAAAACTAAAAGCCGGGCTTCAAATTCCTTTCGTAACTTGCAACGCCTAACCACATACATAAATAAAAATTAAAATAATTTTAATATTCTAGCTATCCGGTTGGTTTGAAATGCATGTTAAAAAAAGTGTGTGACAATTTTTAACCGAAGATATTAATTAACTCAAATGATTTTTTTAAGATCATACGAGGCCGAGTCAATTAGTCCGTGACTTTTCAAACGAAACACAAATTTTTGGATAACAAATCATTTTATTTTTCAACGTAGTTTTCTTTCAGCTCTATATGGGGAATTCCATGAAAAATCGTCGGTTTCAAAAAAAATTTCGGTTTTCATTTTTTTCCATTTTTTTATATTTTTTAGTACGCCTGAAGAAACGTTTTGTGGAATTTTTTGAGATTTTTCCGATAACTCGTTCAGAAGTTATCGATATTTAAAAAATCGTTAAGATATCACTGTGTGTATCGTGTTTTTGGCCATAATTTCTTGAGTTATGGTCCGATTTAAAAATTTTTAAGTTCTAAGATTTAAATGTAATTTTTAAATTGTACTCTACGATTTTTTCGAATTTTTTATATAATTAATTATTTCTCTAACATATACGCTTTGGAAAAATTGCAACATTTCGAAAAAAAATATTTTCAAATCGGCCATAACTTAAGAAGTTGTGATCAAAATCCCGACACAAAGAGTGATATCTTAACGATTTTTTTTAAATATCATTAACTTCTGAACGAGTTATCGGAAAAAATCTCAAAATATTAAAAAATGGGAAAAATCAAAACCATTTTTTTAAACCGTCGATTTGTCATGGAATTCCCATATAATTTGTCCAGCGTTTTTCTAATTTGTTTTTTCCTGCCAAAAAATAAGATCTGTCGAGGTTATTAAAAAATTCATTTCTTTGTGAGATGATTTCATCCTTAGAGTTAAATCTCTTTTCGCCGAGGCATTTTTCCAGATTCGGAAACAAAAAATAGTCACTCGGGCTAAATCCGGGGAATGGGGCGGATGAGGGAGCAATTCTTAGCTTAATTCATGGATTTTTGCCAGGAAAACTGCCACTACGTAGGCGTTCCCAGAATAAGCCAACCTAATAAAGAAAACAACAAATTTGGGACAAATTGTCTTTATTTCTCAACATACGGGCCTGTTCTGAAATCACCCGATTTGATATCATGGTGGTTTAGTATTATCACCGATTCTAAAATCACTTTTGTAGAGTTCGGAAATCGTCCGATTTTGATATAGTTGATTTAAATTGATTGTTGTTTACTTTAAACCATAAATCGTACTATTTCCGAACACCAATAATGATTTTAAAATCGATGGTGTTTTGAAATCACCGTGATATCACATCGCGTGATTAAAGAACAGGCCCGATAGTCTACTTTTAGCTCGATGCACTTTTTCCAGCGATTTAAAAATATCCCTGTTTCTAGGAAGAACTGTCTAGTTCCTGAAAAAAAACAGCTGGCAAATATTTTTCCGTCGAGCCATTTCTTTAAGTTTGGAAACAAAAAATAATCTAGGAAGCTAAAGTTGGCGAATAAGGTGCGTGCTAAAGCAATTCGAACTTCAATTCATTGATTTCGGCCATCGCAATAGTGGATGTGTGAACTGATGCATTTTCTTATTGTGGGCAAACGCGGCACCCATCTTGCGCACAGCTCGTACGACCCCGTTTAATATCTGCCACCCTAGACCTTTCAAATGAAAGTATTGTATTACATATCGGTGACCAATTTTGTTCATGTTTACAAATTCACAGAGATCGTTTACTTTTGAGTACTCAAAAAAACTAAACAACGTGGCACCTTGAAACATAAAACATACGTTTTAGAAGGTTTCCACTTTTCACGTATTTTTTTAACTACTACTGCCATCTATATGTCAGTTGGGCCAATTTTGGGACCGCCCTCGACCCAATAAGTTGGCATAACATTCACCGTTGATTGTTTTACCCAAGGTGGATTACACCGTGTGCATCCCAAAAAAAATTGGTCGCCATGGCACGTTATTGGCTGCCTAGTCCTAGGCCTTCTTCGGCGCCGATTCACCCCAAGAAACTCAACGTTTTGACTGTTGTTTGATCTCTGGTGTGTTATGTGAAGGTGGCAGCCAACTTTGCCAGCTTACATAGCCCAATATAGATTCCTAGTGATACCACGGCCTCATATGCCCCTCATCGCAAAACAACCTTTTTGATAAACAAAATTATCAATAGCACGTATATCCATCTATCAGACTTCCTAGAAAGAAAATAAACTGCTCAATGCTCTCCACTTCTTCCTCATCAACACAGCTCCTACAGAAGCCAAAGCTTGCATGTGGACAGTGCCGCTACAATATATGCAAATTCTTCGAGAATTTGTAATGTCGTCCCTTTCCCCGACATACCCCTATGCCCAGGAAACTATATTAGGTGTATGTTAAACTGCACAGCAATCTCGTTAAGAGATCTGCGGCCGTAGAGAGCTGTTTGCGAACTTAGGGATGTGACTTCCAGAGAATTTGGGGCAGCCAGACCGAGTAATGCCAACGCCAGTGTTGGTCACTACGTTGCGATTCAGCAACTTGACGACTTTCCTATATGCCCTGGTATTCAAGTCACAAGCAGTTTACTTTTTGTACAAAATGGTGCCTTTGTACCAAAAGGGGGCGGTACCACCATGCCAATTTTTCTCAAGGTGATAGCGGCAGATAACATATTACTATATGTGGAATTAGAGAGGACTCGGATATAAGTTATTAGAGAGTTATTTATATTTATATATTTTATCCCTTTGTGAGGGAGATACTATAAGGAGTGGAGCAATATGGCCCCTTAGCATGAGGTAGAAAATAATATTATCATATACCAAATATGAAGTCAATCCGTTACCCCTGGTGTTTTAGATCAGTCCTTCGATGTGTTACACTTTTGGTCCGTAATGTACTCCCCCACTGAAGTGAGGGGGTAATGATAAGGCTTTTAAAATGTAAGCTTTGCTTAGAAAATGTGGCCGCGATTTCGAATGTATTTAAAAAATTGTGTAATTTGAAGAAGCTCTAATCACAATACCATTCTTTTTTCGAAAACATTCCCCGCAACATTGTTAAAAATTTAAGTTGTAATGGTTGGATAGACAGATCTGTTTCGGGAGCCACCAAACTCCCATTGTCAATATCCTTATTATAACGATTACTTCATTCGATGATTAGAATATATACGCACAGCTCAAGTAAATTAAACGAGAACTGTTTGCTAAAAGCGTATAACTCCAAAAAAGACAATCAGTAATCATCATCCCTCATACAAGCAGCAACTTTCACTCTCGTGAGTCTTTACAATGTAGAGTTCACGCAAATGTTTTGCTGCAATTGACTATGCAACAACAACGTATTTGTTTCTTTGTGATGTATGTAAATTAATTGGAATATGGAAGTTTTGATGTAATGTCGAAAATCGGTTCAATAAACCTCTACTTATTAGTCTTAGTTGTGAAAAAGAATTTATTGTGAATGACAATGTGCCCGCTGTGTTCTCTTTAAAAAGACGGTAGACTTTTTAAAAATCCGTTCAAGAGCTATTGTAAATTCCGTAAAAACCAAAGACGCATTTTTTAATTTTAAATCCCCATAAAATGTTTGAATTCTGACTCTATTGTTTTACTTAGTAGTTACTTTCTTAATTTTCATGGTTGCATAAAATAATTTTGTTGACTCAGTAAATAAACTTTGGCGGCTGAGTTTCAGCCGATGCGATCCGCTAAAATCGGCGGCGGCGCCGGCTGGAAAAAAATGGCAGGCGTGACGCCGATTTGCGTCACGTCGGCTTCATGGCCTGATCGTGCGACTATTTTCAGGAGTGTTTGACGATGTTTAGCCGCAATATGGTCGAGTTTTTACGCCGTGCACGAAACGTGAATATATCACAACACACCAGAGACAAAACAGCAGTCAAAGTGATTGGTTTTTCGGGGTGTATCAGCGCCAAAGAAGGCCAAGGGGGTTGTCGCCAATAAAGTCATGGCATGATGGAATGACTCCAAATACTGCATTCACATGTAGACATACCTTCTATATGGAGGCTGGGCCGTAGCTTCGAATATATATCAGGTGGCGCAAAAGTAATCTCATAATGTAAATTGTCTACCATATTATTAGAAATGAGAAAAATAGTTCTGTTTTCACGAAAAGCTTAAACGTAAAATTTATTACATTAAATTGAAAAAAATAGTTAAATGACCAACTCTTGAGTTGATGCACATTTGTGCTGACGACGAAGCCCATTTCCAATTAAGCGGTGATGTTAACAAAGAAAATCATAAACTCGGGAGGTGCTCATTTGACCGATATAATTATATAATTTTTGCAACTTAATGTAATAAATTGTACATCTTCAAATAAACTTTTGTTGAAGGCACATCTCATTTTATCGTTTCTAACAAAATGGTATTCAATCCAGATTATGACATTACTTTTGCGACACCTGTAAATATTACCATCTCTTCCCATCTTTAAACCGTCATACTGATGTCCTTCCATGAGACATTGAGGCTTAAGGAACAGATATTTTTTTCGAACATAACATGTTCTACATTTAAGAAGTATCCAGTTGGAGGCCTTAATGGCTATATATTTACGTGCGACACTTCTTCATCAATAAAGGTTTTTACAATAGACAAGGTCAATACTCCTCAATGAGTATGACATCAGATCTCTAATATCTGATTCTTCAAATTTTTCAAAAATTACTTCATTTCCTGCATACCACAAAATTTAACAACTAGGTAAATTTATAAAAACATTTTATCATAACAACTACTCGTATTTATAAAGTCTTTTAAAAATAATTGACTTACCTCGTTTTAAAATTACAAATACTAATATCTCATGGAAACTGTGTGCGTGATCTAGAATATAAAAAATAATCTAGCCAATTATGTCAGTTGATGTCGATATACCGGCTGACGTTATCAGCCTGCAACAAAGCAGAATGATGGACATTTAGTATATAATTTGAAAAAATCAACGGGGGTTCAAATACGCTCTAAACCTGGAGGTTTAACACGGAGGTGTTATGTGAGAACACAACCTTTACCCACCTCGGCGCACAGTAGGTTGCCTGACATAACCATTAATTCTGAATCACAGGAACACATTAATGATGTCAACCAACTTCAAGTCTAACAGCCACAAACCAAAGCAAATCAAACTGACACAAACAATTAAATTGGTGACTGAAATCCGAGTTTTTGTTTTTATTGGAAAATACACCCACATTGCTCTTTGGAGCAAAATAATACATAGTAACTTTTTTTGAAGAGTTTCGATGGTTTGGAGGAGGTTGAGGCGGATTAGTAGTGGTAGTCTTCATCGAGAAAGCGGAGCAAATCGGATATGTTATTTTTTCCATTATTTTTTTTTCTCCAAAATGACACAGAGAACAAGAACGTAGTTAAGTGTTCGTATTAAATCACGCATTAAAAAGCCCAAAAACAAAAACACAAAGACGGGTGTTTTGATTAAATTACCCGCCAAACAATTCACGACAACAAAAAGAAACAAACAAAACGTCAACGATGAAAAAACATTAAACGCGTATAAAGAACAAGAAGTCAAGCATCCCATAAGTAATCAGGCACTCGAAATAAATGGAATGGGAATGTGAAGGGACCGGCTGGAGGAGCTCTCGTTACAGAAGCTCGTGGGCTGATTTTCGCTTGAGGTCTCTTTCATCATTTCAATTTGTCAGAAATGTGAAGACACTCCACAAACAGTGAGTGAGTGAAACATTCAAGAAGGATTGAAGGAAATTACTCGATATTTACGAAAAAGAGGAAGAAAAAGGAGAACAAAATTGCGGAAAGAAAAATAAACAATCTCAACCACCTTCCAGAAGAACATCAGGCCATGACGCTGTAATCGGATGCTGTACAACTCCCTTTCTATGATGGAACAGTGTGAATTTACACATAATTTAAAGAAAGAATTATAATTAGGTAATATGATTTACTGTATCCCGTTTATTGTGGAAAATTGCACAGAGTTCAAATTCAAAAGTTAAATACAAAAGCACATTTTCCCCCAATTTCACAACCTCCGGTTAGAGCTAACTCACAGTTAAAAAATAAAAATTTCATACAATTTGACATCTACATATAACTGTAGGTTAGCTCTAACTGTAGGATAACCGAAGATTGTGGAATTGGCCGTTAGTAGATTTGTTAACAAAACAAGTCGTATACCAAAAGAGGTTTAATATATATTTACTTATTTATATGAATTACAATACAAAGTAAATATGTATTCTAATTTTACGGTTACAAGGGAAACAGACCAGAGCCTCAGGTGGGAATCGGAAGTCCCTATAAACCCGGTTATGACCTTAGTTATAGCCTGGTCATTGGGAGTGTCGCATCGATGAGTTTCATGGTGGCTGTGATTTAAACCCTAATCACGGGTACAACACTTGTTCCATGTAATGATATCAGGGTGCTATGACCCTTAAAATAGCAGAGGTGTACGCCCATACTGATACGTTTCGAATTGGTACTTGCGGAATGCACCTCGGCAGAAATATACAGCGTTTATATGTAAATACCTCAAAATGGTATGCTTAGGAACATTGAAGGACAAAAAATGATGAATATATATAGCGTGATCCATTTCGAGGTTCCCTACTTTTTTAAAGAAAAAAACACAGAAAATTCAACTTGAATGTGAAATGTTTATTATCATTTGAAAGAACATTCTTTGGCATTTATTTTTTGAAGATTATGTCTATCAAATGTTGGCCGCGGCTACGTCTCAGATGGTCCATACGTTGAGTCCAATTTTCGATGACTCGTTCGAGCATTTCGACTGGTAACTGGCGAATGACACGTGTGATGTTTTGCTCCAAGGCCTGAATCGAAGCTGTTTTGTCCGCATAAACTTTAGACTTTACATATCCCCACAGGAAAAAGTCTAACGGTGTGATATCACACGATCTTGGTAGCCAATCGACCGGCCCAAAACGTGAAATTATCTGCTCACCGAAGTGTTCTCTCAATAAATCCATTGATTGATGCGATGTGTGGGAAGTGGCGCCGTCTTGTTGAAACCAAATGTCGCCGAGATTACGAGCTTCAATTTCAGGCATCAAATAGTCGGTTATCATGGCACGATAACCGTCGCAATTGACGGTTACGTTCTCACGGGCACCATTTTTGAAGAAATAGGGACCGATGATTCCAGTACGTCGGATCGGGAATCGGTCAATGGCAAAAATATAGCTCTTAACGAGAGCTGAAATATTGCTCATGGGTGTCAAGGTCGTGGGTCGACTGGAAAGTGTTTTTTGGGATTTAAAAGAAAATGGACTTAGCGCAATTGGCGAACGATTATTTTGATAATAAAACTGAATAATTTGTAAACGTTGTTCAGGCGTAAGTCATTCCATGATGAAATGCCAACCAATACTTAAAAAAATAACATGACAGCATGACACGACTCACACGTGATTTGTCAAAAAAAGGCAATTGAAAAAAGTATATCTACTTAGATCACCCTTTATGAAAGGGTATTACAATGGATCAACCATACCCATATGACCTAACCTTAACGAACTCTGCGGCTACATCATCCATATCACAGCCGCCCCAGAGCTGTCCTTATTTCAGGCGACAGTCCGTCTCCTTCTAAGGCCGCAGATGCTATTGAAACTTCACTGGCGTGAATATCGGTGAATCTTATTATATACCGTTTAATCTCTCACACAGACTAATGCCAGGGCTTCCAGTATCCAGATAATTTGTTATTGGCATTATATTAGGTTTAGATTATGTTGGCAGGCGGTGTTTCCAGCCGACATAGACCAATTGAGGTCTGTAGATCTACCACAGGCCCAGTTGCCCCTTCATTGAAAAAAACCTTTTTGATGCACACAGTTATCAATAATACGAACATACAGGGTGGCTGATATGTAATGCAACAAAGTAAAGCGCTATATATTTTTATTTTTTTTTACTCTCAAAAATGCCCCAGGCGCAAAAGACCAACGGATTGAGATCCGGAGATCTTGGTGGCCATTGTGCGGTAGAAATGAAGCGAGGAACCTCCTTGTTAAGCCATTCTTGGTTGACGCGTGCTGAGTGCGATGGTGCTGAGACCTGTTGGAATGTCCATGGTCTGCGGCCGAAATGTTTGTCTGCCCAGGGCTTCAATACTGTCTTTAGGACATTTTCCCGATAATATTCGGCATTTATTTTGACCCCATGGTCGATGAATACGAGCGGGGAGCGACCATCGGCCGTTACGGCGGCCCACACCATTACCATCGGCGGCGGTTGAGTTCTGGTGGCCAATCGAAGGTGTAAATTTTTAGCTGACCTCTTTGGCAAGTAAACCCGATCATTTTGTTTGTTCACAAACTGCTCAATTTGGAATGGCTTCTCATCGGAGAAAACCAAATTCGGTAACTGGCCACTTTCGTGCAAGCAAAGCAACTCCTTGGCTCTTTCCAGTCTAACTTTTTTTGTGCATTGGTGAGCTCTTGCACTTTTTGGAACTTCAATGGCTTTAGTCCAAGCTCATTTTTTAATATGTGTTGTATCCGTTCTCGCGATATGTTCAGCTCACGAGCAATTTTTCTACCACTGCGGCGTGGATTTCGATCAAATCTGGCCTTCACTTTTCGGATCATTTCTGGTGTTGTTACCGTTTTTTTTCGTCCACTTTTTGGACGCGATGCAACACTGCCAGTATCACGGTAACGAGCAATGGTATGAGCTCTAACGATAGCCACTTGTGTTTTTCCACCCAAATATAAAGCAATCACACTATCACGCTTGAATTCCATCACGAATAACTTTTTTCTGAATGCAACAGATCAAAATGCTTTTGTAAGCTTGCAAACAATAAAATGAACTGTCACTGAAATAAATCTGTCAGCAATCAGACTAGCGGTTTAGAAATGATAGCAACCTGAAGTTGGTTGCAATACATATCAGCCACCCTGTAGGTACCGTCAAGATCTGGTAGACTTCCTAGGAAGTCCAACCACAGTATATCCAGACGTCATTTACTCAAAGCGGGACAGTAACAAAGCAGGTTCTCAATGTTCTCCACTTCCTCCTCATCAGCAAAGCTTCTGCAGAAGTCATTGGACTCAATTCCCAACCTGCTGGCATGTTTTCCGAACAAACAGTCAGTCCCGTCAGAGCTGACACTAACGTAGACAGTTTTTTTCCCCTCTAGTCTTAGGAGATATTTTGACCTACTTATGTATATAGTATGTTGGCCAGATTTGTCTAACTACCCTACAGGTGTCGATTTCGGTCCATCTCTCATTGGACTGCCAGATTGACTCCTGCCTAGGCCAAAGCTGGCATGTGGACAGTAGCGAACCAATATTCAAATTCTTAGATAACTTGTAATTGTTTGTAAATTTAGGGATGTAACTTCCAAAGATTTATGAGGTTATATCCATAAAGACTAAGTTTTTCACAGTGTTTATGTTTAAGTTTCGAATTATCAGTATACATATAGGTTCTTTACAGTGCAAACCGAATATGTTTAAATTTAAGTTTCGAATTATCAGTATATAGGTAGAGATAGTTTATATTTTCTGGTATTCCGCCATACTATTCCTTTCAGGCAGGTATCTTAATGGAAAAGTTATTTTCGAAGATGTACTCCGCTGCTATACATATAGACCAATCGGTCGGTTACCAAAGCGCTACTATGTGATATCCGCTCTGGTTAAAACATCTATAGCTCTGGTTGTAACTTCTGCCGCTCTGGTAGCAACTTCTCTAGTTATAATATCAATGGGCAGTAGATGGAGTAGGACCGCTTATGCTTAGACAAGCAGTTCTCTGAACCTTCATTAATTGTTTGGTGATGGATCGTTTATCAGTTGCCGCCCACCACACCACAATACTGTACAGTAGTATTGGGCGAAGTATTGCTATGTACATACATATATCCGATGGACGATTTTAGGAGGGAGGCCACAACGCGAACCTACCGCTTCCCTACATGAATATAGGGCGACGTTGGCCTTCCTTACACGTTCAAATAAATTATATCTGAGGTCAATTTCCTATCTAGGATAATACCTATCGTTTTTGCATTATCAGAAAAGAGGGTCCCCATGTGAAACCTTATACTTCCTAGTAAAGAGAACCAATTCTATCTTTTTGAGTATAAGATATATATTCGTATATTAGAAAATATTAATTTACTACGATTTTTCCACGTGATTAGCTTGCCAAGAAAATTTAAATTTGTTAAGGGTTTGATCCACTGTAAAGCACTTGAATGCTTTTATGCCGAATGTTATTTTGAATTTGAATCAAGTGCCCACAACAAAACCCCGGCTGCTTACTCCCTCCTCATAAATTTGATCAGTACGAGACTGTGGTTATGGTGATGGCGGTGGCGATGGCATGGCTGGGGCTACACTCGTGGGGTACTTAAGAGTCATTTAAGAAAATTAAGAAAAATACAAACAAATAAATAAATAAATTCATATCAATGTTTGCTTTGTCGCTGGCCGGCCTCTAAATCAGAGTATTAGTCTTTTTGTAGTTAATGTCATTGGAGTGAAGAAGATATGTTCTGTGGACATTTGTTTATTTATTATGACATAGAATGACCATTGAGAGATAAATATGAGGAGGCTAATGAATTTCCTGGGGGAGGGGTATAATTCTGTTTAGAGTTTCCACAGAGTCCACGAATAGATTGTAAATAAGCACTTTATGACAGCTACTACTGCTCATGGTATTTATTGGACAGATATTTTACAGTCGTATTGATTTTTTGTAGGAGATGTCATGTATTTTTTAACAAAATCTACAAAATTAAAATCTCTAATCAATCTGGATCATATTTCATTTGTATGAGGAGTGTAGTTTGGAAATTTGCATTGCTAATTTGTGAAGGTGAATGTATTTTGAAATGGGTCGTCGAACGAATGACTACTATACTAAACGACATCCGAGACATTATTTTAATTGTTATCACTGGTTTATAATACAAAAATACAAAAATCACCAGGTACAAACTCCACCTTATTTTATAACTCTGTAAACAGTATAAAAACATTAAAAAAAGTTGAGAAATCGTATCATATATCAAACGATATGACTTTTATTAATCGGTCGAAATGTTCACACCTTTTCTGTTGCCGGAATCAAAATGACTTCAAATTAATCAAAACACACTCTAAAACTGAAAGTTGAAATCATTACATTAATAATATTTTATCATATGTATGTAAGCTTTCTTAATATGATTTTAATTATTTTAACTCAAATATTCAAAATAAAATTTCCAATTGAAATTGCCTATTATAGGGCATTCAAGCCCGAGAGATGTCACAATATAAAATCTTATTATACATAATTATGGTCTATAATGACAATTAAACTTTGTTTGAAAATGACAATATTTCTTCCAAAATACGGCCGTTAAACACACAAACGACTGAATGAATGGTTGGACGGACACAAACAATAAACAAATACTAAAGAAAATGTAATAATTGTCAGCAACAACACAAAATAATTGTCAATTAAAAATTTTCGAATTTATGGAGAACAAGTGAGTGGTAGGAGGAACATTACCCAAGTGAACGAGGGTGGTTTCGGAATGCATTTTTAAAATTCTTACATACGACATGTATTTCGGAAAATTACAAACTTAATTTTCAACACATAATAACGCTAAATATTCAACACAGTTTTTAGGGTGTCCAAAACCGGGACCGGTTATCCGGTTAACCGGTTTTGCAACCCGTAACCGGTTTCTTAAAAAATGTAATTTTCGGTTAACCGAAAAAGCCGGTTTTTCATGTCGGTTAACCGGTTTTTTATTTATTGTTTAAAACAAAAATTAAAGTATTGATCTATTTTGTCTACTTGTTGTGGATACCATTTATTAGAGCCCGACCGAACCTTCGGCTTCGGCTACGGCTTCGGCCAAAATGGGATAATCGGCCAAAGTTCGGCATTCGGCCACAAAATCAGCCGAATTTGGGCGAAGGCCGAATATTTGTTCAAAAATTACAAAAAAATAGAAATATATGTCTTTTTAATGAAAATTCTATGATGTAAATCTTCATAAGAGCAGCGAAGTATACGGAAGTGATAAATACTACAAAAATAATTGGAGAAAGGACATCAAAGGAAGGAAGGAAGGACACAGAAAAATATGACTCTGTGGCCGAATGCATTCCTGTACTAGTTGTAAGAATAGATAATAAGGAGTCATTGTGTCCAAGAATTAATAATATTTTTTAATACTGTAACTCGAGACGTTTAAAAAATTTGGAAATGGTGGCAGAAAAGTACTTGTACCCAAGTGTGCTAGAGATCAGTTTTTTATGCTGCGGAGCACCTGTATTCAAAATATAGAAATGGTATACAAGGTATCAATGAGCATTTTGATGAGGAGGTTCCTTCCTCAAAACAAGAAAATTTATATACAATTTTATGCGGCCAAATGCGGCCTTTTTTCTTAGTTTCATCACTGAAATACTGCAATAAGTTTAATAGTACACGTCGTTGAGTATTTTCCTTTCGTTCCTTTTTGAACATAATCAATAAAAATTATCCCACCAGCTTTCCAAAAAGCAGACGCCATGACCGTACCTGAGATGGAACTGGTATTTACCTTCTTTGGACATAATTCTCCCATTCCAGTCCACTGCTTTGATTGTTCCATTGTCTCAGATGTGAAGTGGTGGTCCCTTCCATCCATGGTTATGAATCGACGTAAAAATACGCCTTTATTGCAGTGAAACATCTTCAAACTATCTATTGAAAGGCGCACCCCAGTAGGTGAGTAGGTAGCGTGCTCGGCTATTAGTTTGGGGGGGCGTGGGTTCGATTCCCATCAGAGGGTCTTGTCTGTCACTGCAAAAATCTAGCTACATGGTCTTCGTAACCCGTCTTTCCCTGGACCGTAAAACTAGAATATAAATTTACTTTGTATTATATTTCAAATATATAACTATCAACATCTTCACGAGTCCTTTTTTGTTCCTTTGTGAGCAAGTGCGGTACTCATATGCGCACAGCTTATTCTTACATCTTAAAATTGTCGGTCAATATGCGATGTAAAACACTTTTTGAATTATGTTAATTTTCTTAACAGTTTTTGGCGTGGGCACCGCAATTGGTCGACCACTACGGTGATCGTCTTGGATGACGTGGCAGAAGCATTAATGAAAAATTCCTCTGCGTCCTCAGAGACTTCCAACAGTAGGCTTTGAACAAATTGGCTAGATGGACCAGAAGCAGCGTTTTGGGCTTTAACTCAAACAAGACAGAAGTGGTTATCTTTGCTTCGAAGAATAAGTTCCCACATGTAGACCCTCCGAGGATAAATGGAGCAGAACTGGTCATTTCTGAAAGTGCAAAATATCTAGGAGTAATTTCAGATAGGAAATTGTCATTCAGACTTAATGTACTCGTTGTTCTTATATCAGCTTGGAGACACTGAGTTGATGCTCAAGTCTATTTCTAATACAGATTTCGTTTCGGCATATATCCGATTATCGCGGGAACCTTATGTTGTTTCATCTACTCAATGTTGTCCGGTTGTAAATTGACATTCGTCTGTTAATTTCGGGGAATATATGTTATTTGAGTGTTACCGTTTCTATTCTCCACAAGAAGCGCTGCATATTCTATTAATAGGCGTCATGGTGGTAAATTCCATTTTTTTAGATAAATGATCGGATGTTTATTTCATAATAAAGAGGAAGGTATGACGTTAATAATGAAAAACAAAATCAGCCAAAGGGCCACCACGACCACGCTTACAGGACCATATCTTTTTCATGAAATTTTCCATAACCAAATCGCAAAGTGGCTGCCCTATGTTCTCGATAGCCTCACGAATTCTATCTTTGAGGTCTTGAACAGACGCTTGGCTGTTGGTGTAGACCTTATCTTTCACGTGGCCCCAAAAGAATAAGTCGCAAGGCGTTAAATCACAAAATCGCGGTGGCCAATTGTGATCACCTCTTCGAGAGATAACACGGTCGGAAACTTTTCCCGTAACAGAGCAATGGTTTCGTTGCTTGTGTTGCACGTAGCGCCGTCTTGTTGAAAGTAAACGTTGTCCAGATCAATACCATCCAACTCCGACCATAAAAAATCATTTATCATCTCTCGATAGCGCAAATCCATTCACCGTAACTGTTGATCCAACCTCATTTTCGAAAAAGTAAGGTCCAATGACCCCGCCGGACCATAAACCGCACCAAACAGTCACACGTTGAGGATGGAGAGGCTTCTCAACAATAACTCTTCGGTTTTCCGAGCCCCAGATGCGACAATTTTGCTTGTTGACGTAGCCACCGAGATGGAAATGGGCCTCATCAGTCAAGATGATTTTGTATCGTGTATTTGTTCGATCGTTTTTTTTAGTAGTGGCATAGTTTCTACTTGTCAAATGTCAAAGAATAAAAGCTTCAAAAGTGACAGCTACCGAAATACCGGGTGATTCAAATAACACCTCTTGTTGGAAAACCCTGTATATATTAATAGTTCCCCCAATACTATGTCATTGTGGTGTGGTGGACGGCAAGTGACAAACGATCAACTACCAAACAATCATCAGATGATCTGAGAACTGTCTGCCTATGCATAAGCGGAGGACTACAGCGACTGAGTCATCATCATTCATATGGTGGCGAGAGAAGTTGCCACCAGAGCGGCGTTACGACTAAACTGTCTATTAATGTGGAGGTATAAGAACTACGGTCACATGAGGACATCGCAATGTAGGGCTATGGTAACCGGAATGGGTTGGCAGACTACCAGGAAACAGAAACAATATCCACTTCTTGGTTCGAAGCTTGATGATAAGGTTGGTTTCGGATACACATTAAGGAACACAATCTAAGGGTAGTCGCCAAGTGGCTGAATCGAAACATAGTGACCAATACTGGCGTTGTCATTTTGTCGGATACTCAGGGTGCCATCAATTCTCTAGAGGCTACTTCCCTAAATCTACAAACAGCATGAGAAGGGCTGTTTTTATACTGCACACCAGGCTGAGCAATTTAACATACACCTCATAAACTGCCTATCAATGTGGAAGAACAAGAACTATGGTCACATGAGGATATCAAAGTGTAGTGCTATGGTAACCGACCGAGTGGACTATATACCAACTGTGTACACCTTCGAGAGAAATTACATCAATATGATTCCCGCCAGAGATGAATGGGTCGGCAGAATACCAGGTAATAGAAACCATCTCCACTTTTACACGGATGGTTCGAAGCTTGATGAAAAGGTTGGCTTCGGAGTACACTGTGAAGAACTAGTCTAGATATAGCTCACAGACTACCAGACACCTGCAGTGTCTATCAAGCCGAAATAATGGCAATATGGGAAGTCGCCAAGTGGCTGAGTCGCAACATAGTAACCAACACTGGCGTTGTCAATTACTCGGACAGCCAGGCTGCCATCAATTCTCTGGAGGCAACATCCCTAAATTCACAAACAGCCCTCGACTGCCGCAGATCTCTTAACGAGATGGCTGAGCAGTTTAATATACACCTCATATGGGTGCCTGGGCATATGGATATCCCGGGGAACTTCAAAGCCGATGAACTTGCTAGGAAAGGGACGACATTACAAATTCTCGAAGAATTTGCATATATTGGTGCGACACTATTTACGTGCAAGATTTGGCTTAGGCAAGAGCCAATCAGGCAGTCCAACGAAAAATGGGCAGAAATTGGCTCCTGCAGGGTAGCTAGAAAAATCTGGCCAAGGTATGACCTGAGAAGGTCAAAATATCTCCTCGCACTAGAGAGGAAACGATTGTCTACGTTAGTACAGGTTCTGAGGGGACACTGCTCGGCGAACACGCCAAAAGATTGGGTATTGACTCCAATGACGTCTGCCGAAGCTGTGGAGATGAGGAAGAAGTGGAGAGCATTGAGCACTTGCTTTGCGACTGTCCCGCTTTGAGTAAACGACGACTGGACATACTGGGGTCGGCCTTTTTAGGCAGCCTAACAGATCTTTCCAGTACTGATATTCGTACTATCCATAAATTTATATATCAAACAGGTTGGTTTCGATGAGGGGCATTTCAGCCCGTGGTAACACTAGGGACCTAAACTGGTCTATGTGAGCTTGTAAAAAAATACGGCTGCCACCCTAACCTAAACCTAAACCTACACCTCATATGGGTACCTAGGCATAGGGATATACCGGGGAACTGCAAAGCTGATGAACTTGCTAGGAGAGGGCCGACATTAAAATTTCTCGAAGAATTTGCATATACTAGTATGCCACTGTCCACATGCGAGCGTTGGCGTGGGCAAGAGACAATCAGTCAATCTAATGAAAAATAGACAGAAAAGAATAGCCAAGATACGAACTGATAAGATGAAAATGTCTCCACTTGAGAGGAAGATACCTTCAATGTCAGTTCTGACGGGACATTGCCTGATCGGTGAGGTATTGAGCCCAATGAAGAAGTGGAAAGCATTGAGCACCTGTTGTGCCACTGTCTCTCACTAAGTAAACCATGTCTGGATATACTGGGGTCGTTTGAAAGATCTTTCTGGTACCGATATTCATACTGTTGGTTTCGATGAGGGGCATCTGAGCCCGTGGTATCATTAAGAACCTACATTGTTCTATGTGAGCTGACAAAGCTGACTGCCATCCAAACCTAAACCTAATAAATAAAAAATAATATTCCTACAGGAACGGCGACATGTTCTGCAATATAAATTTCCTTTGCTGAACCTGAGAAGTACTTTCCTCAAACGAATTCTGATTATTAGCAAACTAAAATTCAGTTGCGGCAAATAAGCAATGTAACTGGCTGTCAGTTGGTATCCTACTCCTAAAAAAGGGGGGCATGGTCCAACCGCTTTTGCTTTCCTGGTGACAATATTCTTTCCAATATCCTTTACTTTTCAAACGATCCTCGTTTATATTGCACTATGTAATTGACATTGAATTTTAATTGTTTAAAATTTCATTTTTTTTCGGTTTTTGTGGTTTGTTTCTGTCAATTGTGTTTGCATTTCTGAGACATGGAATAGAGTGAGTGACTGGATGACTGAATAGCTGAAACATTGTTAGTTTCTGGTGACGATAATGATCATAAAAATGGGAAGCAGAAGGAAAGCCGAGCCAGAGAGATGCCCTTTGATGACTCCTAAAACAATGTTTTCAATCTTTAGTGCAGTATCTTTTTGGTCTGGCCAGTGATTGGGTTGGGGTAGACAATATTGTTAGTTTGGGTTAGGATTTTTTGTTTGTGTTTATAGTTTGTGGTTAGTTTCTGGGTACTGCCAAATCATGGCTATTCCATTTATTCACAGTTCATATAAATATTTAAACATTTCATTACGACAACGTCGAATTTTGTACATTGTAATTTACACAAGTGATAATGGTCTGCATATGAGACGAGGCTGGCGGGGCGGGGCGGGTGTCGGTGGATCTTTACAATAGTAGGTCTTTGGTTTCAGTTTCGCTTTCGATTTCTATTTGGATGTTTTGTTAATGTTGCAGTGCTGCTGTTGATTCGTTTTTTCGTTTCCCTATGGTACTATTTAACAAAATTTATAGTTTTTTAATTTCTATTATTTTGTTTATTTTTTTTTCTTTTCTACTTAGTTGGTTTGTTTGCTTCGGGTATTTAATGATTTTGTTTCGTAAGTGAACTTTCATATTTCGCCGGGCGGTTGCTGGGTTCGTCCGTCTGTCTGTCGGTCGGTTGGTGGTTTTCCACTGTTCCACTTCAAATGTTTAGTTGAGGAAGGAATGTAGTGGAGGTGGGGGATAGTAAGTGTTTCCACCATTATTGAAATGATACATAGCGCCACAGTGCGCACGGTGGCAAGAAACCATGATATGAACACCAACTTTTACATGATCACGCACCACACCGAACCGAACATCCAGACGTAACCATCGAACCGACAGACTGACTGAGTGTAAACGAACAAATGTATTCAAATCTCAATGTCTGTACTTCAAATCGATAGTGTTGCGGCGCAATTGCTGCCGACCTATATATTCCTACAACGCTTCGCCGTCCCAGCTTATTCATGAAGTCGATCTATGGTAATATGGTTTTTTTGACTTTGCTTCAATAGTTTGACTCCCGGCACTCGTTTTCGCATTTCCATAACGACGTGTCCATAAATGTAATGTAATTACATATGTACATGTCGTTCATACACTATGTTCACTTATATGTACATATGTATGTAGGTATGGGGGATGCAGTCAGTACTTTGGATGCTTCTTTATTTCGTTGTTGTGGAATTGTTATGGAGCCGCTGTTTACGCTATTTTATGCATAGCCCCTTCACACAATAGCCTATGGTTGGGGTGACCAGATCTCTGAGACGATATTTAAAGTACTATGAATTTAAATCCTGTAGACTTTTGAAGTGCTTTAATGAATTGGTTATTTTGTATATCATTACTGCAATTAGTCACGTTTTATGTAAATCGTTTGTAAGCAATGACCTTGAAAGTTGAAGAGGAGTTCACTCAAATTGAATACTGCATTTCATTTATGGATAGTAAAATATTTGGGAATATATCCCAGTCAAGGTATTAGTCCACGTCAAAAACTGATCAGAAAATGCACAAAATGAGAGATTGGATGATCGTCGACTGATGGTGGCTGAGCTAGCTGAAATGATAGACATCTCAAAAAGAGCAGAACATCGCATATTGACCAAAAATGTAAAGATAAGAAAACTATGCGCAAGATGGCTGCTGCGTTTGCTCACAATGAACAAAAACAGCGTCGTTCAGATGTTTCAACGCAATAAAGCCGAGTTTTTGCGTCGATTAGAATTCACGAATGAGAAATGTGTTCCCCTTCGTCATGCTTGAGATAAAAGACCGGTCATAGCAGTGGACTGAAATGGGAGAAACGTGTCAAAAGTAAGCGAAGGCAGTTCCAGGATAGGTCATGGCGTCGAAGCTAGACAGTTCTTCCTATAAACAGGATATAGATGCAATTGAATATCGCAGGAAAAGTATATTGAGCTTCAAGGATGTGATTATGTATATTGAGAAATAAAGAAAACAGATAACGACTGAGATCCTTTCAGTGTACTCCGAAGACAATATTATCATGAAGTTTCGAACCATCTGTGTAGAAGTGGAGATTTCTGTTTCCACTTATTACTGCAACCGATTCCTCCAGAATCCTTTCCTATACCACACCACTATGCCGTACAACAGTATTGGGCGAAATTCTTTTATAAAGGGTTTTCCAACAAGAGGTGTTATTTTGGTATTCAAAGAAAAATACCATTTTTTGAGATAAATGATTGGATGTTTACTTCATAATAAAGAGGAAGGTATGCCGTTAAAAATGAAAAAAAAAACATCAGCCAAAAGGCCACCACGACCACGCTTACAGGACCATATCCTTTTCATGAAATTTTCCATAACCAAATCGCAAAGTGGCTGCCCTATGTCCTCGATAGCCTCACGAATTCTATCTTTGAGGTCTTGAATCGACGCTGGGCTGTTGGCGTAGACCTTATCTTTCACGTAGCCCCAAAGCAAAAAGTCGCAAGGTGTTAAATCACAAGATCTCGGTGGCCAATTGTGATCACCTCTTCGAGAGATAACACGGTCCGCAAACTTTTCCCGTAACAGAGCAATGGTTTCGTTGCTCGTGTGGCACGTAGCTCCGTCTTGTTGAAAGTAAATGTTGTCCAGATCAATACCATCCAACTTCGACCATAAAAAATCATTAATCATGTCTCGATACCGCAATCCATTCACCGTAACTGTTGATCCAACATCATTTTCGAAAAAGTAAGGTCCAATGACCCCGCCGGACCATAAACCGCACCAAACAGTCACACGTTGAGGATGGAGAGGCTTCTCAACAATAACTCTTGGGTTTTCCGAGCCCCAGATGCGATAATTTTGCTTGTTGATGTAGCCACTTTTATTACAAAAATGTCGACTGCAAAAAGAATAAGAATAATTCTTGGAACCGTATATATTTGTGAAAGCAATAGATATCCACGGCGATTACATTGTACACATACATACATACCGTCATCAGAAACGAGAAAGGGTCTATCATCATATTTAAAAATTTTACAGGAGAAGCAAAAAAAAATAAAATGAAAAATGTTGAAATTGAGAAATTGAGATTTTCAGGATAATACCTGAACATAATGACGCATATATACATTAACACAAACATGATTTATAAATGGTTTGAGAAAATTGCGTGAAAAAGGAATTTTTAACTAAGAAAAAAGAAAACAATTTTTGTTTTTTCGTTTTGTTGAATTTCGTTAATAAATTGTTGACCGAAATCCGACAGAAACGACAAATTTCCAAATGGAAATTTGTCTTTTCTGCCCTTTTTTCGTTTCTGATGACGCTATGTCTACTGAACTCTTAAAGAAAAATATTTACTACAGGAAATGCCTTTTAGACACACACTTTAAATAAATTTATCGATGTGGACTTGTAATATACATTTAGATATTATCAAACTGTAATCTACATCATGGGATTTTAATACAAATTCAAGTTTTTGTAGTATTTGCAGATAAATTCCAGTGTCTAATACTTTTCACAAAATAGACTGACGACATTTTACGTGAGTAAGAAATTGTAAATCGAGAGTTTAATATGTTATCTATATTGACATTAGAATACGCTTGTGAGTCTATGCATTTTTATAATTAAAATGGTTAAGACCCCTTCTTAAAGAAAAATTGGACAGAGACTTTTGGACGGAAGACGAACCTATATCAGTGGAAACACTGATATAGAACACATATAACATCCTACTATCGGCAGATGATTTTTTGTAATCAAAGCGCAGTTCGAATTTCTGAACTCTAACTTAACGAAAATTGGTACGGAGATTTTTACTTACCATGAATAAATCCTCTTAAAGAGGGCCACATTGTTCCAAAAAAGATCATATTTTGTTTTCTTTTTCATAAAGATAATGATCTACATAAAGAGCTTAGATTCAAAATCGGGAAATAAGTATATACCGGGACTGTATATAAATATATTCCGATTTTCCTAAAATTTGGAGATGTTTTTTCTCGGCTCAAGAAACTGTTATCTGCTAAATGTTATAAAGTTCGTTATAGCCTCTATATGCAAAATCGGGATATAAGTATACATATATCGATACCTCCATTCTAAACTATGCTAAGTGCAAAAAGGTCGTTTTTCATGGATGCGATCAAAATTTCATGAATAGAATGACCTGTACTGTTTTGTGAATAACTTTTGATGGGGATGACGGATAAACACCAAATTTTGACTGAAGATAATACTTAGAAATTAAAAACGCAATCTCCCTAAAAACATGCTAAGTCGACTTAGTGCGTATATTTTCCAGAAATGAAATCGGCATAAATGTGAACCAATTTTGACAAATTTCAATAGGCTTCGTCCGGAAGCAGAGAATTGCTATGCATCACGGTCGGAGTAAAATTGCGGCATGTACTGTGCAAGCAACTTAATATGGACAAACAGGCGGACGGACGTTGTGACATTATTAAATCGAATTCTCTAGTTATTCCGAGTCAAGTGGTATACTTTAAGTTTGGTATAAATCCATTAATTTTAGGCGGTACAAATTTCTGGCCCAAAATAAACTTATAATAACGTGTATCAAAGGGTGGTATAGGATATAAATATGGCATAGGAGAGGTTAGATGAGAATGGCACTTGGCGAGTGAAACCAAGCGCCCACTGAGACCATACATGATCCATTGTGGTTCCTCATAATTCTTCTTCTCCTAACCCTTAGTTGAGCTAGTAGAGCTATGGTTTGATGTCTTGCTGAATTTTAGAAGCTGAAGAGGATGCAATCCTTTTAGTCCGCCAAGTGCCTGAAAGAAAAAGGAACCAAGTAACTTGTTTCTTCTAATGATTTGATCTTCAGCTCAACTCCACAGTGAGAAACCCATAAGATAACATAGGACATTGGAAAAGAAAATAAAACGCATCTTCGACAAAGTAAGGACGCCATAGACACATCGTCACTACGTAAGCCAACTCTACATAAACATATGCTGAATGGAGCTGTTCAAACTTAGATGTAAATTTGTCCAAATTTAGCAGCTTCTCTGCATTCTTTATAAACCCTTCATCACAAAAATCTTTATTTCGTATGCTCACAACCAACTGTTGAATTCCATCTCTGATGCCAGAAGTTACTGCATTTGGATGTAATATCATAATAAATCAACGAGAGGGATGGGTATGCATCTTCTCCTACATTCGAGGACGTGGCCCCTACTTTTCTGAATATATCTTTGTGGCCAGGTTCTCGAGGAAACTGGCCCTTACATTCGAGGACGTGGCCCCTACTTTTCGAGTTTGTCAGCTGCTTCTTTTCTCAATATATCTTTGCGGCCAGGTTCCTCGAGAACCATAGCTCTCTGCTACAACTGCTAACTAACTGCGACCTTATATTCGTGCTTAGTAGAGCTTTAAGTAAACACATTATAGTCGGAGTAAACACATTATAGTCGCGGAAACTTACATTTCCTTTCAGTCACTGCGCCAGCATGGGTAATCTGATGTATATCCCTTTTTCTACTATGTACCAGGGAAAGGTTCTATCCGATTATGTCTAGAATTGGTACCCAGCAGAACGTTCTGCTGAGCTACTCGCGTCAGCGTAAGTTCTGCAATCTATTTTATATTGGTTGAATACCCGTTATAATTTCTATGTATCTTACGTCGCAATGTTTAAATATTCCATATTGATCCACGATTTTACATCTCAGCCATGTGGAGGTACGTCCAGCTTAAATTATAAACGCTTTAGAATACATATGACTAGCTTTGGAGTAGAATAGTACATCACATAGTGGAAGAATTTTGAAAAAACGTGGCACAAATCTGTCATTTCCAATCATCCGATTGCAATGAAACCGTACATGGTTAATTCATTGATTTTACCTTTGGAAGCAGCACCATTTGGGGTCTAAGAAACAAATTTCAAACACTTTTCGAAGCGGAAAATGTACATTTTGTAATTTTTTTGTTTGCTGCTTATTTAGAGAAACCAAGGAATTGGCTCGGATGGAGTTTAGATCAATAGTCAAGCTACATTGATACAAACTTAAAATAAATGTCAGAATTTTTGGTAAAACAAAATTCAAATCGAATTTGAGATACCCCCAGGGAAGGGGCTAAAATTGGTCTTTCGATATGTTAAAATTTCGGTCCGTAGCATTAATCCAACACACTATGTAAAATGGCAGGCTATATAAATATAGATACAATGTATAAGAAATTGTTATAGAGTCGAATTATCTTAATGGCATTGAAAGATGACTTCCATTCGCCAGCCTGGCCACCCCAGCTATTGGCCACAATCTAATCTAATGAAGATTCAACTAATGGCAGCTCTTATAGGTTACCAAATAATGACTAATATTTTATAGACTACTTCAGTTACGACGACGTCGTCGATTTGGAAAAAGTACTCGTTTAGGCTTTTCCGAAGACTAATGTTATGTGTTGGTTTGGCTGCCTATGGACTGCATTCGAATTGAGGTTGAGCCAACCTTAGTATTTCTTCTTGTGTGTCGTATGTGTGCCTTCTCTATGCGGTTGGATGAGGTCTTGTACTACAACTGCATACAGGAGAATGTGGCATGAATATGTCGCCTCTGCATTTGGAAAATATGGAAGTGCAGTCTGCAGTCACCACCAATGACCCGTGATACATGATGGGGGGAGGAGGGAATATTTCCAACTACACACTCACTCACAGCAGCACAACAACACAATCCCTTTCTCTTCTTTATTCCTCGTCTGAAAGAGGAGTATCGTCATTACACTGGAGTAGTTATATGGGTTAGAGGCAATCACCCAACCACCACCAGGCAGTCAGTCAGACGCATTTCAAATGCAGATGCCGAGATTTAGTATGTTGACTTTTTCCTTCTTTTGTAAACCTCGCATATGTTTTTATAGTTGTTTTGTAAATTAATAAATAATCAAGATCGAAGTCATTTGATATATGACTGTGTTTTAACAGTGACCGCAGTTCCATAAGTCATTTCCCCACAGAGACTTTCGATATTTCGACAGTTCATTTATGGCCGACGACAACGACTAACTATTGGCAGAAAATGCGTTTTTTTGGTCGGTCCATTTTGCCCACGGCACAGTAGGGGAAATATCGAGAAAAAAAGAGAAATTAATGAATCTCCTTCGTAAAAAGACAACGGAGAGCAATGAATCGTCTAATAGAAGATATATTCTCTAGCTAAAGTTTGGAAATTTTATTCCCACATGTAAGAATATACCTTAAACATTTTTAAATGACTGTAGCTTCCGAGTCTTTGAACTCCTATTAAAATATCTTTCCGTGGATTCTGCTATTCGGGACCAACAAAACACTAGTTTACAGAAACATCGGTCCTGTATTGTTTCCGATATAACCGAAACTTAGATTAAGATGCAGACGGGCAGGGCAGCTTTTATGGCGAGCTATTTATACTATGCAGTCCATTGTCCTACCGTAGGGACGTAATGAAAAAAGTTTTTCCTAGCCCCTTCCGTCAAAACAATTTGATTGCTTTCAAAAACTCTGGAGTTAGCGGAATTTAACATCAGCCAAGTTTGCTAACTCGCAAAAGGAAATGAGAACCTAGGGCAGCCTGTCCACTTCTGGAGAGAGCAGGGTGCAGACGTAGAAGATTTTCCATTGATTCATCATCATCTTCATCGCTGTAACTTCTACAAAAGTTTTTTCGCAGTCACCCTGCGTGCCATTCACACGATAAGTGAGACCGTCCGGTCTTGATAACGACAGCAGAGCTTTAATTCGTTAAAAGTTCCTGACTTGTGAACACCGCACACAAAAATGATCAAATTTCTCACAAAGCATACATCAGTCGGTTTACTCGACAGATATTTGCTCTCATCTATTATGTGAATTTAGCAATTGGGTAAATTCAGCCGGCCATGTAGACTACTGATGACGGGGGTCACGCCCCAGAAATCATGATATAGTCTGTGGGCACGCAATGAAATACTTGCAATATATTTTGCCATGTAAAATACTTGCTTTCTACCACTGTATAGAAGCAGGATGGTCTTTAGCCGAGAGAGTATCTCAGTTTAAATCATAACGATTGCAGACCGAAATAATAACGGGCAACCGACAATTTCATATAATATTGAAAGTTTGAAAACCCTCTTGTCTTATCTATCTTGGAGTGTTTTAATTATTTTTGGGAATATCGGAATTTTAATTAAGAAGAAAGAAAATACATATTTGTAGTTCTGTGTTGGTATAATCAATTCTGCGGTCCAACTCGAAGGATTTCCAGGTCCGCTTGAGCATATCGCTAGTTCTGACATCTACCACAAAAATTAGCATATTCCATACTTATTGCATATTTCTCACAAAGTGAGGGCAAACTTCAGCCAGTTAACAGCAGTGAAATTTTTTTTTATGAAAAATTCAAAAAAGCCAAATGTCATCTAATTGTAATGCTACGAGTTCGTAGCTAGGGCCACACAATATTTATTATTAAAAGTCCAAATTTAAAAGTTTATTAAATATGTTTAGGAATGACGTGAAATTCGATGAAATAAAAGTCATTTTCATTGCTCTCAAACATTGAAATCCATTCTAGGTTCCTTCTCCGAGTCTCTGCAGTTCCGCTCCTGCATGACACAGAAAGTTTCCATGTAAACTCCGCAACAAATTTTCTATAAGTGTTCGATGTCTTGTGATTTTGATTAAGAAATTACATATTTATTTCCATTTCATTTTTTTTTAAACTCCGCTAGTGTGCTCTTCTGAGTTTACTATAGTGATTTGTTTATAATTCTATCAAGATTTTTATTATGACAAAATTTATGTTTTTATTTTAGTGTTGGGTTTGGGAGAGAGAGAGAGAGGAAATACATTTTTGAATTGTACCCAAAAAGAATATTTATTATAAATTTTATTGCTTTTGACTTGGCTTTGGCGGTTGTAGAAATACACATCCTTATCGGAAATGTTTCATCAACATTCATTCGTTTTATTGCAACCCTTTCTTTTTGTGTTTGACTTTATTCCAAAATAGATTGTAAACCATTGACTCATGACTCATGGCATTCGGAGTTGGAGTTTGGACAACCCAGTCAATCGATAGATAGTCATCGATCGATGACCATCTGCCGTCGCCGGCCGGTTTTTGCCGTTCAAATTGGCAGTTGTTTTATTTTTTCTTTTCTGAATAGAAACCCTTCCCACATTTCACAAAAAGGGAAATTTATTGCCAACGAGTTGATTTAAGTCTCCGCATAATAGCATTGCAAATCGCATTATTTTCTTTCTAATGGTAACATAATTGTTGTTTTATTTTTGGTTTTTAATTTTATTTTTATATGAGTAATTATAGTAGTAAATATAATACATATAAACTTTCATATTTATTTTATTTTTTCTCCTCTTCTTTTTTTAGGTAAGTGTCACTTTGGCAAACTTTCTGTTGTGGTTTCTGAATGCTTGGATTGAGTAGCATTTGTGGAGAAATTCAGTATTGTAAAGTTATCATCATTATTCTTCATGCAGGTAAATATCATTGAATGTCACAAAAAAAATAAAAATAAAATTTTTAAAGATGAGGTTTCACGTTACAAAAAGGGAAAGGCAAATTTAAACTAAATTACTATAAAATGAAAAGGAAATTATCAGTCGCAATTTAATTATAATTTTAATTAGCATATATTTGTGCGATTTATTAGAGTAAAATCAATGATAGGCGTGTTTTCGTTATTAGCTAGCAATTTTAATTTTAACCTCTTTAAAGAGAGCAACTGGTTCGAATCCCGAAGAGCATTTGAAAGAGTGAGCATCTAATAGAGTCAACAAGGTCCAACTTTGTTTTTTAAGAACTTGAGAACTTAAAATGATAATACAAAAAAGAAATGCTGTTGGAATGAATTTTTTTACTACTTTTTCAAATAAATTTTAAATTTGAATTTGGATTGAATGTTGACTTCCAATGCTTCAATGCTGGTTTGTTGGCATAAACCAATTACTTAACATAGCCCCGTTAAAAGAAAGAAAGAGGCAGACCACTTCTGCAAATAAAGTTGTCACCAAATAGATTTTGTAATAAATCTATAGTTAGGCGCGCTGTATGGCAAGTTGAGCCGTCTTTTTAGGACCGAATGTCGTTGATATTTTGCTGATTATTTTTTTCCAAAAAAAAAATCAGTCAGCATGGCTCGATAGCGCTCGCCATTCACTGTAATTGCATCCCTTTCCTCATTTCGAAAGAAATAAGGACTGATGCCGCCAGCGTGTAAACCGCACTAAACAGTTAATTTTAATGAATGTAATGGTGATTCGTTAACGTCTTAAGGAATATCTTCTCTCCAAATAACGGCAATTTTGTTTATTGGCATAGCCATTTAACCAGAAATGAGCTTCATCACTAAACACTATTCTTTGATTTGATCTTCGCAAACTTATTTATTTTCGGTTTTAAGTAAATTTCCACAATTTGGAAGAGATAACTCTGGCATTAACCGATTCATGAATGACTTGCCAAACCTGCACAGAAATGGCAACACAGTTTCGACATTATCAGCTATCAAACCGAAGTTATCGACATAGAAAATTCTCGTGCAGTTCTCTCAATACCCCGTTATATTTCAGGATATTGGTAATTGGAACTTATTTGAGGCCTTACGTCTTCAGGTGCGATGTAATGATGCAGCGGTGCTAGGAGACCCAGGCTAAATCTTAGAAACACCAGTACATTTTTTTGTCCGGACGTGATTTGAAACGGGGTCTCCTAACACCGCTGTAGCATAACATCATCCCTTAACCTTATAATTTAAATAAAAAGTAAAAATGGAAGGATGTTTTCTACTTTTTTGGGGAAAACATATTTACATAATCCTGTTTACATTAGAGCATTAAAAAAAAATCGTAAACTTTTTTTGCATTTTTTTTAAATTTTTTTCTGAATAGAGAACCTATTGTGTGAATATATGAGGTGAATCGGAGCAAAAGTGACAAATATAAGCAACCGCCCCTGACTCAGTACATCAGAAAAACTTTAAAGCGTTTTTCCCAAAATCCATGTTTTCAAAGACGGTGCCACTCATAACACAAAAACTACTGAACCAATCCTTTTGAAATTTTCAACACTATTTTTTTCTTCAGTGTTCCCAAAAATTGAAAAATTTTAATTTTTAAAAAATTCGACAGCGTTACCCGTCTATAACGATTATACATATAACTAAAAAAATTATTTTTATACCCTCACTTTAGTGTGACGAGGGTATATATCATTTGCTACGGAAAAAAGTGTAACACATCGAAGGAGTGATCTAAGACCCTAAGTATGTTCGGAGGAAATCCGTTTTGGGTCATTTTAAGTCGAATGAGCAATGTCCGTCCGTCTGTCTGTCTGTCTGCTGGCTGGTGCGCACGATAACTCTCGAAAGGAGTAACCGATTGACTTCAAATTTGGTATGTGGTAATATTTTTTTTATCTCCGGCTAAGTTCGAAGATGGGCCATATTGGTCCACTTCTTCTAGTACCTCCCACACAAAGGGTTAAAATGTTGTGAAATATTGATTCTTTAATACCTACTATACTACTTATTCGAATCTTCTGAAATTCCACACATAGTATTAGTTTATTAGTCGCCATCAACTCGAGAAAAATGGGCGTTGTTGCCACGCCCCTTTTGGTACCTCCCACACAAAGATACCATTTTGCACCAAAAGTTAACAGCTTATAACATTAATACAAGTGTATAATAATACTTGAAATTTTGTACAGTGTAATGTTTTTATAGTGCCTATAGCCCTGTGAAAAATGGGCGTTATCGCCACGCCCATGTTTGTACCTCCCACACAAAATGGCCAAATCATACCACAATTTAATATCTCATAACGTTTATACCAGTGCACATAAACGCTTAAAATTCGGCGCAGTGCAATGAATTTAAAGTATCTACTGTTCAGCGAAAAATAGGTGTATTTGTTAAACCCCTTCTGGTATCTCCCACACAAATTGACAGAATAATTCGTGTAATATAACATCGAGTGTAGCTTCGGCTGTGTGGCACGCAGCGCCGTCCTGTTGAAACCAAATGTTGCCAATATCCTCCTCTTCAATTTTTGTGAACAAAAATTCGTTCAACATGGCCCGATGACGATCGCCATTGACTGTAACGGCCACTCCTTGCTCATGGCCCAATTATGCCTCTGGACCAAAATCCACACCAAACAGTGACTCGTTTTGGGTGTATCGGCTTTTCAATGTATGCGTTCGGGTTTTCTGTGCCCCAAATGCGACAATTTTGCTTGTTTACATACCCGCCAAGATCAAAATGAGCTTCATCTGAAAAGATGATTTTTTTGGCAAAATCGGCATCTTCTGTAAGTCGATCGCAGCGCAGATTCCCAGCGGTGTTCAAGCGTATACACAACCATATTCGTTCAGCGGAAGGATAAAACTAATTATCTGTCAAATCAGACATGAGCTAAGTGTTACCATTCACGAAATAAGCACTAGTTGAAAAAAAAAACGTTAGATGGCGGACCCTTTATTTAAAAAAAATTTTAAAACTTTTTTGACTTTGGCAATTTTTAATTTTATTTTTTCCTAGATTTTATGTTATACTTTATAGGTAAAAATGTCGTAAGCAGCATTTTCTTTTGTTTTACACCACTAATTTTTAATTTATAAATAGTCCAATTGCCAATCCATCAATGCTATTTGTCGTTACCCAAGATAAAATTTTAATATAATTTTTCGAACATATAAAATTTCTAAAATATTAAACCTTAAATTTCTAAAAAAAACTGAAAACTTTCCTTTAAATTAAGGCATCGATACATTGCCAAAATACTTAAATACAAATTAATCATTATTTTGGAAATATTATTTCCAAATAAAAAATATTAGGACGAAAATATAATTTTGTTTAGAACAACATCCTCACAAACATATAATATTTGTGAGTGTCAAATATTATATTTTTGTAGTGTACGCTAAACATGTGTATGTTTCCAGCAGAATATGTTTGGAACAATATACTACACAAGCGATTTTTTCAGCGTGTACTCTCTAGTACATGATAATTTGAGTTCTCCACTCCTTGGTACAGGGTCGGTTGGATAATCTACCACTTATGGCGATTTCGTTTCTAGCGCAGCAGTTTCTTTGCCCTTTTCGCGAAAACTGCACTTTTCGAACACATTTTGGAAATGGACAAATATTTTCATATACATATTTCACAACATTTTTTTTCCAGAAACGAAATTGCCATTAGTAAAATTCCAGTTGATGTCTCTGGATTATCTATTCTCAGTACGCGACCAGTTGAGTTATCTTTTAACTACTACTCTTTAGTTAGCGACTAGTTGACCTTATGGTGATTTCGATTCTGAATACAATGTTGCCCCGTCGACACAAAATTCTGAAAAATTTGCACTTTTCAGGTGGAACTGTTGTAGTCCTCGAAATAAACTTAGCTCCTACTTCACAATGCTGTATAAAAGTCTAGTTTTCGGGGAAAGGGCAACGAAAATGTTGTACTTTTTTACAGAAAAGAAAACGTCATTACTAGAGATACAGTTGGGTCATCTATACCTTAGAAAGCGATTACTTGTTTTATCTTCTCCATAGCAAAGAACTAGGTCTAGTTTTCAAAGTATATGACGCTATTTCTGGCTTTTTCTTTTATAGAAAAGATGTATAAAGGAGGACAGTTGAAGCTACGTAATGTGCTAAGGATGTTAGATTTAGTTTCCTGTTGCTTCCTTACGGAACCATTTAGTCTTATTTATGAAATTGAAAAGTTTCTTTAAAGAAGCCCCGCTAGATCTGTCAGGTTACTGAAAGACATGCTTCAGAGATAGGAAAACCTTAGCCCTCCCAGTCTTGGACTATATCACAGCAGGTGCCCAATAGTTTCCTCTTCGTCCTCGTTTTGACAATTCCTAGAGAAATTCTTATATGGGATTTTCATGCTTACTGGTTAGGCATGCTTCCGAGATAGGAAAACCTTAGCCCTCCCAATCTTGGACTATATCACAGCAGGTGCCCAATAGTTTCCTCTTCGTCCTCGTTTTGACAATTCCTAGAGAAATTCTTATGTGGGATTTTCATGCGTTCGGCCATGACGCATAAGCCACAATGTCCCGTGAGAATTCTGTAAGCATTCTCAAGGATTCTTTGCCGAATGCTAAGAATTGGAATGACCTTTTATGGTTTATCTTTGGCCATAGATTTCTTGTAATTCTGCAGTTTTGTATATATTCCTATTTGGACCACCATCTTAAGTCGGCCAAGATCGTCTACGTGATTATATGTGATTCCTCGAACTGCAAAGACACATTTTGGGTCATCATAGCACTCTTTTCTCAGAGCTTTTCCATTCCGATGTTATTATGTCCTGGCACCCAAACTAGGGTTATATCATGTACATGGATTTCATTGAGCCTGTTTATACATACAACGTGATTTGACATATTTAAATTCACTGCTTTGAGAGCTACCAACTATCTACATAGATTCTGATAGTTGAGGACGATAGGCTCTGTATCGAATCTTACAGTACAGTAACTTGATAGTCTTTCCGAGATGTTGAGTTCTAAAGCACTTGAGTGAACTCCCGACTCTGTTCCGGTATCCATCTTGGAAGCCTGAGGAAAGATTCAGATTTCATTCTCGGTAAATGGCAGAGTTTATTGTTCATTCTTCTCTGCTGGGTATACGAGGACGGTCCAAAAATTAGCCAAACTGATGTCTAGATGGCGGTAGTAGTTTGAAAAAATACTTTCGTTTTAAGCTTTAAGATTCAAGGCACCAGGTTGTTTAGATTTTTCTGAGCACACAAAAGTAAACGATCTTAGTGAATTAGTAAAAATGGAAAAAATTGGTCAACTTTATGTATAAGTAATACAATACTTTCACTTGAAAGGTCTCAGTCCAAACAATATTAAAACCGAGCTAGATTTTACTTTGAGGGAGTCTGCTCCTTCGTTTACAACTATAAAATATTGGGTGGCAGATTTTAAAAGGGCCGCACGAGCTGCCACGACGAACGCTGTAGTGGTTGACCAATTAAGGTGACCGTCGGTTAAAGTTTTTTGTGCAATACATCGCATATAAATTTGATGATGAGAAGACACAAGATGGGTGCCACGTTTGCTCACAATCAAGACAATGCACCAGTTCACACATCCACTATTGCGATGGCCAAAATCAATAAATTAATGTACGAATTGCTTCATTATTTTTGTTGCCAATATTGAAAAAATGGCGCGGCGGAAGATTTGCCAGCAATGAAGAGGATGCGGTTGATTGCTATTTTCAGGAGCTAGACAGTTCTTTCTATAAACAGGACATCGAAGCTATGGAAAACCGCTGGAGAAAGTGTATCGAGCTAAAAGGATATTATGTTGAGAAATAATTTTGCCGCACTACTTTTTATTTGGTTGCCTAGTGGTTTACAATCGAGTAGAGTCTCTAGTCCGGCCTGTGGTGTTGATGATTGGCCTCCTGTTATATAGCGTGATCCATTTCGAGGTTCCCTACTTAAAAAAAAAACCAGTAAGGAAAGGCTAAAGTCGGGCGGTGCCGACTATATAATACCCTACACCACTCTCGTAATATTGAATAACTCTGATATATAAATTTTTTAATTCATGTATAAATTGTTTACATAAATTTACTTTTGGGACATTTTATACTTAAATAATACCCTGTACCACAGTATGGTGAAGGTATAAAAACGATTGGATCTAAAGAGCCAAATCGGATGAAACATATATATGGGAGCTATAGCTAAATCTTTACCGATTTTCTTCAAATTCGGCAATGTTGGTTCATGAATCAAGAAACTCTACCATTCTAAATTTCAAAACGATTGGATGTAAAATATAGCTTCTATAGAACTAAAGGGCCAAATCGGACGAAACATATATATGGGAGCTATAGCTAAATCTTAACCGATTTTCTTCAAATTCGGTAGTGTTGGTTCATGGATCAAGAAACTCTACCATTCTAAATTTCAAAACGATTGGATATAAAATACAGCTTTTATAGGACTAAAGGGCTAAATCGGACGAAACATATATATGGGAGCTATAGCTAAATCTTAACCGATTTTCTTCAAATTCGGCAGTGTTGGTTCATGGATCAATAAACTCTACCATTCTAAATTTCAAAATTATTGGATGTAAAATACAGCTTCTACAGGACTAAAGGGCCAAATCGGACGAAACATGTATATGGGAGCTATAGCTAAATCTTAACCGATTTTCTTCAAATTCGGTAGTGTTGGTTCATGGAACAATAAACTCTACCATTCTAAATTTCAAAACGATTGGATGTAAAATACAGCTTCTATAGAACTAAAGGGCCAAATCGGACGAAAGATATATATGGGAGCTATATCTAAATCTGAACCGATTTCAACCAAATTCAATAGCGATCTTAACAGCCGCGAAATACTCTCAACTGCAAAATTTCAGAACGATCGGAGTGAAATTGCGACCTGTAGTCGACGAACAGCTTTACATGGACAGACGGACGGACATCGTTAAATCGACTCAGCTAGTGATTCTGAGTCGATCGGTATACTTTAAGGTGGGTCTAGCTGTGTTATTTTCAGGTGTTACAAACATCTGCCGTGAAACAAACTTATAATACCCTGTACCACAGTGTGGTGTAGGGTATAAAAACACATACAATTCAAATTGAATTGGGAATGTTTATAATCATTTGAAAGAGCATTCTTTGACATTTATTTTTTGAAGATTATGTCTATCAAATGTTCCAATCCAATTTTCGATGACTCGTTCAAGCATTTCAAGGCCTGAATCTAAGCGGGTTTGTCCGCATAAACTTAGACTTTACATATCCCCACAGGAAAACAAATCTAACGGTGTGTAGCGGCCCAAAACCTTAAATTATCTGCTCACTCACATCTGTGGGAAGTGGCGCCGTCTTGTTGAAACCAAATGTCGCCGAGATCACGAGCTTCAATTTCAGGCATCAAATAGTCGGTTATCTGGCACGATAACGGTCGCCATTGACGGTTACGTTCTCAACGGCATCATTTTTAAAGAAATATGGACCGATGATTCCACCGGCCCACAAACCACACCAAACCTTTGTTTTTTTTTGGATGAAGTGGCAGCTCTTGAATCTCTTCAGGTTGCTCTTCGTCCCAAATGCGGCAATTTTGCTTGTTTACATACCCATTGAGCCAGAAATGGGCCTCATAGCTGAAAAAAATTTGGCTCGAAAACGTCGGATCTTCTTGGAACTTTTCAAGAGCCCATAAAGCGAAGCGATGTCGCTTGGGAAGGTTGGGCGGCTTCAGTTCTTTCACAATCTGTATTTTGTATTCTTTCAATTTAGAATGCGCCAAGTCGTTCCATATGTCAGTCCGAGTTGCTGCGAACGGCGCCGAATCGACTCTCCGCGGTCTTCGTGTACACTCCCAGCTACGGCCGCAACATTTTCTTCACTGCGTGCTGGACGATGTCTATTCGGTCGAATATTATCTAATAATGAATGCTTGGTTTCAAGATGGTGTTGCGAATAGTACGCTCAGTAGGCCGATTATGTTGACTCTAAGTTCAGGGAAGTGCACGAAACACATTCCTCACAGAACGTGAATTTTCGTAATAAAGTTGAACGATTTGTAAACGTTGTTCAGGCATAAGTCTTTCCATGATGAAATTCCAAACAATACTTAACAAAAATAACATGACAGCATGACACGACTCACGCGTGATCTGTCAAAAAAAGGCTATTGAAAAAAGTATCTCTACTTGGATCACCCGTTATAAACTCAGACCATTCCCTGGGTGTTTGTTGATTTTGCCAGGTTGGATTTCGTGTTTACAGCTTCCCACAATACCAATGCTCCATATGTGAGAACTGTTGTCATGATAGCTGTGTACATCCAATACATCATTTTTGGATTTAGTCCCCATTACTTACCAAACATTTTGCTACAAGTATAGACGACGCAGAGTCGACTTATATCTATTCAAACTTAGACTGCTTTAATTTCTCTTTTGTCGATTTTATAAGTATTTATGTTGAGCTAAAAATTCGTTAAAGCTTCTGAAGAAAAGAAAATAGAGAAAAATTACTAAAAACAAATTGATGTCGACAAAGGCTTAACGGCATCTCATGAAATTAATGATTCAATTGACAATAATGATTGACATAGTGATGAGTTCAAAGCAACTTCGATGAAACATTTTGTCTGGAATATTAAAATGAATATTATCAATCGACCCCAAATTGAAGGCACACTGACTTTTACAGAATATTTTTGGGCGACGAAAATATCAAGTAGTTCAATTTAATTTAAATAAAACCAAATTTGTTCTGTCGAAACAATTCACTTCAATAGAGTCGTTCTCTTTGACAGAAAAGACATGTTTTTATAAATTTCTAGAAAAAACACTTGTAAAGTAAACGCCTATTTTCAAAGAACGTTATTCATTCATGCTAACGTCAATATTCCACACATCATAGCAGTCAAGCATTACATCAAATATTATCGTTTCAATGAATGACTGGAAAACTATAGACCTGAACTAATTACTAAATAGGTATGTAGATTGTAATTGTTCTTATATAAGTCTGAATATCCCAAAGCAATTATATTAGGGATTAATGCTTAATATGAATTTTATTGCCATACAATTTGAAAATCCCTTTGCATACTCCAAAGAGCTGTGGTAATGTGTCCGATTTGGAATGTTTAGATACCGAAGATAATCATAAATTCCAATATTATAAAACCACCCCTGCCTCCCTCATACAGATGTTCCCACCAAATTCATTCGAGCGGTCTTATACAAATCTAATTAAAGACACTCTTTCAAGGCGAATTTTGTAATTTTTCAAGGTCTATAATTTCCTTTTTTGGAGCATTATGGGAATAACAAGAAAACACCCATTCCAATGGAGTTAGATTAAACCTCCCCCAGTAGTCTATTCCTTGGTGGTGCAACTTGTGGGCGTTGTTGAGCCACATAAAGTGAGCAATAAAAATACTACAAACGTGCTTCTAAGACTCCAGAGAACAATGTTGCTTGCTTGTACTGCTCGGCTGGTCTATAACCCCTGTGCAGCAAAAGATTTGGAAAAGTGCGAGAGTGCAGTAGTAGTGGCAGCAGTAGCAGCGGCGAAATACCCCTTATGTCATATTCCAATCCATTTGGCCTTAATGTCTTCAACATAAATATTTTCATTCATTTTTATTTGGATCTGTTTTTCTGTGTGCTCTTGGCCGGATCTGTTTTATGCCTGACCGACTGAATGTCTGCCGGTCGGTCGACAACGTCGTCGTTGTCTATGACGAGTGTTTGGTACGTGCCCCGTCTAAGGTAGAAATCTATAAAAATCAATTGAATTTAACTGTTATTTTGTTGTACGTTTTCCTGTTCTATTAACTTTTGTTCTATGAAGAGAACAAATGTACTCGCACTGTTTTTCCAATTCACGAAAGCGAATGCGAGTGAATAAAATGCACCCTGTTTGTTATGGTGTTCCGAGTTGAAACGCGTGTCTGCTCCGTAGTTCTTTCAATCGCATGAATGCGAATTTACAGTATAAGGTCTAGGTATTATGACAATATTAATACAAACATTTTGAGACGAAAATTTAAAAAAAATATTAAACATTTGTAATAAGTCAGAAAAACTCAGTCGAGTAAACCGAATGAAGTGTACCCTCATTTTCGGAGAAATATTATAAATCTACTGGTAAAAGTTTGCACATCTTTTGCCAGACTGCAGTCATTGCAAATGTAATCTAAGATAGCGAATTTAAAGACATCGAGATGATTGGTACGAAATTATGAGCAATTGTTTTTTCATATGATTTTGTAAATTTTTTGCGGGGTCCCCAACAAATATGCCAATTATTCGCTGATACGAGCCGGACTATCAAACAACACACAGCAAAATTGGGAAAAAATTGTTTATTACTCAACATTATCTCCTTTTATCTCAATACACTTTTTCCAGCGATATTCAATAGCTTCGATACCCTGTTTATAAGAAGAACTGTTTAGATCATTTAAATAGACATCAACCAACGCTGAAAAAAATCGCTTCTGTAGTATATTGTCCCAAACATATTCGGCTTGAAACATATATATGTTTGGGGTAGACTCTAAACATGTAATATTTGGTACACACAAAAATTGTGTATTTGGGAAGATGTTGTTCTAAACAAATATTTATTTACATTCCAATATGTTTTTATTTGGGACCATTATTTCCGAAACAAATATTTATTTGCATTTAAGTATTCATAAAATACATAAATTGTGTCAAATTTTTCAGTAATTCAAAGTTAAATTTTTAGAAATTTTTAATGTTCGTAAAAAATAATAATTGAAATCATATAGTCTTGGATCAATATAAAGTACTTAGAGGATTGACAACTAATGATGGCTTGGAATACTCAGAAATTTGAAATGATTGATTTAAAACAGAAGGTAATGCTGCATATTGTATCATAACTGGGAGGTACA
Organism: Eudasyphora cyanicolor; assembly: GCA_963930755.1. NCBI lineage: Eukaryota > Metazoa > Arthropoda > Insecta > Diptera > Muscidae > Eudasyphora > Eudasyphora cyanicolor. Next base: position 166,482,438 of record OZ005736.1, on the reverse strand, counting down.
ATGCGAAACCCAAGAAAAATTTAAACTGAAATATGAAAAACTCAGCAAAAGTTTTGGAAATATTTTTTAAATAAAATATATTTGGAAAAATTCCTAAATAATAATTTTATTTATATTTAAACACATATTTTATTTGAGAAATTTAGTTTGCAAATATAATTTGTTGTAATATATTAATATATGCGTTCCAAATATATTTTATTGATTTTCAAATAAAATTGATTTGCTAAGAAATATATAATATTTAAAAATTTGTGTTCCAAATATATTTTCCTTCGATTCAAACATATGAAAAATGGCGATTTTGCCCCGTGCCGCAGACTCCACCTCCTCATTTTTGGTGTTTTTTTTTTTACCACCGACCAATTGTTTCATGTTTGAAAGAATATGAAATAATCCGAAGGAGCTAAATCTTTATAATAAAGAGCGTAATTAAGCAAATCGAACTTTAATTCATAGATTTTGCCATCGTAATAGTGGATGTGTGAACTGATGCATTGTCTTTTTTCGCCAAATGTGGCCTTTTTTACATGAATTTCATCACTTAGACGCTGAACTAAGTTTTTATAGCACTCGTCGTTGGCCATGACCTTGTCTGCAGATGCAACTGTCTTCATCTTCTTTGGACACGATTCTCACATTCCAGTCTATTGCTTCTTTGTATAAGGCGTAAAGTGGTGCACCCATGTCTCATAGTGATCAAACGCGGCACCCATATCGCGCACAGCTTTATAATCTAGCTCACGTACCTTCAGCTGACGATTATCCAACACCGTTTCTGGCGCTGACACTTCAATTGGTCAACCACAACGATTCGTTCGTCTTGTCAGCTCGTAAGGCTTCTTTTAAACTCCCAATATTTAATAGTCGTAATCGAAGGAGCAAACTCCTCCAGAGAAGAATCTAGCTCAGCTTTAATATTTGTTGGAATGAGACCTTTCAAATGAAAGTATTGAATATTTCCCATGTTTACAAAATCACAGAGAGCGTATTATGTTGATGGCTCCAAAAAAATACAAAAACAACATGGTGCATTTAAACTTTAAACATATAAGATGGCATCTTTTCCCCAAAAGCATTTTTTAATCTACTACCCTTACGTCAGGACAGCTAATTGCGCGTATATTTTTAATCGTTATCAACGGCCTTAGAAAGCTTTGAATTATTGAGTACCATATCACCTTAAATATTTCTAAATATTTCAAAAGAATAATAAAGTAAGTATTCACAAAACTTGGCGCGTCCTATGGTTCAGTGTTACCAGACTATTTGACCCAAAATCGTCAAAATAAGGGCACAGTCAAAGTTGACAAAAATCAACCATATATACATTTCTTCGAGTGTTTCCAGACGAACGAAATCTTGTAGAGACAGATATATCTTAATACAAGGTGTTTTTACAGTTTCACAACATAGAGTTGGTAACACTACTTTATTTGATAACCCATTTGCCTTTTCATCACGGATAGACTTGCAAAATAATGTTTCTGTTCGTCAAACTTCAGCGATGAAGCTCATTTTTGGTTAAATGAGTACATAAATAAGCAAAGTTAACTCATGTGGAGCAAAGATAGTTCAAATGTTTTTTCCAAACACCCTTACATCCACAGAAAAATTACTTTTTGGAGCGCTTCATGCACCGGCGGAGCTATTGGTTCATATGCATTCAAAAACGATGATAGGCAGAATAATAATGTCAATGGTGAACGGTATATATAAAAGATTTCACGTTTTAACGTACCTCAATTAGCAGTTATTAATCTTTCTGAAATGGGGTTTCAATTACAATTAACTTTCTCAAAGAAACTTTTGAAGAACGAATAATTTCTAGAAATGGTCCTGTTAATTGGACACCAAGATCGCGTGACTTAACCCGATCGGTTAATTTCTTTGGCGTTATATAAAGTCACTAGTGTACGCCAATAAACCAGAGACAATTGAATACCAGGAAAACAAAATTCGACGAGTAATTGGCGAAATGCCACCGCAAGTGCTGCGAAAAGTATGAAAAGTTGGAGCCACATGGGCCAAATCATATTTACACATACATTTCACAAAACTATCTATCGAATAAAGCCATATTGATTGAGATTAAAAATTATTTAGTTATTAAGTTCTTATTTAATTATTAAGTTCTGTAACTCAAAAAAATCTGTTAAGTACTCTCAAGTTTTTTTGTTGCAAATAGGTTCTTCATTGATCAAAATAAAATATCTAATAAAAATTAAGATATTATCATTATGAAATATTCACATTCCAGAGGGGCAAAAATAATACCAGCAAGCTCAAATTTGTTGGAAATATATAATCGTACATAGCATATGAGTTACCTAGAATTAAAAATGGCCCATCCCATAAAAAAACTTACTAGATTTGACTTCTCCAAGTCATAGATTAGACTGAAATTCTCCAATTCGATGAAGCCGCATACAAATATCCTACCCGATATGAATTCATGGCGCTAAGCAACATTCGAGTGCTAAAACTGTCGCATCTGGCGATCGAAAGACTCGCACGTGATCGTAGAGAAACCAATGCATTATCAGAAGATGATGAAAATGCTGTTGCATACGCCATTTCGGTCAACGATGAGCGCTACAGAATCATAATTAACACATTTTTGTGGCCGAAGATAGAAGACATGGACCTGGCAGGTATTTGGTTCCAAGATGATGGCCCGCCATGCCACACAGCCCAGGCCGCAATCACAATCTATGGCGCCAAGTTCAGAAATAGTGTTGTCATTCGCCCATAGGGCTAAAATCGACCCAGCCATTCGTGTGACAAATCCAGGAAGCGTCGCCAAGCAAGGTCTTGGAAAATTGGGTTGATAACATGCGCTTACTGCGATGCCTTGGCAGTAGCGCGTCCAATTTCATAAATATTGGGATTGTTTGCACTTTCTAGTAAAAACAATAACATACAGATTTTTTTATTTATAAAAACGCTTTTTCGGGAAATGTAAGTCAGCTGTGTTTGACTGGCAGACTCATGATATTCGCCCTTATTCCAGTTGGTGTCGTAGGCGTCGTATTTTCGTCATATCTATGAAGTTCTAGCTTTGTCATCTTTACGCCAAAACGAATGTTTTTGGTATCTATGAACTAACAAAAACCCTTTTTATAACTTAAAAATATTTAAAAATTTCAAAATTTATGAAGTCGTCAATCTAAACAGTGTCGACTAAGAATCGACATCGACGACGCCAACTGGAATAAAGGCGATTGACCCACTGCTTCTGGTACCTTCGCCACAAAGCTTTAAAACTTAATGAAACATTTAATTTCCTACAACTCCACATATATGAATCTTCTTCACCACTGTCCTAATTTTAGCTCACTTTTTGGTACCTCCGAAACAAAACGACCATTTTATACCAAAAATTAACATCCCATAACATTAAAACCCAAACACTTGAAATTTGGTACCATACAATTATTTTTCAGTACCTACACTTCAGTGAAAATGGCCGTATTTACCACACCCTCTTTGGTAAACCCACAGAAATTGAAAAAATATCATACGACAATCAATTACCCATAATTCTATATCTATCAAGTAAATTTGCACAAAATCGGTTTTTAAGATTAATTTTCAATGACTACAGTCTGCCAAACAAAATACGCAAAATTATTCCCACAGTTTTGGTATCTCCTTGACAAATACCAAATATTATATTTAATTCCTATATTTTTGAAGATGAGGGTAAAATTTAAATGTATTGCTCTACTTCATTTTTTTACTTGTTATCTCCCATCTGTGATAATAACGTCGCTACATACTGTATGACATACCAAATGAGAATGAATTTCCCCATTAGAAATATTTTGTTCAAATGAAAAATCACATTATGCCCTAAGTCGTCAAGTCAAGGCAGTGTGCGTGGGCGAAGGGATAGTAGGATGGATTTTGCCTCTTTTGCTGCAAAGTTAGTGCAGCAGTCGCAGCAATGCGTTGAATACCAAAATTCACCCTTAAATATTTGATTTGCTGAATTTTGGAAAAGAAGTCAGTAAATGGAAAAGGCCGTAGAGGGCGAGCAGCGAATGGCCTTAGGCCGCGCCACATGTTAGTGGTGCGGTGTGTGTGAGAGAGCCTTTAGGAACAACAGAACACGTACTCCACAGACCGGCACTTTTATTGTATTTTTGTTTTATTCGCTGTTATTTTATAGCCATAATTTATGTCAGTCACTTTGTCGACAATGAGTGCGCGACTAAGAGTACGAATACTATGGCGGCGACTGAGACCTCTAGAACTAGGGCCGCGTTTTGCGTTCAGTGCCAACATTTTTGCGTTCCGGCTTATGGTACAACATAAGCCGTTGGCTGTGGTGCTACATTAAGGTGGGTGGACGGTCCTTAGAGACGGATTATTTACTTTATATATTTCTATCGGTGTAGAGTAATATAAATAAGTAACGAAGAAAGAACAGAATTTTCCAGGAAAATCAATAAAATTGTCTTTAAGTTATACACTAAAAATATTGTCTAACTTGTTGGTCAATATGGAATAGCGAAGTAGATAGTTCCATGTGATAAGGGGATCAATTGGCTCGATTCTAAGCCATCACCATGATAATTTCACAGGTTCAACACATGTAAAAAGCAAGCAGAACCAGTCTTGATCGTTTGGAACCAGTTATATAAATAGTTCTATACTTGTCGGGAAAGCTTCGAGTGTGGACCAAGCAGTTGAAGACATTGTCCATCAAAATTTATCAAACTGGGTTAATGAAGCGTTTTCATCAAGAAAAGGGATGTAAGGGAAAACATAACATTTTCCTAGCCCATCCCGTTGATGTTCAAAGTTCAATGGTTGCCAGAGTTTAATATCATCCAAGTTTGCTAACTCAGAAGGTGTCCTATTGGATCCTCCTCTTTGTCTCCAATGGTTCTGCAAAAGCAATTTCGAAAGACTTTCAATATATCTGCATGCCGTACCATAAGCAGTAGGCTGTCATGACAGATACGATAAGTGAACCGTCCGCTCTCGATAACGACAGCAGATCGCTGGCGCGTTTACTCTATATCTCCAAAATACACCAAAGTCCAGTTGGTTGTGGAGTTTGGAACCGTCTGCACATGAATCTCCTATGTCCTGGAATAAAACCATTCCATTCTGATCTATCAGGTATAAGCGTGAGATACTTCTTGTCAAAAAGTGGTGCAGACATAATGTCTGTGGCGGGACCCATATCAGGTTGAACTTACAGGCATGTCATTAAGAGATCTGTGACAGTCGAGGGCAGTTTTTGAATTCAGAAATATATGTTCCAAGGTCTTAATAGCAGCCTGACTATCAGATAAAATATTGATACAGGCTTTGGTCAGAAGATTAATTTTCAGCCATTCCCATAGCTCTTTAAAATAAAGATTTTTGCCTGGTAAACACTACAATGATCAGACAGTTTTTTTTCGTTTATAGCTCAAGTTCCTCCGAAAAGACACCAAAGCTCACTTGCTTGTTGAGTTAAGAGCCGTCTGTATAGAAATAACCGAATCTCCTATGTTAGGTGATGCGACAATTTCATTCTGATTTAAAAATTATAAGCGTGAGATACTTCTTATCAAAAAGTGGCTCGGTCATAGTGTATTCAACAATTCGGAAGATCAGGTATTGTGTATAGAAGGACACTATGTGACAGTTACCTAAGTCTAATCGTTCTATATGCGACATATTCCACTGCTATAATGTCTAGCAGCATTAACTATAGTACGACATTTAATTCCATTGTTGGTATCATTCTCCTCGCACCAGTGATACACAGAGCTGTCATTCGTTGAACTTTGTTTAGTCTCGCGCAGAAGTTGGACTTCTGCAGCGCCGTCCACCAGATGACAATGCCGTACAGCATTATCGGTCTAACAATTACAGTATACAAGCAATAAACTATAGGCAGGGTCATATTACAGCCTTTTCCTATTGCCCTTTTACAAGTATACTCGTATAGCACTAAGAGAGCCTTTTACTTCTTTCCAGAACTTTCGGATTGAAGTTTATCTGCATGTTTAGTAAAATACCTAAGTATTTTACGATTTCCGAGAAGCTAATTTCGATACTCTTCAAGGACCCATGTGAAACGCTTATGTCTCACACTGAAAAAAAAGTATACTGAAAATCATTTAAATTTTCTTAACTTTTAAGATTTTTTCTTTGATTTGGCTCCAAAGACAAAGACTATTAAAATAAGTACATCTTGTACTACAATTAAAGTCATAAATCATCTTTAGATCAGGACATCAAACGTCTTTGAAAAAATTACGCCTTATACTTCGATGAAAGATTTCACATTTTTAAATCTATTACGCATTGTACTTCGATGAAAGACTTCACATTTTTAAATCTATTACGCCTTGTGCTTACATCAAATACATAAAATTACTTTAGATTAAGTACATTCTGTAATTAGTACATGCTGTACTTTCCACAAGTGTAAAATATGTTTCGTAAAATATTTTTTTATTTAATTATTTGTCTAAACGTTCGTGATAAATTTTGTTTTTTTTTTGTTTAGAGGGAATACTTATTCTAATGGATAAATAAATGATAGTTGGCAAAATTTTTCCTAAAAAAATCGTTCTCTTCGAATGAGCTGCGGTGGAAAATATATTACTTGACGTGGTTATTTTTGAGTTGAAATACCAGAAGTGAGGAATTCTCTTTATTCGTTTGGGAGAAGCTAGGCCTCTTAGAGCTGGTGTTTTAAAGCTGAACCTTGCTGAATGATTGGTATTGAGCTTTTTGCCATACATTTTTGTAAAAAGTTTAAATTCTGTAAAATTATAGAGACTTCTTATGCAGGAGAATATCCTAGTTACAAATCAATAACGATTCAAAGACCAAAATAAAACAAACGAAAATACAATATGTGATGTTTTATTCATAATATAATATGATATAATAAAATATGTCAGAAAATATCAAAATATATTTTTAATGATATTTTCTTGCAGTGACATATTTCCGTTAATATTAATTTTTTGGAAATAAATATTTACGGAAACATTCTTTAGCTTCTACTGAAATTTTTTAAATTTTGAGTTTTTACCCATTTGTGGAACTGTTATATGTAAATATTTCTTACCCATGAATTAAGACTTGTTCACATTATTATTTAATATGACATATCGTTAGCAAACCATGCAAATATGCTAGGTCCAGTTTCAAAAAGTTCTCAGAAGGAAGAAAATTTGTTTAACTGTTTCTATTTAATATAATTTTCTTTCTGCAAATACGCGAATGATCTTTTATTTGTTCCGCTTAAATAGCAATAATTGTTAATTATAATTATCATAATTATCCGTTTTTATACAGACTTCACATGTTTTGCATGTTTGTGTGAACTTAGCATGTTTGTTTGGTGATTTCTTTTTTCTAGATGATGTAACAGGTGGCGCAAAAGTAACCTTTCGATGTTATGTTAGACGCGATTGGCGGTCAGCAGCTAACAGCTGATGCACCGTCTGGACTTTGTACGGAAACATCTTCAAATCTTGTACCAAAATTCGCTGTAGAGACCGGCGACTGATACCCATTTGCGTGGCACGTCGTCTGGTCGATGTCGACGGCGCTTGCATGACATCCTCGGCTACAGCAGCAATATTCTCTGCAGAACGGCTACTCCGGGGTCTGCCACGGCTGGCAGCATCTCGTGTTGTGCCAGTCTCTTCGAGGCGAGCGGCTAAACGTCGCAGTGTTTCACCAGCAGGCGTTGGACGGCCAGGAAATCTGTGCCAAAGTCACCGACCGATTATTGGTCAAATAAATAGTCAGCAATATTCCGCGTTCTGGAGCAGTGTAGCGTAACATTGTTTATTAACGTGTATTTCGCATGTGTTTACTACACAAATGTCAAAACAGAACTGACATTAGGGGCCAATCGCAAAATTTATAGCATTTTCTGATAGGAGGATTACTTTTGCGCCACCTGTTATTTTTAAATCTTCTATCATTCTATAAAAATCTCAATTTTCATAAAATTAGATGTAGCAAAATGGCATATTTAGTTAATGATATTCTATAAAAATAATATTTTATTTATTCATTATGGAAATAGTTGCAATTTACTTCGACAGCGGAAAAACAACGTTGGATAGTTTTCTCGTATTGTTCCAACATCGGCTTTATTCCGTTCTTTCTTGAATACATACATACACACATTTACGGTCGTTTTGCATTGTTTTTGTCAAAGTAATAAATTCGTAAACGCACATATAAACTCCACTACTCTGAATGTCCGAAAGAGATTTTATGATTCGTTTTTGTTATCATTGCGCGTAACTACAACGCACACACCCACATTTGGTAATCTACCACTGAGACAAATCTAATCGTCGTATAAGCAGCCAGTCAATATTTCCAGATAATTTATTTTCGACACACCGCTGACAAACAGCCGCCGAAACTGTTGCTATTATTGTAGAATTATAAACGTCCATTCGCATTAGAGCACACAACCTTTCTCTACCACCGCTCAACAAGAACTGATTCCAAAAAATTCCAAACACACTTCACTGTAACTCTCACCATTATTCTAAATTTTGCGACCAAAAATAGTCTAAATTGTCCTCTCGCAGATAAAACCAATTTCTTAATTTAAAAGATAACTAATCTTTAATTTAAAAATCAAAGAAAATTAAGGCTAAATTGTTTTTAAAAACATGACATGAGAATTTCTACATTTTTAAGGAAAAAATCTTACAAACTATAAAAATGCGTACTTGATTTAATGACATTTGCACTACAATCAACTATTTTTCCTTTAATTTTATGACGTAACGTTAAAGTCAACATGACATAGTATTATGAACATCTTATCATAGAAGTAAGAAAATTTACTTTAAACGAATGAAAATTTCTTTGAAATCAAGTAAATTTTCTTAAATTCAAAGAAATTTGTTCTTCAAACAAAGACAGATTAAATCCCTGATTTAAGGGCAAACTTGTTTTTAATTTCGTGTCAAATTTTTTTTCAGTGCATGCTGAAAGGAACTGATTTTGTCTTCGTTGGGTTCACATGACGACAATTGCTTTCAGAGAAGAGAATTTTAGTACTCCCAAGGCGACAGGTGCAACATTTAGTATCTTATGTCTTCTGCTGTCTTTGTCGGGTTCACACGACCATCGGAAGTCCATCATGCGGTTGTTTGAAGGGCCTTCTATACGATGTCTCTAAGAGTACTCAGAATCTTCCTTCTAAACGCTATCGCTATGTCATCTGTATAGGCAAAACCTTAGCACATCTCTTCGCCAGAAAAAGCAGTATATTCAAGGGTGTACCTACACGCTGAAAAAAATCGTTTCTGTAATATATTGTCCTAAACATATTCTGCTTGAAATATATACATATATATATATATATATTTAGAGTACACTCGAAATATATTATATTTGGCACATACAAATATTATATATTTGGGAAGATGTTGTTCTAAACATATCTTTGTTTCCGTCCTAATGTTTTTTATTTGGGACTATTATTTACGAAAAACATATTTATTTGCCTTTCAGTATTCAGAAATATCAATACAATTTTAATACAAGTTTTATGCTTTTCAGTACTTCAACGTTAATTTTTTCAGAAATTTTAAATGTTTGTAAAATTCCTTTATAATTGAAATGATACTTTGGTTGATGGATCGACAACATATGACGACTTGGAATAAATAGAAATTTAAAATTTGTGATTTAAAACAAAGGATATATATCACGAAATCAATGAAAAATTAAAAATGAAATTCGGAAAATCGGAAACGTTTTGTAAATACATATAAATAAATATTTTATTTGAGAAAATTAGTTTGCAACTATATTTTGTTGTAATATATTAATTTATGCGCTCCAAATAAATTTTATTGATTTTCAAATAAAATGTATTTGCTAAGAAATAGGTACATATATAATATTTAAAAATTGGTGTTCCAAATATACTTATATTTTCCTTAGATTCAAACATATTAAAAAAGGCCATTTTGCCCCTTGTACTAAGACCACCTTAATATCCACTCTGTATCTGGGTGTCTTTATTGATTGCATTTTCGGAATACGTTCACGGCCATATCCGTACGACGAGTACATTTGCAGCAATCCCACCCATTGACATACCCCATCCCCCCACCAACCCATAGTCAGTCAATTTCAGGCGACGACAACAGCAAAATCATAACAAAAACACGACCAATACTTTTTCAACCCCAATATCCCATACGAACTAGCAGCAGTAGCAGGAGCAGTATTTAGTCCTTTGTCTCTTACATGAGGATGTTGGCTTACGAAAAAAAAGCAATTTAGCCTTTTTGTCTACTCTCAATTCCGTTGAGTATTTAAAAATTTGCACATATTTCTATCGACTTGTTTCGAGCAGCATTTGACTTTGTAGTTGTTTCTGGGGGGATAATTCTGTTGCTGGTATTTTCCATTTCTAGTCTTTCGGGTTTTTGGGAGAATTCCTCAGAAAAATTCAATGTTGAACAATTTTCATCAACATGACCGAGCGACCGACAAACAGACCAGACATTCGACGACGTCTACTAACGTCTATATGAGAAATATCAAAATATTTTTGTTATTTTAACAAACTTTATGTGTACCAACGAATGAAACATTTATGAAATTTGCCAGGGGTTCTTCTTGTGCCCTTTTGGGACACTTTGTATTGTCATCGTCGAAGGCAAATACCCATTCCAATTTAAACTGTTGTCTTTCGTATATTTTTTTGGCATTTAGATGTGGAACTAATGCAATTTTTACAAATGGAAAAATATCTATACAACAATTGCAAGAGAGCGACAACAGCGACGACGAGTATTTGGTTTTGGAATTTTGAATGAGATTTTATACGCGATTGTGTAACATATGGTTATAATGTTGTAGTACTTGTATATCTTGCTGATTTTATTGTTTAGATAAAATATTTGCACTGTAACTGTGCCTAATGAATTGTTTTACAGAAATCCGGAAAGCATGAAAGCATGGCCTTTCACCCCCAAAATTGGAATAAAGAAAAAATGTCCAGCTGAAAATGTCCTATTCCGAAAAAGGCATAGTAACATACATACGTTGCCCTAAACGAGATTTGCGTAAATGCAGTGAGTTTCATCAGTTATCTTAGCGGATTTTGAAAACGTTAAGTCAGACATATATCCCCAAAACGAATGAGAATTACATCTAACTTTTGAAATATCCTCAAACCCTTGTAAGCATTCAAGTATCTCATCGAATTTACATAGACTATGAGCATGTTGAGTTCAAAGATAAAGTAATTAGATAGAGTATACGTACAGGCCGCCGACCAGGATCTCATTCCCTTACGAATTAAACTTGAATATCAACCCTTATTCTACGCTGAGAATATATTGGGGAAACAACCTTGTATGTGATTTTGTATGGGTATTTTTGCAGGATTATTTTATGTAAAGGGTATTGGATTTTAAAGTAAATGCAGAAATGTTGAAGTATAAATTGCAGACTTTCTATTTAGATGTTATAAAATGTGCTTAGTTTTAATTACACTATACAACAGAAATACAGTTCTTCAGCTGCAAACAGCTACATGGTGACCTAAGTGCTGACATCTACGAGGATGGTCCCAAAATAAGTCGTCCTAAAAAACAAAAAAACGCAACAAATTTGCGAAAGTTGTTCATTATAATTCTAACTGGTATATTCTCCCGGCTTCAACACCATTTTGTTTCTATATTATAATAGAAAACAAATGTATTATATTTTGAAAAATATGTATTAACATTGGCAGCACACATACTGGATCATGATTTCTGAGCCTTGACACTCGTTTCCACAGTTTTAGCTGCAATCTTTATTTCTCAACATTACTTTCTTTTAGCTCCATACACCATTTCCAGTGATATCCAATAGCTTAAAATAAACCAGTAAGGAAAGACAGAAAGTCGGGCGGGCCGACTATATAATACCCTACACCTACCTACCAATGCGAAAATGGGCATTGCGATAAGAATTTGGCAGTGTTCATACATGTAATAAGCAAACTCTCTCTGCCGATTTTCGTACTGATCGGATATAAAACGGTTTCTACAGCGCTTACATGTCAAATCGGGTGTAACATATATATTGGGACTATGTTAAAATCTGAACCGATTTTTCCCGAATTTGGCAGTGTTCATACATGTAATAAGCAAACTCTCTCTGCCGATTTTCGTACTGATCGGATATAAAACGGTTTCTACAGCGCTTACATGTCAAATCGGGTGAAACATATATATTGGGACTATGTTAAAATCTGAACCGATTTTTCCCGAATTTGGCAGTGTTCATACATGTAATAAGAAAACTCTCTCTGTTAAATTTCGTACGGATCGGATATAAAACAAGATTTCTACAGCGCTTAAATGTTAAATCGGGTGAAACATATATATGGTGGCTATATCTAAATCTGAACCGATTTTCCCCGAATTTGACAGTGTTTATTCATGTAATAAGAGAACTCTCTCTGTTAAATTTCGTACTGATCGGATATAAAACACGATTTCTACAGCGCTTAAATGTTAAATCGGGTGAAACATATATATGGTGTCTATATCTAAATCTGAACCGATTTTCCCCGAATTTGGCAGTGTTTATTCATGTAATAAGATAACTCTCTCTGCCAAATTTCGTACTGATCTGATTTAAAATACAGTTCCTACAGCGCTTACATGCCAAATCGGGTGAAACATATATATGGGGGCTATATCTAAATCTGATCGGATTTTCTCCGAATAATAAAACTCTCTCTGCCGAATTTCATAAAGATCGGATGTAAAATGTGGTTTCTACTGCGCTTGCATGTAAAATCGGGTGAAACATATATATGGGGACTATATCCAAATCTGAACCGATTTTAACCAATTTCAATAGGGATCGTCCTTGCACTTTGATTACAAGAATACATGGACAGACGGACAGACAGACGGACAGACAGACGGACAGACAGACAGACGGACAGACAGACGGACAGACAGACAGATGGACATGGCTAAATCGACTCAGAAAGTGATTCTGAGTCGATCGGTATAATAAACAATGGGTCTATTTCTCCTTTTAGGTGTTACAAACAAATGCACAAAGTCATAATACCCTGTAACAGTGTGGTGTAGGGTATAAAAAGGACCAATCATCATTTTTGACAATTTTACAGGAGTAGCAAAAAACTAAATAAACTAAAACCAGTAAGGAACAACTAAAATCGGACCGATCCGACTATATGATAACCTAGATCACTTTATCGGAGCAAAATGTCAAACAAATATTATTTTATATATACCAAATCGGAAGGAACATATATTTGGGCTATATGTAAATCTGAATTGATTTTCTTCAAACACGGCAAAGTGGATCACCGTATCAAGAAACTCCACCCTGCTAAATTTCAACATGATTGAATTATACAGCTTCTATAGAGCTAAAAGGCCAAATCGGAAGTAGCAAAGGCTATATTTAAATCTGAACTGATTTTCCTCAAATTCGGCAATGTGGGTCCTTGGATGAAGAAACTCTACCCTGCAAAATTTCAAAATTATTTAATGTGAAATACAGCTTCTGTAGCTCTGAAAGACCAAATCGGAAGGAACATACAGTATCGGATAATACATATTGGACTTACTTCATACTTCTGTTCAATCGTCAAAATCTGAAAGCTATCAAAATTTTACCTATTTTCTACGAAATTACACAGTTTACCAAAAAATAACAATTTGGCTGCTTAAATTATTTAAAATTAAAAATTTATTTCACATAAAAAAAGTCGAAAATTCGCACGACAAAACCTATTGGACTATGCATTTCCCTTTATTATCAAGGTCGGCTTTGCTTCTTTTTGCATGGAAGCCATAAGGTTGTCTGTTATCTTCGAATCTATGAAGTTCCAAGCATCTACAATGTCCTGAAATAGCTTATTTTTCTCTTCACCTTCACTTTCTCGATTTATCTCTTGGTTGACAAATTCCCAAAGATTTTCGTTGGGATTCAAGTCTGGTGTTGAGCTGGGCACCCCATAACGTGACCCCTTCCTTTCCAGATAAGTCTTTGAATCATTTCGCGGCATTTTTACGGTCATATAATTTCTAACAATATTATACCTGACCATCAATTTGGTTTTCGAAAAAGTCATAATACTATAGAACAGGTACACCGTATCGTAAACTGCATCAAAGAGTTTTTGAGAATAAAGAATACTGTTCGGCGCTATTCGTAGATATTTCCCAAGCATTCGACAAAGTCTGGCACGAAGGAGTTTTGTACGAAATATGCCACCTTCTGCCAATCAATTTGACTAACCGGTCTTTCCACGTTAAATCAAATGAAATTTTTCTAGCCCTAGGAAAATAAATGCCGGTGTCCCACAGGGGAGCATTCTTGGCCCTATACTGTACGTTATTTTTGCAGCAGATATGCCCATAACCTACTTTACGCACACGTCTGCTTTTGCGGACGATACTGCTTTCATCAGTACTCACAAAAGCCCTTCAGTTGCGTCCGATCAACTGCAGTCTCATGTCCGAATCCTAGAAGAATGGTAAAAAATGGACAATAATGGTGAATGCCTCAAAATTTACTCAAGTCCTCCAATTTCTATATTCAATTCACAGATTCTCCAATAGGATCATGTAAAATATCTTGGAATCCATTTAGATCGGCGCTTGACGTTGTCGTGCCACATAGACTCTAAAGTAACTCACACAAAACTCAAAACTAATCAACTTCAGTGGCTTATCAGCCAAAGATCTGCCCTAGATCAAGAGTATACAGTTCTTTTATACAAAACGGTATTGAAGCCCATTTGGACATATGGTATCCAGTTCTGGGGTACAGCGCTGGGTGCGCTTCAAATGTATGCAAATTACAAAGAAGACAATCGAATATTCTTCGTTTAATTACAGGTGTACCATGGTATATAAGAAACGCTAACATCCATACGGATCTCAACATGCCAACAGTAAAAGAGGAAATTGAAAAATATTGCCGGTGTTACGTGAGCAAACTATTGAATCATCCAAACATCCTGGCTCGAGAACTACTAAATTTTGAAGGTCATAACAGCCTTAGAAGGAGAGATACGTTGGACTTGATTTAAATTAAAACTAAACAAAAATTAAATTATGAATTCTTAAATTTGTAATGTTAACCTTTTGTTAAACTAAAAAATCGTATAGTCTCAATGGTTTATTCGCAATGGCAATAACCCAGATAATAGTATTCTAGGTTAAGATGTGTCCACTTATTGTCATTTTCATTGTTTAATAAATTTTCATTGTTTAGGGTCGTGTTTAAATTGCCATAATAGAGCCATATTCCACTCAGCATAGGGAAACATGACATTCTCCAAGATTTCTTTGTACATAGGGTAATTCCAAAGAAAATCGACCCAAAAATGACGATTTGAAAATTTTACCTTTTTGATTTTGCTGAAATTTTGCATGCGCATACTGCAAGATGTTACGAAATAATGACAGTTTACCGTATGTCAAAATATGTAACGGTTTAGATTTTATAGGGTGCCAAAGTAGGACATCTACATTGTTTTGTAAAAAATTAAGCTATGTTCAAGTCGCCATAACTATTGAACGGAATGTCAGATTTAATTGAAATAAGTACCATCTTAAAGATATTAACGTTATTTGTAAGTATTGCACACATAAGGATAACTATATGTGTATTAAGGATATTAAAATGACGAAAATCTTCTTAATCCTTGATTATCCTGAAAAAATTATTTTCATTTTTTATAATTTTATTTCTGGATATTACCCCCATATTGATCCATAAAATATATAATTTTCAGAATGGGGGCTAATGGGTTCAAAAGATATGACTTATTTAATGTCCGTTTGTCTGTCCGTTTGACTGGATTATGCGAATGATATCTCTGAAAAGGAGTGACCGAATGACTTACAAATTAGTATGTGGTAATATTTTCCTCAAATCTACTTAATGTTTTGAGTTGGCCCATGTCGGACCCCTCCTAGTGGTACCTCCCTCACAAACGGTTAAAATTTTGTGACATGTTAAAACTCTTATAACTTCTATACTACTCATGGGAATCCAATGAAATGTCATACATAGTAATTATTTGACCGTATTTATAAGCTGAACAAAAATGGGCGAACATGTCACGTCCCTTTAGGTACCTCCCACACAAAGGGACCAATTTTTACAATAAGTTCACAGCTTATAACAATAATACCAGTGCATAAAAATACTTGAAATTTTGTGCAGTGTAATATTTTTATAGTACCTACAGGCCAGTACAAAGTGGGCGTTATTGCCCTGCCCCTTCTAGTACCTCCCACACAAATTCTAACAATTTTGTGAAATGTTGAAAAATTATAAACTCATTAAAGTTCAGCAATATCGAAGTTCATAAATTTTCAGAGTGGGTCGATTTCCTTTGGAATTACCCCATAAACATGTCCATAATTCCGTTTATTTTATAGAGGGGTTCAACCCCGTTACAGGAAAAGCATCTCCAGACCACTACATTCCCGCCTCCATGTTTTACAGACCCTTTCTTTAAAATTCCCTTTATTATATTTTCTAAAGTATAAGCTCGATAAAGCCGGGATATAATCTAAATTAAAGGCAATAATGAGGCCTACAAATGTTAACAATGACACTTTTTTGTTGGAACGAAAAGAACATAAAAAATTTAAAAAAAAAATCGAAAAAAATTTGTTTGTTCACATTTTTTAAAGCTAACAAAAAAAGTAATGTATATTTGAAGAAAATTCTATGGATAAATGTTGAAATTATAGCACTTTTGATAAAAATAAGAGAATTCAACATAATCCGGTTTTAATCCCCCACTATTGCTGTGGGCCAAAAGCGTAACCAATCGAAGGAATAACCTAAGAGACCTTAAGAATATTTGGCGGAAATTCGTTTTGGACCATTTTAAGTCATTTGAGTAACGTCCGTCAGCCTGTCAGCCAGTCTGTCTGGCTAGTGCGCACGACACGTGTACGTGGTACGTGTTAATATTTTTTTCTATCTCAGCCTAAAATCAAAGATGGTATACGATGATCCACTCCTTCAAGTACCTCCCCCAGCAATATTTCACAAAAAAAAATTTGTGAAATATTGCTTATCTCACAACTTGTATACTACTATTCAGAATCTTTCACAATTCCACATATAGTATTAATTAATCTTGGGAAATGTATGAGAGACCAAATGTACCATTTTGCACAACAAGTTAACGGGTTATATGTTCCGATTCCTGCACATTATATATAGTACCCATAGTATATTAAAATATGGAATATTTCGAATAATGAAATTTTTGAATAATAATCGAAGCGACATTTTTGCATCGCTTCGAAATAACTTAATATGACATATCGTTAGCAAAACATGCAAATATGCCAGTTTCCAGTTTTAGAAGGAAGAAAAAATTTTTTTAACTGTTTCTATTTTATATAAGTTTATTTCTGCAAATACGCGAATGATCTTTTATTTATTCCGCTAAAATATCAATAATTTTTAATCATAATTATCCATTTTTATACAGACTTCACATGTTTTGCTTTTTTGTGTGAACTTAAAATATTTGAATATCACTGCACAGATGGGGAAAACAGAATGATGGTGTTTTCTTTTCCCTAGATGAAATCTTTCTGAAATCTTTCTGAAATCTCTCTTAAATCTTCCATCATTCTATAAAAAATCTCAATCTTCACAAAATTGGATTTAGCATATTTGCATGTTTAATTAATGACATTCTATTTAATGCACAAAATAAATGTTTATTTTATTTATTCGTTATGCAAATATTTGCAATTTACTTCGTCAGTGAAGAAACAACGTTCGATTGTTAATTTTTCCGACATCGGCTTTATTTCGTTCTTTCCTGAATACATACATACAGATATTTACGGTCTTATTGCATTGTTTTTTCCCCAAAGTAATGAATTCGTAAACGTACATAGAAATAAAGAATTTTATTTTAAACGAATGAACATTTCTTTGAAATCAAGTAAATTTAAAGTTAATATCCGATGTACAGATATCAGTTTTTGAAATTCCTATAAATTCAGTTAGCTCATGCACCTGCAGCCGACAATCGTCCATTCCATTTTGTTAATTTTCTTAACCACTTCTATCGTGGACACCACATTAGCCAATTGCTACATTTAATAGTATATAAGGAACTGATCGTTTTCTAACACTTTCATGGCATAAATTACAATGATCTATCTCCCACACTGAACTATTCGTTATCGGCAATCGGCTTTACTTATCTAAAATAGAAAAAATACAATTTCTATAAATACCTTCCAAGACTCCACCCACAATAATGAGTTCAACATAACTCGGCCACATATGAAATTATAAAATAATTTCCGTTTCACCTTAGAAAAAACCTGTACTCTATGTCTGTCGATCGGTCTCCTACTCAATTTATATTTCAATTGAACCATTTAATCGCATTTCATTTCTTCATTCACTCACGCTTGTTTCTTTTCTCTTTCGAAGAATAACTTCATTTCGAATGCAATCAAGCAATAATGATTGCTAGTAACAAATTAATGACTTTTTACCATCATCATCAACATCGTCATCCTCCTCCTCATTCATATGATTCTAATTTATATTTGATCATTTCAAAACCGTAGTACAAGTATACTTATTTATGCGTGTCTTGTATGGTTAGTATTGAAATGATTGGCGGCTACTAAAGCCGTTTGATGAGATACGATAATAGTCCGCCTGCCTGACTGTCTGTATGTCTGATAGTCAGACTGTCTTTTTCTTTCTTCATTGTTCCATGGCTAGTGCTGATGATGGTGTAATGTACCCATAAAGACACCACAGTCGATGTACATGCTCGTCTGAATGAATGCCGGAGTTTAGGAGTATTCCTTCCTATCGCTCATAACTAAAATTTATTGTTGCTGCATTCGCTGTTGCATATAATTGTATCAACATTTTAATTAAAGCAATCAAAATAGAGAATGAAATGCAAGAATCGAAAAGAAAAGAAAACAACAAAAGCGTGAATGCAATTTTAAACGCAACAAATAATAACAAACAAAACGACTCAATTTGCAACATCATCATCGCCGATCATCTCTAATTCCCTTTGAGTTTTATTTGAAGTTTTTCTCATGTCTTGACATTGAAGTATAGCTCCACCTAAGCTTTAAGGAAAATCCTTTAATTTGCCTTCACTTTATATGAGGAGGAGTAGGACATTTTGTACGTTGCAAAATGAGTCATCACACACATTCTAATTCTTTTCTCACTGTAGTCATTGCAAAAGAAATCTGGAATACAACAATCATCTTAGACGAGATGAAAACTTAGCACATTCAGTTGGCAGCAAATAACACTACATTTTTTCTGTCCTTTAAAACTTTTTTTGTGTATATTAAGCCATACTATTTTATGAAACCAATACAAAAAATTTGTATGTTAACACTATGCAATAACATTTTTGTCGAAGGGCTGCTCATAACATTTTCTGGTAATATGGAGTCCAAAACTATAAACAAAAATATGATGGTGAAATTTTTTTTAAAAAAATTTTCTGTGAAATTTAAATTTTCTTGGAAGGTGCCATTAATATTTGGACCATATATTTTTGAAGAATATGGGAAAAATTAAAGGATTTAATGATGACTAGAGATGTTAATAATGACACTTTTATGTGGAAACAGAAGGTTTTTTTTTTCAAAAAAAATTGTTTTTAGCTGGCACGAAAAAAACCATAAAAAATAGAAAAAATTCGCCAAACAATCTTTTGTTCCATATTTTGAAAGCTTGCATCTTAATGAAGAAGATCTATACATAAATGTATAGCGTGATCCATTTCATTTGAAAGAACATTCTTTGGCATTTATTTTTTGAAGGCTACGTCTCAGATGGTCCATTCTTTGAGTCGAATTTTCGATGACTCGTTCGAGCATTTCGACTGGTAACTGGCGAATGATATGCATGATGTTTTGCTCCAAGGTCTGTATCGAAGCGGGTTTGTCCGCATAAACTTTAGACATTACATATCCCCACAGGAACAAGTCTAACGGTGTGATATCACACGATCTTGGTGGCCAATCGGCCGGCCCAAAACGTGAAATTATCTGCTCACCGAAGTGTTCTCTCAATAAATCCATTGATTGATGCAATGTGTGGGAAGTGGCGCCGTATTGTTGAAACCAAATGTCGCCGAGATCACGAGCTTCAATTTCAGGCATCAAATAGTCGGTTATCATGGCACGATAACGGTCGCCATTGACGGTTACGTTCTCACCGTCATCATTTTTGAAGAAATATGGACCGATGCTTCCGGTACGTCGTTCCGGGAATCGGTCAATGGCAAAAAGATAGCTCTTAACGAGGGCCAAAATATTGCTCATGGGTGTCAAGGTCGTGGGTCGACTGGAAAGTGTTTTTTGTTTTTGGATTTTTAAAAAATGGACTTAGCGCAATTGGCGAACGATTATTTTGATAATAAAACTGTATAATTTGTAAAAGTTGTTCAGGCGTAAGTCTTTCCATGATGAAATGCCAAACAATACTTAACAAAAATAACTTGACAGCATGACACGACTCACACGCGATCTGTCAAAAAATGGCTATTGAAAAAGTATCGCTACTTCGATCACCCGTTATATTAAAAAATTGTAGTTATTGCCACACCCCTTTTGGTACCTCCCAAACAAAATTGCCAACATAAAAAGTACGAAAAATGTGTTGTTGTTATTTATTGTTGGTCTGGTTTTTTGTTATTCAGTCAGAATTTATTTTGGTTTAAGACCATTTATTTATTTGGTTTAAGTTGACTTAGGTCGGCAAAATACGAGTTCTTGTTAAATTCAATTTACTGCTTCCATTAGTATTTCAGCTGATTTAAGTTAAAGACATACACAATTGCTACTGAATTCTAAAGATGATAGAGTGGTGTCTATCGAAACTGCAGTCATATCTACCAAGCAATTAAAACTCTCTACCAATTTTTGTATTTGTTTCTATTACTTTTTTGCAATAGACAGAAAGTAACTGAAACATATGGTCTTAAACCAAAATAAATTCTGACTGAATAACAAAAATACAGACCAACAATAAATAACAAGAACACATACAAAAACATGAGGTACGATGACGTCGGTATTAGCCGTTGACAAAACTATATTTGTTTTCGTGGCTCGCGATGCGAACCCAAGCCAAAAACAAAAATGTATTGGTAAGAGAATTTTAGTATGTTGACTTAGTTCGCCAAAATACGGGTTTGGTTAGTAGTTCTTGTTAATG
The DNA here is from genome assembly GCA_963930755.1 of Eudasyphora cyanicolor. Lineage (NCBI taxonomy): Eukaryota > Metazoa > Arthropoda > Insecta > Diptera > Muscidae > Eudasyphora > Eudasyphora cyanicolor. The sequence goes on along the minus strand of OZ005736.1, from coordinate 166,461,174 downwards.
CAATTTACTGCTTCCATAAGTATTTCAGCTGATTTAAGATTTAAGATAAGTTAATCGGTTACTCCTACCAAAAGTTTTCGTGCACAAAAAAACCAGACGGACGGAGGGACATTGCTCAAATGACTTAAAATGGCCCAAATATTTTGGGGTCTTTTAAGTAACTCCTTCAAAGTTAAACTTTTGCCCTTCGTTCACAATACTCGCGGGAGTATAAAAACATAATTTTGTTGAAATTCTCTTACTGCTGCGAAAGGACTATAATTTCTATATTTATCCAAAGATTTTTATCATATGTTATGGTTTATTCGTGTATCCCGGTATTTTTGAGACATGCATTTGGTAAACTAGTTGCTGTAGTTATACAAATTTCCATCTTCTCCTGTGGCAGCTAAACCCCGAATACGTTCCATTTTCCCCATTATATACCTTGACCACCCAATATGTAATGTATGCGAGTGACACTTTCAATGTCCACCCACATTTATAACAACTGCAAAATTGTGACACACTAAATAAAGCATAGCAACTCCCTCATCGTCAAGTCGTAAAATGACAAAAGAATAAATGCCGCAGTTTCGTGTGCCAAAGAAACCTTGGTGTGATAAATTTCCATGAAAACTAACAAAACAGTTTACAGTCACTCGTAAAATCATGTCACTTCACTGGAGTATTGTGACAAAAATTGGAAAATAAACGTTTCTCGTTTGCGAAATGGCAATAATGCACAATCAACCTACAACTAACGATGATAATGTCATTGCGCTACTCCATTGCCAAATTGCGCTACTCGCAATGCAACGCAAGTAAAGAAAACTTTTATGACTTTTCCCCCAAAAACCGCCAACAATTCAAAAAAAAAAAAGCGGAGATTTTTTTACGACAAGACTTTAAAAAATTTAACTACGAACGACCATCAACGATATGTTCATATGAATATAGACATAAGTATGACGGGCCTGCCTGGTAGTCGGGGTCTGCCAGCCGGTCTGTCTATTTGTCTGTCTGCACGTACGAGTAGATATATTTTTTTTGGCATAAAAAACAGATTTGCAGAAAAGAGTTGGACATTCGATTGTGGTCTCTGTGTAGAATGTGTTGGAGTGTTCGGGGGAAATTGATTTACAATGCAGTCATGTTTTAATGGCGCCATACAAATTTTACAAAAATTATGTCTTATAATCATAATAATAATAATAATTTGTTTGTATTACTTATAGCCACGACAACAACTACCAACATACATGTGTGGCACACACTTCCATATATATGTTGCCACAATGTTGTTCAAATGTTAGAAATTAAACTAAGACCTAGCCAACACTATGCAGGTATAAGAGGCCCTATTATAGGCCTCACTTGAAAATATCCGTAAATCTTTCAGAACATATGTTGAAAGAGAGGCTGCATATGTATGTTATATGAGAGAGATTTTATGCAGCGACATTTTAGATATAAGCAGAATGGGGCCACACCTTCTGGTCTGATTTCGCCAATTTGCACCCAGGAAAATAATTGGCTGGAATTCGATTGTAACAATAAAAAAATAGTACTAGCAACAAAAAGTATTTTGCCTACACCGTCTGTCGGTTGTATTTATAAATAATTAGTTAAAACAACATTAATAACATGGATACAATCAAATGAAAATGATTGCAACTAAATCTATTGTTGTATCAATCGAATTAAGATTGTTTTTTCATTGACACTCGGTTAGTTGTGGTAACCGATTTTAAATTTTCATTATACATAGTACCATATGATCGATTTTTGATTGTGACAACCAATGTTTTATTGTTGACAACAGAAATTGTATCAATAGACTAAAGATTATTATTGCAACGAATAATTGGTTACTACAACAGAAAAATATTAATAAATAATCGTTTATTGGTTATCCCAATCATTTCCCAAATGTATTTTGGGAAATACAACAGAAAGATTGGTTGCTGTTCTTTTGCTGATAGATGACAAACCAAAAATAAAATTACTCGACATAACAAACTTCAACATTTTGTTCAAGAACGGTATAGGTAATCAAAAATAATCTCGTGTGGATAATAATGTGTGGAACGCAGAATATGTTGTGCAAAATGTTTTACATAAATAAAAAATAAAAGCAACAATCATGAAATTGAAAGCACAGGGTTAAGCGGTATTTACATAAAAGTTTTGTGTTTTTTTCGTGTACTAAAATGTGTGTCAAATATTTCTAAATCTCATAATAGTGATGAATTAGTAATATGGAATTTTTAATTTTGTTATGAATTGTTTTGTTTTTTGTTCAATAAATAAAATAAAAATTAATGAAATGTTTAATTGTCGGTAGTAATTAATTAATTGTCGGTAGTAATGACTGACAAATTGTCAGAACAACCAATTTTTAAAAACAGTTGGTTGTGGCAACTGCAACAGATAATTTAAGCCACCATTTTTGTAGTTGGCGCAACCAAATATGATTGTTGTCAACATGGAAGCAGAAGTATACCACAACCAAAATATTGGTTGTCCTGATGGAATCGCATGATAGTAGACAGAACTACCAAAACTCGGTTGGCAAATAATTCGGTTGAGGCAACTAAACTGTATTCTGTGTGTGTTGTTGAATAATAAAGGGTGATTAAATTTTAAGGGCCTGTGTTGATTTTGAATAAAACACAAATTATTTAGGAAATTATTGTCATTTCTTTTTATTATGATAATATTGGTATGGTTCAATTATGTATGGAACAAAATATTGGCCAAAAGGCCGCCGCCACCTCGGCGGCACAAATCCATCCGGTCCAAATTTTCGATGATGCTGAGGCATAATTGAGGTTCTATGCCGTTAATGTGCCGAATTATCTTATCCTTTTGCTCTTGAATTGTTGCTGGCTTATCGACGTACACCTTTACTATCAAATAACCCCAAAGAAAGAAGTCCAACGGTGTCAAATCACATGATCTTGGCGGCCAATTGACATCGCCATGACGTGAGATAACACGGCCATTGAATTTGTTGCCCAAAGGAGCCATTGTTTCGTTATCTGTGTGGCAAGTGGCACCGTCCTGTTGAAACCAAATATTGTCCACATCCATATCTTCCAATTCGGGCCATAAAAAGTTCGTTATCATCTCACGATAGCGAACACCATTCACAGTAACTGCCTGACAGGCCTCATTTCGAAGAAGTATGGCCCGATGACGTCGCCAGCCCATAAGCCGCACCAAACAGGTGTTTTCATATCACCTACAGACCTGGTTTGCTGAAATTTGCGCACAATTCTCCCGACTGTGGACACATTTGGTCGATTATGCTGATAAAAAAACATCACGAAGTGCACGAAATACATTTTGATTTGAACGCCCATTTTCATAAAGGGCTTAAAAACTTGAACGCGTTTCTCGATTGTGTATCTTTCCATGGTTCAAATTGAGTTAGTCTGAAATTGAGAAATGTCAAATGAAATGCACAAAAAAACTTCACGTTCACATAACCAATTTGTATTTTCACACGATCAATCTGTTTATTTCAGTTGGATTCTTTAGGCCTTAAATAATTCGCCCATGCACAGATCTAATGATATGCATAATGTATCATAACTTGACTCGACATTTGCCATTGGATATTGAGAAATGTAATCATTTCTTTATTTTCACTGGCAGTTATTCTTTTGGCTCACACACATAGACCATATGTACATACATAAATTGGAATTGTGCTCAATGAGATTGGAATTGGAATTCATTTTATTTATTTTGCTTCAACAAAACAAATCTCAGCAAAAAAAAAAACAAAATACAAATTTGCCAGATATTATAATGACTTTTCAATTTGCATAATTATGTCCATGAAATAGTCTGACCACCAATGCCCAGTATAAATAAAATTGTGGTGGGCCGATGTACAAGTGACTGGGTGAGTGAGTGAGCGCTGCTGGTAGTACTTGAAATATTGTAGTGGGTTCCAGCAGTTTTATGGAGATATCGATAGCAGTTATTGGTAGAAAAGTTTCATTTACAAGACATAAATTAGCTTTATTATTATTGCAATAATATTGAAATGTTATTGTTGTTGAAGAAATTTAATTAAAAAGTAATGTTTCAAATTGATTAGTAATAACAAAAAAAGTTTGTTCAAAATCACCCACATGTCATGTCGAAATTTACATATTAACATACGTATGTATATCCTGTCGCGACAAATTGGAGTCAGATTTTTTATTATTGCGGAAAGACAATGAATGGGAATTGAAGTCATATACTCGTATTTAAATGGCATGTAAAATATTACTTAGTCATACGGAAATTTTAAATATTAGAATTGTTATGATTTGAATTTAAGACAAAATAAATCGGTGAAATTCGGCGAAAATAATAATTATAGTAAATAAATATAAAAGGCTATACAAATTTCTAAATCTCTTAAAAAAAGAGGAAAAAGTAGATTAGAATAAGTAAAACAACTTCTAGTAAACTCACTGATTTGGGTGAACAACCAAAATGTAAAGGCTTAAAAAACTTTAACGCGTTGCTCGATTGTGTATCTATCCATGGTTCAAATTGAGTTAGTCTGAAATTGGGAAATGTAAAATTAAATGCAGAAAAAACTGGACGTTTAGTTGTGGTTCACATTCAACATTGGCCCTTACAATTTAACCACCCTTTATATGGTCGATAATGCCGGAATACACATTAAATTAAAGAAAATTATGTTTCCACGTAAAAATGTCAGTAACGACATTTTCACGTGGAAATAAATGTTTAGTAACTGCCGTTAAATTGTTTTTCAAAAAAACTGTTCTTTGCTGGCACGAAAAAGCCCATACAAAATGAAAAAATTCGCCAAAAAATTGTTTGTTCCATATTTTCAAAGCTAGCTTCGAAGAAAAAAACAATGACTATTTTAAGAAAATCTATGGATAATTGCAGTAATTATAGCATTTTTGGTACACGGAGGAAATTCGTCATTTTTGATATGTTTGAATCGAAAGAGAATATACTTGGTAACGATTTCTTTAAATATTATATATTTGTTAACAAATAAATTTTATTTGAAAATCAAGAAATTTTGTTTGGAACGCATATATTAATATATTAGAACATAATTTATTTGCAGACTGAATTTCACAAATAAAATATGTGTTTACACACAAACAAAGTTATTGTTCAAGAAGTTTTCCAAATATATTTTATTTAAAAAGATTTTTAAAACCTTGCTGACTTATTCGAATTTTAGTTAGTTTTTTCCTGGTTTTCGTATTAAACTTTATAGGCAAAAATGTCTAAATTTATAAATATTCCAATTCATCACTTTTTGTCAATCCATCAATGCAATTTATATTTACGAAAGATTATCCGATTTAAGTTTTAATAAAATTTTACAAACATATAAAATTTATAAAAAAAATGCTCTTTGAACATCTGAAAAACAGAAATCTTGTCTTTAAGGTAAGGCATTGATACATTGCCAAAATAAATAATTACAAATTAATCTTTGTTTCGGAAATACTAGTACCAAATAAAAAAATATTTGAACGGAAGGATATTTTTGTTTAGAGCAATATCCTCCCAAACATATAATATTTGTGTGTGTCAAATATTATATATTTATAGTGTACCCTAAACATATGTATATTTCAAGCCGAATATGTTTGGGACAATATACTACAGAAGCGATTTTTTTCAGCGTGTAGAAATAAGAGAAATTCAAGGGTATATATCAGATGCTGCTAACCAAAAATGTAGCACATCTATGGAGTGACCTAAGAGACCTCAAGAATATTTTGCGAAAATCCATTTTGGGCCATTTTAGCAATGTCCGTCAGCCTGTCCGTCTGTCTGTCCGTCTTTCTGTCTGGTTGGTGGGGTCTATAACTTTCAGCAGGATTATACGATTGACTTAAAATTTGGTATGTTTCAATATTTTTTTCTATCTCAGGCTAAGGTCAAAGATGGACTATGTTTGTCCACTCCTTCGAGTACCTCCCCCATGAAGGGTCAACATTTAGTGAAATATTGATTATCCCATGACTTATATACTACTACCCAGAATCTTTCACCATTCCACACATAGTATTAGTTTATTAATCGCTATAATCTTTAGAAAAATGGGCGAAGTTGCCGCGCCCCTTTTTGTAGCTCCCATGCAAATGGACTATTTTTCACAAAAAGTAATGGCTTTTATAACTTTGATTCCAGTCCATAGAAATTCTTTCAATTTTGTGAAGGGTATTGCTTTTTTGGAACCTACAGTCCCGTGGAAAATTGCCGTTATTGCCAAGCCCCTTTTGGTACCTCCCATAAAAATGTACCATTTTACACAAAAAGTAAACGGCTTAAAACTTGGATTGCTGCGCATAAAAACACTTTAAATTTTGTGGAGTGTAATGCTTTTATAGTACCTACAGTCCCGTAAAAAATGGGCGAATTTACCACGCCCTTTTTGGTACCTCCCATACAAATGGAACATTTTGCACAAAAAGTTAACGGTTTTGATTCCAGTCCATACAAATACTTAAACTTTTGTACAGTGTAATGTTTTTATAGTACCCATAGTATATTAAAAAAATGGGCGTTATTGCCACACCCCTTTTGGTACCTCACAAACAAAATTGACAAAATAAAATATATGAAAAATAATTTTTTTGAATTTCCCTATTTTTACAATATGGGTCATAATTTATAAATTTATGTACAGATTTTTTTCAAAAAGACACTGGTTTTCGTCAGGATGCTATTTTTTTTGCATTTTTTCTCTTTTTTATGGGTTTTCCGTGCCAGAAAAAATTATATTTTTGGAAAAAAATTTTGATGAAAGCCAACGGTATATTCAAGTATAACTTTCGAAGTATATTGTGTAATTTCATGAAAAATACAAAAAAAAATTTGGCAACGCCAGCAATTATTCGGAGGCGTCTAGAAAAAAATTTGAATTGCGGTGTCCATCGTATCTCGGTGATTGATTATCTAAAATCAAAAATCCGAAATTATTTCGTAAGGTAATTGTTTTCTCCAGGAAACGCTAGGAGCGTTTATCGAAATTTCTACTTTAAATTTTTGGGAACACTTTGAAAAGAAAAACGCGATTTTTGCAAAAAAAAATCGGCTTATTTGTTAATGTAAAATAATAAATAATAAAAAATTTGAAAAATTCTCTTCAGCGTTACCTCGTAATTTATGTACAGAAATAGTGTTCAAAATTGCAAAACGATCGGTGTAGTAGTGAAGTTGAAGTTATGATGGACACCGACTTTGAAAACGTGGGTTGTGGGAAAAACGCTTTAAAGTTTTTCTGATGTACTGAGTTACGTATGAGGCGCGATTGCTGTATCTTCCATAGTTTTGCTCCGATTCATCTCAAATTTTCAAACAATATTTTTAAGAGGTTCTCCATTGAAATAATAAAATAAAAAAATTTAAAAAAAAATGTTAAAAAAGTTACCCCCTTTAACACATCGAAATCAACATTCGACGAGTTATTGGAGAAAAACGGCCACAAATACTGCGAAAAGTATGTGAAAATCGGAGCTCCAAATTGCGCCATGTAAGCGCCAGCCATGGCAGCCACATGTCCCAATTCTTATTTAAAAATAAATGGCATAAAATTATCTATCCAACAACAAGTTTAATTGGTATTAAAAATATATTCCTTTGCTTTATTTTAATATCAAGTTCTGTCTGTAACTCTCATTAGCGTTGTCACCCTTTATAAGTTTTCTCGCTAGGCAATGTTAGTACATTTTTGTTTACATAAAGCGTGATCCATTTCGAGGTTTTCTACTTTTTTAAAGAAAAAAAAACACAGAAAATTCAAATTGAATGGGGGATGTTTATTATCATTTGAAAGAACATTCTTTGGCATTTATTTTTTGAAGATTATGTCTATCAAATGTTGGCCGCGGCAACGTCTCAGATGGTCCATCCATTGAGTCCAATTTTCGATGACTCGTTCGAGCATTTCGACTGGTAACTGGCGAAAGACACGCGTGATGTTTTGCTCCAAGGCCTGAATCGAAGCGGGTTTGTCCGCATAAACTTTAGACTTTACATATCCCCACAAGAAAAAGTCTAACGGTGTGATATCACACGATCTTGTTGGCCAATCGACCGGCCCAAAACGTGAAATTATCTGCTCACCAAAGTGTTCTCTCAATAAATCCATTGATTGATGCGATGTGTGGGAAGTGGCGCCGTCTTGTTGAAACCAGATGTCGCCGAGATCACGAGCTTCAATTTCTGGCATAAAATAGTCGGTTATCATGGCACGATAACAGTCGCCATTGACGGTTACGTTCCACCGTCATCATTTTTGAAGAAATATGTACCGATGATTCCACCGGCCCACAAACCACACCAAACCGTTGTTTTTTCTGGATGAAGTGGCAGCTCTTGAATCTCTTCAGGTTACTCTTCGTCCCAAATGCGGCAATTTTGCTTGTTAACATACCCATTGAGCCAGAAATGGGCCTCATCGCTGAACAAAATTTGGCTCGAAAACGTCGGATCTTCTTGGAACTTTTCAAGAGCCCATAAAGCGAAGCGATGTCGCTTGGGAAGGTCGGGCGGCTTCAGTTCTTGCACAAGCTGTATTTTGTATGCTTTCAAGTTCGCCAAGTCTCCGGTCTCCACTCTCAGCTACGGCCGCTACATTTTCTTCACAGCGTGCTGGACGTGGTATATTCGGTCGAATATTATCCAAAAATGAATGCTGGGTCTCAAGGGTGATGGATGCTCATGGGTGATGGTGTTGCGAATAGTACGCTCAGTAGGCCGATTATGATGGCCATAAGTTGAGCGAAGTACACGAAACACAATCCTCACAGAACGTGAATTTTCGTAATAAAGTTGAACGATTTGTAAACGTTGTGCAGGCGTAAGTCTTTCCATGATGAAATGCCAAACAATACTTAACAAAAATAACATGACAGCATGACGCGACTCACACGTGATCTGTCAAAAAAAAAGTATCTCTACTTGGATCACCCGTTATATTTCAGGGACAGTGCAAATTGAAAATTCATGGTTGTTTTAGAATGAGTGGGCTAAAGATTTTAAAAGGGAAGGTCATGGCTTTTTATGGTGTAAGAGTCTCCAGCCCTTCATTTCTGTGAAGGAGGGTATATATCATTTGTTACGGGCAAAAAGTAGGAGTAACCTAAGACCCTAAATATGTTCGGCGGAATCCGTTCAGTTAGTTAGTTAGTAAGTTAGATGGACCGATAACTCTCAAAAGGAGTGACGAATAGACATCAAATTTGGTATGTGATATTATTTTTTTCTATCTCAGGCTAAGTTCGAAGATGGGTCCCATTGGTCCACTCTATCACTTCATATTTTTTGTGTTTATATATATGTTTTAATAATTAATGTATTTATGCAAAAGATCTCCAGAAGATGACTAGCGAAACTAGTCGAAATATCGAGAATAAATATTGAAATTTAAAGAACAAAACAGTTTGTTTTAATCAAGGACCTAAAGCCGAAATATAAAAACCAAAATTAAAAACATCATAAAGGTCAACAATTAACAATATCAAATAAATTTAACAATATTTTTTGGGACCCAACTGAATTTTCTTACTTGTTTTGTGTTTTTTTTTTATATGTTTTTACTGAAATGATGATATAATCTGTCTATAAGACAATTGCAGAATACAAATTTTATTTTTGGATATTGACTATACAGGGTGGCTGATATGTAATGCAACAAAGTAAAGCGCTATATTTTTTTTAATTTTTTTTTTAAATTTTATTGTTCAAAAGCAAAAATGTCGGAAATAACATAAAATTTTAGAAACAGTTTAGATTTGTTCGAATTGGCCACCTTTGGCACGAATTATGGCCTTCAAACGGCCGACAAAGCCATCACACGCTGCACGAAAGTGGCTCTGCGGTATTTTGGCCCATTCCCGGCGAAGCGCCGTCTTGAGATGATCGATACTTTGGTATTTTTTAGTGCGAACCTTACTCTCTAAAATGCCCCAGGCGCAAAAGTCCAACGGATTGAGATCCGGAGATCTTGGTGGCCATTGTGCGGTAGAAATGAAGCGAGGAACCTCATTTTTAAGCCATTCTTGGTTGACGCGTGCTGAGTGCGATGGTGCTGAGTCCTGTTGGAATGTCCATGGTCTGCGGCCGAAATGTTTGTCTGCCCAGGGCAGTACTGTCTTTAGGACATTTTCCCGATAATATTCGGCATTTATTTTGACCCCATGGTCGATGAATACGAGCGGAGAGCGACCATCGGCCGTTACGGCGGCCCCCACCATTACCATCGGCGGCGCTTGAGTTCTGGTGGCCAATCGAAGGTGTAAATTTTCAGCTGACATCTTTGGCAAGTAAACCCGATCATTTTGTTTGTTCACAAACTGCTCAATTTGGAATGGCTTCTCATCGGAGAAAACCAAATTCGGCCACTTTCGTGCAAGCGAAGCAACTCCTTGGCTCTTTCCAGTCTAACTTTTTTTGTGCATCGGTGAGCTCTTGCACTTTTTGGAACTTCAATGGCTTTAGTCCAAGCTCATTTTTTAATATGTGTTGTATCCGTTCTCGCTATGTTCTTCGATATGTTCAGCTCACGAGCAATTTTTCTACCACTGCGGCGTGGATTTCGATCAAATCTGGCCTTCACTTTTCGGGTCATTTCTGGTGTTGTTACCGTTTTTTTCGTCCACTTTTTGGACGCGATGCAACACTGCCAGTATCACGGTAACGAGAAATGGTACGAGAAACAAAAGATTTATTCACATTTAAATGCTGGAGGGCTCTAACGATAGCCACTTGTGTTTTTCCACCCAAATATAAAGCAATGACACTATCACGCTTGAATTCCATCACGAATGACTTTTTTCTGAATGCAATAGATCAAAATGCTATCAGACTAGCTGTTTAGAAATGATAGCAACCTGAAGTTGGTTGCAATACATATCAGCCACCCTGTAGTTTAATACATTTAGTATTGCCTCGTGTTACATAGAGCTCTGTCGAATTTAAGTTTTGTTTTTTGTATCTCTAAATGACATTACACCAACAGTTTTAATTAGAAAATCCATACCAATAATCCCATCTAACGTAATTGACATTTTATCTAAATTACTAACCAATTTGTTATATTGATTAAGTATATTTGTTAAAAAGACTCTCATCCAATGTCTTGCCTTTCACGCGCATTAATATTAACTTCTTTCCTATTTCTGATAATGTCAATGTTCGCGCGCTTAGCTCAAGTGATTGATTTTATCAATTAAGTTAATTAATTTATTTTCACATTAGTTTTTACTGGCTACGATTATTTATAGGTGTAACACACGCGATTCGAATTTAGTGTTACTTTCAAAAATATATTATGTTCGCATTTTCCGCCAATAACTGGTAATATTTAGCGTAATAGTTGTAGTTGGGGAGAATTGTGGCAATAGTATTACATTCGATTTACTTTTGTGCCTTTCATTTTGTCTAGTGTAGAATGACAAAATTGAAGCTACTTATTGGGGGTTGGAGGGGTATAATAAAAAATTGATTGATTTTTATATTCTATGTAATGTGTTATTGTGGTATGTGCAATAGAAACCATGTCAGCGAAGTTTTATTACAGTGACATTTTATTTCACGGCTATCATTGATAATTCACCTCAAATAAAATGTACAACATTTTTTGTCGCCAAAGTTAATAAAATCACGAAAACATATGATATATGTGAATATATGTGAATATATACCGGAAAATAGTTTTTAATTGATGTAATTTGTTTAATTGTATAAAATTCCGTTTTTATTTGAATTTTTATAATTCTCAACTATTTGCAAGGTATAGGCGCACAGTTAAAGCTAACTAAAACCTTTGACGTTTCCATATTTTGTAAATCTTTAAGTAAAAGGCGTTAAATGCCAGTCATTAAGTCAATAAATTTAAACGGTGCCATTAAATTTCTGATTAATGCTACAACTCGTTCGATTAATGATGACTTAAATTGCAATAATTCGGCAGATAATGTCATAATAAAAATCTACTATAATTACATCTTAAATCAAAGGTTTAGTAATTGCAATAATTAAATAACAATCCAATTACAAATAATGGCAAGGCACAATCATGATTTTTAAAACATTTTTTTATAATCAGTAACATTTTACAAATAGCCCTTGACACCAAACTGTGCATTCGTTTGTAAAGCCCAAAAAGGAGAGATAGACCCATAGTTTATTATACCGATCGATATAAAATAACTTTTTTAATCGATTTAGCCGTGTCCTTCTGTCTGTCTGTCCATGTATTCTTGTGTATCCCATCTATATTGGCGACCTGCACTTTTATCACCAGAATAGGAAAAAAACATAAGTTGTTCCTATCCCCTTTTCGATGAATCAATTTGATTGCTTTGGAAAGCTCAAAAGTGGGGGAATTTGAATATCAGTCAACACTGCTAACTTCCCAATGAAATGAGAGTTGAGAGCTAGTTTTTCCTAGCTCCTTCCGATGAACCAATTTGGTTGCTTTGGAAAGCTCAAAAGTGAGGGAATTTAAATATCAGCCAACACTGGCAAAGCTATATACACAAGGTTGCCAGATCGGACAATATCGTCAGAAAAATTCAACCCTGTGAACGTACAACTTTGTGAACATAAAATTTTTGTCTTGCAACATTGGCAGAAAAGTCATTGTGATATAATTTGTAGACACTTTTGACTGTCAGATGTGCGAAATGTATGCATGTAACAATGGAGCCATTGTCAGAGAAACTTTTTATTGGTAATACCTTCTATAAAATATTTTTATTGGCAATCCTACATATAAATATTTAAAAATATTTTTATTGGCAACGCTGCATATAAATTTTTAAAAACATATTGTATATATATAAAATTTAAAGGTATTCTTTCTTTCTGAACTGTCAATCCCCACTTTTCCTAACAATCTGTTATTGTCCGTACATTTGCAGCACTTTAACAGGGTTGTTAACGTTGTATGATCTGACAATCGTCTTTACATAGCTTAATTCCTCAAAGAAATGAGAGCCTGCTAACTTCTAGAGAGCGGGGCACATACACAGAAGTTGTTCTATTGATATTTCTTCGTATTCGCAGCTTCTGCAAGTCATTTTGCGAGACCTTCAGTAATGCCTCATGAAAGTCTTGATAAGTGAGAACTACTGTCTCGATGACCACAGTAGGACGTAGGTGTGTGCTTAGAGTTTAGGCAGAACCACATGAGCCAGCCACCTTCTAGAGAGCAGGGCACATAACGTGCTCTATTGATTCCTCTTCGTATACGCAGCTTTTGCAAGTTATTTCGCAAGACCTTCAGTAATCCGTCATGACAACTCGATAAGCGGCACGTTGGTGCGTTTGGAATTTAGACAGAGACACATCATCCTAGAGAGAGCGCGACCCAGACTCAACAAAGAAATGAGTGCCTAGGGTAACCTGCCGACAAGAGGTGTTATTTTGAATAACCCGGTATTTCGGTAGCTGTCATTTTTGATGCTTTTATTCTTCGATATTTGACAAGTAAAATCATCTTGACTGATGAGGCCCATTTCCACCTCGGTGGCTACGTCAACAAGCAAAATTGTCGCATCTGGGGCTCGGAAAACCCAAGAGTTATTGTTGAAAATCCATTTCATCCTCAACGTGTGACTGTTTGGTGCGGTTTATGGTCTGGCGGGGTCATTGCACCTTACTTTTTCGAAAATGAGGTTGGATCAACAGTTACGGTGAATGGATTGCGCTATCGAGAGATGATAAATGATTTTTTATGGTCGGAGTTGGATGGTATTGATCTGGACAACGTTTACTTTCAACAAGACGGCGCTACGTGCCACACAAGCAACGAAACCATTGCTCTGTTACGGGAAAAGTTTCCGGACCGTGTTATCTCTCGAAGAGGTGATCACAATTTGCCACCGAGATCTTGTGATTTAACACCTTGCGACTTCTTCCTTTGGGGCCACGTGAAAGATAAGGTCTACGCCAACAGCCCAGCGTCGATTCAAGACCTCAAAGATAGAATTCGTGAGGCTATCGTGGTGTCCATTTGGCTGATGTTGTTTTTCATTATTAACGGCATACCTTGCTCTTTATTATGAAATAAACATCCGATCATTTATCTCAAAAAATGGCATTTTTCTTTGAATACCAAAATAACACCTCTTGTTGGAAAGCCCTTTACATAAGGTGTTCTATTGATTCCTCTTCGTATTCGCAGCTTTTGCAAGTCAATTCGTATGATCTTCAATAAATCAGTAATCCGTCATGACAGACTCGATAAGATATACCTACATTCTCGTTGACGACAGCAGGACATTGTGCGTTTGTAGTTTAGACAGAGCCACATCAGCCTGCCACCTTCTAGAGATAGGGCGGGGCCCAGACACATCAGGTTTTCTATTTATTTCTCCTCCTCTTTGTATCCACAGTTGTATCCATCTGACATCTGTTGCCTTAAGGGTATTATCTCTCATGAGTTTGAAGTTCGCTTTAAACATACCAGGTCACCTGGAGTATGTAAGGTAGTCTCTAGTTTTATATACATCTGTGTTCAGCCATCTTGTTAATAGATCTGCGATAGTCAAGTTTTTAAATTCAGGAAAAATGTGTCCTGGGACTTTACGGCATCCGGACTATCGGAGGAAAGATTGATACCGACTTTGGGCAGAACACTAATTTTCATTCATACTGTTACCTCTCTAATAGCTACACTGAGCCCTACAGGTGAAAACGTCTATATAGAAGTTCAAGAATCTCCTATGTCCATGGATGTAACCATTCCAATCTGATCTATCGGGTATAACATACTTCTTGTCGTGAGTGGTTCAATCATAGTACATGTCATTTAATGAGACTATATCCGTAGGCAATTCCTGACAAGAGTGACAGTTCCCTGAGTCTAATAGCAGTAGCTGCGGCATATTGCCTTGCTATAATGTCTAGCGGTATGTATTACGAGTATAACATTTAACACCACAGCCGGTGTCGTTCTCAACTCACCAATGCCATCCAGCCATTATTTAGTATCTTGCAGAAGGTAGATATATGCAAAGCCGTTCCCAGACGACAATGCATTATGGGTTTAACTACCCCAATGTTGTTCTTGCCCTCTACCACAGCCTTTTTCCCATTCCAGAATGTTGGGTGGGTTTGAAGTTTAACTTCCAGTCCAGTCACATACCTGAGTATTTTGCGCTCTCAGGGAAGGAATTTTCAGTACCCTCACAGAGACAGGTCCACCAGTCGATGCCTTACGTCTCCTGCTGAAAAGAATTAGTTTTGTCTCGGTTGGTTTCACACCAAGATCCTTGTCGGAAGCGTCTGTTTTAGAATGTCTCTAAGTGTACTCGAGAATTTCCCTCTAACCGCTATTGCCACATCATCTACATAGGCAATAACCCTTCTATAGTAGATAGAACATCCATTTGGGGATTTCCATTACAGACAAATCGAAGTTGGTTGAAATTAGGCGTTTAATCGGATGGTTATGAATGGACCTTCGTATATTGTTATCAACCCGCACGGTTGCCAGAGCAGTAACTTTTGCGGCTGGACTCATGTTATTGAAGTCGTTGATTCAACAATAGCTAGCGATCAATTTTAGTCCGAAGGTAACTATCGAATCTCTCCAAGATTTGAAAGCGATGTGAAGAATCATTAACGGCTGGATGTCATTAGGTCCTGCAGCGGGCTTTCCCGCTTTGGGAATGAAGACAATTTTGGGCTATCTCCATTTGATTGATACATTATCTGCTCCTGACCACTTAAAATTATTAAATCTTTCATCACACACATTTAAAATTGGTCTTGCATTTTAAGCTATGTTCAGTTTTATATAGACAAAATGGTAGTTTAGACTAATTTTCTTGTGAGGCCGTTCGATAAGTATTATACATTTTCAGTGTTCCATACCGAATATTTTAGCTCGCAAAGAACTTTCTATTTTCGAATAAATAGTTACCTTTTTGACCACAATAGTATTTTCCCTCAGTAAAATTTTTAATGGTATATTCTCATTTGCATATGAGTAGTTACAACTTCATAGACCAGAAGTAAATGCATACATATATTTATTATAATTACCGCAAATATAATTAAAAAATGTTTTTCGTTTTTGTTTGGCTTAGCCAATATTTTATTATTTTGAATATCTCTGGTTGTCTGCTTGTGGTTTAAAAAGAAAAAGCGTTTTAACCCAGGCAACTGAATGAAGAGGCTTTTCAAAGTCTAAACACCGTAGCATTTTGGAACAATATGGTGGTTGCTTGGTGGGTTGGATGGTCGGTGGTAATGGTGAAGGTGTTGCATTGTAGCAGTTGTGCCATACAAAGGGAAGGACGGACGGTATGGGGTATATTAACGACTATTTCGGTATGTGTGTTGTATTGTTTCGTGTGATGATTTTCTCTGTCCGTCCATCTATCTGTCTGCCGTTCGCTACACATTCGTTGGCCATATTTTCCACCAGAAATGGTAATAGAGATCTTTTCGAGGAGAACAAAGAAATTACAACAACAAGTTCAAAAAAAACACACACAAAACTTTACAATTTGACGACCTTTCACTTATTTGGTGGTTTGGCTTGGTTTGTCGGTGTCAGTGGCACCACTAGCCCACTCCAGCTCACTGGGGCCTCTTTCATCCTTTCCAGCTCATTTGGATGTTTTAGTTTTAACGGTAATTCTTTGTTCTATGCTCGTTTTTTCTCTGTCGTGTTTTATATGGATTTTGGTTTGGATGGGATGGAGGACGGGATGCAGTATAAATATAACGGTATTTATTGTGGTTTTAAGATTAGCTTTATATTTGTTTGAACCTCTTTCCAACATTCTCCCCCTCATCTTATTCCTAGAGTTAGTCTGTTGTTTTAAATGTAACATTCATTCCTGGCTACCCCACCATGGTTCCATGCATATCATGGCCTTTGTTGCAGATCGGATATATTGGATTGGTTTGAGTCTGACTGTGAGTGTGTCTGTGTGTCTATCCGAGTATGTATTATGAGTATGAACAGAGCGCATCTTTCATCAGGTCGGTCGATTAAGTTAAACCGGTTCCAAAGTTCAACTTTGTGCACTCGCTCTGTGCACAAGGAAACGGTAATGCAGCTAGATACAAATGGTGATGATGAAGACGATGATCATCATCGCCATTGTGCAGCAATGTGGTAAAGAAACTTCATCATTGTTGTGGCCAATGTTGCACATAGTCTACATAAGTTAAAAGCAAAGTCTAAGTACTGTTTGATAGTAGTACCAGTACATACGGTTACAGTTGACAAAGTACACTCAAAGAATGAAGTTAAG
Organism: Eudasyphora cyanicolor; assembly: GCA_963930755.1. NCBI lineage: Eukaryota > Metazoa > Arthropoda > Insecta > Diptera > Muscidae > Eudasyphora > Eudasyphora cyanicolor. Next base: position 166,443,904 of record OZ005736.1, on the reverse strand, counting down.
ATTTATTGAATTTAGCGTCAACGAAAGAAGTTGCTTCAAACATGAGTTAGAAGTATGTAGGTCAGGCTAGGTAAGAGTTATAGTCTGTACTCAGGCTTACCTAGACTTCAAAGTCCTTTTAGTTCAGGAAATGAAAATACCTACATTCTGCCGAAATCCATTTGACCGAAGGTGATGTTAACAAAATCAAACCAATCAGTAGTAAGTCTGGTTAGGTAAGAGTTATAGTCTGTTCTCAGTCTAACCTACACTTCAAAGTCCGGTTAGATCACACAGGGACTAGGCATGAACATCCCTAGAAACTATCTTAAAATGGCCACAAGTGTACCGATGGTACTGCTAACAGAATATGTATTCAGGTTTACTTAGACTTCAATGTCAATCCCCATATCCTGCCGTAAAACGCACATAATTTGACCGAAGGTAATGATAGCAAAATCAAACAAATCAGAAGTAGGTCGGGTTAGGTAAGAGTTGTAGTCTGTACTCAGCCTTACCAATCTTCAAAGTCCGGTTGGATGCCACAGGGACGAGGGACGCAAATTCCTTACCATAAAGTGCCCATAAGATGATCGATGGTAATTTTATCTGAGAGCTCAAAAAGAAAAATGAGCCCAGACGTGGCAAGGTTCATATAAATTATGTGATTTTTTAAATTCTCCACAGCTTCTGCAGAAATCGTCAGTTCAAATTTTCGCGTGGTTCCTATTAGACAGTGTCCGTCATGACGTTCAAGATTAGCGAGATACCTGGTCTTAATAATAAAAAATAAACAATTTCATATTATGGCAGGGCTACAGTTGTCTGTGATGTACATAATTTCTAACTAATGATGGCGGAACATTAGTGTGTGCCAATAGAGGTATGACGAAAAATTAAAGGTCTGCAATACGCAAGGTTGCCACCAGTCTATCGAGCTCATCTGATCTACAGTTCGCTGGAATGTCCTTGTGACCATGCACGCATATTATTCATTAAAAAAAAGCACTCGGTCATGTCGTTAAGAGATCTATGACGATTAAAGACTGTAAAGTCTCAGGTACTTCAAGAAAAGTAATTACCGGAGAGAATTCGTTCGCGGGCATGTTCTACGCACTTCCAAGTCTTCTAGGACATCAAACCGTGTGATTGTTTCAAGTTTATGCGGGGCCACAAATACTCGGAATGTACGAGTATGTAACGGGTGTTCTTTAAGAACTTGAACGACAAATTAAAGGTCTGCAATGGGAAAGGTTGCCACCAGTCTATCTAGCTCATCTGATCTACAATTCGCTGGAATGTTCTTGTGACCACGCACGCATATTATTCACTAAAAAAAAGCACTCGGTCATGTCGTTAAGAGATCTACGATGGTTAAAGACTGTTGTAGAGTTCAGCAACAAATTACCCATATTAAAGTCTCAGGTACTTCAAGAAAAGTAATTACCCGAGAGATTTCGTTATTTCATTCGCGGGCATGTTCTATGCACTTCCAAGCCTTCTTCGACAGCAGACCGTGTAATTGTTTCAAGTTTATGCGGGGCCATAAATACTCGGAATGTACGAGTATGTAACGGGTGTTTTATGACTTAACATAGCCCCATACATCGTAACAGCAGCTTCTTCCTCATTTCGAAAAAAATAAGGACCGATGAAGCCGCCAGCGTGTAAACCGCAACAGACCGTAAATGTTAAATGATGTAATAGAGATTCGTTAACGACTTGAGTATTGACTTCGCTCTAAATACGGCAATTTTGCTTATTGACGTAGGCATTTAACCAGAAATGAGCTTCATCACTAAACACAATTCTTGGATTTGCTCTTCGCGAACCGATTTATTTTTTAGACGATCCATAATGACTAGCCAAACGTTACTGAACAGAAATGTCAAAACAGTTTGTCATTATCTGCTGTCAAACCATAGTTATCGATATCGAAAGTTCTCATGCAGCTAAAAAAAACGCCCGATATTTCCTGACTGAGGTCAAGTTGTATGCATGTGCATTTAAACATAAGCGTAAACCCACAGACTCAAGCTCCCCTGATGCTATCACTGTGACCTGGCTTCATTTGAGGTGTGCTCAAAATCGTTCAGGCATCTTAAGAGATCTGCAGCAGTTAGGGCCTGTTGATGAGTGATCAGGAACACATAAAGCAGACTGACTACCGTAGAATATGATTATTCCAAGTTTTGTCAGAACATTATATCTTAGCCATTCTGTTATATCTTTTGGGGGCCAAGATTTGAGCTTGACAAACAATTCAGTGATCGAACATCCTGTGTGCAAAAGATCTCAGATCTCTCTAGTAGACCCCAAGTCCACCTGATCATTATGCTTGGACCATAATATATATGTAATTGAGCTAGATGACTGAAATTGGGTACAAATACTTCTTATTGCTGCAGTATCGGTCCGTTTTTTGATATACAGGGTGCGGGGATTGAAGTGTTACCATTTTCAATGTGTCATAACTGCCAAACTATCAGAGCAGTCATTTTGAAATTTAGTATGGCGACACTTTATAACATTATGTACAAGATTACCAAAGAACACGTCATTAGGTTTTACAAAATATGTTTTATATGAAATAGAATTCAAAAGGAACAGTTTAATATCGCTTTTTCGGCTGGGAAATCGTGTCCAGCAATCGTCCAAGATCTAAACAAAATAAATATTAATAAAATGTTCCTGTATTGGACCATAAAACGATGCAAGGAGACTGGTAGTATTAAAAATAGCAACTTCGTCAGAAATGGTCAGAGAAGTGAAGGCAAGAATTGGATGGAATCCCAGACCGAGTGCTGGAAAATTATATTCAGATCTCCCAATATTTTACCGAAGCATTAGCTATATTTTAAAAAAGAAGTTCGATGTGAAACTTGTTAGCAGGAGTTCGTACGATAACTTGACGCAGAGATTGGTCACTAAAACACAAGCTCCCCCTCACGTCATGGTTTGAATCGCAGTAGCCCACCAATTTCCTCTCTGCACTCGTATTTCTGGAGCCCGGTGATAAATTGAATGGAACTGTGTACCGTGAATGAGTGTTAGAAGGTTCATTTAAGCCTTAGGTGCATACAAATTTCGGCAATAGGCCTTATTCCCTTCAACTGGACTCTGCACCATCACACTGGTGCACTGGTTAGAATTTCTTCAATATTCGCCAGACTTAGCTGTCTCGCATTATTCTCTATTTCCAAACTTGACAAAATGGTTCGGAGGTAAAACATTTGCCAACAATGAATAGGTGAATCTGTGGTTGATGGATATTTTAAGGTGCTAGATAGTTAAGTTAAGAAGCCGAAGCTTTTGAATATTGCTGGTAACATTCGATCTAAAAGAGATTATGGTGAGAAATAAAGAAAATTGTTCCCAAATTTGTTGGGTCTTTGTTAGGGCGGCTAAGTTTGGACCGCCCTCGTAATATCCAATAATTGTTATATATTTTATTTCAGGATAAATGTCTTAAAGTTAGTTTTGACTTTATTTAGTTTGACTTTATTTATATTTATATTTTTATACCCTACACCACACTGTGGTACAGGGTATTATGACTTTGTGCATTTGTTTGTAACACCTAAAAGGAGAAGATTGTTTATTATACCGATCGACTCAGAATCACTTTCTGGGTCGATTTAGCCATGTCCGTCTGTCTGTCCATATATTTTTGTAATCAAAGTGCAGGTCGTATTTATGATCCGATTGTGATGAAATTTAGCATAGTGCTCTTTTTTGGCCCAAGGACGATCCCTATTGAAACTGGTTAAAATCGGTTCAGATTTGGATATAGTCCCCATATATATGTTTCACCCGATTTGACATGTAAGCGCTGTAGAAACCACATTTTACATCCGATCTTTATGAAATTCGGCAGAGAGAGAGTTTTATTATTACGTGAATGAACGCTACCACATTCGGAGAAAATCCGTTTAGATTTAGATATAGCCCCCATATATATGTTTCACCCGATTTGACATGTAAGCGCTGTAGGAACTGTATTTTAAATCAGATCAGTACGAAATTTGGCAGAGAGAGTTCTCTTATTACATGAATAAACACTGCCAAATTCGGGGAAAATCGGTTCAGATTTAGATATAGTCCCCATATATATGTTTCACCCGATTTTACATGAAAGCGCTGAAGACACCGTATTTTATGTCCGACCTGTACGAAATTCGGCAGAGAAAGTTCTCTTACTACATGAAAAAACACTGCGCAATTCGGGGAAAATAGGTTCAGATTTAGATATAGCCCCCATATATATGTTCCACCCGATTTAACATTTTTTTATATCCGATCAGTACGAAATTTATCAGAGAGAGTTTTCTTATTACATGTATGAACACTGCCAAATTCGGGAAAAATCGGTTCAGATTTAAACATAGTCCCAATATATATGTTACACCCGATTTGACATGTAAGCACTGTAGAAACCGTGTTTTATATCCGATCAGTACGAAAATCGGCAGAGAGAGTTTGCTTATTACATGTATGAACACTGCCAAATTCTTATCGCAATGCCCATTTTCGCATTGGTAGGTAGGTGTAGGGTATTATATAGTCGGCCCCGCCCGACTTTCTGTCTTTCCTTACTGGTTGTATTGTGGCAATGTGCAGTAATTTTAAGAGTAAATACTATCACACTTATTGTTACAGACTTACTATCACTACTAAATATTTCTAATTTATATTTAATTTATAATTTTAATTTATAATTTTCGGCACAATTCTTAATTAAATTATTTCGTTCTTATTTTCTTACAGGTAAGGAATCGTGAACTATAATGCATAATTTTTAACACTAACACCATTGGATACTCATTAAAAATCGTAAGCCATACAAAAAAAATTTAGTGAAATCTTAGTCTGCCGATGATCTAAAAAAATTCTGAACCTGTCGCAACTATCATAGGTTCCGGTAGGTACCGGTCATAGAATAGGAGATCCAATGGTCACCCAATTCTTTGGTTATTATCGAAAATGAGTCGAAATCAAAATATAAGTAGGTACCGCAAGGAAAGAAAATTACAAAGATTATGAAGATAACACTGTCTACAACTCAGGTATACCCAACAGTTATATTTATAAAGAGAAATATAGAATTTATCAATATTTTTTTCCAGGAGCACAGAATATACTCTACGTTCTGGAAACGACAGAAATACGTCTGCAGGGCCAGTCTTGTTTCAAATAAAATGTTTAAAGGGCAATTTATGAGATTCCAAAATAATAACAAGTGCTTTTTTAGCTGCATGAGAACTTTCGATATCGCTGATAAATTTAGTTCTTTTCACTAAAGTTTGGCAAGTCAACGTGAATCGTTTAAAGCCAGAACAACGTTTATTTAAAAAAAAAATAAATCTGTTCGCGAAGTTCAAATCAAATAATTGTGTATAGTGATAATCCGTTTAAACTGTTTCGTCCTTATTTGTTTCGAAGTGATGAAGGAATATTTCGATCTTGTATTATCATTTTAAGTTCCGAAGCTCTTAAAAAAACCACCCTTTATAATCTATTTAAAATGGATTGCAGTATATTTGTGTTCAAAAAACGCAATTTCTTCAAGTACTACCGGAAATGTTAGTATATAGACAAGGTGGGGTATATAGTGTGCGCGCTTTACTCAAATATACTCCAGGTTCAAATCTCGTATCAGTGCTACAGAGATTTTTAAAAAACCTACTATTCAAGAATGCAATGAGTATTTCCCAGGCAACACTCCTATCAGATCAAGATAAAAGTGTAAAAGTGTAATTCTGCGTTGGCTTCAAATTTTAGAATCGGGAACTTCTACTAAGGGTCTTTTAAATTTTCTATGTAATATTTATACCCTACACCACACTGTGGTACAGGGTATTATAAGTTTGTTTCACGGCAGATGTTTGTAACACCTGAAAATAACACAGCTAGACCCACCTTAAAGTATACCGATCGACTCAGAATCACTAGCTGAGTCGATTTAACGATGTCCGTCCGTCCGTCCTTCTGTCCATGTAAAGTTGTTCGTCGACTACAGGTCGCAATTTCACTCCGATCGTTCTGAAATGTTAAGATCGCTATTGAATTTGGTTGAAATCGATTCAGATTTAGATATAGCTCCCATATATATCTTTCGTCCGATTTGGCCCTTTAGTCCTATAAAAGCTGTATTTTATATCCAATCGTTTTGAAATTTAGAATGGTAGAGTTTCTTGATCCATGAACCAACATTGCCGAATTTGAAGAAAATCGGTTAAGATTTAGCTATAGCTCCCATATATATGTTTCGTCCGATTTGGCCCTTTAGTCCTATAGAAGCTGTATTTTACATCCGATCGTTTTGAAATTTAGAATGGTAGAGTTTCTTGATCCATGAACCAACATTGCCGAATTTGAAGAAAATCGGTTAAGATTTAGCTATAGATCCCATATATATGTTTCGTCCGATTTTGCTCTTTAGTCCTGTAGAAGCTGTATTTTACATCCAATCATTTTGAAATTTAGAATGGTGGAGTTTCTTGATCCATGAACCAACACTACCGAATTTGAAGAAAATCGGTTAAGATTTAGCTATAGCTCCCATATATATGTTTCGTCCGATTTGGCCATTTAGTCCTATAAAAGCTGTATTTTACATCCAATCGTTTTGAAATTTAGAATGGTAGAGTTTCTTGATCTATGAACCAACATTGCCGAATTTAAAGAAAATCGGTTAAGATTTAGCTATAGCTTCCATATATATGTTTCGTCCGATTTTGCTCTTTAGTCCTGAAGAAGCTATATTTTACATCCAATCGTTTTGAAATTTAGAATGGTAGAGTTTCTTGATTCATGAACCAACATTGCCGAATTTGAAGAAAATCGGTAAAGATTTAGCTATAGCTCCCATATATACGTTTCATCCGATTTGGCTCTTTAGATCCAATCGTTTTTATACCCTTCACCACACTGTGGTACAGGGTATTATTTAAGTATGAAATGTCCCAAAAGTAAATTTATGTAAACAATTTATACATGAATTACAAAATTTATATATCAGAAAATTTATATATCAATATTACGAGAGTGGTGTAGGGTATTATATAGTCGGCACCGTCCGACTTTAGCCTTTCCTTACTGGTTTTATATTATATTATATTTTATTACGCACAAAAAGAAATGGGGGAAAATGCATTTGGAAGAAAATAGCATATAGAAGAAAATATATATATATATTTCTAAAACTATTCTAATCCTTGATTAGCTTCCCCACAAAAAGTTTGTAAAAAGTTCAAAATATTTTTCAGTGTACAAATTTTTTCGTTTAAATGCTTATTCAAGCATACCCAAGAAAACACATTTCCAAGAGTTATTAGAGAAACAAAACAATAACACGGAGGTTTTGTACATTGGCATGTTCCAAAGAAGAAACGACAAGCGAGCGAGACATGCAGAAAGCATAGAAAAGTAGGCAACTGCAGCAGCAGCTAACAAAACTGCAAATATCATAAACCATAGGTTTTGCCAAAGCAAAAGAGACACAAGCTTATGAACATAACACAGCTTTACTTTCCTAAAAACCGCAAAAATTGCAACGACAAACATAGACAGAGGCAGAACAGAGTTGGTTATTGTTCAAATAATTTATACTAGTCGCAGTACTACTAGTGCCACACCGGCTAAGGGCAGTGGCGGGCACTTTTTGTTGGGGCAATGAATAATATCCCCTTTGCCCTAATACACAACAGCAAATATTAGGTAAACGTCCCAATTGAGTTCCCTAGTGCTACCACGGGGGCAGTTGCCCTCATCGGAACCAACATGTTTGATACATAAAGTTAATACACGCTGAAAAAAAATCGCTTCTGTAGTATTTTGTTCCAAACATATTCTGCTGGAAACATACACATTTTTAGGGTGCACTCCAAATATATAATATTTGACACTCACAAATATTATATGTTTGTGAGGATGTTGTTCTAAACAAAATTATGGTTTCATCCTAATATTCTCTTATTTGGAAATAATATTTCCAAAACAATGATGATATGTATTTAAGTATTTTGGCAATGTATCGATGCCTTAATTTAAAGGAAAGTTTTCAGTTTTTTAGAAATTTAAGGTTTAATTTCTTAGAAATTTTATATTGTTGAAAATTTAAATCGTATAATTTTGGGTTACGATAAATAGCATTGATGGATTGACAATTGGACTTTTTATAAATAAAAAATTTGTGCTGTAAAACGAAAGAAAATGCTGCTTACGACATTTTTACCTTTAAAGTATACCTATAAAGTATAGGAAAAAATAAAATTAAAAATTGCCAAAGTCAACAAAGTTTTAACATTTTTTAATGTAATGTATTTGGATAAATTCTTAAACAATATCTTTGTTTGTTGGTAAACACATATTTTATTTGGGACAGTAAGTTCGCAAATATATTTTGTTGTAATATATTAATATATGCGTTCCAAACAAAATTTCTTGATCTTCAAATAAAATATATTTGTTCAAAAATATATAATATTTAAAAATTTACGTTCCAAGTATATTTTTTTTGGATTCAAACATATGAAAAATGGCGATTTTCCTCCGTGTAATAATACAAGAGCTTCCTCGTAGATGAGTAGGTAGCGTGCTGGTGGTCGTGGGATCGATTGCCACCAGAGGTCACATGGTCTTTGTAACCCGGCTTTTCCCTGGACCCTAAAATTAGAACATAAATTTACTTTGTATTTAATTCATATAAATAAATAAATAATAATACGAACAACGGTGCCGACAAGATCTGTCAGACTTTCTGGAAGGCCCGACCCAGTATATTCGGATGTCGTTTATTCAGTACGACACAGTAACAAAGCAGGTGCGCAATGCTCTCCACTTCTTCCTCATGTCATGCAGCTTCTGCAGAAGTCATTAGACTCAATTCCAAACCTCCTGGCGTGTTTTCCAGTCAGGCAGGGTATACAGTCGATTCCTCTCTAGTGCGAGGAGATATTTTGATCTTCTTAAGTCTTTTTTGACAGATTTGTCCAGCTACCCTACAGTCGTTGAATTCAGTCCTCTTGCCTAAGAGTCAAGAGGATAAAGGCGCTTAACTACATGCTAATTCTTTGAGAATTTATAAAAAAAATCATCCCTTTCCTAACAAATTTATTAGCTGTTCCCTGAGATATCCCTATGCCCAGGTACCCATATTAGGTAACTTAACTGCTCAGCATTTACGTTCAGTGATCTTCAAGAGTCGAGAGCTGTTTGTGAATTTAACGATTTAGCCTTCAGAGATTTAATGGCAGTCTGGTTGTTTGAGTAAATGACGATGCCAGTTTTGGTCACTATGTTGCGACTCAACCACTTCCCGACTTCCTTATTGTCATTATTTCGGCTTGATAGACACTGCAGGCATCGGGTAGTCTGTGGGCTATATCAAGAGTAAGCGGTTTACAGTGAAAACGGAAGCCAACCATTTCATCAAGCTTCGAGATATCTGTATAGAAGTGGAGATAGTTTACATTTCCTGCTATTTTGCCAACCCAGTCCACTCTGGCAAGTTTCTTAGTGACAAAGTTCTCTCGAAGTTATATACCGTTGGCACTACAGTATGATATCTCCATGTGGCAGTAGTTCTTTTACCTTACACAGTACAACACATGCTTTTGGTACTTAATTCTGTGATTTGGACGTGAATGTAGCCCTAAAAATAAGAACTTCTGCATCATTCGTTTAGTCATGTTGGCTCAATTAATAATTTAATGGAAATGCGCATTGCTTAAGGTGAATTTTTAGGACTTTTTCTATATTTCAACACGGTTATATCTCGATATATCGTACGGAATATCGAAAAGTTGCAGATATTGAATAGGAGAAAAAAGAACCTACCCGAAAAAAGTGCATCCATTGCCTTAAAAATCACTAAAATTAAAATTTTTACGTTTTTTCCTCCATTAACCATTTTTGCTCAACTGGATTACAAATCCACAAATATGATGTTTTTTTTTATTTATAAACTTTATTTAGAATGAAAATAAAAATTCCGATTCATATTACAGCTATTATTATACAGAAAATATGAGATTGTTCCGCATTTCTTTTTCAATATCTACAACTTTACTCTAGACACAAAAGGGATATTCCGTACGGTATACCGAGATGTAATTGTGTTAAAATATAGAAAAAGTGCTAAAAATCCACCTTGAGCAAAAAAATTCGTATGACCATTAAATTATTAATTGAGCCAACTTGACTAAACGAATGATGAAGAAGTTCTTATTTTTAATGAGCTGAAAAAATGCTGTACTGTGTTAGTGATGGTCTAGTTGCAACTTCTCTAGCCACAATATCAATCGGCTGTAGATGGAGTAGGACTTGTAGATACTCATATAGTCCTTAAAGTCCCGCTTATGCATAGGCTGGCAGTTCTCTGAACATAAATTAATCGATCCATCGTTTATCAGTTGCCGTCCACAACACCGCAATGTCGCACAGTAGTATTGGGCGAACTACTGCTTGTATTTATATCCAACAGACGATTTTAGGAGACAGGCCCAAGGCGACCATACAGCAATATTAGGCGACGTTGGCCTCTATTACCCATTACAGTATATTAATTCTGAAGTACAATTTCCTATCAAGGATTGTGCCTAGAAATTTTGCACTTTCAGAAAAGACTAGATCAGTTCCATTTCCATAGCCAAGGAGGGTATACACGTGGAACCTTGTTTTTCCTGGTAAAGAGAACCAACTCTGTCTTTTTTGGTTTAATGTCTCTTAGAACGTTTTCGAATTTGCCGGATACTGCGATTGCAACGACTAGATCAGTTCCATTTCCATAGCCAAGGAGGGTATACACGTGGAACCTTGTTTTTCCTGGTAAAGAGAACCAAGTCTGTCTTGTTTGGTTTGATGTCTCTTAGAACGTTTTCGAATTTGCCGGATACTACGATTGCAACGTCGTCCGCACATGCCACGACTTTGCTGCCACAACGTTCCATATCTAACAGCATTCCATTGACCGCTAGATTTCAAATTAGTGGAGATAGTACACCTCCCTATGGAGTCCCCCCGGTTTACAAATCTTGCTAGAGTTTTGTCCCTGAGCATCCGCTTAATTCGTCTTATCAAGATATAGTTCACCCTTAGATGCGACAGCGCCGCAATTACTGCATCTGAGTAAATATTGTTAAATGCAACTGCAGTATCAAGAAAGTCCACCGTAGTGTATTCTTTGAAATATAGGAACGATTCGATAGAGCCAACAAGTTCATACAGAGATGCGACAGCGCCGCAATTACTGCATCTGAGTGAATGTTGTTAAATGCAACTGCAGTATCAAGAAAGTCCACCGTAGTGTATTCTTTGAAATATAGGAACGATTCGATAGAGCCAACAAGTTCATACAGAGCCGATTCTGTAGACTTGCCCTCGTTATATGCCTGTAGCTTTCCCGACAAGAGTTTTGTATCCAGGATTTCTGTAACGGGCGAGTCTAAGAGTCTTCCTACAACTTTTAATACGAACGAGGACAGACTTAAAGTCCCTTGGTCGAGTGTGTGATATCTTTCCAGCTTTGGGTATAAATACCACTTTGGTGTCCCTCCATCGTTTGGGGATATACGAAAGCCTAATGCATCCCTCATATATATTCTCCAGTTCATCATTTTCTGCATTTCTATTGGAGAACTGTCATCTTGTCTAGGTGATTTGAACGTTAATCGCCCAGCTTAGTCTGGATTTATAGGTCATTCGCTTTCTTGTTGGTCTTACTATTGCTAGAGTTCTGTCAGTAGTTACTTCCCACTATATATTTGTGCAGTTGATATACTCATCCTGTTGATAACCCACTGTGCGGGGTGTTGTGGATTAGGGATGTAACGAATATTCGCATATGCGAACGCGAATTATTCGCATCATTTTAAAATTCTCTTTCGCATTCGCAAAAACCATCTTTGGATTATTCGCTTTCGCAAAAATATATTTCAGTATTCGCTTCCATTTATTAAAGTGCTAAATCTTCTTATTCCCTTCACACAATTTGAAGATATGTGTGTGCTTGTGGTAACAGGAGGTAAAACTATGGAAAATAGCCTTAATACTTGAATATCCTGGAAAAGTATCAATTCAGTTCGTTAAATTTGTTGGTACTAAAGGCTCTAACTATTATTCGCATTCGCATTCGCTTTCGCAAAAATGCATATCTCACTATTCGCTTTCGCATTCGCAAGAAATATATTTCAATATTCGCTTTTGCATTCGCTTTCGCTAAAGCCACTTTCGTTACATCCCTATTGTGGATAATATCTTCCTCAGCCCAGCAGCGTTCATCGATGTACTCGACTAAAATGTTATTTGTTTTTACAAACTTACAGTTACAAATTATGTAGATTTAAGCGGAATACTAATATAAAATTTTCCCAATGCAATTTTTCTTAGCAGGACTATAAATATGGTCACAAGGCATAACAGCATAACTCGAGTTATGCTCAAACTGAGTTATTAATGCCATAATGTTCCCCATCTTCGATTACATATTGTGACACATTTTGGTGATGATCCCTCGTTTAGTTATCTAGATTAGGCAGCATATTCCACTGTGTCACTTTATTACAAATGAATTATAATATCGATTCAAACCTTTAAAATTCTCTCCTGAAAAGTTTCAAAAATGTACATATGCTGTTATGCCTTGTGACCAGAGATAAAATAAGTATATACGTCTCTGCTTTATACCAATGTAGTTTAAATTCTCCTAAAGTTTAGCGTAGTGTTGTTATCTTTACGTTTTAGTTTCATAAAAATCCTAAAAGAAAGTACCAAAAACCACATCCTGCTGCAAACAACAACGTATTATACCACATTTAAATCTTATGCTACCATTAATTTCAACGTTTTTTCAACAAGTTTTTTTTTTTTGGTTCGCTTGGCTGGTTTATATGCAATTGCGTTTTTATATTGCTTATGATCATATATGACTGTTTAAAATCATAAAATTTTAAACAATGACATTACAAACTTAAACTTTTACCTACATACAACAATAAAAAAAGAAGAATATTATAAAAAAACCTAAATCTGAAAAAAAACTGTGAGCTAAACTCGCATTTAAGCTGGGAGACTTACTACATACAGCTCCATTTTTGGTCTCCCAAAACTACTTCTTGGGATCGTAAAGTACGAATACGTCAACCAAAAAAAGGATAGGATTTTCCACTTACAAAGTGTAACTAAAATGTGAGTTCTCCGCATATTTCACAGATTCATGGTTCATTTTAACAAATTTTTATATTTGCCGTTGTCATTCGCTGTAGTTGTAGCCGTTGCCGTCGTTTGTTGTTTAAGGGGTTTGGGGGAGATTTTATCTTAAAAGTTTGAATCTGAAGTTCATGTGCCATTGGTGGCGGCAACAGAGATGGGCGAAGCTGATGTTCCAAAGGCAAGCGCGGAGTATGTAGTAACACACAATGTGTGTGGTCTTTGTCGGTCGTAATTTTTTCATTTTGTTAATTAAAGTTATAAATTTGTCACATACATAGTTGTGTATTTGTAGAAAATCTTTTTTCTCATAAAAATACAGTTTTGTCGAATCTTCAGGGGCTACTAACATTTTTAAACATATTATAATAGAAATATTTTGTGAACATTTAAATACAACGGAATAGTTTATGCGGAGTATGATATGATCAGAAGAAAATGTGTGTTGCTGTTAGAGACACAAAGATGCTGGTAGAGAAGAATGGCCACAGTGATTTTTCTAGGGTGACCGACCTACGTCAGTTTCTCGAAAACGCCTTATGATTTATTAACGGAAATTAATTTAAAAAAACGATGCTGTGTGTCCGAATGAGTAAAGAAAGAGAAAATATCAATATTATTTCCCATACTGCATATGACCAATTCTAAAGTACCAGAAATAAAAAAATGTGGGGCACAGTCATAGTCATGTAAAATAGTCATGTAAAATTGGTGATGATGTTGAAAATACTGATTCTGATTTTATTCAGTTTTTCGAATTCCGCACTTACCAAATCATGAACATCTTTTCGCAAATCAATTGATCTGCAAAAACGGGTTGAAAGCAGAGAAATCTGCAAAAGAATAACACTGCATATTTTCAGTGATGGTTCGCAAAAATTCCCTTCAATTTGGTGACGGCTTGTACCTTAGAGAACTCTATATTTGTCCAAAAATTGCGCTTAAACAGTTGACGAAGAGTGTCACAGCTCGGAAATCATGATCACGGATGTGTGCTAACAATTTTATGAACCTAATACTATTATACAATTTAGCTACCCACAAATAAGATGAACACATTTTTCAATAATGGATTCGTACGAATTTGAACAGGGCCACGTCCACCGTCCAATATAGTCAATTTGGTGCATTGAGTGGTTCGTCATCAATATCAATAATAGAGCCAGCGGGGCCAAGACCTTTTAGCCCTGTTTTCTTTGTGTCAATCCGGTTGGGCAAATCCTTTGTTGCGTACATTACATTCTTATGCATGTTTTGAATGCAATATTCAATATAACCTTCAGCAACAACCATTATTTCACGCTGAAAAAAATCGATTCTACAGTATATTGTCCCAAACATATTCTGCTTGAAATATATTAATATTAATTGTACACTCCATATATATTTGGCACACACAAATATTATATATTTGGGACAAATCTTTGTTTCCGTCCTAATATATTTTTTTTGGGACTATTATTTACGATACATATATTTATTTGCATTTTATTTTTCTCAGTAATTGAACGTTAATTTTTTTTAAAAATTTTAAATGTTCGTAAAAACCTTTTATAATTGAAATTATACCTTGCTTGATGGATTAATAACAAATGACGACTTGGAATAAATAAAAATTAAAAACAAGTAAGAAAGTTCAGTCGGGTAAACCGGCTTAAGAATCCCCTCACCTTCAGTTCCAAAAAAATGTTCTTCAATTTATTTATTTTGTTGTATTAATTATATTATTATCAACTTAAATTGCATTTAATAACTTTAAAGTATACACTTATATTAAAATTATAAGCTGTTAACTTTTGGTTCAAAATAGTCCAAAATAGTCATTGGCATAGCCCCAAAAGGGCCGTGCCAATGACGCCCATTTTTCAGTGAACTGTAGGTACTATCAAAGCAAAATTTCAAGTTTTAATATGCACTGGTTTTACTTTATAAGCTCTTAACTTTTGGTACAAAAATTTCCTTTTGTGTTGGAGGTACCAAAAGAGGCGGCCGCTGGTGCCCATTTTTCACTGGACTGTAGGTACTATAAAAGCATTACACAGTACGAAATTTCAAGTATTTCTATGCACTGGTATTATAGTTATAAGCTGTTAACTTTTCATGCAATATGTCCATTTGTGTAGGAGGTACCAAAAGGGGTGTGACATCTTCGCCCATTTTTCTCGAGGTGAAAGCGGCTAATATACTAATAGTATGTGTGGAATTTCAGAAGATTCGAGTAAGTAGTATAGATGTTATTAAAGAATCAAAATTTCACTAAATGTTAACCCTTTGTGGGGGAGGTAGTAGGAGTAGACCAATATGGCCCTTCTTCGAACTTAGCCGGAGATAGAGAAAAATTTTACCGCAATCGGTTACTCCTTTCGAGAGTTATCTTGTGCATATATATATATATATCTCTCATAAAATATCTCTCATTAGAAATATACATTTCTTGGCTCGTCCAAAAATTTTAAATTCTTCACTTTGTCTTAATATCGGATTGCAGGCAAATATTTCTAAAGGGTGTCTCAAAGGTGTAAGTAAGATTTGGCCATTTGTCCGTTTTAATTTCATAATTATTTGGAATTATTCATTTAAATATAAAGTTCACTTGGAATTGAGTCATCTTGATGTCCTAACTCCATGAACCCTACAGCTAGCTACTGTGTTAATCTTATCGAAAAATAATTTCATTTGGGAAACTTTCCCCGGTTGTTGACCTCGTATTCGCATTTAAGAAATTAACAATGAACTCCTTTCGAAGAAGACGAAGAAAAAACAAGCGTTTTATGCGTTTAACATAAACAATATTTGTAAATAGGGGCCGCCAAACAAACCCAGAAACTTCGCAGCAATGACAACATATCGTGCAAAACTCTTTTGGTTTCTGAGTCACACCCAAGTTTTACGGATTATTTGATGATTGTCTTCCTTTTCCTCGCCTTTTGTTCAGCGAATAATGTTGTCTTTAAACTTTGCACATCCAAAATATACAATAAAAAGAGAACAAAACAAAACTGAAACGCAAAAAGTTTTATTTCAGTTTTTTTTTGTTTTGGTGTTCTTATAAAACGGACATGTACTACGGCAGTGGTCATGAAATTGCAGTAAAAACAAATTGCAAACGTAATAATGACCGGAATACCCTGCAGCGGAAAGAAAGACGAGAGAGGGCCAGCCATAAGACACCATGACGAAATCAGCTTTCTACACTTTATAAGCTAAACAAATTTTTTTGGTTATTTGTTTGTTCTTTTTTTTTTGGTTGCCAATGTCTCTTCAGACATAGTATTAGTGCCAACAAGGAAGCAGAAAGGAACTCTGGAGCAGGCGAAATTGAATGTTGCATATCACATTGTGCAAAATAAATGTTGTTGCAACGCAACTTAAGTTAAAGTTTTGCCAAATAAAAGTTTTGGAGACAGTCGCATGGAAGTATTCCAGATAAAAAAAATTTCGAAGTTCACACTTCAGATGAATTCTATTACGTTCTTGAAAAATGAGAGAATATAAAGATAAGGTGCATAGCTTGAAAAAAAGCAGCACTGAAACAAAACATTTTCACTGCAGTATACTGCAAAAGCTCTCATTATCAGGTAACCTGGCAGATATTAATAAAGGGTTAAATAACACCTTATCAATAATGATTTCCATAACCATATACATATACATCAGCATCATTTCCGTTTAACTCCTGGTAGGTAGGCCAAATTTAAAAGAAATAACGACCTAACTTTTAGCCAGCCTTTAGATTATTTTTTATGGGCGTGATATTGGAGAAAAGCATAAAAAGTGTTAACAAAAAACTACTTAACCCTGCGCTTACAATTTCCCCAAATATAAGTATTTGTTATTGTCATTTTAATAAGGGGTTGAATGACACCTTACCAATAATGATTTTCATAAGCGTATATATGTCACATACAATTATAAATGGTTTTCCAACAAGAGGTGTTATTTTGGTATTCAAAGAAAAATTCAATTTTTTGAGATAAATGATCGGATGTTTATTTCATAATAAAGAGGAAGGTATGCCGTTAATAATGAAAAACAACATCAGCCAAATGGCCACCACGACCACGCTTACAGGACCATATCCTTTTCATGAAATTTTCCATAACCAAATCGCAAAGCGGCTGCCCTATGTTCTCAATAGCCTCTCGAATTCTATCTTTGAGGTCTTCAATCGACGCTGGGCTGTTGGCGTAGACCTCATCTTTCACGTGGCCCCGAAGGAAGAAGTCGCAAGGTGTCAAATCACAAGATCTCGGCGGCCAAATGTCATCACCTCTTCGAGAGATAACACGGTGCGGAAACTTTTCCCGTAACAGAGCAATGGTTTCGTTGCTTGTGTGGCACGTTGAAAGTAAACGTTGTGCAGATCAATACCATCCAATTCCGACCATTAAAAAATCATTAATCATCTCTCGATAGCGCAATCCATTCACCGTAACTGTTGATCCAACCTCATTTTCGAAAAAGTAAGGTCCAATGACCCCGCCGGACCATAAACCGCACCTAACAGTCACACGTTGAGGATGCAGAGGCTTCTCAACATTAACTCTTGGGTTTTCCGAGCCCCAGATGCGACAATTTTGCTTGTTGATGTAGCCACTGAGGTTGAAATGGGCCTCATCAGTCAAGACGATTTTTCGATGATTTTCGATTTTTCGAATTTTAATAATTTCAGTGCGTTGTTGAATCGTGTATCGTTCCATTTTTATACCCTACACCACACTGTGGTACAGGTTATTATAATTTTGTTTCACGGCAGATGTTTGTAACACCTGAAAATAACACAGCTAGACCCACCTTAAAGTATACCGATCGACTCAGAATCACTAGCTGAGTCGATTTAATGTCTGTCCGTCCGTCCGTCTGTCCATGTTGTTGTTCGTCGACTACAGGTCGCAATTTCACTCCGATCGTTCTGAAATTTTGCAGTTTAGAGTATTTCGCAGCTGTAAAGATCCCTATTGAATTTGGTTGAAATCGGTTCAGATTTAGCTCCCATATATATCTTTCGTCCGATTTGGCCCTTTAGTCCTATAGAAGCTGTATTTTACATCCAATCGTTTCGAAATTTAGAATGGTAGAGTTTCTTGATCCATGAACCAACATTTCCGAATTTGAAGAAAATCGGTTAATATTTAGATATAGCTCCCATACATATCTTTCGTCTGATTTGACCCTTTAGTCTTATAGATGCTGTAGTTTACATCCAATCGTTTTGATATTTAGAATGGTAGAGTTTCTTGATCCATGGACTAACATTGCCGAATTTGAAGAAAATCGGTTAAGATTTAGCTATAGCTCCCATATATATGTTTCATCCGATTTGGCTCTTTAGTCCTGTAGAAGCTGTATTTTACATCCAATCGTTTTTATACCCTACAACACACACTGTGGTGCAGGGTATTATAAGTCTGTTTCATGGCAGATGTTTGTAACACCTGAAAATACTATAGCTAGCAATACTATATCACCGCTTATTCCCAATATACCGTATACCCACCTTAAAGTATTATTTAAGTATAAAATGTCCCAAAAGTAAATTTATACAAACAATTTATACATGAATTACAAAATTTATATTTCAGAGTTATTCAATATTACGAGAGTGGTGCAGGGTATTATACAGTCGGCCCCGCCCGACTTTAGCCTTTCCTTACTGGTTAGTAATGGCGTAGTTTCTAGTTGTCAAGTGTCAAAGAATAAAAGCTTCAAAAGTGACAGCTACCGAAATACCGGGTGATTCAAAATAACACCTTTTGTTGGAAAACCCTGTATATGACGAGATATGCTTTTTACTCAGAATGTTACTAAATTTCGAAATCGAATAAACGTTTCTCTATTAAAAATTGGC
Source organism: Eudasyphora cyanicolor (assembly GCA_963930755.1). Lineage (NCBI taxonomy): Eukaryota > Metazoa > Arthropoda > Insecta > Diptera > Muscidae > Eudasyphora > Eudasyphora cyanicolor. The sequence continues at coordinate 166,424,868 of OZ005736.1, read as the reverse complement.
GTCGTCGTATATTTTATAATATCCGACTTAAATCAACTTACAAATAAGAGCTTATTTATGTCAATATCAGTAAATCATTATTTGTTGACTAAATGTTATGCAGAGGGTATTGCAAGTGGTAATGACATGTACTTACCAAGTTTTTGCTGGGTAGCGTGTGAATATAAAGACTGATGGAAATTTAAAAATATGCTAAATATTTGAGATATTTGAAGTAATACTGGGAAAGTTAGGGATGCTCGTAAACCAAGAAATATTTATGTTTAACTAAAAACTGTTCAGAATTTCTATTTTGAACCAAATTTTTGTTTACACAAAATTTAAAGTTCTAAACAATAAAGTAGAAAAAAATCTCAACAAATATTTCTAATATAATTTTTTTGTTTGACAATTTCTTCTTTTAAATTCTTTAAAATATTCGTCAATAGAAAGGTACAGAGTGATTCAATGTGGGTTCCACATTTAACAACAGTTTTTTATGACACTTTTTTTTCAATTTGTCACTTACTTCCCTGTCAGGTCTTCTACTAATGTTATTAATATCGGAGCAAGTTATGTTGTTGTAGTATTTTCACGTTATTTTTATCAAATTGCAGCATTTTTTAAAACAAATTTAAAAATCTAGCCACCTTGTTAGAGGAAAAAAATGGGAAAAGACAACCATAAAATCTGCTGTGAGCGTTTTTGGATCAAAAAAGTACTCCATTTTTAATTTCATGCAGATGTCATAGAAATGTGGCTCGCTTAGATGAAAATTTTGAAGGATTGTTCATTCTGCGTTTAAGAAACACTTCTCTGCTACATTTGTAAGTGACCATAGGTAAACTACAATGCCTTCCGAACTGGATTTCATATATTCTGTAGCGCCTAATCGAAAGGAACGTGAATGGGGTAACATCTAAATCCGAATCGATTTTATTCAAATTTGATATTATTCATACTTCAATAAAGAAACATCGATATGCAAAATTTCATAACGAACGGATGAAAATACGGTTTCTACAGGGTTTTCCAGCAAGAGGTTTTTTTTGAATCTCCCGGCATTTCGGTAGCTGTCACTTTTGAAGCTTTTATTCTTTGACATTTGACAAGTAGAAGCTACGCCATTAGTAAAAATGGAACGATACACAATTCAACTAATCATCAAAAAAAATCTCGACTGATGAGGCCCATTTCCACCTCGGTGGCTAAGTCAACAAGCAAAATTGTCGCATCTGGGGCTCGGAAACCCCAAGAGTTATTGTTCAGAAGCCTCTCCATCCTCAACGTGTAACTGTTTGGTGCGGTTTATGGTCCAGCGGGGTCATTGGACCTTACTTTTTTGAAAATGAGGTTGGATCAACAGTTACGGTGAATGGATTGCGCTATCGAGAGATGATTAATGATTTTTTATGGTCGGAGTTGGATGATATTGATCTGGACAACGTTTACCTCCAACAAGACGGCGTCCCACACAAGCAACGAAACTATTGCTCTGTTACGGGAAACGTTTCCGGACCGTGTTATCTCTCGAAGAGGTGATCACAATTGGCCACCGAGATCTTGTGATTTAACACCTTGCGACTTTGTCCTTTGGGGCCACGTGAAAGATAAGGTCTACGCCAACAGCCCAACGTCGATTCAAGACCTCAAAGATAGAATTCGTGAGGCTATCGAGGACATAGGGCAGCCACTTTGCGATTTGGTTATGGAAAATTTCATAAAAAGGCTATGGTCCTGTAAGCGTGGTCGTGGTGGCCATGTTGTTTTTCATTATTAACGGCAAACCTTCCTCTTTATTATGAAATAAACATCCGATCATTTATCTCAAAAAATGGAATTTTTCTTTGAATACCAAAATAACACCTCTTGGTGAAAAACCCTTTATAATGCTTAAATGCCAAATCGGAAAATACTTTATACTGCTTTATTAGATAGAAGAAAACGAAAAACTAGATTCAAAATGCCCGGTATTATTCAATATTTTAATAGAATGGAATATTTTAATATTGAATGGAATTTTTACAAAAATTATTCAAATTTGTTGGAATATCACTAGGAGAATTTATGGAAACTTTTAGAAATTTTTGTGGGTTAGAATTTCCCTTCAAATTTACACTTTTCGCTTCGAAATTTTCTCAAGCACAGCTTTTTGATATATTTCACAATTTATTTTTAATTAACACATATTTGTTAACCTTTTAATTTTCTTTTTTTTTTCTTTTAGGTAAGAATCTCGGTGTGCAGCTAGCTATTCTTCTCGAAAAATATTCATTGAGAACCATTTTTCATGCAGGTAATTTTTTCATGAATTTACTGTAAAAAATAATAAAAGTGAAAGTTGTTCTATAGGGAAAAATTAGAAGAAATTATGCGTTAGAAAAAATTAGGCGTTCCGAAATAAATCATACTTATATAATGTCTTTAATGTCCCCAACTCTCTAGGGCCTCTTTTGGTACTAGTCTTTTCTTGGTTTCAAATACACTTTGTTTTCTACGAGATTTTTCGTGACAAATTGCATAAATTCCTACATCAGAAGCGAAGATAGTCAAATGGATTTCACTTTTTCTTTGGCAAACGAAAGTGACAATACTCATATATGTTTTACCACCGCCACTATGACTGAACGTACTTCCCCTTTTTCACTCAATGGCGAAAAAAGCAATTCATCATATTCTTTGAAGCATTCATGCCAGCTAGCCAAAACAGGCTTTTTAGCCTATGGATTGACACAAGCGATATTACTGAATTGCCAGCTCTTAACAATCAGGCACTCGCATCCATCCACTCGTCTGTCCATCCGTCGAATCGAGACGAGCAGACATAACTCATATTCCTAATGAGGCATTTAATTTTGTAGGAATTAAGCCATAACTAACGAGAACTGATCTCATAGCGATAAGAGGGATTTTCTCTGTACGTCTTGCGCAGAATATGAACATACTCATCTGAATGGTGAAACTCAGATTAAAACCAAAGATTACTATTGTGGTACACAAAAGTATATGAAAATCAACAAGCAACCACAATCTTCAAGCCCTTCCTTCTTCCTTCCTATATACCTCTTCTACTTCTTCATTAACGCTCTAGACAAATGATGAAAGATGATGGTGATTTATTATCCACGCCTTAACAATAATAATAATACCGGCCGGGCGGTTGGCCTTTAAATCATATTTTGTTGACTCGAGATTGAACTAAGTCTGTGTGCTAAAGTACACTCAAAAGAAAATGTCGTTTAATAAAACGTGATTCAATATGATAGTTCACATTAAACATCATTGTGTGTTTCTTTGTAACTCCCCAAAGGAAAATATATAGATAGACCCATGGCGATCACCATAGGGGAACTTTTTAAGCCGATATATCCATGTCGGCACGTCTGTCTGTCCATATATTCTTGAAATCATGAAGTTCAGGTCATAAATTTAACCGAGATCTTTACGAAAATATCCTCATATGCTTTCCCTCTGTTAAAACCAAACACTATTGAAAATGAGTCAAGTCGGTCCTTAGAAACATCCCCTCTAATTTTAAATCTGCATGGTCTACAAACCATACAAATTAGCTTAAATTTTGATTATCCTGGCTCACGTTTTGATATAGACCCCATATAAAGGTATTTTCCGTTTGAAATGTTGGCAATTGGTGTTCTGTTTGCTCCTAAACCATTCCTAGAATAAAATGTCAAGCAGATCCACGTTTGGAAATAGCCCCAATATAAAGATCCATTCCGATATGACTTATAGATACTCTGGAAGAAAAATTTTTGTAACTTATATGGGTTCAATTTTAAAAAATTATATTTTATATTTTAGGTGAGTAGGTAGCGTGCTCGCCTATTAGTTTGGGGATCGTGGCTTCGATTCTCACCAGAGGCTCTGCGCTGCAAAAATCAAGCCACGTGGTATTTGTAAACCGTGTTTCCCTGGACCGTTAAATTTTAATATAAATTTATTTTGCATTTCAATTCATATAAATAAATAAATATTTTGTATTTCCATGAACCACCAACAATTTACTTCTTCCAATATATCCTGCGCCATGCTAGATTATTGTTGCAAATTATTGGAACGTTGTGTTCATACGAAAACATCCGTCAATTTCTGTGGGGGGTACAAGAATTGGTTTAACGAATACGCCATTGCACTGTACCGAATTGTATGAGATTGTGTGCACTGGTATTAACTTTATGAGCCATTCAATATTGGAACGATTTGGCCTTTTTGTGTGCAAGGTACCAAAAGGGAAGTGGAAATACGAGTAATGCTAATTTGTTTACTGGACTGTAGGTACTATAAAAGCTTTACACTGCGCAAAGTTTGACGTATTTATATGCACTGATATTAAAGTTATAAGCAAATTTATACAAAAAAATGCCTTTGTATGGGAGGAACCAAGATCGGAGTTAAATTGCGACATGTATTTTGCGTTAGTACAGGTTCGTTGGCTAGATCGAATGTTGGTCTAACTCCAATATTTTGGGGCGTTACAAACATCTGGGCCAAAACAAAGTTATAATACCTGGTACCACAGAGAGGTGTATTGCTTTTTAATTTTATCCATTTCATGGTTAATTCATGTTTTTCATATATTTTTATAGTTATTTGACTGAAATTTGTTTCAATGCATACCAAACATATTTGTCCTTCACGACGCAAAAACATAATAAATAAAAGCTAGCAACATTTCCAGTGCTCCTTTCAATTATTGACAAACACGTATGAATTGATTTTAACGTAGATATCGTATACAATGGTTGATATCTCTGCGAGATAAGATTTCGGAGAAAATAGCAGGGCAAAAAAACTTATCAGTTGATAGGGGTTTATGCAACAATGACAATATTTCATTAGTATAACATATACGAACAGATATATATAGTTATTTTTAAAACTGATACCATGTGATTATGATTTCGAAAAATTACAACTTTGCAAATGAAAATTACAACTTTCATTTATGTTTTCACTTGACCGTCGCACAGTGGAATATTTTCACACAAGACGCGGCAAAAATTAGAGGGAATCGAGCTAGGGCATATCACTCATTTCGCCTAATTAGCTAAAAACCGATTTTTTGTTTAAATCCACCCATAACCACGCCTACTTCCCACATAACCTAAAATTAAAACTCTTAGTATTTTTCTCAATTTAGCATTTATATTCTTACAAATCGCTAGTAGAGATTGTATTTGAGTCCTCAATTATATAAAAATTGCAAGTGCCACGCCCAACGCCCATATATCAGTTAATATTTTATACGATGTTGGAATTTACAGGAAATTTTTTTATAAAACGCTTTGTATATTTAGTTCGATGTAAATCAGTACATAGAACAAAGAAAATAACTAAAGCGTAATACATTAGCTCAACATTTGCAAAAAAATCATGATGAAATAGTTCACAGATTTTTGTTAATTAATCAATCATTCCAACTATACAGAGAAAATCATAATTGATTTAGCAATGTGTTCATCAATAATACGTCATTTTTTAAGCATACTTTTAGGAATATGTGGATAGGACACAAACAATGTAAGCATATCGAGAGCTTATATTCAAAACCCTCTATCTTCAATTTTTGCAAAAATGAGATTTTTATGTTAAAATATTCGGTAAAATAAGACGCATCTATGGTACTAATTTGGAAATAAAAAAAACAAAACTTGAGATTTTATGGTCATTTTTGTAATTTCTCTATCTTACACACTTATTTTTTCTGAATGCAATACCCTCTATCTCTTCATATAATTTTGGACTATTTTTTTGTTGTTTTTTTTTCTTCTAAAAGACGGTTCTTTGATGAAAAGAGTATGCTAAACCCGAATTTGGTTAAATTTTTTTAGTCGAAGCTTTAGTTTTCAAATTATGACTATTTTTATATCTAACCTGTGATTCCACAAGAATACCATTTTCTATGACAATTTGAAAATGGATTCAAAAATGAACCCCAAGAAATAGATAATACTTAAATAAAAAAATTAATCATTAATTCATTGTTATTATTATTTATTATTTTTATTATAATATGTATAATATAAATTAAAAAAAATTGTGGAATTCATAAATAAATATTTTTTTACTATGCAAAACCCTCTATCTTTTTTTATACATGAAGAATTTTTGAATAGCAATACCCTCTATGTTCCATAAAATGGCTCGTGGCGCAAATATTAAAAAAAATATTATTTAGTAGTTCACGTAGTTAGGTGTAATAAACATTGTAGAACTAACAATTTTAATTTTCTTTAAAATTAGGGATATAAACGGTTTTTTGGCTCTACTGAACAATTGTGTTTTTTAAGATAGAGGATATTGAATATAAACTGTCGATATATATATAGTAGATTGGCAAACAAATGTTCGCTTATATGAATATTTAGCTTGTTCATGTCGGTTGTCCGTTTAATTCGGTCTGTAATCGTTGATTTAAACAGAGATACTCTCTCGGCTCAAGAACAACTTGCTTTTATACATGCTTTAAATGCTTTTTATTATATTTGCAGTCAATTTATCATTTGTCCTTTAAGGTATGCTTTGGTAATGTTATTCAATGCATAGCAACATGGACTAAAAATAACGATTTTTGGGTTGTTTTTTGCCGAGTAGGTTTTACCATTCCGTTAAATAAATCAACATAGGCAGGTATAGGCAGAATTTTCTTTTTGCAATGGTTAACTAAGTCCCCAGTTTATCAATTTTTGTTAATGACAAGACCTCGGTCGGCCTCGGATGTATAGTTTTATCCTGGAGAAAATGAGACACCCTGATTTTTGGCAACTTGCAAGTAAACCACAGATTAAATAGGAAAATGACAACACAATTATATTTTTTTTAATGCAAAAAACACTTCAAAAGGTTCTGAATAGTATGACTTAAACGAAGTTCCAATGCGTTTCATAGTTTCGGAGATATGGGCTTACAAAATACTCTTTTAAATGATAAACTTTGGAACCATTGTACCATTTATGAATTTCAAATGCTTGTACCGCGATACTTTGCCTAGATATCGGCAAAACCTTTAAAGATTTAGTTAATTGGAATGTTCTTTACAAATTGAAATCAAAAATGTTGAGATTGGTCCTCATGAATATTCGGAGTTTTTGCCGCTCATAATACACTGTGCGTCGTGCCAAAACGAGGACACCCTCTGCCATCACTATTAACACCTTTATTTTATAAATAAATATTGATATCATTGATGATACCCCAGCGGCGGTATTGTTTATATTAAGCAGAGAAAATCACACGTAAAATAACAATGTTTACGAATATTGCGAGTTCAAATGAGTAGGAGGTGTACTTATCATTATCGCCAACGCAATCACATAATGTTGATTTAACCTTTATTTATATTTACGATATTTTCGCATTAATACTGTCAACTTATTTAGCTGTATGAAAACATCAGGACCACGCCATGAAAATACACTATATGCACGTACATACATATCCACCACTCGTTGGAAATCATGTCAATATGGATTTGATAATATTTAATCAATACTCGAAACGTTTAACTTTTAAAAACACGCAATGTAGAAAATGATTAAAAAAAGAGGAGAACATAATTTAGGGCTTAATGTTATTGTTGATGTTATATACATACATTCTGTGTATTATATTGGATAAAATAATTAATTTTGATTATATATTATTGTTTGTAAATATATACTCGTATGTGAATGGGTAAATAGTGAGTGATAAACTGAAACAAAATATCGGTGACCTGTGTGAAGACGTTAATTATACTGTGCTAGAAATGGACTCCTTAAAATTTAACAGTAAGGAGACACCAATTTCGATCGCGCTGAATCCTGTGGAGGTTGCCGTTTTTCTAGGTCAGTTCCTGTTTTCGCGACATTCGACCACAAACGTTGTTAGAAAATCAGAGATTTTAGTTATCTCGTTGACGATTTTGATGTGGAAGACATACACGCTTTAGTCCAAGGCACGAAATAAAGGGAAGGCCAAGAAGAATTATATCTCTCAAAACAATTGCAGTCACCAAAGTCGTATCCAGGATTTTGGTTCGGGGGGGCCCAACCTTTTTTCCATAACAAAGATAAACAATTAAAAAATTGCTTATTGTGTAGGTAATGGAAGTTAAGTTCCTTAGCTTTTATTCCTAAATATAAATGTGTACTTTAGTAAGATCAGTAAAACTTTTTATAATAAAATACGTAAGAGTTAAAAATGTAATCTTCGATTTTTTGAAAGAAATATATCAATTATTTCATCGATTTTGACTTCATCTTTGTATATAGACATCAAAGCCAGATAAGATAGCCTTTCTCCTTCCATTCTGTTCCGGAGATACGTTTTTATTCTTCCTAACGTCGAGAAACTTCGCTCAACAGATGCCGTTGTCACAGGTATTGTGGCCAATATCTGCCAAAGGGTAAGAACGCTTGGGAACATGTCCTCATCACAAACTGAAATAGCATCTAATGCATTTGATGGCTTATCATTCTTCTGCTTCCAATAATCAATCCATATACTTATTTCAGCTAAAACAGATTTTGCTGAATTTTTTAAATCGTTTTTGTAAAAAAGTGTGACTTCTTCGAAATCTTCCTTTATGAGATTTACAACTCGTATCGGAACGACATTAAACAGACTTGTAATTATAGCTTCATGTTCGGAAAATCTATTATTTAAATGTGATATTACTTCGTCCAGATATGGTATGAACAATGTTGTCCTAAAATACGCCTTGGCATCTGAACCAGGAATATTAGCCCTATAACTTTGAGTGCCTACTCTTCTAGGTAGTGCAGCTTCTATTCCAAAACTTCTTGCAAGTTGTGTAGATTCTTCAAACAGTTCATCAAACTCCGCATCTGAATTTCTACGCATGTCACTTAATTTAGTCGTTGCCAATTTTATGATTTCATAAGCCTTTATTATATCTAGGTTAATCGTTTGCAAATACCGTGATAAGATAATGGCCAAAACCGTACTACTTATTACCACACCCAATATAAAGTCAAATTTACATACACGGTTGTGAAAAACTCCTTCCATTACTGCAACCTACATGTTAAAAAGGTAGATAGATAAGAAATCATAAATGTAATTTTAACTTAATTTTCGCCATATCTGGTTATCATAAATTTAAAGCCAACCAATAATTACACCGGTCGACAAAAACAACATTTTTTCTTGGGTTTCTGTTTTAATGCATAGATTCTGATTCTAGACGTCAAAAAAAGTTAAAATCTCCAATCTTAGCTGAACCGCTGAACGGATGGAAAATGGTATTATATAAAGTTGAAGGCTACATAATATTTAATTCTTTAAAACTTTCCTCAACCAAATCGGATAAATGGTTCTCGAGTTATGCCACTATATGTGGTTCAACCACTAATTTCTTTCCATATCACAGCTTGTCGCGAGAGACAACCCTTTAGGCTAAGAAAAAAGAGAGGTTGAACCACATATTATGGCATAACTAGAGTACCATTCATCCGAATTGGTTCAGGTAAGCTTTACAAACTTCAGAATTAAGTAGCCAACTTCAACTTCGCATAATACAATTTTCCATCCGTTCAGCGATATCTTACAAAGTATTGCAAAAAATCATATGTTTTGAGAAAATTTTAATAATTTTTAAATAAAAGCCTCATAAAAACTTCTTGAAACGCATAATTGTCATATTTTTGTGATTTTATCGTAAACTCTGAAAGGTTATGAATAAATTGAGACCAGTCGGAAGAAAATCGATGCATAATTTAAAAAGTTTTAGCGAGGAAACCATGCACTTTTCTTATTTTTAGTTGTTATTACTTTTACTGTTACCATTTTTTACGCTTTTGTATTGTTTTTTTAACGGCCTACCAAATATTTTTCGTGTTTTTTGAGTGATTTTGAAAACTGTAAAAATTTTATGCTTTGATATATGATAAGTATTTGTATTGCTTTTGATATATGATAAGATGTGACTGGCAGGGGCGTATCCTCTAGATACGTCCCTGCCAGTCACATCTTATCATATATCAAAAGCAATACAAATCGCCGATAGTTTTATTTGGTGTCTTTGAGAAGAATATTTTCAAGAAAAGTTATTATGGGTCTTCTTCCAATATATTTATGAAAAATCAGCAGGTTTCATCATATAGCAGAGTCATCTGGTATAGTAATTTCCGAATCCCTTCCCTTATCGCTTTTGTACGAAATGTTTTAAACATAGCGCAATCCATTCACCGTAACTGTTGATCCAACCTCATTTTCGAAAAAGTAAGGTCCAATGACCCCGCAGGACCATAAACCGCACCAAACAGTCACACATTGAGGATGGAGAGGCTTCTCAACAATAGCTTGTTGACGTAGCCACCGAGGTGGAAATGGGCCTCATCAGTCAATATGATTTTGTATCGTTCGTATCGTTTTTGTTCGATCGTCTTGTATCATTCGATGATCGTGTATCGTTCCATTTTGATACCCTACACCACACTGTGGTACAGGGTATTATAACTTTGTGCATTTGTTTGTAACACCCAGAAGGAGAAGAAATAGACCCATCGTTTATTATACCGATTGACTTAGAATCACTTTCTGAGTTGATTTAGCTATGTCCGTCTGTCTGTCTGTCCGTCTGTCTGTCCGTCTGTGCATGTATTCTTGTAATCAAAGTACAGGTCGCAATTATGGTCCGATCTCGACGAAACTTTACACACATCTTTTTTTTGGCCCAAGGACGATCCCTATTGAATTTGGTTAAAATCGGTTCATATTTAGATATAGCCCCCATATATATGTTAGACCCGATTTGACATGTAAGCGCTGTAAAAACTTTATTTTATATCCGATCAGTATGAAATTCGGCAGAAAGAGGTTTGTTATTATATGGATGAACACTATTAAATTTGGAAGAAATCGGTTCAAATTTAGATATAGCCCCCATATATACGTTACCCCCGATTTGACCTGTAACCGCTGTAAAAACTGTATTGTATATCCGATCAGTACGAAATTCGACATGAATAAGTATTCAGGGAAGATCGGTTCAGATTTACATTAAAGCTCCATATATATGTTCCTCCTGATTTGGTATCAAACCGCTATAGAAGTTGTATTTTACATCCGATCATTAAAATTATCCAGAAAGACGTTTCTCACTTTAGGAACGAATATTGCTTAATTTAGCGATTATCGTGTCAGAATTAGAATACATTTCTACCCATTTACCAATTATTCCAAATTATTATGGCAATGACCCTTATCGCATTGTTAGGGAGGTGTAGGGTATTATATAGTCGGCCCCGCCCGACTTTCTGCCTTTCCCTACTGGTTAGTAATGGCGTCGTTTCTACTTGTCAAATGTCAAAGAATAAAAGCTTCAAAAGTGACAGCTACCGAAATACCGGGTGATTCAAAATAGCACCTCTTGTTGGAAAACTCTGTACTTCTTACATTGGAAGTGAAAATTGGCAATAACAAATAACTCCCAATAAAAAAAAAAACCAAAAAAAAAATTAAATAAGCGCCAATTTACATGGACATTTTTTGGGAATTATTACAATTATTTTTTGTGACTTATTTCATTTGGGAGTTATTTCACGGTACCGCTATTTGGGGGGTATATGATATCCGAGGCGACGAGATCTGACTACATAGGTTAGGATAGAGGGTCAGCCAGAGTTACCAGCCCACATGGATCAGTTGAGGAGTTTTACAACGGTACCAGTTGTCCCTCATATGAAGCAATATGTGTGATACACAATGTTATCAATAATACCAAGATCGGTATCGGTCTAATCATTCAGACTTCCTAGAAAGCTTTTTGAATATAATCAATAATGTTGTTTGCTTGCTTTTATTTGGTCTGCAAATCTTTGTGATTCTAACTAGGATATTCTCCCGGCTTCAAGACCATTTTGTTTCTATATTATTATAGAAACAAGTATTTTATACATGGCGGTGTATAAATATGTATTAAAAATTGACAGCACACATACTGGATCATGATTTCTGAGCCGTGACACTCGTTATCAACAGTTCTGCTGCAATTTTATGGGAGATACGGAGCTCTATATGGTTGACTTCAACACGAAAGCGAATGAGAAATCTTTGTGAAACCACACTTCTCCAAAATCTTCCAAAAACAATTGGTAACCAAAGTTAATACAAAACACCAGCCATGTCCAATAAGAAGCAAATTTTGCTCCAATCAATCAATAATAATTATCACACACGCCTCCCAATGCCATGTCGTTATTTGCTGATGGAAATATATTTTCGTTCTGTAGACACGATGCGCCCATTCTAGTCCACTGCATTGACTGTTCCTTTATCTTAGTTGTGAAATGGTGGACCCATGTGTCATCCATATTTGAGAATTGACGCAAAACAACGGCTTCATTGCGGTGAAAAATCGCCAAGCACTCTATTGAAACATCTTTACGACGCTGTTTTTGTTCCAATGTGAGCAAACGCGGCACCCGTCATGCACACAGCTTTCTCATCTTAAAATTTTCGGTCAATATGCCATGTATATCACTTTTTGAAATGCCTATCATATTAGCTACCTCATGCACCATCAGCTGACGATCATCCAATATCATTTTTGTGTAGTTTCCTAACAATTCAATTGATCCACCACTGCGGTATTCGTCTTGGCAACTCGTACGACCTCGTTCCACCTCTGCCACCCAATATTTTATAATCGTAAACTAAGGAGCAAACTCCCCCAGTCTGACACCTCTCAAATGAAAGTATTAAAATGAAAGGCCTGCACCTGTCCAAAGGGCTGATGGCAGAAATAATTTTTGTAAAATTCTCTTATTAATTTTATACTACATGATGGGTCATTTAAAATTGAATCGGCTTTAAAAAAGTACTGATAATTTTTTCAGATTTCTGGTTTTATTGGAAAGGTTTAACTATGTCATTTAATAATGGAACACAATATCATTCATATGACTACCACGACTGGCTCGGAAATTGAGAATTTTAGGGATGGACTCAGGTACGAGTAGGCCATTTCAAATTTGAATCGGATAGAAAAAAAGTACTGATAATTTTTCAAATTTCTTGTTTTATTGGAAAGATTGAACTTTGTCATTTAATAATGGAACACAATATCATTCATTTGACTACCACGACTGGTTCGGCAGTACCTCATCCGATCAAACACAATTTTTCAGTACATTTTCGATTGTTTCGGGTTGAATCTCTTCAATGGCAACTCCGATTTCATGTTTCAACGCTTCAATTGTCTCTGGATGCTTTGCGTAACATTAATCCTTAATGGCTCCCCACAGAAAATAATCCAAAGGGTTCAAATCACAAGTCAAAGTATTCGGTAGTTCAAATTTAAAATTTTAAATGGCCCACCCTTTACATTCCCGAATCTTCTACACATTCTCGAGAAAAAGTAGGCAGAAATACAAATTTTTGTCTCACAAAAATTTATCTGTCTTTTCTTCCACACCAAAAGCATTCCCGGGTGGTCAGATAATTATTTTGACAACTATTCCCATTCACTTGGTTTCCCGGAAATTTCATTACACTAACATCATCCACATATCAGTGATGAACGCAGGCGCACGCGGAACTCTTTATTTACTCAAATAGTCTTAAAACGCGATACGATCATTTCAGACCGAGCCAGAGAGAGAAAGAATTAAAGAAATTTCGAAAACAAAGCATTAATTACTGCTATCTATGGCATTCCTCATTAAGATACTACTCATTTTCCACTACGAGTATATCTCGTATAGTAACAGCAAAAGTTTAAGTAATCCGAAAATAATTATTCTCCATCTTCAAATGGGAATTAGGTCATTAAAAGTAACAGCCCCAGAGGAGAATAAAGAATAACTTCAATTAACCTTAGGAGAATAACTCTTTAAATGAACCCTAGCATAGAAGTCAAGTCATACTAAGCAGGGAAAACTTGCACTTGTTCTTTTGAAAAGTATCTACGTACTTATACTCTACAAGAACTTAAGCCGAAAGGTACGTCGTACGTTACCGTATAAATATTTAGCTGTGTACCTTCTTTCTTGTGTCTCGATGACATCACAGAAAACGCACGCTTGAATGAATGGTCAAGAAGAAAAGCCAGGGTATTTTCACAGATTCTGTGAACTTACAACAATTAACACTTTCATGTCACGGTGATAATTATAATACTTGAGTCGTTGGTCGTATAGGCCACATGATGATGAATTTTTCACATATTTACTTTTGTTATTTAGACCACAACAGAAACAAAGACGGATAAACAATCAGCAAACATACCACCGAATTTATATGAGCAAAAGAAATACAAGCAACCGAATAATTGTGTATTTGGAAAATGTTTCCCATAGCAGTACTCGTAGTACAATTTACAACATTACGAGGGTAGAATATAATGTTTTGGAAATAAGATAAAATGCATGCAAATAATTTATATTTTACCAAAAATAAAATTAATAAATCTTTCTTAGATGAATATAAAACCAAATAAATAGTACCGACTAATTGAATATTTCAAACCATATATCCCCAAATAACAGACAAAACATTAAAGTCAGCCCTGCAATGTACTATACATATATGTATGTAAGTACTTATGGTCCATTGCACATATGGTCATTTGATCGGGTCGAAGGACCATTTAAATATATGACTGACTATTTGTGACACACAATCATCAATTCTCAAAATTGGTACCTAAGTTTGAGCTTTTTTAATTAGAAAATGCGTTAAGAATTAACCGAAATCCAACACTGACTAAATTAGGATCTATCACTACGGATCGATTGATTGATTGCCCGATGCAGTACATCATTAAACGATTGCTACAGTGGAAAATAGTTTTCGAAGTTCAAACATAAAATTGTTAAAAACAATAATTGGTTTTAAATGCGACATATAATAGCAATATGTATTGTAGGTTCTCCTTTGGGTAATTTTTAATATGTCCCAAGGAGTCAATTCATATTAACGATACAATTTAGGAATCAGGGGCCAAATCACGGCATTCGATATCGAGATGGCATTTCGATCGAAAAACCATATTCATTTCTGTTAATAAGATAAACTAAACATTGGGACTAATTAAAAAATAACCAGACATGCTCCATTATAATTTATGAAAAAAAAGATCTGCTTGAATTTTACAGAAGTTTGTACACTTCTAGCGATAATAAAAGACACATTTCGATCGTAAAATAACACCGGTCGACACGGTTTTTGGTTCTGACTTCTATGTGTAAAATTTTTCGAATTTCAAGGAAAGTGAATGTTTTCTTCGCTACTAATTTTTAAAATATGCATCGATTTTCTTTGGAATGGGCTCATTTTATTCATGAACGATCAGACTTTACGATAAAATAAACAATCCAATATTTTAGCATAACTAGAGAACCATTTATCGGAATTGGACGCAATTTATTTGTCCCTTTTATACCCTTCATGCGAACTTTGTGATCGGTTCGAAGGACAAACATCAGCTTTATAAATACTTGAAGGGGAATCAAATATGTACTTAATTTTAATAAAGGGTTTACCAACAAGAGGTGTTATTTTGGTATTCAAAGAAAAATTTTTTGAGATAAATGATCGGATGTTTATTTCATAATAAAGAGGAAGGTATGCCGTTAATAATGAAGAACAACATCAGCCATTTGGCCACCACGACCACGCTTACAGGACCATATCCTTTTCATGAAATTTTCCATAACCAAATCGCAAAGTGGATGTCCTATGTCCTCGATAGCCTCACGAATTCTATCTTTGAGGTCTTGAATCGACGCTGGGCTGTTGGCGTAGACCTTATCTTTCACGTGGCCCCAAAGGAAGAAATCGCAAGGTGTTAAATCACAAGATCTCGGTGGCCAATTGTGATCACCTCTTCGAGAGATAACACGGTCCGGAAACTTTTCCCGTAACAGAGCAATGGTTTTGTTGCTTGTGTGGCACGTAGCGCCGTCTTGTTGAAAGTAAACGTTGTCCAGATCAATACCATCCAACTCCGACCATAAAAATCACTAATCACCTCTCGATAGCGCAATCCATTCACCGTAACTGTTGATCCAACCTCATTTTCTAAAAAGTAAGGTCCAAGACCCCGCCGGATCACAAACCGCACCAAACAGTCACACGTTGAGGATGGAGAGGCTTCTCAACAATAACTCATGGGTTTTCCGAGCCCCAGATGCGACAATTTTGCTTGTTGACGTAGCCACCGAGGTGGAAATGGGCATCATCAGTCAAGATGATTTTTCGATGATTTTCGATTTTTCGAATTTTAATAATTTCAATGCGTTGTTGAATCGTGTATCGTTCCATTGTTAGTAATGGCGTAGTTTCTACTTGTCAAATGTCAAGTTATCTTCCACATATTAGAATACAAGATGGGTTATCTACTTCTTATTAGAGCGAAAGTTGGGTTATCTACGTCTTAGTTCACTACAGTTTGCTTATCTACTCATTGGTAGACGAACAGTTGGATTATTTACTCATTATTAGACGAACAGTTGTGTTATCTACTATTTAGTATAGGACCAGTTTGAACCAATTGTAGAAGTTGGTTTCTTGAGCGCCCCGGTGTGTGAGTAGGTGGCGTGCTCGCTTATGAGTTCCGGGTCGTTGGTTCGATTCCCACCAGAGGGGTGTCAAGTTGTATGATTAATTAATGAACACTTGCCGTCAGATGACTCAGTCGTTAAAGTTTTCCTTCACAACATGTAGCAGGTAGCGCCGTCTTCTTATAATCACAGCTGGAATACGTCGATTTTGTCGACCTTTGAGCACAGAAAGCTACGACAGCTATGTGATATTCACTTCGAAGGTTTAAAAGGTTGTACTCGCCCTCACACTTTTCCACGGTGTTAATTATTCTCCACGAAGTTTAGTTTGTGTCTCGTTTCCAGGAGCGAGAAAGCCGCTTAACATTGCTCTATACCGAGGATCATTGAGTCTTCTTCGATGCAGACCGCTAAGGCGGTTATGTGATATTCACTTCGAACTAATCTGTGTCTGGTTGATAACTTAAAGTTTAAAAGGGTGCACTCACCCTCAAACTTTTCCACGGAGCGAATTGTTCTCTACGAAGCTATGTTTGTGTCTCGTTCTTAGGAAGTGAGGTTATATGTAGACTAAAAATTGTTTAAACGTTACGGTCAATTCGAATGACAATCGACTTCACACTCAATAACTTTACTACTTTATTATAAGGTTTTTGAATTTAATCCCTAGATTTATTCTCACTCTCAGATACAAGTATAGCGGACCCACCTCTTTGATAATCAATGTTAACAATAGTACGAATATCGGTACCGGATGGATCTGTCAGACTTCCTAGAAAGGCCGACCCAGTATATCCAGACATCATTTAATTTACGAGGGACAATAGAAAAGTAGGTGCTGAATGCTCTTCAATTCTTCCTCCTCACCACATGTTCTACAGAAGTCATTAGATTCAATACCTAACTTTCTAGTGTGTTCGCGGATCATATAGTGTCCAGTCAGAACTGACACTATCGTAGACAGTCTTTTCCTCACCAGTGCCAGATTTGTCTGTCTAACGATTTCTGTCCATCTTCCATTGGACTGTCTGATTGCCTATTGCCTAAGCCAAAATTTGCATGTAGGCAGTGGCGCACCAATATATGCAAATTCTTTTAGAATTTGTAATGTGTTCCTTTTCCTAGAAGGTTTATCAGCTTTGCAGTTCCCGGGATATCCCTATGTTCAGATGGCCCACTCGGCAGATACCATAGCACTACATTGTGATATCCTCAAGTGGCTGTAGTTATTATACCTCTACATTGATATACAGTTCAATCGTAATGCTTCTATGGTGGCAACCAAAATACCAACGGACTGTAGATGGTGTAGGACTTGTAGAGACTCAGAACCATTACGCTCGAAAGGCCATTTACACCACATTAATCAAATCTAGATTTTTGGTTGATGCCGCATTTTATAAATCCGTAAGAACTCCAAGTTTATATAATTTATTTAGATTATACTTAATCTTTTTGCTTTATTTGTGCTAATGTTCTCCATCTCACTTTAGCACAAGCTTACCTGGATATTATGAAAATCGAATTTAATTAGTGAAGTTCTTCTCCGTTATTTGTATTTGATTATAGTTGCTTTTTTTGGTAATCTCAGCGGTAGAATGTAGTATTGTAGAGTAATTTTGAAGCACCTCCATCTATAGGATCAGTACCGAACCATTATCATTCCACCATATAGTGCACTCACTATGTATGAGGACTTCATAGTTAGTATTCAATTAATGGTGTCTTTGGGTTAGACCATGACTTAGTTACAGCATCTGCTTTTTTCTACTAAAGTAAAGTCCACTGGTTCAAATATTGAACCTCGCATTTAACATCATACGAGTGCAATTTTTGTGAAGGGAAATTATCCTTCATCCAGCACCACCATTCTTCCAACGCCTCAAACCTTTTTTAAAGATTGTTCTGCAGCTTGGAGTAAATAATGTCAAGAATCGATATTTTCCATTATCTCGAAGGACCAAGCTTTTGTAAATACGATGGAATGAGTAATAGAACTAAAGTGGTTTATTCTATTTTGAGATTGAAGCCATCATAGACATTTTCTTTATATGTATTGTAAAAACGTTTGTTGTGGTTCCTCCTAGGTAGCCTTTCTAGATTTTCAGTTTATATCTACCGGAGAATAGGCATTTTCCGTTATCTCGAAGGACAATTTTTTTCCTGTGTCTTTACCTTCTTATGTATATTAAGTCCTAAGAGATGTGTACGAAAAAGTTTTTTTTTATGTTGAAAAATAATTTTCACATCTTTTAAAGCCCCATCAACAGTCTGAAGCTGGAGTCTATGATCTCCAATTCTGCCTCGTATATGAGTCTATTCTGACGTTAATCTGTTTCATTTGTTTAATGTTAACCAAAAGGCAAGCACCATTCATTTATTTGATTCCAAAGGCCATGCCTTGCCACCACCACATACCATACCATCATCAAGACATGAAACCTCAGCCATTTCAAAATATCCAAATAACATTTGTGTTTTTGTTCCTTGTCGTCTCTTTCTCTTTACAAATAGACATTCATTCATTTGTGGACAAGTCATTGTCGTCAGAGATTTCGTCGTATGGTTTCATAGATTTTACTGTTGCACGCTTGCTGCCTGCCCCAACAACAGCCATTACAAGTGCTGCCCCGGTGCTACTGCCACAGATCTGGTGCTGCTAATACCGCCGCCGATGATGCCAATGATTCGGATGAGGCTGATGATTGTAGCCACTGCCGCCGTTGTTGTCTTGTGAGAAGTAGAGATGAAAACAACCGCCGCTAATAATTGTAATGATTGGTAATGGAATAACGGCACATTAAAAGAAATTAAGAGGAAACAATATTAAAGTAAGTTGTTTTCCGTTTCAACTCTTTTGCCACTTGAGTTTGTGTTTGTTTCGGTTTTTTATATTGTGTTTATTTTGTTTGTAAATAATTTAACAAAAGAAATGTTGTAATACAGTGCATTCCAGCAGTATGTCGGTGTCAGGATCCATTACCCTGAACACGATGAAACACAAAATACGATTTGCAAATTTTAACATTCAAACAATTATTGTCATTCACTTTGCGATCATGTCACGGGGAAATGCAGAGTAACTGCAAATAGTTGTAAGATTTTAATGTTCACTAGCCATATTTCACAGTTGTTTGCACTCGAGAGAAAATCCAAAATATGTTGCAAGATGGATTTGTAATAAAGTAACAGCAATGTCTAAAGTAAATGGATCAAATCGTTTAGCATTTTAAAGTCCAATTGAGCATTTTATTTTCAGCGATGAAAATTAAACTCAGCGTTTCGCAGGGATCATTGTCCTAACTGAATCTACAAGTATCATTATGATATTTTTGTATTATTTAGTTGAAGTATTTTTATTAAAATTATTTAAAAATAACGTCACTCGCCTCAACATCACTATCATTATCGTAATGATCCTGCGTCGTATAGCAAAAAAAAACAAACAAGAATATTTATTGCTATTTTTATCTATTTTGATCTCTATTTCATGGTTTCCATTATCCTCGAAGGACCATTTTTAAAATTTGGTTAATCTGAAGAGTTAAAGCGTGGATATAGCATGGTTCATGCACTTCATCAGAAAGCAATACTCCCACCGAAAATTTAAAATAATTTAGTTAGGTTTTTTCGTATTGATGACCATAAGATTCATGCCATTCTACTTTAAATAAGTACATCAGTTCATTCATTAATTATTTCTGGGAACAATTTTATCGCAGGCTTATTGTTCATCCACCTCTTCCAAAACACTATTCGTGCTATATATGTAGAATATAAAAGGTATTTAATAATGTGCCATCTACAGGGTGGCTGATATGTAATGCAACAAAGTAAAGCGCAATATTTTTTTAATTTTTTTTTTTAAATTTTATTGTTCAAAAGCAAAAAATGTCGGAAATAACATAAAATTATAGAAACAGTTTAGATTTGTTCGAATTGGCCACCTTTGGCACGAATTATGGCCTTCAAACGGCCGACAAAGCCATCACACGCTGCACGAAAGTGGCTCTGCGGTATTTTGGCCCATTCCGATACCAAAGTATCGATTCCGATGAACGATACTTTGGTATTTTTTAGTGCGAACCTTACTCTCTAAAATGCCCCAGGCGCAAAAGTCCAACGGATTGAGATCCGGAGATCTTGGTAGCCATTGTGCGGTAGAAATGAAGCGAGGAAACTCCTTTTTAAGCCATTCTTGGTTGACGCGTGCTGAGTGCGATGGTGCTGAGTCCTGTTGGAATGTCCATGGTCTGCGGCCGAAATGTTTGTCTGCCCAGGGCTTCAATACTGTCTTTAGGACATTTTCCCGATAATACTCGGCATTTATTTTGACCCCATGGTCGATGAATACGAGCGGGGAGCGACCATCGGCCGTTACGGCGGCCCACACCATTACCATCGGCGGCGCTTGAGTTCTGGTGGCCAATCGAAGGTGTAAATTTTCAGCTGACCTCTTTGGCAAGTAAACCCGAACATTTTGTTTGTTCACAAACTGCTCAATTTGGAATGGCTTCTCACCGGAGAAAACCAAATTCGGTAACTGGCCACTTTAGTGCAAGCGAAGCAACTCCTTGGCTCTTTCCAGTCTAACTTTTTTTGTGCATCGGTGAGATCTTGCACTTTTTGGAACTTCAATGGCTTTAGTCCAAGCTCATTTTTTAATACGTGCTGTATCCGTTCTCGCAATATGTTCAGGTCACGAGCAATTTTTTTACCACTGCGGCGTGGATTTCGATCAAATTTGGCCTTCACTTTTCGGATCATTTCTGGTGTTGCACGCGATGCAACACTGCCACACATTTAAATGCTAGAGGGCTCTAACGATAGCCACTTTTGTTTTTCCACCCAAATATAAAACAATCACACTATCACGCTTGAATTCCATCAGGAATAACTTTTTTCTGAATGCAATAGATCAAAATGCTTTTGTAAGCTTGTAAACAATAAAATGAACTATCACTGAAATAAATCTGTCAGCTATCAGACTAGCGGTTTAGAAATGATAGCAACCTGAAGTTGGTTGCAATACATATCAGCCACCCTGTATAGTTGCAAGATATTTATATAGCGCTCGGAATCCGTTTGATGTGACCTGATAGGAACGAGGAATAGAAATTTCAATTACTGAAAATCGGTACCAGACACGAATTTCCTCAGTATCTACGTGCCAGTTAGATTCTCTAACATGAGTCAGTTTCTTCAATGGCATTGGACGGGTTTTCCAAGTTTACAGCGAAGCTTCTGTACCGCGATTCAATCAATTCTACTTAATTTTTAGCCAGGTTTAGCTATTTCTAAAACACTTAATCGGGAATTGATATAGGACCCGAGTTAGAGTTTTCTTGATTGATAACATGTGACAACCCAGATGTGATACCTAGACCCAAGCGTTTTGCTTGGCCTTCAATCACTCCGCTCCGTGGGTTGAGTAATCATTTATCGTTCTTTAAAAGTTCTACATTTGATCCTTTCCGACGTTATTTCTTTGATGGCCTTTTTAGCTATCTGTGAAGATATTGGCAGATTAGTTGTTTGTGAGTTGAACTACATTTTTCTTCGAGAGTTCTTGAGCTATATCAAAAATCCAGCTGGAAAATTGGGGTGACAGGCTGCGCTTGGTGGCGGTTTCTGTCTCTATATCACGAATAGCTTGCTCGAAATACGCTGCAAGGGTCAACATCGTTAATGGATTGTTCGTAAAGGGGTTTCCAACAAGAGGTGTTATTTTGGTATTCAAAGAAAAATGCCATTTTTTGAGATAAATGATCGGATGTTTATTTCATAATAAAGAGGAAGGTATGCCGTTAATAATGAAAAACAACATCAGCCAAATGGCCACCACGACCACGCTTAAAGGACCATATCCTTTTCATGAAATTTTCCATAACCAAATCGCAAAGTGGCTGCCCTATGTCCTCGATAGCCTCACGAATTCTATCTTTGATGTCTTGAATCGACGCTGGGCTGCTGGCGTAGACCTTAACTTTCACGTGGCCCCAAAGGAAGAAGTCGAAAGGTGTTAAATCACAAGATCTCGGTGGCCAATTGTTATCACCTCTTCGAGAGATAACACGGTCCTGAAACTTTTCCCGTAACAGAGCAATGGTTTCGTTGCTTGTGTGGCACGTAGCGCCGTCTTGTTGAAAGTAAACGTTGTCCAGATCAATACCATCCAAATCCGATCATAAAAAATCATTAATCATCTCTCGATAGCGCAATCCATTCACCGTTACTGTTGATCCAACCTCATTTTCGAAAAAGTAAGGTCCAATGAACCTGCTGGACCATAAACCGCGCCAAACAGTCACACGTTGAGGATGGAGAGGCTTCTCAACAATAACTCTTGAGTTTTCCGAGCCCCCGATGCGACAATTTTGCTTGTTGACGTAGCCACCGAGGTAAAAATGTGCCCCATAAACCGCACCAAACAGTCACACGTTGAGGGTGGAGTGGCTTCTCAACAATAACTCTTGGGATTTCCGAGCCCCAGATGCGACAATTTTGCTTGTTGGCGTAGCCACCGAGGTAGAAATGTGCCTCATCAGTCAATATGAATTTTCGATGGAATTCCGGATCATTTTCATGCATTTCAAGGACCCAATCAGCAAAGACACGACGTTGTTGATGATCGGCCGGCTTGAGTTTTTGTGTTAACTAAACCAAGTCTTTATGCAAGATACGGTGTAATGACGTTTGTGGAACGCCCAATTCCAAAGAACGACGAGGAATGGACCTGGGTTTTCTTCAACACTTTGGGCTACAGCAGCAATATTCTCAGTTGTTCTTGAGCGACGTGCACGGTTTTTATTCTTCACATCACTAACTTGTCCCAACAGCTCGAAGTTTTCCACCAATTTCTGTATTGCGGTCCGACTGCAAGATTTTCTCCATTTTTGTAGTTAATTTTAATAATTTCAAAGCGTTGTTAAATCATGTGTCGTTCCATTTTTAGTAATGGCGTAGTTTCTACTTGTCAAATGTCAAAGAATAAAAGCTTTAAAAGTGACAGCTACCGAAATACCGGGTGATTCAAAATAACACCTCTTGTTGGAAAACTCTATATAACCCTTTCACGGTACCAAATTGGCCTCAAATCACAGCTCCGAGGTGGCTATGAAAAAGAAACCACTGAAGGACCACCCTGTATCTCAAAGACAAGATACCCTAGGTTATGTGTGTCCAGTTTCATGCCCAAGTAGTACATTCTAGGGATGTAACGAATATTCGCATTCGCATATGCGAACGCGAATTATTCGCATCATTTTAAAATTCGCATTCGCAAAAACCATCTTTGGATTATTCGCATTCGCTTTCGCAAAAATATATTTCAGTATTCGCTTCCATTTATTAAAGTGTTAAATCTTCTTATTCCCTTTACACAATTTGAAGATATGTATGTGCTTGTGGTAACAGGAGGTAAAACTATGGAAAACAGTCTTAATACTTGAATATCCTGGAAAAGTATCAATTCAGTTCCTCAAATTTGTTGGTACTAAAGGCTCAAACTATTATTCGCATTCACTTTCGCAAAAATGCATATTTCACTATTCGCTTTCGCATTCGCAAGAAATATATTTCAATATTCGCTTTCGCTAAAGCCACTTTCGTTACATCCCTAGTACATTCCTTCGAAAGCAAATCCAATTCGTTTATATGTGAATTCAATCATGCCACCATTCGATTTGATATAGAATAACTTTCGATGAATACCTTTTGTTGGAGAATTAATATTGGCAATTTCAATTGTTATTTCAACATCAATACAAAGAAAGCCTAAATGGCCAATTATACATGTATTGTTTGATTTATATCTATGTAAAGTAATATACATCATTATAAATTTTATGATTTACATTATTAAATTAAAAATACTTCATAATAGAAAAAATTGTATGGCTGCCCAGCCATATGAATACCGATAAAGTAGATAGAATGATCCTACAGATACTTCTTATAGCTGCAGGTAACTTGGGATTGAAAATGAGCAATATCGATCCATTTTTAGCATCTTCTTTCCGATTTGACTTATTAACGCCATAGAGACCACAAATTTCAACTGGTGGAACTGAAATTGTTAATTTGGGAGTATGTATATGCAGAACCCTTCAGACGAACAATGGTCATCATAGGTCCATGTTTTGATATAGCCCCCACACAAAGGTACCTCAAGATTTTACTTCTTAACGCAAGAAACTCAACAAATTTCAAAGAAATAAAAAAAGGGGACATGCAATCTATGGTGTAGGGTATGCAAAATTCGGCTTGTCAGATCTTAACGCTTCACTTATTTTTTATAATTAACACCTAATAATACTGGAGCTAGACCCACTTGAAAGTACACCAATTGTCTGTCTGTCTATTTAAATTGTTCCCTCCTTTTCTGACACAAAAGTCCTCCTTTCCGAAAAAAGGTTATGGTAACCCTACATAAGTAGAGCGAGAGCTAATCGATACCTTACGTGCTTTGGAGTATATGGCTTAAGTGCATACAACCTCCACCAATTTTCCACTGATTTATACATATTCGAAATATTTATTATAGCAGTTGCTCCTATATTTATTTGATTGCAGAATGGAGATAGGTAAGATAAGGCATTCACTTATTTGATGGCAGGATCGACAGAGATAAAATCTTTCAATACAGCAAAGGCATTTTAAAAACATTACAATTTCTGATTTTTTAACAGTTCGGTCCTTTTTATAATTCGTAAAAATTATATTGAATTAAATATATAGGCACCATCCTCAGCGCAGCTTTCCAATTTCAATCATGATTCTTGAAAATGTATCTTTAGTTTAATAATTCCCTTTTAATTGGTGTTTAGGAAACCTTGCGAATATAAGTCTTACCTTGACTTAAACAGGATATTTAGGAATCGATACTGCAAAAATTGGTATAATGATTTTTATGTCTATATTTCTAAGTGGGAATTCAGGACACCAACATCTGCATAGGTATGAAATTACAATCACGATACTTTAAGTAATGTTTACAGTGAATTGATAGAATATTTATATTTCTTTAGTGCTTTTACAATTATAATTTTTACAATTATAATTTTTTTTGTATTTGAATCAATTAGATCCATAGTCTGCACATTGATTTGTAGAAATTAATTTTTAAATTATTTCATTACCATTTTCGATTACAAATTTCTAAAAAAAACATTTTTATAAAAAAATTGCCTTTTTTCTAAAAAAAAAAAATATTTTTCTTTTACAGTTTCTCCATCATATAAAGTTGGCCTACTACGGATTATTCCAGAATATTCAATGCAAGTCTTTACTACCGCCAGCTCCAGCCGCAATAACACCACCAGTTCTTCTTCAACAACTTTCCCTCAACTCCATCTGCTATCCCCCAACTATAACCGTAGATCTCTAGCCAAAACCTGCAAGACGACATGTCAGAACCACTTAGTAATGATGTCAGCACCGAATCCTTATGTACAGTTATAGAAACAAGTAGTAACGAATATCTGTCGAATAAATTCAAAGATCCAATTAAAAGTTCGTCACTAGAATCGCTCGATACAAATCGCATATCGCCACAGAATAATCTCAATAAAACAAATGGTTGTCTACGCAATTCTCTGGATGAAAGCTGTGATACGGACACTACCGAGAAGTCCTTGAACAACGCCACGACAGAGGAGGAGGGCGAGTGCGAGAAGAAGCCCAAATCAAAGTTGAAAAAATCGGTATCGTTTGACCCCAACGATGAAAAAATTAAGAAATTCATTAGCGGTGAACCCATTGTGGATCAACAGAACCCATTTAAGGCAAATGGTTATTTAACCACTAACGGTAGTGCCAAGAGAAAGGATAAGAAGACGCCACCACCAGTGCCGGCAAAGCGGTCCACACTCAGTGTGCGGAAAACTGTAACACAACAGCTGAGAGAGCGTGAAAGAGAGAAGGAAAAGGAACGGGAACGTCAGAAGAACGAGACAAACAATCGCAAGAGTAATGGTATTATCAAATCGCCGTCCGATGAATTTGTCACCACAGAAGAGGTTCTGAAGCAATCCAAGTACGTAAAGACCTATATTAAGAATCCAGATCCATACTTTGTGTATGATCCTACAGTATTAGCTCGATTGAAATTCGAAGAACTGCGAGATATAGCTTTAAAAAAGCCACCAAAGAGGATACTACCGCAACCGCAGCCACAGCCACGAGAACGTCTTAAAGATTTGAAAAATCGACAAAACGAAAATAAACCCTCAAAACCACCCATAACGTTTAAGAAATGTTCCAAACCAAATTACCCGGAATTTGCTGACCTGAAAATAAAAACTGGCACCGATTTGGAGGACAGCCTATACAATCCCTTGGAAGTGAGCAAGAATGCCAAGAAGTTCGATGAGCGAGTGAAACGACTACATATATCCTCTGACGACGATCTGGATGAAATCGAAGAACCTTTAACAAAAAGCGAATCCAGTGACGATAACAATATGAGCGGGACTCAGCAGCAGCAACAAAAACAACAACAGCAAGAGAAAGAAATGGAAAAAATGCTACAAAACGAAAATGGTAATGCCAGTAGGGAACCTAGCCCTCCACCACCCGGCACGTTTACCAATACAATAAAATCTAAAGAATTTCAAGAATATCTCGAGAAAAAGGGTTTGACTTTGATACCCAAGAAAATACCCAATGGTGCCCAGCCTGTTTACGGCAAACAAAAGTCTACGGCCACTCCCATAAAACAGATCAGCTTTAAAGCTGAACCAGAACGTATACAGTTTTCCAACGGATCCGATGATGTTGACACTGCTGGAAACAATCGAAAACCTTCAGTATTCCAGAGACTTTTGGCCAACAGTATTTTTGCATCGAGAAGAAAGACGACACCCAAAGAACCGGTTCCTATAATAAAACCTTTATATGATTCATATAACGAAAATGGTTCCTTGAAACCCATAAAACGGGTAGTGCTCGAACGTCAAAGTTTCCACGGCCGGCCTAAGGCGGGTAATCTGTTAAGTCCCGCCGAAGCTTTGGAGCTAAGACAACAGCTGGAGAGATCACGAAAAAGCTATGCCAGTGGCGATGATATCTCCCTCTCGATCTCAAGTGCTTTAACAAATGCCGAAAATTCCGATATCAACGGAGCTACGGAGAATCTCGCCCATACCAAATCCAATACTATAGGCACCCCGGGTTTGAGAAGAAAAGATTTGCAGGCCAAAACTATAGCCAAACCACCGCGACGCACACTATCTCGCGAGCGGATAACCAAGTATGAGCCTCCCAAGATGGTGCTTAGTGAAAGACCCACTAATGTGAATAACAATCTGTATACATTGGCCCGTGAGCCAACGCAAAAGAACGAGACGAATTTCCGACGAACCTTGGATCGCCAGAGCATGATTCCGAAACGCACCACTCAACAGACGGACAGACAGCAGGTATTCGGTAGATCCTCCTCCATGGATCGCAATGAGATTCTGAAGCGGAACAACAATCGAGCGCAGCAGCAGCAAAGGTCGAACAGCGTTACGGGAGAAGCTTTACTGGCTCCCATTACCACAAAATCAAGGGAGAATGTACAAGAGACTACCTTCCCGGTGAATGATGGCCCTCCCATCACTTCCACGCCCATAAGAGAGGGAAATCTGTCGAATGGCATTAGCTCGAAAACAATTTCGCCCATTTCCTCAATACCGAAAAAAGCTTCGCAACTGGGCGTCTATGTCGATCAGCAGGAATGGGAAAAGTTGAGGGCTATAAAAGAGCAAACCGATAAGGAGCTGCACTATCGAGTAATGCAACAGCAACAGAAATTACTGCAACAACAGCAAATACAAACGCAAAAAGATCAGCAACAAATTGGTTCGTCTTCTCAAAACCAATCGAATCTAAATCAAGAAAATAAACTAGAAAATATCTATGAACACTTGCCGGGGGGCAGTCAAGTACGATTGGCTACCGTCGATGGTAGTTTCACCAGAGGCTCACCACAACGCAATACTTTTTCAGGGGTTATCCGTTCCAATAATCGCCAGGTTAAAATAATCGACGGTAAACCTGTTGTAGCTCCCGAGGCATTGCAATCCAAAGTTATCAACGAACCGGTGCCAAGGTGTCAAAGTGTTTTGGATAATGTCACGAGACGAGGTTATGAAAGTGAAACGCCTGAAACACCGGTAGTGCTCAGACGCAAAGCTGACGTCCCCAATCAAACGACAACAAGACGTATTGGTGGTCTCCTCACCCGAGAAGAAATTTTACAAAAAATCAAGGAATTCTGCCGTAAATCTATTAATAAAACTCCAACAAATCAAGCCGCACCACTGCAGGCCATCTATGAAAAGCAACCCACGGCCACCGATCTGTCTCCGGTATCCTACGTTTCCGTTGAGACACACCAGAGGCCCGTTTCGCGTATGTATGCCGCTCCCCAGGTTCCACAACGCATGCACAGCTTACCAGCTCCAGCCGCAGGTCATTTTGTACCAATATCCCAGGAAATTATAACCGATCCCAATACCAATTCTCCCATTTATGCCCATGTAGTGAAGAGAGGCAGTCTACAGTCGAATCCATCGGAATTATATGAAATTCCCCAACGAAGTATGGTTGCGGCACCCACACAGTATTTGGTCCGAAGAGAACCCGAGTTGAAACCCGTCTATATACGCCAGGGTACCTTGCAAAGACCCGAAAGTGCTTTTTCGCCGGCTCCCACGCAGTACATTCTGGTAGATGGTGACAAATTACAACCTGCACAAATCATTACCGCCTATCCACCAGCCACAGAATTGTATGCCCAACCACAATACATACGGCCCCATCAGCTGCAGACAATGCCCGGAGCCAGTTATGGTTATATAACGGTGAGGGAACCCTCCTCCAACACCATGATCCATCATCAAGCATCGCAGCAACAGCATCCACAGTTAATACGACCCCGTTTGCACGACGGACGTAGTACTCCATTGATACTTGATCGCTCAAGTCAACAAGTGAGTCAAATCTATTGGACGCCCCAGCATCAGAGACTACAACAGCAGGCGGGACTACTGACCGATCAAATTAGTCCTCGTTACGCAATCAAGCAGTCTTATGTGATGACCGGCCCACCACAACAGCAACAATTGCAGCACCAACAGCAGCAGCAATTTCAAAATCGTGCTACTCCCCTTATAATGCAACACTCACAACTTTCACCACATCTACAAAACATTCCACAACAACGTCAATATTCACCTTCACCACTGATTAGGGAGTCGACCCCCACCCAACAACTACAGCAGCTGCATAACAAGCCACAACAGCCACAAATTCAAGAATTGACCACGGCCAATGCCCGACAAAGTCCAGCATTCGATTGGGAGAGTGGTTCGGAGGCCGGCGAAGTGCAGCGTATTATGGAAAAGCAACAACAACACGACCAAAAAACTGGTGAGTTAAAACGTACCGCAATATTACGAAATTTGAGGCTGAAAATGACACGTTTAGTGGGCAAATCTAGAAAGTAGACAGAAGAAAAAATCTCCTCTAAAATAATTTACTTTTACTAAAACAAAAAACAAACTCTAAACTATAAAATTCATAACAAGTGCTATGCTTAGTTTTTAAGTCCAACTTAACTAAACTTTAACCAACTAACAAGATTACAAAAATATACTATCTACTACTACTCACGAGCATGTTGTATTTTAATTAGGTTCTAAGAATTATTATGATACGAATTGTTTATCTCGATTTTTTGTTTGACTTTATATAGGAATTAATCATCAATGGTTAAATGGAACATTTTCAACATTGTTGTTATTTCAAAATAAAATTTGGTAATTGAAAAATAAAATAAAGTAGCGTTTTTCTAATACATATTTATTTTTGAATAGTAATTCAAATAGTAACGGTCTTGTGGGGTTTTGCTTCATTCATTTGAAAATAGTACTAAAATATACAACCAGGCATAGCGGAATAGATAAATTTAGATATCTGGTTAGATAGTCTCCACAAAGTGTTTTTAATGTGCCAGTATTGCCAGAGGTTAAGAGAGCATAATTGTTTAGGCTGACAACATTAGGCATTGCCAGAATGTAGCAGCATAGATGGATAAAGGAAACATAAACATATGTTTGCTAAAAAAATTTAAAAACCACATATCGATCATTTACTTCAAGAGTGACATAACTCAAGATTGAAAATTTTCAATAAGGGTAAATTTAAGTCAGTATAAAACAGATTATGAACTCTGGAGTTCGTAATGGTTGTTTACTTGTACGTAAACAAACATTCGCTGAGATTAATTTATGTGCATTTGCAAAATTCGTATTTCTGTATACTTTTAAGTTATGTCACTCTTGAAGTAAATGTGCGTTTTTTACAACGATTTATCTTTACAGAGTTGTCTCAGTGTGAAGAGCCTTTAATCAAGAAATTTTAGTTTTCTTGAAAATCTTAAATTAATATTTTCTTGCAAATATGAATAAAAATTTCATATTTATTGTAAATGTAGTGGAAATTGTATTTTTATCGTAAATTTTAACTAAATTTAATCTGTATACAAAATTTAATAGAAATCGAAATTTATAGAAAATTTTCTCGAATTGGTATTCTAAAAAATTCGTCAAAATTGCACTTCTCTAAAAAATCGAATGGCAACGGATCAAGGGCCGCTGGCGGGATTATATGGGGTTAAAAGGAAACTTTCTAAAATAAATAAATTTCTTCAAAATTTTCTAGAAAATTTAATTGGACGAGATTTTCAAGTTAAATTAAAACAAAATTCTAGAAAATATGTATTTTCAAGACATTTTCATTTATTTTCGTACTGGTTGTTCGCTGAGATTAATTTATGTGCATTTGCAAAATTCGCATTTCTGTATATTTTTGAGTTATGTTACTCTTGAAGTAAATTAGCGTTATTTACAAAGATTTATCTGTACAGAGTTGTCTCAGTGTGAAGAGCCTTTAAATCAGGAAATTTTAGTTTTCTTGAAAATCTTAATATTAAAAATTAATATTTTCTTGCAAATATGAATAAAAATTTCATATTTACTGTAAATGTAGTGGAAATATTATTTTTATCTTAAATTTGAACTAAATTTAATTTGTATACAAAATTTAATAGAAATCGAAATTTATACAAAACTTTCTCGAATTGGTATTCTATAAAATTCGTCAAAATTTAACTTCTCTAAAAAATCGAATGGCCACGGATTAAGGGCCGCTGACGGGATTAAATGGGGTTAACAGGAAACTTTCTAAAATAAATCAATTTCTTCGAAATCTTCTAGAAAATTTAATTTGGAAAAGATTTTAAAGTTAAATTTAAAAAAAAATCTAGATGCAATTTATTTTCAAGACCTTTTTTAGAGACGTTCAACAATTTTGACAGAATTTTGCAGAAAAATTCAACTTTAACAATATTTTATAAAAAAAAAATTTTAAATTTTTTCGGAAAAAAATTAAGGAATACAAATTTGAGGGAATTTTCTAAAACAAAAAGAATTTGAAGAATTTTTGTAGAAAAAATTAATTTAGATGGAGTTTTCTATAAAATTGCGATTTTTATTAAATTTTCTAGAAAAATATAATTTGAACAAAATTTTGCAGAAAAACGCAATTCCAACGTAATTTTTTAGAGAAATTCAATTATTCAGTTATTTCAGAATAAAAATTTAATAATTGAAAAATGCTTAAAGCTTTTATCAAAAAATCTGATTTTTTAGCACTATCCTACAAGATATCGTCGAAACCGCTGAAGGAACGAAAAAATGGTATTAGAATAAGTAGGAGGCCACTTAATTTTGGATTCTTTAAAGCTTTCTTGAACTCATTTGGATAAATGGTTTCGATAATATACGAGTAATATATAATATGTGTCGCAAATCACGATTTATCGTGATAGAGCCATTTCAAAGAAACTACCTTTTAGGCTAAGAGCTGTATTATTTCATATATCCAAATCGGCCTGAATCCCTTTGCCAATAAAAAATTTTGACCAGTGTAATTAATTACCTTTTAGATGAAAAAATTTATTTGTTGTTATACACCCACCTGGAAGTAAAGAAAATTGAAATTTGCAATTAATTCTTTATAAAAGCTAAATATTTTTGAAGAATTTTTACCAGAATCGCTTCGGTTCTGATAAAATCGTCGCAAAGTAATAACAAAAAAATTTCGGCGGAGATTGAAAATTAAGTTATTCTACAAAAACTCATCTCTCCATAATATTAGAATGATTAGATGTAAAATATAACATCAATAGAGCTTAGATATAAAGACTTGACTTATGGCGATTTCGTTTCTGCAAAAAGTGCAATGAAAATGTTGCTTTCCCAAAAAATGGACTTTTATTCCACATTGGGGAATTACATCTCTTCGACCTAAAAAGGACATATATTTTTTAGAATTTCACATGGACGCGGTTCCATTATTTTTATTCTTTAATTTCAACAAAAATATTCATTTCAAAACAAAAATATTAATTGGTTATTCCATTGGCGAATAGCATTAGCTTCTCTATATTCCCCTGGATTTTTTTCTTCAGATATGCTAGTCCTGCTCCCGAAAATTTCACAGAAATTGCAATTTTATCGAAAATTTCATAAAAATTAAAATTTTAATAGAAAATTTCATAAAAATTTAATTTTTATAGAAAATTTCATAGAAATTGCAACTTTATAAAAAGATTATTAGAATTGCACTTTTATAATTATGTATTTTTTTTCAAAATTGACTAAATTGTATTTTTCTAGAAAATTGCCAAAATTAATATTTTTGCAAATTTCATCAAAATCAATTTCCATGAAGAAATAAAATTAAAACGATTTTTTTCTTGACTAAACAGTTAAAATCTTTTGACTAAAACCAATGGTAAGTAAAAGCATAAGTTTCGAAGTAAAATTGAAATGAAAATATGGCAGCGACATAAATTATTCGAAAGCGTCTCGAGAAAAAGTAGAATTACAGTGATACTCATAACTCGATAACGGATCATCGAAAATCAAAATAATTAATTAATTTTGTTAGATAATTCTTATCAATGTCGCTGTCGATTTTTTTTTTCAAATTTTTAATTTTTCAATTTTTGCGAACACTTCGAATTGAAAAACTCGATTTTTGCGAGAAAAAATCGACTAATTGTATATACATTGTAACAATCGGTGCAGTAGTTTTTGAGTTATGAGGGGGCACCTACATTGAAAACGTGGGTTGTGGGGAAAACGCTTTCAGGTTTTTCGGTTGTACTATGTCACGTACGAGTCGCCGTTACTTAAATTGCTGTAACTGCGTTGGTTTTGTGCCGAATCATTTCAAATTTTCACACAACATTCTTGTAAAGTTCTTCAATAAGAATATCGAATAAAAAGATAGCAAAGAAACGTTTATAAACGGTACCCCCTCCCCTACCTTAAAGGGTTAATGGTTATGTAAGACACATATCGTCATCAGAAACAAAAAAGGGCGTCACAACAAGAAAAATGCAAATTTAATTTTTGATGGATTCCGGTACACTGCATCAAAATACAAATCCAGACAAATTTTTAGTGGCCTAATATCAAAAATGGAATATATTAACGAAATTCAAAAGGGCCTAACAATAAAGTATTTCTTTTTTCGTAGCTAATAAATCATATTTCGCGCAATTTTCACAAACAAGTTATAAACCATATTTGCGTGAGTTTATATAGCGTGATCCATTTCAAGGTTCCCTACTTTTTTAAAGAAAAAACCACAGAAAATTCAATTTGAATGGGGAAGGTTTATTATCATTTGAAAGAACATTATTTGGCATTTATTTTTTGAAGATTATGTCTATCAAATGTTGGCCGCGGCTACGTCTCAGATGGTCCATCCGTTGAGTACAATTTTCGATGACTCGTTCGAGCATTTCGACTGGTAACTGGCGAATGACACACAAAAATGATTGGCTTTGTTCTGAAGTATGTTTTCTTACAGATTCACACATTTAAGTTGTTAACTCTGGTTTATTTGACAACCGATTTAGCAACTGAGCAGAGCTACAGGGCCTCAATGTGGGCCACCTCCGCTATACATAATATGCAAATAACGGGTTTTCCAACAAGATGTGTTATTTTGAATCACCCGGTATTTCGGTAGCTATCACTTTTGAAACTTTTATTCTTTGACATTTGAAAATAAGAAACTACGCCATTATTAAAAATGGAACGATACACGATCATCGAACGATACAAAACGATACGAACGATACAAAATAATCTTGACTGATGAGGCCCATTTCCACCTCGGTGGCTACGTCAACAAGCAAAATTGTCGCATCTGGGCTCGGAAAACCCAAGAGTTACCCAAGCCTCTCCATCCTCAACGTGTGATTGTTTGGTGCGGTTTATGGTCCGGTGGGGTCATTGGACCTTACTTTTTCGATAATGAGGTTGGATCAACAGTTACGGTGAATGGATTGCGCTATCAAGAGATGATTAATGATTTTTTATGGTCGAAGTTGGATGGTATTGATTTAGACAACGTTTACTTTCAACAAGACGGCGCTACGTGCCACACAAGCAACGAAACCATTGCTCTGTTACGGGAAAAGTTTCCGGACCGTGTTATCTCCCGAAGAGGTGATCACAATTGGCCACCGTGATCTTGTGATTTAACACCTTGCGACTTCTTCCTTTGGGGACACGTGAACGATAAGGTCTACGCCAACTGCCCAGAGTCGATTCAAGACCTCACAGATAGAATTCGTGAGGCTATCGAGGACATAGGGCAGCCACTTTGCGATTTGGTTATGGAAAATTTCATGAAAAGGATATGGTCCTGTAAGCGTGGTCGTGGTGGCCATTTAGCTGATGTTGTTTTTCATTATTAACTGCATACCTTCCTCTTTATTATGAAATAAACATCCGACCATTTATGTCCAAAAATGACATTTGTCTTTGAATACCTAAATAACACCTCTTGTTGGAAACCCCTTTACATGTAACTTGTGTTCTTATTTGAATATGCGGTACCACGCCTTCTATTTCACTTATTTCGTCAGTTTGAAGAATTCTAAGGCCAATAATAGAAGATATGAATTTTTCTAATATAAAAAGTTTAAAGAAATTATGTATTATTTTTATATTCAATAGTGTATGTATTTCATAATGAGAACGGTCAATGACATCTTATTTTTATGTATAACAACCGCAAAACCGGCTAGACATTACTTACCTGGGGGTAAAATCGCCTTTTTAATATGTTTCAATCGAATGAAAATATAGGGTGATCCATTTCGAGGTTCCCTACTTTTTTAATGAAAAAAAACCCAGAAAATTCAATTTGAATGGGGAATGTTTATTATCATTTGAAAAAACATTCTTTGCCATTTATTTTTTGAAGATTATGTCTATCAAATGTAGGCCGCGGCTACGTCTCAGATGGTCCATCCGTTGAGTCCAATTTTCGATGATTCGTTCGAGCATTTCGACTGGTAACTGGCGAATGACACGCGTGATGTTTTGCTCAAAGGCCTGAATCGAAGCGGGTTTATCCGCATAAACTTTAGACTTTACATATCCTCACAGGAAAAAGTCTAACGGTGTGATATCACACGATCTTGGTGGCCAATCGACCGGCCCAAAACGTGAAATTATCTGCTCACCGAAGTGTTCTCTCAATTAATCCATTGATTGATGCAATGTGTGGGAAGTGGCGCCGTCTTGTTGAAACCAAATGTCGCCGAGATCACGAACTTCAATTTCAGGCATCAAATAGTCGGTTATCATGGCACGATAATCATTGACGGTTACGTTCTCACCGGCATCATTTTTGAAGAAATATGGACCGATGATTCTGGCACATCGGATCGGGAATCGGTCAATGGCAAAAAGATAGCTCTTAACGAGAGCTAAAGTATTGCTCATGGGTGTCAATGTCGTGGGTCGACTGGAAAGTGTTTTTTTTTATTTAAAAAAAGTGGTCTAAGCGCAATTGGCGAACGATTATTTTGATAATAAAACTGAATAATTTGTAAATGTTGTTCAGGCGTAAGTCTTTCCATGATGAAATGCCAAACAATACTTACCAAAAATAACATGACAGCATGACACGACTCACACGTAATCTGTCGAAAAAAAGGCTATTGAAAAAGGTATCTCTACTTAGATCACCCTATATATATATGCATCATTATGTTTAGATATTTTCTAAAAACACCGTTTTTCTAATGACAACATACTTCATTTATTTAGTTTTTTGCTTGTCCTGTAAAATTTTCAAATATGATGATAGGCTCTTTCTCGTTTCTGATGACGATATATGTTTATTGTCTAGCTGGGAACCCTAGGTCTCGATTTACACTGGCTGAATGTTCAGCAGATTATCGGCGTTTTGTTGGTGAGGAGGCAGTCGGCAAGAGGGGGGAAAAAACTCTCCCTGGATGTTTTGAGTTATTCGTGCAAGTTCAAAAGAGAATTTGATGATAAGCTGCTGAAAAAACTTGCCTAGTGTAAATTCGGACTAATGGGTTTTCAAAAACTTTCTAACGATACAAGAATTCCACTATTTGTTTTTTTCTTTTAATCTCATTTTGGCTTTAAAACCATCCAGCACATTTTTTTTTTTTTGTATTTTCGTTTAAGTATATGTGTACCAAGTAGTTGTACTTTAATACTAATCGATTAGGTGTTTCTAGTATTATGAGCAGGCATGTACTATTCAGAGATTGATTTTGTTATTTGGACTTATGTCATTTGACCTATACAATTGCTTCGTGCTTTTAAATCTCCAGTCATATGATAACTCTCCATGAAGTCTCCGCTCTACCCCTTTGTTTTCAACGCACATATGTACATTATTTGTATCTGGCAACAATTGCGTGCTCTGGCCAAAATAAAATCAAAACAAAACCGAATAAAAACTAAACAAAGAGCAAATAGCAAAAAAATACTTCGATTCTACCTACAAACGTTTACATTAATAATTGTTTGCACAAAAGTTGACGTAGTTTTCAAACAAAAACCAACGCTAATGGTTGAGAATTCAGAGATAGCGGCGGTGGCGTTGAATCGAAACGAATTAACAAAATAAAGAAAAAATTGAAACAAAAAAATACTATATGTACATACATGGTTGTTTTATTTTGCGCAATAACTTGACTCGTCGTCGTGAATGGTGTGATGTTGAACGCAACAAATGTCATATATACATACATACATATAAAAGGCCTCTCGAATTATTATTGCTCGAATTAATAAGCAGAGAAAAACAAACAAATTAATTTGCAGTCCGTAAAAACAAGACAAAAAATAAACAAGCAGCTTGCCACAAATTTTAATAAGCGGTCGATCGGTCGGTGTGCCTCCACCAGCAGTCAATTGCAGTTGTAATTGGAAATTGCAAGGATTGCAGAGTGAACACTTCGTTGTTTCATAATTGTCTGACAATTTAGCGTAAGTCATGTACACTCCTTTTATTGAAATGTTTGCAATTTGTCTGTGAAATATTCACATAGTTTAAATCGTCTATTTTTGTATTGGCATTATGACAACTTATTAATGACCACAGCGCCAGAGACCATTTTGCTGCCACCTCTGTTCGTTTAGTTAATAGCAGAAACTAGGTCTACTATGCGTTTAGAACTATTCTCGGCATTGGGTGTACTTAAGCATACAGTCTTCAATCGATACTTCGTTCGGTTCATGGTAAATATTTGTGTTGTATACGAAAAAAAGACAAAGGATTTATTTTGAGGACACATCCTCGTTTTAATGACTACCACTGACCATTTATTACTAATGATACAACATTCGTATTTAGATAACCCTCAACAACAAAAATAAGTTTCCAGCAGAACCTTCGCAAACAACCTACATAACTAAATTTGGAATTCTGATGTCACAGCATAGCAAAGAACCCTAAATGGCCCTTAAACAGCCTTTGTTTGAAAGTACTCTTTATACTACTCCAAAGTACTCGTTTCAATCTGATGGGTTAAAACTTTCGGCAGCTCAGGTAGTATATGAATCGAATATAGACTATGTTCGATATTGAAGTTTAAAGACGGATTTTTCATTGCCGACTTTAATTTCCAAATTTATTCTGAAAATGAAATTAAGTCGTCTGAAATGCACAATGGCCAATGAACCGAAATATGTTTTATTACACATTATTGTTATATTTTTTTGCGGAACAGGATTTTGCAGCCGGTTTGGATATGAGATAATACAGTTCTTGGCTTAAAAGAAAGTTTCTTTGAATTAGACTTAGCTGACATATACAAAAGGGGCCAAAATACTTTTGTTCAGCCTTGTGAACTCCTCCATTTCATTTCATTACAACGAATATGGTTTTAAGCTAAATGTCCTCCCCCATAAGAGGACATTTGAACCATTGACCAATTAGTCTTAAAACCCATTCTTAAAAGCTGTTGTGTGGTAGAAAATCTTTAATATAACAGGTCAAAGCCGTTCGAAATATTAATGGTAATAGTTTCACAGTACATCAATCCTCAAAAACTATTGGAGGGAAGATGCACTCAGGCATACATCCTATTGTGATACGGGTATTATGACTCTGTGCATTTGCTTGTAACACGTAAAACTAAACGAATTGGATCCATACTTATTATACCGATTAACCTTGAATAATTTTCGAATCCAGTGGAGTTAGCTATTTTCGTTTGTCTATAAATGTATTATTGTAATCAAAGTATAGGAGGCAATATAAATTTGTTTCCAATGAAATTCGGCAAAAAAAAAAAAACGGTTCAGAAATTATAGATATTTTACATACAATCATCAAGAAATATAACATAAAGGACTTTCCTTGCAAGGAACTATCGAAAGAAGCTTGAAGAAAATCCATTTATAATGTCGATAATCTAATATAAAAAGGCATCAATTCAGGATTTTAAGAAATCGCGTTTTTTCTTTATTCGGCTAAAGCAACGCTTTTAATACACCTCCCAGTAAAATGATCAATTCTATGAAAAATGACGAAGTTTTATACAAAATTCCCTATGTTTTCCTACATTAGGGTAACGATATTATTACATACCGTTGGATGAACGTTACACCTGATCGAGACAAGAACAGTATCAGCCTGACTTAGTCATTATTGTTGGTCTGTATGTTATAAATTAGTTCTGGAAATAGATTCTTTCTATAGTTTAAAATTTTGAAAATTTCACGTGCTTTAATTTTTTAAATTTAAATGATAAAACACACGAGTTATGTTCAAAAAATATAGCGAGTTTTGTATTTTTTCAAAAAGTATTTATTTATTCATGAATATCTATTTTGTTCCCTTCAAAGAAATTCCCCTCCGATATAATACACTTCAAATAATCATTTTTTGTGATCTTGTTCAGCTCCTCCTTCGATGCCGTCTTTATCTCCTCAATCGTGGCGTAGCGTCGTCCTTTCATGGGCCTTTCCAGTTTTGGGAACAAAAAATATTCACAGGGGGCTAGGTCAGGGGAATACGGTGGCTGCGGACCATTACTGTGTTGTTTTTGGCCAAATATTCGCGCACAAGCAACGATGTGTGTGCAGGGGCGCTATCATGGTGCAAAAGCCAGTTTTTGTTCTTCCACAAATCCGGGCGTTTTTTGGCGGATTGCTTCGCGCAATTTGCGCATAACTTGCAGGTAATATTCTTTATTGACCGTACTACCCTTTGGCAAGAACTTATAATGCACCACGCCCCTGCAATCAAAGAACGCAAAACCTTTACGTTCGACTGAACTCGGGCGTCCGGCACGCTGTTCGTCCTTCGCATCTTCTCGGCCCTCTGAGAACATTTTGTACCATCGATAAACGTTGCTTTGGTTCAAGGTAGCTTCACCATTTGTCACAGTCAACATTCGGAATGCCTCAGCGCACTTTATTTTGTTTTTCACACAAAATTTGATGCAATATCTTTGATCCATTTTCTGAAATAGATAAAAAGTTAAAACACATCCAAGCACAACAGCTGTCAAAAATTAACTAAACATTCAAAATGGCCGACCTTGTCAGCATAAGTAAGGGACATGAGTACCAACATAACGCTACAAAAATTTCAAAAAACAAATACACGTAGCCCGCGGAAATTAAAAATTCGCGATATTTTTCGTACATACTACGTACACATCTATTTGTTTGTGTCTACATAATAGCTTAAGCCTTGCAGTCTTCGCAAAATGTAACTAAAGGGTGGGCCATTTAAAATTTTAAATTTGAATCAGCTATAAAAAGTTACTGATAATTTTTTCAAATTGCTGGTTTTATTGGAAAGTTGAACGTTGTCATTTAATAATGGAACACAATATCAATCATATGACAACCCAATTTATCAGTGCATTTTCGATTGTTTCGGGTCGAATATCTTTACTGGCAACTTCGATTTCATTTTTCAACGCTTCAATTGTCTCTGGATGTAAAGTAATCGGTAGTTCGAATTTAAAAATTTTAAATGGCCCATCCTTTACATATCTATACTTACATTCATTCCATTATGCTTAGTCAAAATTTGTGGATAATCGGGCAACACAATCAAAAGTTACGGAAAAAGCTATATGTGTGATTCCAAAATAACGATCGTTACCGATTTTCGGAGATTTTTTAAATAAAATTCCACCCTAAGAATATATGCCACGAGGATTGCTTAATTTTTGACTTACGAAAGTTCAAGCATCGGTAGCAACCGAAATAATTCATAAAAAATTTAATTTCAATAATTTTTTTGACCATTAAAAAAGTAACGGTCGTTACTTTATAAATGTGCTGATTTTAAATTTCGGAAACAAACATCACGTATTGTAAAATTTTGTACAGGATGTGTAAAGTAAAAAATCTGATTAATTCCAAAGAAAATTAGTTACCAAAAAATTTGTTTTTAAAAAGTAACGGTCGTTACATTATAAAAATTTAAACGTTTTTTGTTTTTTTTTTCACGAAATTTTCTTACGCGTTCGCGTTTGTTATTTCGTTCCAGACTTTGGCGTTCGTCCGTCATCACCCTTTTTTTAATTAGCTTCGTTTTTTGAGCGCCCTCTCTCTTCTGCCAAGAAGCCTCATGCTTTCCTTCGTTTTCTTTTCGTTTTTTCTGCATCTTGCATCTTGGTAAGTTGCTTCATTATGTTTCACCTAAAATCAGTAAGAATCCAGTTAAGTAAGACGAAAACAGTTCAAATGAAAAACGCCAAAAGAAAAAGGTAACAGTCGTTACATCTTTAAAAATTTTTTAAAAAATCAAAATAGGCTTTTGATGCTTATTTGGCCTTACAAAATTCTTCATCTTACTTACCTTCTTATTGTCCGCTACTATAAAATTAAATCGTTTGAATGAATTACGAAAAAAAACTTTTGTGCTTTTGGGGTAACGGTCGTTACAGACGGTGAGGTTGTTTTTGAACTCTTAAAAAACATTAAATTTTAACTTGTCGCATTTAAAATTTTAGCTTAGCATGATGAAAAGTTTCAGCTTTCAGCTTGCTTGTGTTTTGTTCGTAATATTAGCGGAAAAATAAATTTAAAAGAATAATTTAATTGTTGAGCTGTAAGGGGTCATTTTCGGTGGAAACACCCACAGATGTCATACGATTTTCATTTAAAAAAAAATTACTAACAAATTAAAAAAAATAACACTACTGCTGCATACTGTTATTTATTAGATATTTCTTACTTATTCACAATCGGACCTCAACGACAGAAAACAATTTATAAGTAATTAACATTAAAACTTTAAAAATTTTAAAAAAAATAGAAAAAAATATTATCTGCGGTCAATAAACGCTCTGTGACAGTTTAAATTTGATTTCGATATTAATTCAAATAAATCACATACCCACAGCTACAGTGCTGATTAAAATAATAGAAGGAATGAATTTGGCCAACTGAAAACATATTTTTTTAATATTGCTATGCAGAAATTTATTCCGTAACGCTACTGAAAATTTTATTTTATCTCAATACACATGTCCACTTCCAATTAAGAACATTATAATATTCATAAAATTTTGAAAAGCCATTATAATAGAATATAAAGTTTGGTTACTCGATTTCAACTGAAAGTGTTCAGAATCGGACACGGTCGTGGTACAAGCAGTATTTATTGCCTTTTAGATCATGGCAAAATAATAATTTTTTTAGAAATACAAAGATAAAACAAAAGAATATATTCTTTTTGTCGTCGTACCAGATTATACAATTTTGGATAAAACGACGTGACGATTTTAATAGAGGATTGAAAAAAATATGGTTTCGTTTAATAATTCGACATAACGAAAAAACAACTAAAGACGTTTATGATGACGCTGTGCAACAGTCAAAAAAAAAATACAGGGACTTGACAGTATAGGTTCGATCCTAAAAGGTATTATAAGTCGGTTTGGCGGAATTGGTCTCTGGTCTGTCGCTGCAAAATCTAGCCACATGGTCTATGTAACTCGGCTTTTCCTTGGACCGTACAATTGGAATATAAATTTACTTTGTATTGTAATTCATATAAATAAATAAATAAAATAAAATAAATAAATAAAAACTTTACATTGACCAAATGATTTAAGAGTCAACTAAAAACCTTTATGATAACGCTGTGCAACAGTGAAAAAAATACGGGGACTTGACAGTATAGGTTCGATTCTACTTCTAAAAGGTAGTATAAGCCTATAGTCGGTTTGGCGGAATTGGTGAAATTATTTTTTATGTGCCTCAAAAGATGTTGAAAATCAGTGGGACCCTCGAAAAAGGTGTCATCAGTTTTTGTCCCACAGCTAATTCAGACTTGGTGACTTCGGCAATAACGTATCTAACAAAATGCTGAACAAATTTTGTTAGCATTTTATGCCAAAAAGTCTTTTTTCATCCACTTTTTTTTTTAAAAGTAAAGGAAAAATATATTTTTCACTTTTTTCAGCATAACTTACAGGGACTCCTAATTTTTCACTAACAATATTTGGCAAAATTGTAGCCTCGGTAAATCTAAACAACTTTTGTGAGTTTTTGTTTTAAGAATACATTAGAATTTGCTAGTATTTAAATCCCAACTAAATTATATGTGTATTTTTTCCGCTTATAAAACAGATTTTTTAGTTATGTTAGAAAGCACTAACTTATTTTGATTTCATAAATATAAATACGCTAATAGGAAAATTTAAAATAAAATTATGAAAATGTCATATTTTTGATGTATTTTAAATGAAAATTGGATTCGAGAAGTTTCAATAATGACATTATTTTATTTAATTTTTTTCGTTCAATATTTGTTTTCTTATGAAAATCTTGGGTTTTTGTGATTTAAAAATGATTTTGTGACGTGGCGTTTTTTTTTTTATTGCAGCTGTGGGTACAAGTGGTGAAGTATGCATTTTATTGTTTGAAAAGCAAAGCACATGCAAATGTTGTGCTTAATTGTGAAATTCACAACATTTAATTCGAAATTTGCTTTGTTTTCCTCTTATTCTTTCGTTATGCACAAATGCCATAACTACACGTAAACATTAGATATTTAGTTTGTTTTTGACAATATTGCATCTTGAAAATATTTCCTTGTCGCGAGAGTACACGTAAACGAAAAAAAAAACAATCTTCATTCATTAATGCAATTGATGTCATTTGTTGAAAGAAGTCATTTTTCTTAAGTATTTTTAGAGAAGTGAAATTCTCATAAAAAGGAATAAACTAGAATATAAAGAAAAAAGTACGTTTTAAACAAGAAAACATATTATTTTATAATGGGAATATATTAAAAAATATTGTTAATAAAAGATATATTATTTTATATAGTTTGGAAAAATTAAAAAATAATAAGATTAAGTTCTGATGCAACTACTTAAAAAAAAAATTGAGCACAATCACAAAGGGAACGAACAAATACTAAACTTAGAATTTATATGAATTAATTTCTTTCAAGAACACATCATTTGAAATTTTTGTCATATGCGGTTACTTTAGAAGTCCTTCGAAGTGAGCTTTAACAGCAAGAAAATCTGCATATTTTCGAGAATTTGTAATGTCGCCCCTTTCCTAGCAAGTTCACCGGCTTTGC
This sequence comes from Eudasyphora cyanicolor, assembly GCA_963930755.1. NCBI lineage: Eukaryota > Metazoa > Arthropoda > Insecta > Diptera > Muscidae > Eudasyphora > Eudasyphora cyanicolor. The sequence continues at coordinate 166,380,394 of OZ005736.1, read as the reverse complement.
CGTTCCCCGGGAAATCCCCTTATGCCCCATATGAGGTGCTTGTTAACATGCTCAGCCATCTCGTTAAGAGTTTTAAGGCAGTCAAGGGCGAATGTGAACTTCGGGATTTTGTGCGAATTTGTGAATTTCGTTATGTGGCCTCCAGATAATTGATAGCAGCCTGGCAGTCCGAGTAAATGACAACGTGTTGGTTACTATGTTGCGACTCAGCCACTTGACAACTTCCCATATTGCCGTTGATAGACACTACAGGTATCTGGTATGAAGACTATATTCTTTACAGTGCACTCCGAACCCAACCTTAGCATCAAGATGGTTTCTATAACCTGATATTATGCCAAACCATTCATCTCTGGCTGGTATCATATTGATGTAGTTCCTCTCAAAGGTTGTAGTTCCCCGCTCAGTCGGTTACCATAGCACTACAATGTGATATCCTCATGTGGCCGTAGTTCTTATACCTCCACATTGATAGGCTGTTCAATCTTAATGCCGCGCTGGTACGTCTATAGCCATAATAGCAATTAGATGGAGTCCTACTAATGTAGAGACTCAGTCGCTATAGTCCTCAATGCTCCGCTTATAGACAGGCGGTGAACCTTTGAAAATTGGTTTGTAATGAATAGTTTATTAGTTGCCATCCACCACACCACAATGCCGTTCAACAGTATTGGACGAACTACTGCTTTATATGTCCAATGGACGATTTCAGGAGAGAGGCCGCAACGCGACCCTATGGCTTTCCTGCAGGAATATAATGCGGCGTTGATTTTCCTTACACGTTCCAATGCCGTAAGTCTGAAGGAAAATTTCCGGTCTAGGATTGTACATAGCATTTTTGTACTGTTTCACAGAAATAATTCTCCAAGGGTTCACTTTATATCGTTCTTTAGACTGAAGCGTGAATTCAAATCAGCACCGTGGTAACTAACCTCTCAAATTTAACCTAGAAAAACGTCTAACACCGTAGTATTAAGCATGATCCTTTCTGTTGTATTTTTAAAGTTTCCATTCCGATTTTTATCTCCCCTATATGTTAAGATAAGTATGTATATATGGCAACCCTAATATATTGTATACCTCCCACAAACAAAATAAAAACGACACATGAAATTATTTTTAAAAACAATCTACACACAACATCGGCAAAATATCATCATTGAGGAGAGTAGTATATTATACAAAAACGTACTAGAGGTATACAATACTCATCTCATTGCCGGCCCAGTAGGTAGCAAGCGCAATCAGCGGACAAAGAATACACAAGAACTCTTCTTTAACACAAAACAAATATAAAAATAATAATTGCGCGTACTTGTTGTACCACAACGAGAGGTAAGAAGAAAACAAAGAAATAGTTTTGTAAATATTCAAAAGAGGAACAAAAAAACGTTGAGAAGCAAATAATTATTCCGTCTGCCGCAGAAAAATTTACAAGCAACAGTCAAGATCAAGTATGAAAACGACATTCTCCTGGCGTTGATAGATAGTCAGTAACCAAATGGCGTTTTGTCAAGACGACAAATTGTAGGAACAAACGTAACTCACTTTAATGATAAGATATATAAACTCTGGGAGATAATTACTTACTTTATGTACTATATACAAAAGAATAACGTGATTTTAATATACTTTTATTTGTTCTTTTTTTGCAGAGCTAAATTATTTACATTTGGATTTGCATAAACCACATCAGTTACAGTTATCACAGAATGGATAAGTCCGTTAAGGAGCAGGAGAAAAATAAAGATTGCAAAAAAGAATTACAAACCTCCATCACCACCACCAACAACACCACTAGCACCACCAGCATCACGACAAGTACATCACCGACAGCACAACCTTTAGAAAATGTTTCCCCCCACGATGATGACTCGATTACTACCAGTACCGAATCTTCGGATACGTTTGAGACCTGGACCTTAGTTGTGGATAAAAAGAATAATGATTTAGAACGTGTAGATATCTTGACTCATACTGAAGGCGAAGATAATGATGAGGAAGTTGAGGAGGAACACGAAGTGGAAAAAGCCTCCTTGGACCACAAGGTAGTACAAGGGTAAGTTTTTGCTATGGATACCCTTGAACTATATCCTTATTTATTCTTTGTTTTATAGTAATTTCTTGCATGATGTGGATGTCAATACCGATGACCTATCCGACGGCATATCCATTATCAGTGAAAGTGAAAGCAATGGCCGCCTTTCACCTCATCCTTATCTCAGGGATCATTTACAGGATTTAAATCTTAAATTTGCCACGACTCCACAAGATGATGAGGACGTCTTGTATAAGCCCAAAGATGGTAGTGTAATTCAAAGGTCTTTTTCGATACCGGTTAAAGTGCCAACTGAAGAACAACAACTCCGACAGCGGCGACCAGTTAGTTCGCTAGCCAATGTATCCCAAGAAAACGAAGAGGAGGAAGACAAGAACAAGGCGGTACAAATGGCAGCCTGTCAAACACTGGCCGAGCTAAACTATATCCCACCTTTAGTCAAACGTGGTCTGCAAGGCATTTTCTATATAGGCGTAGCCTTGGCCATACTTGCTTTGATTGGTAGAATGAGAAATCCCGCTTGGGATAGCTCTAACCCATCTTCCGCCGAATTGCAACAAAAAGTCAATGACATGGAATTACAGAATAACTTAATGAGAGCTGAAATCGATTTACTTAACAAACAAGTGAAATATTTAAATACCCTCAACGACCCCCAACAGCATCAACAATACCAAAAGAAGTCGGACAAATATAGTAAAGGTCAATATGAGCAACCTCCGTATGAGGGGGGTAAACGATTTAAGGCTTGGTCGGGTAATGGTGATTCATTGAGACCGGTTGAAATAACCAAGGAAGATTTAAAGCGTCCTTATAAATGTCCAGACGGCTCCTTTCGGGAATTTGCCGGTATGTGTGTGGAAAATCATCAAAACGAACCCAACATTGTGGAGCAATTTGAACAAGTCATGGACGATTTCAAACAACAATCGGAGACGATGCAAGCATTTGAGAAGGTGGCCCAAGATTTACACGGTTTGACAGAAAATCCCTTTGATCACGTGCAACAAATACTAAGTGAGCAACAAGAACCGGATGTGAAGACGCGCCAACATCTGGACAAACAGTCGAATGAATTTCTAAAAAATAAACCCATCTATCAAGCCGCCACTGAAGGTTCGACGCAACAGCAAGAATTTGATGGTATAACCACCCCATCCCCAAAACAAGGAGAAGAGTATCAACAACATCGTGATCAAAAATCAGCCCAAGAACGACGTAAAGAGTATGGCAAATCCAAAGAGAGATATGACAATAAACACGGATTTGAGGCAACAAAACCAAACCACGACAAAAACCATAATAAATCCTTCGAAAAACAATCAAAGGAAACATTTGATAAATTCAAATATCAAAACAAGGAAGGAAAACAACATAAACATCGCGAAGGCTACGAAAGCGATGAGGACGACGATGACGACTCTAAAGAACGATTTAACAAACGAGACCGCAATGACTCTAAGGAACATTTTCAAAAACGTGGTGAACGCAATAACTCCAAGGAACGTCGTCATAATCCCCATAAACATGATGACGACGTCAAGGACAATTCCAAAGAACGTTATTCCAAACGTTTTAAGGATAACAGCTCCAAAGAACGTTTCAACAAAGACAAATCAGCACCTAATCCTCCGCATGGAAGCGGTGAGTGGCAAGAGCAATATATGAAACATCGAGAAGATGCGCGCAAACAGAACGAGCACAAATACAGTGGAGAGAATAAGAATTGGTTTATGAAACGTGGTGATGGCCGAGAACACAAACGTAATGCTGATGTACGTTATAGATGAACTTAGTCGTCGTCGTAGTAGTATTCGCAAGATTACACAGAGAAAGAGCCGTAAACCAAATCTAAATGTAATTGAGAAATGAGGTTTTCAATAGAGCTTTGAAAATTTTATTTTAAATAATTTTAGAAATTATTTTCCAAAGACACAATTTCATAAATGAAATAAAAAATAGGAATTTTTATTTGAGAAATAACATATAGAAATTACCATGAATAAGAGGAATTGTTTGACAACGTTTTAAATAAACAGATAAAAATCGCAGATATATATATATGTATATACAGAAATATTCCACTAAAAATTATTTGAATGGACTATTTTTTTGTTTGACTGAATTTATTTCTTATTTGATTCAATTAATTCATTCGATTGAATTAATAACTTAATCGGTTCGATTAATAATTTAATTGCTTACATTAATTAATTGATTCGATATCTTTTTTTGATTGAATGAATCAATTAATCGGTTCAATTAAACATTTAATTGATTACATTAAGTTATTGATTAGATATTTTGTTTGATAATTTTTTTAATTGATTAAATTTGTTACATAATAGATTCACATATTTTTTTAGTTGTTTGATTATCCCTTAATTATTTAAGTAATTTTTTTTCCTCTGACGGACATAATTTTATAAATTTTTAATTGCCTGAATTAATTAATAATTTGAGTTCTCAATTAATTTATTAAAATTAACGAAAAATTTGTCTCAAATAAAAAATATTGAAATGTTAGCTATCTTCAATTAAAAGATGAAATGATTTAATGGATTTTGTAATTTAATCTATGTTATCTATTTTTTTTTTTTGAAACAATGTCATTTCTTGATGTACAATTATTGGCCAGATCGTTTAATTTGTTGACGTTTTCTTTGTGAAGCTAATTGGACCTTAATGCTCAAAATAAAATTCAATTTTATTCCATTTCACCCAACGTTTCGTCAATTTTATTTTCGTCTATTTAAATAAAAAAACATACATAGTTACAATTCACGAATATCAAAAGAATTTACATTCACTTACAGTCACGTTAATTTTAGTAAGTCACATATATGTTTTAAACTTTATTTCTTGTTCTTGATCATCAATTTTTGGAATTCTATATAATTAACCAATCAAACATTTTTAAATTACTACGGAGAAAACTACTATATTATATCTAAACATTCTCAATTACATTTGAAAATGGTATGTCAAACTGCTCTCCTAACACGGCGCTTCTAATTTATCGTTTTATTTTTTTACAAAACCGTTAACAAAAATTTTTTGTATTTTAATTCCCAAAAAATTGGAAAATTTCTTTGCAAATTTTTGTGTTGTGATAGTTGAAAAAACCTACAAACATACATACATTTATATACATATATTAACAAAACGAACTCCTAATACCTATAATACATAAATGTATAATATTATTTGAAATTAAAGCTACTTTTCTTTCAAACATTATCGTTTTAAGCGTTTTATCTTTAAAACATTTTAGTTTTTATTTTACATTATTTTTCATCATTATGTATTGTATTGTATTTTTTGATAAATCATTATTATTACTTTATGTATTTTTTAGTTGTATGCTTATGTTTATAATTTCATATACTTAAATTGTGAATTTTTGTTGTGTATTTTTACACCATTGTATAAATTAAAATTTCAATAATTGTTAACCACCAGCACACCATCCCCAATAAGATTACAATTTATTATGATAATATATAATATACTATACTCGTATAATCAATATCATCCTATTTGTATCTATGTATGTAATGACCATATTATATAATAATAAAAAAAATAATAAACGAAAAAGTACTACTAAACAATTAAAAACAAATTGACGAGTTTTAATTAATATTACGAAAATATATGTATGAGAGCAGAGATTCTTAATAGCATAGGATAGGTTACGTTAAGAGTGCCAGCCTGTATTAGATACTCAGAGTATATAGTTCATTGTGCTACCCTGCATCATTTGTTTAGTCAAGATGGATCAATTAATAATTTAGTGGCCATACGATTTTTTTACTCTATGTGGATTTTTAGTACTTTTTCTATATTTTTTTCTCTTTATACCCTACGAAATATCTCTTTTGTGTCTGAAGCAAGGTTGCAGATATTGAATACGAGAAAAAATGCGGAACAAACCTAACCGAAAAAAGTGCATCCAGTGACTTAAAAATCTCAAAAATGCTATTTTTACCATTTCCCCCATTTTTCACCTTTTTGCTCAATAACTGGATTACAAATCCACAAATATGCTATTTTTTCTTGTTCCTTCATGTTAGCTACTCTGTTCACAGTCAATTAAAAGGAGTGAAGGAAATTGGCCTTTTTTTTAATGTGTGTTTTTCCGTTGGCTACCGGTAATGAATGAGTTTTGTACGGAAATTCCGCCCACATGTATGTGTCCTAATTTGTTTGGAAAGTTTTGAAAAATTTTAAATGCACACGTGAATCTGTCAAGCCATATATTGACAGATTCATTCGAACACAACGTTCCCATAACTTCAGTAGCAATTGTCCAATCGTTTTCATTAGTTTTCATTTTTTTATTAGTACCACGATATCTGTCAGCATCTGGTACAGCTACTTTTTCATTAGAATTGACGAAGCCATGGAAACTTTTTGAAAACAAAATTAGTTAGGATGTCAGATCCTATGAAGTATAGGTTGGAAAATTCCGCTCCAGTGGGCATTAACATTTGATAATAACCCGAAACAAAGCTTTACACAAGTAAGTATCTTGGAAAATAAAATTACCGAATTGAAGCCTGAAGAATTCTCGATCCGTTTAAAGAATAAATATTTACAATTTATCCAGAAGAAAAAATCTTGTAATGGCCGATCGTAAAGAATGGCTGTAGTATGCGATATATCACATCGCATAACTAATAAATGGTTGAAATAAAGTTAAACGGAGTGGACATTAATGCAATGCATAAATTCCCCAACAAATATTGGGGTTGTGTCCTTTGGGCTTAGGTCAATGTACAATTTTGAATATACATATAGCTAATAGGTTGACTTACCATTGATTCTGAAGATACACTCCGCACCACTTGAATAGCACATCTAGTCAAAATTACTTACAAGCTCAATATCTTCTTAACAATTTACGTTAGGGGCACATATTATTTTTTAATTTTAGTTTAGCTAATTTTGAATCGGATATAGTAAAAGTGGTTCTGTACCTCTAACTGTTGCTTTCATATAATTTTTTTCCGAAAATATAAAAAAATACTCTGAATATTACGCCACTTGAATAGAACACCCTCTCACAAAAATCGAATATGAAAACATTTAGCCATTAAATATTTATACTACTTTTATTTCACGTTATTTTACACATTTTAACATAAAAAAATTATATTTAGTAGTGGGTGCTGCCCCCTTTGTTGACCAATACTTCACAAATCCTGTTTGGGATTGACTCATACAATTGGGAAATATAATTTTGAGGATTGGAACTCCAGGCTAGTTTTACGGCTTCGATAAGATCAGGAATGGTTGAATATTTTTGTCCACCCATATATTTTTCGGACTAACCATCCCCAAACGTTTTCTATAATGTTAAGTTCCGGTGAATATGGGGGCCAATTTAATGTCACTACGTCTTGGCTCTCTATATACCATTTGACGATCCGGGCGGTGTGAATCGGAGCGTTGTCATTTTGAAATGTCCACGGCAGAGGTCCAAGAAGATTGCTAAAGAACGTCGTTTTAAAAAATTTAAGCTCGCAGGTGCCATAATACGAGATCGCTCCCCACACCATGACACCGCCCTCTCGGCTGTGTAGGCGATCCAAATGTTGGCTTTCTTTTCGTAAATCATGAAAATAATAGCTGTAGCCATCAGGGCCCTCCAAATTAAATTTTTTCTCGTTTGAGAAGGCAACACGATGCCATTCTGTGGACCAGGTCATGTCAGCACAATAAAAAATAAGTCGTTGCATCTTACGGACAGGATTAGGTGGTGGCTTTTTCTTAATTTTTACTCTTTTTATGTGTTCAGATTTCGAAATAACACGCCTGATAGTGGTTAAACTTGCATTAACGCCAGTATTTTGTCTTATCTTGGCAACTGAGTCATGCGAATTTGAAGCTTTTCTCCAAATATGTCGCCTGTCCGCAACAGAGGGCACACTATGTGTACGACCTTTCATGTTATTTCCATGTTTAGACTCATTTGACAAGAAATTGGTTACCACTTTTCGTCTTATTTCGATCTTTTTAGATATTTTCGCTACAGATAGGCCCATTTCATTGTAAACTGTGATTTTGGCCTTTTCCGCCTCCGATAATGCCTTTCCTCGACCCATTTCAACTTTATTTTTACTTAAAATTACATGTATACGCTAAAAAAAACTGGATTAACGACCGCACATGTTCACATACTGGGAGATAACCGACGATTTAAGTAGATGTTCTATTCAAGTGGCGCAAAATTTGTAGTTGATTTCTGACCAAAAACAAACAAAATAGCAAAAAAAAACATATAACGGTAAATTTCCAGTGCACATATTTTCATACATAGTGAGATAGCGTAAGTTCCCAAAATATAACTAATAATAAACCGTAACCTGTAAAGTACTTTACGATTTACCGGGTGTTTCATTGAGAGAATACATGGTGTGGAATGGAGTGTATGTGTCGAACTACAGCAGAAGACCATAAATACGCAGTTATTTAATGAAACGGCAATTATCAAAAATAAATGTTTTGGATGAAAGGACATTGCTCAATTTACTTAATAAAATATCTTAAAACAGAACATACTTATGTAGGTATTTGGTCAGTCCATCGATTTGTTTCACATTCGTAGTAGTGTATGGTCTTTTGTATGGGATATGGGATATCCCTTCTCATACATAACTAGTAAATTTTTAAAGAAAGAAGAAGACAAATGGGAACCATATTAGCGCAACGGATACGTTTTCCAACAAATTCGAAGGTCATAGCTGACAGAAATGTTTAATTTTGGATATTGGCCCCTTGGGGCTATGGTCAATGTTCTTTTTGTACATATAGGTAATAGGATGACTTACCATTGTGTCTGAAGATACGTGGCTCATCCAGCTGAGACCACAAATAAGCAGATATTTAATGAATATTGCAATTATCAAAATTAAATGGTATGGAAGAACCGACATTGCTCAAATTACTTAAAGTGTCTAAAAACTGATTTCCGCCAAACATACATAGGGTCATATTTCAGTCCTTCGATTTTTTACACTTTCATAGTAATGACCTAAGGGGTATAAAAAAACGGCAATTACAAATTATTCTGAAGAGAAAATCTATAAATGGCCGATAGTCGATCGCAAAGAAAGGCTTTTGTATGCGATATACCCTATCCCTCAAATAACTTACAATGGATACACTTCCCAACACTTTTGGGGTTATGTCCGCTTGCCACAGAAAAGATAAATAATAATCAGGGTTGTTGTGGAATCCGATTGCTGTCGGAATCGGAATTGAAATCGAGAAAAAAAAATAACTTTCTGTGACACAAAATTTATTTTTTTTCTCGTCGTGGAATTCGACTGTTGTTCGAATCGGAATTGAAATCGAAAAAAATAACCTTTTGTGACACCAAAGTTATTTTCTTTCTCGGTTTCAATTCCGATTCCGACAACAATCGGATTCCACAACAACCCTGAATATTTCATTTTGGGGATTGTGCTGAGGCTTAGGTCATTGCGCATTGATCTGACTTACCATTGAGTCTGGAGAAATGTAGCTCATACCAGCTGAAGACTACACAGATGCATATCTAATGAAATGAAATGATAATTAGCAAGATTAAAGGGTATATATTGCGGAATTCATACATACATAGTTATTGAGGCTGATATTTTGTAGGTGAAATGCAACATGTTGTATTGACGAAACCGAATGTTCTTCAAGCGCACACAACAAAAAGCCGACACAATGGGGAAAATTTTACACTAATTCCGAAACCGACGAATACGAATGTCTTCTAAACGCGTAAAAATAAAAACGGAAAGCGGACACAATGGGGAAAATTATATTTTTATACCGAAACCGACGAACGCGAATGTTGTTGAAGAATACAAAGCAGAAAAAAAACGGAAAACGAACACAATGGGGAAAATTTAGCAATAACTTGCAAATTTGACAAAGTTTTGAATTTCTCAGCTTAATTTTCCACAAAGGCGGCCAAAAAGCGCTAAAACACAACATAGCACGAAGTTAGTTACTTGCATAAGATCGGAAATGGTTTACCGAGTACACTAAAAGAAACCGACACTACCGAGGGGCCAACAATGTTGCATGAAGAAACAGGACGGCAAATGTTTCCCTAATTACCATAAATAACCAAAACGGCGCGCATTGGAAAATAATTTTCACAATTTGTCTCAGCTCATTGCAAAGAGTACACATTGTTCTAGTTCGTAAAGACGTATAAGTTGAAGCATACATTTATATAGATATCTTATATGGCGACCACTTCCGAAGGATCACAACCAAATTTTCTAGACTCGTACAATAAAAGAAAAACCGACACGACCAAGAAATAACATTAGATTATTATTATCTAGCTTTTCGGAAAGACAATGTATCGACTTAAAAGGCACGAAATATTCGATAAAAACAAAGTATTAACTTCACATTAGAATTAAGCTGAGTTTAGACGATTGCCAGATCGGAAAACGATATCAACCCTGTTAAAGTGCTGCAAATATACGGGCAATGTCAGATTGTTAGGCAAAGGTGAATTGACAGTTCAGACGATTGCAAGAAAACATTACAATTTCATATATTTACAATATATTTTGTAAATATTTATATGCAGGATTGCACTTTTCCGCCATTTTTCTGGCAATGTTGTCCGATCTGCAAATCGTCTGTACTTACCTTTAGTTGTTTACCGATTAATTTGTACACGACAGAACTACGCGCACTAACGAACCGACATCAAACGAATCAATAAGAAAAGTATTACCATTCAGTGCCCATTTTTGTGGTGATTGTAATACCGACTTTGTAGGTAGGTGGCGCTCTTAATTTCTGGATGACCACTTATATTTTTACGCTACGAGGAGGTGTACGTCAAATAGCAAACCGCCGATCAATGTTGCGATTGGTTGTACGATTTTGTTTCATTTCATTGCCAACGATAAATTTGTACCATATTTCAGGTTAAGCGTGGTACTATGTTCATTTTTCGCGTTGAAATCCCATATAAAAACAAAGTCGCGAAAAAAAACTGCGAACTGTTTTTAGTTTGTGGTACTATGTTTATTTCAACGCGAAAAAGTAACATTTTGCGCCACCACAAATTTAACGACGTTACAAATTGAACGCCGCAAAAAATTTAATGCCGCCACCGTCACACTCCCATATGTTTATATTTATTTTTGTCCGCAAGAATCTCAACTGTCAGTCGCTTCTCAACTCTTGTTGACATTAGACTCTCTTAATCGTTGTTTTTGTTTTTTCCCATCCTTAACAACACAATAACAAAACTTTCAGGTTTACCGGTTTAAACCAAAGACAACAATTTCTTTTCAAAGTGTTTCCAAACGCAAACAAAAATACACAGTGGTTTAAAACAAAATATTTTATTTGAAAACATAAACCATGGAGGGTAATGAACCCCCACCTCCTCCAAATCAAAGGAAACCTGATGATAACATCGCAAATCCGGAAAAAAACGATATAAATCATTAACAATAAATAAAACAAATCAAAACAGTAATGCTTTAAACCAACCTAGTACGTCAGCAGCAGCAGCAATGCAAAATAATAACAACACACCTCAAAGTAAACCCAAAAATACAATGGAAGCCGAGGATAATCACGTTTTTTTCAACTTTGATATCTTCAAAAACAATCAAATTTTATATCCAGCAAATCACCCAGGTCCTTTTTATGTTCAATTGGTAACACAAAATCCAATTAGCAGCAGAAAAAGAAATTGCGAAATGCACCTGTCCGATAAATTGGAAAAAATTAACATTCCATCAAACTACCAGGTTAAAAATGTCGGTTATAACACATTTAGACTTACATTCAACAATTCAATAGCGGCAAATAATTTTGTTAAAAACCCCAAACTTTCTGAAATACAAATGCAAGCCTCAATTTTGGATAGGTTTGTTCAAAAATTATATATTATTAAAAATGTGCCTACATCACACTCAGGTCAGCGAATTATTAATGAAATAAATAAGGAAAATGAATACAGAGCGATATCCGTATATAGATTTAATTTCAAAGATGAAATGGGAAGAGAGCAACCTTCAGAAACCATCAAAGTTGGTATAATCCACGACAAACCGGATTATGATGCAAATATGTTCTGCATGAAAGCCTACGTTGAACTATACGTTCCACCCCTACGCTTATGCAAAAACTGTGGTCGACTCGGTCATATAGCCATCCGATGTAGATCGAAGAAAAGATGCTTGTTATGTGGAGCAAACATAATATGTCCAAATGACTGCAAAGAAATAAAATGCAGATCTTGTTTATCAACAACAAAATGTGAAATACCATGTACCTCAGCTAGGTGCATTTTGTGTAATAAAAATGATCATTCGGCTGATAACTCTGATACTTGTGAAAAATGGAGCGCAGAAAAATCCATCAGAAAGATTATGGCCTTATCCAACAAATCCAGGAAGGAATGCGTGGAGGCATACCACAGCACAAATTATTTTGAAATCCTTGGAGAGGAAGAGTACGAAAACCAGTTTCCAGTATTGGGAAGGAAACCTAGAAATAAATCAAAAACATTTAATGAAGAAATCAACAGAACTATTACAAAAGTAAAATATAACAAAATCGCAAAAAATCCAGTAACACCATTAAAAAGAAACTTACCTATAGCTAGTCCTATCAGTATAATTCCCTCAAAACCTACTTTTGAGTATGCTACACAACATACGGTGTCTGAATTTGAAAAAATGATGCATCTATTTACAGCTCAGATGTCAAAAGTGCTAAAATCAATCAATTGTTCTGAAGGTCTACAGATTCTAAATCAATTTCAAAAGTCTTTCATATCAGTGCCATTATCAGCCAACAGTGAAATAATAGACTATGCAAATGATGAACTTACTGCAACATAACATTCAGAGCTTAACAAAAAATAAAAATGTATTAGAATTCTACCTAAACAAGTGGAATATAGATATTTGTCTCTTAAGTGAAATTTTCAATTATGAAGATAATAATTTACGATCAAAAATAAATAAATATAATGCTATCACTAAAAAAAGACATGATAACTACGGCGGCGTAGCCATTGTTTTTAAAAAAAACATCGTAATGAAAAAACTACAATTTAACACCAGTTTAGACATTCTAATCTGCGAAACAAAAAATCTCTCACATAATATTCTACTAGTATCTGTGTACTTCCCGCATTCAGTCAAATCATGTGAACTTAAAAAAGAATTAGAAAAACTGTTTACCTTCTTGGAAAATAAAAAAATGTACTAATATGTGGTGATTTCAACGCTAGATCAAAATTTTTCGGTGACTCGTGTGACTCAGTGCGCGGCTCAACTATTAAACAAATGTTTGAAAACTCAGTCTTTCGTTGTCTTAACAATGGAGATAAAACTTTCAAAAAATCTTTTATGGACAATTCTCTTGGTTCGGTCTTGGATCTTTCATTTACCAATTCCAATATGAATATTTTATGGAATGTATCAAAATCAACAATTGGTGGTAGCCATCACAATTGGTGGTAGCCATAAAAGTAACTCTAAAATTAAAACAAAATTTCTCTCTAAAAAGAAGCTTTTAAGCGACCTTAGCCATCTAAAACTGTCCACAGATATGGCAAACATTCAATCTTCATTACAAAATCAAATAAAGAAATCTTCCTATGTGATATGTTCAAATCGGAAACCAAAAATATGGTGGAATGACAATATTAATAAACTTTACCGTCTTAGACAAGCGGCACAAAAAATTTTCGATTCAAACAAAAACAACATAAGTGCAAAAAATCTTCGTGATGCAATTTCCAGTTTTAGGCATGCCATACAAGTAGCAAAGAAAAATTCCTTCGCAGAGAAAATCTCTAATTTAAATCGCAATCCAAACCCCAAATCTCTTTTTAAATTTGTCCGTGGTTGTAAAAACTCAGAAGAAGCTAATTTTCCGTCAAATTGGTGCGTGGAAAACAACGAATCATTTCTAAATTATTTAAAGGAGCAAGTTCCTAACAATTCTTCGACCTTTGTACCAAACACTCTACCGTGTCAACCAAATGTATTAAGGAAGAAAAAAGCGCCCTCAGCAGCAGGTATTGATGGTATAACATATGAAATGGTAAATAATTTATCTCTTATCGCGAAAGAAAACCTACTCAAAGCCATAAATAATGCATGGACCAAGGGTCACATAGAAGAAGATTGGAGAAAAATAAAAATTGTACCTATACCGAAAAGAGGAAAGAACCTTGAGGATCTTAGAAATTTCCGTCCAATTGCTCTGATATCAGTGCTTCTCAAAATAATAAATCTGATGATTAAGGAAAGACTAACCATTTTCATAAACGAAAATAATATCCTACCTGAACGATCATACGCGTACAGGAAAAATATGTCGTCCTCTCTTTGCATTAACGACCTACTTTATACAATTACATCTCACAAGGAGAGAGGAGAAAAAGTCATTCTGGTTACCCTTGATGTCAGTAGAGCATACGAATGTGTTGACATAAATGTTCTTCAAAAGATTCTTGTCAATCTCGGTTGTCCTTTTGAAATATCATCATGGATATTAAACTTTCTCAGCAAAAGAACGCTGGTTATGGGAAATGAAAAAATAGAAATCCTAAATGGTATACCTCAAGGAAGTTGTTTAAGTCCTACCATTTTTAACATTTACACTCTTGGCCTACATGGGTTTTCAGATGAAAACAAGCATATTTTTCAATTCGCTGACGACTTCATTATCCTAACTCACCATAAAGACTTCGACACTGCCACAAAATTGTCCAATTTTCCCACATGATGTCTGACCTAAAATTACAGATAAACCTTCAGAAAACTGCTGCCATGTATGTAGCAAAAGGACCTCGTAAAGTCCCTTTGATTTCCATCACTGGCCAACTAATAAAACCGGTAAAATCCATAAAATTTCTTGGAAGAAATATAAAAAACAGTCTCACTTTGAAGGAGCACTACGAAGACATAATTGGCTCTTGTCGTTCTTCACTTAATGCACTCAAAATCCTCACCACTCTAAAATATGGTCTCCACCCATGCATTGCTACCAATATCGCCAAGTCGGTAATCTTCTCTAAAACCGAATACTTAATATCTTCAATGGCGCATATGCCCACATACATAAACAAAAAAGTCACAAGTTACCAAAATCAAATCCTGAGAAAAAATCTCGGTTTAACAAGAACTACGCCAACTCAAATAGTATATGCTCTTTCAGGAGTACTACCTCCAAAGAAAAGATCTCAATATTTAGCTGCAAAAGAGCTTATTAACCTCAAAACACACAATCCAAATCTCTACGCTAGTTTAACTTGTGGCTCACCGCTAAAAACCAGTCTAGGAATGGTCTACCAAAAATTTAAAAATATTTTTGATAGCCTTCAAATAAATAAAACAACCTACCCCTCCCAAAAAATTAAAATAACACTAAACCTCTTCAAGGCCAACAAACACAGCATCAATAAAGATTGCTTCATAATAATATATCGGCCGAAAGTAAACGAACTAAAGACAGAAGGATACTCTATATGGGCTACTGATGCATCTATAACAGGAAATCTCACAGGCTGTGCAGCGTGTAACATCTCCTGCAATCAAAACTTCCTTTTTTCAATCTCAAAAAAAGTTTCCTCACTCACAGGTGAATTACATGCGATTGACAAAGCAATCGACATCATAATAGAGGACGGAATAGACAAGGCAGCTATATTTACAGACAGCAAAAATGCATGTATCTTACTCTCTAACAACACAGCTAATAACTATCTGGTCAACAATATACTAACCAAAATACACAATTCACTGATCTCCAAACTCACTTTTATCTGGACACCGTCACACATAGGAATTGCTCCAAACGAACTGGCTGATTATTACGCCAAACACGCTACCACATCGGGTTGTCCCATATCTACAGCACCATCAATCAAGGATGCACATAACCTTATATTGGAATCTCTGTGGGAAGAATGGAGAAATGAATATAAGGAAATTTCAAAGTATAAAGGCACCTACTTCCAGCAATTTGTTAATGAACCCACTAAAAATCAATGGTTCAAGGGGACCACATATTCACCTGAAAATATTAAAAAAATAAATAGGCTGCTTACTGGTCATACTTACTGTAAAAACTTTCTGCACCAAATGAACTTAGTCACCGACAACAAATGCACTGTCTGCAACATGATTGAGAATGAAAACCATCTCATTTTCGTCTGCAGTAAATATAAAAATAATCGAAATGATTACAATATCTTTAAAAAATACAAAAATTTACCTGAGTTACTTAAAAAATTCCACAGAGATGATATGAATGAACTTTTGTCATTCATAAAAAGTAATAAAATCGAAGTATAAACGAGAAAGAAAAGCCAAATAAAAACAAAGAGAAGAAAATACTATAAAAATACGTCAGAATGACATCTAAACAAAGATTTAAATGACAACAAAGTGATAATTACTTAGTCCGTAACGTATTGTTGACACATAATACGTATGAACTAGCCCTGGTTTATGAATCACACTGAATTCAACCAACCCCTCCATATGACGGAGAAATACAAATTCTAAAAAAAAAAAAAAAAAGAATCTCAACTGTTGTAAATATTAGTGTCATAATAGGCGTGTTTTCGTTACACCATAAGTGCTTAATTTGTATGGGGAGCTAAGCACTTTTAAGCACTATTAGTTCCCGATGAAGTTTGGTGCTTGTGTTCATGTCTTAATCGAGTATGATGTTGCCAGATTGGGCACCCTATATTTAGCAATATGGCATCCCATTTTTGGAGAGATTTTATCAATTATTGTGAATTAACGGGAAGAAGAAGAACAAAAATGGGAAATTATTTTAATATTTGCAAAAAGAGTGTAAACAATTGAACATAGAATTGTAAATATATGTTTTATAAATACTTTTCACGATTTTGTTGTCTGTTTCGCACTGTTCTTTCTTCGCAACTCATGACACCATTGCTACCAGATAGTGAAAATCCGCTACTTATTGCTTATGTGCCAGTTAGTGGAATTCAGTTGTTTTCGTTGCAAAGTGCTAGCTTGTAACGAAAACATGCCTAATGTAAACGTAGTATCATTGTATTTATTCGTCGATTATTCCTATTATATATTCGATATCGATTACATGCATATGGATTATTCATATTCATCACTAATAGGTGAATATCACCACTAACACTAAAAAATAAATTACTCTAATAAAATTCTTCAACAAGAACGGTTGTTTTAGTTACAACAATTTTGGCGACGAGGATTACGAGACGAATCTCACGTTATTCATTTGGAGATATACATTTTTTACAGTACAAGTGTACGGAAAGTGAATAAAATGGCAGATTCTGGCGTAAATTCTTTAACTTTGATGCTTTTGATCCCCAAAAGATTTCTTGGTGTCGTTGGGTGAAACGATTTGAGACGGCTATGAAGCTGTACGATTGTAAAGAGGACAAGAAACAGTCATTGTTGTTGCATTTCATCGGTACAGGCGCCTACAACGTCTTATGCGACAAATTGACACCTAAACAACCAGAGGAAGAAACATTCCCGGAAATAATCAAGGTGTTGGAAGAACACTTTGAGTGGAATGTTTTCGGTTCAACATGCGCAGGCAACAAGAGTCTGAGTCAGCAGGTGACTTTGTGGTGTCATTGAAAAAGTTGGCGGTTGGTTGCGAGTTTGGTGATTATTTGGGTAAGGCTCTCAGAAATCAATTTGTATTTGGTCTATGTGATAGTAAATTGCAAAGTCGGTTGTTGGAAAAGAAAGATCTGACTTTGGAGGATGCGTTAAGTATGGTAACAGCGAGTGAATTGACAGAAAAAGGCGTCATGGAGCTACAAAATGGCGGTGAGAAATCGAATGTGAATAAAATAAAGAAGAAGAACGATCTCAAAAGGAATGCAAAAAAGGCTGATGCAAACATAACCCATGAAAATATAAAGTGTTTTAGATGTGGTAATACCTCGCATATGGCAAACCAATGCAAATACAAAAATTTTACATGTCATTTTTGTAACCAAAAGGGGCATTTGAGAAAAGTGTGTTTTAAAGAGAAAAAACAAATACAACAAGTTCATGAAAAAGAAACGACAGTTGAAGAATTGTTGTTGGTGATAACTAAAGTCGAAGTAAATAAGTTAAGCAACAAAATCATGCACAGTCTGCGGGTAAATGAAGAAATGAAAACTTTCGAAATAGACACGGGATCACCGGTATCAATTATTAATTTGTCAGATGCCAAACGTTATTTCCCGACATTGAAAGTGTGTCATCCCGATGTGGAGCTTGTGAGTTATTGCGGTACAACTTTGCAATGTGTTGGATACATATGTGTCGCAGTGACAGGTAGCGATGAGGATAACAAATTAAAATTGTATATTGTGCGATCGAACCAAAACCCAATTCTAGGAAGAGAATGGATACAGAAAATTAAATTAAATTGGCAAAATATTTTTGGAGCAGAGGGCTACGGTTCAGTAAACGAAATTTGTTCAAGGAAGGCTATATTTAGTACAGAGTGCCTAATAAGGAAATAAATACCCAAAAATATTTTCCAAGTCAATGGGTAAGATTGACAAAATACAAGTGCGGTTGTATTTGAAACCCGAAGCTACACCTAAGTTCGTAAAAGCGAGACGTGTGCCGTTTTCTGTGATGGATGCTGTATAGAAACAACTCAAACAACATGTTGATCAGGGGCTGTTCGAAAAGGTTGATAAGAGCGAATGGGCGACACCTATAGTGGTGGTGCCGAAAAGGGATGGAGATTGTGCGGTGATTATAAAGTCACTTTAAACAGGGTTTTGGTGGTCGATGAACATCCTTTGCCGACCATTAAGGAATTATTTAGCAAGATGGCTGGTGGGGAGAAGTTTTCCAAGATCGATTTGACCAAGGCTTACTTACAGTTGGAGGTCCACCCCGATGATCGTCATTTATTAACATTAAGCACGCACAAGGGACTTTATCAGCCTACGAGACTAATGTACGGAGTGTCCAGTGATCCAGCAAAATTTTAGCGAATAATGGAGCAAATTCTCGGTGACATTGAGGGCGTCACGGTATTCATTGATGACATCAAGATTACAGCACCCAATGATGAAATACATATTCAACGCATAAATGAAGTATTGGGTCGTCTTGAAAAATACAATATGAGGGTGAACATCGAAAAATCTGAATTTATGAAGGATAATATAGAATACTGCGGGTACGTTATAAGTAAAAAGGGCATACAGCGGATGCAAAGTAAGGTGGATGCAATAAGAAACATGAAGCTACCTAATAATGTAGACGATGTACGTGTGTTCTTGGGCCTGATAAATTACTACGGAAGATTCATTCGGAATTTGAGCGATATCGTCTACCCTCTCAATAAACTTCTTTGTAAAGATGCTACATTTGTTTTCGATGAACGGTGTGAAAGGGCTTTTCAGGAAGTCAAACGGCAGATGCAGTCAGACACTGTTTTGTCGCACTATGGCCCAAAATTGAAATTTGTCTTAGCGGTGGATGCCAGTCCGACGGGTGTTGGAGCTGTATTAAGTCAAATTGACAAGAATGGTGTGGAAAGACCCATTCATTTCGCTTCACAAACATTAACTGATACTCAGCAAAAATATTCGCAAGTGGACAAGGAGGCTTAATCAATAATCTATGGTGTACGTAAATTTTATGATTATTTATATGGAAATAAATTTTGTTTAATTACAGACAATCGTGCCGTGTCACAAACATTTTCACCACAAAAAGGTTTACCCATATACTCTGCTACAAGGATGCAGCACTACGCTATTTTTCTCCAGCAATTTAATTACGAAATAAAATGCAGAAGATCTAAAGAGAATGCGAACGCTGATGCATTGTCGCGATTACCAGACCGCGAAAAATATTCGCATGTGGAGGAAGTTTTTGTTATTCAGCAACAAATGATTGAAAATCTACCGGTAACTGCAGAAGAACTTAAAAAGGAAACTGAGGCTGACAAAGAAGTTACGAAATTGTTGAAATGTTTGCAGTACGGACGTAAGTGTGACTCGAAATATAGTTTTGGTGTGGAACAAACAGAATTTAGTCTTCAGAACGGTTGTATTTTTCGTGGAATACGAGTATACATCCCACAAAAACTTCGTAAAAGGATTCTAAATGAAGATCCTAAGAAGATTACTACTACACACACGTGGATGCGCCCTAAAAAGCCATTTGAGAGAGTTCATGCTGATTATGCTGGACCAATATTTGGTAAATGTCTGTTTGTTTTGGTAGATGCGTACACAAAGTGGCCTGAGGTTCATATCTGCTCGAATATGAATACTGATACTTCTATACAGAAGTATCGTGAAATTTTTTCCCAATTTGGGATTCCAAATATATTTGTTAGCGACCATGGGGGGCAATTTGACTCGAATGAGTTTCAACATTTTTTAAAACTGAATGGAATTGTTCACAAACAAGGTGCACCATACCATCCTGCAACAAACGGGCAAGCGGAACGTTATGTTCAAACAATCAAATCAAAGTTGATGGCATCCAAATGTACACCCGATACGATACATGCGGAATTGTCAAAGACTCTGATGGCATACAGACGGGCTATACACTCAACAACAGGGAAATCACCAGCAATTTTAATGTTTGGCAGACAAATTCAGTCGCGTTGAGATTTGTTGATTCCTAACGATGTGAATCAGGAGGCAGACGATAATTACGCGCTGTCCCATGAAAGAAATTTTTTGAGGGAGAGAGAGTTGCAGTGCGAGACTACTTATCAAAGGTGACGTGGCGATATGGAAATGTAGAGAAAATATGCGGCGAACTTCATTATGATGTCACATTAGACGACGGTCGTATTTGGCGAAGACATGTAGATAAAATACGAAAATCAGCGGTAAATGAATGCGTGAATACGAACGTGGAATATTCAAGACCGGTACCAACTATAACAAACAACACATCTGCTGGAAGTTTACCTTTATCACTGATCCAACAAACTCGATTGTAACCAACCATTCCGAATGTTCCTGGAAATCAAATACACTCAGACAACCAAGCAGACTCAAATCCAACTGATAAAAATGTTCATGTTCCCGACGAAACTCCGAGAACAGGAAATACCACGTCAACTCCTGACGAGCTACACCGATCAACAAGGCAACGAAAAGTACCTCAACGTTTAGCAGATTCCTACCTTGAATTTGATTAAATTAAGGGGGGGAGAAATGTCATAATGTAAACGTAGTATCATTGTATTTATTCGTCGATTATTCCTATTATATATTCGATATCGATTACATGCATATGGATTATTCATATTCATCACTAATAGGTGAATATCACCACTAACACTAAGAAATAAATTACTCTAATAATATTCTTCAACAAGAACGGTTGTTTTAGTTACAACAATTAGAAATAAAATTTCCTAATAAAGAATAATAAATTAAATTATCTTCCGAAATGAAGAAAGAAGAATGCAAAGATGTGAAAGGCAAAATAATTATGTTTATGGAATAAACCAGAAGAGCGAAATTCCAATTGGATTGCAGTGCAAAAGCAAACAAAATTTTGAAAAACGGGGAAGGAAATGTAACTATATGTAATAATGTGAAATTTGTCTTGTAATTAGATATGTACATTTATGTATGTATGTTTAGAACAATTGTGTGTAAAAGCCTAAGGAAACATTATGGACGACTAACGCTACTAAAGCAGTAGGACAATGAAATTGGACAGTGCCTGTGATCTCGATTTGGAAATGGTTGTAAAGAACGTACTGGCGTGGCTGGCAAGACCATAGAAGTTGTAAGAAGATATTCCGTTTATGGATGGAAGTATAATATATATGTCAACAAATATAATGTAAATCCTTAAATATAATAATAAAACATATTTTTCGATTAATCAAAACATCATTTTATTTATTTATATTCGTACAACAGTAGGAAATTATTTCGTTATTTATAACATTGTACTACACTGGCTTTTCATGTCTCACAAACATCGCCACCGCAACAACACAAAATAAATAATTTATGTATAACATTAGCACAATGATCTCCAACAAAATTTCCTTTCTGACATTTATATTAACTATTTTCTAAGTCGGCATTATTCCAATTAATTGTTTATTGATTCGAATTTTATCTTTTGTTTGTTTTCAAGAATTTTAGCAAAAAGAAAAAATTCACATACATGCATATAAAAGTGACACTGACACAAACACTTCCAAATTGCTTTGTAAAAAAGCGTTCCATTTTTCAACTCGAAATAACATTTTGCGAAATTTTTTCGTGCCGAAAAAACAGTACCCACCTTTAGTTGTTAAGTTTGAATCATACGAGGCAACATTTTCAAACCAAGTGTCAAAGTTTGTTGGAGTGAGGCAGGCGGATAGGGCTCACTGTCTCTGTCAAATAATGTTGAGAGGAAATGGTGGGAAATGTTCTAACGTATAACAAAATATCTAAAAAACAAGAAAAATAAATTTTAAAAAATAAAAATTTCCAAACCAAAAAAATTGCAGAAATGTAAGAAAGGGTCCTTTCGTTACATCTTATGTCCTAACAAGAAGTTCGAAATGGACTTTTAATTGGAAATGTTAATTAAAAACGATTTTAAATCAAAAGGTACCCGAAAAGTACCGTATCTTTCTAAACGACACGAAAAAAGAAGGTTGAAATACCCCAATGAACAGTGTAATTCATTGTGTTATTTATTTTAAGTTTTTAATTATCACACTGATACTTGAATTTGATAGTTTATTATTGAAAATGAATAAAATAAACTAAAAGTAAAATAAAGAATTTTTTGACGAGTTTTCTTACTTTGAAAATGTTTGATAGGGGTCTCTATTTCATTGCACACCAGTTTGGTCGACTCTAGTATAGGGGAAAACCTCTTAGGTCGTCCAGTAATGAAGAAGACCACAATAGTCGACTCTAGTATAGAGTATAATATTGTCTATGTGGTGGACCGGGTCCATTTTTTGGGTTTTAAGGGCCCCATGGGTCCAAGCCCCAATTTTCGTGATTTGATAGTTTATTATTGAAAATGAATAAAATAAACTAAAAGTAAAATAAAGAATTTTTTGACGAGTTTTCTTACTTTGAAAATGTTTGATAGGGGTCTCTATTTCATTGCACACCAGTTTGGTCGACTCTAGTATAGGGGAAAACCTCTTAGGTCGTCCAGTAATGAAGAAGACCACAATAGTCGACTCTAGTATAGAGTATAATATTGTCTATGTGGTGGACCGGGTCCATTTTTTGGGTTTTAAGGGCCCCATGGGTCCAAGCCCCAATTTTCGTGATTTGGGGGTCATTTAGGGGGGTGTGCAAAATTTCAAAAAAAAAAATCGGGGTTGTGGGACGTAAAGTGCACTTTTGCCAATGTTTTGCTTCGAAGCGATACAAAAATGCTGATGTCAACAAATTTATGAGTAAGAACATATCGCACCTGTTCCACAAATGTTGTTACACAAATGTTGTTACAAATTTTCATATATTTTTACATATTTTATAATAATAATATCAATAGAAACAGTTATTGGCCTCTACTGAATTGTTTTTAATTTTGAGTTGTTACTCTTTGTTGATCAGGTGCGATATGTACATTTTATTAATATTCCTTTTGGTAAATTCTATACACTAAGTCCGAATTTACACTAGGCAAGTTTTTTCAGCAGCTTATCATCAAATTCTCTTTTGAACTTGCACGAATAACTCAAAACGTTCAGGGAGAGTTTTTTCCCCCCTTTGCAGACTGCGTCTCTCTCCTACAAAACGCCGATAATCTGCTGAACATTCAGCCAGTGTAAATCGGGATTAACGGTGCTATTCTCGACTTCATAACAATAATCATTCATGAGTTTTTACTATCACATTTCTTATCATAGTAATTTTAAATACCTATTCTGGAACAGAAAGCTATACAATTAAACATTTTTTTGGCATTGCTACCCAATGAAAAAAATACATTTCTAAAAGCTTTTGTGTACGAAGAAATCTACTGAAATTCAAACTTTTCTAATATGGCATGATTTTTTTATTATGACATAGAAAAAAATTAAAAAATCATCCCCAAAATATACACACAAAATATACAATAGAATGATATATGTACATACATATGTGGGATGAGTTGTGGTTTTCTGGGCCCAAGCTTAATTAATCCCTATCATGGATATTCCCACATTGCATAATAATTAAACAAATAGAGATGTTTCTTTAAATGATGAAAATCATAGGGCAGGCAAATCGTCTGAGATGCAAATTTCCCGCATCCAGACTTCGTCTTACCTCTCCGATAACTACACTAACAAGAAAACGCTGAAAACAGTTTTTTATACTCAAATTATTTCTTGTCATGTGCTATTGGGGTTGTGACTGCTATCATTGAAAATTATAACAAAAAGAGCTTCCATTTGAAACCCAGAATAGCAAATTGTTTTTACTATTACAAATGTTGTTACACCCAGAGAAAAAGCTTCATTCCATCAATGAAATTTTACATTGTATCAATGAAAAGTTACATTTTTTTGAACCAATGTAAGGCTTCATTGATACAATGTAAAATGTTTCATAGAAATTTGTTACATTGATGTCATGAAACATTACGTTAATGTAATGAACGAGTTTCATTAATGTAATGAATAAGTTGCATTAATGTAATGAAAACGTTTCGTTGTTGTAATGAACATGTTTCATTGGTGCAATGAACATGGTTCATCGATGCAATGAACTTGTTTCATCGATGCAATGAACATGTTTCATTGATTCATAGAACATGTTTCATTGATGCAATGAACATGTTTCATTGATTGAATTAACATGTTTCATTGATTCAATGAACATGTTTCATTGATGCAATGAACATGTCTCATTTATGAAACGTACATGTTTCATACATTTGCTCTGAAATAAAATATAAAATTAAACAAAATTCTCCGTTTTTTATTGCAATGTTTATTGTAGTACATCAGTGTTTGTTCATAACTTTAAAATCATTTCAATCTGAAAATATAATATAAAAGATAAATAAATAATTAAAATTGTGGGTTTTGAGAAATTTTAAAATAAAAAGACAACTGAAGTTGAGAAAATAAAAAATGAAACAAAAAAAATCACAATACAGTTTGTTCTTTTAAATTCGTTTTTATACCCTCACTTTAGTGTGACGAGGGTATATATCATTTGCTACGAAAAAAAGTGTAACACATCGAAGGAGTGATCTAAGACCCTAAGTATGTTCGGCGGATATTCGTTTTGGGTCATTTTAAGACGAATGAGCAATGTCCGTCCGTCTGTGTGTCTGTCTGTCTGTGTGTCAGCTGGCTGGTGCGCACGATAACTCTCGAAAGGAGTAACCGATTGACTTCAAATTTGGTACGTGGTAATATTTTTTTCTATCTCCGGCTAAGTTCGAAGATGGGCCATATTGGTCCACTCCTTCTAGTACCTCCCCCACAAAGTGTTAAAATGTTGTAAAATATTGATTCTTTAATAACTACTATACTACTTATTCGAATCTTCTGAAATTCCACACATAGCATTAGTTTATTAGTCGCTATCAACTCGAGAAAAATGGGCCAAGTTGCTACGCCCCTTTTGGTACCTCCCACACAAATGCACCATTTTGCAGCAAAAGTTATCAGCTTATAACATTAATACCAGTATATAAAAATACTTGAAATTTTCTACAGTGTAATGCTTTTATAGTGTCTATAGCCCTGTGAAAAATGGACGCTATTGCCACGCCCCTTTTTGTACCTCCCACACAAAGGTACAATTTTGCACAAAAAGTTAAGAGCTCACAACATGAGTACCAATGCACGTAAATGCCACAACATTTTGCACAGTGTAACGCTTTTGAAGTGTCTATAGCCCTGTAAAAAATGGCCGTTATCACCACGCCCCTTTTTGTACCTCCCACACAAAATGTCCAAATCATACCAAAATTTAATATCTCATAACGTTAATAAACCAGTGCAAATAAACGCTTATAATTCGGCGCAGTGCAATGTATTTAAAGTATCTACTATTCAGCGAAAAATAGATGTATTTGTTAAACCCGTTCTGGTACCTACCATACAATCTAACAGAATAATTCGTAGAATATTCAATATTACATTACTCACAAAGTGAGGGTATACCTTAGTCGGTTTACCCGACTGAAACTTTCTTACTTGTTTAACTGCATTTGTGTATCCGTAAATACAATTTAAGTAAACACTTAAACCGCATTTTTACATACTTATTAATTGAAATCCATTCACTCGCTTGTACTGAGGCCAAAGTGAAAAAGCTTAATTAATATTTTTGCTTTTGTGCATAATTTTCGAAATTTGGAATAAGCAGTCCAGGCAAACCTAAAGTCATCTGCGGATAGATTGTCATATCTAAGGCTATGTGCGAACATTTCTGCATTTTCCCCAATTTCTAAACAAATAAAAAAATTATAAATAGGAATGAATGAAAATATGTTTAGGACATAACTTGGTAGAAAGTACTTACCTAGTGTTTTTGGAGTGTTTCATCGTTGACTTCGGATATGGTTCTTAAAAATTGTTTCTTGTTGTGGCATTTGACATATATTTTCCAACTTCTGTTTTTTCGAACATGCCATTTCAAGCTTGACGTGTCGTTGTATGTACTTCCACAACATCTATAGTTGTCATTTGTTTTAAGAAAATTATATTATTTTAAGTGCTTAAATAGATTTCATTTCTTTCAAATGAAGTACCACACAAAAAACATTTCTCATTCAGTATTTGTTGACATTTTGTTTCACTTTTAATATTTTCACTTTTGAATTTTTTTAATGTCTATTATAAACTAAATCAAAGGGCTGCTGCCAGCACTCACGCAACAATTCTTCGCCACTGATTTGTTTTGACTCGCCAAACACACACAAAAATAACTGGATCTTTTTTTACGAAGAGTTTGCATAGCAAGGGGTCGGTTGTTCTTGTAAGTTTGCCATAGAGAATCTATTTTCTGGTCGCAACTGCACACCTAATGCATTTAATATTTGTTTATCTATTGATGACAGTTGTGGCACAGTGGTTCAGAATAATTAATATCGTGCACTAAAAACTGTTTAATGTTCGAAATATATTGTGAATAGAATTCAGCTTCACGACAATAATCGATTCAAAAAAAATTTAGTTTACAAATTCGTAAACATAAACAGAATGGATCATGAATACATAAAATTTGATAAAAAAAACCCTTTTGACAATTTTGAATTAATGTACACCGACTGCTGTTTGAATAATAATAGTAATTAAATAAATATGTCAGTGCGATTATAAAAGAATAAAATTATTGCCAAAATGTCATGTTAATTGATAATACATCTAATAATATGAACACCTTGAAATTATTAGTGAATCATATTATTACCAACAAACCACCTTCATTCGACGTTAATGTCACTGTGCGGTGTAGATTCATAGAATTCTCTCTCCTCTCAAACAAATGCAAGAAACTACGCCGCTCCATCGTTTTCATTGAGCTTGCACGACTCTGATTCACACATCAACATATTACATTTATTACCACACAAACACATTTGTGAAGATATAGGTATGTACATATTTGTTAGTATATTCACTGTTTAAATTCATTGCTGGAATGAAACTTTACATTTCTATCTATGAATTATTACATTAATTTAATGCATCAGTTTCATAGACCTCCGTAAAGTATTGTTGTTTAATTAACACCACTACATACTCCTAAAATGTTTATAAAGTAGATAAAATATATATATAGAACATCAATATAAAGCTAATTTCATTGTTAATATTCTTCACCGCACCACTTCATTGCAGCAATGAAACTTTTAAACTTCTATGAAATGTTACATTAATATAAAGAGACAGTTTCATAGACCTTTTTTGAGAATAAAAAACACATAAAAAATAGTAAATCTGTTTGTGTAGTATTATTTTGTTTTATTAATGTTAAAATCTTTACACCACTGATAATTTTGTTGTTAATTTTATATAAGTCTTCCTTTTTTTTATAAAATGTAAACTTCATACCATCAATGTAAACCGTTTCATTCCATCAATGACACGTCATAAATTAGAAAAACGCTTTAAAGAAACATTTCATTCCCGTAATGGCATTTTCATTGCATCAATGAACACTTTCATTGTATCAATGTAAAATAATTAATGAAACGCGTTCATTGATGCTATGAAGCATTTTTCTTTCAGTGTACTATTACAAAAATATTCTTGTCACTCGGTCGAGAATAGGGGTGTAAGGTTGTTTTTGAAATTCACTTCTTCAGAACTAGGTTAAATGTTAAATTTTGAATTTTATTTTGATATTAATATATATTTTTAAATATCTTTGTAACAGGTCCCGAGGGAATGTGTTTATGCAAATTGGAGGAATAAAAATCATCTGAGCTAAAAAGACTCGAACGAGGATGTCATTGGATTTTATGTCTAAGTAAAGTTATTGTAATGTAAATTAATTTTTGTAACTCTAATGAATAAAACATCATATTGTATTTTCGTTACTTAGCGGCTTATGGGCTGGCGACGTCATCGGGCCATACTTCTTCGAAATGAGGCAGGTCATGCAGTTCCTGTGAATGGTGATCGCTATCGTGAGATGATAACGGACGAGGTTTTATGGTTGTTCGTAACCATCCAAAGACTATTAAAATAAGTACGTCTTGTATGACAATTAAATTCATTAATCACCTTTAAATCAGAACAGCAAACACCTTTAAAAGAATTACGCCTTATACTCCGAAGAAATACTTCACATTTTTAAATCATCTACGCCTTGTGCTTACATTAAATGCATACATAAAATGACATTAGAATAAGTACATTCTGTAATTAAACCAAGCACATGATGTACTTTCCTTAAGTGTAAAATGTTTTTTATTTAATTATTTGTTTACACGTTCATAGTAATTTTTATAATTTGCTTCTTTATTAAAATATTTGATTTCGATAAACAGTTTATTCAGTATTTGCTGAAGATGATTTGTATACCCTCCACCATAGGATGGGGGGTATATTCATTTTGTCACTCCGTTTGTAACACCTCTAAATATTGATCTGAGACCCCAAAAAGTATATATACATATTCTTAATCGTCGTAAAAGTCTAAGACGATTTAGCCATGTCCGTCTGTCCGTCCGTCTGTGGTAATCACGCTACAGTCCGCAATAATAGAGCTAGGTTGATCAAATTTGGTACAAATACTTCTTATAGTTGCAGGTTGTTTGGGATTGCAAATGGGCCATATCGGTCAATGTTTTGATATAGCCCCCATATATAGCATCTAACTTGCTGTGATTCCTACTGTTCTCATGTACTATATGTTTCCTACTGTTCTCATCTACTATATGTTTTTGTTTTTCGGTGTTATTTTTTTTAGGTTTGAGTCACTTTGTGAGGTCACATGCTATCCATAGTGGAGGGTATGTAAGATTCGGCATGGCCGAACTTAACGCTTTTACTTGTTATACCTGCAATTTGCATAATAATATACTATCGGGACCTGGTACAAAGATATTTAATGGAGAGGTTTCTCAACAATAACTCTTGGGGTTTCCGAGCCCCAGATGCGAGAATTTTGCTTGTTGACGTAGCCACCGAGGTGGAAATGGGCCTCATCAGTCAAGGTGATTTTTCAATGATTTTCGAATTTTAATAATTTCAATGCGTTGTTGAATCGCGTATCGTCTCATTTTTGTACCCTACACCACACTGTGGTACAGGGTATTATAACTTTGTGCATTTGTTTGTAACATCCAAAAGGAGAAAAAAAAGACCCATCGTTTATTATACCGATCGACTTAAAATCACTTTCTGAGTTGATTTAACTATGTCCGTCTGTCTGTCTGTAGATGTATTCTTGTAATCAAAGTACAGGTCGCAATTATGGTCCGATCTCAACGAAACATTGGACATATCTTTATTTAGTCCCAAGGACGATCCCTATTGAATTTGGTTAAAATCGGTTCAGATTTACATATAGCTCCCATATATACATATGTACCTCCGATTTGGCATATATACACTGTATAAACAACATTTTTGAACCGATTTGTACAAAAATTGATAGAGAGTAGTCTCGTGATACACTTACACGCTGAAAAAAAATCGCTTCTGTAGTATATTGTCCCAAACATATTCGGCTTGAAACATATATATGTTTAGGGTAGACTCTAAGCATGTAATATTTGGTACATACAAAAATTGTGTATTTGGGAAGATGTTGTTCTAAACAAATATTTGTTTACATCCCAATGTGACTGCTATTTGTGAAACAAATATTTATTTGCATTTAAATATTCATAAAATACATAAATTGTGTCAAATTTTTCAGTAATTCAAAGTTAAATTTTTAGAAATTTTCAATGTTCGTAAAAAAAATAATTGAAATCATATAATCTTGGGTCAATATAAAGTACTTAGAGAATTGACAACTAATGATGACTTGGAATACTCAGAAATTTTAAAGATTGATTTAAAACAGAAGGTAATGCTGCATATGGTATCATAACTGGGAGGTACAATTCGAAACCAATGAAAAAATGAAACTGAAATTTGAAAAAATCAGCAAAAGTTTTGGAAATCTTTTTTAAATAAAATATATTTGGAATAATTCGTAAATAATAATTTTGTTTGTATTTAAACACATATTTTATTTGAGAAATTTAGTTTGCAAATATAATTTGTTGTAATATATTAATATATGCGTTCCAAATATATTTTATTGATTTTCAAATAAAATTTATTTGCTAAGAAATATAAAATATTTAAAAATTTGTGTTCCAAATATATTTTCTTTCGATTCAAACATATCAAAAAAGGCGATTTTGCCCCGTGTAGAGACAATACAAAATTTGGAGGAAATCGGTTCAGATTTAGATAAAGCCCCCATATATATGTTACATCCGATTTGACATGTAAGCGCTGTAGAAACTGCATTTTATATCCGATCAGTACGAAATTCGGCAGAAAGAGGTTTCTTATTACATGAAGGAATACTGCTAAATTCGGAGAAAATCGGTTCAGATTTAGATATAGCCCCCATATATATGTAACTCCCGATTTGACATGTAAGCGCTGTAGAAACTGTATTTTATATCCGATCAGTGCGAAATTCGGCAGAAAGAGGTCTCTTATTACATGAAGGAATACTGCCAAATTCGGAGAAAATCAGTTCAGATTTAGATGTTACCCCCGATTTGACATGTAAGCGCTGTAAAAACTTTATTTTATATCCGATTAGTAAGAAATTCGGCAGAAAGAGGTTTCTTATTACATGAAGGAATACTGCTAAATTCGGAGAAAATCGGTTCAGATTTAGATATAGCCCCCATATATAAGTTACCCCGATTTGACATGTAAGCGCAGTAGTGACTGTATTTTATATCCGATCAGAACGAAATTCGACAGAAAGAGGTCTGTTTACATGAATGAGTATTCAGGGAAATCGGTTCAGATTTATATATAACCTCCATATATATGTTCCTCCTGATTTGGTATCAAAGCGCTATAGAAGTTGTACTTTACTTCCGATCATTACAAAATTGTCCAGAAAGATGTTTCTTAATTTAGGAACGAATATTGCTTATTTTAGCGATTATCGGTTCAGAATTAGATATATTCAAATTATTATCGCAATGACCCTTATCGCCCGACTTTCTGCCTTTTGAAATCAATACAGTAGTTTGAAATATATGTAGAACTATATCTATATATATAAAGAAGAATGTGTGTTTGTTTGTTTGTTGGTTTGTTTGTTTGTTGGTTTGTTGGTTTGTTTGTACCGAATAGACGTCTAAACGGCTGGACCGATCTTCTTGAAATTTTCACAGAATGTACATATGTGGGGCGTGGTGAAAATAGGGTACTTGAATTTTCGATATATCAAGTGGGCGTGGCCCCGCCCACATAAAGCAAATTTTAAAATTGAGATATCTTGCACAATTTGTTAGCGAGAGTGCTGTAATTTTGTTCATATGTATCTGGTGGTGGTCTACGTGATTGGTCCAAAAATGGGCGTGATCGGACCAAGGGGCGTGGCCCCGCCCATATAAGCCAAATTTTGGAATTGAGATATCTTACACAATTTGTTAGCGAGATTGTTGTACTTTGGTGCATATGTATCTGGTGGTAGTCTACGGGATTGGTCCAAAAGTGGGCGGAATTGGACCAGTGGGCGTGGCCACGCCCACATAAGACAAATTTTTAAATTGCGATATCTTACACAATTTGTTAGCGAGAGTGCTGTAATTTGGTGCATACGTATCTGGTGGTAGTCTACGTGATTGGTCCAAAAGTAGGCGGGATCGGACCAATGGGCGTGGCCTCGCCCAAATTTTGAAATGGAGATATCTTCCACAATTTGTTAGCGAGAGTGCTGTATTTTGGTGCATATGTATCTGGTGGCAGTCTACGGGATTGGTCTAAAAGTGGGCGGAATTGGACCAATGGGCGTGGCCACGCCCACATAAGACAAATTTTTAAATTGCGATATCTTACACAATTTGTTAGCGAGAGTACTGTAATTTTGTGCATATGTATCTGGTGGCAGTCTACGGGACTGGACCAAAAGTGGGCGGAATCGGACCAATGGGCGTGGCCCCGCCCATGTAAGACAAAATTTTAAATTGAGATATCTTGCACAATTTTTTAGCAAGAGGGTTTAATTTTGTTTACATGTATCTGGTAGCAGTCCACGTGTTTTGTCTAAAAAAGGGCGCGATCGGAGCAATGGGCGTGGCCCCGTCATAAGCCAAATATTGAAATCGAGATATCTTACACAATTTGTAAAAGAGAGCGCTGAAATATTGCGTATATGTATCTGGTACAAGACTGCGTAATTGGTCCAAAAAATGGGCGGGATCGGTCCAGTGGGTGTGGCCCCGCCCATATAAGCAAAATTTTAAAATTGAGATATCGTGCACAATTTATTAGCGAGACTGCTGCAATTTTGTGTATATATATCTGGTGGCAGTCTACGTGACTGGTCCAAAATGGGCTGGATCGGACAAATGGGCGTGGACCCGCCCATATAAGGCTAATGTTGGAATTGAGATATCTTTTTTTAGCGATAGTGCTGTAATTTTGTGTATAAGTATCTGGTGACAGTCTACGTGATTGGTCCAAAAATGGGTGGGATCGGATCAATGGGCGTGGTCCCGCCCATATAGGCCAAATTTTGAAATTGAGATATATTACACAATTTGTTAGCAAGAGTGCTGACATTTTGCGTATATATATGTATCTGGTGACAGTCTACGTGATTGGTAGAAAAATGGGCGGGATCGGACCAATGGGCGTGGCCCTGTCCAAATTGAGATATCTTGCACAATTTATAAGCGAGATTGCTGTAATTTTGTGTATATTTATCTGGTGACAGGCTACGTGATGGTAAAAAAATTGGAGGGATTGGACCACATGAGCCATGTTTTGAAATTGATATATCTTGATAAATTTGTTAGAGAGATTGCTGAGTTTTTTGTATATGTATTTTGCGGCAGTCTACGTTATTAGTCCAAAAATGGACGGGATCAGAAATCTGAAATCTGGGGCAACGAAGTGGACCGGGTCCAGCTAGTATTAATATAAAATTTAAATTCGAAATTTAACGTTTATCCTAGTCCTTCCCCCTTTCGAAATCGATACAGGAGTTTGAGTGATTCAAAATTTGCAACCTTTAGTAATTTTATTATTCAATATTTCCCAACGTATTTAGTATTGCTCGAAATACGACGCTTAGGTATCCAAATCATTGTTTCTGTGATAGATTGCGAACGATATCTTCGTACTGATATTAGAGAGAGAAATATTCTATAAGTAATCTGAAACTATAAATTTGTGTGTTTAATAAAAATTTTGTATTGTCCATTATAACTGCGATATAACTTCACAATTTTAAATGCATATCTCTAAACGATTAACATTTATTTCAAAGTTGTAATGAACAAGAGAATTTAAAAAACAATCTTAATGTAATAAAATTTACCAAAAGGAATATTAATAAAATTAACATACATACTCATATCGTTAGTGCGCCGTCGAAAACTCCTATGTGTAATTTTCAGATATTTTTTTATTGAATTAGAAAGTCCTAGCGGTCATACGACTACCCACCAAAGCATTTTGCGCTATGTTCTCCGGTTCCGAAATTACCAAAAACCCCTATGTGTATCCCCCTATAGAAACGCTCCGACACGGAGCACTTTCTATCCCTTAGGCACAGGGTGTTTTGTTCAGAATCATCCCCTCTATTCGACTATGAATAGATCAAAATCAGATTTTCTTCATTACGCGAGTTATCGCGAAAACATTATTTTTACTCAAAAAAAAAACGTTACTGCTTTGATTTGTAAAGAAAATTGCGGAAATTTACAACTGTACAAAATTTCCTTTTAATGTGATCATTTGTAAGAAGCATCGAAATGTTCGCGATATTTGCAATGTTTTTATATTGCGAATTTTTCAATTCGCAATATAATTTACAAACATTTACACCGCGATAAATACAGCACGACAAGAAAATTTGTTTAGAATTATTTTGATCTTTAATGTTTATTATTCGAAATTTATACATCCCGGGAAATTTATCGCAGAAATATTTATATTATATAGAAATCATTAAAATGTATTTGGAGCGCAACTATACCATTTTTGCCACTGTATTGCAAGGAATGCAATTTATTTAAAATGGTATGTCAAAATGCAATTGCTTGACAGAAAAAGTAAAAGTTTTGCTGTAATTATTCGATTTAAATATCAAACATATAAGGAATAGCATCAACGAAACGAACATGAATTGTTAACAACTTCAAAAAACTTAAATCAAAAAAAATCACGCCAAGTATTGTATTTGCAAACCGCTTGAACGAGAAACGAATCACATATGGGCATTTCCGCGGGTCGCGAACTTACGTTCGTACGCTTTTGATGTACAAAAAATATAGAAAACAAAAATTTTCCCCGCATTTTTTTGGTGATTTAATAGCATATTGGTAGCTCTATGTTAGGTGCAAAAGATGGGATTCATCGAGTTTTAGTTTTCATAATGAGAGCAATAAACATGCGGTCACGAACGTACGCGAAATAGAAGTCAACTTTGGCTGAATCTAGTAACATGCAAAAATCTGCGAAAATGAACGGAATATTCTAAAGCTATTAATTTATTTTAAAAGAGGATTAATGTAGCTTTCTGTCGAATATTTACACAATAAATTATCTCCATTGTTTTTTTTTTTCTAATTGGCTTAGGTGCCGGTCGCGAACGTACGATTTTTCCATCTGTTTTAACCGTTAAATTAATCGTTAATCGAACTTTTTATTTTGGTCTCCTTGCATTTTTCTCTTCTTAATTGATTGTAATAGAGATATTTTGTAGAAAGAGTGCAAGCATAACATACGCTTTTATATGTAAAATAATTAAATATAAAAAAGTCTGTAAAAGTAGCTTAAAATGGAAAAAATACAATTTTTCAGTTTTTAGGCAAATTTTCTCATGAAAACAACTGAGATATGCTATGAAACCATTATATTTAAAAAATTTGGACATTTTGTATTCATTTTTTATAATTATTCACAATAAAATACGATTATTACCAACATTTTATTTTTCGGCCCTGATTGACCATTCGGCGGAAATGCCCATATGGTTGCGTACAAATGTTTATACATCTCGTCGATTTATATGCGTGTCACGGGGGAAAATCGTAATTTTTAATATATTTGAATTGAAAGAAAATATACTTGGAAACGATTTTTTTAAATATTATATATTCGTTAACAAATAAATTTTATTTGAAAATCAAGAAATTTAGTTTGGAACGCATATACTAATATATTAGAACATAATTTATTTGCAAACTGACTTTCACAAATAAAATATGTGTTTACACACAAAGAAAGTTATAGTTTAAGAAGTTTTCCAAATATATTTTATTTAAAAAAGATTTTTAAAATTTTGCTGACTTATTCGAATTTTTGTTAGTTTTTCCTAGTTTTCGTGTTAAACTATATAGCTAAAAATGTCTTTTAATTTATTAATATTCCAATTTATCACTTTTTGTCAATCCATCAATTTATATTTACGAAAGATTATACGATTTAAGTTTTAATTAAATTTTACAAACATATAAAATTTATAAAAAAAAATGCTCTCTGAGCAACTGAAAAACAGAATAAAATCTGAAAAAAGTTAAGGCATTAATAAATTGCCAAAATACAAATTAATCTTTGTTTCGCAAATACTAGTTCCAAATAAACAAATATTAGAATGGGAACATATTTTTGTTCAGAACAATATCCTGACAAATATATAATATATTTGTGTATCAAATATTATATATTTAGAATGTACCCTAAACATATGTATATTTCAAGCCGAATATGTTTGGGACAATATACTACAGAAGCCATTTTTTTCAGCGAGTATGTTTGATGTTGCGTCAAAAGTAGAGTTGTGTAGTTCGTGAACGAACTAGTTCAATTGAACGGGTCACTATACTGAACTGAACGAACTAGTTCACACAACTCGTTCATTTCAGCTCAGTAGTTCACTATGTTTTTTTTCTTCAACCATATCATTTCGTTCTCTCTTATTTCGTTCTCTCTTCTCAGCTGTTATGGGTTTTTTTTCCATTTTTATGTCATCATGAATGTATGATTCTACCTATACAAACGCCTTTTCATAAGTTTTTTCAACTCATTCTATTCATATTCCAATCAGATTCCTTTAATAGCGGCTGATTTGAACTGGTGATCAACTGAACGAAATGAACTGTTTAAGTAAAATGTACTGGTGAGGTAAAGAGCTGGTGTGCTAAAGTGAGCTGTTGAACTAAATGAACGAACTAGTTCACTCAATTGAACTGAACTAAAAAGAGCGATCACTTAAAAGAACTATAGTGCCCAACTCTAGTCAACAGAACAGAAAATTCTACAATTGCCGTTTCTGTGGGTGAACCCAATTGGCCAACATTGAAAGTATGCAATCACTGACTGTCGTACGGTCTTGGAGGACATCAAATACGAGTATAATCAATTCGGGCAAAAATAGTTGAAGATGGTTAATGCCAGTTAACGGTAAGTATTGTTTTTAGAACCTTCTATCGCTATTTATTGTTACTAATTTATTTTTCATTAATATTTTAAGATCACACATACATAAAAATTTTTAAGTTCGGAACAGTTAGCAATACATGGACTGAAAAACTTCAGGGTGGAATCCTGATTGATAAACTCTTCTTAAATCACAGGAAAATCTAAAATTTGTATTTCTTTTATTAAAATAAAAAATAGTACTTAAGAACAAACATTTCGTCTGGAACAACTGATTTTATTAGCTGAAATAGCAGAAAAAGACGTACGCTAGAATGACAAAAATAGTTTGTTCTTACAGCAGCATTTTTCTGTTAAATAATAGCAAACATGTTTGCTAAAACAACTGTTTCAGTTTGCTAAAGCATCCGGCAAATTTGTGAACTAAAATAAAAACCATGATATTACTAAAATAACAGTCGAAATCTGCTTTCCTTTTTTGAGCAGACAAAGACTGTTGAAACAACAAACACTTTTGCTAGTGACACTTACAAAATTCTTTGAGTGTATCATTCACAAAGAAGTTGGCCTCATCGATCGCTCATCATAAGCCCTCGGAACTACATCTGAGCAGAACCCCCATTTTTATCCCCTCACCATAGTGGGAGGAGCTTATGTATCATTTGCAACGAGCCAAAAGTGTAACACATCGAAGGAGCGACCTAAGACTCCAAGTATGTTTGGCGGAAATTCGATTTGGGTCATTTTAAGTCATTTGTGTGTTTGTCTGCTGGCTGGTGCGCACGATAACTCTCGAAAGGAATAACCGATTGACTTCAAATTTGGTATGCGGTAATATTTTGGTACATCTCCGGCTAAGTTCGAAGATGGGCATATTGGTCCACTCCTTCTAGCACGTCCCCCCACAAAGGGTTAACATTTAATGAAATATTAATTATTTAATAACTTATATAATCCTTAGTCCATTCTTCTGACCATGTTAGCTTATTAGTTGCTCAAGAAAAATTGGTGAAGTTACCACGCCCCTTTTGGTACCACCCACACAGGGCAATATCGCCTTTTTTGATATGTTTGAATCGAAAGGAAATATATTTATTACACAAATTTTTATACCCTACACCACACTGTGGTACAGAGTATTATAACTTTGTGCATTTGTTTGTAACACCCAAAAGGAGAAGAAATAGACCCATCGTTTATTATACCGATCGACTTAGAATCACTTTCTGAGTTGATTTAGCTATGTCCGTCTGTCTGTCTGTCCGTCTGTCTGTCTGTGCATGTATTCTTGTAATCAAAGTACAGGTCGCAATTATGGTCCGATCTGGACGAAACCTTACACATATCTTTTTGTTGGCCCAAGGACGATCCCTATTGAATTTGGTTAAAATCGGTTCAGATTTAGATATAGCCCCCATATATATGTTAGCCCCGATTTGACATGTAAGCGCTGTAAAAACTTTATTTTATATCCGATCAGTATGATATTCGGCAGGAAGAGGTTTCTTATTATATGAATGAACACTGTTAAATTTGGAAGAAATCGGTTCAGATTTAGATATAGCCCCCATATATATGTTACCCCCGATTTGACATGTAAGCGCTGTAAAAACTGTATTTTATATCCGATCAGTCCGAAATTCGGCAGAAAGAGGTTTCTTATTACATGAAGGAATACTGCCAAATTCGGGGAAAATCGGTTCGGATTTAGATATAGCCCCCATATATATGTTACCCCCGATTTCACATGTAAGCGCTGTAAAAACTGTATTTTATATCCGATCAGTATGAAATTCGTCAGAAAGAGCTTTCCTATTATATGAATTAACACTTTTAAATTTGGAAGAAATCGGTTCAGATTTAAATATAGCCCCCATATATACGTTACCCCCGATTTGACATGTGAGCGCTGTAAAAATGTTATTTTATATCCGATCAGTGCGAAAGTCGGCAAAAAGAGGTTTCTTTCCACATGAAGGAATACTGCCAAATTCGGAGAAAATCGGTTCAGATTTAGATATAGCTCCCGTATATATGTTACACCCGATTTGGCACGTAAGCGCTGTAGAGACTGTATTTTATATCCCATCAGTACGAAATTCGACAGAAGGAGGTCTTTTTACATGAATGAGTATTCAGGGAAGATCGGTTCAGATTTATATTAAAGCTCCATATATATGTTCCTCCTGATTTGGTATCAAACCGCTATAGTAGTTGTATTTTACTTCCGATCATTAAAATTTTCCAGATAGATGGTTCTCAATTTAGGAACGAATATTGTTTAATTTAGCGATTATCGTTTCAGTATTACCAATTATTCCAAATTATTATGGCAATGACCCTTATCGCATTGTTAGGGAGGTGTAGGGTATTATATAGTCGGCCCCGCCCGACTTTCTGCCTTTCCTTACTGGTTAAATATTATAAAAGGTCCGCCAAATAACTTTGTTATACCCTACACCACACTGTGATACAGGGTATTATGACTTTGTGCATTTGTTTGTAACACCTAAAAGGAGAAGAGATAGACCCATTGTTTATTATTCCGATCGACTCAGAATCACTTTCTGAGTCGATTTAGCCATGTCCGTCTGTCTGTCTGTCCGTCTGTCCATGTATTCTTGTAATCAAAGTGCAGGTCGTATTTATGGTCCGATTGTGATGAAATTTAGCATAGTGCTCTTTTTTGGCCCAAGGACGATCCCTATTGAAATTGGTTAAAATCGGTTCAGATTTGGATATAGTCCCCATATATATGTTTCACCCGATTTGACATGCAAGCGCCGTAGAAACCACATTTTACATCCGATCTTTATGAAATTCGGCAGAGAGAGTTCTCTTATTACATGAATAAACACTGCCAAATTCGGAGAAAATCGGTTCCGATTTAGATATAGCCCCCATATATATGTTTCACCCGATTTAACATTTAAGCGCTGTAGAAATCGTGTTTTATATCCGATCCGTACGAAATTTAACAGAGAGAGTTTTCTTATTACATGTATGAACACTGCCAAATTCTTATCGCAACGCCCATTTTCGCATTGGTGGGTAGGTGTAGGGTATTATATAGTCGGCCCCGCCCGACTTTCTGTCTTTCCTTACTGGTTTTTTTTTAAAATGCTATAAAAAAAACTACTGAATATTTTCTCAAATTTCTTTTTTTATTTGAAAGTACAATCCTTCCGGTTAATAATGGAAAATAATTTCATTCAAAAGGCTGCCTCGGCTGGCCATGCAGTAGCCTACACGACCGGTCCAATTTTTAAGCACATTATCGATTGTGTGCAGCTGTATTTCACCAATGGCTTCACGAATATTGTCCTTTAAAGCGTCAATTGTCTCTGACTTGTCGGCGTAACACTTATCATTGAGGGCACCCCACAAATAATAGTCCAACGGTGTCAAATCGCAGCTCCGAGGTGGCCAAACGACATCAGCCCTGCGGCTGATAATGCGATCTTCAAAAACAGGGCGCAAAACATCGAGTGTAGCTGCGGCTGTGTGGCACGTCCTGTTGAAACCAAATGTTGCCCATATCCTCCTCTTCAATTTTTGTGAACAAAAATTCGTTCAACATGGCCCGATAACGATCGCCATTGACTGTAACGGCCACTCCTTGCTCATTTTCGAAGAAAAATGGCCCAATTATGCCTCTGGACCAAAATCCGCACCAAACAGTGACTCGTTGTGGGTGTATCGGCTTTTCAATGTATGCGTGCGGGTTTTCTGTGCCCAAAATGCGACAATTTTGCTTGTTTACATACCCGCCAAGATCAAAATGAAAAAATCAAAATCAAAGGAAAATCAAAAATTAAAAAAAATATTGAAAATCAAAATTTTCAAAGTAATGTCGCAATATTTCCCAGCGTTGTTCAAGCGTATACACAACCATATTCGTTCAGCGGAAGGATAAAACTAATTATCTGTCAAATCAGACATGAGCTAAGTTTTATCATTCACGAAATAAGCACTAGTTGAAAAAAAAAACGTTAGATGGCGGACCCTTTATATTTCTCAGCAAATAAATTTTATTTGAAAATCAATAATATATTTTTGGAACGCATATATTAATATATGTATTACAA
Source organism: Eudasyphora cyanicolor (assembly GCA_963930755.1). Taxonomy (NCBI): domain Eukaryota; kingdom Metazoa; phylum Arthropoda; class Insecta; order Diptera; family Muscidae; genus Eudasyphora; species Eudasyphora cyanicolor. The sequence goes on along the minus strand of OZ005736.1, from coordinate 166,339,153 downwards.
CAAAATATATTTGCAAACTAAATTTCTCAAATAAAAAATGTGTTTAAATACAAATAAAATTATTGTTTAGGAATTTATCCAAATATATTTTTTTTAAAAAAGATCTTCAAGACTTTTGCTGTCTTTTTAGAATTTCAGTTTTAATTGTTCCTTAGTTTCGAATTGTACCTCCCAGTTACAATACCATATGCAGCATTCTGTTTAAATCAATGATTTCAAATTTCTGCGTCATCATTTCTTGTCAATCCTCCAAGTTATTTGTTTTGATTCAAGATTATGCTATTTCAATTATTATTATTTATTATTTTTACGAAAATTAAAAATGTCTAAAAAGATAACTTAGAATTAGTAAAGAAATTTAACAAAATTAACGTATTTTCTGTATTCTTAAGTGCAAATAAATATTTGTTTCGGAAATAATAGTCCCAAATAAAAACATATTGGGATCTAAACAAAGATTTGTTCCAGATTTTTCCCAAATATATTCTTTTTGTGTGTGTACCCAATATTATATGTTTAGAGTGTACCCTAAACATATATATGTTTCAAGCCGAATATGTTTGCGACAATATACTACAGAAGCGATTTTTTTCAGCGTGCAATTTTGCTCCAAAAGTTAACTGCTTATAACATTAATATCAGTGCACACAAATACTTGCACTTTTGTACAATTAAATGCTTTTATAGTACCTAGAGAGAAATGTGGGCGTTATTGCAATCCCCTTTTTGTACCAAAAGTTAACAGCTTATAACTTGAATACCAGTTCATACAAATACTTGCAATTATGAACAATAAAATGTTTTTATATAGTACCTAGAGTCCAGAGAAAAGTGGGTGTAATTGGTACGACCCTTTTGGTACTTCCCACACAAATGGACCATTTAGCAAAAAAAATTCACACCCTATAACTTTAATACCAGTGCATACAAATACTTGAAATTTTATGCAGTGTAATGCTTTTATAGCAGAGAAAAGTGTGGGCGTTATTGGTACGCCCTTTTTGGTACCTACCACATAAATGGACTTTTTAGCACCAAAAGTTAACAGCTTCTAACTGCTTATAAGTTAAATGCAATTTAAATTAATAATAATTTAATTAAAATAAACAAATTTACGTATATTTTTTGGGACTGAAGGTGAGGGGATTCTTAAGTCGGTTTACCCCACTGAACTATCATATACAAATTATCGCGAATTAAAAAAATCAACATTTGTTTGCTCTTCTGAAAATTGGCTTTTTAATACATATAGCCATCGATATACATACAGTGGCCATTGGTAAACTGTTTGATTATATATTCATGGATATGTACATAATAGATTTATATTTGGTATATTATTTACATATGTATGTAGATGCAGGATACATTTTATTTACTGATTTACACAGCGTCCACATTCAGTTGGTTCCACAATAGCACCTTCCGGGGCATTTTCGCCAAACGGCTCCTTAGGATTCACCGAAAGGTAATAGTTTCCAGTCAAATTTGAAGGCGTAGCATAACCCATCGGATACTCGGGTCCCTCACATCGACCACTTTTCAAACTCCTCAATGAGCTACAACGTTTCGCTAGAAAATTTCTCTCATTTCCTGGATAAACACTCTCAATGTAGTATTGATAGGCGCGACTATGGGAGCAACCAAATTGTGTACAGCCCGGTTTAACAGGAACCGCGCCACCTGGATAGAAGTCGACATCGCCAAGAGATTCAGCCTTTCCCAGCACTCCAGTATTCGTGTGAATTATATCCACAAAGGCGGCATCCCCACGTGATATTTCTGACAGTCTCTGACCTTCATTGAAACATGGATTGGCCGGATCTAAGCCAGTGATGCGAGGAAGGAGTTTACCAGTCAACTGTGTGAATTCACGTCCGGCACTGCCAACAATGTGAGCACCTAAACTATGACCAATCAAGTGAATATTTTCGACCGGTACTTTTTCGATCAACCTGACAAGACCATGTGCCATAAATTCCCCTATTTCATCTGTGTTTATAGCTGACCAAGAGTATAGAGTTTGGATAAAATTCGAGGTGTTAACATACTTAAGAAATTGCATAAATATTATTTTGGGTGATGAATCGGTATATTTACAAACTTACCAGAAAGTTGTAACCCCCTCTGCAATTATAAGCTTTGGCCATAGCTTGTATATGATCAGTTTCATTTATTTTAGTCGTCCAACCGGAAACAAAAACTACCACCTTTTTCGTGACATCAAATTCCGCGAGATCAGCTAATTTTTCCGCTTGAAGTAGGGGAATGCTTGTATTTTTACAGGGGGTTCTCAATTGGAAATACATATCTTCGGGGTTGGGTGTAATACGTGGATTCACTCTACCTGAAGCCACATAAGCTGAGCCTGAAAGGATTTATGTACAAACATTCATTAGATGTCTTTTAAGTTTTTAAAGTCAAATTAAAAAATGGTAAACAGAAACTAATCCTATGTTCATAATATGGTTATAAGCAACAAAGAGTTTAAACATTTCTTGCTCAATAATCCTGCTGATGATGGCCCCTGACAAGGGCCGAAAGTGCTCCAAGACGCCATCGCTTTTGCACCTCAAAACCATCAACTAACTCATCTTATATAATCTCACACTATATACTAATAGTTGATCTTGACACTTCCAACTCATACAACCTCACTTTTTACACCTTCCAGAACATATGTAATCTATCCTTCCCCATACTGACGTGACTCCGGACAGACTACATAGCCGACAATATCGGGTTGCAGTAATCCAATAATGTGTAATGTCTCATAATTATTTTTGTAGGTCTCTCAATAATGCCGAATGATCTGAAATCAACTATTAATCCAAGTACAGGTTCAGTAAAGGTTTTGGACTCATTTTCCCTGGCAGGGCGTGGTGTTTTGATGACATCATGGATCACAATCTGCACCAAGGAAAATGCAGTCTACACTCTGTGACAACGTAAACTAATCAAACATTATCAAAACGATATATTAGCATACTAATTGAGGCTAAAGAATGGGTTTTAGCTACCTCGCTAACCAAAGAAACGTAATAATACCAGACCACAGCGTAGAGATGTGTGGAATTCTGTACTGATGGATCCAAACATAAATTAGGATGGGGTCTTTTCGAAAAACTTCGAGGCTAAACCTCGTAGCCTGCCTGATCATTGTAGTATAGGGTGATCCATTTCGAGGTTCCCTACTTTTTTTTTTGAAGATTATGTCTATCAAATGTTGGCCGCGGCTACGTATCAGATGGTCCATCCGTTTAGTCCAACTTTCGATGACTCGATTATGTTGACCATAAGTTGAGCGAAGTGCACGAAACACATTCCTCACAGAACGTGAATTTTCGTAATAAAGTTGAACGATTTGTAAACGTTGTTTAGGCGTAAGTCGTTCCATGATGAAATGCCAAACAATACTTAACAAAAATAACACGACAGCATGACACGACTCACACGTGATCGTAAGACCCGATTATGTTGACCATAAGTTGAGCGAAGTGCACGAAACACATTCATCACAGTACGTGAATTTTCGTAATAAAGTTGAACGATTTGTAAACGTTGTTCAGGCGTAAGTCTTTCCATGATGAAATGCCAAACAATACTTAACAAAAATAACATGACAGCATTACACGACTCACACGTGATCTGTCAAAAAAAAGGCCATTGAAAAAAGTATCTTCTCCGTTACACAGAATACCTTAAATAATGAATGAAGAACAGCCCTCAACTGCCGTAGATGGCATATGTGGGCATGTCTTGAGAGATAGAACCCTTATGGATTAAGGTATAGTTACCTTAGGACTATAATTCATCAGACGCATCTGTTCAATCAACAGGACAAATGCACCGAAACCGCCATGCACCATCTAGCCAGCTCTCTCTCTCATAGCCGCTATAGCTATGGGGGTTGATAACAGTATACGCAGGTTCATTCATAACTAGACCTCGGATTTTTTTTTTTAATTTTTCATCCGATTGGAACCAAACTTAGCATTGATACGTTTTATCATTCAAATATCACCAAATTTCAGCAAACCGGGTCTGTAGGAGATGTGAAAACACCTGTACATGCTCGCCCAGTTCGTTTGGTGCGGCTCATGGGCTGGCGACGTCATCGGGCCATACTCCTTCGAAATGAGGCCGGTCTGACAGTTACTGTGAATGGTGTTCGCTATTGTGAGATGATAACGAACTTTTTATGGCCCGAATTGGAAGATATGGATGTGGACAATATGGGGTTTCAACAGGACGGTACAACTTGCTACACAGCTAACGAAACAATGGCTCTTTTGCGCAACAAATTCAATGGCCGTGTTATCTCACGTCTTGGCGATGTCTATTGGGCGCCAAGATCATCATTTGACACCGTTGGACTTCTTTCTTTGGGGTTATTCGAAGGAAATGTGTACGTCGATTAAGCCAGCAACAATTCAAGAGCTAAAGGATGAGATAATTCGGCACATTAACGGCATAGGACCTCAATTATGCCTCAGCGCCATCGAAAATTTGGACCATCGGATGGAGGTGTGCCGCCGAGGTCGCGGCGGCCATTTGGCCGATATTTTGTTTCATACATAATTGAACCATACTAATATTATCATAATAAAAAGAAATGACAATAAATTCCTAAATAATTTGTGTTTTACTCAAAATCAACATCGGCCCTTAAAATTTAACCACCCTTTATTTGTCAGCAGTGGAATGCCACAAAGGGTTTTTCTGTCTCCTATGTAATGGAATCTCTCCATGGGCAATATTCTGCTTTCTCTGGAGACGATGAGTGTTAAGGTTATTGCTTATGCGGATGTCGTGACAATAGCTGTCAGAGGGAAGTTTCTGATTGGTTTCGATAATAATATTGGTTTGAACTCGACATAGACGGAAATAGCTCTTTTCAGTACCAACTGTTGCACCTGTCTCCTTGGCGGTGTTGAAATTCTCTTCTCTGAAAACGCAAAATACTTAAGATATGACGTCATTGTAACATGCATAAACTTCGCACATCTAACAATCTGCAAATTATCTCACAATGACTTTGCTGCCAACGTTGCAGGACAAAAAATTGTATGATTCATGAACTTCTATACAGACGTTTCCAAACGCAACAACTAAGTATCAATATTGTCTCTGATAGTCAGGCAGCCATAATGGCCTTGGAAACCGTATTTCTGAATTCAAAAATTGCCCTCGACTGCCGCAGGTCGCTTAACAGATGGCGCAACACTTCAATATTCACGTGAACTGCAAAGCTGAACTTGTAAGACTGCGAATTACCCTACAGGCTCCAGGGGAACTGGAATATGTGGGCATGACTTACCGGCCTTCAAACTCTTCTTAAGAGATACTTCCTTACAGCAATAAATGACAGATGGTCGCCAGTCAGAAACTGCATACTAGGAGCTAGGTTTTTACCCTATAATTTTCCTTACGTCCCTGTGGTAGTACAAGGGAATAGTCTAAGTGAGCCTATAATACATAGCTGCCACTCTTTACTTAAACTAACGAACAAAATTGTTCAGCTTTAATTTCAATGTGGAAAGGAATCTTCGTTGCCACAGGAACTAATAACTTATTTTCTGAAATAGGAACATGATACCGGCCTTTAGTTTTAGAACGAACTATTTAAGAACAATACTCATGTTATTTGTAGCACATACAGTACATATTTAATTTAATAACTTTATTTTTAAGTCAGATTTAAAAAAAAATGGCTCCTTTCTACACCTTTAATGAAAATCGATGATTTGACATAATCCGAAAAAATACAAGCAGTTTAAGGACTTTAAACAAGTAGTATTTACTTACATGCTTCATCGAGAAGCGTTGCAACCACATTCTCTGGTATACCGAACAAAACTTGTATTGATGTATAAATGAGATCTCGTACTGTGGGCAAATTCCCCAGAACCTCTGAGCCAATTCCAACGATAGCATCTCCAGCAGACTCCAATATGTCTCCTCTTGTTATATCCGATCCACCTAAATCAAATCCCGATCCTCGAGCAAAAATGCCCAGCAAAACTATTGCAGCGGTAAAGTACTTCTTTGGAAAACCAAGCTTCATCTTCCTATACGTAATAATACTGGTTTTGCAATGCTATCGTATGGTTCCTTATATAGCAAAAAATGCAGCAGCGAATAACGACGATAAAATGTTGCTTTTATTTTATTATTTATCATTGTGAAAAGGTGTATTAAGAATAATTGTTTTCTAAGTCTACATTGTCGTAACAAATGTAGATACGATGGCGTAGATAAAATGCAGTCCTATACTTCACTCATACAGAGAAAGTTTGTGTGATCGCATGTACAGAATGTCAATAAAGTGTTTTGACACTACATTTTTCAATGATATATGTAATCAATGAGATTGGTGCGATCCACTTACAAGATGAATGTGACAAGTTTTTATTAACACTAATTTTTCTGATAGTTTTTATTTTTATTACTATTTTTACCATTTGTAGGTAACAATTTTTAATCAGATGATAGATTTTTCGCTGTCATACAACTTTATTGACCGACTGTAGCAGAAATGCTTGCAACACACACATATTTGCAATTCAAGGTTCTGATTAGGCATTGTACATTTAAAACTTCAGCTATTACTAATCTATTTCGGCAAGCACTTTTTCTCACTCAGTATGGCTAATTCTTTGAAATGTATTTCTTTACATCTTATCCGTCTACACTCACGTTAAGATTTTCTTATGAAGACATATTTTACCGAATTCATGAGAGGATCTGCAAGGCGGTTGAAGTCCAATCCCGCCAATCATCAAAACCCTCGAGCTACCTTCGTTTACTCCAAGAGCTCGGCTGTATACAAACACAGAGTTCCAAAGTTTAGGGAAGAAAGCAAAGAAATCTGAAAGGTCTATTAGAGTGTAAAAACTGGAGAGGTATAACTCTGCTAAACCTGGTCAATAAAATAATATGTCATATTATAAAATGGCGCTTTGCTGGTTCTAGAGCCCGGAGATCATGTATCGTCCAGAGTGTAAAAACTGGAGAGGTATAACTCTGCTAAACCTGGTCAATAAAATAATAGGCATGTTTTCGTTACAAGCTATCGATTTTAGTTTAGCACTTTGCAACGAAAACAACTGACTTCCACTAACTGGCACAAAAGCAATAAGTGTCGAATTTTCACTATCAGGTAGCAATAGTGTCACGAGTTGCGAAGAAAGAACAGTGCGAAACAGACAAAAAAATTCGTGAAAAGTATTTATAAAACATGTATTTACTATTCTATGTTCAATTGTTTACACTCTTTTTGCAAATATTAAAATAATTTCCCAGTTTTGTTCTTTTTCTTCCCGTTAATTCACAATAATTGATAACAATCTCTCCAAAAATGGGATGCCATATTGCTAAATATAGGGTGCCCAATCTGGCAACATAATAATCGATTAAGACAGGAACACAAGCACCAAACTCCATCGGGAACTAATAGTGCTTAAAAGTGCTTAGCTCCCCATACAAATTAAGCACTTATGGTGTAACGAAAACACGCCTAATATGTCATATTATAAAATGGCGCTTTGCTGGTTCCAGAGCCCGGAGATCATGTATCGTCCACGTTAACACTCTAAGGATTTTAATCCTTAGAGTGTTAATGGCGTTGTTCCCTTTTGACTACACTGATGATATTTGCTTCATGGCGCACAGATTATGCAATGTAGGGGGTTTGTTAAAGGTTATGCCTGCACTTGCAGCCACTCTTTACATTTATCATTCAGTTGTGAACTCTTGAGGTGATCGGTTGTGTGTTTTGCTTCAGCGGATAAAAATAATTTCGGTTGTGAAATACGCAAATAACTTTTAGAATGTTTTCATATTGAATTATACCTTTATTGCCCTTTCGGGAATTCCGATTATTAATTAATTGAGTGATAAAAGTATCTTGTTGATATCTTGTAGCGGGCCCCTTGCGGTATTTTTCACGCAGAGTGGTTGCAGCGGGTGTGACTAGATGCCTAATCGTAGAAAGAGGGACGAGGCTTTAGGTGAGGAGGCCTCCACCACCTCTCTTCTCAAAAGGTTAAGTCTCCACCGTCTTCAGACAGTGAGGTTGCTGATGTAAGAGCTGGCAGGCCCTCGTCACTCTGGTTTGGATAACGCGAGTGCGGACAGCTTGATTACTAAAATGAATAATGGTCACCGGTAGGGTCATGTCGACTCTCATTGAAGTTTTTAATGTCGAGGGAACACTTGTGAAAGATATGGTGGGGCTGTCTGGGAAATATGAGACTATGATGATATCGCTAATAGCGGAGAACGAGAAATTGAAGGGGAGACTGGAGGCTCCTCCTCCCCACAGTAGCGTTTCTTCGGTGATGTCCCCGGTGTGTGTGGCTCCCGAGAGTGCTTCTGCCCCGTTGGCAAGAAAGCCTGTTCTGACCGGAGCGGTCAGTCGCGTGCCTTCGATAGCAGAGAGGAAGAAGCTGGTCTCTAATAAAATGTTTAAAGAGGTATGTTAGGAGGTATGTGCCGATGATACAGGTGGACCTCGGGTATTTGTCGAGAACGTGGAGTATCGAATTCCCACCGACGAATTTATGAAGGAAATGTATGATAAGAATTTCAAGAATGGATAAGCGAACGAAGAGTTTGTTAAGAGCGTGCAGATTGTTAGTCGCCCATGGCAGAAGGAAAGTGAGAGGTTAAACGTTATTTTGGAAGGTAGCTCGGAGGCGATGAAGATTCTCCTAAAACAGAGAAGGTGCTGTGTTACTTGCTTTGGCTTTGCCTTGAGAGAATTTGAGCCTGTAGTGGCGTGTAGGAGATGTTTAGGTGTCAATGTGGTCAGCCTGGTCATGTGGTCCGTGACTGCATGAAACCAGTGAACAGGATTGTGTCTTTAAGGGTAGGCCATCAGGCCACCGTATGTTGTCTAATGCGTGTCCCCTGTACATGGATATGGTAGCGTGTGTTAGTGCTCGTCATTAAAATGTCCGTCCGATTAATGCAATTAAATTGTCAGGGTAGTAGGTCATCCATGTTCAGGGTAGTAGGTCATCCATTCATCAATTTGTAGATCTTCGTCGTAATGCGGCGATTGTATTCAGGGGAATAGATAGTGATTGTTTGCGTGTGGACCAATCTGAGTGGGGTGTTCCTATTCTTGATAGGCTTCGTGGATTTGGATGTAACGAGATAGGGATCATGTAGAGAGGATGTCCACAGGGATCAATCAATTGGGGTCCCATCATCTGGAACATGGCGATGGACCCACTCTTGGTCCAGCTATCTTAGCGATCGTGAGCCATTGTTCTTGGAAGAGCTGATAGAAAATCTGTCAATGTAGAGAGAGGATGTCTTGTTTGGGATCAATTAGGAGTCCCATCATCTGGAACATGGCGATGGATCCACTCTTGTTTGAGCTTGAAGTGCGCTGCAACTTTTGCGGATGACTTATTGGTCATGGTAGAAGGGAACTCTAGGAGATATTTAGAGCAGGAGGGTACAGCCTTGATGGCTATTGTTAGTAGTTGGGTTAGTCGTGTTGGTGTTGAGGTGAACATCCAGAAGACGTGACGATGCTTCTAAAAGGGACCTTGTCGGTAAACCGGCATCCGGTCGTTAAGATAGGGGATATATCCTTAAGTTATGAAGATAAGGTTAAGTACCTTGGTGTTGTTGTTGGTGAGCGACTTAATTTTCTCCCGCATGTGGACTAGGTTCGCGATAAACTGGTTTCGGTCCTTCATTGAAATGATGTTAGACAGCTATACCGGGACTGTTTCTGGCAAATGCCACTTATGCGGCATGTAGATCCTGTTATGCCAAAGCCCTTCAGATCCTAATGGGGCGATTCCATTGGATTTGGTTGTTCTCAGGACAGGCATTTTCTTTAGAGTGAGTGTGTAGTTCCGGTCATGGAGCTTATGCCTTGTATTGAGTTGATGGCTCTTCTAGATGAATGTGTTACCGTTAGGTGGCAGGATCGATGGGATGCTTCCTCAAATGGTCGCATCACCTACAGTTTCTGCCTGATCTTACTTTTGCAAGGCAAAGCAGCGAATTTACCTTTAGTATGGTGTTAGGTTTCCTGATTAACGGCCATGGATCCCTAACCGAATTTTTATTTAGGAGAGATTTGAGTTAGACCCCGGAATGTTTTTGTGGGTCTCCGGATGAGGATGTTGAGCAGCTTCTCTGTATCTGCCCCTTATAGGGATTTGTCCAGCATGGGCATTTATTTTGATGATTGGGAGTGCACTTGTGTGTGATGAGCGGCAGCTGTTTGCAGCTCGGCGTGTATTGAGTCATGGAGTTTCGATGGGACATTGAATTGTGGACCTGGTTCATGACTCAATGCTGCATAGTGGGCGACCAGTCCCAGGTTGCATAGAACCAAAATTGGAAGTAGTCTCGGCTACGAAACCTGTCCAGAGGTTTCTGGTCCCACGGGCACATGGATCCGTAGTCTGTCCCATGGCTCCCCACGTGTTGTAAGACTTTGTTTGTATCTCGGCCGGACTAAGCTTTACTTGGATTCCGCTCTCCGACTCCGAGCGGAAGAGGTTGGGATGGACCTCGTCTCTTCACAGTGAGGGGTGTGCAGAGGTATTAAGATAGGCCTCGACCCCTTACCCAGAGGGAAGTTCATACCATATGTATGTATTCGAATTGGTACCTGCGTATTAGTAACGTCCGTATGGAGGATTACCACCCTCTAAGGGTCTTGTCAAAGGGGCTCTGGCCGTCGCATAGACATACGTAAAACTTCTGTTTATGCAATTGCAGCACCATCTGGGCTATCGATAAATAGACCCAAATCCAAAGTTATGAGTATCAACACAAACTGCACGTAACCACTATCAATTAGAGATATGTTGGTTAGTGTGGTTGCTTCCTTCTGCTTTGTGAGAAGCATTAAAAATGCAAGCGAAGTGGTCCCGCATAAACATGGGCAGTACCGCCTTCTACTCTCTTGATCTAGTTTGGAGATCAACCCACATATCCAGAAGAACTAAGTAAAAAGTCTTCAGTGTCAACATTATATCTATTATTTTGTACGGCTGTAAAACGTGGAACGGAGCGACGAGAAAACGTAATACCCTGCAAGCCTTAATTAACCGATGCCTTAAGAAGATCCTACGAATATTTTGGCCCAATACGATTTATAACGCTAACTTATGGGCGACACTAAGGAAGCCGCCAAGCGACATATCACGTACTGCACTCGATTGGAATCCGTAAAGAGCACGAAAAGAGGCAGCCGGGCAACATCCAGAAACGTCCAGTGGACTAAGAATCTTCCACAGCAGGAAAGACATGGATAGAGATAAAATTCTTAGCTACATATAAACAGATTAAAGTAACATTATGCATTAACATTAAAACGTGCTGATTTTATTTTAAATATTAAAAATATAGTTTAGAAAAGTATTGGAATGCTCAGCCTGACAGCTCGATTCCTAGTCGAAATCGCCATCGAAGAGAGCTATAGGTCCTCCTTGTGTTAACAATGCATTTTGTTACCTATATTTTAAGGGTTATACGTTATTTCGATTAATCGATACCAAAAGTCGATTTCAGCATAAATTTTGAATCAAAATGTCGAACAAAAAAAGTTTAAAACGTAGTTTTCTAAGGCTCCAAATCGAACGTCGACATGTATGGAGAACGGATGAATCTAAGGTACCAAAACTGATACTACAACCTATATCAACAGGTCTACGTCAAAGAGGACTTAGGAGACTAACCTTGCAGTCCCACTCCATAAAGAAAATCCTTACGAAACGTGGCAAAGACCGGAGCACAGGACCGATGCTACTGTCGAAGACTCTGTAATACATAAGCAAGGTAGAAGAGTTTAGGAATAAGTAAGTAAGGTCTTGTGTTAGCATTGAGCCTGCTCACACACTCTGTAATTTCGCGGATTTCCACCTGTAAGACCATGTTATGGTCTGGGAAGTGGAAAAAAATCGGTTTCCGGGCCTTCGATGTAAAGTCCCAGGCACGTTATTTTCCCCAGTTTCGAGCCATCTGTTCGTGTGGGCATCTGCTCTAGGGTTCCACTGTCCAGGGACAATGTAATATTGTCCCTGGACAAGTAAATATTGATGTTTCAGGTATTCGATAGGATACTAAATTATTGTTTGATGATATGATTTGTGATCGATTGCGATTAATTTGTCCATCACTTTAAGTCTTATTGCTGTGAGTGCCGCTTCAAAAATAATCTGTATCACTATGGGTTGGGCATTTAAAATTGTTTCTAATGCCCTAGCAAATTTGTTCCTCTTTGGTTCGCTTTCGCCGAGACAACACATTTGTTGGACTTTTTGTAATATTTTTACGTTGCACTTCTATTACTCGTAGATAGGCACATGTAGGATAGCTAGACAAATCTGGCCAAGGTATGACCTGTGAAGGTCAAAATATCTCCTCGCACTGGAGAGAAAAATATTGTCGACGTTAGTATCAGTTCTGGCGGGACACTTTCTGATTGGGGAACACGCCAGAAGATTGGGTATTGGCTCCAATGACTTCTGCAGAAGCTGTGAAGATGAGGAAGAAGTGGAGAGTATTGAGCACTTGCTATGCGACTGTCCCGCTTTGAATAAACGACGACTGGACATACTGGGGCCGGCCTAGGCAGTCTAACAGATCTTTACGGTACCGATATTAGTACAATCGATAAATTTGTGGGTTGGTTTCGATGAGGGGCATTTCAGCCTGTTGTAACACAAGGGACTTAAACTGGTTTATGTGAGCTGACAAAAAATCGGCTGCCACCCTTACCTAGATCAATGTCCACATTCTATTGTATGCCAACTTTTAATTGAGGCCCCATTTTGAACCAATGCCTCTTCTACATAGTAACATCTGTGAACTTTGTTTGCTCGTTCTTGTATGTGGTTTTTCCAGTTTTGTTTCCTGTCCAAGATTAAGATTAATCCCAAGTATTTAAACTTATTGGTTCTATATCGAAGAAGACCTTAACGATTGACATTGGAAATCTTCCGAAGAAATAATACTTATACTTGGAATAAAGTTCAGAAATATCTCCTTGATTGACTTTAGTATTGAAAATAACTTCAGTGGTCGATTCTAATATAGAAGGCTTCAGTGAATGACACTAGTATACAGTAAATAGTTCTAGTAATAAATATATACGAGTATGTGATATCACTAACTCAAAAGATGGCGCGTTTTAACTTGAGCCAAGTCAGTTGACAGACTCCCAAAGAAAAGATAGCCTATGCTAGCCTGCCGTGTACTGGTATGTCAGGTTAACTTTGTGATACCACAAGGACGGTAGAAAAAATATGAGCGATTTGTCCTTTCCGTTGAACCAATCCAATAACTAACATCAGCCAGGTTTGATAACTCACCAACGAAATGTGAATGTAGGGGTTGCCTGCAGCCTTGGCTTTCAGGTTTCGCGGACACAGAAACAGAATGTGTTTTTTTTATTCATCCTCCTCTTCCTCGACAGAAGCTGCAACTCATTGTGCAAGAACTTCAATCCATATACGTGCCATCCAATAAGACAATAACCCGTCATGAGAGACGCGATAAGTGAGATGTCCGGTCTCCATAACGATAGCAAGGAGCTTAAGGGATGGCACTTCATCCTGGAGTGTATGCAGTTTCTGACTAGTGACCATATGTCATTTATTGCCGTAAGGGCACTATTTCTCATAAAGATCTTGCCGGTCGCTAGAGACATTTTTACATATTCCAGTTCCCCTGGAGAATGTAAGGTAGTTCCTAGTCTTGCAAGTTCATTTGCTATGCAGTATCCTTGTATGTCCCTATAGCCCGACACCCATATCAGGAATAACACTTTCTAGGGACTTTATATCAGCCTAACTTTCATAGAAAATATTGATACCAACGAGTATGCCCGCAGGCAAGATATTGTGTCTAGAATGACACTATGTCCGTAAACATTTCCTGGTCATAGTGATAATTTCCTAAGCTTTCTAAAATGATATATGCACAGTAGTGTTGGGAAAGTATCGAGTATTTGAATACTCGTTAGTTACTGTTTTTCCGGGTTATCAGTACTAGAAAAGTAAATCCTCAATCCTTTCTGTTTGGGAAGAATTCAACTAAACCACAGTGATGACAACAAGAACATCAACGTGTATTATTGAGCTTAACAATTTCGGACTTGTAAGAGTTTTAGAAAGAAAGAGTAATCCCTAAGATTGGTGTGAAAAACATGAATCAATTTATCCTGGGCTATCTTCAATCCCAAAGAAATATATTTTAGTAGTAGCAACATCTGTTCCTAGCGAACGAGTTTGCTCTATCGCAGAGCAGCTAGTTAGTAATAGGAGAAATACTTTAAACACCACATAAATTGAAACATTTTTTTGCCTTCCATCACAATGAATAAAAATCCGTGTTCAAATATTTTTGTTATAATAATTATAAAAAATCAAATACATTTGATATGACTGAATTAACTGTGAAAAAATTAATTAAAAACAATAAAAAATTATATATTTATATAAGATACAATGTTTCAGTATATCAACACCAATTTTTTAAAAAAATATTTAAAACTACCGACTGCACGATGAATTTTTACCGCCTGACCCACGATGCCGAACGTTAACATTCGCATGACTTCTATGCGAAAAACAGCTGAGGGACGCAGTCAGTAATTGGGTAACCGGTAACCGACTGCGTCCCTCTCCCACAGACACTGCAATTCTGCGGGAGAAAATTGCAAGTGTGAATATGGACTATGCAAGATATACTGTTTTACCAGATCTCACTCATCTCGGAGGATTTGACTGTTAAATATATAGGAAATTCGACTCTGGAAGTTTTAAAGTCCATTAAATGGAGTGCAAGACTAACTATAAGCTGTCACGAATAAATCGTTTATTGTTTTGCATCAAAAAATCAAATTGTTGCCACCGGAGGAAGAACCCCGACTCCAGCAAGGGGAAAATCCCACTGCTTAATACCTGTTTGGGTACTAAAGTAGGCATTCTCAATACCAGATTAATGAAACCAAGAAACATTTATCTAAAATGTATCGACGACTATTGGTATAAAAAATAGATGCGAATAGGAACATGGCATGTACGGAATGGTATGAAAAACGGATACGAATAGGAACTTGGAATGTACGGACTCTTAATAAAGCTTCTTTAATCAGCTGTGCAATTAAATCCGGCACTGCAATTTACTTGCATAAGGTTTGATTAGAATCCGGTGGCCTGAAGCTGGCGAACTCAAAACATATAATGTCTCACCTTCTTGTACAGACAACAAACATCAGAACCAAGATCGAGTGGAGTTTGGTGTCTCCTATCAACAGCAGAATCATCACCCGCAAGCTCACCAGCATGCAGTGTTACGCACCCATGTAAACAGCCGCGCCGACATTTCAATCCTGATTGGTGACTTTAACGTGCAAGTAGGCTCTTCGAACAATAACCTCGAAAACGTTATTAGTGGACATGCTGAAGGAACTAAGAACGGACACGGATAACTTATCACTGAGTTAAGAGCTAATTATACATGATCATCGCACAAAGTCACGTGGGTGTCAACAGACCATGTGACTGAAAATCAAATCGATCACCTGGCCATCAGTCGGTATTCTGGATTTAGGTGTGTTCCTGACGTCTTTCTGGACACTTTTGCCCTCTTCTTGGTTAGAGCGGAGCCCATATAAAACACCTTGCAATTCTTCTCTTGAAGAAAATCGGTTAAGATTTAGCTATAGCTCCCATATATATGTTTCGTCCGATTTGGCCATTTAGTCCTATAAAAGCTGTATTTTACATCCAATCGTTTTGAAATTTAGAATTGTAGAGTTTCTTGATCCATGAACCAACATTGCCGAATTTGAAGAAAATCGGATAAGATTTAGCTATAGCTCCCATATATATGTTTCGTCCGATTTGGCCCTTTAGTCCTATAAAAGCTGTATTTTACATCCAATCGTTTTGAAATTTAGAATGGTAGAGTTTCTTGATCCATGAACCAACATTGCCGAATTTGAAGAAAATCGGTTAAGATTTAGCTATAGCTCCCATATATATGTTTCGTCCGATTTGGCCATTTAGTCTTATAAAAGCTGTATTTTACATCCAATCGTTTTGAAATTTAGAATGGTAGAGTTTCTTGATCCATGAACCAACATTGCCGAATTTGAATAAAATCGGTAAAGATTTAGCTATAGCTCCCATATATATGTTTCATCCGATTTGGCTCTTTAGATCCAATCGTTTTTTATACCCTACACCACACTGTGGTACAGGGTATTATTTATATATAAAATGTCCCAAAAGTAAATTTATGTAAACAATTTATACATGAATTACAAAATTTATATATCAGAGTTATTCAATATTACGAGAGTGGTGTAGGGTATTATATAGTCGGCACCGCCCGACTTTAGCCTTTCCTTACTGGTTTAATTTTATCTTCTGTTTCTGGAACACAGTACATGTCAAATTTTATGCAAGGGATTTTAAAATTCAAATGTGCTGAAATAAAAGAAAAACGTCCAAAATGAACAGACAAATCTTAGTATTTTGTTCATAACTTTTACAAATATTGAGGCCCAAGACCATCGGATCTACGCTTCGGAACGACACAATTCCTGTTTGGCCTAGGGTCGTCAACTCAGTAACAAATGTATCAATCGTTTGCCTTATTCAAACAAATTTATTGAAGATTAATTGATCCAATTTTCAACAGTACATCAAATTGCGGAACTTATTCGGCTCAGCCGATTGTTGAAATTTGATCGGCTCAGCCGAACAGCCGCCGCCGCCGATCGCTATTTTTCCATGCGCCGCCGCCGCCGATAATTTTAGTCGGCTTCATTGCCTGCTGGCCATCAGTAAAAAAATATCAAAGATCCCAACTTCAAAGAACTTATGCTGAAAATATGCTTGAATGGGAAATTGAAAGCCATGCGGATGTGCGTCTTCAGTCTGGCAGATGCTACAAATCGCACTAGAGATCTCTACCGCATTTCAAAAAGGCTGTTCAATAAATCATATTCTTGTGTGAGACTATTGAAGAACAGCGCTGGTGAAGTTGTGGCGTCAAAATCCGAGCAGCTGGACAAATCATCATAGGGAACTTCCAGAAATATCATCCCAGACTTCCGAGAATCTATGCACTCGAGAACTAATTTGATTCACTAAAAGCGTATACAATTGTGCGACTTGTAAAGTTCTCCATGAGAATAAACTAAGCAGCAAAATCGATGTAAAAACCGGCGTACGATGGGGATGCGTAGTCACCCCCACTATTTAAGATCGTCCTTGATGTAGGGGGCTATATAACGTCTAGGTGACCGATGATATATGTTTCTTGCCACAAAGATACCTTCCGATACATGCACGAAAATCTAATATTTTCAGAAGTAGCGACAACAAGAGCTGGATTAAAAATAAATTTACAAAAATATATGCGTGTGAATACCGAAAATTGATATGTCCTCCATTTGAACGGCATCGCGATTGAAGATACTGACAGCTTCTGCTTTCTCGGCAGCATTATTGACAATAGGGGCGGATCAAAAGCCGATATCGAGAACCGCATAAACTGTGGTAGACGTGTCTTTGGCCTTCTAAACACAATCCGGATCTTATAACAGATCCCGATTTGTAATAGCCCTATGCTCCTCATTGGAACGAAGAGAATAAATATATATTGTTCAACAATATCAAATGCTGAGATTTTTTAATAAACAGTAGCTTCTTCGAATTTCCTGTTTCCTTATCAAAATAGTTAACAAAAGTGGAAAACATTTATTTTCTAATTTAGGAGGTCAAAATACTTTCCAAATTTTTTTATCGCAAAGTTTTTACAAAATATGAGTAGCTTTAAAGTAGTTTTCTTCGAACAGTAAAAAATGCTTTGTTAATAGAGAAAAAAATAAATAGAAAGTATTAAGTCTTTGAAGAATATACAGAAAATTTAAATAGACACCTTTAAAACAAACAATATTCCACCTGTTTATTATGATAAAACGCAAACACATATGTACATACATATTATATAATGATTTTCGTAATAAGCACTTGAAGAATATAAACAAATATTTAGCGTTCGAATAAAACAATTGTCAATCAAATGTTTTTACGAGGCCGTATGGAGTCAAACTTCAATAAGACAATAATTTTATCAATAGAATTACAGACCTGACACAACAATGAGTGATGAGGGATTTTAAGTAACGCATTTATGACAGTATATACACAATTAAATTCATATAGTGTTTAAATAAATCTCATTTGCTGATAATAATTATTCAGTATTTTTTTTGTAGATTCTCCAAATGTTACGTTATTTTATATGTTATTGAGCTAGTGTCGTTGTCTCTCCTTAAACTGTTATCTTAAATTTTAGGGTTTTATAATAACTAGACGAACTACAAACGTGTTTCATATAAAGGGTTTTCCAATAGGGACATAACAATTTCGTATCTTTATGTCAACGCACCCTCAAACATTTTCAATGATCTTTCAATGTCAAAACGTTAGGCGAAGTCAACATTTTCATCATGGTAAAGTTCACTTACGTGCAACCAGAGTATGAAGTAAGAAAACGGCTCGGCGGCGCGCCGCCGCCGATATTATCGGCTCAAATCGGCTAAAACAGCCGCCGACATTAATTTTGACCATTTTGACCATCGTGCAACATTAATTTTTTACCATGAAATTTTTTGCTATAATTACGAAAGCTGACAAGAAACAAAAAACTGTGTTCTCAGTTTTTTATTTTCTGGTCGATTTCGCGATTAAAAGGATTAAGGATATAATCATTCAACATTTTTTGTCATTGACATTGTTTTCTATATACATACTATTTTTGTTTTTAGAAGGGGGTCCAGAAATGTTGCAAAAATGACCTAGAAAATTATAATCTTTCATTTTAAATCCACGGTGAAAATTTTCTGAAAAATATATATTGCGGATCTAACCATTTTTCAATTCATATCCAAATTTCAGCATTCTATGTTGACTAGTTCGTTTTTAAGAATTATTTTAAATATACGTTGAAGGTTACTTTAAAGATACAGAATTTAAAACATATATTTGATTGTGTATTTCGAACAATTGCTTATATTGGTTTCGCGAAGGATTAAAATTTGCAGTCATGTTTACAACTTTTTTGTTCCACTTTCTAAAAACAAAAGTAGTATTTAGAAAGCACACAATTTCCCCTTTCATTTGATATCCTTATCGTCTATCTAGGACTGTCAGAAAAATTACAACAAAATTTTGTATGATTATATCCGTAACCATTTTAAACGCGAATTCGACCAGAAAATAAAAAGACTGAGAACAAAGGTTTTTGTTTCTTGTCAGCTTTCGGAATTATATAGACATTTTCATGCCCAAATATTTTTTAATTTTTTTCGCACGTTGTAACATCACAATAATTTATTCTGAAGGACAGTTTCTTCACAATTCTTTATTGGGAATTTGAGTTTCGTTGAGAATTGGTGAATAAATTCTCAATGGTTTCAATTTTAATAGAAATAGAGAGTCAGATTTCTGTTACTCCTCACAGTAACATTTTAAAATAATAATGACGCATTTATCTATTTCTACTTTATCTTTAATGATCTAATTTATAATGGGTGATTTTTCGGCAACTTTCTTTTTGTCTACACTGTTTTTGGCAGCTCAGCTGTTCCGGGTAACATGTTGGGAAACATGTTCAGATTGGTTTATTATTTAACCATAAATCGACTTAGAAACGAACAACGCTTCTAAATTATTGAATTTTATTGAAATTTTTTTAATTTTGAGTTTGGTGAACAGATTATTTCACGTTTGGGGCCGGTCAAATGGCCTCCGGGGTCGATTAACGCCTTTAGATATTTTTTTTGTGGGGCTATGTTAATGCTCATGTCTATAGGGAAAAGCCCGCAACGGTTGACACACTGGAAGCCAATATTGAAGAATTTATTCGTGAGATACCGGCCGATATGTTGCCAAAATTGGACCTAGCGTATGAACCATTTGAGGCGCAGCCGCGGTCAACAATTACTTGAAAACATATTTAAACATTGAATTATATGGACCGTTCTATCGACTCAAATAAATATTTCGTACATTTCTCTACATTTTATGTTGCTTTTTTTTAAATCGAATACTAAAGCTTTTAAAAATCACTCGTTAAATATCATCACATTCGAAAGTGCTTATTTAAAATCTTACAAAAACCAAAAGTAGGGCCTATGTCCCGCATCCATTTTATATGTAATCTGAATCTTCGACAGCAAAAATCGAGTAATTGGCGACCCTTTGTATAAATGTTATAAATCCCTATTGCAGTGGTATTCATCAAATTTGTGTATAAATGGTATTTATTACGATACGAAACAGATGGTGGAATTAGGCCTCAGAATTGCTCAAAAACCAGTCGAAATCGAGCCGCCATCGAGCCCCGAAAACAGCGAGCCGCCGCCGAACACAAAACAGGATCGACTTCGCACTATGCGTGCAACGTTTGGAAATCATTAAAATTGCTACCGAAATTCTGAGTCGATGGTTGCAACTTTAGGGGCGCATATTCCAATTTTCGGCCGTAATAATCGTTCCACCCGATTTCTGGCTAAGTGGTTTTGCCGCTCAACACCTGGTAAATTTAAGCCGCTCCGAAACCCAACCTTCGATCAATATACAGCCTGGCACCGAGCACCAGGAGATCGTGAGGGGACATTTTTGATCCGCATTGGATCAGAATCTCTCGAGTGGAGTTATCAATTTCGGTCTAAATCACCTTACGAGTAAGGAGTATATTGACGCGGACTTAGTACAGAAATCGGGGATCATGGGAAACGCGGCCTCATATCCCCACATAACATATATAATAATGTATATAATATATAAGTACACCAAACACCGATTTTTCGTCACAGCGATGATAGTTTTGGCTATGACCTGACAGTATTGGCCGTGAAAGCAAAATAACCGAGCGTTAGAGCTAAAGAAAGTTAAATTATACGAGTATGGAGATTGACAGCTATAACCTATAGTTATCTCTACAAAGTAGTTTATTTTCATAATGTTAATGGCCCTAAATCGACTTAAGAAAGATTTTGAGTTATGTATGTATGCTATCATATTCTACTAAAGATGCTCTATATTTATGTGAAATCACCATGTCTCTAACATTATTTTTTTTTAAAAGTTATTAACAAAGTTTATTGACCTAAGTCGTAATGAAAACCTTTAAAGTCATTTTTCTCGAAAGCATAATTTTCTATTTAGGCGGTTTTTGCTTATTACCACATTTATTGATTCATATGGTTTCAGGGTACAACAAAGAGCCACAACCAAATTCTTCCATTGTGATCTGTAAACCTCGGATTATATGTAATTGCATATTTTTTTTGGGCCAAAATTAGTTTCAATGAAAAAGGAATCGAAAAACAGGTGCATATTTTTAATTTTTTTGCATATTTGGTATATGCAAAATATATGCAAAATAGGCAAAAAATATGCAAAAAAATTGCGATATATGAATCAAAAATGCGAAGTTTTAGAAGCATATATCAATAGTATTTAAAAATCATGACACAAAAATGGATGATTTCAAAAATCATCAAAAAAAATGCCTCTAGATATATGGAAAGTATGGGGTAATTCCAAAGGAAACCGACCTACTCTGAATATTTATGAATTTAGATTCGAATGAAATTTTGTACGCGTATACTAAAAGACAATACGGAATTATGACCACATTCTAAGCAGTTTAGATTTTATAGGGTGCCAAATTGGTCATCTAAACATTTTTGTACAAATTTAGCTATTTTGAAGTCGATATAATTTTTAACGGAATATCAGATTTGAATGATATACAGTATATAGGTTAGGTTGAAGAGAGGAGACGTTTAAACGTCTCATGTCATGGACATACACTTAAGCCAGTGGTTTATTTATGATCTTTTTATACCTCACGAGTTACAGAAAATCGGTACTAGACACGAATTTTCAGTATCTTCCAGTCATATTCTCTGAGATGAGTCATGTCTGGTATACAGTATATACTAGTTCACACCCAGGAAAATAATTGGTTGGAATTCGATTATAACAATAAAAAAAATAGTACTAGCAACAAAAAGTATATTGCCTACACCGTCTGTCGGTTGTATTTATAAATAATTAGTTGAAACAACAATAATAACATGGATACGATCAAATGAAAATGCTTGCAACTAAATCGATGGTTGTATCAATCGAATTAAGAATGTTTTTTTATTGACACTCGGTTAGTTGTGGTAACCGATTTTAAATTTTCATTATAGTACCATATGATCAATTTTTTGTTGTGACAACCAATGTTTTATTCTTGACAACAGAAATTGTATCAATAGACCAAATATTATTATTGCAACAAATAATTGGTTACTACAACAGAAAAAATATTTATAAATAATCGTTTATTGGTTATCTCAATCATTTCCCAAATGTATTTTGGGAATACAACCAAAAGATTGGTCCCAAGGTCACATATATCGATTTTCGTGACTCTTACCGTAATAATACTCATAATATAGCTTTTTTAAATTTTAGGTTGTGTGGGCGCTGCCACGCCCACTTTCACTTTTCCCCCCATTTCCAGTCCCGTGACGGGTACTGCTACCAAGGTCACACGTACTAAATTTCGAAAATTTTACTGCAATAGTACTCGAAATATTTCATATTTGAATTTTAGGTTGTGTGAGAGGAGCCACGCCCCCTGTCACTATTAACCCTATATATATATATTTGGTGAAGATTTTCAGTTATTAATTGAACTTCTGAACCAAAGTTGTGCCCACTCCAAAATTCACAGTTTTTTGTAAAAAATTTAAGGGGAAAAAATTAGATCGAATCTGAGATATCGCAATTTATATTTTTATTTCCGCGAATAGTGGCCGAAATAAACTGTTTTAGATAAAGTTAGTAATTTTTATGTAAAGTACGTGGAAAAAGCTTTAAGAAATGATATTTTCTATTTTAAATTTCTTATGCTTTGTAGCATTAAAATTATCTCCAAAAAACCATTACAGAAGAAAAATCAAGTTTTTTGAACTTTGACCTCGCCATCTTCCTCCAATTTTCATTTAATTTATTTAATATTGTGGGTCATTGCTCCCACATACTAGGGAAACATTTTCTGAGAATTTAAGAATGATCTAGTTTTTGACCTGTGGCACTTGAGAAAGAACTACCCATATACGTACGAAATTTTACGTCATTCGGTCACTCCTTTCCAGAGTTATCCTTAGCACCATTCAGTCGAACTGACAGACGGACGGACATTAATTAATTCATATTTTTTAACCCATGGAGACCAATGCTGAGATGTTTACATTTTTGGGAAAATATGTGGTTAACTTTGAAAAATATAACAAAAAAAAATTTAAGATACGCTTTTCATGATAATCAAGGTCTAAAGATAATTTCGTCTTTTGAGTCCGTAATACACAAAAATGAGTAACCTAATATATAAGTTTTTGAGGACATTAAAATCTTTTAAATGGTACTTATATCATTAAAATATTATATTCCGTTCAAATATTCCGTTATGTCGACTTGAAAATAGCTAAATTTGTAAAAAAAATGTAAATAACCAACTTTGGCTCCCTATAAAATCGAAACCACTATTGGTCAGACGGTAAAAGGCTTTAATTCCGCATTATCTTTTAATATACGCGTGCAAAATTGAATCCAAATTTACATATGTAAATATTCAGAGTGGGTCGGTTTCATTTGGAATTACCCCATACTTTTCATATATTTAGGGAATTTTTTTTTGATTATTTTTGAAATCACCCATTTTTGTGACACGATTATTTAAATAGTATTGACATATCCTTCCGATATTTTGTATTCGTATTTTGTGCATATATTTTTTTGCATATTTTTAATAGGCATTCAAATTATTTAAATTTGAGTGATGAAACGTCCAAATACAAATTTTGGTTCAAATCGGATGAAAATTGAAAGATATGCAAAAATCCGAGGTCTAGTGATCTGGTCTGTGCTATTAGCTTCCCTTCGGCCCAGGTCTTTCCTATTGAGCATTTTTCGTTTGCAATTAGTCTACTCCAGGTATCGGGGCAAAATTTTCATATCGTTTGAAGTGTTCCAAATGCTTGGTTTGTCTTTTTAATACGGTTTACAATACCTCTCATGAGTCCCTACATCGTTTATCGTAAAATGTATGTATGTAGGACCATGGTTTTCTCAAATTTGGTGCATAGACCTCTATCATATCGAGCTTTAACCGCCACCATAATTTATTTTAATTTTTTAAGGGGAATCGTTATGACAAATGGCGTCATGTGTCAGAATTTTATAGCTGTAAAATATATTGTTATACCAAATTTCACAGTAATATAAACAGATGCATTACATAGGCATTCAAACAAAAAATTATTGCAAAAAACCATCTCTTCTAAATTTTTGTGTTTGGCGCTTATATCTTTTGGCGGTTAAGGCATGATATGCAGTTTGGCTGCCATTTCTTGGTTCCATAGCGTTCCACTCACTCCATCATTCTGGTAAGTGAGTTTTCATTAGTATCTCCACCTTCATTAGTATCTCCACCGTTTTCAATGTACAATCCAACAGGTCTCATCTGGGAGTATTGGATAAAACACTTCGAATTTAAGCTACTAGGATTACCTCCCCCTTGCGGAAAGCTTTGCTTTTATACCTTTAGATTTTCTCTTCTAAGTTAAAAATATTTTGCAATAGTTCCTGCTAGTTGGTGTCTTCTCCTTCTTTGTATTATTAAGCAGTCTCCTAGTTTCGGTCGTGGCAGTATTCTTACAGCTAATTTACGGGGACCTATCGCTATTTCAAGTTTTGCAATGGAAATTAAAAAAATATTACTAAAGAAACGGTGATCAGAAAATTTCGGAGTTATGGTGTTATAACCATTTAAAGTTTGGAAAAGGGAATTACAAAAACTAGTTAGAATGAATAACGGGGTTCCGACAATGGATTCTGGTAGAGGAGACCAAAACAAATAAATATCGTGTATTCGGCACTTTGAAAGATCACATCGGGTTTTCATTTTAGGGGGTTAAAGTTTTCCCCCTCATGCAGCACATCGTCTTATGAAACCACGTGTTGAAATGTTCGACGAAAATGTTGCCCATAAATTTTAATATATGTGTCAGAACACACCATTGTTAGTTTGAATTGTATTTATTGTCAACAAAAATATTTTTTATAATCTAATATTATGGAAATTCAAAATTCTATGCTTACTATGCCTACTATGATTAAAATGAAAACTATAAACAAAGTAAATTGAAACGTACATGTTGCACAGTGGATATAATAGGATACATATAACTCCAATACTCCTCCTCAACATGGATGTACCTTTACAACAAACAATAAAAATTGCTTACTAGAATATCTGCGACCTTGTTTCGAAAGACTTCTCGAACGTGAAAGACGGGATTTTGCGCCAACTTGTACGCCCTTTGGTTATCGACGTTTAATAATACCAGATCACCGTTGCTATATTCGATTTCTGTCAACAATCGTCTCAAATATATTGCCTCTCTTGCTGCATTTGATATCGCCATGTACTCGGCCTCTGTACTGCTGAGAGCTACCGTCTTTTGATTTTTGCTCTCCCAGGATACAGCACATCATTGATGAAAAATATGTAGCCTGTGTATGATTTCCGATCAGTTATATTGCTTCCCCAATCTGTATCTGCATAACCAAATACACCCTTCTGGCCAGCCATAAATGTCAATTTAAAATCTGCAGTTCCTGCCAGATACCTAAGAATATTTTTCACCGCTACAAGATGATCCACATGAGGATCAGTGTTTCTTTGAGCAAGCTTGTTCACCGAATGTAGAATATCGGGACTTGTTGTTATCAACTAGATAAGTCAGTGCTCCAATTATTGATTAATACTCATGTTGGTTTGCTTTCTTGCAGTTTCCGTTACATTTGACTTGATATCCTGGTGTTATGGGCAATGAAGAGGTTTTGCAATCACTCATTCCAAATTGTTCTAGCATTTCCTATATGTACTGAACTTGGCTTAACTTTATAGAACCGGTATCACTTTCTCCATGCCCAGGAACTGCTGCAATCGCCCTTTGTCGCTGATATCAAATTGTTCCGCATCCTTGCATGCTATGATAATGTCATCAACGAATACTGTCACTAAAATCATTTCTCCATTTTTATTCATTCTGTATAAGCATGGCTCATTATTGTAGGGTACAAATCCAAAACTTTTTAAAACAGTGTCTAATTTCTCGTTCCATGCACGTCCTGACTGTTTTAATCCATAAATTGCTTTCCTTAATTTCAGAACCTTACCTTGACCATTTTTAAAACCTTCTGGTTGCGTCATATACACATCTTCATGAAGTTCACTATTGAGATATGCCGTGCTTACGTTGATTTGGTGTAAGTGCATGTTTTGCTGTTCAGCTATAGTCAATAGCATTCTTATAGTTGCGTATCTTACTACGGGAGAGAAAGTCTCTTTATAGTCGATTCCATATCGCTGACTACATCCCTCTACAACCGGGCTTTGTATCGCTCTATTTCGCCGTGTTTATTGCGTTTCAATGCAAACACCAATCTACAACCAATGGCTTTGCATTTTGAGGGTAGATCAACTTCATTCTAGGTATCGTTCTTCTGCAACGCTGTATATTCGGCTATCATAGCTTCTTGTCATTCTTTTGACTTTCTGCTCTCCAAAGCTTCTTGTGAAGACTGTCTGTGGTATATTTTCAGTGGTCATACGATTTAAAACATTATATACCTTTTTGGGTCTGCCAGGTTTTCCCGTTCGAAGTATCTTTGGTCTTCCGGGGCCAATTCTTTGTCCTACCACAATGTACTCCTCTCCACTCTTTCCGAATATTCGCTTATGGGTTTTATTCAAAGCTACACAGACGGATCTAAAAGTTCGAAAATGAATTACGTTAGGCTACATTACCATGCCATATCTCGTATGGTGTCTTGTCTTAATGTTTTGATTTGCTTCATTACCTTTTTCACGACGTCTGTTCGATTTTTCTGCGAAAACCTGGTGCTCCGGTATTTCATCCTTCTCCATCTGGCCTCTTCTTTCCGCTTCCTCCAGAAGTTTATGTTTCAATGATGCAAAACTAGGCAATTTTGTCTCTAGTTTCTATCGCCACAACGAAGTTTTCATATGATCTGGGAAGGCTTGTCAATAAAATGATGGTCAAAAACTCCTACTGGATCGCTATTCCGATTTCAGCAAGCTTCTCTTATATTTCCACAAAATCATTCAGATGTTGTGACATATTACCATCCAAATTCAACATCTTTTGTATAGAAACATTTTTGTTAATAAACACTTGTGACATGCTTCTAGTAAGTGGATGCCATCAATCTCATCGAGTGCATACATCATTGAAAAATGTAGTGTTAAAACACTTTCTTGACATTCTGTATATGCGACCACACAAACATTCTGTGTTTGAGTGATGTATAGGACTGCATTTTATCTGCGCCATTGTATCTACATTTGTTACGACACTATAGACTTAGAATACAAATAATCTTAATACGCGTTTTCACAAACATAAATAATAAAATAAAATCAACATTTTATCGTTGTTATTCGCTGCTGGACTTTTTGCTATATAAGAAACCATACGATCTCATTGCAAAACCAGTATTATTACGGATACGAAGATGAAGTTTGGTATACCAAAGAAGAACTTTACCGCTGCAATAGTTTTGCTGGGCATTTTTGCTCGAGGATCGGGATTGGCTTTAGGTGGATTAGATATAACAAGAGGAGACATATTGCAGTCGGCTGGAGATGCTATTGCTGGAATTGCCTCAGAGGTACTTCAGAATTTGCCCACAGTAGGAGATCTCGTTTACACATCAATACAAGTCTTATTCGGTCTACCAGAGAATGCGGTTGCAACCCTTATCGATGAAGCTTGTAAGTAAATACTTATTGTTTAAAATTCTGTCCATTTTGGAGCCAAGAGCATGTAAGGTTGTTCACAGTCCTGCAAATTCGTCTGCTTTGCAATTCAGGCGAATACTCGTTAAGAGATCTGCGATAGCCTAGAACAGTTTTTGAATTCAGGAATACAGTCTCCACGAACTTTATGACAACCCGGATACCAGAGAAAGTATTGATACCGACTTTGGTCAAAACATTAATTTTCAGCCATTCTGCTACCTCTCTAATAGATAGGATTCTGCCTGGAATGCAATCGATAGCTCAAGTTCTTCAGAAAAAACACCATAGTCCACTTGGCTGTTGAGTTTGGCTTTTGTCAAAAAGTGGTTCAGACATAATGTGTAAATAACAATGCCCCGGAGGTCACGCGTTGTGTCTAGAATATCACTATGATTGTAGACATTTCCGGAACAGACTGACAATTCCCCACGTCTAATAGCAGTAGAGTAGTAGAAGTATGTATATTACAGTACAGTATCGGTCTGACTACTGCCAACAACAAATAAACTATATGGGGTTCAAACATCCGTGTTTTCTCATTGACCTTTTATAGGAAAAGGTTTATAGGAAAAAGGTTGTGGTGGTATAACGCCACCACAACCTTCTTTGCTTTTTCCAGAATGTTGGGGTTGTATTAAGTATTTTGCGTTTTAGAGAAGGGAATTTCAACACCTCTAAGGAGACAGTTGCAACATTTTATACCTTATATCTCCATCTGAAAAGAACCACTCCTGTCTTGGTCGGGTTCTGGTTTTATTGGAAATGCTGAACTTTGTCATTTAATAATAGAACACAATATCATTCATATGAATACCACGATTGGCTCGGCTGTACCTCATCCGATCAACCCAATTTTTAAGTAAATTTTTTATTGTTTTGGGTAGAATCTGGCAACTTAGATTTCATGTTTCGACGCTTCTATTGTCTCTAGATGCTTTGCGCAACATTTATCGTTGATGGCTTCCTACAGAAAATAATCCAAGGGATCAAATCACAATTCAAAGTTATCGGTAGTTCAAATTTAAAAGGACCACCCTTTTTTAATCTCTCCAGGGTTTAAGAGGGAAATTATGATAGTCTTAACCTCTGGTCTACCTTTTATACAAAGTGGGAAAAAGTTTTAGTCTTAAGACTTTAAGTCTTTATCCCAGCAAAATCTTGGTAAGTACCTGTCATTATTCCCTGCATTACCAAATAATGACATCTCATTATTTGCAGCATTACTTTCGGCTTATTAATAATGACTTACCAATAATATCAGAAATAAGTGATTTTTTGTTATCAAAATCATTTTGGCAAATTTATATATATTGCAATTTTGGCTATATGTATAACCCACATGTCCAAAATTTATTTATATTTCAACATGTTTTCAGACAATACGTGCAAATTTGAATGAAGTACCAGAAGTTCGAATCTGGCATGAGGAAATTGTTTGTTTCGAGAAATATGCAAAAAATTATTATTATTCAAGTACATAAATTCGAGCTACAAATAAGTACTTATTATGCTATTTTATTGTATGCTTTTGGGAAGTAGTTTCCTCCAATGACATCCCCATGTTAAAATAATGAGAAAAGTGGCTAAATAATAAGTACTTACCATTGTCGAACTTTGCTTACTCGTCGAATTATTTGGTAATGAAAAATTTTGCTGGGTATGTATGCCATCCAATAAGGCAGTAATCTGCAATGACGACGATAACAAAAGTAGAGAGTTGCTGTGTTTCGTGTTTGAACAGTGCAATTTGGAATGTATACAGCTCCTGATTCTTCACCACCTGTCACTTGTTACCATAACGACGCTATCTCTCAAGAACAATTTAGCCCAGCATGGTAAATACTGCAATGATTACGCAGGCTATAAGGTTTGACCCGGAGTCTTTCGAGTAGACCCCTTTTATGTTTGCTTTTATGTTTGGAGTCATCAGTTGAGAGACCCACACATCTGATACCATCCGGAATGCGATCTTTCCATGCATATTGTTCCTAAAATAATGTTGGTGCAATAACCCTAAAAAATAAAAATAAATCCTTTCAGGCTCAGCTTATGTGGCTTCGGGAAGGGTGGATCCACGTATTACACCTAACCCCGAAGAGATGTATTTCCAACTGAGAACACCTTGTAAAAATATAAGCATTCCTCTACTACAAGCGGACAAATTATCTGATATCCCGGAATTTGATGTCACAAAAAAGGTTGTACTTTTTGTATCTGGTTGGACGTCTAAAATAAATGAAACTGATGAAATACAAGCTATGGCCAGAGCTTATAATTGCAGAGGGGGTTACAACTTCCTGGTATGTTTGTAAAAATATTGAGTTATCACCAAAAATAATATTCATGTAATTTATTAGTATGTCAACACCTCGAATTTTATCCAAACTTTATACACCTGGTCAGCTTTAAACACAGATGAAATAGGCGTATTGATAGCAAATGGTCTTGTCAGACTGATCGAGAGAGTACCAGTCGAAAATATTCACTTGATTGGTCATAGTTTAGGTGCTCAAATTGTTGGTAGTGCCGGGCGTGAATTCACGCAGTTGACTGGTAAACTTCTTCCGCGCATCACTGGCTTAGATCCGGCCAATCCATGTTTCAATGAAGGTCAGAGACTGTCCGGCATTTCACGTGGGGATGCCGCCTTTGTGGATATAATTCACACGAATCCTGGAGTGGCGGGAAAATCGGAATCTCTTGGCGATGTCGATTTCTATCCAGGTGGCGCGGTTCCTGTGAAGCCAGGCTGTATACAATTTGGTTGCTCCCATGGTCGTGCCAATCAATACTACATTGAGAGTGTTTATCCAGGAAATGAGAGAAATTTTCTAGCGAAACGTTGCAGTTCATTGAGGAGTTTGAAAAGTGGTCGATGTGATGGACCCGAATATCCAATGGGTTATGCTACGCCTTCAAATTTGACTGGAAACTATTATCTTCCGGTGAATCCTAAGGAGCCGTTTGGTGAAAATGCCCCGGAAGGTGCTATTTTGGAACCAACTGAATGTGGACGCTGTGAAAATCAGTAGATGAAATGTATCCTACATCTATATACATAAATAATATACCAAATATAAATCTATAATGTATACATATTTAAATATATAATCAAATAGTTTACCAAAGACTAATATATAATTTTGATGAAGTATTATGGTGATTTCGTTTGTGCAAAAAAATGTAAAATTGTTTCTACATTTTACTCTGAAACCGCATTTTTAGGTTCGTTTGTAAAAATGGTGCAGCCGTATGAACGGGTTTTGAGTTCGTTTGTAAAATTATTACACTCCGCTAATGCGAAAATATCGCATTTTCCACACTCAGCCCAGTCTACGGTGGGGAGTGTTGCACCGTCAAAAAGCAAACTTCAGAACCAAACCTAATTGAAAGCGTACATTCTTAATGCAATATCAAATGGTTGCGCCATAATTTAGGTATGGGTTTTACTCACCGCACGATTTTTGTTCGATTGTTCGCATGCAAAATGCGAAATTAGCAGTGGATGCAGGGGGAATTTTTAAAATGTCGCAACATGATGTGGTGATATTATTTTTCAGAAACGAAATCACCATTAGTAGTATTACCCTATTACCCAAGAAACCTACATTTTGGACTAAGTTTTTTAAGTATAATTGTATGACGTTGTTCTTACAAAAGCTTAGGCTCACCACCGCTTCTTTTTGTCACATTTGCTGGTGTACTGTAATATGGAGGAAGTCCGACCCTAGTACAGTGGTAGATTCAAGAAAATAGTAATGCATCAGTGGTCTACTCAAGAAAGAGTACAGTGAACGACGTCAGTGTAGATGAAGACGGTTTCAGTATAGTAGAAGACATCAGTGGCCGTTTCTAGCATAAAGACTTTAGTGCCGGACCCTCGTATAGCGGAATATCTCAGTGGCATGCACTATTAAAGATAAAACCCCAGTGGTCAATGTTAATATCTATATAAGAACCTCAGTGTTGGACCCTCATTTACTTAGGTGGCTACTACAAAACGTTAGTCTCGTTAGCCGAATGTATAATAGATTTTCATGTGCCTCGATGTTCTGCACTTGGTCTTTCCATCGAAGTTTTGGTCGTCCCCTCCTGCTTGAACCCTCAACGGGTTCGTATACACATTTTTTTAGCTGGAGCACCTTCATGCATTCTCACAATATGACTTAGCCAGCATAGTCGTTGTATTTTGATACGCATTACTATGTCAATGTCTGCATATATGTCGTACAGCTCGTGGTTCAGACGTCGCCGATATTCTCCGTCAACGCATTTTGTTCCATAGATTTTTTTTCCAACTCCCAATTACTGTTTTCGCAAGTAACCATGCTTCAGAACCATATAACAGGACGGGTAGCATCAGTGTCTTGCAGAAAGTGATTCTAGTCTGGCGACAAGTGGCCTTACTTTTAAATTTCTTACTCAGCCCGTAGTTGCTTCTGTAGCCAGTATTTTCTCATTTTTATCTCAAAACTGATGTTTGTTTTGTTTATGGCGATACCTAAATATGTAAGTAAACTAGCTAATTACCTCAAAGTTAAAGTTTTCAAGTTCAACTATCTGCCCGAGTCTTGTGGACGTCTTTTGCGTAGATACCATCATCTAGGTTGTATCTCCGTTTACTGCCAGACCCACTTTCGCAGATTCTTCCTCGACTTTCTCAAAAGTTGCAGCTTTTCCAATATTTTTTCAATTCATTACATTTATTATTGAATCTTTAATTATTAAACAATGAAAATAACAATAAGTGGACAAATCTTAACCTAGAATACTATTCTCTGGGTTATTGCAACTGCGAATAAACCATTGAGACTTTACACGATTTTTTACTTTAACAAAAGGTTAACATTTAAAATTTAAGAATTCATAATTAAATTTTTTTTTTGATTAGTTTTAATTTAAATCAAGTCCAGCGTATATCTCCTTCTAAGGCGGTTATGACCTTCAAAATTTAGTAGTTCTCGAGCCAGGATGTTTGGATGATTCCATAGTTTGCCCACGTAACACCGGCAATATTTTTCAATTTCGTCTTTTACTGTTGGCATGTTAGCGTTTCTTATATACCATGGTGCACCTGTAATTAAACGAAGAATATTCGATTGTCTTCTTTGTAATTTGCATACATTTGAAGCGCACGCTGTACCCCAGAGCTGGATAACATATGTCCAAATGGGCTTCAATACCGTTTTGTATAAAAGAACTTTATACTCTTGATCTAGGGCAGATCTTTGGCTGATAAGCCACTGAAGTTGATTAGTTTTGAGTTTTATTTGAGTTACTTTAGAGTCTATGTGGCGCGACCACGACAAGCGCATATCAAAATGGATTCCAAGATATTTTACATGATCCTTTTGGGGAATCTGTGAATTGAAAATAGAAATTGGAGGACTTGTATCCTTTTGTAGGGTAAAAGTAACATGAGTAGATTCCAAGATATTTTACATGATCCTTTTGGGGAATCTGTGAATTGAAAATAGAAATTGGAGGACTTGTATCCTTTTGTAGGGTAAAAGTAACATGAGTAGACTTTGAGGCATTCACCATTATTCTCCATTTTTTAACCATTCCCCTAGTACTCGGACATAAGACTGCAGTTGGTCGGACGCAACTAAAGGGCTTATCTCCCGTAAAAATAACATACACACTGAAAAAAAAAATAGTAATAAAACTAATGATGACACATTCTTATATTAAGTATGCTGCCTCGGCATCAATTCAATGACAATTTTCATTAAAATAATGAAAATTTACACGTTTTTTAAGAAATTTTCCTTAATATAATGTTTTTTGAATTTGAATTAATGTCTATCCAATCATTAGTTTTGTGTACGCGCTTCTTTAAATGTACGCATTTAAATTAAAGAAAAAAATCATTATTTTTGTGACAATCCGCATTATTTTAAGTAATATTTCAATACTTTTAAGGATTTTCTACATTAACACTACGACGTAGACATGTCATAGTTTTAATGCCGAATCGGTCTTAATTAACAGTAAGAGATTTTTGAGTAATAAATTTAAGGCTATGCTCCCCTTAAAGGAAAGGCTGTCTTGGTAATAAATTTTATGACTATTGTCATTATTTTTAAGAATACATACGAGAGAATTATACAATCTCTCCCTCCCTCTCTCGCTCGGAGAATCAGTTTTGTTTGGTAATGTGTTAATCAATTGTTATGGAATGCTAGAAAAGAAAATAGAGAACAGTTCTGTTCTTCGTTTTCTTTTAAATCGTCAGTTATTTACAAGCGATGGAAGGAAACGGTTGTCTGTTTTCGGAACGCGGATTGTGAAAAAATTTGATTGCTGTGAATATGTAAGTATACGTGCATACATACGTGCATATTGCACCGAAAATAATTTTAATGTGGGCTGTTAGCAGTTATTTTTGCTAAAGCATAGCAACAACAACAAATGAAACCGTCGTGTACATGTGTGTATGCATGTGGTTATGCCGTCGGCGTCACCATCGATCTCTGTGATAACGGAGTGCGTGTGGCATAGTTATTTTTGCTGTATGTTATTTATGGCGATGTACATGCGTTTTTGAAGGAGATCTTGTTTGTAAGTCCTGTGAAGAGATTTGTGCCAAATGGATGACAAAAATGTGAGTAATAGATTTTGTAATACTGAAAGAGACAATGGGAAAATTTTTAGGTACGTGAAAAATAATATTATTATCCTGAAATTAACATCTTATTGGCAATTACAAAATGAACAAAATACATTTTAATTGAAAGTATTTATTTATTAAAAATACCAGCGCATAATGCAGAAATGTAAAATTATTTGTGGCAATATAGAAATTTATTATTAATAATATGTTATACATATAACTATCTTTTTTAATTTTTTAGTAAAACAATTTTAGAATGGGTCTTTTGTGAGAAGAGTGGCAAATTTTACAAAATATTTCAACGTAAGTATTATATATGAACGGTTGAAATATTTCTCTTAGTTTTCAGCATTTTCCAATTGTGATATGATAAAATTTATTTTCATTTTTTTTTGTTAATAGATAATTTTATTTGATTTATTTTCAGAAAAAATTGAATTATTTTAATTTTAGATCACGCAATATTTGAAGATAAATGTGATGGATATATGAAAAATGCAGTGCTGAATGCCATTTATAACTTGCAATAAATAAGAGAGCATTCCCCTACATGGGAATGTTTGGATTGAAAGGAAATAGATTTGGAAATAATATTTGTAAGTATTATGTATTTCTGAACAAATATATTTTATTTGAAAATCAAGAAATTTAATTTGGAACGCATATACGAGTATTAATGTATTAGAATAAAATATATTTGCGAACTGACGTTCACATTTAAAATACGTGTTATCACACTAACAAAGATATTGTTAAAAAGTTTTCCAAATATAATTTATTTAAAAAGATTTTTTCCTTTTTTGAATTTTAGTTTAAATTTTTCCTTGATTTCGTATTCATAATTGCTTCATAAGTACTTCATAATTAAACCTGCTGTTAGATTAGGACCATTTGGTCCAATTTTTGTATCGTTTCCTTTATAAACGGTAATATATGTATGTATATATATTGCCTTATTGGTCCAAGGGATATTTTTGTTTTACTAAAATAAAAATAATAAGCGTTTTTGCTCAAAAATAATAATTGCTTTCTTTTCACGAAGTATTGAATAAAAATAAATGTAAAATATTGTCTTTCATATTTATTTTATATGAAAAATGTAATGTTGACCAAATGGACTCTTAATCTAGGATTCGTGCAGATTTGCTAATCTAACTAATAATGTCATAAGCAGCATTAGCTATCTAATAATGTCATAAGCAGCATTAGCTTTTGTTTTACAGAAGTAATTTTTAATAAGTTTTTGTAGTTTTGTTTGCTAACAAAACTTAAGATTTTAAAATCTATGTCACGATTGATTTTTTTAAGAATATTATTTTTGATAACTCAATTTATATGAAAAATGTCACTTTCGCCACTTTCAAAACAATTAGTTTCTATTATTAATAATATCTTACATATATATTTTTTTTTAACTTTTAGTACAACAAATTTTTTATGGATCTATTATGAGAATTTGTGTCGTAGAAGAGTGACTAAATATTTCAGTGTAAGTAAGTATATTCCAAAGATTTTAATATATCTCTTATCTTTCAACATTTTGTGACAGTTATATGATAAAATTTATTTTAACACTTTATCGTATATAAATCATTCTGTTTGATTTCTATTCAAATTATTTTTATTTTAGTTCGCGCAATTGAACTTTATTTGGATATATGAAAAATGCAGTGGGGAAGTAAAAATTTACAAATTGCAGGAAATGAGTGAGCATCCAAACTATATGATATAATAATATAATATTTGTTTTATATAATTTCTATTTAAATTCCAGCCAAATTCTAGGTTAAAAATCATTAAGGTCGCTTCCGATAAAAATTGTTCATGGACAACAAATAGAGAAACGAATCCCGCTATAGAATCGATACATAACAATACAATATTCGAATAAAAGTCAAACTTCATAGTGTGTTGGCCGATTTGTCTTTATACAATTACATATTGTTTTAAATTATAAAATGTTCAATGTTATCCATAATAAGTATTATATTGTTTTGTATATTCCAATATAAAATATAACAAATAAAATATTTATTTAGAAAGATAAAGTGTTGTGTTATTGAATTTTATATGAGTAGTAAATGATCAATATAATGTAACGAATTTTCCATACATATTTAAAAAAAACTGTATTAAAATTCATGTATGCCTTAAATTAATTACCAGTATATTCTTATATCAAGGACAAACATTTTAAATTTTATTACGATAATGTTTTAAATTATATGATATTTTACTAAAAATAAGCACGCGCCATACTTACATTTACGCAAACATGTGTTTATTTTAAAATCAAACTTAATTAGTTTTATTACCCAAAATTCTTAATTCTGTGAAATGCATCCTCAAAATAAGTACTATTCACGTCTTTAAATTAACTATAAAACCTTCTTATTTTTATAGCGATTGTCTTTAGCTCGATATCATTGCCGAAATCTTAAACTTTACGAAAAATTCATTGATTTTCAGTACGCTTTTTTTTTAGTGCAGTATAGGGCCATGAATGCTCCCCTGTGGGACACCGGCATTTATTTTCTTAGGGCTAGAAAAAATGTCATTTAACTTGAAAAGACCGGTTCGACAAATAACTCTTGAACAGTTTATGAGTGTTTATTGGCAGAAGGTCGCATATTTTATACAAAAGTCCATCGTGCCAGACAAATGCTTGGGAAATATCTATGAATAACGCCGAACAGTGTACCTGTTCTATAGTATTATGACTTTTTCGAAAACCAAATTGATGGTCAGATATACTGCCGTCCTAAGAAAGAAAGCCGTATCTCCATTTTAGTAGTTTTGAGATATTGAGCTTTTAAGTTTTTTATCTTTCGCGCCTTTAAATTAAATATTTTTTAAAAATTTTAAAAATGATTTAAAAATATATTATTTTTTCCAATTTTATTACCATAAAAAAACGCGAAAAATTTTATGATAAAGTAGTGAAAATGGACTTGTAAACCAAATTAAAAATACAAAACAGACATTATTCAAACAGTAAACGTTACAAAAAATTATTAAAATTAAGATAACAAATTATTAAAATAAGAAAGTTTCAATCGTTGTCATGGTTCGGTTCACTTGCGGTTCTATAAGGTCTTGTTTTCTTTTAATTGATATACCACGAGGAATCGTTTTGGCTGCAGGTCTTAAGATACCATATTTTATTGATGCAACTTTTAAGAAATTTAAGTTTGTGTAGGTTGTATCTGTAAACTTTGTTTTGTATAAGAAACAGTTATTCAGTTAGTTCATTTATATAAACTCTCGGAACTGTTGCTTTGAGTTTGTGTTGAGACGAGTGGTCCTGCCATTCGTAAAAGTTTCCAACTTTGCATTTCAATAACTTCAACCTTTCCTGAATTACTCCTTTGAACACAATCTTTGAAATCTGCCATGTCATACACTGTTTTCTGTTTTTTTTTAATGAACTTTCAACTTGGTGATGAAAGGGATTAGCAGACATAAATGTATGCCCTGGCTCAAAAATTTTTAAGGTTATGTTTTCAACATTATGTTCTGAGTGAGCAATTAACAATATATACAAAAAAACGAAGCCATGCCCAATTTTTGTTTTCGCGGCATAGTTATCAAGCCAAATTTTTTTTGCATCTCTGTGGAGCTTGATAAAAGCATAAAATGCAGAAATAATATCTTCTTTGGATCTGCCGGAAATTCCTTCATGCCAAATAGCTGCAACTGGCTCAGCTTGTTTTTTTTCCAATCGGAAGAAAAATTTCATTAAATACAATAATTCGCGGAGTAAAAATAATTTCTTTGAACATGTCACACCTGGGAAGCATTATCACCTATCAAAACAGCGGAATTATTATTTACATATTTTTACTTTAAAATAATTGTTACCTTTTGCAAATCCGCAGAAACAATTACACATTCATCATTTTCAGTTCGAATACAGTCCTTTCTGTACTCGTGCTGCGATGCACTTCTCATTATGGATTTCCCATATATTTCAATCTTCGCAATCAGCTTCTGGAGTAGATTCCAGAAGCTGATATGACCAGCACTCTTCATGTCCCAATTTCGAAAATGAAATGTTATTTTCTGAAACAACTTTTCTATAAAAGTCATATGATACATTTTGCTTTTCTCTTTCATTATAGAAATAGTTGGATGATAGCTTTCAATATATTTTTCAATCGAGGTTTGATCGAAAGCTTTATGTGAAGCATGCTTGCCCCACTGCCCTATCATTTTTATCATCAAACCCCAAAGTAGGTAAAAACATTTTTTTGCACACTACCAACTCTGTGGATTCTGCGCTAGGCAGCGTATATTTCAAAGTAACTGATTTCGCACTTGTATTTGATCTTGTTCGCTGAGGCTGGATAGTTGTTATGTGGTTATTATTTATATACCAGTTTCTTTCAGGAGCTTTTAATTTATAAAAGTTTCTGTTAATAATAATACGCTGCTCATCACTGAGTTGACTGCATTCTCTTTTGCGACATTGTTTATTGCAGCATTCTTTAACATTTAATTTTAATGTTTGCAGTCTCCCTTGTTTTTGGAGATGTTGTGTATATTTTTCTTTGCCTAGGCAAGCCTTTTTTGTGTCAATTGAACGCTAGA
Source organism: Eudasyphora cyanicolor (assembly GCA_963930755.1). Taxonomy (NCBI): domain Eukaryota; kingdom Metazoa; phylum Arthropoda; class Insecta; order Diptera; family Muscidae; genus Eudasyphora; species Eudasyphora cyanicolor. The sequence goes on along the minus strand of OZ005736.1, from coordinate 166,299,990 downwards.
AGTTTCTGATGAAAGTTGCGAGGCAGGATCTGCAGCTATAATTATACGAGTATTTTGTTCAATATTAGGTGATGTTGACGGTGGCGGTATATTTTGATCAGGAGATGATAGCGATTGTATAGCACGATTTTTCAAGGATTTACAATTTCGCGCTTGTTCTTTTAGCGGTGTGAACGATGGGTCATTCTCAGAATTTTCTTTATTGCTTTCCTTTCTCTTTTTATACCCTACACCACACTGTGGTACAGGGTATTATAACTTTGTGCATTTGTTTGTAACACCCAAAAGGAGAAGAAATAGACCCATCGTTTATTATACCGATCGACATGGAATCACTTTCTGAGTTGATTTAGCTATGTCCGTCTGTCTGTCTGTCCGTCTGTGCATGTATTCTTGTAATCAAAGTACAGGTCGCAATTATGGTCCGATCGCGACGAAACTTTACACATATCATTTGTTTGGCCCAAGGAATTTGGTTAAAATCAGTTCAGATTTAGATATAGCCCCCATATATATGTTACCCCCGATTTTATATGTAAGCGCTGTAAAAACTTTATTTTATCAGTATGAAATTCGGCAGAAAGAGGTTTCTTATTACATGAGGGAATACTGCTAAATTCGGAGATAATCGGTTCAGATTTAGATATAGCCCCCATATATATTTAACCCCCGATTTGACGTGTAAGCTCTGTAGAAACTGTATTTTATATCCGATCAGTGCGAAATTCGGCAGAAAGAGGTCTCTTATTACATGAAGGAATACTGCCAAATTCGGAGAAAATCAGTTCAGATTTAGATATAGCCCCCATATATATGTTAGCCCCGATTAGTATGAAATTCGGCAGAAAGAGGTTTCTTATTACATGAAGGAATACTGCTAAATTCGGAGAAAATCGGTTCAGATTTAAATATAGCCCCCATATATATGTAACCCCCGATTTGACATGTAAGCGCTGTAGAAACTGTATTTTATATCCGATCAGTGCGACATTCGGCAGAAAGAGGTCTCTTATTACGTGAAGGAATACTGCAAAATTTGGAGAAAATCAGTTCAGATTTAGATTTAGCCCCCATATATATGTTACCCCCGATTTGATATGTAAGCGCTGTAAAAACTGCATTTTATATCCGATCAGTATGAAATTCGGCAGAAAAAGGTTTCATATTACATGAATGAACACTTTTAAATTTGAACACTTTTAAATCGGTTCAGATTTAGATATAGCCCCCATATATAAGTTACCCCGATTTGACATGTAAGCCCTGTAAAAATGTATATCCGATCAGTGTCTGTATTTTATATCTGATCAGAACGAAATTCGACAGAAAGAGGTCTGTTTACATGAATGAGTATTCAGGGAAATCGGTTCAGATTTAAATATAACCTCCATATATATGTTCCTCCTGATTTGGTGTCAAAGCGCTATATAAGTTGTACTTTACTTCCGATCATTTAAATTTTCAAGAAAGATGTTTCCCAATTTAGGAACGAATATTGCTAAATTTAGCGATTATCGGTTTAGAATTAGATAATATGTTCCTACCTATTTACCAATTATTCCAAATTATTATCGCAATGACCCTTATCGCATTGTTAGGGAGGTGTAGGGTATTATATAGTCGGCCCCGCCCGACTTTCTGCCTTTCCTTAATGGTTTGATTCTAACTTCCATTCTATTTTTTTAGCGAGTTCGGAGTTTTTGGTTGCTGGGAGTGCACATTTTTTATCGCGATCCATTTTCTGATTTAATTGCCATAAAAAGTTATTAATTATAGTTACACAACTTAAAAAATATTGAATTTTACTTACCAGAATTATTAATTTCTCTGCAACAATATTGAAAATAATGTGGTCTGACATCCAACTTCAATATATGTGAATTGAATGTTCATGGCCTGTTTGCTCTCATGCACAATTTTATGGTGAGGGTATCAACTAGAGCTTTTACTCACTGAAAAAAATTTGTCATAAAATAAGTACATCTTGTACTTAAAATATAAATAATTTAATTAATATTAATTAAATTTTCTTAATTTTAAGTACAAAACGTAGCATTTCTTTAATTTTATGAAAATTTTTTTTCATTGCAAGCAGGTTTTTATCTGTTTTTTATACATCATTAGGTTCGTATCTTGTGCGTTGCACTCAGAAAGAAGAATAGTCATACTATCCGAAAAAAAATAGATACTAAGAAAAAAAAGTCCTAAAAGCCTACAATTTTGGTTAATGTGACTTTTTATTGTAGTATATGGCAGATACGAGTTTTTTGCCTAGTAAACACGTTAGGAGTGGTTGATGAGACAAATTTGCTTAGCGTTTTTCAGCCATTGGCGGTTGAAAATGGTTCTTGCAAGCTTAACACAAAAATCATAAACTCATTCACGGTTCCGAATCTGCCCTTATCTCAATTTTGGCATTTTGGTTCATATGACTTTCTTTCTTAGGACGGCAGTGGAGTTGATTAATGTAGTGTTTAAAAATGAATCCATTATTATTGGATTATAAATTTTGCAGAGTTTCGTGGGTTTTAAGGCATCCAGTTGGTTCCTCATCTGTCTTCCCAGGTATTGTTATGGCGATTTCCTATTTCGAGGTGGTGTTGCTCTATATTTAAAAACAATTTATCTTCTGGGTCATAGGGGAAGAATCATCAGACATAGCTGCCAGGCAAAGTCTGGACATTCTTCTCGGCTAAACCGTTCGTTGCTGCATGACTGGAAGCGATAATTTTGCCAGCATTCTTGTGGTTCCTCCCTCGGATGCAAAATTACCTTTGGATGAATTTTCTTCACTTGAGACACAAGCACGTACAAACCTCTCAATATCCTTGTCCAGTATACATACATATCGCCTCGCCATCTGCTTCGTTTTGGTTATACCTATGTGAGTTTGGTGTAGTTCCCTCAATACGAATTGTTACAATTTTTGGAAGATGAGCATCTTCCTTTGTTGCATTTTAATCGAATTGAAATTTGAATTTATTGAATTAATTTGGAATAAGTTTGAATCACTTCTCTGTCTACGAAATTTTGAGCACTCATACCTGAATTTGATGGTGCTATGGACAGACAATAGGCATTGACATTTTTTCACCTCTTTTCGTAATGACTTCATAATTGTCTCCGTCAAGAAAGCGGCATAAGTCTAAAGTCTTGTTGGCGTCATCTTGGGTAATTTTGATGACAAATTCTGGACAATGGCTGATTATCCGTGAAACGTTCAGCAGGGTACACAATCATACTGTGAGTAAATTTGCCTTGATGTCAATGCAGTAGGCCTTTCCTGCTCATCAATTAGGTCAAAACCCCGATACTCCTGTGGGACTAGCATCACAAGAAAGTTACACCTTCAACCCGGGATTAAAAGGCATAAGAACATGATCGCTGGCGATTTCTTCTTTTAGCTTATTGAAAGATTTTTGACATTGATGTGTCCATTTAAAAATTGAATTTTTCCGTAATAATTGGCGTAAAGTCGTAGTCATCGTTGATACATTCCGTATAAATCGAGAGTAGTAAGTGGGCACACATTCGGGTCGTGGCTTTTACTTTGGTAACCGATTTATGCACCTGTTGTACTGTATTGAATTACCCAAAAACTCAGTTTACTTTGGTAACCGATTTATGCACCTGTTGTACTGTATCGAATTACCCAAAAACTCAGTTTGATTTTGAAAGAAGATGCATTTCGAAACATTCAAGTGGAGTTCGTACTTTTGAATTTAAACCAACCAGCAGGATCTGAAATTGGCCTTGTACTCGACCATAGTTTCCCCATGTACCACAATGTCATTAAAATATGACTCAGTTTTGGAACTTCTCATAATACCTGATCGATGATTCAGTTAAACTCAGTAGGTGTCGTTTTTATCCCAAAAGACAGGCGTTTCATGCGATATGTACCTTTGTATGTCGAAATGCTTTGTATTTCGATAGAATTTTCATCAATAGGGACATGCAGATAGGTTTTAAATAGACTAAGACGACATAGGAGTCATGGGTTTTAAGTGTGTCCCCGCTTCAATGGCCTTACCGCACTGTGCTGTTAACACAAGGTGGATACAATGCGTCTACAAACGCCCCCACACAAAAGTGTGTGAGTACAAATTCGAATTCATGTTTTTGGCATGACTTCTCCTCTGGTTAACGGCGGAGTATACCTAAAACTTCTTCCATTCTATGGGTCATGGCACCCGATTGAAAATGCAACTCCACATCGAGCATACGTTCTCCCGCGATTTGGGTCCAAACCACTGCCTCCGCGAAAATGCTCCACAATGGGCCACACCAACCGCAAGGCTGAAAACGAAGTTCCAGGGGCTCCTGGCTCCCGTGGTTCCAGGATTATAGAATCCGGTCAGACTTCGTAGCCGAAGCTATATATTCGAATTTTGGGGTTTGCAAACATTCTAATAAACAAATAATAAAACAACATAAAAGGACAACAGTCAACTTCACGGATGACTCAGACAAACACACAGTCACTGAAAATTCAGTGACCCACGCACATAAAACAACAACGTGATCACTTTCTGTCCATCTTGTCCGCCACCTAGACACAAGGCACTGATCCAAGAGTTCCTTGTTTCAACTACCACATCTATCAGCTGATCAGCAGAAAACCAATCTAAACATGGAAGTGGCAGGCCCCTCTTAATCCGGAATGCGATAACGCAACGTATCACCTCCAGATCAATTGGGGGTGCACCATGCAATGGGTCTGTGGACACCGTATGACATGCTGGCATGCATGCTAACATCGCTACCCCCTGACATGATAAGACCTTTCGGAGGCCATGAGCTGTCATGACTGTCTCGCACCTCACAGATGCTCCATATGTAACACACGTATGGAATAGCCCACGATGGTGCGGACACCACGCCTGCTGAGGTCCCAGTCTCTCTTAAGCATACACTTGACTCTGCCCAATAACTTGGCCTTGACTACACTGAAATGAGAAGGAAGTTCATCCTCTCCCACGGTAATACCCGGATATTTCACCTCACTCTTATATCGGATGATATCACCGCGAGGCGGCAAGTTACTGTAACAAGGGATCCATCATGAGGTTCCACATAAATGGACCACAGATCGAACCAATCAGGACTAACCTCTGGAGCACGCTGTCCCAAAAGAGATTGTCAAATGCATCCGGGAAATCAACAAACATACCAAGTCCGTACATGGCTGTCGACTCGCTAACGCTATGACTTACATGCATTTAAACATCCTCGGTAAACCGGTTAGGCTTAAATCCAAACTGCAGTCGCTCAGAAGCACTCTCATCGATGCACTGTTTCAGCCGTGACACCATTATTCTCCAAGTTCCGAGAGAAGACTGATGCCCCGATAAGAAAGAGGATCACTCCTCACCTTATCTGGAGACTTTAGCAGCACAACTCGAGCTAGCTTCCAAGCTCCTGGACATACGTCATTTACTAAGCACTTCTGATAGATACTACCAGGTACTCTGGTATTGCCTTCCAGACAGGGTTACCATACGTCCTCCTTTGGGAGGACATGTCCTCCTTTTTAACCAGTGTCCTCCCGTCCTCACTCCTTTTTAAAAATTATTTATTTGTCCTCCTTTTATTACAAATTAAAATTTTTCACAAACAGTAAACCTACACATGAATTATACTCGCAACTACTTTTAGTACAAAGTTAGTACTACAATAATTGAGCTCGATGACTTAAATTTGGTACATATACTTCTTATAGCTGCAGGTAACTTGGGACTGAAAATGAGCAATATCGATCAATTTTTAGCATCTTCTGTCCGATTTGACTTATTAACGCCACAGAGACTGCAAATTTCAACTGGTCGAACTGAAATTGGTAATTTGGGAGTATGTATATCCAGAAACCTTCAGACGAACAATGGTCATTATAGGTCGATGTTTTTATATAGCCCCCACACAAAGGTACCTCAAGATTTTACTTCTTAACGCAACAAATTTCAAAGAATCAATAAACAGTTGACATGCAATCTATGGTGTAGGGTATGCAAAAATCGGCTTATCAGATCTTAACGCCGCTTCACTTATTTATTATAATTAACACCTAAAAATACTGGAGCTAGACCCACTTTAAAGTACACCGATTGTCTGTTTGTCTATTTAAAACTGTTCCTTAAGTACAGGTCTCACTTTCATTCCGATCTTGCTCAAATTTGACAATAAGGGCTATTTGATACCTGGGAAGAAATTGGTCAAAGTCGATTCAGATTAAAATATAGGTTTGGTTATGTTAAAGAGAGGAGACGTTTAAACGTCTCATCTCCATGGACATACACTTAAGCCAGTTTTAGCGCCACAGAAGCTTTTTCATATCCAATCACTTTGAAATTAAGCAGAATGGAGTTTCTTGATCCAAGGGCCCACATTGTCGAAATGTAAATCTGCTCAGATTTAAATGTAGCACCCAAGAACAAACCTTGCCAAATTTGAAGAACATTTGTTCAGATTTAGATATAGTCCTCCGATTTGGCATCTAAGCGCTACAAAATACAAATTGTCGTACAAATCATTATCATAGGAAATTGTATTTTTTAAATGTCCTCCGAAAGTTTCAAACTCTCTTTGTAAATGTTACAAATGTCCTCCTTTTCTGACACAAAAGTCCTCCTTTCCGAAAAAAGGTTATGGTAAAAAAGTTTGTTGGAGAGAGCTCTTACCGCCTGCCTCTCTCTCCTACAATTTTGACACTTGGTTGGAAACAAATGCCTTTAGTGATTCAGAACTAATGATTGCAGAAATCCGATAAAAATTAGTTAAGTGAAAAAACAGGTAAACTGTGTATCGAGTATATATGTATGTGCGTTTTGTTTTGCACAGAGTTACCATACGTCCTATTTTCGGAAGACATGTATTCCTTTTTTACCATTGTCCTCCCTCCTTTTTCAAAAATGTAGGATTTGTCCTCCTTTTGTTACTGATTCAAATGTGCTTCCATAGTTCAACTAATCGTTGTTTTGATTATTCAAAGTTCCATTTGAATGAGTGACGTGAATTTATTAGTTTGTATATACCTATATCGTTCATTCCATGTCAAACCGAACATGTTTTTGGATAACCATCCCCGGTTTCATAAAAAATTTGCACATCGATTCTCTGCTCGAAATAATACTATTAATAGTTGGTTTATAGTATTTTTTTTTTTCAAATTTTATCATCTGAAATCTGAGAAAATTGGAAAAGATTCTAATTAAGACGCATGTTTCGAGTTATGTATTTTCAGAATGCATGATCGGATTTTTACGATTGAACACTCATTTAAAAGGTCGTAAGTTTTTCTTTTTATATTAATCATCAGTGGCACCAACTTAAATTCTGCGAAAAATTTAGTTATAAAATATATGTATTCTAAATGAACACTGAACATTAAAATATTATTTATAAAACAATTTCTGAGAATTTTGTTTGTGGATTTCTACAAATTAGAGCTCTTATTAAATGTATTGACTTTGACATCCTAGACATATGTAAAAATTCGCCAATATTCGTATATATCGCTATATATTTCACCTCCTAAATTGTAATTTGCACGTATTCCTATAAAATCTGAGCTAATCCTGTACATTTGAATCAGGTGTTTTCTTCAGTTTCTATATAAAGGAATTTTTACTTAAAAATGTGAGAATCGAAATTGTTTTTTATTGGAATGATTCTGTCTGTTTTATAATTTCAATATTATTCATAGTTTATAAAGAAAAACCAGTGTGGACAGAGTATTCTGTCTGATGAACGCAGAATGAACAGATGAAAGGAAACGTCTACAAAGGTTTTCGATAACAACTATAATTTGCACTTAATTTAATTTCAAAAACTACTCTATAGAATTTATAAGTATTTGTATTTTACATTGGCAACATTTATTGTTGAAATTCGCAATACATACTATATACAAGCAGAACTATAGGAATCAGCCCTTTAAAAAAAAAATTTTTTTGATCATAATAAAATGTTTATTTTTTTACATAATTACTGCTATTTTTTATTTTAAAAGTATGAGTAAAAGGCAAAGAACTTTTCAATGTGTAAATGATCCCGACAATTTCTGCTACATCTTCGGAAAATATGTAATTAAAAAAATCGACGTGCGTTTAGTAAAATAATAGAAGAAATATATGTGCAATATTTTGGTATACGAGTTAAAAATATGAACGAACCGTGGACACCTTGTATTTTGTGTAATTCGTGCCATGTAAATCTTACTCGATGGAGTAGTGGAAGCATGCGGTAAGTACTTTACAATTAATGTATTACAATGTTTTATGGAATAAAAAGTTGTAATTTTATACATCACGTGCAATTTGTTGACAGCAGAAAAGAAAGTTTCAAAGCAGTACTTTTACACAACGGAAATCAGAAACCGGCGATTCCCATTGCTCATGCTGTCAACAATAATGCTGAGTATAGACGATTGCCAGATCGGCAAACGTTATCAACCCTGTTAAAGTGCTGCAAATATACGGACATTGACAGATTGTTAGGCAAATGTGAATTGACAGTTCAGATGATCGCAAGAAAACATTACAATTTCATATTTTGTAAATATTTATATGTAGGATTGTCAATAAAATACTTTATAGACAGTGTTGCAAATAAAATGTTGTTCTGGCAATGGCGCCGTTTTCACATGCAGAAACTTCGCACATATAACAATCTGCAAATTATCTCGCAATGACTTTACTTACCTTAAGGAATCATACGAAACAATGGCTAAATTGCTAAAATACATAAAATATGAACATGACTGGAAAATTTGTTGCGATTTAAAAGTTGTTGGTATGTTATGCCTCGAAGATCATTAAGCATATTAAGCTTATAGAATGGCAAGTCGAAGTCGACGATCGATTATGAGGCTAACAGCCTGTTCAGCTAAATGTAACAAAACGCAGACGTGCGATATCTACCCAAGCAATAATTTTCTTCTTCTTATTCTCACCCAAGCGATCATGTTTTTAATTTGGTTCATTGTCACTTATCGTTCGGGTAAGAAAGCTTTTTTCTTCATCGTCTTCCTGTCAAATACCAATATTACCTACATGTTGTTATTGACATTTCTTAAAGCTTTTTCCACACGAAAATATCAAAACGCGGGCAACCCTATCCAACAGCTGATTCTAGACAATGAGAAATAATCAAGCAACCGAAAATAAATACAATTGTTTGCTTGATTGATCATATACGTATATAAAGGTGCTATATCTAAATCGGAAACCTTCTGTAATCATTTCAGTAAGTCATACATTTAAAAAGAAAGTTCTTGCTAAATTTGATAGTGTTCTGAGCATAATTGTGACCTGTATTTGGTAACAAGAATACATTTACAAACAGACGGACGGACAAAACCAAACCAATTCAGAAAGAGATTCTATGTCGATAGGTATAATAAACGATTGTTTGGGTCACCTAATTTAAGGTATTATGAAACAATTTAAAAAGCAACAGTGTAGTTGTAGGATTTCAATACATTTTATACACACTTATAAACAGAGGATTTTTGAAAATATGGTGGATACTTCAGCAAAAGATACATGTTAATGTTGTTTGGTTCATTTATCCATTTTTTATTCATTTTCCCAAAAATTTTCACTTTATCATTCAAAAGGACGGCAAACATAACCGACACGAATGAATTTTTCTGATCGTCTGATTTGACATTTCATTTCGTTCGTTGTTGTCTTATAAGAACCAAAATGTTGGCGATAATTGAAAGCTTCTTTGTTTATATCCAAAACAAAGTGTGCAAAAACCAAAAATTTCATTCGCTTGCCATTTGACGTGCGAAGTGGGAAAAAAGAAGTTACAAAAACAGGCCCTAAAAAAACGACTATTTAGTGGTCGACTTTTTGGTTCCAACTTTATGCTAAACTTACTTTTGGTATCGATTAATCGAAACACATACATAGCCTTTAAAATAAAACATATTTTTCATTTAATCCTGATATACAAATATATAATTACGAGTATCTCGACTTCTATGAGTATTTTATTTTTAGCTCTACAGAAAAAAGAGTAAATTTTTTTTTAATAAATTTTAAGGTGTATATAAATTTGCACGGTCGCTAACTAGAACCCATTTTGCTGTATTCGTGTACATAGTATTTTCAATAAAGTTTCGCCACGTTTAGGTCACAAAATCTGCACTTAAGAAGTAATATTGCATTCCAATTTTAACATTTCAGTCAATTTAACATATTTCAAAATATATTTTTCTATATTTATGTATATAACACATATGTATGTATTCTTCTAACTTATTTTTCGCTTTATGTATTCCAACAGGTGTAAATATGTCCCTAAAAATTCATTTCTTGCATTCTCATTTAAACTTTTTCCCCGAGAATCTTGGCGACGAACACGGCGAAAGGTTTCGCCAAGAAATGAAGTCCATCGAGTGGTGTTACCAAGGTCACTGGGATGAAAGAATGATGGGAGATTATATTTGGTTCCCAATTAGAGAAACCGATTCCGAAATCTAGAAACGTCAACAAAGAACTCACAATTACTTCAAAGGAAACTTAAATAAACTCAAATGTACATAATATAAATAAAAGTAACAAATAAAATCGATATTTAAACTGAAATGAAAATTTTTTTTTGAAATTCTCTTACCTCTACCAGAAGAGCTATAATTTCTACATTTATCCACAGATTTTTTCAAATAGGCATTATTTTCTTCGCTAGGATGCAAACTTTTAAAAAATAAAATAATTGTTTTCTATTTTTAATGTTTTTTTGGCCCAGGATTTTTGTTTTTATTTTTTAAAAATCGACTTTTTCCAGTTTGTTTAATGACTGTTACTAAACCACTGTTTCTAAGTGAAAGAGGTATTTCCAACATTGGTAGCCCACATTAATAGCTTCAATTTAAGTCGACCTTATCGGGCATATACTCCAAAAATTATTGTGCAAATACTAAGGGTACCTTCGACGATAATAGTATTTTTAATAAAAAATGTTTTAAAAAAAATGTATCCATAAACAATTTTTGGATTTTGATTTTATATAACAGTATGCCACAATCTATACAAAAAAATAATTGTTAGGTATAGGACACAAAAAACATTTTTTTGTTGCATAGTGTAATCTGCTAAACATTCAGCCAGTGTAAATCGGGACTAAACCTGAAATGTTGTGCAAATGTATCGCTGGCAACGCAATGAAACAAAATCGTACAACCAATCGTAAAATTTTTCAGCGGTTTGCTTTCTGACATACACCTGTTCGTAGCGTATAAATATAAGTGTTCATCCAGAAATTACGAGCGCCACCTACCTATAAAGTTGGTATTACAACAAATCACCACAAAAATGCTATTATTTTTTCTGATGAGAATAGAGCGCACGAATGGTAATACTTTTCTTATTGATTCGTTTGATGTCGGTTGGTTAGTGCGCGTAGTTCGGTCGTGTACAAATTAATCTCTAAACAACTAATTCTAATGTGAAGTTAATAATTTGTTTTATATCGAATATTTTGTGTCTTTGAAGTCGATACATTGTCTCCGAAAAGCTAGATAATAATAATATATGTTATTTCTTGGTCTTGTCGGTTTTTTTTGTAGGAGTCTAGAAAATTTGGTTGTGATCCTTCGGAAGTAAATGGTCGCCATATAAGATATCTATATGAATGTACAGTGGGGAGCATAACCGAGTGCATGTATGCTACTTTTTCAATTTTTATTTTGTGACAACAGTATCTTTAGTCCAAACGTCACCAAATTTGCAACAAATATACTTTATTTATTGTTAAACAAAAACTATTGTTTAAAAAAGCTATACACTTATTCTAGTGAATATCATCATATGAGCTAGATGAAATTCTGTATGCACTAAGTTTTGCACTTAATTTACATTTAAAATCAGATGTTTTAGCATTTAGTTCATCGTGCTTTGTTTTTCATTACGCTTTGCACTGGTTTGGGCATACTTTCCACTAGGTTTTGACTTATTTCATTTGTAATATCACTCCATTAATGCTGCACCCGGCTACACAGCTCGTTGGCATAAAACCAACCACATTTTGACCACAGCCCACAAATTTTCAATTGGAATTAGGTCGAAACTTTGTTCTGGTCATTCTGAAAGTTGAAATTTATGTTACCACAACCATTTTTCACTATTTTGGAAGTGTGCTGGGATACACGTCTTGCTGAAACACAACATCCTCCTCAGGGTAATGACTCACCTCTGCAAAATCCGGTAAATTTGATTTCAAAGTATGATGCCAACATGATGCTCTTATTGTTTACCAGCGGCCAAGTGCGCCACCACGTAAAGCATCCTCATATCATAAGCTTCCTCCTCCATGCTTAACGGTTTTCTTGACTTGAAGTTTTTTGTGTTCGCTTTTCGTTTATTTTTTGCTTCGTATTCTTCAACAACATACGCGTTCGTCGGTTTCGGTATTAAAATATAATTTTCCCTACTATGTCCGCTTTCCGTTTTTATTTCGTGCGCGTTAAGAAGACATTCGTATTCGTCGGTTTCGGAATTAGTGTAAAATTTTCCCCATTGTGTCGGCTTTTTGTTGTGTGCGCTTGAAGAACATTCTGTTTCGTCAATACAACATGTTGCATTTCACCTACAATATATACCCTATAATCTTGCTAATTATCATTTAATTTCATTAGATATGCATCTGTGTAGTCTTCAGCTGGTATGAGCTACATTTCTCCAGACTTAATGGTAAGTCAGATCATTAGCTATACATAGATACAATGTTATGCAATGACCTAAAGGCGGCCCTACACACATCAGTTTTGTCCTACAACATGTGTGATCCATTGATTTATCCTCAGTGTAAAGAGCTGCATGATGAGTGTTCATGGATGTTGGACGAAAATCAAAACGATTTTGATATTTTCATGTTGGCTCATGCAAATCCAGAGTGTAATGGCAAGTATGACAACATTTCATCAGTTCAAAAGAAACATTGTGGTGGAAATACGAAAAGAGAACAAAGTGCCGTCGGCAAAAAGACATTTGATTAAGTAAAGACGCGTACAAGTAAAATGGAAAGAGATCGGCAATTTTGGTTGGATTTTCTGAATTATAAATAAAATACATTTCGCTTAATTTTCCTTGAATAAATTTATTTTTTATGTTTGTTTAAAGACAATAGGCCATTTCTTGTGGAAGATAAATATGTACATACATATTTTGCGTAGATTTTTTAAGCTTTTTTATTTAAAGAACACTTTCCTTCCATTTCCTTAAAAAAATATACAGAATTTGTTTCTGTCTCTCCCAAACATACTTTTTGATAGGCAATACTTGTAAAAATAATTAAGAAATAACGAAATTGTCATGGCATTTTTTTACTTTTCTCCTCTGTTTCTGCACATATTCCTTTGTATGAAAATATGAAACAAATATACTGAAAGTCAGGTAACATTTGTATCAGGTACATTTGTATATCACATTAAAAAATATAACGCACGATGCACATTCATATGGAATTAGGGTATAAACAAATTCGTTCAAAAATTCCCTAATTATTCATTCAAAAAAAGTTGAAAATAACCTAATTTTTTTGGTTGCATATTTTCATTTTTGCCGACGGCATTTTGTTCTTTTTTCGCTGCACACGCACAACCGTCCGTGTTGCTGCCTCTCATAAAATGATGTTGGTCAGATTGCTTGAGTAATGTAAGGGCAAACAATCGTCGAACACAACATCTGAGAGAACATGATGTTGTACAACAAATCCACAGTGTGGGGTATGCTTAAGCCTCAGCACAATCCCCAAAATGAAATATTAATATTTAACTTTTCTGTGTCAAGCGGACATAACCCCAAAAATGTTGGGTAGTGTACCCATTGTCAGTTATTTGAGTGATAGGGTAAATCGCATACAAAAGCTTTTCTTTGCGATCGACTATGGGCCATTTCTAGATTTTCTCTTCTGAATAATTTGTAATTGCCATTTTTATACCCCTTAGGCCATTACTTTGAAAGTGTAATAAATCGAAGGACTGAAATATGACCCTATGTATGTTTGGCGTAAATCAGTTTTTAGACATTTTAAATAATTTAAGCAATGTCGGTTCTTCTACACCAATTAATTTTGATAATTGCAATTTCTATTCATTAAATATCTGCTAATTTGGGTCTCAACTGGATGAGCCACGTATCTTCAGTCACAATTGTAACACATCCTATTACCTATATGTAAAAAATTGAACATTGACCTTAGCCCCAAGGGGCCAATCTCCAAAATTAAACATTTCTGTCGGCTATGACAAGAGCACATTACCCCCAAATTTTTTGGGAAACGTATTCGTTGCGCTAATATGCTTTCCATTTGTCTTCTTCTTTCTCTTAAACATTTACTAGTTATGTACATATGTGAAGGGATGTGTATATCGCATACAAAAGACTACGATTGGTTATCTTCCGGATAATTTGTAATTCTAATTTGTATACCCCTCAGACCACTACTACGAATGTGAAACAAATCGATGGACTGACCTAATAACCTAAGTATGTTTGGCGAAAATCTGTTTTAAGATATTTTAAGTAAATTGAGCAATGACCTTTCATCCAACACATTTATTTTTGATATTTGCCGTTCATTAAATAACTGCGTATTTATTGTCTTCAGCTGTAGTTCGACACATTTCTTCAGATTCAATGGTAAGTCAACCTATTATCTATATATATATTCAAAATTGTACATTGACCTAAGCCCCAAAGGACACAAACCCAATATTTAAGTCGGCTGTGACAAGCTGACATCACATCCATATTTGTTGGGGAATTTATGCATTGCATTAATGTCCATTCCGTTAAACTTTTTCTTTATCTCAACCATTTATTAGTTATGCGATAGGATATATGGCATAATAAAGCCATTCCGTACGATCGGCCATTACAAGATTTTCTCTTCTGGATAAATTGTAAATATTTATTCCTTCAATGGATCGACAATTCTTCAGGCTTCAATCCGGTAATTTTACTTTTAACGTTATTGTGTAAAGCTTTTATTCGGGTCATTATCAAATGACAATGCCAACTGGAGCGGATTTTTCATAGGATCTGATATCCTAACTAATTTTGTTTACAAAACTTTTCGTGGCTTCGTCAATTCTGAGGAAAAAAGAAAAAGTAGCTGTGTGAGATGTTGGCAAATATCGTGGTACAAATAAAAAATATTTGAAAACATTTGAACGATTGCTGCTGAAGTTATGGGAATGTTGTGTTCAAATAAATCTGTCAATATGTCTGAGGTACCTGAAGTGGCTCGACGAGTACGCATTTTTTCCTCTGAACAGTAGATACTTCAAATATATTGCACTGTACCGAATTTTAAGTCTTAATGTGCACTGGTATTATCATTGTGAGCCATTTAATTTCGTCTGATTTGGTCATTTTTTGTTGTTGTGGGAGGTAAAAGCAGGGGCTGTGACACTTCGATTTTTTTCTTAAGGCGATAACAACTGATAAACTATTACATTATGTGGATTACTATTACACTCAAAAAAAAGTGAACCCTAGAGCAAGTTAAAATGAACTTAACTGTAGGAATATTGAACTTCGTATTTCGCTAAAGCTATTTTTCCTTATATCAAGTTCATACATTTCCTCACAATTATGAAATATTTTTAACTTATTTCTAGTTAACTCGTACTTCCTTTAACTAACTATTGAAATTAAACTAGGGAAAATTAACTCAATACTAGCAAATTCTGACTTGAAATTATGCAAATTCAGCATACTTTTGTCCTTATTGCAAGTAAATTTTTACTCAAATTTAGGAAAATTTAATTAAATTTATGCAAAAAGAAAAGAAAAATTAAAATTTTTCTTGGACTTTTTGTCCATGATTTTTTGCGATTTTCGATCCTACTTCATCACTTTCCTCCTCCATTTTTTATATGTTGGAATCTCTCTATTACCACTTCCTCTTTGGATTTCTCTATTCTGCTTTTATTTTAGGAATTGAAATTTATTTTATTAAACATTATGTATATAAAATTTTACCTCCGAATGCGATTCGATCCCAGAACCTTCCGTTTTCTGAGCCACATGTTTACCAATTGAGCTACGTAGACACTTAAATTTTTATGAAAAATTTGTTTTTATATACAATTATATATCCTAAAATTTTCGAAACAATGTACTGTTATGTACACTTGAATTTGATAAAAGGATTGCCATCCTTGAATGATAAATAGAGTTGCCATATACTATATATATAGGCGAAGAATAAATTTGATTATGAATGACATTTACATATCAATTCCAAAGGAGTTTCGTAGCTCGATATATAGTGTGTCTGGCTCACAATCATAAGGTTGTCGGTTCGACTCTCGTTCCGGGCGTAACATTTTTAATGTTTCTCCATAAATTTAAGTTTCTGCAAGAACCGATTTGCGAAAAAATAAAAATTGCGGAACGAAAAAGGACAGAATTTTTTGTGTTTTTGGCTCTACAACATAGTCCGAAAATAGTTAATTTTTCCTTGATTTTAGTATGTTTTCCTAATTTTGAGTTCAAATTCATGGACTCGAAATAAGGATTCATGATTATTTTTAGTTAAAATTTCCTAAAAACCATGCTTTCCATTATTAGTTCATAATTTCCTTATGTCTATGTTGGGTGTCCACCGCACATGTTTAAATTTCATAAATATATGAATATTCGAACTTTTTTCAAGAAATATTATTTTAGTAAAAATATGTCCTCATTTGTAGTTAACGAACTATTCTGCATATCCCCCCAAAAAATAAAATTTGGTAGTACTAAATAAAATTTCCCAGTTTTAAGAAAAATTTAACTCAATATGAATAAAAACATTGAACTAACTTGGAGTATGCATTTTACTAAAATTTAGGAAATACATTTTTTTGAGTGTACATTATTGGAATTACAGAGGATTCAAATAGAAAGTATAGAAGTTATGACAAATTCAATATTTCACTACATTTTAAGGGCCATATTCATAAAAATTTAATGAGGGTTTGAAGAACACTTTCACACTGCTAAACCGTTCTTCAAACCTTCATTAAGTTTTTATGAATACGGCCCTAATACTTTGTGAAGGAGTGGATCGATACACTGATAGAAAAAGCTTCGTCATTCGTCAAAAGTCAGCCAACGTACGCATAATCCTATCTATGAATTTGTTCGTCGCCATGACGAATCTCTGTTTAATAACAAGTCGTTATTACAAAACAAAACCATACCAATTAAAGAAGTTGTCAAATATCTAGTAATCTTCTTAGATACATTTTTATACTTCAATGTTCACGTAAATACACAATTAATGAAAGCCAGAAATGCTTTTTTCAGTTACAAATCTCTTTTCTATTCAAAATATATTGATCCAAAAGTAAAAATAATTATGTATCAATCCTTAGTTCGCCCTATAATGTCATATAGTTGTTCTACATGGTTTAATATATATCCATCCTATATGGAGAAAATTAGAAAATATGAACGAAAGTGTTTAAGAGCATGTTCAGATCGCCAAGTAGCAACTATACAAAATATGTTTCAAACAAATTGCTGTATAACTCCTCACAAATAAATAGAATCGATAATTTTATAATAGAAATTATAAGAAATCATATACTGAAATGTGTAAACTGTAGCACAAATAATCTAATTATGGCACCTTATTATGTAAACGAAGAATATATATGCAAAACCCTATCAACTGGTTATGTTCCACAGCAAAGGTTTTCTACAAAACCATAATGGCATTCCTATCTACTACCATCTGTATAGAAGAGCAAACAAAAAAGCCGTTGATAGCAACTTAATTCTAAATAATGAAATTAGATTTGATACAAGTATATCATCTAGGGATGAATATGAAATGAGAGCAGTAAACTCCAAAAAATATTGGTGGATTAATTTCTAACTTTTCAAATAATTTGTTTAACCTTTAGACATCTTTTTATAAAACAACATTTGCATATGTATTCTTACCAAATTTATTTTTGAAAAGAAATTATAATTTATAAAAATTGTTCTTGAGAGTTCGCCTACGTGACTATGTATAATTGAATTGTTAACACAATCTATTTGTTTATTTATAGACCTAATTATATATTATTAATAAATAAACGGTTAAAAAAAAAGTAGTTGCGAGTATAATTCATGTGGAGGTTTACTGTTTGAGAAAAAATTGAATTTGTAACAAAAGGAGGACAAATTCATCAATTTTGAAAAAGGAGGGAGGACACTGGTTAAAAAGGAGGACATGTCCTCCGAAAGGAGGACGTATGGTAACCCTGATCGAGCGGCGTTACCAAGGGCACTGGGATGAAAGAATGATGGGAGATTATATTTGGTTCCTCAATAGAGAAACCGATTCCGAAATCTACAAACGTCAACAAAGAACTCACAATTATTTCTAATGAAACTTGTTCATATAAATAAACTCAAATGTACATAATATAAATAAAAGTTATAAATAAAATCGCTATTTAAACAGAAATTTAAAACCAGTAAGGAAAGGCTAAAGTCGGGCGGTGCCGACTATATAATACCCTACACCACTCTCGTAATATTGAATAACTCTAATATATAAATTTTGTAATTCATGTATAAATTGTTTACATAAATTTACTTTTGGGACATTTTATACTTAAATAATACCCTGTACCACAGTGAATAGGGTATAAAAACGATTGGATCTAAAGAGCCAATTCGGATGAAACAAATATATGGGAGCTATAGCTAAATCTTTACCGATTTTCTTCAAATTGGGCAATGTTGGTTCATGAATCAAGAAACTCTACCATTCTAAATTTCAAAACGATTGGATGTAAAATATAGCTTCTATAGAACTAAAGGGCCAAATCGGACGAAACATATATATGGGAGCTATAGCTAAATCTTAACCGATTTTCTTCAAATTCGGTAGTGTTGGTTCATGGATCAAGAAACTCTACAATTCTAAATTTCAAAACGATTGGATGTAAAATACAGCTTTTATAGGACTAAAGGGCCAAATCGGACGAAACATGTATATGGGAGCTATAGCTAAATCTTAATCGATTCATGGATCAATAAACTCTACCATTCTAAATTTCAAAACGATTGGATGTAAAATACATCTTCTATAGAACTAAAGGGCCAAATCGGACGAAACATATATGGGAGCTATAGCTAAATCTTAACCGATTTTCTTCAAATTCGGTAGTGTTGGTTCATGGATCAAGAAACTCTACCATTCTAAATTTCAAAACCAGTAAGAAAAGGCTAAAGTCGGGCGGGGCCGACTATATAATACCCTACACCACTCTCGTAATAATGAATAACTGTGATATATAAATTTTGTATAAATTGTTTACATAAATTTACTTTTGGGACATTTTATACTTAAATAATACCCTGTCCCACAGTGTGGTGTAGGGTATAAAAACGATTGGATCTAAAGAGCCAAATCGGATGAAACATCTATATGGGAGCTATAGCTCAAGAAACTCTACCATTATAAATTTCAAAATGATTGGATGTAAAATACAGCTTCTACAGGACTAAAGAGCAAAATCGGACGAAACATATATATGGGAGTTATAGCTAAATCTTCACCGATTTTCTTCAAATTCGGCAATGTTGGTTCATGGATCAAGAAACTCTACCATTCTAAATTTCAAAACGATTGGATGTAAAATACAGCTTCTATAGAACTAAAGGGCCAAATTGGACCAAACATATATATGGGAGCTATAGCTAAATCTTAACCGATTTTCTTCAAATTCGGTAGTGTTGGTTCATGGACCAAGAAACTCTACCATTCTAAATTTCAAAATGATTGGATGTAAAATACAGCTTCTTCAGGGATAAAGAGCAAATTCGGACGAAACATATATATGGGAGCTACAGCTAAATCTTAACCGATTTTCTTCAAATTCGGCAATGTTGGTTCATGGATCAAAAAACTCTACCATTCTAAATTTCAAAACGATTGGATGTAAAATACAGCTTTTATATGACTAAAGGGCCAAATCGGACGAAACATATATATGGGAGCTTTAGCTAACTCATAACCGATTTTCTTCAAATTCGGTAGTGTTGGTTCATGGATCAAGAAACTCTACCATTCTTAATTTCAAAATGATTGGATGTAAAATACAGCTTCTACGGGACTAAAGAGCAAAATCGGACGAAACATATATATGGGAGCTATAGCTAAATCTTAACCGATTTTCTTCTACCATTCTAAATTTCAAAACGATTGGATGTAAAATACAGCTTTTATAGGACTAAAGGGATAATCGGACGAAACATATATATGGGAGCTATAGCTAAATCTTAACCGATTTTCTTCAAATTCGGTAGTGTTGGTTCGTGGATCAAGAAACTCTACCATTCTAAATTTCAAAACGATTGGATGTAAAATACAGCTTCTATAGGACTAAAGGGCCAAATCGGACGAAATATATATATGGGAGCTATATCTAAATCTGAACCGATTTCAACCAAATTCAATAGCGATCTTAACAGCTGCGAAATACTCTAAACTGAAAAATTTCAGAACGATCGGAGTGAAATTGCGACCGGTAGTCGACGAACAACTTTACATGGACAGACGGACGGACGGACAGACATGCTTAAATCGACTCAGCTAATGATTCTGAGTCGATCGGTATACTTTAAGGTGGGTCTAGCTGTGTTATTTTCAGGTGTTACAAACATCTGCCGTGAAACAAACTTATAATACCCTGTACCACAGAGTGGTGTAGGGTATAATGATTGGATGTAAAATACAGCTTCTACAGGACTAAAGAGCAAAATCGGACGAAAGATATATATGGGAGCTATATCTATCTCTGAGCCGATTTTAACCAAATTCAATAGCGATCTTAACAGCCGCGAAATACTCTAAACTGCAAAATTTCAGAACGATCGGAGTGAAATTGCGACCTGTAGTCGACGAACAACTTTACATGGACAGATGGACGGACGGACATCGTTAAATCGACTCAGCTAGTGATTCTGAGTCGATTGGTATACTTTAAGGTGGGTCTAGCTGTGTTATTTCCAGGTGTTACAAACACCTGCCGTGAAACAAACTTATAATACCCCGTACCACAGTGCGGTGTAGGGTATAAAAAAAAGATTTTTTTGAGCCCAATAGGGCTATAATTTCTACATTTATCCACAGATTTTTTATACCCTACACCACACTGTGGTACAGGGTATTATAAGTTTGTTTCACGGCAGATGTTTGTAACACCTGAAAATAACACAGCTAGACCCACCTTAAAGTATACCGATCGACTCAGAATCACTAGCTGAGTCGTCCGTCCGTCCGTCTGTCCATGTAAAGTTGTTCGTCGACTACAGGTCGCAATTTCACTCCGATCGTTCTGAAATTTTGCAGTTTAGAGTATTTCGCGGCTGTTAAGATCGCTATTGAATTTGGTTGAAATCGGTTCTGATTTAGATATAGCTCCCATATATATCTTTCGTCCGATTTGGACCTTTAGTCCTATAGAAGCTGTATTTTACATCCAATCGTTCTGAAATTTAGAATGGTAGAGTTTCTTGATCCATGAACCAACATTGCCGAATTTGAAGAAAATCGGTTAAGATTTAGCTATAGCTCCCATATATATGTTTCGTCCGATTTGGCCCTTTAGTCCTATAAAAGCGGTATTTTACATCCAATCGTGTTGAAATTTAGAATAGTAGAGTTTCTTGATCCATGAACCAACACTACCGAATTTGAAGAAAATCGGTTAAGATTTAGCTATAGCTCCCATATATATGTTTCGTCCGATTTGGCCCTTTAGTCCTATAAAAGCGGTATTTTACATCCAATCGTGTTGAAATTTAGAATGGTAGAGTTTCTTGATCCATGAACCAACACTACCGAATTTGAAGAAAATCGGTTAAGATTTAGCTATAGCTCCCATATATATGTTTCATCCGATTTGGCTCTTTAGATCCAATCGTTTTTATACCCTAAACCACACTGTGGTACAGGGTATTATTTAAGTATAAAATGTCCCAAAAGTAAATTTATGTAAACAATTTATACATGAATTACAAAATTTATATATCAGAGTTATTCAATATTACGAGAATGGTGTAGCGTATTATATAGTCGGCACCGCCCGACATTAGCCTTTCCTTACTGGTTTTAATAAAAAATTTGTTAAAAAAAAATGTATCCATAAAAAAAATTTTGGTTTTGATTTAATATAACAGTATGCCACAATCTATACAAAAAAATAATTTTTAGGTCTAGGACACAAAATAATTTTTTTTTGCCTAGTGAAATCAATATTCAATAATTGGTACATTGAATTCAATCCTAGACAGAATAAAATTAGAGGGCACATCACCATTTATAACATTCAGCACCATGTTGATGTTCAGCATAATACGTCTACTCTTAAGAGTAGGCAGTCTGATCAAACTCAACCTGCTAGTATAGGGTGGAAGACTAAAATCACTATTCCAATGAAGATGTCTTAAAGCGAATAATAACAAGTAAGAAAGTTTCAGTCGGGTAAACCGACTAAGGTATACCCTCACTTTGTGAGTAATGTAATGTTGAATATTACTCGAATTATTCTGTCAATTTGTGTGGGAGGTACCAGAAGGGGTTTATCAAATACACCTTTTTTTGCTGAACATTAGATACTTTAAATTCATTGCACTGTGCCGACTTATAAGCATTTATGTGCACTGGTATAAACGTTATGAGACATTAAATTGTGTATTGTATGATTTGGGCATTTTGTGTGGGAGGTACAAAGAGGGGCGTGGCAATAACGCCCATTTTTCACAGGGCTATAGACACTATAAAAACATTACACTGTACAAAATTTCAAGTATTTTTATACACTGGTTTTAATGTTATAAGCTGTTAACTTTTGGTACAAAAAGGTACCTTTGTGTGGGAGGTACCAAAAGGGGCGTGGCAACAACACCCATTTTTCCCTGGACTGTAGGCAATATAAAAGCATAATACTGTACAAAATTTCAAGTATTTTTATACACTGTTATTAATGTTATAAGCTGTTAACTTTTGGTGCAAAATGGTGCATTTGTGTGGGAGGTACCAAAAGGGACGTGGCGACTTCGCCCATTTTTCTCGAGTTGATAACGACTAATAAGCTAATACTATGTGTGGAATTTCAAAAGATTCGAATAAGTAGTATAGCAGTTATTAAAGAATCAATATTTCACAACTTTTTAACCCTCTGTGGGGGAGGTACTAGAAGGAGTGGACCAATATGGCCCATCTTCGAACTTAGCCGGAGATAGAAAAAAATATTACCACATACCAAATTTGAGGTCAATCGGTTACTCCTTTCGAGAGTTATCGTGCGCACCAGCCAGCAGACACACAGACAGACAGACAGACAGACAGACAGACGGACGGACATTGCTCATTCGACTTAAAATGACCCAAAACGGATTTCCTCCGAACATACTTGGGGTCTTAGGTCACTCCTTCGACGTGTTACACTTTTTTCCGTAGCAAATGATATATACCCTCGTCACACTAAAGTGAGGGTATAAAAATTGTTTTTGAACCGATTCAATCTTATCAACGTATGTCCCGTATTGGGTGTCCCACACTAGAATATGTCTAACTAGGGACGTATACAACTGCCTAGTTACATATGGATCCACTAATTCAATCATAGTTGTAACGACCCCATTAGCACATGATAATACATATTTTGTGTACTAAATTATGTTTTTAGTTGAATGTAATATTTTTATTTGCTTTGATAACGTAAAGGTAAGAAAGAATATATGTATGACATTTTCATTTCGGACAATTTACCTGCAAAAAAAATACAATTGGGCTAGCACTATGATTATCTCCCTTTAAATAAGAATTTGACCTTAGTTTTTTTATCCAACATGGGTATGTATACACAACATACCGACTTCCATTTTATATTTATCTCAAGGTGAAAACACACTTTAGTCGTTGTTTTCAGTACAATTCATGTCATTCAATCTTCTATCCGCGCTATCAATAGCGTGCGGATCATAAATGTTAAATTCTATATTTACCTATGTTCATAAATAGTATATGTTTATTTGTGATGATAATATATAATTTTTATTGTGTATTTTAAGAGCACTTTTCGCAAAGAAAAATAAGAAGACGACCTTACGTTCTCGTATCACCATTATTTACTTAATATTTGCTATATAAGCAACTAAGCGATCTAATCAAGCCATCAGTTTGTCGAAGATGGAGCTATCAAAGAAATTAATTCCCGCATTAGTTGTACTTTGTATTTTGGGACAAGTCTCAGGATTCTCTGCAATTGGACTGGATCTCTTGAGTTCAGCTGGAAATATTATAACAGCATTTGGCTCGGAATTGCTACAATATATTCCCACAATTTCGCAACTGTTTTCAGCTACGAAACAAATCTTATTCGGTCTACCCGAGCAGACCGTATTTAAAGTTATTAATCAATTGTGTAAGTTTTTGATTGAAGCAGTAAACCAATGGGGAAATCGAGATACCTACATACATACATATATTTTAAATTCGCAAACGAATGGGAACATCTGTTGTTAAGAAATGAATGTAATTTGTTAAGCTAATAATGAAGATATGATTTTGGAAAGATATGAAAATATGATAATGAAGATATGATCAAGGACCATACAAAATCTAAGAGTCAATATTTGATTTTCCAAAGCAAATATCAAACTCTATGCGGAAAGTAACTTTTGCTATTTACTATTATATTATTTTAGAAGTACTTATATATTTTTAGAAGTACGTAATTTGTACAGCCCGACCGAATGTTCGGTTTCGACCAAACCGTGTTATTTTGCCCTTGGATCACTTTTGACACCAAATTTAATTTTGACTCTTTTTTTGTGCTGTGATGTCAATTGGAGTCCTATCGAAACAAAACGCATACCGTTGTTCTTGGTTTGGCTCTATTTTGTCTTTTGAGTTCTTTTGACTCTGAAGTCAATTTTGACTGTTGACTCCCTGTATTTCGTACCGTATATCCATATGATGGTTTATGGATATGGATATAGGAAGTCAACAGTCAAAAATGACTTCGGACTCAAGCGTTCAAAGGGCAAAATGGAGCCATTGACAAACCTTGAACGAAGGTATAGTTTCGTTTCGGAAGGACGGCAATTAACAACACAGCACAAAGAGTGAATTATATGAGGAGTAGGGTGACCTACATTTTTTATGAAAACTCCACAACTACGGCCACATGTGGATAACCGACAGAGTGGACTATGTATATACCAACTGTGTACATCTTCTAGTGGAACTTTACCACACAGATAGCTGCCCGAGAGAGATGGGTTGACAGAATACCAGATGGTTCGAAGCTTGATGAGAAGGTTGGCTTCGGAAGAACTGTAAAGAACATAGTCTTGATATAGCTCACAGACTACCAGATTACTATCAAGCCGAAATAATGATAATAAGGGAAGCCAACAATTAACTGAGTCGCAAGGTAGTGACCAAAACTGGCGTCGCCATTTACTAGGGACAGCTAGGCTGTTAGTAAATCTCTGCAGGGTACATCCCTAAACTCACAAAAAGCCCTTGACAGCCGCAGATTTTTTAACCGGAGTAGGCAAGATGCAGTCAAATGGCAGATGGACAGAAATAGACACCTTTAGGGCAGCTAGACAAATTTGGGCAAGATATGGCCATAGAAGGTCAAATTGTCTCCTCGCACTAGAGAGGAAAAATCTGTCTACGTTAGTGTCAGTTCTGGCGGAACACTGCCTGATCGTCGAACACGCCGGAAGGTTAGGTATTGAGTCCAAAGACTTCTGCAGAATTTTATAGAGATAGGAAGAAGGGGAGAGCATTGAGTAAACGTCGTCTGGATATATTAAGGTCAACCTTTTTATGAAGTCTGCCAGATACTATAAATTCGTATTATACATTACTTTGGTCGGTTTAGATGAATGTCATCTGAACCTGTGGTAACACGAGGACCTCAATTGGTCTATGTGAGCTTCTACGCTAATCTAACCTATAACATCTTTAAATATGTGCCTCTCGAAGAAGTTGCGTTTTAAAATGATACCACCTGGTCAACATCTTGGGAAAATGACATGGAAAAAACAATTATAGGAATTTCATCTATATACCTTAGTAAATAAATAATTAAAAAATCAACGACAATTCATTTTTTGCAATAAACTAAAATATTTCATAGGTCAGAGATGTTGCAAGAATGTTCGGTCGGGTAAACCGACTTATGAATCCCCTCACCTTGAGTCCCCAAAAATATTCGTAAATTTATTTAATTTCTTGGTTTTATTAAATTATTATCAATTTAAAATGCATTTTAAAAATACCGTACTGTTATTAAAGTTATTAGCTTTTAACTTATTTGTGCAAAATGGTCCATTTGTGTGGGAGGTACCAAAAGGGGGGTGCCAATAACGCCCACTTTTCCCTGGACTGTAGGTGCTATAAAAGCATTGCACTGTACAAAATTTTAAGTATTTGTATGCTCTGGTAATACAGTTATAAGCTGTTAACTATTGGTGCAAAATGGTCAATTTGTGTGGGAGGTACCAAAAGGGGCGTGGCAACCTTATACATTTTTCTCGAGGTGATAGCTGCTAATAAACGAATACATAGTGGAATTTCAGAAGATTCGAGTAAGTAGTATAGAAGTTATTAAAGAATCAATATTGCACTAAATATTAACCCTTTGTGGGGGAGGTACTAGAAGGAGTAGACCAATATGACCGATCTTCGAACTTAGCCGGAGATAGAGAAAAATATTACCGCATACCAAATTTGAAGTCAATCGGTTAATCCTTTCGAGAGTTATCGTGCGCACCAGCCAGCAGACAGACATGCAGACTCAAAGACAGACAGACGTAAGGACGGACGGACGGACATTACTCAAAGGACTTAAAATGTCCCAAAACGGATTTCCGCCGAACATACATAGGGTCTTAGGTCACTCCTTCGATGTTGGCTCGTAGCAAATGATATATACCCTCCTCTCTAAGGTGAGGGGATAAAAATAGCAGAAACCGCCAATCTGAGTATTCAAATATTCTAAAAAAAATTGCCCCACCTCATTTCACCAGCGGTCGTTGAAGATATAAAGTAATCCACGTTTTAGAGGTCAAAGAGGACACCTCTTGAAAAATCATGTGAAGAAATTCAAACAGTTAAACATGGATGTGATCATGTCCAGCCTAGCACAAGTCGGACCTTTGAAGTTATTGGTTTACTCATTGAGTGATATCTTTTGGTGCATTAAATGTGTAAACCTAGAACTGTTTTGTAAAAAAGTTTACTTAAAAAATGACCCCCACATGCGTGGCAAGGGATGTTGGGAACCTAGCCTACCCCAGAAAATGTTTAGAATTTGTAACAGGCGGGAAATTCAAAAAGTCACTGAGACCCAATTTACACGGTGCGACTTGTCTCTGCGACATGAAGCTTGCGACACGAGTTTGTAGACGAAAAGTTTAGAGGAGCTTCCGGGTAGCAAAAGTTGCTTTAAATGAAAATACAAGGACAAATTGGCATTTCCTTTTATGAATGACTGAATACGAAAAAACTAATTCTTTAAAATAAATGTGTGTGAACGAATAAAAACATATCGATGGCTTATATCTAAAATGGGCTATATAAAAAAAACCAATTTTTCAGGAGAGCCAAAAAAATGTTGAATTTTATTATTTCGCGATAATTTTTATATGATACTAGCTGGACCCGGTCCACTTCGTTGCCCCAGACTTCAGATTTCCGATCCCGTTAATTTTTGGACTAATTACGTAGACTGACACCAAATATATATGCACATAATTACATTGGTCTCTCTAACAAATTGCTCAAGATATATCAAACACAAAATTTAATTGGCTTATATGGGCGGGGCCACTCCCATTTGTCCGACCCCGCCCATTTTTGGACCAAGCACGTAGACTGCCACCTAATATATATGCACAAAATTAGAGTAATCTCGCTAATAATTTGTGCGAGTTATGTCAATTTCAAAATTGGGTTTATACTGGCGGGGCCACGCCGATTGGTCCAATCCCGCCCATTTTTGCACCAACCAATTAGACTATCACCTAATACATATGCAAAAATTACAGCACTCTGGCTAACAAATTGTGCAAGATATGTCAATTTAAACTCTTTGTTTATATGGGCGGGGCCACGCCCATTCGTCTAATTCCGCTTATATTTGGACAAATCACGAAGACTACCACCAGATACATGGCACAAAATGACAGCACTCTCGCTAACAAATTGCGTAAGATATCTTAATTTCAAAATTTGGCTTATAGGGGCGGGGCCACGCCCATTGGTCCGATCCCGCCCACTTTTGGACCAATTGAGTAGACCACCACCTAATACATATGCACAACATTACAGCACTCTCGCTAACAAATTGTGCAATATATATCAATTTAAAAATTTGGTTTATAAGGGCGGGGCCACGCCCATTGGTCTAATCCCGCCCATTTTTGGACCAATCACGAAGACTGACACCAGATACATATGCACAAAATTACAGCTCTCGCGCTAACATATTGTGCAAGATATCTCGATTTTAAAATTTGGCTTAAAGGGGCGGAGCAACGCCCAGTAGTCCGACCCCGCCTATTTTTGGACCAATCACGTAAGTCGCCAACAGATATATATAAACAAAATTACAGCTCTCTCGCTAATAAATTGTGCAATATATCTCAAATTCAAAATTTGGCTTATATGGGCGGGGCCACGCCCATTGGTCCGATCCCGCCCATTTTTGGACCAATTAAGTAGACTACCACCTAATACGTATGCACAATATTACAGCACCCTCGCTAACAAATTGTGCAATATATGTCAATTTAAAAATTTGGTTTATAAGGGCGGGGCCACGCCCATTGCTCCTATCCCGCCCATTTTTGGACGAATCACGTAGACTGCCACCAGATACATATGTACAACATTAGAGCACTCTAGTTAAAAAATTGTGCAAGATATCTCAATTTCAAAATTTGGCTTATATGGGCGGGGCCACGCCCATTCGTCTGATTCCGCCCATTTTTGGACCAATCACGTAGGTCGCCAACAGATATATTTACCCATAATTACAGCTCTCTCGCTAACAAATTGTGCAAGATATCTCAAATTCAAAATTTGGCTTATATGGGCGGGGCCACGCCCATTGGTCCTATCCCGCCCATTTTTGGACCAATTAAGTAGACTACCACCTAATACGTATGCACAATATTACAGCACCCTCGCTAACAAATTGTGCAATATATGTCAATTTAAAAATTTGGTTTATAAGGGCGGGGCCACGCCCATTGCTCCTATCCCGCCCATTTTTGGACGAATCACGTAGACTGCCACCAGATACATATGTACAACATTACAGCACTCTAGTTAAAAAATTGTGCAAGATATCTCAATTTCAAAATTTGGCTTATATGGGCGGGGCACCGCCCATTCGTCTGATTCCGCCCATTTTTGGACCAATCACGTAGGTCGCCAACAGATATATTTACCCATAATTACAGCTCTCTCGCTAACAAATTGTGCAAGATATCTCAAATTCAAAATTTGGCATATATGGGCGGGGCCACGCCCATTGGTCCGATCCCGCCCATTTTTTTACCAATCACGTAAGTCGCCAGCAGATATATATACACAAAATTACAGCTCTCTTGCTAACAAATTGTGCAAGATATCTCGATTTCAAAATTTAGCTTAATGGGGCGGGGCCACGCCCATTAGTCTGACCCCGCCCATTTTAGGACCAATCACGTAGACTGCCTCCAGATATATATAAACAAAATTACAGTTCTCTCGCTAACAAATTGTGCAAGATATCTCAAATTCAAAATTTGGCTTATATGGGCGGGGCCACGCCCATTGGTCCGATCCCGCCCATTTTTGGACCAATCACGTAGACTGCCACCAGATACATATGTACAAAATTGCAGCACTCTCACTAACAAATTGTGCAAGATATCTCAATTTTAAAATTTGTCTTATGTGGGCGGGGCCACGCCCACTTCATATATCGAAAATTCAAGTACCCTATTTTCACCACGCCCCACACATGTACATTCTGTGAAAATTTCAAGAAGATCGGTTCAGCCGTTTAGACGTCTATACGGTACAAACAAACCAACAAACAAACAAACAAACAAACAAACACACATTCTTCTTTATATATATAGATGAATTATGTTTACGATCGTTTATAATACATACCTTCAAATTCTTAATTCATATCATTTAAAATTTATGGCGAAATAATAAAATTCAACAGTTTGTTTGCTCTCCTGAGAAATTGGGTTTTTAATATAGCCCATTTTGGATATAAGCCATCGATATGTAAATTTGTCCCCTGGTTTCTGAAACTATAGACTCCCCGTCTAAACGAGCATGCATTTTCGCAGGGATTTCAAAAGAGAATTCAAAAAAGTTGCTGGGACAAGTCGCACATTTTAAATTGGGTCTGACAACGAAAGTTTTAGGGGTTGAAGGTTTCTTCATCAAAAAGTAAACTTGTTTGACTAAAATAAACAAGGATATCAACCGTTTTGGTTCTGCCGTTCTTTTCCTTTCGTTCAGACATCTTCCGCATAAAATACCAAATTCCCTGCTATGTTTCTCTGAAGGTGATGGATGGTCGCTTACTCGACTGAGATTCTCTTGTTTTAAAATTTGTTTAACCCCCAATTTCACAACCTCCGGTTAGAGCTAACTCACAGTTAAAAAAAATTTCATACAATTTTACAGTTATAACTGTAGGTTAGCTCTAACTGTAGGATAACCGGAGATTGTGGAATTGGCCGTAAATCATATAAACACAGTTTGGGACCTACATACCACAGACCTTAAATTATACAGATGTGTCGTCAGCCAGAAACGTCAAAATCTATCAGTTACGAACGAATAGGAATGAAATGTCACACGCGAAAAAACACTTTTCCGCGAACATAGTTAGAATTTTCTTTGCACTAATCAATTAATATTAATTTTTTAATTGTGACAATTACAAAAAATTTGGGAAAATCGGTCCGAAATTCACGGAAAACCTCACTCTTTGAAGTCCTCCGGGATGACATATCTTATTATTTATTTTTTTATTTATTCATTTGTATTTATTTATTACAATTAAAATTATAATAAACTTAATGTAAAAGGCACTAGCATCTCAGGCTATCGGCCAATTATTATTTGTTATTTTTGCTACCATACATACATTAATTCTCAGTAGGTCACAGCTGTTTAAGTAGAAAATATTTGATATAAACAAATTTCAAATTGTTGTACAAAAATAATAAATAATAAGATATGTCATCCCGGAGCGAGTAAGTTGTTAGGTTCAAAGAGCGAGGCTTTCCGCGGATTTCGGACCGATTTTCCCGAATTTTTTGTAACTGTCACAATTAAAAAAATAATATTAATTGATTAGTGCAAAACAAGTTCTAACTATGTTCGCGGAAAAGTGTTTTTCGTGTGTGACATTTCATTCCTATTCGTTCGTAACTGATAGATTTTGACGTTTCGTCCGGACGGCACATCTGTCTAATTTAAGGTCTGTGGCCCGAACCAAAAATAATAAATAATAAGATATGTCATCCCGGAGCGAGTAAGTTGTCAGGTGCGAAACGAATAGAAATTTCAACGAATAGACTTCAAAGAGCGAGGCTTTCCGCGGATTTCGGATTTGTGCAAAACAAGTTGTAACTATGTTCGCGGAAAAGTGTTTTTCGCGTGTGACATTTCATTCCTACTCGTTCGTAACTGATAGATTTTGACGTTTAGTCCGGACGGCACATCTGTCTAATTTAAGGTCTGTGGTCCGGACTGCACATCTGTCTAATTTAAGGTCTGTGCTCGTCACATTGAAAACATATTTTTAGCAATATTTTTCAAACTTCGTCATGTACAAAGGCGTGTTTTTGACTTCGTTCCTGAATATTGAGTGGGATGAATAAAAAAATGTTCCAATAGTTGATGAATTGAAATTGTATGTTGCATTATATACAGAAACAATGGGTTCACTCTCTCCTCTCTATAGTGTATAAGATATGTTGTTATTTTTCATCCATATGAATTTAAAAACAATACCCTTTAAGGTTCTATTTATGTGGCCTCGGACAACATGGATCCACGCATAACACCAAAAATCGACGAAATGTATATTCAATTAAGAACACCCTGTTCCAATGTAAGTGTACCCATTAAACAAACCGAAAAACTGCTCGACAACTCCAGTTTTGATGCGAAAAAAAAGGTTGTGATTTTTGTAACTGGTTGGATGTCTGGCATAGAATCCGATTACATTGAAGATTTGGCCAGAGCTTATCACTGTAGAGGTGATTACAACTTTTTGGTAAGTTTATGGATTCCAATATGCACGAACAATTCTAATAAATTCTTCCTTTTTCAGGCTTTGAATGCTTCGAACTTTGTCCAAACACTCTATACTTGGTCTGCCTTCAATACAGAAGATGTTGGTGCTTTTCTAGCAGAGAGTATTGTAAAATTGTCAGAGAAAATCCCAGTGGAAAATTTTCACTTAATTGGCCACAGTCTGGGTGCTCATATGGTGGGCAAAGCTGGTCGTCATTTTACAAAACTAACGGGAAAAACAATTCCGCGCATTACTGGCTTAGATCCAGCCAATCCATGTTTTAATGGCGGCGAAGCACTCTCCGGGTTATATCGTGGTGATGCGCAGTTTGTTGATGTAATACATTCGAATCCTGGTGTTTTGGGAAAATCATATCCCCTGGGCGATGTAGACTTTTATCCAGAAGGTTTGGTTCCCATTAAACCGGGATGCGTTATATTCAGCTGTTCTCACAGTCGGGCCTATGAATACTACATTGAGACTGTGTATCCGGGAAATGAGAGAAATTTCCTGGCAAAACGTTGTAATTCGTTAACCAGCCTGAATGCAGGACAGTGTGAGGGACCAGACTATCCCATGGGAATAGCTACTCCTTTGCATTTAAAGGGAGATTATTTCTTGTCGGTAAATGCAAAATCACCATTCGGCAAAAATGGCCCGAACAATGCTGTTGTGAAACAAAATACATGTGGACGTTGTAAAAGTTGATTGTAAAGTACACCATTTGAATAGTTATTGCATTAGTAGCTATGTTAGTTATATGAAAATAAGTTAATTGTGGGTAAAACCAATGCCTGTCGACAAAATTCGACTCGAAACCTTTTGATATAGCTAAAATTTGGTATATACATAGGTATCTAGTTCTAAAATTTGCAATTTTTTGTAGCAATTCGACTAGGTTTGTAGACAGTCATAACTTCAAAAAACATTGTCCGATTACTACAAGCTGGATTCAAGTATGTGATTCGGTCCCTCTCTCCAAATTGATGCAAAACTACATTTTGGATCCTTAACGACAAATGATAGTAAGGTTTTGCTATATTACAGCCCAAACTATATGTGACAACATATCCAACCTAAAGGTTGGATCTCTTGTTTATTTTATTTGATGAAATTAGTAGTATTTAAGTTGCATAGCTGTTGTTGTTGCTCTTGGAAGTCTCAAATTTTCTGCATTTCGTAGGTGGTATGTTTGTGTATCTCCAATAAACTGTAGTTGATCTCTCAAGTATTCCGGCTGCAAATGAAGGGTATTCATTTGCAGCCTTTGTTTAATGCTAAGCCATTTTAGTACATTCAACGTATTTTTTATTGAAGTGTAACGATTGCATGTTAAAATTGATCGCATTGCATTGTTTGTAATTTTTGAATTTTCTATTGAATTCGTGAGCCAAATTCAAAATGCTGTTTTATTATTGCGTTATATATAGCATGATCCATTTCGAGGTTCCCTACTTTTTAAAGAAAAAACACAGAAAATTCAAATTGAATGGGGAATGTTTATTATCATTTGAAAGAACATTCTTTGGCATTTATTTTTTGAAGATTATGTCTATCAAATGTTGGCCGCGGCTACGTCTCAGATGGTCCATCCGTTGAGTCCAATTTTGGATGACTCGTTCGAACATTTCGACTGGTAACCAAACAATAATTAACAAAAATAACATGACACGACTCACACGTGATCTGTCAAAAAAATGCTATTGAAAAAAGTATCCCTACTTGGATCATCCTTTATTTATCGCAGTCCATACCAATATTTTTAACGTATTCGTTGAAAAAACGATTATTTTACCATTTAACTGCATATAAATTCTACATGTTCCTTAAATTTGAGTTATTTACCTATAATAAAACACAAGTATTTAGTTTCGTCTACTTTCTCTATTTGTTCTTCATTAGTTTCAAAAACGTGTTCACTGTTCATATATCGTTCACTCACTTCAAGACTGTCTTAACTCTAAATTTAAAATTTTTGTGGGTGTCTTACAGAAATGCGAATTTTGTAAATATCCATAAATTAATCTTAACGAAATTTAATTAATAAGTAAACAATCATACTTCGGATTATTTCACCTTTTATAAACTTCCTATTTCATCGTATTTATCTTTTTATACGGACTTAAAGTTACAGATCTCGACAATATTCAATTTTGAGTTAGGACAGTCTTGAAGTAAGTGAGCGATATATTTTCATTATTTTCGCTTTGCTTTCATTTAATTTTGGTTTATTAATTTTTAGCCATTTGTTCACATTATTTATATCATGGGTCAAGTTATCATGGCATTGATTACACAGTGCGGCAGTCCAAAACCCAAAACCAGCGATACTATTTTTTTGTAGGTCTTGGCGAGTAAAACAATGTTTGACCTGTGAAATTTGCCGGACACCCGCAAAATCCGAATTTTCGGGTATCGACCTCATACCTCGAGACATCAGCCAACAGAAACTCATAGCTCGATTCAGGATCGTATGAATTTTAATATTTTGGACTTGATAAATTTGTGTTGGCCCCAGGGGGATACCACGGAGGAACATTTAGGAATTTTTGAAGAGGCGCTACACGATCAATAGAACTTCATAGCTCGGGCACGGATCGTTCGTATTTTGATGTATGCGTATTGTTCCAAGAAAGGATTCTATGAGGGAAAATTTGGGATTGATCAAAGGTGAGTGGCGCGGCCGACACAACCTCATAACTCAAGAATGGGTCGTTCAATTTAGATTTTTGGTTTAATGAATTCGTATTGGCCCCAGGGGGACACATAGACGGAAATTTAGGATTGTTCAAAGCGGCGCGATAAGGCCAACACAATCTCATAGCACGTAACTTGCTCTTTCAATTTTAACGATTATGGGTTTGAGGGATTCGTTTTGGACCAAGGAAGGACACTATGTAGGAAAATTTAGATTGATCTAAAGGGTGTGGCGCGGCCGACACAATCTTATAACTCGTTAACGAATCTTTCGATTTCATGATTTTGGGCTTGATGGGTACGTATTGGTCCAAGAAAACTTTAGAATTTTTCAAATGGGCGTGTCACAGCAAACACAACCTCAAAACTCGAGAACGGATCCTTCAACACAAATACGAATGTCGAATTAATTAGCGCCTGTGAACATTATAAATCTAATACTGAAAACCAAATCTGGGTAAAGGTGGGTACTATGTTTTTTTCAGCTTGAAAAAATTCCACAAAATGTTGTTTCAAGCTGAAAAATGGAACGCTTTTTTACTAAGGTCGCATTGCATTTTTGAAGTGTGTATGTCGAAATGTCAATTTTATATGTATGTGTGCGTATAAGCATGTGCATTTATTTCTTTTTGCTTTTCTTGAAAACAAACTCGAGTTTAAGTTAGAATCAATAAGCAAGTAAATGGAATAATGCCGACTTAGAACATAGTTAATTTAAATTGCAGAATGGAAATTTGGTTGAAGATCATTGTGCTAATGTTATAACTAAATAAATTATGTATTTTGTGTTGATACGATGGCGATGCTTGTGAGGCATCAGAAGCCATGGTAATACAAATAACAAAATAATTTCCTACTGTTGTACGAATATAAATAAATAAGATGATGTTTTGATGAACCGAAAAATATGTTTTATTATTATTTTTAAGGATTTACATTATATTTGTGGACATATATAAATTATACTTCCATCCATAAATGGTTTTTCTTCTTCCAACTCCTATGGCTGGCAAGAACTCACTATGTTATTTATAACCATTTAAAAACGAGATCACAAGCACTGCCCAATTCCATTGTCCTACTGCTTCGGTAGCGTTTGCCGTCCATAGAGTTTTTCCATGCTTTTCGTCACGATTGTTCTAAATATTCAAACGTATATTTACATATGTAATTATAAGACAAATTCCACATTATTACATATAGTTACATGTCCTTCAGTGTATTGCACTTTTTTGCTTTGCTATTTAATCGGAATTTCGCTCTTCTCGTTTATTCAATATAATAATTATGTATTATTTTCTGTTCCAAAGCTTTGCATTAGTTTTCTTTCAGATAACACTAGCCACTAGTCGTTTTTTTATTTGGTTCTAGCATAGTTTTTCTCATTGATTTTGACCTACGGAACACGAAAATGAGTTTTAAAAATTTTTCTGTCGATTGGTTTTCGAGATACAAATTTTTGAACTTTTTTTTTTAAATTTTTGGAGGTACACTTACAATTTTGAGCATATCTTTCGTCTTCTTTGACGTATTTGATCCTACTACTACTCAAATTAAAGCAAATCTACAACTCATTCTCAGAAAATTTTCAAATCGGGTGAGTAGTTTTGATGTTGGCGGCTTAAAAAGGTTAAAAAACTGCGTTTTTTTAGTAAAAAAAATGGCATATAAAATATAAAACGCGATGCTAACAGCGATTTTGGTTTTTTTACGTATAGCTGGCATTTTTCCAAAGAAAATAAGCACTTACTTAACGAAATCTGACAACAAATGGCGGACTTATAATTTTTTTGGTAAAAGACCGAAATTCCGCTATTTCACGATATTTTGATTTTCATTATTTGCACAGCTAACCTACTAGGAGGGATCGAAAAAGCAAGTTTTTTATAATCCTTTTGGAATAGAACGGAACAGTTGCTCCTATACATAAGTTACTTCTGTTCAAAATTTCACCACCCTGGGTTAATGTCTTCTGTTCTGGCAAGGGACGTGAAATTTCAAAAATTTAGTGAAATCAGCAATTTTTTTTTTTGGAAATTTTTTTCAAATGTCAAAGCACTTTGCAGTTTTGATAAAATTTTTAAATTAATATTAATAACACAAATATTTCATAATTGTAAAAAACCTATTTACAATACCGTAGGGACGTTTCGTCGAAAATGGTATAATGAAAATGCAGAACATAGAAACACAGGTGCATTTTACGATACGAATTTTGGCAAACCCACTTTACATGTACAAAATTGTTTGGAAAAAACGTTTACGTAATTTTTATGATTCTCCGAATTAAAAAAAATAAGTAATACACAAATAGTTATTTAATTTTTATGATTGTGGTTGCAGAGTAATATACGCTTCAGAATGTGCGTGGACGCTCTTCGTGTTCCTTTATGACTGCTACTCCGTTCACAGTCAATTAAAGGGAAAAAAGGGAATTACACTTTTTTATTGATGTGTGTTTTCCCGATGGCTACCTGTATCGGATTTTTTTACAGAAATTCCCCCCACATTTGTGAGTGGTCATTATTTGGAAACTTTTCCACAATTTGAAACGCACACTTGCTGAATCAGGTATATAGCCACCCTTAAAAGATGCGCCCATTCATAAGTACCTGTCAGTAAAATATTGTAACATACTTAGTATTTATAGGTGTTCATTTATCGTTTTTTGTCATTCAACAAGTGTCTACGAACGCGAGTAGTACGAGTAAAAAGCGAAACAAATTGAATTTAAGTGCATATAATACCTACCCAACAAGTAAGACAATGAGTAAAAGACTACGTGTGTTCGAGTGTTTGAACAATCCAGACAATTTCTGCAATGTTTGTGGCGAGTTTATAAAGAATAATCACGCACATACGTTTACTCCAGCAGTGCAATTGCACTATTTGAATTATTTTGGTATTTCACCAAATATCACAGAACCATGGACACCTAAGTCGCTATGTGATCTTTGCTATATAATCCTAACCAACTGGGCAGCTGGAGGAAGGTAAGAATTTTTATTTAAACACATTAAGCAAAGCAAATATAGTAATTTATTTTAATTTTAGGCGCCATATGAAATTCGATACACCAATGATGTGGAAAAAGCCGCTATGCCATTCCACAGACTGTTATTTTTGCCTCACCACAAACAGTGGGGTAGGGAGATTTTTAAAATGGAACTACGCTCAAGTGGGATCGTTTGCACTTCCAATACCACATTCGAATGATGTACCATATCCAGTGTGCCCTGGTGCATCTCTTCAAAAAGCAGAATCGTCAGATCAAGAGTCCGAGTCAAGTGCAAGCGAATTTGGGACGTGCAGAAAGCGAAAATTACTGTCACAGGCCGAACTAAACGAATCAGTAGCTGGACTACAGTGGATGTGTTTTTATTCGCTCCGGATTTCTCAATAATATTTCAACTGTTACTAAACTACATTTCACGAAAATAATATAATAACATCAACAAATTGTGTTGTTACCGTTCTATGTATCTAAATCATCGGCGTTATTATAACTAAATTGCAAATTCTTTATGAAAATAAATCAGTAATAGAACCAAAGTTAAAGCAAAACACTAAATTGAGAATCAAATCAAAATAAACACATAATTGAGTGACAATTTGCATACAGCAATTCCAAAATCTCTCTTAAGAGACGTGCACACAAGAATTATACTGAGAAAACAACCAAATAACACAAGTTCAAAACAAAATAAAACACATTAACGAGTGAGAAAATATAACATAAACAAGAACCACCGTAAAACAAACAAACACACTCAAAAAATCACTCAGTTGAACGTCAAAAATGAATAATAATACAGAGAGTGTCTTAACAACCTCAGTTACTCCTCCACCAAAACGCGGGAGAGCAATTCTACTACAACCTGATATGGAGTACTCTTCCACAACTCCAAAGCTAACAATCGAGTCTCGCATTATCACCATGATCGACCAGAGATTTGAGAGATTTGAGCGTAAACTTCTAAACATAACTGAGGAAATAAAAAACAGTGAAAATCGCATCTCAAAAATGTTTGACACTAAGTTGGGTGAACTCAAGAGGGAAATCGACGAAGTTAATCAACGCGTCACACTACTAGAAACCCAAACTGGAAATGAAATAGGCCTGCATGAAGACGTGCATTTGTTAAAGATGCAAATTGAACGATATGAAAATTCGTCTGTTGCTTCTGAATTGCGTATAAATGGCATACCTTACCACAACAACGAGAACCTTCCGCAATTATTCACTGCTATTTGTGGCATTCTAAGCATATCTGTTCCTTCCTTTCAATCCATGTATCGTCTGCGAAGTAAAAACTCAAACCAATCATCGTCTGATGCTGTTATCCTGGTGAAGTTGGCTTCACCATATGATAAGAATTTTATTTTGAAATCCATAGCAAACTTCAGAAAATCTAATAAAACACAACTGCAGCTTCGACACCTAGGTTATGATTCGAACAATAATTTTTATATTAATGAAAACCTCTCCGCTTCCAATTATAAAATACTCCAAACTGCAAATTT
Organism: Eudasyphora cyanicolor; assembly: GCA_963930755.1. Taxonomy (NCBI): domain Eukaryota; kingdom Metazoa; phylum Arthropoda; class Insecta; order Diptera; family Muscidae; genus Eudasyphora; species Eudasyphora cyanicolor. The sequence goes on along the minus strand of OZ005736.1, from coordinate 166,260,419 downwards.
ATTTAAAAAACGTAAACAGCTAAATTCCGTTTTCACCATACGTGGGAAAGTACATATAAAAAAAAATGTCAATGATCAAGCCCTTCGTATTGATAGAATCGAACAGTTAAATGATTTTTTTCGAGAGTAAAAAAAAAATTATAATTTATTTGCTTTTAGAATCTATCGCAACAATCAATTTATACAAATTTGAAAGATTTAGATTTAGAAACTTCCACCTAAACACAAAACATATTACATTACAGTCAAAACATAACTTACAAAACTGTTGTTTAATATGCTATGCGGTCTTTGCCATTTCGAGTAAACATTATGTCTCCTTTATCATTAAATAACACAGCAATCAGTTCCAAAGACACTACAAAATTTTTGCTAAACCTTCTTTGCAAACAGAAATCTGGTATGAAAATCTGCCACATCAATGCTCAAAGTATAAGAAATAAAATCGATGAATTCCGGGACATATTTGAAGGATCGAGTATGGATGTGATTTGCATATCGGAGACGTGGTTAAACGAATCGGTTTCTGACACATTGATTGAGTTGAATGGTTACAAAACTTATCGTAACGACAGGAAAACCCGTGGCGGTGGGGTAGCAATATACATAAGAAATAGTCTATCATCTAAACTCTGTCACAAGTCGGAAGAATCTCAACAGATCGAACACATTATTATTGAAGTTGCTAACACTAATGCTAAGATTTTAATAGGTTGTGTTTATAGACCTCATCGGTACATAGAAATTGATGACTTTCTGAGTCAATTAGAACTCGCTACAATCTCGTACGACAACATTATTCTATGTGGCGATTTTAACTCAAACATTCTCGTTGAATCCAGCCTAATAAATGCTTTGCTTGGATTAGATCTCAAAGCAACCAACACTTCAATACCAACACATTTCACACAAACATGTAGCTCACTACTTGACATCTTCTTTGTCAATAACATGCGCAATGTCTTAACATATGATCAAATTTCTGCATCATGCTTCTCGAGGCATGACTTAATTTTCTTAGAATACGACTTTAAATTAAAGGATATAGTAAATAAGCCAATTTTTTATCGCAACTTCAAATGTGTGGACTACAATGCAGTGCTTTTTGAAATTTATAAAGTAGATTGGGACTCTATATTCTTCTTACCTGATGTTTAACTTCAATTAGATTTTCTCAACGACAATCTTATTCACATCTTTAATAAAACAGTCCCCCTGAAAAGGGTTCGAACAAGACAACACGGTAAACCTTGGTTTAATTCAGAAATAAAAGCTGCTATTGCTATTCGTGATCAAGCTTACAAGCGTTGGAAAAGATATAAATGTCAGTATTTACATGCCGAATTTCGCAATGCGAGGAAGATAGTCACAGACATGATATCCAGAACGAAATCTCGGTATTATGCTACACGTTTTCGATCTGCAATTGGCTCAAAGAACACCTGGAAAAATATTAAGGAAATTGGCATTGGAAGACAAAGACCTTTGTATAATTCAATTATAGATGTCGAAAAAGTTAATAGACAATTTACCAACCTTCCCACTGTGCCTACAAACTTTTCCTATTATCAACAATTTCCAGACCATTCTTTACATGAAAGCCAATTTTACTTCGACTGTGTTAGTGAGAATGATGTACTTAACAATTGTCTCAAGGTCAAGTCAGATGCAGTAGGATTTGACAGCATTCATCCGAAATTTTTACGCATTGTTTTGCCATATTTACTAACCCACATTACGTTTATATACAACACCATAATTACAAAAAGCCAGTTTCCGTCTGCTTGGAAATATGCCAAAATAATACCAATTCCCAAAAGCAATAATGATTTTCGTCCAATCGCGATATTACCATTCCTATCCAAGGTATTCGAAAGATTACTTCAAAGCCAAATTACTCACCATCTTCGTGTGAACAAGCTTCTTAGCAGTAAACAATCGGGGTTTCGAAAGAGTCACAGTTGTATTACTGCCCTTCTTGATGTCTCCGAGGAAATACGCAAATCCGCAGATATCAATCTTGTCTCCTTATTGGTTCTTCTAGATCATTCTAAGGCGTTTGATACTGTGGACCATGAACTACTATGTGTTAAGTTGGTCAAAATGTTTAAGTTCTCATCATCAGCAAAGAACATGATTCTTTCCTATTTGTCTGATCGTACTCAGTCAACTGTTGTAGACGAAAATATCTCTGTTCCACTACCTGTAAAAAAAGGTGTACCGCAGGGATCAATTCTAGGCCCGCTGTTATTTTCGATGTATGTTAATGACATTACTCAACAGCTAAAACATTGTCAAATTCATCTATATGCCGACGATGTACAAATTTACATAAGCAGCAGAGTCGATGAACTTAATGAATGCATTCTAAAGCTAAACAATGATCTTCGCCGTATCTATATCTGGGCCACATCCAATGGTCTTTTATTAAATCCCTCTAAATCGAAATGTATGGTCATAGGACGAAAGACAACTGGAATAATACTTCCTTCAGACATTATTCTTAATAACCAAAAAATTGTTACCGTCACCACATGTAGAAATCTGGGTATTGTTTTTAATAGCTCCTTAACGTGGTCAGATCACATTAACATGGCAGTTGGTCAAACGTATTCGAAACTGCGAGTGCTATGGAACACCCAATTCTATACTCCAACTCATATACGAATTTTACTGGCCAAAACATACCTTTTACCTACTCTGATGTATGGCTGTGAATTAACTATGTGTTGCGACTCAACAAGCGAACGTAAACGAACAGTAGCTTACAATGCCATCCTAAGATATGTATTCAGTCTAAAGAAATACGACCACATTACAAGCTATTCAACAAAATTATTTGGTGTAGCTTTTTCAGACATTATGAAAATTCGGACATTAACCTTATTGCACAAAATCATCCACTCTCGCGAACCTGAGTACCTTTTTAGTAAACTCAGTTTTACAAATTCTGAAAGAAATAATAACCTGATATTTACTAGATACCGTTCACAATTATCTGAATGGCACTTTTTTGTAACGTCTATTCGTCTTTGGAACATATTGCCAGTGAACTTACAACGAACAAACAAAGCACCGCTATTCAAAAAACTACTTTTTGATTACTTCCAGTAATTTGATTTGTCAATTATAACTGTTCTGGTAAATTGCGACTAAAATGTTTCTAAATGTTTTTTTTTTTATTTTTAATTCCTTGTAACTTTAAATAAGTCTGATGTATTATTATTATTTTAGTTTTAAGATATATTTAAACATTGTACCTTACTTTTTTTTTTTGAACATCATGATATCTCTTACTTTAACTATAAGATTCTAAATCTTGTTGTAAGAGAAACAAAAATACTAAATAAATAAAAAAAATAAAACGATTGGGTGCGCGATTTTGGTCTCACTAAGGAGAAATCCGAACTTTTTGCGTCTCGGATGGTACAGTGTGGATTTGCGGATTCAGAAGTGAAAGTAACAGCGTACAGGAAGCGTCACCAGCAGTATGCAAAATTTTATACAAAGAAAGACGAAATATGTTTTTGCAGCGACATTTCCGGCTTGTTCCAAGAGCTTCACCAAATTCACAACCCCAATGAATGGAGGTTGTTTATTGACAGCAACAAAGAGAGCTTGAAGGCAGTTCTCTTACATAATGGGAATGAAAAGCCATCTCTTCCTATTGCTCATGCGGTTCATTCAAACGAGAACTATGAAACTATGAACATTTTGCTGAAATGCATAGAGTATAGCAACTATAATTGGAAAATATGCGCCGACCTCAAAGTTGTGGCCATTCTGTGTGGACTCCAAGGAGGCTATACGCGACATTGCTGTTTTCTGTGCCTTTGGAATAGCCGCGCTGATGATCAGCATTATATTCAAAAAAAATGGCCGGAACGAACGAAACCTGTAGTTGGAGAAGCGAATGTTCAGCGCAAACCACTAATAGAGAACCGTGAAAATATAATACTTCCGCCGCTGCACATAAAATTGGGTTTGATAAAAAATTTTGCCAAAAAATTGGACAAAGAAGGTGAAGCTTTTGCCTATTTACGGCCAATTTTCCCTTACCTTTCGCTGGCAAAAATTAAAGAAGGAGTCTTCGCAGGACCCGAGATAAAAAAAAATTTTGAAAGATGAAACATTCCCGAAGCTGTTATCACCCATCGAAGCCGCAGCATGGAATTCCTTCAGGCTTGTTGTGGAAAACTTTTTAGGAAACAACAAAAGCGATAATTATAAGGACATACTTGAGGATCTGGTAAAGAACTATGAAGCAATGGGTAGGTTTTTTTTGAAACAAATGTTAATTTAAATAGCGTTTTAATTCTCGTTTTTTTTCATTTTTGGGTAGGAGTGCACATGTCACTTAAAATACTCTTTCTGCATTCTCATTTGGATTTTTTCCCTGAGAATTTAGGAGACGTGAGCGACGAACACGGCGAGCGCTTTCATCAGGAATTGAAGGCTATGGAACGACGCTATCAGGGCATCTATGACACGGCTATGATGGGTGACTACATTTGGACCCTAATACGTGAGACCAATTGCAGCGAATACAAAAAACAAAGAAGAAGTCAGCTGTTTTTCCACATGGCATAAAATGTACAGTTATATCTTTGTTTCTACTCATTTTTTTGGGCGTTGATTTGGTTAATTTCGTTAGTTTAGCTAACCTGGCACATCCATTTCTAATTGTGCCATACATTGAGTATGTAGTGCTCTAAATAAATTAAAAAATAATATACTAAGACTAATTTGTTTATTTTAAATTAAGTTCAAATGTATTTATTCGTTTGCGTTGGGTAGGTAAGCTGTGCAAATAATGAAAATCAAAATATCGTCAAATAGCGGAATTTCGGTCTTTTACCAAAAAAATTATAAGTCCGCCATTTGTTGTCAGATTTTGTTAAGAAAGTGCTTATTTTCTTTGGAAAAATGCCAGCTATACGTAAGAAAACCAAAATCGCTATTAGCATCGCGTTTTATATTTTATATGAATTTTTATATGAATTTTTCTGCTACTCACCCGATTTGAAAATTTTCTGAGAATGAGTTGTAGACGGCTCAATTTGCTTTAATTTGAGAAGTAGTAGGCAAATACGTCAAAGAAGACGAAAGATATGCTCAAAATTGTAAGTGTACCTCCAAAAATTTAAAAAAAAAGTTCAAAAATTTGTATCTCGAAAACCAATCGACAGAAAAATTTTTAAAACTCATTTTCGTGTTTAGTAGGTCAAAATCAATGAGAAAAAGTATGCTAGAAACAAATAACAGAGAAAATTTTGTTATTTGTGACCTAGTGTAATTTAATATTGTATTCTTTATTAGGAAATTTTATCGCTAAGATTGACAACAATTGAATTTCTCGCGGACAAACATGAATATAAATAAATTGAAGTACAATGCTGGCCGCATTCAATTTGTTGCGGCGTTCAATTAAATTGTAGCGGCGCAAAATGTCAATTTCTCACGTTGAAAAAAACATAGTACCACAAATGAAAAAATTTCACTAATTTTTTCACAACTTTGATTTTTGTATGGGATTTCAGCGTGAAACCGGAACATAGTACCGTGCTTAACCACCAATCGTCTTGCAGTTTGGAGTTTATGTTTTTTGTTTAGCATTCGAAAAACTGATTAGAGCTGGACATTGTTATACTTCAGTTATTCGCATTGTATTTTATACAATACAAAGATTTGAATTGACCGAATTACAAGAAGCAGCATGAGCATGTTCGTATTATTATTTTCATTACATTAACTAATTTGGGCGGAATGAAGTTCACCAGGCCAGCTGGTATTATGGCGATTTCGTTTCCGCAAAAAAGTGCAAAATTTTCGTTGCCCGTTTCTCGAAAGCTGGACATTTATACCACATTTTGGAATTCTGAACTAGGAGCTAAGTTTAATTCAATTCTCATCTCAATAAAAAGGGAAACGACTATTCAGAATTTCGCGTAGCAGGGCAACTTTTTTTAAGAATCGAGATAACCATTAGATACAAAATATATTACCAAAAAAATTTAAATTTTAAATATTGGGAATTGCTAGTTTTTTCTAATATCCTTTTGTAGTTTATCTTACAACACTATTGTTGATGGAATGATTTATTTTTGATTCTCTGAGTTGGCTGCTATTTGAAGGACCGATGTTATGCCAAAAATCCTTTACGATTCAGGCCCTTAACCCTCGGTTTAGCGTGCCTCAGCGCAGCTATGTTTTTATCTGCCATAACACCATCAACAATTTTTTTTTGCAAAATATCTTTTATGGCCCCTCATTCTCATTGCTATTTAATGTTGTATTACAACATCAAATGGCCTTTGTCTTTTAGTCACTGATAATTTTAGTGCCAAGTAAAGGGGCTGTGAATAAAAAGGGTGTGAAGATAAATTCATGAGTTAAATTCGTCCAACACTCAAGACTCAAACCATGTGGAACGTATTTGTGGTGTGGAACCTATTAAAGAATAATTTTTTGGGTTAAAAAACGGTAAAAAAAACTAATAAAATTAAACACGTTTGTTAAAATGTTCCTCCTCAGCTCTTCTGCATAAAAGATTTGGATGAAAGCCCCTTAGAATTAGTACAACGTCGTCTACATAACAGACTTTAAGTCCTTCATTGGTGAGGGCTTTAAAGAGACTGTGTATCATCGTAACCCATAGAAGAGGCGATAAAATGCCCCCCCTGAGGTATACCACGATTTACCTTGTCTCTAATTTTTACGTCATATGACCCACGAATAATCCACCTAGTCTTTGTTGAACTAGTTTTTCAGCGCCCGGTCAACCTGACATTCATCTAAGAACTGCAAAAGTGTATCGGTCTACACATTGTTAAATGCGCCCTCAATGTCTATGTAAACAGCAAGTGTATACATTTCTACGGCTAATGGGTCGATAAGCCTTCGGGGTCGTATAAATCGCCTTGCCAGGCTTAGGTATAAAGACCACCCTTGATTCCTGCCAATTTTTTGGGGTATGCAGTGAATACTCCAGCCAGATGAGTTGATACTAGATCCACCGCATTCTGCACAAGTTCTGGAAATATTCCATCCGGCCCCGCAGCCTTGAAGGGAGAGAAGATTTTTATCGCTTCTTTAACCATACCATCTGTTATATCCGTAATATGTACTTAATGCAATACATTTTCATTCTGTAACTGTTCCTCTGTTAGTCCAGCGTTACCAGTGGGAAAACGGGGATAACTTACGGTATCCTCTATAGTTTCCATTCTTTTACCCGTGTCATCCACCAGTATTTCGTTTTGGATATGCTTTTTTGAGAGGAACTTTTTCATTTTAGACATGCTGTTACGCTCTCTACCTGTTCACAGAAAAGTCTCCAGGAGTTACGTTTCGCCGGTCTAATGATTTTATTGTATTCTTTGTGTCTCCTGCGGTAGTCGTCCCAATACACTGATTGTGTTTTACGTCGAGCTCTGATGTAGTCTGCGGACATCCTTGCCAATCGAGCGAATTTTCCTTGTCACCCAGGGTTTCTCAAAGGCAGATTTGCTTTCTCGAAGTGGGCAACTATCTTCGAATGATTTTAGAAGAGCCTCCGTAATCTTCTTCACATTGATATCAATGTCCAGCATTACTTTCGGTAAATAAATAACGACTAACAAAATAATGACAAAAATAAGTTATTGCTAGTAATCTAATTTAGAAAATCTTATTTTTATTTATAAACTTTTCGTTAAATGCTTTTTACTTAAATGATTTACGTATATACGTTGTAGTTGGTATTCAGTTAAATCATTTAAAGAAAAGTTTATAAGTTCAAATTAGATGATCTATGTTAGATTACTAATAATAACTTATTTTTGTTTTAATTTAATTTATTTACCGAAAGTAATGCTGGCGATATTGGGTTATCATTACCTGGTAACGCAATTGGTAACGACATTTACTTACCAAGATTTTGATGGGTTATATATTTGTACTTGATTATTAAGATATTTGTCTACGAATCGCGAGGTAGGTCAGCGGTTGTGAAGCTAAACTACGAAACCGGGAGGTCGCGAGTTCAATTGCCGGGAGGTGGGAAATGAAATTTTTCGTCATATGACGACAACAATCGATAACTACTCCCTCCCAGTTATACCCTCTACCAAATGTTGCGCTCATCCCAATGTTACGCTCTTCCCAATTTTACGCTCTTCTACTTTCTCACCGCATGCCACCACTGATGGTGGTGAACAAGCAGTAGCAACTCAGAAATATCTACGACCCACAAACACACTCATAAAAGTATTACTTACGTCAACGCTTACTTTTTAATAATTGTAAGCGTGGGGGTAAGTGGTTATTTTTCAGCTTCTGGTATGCTTGAGTGGAAGCACTTTCCTCCAATGACATGCATGTGTAAAAATAATTCGAAGGGAGGCCAAATTATAAGCAGTTACTAGATTTGAATTTAGCTTACCCGTCAGGTTATTTGGTAATGGGAAATTTTGCTGGGAATATAAGTCTGTTTGTTTCACAGAGAAAATAAAATGTCCATATTTAAGAGATTTGAGCCAAAGACATTATCTTTATATAATCATTTTTACGATCTTGCCTATTAGATGGTTAAGACAGACAATTTACTTCACGTTCAGGACTTGCTTACATGTGGAATATGACTTCCAATGTAATCACTTCTACCAATATTCTTCGGGGATGTCATTTTTTGTTTAACGTTATCGAAGCTCATCTCTGGAATAAAAATATCTAATAATACCTGCATCTGAAATAAAACACGAATATTTTATATTTATTTTTATTTTCGCTATAGTTAACAATAGGTATGTTCGATACAATAGTTTGTATAAATTTTGCTTAATTTACTATCCTGTTTTTTTTATTTTTTTTTTCATTACAATACACTTTTTCATTAATTGGCAAATTGTTTTTTTTTCTCAAGAACTGACAAATAGAGCATTTTTTTGAAAAACATTTTTCGAGAGGCCAATGTGTGAAAACTGGTCGAAAACTTAAAATATAGCGGATTAGGAATTTAAGTTACATTTTTTGTTTACTTACAAATTAAATAAATTAAAATTTTAACTTAAGCATTAGACTATATACTAAATAAATAAAATATAGCAAGAAGAAGAGAGAGAGAGATACAGAAAAAATAATAATTTGTGGAGGTTTCTGTGTTTTTTTTGTAATAAAGTTCATAAAATGAGTATTTATGCGCTTAATAAAATTCTAAAAAAAACAAACAATTTGTTATAAAATACTGGTTTTTATACAAATATTAAAATATTCATAACGAGTGTTTGACGGATGGGGAAAGCGTATCGGAAATATTCCAAGCCAAAATATAATAATTTAAAAAAATGTGGAGTAGGTGATTGGAAATTTCACAAAATGTCCCAGTTTCTTGTACAGAAACTTTAAACACAACCAAGAAAAAATAGTTTTGAAACACTTTAGGGTTTCAGTACAAAAGTAGGTATATACGTTTTTTTTCTTCAGGGGGAGGTAGTGGATTTAACATGGGGGCGATAAATCCTTTAAACAAATCACAAAAAAACTAAAGTTTTGTTCAAACTGAATTTGAGAGGATGCTTTAGTTGTGAAGCCAAATGTAGCCCCAGGGTATGTGTGATAAACAAAATCAAAATTGATCGTCTATCAGCACAAATAAAAAAACAATATTGAAATCCGATTTTAAATAAAATCACTTAGGGATGGGTGACAAGTAGTCAATGTACTCGTATTCCTTGTTAATCCAACGTTATGTGAGGATTTGTATATGTAAAACCTAGGAACTGTTTCTGGTCCATGGATTGTAGTATGTCCTTATCGATGGGCGTCAGACGCACACGTTCTCTGGTGAATACACGATCAAAGTATTGTGTATCCAGAGGATGTTTCTGAAAATTTTAATTATGCATTAGCTTAAGGTCTTTTTGTAGGCTGAGAATCTTGCGAATATTTACCACTTGTGGTCTGCAGGGCGGCTCTATTAGCCGTTTCTCGAGTAGATTCCAATCGATGGGTCTAAAGAATACATGTTCGACAACATCTCCGGCTGGACTATATTGATTGCCAATACGTTTTGTGTAATCTTTTTCTAAAAGCTGAAAATATTAAATAAAAGGAAATTAATACATTGCATGGAAAATTACTGCATAATATAGATTATAACCTCAGAGTAGAATAATGGATGTTATGAAAAAGGTTATGTTTCCAAATACAACATAGCCCACATATTCCACAACAAAGAGATTGTATATAAGAAGAGATACCATTTCATTCACCTCAACGAAAGGTGAATTCCGACTCGTGAGCAAAGATGAGTTCATGAAAAAATTTATTGAAAAATCGTGTATTTTGTGTGCTTTTCTTTCACTTTTTCACATGCACGTCAATAAACACACAAAATAAAATTATTATACGTTAGTTGAAACAAAGAAAACGGAGAACATATCTTTTTTTAATAAATTTAAAATTCCTTTATGTCCACCACTTCAATAGAAAAACTCAACTCTGCACATGAATTTTCACCGTGGTTACTCTTTATATACAATCTCTTTGTTCCACAAGAACTTAGAAATTTCAAAAAAATTGTCTCTCACTATAACATATTTTTGTACAGGGATGCCAACTTAGTGCTTTTCGCAAAAGTATTCAGTTAGTGCCAAACGAAAAAAAAACACTAACTGTACGCTTTTCATATTTTTTGTTAGTGCTTTTGACTCTTTTAGTACATTTGTCAGATCGAAACTGGCAACAAAAAAAATTGTGCCATTTTGTTACTGCAGGGCAACATCTTATTTCTATGCACTTACATTTGTCTCCCTCATTTCACTCTGTGTTTCAAATGTCCTTGGAATTAAGAATTGTGTACAACCAATAAAAACAATCGGTATTTTCAATATCATACAAAAAGAAGAGTCAACCTAACCTAATAATTCAGTGAAATTGTTAAAATTGTTAAAATTTCACTGAATTATTTCGAAAAAATTTCGTTTTTTTTTAGATGGAGCGCAAAAATATTGGGAGAAAGATCATATTTTCACCAAATGGCCAACAAAAGATTTTTAAGGCACTGGATGCACTTTTCTTGGATAGATTTGTTCGGCATTTTTTTTCTCGTATTCAATATCTAATTTGCTTCAGACACAAAAGAGAGAAAAAGTATAGAAAATGTGCAAAAAATCTACCTTAAGTCAAAAAATTCGTATGGTCATTTAATTATTAATTGAGCCAACTTGACTTGATTATATACATTATATTATATATATATACACTATATATATTTTTTTGTTTGGACTATCAATTTTTGTTTACTGTTATACCAAAGTGCCTTGAATAAAGAATTTTTTATCATAAAATAAAGAGTTTTCTAATTAAAAAAAATTAGTGCTTTTTTACGCTTTTAAAATTTTTCGTTACGCTTTTGCTTCAGAAAAAGTTGTCATCCCTGTTTTTGTACATGACATAAAATGTAGGCTCGGCTCTACATTATGAAGTCCATTATATTGAAAGGGCATTGGACTTTAAGGAGCTCATTCTTGCTGCATTCCTTGTGATAAAAAGGTGATTTTAATAATGTCGCCCCGGCAGCCATTGAGGCTGTTTTGCTTGAAACAAGTATAGACGGAACTATTGTAAACTGGATAATGACCATGTTAAATTGTAGAGATTTCACGGCTTGTTTCGTGACAACTTCAGTGATGATGAGAGCGATTAGGGGAAGCTCTCAAGGAGGTGCTATTTCACCATATCTTCGGTGGATTCTAGTAGTAAATTATATTGTATCTAGATTGGAGTAATCGTCAAATAAGGTGTGTGTTTACGCTGACAACAAAGGTAAGACTACAGAATCTGTCTTGCACGAACTAGTGAGCCCTACGAATCGTGCCAGGAATTCACTATAGTGGTGTTTCTTAAATTAGAAGGACTTTTAACAACATTCACTTAGATGAGGTATTTGCGGCGTTGTCACATCTAAAGCTGAACTCTAGCTTGATTAGACCAATTCAGAGACTGCCGAATAGAGGACGCATACCAGCTGGTCTTGTGCCCACAAACAAGATAGAATTGGTTCTCTTTACTAGGGAGAGTAAGGTCCGCATGTGGATCCTCCTCGTATAAATGAAGCAAAGCTGGTATTTTCTGAAAGTGCAAAATGTCTAAGAGTAATTGTCATTTAGACTTAATGCCTAAGGGAAGCCATTGTCGCAAAATATTCCTGTAAGAAAGCTGTAGGGTCGCATTGGGGCCTAAATCAATTCAATTGTATATATATATACATATGTCTGTAGATCACCCAAAACTGTTGGGCATTGTGGTGCGGTGGAGGGCAGGTGATAAACGATCCATTACCAACCAAATATCTAAGGTTCAGAGAACCGCCTGCCTATGCATACGCGGTGCTTTAAGGTCTACAGCAACTGAGTCACTACAAGTCATACTTCATCGACTGTCCATTAATATTGTGGCGAGAGAAGTTGCAACAAGCGCGGCATTACGATTGAACTGTCTATCAATGTAGAGGTATAAGAACTACTGACATATGAGTATGTCACAATGTAGTGTTATGTTAACAGACCGAGTGGACTATATACCAACGGTGTACACCTTCGAGAGAAAATTCGGCACTAAGATATCTGTCAGAGAGGAATGAGTTGGTAAAGGGTTTTCCAAGAAGAGGTGTTATTTTGGCATTCAAAGAAAAATGCCATTTTTTGAGATAAATGGTTTATTTCATTGTTTATTATTTCGGATGTTTATTTCATAATAAAGTGGAAGGTATGCCGTTAATAATGAAAAATGGTTTCGTTGGTTCCGTCTTGTTGAAAGTAAACGTTGTCCAGATCAATACAACTCCGACCATAAAAAATCATTAATTATCTCTCGATAGCGCAATCCATTCACCGTAACTGTTGATCCAACCTCATTTTCGAAAAAGTAAGGTCCAATGACCCCGCCGGACCATAAACCGCACCAAACAGTCACACGTTGAGGATGGAGAGGCTTCTCAACAATAATTCTGGGGGTTTCCGAGCCCCAGGTGCGTCAATTTTGCTTGTTGACGTAGCCAACGAGGTGGAAATGGGCCTCATCAGTCAAGATGATTTTCGAATTTTCATAATTTCAATGCGTTGTTGAATCGTGTATCGTTCCATTTTTAGTAATGGCGTAGTTTCTACTTGTAAAATGTCAAAGAATAAAAGCTTCAAAAGTGACAGCTACCGAAATACCGGGTGCTTCAAAATAACACCTCTTCTTGGAAAACCCTGTAGAATACCAGGAAACAAAAACCATATCCACTTCCACACAGATGGTTCGAAGCTTGATGATAATTACACTGTCAGGAACTCAGTGTTGATATAGCTCACTACCAGCTTCTTGCAGTTTCTACAAGCCGAAAGAATGACAATAAGGGAAGTCGCCAAGTGGCTGAGTCGCAACAAAGTGATGGACTAGCTAGGAAAGAGACGACATTACAAATACCCGAAGAATTTGCAGTCCACATGCAAGTTTTGACTTAGGCAATCCGGCAGTTCAATGAAATATGCTCAGAAATCTACACCATTAGGAAGCTAGACAAATCAATGCACTGGAGAGGAAAAACCTGTCTTAAGTTAGTGTCAGTTCTGAGGGACACTGGCTGATCGACGAAAAAGCCAGAAGGATACGTATTAAGTCCAATTACTTCTGCAGGACCTGCCGGTGGTGAGAATGAAGTGAAAAGCATTGAGCACCTGCTTTGCTACTGTTCTTCATTAAGTAAACGAAGTCTGTATATACTGGGGTCTGGCTCTTTAGAAAGTCGGACTGATCTATTCGGTACCGATATTCGAACCGATATTCGAAAGTCGGACTGATCTATCCGGTACCGATATTCGAACTATTGATAGCTTTGTTTATCAAACAGGTTGGTTTCGACGAGGGACATCTAACGCCCGTGGATTCCCCTTAACCTAACATATTTTTCAAAGTTCTTTGGACAATGTCGCTGGTCGCTGGTTTTATGTCTTTGCTGGCTGTATTCGAATATAACTCCAAACACAGAAGGGGTGAAACTGACAAGACATTCTTATACTGTGTACAAGTTATAGAGAATAGCATATTTTGGCTCTGTGGCTTATTTATAGAAATGGAAAATGTATTAGTTTTCCATAAAACTCATATTTCATAATTATCCGCAACACTTGTTTTTTAAACACCCAATAATTTCGCAAAAATTTTGAAAATTATTTAAAACTTACCCCCTTTAGTATGCGAGGTAGGTCAGCGGTTGTGAAGCTAAACTACGAAACCGGGAGGTCGCGAGTTCAATTGCCGGGAGGTGGGAAATGAAATTTTTCGTCATATGACGACAACAATCGATAACTACTCCCTCCCAGTTATACCCTCTACCAAATGTTGCGCTCATCCCAATGTTACGCTCTTCCCAATTTTACGCTCTTCTACTTTCTCACCGCATGCCACCACTGATGGTGGTGAACAAGCAGTAGCAACTCAGAAATATCTACGACCCACAAACACACTCATAAAAGTATTACTTACGTCAACGCTTACTTTTTAATAATTGTAAGCGTGGGGGTAAGTGGTTATTTTTCAGCTTCTGGTATGCTTGAGTGGAAGCACTTTCCTCCAATGACATGCATGTGTAAAAATAATTCGAAGGGAGGCCAAATTATAAGCAGTTACTAGATTTGAATTTAGCTTACCCGTCAGGTTATTTGGTAATGGGAAATTTTGCTGGGAATATAAGTCTGTTTGTTTCACAGAGAAAATAAAATGTCCATATTTAAGAGATTTGAGCCAAAGACATTATCTTTATATAATCATTTTTACGATCTTGCCTATTAGATGGTTAAGACAGACAATTTACTTCACGTTCAGGACTTGCTTACATGTGGAATATGACTTCCAATGTAATCACTTCTACCAATATTCTTCGGGGATGTCATTTTTTGTTTAACGTTATCGAAGCTCATCTCTGGAATAAAAATATCTAATAATACCTGCATCTGAAATAAAACACGAATATTTTATATTTATTTTTATTTTCGCTATAGTTAACAATAGGTATGTTCGATACAATAGTTTGTATAAATTTTGCTTAATTTACTATCCTGTTTTTTTTATTTTTTTTTTCATTACAATACACTTTTTCATTAATTGGCAAATTGTTTTTTTTTCTCAAGAACTGACAAATAGAGCATTTTTTTGAAAAACATTTTTCGAGAGGCCAATGTGTGAAAACTGGTCGAAAACTTAAAATATAGCGGATTAGGAATTTAAGTTACATTTTTTGTTTACTTACAAATTAAATAAATTAAAATTTTAACTTAAGCATTAGACTATATACTAAATAAATAAAATATAGCAAGAAGAAGAGAGAGAGAGATACAGAAAAAATAATAATTTGTGGAGGTTTCTGTGTTTTTTTTGTAATAAAGTTCATAAAATGAGTATTTATGCGCTTAATAAAATTCTAAAAAAAACAAACAATTTGTTATAAAATACTGGTTTTTATACAAATATTAAAATATTCATAACGAGTGTTTGACGGATGGGGAAAGCGTATCGGAAATATTCCAAGCCAAAATATAATAATTTAAAAAAATGTGGAGTAGGTGATTGGAAATTTCACAAAATGTCCCAGTTTCTTGTACAGAAACTTTAAACACAACCAAGAAAAAATAGTTTTGAAACACTTTAGGGTTTCAGTACAAAAGTAGGTATATACGTTTTTTTTCTTCAGGGGGAGGTAGTGGATTTAACATGGGGGCGATAAATCCTTTAAACAAATCACAAAAAAACTAAAGTTTTGTTCAAACTGAATTTGAGAGGATGCTTTAGTTGTGAAGCCAAATGTAGCCCCAGGGTATGTGTGATAAACAAAATCAAAATTGATCGTCTATCAGCACAAATAAAAAAACAATATTGAAATCCGATTTTAAATAAAATCACTTAGGGATGGGTGACAAGTAGTCAATGTACTCGTATTCCTTGTTAATCCAACGTTATGTGAGGATTTGTATATGTAAAACCTAGGAACTGTTTCTGGTCCATGGATTGTAGTATGTCCTTATCGATGGGCGTCAGACGCACACGTTCTCTGGTGAATACACGATCAAAGTATTGTGTATCCAGAGGATGTTTCTGAAAATTTTAATTATGCATTAGCTTAAGGTCTTTTTGTAGGCTGAGAATCTTGCGAATATTTACCACTTGTGGTCTGCAGGGCGGCTCTATTAGCCGTTTCTCGAGTAGATTCCAATCGATGGGTCTAAAGAATACATGTTCGACAACATCTCCGGCTGGACTATATTGATTGCCAATACGTTTTGTGTAATCTTTTTCTAAAAGCTGAAAATATTAAATAAAAGGAAATTAATACATTGCATGGAAAATTACTGCATAATATAGATTATAACCTCAGAGTAGAATAATGGATGTTATGAAAAAGGTTATGTTTCCAAATACAACATAGCCCACATATTCCACAACAAAGAGATTGTATATAAGAAGAGATACCATTTCATTCACCTCAACGAAAGGTGAATTCCGACTCGTGAGCAAAGATGAGTTCATGAAAAAATTTATTGAAAAATCGTGTATTTTGTGTGCTTTTCTTTCACTTTTTCACATGCACGTCAATAAACACACAAAATAAAATTATTATACGTTAGTTGAAACAAAGAAAACGGAGAACATATCTTTTTTTAATAAATTTAAAATTCCTTTATGTCCACCACTTCAATAGAAAAACTCAACTCTGCACATGAATTTTCACCGTGGTTACTCTTTATATACAATCTCTTTGTTCCACAAGAACTTAGAAATTTCAAAAAAATTGTCTCTCACTATAACATATTTTTGTACAGGGATGCCAACTTAGTGCTTTTCGCAAAAGTATTCAGTTAGTGCCAAACGAAAAAAAAACACTAACTGTACGCTTTTCATATTTTTTGTTAGTGCTTTTGACTCTTTTAGTACATTTGTCAGATCGAAACTGGCAACAAAAAAAATTGTGCCATTTTGTTACTGCAGGGCAACATCTTATTTCTATGCACTTACATTTGTCTCCCTCATTTCACTCTGTGTTTCAAATGTCCTTGGAATTAAGAATTGTGTACAACCAATAAAAACAATCGGTATTTTCAATATCATACAAAAAGAAGAGTCAACCTAACCTAATAATTCAGTGAAATTGTTAAAATTGTTAAAATTTCACTGAATTATTTCGAAAAAATTTCGTTTTTTTTTAGATGGAGCGCAAAAATATTGGGAGAAAGATCATATTTTCACCAAATGGCCAACAAAAGATTTTTAAGGCACTGGATGCACTTTTCTTGGATAGATTTGTTCGGCATTTTTTTTCTCGTATTCAATATCTAATTTGCTTCAGACACAAAAGAGAGAAAAAGTATAGAAAATGTGCAAAAAATCTACCTTAAGTCAAAAAATTCGTATGGTCATTTAATTATTAATTGAGCCAACTTGACTTGATTATATACATTATATTATATATATATACACTATATATATTTTTTTGTTTGGACTATCAATTTTTGTTTACTGTTATACCAAAGTGCCTTGAATAAAGAATTTTTTATCATAAAATAAAGAGTTTTCTAATTAAAAAAAATTAGTGCTTTTTTACGCTTTTAAAATTTTTCGTTACGCTTTTGCTTCAGAAAAAGTTGTCATCCCTGTTTTTGTACATGACATAAAATGTAGGCTCGGCTCTACATTATGAAGTCCATTATATTGAAAGGGCATTGGACTTTAAGGAGCTCATTCTTGCTGCATTCCTTGTGATAAAAAGGTGATTTTAATAATGTCGCCCCGGCAGCCATTGAGGCTGTTTTGCTTGAAACAAGTATAGACGGAACTATTGTAAACTGGATAATGACCATGTTAAATTGTAGAGATTTCACGGCTTGTTTCGTGACAACTTCAGTGATGATGAGAGCGATTAGGGGAAGCTCTCAAGGAGGTGCTATTTCACCATATCTTCGGTGGATTCTAGTAGTAAATTATATTGTATCTAGATTGGAGTAATCGTCAAATAAGGTGTGTGTTTACGCTGACAACAAAGGTAAGACTACAGAATCTGTCTTGCACGAACTAGTGAGCCCTACGAATCGTGCCAGGAATTCACTATAGTGGTGTTTCTTAAATTAGAAGGACTTTTAACAACATTCACTTAGATGAGGTATTTGCGGCGTTGTCACATCTAAAGCTGAACTCTAGCTTGATTAGACCAATTCAGAGACTGCCGAATAGAGGACGCATACCAGCTGGTCTTGTGCCCACAAACAAGATAGAATTGGTTCTCTTTACTAGGGAGAGTAAGGTCCGCATGTGGATCCTCCTCGTATAAATGAAGCAAAGCTGGTATTTTCTGAAAGTGCAAAATGTCTAAGAGTAATTGTCATTTAGACTTAATGCCTAAGGGAAGCCATTGTCGCAAAATATTCCTGTAAGAAAGCTGTAGGGTCGCATTGGGGCCTAAATCAATTCAATTGTATATATATATACATATGTCTGTAGATCACCCAAAACTGTTGGGCATTGTGGTGCGGTGGAGGGCAGGTGATAAACGATCCATTACCAACCAAATATCTAAGGTTCAGAGAACCGCCTGCCTATGCATACGCGGTGCTTTAAGGTCTACAGCAACTGAGTCACTACAAGTCATACTTCATCGACTGTCCATTAATATTGTGGCGAGAGAAGTTGCAACAAGCGCGGCATTACGATTGAACTGTCTATCAATGTAGAGGTATAAGAACTACTGACATATGAGTATGTCACAATGTAGTGTTATGTTAACAGACCGAGTGGACTATATACCAACGGTGTACACCTTCGAGAGAAAATTCGGCACTAAGATATCTGTCAGAGAGGAATGAGTTGGTAAAGGGTTTTCCAAGAAGAGGTGTTATTTTGGCATTCAAAGAAAAATGCCATTTTTTGAGATAAATGGTTTATTTCATTGTTTATTATTTCGGATGTTTATTTCATAATAAAGTGGAAGGTATGCCGTTAATAATGAAAAATGGTTTCGTTGGTTCCGTCTTGTTGAAAGTAAACGTTGTCCAGATCAATACAACTCCGACCATAAAAAATCATTAATTATCTCTCGATAGCGCAATCCATTCACCGTAACTGTTGATCCAACCTCATTTTCGAAAAAGTAAGGTCCAATGACCCCGCCGGACCATAAACCGCACCAAACAGTCACACGTTGAGGATGGAGAGGCTTCTCAACAATAATTCTGGGGGTTTCCGAGCCCCAGGTGCGTCAATTTTGCTTGTTGACGTAGCCAACGAGGTGGAAATGGGCCTCATCAGTCAAGATGATTTTCGAATTTTCATAATTTCAATGCGTTGTTGAATCGTGTATCGTTCCATTTTTAGTAATGGCGTAGTTTCTACTTGTAAAATGTCAAAGAATAAAAGCTTCAAAAGTGACAGCTACCGAAATACCGGGTGCTTCAAAATAACACCTCTTCTTGGAAAACCCTGTAGAATACCAGGAAACAAAAACCATATCCACTTCCACACAGATGGTTCGAAGCTTGATGATAATTACACTGTCAGGAACTCAGTGTTGATATAGCTCACTACCAGCTTCTTGCAGTTTCTACAAGCCGAAAGAATGACAATAAGGGAAGTCGCCAAGTGGCTGAGTCGCAACAAAGTGATGGACTAGCTAGGAAAGAGACGACATTACAAATACCCGAAGAATTTGCAGTCCACATGCAAGTTTTGACTTAGGCAATCCGGCAGTTCAATGAAATATGCTCAGAAATCTACACCATTAGGAAGCTAGACAAATCAATGCACTGGAGAGGAAAAACCTGTCTTAAGTTAGTGTCAGTTCTGAGGGACACTGGCTGATCGACGAAAAAGCCAGAAGGATACGTATTAAGTCCAATTACTTCTGCAGGACCTGCCGGTGGTGAGAATGAAGTGAAAAGCATTGAGCACCTGCTTTGCTACTGTTCTTCATTAAGTAAACGAAGTCTGTATATACTGGGGTCTGGCTCTTTAGAAAGTCGGACTGATCTATTCGGTACCGATATTCGAACCGATATTCGAAAGTCGGACTGATCTATCCGGTACCGATATTCGAACTATTGATAGCTTTGTTTATCAAACAGGTTGGTTTCGACGAGGGACATCTAACGCCCGTGGATTCCCCTTAACCTAACATATTTTTCAAAGTTCTTTGGACAATGTCGCTGGTCGCTGGTTTTATGTCTTTGCTGGCTGTATTCGAATATAACTCCAAACACAGAAGGGGTGAAACTGACAAGACATTCTTATACTGTGTACAAGTTATAGAGAATAGCATATTTTGGCTCTGTGGCTTATTTATAGAAATGGAAAATGTATTAGTTTTCCATAAAACTCATATTTCATAATTATCCGCAACACTTGTTTTTTAAACACCCAATAATTTCGCAAAAATTTTGAAAATTATTTAAAACTTACCCCTTTTAGTATGCTTGTTGCCTCAGCTGATATATAAACTGGGAACCATGGAATTTCATTGCATATCGACCAAAATAGTTCATCTTCATCACAACCACTGAACGGTGATTGACCAATAAGCATTTCATATAATAAAACACCAAAGGACCACCAATCGACATTTTGATTATAGCTTTCGCCCTAAAAAATCCAAACAAAACATATTTAATATACAATATTATTTTGGTTTCAATAACCACTAGACTGGTTACCTTAATTATTTCAGGCGCCATATAGTCCGGTGTACCACAGAAACTATCAGCCGTTTTATCCAAATAGATTTGTAACTTGCACATACCAAAATCGGCAATACGTACATGTCCCTCATAATCCAGCAGAACATTATCCAATTTGAGATCTCTGCGAAGGAATGATATTTATTAAAGGTTTGCGAAATTTAAGTAATGTCAATTTTGTCTACCTGTATATAATGCCCTTTTTGTGCAAGAATTTCAGACCCGATATAATTTCAGCACCATAGAAACGTGCTCTTTCCTCTGTGAAGCGTCCACTTTCCTGTATGTGAAACATTAGATCACCACCATTTAGATATTCCATTACAAAGAATAGATGACTCTGGAAATAGAAGAATAAAAATAAAATAAATTTGAATTTTGAATAAAATAGGCTGTATAGGATTAATCTGGGGTCGAAAATTAAAATGGTTTTTACCACATACATACAATAAAGGGAGGTTAATAAGACTCACATATCTCACAGAGGAATATCTAGCTATACAAAAGTATGATTAGACTGCGTTTCTATGATAGACATCAGTCGAAAAGAAGTGCAGAAGTGCAAAATCTTACTAAAGGTCCAACGAATTTGTTGTCTCAACATGACTACACCTACTAGAAACTATTTTATATGTCCAAGAAATAGGAATTCATACATCGTATGAAACGGACCTCACTGCTAAATGAATATACATAAGAGATGGGTAAATGATTTAGTAGAAACACGTACCATGCCACCAACAAATAACACAGTACAACACATGATTTTCGGACTCAATATCTACAACTATGCTTCAGACACAAAAGAGATATTCCGTACGGTATACCGAGGAAAAATATATCGTATGGCCATTAAATTATTAACTGAGCCAACTTGACTAAACGAATGATGCAGAAGTTCTTATTTTTGGGGCTACTTTCACGTCCAATTCTTAGAATTGAGTCCCAAATCAATGAGCTGAAAAATGCTGTACTGTGTAATAGAAACTTTAGTCGGATTTAGGAACAAAATTTTAATATCCCATACATATATATGTATAGTGGTAGTCTTTAATTTCAAATCACTGATGCCGAATAGACAATAACATTTCGACTAAACGGAATGTTATTGTACTCGTAGATGCCTGTGTAGTCTCCTAGCTGCACAGATGGATGAAAATAGGTGTAACAACAACCCAGAGCAAATTTGAAGTCTTAAAAACCAGTATTTTATGACTCTGTGGGCATTTCTGCGATTTTGAAGACACTGGAAGCACTTTTTTCGAAGGGTGTGAAGATAAATTCGTCCCACACCCAAGACACAAACCATGTGGAACGTATTTGTGGTAAAAAACTAATAAAATTAAACATTTTTGTTTAAATTATATTAGTTTTAAGCAATTCGAATATGAACATTCATTTCACATACAAAAATTTAAAGAAAGCAGCCTATTACAGCATTTACAAATTTCTAGCATTGAACGACTTATTACTCCAAAACTACAATACATAAATCGGCCGAGCGAAAAACCACAAGTAGCTGACAGTGAGAGGATTAAATGGCAAAAAGTCCCATATGGCCAGCTCATCTAGGATTTGAGATATATAGCTTCTCAGATATCGGCGATATATACAGTATATATTGTGACGCATATATCCCGAAAACTAGAATACGTGAATCGGTCGAGCGAAAAACCACAAGTAGCTGACAGTGAGAGGATTAACTGGGAAAAAGTCCCATATCGCCAGCTCTTCTATGATTTCGGCTATATATCTCTCTTCGGCTATATATCGCTCTTCTTCTCAGATATCGGCTATGTATATAGTAGATATTGTGACGCATATATCTCGAAAACTAGAATACATGAATCAATCGAGCGAAAAACCACAGTTAGCTGACAGTGAGAAGATTAACTGGGAAAAGAGCCGCATATGGCCAGCTCATCTAGGATTTGAGATATATAGCTTCTCATATATCGGCGATATATATACCAGATATTGCAACACCGATATCTCGAAAACTAGAATACATGAATTGGTCGAGTGAAAAACCGCAAGTAGCTGACAGTGAGAAGATTAACTGGGAAAAAGCAGCATATGGCCAGCTCATTTAGGATTTGAGATAGCTTCTCAGATATCGCCGATATATACAGTATACGCATATATCTCGAAAACTAGGATACGTCAATCGGTCGAGCGAAAAGCCACAAGTAGCTGACAGTGAGGGGATTAACTGGGAAAATGTCCCATATCGCCAGCTCATCTATGATTTGAGATATATTTAGCTTCTCAGATATCGGCTACATATATACCAGATATTGCAACACCGATATCTCGAAAACTAGAATACATGAAAAAGAGGCATCCTTCAGAAGGCTCTCAACATAAATGGGATGTGGGCAGAGGAAAACGGACTTTGAGTAGATCCAAATAAAAATGAGTTGGTTCTCTTTAGCAGAAAGTGAAAACTGCCAGCTGTATAATCCATATGTATCTTCAGTGGACAGCAAACTTCCTTTTATTTACAGTGCAAAATACATATCTTTGTGATTTGTTCCACAGGGAGTTGAACTTCAAGATCCATATTCAGAGACTGCCACGGTTGTCGACCCACTGTTCGACTATAAGTACCACACATTTATATCAGACAGGCATGTATGGAAATGCCGCATTCCAGGTGGTATTCAATCCTGCCAATGACAAGGAGATAAGGAATGACTGATATATAATATTCCGACAATGGTTGGAATACATTTATTCTCCAATATCAAGACTGGCATGAAATCTCTGGATTATGTATACCAGAATTCAAGAACAGCTCTCAACCGGGTCACAGTGGCATTCCAGGGAAATATATTGCAGTTGAGCTTGCAAGGATAGGAAATACCTTTCATTCTCGCTACAAGGTGGGTAGAATAAGTGGACTTGCCTCTCGTGATCTTTAAACTCTTCTTGAGAAATAGCGCCCATATTGCAAACAAATTTTAAGTAGTCACTAGGAGTAGGAACTGTATATAGGGCTGGCTGACCAGATTAAAATCCTCGTGGGCAGATCGAAATCCCAGCACACATGGCCGCACAGAAAGTCCAGGGCATTACAGTGCAGATAAGCTTGCAAATGTACAGGGTTTTAAAAAAAGAGTGATACGATTTCGATGATATATACGACAATACGATGATATTGTTAAGGAAATTCAAAAGTGTTTTATTTAATGTGAAGTACAATCGATAGCAACAATAAAGTTCTAAATAAAACGTTATTCAAATGGACTCCACAACTTCTTCTGCAGGAACGAATTCGATGAACCCAATTTTCGAGCACTTTTTCCACTAAATCAAGTTGTATGTCATGAATGGCACGTTTAATATTAACTTGTAAAGCTTGAATAGAGTCTGGTTTATTTCGAAAGACCAATGACTTCAAATAACCCCTCAAGAAATAGTCTAATGGTGTTAAATCACAACTTCTTGGAGGCCATTCAATAGCACAATTTCTTGATATAATCGAATCTCCAAACATTTATCGCAACAATTCAATTGTTTCATTTGCTGCGTGGCACGTAGCCATAATCGGTCAATGGCAAAACGATAGCTCTTAAGTAGAGTTAAAAATTTGCTCACGGGTGTCAAGGTCGTAGGTCGACTGGAAAGTGTTTTTTTTTGATATGACAGATCATGACATATTACAAATGGCCGAAACGTCACTTCAAAATCAGCCCTATTGGAAAACCAGGCAACATTGGTCGACGCGAAATTCTGAAAAATATTTGCCTTTTTTGGTGGAACTGGCGCAGTCCCTCGAATTGAATTTAGCTCCTATTTCAAAATTCGAAAATGTGGTATATATATACTCGTATATTACTGCCATTTTCACCACCTTCGGTTACCCTACAGTTAGAGCTAACCTATAGTTAGAGTTGTCAAATCGAATGGAATTTAAAAATTTTAAACGTTGAAAATGGCGTCCAATATGGCTTCAATCATACGATTTAAGCTCAACAAAATGCAAATAGTTCAAGTTTAACAACTGTACAGAAGGATTCAGTAATGTGTAAACAAACAAAACAATCGTGTTTGGTTAGAGTGTAAGTCAAATGACAATTTTGACGAGGGTTGCGGTAACTTCCTCACCCGTTTTCACTGAAGAGGGTTAAGAACAGATTTGACAGATTGACGAATTTAATCGATGTTTGTTACAGTGGACACGTCAAGAATTCGGCAGAAGCTATTGGGCTTTTCAGTCTTTAATAAAGCTTTGAACCCTACTCCCGGCTAGAAGAACAAGTTGTTCAAAAAAATGAAGCCAATCGGTTATGTTGTTTTAGAGATCATAGAGTACTAACCAAATTTCTGAGGGAAAAATTGTGTATCTAAAGTTACATATCGTCATCAGAAACGAAAAATGGCGTAACAAGAGAAATTAAAATTAATTTTTGATGGATTTCGATACACTGCATCAAAATACACATCCTGACAAATTTTTAGTGAGCTACTATCAAAAATGGCGAATTTGTTAACGGAATTGAAAAGGGCCTAAGAAATTATTTCTTTTTTCATAGTTAAAAAATCTTATTTCACGCAATTTTCACAAACAAGATATAAATCATGTTTGTGGGAATTCATACTCTGCATTTACTCGTATATCCTGAAAACACCGTTTTTTTCTAACGAACACATTTTTCACTTTTTATTTAGTTTTTTTGCTTCTCCTGTAAAATTTTTAAATATGATGATATGCCCTTTCTCGTTTCTTATGACGATATGTATACATATTATGTTTGTTATTGAAATTTAACAATGCTATCTACACACTCGTATACACTACTGCACGCACTATATTGTCAAGTTCACCTGTGCACTTGACTTGATTTTCACCTACAATGTCATAAACAATTAAAAAGTGCTGTCGTTTCGTTTTTGTTGGTCTGTGGCATTTAATGCGTAAAATATATGTGTCAATGCGAATAGAATACTTGTCGTTCAAATGTGAATGAAAGTACGCCAAAGTGATGCTATTGGCGGCAGCTATGGTACAGAAGCCTTTATTTCGTTTTGTTTATATTTATTTAGTCCAATACTGATGTGGGGCGGAACATTGTGCATCTGTGCAAATTAGGGTTTCATTCATTATCCATATTTTATGAAATATAAATATAATTTTTAAACTTTTAATATTAAAATATCATTAAAATAAATAAAACGTTCCCGCATACCTCAGTTTTATAACTTTTAGGAAAAGCAGGGCGTTCAAAGCAGCGAACAAGGTTTAATTTAGAACAATTTTGTTAAACGCCTTCTTTTGATATAATGATGATACACCATTAAGTTAAATCGGAATTGATCTATGTCGAAATAAAACTCAATATATAGGTATTTTCAAATAACAGACTTTACTGAATTTTGTGAGTTTAATTTAAAAACCAGTAAGGAAAGGCTAAAGTCGGGCGGGGCCGACTATAAAATACCCTACACCACTCTCGTAATATTGAATAACTCTGATATATAAATTTTGTAATTCATGTATAAATTGTTTACATACATTTACTTTTGGGACATTTTATACTTAAATAATACCCTGTACCACAGTGTGGTGTAGGGTATAAAAACGATTGGATCTAAAGAGCCAAGTCGGATGAAACATATATATGGGAGCTATAGCTAAATCTTAACCGATTTTCTTCAAATTCGGAAATGTTGTTTCATGGATCAAGAAACTTTACCATTCTAAATTTCAAAACGATTGGATGTAAAATATAGCTTCTAAAGAACTAAAGGGCCAAATCGGACGAAACATATATATGGGAGCTATCGCAAAATCTTAACCGATTTTCTTCAAATTCGGCAATGTTGGTTCATGGATCAAGAAACTCTATCATTCTAAATTTCAAAATGATTGGATGTAAAATACAACTTCTACAGGACTAAAGAGCAAAATCGGACGAAACATATATATGGGAGCTATAGGTAAATCTTAACCGATTTTCTTCAAATTCGGCAATGTTGGTTCATGGATCAAGAAACTCTATCATTCTAAATTTCAAAATGATTGGATGTAAAATACAACTTCTACAGGACTAAAGAGCAAAATCGGACGAAACATATATATGGGAGCTATAGCTAAATCTTAACCGATTTTCTCCTAATTCGGTAGTGTTGGTTCATGGATCTAGAAAATCTATCATTCTAAATTTCAAAACGATTGGATGTAAAATACAGCTTCTATAGAACTAAAGGGCCAAATCGGACAAAACATATATATGGGAGCTATAGCTAAATCTTAACCGATTTTTTTCAAATTCAGTAGTGTTGGTTCATGGATCAAGAAACTCTATTATTCTAAATTTCAAAGTGATTGGATGTAAAATACAGCTTCTACAGGACTAAAGAGCAAAATCGGACGAAACATATATATGGGAGCTATATCTAAATCTGAACCGATTTCAACCAAATTCAATAGCGATCTTAACAGCTGCGAAATACTCTAAACTGCAAAATTTCAGAACGATCGGAGTGAAATTGCGACCTGTAGTCGACGAACAACTTTACGTGGACAGACGGACGGACGGACAGACATGGTTAAACCGACTCAGGTAGTGATTCTGAGTCGATCGTATACTTTAAGGTGGGTCTAGCTCTGTTATTTTCAGGTGTTACAAACATCTGCCGTGAAACAAACTTATAATACCCTGTACCACAGTGTGGTGTAGGGTATAAATACGCAGCTTTCGTAAGATTCCAAGTATGTTCGGCGGAAATCCGTTTTAGGATATTTTAAGTCGTTTGAGCAATGTCCGTTCGTCTGTCTGACTGGAGTGCACGATAACTCTCGAATGGAGTAACGGATTGACTTCAAATATGGTATGTGGTAATAATTTATCTCAGGCTAAGATCGAAGATAAGGACATATTGGCCCACTCCTTCTAGTACCTCCCTGATTAAGCGTTAAAATTTAGTAAAATAATGATTCTCTAATAACTTATACTCTACATGTCCGAATCTTCTGTAATTTTATAAATAGTTTTAGTTTATCTGTCGCTATCATGTTGAGAAAAAAGGACGAGGTGGCCTCGCCCCTTTTAGTAACTCCCACGCAAAGGGACCATTTTGTACAAGAAGTTATCTGAATTACAAAAAATTTGGGAAAATCGGTCTGAAAATCCGCGAAAAACCTCACTCGTTGGAATTAAATTCGTATTCGTTGGTACCTGACACTCGCTACGATGCTGATGATGTAGATGAGGATAGTAGTGATTTTGAAGTGAAAGCTCCTGCGTAGTCGGAAAATAATTCGGTCATTGACGCATTAAATCGAACTCCGGCTACCAAAGAGGACTACCGAAGAGGAATGCTCAGACGACGTAGCACTTCGGGTAATCATGGGATCATGTAGCCGTTTGTCCCCACACTAAAATTGGACAAAATTTGAAGGAGTTGTCAGAATACCATGAAACTTCATTTGTAAATGAATTATGATGCGCTGAATTCAAAAATTCGGGTTTTACCTAACATTTACGGTTTTCTTGTAAACTCAATCTGCTCGTTCATCTAAGGCTGCTTACGTGCGCCAAAATCTTCATTTTCGATATGTTTGAATCGAAAGAAAATATATTTGGAACACACATTTTTAAATGTTTTATATTTCTGAGTAAATAAATTTTATTTGAAAATCAATAAAATTTACTTGGAACGCATATATTAATATATTACAACAAAATATATTTGCAAACTAATTTTCTCAAATAAAATATGTATTTATATACAAATAAAATTATTGGTTAGGAATATCTTCAAATATATATAATTTAAAAAAAGATTTTCAAAACTTTGTTCAATTTTTATAATTTCATTTTTAATTTTTCCTTCGTTTCGAACTATTTCTCCCAGTCAAAACTACCATTAACAGCATTACATTCTGTTTTAAGGGACTCATTTTAAATTTCTGAGTATTTCATGTCAGCATTTTTTCAATCCTTCCAGTAAATTAATGTTATCAAAAATTATACGATTTCAATTTCAATGAAAAATTTCTAAAAAATTATCATTAAATTACTGAAACACTTAACACAAGGTTCGAAATTTTCGGAATACTTAAATTTAAATACATTTTTGTTTCGGAATTAAAAATCCCAAATAAAAGGTATTAGGGTGGAAATAAGGATTTGTTTAGAACAACATCTTTCCAAATATATAATTTTTGTGTGTACAAAATATTATATATTTAGAGTGTACCATAAACATATATATATTTCCAGCCGAATATGTTTGGGACAATATACTACAGAAGCGATTTTTTTTTTCAGCGTGCACAGAACAATTCTCTGAAAAATTCACCATGAATTTTAAAATAACAACAACAAAAAAATTTATATAATTGGGAGGAATTACCAATTTTTTGTTATTTAAATCATTTTGACCAAAAAATGCACAACATTCACTTTCTGAGTCGATTTAGCCAGGTCCGTCGCTGATTTTCTAATAACTTATAAAGGGTCCGCCAAATAACTTTTTATACCCTACACCACACTGTGGTACAGGGTATTATAAGTTTGTTTCACGGCAGATGTTTGTAACACCTGAAAATAACACAGCTAGACCCACCTTAAAGTATACCGATCGACTCAGAATCACTAGCTGAGTCGATTTAACGATATCTGTCCGTCCGTCCGTCCATGTAAAGATGTTCGTCGACTACAGGTCGCAATTTCACTGCGATAGTTCTGAAATTTTGCAGTTTAGAGTATTTCGCGGCTGTTAAGATCGCTATTGAATTTGGTTGAAATCGGTTCAGATTGAGATATAGCTCCCATATATATCTTTCGTCCGATTTGGTCCTTTAGTCCTATATAAGCTGTATTTTACAGCCGATCGTTTTGAAATTTAGAATGGTAGAGTTTCTTGATCCATGAACCAGATTTGCCGAATTTGAAGAAAATCGGTTAAGATTTAGCTATAGCTCCCATATATATGTTTCGTCCGATTTGGCCCTTTAGTCCTATAGAAGCTGTATTTTACATCCGATCGTTTTGAAATTTAGAATGGTAGAGTTTCTTGATCCATGAAGCAACATTGCCGAATTTGAAGAAAATCGGTTCAGATTTAGATATAGCTCCCATATATATCTTTCGTCCGATTTGGTCCTTTAGTCCTATAGAAGCTGTATTTTACACCCGATCGTTTTGAAATTTAGAATGGTAGAGTTTCTTGATCCATGAACCAACATTGCCGAATTTGAAGAAAATCGGTTCAGATTTAGATATAGCTCCCATATATATCTTTCGTCCGATTTGGTGCTTTAGTCCTATAGAAGCTGTAATTTACATCCGATCGTTTTGAAATTTAGAATGGTAGAGTTTCTTGATCCATGAACCAACATTGCCGAATTTGAAGAAAATCGGTTAAGATTTAGCTATAGCTCCCATATATATGTTTCGTCCGATTTGGCCCTTTAGTCCTATAGAAGCTGTATTTTACATCCGATCGTTTTGAAATTTAGAATGGTAGAGTTTCTTGATCCATGAACCAACACTACCGAATTTGAAGAAAATCGGTTAATATTTAGCTATAGCTCCCATATATATGTTTCGTCCGATTTTGCTCTTTAGTCCCGTAGAAGCTGTATTTTACATCCAATCATTTTGAAATTTAGACTGGTAGAGTTTCTTGATCCATGAACCAACACTACCGAATTTGAAGAAAATCGGTTAAGATTTAGCTATAGCTCCCATATATATGTTTCGTCCGATTTGGCCATTTAGTCCTGAAGAAGCTATAGTTTACATCCAATCATTTTGAAAATTAAAATGGTAAAGTTTCTTGATCCATGAACCAACACTACCGAATTTGAAGAAAATCGGTTAAGATTTAGCTATAGCTCCCATATATATGTTTCGTCCGATTTGGCCCTTTAGTTCTATAGAAGCTGTATTTTACATCCAATCGTTTTGAAATTTAGAACGGTAGAGTTAATTGATCCATGAACCAACACTACCGAATTTGAAGAAAATCGGTTAAGATTTAGCTATAGCTCCCATATATATGTTTCGTCCGATTTGGCCCTTTAGTCCTATAAAGGCTGTATTTTACTTCCAATCGTGTTGAAATTTAGAATGGTAGAGTTTCTTGATCCATGAACCAACACTACCGAATTTGAAGAAAATCGGTTAAGATTTAGCTATAGCTCCCATATATATGTTTCGTCCGATTTGGCCCTTTAGTCATATAGAAGCTGTATTTTACATCCAATCGTTTTGAAATTTAGAATGGTAGAGTTTCTTGATCCATGAACCAACATTGCCGAATTTTAAGAAAATCGGTAAAGATTTAGCTATAGCTCCCATATATATGTTTCATCCGATTTGGCTCTTTAGATCCAATCGTTTTTATACCCTACACCACACTGTGGTACAGGGTATTATTTAAGTATAAAATGTCCCAAAAGTAAATTTATGTAAACAATTTATACATGAATTACAAAATTTATATATCAGAGTTATTCAATATTACGAGAGTGGTGTAGGGTATTAAATAGTCGGCACCGCCCGACTTTAGCCTTTCCTTACTGGTTTATTTTGAAAATGCTATAAAAAAAACTACTGAATATTTTCTCAAATTTCTTTTTGTATTTGAAAGTACAACTCTTCCGGTTAATAATGGAAAATAATTTCATTCAAATGGCTGCCTCGGCTGGCCATGCAGTAGCCTACACGATCGGTCCAATTTTAAAGCACATTATCGATTGTGTGCAGCTGTATTTCACCAATGGCTTCACGAATATTGTCCTTTAAAGCGTCAATTGTCTCTGGCTTGTCGGCGTAACACAAATCGCAGCTCCGAGGTGGCCAAACGACATCAGCTCTGCGGCTGATAATGCGATCTTCAAAAACGGGGCGCAAAACATCCAGTGTAGCTTCGGCTGTGTGGCACGTAGCGCCTTCCTGTTGAAACCAAATGTTGCCAATATCATCCTCTTCAATTTTTGTGAACAAAAATTCAACATGGCCCAGACATGAGCTAAGTGTTACCATTCACGAAATAAGCACTAGTTGAAAAAAAACGTTTGATAGCGGACCTTATATATATTTTCCTCCTGATTTGGTATCAAACCGCTATAGATGTTGTATTTTACTTCCGATCAATAACTTTTCCAGAAAGATGTTGCTCAATGTAGGAACAAATATTGCCTAATTTAGCGATTATCGTTTCTGAATTAGATAATATGTTCCCACCCATTTACCAATTATTCCCATTTATTAATTATTATGGCAATGACCCTTATCACATTGTCAGGGAGGTGTAGGGTATTATATAGTCGGCCCCGCCCGACTTTCTGTCTTTCCTTACTGGTTTTAATTTAATAACAATTCCTAGAATTTTATTTGTTCTCACTTTCCTAATAGGATCACAAAAAGTTAATATTTTAAATAAAGGTTTTGCGGAGGTTAAATCTAATTTCATTGCAGACGGAAGTCTGTGCCAGAAGTCTAATATGCGGACATGTATGAGCGACAACTGCCTCTAAGTAAGTGAGTAAATCACAGGGCCGTCCGTCTGTTAATTAATAGACACTATTTACATGTTACAAACGCCAGAGGCTATCGATATTTACCCCCCATAATGAGGCGGGCGATTTTTTTCCGTCCGTCCATCTGTTGAGAAAAGTGCGCATAAAAATAAACGAAATAAACAACAAATTAATATAAAAGTCGAAAATAACACACCATTTTATGTAAAAGATACAAGCTAAACAAATCGTTGTTTTATATTGTCGGTCCGTCTGTCCGTCATTTTCAAACTAAACGTAATGATATTTTAGCATAGTCTCCGTCTCCGTCTTCGTCGTTGTTGTGGATTACGCCATCAATACATGCTGAAAAACCCCCACGACGAACGATGCTGCCACTGTGCCAAACAAGAAAAAAACACAACATTTTTTGTAGGTGGAAATCGAAATTTTTGCTTTCAAATCATATGCGATACGTGCGCAAGTGAAGCTAAAATTTAGTATAGAATTTTATCAGGTACTCGCATGAGCGTGCCTAGGTAAAATGTATGCTGCTATACTACTGCAGCCGTATCTATAGTCTGATCCCATTACGAATCTAGTTCAAATTTTGAAATGTACCCTGATCCATAAAATGGTCATTGGCACTCGTTTGATGGAGGTAGTGGCGGTGGCGACGTCGGTAGCAACATCACACCCTCAGTACATACTCGTACGTGCATACATACCCAGATACCTGGGGGTGAGATGAATGTGTATGCACATACTTATGTTGTACGCCGAGTAGGTCTACTTCATCGAAGAACAAATGAATGAGTCTTCAGCTCTCGCGCGTTGCTAAATAGAAAATAGACTCATTGATGGTCATTTAGAGATAAATTTAGACGATATTACCTTTAGTTTGGGGTTGTCTCTATTTTATTTATTTACTATATATTAGCGATATATAGAATACTATACGCGTGTCCTAACGAATGGGGGCAGGTGTAATGTGGTATCAAATTAGAAACAAAACAATCGCATATAATTTTTTTATTTTGACAAAAATTGTTTATAATTTTTGTTTGTTATTTATATGTTGCAGAAATTAGAAAATGTAGATAAAGATTGCTTTTCACAAAGCTTTGCTGAATAAATAATATTGGCACAGTATTCATAAATTATTATTTGTTTTGTTTTGCAACATAATTAGGCGGGATAAAAACATATTTGAGTCATAATGGGAGGGAAGTATTTATATTGAAATTCGACCTTATCTTATTTCTAAATTATTGACGATAGAGTAGAACAAGAACATTGTCTGCAGGATTTCCAAGGTAAGAAATCTAAAATGACAAAATAACATTTATACCCTGAAAATTAGATCCGCCTCAAATTCTTCTGAAATATTGCGAAATTTTATAATAAATAACATTTTTGTGTATTTCCCCAAAGATTAATGGACCAAAAAGTTATACGTGTCCTGGTGTTTCGCTCGGTCATGTCTAGGAATCGACATATCTTCGGTTTAATGCTCTTGTATTCCATACGTGTGATCGGAGAAAAACGCAATTTATTGTTTGAGCAAAAACGGGACTGAAGAGTTACACACTTTTTATTCCATAGGGTTCCCAACAGTGTTTGTATGATTCTCATGCATTTCTATGCCATTACATTCAAAAATAAGCAAATTATAAAAATTTTTGTACATGTCATTTTGGTCCATATACACTGCATTACATGGACCACAGAGAAGGTTGGTATGACGGAGAGTAAATAACATATTGTGATCGGAAGAACGTAAAATACTGAGTCAAAAATATAGAGCGATAAAAAAATGGAGACATACGAACAACAAAAATTTTAAAATTATTTCCCGTTATTCAGAGTTAAATAGATTTACCCTACCAATATCTCGAAAACTAGACGAGATAGGAAATAAATATTGCAGATTCTGAAAGAACACGAATGAAACCAATATTATCACTCCTAATTAAAAAAAACACAAAAATGGCGTATGGACCAAAATAGCATTAAGCCGACGATATACCGATTTGAAGTTAGTAAGTATCATATAGGGAAATTTGTTACGTTTGGGGGTATTTAGTTTGAGAAGGTATTTAGTCAAGAACGACTAGTCCGATTTTGCGGCAACAAGCTTAGAAAAATTAAGAATTACAATTCCTACAAATTTTAGTAAAAGCACTTCCACGTGGAAACAGAAGGCTTTCTAATAGACAGTTACCTATTAGAAAAAAATTAGATTTTTCCAAAAAAAAGTTTTTTGTTGGCACGAAAAAAACTATAGGAAATATAATGCTGGCATCCTAACAAAGAAAATACGGCATATTTGAAGAAAATCTTTGGATAAATGTAGAAATTATGACTCATAATGTAGAAAATATTGTAAAAATTGGAAAATTCAGAAAAATAATAAAAAATAGTGCAAATTATAAACAAAATATGATTTTTGCCTTTATTTTAATTTAGGCTACACGTCAATAAAAACTAGAAACATGAAATAAATCCATAGATTTTCTTGATCTGGATGCTTTCCCCAAAAAATGTCCAACATTTCATAAAAAATCGCCCAGTTTACAAAAAGGGCCAAAGAAAAATAAAAACTAATTTAAAGTTACTCTATGCAACAAAATAATTTATTTTGTATCAGAGGCTTAAAAACTTTACTTTGCGTAGAATGAGGCATACTATTTATGAAACCGGAAGAAAAAATTTTTTAATGTAAAAATTTTTTAATTGTTTATCTAAAATTCCAATTTTCATGGAATGTACCTTTACCCAGCAAAATCTTGGTAAGTACCTGTCATTATTCCCTGCATTACCAAATAATGACATCTCATTATTCGCTGAATTACTTTCGGCTTATTAATAATGACTTACCAATAATAACAGAAATAAGTGATTTTTTTATCAAAATAATTTTTGTCAAATTTTAGTATAATGCAATTTTGGCTATATGTGGGTTATTGTAGAAGATTTATTTTTTTTCAACAAGTTTTCCAAAAATACGTGCAAATTGAATGAAAATACCAAAAATATTTACGTATATCGTATGAATTTAGACCATTGAAGAATTTTTTACATGGTGGTTTGGGTTCAGAAATTCGAAATATGCGCGACAATATGCACAAAATTACTTTCAATGGCCATCTCTACATATCTACCATATCTACTACGTATTTTGTAACTTATTGGTAATGCATTATTCAAGTACTTAAAATCGTGAAAACATAAGCATATATTTATGTGGTATGCCTATGCTACAAATAAGTACTTATTATGCTACTTTATTGTATGCTTTTGGGAATTACTTCCCTCCAATGACATCCCCATGTTAAAGCAATGAGAAAAGTGGCTAAATAATAAGTACTTACCATTATCGAACTTTGCTTACTCGTCGGATTATTTGGTAATGAGAAATTTTGCTGGGTAGTATTGGGACAATATTTTTAAAGTATAAGCCCGATAGAGTCGTGATACCATTTAAATTAAAGATATACAAATGTTGGGAATATTACTTTCACAGTGGTTTAGTTAAAACAATTAGAAAAAATAAGATTTCCTTTAAAAAAAATGTTCCATTTTTTGAAAGCTAGCATCATAAAGAAGAAATCAAAGCCTATTTGAAAAATCTATCCATATTGTAAAAGTAAGGGAAGTATCAAAATATGCGTGGCAAAAACATCTATTTTTCAATAGATTATGGGTATTACGAGTACGAGGGTTGCAATATATATTTCTGGCCTAGGCAACACTAAGTGTTGCCTGGCGCCATCTTACATTTCCATTGGAAATATTGACATTTTTTAGCATAAACGTACTCAGAACGTTTTGACGTACGACCATCATGGCTGTTGTTTACAGTGACTTGAAAAAATCAATTTGGCAAAAAATGGAATTAACTCGTGAACATTTTCGTGCGATCATTTTTCACAATTTTCGACGTGAATTATCACGACAAGAGTGCATCGATGAACTTAAATCTTTGTATGGTGATCCTATAGCACTGTGAAAAACTGGTTTAATGAATTCAATCTTGGCCGACGCTCGCTCAACGACGAAGGTCGTGAAGGTCGTCCAAAACCGGCCGTTGTGCCAGAGAACATTGATGCCGTGCGTAAACTGATAATGCAAGATCGTCATGTGACATACCGTGAGATAGAGGCATCTTTGGACATTTCTTCCACCAGCATACATTCGATATTGCATGAACACCTTGCCGTAAAAAAGGTTTGTTCTCGTTGGATCCCGCAAAATTTGACAATCGCTCAAAACAAAAGTCTTGGGCCGATTGGTGCAAAGAAATTTTGAAAAAATACGATCGCGGTGCTTCAAAACACGTTTATAAGATCGTCACAGGTGACGAATCTTGCATCTATGCGTATGAGCCCGAAAAAAAACAGTAATCGACCATGTGGGTCTTCGAAGACGAGCCAAATCCAGCGAAAGTTGTTCGTGGAAGAAGCACTTCGAAGCAAATGGTCGCCTGTTTCTTCGGCAATACTGGTCATGTGGCGACTGCTCCGCTTGAGCGACGTAGGACGGTCAATTCTGAGTGGTACACCACAATTTGTTTGCCTGAAGTCTTCGGAGAAATTCGAAAAACGAACAAGAGAAGACGAATCATTGTGCACCATGACAATGCGTGCTCTCACACATCGGCTCAAACCAGCGCCTTTTTGACCGGCCAAAACGTCAAATTGATGGGCCATCCGCCGTTCAGCCCTGACTTGGCACCCAATACTTCTTTTTATTCCCGCACATCAAGAACAAAATGTGTGGTCAACGATTTTCGTCGCCAGAAGATGCTGTTGAAGCGTTCAAAAACCATGTTTTGGAGGTGTCTCAATCGCAGTGGAAAAAGTGCTTCTACAATAAGTTTGAGCGCATGCAAAAGTGTATAAATCATGCTGGAGAATACTTTGAAAAACAATAAAACCATTTTTGAGGATAAATATTCGCATTTTCATTATTAGGCCAGAAATATATATAGCAACCCTCGTATAAGACCCTATACTGTACAACATTTAAAGTGTTTGTATACGTAGGAATCGATGTTATAAGCCGTGTAACTTTTTGTGCTAAATTGTCTATTTGTATGGGAGTTACCAAAAGGGGCGTGACAACTTCGCCCATTTTTCTCATTTCAACAACTCTAGCAAGGTTTGTAAACAGAGGGACCCCACAAGGAGGAGTACTGTCTCCACTAATTTGGAAGCTAGCTGCAAGGTCGTGGCATATGCGGACGAAGTGGCAATCGCAGTGAGTGGCAAATTCGAAAACGTCCTCAGAGACATCCTACAGTTGGCTCTGAACAAGTTCGCTAGATGGGCCAGAAGCAGCGGTTTGGCCGTTAACCCAAACAAGACAGAATTGGTTTTCTTTAGAAGGATGAATAGTGTCCCACATGTGGCTCCACCTCGAATAAATGGAACAGATCTAGTCATTTCTGGAGTAATTCTAGATAGGAAACTGGAACGTGTAAGGAAGGCCAACGTCGCCTTATATTCCTGCAAAAAGGCTGTAGGGTCGCTGTGGGGTCTCTCTCCTTAAATCGTCCACTGTATATGTATAGCAGTAGTTCGTCCAAGTGTTATACGGCATTGTGGTGTAGTGGACGGCAACTGACAAACATACCATCATCAACCTACTAACAAAGGTTCCGAGAACTGTTTGCCTGAGCATAAGCGGAGCCTTAAGGACTACAGCGCAAACCCTACTCCATATACTGCCGATTAATATTGTTGCGAGAGAAGTTGCAACCAAAGTGGCAATAAGATTAAACTGCCTATCAATGTGGAGGTACAAGAACTATGGTCACATGTGTAGAGCTATGGCAACCGACCGAGTGAACTATATACCAACTGTGTACACCTTCGAGAGTAACTACATCACTATGATTCCAGGTAGAGATGAATGGGTTGGGAGAATACCAGGAAATAGAAACCATCTCCACTTCGAAGCTTGATGAAAAGTTTGGCTTCGGAGTACACTGTGAAGAACTTAGTTTGGATATAGCTCATAGACTACAAGATACCTGCAGTATCTATCAAGCGGAAATAATGGCAATATGGGAAGTCGCCAAGTTGCTGAGTCGCAACATAATAACCAATACTGGCATTGTCATTTACTCGGACAGCCAGGCTGCCATCAATTCTCTGGAGGCAACATCCCTAAATTCACAAACAGCCCTCGACTGCCGCAGATCTCTTAACGAGATGGCTGAGCAGTTTAATATACACCTCATATGGGTGCCTGGGCATAGGGATATCCAGAGGAACTGCAAAGCTGATGAACTTGCTAGGAAAGGGAAGACATTACAAATTCACGAAGAATTTGCGTATATTGGTGCGCCACTATCCACGTGCAAGATTTGGCTTAGGCAAGAGGCATTCAGGCAGTCCAACGAAAAATGGGCAGAAATTGGCTCCTGCAGGGTAGCCAGAAAAATCTGGCCAAGGTATGACCTGAGAAGGTCGAAATATCTATCGCGCTAGAGAGGAAAAGATTGTCAACGTTAGTATCAGTTCTGACGGGACACTGCATGATCGGCGAACGTTTCGATGAGGGACATTTCAGCCCGTGGTAACACTAGGGACCTAAACTGGTCTATGTGAGCTGGTAAAAAATACGGCTGCCACAATAACCTAAACCTAATCCTTACTGTAATCTAAATATAAAAATAGAAAGCAGAGGAACTTTCCAAAAGAAGTTGTCATACTATAAATAACATCATGTCCTATTAGTTTTTAAATAGCATCTCCGACTAGATGTGTAAACTTAAACCTATTGGGTTGATTGCCTCCTTCAAAACGAATAATACTGTGAATAATTTAAAGTTGCAAACAATTTATTTGTTTTATAATAACTGGACAATATGGGGAAGATTGTGTACATGTTTTGGGAAAAATTGATTAGTATAATAATTTAGCAAAATTAAAAAAAAAACAGTAAGGAAAGGCAGAAAGTCGGGCGGGGCCGACTATATAATACCCTACACCTTCCTAACAATGTCAAAAGGTAATTGCGATAATAATTTGTAATAATTGGTGAATGGGTAGGATCATATTATCTAATTCTGAACCGATAATCGCTAAATTAAGCAATATTCGTTCCTAAATTGAGAAACATCTTTCTGGAAAATTTTAATGGTCATAAGTAAGGTACTTTGAAACCAAATCAGGAGGAACATATATATGGAGGTTATATATTAATCTGAACCGATTTCCCCTGAATACTCATTCACGTAAAAATACCTCTTTCTGTCGAATTTCGTACTGATCGGATACAAAATACAGTCTCCGTGCTTACATAGCAAATCGGGGGTA
Source organism: Eudasyphora cyanicolor (assembly GCA_963930755.1). Lineage (NCBI taxonomy): Eukaryota > Metazoa > Arthropoda > Insecta > Diptera > Muscidae > Eudasyphora > Eudasyphora cyanicolor. Next base: position 166,220,874 of record OZ005736.1, on the reverse strand, counting down.
ACATATATATGGGGGCTATATCTAAATCTGAACCGATTTTCTTCGAATTTGGCAGTATTCCTTCATGTAGAAAGAAACCTCTTTTTGCCGAATTTCGTACAGATCGGATATAAAATACGGTTTCTATAGCGCTAAAGGGTCAAATCGGGGGTAACATATATATGGGGGCTATATTTAAATCTGAACCGATTTTCTCCGAATTTGGCAGTATTCCTTCATGTAATAAGAAACCTCTCTGTGCCGAATTTCGCACTGATCGGATATAAAATAACATTTTTACAGCGCTTACATGTCAAATCGGGGGTAACGTATATATGGGGGCTATATCTAAATCTGAACCGATTTCTTCCAAATTTAACAGTGTTCATTCATATAATAAGAAACCTCTTTCTGCCGAATTTCATACTGATCGGACATAAAATAAAGTTTTTACAGCGCTTACATGTCAAATCGGGGCTAACATATATATGGGGGCTATATCTAAATCTGAACCGATTTCAACCAAATTCAATAGGGATCGTCCTTGGGCCAAAAAAAAGGTATGTGTAAAGTTTCGTCGAGATCGGTCCATAATTGCGACCTGTACTTTGATTACAAGAATACATGCACAGACGGACAGACAGACGGACAGACGGACATAGCTAAATCAACTCAGAAAGTGATTCTAAGTCGATCGGTATAATAAACGATGGGTATATTTCTTCTCCTTTTGGGTGTTACAAACAAATGCACAAAGTTATAATACCCTGTACCACAGTGTGGTGTAGGGTATAACCACTAAGGAAATCGGACGAAACATATATATGGGAGCTATAGCTAAATCTTAACCGATTTTCTTCAAATTCGGCAGTGCTGGTTCATGGATCAAGAAACTCTACCATTCTAAATTTCAAAATGATTGGATGTAAAATACAGCTTCTACAGGACTAAAGGGCCAAATCGGACGAAACATGTATATGGGAGCTATAGCTAAATCTTAACCGATTTTCTTCAAATTCAGTAGTGTTGGTTCATGGATCAAGAAACTCTACCATTTTAAATTTCAAAATGATTGGATGTAAAATACAGCTTCTTCAGGACTAAAGAGCAAAATCGGACGAAACATATATATGGGAGCTATAGCTAAATCTTAACCGATTTTCTTCAAATTCGGCAATGTTCGTTCATGGATCAAGAAACTCTACCATTCTAAATTTCAAAACGATTGGATGTAAAACACAGCTTTTATAGGACTAAATGGCCAAATCGGACGAAACATATATATGGGAGCTATAGCTAAATCTTAACCGATTTTCTTCAAATTCGGTAGTGTTGGTTCATGGATCAAGAAACTCTACCATTCTAAATTTCAAAATGATTGGATGTAAAATACAGCTTCTACAGCACTAAAGAGCAAAATCGGACGAAACATATATATGGGAGCTATAGCTAAATCTTAACCGATTTTCTTTAAATTCGGCAATGTTGGTTCATGGATCAAGAAACTCTACCATTCTAAATTTCAAAACGATCGGTTGTAAAATACAGCTTCTATAGGACTAAAGGGCCAAATCGGACGAAACATAAATATGGGAGCTATAGCTAAATCTTAACCGATTTTCTTCAAATTCGTCAATGTTGGTTCATGGATCAAGAAACTCTAATATTCTAAATTTCAAAACGATTGGATGTAAAATACAGCTTCTATAGGACTAAAGGGCCAAATCGGACGAAAGATATATATGGGAGCTATATCTAAATCTGAACCGATTTCAACCAAATTCAATAGCGATCTTAACAGCCGCGAAATACTCTAAACTGCAAAATTTCAGAACGATCGGAGTGATATTGCGACCTGTAGTCGACGAACAACTTTACATGGACAGACGGACGGACGGACGGACAGACATCGTTAAATCGACTCAGCTCGTGATTCTGAGTCGATCGGTATACTTTAAGGTGGGTCTAGCTGTGTTATTTTCAGGTGTTACAAACATCTGCCGTGAAACAAACTTATAATACCCTGTACCACAGTGTGGTGTAGGGTATAATTAAAATTTGAAAAAAATGCGAACTTCAAATAATGCTTTGCCTTCTTTTTCAACAACCTTAACCACAATTAAAACGACATGTAATATTTAAAAATCGTTTTAGGTAACATCAAAGAAATGTCCGAATTTTTCCGTTTGGTTTGGCATTGAATGACTTATTATTCGTTTTGGATCATTTCAAGTCATTTGAGCAATGTCCGCCCATCCGTCTGTCCGTCTGCTGGTGCGCACGATAACTTTGGAAAAAAGAGTAACCGATTCACTTAAAATTTGGTGTGTGGCAATAGTTTTTCTATCTCAGGCTATATTCGAAGATGGGCCACATTGGTCCAATAGCTCCCGTAGTAATGATAATTTTTGATGACGAGACAGATATTAGAACAAGGGCCCTCTATAAATTTTTTCTCAGGCATTAAAGTATGTTTTAAAAATTTTTCTTCAAATTCATCGCTAAAGTGGATACGATTTTTGATTTCCAACAAATATCACAAGAACTTGATGCAATTGCAAAAAGGTTTATGTCATTTGACTCAACGTGGTATTATATAAGACCTTTTTATTTTATTTTCTTACCATACATATTTGTTTATATTGGAGACTGAACTGCCCAATAGACTAGCAATAAATATAATCCACATCTTTAAATTGTGTAGCTTATTTTTGGATCTGTTTTTGTTCTATTTCTAAATGAATATTTTTATATCTGCCACTAATAAATATGGCCTAACAACATAGTCACAATGCTGCAGCAGTTTTATAGCTCTTCAACAACAGTGTTGATAAATGAGGCTGTGCTGTTCGCTACTCGTACATCAACAATATTCAAACTAATTTTATAGTTGTTTCTTTTTTTTCGATTTTGCACATTAATTTGCCGACAGATGCAACTATTATTATTCTTCTGCTAAATTCACTAAATACTAAGTGCGGTGCTGTACTCACCTCTGTTTGAAATGTACAGAACAGGTGACACAAATACGGATGTTTGGTGCCCAAGGCCAAAACTTTGCGTTCTATCAGCGTTGAATCGACATCATCGTCTTCGAGGACAACATCTTTTTTCAAACATTTAACTGCATAATAATATGTGGTATCACGTAATTCAGCTAAAAGTACCTGGAATATACAATGAAAAAATTGTTTTTAATTATGAATTTAAATCGCATCTTCCATTTTGGAAGGGGGAAATTGGAACTTACTTTGCCAAAGCTTCCTTTGCCTAGCACAGCTAGGAAATGAAAATCATCGACTGAATAATTCTTAAATCTAGGTATAATTGTGGCTGGCGGTGTAAAACGTCCGGACTTTTGGAATTGTGAATATGTATATGAAGTTTCTGTTGAAGAAAATTGCAAATGCAAAAAAATTAGTGAAATTTCATATAATGGAGGAAAAAGAAAACCATCTAAGAAATAAATTAAATCAGAAATACAATGCTTGATATCACAATAACTATATTCGTATAATATAGAATATAGGGCGACAATTCTAACGAGGATTGTAAACAGGGAGACTCCGCAAGCAGCACTACTGTCTTAACTAATCCGGAATCTAGCAGTGAATGGAATCCAGTTAGCTCTAGAATGTTGCGGCTGTAAAGTCGTAACAATCGAAGTAACTGGAAAATTCCCAACGTCCTCAGAGATATTATGCAGATAGCTCTGTATAAATTGGCTAGATGCACCAGAAGCAGTGGTTTGATTCTCTTTACTAGGAAGTATGAGGTGGACCCTTCTCGGTTAAACGGAATGCGCTAGTCTTTTCTGAAAGTACAAAATGTCTGTATCCTACAACATTAATAATAATAGTATTAGATAGGAAATTGTCTTTCAGACCAAACGTATTGGAACGTGTAAGGCAAGCCAACGTCGCCTTATATTCCTGCAGGAAAGCTGTTGGGGCATGTTGGGGGCTATCTACTAAAATCGTCCATTGGATATACATACATAGTAGTTCGAGTATATAGCAGTAGTTCGTCCGAAAATATTATACCGAATATTGGTATGATGGGAACGGCAAATGATAAGCGATACCTCACCAAACAATTAATGAAGGTTTAGACAAATGGCCACCTAAGCATAATCGGAGATTTCCGGACTACAGCGGCAGAGTCTCGACAAGTCCTACTCCGTCTACTGCCGATTTATATTAAGGCTAGGAAGTTGAAACAGAGCGGCAATAAAATTGAAATGTCTTATCAACGTGGTACAAGAGGATACCACGTTGTAGTGCCATAATAACCGATCGAGGGAACTATATACCAACGGTATACATGTGCGAACGGAACTTTACCACTATGATACCTGCCAGATAGGATAGGTTGGCAGAATACCAGGAAATAGAAACTATCTCCACTTCTATACTTATGGTTCAAAGTTTGATGAGGAGGTTGGGTTCGGATTACTCTGTAAAGAACTTATTCTTGATATAGCTCACAGAATACTTGGTATTTGCAGCGTCTTTCAAGCGGAAAAATGGCAATAAGGGTAGTCGCCAAGTGGCTGAGTCGCAATACTCGTATAGTGACCAACACTGGCAAATCTTTTCTATTCCTATCCAAAGCAAAATTTGAGAGTGACTAAATTTTTCACTAGAAAGAAAAATAATAATTACGGTAGTGTCAGGTCTGGCGGGACAAAGCCTAGCCGGCGAAAACGCCTGGAGTTAGAGAATTGAGTCCAATGACTTCTGCAGAAGCTGTGGATATGGGTAAGATCCATTGAGCACCTGCTTTGTGCCTCATATGGGTACCTGGGCATATGGACATAACAGGGAATTGCATTTACATTTCTCAAAAAAATTTTATATATTGGTGCTCCAATGTCAACATAAAAGCTTTGGCTTGGGCAAGAGGCAGGACAATGAGACAGAAATCGACACCTGTAGGGTAGCTAGACATATTTGGCCAAGACACTGAAAAGGTCAAAATATCTCCTCGCACTAGAGAAGAAAAGACTGTCTACGTTAGTGTCCGGGTACTGCCTGATTGGCAAATACGCCAGGAAGTTGAGAATTAGGATGTGGAGAGCATTGAGCAGCTGCTTTGTCACTGTTCCGCACTGAGTGAAAGCCTGTGATAACAGTAGGGCCCTTAATTAGTGTATGTGAGCTGGTAACTCCTAGGCTGTATCAAAACCTAAACATAGACCAGGTTATTCAACACGTTTTGAAAAATTTGAAGGAGCCAGGATATGTGGAAATTGTTTCTCTATCTCAGGCTAATTCTGAAGATAGGCTGTACTAATCCATTCCTTTAGGTACCTCCCTCACAAAGGATTAAAATGTAGTGAAATATTAGTTCTTTAATAAGTCCTATACTACTTATCGGAATTTTCGCAATTCCACGCATAGTATTATGGCGGCTATTTTTCTGCAAAAAAGTGCAACATTTTCGTTGCCCTTTTTCTCGAAAACTGGACTTTTATGTCACATTTTGGAATTTTGAAATAGGAGCTATGTTTAATTTGAAGGACTACATTCGTTCCACCTAAAAAGGACAAATATTTTTTCAGAATTTCGCGTTGATGGAACAAAATTGTGTATAGAATCGACAAAACTGTAAGGTTGTAAGTAGCTACAAATTGAGACAAATGGTCGGTATTGCAATGCTCGTTTTGGTACCTAACACAGCAACGGACTATTTTGCGCAAAAAGTTAACGCCTTAAAGTTTTATTATAGTTCATGCAAATGCTTGACATTTTGTGCTGCGTAACGCTTTTACAATATATGTATATAGTCCCGTTAAAAATGGGCGTTATTGCCACGGCCCTTTTGGTACCTCCCATACAAATGGGTAATTTTGGACAAAAAGTTAACGGCTTATAACTTTGATTACAGTCCATACAAACACTTGGAATTTTGTGTAGTGTAATGCGCTTTAACGGCCGTTAAAAGTGGCCGTTGTTGCCACGCCCCTTTTGGTACCTCCCAAACAAAATGGTCAAAATAAAACATATGAAAAATGATACATTTATCCATAGATTTTTTTTCAAATGGGCATCGAAATCTTCGATGACATGCTAAATTTTAAAATTTGGAATAAAATAATTTGTGCCAGCAAAAATCGTTTTTGTTTTTCAAGAAAAAACAGTTACTAAACCAAAGGTTCTACGTACAAGTAAAATAGGTAACATTTGTAGCCCTCATATACATATATATTTATTCCTAAAATTCCTTCAAGGAACATAGGGCCATAAAATAGCCCTCATAATTACATATACCGTGTCTATCGGGCTTTTTCTTCAAAATATGGTCCAAATACTAATGGCACCTTCCAGGAAACTTGTGGTTATATTTTTTTCTATCTCCGGCTAAGTTCGAAGATGGTCCATATTAGTCCACTCCTTCTACATAGTACCTCCCCCACAAAGGGTTAACATTTAGTGACATATTGATTATTTAATAACTTCTATACTACTTATTTGAATGCTCTGGAATTCTACACATAGTATTAGTTTATTAGTCACAATTACCTCGAGAAAAATAGGGGAAGTTGCCACGCCTGTTTTGGTACCTCCCACACAAATGGAAAATTTTGAACCAAAAGTTAATAACTTATATCTTTACTACCATTGCATACAAAAACTTGAAATTGTGTACAGTGCAATGGTTTATAATAGTACCTACAATACAGTGAAAAGTGGGCATTACTGCTACTCTCCATTTGATACCTCCAAATGGTACACAAATGGATTATAAATTTAATACCAGTGCATACAAATACTTGAAATTTTGTACAGTGTATTGCTTTTATAGTATATAGAGTCCAGAGAAAAGTGGGTGTAATTGGCATGCCCTTTTTGGTACCTTCCACACAAATGGAGCTTTTTGTACCAAAAGTTAACAGCTTTTAACTTTAATACCAGTACATACTTTAAAGTTATTAAATGCTATTCAAATTGATAATAATTTAATTAAAACAAAAAATAAATATATTTACGTATATTTTTTTGGGACTCAATGTGAAGGGGATTCATAAGTCGGTTTTTCCGACTGAACTTTCTTACTTGTTAGGATACGAAATTACATCAGAAAATGTGATGTAGTCGTACTCGTACATCCCTTCGACAATGCTTTTGCTTTAAACTAGTTTAATCACAAATACGATTTGTTCCCTTTGTATGAGATGTTCCAAAACGGGTGTGACAATTACGCCCATTTTTCCATTGAACTCCATATACCGAAGAAGTATTGATGTTTCAAGTGATTGTGTGTGCATGATACTAAAGGTTTTTTTGGTACAAAATGATCCCTTTGTGTAGAAGGTACCAAAAGCGGTGTGGCAATTGCGGCCATATCTAAATACATAGACATATATATCCGATTTTAGATTTACTGACTATATGGGGCCATTGATTCCTCTCGCTAACAGTGACTTGTGCTTTTTGCTCGATAGATTCATGTAGTCATCTAGTTTAAGAGATATCGGTGTTAAAATATCAGGCATTAAATTCTTTTGAATTTTTCCATTTCGTTTACTTTTGTGGTACAGAAGTCTTTCGTTCAAATTGTAGTCAATATTTCATTGTCGTATTGTCCACATGGTTGTCGTTTAGAACACAATCGTGCCAAATAGATTTTCTTACCATTTTATGGTCAATTTAGAGCACTTTGGTAAATTATTTTCTGTGAGGGTATAGGTGAGACGAAATAATATATGTATATTTGATATCAAGTAATGTTTTCATAGTTTTAATTCATTTTTCTTTAATAATGTAATAAAGATAAATAAAAAGTATAAAATAAAAATATAAAAAAATATATAATAAAATAAACTATATAGCGATCACTTTTTTGTTGTGGTTGTATTTTTTATTTTACTTTAATTTTGTAGAAATTATAGTTAACAAATTAAATAAAAATAATTAAAATGCCTACCATCATCTTGTTCTTCATTCGATTCAATTTTATACGCAGGATTTAAACTAGGCGGCGTACTTGGTGAATCTCTGGTTTCACGAGCACCTGTTCGAGAAATATACAAAAGATTTTCGTTTTGTATGATATTGAAAATTGTACACATATTTGTCTTGTTGTTGTTGTCTTGTTTCTCCTAAAAATATGAACATCACATAATTATTATTTCGAGAAACGAACTCGGTGCCCTCGTACACAAAACATTTTTTTTTATTTTAAGATCGATCGTTGAAGGATTGCTGTCACACTACGTCAATAAACCGGAGGTTAATGACAGTCAATGAAAGAAGATTTCATTGCAACAAACCAAAAAATAAAAGAACAAAAATGTGAGAAATTTCGCTAAACTTAAATTGATATTTTGGTCAGGGTCTGTCGTCGTCTGGCTGATGACAATTTGATATACTTGTATTTGAAGAGTTGTTGAGTTTATCTACACTATCTTTCAACACTATATTTTAGTGCGGTTTTTCACAATTATTAACTCATTACAATCACATTCTTAAATACAGACATTTCTTTAGCATAATTTTGCATTCTGATTCAAATAAAAGCTTTTCGAAAAATAATAAAATCATTCTTTAAAATTGTTTTTAAAGATATGATTAAAAGTTATTTTTTTTAAAAAATGGTTTTTTTATCTCAAAAAAAATTACTTTTAGATCATGTAATGAAATCAAATTTGTTAATATTGAGATCTCATAGTTTAAGATTAACAACCTATATTACAAATATCTATGGAATACTCTAATCTGGGTATAGTCTAATGGGTTAACAAAATTCCTTCTCGAAATTCTGTAAATTATCCATCCGTTCTGTACAGGGATGCCAACTTAGTGCTTTTCGCACCAGATTTAGTGCTTTTCAGACCCCCCAATACGCGAAAAGTGTTCACTAGAGTGGGTCGCAAAAAAAAGTTGCATCGGTCACCCCCTAGTTTTGAAGATTATCAAGGGACAATTCCGGAGCAACAAAAAATTTTTTTTCTGTGCACCCTACATGACGCCCTTTTGATTTTATTATCATTCGTTGCCATTTGATGTCCGATCGTAAGGGGATGCATTCCGCTGTTAGAGTTTTGTCAAGGGCTATATTTCGTCCATATGTCACTTTTGACTCCGAAGTCAAATTCGATAGGTGACCTCTGTCATCTCGTTTTATACCCCCCTAACTGGGGAATATTTTGAAACGCTAATAAAGGTCTTCAAATATAATGAAAGTTTTGCTTTTGAATTACCCCCTATTGTTCACAAACAAAAAATTTTTACTATTTTTAAAATTACAAAATACATGCAGAGATCAAATTACATAATCTACTTTTGACGTCGTTTTGTGTCTCTCTCTCTTACTCACATACATACAGATAAACCCCGTTCCCATAAATGCACATCCTCTATGAGCACTAGGTGTACGCTTTTCATGTTTTTTGTTTGTTTTTTGACGCTTTTCGTACATTTGTGAGATCAAATCCGGCAACATAATGAAATTATACTATTTTTGCTACTCCATGTTACTCGTATGCACTTACATTTGACTCTCTGATTTGAACATTGCTGTTGGGTAAAAATAAAACAAGTGTGTCAACATTTTTTGAAAGGTCAAGATTTTTTTGAAATTTGTTATTAATCTGGTTGAGAATTTGAAAAAAATAAAACAATTTGAACCGTTTTGCTAAATTTTGATTTTTTCGCGAGATATGACCTATTAAATTTTTCCGAGTGTGTTTAGAAAACTGCAATTTTCTCCGGCAATATTGAACGGATTCGACTGAAATTTTTGCAGGTCGGTCCGAAACATTTCCTAAAATCTAAATATATCATAAACTTTAATTACCAACTGACCATATGAAAAATATTGCAAAATATTTTATGCATATGCGAATAATTTCAGTTTCTGGAGCAGAAATTTGAAATATTTTATATTTAGAATGCGTCCTATATTGACATCCACCAGAAACAGAAAAAACATTTTGGTAGATCGCGCTTTGTAGAAATTTACAGCAATTTAACGGACACTACCTTTTTGCAAATATTTTTGGTTCATTATTACAGGACCTCAAGGACCTTACCAATTTTGTCCAAATGTACACAATAGCTGAATCCATTAGTTCTGAGTCCAAAAACGCATTAATTTTTTTTCGGCGGATCAAGTTCTCAGCATCGCGAGCTTCCAAACTGTGGATATATAATTTGCAATATCTCCGCCAATTCCTAATCAATCTGTACAAAATCAACAACAAAAGAGGCGTGAGAAAAGTCACTTTCATATCTTGTTTCCTAATATATGTTCTCTTAACCCATTAACAGCCAATTTTTTTACTTTTTGTGTTAAATGCAATGATTTTGGAAAATGCGTTATGGACTGGACTGTTCGTGCGCTGGAAGTATAAATTGGCGATTCTATTAATACAGACAACACCTTAAGCTTTATTTCAAGGTATAAATCTTTAATACCACTATAAAATTTAGCATAAACTTTTGTCATCCATTGAAACTAAAATTATGTTAAAAATTCTAAAGTCAATTCTGTATTATTTCATTACCAAATAATAAAGTTTTGTATGGGTTACAATAAAATAGTAATATTTTATGTTCTTATGGGGAACATTGGTCATATAATACATTGAAATAAAGCTTAAGGTGTTGTTTGTATTAATAGAATCGCCAACTTATACTTCCACCGCACGAACAGTCCAGTCCATAACGCATTTTCCAAAATCATTGCATTTAACACAAAAAGTAAAAAAATTGGCTGTTAATGGGTTAAGAGAACATATATTAGGAAACAAGATATGAAAGTGACTTTTCTCACGCCTCTTTTGTCGTTGATTTTGTACAGATTGATTAGGAATTGGCGGAGATATTGCAAATTATATATCCACAGTTTGGAAGCTCGCGATGCTGAGAACTTGATCCGCCGAAAAAAAATTAATGCGTTTTTGGACTCCGAACTAATGGATTCAGCTATTGTGTACATTTGGACAAAATTGGTAAGGTCCTTGAGGTCCTGTAATAATGAACCAAAAATATTTGCAAAAAGGTAGTGTCCGTAAAATTGCTTTATTTTTTGCAAATTGTTTTATTTTTTTCAAATTCTCAATCAGATTAATACCAAATTTCAAAAAAATCTTGACCTCCCAAAAAATGTTGACACACTTGTTTTATTTTTACCCTGTTATCACTTTTGTTAAATTTGATTGAAATTTGAAATTTACACAGAAATAGCTTTTTAATACCATACAAAAGTATTGCCGAAATATTATGGTTTTATAAGTACACACTTCTGCGGTACAGTGTATAATACTTTTGTTTTGTAAGGCCCTAAAATATTGGGTGGCATGTCATAACGCCCAGGGACAAACTGTCCATGGATCTTATGACACTTTGGTCCGCGTAACCGGCTTTGGAAACATTTTTTAATCCCAGCCGAAGGCCGGCCACGACGGGTCACTTTGGTCCGCGTAGCCATCTTTGGACATACATCAGAAGGGAAAATCTTTAACCCCGGCCAAAACCGGTCACGCAGACACAGTTTAGTCCGCGTACCCGCTTTGGAGATATCGATAACTGGCAAATCGTCTTCAAAGATAACATACAGACTAAATGGTCTATTGACTCAGAATCACTAGCAGATTCGAATTATTGTAGGGATAAATCGAATCTGCTAGTGATTCCTTATTGTTCAGCAAGTCTTTATGCAATTTAGCAGAGAAAAATGTATTAATCAAAGCGCCAAAAAAACAAAACAAAAAGTTTGGAAGTATCATTTTAATTAGGGTAACAACTTTGATTAAAATTTGATAATTATTTTTATTTTAAAATTTTTAATGTAAAATTAAACTTTTTTATTGCAAATGAAAGAAAAATAGTTTAGTGCTTTTTTACGCTTTTTGTCTGGAATTTTACGACTTTTACGCTTTATAAATTTTTCATTACGCTTTTGCTCCGCAAATAGTTGGCATCACTGGTTCTGTAATTAATCTGTTCTAAATAAAAACAAAATTAAAATTGTTTATTAATTAAACATTTTTTGTTTACAAGTTTGTCATCTATAATTACACAGCTCAACATAAAAAATATTTTTTGCTGCCGCACACGGTTTCGCATTCGATTTAAATATCGGGTCCGTCAATAAGAGCGCTACAAAAGTTTTTTTTAAATAAAACAAACACGGTTTTGGATATCAATGAAATTCTTTAGTCGTGTGAAAGTACGTTCGATGCCATTATGTTTGGAACTCGATTTCTTTTGCATGGCCACCAGACGCTGAACCCAATTTTCGACGGTTTTCAAGCATAAATCGGCCGATACTGCTGCAATTTCACGTTCGATATTCGTACGAAGTTCATCAATCGTCGCTGGCTTGTTGGCATAGACCATAGACTTGACGTATCCCCACAGGAAATAGTCTTACGGCGTCAAATCGCACGACCGAGGCGGCCAATCGACTGGACCATTTCGTGAGATAACACGTTCTCCAAACTTGGTTTCCAATAAATTGATTGTGGCATTCGCTGTGTGGCTTGTGGCGCCGTCCTGTTGGAACCACATGTCCACCAAGTCCATATCATCCAATTGGGGCCAAAAATATTCGGTTATCATTGAACGGTAGCGATTCCCATTCACAGTAACGTGGCGGTCTTGATCATCACGGAAGAAGTACGGCCCAATGACGCCGCCGGCCGATAAACCGCACCAAACCGTAATTTTTTCGGGATGCAATGATGACTCATGGAGTACGTGTGGATTGCTGTCTGACCAATAACGCATATTTTGTTTATTGACGAAACCATTCAGCCAGAAATGAGCCTCATCGCTGAAGATGATTTTTCGATTTTTCGCGCTCTTAACGTTGAGGCCACTGACTCCGAATTTCGGTAGTAAATTTTAATAATTTCGACTCGTTGTTGGCTCGTATATCTTTCCATCATGAAATGGCAAACCTTACTGAAGAGAAATGTCAAAAGAGCTGCAAAGATATGGCGTCGTTTGCTGTCCCTGTCGGTCTACTTTTGTAGCGTCCCTGTTGAAAAATATACTTATAGTTATTAGCCTACAAGGTAGTTTCTTTTAATTAGCTCTAGTTTTTGCAATAAATCGCGATTTGCAAAAATAGATAGGTTGAGAACTATTTACCCGAATTAGTTCAGAAAATGTTTAAACAATCCACGAATTAAGTAGCGTTTTACTTCTTCTAATACCACTTTTCATCCATTCAGCGGTTTCGACGATAACTTACAAGATAGTGCTCAAAAATCGTTTTTTGAGAAAATTTTAATAATTTTAAAATAAACGCGTAATTAAAACATCAAAAATGCTCAATATTAAATTTTTATTATTTTATCATAAAGCCTTGTCTGTCATGAATAAAATGAGAGCATTTATTATGCGATGCATAACTTAAAGGAGTTGACTTGCATAACTTGAAAGTTGACACTTATGACGATTTCGATTCTGGAAAATGTGCAACACTTTTACCAGAAACCACACTTTGCTAAATCATTTTGGAAATTTGAAAATTGGATTTAAGTTAAATTCGACTTAAAGGGTGCAAATATTTTCTAGTATTTCACGTCAACGGGCCGACATTTTTTCCAGAAACGAAATCGCCATTAGGCTATTTAGCCGACTGTTTAACGAATTTTATTGCTTTAGGAAGCACAAAAGTTAGCGAATTTTAATGCCAGTCCCCACAGCTTCTCCAAAAGTAATTTTGCAAGACCTTTAATCTGTGCCGACCAATAAGGCCCGTCATGGCAGACACGATAAGTAAGATGTAAGGGCACTATCTCTCAAGAAGAGCTTGTAGGCTGCTAGAGGCAAATCCACATATTCCACTTCCCCTGGAGCGTGTAATATAGTTCCTAGTTATGCAAGTTCGTCTGCTTTGCAGTTCCCTGGTATGTCACTGTGATGCGGCACCCATATCAGGTCAATATTGAATGGTTCATCCATCTCGTTAAGAGATCTGCGACAGTCGAGATCACTTTTTGAATTGAGGAATATAGTTTCCAGGGATTTGATAGCAGCCTGAGTATCAGAAAATATTGATATCGACTTTCGTCAGAACATAAATTTTCAAACATTCCGCTACCTCTTTAATAGCTAAGATTTCTGCCTGGTGAACACTACAGTGATCAGGCAGTCTTTTTGCAAGTGATAGCTCATGTTCCTAAGAAAAGACACCAAAGCCCACTAGGTTATTGAGTTTGAATCGTCTATATAGAAGTTAACGAATCCCCTATTGTCCTGGGATACAACCATTCCATACTGATCCATTAGGTATACGAGTGAGCTACTTCCTGTCAAAGAGTAGTTCAGTCATAGTGTAATCAACAGTACTCGGATGGTCAGGCCATTTCCTGACCATAGTGACATAGTTCCCTAAGTCTAATCGCGGTACATGTGTCATGTTGCACCTCTATTATGTCTAGTGGCATTGGATGTAGTTTAACATGTAGTAACTCTGTGTGTCGTTCTCAGAGCTCTAATGGTTCATATAGCAGCCATTCGCTGAACAGCCGTACAGCGTTATTGATCTAACTACTGCAATTAACCATACTTTGCACTTTATAGAATATTGGGTTTCAAATCTAACTTCTTGTCTAATAAAATACCTAAGTATTTTGCGTTTTTCAGAGAAGGAAATTTTAATACATCTCTCGATAGCGCAATCCATTCACCGTAACTGTTGATCCAACCTCATTTTCGAAAAAGTAAGGTCCAATGACCCCGCCGGACCATAAACCGCACCAAACAGTAATACGTTGAGGGTGGAGAGGCTTCTCAACAATAACTCTTGGGTTTTCCGAGCCCCAGATGCGACAATGTTGATTGTTGACGTAGCCACCGAGGTGGAAATGGGCCTCATCAGTCAAGATGATTTTTCGATGAAATTCCGGATCATTTTCATGCATTTCAAGGACCCAATCAGCAAAGACACGACGTGTTGATGATCGGCCGGCTTGAGTTCTTGTGTTAACTGAACTTTACAAGCCTTAAGACCCATGTCTTTATGCAAGATACGGTGTAATGACGTTTGTGGAATGCCCAATTCCAAAGAACGACGAGGAATGGACAAACCTGGTTTTTCTTCAACACTTTGGGCTACAGCAGCAATATTCTCAGTTGTTCTTGAGTGACGTGCACGGGTTTTGTTCTTCACATCACTAACTTGTCCCAACAGCTCGAATTTGTCCACAAATTTCTGTATTGCGGTCCGACAAGGTGCTTCACGACGACCCAAAAATGCTTTAGTTTTGCGAACTGTAACTGCAAGATTTTCACAATTTTTTAGTGAATTTTAATAAGTTCAATGCGTTGTTGAATCGTGTATCGTTCCATTTTTAGTAATGGCGTAGTTTCTACTTGTCAAATGTCAAAGAATAAAAGCTTTAAAAGTGACAGCTACCGAAATACCTGGTGATTCAAAATAACACCTCTTGTTGGAAAACCCTTTATTTGTATTCCTTGAAAATATCTTTTCTTATAATTTAAATACATCAAAAATGATGATTTTTCTCGAGGTGATCTATGTATATTGACGCCCTATCTAAAGAAATCTAAAAAGTTAATGTATTAACAAAAATACACAATTTGCTGTTATATTCTTCATTTTTCTGAGAAAGTTCAATCTGCCACAACCACTATTAACACTGTTATTTATAATGTGACTGATGTTTGGTTATCTATTCTGCGTCACCGCCTCTAAATATGCCTTCACATTCCTGAAACGCACCTCATCCAATATATGTACGTAATACATCAAAATAATACTTTGTTCTTTGACAACCCGACTAAAAATATTTTCAATATAATATAAATATGCTAAAAAAAATGTTTTGTATTTGTTTGGAGGAGGAGTGTTCGTCGTTCTTCCCATTTTTTGTCGAAATCATGTGATGTTCATATTATTGTTTGTTTTTCGTTTCGATTTCTGATCCATGTACATAAGTTAGTCTGTCCGTCCGTTCGTTTGTCTGCAGACAAATTTATTTATTTGTACTTTTCCTCCTTTTTTCGTTTTCATCATTATCATCAGTTTTCTTCTTTTACCTCTTTTCACATTAGCCAAAGCTTCAACAATTAATTTCTGATTGACGCCACACAAATTGGCCGTAAGACGTTCACATTTCTTGTGACAATTAACGTCACACTCTGGAAAAAAAGACGAGACAAGACAAAAAAAAAAAACAAACAAACAAAAAAGAAAGAAAGGAGAGGAAAACAAAAGTAGTGATCAGAAAATGTGGGTGGATGCTGCTGGGTGGTGGTGGTTGGCAGTTGGCCGGTCCTCCTGTTCCGACCACTATCTTCCCGGCTTCCTTATGTTTTGTTAATACAGCAATCTTTTTGTTTAAACAAAATTTATGGCATTCAAAATGTACAAATAAACAGTGAATTAATGAATACACGTTTTTCTTCTTTTGCGGGGGATTTTTTGTTGGACTTGTTGAAAATTTGTAATAAAGGTTTTGTTATTTAATGTGCTAAAATAAACTAAATTGTTGCGGCATTTTAAATTTGCATTTCTATTGCAAGAAAAAAGGTCCGTCTATCAAACCTAAACTAGTTTTGTAGAAAATTTCAAGTAATTTCATTCGTGTGTCCAATACATTGATGGATACAACTAAAATGTCTTCAAATGTTCTGAAACGAATTTGTCACTTCTGTAGCAATTAATTATACAGAGAAATATTTTTTTACATTCACAAATTTAATTTTTACTTTTCCATTAATATTTATTTAGAATTTTATTCTTTCATTTTAGGTAAGAAACACTTTGATGATGCTTTCCTTCATTTGGATATTATAGTATAATAATGTAATTAAAGTAAGCGCCGCACATAGGGTTCGATATCATCAATCCGGAGGATTAATTCAAAAAATCAAAATTATCTCATCGTGTTATTTTTGGTACCCACTTAAAGAGCACAAAATTCTGCTTCATTTGATGAAAAAGCTATCTTTCTGCCGCCACTGGTTTAGCTGTCATTATCTGTCAAAGTTATAATAAATTTTGTAAATTTTTATGTAAGTTTAAAAAATTAAAACTGAAATATTTTATTGCGCGAATTTCTTTATCAATCTCTTTAAATTACTACAAATTACAATGGATCCACCAACTAGAGGTAGGTACCTATGCACAGTCATGCGAATTTAGGTAAATTATATTAAGTAAATGTTTTTAAATATGCATTTTAAAATTACTTTAAAATATGAACTTTTTCAAAGAAAATGTAGACCTTTTGTATATTATTAAGCAACATTAAGCGAAAATGACCACATATTTGAAAGTGGCGAATCATACGCTTCAAATTCCAAAAGAAAACGGTTGCTCGTTTTTGCTCCTTTTTTAAATAATGGATATTTTCTTAAAAATCACAGTTGAGAAATCTATTTTTTTTTCGTTTAATTTTTTCATGTATCAATTTTTTTAAATAATTTTTAATGAGTTATAAAAATTTTCATATTAGGAATGTTTGCAATGTCTCGCCAAGAACTGTTTGATATTATGCGAAAATCAAATTCCAAGAGCTTTAATTTTAGAGTAACGGCATTGAAAGAGCAAATCCTAAAAGTTTTCAAACCTACGGATATGTCAACTTTTAAACTTAAATTCCAAACGTTTTGTGCACAGTATAAGATCCGCTGGGATAAAGCAAATAGAAACGAGAAGAGATTTCTTTATAATAATAAAAGTTGGTTGACTAAATCAATCTCATTTCAAAATTCTACACTAGAATCTAAGAAACGCGGTCGAAAGGAAACGGCTTTTGAAGAGTGCAAAAATAATACAAAAAAACAAAAAATGTAAAACTTTAAGATATAACCTCCCGTTTCCTGTTTTATCTTACGCAACCCAGTTAAGTTTAAGGTCTTCCGGACAATTTCGTGCATCGCAGATATTAAAAGACATTACATCTTCTCCAACCAGAGCTGACACGTATATTAATACACATACTAAAGAAACACACAAATTAAGCGTTGAGGAAGCCCTTTCAGTCTTGGTAGAAGCAAAATTGACTCGACATCAGTACAATGTTATAAGAAGGGCAGCACCCCAAACATTTCCGTCATACACCGAAGTCCAAAAAGCCAAACAAAAGTGTTATCCAAATAAAAACAAAATAATTACTTCAGAAACTTCTGCGCAAGTAAGTCTACAATGCCTCTTAGATCATACTACGGAACGCATAATTGAATTGAAGAAATCGGAATTTGCTTCTTTAACAAATGAAGAACTATCTCAAGTAACCCTACACTGCAAATGGGGGTTCGATGGGAGCTCAGGACATAGCTCTTATAAGCAAGCATTTCACGGTGCAGAAGCTAGTGACTCATCCGTTCTTATTACGTCCATAGTACCATTGAAATTATCATGCAATGAAAGAGTAATATGGCAAAATCCCCGTCCTTCATCTAATAGGTTATGTAGACCCTTAAAGATAGAATTTTTAAAAGAAACTTCTATTACATCAAAGCTTGAAAAAGAACGCGTTGAAAATGAAATTAAAAATCTCGAAAACTCTATAGTTTTGTGTGATGAAAGGGTAATTACAATTAACCATGTGCTAATGTTGGTCATGATCGACGGAAAAGTATGTAATGCAATTACAGGCACGACATCCACACAGAGATGTTATATATGTTCTGCAACAAGCAAGGATTTTAACAGTGTTGAAAAAATGATTATTAAAGAAATAAACGTTGAAACATTGAAATTTGGCATATCAATCCTTCACGACTGGATACGTTTTCTTGAATCTCTACTTTACCTATCGTATAAAATCCCAATAAAAAAATGGCAAGCTCGAGGTGAAAATGAGAACAAAATTATTGCAGAGACTAAGAAACGAATTCAGAAAGAATTCAGAGATAAAACAGGACTAATCGTCGATGAACCGAAACCAGGCTTTGGGAATACCAACGACGGTAACACCGCGAGACGCTTCTTTCAGAACGCTCAAGTTTCTTCAGAAATTACAAATGTCGATTTAGAACTGATAGAACGAATGCATGCTATACTTGTTGTTATATCTTGCGGTTATGATATCAATATAGAGGCATTCCGAAAATTTGCCCAAGCCACCGCAAGACATTTTGTGAAACTATATCCGTGGTACAATATGACGCCTACGTTACACAAATTTTTTATTCACGGGCCAGAGGTAGTTTCTCAAGCTCTATTACCAATATGGCAATTATCCGAAGAGGCACAAGAGGCTCGAAACAAAGATTTCAAAAACTACAGGGAGAATTATGCCCGCAGATGCAGCCGAGAATATTGCAATATCGACTTATTCAACAGATTCCTCTTAACTTCAGATCCCGTAATCAGCAGTAAAGCCAACAAATATAAAAAAATTGAAATGGATATTCCAAATATGGCAAAGGATTTGCTATTAATAAACAAGGCTTTAGAACATGATATTGTTCAACAAATAAATCTTGAAGTTGACGATGGTTACGAATGTGACAATGAGAATAGTAATATTTACTATAACTTAGACTAGCCACAATAATTTATATGTATATAGTTATTGTAAAACACATGAAGAAGTTTTTGTTGTTTTCGTTGTTTTTATGCGTTTTATCCCACGAGAAATTGTTGAATATGGTTAATTTTATCTCGTTAATTGTTATTGTGCCAAAAATTAAAGATTTCCGAATAATTTAAATGGTATTTGAATTTATCCTCCTCATACCTATGTTTTAACCCAATGTGCGCCGTGAATACACATAAACAGTACACCTGTCCCTCGAAATCAGTTAAGTAAAGACAGAATTTCACATAGCGTAATTTCAAAAAATGGTTAAACAACGCAAAAAAATACTGGAACTAAATAATTTTTTTAAATGTGTGGAATATTTGGGGTTTCTTGCTTTTAACAAGTAAGAAATTTCAGTCGGCTAAACCGACTAAGGTATACCCACACTTTGTGAGAGATGATGATGAGAGATTTTGGTCTGTCTTGACTCGTTTTTAATGGGAGTTACTACAAAAGTGCGCTGTTAATTCCCATTTTTAACAGGTATTTGTATGCATTAGTATTAAAGTTATAAGCTTTTTTTGTGGGATGTACCAAAGGGGCATGTCAATAATGCCCATTTTCAGTCGTCTGTGGGTACTATAAAACCATTACACTGTACAAAAGTTCAAGTATTTGAATCCACTGGTATTAAAGTTACAAGCTGTTAACTTTGGTGCAAAATAGTTCATTTGTGTGGAAGGTACCAAAGAGGGCGTGTCAATAACGCCCACTTTTCACTAAACTTTGGGTAATACAAAAGCATTAGACTGTACAAAATTGTACACAGAAAGAAAAAATTGAGTAATCCGTACTTGAATCAAGCCGTAGCGGTGTCAAAGGTACGTTTTTCATAAACCAAGTACAAAATACTTGAATCAAGTACGGATTTCTAAGCCCTTCTTAATCTTAGCGCTCATAAAGCCTCATTAGGCTTGACTTTAAGCCTAAATATTCTTATTTCAAGCATAAAGGGATTGATTTAAGAATTTTATGGGATTGATTTGAGCGCGAAACGGGCTTCAATGAAGAACATTTTTATTTAATTAAGCCTGCCAAATACTAGATTTAATCCTGATAATACTTGATTTAAGACTGATAATACTTGATTTAATCCTGATCAGTTCTTGATTTAAGCCTAACCAATACTTGATTTAAGCCTGATCATTCTTATTGATTTATTGTGCTTTCGTTCGTTTTATACTTACACATTTATTTATAACATTTACTTATATATTAATTTTACCATTTTTGCCTCTGTATTGCAAGGAATGCAATTTTTTAAAATGGTATGTGAAAATACAATTGCGTGATAGCAAAAGTAAAATTTTAGCTGTAATTATTACCCAAAACAGATATCCGTCGAACATATGTACATAGGGTATTAGGTCACTGCTTCAATATGTTACACATTTGGCCCGTAGCAAATGATATGTACCTTCGTATTATATATACCCTTGTATGACATATACCCTCGTAAGTGAGGGTATACAAAAGCATTGCAGTTTTTGAGGTACAGAATCCCGTGGCGAAATTAAATGAAATATTCATACCATGGATGAATGGTATCGGAGGAATACACCTTTTTACAAATTACAAACGTGCATCTTAACTGATCCGCTGGGGGCAGTTCGAAACAAAAAAATATTTCTTTTATCCGTACTAACTATTTCTGACACGGTAAACAGAATTATTGACTCAATATAGTAACATTTAACCGAAAATGTTGTCAATGTTTTTATAAATTGGGTAATCTTGTTTTGCGGAAGGGACAAACAGGTATCTGCGACGCATATTTGGTTTATGCTGACACCGCACCATCCCATATAATATTGAAAATAAGATCCTTAAAATTAATACGGCTGAATAGGGCACACATTAAGGGCCTGTTCCTCTAACTTATTTTCGTTCGTCTACGGCGAACGATCAAAAATCACTCAATTATTCCGAGAAATCTATAAATCACAAGAGTTTATAATTCGTTGTGTCTATAGAAAAACACATAAAAAGCTCGCATCTAAAATATTTCCTACCTACATCTAAAATATTTCCTACCTGTCTAAGAAAACCATCAACCATCACCGCCCACGCAACTCTAGAATGGAACCCACAAGACTCACTCAAAAGAGGTCGGCCCAAAACGACCTGGAGAAGAATAGTGCAGAGTGAGGCAACCTAATAGTTTAGCGAATTAAGAATGGTGGCGAGAAGTACAGAAAATAACCCAATTTGTCGTCAACTAAGGAGAAGTTAAGTCAAATGGACGTTTAAGCAGTAGATAAACTAACTGACAAGCAGGGATACCAATCGTTCACTACTGGGATGAGTAGGTACTTCATTTACCATACGGTGGATAGAGTGCAAATCAAAAGACAATTTAGATTAGCGAATTGTACTGGGAAAGCAAGCGTCTGCATCAGTGGTGCTCACCACTCGTTTTTATTGATCAGGGCGTAGAGGTAAATTCAACGCGAAAAGAGTTTTAATGATTGCTTATTACCTTGGTCGTGTAAACCTTTCAACAATATTCGGCAGCATCCCTTAAAGCCCGTGAAAAATCTAAAAATGTTCTCAAGAAAAAGTTACCAGCTTTATTTATTCACAGCAATGACCACCATTAAACTCGGACTTAAACCCAATCGATTTTTGAAAATAGTTCATTCTGCAGGCAAAATTTACAGCTAAAATGTATAAAACGGCCAGAGCCTTATTTTAGGTTTAGGTTAGGGTGGGAGACAGCTTTGGCAGCTCACATATACCTCGCAATGCCAGAAAAGTACGAATATCGGAACCCGAAAAGATCTGTCAGATTCATAGAAAGGCCGACCCAGTATATTCAGTCGTCGTTTGCTTAATGAGGAACAGTAACAAAGCAGTTGCGCAATGCTTTCCACTTCTCCCTCATTACCACAGCTCCTGCATAAGTCATTATTGGACTCTATACCCAACCTTCTGACGTGCTCGTCAATCTGGCAGTGTCCCGTCAGAACTGTCACAGTTTTTTTCTCTCTAGAGAGAGGATATATTGAATATATTGCTTGAATCTGAACGGTGGCGCACCAATATATGCAAATTCTTCGAAAATTTGTAGTGTCGGCCCGTTCCAAGTTCCCTAAGCAAGTTCATCAGCATTGCAGTTTCCCGGGATATCCCTAGTGTTCAGCCATCTCGTCAAGAGATCTGCGGCAGTCGATGTCTGTTTTTGAATTTAGGGATTTGGCCTACATAGAATTGATGGCAGCTTGACTGTTGGAGTAAATGACAATGCCAGAGTTGGTCACTTGGAAACTTTCCATATTGCCAATACTTGGGCTTGATAGACACTACAGGTTTTTGGTAGTCAATGAGCTATATCAAGACTGACTTCACTCCGAAGACAAACTTATCATCCTGCTTCGAACAATATGTGTAGAAATGGAGATGTTTTCTATTTCCTGGTGTTCTGCCAACCCATTCATCCGTGGCAGGTATCTTATGGAGTTTTCTTTTGTGCCAAAAAATGCTACATTTTTTCTGCCTTTCGCCCCAAAAATGCCTTTATGTTTTCGTTTGTTAATAAAACGCTGCACTGCGAAAGTGTTTCGTTTTCTCTTGAAAAAAAATTCGCACTTGCCCGATGCAAACATGCATAATTTCAGCCCTGTATTTAATCGAAGGTGTGGACGCTTCCCTACAAAACGGATGTTTTTTAGCGTCGTGCGAATAGCCTAAATACACGCGTGTGTACGTGAGTGGCTTTAAAGCACCGTGGAGTATTCTTTGTTTTTATTTATTTTTTAGTGAATTTAAGGCTAGCTTTCATTATTGTTTTCGATTCCGACCATAAACATGCAGCAGTACAAGGGGGTGTAGGCAGCATTATTAAAATGCAGCTGTCTGACAGGGCAACATCTTTTTTAAAAATGAAAATACCATTTGTGTGAAGTTCCTCCCGAAGGTGTACACCATTTGCATATAGTCCACTTGCTCGGTTACCATAGTACTACATTGTAACATCTTCAGTTGGCCGTAGTTCTTACACGGGGCAAAATCGCCGGTTTTGATATGTTTGAATTGAAAGAAAATATATTTGGAACAGAATTTTTTAAATATTAGATATTTCTGAATAAATAAATGTTATTTGAGAATCATTACAATATATTTAGAGCGCATATGTTAATATATTACAACAAAATATATTTGCAAACTAAGTTTTTCAAATAAAATATGTGTTTACAAAGAAATAAAAATATTGTTTAGAAATTTCTCCAAATATATTTTATTTAAAATAATTAAAAACTTTGCTAAATTTTTCGAATTTCAGTTTAAATTTTCTCGATTGTGAGTTTTGTTTACAGTTAAAAAATGGCATTGACATTTGTTTTAAATCACTCATTATTAATATCTAAATATTCAATTATTAGTTATGCAAGATTTTAAAATTTCTAAAAAAATAACTTTGAATTACTCAAAAACTTAAAACTTGGAAAAACTAATGTATCGATATATTTTTTTAATACTTAAATGCAAACAAATCATTATTTCGGAAATAATATGTAGTTCCAAATAAAAAAATAATTAAATGGAAACAACTATTTGTTTAGAAAAATATCTACCCAAATATATAATATTTGTTTGTGGCAAATATTACATATTTAGAGTGTACCCTAAACATATATATGTTTCAAGCTGAATATGTTTGAGACAATATACTACAGAAGCGATTATTTTTCAGCGTGTATACCTCCACATTGATAGACAGTTCAATCGTAATGCCGCTCTGGTGTCAACATCCTATGCTCGACCTATGCATATGAAGGCAGTTCTCTGAACCTTTGATAATTTGTTTGTAATGGATAGTTTATTAGTTACATCACAATGCCCGACAACAGTATTGGGCGAACTACATACTGCTATATATCAGTGGTTTTCTGAAACAACAGCCAATGTCGGAAATTTTCGATTTCGGGATTTTAGCATAAAAAGCTAATCATTATCTAATGATCGATTTTGAAGACTTTTTCCAACCCTGAAGACTTTTTTCAACTATTTACAATTAGTATGAAATGTACTGCGAGAGAAAAAGTATTTTGGCTCTCCATTTATCCGAGGAGAGTCCAAGTGTAGGACCTTATCATTCCTAGTAAAGAGAACCAATTCCTAGATATTTTTCTCTTTCAGAATAGACCAGCTCTGCTCCATTTATCCGAGTGTAGTCCATGTGTTGGACCTTATTCTTCCTAGTAAAGAGAACCAAATCTGCGTTGTTTATGTTAACGCCCACACCGATGCTTCTGGACCATCTAGCCAATTTGTTCAGAGCCACACTTAGGATGTCTCTGAGGAGCTTTTCATCCGCATATGCCACGACATTGCAACCACAACGTTTTAGATCTCACAGGATTCCATTCACCGCTTGGTTCCGAAGTAGTGGAAACAGAACTCCTCCTTGTGGGGTCCCTCTCTTCACAAATCTTGTTAGAGTTGTGAACTCAAGACTTGATGTTATGCGTCTTCTATTGCGCAGGCTTTGAATAAGTCGAATCAAGCTAGAGTTCACCCTTACTTGTGACAGCAGTGTAGCGTGTGAAGCCCTTCCGGAAAGACTGGTATGTATTATACTCGCTTAAATTGGCAACATCGAACAATAACCCATATTTGTTAAAAGTTTTTAAATAAAAAAATGAAAATGGGGAAAATGTGTAGCATTTGTAGCACCGAACATTGGTTATACACTTATCCTCTAAATTGAGGGTATAAAAAAGAGTTATGCCTTTAGTACAAATTAGCTGTGGCACAACATTACTTGTCCACATTTGATTAGATTTTGGGTGAAATTTGGCAATTTATGAGAATCTTCACTCTTTTTCTTAAATTAGCGATATTCCCTAAGCGCTAATTTTTG
The DNA here is from genome assembly GCA_963930755.1 of Eudasyphora cyanicolor. Classification (NCBI taxonomy): domain Eukaryota; kingdom Metazoa; phylum Arthropoda; class Insecta; order Diptera; family Muscidae; genus Eudasyphora; species Eudasyphora cyanicolor. The sequence goes on along the minus strand of OZ005736.1, from coordinate 166,195,513 downwards.
CAATCATTACGGTATATAGAAAGAAATTCCTATTGCACAATTTCATCAGATCACATGCGTAACACCCAAGTTTATTTCCCACAAAATAATCGAAAACTTAAAAACAAATATATAGATTTGCTTTCCCCAATTGAATCTGAAGGAAAACAAAACTAGAATGTTGTGTTTTACCTAATCACCCAATCAATCTAATTTATTTTTATCAACACCCTTTCGAGAGTCTTTGTGATCAGCAGAACTACATTTGTAAATACTGCACATTTTGCGGTCAGGATTTTAGCCATAAAAATTATACGTCGTTAATACAGCAAAAAAATTACAAATAAAAGCAATTTCTAGACAAATTATGCTTAACATAATATGCGTCTCATATCATCGTAAAGAAGTGCCTCATAAAACTTTTGGCCTACCAAGAAAAACATTATCATTAATAAGTGTTGAAAAACTTAATCAAAATCTTGTTTATGGCATGATTAAAAATGCTTATTTGCATTTCTTTTTTCGCGATTGTTGTTATTGTTGATGCTTTCAGACAAAGCCAATAAAAAACCAAGAACAACAACAACAACAGAAATAAAAAAACAAACTAAAGAAAATATACAAATAACATCCGTTTTGGCAACTATTTTTAAGGGGGAACTGTGTAAACCCGCAAAGCAACAACAAAAAACTTCTCTAAATGAACTTGTAAAAAATAGAATAAAACAAAATCTAAAATCGAATATAGACATGCAGAGGAGGCAGCTGCAGAGAACGAGAGGAAATCGATGAATGATGAAAAACAAAAAAAATGCCTAAATTCTAGTAAATATATGTACAACAAAAATTGACCTTGCCAGCGAATAAACGACGAGGCAAAACTTAAGACGCCAATTTGTGGTCACACCAAAAACATAACCTAACTATTAAAAGGGTACGGAAAAGTGATTTGAAATCTCAAAAAGAAAAATTCCCAAACTACCCAAAAAAATTAAATACAAAATTTTTCAATTCAAAGTTCAATGACTCTTTCATACTTAAAAAAAATCAGGAATATAGCCAATCTGAATTATCGGTCACAGTCTCAAAGCACACACCAATTCCATTTATATATATTTCGTGGCATTACATTCACTTGTTGTTCATATAGTGTTAATTTAATTTTATGATTTTTTTTTTTCTGTGTGTTTTGAAAGTCATTCAAGAAAAATCACCAAATTCTGAGATTATTTTTTGTAAAGTACATTTCTCTGAAATTTAAGAAAGAAATCGAATTTTCATTGCAATGAGTTCACTTTCTTGAAATAAGTTTTCTTGTCTTGTCTTATACTTTTTGTTCACATAAAAATTCTTTCATTTCATTAATTTTTCATTTATGACACATTACGCATGTGTCTGTCTGTCTGTCTGTCTGTCTGGGTATCAAACGCTACATTTGCTTTGCCATTATAATAGACTTCTCACAGGCAAGTGACCGTGTAAAGGGTGTATTTGAAATGGTGTGATGATAGTTTAGTTCGGGGGACTATAACCTGAACTTAATATAGCTTGACTAGACTAATTCAGCGTTTGCTCGCCAGAGGAGGCATTACAGAAAGTCTCGGGGCCTCAACTCTAATGAGATTTGTAAACAGTGGTACTTCCCAGGGAGGAGTATTGTCTCCACTAACACTAGTTTACAACATTTTTGTCGGAGGGCTGTGCATATCATTTTCTGGTATAATTTGGTATACACAGAAAGAAAAATGCCATACTAAATTAATGTAAAAATTCTTATTTTTTTTTGCCGAAATTAATGGATTCGGGTCAATTTAAGTAATTTGAGCAATGTCCGTCCGTCCGTCTGCCTGTGTATCTGTGCTAGCTGGTGCACACGATAACTCTCGAAAGGATTAACCGATTGACTTCAAATTTGGTATGCTCTAATATTTTTCTCTATCTCAGGCTAAGGTCGAAGATGGGCCATATTGGTCCACTCCTTCTAGTAACTCCCCTACAAATGGTCAACATTTAGTGAAATATTAATTCTTTAAATACATATATACTAATTATTAGAATCTTCTGAAATTTCACACATAGTATTAGTTTATTTGTCGCTATCACCTCGAGAAAAATGGGTGAAGTTGCCACGCCACATTTAGTAGCGCTCATAGTAAAGAACCTAAAAGTTAAGAACCTATAACTTTAATAACAGTGCATAGCAATACTTGATATTTCATACAGTGTAATGCTTTTATGGTACCTACAGTCCAGTGAATTGGCACGCCCCTAATTGGTACCTCCCACACAAATGGATTATAACGGGTGATCTAAGTAGAGATACTTTCTTCAATAGCCTTTTTTTGACAGATCACGTGTGAGTCGTGGCATGCTGTCATGTTATTTTTTTTAAGTATCGTTTGGCATTTCATCATGGAAAGACTTACGCCTGAACAACGTTTACAAATTATTCAGTTTTATTATCAAAATAATCGTTCGTCAATTGCGCCAAGTCCATTTTTTTTATCCAAAAAAAAACACTTTCCAGTCGACCCAAGACCTTGACACCCAGAGCAATATTTTAGCTCTCGTTAAGAGCTATCTTTTTGCCCTTGGCCGATTCCCGATCCGACGTACCGGAATCATCGGTCCATATTTCTTCAAAAATGATGGCGGTGATAACGTAACCGTCAATGGCGACCGTTATCGTGCCATGATAACCGACAATTTGATGCCTGAAATTGATGCTCGTGTTCTCGGCGACATTTGGTTTCAACAAGACGGCGCCACTTCCCACACATCGCATCAATCAATGGATTTATTGAGAGAACACTTCGGTGAGCAGATACTTTCATGTTTTTGGCCGGTCGATTAGCCACCAAGATCGTCTGATATCACACCGTTAGACTTTTTCCTGTGGGGATATGTAAAGTCTAAAGTTTATGCGGAGAAACCCGCTTCGATTCAGGCCTTGGAGCAAAACATCATTAGTGTCATTAGCCAGTTACCAGTCGAAATGCTCGAACGAGTCATCGAAAATTGGACTCAACGAATGGACCATCTGAGACGTAGCCGCGGCCAACATTTGATAGACATAGTCCATAAAAAATAAATAATAAACGATTCGAACCTCGTCACCTCATATTGCTGTAGGAAAGCTGTTGGCACCTGTCTCCTAAAATCGTCTATATATAGCAGTAGTTCGTCCAATACAATTGTACCGCATTAGCGATCCATCAACAATCAATTAATGAAGGTTCAGAGAACTGCTTGCCTAAGCATAAACGGAGCTTTAAGGATTACAGTTACACTGTCCTAATCCATCATACTTTAGAGAAGTTGCAACCATAGCGTCATTAAGATTAAACTGTCTATCAATGTGGAAGTACAAGAATTACGGTCCCATGAGGATATCACACTTAAAATTCATTCCTATTTCATATCTGAATGATGGTAATAAATGTCCTTGACCAATTATGGTGGATGCTATATTTGTCACCTTCAAAATTTCAGTACAAGGACACGATATTTGTTACTTTTTTCCCTTATAATATTAGTGACCGAACGACTTCAAGCATTGTATGTGGTAATAATTTCTCCAAACATAGTTTATGTTCGAAGATGAACAAATTTAGTTCCAGATGGTATGGTAGGTTTATTTATATTTAGTCCTTTTTGTCCCTGAACTGAATAGCTTCAAATATTGTAATATTAGTACAATAATATTTTCTCATGCTTCTTCGTCGCTATCAATATAAGAAAAATGCTTACAACGTATGTTTTAATTGCGAAGAAATGAGGGAATCTCAAAAATTCCTTCACACCAAAAATGCAACCCTTTATACCACCTAGATGTTCTGCAAGTTTATAACGACAACAACATTTTAAAACATTTCTGGTTTACAAGCAAAATTCAAAAAGATACATTTGTATGTTTGTCTGAGAATGGAAATACATATGAATGTGTTTATATGTATAAAATGGAATGTATGTCTTTAAAATACATTTTTGTAAATTACACACGACATCGAGGAAGACGAAGTGGTTCCTACATTGGAATTTCTTGCTTAAAGGTGCATATGAGTGGGCGTCCAATTTTTTAGTGGAATTGAGAGCAACGCAGACCCGGTGTTTTTCGTTAACATTAAATTAAGAATAAACATTTATTGTTATGTTACTTAACTCATTTGACACATTATTAGACGCACATAAGAAATTTGTGACCTACCCAAATATCAGAATATAACTTTTTGGTGATAAACAAATTCAGTGGAGGTTATACATATTTGTCCCGGGTAACTGCAAAGCCGATAAACTTGCTAGGAAAGGTGCAACATTACAAATTCTCAAAGAATTTGTATATATTGGGGCGCCACAGTCCAACTGGAAGCTTTGCCTTAGGCAAAAGGCAGTCAGGCAGTCCAAAGAGATATGGACAGAAATCCACGGGTAGGTAGACAAATATCGTGAAAATACGACCTAAGAAGGTCTACGACTACGTCAGTGTCAGTCTGAGGGGAGAATGCCTGATCGCGAACACGCCAATGCTTTCTTCAGAAGCTGCGGAGATGAGGAGGAAATTGAGATAATTGAGCAACTTTTTTGTTCGTTGCTGATCATTCGCAGTGAACGGACGTGTTTATCACATAGCGGATAGTTACCAGTACCTATTACGCAATAGCAAAAATCTGTACAAAGTCTGTAAGGCCTACATCGTAGTACCTATTACGGTCTAATACAGACAAAATTAAAATAAATTCTCTTGACGGGGATGCCTTCGTGTTCCGATGGAGCGCGGTTCCCCAATCGTCCGACTGTCCGTCCGTTGGTCTTGGCCAAAGCCGACCACACCAAAAATGGTGAAAATCTCCCCCAAGTACTCACAACAGGTGGTGCGGTGAGGGGAAAACGTCATGTCCGACCGTCAAAACGGAAGCACAATGAGCATCGTGTAGCGCTCAGAGTTTTGACGAAGTTGGAGGCTGTTGAGGTTTCGGCTCTTACCGAAAAACAAAAAGAGTCACTTACCTGGGCTAAAGGCGTCATAGATGCTTCTAAGCCAATGAGTCGGCTGAAAGAGCCACAAATTCAGCTGTGTTAACGGCTAATAAAGTAAAACGAATCAGATCACCTGATGAACCCCTGCCTTCGAAAAAGGCAAGAGGCCCTAATGTCACCATCAACAGGACACTCACCAAGCCCTTCAATGAAGTGGCGAAGGAGAGTCTAGTGATGGCTGTTATAGACAGAAGTAGTGAGGATGGATCCATCCTTAAGGACAAATGGAGTCATGTACAATCAGCCATTATGGCTCATTACCTCGATGTCCGTAGAGAAATGCCGGGCAAACCACCAATCTGCAACGATGCAGGATGGCATCAGGGGAGAGTAAAGCTCTTATATTTCGGTGATGCCAGATCAGTAGACCTTTATAAGGCTGCTCTGAGTCGAGCGGGTGAGGTGTGGCCGGGTGCCCAGTTGGATGTTGTCGAAAAAAACAACATCCCTAGTCACCCTAGAGCCATCACCTGGGTTACAGAAGAGCCCTCCAACCCGGCTGACATCTTAGAAATAATAAAAGATTCCAATCCTGGTCTGCCGGCCCATAATTGGAGAATCAGCAAGGTGGGTGAGGCGGATGGTAAAAAGCGGCAGGTCAATCTTATCCTAAACGCTGAATCCACCTCCCATATACAAAGTGCGAGTGCAACCCTACAATATGGCTTCGAGACTATAGTCTTGAAGATATACAAGCAAGATATAGCTCCCACTGCAGAAGGTGAGTCGTCCACCGTGGCACTTTTTGTAAGTGCGGAGGTAGCCACGCCTATTATTTCTGGTGACTCCAACTCTAACAGAAGATCTGTAACGTCCTACTCTGAGGACGAAAGCTCTACTTCTGACACAGAGGGGCTGAGGGGAGTCTCCGGACTCTTTGACGCATCTGGCGGGGACATGCTTCTCGACGATACGGACGAAGAGTTCGACAACACCCTTGTTGGGGTGGATGTTAATCTGTCAACTACCAGTGATGGTAAGAATTCTACAGATTAACCTCCATCACGCTAAAGCAGCCTCAGCGGCTCTATTGCTGCGCCTGTCCACAGGCGCAGTAGACATCGTCCTGATACAGGAGCCCTACGTAGTGGGAGGAAGGGTGTGCGGTATTAGGACACCCAACTTTAAACTGCTTGTGGCCAACTGTGAAGGCACTCCAAGAACCTGCATTTTGGCCAGGAAAGATCTAAGTATCTTTCTCCTGACTAATTTAAGTGGTAAAGACCAAACAGCTGCTAGCCTGGAGATCGGTAATCGCATATATTGGGTGGTCTCCAGCTACTTGCCTTATGAATCTGTAGTACCGACTGCTCTATTCAGGGAAGTAGTAGAAGAAGCAACGTCTGACGAGCTCGAGCTGATTATTGGCGCAGACACGAACGCTCATCATACTATCTGGGGTAGTACGGATATAAACAATAGGGGTGATTCGCTTCTTGACTTTATTCTAACTACCAATCTTAGTATTTGTAACATAGGTAATAAACCGACCTTCACAATTAAAGACAGACAAGAAGTACTCGACGTAACGTTTGCTACTGACCGGCTGTCAGACAAAATTATTGGGTGGAATGTACTGGACGACCACTCATTCTCAGATCATCATTATATTGAGTTCAAACTCGCGGAAAAAGCGCCTAAACCCGCCGTCCACAGAAATGTAAGGAAGACAAAGTGGCATCTGTATGAGAAGAATTTCAAGAAAGTCCTCAACTCTAAACTTCCGTACGAACCGAATGACAAAGCCGGTTTGGATAATCTGGTCGATCATATCACCATATCATTCAATAGATCCCTTGAAGAAGCCTGTCCAAAAACAAGGTACAAGGGTAAAACTAAACCCCAATGGTGGACTTCTGAGCTAACGGCTATGAAAAAGACCTGCAACAAGCTATTCAATAAGGCTAAATCTACTGGGGTCGCTAATGATTGGGATGCCTATAAAGAGCAACTCAAGATCTATAAGAAGGAGCTTAGAAAGGCGCAAAGGCGCTCTTGGTATACCTTCTGTGGTGAAGTGGAAAAGGTCTCCGACGCCGCTAGGCTGAGGAAGATATTATCTGCTTCACCCTGTACAGTGGGATATTTACAGGATGAGGCAAATAACTGGACCAAAAACAGCGAGCAGTCGCTCAATGTACTGCTCGACACACATTTCCCGGGGAACTCTATAACAGAACCCGAGGATCAGCAGGACCAACAAGAGTGCGAGTGGACTGCGAGCGTCGCTAGCTTCTTGACTGAGAGATCCAGAATAAGCTGGGCTATTAACAGCTTTGAGCCCTTCAAGTCACCTGGACCAGATGGCATCACTCCAGCAGAAATGCAGAAAATGTTAAAGTACATTATCCCCTGGCTGGAGAAAATTTATGTAGGCTGTATCAGGCTTTCATACGTCCCGAATCGATGGAGGGATACCAAAGTGGTATTCATACCTAAAGCGGGAAAGATATCACACACTAGGCCAAAAGACTTCAGACCAATTTGCCTATCCTCGTTCTTATTGAAAGGTCTGGAAAGACTTTTAGATCATTTCATTAGGGAAAACCTGGATACAAAACTCCTGTCGGGGAACCAACATGCTTACAACAAGGGCAAGTCTACTGAATCAGCCCTGCACGAACTTGTGAGCACTATCGAATCGTCCCTGCATTTCAAGGAATTCACCATGGTGGCATTTCTTGACATAGAAGGGGCTTTTAACAACATTCATTCCGATGCGGTAATTGCGGCACTCTCACATCTAAAAGTTAACACTAGTTTGATTAGACTAATTCAAAGTCTGCTCACCAGAAGACGCATAACAGCATGTCTAGGGTCCACAACTCTAACAAGGTATGTAAACAGAGGGACCCCGCAAGGAGGAGTACTGTCTCCACTAATTTGGAACCTAGCGGTGAATGAAATCCTCCTAGATCTAGAACGTTGTGGCTGCAAGGTCGTGGCATATGCGGACGACGTGGCAATCGCAGTGAGTGGCAAATTCGTAAACGTCCTCAGAGACATCCTACAGGTGGCTCTGAACAAGTTGGCTAGATGGGCCAGAAGCAGCGGTTTGGGCGTTAACCCCAACAAGACAGAATTGGTTCTCTTTACTAGGATGAATAATGTCCCACATGTGGACCCTCCACCTCGGATAAATGGAACAGATCTAGTCTTTTCTGAAAGTGCAAAATTTTTAGGAATAATTCTAGATAGGAAAATGTTATTTAGACTTAACGTATTGGAACGTGTAAGGAAGGCCAACGTCGCCTTATATTCCTGCAAAAAGGCTGTAGGGTCGCGGTGGGGACTCTCTCCTAAAATCGTCCACTGGATATATATAGCAGTAGTTCGTCCAATACTGTTATACGGTATTGTGGTATGGTGGACGGCAACTGACAAACTAACCATTACCAACCTACTAACAAAGGTTCAGAGAACTGCCTGCCTGAGCATAAGCGGAGCCTTAAGGACTACAGCGACCGAGTCTCTACAAGCCCTACTCCATATACTGCCGATTAATATTGTGGCGAGAGAAGTTGCAACCAAAGCGGCAATAAGATTAAACTGCCTATCAATGTGGAGGTACAAGAACTATGGTCACATGAGGATATCAAAGTGTAGTGCTATGGTAACCGACCGAGTGGACTATATACCAACAGTGTACACCTTCGAGAGAAATTACATCACTATGATTCCCGCCAGAGATGAATGGGTCGGCAGAATACCAGGTAATATAAACCATCTCCACTTTTACACGGATGGTTCGAAGCTTGATGAAAAGGTTGGCTTCGGAGTACACTGTGAAGAACTTAGTCTGGATATAGCTCACAGACTACCAGATACCTGCAGTGTCTATCAAGCCGAAATAATGGCAATATGGGAAGTCGCCAAGTGGCTGAGTCGCAACATAGTAACCAACAATGGCGTTGTCATTTACTCGGACAGCCAGGCTGCCATCAATTCTCTGGAGGCAACATCCCTAAATTCACAAACAGCCCTCGACTGCCGCAGATCTCTTAACGAGATGGCTGAGCAGTTTAATATACACCTCATATGGGTGCCTGGGCATAGGGATATCCCGGGGAACTGCAAAGCCGATGAACTTGCTAGGAAAGGGACGACATTACAAATTCTCGAAGAATTTGCATATATTGGTGCGCCACTATCCACGTGCAAGCTTTGGCTTAGGCAAGATGCAATCAGGCAGTCCAACGATAGATGGACAGAAATCGGCACCTGCAGGGTAGCTAGACAAATCTGGCCAAGGTATGACCTGAGAAGGTCAAAATATCTCCTCGCACTAGAGAGGAAACGATTGTCTACGTTAGTACAGGTTCTGACGGGACACTGCTTGATCGGCGAACACGCCAAAAGATTGGGTATTGACTCCAATGACTTCTGCCGAAGCTGTGGAGATGAGGAAGAAGTGGAGAGCATTGAGCACTTGCTTTGCGACTGTCCCGCTTTGAGTAAACGACGACTGGATATACTGGGGTCGGCCTTTTTAGGCAGCCTAACAGATCTTTCCAGTACTGATATTCGTACTATCGATAAATTTATATATCAAACAGGTTGGTTTCGATGAGGGGCATTTCAGCCCGTGGTAACACTAGGGACCTAAACTGGTCTATGTGAGCTTGTAAAAAAATACGGCTGCCACCCTAACCTAAACCTAAACCTATACTAGATACCCTGGGGTCGGTCTTTATAGGAACTCTGACAGATCCTGCCGGTACCGGTAAACAGGTTGATTTTGACCTAAGAAGGTCAAAATATCTTCTCGAACTAGAAGGAAATTACTGTCTACGTCAGTGTCAGTTCTGAGGGGACAGTGCCTGATCGGGAACACAAATATTTCTTAAATATTGTACAAATAAAAGCTGTGGAGATGAGGAGGAAATTGAGATAATTGAGCAACTTCTTTGTTACTAGATACCCTGGGGTCGGCCTTTATAGGAACTCTGACAGATCCTTCCGGTACCGGTAAACAGGTTGATTTTGAAGAGTGGCAACTGGACCCGTGGTTGCACTAGGGACCTCAATTCATCTGGTTGGTTAATCCTTCACAGAAATCCACGGGTAGGTAGACAAATATCGTGAAAATACGACCTAAGAAGGTCAAAATATCTTCTCGCACTAGAGAGGAAATTACTGTCTACGTCAGTGTCAGTCTGAGGGGAGAATGCCTGATCGCGAACACGCCAATGCTTTCTTCAGAAGCTGCGGAGATGAGGAGGACATTGAGATAATTGAGCACCTTCTTTGTTACTAGATACCCCAGGGGTCGGCCTTTATATGAACTCTGACAGATCCTGCCGGTACCGGTAAACAGGTTGATTTTAACCTAAGAAGGTCAAAATATCTTCTCGCACTAGAGAGGAAATTACTGGGTACGTAAGTGTCAGTTCTGAGGGGACAGTGCTTGATCGGGAACACACCAATGCTTTGTGCAGAAGCTGTGGAGATTTTTGCAATTAAAATTATTAATACTCGTAAATATTTCTTAAATATTGTACAAATAAAAAAATATCTTTAGATATTTGTTCATGAATGAATATCACAATAAAATTATATTCCTATCCATGTCTTGGAATAAAAAGAAATTTAGCCAATCATTTTATCCTACAATTTGTTTATTCCATTTTCCCCCAAATTGAGATTTCTCTAAAGAAAACACATATTTTGTTTGCTTTTGTTTTTCTTTGTAAAATATACTCGAATCTCTAAATAAGTACACAGTGTAGTGGAACAAAAATCGTTCTCCTCTATAATAATGTATACAAATACACATAGATATTTAAAAAAAAATTGTATAAAATCTACATCGTTATACTTTCGCGGTACATTATATTATTGAAAATGGCCTAAAGCCAAATTCATAGAAGCTTAACGTTTATATGAATATTAAAAACGAATTTCAAACCAATTTATATATGTATGTATAAAACATTCATGGCCGATTTACATAGAGGCGCTACTTTATAGGTATACATCTAATAGAGATTGTAAAATAAAAAACTTGCACTAGTGTAAAAGACAATGGCCGTTTTCGCCACGGCCATCATCATTTGTAAAAGGGTAAAACAGCTTTGAAGATATTTTAAAACCACAGCACACGCGACAAAACCCATCTAGGAGGCTAGAAAAGCGGAGAGTGTTTATCAATCATCACGAAGTCAATCTGCCGAGATGTCATAAGAAATGTTGTCTTTAAGAAAAATGTCAGGACATTTTAAATATCTTTTATAACGCAGTCAACAATTTCTATCCCCTCACCTTACTGGGAGTAGGGTATATATATAATTTGCTACGGGCCAAAAGTATAACACATCGAAGGAGTGACCTAAGACCCCAAGTATGTTCGGCGGCAATCCATTTTAGGACATTTGAAGTCATTTGAGAAATGTCCGTCCGTCTGTCTGTCCTACTGATAACCGTCGAAAGTAGTAACATACTGAATTCAAATTTTGTATGATAATATTTTTTTTCCATCTCAAGCCAAAATCGAATATGGGCTACATTGGTGCACTACTTCGAGACCTCCCCCGCAAAGGGTTAACATTTAGTGAAATATTAATTCTTTAACAAATTCTATACTACTCATTAGAATCTTCTGAAATTCCACACATAGTATTAGTATATTAGTCGCTTTCACCTCGACGTGGCTCTGAAAAAGATGGCTAGATGGGCCAGAAGCAGCGGTTTGGGCATTAACTCAAACAAGACAGAATTGGTTCTCTTTACTAGGATGAATAATGTCCCACATGTGGACCCTCCACCTCGGATAAATAGAACAGATCTAGACTTTTCTGAAAGTGCAAAATTTTTAGGAATAATTCTAGATAGGAAACTGTTATTTAGACTTAACGTATTGGAACGTGTAAGGAAGGCCAACGTCGACTTATATTCCTGTGAAAAGGCTGTAGGGTCGCGGTGGGGCCTCTCTCCCAAAATCGTCCATTGAATATATATAGCAGTAGTTCGTCCAATACTGTTTTACGGCATTGTGGTATGGTGGACGGCAACTGACAAACTAAACATCACCAATCTACTATCAAAGGTTCAGAGATCTGCCTGCCTGTGCATAAGCGGCCCTACTCCATATACTGCCGATACGGCGAGAGAAGTTGCAACCAGAGCGGCATTAAGTTTAAACTCCCTATCAATGGAGGTACAAGAACTACGGTCACATGAGGATATCAAAGTGTAGTGCTATGGTAACCGTCCGAGTGCACTATATACCAACTGTGTACACCTTCGAGAGGAACTACATCACTATGATTCCAGCCAGAGATATATAGGTTGGCAGAACACCAGATAATAGAAACCATCTCCACTTTTACACGGATGGTTCAAAGCTTGATGAAAATTTTAGCTTTGGAGTACACTGTGAAGAACTTAGTTTGAATATAGCGCACAGACTACCTGATACCTGCAGTGTCTATCAAGCCTAAATAATGGCAATATGGGAAGTCGCCAAGTGGCTGAGTCGCAACATAGTAACCAACACTGGCGTTTTCTATTATTCGGACAGCCAGGCTGCCATCAATTCTCTGGAGTCAACATCCCTAAATTCACAAACTAGCCCGAGATCTCTTAACGAGATGGCTGAGCAGTTTAATATACACGTCATATGGGCATTAGGATATCCCGGGTACCTGCAAAGCTGATAAACTTGCTAGGAAACTTGCAACAAATTATCAAAGAATTGGCATATATTGATGCGCCTCTATCCACGTGCAAGCTTTGGATTACGCAAGAGGCAGTTCAAAGAAAGATGGACAGAAATAGGCACCTGCAGGGTAGCTAGACAAATCTGCCAAGGTATGAACTGCGAAGGTCAAAATATATCCTCGCACTAGAGAGGAGAAGATTGTCTATGATAGTATCAGTTCTGACGGGACACTGCTTGGTCGGCGAACTCGCCAAAAGATTGGGTATTGACTCCAAAGACTTCTGCAGAAGCTGTGGAGATGAGCATGGACACTTGCTATGCGACAGTCCAGCTTTGAGTAAGCGTCGCTTTGAGTAAACGGTCGGCTTTCTAGACAGCCTAACAGATCTTTCCGTTACCGATATTTGTACTATCGATAAATTTGTATATCAAACAGGTTGTTTTCCATGAGAGGCATCTCAGCCCGTGGTAACGCTAGGGACCTAAACTGGTTTATGTGAGCTGGGGAAAAAAATACGGCTGCCACCCTAACCTAAAGTATGAAGCAGCACTCACATCAAGACGTCTACAAGTGATGGGTGAATGGATAAATCCAGATCCCAAGTCGTACCGTCAGAAGATATTAGAATCACTGGTCGGCCTCATTCAAACAACGGAAATCTCTGGCCTGAAGTACGGCTTGCAGTGAAGTGTGAATCATTTGTGCCAGACAGACACTCCTGGTTGAACGGAAACCTACAGCGTATGCCCGTGGGAACTCGCTGCTTCGCACATAAATTCAAACTTGGTTAAAAAACTGGACAGGGTCTTTGTATTGAGGAACCAGATGTCGAACTTTATTTCCGCCTTCCAGACCATAATAAGGTACTTAATGCCGAATCACGTAGTGCGTGAACTGGCTCAGTAACACCACAAAGCCTAAAGGCGATAACATCTTCACAGATAGCACAATGGCGATCATAGGGTCAAATCCAGAACTGGGTTGAACTGTAAATCAACTCTTAATGATTACACAGCCCGTCAGCAACCTATTTTTTGTGTGCCAGAACACAGTGGCAAATAGTTTGGCTTTAAAGCAAATACGAAGCTGAGTGGTCAACATTTTTCAACGACCAATGCAGCTGTTGAAGCGTTCAAAATTCATGTTTTGGAGGTGTTTCAATCGGAATGGAAAAAGTGCTTCGGGAATTGGTTTGAGCGCATGCAAAAGTGTACTTATCTTCAAGGAGAATATTTAAAAAAAAAAACGATAAAACCATTTCCAATGATAAATGTTTTTTTTATTGTATGTATGTATGTATATATAGCAAACCTATAATAATAGAATAACTTATTTGGGTAACAAAAATGTTTGAGTATATTCTCCTCACTTAAGTGGAGGAGGGTAAATAGCATTTGCTAGGGCCCAAAACAGTAACACATCGAAGGAGTGACCTAAGACCCTAAGTATGTTCGATGGAAATGACATCTGTCTGCTGTTCATGATCACTGTCGAATAGAATGGCTGATTGAACTCAAATAATGTGGTGATATTTTCTCCTATCTCAGGTTATGTTCGAATATGGGTTGCATTGATCCAGTCCTAATGTCACCTTCCCCAAAAAGCGTTAACATTTTCTGAAGTATTGAATCCGTTAAAACATATCTCGAATCTTCTGTAATACGAGTATATAGTATTAGCGTCTTCGCCGCTATGAACTCGAATAAAATGGGAGAAATTGCACAAGATAATTTTTGGTACTTCCCACAACTACTGCCCACTGAAAAAAACTTTCAAAAAAGTGGTGAAAATGTTATTATTGCGATTCAGAAGTACTTATAAATTGGATCTTCACCGATGAATTTAACATTGGCTTGCCGCGTCATTTCATTCTTTCTTTGGCAGTTCATTTGCACCAGTAGTAATGCTAATGTTATTTTTTGGATGCTCTTAGGATGAATAGGAAAACAAAATAATTTTATTTATTTTATGTTTTAGAAACAAATTTTTCTTTAATTTTTCAAAGTGAACTTTTTTGTTCTTGCCGTGAGTTGAACCTGGTCTCTTAGCGCTGCTGCAGCATGACATCCCATGTTAACAGGCTTGGCTAAAAACGAGTTCGAATTACTTGCCCTGAGATGTATACGAACACTTTTGCCTATGATCACTTTTTAACTAATTTGTGAAAAATTTAATCTTACTCACTGACTTGGATGCTTATTTTTGTATCTAGGAATAAGTAAATTGGGGTGTCCGGGTTCGAACCTTGCAGTTCTTTAACTTTTATATTAAAGTTTTGCTATCGTATTTAATTAAAAAAAATTATATTTAAAAATACATTTTTAATATTTTATATATTTCACAAAATGTACAACTCTTGCAAAAGAACATATTTCAAAGAAAAAAAAATCGCCTAACATCCTTAAGAAGTACTTCCATAGGTTCTGTGCTGTCCCCACAAAGTACCAAATTTAAAATTATGTTTCTCACAAAGTGAGGGTATAGCTTAGTCGGTTTACTCGACTTGTAACTTGCTCATGTCCTTATTCAATTTTGGTCACTTCTAATTTTTTGGTTAATTTTTTTTATTTTGCTATTTCAAATATTCCCATATCTTTTTTAGCCCAATATACTTATGGTAGAGTGTACTATTTTTTTAAATACACAATAAATATAACAATTTACGAAGGCGTTATGGTATATACTTAAGTACTCGTACATCTGTTTGCACATATCCAAGCGAAATGTATACGAGAAAACGATTTTATAAATTTTTATAAACAACTTATTAATAAGAATTTTTCTAGCAATTGTTTGCAAACAATTTATGCAAACAAACAACCAAAATAAGTGATCACTATTTCTTTGCATTTAAACGATTGCCGAGAAAAAAATCCTTTCTAGCTTTTTAAAGAAAATGGACTTTCCTCTAAATCAAACCATATTTTTTAAATTCCATTTAATTCAGAGATCAACCAAAACAATTAAAGTGATCACTATTTGAGTTATACTAATTTCCTAGATAAAAATCTTACAAAAATATGGAGGTACTTTCCTCTTGACTTACCTAGCATTTTTTTCGGACTTGAAGGCGCTGTACCGCCCTCAAAACCTGAATCATTGCTGCAGGTACTCATGCGTATAATATTGGGATCACTACTGCTGTCACCACTTCCACTGCCAGTGGCAGCGGCGCCAGAAGCTGCCGCAGGATTCAATTCATCCTCGTACTCTTCTGAGGCGCTCGTGCACTCGTCACTGGTCTCGTCGGTCTCCTCGGTGGAGCCGCTCTCTTCACTATCTTCTTCACTGTCGGACTCATCAACGGGATACACGATTTTCTCACGCTTCCAGAGGGGACGCGGTGTGGCAACGAGTGGATAACGCGGTGCTTCTTCTTTCACATATAATTTGCGTGTCGTATCGATTTTTACTTTCTTTTGCGGATCGAAACGGGCCTGTTCGGCCTGTTTTTCCTTGCGGCGACGTTGCTTGATTTTCTTTTTCATGCTGGGCGTGAATTTGTCCCAACCGTCTATACTGGAAAAATCGAAATCACTGTCGTCTGTATAATTTTCGTCTTCACTGATTTCCGCGGACGATGGTATATAATCGTCTAGATCTGCGTCAACGTCTTGTAAACACTGTGCCAAATTCGATACTGTGGCGAACTTTGATAGATTGCCGCCGCATGTGCTGGTGCTATTGCTTTCGCCGTTTTGGCTTTGGCCGTTGATAACATCTTCGGCGCCGTTCGTTGTTTTGTTGGTGATCTGCGGTTGTTGTTGTTTGCGAATTTCGACGTTGCTCGGCGCATCTGTTGCCGCCGCCTTTGCCGGGGCATTGTTTGTGGTTGTGGTCGCTGCTGCAGTTGCAGTTGGCTTGACTGCGGCATTTGTAGCTTTCTTTTTGGCATCTGGCGTCTTTTTTGCGGTTGCAGCAGCAGCAGCAGCAGCTGCTCCTACACTTGTCGCGGTGGGTGCTGCACTACTCGCTGACGCCGTAGCTTTGTTTTGTTTTGCCGGCGATGCACTGGGTTTGGCAGGTGCCTTTGCGATGAACTGATCGGCGTTGATGACATTTTGTGGCGATAGTTTCGCCTTTGCTTTCGGTGGTGTTGGTGCTTTTGTTTTGGTGGGCGTTTTCTTTTTCGTGGGCTTTGCCTCTGGCTCGTTGGTGATCTTCGACGCTTTGCTGGTGGTCGCCTCTGCTGCTCCCGCCGCAGCGTTGGGTTTTGTTTCCGCTGTCAGCGATTTTGTTTCCGGTTGCTTTGTGGTCTCTGTCGGCAATTTCGCAGTAATTTTGACGTTGTTGTTTTCGCCTTTGGGCGAAGTAAGTGCCTTTGCCAACAACGCTGGTGGTGGTGGTGATGCTGGCTGCTGGTCATTTGTTTTCGTCGTCGATTCTAATGTTTTATTAATGTCCAATTCATCTGGCGTTTTGCTGTACTTGCCTTTGGCTTGTGTTGTTTGTTTTGCCTTTGCCGTTTGCTCTTCTTGCTCTTGTTGTTCAGGTGACTTGGCCAGTTGCCCGGTTATTTTTGTCGGCGTCGTAGTTGTGGTGGTCGTCGTTGTCGTGATGCCAGTCTTTGGCTCGGTGAGTGTGGCAGATATTTTTGCTTCCTTGGAGTCCGTAGAATCTTGCAGCTTCTTTTCGTTGGCCTCGCCATCGCTTTTATTTGTTGCCAATTTCTTTTTAAGGGATGAATCTTTTTTCTTATCTTCCAAAGACACAGGATTTTTTTCACTTGTAGTATCTGGAGTTTTGGTCTTATCCTCAGGCTTCTCAATTGGTGAGACTTTCTTTTCCACCTTCTCCTCCTTCTTTACCAATTTCTTCTTTTCCACTTCTTTGGTTGGCTTTTTCCAAGCCGGTGGTTCCGTCTTTTCGAACTTCTCGTCCTTTTTCAAAGCCGATTCATTTGAATTTGATCTTTCCATCATACCCTTGGTGGCTTGATCTGCTTCGGCCAGAGCCTCATGCTTTTGTTCCGCCACCGAACTTTTTATATCCTCCAAATTCGTAACTTCTTCGCTGTTTGTAGATTCCAGTAGTTTTTCCCGTTTCTTCCAAAGTGTATCCACCAGATCATGTTTCCTTTTATTCATATACATTGTTTCTCGAGTGCCAATTTGAGCCCAGAAATCTTCTCCACTATCGGACTTCTTAATGGCTTTTCGAATGGGTTTGGGCGTAGCCACAGAGGGTTCTTCGGGTATGACTTCTTTGAGAGGGGTTTGTGGAGTCTTTGGAGTTTTCGGGGTAGTTGGAGTTGTTGGCGATTTCAGCTCTACCGTTATTGAATTGGATTTCTCCAAAGTCTTGGCAAAAGGCTTAGGTTTTGGAACATTATCCAAAGATTGTGAAGTTTTCAAAGCTAATGCCGATTTTTTATTAATATCTTCTTTGGGTTCCGCCACCTTTACTTGAGTGGGAGGCGCCGTTGGAGTTTTTAGTTCAACTGTAATGGAATTAGATTTTGAACCGCTATCTAAAGATTGGGAGTGTTTAAAAGATTGGGGTGCAGAGCTTTGTTCCGATTCGGATTTTTTGAGCTCTGCCGAAGCTTCCTGAGAAAGTTTTGAAAGAGTTCCCGGAGTTTTAAATTCTGCAGAGGTGTTTTTTTCATTAGTGGCAAAGGAATTAGATGTTTTCAGTTCTATGGTAAGCGAGTTGAATTGTTCTGTCTGTCCTATCTTTTCTACTGATTCCGTGCTTAGAAAAGTCTTCAATTTGGATGGGGTAGAGGGTAATTCTTCCTTCTTACTGGTAAGTTTAGCAGCTTCTGTAGATTTGGGTGAAGTTGGGTTTTCCAATGCTTCGGTCTTGCTTTTGAGTTCCGCTATTTTTGTTGGCTTGGGAGAAGCTGGCTTTTCCGTTTCCTCTTTACTGATGACATTGTTAACGCATTTTGTGGGAGTTTTGATTACGTCTTCTGTCTTTTTATTCAACTTATTGACTTTTATGGGTGTCTTGGGTTCTTCTTCCTGGGGGGCTTGCTTGGTTTTTGTTGGTGATTTGAATAACATTACTTCTTCATTTGCTTCTTTCTTCAGAGTCTCCACTGTGGTGGAGACTTTTTCCATATTATCTTCTTGCTTTTTGGCTTCTTCCACTGCCACCTCATCAAAGGTGAAAATGTCGGCTGTGACTGGTTTCTTCTCTACCACTAATTTCTTCTTGGGCGAAGCCTGAGGTTTTGGCAGAGAGGACATAAATCCTTCCGGCAATTGTTGCTGTTCCTTAGGCTTTACCATTTTTTTAACACTCTTCTTTTTGGGCAATTTAAATACCTTATGTATTTCGTGATGCTCTTCCACCGATTCCACATTGGCGGTAAACTTGGGTCGTGGCGACTTTTGTCCTTCCTCTTCGCGTTCTTTGTTAACCAAAGTCAACGAGGAGGGATCATTTTCCACTTCCACAATGGCGGTGATCTTATGCCTTACTTTGTTGCCTTTCTTGGAGAGACGTTTTGAATGTCTTTTATGGGATGCGGTGGCTGCCAGACCACCATCAGAACTGTCATGACTATCACGACGTTCCAAATGGATCATTTGAAATGAACCCGAGGGCGACTTCTGCAATTGATTGAGCAGTTCTTGTTCTTGTATAATGGAAGCTCTGCGACGTAAGGCACCGGCATTTAGATCATCATCAATTTTATCAGAGGAAATATCTTCACAGATATCATGGAAGGTGGGACATTGGGGTATGCTTAACCTCCTCACCGTCTGATGTTTGGGATCTAATTCTAGGATTACTTCTTCCAATGATTCTTTAGATAACTGTCCGGCAAAATCCTGTGGGCTCAAGTCCATTGACTTTTCATCAGCTGTGGTGTTTTGCTGATCTTTAGGTTTCTTTACCTCAGGTTCGCTGGTATAGAGATCTTCCACTTTTTGACGGTTGCGTTCCTTGCTGCGCGAGCGTATGGTTGATAACCTAACTACTGCCCGATTACGTTTTATTGTGGAACGATTGCGATGCGGTTCTTCCTCCTCAGAGTCTTTGCTGTTGTCGGGTGGAGCATATATATTCGATTTGTAATCTTTTTTCTCTTCTTCGGGTTCACGGCGCATACTGGCCATACTAGCCTTTTCCGCTTCATGCTCCAGCTGTACTTGCCGTAGAGCTTCCTCTTTACGCTTGCGATAACGATTTGCGGAGACATCGATATCGGCGGTATTTATTAAAATCGGTTTGGGAGGTGTGTATTTGGGCGTGTGATGAATTGGAGTACTGCTTGAGTAACTGGTATATTTTGGTGAATTTATGCGCGTCAAAGGCATTAACGAGGTGGCATGTCTGGACACACTCATCAAGGGTGAAGATTCGGTAATGGTTGACAATTTGGGTTGATAGCGAGAAGATGATGTGAGGCCATGTGTGGAATAAGAAGGCGTACGTGGTGGTGTTATAGGCACTACATAGGTGCCGGAGATGGCTCGATTATAGGTTGAGGTATAGGGACTGTAAGACGAAGTGCCAAGGCTAGTGGAGGTGCCGAGGCTAGACGATGAGCCTGGGTAGTAGGGCGAAAATAGGGGACTGCTACCGCCACTGTAGAAATAATTTGAATCACCGTATAAAGGCATTTTAGCAGAGATCTATATTTTTGTTTGTTTTGAAAATTTAATTTGTTTTTCTTCTTTAAAAAAAAAACACTTTTTTTCGTCAAGTGTATGCAATTATTTAAAATATTTTTGTTATGCACTTTGTTTCATAATTTATTTTTAAACACTTTTTCTTGTTTTTGCTGTTGTTTGTTATTCTTCTGTTGCAGCATTCTTCACACTCACGAACCGTCGCTACCGTAACAAAGTTTTTTTTTCTTCGTGGGGTTCTTTTTTTATTTTTGCGTTTCGGTTTCTTGGGTTCTCAGACGGTTTGTTGTTGCACTAAAAATAACATTAAATTTAAAATAATTATATTCGCACTGTTTTATTTTTAAACGAAATTTCAGTAATTCCTCCGAACACAAAGTGAAGTGATTGAGCAAAAGGAAATCACATTGGAGTGACGAAGCGTCGCGGCGACAACATCATCTCTGTCAAACAACGGATAGGCGGGCAGCCTGTCAAGCCAACGAACGGAGCAAAACGACTGACCGAACTAACGCGTGTTTTTCACTTTCCCACCGTGACTCGATACGACTCTTTTGATCGGTCTGCGTTCATTCACGATTTTTATGGCGATGGCCAATATTCACGTTTTTCTTCTCTGTTATTTATTTATTTTTTTTTTAATTTTGTTGTAAATATTTTTATATTATTATTACTCTTTTTCTGAGTTTTCTATTTTGTGTAAAATTTGTTGTTTTTCACCTCGTAAAAATTATGCAATATTTGGATGTGTTTTTTTTGCTCTCTTAACATTTGATTAACTTTAGAATTTTTGTCTTTGTTTATTCTTAATTTGCCTCTAATTCTTCTGGTGTTGTTGGTTCTTTTTTTTTGATTTGGAAATTTCACATTTTTTTTTTGAAGGTCTGCTGACAATTTTTCTCTTGAGTATGTTTTCTCTGTTAATGAAAAATTCCGACTATAACTTTTAATTGGCTGAAAATTGACTTTCACACCAGAGAGTGTGACCCATCAAAATAATATTTGGTGCAGTTTTTGTCAATTATGTGTGCCTTATTGAAGGCATCGGGGAGAATATTTTATTCTCAGCTTTAAATCTCATAAATTTTTGTTTGAAACATTGTGAAATGTTTGACATTGATATATAGCTTTGCTGCTGGTTGGTTGTCTTCTGACGTTGTTTTTTTATGAAGGTCGTCTGCTGTTAATATCTAATATGTGCAGTTAACTTTAGAGGTTTAGGTAATATTTTAATAGAGAACACGTATAAGAGACTATTGACGTTTTTATTTATATTTTATAGTCGACTAATGCATAGTAAAATGACAAGTATCTTTGCAGAAACATAAAATATATTTCGCCAAAATTATTGTAATATGGAATAGGATACATTGTGTGGGCGCCAGAAAGGTGCAAATCACCTTGCCCAGACTATAGTCTCTGCAAAATGTGTCTAATATGAAATATTCAGAAAATTGTGTGAGGAGTACCAGAAGGGACTTGACAAATACACCTGTTTTGCGCTGAACATCTATGTGCACTTGTATAAATGTTATGAGTTACTCAATGTTTTTTCACTCTAAATAAAGACAGACTTGCAGTCGGGCAAAATTATTGGGTGGAATGTGCTGGATGACCATTCGTTCTCAGATCACCATTATATAGAATTTAAACTTGCTGAAAAATACGTAACCCAGCCATCCGCAGAATTTTGATGACGACAAAGTGGCACCGGTATGAGAGGCATTTAAAAAAATTCTTTCCGAACCGAACAAAAAAGTCTATCTGGATAATCTGGCCAGAAAAACCAATCTAACTTGCATACGCCGATGGTATTGATATCATGGATCGAATATTGCGAAAAGTAACTGTTGTCTTTGCAAACGTCGATAAGTAATCGATAATAAAATTTTATGTCTTCAGCGAACAAAGAATTTACAATACTGGATCAATATGTGATCGTTGGAAACTACAATTTCGAGGTGGTCGAAAAATTCATCTATAATGCTACTGACATCAGTTTGGATATAAGACGCAGAATAATACTTGCTAACAGATGCTACTTCGGTCTAAGCAAGCAGTTTAAAAACTAAGACCACTTCTCTAGACAAACAAAAATCTCACTCTACAAGACGCTAATACCACCCGTGTTGCAATACGGCGCAGAAACATGGGTACTTGCCCAAGCAAATGAAGCTGTTTTTGGTGTTTTCGGGAGAAAAATATATGGACCCATCTGCGTTGGCGGAGAGTACAACATCGAACAACCATGAGCTGTATGAGCTTTATAATGACATCGATATAGTTAGACGCATCAACGAAAATCCTGCAGCATTTGAATTACCTCATTTGAATGGGTATCCGAGGGAAGGCCAGGAAAAGGACGACCAAAAACTCCATTGGAAAGAAGATCAAGTTGAAGATGATCTCCGAAAACTTGATGTGAGGAACTAGAGAAGCAGCACCCTTGAGTAAGCCTGTCCAAAAACAAGGTACAAGATTAAAACTAAACCACAATGGTGGACTTCTGAGCTGCTACAGGATAAGAAAAATTCTGCAACTGACCATTCTATAAGAACAAATCTAAATGATATCTTAATTCAGGCTAAGGACCAACAGGTTGTAATATACCCACCTAAGTAAGTAAGTAAGTAAGATAATCTTGTCGACCGCATAACTAAACAATTCAATAGCTCCCTTGAATAAGTCTGTCCAAACACAAGGTACAAGATTAAAACTAAACCACAATTGTGGACTTCTGAGCTGCTCCAAGATAGGAAAAATTCTGCAACTGACCATTCTATAAAAACAAATCTACTGGGGTCACTAATGGCTGGGAAGCCTGTAAAGAGCAACCCTAGATCTATAAGATCGAGCTTAGAAAAGCACAAAGACGTACTTTGTGGAAAAGGTCTCAGACGCCACAAGGCTGTGCAAGATACTATCCGCAACACTCCATTCAGTGAATTACCTGCAGGATGAGGATAACATCAGGACACAAAATAGTTAGCCGTCACTATGGGTACTGCTCGACACACATTTTCCGGGGAACACCCTGACAGAACTCGAGGAACAGCAGGATCAACAAAAAGCTAAATTATTGACCGATAAATCCAGACTAAGCTGGGCGATTAACAGCAAGCTTTATTTTATTTTTTCTTCTTCGATTACACTGTTGCAACAAATTATCTGCGATTATTTTTCTGTCTGCCTTCAACAAACACTTGCCCAAGGCCGACGAGCCTTAGTGCACAAGCTGCCAGTGTAGCAGATTTAGATGGAACTTGGGGCCTGACAGTCAAATTTTGGCGCCGAATCGTGACAGAGTAATGTTGGCTCCCAACGTGTGACTGAATGAAGTACATCGTCCCCTGATTGGAGAAGGTATATAAGGGCTGTATTAGGCTCTCATATATCCCATATATCAAAAGATGGAGGGATGGATACCACAGTGGTATTCATACCCAAAGCGGGAAAGATACTACACACTATACCAAAGGACTTCAGGTCAATCAGTCTATTCTCGTTCCTGATGATAGGTCCGCAAAGACTTTTAGATTCTTTCACTAGTGAAAACCAGGATGCAAAACTCTTGTCGGGAAACCAACATACTCACAACAAGGGAAAGTCTACAGAATTGGCCCTGCATGAACTGGTGAGCTCTATCGAATCGTCCCTACATTTCCAAGAATTTACTATGGTGGCTTTTCTAGATGTTAAAGAGGCTTTTAACAACATTCACTTAGATGCTGTATTAGCGGAAATGTCGCATCTAAGGGTGAACTTGATAGCTTGATTCGATTAATTCAGCGTTTGCTGAATGGAAGTGGCATAACGGAAAGTCACGGGGCCACAACTCTAACGAGGTTTATAAAGAGTAGGACCCCACGAGGTATCAAACTGTGAATGGAATCCTTTTAGATCGGGAACGTTGTGGCTGCAAGGTCGTGACATATACGGACGATCCATTGGATATACAGCAGTATTGCGGTCGGAAAACGATAAGCGTTCCATCACCTATCAATTAATGAAGTTTCAGAAAACTGCCTGCGGAGCTTTATGGAAACGATAGGACCTGAGAAGCTCAAAATATCTCATCACACTAAAGCATGACGCTTTATTGTTAGTTCTGGCCAGACAATGCCTGATCAGGGAACACTTCCCCGATGTGAATGGAATCCAATGAGTTCAGCCGACGTTGCAGAGATGAAGAAGAAGTGGAGACCATAGAGCACCTGCCCTGTTACCGTTCCGCATTGAATAAACGATGTCTGGATATACTCGGGTTGGATATTCGTATCATTGATAACATTGTGTATCAAAGAGGTTGTTTCCGATAAAGGACTATTGGGCCCGTGGTAGCTCTATGGACCTCAATTCACCTATGTTACACCACAAAATTGTAAATTGCATGATTTTATTTTATATTTTTTAATTTTTTTTCTGAAAAAACTATTGTAGTTTTTAATGCAGATTCTGAACAAAAATTTTTTTTAAAAACCTGGAATTTTATAAATTTAATTTTTAAAAAAATCATTACTTAAAGACTTTAGTCGACCTAATTTTCTTCGACTCCAGCCAATTCCTTCAACTACGACTCGACAAAACTGGTATCAAAACAACAATAATTTTTTTAGTTTTTTTATCCAAGTACTTCTGGCATGAAACTAGAAATATATTTTAACCCATCTTTGAATAATTCAAGCTTCTTAACTAACCCAATATTATACGAGACTACCACAATTAGAGACGATTTGTAGAAATTAAAAAAAAAAAATATTTCGAAGGTACAGAACGACTCATTGCATTTTGCTGTTTTAATATGTATGTATCTACATATGAAGAATTCTGTATCACATGATGATGATGATAATGATGAGGATGACGAGCATCATGCTAAAGATAATATTGTAGAGATGATTTTACTTGTTGGCCCACACTTAATAAAATCATAAGCCAATCAGATAAATATTATTTATTATGACAGTTAACATTTGTGTCATTTAAATAATAATTCGTTAATTTAAAATTGACAAAGAAATCATGTTTGAACTTTTTCGAATATTCGCGGACTTTCACAATCGATAACGACAATCAATTTATAGAACCAGAAAAAATAGGAAAATATTTTTAAAAATAATTTTTGAGCAGTATATATTTTTTCACAAATGAAATATCGAAATAGAAAACAAGTACAAATAATATTGAGAATGCAACAACAAGGCATTATTTGCTGAAGAAGATAGATGTCTACGGCGTGTACAAACTCAGGTACGATCAAATGACGTAAGAGTTTTTGGTGGAAGAAGTTCTAGAAGAATTTGCGGAAGATTTGAAATTGCGGCGGGTTCTCCTTTCTTAAATTTTTCGCACTCACATACACACACTTGAGAACGCATTTTTTACTCTACACCAAATATTATTTGAGGACAAATTCAAATTTGTTTAATTTTTTTTTTATTTTTTATTCGCATTTTTTTTTTCAATAAATATGCAAAGAAATTTGATTTATTAATACAAAATAGATGTTCTATTATAAACAGTCCTAAGACTAGACACAACACACACACACACTTGACGATTTTGCTCAAAATATAAAAACGAACCGTTATTTAAGAATTCACCGCAATAACTGAGACAATATTTCAGCTAAAAAATCTGTACTGTATTCTTCGGTCTGTGGCTGAAGACGAGACGACACAATTTTCTGCAAAATGTTCGAAAATCGTTTTATTTTTTCATTTTTCGTTTTTTTCTCCTGTAGCTTCGGCTAAAAACACATTGAGAGTATTATGCGAGTTCAAGTGAAAATAGGCAAAAGAGAAGTGTTGCCATCAGTTGAGGAAGAGAAAAAAAGGTGCAAATCATTTGCGAAAATCACAAGGAATCGAACACTATACAATACCTTTTAAACATTTAAATTTTATTGAAATAAAATCCAGATGAACAGCTAGGTCAGATACTCAGCAGTAGATGCCCATCTCCATCCTCTATAATAGATGGCTAGTTGGTCATCTATCTATTATATAGTAGGTTAAATTACTAATTGGGCAACGTACTCTTCAGTATACGACCAAATGGGTCATCTAGTATAAAATAGTGTCATAATTGGTCATCTACTCTAAGGTAGACTACTAATTGGGCTATCTACTCTGTAATAGACGTGCGATTGGACCATCTACTTTACAGTAGATAAACAATTGGATCATCTCCTCACAGTATACGACACAATTGTAACTTTTACGAATTTAAATTCCTATAACTACTTTTTCCACCATACTTAGAAGGTCATAACATTTGAGAACATTATGTATGTATATTATAATAATTATCCATTCTTTGTAGAAATACTATATCCACATCCCTGTGACGACAGAGTACATGAAGGTACAATTGTACCTTTACCGTCTATTAGCGTTGTAGAATTAGGCCGCCTATGGATGGTTAAATTACCAATTCGACCTACTCTTCAGTATACGACCAATTGGGCCATCTAGAATAATATAGGGTCCCATTTGCTTATGTACTCAAAAGAAGACTACAACTTGGGCCGTCGACATTGCAATAGACGTCCGATTAGGCATCTACTACTACATAAGACGACCAGTCTATAGAAGTGGGACCCAATTGGTCATGTATTCAAAGATATACTACTAATTGGGCCATATACACTAAGGTAAACAACTTATTGGCCATCTTCTTACCTTCTTCTGTCGTATACGACTACTTTGTAGTACAAGGCCAATTGGGTCATCTATTCTACAGCAGTTTACAGCATACGATCAATTGGGTCATCAACTCTACAGTAGACAACCCAGTGGGTCATCTACTCTGTAGAACACGCCAATTTTTTTGTACTCTACAGTAGATTACAACTTAGGTCATTTACTCCACGGTAGACGACCAATTGGAACATCTACTCTACAGTAGACACCCAATTGGGTCATATACTCCACAGTAGACAACCAATTGGGTCATCTACTCCACAGTATACGACCAATTGGGTCATCATCTCTACAGTATACGACCAATTGGGTCATCAACTCTACAGTAGACGACCAATTAGGTCATCTAATCCACTGTAGACAACCAATTGGGTCATCTACTAAACAGTAGACGACCAATTGGGTCATCATCTCTACAGTATACGACCAATTGGGTCATCAACTCTACAATAGACGACCAATTGGGTCTTCCATTCTACAGTAGACGACCAATTGGGTAATGTATTTTACAGTATACGACCAATTGGGTCATCAACTCTACAGTAGACGACCAATTGGGTCTTCCACTCTACAGTAGACGACCAATTGGGTAATGTATTCTACACTATACGACAAATTGGGTCATCCACTCTATAGTAGACGACAAATTGGGTCATCCAATCTACAGTAGACGACAAATTGGGTCATCTACTCTACAGTAGACGACTCATTGGGTCATCCATTCTACAGTAGACGACCCAGTGGGTCATCTACTCTACAGTAGACGACCCATTGGGTCATTTACTCTACAGTAGACGACCAATTGGGTCATCTACTCTACAGTAAAGGACCAATTGGGTCATCTACTCTACAGTAGACGACCAATTTGATCATCTACTCTATAATAGACGACCAATTGGGACATCTACTTTACAGTAGACGACCAATTGGGACATCTAGTCAACAGTAGCCGACCAATTGGGTCAACTACTTCACAGTAGACGACCAATTGGGGCATCAACTCCACAGTAGACGACCAATTGGTTCATCTACTCTACAGTAGACGACCAATTGGTTCATCTACTCTATAGTAGACGACCAATTGGATGAACTACTTTACAGTAGACGACCAATTGGGTCATCTACTCTACAGTAGACCCCCAATTGGGTTATCTACTCTACAGTAGAAGACCAATTGTGTCATCTACTCTACAGTAGAAGACCAATTGTGTCACCTACTCTACAGTAGACGACCAATTAGATCATCTGCTCTACAGTAGACGACCAATTTGATCATCTACTCTACAGGTCGAGTCGTTTAATATAAAATAGACCAACAATCTTGAGGGTATCCATTCTCTTTTCAAAAAAAATTTACTTAAAGTGACCACAGTGTACTACAAATGAAAATCGCATATCCTTAGTACCTAAATAAACTGTTCATTGTTGACAATTCCAAAAAATATTAATTTTGAATTCCCTTCTATTTAGAACATGTCGAAAAAGATTAGACAATGCATATGTTTTTCTCCTTTATTTGCACTACCTATGTAGAATTTTCTTCCAATTCCATTTAAATGGCAACTCTGATCACAGCAGGCACGGAAACGCGGAAAACGAAAAACAAACATCCATTTCACAGAAGCCGCCGAAGAAAAAAAGTAAATGGGCAAAAAAAAACAGCAAGATTTCCCAAATTGCGAAAATGCCAGCAGCCAGAAATCTACAGAATGTTTGTTGTGAGTTGATTGAGAACTGTTTATATATATTTCTTCTTTTTTTTTTCATGTTGTCTTGGTGATGGTCGGTCGGACTTTCGAATATACCGCCGAAAAGATCAAGAGAACCATTGAATTATTGTTTTTATTATAATAATTCGTTTGAATTTTCGAACATTTCTTTTTCGAAATTTAAGGTGAAATCTCATAAAATGTGAGTATTTATTTATGCAGATCATCATTTATCTTTCTCATCATCTCATCCGAGTATGAGGATAAAGATCATAATGACGGCAATGATCATCGCCTTTATAGCCATAGTTTTTTTCCTGATCACAAGTGGTGATGCGGTAGTTGTTTTTTTTGCTGTTTTTGTTTTTAAAAATTTGACAATATATGAAATAGATGGCATATTTGGCTTGTGGCTTGTTTGCGTTTAATACCCTCTAAGTGTATAGTGTATAATAAATACATTGATGCAGGTTGGCGCAGTCGTTGGCCAAAAACAGAAAAGGGTTTTTTCTTCCTCTATTCATATGAATGTATATGTATGTACATATGTAGTAAGTATGTGTGTGCAATTGAATAAATACTTCGAGACATGGGCCATGTAGCTATGTCGCAGACGTCAACATTTCTGGTGTGTGACGAAATATTAAACTGTTGGTATTATATTGGCTTATGTTGCCAAAAAAAAATAAATTTGTTGTGATCTATGATTTAGCTATTTGTATTTTTCTGAAATTTTCTCAATTTTCTTTAGTTCGGCCGGACTGAATCTTTTATTAAGAGCAACAATATGTGGAATTGCGTTAAGATAACAATAATATCACTGTGAGTTCAAAATTCACTTTAAAAGAGTATCCTCGATGAAAACAAGTTACTCCGCATAAATTAGGTCCGCTAAATCGAATGGCATTAGCCTTTTTTTCCTGTGACATGCTTTTTCGAGATATTTTGCCATTTAGCTGGGTAAATAAAGATGTTAGTAAATTCTGACACAAGTTTAGTATACAAGGCTTCGGAATATGTATATGTTATATGCCAAAGAACAAAATAGAGGAGATACTTCTAGAAGTATTTCTCCTAAAATACCCGACACCCCCGTTCAACCACTTACCCCTGAAAAACCCTCTCTCAAAATAGTGGTACGAGTATATGAAAAGTCATATAAATTGCCATCATCGCTGAAGATAGCAAAGCGCGCGGAACATTGCATGAACGGATAAAAAATTGTGATAAATTTTGATAAAACAAAATTTATTTTTGCATAGTATTTCCGTCCACTTTGATTTGGCAAAAGAGACTGAATAAATGACATCTAATTAGACAGTGGCTGCAACAATATGACCGCCATCAACCGTCAATATTCCGAAGCCCCTTTTGGGAGATCCAATAGTATAGGAAAAAATACTGTTGAAGTAGGGACAATATGCTATTTAGAATGAAAGATTTGCAGACCGAATACAAACAGAATGTGGGTAGTTAGTAAGATATAAATCCCAGTTGGCTAAAATTTTTCAATAAAAAATATTTTTATATAAAAAAAACTTTGAACCAAACACCCAAAACAGGCTTAGTCGAATCAGGTAGATTTTCAGAAGATGCGATCAAAAATTTATGAAATTTATATGGAATTCCTTTATTGCAATGTGTTACCCTTTTTGGTTAATGTTATAAATCCTTTTGAAAAACTCCCTCCATAAGTTCGTAAGTAACAAATAGTTTCAGAAACCACTGCATTTGCCTTTGGTAGATTGGAAGTCAAATTGTTTCCTTAATATTTGACCACTAAAACATGTACTTGTACAGAACGAAAATAATTTATCATACAGATGCGCTCTGTTTCAACTCAACAACCAAACAATAATGTATTTTGAAATCGACTATTCATGTACACGTAAATACATTAGGGAGCATTGAATATATTTCTACATGTAGAATAAAACAAGAACACAAATTCTCATAACCACATTCGGAAAACTTGACAACCATTTTAGAGAAACATATTTCGTTAACAAAAAAAATCGTAGTTGTAAAATCCGAAAATATATTTTTAAAATGTACTCTTCCATTCAATAAAAATTAATAAACAACTGCATTCAAAATATCGACGATATAACCTAATATGTAAACCTGTCGAAAAATTTGTTTACATATGTATATGTTTTGGGGTACACATTAAGATGGGATACACAATATCCACTTCCGACAAAGCGGCAAAGGTAAGTTGTGAAAAAAATACCTTACAGTATTATTCCAAATTGAAAACAAAAAAGGAAAATATTTTTCGAGAAAGAAAAAACCAAAGACAAATAGAATATAAGAAGACATTCCTTCCTGTAGCGAGTAATTGTCAGTTACGAACGAATAGGAATTTGATTGCAACGAGTGAGGTTTTTCGTGGATTTTCAGACCGTTTTCCCCGAATTTTTTGTAATTGTCACAATTAAAAAGTTAATATTAATCGATAAGTGCAAAAAAAGTTCAATCAATGTTCGCGGAATACTGTTTTTTCGCGTGTGACAGTTCATTCCTATTCGTTCGTAACTGATAGATTTTGACGTTTCGGCCTGAAAAAATGTCTTCTTATATTCTATTTGTCTTTGGAAAAAACGATTAACGTATAGAAATAGGAAAAATATAGAATACTGAAGTTAGTATTTTGCGTGGGTGGATTTGCCAGCATGTTGTTCATTATTTGTCAGACTATGGCCATTGCAAACTAAAGTTTATTTTATTGGTAAAGGAGCGCTTAGAAAAGATTCCCAGCAAAAAATAAAAGAAGTTCTTCGAAAATAATAACATTATAAGTACTTCCAAATCATATGCATGAAATTTTTTTCGACATTGAATGAAGTTCTTCTAAATAACATACCAAAATGTAATTTTGGTGTATACATTATTTATCCTACAATCAAAACGATTGGAAGTAACATAAAGATTCCTAAGTGATAAATATTCGGCAATATAGGTCCTCGCATTAAGACACACATCCATGACGGCTACATCTTAATCTGAACCAATTTTCTTCAAATTTAGTATTGTCAGCTTGTACATCAAGAACTTCTTTCTCCCAAATTGTATACAGATCGGTTTAAAAATGTTGTTTATATAGTGCATATACAATTCATCCAAATATGTCATACGCCCGTATGACAGGATATGGCAATTCGTTACCCCCTCAATTTCCCCTCGAAAACTCAATAGAAAAATTAATAGAAACTATGAATTCATTCATGTTGAATATGCAAAGCATGATGCAAGAAATGATGAGAAATCAAAGTATGCTTATGCAACTCGTGTTAAATCAAAAATAAATCCAATGAGAATTTGTTATTGGAATGCAAACGGCCTGAGCCAACACAGAAATGAGGTAGAAAATTTTCTCCGAAACCGCTGTATAGATATTTTATTAGTCTCTGAGACACACTTTTCAACCAGAAATTGTTTTAGGATACGTGGTTATTCCACATACGATACTAAACATCCTAGATGGAGAGCCTGTGGTGGTACAGCTCTTATTGTCCAAAATAAAATCAAACATTATCCTATGCCCGAATATAGGACTGAGCATATACAAGCAACTTCTATCACAGGCACAAATCTGGTGATATCGTCGATATATTGTCCCCCTAGGCACAATATTAACAAAGATCAATTCATGGAGTTCTTCTCCACTCTTGGCACAACGTTTTTGGTAGCAGGTGACTACAATGCCAAGCACACATTTTGGGGCTCTCGCGTCACTACTCCAAAAGGTAGACAACTACTTAAAGCCATAACATCTGCTAAACTAGATGTAGCTTCGAGCGGTCACCCAACATATTGGCCCTCAGATCTGAACAAAACGCCTGACCTTATTGATTTCGCTATAATAAAAAATATAAGGCGTGAACAATTATCTCTATGTCCATCACTTGATCTATCATCGGATCATTCGCCTACCATTTTGACACTGCTTTACAACAATCATGAAAATGGGTGTGACAGTTTGCCCAATAAGTATACCAACTGGCTAAAATATAAAAAATTCGTTAGCTTACACCTATCCGATAGTGTATCGTTACGTACAACGGATGAAATTGAAGCCGCGGTAAACCTGTTCACAGACGTTGTAAACAGTGCTGTTAAAGTGGCTACTCGAAAAAGCGCATTCAAAAGAAATAACTCCAATAACCCAATAGGCATCCAAGCGTTAATCAATGAAAAAAGAAGCGTAAGAAGAGAGTGGCAAAAATATCGCTCCCCAGCACTGAGAAAAAAACTAAAAAATTGCCAGAAGAGATTGAAATCAGCCCTAAAATCAGCCGAGGAAAGTGATCTAAAAATATAGTTGCAATCTCTGGATCCAACCCAGAAAACAGATTATAGTCTCTGGAAGGCCACAAAAAATATGCGAGGTCCTGTTGCGCATGAATCCCCAATTCGCCTTGAAAATGGGAACTGGGCAAAAAGCACAGAAGAGAAAGCAAATGCATTCGCAAACTACCTCGAGTCCGTTTTTACACCCAACAGTGATACATCTGAAATCTATCCGCCCGTGATAGATATAATTCCTCGCCCACACTATCCGCCCGTGATAAACGACACAATTCCTTGCCCAATCTATCCGCCCCTGATAGATGATACAATTTCTCACACAATCTATCCGCCCGGGATAAATGACTCAAATCCTCTCCCAATCTATCAGCCCGTGATAGATGACATAACTTCTCGCCCAATCTATCCGCCCGTGATAGACGATATAACTCCACGCCCAATCTATCCGCCCGTGATAGATGATTTAATTCCTCGCCCAATCTATTAGCCCGTGATATATGATATAATTCCTGGCCCAATCAAGCTTAGAATAAAGGATGTTGAAAAATCTGTCAAAGAACTAAAATTAAAGAAATCGCCCGGAGGAGATGGTATAACAGCGAAAACGATTAAAGAACTTCCCTTTTCAGCCTTGAAAATTGTGTTATTTTTATTCAATGCCATTCTCCGTGTAGGTTACTTCCCCCTATCTTGGAAGAGGTCTGAAATCGTGATGATACCGAAACCATGCAAAGATCCAACTCAAGTCAAATCCTATCGCCCTATAAGCTTACTATCGATACTTTCAAAAATGTTTGAGTCCATTCTCATGAAGAAAATCACACCTCATATAATTTCTCACAATATTATACCTGACCATCAATTTGGGAAAAAGTCATAATACTATAGAACAGGTGCACCGTATCGTAACCTGCATCAAAAGAGCTTTTGAGAATAAAGAATACTGTTCGGCGTTATTCATATATATTTCCCAAGCATTTGACAAAGTTTGGCACGAAGGACTTTTGTACAAAATATGCGACCAATCAACACGCATAAACTGTTCAGGAGTTATTTGACTAACCGGTCTTTTCAAGTTAAATCAAATGGCATTTTTTCTAGCCCTCCCGGTGTCCCACAGGGGAGCATTCTTGGCCCTATACTGTACGTTATTTTTACGGCAGATATGCCCATAACCAACTTTACGCTCACGTCTACTTTTGCGGACGATACTGCTTTCGTCAGTACTCACAAGAACCCTTCAGTTGCGTCCGATCAACTGCAGTCTCATGTCCGAATCCTAGAAGAATGGTTAAAAAATGGAGAATAATGGTGAATGCCTCAAAGTGTACTCATGTTACTTTTACCCTGCGAAGGGATGCAAGTCCTCCAATTTCTATTTTCAATTCACAGATGATGTAAAATACTTTGGAATCCACTTAGATCGGCGTTTGACGTGGTCGCGCCACATAGACTCTAAAGTAACTCAAATAAAACTTAAAACTAATCAACTTCAGTGGCTTATCAGCCAAAGATCTGCCCTAGATCCAGAGTTTAAAGTTCTTTTATACAAAACGGTATGGAAGCTAATTTGGACATATGGTATCCAGCAAATTACAAAGAAGACAATCGAATATTCTTCGTTTAATTACAGGTGCACCATGGTATATAAGAAACGCTAACATCCATAAGGATCTCAACATGCCAACAGTAAAAGAGGAAATTGAAAAATATTGCCGGTGTTACGTGGGTAAACTATTCAATCATCCAAACATCCTGGCTCGAGAACTACTAAATTTTGAAGGTCATGACCGCCTTAGAAGGAGAGATACGCTGGGCATGATATAAATTAAAACAAATCCTAATCAAAATCAAAAACAAAAAAATGAAATGAAATTATGAATTCCAAAATTTGAAATGTTACCTTTTTTTGTGGTAAAAATTGGTGTAAAGTCTCAATGGTTTATTCGCAATGGCAATAACCCAGAGAATAGTATTTTAGGTTAAGATTTGTTCACTTATTGTTATTTTCATTGTATAATAATGACAGATTCAATACAAAAATGTAATGAATAGGAAAAAAAAATATATAGTGCATATATGCAATATCGGAGGTAGATATATATGACAGCTATATTTAAATATGAACCGAGTTTTACATCCAATAGGGATTGCCGATGTGCAAAAAAAGATATGTACACAGTTTCTTTGAGATCGGACTATATTTGCGACCTGTACTTTAATCACAAGAATACATGCACAGACGGAAGCAGCTAAATCGTCTCAGAAAGTGATCGGTAAAATAAACGATTGGTCTATCTCTTCTCCAAATGCAAAAAGTTATAATACTCTGTACCACAGTGTGGTGTAGGTTATAACTAAATAATTTTAACATAAATTATGATAATTAATTATACCCTAGAGCCATCGTTTATTATTATTCAAAGAAAATCACTTCATACTTAGGTATAGTACCAATATATGTATATGCTTCATTCGATTACAGCCGTATTTGAAATTTGTAGAGGGAAGTTCCATCATTATTTATTTTAGATCTAGAGCTACAATATTTCGTCATTAGAAACGAGAAAGGGCGTAGCATCATATTTAAAATTTTTATAGAAGCAAAAAACTAAAAAAAATGAAAAATGTTGTCGTCAGAAAAACGAAGTTTTCAGGATAATACCTAAATATAATGATGCATATATAAATTTATAACATGTTTGTGAAAATTGCGTGAAATCTGAATTTTTAACTACGAAAAAATAAATTTTGAATTTAAAATTGTCAATAAATTCGCCATTTTTGTTAGTAGGTCGCTAAAAACTTGTCAGCATATTATCTTATCTTCTTGTTACGCTCTTTTTCGTTTCTGATGAAGATATACATATGCTTTTTATTCTGTTCTAATAAGGTGGCGTGAAGGTCATTCGGTCACATAAGAGCCATGCAATCGTTGGATTACAAACGTCTTAAAATGTCCTGAAGAGGATTTCCTAATATATATAGGATTGGAGTTCAATTTATTATTGATACACTCTCTTCCTTATGTAAGGTTTATAAAAGAACGTGGAATGCGTTTTGTTATTAATTGGAAATCCGTCTTTGACATTTTTAATTTCGACTTAAAAGTTGCAGGAGATATTTTTTCCTTAAGCTAAGTACACACGATTGCCAGATCGGCTAATATTGTCAGATGGCGGGAAAATGCAACCCTGTGAAAATACAATTTTTGTTTTGCAATGTTGGCAGAAAAGTCTTTGTGAGATAATTTGCAGATTGTTAAATGTGCGAAGTTTATGCATGTGACAACGGCGCCATTGTCGGAAAAACATTTTATTGGCCGCACTGTCTATAACAAATTTTTATTGGCAATTCTGCATATAAATATTTACAAAATTTATTGTAAATAAAGGGTGGTAAAAGGGGCCGACGTTGAATGTGAACCACACCTAAACGTCAACTTTTTTCTGCTTTTCATTTGACATTTCTCAATTTCAGACTAACTCAATTTGAACCATGGAAAGATACACAATCGAGCAACGCGTTAAAGTTTTTTAAGCCTTTTACGAAAATGAGCGTTCAAATCAAAATGCATTTCGTGAACTTCGTGATGTTTTTTTGATCAGCATAATCGACCAAATGTGTCCACAATCGGAAGAATTGTGAGTAAATTTCAGCAAATCGGGTCTGTAGCAACAATTCAAGAGCTAAAGGATAAGATAATTCGGCACATTAACGGCATATAACCTCAATTATGCCTCAGCGTCATCGAAAATTTGGATTATCGGATGAAGGTCGCGGCGGCCATTTGGCCGATATTTTGTCCCATACATAATTGAACCATACCAATATTATTACAATAAAAAGAAATGACAATATTTTCCTAAATAATTTGTGTTTTATTCAAAATCAACGTCGGCCCTTAAAATTTAACCACCATTTACTAACCGAGGCCTACAAAAACTTTTTACGGCTAGGAGTTAGATAAAATATTTCCCGAAATATTTGCAATGGAAATTGTCGCCATCAATTGTCGAAAATGTTGCCGAGTTTTGAAATTTTCGTAAAAAAATGTGTAATTTAGAGAAGCGTGCAAACACTACTAATAAAAAAATGTTTGACACATTCCTTTACCGAAAACAATCTCCAGGAAGTTTCCTTTAAGACGAATACGGGGTCTGTTCTATAAAAAAGGTGCATTTTGTAAGATCTCGGGTTAAGACAATAGACTTCGTTTAAATCTTTATATATAAAATCCTGTGTACGTTTGTTAGTAACGCATGATCTCCGAAACTAAAAAAGCGAATGGGCTGAAAATTTAACAATATATTCAGTTTGGGGTCATTTGTGTTTTAGAATTGTTTTCACCAAGATAAATTGCGGATTGGTCAAGTTATTTGCAAAATTCGCATTTCCAGAGCGATTTGACTGCAATTTAAAATGTATGTGTGGTTTGTCTTGATAATAGTTTGTATGTATGACCCTAACCGGCAGATGGCGCTGCAGTGAACATATGGTCAATATACATTTTTTTGATGATTTTTTTCCTGAAACTCGGGATGTCTGCATTTTTTAATGAAATCTCGATGAATAACAAACCAATACATCCCAAACGGGACGGGCAGGACAACGTCTGCTGGGGTCAGCTAGTATGTTATAATATTCTTTTTGAAATTTTCTCTACATCTCCAAAACAACTATGTACATATTCTACATATCGTCATCAGAAACGAAAAAAGGGCCTATCATCATATTTGAAAATGTTACAGGGGAAGAAAAAAACTACATAGAAGAAGAAGTGCTGCCGTTAGAAAAACATGGTTTTCAGGACAATATCTAAATATAATCATGCATCAGTGATGCCAGAAATGACGATTTGTCGTCATTTTGACGATTTTTAGACCCAAAAAATTGTACATGACGATTTTTGTCCTGAAATTACGATTTTTATTATATGATCAAATTAATGGAAAATTAACGATTTTTTTATATTAAGGATTGTTTTATAATTCCTTTCATTGAATATTTTGAGATGAAATAAGGGCTATATCAAAACTTGCACCTAGGAGGCCAATTTTCCAGCCCAATTGGGAGGTATTTATTTTTTACTTTGGGGCCACGAAATATGGGCCAATGAGTTCGCTTGCTCCTTGAAATTGTTCTGGGTAAAGTAATATAACGTTGCTTTATCGGCTGGTATTTGTGGGGTCTAAGTCGGTAAGAAGACAAATCGGATGGGGGCTATACCAATATATGAACCATTGAGGTCATTAGTTTTATGAATTAATTAATTAAACGCAAATAACCAAATTTCAGCCCAATCGGCTATGTGGTTTTATTCGAGATAAATTTAAATACATATTGTAAAAATTCTGGTTTCTAACGTGTCAAGACGTCGAATATAGTGGAACCTTCGTATAGGGGCTACATAAAACAATGGATCTACTCTGGCCCCTGTTGGTGAGAATGGTTCTATGCATTTTGGATCATTTTATGAGGAATATATCAAAATATGTAGCAATATGGCCCATTTTAAATCCTTATAAAATGATAGGTATAAGATATATTACTACCAATGTTGATTATTTAATAATGAGAACGGCTCACAACATTTCATTTTTAAAATAACTTTGAGAAACTGCAAATATCATTTGAGAGTACCAATTAACACATGCCTGTATTTGAAACATGCCCTGCACTCTGAATAATCTCAAATACTGTATGTTACTGGCAGATGTTTGTGTTGACGATTTTTAGACGATTTCGAAAACGTATTTTGACGATTTTTGTGCCCCGATTTTGACGATTTTGGTTCAAATTCCTCTGGCAACACTGTCATGCATATATAAAATCACACGAACATGATTTATAACTTGGTTTTGAAAATTGCGTTTTTTTTTTTAAATTATAAATTCATATGGCCATAACTTTTGTCTCAGTGGGTACTGAAACTTGTTTACATTGTACATATAGCAAATTTTGTTGTCAATTCAAAAAAGTTGATGTGGGAGAAATCGGTTTATATTCTGCACTGATATTAAGAAAATGCTAGGACAGAGTCAGTAAAAAAATGCAGACAGAATTGTAATAACGCCTTAAATTATTTACAATTTAATATTTTTCAATGAAATATTATGTCGTTTCCACTCAGAAATCGAAGGTAATTCACGAATCGTTATATTTGCAAAAGTCAATCCCTCTCAAAATAATTTCGAAAAACCTTAAAAATGGGATTTTTTGGATTTTACCCTATATCTACTATACTAAAAGCCGCGCTCCAAATTCCTTTTGCAGTTCAAAGTGGAACACCTTACCACATATAAAATTTAAGTTTATGTCAGGCTGGTAGAGCTTTTCCAGCTCACATAGACCAATGTAGGTAATACCACGGGCGCAGATACCTCCACTTTCTCATCACGACAGTTCCTACAGAAGTCATTGGACTCAATACCTAATCTTCTGGCGTGTTCGCCGATCAGGTAGTGTCCCGTCAGAACTGACTCTAACGTAGACAGATTTTTCCTCCCTAGTGCGAGGAAACATTTTGACCTTCTTAGTTCGTATCTTGGCCAGATTTGTCTAACTATCCGACATGTACCGATTTCTGACCATATTTCAATGAACTTGTCTAATTGTATAAGCCAAAGCTTGAGTGGGGACAATGGCACACACTTACGAGCCGTGAGCGCAAATCTATCGCAAGTGACAAAAACAATTTTTACAGTAGAGATTTTTTTGTTTATTTCGAACCACAAGTAACAAAACTGAAATGTTTTGATGTACAAATTGTACAATTTTTCGCATTTATCTAACATTAACAAAAAACACAAAAATTCATGTATTTTTAGCAATTTTTGGTGCTTACGATAACATTTACTTACTGATTTTTGCATATGTAGGAAAAATATGTATGTCGCTTACGATAATTTGTATTAATGCTCTAGAACACAAAATTTTAAGAAAATCACGGTTTATTTCTCTTGTAACTACTTTTATGTATGTATCTGCATATTTATATCTTTCTCCCGGGACTACTATAATCCGAGTATAGTGTGCATGAGAGTAACGAATATATATAGATAGATTTAACGAATTTATCCACGTCAATGAGTACATGCACGGGAAAAATTGCCATTTTTTATATGTTTGAATTGAAATAAAATATATTTAGAACAAAATGTTTTAAATATTATAAATTTTTGCTTAGATGCAATATATTTGCAAAACAAGTTTATTTGCAACGCATTTCTTAATATATGTTTTAGAACAAAATATATTTACGAACAATTTTCTCAAATAAAATATATGTATGTTTAAATACAAATAAAAGTATTGGATAGGAATTTCTCCAAATACCTATATTTTATTTCTAAATATTCCAAGTCATTATTTGTTGTCCATGATTCAAACAATTCATTGTTATTCAAAAAAAAAAAATAAAAAAAATTAACTTTGAATTAAAAAATTTAATTAAGCTTTGTTTCGTAAATAATAGTACCAAATACAATAATATTATGTGAAAACAAATAGTTGTTTAGAAGAATACTCTTTCCAAATATATAATATTTGTTTGTGTCAAATGTATTTATATTTCTAGCGGAATATGTTTGGAACAATATAAAGGGTGGTTAAATTTTAAGGGCCGATGTTAATTTTGAAGGAAACGCACATTATTTAGGAAATTATTGTCATTTCTTTTGGTATGGTTCAATTATGTATGGAACAAAATATCCGCCAAATGGCCGCCGCGACCTCGGCGGCACACCTCCATCACATGGTCCAAATTTTTTGATGACGTTGAGGCATAATTGAAATTCTATGCCCTTAGTGTGCCGAATTATCTCATCCTTTAGCTCTTGAATTGTTGCTGGCTTATCGACGTACACCTTTTCTTTCAAATAACCCCAAAGAAAGAAGTTCAACGGTGTCAAATCACATGATCTTGGCGGCCAATTGACATCCCCATGACGTGAGATAACACGGCCATTGAATTTGTTGCGCAAAAGAGCTATTGTCCTGTCCACAACCATATCTTCCAATTCGGGCCATAAAAAGTTCGTTATCATCTCACGATAGCGAACACCATTCACAGTAACTGCCTGACCGGCCTCATTTCGATGAAGTATGGCCCAATGACTTCGCAGCCCACAAGCCGCACCAAACGAACTGGGCGAGCATGCACAGGTTTTTTCACATCTCCTACTGGTCGATTATGCTGATCAAAAAAACACCACGAAGTGCACGAAATGCATTTTGATTTGAACGCCCATTTTTGTAAAAGACTTAAACGCGTTGCTCGATTGTGTATCTTTTCATGGTTCAAATTGAGTTAGTCTGAAATTGAGAAATGTCAAATGAAATGCAGAAGAAACTTGACGTTTTGGTGTGGTTCACAATGAACATCGGCCCTTACAATTTAACCACCCTTTATAAGTACCTATCTCGTAAAGAGATCTGCGACAATCGAGGGCTGAGAATTGATGACAGTCTGACTGTCAGAGTAAATGACTACGTGATTGTTGGTTAGTTGCCTGTCAGATATATCAAGACTGAGTTCCTTACAGTGTACTGCGAATCAAATCTTATCATCAAGCTTGGAATCATCTGGATAGATGTGGATATGCTTTCTGTTTCCTGGTACTCTGCCAACCCATTCCTCTCGAACAGGTATCTTGTGCCGAATTACCTCTCGAAGGTGTACACCGTTGGTATATAGTCCACTCGATCGGTTACTTTAGCACTACATTGTGATATCCTCCTGTGGCTGTAGTACTTATACCTCCAAATTGATACACAGTTCAATCGTAATGCCGCTTTGGTGGCAAATTCTCTAGCCACAGTATATATCGGCATTAGATTTAGTAGGACATGTAGAGAATCAGTCTTTACAGCTCCGCTTATGCCTAAGCGGGCGGATTTCTGAGTATATGATAATTGGTTTGTAATGGATCGTTTGTCAGTTGCCGGCCACCTCATCGCAATGCCCTTTAACAGTATTGGGCGAACTATTTCTATATATGTATGTCCAATGAACGATTTTATGGAGAGAAGCCTCAAACGCCAACCTACAGCTTCCCTGCAGGAAAATAATGCGACTTTTCTTACACGTTCCATTACATTAAGTCTGACTAACAATTTTCTATCTAGAATTATTCCCAAATTCCTAGGGCCCACATGACCTTTTTATACCCTACACCACACTGTGGTACAGGGTATTATAAGTTTGTTTGTTGTAACACCTGAAAATAACACAGATAGACCCACCTTAAAGTATACCGATCGACTCAGAATCACTAGCTGAGTCGATTTAACGATGTCCGTCCGTCCGTCCGTCCGTCCGTCTGTCTATGTAAAGTTGTTCGTCGACTACAGGGCGCAATTTCACTCCGATCGTTCTGAAATTTTGCAGTTTAGAGTATTTCGCGGCTGTTAAGATCACTATTGAATTTGGTTGAAATCGGTTCAGATTTAGATATAGCTCCCATATATATCTTTCGTCCGATTTTCCTATAGAAGCTGTATTTTACATCCGATCGTTGTGAAATTTAGAATGGTAGAGTTTCTTGATCCATGAACCAACATTGCCGCATTTGAAGAAACTCGGTTAAGATTTAGCTATAGCTCCCATAAATATGTTTCGTCCGATTTTGCTCTTTAGTCCTGTAGAAGCTGTATTTTACATCCAATCATTTTGAAATTTAGAATGG
The DNA here is from genome assembly GCA_963930755.1 of Eudasyphora cyanicolor. Lineage (NCBI taxonomy): Eukaryota > Metazoa > Arthropoda > Insecta > Diptera > Muscidae > Eudasyphora > Eudasyphora cyanicolor. The sequence goes on along the minus strand of OZ005736.1, from coordinate 166,152,837 downwards.
TAGAGTTTCTTGATCCATGAACCAACACTACCGAATTTGAAGAAAATCGGTTATGATTTAGCTATAGCTCCCATATATATGTTTCGTCCGATTTGGCCATTTAGTCCTATAAAAGCTGTATTTTACATCCAATCACTTTGAAATTTAGAATGGTAGAGTTTCTTGATACATGAACCAACACTGCCGAATTTGAAGAAATCGGTTAAGATTTAGCTATAGCTTCATATATATGTTTCGTCCGATTTGGCCCTTTAGTTCTATAGAAGCTATATTTTACATCCAATCGTTTTGAAATTTAGAATGGTAGAGTTTCTTGATTCATGAACCAACATTGCCGAATTTGAAGAAAATCGGTAAAGATTTAGCTATAGCTCCCATAAATATGTTTCATCCGATTTGGCTCTTTAGATTCAATCGTTTTTTTACCCTACAGCATTTAAGTATAAAATGTCCCAAAAGTAAATTTATGTAAACAATTTATACATGAATTACAAAATTTATATATCAGAGTTATTCAATATTACGAGAGTGGTGTAGGGTATTATATAGTCGGCCCCGCCCGACTTTAGCCTTTCTTTACTGGTTTCTTCCTAGTTTTGTTTGGAATAAGACCCACACAAATGCTTCTGGCCCATCTAGCCAATTTGCTCAGAGCCACCTGTACAATGTCTTTGAGGACGTCGATGAATTTTCCAGTTGCTGCGATTGCCACTTCATCCGCATTTGCCACGACTTTGCAGCCACAACGTTCTAGATCTAACAGGATTCCATTAACCGCTAGTTTCCTAATTAATGGTGGGGTCCTTCTGTTCGCAAACCTTGTTGGAGTTGTGAACCCAAGACTTGTTGTTGTGCGTCTTCTATTGGACAGGCTTTGGATTTGTTTAATCAAACTAGAGTTCACCTTTTTCAGGGTATATACTCGTACATACTTCAGCCGGTTTACTCGACTGACATTTTTTATTTGTTTCATTAAAAATGTGTACATCTGTGTTGTAGTTTTAATTTTTTTTCGCTCTATGTCTGAGTGTATAGATATAATTTTTGGCACAATTTATTTGCATGACAATTGATTTGTGTATTTTTATAGTTGATGTGTAATTTTTCTTTACAATATTCGCCTCCACCATCCTATGTCGCATTCCCACCATATCACCCCAGAATACAGCCATGTTTTTGCTGATATACATATATTATAAGTATTTGATATACTTCACTTTCCCTCCCGCTTACCTTGCCCACTCACATATTGTACGTACAGATGTACATATGTATATATATTCGATTTGTTTAATTGTCGACAATATCGGCGTGCAATATCATTCTTGTGTTAATTTCTAATTTCTCTCATTTTGCAACAATAACATTCGGTGGCGATTTGACTGTTGTTGCTGCTGGTGCTGTTTTTGTTGTCACAATTTACGTCAATTTAAGTGGTCTGAAATATTTTCTGATTTCATTTAATAATTCTCAAATGTTATTTTTATTATTGCCGTACATCAAAACAAAAATAGTTGTGCTAATATACGAACATACAAAAGCAAATCGATCATCTTTTCAACTAGGGGTTAAAATGTAGAAAATTGTTTGTTGTTTGATAGAGGAGCACCACCCCTCAGCCCACCTTCACCACCACCGACAAAAGGGGCAGCAACAGTAGCCGTGAATAGATATTTAATAAAACGCGCAAACACTTGATCAGTACAGTAATGCCTCATTATAATGAATGCTTTGGTTAAACGAAGAATTAAGAAAGCGACACAAATATGTTATTTTTTATGACGTACCGAATCATGTATTCCCTTCACCATAGATCGAAATTGCATTACAATGCAAACACGGAATAGAAAATTTTAATAGAAAAAATCTAAGTAAATTTGGCGATATGTCAAAACATGGACCAACGAATGGATCGTACGAATGTAACAAATGGGTATGCATTTTTATAGCGCCAAGAAGTCTTAGTATTGGACTATGGGTCAGAATATTTAATATCGACCTATGAAGTTTATTTTTGGCTAGAAAGTTTGTAAACAATTGCAAAATGGTAAAATAACATCTCGCTATCATTTTTTTTTTAAATTGTAGGGCTATTTGAAATTTTGAAAAATTAAAAAAATGCGTTTTTGGGTTTTATATACAATTTGAAAATTTTTGAAAAATTAAAAAAATGCGTGTTTGGGTTTTATATACAATTTATTAATATTTGTAAAATGTATGGACGAAATACTAAAATTTGTCGGGCCCTTTTTCTTCTGTTTAAACGCATATGATTATCCCCTCGCCTTACAGGGAGGAGGGTATATATCATAACACATCAAAAGAGTGACCTAAGACCCTAAGTATATTCGGCGGAAATCCGCGTTAAGATATTTTATGTCATTTGAGCAATGTCCGTCCGTCTGTCTGGTTGGAGCGCACAATAACTCTCGAAAGGGTAACGGATTGAATTATAATTTGGTACGTGATAATATTTTTTTCTATCTCAGGCTATGTTTGTAGATGGGCCATATTGTTCTACTCCTTCAAGTACCTCCCTCAAAAAGGGTTAACATTTATTAAAATATTGATTCTCTATTAACTTTTATACTACTTATCCGAATCATCTGCAATTCTTTACATAGTAATGTTTATCCTTGAATGGGCGAATAGTTCAAAATAATTCGGTTTGATACCACTACTTTGTGATCAAGGGTATATATGAGATACTGCGGGCCAAAAGTGTAACACATCGATGAAGTGACCTAAGAGACCCCAAGAATAATGGGCGAAAATTCGTTTTGGGCCATCTTAAGTCATTTTAGCAATGTCCGTCAGCCTGTACGTCTGTCTGTCTGGTTAGTGCTCACGATAACTTTCGACAGGATTAAACGATTGACCTCAAATTTGGTATGTGCCAATATTTATTTAAATCTCAGACTAAGTTCAAAGATGGACTATGTTGGTCCACTCCTTCGAGTACCTCTTCCACGAAAGGTCAAAATTTAGTGAAATATTGATTATCTCATAACATCTATACTTCTATTCAGAATCATTCACAATTCCACAAGTAGGAAAAATGGACGAAGTTGCCACGTCTCTCTTGGTACCTTCCATACAAAAGGGGTTGGGGATAACTCCGATTCCTGCACATATAAATACTTGAAATTGTGTACAGTGTAATGATTTATAGTACACATAGTATATTAAAAAATGGATGTTGTTGCCACACCCCTTTTGGTACCTCCCAAACAAAATTGCCAAAATAAAAAATATGAAAACTTATTTTTTTTGAATATCCCTATTTATACGATATGGGCCATAGTTTAAACATTTATCCATAGACTTTTTGCAAACAGGCATTGTTTTCTTCGTTAGGATGCTAGCTTTCAAAAATGGAACAACAATTTTGTTTCCGAATTTTTTTCTATTTTTTATGGATTTTTTCATGCCTTTTTTATACCCTACACCACACTGTGGTACAGGGTATTATAAGTTTGTTTCACGGCAGATGTTTGTAACACCTGAAAATAACACAGCTAGACCCACCTTAAAGTATACCGATCGACTCAGAATCACTAGCTGAGTCGATTTAACGATGTCTGTCCGTCCGTCCGTCCGTCTGTCCATGTAAAGTTGTTCGTCGACTACACCACACTGTGGTACAGGGTATTATTTAAGTATAAAATGTCCCAAAAGTAAATTTAGGTAAACAATTTATACATGAATTACAAAATTTATATATCAGAGTTATTCAATATTACGAGAGTGGTGTAGGGTATTATATAGTCGGCACCGCCCGACTTTAGCCTTTCCTTACTGGTTTTCAAATATATCCCAAAATAAAAAACCGATGTGATTTTTCAAAACGCCGATATATTTTTTTGGTCTCCTCTATCAGAATCCTTTGTCGTTATATTGGAAAAAGTTCGAAAATGTATGCATAGTAAAGAGATTAAAGGTTTGTTGGTTATCACTCCAAATGACTTTGACAATATTGAAGAAAATTCGTAATAACAAGTAAGAAAGTTTCAGTCGGGTGAACCGACTAAGGTATACCCTCACTTTGTGAGTAATGTAATATTGAATATTACACAAATTATTCTGTCAATTTTTGTGGGAGGTACCAGAAGGGGTTTAAGAAATGCACCTATATTTCGCTGAACAGAAGATACTTTAAATACATTGCACTGTGCCGAATTGTAACCGTTTATATGGACTGATATATTAACGTTGAGATATTAAATTGTGGTATAATTTGGCCATTTTGTGTGGGAGGTACAAAAAGGGGCGTGGTGATAACGCTCATTTTTCACTGGACTATAGGCATTGTAAAAGCATCACACTGTACAAAATTTCAAGTATTTGTATACACTGGTATTAATGTTATAAACTGTTAACTTTTGGTGCAATATGGTACCTTTGTGGGAGAGGTACCAAAAGGGGCGTGACAATAACGCCCATTTTTTAATGGACTGTAGGCACTATAAAAGCATTACACTGTACAAAATTTCAAGTATTTCTAAACACTGGTATTAATGTTATAAGCTTTTAACTTTTAGTGCAAAATGGTGCATTTGTGTGGAGGTAACAATAGGGGGCGGCAATAACGCCCATTTTTCACTGGACTGTAGGCACTATAAAATCATTAAACTGTACAAAATTTCAATTATTTCTAAACACTGGTATTAATGTTATAAGCTTTTAACTTTTAGTGCAAAATGGTGCATTTGTGTGGGAGGTACCAAAAGGGGCGTGGCATTTTCGCCCACTTTCCTCGAGTTGATAGCGACTAACAAAATAATACTATGTGTGGAAATTCAGAATATTCGAATACGTATAATAGCAGTTATTAAAGAATCAATATTTCACAACATTTTGACCCTTTGTGGGGAGGTACCAGAAGGAGTTGACCAATATGGTCCATCTTCGAACTTAGCCGGAGATAGAAAAAAATATTACCACATACGAAATTTGAAGTCAATCGGTTACTCCTTTCGAGAGTTATCGTGCGCACCAGCCAGCAGACAGACAGACAGACAGACGGACGGACATTGCTCATTCGACTTAAAATGACCCAAAACGGGTTTCCGCCGAACATACTTGGGGTCTTAGGTCACTCCTTCGATGTGTTACACTTTTTTCCGTAGCAAATGATATATACCCTCGTCACACTAAAGTGAGGGTATAAAAAATATGTATGTATTTAAAAAAAACAAATATTCAATTATTAAGGGGGGTTAAAGTGTAAGGGCCGATGTTGAATGTGAACCACACCTAAACGTCAAGCTTTTTTCTGCATTTCATTTGACATTTCTTAATTTCAGACGAGCAACGCGTTAAAGTTTTTTAAGCCTTTTACGAAAATGGGCGTTTAAAATCAAAATGCAGTTCGTGCACTTCGTGATGTTTTTTTGATCATCATAATCGACCAAATGTGTCCACAATCGGGAGAATTGTGCACACATTTCAGCTAACCGGGTCTGTAGGAGATGTGAAAACACCTGTGCCTGCTCGCCCAGTTCGTTTGGTGCGGCTTATAGGCTGGCGACGTCATCGGGCCATACTTCTTCGAAATGAGGCCGGTCTGGCAGTTACTGTGAATGGTGTTCGCTATCGTGAGATGATAACGAACTGTTTATGGCCCGAATTGGAAGATATGGATGTGGACAATATGTGGTTTCAACAGGATGGTGCCACTTACCACACAGCTAACAAAACAATGGCCCTTTTGAGCAACAAATTCAATGCCCGTGTTATCTCACGTCGTGGCGATGTCAATTGGCCGCCAAGATCAAGTTATTTGACACCGTTGGACTTCTTTCTTTGGGGTTATTTGAAAGAAATGGTGTACGTCGATAAGCCAGCAACAATTCAAGAGCTAAAGGATGAGATAATTCGGCACACTAACGGCATAGAATTTCAATTATGCCTCAGCGTCATCGAAAATTTAGACCATCGGATGGTCCAAATTTTTATTGTTCCATACATAATTGAACCATACGACATTTCCATTGGAAAGGTTGACTTTTTTAGCATTAACGTACTCAGAACGTTTTGACCATCATTTGTGTTGTTTACAGTGACTTGAAAAAATCAATTTGGCAAAAAAAACATTAATTTTTCACAACTTTCGACGTGGATTATCACGACAAGAGTGCATCGATGAACTTAAATCTTTGTATGGCGATGAAGCACCATCCTATAGCACTGTGAAAAACTGGCTTAATGAATTCAATCGTAGCCGACGCTCGCTCATTGACGAAGGTCGTGAAGGTCCTCCAAAAACGGCCGTTGTGCCAGATAACATTAATGCCGTGCGTGAACTGATAATGCAAGATCGTCATGTGACATACCGTGAGATAGAGGCATCATTGGGCATTTCTTCCACCAGCATAAATTCGATATTGCATGAACACCTGGCCGTAAAAAAGGTTTGTTCTCGTCGGATCCCGCGCAATCGCTCAAAAAAAGTCGATTGGTGCAAAGAAATTTTGAAAAAATACGATCGCGGTGCTTCAAAAAACGTTTATAGGATCGTCACAGGTGACGAATCTAGGATCTATGCGTATGAGCCCGAAACAAAACAGCAATCGACTGTGTGGGTCTTCGAAGAGAAGCCAAATCCAACGAAAGTTTTTCGTGGAAGAAGCACTTCGAAGCAAATGGTCGCCCGTTTCTTCGGCAAAACTGGTCATGTGGCGACTGTTCCGCTTGGGCAACTTAGGATGGTCAATTCTGAGTGGTACACCACAATTTGTTTGCCAGAAGTCTTTGGAGAAATTCGAAAAACGAACAGGAGAAGGCGAATCATTGTGCACCATGACAATGCGAGCTCTCATACATCGGCTCAAACCAGCTCCTTTTTGACCGGCCAAAACGTCGAATTGATGGGTCATCCGCCGTACAGCCCTGATTTGACACCCAATGACTTATTCTTATTCACTCACATCAGGAAAAAAACTGCTTGGTCAACGTTTTTCGACGCCTGAAGCAGCAGTCGAAGCGTTCAAAAACCATGTTTTGGAGGTGAATTTTCAACACACTGTAACCAAAACAATTCGCGCTCAAATGACAAAACGGTCTGATTGAAGTTATGCTAAACCAGTAAGGAAAGGCAGAAAGTCGGGCGGGGCCGACTATATAATACCCTACACCTCCCTAACAATGCGATATGGGTTATTGCGATAATAATTTGGAATAATTGGTAAATGGGTAAGAACATATATATGCGGATATATCTAATTCTAAATTAAGCAATATTCGTTCCTAAATTGAGAAACATCTTTCTGGAGAATTTTGTAATGATCGGAAGTAAAGTACAACTTCTATAGCGCTTTGTAACCAAATCGGGAGGAACATATATATGGAGCTTATATATAAATCTGAATCGATTTTCCCTGAATACTCATTCATGTAAAATAGAAACCTCTTTCTGTCGAATTGCGTACTGATCGGATATAAAATACAGTCTTTACAGCGCTTGAATGTCAAATCGGTGCTAACATATATATGGGGGCTATATCTAAATCTGAACCGATTTTCTCCAAATTTGGCAGTATTCCTTCGTGTAATAAGAAACCTCTTTCTGCCGAATTTCGCTGTGATCGGATATAAAATACAGTTTCTACAGCTATTGAATTTCAAATCGGGTGCAACATATATATGGGGGCTATATATAAATCTGAACCGATTTCCCCCAAATTTTGTATTGTATCTAAGTGTATCACGAGACTACTCTCTGTCAATTTTTTTACAAATCGGTTACAAAATGTTGCTTATACAGTGCATATATGCCAAATCGGAGGTACATATATATGGGAGCTATATGTAAATCTGAACCGATTTTAACCAAATTCAATAGGGATCGTCCTTGGGCCTAAAAAAAGATATGTGCAAAGTTTCGTTGAGATCGGACCATAATTGCGACCTGTACTTTGATTACAAGAATACGTCTACAGACAGACAGACGGACAGACAGACAGACAGACAGACGGACAGACAGACGGACATAGCTAAATCGACTCAGAAAGTGATTACAAGTCGATCGGTGTAATAAACAATGGGTCTATCTCTTCTCCTTTTGGGTGTTATAAACAAATGCACAAAGTCATAATACCCTGTACCACAGTGTGGTGTAGGGTATAAAAATGTCATGCTTTCCAATGGAAGTTCCAGTTTTCATCTGGCAACATCAGCATTGTTAAACAGCAACCCTCGTATGAAGAAGAATATTTGAGTAGCAATTAATATCAAACAACTCTTTAATTTATTTAACATAATTTTTCTGTGTAGGCAGCAATAATTTTAGTGGTACCATGGGGGAAAGTGGTGTAGGGAAAATTTTCTTAATATTCCAAACGTGCAAGTCCCACCAGCTGAGCCATATACGAGAACTCAATTGGTGGCACAAGAACAACCTTCAAAATAATCTTCTATTTACTTTTTGCAACATTGTTTTTGGTTATTTCTAAAAGCATTAAAAAACTAAAAAAATGTTCCCAAGAGTGCAAACTGCAGTACAAATTATTTCATTTATGTAAACAAGACAACATTTCCACGTGTCGGTTTATTCAAAACCTACAATTAAATTCAGCTAGTGAAACTATTTCGAACTGTTCACAAACTAAAAAGCAAAATTTCACAAATCCAATACAGTCACTTCCAAAGTGAAATCTCAATCGTCAGCAATATTTTCGGGAAAAAAAACTAAAATGGCTTTTAAATTATTCCTATTCACTGGAGCTATTCTAGCCCTGGTCAGCTATTCAAGTGAAGTTTCGAAAAACTATTCTAACCCCAAAGAGTTGTCTCAACTATTCAACGACATAGGAAAGTTTTGGAATATATCATCTATGTACGTAATCTACAATTCAACAACTACTCCTAGCTACTATTTTCGCGATGTTCTGGAAGAACTACATCGAAGTGATTCATACTTTGCCGGATTGCCACACATGACTTTGAATGAGAAGAGCATTGAGAAGCAATTGTACGAGGACGGAGGTTTCAGCAAGACCTCCTTGGTTTTGTCCTTTTTGCACAGTGGCTATGACGATCTGTTGAAGACGACGGCAAAAGCGACCCGCAGTCGCAGGTCCTGTTTCAGTATCTACATAGTGAGTTCGTTAACTGATTCAGTGGATCAGATACATTTCTTCGAACAATTGTGGACATTTCAACTGCGAAGACCTTTGGTGATAGCAAATGGTCAAGACCTATTGACCATGGATCCATATCCGATGTTACAGGTGTTAAATGTTACGGGCGATGAAGTTGCAAAAATGTTCCCAGTGGTGGACAACGTTAAGGATTTCAAAGGGTATACAGTGAAGGTACCAATTCAAACAAATTTGCCCGCTACATTTTGGTATACTGACGATAAAACCCAACAGTACAAAATGGATGGCATCAGTGGATGGGTTATCTCTCAGCTAATGCAGCGTCTTAACGTCACTATGCAGATATATCCGTTGTACAACAATAATTCAAATTTTTTGGAAGTGAAGGACATATTTGAACTTCTCTTGAATGGTCAGACGGAAATAAGCCCTCATTTAATGCCAATTTTTGTGAAATTGGATCTTCTTGACTACAGTTATCCATTTGTGACAACCTCAAGATGTATCATGATGCCTGTGCCCAGAGAGTTAAATTCGATACAAATTTCCCAAAGGCTTCATTATATATTTTGGATTCTATTTGGTATTTGTGTTATAGTCCAGGAAATTATTTGGTCTTTATATTTATATTTCGTGCGAAGAACATCTCGAGGAAATGCCATAGATATTGCAAACTATCCAAACTTGAGTTATCGTTCGATTTGCCTATTATCCGTGATTCTGGGACTGCCAATACCACCTCTACGTTTCCCCTCATGGAGGCGAGCCTCACTTTGGATATTTATTCGCCTAATTTTAATTTATTTTATTATTGCTTTCTGTGGATACTGTCTTGCTCAAATATTTTCAAGCGAGTTGACATCTTTCCTCACCGCGAATTATTTCAAAAGAGCTCCAGTGGAGTTGGACGAAATATTGGCAAATGGCATTCCTCTAATGATGCACAGTTTTGAGTCTCAGGCTTTCATTAAACGCTTTAAAATCAATAATATCGAAGCACAGTTACTCTTTCTGCATGCATCGCGCCAGAAAATCGATGCCCACCTACGCACTCTAAATAATTCCTATATGTATGTGGTGTCCCCCGAAGAGTTCTCTATCATCGACAAACAGCAAATGTTCTTAGATCCCAAACGATTTGTGTTATTGGACATATGTCATGGCTCGTATCCTTCCCAAATGCAATTGCGAGCCGATAGTCACTTTACCGAGCCGTTGGATTTGTTCATAATGCGCGTGCGCGAAAGTGGCCTCTACGAACATTTGATTTCGCATATATTTCAAAGGGCCAAGAAATATGGCAAAATTGATTATATAAGACCAAGGGAAAGAGAATCGACAAATCCCACAGAGAAGTATTTAACAATCAATACGCTCTCCATAATGATTATTGTACTATCGATTGGTTACACCTGTAGCATTGTAGTGTTTCTTTTGGAATTATATTGGCATCGAATCCTCAGGATTTTTCAGTAAAATATGAAGAGGTACAATAGATATTTGGATAGTTTGAATTATTTAACTTGCTAAATCGATTAAATGTTGTTGCAGCCAATTTCGTTAATTGTTCGTTAGTTTAATTGCCATCTTAAGAGGTTGCGAAAAAGCACGCATTTGTTTTTTTTTTCAAATTCGTTATGTTCCGCAAACAGATTTTTTATATTATTATATTTTATATAAAGATTATATGTTGAGTATTAGTGTTGTAGAGCTGAGACCCTTATTTACGACTATACAACGACCACTTGGGGCCAAATCACGGCATTCGATAAAGAGGACTTTTCGATCGAAGATCCATTTTAATTTTTGTTAATAAAAGAAGGGAACATTGGAATTAATTAAAACCTATCCAGATAAGCTGTATAAGAATGTATTAAAAGAAACTACTTGAATTCATATTAATAAGTTTAATCACTTAGCTAATTTAAATAAATCGCTTTCTTTGTCACAAAAAATAAAAATTTGCTGAAAAAGTTACAAATTAAAAATACTTGTTAATTAACATTGTACTGAAAAAATATTGATAGGTACATGCCATTAAGAAGGTATTGTTAATACTTTACGGGTAATTCCAAGAAAGCCGACCGACTCTGAATATTTATGAATTTAGTTTTGGATGAAATTTTGCACGCTACTACGAGACAATGCGGAATTATGGCCTTTTACCGTTTGTCCCAATGCATAGCGGTTTAGATTTAATAGGGTGCCAAAGTTAGTCACCTACGAGTACAACATTTTTATCCCCTCACCTTAGAGAGGAGGGTATATATCATTTGCTACGAGCCAAAAGTGTAACACATCGAAGGAGTGACCTAATACCCTAAGTATGTTCGGCGGATATCCGTTTTGGGTCATTTTAAGTCATTCGAGCAATGTCCGTCCGTCTGTCTGTCTGCTGGCTGGTGCGCACGATAACTTTCGAAAGGAGTAACCGATTGACTTCAAATTTGGTATGTGGTAATATTTTCTTCTATCTCCGGCTAAGTTCGAAGATGGACCATATTGGTCCACTCCTTCTAGTACCTCCCCCACAAAGGGTTAACTTTTAGTAAAATATTGATTATTTAATAACTTCTATACTACTTATTTGAATCCTCTGAAATTCAATTTTGTATCAAAAGTAAACAGCTTTAAACTTTAATACCACAGCATATAAATACTTGAAATTTTGTACAGTGTAATGCCTTTATAATACCTAGAGTCCAGAGAAAAGTGGACATTGTTGACATGCCCGTTTTGGTACATCCATACAAATGGTCCATTTTGCACCAAAAGTTAACAGCTTATAACTTTAATACCAGTACATTCTTTAGAGTTATTAAATGCAATTTAAATTGAAAATCATTTAATTAAACAAAAAAAATTTACGAAGGGCTCAAGGTGAGGGGATTCATAAGTCGGTTTTCAAATTTAGCTATTTTGATGTCGGCATAACGCTTGACTGGAATATCAGATTTAAACGATATAGGTACCATTTGAATCATTTTAACATCCTCTCTAGGAATTATAAATTAAGCAATTAATTAATGGTTTATCCTGAAAAGCATATCTTCATTTTTTGTCGTTTTATTTTTAAACAGTTTTTTCACACAATATATATAAACATTTCCGAATGACTGAAAATTTACGTTATAATACGTATAATATAATATTATACTATTATTCAAACCCTCGTAAAAACAATAAATAATAATAATTGAAATCGTATAATCTTGGATCAAAATAAATTACTTGGAGGATTGACAACTTATGATAGCGTGGAATGCTCAGAAATTTGAAATGATTGATATAAAACAGAAGTTAATGCTGCATATGGAAAAATTAAATCTGAAATTCGAAAAAGTCGGTAAAAGTTTTGAAAATCTTTTTTAAATAAAATATTTTTGGAGAAATTCTTAAACAATAATTTTATTTGCATTTAAACATTTATGTTATTTGAGTAATTTAGTTTGCAAATATATTTTGTTGTAATACATATATTAATATATGCGTTCCAAATATATTTTATTGATTTTCAAATACAATTTATTTGCTCAGAAATATATAATATTTAAAAATTTGTGTTCTAAATATATTTTCCTTCGATTCAAATATATCAAAAAAGCGACTTTGCCCCTTGTGGACAACCATATTGGCCTACTCTATGTGGTACCTCCCCCACAAATGAAGTTCACAGCTTATAACATTAATACCAGCGCATACAAATACTTGCAATTTTGTGCAGTGTAATGTTTTTATAGTACCTACAGTCCAGTACAAAGTTGGCGTTATTTTCACGCCCCTTCTAGTACCTCTCAAACAAATGATAACAATTTTGTGAATTGTACAGGGTTTTCCAATAAGAGTGATATGATTTCTTTAAAAAAAAACACACACACTTATTGTAAAGGAAAAGTTTTTTATTTAATGTGAAGTACAATCGATACAATTAAGTTCTAAATAAAATGTCATTCAAATGGCCTCCACGACTTCATCTGCAGGAACGAATTCGACGAACCCAATTTTCGAGCACTTTTTCCACTAAATCAAGTCGTATGTCATGAATGGCATGTTCAATATTGACGTGTAAAGCTGAAAAGAGTCTGGTTTATTGCGAAAGGCCAATGACTTCAAATAACCCCACAAGAAATAGTCTAATGGTGTTAAATCACAAATTCTTGGAGGCCATTCAATATCACAATTTCTGGAAATAATCGAATCTCCAAACTTTTCTCGCAACAATTCAAATGTTTCATTTACTGTGTGGCACGTAGCCACAATCGGTCAATGAAAAAAAGATAGCTCTTAACGAGAGCTAAAATATTGCTCATGGGTGTCAAGGTTGTAGGTTGACTGGAAAGTATTATTTTTTGGATTTAAAAAAAATGGACCTAGCATCATTTTCAAATGTGAACGGAAAGTTTTTTTTTGCTCTAGCTCCTTAACGGTACGTCGGATCGGGAATCGGTCAATGGGAAAAAGATAGCTCTTAACGAGATCTAAAATATTTCTATTGGGTTTCAAGGTCGTAGGTCGACTGGAAAGTGTTTTTTTTGGATTTAAAAAAATGGACTTAGCGCACGAAAAGTTGCAATTGGAGAACGATTATTTTGATAATAAAACTGAATAATTTGTAAACGTTGTTCTTGCGTATATCTCTCCATGATGAAATTGTAAACACTACTGAATACAATGAAAAACAAATGACAGATCATGACATATGACAAATGGCCAAAACGTCACTTCAAAATCATATCATCGATATTGGAAACCCGTTATAACGATGTTAGAATTGCTCTAGATTGTATGTCATTATCCACAAGGTACAATAAATTTCATTGAAATATATAAATTTAATTCGTGTTTTTTTAATTTTATTTTTTTTAGTTTACCCGGCAGAAATGTTCTTACTTATTCTTCCCTCACGGTAACAATTTGGGAAAAGTTCGTCTGGCAGCACTGCACAGTGCTGCTTCACATTAAATAAAATGCTTTTGAATTTCCTTAACAATAAGTGTGTGTTTTTTTTCAAATAAATCATATCGCTCTTATTGGAAAGCCCGTTACTAGCACAGAGTCGGGGAAAAAATTAAAAATTTAATTTTCAAATGCAGATATCTCGGTAACTATACAGGATAACTGTTAGGCGTAAAAAGCCTTTTTTAGACCTCGGTTACTAGAATAATCGGACGCAAAAACGAAAGTTATACGCGCTTAAACATTTTATTCACACGAAGTGGCCCTGCAGCTCCGCCCCTGAATACCACAGGAGGCCCAAACTCAAAACATAGCTTCTCCAATTCCTCTTCTACAAACATGCCACGTTTGGCCGCAATCGGTTGTCTGGATAAGAAACGGCAGAATTATTTCCCTTTTTTAATTCCTCCCACTGTGCACTGTATGCAACACTAACAAAATAAATCTAAATTTAGATGCCTTTATAAAATTAGTCATGGATCTAATATAAAACTGAGGAACGTGTTGGAAACCAAGCGAATAATGAAAATGGACACGCTCGAGAAACAAGCCAGTTTGTCGTTTAAGAGACTATTTTGACGTATCGCATTGTGTTATGCCACATGCGCCGTGGTGACGGAATGATTATATATGTATGTTCGATGGAAATCCGTTTTAGAACATTTTAAGTCATTTGAGCAATGTCTGTCAGGATGGCGCGCACGATAACTTCGAAAGGAGTAAATGATCGACTTCAAAATTTTGTTAGTGGTAATTTTTTTTTATATCCGACTTAGTCCGAAGATGGGTCATATTGGGCCATCCTTCTGGCACACAAAAGGTTAGTTAAGTTAAAACTTGATTATCTGTCGCCGTCACCTCGAAAAAAATGGGCGAAGTCGCCACAGCCCTTTGGGACCTCCCACAGAAAGATACATACCATTTCGTTTAAACACTTACAGCTCATAACTTCAATGACAGTGCAAACAAATACTTGAAATACTTGTGCAATGTAATGCTTTCATATTACATACGGTCAAGTGATAAATGAGCTTTATTGAGACACCCGCCCGGATATATCAAATCCAACACAAGATTTCCAAAACTTACCAAAATTGAATAGTTTATAACATTAACACCAGTGCATTCGGCATTATACATTCAGCGTAAAATAGATGTATTTGTCAAACCCATTCTGGTACTCGTATTCCCCGCCCAAATTAACAGATTCATGCCAGAACAACTTCCTAATAACTTCTGCAGCAATAATCTAAATGTTTTCATATTCTGTATTTTAGACAACTATTGCAATATCTACACCCTGACGAAGAATGAGCAAAATATTTTCACCTTTCAGGCTCCCACACAAATTACCATATTCCATAATTCTAGTACATTCTACCTTAGTCGATTTATGCGACTGACATTATCTTACTTGTTTTTTTCATCTGCATATGTTATGCCTTAGCCCTATGAAACGACTGAGAATTTCTTACTTGTTCAAATACAAATCTGTAATGATTCTAATGATACCGTTTTAGGTATATCGTCAATAATAAACATCGACCAATAGAAATTGTGTAATTGTCTTGTGATCTCTTACACAATTGTTGGCCATATAATAATACGTATTATATCCTCAGAGGATAAATGATAGATGTATAAAGGGTGTACTGAAATTAATGCAAGTTGCCACAATTTGGGCGACAAAAGAGAAACAATAGACAGTCTAGGAAAGAAAACACTTGACAAAAATTGTTTTTTTTATCTATCCAATCTCGCTTAAGTTCTGGTCCATCCAATATACCAATATTGATTGGCTACTACAATCATTAATTGTATTCTTTAAAATTATCACAACGTTTGAAAACGCTTGTATCAATACCCCGAGCCAAGAGCTTGTACCTCTTTCTCATGGCTACTATAAAATGTTGCACTACCACATCAATCTTATGAGGCGGTGGCTCCGTCAGACTTCCCCAAAATTTTGTTGAAAACCAAACAGAGAACCTCAATAACAACCAACAATTTTTCTTCACGTGATACGATTTTGGGGGGTGGGGGTGGTGGGGACTAAAAACAAAGATAATTAATGGGAATCTATCTTAAAGATGACCGAATCTGCGGTGTCGATTGGGATTACGCATACGTATTCGTATGTATGTTGGAAATTGTTGTTTTTTATATTTTTTTTGCAATGCCAACATTAAATAGTCATTATATTTTTGTATAATAAAGAGAAAAAAAATACACAAAAATACAATAATAATAAATGCGTTTTCTTTTCCCCACAAAAAATGTGAATCACAATCGAGACAAGGAACATTTACGGAAGACTAATAATTTATATATACTTTCTTGATTTAAGGTAATTTTTTAAAATAAAGAAAATATATTCTTTAAAGCAAGCTGCAAAAAAGAAAATTGGCATAAATGCAAAAAACAGAATGACGGTGCTTGCACTAAACTTATATATATTACGTTTTACTGCACATTAGGAGGACTCGTTAAGGGTTGTAATTATACCCTCACTTTAGTGATAGGAGGGTATATATTATTTGCTAAGGGGCCAAAAGTGTAACACTTCGAAGGAGTGACGCACAGTGCTCTGTCCCATTGATACTTATCATGATAAAATTGGTACTTATCATATCTTATCAAACCAATTAAGATAAATAATAACAGTATTTTTTTATTTATCTCTTTTTGACACCGCGAGAGGTCGTCAAAGTCAATTGTTGTATAGGGTGATCCATTTCGAGGTTCCCTACTTTTTTAAAGAAAACCAGTAAGGAAAGGCAGAAAGTCGGGCGGGGCCGACTATATAATACCCTATACCTCCCTAACAATGCGATAAAGGCCATTGCGATAATAATTTGGAATAATTGGTAAGTAGGCAGGAACATATTATCTAATTCTGAGCCGATAATCGCTAAATTAAGCAATATTCGTTCCTAAATTGAGAAACATCTTTCCGGAAAATATTAATGATCGGAAGTAAAGTACAACTTCTATAGCGCTTTGGTACCATTTAATTATTACATACCATTTAATTATTATATATATGTAAATCTGAACGGATTTTCCTTAAATACTCATTCATGTAAAAAGAAACTTCTTTCTGGCTAAATTCGTACTGACCGGATATAAACTACAGTCTCTACAGCACTTACATGTCAAATCGGGGGTAACATATATATGGGGGCTATATTTAAATCTGAACCGATTTCCCTCAAATTTGGCAGTATTAATTCATGTAATAAGAAACCTCTTTCTGCCGAATTTCACACTGATCGGATTAAAAATACACTTTTTACAGCGCTTACATGTAAAATCTTGGGTAACATATATATGGGGGCTATATCTAAATCTGAACCGATTTTCTCCGAATTTGGCAGTATTCCTTCATGTAATAAGAAACCTCTTTCTGCCGAATTTCACACTGATCGGTTATAAAATAAATTTTTTACGGCGTTTACATGTGAAATCGGGGTAACGTATATATGGGGGCTATATCTAACTCTGAACCGATTTCCCTCAAATTTGGCAGTATTAATTCATGTAATAAGAAACCTCTTTCTGCCGAATTTCGTACTGATCGGATTAAAAATACACTTTTTACAGCGCTTACATATAAAATCTTGGGTAACATATATATGGGGGCTATATCTAAATCTGAACCGATTTTCTCCGAATTTGGCAGTATTCCTTCATGTAATAAGAAACCTCTTTCTGCCGAATTTCACACTGATCGGTTATAAAATAAATTTTTTACGGCGTTTACATGTCAAATCGGGGGTAACATATATATGGGGGCTATATCTAACTCTGAACCGATTTCCCTCAAATTTGGCAGTATTAATTCATGTAATAAGAAACCTCTTTCTGCCGAATTTCGTACTGATCGGATTAAAAATACACTTTTTACAGCGCTTACATGTAAAATCGGGGGTAACATATATATGGGGGCTGTAGCTAAATCTGAACCGATTTTCTCCGAATTTGACAGTATTCCTTCAAGTAATAAGAAACCTCTTTCTGCCGAATTTCACACTGAACGGTTATAAAATACATTTTTTACGGCGCTTACATGTGAAATCGGGGTTAACGTATATATGGGGGCTATATCTAAATCTGAACCGATTTCTTCCAAATTTAACAGTGTTCATTCATATAATAAGAGACCTCTTTCTGCTGAATTTCATACTGATCGGATATAAAATAAAGTTTTTACAGCGCTTACATGTCAAATCGGGGCTAACATATGTATAGATTTGGGCTATGTCCAAATCTGAACCGATTTTAACCAAATTAAATAGGAATCGTCCTTGGGCCAAAAAAAAGATATGTGTAAAGTTTCGTCAAGATCGGGCCATAATTGCGACCTGTACTTTGAGTACAAGAATACATCTACAGACAGACGGACAGACGGACATAGCTAAATCGACTCAGAAAGTGCTTACAAGTCGATCGGTATAATAAACAATGAACCTAACTCTTCTCATTTTGGGTGTTACAAACAAATGCACAAAGTCATAATACCCTGTACCACAGTGTGGTGTAGGGTATAAAAACACAGAAAATTCAAATTGAATGGGGAATGTTTATTATCATTTGAAAGAAAAATTTTTGGCATTTATTTTTTGAAGATTATGTCTATTAAATGTTGGCCGCGGCTACGTCTCAGATGGTCCATCCGTTGAGTCCAATTTCCGATGACTCGTTCGAGCATTTCGACTGGTAACTGGCGAAAGACGCGCGTGATGTTTTGCTCCAAGGCCTGAATCGAAGCGGGTTTGTCCGCATAAACTTTCGACTTTAGGTATCCCCACAGGAAAAAGTGGAACGGTGTGATATCACACGATCTTGGTGGCCAATCGACCGGCCCAAAACGTTAAGTTATCTGCTCACCGAAGTGTTCTCTCATTGATTGATGCGATGTGTGGGAAGTGGCGCCGTCTTGTTGAAACCAAATGTCGCCGAGATCACGAGCTTAAATTTCAGGCATCAAATAGTCGGTTATCATGGCGCGATAACGGTCGCCATTGACGGTTACGTTCTCACCGGCATCATTTTTGAAGAAGTATGGACCGATAATTCCGGATCGGGAATCGGTCAATGGCAAAAAGGTAGCTCTTAACGAGAGATAAAATATTGCTCATGGGTGTCAAGGTCGTGGGTCGACTGGAAAGTGTTTTTTTTTTTTTTGATTTAAAAAAAATTGACTTAGCGCAATTGGCGAACGATTATTTTGATAATAAAACTGAAAAAATTGTAAACTTTTTTCAGGCGTAAGTCTTTCCACACGGAGAAAAAAACAGTAAACAAAATATTTAAATTTAAATAAAATATACTTTTGCGCAAATATTTGATATTTACTTACCTAAAAATATTGTTGAATATCTCTTTTATCAACATTACTTTTTTCGGGGTTTCGGTGCAAATAATCTTAAAAATCGGGGAAATACTTGAATAAGTTACAGGAATTTTCTTCCGACTTATAGAAAACAAGTTAATTTTGCCGAAAATAATATGTTTCCACCAAATATACTACAGAAGCGATTTTTTTTCCTAGGGCATGATGAAATGCCAAACAATACTTAACAAAAATAACATGACAGCATGACACGACTCACACGTGATCTGTCAAAAAAGGCTATTGAAAAAAGTATCTCTACTTAGATCACCCGTTATATGCAAATCGACCAAAAAATAAACTGCCTTAAATGTACGTTGTAAAATAGCTGTATAAAATGCGTTTATTAGGGAAATTAAACCAAACTTTTTGTATATGTTAGTTAATCGAATTCCTAATAATAAAAAAATGCCAAGTCGGCAGAAAATTGCATTTGTACTATTCAAAATTGCTTTGAAAAATTCGTATTTTTTGTTAAATTGAAAGAAATTTGCAAGTTTAATTGGAATGAGAAAAATAAGTTGGAACAGATCCCTAAAATTTTAAAATGGAAATTCATTTTTTGATGGATTTCGGTACAATGCATCAAAATACACATCCTGACAAATTTTTAGCGATGTAATATTAAAAATGGCGAAATTATTAACGAAATTCAAAAGGGCCTAACAACATATTAATTCTTTTTTATTAGTTAAAAAATCCTATTGTTTGTGTGATTATATGTATATATGCATCATTAAGTTTAGATATTATTCTGAAAACCCCGTTTTTCTAACGACATCACTTTTAATTTTTCGTTTCTGATGACGATATGTACTGTTACTATTAAATAAAAAATATAAAAACATAAAATAAAAGCGCACCAACTTAAAAAAAAAATATATATTTTTTTTTAATTAATGGTTTTTATAAATTTATTTTCTTTTATTCAATATTTCGCCTCGAAAGGCACCATCAGGCTGAAAGTGTTCCAAAGTAAAAGAAAACATACAAACATAGGAAATTTACGTATTATGTTATTGTACACTCACGAGAAATTAAATAATTGTATGAGTATTGATCTGACGTCGTTGTCGTCTCTTGTCATACTAACTATTCTCTATTGTACTTTGTTTATTTTTCTAATAAAATTAAATATATTTTTTTTAAGTCTTTATTTTCAAATATAATTTGTAGGGTGTTCCGCCAACGCTTAACGTGTAGACCAAACCCATATTTTTTTTGCGCAAGATATCTGACAGAATTCTTAAAAAATACAAAAATTCATACTTATAAATTATTGTAGAGAAAAATATAAAAAAATCGCGTTTAATATGGTGGTTTTATGCCGAAAAATCAAAAAATTTTAAATATTGTATGGCATGAGAAAAAGATTCGTAAATATCCCTAATTTTTTTTCGCCAGATATTATTTATGGTATGCCCTCTTTAAACATAAAATATATTAGTTCAAATTATTCGCGCACAAAATTTCGAAAAAGGGATTTTGCTTTAGTTTTAAAATTTTGTAGGTGGTATTTTAAAAACCATCTCCTTTAACTTGTAGAACAAACCCATATTTTTTTGCGCCTGACAGTTGAAATAATTCTTAAAAATACAAAAAATTATATTTATAAAATAGTTTGAGAAAAATTGTAAAAACTTCCTTTTAGTATGGTGTTTTAATGACGAAAAAAAAAAAAAAAAATATTTTATGTCATCGGAAAAAAATCGTAAAAATCCAAATTTTTTCTTTCGCTTTAGGTCTAAAATTTTATTTATACATTTAAGGAGTTTTTAATAGCAACAAGGATAAAAATTTGATGCGCTTCCACTGATATTATATGCCAGTAGTGTACATAAAGTACTGATTCATGGATACGATTTTATTAGTAGTTACTTTATTTTCCAGTAGGTATATAAATATTGAGAATTTTATTTCTGAAAACCTTTATTTAATTTAAGGTTGTTTATCTGAGGAAGCCAGTCACAAAATTATCCGATATTTTTAAGAGTAATATATCAAGTACCTTTTAAACGAAGATACGAGTATATCTATGTGGTATTTTTGATGACATTTTTGACGAAGATGATAATATTATTTTAGAAGTCAACGAAGGACAATACGTGCAATAAACTTTTAAAACGAAACAATACCGTACAATACTACGCAAAACACAAAATTCCCTTTAATTTGATATATGGACCAAAACCCCATTTTTCAAGATCTTCTAGGGGGCTATGTTGAGGGATCTTAAAACAATTCCTCCTAAATTTGTGCACACATTTACTCACAGCAAGCCTATTACGCTTTAAAAACTTTGGTCGAAATCCAGCGTCGAAGTCCTTTGAAACCTTTGGTCGAAGTCCTTTGAACCCTTTGTGTGGGAGGTACCAAAAGGACTCGCAATATCCCGTCGAAATTTTGCACCGCAACTGATGTATATGAAATATTATGTCATGTTAAATTTCATAAATATATAGGGTGATCCAAGTAGATATACTTTTTTCAATAGCCTTTTATTGACAGATCACGTGTGAGTCGTGTCATGCTGTCATGTTATTTTTGTTAAGTATTGTTTTGCATTTCATTATGGAAAGACTTACGCCTGAACAACGTTTTGACAGCAAATTGACACATTAATTAGTGTAATGTTATAACGGATGATCCAAGTAGAGATACTATTTTCAATAGCCTTTTTTTGACAGATCACGTGTGAGTCGTGTCATGCTATCATGTTATATTTGTTAAGTATCGATTGGCATTTCATCATGGAAAAACTTACGCCTGAACAACGTTTACGCGTGTCATTCGCCAGTTACCAGTCGAAATGCTCGAACGAGTCATCGAAAATTGGACTCAACGGATGGACCATCTGAGACGTAGCCGCGGCCAACGTTTGATAGATATAATCTTCAAAAAATAAATGCCAAAGAATGTTCTTTCAAATGATAATAAACATTCCCCATTCATTTGAATTTTCTGTGTTTTTTCTTTAAAAAAGTAGGGAACCTCGAAATGGATCACGCTATACAATGCTCCAATTCAGTGTTAAAGTCTGGAGAATTTTTGAGGTCCCGGAATAATTTGCATGGGGTTATGAGACCCTCGGTCCGATTGGGTCCAAATTTCAAATTTTTCTTAACTATGACCAAAAACAGGTTGGTACCAAATTTCATAATTCTGCAATTACTCCTTCTATTTTTGTCACATCGATACATGAAGACAGAGCACTGTGTGACGTAAGATCCTAAGTATGTTGGGCGGATATTCAGTTTTGGCTCATTTTAAGTAATTTGATCAATGTTCGCCCATCTGTCTGTCTGTCTGCTGGCTGATGCGCACGATAACTCTCGGAAGGAGTAACCGGTTGACTTCACATTTGGTATGTGGTAATATTTTTTACTTTTTCCGGCTAAGTTCGAAGATGGGCCATATTGGTTCACTCCTTCTAGTACCTCCCCCACATAGGATTAAAATTTAATGAAATATTGCTTCTTTAATATCTTCTATACATCTTAAAACTTGTATACCAGTTATTACAAATATTTGAAACATCTTATAACTTGAAACTATGAACTATTTGCACCAAAAGTTAACAGCTTACAACTTGTATACTACACCCAGGAAAATAATTGGTTGGAATTCGATTGTAACAATAAAAAAATAGTACTAGCAAGAAAAAGTATATTGCCTACACCGTCTGTCGGTTGTATTTATAAATAAGTGGTTGAAACCACAACAATAACATGGATACGATCAAATAAAAATTCTTGCAACTAAAAACCAACCAAAATATTGGTTGTCCTGATGGAATCGCATGATAGTAGACAGAACTAACAAAATTCGGTAGAGGCAACCAAACTGTATTCTATGTGTAAAATCATTACAATTCATGGTATGTAATGTTCCATTTCCATAACAGAGCATTTACAACTAAATGCTTTCAGTGATTTTGTTGCAAATGTATTATTTTCAAAATACATTGTAGGTATTTTGTTGCTGTTCTTGACTAGTGTTTTTGAGTCGCTATCCTTCTCTACCCTAATATACGACACTCTGATAGGCATCTATGTGTATTACATTCTACGTAGGTGTGATTCGGAACATTACAACATCCACTAAGCAATTTAGCCGTAGACGTTTGTTGGTTGTTTTTAAAAGTGTGACGGAATGTTGGCTGCGTCTTAATGGAAAATTATCAAATAGTGGTGCTCATTTTGGCATGACAGCTTATGAAACTAGGTCTGTCTGTTTGGAAATTTGAAATATCCCAATCTAGTAGAACTATAATAAGTGTGAAGGTTGGGGCGAATCAAATTGTTATCGCTTAAATCGTACTTTATATTCGGATTCTACACGACAATATCAAGAAAAAAAAGCTGAAAAAACATACCACTAAAATCTAAATTTTGATCCTCCGACTTATCAAAAAGGTGGGCTGGTTAAACAAAAAAAAGTAATTAGTTTCGGTAATTTGTTTTTGTTTTATTCGATCTGCTTTTATAGTACATATTTTGTTTTTGCCCTTAGGCTCAAGATCGTTATTGTTGTTTTCAGTGTATGAAAACAACTTTGTTAAAAATTAAAGAAATATTAGATAAAATACTTCGGAATGCATGTTATATATTTGAGAATGAAATGAAAATGTATTTGCTTTGAATTTAAGAGCAATAAAGACGTAATGAACCACTTTAACTGTTATTTCAAAACAGAGGGTTAATAAACTTTTACTATTTAAATTATTGCATTCACAAGAAATCTTGTTAATGAAAGATTAATTTTTGACTCTATAGACAATTCCTAATGTTTGAGTTATTGCTCCCATGTAGTATGTCAAAAAAAAGATCCGCCTACTCAATTAATCAGCTTGTCAAATTCATAACATGCTTATATATGTATGTGTATATGTATATGTTCCCCAGATATAGAGGAGGATATAACAACGAACCAGATTGATTTATATATTATTCTGCAATCATTGCATATGATAAATCATTTAGACAACATTATAAAAAATTTATTATTTCATAATTCAGGTATGCGTAAGCATCAGAAGTATGCCTTCACTTTCAGAGAATTGCAATATTGAATTTGGTATTTGGGGAAAAGTTCACATAAACCTAAGAAAAGGAGCTTCTTTGGAAATTATTTATATAAAGCTCAGATTTTATTTATTGTTATTGGATTTTATTTTTTTGACCACAAAATTAAGTGACGCACGCTATAAAAAGTGGAAGTTACTTTTGAAAGTTGAAGTGTGTTTTCCCTAATTTTAGCCATTTTTGCATAATAAAGAATACAAAATCTAATACCTAAAAAAATATGAATAGAAGATAATTCTAAAATAACTTATATGTAGCCAATTTTTTTTTTTTCTTTTTTATAAAAAGCCCTGAACCATTTGTGATGCACGCTACGCGAGGCACATTAATTTTTTTACAGGAGTTACTATAAACATTAATGATCATCGAAATAATTATACCCTCACTTAAGTGTGACGAGGCAAAATCGTCTTTTTTGATATGTTTGAAACGAAAGAAAATATATTTGGAACACAAATTTTTAAATATTATATATTTTCTAGCAAATAAATGTTATTTGAAAATCGACAAAATATATTTGGAACACAATTACAACAAAATATATGTGCAACCTAAATTTCTCAAATAAAATATGTTTTTAAATACAAATAAAATTATTGTTTGGGCCAAATACATGGTTGCGCAGAATGAGCTACGAGTATATGGTTTGAATTCTTTATAACTTTTTTTAATTCTTATTTTTTCTTTATTTTTTTCAGGATTTTGTGAAGGAGACTTGGGGACATAATTATGAATCGAAAAACGTACAAAAAAAATTGAATTTTTCCGAAATGTTGCGAAAAGTTATGAGAAATAGGCCTAAAAGAGCACGCATGTGCGAAGAAGTAAATTGACATCACTTACAGGATATAATTTTTCAAAGCAAATTGCAAAAAATTCCCCAAAAAAAAATTTTTAAAAATTATAATAATCGCATAAATAAAAAAGTTATAAACAATTTAAACCATATAGCTCATTCTGGGCCACCCTGTATATTTTATTTAAAAAATATCAAAACTTTTGCTGACCTTTTTGGAATTTCAGTTTAAATTTTTCCTTGGTTTCGATTTGTACCTTCCAGTTATGATACCATGTGCAGCATTAACTTTTATTCTAAATCAATCATTTGAAATTTCTGAGCATTCCAACACGCTGAAAAAAAATTGCTTCTGTAGTATAATGTCCCAAACATATTCGGCTTGAAATATACATATGTTTAGGGTACACTCCAAATATATAATATTTGACATACACAAATATTATATGTTTGGGAGGATATTGTTCGAAACAAAAATATGCTCCCATTCAACTATTTTTTTATTTGGAACTAGTATTTCCGAAAGAAAGATTAATTTGTAATTATTTATTTTGACAACGTATCAATGCCTTAACTTGATGAAAATTTTCTGTTTTTCAGATGTTCAAAGAAAATTTTTTTATAAATTGTATATGTTTGTAAAATTTAATTAAAACTTAAATCGAATAATCTTTCGTAAATGTAAACTGATGGATGGATCGACAAAAAGTGATGAATTGGAATATTTATAAATTAAAAATCATTTTTAGCTATTAAGTTTAACACGACGACTAGGAAAAACTAACTAATATTCGAATAGGTCAGCATAGTTTTAAAAATCTTTTTAAATAAAGTATATTTGAAAACCTTCTTAAACAATAACTTTGTTTGTGTGTAAACACATGTTTAATTTGTGAAATTCAGTTTGCAAATAAAGTATGTTCTAATATATTAATATATGCGTTTCAAACAAAATGTATTGATTTTCAAATAAAATTTATTTGTTAACAAATATATAATATTTAAAAAAATCGTTTCCAAGTATATTTTCTTTCAATTCAAACATATCAAAAATTATGATTTTCCTCCGTGAAGCCATCATTAGTTGGCAATCCTCCAAGTTATTAATTTTTAACAAAGATTATACGATTTTACTTATTATTATTTATTATTTTACCAACATTAACAATTTCAAAAATATTTACTTTGAATTACTGAAAAATTTAACAAAATTTTGGTATTTTCGGAATATTAAAATGCAAATAAATATTTTTTTTCAGAAATAATAGTCCCAAATAAAAATATATTGGCTTGTAAACAAAGATTTGTTTAGAACAACATCTTCGCAAATATATAATGTTTGTGTGTACCAAATATTATATGTTTAGAGTGTACTCTAAACATATGTACGTTTCAAACCGAATATGTTCAGGACAATATACTACAGAAGCGATTTTTTCAACGTGTACGGGCCAGAAGTGTAACATATCGAAGGAGTGACCTAAGACCCCAAGTATGTTCTGCGGATATCCGTTATGGGAATGAGCATTGTCCGTCCGTCCGTCCGTCTGTCTATCGGCTGGCTGGTGCGCACGAATTTACCTCAAATTTGGTATGCGGTAATATTTTTCTCCATCTCTGACTAAGTTCGAAGATGGACCATATTGGTCCACTCCTTGTAGTACCTCCCACACAAAGGGATGACATTTAGTGAAATATTGATTGAAATATTGAAATTTAAAAAAAAAATACAAATTACCATACACAATTTTATTTTTTTTTAATGGAATTGGTTTAGGTTAGGGTGCAGCCAGTTATGCCAGCTCACATAGTTGGTCCCTAGTGCTACCACGGGCATCAACCTACTTGATATACAAAGTTGTCAATAGTACGAATATCGGTACCGGAAATACCTGCCAGAATTTAAAGAAGGAAGGATCCCAGTGTATCCAGACAGCGGATACTTAATGAGGGACAGTAGCAATGCAGGTGTTCAATGCGTTCCACTTCTTCCTCATCAGGGTGTCCGTCGGGAAGGTATACTAACGGGTGATCCAAGTAGAGATACTTTTTTCAATAGTCTTTTTTTGACAGATCACGTGTGAGTCGTGTCATGCTGTCATGTTATATTTGTTAAGTACTGTTTGGCATTTCATCATGGAAAGACTTACGCCTGAACAACGTTTACAAATCGTTCAACTTTATTACGAAAATTCACGTTCTCTTATGGTCAACTTATGGTCAACATGGTCGGCCTACTGAGCGTACTATTCGCAACACCATCACCCATCTTGAGACCCAGCATTCATTATTGGATAATATTCGACCGAATAGACCACGTCCAGCACGCAGTGAAGAAAATGTAGCGGCCGTAGCTGAGAGTGTACACGAAGACCGTGGAGATTCGATTCGGCGCCGTTCGAAGCAACTCGGACTGACGTATGGAACGACTTGGCGCATTTAACGTCGAGATCTTAAATTGAAAGTATACAAAATACAGCTTGTGCAGGAACTGAAGCCGCCCGACCTTCCCAAGCGACATCGCTTCGCTCTATGGGCTCTTGAAAAGTTCCAAGAAGATCCGACGTTTCCGAGCCAAATTTTGTTCAGCGATGAGGCCCATATCTGGCTCAATGGGTATGTAAACAAGCAAAATTGCCGCATTTGGGACGAAGAGCAACCTGAAGAGATTCAAGAGCTGCCACTTCATCCAGAAAAAAACAACGGTTTGGTGTGGTTTGTGGGCCGGTGGAATCATCGGTCCATATTTCTTCAAAAATGATGCAGGTGAGAACCTAACCGTCAATGGCGACCGTTATCGTGCCATGATAACCGACTATTTGATGCCTGAAATTGAAGCTCGTGATCTCGGCGACATTTGGTTTCAACAAGACGGCGCCACTTCCCACACATCGCATCAATCAATGGATTTATTGAGAGATCGTGTTATATCACACCGTTACACTTTTTCCTGTGGTGATATGTAAAGTCTAAAGTTTATGCGGACAAACCCGCTTCGATTGAGGCCTTGGAGCAAAACATAACGCGTGTCATTCGCCAGTTACCAGTCGAAATGCTCGAACGAGTCATCGAAAATTGGACTCAACTAAGACGTAGCCGCGGCCAACATTTGATAGACATAATCTTCAAAAAATAAATGCCAAAGAATGTTCTTTCAAATGATAACAAACATTCCCCATTCAATTTGAATTTTCTGTGTTTAAACAAGTAAGAAAGTTTCAGTCGGGTAAACCGACTAAGGTATACCCTCACTTTGCGAGTAATGTAATATTGAATATTACACGAATTATTCTGTCAATTTGTGTGGGAGCTACCAGAAGGGGTTTAACAAATACACCTATTTTTCGCTGAACAGTAGATACTTTAAATTCATTGCACTGCGCCGAATTATAAGCGTTTATGTGCACTGGTATAAACGTTATGAGATATTAAATTGTGGTATGATTTGGCCATTTTGTTGTGGGAGGTACAAAAAGGGTCGTGGCGATAACGACCATTTTTCACAGGACTATAGGCACTATAAAAACATTACACTGTACAAAATTTCAAGTATTATTATACACTTGCATTAATGTTATAAGCTGTTAACTTTTGGTGCAAAATGGTACCTTTGTATAGGAGGTACCAAAAGGGGCGTGGCAACAACGCCCATTTTTCTCTGGACTGTAGGCAATATAAAAGCATAACACTGTGCAAAATTTCAAGTATTTTTATACACCGTTATTAATGTTATAAGCTGTTAATTTTTGGTGCAAAACGGTGCATTTGTGTTGGAGGTACCTAAAGGGACGTGGCAACTTCGCCCATTTTTCTCGAGTTGATAGCGACTAACAAACTAATACTATGTGTGGAATTTCAGACGATTAGAATAAGTAGTATAGTAGTTATTAAAGAATCAATTTTTCACAACATTTTAGCCCTTTGTGTGGGAGGTACTAGAAGGAGTGGACCAATATGGCCCATCTTCGAGCGTAGCCGGAGATAGAAAAAAATATTACCACATACCAAATTTGAAGTCAATCGGTTACTCCTTTCGAGTGTTATCGTTCGCACCAGCCAGCAGACAGACAGACAGACGGACGGACATTGCTCATTCGACTTAAATTGACCCAAATCGGATTTCCTCCGAACATACTTAGGGTC
The DNA here is from genome assembly GCA_963930755.1 of Eudasyphora cyanicolor. NCBI lineage: Eukaryota > Metazoa > Arthropoda > Insecta > Diptera > Muscidae > Eudasyphora > Eudasyphora cyanicolor. The sequence goes on along the minus strand of OZ005736.1, from coordinate 166,123,362 downwards.
TTAGATCACTCCTTCGATGTGTTACACTTTTTTCCGTAGCAAATGATATATACCCTCGTCACACTAAAGTGAGGGTATAAAAAGTAGGCAACCTCGAAATGGCTGACGCCCTACTTTGTTTGTTTCCATTGTAATCCTGGCTGTATGCGATGTGGCACCGTCTTGTTGATTCCACATGTTAATCAAGCCCAAAGCATGCAGTTCTGGCGTTAAAAAGTTTTCAATCATATCATGATATCGCTCCCCATTGACAGTTTTCATTTTCATAGAAGTAAGGTCCAATGATTCCTCCTGAGCAAATTGCACACCAGATTGTCGTTTTTAATGATGCAAAGGTGACTGATGAATAATTTGAGGGTTTTCCATTGCCCAGAACCGACTATTCTGTTTATTCACATATCCATTCAAATGAAAATGTGCCTCGTCACTCATTATGATTTTTTCATGAAAATCGCGGTCGTCATGTTTTAACGATTAAAACACGTTGGTTTATCGAATATTTTTCAATAATAAATTTGCCACGCCCCTACTTCTCCACTGCCAAATATGAACTGCCAAGACTAATGTTTACCAAAATGGCGGCAAAACAAAGGCGGACACCCTGTATATCTTAGATGGTGAAAACTCGACTTGTTTATAGCACTGTTATGCCGTTATGCTGTTATATGGTACTAGGAGATTCAGGTTCAAATCACTCTGATAACAAAAGATTTTTGTTTTTGGTAAATTAAAAACATTTTCATAACATACATTTGAAAATGATAATTAATACGAGTAGTAACTTATTTTTTGTGCAGCAACTTGACCACATGGTTGTCAATTATTGAGATAAAAATGCAATCACACCAAACATTATTTCTGTAATTTAAATATTACTCTAGAAATGTCATTGAACTTAAATAAATTTTTCAGAACAAATGAAATACTTTTGGGAGGGGGTTTCGTGTGTGTGTGAAGGTGAGGGGGAGAAATCACAAAATCTTAGAAATGCGCTCACTTTTACAGATTATCTTTTTTATTACACACACAATATATATATATATATATATATATATATATATATATATATGTGCAAAGATTTTGGCAGTCCATTACTGTCCATTTGGTATACTTTTGTGTGTCATTCTGTCTGTCATTGCACCAGTTTCACCGCAAAAAATAATGATTTTCCAATCAGGTGTGCATCTTTAACAACAAAATCCTGCATACATATACGGCTATATATGTATAGTTATTTGTATGTATTCTAATTTAGTATACAAGGAAATTTAATTATAATAATTCGTTATAAATACGATTAGATTTATTATTTTATTTTCTACACCACATTGTTTATATGCGGACATCAATCAATTGTGATTTATTTGGGCTTTATTCCTTTGAAATTCAAGGAATCCCCTCAAAAAACTTGTGTACTCGTATGTACATTATTTCAATAGAATTTATTTGTTACTCATACGTTTCGCATGACAGGTGGGCTTCTGGGTAATGCACCGCATTTGCGGTGGTATTTTATTTATTATTATATGTTGTGCTTCAGCAAATAATACAAATAAAAAAATCTATTTTTGGAAAAAATATATTAGAGAAAAATATATAGGAGAGATCTGTCTCAGATTTAGCATCATAATTCAGGTATATTTGAATGCAAATTGGGTGAAATTTGATGGCCTTATTCGAAATCATTACCATTTGTATTTGACTAACGACCTAGGATGATTTATTAGATTTCATACTCTGTAAATGAAAAATCAATTGTTTTATTTTTGGACATATTTTGTGTTTTCCAAATTTATTTTTGGACATACTTTCATTCTTTGTCATTGCTTGGACGTACCAAGGAATTTGTGTTCGAATTCGGTTTGACAAATTTTAGGATGAACAAATTACAATAAATAAAGATAGTGGGATAAGATGTTATCCTTAACATTTTAGTAGCAGATATGATTGAAATCTGTAACGGAATGTTTAATGAACTAATTCATGGATACGATTTAATTAGTTACTTTAATTTGCAGATTTGATCGAAATCCAGTGCCACTCTTGAGCGTTCTTTATGTATTTATTTTTAAGTCCTTTGAACCCTTTGTGTGGGAGGTACCAAAAGGACTCGCTATATCCCGTCGAAATTTTGCACCGCAACTGATATACGAGTATATATGAAATATTATGACATGTTAAATTTCATTAATATACAATGCTCCAATTCAGTGTTATAGTCTGGTGAATTTTTGAGGATTCGGAATAATTTGCATGGGGTTACGAGACCCGCGGTCCGATTGGGTTCAAATTTAAAATCGTTCTTAATTATGACCAAATACAGCTTGGTACCAAATATCATAATTCTGCAATTGCTCCTTCTATTTTTGTCACATCGATACATGAAGACAGAGCACTGTGGACGGCGGGTTCTATAAAAGCATTACACTGCACAAAGTTACAAGTATTTGCATGGACTGGAATTCAAGTTAATGGTCCATTTTTGTGGGAGGTAGCAAATTGGGCGTCACCACTTCGCCCATTTGGCTCAAGGTAATAGCGACAAAATGAAACTAATGCTATGTGTGGAATTATGAAAGATTCTGATAAGTAGTATAGAAGTTATTAAAGAATCATTATTTCAATAAATGTTGACCCTTGGCAAGGGAGGTATTCGGACGAGTGGACCAACATGGTCCATCTTTGATCTTAGCCTAAAATATAAAATCGGTTATTCCTATCGATAGCTATCGTGCGCATCAGCCAGACAGCGGAAGGACGGACATTCCTCCAATGACTTACAATAGCCCAAAACAGATTTCCGCCAAATATTCTTGGCGGAAATGGGCGATATCGGTCCATTTTTAGATATATCTCCCATATATAGTATCTAACTTTTTGTGATTCCTACTGTTTGTGTTTTTCGGTGTTATTTTCTTTATGTTTGAGTTATTTTGTGAGGTCACATGCTATCCATGGTGGAGGGTATACAAGATTCGGCATGGCCGAACTTAACGCTTTTACTTGTTTTAATTCTCTTACTTCTACCAAAAGAGCTATGATTTCTAAACGTATGCATAGTTTTTTTTAAATAAGCATGGTTTTCTTCGTTAGCTTTCAAATTTTTTAACAAATATTTTTTTGCGATTTTTTATATTTTTTATGGTTTTTTTCGTGCCAGAGGCAAAACATAAAAAAATGGTTTAACGACATCTAAACATCTGAGTCTACATGAAACTGACAGTTGTTACCCTTATAATTTCCTTTAATTTAAAGGGTATACCGACTTTAATTTAAATGGTGTCGGGGTTACTCCCAAAAAATCGGAATTAAAATTTTTTTTTAACAAAATTCCAAAAAATATTCTCTTGGATACCATTTTATCCAGCACCATAACTATAAACTAAAAAAGATTTTCCACCTTTTTGGCTGCCACACAAAATACCATATTCCAAATACTGGTACAATATTCACAAAGTGAGTCGGTTTATTCGACATCGTCGGAATTGTATAGAAATTTCTATAATTTTTTAATGTTTAACCCAACGTGTGCCCCACTTGTTGGGGTTTTCAACTATAACAATGTTATTATGTTTCTTCATGTTTTTTACAATTCCTTTAACTATAAAATTCTTATTATGCATATACGCCCTTCGTGGAGGAAAAAGTAATATTTTTTTACGTGTTTTGGTTAATCCAAATTGTTTGATCTTTGCGTTCTTTAGAACGAAATTGTGTATGGGCATTTTTCCAATGTCGAATGCGACATTCGTACGCATTCAAAGTGAGAAACATATGCCAAAACAAATTTCTCAAAAACTTCAGTAGTTTTTGAGTTATGAGGGGCACCGACTTTGAAAACATGGATTGTGGGAAAACGCTTTAAAGTTCTTCTGATGTACTGAGTTACATATGAGGGGCTTAGACTGCTGCATCTTTGCCGGTTTTGCTCCGATTCACCTCACATTTTCACACAATATTCTTGAAAGGGTTTTTCCGAAAAAATATTAAAACAAATTGCCAAATAAAAGTTTATACGTTACCACCCTTAACAATAACCAATTAGTCGATTTTTTTTTCGCAAAAATCGCATTTTTCACTGCAGTGTTCCCAAAAATTTAAAAATTAAATTAAAAAAAAAACTCGACAGCATTGCCTTGATATAACGATTATCTTGCTAAATAAATATTTTTTTTTAATTTTTGATGATCCGGTATCGAGTTATGAGGGGCACCGCATTCAACTTTTTTTCGAGACGCTTCTGCATAAATGCTGTCGTTGCCATAATTTTTAATATTTTTTTATGAAAATGTTACACAATAAACTTTGACAATTATTCTTTAATGTACAACTGGTTTCAATCAAACACTGGTTTCAACAAAAAAATCATAAAAATTTGCATTTTTTGCACGAATTAACGTAACTTCCCCTTAAATTAGTTAAATTTGATAGATTCCATATTAAAAAATGGTAAAATAACAAACTTTTATATACTTTCAATTATTTGCATACGGTTGACATTTCATTGGAAATTACCACATCTATTTGACAGTTACAATATTACCAAACATAATGCAAAAATGGTTAAGCCAAATTCTCTTTACTAATATTTTCTTTTATAATAATTTTTATTTCAGACTAAGTTCATCCCGAACAAATTCTTCTAAAATTGTTGAAAGAAGAGATGAACCTTGCCGTATTTGCTAAGTTTGCACAGTTATAAATCACACTAAACATTTATACATTTTCCTCTATAATAAGTATAAATAAACATTTAGTATTGCATTTACTAATTTCAATCCATTTCCATCCATACATCAATATTTGTATAAGTACGAGTATTTGGTACCTTCCTTCGTCGTTATTGGGCAAGAGGTTAAAGGAATCAAAGCGAAAAAAATTGTAGTAAAAAAGCATCACCACTTGTCATTCATTTATTAATGACACATATTCACAGCGGTCTTCAACGGGTTAAATAACAAAGTACAAATGAATTCACTAACTGCCGTTAGGTGGCGCCTTGGTTTGTGAATTTGCTAATATAGAATATGTGCACTAAATATACAACAGATGGCGCCTTGGAAATAGCAATTGTTTTGATTTTTGTATTATAATATCCAAACCCACTAACGTGTATTTCATTTAATTCACTATTATTGTACATATTTGGTTAGTTTACTTTAACAATTACTTCAATTTGTTGGTACTTACCTTCACACTTCAGTCCTTGTATAAAAAATCCACCCATTATTGAACCACAGTGATCACAGAAAGTTGGCGACATAAATGTGTGCGGTTTAAAACGATGTGGCATATCAATTTTAAAACGTTCCCGCAGCAACTACAGACATAAATAATATTCATGTTTATTCGATTTTTAAAATAAATCATATTGTGATAACTTACAATTGTGCTGGCCGAATTGAATACGGAACCCGAACATTTCCCCAGAAGTTTCTCGTGGCACCGTTTGTGAACAGCAGTCTGACATGCTGCAAGAAAAGAGAATTTTAGATAAATAACAATATATTTTTGGCGGAAATTTTCAAAGAAAATATTTGAATTTCGGTTATTAAACTACTTTGCAATTTAAATGTATTTTTCTAGAATTTTTTTTGTAATCTCAGTTATCTAGAAAATGTCGTTGAAATTAAATTTTTCCAGAAAATTTTGTTAAAATTGCATTTGATTAAAAAATTACGCTGAATATGATTTTTTCATCAAAATTCTTCATAAATGCATTATTGTAGCAAGTTTTGTTGAAGACGCAGGAATTTCGTTGAAATTTAATTTTTCTAGAAAATTTTGTTGAAATCGCATTTCTCTAGAAATTACGCTGAAATTGAATTTTTCTTCAAAACTGAATCTTTGTAGCAAATTTTGTTGAAGTAGCAGTAGTCAAGAAAATTTCATTGAAATTTAAGTTTTCTAGAAAATTTCGTTGAAATCACATTTATCTTGAAAATTTCGTTGAAAATATTTTTTTTTAGAAAATTTTGTTGAAATCGCTCAATTGGGTATTCACTTGAAGAATCAGCAAGATGCAACAAGATCAAATAGGTTTGATTTGTTATCGAGAGACATGAATGTTGACACGCTGCCTTGAACCAGCAGTGCTAATGCTAGCAATATTAAGCCTATCAAGCCACCTCCAGTTATCATTGACTGTCCGTCAGCTGATTTTAAGAAAGTTTTAGACCATATTGGCCCCAGTGGATACTTTTTCCGCAGAACTTCAATAGGAACTAAAGTTTTCTCCGATAATATGGAAAAATATTTGAGTCTACTAAAGGGACTAAAAAGTACATAATTTAGATATTATACGCATAAAATATCAGATAGTTCAACATATAATATGTTATTGAAAGGACTTCATAAAGTTCCAACCGACTTAATAAAAGACGAACTGGAAATAAAACATGGAGTTAAATGTTTCGACATTAGAGAGGTCGTTACTGAAGGAACCAACGCAAGTGATGCTTTATACTTGCTAACATTCAACCGAATGGAAGTTAATAAGAAAGTTCTCCATAATATTAAGTACATACTTAGAGTTTATATTTTTTGGAAGAACCAAAGAACAGCACCCAACAAAGGACCTACACAATGTCGGAAATGCGGACTATATGGCTATGGAACCGATAATTGTTACAGGCAAAAAGTATGCTTTTTATGTTCCAGTATAACACACGACACTGATTTCTGCCCCATGAATAACACTTCTGGAGGAAAAATATACAAATGTTTTAATTGCGTATCTAAAGGATATACAGAATTTAAACATAGAGCCGATGATCCAAACTGTCCTTGCAGAGCGAATTATATTGAAGCTAGATTAAAAGCTACCCGAAAGAATTCAGCTATTCAAAGGGGAAATGGTGGTAATCAAACTAAAATTACAAGTGATCAACAGTACTTTAATGTACCAAAGCCAAATGGAAGCCAAACAATTCCTGACTTCAATAATGCGACATATGCTAACCAGCTCAAGCCAAAGGCTGATTTGTTTTCTATGGACGAATTATTTGCCATATTCAGAAATGCTATAATAGAATTAAAGAAGTTTTCAACTAAACTGGACCAATTAAACATAATCGTTAGCATACTCAAATATGCAATATAATCAGCAAATTAAATATATGTTTTGGAATGCTCAAGGCATCAATTCTTTTTCGAAGAAAATACAATTGGAACAAATAATCAAAGCTAAGTATATTGACGTATTATTTTTGTGTGAAACATTTCTAAAAGAAGGACAACGTTTTTCTCTATCAGGTTATAAAATATACAGATGTGACAGACCTACTCATGGTGGAGGAGTAGCTATAGCGGTCAGAAATTATCTCAAAACCAAGCAGCTACCCAATAATCCAACGTGCGGTGCGGTATTGAAAATGTTTCAGTGGAACTTAGTCTGCACAATCGTACCATTGTACTAACATCAGTTTATTCCCCACGGTATACCGATAAAATCAAACATGATATTGCAAAGTTAACACCAGTTAACAAGGAATATATTTATTTGTGGAGACCTCAATGCTAAATACTCCAGCTGGAATTGTTCTCGCGCCAACACCTCTGGGAATATTCTATACAATATACAATTACCATCAAACTTTTTCATACATTATCCCAGTAGTCCAACAACAACAACAACAATCGATCTGATGATAACAAATTCAGATTTGTGCATCTCACCTCTACTTACTCATGATGCAGTCCTTCCTTCTGACCACAGTCCCGTTACATTTTCAATGGAAGCACACACTGGAGATAATAACATATATAAACTAGATTTCAAAAATATGAACTGGGAACTATACCAAAGAGACATTGAGCGTCTACTTTGTAACATGATTGTAAACCACTTTACGTCAACTGCACACATTGAGAGTGCACTTGAGAGATTCATTGGAATAATTAATACGGCCAAAGCTGTAATGCCAAGGAAAAGCTATGTACCTTTTGGACTCAAGCTGTCTAATCAGTCTAAGCTGTGTATTAGAATGAGAAACAAGTATAAACGAGCCTCCAATATGAATATAAAAATCTCATTTTCATCTATTGTTAAGCAATTAAACAAACTCATTGGAGTAAATATAAGTAAGGATAGAAATGGACAATGGCAATCACTCCTTGCAAAGCTCCCAAAGGGATCGAAACAATTCTGGCGTATCTCTAAAAGTTTTAAAGGCAAGAAAATTAACCGCATAACTTCTCTGCTACAAAATGGACATATTTTTTATTCGGATGACGATAAAGTTCGACTTATTGCAGATCAATTCGAGAATGCTCTGCGTCTTACAGAAAATATGACACATATCATAGAGAGAAAAGTCTCAAAAGTAATAAAAGATCTAGAAGCTGACGAAATTGTAGAAATCGATCCCGAAGACCTTGTAACGACGCGTCGTTACAAGGTCGCGTGACTTCTTCCGTCGCGACGGAAGAAGTCAAGCAGCACATAAAAAGCTTGAAAAATAATAAAGCTCCCGGATTTGACGGTGTGTTGAATATTTTCTTAAAAAAGCTTCCAGAAAATGCAATAATACTATTAAGAAATATTTTTAATGCCTGCTTTAAATTTGGCTTCTTCCCCGCCTGCTTCAAATGCGCCAAAGTTGTTGCCATACATAAACAAGGAAAAGATCCTAAAAGTCCTGGTAGCTATAGGCCAATTAGCTTATTGAGTAGCATTGACAAACTTTATGAAAAAAATAATTCTTTCCCGATTGAATGATTTCATTGAGAATAATAATTTGATTAACAAAGAACAATTTAGCTTTCGAAATCAGCACTCAACAGTGCACCAAATTAAAAGAATGACTAATTTAATTAAAATAAACAAGCGACAACGTCTATCAGCTGGTATAATCTTACTTGACATAGAAAAAGCTTTCGATAACATATGGCACAATGGTTTAATCTATAAGCTTAAAAAATCTGGATTTCCGATACACGTAGTCAAAATAATTAAATCGTTCTTAACAGACAGTGCGTTTAAAGTTGTTATCAACAACTCGACTTCATCGCCTCGAAATATAACAGCAGGAGTTCCCCAGGGTGCCGTTTTGTCCCCTACGCTGTACTCACTCTATGTTGCAGAGTTTGGTCCTAAGAAGGGATTCGAAATCGCTCAATATGCTGACGATATGGCAATAATGTTTAAAGGTAAACTTTCTAATGCGATTGTACACACACTCGAGAAAAGTTTAGGAAAATGTGCAACATTTTATAAGAAATGGAAAATACGAATCAACGCTGATAAGACCCAAGCCACTTTATTCCCCTTTAACAAGTCACGCAATCGCATTCCATCGATTCCACTTCGACACGAAAACAACACTATCCCGTTCGACAACTCAGTAAAATACCTTGGCGTTTACTTAGATAAAAAACTAATATTTAACCAGTAAGGAAAGGCTAAAGTCGGGCGGGGCCGACTATATAATACCCTACACCACTCTCGAAATATTGAATAACTCTGATATATAAATTTTGTAATTCATGTATAAATTGTTTACATAAATTTACTTTTGGGGCATTTTATACTTAAATAATACCCTGTACCACAGTGTGGTGTAGGGTATAAAAACGATTGGATCTAAAGAGCCAAATCGGATGAAACATATATATGGGAGCTATAGCTAAATCTTAACCGATTTTCTTCAAATTCGGTAGTGTTGGTTCATGGATCAAGAAACTCTACCATTCTAAATTTCAAAATGATTGGATGTAAAATACAGCTTCTACAGGACTAAAGGGCCAAATCGGACGAAACATATATATGGGAGCTATAGCTAAATCTTAACCGATTTTCTTCAAATTCGGTAGTGTTGGTTCATGGATCAAGAAACTTTACCATTCTAAATTTCAAAACGATTGGATGTAAAATACAGCTTTTATAGGACTAAATGGCCAAATCGGACGAAACATATATATGGGAGCTCTAGCTAAATCTTAATCGATTTTCTTCAAATTCAGTAGTGTTGGTTCATGGATCAAGAAACTCTACCATTCTAAATTTCAAAACGATTGGATGTAAAATACAGCTTTTAGAGGACTAAATGGCCAAATCGGACGAAACATATATATGGGAGCTCTAGCTAAATCTTAATCGATTTTCTTCAAATTCGGTAGTGTTGGTTCATGGATCAAGAAACTCTACCATTCTAATTTTCAAAACGATTGGATGTAAAATACAGCTTTTAGAGGACTAAATGGCCAAATCGGACGAAACATATATATGGGAGCTCTAGCTAAATCTTAATCGATTTTCTTCAAATTCGGCAATGTTGGTTCGTGGATCAAGAAACTCTACCATTCTAAATTTCAAAACGATCGGTTGTTAAATACGGTTTTTATAGGACTAAAGGGCCAAATCGGGCGAAACATATATATGGGAGCTATAGGTAAATCTTAACCGATTTTCTTCAAATTCGGCAATGTTGGTTCACGGATCAAGAAACTCTACCATTCTAAATTTCAAAACGATCGGATGTAAAATACAGCTGCTATAGGACTAAAGGACCAAATCGGACGAAAGATATATATGGGAGCTATATCTAAATCTGAACCGATTTTCTTCAAATTCTTCAATGTTGGTTCATGGATCAAGAAACTCTACCATTCTAAATTTCATAACGATCGGATGTAAAATACAGCTTCTATAGGACTAAAGGGCAAAATCGGACGAAATATATATATGGGAGATATAGCTAAATCTTAACCGATTTTCTTCAAATTCGGCAATGTTGGTTCATGGATCAAGAAACTCTACCATTCTAAATTTCAAAACGATCGGATGTAAAATACAGCTTCTATAGGACTAAAGGACCAAATCGGACGAAAGATATATATGGGAGCTATATCTAAATCTGAACCGATTTTCTTCAAATTCTTCAATGTTGGTTCATGGATCCAGAAACTCTACCATTCTAAATTTCAAAACGATCGGATGTAAAATACAGCTTCTATAGGACTAAAGAGCCAAATCGGACGAAAGATATATATGGGAGCTATATCTAAATCTGAACCGATTTCAACCAAATTCAATAGCGATCGTAACAGCCGCGAAATACTCTAAACTGCAAAATTTCAGAACGATCGGAGTGAAATTGCGACCTGTAGTCGACGAACAACTTTACATGGACAGACGGACGGACGGACAGACATCGTTAAATCGACTCATCTAGTGATTCTGAGTCGATCGGTATACTTTAAGGTGGGTCTAGCTGTGTTATTTTCAGGTGTTACAAACATCTGCCGTGAAACAAACTTATAATACCCTGTACCACAGTGTGGTGTAGGGTATAAAAAGCACATTGAGAATGCTACGGATAAGGCGATGAAGTGCTTCAGGGCCCTATATCCCCTTATAATCAAAAGGTCTAAACTTAACGTGGACAACAAGTTAGCTATATACAAAACTGTTGTCAGGCCAGTAATGCTTTACGGCTGCTGTGTCTGGGGAAAAGCTGTCAATTCACATACTAAGAAACTACAAGTGCTTCAAAACAGGATACTTAAAACTATATTTAATTTGCCTCTGAATTTCTTCAATTTCAATTGTAATAAATTTGTGCATAATTTATTAGAATTGTTTTTTTGTAGAAAATTGTGTTAGAATTGCATTTAGTTCTTTTTTTTTTACAAAATTTCATTAAATTTTCTATTTTCTAGAAATTTTTTGTTGATATTGATTTTTTTTTACAAAATTTAATTTTTCTAGTAAATATCGTTGAAATCACACTGTTCTAAATTTTTTGATATTAAATTTTTCTACAAAATTTCGTTAAAACTTCATTGTTTCAGAAAATTTTCGGAAAAATTTCCCTGAAATTGAATTTTTCTAAAAAATTTTGTTGAAATAGCATTTCTCTAGCAAATAACGTCGAATTTATTTCATTTTTACATATTTTTCGATAATTTTGATGAAATAGCATTTTTCTGTAAAATATGGTTGAAATAGCATTTCCCTAAAAAAAGTAAAACGACTTTTGTAGACAATTTTATTAAAACCGCGCTGTTCTAGAAGATATATTCGAAAATACATTTTCTACAAAATTTCTTTAAAAATACCTTTCTGCTAGAAAATTTTGTTAAATTGATTTTTTTAGAACATTTTTTGAAATCGCCTTATCCTCAAAAATTTCATTGATATTACATTTTCTAGAATATTTAATTCAAATTCATTTTCTTTTTTTTACAAAATGCCTTGAAAAATTCTTCGAAATTGCACTGTTTTATAAATTATTTTAAAATTGCATTAAGTTAATTTTTCTGCAATTTTTTTTTGAAATGTAATTTTTCTCCAAATTTTGTTGTAACTGTAATTTCTAGAAAAATCGTTTGAAATTTAAATTCAGTGAAATCGATTTTTCCTTAAAAATTGCATTATAATTGCATTTTTACAGCAAATTCTGTTGAAGTAGCAGTTACATAGAAAATTTCGTTGAAATTTAATTTGAAAATCGCATTTTCATTATTGCATATAGCAAATTCTGTTAATTAGCAGTTATCTAGAAATTTCGTTGAAATTTAATCTTCGTTATAATTAACGATTTTTTTTCTTCAAAATGTCCTTACCATTACATTTTTCTGGCAAATATGGTTAAAATTGCAATGATCTAGAAAATTTGGTTAAAATTAATTTTTTTTTTTGCTTAAATCGAAAATTTCTCTAGAAATTTCGCTGAAATTAATTTTTTTCTTAAAAATTTCATCATAGTTACATTTTTCTAGCAAATTTTGTAAAAATCGCTATGATTTAGAACATTTCGTTGAAATTTAATTTTTCTGTTGGTATTATTTGTTGTAGATCTGTAGAATTTTATTTGATTTTCGGATAATTTAATTTTTCTACAAGGGAACATAGGGTTCTATAATATATCTTGACATATTAATTTAATTAATGTTCAATTTCTCTAGTTCTAGCAACATTGTTCGGTGCCTGGCATTTTTCGGCCGTCCACGTCTTCGGCTGCCCAGCATGTTCCTTTCAAGTGAATTTCTTGAAATGCTTTCGGCAGATTTGAGAAGGGTAGTATGGCCTATTCATATTTATTTTCTTTTTGTAATTTGAATCTTTACAGGTATTTCATTTGACCTGGCCCATAGTTCGCCATTGGTTATGGTGTTTGGCCAAATTATACGCCATATAATGCGCAGAAATTTATTTATTTGTGTCTGGATATTCTTTATTATCGCATTTGATGTGAGCCATAAAATCGCTGCCATAAAATAGCGTCGTTTTTGCGCATGCGTTAAATATGCGAAGTTTCGTATGCACTGAAATTTGTGCAAATCTTATTTAGTCTACCAAAAGCCGATCTTGCTTTCCCCAATCTGCATCGCACATCTTCTTCAACGCCTCCTGAAGCTGATATTACGCATCCTAGGTAACAGAAGTGATCTACGAACTCGATGTTGTGGTTATCTACCTTTAAGTTGGTGTTATTGATGAGGCTTTTGTTTTTTGGAAATTGACCTCCAAACCGGTTATTGTTGAAGTTTTTGTTTGACAAACGACCAATAATTTGGTATAATCTGCGTATATTATTTGCTCCGGCAGCATCCTCTGCCATTGACTCGATGTATTTCCGCTTGTCGTTTCGGGCAGATCGTTTCACCCCTTTTGCAATGATTCTGTACGGCGTTTTTACGTTCGTGTCGTTGAACGTCTGCTGTTTTAAGTTGTTCCTTTGTTTTATTAGGTCCCACGTAATGTCGGATACCCACAGTCGGAGTCGGTGTCGGAGTCTGGAGTCGAAAAATTATGGTCGACTCCGACTCCGATATGGATTGTGCAAAATGTACCATTTATGTGATAGAATTTTTGCACTCAAAAATTTTTGGGAAAACAATTATGGTACAAAAGAAGGATAACTGTAAAGACAGTTTTAGGAAAGTTCTGTGATCAATTTAGCAAAATGAATATGCTGCTAAGAAAATAAGAATTTTGCAACAAACACCCCTAAGCGAGGAATGGCCAAAGACTGGCCAAGCCAACTATACGATATCGTAGACCGATTTGTTAGAGCAGATTAAGCACAGATAGAGTAAATATAAAAATATGAAATATAAATAATACTTTTAAACTGCATCTAAACTGAATTTGTTTAAATTCTACAATATGCGTTCTTGCATAAATAAACTCTACCTTTTTAAATTTCAAAATGATTGAATGTGGAATACAGCTCCCATAGCGCTGCAATGTCAAATCTAAAGAAACGTTTATATCTGGGGGCTATATCGATATAAACCGATTTTGACCAATTGCAATAGGTTTCCTCCTCCTCCCTGTTGTGAAAAAGTTTGAATTGCCAAATTTCAGCAGGATCGGAGTTCAATTTTGACCTGTACTCAACGAACAACTTCAGATGGACAGACATACGGACTGCTAGTGATTCTGAGTCGAACATAATATTTTAAGGTGTGTCTATCTTTATTATTTTTACAAATCTGCCAAAAAATGTATCATTATTTCATTTTGAAAGAATTGTCATTCTAGTTGCAAGTCAAGCGTCGACAAATAAATAATAACATTTTATTTAATTACTGGTATTTAATACCTACTGTTTTGTAGTTTTTTAACAAAGCTATATCTTATTTTCAATAAAATAAATTGACGTCTCAATAGAAATATAATCTCAGAAATTTATGTTATTTAACTGCCGGAGTCGGAGCTGGAGTCGGAGTCGAAGTCGAGCCATTTTAAAAACCGACTCCGGGAGTCGGATTCGAGTAGTTTTGGCTCGACTCCGCAGCCCTGGCATAATTAAATTTTTCTTAAAAATTTCGATGAAATTGCATTTTTCTGTAAAATATGGTTGAAATTGCATTTCCTTAAAAAATTATCTTCATACGAATTTTTTTTGACAAAATTTTATCATTATTACATTTTTCTGGAAAATTTCGTAGAAATGCACTGTTCTAAATAATTTTATTAAAATTGCACTGTTCCTCCAAAGTAAATTTTTTTGCGATCGCTGTCTTCTATAAAATTTTTTTGAATTGATTTTTTTAAAGAGTTTTTGAAATCGCATTTTTTTCTAAAATAGTTCATGGAAACTGCACTTTGCAGAATATACTGTTCAACATGATTTTTTTTTTTAATTTTTGTTTACATTTTTTATTACTAAATTTCCCTTGAATTCTATTTGTCGTGAAAAATTCTTCGAAATTGCACTGTTTACAACATGTTTTCATCTACAAAATATGTTTAAAATTCTGAAATTTTACAAAAATTGTGAAAAATTCTTCGATATTGCACTGTTCTACAACATGTTTTCATCTGAAAAATATGTTTGAAATTCCATTTTTCTTGCTTTTTTACTGCAAAATGTTGTTCAATTTAATTTTACTCCTAATTTGTTTTTATTTGGGACTATTATTTCCGAAGCAACCAAAAAATTTGCATTTAAGTATTCAGAAAATACCTAAATTGTTTTATATCGTTCAGTAATTCAAAGTATTTTTTAGAAATTTTAATGTTCGTAAAAATAAGAAATAATAATTGAAATCCTATAATCTGGGATCAAAATAAATGTTATGGTGGATTGACAACTAATGATGGCTTGGAATACTCAGAAAATTGAAATGATTGATTTGAAACAGAAATCAATGCTGCATATGTTACCATAAATGAGAGGTACAATTGGTAACCAAGAAAAAAAAAATGAAATTCGAAAAAGTGAGCAAAAGATTTGAAAACCTTTTTTAAATAAAATATATTTGGAGAAATTCCTAAACAATAATTTTATTTGTACTTAAAGACATACTTTATTTGAGGAATTTAGTTTGCAAATATATTTTGTTGTAATATATTAATATATGCGTTCCAAATATATTTTATTGATTTTCAAATAAAATGTATTTGCTCAGAAATATATAATATTTAATAATTTGTGTTCCAAATATTTTTTCTTTCGATTCAAGCATATCAAAAAAGGCGATTTTGCCCCGTGTAGAAAAATCGTTGAAATTGCATTTCACTAAAAAATTTCAAAAAAAAATATTTTTCTATAAAATTTTCTAGCATTCCATTTTTTGAAAAAAAAATCATTTCGCTAGAAAATTTCATTAAAATTGTATTTTTATGCAAAATTTAAATGTTTTTAAGGCACTAGATTCCGATTTTCCAAATCAGTTTGTTTTACATATTTTTTCTCTTAGTCTATACGTACAATTATAGACTAAGAAAAACAAAATTCCCATCGGTTAACCAGATATAGCCGTTGGAAAAATTAAATTTCTTAGAAAAAATGCTGAAAAACATGTTTCAACAAAAAAATTTACAATCCCATAAAATATGCATTGGAGATAAACCACAAAAACCGAAATGGCGTTTTGTTATTTTCGATAAGTATATACTTTTAGAAATTGAAGTCAAAACGGAGTCAACTTTTTATATGTTGCACTGTGTAATACATATATTAATACACGGGGCAAAATCGCCTTTTTTGATATGTTTGAATCGAAAGAAAATTTATTTGGAACGAAAATTTGTAAATACTATATATTTCTGAGCAAATAAATTTTATTTGAAAATCAATAAAATATATATGAAATACATATATAAATATATTACAACAAAATATATTTGTAAACTAAATTTCTCAAATAAAATATTGTTGAAATTCAAATAAAATTATTGTTTAGGAATTTCTTTAAATATATTTTATTTAAAAAAGATTTTCAAAACTTTTGCTGACTTTTCCTAATTTCAGTTTTACATTTTTCCTTGTTTTCGAATTGTACCTACCAGTTGCGATACCATATGCAGCATTAACTTCTGTTTTAAATGAATCATTTCAAATTTCTGAGTATTCCAAGCCATCATTTGTAAATCCTCCAAGTAATTTAATTTGATCCAATCTTATACGATTTAATTATTATCATATATTATTTTACGAACAATAAAAATTTCTAGAAAATCATCTTTGAATTACTAAAATATTTAACACAATTTAGGTATTTTCTGAATACATATATTTCGGAAATAATAGTGCCAAATAAAAAACATATTGGGATGTAAACAAAGATTTGTTTAGAACAACATCATCCTAAATGTATAATGTTTGTATGTACCAAATATTGAATGTTTAGAGTGTACCCTAAACATATATAAGTTTCAAGCCGATTATGTTTGGGACAATATACTACAGAAGCGATTTTTTTTCAGCGTGTACTTGTACGTTATTAAATGTAATGATATCTTTATAACGTCAACTGTAATTCCAATAAAAATCGATTGAAATTAAAAAAACCTCAATTGAAATTAGAGTTTTTTAAATTTAAAAATTTTTTTTTGGGACTCAAAATATTTCTACACGCTGAAAAAAATCGCCTCTGTAGTATATTGTCCCAAACATAGTCTGCTTGAAACATATATATTTTTAGGGTGCACTCCAAATATATACTATTTGACACATACAAATATTATATGTTTGGGAGGATGTTGTTCTAAACAAAACTATGTTTACATCCTAATATTTTTTATTTGGATATGTTATTTCCCAAACAAACTTCTATTTGCGTGAATATATATCTATTCTTAAATTGTTGTAAGTTTTAACCAATTGAAAGGTAATTTTTAGAAATTTTTAATGTTTGTAAATTTTCTTTATAATTAAAAATAATGACTTGGAATAGTTAGAAAATAAAAATAAGTGGTTTCAAATAGAATTTAATGCTAAGTATGCCATTTTTAATAGGAATGCATAATTCGAAAACAAGGAAATAATTAAATAAATAATTAAAACTAAAATTCGAAAAATTCAGCAAAGTTTTTAAACAAAAAATTTAATAAAATATATTTGGAAACATTCATAAACAATAATTTTATTTCTATTTAAACACATATTTTTTTTGAGATAATTAGTTCGCAAATATATTTTATTCTAATATATTAACATATGCCTTCTAAATACATTTTACTGATTTTCAATTAAAATTTATTTGGTCGAAAATATATAATATTTAAAAATTTGTGTTCCAAGTATATTTTCTTTCGATTCAAACATATCAAAAACGGCGATTTTGCCCCGTGTATAGGAATTTTAATTCATATTAGATACGTTATTAATTTCAGATGGAATAATTTGAATTTTTATTTATGTATTTTGAATCCCAATTTATATCTCTTGAAATTCAATTGGATTTTTATAATTTCAATTCACATGTTTTTAATTTTAAATTGATATTTTTGAGTTTCAATAGACTATTTTTGAAATATAATTGAATTTATGGGTAATTTTCGACAAGAATGTCTGGAACTATTGCACCGGCTCAAATCGTGATTTTTGATATGTTTGAATTGACACGAAATATATATGGAAACAAACATTTTGAATATTATATATTTATGGACGAATCCATGTTATTAGAAAATCAATAAAATTTACTGAAGCGTATATGTTAATATATAGTATGTAGAACATAATATGTTTGCGAACTATTTTTATACCCTACACCACACTGTGGGACAGGGTATTATGACTTTGTGCATTTGTTTGTAACACCCAAAAGGAGAAGAGATAGACCCATTGTTTATTATACCGATCGACTTGTAATCACTTTCTGAGTCGATTTAGCTATGTCCGTCTGTCTGTCTGTCCGTCTGTCTGTAGACGTATTCTTACAGGTCGCAATTATGGTCCGATCTCAACGAAACTTTGCACATATCTTTTTTTAGGCCCAAGGACGATCCCTATTGGTCAAAATCGGTTCCGATTTACATATAGCTCCCATATATATGTACCTCCGATGTGGCTTATATGCACTGTATAAGCAACATTTTGTAACCGATTTGTACAAAAATTGACAGAGAGTAGTCTCGTGATACTCTTAGATACAATACAAAATTTGGGGGAAATCGGTTCAGATTTATATATAGCCCCCATATATATGTTGCACCCGATTTGACATGTAAGCGCTGTAGAAACTAATAGTATTTTATATCCAATCAGTACGAAATTCGGCAGAAAGAGGTTTCTTATTACATGAAGGAATACTGCCAAATTTGGAGAAAATCGGTTCAGATTTAGATATAGCCCCCATATATATGTTAGCACCGATTTGACATTCAAGTGCTGTAGAGACTGTATTTTATATCCGATCAGTACGAAATTCGACAGAAAGAGGTTTCTATTTTACATGAATGAGTATTCAGGGAAAATCGATTCAGATTTATATATAAGCTCTATATATATATGTTCCTCCTGATTTGGTTACAACGCGCTATAGAAGTTGTACTTTACTTCCGACCATTACAAAATTCTCCAGAAAGATGTTTCTCAATTTAGGAACGAATATTGCTTAATTTATGGATTATCGGTTCAGAATTAGATATATCCGCATATATATTTTCTTACCCATTTACCAATTATTCCAAATTATTATCGCAATAACCCTTATCGCATTGTTAGGGAGGTGTAGGGTATTATATAGTCGGCCCCGCCCGACTTTCTGCCTTTCCTTACTGGTTCTAACAAAAAATATGTTTTTACTCGTAAATACGAATAAAATTATTGTTAAGAAAATGTTTGAAATTTAATTTTTAGAGATTAATGTTAGTAAAATGTCTAAATAATTTAAATCATGCATAAAAATAATAAATGATTACTTGGAATAGTTGGAAATTTAAAATAAGTGCTTTAAAATAGCCTTTTTTAACTGGAATGTAAAATTCGAAAAAAGGAAAAATTTATGCAAACTTTTGAAAAATGTTTAAATTAAATAAATATTTTAAGATAATCCTAAACGATAATATTAGTTGTGTTTAACCATATATTTTATTTGAGAAAATTCATTCGTAAATATAGTTTGTTCTAACAAATGAACATATGCGCTCCAGATAAATTTTATTGATTTTCAAATAAAATTTATTTTTTCACAAATATATAACATTTAAAAATTTGTGTTCCAAATATATTTTCTTTTAATTCAAACATACAAATCGTAACTGATTTTCTTCTAACTTTGCAGTGTACGTTTACGCTAGCAATAAAATCCTTTCTATTAGATTTCCAAATGATCAAATGAACATGTAAGAAAATTGCAGTCGGGTAAATCGACTATGGTTCTTCGGGAGAGAGAGATACCAGAACGTTAAAAAAAATATGCATTCTGTGTCAGTCTATAGTCATTGGAAATCTTGTCTTAAATAAAAGATTACTTACTTATACATTGATAACCCTGTTTGCCAAAACCCCATAGGAACAAATTACAAAAGGCACAAAATGTAGGTTGTCGAAAAAATTTCGCAACAAAACGATGACCATTACTTTCATGTGTTCTGAAATACAAAAGGGAAAAACAAAAATAATTATTAGAAACAACATTAACTTCGATCCAAAATTTCAATGAATACTTTTGATGTTTTATGGCTCCACGACGATTCGTAATGCTACGCGGTCTTGTACGTTGATCCACATAGCCCGTTGTTCTCTCTGGATAGGAGTAATGCGGCGAATACGAGTCTTCCTTGGAAAGCTGGCGGGGTAATTCATAACTCGAGTAGCGACTATGTTGCGGATTCTGATGGTGCAGCAGAGATGTACTGCTGTTGTAGAGATCACTGTAGTAACCACTGCTGCGATGATCGGCAGTGCTGGAAGTTCCATCTCTGCTATCCCTGTCCCTTTCTCGATCCCGGTCTCTATCCCGATCTCTGTCTCTGTCACGTTCTCGCAAACGTACACCAATACCGCCACTGGAGGTACTGTTACTGCTGCCAATGCCCAAGAGTGCCGCAGCGGAACTACTTCCACTACCTCCCGGGAAGTTTGATGGCTTGTAGCGATTCTAAAAATAATACAAACAGAAAACAAAATATAGTGCGATCATTGCGTACCACCACCATTTGTTTTTGTTCTATACAAACAAACAATTACAAAATGGAATAAACGAAATTATAGAAAATGCAGCAGAGAGAATAACTATAATGATGGGTGAAGGCTTATTTTAATGTATATTTCGATAGCTCCATTCTGAACTATGCTAAGTGCAAAACGGTAGTTTTTCAGGAGAAGCGATCAAGTATGTCTTTCCATGATGAAATGCCAAACAATACTTAACAAAAATAACATTACAGCATGACACGACTCACACGTGATCTGTCAAAAAAGGCTATTGAAAAAAGTATCTCTACTTGAGTCACCCTTTATAATACTGAATGATACTTTGCGCAGTCCACTAATAATAGTAACATGTAAAGAAGATTTAAGTTCGGCCATGACGAACCTTATATACCCTCCACCATGGATCGCATGTTAATGGTTTCGGGTGCAAATAAACTCAATATATCAAATTTAAGCCCAATGCGTTAAAATTATATGTTTTTGTGGCGTTACGAAGTCAAATTTGGAGGGACCCTTGTACGGGGGCTATATCAAAACATGGACCTATGACTACCGTTGTTTGTTGTTTGTTCCCAGGAAAATAAATATAATAGAAAAGATCTAATGAGGAGGTGTTTGTAGAGTGGTGTATGATGGTCAGTTAAGCGACCCATTCTCCTCGCTTAGCAGGGTATATTATTAAAAATATTTAATATATTTGTGAAATCGGTGTTACTTTATGGAAGCCAGACCTGGTACATAACAAAAGCAACTACGCAGAAACTACAGCGATTCGTAAACAGGTGTCTTCGAAACATATTAAAAATCTGGTGGCCAAGAACAATTAGCAACGAACGGCTGTGGGAAATAACTCGGCACCCCTTGCATGGACATTACTTAAATTTTTCAAGAACAAAATAATATTTTTGGAAAAAACCATATATGTACATTTCATATATAAAAAATATCTCGGCAAAACTACATCACTCTATTTTTGAAATTTAGTGGTCGAAAAATAGGGTTAGTGACACAAAAATCTCACTGTGCAACTTCTGCTGGGATCAGCTTGTATTCTATAGTTTACTCGACTAACGGGCGTTTTCAGGTACCTCCGTTAGTTATTTTTATCGAAAAAGTTAGCTAACAGACAGTTATTCTAACGAACATTGTAAACGGCCCGTTAAAAAATTCGGTTTCAGGAAGGTTCCGTTAGTTAACATGAAGTTTATTGCTATTGTGAATGACTTCTAAAATAATTTGTCATTTTTATGTTTTGTTTTTCAATTTCAGAAAATCATGCACGTTATTTTTGTTGGAAAAAAATAAGAAATTTAAGAAAAACGTACAAACTGGTAGAATGGACATTTCATTAAATCTCGAGTTATTGATGTATGATTTGAATCCTTTGTGTCAGTGGTACCCGGAGGGACAGTGCAATTTCCAACATTTTTCGGGAGATGCATTTTTAAATGGAGGGTCGGTATAATATATCATATGCTACGGGCCATAATTATAGCGGATCGAAGGAATTAACTAAGACCATAAGTATGTTCGGCGGAAATACGTTTTAGAACATTCTCATTAGAACAAGTCATTTGATCAATGTCCGTATGCACACGACAACTCTCGAAAGGAGTAACCGAATGACTTCAAAATTGGTTTATGGTAAAACTGTTTTCTATATCAGGCTAAGCTTAAAGCTGGAACATATTGGTTCACTTCTTCTAGTACCTCCCCCATAAATGTTACAATTTAGGGAAATATTGATTCACTAACATCCTTTATACTATTCGCATCTTCTGTAATTCCACCTATAGTTATAGTTTATCTGCAGCTATCTCGCTGCTAAAATTTCCCCGCTCCTATTGGTATCTGCCTCGTAAACGGACCCTTTATACTATAAAGTTCCTAAAATGATGTGCAATGTGATGCCTTCACAGTCCAGTGGAAAATGTGCGTTATTTGGTATCTCCCACACAATATGGTGAAATCATACCAAAATTTAATAGCTCATAACTTTAATACGGTATAGTGCAATGGCTTTAAAGAATCT
The DNA here is from genome assembly GCA_963930755.1 of Eudasyphora cyanicolor. Classification (NCBI taxonomy): domain Eukaryota; kingdom Metazoa; phylum Arthropoda; class Insecta; order Diptera; family Muscidae; genus Eudasyphora; species Eudasyphora cyanicolor. The sequence goes on along the minus strand of OZ005736.1, from coordinate 166,100,487 downwards.
ACTATTCAGGGCAAAATAGGCATATTTATCAAGGCCCTTCTGGAACTCCCCCAGAAAAATTCAGAATCATTCGAACACAATTTATTAGATTACTTCTCTATCGATTATGTTTAATACAGAATGAGAACAATTTGTCCACTGTTCCGCAATCTCCGACACAACGTGAGGGCGACCTTCAGACGGATAACTCGACTGAGAACGTTGTGTTTAAATGCATTGAATGTTTTGCGGAATTCATATTTGGGGAATGCATGAGTATGAATTTGGATTGCGATTGGTACACTTTTAACGCGACATGCTGTTGACGAACTAAATCCGCACTAATCTGCAAAATAATTAAGAAACTTCGAGTAGCATCAAATGTAGCACCATATCAGAGCTGAAAGATCAATTCTCTATCTCTTCGAACAAGATTTATTAAAATTTTTGATAGCCTTATGTTATCAAATATATTTTTTTGACAACTCGTATTTTACCCCCGGTTAAATCAGATAACTGGTGAAAATATTCCAGTTAAATTTAACGACTTATTTTCAGTTAAAACTGTCAAATAAATTTTAACGGAGCTCCGTGAAACCTATTTTTTCTTAACGGGTCTTTTAACTATAAGTTAAAATTTAACGGAGCTACCTGAAAACGGCCGTAAAACTTTTTTACTTTTACAGAGTTTTGTTAAAAGAGTGGTTTACGTCGCTGCTAGTTAAATTATCTGCACATTCATAACTGTTACTAGGTTTTATTAATTTGTCAATCTTCAATGATTATTGTAATTTGGTTTTCTGTATACTCATCTTAAGGAATGACTTTAATTTAAGCCATATTAGCTGTTTATTTTATAACTACCTACAAGAAATACACCCACTACTCATTTGGATAATATTGAGCTATCTTCAGAGAGAGGGAGAGTACATAGATCAAAGACAGTCAAAGAGAAAGACGGGACATTTCTTTCATCTGCTGTTATGAAGTGTGTCTAACAGTGGAGATAACATAATGCTTCGTTCAACAGAGGAAAATGAAATGACAAAAAAGGCAACTAAATTCATAAATAAATAAAAGACAATCTATCTATATATATATTAAATTGTTGCGTGACTGACTGATCATCGCCCAGGCAAAACGGCTGAAGCTGGAATCATGAAATTTTGTGGGAGGGCAGCCCTTGGGATGTTGACGAGCAATAAGACTGGATTTTTCGAAATTCGTACTATTACCCGCATAATTGAGCAAAAAGGGATAAATATGGTACCATCGCCAAATCTAAACGGAATGAGCTAGAATCGTGAGGGTATGAGGGTAGCCCTAGGGAGGTAGACTCAGAAATTGGCAGGATTTTTCGAAATTCGAACATTTACGCACACAGTGGGGTAAAAGGTGATAAATGTGGTAAATCAGCCAAATCTAAATGGCAAGAGCTAGAATCGTTAAATTTTGTGTGAGGGTAGCCCTTATGAGGTAGACTCTGAAATTGACAGGATTCGAACATTTACGTACACAGTGGGGTAAAAGGTGATAATTGTGGTACATCAGCCAAATCTAAATGGCAAGAGCTAGAATAGTTAAATTTTGTGTGAGGGTAGCCCTTATGAGGTAGACTCTGAAATTGACAGGATTCGAACATTTACGTACACAGTGGGGTAAAATGGGAAAAATGTGGTACAACAGCCAAATCCAAATGGCAAGACCTAGAATCGTGAAATTTGGTGCGAGAGTAGCTCTTGGGACGTAAACAAGAACAAGGAGTGATTTTTTAAAAATTTAGAGGCACAGTGGGACATGTACCATATTTATGGTACCACCGCCAAATTTAAAGCCTAAAATTAGAATGGTGAAAATTGAAGCGAGGGATGTCTTTATGACAACTGATCGGGGTATTCAGTTTTTTTTGGTATTCGTAGTTTTCGGGGCACAGTGGGGGCAAAGTGTAAAATACAGTGGCTTCAAAATATCAAACATTGATCAATGGTTCCAGGGTAACTTTTGGAACATAAACTGAAATTGGATGTTATTTTTAGTATTTCTAACTTGAAGAGGCACAGTGGGACAAGATGGGTTAATTATGGAGCATGGGGAAAAAAGGGAACAATCTGCCAAAATTGGAACTTAAACATGAGATATGAAGAGTTTATATGGTTTTAGGAGCACTGTGGTGCAAAATGGTTAAATAGTGGAGTGGAGAAAATATGATTAAATATGTTACAGTCGGGGAAAAATTTTTATGTATGCTAGCGTGGAGACAAATTTTAAATTAGGTACAGTGAGACAACAATTTGTTAAATATGGTACTGTGGGGTAAAAATTTTGTACAGTGAGTTAAGAGTTGAGTGGGGCACAGTTGTGCAAAATGGGGTAACTGTGGTACAGTGGGGTAAAAATTTTCATATGTATATGGTAGAGTGGGAAAAAATGGGTTAAAAATGGTACAGTGGGGCAAAAAGCGTTAAGTATGGAACAGTGGGGCAAAAATGTATTTCCTATGATACAGTGGGGCGTTAACTATGCAGTACAGTGGGGCATAACTGTGTTAAATATTGTACAGTGAAGCAAATCGAGATAAATATGGTACAGTGGGGAAAAAATTGTTAAACATGGTACAATGAGACAAAGGGTTTAATGTGACACAGGGGGTCAAAAAGGGTTAACTATGGTACAGTGGGGCATAATTAGTTGAATATGGTAACGTGGGACAAAACGGGTTAAATGTGGTACAGTGGGTCAAAAAACGTTAACTATTGAACAGTGGGAAAAATGTGTTAGCTATGGGCACAAATAGTAAAATATGGTAACGTGGAACAAAATGGGTACAGTGGGGCAAACAGCCATAGTAAACGCTTATTGGGCAAGTACAAAAGGTGTTAAATTTGATTCAGTGGACCCAAAGTGGTTAAATATGGTACAGTGGGTCAAAAAGCGTACATTTAGTACAGTGGGTAAAAATATGGATGCAGGGGGAGAGGGTAAGTTAAATATGAAATAATAATGTTTTTTCGAGATTTCAGCGTTTAGTAGTACTGTGGTGCAAAAAGTTTAAAATTATGATGCAGTTGGGGAAAAAATGTGTTCAATATGGTTTAGTGGAGCAAAAAGGGTTAAATATGGTACGGTGTAGTCCCTGAGTGGAAAGGTAGCTCTTACAGCATAAACCAAAGCTATGAAATTGTGATTTCCAAATAGATTCTTCTACTTAAAACGTGGGGAAAGCCAGGTTAAAAAAATGGCACAGATAGGTGACAAAAATGTTGCAATACGGTCTATCATTTTAAAATATTGTACAAACGTGCAAAATTGGTTTATTATGACACACAAAGGCTTAAATGCTGTACAATGGAGCGATTCCCCTTCGTAGGGGAAAGTTGCTAACGTATGAACCAAAAAAATAGTTTTTCAACGTTCAGAGTGGGAAAAGGCATAAATATTGTACCATGATGTCAGGGTAACTCTTGGAACACATATGAAACGAGGGTACGTATTTGATATATAAAAGTAATCAAATCTGCTTCATTTTGCACCATATGTAATAAACATGTCATTTTGAAAGAACGAGGTATAACTATTTTACAGTACCCTAAACAGAAAATAAATAAAAGATGGGGGCTGCGAAGCGCACCGGGTTAAATCTATCATTTATATGTACATGAAGCAATTTTTGATGTTTAGCATTGTCTTTTATTTATTTATGCATTTACATAGTTGCCTTTTCTTGTCAATTCATTTTCCTGTTAAGCGAAGCATTATGTTATCTCCACTGTTAGACACACTTCATAACCGCAGATGTGAGCAATTTCACGTCTTTCTCTTTGACTGTCTTTGACATACATAGATGAATATCCGAGTGAATGAGTCTATGGAATGTAATGAGAATGATGATGATGATGCTATTGATGATTCGGTTCACTTTCATCGTTTTCATTCGTTTAATAACGTTCACTTACATCGTAAGCGTACTGTTGTTGCTGCTGTTGTTGTTGGCTGCGTGACGTGCGCGGACGTTGACTGTTAGAGTTGCCACCGTTTGATTTTTGTTTGCGCACTTGGGCGCGTGTAAACATCATCTCGCAGCCGTTTTTGTTGTCGTTTTGTTAATCAGTGTTCGTTCATTCAGTTCTTCTCTATGTGCTGCAGTCAACGAAGACGTTAGTGTTGCTGTCGCTGTGTTTACTGCTCCCAAAATCAATGGGATGTATTGTACTCTTCTGCTGTATACATATATATTTTTTTGAAATTTTGTTTTTCATTTGAATTTAGTGTTTGTTGCTTGGTTAATGCTATTCTTATCACCTTTTGCTCTTTGGCAATGATACGTTTTTGTTTTTTATTTTCGGCTTATGCCTTTGTTTGTAGTAGTATATTTGTTTTATTTTGTTCATTTATGCTTGTTTGGCACATACGCCCCCCACCCATTTATGTGTGAGTATGTGTGTGTGTGCTTGTTTGTTTTGTTTATTTTGTTTTTCTTTCCGTTGTGTTTTTTGTATTTATTTTGTTGAAATTTATGATTTTTCCTTTTGATTTGTTGCGATTTCTCATCTAATAACAACAAAATATTGTTTTATTGTGTCCGGTTTATTTTGTCAGCTGTTTGGTTTGGCTATCATCTCCGCCGCCGAAATTCTGACATTCATCCCTTGGTATTTGGTTGATTTCTGCCTCTTTCGTGTGGTTTGAGGGATCTGTAATGAGTGACAGATACAAAGAACTTTTAAGTGATTTTTGATTTTTTCTTTTATAATTTTAGAAATTGATTATTATTGTCAGATATGAATGTACAGTATGTTAACAAAGTGTTTTTACATCGCTTAAAATGTATTTCTGATAAAGTTTTTGGGAAAAACTAAATTTGGTATTATTTATAAAATAATTTTATTTTTGCTATTTGTAACTATTTTCTTAATTATTTTCTATCAATAAGATATCCAAAAACAACAACAAGAATGTATTTCCTCACAAAACTTAGTGTCAACAAAGTCTTTTTACACTTTTTTGTCGGCCCATATTCCGATTTGGAGTACATTTATGCAAAATGTTTAATACTATTCAGTCGTGCAAAATTAAAAAATGTAAATAAAATAAATAAAAAAATTAGTTGTTTATTCTGAAAATCGACTTCCTGAAAACACTTCCTTGACAGACTTTTTGTACATATGTATATACATATATACGAGGGCTGTTTGAGACTAATGACCTTTTGTATTTTTTGGTACTCAGGGGGAGTACAAAACCAGTAAGGCCGACTATATAATACCCTACACCTCCCTAACAATGCGATGAAAGTCATTGCGATAATAATTTGGCATAATTAGTAAGTAGACAGGAACATATTATCTAATTCTGAGCCGATAATCGCTAAATTAAGCAATATCACTATGCAAAAAATGAACACTTTTCGAAAAATACACGAACCTAATTGTATAGCTTCGATTCTAATACCAAATGGTAGTATAACCCTATACTCAGTTTGGCGAGATTGGTGACCAATTTCTTTTTATGGGCCTCGAAAGATTCGGAAAATCAGTGGACCCCTTGAAAAAAGGTGTCATCGGTTTTTGAGCAACAGCTACTTCAGACTTGGTGATAGTGCTTAACTATATTTGGCAATAATGTAGCTAAGAACACGTTGAACAAAGTCTGTCAACATTTCAAGCCAAAATATAGTAAAATTTTATGGCGAACATTTTTGTAGAACATTTCATACCCGCCCTCCCCCTTTTAAGGGGTATTTTTTACGATTTGTTAAAATGGGGCCAAAAATTACAGTTATGTGGGGGAGCTAGAGGGTTAAAATGTTCCACAAAAATATTGAACATAATATTTTCTATAAAATTGCGGAACATACCCCATACCATTCAAATATATTTTTGTTATATAACAGTGAAATAAGTTGTTCAGATTTACCGTGGCTACAATATTGCCAAATATTGTTAGTAAAAAATCAGCGATCCCTTAAAGTTATGCCAAAAAAAAATAAATTTAATCCTATGTTTTTCGAAAAAAAGAGCATGAAAACAAAATTTTTTGGCATGAAATGTTAACAGACTTTGTTCAACGTGTTCTTAGCTACATTATTGCCAAATATAGTTAAGCGCTATCACCAAGTCTGAAGTAGCTGTTGCTCAAAAACCGATGACACCTTTTTTCAAGGGGTCCACTGATTTTCCGAATCTTTCGAGGCCCATAAAAAGAAATTGGTCACCAATCTCGCCAAACTGAGTATAGGGTTATACTACCATTTGGCAGTAGAATCGAACCTATACCGTCAGATCCGTGTATTTTTTTCACTGTTGCACAGTGTATTCGTCCCTAAATTGAGAAACATCTTTCCGGAAAATTATAATGATCGGAAGTCAAGTACAACTTCTATAGCGCGTCGAGACCAAATCAGGAGGAACATATATATGGAGGTTATATATAAATCTGGACGGATTTTCCCTGAATACTCATTCATGTAAAAAGACCTCTTTCTGTAGAATTTCGTACTGATCGGATATAAAATACAGGCTCTACAGCGCTTACATGTCAAATCGGTGGTAACATATATATGGGGGCTATATCTAAATCTGAACCGATATTCTCCGAATTTGGCAGTATTCCTTCGAGTAATAAGAAACCTCTTTCTGCCGAATTTCGCACTGATCGGATATAAAATAACATTTTTACAGCGCTTACATGTCAAATCGGGGGTAACATATATATGGGGGATATATCTAAATCTGAACCGATTTCTTCCAAATTTAAAAGTCTTTATTCATATAATAGGAAACCTCTTTTAGCAAAACTTCATACTGATCGGATATAAAATACAGTTTTTACAGCACTTACATGTCAAATCGGGGGTAACATATATATGGGGGCTATATCTAAATCTGAACCGATTTTCTCCGAATTTGGCAGTATTCCTTCATGTAATAAGAAAACTCTACATGTCAAATCGGGGGTTACATATATATGGGGGCTATATCCAAATCTGAATTTGGCAGTATTCCTTCATGTAATAAGAAACCTCTTTCTGCCGAATTTCACACTGATCGGTTATAAAATAAATTTTTTAAGGCGCTTACATGTGAAATCGGGGGTAACGTATATATGGGGGCTATATCTAAATCTGAACCGATTTCTTTCAAATTTAACAGTGTTCATTCATATAATAAGAGACCTCTTTCTGCTGAATTTCATACTGATCGGATATAAAATAAAGTTTTTACAGCGCTTACATGTCAAATCGGGGCTAACATATATATGGGGGCTATAACCAAATCTGAACCAATTTTTATTTAAAAGAAAATATATGTGTAAAGTTTCGTCAAGATCGGGCCATAATTGCGACCTGTACTTTGATTACAATAATACATCTACAGACGGACAGACAGACGGACATAGCTAAATCGACTCAGAAAGTGATTACAAGTCGATCGGTATAATAAACAATGGATCTATCTCTTCTCCTTTTGGGTGTTACAAACAAATGCACAAAGTCAAAATACCCTGTACCACAGTGTGGTGTAGGGTATAAATACAAAAATTGAGAAATATTTGGATATTTCAGTATATAATTAGATTTAATTTTGTTAACTCCATTTAAAAAATCTGTATGTCACATGTAATTTTAACATATTACTTCACGCTGAAAAAAAATCGCTTCTGTAGTATATTGTTCCAAACATATTCTGCTGGAAACATACATATGTTTAGGGTACAGTCCAAATATATAATATTTGACACTCACACATACTATATGTTTGGGAGGAGGCGACCTGTCATAACGCCCAACGGACATAAAGCCCAAATTTTTTTTTGGGCCTTATGACCTCTCTAAGGGTGGTCATAAAACCCAATTTTGTTTTGGGCCTTATGCCCTCTCTAGGTGCGGACACAAGGCCCAAAAAAGAAGGGACATAACGCCCAATTTTCTTGGGCTTTATGACCGCGCCTGATGCTGTCATAACGCCCAAATATTATTTTGTAATTCTCCCTCTATTAGTGTGTAAAATCGAATAGTTTTGGGAAAAATTTATTAAGATTGTAAAAGAAGCAACGGTTCTATAGTTAATTCAGGTTCAGAAATGCCTTCGATGGGTGTAATTGAAACACTCATTCAGTTGGTTTTGAAACAGTGACGAGAATGGGTGATATAGTTGAATTTCAGTTTGTTGGGGGTGCTCGCAGAAACTGCGAATTAGTTTACGCCAAATGCAAAAGGAAAAACCTAAATATAGAAGCATTGGCATTATTTTCAATAGGGCATGATATATGTTGATATTAAGTCTTAAAGCCATACGTATGATGAAGATAAATAGATGCAGAAAAGCCGGGTGCAAAGAATTCTACAAGCAATCGCGCGCGCGATTACTCGTAGAATTATTTACACTCGGCTTTTCTTCAAGTTCAAGGTCCCTAGCGCGCGCGATTACTTCCATATTTAGGTTTTTCCTTTTGCTTTTTTAGGAAATTGTGGGGCAGGTGAAAGAAATTTACATTTGATTTAAATTGAACAACATCTTTAAAGAATTCCCAATAAATATTAAATTACCACATAAATTATAACTACTTATTATTACAAAAAGATAAAAAAGGACATAAAGCCCAAAAAAAAATTTGGGCCTTATGTCCGAGCATGGGTCGGTCATAAGGCCCAAAACCAAATTGGGCGTTATGACCGCACTTAGAGAGGTCATAAAGCCCAAAAACAATGTTGGGCGTTATGACCGGTCACCTTGGGAGGATGTTGTTCTAAACAAAATTATGTTTTCATCCTTTATTTTTTATATGAAAATAATATTTCCGAAGCAATGATTAATTTGTATTTAAATATTTTGGCAATGTATAGGTGCCTTAATTTCGTTTTTTTAGAAATTAAAGGTTCAATTTTTTGGAAATTTTATATGTTTGTAAAATTCTATTAAAATTTAAATCGTATAATCTTTGGTAACGAAAAATAGCACTGATGGTTTGATAATTGGACTATTGATAAATTAAAAATGTAAAACAAAAGAAAATGCTGCTTACGACATTTTTAACTATAAAGTACGAGTATAACACGAAATTTGGGAAAAAATAAAATTAAAAATTTACAAAGTCAGCAAAGTTAAAATATTTTTTTAAATGTAATGTATTTGGATGAATTCTTAAACAATATCTTTGTTTGTGTCTAAACACATATTTTATTTGTTACAGTCAGTTCGCAAATATATTTTGTTGTAATATATTAATATATGCGTTCGAAACAAATTTTTTTGATATTCAAATAAAATATATTTGTTCAAAATTATATAATATTTAAAAAATTTGGTTACAAGTATATTTTCTTTGAATTCAAACATATCAAAAATGCCGATTTTCCTCCGTGTTGTCCTCTACAATAATAATCGTACTCAATGTTGGAAATGTACATTAGGGTGGGTCAAATATTTTTTCTGAAATCGTATAGCGAAAACGTAATCTATGGAAAATTCTAAGAAATATGTATTTGCCAAGAAACCATGGGTCTGAAATGAATTCCCAATCCGCGCCAATCGACACGAAGATTATATAAATAAGTGAGAATTTTGAAAGACAAGATTCTTTTTGATATTTTGTGATAATCTGGACGAAAATTTAGAAAAAACCAAACAATTTAAACTGTTTGCAAAATGAGCTTTGACCGACTCAATTTTTCCGATTGTTTTTAGAAAATTTATATTTCCTCTTGAACTTTCAACTGAAATTTCGCACTTAGGTGGGTAAACCGACTAAGGTATACCCTCACTTTGTGAGTAATGTAATATATAACATTACACCAATAAATCTGTCAATTTGTGTGGGAGGTACCAGAAGGGGTTTTCCAAAAACACGTATTTTTCGGTAAATACATTGCATTGTGCTGAACTATAAGCGTTTATGTGCACTGGTATATTAAAGTTACGAGCTATGTAATTTTGGTATGATTTGGTCATTTTGTGTGGGAGGTACAAAAAGGGGCGGGGTGATAACACCCACTTTTTACAGGACTATAGGCACTATAACAGCATTACACTGTACAAAATTTCAAGTATTTGTATGCACTGGTATTAAAGTTACAAGCCGTTTACTTTTGGTACGAAATGGTCCATTTGTGTGGCAGGTACCAAAAGGGGCTGTACAATAATGCCCATTTTTTACCGGACTATAGGCGCTACAAAAACATTATACTGTAGAAAATTTCAAGCATTTTTATGCACTTGTGTTAAAGTTATAAGCAGTTAAATTTTGATGCAAAATGGTCCATTTGTGTGGGAGGTACCAAAAGGGGCATGCCAACTTCACCCATTTTTCTCGAGTTAATAGCGACTAACATACTAATATTATGTGCAGAATTTCAAAAGATTCGAGTAAGTAGTATAGAAGTTATTAAAGAATCAATATTTCACTAAATTTTAACCCTTTGTGTGGGAGGTACCAGAAGGAGTAGACCAATATGGCCCATCTTCGAACTCATCCGGAGATAGATCAAAATATTACCACATACCAAATTTGAAGTCAATCGGTTACTCCTTTCGAGAGTTATCGTGCGCACCAGCCAGCAGACACACAGACAGACAGACAGACGGACGGACATTGCTCATTCGACTTAAAATGACCCAAAACGGATTTCCTCCGAACATACTTAGGGTCTTAGATCACTCCTTCGATGTGTTACACTTTTTTCCGTAGCAAATGATATATACCCTCGTCACACTAAAGTGAGGGTATAATAAAGATGAACCATCAACTTTAATAACCAACAGACCAGGGGGGAAAAATAGTGCAAATTATATTTGCAGTTGCGAATAATTTCACTTTCGCAGAGCAATAAAACTGTTGAATTATATTATTTCTCGATAATTCATTTTGATATGATATGAATTAGGAATTCGAAAGAGAACATTATATACGATCGTATACGAGTACATAATTCATAACATATACAAATTATCGCGAAAAAATAAAACTCAAAAGTTCTTTTTCTCCCTGAAAATTTGTTTTTTTAATATAGCCATATGGAATACGTCTGGTTGTTACCTTAGGGTGCACTCTAAACATATAATATTGGGTACACATAAAAAGTATATGTATATTTGGAAAAATTTTATTTGAAACAAATATTTGTTTACATCCCAATATGTTTTAATTTGGGACTATTATTTCCAAATCAAATAGTTATTTGCATTAAAAGAATTCAGAAAATAGGTTAATAGTGTTACATTTTTTACTAATTCAAAGTTATTTTTATACCCTACACCACACTGTGGTACAGGGTATTATAACTTTGTGCATTTGTTTGTAACACCCAAAAGGAGAAGAAATAGACGCATCGTTTATTATACCGATCGACTTAGAATCACTTTCTGAGTTGATTTAGCTATGTCCGTCTGTCTGTCCGTCTGCGCATGTATTCTTGTAATCAAAGTACAGGTCGCAATTATGGTCCGATCTCGACGAAACTTTACACATATCTTTTTTTGGCCCAAGGACGATCCCTATTGAATTTGGTTAAAATCGGTTCAGATTTAGATATAGCCCCCATATATATGTTAGCCCCGATTTGACATGAAAGCGCTGTAAAAACTTTATTTTATATCCGATCAGTATGAAATTCGGCAGAAAGAGGTTTCCTATTATATGAATGAACACTGTTAAATTTGGAGGAAATCGGTTCCGATTTAGATATTACCCCCATATATACGTTACCCCCGATTTGACATGTAAGCGCTGTAAAAATGTTATTTTATATCCGATCAGTGCGAAATTCGGCAAAGAGAGGTTTCTTATTACATGAAGGAATACTGCTAAATTCGGAAAAAATCGGTTCAGATTTAGATATAGCCCCCATATATATGTTAGCCCCGATTTGACATGTAAGCGCTGTAAAAACTGTATTTTATATCCGATCAGTGCGAAATTCGGCAGAAAGAGGAGTCTTATTACATGAAGGAATACTGCCAAATTCGGAGAAAATCAGTTCGGATTTAGATATATCCCCCTTATATATCTTACCCCCGATTTCGCATGTAAGCGCTGTAAAAACTGTATTTTATATCACATCAGTATGAAATTCGTCTGAAAGAGGGTTCCTATTATATGAATGAACACTTTTAAATTTGGAAGAAATCGGTTCAGATTAAGATATAGCCCTCATATATACGTTACCCCCGATTTGACATGTGAGCGCTGTAAAAATGTTATTTTATATCTGATCAGTGCGAAAGTCGGCAAAAAGAGGTTTCTTTCTACATGAAGGAATACTGCCAAATTCGGAGAAACTCGGTTTAGATTTAGATATAACACCCATATATATGTTACCCCCGATTTGACCTGTAAGCGGAGGTCGGAGAAAATCGGTTCAGATTTAGATATAGCTCCCATATATATGTTACCCCCGATTTGACATTTAAGCGCTGTAGAGACTGTATTTTATATCCGATCAGTACGAAATTCGACAGAATTGAGTATTCAGGGAAGATCGGTTCAGATTTATATTAAAGCTCCATATATATGTTCCTCCTGATTTGGTATCAAACCGCTATAGAAGTTGTATTTTACTTCCGATCATTAAAATCAGAAAGATGTTTCTCAATTTAGTAACGAATATTGCTTAATTTAGCGATAATCGTTTCAGAATTAGATAATATGTTTCAACTCATTTACCAATTATTCCACATTATTATGGCAATGACCCTTATCGCATTGTTAGGGAGGTGTAGGGTATTATATAGTCGGCCCCGCCCGACTTTCTGCCTTTCCTTACTGGTTTTAGAAATGTTTAGTGTTCGTAAACATAATAAATAATTGTGATCCTAACTAGGATACTCTCCCGGCTTCAAGACCATTTTGTTCCTATATTATTATAGAAACAAGTATTTTATACATGGCGGTGTATAAATATGTATTAAGAATTGGCAGCACACATACTGGATCATGATTTCTGAGCCGTGACACTCGTTATCAACAGTTCTGCTGCAATTGTATGGGAGATACGGAGCTCTATATGGTTGACTTCAACACGCAAGCGAATGAGAAATCTTTGTGAAACCACACTTCTCCAAAATCTTCTCCAAAATCGTCACCACAAACTACACTTAGTGCAGTCAAAAACCATAGAAGCTTTTCTGCATAGTGTGGTAATTGTCCATTTGATGGAGCAAAATTTGCTTCTCATTGGACATGGCTGGTGTTTTGTATTAACTTTGGTTAACAATTGTTTTTGGAAGATTTTGGAAAAGTGTGGTTTCACAAAGATTTTTCAAATATCGTTCCAAATATATTTTATTTATTTTTAAATAAAATGTATTTGCTCAGACATTTATAATAACGGGTGATCCAAGTATATATACTTTTTGACAGATCACGTGTGAGTTGTGTCATGCTGTCATGTTATTTCTGTTAAGTATTGTTTAGCATTTCATCATGGAACAACGTTTACAAATCGTTCAACTTTATTACGAAAATTCACGTTCTGTGAGGAATGTGTTTCGTGCACTTCGCTCAACTTATGGTCAACATAATCGGCCTACTGAGCGTACTATTCGCAACACCATCACCCATCTTGAGACCCAGCATTCATTATTGGATAATATTCGACCGAATAGACTACGTCCAGCACGCAGTGAAGAAAATGTAGCGGTCGTAGCTGAGAGTGTACACGAAGACGATTCGGCGCTGTTCGCAGCAACTCGGACTGACGCATGGAACGACTTGGCGCATTTTACGTCGATATCTTAAATTGAATGCATACAAAATACAGCTTGTGCAAGAACAGAAGCCGCCCGACCTTCCCAAGCGACTTCGCTTCGCTCTATGGGCTCTTGAAAAGTTCCAAGAAGATCCGACGTTTTCGAGCCAATTTTTGTTCAGCGATGTAAAATTTTGTTGGGTATGTAAACAAGCAAAATTGCCGCATTTCGGACGAAGAGCAACCTGAAGAGATTCAAGAGCTGCCACTTCAGCCACAAAAAGCAACGGTTTGGTGTGGTTTGTGGGCCGGTGGAATCATCGGTCCATATTTCTTCAAAAATGATGCCGGTGAGTACGTAACCGTCAATGGCGACCGTTATCGCGCCATGATAACAGACTATTTGATGCCTAAAATTGAAGCTCGTGATCTCGGCGACATTTGGTTTCAACAAGACGGCGCCACTTGCCACGCATCGCATCAATCAATGGATTTATTGAGAGAACTCTTCGGTGAGCAGATAATTTCACGTTTTGGGCCGGTCGATTAGACACCAAGATCCTGTGATATCACAACGTTAGACTTTTTGTGTGAGAATATGTAAAGTCTAAAGTTTATGCGGACAAAACCGCTTCGATTCAGGCCTTAGAGCAAAACATCAGGCGTGTCATTCGCCAGTTACCAGTCGAAATGCTCGAACGACTCATCGAATATTGGAATCAACGGATGGACCATTTGAGACGTAGCCGCGGCCAACATTTGATAGACATAATCTTCAAAAAATAAATGCTAAAGAATGTTCTTTCAAATGATAATAAAAGTTCCCCATTCAATTTGAATTTTCTGTGTTTTTTTCTTTAAAGCAGTAGGGAACCTCGTGTGCACAATCCACATTTTCCAACCGATCTTTATGAATCTTGAACGAGAGTAGTTTGTTGATCTCAGTTCGAACTCTGGGAGATATAAGGCAATCATTTCAGATTTAGAGCAATTCGATGGATGAATATAAAAAGGGCGTATCTTGATTTTTGTCATAATTGCGTTTTCCGATTATTATGGTCGAAAACTGTCAAATGCACCTTAATTTTTTTACAATTATCGGGGGCTATAGTTGCAAATAAAGGATTTACAGGTATTGTAAAAACCCCATAAGTCTATTCAAAGCATTTTTTTTGGTTTTTATTCGGTTTTTTGTGCCCCTGTTACGGAAAAACAAAATCGAGATACGTCCTTTTTATACAGGGTTTTCCAACAAGAGGTGTTATTTTGAATCTCCCGGTATTTTGGTAGCTGTCACTTTTGAAGCTTTTATTCTTTGACATTTGACAAGTAGAAACTATGCCATTACTAAAAATGGAACGATACACGATTCAACAAATTGAAATTATTAAAATTCGAAAAATCGAAAATCATCGAAAAATCTTTTGACTGATGAGGCCCATTTCCACCTCGGTGGCTACGTCAACAAGTAAAATTGTCGCATCTGGGGTCGGAAAACCCAAGAGTTATTGTTGAGAAGCCTCTCCATCCTCAACATGTGACTGTTTGGTGCGGTTTATGGTCGGAGTTGGATGGTATTGATCTGGACAACGTTTACTTTAAACAAGACGGTGATACGTGCCACACAAGCAACGAAACCATTGCCCTTTTACGGGAAAAGTTTCCGGACCGTGTTATCTCTCGAAGATGTGATCACAATTGGCCACCGAGATCTTGTGATTTAACACCATGCGACTTCTTCCTTTGGGGCCACGTTAAAGATAAGGTCTACACGAACAGCCCAGCGTCGATTCAAGACCTCAAAGGTAGAATTCGTGAGGCTATCGAGGACATAGGGCAGCCACTTTGCGATTTTGTTATGGAAAATTTCATGAAACGGATATGGTCCTGTAAGCGTTGTCGTGGTGGCCATATGACTGATATTGTTTTTCATTATTAACGGCTTTACTTCCTCTTTATTATGAAATAAACACCCGATCATTTATCTCAAAAAATGGAATTTTTCTTTGAATACCAAAATAACACCTCTTGTTGGAAAACCCTTTATTAAGCCATCGATATGTTTATTCTGTCCTAACAAGTTGGTGTAGGTTATAATATAGTAGGCTTCGCCCGACTTTAGCCACTCCTTACTGGATTTTCAAATGTGTTTGGTTTTGTTATAGGATTAAATAAATACTCTTTATTTAATAAATCAACTGCAATACATATATCGAACTTAAAAGACAGTAAGTAGGAATGAATCTAAATAGTTCGCTTCCGTAAATCAGTTGTTGATATTCGATCCATATTCGCAAAAAAAAAAACAAAAAATATTATACACTATGAATGAATTTTTCGGATTCGCTAGAAATACATTTAAATATTCACTTTCGCTAAATCCACTTTCGTTACATCCCTGCTATGTACGTGCATTAAGCCGTGTCAAGTTTTCTCGTCAGAAATCGTGTAGCGGAAACGTAATCTATGGAAAATTCTAAGAAATATTTACCTAGAAGAAAATGTTATGAATATGTTGTATCGCTTTCTATCGTATAATTAAAAAAAAACATTATTATATTTTTTCGAATTTAATATTTTATTTTATAACTGCAAACAAAATAATCTATTGAATATAACAATTACAATATTTTGTACACGGGGCAAAATCACCTTTTTTGATATGTTTGAATCGAAAGAAAATATATTTGGAACACAAATTTTTAAATATTATATATTTCTGAGCAAATAAATTTTATTTGAAAATCAATAAAATGTATTTGGAACGCATATATTAATATATTACAACAAAATTTATTTGCAAACTAAATTTCTCAAATAAAATATGTGTTTAAATACAAACAAAATTATTGTTTAGGAATTTTTCCAAATATATTTTATTTAAAAAAATTTTCAAAAAATTTACTGACTTTTTCGAAATTCAGTTATGATACCATATTAACTTCCGTTTTAAATCAATCATTTAAATTTTCTGAGTATTCCAAGCCATCATTAGTTGTCAATCCTCTAAGTAATTTATTTTAATCCAAGATTATACGATTTCAATTATTATTATTTTACGAACATTTAACATTTCTAAAAAATTAACTTTGAATTACTGAAAAATTTAACACAATTTATGTATTTTCCGAATACTTAAATGCAAATAAATATTTGTAAGTTATGTATTTTCCGAATACTTAAATGCAAATAAATATTTGTTTCGGAAATAATAGTCCCAAATATTAACATATTGGGATGTAAACAAAGATTTGTTTAGAACGACATCTTCCCAAGTATATAATTTTTGTATATACCAAATACTATATGTTTAGAGTGTACCCTGAATATATATATGTTTCAAGCCGAATATGTTTGGGACAATATACTACAGAAGCGATTTTTTTTCAGCGTGTAACTAAAGACCTGTGCAAATGCATTTAAAATTGAATTTGGAGTGTTTTTTTTAATTTTTTTTTATAATCGCATTGAGAATTTAGGAAAAATAAAATAAACAAAATTTGAACCGTTTTGCAAAATTTAATTTTTTCGTTAGATATGACCAACTCAAATTTTCCGAGTTTGTTTAGAAAATTGCTTTTTTCTCTTGAACTTTCAACTAAAATTTCGCAGTTAGGTCCAATCACTTACTAAAATCAAAATAAACAATCAACTTTAATCTCCAACTGATCATGAGGAAAAAATCATGCTCATTCTGGAGCACTGATTTCCAATGACTACTATACTTATAATCAGAGACAAACATTATGGTAGATCGCTTCTTTCCAAAAACATTACACTTAAAACAAACACAAATATTTAAAAGCGGTCTACAAAAACGTACATTTTTAAATGTGATGTCAGAGGGATCCTTCCCAAATTTCATTTGCCCTTGATTTTATTCAGATTGATTAAGGATTGGCGGAGATAAAGCAATTTATATATATAAGATTTAAGGCACGCGAAATTAAGAACTTGATCCGTCCGAAAAAAGGCCAGAACTTTGGACTCAATTTAAAGGATATATGGTGCTAATTTGGACAAAATTGGATATGTCCTTGGTATACTAATGTAACGACTTAAACAAAAAAGTAGTGTTAGTAAATTTTCAGTAACTTCTTAAAGAATGTTTTTTCTGATAGAGATCAAAATCGGACATATTCCATATATGAATAATTGCAAGTCAAATCAAATTATTCGCAATTGCAAAAAACAATTCGCGATATTTCCCCATGGTCCGTTGGTAATTACTAGTGTGATCAAAAAACCGGTTATATTGAAAATACTGTTTTCGGTTTCTTCGAAAATTAAGTTAACTCTAAAACCGGGTTTCGGTTTAACCGAAAATAAAAAACCGGTGAACCGGTTGTTTTCGGGTTTTCTTTTTTAATAAAAATGCATAAATACTGCTCAACATTTTGTTAGATGACGTAAAATAAGCGTAGTGCAAATTCAATATGTAACCATATTCCAATTAAATTAAGATTTATTTGAAAATTTTATTTTAAACACTTCATATTTTTATTTATAATAGGTAATTGTTCCAATTTCATTTATGATATAATATTATAATCTCTGCAATATTTGTAATATTTATGTTCAATTTTTAAAGAGATTTCTTTCAAAAAAAATGTATTATGATTTTTATAAAACTTGACTAATAGTGAAGATTGGCAAAATCTTAGCTTTTAGCATCATATAAATGGCAAACCGATTATATACATATATTATCAGAAGTAGCGGATTCTGCCTTGAGCATACTATAGAGATGAAAACTTGTCGAAATGTGAAACTGAACATATGTATTTTATTTACACCTACATTTCAATTAGAAAGGATTGTTAATTAATTTCTATACCGCAATAAGACCCTTGATAAAATATGCAGACGAAGTCAATAGAGAAGTTAGCAATGTAAACAGTATAAATACATATAAAACTGAATTTTGAAATCGATGGATATGTACAAATGATGTCAACGGTTTTTATATTGATGTTTTCAAAATTTTAGGTAGGTTCCTGTTTCAAAAATAATATTTTCTTTATCATTTTATAATAGTTTCAAAAAACCGAAAAGTCGAATAAACCGAGTTGAAAAAACCGACGGTTCGAGTTATTCGAAAAAGCAGAAAACCCGGAAACCGATAGGCGGTTTTTAAAGAGAAACCGATTAACTGGTTAACCGGTGCGGTTTTTGATTACCCTAGTAATTACAGTAAGATTAGTTTAGGTTAAGGACGCACAGTACTCGGAAAGGGGAAAGAAACATAAGAGAGGGGAGTACAGGTCAATTAAAATTAATGGTTTATCTAGATAGAAGCTCATGTGTCGGACCTAACTGCGAAAGTTCAGTTGAAAGATCAAAAGAAAGTAACAATTTTCAAACACATTTGAAAAAATTGACATGGCCATATCTCGCGGTTGTAAAACGGTTTAAGTTGTTTTATTTTTTCTTTATTGTCATCCAGATTATCACAACCTATCAACTAAAAAATTAGGACTTTCCGATTCACTTATTTTATTTTTACCACTACATATACGAGTATAACCTCCATGTCGATTGGCGCGGATTAGAAATTAATTTTTGACCTTTGGTTTCTTGGTAAAATTTTCTTACGAGTAGAGTTTTCCATAAATTTAATTTTTGTTTTGCGATTTTTTAGTTTTTTTTTTATCCATACAATTTGACCCCCCTTAACGTATATACTTATTGTCTATTGAATGTGGTGTACTCGGGTACGTATGAAAATTTTAACTATTACACCGTGCGACAAATTCGAACTTTTTTTCCCTCCCAAGAACGGGACTGTATAGAAATAAAACTATAGGTCAACAGTAGATAAAGTGCATACTCAGTTTTTTATTTCGTGATCGTTTGTCCTTTTTACAGGATTTTTAAAATTTCAAGGATAACAATTTTAAAATATTTTTATTTGCACTTACAACAATGCGAATTGATAAATATGGGTATCCAATAAAGGGGAGAATTTCCGCTATTTAATAAAATTTTTGGAAAAAATTCCAAGGACGAAGGCTACAAAAAAATTTCCTTTTAAACTTTAATCCTTTGGTATCCTTCAAAGTTGTGCAATTAAAAAACGTAAAAAAATACATGTTATGGAACTCTAACTGACACAACACATATTAGAATTTCAGCCTTCTATCTTTAACAGTTAAGGAATAACAATTATTTGAATTTCAGAGCCTATATAGCATATTTAGGACATCGATACAAAAAAAATATTTTATTCCCTCCCACGAAAGGAACTATATAAAATTTAAAATATAGGGCACTAGTAGGAAAATAACGTACTAACTTCCTTATTTCGTGATCGTTTGTCCTTTTCACAGGACTTTTTACAAGGTTAACAATTTTGATATAACCTGTTTACACATTTTAAAATGTGAATAACATCAATATGCATATCACATGAAAGGGGAAAATTCCTGCTATTCACTAAAATTTTAGGAAAAATGTCCTTCTAACTGGTATCCATTAATATCCTTTAAAGTTGTGAGTAGAACAATTTCATCAAACAAAATCAGCCTTCTATCAGTGTGAGTTAAGGTATGCCAATTATTTTAAATTTGCAATCTTAAAAAAAATATAAAAAAAATATCGTAAAGAAAACGCAAAGTATTTAAAACAGAAAGGAAAAAACACGCGCACCGTACAAAGACAATATGCTACGTGCGTTTATTCAATATATTAATATTTTTCATGTTTACATATATTGTATGTATTTTATATATTTTAAATGTTTATGTTAAATAATATTCTTTCAGTTGGTTGAAATGAACTCTTTTGCATTGCCGTTTGTGTTGGTAATCTGAATCGCGACATATAGACCACAGTTATTCCGACAGCATATGACAATAATTTTTTCCACTAAATCGATTTTCAATGGTGGCGAGGTCTTGGTGAAACTGTTCACCGTGTTCGTCACTGAAATTTCCCAAATTGTCGGGAAAGAAATCGAGATGGCTCGCAAGAAAGTGTATTTTTAGCGACATGTTAACACCCATTTCTCGGAAACTTTCCAGCATGTTGCGAACAATGTCTTCATAATTTTCATCTTTTTTGTTCCCTAGGAAATTCTCTACTACGCTCTGGAAACATACCCATGCCTTTTTCTCAACAGGTGAGAGTACTCCTGCAAACTCATTACACAGTAATAATTTTTTTAATTGCGGGCCATCAAAAACACCTGTTAATATTAAATATAATTTTAATACCGTAATATTTAAATCATTAAACCTTACCTGCAATAATTTTGGCATTGCTTAATTTCGGAAAAAATATCTTTAAATGTTAAATGTTTAAATTTTATATGGAGAGGTGGTAGAATAATTTTTGATGCTGGCACTAGAGGCTTGTTTTCAATGCTGTCCCGTCCAATCTGATATATATGACGACTTGGCCATTTATGGTCTGTGTAATGTAGTTCTCTGGATCTTCCTTCCCAGAGACACAAAAAACATTGATGTTTGGAAAATCCTTTTTTGAGGACCATTAGTATAGCTACTATTTTTAAATCGCAGCATATTACCCATTGGTGGCTTTCATAGTTAATTAGCTTCAAGATGCTTTCCATATTGTTGTAGTCTTCAACGATATCACTACCATAAATTATGGGAACTGATGGATGTTTATTCCCAATATGTAACAGAACACCTTAAGCTTTTTACGGAACCATCAATAAATAGACGCCATTCTTCAGGATCATACGCATGGCCAATGACTTCGAACAGTTTTCCTATGTTTGGCGCATATGTTATTTTAGTTGTGTCATCCATCTGAAAACACTCGTCAAATGATTGTTTATTTGTCCGCTTTCGAGCAGATGTAACTTTGAAATTTTCTGAAACCAATCTCCACTGCTGTAAACGAGATGCCAGTATTTCAGCACTTCTCTGTGATATATTAATGTCACGAACAAGATCGTCAAAGTCATCCTGGCTTATCAAATGTGGAGGATTATTTCATAACTCGCTTTGATTTGGTTGGAATTCGGATGTTATTTCATTTATATTGTCATCGTACAATGATTGGATTTCAAAATCTTGTTGAAATTGGAATACTTCTTCTTCGGACGGTGCGCATGGATTTAGCAAAGAACGAACTACTGCCGGTTTCACTGACTCACAGATATGATATTTTATTTTGCCGCGAGACTCATACTTTATTCGACAAGTTTGGGGTTGTAACATGATGTAAAAGCGTGTTCACTGCGATGAAGCCAAATCACTGGATACATATATTTCATTCTGCAGTGTCCTCTAACATTTTTCGCAGATGCAGTTAAAGAACGATAACAATAGTGACAAACAATTTCAGGAACATACCAGTTGTTTTGAGGAAAATTAATTATAAAATATTTTTCATAACATTTTATAAAATTTTTTGTTATTTTGCGATATTTGTTTTTAGGTACAAATAACCCACATGTAACACAAAACTTATTTCTGTTGGGACAATCCATATTTTTAATTTTTTCAGAAAAACTAATTTACAGCTCTGATGTGATAATTGCAATGCCTGCTTATTATACACGTTTTAAAATTAATACAGTAAAATATTTCAATAATACATAAATAAATCTTGAATGTAGAAGTATTTCAAAAATTTTTTTTTTGTAAACTACACTGTGATGCAAGTCAAACTTTCCGAATGGGAATGGGATGAGACCAATTTCAAATGGAAGTTGACATTATCCATAAGAAAACCTCCAAGGGTTTATTTTTGTTCAGTGCAAAATTTTTTTTTACACGAATTTGAAGTTGACGTTTTTCTATGACAGCGCCATCCACCGTAAGTTGTAGGAACAATAAATATCAAAAATGAACCCCAAAAACAGCAAGATACCAAAACTTTCCACGACAATACAAATAAATAAGCATTATATTATTAAATTTTCAATTATCTTTTCGTGTTAGACAGCGTTCCAAAATTACCAACTTCAAATGCGTGTAAAAAAAATCTCCCTTGAACGTTTTGTTATGGATAATGTATACTTTCATTTCCAAGTGGTTTCATCCCATTCCCATTTTGGTTGTTGCACTGTGCTATTCATGATTAAAAGCTGTTAATTCAATTCAACTTTTTAAAGGATATTTTTTGTTCCTTTGTCCTTAGAGACACAAACAAATAATAAAAATGTATAGAGTATATTTTCCCCTTTCATTTGATATGCATATTGATGTTATTCACATTTTAAAACGTCTAAACAAGTTATATCAAAATTGTTAACCTTGTAATTTTAAAAGTCCTGTGAAAAGGACAAACGATCACGAAATGAGGAAGTACGTTATTTTCTTACTAGTGCCCTATATTTTAAATTTTATATAGTGCATTTCGTGGGAGGGAATAAAATATTTTTTTTGTTTCGGTGTCCTAAATATGTTATACGAGTATAGGCTTTGAAATTCAAATATTTGTTATTCCTTAACCGTTAAAGATAGAAAGCTGAAATTTTAATATGTGTTGTGTCAGTTAGAGTTCTGTAACATGTATTTTATTACGATTTTTAATTGCATAACTTTGAAGGATATTAAAGGATTAAAGTTTAAAAGGACATTTTTTGTGGCCTTCGTCCTTGGAATTTTTTTCCAAAAATTTTATTAAATAGCGGGAATTCTCCCCTTTCATTTGATACCATATTTATCAATTCGCATTGTTGTAAGTGCAAATAAAAATATTTTAAAATTGTTATCCTTGAAATTTTCAAAGTCCTGTGAAAAGGACAAACGATCACGAAATAAAAAACTGAGTATGCAGCTTATCTACTGTTGGGCTATAGTTTCATTCCTATATAGTCTCGTTCTTGGGAGGGAAGTTGTGTCGCACAGTGTTATTGGTTGGGAAATAATACACATACGCAACGGTGTACATTGGGCTGGATTGATTTTGTTGAAAATTAAAAATTAGTTATTGCCAAAACAATGGCAAATATTCTGCAGAAGTTTCGTAGTTTATCCCTTAAATGTCCCGTGTATCTTTAAAGATACAACCATTAAAATAATCCTGCGGCCATGGATTTAGATATTTTTTTGTATAAAGTGAGTTTATGTTATCTAGAATATTGTAATTGTACATAAAAAATTATTTTTTACTTTTATCTGTAATAGGTAAGAAACAAATTATATAAAAAGTAAAACAACTTATTTTGGTTAAAATTAAATAAACGTGATTTTTCGCAGTGTAATTTCTAAGAACAGGTAATTATTTTTGAATTTAAAAAAATACCTGTTGCATCTAAAATATATTCTTTAGTGATATTAAGTGATTCAAACAATTCCATGCATTGGTCCCCCAACAGGGTAACTTTTACTGGTTGTATATTTAAAGATACAGTGAGCACTCACTGCATATTTTTGATTTCTTTTACGCACACCGTTTTTCCTATATTTTCATTTATGTTTTATTCTTTGTGAGAGCAAGTTCACTTGTTTGGAGCTTTGGAATAATGTAGATGACTGTTTGTTGTTTCAAATATAATTATACCCTACACCACACTGTGGTACAGAGTATTATAAGTTTGTTTCACGGCAGATGATTGTAACGCCTGAAAATAACACAGCTAGACAAACCTTAATGTATACCGATCGACTCAGAATCACTAGCTGAGTCGATTTAACCATATCTGTCTGTCCGTCCGTCTGTCCATGTAAAGTTGTTCGTCGACTACAGGTCGCAATTTCATTGCGATCGTTCTGAAATTTTGCAGTTTAGAGTATTTCGCGGCTGTTAAGATCGCTATTGAATTTGGTTGAAATCGGTTCAGATTTAGATATATCTCCCATATATACCTTTCTTCCGATTTGGCCCTTTAGTCCTATAGAAACTGTATTTTACATCCAATCATTTTGAAATTTAGAATGGTAGAGTTTCTTGATCCATGAAAAGAAAATCGTTTCAGATTTAGATATAGCTCCCATATATATGTTTCGTCCGATTTGGCCCTTTAGTTCTATAGAAGCTGTATTTTTCATCCAATCGTTGTGAAATTTAGAATGGTAGAGTTCCTTGATCCATGAAACAACATTGCCGAATTTAAAGAAAATAGGCAGAAAATTACAAAGTTTGTATTTCAGAATTATTCAATATTACGAGAGTGGTGTAGGCTATTATATAGTCGACCCCGCCCGACTTTAGCCTTTCCTTACTGGTTTTTAAATAAAATTAATTCATAGAACAGCTTTGATTAACGATGGCAGGTTATATCCGTGTTGGAAGAGTTATTATGAATGATGATGACGTCTGTGAATTACTTTGTAATAGTGAAGACGTAGGTGACGATAGCATCGATGGCATTGAGTACAACAGCGATGATTTAAATGATGAGGAGGGAAAAGTGAAGGGAGTTGCCTCTCAAAGTGTGGGAGATATGGAGATCATTGTTGATGAAGATGAGCATATCAATCAGAATGAGATAGACATACATCCGTTCAAGATTTCTTTCTCAATATAATCAATGATAATACCAATCAGGGAGATTTGATTGAATTAGAATCAGAAAATTTCGAGCTGCTTAATTCTGAGTCATATACTTCATCCGGTAATGTCTCAGATACAGGGTTTTCAAATACTTGGAATGAATTCCCCTCAGAATTCCGTAATGTAAAAATTAATGGTAAATCTTTTGAATTTGAGAGGATTATTTGGAAGAAAGGCAATATACAGTTTAATGACCAACAAGTTAGATTTAGAGGTGATAACAGTTTACCACAAAATTTAATGGATTTGGAATTTGAGAGGATTATTTGGAAGAAAGGCAATATACAGTTTAATGACCAACAAGTTAGATTTAGAGGTGATAACAGTTTACCACAAAATTTAATGGATTTGGAAACACCATATCAAGTTTGGAGCTATTTGTTTCCTGAGTCTTTGGAACAACATATAGTTGACGAAACAATAAGATATGCGGAACTTAACGAGTCATTTCGTTTTGATATATTTGAACTAGGAAAATACATTGGAATACTTTGTTACATGACGTATCATAATCTTCCAAACGTTAGAGATTATTGGTCTGATAAAAATAACCATTCCGTAAATGTGGTGAAAAATCAAATGAACGTTCGGCGTTTCGAAAAAATAAGGGAATTCATTCATTTTAGTGATAAAACTAATCAGCCACCCATTGATGATCATAATCGAGACCGCCTTTATTTAATCAGACCTGTTATTGACACTCTCAATAACACATTTGGAAGTATGCCAAAATTAGGTAGACTTTGTGTTGACGAGCAGATGTGTTCTACCAAAATTGGGAGTTATATGAAACAGTATTTGCCCAACAAACATAAAAAAATGGGGCTTCAAGCTTTTTGCTATATGCGACCAGGGCAGTGGAGTCGGAGTCTTGGAGTCGGAGTCGGGGATATTTGCCTGGAGTCGGAGTCGAGTCGGAGCCGATTGGATCTAAAGATGTAAAATACAGCTTCTATAGGACTAAAGGGCCAAATCGGACGAAACATATATATGGGAACTATAGCTAAATCTTAACCGTATTTCTTCAAATTCGGCAATGTTGGTTCATGGATCAAGAAACTCTACCATTCTAAATTTCAAAACGATCGGATGTAAAATACAGCTTCTATAGGACTAAAGGACCAAATCGGACGAAAGATATATATGGGAGCTATATCTAAATCTGAACCGATTTTCTTCAAATTCGGCTATGTTGGTTCATGGATCAAGAAACTCCACCATTCTAAATTTCAAAACGATCGGATGTAAAATACAGCTTCTATAGGACTAAAGGGCCAAATCGGACGAAATATATATATGGGAGCTATAGCTAAATCTTAACCGATTTTCTTCAAATTCGGCAATGTTGGTTTATGGAACAAGAAACTCTACCATTCTAAATTTCAAAACGATCGGATGTAAAATACAGCTTCTATAGGACTAAAGGACCAAATCGGACGAAAGATATATATGGGAGCTATATCTAAATCTGAACCGATTTTCTTCAAATTCGGCAATGTTGGTTCATGGATCAAGAAACTCTACCGTTCTAAATTTCAAAACGATTGGATGTAAAATACAGCTTCTATAGGACTAAAGGGCCAAATCGGACGAAACATATATATGGGAGCTATAGCTAAATCTTAACCGATTTTCTTCAAATTCGGCAATGTTGGTTCATGGATCAAGAAAATCTACCATTCTAAATTTAAAAACGAACGGATGTAAAATACAGCTTCTATAGGACTAAAGGACCAAATCGGACGAAAGATATATATGGGAGCTATATCTAAATCTGAACCGATTTTCTTAAAATTCGGCAATGTTGGTTCATGGATAAAGAAACTCTACCGTTCTAAATTTCAAAACGATCGGATGTAAAATACAGCTTCTATAGGACTAAAGGGCCAAATCGGACGAAAGATATATATGGGAGCTATATCTAAATCTGAACCGATTTGAACCAAATTCAATAGCGATCTTAACAGCCGCGAAATACTCTAAACTGCAAAATTTCAGAACGATCGGAGTGAAATTGCGACCTGTAGTCGACGAACAACTTTACATGGACAGACGGACGGACGGACGGACGGACAGACATCGTTAAATCGACTCAACTAGTGATTCTGAGTCGATCGGTATACTTTAAGGTGGGTCTAGCTGTGTTATTTTCAGGTGTTACAAACATCTGCCGTGAAACAAACTTATAATACCCTGTACCACAGTGTGGTGTAGGGTATAAAAATCGGCATGGGTTCAAGGCCGTGCGATTGATTGATTTTAAATTAGAGATAGCTGATACATTATTCTTCCTAAAATCGTCACTACCTCCTGCTCGCGGACGTCCACGTATTGAAGCAGATATTCAAGAAAAACGTAAAAAACTAAACGCTTATTGATCATTGGACAGCGATTGATAAGAATGGTAGATGCAAATTTCCGAACTGCTCTGGACAAACAAGGATGTATTGCACCAAATGCAAAGTAAATTTGTGTTTAACTGCAGAAAAAAATTGTTTTTATAACTACCATAATTCGTAAAAATGTAATTTATTGTATTATTTTTATGGTATACAAATTAATTTACAAAATGTATATGTTTTATTTCCATTTTATTTATGTTCTCTAGTTTTAGTTTTCAATCTCTTTTAAATAATAATATTTAATAAATTATTTTAAACAATAATATGTTAACAAAAATATATTTAAACATTTTTAAATAAATGCATTTATAAGATGTTCGTAATCAAAATCGTTTATTTTGGAGTATTTTTAGAGGAATTTTAGCTGTGGGTCAATGCCTGGTGTATTTTTTAAGAAACAACAACTTTTTTTCGAATAAAATGTTTAAAAAATTTTCAAAAAAAAAATAAAAATGTAGTTCTTGTTTTTTCACTAATTTACACATAATATATTTTTTCCACAAAAATCGGCCATCTCGGCCATTTAAGGGTTATTTTAAAAATGTATTTTTGTTGATAAATAGTATTTTAAAGTTTTTCTTTCTGTACATGTATTCCTTAGGTATAGAAATAATTTATTGAAATTACACTATTCTTCATGAACTAACCGCTATATTTTTGTACATCCTAATAAAATAAATTTTATATTCCAATTAATACATTTTATATTCCATGGATACATTTAAACAATTTTTAGCTTAACAATTTACAGAAGCATTAGCTGAAGAAAATCTATGTATCTATTAGAAATATATAGCAATTCATGGAACTCCTCCCGAAGAAAACTTCTGCAAGATTTTTATTTATTTATATGAATTACAATACAAAGTAAATTTATATTCTAATTTACGATCCCTGGGATAGCCGGGTGACAAAGACCATGTGGCAAGTTTTTGCAGCGACAGACTAGAGCCTCTGGTGGGAATTGAATCCACGATCCCCAAACTCATAGGCGAACACACTACCAACTCACCTACTGGGGCGCCCACTTCTGCAAGATTTTTGGCCTTTGAAGTCAATCAGACAAACGGACAATTCCTAAATGGCTTCATATAATCCAAAACGGATTTCCACCAAATTTTCTTGTGGTGTCTTAGGTCACTCGTTCGATGTGTTACAGTTTTGGCCCGCAGCATGATTTTGTCAAAATTCTCTTGCTTCTAACAAAAGGGCTATACATAGTTTCTACATTTATGCATAGTCGTTAGCAAACTAATTTTTATGATTTTTTCTTTTTGTATATGATGGATTTTTATGCCAGCAAAAACGATTTAAATTTTTTTTCTATTTGGTTTAACGACAGTTACTAAACTCCTTTTTATATGTGAAAGTGATATTTCATGCAGAAATATACTATAGCCTTCATGATTTCCTTTGACATAAAGGGCATCCCGACCTTATCGTGCATGCACAGGGTGTTTTTTAGACGTGTGGTTTTTCAATCTGGCAATACTTCTTTCGGAGTTGGTCTTTTTAACAGCTGACACTTGATTTATGCTCAGTTTGTATTGCCATTTCATAACGATAGACTTACTCCAATACAATTTATTACCAAAATAATGGTTCGGTTCGCACGACACATCGCGCAAGAAAACAAGAAAATTTTGTTCAGCGATGAAGCTCACTTTTGGATGTATGAGTACGTTAATAAACAAAATTGTCGCATTTGCAATAATGATAATCCACAAGCCATTGTTGATATGTCGTTACATCCACAAAAAATCACTGTTTGGTGTGCTCTATGGGCAGAGGAAGTCATTGGTTCATATTTTCTTCAAAAAAGAAGCCGGCCATAATGTTACAGTCAATGGGGAACTCTTTAGAGCCATGATTAATGACTTTATCGTGCCTGAATTGGAGGATGTTGATGTGGACGACCTTTGGTTTCAACAAGACGGCCATACAGCCAACGTAATAATGAATTTATTGAAACTTTTGGTGAGCGCATTATCTTGCGTCGTATGCCTGAGGTGGGCCGCCAAGATCTTGGGATTAAACATCGCTAGACTATATTTTGTGGGGTTATGTGAAGTCGCTTGTCCACGCAGATAAGCCCAACACTATAGACGCCTTGGAAGAGAATATTCGCCGCGTTATTGCTGACATACAGCCACAATAGCTGCAAAAAGTGGTCGAAATAATGGCAAACCCTTATCTTAAAAATAAAGCAAAATTCTTGGACATAACATTAAATTATATGCGTTTTATTTCTTCTTGAAAACAACAGGTCTAAAAAACACCCGTTACTTCAAAAAAAATAGGTCCATAATAATAATAGAAACGTAATAGAAACAAATGCAAAAATTGGAAGCGAGCTTTAATTTCTGGGTTGAATTGACTGCAGTTTCGATAGACACCACATTCTATCATCGACCGAACTTATTAGCAATAATGTATGTCTTTCACTTAAATCAGCTTGAAATACTTATGGAATTAGTAAATTATAGTTAATTAGAACTAATAACCAATACCATAATTCACCGCACTAAGTAGACACACTGAAACTCGCAACCAGTACATATTTGTTTTTTGTACGCTTGGAGAGCCACATAAACTGATTTTATTTTAAATATTTTTTCATGTTTAGGACGCCACCTGAAAATGTTATTCACAACCCTTCGCCAAAAATTTGGTAAACTAGTGTTATCATATAAATAAATACAATTAATACAGAATTTATATAATATAAATGTAACAATATTTATTTAAGTCATTTCCATAGAAAAATGCTATAAGGATAAAAATGTTCTGGGGGTGTTTTAGTTATGGCCAATACTGTATGTCCGACTGAAACTAACTTTTCCGAATTCCCAGCGAACTTTCTGAGATACAAATATCTCAAATACACAATGTGATGGAATGTTTAATGTCATTCGCCTCAGAGCTGCAAAACGATAGAACAGATGATTTCAAACTGCAATTTTAAAATTATTATGACAGTTGAGCATTTTTAATGGGGAATTGATTAATTGTTGCCATTGATTTTTTGCCCGAAACTTCATAGAACTTTTTTAATCTATTCTTTTACGTAATTGTATTTATCAAAAGTATGTAGACAGAAACCTCTGTATTTCCTCTTCCTCTGATGTACTTTTTAAATGAAATCACGTATTCAAACACTTAGGTTTTTTATTTTTAACAAAATATTGAAAGCTTAATTGTGAACATCCGTTTCACTTATTTCATTGGTTTGTCAAAAGTGCTTCCGTTTTTTTTTGTTCGATCTATTGTTATTGTTTAGATTTTCACTCGCGAAAAGTATTCGCTTTGTTTTGTTTTTCTCTCTGTATTTATTTGAAATCTCTATGTGAATAAATACATATGTATATATTGGATGAGAGGGTGGTCCACAAAACAATACAAGCGATCACTAAAAGTTTTGACAAGATGTCTGCCCAATGCATACGATAATTTCAATTAATTTTTCGTATAAAATCTGTTGAATATTTTGCAAGATAACATGTGGAATTTTAATAAATATATAAATATTATGAATTAGCAATGCCAAAAGATCATTAAAATTGGCCAAGGTCGTAATAATGGTTAGAGGTTTTGCTTTTTATTTTAGATTGGAATTATATGTATTCGAATTTATGTATATAACCTCTCTTAAAAGGAGGAGAGGTACATACGTCATCAGAAGCAAAAAGGGACGTAACAATAAGAAAAATGAATATTCAGTTTTTGTTAGATTTCGATACGCTACATCAAAATACATATCCTGACAAATTTATAGCGACATACTATTAAAAATGCCGAATTTATTAAGGAAATTCAAAAGAACCTAACAACAAATTATTTATGTTTTCCACCGCTTGATGGTCGTTCGGCTTCAATTCCAAGATCCTTCCGCAAAATCTTCCATAAAGTGGATGGGCACAACGCATATACTACCATTAGCAATATAACACTTCTGCCATTGTAATTGCAAAAAGTCATATAACACATAAATCTCATGATCCATGATTCTGCAATCATACTTTGACAGAAAATTCCTTTGCAGTTTACGAACTCTTAGGTATAGCTTCATAATTCTTTTTTGACTGTAATTTTTTATTCTCGAAATTTCGTCGAAATTACATTTTTCTATAATATTTGGCCGAATTTTCATTTTTGAAATTAGATTTCTCTTCTAGAAAATTTTTCGAAATTTCATTTTTCTATAATATTATGTTGAAATTGCGTTTTTCGAGAATATTTTGTTGAAATTCGATTTTGCAAATATAGGTCTAAATTGCATTTCTCTAGGTAAATTTGTCGAAATTGATGTTTTCTCAAAAATTCCGTTGAAATTACATTTGTGTAGAAAATTTCGTCAAAATTGAATTTTACTTAGAAACATGTTCTAAATTGCATTTCTTTTTTCGAAAATGTCGTGGATATTACTGTGTTCTTGAATATTTCATCAAAATTTGTTTTTCGAAAATCTTCGAAATTCCGTTTATCTAGAAAATTTCGGGAAAATTGAATATCTGTAGGAAAACATATTTTGTCAAAGTTATGTTAAAATTAAATTTTTATAGAAAATTTATTCTAACTTATGATTTTTTTTTCAAAAAAAATTTCGTCGTAACTGAATTTTTCTAGAAATGTTCCTCTAAATTGCTTTCTCTTGATAATTTCGTCTAATTGTTTCTTTTTGTTAGAAAATATCGTCTATATAGCCTTTTTCTAAAATATTTGATCAAAATTTTATTTTGAAATTTCGTCGAAATTACAGTTTTCAAGAATATTTTGTCAAAATTGCCGTTTTGTAGCAAATTTCATCAAAATTACATTTTTCTAGAATATTTCGTCTAAATAAAATTTTCTAGAAAAATTCGTCAAAATTGCACTTTTCTAGAAAATTTCGTCAAAATGTTGTTTTTCTAAAATATTGGTCGAAATTGCATTTCTCTAGGAATATTTGTTGAAATAACATTTCTATAAGAATATTTGATAAAATTCTCTACAAAATTTCGTCGAAATTTAACTTTTCCGAAATTTAACTTTCGCCGAAATTGCATATCTCTGGGAAAACATATTTCGTTAAAATAAATTTTTCTAGAAAATGTCATCTAAATTATTTTTTTTTCTAAAAAAATTTATCATAACTGATTTTTTTTAGAAATGTTCCTCTAAATAACTTCTCTTTAGAAAATGTTGTCTCAATTTTTTGTTAAAAAATGTCGTATAAATTGCATCAAAATTGTATTTTGTCAATGAAAAAAATTAACCAGAGCATTTTTCTCGAAAATTTCGTTGAAATTGCGTTGAATTAAGAATATTTCGTAAAATTGCTTTTTCTAGCAAATTTCGTCGAAATTACATGTTCCTAGAATATTTCGTCAAAATTACATGTTTCCAGAAAATTTCGTCGAAATTTAATTTTTCTATGATTTTCTTCGAAAATTCATTTTTCTAAAAAAATAGTCGAATTTCACTTTTTTAGAAAATTTCGCCGAAATTGCATAATTTAGGAAAACATATTGGATCGAACATATGTTAAAATTTCGTCTAACTTATGATTTTTTTTAAAAAATATTTCGTCGCAACTGCATTTTTCTAGAAATGTCCTCTAAATTGAAAATTTTGTCTCTTTTTTTCTTGTTAGAAAATGTTGTCTAAATTGCATTTTTCTAGAATAAAAACTACCGGAATGCATTTTTATCGAAAAGTTCGAACCGTTGTCCCTGATCCTGTCAAACACCCTTAATTCGGTCAATGATCCTTATTCTGGTAGATGATCCCAGAGTAAAAGTCACTGGCCAGGTCAATTGGCTGGATTACCTAATTTTGAAAAATTGTCGAAATTAAATTTTTCTAGAATATTTTGTTGAATTTGTATTTTCCTGGAATGGAATTTCACAAGCAAAATTGTTCAAAATTGAATTTTCTAAAAATTTCGATGAAATTAAAGTTTTCTATAATATTTCCTCGAAATTATATTTTTTCGTCAAAATTGTCTTTTTCTAGAATTTATTTTAAAACAAGTAAGAAAGTTTCAGTCGGGTAAACCGACTAAGGTATACCCTCACTTTGTGAGTAATGTAATATATAACATTACACCAATAAATCTGTCAATTTGTGTGGGAGGTACCAGAAGGGGTTTTCCAAATACACATATTTTTCGGTAAACAGTACATTCTTAAATACATTGCATTGTGCTGAACTATAAGCGTTTATGTGCACTGGTATATTAAAGTTACGAGCTATGCAATTTTGGTATGATTTGGTCATTTTGTGTGGGAGGTACAAAAAGGGGCGGTGTGATAACGCCCACTTTTTACAGGACTATAGGCACTATAACAGCATTACACTGTACAAAATTTCAAGTATTTGTATGCACTGGTATTAAAGTTACAAGCCGTTTACTTTTGGTACGAAACGGTCCATTTGTGTGGGAGGTACCAAAAGGGGCTGTACAATAATGCCCATTTTTTACCGGACTATAGGCGCTACAAAAACATTATACTGTAGAAAATTTCAAGCATTTTTATGCACTTGTATTAATGTTATAAGCAGTTAAATTTTGATGCAAAATGGTCCATTTGTGTGGGAGGTACCAAAAGGGATGCCAACTTCACCCATTTTTCTCGAGTTAATAGCGACTAATATACTAATATTATGTGCAGAATTTCAAAAGATTCGAATAAGTAGTATAGAAGTTATTAAAGAATCAATATTTCACTAAATTTTAACCCTTTGTGTGGGAGGTACCAGAAGGAGTAGACCAATATGGCCCATCTTCGAACTCATCCGGAGATAGATCAAAATATTACCACATACCAAATTTGAAGTTAATCGGTTACTTCTTTCGAGAGTTATCGTGCGCACCAGCCAGCAGACAGACAGACAGACAGACAGACAGACAGACAGACGGACGGACATTGCTCATTCGACTTAAAATGACCCAAAACGGATTTCCTACGAACATACTTAGGGTCTTAGATCACTCCTTCGATGTGTTACACTTTTTTCCGTAGCAAATGATATATACCCTCGTCACACTAAAGTGAGGGTATAATTACATGTTTGTTAATTGCATTACTCTAGGAAAATAGCATGAAATAGCATTTATTTACGGACATTTTTCAAAATTCAAATTTTCGAGAAAATTTCATATCTCTAAGAAATTTTTGTGAAAGTTAATTTCTCTAGGAAAATTAGTCAAATTGCATTTTCTAGAATTTTTTTGTGATTTTGTTGCATTTTTCGTCGATATTTATTACATGTTTATACCCTACACCACACTGTGGTACAGGGTATTATAAGTTTGTGCATTTGTTTGTAACACCCAAAAGGAGAAGAAATATCGATCGTTTATTATACCGATTGACTTCGAATCTCTTTCTGAATTGATTAATCTATGTCCGTTTGTCTGTGCATGTATTCTTGTAATCAAAGGTCGCAATTATAATCCGATCTTGACGAAACTTTACACATATCTTTTTTTGGCCCAAGGACGATACCTATTGATTGATATTGGTTAAAATCGGTTCAGATTTAGATATAGCCCTCATATATATGTTACGCCCGATTTGACGTGTAAGCGCTGTAGAAACTGTATTTTATACCCAATCAGTGCAAAATTTGACACAAAGAGGTTTCTTATTGCATGAAGGAATACTGCCAAATGCGGTGAAAATTGCTTCAGATTTAGATATAGCCCCCATATGTATGTTAACCCCGATTTGACATGTAAGCGCTGCAGAGACTGTATTTTATATCCGATCAGTACGAATTTCAACAGGAAGAGGTTTTTTTTACATGAATGAGTATTCAGGGAAAATCGGTTCAGATTTATATATAATCTCTATATATAAGTTCCTCCTGATTTGGTATCGAAGCGCTATAGAAGTTGTACTTTACTTCAGATCATTACAAAATTTTCCAGAAAGATGTTTCTCAATTTAGGAACGAATATTGCTAAATTTAACGATTATCGGTTCAGAACTAGATACAGATGTATATGTTCCTACCCATTTACCAATTATTCCAAATTATTAGCGCAATGACCCTTATCGTATTGTCAGGGAGGTGTAGGGTATTATATAATCGGCCTCGTCCGACTTTCTGCCTTTTCTTACTGGTTTACATTACAATTTCGTTGACATTTATTACATCTTGCTACACTATTTCGTGAAAATTAAATTTTTCTGGAAAATTTCTTTTTGCTCTTTGATAAAAAAATGTCGTGGAATTTTTTTTTTTAGAAAATTTTTCAAAATTGCATTTTTCTGCGAAAAATTGCCGAAATTCAGTTTTTCTCAAAAATTTCTTCGAAATTGCTTTTTTTCTAGGAAATTTCGCCGAAATTCAATTTTTCTAGAATATTTTGTTGAATTTGCATTTTTCTGGAAATTTCGTCTGGATGGAATTTCACTAGAAAAATTTGTCGAAACTGAATTTTCTCAATTCTCGGTGAAATTAAAGTTTTCCTTGTTGTTGCTATTTATTGTCCGTCTGTGCATATATTATTGAGTCGGAATTTATTCGGTTTAAGTCCATATGTTTCAGTTACTTTCTGTCTATTGCGAAAATGTAATAAAAAGAAATACACAAATTGGTAGAGAGTTTTAATTGCTTGGTAGAATTGGCTACAGTTTCAATAGACACTTTTCCAGAATATTTCGTCGAAATTGCATTTTCTTAGGAGAATTTTGGTGAAATTACATTGTTCTAGGAGAATTTTTGTGAAATTACATTATAATTTGTAAAAATTACGTTACTATGGAAACTGTACGCTCAACAACCTTTAATCTAATCAGTATCCCTTGGTTGGGGTTCATTGGCCTTTACTCCAGTAAATGACCCTTAATCGTGTTCATTGGCCTTTAATCCGGTCAAAAATAGGTAAACCAGCCAATGACCTTTACTCTGAGATCATCTACCAGATTAAGGATCCGACCGAATTAGGGTCGATTTAAAAAAATATTCTTAAAAATTGCAACTTCGACGAGATGTTCCAGAAACACCAACATTTTATAGAAAAAAAAATTAAATTTCGACGAAATTTTCTAGAAAAAAGATAATTTTGGCAGAACTTAAATTTTAATGAAGTTTTCTGGAAAAATAACATTTTGATGATTTTTTTCAGGAAAAATTTATTTTTTTCGAAATTTTTGTAGAAAATGCATTTCGACGAACTTTTCTAGAAATACCAAATTTTTCCAGAATTGTGGAATTTGCGGCCCTATGCTCCCCAGAGAAGGAAAAGGAACATATATACGGAATTTCGGTAAAATTTCCAAAAAATGAAATTTGTTAAAATTTTCTACAATAACGCAATTTCTGCGAAACATATTTTTGACCAAAAAACGCAATTTTAAAGGAACAAAATACAATTTTAAAGAAAATTTCTACAAAAAAATCGATGATGTTACCTTTTTTTGATAATGTAGTCTACGTCGTTTAAAAATGCGAATTTGACGAAATTATCTATAAAAATATAATTTTATCGAAATTTTTTAGAAAAAAAAATTTTAAAATTTTATTTCAGCGAATTTTTAAAATAAACCAGTAAGGAAAGACAGAAAGTCGGGCGGGGCCGACTATATAATCAAAATCTTTCGGCGCATCAAAAAGCATTTTTAATTGTGCTGCGTTATGCAGCACAACTAAAAATTCTACATGAAATATCCTTCACATCAAAGTCCTCACCCTTTGCTGATATCAATACCATTGCCAATGTTCCGAATATACACAATCGAAACATTGTTGACGATGACACCTGTCCAACAGAACTGCATGTGGACGCCCCATTGCCAAGACTACGATATGATGATCGTCTTCATGTCTTCCTATTTTCAATTATCTTTCGTTTGTTGTCACTGGGCGATGGTGTTCAATGTACACATATTGTTGATAGTATGAATTGTTGTATACTTTTCAAATTGTTGGTTACATACTCTGCCCGCGATATACGCGGCGAGGTATGACGATGGAAAAACGTGTTTTCATCGCTTAAAAATAAACATTTGTTTGCCGAGAAATAAAACAAAAAGATGCCAAAAAAAAAAACAAGAAAAATATTCTACTATATCCAATTGATGTGTGTTGTACGAATTCTGAAATGTAACAATTACGTAGTGAACTATGCAACAGTTGGGCGGACAATTTTTTCGATGAGATTAAAGTACACTGGTGAGTACTCTACTCGAACAAACAGGAACTTTAAGTACTTAAGGTGGAATACAAGTTCTACAAATCAATACCTCTGTTCCCAAGTATTCTAAGTACGTGGGTTGCTATTTATATTTCGGTCCTGGCAATGCTGGTGTTGCCAGATGAAAACTGGAACTTCCATTGGAAAGTATGACATTGTTTAGCATAACTTCACTCAGACCGTTTTGTCATTTGAGCGCGAATTGTTTTGGCTACAGTGTGTTGAAAATTCACCTCCAAAACATTGGTTTTGAACGCTTCGACAGCTGCTTCAGGCGTCGAAAAACGTTAACCAAGCAGTTTTTTCTTGATGTGAGTGAATACAAATAAGTGATTGCGTGTCAAATCAAGGCTGTACGGCGGATGACCCATCAATTCGACGTTTTGGCCGATCAAAAAGGTGCTGGTTTGAGCCGATATGTGAGAGCTCGCATTGTCATGGTGCACAATGATTCGTCTTCTCTTGTTCGTTTTTCGAATTTATCCGAAGACTTCAGGCAAAAAATTGAGGTGTACCACGCAGAATTGACCGTCCTACGTTGCTCAAGCGGAGCAGTCGCCACATGACCAGTTTTGTCGAAGAAACAGACGACCATTTGCTTCGAAGCGCTTCTTCCACGAACAACATTCGTTGGATTTCGCTCGTCTTCGAAGACCCACACGGTCGATTGCTGTTTTGTTTCGGGCTCATACGCATAGATCCAAGATTCGTCGCCTGTGACGATCTTATAAACGTCTTTTGAAGCACCGCGATCGTATTTTTTCAAAATTTCTGTGCACCAATCGACACCAGCCTTTTTTTGAGCGATTGGCAAATTGTGCGGGATCCAACGAGAACAAACCTTTTTTAAGGCCAGGTGTTCATGCAATATCGAATGTATGCTGGTGGAAGAAATGTCCAAAGATGCCTCTATCTCACGGTATGTCACATGACGATCTTGCATTATCAGTTCACGCACGGCATCAATGTTCTCTGGCACAACGGCCGTTTTTCGACGACCTTCGACTTTGAGCAAGCGTCGGCCACGATTGAATTCTTTAAATCAATTTTTCACAGTGCTATAGGATGGTGCTTCAACGCCATACAAAGAGTTAAGTTCATCGAAGCACTCTTGTCGTCGTAATCCACGTCGAAAGTTGTGAAAAATAATCGCACGAAAATGTTCACGAGTTAATTCCATTTTTTTTGCCAAATTGATTTTTTCAAGTCACTGTAAACAACACAAATGATGATCGTACGTCAAAACGTTCTGAGTACGTTTATGCTAAAAAAATGTCAAACTTTCCAATGGAAATGTCAGATGGCGCCAGGCAACACTTATGGCGAATTCTTTTCTGCAAAAAAGTGCAACATTTTCATTGCCCTTTTTCCGAAAACGACACTTTTGTGATACTTTTTTGAAATTTGGTAATTATGTTACTCGAATTTAGAACAACTAAAATTTCAAAATTTCAAAAAAGCGATATAATAGTGCAGTTTTCGGAAAAAGGGCAATGCAAGTGTTGCACTTTTTTGCAGAAAAGAATTCGCCATTAGTGTTGAATTGATTCCCAAAATCATGTGTTGCACTGTGTTATTAAATGAATTGTGAAAAAAATCACACTTACAAAACACGGAAGCTCTTTGCTTTAGTTTGCTTTGTCTTCGTTCGGTCAGTCGGTAATTACGCTAATTTATAAAATTATTGGCGAATGTATGCTATGTATAGCCTAAACACGAAAAAAATATTTAAAAAATGTTTTAATGCAATTTTTATTTATTTTTTTTATTCGGATTTTCTTGGATGTTGCCTTTAGTATATGAATCATAAGTTTTATATATTTAAGTACAAGCTCGATGAAACCGGGATACCCTTTAAATTAAAGGAATTTATGAGGACTACCTAGAAATGTTGAAAATATCACTTTCGCGTAGAAACGGAGTAGCTCCACACCCACAAAAAGTAATCGGCTCATAAAAAATCTCTCTCAAATCTCTCAAACAAAATGACTAAAATAAAAAATAATTTTTTTGAGTTTCCTTAGATTTTTTTCATATAGGCATTGTTGTTTTGTTAGGATGTTAGCATTTAAAAAATAGAACAAACACATTTTTTGCGATTGTGTACCTCTCCACGGTAGAATTTGTTAAACACTGAAAAAAAGAAATGTCAAATTAAGTTGGGCAAAAAAATTAACGTTACAGTGTGCAATGTCCGTCCGTTCGTCCGTCTGCTGGCACGCTAACTCTCGAAAGTAGTAGCCAGGGATGGTCCGTCTTAAACTGTGACGTATATGACATACATTTGAGACGTATTCGACATACGTATACAACGTCGTGAACCTAATGTCGGAAACTTGACTTTGGCACTAACAGTAAATAATTAGCAAATCAATAGAAAAGAACAAAAATATTTATCTTGAACTTTCAAGTTTATTTATTGGTTCAAATGAATTATTATTTGTTTATAAATTAGGTTTCTTCTTCACTCGAATCTCTATGCTACTCTTCAATGCTTTCAAATTTGTCTTTTGTCGCGTATTTTAAGTGTAGAGTAAACTTCCAGAAACTTTTTAGATCGTTCCGATTCTAATAGATTTCGAAAATCACATGAGACCAATTGGAGAAAATGCCTTCTAATTATGCAGTGGACGCTGGGATCATCAGTAATTTTAGAGCAAATGATGACAATGCGTTATGTCGACTTTTTGCCATATTCCAGAATAAGTAAGACCTTCAACAAGCACAGAAATGGGTGGGGTGTCAAAGTTTGTTGGAGAGAGGCAGACCAACTACAAACTTTGATACGTGCTTTAAAAAAATTGCCTTGTGTGAATCAGAACTTATATAATATTTTGCAAAAAACTGAAACTGAACGATTTATTGTTCGTCAAGAATATAAATTAAATGGTCTACAAAAGATGTGTAGAAAAGTGAATTTTTATGATCTGAAAAGATGTGCCTGTTGTTGAAAAAGTAGATTTATCGCCGAAATAGTTGATTTTCCCATTTTGAACTTAATTAATGTTCGGGTTGTACAATATATCACACCATTGTGTAAATATCGGTATTCGATCAAAGACATATATTTTCTCAAAAAATTTTAAATAAAGTTGTATCTCGGATTTCGATTAGTTTTTATATGGTGTCCACGAGATTTTTACGTGAAGGGCTGAAGTCTGCAGCGTCCTTAGAACTGATATTACAGTTTACGACATTTCATACATTTCAGACGGATTTATGACGTATGTGACGTTTACTCCTTTCAGACAGTCGTAAACCTAAAAAATCATGTCGTGGACCATCCCTGGTAGTAACCAACGGACTTAAAATTTGGTATGCGGTAATATTTTTCCCCATTTCAGGCTAAGTTCGAAGATGGGCCATATTTTTCCACTTCTTCTAGTACCTCCCACACAAGGGGTTTACATTTAGTGAAAAATTTATTCCTTAATAACTATGCTACTTATTCAAATCTTCTGAAATTAGTTTATTGGACGTTATCCCATCGAGTCCAGTGAAATGTGGGTTTTATTGGCACTGCAATTGTGGTAACTCCCACACTAAGAACTATTTTGCACCAAACTTTAATACCAGTGCATACTTTAAAGTTAATGCAATTACAATTTGTTATAATTTAATTAAAACAAAACAAAAACAGTAAGGAAAGACAGAAAGTCGGACGGAGCCGACTATATAATGCCCTACACCTCCCTAACAATGCGAAAATATAATAAGACAACTCTATCTGCGGAATGTCGTACTGATCGGATATAAAACACGGTTTCTACAGCGTTTACATGTCAAATAGGGTGTAACATATATATGGGGACTATATCTAAATCTGAACCGATTTGCCCCGAATGTTAATATGCAGTGTTCATTCATGTAATAAGACAACTCTCTCTGCCAAATTTCGTACTGATCTGATATAAAATACAGTTTCTACAGCGCTGACATGTAAAACCGGGGGTAAGATATATATGGGGCTATATCTAAATTAGAACCGATTTTGACAAATTTCAATAGGGATCGTCATTGGGCCAAAAAAGAGCACTGTGCTAAATTTCATCACAATCGGACCATAAACAACCTGCACTTTGATTACAAGAATTCATGGACAGACAGACGGACACGTCTAAATCGACTCAAAAAGTGAGTCTATGTCGATCGGTATAATAATCTATGGTTCTATTTCCTCTCTTTTTGGGCGTTACAACCAAATGCACAACGTTATAATAACCTGTACCACAGTGTGGTGTATACGCTGAATAAAAATAACTTCTGTAGTATATTATCCCAAACATATTCAGCTTGCAACATATATACGTTTAGGGTACACTCTAAACATATAACATTTGGTGCATACAAAAATTATATATTTGGGGAGATGTTGTTCTAAACAAGTCTTTGTTTACATCCCAATATCTTTTTATTTAGGACTATTTTTTCTGAAACCAATATTTATTTGTATTATTCAGAAAATACCTAAACTGTTTTAAATTTTTCCGTAATTCAAATTTAATTTTTTAGAAATTTTTAATCTTCGTAAATAAATAAATAATAATAATTGAAATCGTATAATGTTGGATCAACATAAAATACTTGGAGGATAGACAACTAATGATAGCTTGGAATACTCAGAAATTGGAAATGATTGATTTAAACAGAAGTAATGATACACATATGGTATCATAACTGGGAAGTATAATTCGAAATCAACGAAAAATATTTGGAGAAATTCCAAAACAATAATTTTATTTGTTTCTAAACATATATTTTATTTGACAAATATAGTTTGCAACCAGTAAGGAAAGGCTAAAGTCGGGCGGTGCCGACTATATAATACCCTACACCACTCTCGTAATATTGAATAACTCTGATATATACATTTTGTAATTCATGTATAAATTGTTTACATAAATTTACTTTTGGGACATTTTATACTTAAATAATACCCTGTACCACAGTGTGGTACAGGGTATTAGGGTATTAAAACGATTGGATCTAAAGAGCCAAATCGGATGAAACATATATATGGGGGCTATAGCTAAATCTTTACCGATTTTCTTCAAATTCGGCAATGTTGGTTCATAAATCAAGAAACTCTACCATTATAAATTTCAAAACGATTGGATGTAAAATACAGCTTCTATAGAACTAAAGGGCCAAATCGGACGAAACATATATATGGGAGCTATAGCTAAAT
The DNA here is from genome assembly GCA_963930755.1 of Eudasyphora cyanicolor. Lineage (NCBI taxonomy): Eukaryota > Metazoa > Arthropoda > Insecta > Diptera > Muscidae > Eudasyphora > Eudasyphora cyanicolor. Next base: position 166,057,576 of record OZ005736.1, on the reverse strand, counting down.
CTTAACCGATTTTCTTCAAATTCGGTAATGTTGGTTCATGGATCAAGAATCTCTACCATTCTAAATATCAAAATGATTGGATGTAAAATACAGCTTCTTCAGGACTAAAGAGCAAAATCGGACGAAACATATATATGGGAGCTATAGCTAAATATTAACCGATTTTCTTCAAATTCGGCAATGTTGGTTCATGGATCAAGAAACTCTACCATTCTAAATTTCAAAACGATTGGATGTAAAATACAGCTTTTATAGGACTAAATGGCCAAATCGGACGAAACATATATATGGGAGCTATAGCTAAATCTTAACCGATTTTCTTCAAATTCGGTAGTGTTGGTTCATGGATCAAGAAACTGTACCATTCTAAATTTCAAAATGATTGGATGTAAAATACAGCTTCTACAGGACTAAAGAGCAAAATCGGACGAAACATATACATTGGAGCTATAGCTAAATCTTAACCGGTTTTCTTCAAATTCGGCAATGTTGATTCATGGATCAAGAAACTCTACCATTCTAAATTTCAAAACGATCGGATGTAAAATACAGCTTCTATAGGACTAAAGGGCCAAATCGGACGAAACATATATATGGGAGCTATAACTAAATCTTAACCGATTTTCTTCAAATTCGGCAATGTTGGTTTATGGATCAAGAAACTCTACCATTCTAAATTTCAAAACGATTGGATGTAAAATACAGCTTCTATAGGACTAAAGGGCCAAATCGGACGAAAGATATATATGGGAGCTATATCTAAATCTGAACCGATTTCAACCAAATTCAATAGCGATCTTAACAGCCGCGAAATACTCTAAACTGCAAAATTTCGGAACGATCGGAGTGAAATTGCGACCTGTAGTCGACGAACAACTTTACATGGACAGACGGACGGACGGACGGACAGACATCGTTAAATCGACTCAGCTAGTGATTCTGAGTCGATCGGTATACTTTAAGGTGGGTCTAGCTGTGTTATTTTCAGGTGTTACAAACATCTGCCGTGAAACAAACTTATAATACCCTGTACCACAGTGTGGTGTAGGGTATAAATATATTTTGTTGTAATATACTAATATATGCGTTCTAAGTAAATTTTATTGATTATACCCTACACCACACTGTGGTACAGGGTATTATAAGTTTGTTTCACGGCAGATGTTTGTAACACCTGAAAATCCGTCCGTCCGTCCGTCCATCTGTCCATGTAAAGTTGTTCGTCGACTACAGGCCGCAATTTCACTCCGATCGTTCTGAAATTTTGCAGTTTAGAGTATTTCGCGGCTGTTAATATCGCTATTGAATTTGGTTGAAATCGGTTCAGATTTAGATATAGCTCCCATATATATCTTTCGTCCGATTTGGCCCTTTAGTCCTATAGAAGCTGTATTTTACATCCGATCGTTTTGAAATTTGGAATGGTAGAGTTTCTTGATCCATAAACTAACATTAAAATCGGTTAAGATTTACCTATAGCTCCCATATATATGTTTCGTCCGATTTGGCCATTTAGTCATATAGAAGCTGTATTTTACATCCAATCATTTTGAAATTTAGAATGGTGGAGTTTCTTGATCCATGAACCAACACTACCGAATTTTGAAGAAAATCGGTTAAGATTTAGCTATAGCTCCCATATATATGTTTCGTCCGATTTGGCCATTTAGTCCTATAGAAGCTGTATTTTACATCCAATCGTTTTGAAATTTAGAATGGTAGAGTTTCTTGATCCATGAACCAACACTACCGAATTTGAAGAAAATCGGTTAAGATTTACCTATAGCTCCCATATATATGTTTTGTCCGATTTTGCTCTTTAGTCCTGTAGAAGCTGTATTTTACATCCAATCATTTTGAAATTTAGAATGGTAGAGTTTCTTGATCCATGAACCAACACTACCGAATTTGAAGCAAATCGGTTAAGATTTAGCTATAGCTCCCATATATATGTTTCATCCGATTTGGCTCTTTAGATCCTATCGTTTTTAAACCCTACACCACACTGTGGTACAGGGTATTATTTAAGTATAAAATGTCCCAAAAGTAATTTTATGTAAACAATTTATACATGAATTACAAAATTTATATATCAGAGTTATTCAATATTACGAGAGTGGTGTAAGGTATTATATAGTCGGCACCGCCCGACTTTAGCCTTTCCTTACTGGTTTTTAAATAAAATGTATTTGCTCAGAAATATATAATATTTAAAAATTTGTGTTCCACATATATTTTCTTTCGATTCAAACATATAAAAACACGCCATTTTGCTCCGTGTAGGGTATTATGAATTTACAAATATTTTTTGGGGCTGTAGGTGAGGGGATTCGTAAGTCGTTTTACCCGACTGAACTTTCTTACTTGTTTCGTTTCTGTTTCCAGAAAATAGTTGCCACAATCTACAAAAAAAAAATTTGTAGGTCTCGGACAAAAAAAAATTGTTGCATAGTGTTATCATTGATATGTAAGGACCAACGATTCCAACGGCCCATAAAGTTCATTAATTTCGGTTTTTATTTTCCAACTTATTCGAATCAACCATCGCCTATAGTAGGGTATGAAAAATTAATGTTGTTTAATTGAAAAATAAATCCATTGATACATGTGAGGCACTGTGGAATGTTGTTGAATCAAAATCAACACAAAAACACGATTTTCATTTTCGATTGATAACACTTTGTTTCATTCCTCCAGTTCTATTCGTGTATTTTCGCCGAATACATTTTTTGCATTTATTTGAATGAAATGGTTTGTTTTCTTTCAATTAACTCAACTGAAAATCTGCCTTTTCTCCTGGTTAATTCTTCTTTTTTCCCCCTCTTCGATGGCAATGAGACAACGAAATGCCAGAGTGATTCTAAAAATAATTACACAAGATTTTTAGTTTGAAATGTATCAAGCTGATTCTACACTGACCGTGAGCTGAGTTCAATGGATTTCAAAGTAAATAATAAGTCAGTCAATATTTGTTGTGTGTTTCGATTATATATATACAAAAGTGAATATGTCTATGGATCATTTAAAGGGGTGCGATATACTTATATACTGAGATGATATGTATATGATTGAACTAATTTAACCTAACTTTAGAAACTAAACGAAAGTCAGTCAAGTTTTACCGATTAAAGTTATGTACACTGAAAACAAATGTCGCGGTTGTCCGCATCTCAATTGAATGTTTGTTTTGTTTAGTGGATATCCCCTGAAATCGTGAATAACTTCGGTTCTATCAGAGCGACAATCACAAAATTAGTACTGTTTTAAGCAGAATAGCGAGTTCTAGTCGCGCTTTAGTCCAAGTGACAGATATTTGCAGGAAAAACATAAATTTTAGAGGTTATGTAATAGCGCTTTAGCTCACTGCCGGTTGAAGATGTATTCGAAATATTTGTGGAAATCCACTAGACAAAACAAGCTTTAATTTGAGATGCGGACAATCGCGATATATTTTTTTGACCTAATGTACATATATACGGTGGTCAGATCTTACAATGTACAAGTGTTGGCAATGTACTGACAATGACGGATTGTTAGTAAAGTGTTAATTGTCGGTTCAGACGATTGTAAGAAATCCTTACAATTTAATATTTATTGGCGGAATTGCCAATACAAATATTTTATATACAGTGTTGCCAATAAAATGTTTCTTGAAGTTCATTCGCAGATGCATAAACTTCGCACATCTTACAATGTATTGACGATGAATTTTCTGCCAAAGTTGCCAGACAACTATTGTAAGTTGACAAGGTTGCATTTTGGACATTTTGCTGACAAGATTGTAAGATCACGCAATTTTATAGAAACATAAAGTGGAATTTGGTGTTAAAATGATTTTAACTGGAATTCGAAAAAAAGTAAATTGAAATTCAAAATGTTCAATTTAAAATTAAAAAAACAACTATTGAAATTCAAAATACAAAATACAAGAATTGAACTTCAAAAATTGTATTTATAATTCAAAAATTCTATTTGAAATTCAAAACACATAAATTTAAATTCGAAACACATACATAAATTGAAATTCAAAAGACAATAATAATTGAAATTTAAAGATTTCCGGCTGAGACTTCACTGATGATATTTTTCAACTTCAATTGATGCGTTTTTAATTTAAAACGGATGTTTTGCATTTCAATTTATTTAGTTGAATTTCAAATGATGAGTTATGGATTTCAAATGTATATTTTTGAAATTCACATGTCTTATTTTTACTTAAAGTTTTCCAAATTTCAAATGGCATTTTAGAATTTGATTTGATCTTATTTGATAACCCTATCCAACAAATTTTTTTTGTGATCGAGAGCTAAAATCGCGATCTTTTTTTTTTTGTTGTATTGGGGCTGTATGTCACCGATAACTCGCAGAATATTCTCTTCCAAGGCGTCAATCGTGTCGGGCTTATCTGCGTAGACAAACGACTTCACATAACCCCACAAAAAATATTCCAGTGGTGTTAAATCGCACGATCTTGGAGGCCACGCCACAGGCCCCGACCCGAGATAATGCGCTCGCCAAAAGTTTTCTTCAATAAATTGATTGTTTCGTTGCCTGTATGGCATGTAGCGCTGTCTTGTTGAAACCAAGGGTCGTCCACATCAACATCCTAATTTTTGAAGAAATATGGACCAATGATTCCCTCTGCCCATAGATCACACCAAACAGTGACTTTTTGTGGATGTAACGGCGTCTGAACAATGGCATGTGGATTATCATTACTACAAATGCGACAATTTTGTTTATTAACGTACTCATTCATCCAAAAGTGATCTTCACCGCTGAACAAAATTTTCTTGTGAAAATCGGAAAATTGATAACCATTATTTTGGTAATAAATGTACACGATTTTCAAACGTTGTTCCGGAATATGTCTATTCATTTTGAAATGGCAAACCAAACTGAGCATAAATCAAGTGACAGCTGTCAAAAAGACCAACTCCGAAATAAGTATTGCCAGATTGAGAACCACACGTCTAAAAAACACCCTTTATTAGCTCGATAGGGCCTTTAAATGAAAGACAATTATAAGGGCAACAAATGTTGGATATATCACTTTCTCGTATAAATAGTGGTTTAGTAACTGTCGTTAAAACAATTGGAAAAAATTGATTTAATTTAAAACCAGTAAGGAAAGGCACAAAGTCGGGCGGGGCCGACTATATAATACCCTACACTTCCCTAACAATGCGATAAGGGTCATTGCCATAATAATTTGGAATAATTGGTAAATGGGTAGAAACATATTATATAATTCTGAAGCGATAATCGCTAAATTAAGCAATATTCGTTCCTAAATTGAGAAACATCTTTCTGGAAAATTGTAATGATCGGAAGTAAAATACAACTTCTATAGCGGTTTTATACCAAATCAGGAGGAACATATATATGGAGCTTTAATATAAATCTGAACCGATCTTCCCTGAATACTAATTCATGTAAAAATACCTCCTTCGTACTGATCGGATATAAAATACAATCTCTACAGCGCTTACATGTCAAATCGGGGGTAACATATATATGGGAGCTCTCTAAATCTGAACCGATTTTCTCCGAATTTGGCTATAAAATACAGTTTTTACAGCGCTTACATGTAAAATCGGGGTAACATATATATGGGAGTTATATCTAAATCTGAACCGATTTTCACCGAATTTGGCAGTATTCTTTCGAGTAATAAGAAACCTCTTTCTGCCGAATTTTGCACTGATCGGATATAAAATACAATTCCTACAGCGCTTACAGGTCAAATCGGGGGTAACATATATATGGGTGTTATATCTAAATCTAAACCGAGATTCTCCGAATTTTGAAGTATTCCTTCATGTAGAAAGAAACCTCTTTTTGCCGACTTTCGCACTGATCGGATATAAAATAACATTTTTACAGCGCTCACATGTCAAATCGGGGGTAACGTATATATGGGGGCTATATCTAAATCTGAACCAATTTCTTCCAAATTTAAAAGTGTTCATTCATATAATAGGAAACCTCTTTCTGACGAATTTCATACTGATCGGATATAAAATACAGTTTTTACAGCGCATACATGTCAAATCGGGGGTAACATATATATGGGGGCTATATCTAAATCCGAACCGATTTTCGGACAGACGGACATAGCTAAATCAACTCAGAAAGTGATTCTAAGTCGATCGGTATAATAAACGATGGGTCTATTTCTTCTCCTTTTGGGTGTTACAAACAAATGCACAAAGTTATACTACCCTGTACCACAGTGTGGTGTAGGGTATAAAAATCATAAATGATGGCACTAAAAAAATCCATGAAAAATATAAAGTGTTGTGTACATGTTGACTTTGAAGGTATTTCTTTGAATTATTGAAAATACCATTGATCTAAGAACAAATTAATTAAACATTTCAATAGTTTTAACGAAATTTTACTTGGAATTATATACATTTTCATGTCATACTTTTAAAATCCAAATTCCTTTAAATTTCGGTACGATATTTTAATATCATTGAATGTAGAATCATCATTGAAAGAATGACATTATTCTTCATAAACTTATAGACAAATGACTTTATTTTAACGATTTTTTATTTTGTTCGGAACTGTCTGATAGACATACAACGATCCAACGATGCTTGTACAAAATTCCTGTTTTCTATATCAAGTGGTTGAAAATCACGAAAATCGAAAAAATAAAGTGGCCTATGATATTTTCCACATTTTGGTTTATCTGTACAACAAGTTTCAAGTTTCGTATAGGAATCAACATTTTTAAGTAAAACCCTGTCCTGATATCACGTGAAAATCTATTGAACTCCCCTTAAAAATAACGTAAGCATATGTTGGGCCACACTATTCACAATAATTTTGGTATTATTTTATTTATTTTTATAAAAATCAGCAAATATGACATTTTTAATTTTCTTTAAAAAATTTTATTTTTGCAATACGAGGCAGTCCCAAAATTAGCCGACCTAACAAAGAAGTCACAACAAATTTGGGAACACTTTTATTTATTTTTCTACTTTTAGCTCGATCTACTTTTTCCAGCGACTTTTAATAGCTTAGATACCCCGGTTATATGTAAGTGTAGTAAGAATTGCAATCTCCACATCAATTTTTTTCCGCCGAACTTTTTATACCCTACACCACACTTTTTATACCCTGTGTATTATAAGTTTGTTTCACGGCAGATGTTTGTAACACCTGAAAATAACGCAGCTAGACCCACCTTAAAGTATACCGATCGACTCAGAATCACTAGCTGAGTCGATTTAACGATGTCTGTCCGTCCGTCCGTCCGTCTGTCCATGTAAAGTTGTTCGTCGACTACAGGTCGCAATTTCACTCCGATCGTTCTGAAATTTTGCAGTTTAGAGTATTTCGTGGCTGTTAAGATCGCTATTGAATTTGGTTGAAATCGGTTCAGATTTAGATATAGCTCCCATATATATATTTCGTCCGATTTGGCCCTTTAGTCCTATAGAAGCTGTATTTTACATCCAATCGTTTTGAAATTTAGAATGGTAGAGTTTCTTGATCCATGAACCAACACTACCGAATTTGGAGAAAATCGGTTAAGATTTAGCTATAGCTCCCATATATATGTTTCGTCCGATTTTGCTCTTTAGTCCTGTAGAAGCTGTATTTTACATCCAATCATTTTGAAATTTAGAATGGTAGAGTTTCTTGATCCATGAACCAACACTACCGAATTTGAAGAAAATCGGTTAAGATTTAGCTATAGCTCCCATATATATGTTTCGTCCGATTTTGTTCTTTAGTCCTGAAGAAGCTGTATTTTACATCCAATCATTTTGAAATTTAGAATGGTAGAGTTTCTTGATCCATGAACCAACACTACCGAATTTGAAGAAAATCGGTTAAGATTTACATATAGCTCCCATATATGTATTGTCCAATTTGGCCATTTAGTCCATAAATGCTGTATTTTACATCCAATCTTTTTGAAATTTAGAATGGTAGAGTTTCTTAATCCATGAACCAACATTGCCGAATTTGAAGAAAATCGGTTAAGATTTAGCTATAGCTCCCATATATATGTTTCGTCCGATTGTGCTCTTTAGTCCTGAAGAAGCTGTATTTTACATCCAATCATTTTGAAATTTAGAATGGTAGAGTTTCTTGATCCATGAACCAACACTACCGAATTTGAAGAAAATCGGTTAAGATTTACCTATAGCTCCCATATATATGTTTCGTCCGATTTGGCCCTTTCGTTCTATAGAAGCTATATTTTACATCCAATCGTTTTGAAAATTAGAATGGTAGAGTTTCTTGATTAATGAACCAACATTGCCGAATTTGAAGAAAATCGGTAAAAATTTAGCTATAGCTCCCATATATATGTTTCATCCGATTTGGCTCTTTAGATCCAATCGTTTTTATACCCTACACCACACTGTGGTACAGGGTATTATTTAAGTATAGAATGTCCCAAAAGTAAATTTATGTAAACAATTTATACATGAATTACAAAATTTATATATCAGAGTTATTCATTATTACGAGAGTGGTATAGTCGGCACCGCCCGACTTTAGCCTTTCCTTACTGGTTTTCATTGATTTTGGCCATCGGAATAGTGGATGAGTGAACTGGTGCATTGCTTTGATTGTGAGCAAACGTGGCACCCATCTTGCGCACAGCTTTCTCATCATCAAATGTTCTCGTCAATATGCGATGTACGATATCAAAAAATATCGCGAATTTTGTATTTTTTCAAAAAGTATTTATTTATTCATGAATATCTATTTTGTCCCCTTCAAAGTAATTCCCATCGGATATAATACACTTCTGCCAAAAGTTTTTTCCAATCCTCGAAGCACTTCAAATAATCATTTTTTGTGATCTTGTTCAGCTCCTCCTTCGATGCAGTCTTTATCTCCTCAATCGTGGCGTAGCGTCAGTTTTGGGAACAAAAAATAGTCACAGGGGGCTAGGTCAGAGGAATACGGTGGCTGCGGCACCATTACTGTGTTGTTGTCGGCCAAATATTCGCGCACAAGCAACGATGTGTGTGCAGGGGCGTTATCATGGTGCAAAAAGCCAGTTTTTGTTCTTCCACAAATCCGTGCTTTTTGGGGGATTGATTCGCGCAATTTGCACAGAACTTGCAGGTAATATTCTTTATTGACCGTACTACCCTGTGACAAGAACTCATAATGCGCCACGCCCCTGCAATCAAAGAAAACTGTGAAAAACTGTGAAAACCGGGCGTCCGGCACGCTGTTCGTCCTTCTCGGCCCTCTAAGAACATTTTGTACCACCGATAAACGTTGCTTTGGTCCAAGGTAGCTTCACCATATGCCACAGTCAACATTCGAAATGCGTCAGCGCACTTTATTTTGTTTTTCACACAAAATTTGATACAGATTCGTTGATCCATTTTCTGAAATAGATAAAAATCGAAGACAAGTTAAAACACATCCAAGCACAACAGCTGTCAACAATTAACTAAACATTCGAAATGGCCGACCTTGTCAGCATAAGTAAGGGACATGAGTACCAACATAACGCTACAAAAATATCAAAAATCAAATGCACGTAGCCCGCGGAAATTAAAAATTCGTATAGCACTTTTTGAAATGCCTGTGACATCAGCTAGCTCACGAATATTCAACCGACGGTCATCCAATACCATTTTTGGCGAGGACACTTCAATTGGTCGACCACATCGGTGTTCGTCTTGGCAGCTCTTGCGGCCCCGTTTAAACTGTAAGCGACGGAGCAGACTCACCAGAGTACAATCTAGCTTGGTGTTAATATTGGTTGGACTAAGACCTTTCAAATGAAAGTACTGCATTACTTATAGGTGACCAATTTTTTTCCAAGTTTACCAATTCACTAAGATCGTTTACTTTTGAGTGCTCAAAAAAACTAAACAATGTGGCTTACGTAAAACATATATTTTAGAAGGTTGCCACTTTTCACGCAAGTTATTTTTTCAAACTACTAGCGCCATCTATATGTCTTTTCGGCTACTTATTACAGTAAGGAGGAGTTAAAGTCTGGGGGACCCGACTATATGATTCTAAATCTATGTGGGTGCTAAAACAAAATATTGTCCGCGTTTATTGAATTTTTTTAAATCGAATCAGTTAGTGATTCTGTATCGATCGGTATTCCTTAACATGTGTATTGATTCAGTATTTTTAAGTGATACACCTGATGGTATATAGAATATGTACTTGACTTAAGGATGCTTCATGCTATTAATTTAAGTCCAAGATGTAATTGATTGAAAGTCGTTTCATGACTTTAATTTAAGTCCAAGATGTAATTAATATAAAGTCGTTCTATGTCTTTAATTGAAGTATAATAGGTACTTATTTGAATGATCTTTGTCTTATCGTCAAATCAAAGCCAAAATCATAAAGGTTATAATAATTTCATGGATTCTCAGTACGGCTTTTTTCATTGTATGGTATAATTTCTATATCAGAGCGTATTTTCGATTCTACTTGGCTGAACTTAACGCCGTTTGTAATTCTTCACACATTTTCTTCGCTGAAAGTCAATTATTCGAGTAATAGACAACGACGAAGAGGTTTTCCAATTGCCTTTCGAATAATTCGATTTCTGCATATTTGTTTCACATAATCCTCCAAGTCAATATTTGCTCACCCACACACATTCTTCGCATTCATCTTTGTTTTAGGTGACGATAAATCTTAGCTCTCTGACTCATGTAGATTTCTGCTAAAATTTATTGTACTTTATTGCATTTTCAAATTTATGACTCCAAAAATAAATTTATAAATTTTTATGTGCCCGCAAAATTTAAATTATACATTTTGACTTTATAGCATATCAAAAAGGCACATGTTGGCTGTAGCAATAATAGGCAAAAGTCAAAAACGATTTGTTTGATTTGATTCCATATTTATTAAGAATGAGCGTAATTTTTTTCGCCTTAAATAATCTCATTTTTGGAAAAATTTTAATCGAACTTGTAAACTATTTTTAACATTTAATTTGTTAACCGATTGTAAAAGTGTATTTTAACAACCCACTCTAATACATAATACCTATTGATTTGTGTTTGGTATAAATTGATATACGAGTATTGAAATAATTTTACTCATATATGTACATACTTCTGATCAGACCTTGGCCGCATGACATTAAATTTTGTTTCTTGCCGATTTCACACAAATTTCATAAGTATTTCAAATCGAAATGATTTGATTTTGTTGAAATATGTACATATGTATATTCGGAATCCATAAATTTCTTTTCTTTTCTCGATGACAGTTGTGTATCTGTTTTTTTCCAATATAGGGATTATATTTTTATGCATTATATTTTGCAACTTTGTGATATTATGCGAAAGCTCCCATAGCGGACATCGAATAATGCAATAATTTTGTCCGCGTTTCGCAGATATGGTATCAAGGGAACAGCAAAAATACTATCTTGTGGCCGAGTAAATTGTCCAAATATGGGATATGTGCGTAAAGATAAATATATTATGTCGAGAGCTTATATTCAAAACCCTCTATCTTCAATTTTTGCAAAAATGAGATTTTTATGTTAAAATATTCGGTAAAATAAGGCGCATCTATTGTACTAATTTGTAAATAAAAAAAACAAAACTTGAGATTTTAAGATCATTTTTGTAATTTCTCTATCTTACACACTTATTTTTTCTGAATGCAATACCCTCTATCTCTTCATATAATTTTGGACTATTTTTTTTGTTTTTTTTTCTTCTAAAAGACGGTTCTTTGATGCTAAACCCGAATTTGGTTACATTTTTTTAGTCGAAGCTTTAGTTTTCAAATTATGACTACTTTTATATCTAACCTGTGATTCCACAAGAATACCATTTTCTATGACAATTTGAAAATGGATTCAAAAATGAACCCCAACAAATAGATAATACTTAAATAAAAAATTATTCATTAATTCATTGTTATTATTATTTATTATTTTTATTATAATATGTATAATATAGATTAAAAAAATTTGTGGAATTCATAAATAAATATTTTTTTACTATGCAAAACCCTCTATCTTTTTTTATACATGAAGAATTTTTGAATAGCAATACCCTCTATGTTCCATAAAATGGCTCGTGGCGCAAATATTAAAAAAATATTATTTAGTAGTTCACGTAGTTAGGTGTAATAAACATTGTAGAACAAACAATTTTAATTTTCTTTAAAATTAGGGATATAAACGGTTTTTTGGCTCTACTGAACAATTGTGTTTTTTAAGATAGAGGATATTGAATATAAACTGTCGATGTTCTTTCTTTATATAGGGTGGGCCATTTAAAATTTAAAATGTGAACTACCAATAACTTGCATTGTGATTTGAGCCCTTTGGATTATTTTCTGTGGGTAGCCAGTAAGGATAAATGTTACGCAAAGCATCCAGAGACATTTGAAGCGTTGAAATATGAAGTTGCCATTGAAGAGAGTCGACCCGAAACAATCGAAAATGTACTAAAAAATTGGGTTGATCGGATGAGGTACTGCCGAGCCAGTCGAGGTAGTCATATGAATAATATTGTGTTCCATTATTAAATGACAAAGTTCAACCATTCCAATAAAACCAGAAATTTAAAAAAAAATTCAGTATATTTTCTTTTATAGCCCATTCAAATTTAAAATTTTAAATGGCCCACCCCTACCTGAGTCCATCCCTAAAATTTTAAATTGCCACACCAGTCGTGGGAGTCATATGAATATTATTGTATTCCATTATTAAATGACAACGTTGTAACCTTTCCAATACAATCAGAAATGTGAAAAAAATATTAGTACTTTTTTAATAGCCGATTCAAATTTTAAATGACCCACCCTGTACGAGTACATACTCCGGTACGGTGGTAATTTACACAGTGGATTATATTATTCCAATGTCCCTTGTGGAATTCCCAATTTATAATTTATATAATTCAACATCCGTTATATCTACGTTTACTAATGACTTGGGTTTCCTTATTTTACAGAATGCGACTACGAGGAAAAAGAATCAAATTTGTCTGCCGGTAAGTTGGAACATGTACAATTGAAAAAGAGCTATTGAATCGACTATAAGCAGTATAATTTCAGTTTTTTATGATATTTAACAAATTGCTTGTCTTCTAATTATAATTTAATAGAAAAAGCAAACAATTCTTCACAGAGTAAATTCATCAGCTAACTGACTAGATCCCAAAAACTTAATTTGACTAAACGTTTTTGGTGGAGTTACGAGCATTTTTAATTTTGAATTTTTTTTAGAAAAACTGTTATGTTAGTTCTTTGCTATTTGGAGCGTTTTCCGCGGAATTTAATAAGTCTTTCATCCTGCGCTGCATTACGCTAATGTAATTTTCAGCCAGTTTCACTTTTCTATGAGGGCAGTTTTTATAAGTCAGCGACAATTAGAATTTCCCTCGAACACCGTAGATGTTTCACACATCATAGGTGATGGAACACTTTGATAAGTCCTAATTAACTATAACCCTGTATACTAGAGTCGATCACTGAGGTCTTACTCTATACTAAAGTCGACAACTAGAGTCAACCTTAGTCACTGAGTTCTATCTCTATACTAGAGTCGAACACTGATGACTTCCTCTATATAGAGTTGACCAATGAGGCCTCGCTCTATACTAGATTCGATCATTAATGACTCCCTCTATACTTGAGTCGACCACTGAGGACTCCCTCTATACTGGAGTCGACCGCTGAGGTCTCTCCCCTCTTTACTAAAGTCGACCACTGAGATTTTCCGCTATTCTTGTGTCGATCACCGAGATCTTCCTCAATATTGGATTCCACCTCTGATGCCTTTCCTTATACCAGAGTCGACCACTGAGGCCTCCTCTATAATAGAATCGACCACTTAGACCTTCCAGTGTTCTTGTGTCAGTTACTGAGATCTTCCTCAATACTAGATACGACCTCCGAGGACTCTCTCCATACTAGAGTCGACTGAAGTCTCCCTATATAGTAGAGACGCCCGCTGAGGTCTCCCTCTCTACTGGAGTCCACCACTGAGGTCTTCCTCTATACTAGAGTCGACCACTGATGTCTTCCTCTATACTAGAGTCGACCACTGATGTCTTCCTCTATACTAGAGTCGACCACTGAGGTCTTCCTCTATACTAGAGTCAACCACTGAGGTCTTCCTCTATACTAGAGTCGACCAATGAGGTCTTCCTCTATACTAGAGTCGACCACCGAGGTCTTCCTTTATACTAGAGTCGACCACTGAGGTTTTCCTCTATATTAGAGTCGACAACTGAGGTCTTCCTCTATACTAGAGTCGACCACTGAGCTTTTCCTCTATACTAGAGTCGACCACTGAGGTCTTCCTTTATACTAGAGTCGACCACTGAGGTCTTCCTTTATACTTGAGTCGACCACTGAGGTCTTCCTCTATACTAGAGTGGACCACTGAGGTCTTCCTCTATACTAGAGTGGACCATTGAGGTCTTTCTCTATACTAGAGTCGACCACTGGGGTTTTCCTCTATACTAGAGTCGACCACTGAGGTTTTCCTCTATACTAGAGTCGACCACTGAGGTCTTCCTCTATACTAGAGTCGACCACTGAGGTCTTTCTCTATACTAAAGTCGACCACTGAGGTCTTCCACTATACTAGAGTCGACCATTGAGGTCTTCCTGTATACTAGAGTCGACCATTGAGGTCTTCCTCTATACTAGAGTTGACCACTGAGGTCTTCCTCTATACTAGAGTCGACCACTAAGGTTTTCCTCTTTACTAAAGGCGACCACTGAGATCTTCCTCTGTACTAGATTCGATCATTGAGGCCTTTCCTCTATATTAGAGTCGACACTGAGGTCTTGCTCAATACTATAGTCGACCACTCAAGTCTTCATCTAGACTAGTGTCGACCACTGAGGTCTTCCTATATGTTAGAGTCGACCATTGTAGTCTTCCTCTATACTAGAGTCGACCACTGAAGTCTTCCTCTATACTAGAGTCGGCCACTGATGTCATCCTTTATACTAGAGTCAACCACTGTGCGTTCCTCTATACTAGGGTCGGCGACTGAGGTGTTCTTCTATACTAGAGTCGACCACTGAGGCCGTTCTCTATACTAGAGTCGACCACTGAGGTCGTCCTCTATACTAGAGTCGACCACTGAGGTCGTTCTCTATACTAGAGTCGACCACTGAGGTCGTCCTCTATACTAGAGTCGACCACTGAGGTCGTCCTCTATACTAGAGTCGACCACTGAGGTCGTCCTCTATACTAGAGTCGACCACTCAGGTCGTCCTCTATACTAGAGTCGACCACTGAGGTCTTTCTCTATATTAGTGTCGACACTGAGGTCTTCCTCTATACTAGAGTCGACCACAGAGACCTTACTCTATACTAGATTTGACCGCTGAGGTCTTCCTCTATATGAGAGTCGACCACTGAGGTCTTCCTTTATGTATATTAGAGTCGACCACTGAGGTCTTTCTCTATATTAGTGTCGACACTGAGGTCTTCCTCTATACTAGAGTCGACCACAGAGACCTTACTCTATACTAGATTTGACCGCTGAGGTCTTCCTCTATATGAGAGTCGACCACTGAGGTCTTCCTTTATGTATATTAGAGTCGACCACTGAGGTCTTCCTGCATACTAGAGTCGACCACTGATGACTTCCTCTATACTAGTGTCCACCATTTTGCGTTCCTCTATACTAGGGTCGACGACTGAGGTCTTCCCCTATACTAGAGTCGACCACTGAGGGCTTCTCTATAATAGAGTCGACTACTGAGGTCTTCCTATATACTAGAGTCGACCACTGAGGTCTTCCTCTATACTAGAGTCGACCATTAAGGTCTTCCTCTATACTAGAGTCGACCACTGAGGTCTTCTTCTATACTAGAGTCGACCATTAAGGTCTTCCTCCATACTAGAGTCGACCACTGAGGTCTTCCTCTATACTAGAGTCGACCACATAGATCTTACTCTATACTAGATTTGACCGCTGAGGTCTTCCTCTATATGAGAGTCGACCACTGAGGTCTTCCTTTATGTATATTAGAGTCGACGACTGAGGTCTTCCCCTATACTAGAGTCGACCACTGAGGTCGTTCTCTATACTAGAGTCGACCACTGAGGTCTTCCTATATACTAGAGTCGACCATTAAGGTCTTCCTCTATACTAGAGTCAACCACTGAGGTCTTCCTCTATACTAGAGTCGACACTGAGGTCTTCCTGTTTACTAGAGTCGACCACTGAGATCTGCCTTTGTACTATACTGAGGTTTTCCTCACTGAGCTTTTTATTTATACTGGAGTCTATCATTGATGTCTTCCTCTGTACGATGCTTGAGTCTACCCCAGAGGGTATATGCTAGATTCGACCACGATAATATTTATATATACTATAATAGACCACTAAGGCCTTCCTCAGAACCAGAGTCTACCACGGAGGTCTTCCTTTATAAGAGAGTCGATAATTGAGATCTTCCTCTACACCAGACTCCACTACTGAGATCTTTCTCTATACTAGTTTCGTCAACTGAGGCATTTCTCTATTTTAGATTCGGCTTCTAAGGTACTTTTATATTCTAGAGCTGTCCGTTGAAGTCTTCCCTATACCAGATTAGATTTTAAATGCAGGGGAAAAAATTTTCTAAGTGTATGATTTCGAAGTTTTTCAACCAAGATCTTCAACATTCTACAGTTATGTCAATATCTACTCGTCTTTAACACTATGACTATAAACAAGTTGCCAAATTTTAAAATCATGTCATAGTAGAATGGAAAGACTCAAAAACAATATTCTTTTTGTTTAAATTTACCATCGCTACTTTTAATGTTAATTGCTAAGTAATTGTTTGTTTTCAAATCGATTTCATCATATGAGATGAGATATTTAGCTATACGCTATATCTTCCGATGATGATATTTTTAAACCACTTCGACGAGATATTATGACGTGTTATTTCTATTTAGTTAAGCACCGTCAGGTTTCTCTTTCTTTTTCGCTATTGTGGGTTTCTTGGTATGTGTTTGTTACGCTTTCTTCTTTCATCAGTTTGCTTAAATCCTACCCATTGATGTAGCGATATTTTAAAAATACATATCCAAATTCTATAAATAGTGAATCCCACTCCTAAAAAAAAACAGTGAATGGATAGGGCAGTGTAAAGTATGCCTGAACTGAGCAGAGCTACAAAGGAGAAGAAAAGAATTTATACAAAAATATAACTTATTTGTCTACAAGTTGTGATGCGTGGTCCATTAAGTTTATTATTAATTGCTTGGTATTAGTATATCGTAAAATATATATTAGGTTGCGGTTGTTTGATTTTGTTATTCAGAGGAGAACAGAAAAAAAACGAAAAATCCTCTCAAAGTACGTCACGACAAAATTGAAAACTTTTCGCATTTGAGGTATCAACAGAATGAAAAATGGACAAAACACAAGATTGTTAGTGCTGGCACTCGCAAAAAAGTGAACTAAAATGAACAAGTTAAAATGAACTAAACTGTAGAAATATTGAACTTAGCATGACACTATAATTTCTATAGCTAGTATTCCTAATGTCAAGTGCATACATTTCCGAACAATTATGAAATATTTTGAACTTAATTCTAGTTGACTCTTACTTCCTTTGAGAAACTACTGAAATCTAAATGGTGAAAACAAGCTCAATACAACAAATTTTGACTTGAAATTATAGAAGCTCAGGATATTGTTGTTCCTTATTGCAAGTAAATTTTTACACATAATTAGGAAAATTTAATTGAAATTTTTAATTTTTCTGAGACTTTATGGCCCTTCAGCCGATTTTCTGGCTGCTCTCCTCCACTTATGGATATGTTAAAATCTTAAACGCTGCTCCTTCTTGGATGACTCTCCTTTTTCTTTTATGAATTTTGAAACTGATTTCATAGCGCGACAAATGATACGGGTCAGTGATCTCCGGAAGTTCTGACTACAGGAAAAAGTTATATCGGTAAAAAATAGTTATACGTGTCCCGACGTTTCCCTGGGTCAAGTATAGGAATCGAGATATATCGATTTTAAGTTAATAAGTAGGAGAATTTGACACCTTGGGGGTCTTTTATATGACATAACTCGAGAACGACCAGTCCGATTTTGCTGCAACAATTTTAGAAGAATTAATAATTAAAATTCCTAAAAATTGTAATAATAGGACTTCCACGTGGAAACGAAGTTCGGTAACTGTCCTTAAACTATAAACATTTTTATTAAAAAATCGTTTTTTGTTGGCACAAAAAAAAACATAAAAAATAGAATTATAGTGTATTCCATTTTTTGAAAGCTATGTATAAATATATAAATTACTTTATACACAAACAAAGCCACAGACAAAGAAACCTTGTGTACAATATACAAAGCGATGTCCACGAAGGAGTGAGTCAATGTTGTCAATCTCTAATCTTAGCCTGAGATAGAAAAAAAATATTAACACCTATCAAATTTGAAGTCAATACGTTACTCCTTCCGAAAGTTATCGGGCGCTCCATCTAGACAGACGGACGAGCATTGCTCACATGATTTAAAATGTCCTAAAACGGATTTCTGCCGAACATACTTAGTATCTTAGTGTAACACTCCTCCTACACTTTTGGCCGGTAGTGAGTGAGGGTATCGGTTTAACGAACTGAAATTTTCTTACTTGTTTTTATAATTAATTTAGCTAAATGTTATTGTTGGTCACACTGGCACACATTGTTTATTTTTAAATGTTAATTGGCAAATTAGAAGATTTTTGTCAGAACTTGTTATTTTCCTAGAAAATAATGACAAATAAATTAGCAGATTTTGTTCGCTCACAGGCAGTCGTAGCAGTCGTTTCAGCATGTCCGGATGAAGAACAAAACTATAATAATCGCATATACTGTCACCAACCATATGCTCAAAAAATTCAATTCAACAAAAGTTTTAAATTGTTTTGAAATTAGTTATAAATTAAAACGAATTCCGGTGCTGACGGTTACGCGGTATTTGTCCACTCAAGAACATTATGTTGTTAGTACCATTTATATGGTGTTATGGGATAAGTGAGACATAAATCAATGATATTTTTAGTTACCACATAAATTGATGTGTTAATTGTGTTAGAAAATTAAAATAAAACATAATAGATTTGAAATGGAATATTCTTCTGGCTTAAGACCAAATTTCTCTGTTTATACCCTACACCACACTGCGTTACAGGGTATTATAACTTTATGCATTTATATGTAACACCCAAAAGAAGAAAAATAGACTCATCGTTTATTATACCGTTCGACTTAGAATCACTTTATGAGTACATTTAGCTATGTCCGTCCGTACGTCAGTGTGTCTTCGCATGTGTTCTTGTTATCAAACTGCAGGTTGCAATTATTGTCTGATCGCGATAATATATGTGTCCTGATCGCACCTATATCTTATTTGGCCTCAGGACGAACCCCATTAAAATTGTGAAACTCGTTTCCGATTTAGATATAGCCCCCATATGACCGTGTTATCTCTCTAACAGGTGATCACAATTGGCCACTAAGATCTTATGATTTAACACCTTGCGACTTCTTCCTTTGGGGCCACGTGAAAGATAAGGTCTACGCCAACAGCCCAGCGTCGATTCACGACCTCAAAGACAGAATTCGTGAGGATATCGAGGACATAGGGCAGCCACTTGCGATTTGGTTATGGAAAATTTCATGAAAAGGATTTGGCAGTGGTGGCCATTTGGCTGATGTTGTTTTTCATTATTAACGGCATACCTTCCTCTTTATTATGAAATAAACATCCGATCATTTATCTCAAAAATGTCATTTTTCTTTGAATACCAAAATAACACCTCTTGTTATACCCTCACTTTAGTGTGACGAGGGTATATATCAGTTACTACGGAAAAAAGTGTAACACATCGAAGGAGTGACCTAAGACCCCAAGTATTTTCGGCGGAAATCCGTTTTGGGTCATTTTAAGTCGAATGAGCAATGTCCGTCCGTCTGTCTGTCTGTCTGCTGGCTGGTGCGCACGATAACTCCCGAAAGGAGTAACCGATTGACTTCAAATTTCGTATGTGGTAATATTTTTCTCTATCTCCGGCTAAGTTCGAAGATGGGCCATATTGGTCCACTCCTTCTGGTACCTCCCCCACAAAGGGTTAAAATGTTGTGAAATATTGATTCTTTAATAACTGCCATTATACGTATTCGAATCTTCTGAAATTCCACACATAGTATTAGTTTGTTAGTCGCTATCAACTCGAGGAAATTGGGCGAAATTGCCACGCCCCTTTTGGTACCTCCCACACAAATGCACCATTTTGCACTAAAAGTTAAAAGCTTATAACATTAATACCAGTGTTTAGAAATACTGGAAATTTTGTACAGTGTAATGCTTTTATAGTGCCTACAGTCCAGAGAAAAAAGGGCGTTATTGCCGCGCCCCTTTTGGTACCTCCCACACAAATGCATCATTTTGCACCAAAAGTTAACAGCTTATAACATTAATAACAGTGTATAAAAATACTTGAAATGTTGTACAGCGTAAGGTTTTTATAGTGCCTACAGTCCATTGAAAAATGGGCGTTATTGTCACGCCCCTTTTGGTACCTCTCCCACAAAGGTACCATTTTCACCAAAAGTTAACAGTTTATAACATTAATATCAGTGTATACAATTACTTGAAATTTTGTACAGTGTAATGCCCATAGTCCAGTGAAAAATTAGCGTTATCACCACGCCCCTTTTTGTACCACCCACAAAAAATGGCCAAATTATACCACAATTTAATATCTCAAGGTTAATATACCAGTCCATATAAACGGTTACAATTCGGCACAGTGCAATGTATTTAAAGTATCTACTGTTCAGCGAAATATAGGTGTATTTCTTAAACCCCTTCTGGTACCTCCCACAAAAATTGACAGAATAATTTGTGTAATATTCAATATTACATTACTCACAAAGTGAGGGTATACCTTAGTCGGTTTACCCGACTTAAACTTTCTTACTTGTTGGAAAACACCTTTAATTACATTACTCACAAAGTGAGGGTATACCTTAGTCGTTTTACCCGACTGAAACTTTCTTATTTTTTAATTCCACCCTCTGTGCGATGTTGCTTCTGGACGCTCTTGAGAGCACATTTTTCCCATTTGGAACAGATTTGTTTTAATATTATATATATCTGAGCAAATAAATGTTATATGAAAATCAATAAAATTCATTTGGTACACCCATTTGATGATTTGAATCGAAAAAACTTCTAAGGGTTGCTATTTTTATTTCGGTCCTGGCAATACTGGTGTTGCCAGTCGAAAACTGGAACTTCCATTTGAAAGTATGAAATTTTTTAGCATAACTTCCTCGGACCGTTTTGTCATTTGAGCGCGAATTGTTTTGGTTACAGTGTGTTGAAAATTCACCTACAAAACATGGATTTTGAACGCTTCCACAGCTGCTTCAGGCGTCGAAAAACGTTGACCAAGCAGTTTTTTCTTGATGTGAGTGAATAAGAAGAAGTCATAGGGTGTCAAATCAGTGCTGTACGGCGGATGACCCATCAATTCGACGTTTTTGCCGGTCAAAAAAGCGCTGGTTTGAGCCGATGTGTGAGAGCTCGCATTGTCATGGTGCACAATGATTCGTCTTCTCTTGTTCGTTTTTCGAATTTCTACGAAGACTCAGGCAAACAAATTGTGTTGTACCACTCAGAATTGGCCGCCCTACGTAGCTCAAGCGGAACAGTCGCCACAAGAGCAGTTTTGCCGAAGAAACAGGCGAACATTTGCTTTGAATTGCTTCTACCACGAACAACTTTCGTTGGATTTGGCTCGTCTTCGAAAACCCACACGGTCGATTGCTGTTGTGTTTCGGGCTCATACGCATAGATCCAAGATTAGTCACCTGTGACGATCTTATAAACGTCTTTTGAAGCACCGCGATCGTATTTTTTCATAATTTCTTTGCACCAATCGACACGAGCCTTTTTTTGAGCGATTGTCAAATTGTGCGGGATCCAACGAGAACAAACCTTTTTTACGGCCAGGTGTCCATGCAATAAGAAATTCATTATCAGTTCACGCACGGCATCAATGTTCTCTGGCACAATGGACGACCTTCAGGACCTTCGTCTTTGAACGAGCGTCGGCACGATTGAATTCATCAAACCAGTTTTTCACAGTGCTATAGGATGGTGCTTCATCGCCATACAAAGATTGAAGTTCATCGATGCACTCTTCTCGTGATAATCCACACAAATGATCGCACGAAAATGTTCATGATTTAATTAAATTTTTTTGCCAAATTGATTCTTTCAAGTCACTGTAAACAACACAAATGATGGTCGTACGTCAAAACGTTCTGGGTACGTTTATGCTAAAAAATGTCAAAATTTCCAATGTAAATGTTAGATGACGCCGGGCAACACTTAGTGTTGCCTATGCCAGAAATATATATAGCAACCCTCGTATATGTGGAAGACAAATGTTCAAATATTATCTATATATTTCTGAGCAAATACATTTTATTTGAAAATCAATAAAATTTATTTGGATCGCATATATTAATATATTACAACAAAATTTATTTTGGAACTAATTTTCTCAACTAAAATAAGTGTTTATATACAAATAAAAGAATTTCTTCAAATATATTTTATTTAACAACGACTCAAAACGTTGCAAATTTTTCGAATTTTAATTTCAAATTTTCATTGATTTCGAGTTATACCTTATTACTGAAAAGCATAAAATGTTGTCTTAAAATTATGGTATTTATATATTTTCTGAATTCTTAAATGCAAATAAATATTAATTTCGTAAATAATAGGCCTAAAAAATATTAGGACGAAAATAAAGATTTTTTTTAGAACAACATCTTTCCAATGATATAATATTTGTGTGCGCCAAATATAATTCGTATATTTATTGTGTGCCCTAAACATTTATATATTTCAAGCTGAATATGTTTGGGACAATATACTACAGAAGTGATTTGTTTTCAGCGAGCATGTATTAATATATTACAAAACCAGTAAGGAAAGGCAGAAAGTCGGGCGGGGCCGACTATATAATACCCTACACCTCCCTAACAATGCGATAAGGGTTATTGCGATAATAATTTGGAATAATTGGTAAATGGGTAAGAACATATATATGCGAATATATCTAATTCTGAACCGATAATCGCTAAATTAAGCAATATTCGTTCCTAAATTGAGAAACATCTTTCTGGAGAATTTTGTAATGATCGGAAGTAAAGTACAACTTCTATAGCGCTTTGTAACCAAATCAGGAGGAACATATATATGGAGCTTATATATAAATCTGAATCGATTTTCCCTGAATACTCATTCATGTAAAATAGAAACCTCTTTCTGTCGAATTTCGTACTGATCGGATATAAAATACAGTCTATACAGCGCTTGAATGTCAAATCGGTGCTAACATATATATGGGGGCTATATCTAAATCTGAACCGATTTTCTCCAAATTTAGCAGTATTCCTTCGTGTAATAAGAAACCTCTTTCTGCCGAATTTCGCTGTGATGGGATATAAAATACAGTTTCTACAGCTATTGAATTTCAAATCGGGGGTAACATATATATGGGGGCTATATCTAAATCTGAACCGATTTTCTCTGAATTTGGCAGTATTCCTTCATGTAATAAGAAACCTCTTTCTGCCGAATTTCGTACTGATCGGATATAAAATACAGTCTCTACAGCGCTTGAATGTCAAATCGGGTGCAACATATATATGGGGGCTATATATAAATCTGAACCGATTTCCCCCAAATTTTGTATTGTATCTAAGTGTATCACGAGACTACTCTTTGTCAATTTTTGTACAAATCGGTTACAAAATGTTGCTTATACAGTGCATATATGCCAAATCGGAGGTACATATATATGGGAGCTATATGTAAATCTGAACCGATTTTAACCAAATTCAATAGGGATCGTCCTTGGGCCTAAAAAAAGATATGTGCAAAGTTTCGTTGAGATCGGACCATAATTGCGACCTGTACTTTGATTACAAAAATATGTCTACAGACAGACAGACAGACAGACGGACAGACAGACGGACATAGCTAAATCGACTCAGAAAGTGATTACAAGTCGATCGGTATAATAAACAATGGGTCTATCTCTTCTCCTTTTGGGTGTTACAAACAAATGCACAAAGCCATAATACCCTGTACCACAGTGTGGTGTAGGGTATAAAAATATATTTGCAAACTAATTTTCTCAAATAAAATATATGTTTGAAAACAAATAAATTTATTGTTTAGAAATTTCTCCAAATATTATTTGATTTAAAAAAAGCTTTTCAAACCGTTGAAGATTTTTCGAATTTAAATTTTAAGTTTTCTTTGATTTCGAGTTATACCTTACAATCAAAATGCCGTAATTGTTATAAAGCAGTAATTTTAAATTTTCCAAGTCATCAACCAAGTCATCATTATGCAACACATATTATAACATTTTAACTATAAAGGAATTGAAAAAAATTAATTAACGTTGAATTACTGAAAAAAGGGAAGCTTGTCTTAAAATTTAGGTATTGGTATATTTTCTGAATACTACTTATATGCAACATTTGATTGTGGCACTCAATTCTGAGAATTTAAAGTGAAAGTAGCCGCAAGAATAAAAATGTCTGCATCATTCGTTTAGTCAAGGTGGTTCAATTAATAATTTAATGGCCATACGAATTTTTGCTCAAAGTGATTTTTTTGGCGATTTTTAAGGCACTGGATACACTTTTTTCGGTTAGGTTTGTTCCACATTTTTTCTCCTATTTAATATGTACAACTTTGCCTCAGACACAAAAGAGATATTCCGTATGGTATACCGAGAAAAAATATAGAAAAAGTACAAAAATCAAACTTGAGCAAAAAAATTCGTATGGCCATTAAATTATTAATTGATCCAACTTGACTAAATCACATAACAGTAACATTTTTTTTAAATCAGTTCATATTTTGTTATAGTCCACCTATAGATATCGCTCCCAAAAAGGCTTGTTTAAGCCATAAACACCACATTTTCTAAGCAATTTAGCTAGACTTTGCAGTTTGCATTCTATTGTGGCAAGAATTCATGTCAATAAAATTAATACAAGTCAGTTTATATTTTGTTGCAGTCCCCGTGTAGTGTTAGCCCTCAAATATGCTAATTTAAGCCATAAATATAAAATTTTTTCAGATGAAGACTTTGGCAAAGAATTTGAAGCCAAAATTTTCAATTTTTACAAAGTTAACGTCGTTTATAAAAGAACTCAAAGGGCATTTTTTTATATATATATATTTTTTCGAAATTTTTTGTTAAAACTTTAATTTAATTTCTTCGATTTTCTCAAATTTACACAGAATAAATATCCAAGATTGGCAGTATTTCGTCCATAACTTTTAAAAATGTAATCCCCAAAAATCACATTACTGTTTGGATTTGTGAGCATATTCGGTGTAGCGATTTTTTTAAAGTAACTTTTAAAATTTTTCGAGAAAAAATTACGAAGCTTTTAAAATATCCACAGAAAAATTACTCGTTATGTTATCTTTCAAACGATGTTAACTTTGTAAAAATCGGTTCAGCTCTTCAAGAGCACTTAAAAATTTTGTAAAACAAAAAAATGCATTTTTGTTCACATTTTGAACGTTTCCCCATTTATTTAAAAACTAAATGATAGCGATATCTTCAGGTATGTCACAGAATGCAAAATCGTACAAGAATTTACGTTTTTGAAATCGAAAAAGTTTTTAGCTTTTACAGAAAACGTAAAACGAAAAATAAATTTGGGTTTAAAACGTTCACAATTTTAACTCCAGAAAAGTAAAAAAATCTACAAAAGATTAAGAATGAATAATATTTGAATTAATTTCAAGCAAAAAAACTTTTTCAAATACTTTCCGTACGAAAATGTTGATATCTTGGTCTTCGAGGTGCTATATCCCCTAAAGCAACCATAAAACAGAAAAAAATTAAAAAAATAAGAGAAAATGCAACCTTAAAACTAAAAAGAAACAAAAAAGAACATTTGATCAATGAAATGTAAGTTTTTATTTTAATGTTAAATTTAATAATAGTAATTGTTACACGGGGCAAAATCGAATTTTTTGATATGTTTGAATCGAAAGATAATATATTTGCAACACAAATTTTTAAATATAATATATTTCTGAGCAAATAAATTATATTTGAAAATCTGTAAACTATATTTGGACCCATGTATTAATATATTACATCAAAATATATTTGCAAACTAAATTTCTCAAATAAAATATGTGTTTTAATAGTAATAAAATCGTTGTTTAGGAATTTCTCCATTGTATTTTATTAAAAAAAAAGATTTTTCAAACTTTTGCTGACTTTTTCGAATTTCAGTTTTAATTTTTCCTTGGTTTCGAATTGCCCCTCCCAGTTATGATACCACATGCGGCATTAACGTCTGCCTTCAATCAATCATTTTAAATTTCTGAGTATTCCACGTCAATCATCTAAGTAATTTATTTTGATCCAAGATTATACGATTTCAATTGTTATTGATTATAATCTATTATTTTTACGAACATTTAACATTTCTAGAAAATTGTTTTGAACTACTGACAATTTTAACACATCTCAGGTATTTTTTAAATACTTAAATACAAATAAATATTTGTTTCCGAAATAATAGTTTCAAATAAAAACATATTGGCATGTAAACCAAGAATTGTTCAGAACAATATCTTCCCAAATATATATTTTTTGTGTGTACCCAATATTATATGTTTGGAGTGTACCCTATACATATATATGTTTCAAGCCGAATATGTTTGGGACAATATACTGCAGAAGCGATTTTTTCCAGCATGTATATATTTAAAAGGACAAGCACAGAAACATTAATCAAGCCAAGATTTTGGTCAATTTTATTTTTTTGGCTTTAATATGTTTTATTTATTTTCACTACCGCCAATCAGAATCTGGAGTCGAATCGATATTGTTGACGGCGGTGGCTGAAACAGCTGTTTCTGATTTCTATGATGCCATATTTTTGATATTGTTTTTCGGTTTTAATTTTCTTCGGTTTCAGGAAAACGTACAAGAGCTGTAGAAGCAAAAGTAAAACGATACGATTTTGAAAAACGATCCAATTTTGTACAAAGCCTGTGACATGCCTGCTTATTTTACGATTTAGCTACTTTTTATAAAATGTTTAGACAAAAATAAAATTCCAGCGGTGTTAAATCGCACGATCTTAGAGGCCCCGCCACAGGCCCACGACGCAAGATAATGCGCTCACCAAAAGTTGCCTTTAATAAATTGATTGTATTGTTGCCATACAGCATGTAGCGCCGTCTTGTTGGAACCAAAACTAAAGGTCGTCTACATCAACATCCTCCAATTCAGGCAAGAAAAAGTCATTAAACATGGCTCTATAACATTCCTCATTGACTGTAACATTATAGTCGGCTTCATTATCCCCTCACCTTAGAGAGGAGGGTATACAGGGTGGCTGATATGTAATGCAACAAAGTAAAGCGCTATATTTTTTTAATTCTTTTTTAAATTTTATTGTTCAAAAGCAAAAAATGTCGGAAATAACATAAAATTTTAGAAACAGTTTAGATTTGTTCGAAATGGCCACCTTTGGCACGAATTATGGCTTTCAAACGACCGACAAAGCCATCACACGCTACACGAAAGTGGCTCTGCGGTATTTTGGCCCATTCCCGGCGAAGCGCCGTCTTGAGATGATCGATACTTTGGTATTTTTTAGTGCGAACCTTACTCTCTAAAATGCCCCAGGCGCAAAAGTCCAACGGATTGGGATCCGGAGATCTTGGTGGCCATTGTGAGGTAGTAATGAAGCGAAGAACCTCCTTTTTAAGCCATTCTTGGTTGACGCGTGCTGAGTGCGATGGTGCTGAGTCCTGTTGGAATGTCCATGGTCTGCGGCCGAAATGTTTGTCTGCCCAGGGCTTCAATACTGTTTTTAGGACATTTTCCCGATAATATTCGGCATTTATTTAGACCCCATGGTCGATGAATACGAGCGGGGAGCGACCATCGGCCGTTACGGCGGCCCACACCATTACCATCGGCGGCGCTTGAGTTCTGGTGGCCAGTCGAAGGTGTACATTTTGACCTCTTTGGCAAGTAAACCCGATCATTTTGTTTGTTCACAAACTGCTCAATTTGGAATGGCTTCTCATCGGAGAAAACCAAATTCGGTAACTGGCCACTTTCGTGCAAGCGAAGCAACTCCTTGGCTCTTTCCAGTCTAACTTTTTTTTGTGCATCGGTGAGCTCTTGCACTTTTTGGAACTTCAATGGCTTTAGTCCAAGCTCATTTTTTAATATGTGTTGTATCCGTTCTCGCGATATGTTCAGCTCACGAGCAATTTTTCTACCACTGGGGCGTGGATTTCGATCAAATCTGGCCTTCACTTTTCGGATCATTTCTGGTGTTGTTACCGTTTTTTTTCGTCCACTTTTTGGACGCGATGCAACACTGCCAGTATCACGGCAACGAGCAATGGTACGAGAAACAAAAGATTTATTCACATTTAAATGCTGGAGGGCTCTAACGATAGCCACTTGTGTTTTTCCACCCAAATATAAAGCAATCACACTATCACGCTTGAATTCCATCACGAATAACTTTTTTCTGAATGCGATAGATCAAAATGCTTTTGTAAGCTTGTAAACAATAAAATGAACTGTCACTGAAATAAATCTGTCAGCTATCAGACTAGCGATTTAGAAATGATAGCAACCTGAAGTTGGTTGCAATAAATATCAGCCACCCTGTATATCATTTGCAACGAACCAAAAGTGTAACACATCGAAGGAGTGACCTAAGACCCTAAGTATTTTCGGCGGATATCCGTTTTGGGCCCCTTTAAGTCGAATGAGCAATGTCCGTCCGTCCGTCTGTCTGTTTGTCTGTCTGCTGGCTGGTGCGCACGATAACTCTCGAAAGGAGTAACTGATTGACTTCAAATTTACCAGCTTATATCTTTAATACCAGTGCATACAAATAGTTGAAATTTTGTACATTGTAATGCTTTTATAGTACCTACGGTCCAGAGAAAAATGGGCGTTATTGGCCCGCCCCTTTTGGTACCTCCCACACAAATGGACCTTTTTGTACCAAAAGTTAATAGCTTTTAACATTAATACAATTGCATATAAATACATGAAATTTTTTACTGTGTAATGCTTTTATAGTACCTAGAGTCCAGAGAAAAGTGACCGTTATTGGGACGCCCCTTTTGGTACCTCTCACACAAATGGACCATTTTGTACCAAAAGTAAAGAGCTTTTAACTTTAATACCTGGACATTCCGTAAAGTTATTAAGTGCAATTTAGTTAGATTGATAATAATTTAAATAAAACAAAAAAATAAATTAATTTACTAATATTTTTTTGAGACTCAAGGTGAGGGAATTCATTAGTCGGTTTACCCGACAGAACTTTCTTACTTGTTTTTGAAGAACTATGCACCAATGATTCCCTCTGCCTATAGAGCACACCAAACAGTGACTTTTTGTGGATGTAACGGCGTCTGAACAATGGCTTGGCAATGGATTATCATTACTCCAAATGCGACAATTTTGTTTATTAACGCACTCATTCATCCAAAAGCGAGCTTCATCGCTGAACAAAATTTTCTTGTGAACGTCGGGATGTGTCGCGCGAACCGAACCATTATTTTGGTAATCAATTTGCACGATTTGCAAACGTTGTTCCGGAGTAAGTCTATTCATTATGAAATGGCAAACCAAACTGACATAAAACAAGTGACAGCTGTCAAAAAGACTATCTCCGAAAAAAGTATTGCCAGATTGAAACCCATACGTCTAAAAAACACCCCTGAACTGATAAGAAAAACCGCAGAAGAAATGGTCCAACGGGGTCAAATAGAAGTTCAAATCAAAGAATTGTGTTTAGTGATGAAGCTCATTGTTTAGTGATGAAGCTCATGAACTGATAAGAAAACCCCCAGAAGAAAGGCCAAAATAGAAGTTCAAATCAAAGAATTGTGTTTAGTGATGAAGCTCATTTCTGGTTAAATGACTAATTAATAAGCAAAATTGCCGTATTTGCAGCGAATACAATCCTCAAGCCGTTAACAAATCACCATTAAATCCATAAAATTGGCTCTTTGGTGCGGTTTGCAGGCTGACGGCATCATCGATCCTTATTTCTTACGAAATGAGAAGGAAGGGGGTTGAGCTAATAACCATGTAACTCGTAGCCGCGGTGGACATTTGCCGGAAATCGTATTTAAAAAATAAATGTCATGAAATTATCCTCCAGATTGTATTAAAAAATTGA
The DNA here is from genome assembly GCA_963930755.1 of Eudasyphora cyanicolor. Lineage (NCBI taxonomy): Eukaryota > Metazoa > Arthropoda > Insecta > Diptera > Muscidae > Eudasyphora > Eudasyphora cyanicolor. The sequence goes on along the minus strand of OZ005736.1, from coordinate 166,027,311 downwards.
TTCGAGCAATATTTTTGTATTGTGTTATCATTTTTAATTCTCACACACATATCGATACATTTATTCCAAAGTATGCTAAGTCGACTTAACATTTTTTTAGGGACATTGCATTTTTAATTTCTAAATATTCCAAATTTTATTCAACCAAAATGTTATGTTTATCCGTCAGTCCAATCAAAAGTTATGCACGACAAGTCATTCGATTTTCAGTATTAAGGAATTCCACACAAAAAATGCATAATCCTTTAATCGTCTTTCCTGAAAAACTACATGTTTCGACATAGCATGTTTTGGAATGGAGGTATGTGTGTCAAATATCATATACACATATCGAGTATTTCTTGCAGATAATGTTTGGGACAACCATAAACTACAGAAGCGGTTTTTTCTGCTTGCCATTGTAGCAGCACTGTGTAAGTTTGAGAAGAGGGATTCATCATACAACTCACCTTGAAATGAAGATCTGGTATATATACTTCTATATATATATATAGATATATATATGTGTGTGGCAGTGTTAATTTAACAAATTGAATTCACTTAATTGTATAAAATTCACAAATTTTACTTGTTGAGATATTTTTGTGATACCGATTTGAAAACAATTTGTAATTTTTTAACTTTTACTTTCACAAATTTCAATATTTTCCAAATTTTAATTTTGTTTGTATTCACTTTTTCTGTTACTCCCGTATGGTTGAGAAAAAGAGAGAGAGAGCGTTAAAGAAAAATTTCTCTCAATTTCCAACTAAACAATTTTCAAAATTTTCAATTCTCGTAGTGATTAATTTTTCCTTATTTCTTGTTTGAGAGATTAGCCGAAATAAGAAAATAACTTTTTTAATATCGTGGTGAGCAATCTCACAAGTATTTCACTATGTTAATTTCTTTATAATAATATTTTTTCAGCTTTTCAAAAATTCCCCATGATTGTGCGAAGAACAGGGGTGATGTGGGGGTGCTGTAGAGTTTTTTCTTTTGGAAATTTCCAAGCAATTTAGGGCATACCTTGTGTTTTTCTACTACTTGTTTTTTTTGTTGAATATGAATTAGAACGATTCTAACGTTATAAACAAATGGAAATTATTATTTTTGTTTTAATTTTAATTCGTTGATCACTATACGTGACGTCACCATAGTTTTATTGTATACAATTACGACGACGTCGTCGTGTTCCACTCTACACATTTAGAGTTGGATACAGGTGGATTCTTTCGAATTGAAAAATCGCCAACAAAGACTATTTTCAATTGAAATCCAAATTGTTTTTTCCTCGTTTCGGTTGCGGACCAAGCAGATACACACGAAAAAAAGATTTTCCAAATAGTTGGAATATATATTTTCCTCCAAAATTCACACAACACTTTGAATTTTATTTTCACATTTTTTTGTATTTTTTTATTTTTTTTTCTATGCACTCTTTGAGCAGATTTTTTAATGCTTTTTGTTTTGTATATACATATATAATTTGCTTCGTATATATTCTTTTCCACTTAATTGTTTTTTTTTCGATTTTTTTTTCTCAATACTGTGTATTCACTTTGACCACATTTTAATTCCAAAAAAAATAATTTTTTTCTGATCTGTTTTGGATCACCTTTTTTTTGTTTGGTTTGATGGGCCTACAGTGGCCCTGATACATTTGTTTTATAGGCCAAAATATTCACACCGAATTGTTGCCACATTTCCATGTTGTTTTCCTATTAGCCGACTACGTTGACCACGGCACCGCCGACGACGACTACGAAGTATCTGTATAATAGGTTTTCTGAAAACATTTCGTTTAATTCTGTTTTTTTTTTTTGGTTGGTTTCTTGGTCGGACCGTTCTATATTTCTCCGCACATTTGTTCAGTTGCAAGTATGGCCCGTATCTAAAAGTGATCTCCACATTTCCTCGATCTCAATGCGACGCATGGCCGGCGATGAGCAGCGCCGTCGTGAGTATACTAACGCCCCGAACTGTATGAAAATGGTCATGGTTTTATTCTGTTTGGTTTCAGGAGGTGGAGAAAGATATAGATTTTCTCATTTTCATTTGTGCCGTTGTGTGATGGCACTTGGTATGGAGGAAATGTGGGAAATTTTGTTGAGTAAATGAGAGATTTTTTATTGGCATCGGAATGTTGTTTATATGACTTACGCTCGCAGTAATTTGGTTTATAGAGCATCCAAAATTGGGAAAAGTCAAATTGCTGGGTAGACACAAACAACAATTTTTTCCTAATAACGGGTTTTCTAACAAGAGGTGTTATTTTGAATCACTCGGTATTTCGGTAGCTGTCACATTTGAAGCTTTTATTCTTTGACATTTGACAAGTAGAAACTACGCCATTACTAAAAATGGAACGATACACGATTCAACAACGCATTGAAATTATTAAAATTCGAAAATCATCGAAAAATAATCTTGACTGATGAGGCCCATTTCCACCTCGGTGGCTACGTCAACAAGCAAAATTGTCGCATCTGGGGCTCGGAAAACCCAAGAGTTACTGTTGAGAAGCCTCTCCATCCTCAACGTGTGACTGTTTGGTGCGGTTTATGGTCCGCCGGGGTCATTGGACCTTACTTTTTCGAAAATGAGGTTGGATCAACAGTTACGGTGAATGGATTGCGCTATCGAGAGATGATTAATAATTTTTTATGGTCGGAGTTGGATGGTATTGATCTGAACAACGTTTACTTTCAACCAGACGGCGCCACGTGCCACACAAGCAACGAAACCATTGCTCTGTTACGGGAAAAGTTTCAGGACTGTGTTATCTCTCGAAGAGGTGATCACAATTGGCCACCGAGATCTTGCGATTTAACACCTTGCCACTTCTTCCTTTGGGGCCACGTGAAAGATAAGGTCTACGCCAACAGCCCAGCGTCGATTCAAGACCTCAAAGATAGAATTCGTGAGGCTATCGAGGACATAGGGCAGCCACTTTGCGATTTGGTTATGGAAAATTTCATGAAAACGATACGGTCCTGTAAGCGTGATCGTGGTGGCCATTTGGCTGATTTTGTTTTTTACCCTACACCACACTGTGGTACAGGGTATTATAACTTTGTACATTTGTTTGTAACACCCAAAAGGAGAAGAAATAGACCCATCGTTTATTATACCGATCGACTTAGAATCACTTTCTGAGTTGATTTAGCTATGTCCGTCTGTCTGTCTGTCCGTCTGTCTGTGCATGTATTCTTGTAATCAAAGTACAGGTCGCAATTATGGTCCAATCTCGACGAAACTTTACACATATCTTTTTTTTGGCCCAAGGACGATCCCTATTGAATCGGTTCAGATTTAGAAATAGCCCCCATATATATGTTAGCCCCGATTTGAAATGTAAGCGCTGTAAAAACTTTATTTTATATCCGATCAGTATGAAATTCGGCAGAAAGAGGTTTCTTATTATATGAATGAACACTGTTAAAGTTGGAAGAAGTCGGTTCAGATTTAGATATAGTCCCCATATATACGTTACCCCCGATTTGGCATGTAAGCGCTGTAAAAACTGTATTTTATATCCGATCAGTGCGAAAATCGGCAGAAAGAGGTTTCTTATTACATGAAGGAATACTGCCATATTCGGAGGAAATTGGTTCGGATTTAGATATAGCCCTCATATATATGTTACCCCCGATTTGACATGTAAGCGCTGTAAAAACTGTATTTTATATCCGATCAGTGCGAAAATCGGCAGAAAGAGTTTTCTTATTACATGAAGGAATACTGCCAAATTCGGAGAAAATCGGTTCCGATTTAGATATAGCCCCCATATATATGTTACCCCCGATTTGACCTGTAAGCGCTGTAGAAATTGTATTTTATATCCGATCAGTGCAAAATTCGCAGAAAGAGGTTTCTTATTACTCAAAGGAATACTGCCAAATTCGGAGAAAATCGGTTCAGATTTAGATATAACTCCCATATATATGTTACCCCCGATTTGAAATTCAAGCGCTGTAGAAACTGTATTTTACAACCGATCACAGCGAAATTAAGCATAAAGAGGTTTCTTATTACATGAAGGAATACTGCCAAATTCGGAGAAAATCGGTTCAGATTTAGATATAGCCCCCATATATATGTTACCCCCTATTTGACATCTAAGCGCTGTAGAGACTGTATTTTATATTCGATCAGTACGAAATTCGACAGAAAGAGGTTTCTATTTTACATGAATGAGTATTCAGGGAAAATCGATTCAAATTTATATTTAACCTCCATATATATGTTTCTCCTGATTTGGTTACAAAGCGCTATAGATGTTGTACTTTACTTCCGATCATTACAAAAGTCCCCAGAAAGATGTTTCTCAATTTATGAACGAATATTGCTTAATTTATGGTTTATCGATTCAGAATTAGGTATGTCCACATATATATGTTCTTACCCATTTACCAATTATTCCAAATTATTATCGCAATCACCCTTATCGCATTGTTAGGGAGGTGTAGGGTATTATATAGTCGGCCCGCCCGACTTTCTGCTTTTCCTTACTGGTTTTTATTATTAACGGCATACCTCTTTATTATGAAAAAAAACATCCGATCATTTATCTCAAAAATACCACTTTTCTTGGAATACCAAAATAACACCTCTTGTTGGAAAACCCTTTACATATCGAGCCATAACGGCCAAAAAAAAGTAAGCGCCACTCACAAAAATTTAGAGGAGAAGGTTTCTTTTGCGATTATTTTTTGTTTAAATGCATATGTAATGCATACATCTGTATATATAACTATGAAATGTAGTATAACGGTAAATTTTACAGCCATAAATTACGGAAACATGATACCATTTGTCATAAGTAAACGATTTCCCTCAAAAAATTAAAAGTAAATCATGGTGGCGCTTAGGGCTCGATAGTTTCAATAGCTTTAACCCGGTGAACTTTGCAGAGCCCCATTCCGTATGGGGAAAATTGTAGTAGATTGATTGTTATGAAAAACTGTTTTTTGGATCATATTTTACCTAGTTTCCTCTAGTTTATGTTCCAATAACTTCACACAACACAAAGGTGCGGATTAATGAAAAGCTAAAAATAGGGATATGAATCCGCAGTTTATATTGCATGATTTACAAATCGCCATTGGGACCATATTTAATCATTTTCGCTTCATTTTACCACATTTAATCATTTTGCTCCACTGTGTAGTCGCTTTTGTCACACAGTGCCACTAAAAGTGTGCATGTAGGGAAAAACATTGTTTGTATTCGAAGAGCTAAATTCGCAACCTCAGGCCTATTTTGACACTTTTTTGTCCCCCATCTGTACTATGCTTAACACTCTGAGACCACATTCAACCTTTTATACCACTGAACCATATGGGTGACGCCAACTTAACGGTTGTGACATTGCTACTGAGTATTTTCCTGATTTTGATCTACATATATAATTAAAACGACAATTCTCAACGGTTGGTTTATGTAGATGTATTATATTACACTATGCAACAAATGAACACTTTTTGAAAAACACACGGACTTGACAGTATAGGTTTGATTCTATTATCAAAGGGTAGTATAACCCTATACTCGGTTTGGCAAAATTGGTGACCAATTTTTTTTATGTGCCCCAAAGTTTCTGAAAATCAGTGGGCCCCTCGAAAAAGGTGTCATCAGCTTTTGTCCAACAACTAATTCAGACTTGGTGATACCGCTTAACTACGTTTGCCAATAATGTAGCTAAGAATATGCTGAACGAAGCTTTTTAAACTTTTTTGTGGAAAAACATTTTTTTTCCGTTACTTTTTTTTTGAAAAAGTGAAGGAAAAAATAATATTTTTTTGACTTTCTACAGCAAAACTTTCAGGGACTGGTAATTTTTCAGTAACAATGCTTTCAAAAATTGTGGTCAACGTAAATATGAACAACTTTTGTGAACATATCAATACAATCTGAAAGTGTCTAGGCACCCTAAATAGGTCGAAAAACCACATTGAACCCAAAACATTTAAGTATTTCACTATTATGTAACAAAAATAGTTTTTTGTTGTTGTATGGTATGTTCAGCATCTTTATAGAAAAAATTAAGGCCAATATTTTTGTGGAACATATTAACACTCTAGCTCCCACACATAACTGTAATTTTTGGCCCCATTTTAACGAATCGTAAAAAACACCCCTTAAAATGGGGAGGGGGGTTGTGTTTGTGTTAAGTTTTGAGCTTTGGTGTGTTCTGACACATATAGTACAATTTTATGGCCAACATTTTTGTAGAACATTTCATTCCGGCCCTCCCCATTTTAAGGGGTGTTTTTTACGATTCGTTAAAATGGGGCCAAAAATTACAGTTATGTGTGGGAGCTAGAGGGTTAATATGTTAGACAAAAGTATTGTCCTTAATTTTTTCTATAAAGTTGCTGAACATACCATACACCAAAAAAAGATATTTTTGTTACATAATAGAGAAATACTAAAATTTTTCGGGTTCAATGTGGTTTTTCGACCTATTTAGGGTGCCTAGACACTTTCAGATTGTATTGATATGTTCACAAAAGTTGTTCATATTTACGTTGGCCACAATTTTTGAAAGCATTGTTACTAAAAAATTACCAGTCCCTGAAAGTTTTGCTGTAGAAAGTGAAAAAAAAATATTTTTTCCTTCACTTTTTCAAAAAAAAAAGTAACGGAAAAAAAATGTTTTTCCACAAAAATGTTTAAAAAGCTTTGTTCAGCATATTGTGGTTTTTCGACCTATTTAGGGTGCCTAGACACGTTCAGATTGTATTGATATGTTCACAAAAGTTGTTCAGATTTAGGTTGGCTACAATTTTGCGAAGCATTGTTACTAAAAATTACGAGTCCCTGGAAGTTATGCTGAAAAAAGTGAAAAAAAAATATTTTTTACCTTCAATTTTTCAAAAAAAAGTACAGAAAAAAAATTTTGTTCACAAAAACTTTTAAGAAACTTTGTTCAGCATATTCTTAGCTACATTATTGCCAAATACCAAGTCTGAATCAGTTGTTGGACAAAAGCTGATTACACCTTTTTTGAGGGCCCACTGATTTCCAGAAACTTTGGAGGCCCTTAAAAAAAAATTGGACACCTATATCGCCAAACCGAGTATAGGGTTATACTACACTTTGATAGTAGAATCAAACCTATACTGTCAAGTCCGTGTATTTTTTCACTGTTGCACAGTGTTATTGGAGTGCACTCTACACACATGTATGCTTCAAACAGAATTTTTTTGGGACAATATACTACAGAATCGATTTTTTCAGCGTGTTTTATTCAAAAATTGGTTTCATTTTGGTATTTTAAAATATGAGTATTTTTAATGGAAATCACCGGAGATTTATTTCATTGTAAGTATGAAGGTATGCCATCAGTACAGGACCATAGTATTTTTATCAAATAACTTTTCCACCTCCAACCCAGCGGCGTAAATTGCGAGGCCTTCCACATATAAGACATGCGGAAGGCCTTATTTGGCAAGGACTTCCTTATGTAAGGCCTGCGAAAAGCATGATTTTTAATCACTTCCATGCATGCCAATATCAGGCATGGTACAGGTCTTCTAAAAGAATGCAGAGAGAATCCCATCGTGAGGGGTTCCTCGTCGAACGTGTTTAAATATACAAGATGAGAGAGCATCAACAAAAATAAACGAATTTTCCCGTTCTTCAAATTCCAATGTAGAAGCTTCGATTTAGATAGCCTGATACACCCCTTCTAAAGCGAAGGCAGAGGGATTTTGTTGTTGAGAGAACAACAACAAAAAACAAACAAATTATCCCTTTGTTAAAATTCCGGTGTATAAGCTTCCTTTTAGGTAGCCTGATACAGGCCTTCCAAAACGAAGGCAGAGGGAATGCAATATCGAGTGGTTCGTCGTGATTTAATACATACAACTAATGAAAGAGCAACAAAAAAAATGTTTTTCGTTATACAATTTCCAACGTTATGCAAGGGGAATACATATTATCAACGGTTCGTCACGTTTGTTTAATTTTCTTGTAATAAGAACAAAGATACATAAGTGCATTTTCAAACGTGAAAAATTGTTTTTTCACACTCTTTTTAACTTTTTTCACTTTCCAATAAAGTCGTTTAAACTTTGGTGCATAATACAACAAATCAGTCTTAAAACAAGCTAAAATAAAATCTACAGGACGAAGCCTCTTGTTAAATTCTATTCCTCTAGGTTCGTACATACCAAAAAAAAACATGTGTTTATATACGGGGATGAAAAGAGCAAGTGGAAACAAATAAAACGCTATCAGTTGTTATCAGTTTCTGTTATAGCGATGATCCGTTCGGGTGTGAAGTTGCAATTAAATAAAGTGCGAAAAAGTTATGTTTTTGATGTGAGTTGAAGTGGTTTCTGGTGATGTGTTATACTAAATACAGCCCATATTTTCTCAATTTTTATGTTTTAAGATTTGGAGAATGAAGTAAAAGAGCGGAAGGAAGTCCAAAATCAAAATCGAATTCTTGCCGGAGAAATAGCTGAGATTTTTACATCTTTAGTTTTAAAATTATTCATGGCATTTAAACTAAAATCAAAATAAATAATTTTTAAGATTAGAACAATTGCAATCATTTGGGAAGACCTTAGAAGTTGCCTCTGGCTTCATACCTTTATCAGGTCTTCGCATTAAGCCCCTGAAAAAGGCCTGTTTTTTCAGACAGGATTTATGCCTTCCTTATTCTGGCCTTCAGCAGACCTTCTTGTTTCTTCTTTCTTGAAGGCCTGATTTTTTCAGACTAGACTTATGCCTTGTTTTTTCTGGCCTTTAGCAGGCCTTCTTTCTTAGTCCTTCCTGAAGACTTGCTTTTTTCAGACATGACTTATGCCTTATCTATGAAGGCATTCTTGAGGGATTCTTGCAGGGAAATGGAAAGGAAGGCCTTGCCTCCCAATCTCACGCAATGTTAAATGAAAAGGAACAGGTAATGTGTTGAGAAGGCCTCCGGCATTACTAGGAACGTCTGATATAAGGCCTTATAGCTCATGCATTCCGCCGCTGGGAATTCTCCACCACCATACAGACGCATATATGTCGTCGATAACTTCACGAATTCCGTCTTTCAGGTCTTGAATCGATTGACCCAAAGAAAAAAGTCCAAATGTGTTAAATTACAAGATCTCGGTGGCCAATTGTGACTCTTTGAGAACTCACACGGAAAACTTATTAAGCAAATAAACAATGGTTTCGTTGCTGTTGTTGCAAATAAAAAAGGGAAATAATTCGGCCTTGTCCAGGTCTGTGGAGTCGAGCCAAAACTACTCGACTCCGACTCCCGGAGTCGAATTTGAAATCATTCGACTCCGACTCCAGCTCCGACTCCGGCAGTTAAATAACATAAATTTATACATATATTTCTACTAAGACGTGAGTTCATGTTATTGAAAATAAGATATAGCTTTGTTAAAAAAACACAAAAAAGTAGGTATTCAATACCAGTAATTAAATAAAATTGTATTATTTATTTATCGACGTGTGACCTGCAAGTTGCAACTAATATGACAATTCTTTCAACATGGAATCATGATAAAATTTTCATCAATCAATGCATCTGTTTTAATATACCGCAATTTTTGGAAATTATGTTCGCTTCAGGCAACTAGTTTATTTGTTAGTTATTATACTCTACACCACACTATGGTACAGGAGGTTATAAATTTGTTTTTTGACAGATTTGTAAGAAATACTACAGCTAGACACACCTTAAAATAAACCGATCTTATTAGTACCATATTAAACTGTGTTAACATTTGTAAGAAATCTTTCACACTAGGGAGGAAACCTATTGGAATTGGTGAAAATCGGTTCAGGTCGATATTGCCCCAAGATATAAATGATTCGTTAGATTTGGCCTTGTAACGCTATAGAAGCTGTAATTCACATTCAATCATTTTTTAACTTAGTAGCGTAGAATTTATTCATCCAAGAACGGATATTGTCGAATTTTACAAATTTATCTTTAGATTTAGATATTATATTATAAATGTATGCCAATGCCACTTGAGTGTTGGCATACCCTCATATTTAATTTTAATGAATGTATTTCGAATTTCAATTGATGGTTTTCGAGTTTCAAATGATGTGTTTCGAATTTCAATTGATGTGTTTCGAAATTCAATTATGTGCTTCGAATTTCAAATAATGAGTTTTGATTTTTTTCGAATCTCAAATGGAGTCTTCGGATTTCAATTGAAGTTTTACGAATTTAAAATTAAATATTTAAATTTCAATTGATGCTTTTCGAATTTCAAATGGAATCTTTGTTGTCGTTTTTTTTAATTACAATTCAAAATGTCGAAGGTAATGTCCTGTGGCAGCACCAAGACCGCCGTGTTCGAATGACAGACAATATGGCAACGTTGTAACGAACCAGAGGAGGAGAAAACAACAGCTGATTCCTAGAGAAGTCTTTGCCGTCAACGGCAGCATTTTTAGTACATAATACTTCGTAAGATTTTGTGAACTAGTTTTAGTAATAATAAATAGAATTAGAAAGTTGTTAAATGTTAATACGAACGTATTATTACTACATCGGCAACTATAGTCCTATTACCCTAAAACGTATGTACAATGTACTCTCATGCCTAATGCAGCATTAGTATCAATTACAAAACCCAATTTCAACATTAAGCACATATTTAAAGAAAAGTTATGAAAAAAGTAAAAATTTTCTACTTTTTGCGATTTGTTTCCTTTTGGTACAGAGCTGTTGACTTCATTACACAACTTTTGTGTGCTACTCAAAGGTGATTAATAGTAATTTTTTGCGTTTCAAGCCGGCCTATTGAGGATTTTAGAAAATACTGGGACAAACCTGTCATAAAGATTTAATTATTTCTCGAGAAAGACAAAAAAGGCCATGGTGGAACTTGGCTATATTGTAGAGGACAATTTGGCCTAAAATACAAAAATATAATTTTAAAATAAAAAAGCGTTTTTTTTACATAATTTTAATAAATCTTTTTTTAAAAAAAAATTAGAAAAGAATTCTTTTAAAATGTATTTTCTATTTTTATTTAAGAGAGAAAATAATTACTAACATTTTGCAAAAAGTCCCATATTGATAGCTTTTACCGATAAAAATATATAATTTATTTAGCTAATGTATTCCCCTATGGCTTTGTGTCATTATTATGTTTATTAAAAATTTCATCAAAAACGCAATACCTACTTTAGGCCACGAAAAAATTTTCAATAGTTCTGCACTAATTTTTATTGTTCACTCAATAAATCGATCAAAAATTCTCATAATGTCACATTGACCTCGATTTGTGGTAAATACAAATATCTTTACTATGCAACCGACGAAATTCCATCTACACAAATACTCAAGCACACTTGGACTGTTTGAAGATGCCATCTAGCACATATCTTATAAATTTATTAGGTGTAAATTAAAAATATGTCATTCAGACCATAATTTGACATTAAACATTGTGTGTGTCTAACACATCAAAATTTGTGATAATTTCTCTGAAAACACATGAACAAAAATTGTGTTGTATTTTCCAAAATATGCCTCACACCTCAGTGCCACCCACCACAACATCCATCGATCGGTGTGCGTTCCAATTTGAAGAAAATGTGGCCAACAAACATTTTGTAATTATTGTGAAAAATTGGTCAAGGCAGAATACATAAAAAGTTCATTGGAAACACATTGGACGGGTTCACGGTGAACTCTCTCCACAGAATATACGTTTATCGACAAAACGTAGCAGAGCACAGTGTGACTTTTTCCTTGTGTTCGGATGGGAAGCAAACAATGCACTATTTTTTGCTGCCACTTAATATCCCTTTTGTTGGAAATACAAGACGAGAGATCGTGCCATAAAAATTTAGAGACGTCATATTTTCTTATAAATGGAAGTAACCTCTTTGGTAGGCATTCTTTGAATGGTGTCTCCATTCATGTGCTTTTTCATTCCCCGCATTTGCAAATAGCTAGCTATACTAAAAACTTTTTGGGAAATTTTGACTTCTGTTGTACACGGAAATATCCTGCAGTATTCCCTCTACTATCACCAATATAAAAATCCTGCCATTATAATTGCAAAAAGTCAGATAATACGTAAATCTCATCATCCATGAATTAGCAATCATACTTTGACAGAAAATTCCTTTGCAATTTCGAACTCTTGAGTACTGCTTTACAATTTTTTTAGTTTCTACTTTGCACCATTTGCAGTTGAACTGATGAGTCTCTGTTTTAAATTTTTTGCAAAAGTCTCCGTGCAATTTGTCATATATGCATCTTTTCTTCCCGAATCGTTAGGCCATCTTTTCAAAATGTCTATTATTTTCTTATCCTTTCTGGGGCCTGAAAACGCCCTTTTTCTGCCACTGGCAGTTTTCCTATTAATGGTTAAGAGTTCCTTAAGTCTTCTTGTAACTTATAAACCTAATTCGGGACATCACTGCCTTCAGAGCAATTGTTTTTTGTGAAAAACCATAAATATACTTGGACATTTTTTCATAATTCGTTTACGTACTTTTTATTGGCTATCCACATTTAAATAAAGGGTCCGCCAAATAACTTTTTTTTTTGAAAATGCTATAAAAAAAACTACTGAATATTTTCTCAAATTTCTTTTTTTATTTGAAAGTACAATCCTTGCGGTTAATAATTTAAAAATAATTTCATTCAAATGGCTGCCTCGGCTGGCCATGCAGTAGCCTACACGATCGGTCCAATTTTTAAGCACATTATCGATTGTATCACGAATTGTTTCACGAATATTATCCTTTAAAGCGCCAATTGTCTCTGGCTTGCGGCTGATAATGCGATCTTCAAAAACAGGGCGCAAAACATCGAGTGTAGCTTCGGCTGTGTGGCACGTAGCGCCGCACAGTGGAATATTTTCACACAAGACGCGGCAAAAATTAGAAGGAGTTGAGCTAGGGCTTTGAAATTTCGTACATATCATTTATTTCGCCAAATTAGCTAAAAACCAATTTTTTGTTGATATCCGCCCATAACCACGCCATCCTCCCACATAACCTAAAATTAAAAATGTTAGTATTTTTCACAATTTCACATTTATATTAATACAAATCGCTGGAAGAGATTGTATTTGAGTCCTCAATTATATAAAATTTACAAGTGCCACGCCCAACGCCCATTTATCAATTTAAATTTTATACGATGTTCGAAATTACAGGATAATTTTGCATAAAATGCTTTGTATCTTCTGATCGGTGTAAAGCAGTACATACAACTAAGTACATAACTAAAGCGTAAAATATTAGCTCAACATTTTCAAAAACATCGTTATGCAATAGTTTACAGTTTCTTGTCAATTAATCAATCATTACAACTATCCAGAAAAAAACAACATGGATTTAGCAATGTGTTCATTAATAATACATCATTTTTAAAGCATACTTTTAGGAATATGAGGAAAGGACACACAAATAAATTGTAGTCACAACCATCAATTTTTTTAACCTTTAAATAGATTATAAACACAAATACCAATTACAGCATTGTTGAATTGTAATTTATATTATACTAGGATATGGATCATTTTTATGGGAAATGTCAAAAGGGTTTTGCCAACGACAATCTTTAGTTTGCCCCTTAAGGTATGATTTTAGAAATATGTTCAACACACAGTAACATTGAGTAAAGAAAGTGAATTTTGGGTTGTTTTTTGCCGAGTAAGTTTTACCATTTCTGTAATTAAATCAACATAGGCAGATATAGGCAGAATTTTCTTTTTGCAATGGTTAACTGAGAACCTAGTTTATCAATTTTTGTTAATGCCAAGACCTCGGTCGGCCTCGCGATTGTAGTTTTATCCTGAAGAAAATGAAACACCCTGAATTTTGGCAACTTGCAGGTAAACCGCTGCATAAAAGGGAAAATGACAACATAATATTATTTTTTTTTATGCAAAATTATACTTCAAAAGGTTCTGTATTATATGAATTAAACGAAGTTCCAATGCGTTTCATTGTTTCGGAGATATGGGCTTACAAAATACTCTCTAAAACGATAAACTTTGAAACCATTTTAACATTTATGAATTTTAAATGCTTGTACAGCAAGATTTCGCCAAGTTATCGCCAAAACCTTTTAAAATATAGTTAATTGGAATGTTCTTTATAGATTGGAATCAAATATGCAGAGATTGGAGCTCATGAAAATTAGGAGTTTTTGCCGCTCATAATACACTGTGCGCCGTCCTGTTGAAACCAAATGTTGCCAATATCCTCCTCCTCAATTTTTGTGAACAAAAATTCGTTCAACATGGCCCGATAACGATCGCCATTGACTGTAACGGCCACTCCTTGCTCATTTTCAAAGAAAAATGGCCCAATTATGCCTCTGGACCAAATCCGCAACAAACAGTGACTAGTTTTGGGTGTATCGGCTTTTTAATGTATGCGTGCGGTTTTTCTGTGCCCCAAATGCGACAATTTTGCTTGTTTACATACCCGCCAAGATCAAAATGAGGTTCATCTGCAAAGATGATTTTTTTGGCAAAATCGTTCTGCAACATTACCATGATTTTCAAAGTAATGTCGCAATATTTCCCAGCGTTGTTCAAGCGTATACACAACCATATTCGTTCAGCGGAAGGATAAAACTAATTATCTGTCAAATCAGACATGAGCTTAGTGTTACCATTCACGAAAGAAGCACTAGTTGAAAAAAAAAAAAAACGTTAGATTGCGGACCCTTTATATATAACTTGTAGATTGAGCTAATTTTACCCACATGATTTTTGATGACATTGACGTACCAAAAACGAAAAATGGCGCCTTTAATAATGGAAAAGGAAAAGAGTTATAAGGCTAAAATCATGCATCATTTTTTTCATGCGCAGTCCTTATTTGGTGGCAGTCTTCGTGATTGGTCCAAAGATTGAGGTTCGGAAATCGGTAAGGTCTAATGACCCCGACAAATCATAAATCCACACCGAACAATCACTAGTTGATGATGAAGAGACTTTCTAATGATAATTCTGTGGGTTTCCGAGCCCCAAATGCGACAATTCTGTTTGAGGTAAAAATGGACCTCATCACTTAAGATGCAAGCCTAGCCGTGGTTGTTTATCCCCTCACATAAGATTGGAGGGTATATATCCGGGTATTGCTACGAGCATAAAGGGTAACAAATCGAAGGAGAGACCTAAGACCCAAGTAATCCGTTTTGGGTCATTTTAAGCAATTTGAGCAATGTCCGTCCGTCTGTCTGTCTGCTGGCTGGTGCGCACGATAGCTCTATAAAAGATTATCCAATTGACTTAAAATTTGGTGTGCGGTAATACTTTTCTCTATCTCCGGCTAAGTTCAAGATTGGGCTTATTGGTCCACTCTTAGTACCTCCCCCTCAACGGGTTAACATTTTGTTAAATATTGATTCCTTAATAACTTCTATAGTACTTACTCGAATCTTCTGAAATTTCACACATAGTTTTACTTTATTGGTCGCTAATACGTCAAGAAAAATGGGCGAAGTTGCCACGCCCTTTTGGTACCTCTCACACGAATGGACCATTTTACAACAAAAGTTAACTGCTTATAGCTATAATACCAGTGTAATGCTTTTATTGTACCTAGAGTCCAGGGAAAAGTGGGCGTTGACAAGCCCCTTTTGGTACCTCCCACACAAATGGACTA
Organism: Eudasyphora cyanicolor; assembly: GCA_963930755.1. Classification (NCBI taxonomy): domain Eukaryota; kingdom Metazoa; phylum Arthropoda; class Insecta; order Diptera; family Muscidae; genus Eudasyphora; species Eudasyphora cyanicolor. Next base: position 166,011,711 of record OZ005736.1, on the reverse strand, counting down.
TTTTGCACCAAAATCTTCTAACTTTGATATCAATTCTTATTTTAAAGTTATTAAATGCAATTTAATTAAAAAAATTCATTTACGAACATTTTTTTTGGACTGAAGGTGAGGGGGTTTCCTAAGTCGGTTTACCGAGCCAAAAGTGCAAAACATCGCAGGAGTGTACTAAGACCACAAGTATATTTGGCTGAATCATTTGAGCAAAGTCCGTCAGTACATCCGACCGTCTATCTGTCTGTATGTCTGTCTGCTGGCTGATGCGCACGATAACTCTCGAAAGGATAAACTGAATGATTTCTAATTTGGTATGCGGTGATATTTTTCTCTATCTCCGGCTAAGTTCGAAGATAGGCCATATTGGTCCACTCCTTCTAGTACCTCCCTATCAAAGGGTTAACATTTTGTGAAATATTGATTCTTTAATAACTTCTGTACTACTTAATCGAAACTTCTGAAATTTCGCACATAATATAACTTTATAAGTCGCTAACATCCCAAGAAAAATGGGCGAAGTTGACACGCCCCTTTTGATACCTCCCACACAAATGGACCATTTTGCACCAAGAGTTACCAGCTTATAACCTTAATACCAATGCATACAAATACTTACAATTTTGTACAGTGTAATGCTTTTATAGTATTTACATAGAGACCAGAGTGAACGTTGGCGTTATTGGCACGCCCCTTTTGGTACCTTCCACATTTTGAATCAAAAGTTAACAGCTTATAACCTTAATACCTGTACATGAAAATACTTGAAATTTTGTAGGGTACATACACAGAAAGAAAAATGCCACACTAAATTCAAGTAAAAAAATCTTAATTTAAGCCGAAATCGTACTTAGAAATTCAAGTACGTTCGTACTAAGTTTTTCTTAAAACAAGTATAAATCGGCTTAAATTGAAAAAATCAAGCGCTGTAAGGCTTACAATAAGTATATAATGCTTGAAATCAAGTAAACAATTCTTGAAAAGGAAAATTAAGCCTAATTGGCTTAAAGTAAGAAGAAAAAGCTTATTTTTATCTCTAAGAGACAGAACCATTATAGAGCACAATAAAATTACCCCCTCAACCACTCTCATTTAAGTGGTTGATTTTGGCTGACGCAACATCAAACACACACGCATATAAATCGACGAGATGTATATGTATAAACATTTGTGCGCAACCATATCCAAGTCGTTTCTCGTTCAAGCAGTGTTTGCCAATACATTACTTGGCGTGATTGTTTTTGATTAAAGTTTTTTGAAGTTGTTAATAATTCTTGTTCGTTTCGTTGATGCTATTCCTTTTATGTTTCATATTTAAATCTAATAATTACAGCAAAACTTTTACTTTTGCTGTCAAGCAATAGTGTTTTGACATACTATTTTAAAAAAATTGCATTCTTTGCAATACAATATATAAATGGTATAATCAATATAAATGGTATATAGGTACAAAACGAACGAAAGCACAATAATTCAAGTATGATCAGTAGGGCGGGTCGATTTTTTTTCTTTTAAATCGTATAGCAAAAACGTAAACTACATAAAATTCTAAGAAAATTCTCCGATAAAACCATGTACCTAAAATAAAATCCTAATCCGCGCCTCTCGACTTGAAAATGTATATGCCCGCCTTTGCCACAAAAAAATAAATGTTAGAAAAAAAATTGTTTAGTAAGGTAGTTCTTTTTACCTTACTAAATTACCTTTCTTCATTAAAAAAAATATTCACCCAAGTAAAAACTATGTATATAATTTTATATTTAATATTTTTATAAGGAACATTGATAAAAAAATTGTCTTTCTTAATTTAATAAAAAAGATACAAAAAAAATACTGCACCCAAAATTTTTTTCAGTATTTATAAAATAACCTTCTTTTGTTTCGATAAACAATTCTTATTTTATAATGTAAATAAAAACGTGAAACGTGTTCTAACTATTTTTTATATAGAACGCAAATCAGAGGAGATGCAAATTGGGGGTTAACTGCTTTTTTGATAATTGAATATTTTGATTAGTCTCAAGACAAAACCTGTATTGCATAAACTATAATATAACAAGTAAGAAAGTTTGAGTCGGGTAAACCGACTAAGGTATACCTCACTTTGTGAGTACTGTAATATGAAATACACGAATTAATCTGTCAATTTGTATAGGAGATACCAGAGGGTGATTAACAAATACTCCTATTTTTCGCTAAACAGTAAACTTCAAATATATTGCACTTTATCGAATTGTAAGCGTTTATATGCACTGGTATATTAAAGTAATAATCTATTAAATTTTGGTATAATTTGGCCATTTTGTGTGGGATTTGGCCATTTTGTCACTGGATTGTAGGTATTATGAAACCATTACACTGTACAAAATTTCAAGTCTTTTTGTACATAGGTATTCAAGTTATAAGCTGTTAAATTTTGGAGTAAAATGGTCCATTTGTGTGGAAGGTACCAAAAGGGGCGCGGTAACTCCGCCCATTTTTCTTGAGGTGATTGTGACTAATAAAATAATATTATGTGTAGAAGTTCAGAGGAGTCAAATAAGTAGTATAGAAGTTATTAAATAATCAATAATTCACTTAATATTAACACTTTGTGGGGGAGGTACTAGAACGAGAGGACCAATATGGCCACCTTCGAACGTAGCCGGAGATAGAAAAAAATATTACCACATAACATATTTGAAGTCAATCGGTTACTCCTTTTCAGAGTTATCGTGCGCACCAGCTAGCAGAAAGACAGACGGACGGACATGGCTCTTTCGACAAAAAACGACCTAAAACGGATATCCGCCAAACATACTAAGGTCTTATGTCACTCCTTCGATGTGTTACACTTTTGGCCCGTAGCAAATGATATATACCCTCGTATCACTAAAGTGAGGGTATAATAAAACATAATATATATAAAAAAAAATATTTTTAGCGAAAGAGGAAAAAAATTTTCAAATCGAGAGGCGCGGATTAGGTTTTGATTTTAGACCCATGGTTTCTTCGGAGAATTTTCTTAGAATTTAATGTAGATAACGTTTTTGCTATACGATTTTTAATTTTTTTTTTCATCCATACAAATCAACCCGCCCTAATGATCAGGCTTAAATCAAGTATTGGTTAGGCTTAAATCAAGAACTGATCAGGCTTGAATCAAGAATTGGTTAGGCTTGAATCAAGTATTGGTTAGGCTTAAATAAAGGACTGATCAGGCTTAAGTCAAGTATTATCAGGCTTAAATGAAGTACTATCAGGCTTAAATTAGGTATTGGGCAGGCTTACTTCAATCAAAATTTTCTTCATCGAAGCCCGTTTCTCACTCAAATCAATTCCATAAAATTCTTAAATCAATCGCGTTATGCTTGAAATAAGAATATTTGGTGTTAAAATCAAGCCTAATCAGGCTTAATGAGCGCTAAGATTAAGAATTCAGGTCTTAAAAATCCGTACTTGATTCAAGTATTTTGTACTTGACACCGCTACGGCTTGATTCAAGTACGGATTACTCATCTTTCTGTGTAGAGTCCAGTCAAAAGTGGACCACTTTTACAATATAAATTGACAATAATTTAATCAAAACAAAAAATAAATAAATTGACGAATATTTTTTTGAGACTGAAGGTAAGGGGATTCATAAATAGGTTTACCCGACTGAACTTTCTTACATGTTGTAAATATCAAGTGGGACGACTTGTCGTCTCGATTTATCCATTCACCCATCACTTGTAGACGTCTTGCGGTGAGGGATGCCTCATACTTTAGACTGATATCTATTGGTTGGATGGGCAGTATAGTCTCTAACGCTCTTGTTGGTGCGTTTCTAATTACCCTGTTCATGCCTAGACAGCACATACGTTGAATTGTTTGCTAAGGTATTACGTTGCACTTATAGGCCATTGATGTCCACCACACTACACACGGGACAAAATCGCATTTTTCGATATGTTTGAATTGAAGTAAAATATATTTGGAACAAAAATTTTTAAATGTTGTATATTTCTGAGCAAATAAATTTTATTTGAAAATCAATAAAATTGATTTGGAACGCATATATTAATATATCACAACAAACTATATTTGCAAACTAATTTTCTCAACTAAAATATGCGTTTATATACAAATAAAATTATTGTTTAGAAATTTCCCAAATACATTTTGTTAAAAAACTTCAAAGCGTTGCAGATTTTTCGAATTTTATTTTTAATTTTTTTGATTTCTTACAATTTAAAATGGCATACGTATACAATAGCTTTTGTTTTAAATCACTAACTATACCCTCACTTTAGTGATACGAGGGTATATATCATTTGCTACGGACCAAAAGTGTAAAATATCGAAGGAGTGATCTATGACCCTAAGTATATTCGTCATTGGTTGTCAACCCATCAAGCAGTGTATTATCTAAATGTTGAAGAAATTTTAAGAACATTTAAACTATGTAAAAAAAGTTGCGTAGAAAAAAGCATAAACTTGTCTTTAAATTAAGGTATTGACAATTTTCTGCCTACTTAAAGGCAAATGCATATTTGTTTCGTAAATAATAGTCCTAAATAAAAATCATTAGAACGGAACCAACGATTTGTTTAGAACAATATCCTCCCAAATATATAAGATTTGTATGTGCCATTATAATATATTTCGATTGTACCCTATACATTAATATATTTCAAACAGAATATGTTTGGGACTATATACATACTACAGAAGCGATTTTTTTTATTGGATTTTATTATTGGTCTTACACGCTGAAAAAAATCGCTTCTGTAGTATATTGTCCCAAACATATTCGGCTTGAAATAAACATATGTTTAGGGTACACTCCAAATATATAATATTTTACACACACAAATAGTATATGTTTGTGTGGATATTGTTCTTAACAAAAATATGCTCCCATTCAAATATTTTTTATTTGGAACTAGTATTTCCGAAACAAGGATTCATTTGTAATTATTTATTTTGGTAATGTATTAAATGTCTTAACTTAAAGACAGGTTTTCTGTTTTTCAAATAACAATTTTTTTTTATAAATTGTATATGTTTGTAAAATTTAATCAAAACTTAAATCGAACAATCTAACGACATTGTATAAATATAAACGACATTGCTGGATTGACAAAAAGTGATGAATAGGAATATTTATAAATAAGGACATTTTTAGCTATAAAGTGTAACACGAAAACTAGGAAAAGCTAACTAAAATTCGAATAAGTCAGTAATGTTTTAAAAATCTTTTTAAATAAAACATATTTGGAAATCTTCTTAAACAGTAACTTTGTTTGTGTGTAAACACATATTTTATTTGTGAAATTCAGTTTGCAAATAAATTATGTTCTAATATATTAATATATGCGTTCCAAACAAAATTTCTTGATTTTCAAATAAAATTTATTTGTTAACAAATATATAATATTTAAAAAAATCGTTTCCAAGTATATTTTCTTTCGTTTCAAACATATCAAAAATGACGATTTTCCTCCGTGTATCACGCTCGTGTAAAGCCAGTGTGTCATATTTGGACGTAATCCCCATTTTTTCAACAATTTCACTGGTTTTGATGTGATATATCTTCCAGGACGAGCGTCGTCATTATCGACCTTCTTGGAAAAGCTCGTAACACTTGTACACATTTTTCTGACTCACAGTACAATCAGCCACTCACAACATTTCAAGTGCTTTAAGCACTTAATTCTCTCACAAACAAACTAAACACAAACAAAAGAACATATGTTCGAGACAAGTGTGTCAACATAAAAAAAAAATGCTAACCGAATGCACGTAGCCCGATAAATTTCAAAATTCAACTCGTATGTAAAGGGTGGTTAAATTTTAAGGGCCGATGTTGATTTTGAATAAAACACAAATTATTTAGGAAATTATTGTCATCGGCCAAATGGCCGCCGCGACCTCGGCGGCACACCTCCATCCGATGGTCCAAATTTTGAGGCATAATTGATGTTATGTGCCGAATTATCTCATCCTTTAGCTCTTGAATTGTTGCTGGCTTATCGACGTACGCCGTAACCCCAAAGAAAGAAGTCTATCGGTGTCAAATCACATCATCTTGGCGGCCAAGATAACACGGCCATTGAATTTGTTGCCCAAAAGAGCCATTGTTTCGTAAGCTGCGTGGCAAGTGGCAACGTCATGTTGAAACCACATATTGTCCACATCCATATCTTCCAATTCGGGCCATAGAAAGTTCGTTATCATCTCACGATAGCGAACACCATTCACAGTAACTGCTTGACCGGCCTCATTTCGATGAAGTATGGCCCAATGACGTCGCCAGCCCATAAGCCGCACCAAACGAACTGGGCGAGCAAGCACAGGTGTTTTCACATCTCCTGCAGACTCGGTTCGCTGAAATTTGCGCACAATTCTCCCGATTGTGGACAAATTTGGTCGATTATGCTGATCAAAAAAACATCACGAAGTGCACAAAATGCATTTTGATTTGAAGGCCCATTTTCGTAAAAGGCTTAAAAAACTTTAACACGTTGCTCGATTGTATATCTTTCAATGGTTCAAATTGAGTTAGTCTGAAATTGAGAAATATCAAATGAAATGCAGAAAAAAACATGACGTTCAGGTGTGGTTCACATTTAACATCGGCGGTTACAATTTAACCACCTAGTATTTGATATTTAATATTTAAGAATTTTGGTTCAAAATTTCTAGTTTTTTTTTATAAAATCTTAATAACAAATATATTTTTCTATATATCTCATTAAATAAAAACTGTAGTTGAAAAAAAAAAATATCAAATAAATAAATTTTGATATCCAAAATAAATGCTACTGCCACACTGTGCATTCGGCTGAGAGTACACAAGTAAAATAATTTGTGTCGGAATATTTCATAGAATAAATTATACCTTTAGCATATCATTAAAACAACTCATGATAATATGAAACAAATGTTGTTTTTATTCGATTCGATGTTAAAGAATTGAATGATGTTTTTCTGGAAAAAAACTTAAGACGAAGTAGATATAGGAAAAACATGATTTTTTTTCATGTAGAAGATATTCAACGTTATTTTTGGTGTACTTTAATGTTCCCGTTGTTGTATAAGAGTGATTCTTATGTATATATAGGGTGATCCATTTTGAGATTCCCTACATTTTTAAAGAAAAAAAAACACAGAAAATTCAAATGAATGGGGAATGTTTATTATCATTTGAAAGAACATTCTTTGGCATTTATTTTTTGAAGATTATGTCTATCAAATGTTGGCCGCGGCTACGTCTCAGATGGTCCATCCGTTGCGTCCAATTTTCGATGACTCGTTCGAGCATTTCGACTGGTAACTGGCGAATGACACGCGTGATGTTTTGCTCCAAGGCGTGAATCGAAGCGGGTTTGTCCGCATATCCCCACAGGAAAAAGTCTAACGGTGTGATATCACACGATCATGGTGGCCAATCGACCGGCCTAAAACGTGAAATTATCTGCTCACCGAAGTGTTCTCTCAATAAATCCATTGATTGATGCAATGTGTCGCCGAGATCACGAGCTTCCATTTCAGGCATCAAATAGTCGGTTATCATGGCACGATAGCGGTCGCCATTGACGGTTACGTTCTCACCGGCATCATTTTTGAAGAAACATGGACCGATGGTTCCGGTACGTCGGATCGGGAATCGGTCAATGGCAAAAAGATTGCCCTTGAAGAGAACTAAAATATTGCTCATGGGTGTCAAGGTCGGTGCCCGGACTTAACTCCTAAGGACATAACGCCCAAAACGATTTTGGGACTTATGTCCTTCAGTATTCTCGGACATAATTCCCAAACTTTGTTGGGCGTAATGTCCGCCGAGCGTTCTCGGACATAACACCCAAAAAAATGCGGACATAACACCCAATGTATATTGGGACCTATGTCCTTAACTAACCTCTGTCTTAATACCCAAAGTAATGAAAATGCCGCTCAATTGGTTTTTTTTTTAATAAAATGCAACGTAATAAATTTATTTAATAATTACTCATTTATGACATATTTTTGATGTGCCAAAGTAACAGCACGGAAAAATTTTACCAAACAATATCGAAGAAGATATTTCCTACACATTTTTTTCTCACCATCCATCACCAAATGAATCTAAAGGAATATTGATCCTAATAATCGCCACTATATGATGGATGCGACTTGATCGTCACTATATGATGGATGCGACTTTTTCGGTGGTCCCAAGCAGTTGATACAAGCAATTATTAAAACTCTATATTTCTCAAGATAGACATGTAAGTATTCAAATTTCTAACATATACAAAATATTAATAATTAACATAAATGTATTTATCAAGTATGGAACAATTTGTAGACGATAGAAAATTTTTTAATCGCGCGATTTAAAAAATATTTCGTTTAATTTAGGACAGAAGGTACAACTTTTTTTTTTAAAAAATCGCGCGATTTTAAAAAAAAAAATTTCCGGTACCCAGAAAATACGCAGTTGACCATGGACTGAGTAATTATTTATCGTTCTTTTACAGTCTAACACGGTTCTGGATTTGACCTTTTCCGATGTTATTGCTTTGATCGCCATTTGGTTATCTGTGAATATGTTGGCATATTTAGGCTTTGTGGTATTACTGAGCCAGTTAACACACTCCGTGATTGCTCGAACTTCTGCTTGAAATACTGTGTTATGGTCTGGGAGGCGGAAGTAAAGTTCGACTTCTGGTTCATCAATAAAAAGTCCCAGACCCGTCCTTCCTCCTAGCCTGGACCCATCAGTGTAGCAGCTGGTTCCCACTGGCGCATGAGCAAGTGTTCCGTTTTCCCAGGAGCGTCTGTCTGGCACGAACGATTCACAGGTAGCTGTAAGCCGCACTTCAGGAATGCGGTCGGAGATTTCCGTTGTTTGAATATGACCGACCAGTGATTGTAATATCTTCTGATGGTACGACTTGTGGTCTCGATTTATCCATTCACCCATCACTTGTAGACGTCTTGCTGTGAGGGCTGCCTCATACTTTATACGGATATCTATTGGTTGGATGTGCAGTATAGTCTCCAACGCTCTTGTTGGTGCGGTTCTAATTGCTCCGCTTATGCCTAGATAGCACATACGTTGCACTTTTTGCAATGGTATTACGTTGTACTTTTTGTCCATTGATGTCCACCACACTACAGAGGCGTAGGTGATTATTGGTCTAATCACGCTCATGTAAAGCCAGTGTGTCATATTTGGACGTAGTTCCCATTTTGAACCTATAGCTCTTCTGCACAACGACCAACATCTGTGGGCCTTTGTAACTCTTTCTTCAATATGATCTTTCCAGTACAGTTTCTGATCCAAGATTACTCCCAAGTATTTTATCTTTTTAGATATGGCAATATTCTTATCCAGGAAACGAGGCACGGTAAAATGATGAATCGTCCTTTTCCTTGTAAATAGACATATTTCTGTTTTGTCTGGATTGACATTTAGTCCCCTTGGTTGTGCCCAGTTATATGCTATGTTAAGTGCCTCTTCAGCTCTTCTGCATAGCTGGTTTGGATGTGTGCCCCTTAGAAGTATTATAACGTCGTCTGCATAACAGACTGGTTTAGGTCCTTCATTGGTGAGGGCTTTAAGGAGAATGTGTATCATCGTAACCCATAGGAGAGGCGATAAAATGCCCCCCTGAGGTATACCACGATTTACCTTGTCTCTGATTTTTACGTCATATGACCCACAAATAATCCACCTATTCCTTAGCATATTGTTGATCCAGTTTATCAACGCCCGGTCAACCTGAAACTCGTCTAAGGACTGGATAAGTGTATCGGTCTGAACATTGTTAAAAGCGCCCTCAATGTCTATACAAACGGCAAGTGTGTACAATTTTTCACTGAAAGACTTTTCTATGTGGTGTACTACCTCATGTAGAGCTGTTTCCACTGATCTTTCTTTAACATATGCGTGTTGCTTGAATTTTAGCTTGTCATCGGCTATCTTACTTTTGATCATGTCGTCAATTATTCGCTCCATTGTTTTTAAGAGGAAAGAAGTTAGGCTAATAGGTCGATAAGCCTTTGGGATCGTATAACTCGCCTTGCCAGGCTTAGGTATGAAGACCACCATTGATTCCTGCCAATTTTTTGGGGTATATGCATGAGTTAGGCATGCAGTGAAAACTCCAACAAGATGAGTTGATACCAGATCCACCTCATTCTGAAGAAGCGCTGGAAATATTCCGTCCGGTCCCGCAGCCTTATAAGGAGAGAAGCTTTTTATTGATTCTTTAACCATAGCATCCGTAATAGGTACTTGGTGCATTACATTTTCGGTCTGTAACTGTTCCTCTATTGGCCCAGCATTACCACTCGGAAAATGAGTTTTCATCAAAAGCCTTACGGTATCATCTATAGTTTCCATCTTTTAACCCGTTTCATCCACCAGTGTTTCGGTTTGGATATGAGTTTTTGAGAGGAACGTTTTTATTTTGGACATGCTGTTAACGCTGTCTACCTGCTCACAGAAAAGTCTCCAGGAGTTACGTTTCGCCAGTCTAATGATTTTATTGTATTCTTTGAGCTTTCTGTGGTAGTCATCCCAATATACTGATAGCTTTTTACGTCGAGCTCTGTTGTAAAGTCTGCGGACATCCTTGCCAATCGAGCGAATTTGCCCTGTCATCCAGGGTTTCTCATAGGCAGATTTCCTTTCTCGAAGCGGGCAACTATCTTCGAATGATTTTACAAGAGCCTCCGTAATCCTCCTCTTCTGTACTTGGATAATCGTGTTTAGGCTGGCCCAATCGATTTCTAAGTAGATTGCCGAGATTGGTCCAGTCGGTTTTAGCCTTATTACGGAAACTTATTGGGCTAGGCGGTGGCCGTGCAATTTTAAACCTTATATAACGGTGGTCCGAATAGGAGTGTTCATCCGTAACCCTCCACTCATGGATCTCATCAATGAGGTTTTCCGAGCATATCGTTATATCTAATACTTCTTCCCCAATTTTGTTAACAAAGGTCGCCTTGTTCCCTATGTTGAGAGTTAGGAGATCGTTAGTATTCAAAAATTCTATAAGGGCTTGTCCCCTTTTATTGGTGTCACTACTACCCCAAGTAATATGGTGTGAGTTGGCATCACAACCAGCTAGTAACACATTACTTGTATTTTTGGATTCCCTTAACAGACGTTGTAATTCCGACGTAGGTGGCAATGTCGGCGCATCGAATGGCAGGTATACTGACGCCAGATACATACTTCCATTACTTTGTATCAGCACAGTTGCGTCCGATGTTGACAGCTCTGGAGAGAATAGATAGCATAAGTTTTTATGGCACAGAATACAAGTCCTTGGACGAGTACCTGTGTTTACATTTATCCTTAATGGATCCCCACAGAAAATAATCCAAAGTGCTCAAATCACAAGTCAAAGTAATCGGTAGTTCAAATTTAAAATTTTAAATGGCCCACCCTTTATATTAAAAAATGGGCGTTATTGCCACACATTTATACATGTATCCATAGAATTTCAGGTATTGATTTTTTTGCTAGCTTTTTATGGCTTTTTGAAGTCAGCAAAAAAGATTTTTTTGAAAAAAATGTTTAATTGTTTTAGCTACATTTAGAAAACTTCTATTTCTACGTGATTTTTTCAGCATTTCTAGTTCTCATAATTTCCTTTAATTTAAATGGTTTTCAGGTATCCCGGCTTTAGCGAGCTTATACTTAAAAAATATGGTCCAAATACTAAAAGTAACTTTCACGAAAATTGGAATTTCAGAATTTTTTTTAAAAAAAACTTTACCATAAAAAAAATTTTTTCTATTCATTTTCAGGTTTCGGATGCAAAAAATTGTGAAAGAAATTGATGCATAATTTCCTGCTACGTTCAAAAAATACAAGGCCAGGTCCGAACAAAAAGGTTTCAAGGAAGGAATTCAATTTTTAAATGCAGATATCTCGTGAACATTTAGATAACTCTTATGTATATGTAAAAAACGTCTATTGTAGACCGCGGCCCGAAGAATTTGGAAATTGAGAATTCCTGACTTTGGCGGTTATTTCAGAAAACTACAGATGTCACCCTTTGAAGTTAAGTTTTAACTTGCAGAACTGCTTACTGTTGGCTTTTGTTATATTTTTATCATTTTTAATTTTAAAATTAAACTGAATTTTTCTATGTCAACACCGGTCGACAAAAATAGTTGTTTATCTTTGGTTTCTGTTTTAATGCATTGATTTTCGTACTTTTTAAGTTTTCTTTTGCCAGTTTTACATCGATAAGAAAATTATGAAGTTAAAACCTTGCTAAATTAGCTTACGACTTTTTACATTATGCATCGATTTTCTTCGGAATGGGATCATTTTATTTATGACCGATCAGGCTGTACAATAAAATCATTAAAGTATAGCAATTGTAAATTTGTCTATATTTTTATGAGGCTTTTATTTAAAACTTATTAAATGTTTTTTCAAAAATAGAATTTTTGCAATATTTTATAAGATATCGTGGAAACCGTTGCAGGGATGAAAACATGGTATTGTACGAAGTTCAAGGCTACCACATATTTTGAAATAACTTGAGAACCATTTATCCGAATTGGTACAGGAAAGTTTCAAAGAATTCAAAATTAAGTAGCCTTTAACTCCTTACAATTCCGTTCTTCCATCTGTTCAGCGGTTTCGATGATATTTTACACAATATTGCAAAAAAAAAAATATATTTTTTGAGAAAATTTTTATAATTTTTAAATAAAAACTTAATGAAAACGTCAAAAAATCCACAATTCTTACTATTTTATAATTTTATCGTAACGTGTAAACGGTCCAGAAGCCCATTCAGAAGAAAATCGATGTATAATTTATAAAGTTGCAGCGAGGAAAACCGGCACTTGCCTTGAAATTCCAAAATTTGCTATCATTTCTACAAAAACAAACTTTGATAAAAATAAAAGTTATCCCTTTATTGCTACCAATAAAAGAAAGAAACGAAAATTGAACACTTAAAGGTCAGACCCGTAATTCGGGCGACCGGTATAATTTTCGAGCTGTAAGTGGTGCTATTATTTTGAAGCAAGAGCATTTGGAGGTATGCGACCCAAGGAAATCTTAACAATTTAACATAACGTGAGTCGGTCAATATCAGTATGAGTAGTTGAATTTCGTTCGAATTGAGCCTTTGAATGCGGTATCACACGACTGCTGAAAAATCATCAGTTGAGTGCCACCTCAACTTTGTTCTCCGTTCAAAATGCCGTTTACGCCAATTTCAATATAAACACCTCAAATGAATAATTGTTTGTACATTAGGTTGTATCGAAAACAAATTTTGTCAAATTCTCCACAAAAAGCAAAACAAAATAAATTATTATTGCATAAAAAATGGAACAAGAATGCGCCATAGAAAATTTAAAAGATTAAAAATAGAGTTTTCGTTGTAGCCTAATGTACATTCTTACATATATGTATGTATTTACACACTACATATTAATTTCAAGGTACATTGTAAATTTCCGACACAACAAAACGGCTCATATTGAGGTGGTCATTTCGTTGGCATCCCATACCGGATGTTCTGTAGTTTATCAGTGAGTGATCGAATTAAAAAAATACAAGTACGCACAATTTACAACAAAAGAGAGATATTTGCGATAAGTACTTGTCGTTTTTTGTTCGGAAAAAAAGTTCAAAAACAAACAGCAGTGGTCGAATTAGAGGTGCCCTAAAAATTGACAGTGAAATATAAGAAATTACATATTGTGATTGGGTATACAGCAAATCCAATTATATAAAGGAAAAATTAATATAAAAAAATGTTTTTTTTTTAACTGAAAATTAAGAATTTTGTATATCTTATGCCTATACTCTTTTTTTTGTTAAATTTATCATTGTTACTGTTGTATTTATTAACTTTGTTTGCTTTTATTTTTCAAAAAATTCTGTTGGACTTTTGTTAAATCAGCAAGAAATATTTTTAATGAATAATTTTGTTTTTAATTACATAAAAATGTATAAATTGGTCGCCCGATATAATTGTGATTGAATTTATAATACAACTACTATTCACTGAAAGACAAACCTTCATAACTGATACTGTTTTTTTGTTAATGTAGATCTACTTTGATGTTACACTGACAATGTTACAAAAAAACAAGTAAAGACGGTTTAAGTTCGGCCATGCCCAATCTTATATAATCTCCACAATGGATCGCAATTTCAGCCCAATTCGTTGAAATTTGACGTTTTTATAGAGTTACGTAATCAAATCTAGAGGGACCTTTGTATGGAGGCTATATCAAAACATGGACCTGTGACTAACGTTGTTCGTGTAAAGGATTCCGGGTATATATAAACCCCAGTTAACAATTTTCCGCCCGATCAGTTGACATTTATGGTCCCTATGACGTTAGAAATCAAATCGGGGAGATGCTATATATGGGGACTATATCGAAAATAGACTGATATTGCCAATTTTCAATCCCAACATACCTGCAGATATGAGAAGTATATACCAAATTTCAGCCACCTAGTTCAAGTATTATACTCGTATAAGTAGATTGTAGCGTGATTACAACAAGCGGACGGATAGACGGACATGGCTTAAACGTCTTAGAATTTTACGACGATTAAGAATATATATACTTTATGGGGTCTCAGATCAATATTTAGAGGTGTTAAAAACGGAGTGATAAAATGAATATTCCCCCATCCTATAGTGGAGGGTATAACAATATTTGAAAAACAAGCAAAAAACGAGTAAACCGACTACCCTCACTTTGTGAGCTATTTAATATGCACTGGTATGTGTTAATATTTTGTGTTTTTAAATTTTTTTTGTGCTTGGTGTCATCTTGGTCAATAAATGGAATTAACCCGTGAACATTTTCGTGCGATGATTTTCAACATGTTTCGACTTTTGGTGATGAAGCACCATCAAAAACCGTTGTAAATCGATGCCACCAAGAGTTCAGTCTCGGACGCCGTTCGCTGCAGGTTGAATTTCGTGAAAGTCGGCCAACATCGGTCGATTGGAGCAAAGAGATGTTGAAAAATATAACCGCGGTAGCTCAAATACAGTGTCAAAGGCGATGACTCATGGATCTATGTATGCATATGAGCTCGGAACAAAATAGAAATCGACCGTATGGGTCTTTCAAGACGAGCCAAATCCAACAAAAGTTGTTCGTGGTAGAAGCACTTCGAAGCAAATGATCGCTTTTTTCGGTATAAAGAAAACCACACGCTGAAAAAAAATCGCTTCTGTAGTATATTGTCCCAAACATATTCGGCTTGAATTATACATATGTTTAGGGTACACTCCAAATATATAATATTTGACATACCCAAATATTATATGTTTGGGAGGATATTGTTCTAAACAAAAATATGTTCCCATTATAATATTTTTTTATTTGGAACTAGTATTTTGTATTTATGTATTTTGGCAATGTATCAATGCCTTAATTTAAAGACAAGTTTTCTGTTGTTCAGATGTTTAAAGAGCATTTTTTATAAATGTTATATGTTTGTAAAATTTAATTAAAACTTAAATCGTATAATCATTCGCAAATATAAATTTCATTGATGCATTGACAAATAGTGATGAATTGGAATACTTATAAATTAAAATTTATTGATTTAAAACAACAGCTAATGCTGTTAAAGACATTTTTAACTATAATCTAGGAAAAACTAACTCATATTCGAAAAATTTAGCAAATTTAAAAAATCATTTTTAAATAAAATATATTTGGAAATCATCTTAAACAATAACTTTGTTTGTAAGTAAATACATATTTTATTTGTGAAAGTCAATGCGCAAATATAGATTGTTCTAATATATTAATATATGCGTTCCAAACAAAGTTTCTTGATTTTCAAATAAAATTTGTTTGTTAACAAATATATAATATTTAAAAAATTCGTTTCCAAATATATTTTCTTTCAATTCAAACATATCAAAAATGCCGATTTTCCTCCGTGCAGTAAGGAAAGGCAGAAAGTCGGGCGGGGCCGAATATATAATACCCTACACCTCCCTAACAATGCGATAAAGGTCATTGCCATAATAATTTGGAATAATTGGTAAATGGGTAGAAAACATATTATCTAATTCTGAAACGATAATCGCTAAATTAAGCAATATTCGTTCCTAAATTGAGAAACATCTTTTGGAAAATTTTAATGATCGGAAGTAAAATACAACTTCTATAGCGGTTTGATACAAAATCAAGAGGAACATATATATGGAGCTTTAATATAAATCTGAACCGATCTTCCCTGAATACTCATTCATGTAAAAAGACCTCCTTATGTCGACTTTCGTACTGATCGGATATAAAATACAGTCTCTACAGCGCTTACATGTCAAATCGGGGGTAACATATATAGGGAACTATATCCAAATCTGAACCGATTTTCTCCGACCTCCGCTTACAGGTCAAATCGGGGGTAACGTATATATGGGTGTTATATCTAAATCTAAACCGAGTTTCTCCGAATTTAAAAGTGTTCATTCATATAATAGGAAACCTCTTTCTGACGAATTTCATACTGATCGGATAAAAAATACAGTTTTTACAGCGCTTACATGTGAAATCGGGGGTAACATATTTATGGGGGCTATATCTAAATCCGAACCGTTTTTCTCCGAATTTGGCAGTATTCCTTCATGTAAAAAGAAACCTCTTTCTGTCGAATTTCGCACTGATCTATATATATAAAGAAGAATGTGTGTTTGTTTGTTTGGTGGTTTGCTTGTACCGTATAGACGTCTAAACGGCTGGACCGATCTTCTTGAAATTTTCACAGAATGTACATGTGTGGGGCGTGGTGAAAATAGGGTACTTGAATTTTCGATACATCAAGTGGGCGTGGCCCCGCCCACATAAGACAAATTTTAAAATTGAGATATCTTGCACAATTAGTTAGCGAGAGTGCTGTAATTTTGGACATATGTATCTGGTGGCAGTCTACGTGATTGGTCCAAAAATCGGCGGGATCGCAGCAATGGGCGTGGCACCGCCCATACAAGCCAAATTTAAAAAATGTTATATCTTGCACAATTTGTTAGCAAGAATGCTGGAGTTTTGTGTATACGTATCTGGTGGCAGTCTACGTGACTGGTCTAAAAATGGGCGGAATCGGGTCAATGGGCGTGGCACCGCCCATATAAGCCATTTTTTTTTTTTTTATTATTTTCTTTATTTGCAATCTACTTACAATATAAATATTAAGCAAATTTTTATAAATACTACATAATGACAGAGAGTTTAAGATCAGTTGATCATAAACGTGATTCAAATTGATACATTATTTTTAGTTTAATTTAAACAATAATTAAAATTACAATAAAATTTATATAAAAGGGAGATCAAGGATGTGGTTTTTTTTCAGTCTTCTTGTTTCGTCACTATCATCTAACAAAGTAATGGCTAATACATTTGGATGTAAACTTAGTCTATTGAGGTAGTTATTAGAATATCTTTTGATTTCTTCTCTTATTGTAGGAATTTTTAGATCATTATGTATAGTTTTATTGCTAACGAACCAAAGAGCATTGACCAATAATCTTAGAGTTTTAGACTGGTACCTCTGCAATATTTCAATATTTGAGTTACTCGATGTACCCCAAAGTTGGATACCGTATGTCCAAACAGGTTTTAAAATAGTTTTATAAATCAATAACTTGTTTTCTAAACTGAGTTCTGATTTAGATCCTAGCATCCAAAATAATTTTTTAGTCTTCTGATCTAGTTGTTTACGCTTATTTTTAATGTGTTCTTTCCATGTCAAGCGGCGGTCTATTTGAAGCCCCAAGTATCTAACACTTTCGGATTGCGGTATTGAAACTCCATCTAAAAACACCGGAGGGCAATCATTTCTCCTGAGACTAAACGTAACATGTGTGGATTTATTGGCATTGATTTTTATATTCCACTTCTTCAACCAATTCTGCATATTATAAAGTTGCCTTTGCACCAAATCTGATGCCTCAACATGGGATTTACTCGTAGCTAAAATTGCAGTGTCATCAGCATATGTAGCAATGGTCACGTCAGTCCCTGTTGGCATATCAGATGTAAATAGTGTACATAGCACTGGTCCCAAAACGCTTCCTTGTGGGACACCAGACTTTATTAATCCAAATTCAGAAATTTCATCATTTAGGTTTACATAAAATCTCCTATCTTGAAGATAAGATTTAATAATCAAATAGAAAGGGGCTGGAAGCATTTGTTTCAGTTTAAATAGAAGACCTGCATGCCATACGCCTGTTTTACATCTAAGAACACTCCACAGCAGTAGCGCTTGTTTTCTAAAGTTTCTCTTATTTCCTTGATAATCCTGTGGCATTGCTCCGGTGTTCCATGGCTATGTCGAAATCCAAACTGATGCTCTGGTAGTATATTTAATGCTTCGAGGATTGGGAATAATCTTTTCTGAAATAATCTTTCAAATAATTTTGAAAGTATGGGCAATAAGCTAATTGGCCTGTACGATGAAATATCATTCTCGGGCTTATTAGGTTTTAAGATCATGATTATTTTTGCATATTTCCACTTAGTGGGAAAATAAGACAGTCTTAATATTGCATTATAAAGAACTGTGATAAATATAATTGCTTTATCAGGTAAACATTTTATTACTTTCGAGTCGATGTTATCGTACCCAGGTTACTTCTTGCAGTTCAGCATCTTCAATTCTTTTTTTATTTCACTAACTCTGAATGGTTTAATTGGTTTAGACATCTGACATGCAACATCAAGAAAATCAACTATTTCCTTCTCATCAGAAATAGGACAAATTGAAAAGGGGGAGAATGTATCTTCTAAGAATAATTTGAATGCTTCAACCTTACTTTTATCTGATCTGCACCAAGACCCAGCCGAATCCTTAATTGGGATATTCCTTTTTTGAGGCCTTTTGATGTACTTTGTTGCACTCCACAAGTTATGATCGTTCTTGCCTGTTGGGCTCAAATTACTCAAATAATTGCCCATATGTACGTCTTTTAGTTGCTTAAGGCGTTGAAATTTGTTTTGTGTAAAGGCAGCCTTGTTCTTTGCCATATTTTTCTTAGACGTCGTTTACTCTTAATGAAATTTTTTATCTCTGTCGTTACCTTAATACTCGATGTTACCAACCTTTCAAGCCAAATTTTGAAATTGACTTATCTTGCACATTTTGTTAGCGAGAGTGCTGTAATTTTGTGCATATGTATCTGGTGGCAGTCTACGTGATTGGTCCAAAAATGGGCGGAATCGGAGCAATGGGCGTGGGACCGCCTATATAAGTCAAATGTTGAAATTAAGATATCTTGCACAATTTGTTATCGAGAGTGCTGTAATTTTGTGCACATGTATCTGGTGGTAGTCTACGTGATTGGTCCAAAAATAGGCGGAAGCGGACCAATGGGCGTGGCATTGCCCATATAAGTCAAATTTTGAATTTTAGATATTTTTCACAATATGTTAGAGAGAGTGCTGTAATTTTGTTCATATGTATTTGGTGGCAGTCTACATGATTGGTCCAAAAATGCACCGCCTATAAGCCCAATATTGAAATTGACTTATCTTGCACATTTTGTTAGAGAGAGTGCTGTAATTTTGTCCATATGTATCTGGTGGTAGTCTACGTGATTGTTCCAAAAATAGCCGGGATCGACCAAAGGGCGTGGCCCTGCCCATATAAGCCAAATTTTGAAATTAAGATATCGTGCACAATTTGTTATCGAGAGCGCTGTAATTTTGTGCACATGTATCTGGTGGTAGTCTACGTAATTGTTCCAAAAATGGGTGGAAGCGGGCCCATTGGTCCACCGCCCGTATAATTAATATTTTGAAATTCAGATATTTTTCACAATATGTTAGAGAGAGTGCTGTAATTTTGAACATATATATCTGGTGGTAGTCTACGTGATTGTTCCAAAAATAGCCGGGATCGGACCAAAGGGCGTGGCACCGCCCATATAAGCCAAATTAAAATTAAGATATCTTGCACAATTTGTTAGCGAGGGTGCTATTATTTTGTGCATATGTATCTGGTGGTAGTCTACGTGATTGATCCAAAACTGGGAGGAATCGGATCAATGGGCGTGAAATTGAGATATCTTCAAAATTTTTTTGAGAGAGTGCTCTTATTTTATGGAGATGTTTTTGGTGGAAGTATTCGTGATTGGTTCAAAAATGGACGGAATCGGAAATCTAAATCTGGGGCAACGAAGTGGACCGGGTCCAGCTATATATATATACATGGATGTGTGTATGTTACGTCTGGATGTCTGGTTTTGATGACATTTTCAGGGAATGTTCAGATAAGCCTAGAGGGTGAAATAGGCTTTATAAGTTCTCGATTGAGGGGGCGTGGGTCCGCCCATATAAGCCAATGTTTTTAGTGATTCCTACTGTCCGTACCTACGAATAGATTAACGAGATTCCTACTGTCGCTATCTACATGAACCATGTTTTGATAAATGGACGGCATCGGAAATCTGAAGTCTGGGGCAACGAAGTTAAATTTATATATGTGAGAATGGCCGAAGTTGGCACGCTCCTGTTGGTACCTCCCATACAAATGCACCATGTTGCACGAAAAATTATGGGCTTATAACTTTGATTTCATTCCAATACGTGGAATTGTGTGCAGTGTAATGTTCTCTCTTTCTGTACCATCCATACAAATGGATCATTTTACACAAAAAGTTAAAGTTCCACAAAAGTTACAACGTTGATTTCTGCGCATACAAACACTTGAAATTTTGTATAGTGTAATGCTTTTATAGTACCAATAGTCTTTGATTCTAACTAGGATACTTTCCCAGACCATTTTGTTTCCATATTATTATAGAAACAAGTATTTTATACATGACGGTGTATAAATATTTATTAAAAATTGGCAGCACACATACTGGATCATAATTTCTTAGCCGTGACACTCGAGAGTCGAGCAGAACTGTTGATAACGATCGTTATAAACAGTTCTGCTGCAGTTGTGCGAGAGATACGGAGTAGGGATGTAACGAAAGTGACTTTAGCGAAAGCGAATGCAAAAGCGAATATTGAAATATATTTCTTGCGAATGCGAAAGCGAAAGCGAATAGTGAAATATGCATTTTTGCGAAAGCGAATAATAGTTTGACCCTTTAGTACCAACAAATTTAAGAAACTGAATTAGTACTTTTCCAGGATATTCAAGTGTTAAGAATGTTTTCCATAGTTTTACCTCATGTTACCACAAGGACAAACATATTTCTTCAACTGTTTTGAAGAGAAGTGGTAGAGGTTTTCATTGGTATTAATATCTTCAAATTGTGTGAATAGAATAAGGAGTTGTAACACTTTTAAGAAATAGAAGCGAATACTGAACAATATTTTTGCGAAGGCGAATAATCCAAAGATGGTTTTTGCGAAAGCGAATGTTAAAATGGTGCGAATAATTCGCGTTGGGCATCTGCGAATGCGAATATTCGTTACATCCCTGATACGTAGCTCTATAAGGTAGATTTCTACATATAAGCGAATGAGAAATTTTGTGAAACCTCACTTCTCCAAAATTTTCCCAAACCAACTGTTAACCAAAGTTAATACAAAACACCAGCCATTTCCAATGAGAAGCAAATTTTGCTCCATCAATGGAAAATTACCACACTATGCAGAAAAGCTTTTATGGTTTTTGACTACGATACTCTCCCGGCTTCAAGACCATTTTGTTTCTATATTATTATTTTTATACATGGCGGTGTATAAATATCTATTAAAAATTGGCAACACACATACTGGATCATGATTTCTGAGCCGTGACACTCGTTATAAACAGTTCTGCTGCAGTTGTATGATAGTCTATTAAAAAATTGCCACGCCCGTTTTGGTAGCTCCCAGACAAAATTTCGAAAATAAAAAATGCTTTTTTAGTTTCCCCTACTTTTACAATATGGGTCATAATTTATGCATTTATCCGTAGATTTTTCAAATCGGGACTGTTTTTTTCGTTAGTATGTTAGCTTTCAAAAACGGAACAAACATTTTTGCCTATTTTTATACCCTACACCACACTGTGGTACAGGGTATTATAAGTTTGTTTCACGGCAGATGTTTGTAACACCTGAAAATAACACAGCTAGACCCACCTTAAAGTATACCGATCGACTCAGAATCACTAGCTGAGTCGATTTAACAATGTCCGTCCGTCTGTCCATGTAAAGTTGTTCGTCGACTACAGGTCGCAATTTCACTCCGATCGTCTGAAATTTTGCAGTTTAGAGTATTTCGCGGCTGTTAAGATCGCTATTGAATTTGGTTGAAATCGGTTCAGATTTAGATATAGCTCCCATATATATCTTTCGTCCGATTTGGCCCTTTAGTCCTATAGAAGCTGTATTTTACATCCAATCGTTTTGAAATTTAGAATGGTAGAGTTTCTTGATTCATGAACCAACATTGCCGAATTTGAAGAAAATCGGTTAAGATTTAGCTATAGCTCCCATATATATGTTTCGTCCGATTTTGCTCTTTAGTCCTGTAGAAGCTTTTTTTTACATCCAATCATTTTGAAATTTAGAATGGTAGAGTTTCTTGATCCATGAACCAACATTGCCGAATTTGAAGAAAATCGGTTAAGATTTAGATATAGCTCCCATATATATGTTTGGTCCGATTTGGCCATTTAGTCCTATAAAAGCTGTATTTTACATCCAATCGTTTTGAAATTTAGAATGGTAGAGTTTCTTGATCCATGAACCAACATAGCCGAATTTGAAGAAAATCGGTTAAGATTTAGCTATAGCTCCCATATATATGTTTCGTCCGATTTTGCTCTTTAGTCCTGAAGAAGCTGTATTTTACATCCAATCATTTTGAAATTTAGAATGGTAGAGTTTCTTGATCCATGAACCAACACTACCGAATTTGAAGAAAATCGGTTAAGATTTAGCTATAGCTCCCATATATATGTTTCGCTCGATTTGGCCCTTTAATCCTGTAGAAGCTGTATTTTACATCCAATCGTTTTGAAATTGAGAATGGTAGAGTTTCTTGATCCATGAACCAACATTGCCGAATTTGAAGAAAATCGGTTAAGATTTAGCTATAGCTCCCATATATATGTTTCGTCCGATTTTGCTCTTTAGTCCTGAAGAAGCTGTATTTTACATCCAATCATTTTGAAATTTAGAATGGTAGAGTTTCTTGATCCATGAACCAACACTACCGAATTTGAAGAAAATCGGTTAAGATTTAGCTATAGCTTGCATATATATGTTTCGTCCGATTTGGCCCCTTAGTTCTATAGAAGCTGTATTTTGCATCCAATCATTTTGAAATTTAGAATGGTAGAGTGTCTTGATCCATGAACCAACACTGCCGAATTTGAAGAAAATCGGTTAAGATTTAGCTATAGCTCCCATATAAATTTGAATTTAATTGGCAACGACACGAACCTTGTTTTTCATTAACAGAGTACTGTTATTGAGTTAACAGAGATCTTTTAATGCAAAAAACGAGGAAATCTAATAAACGCATGACTCTGTCGAATAGATACGGGTTTGTCCATAAATTATGTACTCGAAAGTAGGTCTAGGAATGATATTTCCAAAAATATTTATCAAATGTGATAAACCCCCTACTACTTTTTGCACAGTGGACTCTTCTGTTATGAAGAGTCCATTCCGAAAATATATATGAAATATATATTTTCGGAATGATCGTTTCAAGATCTACTCAGGGGTACTTACTAGATAAGCGCCCACTCTTCCGTTTAAACCTAGTCAAATATAAAAAGGCAAATATGCAGAAACTGAAGATGGTTTTAAATATGAAATACATATTTTTGAAAAAGTCCTTAGCCATCCTTAATAGTTAGTTCTGACATACTCCTTTGTCAAATTAAAAAAAATCAAATCGAAGATTTTCGACATCGCAAGAAGTTTTGGCACATTTGATAAATAAGTTTGGATTGGTCCTTCCAAGACTTACTTCTCAGTGTAGAAATCATTAACAGAGTTTTCTTAACTCAAAAACAGTACGCTGTTAAAGAAAAAAGTTTTTGGTCTTTGTTAGTTTAGTTCGATTTTTTTCAACACTTTGTGAATGACCAATGGAGTGCTTAAAGTTGATAACCAAACAAATGACCATCTCTTTTGGAAATTTTGACAATTCGCCCACAATTCCCTAAATAAATTCGAAAATCACCAAAAACGAAATTTTTATATTTTTCCCAAAATCTATTATACAAATTCTTTTTGCAGAACACATATAAAAATGGTAAAGGTTTTCACATCCTAGCTTTGCGATTGTCGAAAATGTTTGAAATTTTCATAAAAAATGGTGTAATTTGGAGAAGCGTGGCAACATTATTATAATAATTATTTTTTAATCCCTTTTTTCTCCAAAGTATTCTCCATGAAGTTTCCTTTAAGATTAATATAAATATGTTATACTTTATTTTTATAATTTCCTTTGTATTCATTAAAACATTTGATTTCGATTAAAAGCTTATTCAGTATGCTCCACAGCATACACGCCTGACAATTGCCATAACCATTGTGTTCAGTCTAGTTTTCTTCATATTAGAGGGAATCTTTATTCTAAAGGACAAATAAATGAAATGCGTATAAGTGTATCATTTGAAAGTTATGAAACAAATCGATCTCTTCGTCAATGACATACTCGTTCGAAAATTGTTTCTGATGATGATTTTTATTCCTCCAATTTGCATAAACATATTCCATACGGACCTGTTACAAAGATATTTAAAAATGTATGTTAATATCAAATTTAAATTCGTAGCTCACAGTTAACCTAGTCCTCCCTTTTTTGAAATCGATACAGGAGTTTGAATGATTCAAAATCTGCAGCCGTTAACAGTTTTATTATTCAATATTTCCAAACGTATTTAATATTGCTCAAAATACGACGCTTAGGTGTCCAAATCATCGTTCCTGTGATATATATTTTCCTTTTGAGAAAACATTTACGTACATTTTCAAATTTATCTTGAAATTGTATATATTTTTTATCAATTTACTTAAAAATATATTTATAAATAAAATGCATTACAAATACACAAAATATCATATATTTATCATAAATTAAAAAACTAAAATGTTCTTGTATTGTATAAAATTCATGGATACTTCAAGATTCACGAACTATTTCTGACGTTCACTTGATGGATATCATCGTTGTGATATTAGAGAGTGAAGTACTCTATAAGTTATCTGAAAATATAAATACAGATTTGTTTTTTTTTTAAAACATTTGTATTGTCTATTATAAATGTGATGTAACTTTACAAATTTAAACGTAATTCGAATATTTTTTATATTCGATAAAGTCGTTAAAATTCTGAATATTGTGTTATCTGAAAACAATTAGCTGTCATTTCAAATTTCAAATTAACAACAGAATTACAAAAAAACAAGGTTATTGTAATAGAATTTACCAAAAGGAAAATTAATAAAATATACATACTCGTTTGTACTTATAAATAACGGGTTTTCCAATAATATGATAATATGATTTTGAAGTGACGTTTCGGCCATTTGTAATATGTCATGATCTGTCATTTGTTATACCCTACACCACACTGTGGTACAGGGTATTATAAGTTTGTTTCACGGAAGATGTTTGTAACACCTTAAAATAACACAGCTAGACCCACCTTAAAGTATACCGATCGACTCAGAATCACTAGCTGAGTCGATTTAACGATGTCTGTCCGTCCGTCCGTCCGTCTGTCCGTCTGTCCATGTAAAGTTGTTCGTCGACTACAGGTCCCAATTTCACTCCGATCGTTCTGAAATTTTGCAGTTTAGAGTATTTCGCGGCTGTTAAGATCGCCATTGAATTTGGTTGAAATCGGTTCAGATTTAGATATAGCTCCCATATATATCTTTCGTCCGATTTGGCCCTTTAGTCCTATAGAAGCTGTATTTTACATCCGATCGTTTTAAAATTTAGAATGGTAGAGTTTCTTGATCCATGAACCAACATTGCTGAATTTGAAGAAAATCGGTTAAGATTTAGCTATAGCTCCCATATATATGTTTCGTCCGATTTGGCCCTTTAGTCCTATAGAAGCTGTATTTTACATCCGATCGTTTTGCAATTTAGAATGGTAAAGTTTCTTGATCCATGAACCAACATTGCCGAATTTGAAGAAAATCGGTTCAGATTTAGATATAGCTCCCATATATATCTTTCATCCGATTTGGCTCTTTAGATCCAATCGTTTTTATACCCTACACCACACTGTGGTACAGGTTATTATTTAAGTATAAAATGTCCCAAAAGTAAATTTATGTAAACAATTTATACATGAATTACAAAATTTATATATCAGAGTTATTCAATATTACGAGAGTGGTGTAGGGTATTATATATAGTCGGCACCGCCCGACTTTAGCCTTTCCTTACTGGTTTTTCATTGTATTCAGTAGTGTTTACAATTTCATCACGGAGAGATATACGCAAGAACAAAGTTTAGAAATTATTCAGTTTTATTATCAAAATAATCGTTCTCCAATTGTAATTTTCGTGCGTCTCATTTTTTTTTAAATCCAGAAAATACATTGACACCCATGAGCAATATTTTAGCTCTCGTTAAGAGCTATATTTTAGCCATTGACCGATTCCCGATCCGACGTACCGTTAAGGAGCTAGAGCAAAAATAAACTTTCCGTTCACATTTGAAAATGATGCTAAGTCCATTTTTTTTAAATCCAAAAAAACACTTTCCATTCGACCTACGACCTTGACACCCATGAGGAATATTTTAGCTCTCGTTAAGAGCTATCTTTTTGCCATTGACCGATTGTGGCTACGTGTCACACAGCAAATGAAACAATTGAATTGTTGCGAGAAAAGTTTGCAGATTCAATTATTTCAAGAAATTGTGATATTGAATGGCCTCCAAGAAGTTGTGATGTAACACCATTAGACTATTTCTTGTGGGGTTATTTGAAGTCATTGGTCTTTCGAAATAAACCAGACTCTCTTTAAGCTTTGCAAGTCAATATTAAACGTGCCATTCATGACATACGTATCATTCATATCATCGAATTCGTTCCTGCAGAAGAAGTCGTGGAGGCCATTTGAATAACGTTTTATTTAGAACTTAATTGTATCGATTGTACTTCACATTAAATAAAAAACTTTTGAAAATCCTTAACAGTGTGTTTTTTTAAAGAAATCATACCACTCTTATTGGAAAACCCTATATTACTCATAAACTAAGACTTATTCACAGCAACATTTTTGTGTCGCTTCGAAATGATTTAATATGACATATCGTTAACAATATTCGACAGCGGAAAAAAAATATATGAAATATTTGATGTAAGGGCAAAATTTTTTTTAATTTCAGTTCAATATTACATTACTACATTGCTCTAAAACTCGAAAATACGATATATACTTTTCTTAAAAAAATGGCAAAAAAAATCGAAGCAAATTATATTTCATCATGTAGGAAATTTTATTGCCAATCCAGACGCGCTTAAGTGTATAAAATCGGTGCATATTCTGCTTCGATATTATGTAAATATACTTAGTTCACTGTAACTTTAGTCTGTTTTATGAATCGGTCAAAATGTTGTTAACCCGAGGTGGCCAACTTTGAGGCCCTGCAGCTCCGCCCCAGTATATCACAGGGGGCCCAACCAAAACCTAACTCCTCTCATACCTCTTCTACAAACATGATAAGTTTGGTCGCAATCGGTTGTCTGGTTAAGAAACAGTGGAATTATTCCCCTTTTTTGAAGTTCCTCCCACTGTGCGAGGTGTGACTCCGTCTGCCAACCTAACATTTTTATACCCTACACCACACTGTGGTACAGGGTATTATAACTTTGTGCATTTGTTTGTAACACCCAAAAGGAGAGAAAATAGACCCATCGTTTATTATACCGATCGACTTGGAATCACTTTCTACACATATCATTTGTTTGGCCCAAGCACGATCCCTTTTGAATTTGGTTAAAATTGGTTCAGATTTAGATATAGCCCCCATATATATGTTACCCCCGATTTGACATGTAAGCGCTGTACAAACTTTATTTTATATCCGATCAGTATGAAATTCGGCAGAAAGAGGTTTCTTATTACATGGGGGAATACTACTAAATTCGGAGAAAATCGGTTCAGATTTAGATATAGCCCCCATATATATGTAACTTCCGATTTGACATGTAAGCGTTGAAGAAACTGTATTTTATATCCGATCAGTGCGAAATTCGGCAGAAAGAGGTCTCTTATTACATGAAGGAATACTGCCAAATTCGGAGAAAATCAGTTCAGATTTAGATATAGCCCCCATATATATGTTAGCCCCGATTTGACATGTAAGCGCTGTAAAAACTTTACTTTATATCCGATTAGTATGAAATTCGGCAGAAAGAGGTTTCTAATTACATGAAGGAATACTGCTTAATTCGGAGAAAATCGGTTCAGATTTAGATATAGCCCCCATATATATGTAACCCCCGATTTGACATGTAAGCGCTGTAGAAACTGTATTTTATATCCGATCAGTGCGAAATTCGGCAGAAAGAGGTCTCTTATTACGTGAAGAAATACTGCCAAATTTGGAGAAAATCAGTTTAGATTTAGGTATAGCCCTCATATATAGTTACCCCCGATTTGATATGTAAGCGCTGTACAAACTGCATTTTATATCCGATCAGTATGAAATTCGACAGAAAAAGGTTTCCTATTATATGAATGAACACTTTTAAATTTGGAAGAAGTCGGTTCAGATTTAGATATAGCCCCCATATATAAGTTACCCCGATTTGACATGTAAGCCCTGTAAAAATGTTATTTTATATCCGATCAGTGACTGTATTTTATATCCGATCGGAACGAAATTCGACAGAAAGAGGTCTGTTTACATGAATGAGTATTCAGGGAAATCGGTTCAGATTTAAATATAACCTCCATATATATGTTCCTCCTGATTTGGTATCAAAGCGCTTTATAAGTTGTACTTTACTTCCGATCATTTAAATTTTCAAGAAAGATGTTTCTCAATTTAGGAACGAATATTGCTAAATTTAGCGATTATCGGTTTAGAATTAGATAATATGTTCCTACCCATTTACCAACTATTCCAAATTATTATCGCAATGACCCTTATCGCATTGTTAGGGAGGTGTAGGGTATTATATAGTCGGCCCCGCCCGACTTTCTGTCTTTCCTTACTGGTTTATACCCTATACCACACTGTGGTACAAGGTATTATAAC
Source organism: Eudasyphora cyanicolor (assembly GCA_963930755.1). NCBI lineage: Eukaryota > Metazoa > Arthropoda > Insecta > Diptera > Muscidae > Eudasyphora > Eudasyphora cyanicolor. The sequence goes on along the minus strand of OZ005736.1, from coordinate 165,982,544 downwards.
TTTGTGCATTTGTTTGTAACACCCAAAAGGAGAGAAAATAGACCCATCGTGTATTATACCGATCGACTTAGAATCACTTTCTGAGTTGATTTAGCTATGTCCGTTTGTCCGTCTGTCTGTCCGTCTGTCTGTCCGTCTGTGCATGTATTCTTGTAATCAAAGTACAAGTCGCAATTATGGTCCGATCTCGACGAAACTTTACACATATCATTTGTTTGACTCAAGGACGATCCCTATTTAATTTGGTTAAAATCGGTTCAGATTTAGATATAGCCCCCATATATATGTTACCCCCGATTTGACATGTAAGCGCTGTAAAAACTTTGTTTTATATCCGATCAGTATGAAATTCGGCAGAAAGAGGTTTCTTATTACATGAGGGAACACTACTAAATTCGGAGAAAATCGGTTCAGATTAAGATATAGCCCCCCATATATATGTAACCCCCGATTTGACATGTAAGCGCTGTAGAAACTGTATTTTATATCCGATCAGTGAGAAATTCGGCAGAAAGAGGTCTCTTATTACGTGAAGAAACACTGCCAAATTTGGAGAAAATCAGTTCAGATTTAGGTATAGCCCCCATATATAGTTACCCCCGATTTGATATGTAAGCGCTGTAAAAACTGCATTTTATATCCGATCAGTATGAAATTCGGCAGATAAAGGTTTCCTATTATATGAATGAACACTTTTAAATTTGGAAGAAGTCGGTTCAGATTTAGATATAGCCCCCATATATAAGTTACCCCGATTTGACATGTAAGCCCTGTAAAAATGTTATTTTATATCCGATCAGTGACTGTATTTTATATCCGATCGGAACGAAATTCGACAGAAAGAGGTCTGTTTACATGAATGAGTATTCAGGGAAATCGGTTCAGATTTAAATATAACCTCCATATATATGTTCCTCCTGATTTGGTATCAAAGCGCTATATAAGTTGTACTTTACTTCCGATCATTTAAATTTTCAAGAAAGATGTTTCTCAATTTAGGAACGAATATTGCTAAATTTAGCGATTATCGGTTTAGAATTAGATAATATGTTCCTACCCATTTACCAATTATTCCAAATTATTATCGCAATGACCCTTATCGCATTGTTAGGGAGGTGTAGGGTATTATATAGTCGGCGCCGCCCGACTTTCTGTCTTTCCTTACTGGTTTTTTCCAAATTTTGTGAATGCCTCTTGCAAGGCTCACCGTAAGCAGCGCTGCCAGGGATTTATCCCTAATTTGGGGACTTTTCTTTATAAATGGGGATTTTTTGGTTTGGGGATCCGGGGATTTGGTGGGGATTGAAATTTCTTATTATTACATGTCTTTATTTAAATTAAAATTTTTATTTTCTGTTAAATCTTTTAAAAATGCATCCGTAAAAATTGTGACAAAAGTTCGAAAACAGAAGCTTCTACTCGTAGTGTATTAGAGACCTATAAACCTCAATGGAAATGTGGTTTATAAAATGGAAAGAATTCTTCCGAGCCAACATTACAATCAATTTAAGCTTATTTTGGAGTAAAGATTACTTGAACCAGAGTTTTGCTGGTCCATCTCCATTTTAAAAAAAGTGGCATTGCTAGTTTTTTTTTTTTTTTTTTTTTTTTTTTTGCGGTTAAGTTGGGAAAATGCATTTCTGCATTACACGCTAAGTCGTCACAGAAACGTGCTATGTTGGGCTCACACTTTTGTCATACCGACTAAAAACCCACCTTGTCTCATCCGGGAGTTTACATCCACCTCGGCACCGCTTTCGCATTACTTCGAGGTGGAAAATACTTTTAATACCAAAAACATGTACAAAAAATTAGAAACATGTACAAAAATTAGATTAGATGTGATGAAAGAGTTTGAATCAAATATATTTGATATAATGAATGTTGACAACGTACATTTTGTAAAAATAAAATGAATTTTAGTACAAAGTACATTGAATTTTAAAATTCTTCATTCACATGAGTTAAAATATTTACTGGGGATTTTTTGGGGATTTAGGGGATAAAAAGTACAAATTTGGGTATTCGGCACTAAAAAACTTAGCAAGCCTGACCGTAAGTTATCTACTGCGATGAACGATGTAGGGTGTACAGTGTACACTGCCGTCTTTAAGAGATTTTCTCGGCGGGTGGTTAGGACAATTCTCTCGAATAGGCAGTGATGAGACAGTTCTGTTTTTTGTGTAAATAAATTGAAATTATGTTATATCCCGAGTGAGAGAATACATATTTTCATATATAATTTGTTTTATATCTAGAGGTTGTTTGCCTTTCAGAGTGAATTATTTTTTATATGCAATTAAAATTTTGCGAAAATCGTTCATGCCATAGCAATTTTGTGGAAATTTTATGTTTATGTGAATGTCTATTTTGCATCTGTGTGAATACCAACGCAGCGAACGAAGTGAATTTCATTCATTGCCAAGATTTTGAGGAATGATGCGTATAAATGCGTTAGTTAGCAGTAGTTCCCCCCGAAAGGTAAGCGGCGGGCCGAAGCGTTGAAAAGACCGAAAATAACAAAAACAAAAAACAAGAAATAAAATTAAAAAACAAATATTTTCAAATGACTCACTGTTAATGTGCTAAATAAAATCTTAACATTCTCAGCTTATCTGTTACCACTTTTAATCCATCTCATTTGTTTTTTGTGTTATGTGCGAATATTTTTTGTTGGTTCAATTTTTCTTGTTTATGTATACAGCGTGATTTTTTCGATTGTTTTGTTTGGAACTTTGTTGAGTTTGCCGCCACTGCCACTGTGACTCATTCATTCGCATAAACATTTCATAAAGCAAATTGTAATAATTCATATAAACACCAAACCATAAAAATTTATATACATATATATTATATATGTTTTTTTCATATCTATGCATGTTTGTAGACACGAAGACATTATACAAAAAATGTTGCTTTCTTTTTTTGTTTAGTATTTTTTAAGGGGAAACCATTCGAAACAGCCTAACTATTAAAATAATACAGCAGAAGAAATAATAAAAAGATTTTTTTATGATTGTACAGGGTCTTTCAAGTTCGTGATTCTTTTTCGATAGTGTTTTGTTAGACAGTTATTTTTTTTTTTTTGATAGGCGTCAAGAGCAAAGTTTACAATTTACTAAAATAAGTAAAATTTCATTCGTAAAAAATAATTAAAATCTACAAAGAAAATGGTGAATCTGTAAAAACTATTTTTTTCAACATTTTGATAGTTACATTTTAATATCCAACAATGGTTGGTTTTGGGCCAATCTACAAGCATTAGAGCTTTAAGCCTTACGATGTTCAGCTGGTGCAAGAGTTTAAGACTATCAGCAACGTCGACAATTCATTAATTTCTCTAAAGAACAATAGCTCAGTTTTGCTGGAAAAAATAATTTTATCAAACGAAACTCATTTATATTTTCCATTTGTATATGCGAACTGTCATGAAGTGGCTATAGTAGTTTGAAAAAAATACTTTCGTGAAAAGTGGCAAGTTTCTAAAGGGATTCCAACCAAAATGCACGATGTTAATTGTAAATAAAACAAAAGATTTTCACAGAGTTATCTTAATATTTACACCCTACACCACACTGTGGTATAGGGTATTATAACTTTGTGCATTTCTTTGTAACACCCAAAATGTGAAGAAATAGACCCATCGTGTATTATACCGATCTATCTAGAATCACTTTCTGAGTTGATTTAGATATGTCCGTCTGTCTGTGTGTGCATGTATTCTTGTAATCAAAGTACAGGTCTTTTTTTTTGGACGATCCCTATTAAATTTGGTTAAAATCGGTTCAGATTTAGCTATAGCCCCCATATATGTATATGTTACGCCCGATTTGACATGTAAGCGGTTTCTTATTACATGAAGGAATACTGCCAAATTCAGGGAAAATCGGTCCAGATTTAGATATAGCCCCCATATATATGATAGCCCCGATTTGACGTGTAAGCGCTGTAGAAACTGTATTTTATTTCCGATCAGTGCGAAATTCGGCAGAAAGAGATTTCTTATTACATGAATGAATACTGCCAAATTCGGATAAAATCGGTTCAGATTTAGCCACCATATATACATATGTTACCCCCGATTTGACATGTAAGCGTTGCAAATACTATATTTTATGTCCGATCAGTACGAAATTCGACAGAAAGAGGTCTTTTTACATGAATGAGTATTCAGGGAAAATCGGTTCAGATTTATATACATATAACCTCTATATATATGTTCCTCCTGATTTGGTATCAAAGCGCTATAAAAAGTTGTACTTTACTTCCGATCATTACAAAATTTTCCAGAAAGGTGTAGCTCAATTTAGGAACGAATATTGCTTAATAGGGCGATTATCAGTTCAGAAACCTGAAACAGAGTTTGTCAAACTAAATTTGGGAAAAACATTACGTTAAGGTGTGACTCACAATTAAAATCCGTTGTTCACTTTTCTTAGCACTCAAAAGTAAACGTATCGTTTACTCGTTGTGGCAGAGTTTAAACGAGTCCCACCCAGAAATGAATAAAAGAAAAACACAATATGGTATTGGAATACCGTAGGATAAAGGTTTGTGAGCTAGCTGAAGTCACAGGCATTTCAAAAATCGAGTACATCGCATATTGACGAAAAATTGATGATAAGAAAGCTGTGCGCAAGATCGGTGCCGCGTTTGCTCACGATCAACAAAATGCACCAATTCACAAATCCACTATTACGATGTCCAAAATCAATAAATTATAGTTCAGCACGCACCTTATTCGCCAGATTTAGCTCCCTCGGATTATTTTTTGTTTCCAAACTTGAAAAAATCAGTTTGCGGAAAAAGATTTGCCAACAATGAAGAGGTGGAGATTGCGGTTGATTGCTATTTTCAGGAGCTTGTCAGTTCTTAATATAAATAGGGTATCGAAGCAACTAAAAATCGTTTGAAAATATGTATCACGCTAAAAGGAGATTATGTAGAGAAGTAAAGAAAAATTGTCCTAAATTTGTTGTGTTTTCTTTTTTAGGTCGGATAATTTTGTATAGTATTAGCACATTTTACGTTTATCATTTTATAAACGTGGATTATTGGGTTGTATTTTCCTGGGGCCCAATTTCATTCCTCCCTAATACTATCTGTGGATTTGTGGAAGGTTCTGAGTAGTAGTATAGAAGTTATGAGATATCAATATTTCACAAAATCTTGACCCTTCGTGGGGGAGCTGCTCGAAGGAGTGGACCAACATAGTCCATCTGTGACCTTAGCCTCAAATAGAAAGCAAATATTTAACACATACCACATTTGATGTAAATCGGTTAATCCTGTCGAAAGTTATCGTGTGCTCCAACCAGACAGACGGACAGTGTGACGGACATTGTTAAAATAACATAAATTACCCAAAACGGATTTCCGCCAAATAAACGTGGGGTCTGTTAGATTACTCCATCGATGAGTTATTCTTTTGGCCCGCCGTATCTGATATATACCCTTGTTCACAATAGTAGGGTTATAGAAATCAGATTATGTTGAAATTCTCCTATTTCTACCAAAAGTGCTATCTAAAACTTCTACATTTATCCATAGATTTTCTTCGTTAGGATTTTAGCTTTAAAAAATTGGAACTATATTTGCGTTTTTTTCTTCTATTTTTTCTTGTTTCTTTGCACGCCAACAAAAAACGTTTTTTTTTAAATGTGGTGTTAAAAGAACTGCGGCCACGGATTCTACGCCATGATAACTGACCGATTGGACTATATACGATCGGTCTACACCTTTGGGAGGAACTTCACCACTAACATACCTGCCAGAGAAGAATGGGTTGGCAGAACAGCAGTAAAAGTAAAGCATCTCCACATCTACGCGGATGGTTCGAAACTTGATGAAAAGGTTTGCTTCGCAGTACACTGTTAAGATCTTAGTCTGGATATAGCTCACCGACTACCAGAAATCGGCAATAAAAACAACTGACGATGGTGGTGAAACTACGCTAGTTTTTAAGTTATTGTTAAGAAGTTTGTTTACATATCTGCCCTGAAGATGCAACTCAAAGAATTGCGAAATATTGGCAAAAAGAACTAAATAAAAACAACAAAATAAACCTAAGACCTCGAGCTCGATTAATCATTAATTTAAAAATATAATATTTTTTCATATGAATTCCGAAATTATAACGTAACACTTCAGTGAAAACTTCCAAAATATTTATACAATTTCGTTGATACTAAAAAACTTTTTGTGGGATTTGTGAAAAAAATGGTTATGAAATCGCTTCATAAACATTATGAAGAATAATTGTTTGCAATTATACTTCAAACGTTTGAACAATACGTATCATATTTTTCAGATTTGTATCTCAATGCACAAATTAAAAAATTAAATTAATGTCTGACTACTACGTCTCAATAAGGTAGATTTTAATGAGACATTTTTGCTTGTGTTTAATAAAGCGTATATTTCAGTAATGATTGTTTTTTCTGTGAAACCACAGCACTTTGAAAAAAATGTGCTGAATGAAAATTCAGATATACCCATTATTCACAAATTATTAATAAAATTAATGTCCGACAACCACATATTGATTTAATAAAATTGATTTTAATAGGACATTGTGGTTTGTCTTTAATCAAGTGCGGTTTTCTAAAAATGATTTTTTTTTTTGTGAAACCAAAGAGAACATTATTGCTTCCTTCGATTCAAATCAATAGGAATGCTATTCAGATACAAACAGTATTCTGGCTCATTATTAGCCAGCAGTAGAGGTTCCTGTTCAGTAACACAAATGTTTATATTTTGATATTGTCAACAAGGACAAAATTTGGGAAACCTTATTATCTTTTCCTAAATACTTGTCGCTCCTTCCATTTTCCTTCCCCCAGTCCCCTTGTTGATTCATTTCATTTGCAGATTCTTCTATTATCCATTCAAGTGAAAGATGTTATTTCACATACAATCTTTAAATACTAATTACATTTCTGTCAGTCAAGTGCAACGAAAGCAGTTGAAGCTCCAGTGGCAGTTCGAGTCCCTGCTGAGGAGCTCACTCCTCCACTCCATCTCCACTGACAATACTAAATTATCATGTTAAATGCAATTCCTGTTTATTTGCATTATCAAAATGTTAAACGAAATATTAGTTCAAATCCTTATTGTTCTTCCACATGTAAACAAATATTCTCAACTTGAAGACGTACTCTAAGTACTACGTAACTACGTACGACGAGTCATCGAACCGAGACACATCCCTGAAGAAGGTGCAGATGGCTGGAATGGTTTGCGAAAGCATCAACATCAGTTGGTCATTGAATTGCGATTAGCAAGGACGTTTCTGTTTAAATATTATCAATATTTTTGTTACCTTCAGATTGGATGTGTTGAAATGTTGGTAAGGTAAGGTAGCAGAATGGCTGAGACAAAACGTTATGGGAAATGTTAGAACACAATAAAACAATATATGTTACGATGACAGCATGATCATGTAAACGAGAATTCAAGAACTGGAACCAATTGAAATTGTAGTACTTACAAACATGAATCTATGGACCTGCCTTTTACAACGTACAGGCTATTCTTGAGAGACCATATGAAATAACAGTAAATAATTACTTATCAGGAACTTGGTACATTACTTCGAAAAACACACCAACGCCCTGTCACCGTTATCGATGTATGACAACCTACTCACCGCGTGTATCATCACAGGTCACCATCTTATTGGACAACACTCAGACTGAAGGTATAGGTTAGGTTGGCATCCAGTTTTTTCAGCTCTCATATATCAATTTAGCTACCTAGTATTGCCACGCGCGCAGAAGCCCCAACCTGTTTGATATATAAAGTTGTCAATAGTACGAGCGTCGGTACCGAAAAGATCTGCCAAACCTCCTAGAAAGGCCGAGCCGAACAGTATATCCAGACGTAGTTTACTCACTGCGGGACAAGCAAAGCAGGTGTTAAATTGTGTCCGCTTCTTCCTCATCTCCACAGCTTCTGCAGAAGCCAACATTTTTGTGTGTGTCGGCGATCAAGCAGCGTCCGGCCTGAACTGATACGTAGACAGTTTTTCCTCTCTAGTGCGAGGAGATATTTTGAGCTTCTTAGGTCATATTTTTGGCCAGATTTGTCTAGCTACCCTATACACGCAAAGAAAAAATTCGTTACTCCCAAACGAAAAATTAGACAAACGAATTTCGTTTGTGGTCTATGTTTGTCGCAAATGATTTATGTTTATCCCAAAACCCAAACAAACGTTTATAGTAAACGGTTAGTGTAGTTATCCTAAATGATTTATATTTATTATAAACCCTATGAAACGTTTGGTGCAAACGGTTATTGTGTTTGTCACAAGCAATGCCTGTTTATCCCAAACCCTGTGATACGTTTGTTGCAAATGATTATTGCGTACAAGAAAACGTTTGTCGCTAAAGAATAATTTGTTTGCATTATGATATTTAATATTTTCTATAAAAATATATTATAATCAAAAATGTTCCAGTTTTTAATAAAATGTACCCGGAAGCTCCCCGACAAACACCTCTGCTATTATTTGGCTGATATCACATGTCTTCACTTCATTTACCTATAACATTAAATTGGAGTCCGCAGTATATTTGTGAGATATCGCACCTCCGATAATTTAGATTCTTTGGTTTAGCTAATTCTTTGAATGAAATAATTTTGAGTTTAGCGATTAAAAATATTTTTAATTTTGCCACACACGCGCATAAATACTGAGCACCACAAACGCCAGTACAAAACTAAAGGGCCAACAGCATACGACTCTACGCATGCTGAAGAAAGTAACCCGGGTTCAAATCCTCGACGAATCGAAATAAAAAACCAGTAATGAAAGGCTAAAGTCGGGCGGGGCCGACTATATAATACCCTACACCACTCTCGTAATACTGAATAACTCTGATATATAAATTTTGTAATTCATGTAAAAAATGTTTACATAAATTTACTTTTGGGACATTTTATCTATATATATAAAATTGTTGCGTGACTGGCTGACTGACTGACTGATTGACTGACTGATCATCGCCCAGGCCAAACGGCTGAAGCTAGAATCATGAAATTTGGTGGGAGGGTAGACCTTGGGACGTAGACGAGCAATAAGGCGGGATTTTTCGAAATTCGTACTATTAGCCGCACAATAGGGCAAAAAGGGATAAATATGGTACCACCGCCAAATCTAAACGAAATGAGCTAGAATCTTGAAATTTAGTATGAGGGTAGCCCTTAGGACGTAGACTCAGAAATTGGCAGGATTTTTTGAAATTCGAACATTTACGCACACAGTGGGGTAAAAAGGGAAAAATGGGATAAATGTAGTACAACAGCCAAATTCAAATGGCAAGAGCTAGAATCGTGAAATTTGGTGTGAGGGTAGCTCTCAGGAGGTAGACTCTGAAATTGACAGGATTTTTCGAAATTCGAACATTTACGTACACAGTGGGGTTAAAAGGGAAAAATGTGGTACAACAGCCAAATCCAAATGGCAAGACCTAGAATCGTGAAATTTGGTGTGAGAGTAGTTCTTAGGACGTAAACAAGAACAAGGAGTGATTTTTTTTAAAAATTTAGAGGCACAGTGGGACAGAAAGGTATAAATATGGTACCACCGCCAAATTTAAAGCCTAATATTAGAATGGTGAAAATTGAAGCGAGGGGTGTCTTTATGACAACTGATCGGGGTATTAAGTTTTTTTTGTATTCGTAGTTTTCGGGGCACAGTGGGGCAAAAAGTGTAAAATATAGTACAGTGGCTTAAAAATGTCAAACATGGATCAATGGTTCCAAGGTAACTTTTGGAACATAAACTGGAGATTGGAAGTGATTTTTAGTAATTCTAACTTTAAGAGGGACACGACGGGTTAATTATGGAGCATGGGGAAAAAAGGGAACAATCTTCCAAAATTGGAACTTAGATATGAAGAGTTTATATGGTTTTAGGAGCACTGCGGTCAAAAACGGTTAAATAGTGGAGATGAGAAAATATGATTAAATATGTTACAGTCGGGGAAAAAGGTTTAAGTACGCTAGCGTGGAGACACATTTTAAATACGAGTACGGTACAGTGAGACAAAAAATTGTTAAATATGGTACAGTTGAATGGGGCACAGTTGTGCAAAAAGGGTTAACTATGGTACAGTGGGGTAAAAATAGTTATATGTATATGGTAATGTGGGACATATGGGTTAAAAATGGTACAGTGGGGCAAAAAGCGTTAACTATTGAACAGTGGGGCAAAAATGTATTTACTATGATACAGTGGGGCGAAAAGGGTTAAATGTGGTACAGTGTGACAAAAATGGGTAACTATACAGTACAGTGGGGCATAACTGTGTTAAATATTGTACAGTGGAGCACAGAGGGTTAAATATGGTACAGTGGGCAAAAACTGTTAAATATGGTACAGTGAGACAAAGCGTTTAATATGACACAGTGGGACAAAAAGGGTTAACTATGGTACAGTGGGGCAAAAAGCTTTAACAATGGAACAGCGGGAAAATGTGTTAGCTATGGTACAGTGGGACACAAATGGTTAAATATGGTACAGTATGACAAAAATGGTTACGGTGGGCACAAAAAGTAAAATATGGTAACGTGTAACAAAATGGGTTAAAAATAGTACAGTGGGGCAAACATTTATTTACTATGATACAGTGGGACAAAAAAGGTTAAATATGGTATAGTGTGCCAAAAATGGTTAACTATACAGTACAGTGGGGCATAACTGTGTTAAATATTGTACAGTGGAGCAAAGAGGGTCTAATATGGTACTGTGGGGCAAAAACTGTTAAACATGGTACAGTGAAACAAAGTGTTTAATGTGACACAGTGGGGCAAAAAGGGTTAACTATAGTACAGTGGGGCACAATTAGTTAAATATGGTAACGTGGGACAAAATGGGTTAAATATGGTACAGTGGGGCAAAAAGCTTTAACTATGGAACAGTGGGGGAAAAATGTGTTAGAATGGTACAGTGGGACACAAATGGTTAATAATGGTACAGTATGACAAAAATGGTTACAGTGGGCACAAATAGTAAAATATGGTAACGTGGAACAAAATGAGTTAAGTATGGTACAGTGGGGCAAAAATGTGTTAACTATGGTACAGTGGGGCAAAATTGGTTAAATATAGTGGACAAAATATAGTAGGACAAAAAGGTGTTAAATTTGATTCAGTGGACCCAAAAGGTTAAATATAGCACAGTGGGTCAAAAAGCGTACATTTAGTACAGTGGGTAGAAAATGTGGGACAAACATGGTTTTATATTGTACCAGGGTGTGAATGTATGTATTGGAACATAAACAAGGGGAAAGTTGCTATCGTATGAACCAAAAAAAATAGTTTTTCAACGTCCAGAGGTACTGTGGGAAAAGGGATAAATAATGTTCCATGATGTCAGGATAACTCTTGGAACATAAACTAGAAATGAAACGAGGGTTCGTATTTTATATATAAAAGTAATCAAATCTTCTTCATTTTGCACCATATGTAATAATCATGTCATTTTGAAAGAACGAGGTATAACTATTTTACAGTAACCTACACAGAAAATAAATAAAAGATGGGGGCTGCGAAGCGCACCGGGTTAAAGCTAGTACTTAAATAATACCCTGTACCACAGTGTGATGTAGGGTATAAAAACGATTGGATCTAAAGAGTCAAATCGGATTAAACACATATATGGGAGCTATAGCTAAATCTTTACCGATTTTCTTCAAATTCAACAATGTTGGTTCATGGATCAATAAACTCTACCATTCTAAATTTCAAAACGATTGTATGTAAAATACAGCTTCTATAGAACTAAAGGGCCAAATCGGACGAAACATATATATGGGAGCTATAGCTAAATCTTAACCGATTTTCTTCAAATTCGGTAGTGTTGGTTCATGGATCAAGAAACTCTACCATTCTAAATTTCAAAATGATTAGATGTGAAATACAGCTTCTTCAGGACTAAAGAGCAAAATCGGACGAAACATATATATGGGAGCTATAGCTAAATCTTAACCGATTTTTTTCAAATTCGGCAATGTTGGTTCATGGATCAAGAAACTCTACCATTCTAAATTTCAAAACGATTGGATGTAAAATACAGCTTTTATAGGACTAAATGGCCAAATCGGACGAAACATATATATGGGAGCTATAGCTAAATCTTAACCGATTTTCTTAAAATTCGGTAGTGTTGGTTCATGGATCAAGACACTCTACCATTCTAAATTTCAAAATGATTGGATGTAAAATACAGCTTCTAAAGGACTAAAGGGCCAAATCGGACGAAAGATATATATGGGAGCTATATCTAAATCTGAACCGATTTCAACCAAATTCAATAGCGATCTTAACAGCTGCGAAATACTCTAAACTGCAAAATTTCAGAACGATCGGAGTGAAATTGCGACCTGTAGTCGACGAACTTTACATCCACAGACGGACGGACGGACGGACGGACGGACGGACGGACATGCTTAAATCGACTCAGCTAGTGATTCTGAGTCGATCGGTATACTTTAAGGTGGGTCTAGCTGTGTTATTTTTAGGTGTTACAAACATCTGCCGTGAAACAAACTTATAATACCCTGTACCACAGAGTGGTGTAGGGTATAAAAAACGTTTCAGATTTAGATATAGGTCCCATATATACGTCCCTTCCACTTTGGTATCAACGTGTCAGAGAAGCTTTATTTTATATCTGATCATTATAAAATTTGTCAGAGATGTGGTTTTTGATACAGAAACTGAGATTGCCAACTTTGAAGAAAATCGGTGCAGATTTAGTTATAGGCTCCATATATACGAGTATTTACCTGCGATGTTACATAATTGTTCCAAGAATTAACACTGCCAAAGAAAATCGGTTCAGATTTAGATATAGCCTTCACATAAATGTTCCTCCAGATTGGGTATCAGAGTACTGCAAAACCTTTATTTTACATCCGATCATTATTAACCTCGGCAGAGAAGAGTTTCTTGACACAGAAACGAAGATTGCTAAGTTTGACTACATATCCATACCTCTATTCTAAGAAATGCTAAGTGATTGCATTTTTAATATATAATTATTAAAGTTATATTCGGACCAAACTTTGGTGGTTATCCTTCAACCTAATCGAAAGTTATTCACTAAACAGTTGAGGTCATTCGATTTGCATTATAAAGGAGTTCCACACAAATTTAAAAAAATCATCAAACTCCTGATAAACTACTTTTTTGCACTCATCTTAGTTTAGAATGGAGGTCTCGATATGTAAAATACATATAACAATGTTGTGAATTTGACTCATAGTGCACTTATTCTGCTAACAAAGTGCGTTACTGCTTATTTTCTGACGATTTAACCAACTTGGCTGACGTTGTCTTTTAGACTTTTCGTATGGCATCACAATGGACATACTACAGGGATTTCCAACAAGAGGTGTTATTTTGAATCACCCGGTATTTCGGTAGCTGTCGTTTGTGAAGCCTTTATTCTTTGACATTTGACAAGTAGAAACTACGCCATTACTAAAAATGAAATGATACGCGATCATCGAACGTTACAAAACGATCTAAAAACGATACGAACGATACAAAATCATCTTGACTGATGAGGCCTATTTCCACCTCGGTGGCTACGTCAACAAGCAAAATTGTCGCATCTGGGGCTCGGAAAACCCAAGAGATATTGTTGAGAAGCCTCTCCATCCTCAACGTGTGACTGTTTGGTGCGGTTTATGGTCCGGTGGGCTAATTGCACCTTACTTTTTCGAAAGTGAGTGGATCAACAGTTACGGTGAATGGATTGCGCTATCGAGAGATGATTAATGATTTTTTATGGTCGGAGTTGGATGGTATTGATCTGGACAACGTTTACTTTCAACAACAACTACGTGCCACACAAGCAACGAAACCATTGCTCTGTTACGGGAAAAGTTTCCGGACCGTGTTATCTCTCGAAGAGGTGATCACAATTGGCCACCGAGATCTTGTGATTTAACACCTTGCGACTTCTTCCTTTGGGGCCACGTGAAAGATAAGGTCTACGCCAACAGCCCAGCGTCGATTCCAGACCTCATAGAATTCGTAAGGCTATCGAGGGCATAGGGCAGCCACTTTGCGATTTGGTTATGGACAATTTCATGAAAAGGATATGGTCCTGTAAGCGTGGTCGTGGTGGCCATTTGGCTGATGTTGTTTTTCATTATTAACGGCCTACCTTCCTCTTTATTATGAAATAAACATCCGATCATTTATCTCAAAAAATGACATATTTCTTTGAATACCAAAATAACACCTCTTGTTGGAAAACCCTTTACATTGCCTAAGTGAGCATGCCTACATCCTGCCACACTAAACTAACTGCTACTCATTAATTTTTAATTTTTCAAATGTTTTCTTATCGTAATTCAATAACAAGATGCTATGTACGGTATTTTGGGTGACTGAAAACGAAAATCTAATAAGTTCGCAAGCACAAACTCAATAATTATAAAGCAATTTAAATTTTCCACATGATTTCCGTTCACAACTCAAGAATATTGCTCACATACATATATGTACATACATACATTCACGAATCAAATCGGTGCTACAATACGTCTACGATTACATGGAAAAGGGTTATACACCGAAGACTGCTGACATTTTATACATTGGCTATAATGAGGTTTTTAAAAAATAGGGAATTTCCTGATAATCTTAGGAGATTGAAAGAGAGCTGTTTATTTCGTCCAGTTCGATACAGGAGTGAAAAACATAATCTTGAAATTAGGGATTGGACATATGACGTCCTCGGGACGAAAAGAATGTGCCTTAGTTTTACAACAAATTAACAAATTAGTTTTACAACAAATTAACAAATTAAGCTATGGAACAAAACTTTTGTCGAATGGCTCTGCATAACATTTTCTGGTGTAATATGGTGGTTTCTTGGAAGATGGCTTAAGTTTTTGGATCATATTGTTATACCCTACACCACACTGTGGTACAAGGTATTATGACTTTGTGCATTTGTTTGTAACACCTAAAAGGAGAAGAGATGGACCCATTGTTTATTATACCGATCGACTCAGAATCATTATGTTCAAATTTTTCCTTCGGTAGACGTAGTAGCTTTCTTATTAGGAGTAGCGAGACTATATCCGGAAAACTAAACGGGAGGCTTTCCCTTGGTTGTCTGCTGCCGATACCGTACTACAAGGTTACTTGATGTCTCAAAGGACATGTGCAAATTTCTTGAAGTGTATACTGCTTATGCAAGAATTCCAATCGAGGACCATCATCAACATCGACAATTCATGACATTTATTTATGAACAACGGTAGTTTTGCTGAAATATTGAGTAATTTTCTCAGACGAAGTTAGTTTTCATTTGAATGTGTACGAAAAAAACCAAAATTACCGTACTTCGGCTTTGGACCTTACTCTACTATTGAATGGGTATAGCTATAGCTTCAATTTGCCAACCCTTTACATCAGACTAAGCGGTGGAATTCATAAGAAAACACTCGGGTCTTTCACTGAGAGGAAAACAAACTATTCCTGTTTGCACACACACACACAAACAATAATAAGTGGCATTAGAATTCACTTTTCACTGGTAGATGTGCTCACAGGCAACGTGTACTTGCACTTTGGTGAGCTGGTTAGGCAGTACAACACATCCGTTTCGCACCATTTCCATGTATTTCCTATTTGTATAACACTATTTACCCACAAATAAATCACTGTGTGAATCAAAGTAATTGCTTATGGAATTGAAGCAATTGGAAAGTGTTTTTGCAGCATCGATTGGAAAATTAGGACAAAAATGTGTTATTGAACAGAGACAGATTCATACAGCTTTTTTACTTTCTACAGATTAATGGTGTCAATATGCAAACGACCGAAGCAGTGGTTTAAGAACCTAAGTATGGGTCAAACGGGAACATTTTAAGCCATTTGTGATATTTCCATCGACCAATGAGGTTGATAGCACAATAACTCTCGAAAGGATTGATCTTATGAATTTATATTTTGCAGGTCGTAATATATTATATTGGAAGACTTGACCTATAATTTTCCCAAAATTAGCCGACGTGACATATAGCTGGGGGTAGTATTTTGAAAAAAACAAAAACTTTCGTGAAAAATGGCATCCTTCTAAAACATATGTTTTAAGTTTCAAGACAGTACACCACTTCACACATCCACTATTGCGATCGCCAAAATCAATGAGTTAATGTTCGAATTGCTCCAGCACGCACCATATTCGACAGATTAAGAAAAAATGGCTCGTCGGAAAAGATTTGCCAGCGTTGAAGAGGAGAAGGTTGTGGGTGATGGCTATTTTCTGGAGCTTGTCAGTTCTTACTATAAACAGGGTATCGAAGCTATTTAAAATCGCTGGAAAAAGTGTATCGAGCTAAAAGGAGATTATGTTGAGAAATATAAAAAAATTCCAAATTTGCTGTGTTTTCTTTGTTGGGTCGGCTAATTTTGTGATCGCCTTAGTACATTCGAATTTAACTAGCAAAGATATAAACCTTCTTGCTATTAACAAAATACTGTTGTTGAATTAACAGAACTCTGTTACGGCAATGAAAAAAGGAATATCTATTAAAATGTATGAAACTGACGAATTGAACGACCTTTCCAAAAATATCAAATAGGTCGCTTCCGTAGTATATTGCAGCAAACAAATTCTGCTTGAAATATACAAATGTTTAGAGTACACTCGAAATGTCCCACAAATGTATTAAATCTAATACAGATTTTTCCAACAAGAGGTGTTATTTTGAATCACCCGGTATTTCGGTAGCTGTCACTTTTGAAGCTTTTGTTCTTTGACATTTGACAAGTAGAAACTACGCCATTACTAAAAATGGAACGATACACGATTCAACAACGCATTGAAATTATTAAAATTCGAAAAATCGAAAATCGTCAAAAAATTATCTTGACTGATGAGGCCCATTTCCACCTAAATTGTCGCATCTGGGTCTCGAAAAACCCAAGAGTTATTGTTGAGAAGGCTCTCCATCCTCAACGTATGACTGTTTGATGCGGTTTATGGTCCGGCGTGGTCATTGAACCTTACTTTTTCGAAAATGAGGTTGGCTCAACAGTTAATGGATTGCGCTATGGAGAGATGATTAATGATTTTTATGGTCGGAGTTGGATCGCCACTTTGCGATTTGGTTATGGAAAATTTCATGAAAAGGATATGGTCTTGTAAGCGTGGTCGTGGTGGCCATTTGGCTGATGTTGTTTTTCATTATTAACGGCATACCTTCCTCTTTATTATGAAATAAACATCCGATCATTTATCTCAAAAAATGGCATTTTCTTTAAATACCAAAATAACACCTCTTGTTGGAAAACCCTTTATTTGGGAAGATGTTGTTCTAAAAAAATTTTTGTTTCCGCCCAATTTGTTTTATATTGTAACTTTAATTTACAAAACAAATATTCATTTGCATTTAAGTATTCAGAAAATATATAAATACATTGATTTTAAGACAGGTTTATTGTTTTGCAGTAATTTAACGATAATTGTTTTTGTGAAATTTTATATGATCGTAAAATTCTTTTATACATACTTGATGGGTTGACAACAAATGATACCATGGAGTAAATAGAAATAAAAAAATAGTGTTGTAAAGCCAATTTTAAATTGTATGGTATTACTCGAAATCAATGAAAAATTAAAAATGAAATTCGAAAAATCTACAACGTTTTGGAAAGCTTTTTTTTAAACAAAATCTATTTGTATAAATTCCTAAACCATAATTTTATTTGTATGCAAACAAATATTTTATTTGAGAAAATTAGTTTCGCAAACATATTTTGTTGTAATATATTAATGTATAATGCATACATATAATATATTAATTACAACAAAATATATTTGCAAAAAAAAAATATATTGATTTTAAAATAACATTTATTTGCTCAGAAATATATAACATTTAAAAATTGTGTTCCAAATATTTTTTCTTTGCACTTGCCGTTTTATTCGAATAAAACTCTAAAACATTTTTCATTCACACATACATACATAATTTCTTCTGCGCCATCAACGGAATAGATTTGTATTCTCATTTGACCAAAGCTTGAAATTCAAATGGAAAAAAGTCGAATCCATTTTTAGCAAAAATGTAGATTTGACTGCAGCACACATAGCGCAAACCTATGCAATTAAATGCAACAAAACAAATTCTCAATGTGAATATTTTATATTATTTTGTGTTATTAGTTCTTTGTGGGTCCGCCAAAGTATAATTAACGTTTCCATTTGTTCGTTCGTGGGGATTTCATGCAAATATTTGTGAACCCATCTGCTGTAGAGCTGGCGCACTGGTATACACTGTGCATCCTTCTGTTGTTCTGGGTATCTGACAAACAAAATACGTACAATACATCGAGTGGAGTTTTGAATTTCCGCCAATAACTCTTTAACTGAAAAACATTGGCATATTATACAGAGGATTAAAATGCATACTTATGCACGATAATACTCTGGCGCTTTGCAGCTATCATTGCTGCGAGTATTATGCTTGGCAAACTATTGGCGAATATAAAACAGATTTTCATTAAATTTAAATAAACAACGTGTTAAGCATATTTACGTAGATAAGATAAAATGGGGTTTTTGGTTGTTGACAGTGGGTAAAAATAATCTATCTATCTATATATATAAAAATGGAAAAATGTTTGTATGTATGTATGTATGTATGTATGTGTTTTATAGACGCTTAAACTACTGGACCGATTTTAAAATTTTTTCTTTTGTTTGAAAGCTATTTTGTCTGAGATGGTTTTGGAAAAAATTTTTTGGCAAAAAGTGGGCGGGGAAAATGTGGGCGTGGCAAATCGTTTGTTTGTCTGTCTGGTTATGTGTTTGTTTCAGCATAACGCCTAAACTACACATGCACACATTTGCCATATGCATGTGATGGCAGTCTACGTAATTTGCCAAATAATGGGCTGGATCGGAAATCTGAAATCTAGGGCAACGAAGTGGACCGGGTCCAGCTAGTTTTATATATAGGTGATTTCGGCATTACGGGATAATTTGCTGTCCTTGTGTATGTAACGTACGACAAATAAAATATATTCTACTTTGGTATTTGCCCTATTACAAAGCTTTAAAGGTCCTTTGCAGTACCATATCACTTTAAAAATTTATTTTTTGTGAAAAAATGTTCCACCAAAGTGCTCAAAAAGCATTCGCCTGGCTGCCCCTAACTCTACTTTCTCTGACTTTCTTCACAATTTTTTGACAAATATAGTTAGTATTTATTTAATAAAATTTGTTCAATGTAAAATATAGTATTTTAAAAATTTTCTTTTCTATTAATGTTTTTAATTTTGTATCAATTAATATTTTTATAAATGATTATTTTTTGTCCCTGAAGATATGCATCATTCCCCGTCAAATCTTATATATCGTAAATTCAAATGTCCAAACTATTCTCAATTCCAAATAATTCAAAGTGCAAAGAGTAGAAAATATACTAGATATACTTGTGGTTGGATTTTCGCCAACAATATTAATAAAATGATGTGAGTCGCACTTTGTCATCCGAAATGAGCTTTCAAACTCACGTGCGTCATTCCCCTGTGCTGCTTTTTTCTTAAAGTTTAATATTTTGTATAGCGTTTATTTTGGGCTCTTTAACTTCATTGTGAGAACCAAGTTCCGATCCATGAACATTTTTGTAATGCAAGTATTTAAACCGTAGGCTCTAGTTGTAGTAAATCATTTTTTGACATGGGAATGACGATTTATAAGTGAACTATAAAGAGCGAACACCAGGATCCTGAATGTGATGACATATTTGAATAGAACACCTCAAAATAAGAATAACATTTAAGCGACAATTTATCGATAGCTTGTATAGTTATCGTGTTATCGGATGATAAAGTTTGAAAAATCGTAAATAATATTTTTTTTGGTAAATCTACCAAAAAATCAATAAAATGTTTTCGTGAACTATTCTAATTACCGATATATGAAAAAAACGAAAAAATCAATTAATTTTTTCTATATCTACCCCGTTACTTGCATTCCCGTGTCAAAAATACGCCAGGGTAATGACGATTACCGGAGGAACTATAAAGGGGGACCACCGAGATCCTCGATCTGATGACATATTTGGATAGAGCACACCAAAATTTTTGGGTAAAATGAGCTCAATATTAGGGGGGGAAATCTAATATGTTTTGATAACTACTGGAATACCCCAACAATAAAAAACTGAAAAATCTATATATTTTCTCGATAACTACATTAGTTATCGAAAATGAAATTTTTTAACTTTTTGTTATTATTGAATTCATTTTTTGTTATGAATTCATTTGAATGGAAAACGCCAAAAAGTCGGGTAGCATTTTTCGATAAATTTCGAGTTATCGCAATGTCCAAAGCCGGCTACGCGGACGAAAGTATTGCAGCGTGGCCAGCCTTCGCAGTCGTTAAAGATTTTCTCCTCTGGTGTGTTTGGCCTTTTCCAATCAAATGAAGTCAAAATAACAAAAAGTAAAAAAATCTATTTCGATAACTAGCAGGGATGGTCCGTCTTAAACTGTGACGTATGTGACATACATTTGAGACGTATTCGACATACGTATACAACGTCGTGAACCTAATGTCGGAAACTTGACTTTGACACTAACAGTAAATAATTAGCAAATCAATAGAAAAGAACAAAAAAATTTATTTTGAACTTTCAAGTTTATTTATTGGTTCAAATGAATTATTATTTGTTTATAAATTAGGTTTCTTCTTCACTCGAATCTCTATCTTCAATGCCTTTAAAGTTGTCATTTTTCGCGTATTTTAAGTGAAGAGTAAACTTCCAGCAACTTTTTAGATCGTTCCGATTCTAATAAATTTCGAAAATCAGAATGCACATGAGACCAATTGGAGAAAATGCCTTCTAATTAAGCAGTGGACGCTGGGATCATCAGTAATTTTAGAGCAAATGATGACAATGCGTTATGTCGACTTTTTGCAATATTCCAGAATAAGTAAGGCCTTCTAGTTTTTGAAACAAGTACAGAAATGGGTGGGGTGTCAAAGTTTGTTGGAGAGAGGCAGACAAACTACAAACTTTGATACTTGCCTTAAAAAAATTGCCTCGTGGGAATCAGATCTTATATAATATTTTGCAAAAAAAAACTGAAACGGAACGATTTATTGAATATAAATTAAATGGTCTACAAAGGTGTGAAGAAAAGTGAATTTTTATGATCTGAAAAGATTTGCGAACCGTTGTTGAGAAAGTAGATTTATCGCCGAAATAGTTGATTTCCCCATTTTGAACTTAATTAATGTTCGGGTTGTAAATACAATATATCACACCATTGTGTAAATATCGGTATTCGATCAAAAACATATATTTTCTCAAAAATTTTTAAATAAAGTTGTATCTCGGATTTCGATTAGTTTTTATATGGTGTCCACCAGATTTTTACGTGAAGGGCTGAAGTCTGCAGCGTCCTTAGAACTGATATTACAGTTTACGACATTTCATACATTTCAGACGGGTTTATGACGTATGTGACCTTTACACCTTTCTGACAGTCGTAAACCTAAAAAAGCATGTCGTGGACCATGCCTGATAACTAGTATAGTTATCAAGAAAATTTATAGATTTGTCCGTGTTTTTTAATATTACAGTAACAAGGCTAGTTATCAAACAATATAGTTCCATAATTAATCGTCATTCCCCTGGCGTATTTTTACAGGGGAATGCAAGTAACAGAGAGGTAGTTATCAAAAAAATTTATTGATTTTTTCTTTGCATATCGGTAACTAAGATAGTTCGCCAAAAAATATTATTGATTTTTACATATTGTTGATGTCATTTTACCAAAGGAAATCAATTTTTCAAACTTTATCGTCCGCTAACTCGATAACTAAGCAAGACATAGATAACATGTCCGGTAATTTTTCTTCTTATTTTGAGATGTTTTATTCAAGTATGTCATCAGATCGAGGATCCTCGGTTATTATACTGTCCGTCATTACCCTGGAGGATATATTTTAAAAAGTTTGTACTACTCGGGTAAGAATTAAAAAAATGAGGTGTATCTTCGATAATGTAGTTGCTATTCGTAAATGGATTAGATCTACCTATCTGAAATACTGAATTCAACAAAAAACTTCAAATCCCCAAATGATGTCGAAATTGGCCAGTAATATAAAGGGTTTTCCAACAAGAGGTGTTATTTTGGTACTCAAAGAAAAATTCCATTTTTAAGATAAATGATCGGATGTTTATTTCATAATAAAGAGGAAGATGTGCCGTTAATAATGAAAAACAACATCAGCCAAATGGCCACCACAACCACGCATACAGGACCATATCCATTTCATGAAATTTTCCATAACCAAATCGTAAAGTGGCTGCCCAGTGTCCTAGATAGCCTCACGAATTCTATATTTGAGGTATTGAATCGACACTGGGCTGTTGGCGTAGGCCTTATCTTTCACGTGGGCCCAAAGGAAGAAGTCGCAAGGTGTTAAATCACAAGATCTCGGTGGCCAATTGTGATCACCTCTTCGAGAGGTAACACGGTCCGGAAACTTTTCCCGTAACAGAGCAATGGTTTCTTTGCTTGTGTGGCACGTATCGCCGTCTTGTTGAAAGTAAACGTTGATCGCAGATCAATACCATCCAACTCCGACCGTAAAAAAATCATTAATCATCTCTCTATAGCGCAATCCTTTCACCGTAACTGTTGATCCAACCTCATTTTCGAGAAAGTAAGGTCCAATGACCCCGCCGGACCATAAACCGCACCAAACAGTCACACGTTGAGGATGGAGAGGCTTCTCAACAATAACTCATGGGTTTTCCGAGCCCCAGATGCGACAATTTTCCACCGAGGTAGAAATGGGCCTCAGCAGTCAATATGATTTTCGATTTTTCGAATTTTAAAAATTTTAATGCGTTGTTGAATCGTGTATCTTTCCATTTTTAGTAATGGCATGGTTTCTACTTGTCAAATGTCAAAGAATAAATGCTTCAAAAGTGACAGCTACCGAAATACCGGGTGATTCAAAATAACACCTCTTGTTGGAAAACCCTGTAGAAAAACTGTTCGTCATCATGACGAATCAGTTTCGTCAATATATCTTCACACTGGTGACGAAAAGTTTCGTCCATGCAATGTTTTTGTAAGTCAATAGAACGAACACGATCGTCAACACATGTTTTTGGTGATTTCGAAAAGAACGATAAGGTTTCATTACCACGACGAAAACATTTATTTGACCACTTTGCTAAAAATATTATAAAACGAAGCAATCAATTTATAGTTTGTGTTTAATTGTACTGTTCTGCTTACCTTAGTTAAATAATTTGTTGTCAAAGTTTAATTTAAAAAATATAACAATGGTGATGAATGAAATTCGTCGTGGAGATGAATGGAATTCGTCGTGGTGATGAATGGAATTCGTCGTGGTGATGAATGGGATTCGTATGTTTACTTGATTAGATTATTTTTGATTTTTAATATCAGAAGTTGACTCATCTCAGAGAATATGACTGGAAGATACTGAGAAAATTCGTGTCTAGTACTGATTTTCTGTAACTCGTGAGGTATAAAAAGATCATAAATAAGGATCGCACAACAGGCCGAACCACTGGCTTAAGTGTATGTCCATGGACATGAGACGTTTAAACGTCTCCTCTCTTCAACCTAACCTAACCTAACCTAATATCAGAAGTTATGAATACTTCTCGTTTGTTTGCTTTAAGCCTTTTCTGATAAGAACTGCGTTTCGAACCGGATAATCACAATTGAACCTGGCAGTCAAGTAATATTACTTTCCATAACGTTTTTAATGGTCTAAAACCAGAAGAATTTGATGATACTCGATCCATCGTAGGAATGAGTGGTGTTGGAGAAGATTCGTCGTGGTAATGAACTCGATTCAACGTAGGGATGAATTGTGATCATCCTGAGGACGAAAGTTTTTGGAAACAGAGATTCGTCATGGTGACGAACAAATTCATCAAGAGGATTATTCCGTACGTTAGCTGACTTTTGACGATAAAATCATCGTGATGATGTACTAATACGTCGTCGTTTCTATATAAACTCTATATTTATTATTTTTTTTTATAAAAAATAAATGTTGCTGATATTTTACAGCATATACAATTTCGTCAATTCAGAAAGAAATAACTGTAAAAGTGCAATTCGATGCAATATTTCAATAAAATCGTATTAAGTCAAACTTTTCTGGAGCAAAATGTGAGACAAAGTAATCAAGTTAAAAGGCATATCTGATGGGTACATTCATGGGAAATAAAAAAGTTAAAGCTATTCTGCAATGTATCTCCCATGATGACCAACAAATTTAGTCGAAATATCAGAAAATAAAAATAAATAATTAATATATCAACTCGTTTTTTACTTTCAAAAAAGGACCCCACAAATAACCGAATCTGAACAATAACCAAACAGTTCAACAATCAATTATTATATTTTAAAGATATTTTATAAAAACAATGTCTTAAAATAACCCCTTTGTTGTCTAAAAACTGCACAAAAGGCATTAGTAGCTTAATACCTACTCATGTTATTTTTAGAAATTTTCGTGGCCATTACTTAAAATGGCCACTTCTTTTGCCTTAATGGGAATTCCGTATTGAGATTTTTGCATCATATACCAATTTTTGTTGTTGTTAATTTAAAAATGTTTATGTGCAACATTTTTAGACTTATGTTCTGAGGCTGCTTATCGATGGTAACAAAATAATATTTGGGTTTTTCTGGTTTAGCTCCAGTTCGAATTTTGTCTTATATTGAATATTTTTGCTAAAACTTGATTTTAAGCATTATTTTCTGAGAAAATGAAATATTCCCAACGGCTATATCTAGTTAACCGATCGGAATTTTGTTTTACGGGAAGTAGCTTAGTTGTAGGTATAGACTAAAAGAAAACATATGTAATACAAACCAGTAATAATTTATCATAACTGAAATAAATTTGGGAAAATTAAGACTTACATTACCTACAAAAGTGTGTAATCTGATCTATAGTTTCAGAGCTAGGTTTAGGTTAGGGTGGCAGCCGTATTTTCTTTTACAAGCTCACATAGACAAGTTTAGGTTCCTAGTGTTACCACGGGCTGAAATGCCCCTCATCGAAACCAACCTGTTTGATATACAAATGTATCGATAGTACGCGGGGCAGTCGCGTATCAAGTGCTCAAGTGCTCAATGCTCTACACTTCTTCCTCATCTCCACAGCTTCTGCAGAAGTCATTGCAGTCAACACCCAATCTTTTGGCGTGTTCGCCGATCAAGCAGTGTGCCGTCAGAACTTGTACTAACGTAGACAATCTTTGCCTCTCTAGTGCGAGGAGATATTTTGATCTTCTCAGGTCATACCTTGGTCAAATTTGTCTAGCTACCCTGCAGGTGCCGAATTCTGTCAATCTTTCGTTGGACTGCCTGATTGCCTAAGCTTGCACCTGGATAGTACCGCACCAATATATGCAATTTCCTCGAGAATTTGTAATGTCGTCCCTTTCCTAGCAAGTTCATCGGCTTTGCAGTTCCCCGGGATATCCCTATGGCCAGGCACCCATATAAGGTGTATATTAAACTGCTCAGCCATCTCGTTAAGAGATCTGCGGCAGTCGAGGGCTGTTTGTGAATTTAGAGAGGTTGCCTCCAGAGAATTGATGGCAGCCTGGCTGTCCGAGTAAATGACAACGACAGTGTTGGTTACTATGTTCCGACTCAGCCACTTGGCGACTTCCCATATTGCCATTATTTCGGCTTGATAGACACTGCGATATCTGGTATTCTGTGAGCTATATCCGAACTAAGTTCTTCACTCGCGTTTATAGCAGACGTCGGCAGTGTGGTTTCTTTTCCTACAATATGAACATCGTAAAAAGGACTTTTCAGTAGCGTCATATTGGCTATTTGGTGGTTCAATTTTGTTTTCAGCTAAACACATTTCAATCTCGCGAGCTTTCTACAGAAGGTCTTGAAAAGTTTTAACGTTTCCCGTGGAATTTTCTCACGTATTTGAAGGTTTAACTGCGAAAACAACATATTGATGATTGTGCTTTCAGCAAGCCTTTCTTTAAGTTGAGCAAAAAGTTGCCTTTTTCTGCACACAAAAGTATGCGTAGATTCATTAATTTTTTGTTTGTCTTGGAAAATTTCCGCATACAATCTCCAGTCTGGTTTTGAAGGAGCAAATGCATCTCTTAGTAGCTGAATGGCTTCAGAAAACGTTTTTGCTTCGTGCTGAACACCTTGCCACCAGGATGATGCATAACCCTCAAATAATAAGGGTAAGCTTATTAAAGCTCTTTCATCACTAATACCTTCTGCCTCTTTAAATACCGAAATTGTGGCAATAAAGTCATCAACTTTTGACGTTTGACGACCTCCGTTGAACCGAGCACTACATGAGCTGAAAGTAGATTTTCTTTCGGTACGAATCTGCAGATTTCCTACTAGACTTTGTAGCTGTCTTTCAGACAAATTATAGCTTACGGCGACATTTTGATTAGGATTAGCAGTAGACGTTCGGGTACTGGTATTTGACTGGGTACCATTATTGGCTTGTTTTGATGTAGAAGGGGTAGAAGATCTAGCAGAGGAAGCAGAAGATTTTTGGACATTTGCAGGAGGATTGGAATCCTGAACTACGTTCTCTTCTTCTCTAATGGGACTCAATGCTCTTAGGGAATTGTTTGTAAGCCTGGGCATACTATTACGGCAATTTTTGCTGACTTTTTTTTTGAAAAAAAAATGCGTTTTATAGCACAAAAACTTTAGTTTGGTATTTGGATTTTTCAAGAAATTTTAAAACACCGTTGTTATTTTTGCTCAAAACACCTATAATTTTTAGCCACACTTAATATTCCGGATCAGTTACGCAACAACTTCTAAACACGTTTCCAAAAGTCACAACCACCAATTCTCCAAAAACAGCGGTTTCTCAACAACAAAGTGCAGCAAATACATATAGCAGAAACGTCTTCGATCTGGTGTGGAATTGATGAAATGTTCACGATAGGCGCCAATTGTAAGGGGACGAATCTCCTTGATAGTTTAATATTGTTTTATTATCAGTTATTAATTTATACTGAGACCCAAATAAGGCAGACCCAGAATCCAAGAACAATCTTGTCATGGCGTACTTCTTGATCTGGACAGTCTTTTTCAAAATTGGAAAGGTCCCGATTGGCAGGACAACTGAATCGAGTCCAAATATACTGTCTGAAGAGGCAAACACTGGTATTGAACGGATGGAGACAAGTGAGACACTGCCAAAAACTGATGTGGAAGTAGTCAATAACACCACCAATAGTACCGCCACTTTTGCAGGAAGTTCCCAGCAAAGGTGGTGATCAAAATAAAAAGAGCCACAAAACGATTCAAACCAATGAGGGAGCGACAAAAAATAACACCGCCTCCCAAAATTGTCGACTGGAAGATGGTGTAATAGGTAGTGAACGAAAGGAGGAGAATGACCCACTACCAAATAATGAGGGGGTGCCACCAGACAGGATAGACTCCCAAAAGAAACTTTTACTGGAAGGACAATGATTGAGGTCATCCAGATAAACCTCCACCGGAGCGAGACAGCATCCAACGCTCTGATGGACATCATAAATAAAGGCAGGGTTCTAATTGCTTTGATGCAGGAACCATGGACAACTAGCAACAAGGTTACTGGATTAAACCATGTGAACTATAACCTTTTCTACGCTAACACAGGTACTCGTCCAAGGACTTGTATTCTGTGCCAAAAAATATATTTATAGATATGTTCAGAAAATCTTATTGATGAGATTCATGGGTGGAGGGTTTCGGATGATATAAGGTTTAAAATTGCACGGCCACCGCCAAACCCCATAAGTTTCCGTAATAAGGCTAAGACCGACTGGACTAAATTCGGAAATCTACTTAGGTATCGATTGGGGCAGCCTACACGCGATTATCTATGTGCAGAAGACATTGATATCAATGTTAAGAAGATTACCGAGGCTCTTGTAAAATCATTCGAAGATAGTTGCCCACTTCGAGAAAGGAAATCTGCCTTTGAGAAACCCTGGATGACAGGACAAATTCGCTCGATTGGCAAAGATGTCCGCAGACTTTACAATAGAGTTCGACGTAAAAAACAATCAGTATATTGGGACGACTACCACAAAAGACTCAAAGAATACAATAAAATCATTATATCGGCGAAACGTAACTCCTGGAGGCTTTTCTGTGAACACGTAGACAGCGTTAACAGCATGTCTAAAATGAAAAAGTTCCTCTCAAAAACTCATGTCCAAACCGAAACACTGGTGGATGAAACGGGTAAAAGGATGGAAACTATAGAGGATACCGTAAGGCTCTTGATGAAAACTCATTTTCCGACTGGTAATGCTGGACCAACAGAGGAACAGTTACAGAATGAAAATGTATTGCATCAAGTACATATTACGGATATAACAGATGGTATGGTTAAAGAAGCGATAAAAAGTTTCTCTCCCTTTAAGGCTGCGGGACCGGATGGAATATTTCCAGCACTTCTGCAGAATGAGGTGGATCTGGTATCAACTCATCTGGCTGGAGTGTTCACTGCATGCCTAACCCATTCGTATACCCCAAAAAACTGGCAGGAATCAAGGGTGGTCTTCATACCAAAGCCTGGCAAGGCGATTTATACGACCCCAAAGGCTTATCGACCCATTAGCCTTACTTCTTTCCTGTTAAAAACAATGGAGCGAATAATTGATAACATGGTCAAAGGTAAAATAGCGGATGACGGGCTAAAATTCTAACAACACGCCTATGTCAAAGGAAGATCAGTGGAAACAGCTCTGCATGAGGTAGTGCACCACATAGAAGAGTCCTTCAGTAAAGAAATGTATATACTTGCTGTTTGCATATACATTGAGGGCGCATTTAACAATGTACAGACCGATACACTTATCCAGTCCTTAGACGAGTTTCAGGTTGACCGGGCGCTGAAAAACTGGATCAACAATATGCTAAGGAATAGGTCAGAGGCAAGGTAAATCGTGGTATACCTCAGGGGGCATTTTATCGCCTCCTCTATGGGTTACGACGATACACAGTCTCCTAAAAGCCCTCACCAATGAAGGACTTAAACCAGTCTGTTATGCAGACGACGTTGTAATACTTCTAAGGGGCTTTCATCCAAATCTATTATGCAGAAGAGCTGAAGAGGCACTTAACATAGCATATAACTGGGCACAACCAAGGGGATTAAATGTTAACGCAGACAAAACAGAAATATGTCTATTTACAAGGAAAACGAGACCACAAGTCGTACCATCAGAAGATTTTAGAATATCTAGTTGGTCACATTCAAACGCCAGAAATCTCGGACCGCATTCCTGAAGTGCGGCTTACAGCTACCTGTGATACGTTTGTGCCAGACAGACGCTCCTGGGAAAATGGAACTTTGGCCCATGTGCCAGTGGGAACCAGCTGCTACACGGATGGGTCCAAGCGAGGAGGAAGGACGGGTCTGGGACTTTTTATTGATGAACCAGAAGTCGAACTTCACTTCCGCCTCCCTGACCATAACACGGTATTTCAAGCAGAAGTTCGAGCAATCACGGAGTGTGTGAACTGGCTCAGTAACACGACAAAGCCTAAATATGCCAACATCTTCACACACAGCCAAATGGCGATTAAAGCAACAACATCGGAAAGGGTCAAATCCCGAACTGTGTTGGACTGTAAAAGAACGATAAATGATTACTCAGTCCATGGTCAATTGCGTATTTGCTGGGTACCAGGACACAACGGAGTGATTGGAAATGAACGGGCAAACAACTTGGCTTCAAAGGGCAGAGAACTTCGAGTAATAAACTTGGAAAATTGGAAACCTTTCGAAGACACGAAAAATGAGTTGAAGCACTGGGCAGTGATGGCTCATAAAACTGTGTGGAATAGCGCAACAGTAGGAGCAACTGCAAAGATACTGTGGGGTGACCCAAATGAAAAGAAAACAAGAAGTCTTCTGAAACTAAACAAGATCGATATTAGTAAGATGATGAGTGTTCTAACGGGACACTCAAGCTTACAAGCACATCTTCATCGCATAGGACTAGCAGGAAACGACGAATGCAGGGCATGCAGAGAAAACATCGAAACGATGGAACATTTTCTGTGTCACTGCCCGGCTTTCACACATGCAAGATCCCAACATTTCGGGTCCGACATATTGCCAGACTTGACTCATCTCAGAGAAATTGACTGGAAGATACTGAGAAAATTCGTGTCTAGTACCGATTTTCTGTAACTCGTGAGGTATAAAAAGATCATAAATAAGGAGCGCACAACAGACCGAACCACTGGCTTAAGTGTATGTCCATGGACATGAGACGTTTAAACGTCTCCTCTCTTCAACCTAACCTAACCTAACCTAAATAAGGCAGCACGCCAGTATTGGTCTTCAGTTCACAAGCCACAATAGTCCTTAAGGTCTTCTTATGGCTTTGTGATTATTGATTTATGATTTTATTTATTTTGCCTTACGAAATAAAACCAAGTGTGTTCCGCTTTTCTTCTTTATTTGTAGACAGCAAGAATAGGAATGAAAGATATTACATTGTAATTGAAGGAAAGCTATTCTACTCAAAATTAATACATACGAGTAAATGAGCATCATGAGTAATACTCTTAAAAAAGGAAAGAGACAATCTAATATAAAATGCAGCTTAAGCGACAGCTAAAAGCATTAATATTACAAAAAGTATCGTAAAGTTAATGTTATATCTTTAAATTGAGAATAATTGTGAGAAAAAGACAAATATACATATAAATTGCTCTGTGAGTAAAACATATCAGTGACAGTAAAATATCATAGTATTTGTATTACAACGATCTGCTGGAGAGTCCCAGAGAACAAGTTCTGAGTAAAAGGGAGTGTAACGTTCTCAATTCGAATAACATTATGTTATTGACCGTTACACTGTAAAGTTAACAGAAGTTACAATATATCTATAAAGACTATGTTAAGACAACATTGAAAGACAGTAACTCTCCTCTCTTCAACCTAACCTAACCTAACTTAAATAAGGCAGCACGCCAGTATTGGTCTTCAGTTCACAAGCCACAATAGTCCTTAAGGTCTTCTTATGGCTTTGTGATTATTGATTTATGATTTTATTTATTTTGCCTTACGAAATAAAACCAAGTGTGTTCCGCTTTTCTTCTTTATTTGTAGACAGCAAGAATAGGAATGAAAGATATTACATTGTAATTGAAGGAAAGCTATTCTACTCAAAATTAATACATACGAGTAAATGAGCATCATGAGTAATACTCTTAAAAAAGGAAAGAGACAATCTAATATAAAATGCAGCTTAAGCGACAGCTAAAAGCATTAATATTACAAAAAGTATCGTAAAGTTAATGTTATATCTTTAAATTGAGAATAATTGTGAGAAAAAGACAAATATACATATAAATTGCTCTGTGAGTAAAACATATCAGTGACAGTAAAATATCATAGTATTTGTATTACAACGATCTGCTGGAGAGTCCCAGAGAACAAGTTCTGAGTAAAAGGGAGTGTAACGTTCTCAATTCGAATAACATTATGTTATTGACCGTTACACTGTAAAGTTAACAGAAGTTACAATATATCTATAAAGACTATGTTAAGACAACATTGAAAGACAGTAACATAGGTTATAACATAAACTTAATTATTATAAAACGTTTTTAATAGTCATTATTATATATACTAGTTTGTAAATATATTGGGCTGCTACAACCTCCCCCTCTGTTGCATTAGGCGTCTCGACGATGCAAACAGGTTCTTTCTTGGAGTCGTATGGATCTTCTTGGATTTGGTGAAATAATTACACCTTCTTGCTGGACGTTGGTGTCATCATTATTGTTGTTGGCATCATTGTTGTAGTTGTTGTGATCATCATTGTTGTTAATGTTTAGTTGGACTTAGCTGGACGTCCTCTCTTGCGTTTAGGGTAGATTGGTGTTGTAACTTGGCCCTCATATGGTGTTAGGGCTGAAACGTGAAGTGTTGCTATTGGTGTATTTGGATCTTCTACAGATGCAACGGTGTAACAAGTGGAACCTTTTTTGGCTATAACTACATATGGGCCATCATGGCGAGGTGTGAATTTTGAAGTGATTCCATCTTTAGCTCTACTTTATATATTTATTGCTATAAGAAATTTGTCACCAATATCGATAGTTATTAGACTTCTCCGTTTCCGATCAGCTAGTGCTTTGTTTCTTTCTTGCATTTTTATCTGTGAATCGTTTGCTATTTGTAGAGTATCAGCCATTTTTAAAAGATGTGGAGTTATTTGTGGTATACAATTTTCAGCGGCAACTATTGCTTTAAAATCATGATGGACTTCCATCGGAGTTCTCAACTCACGCCCAAAAGTTAAATAAGCTGGA
This sequence comes from Eudasyphora cyanicolor, assembly GCA_963930755.1. Lineage (NCBI taxonomy): Eukaryota > Metazoa > Arthropoda > Insecta > Diptera > Muscidae > Eudasyphora > Eudasyphora cyanicolor. Next base: position 165,950,147 of record OZ005736.1, on the reverse strand, counting down.
GTATACCCAGTGCTATCACACTTTGCAGACTTCATGGCAAATCTTATTGTTGTCAACATTATATTCCATTTTCTATGGTCGGTTCCCACGTAAATAGACAATTGTGTCTTCAAGTCCCTATTTCTTCTTTCTACCGGATTTGCTTCTGGATGATAAATAGGTGTGAAGGTTTGCGTAATGCCCAAGCAAAATGTTAATTTCTGCATTAATGCGGATATGAACTGCGTCCCATTGTCAGAATGCAGTCTTCGGGGTACACCATATCTCAGAATTACCTCATTTAATAACGTCAGTGCACAGTTTTCAGCCGTACCCTCCAGATGTCTTCAACTATAAGTATCCATTGGTACCCTTCTGATCTTCGAGGAAGTGGTCCAAAGAGATCTACAGCGATAATTTCAAAGCGTTTGTTGCTGTACAATGTTTGTAATAAGCCACTTGGTTTCATATTGGATGGCTTATGTTTCATATTGGGGTTCCGCCAAATAACTTTTTTTTTGAAAATGCTATAAAAAAAACTACTGAATATTTTCTCAAATTTCTTTTTTTAGTTGAAAGTAAAATCCTTCCGGTTAATAAAGGAAAATAATTTCATTCAAATGGCTGCCTCGGCTGGCCATGCAGTAGCCTACACGATCGGTCCAATTTTTAAGCACATTATCGATTGTGTGCAGCTGTATTTCACCAATGGCTTCACGAATATTGTCCTTTAAAGCGTCAATTGTCTCTGGCTTGTCGGCGTAACACTTATCTTTGAGGGCACCCTACAAATAATAGTCCAACGGTGTCAAATCGCAGCTCCGAGGTGGCCAAACGACATCAGCTCTGCGGCTGATAATGCGATCTTCAAAAACAGGGCGCAAAACATCGAGTGTAGCTTCGGCTGTGTGGCACGTAGCGCCATGCTGTTGAAACCAAATGTTGCCAATATCCTCCTCTTCAATTTTTGTGAACAAAAATTTGTTCAACATGGCCCGATAACGATGGTCATTGACTGTAACGGCCACTCCTTGCTCATTTTCGAAGAAAAATGGCCCAATTATGCCTCTGGACCAAAATCCGCACCAAACAGTTACTCGTTTTGGGTGTATCGGCTTTTCAATGTATGCGTGCGGGTTTTCTGTGTCCCAAATGCGACAATTTTGCTTGTTTACATACCCGCCAATATCAAAATGAGCTTCATCTGAAAAGATGAGTTATGTCACTCTTAAAGTGAGTGAGCGATATGTATATTTCAAGCAGAATATGTTTGGGACAATATACTACAGAAGCGATTTTTTCATCGTATCTTTGTATAGGGTAAAATATTTCATCTGAAAAAGGAGTTTCTCCTTTGTGCATAGAGTTTCTATTTCTAAGAATTCATTGTGTTTTATTAAATACGAGTATATGCGTTTAAAACAATAATTTGCCCCACTGTAAAATTCCCTTACTTTTTTTTGTCAATAATTCCATGCATACTTAATATTTTTTGTTTTTGCTCTCTTGCCTTTGTCAGAGAAGAAGTCAACGGATTGCAGTAAATCCTTTGAGGGTGTTTATATATATTAATGCCAACAACTAAAAGTCATAGATAACAGTTTTTCTTCCTTATAATTTGTAATTTGTGCAGATTACTTTGAATAACAAGTCAGGAATGTCATATATAGTGAGAGGAAAAGCTATTGTTGTGTTGGGACTAGGTGGCACGGGGATGATATCGCCCCTACAAGAGCGTCATACCTTAAAGTCGGAGGATAGGACGGAGGTAACGGCGGCAGCCGTTTTTTTTATGCCAGCTCACGGGCTGAAATGCCCCCCTTCGAAATCAACCTGTTTGATATATGTATATAAAGGGTCCGCCAAATAACCTTTTTTTTTTAAATGCTATAGCTTAGCGAATCGAAAACGCATTGGATGGTCAGTTGGCTTCAACTCCTGAACCAATTGGACTTTGTATGGCGTCATACCAAGGTCTTTATGCAAAATTCGTCTCAATGATGTCTACGAAATGTCCAATTGTTGAGAACGACGGTGAATTGATGTTGATGGCGCTTCACGCACATTTTGTGCCACAGCAGCAATATTCTCGGGTGTACGCACTGTTTTTGGCTTTTCAAATGTTACCAAATGTTACAATTCACAAAATAAGCACTAGTTGAAAAAAAAACGCTAAATGGCGGACTCTTTACAAATTTCTCGATAGTACGAATATCGGAGTACGGGAAAAATCTGTTAGACTGCCTGGAAAGGCCGACACCAGTATGTACAGTCGTCTTTACTCAAATCGGGGCTGTCGCATATCAAGTGTTCAATGCTCTCCATTTCCTTTTCATCTCCACAGCTTCTGCAGAATTCATTGGTGTCAATACCCAATCTTGTGGCATGTTCGCCGATCAGGCAATGTCCTGTCAGAACTGATACTATCTATTCCTATTTAGTGCGAGGAGATATTTTGACCTTTTAAGATCAGACATTGGCCAGATTTGTCTAGCTATCTTACAGGACGATTTTAGGGGAGAGGCCCCACCGCGAGGAAGTATCTGAGGACGTTTTCGAATTTGCCACTCTCGGCGATTGCCACGTCGTCCGCATATGCCACGACCTTGCAGCCACAACGTTCTATATCTAACAGGATTTCATTCACCGCTAGGTTCCAAATAAGTGGAGACAGTACTCCTCCTTGTGAGTTTCCTCTGTTTACTTACAGTCGGAGGATAATTTAAGTATTATAAAAATACATGGTGGACAACATTTTAGAAATAACTTAATATTTTTTTATTCCGATTTTCTTGGATATTCAAGGAAAATCAGAATTTGTATTTAGAACATTTTTTTTAAGTAGAAGCTTGTTAAAATCGTCTTCCCATCTAAATTATAGGAAATGCTTAAAACATCACTTTCAAGTAGAAACGGAAGTTTAGTAACTGCCGTTGAAACAATTAGAAAAAATTTGAATTTGTTCAAAAACATCGTTTTTGCTGGCACGAAAAGCAATAATAAATATGAAAACAATTCGCAAAAAAAACTTGTTCCATCTTTGGAAGCTAGTATCCTAATGAAGAAAACTATGCCTATTTCAAACCAGTAAGGAAAGGCAGAAAGTCGGGCGGGGCCGACTATATAATACCCTACACCTTCCTAACAATGCGATAAGGGTCATTGCCATAATAATTTGGAATAACTGGTAAATGGGTAGAAACATATTATCTAATTCTGAAACGATAATCGCTAAATTAAACAATATTCGTTCCTAAATTGAGAAACATCTTTCTGCAATATTTTAATGATCGGAAGTAAAATACAACTTCTATAGCGGTTTGATACCAAATCAGGAGGAACATATATATGGAGCTTTAATATAAATCTGAACCGATCTTCCCTGAATACTCATTCATGTAAAAATACCTCCCTCTGTCGAATTTCGTACTGATCGGATATAAAATACAGTCTCTACAGCGCTTACATGTCAAATCGGGGGTAACATATATATGGGAGCTATATCTAAATCTAAACCGATTTTTTCCGATTTTGGCAGTATTCCTTCATGTAATAAGAAACCCCTTTCTGCCGAATTTCGCACTGATCGGATATAAAATACAGTTTTTACAGCGCTTACAGGTCAAATCGGGGGTAACATATATATGGGTGTTATATCTAAATCTAAACCGAGTTTCTCCGAATTTGGCAGTATTCCTTCATGTAGAAAGAAACCTCTTTTTGCCGACTTTCGCACTGTTCGGATATAAAATAACATTTTTACATGTCAATCGGGGGTAACGTATATATGGGGGCTATATCTAAATCTGAACCGATTTCTTCCAAATTTAAAAGTGTTCATTCATATAAGAGGAAACCTCTTTCTGACGAATTTCATACTGATCGGATATAAAATACAGTTTTTACAGCGCTTACATGTGAAATCGGGGTAGCATATATATGGGGGCTATATCTAAATCTGAACCGATTTTCTCCGAATTTGTCAGTATTCCTTCATGTAATAAGAAACCTCTTTCTGCCGAATTTCGCACTGATCGGATAGAAAAAAATACAGTTTTTACAGCGCTTACTGGTCAAATCGCGGGTAACATATATATGGGTGTTATATCTAAATCTAAACCGAGTTTCTCCGAATTTGGCAGTATTCCTTCATGTAGAAAGAAACCTCTTTTTGCCGACTTTCGCACTGTTCGGATATAAAATAACATTTTTACAGCGCTCACATGTCAAATCGGGGGTAACGTATATATGGGGGCTATATCTAAATCTGAACCGATTTCTTCCAAATTTAAAAGTGTTCATTCATATAATAGGAAACCTCTTGCTGACGAATTTCATACTGATCGGATATAAAATACAGTTTTTACAGCGCTTACATGTGAAATCGAGGGTAACATATATATGGGGGCTATATCTAAATCTGAACCGATTTTCTCCGAATTTAGCAGTATTCCTTCATGTAATAAGAAACCTCTCTTTGCCGAATTTCGCACTGATCGGATATAAAATAAAATTTTTACAGCGCTTACATGTCAAATCGGGGGTAACGTATATATGGGGGCTATATCTAAATCTGAACCGATTTCTTCCAAATTTAACAGTGTTCATTCATATAATAAGAAACCTCTTTCTGCCGAATTTCATACTGATCGGATATAAAATAAAGTTTTTACAGCGCTTACATGTCAAATCGGGGCTAACATATATATGGGGGCTATATCTAAATCTGAACCGATTTTAATTAAATTCAATAGGGATCGTCCTTTGACCAAAAAAAGATATGTGTAAAGTTTCGTCGAGACAGACAGACAGACGGACAGACGGACATTGCTAAATCAACTCAGAAGGTGATTCTAAGTCGATCGGTATAATAAACGATGGGTCTATTTCTTCTCCTTTTGGCTGTTACAAACAAATGCACAAAGTTATAATACCCTGTACCACAGTGTGGTGTAGGGTATAAAAATCTAAAATGTAGAAATTGTGCCTTGTGGTAGAAGAACGAGTATTTTAACAAAATCATGTTCCTTATACCCTCACTTTTGTGAACGAGGGATATATCAGTTATTGCGGATTAAAGGTGTAACACATCGAAGGAGTGAACTACGAGATCCCAGCAATATTTAACGAAAATCATTTTTGGGCCATTTTACGTCATTTGAGTATTGTCCGCGGTCTGTGTGTCTGGCTTGTGCGAACGATAACTTTCGATAGGAGTAACCGATTGACTTCAAATTTGGAATGTGTTAATATTTTTTTCTATCGCAGGTTTAGCTTAAAAATGGATCATTTTGGTCCATTTCTTCCACCCCCGCAATGGGTCAAAATGGTCGGAATCTTCCGCAATATCACACATTATATCACTGAAAATGAGCGAAGTTGCCACGACCCTTTTGGTACCTCCCATACAAATGGACCATTTTGCACAAAAAGTTAACAGCTTTTAACTTTGATTCCAGTCAATGTAAATAATTAAAATGTGGAATGTAACACACGGAACACATTTTGGTTGCCTCAACCGAATTATTTGCCAATCGAATTTTGGTAGTTCTGTCTACTATCATGCGATTCCATCAGGACAACCAACATTTTGGTTGTGGTATACTTCTGCTTCCATGTTGACAACAATCATATTTGGTTGCGCCAACTACGAAAATGGAGGCTAAAATTATCTGTTGTATCGTCGGCTTAATGCTATTTTGTTCCATACGCCATTTTGTATGAACGAAGAAAAACGCAATTTATTGTTTGTGTAAAAACGGAACTGAAGAGTTACACACTTTTTATTCCATAGTGTTCCCAACAGTGTTTGTATGATTCTCATGCATTTCTAAGCTATTACATTCAAAAATAAGCAAGTTATAACCATTTGTGTACATGGCATTTTGTTCCATATCCACTTTTGTTTTAATATTTTTTTGTATTTGTATTACATGGACCAAAAAGAAGGTTGGTGTGGAAGGAGAGTAATTTACATATTGTGATCGAAAGAACGTAAAATAGTGAGTATAAAATATAGGGCGGTAAAAAAATATAGACATAGAACAAAAATATCAAAAGTATTTCCCGTAAATCAGAGTTTAATCGATTTACCCTACCAATATCTCGAAAACTAGACGAGATAGGAAAAAAATTATTGCAAATTCTGAAAGAGCATGCTTTAAACCTATAGTATCAACTCCTAACTCAAAAAACACAAAAATGGCGTATGGACCAAAATAGCATTAAGCCGACGGTATGTTGCCACAACCAACTGTTTTAAAAAATTTTTTGTTCTGACAATTTGTCAGTCATATACTACCGACAATTAAATAAAAACATTTTTCATTAATTTTTATTCTATTTATTGACTAAAAACCAAACAATTCATAACAAAATTAAATTCATAATCGCATATTACAAATTCATCACTATTATGAGATGTGGAAATATTTGACACAAATTTCAGTACACAAGAATTCAATGCATAACAAAACTTTTATGCAAATATCTGTTAACATTGCTTTCACTTTCATGATTGTTGCTTTTATTTTTTATTTATGTAAAACATTTTGCACAACATATTCTGCATTCTACACATTATTATCCACACGAGATTATTTTTGACTACATATACCGTTCTTGAACAAAATGTCGAAGATTTATTTATGTCGAGTAATTTTATTTTTTGTTGTCATTTATCAGCAAAAGAACAGCAACCAATCTTTCGGTTGTATTTCCCAAAATACATTTAATTATTCTAAATTTAGGAAATTATTGGGATAACCAAAAAATGATTATTTAATAATATTTTTTCTGTTGTAGTAACCAATTATTCGTTGCAATAATAATCTTTGATCTATTGATACAATTTCTGTTGTCAAAGAAAAGACATTGGTTGTCACAACCAAAAATCGATCATATGGTTAAATTTAAAAGTAGTTACCATAACTAACCGAGTGTCAATGAAAAAACCAATCATAAATTGATTGATACACGGAGGAAAATCGTCATTTTTGATATGTTTGAATTGAAAGAAAATATACGTGGAAATGATTTTTTTAAATATTTTATATTTGTTGACAAATAAATTTTATTTGATAATCAAGAAATTTTCTTTGGGACGCATATATTAATATATTAGAACATAATTTATTTGGAAACTGAATTTCACAAATAAAATATATGTTTACACACAAACAAAGTTATTGTTTAAGAAGTTTTCCAAATATATTTTATTTAAAAAGATTTTTAAAACTGTGCTGACTTATTCGAATTTTAGTTGGTTTTTCCTGAATTCGTGTTAAACTTTATAGCTAAAATTTTCTTAATTTACAAATATTCCAATTCATCACTTTTTGTCAATCCATCAATGCAATTTATATTTACGAAAGATTATTCTATTGAAGTTTTAATTAAATTTTACAAACATATAAAATTTATTAAAAACATGAACATCTGAAAAACAGAAAACTTGTCTTTAAGTTAAGGCATTGATACATTGCCAAAATAAATAATTACAAATTAATCTTTGTTTCGAAAATAGTTACTAGTTCCAAATAAAAAAATATTTGAATGGGATCATATTTTTGTTTAGAACAATATCCTCCTAAACATATAATATTTGTGTGTGTCAAATATTATATATTTGAATTGTACCCTAAACATATGTATATTTCAAGCCGAATATGTTTGAGACAATATACTACAGAAGCGATTTTTTTCAGCGTATACAACCATCGATTTAGTTGCAAATTTCATTTGATCGTATCCATGTTATTATTGTTGTTTCAACTATTTATATATAAATACAACCGACACACGGTGTAGGCAATATACATTTTGTTGCTAGTACTATTTTTTTATTGTTACAATCGAATTCCAACCAATTATTTTCCTGGCTGAATGCTTTTACAGTACCCATAGAACTGTAAAAAATGGGCGGTATTACCACGCCCCTTTTGGCTCACCCTTACAAATGGACCATTTTGCATACAAAGTTAACGGCTTATACATTCGATTCCTGCGCATTCAAACGCATTTTGTACAGGGTAATGCTTTTATAATACGTTTTTATGTTTTTTTCGTGCCAGCAAAAACATTTTTTTTAAAAACACTAAATTTTTCTAATTTACGGTTACTAAACCACTGTCTCTACGTAAAAGTGCTATTGCCAACATACGGATATGTAGACCTTATAATGTTCATTAATTTATGGGGTAACAGACTATTTCAGACTTATACTTAATTTTAAAAAAAAAATATAAAAATCTACAAAATGAATTTTTATGTCGCGGACACAAACACATTTTTTGTTGCATAGTGTTATTAAACATGTTACCATCATCGATTTCTTTCAATTGATGAAAGTTTAACATAATGTCCCACACGCCTCTCATGACTTCTAATGCGGCCAAGCAATTTATAAAAAAATGTGAATGCCTAAAAAAATTAAATTTCCATATCATTGAAACGATGATGTAATGGGTGGGCATTATAAAATGTAGACCCTCTGAATAAAGGGGTCAAGGAGGTTTTAAATAAAAAAATTGCATTTTACAAACACATAAATTTCTTTACATTTTTTAAGAAAATAAATTTCCACCTAAAATTGGAATAATATATAAATGTCGTACTTTCTAAAATTCAGTATTATTCACGGGTCCTCTCTCACCCGTGCCCTTTGTATGTAAACTAGCACCAGCACCCCTGGGTACAAATTCAATAAATCTCATTTTACTTTTAGTAGTACATAAATTGTCTTGACTAAAGCTCTCCTATAGCGACATTGTAGTGGCACTACAGGTGGTGGTAGTCGCCAGTGACAGGACACCGGAAGTTAATAAAACTAAAAATACATTCTCACTCACGAATAAAATGTTGCACTGGAAATGGAAACAAACAAACGGATCGACAAACGGAAATTGCATAAATCGCCGTATGTATTGTTGCCACCTTAAGCGGGCCTGACACGACTAACAGTGGCACAACACTTCCTTTCCTCCCTCGACAGTGTCGCTGGGGATAACTTGAGAATTGATGACTTGAAGACACCATGGAGCGATGGTCTGATGGTGCTAGCCGCTATTAGCCATTGTAGCCTCGGCCTCTGTAACAGTATGCCACAGACATAAAGATGGCTCATGGCAAACAGGCAGGCAGGCCTTACCTATTGACCAAGAGGCACGTGCCCTCATTATTATGGGTCACCATAGACAATCGCCTTTAGCTTTTGTGTCTTTGTTGATGTTTTGGTGGGTGTAAATAGGGCGAAAGGAAGTCTGAGGAAAAGGTAGAGAGATAGCAGCAAAAGGAAGTGTTGGATGTAATGTATTTTCGGTAGGGTAATAAAATCCTTTTTATTGCTTCATATATTCTAATTAAGATAATTTCATTTATAAGAAACATGCTCTGCGACTATATGAAGCGACTTTTTCCAAGATGTCACGTTGGCAGGGGCGTAGTTTAAAAAATGTGTGAAATATATTAAAATAATATTATAGATTAACGTAAATCTGAATTTCTAAAGGTGTGAATATTATTCCGTGAGACAAACAACCATTTCAACAAAAGTGACACAAACCATTTCAACAAAAATTGTTATCAGTATTGTTGCTACGAATCTCCAAATTACACAATTTTTTTATGAAAATTTCGAAACTAACATTTTCTCCAATCAAAATACATACATGGAAACCCTTAAAATTTGTACACATAGTTAGGTGGTACAAAGTAAACTACAAATGGCATTTAGAGCGAGGTTCTTATTATACAGGGTACGCCATCTAACGTTTTTTTTCAACTAGTGCTTATTTCGTGAATGGTAACACTTAGCTCATGTCTGATTTGACAGATAATTAGTTGTATCCTTCCGCTGAACGAATATGGTTGTGTATACGCTTGAACAACGCTGGGAGCGATCGACTTAAAGAAGATGCCGATTTTGCCAAATCTTTTTAGATGAAGCTCATTTTGATCTTGGCGGGTATGTAAACAAGCAAAATTGTCGGCTTTGGGGCACAGAAAACCCGCACGCATACATTGAAAAGCCGATACACCCAAAAAGAGTCACTGTTTGGTGCGGATTTTGGTCCAGAGGCATAATTGGGTAATTTTTCTTCGAAAATGTGCAAGGAGTGGCCGTTACAGTCAATGGCGATCGTTATTGGGCCATGTTGAACGAATTTTTGTTCACAAAAATTTAAGAGGAGGATATTGGCAACATTTGGTTTCAACAGGACGGTGCTACGTGCCACACAGCCGAAGCTACACTCGAAGTTTTGCGTGATGTTTTAAAAAAAAAAGTTATTTAGCGGACCCTTTAGTTGATGTTGGGGGGAAACTAAAAATTAAATTTTTTGACAATTTTCGAATTTATTTGGGAAATTTTGATATGAACTTTTGCAAATATAATGACAATCACAGATTTGTAATATAAAGTGGCAAGCTGTTACAAAGTAAACTACAAAACAAGTAAGAAAGTTCAGTCTGATAAACCGACTTATGAATCCCCTCACCTTCAGTCTCAAAAAATATTCTTAATTTTTTTATTTTTTGTTTTAACTAAATTATTATCATTTTAAATTGCATTTAATAACTTCAAAGTATGCACTGGTATTAAAGTTATAAGCTGTAATCTTTTAGTGCAACATGGTCCATTTGTGTGGGAAGTGCCAAAATGGGGGTGCCAATAACACCCACCTTTGTCTGGACTCTAGGTACTATAAAAGTACAACTATAAATTTAAAGTTATAAGTTGTTGGCTTTTGGTACAAAATGGCCCACTTGTGTGGGAGGTACCAAAAGGGGCGTGTCAATAACGTCCACTCTCGACTCTAGGTCCTATAAAAGCATTACACTGTACACAATTTGAAGTACTTGTATAGATTCATATTAAAGCTACAAGCTGTTAACTTTTGGTGCAAAATGGTCCATTTGTGTGAGAGGTACAAAAAAGGGTGTGGCAATAATGGCAATTATTCTTGAGGTGTTAGCGACTAATAAACTAATACTATGTGGGGAATTTCAGAAGATTCGAGTGAGTAGTATAACAGTTATTAAAGATTCAATATTTCACTAAATATTAACCCTTTGTGGGGGAGGTACTAGAAGGAGTGGACCAATATGGCCCATCTTTGAACTTAGCCGGAGATAGACAAAAATATTACCACATAACAAATTTGAAGTCAACGGGTTAATCCTTTCGAGAGTTGTCCTGCGCACCAGCAAGCAGACAGATACACAGGCAGACAGACAGACGGACGGACGGACTTTGCTCAAATCGAATTGGGGTCTTAGGTCACTCCTTCGATGTGTTACACCTTTGGCACGTAGCAAATGATATACACCCTCCTCTCTAAGGTGAGGGGAAAAAATGTAAAGCCCGGCTTTTAGTATAGGATATTTAGGGAAAAAAACTTCAGATTTTTGAATTTAGTTTGAGAATTGTGGGTTTTACCATTCCTGATGGTATTATACACCACTCTCGGGTACAGGGTATTATAAGTTCGCGTTGGTCCAGATGTTTGTAATGCGCCAAAATGTTAGAGCTAGACCTTAACTTGTACCGATCGACTCAGAATCACTAACAAAATTTTAAGTTTTAAGTCCATTTTAAGTTTGTTTCTTCGCTATATACCTCACAATCGCGCCTTCGAAATCTAGTTCTACCCGTTTTTACCTCGTGAACAAAGGTCTGTTGATGGAAGGGCAATACTCACACTAAAAAATACTAAGATTCTTGGTGTTGAATTCGAAAACTTGCTTACCTTCTCAAAAAAAGACAGAAAGACAGAAAGTGGGGCGGGCCGACTATATATGTAATACCCTACATCTCGTTAACAATACGAAAAGGGGCATTGCGATATTAATTCGAAATAATTTGTTTTGATTCAGTTAACAAAGTACTTAGCTCCACCTGCTCATCAAGACTTATTCCAAGGAGAAGTTGAAGATAATGATCATAATAAACTAGATCTTAAAGGATAACCTTAAATGCACAAATTTCTTACATAGATCAAGATTCGGAAGGAACCAACAGATAGAACTATACATAATCTAAACAGATTTTCACAAACTTAGATCAAAAGCCTAATTTCTGCCAAATTATATAAAGATTGGACGTAAAATGCAGTTTCAATAGCACATAAATACTAAATAGGCAGGAACATATACAGTGAGTGTCAGCTTAATTGATGCAAGCGAAAATAAAAAAGCAAACTCCAATAACTTTTAAGCCAATTGATATATTAATATAATTTAAAAAACATTTTTTAATTTGCAAAGATTTCTTTAAAATAGGTTATTCATTTATTTTATATTTAGTATCGTTATACGAAAATATTACAGAAACGCAAAAAAACAGTATTTTCAGATTGAGCAGCTTATTTGATGCAACATGAATGTTAGTACAAATTAACAAAATAATTTATTTTTTATTACACTTTAATATTTTGTATGGTAACCCTTTTGATCCATAACGTCCTTCAATCGTTTTGGCATTGATACAACCAGTTTTGTTGTTGTTTCTGCCGTTATTTTGCCCCACTCATCTATCAATGCATTTTTAAACCTTCGTTGCTAGAAATGTTATGTTTTCTTATGTTCGTTTCCAACAATGCCCATAAATTCTCTATTCTGTTTAAGTCTGGTGACTGTACAGGTGGTTCCATTAAATTGAGACAGTTCCATATTAGCCACGACTGCACCATATCAGACTTGTGTTTGGGGTCGCTGTCCTGATAAAATCGGAAATTACGTCGCAGGCCCAGTTTTTCTGCACTTTGAAACAAATTTTATTTGAGAACACTTAGAAACATTGTTTTATCCATGTTTTCTTCTTTGAAAACTAAATTTCCAGCGCCTGATGCTGCCATACAAGCCCATACCATAACACTCCCTCCGCTATGTTTTACAGTTGCACTCAAATTCTTTAATTGCAGCTGCGTAATGGGTTTCCGCCACATGTAAGACCTTCCATCTGAACCAAATATATTAAACTTCGACTTATCGGAGAAAATTACACTTTTCCAGAAATCGATGTTCTTGGAAATATGGTTTTTTGCGAAGGCTAATCTGCTGATTTTATTTTTTTGGTTTATGAACGGCTTCTTGAGTGGCACTCGACCATGAAAGTAATGTGATCGCAATAGACGTCGTATTGTGGAAGCACTACAGTTTTTGCCAAGGGAATTTTGAACTTCGTCTGCCAATTTTTGCGCTGATAATTTGGGGTTTTCGTTTATTTTTCGTATAATCCATCGTTCATCACTCGGAGTCAAAATTTTATTAGGTGCATTTCTGCCCTTGTCATTGATTCTATTCTCTTGTAAAAACCTTTCTATAATGTGCTGGACTGTAGATGACGATAAATTTACTATTTGAGCTATTTTGCGTTGAGTTTCCCCATTTTGGAAGTGGTGAATGACCAATTCTCGCTGTTCAATTGTTGTGCGTAGGCCCATCTTTAAAAAAATGTGTGTCATTACCCTTGCATGTACGCGAACACACTAAAACTGAGCAAAATGTATCACAACGTTTCATTACAATAGAAACGAAAAACATGTCCGATCGATTTCGAGTCATAACAACATTAATACTGTTAGAACTTCTCTGCATCAAATAAGCTGCTCAGTTGTAAAAGTATCACTTTTTTGTTTTTGCTATTGTTTTCGCAAAAGCACGCAACATATGAATGTAATGAAACCTCTATATTAGAGTAAAACATATATTCTACAAAATCTCATTTTTATTTTTTGTAAAATCTTATTTGTTTTTTAAGGTAGTGGATTTTAATATTAATTATGGCTTGCATCAAATAAGCTGACACTCACTGTACATATAACGGATTTTTCAATAGGGATGATATGATTTTGAAATGACGTTTCGACCATTTGTAATATGTCGTGATCTGTCATTTGTTTTTCATTGTATTCAGTAGTGTTTACAATTTCATCATGAAGAGATATAATTACAAATTATTCAGTTTTATTATCAAAATAATCGTTCTCCAATTGCAACTTTTCGTGCGCTAACTCCATTTTTTTAAAAATCAAAAAAAAAGCTTTCCAGTCGGCCTACGACCTACGCAATAATTTTAACTCTCGTTAAGACCGATTGTGGCTACGTGCCACACAGCAAATGAAACAATTGAATTGTTGCGAGAAAAGTTTAGAGATTCGATTATTTCAAGAAATAGTGATATTGAATGGCATCCAAGAAGTTGTGATTTAACACCATTAGACTATTTCTTGTGGGGTTATTTGAAGTCATTGGTCTTTCGAAATAAACCAGACTCTCTTCAAGCTTTACAAGACAATATTGAACGTGCCATTCATGACATACGATATATGTCATTGAGTTCATCGAATTCGTTCCTGCAGAAGAAGTCGTGGAGGCCATTTGAATTACGTTTTATTTATAACTTAATTCTATCGATTGTACTTCAAATTAAATAAAAAACTTTTGAATTTCCTTAACAATTAGTGTGTTTTTTTCAAAGAAATCATATCACTCTTATTGGAAAACCCTGCATATGGCAATATCTAAATTGCAGTATTGTTTCCTAAGTTAAGAAACTTTTTTCTTCCAAATTTTGTAATGGTCGGAAATAAAGTACAACTTAACATATATATATGGGAACATATATATATATATGGGGCTTATACATATCTAAATCAGAACCGATTTACCCCAAATTAATGTAATAAGAACCCTCTTTCTGTCGAATTTCGTACTTTCTACTTATCATTTCTTACATTTTAAATCGGATGTAACATACATATATATGGGGGCCATATCTATATCTGAAGCGATTTTCCTCAAATTTAGTATTGCCTCTAGGTGTATCGAGAGACTTCAGATGCTACTGCCTGGACATCCAAGATATCTTACCTACAGACATCAAAAGTTGTAGCCCAAACCGAGTCATCAATCTACATCCCCCAGCAATTTCGGGTAGTGAGAGTTCCTGTCCAGAGAGACACGAACCGCTCTATCTCAGTTTAGATCTCGCAGGAGCACAATACTTAACGCGTACCAGTCCAGCATTATCACGGGCAACCAGAATATACGCAGCAGCTGTCAGCAAGGACCCCACGCACTTATTTAACTGCACAACCAGGTCCACAGACTAACGTAACGACACAGTATAGTTCCTGCCTTCGTCGTCTTTGAAAAGTAAACAGCGCATTTTTCGGGATGCATTGGCAGTTATTGAAATGCTCCTGGCTGCTCTTCACACCAAATACGGCAATTTTGTTTCTTCATGTATCCATTCAAGCAGAAATGAGCTTCGTCGGTGAACACAATTTTTCGATAAAAAAAAGTTGATCTTCATCCAACCTTGCCAGCGCCCATTCTCCAAAAGTAAGTCGTTGTGGTAGGTCGCGTGGCTTTAATTCCGAACTGCGCCAAATCGATAATTCACGGTCATCAACAACACTGGCGAATACAGCTGCGACATTTTCCTCTGTCCGCACTCTACGTATGCGTGTTGTTAGTTTAATGTTCAATATTGTAAATTTGGTGTTTTCTTTTGTGCCAAAAAATGCAACATTTTTTTGCCTATCGCCCCAAAAATGTCTTTGTTTTCGTTTTTTAAACAAATGTTGCACTTTTATAGGGTTTCGTTTTCTTTTGTAACAATATAATGAAGTTAGGACGGATGCTTTATTTAGGCGACGCCGTGGCGTATTCTTTGTTTTTAGTTTTTTTAGTGAGTTAAATGGATAGTTTTTGGCATTTTGTTTTCGATTCTGATCATAAAAAATGCAGCAATACAAAATAGTGTAGGCGACATTATTAAAAGGCTGCTCTCTGACAGGGTAACATCTTTTTTTAGAAAAGAAAACACCATTAGAAATTAAATGGAAGAAATTAACCGAGCATGAATTTTGGATTTGGATTGGAATCATAGTTATAAGCCGTTAACTTTTTGTGCAAAATAGTCCATTTGTATGGGAGGTACAAAAAAGGGCTTGGCAACTTCGCCCATTTTTCTCTAGATGATAGCGACCAAGCAACTTATGCTATGTGTGGAATTGTGAAGGATTCTGAGTTGTAGTATATAAGTTATGAGATAATCTATTTTGACCATTCGTGGGGAGGTACTCTAAATAGTGGACCAACATTGTCCAACTTTGACCTTAGCTTGAGGTAAAAAATAATATTGCAACATACCAAATTTGAAGTAAATCTGTTAATCCTGTCGAAAGTTATCGTGTGCACCAACCAGACACACAGACGGACAGGCTGACGCTCATTGCTCAAATGACTTCAAATGGCCCAAATCAGATTTCCGCCAAATATTTTTGGGGCCTTCTATGTACCTCCATCGATGTGTTACGCTTTTGGCCCGCAGCATCTGATATATACCCTTGTTCACAATAGTGGGGGTATAAAAACCGCACAAAGTTGAAATTCTCTAATTTCTACCAATAGTGCTATTATTTCTACATTTATCCTTAGATTTTCTTCACATAAGCATGTTTTCTTCGTTAGGATGCTAGCATTCAAAAAACGTGGCTGTTGAAAAAAATAATCTCTAATTTTTATACCCTCACTTTAGTGTGACGAGGGTATATATCATTTGCTACGAAAAAAAGTGTAACACACAGTTAAAAGCTTATAACATTAATACCAGTGTTAAGAAATACTTGAAATTTTGTACAGTGTAATGCTTTTATAGTGCCTACAGTCCAGTGAAAAATGGGCGTTATTGCCGCGCCCCTTTTGGTACCTCCCACACAAATGCACCATTTTGCACTGAAAGTTAAAAACTTATAACATTAATACCAGTGTATAAAAATACTTGAAATTTTGTACAGCGTAATGTTTTTATATTGCCTACAGTCCGTTGAAAAATGGGCGTTATTATCACGCCCCTTTTGGTACCTCTCCCACAAAGGTACCATTTTTCACCAAAAATTAACAGTTTATAACATTAATATCAGTGTTTACAATTACTTGCAGTTTTGTACAGTGTAATGCTTTTATAATGCCTATAGTCCAGGGAAAAATGAGCGTTATCACCACGCCCCTTTTTGTACCTCCCACACAAAATGGCCAAATTATACCACAATTTAATATCTCAACGTTAATATACCAGTCCATATAAACTGTTATAATTCGGCACAGTGCAATGTATTTAAAGTATCTACTATTCAGCGAAATATAGGTGTATTTCTTAAACCCCTTCTGGTACCTCCCACAAAAATTGACAGAATAATTTGTGTAATATTCAATATTACATTACGCACAAAGTGAGGGTATACCTTAGTCGGTTTACCCGACTGAAACTTTCTTACTTGTTCTAACGACATTTACTAAACTTATATTTCCACGCGAAAGTGTCGTGGTTAACATTTGTAGTCCTCATAATTTACTTTAAATTATCGTGTATAACGGCTTTATCGAGAATATATATATGCTGAAGTATACTTCATAAAATATGGTCCAAATATTAAAGGCACCTTCCAAGAAAATTGGGATTTTAAACCATAAATTTTTTAAAATATTTTTTTATACCCTACACCACACTGTGGTACAGGGTATTATGACTTTGTGCATTTGTTTGTAACACCCAAAAGGAGAAGAGATAGATCCATTGTTTATTATACCGATCGACTTGTAATCACTTTCTGAGTCGATTTAGCTATGTCTGTCTGTCTGTCCGTCGGTCTGTCTGTCTGTAGATGTATTCTTGTAATCAAAGTACAGGTCGCAATTATGTCCCGATCTTTATGAAACTTTACACATATTTTTTTTTTTGGCCCAAGGACGATCCCTATTTAATTTGGTTAAAAGCGGTTCAGATTTGGATATAGCCCCCATATATATATGTTAGCCCCGATTTGACATGTAAGCGATGTAAAAACCTTATTTTATATCCGATCAGTATGAAATTCAGCAGAAAGAGGTCTCTTATTATATGCATGAACACAGTTAAATTTGAAAGAAATCGGTTCAGATTAAGATATAGCCCCCATATATCCGTTACCCCCGAATTCACATGTAAGCGCCGTAAAAAAAATTATTTTATAACCGATCAGTGTGAAATTCGGCAGAAAGAGGTTTCTTATTACATGAAGGAATACTGCCAAATTCGGAGAAAATTGGTTCAGATTTGGATATAGCCCCCATATATATGTAACCCCCGATTTGAGATGTAAGCGCTGTAGAAACTGTATTTTATATCCGATCAGTGCGAAATTCGGCAAAAAGAGTTTTCTTATTACATGAAGGAATACTGCCAATTTCGGAGAAAATCGGTTCAGATTTAGATATAGCCCCCATATATATGTTACCCCCGATTTGACATGTAAGTGCTGTAAAAACTGTATTTTATATCGGATCGGTATGAAGCTTGGCTAAAAGAGGTTTCCTATTATATGAATAAACACTTTTAAATTTGGAAGAAATCTGTTCAGATTTTGATATATCCCCCATACATATGTTACCCCCGATTTGACATGTAAGCGCTGTAAAAATTTTATTTTACATCCGATCAGTGCGAAATTCGGTAGAAAGAGGTTTCTTAGTACTCGAAGGAATACCGCCAAATTCGGAGAAAATCGGTTCAGATTTAGATATAGCCCCCATATATATGTTACCACCGATTTGACATGTAAGCGCTGTAGAGACTGTATTTTATATCCGATCAGTACGAAATTCTACAGAAAGAGGTCTTTTTACATGAATGAGTATTCAGGGAAAATCGGTTCAGATTTATATATAACCTCCATATATATGTTCCTCAACGCGCTATAGAAGTTGTACTTTACTTCCGATCATTAATATTTTCCGGAAAGATGTTTCTCAATTTAGGAACGAATATTGCTTAATTTAGCGATTATCGGCTCAGAATTAGATAATATGTTCCTGCCTACTTACCAATTATTCCAAATTATTATCGCAGTGACCTTTATAGCATTGTTAGGGAGGTGTAGGGTATTATATAGTCGGCCCAGCCCGACTTTCTGCCTTTCCTTACTGGTCATGTTTGGGAATGGAAGGAGTAGATGTAGGTCACCGAAGTTTTGCATAAGTAGTTTTTAGAAGCAAAATAAGACAATTTTGGACCAAATCCTTAAAAGGACACATATCATAAAATGCAAAAATAAAATATTTTCTATAAATGTTTACCGAATTCAACCAACGTTTGCTCAAATTACTTCTAAGGTGCTTTAAATTAATGCATATAATCGCTGTAATTACAGTAAGGATTAAATTATCCTTAAAATATCCTTGTTGTTGCTAGTTGCTAGTAAAATATGCAAATGAATTCAAATGTAATATGCGGCATATTTTATTGTCAGAAATATAATTTCTATTTCCATTCAATTCGAAATGATAAATTTTCCAAAATTTCGATTTTTAAAATATTTTTCAGATATAACCAAAGTTTCTCAAAAAAATAACAAACTAAAATATTTATTATATCCAAATTCGCAAATATTCGAAGCTAGAATTTATTTACTTTAAAATTACTTCATTATAGCTAAAAACAAAAAAATAAGTTTGGTGAACTGTCGTTATAAATTGTATTTTCTGTCCGCTCAAAAAGGGCCCACTTAAAAAACACGTGTGTTTTTCTGTAAACTCAAGTTATCCTAACGGTACTTTCTATATGAGTTGTATTTGGACCAAACAATAATTTTGTCGTAGTGCAGAATCATTGTTGTACAACAACTAGTTATATGTCTTGCAATTATTTATGAATAAATACACTGTGCTAGTCCAAAAATGTAACTGAAAGGAGACCCTATGGATAAACATATTTCAACTATGCAGAATTCAGTGGCATTAGCCGTTTTTCTGTGTTAGCTCCGGTTTTCGAGGTATTCGACCACAAAATTTCTTGGGAAATCAGAGAGGTTACATATCTCTTTGGTAATTTTGAAGTGGAAGACTTTGGAATATACGCTTCAGTCCAAATATCGAAATAAAGAGAACATTGGAGAATTCAAGCAGTCGTCCACGCTTCTCGCCTCTTACCCCTGAAAAAGTGCAATAAAATCTTATCATATGTTAAAAATCATACATATCGTCGACATTTTTAGTAGACATCGTTGAAAAAAAAATATTCCTCGCGAATAAATACTATAAGTCCTTTCTCAACTTTTTCATGAGAATTAAGCAGATTTCGAGTTATTACATAATTTGTGTATTTTTCTACTCATAGCAGGAAATATTTGTAATAAAATTTTTGGATTTAAATTTTTGTAAATTATTTTTTGCTTAGTGTCAATGGAAATTTCAAAGGTAACCAAAAACCTGCTAATTGAAGCCTGTTAATTTTTCATATATATGTTAAAAGGAGACTCATAGTAATTTTTCACGAGGAATATTTTTCTGAAAGACACAAACTAAAAATGTCCGTGATTTGTATGACGTTTGACATATGGTAAGATTTGATTGCGCTTTTTTAGGGGTAAAGGGTGAGAAGCGTGGTCGACTATTTTGAGAGAAATAATTCTCGAAAGGTTCCCTTTATTTCGTTCTTTGGAACCAAGCGTATATTCCGAAGCCTTCCACTTCAAAATCAGCTCCGAGATAACTAGCCTCAATGATTTCCTTGCAAACTTGTGGTCCAATTTCGCGAAAACCAGAGCTAACCTAGAAAAACGGCTTGCACCACTGGATTCAGCAATGCCGAAATAGGTATAACCATAGTAGGCCGGGTCGATTTGTGGGGAGGCAAAAAAAGTCGCCATTGCTCAGTGAAAATTGTATTCTTGGGATCAAAATAAGAAACATTGCCGAAGGAACCATACCTCTAAAATGAATTCTGATGTCCCGGAAAAAATCCCACTTTAACCCATTTAGAGTGCTCCAATCGAGTCCAAATGTTTCACTTTCTGAGTCGATTTAGCTATGTCCGTCTGTCCGTCTGTCCGTCTGTCTGTCTGTCCGTCTGTCTGTCTGTCCGTCTGTGCATGTATTTTTGTAATCAAAGTACAGGTCGCAATTATGGTCCGATCTCGACGAAACTTTACACATATATTTTTTTTGGCCCAAGGACGATCCCTATTGAATTTGGTTAAAATCGGTTCAGATTTAGATATATCCCCCATATATATGTTACCCCCGATTTGATATGTAAGCGCTGTAAAAACTTTATTTTATATCCGATCAGTATGAAATTCGGCAGGAAAAGGTTTCTTA
The DNA here is from genome assembly GCA_963930755.1 of Eudasyphora cyanicolor. Classification (NCBI taxonomy): domain Eukaryota; kingdom Metazoa; phylum Arthropoda; class Insecta; order Diptera; family Muscidae; genus Eudasyphora; species Eudasyphora cyanicolor. The sequence continues at coordinate 165,929,024 of OZ005736.1, read as the reverse complement.
TTACATGAATGAACTCTGTTAAATTTGGAAGAAATCGGTTCAGATTTAGATATAGCCCCCATATATACATTACCCCCGATTTGACATATAAGCGCTGTAAAAATGTTATTTTATATCCGATCAGTGCGAAATTCGGCAAAGAGAGGTTTCTTATTACATGAAGGAATACTGCTAAATTCGGAGAAAATCGGTTCAGATTCAGATATAGCCCCCATATATACGTTACCCCCGATTTGACTTGTAAGCGATGTAAAAATGTTCTTTTATATCCGATCAGTATGAAATTCGGCAGAAAGAGATTTCTTATTATATGAATGAACACTGTTAAATTTGGAAGAAATCGGTTCAGATTTAGATATAGCCCCCATATATACGTTACCATCGATTTGACATGTAGGCGCTGTAGAGACTGTATTTTATATGCGATCAGTACGAAATTCGACAGAAGGAGGTCTTTTTACATGAATGAGTATTCAGGGAAGATCGGTTCAGATTTATGTTGATTGTTCCTCCTGATTTGGTATCAAACCGCTATAGAAGTTGTATTTGACTTCCGATCATTAAAATTTTCCAGAAAGATGTTTCTCAATTTAGGAACGAATATTGCTTAATTTAGCGATTATCGTTTCAGAATTAGATAATATGTTTCTACCCATTTACCAATTATTCCAAATTATTATGGCAATGACCCTTATCGCATTGTTAGGGAGGTGTAGGGTATTATATAGTCGGCCCCGCCCGACTTTCTGCCTTTCCTTACTGGTTTTAACATGGGGATGTCATTGGAGGAAAGTACTTCCCAAAAGCTTACAATAAAGTAGCAAAATAAGTACTTATTTGTTGCATAGGCATACCACATAAACAAGTGCTTATGTTTCTACCCATTTACCAATTATTCCAAATTATTATGGCAATGACCCTTATCGCATTGTTAGGGAGGTGTAGGGTATTATATAGTCGGCCCCGCCCGACTTTCTGCCTTTCCTTACTGGTTTTAACATGGGGATGTCATTGGAGGAAAGTACTTCCCAAAAGCTTACAATAAAGTAGCAAAATAAGTACTTATTTGTTGCATAGGCATACCACATAAACAAGTGCTTATATGTTCAATATAAGTTATAAAATAAGTAGTAGATATGGTCATTTAAAGTATTTTTGGCATATTGTCGCGCATGTTTCTAGAAACAAACAATTTTCTCATGCCAGATTCGAATTTCTGGACCCAAACTCCGTGTGAAAAATTCTTCAATGATCTAACATCATACGATATACGTAAATATTTATGGTATTTTCTTTCGAATCTGCACGTATTATTTGAAAAATGTTGAAAAATAAATAAATCTTGTACTATAAGCCATATACAGCCAAAATTGCCAAAATGGTTTTGATAACAATAAATCACTTATTTCTGTTATTATTGGTAAGTCATTATGAATAAACCGAAAGTAATGCAGCGATTAATGAGATGCTATTATTTGATAATGCAGGGAATAATGACAGGTACTTACCAAGATTTTGCTGGGCGATTTCAAAATAAATTGGCATATCGATTCTCTGCTCAAAACAAAACATTTTATAGTTAGCGAAAAAGTTAAAAAAATTTTTTTTTTGCTAAATATTGTTTTGAAAAAGAACAAGGCTGAACACCATCTTGAAATTTCAGGGTCATTTTAGGCTACATGACTATATTTTTCTCAGAATTTTAAGTTGGTGTCATTGGTGTGAAAGATGCAAAATAAAGTTGTATATACAACTGATGCATTATAAAACTTTGAATTAACCACCATTAATATATGTACTTTCAAGTACAAGTCAAGACCTTACGTACGAGCCATCATTTGTAAAATTCCGTCCACGCGTTGGCATAATACATATCTTCCAATATACACCTTTTCATATATTTTTCCAAATTTTTCAGACTTCAGATGCTTATAACATCTGAAAAAAATTGTTTTTTTTTCTCGCCAACTACAAGATGATGATTTTCCATAGAAAAACGCACATACAAATTTTTAAGACAATCGGGAATGTCGACCTGATTTTTTTCGAAAAATCTTTCGGTTTGACATGGAAAGAACGATAAACGTACGCAGCTTTACTACAAATGGTGCGTACTTTTAGACGCCTTCCACTTGGTAAAAGTTTAATTTGTTGTGCTGTGTTCTAATTATCTAAGACGTATTTAGATGCCCTGAAATATTCATCCTGGTTTCATTGTCCATCACTTGACTACGCCACTGCGGTTTGCACCCTCTTCTTAACATCCTCTCTCAAGGGTATGCATATATTACGCACATACATATGCATACATGAAGAAAAAGTACCACGGTATGTGTGTTAAATATGCCATGTTCAATTTGCCCATTATTGGTTTAATGGCAGTTCGATTTGTTTCTTTAGAGACGACAGTAACTTTTCTCTTTATAGTTATGGCCTAATCAAAAAGCTTCTCTTTGGCCAATGGATGGCATGTAAAAAGTTGTAATGAACGGCACTAATGTCAAAAGGAAGAAGCATTACGACAACGTAACTTCAAAAGTCAACGTAAAATCAACACGTAGCCAATAAAATGTTATGCTAATTGTTCTTTAATTATATTTTACGACATGTAATTAATTAATTTTACATATTTATAGGAGGACGAATACTAGGAACACCATTGATTATGGCTATATTTGTGTCGATTATAATTATTGGATTTGAGGCCATGTACTGCTACTTGTATGATGGGAACGATTTATAGACTAAGAAAATAGCAAAAACAAATAGAAACATTTCTTGGATTGTTATAGCTATTCTCGAATATTCAGAAGAGTAATGTGTCTTCCAATTAGAGGATTATTTTTGATATGAAAAAAAAAACGAATATTTTTCAAGGGATATTGAAGGTCCTGCGACCGTAGTGGTGCCCATTTGACTGATATTGTTTTCCTTTATTAATGGCATACCCTCCTCTTACAATGAACTAAACAACAATGGGTTACCCTACACATGTTATTTTTTTAATATCATAACTAGATGTTTCCGCTGCGATTCGCTGCCCTCATAATAATATAGCTACCCACAAATATACCTTTACATAGAGAACTAAAAAGACGACCCATTTTTGTTCCTATTACGAATATTGAAGAAAAAACTACTTTCCCACATATGACATACGATTAAAGGTCAATGACCGCGATTAAATGATTAAAGGTTATTAACCCCAATTAAAGGTCATTGATACCGGGTTAAGGCTCATTGACGCCAGATTAAAGGATATTTATGCCGGATTAAAGGAAAATGGCGCGGATAAAAGGTCAATAACCTCGGATTAATGAACCCGGATTGACCCCCGATTAAATGTCAGTGACACCGGGTTAAATGTCCCTGACCGCGGATTAAAGGTCATTTACACCAGATTTAAGGTTAATGACCCCGGGTTCATTGACACCAACTAAAGGTCAATGACCCTGATTGAATGTCTTTGACCCCGGATTAAAGGTCAATGACCCCGTTAAACTTCAATGACCCCGATTGAACATCAATGACCTCGGATTAAACGTCAATGAACTCGGAATAAAGTACAATGTCTCCGTTTAAAATTCATTGAACCGAGATTAAAGGTAAATGGCCGCTTTTGAAGTTCATTGACCCCGGATTAAAGGTCATTGACCCCAGATTAAAAGTCATTTATACTGGACTAGCGGACCCGGCGAACATCGACTCGCCCCAATTTAACGCCTTCAGATAAACTCCAGAGTGATAAAAAAACACAGATAGTTAAAATTTTAATGCGATTTGTTTAAAAGGAATCGAAATCAGTAGAGAGCGATGTGATAAACAACAAACAACGAAGACGGAAGACAGGCAACGTACAGATGACCGTGCGAAAAACAGGGATATTCGAGATTAATTCCACAGACTTCCTACGATTGGTCTTGAGATTTATTGAGTGTCATCGCAAAAGCCAATCGTACAGGGAACTGAATCCGCTTGAATTGGAATGAAAGATCAGTTGGAATAATCGAAATTCGTGGGATAAGGACTTTCTCTTGAATTTTCCCTTGATGATCGTCGCCTGAATCACATTGTCCATCAGTTTCATAATGGACAACCGCGAGCTATGCACAATTTCGGATGATTCAGATTCCTCAACATGATTATGATCGATTCCACCTTCAGCTGTAAATTATGCGGCGGAGCTCCTGGCACATCAAGCGACGTCGATTTTACTTTGAATAATAAAATGCATGCTATCGACGTCCTTATTCTTCGCTGCTAATATTGCCCGTTCACTAATCTAATCGAGATTTGGAAACACTTTTGTGATGAGTTCTTCCTTCGACGATCTGAACTCGTAAAAATTTGCCGGGATCAATATCAATCCAGTGGAAACATCAACAGTAATTTGGCCATTGCCAAGCGCCAACAGTTGTTTCGAGAATTCAAGAGCCGATGAGTCGTTCTGCAACGCGACTCTCATGTTCGTGGTCAATTTCAACTTCTTGACATGCCGCCACAAAGACCACGATTTCAGGCATGCATTAATTTCATCGGCAGTAGATTTCGGGATGACGGGAAGCGTTTGACGAAAATCTCCGGGCAGCAATATCATAGACTCACCAAATTGTCTCAAATCACGTCGTAAATCCTTCATCGTTCGGTCAACTGCCTCCAGAGCTCGTTTATGCGCCATCGTGCATTCATCCCAAATTATGATTTTGCAATGCCCGCAATCCAATAAGATAACCTTACCTCTTATACTCAATCTTATTATCTGAAAAAATGTTCGAATTGATAAATATCGCGTTGAATTGTAATTGATCGTAATGCTTGTACCGTTTGCCGATGTGATACGCGAAATCAGTGTAACAATACGAAAAGCTCGAATGAATTGCAGCAAGAAAAATAGCACATACTCGTACATATGTTTAATAGAAAACTTTTTTGTTTAATAGAAAATTAATAAAAAAATTTGGATTGAAAAAGAGAGCAGTAGATAAGAACAGTAGGAATCTCGCAAGAAATAGCATTTTTCGATTTTCCCAATTTTCCGACTTTTCCGGAGGGTTTTCCCAAAATTTTCTTTTGTAACAACCTTCTCCTGGCAAATACGAACAACTGAAAAAAAAATTGAGCCAAATCGGTCCAGCCGTTCTCAATTGATGAATTACTATACATTTTTCACACCATTTTTATATATATAGATTAAAGGACAATGACCCTGATAATGGTCCTTTATACCAGATTAAAAGTAAATGACCCAGATTAAAGGTCATTGATACTGGATTACATTTCATTTATACCGGATTAAAGGTAAATGACCCCGATTAAAGGTAATTGACCCCCGTATTAAAGATGAATGACATAGATTAAAGGTATTTGACCCCGAAATAAAGGCCAATGATCCCGGATTAAATGTCAATGTACAAGATTACAGGTCATTTATACTCTATTGAATGTCATGGACCCCGAATTAAAGGTCATTTATAACGGATTAAAAGTCATTGACTCCAGATTAAAGGTCAATGACCCCGAACTAATGCCATTGACAAAGATTAAAGCACATTGACCTGGATTGAAGCACATCGATCCCGATTTAAATATCGCAAAATGGGTAAAAAAATGAGAAAATATGCGCGAATAGCAGCAGATAAAGTCCTACGGTTCGGACCGCACACTATTTTTATAGTTTTTGGAGAAGAAGTAAACTATAAAAATTATTATAATCTTTATACGATTAAACCATCTGGCATGTAAACCCATCTGTCTTCGTCCTCTCAGTTGTGGTCTTATTTATTATCCGATTTTTCTAAAAAAGTTCTTTTGGGACTAAGAAAATCGGTCCATGTGTTTTGGGATAATCGGTTCATAGATAGATGTAGCTCCCACACATATTTTCTCATTCATTTCATCATTTTTAAATTATCATCTTTATTTACATATTGTAATTATATACATATTTACATTTTCGAGATTCTATCTATTGATATTACAGCGAATAAAGTTTATGATCACAGATATTGATTTCTTTACTAGTACTAACATTTTTTAAAGGGAAAACAGGAAAACCTTTATATGAAAAGAACACATATTTTCTATATTTTAAAGGAACGGTAAAAAGTCATTGATTTGCCTCTATTAAGGTCAATGAGCCCAAATAAAGGGTAATGACCTTGCTACTTATCCTATATCACCCATATCCTGGTGGTTGTGAAATACAGTATTATTATAACGGGCGATCCAAGTAGAGATACTTTTTCAATAGCCTTTTTTTTTTTCTTGACAGATCACGTGTGAGTCGTTTCATGCTGTCATGTTATTTTTATTAAGTATTGTTTGGCATTTCATCATGGAAAGACTTACGCCTGAACAACTTTTACAAATCGTTCAACTTTATTACGAAAATTCACTTTCTGTGAGGAATGTGTTTCGTGCACTTCGCTCAACTTATGGTCAATATAATCGAGTCATCGAAAATTGGACTCAACGGATGGACCATCTGAGACGTAGCCGCGGCCAACATTTGATAGACATAATCTTCAAAAAATAAATGCCAAAGAATGTTTTTTCAAATGATAATAAAAATTCCCTATTCAATTTGAATTTTCTGCGTTTTTTTCTTTAAAAAAGTAGGGAACCTCGAAATGGATCACTCTATATTATGAAGTCGCATGGGCGGTATGAGATATTGTAGTTCATTGGATTTATTAAGAGAACACTTCGGTGAGCAGATAATTTCACGTTTTGGGCCGGTCGATTGGCCACCAAGATCGGGTGATATCACACCGTTAGACTTTTTCCTGTAGGGATATGTAAAGTCTAAAGTGTATGCGGACAAACCCACTTCGATTCAGGCCTTGGAGTAAAACATCACGCGTGTCATTCGCCAGTTACCAGTCGAAATGCTCGAACGAGTCATCGAAAATTGGACTCAACGGATGGACCATCTGAGACGAAGTCGCGGCCAACATTTGATAGACATAATCTTCAAAAAATAAATGCCAAAGAATGTTCTTTCAAATGATAATAAACATTCCCCATTCAATTTGAATTTTCTATGATTTTTTCTTTATAAAAGTAGGGAACCTCGAAATGGATTACGCTTTACATAGAAGATACCTGTATATCGAGGGCTTATTTAAAAAAAACCTATGGAAATAACACAATTTTCCAGGAGAGCGAAATAATATTTTTTTCTTGGAGAATTTTGGCTATTATTATTTTTTTTTTATATATACCATTTCAGGATAAAAAGGAATTCAAAAATGTTATAATTTTTTCAAATAAATAAATATATGTATATCTATTTAAATTAATTCTGGGAAATTTTCAAAGGGAATCTTTTTTATCCGGGAATAGTATTTATAGAAAATATTAGAAATAGCCAAAAATTCCCTGTAAGCAGTCCTGTTGCCCTTGTACAGGCCAACAGCACTAGGAAATGAAAACTGGCAATGCCAATTAACTATATAGTAATCAGTTATTATAGTTTCAGACGTATATCATCCGGTTCAAGGGTAATATGGACTGTCGGACGGTGATATATATTTATACCGATTCGTAGGAAAGGCTCGGGAAAAAACAAAAAAAAATCAAATATAAATAAAATATTAAAAACTAGTATATTTCAATTAATCAAAGCCAATTTTAACATTATTATATTTGTAATTTCAAAAAAAAAATCGAAATTACCAAAAACGGAATTTTTAGTTCTTCTCCCAAATCGATTATATTAAAAGCCGGGCTCAAAATTCAAAAGTGGTAAAGGTTTTCATATTCATTGGCGATTGCGAAGATAAATTCTTGTATTATAAATTAAGATTAAAACGAAAAGTGATATAAATCGGTTAACAGCGTTTTTGAGAAATAATTTGCCTTAATTTATCTATGCGAACATTTGCCCACATTTGTTTGAGGAGATGTTGTTGTACCACCTTTCGCCAATCATACAATTTTTACGGATGTCACTATCTGCAAAACATAAATATGTTTGACAATTAAAATATCACATTAAAACATTTAAGAAATATAAATATTAGAGATATAGAATTCAGATCATTGGGAGTATCTGCGCAGATGCAGTATCGGTGACCTAAAAACTAAATGAACTACAATATCTCATACCGCCCATGCGACTTCATAATATAGGGAGATCCATTTCGAGGTTCCCTACTTTTTTAAAGAAAAAAACGCAGAAAATTCAAATTGAATAGGGAATTTTTATTATCATTTGAAAAAACATTCTTTGGCATTTATTTTTTGACGATTATGTCTATCAAATGTTGGCCGCGGCTACGTCTCAGATGGTCCATCCGTTGAGTCCAATTTTCGATGACTCGATTATGTTGACCATAAGTTGAGCGAAGTGCACGAAACACATTCCTCACAGAAAGTGAATTTTCGTAATAAAGTTGAACGATTTGTAAACGTTGTTCAGGCGTAAGTCTTTCCATGATGAAATGCCAAACAATACTTAATAAAAATAACATGACAGCATGAAACGACTCGCACGTGATCTGTCAAAAAAAGGGTATTGAAAAAAGTATCTCTTCTTGGATCACCCTTTATTAGAAAATAGACAGAAAACGTTTATAATATTTACGAAAAACCCTCTCAAATAAATTTCATTCAATTTAAACGTATCAACAATTTTGATGTTTCTCCGTATTTCAAATTGCAATATAAAATCTGTGGTCACAAGGCATAACAGCACATGTGTGTTTTTGCAAGTTTTCAGGAGAGCATTTTAAAGGTTTGAATCGATATAGCAAAAATATTTATAAACTTATTTTGAATTTTACGCTTGCAATTTCTCAGGACTTGGAAGTGAAATTAATTAATACGAACACATGTATATAATTATTTTAATTATAAATGTTATAGGGTAAAAACTGTTTTATGCTGTTATTCCTTTTTTAAATAAATTAAGTTACAAAACACACAACTCGAGTTGTGTCGTTATTACAAAATTAATTTTATTATATATTGCAGAATATATCGACTTATGCTGATAAATCAAAGGATGATATCGAAATTTACAACATTCAGTAGTCAATATTAGATTTTGGAATAACAGCATAAGTTGAGTTATGCATTTGCGCTAGGCCTCAGTTCAACTTGGACTAATAACACAACTCAGATATGCTGTTACGACTTCATTCAATTTACATCTTCAATAGTCCAAAAATAAATGGGGAATAACAACGCAAGTATAGTTTTCAAAGGAAAAAATGTGAGATATGCTGTTATGTACGTTATGAAATGTAGTGATACAGCGAGATATGCTAATAAGTCTTGCCTTGTATCTGAAAAACTAAACAAGGTATCATCACCAAAATTTGTCACAATATGTAATCGAATATGGGGAACATCGTGGCATCAAAAACGCAATTTGAGCATAACTCGAGTTATGCTGTTATGCCTTGCGTCCACAGAAATCACTCTCATAACAAACAATTGTTCAAAGTCAATTTTTGCGCTTGTTTTTAATTTTTTTTGTGTAAAAGCACACACGCTGACAAAAAATCGCTTCTGTAGTATATTGTCCCAAACATATTTGGCTTGAAACATATATATGTTTAGGGTAGACTCTAAGCATGTAATATTTGGTACATACAAAAATTGTGTTTTTGGGAAGATGTTGTGCTAAACAAATATTTGTTTACATCCCAATGTGACTGCTATTTGTGAAACAAATATTTATTTGCATTTAAATATTCATAAAATACATAAATTGTGTCAAATTTTTTTAGTAATTCAAAGTTAAATTTTTAGAAATTTTTAATGTTCGTAAAAAAAATAATAATTGAAATCATATAATCTTGGGACAATATAAAGTACTTAGAGAATTGACAACTAATGATGGCTTGGAATACTCAGAAATTTTAAATGATCGATTTAAAACAGAAGGTAATGCTGCATATGGTATCATAACTGGGAGGTACAATTCGAAACCAAGGAAAAATTGAAAATGGAAATCCTTTTTAAATAAAATATATTTGAAAAAATTACTAAATAATAATTTTATTTGTACACATATTTTATTTGAGAAATTTAGTTTGCAAATATAATTTGTTGTAATATATTAATATATGCATTCCAAATATATTTTATTGATTTTCAAATAATATTTATTTGCTAAGAAATATAAAATATTTAAAAATTTGTGTTCCAAATATATTTTCTTTCTATTCAAACATATCAAAAAGGCGATTTTGCCCCGTGCAACCCTTCGATAAAATGTTGTAAACAAGCGTAGAAATTCTATACTGTTATGATCTTTTTGAAAAAAAACTGTAGAATTTATTTACGAGTATATCAAAATGTTTATACACGCTGAAAAAAATCGCTTCTGTAGTATATTGTTCCAAACATATTCTGCTGGAAACATACATATGTTTAGGGTACATGCCAAATATATAATATTTGACACTGACAAATATTATATGTTTGTGAGGATGTTGTTCTAAACAAAATTATGTTTTCATCCTAATATTTTTTTTTGGAAATAATATTTCCAAAACAATGTTTAACTTGTATTTAAGTATTTTGGCAATTTTAGAAATTTAAGGTTTAATTTTTTAGAAATTTTATATGTTTGAAGAATTTAAATCGTATAATTTTGGGTTACGACAAATAGCATTGATGGATTGACAATTGGACTATTTATAAATTTAAAATTAGTTCTGTAAAACAAAAGAAAATGCTGTTTACGACAATTTTTACCTATAAAGTATAACACAAAATCTAGGAAAAAATAAAATTAAAAATTGCCAAAGTAAACAAAGTTTTAATATGTTTTTTAAATATAATGTATTTGGATAAATTCTTAAACAAAATCATTGTTTGTTTGTAAACACATATTTTATTTGTTACAATAAGTTCGCAAATATATTTTGTTGTAATATATTAATATAAGCGTTCCAAACAAAATTTCTTGATTTTCAAATAAAATATATTTGTTCAAAAATATATAATATTTAAAAATTTTGGTTCCAAGTATATTTTCTTTGAATTCAAACATATCAAAAATGGCGATTTTCCTCCGTGTAATATTAAAAAAAATCGCTCTCAAATGTTCTTCCAATTTAAACATATCAAAAATTTTATGTTTTTCCATTTATTAGATACAAATTTCAAATTGCAATATAAAATCAATTTCATAAAAAACAAATGTACAAAATAAATTTTTGTTCTTAAAATAGATGTTGTGTTAAAACGTTTTTGAAAACGTTCTTTTGGCTCTCCCATTCCCAAAAATATTGGTTGCAGGCAACTGCTGTATAAATATGTGCGCTCGTATTATTGCTCATGTGTTAGATTAAGGCATTTTTGCTTTGACAATCCTTAAATGTGCAGGTGTCCTGGGCCACAGGCAATGGGAACATGCCAGTCCACCGCTCGCATGTCGTGTGTGCAACGAGTTCACTTTGGAACACAACCGATCCCCCCGTTGCCCCACTCAAATTTTTAGTTTCCGCTTCTCATCTCTCATTCTAGTCACTGTCGGCTGTCCGACAGATGAGTGTGCTCCACCACTGAGTCCCGTGTCCACCGGGTTATGACACAAACACTTTAAGTGCAATATGCCATCGGTTAATAGCATCCGTCAATAAATGCGCAATATCCGACAGATGCACAGAAGGTGATTGTCATTGTCATGGCAACGTTTTAGTTTCATTTTTTTTTTCGAATATTCGTTCCATTATTCCGTAGTTGCTTTTCTGTTTTAGACACATTTCCAATATTTGCTGGTTCGGTGGTACTCCCTCCGATATTTAGTTTGAAGCAGCCATAGTTTTTGCTAAAATGTCATGCAAGCAAATGGTCACCGGTCGGTCTTTCTGGCGATCTGTCGGTTGTTCATTTGGTCATACGTGTATGGGTATTCTTAAATTAACTAAAAGCATTTTAAGTAAAAACATGTCAGTGCAGTGCATCACATACAAACTCCCTTATCCATCTAAAGATATCGACTGGTAGAGTCATTATAGTAACTGACATAGACTTTTTTCGCACAGTGATTTCCAGAATAAAAAGCATTCATAGTTGGTTTTTTGGCTGATTTGTAACAATTATAATTCGAAGTGTTCTATTTATAAAATAACCACCAGAAATTAAATTGGAATATTTATTTCTGCCGTTTTGTAAATAGTCAACCGTTTGCGACAAAACTTGGTTTGCTTGTATCGGGTTTTCTAATAGGGACATAACAATTTCGTATCTTTATGTCAACGCACCCTCAAACATATTTATACCCTACACCACACTGTGGTACAGGGTAATATAACTTTGTGCATTTGTTTGTAACACCAAAAAGGAGAAGAATAGAATCACTTTCTGAGTTGATTTAGCTATGTCCATCTGTCTGTCTGTCCGTCTGTCTGTCCGTCTGTGCATGTATTCTTGTAATCAAAGTACAGGTCGTAATTATGGTCCGATCGCGACGAAACTTTACACATATCATTTGTTTGGCCCAAGGACGATCCCTATTGAATTTGGTTAAAATCGGTTTAGATTTAGATATAGCCCCCATATATATGTTACCCCCGATTTGACATGTAAGCGCTGTAAAAACTTTATTTTATATCCGCTTAGTATGAAATTCGGCAGAAAGAGGTTTCTTATTACATGAAGGAATACTGCTAAATTCGGAGACAATCGGTTCAGATTTAGATATAGCCCCCATATATATGTAACCCCCGATTTGACATGTAAGCGCTGTAGAAACTGTATTTTATATCCGATCAGTGCGAAATTCGGCAGAAAGAGGTCTCTTATTACGTGAAGGAATACTGCCAAATTTGGAGAAAATCAGTTCAGATTTAGATATAGCCCCCATATATATGTTACCCCCGATTTGATATGTAAGCGCTGTAAAAACTGCATTTTATATCCGATCAGTATGCAATTCGGCAGAAAAAGGTTTCATAGTATATGAATGAACACTTTTAAATTTGGAAGAAATCGGTTCAGATTTAGATATAGCCCCCATATATAAGTTACCCCGATTTGACATGTAAGCCCTGTAAAAATTTATATCCGATCAGTGTCTGTATTTTATATCTGATCAGAACGAAATTCGACAGAAAGAGGTCTGTTTACATGAATGAGTATTCAGGGAAATCGGTTCAGATTTAAATATAACCTCAATATATATGTTCCTCCTGATTTGGTATCAAAGCGCTTTATAAGTTGTACTTTACTTCCGATCATTTAAATTTTCAAGAAAGATGTTTCTCAATTTAGGAACGAATATTGCTAAATTTAGCGATTATCGGTTTAGAATTAGATAATATGTTCCTACCCATTTACCAACTATTCCAAATTATTATCGCAATGACCCTTATCGCATTGTTAGGGAGGTGTAGGGTATTATATAGTCGGCCCCGCCCGACTTTCTGTCTTTCCTTACTGGTTTATACCCTATACCACACTGTGGTACAAGGTATTATAACTTTGTGCATTTGTTTGTAACACCCAAAAGGAGAGAAAATAGACCCATCGTTTATTATACCGATCGACTTAGAATCACTTTCTGAGTTGATTTAGCTATGTCCGTTTGTCCGTCTGTCTGTCCGTCTGTCTGTCCGTCTGTCTGTCCGTCTGTCTGTCCGTCTGTGCATGTATTCTTGTAATCAAAGTACAAGTCGCAATTATGGTCCGATCTCGACGAAACTTTACACATATCATTTGTTTGACTCAAGGACGATGCCTATTTAATTTGGTTAAAATCGGTTTAGATTTAGATATAGCCCCCATATATATGTTACCCCCGATTTGACATGTAAGCGCTGTAAAAACTTTATTTTATATCCGCTTAGTATGAAATTCGGCAGAAAGAGGTTTCTTATTACATGAAGGAATACTGCTAAATTCGGAGACAATCGGTTCAGATTTAGATGTAGCCCCCATATATATGTAACCCCCGATTTGACATGTAAGCGCTGTAGAAACTGTATTTTATATCCGATCAGTGCGAAATTCGGCAGAAAGAGGTCTCTTATTACGTGAAGGAATACTGCCAAATTTGGAGAAAATCAGTTCAGATTTAGATATAGCCCCCATATATATGTTACCCCCGATTTGATATGTAAGCGCTGTAAAAACTGCATTTTATATCCGATCAGTATGCAATTCGGCAGAAAAAGGTTTCATAGTATATGAATGAACACTTTTAAATTTGGAAGAAATCGGTTCAGATTTAGATATAGCCCCCATATATAAGTTACCCCGATTTGACATGTAAGCCCTGTAAAAATTTATATCCGATCAGTGTCTGTATTTTATATCTGATCAGAACGAAATTCGACAGAAAGAGGTCTGTTTACATGAATGAGTATTCAGGGAAATCGGTTCAGATTTAAATATAACCTCCATATATATGTTCCTCCTGATTTGGTATCAAAGCGCTTTATAAGTTGTACTTTACTTCCGATCATTTAAATTTTCAAGAAAGATGTTTCTCAATTTAGGAACGAATATTGCTAAATTTAGCGATTATCGGTTTAGAATTAGATAATATGTTCCTACCCATTTACCAACTATTCCAAATTATTATCGCAATGACCCTTATCGCATTGTTAGGGAGGTGTAGGGTATTATATAGTCGGCCCCGCCCGACTTTCTGTCTTTCCTTACTGGTTTATACCCTATACCACACTGTGGTACAAGGTATTATAACTTTGTGCATTTGTTTGTAACACCCAAAAGGAGAGAAAATAGACCCATCGTTTATTATACCGATCGACTTAGAATCACTTTCTGAGTTGATTTAGCTATGTCCGTTTGTCCGTCTGTCTGTCCGTCTGTCTGTCCGTCTGTCTGTCCGTCTGTGCATGTATTCTTGTAATCAAAGTACAAGTCGCAATTATGGTCCGATCTCGACGAAACTTTACACATATCATTTGTTTGACTCAAGGACGATGCCTATTTAATTTGGTTAAAATCGGTTCAGATTTAGATATAGCCCCCATATATATGTTACCCCCGATTTGACATGTAAGCGCTGTAAAAACTTTGTTTTATATCCGATCAGTATGAAATTCGGCAGAAAGAGGTTTCTTATTACATGAGGGAACACTACTAAATTCGGAGAAAATCGGTTCAGATTAAGATATAGCCCCCCATATATATGTAACCCCCGATTTGACATGTAAGCGCTGTAGAAACTGTATTTTATATCCGATCAGTGCGAAATTCGGCAGAAAGAGGTCTCTTATTACGTGAAGAAACACTGCCAAATTTGGAGAAAATCAGTTCAGATTTAGGTATAGCCCCCATATATAGTTACCCCCGATTTGATATGTAAGCGCTGTAAAAACTGCATTTTATATCCGATCAGTATGAAATTCGGCAGATAAAGGTTTCCTATTATATGAATGAACACTTTTAAATTTGGAAGAAGTCGGTTCAGATTTAGATATAGCCCCCATATATAAGTTACCCCGATTTGACATGTAAGCCCTGTAAAAATGTTATTTTATATCCGATCAGTGACTGTATTTTATATCCGATCGGAACGAAATTCGACAGAAAGAGGTCTGTTTACATGAATGAGTATTCAGGGAAATCGGTTCAGATTTAAATATAACCTCCATATATATGTTCCTCCTGATTTGGTATCAAAGCGCTATATAAGTTGTACTTTACTTCCGATCATTTAAATTTTCAAGAAAGATGTTTTTCAATTTAGGAACGAATATTGCTAAATTTAGCGATTATCGGTTTAGAATTAGATAATATGTTCCTACCCATTTACCAACTATTCCAAATTATTATCGCAATGACCCTTATCGCATTGTTAGGGAGGTGTAGGGTATTATATAGTCGGCCCCGCCCGACTTTCTGCCTTTCCTTACTGGTTAATGATATTTCAGTGTCAGAACGTTAGTCGAAGTCAACATTTTCGTCATGGTAAAGTCCACTTACGTGCAAAGTTTGGAAACCATTAAAAATTACGGTGGTCGCAACATTAAGAGCGCTTACTCCAATTTTCGGCCGTAATAATCGTCCTTTACAATCATTTAAAGGACATGATTTGAAGAAATATGAGAACTGCAAGTTAACTCTCTTTTGCAAATGGGGATGTGATGGTTCTTCTGGACAAAACAATACAATCAATCTGTATGTGAAAATGTCATTTGTGCCATTGCGATTGATAAAGAATTTGTAAGACTTGGAACCTTCAACCAGTACAATGCAGACAAAGGATATTTGGAAAAATTAAACACCATCTTCTACGAAATACTGCAGACCAATCAAATTTGAATTTAAAAAAAAGAAACTCATGATACCATTAAAAAAGAAGTCAATGATATAAGAACCCAAATTACAAGACTGCAGCAGGCAATGAAGCCGACCAAAATTATCGGCGGCGCATTGAAGAATACCGATCGGCGGCGGCGGCTGATCAGCTTAGCCGATCGAATTTCAACAATCGGCTGAGCCGACAAAGTTCCAAAAAACGATAGCGCACGAATGTCAATCTCAGGCAAAAATGGCGCTTTAAGATATTTACAATATTGTTGAAATTCGATTCGATTGTTGAAATTCGATCGGCTGATCAGCTTAGCCGATCGAATTTCAACAATCGGCTGAGCCGACAAAGTTCCAAAAAACGATAGCGCACGAATGTCAATCTCAGGCAAAAATGGCGCTTTAAGATATTTACAATTAGATGACAAAACCTAAAATTAACACAAAAATTTAAGAAAAGTTAAGGAAGTTTTGATTTAATGTCGAAAATCAGTTCAATAAATGTCTACTTATTAGTCTTTGTTGTGAAAGAGAATTTATTGTGAATGACATACCGCCTGTTGTTTTCTCTCTAGAACGACGTAGACTTTGTAAAAATTGGTTCGACCGCTCAAGAGCTATTGTATTTTCCGTAAAAACCAAAGTACGCAATTCTTTAAATAAATGATAGCGAGATTAATTTACAAACTTTTCATAAATTTTTATGCAAAAATGAACTTTATTAAAATTTCTGACCCTATTGTATTACTTAGTAGTCACTTTCTTAATATTCATGGTTGCTTCGTACCCTGGACTGCAGCCATTAGAAGTAGAAATTGAAGGCCAGACAATTGAAGTTAACTACCAATTAGTGCTAACGATGATAGATGGAAAAGTTGGCCAGGCTTTGACTGACACAAAGGCTTCATCCAGCTGCATTATATGTCAATCTACATCAAGCAAATTAAACCGAGTCCCGGAAAAAGTAGTAGATAATACTGATGCATATGCATTTGTATTATCGCCTCTACATACAATAGTACGATTTATGGAACACATACTTAAAATCAGTTATGATTTGGATTTTGGACCTACAGGATCAATAAGAAACAATGACACCAACAAGGATTTAAGAAATTTAAAAAAAGAAACATGTTCAGGATGAATTTCTCAAATGAGGATTGATTATAGACCAACTAAAAGGATCAGGCAATACCAATGATGGGAATACAGCAAGCAGGTTCTTTTCTAATCCCTAAAAAGCATCTGAAATAACTGGTGTTGATATAAATCTCATTTCAAGATTTAAAACAATTATCGATGTACATGCGTGCTATAAACAAATTGATGCTAAACCAGTAAGGAAAGGCTAAAGTCGGGCGGTGCCGACTATATAATACCCTACACCACTCTCGTAATATTGAATAACTCTGATATATAAATTTTGTAATTCATGTATAAATTGTTTACATAAATTTACTTTTGGGACATTTTATACTTAAATAATACCCTGTACCACAGTGTGGTGTAGGGTATAAAAACGATTGGATCTAAAGAGCCAAATCGGATGAAACATATATATGGGAGCTATAGCTAAATCTTTACCGATTTTCTTCAAATTCGGCAATGTTGGTTCATGAATAAAGAAACTCTACCATTCTAAATTTCAAAACGATTGGATGTAAAATACAGCTTTTATAGGATTAAAGGGCCAAATCGGACGAAACATATATATGGGAGCTATAGCTAAATCTTAACCGATTTTCTTCAAATTCGGTAGTGTTGGTTCATGGATCAAGAACCTCTACCATTCTAAATTTCAAAATGATTGGATGTAAAATACAGCTTCTACAGGACTAAAGGGCCAAATCGGACGAAACATATATATGGGAGCTATAGCTAAATCTTAACCGATTTTCTTCAAATTCGGTAGCGTTGGTTCATGGATCAATTAACTCTACCGTTCTAAATTTCAAAACGATTGGATGTAAAATACAGCTTCTATAGAACTAAAGGGCCAAATCGGACGAAACATATATATGGGAGCTATATCTAAATCTGAACCGATTTTCTTCAAATTCGGCAATGTTGGTTCATGGATCAAGAAACTCTACCATTCTAAATTTCAAAACGATCGGATGTAAAATACAGCTTCTATAGGACTAAAGGGCCAAATCGGACGAAACATATATATGGGAGCTATAGCTAAATCTTAACCGATTTTCTTCAAATTCGGCAATGTTGGTTCATGGATCAAGAAACTCTACCATTCTAAATTTCAAAACGATCGGATGTAAAATACAGATTCTATAGGACTAAAGCACCAAATCGGACGAAAGATATATATGGGAGCTATATCTAAATCTGAACCGATTTTCTTCAAATTCGGCAATGTTGGTTCATGGATCAAGAAACTCTACCATTCTAAATTTCAAAACGATCGGATGTAAAATACAGCTTCTATAGGACTAAAGCACCAAATCGGACGAAAGATATATATGGGAGCTATATCTAAATCTGAACCGATTTTCTTCAAATTCGGCAATGTTGGTTCATGGATCAAGAAACTCTACCATTCTAAATTTCAAAACGATCGGATGTAAAATACAGCTTCTATAGGACTAAAGGGCCAAATCGGACGAAAGATATATATGGGAGCTATATCTAAATCTGAACCGATTTTCTTCAAATTCAGCAACGTTGGTTCATGGATCAACAAACTCTACCATTCTAAATTTCAAAACGATCGGATGTAAAATACAGCTTCTATAGGACTAAAGGACCAAATCGGAAAAAGATATATATGGGAGCTATATCTAAATCTGAACCGATTTTCTTCAAATTCGGCAATGTTGGTTCATGGATCAAGAAACTCTACCATTCTAAATTTCAAAACGATCGGATGTAAAATACAGCTGCTATAGGACTAAAGGACCAAATCGGACGAAAGATATATATGGGAGCTATATCTAAATATGAACCGATTTTCTTCAAATTCGGCAATGTTGGTTCATGGATCAAGAAACTCTACCATTCTAAATTTCAAAACGATCGGATTTAAAATACAGCTTCTATAGGACTAAAGGGCCAAATCGGACGAAAGATATATATGGGAGCTATATCTAAATCTGAACCGATTTCAACCAAATTCAATAGCGATCTTAACAGCCGCGAAATACTCTAAACTGCAAAATTTCAGAACGATCGGAGTGAAATTGCGACCTGTAGTCGACGAACAACTTTACATGGACAGACAGACGGACGGACGGACGGACGGACAGACATCGTTAAATCGACTCAGCTAGTGATTCTGAGTCGATCGGTATACTTTAAGGTAGGTCTAGCTGTGTTATTTTCAGGTGTTACAAACATCTGCCGTGAAAATAACTTATAATACCCTGTACCACAGTGTGGTGTAGGGTATAAAAATTTAATGAATATACCAAGGAAACTGCACGAATATATAATACCAAATATTCATGGAGAAATATGTCCGCAACAGTTCATAAAATTCTTTATCATGGACGAGATGATGTCATTAAGAATCACTTGGTAGCAATCGGATATCTATCAGAGGAAGCCCAGGAAAAAGAAATAAGGATTACAGGTTTTATAGAGAGCACAATACCAGAAAACTATCTCGAAATTGTAAAGGGTGGTTAAACTGTAATGGCCGATGTTGAATGTGAACCACACCAAAAAATCAAGTTTTTTTCTGCCTTCCATTTGACAGTTCCCAATTTCAGACTAACTCATTTTGAACCATGGAAAGATACACAATCGAGCAACGCGTTAAAGTTTTTTAAGCCTTTTACGAAAATTGGCGTTCAAATCAAAATGCATTTCGTGCACTTCGTGATGTTTTTTTGATCAG
Source organism: Eudasyphora cyanicolor (assembly GCA_963930755.1). Lineage (NCBI taxonomy): Eukaryota > Metazoa > Arthropoda > Insecta > Diptera > Muscidae > Eudasyphora > Eudasyphora cyanicolor. The sequence continues at coordinate 165,908,929 of OZ005736.1, read as the reverse complement.
CATAATCGACCAAATGTGTCCACAATCGGAAGAATCGTGCGGAAATTTCAGCAAACCGGGTCTGTAGGAGATGTGAAAACACCTGTACATGCTCGCCCAGTTCGTTTGGTGCGGCTCATGGGCTGGCGACGTCATCGGGCCATACTTCTTCGAAATGAGGCCGGTCAGGCAGTTACTGTGAATGGTGTTCGCTATCGTGAGATGATAAGGAACTATTTATTTCCCGACTTGGAAGATATGGATGTACTGTCCAAATGTGGTTTCAACAGGACGGTGACACTTGCCACACAGCTAACGAAACAATGGCTCTTTGGCACAACAAATTCAATGGCCGTGTTATCTCACGTCGTGGCCATGTCAATTGGCCGCCAAGATAATGTGATTTGACACTGTTGGACTTCTTTCTTTGGGGTTATTTGAAAAAAAAGCTGTAAGTCGATAAGCCAGCAAAAATGCAAGAGCTAAAGGATGAGATAATTCGGCACATTAACGGCATATGCCTCAGCGTCATCGAAAATTTGGACCATCGGATGGAGGTGTGCCGCCGAGATCGCGGCGCCCATGTGGCCGATATTTTGTTCCGTACGTAACCAAACCAATATTATCATAATAAAAATAAATGGCAATAATTTCCTAAATAATTTGTGTTTTATTCAAAAACAACATCGGCCCTTAAAATTGAACCACCCCTTACGAACGAAGATCTATTTAATGTTAAAATTTTTAATATTGTCAATGTTGTTAATATTTTGTTGGCTTTCGTTGGATTTGGCTCGTCGATTGCTGTTTTGTTTCGGGCTCATACGCATAGATCTAAGATCCGTCACCTGTGACGATCTTATAAACGTCTTTTGAAGCACCGCGATCGTATTTTTTCAAAATTTCTTTGCACCAATCGACACGAGCCTTTTTTGAGCGATTTTCAAACTGTGCGGGATCCAGCGAGAACAAACCATTTTTACGGCCAGGTGTTCTTGCAATATTGAATGTATGCTGGTGGAAGAAATGCACAAGGATGCCTCTATGTCACGGTATGTCACATGACGATCTTGCATTAAAAGTTCACGCACGGCATCAATGTTCTCTGGCACAACGGCCGTTTTTGGACGACCTTCGTCTTTGAGCGAGCGTCGGCCACGATTAAACCAGTTTTTCACAGTGCTATATGATGGTGCTTCATCGCCATACCAAGATTTAAGTTCATCCATGCACTCTTGTCGTGATAATCCACGTCGAAAGTTGTAAAAAATGATCGCACGAAAATGTTGACGAGTTAATTCCATTTTTTTTTGCCAAATTGATTTTTTCAAGTCACTGTAAACAACACAAATGATAGTCGTACGTAAAAATGTTCTGAGTACGTGTATGCTAAAAAATGTCAAACTTTCCAATGGAAAAGTCAGATGGCGCCAGGCAACACCAGTGCATACAAAGGCTTGAAATTTTGTACAGGGTTAAGGGTTAATATTACCTACAATGTAGTGAAAAAGTGGCATTACTGCCACGCTCCTTTTGGTACCTCCCACACAAATGGACCATTTTGTACCAACATCTACCAGCTTATAAATTGAATACCAGTGCATACAAATACTTGAAATTTCGTACAGTGCAATGCTTTTATAGCACCCAGAGTCCAGGGAAAAATGGGCGTTATTGGCCCGCCCCTTTTGGTACCTCCCACACAACTGGACCTTTTTGTACCAAAATTATCAGCTTTTAGATTTAATACCAGTGCATATAAATACTTGAAATTTCGTACAATTTAAAAAAAAAAAACTTTTCCAATAAAAAATTTTGGTTTTGGTTTCATAAAATAGTTTGCTTCAATCTATACAAAAAAAAATGTTTTTAGGTCTCGGACACAAACAATTTTGTTGTTGTTACATAGTGTAATTGATAGCTATATGTATCAAATACACTGAAAAAAATTTTATAAAATTAAAGAAATGCTCCAAAGACGTCATTACTTTTTAAAATAAGTACATTTTGTACTTAAAATATAGACAATTTCAATAATATTAAGTAATTTACTTAATTTTAAGTAAATTTTCTTAATTTTAAGTACAAAATGTACTTATTGTTCCGATGAGTGGCAACTGGGCCTATGGTAGCGCTGGAGAGCTCAATAGGTCTATGCGAGCTGGTGACAACAGCATCCAGCCTAACCTAATTTAGCTCTACATAATCACTAAGCACATGCTTTTCGCATTCTGGTGTAGTTATTCTGTGGTTTTCTGGAATAACGACACATCTCAAAAAATTAAAATGTTCGAAAATTTCGACATAGGCGGTTATTGAAGAAAAGCACAGAATTTAAGTACCACACCTAATTGTCGTCTTCGCCGCTTTAAATGTAATATCCATACATAGTTTCCATTTCCAGGAGTTTGAGTGTATGTGTGCTTCAATGCTGCTTGGATGTAGCACCAACGTGTCTATAGTTCCTCTAGTGTAAAACTTAGATCGCTCATATTCGACTACACGGTTAATAGTTATCGGCATTTGTTATGATATTCTTAAAAAATGCACTCAACCGGTTTTTGAAGGGTTATTTTAGATATTGCTATTGTTATTTAATAGTTTTCGGCATTTGTTATGATATTCTTAAAAAATGCACTCAACCGGTTTTTAAGGGTTATTTTAGATATTGCTATTTAATAGTTAATAGTTTTCGGCATTTGTTATGATATTCTTAAAAAATGCATTCAACCGGTTTTTATACCCTCACTTTAGTGTGACGAGGGTATATATCATTTGCTACGAAAAAAAGTGTAACACATCGAAGGAGTGATCTAAGACCCTAAGTATGTTCGGCGGATATTCGTTTTGGGTCATTTTAAGACGAATGAACAATGTCCGTCCGTCTGTCTGTCTGTCTATCTATCTGTCTGTCTGTGTGTCTGTCTGTCTGATGGCTGGTGCGCACGATAACTCTAGAAAGGAGTAACCGATTGACTTCAAATTTGGTACGTGGTAATATTTTTTTCTATCTCCGGCTAAGTTCGAAGATGGACCATATTGGTCCACTCCTTCTAGTACCTCCCCCACAAAGTGTTAAAATCTTGTGAAATATTGAATCTTTAATAACTGCTATACTACTTATTCGAATCTTCTGAAATTCCACACATAGCATAAGTTTGTTAGTCTTTATCAACTCGAGAAAAATGGGTCATGTTGCTACGCCCCTTTTGGTACCTCCCACACAAATGCACCATTTTGCACCAAAAGTTAACAGCTTATAACATTAATACCAGTATATAAAAATACTTGAAATTTTGTACAGTGTAATGCTTTCATAGTGCCTACAGTCCAGTGAAAAATGGGCGTCATATTAACGCCCCTTTTGGTACCTCTTACACAAAGGTACCATTTTGCACCAAAAGATAACAGCTTATAACATTAATACCAGTATATAAAAATACTTGAAATTTTTTACAGTGTAATGCTTTTATAGTGTCTTTTGCACTGTGAAAAATGGACGCTATTTCCACGCCCCTTTTTGTACCTCCCACACAAAGGTACCATTTTGCACAAAAAGTTAAGAGCTCACAGCATGAGTACAAATGCAACAACATTTTGCACAGTGTAACGCTTTTGAAGTCCCTATAGCCCTGTAAAAAATGGCCGTTATCACCACGCCCCTTTTTTTACCTCCCACACAAAATGGCCAAATCATACCAAAATTTAATATTTCATAACGTTAATATACCAGTGCAAAAAACGTTTATAATTCGGCGCAGTGTAATGTATTTAAAGAATCTACTATTCAGCGAAAAATAGGTGTATTTGTTAAAAACATTCTGGTACCTCCCATACAAATTGACAGAATAATTCGTTTAATATTCCATATTACATTACTCACAAAGTGAGGGTATACCTTACCGACTGAAACTTTCTTGCTTGTTTAAGGGTTATTTTAGAATTGCTATTGTTATTTAGAGCCGATGGGCATATTTTTGTTTTATTAATATATGTATATATTTTTTGAACGAACGGTAGTTTCTGGTTCTCATTAGTTAAATGATCTCCCAACCAGAGCAAGTGAGAATTGTGAATTGAAATAAGACACAGTGGGATGAATTAAACAAGTGAAATGATTTCGCCTTCTTCACCTGACACCTGATTGCGATGACAATGTGCGTGCTTGTGGAAGTGGTATTCGAGAGTTTAAGTGTTTCTCTATTATATAGGGGCAGAGCCACAGGGCCTCTAAGTGGGCCACACGGATATACAAAATACATAAATGTTGATTTTCTCGCTTGTTTCGAATATGCTTTATACTAAACGAGGTCTACAAAAAGCTTTTCGTACCAAAGAGTATACAGTTCCCGTGATTTCTGCACTTAAGATACTAGGGCGGTCCAAAATTAGCCGGCCTGATATATAGATGTCGACAGTAGTTTAAAGGAAAGGCATCAATCTCATAAAACATATGTTTTCAGATTCAAGGCGATACGTTATTAATATTTCTCTTTTTGGAGTCATCAAAAATAAACCGGCTCAGTGAATTTGTAAACACGAAAATTGTTTACCGTTATGTAGTTATATACTTTCATTTGAAGGGTCTCAGTTGACCCAATATCAATGCCGAGCAAGATTCTACTCCGGGGGAGTCTGTCTCTTCGTTAACGACTATCAAATATTGTGTGACAGAGTTTAAACGAGGCCGTACAACCTGGCAAAACAAACACCGTTGTGGTCGGTAAATTGAGTTAGGTTAGGTTAGGTTAGGTTGAAGAGAGGAGACGTTTAAACGTCTCATGTCCATGGACATACACTTAAGCCAGTGGTTCGGCCTGTTGTGCGCTCCTTATTTATGATCTTTTTATACCTCACGAGTTACAGAAAATCGGTACTAGACACGAATTTTCTCAGTATCTTCCAGTCATATTCTCTGAGATGAGTCAAGTCTGGTAATATGTCGGACCCGAAATGTTGGGATCTTGCATGTGTGAAAGCCGGGCAGTGACACAGAAAATGTTCCATCGTTTCGATGTTTTCTCTGCATGCCCTGCATTCGTCGTTTCCTGCTAGTCCTATGCGATGAAGATGTGCTTGTAAGCTTGAGTGTCCCGTTAGAACACTCATCATCTTACTAATATCGATCTTGTTTAGTTTCAGAAGACTTCTTGTTTTCTTTTCATTTGGGTCACCCCACAGTATCTTTGCAGTTGCTCCTACTGTTGCGCTATTCCACACAGTTTTATGAGCCATCACTGCCCAGTGCTTCAACTCATTTTTCGTGGCTTCCAAAGGTTTCCAATTTTCCAAGTTTATTACTCGAAGTTCTCTGCCCTTTGAAGCCAAGCTGTTTGCCCGTTCATTTCCAATCACTCCGTTGTGTCCTGGTACCCAGCAAATACCCAATTGACCATGGGCTGAGTAATCATTTATCGTTCTTTTACAGTCCAACACAGTTCTGGATTTGACCCTTTCCGATGTTATTGATTTAATCGCCATTTGGCTATCTGTGAAGATGTTGGCATATTTAGGCTTTGTCGTGTTACTGAGCCAGTTCACACACTCCGTGATTGCTCGAACTTCTGCTTGAAATACCGTGTTATGGTCAGGGAGGCGGAAGTGAAGTTCGACTTCTGGTTCATCAATAAAAAGTCCCAGACCCGTCCTTCCTCCTCGCTTGGACCCATCCGTGTAGCAGCTGGTTCCCACTGGCACATGGGCCAAAGTTCCATTTTCCCAGGAGCGTCTGTCTGGCACAAACGTATCACAGTTAGCTGTAAGCCGCACTTCAGGAATGCGGTCCGAGATTACTGGCGTTTGAATGTGACCAACTAGATATTCTAAAATCTTCTGATGGTACGACTTGTGGTCTCGATTTATCCATTCACCCATCACTTGTAGACGTCTTGCTGTGAGGGCTGCCTCATACTTTATACGGATGTCTATTGGTTGGATGTGCAGTATAGTCTCCAACGCTTTTGTTGGTGCAGTTCTAAATGCCCCGCTTATGCCTAGACAGCACATACGTTGAATTTTTTGCAAAGGTATTACGTTGCACTTCTTGTCCATTGATGTCCACCACACTACAGAGGCGTAGGTGATTATTGGTCTAATCACGCTCATGTAAAGCCAGTGAGTCATATTTGGACGTAGTCCCCATTTTAAACCTATAGCTCTTCTGCACAACGACCAACATCTGTGTGCCTTTGTAACTCTTTCTTCAAGATGATCTTTCCAGTACAGTTTCTGATCCAAGATTACTCCCAAGTATTTTACCTTTTTAGTTATAGCAATTGTCTTATTCAGGAATCGAGGCGGGGTAAAACGTGGGATCTTCGTTTTCCTTGTAAATAGACATATTTCTGTTTTGTCTGGGTTAACATTTAATCCCCTTGGTTGTGCCCAGTTATATGCTATGTTAAGTGCCTCTTCAGCTCTTCTGCATAATAGATTTGGATGAAAGCCCCTTAGAAGTATTACAACGTCGTCTGCATAACAGACTGGTTTAAGTCCTTCATTGGTGAGGGCTTTTAGGAGACTGTGTATCGTCGTAACCCATAGAAGAGGCGATAAAATGCCCCCCTGAGGTATACCACGATTTACCTTGTCTCTAATTTTTACGTCATATGACCCACAAATAATCCACCTATTCCTTAGCATATTGTTGATCCAGTTTTTCAGCGCCCGGTCAACCTGAAACTCTTCTAAGGACTGGATAAGTGTATTGGTCTGTACATTGTTAAATGCGCCCTCAATGTCTATGCAAACAGCAAGTGTATACATTTCTCTACTGAAGGACTCTTCTATGTGGTGCACTACCTCATGCAGAGCTGTTTCCACTGATCTTCCTTTGACATAGGCGTGTTGTTTGAATTTTAGCCTGTCATCCGCTATTTTACCTTTGACCATGTCATCAATTATTCGCTCCATTGTTTTTAACAGGAAAGAAGTAAGGCTAATGGGTCGATAAGACTTTGGGGTCGTGTAACTCGCCTTGCCAGGCTTTGGTATAAAGACCACCCTTGATTCCTGCCAGTTTTTTGGGGTATACGAATGGGTTAGGCATGCAGTGAACACTCCAGCCAGATGAGTTGATACCAGATCCACCTCATTCTGCAGAAGTGCTGGAAATATTCCATCCGGTCCCGCAGCCTTAAAGGGAGAGAAACTTTTTATCGCTTCTTTAACCATACCATCTGTTATATCCGTAATAGGTACTTGATGCAATACTTTTTCATTCTGTAACTGTTCCGCTGTTAGTCCAGCATTACCAGTCGGAAAATGAGTTTTCATCAAGAGCCTTACGGTATCCTCTATAGTTTCCATCCTTTTACCCGTTTCATCCACCAGTGTTTCGGTTTGGACATGAGTTTTTGAGAGGAAATTTTTCATTTAAGACATGCTGTTAACGCTGTCTACCTGTTCACAGAAAAGCCTCCAGGAGTTACGTTTCGCCGATCTAACGATTTTATTGTATTCTTTGAGTCTTCTGTGGTAGTCGTCCCAATATACTGATTGTTTTTTACGTCGAGCTCTATTGTAAAGTCTTCGGACATCTTTGCCAATCGAGCGAATTTGTCCTGTCATCCAGGGTTTCTCAAAGGCAGATTTCCTTTCTCGAAGTGGGCAACTATCTTCGAATGATTTTACAAGAGCCTCGGTAATCTTCTTAACATTGATATCAATGTCTTCTGCACATAGATAATCGCGTGTAGGCTGTCCCAATCGATTTCTAAGTAGATTTCCGAATTTAGTCCAGTCGGTCTTAGCCTTATTACGGAAACTTATGGGGTTTGGCGGTGGCCGTGCAATTTTAAACCTTATATAACGGTGGTCTGAATAGGAGTGTTCATCCGAAACCCTCCACTCATGAATCTCATCAATAAGATTTTCTGAACATATCGTTATATCTAATACTTCTTCCCTAATTTTGTTAACAAAGGTTGCAGTGTTTCCTATGTTAAGAGTTATGAGGTCATTTGTATTCAAAAATTCGATAAGGGCGTGTCCTTTTTTATTGGTGTTAGTACTACCCCAAGCGATATGATGGGAGTTGGCGTCACATCCAGCTAATAACTCATTACTTGTGTGTTTGGATTCCCTCACCAGACGTTGTAATTCCGACGTAGGTGGCAATGTCGGCGCATCGAATGGCAGATATATTGACGCCAGGTACATATTTCCATTACCTTGCCTCAGCACCGTTGCGTCCGATGTTGACAACTCTGGAGAGAAAATAAAACATAAGTTTTTATGGCACAGAATACAAGTCCTTGGACGAGTACCTGTGTTAGCGTAGAAAAGGTTATAGTTCACATGGTTTAATCCAGTAACCTTGTTGCTAGTTGTCCATGGTTCCTGGATCAAAGCAATATGAACCCTGCCTTTATTTATGATGTCCATCTGGATGAACTCAATCATTGTCCTTCCAGTAAAAGTTTCTTTTGGGAGTCTATCCTATCTGGTGGCACCCCCTCTTTATTTGGTAGTGGGTCATTCTCCTCCTTTCGTTCACTACCTATTACACCATCTTCCAGTCGACAATTTTGGGAGGCGGTGTTATTTTTTGTCGCTCCCTCATTGGTTTGAATCGTTTTGTGGCTCTTTTTATTTTGATCACCACCTTTGCTGGGAACTTCCTGCAAAAGTGGTGGTACTATTGGTGAACTGGTGGTGTTATTGACTACTTCCACATCAGTATTTGGCAGTGTCTCACTTGTCTCCATCCGTTCAATACCAGTGTTTGCCTCTTCAGACAGTATATTTGACTCGATTCATTTGTCCTGCCAATCGGGACCTTTCCAATTTTGAAAAAGACTGTCCAGATCAAGAAGTACGCCATGCCCTTCGCCATGACAAGATTGTTCTTGGATTCTGGGTCTATTCCTAACACGAGGAGAGTACCCTCGATATCATCCTTCCTATAGAAGACTTCCCACTTTCTCACGGAAAGTTTTGAATTCTGTTTGCCAATGATGTCGAGTATGTACTCTGATGAGAACTTACTGGGACATCCCTTAACATATAGGGTCGTTTTTATGAGTTCAGGAATGTCGCTTTTCCTTACCAATTTTAGCTTTGCGCCGTCCCAAGGTGAGAGGAAGCTATCCACAAGTTTTACGAGGACACCAGCGCAGCGTTGTGATGCCAGCCTTAGCATCAAAACACCCCTCTCAAACTTGCAACTCATTCCTTCGATTGGTGGTTCATCCTTAGATTCGAGGACGTATTCCGCTACCCTCGTATAGACCAAATCTTTTGATCTATACGAGGGTACTCTTTTGATCTTCGGGGATTCTGCCAGATGCACTACTGCTATCAATTATGGCGTAGCATAGATCGTCTCGAAAATGTTGTTTAGCTATATTAGAATAAGACGGTGGCCTCTTACCCTTCTTTATGGCCAATTGATTTTTCCGTGTCTGTAGAGTCTTTTTGGTTAAAGCCTCATCCTTAACGGATGATTTGGTTGACTTGAACTGCGTTTTTGGGTCAACTCTACCGCCCACAATCGAAGGACCCAGACTAGAGACCACCTTTTGTGTGGTTACGTTAGGCTTATCCGAATTACTGGAAGACGGCGAGCCCTTTTTCTTCTTAGTCACTTTCACAGCGCTATGTTCTTCGGGAGACCTGACTCTTTTAGCGGCCTCCATGTTTGTATTGGAGGTAGAATTGTCAGGTTCATCCCGTAATAGGTTCTGTCGGTTCAACTTATTCAGTTTCCTTCTTTGTGCCCCTGACAGTCTCTTTGAGTTAGCAACAATAGTGATATTGTTTTCATTTGATGATTCAGAGTCAGAGTCCCCAATGGCTTTTAAAGGCTGGGGTTGCTTAAAGCCCCGGCTGGGTTCTGCTTCATCTGTCTTATCATTTGTTTTGCCTGCGGCTGGATGTGCTCTTGTTTCATTTTCGACTACGGGAGCCAAGGCACCAAAGCTCGTAGAAGTTGCTTGCTCACGATTGTTCGATAACGACGACACATGACTCAACGCTTGTCGCCGGCACTGGGTTTTCCCTCCCCTGCGCCGTAATCTCCTTCGTCTTTTTTGGTTTAATCATAAATTGGTTGGGGGAGACACCCCCATAGCCAGTATTACCCCGTAATAGGTACGTCGGTATAGGCCTTCCAGACTGAGCTCAGAAATATCTGTCCAGAGACCGATGCATCCAATTCAACCTACGCTTTATAAACAACAAACCTCCTGGTTGCGTAGTAGGTAGGTGAATAGGTATTGCGTAATAGGTTAAAAACTATCCGCTCTGCGATAACACGTCCGTTCGCTACGACAGGCGGCGACTGTGGTCGGTAAATTGAGTTAGGTATTGGATAATGATGGGCATTTCAAATGTGCTATTCATCGCATATTAACCAACAATTTGAAGATGAGAAAGAGCTGTGCGCAGGATGTGTGCCGAGTTTGTCTACAATGAAACAAAAACTGCGCAGTGAAGATGTTTCGATTAAGTGCTTGGAGATATCTCACCATAATAAAACCAAGTTTTTGCGTCGAATCGTAACCAAGGATGATACATTGGTCCACCAGTTCACACCAGAGCCAAAGAAACAGCCTAAGCAATGAACTAGAATGGAAGAACCGTGTACAAATGTTGTTGTGTAACAAACAGAATTGATAGTCCTACGGAAACAATTTGATGAATGTCATACTAATGCCCAAGGATGGCTCATCTCAACGTATGCCACATATCGGTCTAGCTTTATCAGTTCACGCACAGTATCGATGGTTTTCGGCAAAACGACCAAAGTTGATTGACTTTCACGAAATTCACCTTTCACGATTTCACCTGGAGCAAACGACGTCCGAGACTGAACTCTTGGTACCAGCGATTCACAGTATTTGATGGTGCTTCATCACCAAAAGTCGAAACAAGTTGATTGAGACTCTCTTGTCCCTATAATCCACGCCAAAAATCATCGCACGAAAATTTTTACAGGTTAATTTCATTTTTTGACCGAAATGAATTTTTCAACACACAGTAAACAATTCACGCTCAAATGACAAAACGTTCTGAGTAAAGTTATGCTATACAATTTCACACTTTCCAACGGAAGTTCCAGTTTGCATTTGAAACAGTAGTATTGCCAGAACCCAAAATATATATGTATATGTACATCACTCTAAAGGTTCTACTTCCACTTCCGGGCCCTATTTTCGATTTAGCCACAGTGTTCCAATTTGTGATGTGGGAATTTTAGTTAAAATATCTAATACATTTAGGGGAAAGTGGCTCGAATGGTTCCACTCGCCATTGATGTAGCTGTTCCTGCGCACAATGGATTGAATTCAAAAAAAGGGAAATAGTTTGGCTATTTCTTAAGCAGATAACCGGTTGCAACAAAACTTGGCGTGCTTGTAAGGGTTTTCCAACAAGAAGTGTTATTTTGGTATTTAAAGAAAAATGTAAATTTTGAGATAAATTATCGGATGTTTATTTCATAATAAGGAGGAAGGTATGCCGTTAATAATGAAAAACAACATCAGCCAAATGGCCACCACGACCACGCTTACAGGACCATATCCTTTTCATGAAATTTTCCATAACCAAATCGCAAAGAGGACATAGGTCCTCGATAGCCTCGCGAATTCTATCTGTGAGGTCTTGAATCGACGCTGGGCTGTTGCCGTAGACCTTATCTTCCACGTGGCCCCTAAGGAAGAAGTCGCAAGGTGTTAAATCACAAGATCTCGGTGGTCAATTGTGATCACCTCTTCGAGAGATAACACGGTCCGGAAACTTTTCCCGTAACAGAGCAATGGTTTCGTTGCTTGTGTGGCACGTAGCGCCGTCATGTTGAAAGTAAACGTTGTCCAGATCAATACCATCCAACTCCGACCATAAAAAATCATTAATCATCTCTCGATAGCGCAATCCATTCACCGTAACTGTTGATCCAACCTCATTTTCGAAAAAGTAAGATCCAATGACCCCCCCGGACCATAAACCGCACCAAACAGTCATACGTTGAGGATGGAGAGGCTTCTCAAAAATAACTCTTGGGTTTTCCGAGTCCCAGATGCGACAATTTTGCTTGTTGACGTAGCCACCGAGGTGGAAATGGGCCTCATCAGTCAAGATGATTTTTCGAATATGAATAATTTCAATGCGTTGTTGAATCGTGTATCGTTCCATTTTTAGTAATGGCGTAGTTTCTACTTGTCAAATGTCAAGGAATAAAAGCTTCAAAAGTGACAGCTACCGAAATATAGGGTGATTTAAAATAACACCTCTTGTTGAAAATTGGAGATATTAGTGAATTTCAGATTTAAATTTAGGCCTCCTATGATATACAGGGGCGGAGCTGCAGTGCCTCAAAGTTAGCCACCTCGGGTATACAAAATATTAAAGCGCGTGTAACAGTTGTTGTTGTTGGCTCTGTCTAGTAACGGAGGTTTACAATACACTTTTTCCACATAAAAGTTATCTCGTACAGTTCCCGAGGTATCTGCATTTGAAAATCATTTTTTTAATTTTTTCCGACCCTGTCCTAGTATTTTGTGAATATCGGGGCAGATTATGCACCGATTTCTTTCATAGTAACGTTTCTGGACTGGCAACAAAATTTGCAATATGATGAAAATTTCTATCCGATAAAGGTAAACGTTATTGCCATTTGAATTAATATTTTCAAAAAATGTGATTTATTATCTTTTTTTAAGTTTATGTCGTATTTTCAAGTTTTGGAAGCTGTTAGTTAAAAAAAGTACAGGGCTTTCCAATAAGAGTGATATGATTTCTTTGAAAAAAAAAACAAACACTTGTTGTTAAGAGAATTCAAAATTTTTTGATTTAATGTGAGTACAATCGATACAATTAAGTTCTAAATAAAACGTCATTCAAATGGCCTCCACGATTTCTTCTGCAGGAACGAATTCGATGAACCCAATTTTAGAGCACTTTTCCCACTAAATCAAGAAAGTCTGGTTTATTTCGAAAGAAAGTTTATTTCAAATAACCCCACAAGAAATAGTCTAATTGTGTTAAAACACAACTTCTTGGAGGCTATTCAATATCACAATTTCTTGAAATAATCGAATCTCCAAACTTTTCTCGCAACAATTCAATTGTTTCATTTGCTGTGTGGCACGTAGCCACAATCGGTCAATGACAAAAAGATAGCACTTAATGAGAGCAAAAAAAATGCTCATGGGTGTCAAGGTCGTAGGTCGACTGGGAAGTGTTTTTCTGGGTTTTTATAAAAATGGACTTAGTGCAAACACTACTGAGTACAATGAAAATTAAATGAAAGATCAGGACATATTACAAATGGCCGAAACGTCACTTCAAAATCATATCATCCCTGTTGGAAAACCCGTTATCAGATATATGTATACTTATATTTATCTTAAAGGAAACTCCCTAAAGAATGTCTTCAAAGCCGGTTAGGTTATTGGAGGATCTAGAGCCACCCATAATTCTTTTGGGAATTGCTGGATTGACTTTTGCAAAAATAATGATTCGCGAATTACTTCCTATTTGTGATGTCAAGTGTTACAAACTACAAAATAATTAATTGAAGTATATGCATTTTTAAATGTTTTATCGTATAGCGTTATTAGATTTTTGTCTGCATTTGAACTAGGTTTGTTCATTTTTCCCTAATCATTATTTTTGTAATGAAATCATTATTTTGCGGTACACGCAATTATGTGTTTGAAGTCATAATTCGTCTCTGGATGGTTGGCGTAGCTCTTACTTAACGGCTCCCCATAATAAATAGTCCAACGGAATCAAGCAACCGTTATGTAGGAAATTATAAAAAGAAAGTATAACATATTTAGTTTGGTCTTAAATAAAACGTCTGGAGAATGTTTCCGAAAAGAGAATGGGTTTAATAGTGATGCCACGCATCTCCAAATTACATTATTTTTTACGAAAATTTTAAATCTTGGAAACATCTAATATTAACTTCCATGTTAAGTGATCACAGTATTTTTGGCTCATGTCAGGGAATGTTAGTGAATCTATATATATCTATCTAGTATAATGGTTATATTAAGTGTTTAAGCAAACCCAACTTCAACTTTAAGTACGTCTTTTTAGAGCTACGAAAAAAGTAAAATTTGTCTACTTTTTGCAAAGATTCAATGAACATACAACTGCCCAAGAAAAACATCCTCCATTTATTTAAGTTTGGAATTTTTAATTATATTTCATAATATTCGGCATATTTCATTCGACTACTTGTGATTATTTTCATTTCATATTACTAAAATTTTTATTCAGGTTTACTAATATTCGAGTTTTTGTAAATATTTTTTTGCTGCTGAAATTTTAAAAGTAGGGTAAAAATAAAACAAGTGTGTCAACATTTTTTGGAAGGTCAAGATTTTTTTGAAACTTGTTAATAATCTGGTTTAGAATTACAAAAAAAAACATTTGAACCGTTTAGTAAAATTTTGATTTCTTCGCGAGATATGACTATTACATTTTTCCGATTGTGTTTAGAAAACTGCAATTTTCTCTGGAAATATTGAACGGATTCGACTGAAATTTTTGCAGTTAGGTCCGAATCATTTCCTAAAATCTAAATATATCGTGAACTTTAATTACAAACCGACCATATGAAAAATATTGCAAAATATTTTTTGCATATGCGATTAATTTCACTTTCTGGAGCAGTGATTTGGAAAATATTATATTTAGATGCGTCCTATTTTGACGTCCACCAGAATCACAAAAAACATTTTTGTAGATCGCGCTTTGTAAAAAGTTACAGCAAATTTACGGACACTACAATTTTGAAAATATTTTTGATTCACTACACTGTCCAACAGCATTTTTGGAACAGAATAGCGACCGTATAATTCTGAAAGGGCATGTTGAGTAGATCATTTTTGTAGAATAAACTTATGGTCCAGCTGGTCTGAGTTTTTTTTTACAGCGGGTCAAAGTTTTCATTTTTTGGTCGAAGGTAGCTTTATACTAAATGAAAAAAAAATGATGTAAGTTAATGTCTGAGAGATTTCTCCTTGTCAGAATTACAAAGTGGAATTTTATGAGGATAATTTTTGTGGAAGATCTTAACCCTCTATCTCACCTCTTAAAGGTTCAATTTGGCCCTTTTTTCGAAAAAATTAAAGAAAGTCCTTTAGGACATTTAAGGATTAAGATATTCTTCGAAAATGTTTGCCGGAAAATTTCAACAGATGTCGCCAAGGACACCAAATTACTAGTTTAAATTTTTTACGTTTAATTAGCAAAATTACACGCCAACTTATAAATAAATAATATAATGTAAATTTAAAGTCGCGATAAATTAAAATACAAACACTTACAAATTTGTACAGTCTAACGCGTTTATAGTACCCATAGTCTATTGAAAAATTGGCGTTATTGTCATACCTGGTACCTTTTAAATAATATGGCCAAAATAAAAAATATCAAAAATGTTTTTTAATTTCACTTTTTTTTATAATATGGGTAATAACTTATATATATATCCATAGATACCATACTACTATTTTTCCTCATTTTAGCCTTTACAAATTCCTTTTTACTCGAAATCTTTGAAACAAAAAAAAATAAATATGTACTATTAAAAAATTATGAAGATTTTACCAAATATTTCTCGTCATTTCTAAATAAATGTGTTAAACATATTTTAATTTGTTACGACTTTAAATTTATCATTTTACTAATTTAGCGTAAAGAGCTATATTTATAACTTTTGTGTCTTTGGCGACCCCCACTGAAATTTTCCGTCAAACATTTTTGTAGAATATTTCAATTCTTAAAAGTCCTTTTTAAAAAGACATTAACATACATAATGCTACCTTCGACCAAAAAATGATATCTTTGACCCACTGTAAGAAAAACTCAGACCAGCTGGACCATAAGTTTATTCTAAGAAAGTGATCTACTCAAAACGCCCTTTTATGAATTATTGGGTCGCTCTTCTGCTCCAATAATTCCACAGATATCGCGGCTTTAAATTTACATTATAGATTTTTTTTGTATAAGATGGCATGTAATTTTGCTAATTAAACCTAAAAAGCTATAATTACAACTTTGGTGTCCTTGGCGACCCCTACTGAAATTTTCCGGCAAAAATTTTCGTAGAATATTTTAATCCTTTAATGTCCTTTTTGAAAGGACTTTTTTAATTTTTTCGAAAAAAGGCCAAAATGACCCATTAAAAAGGGAGCTAGAGGGTTAAGATCTTCCACAAAAATTAGCCTCAAAAAATTCCATTATGTAACTCTGACAATGGGAAATCACTCAGACATTAACTTACATCATTATTTTCATTTAGTATAATGCTACCTTCGACCAAAAAATGAAATCTTTGACCCACTGTAAAAAAAAACTCAGACCAGCTGGACCGTAAGTTTATTCTACTAAAATGATCT
The DNA here is from genome assembly GCA_963930755.1 of Eudasyphora cyanicolor. Taxonomy (NCBI): domain Eukaryota; kingdom Metazoa; phylum Arthropoda; class Insecta; order Diptera; family Muscidae; genus Eudasyphora; species Eudasyphora cyanicolor. Next base: position 165,892,595 of record OZ005736.1, on the reverse strand, counting down.
ACTCAACATGCCCTTTCAGAATTATAGGGTCGATATTCTGTTCCAATCAAAAAGTCTTAATTTGTTGGACAGTGCTATTAAAGGACCTTACCAATTTTGTCCAAATTTACACAATAGCTAAATTCCTTAGTTGTGAGTCCAAAAACGCATTATTTTTTCGGCGGATCAAGTTCTCAGTATCGCGAGCCTTCAAACTGTGGATATATACTTTGCAATATCTCCGTCAATTCTTTATCAATCTATACAAAATCAACGACAAAAGAGTCGAGAGAAAAGTCACTTTCATATCTTGTTTCCTAATATATGTTTTCTTAACCCACTAAGACGCAATTTTTAAACTTTTTGTGTTAAATGCAATGATTTTGGAAAATGCGTTATTGACTTCACTGTTCGTGCGGTGGAAGCATAAATTGGCGATTCTATTAATACAAACAACACCTTAAGCTATATATCAAGGTATAAACCTTTAAAAACCACTATTAAATTCAGCATATTGCCTCTAAAACTTTTGTCATACATTGAAACTTAAATTATGTTAAAAATTAAAAAATAAAATTTTGTATGTATGTATTGTAAACCATAAAATAGTTATATTTTATGTTCTTAAGAGAAACATTGGTCATATAATACATTGAAATAAAGCTTAAGGTGTTGTTTGTATTAAAGAATCGCGATTTATACATCCACCGCTCGAACAGTCCAGTCAATAACGCATTTTCCAAAATCATTGCATTTAACACAAAAAGTTGAAAAATTGACTCTTAGTGGGCTAAGAAAACATTTATTAGGAAACAGGATATGAAAGTGACTTTTCTCACATCTCTTTTGTCGTAGATTTTGTACAGATTGATTAAGAATTGACGGAGATATTGCAAATTACATATATATCCACAGTTTGGAGGCTCGCGATACTGAGAACTTGATCCGCCGAAAAAAATAATGCGTTTTTGGACTCACAACTAATGGATTTAGCTATTGTGTAAATTTGGACAAAATTGGTAAGGTCCTTGAGGTCCTGTAATCATAAACCAAGAATATTTTCAAAAAGGTAGTGTCCGTAAATTTGCTGTAATATTTTACAAAGCGCGATCTACCAAAATGTTTTTTCTGATTCTGGTGGACTTCAATTCTAAATATAATATTTTTCAAATCACTGCTCCAGAAAGTGAAATTATTCGCATATGCAAAAAATATGTTGCAATATTTATACCCTACACCACACTGTGGTACAGACCCACCTTAAAGTATACCGATCGACTCAGAATAACTAGCTGAGTGGATTTAGCGATGTCTGTCCATCCGTCCGTCCGTCCGTCTGTCCATGTAAAGTTGTTCGTCGACTACAGGTCGCAATTTCACTCCGACCGTTCTGAAATTTTGCAGTTTAGAGTATTTCGCGTCTGTTAAGATCGCTATTGAATTTGGTTGAAATCGGTTCAGATTTAGATATAGCTCCCATATATATCTTTCGTCCGATTTGGCCCTTTAGTCCTATAGAAGCTGTATTTTACATCCAATCGTTTTGAAATTTAGAATGGTAGAGTTTCTTGATCCATGAACCAACATTGCCGAATTTGAAGAAAATCGGTTAAGATTTAGCTATAGCTCCCATATATATGTTTCGTCCGATTTGGGCCTTTAGTCCTATAGAAGCTGTATTTTACATCCGATCGTTTTGAAATTTAGAATGGTAGAGTTTCTTGATCCATGAACCAACATTGCCGAATTTGAGGAAAATCGGTTAATATTTAGCTACAGCTCCCATATATATGTTTCGTCCGATTTTGCTCTTTAGTCCTGTAGAAGCTGTATTTTACATCCAATCATTTTGAAATTTAGAATGGTAGAGTTTCTTGATCCATGAACCAACACTGCCGAATTTGAAGGAAATCGGTTAAGATTTAGCTATAGCTCCCATATATATGTTTCGTCCGATTTGGCCCTTTAGTTCTATAGAAGCTGTATTTTACATCCAATCGTTTTGAAATTTAGAATGGTAGAGTTCATTGATCAATGAACCAACACTGCCGAATTTGAAGAAAATCGGTTAAGATTTAGCTATAGCTCCCATATACATGTTTCGTCCGATTTGGCCCTTTAGTCCTGTTGAAGCTGTATTTTACATCCAATCGTTTTGAAATTTAGAATGGTAGAGTTTCTTTATTCATGAACCAACATTGCCGAACTTGAAGAAAATCGGTAAAGATTTAGCTATAGCTCCCATATATATGTTTCATCCGATTTGGCCCTTTAGATCCAATCGTTTTTATACCCTACACCACACTGTGGTACAGGGTATTATTTAAGTATAAAATGTCCCAAAAGTAAATTTATGTAAACAATTTATACATGAATTACAAAATTTATATATCAGAGTTATTTAATATTACGAGAGTGGTGTAGGGTATTATATAGTCGGCACCGCCCGACTTTAGCCTTTCCTTACTGGTTTTTCATATGGTCAGTTGGTAATTAACTTTCATGATATATTTATATTTGAGGAAGTGTTTCGGACAGAATTGCAAAAATTTCAGTCGAATCCGTTCAATATTTCCAGAGAAAATTGCAGTTTTCTAAACACAATCGGAAAAATGTAATAGTCATATCTCGCGAAGAAATCAAAATTTTACTAAACGGTTCAAATTGTTTTATTTTTTTGGAATTCTAAACCAGATTATTAACAAGTTTCAAAAAAATCTTGACATTCCAAAAAATGTTGACACACTTGTTTTATTTTTACCCAGTACTCTGTTAAACTTTTAACAGTTCTCGTTTTGGTTTTTGTCTCTGCTAGTGCTATTGAATACATATTTATTTTCACAAACATTCTGACATTTTTGAAAAACCGTCCCGGAATCGGTTATTGACTGACTCCAATAACTACTACATCAACATTGTGTACTACAACACACAGAGGAGGCAACCATTATGAGTTCACAAATTGGTCCATGCTTTGGATTTTTTGCTAAATAATTACATTAAATCCCTTTTCCATTAGTGTGTAGAGTTCAATTACCAACTGGGAAATGTTTTGCATTCCCTGTTCGTTGAAATTATAGACACAGACGACCTACAGATGGATGACCGAGGAATGGGGAATGTAAGAGGTAGGACAACCTGAAAGCATATCAGTTGGTGATGTATAGAGGAGAGAGAAGTCGGGGAAGGGGAAGCAAAAGTCAGTGTCCATCCGTTCGCATCTCCATATTGTTAATGTTCGTTTCAATGTGATTATTTGTGTAAATGGCTTTGAAAGTGTCAGAAAGCGAATTGTTTTTGTTGACTACCATAACATCTACTCTATTAATTTAATTTCATTCATCTGCAGCATTTCCTCCATTGTGTCCATAGCGTAGCAAACCATTCCATTACAGTCCAGTCCGGTTGAGTTCACAGTTCCCAGTATCAATGCCACTGAACGAAATGAGGTCATAACATAGATGTCGTTCTTTGGTGTCATTAAATAACAAAAAAAGTTAACTCTTATTAACAACAACGTCATCGAATGTAATTAAAAAATGTGTTAGTTTTCTGCTATAACAATTTAATAATTTAATGGCATTGTGAGCGAGTTTTTATTTTTAAATGTAATTTATTTTTATCACATTTCTGTAGTGTTAAACGCTACTTTTTATTTAACTGAATTTGGCATTTTAAAATTGTTTACAATATAGTTTTATATTTATTGCATCTGTTTATTAAACAACTATTACACAGTACAACACATGATTTGGGACTCAATTCTGAGAATTGGACGTGAAAGTTTATTGACAGATATTTTATGACTTTGTGGGCATTTTTACGATTTTTAAGGCACTGGATGCACTTTTTTCGGGAATGTTTTTTCCCCTTTTTTCTCCTATTCAATATCTACAACTCCTATTCAATATCTACAAAATATACAAAAAGAGCTAAAAATCCACCTTGAGCAAAAAATTCGTATGGCCATTAAATAATTAATTGGGCCTACTTGACTAAACTAATGATGCAGAAGTTCTTATTTTTGGGGATTCTTTCACGTCAAATTCTCAGAATTGGGTCCCAAATCACTGAGCTGAAAAATGTTGTACTGTGTTATACACTCGACTTACATAACAAGTAAGAAACTTCAGTCGGGTAAACCGACTTATAAATCCCCTCACCTTGAGTCCCAAAAAATATAAGAAAATTTATTTATTTTTTTGTTTTAATTAAATTATTATCAATTAAAATTGCATTTAATATCTTTGCTGTTTACTATTGGTACAAAATGGACAATTGTGTGGGAGGATTCAAAAGGGGCTTCCCAATAACGGCCACTCTTCTCCGGACTCTAGGTACTATAAAAGCATTACACTGTAAAAATTTCAAGTATTTATATGCACTAGTATTAAAGTTATAAGTTGTTAACTTATGGTGTAAAATGGTCCATTTGTGTGGGAGGTACCAAAAGGGTCGTGCCAATTACGGCCACTTTTCTCTAGACTCGAGGTCCTATAAAAGCATTGCACTGTACGAAATTTCAAGTATTTGTATGCACTGGTTGCATATTATTCAATATCTGCCACATACCAAATTTGAAGTCAATCAGTTACTCCTTTCGAGAGTTATCGTGCGCACCAGCCAGCAGACAGACGGACGGGCGGACATTGCTCATTCGGATTAAAATGACCCAAAACGGATATCCGCCGAACATACTTAAGGTCTTAGGCCACTCCTTCGATGTGTTACACTTTTGCCTCGTAGCAAATGATATATACCCTCCTCTCTAAGGTGAGGGGATAAAAAGGACATTTATTACACTGTATGTATGTGCAAAATGCACTTTGAAAATGTACACTCGATGAAAACAACTTACTCCGCAAAATTTCGGCCCGCTATTCGAATGACATTAACCGTTTTTTCCTGTGCATCGCGTTTGAGAGATATTTAGCCACAAAGTTTGCTGGGTAAACGAAGAGTTCAGTAAATTCAGACACAATTTGAGTATACTTAAGCTTCGGAATCGATGCATCATGTCAAAGAATAAAATAAAGGACACACTTCTAGAAGTATTTCTCATAAAACATCCGACACCCCCGCTTATCACCTTACACCTAAACATCCTTCTCTAAAAGTAATTATATGGCAATAGTCGTAAAAATCGATGAATTTTTTAATGGTGTATTCGACAAAAAGTTTTCCACAAAGTTTTCTGAGTAAACAAAAAGGTTAAGTAATACATTCAGACACAATTTCAGTACAGAAGGCTTCGGAATAGATGTTCAATGTCAAAGAACCAAATAAAGAAGATTCTTTAGAAAGTACGAAAAAGTCTTAGAAATCGGACGAAACATATATATGGGAGATATAGCTAAATCTTAACCGATTTTTTCCAAATTCGGTAGTGTTGGTTCATGGATCAAGAAACTCTACCATTCTAAATTTCAAAACGATTGGATGTAAAATACAGCTTTTATAGAACTAAAGGGCCAAATCGGACGAAACATATACATGGGAGCTATAGCTACATCTTAACCGATTTTCTCCAAATTCGGTAGTATTGGTTCATGGATCAAGAAACTCTACCATTCTAAAATTCAAAACGATTGGATCTAAAATACAGCTTCTATAGAACTAAAGGGCCAAATCGGACGAAACATATATATGGGAGCTATAGCTAAATCTTAACCGATTTTCTCCAAATTCGGTAGTGTTGGTTCATGGATCAAGAAACTCTACCATTCTAAAATTCAAAACGATTGGATGTAAAATATACCTTCTATAGAACTAAAGGGCCAAATCGGACGAAACATATATATGGGAGCTATATCTAAATCTGAACCGATTTCAACCAAATTCCACAGCGATCTTAACAGCCGCGAAATACTCTAAACTGCAAAATTTCAGAACGATCGGAGTGAAATTGCGACCTGTAGTCGACGAACAACTTTACATGGACAGACGGACGGAAGGACGGACAGACATGGTTAAATCGACTCAGCTAGTGATTCTGAGTCGATCGGTATACTTTAAGGTGGGTCTAGCTGTGTTATTTTCAGGTATTACAAACATCTGCCGTGAAACAAACTTATAATACCCTGTACCACAGTGTGGTGTAGGTTATAAAAATGCTAGGGTTGATATAAGAGTGTATTGTTGGAACCTATAGATAGTATTTTTATACCATACACCACACTGTGGTACAGGGTATTATAAGTTTGTTTCGCGGTCCGTCCGTCCGTCCGTCCGTCTGTCCATGTAAAGTTGTTCGTCGACTACAGGTCGCAATTTTACTCCGATCGTTCTGAAATTTTGCAGTTTAGAGTATTTCGCGGCTGTTAAGATCGCTATTGAATTTGGTTGAAATCGGTTAAGATTTAGCTATAGTTCCCATATATATGTTTCGTCCGATTTGGCCCTTTAGTCCTATAGAAGCTGTATTTTACATCCGATCGTTTTGAAATTTAGAATGGTAGAGTTTCTTGACCCATGAACCAACATTGCCGAATTTGAAGAAAATCGGTTAAGATTTAGCTATAGCTCCCATATATATGTTTCGTCCGATTTTGCTCTTTAGTCCTGTACAAGCTGTATTTTACATCCAATCATTTTGAAATTTAGAATGGTAGAGTTTATTGATCCATGAAATAACATTGCCGAATTTGAAGAAAATCGGTTACGATTTAGCTATAGCTCCCACATATATGTTTCGTCCGATTTTGCTCTTTAGTCCTGAATAAGCTGTATTTTACATCCAATCATTTTGAAATTTAGAATGGTAGAGTTTCTTGATCCATGAACCAACATTGCCGAATTTGAAGAAAATCGGTTAAGATTTAGCTATAGCTCCCATATATATGTTTCGTCCGATTTTGCTCTTTAGTCCTGTACAAGCTGTATTTTACATCCAATCATTTTGAAATTTAGAATGGTAGAGTTTCTTGATCCATGAACCAACATTGCCGAATTTGAAGAAAATCGGTTAAGATTTAGCTATAGCTCCCATATATATGTTTCGTCCGATTTTGCTCTTTAGTCCTGTACAAGCTGTATTTTACATCCACTCATTTTAAAATTTAGAATGGTAGAGTTTCTTGATCCATGAACCAACACTACCGAATTTGAAGATAATCGGTTAAGATTTAGCTATAGCTCCCATATATATGTTTCGTCCGATTTGGCCATTTAGTCCTATAAAAGCTGTATTTTACATCCAATCGTTTTGAAATTTAGAATGGTAGAGTTTCTTGATCCATGAACTAACATTGCCGATTTTGAAGAAAATCGGTTATGATTTAACTATAGCTCCCATATATATCTTTCGTCCGATTTGGCCCTTTAGTCCTATAGAAGCTGTATTTTACATCCGATCGTTTTGAAATTCAGAATGGTAGAGTTTCTTGATCCATGAACCAACATTGCCGAATTTGAAGAAAATCGGTTAAGATTTAGCTATAGCTCCCATATATATGTTTCGTCCGATTTGGCCCTTTGGTTCTATAGAAGCTGTATTTTACATCCAATCGTTTTGCAATTTAGAATGGTAGAGTTTCTTGATCCATGAACCAACACTGCCGAATTTGAAGAAAATCGGTTAAGATTTAGCTATAGCTCCCATATATATGTTTCGTCCGATTTGGCCCTTTAGTCCTATAAAAGCTGTATTTTACATCCAATCGTTTTGAAATTTAGAATGGTAGAGTTTCTTGATCAATGAACCAACACTACCGAATTTGAAGGAAATCGGTTAAGATTTAGCTATAGCTCCCATATATGTTTCGTCCGATTTGTCTCGTTAGATCCAATCGTTTTTATACCCTACACCACACTGTGGTACAGGGTATTATTTAAGTATAAAATGTCCCAAAAGTAAATTTATGTAAACAATTTATACATGAATAACAAAATTTATATATCAGAGTTATTCAATATTACGAGAGTGGTGTAGGGTATTATATAGTCGGCACCGCCCGACTTTAGCCTTTCCTTACTGGTTTTACAAGGAATCCTTTTGCCAAATACATCATCCTAAAAATCCATGATGTGTACGTCTTTTTATATATTATTCTTTTTGGAGAGGGGGGGGGTTTTTGGGAAAATGGTTAGTATGTTTTGATTCAGCCTCGATTTGGTTGTTTTTTGTGAAAACCGTAATACTCCATTTTTTTTGTTTAGTCTCTGTGAGCGATTTTCAAAAATAAGAATTTAACTTAAAATTCTAAGTAAGTCTAATTCTGGGTTTTTTTCGAGAAAATGGTTAGAATGTTTCAATTCGGCATCGAATTGGCAGTTTTTGTGAAAAATATAAAACTTTACGAGTCAATCAACTTCTAGTTGTAACTCTGGCTTATTAATTTATGGCGTTTGTTATATGTCATAATATTTGACTTCTACTTAATCTATTTATGTGTATTTTATGCACCAGCGCTCTGGTGGCCCAATAGCAGCGCTCTACGAGATAGTTTGTGTCTTGGCTAACATTTATTTTTCAAATCGATATTTATCTTCACGGACATCCATGTTGGCATAGTTTTACCCTTGTACCTTGGTTTTGGACAGGCTTATTCGAGGCAACTATTGAATGTCCAGACCGTCTTTGTCATTCGGTTCCTACAGAAGTTTAGAATTGAGAACTTTCTTAAACTTTTTCTCATCAGCTGCCACTTTGTCTTGCCCACATTTTTGTGAATGGAAGATTTATTGGTTGTCCGGTACATTCCACCCAATAACACTATGCAACAAAAATTTTGTCCAAGAGATGTGGATAAAATTTTCTGGTGCAATTCGGTGTCACAAACACGAAAAAAATATTAAAAAAAAATTTTATGTAAATTTTTTTTTTTATTTTTTTTTAAATTCCAGCTTTCATGGAAATTACATTTAGTACTTGGACCATAATTTTTCAAGTATAAGCCTGATTGATCCGCGTTGTGCCTTAAATTAAAGGGTATTATGCAAATGTCGCTTTCACGTAGAATCTTTGGTTTAGTAACAGTCGTCAAAAATATGAGAAAAAAATGATTTTTTTTAAAAAAACACTTTTTCCTAGTACAAAAAATAATATAAAAAAAGTCGAAAAAATTATTTTATCACATTTTTAAATAGCCAGAATGCTAACGAAGAAAAAACTGTATATTTGAAAAAAATCTATGGATAGATGTAAAAGTTAGGAGCCATTTTGTAAATGATGGGGAAATTCAAAAAATCTTGTTTCATATTTTTCGTTTTTAAATGATGTTTTTGCTTATATTGAATTCGCCATATGTAAGAGAGACATATAAGAGACATTGCACTTGCATTTTATTTTATGAGGATTGATGCCAGACATTATAACATTATAGAGAGGACGAGGTTTTATGGCCGTTCGTAACCCTCCATAAAACATTATATACAATGTGAGAGATATATTGGATGAGATCTGCTCAGGTAGAGGGACATACAAAAATATTTGTGGCTTTTTATTTATGAGGTTTCCATCCAGTTTTAGGGGCATGGACATCCCAGTCGTATACACAGGTAGTAAAATTATATGTAGTAGTACGCGGCAGTCTTGAAAATATTGGGTTTCTACGTTCGAAGCAAACTATATGCCAGCTACAGGTACTGCAACTTATGAACCTTAAACCCGGAATTTATGAATGAAATTTCTTATTAATAAATTAGAGTAATTCAGCGACTTAAAGAGATAAGTCGATTTTCTGAAAAATATTACAAAGTTATATTTCGAAGTATGAGTAAAAGGCAAAGAACTTTTCAATGTGTAAATGATCCCGACAATTTCTGCTACATCTGCGGAAAATATGTAATTAAACGTGTAATTAAACCCTGCGTTTAGTAAAATAATAGATTTAAAAATATGAAAGAACCGTGGACATCTAGTATTTTGTGTAATTCGTGCCATGCAAATCTTACTCGATGGACTAGTGGAAGAATGCGGTAAGTACTTTAAAATTAATGTATTACAATGTTTTGTGGAATAAAACGTTTTAATTTTAGACTTCACGTGCAATTTGGAATGCCAATGATTTGGAGACAACCATTCATTCACGATACGGACTGCTATTTTTGTCTAAGTAAACAGATTGAAGTAGGAAGGAGCATTCGCTGGAATAACGCTGAAGTAAAATCTGTCACTTTGCCTGTGCACATTCGGAAACAATACCAATTCCAAAGTGTCCAAGTATAGCTAACAGCCTAATTACAGAAACATCATCAAGTTCAAGTCATCGCTTTTAACTCAGTTTCAACTCATTGATCTAGTGAGAGATTTGGAACTGACCAAAGATAAGGCAGAACTACTTGCATCTCGGATGAAACAGTACAATATTTTGGCCCCAGATGTTAACATATTACAGAGTCCTTGATATACATTACAAACAATTTTATACAACTATGCTTTTAAAAGGACATTCCCGGATTGTTCGAGGAACTTAATCAAACATACAATTCAAAGGAATGGCAGTTATTTGTTGACAGCAGTAAAGAAAGTTTGAAAATAGTACTTTTACACAACGGAAATAAGAAACCGTCGATTCCCATTGCTCATGCTGTCAACACTAAGGAATCATACGAAATAATGGCTAAATTGAAAAAATACATAAAATATGAACATGACTGGAAAATTTGTTGCGATTTAAAAGTAGTTGGTATGTTATGCCTCTGGGTAGCCGTGCTCGCGAAGATCATTACAGAAGAAAGAAATTACTAACAAGAAAACACATTATATTGGGTGAAAACAACATAAAATATACACCTCTAATACACCTACAAATTTTGTAAAAACCTTAACGAAAGATGGCAATTTACTCTCATATTTAAAAAGTTTATTTAAAAGTCTTTCTTTTCAAAAAATCGAAGAAGGCGTTTTTGATGGGCCTAAAATAAGGAAATAATGAAAGATGTAAATTTCGAATCATATTTGACGTCGGATGAAATTGCAGCATGGAGGTCGTTTAAGCTTGTGGTTTCAAATTTCTTTGGATTCAATAAAAGTCCGCAATATGAAACAATGATTAATGATTTGTTGAAAAATTATAAAAAAAATTGGTAAGAAATATATTTTTCTATATTTATGCATACGAGTATAACACATATGTATGTATTCTTCTAACTTTTTTTTTGATTTATGTATTCCAACAGGTGTAAATATGTCTCTAAAAATTAATTTCTTGTATTCTCATTTAAACCTTTTCCCGAGAATCTTGGCGACATAAGCGACGAACATGGCGAAAGGTTTCACGAAGAAATGAAGTCCATCGCGCGGCGTTACCAAGGGCACTGGATGAATGAATGATGGGAGATTATATGTATTTGGTTCCTCAGTAGATAAAATGATTCCGAAATCTACAAAAGTCAACAAAGAACTCACAATTACTTCTAATGAAACTTGTACATGTAAATAAACTCAAATGTACATAATACAAATAAAAGTAATAAATAAAATCGCTATTTAAACAGAAAATTAAAAAAAAAAATTTGAAATTCTCTTACCTCTACCAAAAGTGCTATAACTTCTACATTTATCCATAGATTTTTTCAAATTGCCACTAGGATGCAGACTTTTAAAACATTTTTTTATTTTTTTATGTTTTTTTCTTCCCAGGATTTTGCCACAATCTATACAAAAAAATAATTTTTAGGTCTGGGACACAAAAAAAAAATTTTGTTATTGCATAGTGTAATCAGTTAGTAGCGAATCTGACGTGATCACCTCTACTGTTTGTGTCTGTGCTACCCCAGACAGAATGGTGAGCGTTCGTGTCTGCGCCAGACGTTACCCTGAAGAAAGCTGTCGGTACTACCTACTACTTAAAGAGAATATATTTGGAACACAATTTTTTAAATATTAGATATTTGTGAGCAAATAAATGTTATTTGAAAATTTGAAAAAACAATTATTTTTAAATATTAATATATTGCAACAAAATATATTTGCAAACTAATTTTCTCATGATTTAGAAATGTCTCCAAATATATATTGTTTAAACAAATTTTTCAAAATGTAGCACAAGCCCTGCTTTTGTTGTTAACCCATCAAGCAATGTATTATTATGCTATATTATACCAATTCAATTATAAAGGAATTTTACGAACATTTAAAATTTCCGAAAGAAATGAACGTTGATTCACTGAAACACATAAAATTTGTCTTAAAATTATGGTATTGATATATTTTCAGGCAGATAAATATTGGTTTCGTAAATAAAAATCCAAAATAAAAAATATTAGGGGCCATTAACAATAAATAAATAAACTAGGTTTAAGAGCTAACTACCGGGTATAGCTGTCAAATTCCATACAATTTAACTTTCGTTAGCTCTAACGCTCGGTTATTTTGTTTTGTGTTAATGGGGGTAGGACGGATACAATTTGTTTAGAACCACATCTTCCCAAGTATAATATATTCTGGGTGGACGCTAAACATTTATATTTTTCAAACAGAATATGTTTGGGACAATATACTATAGAAGCGATTTTTTTCCAACGTGTACTATGTGAGGTTCTTGTATCAGGACGATGTCTACTGCAGCTAGTAATATATCAGCTAAGGCTGCTTTGTGATTTTACTTTACTTCAACCCCAACATCGAACTCCTTGTCCGTATCATCGTAGATTATTTCCCAGTCAGATGCAACAAAGAGTCCATGAACTCTTCTCAACCACTCAGTGTCCGAAGTGATGCTCTGGTCGTCAGATAGAGGTGTTGCAATCTTTGAATTTTGGATCTGGGGCTCCAGAATTTATGAGCGTTGGTAAATCCGCACTTCAACCACGGTGGATACTTCACATTAAATATTTGTACAAAATGGTACGTTTGCGTGAGAAGTACGAAAAAGGTCGTGCCAATAACGCCCATATTTCACTGGATGTAGGTACTATAAAAACAGTACGGTTTTAATATTTGTAGGGACTATTCTTATAGTTGCACTATTATTAAGCTGTTAACTTTTCGTACAAAGTGGTACCTTTGTGTGGAGGTACCAAAAGGGGCATGGCAATAACGGCAATTTTTCACTGGATTGTGGGTACTACAAAACCATTACACTGTACAAAATTTCAAGTTATTGTTTGCGCCGATATTAAAGTTATAAGCTCTTTTGGTGAAAAATGGTCAATTTGTTTGGGTGGTACCAAAAGGGGCGTGCCAATTACGCCCACTATTCTCGAGATGATAGTGACTAATAAACTATACTACACTGATAGAAAAAGCTTCGTCATGACGATGAATTTGTACATTGGAATAATCCTCTTGATGAATTTGTTCATGACGAATCTCTGTTTCCAAAAACTTTCGTCATCAGGATGATCACATTTCATCCCTACGATGAATCGAGTTCATTACCACGATGACTCCCATTCATCACCACGATGAACACCATCCATCCCTACGCTGAATCGGGTTGGTCACCACAACGAAACCCATTCATCACCACAACGAATCCCATTAATCACCACGAAGAATCCTATTCATCACCACGACGAACTCCATTCTTCATCACGAAGAATGCATGCCCGGCCAATTTAAATTTTAAACATTTAAATAAATATTCTTCTGGTTTTCGACCATTTAAAACGGCATGGAAAATAAAATTACTTGACTGATTTGCCTGATTCTTATGTGATTATTCGGTTCGAAACGCAGTTCTTATCAGGAATGGCTTAAAGCAAACGAACAAGAAGTATTAGTTACTTCTGATATTTTAAATCAAAAATAATCTCATCAATTAATATATTTGCCAACTGACGAATCCCATTCATCCTACGACGATTCCATTCATCACCACGACGAATCCATTCACCACCATTATTAGATTTTTTAAATTAAACTTCTACAGCAATTTTTTTTAACTAGAACAGTACAATTAAGCACAAACTATAAATTGATTGCTTCGTTTTATTATATTTTCAGTAAAATTATCAAATAAATCTTTTCGTCGTGGGAATGAAACCTTATCGTTCCCTTGACGAATTTCGAAATCTCTAAAAACATTGGTTGATGATCGCGTTCGTTCTATTGACGTACAAAAACATCGCATGTACGAAACATTTCGTCACCAGTAAGAAGATATATTGACGAAACTGATTCGTCATGGTGACGAACGGTTTTTCTATCAGTGTATATGTAGATGATTGAAATAAGTAGTATAGATGTTATTAAATAATCAATATTTCACTAAATGGGGGAGGTACTAGAAGGAGTGGGCCAATATGGCCCATCTTCGAATTAAGCCAGAGATTGAAAAAAATATTACCACATACCAAATTTCAAGTCAGTCGGTTAATCCTTTCGAGTGTTATCGTGCGCACCAGCCAGCAGACAGACAGACGGACGGACGGACGGACATTGCTCAAATTACTTAAAATTACCCAAAACGGGTTTCCACCAAACTTACTTAGGGTCTAAGTTCAGTCCTTCAATGTGTTACACTTTTGGCCCATAGCAAATGATTTCTAAAATAAAATTAGGTCGGCGGACATAACTCAAATGATTTCAGAAGTTCTAAAACGGGTTATAAGTACAGTAAAACCTCGCTAATCCGGATAATTGATTGCAGAACCCAATCCGGACTATCGAGTTGTCCGGATTATTCATATCATTTTAAACTTTAATTAAATTAAACAAGTTTGTAGGGAAGAGATCCGTTAAGAAAAAGTTATTGTTATGGTTTTGGTCACATATTTCACTTGAAATTTATTATTCTTCAATTAATAAAAACTAAAAACATGTACTCGTACATATTACTGAGTTCAAAGAAAAAATAACAAAATATATTTAAAGGAAAGTAAGGTTTGTAGATAGTGTATCATAAAAGTTAAACTAATCTAAAATCGTGTAAGGTCGTTTGACTGGAATTGGAAAAACTCTTTTCCAGTGCTGCATCGCGCAATTCATGAAGTACTAATATTTTGTCCATATCGATGTCATTTTGTTCAACCCATTTTTGTGGATGTTTCTATACTCAGTAAAGCATCATTTGGTTTGACGTCTTGTTGGGATGGAATAATGATGTCCTCCAAATCATCTTCTGAATCCCATCTTTGTGGGCAAAGTTTATTCCAGCTAGATCTTATAATTGTCTCATTTAATTTTCCCCAGGCGTTTTTTAACTTTATACAGCATTTCTGAATAGTAAAAGTTTTGAAAAACATGTTTTTGTAATACATTTTGGTAAATTTAATAGGATTTTAATCCATAGGTTGAATAATGCTAGTCGTATTTGGTGGTAAAAACATTGTTTTGTAGTTTTTGCATTCTGAAATGAGTTCTTCTTTGGCATGACTTGGAGCATTATCAACCAACAAAATTGCCTTTTGTGGCAAATTGTTTTCCCCCTGAAAACGTTTTACATTTTGTACAAACGACTTGTGAAACCATTCCGTAAATAAATAAGTAGTCATCCAACCATTTTTCGATGAGTAGTACTCTACGGGTGGCTTATTCTTGAATGATCTTGGATTGCGAGATTCTCCTATAACAACGATATCCAATTTATGATTTCTGGCCTTATTTGCGCAACTTAGGAATGTAATTCTCTCTTCTGGAGCGTTTTTTCCCGAGCTTGTACTAATGTTTTATCTGATAACATTTTGTAAAAAAAGTGCTGATTCGTCGGCATTGTAAATTTGAGAGTCGAGCAACTGTTCAGATTGAATAATATCAGATATCTTCGCCTGAATCTGCGGCAGTAATTCTGGGCGGCTGTATAATTTTTCGCCGCAAATTTTAAGGCCTCGAATTGAAAATTTTTACTACATTTTTGAAACCATCCATTGCTTGCAAGAAACTTTTTTCACACAATTCCCTGAGAAATGGGTACGTGCTTCGTTCTCTGTTTTTCGAACCAGGAATATAAGATGTGTTCGAACTCCTCATATTCTCCAGATTTCAATGTCTTCCTCTTCTTTAAAATTTTACGATCAATCCGGATTACTGGATAATTCGGATTAACGAGGTCCGGATTAGCGAGGTGATACTGCATGTGTTTGGTCTGAGGTGTGTTATAGTTTGGACCTAACTCTCTTTTTTTGTTTTATACTCTCATTCCATACCACCTTGCGTATAAGCGATTATAATTTCCACAACAGTACCTTTGGAAATATTTTGATTTATATGTTTTTTCGTTTCCAGCTTATTGGCTAATAATAAATTTAAAAAAAGTATCCATAATCCACATCATATTTTTATTTGTATCACAGAACTGTCAAATGACAAGAATGAACTACCCATATCATGTTTTAATCAATTTTTTAATATTTAATAATTTAATATGCTTCATCTTCTTTCCATCCATATCATTGGAGAGTCAAGCAAACAAAAAAAAAAACACGATTTGATATGTATTCGTATGAGATTCCATCGGAATTTGTATATCAAATATTCTGTTCTGTACGTTTGTGGTAGCCAATGATGTGATGAAGAGATTTTATCGAAATTTGTTTACAAAACTCCAATCTACTGTGGTGATTCACGAAATAGCAGAGAAATGTTAACTAAACACAGAAAACCTCAGATATACGTATAAACCATTTAAATACATGTAAAAAAATTTCAATCATTTGTTTGTAGTTTGTAAATGAGGCAAAATCGCGTTTTTTGATGTAATAAATTATATGTTAATATATATATTACAACAAAATATATTGCGAATTTAATTTCTCAAATAAAGTAGATGTTTACAAACAAATAAAATTATTGTTTAGATATTTCTCCAAATATATTTTATTTAAAATAATTCATAACATAGCTGCATTTTGCGAAATTCAGTTTTAATTTTTCTTGATTTCGAGTTATGTCTTGCAGTTAAAAATTTCATTAAAATCACTCATTATTAATTTCTAAAGTCATACATCCAGCAATTTATAGTTATGAAAAATTATACGAATTCAATTGTACACAGGGAAAAATCGTAATTTTTGATATGTTTGAATTGAAAGAAAATATATTTGGAACCAAAATTTTTAAATATTATATTTTCTTGAACAAATAAATTGTCTGTGAAAATCAATAAATTTTGTTTGAAAAACATATGTTAATATATTAGAATAAAATATGTTTGCGAACTAACATTCAAAAATAAAATAAAGTATGTGTTATTGTTTGAGAACTTTTCCAAAAATATTTTTAAAACTTTGCTGACATTGTCAAATTAACAAGTAAGAATGTTTCAGTCGGGTAAACCAACTAAGATATACCCTCACTTTACATCAATCTGTCAATTTGTGTGGGAGGTACCAGAAGGGGTTTAACAAATACACCTATTTTTCGGCAAACAGTATTTTCTTTAAATACTTTAAATACAGTATTTTCGTTAAATAACCTGTGCCGAACTATAAGCGTTTGTGTTCACTGGTATATTAACATTACGAGCTGTTCAATTTTGGTATTATTTCGTCATTTTGTGTGGGAGGTATAAAAGGGGCGTGGTGATAACGCCCACTTTTCACAGGACTGTAACTATAACAGCATCACACTGTACAAATGCACTGTATTTGTATGCACTGGTATTAAAGTTATAGGACGTTAACTTTTGGTATAAAACGGTCCATTTGTGTGGGAGTTACCAAAAGGGGCTGTACAATAATGCCCACTTTTGACCGAACTATACGCGCTACAAAAACATTATACTGTATTTTTTTCAAGTATTTTTATGCACTTGTATTAAAATTATAAGCAGTTCAATTTTAATGCAAAATGGTCCATTTGTGTGGGAGGTACTAAAAGGGACGTGGGAACTTCGCCCATTTTTCTCGAGGTGATAGTGACTAATAAAATAATACAATGTGTGAAATTTCAGAAGATTATAATAAGTAGTATAGATTTTATTAAAGAATCAATATTTCACTAAAAGTTAACCCTTTGTGTGGGAGGTACCAGAAGGAGTGGACCAATATGGCCCATCTTCGAACTTAGCCGGAGATAGAAAAACTATTGCCGTATACCAAATTTGAAGACAATCGTTTACTCCTTTCGAGAGTTATCGTGCTCTCCAGCCAGCAGAGAGACAGACAAACAAGCAGACGGACGGACGGACGGACATTTCTCATACGACTTAAAATGACCCAAAACGAATATCCGCCGAACATACTTAGGGTCTTAGGTCACTCCTTTGGTGTATTACACTTTTAGCCCTAGCAAATGATATTAAATCCACTAAAGTGAGTGTATAAAAAGGAAAGTAGGGTATAAAAACGAAGTGATGCATAACCAGTAAGGAAAGGCTAAAGTCGGGCGGTGCCGACTATATAATACCCTACACCACTCTCGTAATATTGAATAACTCTGATATATAAATTTTGTAATTCATGTATAAATTGCTTACATAAATTTACTTTTGGGACATTTTATACTTAAATAATACCCTGTACCACAGTGTGGTGTAGGGTATAAAAACGATTGGATCTAAAGAGCCAAATCGGACGAAACATATATATGGGAGCTATAGCTAAATCTTTACCGATTTTCTTCAAATTCGGCAATGTTGGTTCATGAATAAAGAAACTCTACCATTCTAAATTTCAAAACGATTGGATGTAAAATACAGCTTTTATAGGACTAAAGGTCCAAATCGGAAGAAACATATATATGGGAGCTATAGCTAAATCTTAACCGATTTTCTTCAAATTCGGTAGTGTTGGTTCATGGATCAAGAAACTCTACCATTCTAAATTTTAAAATGATTGGATGTAAAATACAGCTTCTATAGAACTAAAGGGCCAAATCGGACGAAACATATATATGGGAGCTATAGCTAAATCTTAACCGGTTTTCTTCAAATTCGGTAGTGTTGGTTCATGGATCAAGAAACTTTACCATTCTAAATTTCAAAATGATTGGATGTAAAATACAGCTTCTTCAGGACTAAAGAGGAAAATCGGACGAAACATATATATGGGAGCTATAGCTAAATCTTAACCGATTTTCTTCAAATTCGGCAATGTTGGTTCATGGATCAAGAAACTCTACCATTCTAAATTTCAAAACGATTGGATGTAAAATACCGCTTTTATAGGACTAAATGGCCAAATCGGACGAAACATATATATGGGAGCTATAGCTAAATCTTAACCGATTTTCTTCAAATTCGGTAGTGTTGGTTCATGGATCAAGAAACTCTACCATTCTAAATTTCAAAATGATTGGATGTAAAATACAGCTTCTACAGGACTAAAGAGCAAAATCGGACTCAGCTAGTGATTCTGAGTCGATCGGTATACTTTAAGGTGGGTCTAGCTGTGTTATTTTCAGGTGTTACAAACATCTGCCGTGAAACAAACTTATAATACCCTGTACCACAGTGTGGTGTAGGGTATAAAAATGAAACGTAAAGTAATTATAAACCGATCGGTACAGTGAATGATAAATCTAGAAATAGATGTAGCCACGTCATTTACTTTGTTGTATTGGTCAAATATCCGGAAAAATTAGTTTCTTAAACTTTTAACTGATAAAACCATTGCTATCCTTGTGACCGCAACTGTGTTTGTTTCCACCTTTCCCCATATGTATCTCATCCACAACACAGAAATAAAATGCTACAAAATCCAATAGGATATTATGGCATTTTCAAAGCAATTGAGGTGAAAAAGCGGATTTACACAGATTATGTTGTTCTCTTTTTGCGTGTTTGTTTTTTTCGTTTGAATGAAAGGGTGATTTTTGCTGTACAAGTCTGTCTGTCTCTCTGCTCGGTTGGCTGTCCATCCGTCCTGCCGTATGTCGGTATACACCGTCTATCTGTCCGTGCAGATCTGCAGTAGTAGTCTGTCTTCCTGTGTTCCGTCTATCCATTCTGGAACGAAAACAAAGTGGATTGTTTGCTGTTTTTGCTACTTGTGGTTGATTTCATTTTTGTCGCTTTTTATGCCAATATTTGTGATGTAGTAAATGTCAAATTGAAAAATGTTGTTTAACATTTGGTACATTTCCGTGTTTCCTCTCCCTCGTCAAAGTTTGCGAATGAAAGGTCGGCATGATTGGTTTGTCATATCATAAGTGAGTTGTCTTTTATTTAAAAAAAAGTTAATATCCTTTCATTTGGGATAAAGCGGAAGCAAGGAACCGGTAAGGGTATAAATAACACTATACTAGTCCAAAAATGTAACAGAATGCAGTGGCATTAGCCGTTTTTCTTTGTTAGCTCTTGTTTTCGCGATATGCGACCACAAAGTTTGTTGAGAAATCAGAGAGGTGACTTATCTCTTTGGTTATTTTGAAGTGGAAGACTTCGGAATATACGCTTCAGTCCAAAGATCGAAATAAAGGGAACATTTGGACAATTTTTTTATCTCAAAACAGTCGTCCACGCTTCTCACCCCCTTACCACTGAAAAAGTGCAATGAAATCTTATCATATGTTGAAAATCATACATATCGTCGACATTTTTAGTTGGTATCGTTGAGAAAAATATTCCTCGCGAAGAAATACTATAAGTCCTTTCTCAACTTTTTTATGAGAATTAAAAAAATTTCGAGTTATTATATAATTTGTGTATTTTTCTGCTCATAGCAGAAAATGTTTGAAATAAAATTTGTTGACCTACATTTTTGTAAATTATTTTTGGTTTGTGTTAGTGGAAATTTCAAAGTTAACCAACAAAACCTGCTAAATTGTGAAACCTGCTAAGTTTTCATAAATATGCTGAAAGGAGACTCATAGTAATTTTACGCGAGGGACATTTTTCTCAAAGACACAAACTAAAAACGTCGACGATTTGTATGACGTTTGCATATGGTAAGATTTGATTGCACTTTTTCGGGGGTAAAGGGGTGAGAAGCGTTGTTGACTATTTTGAGAGAAATAATTCTCGAAGGGTTCCTTTTATTTCGTTCTTTGGATTGAAGCGCGTTTTCGGAAGGCTTCCACTTCAAAATCACCTCCGAGATGACTAACCTCTCTGATTTTTTTTGCAAACTTTGTGGTCGAATATCGCGAAAACAAGAGCTAACCTAGAAAAACGGCTAGCTCCATTGGATTCAGCAAGGTGGAAATAGTTATATCCGTAGGGTCACCTTTCTGTTACATTTTTAAAGTGTCCATTTCGAGCACAGTGTAATTATACGCTTACTTCAGCGGAAGAGGAGTATATATTATATACTGCGAGTCAAAATTTAATCTCATCAACGTAGTCCCACCTAAGTCATTGTACTTTACTAAATAATATACGATTTTACTAAATATATAATATTCACGATATTTTTTGAAAATACCTCGTATATACGGGGGCGGTCCCCAAATTCACTGACAAAAAAACAAAGAATTTTGGATATCTTTTCTTCATTTCCCAATAATCTCCTTATAGTTCTACTTATATAAACTTTCCCAGCGATATTCAAAAGCTGAGATACCCTAATATCATACAATACCATTTTGTGGATTTTCTTAAACGTGGATAACTCACTTGGTCGACCACTACGGTGTTCGTCTTGACAGCTCGTAAGGCCGCGTTAAAACTCTGTCATTCAATATTTTATTTATGTAAACGAGGGAGCAGAGTTATAGCTAGAATAGACTATATCAGAGTAGGATATAACTCGGTTTTAATACTGGTTGGACTGAGACCTTTAAAATGAAAGTATTGAATTAGATAACACTGACCATTTTACCTTGTTTACAAATAATCTAAGATCGTTAATTTTTGTAGTTCCAAAAAAATATTTAACAACGTGGCGCCTTGAAGCTTAACCCATACGTTTGTAAGGCGGTCACTTTTCACCAAACTATATTTTTTTTAACCACTGTCGCAATCTATGCCTCAGAATGACCCGATTTTGATTAAACTTAGCACATCTTGCTGTTTGTTGTATGTACCAAATTTGAAAACTTTTGCTAGGATAAGAAACATTTTATGCGAAAGGATCGATTTGGATTGTATGGGATGTGGCGGGCGTGGCCGATTTTGAGGAAACTTGTCACGCATATTTTGTTTGTTCTATAAAGTATACACGCTGAAAAAAAATTGCTTCTGTAGTATATTGTCCCAAACATATTCTGCTTGAAAAGTACATATCGTCGGTGCGCCGACGACGACTCCTATGTGTATTTTTTCGATTTTTTTTATTGTCGAATTAGAATGTCCTAGCGGACATACGACTACTCACCTTTTGCGCTATCTTCGCCGGTTCAGAAGTTACCAAAAACTCCTATGTGTATCCCGACAAAAACTGCTATGTGTTGTAGGCGTGTCCCAAAGGATAGAAGGTTGGCTTAGATTCACGCCAAAAACGGCTAATGAGGTTTTGTTCAGAATCATACCCTCTATTCGAAATTGGATCTGCTTCCATTCGCGAGTTATGGCGAAAACAGTACTTTTACTCAAAACAAACTTAATAGCTTTGATGATTATTTAAATATGATCATTTGTAAGACGCTTTGTAACGTCCGCGATATTTGCAAGGTTTTCATATTGCGAATTTGTGTAATCCATAAAATCGACTTACACCGCCAAATTTTTCCAAAACTATTATACCGAATTTTATTATCAGCATTTCCGGGAAAAAAATCGCCCGACGAATAAATTTTGAAAAAAATAAAGTTCGGAATTATTGTTCTATATAGTGCTATTATCTCGTATATAGACAGTTCTAGAGTAATTGTGGTCTAAGGAAGTTTGGGAGGTAAGTGAAAGGCTTACAACTCTTTCTTTAACAAACAAATATATAGTAATTTGGTAGGGATTTACAATGTGTAAAAACTTTTGTATGCTTTTCCTTTAATATGAGGCATATTTTGATTTGACACATTGTAAATCCTTTCCAAATTATTGTATTTTTTTTTGTTAAAGAAAGAGTTATAGTCGTTTTTCATATCTTACAAACATTCTTTGACAACTTTTTCCTAGTACTGACCGTTCGCGTAAAAATAGCATTATATAGTAAAATAATTCTGAACTTAAATGTTTTTTGTTCGAAATTTATTCGTCGCGGGATGTTTATGATGGAAATTCTGGTGCCAATCTATCCCTCAAAAAACATATTGTAATTTTATTAAATTCGCAATAATATTTTTGTAAAAATTTAGCGGAGTAAGTCGAATTTTTGGATTACAAAAACTTCGCTATATAATAATATTGCAAATATCGCGGACATTACAAAGCGTCTTACAAATGTTTATATTTATGGGAAATTATGTTATAGTTTTACAACCTGTTTCTGTAACTTAAAATTTTGCTTTCGTTCGCCTGCCAGACGACAAACAGTTGATTTGGGTTTCACTAACTACCATTACAACGACAAGTCGCACGAAAATAAACTCGTACGAAAACGTAATCATTTCAGTTTACATTTTGGTTTCTCTTCCTCTCTTTGCTGTCATCTGGGCGAACACAAATGTCAGATCGAGTCACGTAATTTTATTTGTCGACTGATAAGAACAATGGCAAAAAACGGTATTAAAAGCAACAAATAAGTAGATATTAATATAATTATGGTAAAAACAATTAAATAGTAATAAAATTATATATGTACATATGTATATATATTTAAGCCTAAAGAAGTCAACATTGGCAGCTCGCTGAGATGAAAAAAATTCATCAGTGCACAATGAGAAAGACGGGAGAGAGAGAGAGAAAGAAATGAGAGTGTTGGATCAGCTCAACTGACCCACCCAGGGTTGATTTTTGACCACCGCTAGTGTAATGGATACAGAGGTGTATTTTCTAAGGTCGACCATACAAAAATGTGTGCTTTTTTAGACCGGAAGTTGTGAACTTATTGATCTGGCAATTAAATTTTTTTCAATTGGTAAATTGCTAACGTCATTGACGTAAGGCCAGGCGAACGAACGAACGAACCTTAGAGAAACCAAATTCCTGACGAAAGTGAGTGTCTGGTTTTCGTTCGCAGAGACTTTCGTTAGAAATACAGAAACAGGCCGTGAAATTTCCGCGATTAAATGTAACTAAGTTGGGTTTTTTATTTAACAATTGTTTTATTGCGATAAATCGCGAAAGAAAGCGGTTCTGATTTTGATCTCTTCTTATCTGAGTAGAGGGGATGATTCTGTACAAAACCTCATTAGCCGCTTTTGACCACAATCCAGGCCAAATTTCGGTTGCTTGAGGTACACTGTGAACATTCAAATATCAAAACTCCCATGTGTAATTTTTTTGTTTTATAAATATTTAAAATTTACCACGTCATGGCGTTATCACATATACGACTTTTGTTATGATATATTGGTGGTAAATAATTAAAAGAAATTTTTAAAAATCTGAGATATTAAAATTATCGCGATTTGAGGAAATGGCATCGTTTTTTGTCTCTCCTGAAAACTAGTAAAAAATCAAATAGGAGTTTCGGCGGCGCAGCGAGGATATGCTTAGGGTACACTCCGACATATAATATTTAACACACACAAATAGTATGTTTGGGAGAATATATGTAGTTTTAAACAAAAATATGTTCCCATTCTAATGTTTTTTTATTTGGAACTGATTTTTCCGAAACAAATATTAATGTATACTCGTATTTAAGTATTTTGGCAATCAATACCCTATTTTAAAGACAAGTTTTCTTTTTTTCTGAAGTTCAAAATTATTTTTTTATAAATTGTATATGTTCGAAAAATTCAGTTAAAACTTAAATCTTGTAATTTTTTGTAACTATAAATTGCTTTGATGGATTAAAAAAGGGGATGAATTGGAAACCTAACTAAATTTCGAAAAAGTCTGCAAAGTTTTAAAAATCTTTTTTAAATAAAATGTATTTGGAGAACTCCTTAAATAATAACTTTGTTCGTATGTAAACATATATTTTATTTTTGAAAGTTAGTTCGCACATATATTATGTTCTAATATATTTATATATGCGTTCCAAACAAAATTTCTTGATTTTCAAATGAAATGTATTTGCTAACAAATATATAATATTTAAAAATTTCGTTTCCACATATAGTTTCTTTCAATTCAAACATATCAAAAATGGTGATTTTCCCTCTTCCCAAGAAGAGAAAATTGCTGATGGAGGCCAGCAAAAGCATCCTCCTCTATGTATGCGACATTTGGGCTCGGAGCTTGTGTACGAAACAAAGAGCACAAAAATTGTTAGCAGTACAGAGGACAGTAGCGTTGCGAGTTACATCAGCCTACCGCACCGTATCAACATCGACTGTAGCGGGTGTGATACCCATAGACCTAGTGGCAGAGGAGAGGCTGAAACTTTTCAAAGCAAAACAGAATCAAAATTTAACCTCAAACCTGGGAGAAAAAAAGATGAGACTTTTGAAAAATGGTAGACCCGCTGGAATCGGGAAACGTATGGCAGATGGACCGCGAAGTTCATCCCCAACATAAGAATATGGGTAAATAGAAAACATGGAGATGTAAATTACTACATCACGGGCATGGATATTTTCGAAAATACTTGTACAAACGAGGTAAATGCAGCTCACCCTTCTGCTTATACGAAGAAAAAGAAAATGTAGATGACGCAGAACATACGTTCTTCAGGTGCAGGCGATTGGTAGAACTCCGTTTAGCAGTGGAACGGCAAATATGTAGGAGCAATCATAGCAGAGAATATAGGGTAATTCCAAAGAAAATCGACCCAAAAATTACGATTTGAAAATTTTACCTTTTTGATTTTGCTGAAATGCACGCGCATACTGCAAGATGATGCGAAATTTTGACAGTTCACCGTGTGTCAAAATGTATAGCCGTTTAGATTTTATAGGGTGCCAAAGTGGGGCATCGACATACATGTTTTTTTGAAAATTAAGCTATGTTCAAGTCGTCATAACTTTAGAACGGAAGGTCAGATTTAAATGCAAAAAGTACCATATTGAAGATATTAACGATCTTTCTAAGTATTATATGCAAAAGGATCACTAAATTTGTATTAAGGATACCAAAAGGACGAAAATGTCTTTAAACCTTGATTATCCTGAAAAAAGTATTTTAAATTATTTTTATTTTACTTCTGAATATTACCCCCATATTTACGCATAAAATACAAAATTTTCAGAATGGGTGCTCAATGGGTTCAAAAGATATGACTTAATTAATGTCCGTCTGTCTGTCCGTTTGACTGGATTATGCGAACGATATCTCTGAAAAGGAGTGACCGAATTCGTATGTGGTATCATTTTCCTCAAATATACTACCGGAAGGGGCGTGGCAATAACGCCTAATTTCCACTTAATTGAAGGTACTATCAAATCATTGCATTGTACAAAATTTCAAGTATTTGTATGCACTGGTGTTATAAGCTTTTAACTTTTTGTACCAATTGGTCCCTTTGTGTGGGAGGTACCAAAAGGGGCGTGACATTTTCGCCCATTTTTGTTCAGCTTCTAGATACGGTGAAATAATTACTATGTATGAAATAATCGCTTCCGATGAGTAGTATAGAAGTTATAAGAGTTTTAGCATGTCACAAAATGTTAACCCTTTGTGGGGGAGGTACTACAAGAAGGAGTCCGACATGGGCCACTCAAAACATTAAGTAGATTTGAGGAAATTAATACCACATACGAATTTGTCTTTCGGTCACTCCTTTTCAGAGATATCGTTCGCTTAACCCAGTCAAACGGTCAGACAGACGGACATTAATTAAGTCATATCTTTTGAACCCATTGAGCACCCATTCTGCAAATTTTGTATTTTATGGGTAAATATGGGGTAATATTCTGAAGTTAAATAAAAAAAATTGAAAATACTTTTTTCAGGATAATCAAGGATTATGGACATTTTCGTCCTTTTGTTATCGTTAATACAAATTTAGTGACCCTTTTGCATATAATACTTAGAAAGAACGTTAATGTCTTTAAAATGGTACTTATTTCATTTAAATCGAACCTTCCGTTCTAAAGTTATGACGACTTGAAAATAGGTTTATTTTCAAAAAAAAAAAATGTAGATGCCCCACTTTGGCACCCTATAAAATCTAAACCGCTATAAATTTTGACAAACGGTAAACTTTCATTATTTCATATCATCTTGCAGTATGCGCGTGCAGCAATATCGGAGTTCATCAAAATTCGGAGTGGGTCGATTTTCTTTGGAATAACCCTATAGTAGAAAAAATTACAACAAATGAAGAAATGTGGATAGCAATATCAAAATACTTAAAATCTTTAGAACCAAAAAGAGAGATCTAGATAACGCTTGAAGCAAGCTAAGTTAATTTGAACGGCGGGACTTGGACGCAAGTACGTGATAGAAGAAGGCAGCAGTGGCCGAAAGGGGGCCACCTCGAAGTAATGCGAAGCGGTGCCGAGGTGGATGCAACTCCCAGCGGTGATAAGGTGAGTTTTTAGTCGGTATGAAGATCGAGTCCGACATACCACGCTGAGCGACGGCTCAACTTGAATGCAGAAATGCATTTTCCTATCTTAAACGCAAAAAAAAAAAATATATTTTTCTACTGTATTTAGAAAATTTTGTCCAAAGTGTATCCGATAGCTTTTCCTTAAATCTTTAAAAAAAAATTCCAAACATATTTTTTGTGTTTTTCATCTATTTGTATTTTAGGCGTTTTGGGCTGTGTTTATTTTAAGTGCGTTTCGTTGGTTCTTCTCCAACATCCTCAGGGATACGTAACAAACAAAAGAAATTACATTAAATGTTAAACACTACAAAACACCGTCATTAAACTACGCGCTTCCAATCACAATTGTGTATATCTTCATCTGAAATCCAAAATGACGTAAGCCACATATTTATGATTTTTCAGGAAAAAAAATTAAATTAATATTTAGCTTTTGGCCACATTTACGAGTTTCCACACTATTAATGCTAAAATGTCCTCATCGAAACCAACCTGTTTGATATACAAATTTAACGATAGTACGAATATCGGTACCAGAAAGAGCTGTTATACTGCATATAAGGACCGACCCCAGTATGTCCAGTATATGAAGTAGGGGGCGGCCGGAAGTTGGACCCCAAGAAAATGCACCCCAAATTGAAAATGAAAGTGCGCCCCAAATTCGGGGCCTATTTTCGTCACAAAAACTGATTTAGGAAATTACACCCCAATCAAGAAAACAGCATGAAATGACAATAAACCCCAAAAAAACCAAGACATTTTCTCTTCCTAAATCTGGGGAGTACGCATTAATACACGTATACAAACATATTTTCTAATTATAAATCTATTCCTGTGCGGTCGGCCTACGGCCTGCGGCCTCTGTTTAAGACTTTCTCCTATGGACAGGATCCAAAGTTGGCAACGTGGAGCAAATCTTTTATGCGTAGCCTCTCCTGTTTCTAAATTAATAGATGAAAAAAAGCCCCAAAAAGCAGACAACAAATGAAAGTAAACCCCAAAAAGCAGTCAAAAAATGAAATTAAGCCCCAAATAAAATTGTTGTTGTTTGATATGTTATTTTTTGGGGCCCATATTCATAAAAATAGTGGGGTGTATTTTCCTGGGGCCCAATTTCATTCCGCCGAAGTAGGGCTTGAAGAGACTCAGTCCCTGTAGTCCTAAAAGCTCTGCTTATGCACAGGCAGGCAGTTCTCTGAACCTTCGAAAGTAGGTTGGTGATGGTTAGTTTTTCAGTTGCCGTATAACAGTATTGGGCGCACTAATGCTATATACATATATCCAATGGACGATTTTAGGAGAGAGGCCCCACCGCGACCCTACAGCCTATCTAGGATTATTCCAAGATATTTTGCACTTTCAGAAAAGACTAGAGCTGTTCCACTTATCCGAGGTGGAGGAAGCATATTGACATTTCAATAGAAAGGAGGATGGGCTAATTGGTCTGAAGTCTTTTAACCTAGTGTGCGATATCATTCCCGCTTTAGGTATGAATATCACTTTGGTATCCCTCCATCGACTGGGGATGTGTGAGAGCCTGATACAGCCTTAATACATTTTCTCCAGCCAGGCGATAATGTACTTCAACATTTTCTACATTTCGGCTGGGGTGATGCCGTCTGGTCCAGGTGATTTGAAGGCTCGAAGCTGTTAATCGCCCAGCTTAATCTTAGCTCTTCTGGCAGTGCACTTGCTCTCCTGTTGGACCTGCTGACCCTCGTATTCTATTGGGGAAATGTGTGTCGAGCAGCACATTCACCAAACTACTATTAAAAGTTCAGAGAACTGCCTGCTTATGTATGCGGAGCTTTAAGAACGACAGCGACTGAGTCTCAACAAGCCCTGCTCCATATAAAGATAATTGGATAATTTTAAGGACCGATGTTGATTTTGAATAAAACACAAATTATTTAGGAAATTATTGCCATTTCTTTATACCCTACACCACACTGTGGTACAGGGTATTATAACTTTGTGCATTTGTTTGTAACACCCAAAAGGAGAAGAAATAGACCCATCGTTTATTATACCGATCGACTTAGAATCACTTTCTGAGTCGATTTAGCTATGTCCGTCTGTCCGTCTGTCTGTCTGTCTGTCTGTCTGTCTGTCCGTCTGTCTGTCCGTCCGTCTGTCTGTGCATGTATTCTTGTAATCAAAGTACAGGTCGCAATTATGGTCCGATCTCGACGAAACTTTACACATATCTTTTTTTTGGCCCAAGGACGATCCCTATTGAATTTGGTTAAAATCGGTTCAGATTTAGATATAGCCCCCATATATATGTTACCCCCGATTTGATATGTAAGCGCTGTAAAAACTTTATTATAAATCCGATCAGTATGAAATTCGGCAGGAAAAGGTTTCTTATTACATGAATGAACTCTGTTAAATTTGGAAGAAATCGGTTCAGATTTAGATATAGCCCCCATATATACATTACCCCCGATTTGACATATAAGCGCTGTAAAAATGTTATTTTATATCCGATCAGTGCAAAATTTGGCAGAAAGAGGTTTCTTATTACATGAAGGAATACTGCTAAATTCGGAGAAAATCGGTTCAGATTTAGATATAGCCCCCATATATACGTTACCCCCGATTTGACTTGTAAGCGCTGTAAAAATGTTATTTTATATCCGATCAGTATGAAATTCGGCAGAAAGAGGTTTCTTATTATATGAATGAACACTGTTAAATTTGGAAGAAATCGGTTCAGATTTAGATATAGCCTCCATATATACCTTACCCCCGATTTGACATGTAGGCTCTGTAGAGACTGTATTTTATATGCGATTAGTACGAAATTCGACAGAAGGAGGTCTTTTTACATGAATGAGTGTTCAGGGAAGATCGGTTCAGATTTATATTGATTGTTCCTCCTGATTTGGTATCAAACCGCTATAGAAGTTGTATTTTACTTCCGATCATTAAAATTTTCCAGAAAGATGTTTCTCAATTTAGGAACGAATATTGCTTAATTTAGCGATTATCGTTTCAGAATTAGATAATATGTTTCTACCCATTTACCAATTATTCCAAATTATTATGGCAATGACCCTTATCGCATTGTTAGGGAGGTGTAGGGTATTATATAGTCGGCCCCGCCCGACTTTCTGCCTTTCCTTACTGGTTTTATTATGATAATATGGGTATAGTTCAATTATGTATGGAACAAAATATCGGCCAAATGGCCCCCGCGACCTCGGCGGCACACCTCCAAAATTTCGATGACGCTGAGACATAATTGAGGTTCTATGCCGTTAATGAGCCGAATTATCTCGGCGAATTATCTCCAACGGTGTCAAATCACATGATATTGACATCGCCACGACGTGAGATAGCACGGCTATTGAATTTGTTGCGCAAAAGAGCCTTTGTTGCGTTAGCTGTGTGGCAAGTGGCACCGTCCTGTCGAACCCACATATTGTCCACATCCATATCTTCCAATTCGGGCCATAAAAAGTTCGTTATCATCTCACGATGGCGAACACCATTCACAGTAACTGCCTGACCGGCCTCATTTCGAAGAAGTATGGCCCGATGACGTCGCCAGCCCATAAGCCGCACCAAACGAACTTTGAGTTAGTTCGAAATTGAGTTAGTCTGCAATTGAAAAATGTCAAATGAAATGCAAAAAAAAACTTGACGTTTAGGTGTGGATCACATTTAAAACAGCCTTACAATTTAACCACCCTTTACCACCGATTAATATTGTGGTGAGAGGAGTTGCAACTAGAGCGGCATTAAGATTAAACTGCCTATCAATGTGGACGTACAACAACTACGGTCACATGAGGATATTGAAGTGTAGTATATATTGAGTGGACTATATACCAACGGTGTGCACCTTTGAGAGGATCTACATCATTACGATATCAGCCAGAGATAAATGTGTTGGCAGAATACCAGGTAATAGAAACCATCTCCACTTATATACGGATGGTTCGAAGCTTGAGGAAAAAGTTGGCTTTGGAATACACTGCACAGAACTTAGTCTGGATATTGCTCACACTCTACCAGATACCTGCAGTGTGGATCAAACCGAAATAATGGCAATATGGAAAGTCGATAAGTGGCTAAGTTCTAACATAGTAACCTACACCGGCGTTGTCATTTTCCCGTTCATCCAGGCTGCCACCAATTCTCTGGAGGCCACCTACCTAAATTTACAAACAGTCCTCGACTGCCCCAGATCTCTTAATGAAATGGTTAAGTAGTTTAACATACACCTCATATGGGTGTCTGGTCATAGGGATACCCCGGGGAACTGCAAAGCCGATGAACTTGCTGGGAAGGGGACGACATTAGAAATTCTGGAAGAATTTGAATAAATTGGTTCGCCACTATCCACACGCATGCTGTGGATGGACAGAAATCGACACCTGTTGGTTAGCTAGGCAAATCTGACCAAGATATGACCCAAGAAGGTAAAAATATGTTCTAGCACTAGAGAGTAAAAGATTGTTCTATCATGTTATGTTACTATCAGTTCTGACGGGATACTGCCTCTTCGACGAACACGCCAGAAGGTTGGGTATTGACTCCAATGACTTCTGCAGAAGTTGTGGAGAACATTGATCACTTGCTAAGCGACTGTCCCGCTTTGAGTGAACGACGTCTGGACATACTAGGGTTGGCCTTTCTAGGCAGTCTAACAGATCTTTCCAGTACCTATATTCGTACTATTGATACATTTTTATATCAAATAAGTTGGTTTCGATGAGGGGCATTTTAGCCCGTGGTAACACTAGGGACCTAAACTGGACTATGTGATTTTTTGAAAAAAACTGCTACCACCCTACGCAAAACCTAAACCTAATCAGTCTCCCAGTGTTCCAAAATGGTAAATTTTGGTCGAAGTGAACTCTGTCTCTAATATCCTATATCTATTACTTACGACTATTGTTTATAAGTATGTGGAGTATACAGTCACTCGCCTTGTCGTCTTCAATGACTCTTTTGTCTGTGTTGAACATTCCCAACATAATCCTTTTGATATTTGTCACCAATCTTATACACACACACTTTCAGTTTGTATATACATACATATGTATATACGTTCGTATTTATGGATGAATTTAAGTGATTGTTTTTGTTGTGTTCCGTTTTATGATGTAGACAAAGCTTTCTTGTTTGCGGTTTGATTGAGAAAAAGGACAAAATCGCCAAAGTACATCAACATTTAACAGCAAAAAAAGCAATTTTCCACATTGTCCGGTGTAAAAGTTGCGGTTTTGCTTTATGTGCTCTTTGCATCGGGCTTGTCCTTAAGTTTCGTGAGTTCTGAACCAATATTAGGCTCAAGAGTTAGCGTTGAAATAAAATCTGGTTTGTAAATTCTTGGCTTAGTTATACACATTCAAACTCACATTAAGTTTTTTTAAATTCGTACTTAATAATATGGAAATGACAAAGGTTACGTTATTAACTTTTTACATATAAGTGAAGTTCTGAAGTGAAGTCCTGAAGTTTAGTGAGTTCTGAAGTAATATTAGGATCTACAGTTAACTGTAAAAACAATCGGGTTGGCAAATTCTTGCTTAGTTAGACATATTCCAAACTCACATTAGGTTTTTTCAAATTCGTACATACTAATCTGGAAAGGAGAAAAGTTACGATATTAAATTTTTTATTCTCACCAGAGAAAGTAATACTCATGAAATTTGCGAATTTCGAAAAATATTTTTCATGTCAAATTTGTTTTTAACATAAACTATCAAAGATTGATAATTTTTAACGACAATTCACAAAGGGTGGTTTATGCAGATATACTTAAATGCTACCTACTGACATTCAAGGAAATTAAATAATATTTTATATACAAAAAAATGGTTGATATATCACCGTAACAGGTGTGACAGTAGGATTTAATAAAATCTTGACCTCAGGATTTGATAAAATCTTATATAATGTAATCTTTTTGTATGTATCGCTAACAAAAATATTTTTTTTTGTATATTAAGAGTATAGTGTATATTGCATTCCAAATAATTTCAATTATTATTTAGTTTGTTGTAAATATATTACTATGTATCGGGTTTGACATGCCGAAGTGACGGGTTTGACACAGTCCCAATTTGGAGTAGCAATAAGTAAAACTAAATATTGTCCAGTATTTATTAATCAACATGCATCTATTAAAAGAAAAAAAAACAAAATTGAAGTTTTTTTATTCACTAAATCATATTCATATTTCCGACTTACTTTATCACATAGAATATAAACTTACAAATACAAAATTCGTTGCCAAAAACAAGTTTTGACATATTAAAAAGTCTTTTTCTTTTGTATCAAAGTTTATGACATTGCTAATTTTTATTTTCTACAAAGAATTAATTTATAATTTAAAATACGCTGTGCACCCTGCTAGAATATTAAAGCACGATTCTTGTCAAAATAATGTTTAGGTCGGATATTCTTGTTTTTTTTAGTTGTCCACCTATTTGTCACTTGAGAAATATGCCTATGCCTTTTATTCCAGAACCAATCAAAATATTGTAACAATGAATCGGCCGATTTAAAATTACGTTACGAGCCTTCGCTGCCGCCCACATCGATATCTTAATGATTGACCTATACAATCTATTTATTTTTTCAATTTATAATGAAGTTCCCGCTTTCTATTATTGACTTTCATATCGACAATAAAATTAATAAAAATACAATATTTTTAAATCGATTAAAAATTGTTTGCTGACTTTGGGTAACGAGAGTGACAAATCTTAGATTGTAAATTATACAGTAAATATTTAAATGATACTGAAACATTTTGATTTACTTTATACTACATAACCCTGACCTAACTTAAGCAAAAGAGAATATATGCACATCCACATAAAATGTATTAAATTTAACTGTTGTATATTTTCCGTATAGGGTGTGACAAACAAAACACTTCATGTTACACAAAAATTTGCAGCCACTGAATATTTTCCAAAAGTTACAAGTTTACACTAAAACACACTTAAGGATGTTTACTTTCTTTTAGTCAAAAGACAAATATCAGAAAATAAAAAATATGTGGAAAAATAGTTAATGTGAGTTCAACATAAAAAGTGGTACTTTTACATTCTACAATCTTATAAAAACCTATGGAAATTAATTGGTACGAAAGAAACTATTCCTAAACTTCATCAACTCCTCATGAATTTCTAAAATGCAATTCTTCATGAGATCCCTTATGACATTTCTTGTGCTAAAATCTGTTTGATTTTTTTATTTGTCATGGGGTCAGTTTACTTGGAATTACCCATACCTTTTAGTAGGGCTTGAAACAGTCTGTACAAAGAGATGTACCCGATTTCCAATTTATATTGCAAATTCATAAAAAACACACACTGTGTATCACAAGTAGTTTTGGAATAATTTATATAAGCATGCTAAGTTGACTTAGCATGTTTTTAGGGAGATTGCATTTTTAATTTCTAAATATTCCAAATTATATTGAGTCAAAATTTGGTGTTTATCCGTCAACCCAATAAAAAGTTATTAAAACACAGTAACGGTCAATCGATTTGCATTATAATAATTTGCAAATTATATAATTTGCATACTCGCACGAGACAAAAATATAAGCGGACAACAATTGAAAACGCGAATTCAGCGAAACCCCAGTCAATATTTCAATGTGACTAATTTTATAATGTTGTGCATTAATGTCTCTTAAAAATAGTTTTGACTTTCCCCCAAAATAATTTATATAGGGTGATTTAAGTAGAGATACTTTTTTCAATGGCCTTTTTTTGACTGATCACGTGTGAGTCGTGTCATTCTGTTATGTTATTTTTGTTAAGTATTGTTTGGCATTTCATCATGGAAAGACTTACGCCTGAACAACGTTTACAAATTATTCAGTTTTATTATCTAAATAATCGTTCGTCAATTTCGCTAAGCCCATTTTTTTTAAATCCAAAAAAAAACACTTTCCAGTCGACCCACGACTTTGACACCCATTAGCATTATTTTAGCTCTCGTTAAGAGCTATGTTTTCGCACTTGACCGATTCCCGATCCGACGTACCGGAATCATCGGTCCATCTTTCTTCAAAAATGATGCCGGTGAGAACGTAACCGTCAATGGCGACCGTTACCGTACCATGATAACCCACTATTTGATGCCTGAAATTGAATCAGTCAATGGATTTATTGAGAGAACACTTCGGTGAGCAGATAATTTCAAGTTTTGGGCCGGTCGATTGGCCACCAAGATCGTGTGATATCACACCGTTAGACTTTTACCTGTGGGGATATGTAAAGTCTAAAGTTTATGCAAACAAACCCGCTTCGATTCAGGCCTTCGAGCAAAACATCACGCGTTTCATTCGCCAGTTACCAGTCGAAATGCTCGAACGAATCGAAAATTGGACTCAACGGATGGACCATCTGAGACGTAGCCGCGGCCAACATTTGATAGACATAATCTTCAAAAAATAAATGTCAAAGTATACATATTCTTTCAAATGATAATAAACATTCCCCATTCAATTTGAATTTTCTGTGTTTTTATACCCTCCACCATAGGATGGGGGAGGGTATATTTTGTCACTCCGTTTTTTAACACCTCTAAATATTGATCTGAGACCCCATAAAGTATATATATTCTTAATCGTCGTAAAATTCTAAGACGATTTAGCCATGTCCGTCCGTCAGACCGTCCGTCTGTGGTAATGACACTATAGTCCGCAATAATAGAGCTAGGTTGATCA
This sequence comes from Eudasyphora cyanicolor, assembly GCA_963930755.1. Lineage (NCBI taxonomy): Eukaryota > Metazoa > Arthropoda > Insecta > Diptera > Muscidae > Eudasyphora > Eudasyphora cyanicolor. The sequence goes on along the minus strand of OZ005736.1, from coordinate 165,856,663 downwards.
AATTTGGTAAAAAATAATTCTTATAGTTGCAGGTTGTGTGGGATTGGAAATGGGCCATATCGGTCAATGTTTTGATAAAGCTCCCATATATAGCATCTTACTTATTGTGATTCCTACTGTTCTCATCTACTATACATATACTAAATTTTTATACCCTCCAACATAGGATGGGAGGTATATTCATTTTGTCACTCCGTTTGTAACACCTCTAAATATTGATCTGAGACCCCATAAAGTATATATATTAGGGCGGGTTGATTTTTTTTCTTTTTAATCGTATAGCAAAAACGTAGACTACATACACTTCTAAGAAAATTCTCCGAAGAAACCATGTATCTAAAATAAAATCCTAATCCGCGCCTCTCAACTTGAAAATTTATATGCCCGCCTTTGCCAAAAAAAAATAAATATTAGAAAAAATTGATTTTTCCAAAAAGAAATAGAATTTTCTGAATAAAATTGTTTAGTAAGGTAGTTCTTTTGCACTTTATATATTTTCTGCACTCAACATTTTGTTCATTAAAAAAATATTCACCCAAGTAAAAAAGTTTGTATACAATTTTATATTAAATATTTTTATAAGGAACATAGATAAAAAAATTTTTCTTAAAAAAAATTGCACTCAAAAAATTGTTTTCAGTATTTATAAAATAACCTTATCTTGTTTCCATAAACAATTCTTATTTTATAATGCAAATAAAAACGTGAAACGTGTTCTAACGTGAAACGTGTTATATAAACGCAAATCAGAGGAGATGCAAATTGGGGTTCAACTGCCTTTTTGATAATTGAATATTTTGATTAGTCTCAAGACAAAACCTGTATTGCATAAACTATAATATAACAAGTAAGAAAATTTCAGTCGGGTAAACCGACTAAGGTATACCCTCACTTTGTGAGTACTGTAATATGAAATACACGAATTAATCTGTCAATTTTTAAGGGAGCTACCAGAGGGGGTTTGACAAATACTCCTATTTTTCGCTTAACTGCAAACTTCAAATATATTGCACTGTGTAAGCGTTTATATGCACTGGTGTATTAAAGTTATGATCTATTTAATTTTGGTATGATTTGGCCATTTTGTGTGGGAGGTACGAACAGGGGCGTGGCAACTTCGCAAAATTTCAAGACTTTTTATGCAAAGGTATTAAAGATATAAGCTGTTAACTTTTGGAGCCAAATGATCTATTTGTGTGGAAGGTACCAAAAGGGGCGAGGTAATTTCGCCCATTTTTCTTAAGGTGATAGTGACTAATAAAATAATATTATGTGTAGAATTGCAGAGGATTCAAATAAGTAGTATAGAAGTTATTAAATAATCAATAATTCAATCAATAATAATTAATATTAACACTTTGTGGGGGAGGTACTAGAAGGAGTGGATCAATATGGCCCATCTTCGAACTTAGCCGGAGATAGAAAAAAATATTACCACATACCAAATTTGAAGTCAATCGGTTACTCCTTTCGAGAGTTATCGTGCGCACCAGCTAGCAGACAGACGGACGGATATTGTTCATTCTACTTAAAACGACCGAAAACGGATATCCCCCAAACATACTTAGGGTTTTATGTCACTCCTTCGATGGGTTACACTTTTGGCTCGTAGCAAATGATATATACCCTCGTATATAATAAAACATAATATATTTCAAAAAAAAAGAAAATAATTTAAGCGAAAGAAGAGGAAAAAAGCTTTCATGTCGAGAGGCGCGGATTACGTTTTGATTTTAGACCCATGGTTTCTTCGGAGAATTTTCTTAGAATTTAATGTAGATTACGTTTTTGCTATACGTTTTTTAATTCTTTTTTAATCCATACAAATCAACCCGACCTAATATATTCTTAATCGTCGTAAAATTCCAAGTCGATTTAGCCATGTCCGTCCGTCTGTTGTAATCACGCTACAATCTATAATACTTGACCTAGGTGGCTGAAATTTGGTATAGATACTTCTTCTATCTGCAGGTAACTTGGGATTGAAAATGGGCGATATCGGTCCATATTTAGATATATATGCTCCCATATATAGCATCTAACTTGTTGTGATTCCTACTTATCTCATCTACTTTATTTTTTGGTGTTTTCGGTGTTATTTTCTTTAGGTTTGAGTTATTTTGTGAGGTCACATGATATCCATGGTGGAGGGTATATAAGATTCGGCATTGCCGAACTTAACGCTTTTACTTGTTTTTCTTTAAAAAAGTAGGGAACCTCGATATGGATCTCGCTTTACTTTTTTCTAATGTATCTTTACTATTGAGTAGGGAGGATATTTTAAATGATTTCCAATTTTTCAAGATGTTGTAGTTGCATTTGTTAACTGACGGACGAAAGAGAATTGTTTCACATTTGTCGAAATTTACATCCATATTCCAATCTTTTGCATACTTGGTGACAATATTAAATTTATATTGGCAGAAAAACCTTCGTCATGAAGACGAATTTGTATATCATCACGTAATTTTTTCGTCAAAAGTCAGCTAACGTACTGAATAATCCTCTTGATGAATTTGTTAGTCACCATGACGAATCTCTGTTTCCAAAAACTTTCGTTTTCAGCATGATCACATTTCATTCCTACGATGAATTGAGTTCATCACCACGACGAATCCTATTCATCATCACGACAAATCCCATTCATCACCACGACGAATCCCATTCATCACCACGACGAATCCCATTCATCATCACGACGAATCCCAATCATCACCACGAAGAACTCCATTCATCACCACGACGAATTCCATTCATCACCACGACGAACTTAATTCATCACCATTATTTGATTTTTTAAATTAAACTTTTACAACAAATTATTTAACTAAGATAATCAGAACAGGACAATCAACCACAAAAAGAATCCTGCTGGAAGGTCCAAGCCTGATTTTGGAGTAGAGAATGGTTAAGTGGCTTCACAACAACTTCTAAAACGGTTTCTTGGTAAACTTTGGCCGATGTCTTAACCGCTTGTTCACAGAAGTGCAAGTCAGTGATCCCTTCGTAAGAGACACCCCACGAAACCATGACTGTATCTGGATGATGGCCTTTTTCGAACCGTGGGATCAGTTCAGATGCTTCCTTAGACGACCGTGCATACACCTTATCATTTTCTTTGTTAAATTTTTCTTGCACGGTAAAAATTTGTTCATCAGTGAACAAGATTTTTCTCTGCATGTTATCAGCGTGCTTCACCAAAAGACATTTGCATTTTGCTTTCCCATTTTTTTAAAGCTGCAGTCAACAGATGTCCAGTGCGGCGTTTGAACGCTCCAAGTCCCAAGTTTTTTGATAATTAGAACCATGATTTTCTGTTTTCGGAGCTTATTTCGCAGAATTCTTCTTTGACATCTCCAGTCTCCTCAAACTGTTTTATAGACCTGTAGACGAACATACGACTAATCGCCAGCGGGCGGAGCGTTTTGAAAATGTCGTTTTTTTATTCTACACTTAAAAAGCGCTATAACATCGAAACTGTTCTCATTGTCTGACCACTCCATGGTTACACAATTTTGAATTCCCGTTACAAACTAATGCTATAGCGGATAGGTCTCATAATCCTCGCGGTATTAATAGGGTATGTTCAGTTCTACTATTGTGATGGGTATGTTCAATGTTGTAACAGTATTTATGTCCCTACTATGTAGTTGTTTATCTGTAAACAACTACATAAAAAAATTTTGAATATGATCGTAGCGTTAACTGTGCCTTGTTGAAAACCGTTGATCATACAATATTTTTGCGCGCTTATATAAGATATTTTTAAAATTTTTCTAGAAACCAACAGAAGTATTCATTGTTTTCATTTTCACATAATAACAACAATTTAACAAACATGTGTAGTATGAATAAAATATGTATTGTGCAGTATATAACGAAATGGCGCGTGAAAAACCATAAAAAAGTATTAGGTTAGGTTAGGTTGAAGAGAGGAGACGTTTAAACGTCTCATGTCCATGGACATACACTTAAGCCAGTGGTTCGGCCTGCTGTGCGCTCCTTATTTATGATATTTTTATACCTCACGAGTTACAGAAAATCGGTACTAGACACGAATTTTCTCAGTATCTTCCAGTCATATTCTCTGAGATGAGTCAGTCTGGTAATATGTCGGACCCGAAATGTTGGGATCTTGCATGTGTGAAAGCCGGGCAGTGACACAGAAAATGTTCCATCGTTTCGATGTTTTCTCTGCATGCCCTGCATTCGTCGTTTCCTGCTAGTCCTATGCGATGAAGATGTGCTTGTAAGATTGAGTGTCCCGTTAGAACACTAATCATCTTACTAATACCGATCTTGTTTAGTTTTGAGAAGACTTCTTGTTTTCTTTTCATTTGGGTCACCCCACAGTATCTTTGCAGTTGCTCCTACTGTTGCGCTGTTCCACACAGTTTTGTGAGCCATCACTGCCCGGCGCTTCAACTCATTTTTTGTGGCTTCGAAAGGTTTCCAATGTTCCAAGTTTATTATTCGAAGTTCTCTGCCCTTTGAAGCCAAGCTGTTTGCCCTTTCATTTCCAATCACTCCGTTGTGTCCTGGTACCCAGCAAATACGCAATTTACCATGGGCTGAGTAATCATTTATTGTTCTTTTACAGTCCAACACAGTTCTGGATCTGACCCTTTCCGATGTTATTGTTTTAATCGCCATTTGGCTATCTGTGAAGATGTTGGCATATTTAGGCTTTTTCGTGTTACTGAGCCAGTTCACACACTCCGTGATTGCTCGAACTTCTGCTTGAAAAACCGTGTTATGGTCAGGGAGGCGGAAGTGAAGTTCGACTTCTGGTTCACCAATAAAAAGTCACAGACCCGTCCTTCCTCCTCGCTTGGACCCATCCGTGTAGCAGCTGGTTCCCACTGGCACATGGGCCAGAGTTCCATTTTCCCAGGAGCGTCTGTCTGGCACAAACGTATCACAGGTAGCTGTAAGCCGCACTTCAGAAATGCGGTCCGAGATTTCTGGCGTTTGAATGTGACCAACTAGATATTCTAAAATCTTCTGATGGTACGACTTGTGGTCTCGATTTATCCATTCACCCATCACTTGTAGACGTCTTGCTGTGAGGGCTGCCTCATACTTTATACGGATGTCTATTGGTTGGATGTGCAGTATAGTCTCCAACGCTTTTGTTGGTGCAGTTCTAAATGCTCCGCTTATGCCTAGACAGCACATACGTTGAATTTTTGCAAAGGTATTACGTTGCACTTCTTGTCCATTGATGTCCACCACACTACACAGGCGTAGGTGATTATTGGCCTAATATTTGGACGTAGTCCCCATTTTAAACCTATAGCTCTTCTGCACAACGACCAACATCTGTGGGCCTTTTTAACTCTTTCTTCAAGATGATCTTTCCAGTACAGTTTCTGATCCAAGATTACTCCCAAGTATTTTGCCTTTTTAGTTATAGCAATTGTCTTATTCAGGAATCGAGGCGGGGTAAAACGTGGGATCTTCGTTTTCCTTGTAAATAGACATATTTCTGTTTTGTCTGGGTTAGCATTTAATCCCCTTGGTTGTGCCCAGTTATATGCTATGTTAAGTGCCTCTTCAGCTCTTCTGCATAATAGAATACAACGTCGTCTGCATAACAGACTGGTTTAAGTCCTTCATTGGTGAGGGCTTTTAGGAGACTGTGTATCGTCGTAACCCATAGAAGAGGCGATAAAATGCCCCCCTGAGGTATACCACGATTTACCTTGTCTCTAATTTTTACGTCATATGACCCACAAATAATCCCCCTCTTCCTTAGCATATTGTTGATCCAGTTTTTCAGCGCCCGGTCAACCTGAAACTCGTCTAAGGACTGGATAAGTGTATCGGTCTGAACATTGTTAAATGCGCCCTCAATGTCTATGCAAACAGCAAGTGTATACATTTCTTTACTGAAGGACTCTTCTATGTAGTGCACTACCTCATGCAGAGCTGTTTCCACTGATCTTCCTTTGACATAGGCGTGTTGTTTGAATTTTAGCCTGTCATCCGCTATTTTACTTTTGACCATGTTATCAATTATTCGCTCCATTGTTTTTAACAGGAAAGAAGTTAGGCTAATGGGTCGATAAGCCTTTGGGGTCGTATAACTCGCCTTGCCAGGCTTTGGTATGAAGACCACCCTTGATTCCTGCCAGTTTTTTGGGGTATACGAATGGGTTAGGCATGCAGTGAACACTCCAGCCAGATGAGTTGATACCAGATCCACCTCATTCTGCAGAAGTGCTGGAAAAATTCCATCCGGTCCCGCAGCCTTAAAGGGGAGAAAGTTTTTATCGCTTCTTTAACCATACCATATGTTATATCCGTAATAGGTACTTGATGCAATAGATTTTCATTCTGTAACTGTTCCTCTGTTGGTCCAGCATTACCAGTCGGAAAATGAGTTTTCAACAAGAGCCTTACGGTATCCTCTATAGTTTCCATCCTTTTACCCGTTTCATCCACCAGTGTTTCGGTTTGGACATGAGTTTTTGAGAGGAACTTTTTCATTTTAGACATGCTGTTAACGCTGTCTACCTATTCACAGAAAAGCCTCCAGGAGTTACGTTTCGCCGATCTAACGATTTAATTGTATTATTTGAGTCTTCTGTGGTAGTCGTCCCAATATACTGATTGTTTTTTACGTCGAGCTCTATTGTAAACTCTGCGGACATCTTTGCTAATCGAGCGAATTTGTCCTGTCATCCAGGGTTTCTCAAAGGCAGATTTCCTTTCTCGAAGTGGGCAACTATCTTCGAATGATTTTACAAGAGCCTCGGTAATCTTCTTCACATTGATATAAATGTCTTCTGCACATAGATAATCGCGTGTAGGCTGCCCCAATCGATTTCTAAGTAGATTTCCGAATTTAGTCCAGTCGGTCTTAGCGTTATTACGGAAACTTATGGGGTTTGGCGGTGGCCGTGCAATTTTAAACCTTATATAACGGTGGTCTGTTCATCCGAAACCCTCCACTCATGAATCTCATCAATAAGATTTTCTGAACATATCGTTATATATAATACTGCATCCCTAATTTTGTTAACAAAGGTTGCAGTGTTTCCTATGTTAAGAGTTATGAGGTCATTTGTATTCAAAAATTCGATAAGGGCATGTCCCCTTTTATTGGAGTTAGTACTACCACAAGCGATATGATGGGAGTTGGCGTCACATCCAGCTAATAACTCATTACTTGTGTGTTTGGATTCCCTCACCAGACGTTGTAATTCCGACGTAGGTGGCAATGTCGGCACATCGAATGGCAGATATATTGACGCCAGGTACACATTTCCATTACCTTGCCTCAGCACCGTTGCGTCCGATGTTGATAACTCTGGAGAGAAAATAAAACATAAGTTTTTATGGCACAGAATACAAGTCCTTGGACGAGTACCTGTGTTAGCGTAGAACAGGTTATAGTTCACATGGTTTAATCCAGTAACCTTGCTGCTAGTTGTCCATGGTTCCTGGATCAAAGCAATATGAACCCTGCCTTTATTTTTGATGTCCATCAGAGCGTTGGATGCTGTCTCGCTCCTGTGGAGGTTTATCTGGATGATATTTGGTAGTGGGTCATTCTCCTCCTTTCTTTCACTACCTATTACACCATCTTCCAGTCGACATTTTTGGGAGGCGGTGTTATTTTTTGTCGGTCCCTCATTGTTTTGAATCGTTTTTTGCCTCTTTTTATTTTGATCACCACCTTTGCTGGGAACTTCCTGCAAAAGTGGCGGTACTATTGGTGAACTGGTGGTGTTATTGACTACTTCCACATCAGTTTTTGGCGGTGTCTCACTTGTCTCCATCCGTTCAATACCAGTGTTTATCTCTTCAGACAGTATATTTGGACTTGATTCATCTGTCCTGCCAATCGGGACCTTTCCAATTTTGAAAAAGACTGTCCAGATCAAGAAGTACGCCATGCCCTTCGCCATGACAAGATTGTTCTTCGATTCTGGGTCTATGCCCAACACGAGGAGAGTATCCTCGGTATCATCCTTCCGTGGACACCAGCGTAGCGTTGTGATGCCAGCCTTAGCATCAAAACACCCCTCTCAAACTTGCAACTTATTACTTCGATTGGTGGTTCATCCTTATAGTCGAGGAAGTATTTCGCTACCCTCGTACCCTTTTGGTCTTCGGGGATTCTGCCAGATGCACTACTGCTATCAATTATATAAAAAGTCTAAAACATTTGTTGTTCCAGTCTTTGAAAGCTAGCATCCTAACTAATAAAACGGCGCCTATTTGAAAAAATCTATGGATTAATGTATAAATTATGACCTATATTGAAAAAGTAAGGTAAATTAAAAAAAAAAAACATTTTTCATATTTTTTATTTTGCCCATTTTGTTTGGAAGGTATCAAAAGGGGCGTGGCAATGAGGCCAATTTTTTATTGTACTATGAGTTATATAAATGCATTACACTTCACAAAATGTCAGGTGTATCTATGGACTGGAGCCAAAGTTATGAACCGTTAATTTTTTGTGCAAAATGATCCATTTGTATGGGAGGTTCCAAAAGGGGCATGGCAACTTCGTCCATTTTTCTCAGAATCAAACTAAGACTATGTGTGGGATTGTGAAAGATTCTGAGTAGTAGTATAGAAGTTATGAGATAATCAATATTTTACAAAATTTTGACCCTTCGTGGGGGAGGTACTCGATGGAGTCCATCTTTGACCTTAGCCGGAGATAGAAAAAACATTGACACAAACCAAATTTGAAGTCAATCGTTTAATCCTGTCGAAAGTTATAGTGCGCATCAGCCAGACATACAAATTACTTAAAATGACCCAATACGGATTTCCGCCAAATATTCTTGTGGTCTCTTAGATCACTCCATCGGTGTGTTATACTTTTGGCCCGCAGCGTCTGATATACATATACCCTTGTTCAGAATAGTGTGAGTATAAAAACCGGATTATGTTGAAATTTTCTTATATCTACCAAAAGTTCTATAATTTCTACGTCTCTCCATAGATTTTTTTAAATATTATCTTAGCTCTATTCAATTTTTGATGGTTTGTTTTTTGTGACAGCAGAAAACGATAATTTTGAAAAAAAAAATCCAAAGTGTACAAAGGTCGTCAAATCTTACAATATTGTCAGCAAAGTGTAAAAAAAATGCACATACAAAAAATGAACATACAACCGTGTGAACTTTAAAAATTTGCCTTTTAACGTTGATAGAAGAGTCAACGTCAATAGATGTAGGATGTGCAAAGTTTATGCATCTGACAACGGCGCCATTGTCAGAATAACATTACATTGGCCACACTTCTACAAAATATTTTTATTGGCAATCCTGCATATAAATATTTATTAAATATATTGTAAATATATGAAATTATAACGTTTTCCTGCGATCGTCTGAACTGCAATTGCACCTATTGCAAAAAAACTATCATTGTCAATATATTGGCATCACTTTGACAGAGTAGATAACATTGTAAGATCTGACAACGGTGTGTACATAGCTTTACTAAACTTCTGTTTTTACGTGAGAGGATACTTTTAAAATTTGTAGTCCTCATAAATTAATTTTAAGGGTATCCCAGTTTTATCGGGCTTGTACCGGCTTCCAATACTCGTACTCGTATGGTGCACATTCTAAAGCAAACTTCCGAGAAAATCAGATTTTAAAAAACATAGACCATATAATTTTTTTAAATACAGAGTGTTTAAGTGTTAAGTGTTATTTCTATCTGGCAACACTTTTTTGGAGTTGGTCTTTTTAACAACTTTCACTTGATTTATGCTAAGTATGGTTTGCCATTTCAAACCATACTTTGGAACAACGTTTGCAAACCGTGCAAATTATTTATTTTTTTACCATATAATAATGGTTCGGTTCGCGTGACGCATCGTTCAAGAAAACAAGAAAATGTTGTTCAGCGAGGAAGCTCACTTTTGGATGAATGAGTACATCGCATTTGTAGTAATTATAATCCATAAGCTATTGTTCAGACGCCATTAAAAAAGTCACTGTTTGGTGTGCTCTGTGGGCAGAGGGAATCATTTGTCCATATTTCTTCAAAAATGAAGCCGGCCATAATGTTACAATCAATGGGGAACGCTATAGAGCCATGATTAATGACTTTTTCGTACCTGAATTGAAGGATGTTGATGTGAACGACCTTTGGTTCCAACAATACGGCGCTACATGCCATACAGCCAACGAAACAATAAATTTATCGTGGGATTTAACACCGCTGGACTATATTTTGTAGGGTTGTGTGAAGTCGCTTGTCTACGCAGATAAGCCCGACACGATTGACGCCTTAAGCACGGTACTATGTTCTCGTTTCACGGTGAAATCCCATACAAAAACCAAAGTTGTGAAAAACTGAGTGAAATTTTTCATTTGTGGTACTGTGTTTATTTCAACGTGAGAAATTGACATTTTGCGCCGATACAAATTAATTGAACGCCGCAACAAATTGAAGCCGCCAGCATTGTACTCCTATTTATTTACATTCATATTTGTCCGCGAGAAATTCAACTGTTGTAAATATTAGCAATAAAATTTCCTAATAAAGAATACTAAATTAAATTATCTGAAATAAAGGAAACTAATGCAAAGGACGGAAAATAATTATGTACATGGAATAAACGAGAAGAGTGACATTCCGATTGGATAGCAAAGCAAAAAATGTGCAAAACACTGGAAGGACATGTAACTATATGTAATAATGTGAAATTTGTCTTGTAATTACATATGTACATTTACGTTTGTATGTTTAGAACAATCGTGACGAAAAGCCTTGAAAAACTTTGTGGACGGCTAACGCTAGCGAAGCAGTAGGACAATGGAATTGGGCAGTGCCTGTGATCTCGTTTTTAAATGGTTATAAAGAAAATAGTGAGTTCTTGCCAGCCATAGGAGTTGGCAGAAGAAATTCTGTTTATGGATGGAAGATTTATTTATGTATGTCAACAAATATAATGTAAATCCTTAAAAATAATAATAAAACATCTTTTCGGTTCATCAAAACATCATTTTATTTATTTATATTCGTACAACAGTAGGAAATTATTTTGTTATTTGTATCCTTGCTTCTGATGCCTCGCAAGCATCGCCATCGTATCAACACAAAATAAATAATTTATGTATAACAGCACAATGATCTTCAACAATATTTCCTTTCTGCAATTTAAATTAACTATTTTATAAGTCGGCATTATTTCATTTAATTGTTTATTGATTAGATTTTAAAATCGTGTTTATGTTCAAGAAAAGCAAAAAGGAAAAAATGCACATGCTTATACACACATACATTCATATAAAAGTGACATTTCGACACACACACGTTAAAAATGCAATGCGACCTTAGTAAAAAAGCGTTCCGTTTTTCAACTTGAAATAACATTTTGTGGAATTTTTTCAAGCTTAAAAAACATAGTACCCACCTTTAGAAGAGAATATGTATTTCGCGCGTTATTGCTGACATACAGCCTCAAATGCTGCAAAAAGTGGTCTTCTCGGCTGGTATTTATTCGAGAGGCCCCAACGTGTAGCTACAGCTTCCTTACTGAATATAAGGCAAAATTAGCCTTTCCTACCCGTTCAAATAGATTAAGTTAAAATTACTATTTCCGATCTAGGATTATACCTCGAAATTTTGCAATTTAGGGCGGCTTACTTGTCTTAAAGTTTTTTTTAATCTTTTTAAACCAAAAATTAATAAATTATTTATTAGCAGCATATTTTTGTTCTAGTAAACTTTCTGTATTCCCCTCGCACAATAAATTCCTGTCCGCTTTAGGTAAAGATAAGGTTGTATGTGTGTAAACGACATTTGGTCCTTTTTGTTTAAATCGGATATTGTGGTTACTCTGTTGTAATTAAGTTAAAGAAAAACTTATTTTCGGTCACTCTCCCACTCCCATCCCTGTTTAATATTCGATTTGTGTTTGAAAACGATTTTTATTTCACTGTTAATTTGTTGACAAATTTTCGTTTGATGTTCGCCGTTTTTTTTTCGGGGCCATTGTGTTTTGGGAGAATTTGAATTTTTGGCGGTTTTCCCTTTTAAAGCCTTCAGGATCTCAGCGATTATTTGTACGTTGCCTTCTCGGGGTTTGTTGTTAGCACTGCTGCTGCAGATGTTGCTGCGAGTGTGGGCTATGCTTTTTAACAAAAGATTTAACATAATTTTATCGTGAAAAGTTTTTTGGCATCTTTTTGTCTTATACATATTTTTCTGGGATTTCTATTAATTTGGGCTGGAGCGTGGGATTGGACTAGTCCTACAGTTGTGACTGCTTTTTTCACAACACACATTTTTTTAATTGAAAGTTTCATATTCCAAGTCCTTTTTATTTGGAGGTCAAAAGATTGTAATCTAATATTTTGTTTTGTTTGGCAATAGCTTGACTGAGGACGTTAATGAGTTTTATATTGTTTTAAATGTGATTTTAACCAGCAGAGATTTGTTGTTATTTTACTTTTGGAGAAAAGGGACTGCTGAGAGAATGATTATATTTTTATAAGGATTGTGTGATAGAGTCTTATAAATGTCTCACATTTCATTCTTTGGCAGCAGTCAAGGCTTCATCGACATCATTAAAAGTTTTTTTTAATTCGAAAATGAAGAGTTATTGTCTACAAAGAATTTTCCAAGTCCAAGTTGTTTGTGGTAATTAATCTTTTCGAAAACATACAAAAGCCGTTAAGACTGTTTTTCAACGGTGCGCAACAAATTTGGCTCACTGAACTGATTTTAAATCTGCTAATAAAAGATTTTCGTAAATTCCCTTATTTTACATTTTTGCATTGTTTATTTAATAATTGTTATTACAGTGCAAGAAACTGGAAAATTTGTTAAGCAGAATTATATATGAAAACTCACATTTAATTTAAAAAAATAGTTGTTCCCCTCTCCACAATCGGGTATTTGTATACACTCAATGTAGCACCGAGGTACAGTAAAATACTCGTACTAAATTTGTCATTGCGCTTCAGCACCTTGAAATATTCATCTGAGACCATACAGTATATAAGGGTGTATTTAAGACTTGGGAACATGAAATTAAAATTAAAAAAGAAAAATATTTTTAACAGCATTTGGGTCCGTAATTTGCCTATAACTCGTCCAATGTTGATTGTCTCTGATGTATCGGCGTAGACTCGCGACTTTAAATAATCCCACAGAAAATATTTAAATGTGGTTTTTAGATTTATGTTTAGGCTAGGGTGGCAGCCACTTATGCCAGCTCACTTAGACCAATGTGGGACCCTATTAATAGCACTGTCTCAGATGCCCCTCATCGAAACCAATCTGTTTGATAAACAAAGCTGTGAATAGTACGAATATCGGTATCGGATGGATATGTCAGTCTTCCGGGAAAGGCCGACCCCAGTATATCCAGACGTCGTTTACCTAATGAGGGATAGTCCTCAATGCTTTCTACTTCTTCCTTATCACCACAGCTCCTGCAAAAGACATGAGAATCAATACCTAAGCTTTTGGCGTGTTCACCGATGAGGCAGTGTACCCCCCCCCCCCCCCCGAACTGACAATAACGTAGACAGTTTTTCCCTCTCTAGTGTGAGAAGACATCAGTTCGAATCTTTACGTTTAGGTTAGGGTGTCAGCCGTTTTTTACCAGCTCACCTAGACCAGTTTAGGTACTAAGTGTTACAACGGGCTGAAATGTGGAGATGATTTCTATTACTTGGTATTCTACCAACCAATTCATCTCTGGCTGGTATCATAGTGATGTAGTTCCTCTCGAAGGTGTACTCCGCACTGTGGTTCAGAATTGAATTTTACTGGCCATAAGTCAAATTTGTTGTCATTGCCGATTTCTAAAATTTTAATGCCATTCAACAGCAAACATGTTGAGACTAGTGTAGCCAAAAAATTAAATCAAAATATTTTGCTCTATGAAATAACCCCCCAATGGAATAACCGCCAAATCGAAAATGAAATAAGTCCCCAAATTTGGAGATTTATTTCATTATGATATAAGTCCCCAATTTCAAAAATGAAATAAATCCCCACATAATGAAATTAGACCCCAAATTTAAAATGAAATAAATCCCCATTTTTGGGAACTTATTTCATACTGAAATAAAACCCAATTTTTAGAGTGAAATAACTCCCCAATTTTTTTATTTATTTTTTTTTAATAATATAAACAAATTTAAGTATAAACATGCATAGAATCTTCAATAATACTACGGCAACAAGGACAATTATAATTTTGCAAACCATTGGCAATAGAGTCAGCGAGTAGTTTGTTATTGCATTTGTCGCAAATCTTCAAATGTCTGCATGGCAAAAGATCAATGTTTGGTGCATGTTATTTATAGACAACACATTCATTTTCATTAGAAGATGTGTTGTAGAATTCTTCTTCCGATTCATCATCACTAGATGATTCTTCTTTGAGGATGTCAGGGATCATATGAAACCTTGAGCAGAAGAACATTATTGCAAATAAAAGAACATTTTTAAAATGGTGAAATCACTGTGAAAAGGCGACCAATGGAATACATATGGTTGATTGAGAAAAAATTAGTATAAAATAAAAAATTCGCGCGAATTTTTTATTTTATACTGTTCACTACAAAAGTTATTGCGAAGCTATTATTGCGAAGCTATAAAATGAAATAAATCCCCTATTTTTGGGGACTTATTTCATACTGAAATAAAACCCAATTTTTAGAGTGAAATAACTCCCCAATTTTTTTATTTATTTTTTTTAATAATATAAACAAATTTAAGTGTAAACATGCATAGAATCTTCAATAATACTACGGCAACAAGGACAATTATAATTTTGCAAACCATTGGCAATAGAGTCAGCGAGTAGTTTGTTATTGCATTTGAAGATGTATGTTTGTTTGGTCTGTTGTGCAATGATTGTGGTAATGAAAAGGATGGCGACAGAAAGGATAAGTTTGATTGAGCAAAAATTGGTATAAAATTAAAAAATTCGCGCGAATTTTTTATTTTATACTATTTTTTTTCTCAATCAACCATATGATAAATCATTTTTTGCTCTATAACATAAAGAAATTCACTGTTACGTCTCCTGCCGGCAATAATTTCGTAATTATTTTTTCTTTTCGATTTTTACACCTTGAATTCTTTTAACAAACTGATTTGCTGGTACATACTTACTTTAACAAGTAGTCAATGCTATCAGAATTTCTAATGGTCCATAAATTCGCTCGCAGTTTCAGTATATCACATTATACACGTAAAAGAATCTTTGCTCAGAATTAGGTAACTATAAATTTTCTTTCACTGCAGCAAATATTCTTTAAAGAAATTGCACATGTGACGAGTACAGTAGTTTTTCTGCATTGAACTCTACTTTTTAATTTAAAATGCTATTTTTTTAAAAATGAAATAAGTCCCCAAATCGAAAATTGGGGATTTATTTCATTGCAATTATTTCATTATGAAATAACTCCCCAAAATAAAAATGAAATAACTCCCCAAAAAGTGAAACAAACCCCCAAATTTAGTTGTTGTTGTTTTCTGTACAATTTTTTGGGGACTTATTTCATTTTCGATTTGGGGGTTATTATATTTATTATTGTGGCCGTGGTGTGTTGCTGAAGACAAATATTTTATGTAATTTTGGAAAAAAAAAAACGTAATTTTTGTATATTTTTGTAGAAGGAAATTGTCATTTCTCCCAAACTATTATCGATAAAGGGGTAAATTTTTTTGTTATGAAGGTAGGGTAGTACTCTTTGAGAAATTGACAAAAGTATTACTCTACTGTTTACACGTGGTTTGTTATAACACATTTCCACAGGTACTATATTTTTGTCAAATTGGAATTTTAGTAGAATGCAACTTATTAGCATCCAGAGACTTCAAAATTATTTTGGTACCAGAAGAAAGGTGAAAGTGTCCTCTTTAAGCCTATATATACTTTTGTACCTGCCCCGACCAGCCTGTAGAACACTTTTTTAATTTTAATGAAATTACACGGGAATAAATTGGTTCTTTTTAGTTTACCTGTTCATATGACAATGTTGAAGGTCCACCAAGCCAAGTATATAAAGGTTGATCTAAGTAGAAATACTTTTTTCAATAGCTTTTTTTTGACAGATCACGTGTGAGTCTTGTCAAGCTGTCATGATATTTTTGTTCGGCATTTCATCATGGAAAGATGTACGCCTGAACAACGTTTACAAATTATTCAGTTTTATTATCATAATCGTTCGCCAATTGCGCTAAGTCCATTTGTTAAATAAAAAAACACTTTCCCGTCGACCCACGACCTTGACACCCATGCCAATATTTTAGCTCTCGTTAAGAGCTATCTTTTTGCCATTGACCGATTCCCGATCCGACGTACCGGAATCATCGGTCCATATTTCTTCAAAAATGATACCGGTGAGAACGTAACCGTCAATGGCGACCGTTATCGTGCCATGATAACCGACTATTTGATGCCTAAAATTGAAGCTCGTGATCTCGGCGACATTGATGCCGGTGAGAACGTTACCGTCAATGGCGACCGTTATCGTGCCATGATAACCGACTATTTGATGCCTAAAATTGAAGCTCGTGATCTCGGCGACTTTGGTTTCAACAAGACGGCGCCACTTCCCACACTTCGCATCAATCAATGGATTTATTGAGAGAACACTTCGGTGATCAGATAATTTCACGTTTTGGGCCGGTCGATTGGCCACCAAGATCGTGTTATATCACACCGTTAGACTTTTTCCTGTGGGGATAAGTATAGTCTAAAGATTATGCGGACACACCTGCTTCGGTTCAGGCCTTGGAGCAAAACATCACGCGTGTTATTCGCCAGTTACTAGTCGAAATGCTCGAACGAATCATCGAAAATTGGACTCAACGGATGGACAATCTGAGACGTAACCGCGGCCAACATTTGATAGACAATCTTCAAAAAATAAATGCCAAAAAATGTTTTTTCAAATGATAATAAACATTCCCCATTCAATTTGAATTTTCTGTGTTTTTTCTTTAAAAAACATCTTAACCCTTTTTATATTTTTTTGGGTCGTTTTTTATTTTACCTATGTTTATGCTACTTATGAACAGAGTATGACACTATACATGTAAGAAAAGGATAAAATCCAGTGGTATTCGAATACAAACTAAGTTGCAAAATTATATCCAAGCAGAAACAATAAAATTTTGATTATTAAAAAATTGAGAACATCAGCTATAAAGAATTATCCCAAGAGTATTTTAGAAACAAAAAGAAGGAAGATGTTTTAAGTTACGTTCAAATCAAAGTAAATTCCTCAAGCATCGAAATACAATTGGAACTGCAAAATAAAGTATATATTTTCATCAACAACTTAACTAAGCGCTACAAACAAGTTGGATGGAATAAACATAAATTTGATAAGACCTTTGCAATATGGTTAGAGGCCGAACTTAGTTTCCAAGTATCTTCAGAAAGTAAAAATCAAAACAATTGTGGGAGACCACCAAAATCACTCGGCAACTGTAGCGATAGATCTCAAAGGCGGAAACTTAAGGATATCAATGAAGAAATCAGATGTGAGACTATTGCAGAAAGCTTGTTACATCAATTGCGATCACAAAAACATCGCACAAAAGCCAAAATTGTTGAAAAAGTTTTAAACGCTAGTCGTCTGAGAACAAAACGGATTATTAAGAGTATTCCAACTCCAAGCGATGAAAAACAGTTTTCAAATGAAGAGGCATTAGCATTATTTTTGGATTTGAAGTTAACAAAACGCCAATATACACAGCTCAGGTTGCGTGCGATTGAAAAAGGTACAAATCTGTATCTATCATATAATCACATACTTGCTGCTAAAAAGGACTGTTTGTCACCAACGGACAATTTTAAAACCACATCGAGTTCGGCAGAGGTAAAACTTCAAATCCTACTTAATCATACAGCTCAACGCTTGCTACAATCATTTAAAGGACATGATTTGAAGAAATAAGGGAACTGCAAGTTAACTCTCTTTTGCAAATGGGGATGTGATGGCTCTTCTGGACAAAAACAATACAATCAATCTGTATGTGAAAATACTTGAGATGCAGATCTTTTCATGGTGTCATTTGTGCCACTGCGATTCATAAAGAATTTGTAAGACTTGGAACCTTCAACCAGTACAATGCAGACAAAGGATATTTGGAAAAATCAAACACCATCTTCTACGAAATACTGCAGACCAATCAAATTTGAATTTAAAAAATAAACTCATAATACCATTAAAAAAGAAGTCAATGATATAAAAAGTATAAATTGAAGGCCAGACAATTGAAGTTAACTACCAATTAGTGCTAACGATGATAGATGGAAAAGTTGGCCAGGCTTTGTCTGACACAAAGGCTTCATCCAGCAAATTACATCTACATCAAGCAAATTAAGTCCCGGAAAAACCAGTAGATAATACTGATGCATACGAATTTGTATTATCGCCACTACATACAATAATACGATTTATGGAACACATACTTAAAATCATTTATGGTTTGGATTTTGGACCTACAGATCAATAAGAAACAATGACACCAACAAGGATTTAAGAAATTTAAAAAAGATTCAGGATGAATTTCTCAAATGTGGGTTAATTATGGACCAACTAAAAGGATCAGGCAATACCAATGATGGGAATACAGAAAGAAGGTTCTTTTCTGATCCCTAAAAAGCATCTGAAATAACTGATGTTGATATAAATCTCATTTCAAGATTTAAAACAACTATCGATGTACTTGCGTGCCATAAACAAATTGATGCTACAAAATTTAATGAATATACAAAGGAAACAGCAAATATTCATGGGGAATAATACCAAATATTATAGGAAATAATACCAATTATTATAGGAAATAATACCAAATATTCATGGAGAAATATGTATGCAACAGTTCACAAAATTCTTTATCATGGAGGAGATGTCGTTAAGCATCATATTTTACCAATCGGAGATCTATCAGAGGAAGCCCAGGAAAAAATAAGGATTATAGGTTTTATACACCACACTGTGGTACAGGGTATTATATCATTATCATTATTACAAATTTTTCTTCTTCGTGTGTATACTGTTTTTTTCGATTTTGTTCTCTAATTTAATAAAGAATTTTATACAAAATAAATTTCCACCGCGTTTAATATCTGTGTACATTATAAAAGGTTATGGGCCCAGCACGCTTCCACTGCGCCATAGAGAATACTCCGCCTGCCGAGCCAAACTTAGCTGAAAGTTTCTCTAACAAGGATAAAAAGGCTAAGACAACAATAATCAGCTTAATAGCAGATGATTATTTGGAATGTGTTCGCGATAAGAAGACAGCGAAGGAGATGTGGTCTGCTTTGCAAAATACATTTGCTAAGAAGTCGGTTACGAGCCAGACATTGGTAAGAAAACAATTGGCGCTCTTAAGAATGAAGCCTGGCGATGACTTGCGGAAACATTTATTGGTTTTTGATGAACTTATCCGAAAATTAAAAACCTCTGGAGCTAATATAGATGAAAAAGATGTCGTTGCTCAACTGTTTGTCACACTACCAGAAGCTTTTGACCCGGTAGTGGCTGCGTTGGAGAATATGAGAGAGGACGACTTGACTATTGAGATAGTAAAGCAGAGACTATTAGCAGATGATGCAAAAAGGCAAGGCCGTTGTGACACGGATACTTCAAGGACGTCAGCATTTACAGGTGAGAAGAAATTCAAGAAATTCCTTGGGGTGTGTTTCCGATGTAAGAAAAAGGGCCATAAACAAAAGGATTGTCGAGTTCGATTGGGGAATGGAAAAGCTAATACTGCATCAACACCAGAGTCAATATGTTTCATGTCAGCAGTCCCCGTCGATAAGAAAAGTAAGGATAATTCAAAAACTTTAAAATTCAAGATAGATTCCGGTGCAACCGACCGATGTGCAAATTCGATTGGAGTTTCGATGACCTCACCACCGTAAATCAACCAATAACTATATGTATTGCAAAAGATTCCGAACAGCTTGTGGCTTACAAGAGAGGTACAATTAAAGGATATTGTAACAATGTTCATATCACCATGAAAGATGTGTTGTATGTGAAAGGACTGCGGGATAATTTGTTATCAGTAGCTAAGCTAACCGAAAATGGAATAAGTGTTGATTTTGCTAAAAATATGGCATTATTCAAGAAGAATGGCAATGTGATCATGAAGGCTCCAAGGAACGGCAATTTATACGAATTGCAAGTAAGAATGGTAAATGACGCAAAAGCTAATTTAAGTGAATCGTATATGAGCAAATTATGGCACTCAAGAATGGGTCATCCAAGTGATACATGTCTTCAAGAACTGGTGCGATATAAGATGGTCGATGGATTGGAAAATGTCTCTTCTGTTGGCGTATGTAATGTATGTGTTCACGGTAAGCAATGTCGTTATCCTTTTAAAGGACACCGTCCGAAATCCAGCCGTGTTCTTGAAAGAATACACACTGATATATGTGGGCCGATTGATCCCCAGACATGGGATGGTCATAAGTACTTCGTTAGCTTTATCGATGATTATAGCCATTTTGCATTCATTTACCTCCTCAAAAGAAAATCAGATGTGTTTGAAAAATTTGTTGAATTTGAATCAATGGCAACTGCAATGCATAATGCTTCAATACCGATGGTTACTGTAGATCAGGATACAGAGTATCTTTCAAAGAAGGCTAAGGAATTCTTCAAGAGAAAAGGAATTTAAATTCAAAACACTGTTGCCTCTACCCCGCAGCAGAATGGGGTTGCTGAGAGATTCAATCGCACTCTTGTAGAAAAAGTTAGATCTATGCTGATTGAATCTGGTGCTCCTAAAGAATTATGGGGTGAAGCAGCCTTGACAGCAACTTATCTGATGAACAGAAGTCCATGTAGATCCCTCTACGATAAGAAGACGCCTGCCGAATTTTGGTACAAACGTAAACCAGATTTGTCAAAATTACGTGTTTTTGGTTGCAAAGCATTTTCTTGGGTTCCCAAGCAGAAAAGAAAGAAACTTGACCCTAAATCTGAAGAAATGGTAATGACTGGTTATACATGCAATGGGTATAGATTGTGGATTCAGAAAGGAAGAAACATAATTATCGCACAAGATGTTCTGTTTGACGAGAAGTATTTCCCTTATAAGAAAAGACTGTTGAAATCGAGATGCCACAGTTACTTATAAAATGTGACAGAAACGAGCAAGAGGAGGAAAGTGTGCAAAATGTCGTTTCTGATAGATATCAGCAACTTGTGATTCGGTTGATATCTGCTCAAGTTTCACAATTCCTTTAGAGATGTAATCTCGGACAAAATGGTACCTTACATCAATGTGTTTTGATCTCTTGCTGCCAGAATTCCGTGCTATACCAATACATCCTGTGTTGTCTTCATATATTATGACAGGCTTATTTTCATTTAATATTTTCAGATCTATGAGTATGCCTCTCATCCAAACTGCTTCCGAAACTGCATTGCTCATGGCAATATATTCGGCTTCACTAGATGAAGTTGCAACTACAGTCTACTTCTTACTACACCATGAGACAGGACAGCCAAAAACGTTAAATACAAAGCCACTTACTGACTTTCGGTCTGTGCTATCAAAAGCCCAATCAGCATCTGCGAATACAGTAAGCTCTTCATCACTTATATTATCTTTATAAACCAATTCTAAGTCCTTAGTTCTTTTGACATAGCGAACAATTCTTTTTAACGCTGACCAATGTACATCACCCGGGTTATTTTGAAATCTACCCATGTATGCTATTTGATAACATATGTCTGGACGAACACTTAACATGAGATACATTAAGCTTCCCAACATTTCCCTATATGGTTTCTCGGTCAACTCTTGGTTTTCTTTTGAAAGTATGAGGCCTTTTTCCATTGGAGTTTTCGTAGGATTACAATCCGCCATTGAGAATTTCGCAAGTATCTTGTCAATGTGATTTCGCTGGCTTAGTTTCATTATGCCTTTTGGTCGATCATACTCAATTTTAGTTCCCAAGTAATATTGTAGAGGGCACAATCTGACATTTTGAAGGATCAACGAAAGTCGTATTTCAGTTTCTCAATTGCTTCCAAATTATCTCCGGCAATTAACACATCATCAACATAGAGTAGCAAGTATAAGACTGAATTGTTCTGGTACATAGTATAAAGACAAGAATCATGACTTGACTTCTTGAAACCTAGTTGCAGCAACAAAATCATTAAACTTTTCGTTCCAGCATCTTGGGCTTTGCTTAAGTCCATAAAGTGATTTTCGTAATTTACATACATGATTTGTAGGAGCTTCTAGCCCATCAGGAACTTCCATGAAAATTGTTTCCTTCAGATCTCCGTAAAGGAAAGCGGCTTTTACATCAAGTTGATGTACATGTAAATGTTTCTTAACACTTACCGCTAGAACTATTCGTATTGTACTAAGCTTCGCTACCGGAGAATATGTCTCTTCATAGTCCATACCAGTCTTTTAAAGGAAACCTTTCGCTACTAGGCGTGCTTTGTATCGAATAGGATTTCCATTTGAATCCTCTTTAATGCGAAATACCCATTTTGATTTCAATAATTTTTGATTATCTGGACGTGGTACCAATTTCCATACAGCATTTTCTTCCATTGAATCTATCTTATCTCTCACAGCTTTCAACCAGTTGTTTTATCGGAATGATTCATGATTTCACCATACGTCTTGGGTTCTAGTATGCAATCAGAAGTAGCAAAATGTGCATTACCTGTTATATATCCTAGAAGCCTATTCTTTATTCGTTCACTTCTTCTCGGTTCAGATGCAACAACTTCTTCTGGAGATTCATACTCCGACCCGTCACCTTCAGAAGTGGACTCCGTTACAGGATGTTCATTTTCACCAGATTCGACATTTTCCACTTCAGAAGTGGATTCGGATAAATCAGGTTCATATCTATCAGAAACGACATTTTGCACACTATCCCCCTCTTGCTCGTTCCTATCACATTTTATAAGTAACTGTGGCATCTCGATTTCAACAGTCTGTTTCTTATAAGGGAAATACTTCTCGTCAAACAGAACATCTCGTGCGATAATTATGTTTCTTCCTTTCTGAATCCACAATCTATACCCATTGCATGTATAACCAGTCATTACCATTTCTTCAGATTTAGGGTCAAGTTTCTTTCTTTTCTGCTTGTGAACCCAAGAAAATGCTTTGCAACCAAAAACACGTCATTTTGACAAATCTGGTTTACGTTTGTACCAAAATTCGGCAGGCGTCTTCTTATCGTAGAGGGATCTACATGGACTTCTGTTCATCAGATAAGTTGCTGTCAAGGATGCTTCACCCCATAATTCTTTAGGAGCACCAGATTCAACCAGCATAGATCTAACTTTTTCTACAAGAGTGCGATTGAATCTCTCAGCAACCCCATTCTGCTGCGTGGTGTAGGCAACAGTGTTTTGAATTTGATTTCCTTTTCTCTTGAAGAATTCCTTAGCCTTCTTTGAAAGATACTCTGTACCCTGATCTACAGTAACCATCGGTATTGAAGCATTATGCATTGCAGTTGCCATTGATTCAAATTCAACAAATTTTTCAAACACATCTGATTTTCTTTTGAGGAGGTAAATGAATGCAAAATGGCTATAATCATCGATAAAGCTAACGAAGTACTTATGACCATCCCATGTCTGGGGATCAATCGGCCCACATATATCAGTGTGTATTCTTTCAAGAACACGGCTGGATTTCGGACGGTGTCCTTTAAAAGGATAACGACATTGCTTACCGTGAACAGAAGAGACATTTTCCAATCCATCGACCATCTTATATCGCACCAGTTCTTGAAGACATGTATCACTTGGATGACCCATTCTTGAGTGCCATAATTTGCTCATATACGATTCACTTAAATTAGCTTTTGCGTCATTTACCATTCTTACTTGCAATTCGTATAAATTGCCGTTCCTTGGAGCCTTCATGATCACATTGCCATTCTTCTTGAATAATGCCATATTTTTAGCAAAATCAACACTTATTCCATTTTCGGTTAGCTTAGCTACTGATAACAAATTATCCCGCAGTCCTTTCACATACAACACATCTTTCATGGTGATATGAACATTGTTACAATATCCTTTAATTGTACCTCTCTTGTAAGCCACAAGCTGTTCGGAATCTTTTGCAATACATATAGTTATTGGTTGATTTACGGTGGTGAGGTCATCGAAACTCCAATCGAATTTGCACATCGGTCGGTTGCACCAGAATCTATCTTGAATTTTAAAGTTTTTGAATTATCCTTACTTTTCTTATCGACGGGGACTGCTGACATGAAACATATTGACTCTGGTGTTGATGCAGTATTAGCTTTTCCATTCCCCAATCGAACTCGACAATCCTTTTGTTTATGGCCCTTTTTCTTACATCGGAAACACACCCCAAGGAATTTCTTGAATTTCTTCTCACCTGTAAATGCTGACGTCCTTGAAGTATCCGTGTCACAACGGCCTTGCCTTTTTGCATCATCTGCTAATAGTCTCTGCTTTACGATCTCAATAGTCAAGTCGTCCTCTCTCATATTCTCCAACGCAGCCACTACCGGGTCAAAAGCTTCTGGTAGTGTGACAAACAGTTGAGCAACGACATCTTTTTCATCTATATTAGCTCCAGAGGTTTTTAATTTTCGGATAAGTTCATCAAAAACCAATAAATGTTTCCGCAAGTCATCGCCAGGCTTCATTCTTAAGAGCGCCAATTGTTTTCTTACCAATGTCTGGCTCGTAACCGACTTCTTAGCAAATGTATTTTGCAAAGCAGACCACATCTCCTTCGCTGTCTTCTTATCGCGAACACATTCCAAATAATCATCTGCTATTAAGCTGATTATTGTTGTCTTAGCCTTTTTATCCTTGTTAGAGAAACTTTCAGCTAAGTTTGGCTCGGCAGGCGGAGTCTTCTCTATGGCGTCCAGCAAATCCAATGAATCCAGATACATCCATACTCGAAAACTCCAGTTCTCATAATTAGAACCACGGAATTAAAAGATTCCGTGAATTGACTCTTGCTTGCTATTGTATAAAATTCTTTATTAAATTAGAGAACTAAATCGAAAAAACAGGAGGAAAAAATTTGTAATAATTAAAAAATAGTTTCTACAAAAATATGTGACAAACAAAAAATTCAAACGTATGTGATTGAAACAAAAAATAATTTTACAATATTTTAAAAGTAGAAGTATGCAGAGTGTCACAACAACTATGTTTATCAAATGTTGGCCGCGGCTACCTCACAGATGGTCCATCCATTGAGTCCAATTATCTATGACTCGTTCGAGCAGTTCGACTGGTAACTGGCGAATGACACGCGTGATGTTTTGCCCCAAGGCCTGAATCGAAGCGGGTTTGTCTGCATAAACTTTACACTTTACATATCCCCACAGGAAAAAGTCTAACGGTGTGATATCACACGATCTTGGTGGCCAATCGACCGGCCCAAAATGTGAAATTATCTGCTAACCGAAGTGTTCTCTCAATAAATCCATTGATTGATGCGATGTGTGGGACAGAAATCGGCACCTGTAGGGTAGCTAGACAAATCAGATATGAACTGAGAAGGTCAAAAATCTCCTCGCAATATAGAGGAAAATACTGTCTTCATTAGTGTCAGTTCGTACTTGACACTGCCAGATCGGCGAACAAGTCAGAAAGTTAGGTAATGAGTCAATGACTTTTGGGAGCTGTGCTTTCTAGGATGTCTGACATATATTTCCATACCGATATTCGTACTATTGTTAACCTTGTTTATCAAAAAGATTGGTATCGATGAGGTGCATATGTGTCCACGGTATCACTAGGGACCTACATTGTTCTATGTGAGCTGGCTGCCACCATAACTTAAACCTAACATTAATATAAATATTAAAGTTAAATTTCTTAGATAGTCTGCCACACAACAATACTGCAGAGAAAAGTAATCTTAAGATGTAGAAAAAAATCGTCGACTAAATTAGTACAACTTGGAATACCTCAAAGCGAAAACATTTGCACCTGTTTTACAAAAAAAAATTGAATAGACTGCATAAATTCAAATTAAATACCCAATAGGAAATATTAAACAATACATTTTTATTTGTCGTTATCATTGACAAAAATGCTTTGTAGCCTTAACTCTTTTTTTTACTTCTATTATGTCAGGCGCTTTGACAAACTCACTTTTGTGTAGCCTCGAAGCATGGCTTTGTTTTGCGAAAAACGCACATTGTCCGACATTATCAAATTAAATCGTCATTATCTCCATTTCCGATTTCCGTTCTGCCGACAACATTTCGTTTTGTTGTAATTTGTTTATCAATTGTGCCCGATTTCCTATTGGTTTTGTTTGTATGGATGGCACCGAACGATGGAAGGAAAGTACAAAAGTGGTTATAAAGCAATTAAGCAAATCATTTGCATTTTAATTGAAATTCAATCAAGCGCAATTTCTTGTTTGTCAACGGAAAACACACATAGACTACGACAGGAAGAAAGAGACTGAGTGTGTCTGTGTGAGAGAAGGGGTGGGTGGTGATGGGAGTTTTTGTGTGCAACGAAACTAGAAAAATATGATTCTAGACGGTGAGACGAAAATAACAACAGCCGAAACAAGGTGAACGGCTCCAATAGATAATACAATACAATGAACGGCATCGATAGACGTTGTGATTCGCTACTTCTTTTCGATTTTTATTTTGATTTTCTTAAAGGCGAATACTGTTTCATTCCGTTTCATATACACTGTTAGAAAAAGCTTTGTCATGACGACGAATTTGTACATCATCACGATAAATTTTTCGTCGAAAGTCAGCTAATGTACGAAATAATCCTCTTGATGAATTGTTTTGGTCATCATGATGAATCTCTGGCCTTAGAACCGCCGGGGAGTATCGCGGCATAGAGGGATATGTTGGAGCGTGCTGTTCCTCCATAACCCACAGTGTGCCTTAGGAATCGCAGTCGTCAGTGTCGTCGACCTCGTCGTCTACTTCATCGACGCATTCGGTTTATGGGACACTGCCGCAATCTCCCCTACAGCAATATGCACTGTAATCAACACCACATATTGCTGTACCAACCCCCGAACATGCATCCTTGCAATTTAATTGCAATGGTCTCCGCGGCAAAATCATCGAGATTGTAGACTTTATGAATCGGAAGAACATCAAGAACGATCCAGGAACGATGCAGCTTGCAAAGTTGGCATGGTTACAATGTGCTACGTAAGGAGCGCACTAGAAGTGGAGGTGGGGACTGGCTTTCGTATTACACCATTCTGTGTAATACAGACCTATCTCACCTGAGCTTGACTCCGGAGACCCATACATTAAATGTAGGGGGGTAGCAGTTAAGTCCGGGACTGCCGCGATAGAGCTATATATACCACCGATTGGTAGATGTTCTCCACGTTATTTGCCAGACATCAGAATTGAATGCCCATCGCGAACTTCCTAGCTAATCTATTTGCTCAGCCAAAGATGCATAGCTTTGGCTGAGCAAATAGATGGCTCTTCGTTCTGCACAGTAAATGAGGATACCCCCACCGGGATTATGGGTGACTGCAGTTGCTCGCAAGATATCACCTTCGTGTCGCCTGGTCTGATAAATGACATCACCTTGCAGGCCTTAATTTTACCCCTGCTGCTCGAATACCCGAGATACAACCTAATTTGCCAGCAGATGCAGCGGGACTAGCAAACGAGCGTGATGAAATTCGTCGTTCTAACCCTGCTTATCCTAGAATCAGTGAACTGAATCTATAAATCAGTAGGAAAGTCGACGAATATAAGCGGAGTAAATGGCTGGATCATTTGTGGCAGTGCAACTTATTGGTAAATTGTATTGGTAAATTGTGAGCAACGGTGTTAAGTCACTCTCGAATCCAGGCAGGAGAAACAACGGCAGGCACATTTGGTGCCACCACTGTGATTGAGCCGAAGAGGTTCGCGCGTTATTTTAACCGGCAATTTATAGAGCACGCCGTAAGTGACAGAGCGAAAAGGAGAGCAATGCGTCGTATTCATGCTAAAGAAGTACCATCACAATTTACAGTTGGAGAAGTTGCAGATATCATCCGTAGCGCTAAGTCATTCAAAGCGATTGGACCCGACGTAATTTCTATGCTAATATTGAAGCAGCTGGACATACCGGGAGTTGAGTATCTGACTAGGGTCCTCAATCTATCCTTGACCAATCTGATAATTTCCGAAGCCTGGAAAATAGGCAGAGTAATCCCGCTACTGAAACCGGGCAATGATGCGAGTAAGGGAGAACAGGCCGTTGAAATCGTATCATATGTTTATGGATGTACGATTCTAGCGTCGGGCCTCCTGGTCGATGACCTATGTGGAAGGCTGAATGTCAACCTGTCTAAAATTGCACATTTCTTTGCTGCGAGCAACCTGAGGATATCCGCCACCAAATCATCGGCCACACTGTTTACTGCATGGACAGCGCAAGTCAAGGAGCATCTCAATTTGATAGTCGATGACACAAGAATTCGGACCACCAATTACCCCAAGGTTCGTGGGGTCACATTTGATAGCACAGCTATCTACAATAAAATGAGAAGTAGGAAAAAGGTCCCCAAGTCGCTTGCTTGGGAACCTTGTTGAACTCTTACAAAGCGATAGTTAGTTCTGTGGTAAACCAGGCTGAACCAGTGTAGTCACGGAATGTGAGCGAGACGCAGTGGAATAACGTGCAGGCCTGCCAAAATGCCGCTCTGACAATTGTTACAGGGTGCCCCCTAATATCTTCCGTGGACCAACTACATGATACGCTTGTGGATAGGCTTCCTCCTCCCAAGCAGACCAGGAAATTGAAATTCAATGTCTAGAGCGAGAGGTCCACCGCTACAAGAGAGAACCTCTAGATCAAAGAGCTTACCAGGCAGGTCTGCCTGACATACACTCTGACACAGTCGCTGGAGCAGTGAACAATTACAGAATCAATGTCGTGCTAGGATATCACTCTCCACCAGTGACCTAGGACGAAGAGGAGTTACCACGACAGACTCTAGGTTTTTGGGCCTATTAAGATCAGGTTTCTAGCCATCTTCCTTGGCCTAGAAACCAATACATCAGAACTCACTTCACAAGGTGAATGAAAACAACACCTAATGGACAAAAAAACCTATACTGCTACTATAACAACCAAATCATAACAAAATTCTGAGGTAGACATTGGACTTCCTGATTGCCTCTTGCAAAGCTTGCATGTGGACAGTGGTGCACAAGTATATGCGGGACATTCCGAAGCCCAGGTGCCTGTATGAGGTACATGCTAAGCTGCTCAACCATCTCGTCAAGAGCCCCGGAGATCCAGTCGAGGGCTGTTTGCGAATTTAGGGATGTTAAGAGATCTTTTTTGCCCAACATGTCACCAAAAAAATCCATCGATTTCGACGACTTTTGATATATAATTATTATGCTTTGTGAATAAATACGATTTATTTAAAAAACCACTGGGCTATGCCCACCTTGTCCCTATAGTGAAGACGATGTAGATGACATCAACGACGCCAAAACGCTGCTCGACAACATGCAGTTTGAGGGACCTTCCACATACTCACCCACAACGAATGATGCTGAAAGTCGTGCAGAATAATTTGAAGATCTCGCGGGTGGCTTCAGGCAACCTTCTAGCAGAGGAGGATCTAGACCTAGTCATCATTCAGGAACCCTACTTTATGCACGCAAAAAAAAATTCGTTTCTGCGAAACGAAACATTAGACAACTACAATTCCCGTTTGCCGGAACTGAAATTTCGTTTGTTGTGACAGAAACATATTTTGACCAAAAGAAATGTCAGTCGTTGTAAACGAGAATTGTATTTGTCTAACATTTCGTTTCGCAGAAACAAATTTTTTCTTTGCTTGTGAGAACGAGGTAAAAGGTTTCTAGAGCAGCGGATATAAGACATTATACGTCAAGGATAATGGTAAGCCAAGATCGTGCCTAATCGTAAAAAATCAATCAATTTAGCACAGCAAACTTCACCGTATCAAATGTTGAAAGAAAGTGGTAAGCAGTTTCTCGTCGTCTGTTGATACATGGCTCACTCATGTGATGCTCCATGAGAATGCAATGAAAGCCATTTAACCACACGACATTATCATTTTGGACTGTGAAGCCAAAGATATTTATGTACATGTTTGTCCAAGACCCACTGGGTGGGTCTTATATTTAACCGCTTATTTTGTGTCCACTTGTACCTCCCACTTCTCTCCTCTATCCTACGCCTATGCTAATTTACCGATATAAAACACCAAAATTGCACAATTATCAATGTTTGAAAATCGAAAATCCCACCCGGGTGGGTCTTGGGCGTGCGAAGGTTAATGCAAGTTACCAAAGCGGATCCTAGCAGTCATATAAGAATAAGCTAAAGGAGTGCAAAAAAGCCACAGCCCGAGCAAAGAAGCAATCCTGGATAGACTTCTGTGGATCGCTAAAAAATACCAAAGAAACAACCACACTGAGCAAAATATTGGCAAAAGGTCCCTCAAATCCTTCTTACATTAAGAGAGACGACTGTACATGGTCAAATAACTCAGCCGAATCACTTGACATTCCTCTGAAATCGCACTTCCCAGGCTGTACGAATACAGCTAATGAAGAGCAAAACCCAATAACTCAACAAGAAAATAGTGTTGAAGTTGCTATAATAATTAGTCCTAGTAAAGTCACTTCGGCTATAAACAGCTTCTCACCTTACAGGTCTCCAGGGCCAGATGGCATTATACTAAAAATAATTGAAAGTGCGCAGAGCGTAATCAACTCATGGCTGGTGCACATTTTTAGTACCTAAAGTTTGTCTTCATACCCAAGGCAGGAAAACGTAGTCACGAAAAAGCAAAGAATATCAGACCAATTAGTCTATCATCATTTCTGATAAAAACGCTCGAAAGACTTATCGATGTGCATATTCGAGAAAAGATGAATAGTTCTAAATATATATGCACTAACCAACATGCCTATCTAAAAGGACGCTCGACAGACGCATCCTTACATGAAGTTGTCAGGACAATCGAGAGATTTATTTGAACATAAACAATACACCTTAGCTGCCTTCTTAGATATAGAAGGCGCCTTCAATATCGTACATACCTCGGCAATAGAACATGCACTAGGTAACATTGGCGTGGAACCATTCCTCAAGAACTGGATAGTCACCATGCTGCAGAATGGAATCACAAACGCTACAATGGTTAACAGCAAGCTGTCAAAGCGCGTCAATCGGGGCACTCCACAAACTGGGGTAGTCTCGCCTTTGCCCTGGCTTCTTGTCATTAATGAAATGCTATTTAAATTCGGCCACATGGGATTAAGGTGATAGCATGTGTGGGCGATGTGGTGATACTTGTCTCTGGTTTATGTCCGTCCGTGTTGAGTTACATCATGAATGGAGCCCCGAAGTCACTTTATAACTGGAACACAAGTAGTGGTCTGGGAATTAATCCGTGGAAAACTGAGATAGTGGTGTTTACCACAAGAACCAAATATGGATCCTTTAAGCCACGGTTACTCGTTAAAGAAATACCACTTTCGGATCATGCCAAGTACTTAGGCGTAATCCTGGACTCAAAAATATCATGGAAACCTAATATGGAACGCCGGATTCAGAAATGAACTGTTGCATATTACACCTGTCGCAAGATGTTTGGCAGCCGCTGGGGCCTCAGACCTAATATGGTACTATGGATGTACACAAGCATAATCAGATCGATTCTCTCATATGGGGCACTCGTGTGGTGGCCTGCAATGGAAAACAAAACCGCACAAAAGCAACTATATAGCATATAAATTTCTGCATGCATCGGGGTGATAGGAGCAATGTGTACTTGTCCTGCCGAAGCCCTTAACAACGATGAACATATTGCCAACAGATCTATGTACACATTAAAGCTAGTGCGACATGCACTGCCTCAAGATTAGACGCTCTTGGTGTTTGGAAAGATAGAACATATGGACATGCTCGTATCCTTCATAAACTTCCTAGAGGAACAATAACTACATTAGACTACTACACTCCAGCAATGACCCTCGAACAGCCGTTTGAACTCAAATTCCTTAGCAGAACAGAATGGGATAACGGAATTCTGTTGACGGGACACGACACCAAGGTATACACGGACGGCTCCAAAATGAGTTGTGGAATTGGTTCGGATGTCTTCTCCGATGAAGCGCACGTATCCATCTCAATAAAACTTCCTGACTATTACAGTGTTTTTTCAGGCGGAGATACTGCCCATAAAGGAAGCATGTAATGTACTACAACAGAATCATACAACAGATCGCATAGGAATATTTGTGGATAGTCAAGCGGCTCTCCTGCTTTAAAAACAACATCGCCACATCAAAACCTGTGACAGACTGTAAGGGAGAACTTTTTAAGCTAGGTCGTGTATAAAAAGTAGTTCTAACCTGGATCCCAGGACATAGGGGACTTGAGGAGAATGAAAAGGCAGACGAACTAGCTAGAGCAGGATCCTCTTCTACTAACAACCAGATGGTATCAGTCGCAACGCCTCTGGGAGTCGTTAAAAAGGATATCTTGAATTACTACTTGAAACAAGCAGATACCAGGTGGGATACAAGAAGCGTGTCGAAAATCCAAAAGCACCTGGCCACTAGTCAACTCTCAACGAACAAAGTTTCTGATCAGCCAAAATCGACGGAACTTGTCATGGCTACTCGCTGTGCCAACTGGCCACTGGCAACGACCATTGTCGTAGTTGCGACAACGAAGAGGAAGAGGAGACAGTCGAACACCTTCTCTGTTCCTGCCCAGCACTAATACAGCGCAGACTTAAAGCTTAAGGTCAACCGTTCCTTCATAACCTCGTCGAGGCGTCAGATATAAGTCGGGGAGTTCTTGTCAAGTACTTATCAGGCTGGATATAAAGACACAAGAGTATAGCAGACACTGCGCTAGTTAGGTGGTAATCAAAACGGTATTTTAATATACTAATTGAGGTTAGAGAACGGTTCTTAGCCACCACGTTAACCAACCAACCAACCATCTTGCCCATGTAAATATAATCTGAAGAGTGGCTAAAAAATAAGTCGTTATTTCTTTTGAATTTGACTTACCCACCAGGTTACCTGGTAATGAGAATTTTTGCGGGGTATGTATGTATGTTTGGGAGAAATCCATTTAAACTCATTTTGAACATGTTATTGTGTCGTTTCCCCACAAAGCATCTAATGTAATAGCTTAAATGATTAAATATCCAGCAACTATTTTCTCCAAACATATATAGAAGGGCTAACTCTCTTCGATATGTCACTGATTTTCCAGCAAATGTCATTCCTTATTGCAGTAAATTGCGCACCCAAAAAGTTCATGCATGGACTAAAGTAAGATGATTACTTTAGTCCATGCATGAATTTAGATTTTCCTTGTCAGCAATTTAGATTTTCCTTGTGCATCATTTCGGCCAACACTCTCTAGCGTAGAGTACACACCGTTAAATAAGAAACCCATTACACAAAGTTGTAAATTAAAAAGAATCTAGCTTCTGACAGTAATTAACATAAACCGCGCTAACAAATCTTATTTATTCTCTCAATACCAACATTGGGGGATGCTATGTATGTGGCACCAACAACGACAACAGCATCACCATTATAAAGAAGATATTGTCAACACACTTGAGACTCCATTCCCTTTTCCAGATAGCTAGCCATCATTTAAACCACATTGGAAAAAAGTTGTTGCCAACAATTCTATAGGATTTTCCAAGAGATGGATTAAAGAATAAAAAATTAAGAAAAAGTAAAAAGCCAACAAAACAGCCGCTGCAGCAAAGGAAAATAGAAGGGGTGCCACAGGGCAAGAACAAAAAGGAGAATGAGAAAATAAAATCTAGCCTCAGGGGCATTTTACAGGACTTTTAAGCTAACGACAGCACTTTTAATAAAATTGTGGCTGGTCGGAGCTGTCCAACTTCGCTGACTGCATGTCTGGTTGTCCGTCTGACCGTCGATCCTGCCAGCCGCAGCCGGTAGCGGCTTTAATTCTACCAACAGTGGGTTGTCTGCACACAAGTGAGAATATTTCGAAAGTGATAATAACTTTTTAATGTCTCTCACTTTGAGGTGTACCTGTAGACCGCTTCCACGTAGTGTATCCGGGGTAACGCTTAATGGTCTACCAGTA
This sequence comes from Eudasyphora cyanicolor, assembly GCA_963930755.1. Lineage (NCBI taxonomy): Eukaryota > Metazoa > Arthropoda > Insecta > Diptera > Muscidae > Eudasyphora > Eudasyphora cyanicolor. Next base: position 165,822,545 of record OZ005736.1, on the reverse strand, counting down.
GTACTTCTACTTAAAACGAACCCCCCACGCAGGGGTTGCCGTAGAATATGTTTTACGACGACCTTTGCGGATACTTGTACATAAGGCCGGGTTAAAAAACACATCTCGGTTGTCCGCATCTCAAATGAAAGCTTGTTTTGTTTAGTGAATGTCCCCAAAATATTTCGGCTATAGCTTGAGCCGCCAGTGATCTAGAGCGATATGACATAACCTCTAAAATTAATGTTTTTCTTGCAAATATCGGACACCTTAGACTAATGCGCGACATTTTTCATATGTGCAGCTAGGACACGCTATTCTGCTTAAAACAGTACCAATATTGTGATTTTCGCGTTGATAGGACAGAAGTTATTCGCGATTGAGTCCATGATGTCCGACATTTTCAAGAAAAACATGAAGTTTAGAGGTTATGTAATATCGCCTTAGCTCAATGCCGACTCAAGATAAAGCCTATATGTATATATTTGGGGATATTCATTAAACAAAACAGGCTTCCATTGGAGATGCGTACAACCGCAATATTTTTTTTTTTTGACCCGCCATATTGAACATACGTCTCAGCATCGACTTAGTCCTGGTCACATTTTGGATGCTATGTTGTGATAGTCCTTCACGATGGTCCCACACTCCTGGGACAAACATGAAACAATAACGTATATGTATATTACCACAACAGAATCAAACTGGAACTGGAAGTGTCACTTCTTGTCTTTATTCTAACTACTAACTTAACTATTGTAACAAAGGTAATAAAGCTACCTTTACAAATAAATATAGGCAAAAAGTACTCGACGTCAAGTTCGCTATTGACTCCCTGTTAGACAAAATTGTTGGTTGGAATGTACTTCACGGCCAGTCGTTCTCAGATCATCGTTATACATAGTACAAAGTCGCTGAAAAAGTACGTAAAACTGCCGTCCACAGAAATGTGGCACCTGTATGATAAAATGTTTAGAAAATACCTCAATTTTAAACTTCTATTCGAACTGAATTACAAAGTCGGTCAGGATAATCTGGTCAAACACATCACTACATTATTCAATAGCTCCCATGAAGAAGCCTGCCCAAAACCAAGGTACAAGTTTAGTTTAAATATTATCCGCTACACCCCGTACAGTGGGTTATCTGCAGGATTAGGTCAACAACTGGACAAAAAAAAAACAGTGAGCAGTCGTTGCTACTACTTCTCAGCACACATTTCCCAGGGAACTCACCGACAGAAATCGACAGCCGGACCAACAAGAGAAAGAAAGGACTGCAAGCCACCTGGGCAAGCAAGCTGGGCGATGAAAAGTTTTGAGCTCTTAAAATCACCTGGGGCAGGCGGAATTAATCCAGCTGAAATGTAAATTATCCTCTGGCTGGAGAAAACGTATGAAGGTTGTATCAGGCTCTCATATATCCCCAATCGAAGGATGGACACCAAAGTGATATTCATATTCAGGCCAATTAGCCTATCTCCTTCCTATTGAAAGACTTTCGGAAGCCCAGAAGCAGCGCTCTGCTTCTTCCGATAACGCTTATAACAAAGCTTTCCAAAACTGTTTTGACTTTTTATGCCCTTACCTCAGAGAGGAGGGTATATATCATTTGCTATGAACCAAAAGTGTAACACATCGAAAGAGTGACCTTAGACACTAACTATGTTCGGCGGATATCCGTTTTGGGTCATTTTAAGTCGAATGAGCAATGTCCGCCAGTCCGTCTGTCTGTCGGCTGGCTTGTGCGCACGATAACTCTCGAAAGGAGTAACCGATTGACTTCAAATTTGGAATGTGGTAATATTTTCTTCTATCTCCGGCTAAGTTCGAAGATGGGTCATATTGGTCCACTCCTTCTAGTACCTCCCCCACAAAGGGTTAACATTTAGTGAAATACTGATTATTTATTAACTTCAATACTGCTTATTTGAATACTCTGAAATTCTACACATAGTATTAGTTTATTAGTCACTATTACCTCGACAAAAATAGGCGAAGTTGCCACGCCCCCTTTTCGTACCTCCCCTTTTGGTAATAGCTTATAACATTAATACCAGTGCATACAAAGACTTAAAATTTTGTACAGTATAAGGGTTTAATATTACCAACAATACAGTGAAAAGTGGGCATTATTGCCACGCTCCTTTTGGTACCTCCCACACAAATGGACCTTTTTGTACCAAAAGTTAACAGCTATTAACTTTAAAACCAGTGCAAACAAATACAGGAAATTTCGTACAGTACAATGGTTTTGTAGTACCTAGAGTCTAGAGAAAAGTGGCCGTAATTGGCACGCCCCTATTGGTACCTCCCACACAAATAGACCATTTTACACCAAAAGTTAACAGCTTGTAACTTGTAACCAGTGCATATTAATACTTACAATTTTGTACAGAGTAATACTTTTATAGTACATAGAGTCCAGGGAAAAGTGACCGTTATTGGTTCGCCCCTTTTGGTACCTCTCACACAAATGGACCATTTTTTACCAAAAGTAAACAGCTTTTAACTTTAATACCAGTATATACTTTAAACTATTATGCAATTTAAAGAGATAATAATTGAAATAAAACAAAAAATAAATAAATTTACTAATATTTTTTTGAGACTCAAGTTGAGGGGACCATCCCACAAATGGACCATTGTGCATCGAAATTGAACTGCTTGTAACTTGAATACATGTGCATAAAAATACTTGAAATTTTGTACAGTATAATGTTTTTGAAGCGCCTATGGTCCGGTAAAAAAGGGCATTATTGTACAGCCCCTTTTGGCACCTCCCACGCAAATGGACCGTTTTATACCAATAGTTAACCGTTTATACCTTTAATACCAGTGTATACAAATACTTGACATTTTGTACATTGTAATGCTTTTATAGTGCCTACAGTCATGTGAAAATTGAGCGTTATTACCGCGCCCCTGTTTCTACCTCCCACACAAAATGACCAAATCATACCAAAATTTAATAGCTCGTAACGTTAATATACCAGTGCACAGAAACGCTTATAGTTCGGCACAGTGCAATGTATTTAAATAATCTACTGTTTACCGAAAAATCGATGTATTTGTTAAACCCCTTCTGGTACCTTCCACACAAAGGGTTAAAATGCAGTAAAATAAATATTATTTTATAATTTATACTACTTATTTGAATCTTCTGAAATTCCAAACATAGTATTAGTTTATTAGTCGCTATCACCTGGAGAAAAATGGGCGAAGTTGCCACTCCCCTTTTGGTATCTCCCACACAAATGCACTATTTTGCACCAAAAGTGCAAAATCGTGGCCGACGCTCGGTCAAAGACAAAGGTCTTCCAAAAACGGCCGTTGTGCCAGAGAACATTGATGCCGTGCGTGAACTGATAATGCAAGATCGTCATTTGACATACGTTGAGATAGAGGCATCCTTGGGCATTTCTTCCACCAGCATACATTCGATATTGCATGAACACCCGGCCGTAAAAAAGGTTTGTTCTCGTTAGATCCCGCACAATTTGATAATCGCTCAAAAAAAGGCTCGTGTCAATTGGTGCAAAGAAATTTTGAAAAAATACGATCGCCGTGCTATAAAAGACGTTTATAAGATCGTCACAGGTGACGAATCTTGGATCTATGCGTATGAGCCCGAAACTAAACAATATACCGTGTGGGTCTTCGAAGACGAGCCAAATCCAACGAAAGTTGTTCGTGGAAGAGGCACTGCGAATAAAATGGTCGCCTGTTTCTTCGGCAAAACTGGTCATGTGGCGACTGTTTCGCTTGAGCAACGTAGGACGGTCAATTCTGAGTGGTACCCACAATTTGCTTGCCTGAAGTCTTCGGAGAAATTCGAAAAACGAACAAGAGAAGACGAATCATTGTGCACCATGACAATGCGAGCTCTCACACGTCGGCTCAAACCAGCGCCTTTTTGACCGGCGAAAACGTCGAATTCATGGGTCATCCGCCGTACAGCCCTGATTTGACACCCAAGGCTTCTTTTTATTCACTCACATCAAGAAAAAACTGCTTGGTCAACGTTTTTCGACGCGTGAACCAGCTGTTGAAGCGTTAAAAAACCATGTTTTGGAGGTAAATTTTCAACAAATACTGTAACACAAAACGGTCTGAGTGAAGTTATGCTAAAAATTGTCATACTTTCCAATGGTAGTTCCAGTTTTCATCTGACAACACCAGCATTGCCAGGACCGAGATATAAATAGCAACCCTCGCATACCAGTGCGAGGGTTGCTATTTGAATTTTATCCACTCTTCAAATAGAGCTGTCCGCGGTATAGACATCTTGAGCAGCCAAATACTAAAAATCTGGCAAAAACGGGCAGAAAGTTCTTTACGGAACCTGAAAGAGGAAGCATTAATTGTTATTTTGGTCATAAACACGTGACCCAACTCGACCTACTTTTTAAGTTCTACTCTAAATATCTTCTACAAAAAATATTTTTTTACTCTGTTGTAAATGATTATTATTTCAATGGAGTAAACGTTACGATACTATTAATATTGAATCAGCACTTACCAGTATAGTTAAAAATTGTCCAGATTTATGTAAAACCACAGCACCTTTTTTTAAATGTTCATAACTAAATTTATGTTACTTTTAATCACAGCAATATTATTAATTTTAGCTTTCTATTTGAAAGCGACACTGATGCTTACGGTTCTTGTTTATTTTTTTGATAACATATTCGTAACACCAGAACTGTTGTTTACACAATGTTAAAATACTACATTGATCGGCGAACATTTATTTTTCTATTTTTGGCACACTGCGCGGCGGTTTGGGAGTTAACCCAAACAAGACAAAATCGGTTCTTTTTACTTGGGAGAATAAGATCCCACATGTAAACCCTCTTCGGATAAATGGAGCAGAGCTGAAAGTGCAAGATATCTAGGAATAATTCTAGATAGGAAATAGTTATTCAGACTTATTCAGTGAATATATGCCAAATCTGAGGTAGATACGAGTATACTAGTATATGAGAGCTACATGTAAATCTGAACCGATTTAAAACAAATTCAACAAGGATCGTCCTTGGGCTAGAAGAAAGCTATGTGCAAAGTTTCGTTGCGACCTCAACTTTGATTACAAGAATACATCCACATTCAGTAAGTGATTCTAAGTCGATCGGTATAATAAACAATGGGTATATTTCTTTTTTTTGGGTGTGACAAACAAAGCCACAAAGTTATAAACCCTGAACCACGGTGTGGTGTAGGGTATAATTAAAAATTAATTTCGAAAAAGTCAGCATACAGAGGATGGTATATATCATTTGCTATGAGCCAAAAGTGTAGCACATTGAAGGAGTGATCTAAGACCCCAAGTATGTTCGGTGGAAATCTGTTTTGGGTCATTTTAACTCATTTGAGCTATGTCCGTCCATCAGTCTGTCTGTCCGTCTATGTGTCTGTCTGCTGGCTTGTGCGCACGATAAATTCTCCATCTCAGGCTAAGTTTTAAGATGAGCCATATTGGTCCACTCCTTCTAGTACCTCACCTACAAGGATTTAACATTTAGTGAAATATTGAGTCTTTAATAACTTCTATACTACTCATTCGAATCGTCTGAAATTTCACACATAATATTAGTTTATTATTCCCTATAGCCTCGAGAAAATGGTTACCTTGTGGTACCTTCTACACAAATGGATAATTTTACACCAAGAGTGAACTGATTATGCAAAACAGTTCATACAAATACTTGAAATTTTGTACAGTGTAATGCTTTTATAGTACCTAGAGACCAGTGAAAAGTGGGCGTTATTGACACTGTCCTTTTGGTACCTCCCACACAAATGGACCATTGTGCACCAAAAGTTCGTCGCTTATAACTTTAATACAAGTGCATATAAATAACATTTTTGTTCCAAATATATCTTTTTTTCACTTTAAACATGTCAAAAAGGGCGATTTTGCCCCATGTAGAAGCGGCAGTTTACCTTACTGTCTCATTTTTTGGAGTTAGCTAACTTTAGTATTTCGTAACAGCATTTCAGAATCTAAGAAAAATATGGTATTGTTCAAAACCAGCCTTCTTTAAGGCGCTTAGGTTAGGTTTAGGTTAGGGTGGCAGCCGTATTTTTTTTACAAGCTCACATAGACCAGTTTAGGTCCCTAGTGTTACCACGGGCTGAAATGCCCCTCATCGAAACCAACCTGTTTGATATATAAATTTATCGATAGTACGAATATCAGTACTGGAAAGATCTTTTAGGCTGCCTATAAAGGCCGACCCCAGTATGTCCAGTCGTCGTTTACTCAAAGCGGGACAGTCGCAAAGCAAGTGCTCAATGCTCTCCACTTCTTCCTCATCTCCACAGCTTCGGCAGAAGTCATTGGAGTCAATACCCAATCTTTTGGCGTGTTCATTTGAGCTATGTCCGTCCATCAGTCTGTCTGTCCGTCTATGTGTCTGTCTGCTGGCTTGTGCGCACGATAAATTCTCCATCTCAGGCTAAGTTTTAAGATGAGCCATATTGGTCCACTCCTTCTAGTACCTCACCTACAAGGATTTAACATTTAGTGAAATATTGAGTCTTTAATAACTTCTATACTACTCATTCGAATCGTCTGAAATTTCACACATAATATTAGTTTATTATTCCCTATAGCCTCGAGAAAATGGTTACCTTGTGGTACCTTCTACACAAATGGATAATTTTACACCAAGAGTGAACTGATTATGCAAAACAGTTCATACAAATACTTGAAATTTTGTACAGTGTAATGCTTTTATAGTACCTAGAGACCAGTGAAAAGTGGGCGTTATTGACACTGTCCTTTTGGTACCTCCCACACAAATGGACCATTGTGCACCAAAAGTTCGTCGCTTATAACTTTAATACAAGTGCATATAAATAACATTTTTGTTCCAAATATATCTTTTTTTCACTTTAAACATGTCAAAAAGGGCGATTTTGCCCCATGTAGAAGCGGCAGTTTACCTTACTGTCTCATTTTTTGGAGTTAGCTAACTTTAGTATTTCGTAACAGCATTTCAGAATCTAAGAAAAATATGGTATTGTTCAAAACCAGCCTTCTTTAAGGCGCTTAGGTTAGGTTTAGGTTAGGGTGGCAGCCGTATTTTTTTTACAAGCTCACATAGACCAGTTTAGGTCCCTAGTGTTACCACGGGCTGAAATGCCCCTCATCGAAACCAACCTGTTTGATATATAAATTTATCGATAGTACGAATATCAGTACTGGAAAGATCTTTTAGGCTGCCTATAAAGGCCGACCCCAGTATGTCCAGTCGTCGTTTACTCAAAGCGGGACAGTCGCAAAGCAAGTGCTCAATGCTCTCCACTTCTTCCTCATCTCCACAGCTTCGGCAGAAGTCATTGGAGTCAATACCCAATCTTTTGGCGTGTTCGCCGATCAAGTAGTGTCCCGTCAGAACCTGTACTAACGTAGACAATCGTTTCCTCTCTAGTGCGAGGAGATATTTTGACCTTCTCAGGTCATACCTTGGACAGATTTGTCTAGCTACCCTGCAGGTGCCAATTTCTGTCCATCTCTCGTTGGACTGCCTGATTGCCTCTTGCCTAAGCCATAGCTTGCACGTGGATAGTGGCGCACCAATATATGCAAATTCTTCGAGAATTTGTAATGTCGTCCCTTTCCTAGCAAGTTCATCGGCTTTGCAGTTCCCCGGGATATCCCTATGCCCAGGCACCCATATGAGGTGTATATTAAACTGCTCAGCCATCTCGTTAAGAGATCTGCGGCAGTCGAGGGCTGTTTGTGAATTTAGGGATGTTGCCTCCAGAGAATTGATGGCAGCCTGGCTGTCCGAGTAAATGACAACGCCAGTGTTGGTTACTATGTTGCGACTCAGCCACTTGGCGACTTCCCATATTGCCATTATTTCGGCTTGATAGACACTGCAAGTATCTGGTAGTCTGTGAGCTATATCCAGACTAAGTTCTTCACAGTGTACTCCGAAGCCAACCTTTTCATCAAGCTTCGAACCATCCGTGTAAAAGTGGAGATGGTTTCTATTACCTGGTATTCTGCCGACCCATTCATCTCTGGCGGGAATCATAGTGATGTAATTCCTCTCCAAGGTGTACACAGTTGGTATATAGTCCACTCGGTCGGTTACCATAGCACTACACTTTGATATCCTCATGTGACCATAGTTCTTGTACCTCCACATTGATAGGCAGTTTAATCTTATTGCCGCTTTGGTTGCAACTTCTCTCGCCACAATATTAATCGGCAGTATATGGAGTAGGGCTTGTAGAGACTCGGTCGCTGTAGTCCTTAAGGCTCCGCTTATGCTCAGGCAGGCAGTTCTCTGAACCTTTGTTAGTAGGTTGGTAATGGTTAGTTTGTCAGTTGCCGTCCACCATACCACAATGCCGTATAGCAGTATAGGACGAACTACTGCTATATATATCCAGTGGACGATTTTAGGAGAGAGTCCCCACCGCGACCCTACAGCCTTTTTTGCAGGAATATAAGGCGATTATAAGGAGATTAAGGCGCTTAAAGAATTGAGTTTTATTCCATTCTCGGTGAAGATAAATAAAATTAATCACATTTATTCATAAGAATAAACACCCACATTTTTTAAGCTCTGATTCAATTTTCACTTTTTTTTGCACATTATTCCACGGTGCATCGGCAAACAACAGTTGGTTGAAATCATTACATCGAAACTGACAGACACGTTTGTTTTCCCAACAACAACTTGCCTGCCACCGAGAGAAAAACAAGCAGAACGAAAGCCAAGTGTCTGTGTTAATGTTGTTGGATGTTGCCTGGTGTTGCCAACAACCAGAGGCAAATCATTGGTGACACATCCAAACGCTCGCTTTTCGGCCTCTTGATTTAAAACTACCCACCAACGAGCCAAACACAATGACAACCAACAGTTGAAGACGACGACTACAACACTTTTAATACAGAACAAACATTAAACAAGTCCAAAAGTTTGAGGAATTCCACCTCCGCCCCCCCACATTAAGCCCAAATCGGGTTGAGTGCCTATGTCTTGTTAATGTTTCCAGCTAGAGCCAGTCTAAAAGGATGGAGTAGTGATATGTGCGCCGCAAACCGGCATTCCGTCAGAAAAAGAGAGAGAGAGGAGCAAAGTGCTGCTGGTAACGAGCAGCAACCAGCGACAGACGAACCAACAAAGATGAGAGAAAACTCAATTAAACTTTTGTAATTACAGTTAAAACGGAAAAAAGATATTTAACCAGAATAATTGCATTGAAAGCCAACAAGCGGTAACACTTATACTGGGACACCATTTCCCACTTAACTGTCCCTCTCGAAATGGAATTTGAAAACACAAACTCATTCAAGATTCAAGCTGAGTAGAAGAGAGCAGGCTATGAAGCCGACACGGCGCAAAGCGCAAGGCTTCATACATTTTTGTGCAAAAAATAAAAGGAGTGGTCCTAGACCATTGAAAGGTGGCACCGAGTAATAAATTGACTTAATTAAGAAAAAAGTATTTCATCAAAATCAGCCACGCCCACCGCCAATACAATCCAAATCGATTTTTTCTCATAATCCAAGCAGCAGTTTCCAAATTTGCTACATAAACTTCCTACAATTAACTAAATATGCATTCCAAGTTTCATCAAAATCGGCGACGCCCACTGCCCATGCCAAAACACTACAAATCAATTTTTTCCATAAAAATTTTCCTATACAAGCAAAAGTCTTTAAATTTGGTACATACACTTCCTAGAATAAATATTAAAAATTGATTTTTTCTCCGTATTTCAATAATAACGATATTTAATTTTTACATGCATAACACGGGTGCAACATCGTCTTTTTTTATATGTTTAATCGTTTAATGGGTCATAATATACACATTTATCCATCGATATTCTGCAAATAGGCATTGTTTTTTTTTTTGCCAGAACAAAATGATTTTTTTTTAAAAAAATCGATTTTTTTCTAATTGTTTTAACCACAGTTGCTAAACTTCCGTCTACGAAACTGATGTTTTCAGCATTTCTATATCTTATAATTTCCATTAAAAATATGGTCCAAATGCTAAAGGTAACTTTCATCAAAATTGGAATTTTAGAAAAAAAAAATAAAAAAAAACTTTACCATAAAAAAATTATTTTGGCTGGTTTTAGGTCTCGGACACAAATAACATTTTTTTGTTGCGTAGTGTATTTCTACATTTATCCATAGTTTTTTTTTAAAGTCATTGGTTTCTTCTTTAACCCTTGGACAAACACATAGTTCTGGCTAGGCATATTTCATTTTTGAGCGTTAATTAAACATACTTCCAGTTTAGGTAGATACCTGTATTTCCCGGTAGCCGCCTAAAATATTGTTGGCTTTTTATCCGTGTCTATAACGGATTGTAACTAGTGAGGTATAAAAAGATCATAAATAAGGAGCGCACAGCAGGCCGAACCACTGGCTGAAGTGGACATGAGACGCTTAATGAGACATATGCCTGAATTCAATGCAGATGTTTACTTCCAGGTATTTTCTGTGTTAATTTTTCTCTTATTTCTTTCTTTCGTTTGTGATTTTGGTTTTGAGTTCAGTCAGTTTATTATTGAATGATGAACATACAACATCGACAGTCCGAAATATAATTTTTTGTGCGGAAACAAAAGTGAAATTATTACTATTATTATGGCAAAGGATTTAGAATTTGTGTATAATACACGCTTGCCTACAGGCAGCCTTATTGATAACTTCCAACAACAATTATAATCAGCGTTACAGCGTGATTTCGCACTTCACACAGAAGCAGACGAAGAACTAGATTTATTTGAAGACCAAAGCGGCGAAAACACAGATTTTGTGCCCGAAGATGACGCCTCGGACATTGAATATGAATTGGAAATTAAAGCAAATGATATATTCGACAGCGATGAAGAATCCGAAGAAGAATGTGAGAATGCACCAGCTCAAGCTGCAGACGGCTTTTTGCTTGGAAAAAATGGTACCAGGTGGAGTACAACTGAACCCGCTACAGTGAGATTCCGCCAGCACAACATCATGCGTTTCGGAGGTGTACCAAAAACAAACCTGGCCACTCCGCTTGAGGTGTTCAAGCTTTTCTTTTCACCGAATATTACGTTCATCATCGTAACACAAACAAATCTATATGGAGAAAAAGTTACACGCAAATGGAACGCAGAACATGCAAACTGTACACCACGTGTATGGGTTGATATGACAAGTGTTGAGCTTGACGCTTTTATTGTGATACTATTGGCTTTTGGTGTCAGTCATAATACTATGCAGCTCTCAAGATTGATGTGGCAAACTGATGCACTTCCTGTATTCCGTGCAGCCATGTCATATAGACGATTTGTTACTTTGATGCGCTGTATTCGATTTGACGATAGTCGTACGCGCGCATTTCGTCAACAAACCGACAAAGCTGCTCCCATTCGCGACATATGGAACTTCTTGAATAACAATCTTGCCAGTAATTTTGAACCATACGAAAGTGTAACCATCGATGAGCAGCTTTTTCCATAACAACATTACAGTATGGTGGGCATGCGATGCGAAAACCAAATATCCGTTGCAAGGAAAACTGTACACTGGTAAGGAGCAAGAACAACGAGATACAAACCAAGGCGAAAATGTGCTCATGAGTTTGGCTAATCGATACACCAACAGCGGCATAACTATTATTGCTGATAACTTCTTTACAACATTAGACTTCCCAAAGAAGTGGAAAAAGACAGCAAACGACCAGTGCTTTCATCTGTGTTCGGATTCTATGATAATCTTTATTTTACATTTCAACAAAGGCCGGCGTTGATACAATAGACCAAATGTTAACGCATTACTCCACAAAACGGTCAACCAGACGTTGGCCATTAGCATTTTTTTGCAACACGATAGACGTCATGGGATTAGACGATTACATCACATGCAATGAAACTATAGAAGGAACCAGAAAAGAGAAGCGACGATTGTTCTTGAACACGCAGAGTAAACAATTGTTGCTTGCTAATACTGAAAATCGCATGAACAACAACCATATTTTGGGACAACATTCAAACCGTTTGGCCATTGAATATTTCTTTGGTAGGCCGTTGAATATTCCCAGCAACATGCTGCCTAACAAACAAAGCGGACCTTGTTCACTGAGTTCCAGAAAAGATTGCAGAATTTGTTTCACGCAAGACGAAATGCTGCGTAGGAAGACACGTTTTACTGCACCAAATGCACTAATCCTGTGTGCCAACAACATTCTAAAGTTGATTATACTTGTTTTTCCTGCATTCCACAAAATTAATAAAAATAAAATTTTTTTACATTTAGTCTAAAGACCAAAATAATATACAAACATACTTAGAAATTCAAAGTTACGGTACCCTTTTTGCCATACAAATGCATGAAAACGTATAGGGGTCTGGCCAGGCATATGTAGGATTAATAGTTATAAGATATTTTTAAATATGTTAGAGGGGTTTGTCTTCTTAAGTTTCTTTAAGTTAAGTGGTATCAAGGCCATTTTTCGCATTTTGGAAATTTCAAACGATAAGACGAAACTTTAACCGTCAGGGTTGCTATTTATATTTCGGGTCCTGGGAATACTACTGTTTCCAGATGTAAACTGGGAAGTTAAAGTTTGCATTGGAAATTTTGATAATTTTCGCATAATTTTACTCCAAACGTTTTGTGTTTGATTGCGAATTATTTTGTTTACAATGTGTAGAAAAATTCATCTCGGTAAAAAAATGTAATTAACCCGTGAAAATTGTCGTGCGATGATTTTTTATGATTTTCGATGTGGCTTATCGAGAGAGGAGTTTCTCAATCAACTTGTTTCGACTTTTGATGATGAAGCACCATCAAAAACCACTCTAAATCGCTGTTAACAAGACTTCAGAGTCGGATGGCGTTCGTTCCAGGAAAGTCGTGAAAGTCGTCCAAAATCTGTCGTTTTGACGGAAACCATCGTTGCTGTGCGTGAACTGATAAAGCAAGACCGACACTTGACATACCGTAAGATTGGGGCATGCTTGGGCATTAGTATGACAAGCATAAATAATATATTACATGTTCATTTGGCCATGGAAAAGATTTGTACCGTTAAATCCAAAATAATTTGGCGACTGCTCAAAAAAAGACTAGTGTCGATTGGAGCAAAGAAATGTTGAAAAAAATACAACCGCGGCAGCTCAAATGCAGTGTATACCATCGTCACTGGTGACGAATCATGGATCTGTATGCATAGCGATACCTCCATTCTAAACTATGCTAAGTGCAAAAAGTTAGTTTTTCAGGAGAGGCGATCAAAGTTTAATGATTTTTTTAAATTTGTGTGGAATTCTTTTATAATGCAAATCGAATGACCGGTACTGTTTTGTGAATAACTTTTGATTGGGTTGACGGATAATCAACAAATTTTGACTGGATATAATTTGGAATATTTAGAAAATTAAAACGCAATCTACCTAAAATCGTGCTTGAATTAGAATGTTTTAGAATGGAGTTATCGATATGAGCCAGACACAAAACAGCAATCGACCGTAGGTGTCTTTCATGTCGAGCCAAACCCAACAAAAGTTGTTCGTGGTAGAAGCTAATCGAAGCAAACGATCTTGTTTTTTGGTATTACCGATCATGTGGGCACAGTGCCTTTACTGGAAAGTAGAATGTTCAATTTGCATCACGACAATTCGAGCTCTCACACAACAGCTGAAACAATGGGATATTTGATCACTCAAGATGTCGAATTGATGGGTCATCCGCCCTCACATCAAAAACTGTGTTGTCAAAGTTTTTTGACGCCAGAAGCAGCTGTTAAAGCGTTCAAAAACCATGTTTTGGAGGCGTCTCAATCGGAGTAGAAAAAGTGCTTCGAAAATTGACTGGATATTGAACAAAAATAGTATATTATTTGAGAATACTTTTTTTTTGTCTGCCACACCAAAACAAAAATTTTTAATACGGTAAAGTTTTTTTTAAAAATTTTTTTTCTAAAATTCAAATTTTCATGGAAGTTACCTTTAGTATTTGAACCATATTTTTTGAAGCATACGTTGGATAATGCTGGGGTAGTAGTATAGAAGTTATTATTTTGTTTTCACCTATGGTACCCAATTTTTTTTATTAAAAATCGACGGTTGACATTTACCTTAACATTAAATAATACTTAAGGGTGATTTCAACGGAACGGGTGTGACATTGTTACTGAGAATCTTCCAGATTTTTATCTATATAATTTATAAAGACAATTCGCAAAGGATGGTTTATGTAGATATACTTAAGTGTTATCTACTGCCATGTAAGGAAATTAAATAATATTTTTAATAAAAACATATGGTTGATATATCACCGTAATGGGTGTGACCTTAGGTTTTGATAAAATCTTGATCTGTCGCTTTCTTCATTGCATACTGTAAAACTTTTGTATGTACTGCCAACAAAAAAAAATTGTTGTTGGCATCTCTAGAGTATAGTGTAGAGTGATCAAAAAAAAGTTTTTTTGAAAAAATAAAAAACAGGTGGATAGTTTATTTAAGTTATAAAAAAACCGGTGGACTGTTTTTTTCTTCGAAGAAAACCGGGGAAACCGGAAGAACCGGTTTTTTTCTGCATAACAAAACAGTATGAAAATTGCCGTTTGAAAAACATTTTCCTTTTTAATAACAAAAAAGGCGATTTTTTAATATTAAATTTTTAAGAGCGACGTCTTTTGATCAGCAATCTTGCACCAAATTTAGTCCTGTTGATAGTAGTTATGAGTTAAACTGTGATGAATATTGTCATTTGAGTCAAACGGTCCTTTTATCTCATACTTATAACTAATTAGCTATTGTATTTAGAAACATTTTCCAAAAGTGTTATCGATAGTCTTTTCTTCAACCTTTTAAAAAAATTAGCAAATATATTTTCATTACTTTTTTGCAAAATTAAACTTTTTTGAAATTTTGGTAAAAACCTATGTTTTAATTTTAGATTTTTTTGCTCAAAAGAAAGCTTAGATAATTTCCTTTAAAAGCTTTGTGACCTATTAATGGGTCACAAAGCTTTTAAATAAATATAAACCTCTGAAATAAATATAAACCTCTGAAAAAAATTAACGTTCAACCAAACATTTTAGCATTTCAGATGGGAAAAACAACCGTTTGACAAAAATGTCAATATTTGACACCCTCCAACTTGGAAAGTCCTTAACCGATCTCGTTGGAATTGTGTCTCATAACTACTATCTGATAAGGCTACTTGGTGCAATTTTCATCCCGACAGAAGACATCCCTTTTAAAAATTAACTCACTTGACATGCAATTCCCCTTATGTAGTTCAGTCAAGAAAATATTAATATTTCAGGGTATTAAATAGAATATTTAATAGAGGTACTAAATCTTTATACATATATATTTTATATACACACTTTAGTGCAGGTGGGTATATACGAGTATATAAATATGTAAGAGTATACACTAGTCGGTTTACCCAATTGAAATGTTCTTACTTGTTTTTGTTTCGGTTTGGAAGTGGGAGAATGCGTTTACTTTTCACATAACTTCTGCGCGTATGAATCATTTATTTTCTTTACATTTTTGTAATTTGTATAGAAATTGGTGAATGGCTTCGATTCTAGCAAAGTTGCCGAGTCCTTTTAGGCCATATAAGGAGATTTTTCATATTATTATCTTAATTTGTGATATTTTGTATATAAAGTTGTAAATAATCTTTAATATTTTAGTGATAATAAAAAAACCGGAAAACCGGTGGAAACAAACGAAAAAAAAACCGGTTGCACCGGTTGTTCGAAATTCATGATTTTGAGAAAAACCGGGGATGGTGGAAGCAAAAAACCGGTGGGCCGGTTTATTTTAAACCGGTTTTGATCACTCTAGTATAGTGTACTCGTATATTGTAGACTTCATTCAAAATAATATAAATTATTATTACATTTGTAGTAAGTATATTAATATGTAACGGATGTGACATGCCAGTGTAACGGGTGTGACATAGTCTCAATCTGAAGGAGTAATAAGTATAACGATATATTGTTCAGGATTTATTAGCCAAAATGCATCTATTAAACTAGTTTTTTTTTTGCGAAAAACAAAATCGAAGTCGTTTTATTCACTAAATCATATTCAAATTGTCTACTTTCTTTATCACATAGAGTAAAACTTACAAATAGAAAATTCGTTGCCAAAAACAAGTTTCGACATCTTAAAAATGCCTTCTCTTTGGTAACAATGTTTATGGAAATTCTATTTTTCATTTTCTACAAAGAGTTAATTTCCATATTATAATACGCTGTGCGTCCCGCTGGAATATTATAAGCAGAACTCCTTTCAAAATAATGTTTAGGTCGTTTATTCTTGTTTTTTTTAGTTTTCCAACTATTTTCTAAAATATATTGATATTCGTTAACTCCATTCGAGAAATATGCTTATGCTGCTTATTCCAGAACCAACCAAAACCTTGTAAAAATGAATAGGCTAACTTAAAGTGATACATTTCTAATGACATACTATCTATCTATTTTTTCAACTTATGCCGAAATTTCTGTTTTCTACTTTTTAATTTCATACTTGAAATAAAATTAATAAATAGGTAATATTTTTAAATCGATTAAAAATTATTTACGGTCTTTTAGTAACGGGTATGACACATCGTAGAATGCAAATTGTAGCGTAAATATTGTAATGATACTGAAACATTTTGATTTACTCTATACTATATAACCTTGTCCTAACTTACACAAAAGATGAAATATGCATATCTACATAAAATGTATTAAATTTAACTTTTTCTATATTTTCCGTATCGGGTGTGACAAACAAAACACTGCAAGATACAAACCCGTTTGCAGGCACTACATATTTTCCAAAAGTTACGAGTTTTACACTAAACTACACTTAAGGTTGTGTAGTTTCTTGTAGTTAAAAGACAAATTCAGAAAAAATGTGTCGGAAAAATATTTCAGTTCAACAGTAAAAGTAGTGCATCAAACAATTTTATAATAACCTGTAGAAACCCATTGGTAGGAAAAAAACTATTCTTAAATTTCATCAATTCTTCATGAATTTCTATAATTCAATTGTTCGTTATGTCCCTTATGGTAATATTTTTGCAAAAATCCGATTTATTTATTTATGTGTTAAGGGGTCAGTTTACGTGGAAGCACCCTTAGGTAATATTTTCAATATGAATTATTCAGAGACAAAACTATAGTGTCTACCCTGTGTGTTTTTGAGAAAAAAATTTACTTCCGAAAATTAATGCTTAATGCATTTAAATATTATATTAATTGTTTTGATTCAAACCATATACTTATTGTACAAATGTTTTAATAAATTGACACGTCAAGGCGAAATAAAATATTTGTCTAATACTGCGTTAACATCTACTGGAATGTCTCGATTAATATTCAGGGAAGTCAGTCCATTTAAACGATTTTAAGTCATGGCTGACCGCAAGTAATTTTTCAAAAAAAATTGCACTAAAATGGAGAGTACAATTTTTAGCGTATGTCCACCAATTCCTTTTTCGTATTTTCAGCCAGATGGACGGCTTCAGCTAAACTTTGATTTTCACTTTGAAGAACGCGATAATGCCAAGCAGTGAACTACATGGACCTAAACTTGAAAATCCAACGTTTTTATAGTCATCAACAGCTGAAATGCAGATGTTGTAGTTTTCCGATCAGAACAGGTGGAATGCATTTATTGAAAAGCCTCGATAAGGGCTACTTGTAGGTGAAGACATATTTCAACAGCCTTATGTTGTTATACCCATCGAGTTCGCAATACCGCTTTAATTTTTGCTATTTATCATCACGGAAATTCCTGTTATTAGCAGTTGCTTCTTGGAGAGCTATTTGCCTTTTGGAATATTGCAAAAAATTGGTATATGATTTGGATAGTGCTGAGACAATTTCTAACTGAGACTACTTTGCGTGCGTAACTTAGGCTATGTACAGACGATTGTCAGATCGAAAAGATTATCAACCCTGTTAAAGTGCTGGCAATGTACGGATAATGTCAGATTGTTAGGCAAAGGTGAATTGACAGTTCAGACGATTGCAAGAAAACCTTACAACTTCATATATTTATAATATATTTTGTAAATATTTATGCGCAGGATTGCCAATCAAAATATTTTATAGACAGTGCTGTCAATAAAACGTATCTCTGACAATGGCGCCATGGTCACATGCATAAACTTCTCGCAATGGCAACGTTGTGTGTTTACACTATTGCCAGATGTCTACCAATATTATTGTCTTACAATAGCTTTTCTGCTAACCTTGCAAGACAAAAATTGTATGTTCACACGGATGTAAGTTCACAGGGAATGAAAATTGGAGGCGGTGGGCGATGTCAAAGTTCAGAAAAATGGATTTTTTTTCCTCTGTAATGGATTTCTGAAGTTAATTTGAATGCTACAAAACATACGAAATTTAAAATAAAGGGTGGTTAAATTTAAGGGCCGATTTTGAATGTGAACCACCTAAACGTCAAGTTTTTTTCGCATTGCATTTTACATTCCTCAATTTCAGACTAACTCAATTTGAACCATGGAAAGATACAAAACGTGCAACGCGTTAACGATTTTTAAGCCTTTTACGAAAATGGGCGTTCAACTCAAAATGCATTTCGTGCACTTCGTGATGTTTTTTTCATCAGCATAATCGACCAAATGTGTCCACAATCGGGAGAATTGTGCGCAAATTTCAGCAAACCGGGTCTGTAGTAGATGTGAAAACACCTGTACATGCTCGCCTAGTTCGTTTGGTGCGGCTTAAGGGCTGGCGACGTCATAGGGCCATATTTCAATGGGATTCGCTATCGTGAGATGATAACGAACTTTTTATTGCCCGAATTGGAAGATATGGATGGGGACAATATGTGGTTTCAAGAGGACGGTGCCACTTGCCACACACCTAACGAAACAATGGCTCTTTTGCGCAACAAATTCAATGGCCATTTTACCTCACGTCGTGGCGATGTCAATTGGCCGCCAAGATCATGTGATTTGACACCGTTGGACTTCTTTCTTTGGGGTTATTTGAAAGAAAAGGTATACGTCGATAAGCCTAAGCCAGAAACAATTCAAGAGCTAAAGAATGAGATAATTCGGCACATTAACGGCATAGAACCTCAATTATGCCTCAGTGTCATCGAAAATTTAGACCATCGGATGGAGGCGTGTCGCCGAGGTCGCGGCGGTCATTTGACCGATATTTTGTACCATACATAATTGAACCATACCAATATTATCATATTAAAAAGAAATTACAATAATTTCCTAAATAATTTGTGTTTTATTCAAAATCAACAACGGCCCTAAAAAATTTAACCACCCTTTAAAAAATATCATTTCATAAAGCTTTTTCTGCGCACATTACATAAAAAAATACTAATGTTTAAGTCCGCGCCCGGTAGGGGGGACTTAAAATAAAAACAAACAAAAAATTAACTTTGTATTAAACATAAATTATTTTATTCACTCGTAGCACGGTGTGCTTTGATGTGAAAAAAGTAAAAATAATGTAGTAAGTGAAGTTGCCGCAAGTGTGATGATCACCTGTTGATAAAACAGATGACATCTATAAGTTCATTCACAATAGAGCTAAGGACAGGGTTGTTCCAACGCTCTACGTAGTGTTGCTCTCCCAACAGATACATAACCGGGTTACTTATACATATAACTTATTTAAGCATAAGTCGCTTAAACAACTAACTTTATCCAAAACAGTTTATTTCTTATTCTTATTTATTCTTTCTTCTTATATTTTCTTATTTATATTTTTTATAAAAATTGGTCCATAAATTTTAAAAAAAAGTTTCTTTAAAAAATATTTAAAGAAAGTAAAAATAATGTAGTAAGTGAAGTTGCCGTAAGTATGATGATCACCTGTTGATAAAACAGATGACAACTATAAGTTCATTCACAATAGGGCTAAGGACAGGGTTGTTCCAACGCTCTACGTAGTGTTGCTCTCCCAACAGATACATAACCGGGTTACTTATACATATAACCTATTTAAGCATAACCTATTTGGTTATGCTTAAATAGGTTATATTTGGTTCATACGTTAACAACATTCCCCTTGTTTATGTTCCAATACCTACATTGACACCCTGGTACAATATGAAACCATGTTTGTCCCACTGTGTCTATAAAGGTACGAATTTAAAAATCTAAAGTAAATCGCTCCATTGTACCACATTTAACCTTCAGTGTGTCACAATTAACCACTTTGCACGATTGTACAATATTTTAAAATGATAATTGATATTTCAAGATCCAAATTCGCAAGCTTAGGCCGTATTTCAACATTTTTTTCCCCTATCTGTGCCATTTATTTAACTTTTCCCCATGGTTTAAGTAGAAGAACCTATTTGGAAAAAACAATTTCTTAGCTTTGGTTTATGCTGTAAGAGCTACCTTTGCACTCAGGGGCCACATTCAACACCTTTTGCTCCACTGTTCCATATTAAACACTTTTTATTACACTGTGCTTCTAAAGTACGAATTTTTATACATATCTGGGACTATTTTGTTCCCTTTTTTCCCACTTACCACATTTAACCATTTTACCGTATTTAACTTTTTTGCTTCACCGTACTATACTTAACCCTTTTACTAAACCATATTTAACACATTTTTCCCCTCTGCAACATGTTGAACAATTTTTGCTTGACCCAACTGCAACATCATTTTAACCTTTTTGCACCACAGTGCTAAATAATTGCAGTGCATCATAATTTTAACCTTTTTGCACCACAGTGCTACTAAAATCATACATTTAAAAAAAAACGTTCTTATTTCATATTTAACTTACCCTCTCTCTCTGCATCCATATTTAACACATTTCTCTCCTACTATATTTTGTCCACTATATTTAACCATTTTTGCCCCAGTGTACCATAGTTAACACATTTTTGTCCCACTGTTCCATAGTAAACGCTTTTTGCCCCACATTTTGTCCCACGTTACCATGTACCATAGTTAACCCTTTTTGCCCCACTGTGTCATATTGAACGCTTTGTCTCACTGTACCATATATAACAGTTTTTGCCCCACTGTTCAATAGTTACCGCTTTTTGCCCCACTGTACCATTTTATCCCATTTGTCCCACTATATACATATAACTATCTTTACCCCACTGTACCATAGTTAACCCTTTTTGCACAACTGTGCCCCATTCAACTCTTTATCTCACTGTACAAAATGTTTACCCACTGTACCATATTTAATAAATTTTTGTCTCTTTGTACCGTACTCGTATTTAAAATGTGTCTCCATGCTAGCGTACTTAAACCTTTTTTCCCGACTGTAACATATTTAATCATATTTTCTCCACTTCATTATTTAACCGTTTTTGACCACCGTGCTCCTAAAACCATATAAACTCTTCATATCTCATGTTTAAGTTCCAATTTTGGCAGATTGTTCCCTTTTTTCCCCATGCTCCATAATTAACCCGTCGTGTCCCACTGTGCCTCTTAAAGTTAGAATTACTAAATATCATCTCCAATCTCTAGTTTATGTTCCAAAAGTTACCCTGGAACCATTGATCCATGTTTGACATTTTTAAGCCACTGTACTATATTTTACACTTTTTGTCCCACTGTGCCCCGAAAACTACGAATACAAAAAAAATTAATACCCCGATCAGTTGTCATAAAGACACCCCTCGCTTCAATTTTCACCATTCTAATATTAGGCTTTAAATTTGGCGGTGGTACCATATTTATACTTTCCGTCCCACTGTGCTTCTAAATTTTAAAAAAAAAAACACTCCTTGTTCTTGTTTACGTCCCAAGAGCTACTCTCACACCAAATTTCACGGTTCTAGGTCTTGCCATTTGGATTTGGCTGTTGTACCACATTTTTCCCTTTTTATCCAATGTGTACGTAAATGTTCGAATTTCGAAAAATCCTGTCAATTTCAGAGTCTACCTCATAAGAGCTACCCTCACACCAAAATTCACGATTCTAGCTCTAGCCATTTGATACCCCACTGTGTGCGTAAATGTTCGAATTACAAAAAATCCTGCCAATTTCAGAGTCTACCTCATAAGGGCTACCATCACACAATATTTCACGATTCTAGCTCTTGCCATTTGGATTTGGCTGATGTACCACATTTATCACTTTTTACCCCACTGTGTGCGTAAATGTTCGTATTTCGAAAAATCCAAAAATCCAGTTTCTGAGTCTACCTCCTAAGGGCTACCCTCATACCAAATTTCAAGATTCTAGCTCATTTCGTTTAGATTTGGCGGTGGTACCATATTTATCCCTTTTTGCGGCCAACCATTGTGCGGCTAATAGTACGAATTTCGAAAAATCCCGCCTTATTGCTCGACTACGTCCCAAGGACTACCCTCCCACAAAATTTCATGATTCTAGCTTCAGCCGTTTGGCCTGGGCGATGATCAGTCAGTCAATCAGTCAGTCAATCAGTCAGTCAATCAGTCAGTCAATCAGTCAGTCAATCAGTCAGTCAATCAGTCAGTCAGTCAGTCAGTCAGTCAGCCAGTCACGCAACAATTTTATATATGTAGATATAAAATTGGATTTTGTTTTTATTTATTTTTTATTTTTTTAAACCTCTGTCGATAAAATATTTTTCAGTTTCTTTTTAAATCGTTCGTTTAAATTCTTTTGAAAAACCAAAAAATACCTCATTATCGCTAACAACAGTACACAATTGATTCAAACCAAATCAATATTTTAATAACTGACATTCTAGCAATTCATACACAAATTGGTTTATAAATATGAAACGGAATATAGCAATAGTTTCCCTATCGTTATCGACACTAAAAATGGGGAATTTACCACGCCCCGTTTGGTACCACCCACAGAAAATGAAAAATTTTGTACAAGAAATATAAAAAAATTTATAGCGAATTTAATCAATAAATAATAAATTTGTACAGGGCTCCACTTTTA
Organism: Eudasyphora cyanicolor; assembly: GCA_963930755.1. Taxonomy (NCBI): domain Eukaryota; kingdom Metazoa; phylum Arthropoda; class Insecta; order Diptera; family Muscidae; genus Eudasyphora; species Eudasyphora cyanicolor. The sequence continues at coordinate 165,799,663 of OZ005736.1, read as the reverse complement.
TACTAGTAGTTCTTGCAGTTCATTTGAAAAAGGACGTGATGGCTACTCCGCTTTTGGTACCTCCCATACAATGGGACCAAACAGTCTCAAAACTGAATACCTCATATCTGTGGTCACAAGGCATAACAGCATATGTCTGTTTTTGAAACTTTTCAGGAGATAACTTTAAAGGTTTGTATCGGTATAATAATCCATTTGTAATGTAGTGACACAGTGGTATATGCTGCCTTATATAGATAACTAAACGAGGGATCACCACCGAAATGTGTCACAATAATGTGTGTGAAGATAAATACGTATTTAACTAGCGAAGACACAAACCCTAATATGAAAATTAAAAGTCGGGGTATATGAGGAAAATTAGGTTTTTCTCGAAAACTAGAGCGTATTTTAAAGTGAAATTAAGTTACCATGGTAAAAACATATCATTTTGTTTAAAAAAATTACCATCTGACCTAGAGGGCATATAGAATAGATTTGATAAATAGGGAACCTCGGAAGAAAATATATGACCATATCTGGAAGATGGGACTTTGTACCGACAAGGCCTGCATACTGAAAGAAGCCCTAGGAAGGCTCTATCGACCCATGTATAGCGTTTTCCCCAAATCAATTTCAGGCTCCCAAATACGTCCTTCCAAAAATGGCCCATTTTGATGGGAATTTCTGGAGAGGAGCAGTGGCCACAACTGGAAGATGGGACTATGTACCGACAAGGCCTGCATACTGAAACAAGCCCTAGAGAGGCTCTATCGACCCATATATAGCGTTTTTCCCAAATCAATTTCAGGCTCCCAAAAACGTCATTCCAAAATGGCATATTTTGACGGGAATTTCTGGAGAGGAGCTGTGGCCACAACTGGAAGATGGGACTATGTACCGACAAGACCTGCATACTGAAAGAAGCCCTAGGAAGGCTCCATCGACCCATATATAGCGTTTTTCCCAAATCAATTTCAAGCTCCCAAAAACGTCATTCCAAAATGGCATATTTTGACGGGAATTTCTGGAGAGGAGCTGTGGCCACAACTGGAAGATGGGACTATGTACCGACAAGGCCTGCATACTGAAACAAGCCCTAGAGAGGCTCTATCGACCCATATATAGCGTTTTTCCCAAATCAATTTCAGGCTCCCAAATACGTCCTTCCAAAATGGCCCATTTTGATGGGAATTTCTGGAGAGGAGCAGTGGCCACAACTGGTAGATGGGACTATGTACCGACAAGACCTGCATACTGAAAGAAGCCCTAGGAAGGCTCTATCGACCCATATATAGCATTTTTCCCAAATCAATTTCAGGCTCCCAAATACGTCCTTCCAAAAATGGCCCATTTTGATGGGAATTTCTGGAGAGGAGCAGTGGCCACAACTGGAAGATGGGACTTTGTACCGACAAGGCCTACATACTGAAAGAAGCCCTAGGAAGGCTCTATCGACCCATGTATAGCGTTTTCCCCAAATCAATTTCAGGCTCCCAAATACGTCCTTCCAAAAATGGCCCATTTTGATGATAATTTCTGGAGAGGAGCAGTGGCCACAACTGGAAGATGGGACTATGTACCGACAAGGCCTGCATACTGAAACAAGCCCTAGAGAGGCTCTATCGACCCATATATAGCGTTTTTCCCAAATCAATTTCAGGCTCCCAAAAACGTCATTCCAAAATGGCATATTTTGACGGGAATTTCTGGAGAGGAGCTGTGGCCACAACTGGAAGATGGGACTATGTACCGACAAGGCCTGCATACTGAAACAAGCCCTAGAGAGGCTCTATCGACCCATATATAGCGTTTTTCCCAAATCAATTTCAGGCTCCCAAATACGTCCTTCCAAAATGGCCCATTTTGATGGGAATTTCTGGAGAGGAGCAGTGGCCACAACTGGAAGATGGGACTATGTACCGACAAGACCTGCATACTGAAAGAAGCCCTAGGAAGGCTCTATCGACCCATATATAGCATTTTTCCCAAATCAATTTCAGGCTCCCAAATACGTCCTTCCAAAAATGGCCCATTTTGATGGGAATTTCTGGAGAGGAGCAGTGGCCACAACTGGAAGATGGGACTTTGTACCGACAAGGCCTACATACTGAAACAAGCCCTAGAGAGGCTCTATCGACCCATATATAGCGTTTTTCCCAAATCAATTTCAGGCTCCCAAATACGTCCTTCCAAAAATGGCCCATTTTGATGAGAATTTCTGGAGAGGAGCAGTGGCCACAACTGGAAGATGGGACTATGTACCGACAAGGCCTGCATACTGAAACAAGCCCTAGAGAGGCTCTATCGACCCATATATAGCGTTTTTCCCAAATCAATTTCAGGCTCCCAAAAACGTCATTCCAAAATGGCATATTTTGACGGGAATTTCTGGAGAGGAGCTGTGGCCACAACTGGAAGATGGGACTATGTACCGACAAGGCCTGCATACTGAAACAAGCCCTAGAGAGGCTCTATCGACCCATATATAGCGTTTTTCCCAAATCAATTTCAGGCTCCCAAATACGTCCTTCCAAAATGGCCCATTTTGATGGGAATTTCTGGAGAGGAGCAGTGGCCACAACTGGAAGATGGGACTATGTACCGACAAGACCTGCATACTGAAAGAAGCCCTAGGAAGGCTCTATCGACCCATATATAGCGTTTTTCCCAAATCAATTTCAGGCTCCCAAATACGTCCTTCCAAAAATGGCCCATTTTGATGGGAATTTCTGGAGAGGAGCAGTGGCCACAACTGGAAGATGGGACTTTGTACCGACAAGGCCTACATACTGAAAGAAGCCCTAGGAAGGCTCTATCGACCCATGTATAGCGTTTTCCCCAAATCAATTTCAGGCTCCCAAATACGTCCTTCCAAAAATGGCCCATTTTGATGAGAATTTCTGGAGAGGAGCAGTGGCCACAACTGGAAGATGGGACTATGTACCGACAAGGCCTGCATACTGCAACAAGCCCTAGAGAGGCTCTATCGACCCATATATAGCGTTTTTCCCAAATCAATTTCAGGCTCCCAAAAACGTCATTCCAAAATGGCATATTTTGACGGGAATTTCTGGAGAGGAGCTGTGGCCACAACTGGAAGATGGGACTATGTACCGACAAGGCCTGCATACTGAAACAAGCCCTAGAGAGGCTCTATCGACCCATATATAGCGTTTTTCCCAAATCAATTTCAGGCTCCCAAATACGTCCTTCCAAAATGGCCCATTTTGATGGGAATTTCTGGAGAGGAGCAGTGGCCACAACTGGCAGATGGGACTATGTACCGACAAGACCTGCATACTGAAAGAAGCCCTAGGAAGGCTCTATCGACCCATATATAGCGTTTTTCCCAAATCAATTTCAGGCTCCCAAATACGTCCTTCCAAAAATGGCCCATTTTGATGGGAATTTCTGGAGAGGAGCAGTGGCCACAACTGGAAGATGGGACTTTGTACCGACAAGGCCTACATACTGAAAGAAGCCCTAGGAAGGCTCTATCGACCCATGTATAGCGTTTTCCCCAAATCAATTTCAGGCTCCCAAATACGTCCTTCCAAAAATGGCCCATTTTGATGAGAATTTCTGGAGAGGAGCAGTGGCCACAACTGGAAGATGGGACTATGTACCGACAAGGCCTGCATACTGAAACAAGCCCTAGAGAGGCTCTATCGACCCATATATAGCGTTTTTCCCAAATCAATTTCAGGCTCCCAAAAACGTCATTCCAAAATGGCATATTTTGACGGGAATTTCTGGAGAGGAGCTGTGGCCACAACTGGAAGATGGGACTATGTACCGACAAGGCCTGCATACTGAAACAAGCCCTAGAGAGGCTCTATCGACCCATATATAGCGTTTTTCCCAAATCAATTTCAGGCTCCCAAATACGTCCTTCCAAAATGGCCCATTTTGATGGGAATTTCTGGAGAGGAGCAGTGGCCACAACTGGAAGATGGGACTATGTACCGACAAGACCTGCATACTGAAAGAAGCCCTAGGAAGGCTCTATCGACCCATATATAGCGTTTTTCCCAAATCAATTTCAGGCTCCCAAATACGTCCTTCCAAAAATGGCCCATTTTGATGGGAATTTCTGGAGAGGAGCAGTGGCCACAACTGGAAGATGGGACTTTGTACCGACAAGGCCTACATACTGAAAGAAGCCCTAGGAAGGCTCTATCGACCCATGTATAGCGTTTTCCCCAAATCAATTTCAGGCTCCCAAATACGTCCTTCCAAAAATGGCCCATTTTGATGAGAATTTCTGGAGAGGAGCAGTGGCCACAACTGGAAGATGGGACTATGTACCGACAAGGCCTGCATACTGAAACAAGCCCTAGAGAGGCTCTATCGACCCATATATAGCGTTTTTCCCAAATCAATTTCAGGCTCCCAAAAACGTCATTCCAAAATGGCATATTTTGACGGGAATTTCTGGAGAGGAGCTGTGGCCACAACTGGAAGATGGGACTATGTACCGACAAGGCCTGCATACTGAAACAAGCCCTAGAGAGGCTCTATCGACCCATATATAGCGTTTTTCCCAAATCAATTTCAGGCTCCCAAATACGTCCTTCCAAAATGGCCCATTTTGATGGGAATTTCTGGAGAGGAGCAGTGGCCACAACTGGAAGATGGGACTATGTACCGACAAGGCCTGCATACTGAAACAAGCCCTAGAGAGGCTCTATCGACCCATATATAGCGTTTTTCCCAAATCAATTTCAGGCTCCCAAATACGTCCTTCCAAAATGGCCCATTTTGATGGGAATTTCTGGAGAGGAGCAGTGGCCACAACTGGAAGATGGGACTATGTACCGACAAGACCTGCATACTGAAAGAAGCCCTAGGAAGGCTCTATCGACCCATATATAGCGTTTTTCCCAAATCAATTTCAGGCTCCCAAAAACGTCATTCCAAAATGGCATATTTTGACGGGAATTTCTGGAGAGGAGCTGTGGCCACAACTGGAAGATGGGACTATGTACCGACAAGGCCTGCATACTGAAACAAGCCCTAGAGAGGCTCTATCGACCCATATATAGCGTTTTTCCCAAATCAATTTCAGGCTCCCAAATACGTCCTTCCAAAATGGCCCATTTTGATGGGAATTTCTGGAGAGGAGCAGTGGCCACAACTGGAAGATGGGACTATGTACCGACAAGGCCTGCATACTGAAACAAGCCCTAGAGAGGCTCTATCGACCCATATATAGCGTTTTTCCCAAATCAATTTCAGGCTCCCAAAAACGTCATTCCAAAATGGCATATTTTGACGGGAATTTCTGGAGAGGAGCAGTGGCCACAACTGGAAGATGGGACTATGTACCGACAAGGCCTGCATACTGAAACAAGCCCTAGAGAGGCTCTATCGACCCATATATAGCGTTTTTCCCAAATCAATTTCAGGCTCCCAAATACGTCCTTCCAAAATGGCCCATTTTGGTGGGAATTTCTGGAGAGGAGCAGTGGCCACAACTGGAAGATGGGACTATGTACCGACAAGACCTGCATACTGAAAGAAGCCCTAGGAAGGCTCTATCGACCCATATATAGCGTTTTTCCCAAATCAATTTCAGGCTCCCAAATACGTCATTCCAAAATGGCCCATTTTTATGGGAATTTCTGGAGAGGAGCAGTGGCCACAACTGGAAGATGGGACTATGTACCGACAAGGCCTGCATACTGAAACAAGCCCTAGAGAGGCTCTATCGACCCATATATAGCGTTTTTCCCAAATCAATTTCAGGCTCCCAAATACGTCCTTCCAAAATGGCCCATTTTGATGGGAATTTCTGGAGAGGAGCAGTGGCCACAACTGGAAGATGGAACTATGTACCGACAAGGCCTGCATACTGAAAGAAGCCCTAGAAAGGCTCTATCGACCCATATATAGCGTTTTTCCCAAATCAATTTCAGGCTCCCAAAAACGTCATTCGAAAATGATAAAATTATTTTGTATGGAGAATAGGGCCACAATGTACCTAGTTTGGTTAAAAATCTGGATATGATAAAAAATAGAAGACCTGACCCGAAGTGAGGATCGAACCAACATTTCTTACGTCATTGAATTGTTTGGCTACATTTGTTTATATATTTTTCAACATGTCTATAAGTTTATAGAACAAATTAAAAAAAATAAAAGACCAATTTTTACAGCGACCGGGAGTTGAACTCGGAATCCCGAAGTTTACTGCGTGTTGGTGCAAGCTGCCTAGGCCACGCACGCATTAACCGCCCGTTGCGCTTTATTACGCTTTATGACGTATGAAACAATCTTTATATAAAACAATATGACAAAATGTATACACAATTATAGTTTACAGATCAAATTAAAAGATAGAGAAAAAAACAATTTATGCACCGACCGGGATTTGAACTCGGAATCCCGACGTTTACTGCGTGTCGGTGCTAGCTTCCTGGGCCAGGCGCGCCTTACACGGCGGTTGTGCTTTATTACGCTTTATCAAATAATCTTTATATAAAGCAATATGATGATAATATGACAATAACAAAGAGATTTTATATAAAGAGTAACCACGGCGAAAATTCATTTATGGAGTTGAGTTTTTCTATCGAAGTGGTGGACATAAAAGGAAATTTAAATTGATTAAAAAATGCCTTTTTTCTGTGTTTTCTTTGTTAAGAATGTTAATAGGGATTTTTTTGTATGTTTATTGAAATGCATGCGAAAAAGTGCAAGAAAAACACGAAAATGCAAGTTATTAAAACTAAATTATTCATGAACTTAATGAATGGTATCTCTTCTTATATTGAATCTCTTTTTTATATAATATCTGTTGAATAATGACAAAACGACTTATGTGGAAAATTTTCTAAAATATTGAACCAAAAATTAGTATGTTACGATAATTTAAATCTCACAAAATAGCTTATTTCAAAATACTGAAGTAAACTATTTTTCAAATCAAATATCGAAATTGTGCTAACAAATTAAATTAGATTTGTCCCTATACTTTTTTGATAGTATGTCTATCAAACGGTGAATAATTTTAAATTCTCTGTGAGTAAAAATGTTTTAAAAAACTAAATTATTCATGAACTTAATGAATGGTATCTCTTCTTATATTGAATCTCTTTCTTATATAATATCTGTTGAATAATGACAAAACGACTTATGTGGAAAGTTTTCTAAAATATTGAACCAAAAATTAGTATGTTACGATAATTTAAATCTCACAAAATAGCTTATTTCAAAATACTGAAGTAAACTATTTTTCAAATCAAATATCGAAATTGTGCTAACAAATTAAATTAGATTTGTCCCTATACTTTTTTGATAGTATGTCTATCAAACGGTGAATAATTTTAAATTCTCTGTGAGTAAAAATGTTTTAAAAAATATGAAACGGAAATATGGTAAAAATAGCAAGCTCAGATAAATTTCTTCTATTTAAAGTTTTTGTTATTTGACTTTCAATGTACATACATATTTTGAAAGTTACTACGTTTACTCGGAAAATTTGTCAAGTAAAAAATTAGTTAAAGAGAACGACATTTTGAAAGTTCCCACTTATTTTACATAAAAATTTCTAAAATACATATAAAAGTATGTTTATAACAATACATACTTTTTTATATATTTAGATGTTTATCGAAGATGATTTTCTAATCAATTATGCAGTATTTTCAAGTCTTTTTACAGTTTCTTGCGAGCCCATGCTTCCGATTTGGGTTACTTGTATGATATAAAATAACAACTATTAGGGTTAATTTGGTGCATGTCAAAACACTTTCATTACATAACACATGTACATACATTCATATTGTATGCGTATTTATTTTTCCTTAACTAATTTATCTACATTACGAATGTATTTTCAAAACTATATACGAACACATATATCTTATACATGTATCTTTTATAAACCACACACACACAATTAATATATTTTCTATGTAAATAGCATTAGTGTTTCAATAGACAATTTTCCTATTATTTTCCCGATTATAAAGTTGTAATAAACCTCATTATTCTGCTTCATATCACCGTTGGCATCCCTGATTTAACGGGTCATTTTATTTGTGTGCATCTCCTTCAATCAGTTGAAGTAACGTTTCGTATTCACACATACACATGTACTCTCCCACAAAACACACTACAATTGTGCTAGGCAAATAAGAACATATGTATACATACACAACTATGCAAATAGGAAATTAGCAAACATGTAGTTTAGCCAAAATCGGTAACGTGTCTTTGGTGGCTGAGTCGGTAAGCGTGTCTGTGTAGAAAATAGTGTGGTTTGTCGGTTCGAACCCTAGTGCAATTTTTTTCTGGCCCTGGCGCGCCTGGCCCAGGAAGCTAGCACCGACACGCAGTAAACGTCGGGATTCCGAGTTCAAATCCCGGTCGGTGCAAAAATTGTTTTTTTCTCTATCTTTTAATTTGATCTGTAAACTATAATTGTGTATACATTTTGTCATATTGTTTTATATAAAGATTGTTTCATACGTCATAAAGCGTAATAAAGCGCAACGGCCGGTTAATGCGTGCGTGGCCTAGGCAGCTTGCACCAACACGCAGTAAACTTCGGGATTCCGAGTTCAACTCCCGGTCGCTGTAAAAATTGGTCTTTTATTTTTTTTAATTTGTTCTATAAACTTATAGACATGTTGAAAAATATATAAACAAATGTAGCCAAACAATTCAATGACGTAAGAAATGTTGGTTCGATCCTCACTTCGGGTCAGGTCTTCTATTTTTTATCATATCCAGATTTTTAACCAAACTAGGTACATTGTGGCCCTATTCTCCATACAAAATAATTTTATCATTTTCGAATGACGTTTTTGGGAGCCTGAAATTGATTTGGGAAAAACGCTATATATGGGTCGATAGAGCCTTTCTAGGGCTTCTTTCAGTATGCAGGCCTTGTCGGTACATAGTTCCATCTTCCAGTTGTGTCCTCTCCAGAAATTCCCGTCACAATATGCCATTTCGGATTGACGTTTTTGGGAGCCTGAAATTGATTTGGGAAAAACGCTATATGTGGGTCGATAGAGCCTTCCTAGGGCTTCTTTCAATATGCAGGCCTTGTCGGTACATAGTCCCATCTTCCAGTTGTGGCCACTGCTCCTCTCCAGAAATTCCCATAAAATGGGCCATTTTGGAATGACGTTTTTGGGAGCCTGAAATTGATTTGGGAGAAACGCTATATATGGGTCGATAGAGCCTCTCTAGGACTTCTTTCAGTATGCAGGCCTTGTCGGTCCATAGTCCCATCTTCCAGCTGTGGTCACTGCTCCTCTCCAGAAATTCCCATCAAAATGGGCCATTTTGGAATGACGTTTTTGGGAGCCTGAAATTGATTTGGGAAAAACGCTATATGTGGGTCGATAGAGCCTTCCTAGGGCTTCTTTCAGTATGCAGGTCTTGTCGGTACATAGTCCCATCTTCCAGTTGTGGCCACTGCTCCTCTCCAGAAATTCCCATAAAAATGGGCCATTTTGGAATGACGTTTTTGGGAGCCTGAAATTGATTTAGGAAAAACGCTATATGTGGGTCGATAGAGCCTTCCTAGGGCTTCTTTCAATATGCAGGCCTTGTCGGGGCATAGTCCCATCTTCCAGTTGTGGCCACTGCTCCTCTTCAGAAATTCCCATCAAAATGGGCCATTTTTGGAAGGACGTATTTGGGAGCCTGAGATTGATTTGGGAAAAACGCTATATATGGGTCGATAGAGCCTCTCTAGGACTTCTTTCAGTATGCAGGCCTTGTCGGTACATAGTCCCATCTTCCAGCTGTGGTCACTGCTCCTCTCCAGAAATTCCCATCAAAATGGGCCATTTTGGAATGACGTTTTTGGGAGCCTGAAATCGATTTGGGAAAAACGCTATATGTGAGTCGATAGAGCCTGCCTAGGGCTTCTTTCAATATGCAGGCCTTGTCGGTACATAGTCCCATCTTCCAGTTGTGGCCACTGCTCCTCTTCAGAAATTCCCATCAAAATGGCCCATTTTTGGAAGGACGTATTTGGGAGCCTGAGATTGATTTGGGAAAAACGCTATATATGGGTCGATAGAGCCTCTCTAGGACTTCTTTCAGTATGCAGGCCTTGTCGGTACATAGTCCCATCTTCCAGCTGTGGTCACTGCTCCTCTCCAGAAATTCCCATCAAAATGGGCCATTTTGGAATGACGTTTTTGGGAGCCTGAAATCGATTTGGGAAAAACGCTATATGTGGGTCGATAGAGCCTTCCTAGGGCTTCTTTCAATATGCAGGCCTTGTCGGTACATAGTCCCATCTTCCAGTTGTGGCCACTGCTCCTCTCCAGAAATTCCCATAAAATGGGCCATTTTGGAATGACGTTTTTGGGAGCCTGAAATTGATTTGGGAAAAACGCTATATATGGGTCGATAGAGCCTCTCTAGGACTTCTTTCAGTATGCAGGCCTTGTCGGTCCATAGTCCCATCTTCCAGCTGTGGTCACTGCTCCTCTCCAGAAATTCCCATCAAAATGGGCCATTTTGGAATGACGTTTTTGGGAGCCTGAAATTGATTTGGGAAAAACGCTATATGTGGGTCGATAGAGCCTTCCTAGGGCTTCTTTCAGTATGCAGGTCTTGTCGGTACATAGTCCCATCTTCCAGTTGTGGCCACTGCTCCTCTCCAGAAATTCCCATAAAAATGGGCCATTTTGGAATGACGTTTTTGGGAGCCTGAAATTGATTTAGGAAAAACGCTATATGTGGGTCGATAGAGCCTTCGTAGGGCTTCTTTCAGTATGCAGGTCCTGTCGGTACATAGTCCCATCTTCCAGTTGTGGCCACTGCTCCTCTCCAGAAATTCCCATAAAAATGGGCCATTTTGGAAAGACGTTTTTGGGAGCCTGAAATTGATTTGGGAAAAACGCTATATGTGGGTCGATAGAGCCTTCGTAGGGCTTCTTTCAGTATGCAGGCCTTGTCGGTACATGGTCCCATCTTCCAGTTGTGGCCACTGCTCCTCTCCAGAAATTCCCATAAAAATGGGCCATTTTGGAATGACGTTTTTGGGAGCCAGAAATCGATTTGGGAAAAACGCTATATGTGGGTCGATAGAGCCTTCCTAGGGCTTCTTTCAGTATGCAGGCCTTGTCGGGACATAGTCCCATCTTCCAGTTGTGGCCACTGCTCCTCTCCAGAAATTCCCATCAAAATGGGCCATTTTTGGAAGGACGTATTTGGGAGCCTGAAATTGATTTGGGAAAACGCAATATACGGGTCGATAGAACCTCTCTAGGGCTTGTTTCAGTATGCAGGCCTTGTCGGTACATAGTCCCATCTTCCAGCTGTGGTCACTGCTCCTCTCCAGAAATTCCCATCAAAATGGGCCATTTTGGAATGACGTTTTTGGGAGCCTGAAATCGATTTGGGAAAAACGCTATATGTGGGTCGATAGAGCCTTCCTAGGGCTTCTTTCAATATGCAGGCCTTGTCGGTACATAGTCCCATCTTCCAGTTGTGGCCACTGCTCCTCTTCAGAAATTCCCATCAAAATGGCCCATTTTTGGAAGGACGTATTTGGGAGCCTGAGATTGATTTGGGAAAAACGCTATATATGGGTCGATAGAGCCTCTCTAGGACTTCTTTCAGTATGCAGGCCTTGTCGGTACATAGTCCCATCTTCCAGCTGTGGTCACTGCTCCTCTCCAGAAATTCCCATCAAAATGGGCCATTTTGGAATGACGTTTTTGGGAGCCTGAAATCGATTTGGGAAAAACGCTATATGTGGGTCGATAGAGCCTTCCTAGGGCTTCTTTCAATATGCAGGCCTTGTCGGTACATAGTCCCATCTTCCAGTTGTGGCCACTGCTCCTCTTCAGAAATTCCCATCAAAATGGGCCATTTTTGGAAGGACGTATTTGGGAGGCTGAAATTGATTTGGGAAAAACGCTATATACGGGTCGATAGAGCCTCTCTAGGGCTTGTTTCAGTATGCAGGCCTTGTCGGTACATAGTCCCATCTTCCAGTTGTGGCCACAGCTCCTCTCCAGAAATTCCCGTCAAAATATGCCATTTTGGAATGACGTTTTTGGGAGCCTGAAATTGATTTGGGAAAAACGCTATGTATGGGTCGATAGAGCCTTTCTAGGGCTTCTTTCAGTATGCAGGCCTTGTCGGTACATAGTCCCATCTTCCAGTTGTGGCCACTGCTCCTCTCCAGAAATTCCCATCAAAATCGGCCATTTTGGAATGACGTTTTTGGGAGCCTGAAATTGATTTGTGAAAAACGCTATATATGGGTCGATAGAGCCTTCCTAGAGCTTCTTTCAATATGCAGGCCTTGTCGGTACATAGTCCCATCTTCCAGTTGTGGCCACTGCTCCTCTCCAGAAATTCCCATAAAAATGGGCCATTTTGGAATGACGTTTTTGGGAGCCTGAAATTGATTTGGAAAAAACGCTATATGTGGGTCGATAGAGCCTTCCTAGGGCTTCTTTCAGTATGCAGGCCTTGTCGGTACATAGTCCCATCTTCCAGTTGTGGCCACTGCTCCTCTCCAGAAATTCCCATCAAAATGGGTCATTTTTGGAAGGACGTATTTGGGAGCCTGAAATTGATTTGGGAAAAACGCTATATGTGGGTCGATAGAGCCTTCCTAGGGCTTCTTTCAGTATGCAGGTCTTGTCGGTACATAGTCCCATCTTCCAGTTGTGGCCACTGCTCCTCTCCAGAAATTCCCATCAAAATGGACCATTTTTGGAAGGACGTATTTGGGAGCCTGAAATTGATTTGGGAAATACGCTATACATGGGTCGATAGAGCCTCTCTAGGACTTCTTTCAGTATGCAGGCCTTGTCGGTACATAGTCCCATCTTCCAGCTGTGGTCACTGCTCCTCTCCAGAAATTCCCATCAAAATGGGCCATTTTGGAATGACGTTTTTGGGAGCCTGAAATCGATTTGGGAAAAACGCTATATGTGGGTCGATAGAGCCTTCCTAGGGCTTCTTTCAATATACAGGCCTTGTCGGTACATAGTCCCATCTTCCAGTTGTGGCCACTGCTCCTCTTCAGAAATTCCCATCAAAATGGGCCATTTTTGGAAGGACGTATTTGGGAGCCTGAAATTAATTTGGGAAAAACGCTATATATGGGTCGATAGAGCCTCTCTAGGACTTCTTTCAGTATGCAGGCCTTGTCGGTACATAGTCCCATCTTCCAGCTGTGGTCACTGCTCCTCTCCAGAAATTCCCATAAAAATGGGCCATTTTGGAATGACGTTTTTGGGAGCCAGAAATCGATTTGGGAAAAACGCTATATGTGGGTCGATAGAGCCTTCCTAGGGCTTCTTTCAATATGCAGGCCTTGTCGGTACATAGTCCCATCTTCCAGTTGTGGCCACTGCTCCTCTCCAGAAATTCCCATAAAAATGGGCCATTTTGGAATGACGTTTTTGGGAGCCTGAAATTGATTTGGGAAAAACGCTATATGTGGGTCGATAGAACCTTCCTAGGGCTTCTTTCAATATGCAGGCCTTGTCGGTACATAGTCCCATCTTCCAGTTGTGGCCACTGCTCCTCTCCAGAAATTCCCATAAAAATGGGACATTTTGGAATGACGTTTTTGGGAGCCTGAAATTGATTTGGGAAAAACGCTATATGTGGGTCGATAGAGCCTTCCTAGGGCTTCTTTCAGTATGCAGGCCTTGTCGGTACATAGTCCCATCTTCCAGTTGTGGCCACTGCTCCTCTCCAGAAATTCCCATCAAAATGGGCCATTTTTGGAAGGACGTATTTGGGAGCCTGAAATTGATTTGGGAAAACGCAATATACGGGTCGATAGAACCTCTCTAGGGCTTGTTTCAGTATGCAGGCCTTGTCGGTACATAGTCCCATCTTCCAGTTGTGGCCACAGCTCCTCTCCAGAAATTCCCGTCAAAATATGCCATTTTGGAATGACGTTTTTGGGAGCTTGAAATTGATTTGGGAAAAACGCTATATATGGGTCGATGGAGCCTTCCTAGGGCTTCTTTCAGTATGCAGGTCTTGTCGGTACATAGTCCCATCTTCCAGTTGTGGCCACAGCTCCTCTCCAGAAATTCCCGTCAAAATATGCCATTTTGGCATGACGTTTTTGGGAGCCTGAAATTACATAGTCCCATCTTCCAGTTGTGGCCACTGCTCCTCTCCAGAAATTCCCATCAAAATGGGCCATTTTTGGAAGGACGTATTTGGGAGCCTGAAATTGATTTGGGAAAAACGCAATATACGGGTCGATAGAGCCTCTCTAGGGCTTGTTTCAGTATGCAGGCCTTGTCGGTACATAGTCCCATCTTCCAGTTGTGGCCACAGCTCCTCTCCAGAAATTCCCGTCAAAATATGCCATTTTGGAATGACGTTTTTGGGAGCCTGAAATTGATTTGGGAAAAACGCTATATATGGGTCGATGGAGCCTTCCTAGGGCTTCTTTCAGTATGCAGGCCTTGTCGGTACATAGTCCCATCTTCCAGTTGTGGCCACTGCTCCTCTCCAGAAATTCCCATAAAAATGGGCCATTTTGGAATGACGTTTTTGGGAGCCTGAAATTGATTTGGGAAAAACGCTATATGTGGGTCGATAGAGCCTTCCTAGGGCTTCTTTCAGTATGCAGGCCTTGTCGGTACATAGTCCCATCTTCCAGTTGTGGCCACTGCTCCTCTCCAGAAATTCCCATAAAAATGGGACATTTTGGAATGACGTTTTTGGGAGCCTGAAATTGATTTGGGAAAAACGCTATATGTGGGTCGATAGAGCCTTCCTAGGGCTTCTTTCAGTATGCAGGCCTTGTCGGTACATAGTCCCATCTTCCAGTTGTGGCCACTGCTCCTCTCCAGAAATTCCCATAAAAATGGGCCATTTTGGAATGACGTTTTTGGGAGCCTGAAATTGATTTGGGAAAAACGCTATATGTGGGTCGATAGAGCCTTCCTAGGGCTTCTTTCAGTATGCAGGTCTTGTCGGTACATAGTCCCATCTTCCAGTTGTGGCCACTGCTCCTCCCAGAAATTCCCATAAAAATGGGCCATTTTGGAATGACGTTTTTGGGAGCCTGAAATTGATTTGGGAAAAACGCTATATGTGGGTCGATAGAGCCTTCCTAGGGCTTCTTTCAGTATGCCGGCCTTGTCGGTACATAGTCCCATCTTCCAGTTGTGGCCACTGCTCCTCTCCAGAAATTCCCATCAAAATGTGCCATTTTTGGAAGGACGTATTTGGGAGCCTGAAATTGATTTGGGAAAAACGCTATACATGGGTCGATAGAGCCTTCCTAGGGTTTCTTTCAATATGCAGGCCTTGTCGGTACATAGTCCCATCTTCCAGTTGTGGCCACTGCTCCTCTCCAGAAATTCCCATAAAAATGGGCCATTTTGGAATGACGTTTTTGGGAGCCTGAAATTGATTTGGGAAAAACGCTATATGTGGGTCGATAGAGCCTTCCTAGGGCTTCTTTCAGTATGCCGGCCTTGTCGGTACATAGTCCCATCTTCCAGTTGTGGCCACTGCTCCTCTCCAGAAATTCCCATCAAAATGTGCCATTTTTGGAAGGACGTATTTGGGAGCCTGAAATTGATTTGGGAAAAACGCTATACATGGGTCGATAGAGCCTTCCTAGGGTTTCTTTCAATATGCAGGCCTTGTCGGTACATAGTCCCATCTTCCAGTTGTGGCCACTGCTCCTCTCCAGAAATTCCCATAAAAATGGGCCATTTTGGAATGACGTTTTTGGGAGCCTGAAATTGATTTGGGAAAAACGCTATATGTGGGTCGATAGAACCTTCCTAGGGCTTCTTTCAATATGCAGGCCTTGTCGGTACATAGTCCCATCTTCCAGTTGTGGCCACTGCTCCTCTCCAGAAATTCCCATAAAAATGGGACATTTTGGAATGACGTTTTTGGGAGCCTGAAATTGATTTGGGAAAAACGCTATATGTGGGTCGATAGAGCCTTCCTAGGGCTTCTTTCAGTATGCAGGTCTTGTCGGTACATAGTCCCATCTTCCAGTTGTGGCCACTGCTCCTCTCCAGAAATTCCCATAAAAATGGGCCAATTTGGAATGACGTTTTTGGGAGCCTGAAATTGATTTGGGAAAAACGCTATATGTGGGTCGATAGAGCCTTCCTAGGGCTTCTTTCAGTATGCAGGTCTTGTCGGTACATAGTCCCATCTTCCAGTTGTGGCCACAGCTCCTCTCCAGAAATTCCCGTCAAAATATGCCATTTTGGCATGACGTTTTTGGGAGCCTGAAATTACATAGTCCCATCTTCCAGTTGTGGCCACTGCTCCTCTCCAGAAATTCCCATCAAAATGGGCCATTTTTGGAAGGACGTATTTGGGAGCCTGAAATTGATTTGGGAAAAACGCAATATACGGGTCGATAGAGCCTCTCTAGGGCTTGTTTCAGTATGCAGGCCTTGTCGGTACATAGTCCCATCTTCCAGTTGTGGCCACAGCTCCTCTCCAGAAATTCCCGTCAAAATATGCCATTTTGGAATGACGTTTTTGGGAGCCTGAAATTGATTTGGGAAAAACGCTATATATGGGTCGATGGAGCCTTCCTAGGGCTTCTTTCAGTATGCAGGCCTTGTCGGTACATAGTCCCATCTTCCAGTTGTGGCCACTGCTCCTCTCCAGAAATTCCCATAAAAATGGGCCATTTTGGAATGACGTTTTTGGGAGCCTGAAATTGATTTGGGAAAAACGCTATATGTGGGTTGATAGAGCCTTCCTAGGGCTTCTTTCAATATGCAGGCCTTGTCGGTACATAGTCCCATCTTCCAGTTGTGGCCACTGCTCCTCTCCAGAAATTCCCATAAAAATGGGACATTTTGGAATGACGTTTTTGGGAGCCTGAAATTGATTTGGGAAAAACGCTATATGTGGGTCGATAGAGCCTTCCTAGGGCTTCTTTCAGTATGCAGGCCTTGTCGGTACATAGTCCCATCTTCCAGTTGTGGCCACTGCTCCTCTCCAGAAATTCCCATAAAAATGGGCCATTTTGGAATGACGTTTTTGGGAGCCTGAAATTGATTTGGGAAAAACGCTATATGTGGGTCGATAGAGCCTTCCTAGGGCTTCTTTCAGTATGCAGGTCTTGTCGGTACATAGTCCCATCTTCCAGTTGTGGCCACTGCTCCTCTCCAGAAATTCCCATAAAAATGGGCCATTTTGGAATGACGTTTTTGGGAGCCTGAAATTGATTTGGGAAAAACGCTATATGTGGGTCGATAGAGCCTTCCTAGGGCTTCTTTCAGTATGCCGGCCTTGTCGGTACATAGTCCCATCTTCCAGTTGTGGCCACTGCTCCTCTCCAGAAATTCCCATCAAAATGTGCCATTTTTGGAAGGACGTATTTGGGAGCCTGAAATTGATTTGGGAAAAACGCTATACATGGGTCGATAGAGCCTTCCTAGGGTTTCTTTCAATATGCAGGCCTTGTCGGTACATAGTCCCATCTTCCAGTTGTGGCCACTGCTCCTCTCCAGAAATTCCCATAAAAATGGGCCATTTTGGAATGACGTTTTTGGGAGCCTGAAATTGATTTGGGAAAAACGCTATATGTGGGTCGATAGAGCCTTCCTAGGGCTTCTTTCAGTATGCCGGCCTTGTCGGTACATAGTCCCATCTTCCAGTTGTGGCCACTGCTCCTCTCCAGAAATTCCCATCAAAATGTGCCATTTTTGGAAGGACGTATTTGGGAGCCTGAAATTGATTTGGGAAAAACGCTATACATGGGTCGATAGAGCCTTCCTAGGGTTTCTTTCAATATGCAGGCCTTGTCGGTACATAGTCCCATCTTCCAGTTGTGGCCACTGCTCCTCTCCAGAAATTCCCATAAAAATGGGCCATTTTGGAATGACGTTTTTGGGAGCCTGAAATTGATTTGGGAAAAACGCTATATGTGGGTCGATAGAACCTTCCTAGGGCTTCTTTCAATATGCAGGCCTTGTCGGTACATAGTCCCATCTTCCAGTTGTGGCCACTGCTCCTCTCCAGAAATTCCCATAAAAATGGGACATTTTGGAATGACGTTTTTGGGAGCCTGAAATTGATTTGGGAAAAACGCTATATGTGGGTCGATAGAGCCTTCCTAGGGCTTCTTTCAGTATGCAGGTCTTGTCGGTACATAGTCCCATCTTCCAGTTGTGGCCACTGCTCCTCTCCAGAAATTCCCATAAAAATGGGCCAATTTGGAATGACGTTTTTGGGAGCCTGAAATTGATTTGGGAAAAACGCTATATGTGGGTCGATAGAGCCTTCCTAGGGCTTCTTTCAGTATGCAGGTCTTGTCGGTACATAGTCCCATCTTCCAGTTGTGGCCACAGCTCCTCTCCAGAAATTCCCGTCAAAATATGCCATTTTGGCATGACGTTTTTGGGAGCCTGAAATTACATAGTCCCATCTTCCAGTTGTGGCCACTGCTCCTCTCCAGAAATTCCCATCAAAATGGGCCATTTTTGGAAGGACGTATTTGGGAGCCTGAAATTGATTTGGGAAAAACGCAATATACGGGTCGATAGAGCCTCTCTAGGGCTTGTTTCAGTATGCAGGCCTTGTCGGTACATAGTCCCATCTTCCAGTTGTGGCCACAGCTCCTCTCCAGAAATTCCCGTCAAAATATGCCATTTTGGAATGACGTTTTTGGGAGCCTGAAATTGATTTGGGAAAAACGCTATATATGGGTCGATGGAGCCTTCCTAGGGCTTCTTTCAGTATGCAGGCCTTGTCGGTACATAGTCCCATCTTCCAGTTGTGGCCACTGCTCCTCTCCAGAAATTCCCATAAAAATGGGCCATTTTGGAATGACGTTTTTGGGAGCCTGAAATTGATTTGGGAAAAACGCTATATGTGGGTTGATAGAGCCTTCCTAGGGCTTCTTTCAATATGCAGGCCTTGTCGGTACATAGTCCCATCTTCCAGTTGTGGCCACTGCTCCTCTCCAGAAATTCCCATAAAAATGGGACATTTTGGAATGACGTTTTTGGGAGCCTGAAATTGATTTGGGAAAAACGCTATATGTGGGTCGATAGAGCCTTCCTAGGGCTTCTTTCAGTATGCAGGCCTTGTCGGTACATAGTCCCATCTTCCAGTTGTGGCCACTGCTCCTCTCCAGAAATTCCCATAAAAATGGGCCATTTTGGAATGACGTTTTTGGGAGCCTGAAATTGATTTGGGAAAAACGCTATATGTGGGTCGATAGAGCCTTCCTAGGGCTTCTTTCAGTATGCAGGTCTTGTCGGTACATAGTCCCATCTTCCAGTTGTGGCCACTGCTCCTCTCCAGAAATTCCCATAAAAATGGGCCATTTTGGAATGACGTTTTTGGGAGCCTGAAATTGATTTGGGAAAAACGCTATATGTGGGTCGATAGAGCCTTCCTAGGGCTTCTTTCAGTATGCATGCCTTGTCGGTACAAAGTCCCATCTTCCAGATATGGTCATATATTTTCTTCCGAGGTTCCCTAGTTATCAAATCTATTCTATATGCCCTTTAGGTCAGATGGTAATTTTTTCAAACAAAATGATATGTTTTTACCATGGTAACTTAATTTCACTTTAAAATACGCTCTAGTTTTCGAGAAAAACCTAATTTGCCTCAAATACCCCGACTTTTAATTTTCATATTAGGGTTTGTGTCTTCGCTAGTTAAATACGTATTTATCTTCACACACATATAGATTTTGTATGTATAAAAATTATGTATTACAATATAAATAATATTGTAAATTTGGCAATATTTTTATCCTTAAATCCCTTTTGTGCTCCGCCATTTAACTTTAAAACCGAGGTTTCTTAAATAAACAGAACCTTGTATCTGCCTCTTTTATTCACCTCAGCCGAGGGAACCACATCTCTTCTCAAAATGACAGGTTTAATAACTACTAATAGAAAACTTAACTTAGTCTCTTATTTTTTACCCCGCATAGTTAAGTCAATCACTTCAACATTACGTGTTCGCTCGTGTGGTAGTTTTCACGAAACTACGTGCCTTCTCTCTCTCCAAGTCTAGGTTTTTTATCATTTACAGAAGGTGTACACAACAACTTTGAAAGTAACCCCTTTGACAGGCATTATTTGAGATACCCTTCACTATTTATGGCTTCCATGGCTAGGAATATGTTGTTTCTTTCTCCACGTGTGAAAATAGCTTTCTATACTAAAGACTTTTTGGGAAAATTTGACGTCTTTTGTACACGGAACTCTTCTGAAATATTGTACTAAAGGGTGGTCCATTTAAAATTTTAAATTTGAACTACCGATTACTTTGACTTGTGATTTGAGCCCTTGGATTATTGTTTGTTGGGAGCCATTAAGGATTAATGATACGAAAAGCATACAGAGACAATTGAAGCTTTGAAACACGAAATCGAAGTTGCCATTGAAGAGATTCGACTCGAAACAATCGAAAATATACTGAAAAGTTGGGTTGATCGGATGAGGTACTGCCGAGCTAGTCGTGATAGTCATATTAATGATATTGTGTTCCATTATTAAATGAGAAAGTTCAAACTTTCCAATAAAACCAGAAATTTGAAAAATTTATCAGTCCTTTTTTATAGCCGATTCAAATTTAAAATTTTAAATGGCCCACCCGTTACCAGCAATACAAAACACAATAGAAATCGTCCTTGAGCCTAAAAAGAGCACTGCTAAATTTCACAATCGGAACATATGTAAATACGACCTGCGCTATAATTATATAGAACGATACATCTACAGACGGACGGACATACGGACGGACATACGGACGGACATACGGACGGACATACGGACGGACATACGGACGGACATACGGACGGATAGACGGACGGACAGACAGACATGGTTAAATCGACTCAGGAAGTGATTCTAAGTCTATCGGTATAATAAACAATGGGTCCATCTCTTCTATTTTTAGGTGTTACAAACAAATGTACAAAATCAAAACACCCTGGACCACAGCGTGGTATAGGGTAAATATATATATGTATATGAAACTACCAAAACCAAAAACTAAATGCATCTTTTCAGAAAGCCGTAACTAAACAAAAACTTAAAAAAATACTATATAATTGTTTTAAAATATTTTTCGTGTTTAAGAGACCGTATTACACCAGAGAATATTGTACACAGCCCTACGAAAAAAATATTTGTTTTTAATATCATTTTATTATACTGCAAACCCTTAAAAATATTTTTTATTTTTCTCATTTTAGGTGAGTGTCTACTTTGGAAAATTAACTTTTGATTTCTTGAAATGTGAATTTATACAATCCAGGTAAATTTAATATAATCAAAGATGTACGATATGCAAAACTACATAGATGTTGATGTACGAATTTAAGGAAAATAGTAATTTGATACTCTTCTTTAGTTCTCTTGTCTACATTTCGAAAAATATGTGACTTCGAAAATGTTATGACTTTTATTACACCGTGCGACAAAATTTAACAAAAATTGTGGGTCAAGTAAATGCCTATATAGTTCTGAAAGCTGACGAGAAACAAAACAAAACTGTATACACTGATATTGTCCGCATGTCCGAGAATTCAACCCATCGAAAAGGCTGGACAAATGTGCACATAATTTAACGACTTTTCCTATATTAACGTTAGCCATAAAAATGCCACTAGTAGGCAATATGTGTGTGATGACTATGTGCTTTATACTATTGTTTATTTTTAACATCGGCACACAAAGTCACTGGCATTAACGCTTTGAGTGGATAATTTTTATATGAAAATTGGAAAAAGTAACAGCAAAAATAATAAATGCACAGTGATTAACAAAAGTTGACTATCGGGTGGGCCATATAAAATTTTAAATTTGAACTACCGATTATTTTGACTTGTGATGTGATCCCTTTGGATTCTTTTCTGTGGGGAGCCATTACGGATAAATGTTACGCAAAAATCGAAATTGCCATTGAAGAGATTCGACCCGAAACAATAGGAAAAAGTACTGAAAAATTGGATTGATCGGATGAGGTACCGCCGAGCCAGTCGTGGTAGTCATATGAATGATATTTTGTTCCATTATTAAATGACAAAGTTTAATCTTCCATTAAAAACAGAAATTTAAAAAAATTATAAGTACTTATTTTTTTATAGCCAATTTAAATTTAAAATTTTTATGTTATTCTTGTTAATATTAAACTTTATAAAGTTTATTGTTAATATTAAACTTGTTAAAAATACGATTGACGTAAATTCCACCTACAGATTACAGTAGAACCAGACGTTTTTATTGGCTATAGCGGGACAATCACATACTGGGAGATCTTGCCACGTTCACATACACTGGAAAAAATAGTATTAAAATAATGACGACACATTCATAAATTGAATACGCGGCCTTGGAATCAATTCAATCACAAATTATATTAAAATAATGACCATTTACATCTGCTTAAGAAATGTTCCTTGATTTGAGTGAGTTTCGTGTAACTGATTTTCTGGCCACTAATCATTATTTTTTTGTACGCCCTTTTTATCCCGTCACCTTAGAGAGGAGGGTATATATCATTTGCTACGAGCAAAAAGTGTAACACATCAAGGAGTGACCTAAGACCCTAAGTATGTACGGCGGATATCCGTTTTGGGTCATTTTAAGTCGAATGAGCAATGTCCGTCCGTCTGTCTGTCTGTCTGCTGGCTGGTGCGCATGATAACTCTCGAAAGGAGTAACCGATTGACTTCAAACTTGGTATGTTGTAATATTTTCTTCTATCTCCGGCTAAGTTCGAAGATGGCCCATATTAGTCCGCTCCTTCTAGTACCTCCCCTACAAAGGGTTACAATTTAGTGAAATATTGATTATTTAATAACTTCTATACTACTTATTTGAATACTCTACACAAAGTATTAGTTTATTAGTCACTATTACCTCGAGAAAAATGGGCGAAATTTCCACGCCCCTTTTGGTACCTCCCACACAAATGGACAATTTTGAACCAAAAGTCAATAGCTTATAACTTTAATACCAATACATACTTTAAAGTTTTTAAATGCAATTTAAATTGATAATAATTTAATTAAAACAAAAAAATAAATAAATTTAATAATATTTTTTTGGGACTCAAGGTGAGGGGATTCATAAGTCATTTTACCCGACTGAACTTTTTTACTTGTTTAAATGTACGCCTTACAATTTGAGATGATTTACACATGTCATAGTTTTAATGCCGGAATGGATTTAATTGTGAGTATACTATATTTGAATAATAAATATAAGGCTATGTTGTCCTTAAAAAAATTTTGCTCGGAATTTAATTTTATGACTGTTGCACAGAAAATAATTGTGTTTTTACTTAATGGTAACCATGCTAAAAATACATCTGAAACAATGAAAATAAAGTGTGGACACAATTAGATTGACACAATCATTAAATTAAAGATGAACGTACACAAAACTAAAGATATGTTTTCCACCAAATCAAGTACAAATAACTTTATGTCAATGAAAATTCCAAAAAAAAAATTTTCGTTTTTTGAATGAAGATTGTTCTTGAATTAATGTTGAGGTCGCAAACTTAATTTAAGTATGCGACATCTTTAATTTTATTGCTATCTTTTTTTAGTGTGAGCCAAAAAACGAACGAACTACATAGTTCAATTGAAAGGGCCATTTTACTGAACGTTACAAACTAGTTAATTTTAGTTCGGTAGTTCACGATGTATGTTTTGATCATCCACGTCCTTTCGTTCTTCTTTTCAGCTGTGTTGTGTGTGTTGCCACTTTTTATGTCATCATGAATCTGAAAGAAATCTGATATATATCGCTGTAAGATTCCTTTATTGGTGGCAGATTTGAACTTGTTGTCTACTGAACAAAATGAGCTGGTGAACTAGTGAGGTTTTTAATGCTGCGTTCTGGCAAGACGGTCGAATGAGTCTTTTATACACTCCGGGTCCATACTGGTTTCTTTGTTTATTCCCCAAGTGTTTCAGGCTAGCGACTTGAGGACCTTATTCCGCGATCGTTACGTCCGGAATTTTTTGTCCATCAACTTCGACAGTCAGTTCCAAAGAAACTTCCTTTGTCCTGGTGGTGAGTAGTGTGGCCGATGATTTGTGCTATACATTTTCCAGAATCCATGCTGGTATGAGTCTGGTCAAGCTTGGCAGGTGTAGCGCCACACGTGTCTTTGCGACCGGTTTAAGCATGGAGATTCCGTCCGAACTTAATGCTTTGGATGGCTTTGCTTTCCTGATTGCTTCCTCGACATCTTCAGATAGGAAAATCAGTGGTCTTCAATAGCTCGAAACTTTCTTACCTTCCTGAGAATGCTTCTTTTCGCCTCATCTCTCTCTAGGAGCACTATGAACTAACGGCTGAGCGGGCCCGCACACCGTTTGGGGACCAATATGGAGTTCCTGTAAAGAATATTGCGACCCCATCTTCTTTCTTCGACGTGTTAGAGAGAGCTTCGACTGTAGTCCACAGTTTGCTTGCACCTGAGCATGGGTTGCAATTACCTAAGTGTTCTAGCCAATGATTTCACTCATGCTCGCTTACCAACTTGCTTATATCACGGTTATGTTGGGTGATACTCGATCTGCTGAGCTCATCACGCGCGTCTGCTTCTGCCGCGAAGTTTGGTCTAATTATCGGTATTCGGCTGAGCGGCCACTTCAGTGTTGATTTTGCGGAAAACATTCTCTGCATTGCGATTTGTTCTGTCGCCTACCGGATTATCTGGCGGAACGTATACGTTGAGTAGGTCGATTTCAGTGTTTCCAGACTTGACTGCGAGGCCTTGCGACTCTTTGTATACATTCTGTGTGGCAAGGTCTGGTGGGATCTCCCTATATTTCACTGTTTTGTGAATGCTTCGTCTCCGAAACGACCGCAAAAAAACATTTAGTTGCCATAGAAGTGTATTGTGGAGTTCTTTTTTACGAGCAATCTTTTTGTCGAACACATCACCCAAAAAGTCCATCGAGCTCTACGATTTATGATACATTATTATTTTTGGAGTTAGATTTTCAGGGGTAATGGGATGAGTGGAGGTCGTTTTTGGAGAAATACATTTTAAATATACATTTCTTTCTTTCATTGTGAAGATTGCACTTCACAGTTTCTTGTGTATCATTTCACAGTTTAATTGTGTATCAAAAAAGTATTAATAAAATACTAAAAAATATGAAAAATTGCAGTGTCGATGAAATTAACGAGGCAAATCGTCGAAACAATGAAGGAAACAAATTCACGTGATAAACAAACTGCGGCCACACACAAGGTGGGCACACAATATCTTGATTGATCGATATTTGATGAATGATGATACGAAATTTAAAGAATAATTCATTTGAGTCGTCATCTTTTTGAATATGTGATAAAAATGATCAAATGAGATTTGGAAGGAATACCTATAATAAATATATAAATATAGCTGGACCCGTTCCACTTCGTTGCTCCAAATTTCAGTTTTTCGATCACATAAATTTGTTGACCAATCACGTAGACTGCCATCAAATGCATATACACAAAATTACAGAACTCTCCCTAACAAATTGTGCATGATATATCAATTTCACCGTCAAGCCGTTTAGACGTCTATACGGTTCAAACAAACAAACAAGCACACATTCTTTTGTATATGTATGTATATAGATACGCGTTGGAATAAAAAATTGATTTAAAACCAGTAAGGAAAGGCGGGGCCGACTATATAATACCCTACAACTCCCTAACAATGCGATAAGGGTCATTGCCATAATAATTTGGAATAATTGGTAAATGAGTTGAAACATATTATCTAATTCTGAAACGATAATCGCTAAATTAAGCAATATTCGTTCCTAAATTGAGAAACATCTTTCTGGAAAATTTTAATGATCGGAAGTAAAATACAACTTCTATAGCGGTTTGATACCAAATCAGGAGTAACATATATATGGAGCTTTAATATAAATCTGAACCGATCTTCCCTGAATACTCATTCATGTAAAAAGACCTCCTTCTGTCGAATTTCGTACTGATCGGATATAAAATACAGGCCCTACAGCGCTTACATGTCAAATCGGAGGTAACATATATATGGGAGCTATATCTAAATCTGAACCGATTTTCTCCGACCTCCGCTTACAGGTCAAATCGGGGGTAACATATATATGGGTGTTATATCTAAATCTAAACCGAGTTTCTCCGCATTTAGCAGTATTCCTTCATGTAGAAAGAAACCTCTTTTTGCCGAATTTCGCACTGATCGGATATAAAATAAAATTTTTACAGCGCTCACATGTCAAATCGGGGGTAACGTATATATGGGGGCTATATCTTAATCTGAACCGATTTCATCCAAATTTAAAAGTGTTCATTCATATAATAGGAAACCTCTTTCAGACGAATTTCATACTGATGTGATATAAAATACAGTTTTTACAGCGCTTACATGTGAAATCGGGGGTAAGATATATCGTCGCTTGGATGACCAACTGCAGTAACTGACATTTTCAAAATTGTTCATGAGAGCAGTTTTTCTGTTTTTGAGACAATGTCCGTCCTTCGCCACGGCGTAATATTTATTATATTTCCAGTTTGCTTTTCTTATTGTGTACTTAACTCCATATTTTTCAATATTATTAACAAAAACCAGTAAGGAAAGGCAGAAAGTCGGGCGGGGCCGACTATATAATACCCTACACCTCCCTAACAATGCGATAAGGGTCATTGCCATAATAATTTGGAATAATTGGTAAATGGGTAGAAACGTATTATCTAATTCTGAAACGACAATCGCTAAATTAAGCAATATTCGTTCCTAAAATGAGAAACATCTTTCTGGAAAATTTTAATGATCGGAAGTAAAATACAACTTCTATAGCGGTTTGGTACCAAATCAGGAGGAACATATATATGGAGCTTTAATATAAATCTGAACCGATCTTCCCTGAATACTTACTCATGTAAAAAGACCTCCTTCTGTCGAATTTCGTACTGATCGGATATAAAATACAGTCTCTACAGCGCTTAGATGTCAAATCGGGGGTAACATATATATGGGGCTATATCTAAATCTGAACCGATGTCTTCGAAATTTAATAGTGTTTATCCATATAATAAGAAACCTCTTTTTGCCGAATTTCATACTGATCGGATATAAAATAAAGTTTTTACAGCGCTTACATGTCAAATCGGGGGTAACGTATATATGGGGGCTATATCTAAATCTGAACCGATGTCTTCGAAATTTAATAGTGTTTATCCATATAATAAGAAACCTCTTTTTGCCGAATTTCATACTGATCGGATATACAATAAAGTTTTTACAGCGCTTACATGTCAAATCGGGGGTAACGTATATATGGGGGCTATATCTAAATCTGAACCGATTTCTTCCAAATTTAATAGTGTTCATCCATATAATAAGAAACCTCTTTCTGCCGAATTTCATACTGATCGGATATAAAATACAGTTTTTACAGCGCTTACATGTCAAATCGGGGCTAACATATATATGGGGGCTATATCTAAATCTGAACCGATTTTAACCAAATTCAATAGGGATCGTCCTAGGGCCACAAAAATGATATGTGTAAAGTTTCGTCGAGATCGGACCATAATTGCGACCTGTACTTTGATTACAAGAATACATACACAGACGGACAGACAGACGGACAGACGGACAGACAGACGGACAGACGGACATAGATAAATCAACTCAGAAAGTGATTCTAAGTCGATCGGTATAATAAACGATGGGTCTATTTCTTCTTCTTTTGGGTGTTACAAACAAATGCACAAAGTTATAATACCCTGTACCACAGTGTGGTGTAGGGTATAAAAATAAAAAAATTAATTATAATGCATGTTTTTCATAAACAATGCAGATAAGTCACTTTGTGGGAAAAAAAATATACTTAATGTCAGTTACGACTGATCACCGCCCAGCCCAAACGGCTAAAGCTAGAGTCATGAAATTTGGTAGGATGGTAGTCCTTGCTAAATAGACGTGCAATATGGAAGGGTTTTTCGAAATTTCGGGCGCACATTGGGTCAAGAAAGAAAAAAATATGGTATCACATCCAAATCCAAACGGCTGGAGGTAGAATTGCAACATTTCGTGTGAGGGTAGCGCCTAGGGCGAAGATTCGGTATGAATCACAATTTTTCGAAATTAAAACATTTACGCGCACATTGGGACAAAAAGGGATAAATATGGCACCAAAGCCAAGTCCAAGTGGCAAGAGCTTGAATCGTCTAATTTGTCTTGAGGGTAGCCATTGGAACGTAGACTAGACACAAGGAGTTTTTTAGGCAAAAATGGTGGAAAAATGATAAATATTGTGCAGTGGGACAAAACTATGTTGGATATGGTACAGTGGTGCAAAAAGTGCTAAATATGGTACAGTGGGGGAACAAATTTAAATATGGCACAGTGGGGCAAAAAGTGTTAAATATGGCACAGTGGGGCAACAAATTTTAAATATGGTACAGTGGGGGAAAAAATTAAATTTGTGCAGTGGGTCAAAAATGTGTTAAATATGGCACAGTGGGGAAAAAAGGGTTAAATATGGTACCGTAGTGCAAAAATGGTAAAATATGGTACGATATGGCAAAACGGGTTAAATATGGTAGAGTAGGGCTAAGGGTGCGAATTTAGCTTTTGGAATATACATTAGGTTTTTTCTTAATACATACTTATAGTGGCACTGTGATGCAAAAACGATTAAATGATGTACAGTTGTGGTTTAATGGCATTTAGAGGCACATAACGGAAAAGGGATAAATACTGTAATATTTAGATTGTCCTAGCGGGTGACATAGGCTATATTAGTTATTTATTGAGGAGGCGTGGCCCCGCGCAAATAAGCCAATTTGGAGTTATTATTTTCATAGTGATTCCTACTGTTCCTACCTACGAATGTATTATCGTCGTTATCTGATGATTGGGACTGGACCGTGATCCCGTTTCGAACGCAATCGGTCCAAAAATGGGCAACGAGTGGGCTGGGTCCAGCAAGTACTCCATAACATTTTGCAATAATGAACAAACATTTCGGGAAAACGAAATATTAAGTGACATATTGCACTTACGTCTCTTGGTGAAAATTTTTTTGGCATTGTGTCAGTTACGTCTAATATCATTTACCGCTTTTTGAGAAAACGGTAATATATATATGCACAAAATTTATACACACGTTGTACTTTGACTAGACAAATCGAATGGCGGCCTTAACTCAATTTCTGAAAAATGGTCAGTTACGTCGGTTGGTCATCCAAGCGACGACATATGGGGGCTATAT
Organism: Eudasyphora cyanicolor; assembly: GCA_963930755.1. Lineage (NCBI taxonomy): Eukaryota > Metazoa > Arthropoda > Insecta > Diptera > Muscidae > Eudasyphora > Eudasyphora cyanicolor. The sequence goes on along the minus strand of OZ005736.1, from coordinate 165,770,470 downwards.
CTAAATCCGAACCGATTTTCTCCGAATTTGGCAGTATTCCTTCATGTAATAAGAAACCTCTTTCTGCCGAATTTCGCACTGATCGGATATAAAATACAGTTTTTACAGCGCTTACATGTCAAATCGGGGCTAACATATATATGGGGGCTATATCTAAATCTGAACCGATTTTTTCCGAATTTAGCAGTATTCCTTCATGTAATAAGAAACCTCTCTTTGCCGAATTTCGCACTGATCGGATATAAAATAAAATTTTTACAGCGCTTACATGTCAAATCGGGGGTAACGTATATATGGGGGCTATATCTAAATCTGAACCGATTTCCTCCAAATTTAACAGTGTTCATTCATATAACAAGAAACCTTTTTCTGCCGAATTTCATACTGATCGGATATAAAATAAAGTTTTTACAGCGCTTACATGTCAAATCGGGGCTAACATATATATGTGGGCTATATCTAAATCTGAACCGCTTTTAACCAAATTCAATAGGGATCGTCATTGGGCCAAAAAAAAAAGATATGTGTAAAGTTTCGTCGAGATCGGACCATAATTGCGACCTGTACTTTGATTACAAGAATACATGCACAGACGGACAGACAGACAGACAGACGGACAGACGGACATAGCTAAATCGACTCAGAAAGCGATTCTAAGTCGATCGGTATAATAAACGATGGGTCTATTTCTTCTCCTTTTGGGTGTTACAAACAAATGCACAAAGTTATAATACCCTGTACCACAGTGTGGTGTAGGGTATAAAAACCAAAAAACGGTCGAATTGCACAAAATCGCCAAATCATGCCAAAATTTAATAATTCATCAGTGTTATTATCAGTGCACAAAAACGCTTGCAATTCGGTACAGTGCAGTGTCTTTTAAGTATCTACTGTTTAGCGCAAAATAGGCGTATTCGTTCAGCCATTTCTGGTACCCCTACACAAATTGACAGATTCATTCTTAACTTTTGCAGCAATCATGTAAATGGTTTCATAGACTAACAAAGAAGCAAATTTTCAACGTTTTTGTATCACTCAGCCGCTGTTCCATATAACATTCCTTACAAAGTGAGGGTACCCGACTGAAATTTTCTTACTTGTTTAAATTAGGGTGACGATATTTTTTTACAAAATAACTTTTTACCTAAGTTATTTTTTTCAAACTACTGCCGCCGTCTATACCCTTTGTCGGCTTGGCTTTGGACCACTCTAGTAACTCTGAATAATATTTTGATTCAGATTTCTTGTCGAACCTCCAAAATATTTCACAACTACTGTGAGTAAAGCCGGAACTGTAATAAGAGCAGTGACAATTGTTTACGAGACTTAAAAGAGCAAGTGTCGGTGTCGCTGTCTGGAGCGTAGGACGATGAAGGTGAGTTTGTGTTGATGTATGTGCTTCATTTTTATTTGCCTTTTCGTCTCACCTCAGAGAGCAGTGTGAGCAGTAAGAGGGCGTCGTCATTTCGCCATAAAATGCATTAAAAATTTATGAAGCGCATTAAATTGTAATGCAAAATATGTATGTATGTATGTATTCCCATACATATAAAGATACTGCGTATGGATAACATCGAGTGGAGTATTGGGACACACTACACATACACACACACACATGTTATGATCTCACTAACATTTGTGCACTTATCCTTACTATGAGAGAGGATAACAATGTGTAGGTGGAGTATTTATGAATTCTTTCCTGTTGTTACCCAGCAGCCAAAATTAGTAGTTTGTATATACAAATATACATACGAGTACTAGTTGCTTTTTACTTAAAACTAGTAACATATCTGTCCTTTATTCATATATTGAATTATCGATTTTATCGCTGGCTTGTCATGAGCGATCAACTAGTTCGTTTGTTTACAATTGAGTACCAAAAACAATATAATATAAGAAGACATTCCTTCCCGTAGCGAGCAAGTATCAGTTACGAACGAATAGGAATTTGATTTCAACGAGTAAGGTTTTTCACGTATTTTCCGACCGAATTTCCCGATTTTTTTTAATTATCACGATAACAAAATTAATATCAATCGATATGTGCAAAAAATTCAAGAAAAGACACCAGAAAACAATTTTTTCGCGGTTGAAAAATCATTTCTATTCGTTCGTAACTCACGCAAATGTAAACAAATGCACAACGGAACATCTGTGTAATAGAGAGTCTGTGGATGGCACATCTCCTATATTCATTCACTTTGTTGAGTACTATAGTACTCAACTATAGTACTCAACAAAGTATACTTACAATACTAGTTAATAGAGTAAAAGAAAAGAGTAAACGAGAATGGTAGTGGGAGAGCGACACATGTCACCAAGTAAGTACCAAGCATGTACATGCTCGTAAAGCATCTTAGGCATTCGTTTCTGATTATTTCTCTGCTGATGGCGGCAGAGATGCGAATGGTTTTGCAAGGGTCACATTGCAACTAGTCTATGCCTGGCTCAATACGCAACTATGAATCATTTTAGCTGCAGGGTAAGTTAACCAAACACCACCTAGTGTGTGTGTGAGTGTACTCTGCTGAGTTTTGCCTGTCGTGTCATCATCATTTTAGTCCGTTTCAGTCGATGGTTTTGTTGCTTCTGTTACTGCTGCTGTTGCCATCGTTTGTATGGTTTTGGTTGGCATTTTTAACGGTTAGTGCGCCTTTATGGTAATAACAGCAGAAGCAACAACATCAAAAGAAAAAAACTTAAATGCCAAACATTTAAGCCTGAAGTTAGTACTCGATTGTTGTAGATGCGCGCATTTCTTTGTCTTTTCCAATGTAGAGTATACATATATGTACATACATGTGTATGTGAGTGTATAAGTTTCTATGAATGTATATGTATGTGGCAGTGCCCTGCAGGAAGACAAACTAGTATAACGATTCGGAACTCGCTAGCCACAAGGTGGCAGGACATGGCAGGATTTGACATGAAGATTTCACAAGACGGGGATAATTGTCCCCCACCAGCATTACCTTGCGTTGGCCACTTTGCATATCACATACAGCTATCCACGTCTCCAGTCACGACGACTGCCAATCCCACAAGTTTTCAGAGAATTATCTTAATACTTTTTTAATGAAATGTACACTAAAAACCGCTTTCTCCAACAAAATTTCCAAGATGATATTTAAATTGACCACCTCCTGCATTACCTTTTGCTGGTGCAGTGGGTAGTGCACAAGGCCCAGCTACATTACTAGTATTACTGGCCACCTTCTAGTTGTAATGATACGCTACTTTTAGCTAGCCATGTTGGTAGCTGAAAGGAACTATCTACTTCGCTAGTGATACGGGGACAATTGTCACACAAAAATCTGCAGGGTGCTTTGCCGTTTTGCAATGTTTAGCCTCGAAAAACTTTATGAATATTATCGAACATTAAAGTGTAATTTAATTAAGCCTGTAAAAAGTATGCTGCCAAGTAGTATTTTTCAGTTTATTACAGACATTTATCTATTGTCATAGTATACGCGTACATGTCCGCTTCTAAGATGAATTACAGCTGTGTTTCAAAAAATAGCATTTTATGTAAAAGATGGAGGAATTCTAAATGTTGAACTGCCTTGACATTAATCTAGAGGCCTTGAAGATAACTCACGTCCTAAATCTGATCGTCGTTCTTATTTAACTGTTTCTATAAACATTTGAGGACACAATGAATCCTACAACATCCCTAGTCACCCCAGAGCCCTCACCTGGATTACAGAAGAACCATCAAGCTCGGCTAACATACTTGAGATAATTAAAAATTCCAATTCTAGTCTGCCTCTGGAGATTAGTAGATGAAGCAACGTCTGACTACCGCGAGCTGATTATTGGCGCAGACACGAACGCTCATCATTCTAGCTGGGGTAGTACTGTTAGAAACAGTAGGGATGAGTCACTTCTTGGCTTTATGCAATAAACCCACCTTTACAATTAAGGACAGGCAGGAAGTACTTGACTAAAAGTTCGCTACTGACTGGCTGTCAAACAAAATTATTGGATAGAATGTAATGGACGACAACTCATACTCAGATCACGATTATATAATTATAGAGTTGAACTAGAGCCACTTTATCTTCCTCACATGTATGAGGAAGATAAAGTGGCACCTGGATGAGAAGAATTTAAAAATAATTCTTAACTCTGAACTTCTGTATGAACCGAATGACATAGTCGGTCTGGAGAATTTAGTCGATCACATCAGTACTTTATTCAATAGCTCCCCTGAAGAAGCCTGTCGAAAGCCAAAGGTACAAGGGTAAAACTGGTGGACATCTGGGTTAAAGGCTAGGAAGAAGACCTGCAACAAGCTATTCAACAAAGCCAATAACTGGGATGCCTATAAAGAGCAACTCAAAATCTATAAGAAGGAGCTTAGAAAAGCGCAAAAACGTTCTTTGGGGGATAAAAGGAAAATGTATCAGACGCCACAAGGCTTAGGAAGATGCTATCCACAACACCATATGCAGTGCATTATCTGCAGTAGGGGGACAACAAATAGCGAGCAGCCACTACAGGTAATTCTCGACACACATTTCCCGAGTGATTCCTGATAGAACTCGACAAAGGGTGTGGACGACAAACGTCTATAATTGTTGACCATTAAATTCAGAAGAAGCTGATCGACTCGTTTAAAGCACCTGGTCCAGATTCAATTTTTCCCTGGATGGAGAAGATACATGAGGGCTGCATTAAGCTCTGGTATATCCCCAATTGATGCGACATACCAAAGTGGTATTCATACCCGAAGCTGGAATATCACATACTAGGCCAAGGACTTCAGGCCGATTAGTCTATCTCTCTCCTACAAAAAGATTTAATTAAAGATTAAAAGATTAGATTAGTGCATTAGAGAAAACCTGGCTACAAAACTGTGGTCGGTGAAGCAACACGCTAAAAATGGAAAATCTACTAAATCTGCCCTGCATAAACTCGCTTGAGGGCACTACCGAATCGTCCCTTCATTTCAAGGAATTCTCTATGGAACCCTTTCTTGACATAGAAGGGGATTTTAACAACATTCACTAAGATGGGCGATGTCACATCTAAGGGCGATCTATATCTTGATTAAACTTATTCAGCGTTTGCTCAGTTTCTGAGCGTTTGCAAGTCTCTGGGCCACAACTCTAGCGATATTTGGAAACAGAGGTACTCCATAGGGAGGATACGGTGCGGCATTGTGGTGTGGTGGATGGCAACGATAAGCACCCATCACCAAGCAATTAATTAAGGTTCAAAGAACTATATGCCTAAGCATAATTTATCATGTAGTGACTATTACTGTAATAGATATCACTTTCCAAAACGGAATAATTTTTCTCAAATCTTTGTAAATCCATCACAAAAAAGCGTTTTATAGCATTTTAAGCAAGCGTCGTGAAAGCGTTCTAAAACAACGTTTTAAGAAGGCTTTTTTCGTGGTACAGTCAAAAATTTCTGGCTGTGGGGAAATAGAAAGTTCGAAGCTTGATTAGAAGGTTGGCTTCTCATTACACTGCAACAAACTTGATGCAGACTACCGGATTTCAGATATAGAAATAAAGAAGGTCGACAAGCTGAGTCGTTCGGATAGCCAGGCTGACATTAAATCTCTGGAGGCTACATCAATAAATTCAGAAACAGCCTCCGAATGTGACAGATGTCTTAACGAGATGGCTGAGCAATGGGGTACCTGGACAAAGAGATATCCAGAGGAACTGCAAAGCCGAAGAACTTGCTAGAAAAGGGCTGACATGAGAATTTCTTGAAGAAGGCTGGGAGTTTGTTCCAATCTCTTCTGCAGAACCTTTGGAGATGGAAAAGAAGTGGATAGCATTGATCACCTGTACTGTCCCGCATTGAGTAAACGACTTCTGGATATATTGGGGTCGGCCTGTCTGACGGAAGTCTGAATATCTGAATATCAGACAGCCGGTACCGATATTCATACTATCGATAAATTTGTATATCAAACAGATTGGTTTATCTAGGGGCTCTGTTGCAACATGCTTTGGTAATTATCAAATGGGAAAATTATCGCTTGTGTTGTGCTTTGGTTGCTTTTTATCTTCAACTTACGTAAGTATCTCTGCGACAAAATTAAATTAATAACATTAGAGAGTTTCCCTGAGCTGATTATTGCTAAATCATCCGCATGAAACACTACAGATTATTTTTTTGGAATTTTAAAATTGAGTAAAGTGTATGCGATATTACTGATCCCTGTGGCACACCAGCTGGTATTCCCCTTGTCGTTAATCTTGTCCATAAGCGTAGGAAGTGGGTAACCCCACAGATATTTCAGCTGAATTTTTTAATTATATCAAGGCTAATATTCTATCAATTTTGCAGTTACCAATGCCAGAAATAATATAAATGTTTGCAAATCGTCATCAGAAACGAGAAAGGGTCTATCATAATATTTAAAAAATGTACAGGGGAATCAAAAAACTAAATAAAAATAAAAATATTGTCGTTAGAAAAACGAGATTTTCCGGATTATACCTGAACATAATGACGCATATATATATCCACACAAACATGAATTATAAATGGTTTGTGAAAATTTCGCGAAATAAGAATTTTTCACTGTCAAAAAGGAAATAATTTGTTGTTAGGTCCTTTTGAATTTCGTTAATAAATTCGCCACTTTTTATCCCCTCACCTTAGGGAAGAGTGTATACGAGTATATCATTTGCTACGAGCCAAAAGAGTAACACATCGAAGGAGTGACCTAAGACCCTAAGTATGTATGTTCGGCGGATATCCGTATTGGGTCATTTTAAGTCGAATTAGCAATGTCCGTCTGTCTGTCTGTCTGCTGGCTGGTGCGCACGATAACTTTCGAAAGGATTAACCGATTGACTTCAAATTTGGTATGTGGTAATATTTTCTTCTATCTCCGGCTAAGTTCGAAGATGGACCATATTGGTCTACTCCTTCTAGTACCTCCCCCACAAAGGGTTAACATTTAGTGAAAAATGATTAGTTAATAACTTCCAAACTACTTATTTGAATCCTTTTGAATTATGCACATAGTATAAGCTTATTAGACACTATTACCTCGAGAAAAATGGGCGAAGTTGCCATGCCCCTTTTGGTACCTCCCACACAAATGGACAATTTTGAACCAAAACTTACCAGCTAATAACTTTCCTATCAGTGCACACAAGGACTTGCAATTTTGTACAGTGTAATGTTTTTATAGTACCTAGAGTTTAGAGAAAAGTGGCCGTAATTGGCACGCCCCTTTTGGTACCTCCCATACAAATGGACCATTTTGCACCAAAAGTTAACTGCTTATGGCTTTAATATCAGTTCATGCACATACCTGAAATTTTGTACAGTGTAATGTTTTTATAGTACCTAAAGTCCAGAGAAAAAAGGGCGTTATTGGCACACCCCTTTTGGTACCTCCCTCACAAGTGGATCATTTTGTACCAAAATTTAGCAGATTTTAACTTTAACACCAGTGAATTTAAATACTTGAAATTTTGGACGGTTTAATGCTTTTATAGTATCTAGAGTCCAGAGTAATGTGACCGTTATTGGTACGCCCACTTTGGTACTTCCCACACAAATGGACCATTTTGTACCAAATGTAAACAGCTTTTAACTTAATACCAGTACATACTTAAGGTGAGGGGAATCATAAGTCGGTTTACCCGACTGAACTTTCTTACTTGTTTAATAGCAAGTCGCTAAAAATTTGTCAGGATGTGTATTTTGATGCAGAGTACCGAAATCCATCAAAAACTGAATTTTCATTTGTCTTGTTGTTACGCCCTTTTTCGTTTCTGATGACGAAATGCTGTAATGAATCTCTAAACTCAAAGGTTTGTAATCAATTTGGAAGTAGAAGAACGATTTCTAGCTTTCGTAGATTGTTCTGCATGTAGAAATGCCAATTCTTTACATAAGCTTATTCTGGTTTTTTTGTAGTAAAATAAGAATGGTAATATTCCAATAATTAGAAGTCTTATAATGCTGCAAATGTGATAAAATAAGAACATGACATAATACCGATACAAACCGTTCCAATTCGCTGTGAGACGCAAAAATTAAATTTTGTAACTATCAACTCCTATTTGAACATACAATCAGCATCAACATGTTCTATAAATAAAATATGTGAAAGTTCGAAGTCTCAGTAAAACTAGATGGAGTTGAAGATAAGAAAATTGTAGAACAATTGCATTAAATTATGTTGGTACAAAAAGTAGTTAAGAGTAGGAAGCAAGTGCATCACGACTAGGGATGTAACGAAAGTGACTTTAGCGAAAGCGAATGCGAAATCGAATATTGAAATATATTTCTTGCGAATGAAAATGCGAATAGTAAAATACGCATTTTTGCGAAAGCGAATGCGAATAATAGTTTGACCCTTTAGTACCAGCAAATTTAAGAAACAGAACTGATACTTTTCCAGGATATTCAAGTATTAAGAATGTTTTCCATATTTTAGCGAAAGCGAATGCGAAATCGAATATTGAAATATATTTCTTGCGAATGAAAATGCGAATAGTAAAATACGCATTTTTGCGAAAGCGAATGCGAATAATAGTTTGACCCTTTAGTACCAGCAAATTTAAGAAACAGAACTGATACTTTTCCAGGATATTCAAGTATTAAGAATGTTTTCCATATTTTTACCTCCTGTTACTACAAGGACAAACATATTTTTTCAACTGTTTTGAAGAGAAGTGGTAGAGGTTTTCATTGGTATTAATATCTTCAAATTGTGTGAAGGGAATAAGGAGATTAACACTTTTAACAAATGGAAGCGAATACTAAAATATATTTTTGCGATCGCGAATGAGAAAGCGAAGAATCCAAATATGGTGTTTGCGAATGCGAAAGCGAATGTTAAAATGATGTGAATAATGCGCGTTCGCATATGCGAATGCGAATATTCGTTACATCCCTGATCACGACACAAAAATGCAGTGGATGCTTTGGGATTATTAAATATAATCACTGAACCAGAATTCGTTATGAACCTTCATCTATTTAACACTGCTCTACGAAACATAAATAATTCTAGCAAATATTTTCAAACAACCAATGTAATGCCCCGAGAGGCATACTAAACGTTTACGGCAACTAAAAGTATTAAAGATTATACAAATATATTTAACAATATTTGGAAAGAATATTTTGCCAACAAAAATTACATCCCATTAGAGCCAAATTTCAAGAAGAAATTTTTAATTAAACATTACTTAAAAGCCAATATGTAGATCTGCCTGATGATACGATAGCATTTAAATTTTGGAGAACAAATTTAAGTCTTCCACTAGCTAAAGCAGTAAATTATTTGGTAAAGCTTTGAATTTATTTATGATGAAGAAGTGTCCTGCAAATTGATAAGGAATCGCTAACTGCCGAAACTATTGTGCTAATAATATCTTCAAGACTCTATATATCAATAAGCCAATTAAAGAAAGAAAAGGAAAAAAAATAATTAATAATCTCCTTAATTAACATTTGTTGTTTTGAAAGACCGAATTCTTGTTTATGTTATATATTATTTATCATAGAAAGGTTGTAATGAATCTTATTTCTTACTTAATTTCTTAATTTCGTTGGCAATATCATCTGTGAATAATTGTAAAGCATATATCTTCTGGGGGGCTATAGCCCTCTCCAGGGACGTATCCAGGATTTTGGTTCGGGGGGCCCAACCTTTTTTCCATAACAAAGATAAACAATTAAAAATTGCATTTATTGTGTAGGTTAGGGAAGTTAATTTCCTTAGTTTGTTATTCGACCGGGCCCCCGGACCCTCCCCCCTAGATACGTCCCTGGCCCTCTCAAGCTGAAATTCATTGCTGCGCCAATGATCTTGCCCAATCAACATGGACAGAAAAAAATCTGTCTTTTTTGCAAATATGTATATTGGAAAATAAATTGTTTCTTCTTATTTTCAGTTAAGAACACATTTGCTTTAACAACACTGGTTTGCTTTAACAACTGGTTAATGGGTATTTGTGCTTTTGGTAAGTATTCCATCTACATTTGATGTATTTATTGTTGTGGATTGTAATGATGTATTTATTATTGTGGATTGTAAACCATGAATTTGACCCTCTCCCCAATCTCTAATCAAATACTAGTTTGTTTTACGGTTTGACGGTACCGTTTGCGTTCTGTCCTCGATGGATCCAGCGATTTTACATGAGAATGGCACATGGATAGAGCATAGTAATCCGGGGCTTGCTTCCAATTGTGACAGTATGGAATTGGTGAGGAGCATATAAAAAAATTAAGCGCTGTATTTGGTTTAGTCCATGCGAGTGAAATTTTTTGGCACGTGTACATTAGAGTGGGTCGCAAAAAAAAGTTGCACCGGTCACCCCCTAGATTTGAAGATTATCTAGAAACAATTCCGGAGAAGCAAACAATTTTTTTTCTGTGCACCCTACATGACGCCCTTTTAATTTTATTATCCTGCGTTGCCATTTGATGTTTGATCGTAACGGGATGCATATCGTTGTTTGAGTTTTGGCAAGGGCTACATTTCGTCCATATGTCACTTTTGACTCCGAAGTCAAATTCGATAAGTGACCCCTGTCATCTCGTTTTCTACCCCCCTAAGTGGGGAATATTTTGAAACGCTAATAAAGGGCTTTAAAAATAATGAAACTTTTGCTTTTGAAGTACCCACAATTATTCATAAACAAAACAGTTATAATAGTTTTAAAATTACATAATATATGCAGATATCAAATTACACTATCTACTTTTGACGTCGTTTTCAGTCTCTCTCTCACACACACATCCACACAAGTAAACTCCGTACGATCGGACATCAAATGGCAACGCAGCATAATAAAACTAAAAGGGCGTCATGTAGGGTGCACAGAAAAAATTTTTTTTGTTGCCCCGGAATTGTCTCTAGATAATCTTCAAAACTAGGGGGTGACTGGCGCAACAATTTTTTTTCGTATGGGGACCAACCCTTACTAGTGTACATAACACATGCGATAAAATAAACTCACGTTAAAAAGCAAATGACAAATATTTTCCCTTATCGCGTAAAACAAGAATCTTTTTTTTAATTCCCTGGACACCTCCCAAATCCCGATTTACAGGTAAAAACCAGATTTCTTGCCTTTTTGCACATAAGTTGATTATTAACCGACTTTCAATCTGTATTTTGGTCTGTAAAACATTGCGTCGGCAATGTAATGATCTGGAGATACTTTTCCTCTATAAAATAAACGGAATTATGAGCATTATGAGAGGACAGCTGAACCCCAGACTTTGAGAAATTGTCAACAAAGAGATAAATAGAGAAAGCGTTGGTGGAGATAAAAGTAAGCTATTTCAGGCCATTACAGATGCTTGGAACTCCATAGATACGAAGATAACAAGAAATCTTATTGCTTATATGCAAGAATAAGCAAAGCCCTCTATGGGTTTTCCATAAAATCTTATTAGAAATGCAAAGTCCAATCAATATGTTTTGTCGGGCGAATATTTTTGTTTTTTTGTGAAATAAATGTTTAATTTCTAATAATGTGAGCAGCCAATTTGTTATTTTTTGGTAAGTAGATAATAGGTACAATATTTGAATTTACCATTGAAAGTTTTTCAGATTTTGGCGATTGAACAGAAGTATAAGGTTAGTCCAATATGTATTGTCCGATACTGTTTGTCCTACAAACATATTTTTTGTCGACATCTTCTAGTTCAGGCAATGCTTTTATCAATTATTTTGTGAGATAACCGCACGATTATTTGGGTGACATCTACAGTATATTTTGTAAGGCAAAATGCAACCAGTATCTTGAAAATCCGTTTGCAATTGTATGAGTTATTAAAGTTTCATGTTTGAGTTATTACATTTTCAAGACTAACACCACTATTCTCGACCGAGTGACAAGAAAATTTTTGTGATAGTAACAACATTTGTGATAGCAAAAACAATTTGCTATTCTGGGTTTCAAATAGAAGCTGTTTTTGTTATAATTTTCAATGATAGCAGTCACAACCCCAATAGCACATGATAAGAAATAATTTGTGTATAAAAAACTGTTTTTCAGCTTTTTTTTGTAGTGTTGTTATAGGAAATGAAGACGAAGTCTGGATGCCGGATATTTGCATCTCAGACAATTTGACTGGCCCTGCGCTACGATTTTCATCCTTTAAAAAAACATCTTTATTTGTTTAATTATTATGCAATGTGGGGATATATATGATGGCGATTAATTAAGCATGGGTCCAGAAAAACCACAACTCATCCAACATATGTACATATTTAATTCTATTGTATATCTTGGGCCTGAAAACATTTGGGGATGATTTTTCAATTTTCAATTTATTCTTGAATTTATCATTTATTGTCATAACTAAACCAGTAAGGAAAGGCAGAAAGTCGGGCGGGGCCGACTATATAATACCCTACACCTATGCGATAAGGGTCATTGCCATAATAATTTGGAATAATTGGTAAATGGGTAGAAACATATTATCTAATTCTGAAACGATAATCGCTAAATTAAGCAATATTCGTTCCTAAATTGAGAAACATCTTTCTGGAAAATTTTAATGATCGGAAGTAAAATACAACTTCTATAGCGGTTTGATACCAAATCAGGAGGAACATGTATATGGAGCTTTAATATAAATTTGAACCGATCTTCCCTGAATACTTATTCATGTAAAAAGACCTCCTTCTGTCGAATTTCGTACTGATCGGATATAAACTACAGTCTCTACAGCGCTTACATGTCAAATCGGGGTAACATATATATGGGGGCTACATCTGAATCTGAACCGATTTTCTCCGAATTTAGCAGTATTCCTTCATGTAATAAGAAACCTCTCTTTGCCGAATTTCTTACTGATCGGATATAAAATACAGTTTTTACAGCGCTTACATGTGAAATCGGGGGTAACATAAATTCGGAGAAAATCGGTTCGGATTAAGATATAGTCGTAACGTATATATGGGGGCTATATCTAAATCTGAACCGATTTCTTTCAAATTTAACACTGTTCATCCATATAATAAGAAACCTCTTTCTGCTGAATTTCATACTGATCGGATAAAAAATAAAGTTTTTACAGCGCTTACATGTCAAATCGGGGCTAACATATATATGAGTGCTATATCTAAATCTGAACCGATTTTAACCAAATTCAATAGGGATCGTCCTTAGGCCAAAAAAAAGATATGTGTAAAGGTTCGTCGAGATCGGACCATAAGTGCGACCTGTACTTTGATTACAAGAATACATGCACAGACGGACAGACAGACGGGCAGACACACGGACAGACGGACATAGCTAAATCAACTATAAAAAGCATGCCATATTGGAAAAGTTTGAGTTTCAGTAGACTTCTTCGTACGCAAAAGCTTTTAATAATGTATTTTTTTCATTGTGCAGCAATACCAAACATTTTTAAATTATAAAGCTTTTATTTTGTCACAGGTATTCCAGAATAGGTATTTAAAATTTCTATGGTAAGAAATGTGATAGTAAAAACTCATGAATGATTATTGTTATGAATTCGAGAATAGCACCGTAAATGTCAATGGGTTATATTCAAAAAGGGCTATATTAAAAAACCCAATTTTCAGGAGAGAAAAAAAACTGTTGAATTTTATTATTTCGCGATAATTTTGATTTGATATGAATTAGGAATTCGTTCGTATACATAATTGAGATCATATAAAAATTATCGCGAAATAATATAATTCAACAGTTGTTTTCTCTCCTTAAAAATTGGGTTTTTTGTGTGAATTAATAATAGTTTTCACAATGCTGACGAATTAAAAAGAGAACACTCAAGCAAATATACAGGTTGAATCACCCGGTATTTCGGTAGCTGTCACTTTTGAAGCTTTTATTCTTTGACATTTGACAATTTGAAACTAGGGATGTTTCGCATATGCGAACGCGAATTATTCGCATAATTTTAACATACGCTTTCGCATTCGCAAAAACCATGATTTGATTATTCGCTTTCGCAAAAATATATTTCAGTATTCGCTTGCATGTGTTAAGTGTTAAATCTCCTTAATCCCTCCAAACAATTTGAAGATATTAATACCAATGTCTTCAAAACAGTCGAAAAAATATGTTTGTCTTTGTGGTAACAGGATTTAAAAATATGGAAAACATTCTTAATACTTGAATATTCTGGAAAAGTATCGGTTCAGTTCCTTAAATTTGCTGATACTAAAAGGTCAAACTATTATTCGCATTCGCTTTCGCAAAAATGCATATTTTACTATTCGCTTTCGCATTCGCAAGAAATATATTTCAATATTCGCTTTCGCTAAAGTCACTTTCGTTACATCCCTAGTAGAAACTACGCCATTACTAAAAATGGAACGATACACGATTCAACAACGCATTGAAATTATTAAAATTCACTACAAAAATGGTGAAAATCTTGCGGTTACAGTTGCAAAACTAAAGCATTTTTGGGTCGTCGTGAAGCACCTTGTCGGACCGCAATACAGAAATTTGTGGAAAAAATCGAGCTGTTGGGACAAGTTAGTGATGTGAAGAATAAAATCCGTGCACGTCGCTCAAGAACAACTGAGAAATAAATGGAAAAATGACGGCGCTTGGATCCTGCTTTTAAAATATTTTTGAAATTTGGTATTAAGCTACAGATATTAAGATTTTTGTGTGATTTTTTTACGTTTTTATACCCTACACCACACTGTGGTACAGGGTATTATAACTTTGTGCATTTGTTTGTAACACCCAAAAGGAGAAGAAATAGACCCATCGTTTATTATACCGATCGACTTAGAATCACTTTCTGAGTTGATTTAGCTATGTCCGTCAGTCTGTCTGTCCGTCTGTCTGTCTGTGCATGTATTCTTGTAATCAAAGTACAGGTCGCAATTATGGTCCGATCTCGACGAAACTTTACACATATCTTTTTTTTGGCCCAAGGACGGTCCCTATTGAATTTGGTTAAAATCGATTCAGATTTAGATATAGCCCCCATATATATGTTAGCCTTGATTTGACATGTAAGCGCTGTAAAAACTTTGTTTTATATCCGATCTGTATGAAATTCGGCAGAAATAGGTTTCTTATTATATGAATGAACACTGTTAAATTTGGAAGAAATCGGTTCAGATTTAGATATAGCCCCCATATATACGTTACCCCCGATTTGACATGTAAGCGCTGTAGAAATTGTATTTTATATCCGATCAGTGCAAAATTCGGCAGAATGAGGTTTCTTATTACTCGAAAGAATGCTGCCAAATTCGGAGAAAATCGGTTCAGATTTAGATATAGCCCCCATATATATGTTAGCCCCGATTTGACATGTAAGCGCTGTAAAAACTTTATTTTATATCCGATCTGTATGAAATTCGGCAGAAAGAGGTTTCTTATTATATGAATGAACACTGTTAAATTTGGAAGAAATCGGTTCAGATTTAGATATAGCCCTCATATATACGTTACCCCCGTTTTGACATGTAAGCGCTGTAGAAATTGTATTTTATATCCGATCAGTGCAAAATTCGGCAGAATGAGGTTTCTTATTACTCGAAAGAATACTGCCAAATTCGGAGAAAATCGGTTCAGATTTAGATATAACTCCCATATATATGTTAGCCCCGATTTGACATGTAAGCGCTGTAAAAACTTTATTTTATATCCGATCTGTATGAAATTCGGCAGAAAGAGGTTTCTTATTATATGAATGAATACTGCCAAATTCGGAGAAAATCGGTTCAGATTTAGATATAACTCCCATATATATGTTACCCCCGATTTGACATGTAAGCGCTGTAAAAACTGTATTTTATATCCGATCAGTGCGAAATTCGGCAGAGAGAGGTTTCTTATTACATGAAGGAATACTGCCAAAGTCGGAGAAAATCGGTTCGGATTTAGATATAGCCCCCACATATACGTTACCCCCGATTTGACATGTGAGCGCTGTAAAAATGTTACTTTATATCCGATCAGTACGAAAGTCGGCAAAAAGAGATATCTTTCTACATGAAGGAGTACTGCCAAATTCGGAGAAACTCGGTTTAGATTTAGATATAGCTTCCATATATATGTTACCCCCGATATGACATGTAAGCGCTGTAGAGACTGTATTTTATATCCGATCAGTACGAAATTCAACAGAAGGAGGTCTTTTTACATGCATGAGTATTCAGGAAGATCGGTTCAGATTTATATTAAAGCTCCATATATATGTTCCTCCTGATTTGGTATCAAACCGCTATAGAAGTTGTGTTTTACTTCCGATCATTAAACTTTTCCAGAAAGATTTTTCTCAATTTAGGAACGCATATTGCTTAATTTAGCGATTATCGGTTCAGAATTAGATAATATGTTTCTACCCATTTACCAATTATTCAAAATTATTATGGCAATGACCCTTATCGCAATGTTAGGGAGGTGTAGGGTATTATATAGTCGGCCCCGCCCGACTTTCTGCCTTTCCTTACTGGTTTATATGATATTCATGACATTTTAAATATCTCGCATGTTTTCTATCATAATTTCGATTTTAGGGTACCGTTCAATTATGATAAGAAATATTGTACCAATGCTAATGACAAGCAGGCCGATTTAAATAATGCAATGTAACACGTTTTAACCTCCATTTTTATTTAGTTGATAAATAAAAGGTTTTCCAACAAGAGGTGTTATTTTGGTATTCAAATAAAAATGCAATTTTTTAGATAAATGATCGGATAATTATTTTATAATAAAGAGGAAGGTATGCCGTTAATAATGAAAAACAACATCAGCCAAATGGCCACCATGACCACGCTTACCGGAAATTTTCCATGACCTTTTCATTAAATTTTCTATAACCATCGCAAAGTGGCTGCCCTATGTCCTGGATAGCCTCACGAATTCTATCTTTGAGGTCTTGAATCGTGGCCCCAAAGGAAGAAGTCGCAAGGTGTTAAATCACAAGATCTCGGTGGCCAATTGTGATCACCTCTTCGGGAGATAACACGGTCCGGAAACTTTTTCCGTAACAGAGCAATGGTTTCGTTGCTTGTGTGGCACGTAGCGCCGTCTTGTTAAAAGTAAACGTTGTCCATATCAATACCATCCAACTCCGACCATAAAAAATCATTAATCATCTCTCGATAGCGCAATCCATTCACCGTTACTGTTGATCCAACCTCATTTTCGAAAAAGTAAGGTCCAATGACCCCGCCGGACCATAAACCGCACCAAACACGTTGGGGATGGAGAGGCTTCTCAACAATAACTCTTGGGTTTTCCGAGCTACAGATGCGACAATTTTGCTTGTTGACGTAGCCATCTAGGTGGAAATGGGCCTCATCAGTCAAGATGATTTTTCGAATTTTAATAATTTCAATGCGTTGTTGAATCGTGTATCGTTCCATTTTTAGTATTGGCGTATTTTCTACTTGTCAAATGTCAAAGAATAAAAACTTCAAAGGTGACAGCTACCGAAATACCGAGAGATACAAAATAACACCTCTTGTTTTAAAACCCTGTACATAAATTTGTGACCATGATTAGTTAACATATGCATTTTATCTAAAAATCGGTAAATTTAACAGAATGTGTTAAAAAAATTCAGAAATAGATAGAACCGAAACGACTTTTCCAACGGTATCCTGAAATCGACATTACGATGTTTTTTTTTCGACATTATATATTGTTTTTCTTTGGGGAATTTCTCTTTTTTGTGTTGCGACTTATTTCATTTTTTTTTTAATTATTTCATTGGGGTTTATTTATAGATCCGAGTTTTGATATATTTTGGGAGAAATACTTCCTGAACTGTCTCCTGTATTTCGTTCAATAAGATGGAACTTGCCTTCTATGCTAAAATTGTGCCTGAATTTACTAACCGTGTGTTTGCCCAGCTTACTTTGTGGATAAATAAGATGTATATATATCAAAAACGAGAGGGTTGCCATTAAAGTGAGTTGTGGAGACCTATAGTGATTTTTTACAAGGAATCTTTTTGTCGACTACATAATTCAAAAGATCTATTGATCATTATTTTAGAAGGAGATTTTCAGGGGTAAAAGTATGAGCGGGGGTGTCGGGTGTTTTATAAGAAATACTTCTAGAAGTGTCTCATTTATTTTGTTCTTTGGCATGGAACATCTATTCCAGAGCCTTATACTCGTATATTAAAATTGTGTCTGAATTTACTAACCACTTTGGTTACCCAGCAAACATTGTGGGTAAATATCCTGAAAACGCGTTGTCACAAGAAAAAAAACGGCTAATGACATTCGATTTAACAGGCCGAAATTATGCGGGGTTTCATTGAGTATACATTTTGGTGCACACACAGTGCAATTTTTCGCTTAAATTTAGTAGTCCATTTTTCTTTCTTTCCTATAGAAATCGGAGTGATGTACGAGTATATCATTTCTTAATATAATTTTCGTGATCATTTTTAGCTGCGTTTATAATTAAATACATACATATTTTTGGTGCATATAAAATGAAGATGTACATTTTTGCCTCCTAATTGCGATATTTTTCTGCTCACGTCTGTTCCACATAACATATAAACATATGTTCCCAATCTCTCTGCGTGTGTGTGTGGGTTTATACAAAAAACAAACACTTGTATTGTACATTTTTATAGTTGTTATGTTATTGTTATGATATTTTTGTTCATCTCCATATAATTTTATTGGTATCATCCTTTATACCATATATTTCATCTCATTAGATTTCTTATTGGAAATAAAATGTGATGCACTGTTGATAATGTTTTCTCTAATACACCATTATGGATACTAAAATCATATGCTGCCTTAATTCAGATTAAGGAAATGTTGGCAAAAGCAATGCACTCGATATATTAGGAATATTTCTGGAAGAAAGTGTGAAGTGAATTATTTTATAATCGCGCCAAATGTCACAGATTATACTGAGCAACAAATAAAAAATTTGTTCCACTGAGTAAAATGTGATTTGGTGTGGTATGGGAGACCCCATTTACAAAAGAACCCAACATTTTTTAAACCACGGATAAGCTGTTTTAATCGAAATATAAAGCCTGTTCACGTTCATGCTTCGTTATATACAAATGTTTACACATACGAATATGCAGCTCATCGGTTGGGGAGCTGTCAGATAATTGTACTCGAATTTGCTTCACCGTCTTTAAAAACAACTTTCTATAATACATAATAGAGGCAAACATGGAGAATATCCTGGTAACAAATTAATAACGAATTAAGGACCGAAATAAAAACTAACGAAAATACAAATCGCCATTAATTTAAAAAGAATTTGTCGCATCGTAAACAATCATCGGATTAAACATTGCTAGCTTCTTGCCGAATCCCACCTTTAAAATGCCTATAATAATATGTCGTAATCACCACAATGACCAGACGAATTAAAAATGGTGTCTTAAAAATAACATATTTGCAACCTAATCATATAATGATCATCGTAATTTTACATCTATGTAGTAATTTACACCTCTATAGCTTTACCTCTAGTAACAGTATTATCAAAATCCGCCTACATGCTATCTCCGAGAGCATAATTTGTTTGTGTCGTTAGGTTATGAGTGGCAGTCTGTATAACAGACTCACTAAGACTATACAGTCCATTGTTTTACCACAATGACGTAAGGGAAAACATACGTTATCCATAGACTCTCCTGGTGAATCAATTTGATTGCTTTATAAACTCCCCAAAGAAGTGAGAGCCTAAGGTTCAATTCCCCTACAAGAGATAGCGGGCCGCAGACACAAAAAGTGTTCTATTAATTGCTTCTCCTCTTTGTCTCCACAGCTTCTGCAAAAGTCATTATGATAGACCTTCAATCTTTCTGCGTGTCGTCCAAAAAGGTAGTAACCCATCATAACAGACACGATATTGCTTAAGAATTTATCCAAATACATTGTGTTAAAAAAAATGTTAAAACTTTGTTGACTTTGTCGATTTGTGTATCCTCCACTATAGGATGGTGGAGTGACTCACTTTGTCATTCCGTTTGCAACACCTTGAAATATTGATCTGCGACCCCATAAAGTATATATATATAATTGACCGTCGAGAAATTCTAAGCCGATTTAGCCATGTCTGTCTGTCTGTTGAAATCACGCTACAGTCCGTAATAATAGAGCTAGGTTGATCAAATTTGTTAGAAATACTTCTTATAGTTGCAGGTCGTTTGGGATTGCAAACGGGCCATATCGGTCAATGTTTTTATATAGCTTCCGTATAGAGGTCGCTCCAAAATACGGGTTTTGAGCCATAGATACGACATTTTTAAAGCAATTCAGCAGAAACTTTGGGGTCTGTATTCTATTTTGACAAGAAATCATCGCAGCAAAAATTTTGCAAATCGGTTAATATTTTGTTATAGTCGCTCTATAGATGTCGCTACAAAATATACGTACTTAAGCCATAAATACCACATTTTCTAAGCATTTTAACTGAGTCATTGCAGTTTGTATTTTATATCGACGAGAATTCATCACAGTAAAATTTTTTAAATAACATAATATTTTGTTATAGTCAACCTATAGATGTCGATCCCAAAAAAGGCTTGTTTAAGCCATAAGCACCACATTTTCTAAGCAATTTAGCTGAAACTTTGCAGTTTGTATTATATTTTGGTTATAATTCATCGCAAACAAATTTATGTAAATCAGTTTTTGTTTTTGTCCCCGTGTATACAAAAAAACAACTTTAACCCTCAAACAGCTGACAATTTTTATGTTTTTGTGTACTTCATATTACCTGTTTTTCATGAATACCCATCTGAACGGGTTTACATTTGTAAACCCATATAAAATTACAGCTCATTTTGTGTTTTTAAGAACATTAAAGTTCTATTCAACATTTAAAAAGATAATAATTGTAATTCCTAATTTACCCACACAAGAATACCCACCTTAAAGGTTGACTGGTTTACATTTGTAAACCCATATTGAGATACGTATAAAACAGCAGCTCATTTTGGGTTTTAAAGAAAATTCAAGTTTTATTCATTGATTTATTTATTTGTACGCATATTGTACTTTATGTATGGTTTACAAAAGTAATTCAGTCCACCGGAATAGGCGGAACAGAGCAGTCAGCTGTTTGATGGATAAGCTATATATACCACACTTTCAAAGGAAGAGTTTGCCTAAAGAATTCAAGGCCTAAATGTGGCTTTTAATAATTTGGATGTTCCAAGATTTGGTCCATATCCAAAGATTTTTCCTGTAATAGAATTGAATGCAATCTATGGTAAGATACGACACGAACTTAACGCTTTTACTTGTTTATTTAATTTTTTCCTATCTGAAATTTATAAATAGTAAATCCATCAATGCTATTTGTCGTTGCACAATATTATATGATTTAAATTTTAATAAAATTTTACAAACACCAAATTTCTAAAAAAAACCAGAAAACTTTCTTTTAATTTAAGGCATCGATGTATTGCCAAAATACTTACGAAATAATATTAGGATGAAAACACAGTTTTGTTTAGAACAACATGCTCCCAAAAATATAATATTTTGACGTATCAAATATTTTATATTTGGAGTGTTCCCTAAACATATGTGGGCACTTTTCATTAATTTTTCTCGCGTTGAGTACAAGGTACATATTTCGCGCAAAAAGCTAATGAAATTAGATAAACCGCGAAAAAAAATTATTATCTTAGAACTTTAAAAAATATAAACACATACGTTTCAAAAACTCCGCTTTTGATACCTCCCACACAAATGGCACCAACTGCTTATAACTTTAATATCAGTCCATACGGACGCTTAGAATGTTGTACAGTGTAATGCTCTAATATTACCTAGTGCCCAATGAAAATTGGGTATTATTGGCACGCCCCTTTTGATACACGCTGAAAAAATCGCTTCTGTAGTATATTGTCCCAAACAAATTCGGCTTGAAACATATATATGTTTAGGGTACACTATATAACAAATATATAACCTTTGGTACACACAAAGGTTATATATTTGGGAAGATGTTGTTCTAAACATATCTTTGTTTTCTCCCAACTTGTTTTTATTTGGGACTATTATTTCCGAAACATAAAAAAATGGGAATTAAGGTATTCAGAAAATACATAAATTGTGTTATATTGTTCAGTAATTCAAAATAATTTTTTTAAAATTTATAATGTTCATAAAAATAATAAATAATAATTGAAATCTTATAACCAAAATCAATTTTTCAGTGGATTGACAACTAATGATGGCTTGGAATAGTTAGAAATTTGAAATGATTGATTTGAAACATAAGTCAATGCTGCATATGGTATCATAACTGGGAGGTACAATTGGGAACCAAGAAAAAATTAAAAATTAAATTCGAAGAAGTCAGCAAAAGATTTGAAAATCTTTTTTAAATAAAACTTATTTAGAGAAATTCCTAAACAATAACATTATTTGTACTTAAAAACATACTTTATTTGAGAAATTTAGTTTGCAAACATATTTTGTTGTTAGGTTAGGTTGAAGAGGGGAGACGTTTAAACGTCTCATGTCCATGGACATACACTTAAGCCAGTGGTTCGGCCTGTTGTGCGCTCCCTATTTATGATCTTTTTATACCTCACGAGTTACAGAAAATCGATACTACACGGAGGAAAATCGTAATTTTTGATATGTTTGAAACGAAAGAAAATATACTTGGAAACGATTTTTTTAAATATTATATATTTGTTAACAAATAAATTTTATTTGAAAATCAAGAAATTTTGTTTGGAACGCATATATTAATATATTAGAACATAATTTATTTGCAAACTGAATTTCACAAATAAAATATGTGTTTACACACAAACAAAGTTACTGTTTAAGAAGATTTCCAAAAATGTTTTGTTTAAAAAGATTTTTAAAACATTACTGACTTATTCGAATTTTAGTTAGCTTTTCCTAGTTTCCGTGTTACACTTTATAGCTAAAAATGTCCTTATTCATAAATATTTCTATTCATCACTTTTTGTCAATCCATCAATGTCGTTTATATTTACGAAAGATTGTTCGATTTAAGTTTTGATTAAATTTTACAAACATATAAAATTTATAAAAAAATTGCTCTTTGAAAATCTGAAAAACAGAAAACTTGTCTTTAAGTTAAAACATTTAATACATTACCAAAATAAATAATTACAAATGAATCCTTGTTTCGGAAATACTAGTTCCAAATAAAAAATATTTGAATGGGAGCATATTTTTGTTTAGAACAATATCCTCACAAACATATAATATTTGTGTGTGTAAAATATTATATATTTGGAGTGTACCCTAAACATATGTTTATTTCAAGCCGAATATGTTTGGGACAATATACTACAGAAGCGATTTTTTTTCAGCGTGTAGACACGAATTTTCCCAGTATCTTCCAGTCATATTCTCTGAGATGAGTCAAGTCTGGTAATATGTCGGACCCGAAATGTTGGGATCTTGCATGTGTGAAAGCCGGGCAGTGACACAGAAAATGTTCCATCGTTTCGATGTTTTCTCTGCATGCCCTGCATTCGTCGTTTCCTGCTAGTCCTATGCGATGAAGATGTGCTTGTAAGCTTGAGTGTCCCGTCAGAACACTCATCATCTTACTAATATCGATCTTGTTTAGTTTCAGAAGACTTCTTGTTTTCTTTTCATTTGGGTCACCCCACAGTATCTTTGCAGTTGCTCCTACTGTTGCGCTATTCCACACAGTTTTGTGAGCCATCACTGCCCAGTGCTTCAACTCATTGTTCGTGGCTTCAAAAGGTTTCCAATTTTCCAAGTTTATTACTCGAAGTTCTCTGCCATTTGAAGCCAAGCTGTTTGCCCGTTCATTTCCAATCACTTCGTTGTGTCCTGGTACCCAGCAAATACGCAATTGACCATGGGCTGAGTAATCATTTATCGTTCTTTTACAGTCCAACACAGTTCTGGATTTGACCCTTTCCGATGTTATTGCTTTAATCGCCATTTGACTATCTGTGAAGATGTTGGCATATTTAGGCTTTGTGGAGTTACTGAGCCAGTTCACACACTCCGCGATTGCTCGGACTTCTGCTTGAAATACCGTGTTATGGTCAGGGAGGCGGAAGTGAAGTTTGACTTCTGGTTCATCAATAAAAAGTCCCAGACCCGTCCTTCCTCCTCGCTTGGACCCATCCGTGTAGCAGCTGGTTCCCACTGGCACATGGGCCAAAGTTCCATGTTCCCAGGAGCGTCTGTCTGCCACAAACGTATCACAGGTAGCTGTAAGCCGCACTTCAGGAAAGCGGTCCGAGATTTCTGGCGTTTTAATGTGACCAACTAGATTTTCTAAAATCTTCTGATGGTACGATTTGTGGTATCGATTTATCCATTCACGCATCACTTTTAGACGTCTTGCTGTGAGAGCTGCCTCATACTTTATACGGATGTCTATTGGTTGGATGTGCAGTATAGTCTCTATAGTTATATGCTATGTTAAGTGCCTCTTCAGCTCTTCTGCATAATAGATTTGGATGAAAGCCCCTTAGAAGTATTACAACGTCGTCTGCATAACAGACTGGTTTAAGTCCTTCATTGGTGAGGGCTTTTAGGAGACTGTGTATCGTCGTAACCCATAGAAGAGGCGATAAAATGCCCCCCTGAAGTATACCATGATTTACCTTGTCTCTAATTTTTACGTCGTATGACCCACAAATAATCCACCTATTCCTTAGCATATTGTTGATCCAGTTTTTCAGCGCCCGGTCAACCTGAAACTCGTCTAAGGACTGGATAAGTGTATCGGTCTGTACATTGTTAAATGCGCCCTCAATGTCTATGCAAACAGCAAGTGTATACATTTCTTTACTAAAGGACTCTTCTATGTGGTGCACTACCTCATGCAGAGCTGTTTCCACTGATCTTCCTTTGACATAGCCGTGTTGTTTGAATTTTAGCCTGTCATCCGCTATTTTACCTTTGACCATGTTATCAATTATTCGCTCCTTTGTTTTTAACAGGAAAGAAGTAAGGCTAATGGGTCGATAAGCCTTTGGGGTCGTATAACTCGCCTTGCCAGGCTTTGGTATGAAGACCACCCTTGATTCCTGCCAGTTTTTTCGGGTATACGTATGGGTTAGGCATGCAGTGAACACTCCAGCCAGATGAGTTGATGCCAGATCCACCTCATTCTGCAGAAGTGCTGGAAATATTCCATCCGGTTCCGCAGCCTTAAAGGGAGAGAAACTTTTTATCGCTTCTTCAACCATACCATCTGTTATATCCGTAATAGGTACTTGATGCAATACATTAACTGTTCCTCTGTTGGTCCAGCATTACCAGTCGGAAAACGAGTTTTCATCAAGAGCCTTACGGTATCCTCTATAGTTTCCATCCTTTTACCCGTTTCATCCACCAGTGTTTCGGTTTGGACTTGAGTTTTTGAGAGGAACTTTTTCATTTTAGGCATGCTGTTAACGCTGTCTACCTGTTCACAGAAAAGCCTCCAGGAGTTACGTTTCGCCGATCTAATGATTTTATTGTATTCTTTGAGTCTTCTGTGGTAGTCGTCCCAATATACTGATTGTTTTTTACGTCGAGCTCTGTTGTAAAGTCTGCGGACATCTTTGCCAATCGAGCGAATTTGTCCTGTCATCCAGGGTTTCTCAAAGGCAGATTTCCTTTCTCGAAGTGGGCAACTATCTCCGAATGATTTTACAAGAGCCTCGGTAATCTTCTTCACATTGATATCAATGTCTTCTGCACATAGATAATCGCGTGTAGGCTGCCCCAATTGATTTCTAAGTAGATTTCCGAATTTAGTCCAGTCGGTCTTAGCCTTATTACGGAAACTTATGGTGTTTGGCGGTGGCTGTGCAATTTTAAACCTTATAAAGGGTGTCCCAAGAAGAGCGCAATTTTTTAATTTTAAATAAAACACAGATATTTAAGAAAAAATCGTGAAACTTTATTATATCGTAAAGTAGACAGAATGAGGTTATGTATGGAACAATATATCGTGCAGATGGCCGCCGCGGCTTTGCTGGCATGCACGCGATCTTTTAATGAAATTTTCAATGACCGTTTTGCATGAATGCTGCGGTATTTCATTAATGCAGCGTCCAATTTCGTCTTTTAAGGCTTGAGTCGTCGTCGGCTTATTCGCGTAAACCATCGACTTCAATAAACCCCAAAGAAAAAAATCTAATGGTGTTAAATCGCACGATCTAGGCGGCCAATTCTGATCTCCAAAACGCGAAATAACACCACCGGGAAATGACTGATGCAGCAATTGAATTGTTTCTCTGGCTGTATGACATGTGGCGCCGTCTTGTTGGAACCACATGCCCTCCACATTCATTTCTTCAATTCTAGGCAAGAAAAAACTGGTTATCATTTCACGATACCGAACACCATTGACTGTTTGCGCTTGACCTGCCTCATTTTCATAAAAAAAAGGTCCAATGATTCCTCCAGCCCAAAAACCACCCAAAAACCGGTCGATCGACCTGGTCGATGGCGCGTTGTTGTCTTTACATCACTAACAGACCCAGTTTCGGCAAATTTATCCATTAATCTCTTTACAGTTGACTCTTTTGGAGCATTATTGTGACCCCAAATTGATCGCAATTTGCGAACTGTAGCCGCAAAACTTTCACCATTTTGGTAAAACAATTTCACAATGAGAATGCGTTGTTCATTCGTGTAGCGCTCCATTTTTACTAACCTCGTACCTTCTACTAACAAACAATAACAATTATTCAAATGTCAAACAATGACACTTCGAATGTTGCGAGATTTAAAAATTGCGCTCTTCTTGGGACACCCTTTATAACGGTGGTCTGAATAGGAGTGTTCAACCCTCCACTCATGAATCTCATCAATAAGATTTTCTGAACATATCGTTATATCTAATACTTCTTCCCTAATTTTGTTTACAAAGGTTGCAGTGTTTTCTATGTTAAGAGTTATGAGGTCATTTGTATTCAAAAATTCGATAAGGGCGTGTCCCCTTTTATTGGTGTTAGTACTACCCCAAGCGATATGATGGGAGTTGGCGTCACATCCAGCTAATAACTCATTACTTGTGTGTTTGGATTCCCTCACCAGACGTTGTAATTCCGACGTAGGTGGCAATGTCGGCGCATCGAATGGCAGATATATTGACGCCAAGTACATATTTCCATTACCTTGCCTCAGCACCGTTGCGTCCGATGTTGACAACTCTGGAGAGAAATAAAACATACGTTTTTATGGCACAGAATACAAGTCCTTGGACGAGTACCTGTGTTAGCGTAGAAAAGGTATAACCTTTAACTGGTTTAATCCAGTAACCTTGTTGCTAGTTGCCCATGGTTCCTGGATCAACGCAATATGAACCCTGCCTTTATTTATGATGTCCATCAGAGCGTTGTATGCTGTCTCGCTCCGGTGGAGGTTTATCTGGATGACCTCAATCATTGTCCTTCCAGTAAAAGTTTCTTTTGGGAGTCTATCCCATCTGGTGGTACCCCCTCATTATTTGGTAGTGGGTCATTCTCCTCCTTTCGTTCACTACCTATTACACCATCTTCCAGTCGACAATTTTGGGAGGCGGTGTTATTTTTTGTCGCTCCCTCATTGTTTTGAATCGTTTTGTGGCTCTTTTTATTTTGATCACCACCTTTGCTGGGAACTTCCTGCAAAAGTGGCGGTACTATTGGTGAACTGGTGGTGTTATTGACTACTTCCACATCAGTATTTGGCAGTGTCTTACTTATCTCCATCCGTTCAATACCAGTGTTTGCCTTTTCAGACAGTATATTTGGACTCGATTCATCTGTGCTGCCAATCGGGACCTTTCCAATTTGAAAAAGACTGTCCAGATCAAGAAGTACGCCATGCCCTTCGCCATGACAAGATTGTTCTTGGATTCTGGGTCTATGCCCAACACGAAGAGAGTACCCTCGGTATCATCCTTCCTATAGAAGACTTCCCACTTTCTCACGGAAAGTTTTGAATTCTGTTTGCCAATGATGTCGAGTATGTACTCTGATGAGAACTTACTGGGACATCCCTTAACATATAGGGTCGTTTTTATGAGTTCAGGAATGTCGCTTTTCCTTACCAATTTTAGCTTTGCGCCGTCCCAAGGTGAGGGGAAGCTATCCACAAGTTTTACGAGGACACCAGCGCAGCGTTGTGATGCCAGCCTTAGCATCAAAACACCCCTCTCAAACTTGCAACTCATTAGTTCGATTGGTGGTTCATCCTTTGATTCGAGGACGTATTCCGCTACCCTCGTATAGACCAAATCTTCGAAGTTACTCTTTTGGTCTTCGGGGATTCTGCCAGATGCACTACTGCTATCAATTATGGTGTAGCATTGATCGTCTCGAAAATGTTGTTTAGCTATATTAGAATAAGAAGGTGGCTTCTTACTCTTCTTTATGGCCAATTGATTTTTCCGTGTCTGTAGAGTCTTTTTGGTTAAAGCCTCATCCTTAACGGATGATTTGGTTGACTTGACCTGCGTCACTGGGTCAACTTTACTGCCCACGATCGAAGGACCCAGACTAGAGACCTCCTTTTGTGTGGTTACGTCAGGCTTATCCGAATTACTGGCCTCCATGTTTGTGTTGGAGCAACAATAGTGATATTGTTTTCATTTGATGATTTAGAGTCAGAATCCCCACTGGCTTTCAAAGGCTGGGGTTTCTTAAAGCCCCGACTGGGTTCTGCTTCATCTGTATTATCATTTGTTTTGCCTGCGGCTGGATGTGCTCTTGTTTCATTTTCGACTACGGGATCCAAGGCACCAAAGCTCGTAGAAGTTGCTTGCTCACGAATGTTCGATAACGACGACACACGACTCGTGAGTGAATCAACGCTTGTCGCCGGCACTGGGTTTTCCCTCCCCTGCGCCGTAATCTCCTTCGTCTTTTTTGGTTTAATCATAAATTGGTTGGGGGAGACACCCCCATAGCCAGTATTAGCCCGTAATAGGTACGTCGGTATAGGCCTTTCAGACTGAGCTCAGAAATGTCTGTCCAGAGACCGATGCATCCAATTCAACCTATGCTTTAAAAACAACAAACCACCTGGTTGCGTAGTAGGTAGGTGAATATGTATTGCGTAATAGGTTAAAAACTATCCGCTCTGCGATAACACGTCCGTTCGCTACGACAGGCGGCGACTGACTTTTGTAATATATTAATATAGGCGTTCCAAATATATTTTATTGATTTTCAAATAAAATGTATTTGCTTAGAAATATATAATATTTAAAAATTTGTGTTCCAAATACATTTTCTTTCGATTCAAACATATCAAAAAAGAAGATTTTGCCCGTGTACCTTCCACACAAATGGACCATTTTGCCCCAAAAGTAAACGGCTTATAACATTGATTAAAGTCCTTACTGATTCTCTTATAACTTCTAGTTACTTTACAAGTCACTAAACCTCAGGAAAAATGATTGTAGTTGCCACGCCCCGTTTGGCACCTCCCACGTAAATGGATCATTCTGGACTAAAGGAAATACTTAGAATTTTGTACAGTGTCATGCTTTTATATGACCTATAGTCTAGTGGCAAATGGCACGGCCCTTGCAATACCTCCCGCACAAATGAAATATTTTGCACCAAAAATTAACAGCTTATAACTTTAATACTGGTGCATACTTTAAAGATATTACATGCAATTCAAATTGATATTAATATAATTAAAGCAAAAAAGTAAATAAATTCACGAATATTGTTTGGGATTGAAGGTGAGGGGATTCGTAAGTCGGTTTAGCCGACTGAACTTTATTATTTCTTATATAACCCATATATGAAGGTCACCGTCTTTAGACCTTCTATACTGATTATGAACTTCCTTTTTCTTGGCTATCCTTAGGTATACTGAGTCCGATTTCGTCTGACTTTTAGTTTAATGTTTTTTTTCTACTACAAACTTATCTTTACACCTTCATTACAATTGTGCTGCAAGATTTTATTGTGGTTTAAATATCTCACTCGAATGCAAAACTGTTTGTCGTGTAAATGCCTCTCACAGACAGACCGACAGCAAATTACAACCATATTTTGAAGAGTCAGAAAAACCAATAAATTTTTAATTGCCAGGATTTGTAAATGTTTTCGTAAAACAAGACAACAACTGCAACAAGAGTACCAACAATAAAACCAAAATGAGATTCTTAATAATTTATAAATTGAAATTAATCCACAAGAGGCTTAAAGCCACAATTGAAAATACATCATACGTAAATACGAGTACAACCATTTCTTGCCAATGAGCTGCATCCGCACACCTCCTACCCTTTCTCCCAAAAAATTATAAAAACATTACTTAAATTTCAACTACAAATCCTGTAATTTTTACAGTAACATTGCGGTTGGTCCTAAAGGGCGGGGTGGTGTTCATTTCGATTGCTAGCAAAATTATTTATATGTACAGTAGTTCATATAGTAGTTTTCTATTTTTTTTTTGTTAAATTAAACAATTTTTGTTTTCTCATTTAGCATTAGATTTTCCCATTAAGAATTAGATTTTATTCAGTCCAAAATCAAAAATATTCTTCTACTGAAATCCAATGCCGAAGAAAATGTAAACAAGCAAAAACATGAAATCCATACGACCTAGTAAACATATATCCATACATGGGGAGATATTACAGAAGCACACGCATGCCTACACATACAAATATTCATTCATTCGTTCATTCATTTATACTCGTATTACTATATACAACAACTCACGAAAAGATATCCATAAATAACCACTACAACAAGTTACTTTTTTCTGGTAGGCACTGGAAAATCTCGACTGCATTTCAATTACCTACCACATCAAAAGTCACTGAGGCGGAAAATCATTATAAATTTCTTATGAACATTTTGTGTATGAAATACTTCCTGTGTAATACCGTGAAATGTATATATATATATGTATATACGTATGTGTGCACGATTTAGCCCAGCAAAGCTTGTGGCGATAAATTATCAAATGCTATTTGAAATCGGAAATTATTTGCAATGAGTTGTTAAAAAAATAAGTAATTGATAACCAGAAATAATATTTCGTTTGTGTTTAATGAAAAATTTAAATTGCTAATTAAAACAAGTAAGAAAATTTCAGTTGGGTAAACTGACTAAGGTATACCCTCCCTTTGTGAGTAATGTTATATGGTGATTGATGGTTTAAACTCCTTATAACTTCTTTTAATGTATATTTATACCCTACACCACACTGTGGTACAGGGTATTATAAGTTTGTTTCACGGCAGATGTTTGTAACACCTGAAAATAACACAGCTAGACCCACCTTAAAGTATACCGATCGACTCAGAATCACTAGCTGAGTCGATTTAACGATGTCCGTCTGTCCATGTAAAGTTGTTCGTCGACTGCAGGTCGCAATTTCACTCCGCTCGTTCTGAAATTTTGTAGTTTAGAGTATTTCGCGGCTGTTACGATCGCTATTGAATTTGGTTGAAATCGGTTCAGATTTAGATATAGCTCACATATATATGTTTCGTCCGATTTGGCCCTTTAGTCCTATAGAAGCTGTATTTTACATCCAATCATTTTGAAATTTAGAATGGTAGAGTTTCTTGATCCATGAACCAACATTGCCGAATTTGAAGAAAATCGGTTAATATTTAGCTATAGCTCCCATATATATGTTTCGTCCGATTTTGCTCCTTAGTTCTATAGAAGCTGTATTTTACATCCAATCGTTTTGAAATTTAGAATGGTAGAGCTTATTGATCCATGACCCAACACTACCGAATTTGAAGAAAATCGGTTAAGATTTAGCTATTAGAAATTTAGAATGGTAGAGTTTCTTGATCCATGAACCAACATTGCCGAATTTGAAGAAAATCGGTTAAGATTTAGCTATAGCTCCCATATATATGTTTCGTCCGATTTGGCGCTTTAGCCCTATAGAAGCTGTATTTTACATCCGATCGTTTTGAAATTTAGAATGGTAGAGTTTCTTGATCCATGAACCAACACTACCGAATTTAAAGAAAATCGGTTATGATTTAGCTATATCTCCCATATATATGTTTCGTCCGATTTTGCTCCTTAGTCCTGTAGAAGCTGTATTTTACATCCAATCATTTTGAAATTTAGAATGCTAGAGTTTCTTGATCCATGAACCAACACTACCGAATTTGAAGAAAATCGGTTAAGATTTAGCTATAGCTCCCATATATATGTTTCGTCCGATTTTGCTCTTTAGTCCTGAAGAAGCTGTATTTTACATCCAATCATTTTGAAATTTAGAATGGTAGAGTTTCTTGATCCATGAACCAACACTACCGAATTTGAAGAAAATCGGTTAAGATTTAGCTATAGCTCCCATATATATGTTTCGTCCGATTTGGCCCTTTAGTTCTATAGAAGCTGTATTTTACATCCAATCGTTTTGAAATTTAGAATGGTAGAGTTTATTGATCCATGAACCAACACTACCGAATTTGAAGAAAATCGGTTAAGATTTAGCTATAGCTCCCATATACATGTTTCGCCCGATTTGGCCCTTTAGTCCTGTAGAAGCTGTATTTTACATCCAATCATTTTGAAATATAGAATGGTAGAGTTTCTTGATCCATGAACCAACACTGCCGAATTTGAGGAAAATCGGTTAACACAAATTTTGAAATCTATATATGGGGAAAAACACGTCAAAAGGCCCACTTTTTTCAATTTTGTTCCAATCGCGTCAAAACGTGGTGGGGTCGCAGAAGTATTATGGGTATGAGATGTGCCAAAAATACAGCTTCCTAGCGTGATAGATTACGAAGATACATGGTGTCAAAGTTTGCAATTTTGACCGTTGTATCTCCTGACTACGTGGACCGATTTTAAAAAGCCGTAGCTTATATGACAGCTAATTAGAAGCGCACAAAATGTACATTGACAATTGTTTGCAAATATTTAATTTTCATACTCTTTTCACGCGACTTTTGTTTTCCATTCGACTTTAAGTATGTTCCGCGGATGGGATTCTATATCTTTAAACTACAAAAATGAAGCCCATTTTGTTTACTATACCAATATGAATTTTCGTAATGGGATGACGACCACAACAAAAGTTGTGGAAATTTCCAATGTCAAACCTACTAATTTTTTATAATTTCTTTCGTATTATAAAGTGAGTTAATTTTAGGATGTGGACCATAAACACGATTTATAAAATGCAATGGTGGCATTCTATAGCCAGTTATAACAGAACGACAAAAAAACCTATTTCGAAAAAAATCGACGTTGGATTTTTTGCACTGACCTACAATATTGCACTGGTCAAACCCAGTCATAGCGAGCAGATATCGGACCCGATCTCGAAGGAATTTGATGTTCTAAATCCGAATATAAAATGAAAAATGCAATATATATTCGCGTTTTTGAGATGGAGTATTAATTATGTGATAAAAATGCTGATTTCACACTTTTTTGAATATAGAATCGCGACAGAGGGTCTTTTACAAAAAAAATTTCGAGATTTGGAAAATAATCGCCTTCCTATTAAAACGAGTATCCAAAACCTGTAATAATCTTAAGACATCTCAGAGATATCACCTGGGAAACCTAGTCGGAGAAATCGAATTTTAATAAAGCTACAATGGAAAAATAAAAAAAATAAAAATATGATATCTACGATATGGTGTAAATTATTGACCCTTTATAAAATAAACTTTTAATTAGTTTGATGCTCGTTTTAATAGAAAAGTGAGTATTTTGCGAAACCTGATTTTTTTTTTTGTAAAAGAGCGGCTGTCGCGATTCTATATTCAAAAAAGTGTAAAATCAGCATTTTTATCACATAATTAATACTCCATCTCAAAAACGCGAATATATACTGCATTTTTGATTTTATATTCGGATTTAGAACATCAAATTCCTTCGAGATCGGGTCCGATATCTGCTCGCTATGACTGGGTTTGACCAGTGCAATATTGTAGGTCAGTGCAAAAAATCCAACGTCGATTTTTTTCGAAATAGGTTTTTATGTCGTTCTGTTATAACTGGCTATAGAATGCCACCATTGCATTTTATAAATCGTGTTTATGGTCCACATCCTAAAATTAACTCACTTTATAATACGAAAGAAATTATAAAAAATTAGTAGGTTTGACATTGGAAATTTCCACAACTTTTGTTGTGGTCGTCATCCCATTACGAAAATTCATATTGGTATAGTAAACAAAATGGGCTTCATTTTTGTAGTTTAAAGATATAGAATCCCATCCGCGGAACATACTTAAAGTCGAATGGAAAACAAAAGTCGCGTGAAAAGAGTATGAAAATTAAATATTTGCAAACAATTGTCAATGTACATTTTGTGCGCTTCTAATTAGCTGTCATATAAGCTACGGCTTATTAAAATCGGTCCACGTAGTCAGGAGATACAACGGTCAAAATTGCAAACTTTGACACCCTGTATCTTCGTAATCTATCACGCTAGAAAGCTGTATTTTTGGCACATCTCATACCCATAATACTTCTGCGACCCCACCACGTTTTGACGCGATTGGAACAAAATTGAAAAAAGTGGGCCTTTTGACGTGTTTTTCCCCATATATAAAAGAGAGTGTCTGTTTGTGGGTTTGTTTGTTTGTTTGTATGTTTGTTTGTTTGTTCCGTATAGACGTCTAAACGGCTGGACCGATCATCTTGAAATTTTCACAGAATGTACATGTGTAGGGGGTGCTGAAAATAGGGTACTTGAATTTCGATATATCAAGCGGGCGTGGCGCCTATATGGGCCCAATTTTGATATTGAGACAATTTTTTAGCTAGAGTGCTGAAATTTTGTGTGTATGCATTAAGTGACAGATTATGTGAATTTTCAAAAAATGGGCGGAATCGGACCAATGGGCGTGGCCCCGCCCATATAAAGCAAATTTTGAAATTCAAATATTTTCCAGAATTTATTAGAGAGAGTTCTGTATTTGAGTGTATATGTATCTGGTGACAGTCTACGTGATTGGTCCAAAAATTGGCGGGATCTGACCAAAGGGCGTGCCACCGCCCATATAAGCCAAATTTTGAAATTGAATTATCTTGCTCATTTTTTTTGCGAGAGTGTTGAAATTTTGCGTATATGTATCTGGTAGCAGTCTACGTGATTGCCTTACAAATGGGCGGAATAGGACCAGTGGGCGTACCCAGCCCATATTTTTATATATCTTGCAAGTATTATATAGGAAATGCATGAACAAAAATGCTCGGTATGCGATAATTACAGCTGATCACTCCAATACAATCGCAATATGATAATGTGATGCATGACCAATGAAACAAGAATTTGGAAATTTTATAAGTATACATTTCTATTTTCTGGACTTTCCACTGAATTCGGTATTTTTTCATTCAGTGAATTTATTACTAATACCAGTAAGGAAAGGCAGAAAGTCGGGCGGGGCCGACTATATAATACCCTACTCCTCCCTAACAATGCTATAAGGATCATTGCGATAATAATTTGGAATAATTGGTAAATGTATTTTGAACCGATAATCGCTAAATTAAGCAATAACATTTTTCTGGAGAACTTTGTAATGATCGGAAGTAAAGTACAACTGCTATAGCGCTTTGTAACCAAATCTCGAGGAACATATATATGGAGGTTATATATAAATCTGAATCGATTTTCCTTGAAGACTCATTCATGTAAAATAGAAACCTGTTTCTGTCGAATTTCCTACTGATCGGATATAAAATACAGTCTCTACAGCGCTTACATGTCAAATTGGGGGTAACATATATATGGGGGCTATATCTAAATCTGAACCGATTTTCTCCGAATTTTGCGGTATTCCTTCATGTAATAAGAAACCTCTTTCTGCCGAATTTCTTACTGATCGGATATAAAATACAGTTTCTACAGCGCTTAAATTTCAAATCGAGGGTATCATATATATGGGGACTATATCTAAATCTGAACCGATTTTCTCCGAATTTGGCAGTATTCCTTCATGTAATAAGAAACCTCTTTCTGGCGAATTTCGTACTGATCGGATATAAAATACAGTTTCTACAGCGCTAATTTTGACATGGGCAGCGAAGCGCACCGGGCTCAGCTAGTATTATATATTTCTGAACAAATTAATTTTATTTGAAACCCAATACGATTTATTTGGAACGTATATATTAATATATTACAACAAAATATATTTGCAAACTAAATTTCTCAAATAAAATATGTGTTTAAATACAAATAAAATTATTGTTTAGAAATTTCTCTAAATATATTTTATTTAAAAATATTGTCAAAACTTTGCTGACTTTTTCAATTTTCAGTCTTTTTCTTTAATTCGAATTGTACCTCCCAGATATAACACCATATGTAGCATTAACTTTTATTTTAAATCGATCCTTTTAAATTTATGAGTATTCCAAGTCATCATTTGTTGTCAATCCTCCAAGTAATTTATGTATATTAGGCCGGGTCGATTTGTGGGGAGGCAAAAAAAGTCGCCATTGCTCAGTGAAAATCGTATTCTAGGGATCAAAATAATAAACTTTGCCGAAGGAACCATACCTCTAAAACGAATTCTGATATCCCGGAATTTGGGTTGAACTTTTGGGTAGGGGCAAATTTTGAAAATTCCCACTTTGACCCATTTAGAGTGCTCCAATCGATTCCAAATGTATGACCGACCCCCACTAACTTTGGAGGCCCGACCCACCCATGCCAGTGGGACACCCCTGGGGGTTCCATACATTTGGACTCGATTGGAGCACTCTAAATGGGTCAAGGTGGGATTTTTTCCGAATTCGTTTTAGAGGTATGGTTCCTTCGGCAAAGTTTCTTATTTTGATCCCTAGAATACGATTTTCACTGAGCACTTCACTGAGTGGGGGTCGGTCATACATTTGGACTCGATTGGAGCACTCTAAATGGGTCAAAGTGGGATTTTTTCCGGGACATCAGAATTCGTTTTAGAGGTATGGTTCCTTCGGCAAAGTTTCTTATTTTGATCCCTAGAATACGATTTTCACTGAGCAATGGGCGATTTTTAAATCGACCAGCCCTAATGTATATCCTACATTATACAATTTAAATTATCAATATTTATTATTTTTAAAAACAAAAAAAAACTGTAAAATTAATTTTGGAGTGATGAAAATTGTAACACTTAAATGCAAATAAATCTTTGTTTCGGAATTGATAGTCTCAAATAACAAAATGTTAGGATAGAAACAAAGATTTGTTTAAAAAACAACATATTTCCAAATATATAATTTTTGTGTTTACCAAATATTATATATTTAGAGTGTACGCTAAACATATACATATATGTTTCAAGCCGAATATGTTTCGGAGAATATAACAGGTGGCGCAAAAGTAACCTTTCGATGTTTTTTGTGCCAAAGTCACCGACCGATTATTGGTCAAATAAATAGTCAGCAATATTCCGCGTCCTGGAGCAGTGTAGCGTAACATTGTTTATTAACGTGTATTTCGCAAGTGTTTACTACACAAATGTCAACATTAGGCATTAGGGGCCAATCGCAAAATTTATAGCATTTTCTGATAGGAGGATTACTTTTGCGCCACCTTGTACTACAGAAGCGATTTTTTGTCAGCGTGCATCGTTCATCTCTACACGCTGAAAAAATCGCTTCTGTACTATATTGTCCCAATGGCTTCACGAATATTGCCCTTTAATGCGTCAATTGTATCTGGCTTGTCGGCGTAACACTTATCTTTGAGGGCACCCCACAAATAAAGTCCAACGGTGTCAAATCGCAGCGCCGAGGTGGCCAAACGACATCAGCTCTGCGGCTGATAATGCGATCTTCAAAAACAGGGCGCAAAACATCGAGTGTAGCTTCGGCTGTGTGGCACGTAGCGCCGTCCTGTTGAAACCAAATGTTGCCAATATCCTCCTCTTCAATTTTTGTGAACAAAAATTCGTTCAACATGGCCCGATAACGATCGCCATTGACTGTAACGGCCACTCATTGCTCATTTTCGAACTCGTTTTGGGTGTATCGGCTTTTCAATGTATGCGTGCGGGTTTTCTGTGCCCCAAATGCGACAATTTTGCTTGTTTACATACCCGCCAAGATCGAAATGAGCTTCTTCGGAAAAGATGATTATTTTTGGGCAAAATCGGCATCTTCTTCTTCGGCATATTTCCCAGCGTTGTTCAAGCGCATACACAACCATATTCGTTCAGCGGAAGGATAAAACTAATTATCTGTCAAATCAGACATGAGCTATGTGTTACCATTCACGAAATAAGCATTAGTTGAAAAAAAAAAACGTTAGGTGGCGGACCATTTATTTGACACACGCAAATAGTATATGTTTGGGAGGATATTGTATTAAACAAAAGTATGTTCCCATTCTACTATTTATACCCTACACCACACTGTGGTACAGGGTATTATGACTTGGTGCATTTGTTTGTTATACCGATTTTGTTTATTATACCGATCGACTCAGAATCACTTTCTGAGTCGATTTAGCCATGTCCGTCTGTCCATGTATTCTTGTAATCAAAGTGCAGGTCGTATTTATGGTCCGATTGTGATGAAATATAGCATATTGCTCTTTTTTGGCCCACGGACGATCCCTATTGAAATTGGTTAAAATCGGTTCAGATTTGGATATAGTCCCCATATACATATATGTTTCACCCGATTTGACATGTAAGCGCTGTAGAAACCACATTTTACATCCGATCTTTATGAAATTCGGCAGATAGAGTTTTATTATTACGTGAATGAACACTACCAAATTCGGAGAAAATCCGTTTAGATTTAGATATAGCCCCCATATATATGTTTCACCCGATTTGGCATGTAAGCGCTGTAGGAACTGTATTTTAAATCAGATCAGTATGAAATTTGGCAGAGGGAGTTCTCTTATTACATGAATAAACACTGCCAAATTCGGGGAAAATCGGTTCAGATTTAGATATAGCCACCATATATATGTTTCACCCGATTTAACATTTAAGCGCTGTAGAAATCGTGTTTTATATCCGATCCGTACGAAATTTAACAGAGAGAGTTTTCTTATTACGTGTATGAACACTGCCAAATTCGGGGAAAATCGGTTCATATTTAGATATAGCCCCCATATATATGTTTCACCCGATTTAACATTTAAGCGCTGTAGAAATCATGTTTTATATCCGATCAGTGCGAAATTTAACAGAGAGAGTTTTCTTATTACATGTATGAACACTGCCAAATTCGGGAAAAATCGGTTCAGATTTTAACATAGTCCCAATATATATGTTACACCCGATTTGACATGTAAGCGCTGTAGAAACCGTGTTTTATATCCGATCAGTACGAAAATCGGCAGAGAGAGTTTGCTTATTACATGTATGAACACTGCCAAATTCTTATCGCAATGCCCATTTTCGCATTGGTAGGTAGTTGTTGGGTTTTATATAGTCGGCCCCGCCCGACTTTCTGTCTTTCCTTACTGGTTTTTATTTGGAACTTATATTGCCGAAACAATAATTAGTTTGTATTTAAGTATTTTGGTAATGTATCAATGACTTATTTTAAAAATTAGTTTTCTGTTTCTCAGATGTTCGAAGTGCAATTTTTTTATAAATTTTATATGTTTGAAACATCCAATTAAATCTTAAATCGTATAATCTTTCGTAACTGTAAATTGCATAGATAGATTGATAAAAATTGATGAATTGGAATATTTATAAATTAAAAATTATTGATTTAAAACAAAAGCTAATGCTGCTAAAGAAATTTTTAACTATAAAATTTAACACCAAATC
Organism: Eudasyphora cyanicolor; assembly: GCA_963930755.1. NCBI lineage: Eukaryota > Metazoa > Arthropoda > Insecta > Diptera > Muscidae > Eudasyphora > Eudasyphora cyanicolor. The sequence continues at coordinate 165,730,835 of OZ005736.1, read as the reverse complement.
TAGGAAAAACAAATCCTTATCCTTCCGCTGAACGAATATGGTTGTGTATACGCTTGAGCAAGTGGGCCTGCGATCGGCTTACAGAAGATGTCGAGTTTGCCAAAAAAAAATCATCTTTTCAGATGAAGCTGATTTTGATCTTGGCGGGTATGTAAACAAGCAAAATTGTCGCATTTGGGGCACAGAAAACCCGCACGCATACAATTGAAAAGCCGACACACCCAAAATGAGTCACTGTTTGGTGCGGATTTTGGTCCAGAGGCATAATTGGGCCATTTTTCTTCGAAAATGAGCAAGGAGTGGCCGTTACAGTCAACAGTATTTCCGCCAAACATATTTGGGGTCTTACACGCTGAAAAAAAATCGCCTCTGTAGTATATTGTCCAAACATATTCTGCTTGAAACATAAATATTTTTAGGGTGCACTCCAAATATATAATATTTGACAAATACCAAAATTATATGTTTGGGAGGATATTGTTCTAAACAAAACAATGTTTACATCCTAATATTTTTTATTTGGAAATGATATTTCCCAAACAAAGATCTTTTTGCGTGAATGTATGTATACTATTCTTTAATTGTTTTAAGTTTACAGCAATTGAAAGGTAATTTTTGAAATTTTTAATGTTAGTAAAATTTCTTTATAATTGATGAATTGAATTGGTTTCAAATAGAAGTTAATGCTAAGTATGCCATTTTTAATAGGAATGCATAATTCGAAAAGGAAAAAATTAAAGCTAATATTCGAAAAATTCAGCAAAGTTTTGAAAATCTTTTTTAAATAAAATATATTTGGAAATATTCATAAACAATAATTTTATTCGTATTTAAACAAATATTTTATTTGAGAAACTCAGTTCGCAAATATATTTTATTCTAATATATTAACATATGGGTTCTAAATACATTTTATTGATTTTCAAATAAAATTTATTTGCTCGAAAATATGTAATATTTAAAAATTTGTGTTCCAAGTATATTTTCTTTCGATTCAAACATATCAAAAAAGGCGATTTTGCCCCGTGTAGGTAACTCCATCGATGTGTTACACTTTTGGCTTGTAGCAAATGATATATACACTCCTCTCAAAGGTGAGGGGGTAAAAACCGTAATGACTCTCTCTATGTTTTCAGAATAACATCATTACACGGAGGAAAATCGTAATTTTTGATATGTTTGAATTGAAAGAAAATATATTTGGAAACGATTTTTTTAAATATTATGTATTTGTTAATAAAAACATTTTGTTTGAAAATCAAGAAATTTAGTTTGAAACGCATATATTAATATATTAGAACAAAATATATGTATTTGCGAACTGAATTTCAAAAATAAAATATGTGTTTACACACAACCAAAGTTTTTGTTTAAGAAGTTTTCCATATATATTTTATTTAAAAAGATTTTTAAAATTTTGCTGACATATTCGAATTTTAGTTAGTTTTTCCTAGTTTTCTAGTTAATCTTTATAGCTAAAAATGGCTTAATTTATAAATATTCCAATTCATCACCTTTTGTCAATCTACCAATGCAAGTTATATTTACAAACATATACATAAATTTTACAAACATATAAAATTTATAAAAAAATACTCTTTGAACATCTGAAAAACAGAAAACTTGGCTTTAAGTTAAGTCATTCATACATTACCAAAAAAATATATAAAAATTAATCTTTGTTTCGGAAATACTAGTTCCATATAAAAAAATATTTGAATGGGAGCATATTTTTGTTTAAAACATTATCCTCCCAAACATATAATATTTATGTGTGTCAAATATTTTATATCTGAAGTGTACCCTAAACATATGTATATTGCAAGGCGAATATGTTTGGGACAATATACTACAGAAGCGTTTTTTTTTCAGCGTGTAGATTCAACTAAATGGTTACATTTTGAATTCAGAATAAGATCTTTAGATTCAGAATAAAATCTTTAGATTCAGAATAACATCTTTAGATTCAACTAAAAAGTTACGTTTTGAATTGTCTCCCAGTCTTTAAGCAAATCGGACCGCTGATTTACCATCTAAAGAGTACAATTTTAGGTTGTGCCCTTTTCAACTTATAATCCGTGTAAAGCTTTTCTGTTAAAGAGGTACAACTCAAAATAATACCATTATTTATATACAATTTTTTTCAGGAAAAAGTAATAGATCAAAATAAATTTAATTTTTTCTAAAACCACCAACGTGATCTTTTTTCAGTGATATTTTCTTGCAATGACATATTCTTTTCTTTGTAATATATCATTATTATTAAGAGACACAGTTCTCTATTGAATTTTTTTTAAATTTTGTGTTGTTACCCTTTTTTTGAAGATGTGCGATATGCCATTTTAAACTGTAAGATATAACTCGAAAACAAGAAAACAAATTAAACTGAAAATCGAAAATGGCAGCAAAGTTTTGAAAATTTCTGTTAAATAAGTTATATATCGATACCTCTATTCTAAAACATGCTAAGTCGACTTAGCATAGTTTTATAGAGATTTCATTTTTAATTTCTAAATATTCCAAATTATGTTCAGTCAAAATTTGGTGTCAATTCAATAAAAAATTATTCACAAAACAGTACATTTTATTCGATTTGCATTATAAAGTAAATCCATACAAATTTAAAAAATGCATAAAACTTTGATCGCCTCTCCTGAAAAACTTTTTGCACTTAGCATAGTTTAGAATGGAGGTATCGATATAGAGAAATACATAAAAAATATTGTATATGTATGTAAACACAAATTTTATTTGAGAAAAATTGTTCCCAAATATATTTTGTTGTAATATTTTAAAATGGGCGCTCCAAATTAAATTTCTTGATAAATATACGTATAGTATTAAATTTTTATACCCTACACCACACTGTGGTACAGGGTATTATAAGTTTGTTTCACGGCAGATGTTTGTAACACCTTAAAATAACACAGCTAGACCCACCTTAAAGTATACCGATCGACTCAGAATCACTAGCTGAGTCGATTTAACGATGTCTGTCCGTCCGTCCGTCCGTCTGTCCATGTAAAGTTGTTCGTCGACTACAGGCCGCAATTTCACTCCGATCGTTCTGAAATTTTGCAGTTTAGAGTATTTCGCGGCTGTTAAGATCGCTATTGAATTTGGTTGAAATCGGTTCAGATTTAGATATAGCTCCCATATATATCTTTCGTCCGATTTGGCCCTTTAGTCCTATAGAAGCTGTATTTTACATCCGATCGTTTTGAAATTTAGAATGGTAGAGTTTCTTGATCCATGAACCAACATTGCTGAATTTGAAGAAAATCGGTTAAGATTTAGCTATAGCTCCCATATATATGTTTCGTCCGATTTGGCCCTTTAGTCCTATAGAAGCTGTATTTTACATCCGATCGTTTTGAAATTTAGAATGGTAGAGTTTTTTGATCCATGAACCAACATTGCCGAACTTGAAGAAAATCGGTTCAGATTTAGATATAGCTCCCATATATATCTTTCGTCCGATTTGGTCCTTTAGTCCTATAGAAGCTGTACTTTACATCCGATCGTTTTGAAATTTAGAATGGTAGAGTTTCATGATCCACGAACCAACATAGCCGAATTTGAAGAAAATCGGTGAAGATTTAGCTATAGCTCCCATATATATGTTTCGTCCGATTTGGCCCTTTAGTCCTATAGAAGCTGTATTTTACATCCGATCGTTTTGAAATTTAGAATGGTAGAGTTTTTTGATCCGTGAACCAACATTGCCGAACTTGAAGAAAATCGGTTCAGATTTAGATATAGCTCCCATATATATCTTTCGTCCGATTTGGTCCTTTAGTCCTATAGAAGCTGTATTTTACATCCGATCGTTTTGAAATTTAGAATGGTAGAGTTTCTTGATCCATGAACCAACATAGCCGAATTTGAAGAAAATCGGTTAAGATTTAGCTATAGCTCCCATATATATGTTTCGTCCGATTTGGCCCTTTAGTCCTATAGAAGCTGTATTTTACATCTGATCGTTTTGAAATTTAGAATCGTAGAGTTTCTTGATCCATGAACCAACATTGCCGAATTTGAAGAAAATCGGTGCAGATTTAGATATAGCTCCCATATATATCTTTCGTCCGATTTGGCCCTTTAGTCCTATAGAAGCTGTATTTTACATCCGATCGTTTTGAAATTTAGAATGGTAGAGTTTCTTGATCCATGAGCCAACATTGCCGAATTTGAAGAAAATCGGTTAAGATTTAGCTATAGCTCCCATATATATTCTTCGTCCGATTTTGCTCTTTAGTCCTGTAGAAGCTGTATTTTACATCCAATCATTTTGAAATTTAGAATGGTAGAGTTTCTTGATCCATGAACCAACACTACGGAATTTGAAGAAAATCGGTTAAGATTTAGCTATAGCTCCCATATATATGTTTCGTCCGATTTGGCCATTTAGTCCTGTAAAAGCTGTATTTTACATCCAATCGTTTTGAAATTTAGAATGGTAGAGTTTCTTGATCCATGAACCAAAATTGCCGAATTTGAAGAAAATCGGTTAAGATTTAGCTATAGCTCCCATATATATGTTTCGTCCGACTTTGCTCTTTCTTTGCTCCGATTTGGCTCTTTAGATCCAATCGTTTTTATACCCTACACCACACTGTGGTACAGGGTATTATTTAAGTATAAAATGTCCCAAAAGTAAATTTATGTAAACAATTTATACATTAATTACAAAATTTATATATCAGAGTTGTTCAATATTACGAGAGTGGTGTAGGGTATTATATAGTCGGCACCGCCCGACTTTAGCCTTTCCTTACTGGTTTTTTATTCTAAATAATTTTCTTTGAATTCAAACATATCAAAAACGACGATTTTTCGCCGTGTATCTGGATCCGATAGTTTGCGTTGTAACCAAGTTAGTAACAAGTTCCTCCTTTATTGATAAGAATTAATCATATTCGCGGTATAGGTTAATTTAGTGTGAATAAAGAGAATAACAAAACCCGATAGGTGAGACTTTGTTATTTTATATCAGACATCATTGTAGGCAATAAGTCTCAACATGTACATTTTATATACATCTGATACATTTTTATCCCCTCACCTTAGAGGGGAGGGTGTATATCATTTGCTACGAGCCAAAAGTGTAACACATCGAAGGAGTGTCCTTAGATCCTAAGTATGTTCGGCAGATATCCGTTTTGGGTCATTTTAAGTCGAATGAGCAATATCCGTCCGTCGGTCTGTCTGTCTGCTGGCTGGTGCGCACTATAACTCGAAAGGAGTAACCGATTGACTTCAAATTTGGTATGTGATAATATGTTCTTCCATCTTCGGCTTCGGACGGCAACTGACAAACTAACCATCACCAACCTACTAACAAAGGTTCAGAGAACTGCCTGCCTGAACATAAGCGGAGCCTTAAGGACTACAGCGACCGAGTCTCTACAAGCCCTACTCCATATACTGCGGATTAATATTGTGGCGAGAGAAGTTGCCACCAAAGCGGCAATAAGATTAAACTGCCTATCAATGTGGAGGTACAAAAACTACGGTCACATGAGGATATCAAAGTGTAGTGCTATGGTAACCGACCGAGTGGACTATATACCAACGGTGTACACCTTCGAGAGAAATTACATCACTATTATTCCCGCCAGAGATGAATGGGTCGGCAGAATACCAGGTAATAGAAACCATCTCCACTTTTACACGGATGGTTCGAAGCTTGATGAAAAGGTTGTCTTCGGAGTACACTGTGAAGAACTTAGTCTGCATATAGCTCACAGACTACCAGATACCTGCAGTGTCTATCAAGCCGAAATAATGGCAATATGGGAAGTCGCCAAGTGGCTGAGTCGCAACATAGTAACCAACACTGGCATTGTCATTTACTCGGACAGCCAGGCTGCCATCAATTCTCTGGAGGCAACATCCCTAAATTCGCAAACAGCCCTCGACTGCCGCAGATCTCTTAACGAGATGGCTGAGCAGTTTAATATACGCGTCATATGGGTGCCTGGGCATTGGGATATCCCGGGAAACTGCAAAGCCGATGAACTTGCTAGGAAAGGGACGACATTACAAATTCTCGAAGAATTTGCATATATTGGTGCGCCACTATCCACGTGCAAGCTTTGGCTTAGGCAAGAGGCAATCAGGTAGTCCAACGAAAGATGGACAGAAATCGGCACCTGCAGGGTAGCTAGACAAATCTGGCCAAGGTATGACCTGAGAAGGTCAAAATATCTCGTCGCACTAGAGAGGAAACGATTGTCTACATTAGTACAGGTTCTGACGGGACACTGCTTGATCGGCGAACACGCCAAAAGATTGGGTATTGACTGCAAAGACTTCTGCCGAAGCTGTGGAGATGAGGAAGAAGTGGAGAGCATTGAGCACTTGCTTTGCGACTGTCCCGCTTTGAGTAAACGACGACTGGACATACTGGGGTCGGCCTTTTTAGGCAGCCTAACAGATCTTTCCAGTACTGATATTCGTACTATCGATAAATTTATATATCAAACAGGTTGGTTTCGATGAGGGGCATTTCAGCCCGTGGTAACACTAGGGACCTAAACTGGTCTATGTGAGCTTGTAAAAAAAATACGGCTGCCACCCTAACCTAAACCTAAAACCTAATTACCTCAAGAAAAATGGGCGAAGATGCCACGCCCCTTTTGGTACCTCCCACACAAATGGACCATTTTGTACCAAAAGTTACCAGCTTATAACTTTATTACCAGTGCAAACAAAGACCTGGAATTTTGTATAGTGCAATGCTTTAATAGTGCCTACAGTACAGAGAAAAATGGGCATAGTTGCCACGCTCCTTTTGGTACCTCTCACATAAATTAGGCATTTTGTACCAAAAGTTACCAGCTTATAATTTTAATACCAGTGCATAAAAGTACTTGAAATTTCGCACAGTACAATGCTTTTATAGTACCTAGAGTCTAGAGAAAAGTGGCCGTTATTGGCACGCCCCTTTTGGTACCTCCCACACAAATGGACCATTTTGTACCAAAAGCTACTAGCTTATAACTTTAATATCAGTGCATACACATACTTGAGTTTTTGTACAGTGTAATGTTTTTATAGTACCTAGAGTCCAGAGAAAAGTGGGCGTTATTGGCGCGCCCTTTTTGGTACCACAAATGTACATTTTAGTACCAAAAATAACAGCTCTTAACTTTAATACCAGTACTTACTTTAAAGTTATTAAATGCAATTTAAATTGATAATAATTTAATTACAACAAAAAATAAATAAATTAGTAATAATTTTTTGGGACTCAAGGTGAGGGGATTTGTAAGTCGGTTTACCCGACTGATTTCTCTTACTTGTCCATACACATTTCACTCACTTTCGCAATTGTTCGCTGGTCTTTGGCAATAGTTCTCCTATTAGCGTTTTCAGTCAACACGTCATATGGCCGTTTTCCGGTAGTATCGCTCTTTTGGCAACAGTAGTTTTTCCCTTTATTTCGGTTACATTTATGCTTTGTACTGCCATATTTCTATATTCATATGCAGACATACATAAACATATACGTACGTACATACCAGTAAGTGTGCATTGGCATAAAATCGGCTTATAGCTTCAGTACTACTTTGTATACTTTTTTCTGAATATGTATTTCTATATTACACGCTGAAAAAATCGCTTCTGTAGTATATTGTCCCAAACATATTCTGTTGGAAACATATGAGCATACAGTCACTCACATCGAAAGTCGGGCAAACAATATTGAAAAATGTTTACCCATTTTTAAAAAATCTACTTATTATTTTTGGATTTTTTTAAAAAATTATTTAAAGCATTTATTAAAGAACATAATGCAAACAGCTAGAAACATATCGATTTAAATTTGATAACTTTAAAATCGAGATAGTTAGAAAATCTTGAAAATTATGCTCACATCGAAAGTCGGGCAGTTTCGGTAATTGAATTATTTATATATAGTAGTTAGTATTTTTCTGTATATTTCGGGTACACTACAGATATATAATATTTGACACACACAAACTCAAATAATAAGTTTGGGAGAACGTTGTTCTAAACGAAAGTAGGTTTTTATACAAATATTATTTATTTGAAACTAATATTTCCAAAACAAAGATTAATTTTTATTTTAGTAGTTTAGCAACGCATCAATGCATTAATTTTTTATACGTTCAAATTGCAACTTTTAAGAAATTTTATATGGTTTCAAAATTGAAATCGTATAATCTTTCGTAACGATAAATTACATTGATGGATTAACAAAAAGTGATGAATTGGAATATTAATTTAAACTATAATTCGAAAAAGTCAGTAAAGTTTTAAAAATCCTTTTTAAATAAAATATATTTGGAAAACTTCTTAAACAATAACTTTGTTTATGGGTAAACACATATTTTATTTGTAAAAGTCAGTTCACAAATATATGTTGTTCTAATATAGTAATATATGCGTTCCAAACAGAGTATCTAGATTTTCAAATAAATTTTATTTGTTCACAAATATATAATATTTAAAATGTTGGCTCAAAATACATTTTCTTTCAATTCAAACATATGAAAAATTGCGATTTTCCACCGTGTAGTGTTATAGATCTGTGTATTGGAGTGTATCGCCTGTAGAAAAAACGAATAAGTATGTAATGAATTTTCAGTCGAGTAAACCGTCTAAATTTATATATCGATAACTTCATTCCAAAGTACACTAACTAGACGTAGCACGTTTTTACGGATATTGCCGTTTTAAAATATAAATATTCTAAATAAAATTCCGCCACAATATTGTGTTTATCCGTCAACCCAATTAAATATTATGAACGAAACAATAAAGGCATCCTAAATTAATTTGTACGTTCTTAGGACGTACTGCTGTGGTACACTTTAGAATAATGGATACTTATTGGATGATTGAAGTCTTGTACGAGACGAAGTTTAGTCTCAGCAATGATCGTCAAGGCACACGCAGTGTGCGTTAAATAAATTAAAAGGATTTTTAACGCTCTATTCCAAATCGGAGGTCTGTCATTTTATTTTGACGATTGTACGAATTAAGCACATTGCCAAATTTACATAACCTCAAAATAAAACCATTCATTATTAGTTTCCCTCTTAAGATATATTATGGTTTTAAGCGAATTAATATAATATCACACTGATAGAAAAAGCTTCGTCAAGACGACGAATTTGTTCATCATCACAATTATTTATTATTTCTTGGTGAATTTGTTCGTCACCATGACGAATCTCTATTTCCATAAACATTCGTCCTCTGGATGATCACATTTCATCCCTACGATGAATCGAGTTCATTACGACGACGAATCCCATTCATCACCACGATGCACACCATTCATCCCTACGATGATTTCCACGATGAACTCCATTCATCAGCACGACGAACTCCATTCATCAGCACGCCGAAATCCATTCATCACCACGACGAATTCATGCCTCCGACTATTTAAATTTTAAACTTTTCAATAAATATTCTTCTGGTTTTAGACCATTAAAAACGGTACGGAAAATAAAATTAGTTGGATACTTCAAATATTTTAAATTAAAAATAATCTCATCAAGTAATGTATTTGCTAACAGACGAATTCCATTCATCATCACGACGAATTCCATTCATCATCACGACGAATTCCATTCACCACAACGACGAACTCCATTTATCACCACGACGAATTCCATTCATCTCCACGACGAATCCCATTCATCAGCACGACGAAACCCATTCGTCAACACAACGAACTCCGCTCATCACCATTATTAGATTTTTTAAATTAAACCATTACAACAAATTATTTAACTAAGGTAATCAGAGCGCATATAGAAGAGTACAATTAAGCACAAACTATAAATTGATTGCTTCGTTTTAACATATTTTCAGCAAAATGGTCAAATAAATCGTTTCCTCGACGATTTTCGAAATCTCCAAAAACTAGGTTTGATGATCTTGTGCGTTCTATTGACGTACAAAAACATCGCATGTACGAAACTTTTCGTGACCAGTACGAAGATATATTGACAAAACTGATTCGTCATCGTGACGAACGGTTTTTCTATCAGTGCAGTTAGCCCGGGTGAGCACATATTACCGTTTGTCAATGCCGACTTCACAATCCGCGATGTTCATACGAATATATTTTAAAATTTCTTAGTGTAAGAATTCGCGAACTCAGATTTTTTGTATCAAGTCCATATTGTTATTAAAGGCCGTAACAAATAACTCAGTGCGACAGTCCAAAAACCAAAACAAGGGTACTATTTTTCTTGTAGGTCTTAGCGAGTAGAACAACGTTTGTTCTACGAAATTTGCCGGACACCCCCAAAATCCGGATAAACGAACGATTTTCTGGCCTTTTTTCACTTGAACGCCTATAATTTTGTTAGTTACTAACCGATTTTCAATCTCTAAAATAATTTGGAATGAAGAGAATTACGCCTTTCTAACGATGTATATTGTTTATTTGAAGCTGTAGGAATATAGGTTGATTTGTCCCACAAACACATTTTTTTAATTGTTATTTTCTAGTTTAGGCAATGTTTTTACCATTTATATTGTGTGGTATCCGTACGATTAATTAATTTAAATATATAGTATATTTTATAAGAAAAAATAATGCAACCAGTCTCTTAAAAATCCGTTTGCAATTGAATGAGTTATTAAAGTTGCATTAAAAGTAATGGTGTACATAAATACTAGTTATGACGATGATGACGAGATACAAATGAAACGCTCAGGCAGACATTACTGAGTTAAATGGCCAAAACTGGTGTTTATATACCGATATAGTTCTAATGAAACTTGAATAACTCCGTCAATTGCAAACGGATTTTTAAGAAACTGGTTGCATTTTTTCCTTATAAAATATATTACACTGTGCGACACAATTTTGCACCCATGAACGAAACTATTTACAAGTCATACTAGAGTCCATAGGTAGCAATACAGCATACTCAGTTTTTAATTTAGTGATAGTTTGTCCTTTTTATAGGATTTTTAAAATTTCAAGGATAACATTTTTGAAACATTTTTCTTTGACATAACATATATTAAAATTCGAGCCTTCTATCTTTAACGGTTAAGGAATAACAATTACTTGACAATTATTCCACCGACTATACAATATATTAGGACACTGAGACAAAAAAAAAAACATTTTATTCCCACCCACGAAAGGGTCTACATATAAATGATAATATAGAGCAGTAGTAGATAATGTACTAACTTCCTTGTTTCGTGATCGTTTGTCCTTTAAAAATTAAAAGGGTAAATATTTTGATATAATTTTTTGTACACAAATTAAAATGTAAATAATATCAATATACATATTAACCCCCAATTTCACAACCTCCGTTTAGACCTAGCTCACATTTAAAAAATTAAAATTGCATACAATTTGACAGCTATAACTGTAGGTTAGCTCTAACTGAAGGATAACCGGAGATTGCGGAATTGGCCGTAAATGAAAGAGCAGTGTATTTCTATTCATTAATATTTTTCTACCCTACACCACACTGTGGTACAGGGTATTATAACTTTGTGCATTTGTTTGTAACACCCAAAAGGAGAAGAAATACCCCCATCGTTTATTATACCGATCGACTTAGAATCACTTTCTAAGTTGATTTAGCTATGTCCGTCTGTCTGTCTGTCCGTCTGTCTGTGCATGTATTCTTGTAATCAAAGTACAGGTCGCAATTATGGTCCGATCTCGACAAAACTTTACACATATATTTTATTTTTACACATATATTTTATTTGATCCTTATTGAATTTGGTTAAAATCGGTTCAGATTTAGATATAGCCCCCATATATATGTTACCCCAGATTTGATATGTAAGCGCTGTAAAAACTTTATTTTATATCCGATTAGTCTGAAATTCGGCAGAAAGAGGTTTCTTATTATATGAATGAACACTGTTAAATTTGGAAGAAATCGGTTCAGATTTACATATAGCCCCCATATATACGTTACCCCCGATTTGAAGTGTAAGCGCTGTAAAAATGTTATTTTATATCCGATCAGTATGAAATTCGGCAGAAAGAGGTTTCTTATAATATGAATGAACACTGTCAAATTTGGAAGAAATCGGTTCAGATTTAGATATAGCCCCCATATATACGTTACCCCCGATTTGACATGTAAGCGCTGTAAAAACTGTATTTTATATCCGATCAGTATGAAATTCGGCAAAAAGATGTTTCCTTCTACGTGAAGAAATACTGCCAAATTCGGAGAAAATCGGTTCAGATTTAGATATAGCCCCCATATATATGTTACCCCGGATTGGGCATGTAAGCGCTGTAGAGACTGTATTTTGTATCCGATCAGTACGAAATTCGACAGAAAGAGGTCTTTTTACATGAATGAGTATTCGGGGAAAATCGGTTCAGATTTATATATAACATCCATATATATGTTCCTCCTGATTTGGTATCAAAGCGCTATAGAAGTTGTACTTTACTTCCGATCATTAAAATTTTCCAGAAATATGTTCTCAATTTCTACCCATTTACCAATTATTCCAAATTATTATCGCAATGGCCCTTATCGCATTGTTAGGGAGGTGTAGGGTATTATATAGTCGGCCCGCCCGACTTTCTGCCTTTCCTTACTGGTTTGTTTGATGAAATTGTTCTACCCAAAACTTTTAAGTATGTTCAAGTATAAAAGTTTAGAAGGACATTTTTAATATCCTTTGTGCTTGGAAAATTTGTCGAAAATTTTTAATGAACAGCAGGAATTCTCCTCTTTCATTTGATATGCATATTGATGTTATTCACATTTTAATTGGTGTAAAATAATTTAATCAAAATTGTTTTATTTGTAATTTTAAAAGTCCTGTGAAAAGGACAAACGATCGCGAAATAAGGAAGTTGGTACATTATTTTCCTACTAGTGCCCTATGTTTTCAATTGTATGTAGTTCCTCAATTGTATGTAGAATAAAATGTTTTTTTTTGTGTCAGTATCCTTTATATATTATATAGTCTTCGGAATTCAAATAATGGTTAATCCTTAAAGATTAAAGATAGAAGGATCTAATTTTAATATGTGTTATGCTAGTGTGAGTTCTGTAACATATACATTTTTCATATTTTTAAACCCACAACTTTGAAGGATATTCAAGGATAAAAGTTTAAAAGCACATTTTTTTATAGCATTCGTCGTTCGTTTTTTTAAGAATTTATTGAATAGCGGGAATACTCGCCTTTCAGTTGATATGCAGATTTATCAATTCACATTGTAATAAATGTAAAGAAAAATAATTCCAAAATGTTATCCTTGAAATTTTAAGTCCTGTAAAAAGTAAAAACGATCACGAAATAAAAAAAACTGAGTATGCAGTTTTGCTACCAATGGTCTCTAGTTTCACTTGTATATAGTTTCGTTTATGGGTGACAATAAAAGTTGAAATTTGTCGCACGGTGTTATATATGTAAAATAATATGTCGTACGCTTATCTCACAATATAATTGCTAAAAACATTACCTAATCTAGAAAATGACGGACAAAAATGAAAAAAATGTGTCTGTTCGAAAGTTCTAATTCTCTTCTTTTCAAATTCTTTTAGAGATCAAAAATCGGGTAATAAATAACAAAGTTATAGGCATTCAAGTGAAAAAGGCAAGAAATTCGTTTTTACCCGTAAATCCGGTTTTTGGGGGTTTCGTGTTTTACTCGAAAAGACCTACAGGAAAAATAGTATCGCGTCATTTGCTTCTCAACTTGAGTTTATTTTGTCGCACTGTGTAATATTATATAGTCTTACAAGCGGTTAGCCAAAACAAAAACACTCAAAAAGATCGTAACATTCAGTCCCATCAATACATAGGAATTTTTTGAGAAATGTTGTATTAAAATAAAACACATAAAACAAATATAACTTTCGATTTCCATATTTCGTTGGATTCGTTATATTAAATTAAATTTCAGTTGAAAAATGTTTTTTTCGCTATATTTTTGCAAATAATGAAGCTACAGTGAATATTTATAATAGGCTGATAGAAATGCGATGTTCTACGATTGTAAATTTAGTTTTATTAATTCCGCTGAACATTGAATTTTATAACAATATTTATAAATTTCCTTTTGGAACCGCCATAACAATCGCTGCCTTTGATGAAATTAATTCACAACAACGGGTTTAGCATGTTAATTTTTTTATCTTCATCTGTTGTAAAAGACGTTGATGTGTTCGCAATAAAAATCTTGAAAATTGGTTTACTTCAAAACTACATTTGTTTTATATTTGACCATATGTATTATTTTTAAACTCATTTCTCTTTAGCTATTTAGAACAATGAAAACGGCGCATCTCATTGTACGAGTCTTGTAGGTACCGTGTGCGATTTTTTCCACACATTTACATGCATTTAATAACCATTTATGTATGTATGACCACCAAACTTGGTCGACCAAGTTTTTGCTTCCGGTCTTACACGAAGTGTACTCTGCCACAAACACTACTGTTACTCTTAATACTACACAACGTTTGTGTTTCTATTTGAATCCCGACATACAATTTTTTTTATTTTCAATGGAATATGGTGTGAGGTGTGGTGTGTGGGAACGTGTGTTGGTAACAGAGAGTGAGTGTTCTGCTCTCTTATTAGCTATGCAGCAATAGGATCGGATAGATGTTGTAGTTGTTTTACACCTTTATTTGCTGTGCAACAATTTGAGTGGAAGTTGTACATGCCTACCACCTATATCTCTATGAGATATTTTATGTCTTTTAAACTATTTCCGCAGCGTCGTAATAAAAGGGTTGGCGCTGTAATAACCAAATGGTTAATGACAACGAACTCAGTCTATTGAATGATTTTTAGACCGACAAAAATGGAGATGTCGACTTGAAGACCTTTGCCCCGAATGACTCGATGTCGATGATTTTCAATGATTTAGAAAGCTAAGAAAAACTTACAAAAATGGTCTTATATTGTGTTTTCGTTTGTTTTTATTTAGGTCTTTAAATCGTTATTGATAATGATGGCTGCTGCAAACACATGGACGATCAAAATAGAAATACGATATCGTTCAAGCAATTATTGCTGACTTTGGCCGAGACATTAATCGAAAAAGGATCAAAAAAACTACAGCCGTTCGCAGAGCATATAGACCCGTACAATCGCTTCATCTTCCTACTGAAGGCAATACATGATGTCGTTTTGATCACTGCACGCAACAACAACAAAACCTCGCACCTATACGATATGCACCGTGTGCCAAATTACATTGTGCAAAAATTTTTTTCCAATTATTCATTCATAAGTTTAAATGTATGAACAAATAATTTAATTTTATTTACTTTACTTTTTTATTTATTTTACTTATTGGAGCTTTCACACATACAAGATCCCAACATTTCGGGTCCGACATATTGCCAGACTTGACTCATCTCAGGGAATATGACTGGAAGATACTGAGAAAATTCGTGTCTAGTACCGATTTTCTGTAACTCGTGAGGTATAAAAAGATCATAAATAAGGAGCGCACAACAGGCCGAACCACTGGCTTAAGTGTATGTCCATGGACATGAGACGTTTTAACGTCTCCTCTCTTCAACCTAACCTAACAACCTATTGGAGTATTATGCCGAATTAATTGTCTTAGTTTTAACAAAAGATCTCTTACATTTAATAAATAATTTGCTTTATTTTATTTTTTATTTAAATTGTTTTTTTTTTCTTTATTTGTATTGTTTATGTTTTATAGGACGATTGGTATACATTTGTACCATTTAACAAGTAAGAAGGTTTCAGTCGGGTAAACCGACTAAGGTATACCCTCACTTTGTGAGTAATGTAATATTGAATATTACACGAATTATTCTGTCAATTTGTGTCACTTTGTGAGTAATGTAATATAGAATATTTCACGAATTATTCTGTCAATTTGTGTGGGAGCTACCAGAAGGGGTTTAACAAATACACCTATTTTTAGCTGAACAGTAGATACATTAAATTCATTGCACTGCGCCGAATTATAAGCGTTTATGTGCACTGGTATAAACGTTATGAGATATTAAATTGTGGTATGATTTGGCCATTTTGTGTGGGAGGTACAAAAAGGGGCGTGGCGATAACGCCCATTTTTCACAGGACTATAGGCACTATAAAAACATTACACTGTACAAAATTTCAAGTATTATTATACACTTGTATTAATGTTATAAGCTGTTAACTTTTGGTGCAAAATGGTACCTTTGTATGGGAGGTACCAAAAGGGGAGTGGCAACAACGCCCATTTTTCTCTGGACTGTAGGCAATATAAAAGCATAACACTGTGCAAAATTTCAAGTATTTTTATACACCGTTATTAATGTTATAAGCTGTTAATTTTTGGTGCAAAACGGTGCATTTGTGTGGGAGGTACATAAAGGGACGTGGCAACTTCGCCCATTTTTCTCGATTTGATAGCGACTAACAAACTAATACTATGTGTGGAATTTCAGACGATTAGAATAAGTAGTATAGTAGTTATTAAAGAATCAATATTTCACAACATTTTAACCCTTTGTGGGGGAGGTACTAGAAGGAATGGACCAATATGGCCCATCTTTGAACTTAGCCGGAGATAGAAAAAAATATTACGACATACCAAATTAGTTACTCCTTTCGAGAGTTATCGTGCGCACCAGCCAGCAGACAGACAGACACACAGGCAGACAGACTTAAACTTAAAATGACCCAAAACGGATTTCCTCAGAACAAACTTAGGGTCTTAGATCACTCCTTCGATGTGTTACACTTTTTTCCGTAGCAAATGATATATACCCTCGTCACACTAAAGTGAGGGTATAAAAAGACGGATGGCATAATGTGTTAGCAGCACCCCTGACACCAGGGCACCACCCCCACATTTTCTTAAAATACTAATTCTATGACATACGTATAACATACTGCATACATAAATTACAATACATCATTGTGATTCGAAAGCCGTACCGGAAGGGTTAAGGTTTTTTTTTTGTCCGATACCTAAAAATTTTTTTATGTAAAAATTGAGGTATAATATTTTATGAAACCAAAACAAAAACTTTTGTTATTGTAAAGCTTTGTTTAAAACATAAATTTTTTAAATTCCAATTTTCGTGGAAGGTACCTTTAGTATTTGGACCATATTTTTGAAGTACAAGCTCGAGAAAGCCGAGATTTAAATTGAAGGAAATTATGAATTACAAATGTTGAAAACATCACTTTCACGTAGAAAACGAAGATTTTTTTTAAAAAAATTGTTTTTTGCTAGCACGAAAAAAACCCATAAAAATAGAAAAAGATTCGCACCAAATTATTTTGTTCCAGTAATTTAAAAGCTAGCATCCTATCTAAGAAAACAGTGCCTATTTGCAAAAAGTCTATGGACAAATGTATAAATTAGCCAATTGTCCGTCCGTTCATCTGCCTGTCTGTCGATAACCCTCGAAAGGAGTAACCGATTGACGTCAAATTTTGTGTAAGTGGTAATATTTTTTCTATCTCCGGCTAAGTTCGTAGATGTGCTTTATTGATCCACTCCTCTAGTATTTCCCCCACAAAGAGTTAAAATGAAGTGAACTATTATTTCTTTACTAACTTCTATACTACTCGAATATTCTCAATTAAACACAGAGTATTAGTTTATTAGTCGCTATCACCTCGAGAAAAATGGGCGAAGTTGCCACGTCTCTTTTGGTACCTCCCACACAAATGCATCATTTTGCATCTAAAGTTAAAAGCTTATAACATTACTCGTAATACCAGTGTATAGAAATGCTTGTAGAGATAATATAATTTATGTACTTTATTTTTTTATGTTAAGTGATTGTTGTAATAAAATAGCGCTCTTTTTTACAGAATGTCTTTATTGATTAACAGCTCGATCAGAATGGGAAGATGATAGTACATGTAAGTTACCAGCTAGTGTTAACAAAAATCGGTTTCAACGTCTAGAGTTATTTTTAATACACGTTACATTTATAATGAGAGTAAATGTGAGTTGTTAACATAATAGTTGTAAAAATGAGAACATTCATGAGTCATATAGTTTCGACATTTTCATTATAGAGAGTAAAAGATCAAGCGAGAGTATAAAAACAATAGCCATTAACAAATGAGCCACAGTGCTTTACAAGATTGATTATAGAGAGTAAATGATCGAGTAAGTGAGCACGTGAGAGTAATATTGAGTAAACAGTGTAATATTGAGTAAAGACAGTACGAGTAATTGAGCGAAAGCAAAACACTGTAACCTAACAGAAGCTTTCGTCGTAACATAAAATGATAGCTTAATCAAATTAACAGTCAATGTAAACCAAATGTAAATTTTAACATAGATGTAATAAAATTGAGTTAACATAATAATGAAACTTAGCAATTTTTTTCGCAAAAAATGCTAATAGACTTTGTTCAACATATTCTTAGCTACATTATTGCCAAACATAGTTAAGCGGTATCACCAAGACGGAATTAGTTGTTGGACAAAAGCTGATGACACCTTTTTCGAGTGGCCCACTGATTTTCAGAAACTTTGGGGGCCCATAAAAAAAATTGGTCACCAATTTCGCCAAACCGAGTATAGGGTTATACTACCCTTTGATAGTATAATCGAACCTATACTGTCAAGTCCGTGTATTTTTCAAAAAGTGTTCATTTGTTGCATAGTGTAATCAATGATAGTGAATGAAATTAGTCCGCTATAATATGTCATAAAATTAATATGCCAGTGCACATAAACGCTTAAAATTCGGCACAGTGCAGTGTATTCGAAGTATCGACACTTCAGCGAAAAATAGGTGTATTTGTTAATCCCCTTCAGTTACCAGAAGGGTATCCACACAAATTGACAAAATAATTCGTGTAATATTCCATATTACAGTACTCACAAAGTGAGGGTATACCTTAGTCAGTATACCCAACTGAAACTTCCTTACTTGTTATTTTGGCAATTTTGTTTAATAGGTGCCAAAAGGGGCGAGGCCTTGGTACTATAAAAACATTACTTTGTACAATATTTCAAATGTTTATATGTGCCGGAATCCAAGATGTAAGCCGTTAACTTTTTGTGCAAAATGATCCATTTACTTCGCCCATTATTCTTCGGATGAAGACTGAGAAACTAATACAATGTATGGAATTGTGAAACATTCTGAGCAGTAGTATAGAAGTTATGAGATACTCAATATTTCAATTAATTGTTTCCTTTCGTGTGGCAGATGCTCGAAGGAGTCGGCTAACATTGTCCATCTTTGACCTTAGCCTGAGTTAGAAAAAATACTGACATATCGTCGGCTTATTGCTACTTTGGTCCATACGCCATTTTTGTGTTTTTTGAGTTAGGAGTGGATCTACAATAATTTTTTTCCTATCTAGTTTTCGAGATATTGGCAATGTAGATCGATTTAACTATGATTTATGGGAAATAATTTTCATATTTTTGTTCTATGATCTCCATTTTACTATCGCCCTATATTTTTTACACAATATGTTAATTGCTCTCCTTCCATAGCGACCCTCTTTGTGGTCCATGTAATACAAATACAAAAAATATTAAAACTAAAATTTTTATAACTTTCTTATTTTTGAATGTAATGGCATAGAAATGTATGAGAATTATACAAACACTGTTGGGAACCGTATGGAATAAAAAGTGTGTAACTCTTCTGTTCCGTTGTTACTTAAGCAATAAATTGCGTTTTTCTCCGACCATACAAAATGTCGTATGGAACAAAATAGCATTAAGCCGACGATATACCACATTTTAAGTCAATCTGTTAATCCTGTCGAAAGTTAAGGTGCGCACCAATCAGACATACAGACGGACAGGCTGACGGACATTTCCCAAATGACTTAAAATGTCCCAATATTCTTGGGGTCTCTTAGTTCACTCCATCGATGTGTTACACTTTTGGCCCGCAGTATTTGATATATAGTTACTTGTGTACAATAGAGGGGGTATAAAAAAGGGATTATGTTGAAATTCTCTCCTTTCTACCAATAGTGATATACTTTCTACATTTATCCATAGATGTTCTTTAAATAGGCATTGTTTTCTTCTTTAGGAAGCTAACATTTAAAACTGGAACAAACTAATTTTTCGCGATTTTTTCTATTTCTAATGGTTTTTTCGTGACAACAAAAAACTTTTTTTTTTTAAAAAATTAAGTTTTTCTAATAGTTTTAAGGACAGTTACTAAACTTCTGTTTCCACGTGAAAGTGTCATTACTAACATTTGTAGTCCTCATAGTTTCCTTTAATTTAAAGTGTATTCCGGCTTTATCGAGCATATCTTTAACTATACAAATATGGGGTGGGCCACTTAAAATTTTAAGTTTGAAGTACCGATTACTTTGACTTGTGATTTGGGCATTTGGATTATTTTCAGTGGGGATCCATAAATGTTACGCAAAGCATTCAGAGACAATTGAAGCATTGAAACATGAAATCGCAGTCCAGTGCTTCAAGAATCACAAAAATGTCAAATGGACAGTAACTAACGAAGGCTCACACAGTGAAAGACTATAAATATAAGTATTGTCTTTTATTTACCACGGACCTCAAGCCAAACAAACAATCCAATCATAACAACAAAAAAGGTCTACAATACATACATATATCCAAATGTCAATTTTTACAATTATTTTTCACCTTTTTTGCTCAATACCTGATGGGTCAGAATATTTAATATCGACCTTTGTAGTTTATTTTTGGCTAAAATGTTTATATGGAGTTCGCCAGGGATGTCCACTATCGCCCTTACTTTTCAACGTGGTCATTGATACCATCATGGCAAAAACAACATCAACAGCAAGAGGTATAATTTGGGGTTTAAACGGCCGTCTCGAAGATCTGGACTACGCTGACGACATATGCTTGCTGGCGCACAAATTCGATGACATGCAGTCGAAATTGGCAGAAATGGAAACCGAAGCCGCACTATATGGTCTTAAGATAAACATACCCAAGACCAAGGCCATGAGAATCAACACGGCAAACTCAAACAACTTCACACTTCAACAGCAGAAAATTGAAGACGTACAATCATTTTGCTACCTGGGAAGCATAATTACAGCAGACGGAGGCTCCAAAGAGGACGTTGCGAACCGCACCAACAAAGCCCGACAAGCCTATGGCCAACTACAACCAGTATGGAACTCCCAGCAAATCTCACGGCGCACCAAACTAAACATTTTCAACAGCTGTGTGAAGTCAGTTGCCTTGTACGGATGCGAATCATGGAACGCAGCTCGTTGCGACGTCAGAGCAATCCAGGTTTTTGTGAACCGCTGCCTTCGACGAATCCAAAAAATTTTCTGGCCAATCACCATTAGCAATGCTCAACTCTGGGCACAAACCAGGCAGACCCCAATTGAAATCGAAATTCGAAGACGGAAATGGAGGTGGATCGGTCATGCTTTGCGCAGACCACAATCTGACATAACCAGGTCTGCAATCGACTGGAATCCCCAAGGCAGTCGAAGGAGGGGACGCCCAAGCCACACTTGGCGCCGACAGTTGGATATAGAAGTTGCAAAAATAAATAGATCGTGGAACGAG
This sequence comes from Eudasyphora cyanicolor, assembly GCA_963930755.1. Lineage (NCBI taxonomy): Eukaryota > Metazoa > Arthropoda > Insecta > Diptera > Muscidae > Eudasyphora > Eudasyphora cyanicolor. Next base: position 165,709,324 of record OZ005736.1, on the reverse strand, counting down.
GTGAAGCCGTTTGCAGCAGACAAAAAAGAATGGAATGCAATCGTTGAGGCCCTATGCTCCTTATAGGAACAAAAGGAATTTATATATATATATATAAAATGTTTATAAGCAGTTACAAATAGGCAAAATAAGATCCCGCTATCATTTAAAAAAAATGTATGAAAAAATTTTATAGGCATTTTAATTTTATAAAAAATTAAAAAAAATAGTTTTTGTAATTTACGAAATTTGTAATTACTCTCGAACGGCTGAACCGATTTTTGCAAAGTTTACTTTGTTTTAAAGAGGACACAATGCAACAAAAAACCTTTGCAGAAAAAATACTACTCGAGTTCCAAATAATGTGTTCTAGTTAGCGATCTTGCAAACTTAAATCTCCCTTAAAATAATTTACTCTTTTTTTGGTTGTGATATAAATATAGTCCTCATAGAAATCGTGATAATTATTAGTTTGTACATTAGGATAAAATCAAAAACGTGATTTATTTTAAAGGTTATATGTGTTTCGATTAATCAATACCAAAAGTCGATTTTAGCATAAAAGTGGATGCAGAAAGACGACCACGAAATAAACTTTGTTTTAGCCTCATAAACGATCGTCGATTTCGACTTACTATTCTCTAATTCAAAAAGGTGAAATAATTCGACCGTTTCTTAACCAAACAACCGATTGCGACCAAACTTGGCATTGTAGATGAAGAGGTGTTAGAGAAGTTAAGTTTTATGTTTGGGTCCCCTATGTCAGACAGGGGCGGAGCTAGAGGGCCTCAAAGTTGGCCACATCGGGTGAAGAAAATGTTCAAGCGCGTGTAACTCGTGTTTCTCTTCCGATTTATAAATTTTTTTGTTTGTGTTCTACTAACTGAGATCTACAAAAAACTTTTTTCACCTAAGAATTAGCTCGTATAGTTATCGAGACATCTGCAATTGAAAATATAATTTTTAATTTTTTCCCTTACCGTGTGCAAGTATTTTGTAAATATCGGAACACAATATGCACCGATTTCATCCATTCCAACATGTCTGGATGGGAAATAAAATGTCCTATATGACGAAAAAAATTGGTTAGATATACTCAATAGTATAAAAGTTATGACCACTTGAATTTATATATATTTAAAAAAAGATGATAGCGAGATCTTATTTTACCTATTTGTAACTGCTTATTAACATTTTAGCCAAAAATAAACTACATTGGTCGATATTAAATATTCTGACCCCGCTCACAAATCCACAAATATGCTGTTTTTGAAAGTACCTTTGTGTAAAATGGGGAAATATTGATCGCCATCTAAATGACCTCCATACGTAAACTTCAAAACGCCGATACACGTATATTCTTTGTTTACCCCTGTGTCAGAACCTTGTTATTTTTTTTGGGGTTCCACAGTGCTAGTTTCGTCAAATTGCCAAACTTCCTAGCTAAGTATTTTTTGAGTACTCAAAAGTAAACGATCAGAGTGAATTTGGAAAAACTTGGTCATCGATATGCAATACAATATTTTAATTTAAAAGGTCTCAGTCCAACCAATATTAAAACCGAGCTAGATTCTACTTTTTTAGCGTTGTTTCACAACAACAAAGCGGAGTTTTTGCGTCGATTTGTCACCATGGATGAGACTTGGGTGCACCACTTTACACCTGAGACAAAGGAATTGTTAAAACAGTGGACTGGAATGGGAGTCTCAAAGATGACCTTACCATCTGCAGGTAAGGTCATCCACGGCCTCTGTTTTTGGAGATAAGATTCAAAAAGGAAAAACTATCAACGGCGAGTATTTTGCTAACTTATTGAAGCGTTAGGGTGATACGAAAAATAACGTGTTGTTTCATCAAGACAATGCACCAGTTCAGGGCCCCACTATAGCGATGGCCAAAATCAATGAATTAAATTTCGAATTGCCAGATTTACCTCCCACGGATTATTTTTTGTTTCCAGACCTGAAATAATGGCTCGCTGGAAAATTATATGCCAGCAATGAAGAGGTGGAGGTTGCGGGCTGTTTCAATGAGCTAGACTGTTCGAAGCTATTGGAAATCGTTGGAAAAATTGTCTCAAATATTTTGTGTTTTCTTTGCTAGGCCGGCTTAATTTAGGGACTGCCCTCGTAGAACCCTCATTATTGTGAGCGAGGGTCTAATAGTGTAACACATCGAAGGAGTGACCAAAGGCATCAAGTATATTTGGCGGAAATGCGTTTTGGGACATCATTTAGGTATAGTATGTCCCTCTGTCTGTCTAGCTGATGCGTACGATAACTCTCGATAGGAGTAACCAATTGACTTCAAATTTGGTACAAGGTAATATATTGTTATCTATCAATATACATACAAGATGGACCATGTTGGTCCACTCTTTCTAGTTCTTCCCCACAAAGGGTCAAAATTTAGTGAAGTATGAATTATTTAATAACTTCTATAATTCTCATCAGAATCTTCGGCAATTCCACACATAGTAATAGTACTTTAGTAGCTATCACCTTAAAAAACTGGGCGAAGTTGCCACGACAATTTTGGTACCTGCCACACAAATATAGCATATTCAACTATGCATTCAAGTTAATGGCTAATGAATTTGATTCTAGTCCATACAAATATTTGAAATTTTGTGCAGTGTAGTGTTTTTACAATACCTACAGTCCCGTGAAAAATTGATGTTATCGCCACGCCCCTTTTGGTACCTCATATACAAGTGTACCGTTTTGCTTTCAAAGTTGACGACTTCTAACTTTGATTCCAGTCGTTACAAACTTGAAATGTTATATATTGTATTGCTTGCTCATAGTTAGTTGAAAAATGGGAAATATTGATACCCTTTTGATATATCCAAAAAAATTAGTCAAAATATATAAAACATATCAAAAAATATTTGTTTGAATATCTCTTACTTATAACAGTATAGGTTATAACTTATACAGTTATCCATAGTTTTGTTTCAAATCGACATTGTTTTCTTCCTAAGCATGCAGTATTTTAAAATGTGGAATAAAATAATTGTTAATTGTGCCAGCAAAAAACAGATAGTAATCCAAATGTTCTACGTAAATGTGAAGTATGTAAAATTTTTAGCCGTCATAATTACTTTAAATTTAATGCGTATCACGGCTCCATCGGTCTTATGCTAATATAGCCCAAATACTGTAGGCACACTGTAGAAAAATTGGAATTAAAAAAAATATACCATACGTTTTTATTTCGTGTTTAGGATATCAAATTACATAAGAAAATCTTATGCACATTTATTCGACAAAAGTTTTGTGAACTAGTGTAATTGGCCATCTCGGGTGAACAATATGTTGAGGTGCGTGTTAGTTTTGTCTTTGTTGTCTGCTTCGAATAATCTTTTTTTGTGTGTATTTAACTAATCGAGATCTACAAGAGCTATTTCTTCGAAATTATCCTTAATGCTTGATTATCTTGAAAAGCAAATCTTAAATGTTTTTAATTTATTATTAAACATCACCAACATATTTGGCACAAAATGTGAAATATTCAACATGGGTTCTCCATTTATAAAAATTTTAAATAATTAATGTCCGTCCGTCTGTCAATTCGACTGAATGGTGCTAACAATAACTATGAAATGGAGTGACCGAATGACTTAAATTTTCATATGTGATAATATATTATTCAAACCTAGATTATGTTTGATGATATCGGTCTACTCTTTGTGGTACCTCCCCCACAAATGGTTAACATTTTGTAACATGTAACATTCTACATAGAAATCATTTGACCGTATCTATAAGCTAATCAAAAATGTGCGAAATGGGCAACGCATCTTTTATAAAGGGTGGCTGATGAATATTACTACATTAAGAAACTCAAATAACTTTTTTCTCAGTGTATGGAATTCATTTTTCTTTTATTCATTCAGTTTTATTTATAATAATGGAGAACGGAATGTGGAGTTTCTGGATATCAGCTTATTGCGAAATTTCCGTCACAATTGTGTCACAACAGGCCGGGCTATGTGAGGAGTTGCACCATCTTGCCGAAACAACACATAGATCAAAGAAATTCTCATTACGCGTAATTCTGGATAGAAAAACTCTCTCAACAGGCTCAAGTAACGGTCCCCAGTAACCGTAACGGTGTGACCGTTTTCTTCGAAGAAGTAGGGCCCGACAATGCAGCGTGATGAAACTGCACACCACACTGTGACATGAAGTGGATGCAATTCTGTCTCATGGAGTATCTGTGGGTTGGAAGCACTCCATATACGATAGTTTTGTTTGTTTATTTTGCCGTTTAAATTGAAATGGGCCTCGTCAGACATGACAACATGTTACCGTCCTCTTCCACCATTTTAAGCATCTTCTGGCAAAATTCCAAGTGAATCGGAAAGTCTGCTGCGTTCAGTTTGTTGGCAATTTGCATTTTATATGGGAATAAATCCAAATCTTTGTGCATAATTGACTGCAGTGACTGTCTGCTTATACCCATTTGAGCAGATAAGCTTCTTGTCGAAACTCCTGGATTGTTTTGTATAGCAGCAGCTACAGCAGTGATTGTTTCCTCCGTCCGAACTGAAGGGTTTCGATAGTAAGGTCTTCTGTTGACTGTTCCATTCTCTGCAAAATTGTAACAAGTCTCATTATGGTCCATCTGATCGGATGATTACCGCCAAACGTGCGCCTATAGCCTCTTTGAGCCGAAACTACGGATCCAGTGCGTGATAGCGGCGGACAATCCAAATGCTTGTTTCAGTGTCCCACTTATCCAGTTTTGTTAAATCTAAAAATCACTCTGCAAAATAAAAAAAAATTAACCAGATTCATTAAAAAGAGAAAAAATTATAAAATTTTTTTTGGTAGCGACTTTCATCAGCCATCCTGTACAAAAATTTAACAGCACTTAACAGTACATACAAATACTTGAAATTTTGTGCAGGGTAATTATTTTTATTTACGCAAAAAATGACAAAATATCATAATTTTTGGGAAATATAGCTTCGATTTGACATAAATTTTGTCTTATATCAATGATTCGTATTTAAATTTCCGCCCTGATATTAGCAAACTACTTATATCAGGATTTCTCGGAATCCATATGAGATAAGTCTTAAACCTTTTGTAGACCTCGGTCAGTAGAATGTACAAAGAAGACGACATAGACAGAAGTGACAAACGCTTAAGCATTTTGTACACCCGCCTCTGTGTACCAGAGGGGGCTCAAATTTAAAACTTAAATTCTGGAATACCTTTTATACAATCGTGCCAAGTTTTGTAGCAATCAGTTTTTTTAATTACTCCCACAGGGCTCTTTTAGACAGTGAAAATCGAGTGCGAATTTTAGATTGAATTTTATAAAGAACCAGTAAGGAAAGGCAGAAAGTCGGGCGGGGCCGACTATATAATACCCTACAGCTCCCTAACAATGCGATAAGGGTTATTGCGATAATAATTTGGAATAATTGGTAAATGGGTAAGAACATATATATGTGGATATACATAATTCTGAACCGATAATCGCTAAATTAAGCAATATTCGTTCCTAAATTGAGAAACATCTTTCTGGAGAATTTTGTAATGATCGGAAGTAAAGTACAACTTCTATAGCGCTTTGTAACCAAATTAGGAGGAACATATATATGGAGCTTATATATAAATCTGAATCGATTTTCCCTGAATACTCATTCATGTAAAATAGAAACCTCTTTCTGTCGAATTTCGTACTGATCGGATATAAAATACAGTCTCTACAGCGCTTGAATGTCAAATCGGTGCTAACATATATATGGGGACTATATCTAAATCTGAACCGATTTTCTCCAAATTTGGCAGTATTCCTTCGTGTAATAAGAAACCTCTTTCTGCCGAATTTCGCTGTGATCGGATATAAAATACAATTTCTACAGCTATTGAATTTCAAATCGGGGGTAACACATATATAGGGGCTATATCTAAATCTGAACCGATTTTCTCCGAATTTGGCAGTATTCCTTCATGCAATAAGAAACCTCTTTCTGCCGAATTTCGTACTTTTTGGATATAAAATACAGTTTCTACAGCGCTTACATGTCAAATCGGGTGCAACATATATATGGGGGCTATATATAAATCTGAACCGATTTCCCCCCAAATTTTGTATTGTATCTAAGTGTATCACGAGACTACTCTCTGTCAATTTTTGTACAAATCGGTTACAAAATGTTGCTTATACAGTGCATATATGCCAAATCGGAGGTACATATATATGGGAGCTATATGTTAATCTGAACCGATTTTAACCAAATTCAATAGGGATCGTCCTTGGGCCTAAAAATAGATATGTGCAAAGTTTCGTTGAGATCGGACCATAATTGCGACCTGTACTTTGATTACAAAAATATGTCTACAGACAGACAGACAGACGGACAGACAGACGGACATAGCTAAATCGACTCAGAAAGTGATTACAAGTCGATCGGTATAATAAACAATGGGTCTATCTCTTCTCCTTTTGGGTGTTACAAACAAATGCACAAAGTCATAATACCCTGTACCACAGTGTGGTGTAGGGTATAAATATATATTTAAGATAATACAATTATTTTAATTATACTTAAATTTCTCGTTCCTAGCTGTATTGGTTTAGCATTACCCAGTGGTATAACATGAGGCCATCGCCACAAAGGACGGGTGCAGGGGTTAGCTCTTATTTGTTATTTCTATAAATCGCTATGGATGTGACATGTAAAAAAGACAAACCGCCTTCACCAGGAACTAAAACCCTATGTTTCTTATACTAATCCCGTTACACAAAATCAACCACCACTCGCAGTTCCTTGTTAAAAAAGAAAAAAACAGATCTTCAGTTGTTTCTTATTGGGCATGGTGAACAGAAGAAATTATAAGGTGATAATGATTATTTACTTATATTTTAGATGAACATAAAAAACGGAATAAACTTATTCAAGGTAAAGTATTTTAATAATGGAACATATTTAATTGATTTGAATTATATTTTTTAGATCAACTGAAATTCCTGGCAGAAGCTACAACAAAACAAAATGTGCTTCTAAACGCCCTGCACAGAAATCAAACCGACGCACAATGGTTTAGAATAACCAGTAAGGAAAGGCACAAAGTCGGGCGGGGCCGACTATATAATACCCTACAGCTCCCTAACAATGCGATAAGGGTTATTGCGATAATAATTTGGAATAATTGGTAAATGGGTAAGAACATATATATGCGGATATATCTAATTCTGAACCGATAATCGCTAGATTAAGCAATATTCGTTCCTAAATTGAGAAACATCTTTCTGGAGAATTTTGTAATGATCGGAAGTAAAGTACAACTTCTATAGCGCTTTGTAACCAAATTAGGAGGAACATATATATGGAGCTTATATATAAATCTGAATCGATTTTCCCTGAATACTCATTCATGTAAAATAGAAACCTCTTTCTGTCGAATTTCGTACTGATCGGATATAAAATACAGTCTCTACAGCGCTTGAATGTCAAATCGGTGCTAACATATATATGGGGGCTATATCTAAATCTGAACCGATTTTCTCCGAATTTGGCAGTATTCCTTCATGTAATAAGAAACCTCTTTCTGCCGAATTTCGTACTGATTGGATATAAAATACAGTTTCTACAGCGCTTACATGTCAAATCGGGTGCAACATATATATGGGGGCTATATATAAATCTGAACCGTTTTGTATTGTATCTAAGTGTATCACGAGACTACTCTCTGTCAATTTTTGTACAAATCGGTTACAAAATGTTGCTTATACAGTGCATATATGCCAAATCGGAGGTACATATATATGGGAGCTATATGTAAATCTGAACCGATTTTAACCAAATTCAATAGGGATCGTCCTTGGGCCTAAAAATAGATATGTGCAAAGTTTCGTTGAGATCGGACCATAATTGCGACCTGTACTTTGATTACAAGAATATGTCTACAGACAGACGGACAGACAGACGGACATAGCTAAATCGACTCAGAAAGTGATTACAAGTCGATCGGTATAATAAACAATGGGTCTATCTCTTCTCCTTTTGGGTGTTACAAACAAATGCACAAAGTCATAATACCCTGTACCACAGTGTGGTGTAGGGTATAAAAATAAAAGTGGTAAAATACAATGGCAGATGCAAAATTAGATATTGGTGAAATTGTGGTACGTCGTAGTACACGCTACCAGCAAATTGCAGATTTTATGTGTGTGCAGATGAGTGATGGGGACAAAGTTGGTATTCCTGAATTTGATGTTGAAGGTACGAATGATGACGGCTTGACATATCGACCAAATTTTCATGTTGATGATTCGGATGCCGAAAGTGAAACACGTCAATGAAGATATTAGTGGTGACGAAGATGATGAAGAGGAAGAAACTGATGATCCGCAAATAAGTGACAATTACGTCATTTCCAAAGATGTCACCGAATTGAGTAAAAATGCACCACCAAATGAGTTCGATGCCTTTTTTTGCTATTATTTTGTATACTGAACTCACTAAATCGAATAGTGAACCTCTTACAGATGAATGGGGCCCAACGCGTAGTCCAATATAAATACAAAGCTGCATTATCATATGATCGCTTAGTGTGCATAAAAACATGCCTTAGATTCGGCAATGGAAATATGCGATAGCAACGATTAATGCACAGCAAAACTGCGGCTGGTGATGATATTTGGCAATCATTTATACTGCCAAAAGAATGATTTACTCTGGAAATTGCCTGACCAGCAACGAGAGGTCAATCAAGGGCAGAATGTTGTACTTCAACTTGCGGAGATATATTTGGATGCAGGCTGCATAATTTATGCTGAACATTTTTTCACAACATCCGATTTGGCGCGTACTTCGATCAGTAAGAAAACTACGTATGGTGGAACAGTGCGTGTCCTGTCAACAGCACATTGTTGATATTCAACGAACCAGATAAAGCATTATGTTCATATAGATACCTCCATTCTAAAAGAACCTAAGTCGACTTAGCATGTTTTTAGGGAGATTGCATTTTTAACTCCTAAATATTCCGAATTATATTCAGTCAAAATTTGTTGTTTATCCGTCAGCTCAATCAAAAGAAATTCACGAAACAGTACAGGTCATTCGAATTGCATTATAAAGGAATTCCATACACATGTACAAAAATTATCAAACTTTTATCGCATCTCCTGAAAAACTACCGTTTTGCACTTAGCATAGTTTAGAATGGAGGTATCGATATGTGCCCAAGAAGAACGTAATTTTGCTGTCCACACAACAATATACTTGCGGTGTGGACATGCAAACTGAGAAGCAGAAGCCGAAGGCAATCTACACAACAATAGTTTTTAAGCTTTTTTCATGCAAAAAATAACATTATTAAATTTTTTTAATTTTATTTATTATTTTATAATTTTTAATTAGTAAATAATAATAAAACAAAACCTTTTTTTTAATTTTTTTAAATGGCGTTTTTATTCAAATAGAAATAACAAATATCAAATATCTTTTGAAAAAATGTATCCATTTAAAATGTGAAGTCCTTTTATAGGGCAACAGGACCAGGAAATGAAGAACAAAAAATGTCAATTAAATCATGGGTGATTTCAGAACTATGTCATGCACCATTCGTCATAATGGTACACGCTGAAAAAAATCGCTTCTGTAGTATATTGTCCCGAACATATTCGGCTTGAAACATATATATGTTTAGGGTACACTCTTAACATATAATATTTGGTACACACAAAAATTATATATTTGGGGAGGGGTTGTTTTAAACAAATCTTTGTTTACATCCCAACATGTGTTTACTTTGAACTATTTTTTCCGAAACAAATATTCATTTACATTTAAGTATTCAGAAACTACCTAAATTGTGTTAACTTTTTTCAATGTCGTAAAAATAATAAATAATAATAATTGAAATCGTATAATCTTGGATCGAAATATATTTCTTGGAGGATTGACAATTAATGATGGCTTGGAATACTCAGAAATGTTAGATGATTGATTTAAAACAGAAGATAATGCTGCATTTGGTACCATAACTGGGAGAAGCAATTCGAAACCAAAAAAAGCCAGTAAGGAAAGGCAGAAAGTCGGGCGTGGCCGACTATATAACACCCTTCACCTCCCTAACAATGCGATATGGTTCATTGCGATAATAATTTGGAATAATTGGTAAATGGGTGGGAACATATAATCTAATTCTGAACCGATCAACGCTAAATTAAGAAATTTTCGTTCCTAAATTGAGAAACATCTTTCTGGAGAATTTTGTAATGATCGGAAGTAAAGTGCAACTTCTATAGCGCTTTATAACCAAATCAGGAGGAACATATATATGAAGGTTATATATAAATCTGAATCGATTTTCCGTGAATACTCGTTCATGTAAAATAGAAACCTCTTTCTGCCAAATTTCGCTGTGATCGGATATAAAATGCAGTTTCTACAGCGCTTGAATTTCAAATCGGGGGTAACATGTATATGGGGGGCTATATCTAAATCTGAACCGATTTTCTCCGAATTTGGCAGTATTCCTTCATGTAATAAGAAACCTCTTTCTGCCAAATTTCGCTGTGATCGGGTATAAAGTAAAGTTTCTACAGCGCTTGAATTTCAAATCGGGGGTAACATGTATATGGGGGCTATATCTAAATCTGAACCGATTTTCTCCGAATTTGGCAGTATTCCTTCACGTTAGAAGAAACCTCTTTCTGCCGAATTTCGTAAAGATCGGTTATAACATACGGTTTCTACGGCGCTAACATGTCAAATCGGGGGTAACATATATATGCGGGCTATATCTAAATCTGAGCCGATTTCCCCCAAATTTTGTATTGTATCTAAGTGTATTACGAGACTACTCTCTGTTAATTTTTGTACAAATCGGTTCAAAAATGTTACTTATACAGTGCATATGTGCCAAATCGGAGGTACATATATATGGGAGCTATATGTAAATCTGAACCGATTTTAAGCAAATTCAATAGGGATCGTCCATGGGCCCAAAGAAAGATATGTGTAAAGTTTCGTTGAGATCGGACCATACGGACATAGCTAAATCGACTCAGAAAATGATTACAAGTCGATCGGTATAATAAACAATGGGTCTATCTCTTCTCCTTTTGTGTGTTACAAAGAAATGCACAAAGTCATAATACCCTGTACCACAGTGTGGTGTAGGGTATAATTAAAACTGAAATTCGAAAAATTCAATAAAAGTTTAGAAAATCTTTTATAAATAAAATTTATTTGGAGAAATTCCTAAACAATAATTTTATTTGTATTCAAAGACATATTTTATTTGATAAAATTAGTTTGCAAATATTATATGTTGTAACATATTAATATACGGGTTGCAAATATATTTTATTGATTTTCAACTACAATTTATTTGCTCAGAAACACATAATATTTAAAAAGTCGTGTTCCAAATATATTTTCTTTCGATTTAAACATATCAAAAAAGGCGATTTTGCCCCGTGTATACATGACCTACGTAAAGCCTCATTCACATCTTGGTTTGTCCCCTTTAATTTTTTATTGTGAGTACCTTTGTAAGTACCTCAGATTTGACATCTCAGCAACCGACTTTTCAAACCATATTTATGGAATAAGGAAGAGAAACATTTCTTGATTGAAGAGCGAACACAGCTGATTTTAAACAAACGAGATACACATTTAGATATAGCCTCCATATATGTATTCGCATTCGAATTTAAGCGTTGCGGAAGCCGCATTTTTTCAATATCTGAAAGACAGTGTTTCCTGCTTCTAAACAGTATTTTAGCTTTCAAAGTCCCGAAAATAAAAATTAACAAGCAAATAATATAAAAAACTGACACTGCGTGCAATTTTATTACAAAATTGCTACTAGCACAATTTATCTTCACTTTGCTTCATTAATGGGTGACAAATTGTATAGATCTGAGTCAACACACAGTCGCAGTGCCATGGAAAGCTCCATACAGCAAATACTCTCTCGAATCTACTCTTCCTATTCCCAACTTCCTGAATTGGTGGATGCAATGAAACGAAAAATATTACATTTACGTATGAACGAATGAATATTTGTTTTACACTCTCAAATTACCTGTATTTAACTGTAACCATCTGCTGCAGATTCCATTCGCCGTAAATGTTCGTTTGCCATTTACTGTTTACCAGAATGGAAAACTAGATGTGGTATGTGAAGAGGATGACTATCCCTCTCTCGTTTCTTGGGTATTTTAATTATACAAAACCTGGGTACAAATTTACGCTATTGCACATTTGATTGCCTGAATTTCCAGAAAAAACTATGTACATATTTCTATTTCATCAACGTACTTGAGAAATAATCGGACTACAAGCAGAATGAGTGCAATACGACTTCACGCAATGGACCTAGTTGGGAGCTTATATGTCTTTAATATATATCTCAAATATAAACTTGTTGCTCAGTCTAAACGGCTTGCAATTTGATTGTAGGGTCCTTTTTAGAACTTAAATGCTGTATAATTACCGAATTCGTTTTGTATCGTAATTCGATTACGTGAGATCTAATAACTGGGTAAAAATAAAACAAGTGTGTAAACATTTTTTGAAAGGTCAAGATTTTTTTGAAATTTGTTATTAATCTGGTTGAGAATTTGAAAAAAATAAAACAATTTGAACCGTTTTGCAAAATTTTAATTTTTTCGCGAGATATGACCTATTAAATTTTTCCGAGTGTGTTTAGAAAACTGCAATTTTCTCCGGAAATATTGAACGGATTCGACTGAAATTTGTGCAGGTCGGTCCGAAACATTTCCTAAAATCTAAATATATCATAAACTTTTATTACCAACTGACCACATGAAGAATATTGCAATATATTTTTTGCATATGCTAATAATTTCACTTTCTGGAGCAGTAATTTGAAATATTTTATATTTAGAATGCGTCCTATATTGACGTCCACCAGAATCAGAAAAAACATTTTGGTAGATCGCGCTTTTTAAAAATCTACAGCAAATTTACGGACACTACCTTTTTGAAAATATTTTTGGTTCATTATTACAGGACCTCAAGGACCTTACCAATTTTGTCCAAATTTACACAACAGCTGAATCCATTAGTTCTGAGTCCAACAACGCATTAATTTTTTTTCGGCGGATCAAGTTCTCAGCATCTGGAGCTTCCAAACTGTGGATATATAATTTGCAATATCTCCGTCAATTCCCAATCAATCTGTATAAAATCAACGACAAAAGAGACGTGAGAAAAGACACTTTCACATCTTCTTTCCTAATATATGTTTTCTTAACCCATTAAGAGCCAATTTTTTTACTTTTTGTGTTAAATGCAATGATTTTGGAAAATGCGTTATGGACTGGACTGTTCGTGCGGTGGAAGTATAAATGGGCGATTCTATTAATACAAACAACACCTTAAGCTTTATTTCAAAGTATTATATGACCAATGTTTCCCATAAGAATATAAAATATTACTATTTTATTGTAACCCATACAAAATGTTATTATTTGGTAATGAAATAATACAGAATTGACTTTAGAATGTTTAACATAATTTTAGTTTCAATGTATTACAAAGATTTTATAGTGGTTTTTAAAGATTTATACATTTAAATAGAGCTTACGGTGTTGTATGTATTAAAGAATCGCGAATTTTTACATCCACCGCACAAACAGTCCAGTCCATAACACATTTTCCAAAATCATTGCATTTAACACAAAAAGTAAAAAATTGGCTCTTAGTGGTTTAAGAAAACATATATTAGGAAACAAGATATGAAAGTGACTTTTCTCGCGTCTCTTTTGTCGTTGATTTTGTTCATATTGATTAGGAATTGACGGAGATATTGCTAATTATATATCCACAGTTTGGAAGCTCCAGATGCTAAGAACTTGATCCGCCGAAAAAAAATTAATGCGTTTTTGGACTCAGAACTAATGGATTCAGCTATTGTGTAAATTTGGACAAAATTTGTAAGGTCATTGAGGTCCTATAATAATGAATCAAAAATATTTTCAAAAAGGTAGTGTCCGTAAATTTGCTGTAAGTTTTTACAAAGCGCGATCTACCAAAATGTTTTTTCGGATTCTGGTGGACGTCAATATAGGACGCATTCTAAATATAAAATATTTCAAATTACTGCTCCAGAAAGTGAAATTATTCGCATATGCAAAAAATATTTTGCAATATTTTTCATGTGGTTAGTTGGTAATTAAAGTTTGTGATGTATTTAGATTTTAGGAAATGTTTCGGACCGACCTGCACAAATTTCAGTCGAATCCGGTCAATATTTCCGGAGAAAATTGCAGTTTTCTAAACACACTCGGAAAAATTTAATAGGTCATATCTCGCGAAAAAATCAAAATTTTGCAAAACGGTTCAAATTGTTTTATTTTTTTCAAATTCTCAACCAGATTAATAACAAATTTCGAAAAAATCTTGACCTTACAAAAAATGTTGACACACTTGTTTTATTTTTACCCAACTCTAACATTTATGGGCATATATTTATGAAATTTGAGCATTTCGTTCCAAAGGTGATTCATAACTTATTTAAATAAAAATAAGCAAAAAACAAGTAAGAAAGATTCAGTCGGTTAAACCGACAAATGTATACCCTCACTTTGTGAGTAATGTAATATTGAATATTCCACAATTTAATCTGTCAGTTTGTATGGGAGCTACCAAAACGTGTTTAACAAATACACCTATTTTTCGCTGAACAGTAGATACTATAAATACATTGCACGGTGCCGAATTATAAGCGTTTATGTGCATACCAGTGCAGTTGGTTTTGGGTGATAGTGCGGTTGATTTCCATATATTTTGTAAGCTGTAGTATGACGATTTCGCTTTTTCTATGCGGGAGTCCACGTCTGCGGCAGTGCCGCCGTCTGGGGTAATTATGCTACCTAATTAGCAGAAGCAATTGACGTCTTCTATTGGCTTGTTGCTTAGTTGAAATGTAGGTGGTCGTTGTGATTTGATGCTCATGCATTTTGTCTTATCCGCGTTGATTCGCGGGCCGTATTTCAGAGCCTTGGAGGCTTAACGTTATGAGATATTAAATTGTGGTATTAGTTGACCATTTTGTGTGGGAGGTACAAAAAGAGGCGTGATGGTAAATCCGATTTTTCACAGGGCTATAGGCACTACAAAAGCATTACACTGTACACAATTTAAAGTATTTTTATACACTGGTATTAATTGCACCAAATTTAACAGCCTATAACTTTTGGTGCAAAATGGTACCTTCGTGTAGGAGGTACCAAAAGGGACGTGGCAATAAAGCTCATTTTTCACTGGAATGTAGGCACTATAAAAGCATTACATACACTGCACAAAATTCCAAGTATTTTTATACACTGGTATTAATGTTCTAGGCTGCTAACTTTTGGTGAAAAATGGTGCATTTGTGTGGGAGGTAGCAATAGGGGCGTGGCAACTTCGCCCATTTTTCTCGAGTTGATAGCCACTAATAAGCTAATACTATGTGTGGAATTTCAGATGATTCGAATAAGTAGTATAGCAGTGATTAAAGAATAAATATTTCACAACATTTTAACCCTTTGTGGGGGAGGTAGTAGAAGGAGTGGACCAATATGACCCATCTTCGATTTTAGCCGGAGATAGAAAAAAATATTACCACATACCAAATTTTGTTAAATCAAAAATAAATCCAATGAGAATTTGTTATTGGAATGCAAACGGCCTGAGCCAACACAGAAATGAGGTAGAAAATTTTCTCCGAAACCACTGTATAGATATTTTATTAGTCTCTGAGACACATTTTTCAACCAGAAATTGTTTTAGGATACGTGGTTATTCCACAGACGATACTAAACATCCTAGCGGGAGAGCCTGTGGTGGTACAGCTCTTATTGTCCAAAATAAAATCAAACATTATCCTATGCCCGAATATAGGACTGAGCATATACAAGCAACATCTATCGCTAACACAGGCACACATCTGGTGATATCGTCGATATATTGTCCCCCTAGGCACAATATTAACAAAGATCAATTCATGGAGTTCTTCTCCACTCTTGGCACAAAGTTTTTGATAGCAGGTGACTACAATGCCAAGCACACATTTTGGGGCTCTCGCCTCACTACTCCAAAAGGTAGACAACTACTTAAAGCCATAACATCTGCTAAACTAGATGTAGCTTCGAGCGGTCACCCAACATATTGGCCCTCAGATCTGAACAAAACGCCTGACCTTATTGATTTCGCTATAATAAAAAATATAAGGCGTGAACAATTATCTCTATGTCCATCACTTGATCTATCATCGGATCATTCGCCTACCATTTTGACACTGCTTTACAACAATCATGAAAATGGGTGTGGCAGTTTGCCCAATAAGTATACCAACTGGCTAAAATATTAAAAATACGTTAGCTCACACCTATCCGATGGTGTATCGTTACGTACAACGGATGAAATTGAAGCCGCGGTAAACCTATTCCAATAATCCAATAGGCATCCAAGCGTTAATCAATGAAAAAAGAAGCGTAAGAAGAGAGTGACAACAATATCGCTCCCCAGCATTGAGAAAAAAATTTGATTGAAATCAGCCCTAAAATCAGCCGAGGAAAGTGATCTAAAAATATATTTGCAATCTCTGGATCCAACCCAGAAAACAGATTATAGTCTCTGGAAGGCCACAAAAAATATGTGAGGTCCTGTTGCGCATGAATCCCCAATTCGCCTTGAAAATGGGAACTGGGCAAAAAGCACAGAAGAGAAAGTAAATGCATTCGCAAACTACTTCGAGTCCGTTTTTACACCCAACAGTGATACATCTGAAATCTATCCGCCCGTGATAGATAAAATTCCTCGCCACACTATCCGCCCGTGATAAACGACACAATTCCTCGCCCAATCTATCCGCCCGTGATAGATGATACAATTTCTCACACAATCTATCGGCCCGGGATAAATGACTCAATTCCTCTCCCAATCTATCAGCCCGTGATAGATGACATAACTTCTCGCCCAATCTATCCGCCCGTGAAAGGCGATATAACTCCACTCCCAATCTATCCGCCCGTGATAGATGATTTAATTCGTCGCCCAATCTATCAGCCCGTGATAGATGATATAATTCCTGGCCCAATCAAGCTTAGAATAAAGGATGTTGAAAAATCTGTCAAAGAACTAAAATTAAAGAAATCGCCCGGAGGAGATGGTATAACAGCGAAATGATTAAAGAACTCCGTGTAGGTTACTTCCCCCTATCTTGGAAGAGGTCTGAAATCGTGATGATACCGAAACCAGGCAAAGATCCAACTCAAGTCAAATCCTATCGCCCTATAAGCTTACTATCGATACTTTCAAAAATGTTTGAGTCCATTCTCATGAAGAAAATCACACCTTACATAATTTCTCACAATATTATTCCTGACCATCAATTTGGTTTTAGAAAAAAGTCATAATACTATAGAACAAGTACACCGTATCGTAACCTGCATCAAAAGAGCTTTTGAGAATAAAGAATACTGTTCGGCGTTATTCATAGATATTTCCCAAGCGTTTGACAAAGTCTGGCACGAAGGACTTTTGTACAAAATATGCGACCTTCTGCCAATCAACACGCATAAACTGTTCAGGAGTTATTTGACTAACCGGTCTTTTCAAGTTAAATCAAATGGCATTTTCTAGCCCTAAGAAAATAAATGCCGGTGTCCCACAGGGGAGCATTCTTGGCCCTATACTGTACGTTATTTTTACGGCAGATATGCCCATAACCAACTTTACGCTCACGTCTACTTTTGCGGACGATACTGCTTTCGTCAGTACTCACAAAAACCCTTCAGTTGCTGCAGTCTCATGTCCGAATTCTAGAAGAATGGTTAAAAAAATGGAGAATAATGGTGAATGCATCAAAGTGTACTCATGTTACTTTTACCCTGCGAAGGGATGCAAGTCCTCCAATTTATATTTTCAATTCACAGATTCCCCAAAAGGATCATGTAAAATACCTTGGAATCCACTTAGATCGGCGTTTGACGTGGTCGCGCCACATAGACTCTAAAGTAACTCAAATAAAACTCAAAACGAATCAACTTCAGTGGCTTATCAGCCAAAGATCTGCCCTAGATCCAGAGTATAAAGTTCTTTTATACAAAACGGTATTGAAGCCAATTTTGACATATGGTATCCAGCTCTGGGGTACAGCGTGCGCTTCAAATGTATGCAAATTACAAAGAAGACAATCGAATATTCTTCGTTTAATTACAGGTGCACCATGGTATATAAGAAACGCTAACATCCATAAGGATCTCAACATGCCAACAGTAAAAGAGGAAATTGAAAAATATTGCCGGTGTTACGTGGGTAAACTATTCAATCATCCAAACATCCTGGCTCGAGAACTACTAACTGAAGGTCATGACCGCTTTAGAAGAAAAGATACGCTGGACATGATATAAATTAAAACAAATCCTAATCAAAATCAAAAACAAAAAAATGAAATGAAATTATGAATTCCTAAATTTGAAATGTTAACCTTTTTGTTTAAGTAAAAAATCGTGTAAAGTCTCATTTTAGGTTAAGATTTGTCCACTTATTGTTATTTTCATTGTATAATAATGAAAGATTCAATAAAAAAATGAAATGATTTGGGAAAAAATACCAAATTTGAAGTCAATCGGTTACTACTTTCAAGAGTTATCGTGCGCACAAGCCAGCAGACAGACAGACGGACGGACATTTCTCATTCGACTTAAAATTACCCAAAACGAATATCCGCCGAACATACTTAAGGTCTTAGATCACTCCTTCGATGTGTTACACTTTTGGCCGTAGCAAATGATATATACCCTCGTATCACTAAAGTGAGGGTATAATAATTTTCCAATTACTCGTTTTATGCTATCGAAAATTCAGATTACGATACGAGACGGATGCGGTAATTAGGACCCTGGATATTTTGATATTCGTATTTTAAGGCGCCCGATAGGGCAAAAAAGGATACGTATGTTACCAACGTTAAACACAAATGGCTTATGATAGAATCGGGTGTACACTGATAGAAAAACCGTTCGTCACCATGACGAATCAGTTTCGTCAATATATCTTCGTACTGGTGACGAAAAGTTCCGTACATGCGATGTTTTTGTACGTCAATAGAACGAACACGATCATCAAGTCATGTTTTTGGTGATTTCGAAATTCGTCGAGAGAACGACAAGGTTTCATTACCACGACGAAAAGATTTATTTGGCCATTTTGCTGGAAATATGATCAAACGAAGCAATAAAATTATAGTTTCTGCTTAAATGTACTGTTCTATATGCGTTCTGATTACCTTAGTTAAATAATTTGTTATAAAAGATCGATTTAAAAAATCTAATAATTAATGACCAACACCGTTCGTCAATAAGATTATCCATTCATCATGAGAACGATCGACTTATTCGCCCATTACGGCAACGTCAACTCCTACAGCAAAACAAAGTAAGACATGCCACGTTGTTATGTTCGTCCACGTGTGTGTTCCACGCGGCACCGATTGGTTCAAACAAACCGCACTGGCACGGCGTAACTGATATTTGTTTAACAAAACATCAAACACATGCATACACGTACATGCAGCTCGACAAGCTGTATAAGTGTGAAACATTTGTGCTAGTGGTCTGTTGGCAAATACATTACTTGATGTGATTATTTTTGATTTAAAATAGCAGAAGTAATGAATACTTCTCGTTTGTTTGATTTCAGCCTTACCTGATAAGAACTGCGTCTCGAATCGATATTCACAACTGAACCTAGCAATGCAGTCAAATAGTTTTATTTTCTATACCATTTTAAATGGTTTAAAACTAGAAGAACATTTATTGGAATTTTTAAAATTTAAATAGTCGTTGGCATGAATTCGTCGGGGTGATGAATGGGATTGGTCGTTGGCAATCCCATTCGTCATGATAATGAATGGGATTCGTCGTGGTGACGAATGGAATTCGTCGTGGTGATGGATGGAGTTCAGCATGGTGATGAATAGAGTTCGTCGTGGTGATGAATGCTATTCGTCGTGATGAAGAATGTGGTTCGTCATGATGATGAATGGGGTTCGTCATGATGATGAATGGGGTTCGTCGTGGTGATGAATGGATCATTCTGAGGACGAAAGTTTTTGGAAATAGAAATTCGTCATGGTGACGAACAAATTCATCAAGAGGATTATTCCGTACGTTAGCTGACTTTTGACGAAAAAATAATCGTGATGATGTACAAATTCGTCGTCATGACGAAGCTTTTTCTATCAGTGTAGCATTTGTATTTTAGGTTAAGAAAATATAAATTGTTAGTATTATAATGAAAATTGTTCTTGAATTGAAGGCGTGGTCGACTACTTCAATGAAGCATGAGTTGTTGTCCTTATTTTTACGACTATTTTTATAACCTCACTTAAGTGGAGGGGAGAGAGTATATATCATTTGCAACAGTCTTATGTGATTATACAAATATTTTATATAAATATTTTATGTGATTATACCTTTACTTTAGTGGACAAAATTAAACACGTCGAAAGAGCCACCTATGGCCCTAAGAATGTTCGGCGGAAAGCCGTTATAGGACATATTAAGCCTTTGGGCAATGCCAGTCCGTCTGTCTGCCTGGCAGAAGCACACGATATCTCTCGAAAGGATTGACTTCAAATTTGGTATTTGATAATACGTTTTCCATCTCAGGTTAGTTTCGAAGATGGGCTATATTGGTCCTGTTAACATTTAATGAAATATTGATTCTCTAATAAATTCCATACTACCTATCAAGGGGCAGAGAATTTCGAGTAGTCAAATTAGATCTTTGGAAAGCTTTCGAAGCCACGAAGGATGAGTTAAAGCACTGGGCAGTGATCGCTTACAAAACTGTGTGGCATAGCGCAACAATAGCAGCAACTGCAAAAATACAGTAGGGTGACCCATATGAGAAGAAAACAAGTACATATTTTTCAAATAATATACAAGATCGAGATTGGTTAAATGATGAGTGTTCTAACGGGATACTCAAGCCTAAATAAAGCACATCGTCGTCACCTATGACTAGAAAAACAGACAAATGCACAAAATTCTGGTACATTTTCTGGGCCAATCCACGGCTATCACACATGCCAGACCCCGATATTTCGGGTCCGACACCCTACCAGACTTGACACATCTCATAGGATGTGACTGGATATACTGAGAAAAATTATATCTAGTACGATTTTCTGTAATCCATGGAACGTCGTTGGAACGTCTCATCTCAACCTAAGCTAACCTATCCGTAATTCCACGCATTATAATATCTTATTTACAGTCCAGTGAAAAATGGGCGTTATTGTCAATCCCGTTTTATGCCTCCCACACAAAGGGACAATTTTGCAAAAAAGTTAACGGATTATAATTTTGATTGCTGTGCATACAAATACTTGAAATGTGCAGTGTGATGATTTAATGGTACCCACAGTCCGTAAATATAGTGGGCGTTTTTGTCACATCCATTTTGGTAACTCCCACGCATTTCCCTAACTTTTACAAAATGCGACATAACTTATACATTTTACAAAATGCGTCATAACTTATCAAATGGGCATCTCGTTCTTCTTAATGATGAAGCTTTTGTTTGCCATGAAATTTTTGTTTGCCATTTTTTTAATAATAAATAAACTTTTAAGACTGTTACTGTTTCCACGTGAAAAGGGGTTTATCCCACATTTGTAGAACTCATTATTTCATTAAATGTAACGCAGATCCCGGAACTATTAGTCTTATACTTACTTCAATAACGTATAGGGTAATTCAAATAATAGGGTAATTCAATAAACGATAAAATAAATAATTCAATAAAATGACCCAAAAATTAAAATTTTAATATTTGACCTTTTCGATTTCAATGAAATTTTACACGCGTGTACAGAAGAGCATGCAGATTTATTACCTTTTACCGGTTGTCCAAATTCATTACGGTTTTGATTTTGTAGGAACCCCAAGTTGTTTACCTACAACATTTTTTTACAAATTTAGCATTTTTGAAGACTACATAACTTTTGAACGGAATATCAGATTTTAATGATGTAAGTACCATTTGAATTTAACATCCTTTCTAAGAATTATAAATTAAGCAATTAATTTTTGTCTATTAAGGACATCAAAACGACGAAAATGTCCTTAATACTTGATTATCCTGAAAAGCGTAACTTAAATTTTTTTCGTTTTATTTTTAAAAATTACCCACATTGTTTACAACAAAATGTAAACATTTCAGAATGGGTCCTCCATGGGTTACAAAAGTATGAATTAATAAGTGTCCGTCCGACTGTCAATTCGACTGAATGGTGCTAAATAAATAAAAATATTTCGTTGGCGTCGAAGGAGTAGGACCTTTCGTAAATTTTTCGACCAATCATGTAGACTGCATTAGCACACATACACATTCGAAACTGATGCATTTTAAATATGGAGTCATATTGTCGTCGGACCAAAGCACATTACTTCATTGTCAAATAAAATTGCAAAGACATGGTTATAAGAAGTTTCCTTAATTATTTTCCAAACTTCTACATAATTAATTTCTGAAAAGAAGTATAATAATCTGAAAAACAAGTAAGAAAATTTCAGTCGGATAAACCGACTAAGGTAAAACACTGCACATTTTCAGTTAGTTAAGTGGAATCTCCAACAAATATTTCATTAATAAGACTTAACTAATTCTTCGTTGCAGCTGGTTAATATTTTTTAAAAAAGATATTAACAAAAATATATTGACCTAAATCGTAATGAAGTTCCATTAAAAAAACTAAATAGTGGTATTTCTCGAAAGCATTAGTTTCGAGTTAGGTTGTCATTATTTGTGGCCAAAGATATCTGCTTTTATTTCTCCATTGTACCTAAAATGTGGAAATGACATTTATTCTAAATTTACACGGAAACTCTATTATTATCTTTTAACTTACAATACGCTTAATTTTGATAACAATTATTCCGCTTATGTTAAAATGTAATTTTTACACACCTAAAATTAAATTGTGATTGTAGAAAATTAACACAACTATTAAACAATTTGTGGATGGGGTACGTTTTTGTAATGTACAAGCTACAGCTACAGCTTAGAAGTACTAACTATCCTCATTTCTTTTATATATTTAGCTTATAAGTTTTTATCCCCTCACCTTAGAGAGGAGGGTATATATCATTTGCTACGAACCAAAAGTGTAACAGATCGAAGGAGTGGCCTAAGACCCAATGTATGTTCCGACCCAATGTGCAATGTCCGTCCGACCGTCTGTCTGTCTGCTGGCTGGTGCGCACGATGACTCTCGAAAGGAGTACCCGATTGACTTCAAATTTGGTATGTGGTAATATTTTCTTCTATCTCGGGCTAAGTTCGAAGATGGGCCACATTGGTCCACTCCTTCTAGTACCTCCCCCACAAAGGGTTAATTTTTAGTGAAATATTTATTATTAAATAACTTCTATACTACTTATTTGAATCCTCTGAAATTCTACACATAGTATTACTTTATTAGTCACTATTACCTCGAGAAAAATGGGCGAAGTTGCCCCGCCCCTTTTGGTACCTCCCACACAAATGGACAATTTTTAACCAAAAGTTAATAGCTTATAACTTTATTACCGGGGCATACAAAGACTTCAAACTTTGTACAGTGTAATGGTTTAATAGTACCTACAATATGTACAGTGAAAAATTGGCATTATTGCCACGCTCCTTTTGGTACCTCCCACACAAATGGGCCGTTTTGTACCAAAAGTTACCAGCTTATAACTTTAATACCAGTACATACAAATTCTTGACATTTTGTACAGTATAATGCTTTTATAGTACCTACAGTCCAGAGAAAAATGGGCCTTATTGGTGCGCCCCTTTTGGTACCTCCCACACAAATGGACCTTTTTGTACCAAAAGTTAACATCTTTTAGCTTTAATACCAGGGCATATAAATAATTAAACTGTTATATGTTATTATAGTACCTAGAGTCCAGAGAAAATTTACCGTTATTGGGACGCCCCTTTTGGTACCTCTCACACAAATGGACAAAATGGTCCAAAAGTAAACTGCTTTTAACTTTAATACCAGTACATACTTTAAAGTTGTTAATAAATTTTCTAATATTTTTTGACACTCAAGTTGAGTGGATTCATTAGTCGGTTTACCCGACTGAACTTTCTTACTTGTTATTTCAAGCGACTGTCGTTATTATTTTTCTCACAACTTTACATTGTCTTACATTTCTGATAATAGTATACAATTTCAACAATGTCATGTCATCGGGTTGAAATTGTGTCGATAGCTCAAAAAACCAACTTGTAGTAATTTCTTTAATTCAAATTTAAAATGTTCTTACATTTTCCTACTAATACCCTAAAATAGATTCCAATTTAAGCCACTGCGATACGAAATCACTATTGCATTTCACAAATATAAATAAATAAATTGATATTTCAAAACAGTTACAAAAAGTATTTAGTCCATCCCATTATTTCTTAGCAATTTTATTTATTATATTATATAGATACATATATTGTTGTCACCATTGTAATTTTTATTTAGAAAATGTGTAAATTATTTTTTAATTGTTGTTGTGGTTTTAGTTACATTCTATCAATGATAAACATAAATATAATTTATTATTATTCTCATATCTGAAAACGAATAATAATTGACTCAGCTATTGATTCGACACAATGCGATTAATAAATTGGTTATCAAATTTGTATGCGTTTCAATTAAACAGAAAGCACACAGATTTAATTAGAGTACAATAGTTGATGTCGACTACAATGCTGCAATTACACTATGCAACAAAATTTTTGTCGAAGGGCTGTGCATAACATTTTCTGGAGTTATAAGGTGATCGCCAAATATTCTTCGGGTTTCTGAGGTGACTCCGTCGATGTGTTACACCTTTAATCCGCAGCAACTGATATATACCCTCGTTCACAAAAGTGGCGGTATTAGAACATGATTTTGTTGAAATTCTCTTACTTGTAACAAAATGGATATGATTTCTACATCTTTCCATAGATTTTCGTCAAATTGGCATTTTCGTCTGCAATTGTATGCTTGCTTTCAAAAAATGGAACAATCATTTTTTTGGCGTTATTTTCTATTTTTTATGATTTCTTTTTCGTGCCAGCAAAAAATGACTTAAAAAAAATCTTTTTTTTTAATTGTTTTAACAACAGTTACTAAACTTCGGTTTCCACGTAAAAGTTTGATGTTTTCAGCATTTCTAGCCCTCATAATTTTCTTTAATTTAAATGTTATCCCGGCATTATCGAGCCAGTGCCTTCAATGAAAATTGGAATTTTTATACCCTGGGGTATATTCATTTTGTCACTCCGTTTGTAACACCTCTAAATATTGATCGCAGACCTCATAAAGTATACGAGGGTTGCTATATATAATTCTGGCCCAGGCAACTCTAAGTGTTGCCTGGCGCCATCTAACATTTCCATTGGAAACTTTGACTTTTTTTAGCATAAACGTATTTAAAACGTTTTGGCGTACGAACATCATTTGTGTTGTTTACAATGATTTGGAAAAATCAATTTGGCAAAAAAAAATTAATTAACTCGTGAACATTTTCTTGCGATCATTTTTCACAACTTTCGACGTGGATTATCACGACAAGAGTGCATCGATGAACTTAAATCTTTGTATGGCGATGAATCACCATCCTATAGTACTGTGAAAAACTGGTTTAATGAATTCAATCGTGGCCGACGCTCGCTCAAAGACGAAAGTCGTAAAAAAGGTTTGTTCTCGTTGGATCCCGCAAAATTTGATAATCGCTCAAAAAAAGGCTCGTGTTGATTGGTGAAAAGAAATTGTGAAAAAATTTCACAGGTGACGAATCTTGGATATATGCGTATGAGCCCGAAACAAAACAGTAATCGACCGTGTGGGTCTTCGAAGACGATCCAAATCCAACGAAAGTTGTTAGTGGAAGAAGCACTTCGAAGCAAATGGTCGCCTATTTCTTCGGCAAAACTAGTCATGTGGGACGGTCAATTCTGAGTGGTACACCACAATTTGTTTGCCTGAAGTCTTCGGAGAAATTCGAAAAACGAACAAGAGAAGACGAATCATTGTGCACCATGACAATGCGAGCTCTCACACATCGGCTCAAACCAGAGCCTTTTTGACCGGCCAAAAAGTGTAATTGATGTGTCATCCGCCGTACAGCCCTGATTTGACACCCAATGACTTATTCTTATTCATTCACATCAAGAAAAAACTGCTTGGTCAACGTTCTTCGATGCCTGAAGCAGCTGCCGAAGCGTTCAAAAACCATGTTTTGGAGGTAAATTTTCAAAACACTGTAACCAAAACAATTCGCGATGACAAAACGGTCTGAGTGAAGTTGAGCTTCAAAATTGTATACTTTCCAATGGAAGTTCCAGTTTTCAGCTGGAAACAACAACAGCATTGCCAGGACCGAAATATAAATAGCAACCCTCGTAACTTTGATCGATAATTTTTCACCAACAAGTTAGGCCAATCAGCTCAAAAATAATATCGTTTCGTTAAGAACCCTTTATTTATAGAATTCGCGGAGCCAATTTTTGGATTTTTTGGTCTAGATAAAAATTACACTCCGTCAAAGTCAAATTTGGTCTGGCCAGACCACAATGACCATCCTAGGGTTAAAGCAATTCAGCAGAAACTTTGCCGTTTTCAATTCTATTTTGACAAGACATCATCACAGCAAACATTTTACAAATCAGTTCATATTTTGTTACAGTCACCCTTTAGAGGTCGCTCCAATATAATACCACATTTTCAAAGCCTTTTAACAAAATCTTTGCAGATTGTTTGCAATTGTATGAATTTATCTCCATAAAATGTATACAAATCAAATTTTATTATGCTGTAGTCCCCGTGTAGATGTAGCTCTCAAAATGCTATTTTAAGCCATAAATACCACATTTTTCAGGTGAAAAGTTTGGCTAAAGAATTTGCAGCCTACAAAGCGGTTAAAAATTGCCGCGTTCGTTTTTTAAACATTTGCTTAAACAAAAAGTATCGTTTCTTTTTTTGCTCCATATCCAAAGAGTTTTCCAATAATAAAATTGAATGCAATCCATGGCAGAGGTCTTTTATGCATTCGGCATGGCCGAACTTAACGCTTTTACTTGTTTTTATTTTAATGTTTAACAAAATTTTAACATAAGAAATTGCTTGTTTTGTTTCATAAAATAGTATACCTCAATCTATATAAAAATTTTTTAAGTCTCGGACAAAAAAAAAAATGTTTTTGTTGCATAGTGTTACCAGTATTGATTGAATTTAACTGAAATACATGAATGTAATCCAAATCCAACCAAAGGTGATATGTGTACGTTCGCACAGAATATTGTCATTGTATAAGCACGAAAAAAATCCTAAAAGTAATGACCTAAGACCCTAATTATGTTCTCGGTAATCCGTTTAAGGACATTTTAAATGATTTGAGCAATGTCCGTACGTCCGCATGTCAGTTTGGGTGTTGCGCACGATAGCTCTCGAACGGAGTAACCGATTAACTTTAAATTTGGTATGTGATAATATCTCAATCTAAGTTCGAAAATGCGTCATAGTGGTGCATTCCTATAAGTACCTTCCTGGCAAGGGTTTAGTAAAATATTAATTCTCTCATAACTTCCATACTAGGTTGAGTTAACTTGAAAGAGAGAAGACGTTTTATGGTTTCATGTACATAGACATACGCTTTCGCCAGTAGATCGGCCCTTTGTGCGCTTCATAGGCCGGCCGCACAAATTCGTACGAATTTAAATCGTGCAAACACGTATGAACGATCCCAACACAAGAAGTACAATGAAAGCTCGCACACTGGGTCGAATTGATCATACTTACACGTACATGTTATTCCGATGTACGAATGCAATCTCGACATGTTTGTATTTTTATACGTTTTCGCACGTGCTCGCTGAAAAGTTGAAAGACAAGAGGTGTTACTTTGGTATTCAAAGAAAAATTCAATTTTTTGAGATAACTGATCAGATGTTTATTTCATAATAAAGAGGAAGGTATGCCGTTAATAATGAAAATCAACATCAGCCAAATGGCCACCACGACAACGCTTACAGGACCATATCCTTGTCATGAAACTTTCCATATCCAAATCGCAGAGTGGCTGCCCTATGTCCTCGATAGCCTCACGAATTCTATCTTTGAGGTTTTGAATCGACGCTGGGCTGTTGGCGTAGACCTTATCTTTCACGTGGCCCCAAAGGAAGAAGTCGCAAGGTGTTAAATCACAAGATCTCGGTGGCCAATTGTGAACACCTCTTCGAGAGATAACACGGTCCGGAAACTTTTCCCGTAACAGAGCAATGGTTTCGTTGCTTGTGTGGCACATAGCGCCGTCTTGTTGAATGTAAACGTTGTTCAGATCAATACCATCCAACTCCGACCATAAAAAATCATTAATCATCTATAGATAGCGCAATCCATTCACCGGTTTTCCGAGCCCCAGATGCGACAATTTTGCTTGTTGACGTAGCCACCGAGGTGGAAATGGGCCCCATCAGTCAAGATGATTTTGTATCGCTCGTATCGTTTTTTGTTCGATCGTTTTTTTTAACTTTTTATATCGTTCGATGATCGTGTATCGTTCCATTTTTAGTAATGGCGTAGTTTCTACTTGTCAAATGTCAAAGAATAAAAGCTTCAAAAGTGACAGCTACCGAAATACCGGGTGATTCAAAATAACAGCTCTTGTTGGAAAACCCTATATAAAAAGTGAAAGGAAATGGATACGAAAATCATCATTGTACAAATCATACTTGATTTTTTTCCAAAAACTTTCCTCCTCAGGATGATCACATACTACGATGAATCCCATTCATCAAAACTATGAATCCCATTCATCAACACGATAAATTCCATTCATCACCACGATTAATCCCATTCATCACCACGATGAATTCCATTAATCCCCATGATGAATTTGGTTCACCTGCATGTTTTTGTATTAAATAAAACAAAGAAGTTTTAGTAGAATAATTTACTTAATTTGTGTTCGTAAAATGTACATATATAATTAAACCAATAAGGAAAGGCTAAAGTCGGGCGGTGCCGACTATATAATACCCTACACCACTCTCGTAATATTGAATAACTCTGATATATAAATTTTGTAATTTATGTATAAATTGTTTACATAAATTTACTTTTGGGACATTTTATACTTAAATAATACCCTGTACCACAGTGTGGTGTAGGGTATAAACACGATTGGATCTAAAGAGCCAAATCGGATGAAACATATATATGGGAGCTGTAGCTAAATCTTTACCGATTTTCTTCAAATTCGGCAATGTTGGTTCATGAATCAAGAAACTCTACCATTCTAAATTTCAAAACGATTGAATGTAAAATATAGCTTCTATAGAACTAAAGGGCCAAGTCGAACGAAACATATATATGGGAGCTATAGCTAAATCTTAACCGATTTTCTTCAAATTCGGTAGTGTTGGTTCATGGATCAATTAACTCTACCGTTCTAAATTTCAAAACGATTGGATGTAAACTACAGCTTCTATAGAACTAAAGGGCCAAATCCGACGAAACATATATATGGGAGCTATAGCTAAATCTTATCCGCTTTTCTTCAAATTCGGTAGTGTTGGTTCATGGATCAAGAAACTTTACCATTCTAAATTTCAAAATGATTGGATGTAAAATACAGCTTCTTCAGGACTAAAGAGCAAAATCGGACGAAACATATATATGGGAGCTATAGCTAAATCTTAACCGATTTTCTTCAAATTCGGCACTGTTGGTTCATGGATCAAGAAACTCTACCATTCTAAATTTCAAAACGATTGGATGTAAAATACAGCTTTTATAGGACTATATGGCCAAATCGGACGAAACATATATATGGGAGCTATAGCTAAATCTTAACCGATTTTCTTCAAATTCGGCAATGTTGGTTCATGGATCAAGAAACTCTACCATTCTATATTTCAAAACGATCGGATGTAAAATACAGCTTCTATAGGACTAAAGGGCCAAATCAGACGAAACATATATATGGGAGCTATAGCTAAATCTTAACCGATTTTCTTCAAATTCGGCAATGTTGGTTCATGGATCAAGAAAATCTACCATTCTAAATTTCAAAACGATCGGATGTAAAATACAGCTTCTATAGGACTAAAGGACCAAATCGGACGAAAGATATATATGGGAGCTATATCTAAATCTGAACCGATTTTCTTCAAATTCGGCAATGTTGGTTCATGGATCAAGAAGCTCTACCATTCTAAATTTCAAAACGATCGGATGTCAAATACATCTTCTATAGGACTAAAGGGCCAAATCGGACGAAACATATATATGGGAGCTATAGCTAAATCGTAACCGATTTTCTTCAAATTCGGCAATGTTGGTTCGTGGATCAAGAAACTCTACCATTCTAAATTTCAAAACGATCGGATGTAAAATACAGCTTCTATAGGACTAAAGGGCCAAATCGGACGAAACATATATATGGGAGCTATAGCTAAATCTTAACCGATTTTCCTCAAATTCGGCAATGTTGGTTCATGGATCAAGAAACTCTACTATTCTAAATTTCAAAACGATCGGATGTAAAATACAGCTTCTATAGGACTAAAGGGCCAAATCGGACGAAAGATATATATGGGAGCTATATATAAATCTGAACCGATTTCAACCAAATTCAATAGCGATCTTAACTGCCGCGAAATACTCTAAACTGTAAAATTTCAGAACGATCGGAGTGAAATTGCGACCTGTAGTCGACGAACAACTTTACATGGACAGACGGACGGACGGACAGACATCGTTAAATCGACTCAGCTAGTGATTCTGAGTCGATCGGTATACTTTAAGGTGGGTCTAGCTGTGTTATTTTCAGGTGTTACAAACATCTGCCGTGAAACAAACTTATAATACCCTGTACCACAGTGTGGTGTAGGGTATAATTAATTACATTTATTTTATTATATAATTATATTGTATATAATGTTTAATTTTATATTTATAATTCTCACCTTCTTCGGCCCAGTATTTTTTTTTAAAAAAACTATAACCTCCTTTACTTTTTCGTAGCAAATATTTTTTCGGATTGTTAAATATTCACAAATTTTCTCCCACTTTTCATCGCATTACAAAATCATCGATCTGTAAAACATTTATTAATATTGAAACAGAATTATAATTAGATAAAAAAAAAATGTTGAGCTATATACTTTAAATTGGAATCCAGCTGAAGCTTTCTACGAGGGCCACATCTTTAGCATTAAATTGTTCACTATTTGGTTTAGCGTGTCAAATTTTAAAGTTCGAGCTAGTATATTCCCCTCCGTTTCTGAAAATAGAATAGAAATGCTAGGTATAAATAACCAGTAAGGAAAGGCTAAAGTCGGGCGTGGCCGACTATATAATACCCTACACCACTCTCGTAATATTGAATAACTCTGAAATATACATTTTGTAATTCATGTTTACATAAATTTACTTTTGGGACATTTTATACTTACATAATACCCTGTACCACAGTGTGGTGTAGGGTATAAAAACGATTGGATGTAAAATACAGCTTCTACAGGACTAAAGAGCCAAATCGGATGAAACATATATACGGGAGCTATAGCTAAATCTTAACCGATTTTCTTCAAATTCGGCAATGTTAGTCCATGGATCAAGAAACTCTACCATTCTAAATATCAAAACGATTGAATGCTTCTATAGGACTAAAGGGTCAAATCGGACGAAAGATATGTATGGGAGCTATATCTAAATCTGAACCGATTTCAATTTCAATAGGGATCTTTACAGCTGCGAAATACTCTAAACTGCAAAATTTCAGAACGATTGGAGTGAAATTGCGATCTGTAGTCGACGAACAACTTTACATGGACAGACGGACAGACGGACGGACGGACATGGTTAAATCGACTCAGCTAGTGCTTCCGAGTCGATCGGTATACTTTAAGGTGGGTCTAGCTGTGTTATTTTCAGGTGTTACAAACATCTGCCGTGATATAAACTTATAATACCCTGTACCCACAGTGTGGTGTAGGGTATAAAAACGTAATGTTTGGGGAGAAAATTATACTTAATACATTATTAAAATTGTATTTGCTTTCATATGTGCCAACGTTCTCTCCACATCCACCACCGCGTCCTCATGGTCTACCAACAAATTCTGATTTTGCTGCGAACACAATTAAATCTATCACAATGACCTAATCAGAAGAAACGCTTTCCGGGGTGCGTTTAATCTTAATCATCTTCGTGCTTAAGTATATTATAGCGTTTACAATTTTTAAAACATTCATAATATTTTTTCAAACACTAATTTACACAAGAAGCATTTCATTATCACTAACGTTGTGGTACAAGGTATTATAAGTTTGTTTCACGGCAGATGTTTGTAACACCTGAAAATAACACAGCTAGACCCACCTTAAAGTATACCGATCGACTCAGAATCACTAGCTGAGTCGATTTAACGATGTCTGTCCGTCCGTCCGTCCGTCCGTCTGTCCATGTAAAGTTGTTCGTCGACTACAGGTCGCAATTTCACTCCGATCGTTCTGAAATTTTGCAGTTTAGAGTATTTCGCGGCTGTTAAGATCGCTATTGAATTTGGTTGAAATCGGTTCGGATTTAGATATAGCTCCCATATATATCTTTCGTCCGATTTGACTCTTTAGTCCTATAGAAGCTGTATTTTACATCCGATCGTTTTGAAATTTAGAATGGTAAAGTTTCTTGAACAACAACCAACATTGCCGAATTTGAAGAAAATCGGTTAAGATTTAGATCCCAGCAAAAAAAAAGCATCCAAAGAAGCAATAAAAATCCCTAACTTATGATCCGGAAGTTGTTCTAATTTGGATTTTCACCAATGAATTTAACAAGGGGTTGTCGCGCCGGGGAAGTACTTCTTTGTCACCACTTTTGCACAACTCTTTTAAAGCACTGTAAGATTTACTTTTTTGCTGTTGTATTTATTTGATGAATATATGTCGTTCTTATTAACATCTTTGGGTCCAGAGATTTCATATTTTAAAGGAATACAAATGTTGACATAGGGAGGGGAACGTATAAATAATATACTATTGGCCAAAGAGATCAACGATCATATATATGTATGTATGTATGTTTAGGACATTTGAAGATGTCTGTAATCTGTATGGTGTAGATGGCTCTTGAAAAGTGTGACCCCATAGTGTAATTAACATTCTCACAAAAAAAAAGTTTTCCGTAGCCCCGGTTCAGAGAGTAGTATACAATTACCATAATTTCTTTTAAAATTATTTAACTATAACCTACACCACACTGTGGTACAACTTATTATGATTTTATGCATTTGTTTGTAACACCAAAAATGAGAAGAGATATATAGAACCATCGTTTATTATACCGATCGACTTAGAATCACTTTCTGAACCGATTTAGCTATGTCAGTTTGTGCATGCATTCTTGTAATCTATGTGCAGGTCAC
Source organism: Eudasyphora cyanicolor (assembly GCA_963930755.1). Taxonomy (NCBI): domain Eukaryota; kingdom Metazoa; phylum Arthropoda; class Insecta; order Diptera; family Muscidae; genus Eudasyphora; species Eudasyphora cyanicolor. The sequence continues at coordinate 165,675,874 of OZ005736.1, read as the reverse complement.
AAATATAGTCCGATCTCAAAGAAATTTTGTACATATCTTTATTTTGGTACAAGACAATTCGTATTGAAATTGAAAGACAATCCGTATATCTTTCGTCTACGGCGAACGATCAAAAATCTTTCAACTATTTGAATATCAGTTTAGAACCAGATATCGTAATATATATGAATGTACCCTCTATAGAAGATATAATTTCCTTTCGATGTTCATGAAATTTGGTAAAGAGTGTCTTATTTTAACAGTTAATATCAAATTTATATATAGCCCCACATACTCGCATGGATGTATACCTTCCGATTTAGCATCTAAGCTCCATAGAAGTCATATTTTAGTCAAATGTACTATATTTTGCACAAAGGATTTTTTAATCCGAGAATAAACGGTCACTAGCAAGGTTGGAAAAATGTGTTTTCATGTTTTACATCAGAGCATTATTAAATTTGGCAGAGATTGGTTTATAGAATCACGAACACTGCGAAATTTGATAAAAAATGGATACCCTTCAGATAAAGGCCAAATTTAAATACAGACCCATATAGAATTTTCCATCTAAATTAGGTGTCAAACACGATTTACAAAAATCAAAACCGCAACAAGAGAACAACTACAAAGGTCAAATAGATGAATACAGTACGTTCTGTCCAATACAATGTGTTACGCCTTTTGTTCTTGATCAAAAACGAGCACGTGATGTTACGTCTTTTTTTCTTGAATAAAATCGTGATTTTTTGACGAAAAACAAATTTTCATTTTGTGTATACGCTTGAACAACGCTGGGAAATATTGCGACATTACTTTGAAAATTTTGATTTTCAATTTTTTTTCATTTTTGATTTTAATTTGATTTTGATTATTTCATTTTGATCTTGGCGGGTATGTAAACAAGATTGTCGCATTTGGGGCACAGAAAACTCGCACGCATACATTGAAAAGCCGATACACCCAAAACGAGTCACTGTTTGGTGCGGATCTTGGTCCAGAGGCATAATTGGGCCGTTACAGTCAATGGCGATCGTTATCGGGCCATGTTGAACGATTTTTTGTTCACAAAAATTGAAGAGGAGGATATTGGCAACATTTGGTTTCAACAGGACGGCGCTACGTGCCACACAGCCGAAGCTACACTCGATGTTTTGCGCCCTGTTTTTGAAGATCGCATTATCAGCCGCAGAGCTGATGTAGTTTGGCCACCTCGGATCTGCGATTTGACACCGTTGGGCTATTATTTGTGGGGTGCCCTCAAAGATAAGTGTTACGCCGACAAGCCAGAGACAATTGACGCTTTAAAGGAAAATATTCGTGAAGCCATTGGTGAAATACAGCTGCACACAATCGATAATGTGCTTAAAAATTGGACCGATCGTGTAGGCTACTGCATGGCCAGCCGAGGCAGCCATTTGAATGAAATTATTTTTTTTATAGCATTTTCAAAAAAAAAAGTTATATGGCGGACCCTTTACAATTCCAAAATTTAACATATTTCGAAGAAAATCAGCATACTTTGAAATGACTTTATGTTATTTTAATCGGCTATGAAAAAGTCGACTTGTAGGTCCGATTTATCGACCTAGTCGACTGAAACGAAATTTAATTGATGAAAAAGTCGACTAGCTTCCAGAACCATTCACTAATTCTGATATAGCCGCCATATAAATATATATTTCTTCCCTTTAGCACTATAGACGCAGTATTTTACATATATATCATAGCCCTCATACATATGTTGCTTCCGATCTGGACTTTTATCACTTCAAAAGATTCATTTTACATCCAATCGTTTTAATATTATGCATTCTTGGGTTAATAATTTATATTCCGAAATTACATTTTGGTTAGTTATTTAGAAGAACTTCATTAAATGCCGAAAAAATGTTCATACTTATGAATTGGAAGTACTTATAGTGTTATTCTTTTGGAAGTACTTCTTTTATTTTTTGCTGGGATATAGCTCCCATATATATTTTCGTCAGATTTGGTCCTTTAGTCCTATAGAAGCTGTATTTTACATCCGATCGTTTTGAAATTTAGAATGGTAGAGTTTCTTGATCCATGAATTGCCGAATTTGAAGAAAATCGGATAAGATTTAGCTTTAGCTCCCAAATATATGTTTCGTCCGATTTTGATCTTTAGTCTTGTAGAAGCTGTATTTTACATCCGATCGTTTTGAAATTTAGAATGGTAGAGTTTCTTGATCCATGAACCAACACTACCGAATTTGAAGAAAAGCGGATAAGATTTAGCTATAGCTCCCATATATATGTTTCGTCCGATTTTGCTCTTTAGTCCTGTAGAAGCTGTATTTTACATCCAATCGTTTTGAAATTTAGAATGGTAGAGTTTCTTGATCCATGAACCAACATTGCCGAATTTGAAGAAAATCGGTTCAGATTTAGATAAAGCTCCCATATATATCTTTCGTCCGATTTGGTCCTTTAGTCCTATAGAAGCTGTATTTTACATCCGATCGTTTTGAAATTTAGAATGGTAGAGTTTCTTGATCCATGAATTGCCGAGTTTGAAGAAAATCGGATAAGATTTAGCTTTAGCTCCCATATATATGTTTCGTCCGATTTTGATCTTTAGTCTTGTAGAAGCTGTACTTTACATCCAATCATTTTGAAATTTAGAATGGTAGAGTTTCTTGATCCATGAACCAACACTACCGAATTTGAAGAAAATCGGTTAAGATTTAGCTATAGCTCCCATATATATGTTTCGTCCGATTTGGCCCTTTAGTCCTATAAAAGCTGTATTTTACATCCAATCGTTTTGAAATTTAGAATGGTATAGTTTCTTTATTCATGAACCCACATTGCTGAATTTAAAGAAAATCGGTAAAGATTTAGCTATAGCTCCCATACATATGTTTCATCCGATTTGGCTCTTTAGATCCAATCGTTTTTATACCCTACACCACACTGTGGTACAGGGTATTATTTAAGTATAAAATGTCCTAAAAGTAAATTTTTGTAAACAATTTATACATGAATTACAAAATTTATATATCAGAGTTATTCAATATTACGAGAGTGGTGTAGGGTATTATATAGTCGGCACCGCCCGACTTTAGCCTTTCCTTACTGGTTATTTTCTAAGATGACGAAAGACAACAAAAGTACCGTCAAACAACGACGTTGCTCACACTTTGTTTCTCCTACTCTACTTAAACCAGTCGCATTTCTCGCTACTCACGTGATGACTTTGTGGGCATTTTTGAAATTTTTAAGGCACTGGATGTACTTTTTTCCATTAGGATTGTTCCCCATTTTTTCTCCTATTAAATATCTACAACTTTGCTTCCGACACAAAAGAGATAAAGTACTAAAAATCCACCTTGAGCAAAAAAATTAGTATGTCCATTAAATTAGTAATTGAGCCAACTTGACTAAACGAATGATTCAGAAGTTCTTATTTTTGGGGATACTTTCACGTCCAATTATCAGAATTCAGTCACAAATCAATGAGCTGAAAAATGCTGTACTGTGTTATTGACAAACAGTGTTCGTTTCTAATTACACTATGCAAAAAAAAATATACGGAGTTATATTTTACTACACTAAAAAAAAAGCGTACTGAAAATCAATGAATTTTTCGTAAAGTTTAAGATTTCGCAATGATTTCGAGCCAAAGACAATCGCTATTAAAATATGAAGGTTTTATAGTTAATTTAAAGACGTGAATAGTACTTGTTTTGAGGATGCATTTCATAGAATTAAGAATTTTGGGTAAAAAACTAATTAACAAATCGGCCAACACACTATGAAGTTTGACTTTTATTAGAATATTGTATTGTTATGTATCGATTCTATAGCGGGATTCGTTTCTCTATTCGTTTTCCATGAACAATTTTTATCGGAACCGAACTTAATGATTTTTAACCTAGAATTTGGCTGGAATTTAAATAGAAATCATATAAAACAAATATTATATTATTATATTATTATATCATATAGTTTGGATGCTCACTCATTTCCTGCAATTTGTAAATTTTTAATTCCCCGCTGCATTTTTCATATATAAAAATAAAGTTCAATTGCGCGAACTAAAATAAAAATAGTTTGAATAGAAATCAAACAGAATGATTTATATACGATAAAGTATTAAAATAAATGTTATCATATAACTGTCACAAAATGTTGAAAGATAAGAGATATATTAAAATCTTTGGAATATACTTACTTACACTGAAATATTTAGTCACTCTTCTACGACACAAATTCTCATAATAGATCCATACAAAATTTGCTGTACTAAAAGTTAAAAAAAAATATTTATGTAAGATATTATTAATAATAGAAACTGATTGTTGAAAGTGGCGAAAGTGACATTTTTCATATAAATTGAGTTATCAAAAATAATTTTCTCAAAAAAATCAATCGTGACTTAGATTTTAAAATCTTAAGTTTTGTTAGCAAACAAAACTACAAAAACTTATTAAAAATTACTTCTGTAAAACAAAAGCTAATGCTGCTTATGACATTCTTAACCCTGGTGTTAGATTAGCAAATCTGTACGAATCCTAGATTAAGAGTCCATTTGGTCAACATTACTTTTTTCATATAAAATGAATATGGAAGACAATATTTTATATTTACTTATGAAGCAATTATGAACACGAAATCAAGGAAAAATTTAAACTAAAATTAAAAAAAGGAAAAAATCTTTTTAAATAAATTATATTTGGAAAACTTTTTAACAATATCTTTGTTTGTGTGAAAACACGTATTTTATATGTGAACGTCAGTTCGCAAATATATTTTGTTCTAATACATTAATATATGCGTTCCAAATTAAATTTCTTGATTTTCAAATAAAATATATTTGTTCAGAAATACATAATACTTACAAATATTGTTTCCAAATTTATTTCCTTTCAATTCAAACATTCCCATGTAGGTGTATGCTCACTTATTTTTTGCAAGTTATAAATGGCATTCAGCACTGCTTTTTTTCATATATCCATCACATTTATCTTCAAATATTGCGTGATCTAAAATTAAAATAATTAAATTTTTTTCTGAAAATAAATCAAATAAAATTATCTATAAACAAAAACCAGTAAGGAAAGGCAGAAAGTCGGGCGGGGCCGACTATATAATACCCTACACCTCCCTAACAATGCGATAAGGGTGATTGCGATAATAATTTGGAATAATTGGTAAATGGGTAAGAACATATATATGTGGATATACCTAATTCTGAACCGATAATCGCTAAATTAATCAATATTCGTTCCTAAATTGAGAAACATCTTTCTGGAGACTTTTGTAATGATCGGAAGTAAAGTATAATTTCTATAGCGCTTTGTAACCAAATCAAGAGGAACATATATATGGAGGTTATATATAAATCTGAATCGATTTTCTCTGAATACTCATTCAGGTAAAATAGAAACCTCTTTCTGTCGAATTTCGTACTGATCGGATATAAAATACAGTCTCTATAGCGCTTACATGTCAAATCGGGGGTAACATATATATAAGAAACCTCTTTCTCTTTCATATAATAAGAAACCTCTTTCTGCCGAATTTCGCTGTGATCGGATATAAAATACAGTTTCTACAGCGCTTGAATTTCAAATCGGGGGTAACATATATATGGGAGTTATATCTAAATCTGAACCGATTTTCTCCAAATTTGGCAGTATTCCTTCAAGTAATAAGAAACCTGTTTGTGCCGAATTTTGCACTGATCGGATATAAAATACAATTTCTAGAGCGCTTACAAGTCTAATCGGAGGTAACATATATATGGGGGCTATATCTAAATCCGAACCGATTTTCTCCGAATTCAGCAGTATTCCTTTATGTAATAAGAAACCTCTTTCTGCCGAATTTCGCACTGATCGGATATAAAATACAGTTTTTACAGCGCTTACATGTCAACTCGGGGGTAACATATATATGAGGGCTATATCTAAATCTGAACCGATTTTCTCCGAATTTAATAAGAAACCTCTCTTCCTGTAATAAGAAACCTCTCTGTGCCGAATTTCGCACTGATCGGATATAAAATAACACTTTTACAGCGCTTATATGTCAAATCGGGGGTAACGTATATATGGGGTCTATATCTAAATCTGAACCGATTTCTTCCAAATTTAACAGTGTTCATTCATATAATAACAAACCTCTTTCTGCCGAATTTCATACTGATCGGATATAAAATAGAGTTTTTACAGCGCTTACATGTCAAATCGGGGCTAACATATATATGGGGGATATATCTAAATCTGAACCGATTTTAACCAAATTCAATAGGGATCGTCCTTGGGCCAAAAAAAAGATATGTGTAAAGTTTCGTCGAGATCGGACCATAATTGCGACCTGTACTTTGATTACAAGAATACATGCACAGACAGACGGACAGACGGACATAGCTAAATCGACTCAGAAAGTGATTCTAAGTCGATCGGTATAATAAACGATGGGTCTATTTCTTCTCCTTTTGGGTGTTACAAACAAATGCACAAAGTTATAATACCCTGTACCACAGTGTGGTGTAGGGTATAAAAATGCAAATAAATTTTATCATATCGCAATTGGAAAACGCTGAAAACTAAGAGAAATATTTCCACCGTTCATATATAATACTTACGTTGAAATATTTTGTAAAATTTGCCACTCTTCTCACAAAAGACCCATTCTAAATTGTTTTAATAAAAAAATTAAAAAAGATAGTTATATGTATAACATATGATTAATAATAAATTTCTATATTGCCACAAATAATTTTACATTTCTGCATTATGCGCTGGTGTTTTTAATAAATAAATACTTTCAATTAAAATGTGTTTTGTTAATTTTGTAATTGCCAATAAGATGTTTATTTCAGGATAATAATATTATTCTTCACGTTTCTTCACATTTTCCCATTGTCTCTTTCAGTATTACAAAATCTATTACTCACATTTTTGTCATCCATTTGGCACAAATCTCTTCACAGGACTTACAAACAAGATCTCCTTCAAAAACGCATGTACATCGCCATAAATAACATACAACAAAAATAACTATGACACACGCACTCCCTTATCACAGAGATCGATGGTGACGCCGACGGCATAACCACATGCATACACACATGTACACAACGGTTTCATTTGTTGTTGTTGATATAACTGTTAACAGCCTATATTAAAATTATTTTCGGTGCAATATGCACGTATGTATGCACGTGTACTTACATATTCACAGCAATCAATTTTTTTCATAATCCGCGTCCCGAAAACAGACAACCGTTTCCTTCCATCGCTTGTAAATAACTGACGATTTAAAAGAAAACGAACAACAGAACTGTTCTCTATTTTCTCTTCTAGCATTCCATAGCAATTATTGATTCACATATTACCAAACAAAACTAATTCTCCGAGCGAGAGAGGGAGGGAGAGACTGTATAATTCTCTCGTATGTATTCTTAAAAATAATGACAATAGTCATAAAATTTATTACCAAGACAGCCTTTCCTTTAAGAGGAGCATAGCCTTAAATTTATTACTCAAATATCTCATACTGTTAATTAAGTCCGATTCGCCATTAAAACTATGACATGTCTACGTCGTAGGGTTTATGTAGAAAATCCTTAAAAGTATTGAAATATTACTTAAAATAATGCGGATTGTCACAAAAATAATGATTTTTTTCTTTAATTTAAATGCGTACATTTAAAGAAGCGCGTACTCAAAACTAATGATTAGATAGACATTAATACAAATTCAAAAAACTTTATATTAAGGCAAATTTCGTAAAAAACGTGTAAATTTTCATTATTTTAATTAAAATTGTCATTGAATTGATGCCGAGGTAGCATACTTAATATAAGAATGTGTCATCATTAGTTTTATTACTCTTTTTTTTCAGTGTACCAAAAGGTATATAAACCTATACTCGTTTTGGCGAAATTGGTGACCAATATTTTTATAGTCCTCCAAAGTTTCTGAAAATCAGTGGGCCCCTCGAAAAAGGTGTCATCAGCTTTTGTCCAACAACTAATTTAGACTTGGTGATACAGCTTAACTATATTTGGCAATAATGTAGCTAAGAATATGCCTAACAAAGTTTCTTAACATTTTATAGGAAAAATTTGTTGTTGAAAAAGTGATGGAAAAACATTTTTTTTTTCACTTTTTTCATCATAACTTTCAGGGACTCGTAATTTAATTTAATCCCTTCACCTTAGAGAGGAGGGTATACTTATATATCAGTTGCTACGAACCATAAGTGTAATACATCAAAAGAGCGACCTAAGACCACAAGTAAGTTTGGCGGAAATTCGTTTTGGGTAATTTTAAGTCATATAAGCCAGGGATGTAACGAATATTCCCATTCGCATATTCGAATGCGAATTATTCGCATCATTTTAACATTCGCTTTCGCAAAAACCATCTTTGGATTATTCGCTTTCGCTAAAATATATTTCAGTATTCGCCTCCATTTGTTAAAAGTGTTATATCTGCTTATTCGCTTCACACATTTTGAAGATATCAAAACAGTTGAAAACAAGTTAAAAGTTCAGTCGGGTAAACCGACTTATGAATCCCCTCACCTTGAGTCTCAAAAAAATATTAGTAAATTTATTAACTTTTTTTATTATTTATTTATTTATATGAATGACAATACAAAGTAAATTTATATTCTAATTTTAAGGTCCAGGGAAAGGCCGGGTTACAAAGACCATATGGCTAAATGTTTGCATCGACAGACCAGAGCCTCTGGTGGGAATCGAACCCACGACCCCCAAACTCATAGGCGAGTACGCTACCAAATCGCCTACTGGGCCGCTCTTATTTTTTTGTTTTATCAATTTAAATTGCATTTAGTAACTTTAAAGTATGTACTGGTATTAAAGTTAAAAGCGATACTCTAGGTACTATAAAAGGATTACACTGTACAAAATTTCAAGAATTTATATGCACTGGTATTAAAGTTATAAGCTGTGTACTTTTGCTACAAAAGAGTCCATTTGTGTGGGAGGTACCTAAAGGAGCGTTGTAATATTGCCAATTTTTCTCTGTAGTTTAGGTACTATTAAACCATTACACTGTACAAAATTTCAAGTCTTTGTATGCACTGGTAATAAAGTTATAACCCATTAACTTTTGGTTCAAAATTGTCCATTTGTGTGGGAGGTACCAAAAGGGGCGTGGCAACTCCGCCCATTTTTCGAGGTAATAGTGACTACTAAACGAATACTATGCGTAGAATTTCAGAGGATTCAAATAAGTAGTATAGAAGTTATTAAATAATCAACATTTCACTAAATGTTAACTCTTTGTGGGGGAGGTACTAGAAGGAGTGGATCAATATGGCCCATCTTCGAACTTAGTTCATCGGATGTTACTCCTTTCGAGAGTTATCGTGCGCACCAGCCAGCAGACCGACAGACAGACAGACAGACGGACGGACATTGCTCATTCGACTTAAAATGACCCAAAACGGATATCTGCCGCACATACTTAGGGTCTTAGGTCACTCCTTCGATGTGTTACATTTTTGGCTCGTAGCAAATGATATACTCGTATACCCTCCTCCCTAAGGTGAGGGGATAAATATGCTTGTCCTTGTGGTAACAGGAGACAAAAATATGGAAAACATTCTTAATACTTGAATATCCTAGAAAATCAATTTAGTTCCTTAATTTTGTTGGTTCTAAAGGGTCAAACTATTATTCGCTTTCGCAAAAATTCATATTTCACTATCCGCATTCGCAAGAAATATATTTCAATATTCTTTTTCGCATTCGCTTTCGCTTAAGTCACTAATATGAGCTATGTCTGTCCGTCTGTCTGTGTGTGTGTCTGTCTCTCGAAAGGATTAACCGATTGACTTCAAATTTGGTATGTGGTCATATTTTTCTCTATCTCCGGATAAGTTCGAAGATGGGCCATATTTGTCCACTCCTTCTAGTACCTCCACACAAAGGATTAACATTTAGTGAAATATTGGTTCTTTAATAACTCCTATATTACTTACTCGTATCTTCGGAAGTTCCGCACACAGTATTAGTTGATTTCACTACATAAATGGTTTACTGGACTGCACTCGTTCGCATCGTTTCCACTTGAATGAATGGCCCAAGGTTTCCTGTACCGTATACTCTCGTACAGCCGAGGATGAATCGCTTCAAACCAAATGTTCACAACGCCACGACGAAGAGCAACAAATTTGGTTATTTCCGCAACAGTTTGTCTAGCACCTGGTCGCCATGTTTAACTGGGCTCAGACACTACTACTGCTGCTGCTGTTGCATTACGTTTCCAGAGGCTATTTTCTCTCATCAGAAGGCTGCATTGTTTGTGTTACGAATAAATAATGAGTTGGGCTTGTGTGCATTTTGCACAGCAGTTTGAAGTGTGCCCCCATTGCACCTGGACCATTGACAAAACGAATGAAAATGACGAGAGATACCGCCATGATGACGACTATTCTGATGATAACGGCAATGCTGAAGAAAATGCCTGACCCAAAGCTACTGATGGTTGTTGGGTGCCTGATGCCTGTGATGAAAAGTTTGTCCCTGGTGTCGAGAATAGCCATTGATGGCAAGTCTATTGAAATGCTAATTCTTTTTTTTTATCAAAATGGAATGGGTGTTTTGCACTGGAAATTACTGTGTTTTTCCACACCCTGCAATGTTCAATCTGCAGAGTATTTGCATTTGAATCTTTTGCCAATGGAGTATCTTGTCTGGTACCTCCTCAAATGATTAAACCGGAAATATTTGAAAGATTTCATGATGATGAACGTATTCAATTTCTCCAAATAGCCCAGTGAAATGGGAAGGTGTTCTGTCTAATGATAGTTTTCTGCCCATGTATACCCTACACTAACTGGAAATGTACGCTGAAAACGTAACAATTTAGACAACAAATTAAAATTTTGATAGACAATACATTTGAAATAAAATAGAACGATTTCAATCTGTCTTCAGGAAAAAAAAGAGAATCCACTACTGCAGTTTCGGCGCTCGCAATGTTGATTGAAAATGCTGCAATTTTCTTCATTTTGATATTTTTTATTTAAGTGCATGGTGGGCCTAAAGAAAACAAGGGGTGTAAAAGTTTAATAACTTTTTCGTTTATTATATAGACAACACTTGGAGAATTTATAATGGAGAGGTTCACAATTGAACAGAGAACCAGAACAATAGAATTTTATTATTTAAACCAGAGATCAATTATTTTAACGCAAAGAGCACCCGACTATTTTCTTTGGGGTTATTTGAAGGAGCGAGTGTATGTGAACAAGCCAGAGACAATCCTTGAACTCAAGGCAAACATTGTTGCAGAAATTCGAACGCTACAGCCACAAGTTTTGAAAGGTGTTATGGAAAATGCTCTAAAAAGAGCCCATCAGTGCGAAGCTGAAAACGTGATCATTTAAGTGACATTATTTTTCATACTTAGTGTAAAAAAATTTGCCTTTTGTATATTATATAATCTGGAAGAAAAAATAAAAAAAAAATTTATAAACGAAAAAGTTATTAAACTTTTACACCCCTTGGTTTCTTTAGGCCCACCCTTCTTTTGGCCACCCTGTACATTTTTAGCCATTCCGCTACCTCTTTAATAGATAAGATTTTTGCCTGGTAAACACTACAGTGCAAGTAATACCTCAATTTCCTCAGAAAAGACACCAAAGCCCACATGGCTATTGAGTATGGAACCGTCTGTATAGAAGTTAATCTTCTATACAGACGGTTCCATACTCAATATTAGTGCTCTGTGCAAATTTTAAAATTTTTTTTAAGCTGTTATCTTAATTGTTGTCTGGCACATTCTATCTAGAATGATACTATATCCGTGGCCATTTCAAGAAGACTTAGGGAACTTTTGCTTATAGTAGGGGGATATTGCAAAAGGGTTCCATGTACATGTTTTAAGTACAGCTAGCTATTTGAACATGTGGAGAAAAAAACACCATATTAAAGCCATTCGAGCCATAAATACTGAACGGTATCTCAAGGAATGCCTACCAAAGGGGTTACTTCCATTTATAAGAAAATTCGACATCTCTAATTTTTTTTTTACCTGATCTCCCGTTTTGTATTTACAGTAAAAGTGCTATTGAGTGGTACCAACCGAAAAACCTTTTATTTGTACGAACGTATGCTAACCCACCTAACTTCCCGGAAGTACATCCAAATGAAAGATAGACGGCCTTAGTTAAAAGGATGTTAAACACCACAAAAAGAGAAGCCAATTATGGCACTTAGTTGAACATAATAAACTACCAAACACCACTATAAATATCTTGATGGCAGGAATTTCTGCAAAACTCAAAATTTGTCTAACCTAACCTAAACCTAAACTTTAAATAAAAATGAGTACTAGTCTATGTTAAACGGCGTAAATTCTATATTAATCAGTTCAATCAAACAAATATTTTTGAAAACAAAGTGTATACATTTTTTTGTGCGCAGTCGTTAGCTGCCATTCGCTGAACCTTTCTTAGTACCGCACAGAAGGTGGATTTCTTCAAAGTTTTCCACCAGATGACAATGCCGTTCAGCATTAGTGGTCTGACTGCTTCGGTAGACAACCAATAAACTATACGCGGGCTTTCCGATTGCCCTTTTACAGGTACATAGTGCTACCACAGCCTTATTTGGTCTTTCCAAATTGTTGGGTTTAAGTGCAACTTCCTGTTTAGTAAAAGACCTATGCATTTTGCCCTTTCAGAGGATGGATTTTCAATACCTCCAAGAAGGCAGGTGTAACTCGTGATACCTTATTTCTCCTGGTGAAAAGAACTACATAGTTAAGTCTTAGTATGGATATCAGTTGACTTGCCTTTGCTGTAGACATCATGTCATGCAAAGTGGACAGTAGCCTGGGATGAAAACAAACTTGGTTTCTCTCCATTTTGTTGGAGAAAACACCAATTGCCAATATACATATTTAATATTTCAGTGTTGTCCATGTATGGTGTTAAAAAGTTTATATAGACTGGACGCTTATTTGCTTAGCTCTACTGCTGTTCAAAAGAGTCACCGCACACATCACTCACTGTATTAGTTCTATTCATAAAATGTTCAATTGTTGATTTATAGACAGTCGTACAGAGGGGGCGTGCGGACGGACGGACGGACGATGGAGTGAGTTACTGTTCAAAGGTATTCCTCATTCACTCAGTCAATCGACACTTGCCGCCTATGTGAACGAAAGCCCGACACGACCAACAGCCGCAATTAGCCATGTTATTGTTCTCTTCAGTACCGGACGAACATGTTTTGAATATTTTGATGTTCGTCGGTCAGTCCTGTCGTCAGTTGTGAGTGGTCATCGTTATTGCCTTTGTATCATTGATTTCCGACAATTGTTCGATATGGCGAATGAGTAATGGAGAGAAATATGATTGTCCATATTACGTATACGGCCCACTGAACTCACACTCCACTGAAAAATGTATAAATTAGACCGAAGTTTTTTTTGTTTGCACAAATATCTATGAATAGTTGGATATGTATTTGATTTGATGCAATTTATGGTATTTGCATGTCAATGCTATTGTTGCAATTTTAATTAAATTAACTATGAATTGTGCGAATAACAATTAAACACCGATGTAATAGCATTATGTATTTTCTTTTCCAGGTGACTTAACTAATTGGTTGTGAAAAACGTGAAAGGCCAATCAAAACCCAGTAATATATAGTATTGTGGTAAGTGCTATCCAATTTATCTTCTAGTTTTTTTAATTCACTTGATTTTGACTTACACTTCTTTCTTGGAATTACCGAAATATTGTAAATTTTTTTTAGTATGCAATGAAACAATTGAAATATATATAAATACACATATCGTCCATTCCATAACAAACCGACATACTCTACTGTTAGAAATATTCTACACGTTTTTTTTTTAAAATATGACAAATTTGAAGTTGGTAATATTAAGAAAAAAAGTACCGAGGTAGGAACATTAACAAGTAAGAAAGTTTCAGTCGGGTAAAACGACTAAGGTATACCCCCTTTGTGAGTAATGTAATATTGAATATTACTCGAATTATTCTGTCAATTTGTGTGGGAGGTACCAGAAGGGGTTTATCAAATACACCTTTTTTTTTGCTGAACATTAGATACTTTAAATTCATTGCACTGTGCCGACTTATAATCATTTATGTGCACTGGTATAAACGTTATGAGACATTAAATTGTGGTATTATTTGGGCATTTTGTGTGGGAGGTACAAAGAGGGGCGTGGCAATAACGCCCATTTTTCACAGGGCTATAGACACTATAGAAACATTACACTGTACAAAATTTCAAGTATTTGTATATACTGGTTTTAATGTTATAAGCTGTTAACTTTTGGTGCAAAAAGGTACCATTGTGTGGGAGGTACCAAAAGGGGCGTGACAACAACACCCTTTTTTCTCTGGACTGTAGGCAGTATAAAAGCATAATACTGTACAAAATTTCAAGTATTTTTATACACTGTTATTAATGTTATAAGCTGTTAACTTTTGGTGCAAAATTGTGCATTTGTGTGGGAGGTACCAAAAGGGACGTGGCGACTTCGCAAATTTTTCTCGAGTTGATAACGACTAATAAGCTAATACTATGTGTGGAATTTCAAAAGATTCGGATAAGTAGTATAGCAGTTATTAAAGAATCAATATTGCACAACATTTTAACCCTTTGTGGGGGAGGTTCTAGAAGGTGTAGACCAATATGGCCCATCTTCGAACTTAGCCGGAGATAGAAAAAAATATTACCTCATACCAAATTTGAGGTCAATCGGTTACTCCTTTCGAGAGTTATCGTGCGCACCAACCAGCAGACAGACAGACAAACAGACAGACAGACAGACAGACAGACAGACAGACAGACGGACATTGCTCATTCGACTTAAAATGACCCAAAACTGATTTCCTCCGAACATACTTGGGGTCTTAGGTCACTCCTTCGACCTGTTACACTTTTTTCCGTAGTAAATGATATATCGTCCCCTCAATAAAACAATAGCGTATACGCATATACACCATTATTTTTTTATTGCATTTTAAGAATCTACATAATCGATTCTATTATGTAAAAATTTGGTGGAATTCTACTTCCACAAAGTGGGTCAAAAGTTAAATTGAAAAAATAGTGTATATTGATCCCATTTATATACAATTAACGCACTTTTAGACTAATAGAATATAATCTGGGTGTAGCCTGATTATTTCACCACATATTAAAATGAAAAGAAATTGAAAGCATCGATTCTCTTCTAAGATATACATATTTATCTTCCAAGAAGTATAATTTCACAAAAACTTAAAATGTGATTTTTTCGAAACTACAAAAAAAATATACACTATTGTTTTATTGAGGGAACGATATACCCTCGTCACACTAAAGTGAGGGTATAAAAATGGAGTAGTGAGAAAACGCGTGGCAGATTTAATTTTATAGGCAATTGTAATTTCTTTTCGCCGGCATTCTTGGCTATTAAATGCTACTACCCAAATTTTAATATTTTTTTTTCTTTTTTGGGACGGACGGACATTGCTCAAATGACTTAAAATGACCCAAAACGGATTTCCGCCGAACATACTTTGGGTCTTAGGTCACTCCTTCGGTGTGTTACACTTTGGCTCGTAGCAAATGATATATATCCTCCTCTCTAAGGTGAGGGGATAAAAAAGAACGGTTTTTGCTGTCCCGAGAAAGCCATAAAAAATAGAAAAAATCGCCAAAATTCATTTAGTCCATATTTTGAAAGCTAGCATCCTAATAAAGAAAACAATGCCTATTTGAATAAAATCTGTGCATAAATGCAGATTATACGAGTATGGTAATTTCTTCAATGTCGAATGCAACATTCGTACGTATTCAAAGTAAAAGAAACATTTGCCAAACATTATTTCATTTTGACAAAACGCGAAACTTATAGCTCTTGATTAGCACTATAATTGGTGCTAAGGTTGATTTTGGCCAATTGTTCGTTTTCAAGATAATTACAAAAGACCTAGCCATTCGCACGCGTCAAAAACAGAAGTCGTTTTCAAAGCAAACCAATCAAACACTGATTTCAGTGAAACCTGAAGGGATATTTTAATGCGACTAATTTTAAAATGTCATAGATTCATGTACCTTAATAATGTTTTTATTTTATTATATTAAGTAGTTTATTTTCCCCTCACCTTAGAGAGGGTATATATCATTTGCTACGAACCCAAAGTGTAACATATCGAAGGAGTGGCCTAACCCCCAAAGTATGTTCCGCGGATACCCGTTTTGGGTCCTTTTAAGTTGAATGAGATATGTCCGTCCGTCCGTCCGTTTGTCTGTCTGGCTGCTGGCTGGTGCGCACGATAACTCTCGAAAGGAGTAACCGATTGACTTCAAATTGTGTATGTGGTAATATTTTCTTCTATCTCCGGCTTAGTTCGATGATGGACCATATTGGTCCACTCCTTCTAGTACCTACCCCACAAAGGGTTACATTTAGTGAAATATTGATTATTTAATAACTTCTATACTACTTACTTGAATCCTCTGAAATTCTACACATAGTATTAGTTTATTAGTCACTATTACCTCGAGAAAAATAGGTGAAGTTGCCAAGCCCCTTTTGGTACCTCCCACACAAATGGACAATATTGAACCAAAAGCTAATAGCTTATAACTTTATTGCCAGTGCATACAAAGACATGAAGTTTTGTACAGCGTAATGGTTTAATATACCTAGAATAAGTAAAAAATTGGCATTATTGCCACGCTCTTTTTGGTACCTCCCACAAAAATGGACCATTTTGTACCAAAAGTTACCAGCTTATAAATTTAATACCAGTGCATACAAATACTTAAAATTTTGTACAGTGTAATGCTTTTATAGTACCTAGAGTCCAGAGAAAAATTAGCGTTATTGGCACGTTCCTTTTGGTACCTCCCACACAAATGGACCATTTTGTACCAAAAGTTACCAGCTTATAAATTTAATACCAGTGCATACAAATACTTGAAATTTTGTACAGTGTAATGCTTTTATAGTACCTAGAGTCCAGAGAAAAGTGACCGTTATTGGGACGCCCCTTTTGGTACCTCTCACACAAATTAACCATTTTGTTCCAAAAGTAAGCAGCTTTTAACTTTAATTCCAGTACATTCTTTAAAGTTATTAAATGCATTTTAAATTGATAATAATTTAAATAAAAAAGAAATTATTCGATTAAAAGATTGTTCAAGCTCGAGGTCTGGTTTGTTTTTAAATTTTTATTTATTTCCAATATTTCGGAATTATCTTTTGAATTCCGTCATCAGGGATCATGTTCTACAATAAATTAAGTACACAATAACTTAAATTAATAAAGTAATATCACTAAATTCAAGTGAAAATAACTATATATTGATTTATTAATACTAGGAGAACATAAATAATTGTACGATATTTCTACAACGGCCAACTCACGTGTAAAAGTAAAAACACAACAACAAACAATACTTAAAAACTACTGTAGTGTGACTACTACCGTCGGATGT
Source organism: Eudasyphora cyanicolor (assembly GCA_963930755.1). NCBI lineage: Eukaryota > Metazoa > Arthropoda > Insecta > Diptera > Muscidae > Eudasyphora > Eudasyphora cyanicolor. The sequence continues at coordinate 165,658,401 of OZ005736.1, read as the reverse complement.
AAATATTGCACTGGTTGTTATTCTAATATTACACGATGATCGATGGCCTCTCGTTGTCTTGTTCGTCTAATAAGATGTTTGTATATGTGTGCTATGTTCTCTGTATCGGTTTTGTAGTTAAGTCTTTTTCTTATTGGTACGTTGTTAATATGCAGCATTTCGAGAGTAAATCGTTTGTTATAGTTGCTCTCTCTCTCTGAAGTACACGAACGTTGTCAAAGTCTGGTTGGTCTTTACTCCTGGCACAGTGTGTAGCTAATGCAGTTTTTTGTTGAGTGTTGCTGATGTTGCGATTTTTTATATCAGATTTGTGTCCGGATATTCTTGTTTTGAGTTTATTTTTTGTTGTGCCAACATAGACTATATGGCATTGTTCTGTGTTGTTACCTCCACATGGTATTTCGTATACAACGTTTGGAGTTTCTGTGATCGGTATCTTACTCTTTGTGTTGGTGAACAGTTGTTTTATTGTGTTCTGGGTTTTATGGGCAATATTTTAATTATTTTTGTCAAATATGTCTGATTTTACAATTCTTTCCGATATATTTTCCACGTATATTAGGGATTTGAAATTTTTTGGATCTTTATTATTGGAGTTTTCTCTATCTTTTTGTTTATAATTAGATATTAAGTTATCGATTAAGTTTTCTGGGAAATTGTTGTCTAGTAATATATTTTTAATTTTGAGTTTATTCTTTTTTTGAATTTCTTTGTCGCTAATGGAAAGGACCCTTTTTATTAAGTTTTTGGCAGTGTTAATTATTACTCTTTTTGGATGTTTAGAGTAATAGTTCATTATTCTGCCCGATGATGTATCTTTTTGGTACCAGTCTATGGAAATCTTGTCATCATTTCTTACTATAAGTGTGTCAAGGTAAGGTATTTTGCAGTTTTCTTCTATTTCGATGGTGAATTTTATGTTTTTATGGAAGCTATTGAGGGTTGTCAAGGTTTCTTCTATTGCACATTCCGGAATTATGGAAAATATATCGTCAACGTATTTTGTTATTATCCTAGGTTTTGTTGTCAAGTTTTCCATACAGGTGTCAAGTAGTTTCTCCATCACTATATCAGCTACGACCGGAGAAGCCGGTGAACCCATCGGAAGTCCTTTTTTCTGCTTGTAAAATTTGTCCTCGTATTTGAAGTAGCGATTTTCCATAATACAAAACTTGAGAATCTTTATGAATAGGCTCTTCGTCATATCCGTAAATTTCTCTATCTCCTGCCATCTTTCATCTATTACATCTATAGCAAAATCGACCGGGATGCTAGGGAAAAGCGAAACGACATCAAATGAAACTAGTTTTTCATCATTTGTGATAGTCAAGTCTTTTACCTTATTTCTAAATTGCACTGAATCCCTCACGTTGTATTTTGAGTTTTCGTTAAGTTTTTTAAAATATTTACTAAGAATTTGCACATATTCATTGACGGAGAATTTTATTTTATTGTAGAACATGATCCCTGATGACGGAATTCAAAAGATAATTCCGAAATATTGGAAATAAATAAAAATTTAAAAACAAACCAGACCTCGAGCTTGAACAATCTTTTAATCGAATAATTTACAACAAAAGGGTCGAATAAATCCAAAAATATTAATTAAATATTAATTAAAAAAGAAATAAATTTACTAATATTTTTTTGAGACTCAAGGTGAGGGGATTCATTAGTCGGTTTACCCGTTCTTTTTATGTTTATTATCCCCTCACCTTAGGGAGGAGGGTATAGGAGTATATCATTTGCTACGAGCCAAAAGTGTAACACATCGAAGGAGTGACCCAAGACCCTAAGTATGTTCGGCGGAAATCCGTTTTGGGACATTTCAAGTCATTTGAGCAATGTCCGTCCGTCCGTCTGTCTGTGTGTCTGTCTGCTGGCTGGTGCGCACGATAACTCTCGAAAGGAGTAACCGATTGACTTCAAATTTGGTATGTGGTAATATTTTTCTCTATCTCCGGCTAAGTTCGAAGATGGGCTATATTGGTCCACTCCTTCTAGAAGATTACTCGAATCATCTGCAATTTCACACATAGTATTAGTTTGTTAGTAGCTAACACGTCAAGAAAAATGGGGGAAGTGGCTACTCCCTTTTTGGTACCTCCCACACAAATGGACCATTTTGCACCAAAAGTTAACTGCTTATGGCTTTAATATCAGTTCAAACAAATACTTCAAATTTTGTACATTTTAATGCATTTATAGTGCCTAGAGTCCTGAGAAAAATGGGCGTTATTGACACGTCCATTTTGGTATCTCCCACACGAATGGGCCATTTTTTAACAAAAGTTAACAGCTTTTAACCCTTTTGGTGTAAAATGGTCCATTTGGTAGGTTTACTATAAAAGCTAGGTACTATAAAAGCATTACACTGTACGAAATTTAAACTATTTGTATGCACAGGTATATACCAATAGTTGAAATTTCGTACAGTGTAATGCTTTTATAGTAACTAGAGTCTAGAGAAAAGTGGCCGTTATTGGCACGCCCCTTTTTTATCTCCCACCAAATGGACCATTTTACACCAAAAGTTAACAGATTTTAACTATAATACAAGTGAATATAAATGCTTGAAATTTTGAACTGTGTAATGCCTTTATAGTGTCTAGAGTCCAGAGAAAATTGACCGTTATCGGCACGGCCTTTTTGGTACCTCCCACATAAATTTAAGACCAGTACATACTTTAATGTTATTAAATGCAATTTAAATTGATAATAATTTAACTAAAACAAAAAAAAATAATTTACAAATATTTTTGGGACTCAAGGTGAGGGGATTCATAAGTCGGTTTATCCGATTGAACTGTCTTACTTGTTTTTTTACTTTCCATGCAACTAGACATCCAAAGGTTTTTTATAAATGAATTTTATCATATTCAAAATATTTATTTTCACAACAAAAATTATATTTCTTATATCCCTTAAATATAAATCAAGATTTAAAAGAGAGACCATTAATCAGAACATAACATGCAATACGAATGTTTAAAACATAAATTTTGCAATTATTCGAATTTGCACTCAAATATTTTAAAATGTGTTATGAATAACTGTAGTTTTTTTGGAAAATTAGTTGGATTTGATAGATTCCCTAAAAAAAAATAGTAAAACAACATACTTTTAAAGACTTTAAATTTTTTTGCTGTTGTTGACATCTCGTTGGAAATGCCCATATATCATAGCACCATATTAAAATAATTTCAACAAAATATTTTTGGAAATCGATGCTTAATGATTATCGATGGACTTTGGTATGTGTCAATATTTTTTTATATCTCAGGCCTAAGTCAAAGTTGGACTATTGTGTACCAAAATAGTCCATCTTTGACTTAGGCCTTCGAGTGCCTCCCCCACGAAGGGTCAACATTTGGTGAAATATTGATTATTCCATAACCTTTATACTACTACCCAGAATCTTCCACAATTCCACACATAGTATTAGTTTTATAATCGCTATCATCCTTAGAAAAATGGACGATGTTTCCGCGCCTCTTTTGGTACCACCCAACAAATTGTCCATTTTGCACAAAAAGTTAACGGCTTATAACTTTGATTCCATACTTGAAATTTTGTGAAGTGTAATGATTTTATAGTACCTATAGTCCCGTGCAAAATGACCGTTATTGCCATGCCCCATTTGGTACCTCCCATACAAATTGACCATTTTCCACAAAAAGTTAACGGCTTTTAACTTGGATTCATACACATACAAACACTTGAAATTTTGTGGATTATAATGCTTTTATAGTATCAACTTTTCTGTAAGAAAAGGGCGAAGTTGCCTTGCCCCTTTTGATACCTCCCATACAAATGGACCATGTTGAACAAAAAGTTAAGGGCTTATTACATTGATTCCAGTCCATACAAATAACTACAAATTTGTAAAATGTAATGCTCTTATAGTACCCATAGTACGAGGGTTGCTATTTATATTTCGGTCCCTGCAATGCTGGTGTTGCCAGATGAAAACTGGAACTTCCATTGGAAAGTATGACATTTTTTAGCATAACTTCACTCAGGCCGTTTTGTCATTTGAGCGCGATTTGTTTTGGTTACAGTGTGTTGAAAATTCACCTCCAAAATATGGTATTTGAACGCTTCGACAGCTGCTTCAGTCGTCGAAAAACGTTGACCAAGCAGTTTTTTCTTGATGTGAGTAATAAGAATAAGTCATTGGGTGTCAAACCAGGGCTGTACGGTGGATGACCCATCAATTCGACGTTTTGGCCGGTCAAAAAAGCGCTGGTTTGAGCCGATGTATGAGAGCTCGCATTGTCAAGGAGCACAATGATTCGTCTTCTCTTGTTCGTTTTTCGAATTTCCCCGAAGACTTCAGGCAAACAAATTGTGGTGTACCACTCAGAATTGACCGTCCTACATTGCTCTTGCGGAACAGTCGCCACATGACCAGTTTTGCCGAAGAGGTGCTTCTTCCACGAACAACTTTCTTTGGATTTCGCACGTCTTCGAAGACCCACACGGTCGATTGCTGTTTTGTTTCGGGCTCATACGCATAGATCCAAGATTCGTCGCCTGTGACGGTCTTATAAACGTATTTTGAAGCACCGCGATCGTATTTTTTCAAAATTTCTGTGCACCAATCTACACGAGCCTTTTTTTGAGCGATTGGCAAATTGTGCGGGATCCAACGAGAACAAACCTTTTTTACAGCCAGGTGTTCATGCAATAACGAATGTATGCTGGTGGAAGAAATGTCCAAGGATGCCTCTATCTCACGGTATGTCACATGACGATCTTGTATTATCAGTTCACGCACGGCATCAATGTTCTCTGGCACTACGGCCAAAAACGACCTTCACGACCTTCGTCTTTGAGCGAGCATCTGCCACGATTGAATTCATTAAACCAGTTTTTCACAGTGCTATAGGATGGTCTTTCATCGCCATACAAAGATTTAAGTTCATCGATGCACTCTTGTCGTGATAATCCACGTCGAAAGTTGTGAAAAATCACACGAAAATGTTCAAGAGTTAATTCTATTTGTTTGCCAAATTGATTTTTTCAAGTCACTGTAAACAACACAAATGATGGTCGTACGTCAAAACGTTCTGTGTACGTTTATGCTACAAAATGTCAAACTTTCCAATGGAAATGTCAGATGGTACCTCCCAAACAAAATTGCCAAAATAAAAATATGAAAAATTATTTTTTTGAATTTCTCTCTTTTTACAATATGGGTCATACTTTATACATGTCGTCGGTTGGATGACCACCTAAGGGAACTAAGCAGATTTTCTGTTTTTAAGAAAGTGTTGCTTCTTCCCCATGTCGTAATACTTCTTATTCAATTTCCAGTTTGTTTTGCCTTTTTTGTACAAAACTTCCTCTTCCTTAATATTCTTAAAAAAATTAAATTTAATTTCTGAAAAAAATAAATTTTAAGTCCATTTTGCCAGATACGTCGAAAATGTTGTAAGGATTTTTGAGATAAAGTTAATAGCGACATGCTCGAAATTTAATGGCACGGTGCCCAGTGTCACGGCCGTGTCCACAAATAGTATAAGTCAACCTGCTAATTTTGAGACAAAATTAAATTATTTTAATAGTAAACAATTAGATAAAATACAAAGTTTTACTTTGATAAGTCAACCAGTTTTTATTTTATTGTATCTCAAAGTTGGTAGTTCCTAGCAATGTCATATTTACTAGAATTATAGATTAGGTTAGGATAGGTTGAAGAGAGGAGCCGTTTAAATGTCTCATGTCCATGGACATACACTTAAGCCAGTGGTTCGGCCTGTTGTGCGCTCCCTATTTATGATCTTTTTATACCTCACGAGTTACAGAAAATCGGTACTAGACACGAATTTTCTCAGTATCTTCCAGTCATATCCTCTGAGATGAGTCAAGTCTGGTAATATGTCGGACCCGAAATGTTGGAATCTTGCATGTGTGAAAGCCGGGCAGTGACACAGAAAATGTTCCATCGTTTCGATGTTTTCCCTGCATGCCCTGTATTCGTCGTTACCTGCTAGTCCTATGCGATGAAAATGTGCTTGTAAGCTTGAGTGTCCCGTTAGAAAACTCATCATCTTACTAATATCGATCGTGTTTAGTTTCAGAAGACTTCTTGTTTTCCTTCTACCGCCACCACCGCCCAGTGCTTCAACTCATCCTTCGTGGCTTCGAAAGGTTTTCAATCTTCCAAGTTAAATACTCGAAGTTGTCTGCCCTTTGAAGCCGAGCTGTTTGCCCGTTCATTTCCAATCACTCCGTTGTGTCCTGGTACCCATCAAATACGCAATTGAATTGGCTGAGTTATCATTTATCGTTCTTTTACAGTCTAACACAGTTCTGGATTTGACCCTTTTCGATGTTATTGCATTGATCGCCATTTGGCTAGCTGTGAAGATGTTGTCATATTTAGGCTTTGTGGTTTTACTGAGCCAGTTCACACACTCCGTGATTGCTCGAACTTTTGCTTGAAATATCGTGTTATGGTGAGGGAGGAGTTAATAAAGTTCAACTTCTAGTTCATCAATAAAAAGTCGCAGACGCGTCCTTCCTCCAAGCTAGGACCCATCCGTGTAGCAGCTGGTTCCCACTGGAACATGAGCCAGTTTTCCCAGGAGCGTCTGTCTGGCACAAACGAATCATGGGTAGGTGTAAGCCGCACTTCAGTATGGTGTTTGAATGTGACCAACTAGAGATTCTAAAATCTTTTAAATAGGAAGACTTGTGGTCTCGATTTTTCCATTCACTCATCACTTGTAGGCGTCTTGCTGTGAGGGCAGCCTCATACATTTTAAGGATATCTATTAGTTGGATGTGCAGTATAGCCTTCAACGCTCTTGTTGGTGCGGTTCTAATTGCCCCGCCTATGCCTAGACAGCACATATATTGCCTAGACAGCACATATATTGTCAACAAGCAAAATTGTCGCATCTGCGGCTCGGAAAACCCAAGAGTTATTGGGGTGTGTGACTGTTTGGTGCGGTTTATGGTCCGGCGAGGTCATTGGACCTTACTTTTTCGAAAATCAGGTTGGATCAACAGTTACGATGAATGGATTGCGCTATCGAGAGATGATTAATGATTTTTTATGGTCGGAGTTGGATGGTACTGATATGGACAACGTTTGCTTTGAACAAGACAGCGCTACGTGCCACACAAGCAACGAAACCATTGCTCTGCTACGGGAAAAGTTTCCGGACCGTGTTATCTCTCGAAGAGGTGATCCCAATAGGCCACGGCGATCTTGTGATTTAACACCTTGCGACTTCTTCCTTTGGGGCCACGTGAAAGATAAGGTCTACGCCAACAGCCCAGCGTCGATTAAATACCTCAAAGATAGAATTGAGGCTATCGAGGACATAGGGCAGCCACTTTGCGATTTGGTTATGGAAAATTGCATGACAAGGATATGGTCCTGTAAGCGTGGTCGTGGAGGCCATTTGGCTGATGTTGTTTCTCATTATTAACGGCATACCTTCCTCTTTATTGTGAAATAAACATCCGATCATTTATCTCAAAAAATTGCATTTTTCTTTGTTTACAACTGGCGAAAGTGTATCGAGCTTAAGGTAGATCACTTTGAAAAATAAAGAAAAATGTTCCTAAATATGTTGCATTTTCTTGAGTACGTCGGCTAAAATCAAGCTTTCGAAAATACTGTTTGTGGTATACCAAGTGTGAACTGCCCTCATTTCCTTTCGACAATTATTCTTGTTAAAATTACTCCATTCGTCGATGCTGTATAGTATTTTTATAAAATATTGAATGTTCATCTTTATTGTCCCTTGTGGTCATCGATGTGCAATAAATGCGATCAGAATGTTACCTTACCTTCCTTGGGTCCTTAGCATAACCAGGCTCACATGCCTCGTTCGCACACACATGTACTCTTAAATTGTTAATTGCATTTCTGCAATTGGGTTGGACCTCCGTACTCGTATGCTTGAATAAACCAAATGGAATCAAACGAACCAATATGGTTCTCGGTCGGTAAGTAAACGATATTAAAGGAGCTCATGCTTCACTTATGCTCCAGAATTACTTCGTTGTAAGAATATGTGATTGTAAGTGTTTATACACATGTGTACTAGTATATACTTACACACAAATACATACATATCACACTGTAATATTATTACAATTTAAGGACAACCATCAGAACATGGTTCGTATACATGACTGTGTAGGGCTATTTGCATATAGTAAGAATATTAAAGCTGGTAAAATAAAAAACTATTATTGAATGTATTTGCAGCAGTTTTGGCATTATTTTGTGAAAACCTAGGAACGAACTTCAACAGTAATACTACATTAAACGACTTTCCTTCTTTATAAGAAGGATACAATTCTTTCATTCAAAGAAATGCAAAATATGAAGACTTTGTGAATATCGGTTCAAGAACATATTGTAAATAATTTGTTGCGGGGCAAAAGTGTAACACTGCGAAGGAGTGACTTAACACCCTATGTATGTTTGTCGAAAGTGCTTCAGAACCTTGAAATTCTTTTGAGCTGTGTCACCAATTCGTCTATGTTACAGAACCGATAACTCTCAAAATATAACTCTCAAAAAGATTTATGATTGACTTCAAATTTGTAGTTTTATGTGGTAATATTTATAACCTCACTTTAGTGATACGAGGGTATATGTCATTTGCTACGGGCAAAATGTGTAGCACGTCGAAGAAGTGACCTAAGACCCTAAGTATGTTCGGCGGATATCCGTTTTGGGTCATTTTAAGTCGAATGAGCAATGTCCGTCCGTCTGGCTGCTGGCTGGTGCGCACGATAACTCTCGAAAGGAGTAACCGATTGACTACAGATTTGGTATGTGGTAATATTTTTTTATCTCCGGCTAAGTTCGAAGATGGGCCATATTTGTCCACTCTTTCTAGTACCTCCCCATCAAAGGTTAATATTTAGTGAATTATTGATTATTCAACAACTTCTATACTACTTATTTGAATCTTCTTAAATTCTACACATAGTATAAGTTGATTAGTCACTATCACCTCGAGAAAAATGGGCGATGTTGCAACACCCCTTTTGGTACCTCCCACACAAATGGACCATTTTGCACCAAAAGTTCACTGCTTATAGCTTTCAAATCAACCAGAGCCATGGGCGTTATAGCCATGTACCTTTTGGTACCTCCCACACAAAAGTAACATTTTGTACGAAAAGTTTACAGATTTTAACTTTAATACTAGTGTAATGTTTTTATAGTACCTACAGTCTGTCGAAAAATCGGAGTTATAATCACACACCTTTCGGTACCTCCCACACAAACGTACCATTTTGTACAAAAATGGTACGTTTCTGAATATCAATCGAAAAAATCGCACATAAAAAATATTTTTTATTTTTCCTGAAAAATATTGAAAAATGACAACATTAAAAAAAAAATATTTTTCAAATCGGACTATATAGTTTAAGAAGTTATGACCAAAAAACCCGATATACAGAGTGAAATCTTAACGTTTTTTTTAAATAATAATAATAATAACAATAACTTTTGAACGAGTTATCGGAAAAATCTCAAAAAATTCCACAAAGCATTTCTTCAGGTGTACTAAAAAATATAAAAAATGGGAAACATCAAAAACCGAATTTTTTTTTTGGAACTTTCTTGAAACCTGCCTTGGAATTCCCCATATATATTATTTCGTACGACCCAGATTAATACACAGCGCATAACCGCTTGAGTCCTTCCACTTCGATGTATGCATTTATGCTTGACTGACGTATGAGTTTTAAGTCAATTTATAAGATTGATGACTTGTTGGAACTAATTGAATATTCAAATCGTCACATCATAAGAACAGACTATGCATTTATATTTATTGTTCATATCTTGATATTTACATGCACATACATATATTGTTATGTATGTTTATATATGTAGGTATATTATAAATGTGCATTAATTTATACTGTGCTGATATAATCAGATAATACTGAAATGTCTAGTCCATGGTCTATGCAAATAGAAATATTTAGTTTATCAGACGTTATGCAAATCACCAATATACATTACATTTCTTCAAGTTTAAATTTAAAAAAATTTAATAAAATATTTGGTAAACCAACAGGAAAATCTCAGCTTAGTAAACAGACTGAAAGTATGTACATATGTACTCCCACTTTTTGTATGGAAGCTACCAAAGGATACCCAATTTTTATTGACCTGTACCTGCTTCAAAATAATTGCACTGTATTGAATTTCGATGTGCAGTGATATTAAGCTATAACAATATGCAACAACAAATTTGAGACGGATGAACTTCAAATTTGGTATGTGATAATATATTTTCTATCTGAGGCTAAGTTCGAAGATGAGCCGTATTGATCCACTCCCTTCATCACAAAGGGTTAAAATTTAGTAAAATATTGATTCTCTAATAACTTCTATCCTACTAATCCGAATCATCTGCAATTCCATATATAGTAACAGTTTATCCGTCGCTGTCACCTTGAGAAAAATGGGCGAAGTGTCGCTGCCGCTTTTGGTACCTTCCACACACAGTGACCATTTTGGTACAAAAAGTTAACGGCTTATATATTTTATACCACTGCATATAAATACTTGAAACTTTGTGCAGTGTGGGGATTTGATATTACCTAGAATCCAGTGAAAAGTGGGCGTTATTGGCACGCCTCTTTTGGTACCTTCCACACAAATGGACCCAAAAGATAACGTCTTATAACTTTAATACCAGTACAAACAAATACTTGAAATTTTGTACAGTGCAATGCTTTTATAGTACCTAGAGTCAGTGTTGCCAGACGAATTTCACCGAAAATTGTCAAAATGTGGCCACAAAAATCGTCAAAATAAATATTCCAAATCGTCAGAAAATCATCAACACGAAAATATTTCAGAAGAACATGTACATACATATATTATACATATATTATACGAATTCGGATAAAACCATAAAATATCTTAAGAGGAAAACTAATAATGAATGGTTTTATTTTGAGTTTATGTACATTTTGCAATGTGCATAATTTGCACAATTATGAAAATACGATGATGCCTACCTAAGATCGTTAACATTCCTTAATTCATATATACTTCATCCATATTTGTACCGCGCACTGGGTCTGCCCTGACGATCATCGCTGACACCGAAGTGTCTCGTTCGGCGCGTACAAGACCACAATCTTCAAATAAGTTCCCTGGTTGTCAAGCTGTACGTCCAAAAATATAGAAGTGAATTTAAGATGTTTATACTTCGTATTACATTTTTACTCGTATTACATTTTTTCGGACTCACCATGTAAAAAGACTTCTGGGACAATAATTTCAGCTCAATCTATATATAACTGGCGATGTACCCAACGAAATATGTACACTATCAAAAAAAATTAACGCACGTTTAACGAAGGTTTGGAAAGCTATAGCGTTGCACAGAGGTTGGAAATGCATCAAAAGTGGCGATTAATTTAAAATATGAACTTTATATTTCACAAACGTACCGGGTATCAGATAAAAGTATACATCTCTAATTGCAAAAATAAAAGTTCGTACTTGTTTACTTTATTTGCAGTGTGTGTTTTATGTTCAATAGTTATTATTAATTTTGCGCGCATTGGTTAAAAGTAAAAATGTTGATCATTTCAGTGATTATTTTTTTGTTAAAACTTCTAAAATTATAAGTTTTATTATGGAGCCGTCTACTTCAGGTATTTTAGCATATAATATATACTTTATTGTTTAGATAAATGTTTTTGAAATAGTGAAAAAGAAAATATCAAATTGTCCCATAAATGGGATACTTTTGATAATTGTATTGAGTTTTAACAACTTTCTGGGTGAAACTGGGAAAAATGCTCCTTTCATATGTGATTTCAGCTAATAAATCCCAGAATGTCTTTTTGCTGTTTTTGACTTTTTCAAGTTTTTGTAAAATAATTCCAGTTGCCAAAAATTCAAGGTTACAAAAAGACAAACAAAAAATCAAGTTGTTTTAATTACTTTTGTCTTTATATTCCTTGTGGTAGTTGCTATTGTAGTAGTTATGGTAGTTGTGTATTGAGTGTAGAGTTTTTTTAGAGATGAATGCGTGAATAATTCTTAATCACGTGCACTCACGAAAAAAAATAATTCTGGTTTGATCACAACGATCGATTTTAATTTTAAAAAATCTCAGTAACATGAGCAAATTCTATGTTACACACGTACACTGTTTTGAGAAATAAATTTAGTCACGCATGACCAACATGATAAATGTTGGTCATGTTCATGCAAACATATAAGCACTGTTGTTATCTTGATTTAAGCTAATGATGTTCAATTTATTAATATACTGATAACACTATGCAACAAATACCAAAGCGTAGTAAAGGGTTTTCCAACAAGAGGTGTTATATTGGCATTCAAAGAAAAATTCAATTTTTTGAGATAAATGATCGGATGTTTATTTCAAAGAGGAAGGTATGCCGTTAATAACGAAAAACAACATCAGCCAAATGGCCTCCACGACCACGCATACAGGACCATATCCTTTTCAAGAAATTTTCCATAACCAAATCGCAAAGTGGCTGCCCTATGTCCTCGATAGCCTCATGAATTCTATCTTTGAAGTCTTGAATCGACGCTGGGCTGTTGGCGTAGACCTTATCTTTCACGTGGCCCCAAAAGAAGAAGTCGCAAGGTGTTAAATCACAAGATCTCGGTGGCCAATTGTGATCACCTCTTCGAGAGATAACACGGTCCGGAAACTTTTCCCGTAACAGAGCAATGGTTTCGTTGCTTGTGTGGCACGTAGCGACATCTTGTTGAAAGTAAACGTTGTCCAGATCAATACCATCCAACTCCGACCATAAAAAATTATTAATCATCTCTCGACAGCGCAATCCATTCACCTTAACTGTTGATCCAACCTAATTTTCGAAAAAGTAAGGTCCAATGACCCCGCCGGACCATTAACCGCACCAATCAGTCACACGTTGAGGATGGAGAGGCTTCTCAACAATAACTCTTGTGTTTTCCGAGCCCCAGATGCGACAATTTTGCTTGTTGACGTAGCCACCGAGGTGGAAATAGGCCTCATCAGTCAAGATGATTTTTCGATGATTTTCGATTTTTCGAATTTTAATAATTGAATTGTGAATCGTGTTTCGTTCCATCGTTAGTAATGACGTAGTTGCTACTTGTCAAATGTCAAAGAATAATAGCATCAAAAGTGACATCTACCGAAATACCGGGTGATTCAAATTAACACCTCTTGTTGGAGAACCCTGTATAACCCTATGCTCGGTTTGGCGAAATTGGTGACCAATTATTTTTTATGGGCCTCCAAAGTTTCTGAAAATCAGTGGGCCCCTCGAAAAAGGTGTCATCAGCTTTTGTCCAAAAACTAATTCAGACTTGGCGATAACGCTTAACTATTTTTGAAAATAATGTAGATAAGAATATGCCGAACCAAGTTTGTTAACATTTTATGCGAAAAAAATAATTTTCCCGCACTTTTTTTTTGAAGATGTGAAGGGAAAAAAATATTTTTTTTCAGCATAACTTACAGGGCTCGTAATTTTTCACTAACAATATGTGGCAAAATTGTAGCCACGGTAAATCTGAACAACTTTTGTGAACATATCAATACAAACAAACCATAAACAGCTCAAAAAACCACATTGCACCTCAAAAATCTTAGTATTTCACTATAAATTTTTTTTTGGGGTAAGGTATGTTCAGCAGCTTTATAGAAAATATTAAGCCAATATTTTTGTGGAACAGCAAAAACAATTTTTTCCTTCACTTTACCAAAAAAAAGTACCGGAAATTTTGTTTTCGTTTCACTTAATATGTTAAGAAACTTTGTTCAGCTACATTATTGCCAAATAAAATAAGCTGTATCACCAAGTCTGTATTACAAGAGCCAAGTTGTTGGACAAGAGCTAATGACACTATTTTTGAGGGGCTCACTGATTTTCAGAATCTTTGGAGGCCCATCAAAAAATTGATCACCAATTTCGCCAAACCGAGTATAGGGTTATACTACTCTTTGGTAGTAGAATCGAACCTATACTGTCAAGTCCGTGTATTTTTTTCACTGTTGCACAGTGTAATTAATTTGTAAAATTTTGTATTAATACGTAGGCTGTTTAAGATTCGGTACTGCTACGTTAATTTACATTTTGTATTGGCGGTGAATGTTTTGTTTAAAATATTGCTAATATTAAAAACTATAACAAAACTTACTTTTATAATGTCCGCAATATTTGAAATATTATTGCGAATACTTTGGTTTCCATACTTCTATTCCTTTTGGGAAGCTTATATGTAAACGGATTTAAAAGGCTGTAACACCCAAGAGGATAGGAGATTAATAGATAAAGGTAGTCATTATTTTACGATCGGTAATAATTTTGGCATACATGTTGTTTTGTGGTCAAAACCTATAGAAAATAATCCAAATCGGTTCAGAGTTAATTATAGCTGTCGTCATATATATGTAACATCAAATTTGACTTTTTTAACTGTGGATTAATATTTTGTCTTCTGTCATACTGAAATTTGGCATGAAGGTATGTGTTATTGGCATGAAGGTATGCATTTTAATAATATTTAAATAAATTATTTCTTCACTGACGTGCTTCTTAGCCCTTTTCGAGTCTAATATTACTTAGCTTAGTGCCTCGTCCAAATCTGACCTTACTTCCCATACCAATTTCAAAGCGATGCAATAGCTTGATAATCTGGTAATAAAAATCAAATAACTGCAATGCTAGTAAGGATTTATCTTTTAAATAAACGCATTTCACATATGAACACTGCTCTTGTTGTTTCTTTCTAAAGAAAAGCATTTACACGAGGAATAAAAGACTCATGAAAAAAATCCATTTAAAGTGGTGGACTGGTGGGTGACGGTCGTACGGACAGAGCAAAATATGGGGAAAAATTGAAGCCTGAAAAGAACATAGCATCTGAAAAACCTCAACTGACATGCTTGAGGGAATCTGTTGTTGTAGTTACACTTCATGTCTGCGGTTTTACACATTTTCCTGTGTTTGTACTTGAAAAATGTACACACACCACTGTAGAGTGTGTTGGTGGTTGGTTCCATTCAGTGCCTCCACTGCCTAGGAGCACCATCGTACACACAGTGGGGGAAATTGCAAAATAAGGCTGTTGTTGCATCAAAAACAAAAGAAATTATTTCAATAACCTTATCTTTATATTCGGATTTGTTTTCTTCGTAAATAATTATAAACACAACTAGTAAAGACGGTTTTATGTGCGGCCATGTCTAATCTTATATACCCTCCACCATTGATCGCATTTGAATTGTGTAGGGTACAAATAAACTCATATTACCAAATTTCACCTCTATTTGTGACACAATTTGACATTGTGACAGTTGTTCGTGTGAAGGGTTTTGGGTAAAAATACACCAAATTAAAAATTTTCAGCCTGATCAGTTGAAATCTGGGGACTCTATGGCGTTAAGAAGGCAAATGGGACAGATTCTATATTTGGGGACTATATAAACTGATATTGCCCATTTTCAATCCCAAGTCACCCGCAGGTATAACAAGTATCTGTATCAAATTTCAGTCATCTAGCTCAATTATTGTACATCGACCACGCGGACTTGGCTAAATAGTCTTCGAATTTTACGACGATTAAGAACATATATATAAAGGTTGTTTTTAGGAGCTGGAGTACTTAAAATTATAATACGAGGCAGAAATATTTTTGGAATGACATTTTTTATAACAAACTGGTAAATAATTTCATGGCATTTATTTGTATCCCTTTACATTACACGGAGAAGGATATATGTATATTATTTACTACGGGCTAAAAGTGTAACACGTCGAAGTAGTGACCTAAGACCCTAGGTATGTTCTCCGGAAATCAGTTAAGGACATTTTTATACCACACTGTGGTACAGGGTATTATAACTTTGTGCATTTGTTTGTAACACCCAAAAGGAGAAGAAATAGACCTATCGTTTATTATTCCGATCGACTTCGAATCACTTTCTGAGTCGATTTAGCTATGTCCGTCTGTCTGTCTGTCCGTCTGTCTGTCTGTCTGTCTGTCTGTCTGTCCGTCTGTGCATGTATTCTTGTAATCAAAGTACAGGTCGCAATTATGGTCCGATCTCGACGAAACTTTACACATATCTTTTTTTTTGCCCAAGGACGATCCCTATTGAATTTGGTTAAAATCGGTTCAGATTTAGATTTGACATGTAAGCGCTGTAAAAACTTTATTTTATATCCGATCAGTATGAAATTCGGCAGAAAGAGGTTTCTTATTATATGAATGAACACTGTTAAATTTGAAAGAAATCGGTTCAGATTTAGATATAGCCCCCATATATATGTTACCCCCATATATATGTTACCCCCGATTTGACATGTAAGCGCTGTAAAAACTTTATTTTAAATCCGATCAGTATGAAATTCGGCAGGAAAAGGTTTCTTATTACATGAATGAACTCTGTTAAATTTGGAAGAAATCGGTTCAGATTTAGATATAGCCCCCATATATACATTACCCCCGATTTGACATATAAGCGCTGTAAAAATGTTATTTTATATCCGATCAGTGCGAAATTCGGCAAACAGAGGTTTCTTATTACATGAAGGAATACGGCTAAATTCGGAGAAAATCGGTTTAGATTCAGATATATCCCCCATATATATGTTACCCCCGATTTGACATGTAAGCGCTGTAAAAACTTTATTTTATATCCGATCAGTATGAAATTCGGCAGGAAAAGGTTTCTTATTACATGAAGGAATACTGCTAAATTCGGAGAAAATCGGTTCAGATTTAGATATAGCCCACATATATACGTTACCCCCGATTTGACTTGTAAGCGGTGTAAAAATGTTATTTTATATCCGATCAGTATGAAATTCGGCAGATAGAGGTTTCTTATTATATGAATGAACACTGTTAAATTTGGAAGAAATCAGTTCAGATTTAGATATAGCCCCCATATATACGTTACCCCCGATTTGACATGTAGGCGCTGTAGAGACTGTATTTTATATGCGATCAGTACGAAATTCGACAGAAGGAGGTCTTTTTACATGAATGAGTATTCAGGGAAGATCGGTTCAGATTTATATTGATTGTTCCTCCTGATTTGGTATCAAACCGCTATAGAAGTTGTATTTTACTTCCGATCATTAAAATTTTCCAGAAATATGTTTCCCAATTTAGGAACGAATATTGCTTAATTTAGCGATTATCGTTTCAGAATTAGATAATATGTTTCTACCCATTTACCAATTATTCCAAATTATTATGGCAATGACCCTTATCGCATTGTTAGGGAGGTGTAGGGTATTATATAGTCGGCCCCGCCCGACTTTCTGCCTTTCCTTACTGGTTTCATTTCAGAAATGTCCGTCTGTCTGGAGCTCACGATAACTCTCGAAAGGAGTAACGGATCGACTTCAAATTTGGTATGTGATATCATTTTTTTCTCTCTCCGGCCAAGTTCGAAGATGGATCATATTGGTCCACTCCTTCTAATACCTCCATCACAAAGGGATACAATTTATTGAATTATTGATTCTCTACACGCTGAAAAAAAATCGATTCTGTAGCATATTGTCCCAAACATATTAGGCTTGAAACATATATATGTTTAGGATACACTCTAAACATATAATATTGGATACACACAAAAAGTATATATTTGGGAAAACGTTATTCTAAAGGAATCTTTGTTTACATCCCAATATGTTTTTTGGGACTGATATTTCCGAAACAAATATTTATTTGCACTTAAAAATTCAGAAAATGCGTTAATTGTGTTAAATTTTCTATTAATTCAGTTATTTTTTAAAAAAAAATTTTATGTTCGTAAAAATTATAAATAACAATAATTGAAATCGTATAATCTTGGATCATAATAAATTAATTGGAGGATTGACAAGTAATGTGACTTGGAATACTAACTCAGAAATTTGAAATGATTGATTTAAAACATATGTTAATGCTGCATATGGTATCATAACTGGGAGGTATCGAAACCAAGAAAAAATTAAAACTGAAATTCGAAAAAGTCAGCAAAAGTTTTGAAAATCTTTTTAAATAAAATATATTTGGAAAAATTCCTAAATAATAATGTTATTTATATTTAAACACATATTTTATTTGCGAAATTTAGTTTGCAAATATAATTTGTTGTAATATGTTAATATATGCGTTCCAAACATATTTTATTGATTTTCAAATAAAATTTATTTGCTAAGAAATATATAATATTTAAAAATTTGTGTTCCAAATATATTTTTTTTCGATTCAAACATATCAAAAAAGGCGATTTTGCCCCATGTAATGTCTTCTATACTACTTTTCCGTATCATCTGAATTCCTCAAAATAGTAATAGTTTATCCTTCGTTATCACTAGAGTCAAATGGGGGAAGTGGCCCCGCCACTTTTGGGTCCACAGTCCAGTAAAAAGACCGCCATTGGCACGCCCCTTTTGGTACATCCCTCACAAATGACTATTTGTCACCAAAAGTAAACATCTTATTACGTATATTTCGTTGCGATTTATTTATGCATATTTACAAAATTCGCATTACTATAAGACAACCACAAAAACCGTATAATACCGCCCGTAATTAATTAATTAATAAAATAATTTATCTCTTTTGAGAGTCCGAAGACCCCGACGATCAAATTGGCAAAACGAATGCAGCTGTAGCTAATTGATTCTTCCTAGGACAAGCCCATACGGGGCAAAATCGGATTTTTTGATGTGATGTGAATCAAAAGAAAATATATTTGGAACAAAAATTTTTAAATATTATATATTTCTGAGCAAATACATTTTATTTGAAAATCAATAAAATATATTTGGAATGCATATATTTATTAATATATTACAACAAAATATATTTGCAAACTAATTTTCTTAAGCAAATATGTGTTTATATCCAAATAAAATTATTGTTTCGAAATTTTCTGCAAATACATTTTGTTTCAAAAAGATTTTCATAACGTTGCAGATTTTTCGAATTTAATTTTTCATTGATTTCGAGTTATACCTTATAATTTAAAACGACACAGGTAGCAATAATATTTGTTATAAGGCACTAACTTTTCTATGCTATCTATTTATTCCATGTAATCATTTGTTGTCAACCCATCTGCATAATGTATCATCATGCAAGATCATACGATTTCAATTATAAAGGAATTTTACGAAAATTTAAATTTTCGAAAAAAAAATATCGTTGAATTACTGAAATACATAAAACTTGTTTTAAAATTAAGATATTGATATATTTTCTGAATACTTAAACGCAAATAAATATTTGTTTCGTAAATAATATTCCCAAATAAAAAATTTCAAGACGGAAACAAAGATTTGTTTAGAGCAACATGTTCCCAATTATATATGTTCTGTGTGTGCCAAATATATTATACTTAGATTGTACCTTAAACATTTGTAAATTTCAAGCAGAATTTGTTTGGGACAATATACTACAGAAACGATTTTTTTTCAGCGTACATGTAAAAAGAAACAGTTGCTATCTGGACAAAAGATATTATGCCCCTGCACACATTTTTTGTTGCCAAAAGGACAACGCTACGCCACGATTGAAGAGATAAAGGAGGAGCTGAACAAGATCACAAAAAATGACAAAAATGAAAGAAGTGTATTATATCCGAGGGGAATTACTTTGAAGGGGACAAAATAGATATTCATGAATAAATAAATACTTTTTGAAAAAATACAAAATTCGCGATTTGTATACCCTACACCTCACTGTGGTACAGGGTATTATAACTTTGTGCATTTGTTTGTAACACCCAAAAGGAGAGGAAATAGACTCATCGTTTATTATACCGATCGACTTAGAATCACTTTCTGAGTTGATTTAGCTATGTCCGTCTGTCTGTCTGTCCGTCTGTCTGTCCGTCTGTCCGTCTGTGCATGTATTCTTGTAATCAAAGTACAGGTCGCAATTATGGTCCGATCTCGACGAAACTTTACACACAACTTTTTTTTGGCCCAAGGACGATCCCTATTGAATTTGGTTAAAATCGGTTCAGATTTAGATATAGCCCCCATATATATGTTAGCCCCGATTTGATATAAACTTTATTTGTATAAACTTTATTTTCAATCCGATCAGTATAAAATTCGGCAGAAGGAGGTCTTTTTACATGAATAAGTATTCAGGGAAGATCGGTTCAGATTTACATTAAAGCTCCATATATATGTTCCTCCTGATTTGGTATCAAACCGCTATAGAAGTTGTATTTTACTTCCGATCATTAAAATTTTCCAGAAAGATGTTTCTCACTTTAGGAACGAATATTGCTTAATTTAGCGATTATCGTTTCAGAATTAGAATACGTTTCTACCCATTTACCAATTATTCCAAATTATTATGGCAATGACCCTTATCGCATTGTTAGGGAGGTGTAGGGTATTATATAGTCGGCCCCGCCCGACTTTCTGCCTTTCCTTACTGGTTTTTACATATTTCTATCCACTATCATTTCTGTTATTTTATTTTCACATCACTGTATATAACAATATACTACAACAAAATATATTTGCGAACTGACTTTCACAAATAAAATATGTGTTTACACTCAAACTATGTTATTGTTTAAGAAGTTTTCCAAATATATTGACTGATTGACTGACTGATCATCGCCCAGCCCAAACGGCTGAAGCAAGAATCATGAAATTTGGTGGGGGGAAATTTCCTTGGGACGTAGAGGTGCAATAAGACGGGGTTTTTCGACATTCGTACTATTAGCCGCAAAATGGGTCAAAAATGGATAAATATGGTACCACAGCCCAATCTAAGCTAGAATCGTGAAAATGGGTGTAAGGGTAGCATTTATGAGGTAGACTCAGAAATTGACAGAATTTTTCTAAATTCGAACATTTACGCACACAGTGGGGTAAAAAGGGATAAATGTTGTACAACAGCCAATGACAGTAGCTAAAATCGTGAAGTGTATTCGTACTTTTCGGGGCACAGTGGGGAAAAAAGTGCAAAATATGGTACAGTGGTTTAAAAATTTTTAACTTGGTGCCATGGTTCTAGGTTAGCTTTTGTAAAATAAACTAGAGATCGGAAGCGATTTTTAGAAATTCTAACTTTGAGAGGCACAGTGGTGTATACGGGTTAATTATGGTGCATTGGTGAATCAATGAACCAATTTTTCCTAGTTATCCTTATATACTGTAAAGGGTTAATTACTCGTATGGTACAGTGGGGCAAAAAGTGATACATATAGTACAATAGGACTGTAAATATAGTACAGTAGGACAAATTTGCACAAATAGTACAAATTTGGTAACATGGGACAAAATGGGTTATATATGGGACAATGGGGCAAACAGCTTTAACTATGGAACATTGGGGTGGAAATGTGTTAATTATGGTACAGTGAGAACAAAATGGTTAAATAAGGTACCATGTGAAAAAATTGGTTATAGTGGGGTACAAACTGTTAATTATTGTATAGTGGGGCAAAAATCGTTAACCATTTAACAGTGGGGCAAAAATGTATTATCTATGATACAGTGAGGCAAAAATGGTTAAATATGGAACAGTGTGACAAAAATGGTTAACTATACAGGACAGTGGGAGCCTAAATATGTTAAATATTGTACAGTGGAGCAAACAGGGTTAAATATGGTACAGTGAATCAAAAAGTGTTAAATATGATACTGCAAGACAAAGGGTTGATTTACTGGTTAATGGGTTAACTATAATCCAGGGGTACAAATAGTTAAATATGGTACAGTGGGGCAAAAAACGTTAACTATGGAACATTGGGGCAAAAATGTGTCAACAATGGTGCAGTGGGACAAAATAAGTTAAACAAGGTACAATGTGACAAAGATGTGGTAAAGTTGAATATGGTACAGTTGGGCATAAAGGAATGTGGTCAAAGAGTGCGAAAGCAAAGAATTTTTTAGAAATAAATACTTCTATTTAAACCGTGGGAAAGACCAGTAAAATAAGGTACGGTATGGCCAAAAGTTCATCACGGCACAGTTTTGCAAAATTGGTTAATTATGCCACATTGGGCAACAGGGATAAATGTGGTACACTGGGGCGATTCACTTTAGCTTTATGAATTCGTAACTTTATATAAGTAGATACGATGGAACAAATATGGTTTTATATTGTACCAGGATGTGAATGTAGCTACTGGAACATAAACTTGTGAAAAGAAGCTAACATATGATAAAAAAATAGTTTTTCAACATGAAGAGGTAAAGTGGGGAAAGGGATAATTATTGTACGTTGAACATAGCCTGAGATAGAAAATAATATTGACACATACCAAATTTGAAGTCAATCGGCTAATCCTGTCGGAAGTTATCGTGCGCACCAACCAGACAGACAGATGGACAGGCTGGCGGACATTGCTAAAATGACTTTGGTTAGGTTAGGTTAGGTTGAAGAGAGGAGACGTTTAAACGTCTCATGTCCATGGACATACACTTAAGCCAGTGGTTCGGCCTGTTGTGCGCTCCTTATTTTTGATCTTTTTATACCTCACGAGTTACAGAAAAACGGTACTAGACACGAATTTCCTCAGTATCTTCCAGTCATATTCTCTGAGAAGAGTCAAGTCTGGTAATATGTCGGACCCGAAATGTAGGGATCTTGCATGTGTGAAAGCCGGGCAGTGACACAGAAAATGTTTCATCGTTTCGATGTTTTCTCTGCATGCCCTGCATTCGTCGTTTCCTGCTAGTCCTATGCGATGAAGATGTGCTTGTAAGCTTGAGTGTCCCGTTAGAACACTCATCATCTTACTAATATCGATCTTGTTTAGTTTCAGAAGACTTCTTGTTTTCTTTTCATTTGGGTCACCCCACAGTATCTTTGCAGTTGCTCCTACTGTTGCGCTATTCCACACAGTTTTATGAGCCATCACTGCCCAGTGCTTCAACTCATTTTTCGTGGCTTCGAAAGGTTTCCAATTTTCCAAGTTTATTACTCGAAGTTCTCTGCCCTTTGAAGCCAAGTTGTTTGCCCGTTAATTTCCAATCACTCCGTTGTGTCCTGGTACCCAGTAAAGACGCAATTGACCATGGGCTGAGTAATCATTTATCGTTCTTTTACAGTCCAACACAGTTCTGGATTTGACCCTTTCCGATGTTATTGCTTTAATCGCCATTTGGCTATCTGTGAAGATGTTGGCATATTTAGGCTTTGTCGTGTTACTGAGCCAGTTCACACACTCCGTGATTGCTCGAACTTCTGCTTGAAATACCGTGTTATGGTCAGGGAGGCGGAAGTGAAGTTCGACTTCTGGTTCAATAAAAAGTCCCAGACCCGTCCTTCCTCCTCGCTTGGACCCATCCGTGTAGCAGCTGGTTCCCACTGGCACATTTTAAAATGACTTAAAATGGAAATTAGATCACGCCGTCGATGTGTTATACTCTTGTCCCCTTTGGGAACCTCCCACTATTTTGCACCAAAAGTTAACAGCTTAAAGCTTTAATACCAGTGCATACAAATACTTGAAATTTTGCACACTGCACTGTAGGATATTTTACTACTTTTTTGACCAAAATTCTAACTTTGAATTTTACCAAAATTATTTTTATTGCTTTAATATATAAAAGAAATAAACAATATAAACATTTTTTTAATTTTTTGGCAACATTGATTTACCGCTTCTTTATCAGCTGTTTTGTGTAGGATTTCTAAATGAGTTATCATATAGCAATTAAGTACAGTGCAGTTTATGTTCGTTTTAAATTAAATTTTTCACAATAATAATGCACAGTTTTTTAAAAAATTAAAAATGGAAAAAGATGTCAATATTTTCGCGAACTCATATATTAGATCGGTTAAATTGGTAAAATTGAAGCGTCCTTAAGATGGGCTAATGGAATTATGAATTGGAATTTTATTTAGAAATGCTAGCACTGGCTAGGCATAACACCATAATAGCTCCATAGGACAGTCTATCACATTCTAATTCTAATATATTTCAGCTGCGGATCTGTGCAAACTTTTTTAAAAAATGGATTTTTAAGGTGTCACATTTAGTACTAATAAAAGCAATTTTTTTTTAAAATTCAAATTTTTGTATAAAATCCTATTTAAAACATAACGTTAAAGTTCTACTGTTAACTTCTAAAGTTTATGTACACTCGAAAATAGTTTTCCAATTTTTTTTTGAGTGTATGAACAATTTTTACTTTAACATCCCTCCCTCTTATCCAAAAAATCTTTCAAATCCGTTTGGCTGTAATTAATTTTGGCCAAAAAAGGGGTCAAATTTCCTATAGTGCACTGTAATGTTTTATAGTACCTAGAGTCTAGAGAAAAGGGTGCGTTATTTGAACGCCCCTTTTTGTACCTTCCCACACAAATAGACCACTTTGCACCAAAAATTAACAGCTTATAACTTTAATAGTAGTACATACTTTAAAGTTATTAAATGCAATTTAAATTGATAATAATTTAAATTAAACAAGAAAAATAAACAAATTCACGTATATTTTTTTGGGATTAAGTCGGTTTACCTGGCTGAACTTTCCTACTTGCTCTTATCAAATTTATTATTGCAATAGATTGTAAAATTTAGGATGACAGACCTCAGATTTGGAGACATGACCCCTTTCAAGTTGCATTAAAATATTTGTAAAAACTTAAGTGTTATGGTAAAGTAGGTTGTTTCCTTACGTGTATTGCTTAGGAAGAACTAAAAATAAAACCCAAACACACTTTATCGCTTTGATTTCAATGTAGGATGATCCACGCTAGTATTTATAGAACAAATAAATACAAAATCTGTGTACCCTTACTTTAGCGGAGTAAGGTTTATATCATTTGTTGCTGCCTAAAGGTCTAACCCATCAAAGGAGTGATCTAAGACCCTAAGTATGTTTCGGGAAAATCCGTTTTACGACATTTTTGTTATTTGAGCAATTTTTCTGTTTGTCTTGCTGGTGCACACGACACGTCTCTAAAGGAGTAATCGATTGATTTCAAATTTTGTATGTTGTAATATTTTTTTATCTCAGGCAAAGTTTGTAGATGGGCCACATTCAGATTTTTCAAAATACTCCCACTGTACCATGGGATACCAACCACCTATCACATTTTTATGTCGTCTCTTTTTGTTTTTTTTTTTTCGTTGGGCCGTCTTTTCTCCATCCTGGCATGGCCGCATGTTCATACATATGCAGGAGTATGTCCACCGATGCTAGTTGGCGGTACATCCACCCACAACACAGTCAACGACAAATAACAGCTCCAGGACGATGAAATATATGCATTCCTGCACTTATTTGTAACATTATACAAATCTGGACGGCAGCGGAGCTGGAAAAAACCAACAGAGGAAAATCAACATGCGAGTGTACAAACATGTGTATATGTAAACAGAAGGGAATGAAGCCTCTGGTTACAGGACTATGTCCATGTTTTTGCTACAATTTTTGTTTTTTTTATTCTTTCTTTTAGTTTGAGTTTGAGCCTTGTTTGTTGTTCACAGGCAGTACCACATGAAAAATCTTCCCTATTTTCAATGTTTTTCCGCCTACAAGTATCCGACGACAAAATCAAGTGCAAAATGCATTGTAATCATGTGAGCAAACAAACCACGCACCGATATACATAGTATGTGCATACATAAATGTATGGTGGCTATTGGAGGTAGGTGCAATGACATGCCTTTTCAGTTTTTTTATTATTATTTATTCGCACCGGAAAAGTGTTGTTAATATCACACCCCTATAATCTTAAAGGAACAAAAATTTTATGTTACATTTTTGGAATATGTCAACAAAATTCACCTTTTTATATTAAAATGTACTCATAAAAACATTTACAAAATCGACAACATTGTTTTGTTGTTGCAGCGATGAACTTTGACAACATTTCGTATATGTTGCTCTTTTAGTATATTGCGAGTTTAATCTTCTGGTGTCCTAAACACGAAAAAAATATTTAAAAAGGTTTTATATACATTTTTTAACTCCGATTTGTTTGGAAGATGGTTTTAGTAATTGGACCATATTTTTTGAAGTTTAAGCTCGACAATCGGTATACCATTTAAATTAAAGGAAATTACGAGGGCTACAAATGTTGAATATATCATTTTCTCGTAGAAGCATAAGCTTTGTAACTTTTGTTAACGAAATTAGAAACAAGTAAGAAAGTTCAGTCGGGTAAACCTTGAGTTTACAAAAAATATTAATAAATTAAAAAACTATAAAAGCATTACACTGCACAAAATTTCAAGTATTTATATGCACTGGTATTAAAGTTATAAGCTGTTAACTTTTGGTGTAAACTGGTCCGTTTGTGTGGGAGGTACCAAAAGGGGCGTGCCAATTACGGCCACTTTTCTCTGGACTCTAGGTACTAAAAAGCATTACACTTTACAAAATTTCAAGCATTTGTATGCACTGGTATTAAAGTTAAAAGTTGTTAACTTTTGGTACAAAAAGGTCCTTTTGTGTGGGAGGTACCAAAAGGGGAGTGCCAACAACACCCAATTTTTTGGACTCTAGGTACTATAAAAACATTATACTGTACAACATTTCAGGTATTTGTATCCACTGAGATTAAAGTTATAAGCTGGTAACGTTTGGTACAAAATGGTCCAGGAGGTTCCAAAATGGGCGTGCCAATAATGCCCACTTTTCTTTGGACTCTAGGTAATATAAAAGCATTACATTGTACACAATTTCAACTAATTGTATGAACTGATATTAAAGCTATAAGCAGTTAACTTTTGGAGCAACATGGTCCATTTGTGTGGGAGGTACCCAAAAGGTAGTGGCCACTTCGTCCATTTTTCTTGACGTGTTAGCGACTAATAAGCTAATACTATGTGTGAAATTTCAGAAGATTCGAGTAAGTAGTATAGAAGGTATTAAAGAATCAATATTTCACTAAAAGTTGACCCTTTGTGGTGGAGGTACTAAAGGGAGTGGACCAATATGGCTCATTTGCGAACATTGCCGGAGATAGAGAAAAATATTACCGCATACCAAATTTGAAGTCAATAGGTTACTCCTTTCGAGAGTTATCGTGCGCATCAGCCAGCAGACTGACAGACAGACGGACGTACATTGTTCAAATGACTTGAAATGATCCAAAACGGATTTCCGCCGAACATACTTAGGGTCTTAGGTCACTCCTTCGATGTGTTGCACTTTTAGCTCGTAGGAAATGGTATATACCCTCCTCTCTAAGGTGAAGGGATAAAAATGGAATTAAGTGCTCAAAATCACTTGAAATGTTCAGAGTGACATATGGTGATTTTACACTGCGTCAGAAAAATGTTCACAAGTGGTACCAGCAGTTCAAAAAAGTGCGAGAAGACGACGCTCGTCCTGAATGATCCATCACATCAAAAACCGATGAAAATGTTATGGAGAATCGCCGAATCACTATTGGAGAAGTTGCAGAGAGTGTCGGCATATCGACATTTAACTTTGGGCATGAAGCGCAAAAAACCGTCGCAAGTTCGTAATTTTTTAGCCGAAAAGGTTATTGTAATCATGCCTCATCCACCGTACTCACCAGATTTGGCCCCAATGCGAGTTTTTCCTGTTCCCAAAATTGTCCCGAGAAATTTTAAAATTCACCTTTTCTATTGTACCGACCTCGTATATCGGCTGCGGCGGGCCAAAAGTGTGACACATCGAATGTGACCTAAGATGCCCCAAGAATATATGGCGGAACCAGTTTTGGGCCATTTTAAGTTATTTGAACAATGTCCGTCTGTCAGGCTTGTATGTACGATAACTTTCGATAGGAGTATGCCATTGACTTCAAAGTTGGTACACGGGGGAAAATCAACATTTTTGATATGTTTGAATTAAAAAAAAAAAATATACCTGGAACAGAAATTGTTTAATACTTCTAAACGAATACCTTGTATTTGAAAATAAAACCAGTAAGGAAAGACAGAAAGTCGGGTGGGCCGACTATATAATACCCTAGACCTTTCTAACAATGCGAAAATGGGCATTGCGATAAGAATTTGGCAGTGTTCATACATGTAATAGGAAAACTCTCTCCGCCGAATTTCGTACAGATCGGATGTAAAATACGGTTGCTACAGTTTCTACATGTCAAATCGGGGCTAACATATACATATATGGGGGCTATATCTAAATCTGAACCGATTTTCTCCGAATTTAGCAGTATTCCTTCATGTAATAAGAAACCTCTCTTTGCCGAATTTCGCACTGATCGAATATAAAATAACATTTTTACAGCGCTTACATGTCAAATCGGGGGTAACGTATATATGGGGGCTATATCTAAATCTGAACCGATTTCTTCCAAATTTAACAGTGTTCATTCATATAATAAGAAACCTCTTTCTGCCGAATTTCATACTGATCTAATATAAAATAAGGTTTCTACTGCGCTTACATGTCAAATCGGGGGTAACATCTATATGGGGGCTATATCTAAATCTCAACCGATTTTGACCAATTTCAATAGGGCCTTGGGCCAAAAAAGAGCACTATGCTAAATTTCATCACAATCGGACCATAAATACGAAATGGACCATGTCAATTGTCAATTTATTTATTATTTATTTTTAAACCCTCACTTTAGTGATACGAATGATCTAAGACCCTAAGTATGTTCCGCGGATCTTCGTTTTGGGTCATTTTAAGTCGAATGAGAAATATCCGTCCGTCTGTCTGGTGGCTGGTGCGCGCGGTAATTCTCGAAAGGGTTAACCGATTGACTTCAAATTTGGTATACGGTAATATTTTTTTCTATCTCCGACTAAGTTCGAAGATGGACCATATTCGTCCACTCCTTCTGGTACCTCCCACACAAAGGGTTAACATTTAGTGAACTATTGATTTTTTAATAACTTCTATATTACTTAGTAGAATCTTCTGAAATTCCACACATCGTCGCTATCACCTCGAGAAAATTAGCGAAGTTACCACGCCCCGATTGGTACCTCCCACACAAATGGACCATTTTACATCAAAATTGAATTGGTTATAATTTTAATACAAGTGCATAAAAATACTCGAAATGTTGTACAGTATAATGTTTTTGTAGCGCCTGTAGTTTGGTAAAAATGGGCATTATTGTACAGCCCCTTTGATACCTCCCACACAAATGGACCGTTTTATACCAAAAGTTAACGGCTTATGACTTTAATACCAGTGCATACAAATACTTGAAATGTTGTACAGTGTAATGTTGTTATAGTACCTACAGTCCTGTGAAAAGAGGGCGTTATCACCACGCCCCGTTTTGTACCTCCCACACAAAATGACCATATCATACCAAAATTGAATAGCTCGTAACGTTAATATACCAGTGCACATGAACGCTTATAGTTCGGCACAGTGCAATGTATTTAAAGAATCTACTGTTTAACGAAAAATAGGTGTATTTGTTTAAACCCTTCTGGTACCTCCCACACAAAATGACAGAGTAATTAGTGTAATGTTATATATTACATTACTCACAAAGTGAGGGTATACCTTAGTCGTTTTACCCGACTGAAACTTTCTTACTAAATTTGTTTACTAAATCTGTAAAGGACTTTCCGAGTTGGAGGGTGTTGAATTTTGAAATTTTGGTCAAACGGACCTTTTGTCCCATTAACTTATTACCGAATGCACTTTTATACCAGAAAATATTATACACAGCCCTTCGACAAAAAATTTGTTGAATACTGTTAGTAAGTTTTAGCCGCATTTAAAACGTACTTGTCTATATCATTGTTTTAATGTAGAAAAGTCCTTGAAAGTATTGATATATTACTTTAAATAATGAAGCTTGTCAGAAAAATACTGATTTTTTCTTTAATTTGAATACGATAATTTCAAAGAAAGGCGTACACAAAATTGCAAAAAACTTTAGATCAATGAAAATTTCTTTAAAAAATATGTAAATTGTCATTATTTTAATGGAAATTGTGATTAATTGATGCCGTGGTCGCATACTTAATTTAATAATGTGTCGTCATTATTTGTATTACTATCAGTTCTTTAGTGTAGAAAAAATTAAAGCTAAAAAATTTACAAGGCATCAAAGTTAATATTTTTTTTAATATAATGCTTTTGGAAAAATTCTTAAACAAAAATTTTGTTTGTTTGTAAATATATATTTAATTTGTGAGAGTCGGTTCGCAACTATATTTTGTTGTAATTTATTAATATAAGCATTTCAAACAAAATTTCTTGATTTTCAAATAAAATTTGTTTTTCAAATACATATACATTAGACCATTTATAGCACATGATGCAAAAAGTGAAAGTTGCTGCGATCTTTGATTTCCGGACCGAAAAAGTTTCCATTTGGCCTACAAGACTTTCATAAAAATTTTTGTGCCGATCGGATAACCCTAGGGTCTGCCCAAAGTTCATTCAAAATTTAGAACACACATTATAGGGGAAATATTTTTTTATTCAAAAATCGTATGTTTAAATAAGTAAAATTACATTTCTTTGTGTTAATAATTAATAAATAGTTTTTAAATATTAAGATCGGTGAAAAAAACAAAAAATACAATTAATTCAATATTATATTAGATCTGACTTGTTATGTGAGGGACATTTTCTACGATATCCTTCAATGCACTGTAATATAAATTGATTTTGTTCTTCGTCTTTCGTAAGTATTCTGTTGCAATCATTCATAAATTGTACACCGCGTTCAGCAGTGTCGTTAACAACAAACAGATTACGACAAACATCGAGAGTATCTTGATAATCTTCCCAAATGGATGGGTCATGCTTTAAAAATTCAGTACTCAATCCAAAAGCACCGAAAAAATGTTTGGTTTTGTATGAGACGAAATCGCTCAAATTATTACACAGGGTCGGAGAATTTTCGATCGTTTTCCAGATTTACGACGGGCTCTGTTGATTGCAGATGCCTAACCATTTTTCGTTTCTCTTCGAGTGAAACATCCGAATCGAAAAATGCCAAAGCCAATGATTCTAGGGCCAAATACCACAAATAATTTTTCCATTTCTTCAAAACCGCTTCAGACACATCTTGTCTTTCAACAAGTGTATATCTTGATTTGGTGCTCGTATGGCATTTCGCATGTAAACCACGCCCACTGGACTCTCGTTTTGTCAATGCAAACTGCTCTAGAAATAGGTATAGAATAGGTATTTAAGGCATAAATACCTTTTCCCATGAACCTTGCGTGGGATGTGGGACCAGGTGTTCGGAAGTTATCGCCGACGCCACCTAGAAACATTATTGTTAATTGTAATAGTTCCTTGTAATCAGCTCGGATTTGTGTTTCATTTAGCTGTTTAATGCAGAATTTCTTAATGACTTCGCAGTCAGCATTACTTATATTTGAGCGTTGGATCTTCGAGTCCGTTTTTAAACGATTTGTGGTCGAGACTTACCCAAACGGCAGCAACACGATTAAAAATAGGCACTTCAGGACCAAGTCGCCGAAGTTTAACCTCAAACACATGTTTCAATACTATCTCCATCATGTGATGAGAACATGGGAACTTGATTAATTTTCGATCTAATTTGTTCTGCAACAAGATGCACGATCCAGTGTTTTGACCTGTATTTGATGAGTGTATCATGAACGACTTTGGCCATCTTTTCTCCAGTACCAGTCGGGATGTTGGGGGCGCCCAAAAATTTTAATGTGTAGATCGATTAATCACAAGCTCACCAACAGTGGTCAGAGGCGTCGCAGTTTGGCTCCAGATATTGTATGTGATACATGCCCAACTGATTCTACCGTGCGAAATTTATCACTGGATCTAGTAACCATTTTGGATGTGGTCGGTCTGGAGACAAATAAGAATATGACTAAAATTACATTTTGTGCGAAGCTGTCCCTTTCTCAATTCATTTATCCTGGAGGCAGAGCGCGTTCTGTAAACGACCCTGTTACATGGCCGTATAGCGCGCTGCAAAGTTCTGCTTATGTTTTCCTATTTGACCAGTAGAAAAATGTCAGACTGATGCGAAAAATCAACTATCATGCAAATCCGTTTTTTTTTTCATGCATGCACAAGCATGATCTATTTTTTATTGTGATTGCAGAGAGGCCATGTCGGCAGGGTTGCCAGAACTGCGGTTTTGACCCCAATACTGGGGTTTTGTCAATGCAAATTGGGATAAAAAAAATAATGGGGTTTTTGTTAGGGGATTTTTGTAAATTGTGTTGGGGTTTCTTGGGGTTTATTTGATGCAATATAAGGATTTTCTTAATCTTGTATGAAATTTATCCAAGAATGAGCTCGAGGTCTATCTACTATGGTTTTTTATGTGTTTTCTTATATTCATTTAATATTTCGTGTTTCGTCGAAAGACATCATCAGGATCAGAAAATATAACTGCGTAAATCCGTGGTTGCCTGTTGTCATACGCATGACAACACGATACACTTTAATTTTTTAAACCATTTGTTAACGAGTATTTTCTAAAATGATTTTACCAAATCTGAACTTCGTATTTAAAAATAGTACGAGACTTTGCACTATTATCTGAAAAATTAATTATAAGGATGTTTCTATATTCTGACCTCCTGTCACCACAAAAAAATACTTGAAGCGGTTAAGAAGATATTACAATTTTAACAAATGGTATTTTTAGAAAAAATCCTGAGATCTGTGCCACAAAAACTACAACAAATTTTGAAAAACTAAAAATGCCAAAAAATTGTCCCTGGTAGAGGAATGTTTAAAGTTTATTAAAAACAAGAAAGCAATTTTTAAAATGTTTGTTTTTGAATTCATTTCGAGTTTTTTATATGTTTGACATGTTTTCAATGAAAATAGTTTTATGTGGGGTTAAGTTGGGGATTTTTTTGTGATTATTTGGGGACAACAGCAATTTTTTTCTGGCATCTCTGCATGTCGGTGTGCATGCATGCCTTGTCATGACGTAAAATTCAAATGAAAACTGCTGTAACCTTTTCGTTTCTCGGTCGATTTTGATTGTTTACGACTTGTAAGAAAGAACATTTTATTCAAAGATCATTTAAAAACTTTTCATGCTAATAAAATATTTTTTAATTATTTGAACATGTGACATTTGATAAAAACCCAAATTTTGTTCATGTAAAGTGAGTTTTGTGTTTTCAAACAACTTTGGGCAGACCTTAGCGTTATCCAATCGGCACCAAATTTTTTATTGGAGGTTTGTAGGTCAAATGGAAACTTTTTCGGCTCGGAAATAAGTACCGAAAAAATAATAAATGGTCTAATATACATATATAATATTTTTGAAAATGTTGGTTCCAAATATATTTTCTTTGAATTCAAACATATCAAAAATGCCGATTTTTACCTCGTGTATGTACTCGTATTTTTAAGTACTTCAGTTGGCTACTCGAGTGTAACCTCCTGGCTTGTTTTTCCTCAATCCATTTTCCCTTCACATTCGCCGACAAGAGAAAGCGCTTACTGAGCATCATTTTTCACATACAACAATGTTCCCTTTCAAATGCGAGTCAAGAAAAAAGTCGAAGCAATTTCTGCACTTACTCGCATTCATTTCTTTTTACATAAAACCAAATAGAGGGAAGTCGACATTCTGGTATAGCCCTTGTGTGTGTGTGATGGACATATTGTCAACACTATCGCAAGTGCATGGATATGTCTGCTATGCTTTCCTGCGGCATCTTGTTAAAACCTTGAACAAACACTTTTGGTCTTTCGGTATGAAACGGTCGGTCTTGGTTTGGACTGTTTGCCTATGAATTTTTGCACAAACAATTGTTTGTCCGTCTATCGTTTGGTTGGTTGCTTGCTTGTTGACTCTGTGTGTTGGCAAATGTGAAATTAAAATACTGGCCTCAAGGATATGACAACTTGGTGGTGCTGTGCATTGTATTCTTTCCTTGGTACTGGGTGATCATTTCCTTTATTGCCCACCATTTCCCACTTTTCGCTTTTCTTTCATTCTTTCTTAAGTTCATGGCAAGACTGTTGGACACAGCATGAGAGATGGAAAATCATTTGTAGTAAGTGTCGGTTATGTGAAGTAAGTGTAAAAATATTAATTGTTTTAAGCAAACATGGCCTTAGGGTAATAATCACTCTCGAGTAAATTGCAGACATGTACAACATGTATCGTAGACATACGAGTTGAGCATATGAGCATTATAACTCCTCATATTTATCCATTCAAGCATGTCTGTATTGATATTTTTAAAATATTCAGCAAACAACTGCGAAAACTGGCAAACAACAAATGACCATGAAATGCATACAAGTGTTTACACTTGAGCTCAAGATATGCAAAGTCAGAGTTCAAGCGCAGAGTCTAGGAAGTCTTTGAACTGTGTGTTGCATTTATAGGCTTTACATGCTTTAGTTGGTACAGCCAAAACAAAAACGTGTTTCCACACGCTGAAAAAATATCGCTTATGTAGCAAAGAGTTGTCCAACCATAATGCCCGATGTTAATTCTGTGTCACAACTTAACGTCATGTCTTTTGCCCAACTTAATTTGACAATTCTTTGTTTCAGAGTTTGACAAATTCAACCATGCAGTAGGGCTTTAAGAGCTTAACGCCCTACAATTGCGTCATCTTAAATTGGCCGCCATCGTATGATGTGACAACGTTGCACTTCTTTCTTTGGCATAATTCAATCTATCATTATTCAAGATTATACGAATTCAATTATATAGGAATTTTACTAACATTTACAATTTCTTAAAAAAAAACGTATAGAGTGAAAACTTGTCGAAGTATGAAACTGGACAAATGTATTTTTATTTATACCTACATTTTAATTAGAAAGGATTGTTAATTAAATTCTATACCGCAATAATCACCTAGACCCTCGATAAAATATGCAGTATAAATGCATATAAAACTGCATTTTGAAATCGATGGATATGCACAAATGAAGTCAGCGGTTTTTATACTGATGTTTTCAAAATTGTAGGTAGGTTCCTATTTCAAAAATAATATGTTCTTTATCATTTTATAATGGTTTCAAAAAACCGAAAAGCCGAATAAACCGAGTTGTAAAAACCGACGGTTCGAGTTATTCGAAAATGCAGAAAAACCGAAAACCGATAGGCGGTTTTTAAAGAGAAACCGATTAACCGTTTAACCGGTGCGTTTTTGATTACCCTATTGACAACACACGATGATTACGAGTAAATACAAAATAAAAACAAGTAAGAAAGTTCAGTCGTGTAAACCGATTAATGAATCCCCTCACCTTGAAGATTAGTAAATTTATTTATTTTCTTGTTTTATTTAAATTATTATCAATTTAAATAGGATTTAATAACTTTAAAGTATGCAGTGGTATTAAAGTTAAAAGCTGTTTACTTTTTGTATAAAATGGTTCATTTGTGTGGGAGGTACCAAAAGGAGCGCGCCAATAACTCCCATTTTCTCTCGACTCTATAGTATTTGTATGCACTGGTATTAATGTTATAAACTGGTAACTTTTGGTAAAAAAACTCGTCCATTTGTGTGAGAGGTACCAAAAGGAGCGTGGCAATAATGACCATTTTTCACTGTATTGTAGGTACTATTAAACCATTACACCGTATTTAAATGTAAAATTGTCCATTTGTGTGGGAGGTACCAAAGGGACATACCAAATTTGAAGTCAATCGGTCAATTTCGAGAGTTATCGTGTGCACCAGCCAGCAGATAGACTGACGGACGGACGGACGGACATTGCTCATTAGGCTTAAAATGACCCAAAACTGATATCCGCCGAACATACTTAGGGTCTTAGGTCACTCCTTCAATGTGTTACACATTTAGTTCGTAGCAAATGATATATATCCTCCTCTCTAAGGTGAGGGGATAATTAGTGATCGGGGGTCGCAACTTTAAGAGCGCTTACTCCAATTTTCGGCCGTAATAATCGTCCCACCCGACAGGCTGTGCGTGCTATAGTGGATAAATTTGCTTCCAAATTTTCTCTTTTGGATGTTCCGGCGCCAAAGAGACGCCGTACCGCTCGAAGCGACGAAAATGTCGCAGCCGTAAGTGTATCGATTGAAAATGAACCAAATCAGTCGATTCCACGTCGTACTCAGGAATTGGGCATCTCTCAATCCACACTGTGGGGTATTTTGCGAAAAGACGCCATTGCATTTTTGTATGGGGCCACATCAAGTCATTGGTCTATGCAAACAAGCAAACAACTTTAGACGAGCTCAGAGGCAACATCCAACGCGGAATTGCGAACGTTCCGGTCGAAATGTGTGCAAGTGTGGTGGAAAATTTGGTCCAAACAATAGATCGCTGTAGACGGGCTGGTGGTGGTCATATGACCGAAATCGAATTTCATTCTTAAAATGTAACATTTGCACTACACCTGGAATAAATTTGAACTCTATATCTTAACTATTCTGTGTTTTATTAATATACAAGATTGATTGAAATCAGGTAAATTCTTCCGAAATGTTAAAACTAAGCCTAATATGGCTTAAAGTAAGAAGAAAAAGCTTAATTTAATCTCAGAGACGCAGAACAATTATAGAGCACAAGAAAATTAACCTCTCAACCACTCTCATTTAAGTGATTGATTTTGGATGAAGCAGCATCAAACATACACGCATATAAATCGACGAGATGTATACGTATTAACATTTGTGCCGAACCATATCCAATTGGTTTTTGGCGTGGTTTTTATGATATAAGTTTTTTGAAGCTGTTTATAATTCTTGTTCGTTTCGTTGCTGCTATATATTTTTATATATAAAATCCTTTGTACGTTTGTTAGTAACGTATGATCTCCGAAACCATAAGAGGGAATGGGCTAAAAATTGCACAGTGGGCTCAGTTCAGGGTCATCTGTGTTTTAGAATTATTTTAACCGCAAAAAATGGCGGGGTGGTCAAGTTATTTTGAAATCTGCATTTCGTATGTATGATTCTAACCGGTAGATGGCGCTGTAGTGGTATTATGTCTAATACACATTTAGTGGTGATTTTTCCCTGAAACTCGGAATGTATTCATTTTGGAATGAAATATAAATGTATAACAAACCAATTCATCTCAAACAGAACGGGCAGGACAACGTATGCTGGGGTCAGCTAGTTCCTTATATGTTTGATATTTAAATCGAATACTTACAGTAAACTTTTACTTTTGCTGTCAAGCAATTGTATTTTGACATACCATTTTAAAAAATTGCTTTCTTTGCAATACAGAGGCAAATATGGTATAATTAATAAAAGTGGGGTGTAGGTATAAAACGAACGAAATCACAAATAAATCAAGTATGATCGGGCTTAAATCAAATATTTGTTAGACTTAAATCAAGATCTGATCAGACTTAAATCAATTATTGTCAGACTTAAATCAAGTATTGGCCAGGCTTAATTTAATCAAATTTTTCTCAAATCAATCTGATAAAATTCTGATATCAATCGCTTTATTTTTATTTATTTTTTTATTAAATTCAATTCAGTAATATGAAGCCTACAAGGCCAATAAATTATATTACATAGTTCAATAAACCTGAGTAATAAAATAAAGTTACATAACTATAACTAAAACAACGTTAAATGATAACTGTCGCAGAAACTAATATTTGGCTCCCCAGCCATTTTATCAACAAAAAACCAAAAACAAATCATTAGGTCCAAGTCAATAGTAACTCATAAGAATAAAATTGCATAGATAGATATAATGAGTATTAACTGCTTAATACGTGCACCATATAATTGGTGCACATAACAATATATCATTAGACATTAAAGTGTTCAAGAATTTTTAAACGAAATACATTGTTAAAGTGTGAGAAAATGCGCAGATAATGAGGCAGACGATTCCAGCAACGTGCTATTCTTACCAGAAAAGATCTACCATAGATATTTTTATAAATTCTAGGAATGAATATCTGTGGGTTCCTAGATGAGCGCGAAAATACGAACGTTCTCCACAACTGAGTAGGTCTGCGGTTTTTAATAACATTATAGAAAAGTGACAAATTCCGGAGATCCACAAAATTTATAAAGGAACATCCAAGAAAGCGTTTCACATATGCAGAAATAGGGTTAATACGGCGAATATTGTAAACAAAACGGGTAATAGTATTCACAATGCGCCGAAGTCTGCTAATGTACAAGCCTATTGTACCAGATATAACTTCAAGACCATATAGCACCTGAGACATTAAAATGGCATGAGCTAATTTAATGAAAAAAGGTAGATATAAATTGGATGAGTAAATCTTGCGCAAGGAAGCCCAAATTCTACCGGATAGTGCGTCAATGTGATATCTAAATAAAAGATCGGAATCTAAAACAACACCTGTGACGATCAACGAAATCAATGACGTCATTCCTTATAACAATACTTAGACCAGGAAAAGAACGATTTGTAGATCCAAACATTAAAGCTTTAGTTTTAGACGTATTAACAGTTAAAGAGTTTTCAGTAGCCCAATTTGTAAAACGATCTAGACAAGAATTAATGTTAGCCTCACAAACTTCAGGAGTACCTGAACTCCCATTAAAAAGTAAAAAAATGTCGTCAGCAAATAAGAAAGTTTTACAACAACTGGAATTAGTGTAGCGATGAAGATCATTAACATATAGGATAAATAAAAGAGGTCCTAACACGGAACCTTGAGGAACTCCAGAGTGAAGAGGAAGCATGTCGGATTCAACCCCATTCAGAACAACAAATTGCGATGTGTCTTTTAAATAGGAATATATAAGCTTGAAGGCAGAATTAGAAAAATTAAATTCATTTCGTAGTTTATGTAGCAGACGGACATAATTAATAGAATTGAATGCTTTTGACAAATCAAGAGAGACTAGGACACTTAACTTATTATCATTTATGTCTTCTCGAATAGAATCAGTGAGTTTCAGGAGCAAGTGGGAGGTGCTATGTCCCTGCCGAAAGGCATATTGCGATTCATTAATTCGAATTAACGTAGATTGCAAAATTTGGTCCTTAATAATGTGTTCTACAACTTTTGATAAAGCAGGAAGAATTGAGATAGGTCTCAGATCATCAGGTCCATGAACAACTCTGGACTTCGGTATCGGTGATATCAGTGATAACGGCAGAAACATAAGGGAAAACTACCTTAACAAAATTTATTGGAATACCGTCTACACCAACACATCTAGATTTAACCTTGGACAGAGCTTCAATGACTTCGAACTCGCTCACACAACGAAAAGAAAAGGGACGATTATAATCATCGAAATTATCAATATCAAATATTTCGTCATCAGGAAAGGAACCGCACACGAAGAAGTTATTTATCGTATCAACGTCAGCTTCAACATCAGCACTGTCATTTACAACACATCCGGAGCTTTTAAGCAGCATCCACACGCCAGCAGAATCCAAACCCGAAAAAAGTTTGGAAAAATGTCTGATTTTGGCTCTTCTTATTTTCTTGGCTCTATTTCTATATTTACAGTAAGTTCTCCAATTACTCTGCGATCTGTCGGACTGAAATGCAGAAAAAGACAGATCTCTGAGAGATCTAGCAAAAATAATATCTCGAGACTCCATCCATGAATTGTCACGATGATAAATTCTTTTCGTGACAACAGGAACGTAAGAAAAAAGACTACTAAAGAGAGAGCACAAATTTAAACATTTAGAGTCCACATTAGGCCATTTATTATTTTTTCGGTACTGATTTCCGGGCCGAAAAAGTTTCCATTTGACCTACAAACCTCCAACAAAAAATTTGGTGCCGATCGGATTACGCTAAGGTCTGCCCAAAGTTGTTTGAAAACACAAAATTCACTTAACATGAACAAAATTTGGGTTTTAATCAAATGTAATTAAAATGTAATTAAAAAATATTTTATTAGCATGAAAAGTTTTTAAATTATCTTTGAATAAAATTTCTTTCTTACAAGTCGTAAACAATCAAAATCGGCCGAAAAACGAAAAAGTTACAGCAGTTTTCATTTGAATTTT
Organism: Eudasyphora cyanicolor; assembly: GCA_963930755.1. Classification (NCBI taxonomy): domain Eukaryota; kingdom Metazoa; phylum Arthropoda; class Insecta; order Diptera; family Muscidae; genus Eudasyphora; species Eudasyphora cyanicolor. Next base: position 165,618,559 of record OZ005736.1, on the reverse strand, counting down.
ACGTCATGACAGGGCACGCATGCACATCGACATGGCCTCAGGCATATGTATATGTAGACGTAAGAGCAATCACAATAAAAAATAGATCATGATATAAAATGCTTGTGCATGCATGAAAAAAAACAACAAGCAAAAATGGTTGGATCTACATTTTGGACGGATTTGCATGATTGTTTTTCGCATCATTCTGACATTTTTCTACTGGTCAAATAAGAAAACATAAGCAGAACTTTGCAGCGAGCTATACGACCATGCAACAGGGTCGTTTACAGAACGCGCTCTGCCTCCAGCCTAAGTGAATTGAGAAAGGGACAGCTTCGCACTAAATTTAATTTTAGTCATATTCTTATTAGTCTCCAGATCGACCACATCCAAAATGGTTACAAGATCTAGTGATAAATTTCGCACCGTAGAATCAGTTGGGCATGTATCACATACAATATCTGGAGCCAAACTGCTATCAAACAGACAGATATTGCAAGTTTTTTTTTTTCAATATGCGATTTGTAAATGTTGGCAGAAAAACTGTGCAAAAGATGGTGCTACGCTAGCAGTGGATGCAGCTATAATTTTTTGGCAACAGGCGCGAATACCAACACGTGATAAATATAAATGTCAAGATAAATTGCTAAAGTTGTACGGCGACTGGAGAAATGTCCACAAACAAAGTGCAAACAGGAGATCGGATAAATCAAAATTTCAGGAAAAAATGGATGATCTGTTCGATATAGCTAGTGCAAACGCTCTGAACGAGATGTGTATAGAAGAAGACAAGACAAATTGTACGGGCGAGAACAGCGATCCGAGCAACGAATACAAAAAGCAGAATCGCGAAAGAGAAAGCATTCAGAACGTAACAATCAATCTTGTAAGTTAATAAATTCTAGTGTTTTACTCGTAATTCCTTAAAACAACTGTTATTGTGTAGTACTTGATACAGTTTACATTGGAAGTGACGATGAAGATGAGTTCGATGATAGCATTTCGGATACGGATATGACATGCGAGTTTCATACCGATGATCACACTAAAGGTCTCAGAGGACGACAAGATTGGATCACGTCACGTCTTACAGTAGTCCTTGAGAAGGCCAAAGTTAGCTGTTCAGATGCTGTACATATTTTGATAGCATGCGCTCATGATGTGATAACTGTAATGAATAATGCTGCGACGCCTCTGACCTCTGTTGGTGAGCTTGTGATTAACCGATCTACAATATATGAGCTACGAAAAGAAAATCGTAAGCGAGAAGTGGAGAAGGTGCAAACAGAATTCATTGCAAAAGTAATTTAGTTCAGATCTAAACAAATATATAATTTATAGCTTTACGAATCCATCGACTTGTATTTTATTTGTTATATGTAGATCAATAACGTACATTCATTGATTATTCACTGGGAAGGAAAAATGTTGCCGGAGCTATTCGGCAGAAAAATCGTTGGTAGAAGCAATCCTCGCCAGTTATGAAGGCGCATCAAAATTTTTGGGCGCTCCCAAAATCCCGGCTGATACTGGAGAAAATATGGCCAAAGTCGTTCATGATACACTCATCAATTGGGGTATTTCTAATAAAGTTTCCGCCATGGTTTTCGATACCACGTCGTCAAATACAGGTCAAAACACTGGATCGTGCATTTTGTTGCAGAACAAATTATATCGAAAATTAATCAAGTTCCCACATCGTCATCACATGATGGAGATAGTATTGAAACATGTGTTTGAGGTTAAACTTAGGCACTTCAGGACCAGTGCCTATTTTCAATCGTTTTGCTGCCGTTTGGGTAAGTCTCGACCACAAATCGTTTAAAAACGGATTCGAAGATCAAACTGTACGCTCAAAAATAAGTAATGCTGACTGCGAAGTCGTTAAGAAATTCTGCATTAAACAGCTAAATGGAACACAAATCCGAGCTGATTACAAGGAACTATTACAATTAACAATAATGTTTCTAGGTGGTGTCGGCGATAACTTCCGAACACCTGGTCCAACATCCCCCGCAAGGTTCATGGGAAAAGACATGTATGCCTTAAAAATATACCTATTTCGAGAGCAGTTTGCATTGACAAAACGAGAGTCCAGTGGGCTACACGATATATGTATTTTTCTCGTGCGGCTGTATGTCAAAGCGTGGTTTCATGCACAAATGCCATACGAGCACCAAATCAAGATATACACTTGTTGAAAGACTCCATCGCATACGCAGAAATCGACCAAGATGTGTCTGAAGCGGTTTTGAAGAAATGGAAAAATCATTTGTGGTATTCGGCCCCAGAATCAATGGCTTTGGCATTTTTCGATTCGGTTGTTTCACTCGAAGAGAAACGAAAAATGGTTAGGCATCCGCAATCAACAGAACCCGTCGTAAATCTGGAAAACGATCGAAAATTCTCCGACCCGAAACTATTGCTGTGTAGTAATTTGAGCGATTTCTCATACAAAACCAAACATTTTTTCGGTGCTTTTGGATTGAGTACTGAATTTTTAAAGCATGACCCATCCATTTGGGAAGTAAATGAAGATTATCAAGATGCTCTCGATGTTTGTCGTAATCTGTTTGTTGTTAACGACCCTGCTGAACGCGGTGTACAATTTATGAATGGTTACAACAGAATACTTACGAAAGACGAAGAGCAAAATCAATTTATATTACAGTGCATTGAAGAATATCGTAGAAAATGTCCCTCACATAACAAGTCAGATCTAATATAATATTGAAATAATTGTATTTTTTGTTTTTTTTTCACCGATCTCAATATTTAAAAACTATTTATTAATTAATAATACAAAGAAATGTAATTTTACTTACTTAAACATACGATTTTTGAATAAAAAAATATTTCCCCTATAAAGTGTGTCCTAAATTTTGAATGAACTTTGGGCAGACCCTAGGGTTATCCGATCGGCACAAAATATATTTATGGAAGTCTTGTAGGCCAAATGGAAACTTTTTCGGTCCGGAAATAAAGGATCGCAGCAACTTTCACTTTTTGCATCATGTGCTATAAACGGTCTAGTCCACATCAACCGCATTAAAAACAAGATTATAGTCAAATGCACTCAAAAATACAAATAACCCATCCCAATCAATATTGTTGTAGTCACGATATTCGACGAAATCAGGCAAAGAATGGTAGCTAAAAGCAAGAGAAGCAAAAATTAGTGCATGATCAGAAACGGACGGACATTGAACCTGATCTGAAAAGCTTACTAAAGAAATATCACTGACCAACATAAAATCAATTAACGACGTAGATCTCCTTCCTAAATCAAAACCAGTAAGGAAAGGCTAAAGTCGGGCGGTGCCGACTATATAATACCCTACACCACTCTCGTAATATTGAATAACTCTGATATATAAATTTTGTAATTCATGTATAAATTGTTTACATAAATTTACTTTTGGGACATTTTATACTTAAATAATACCCTGTACCACAGTGTGGTGTAGGGTATAAAAACGATTGGATCTAAAGAGCAAAATCGGATGAAACATATATATGGGAGCTATAGCTAAATCTTTACCGATTTTCTTCAAATTCGGCAATGTTGGTTCATGAATCAAGAAACTCTACCATTCTAAATTTCAAAACGATTGGATGTAAAATACAGCTTTTATAGGACTAAATGGCCAAATCGGACGAAACATATATATGGGAGCTATAGCTAAATCTTAACCGATTTTCTTCAAATTCGGTAGTGTTGGTTCATGGATCAAGAAACTCTACCATTCTACATTTCAAAATGATTGGATGTAAAATACAGCTTTTATAGGACTAAATGGCCAAATCGGACGAAACATATATATGGGAGCTATAGCTAAATCTTAACCGATTTTCTTCAAATTCGGTAGTGTTGGTTCATGGATCAAGAAACTCTACCATTCTAAATTTCAAAATGATTGGATGTAAAATACAGCTTTTATAGGACTAAAGGCCCAAATCGGACGAAACATATATATGGGAGCTATAGCTAAATCTTAACCGATTTTCTTCAAATTCGGCAATGTTGGTTCATGGTTCAAGAAACTCTACCATTCTAAATTTCAAAACGATTGGATGTAAAATACAGCTTCTATAGGACTAAAGGGCCAAATCGGACGAAAGATATATATGGGAGCTATAGCTAAATCTTAACCGATTTTCGTCAAATTCGGCAGTGTTGGTTCATGGATCAAGAAACTCTACCATTCTAAATTTCAAAATGATTGGATGTAAAATACAGCTTCTATAGGACTAAAGAGCAAAATCGGACGAAACATATATATGGGAGCTATAGCTAAATCTTAACCGATTTTCTTCAAATTCGACAATGTTGGTTCATGGATCAAGAAACTCTACCATTCTAAATTTCAAAACGATCGGATGTAAAATACAGCTTCTTCAGGAGTAAAGAGCAAAATCGGACGAAACATATATATATGGGAGCTATAGCTAAATCTTAACCGATTTTCTTCAAATTCGGCAATGTTGGTTCATGGATCAAGAAACTCTACCATTCTAAATTTCAAAACGATTGGATGTAAAATACAGCTTTTATAGGACTAAATGGCCAAATCGGACGAAACATATATATGGGAGCTATAGCTAAATCTTAACCGATTTTCTTCAAATTCGGTAGTGTTGGTTCATGGATCAAGAAACTTTACCATTCTAAATTTCAAAATGATTGGATGTAAAATACAGCTTCTATAGGACTAAAGAGCAAAATCGGACGAAACATATATATGGGAGCTATAGCTAAATCTTAACCGATTTTCTTCAAATTCGACAATGTTGGTTCATGGATCAAGAAACTCTACCATTCTAAATTTCAAAACGATCGGATGTAAAATACAGCTTCTATAGGACTAAAGGGCCAAATCGGACGAAAGATATATATGGGAGCTATATCTAAATCTGAACCGATTTCAACCAAATTCAATAGGGATCTTAACAGCCGCGAAATACTCTAAACTGCAAAATTTCAGAACGATCGGAGTGAAATTGCGACCTGTAGTCGACGAACAACTTTACATGGACAGACGGACGGTCGGACGGACATCGTTAAATCGACTCAGCTAGTGATTCTGAGTCGATCGGTATACTTTAAGGTGGGTCTAGCTGTGTTATTTACAGGTGTTACAAACATCTGCCGTGAAACAAACTTATAATACCCTGTACCACAGTGTGGTGTAATCCGAAAAGAAATCGCGATGATGAAATTCGAAACAATCCAAATCACCAGTAGACAAATATACTACACCAAAGAGAAGTTTTACATGACCGAAGTAAACATCGAGAAAAAGAGACTCACAGTTTGGAACTGATATCTTAAAAGCAAGCCTATAACGAAGTCCATTAGATACGTATATTCCTACACCACCACCTCTGCCAGGAACCTGACGATCGTATCGGCAAAGCCTATAACCCGGAATCGAAACTGCACAGTCTGGAATATCATCTGAAAGCCAAGTTTCAGAAACAGCAAACAGATCAAACACATTATCTTTTATAATACTTCGCAGTTCATTAAGCTTCAATGATGCTTTTATACTCCTACAATTCAAGTGAACAACGTTCAACTTATTTTGAAAAGGATGCAATACTGTTTTAATGTAAGAGTTACTACTTACTATTGGACCGAGATTAGCGTTAGAAGACATCAAACACAATAAAGGATACTACGGTGGGGAACCAAACATAGAAATGCAAAAACAAAATATCAATCACGCAAAAATATAAATTCATTGCTTAATTTTTACTTTAATAATATACTGATAACACAGCTGATCGTAAGGAGATCAAAATTTCACTATGAATATTAATGGAATGATGAGATAAAATAATACTAGGAATCATATATGGGTATCCTAGTATCAAGGTTACACAAAGATAATTAATTTGGGTCGTTAAGTAACAAGCCACATTCATCCACATCTCGGACAGCCTCTTTACCATCAGGAAAAGTAATCCTCGCTCTAACTGAGTCACCATTCAAGATCCTGCACTTCGTAATAATCTTCAGACGACGAAGCCTATTGCAGATGGCATTTAGATGGTTTGCAGCAGGGGTATAATGGTCGTTAAGATATACACGACTAGTTACTTCACTTCCAGATCCAATCATAATGTCACGAACTCTAAGCGCGCGCTTCTTAAAGTATTGTTTCATTATGTCATTTCGAACACAAGCACTCGTTAACTTCACCAATATTTGCTTTCTTCTATTGATATAGCAAACTAGGTCGACATCACGTCTGGAAATTTCAATGTTGTAGAAAGCAGCCACAGCAATAACAATAGCAACCAGGTCATCTATTCCGTCAGGTAGACCGCTGATAAGAAAATCGTTACGATTTAATCTTCGATGCAGAATGTTATTCTCAGCCTCTAATGCAGCATTTTTGGCAGACATAGATTCCTCAACCTTAGCAATGCGCTCATTGCATTTAGATATGTCCGACTTCATTTCAGGGATGCATGAGCTCACTTCAGCTTTCATATTATCAATTGCAGTCTTGATTGCATTTAGCTCGGTATTATGTCGATCGATAAATGAATCTAATATTTTTTTGAGGTTCTTAATATCCTCGGCGACACCACGGATATTAGTGAGGTTAGGCTCACACAAGGCACAAATGAAAGCGGTGACTTTAATAGCCTTCAAGGCAGACAATTCTTTTTCCGTCAACTTAGCACAGGAAGCGTGTAACAACTTACAACACGCCTTACACTCAATGCATCCTTGGGTTTTGGTGATAGCCTCTGCGCAAGATCCGCACTTAACAACAGTCTTGGTACCCGGCATTTTTTATTTACAGCAGCTATAAAACAACAGCAATAAAGCAACAGCAGCAACGGTATCAAATGCAGCAAAAAATATTTTATGGCAGCAGAAATGACAACCAAAAATTATGCAATCCGATTCCAAATTAACTAAATTGGTTTGAAGTATTTTTCACAGGTTTTCAATAAATTTCAATTTATTTATATTTATTTGTTCGACCAAAACAACAACCGAATGAAAAAAGTGCGTATAGATAGTGAAAAAGTAAATAAATAAAAGCTCGATCAGCTGCGAAACGAACACACGTCTACTCAGGCAGAGGGTTGCCAACTCCAACGCTATTTTTGAAATAAGAATATTTCGGCTTAAAATCAAGCCTAATCATTAAGCCTGAGATTAGGAATTCGGGGCTTAAAACCCGTACTTGATTTAAGTATTTTGTACTTGATTTAAGAAAAACTGTACTTACCGTACTCTTGACGCCGCTACGGCTTGATTCAAGTACGGATAATTCTGTGTACCAATTATTGTCTGAACGAATTATTGAAAGCTAGCATCCTAACGAAGAAAACAATGCCTATTTGAATAAAATCTATTGATACACGTAGAAATTATAGCATATCAGTTGCTACGGGCCAAAGGTGTAACACATCGAAAGAGTGACCTAAAAGAACCCATGTATATTTAGCGGAAATCCATATTGATATTTTTAAGTCATTTGAGAAATGTTCGTCAGCCTGTCTGTCTGGTGAACACAATAACTTACGACAGGAGTAACCGATTGATTGAAATTTTGATAGTGTCAAAGTTGGACTATGTTGATCCACTCCTTCGAGTACCTCCCCACGAAGGGTCAAAATTCAGTGAAATACTTATTATCTCATAACTTCTATACTACTTCCCAGAATCTTTGACAATTTCACAAATAGCATTAGTTTCTTGGCCGCTATCGTCTTGAAAAAAATTTACGTTATTACCACGCCCCATACAAATGGACCATTTTGATTCCTGCAGAAACAAACACATGCAATTTAATGGAATGTAATGTTTTTGTAGTACCCATAGTATATCAGAAAATGGGCGTTATTGCCGCGCCCATTTTGGTACCTCCTGAACAAAATTGCCAAAATAAAAAAATAAAAATTATTTTTTAAATGGTACACACAGTTTTTTTGCGGTATTTTTTCTATTTTTAATTCTATTTTCTATTCTTTTCAAAAAATAAACAAATATTTTCTAATTGTTTTAACGAAAATTAGTAAACATCTGTTTCTACGTTATAGTATTTTTTCAGCATTTCTAGCCCTCATAATATTCTTTAATTTAAATGATGTCCCGGATATATCGAGCTTATACTTCAAAAAATATGGTCCAAATACCATAGGTACTTTCCATGGAAATTGCACTTTTATAAACAATATTTTTTAAAGAAAAACTTTACCTTTAAAAAATATTGGTTTAGTTTCATAAAAAAGAATGCCACAATCTACACGAAAAAACGTTTTTAGGTCTCGGACACAAATTTGTTTTTTGTTATTGATATATACATATATCAATAAATTGAATTTTACAAACATACTCGTATACAATTTCTAAAAAATTACACCTTGAAACTTCAGAAAACAGAAAACTTGAGTTTACATTGTAAAAATACCTAAAAACAAATCAATATTTGTTTGTGAAATATTAGTTTCAAATAAATAAATATTTTTTTTGTTTTTCTCACTTATATACCCTCCACAATGAATTGCATTTAATTTTATTACTGGAAATCTTTGGATATGAAGCAATCCATGAAACTATCCTTTTTATACCCTCACTATAGTGAGATGAGGGTATACTTATAAAGTATATCATTTGCTACGGACCAAAAGTGTAACACATCGAAGGAGTGACTCCAAATATGTTCGGCGAAAATCCGTTTTACGGCATTTTAAGTCATTTGAGCTATGTCCGTTCGTCTGTCTGGAGCGCACGATAACTCTCGAAACGAATAACTGATTGACTTCAAATTTGGTATGTGGTCATATTTATTTTATTTTATGGCTTAAATAAGCCTTTTTGGTAGCGGCATCTATAGGTGGACTATACATAATAAAATATGAACTGATTTAAACAAATTTTACTGCGATGAACTCTTGTCTTTATTAAATAGAAACCACAAAGATTCAGTTAAAATGCTTTGAAAATGTGATGATGGCTTAAATGCGTAACTTGTTGGAGCCACCTTCATAGGGTGACTATTACAAAATACGAGAATGAACCGTTTTGTAAAATATTTGCTGTGATGAATTCTTGTCAAAATAGAAAACAAAACTGCAAAGTTTCTGGTAAATTGCTTTCCAAATTTGGAACGACCTTTATAGGGGAGATATAACAAAACATTGACCGATATAGGCCATTTTTTATTTTTACCAAATTTGATCAACCTTGCCCTATTATTACGGACTGTAGCGTGATTAAAACAGACGGACGGACATGGCTAAATCGTTTTAAGATTAAGAATATATATATGTGGTCTCAGATAAATATTTAGAGGTGTTACAAACGGAGTGACTAATTTAATATAAGTATACCCCCTATCCTATGTTGGAGGGTATAACAATATTAGGATGGAAACATAGTTTTGTTTAGGGCAATATCCTCCCAAATATATACTATTTGTATGTGTGTCAAATATTATATCGGTTGAGTGTACCCTAAACATATATATGTATCTTTCAATCAGAAGCGATTTTTTCAGCGTGAACCAAAACACATCTTATCGTTATATTTGTCAAAAACAAGCTAAATGTGCAAATTGCTAATAATGCCAATATACGAATATGTTCAAAAAATATAGCGAATTTTGTTTTTGTAACGTATGTGTTTTAACTTGTCTTCGATTTTTATCTATTTCAGAAAATGTATCAAAGAATCTGCATCAAATTATGTGTGAAAAACAAAATAAAGTGCGCTGACGCATTCCGAATGTTGACTGTGGCATATGGTGAAGCTACCTTGGACCAAAGCAACGTTTATCGGTGGTACAAAATTAGAAGGCCGAGAAGATGCGAAGGACGAACAGCGTGCCGGACGCCCGAGCACGTCAACAACAGACGAAAACATTGATAAAGTGAATAAAATAATATTGGCCAATCGACGAGTTACCATTAGAGAAGTTGCTGAGGATCTAAACATATCGATTGGCTCGTGCCATTCGAGTTTAACCATTGATATGGGCATGAGTCGGGTCGCCGCTAAATTCGTGCCAAAATTGCTCAATTTGGTTCAAAAACAGCATCGCTTTAACATTGCTCAGGAGATGTTGGACTCGGTCCGTGACGACCCAAATTTACTCAAGAGGGTCATAACTGGTGACGAATCATGGGTTTATGGTTACGACGTGGAAACTAAAGCTCAATCATCCCAATGGAAGCTGCCGCATGAACCAAGACCGAAAAAAGCGCGCCAAGTTCGGTCGAACGTAAAGGTTTTGCTCACAGTTTTCTTTGATTGCAGGGGCGTGGTGCATTATGAGTTCTTGCCACAGGGTAGTACGGTCAATAAAGAATATTACCTGCAAGTTATGCGCAAATTGCGCGAAGCAATCCGCCAAAAACTCCCGGATTTGTGGAAGAACAAAAACTGGTTTTTGCACCATGATAACGCCCCTGCATACACATCGTTGCTTGTGCGAGAATATTTGGCCAAAAACAACACAGTAATGGTGCCGCAGCCACCGTATTCCCCTGACCTAGCCCCTGTGACTATTTTTTTTTCCCAAAACTGAAAAGGCCCATGAAAGGACGACACTACGCCACGATTGAGGAGATAAGGACGGCATCGAAGGAGGAGCTTAACAAGATCACAAACAATGATTATTTTAAGTGCTTCGAGGATTGGAAAAAACGTTGGCAGAGATGTATTACATCCGAGGGGAATTACTTTGAAGGGGACAAAATAGATATTCATAAAATATTACTTATTCAATAAATAAATAATTTTTGAAAAAATACTAAATTCGCGATATTTGAACAAACCTCGTATGTATATAAAGGGCAGTCCAAATACAAGTTTTTTTAATTCAAAGAAATTAACTAAAATAAAAAATTTAAATCAATTCGGCATACTATGTAGTTTACAAAAACTTTGTCGAAGTGTTGTGCATAACAGTTCCTGGTGTAATTTTGTATCATACACTCGAAAAAATCTTTAAAAAATGGTAAATTTTTTTAAATTCCAATTTTCATTCTTTACTATATTTATATTTGAAGTATAAGCGCGATAGAGACGGGATATGCAATTAATTTGAGTAAATTATGACGACTACATCTGTATGCAACATTATTATCCAATACACATATTTTTCGCAGAACAGTAGATAGTTTAAATACATTTCACTGTGTCGAATTACAAGCGTTTATGTGGTCTGGTATAACTTGACCATTTTTTGTGGGTGGTACAAAAAGGGGCATGGAGACTATAGGTACTTCAAAAGCGTTACACTGTGCAAAATTTAGTACTTTCTTGTATTGGTACTCACGCAAAAAGTACAAAATGGTAATTTTGTGTGGGAGGTAACAAAAGGGACGTGTCAATAACGCCCATTTTTTGCTGTACTGTAGGCGCTATAACAGCATACCCTGTGCAAAATTTCAAGTATTTTTAAGCTCTGGTATTAATGTTATGAGCTGTTAGCTTTTTGTACAAAATGGTCGCACTGTGTTGGGGTGCGGGGCCATTTCACCCAAGTTGATAGCGACAGATAAACTATTACTATGTGTTGAATTATAGAGGATTCGGATAAGTAGTATAGAAGTTATTAGAGATTCAATATTTCACTTAATTTTAACACTTTATGCGTGCTTAGCCTGAAATAGAAAAAATATTATCTCATACCAAATTTGAAGTCAAACCGTTACTCCTTTCGAGAGTTATCGTGCGTTCCAGGCTGGCAGACGAACGGACATTGCTCAAATGACTTTAAATGGCTCAAAACGGATTTCCGCCGAACATATTAGGGGTCTTAGGTCACTCCATCGATGCGTTACACTTTTTGTCCGTAACGAGTGATATACGTATAGGCTCGTTACACTAGAGTATAAAAAACCATTGGGTTTCCATAAAAGTGTATTGTGGGGCCTATAGTGATTTTTTTACAAGGAATCTTTTTGTCAAATACATTACCCAAAAAATCTATCGATTTCCACGACTTTTGACGAATCAGTATTGTTTAAGCGGGATTTTCATGGAGTGGGAGAAATATTTCTGGAAGTGTCTTCTTTCTTTCGTTCTTTGACATGGAACTTCTATTCCGAATCTTTATACCCTACACCACACTGTGGTACAGGGTATTATAAGTTTGTTTCACGGCAGATGTTTGTAACACCTGAAAATAAAACAGCTAGACCCACCTTAAAGTATACCGATCGACTCAGAATCACTAGCTGAGTCGATTTAAGCATGTCTGTCCGTCCGTCCTTCCGTCCGTCTGTCCATGTAAAGTTGTTCGTCGACTACAGGTCGCAATTTCACTCCGATCGTTCTGAAATTTTGCAGTTTAGAGTATTTCGTAGCTGTTAAGATCGCTATTGAATTTGGTTGAAATCGGTTCAGATTTAGATATAGCTCCCATATATATCTTTCGTCCGATTTGTCCCTTTAGTCCTATAGATGCTGTATTTTACATCTAATCGTTTTGAAATTTAGAATGGAAGAGTTTCTTGATCCATGAACCAACATTGCCGAGTTTGAAGAAAATCGGTTAAGATTTAGCTATAGCTCCCATATATATGTTTCGTCCGATTTGGCCCTTTAGTCCTATAGAAGCTGTATTTTAGATCCAATCGTTTTGAAATTTAGAATGGTAGAGTTTCTTGATCCATGAACCAACACTACCGAATTTGAAGAAAATCGGTTAAGATTTAGCTATAGCTCCCATATATATGTTTCGTCCGATTTGGCTCTTTAGATCCAATCATTTTTATACCCTACACCACACTGTGGTACAGGGTATTATTTAAGTATAAAATGTCCCAAAAGTAAATTTATGTAAACAATTTATACATGAATTACAAAATTTATATATCAGAGTTATTCAATATTACGAGAGTGGTGTAGGGTATTATATAGTCGGCCCCGCCCAACTTTAGCCTTTCCTTACTGGTTCAATACTAAAATTGTTACTAAATTTACTTACCCTTCCTTTACCCAGCAAACTTTGTATTTAAATACGAAATATTTAAAAAACCACTGCGTTACCATTGTGGGGACCTATATTGATTTTTTACGAAAAATCTATCGATTTATATGACTTTTGATATATCATTATTTTTGGGGGGAGTTTTTCAGTGGCAATGTGATGAGAGGGGTAATCCGGCGTTTTGAGAGACATACTTCTCGAAGTGTCTCCTTTATTTTGTTCTTTGACTTGGAACATCTATTTCGAAGCCTTCTATACTAAAATTGGATATTAATTTACTAACCTCTTCCTTTACCCAGCCAACTTTGTGGCTACATATCTCGAAAACGCGGTGTCACAGGAAAAAAATTGTTAAAGCTATTTGATTTAGCGTGTCGAAATTATGCGGGGTAAGTTGTTTTCATCGAGGATACATTTTTAAAGTGCATTTTGCACGCACAATGTAATTACTCTTAAAACTAAGAAAAAACCAGTAAGGAAAGGCTAAAGTCGGGCGGGGCCGACTATATAATTCATGTACAAATTGTTTACATAAATTTACTTTTGGGACATTTTATACTTAAATAATACCCTGTACCACAGTGTGGTGTAGGGTATAAAGACGATTGGATCTAAAGAGCCAAATCGGATGAAACATATGTATACATGGGAGCTATATATATATCTTAACCGATTTTCTTCAATTTCGGCAATGTTGGTTCATGGATCAAGAAACTCTACCATTCTAAATTTCAAAACGATTGGATGTAAAATATAGCTTCTATAGAACTAAAGGGCCAAATCGGACGAAACATATATATGGGAGCTATAGCTAAATCTTAACAGATTTGCTTCAAATTCGGCAATGTTGGTTCATGGATCAAGAAGCTCTACCATTCTAAATTTCAAAACGATTGGATGTAAAATACAGCTTCTATAGAACTAAAGGCCAAATCGTACGAAACATATATGGGAGCTATAGCTACATCTTAACCGATTTTCTTCAAATTCGGTAGTGTTGGTTCATTGGTCAAGAAACTCTACCATTCTAAATTTCAAAATGATTGGATGTAAAATATAGCTTCTACAGGACTAAAGAGCAAAATCGGACGAAACATATATATGGGAGCTATAGCTAAATCTAAACCGATTTTCTTCAAATTCGGTAGTGTTGGTTCATGGATCAAGAAACTCTACCATTCTAAATTTCAAAACGATTGGATGTAAAATACAGCTTCTATAGAACTAAAAGGCCAAATCGGACGAAACATATATATAAGAGCTATAGCTAAATCTTAACCGATTATCTTCAAATTCAGTAGGGTTGGTTCATAGATCAAGAAACTCTACCATTCTAAATTTCAAAACGATTGGATGTAAAATACAGCTTCTATGGGAGCTATAGCTAAATCTTAACCGATTTCAACCAAATTCAATAGCGATCTTAACAGCTGTGAAATACTCTAAACTGCAAAATTTCAGAACGATCGGTGTGAAATTGCGACCTGTAGTCGACAAACAACTTTACATGGACAGACGGACGGACGGACGGACAGACATGGTTAAATCGACTCAGCTAGTGATTCTGAGTCTATCGGTATACTTTAAGGTGGGTCTAGCTGTGTTATTTTCAGGTGTTACAAACATCTGCCGTGAAACAAACTTATAATACCCTGTACTACAGTGTGGTGTAGGGTATAAAAAACAGTTTTTTCGCTCTCCTGAAAAGTTGTGTTTTTGTTCATAGCCATTTTTGAATATAAGCCCTCAAAATATATTTTTCTAATACATGTCACTTACTTCTTCTTTAATTATACCCTACACCACACTGTGTACAGGGTATTATAAGTTTGTTTCACGGCAGATGTTTGTAACACCTGAAAATAACACAGCTAGACCCACCTTAAAGTATACCGATCGACTCAGAATCACTAGCTGAGTCGATTTAACCATGTCTGTCCGTCCGTCCGTCTGTCCATGTAAAGTTGTTCGTCGACTACAGGTCGCAATTTCACTCCGATCGTCCTGAAATTTTGCAGTTTAGAGTATTTCGCGGCTGTTAAGATCGCTATTGAATTTGGTTGAAATCGGTTCAGATTTAGATATAGCTCCCATATATATCTTTCGTCCGATTTGGCCCTTTAGTCCTATAGAAGCTGTATTTTACATCCAATCGTCTTGAAATTTAGAATGGTAGAATTTCTTGATCCATGAACCAACACTGCCGAATTTTAAGAAAATCGGTTAAGATTTAGCTATAGCTCCCATATATATGTTTCGTCCGATTTGGCCCTTTAGTCCTGTAGAAGCTGTATTTTACATCCAATCATTTTGAAATTTAGAATGGAAGAGTTTCTTGATCCATGAACCAACACTGCCGAATTTGAAGAAAATCGGTTAAGATTTAGCTATAGCTCCCATATATATGTTTCGTCCGATTTGGCCCTTTAGTCCTATAAAAGCTGTATTTTACATCCAATCGTTTTGAAATTTAGAATGGTAGAGTTTCTTGATCCATGTACCAACACTACCGAATTTGAAGAAAATCGGTTAAGATTTAGCTATAGCTCCCATATATATGTTTCATCCGATTTGGTTCTTTAGATCCAATCGTTTTTATACCCAACACCGCACCGTGGTACAGGGTATTATTTAAGTATAAAATGTCCAAAAAGTAAATTTATGTAAACAATTTATACATGAATTACAAAATTTATATATCAGAGTTATTCAATATTACGAGAGTGGTGTAGCCTTTCCTTACTGGTTTTCTAATATATTAAAATGTGCGTTCCAAACAAAATTTCTTGATTTTCAAATAAACTTTGTTTGCCCAAAAATATATTATATTTAAACATTTCGATTCCAAATATATTTTCTTTCAATTCAAACATATCAAAAATAGCTATTTTTCCCTCGTATGTAAATTAAGACAACACGTTATAATCGTAAGTAATTTCCTAAATAAAATTTTTAATACATATAGAAATTGTATAAAAGACTCAATAAACCCAAACTTAAACTTGAAAGATGGCATTCGGTTTGACATGGAATTCACGATATAATGTTTGCACATTTATGTTTTCTTTCAATTCAAACATATCAAAACCGGTGATTTTTCCCGTGAAGTCTATGCTGTGACACTAAACAAATATTTAATTTATTAAACAAGAAAACCTTCGCCTCAAGTATTTTGATTCTGCAAACAGTTCAAAGTAATTTCCAGCAATCAATCCCTGTTTTCCCTGAACATTTGACACGGTCATAATGCCTATTTGTTTTTGTGGGTTAAGGGAACATTTAAAATATAAAACATTTTCCTTGCGGGGGTTGCATGGGGTTCTTTTCAGGTCAATTTCTTCTCGTTAACCGCAAACCAATTTAACCGAAAAAGGGCAATATTATCATATCCTGAATTCCATCGCTCCCCATCCCCATAGTTACCTATGTCATGTACATCTTCATCACCCACATTCACAGAGGCCCAAAACGGAAGCAGCTGTTGTCCGTTTTGTTATTGGGCCGGAGACCAAATGAATATTTGTGGAGTCATGATATGCATGGCGTGGCGTGGCGTAGCCTGGCACTACATTGTCCTCCTGAACCCCACCTTCATTTTCAACCTACTAAGAACAATGAACATCGAAAAATGAAAACAATTCATGCGAAAATACAATCATATTCCGTTTTATTATTGTTTCGGCACTGTTTCCGTGTAGTGGTCATATGTATTGTTTCGGGTTATTGTTGTTCTGTTCATCCTTTTCTTTTAGTTCTCGAGGCATTTTCTTAAATGTTTCCTGTTTGATGTTAGTTACATCTTCCTTATAAAAAATAAAGAAAAAACATACCGACAAGACGGACGCACAGACGTACACATGTACAAACATTTTGATGATTTTATTTGATATTGAGGATAGCCTTAAAAAACATTTGAGTGCAATCATATGGAATAAAAACATCTGGACATTGTGATTTTTTAAATATGTACAAACATATGTAATAGGATGTACCGAAAGGCGAACATTTTTTGCTAAAACAAAATAATAAAGCCATATGGCTTGATGGTTAAAAATACTACAAAATTCTTACATATATAAAATAAATAACTTAAAAATAAAAAAATAAGGAACTAAAAACTACTCGAACATTGAAAAATGCATATGTTGTTTTGTAATAAATAAGTTTGTTAAGTATCGTTTGCATTTCATCATGGAAAGACTTACGCCTGAACAACGTTTACAAATCGTTCAACTTTATTACGAAAATTTACGTTCCGTGAGGAATGTGTTTCGTGCACTTCGCTCAACTTATGGTCAACATAATCGGTCTATTGAGCGTACTATTCGCAACACCATCACCCATCTTGAGACCCAGCATTCATTATTGGATAATATTCGACCGAATAGATCACGTCCAGCACGCAGTGAAGAAAATGTAGCGGCCGTAGCTGAGAGTGTACACGAAGACCGTGGAGAGTCGATTCGGCGCCGTTCGCAGCAACTCGGACTGACGTATGGAATGACTTGGCGCATTTTACGTCGAGATCTTAAATTGAAAGCATACAAAATACAGCTTGTGGAAGAACTGAAGCCGCCCGACCTTCCCAAGCGACATCGCTTCGCTCTTTGTGCTCTTGAAAAGTTCCAAGAAGATCCGACGTTTTCGAGCCAAATTTTGTTCAGCGATGAGGCCCATTTCTGGCTCAATGGTTATGTAAAGAAGCAAAATTGCCGCATTTGGGACGAAGAGCAGCCTGAAGACAAACAAAGGTGTGGTGTAGTTTGTGGGCCGGTGGAATCATTGGTCCATATTTCTTCAAAAATGATGCCGGTGAGAACGTAACCGTCAATGGCGACCGTTATCGTGCCATTATAACCGACTATTTGATGCCTGAAATTTAAGCTCGTGATCTCGGCGACATTTGGTTTCAACCAGACGGCGCAACTTCCCACACATCGCATCAAACAATGGATTTACTAAGAGAACACTTCGGTGAGCAGATAATTTCACGTTTTGGGCCGGTCGATTGGCCACCAAGATCATGTGATATCACACCGTTAGACTTTTTGCTGTGGGGATAGGTAAAGTCTAAAGTTTATGCGGAAAACCCCGCTTCGATTCAGGCCTTGGAGCAAAACATTACGCGTGTCATTCGCCAGTTACCAGTCGAAATGCTCGAAAGAGTCATCGAAAATTGGACTCAACGGATGGACCATCTGAGACGTAGCCGCGGCCAACATTTGATAGACATAATCTTCAAAAAATAAATGCCAAATAATGTTCTTTCAAATGATAGTAAACATTCCCCATTCAATTTGAATTGTCTGTTTTTTCTTTAAAATAGTAGGGAACCTCGCTATACATTTACGAATATATTTTGGGACTGAAGGTGAGGGAATTCGTAAGTCGGTTTACCTGACTGAACTTTCTTACTTGTTATATTAAGCAATCGATATGAAAATAGAGCAATTAAAGTGTCATATTTGATTAAAATTACGTATATGTATATTAGGTCATTTTTGGTGGTTAGAACTTTGCTCTAACTCAATTTCTGCAATTATTTCTAGATTCGATTTTTTTGCCAACAAAGTGAAAAATTAATTTAATTGTATGCAATAAAAAACATACGTAATCTAATATTATTGTCACATCGAAAACTATGTACGTTGACGACAATATCGCTAGTTAAATAATATTGACATGTACGTATGTACGTTGACGACAAATCGCTAGTTAAATAATATTGACATGACAATAAACAATCTAATTTGCACCTCGAGCTTGCCATTTTTATTGGGATTTTATACGATAAGTAAAGTAGAGATTCAAAAAAACGTATCCAGCCGTGAAGGACTGAAATGCCAAATTTCAATGTTTCAACGTTTATTTCTTTAATAATCATTTTTTCAACACTGTTAAAATCCCTGCATGTTGCAGAACAGCCTGCAGCCAAAATGACTAGTTTGTATATAGAAATATACTTGTTGCTTTTTACTTCAAACTAATAACATATCTGTCCTTTTTTAATATAACGAACTATCGATTTTTTACACTAGCATGTCATAGGTACCCAACTAGTTCATTTATTTACAATTCAGCACAATTCAGTTCAGTTATTACTAAATTTGAGAATAAGAGAGTGCAAGAGAAAGATGGTGGGAGAGAGACACATATACTCTGCCACCACCTAGCAAGTATTTGCTCGTAAAGCAGTTCAGACAATCGACAAACGTGTCGATCTGCAACCACCATGTAGGTACCGTATAAGTACTGTAAAGCAGCCCAGATAATCGTTTTTGCTAGGATAGATGCGAATGGGATTGCATAGGTCACATTGCAACTAGTTTATGACTGGTTCAATGCGCAACTACAAATGATTTTAGCTGCAGGGCATATATAGCATCTCTGTGTGGATGTCGTGCCTGTAATTGCATTACATACGTTTCCGTCGATCATGACCAACATTAGCACATGGTTAATTGTAATTACCCTTCCATCACACAAAACTATCGAGTTTTCGAGATTTTTAATTTCATTTTCAACGCGTTCTTTTTCAAGCTTTGTTGTAATAGAAGTTTCTTTTAAAAATTCTATCTTTAAGGGTCTACATAACCAAGTAGATGAAGGACGGGGATTTTGCCAAATTACTCTTTCATTGCAGGACAATTTCAATGGTACTATGGACGTAATAAGAACGGATGAGTCACTGGCTTCTGTACTGTGAAATGCTTGCTTATAAGAGCTATGTCCTGAGCTCCCATCGAACCCCCATTTGCAGTGGAGGGTAACTTGAGATAGTTCTTATTTTGTTAAAGAAGCAAATTCCGATTTCTTCAATTCAATTATGCGTTCCGTAGTATGATCTAAGAGGCCTTGTAGACTTACTTGCGCAGAAGATTCTGAAGTAATTATTTTGTTTTTATTTGGATAACACTTCTGTTTGGCTTTTTGGACTTCGGTGTATGACGGAAATGTCTGGGGTGCTGCCCTTCTTATAACATTGTACTGATTTCGAGTCAATTTTGCCTCTACCAAGACTGAAAGGGCTTTCTCAGCGCTTAATTTTTGTGTTTCTTTAGTATGTGTATTAATTAACATACTTACAGCTCTAGTTGGGAAGATGTAATGTCTTTTAATATCTGCGATGCACGAAATTGTCCGAGAGACCTTCAACTTAAGTGGGTTGCATGAGATAAAACAGGAAACGGGATGTTATCTCTTAAAGTTTTACATTTTTTGTTTTTTATACCCTACACCACACTGTGGTACAGGGTATTATAACTTTGTGCATTTGTTTGTAACACCCAAAAGGAGAAGAAATAGACCCATCGTTTATTATACCGATCGACTTAGAATCACTTTCTGAGTCGATTTAGCTATGTCCGTACACATATCTTATTTTTGGCCCAAGGACGATCCCTATTGAATTTGGTTAAAATCGGTTCAGATTTAGATATAGCCCTCATATATATGTTAGCCCCGATTTGACATGTAAGCGCTGTAAAAACTTTATTTTATACCCGATCAGTATGAAATTCGGCAGGAAAAGGTTTCTTATTACATGAATGAACTCTGTTAAATTTGGAAGAAATCGGTTCAGATTTAGATATAGCCCCCATATATACATTACCCCCGATTTGACATATAAGCGCTGTAAAAATGTTATTTTATATCCGATCAGTGCGAAATTCGGCAAAGAGAGGTTTCTTATTACATGAAGGAAAACTGCTAAATTCGGAGAAAATCGGTTCAGATTCAGATATAGCCCCCATATATATGTTACCCCCGATTTGACATGTAAGCGCTGTAAAAACTGTATTTTGGAAGAAATCGGTTCAGATTTAGATATGATACTGCCCGACTTTAGCCTTTCCTTACTGGTTTTGTACTATTTTTGCACTCTTCAAAAGCAGTTTCCTTTCGACCGCGCTTCTTAGATTCTAGTGTAGAATTTTCAAATGAGATTGATTTAGTCAACCAACTTTTATTATTATAAAGAAATCTCTTTTCGTTTCTATTTGCTTTATCCCAGCGCATCTTATACTGTGCACAAAACGTGTGGAATTTAAGTTTAAAAGCTGACATATCCGTAGGTTTGAAAACTTGTAGGATTTGCTCTTTCAAAGCCGGTACTTTAAAATTAAAGCTCTTGGAATTTGATTTTCGCATAATATCAAACAGTTCTTTGCGAGACATTGCAAACACTCCTAATGTGAAAATTTTTATAACTCATCAAAAATTATTTAAAAAATCGATACATGAAAATATTAAACGAAAAAATAGTAATTTTTAAGAAAATAGCCATTATTTAAAAAAGGAGCAAAAACGAGCAACCGTCTTCTTTTGGAATTTGAAGCGTACGTTTCGCCACATTCAAATATGTGGTAATTTTCGCTTAATCTATATATATAAAAGAGAGTGTCTGTTTGTGGGTTTGTTTGTGGGTTTGTATGTTTGTTCCGTATAGACGTCTAAACGGCTTGACCGATCATCTTGAAATTTTCACAGAATGTACATACATGTGTAGGGGGTGCTGAAAATAGGGTACTTGAATTTTCGATATATCAAGTGGGCGTGGACCCGCCCATATGGGTCAAATTTTGGTATTGAGAAAAATTTTTAGCTAGAGTGCTGAAATTTCGTGTGTATGCATTTAGTGGCAGATTATGAGAATTTTCCAAAAATGGGCGGAATCGGACCAATGGGCGTGGCCCCGCCCATATAAGCCAAATTTTGAAATTGAGATATTTTGCACAATTTGCTAGCGAGAGTGCTGGAATGTTATGTATATGTATATGGTGGCAGTCTACGTGATGGCTCCAAAAATTGGCGGGATCGGACCAATGGGCGTGGCCCCGCCCACATAGACCTAATTTTGAAATTTTGATATCTTGCACAATTTGGTAGCGGGAGTGCTGCAATGTTGCGTACATGTATCTGGTGACATTCTACGTAATTGGTCAAAAAATGGGCGGGACCGGACCAATGGGCGTGGCCCCGCCCTTATAAGCCAAATTTCGAAATTGATATATCTTGCACAATTTTTTATCTAGAGTGCTGTAATGTTGTACATGTGTATCTGATGGCAGTCCACGTGATTGATCTAAAAACTGGCGGGATCGAACCAATGGGCGTGGCACCGCCCATATAAGCCAAATTTTAAAAATGTGATATCTTGCACAATTTGTTAGCGAGAGACCTGGAATTTTGTGTATATATATCCGTTGGCGATCTATGTGATTGGTCCAAAATGGGCGGGTTCGGACCAATAGGCGTGGCCCGCCCACATTGACCAAATTTTGAAATTTTGATATCTTGCACAATGTGCTAGCGGTAGTGCTGCAATGTTGCGTATATGTATCTGGTGGCATTCTGCGTAATTGGTCAAAAAATGGGCGGGATCGGACCAATGGGCTTGGCCCCGCCCATATAAGCCAAATTTTGAAATTGATATAACTTGCACAATATGTTAGCGAGAGTGCTGCAATGTTGTGTATATGTCTCTGGTGCCATTCTACGTAATTGGTCAGAAAATGGGCGGGATCGGACCAATGGCCGTGGCCCCGCCCTTATAAGCCAAATTTCGAAATTGAGATATCTTGCACAATTTTTTATCTAGAGTGCTGTAATGTTGTACATATGTATCTGGTGACAGTCCACGTGATTGGTCTAAAAATTGGCGGGATCTGACCAATGGGCGTGCCACCGCCCATATAAGCCAAATTTTGAAATTTAATTATATTGCTCATTTTGTTAGCGAGAGTGTTGAAATTTTGCGTATATGTATCTGGTAGCAGTCTACGTGATTGGCTTTCAAATGGGCGGAATAGGACCAGTGGGCGTGGCCCAGCCCATATTTTGATATATCTTGCAAGTATTATATAGGAAATACATGAACAAAAATGCTCGGTATGCGATAATTACAGCTGCTCACTCCAATACAATCGCAATATGATAATGTGATGCATGACCAATGAAACAAGAATTTGGAAATTTTATAAGTATAAATTTCTATTTTCTGGACTTTCCACTGAATTCGGTATTTTTTCATTCAGTGAATTTATTACTAATACCTGTAAGGAAAGGCAGAAAGTCGGGCGGGGCCGACTATATAATACCCTACACCTCCCTAACAATGCGATAATGGTCATTGCGATAATAATTTGGAATAATTGGTAAATGTATTTTGAACCGATAATCGCTAAATTAAGCAATATTCTTTCCTAAATTGAGAAACATTTTTCTGGACAACTTTGTAATGATCGGAAGTAAAGTACAACTTCTATAGCGCTTTGTAACCAAATC
Organism: Eudasyphora cyanicolor; assembly: GCA_963930755.1. Lineage (NCBI taxonomy): Eukaryota > Metazoa > Arthropoda > Insecta > Diptera > Muscidae > Eudasyphora > Eudasyphora cyanicolor. The sequence continues at coordinate 165,595,322 of OZ005736.1, read as the reverse complement.
TCGAGGAACATATATATGGGGGTTATATATAAATCCTAATCGATTTTCCTCATACTCATTCTCATACTCATTCATGTAAAATAGAAACCTCTTTCTGTCGAATTTCCTACTGATCGGATATAAAACACAGTCTCTACAGCGCTTACATGTCAAATTGGGGGTAACATATATATGGGGGCTATATCTAAATCTGAACCGATTTTCTCCGAATTTTGCATTATTCCTTCATGTAATAAGAAACCTCTTTCTGCCGAATTTCTTACTGATCGGATATAAAATACAGTTTCTACAGCGCTAGAATTTCAAATCGGGGGTATCATATATATGGAGACTATATCTAAATCTGAACCGATTTTCTCCGAATTTGGCAGTATTCCTTCATGTAATAAGAAACCTCTTTCTGCCGAATTTCGTACTGATCGGATATAAAATACAGTTTCTACAGCGATTACATGTCAAATCGGGGGTAACATATATATGGGGGCTATATCTAAATCTGAACCGATTTTCTCCGAATTTGGCAGTATTCCTTCATGTAATAACAAACCTCTTTCTGCCGAATTTCGTACTGGTCGGATATAAAATACAGTTTCTACAGCGCTTACATGTCAAATCGGGGGTTACATATATATGGGGGCTATATCTAAATCTGAACCGATTTTCTCCGAATTTGGCAGTATTCCTTCATGTAATAAGAAACCTCTTTCTGCCGAATTTCGTACTGATCGGATATAAAATACAGTTTCTACAGCGATTACATGTCAAATCGGGGGTAACATATATATGGGGGCTATATCTAAATCTGAACCGATTTTCTCCGAATTTGGCAGTATTCCTTCATGTAATAACAAACCTCTTTCTGCCGAATTTCGTACTGATCGGATATAAAATACAGTTTCTACAGCGCTAATTTTGACATGGGCAGCGAAGCGCACCGGGCTCAGCTAGTATCTATATATATAAAAGAGAGTGTCTGTTTGTGGGTTTGTTTGTTTGTTTGTTCCGTATAGACGTCTAAACGGCTTGACCGATTATCTTGAAATTTTCACAGAATGTACATGTGTAGGGGGTGCTGAAAATAGGGTACTTGAATTTTCGATATATCAAGGGGGCGTGGACCCGCTCATATGGGTCAAATTTTGATATTGAGAAAAATTTTTAGCTAGAGTGCTGAAATTTTGTGTGTATGCATTTAGTGACAGATTATGTGAATTTTCCAAAAATGGGCGGAATCGGACCAATGGGCGTGGCCCCGCCCATATAAGCCAAATTTTGAAATTGAGATATTTTGCACAATTTGTTAGCGAGCGTGCTGGAATTTTGTGTACATGTATATGGTGGCAGTCTACGTCCTTGGTCCAAAAATGGGCGGGATCGGCGCAATGGGCGTGGCCCGCCCACATAGACCAAATTTTGAAATTTCGATATCTTGAACAATTTGCTAGCGAGAGTGCTGCAATGTTGTGTATATGTATCTGGTAGCAGTCAACGTGATTTTTCCAAAAATGGGCGGGATCCGATCAAAGGGCGTGGCCCCGCCCATATAAGCCAAATTTTTAATTGAGATATTTTGCACAATTTGTTAGTGAGAGTGCTGGAATTTTGTGTATATGTAAACGGTAGCAGTCTACGTGATTGGTCCAAAAATGGGCGGGATCGACCCAATGGGCGTGGCCCCGCCCATATAAGCCAAATTTTGAAATTGATATATCTTGCACAATTTGTTAGCTAGAGTGCTGTAATGTTGTACATATGTATCTGGTGGCAGTCCACGTGTTGGGTCCAAAAATGGGCCGGATCGGACCAATGGGCGTGGCACCGCCAATAAAAGCCAAATTTTGAAATTAATATATCTTGCACAATATGTTAGCGAGAGTGCTGGAATGTTATGTATATGTATATGGTGGAAATCTACGTGATTCCAAAAATGGGAGGGATCGGACCAATGGGCGTGGCCCCGCCCTCATAGACCAAATTTTGAAATTTTGATATCTTGAACAATTTGTTAGCGGGAGTGCTGCAATGTTGCGTATATGTATCTGGTGGCATTCTACGTAATTGGTCAAAAAATGGTCGGGACCGGACCAATGGGCGTGACCCCGCCCATATAAGCCAAATTTTGAAATTGATATATCTTCCACAATTTGTTAGTTAGAGTGTTGTAATGTTGTACATATGTATCTGATGGCAGTCCACGTGATTGATCCAAAAACGGGCGGGATCAAACCAATGGGCGTGGCACCGCCCATATAAGCCAAATTTTAAAAATGTAATATCTTGCACAATTTGTTAGCAAAAGACCTGGAATTTTGTGTATATATATCCGTTGGCGAGCTACGTGATTTGTCCAAAAGTGGGCGGGTTCGGACCAATAGTCGTGGCCCCGCCCACATTGACCAAATTTTTAAATTTTGATATCTTGCACAATTTGCTAGCGGGAGTGCTGCAATGTTGCGTATATATATCTGGTGGCATTCTACGTAATTGGTCAGAAAATGGGCGGGATCGGACCAATGGGCGTGGCCCCGCCCTTATAAGCCAAATTTCGAAATTGATATATCTTGCACAATTTTTTATCTAGAGTGCTGTAATGTTGTACATATGTATCTGGTGACAGTCCACGTGATTGGTCCAAAAATTGGCGGGATCTGACCAATGGGCATGCCACCGCCCATATAAGCCAAATTTTGAAATTGAATTATCTTGTTAGCGAGAGTGTTGAAATTTTGGGTATATGTATCTGGTAGCAGTCTACGTGATTGGCTTACAAATGGGCGGAATAGGACCAGTGGGCGTGGCACAGCCCATATTTTGATATATCTTGCAAGTATTATATAGGAAATACATGAACAAAAATGCTCGGTATGCGATAATTACAGCTGCTCACTCCAATACAATCGCAATATGTGATGCATAACCAATGAAACAAGAATTTGGAAACTTTATAAGTATGCATTTCTATTTTCTAGACTTTCCACTGAATTCGGTATTTTTTCATTCAGTGAATTTATTACTAATACCAGTAAGGAAAGGCAGAAAGTCGGGCGGGGCCGACAATATAATAATACTACACCTCCCTAACAATGCGATAAGGGTCATGGCGACAATAATTGGTAAATGTATTTTGAACCGATAAACGCTAAATTAAGCAATATTCGTTCCTACATTGAAAAACATTTTTCTGGAGAACTTTGTAATGATCGGAAGTAAAGTACAACTTCTATAGCGCTTTGTAACCAAATCTGGAGGAACATATATATGGAGGTTATATATAAATCTTAATCGATTTTCCTTGAATACTCATTCATGTAAAATAGAAACCTGTTTCTGTCGAATTTCCTACTGATCGGATATAAAACACAGTCTCTACAGCGCTTACATGTCAAATTGGGGGTAACATATATATGGGGGCTATATCTAAATCTGAAGCGATTTTCTCCGAATTTTGCGGTATTCCTTCATGTAATAAGAAACCTCTTTCTGCCGAATTTCTTTCTGATCGGATATAAAATACAGTTTCTACAGCGCTTGAATTTCAAATCGGGGGTAACATATATATGGGGACTATATCTAAATCTGAACCGATTTTCTCCGAATTTGCCAGTATTCCTTCATGTAATAAGAAACCTCTTTCTGCCGAATTTCGTACTGATCAGATATAAAACACAGTCTCTACAGCGCTTACATGTCAAATTGGGAGTAACATATATATGGGGCTATATCTAAATCTGAACCGATTTTCTCCAAATTTTGCGGTATTCCTTCATGTAATAAGAAAGCTCTTTCTGCCGAATTTCTTACTGATCGGATACAAAATACAGTTTCTACAGCGCTTACATGTCAAATCGGGGGTAACATATATATGGGGGCTATATCTAAATCTGAACAGATTTTCCCCGAATTTGGCAGTATTCCTTCATGTAATAACAAACCTCTTTCTACCGAATTTCGTACTGATCGGATATAAAATACAGTTTCTACAGCGCTAATTTTGACATGGGCAGCGAAGCGCACCGGGCTCAGCTAGTCTATCTATAAAGAAGAGTGTGTGTTTGTTGGTTTGTTTGTACCGAATAGACGTCTAAACGGCTGGACCGATCTTCTTGAAATTTTCCCAGAATGTACATATGTGGGGCGTGGTGAAAATAGGATACTTGAATTTTCGATATAGCAAGTGGGCGTGGCCCCGCCCACATAAGACAAATTTTAAAATTGAGATATCTTGCACAATTTGTCAGCGAGAGTGCTGTAATTTTGTACATATGTAGCTGGTGCCAGTCTACGTGATTGGTCCAAATATGGGCGGGATCGGACCAATGGGCGTGGTACCGCCCATATAAGCCAAATTTTAAAAATGATATATCTAGCACAATTTATTAGCGAGAGTTATGCAATTTAGTGCATATATTATAAGCACTATACTTAATAAAATATTTATTGGGAATAGAAACCAAGGAAACATTTTGTAAAACTTGAATAATAGAAAAATAAAAATTTTCATTCTGGTGTCAAACGTTGAAAATCGAGGTTGTGTTTTTCTTAAAGCTTATAAAGCAGCGGTGGGATAACAAAAATATCTACTTCAAGTTCATTCCGCGAATATCGACTCCGAATTAATGCCAAGAGAATATAGAACACGTGGTGCGTTAACAAGAATGCAGAATTTAAATAGAGGAATGCAAGCTATCAATAATGTCCAAACTTCTAATATTGTTGCGAATTCTGGATGTGGTGGAGATGGACATGTCGCAGGAGATGAAATATCTGCTCGAATGCAAGCATTGGAAAGCTTAGTAAAGTCGTTATCGGAAAGACAGCAAACTGGGAATACGAATTTTAGAGTGGATTGCATTCCAGAATTTGAACCTGGATTAATCAATTTGCCAGTATCATTATGGTTGCAGAAAATTGAACAAATTGGTGAATTACATGGTTGGGACGATCGATATAAAATTTTTGCTATGCAAAATAGATTAAAAGGGCTAGCACGGAATTGGTTTGAAAATTTGAATAGTTATGTGTCAACATGGCAGCAATGGAAAATTTTATTGACACAGTCATTTCCGGACCATCAAGACTATGCAGAAAACCTTAAACGATTCGTGAACCGCATTAAAAATCCGTCAGAATCTATGGCAACATATTATTTTGAAAAGAAACTGCTGGCCGACGCCTGTAAAATTACAGGCGCTGATGTCGTGTCCTGTATCATTGATGGACTCCCTAATGGAAGTGTACAAATAGGCGCAAGAGCTGGCCGCTTCCTAACCCCAGAAGATTTGTTTGGTCATTACTTATCAACATTTCCAGATACAATTGATCCATACCCAAAGAACAGAAAAATAGATGGATCGCATGAAGGACGTCGTTTGTTTCAATTGCAAGAAGAGAGGACATTATGTAAATAAATGTAAAGATCCTCTGAAGAAATACAACAACTGTAGGCAATGGGGACATCTAACCCGAGATTGTTTGAAGAAAAAGGGTAAGTTATCAATATTATCGGTTAAAAGTAAAGCCGGATCAACGATCATCGAGAATTGCTATCTTATTAAGTGCAAAATAGGAGATGTTGATTTCAATGGTCTTATTGACACAGGTAGTTCGGTAGTCCTGATGAGACAGTCCAGTGCTAATATTTTAAGGAATGAAATCGAAACATGCCATATGAGCGTTGTCGGATATGGTGGGTCTGTTGTACCCGTTGTTTCAAAATTTTCTTCTAACATTCAAGTAGATTTAGCATCGGCCACTGTCGAGTTATTTATTGTACCGGACTATGCACAGACGATTGATGTTTTGATCGGACGTCCATTCATAAATCATCCGGACGTTATCATGCTGGTCAGAGATAATGTTGTTCGTCTGATGACAAAGGAGAAGGACATGTATCCCGAATATGATTATACTGATAGGGAAAAGATATCACTATATGTTAATGGGACCGTCACGGTTCCGGGTAGGCATGCAAGATTCATCGATGTTGTAACTGAACAATCCCCCCATTCATGTTTTTATATTGAGGAATTGTTCGTTAATAGACCAAATGAAGAATACTGTATAATGAGGTGCGTTCTTGGAGAGAAGGGTTTTGTTCTCTTAAGTAATGTATCAGAGAGAGATATAACTTTTGTTGATGGTATTCTTATTGGTAGGGTATACGCTTGCAGAATAGAAGAGGCATGTAATTATTCAAACTATGCTATTGATTTACATGAATTAAAGGAATTTAGTGAGGCTAAGGTAGCCACTCAGGCTGGTGATTTGGATAGAACATACATTGAACGTTTAGTAACTCTTTTGAACAAATATAGATGTTGTTTCGCTGAAGATATGTCAGAACTAGGAGCCATAAAGGACGCAAGAATGAAGATAGTGTTGAAAGACGAGGTACCAGTTTCATATAAACCTTATCGAATGTCGTGGTCTGAGAGAGAAATTGTTCGAGAAATGGTAGATGAGTTAAAGAAAGCCGACCTTATTCAAGATTCATCATCTTCGTATTCCAGCCCCATTCTTTTGGTTAAAAAGAAGGAAGGGGGGTACAGAATGTGCATAGATTTCAGAGCTCTGAATCGGAAAACTGTGAAAGAAGTGTTTCCAATGCCGAGAATGGATGATGAACTTGATAGATTAAAAGGTGGAAGATACTTCACTAGTCTAGATTGTGCAAGTGGATATTACCAAATCTTGATGGACGAAGACTCCTCTCAGAAGACTGCTTTTATTACACCAGATGGTCATTACCAATTTTTAAGAATGCCATTTGGTCTAGTAAATGCTCCTGCTGTTTTTCAAAGAACTATGAATAAAATTCTTGGAAATTTAAGGTTTTCTACGGCTATGGTTTACATGGACGATATACTTGTTCCCTCAGACACTATTGAGAATGGCTTTTATAATCTGGAAATAGTCTTACAAAGATTAAAGGAAAATGGTGTCACACTGAAGTTATGCAAGTGTTTCTTTTTGCAAGAGTCAATACGTTATTTAGGTTATGAGATAAATTCGGAGGGTGTGAAACCTGGAAAGGAAAAAATTGAGGCTGTATTAGAATTTCCAATTCCTGGAAATGTTCATGAGGTTCGGCAATTCTTGGGGCTTACGGGATATTTTAGGAAATTTATTAGACAATATTCTTTAATTGCAAGACCTATTCAAAGTTTGGTCAAGAAGGATGTTAAATTTATTTGGGGAGAGGATCAAAATAATGCATTTAATGAATTAAAGCAACGACTGTCGACTCGTCCAATATTGGTTCTTTATGATAGGGAAGCATACACGGAATTGCATACGGATGCAAGTAAGTGGGGAGTGGGTGCAGTTTTACTTCAGAGACAGGTGGATTATACATTGAAACCAGTTGCCTATTTTAGTCATTCGACGACGAAAGAGGAACAGCGTTATCACTCTTATGAATTGGAAGCGTTGGCTGTTGTTTTTGCATTAAGGCGTTTTAGGGTATATTTACTTGGAATTGAGTTCACTGTGATATCAGACTGTGCTGCTTTGAGAACAGCATTTTCGAAGAGAGATCTAGTTCCACGAATTGGTAGATGGTGGTTGACTATACAAGAGTATAATTTTTTAATAGAATATCGTCCAGGAACTCGCATGGCACATGTAGATGCGTTGAGTAGAAATCCTATAGGAATATCGAAGGAAAATGCCGTTGGTATATTCCATGTTGATGTCTCAGAAATGGATTGGGTATTGGAAATGCAACTTAATGATGATAGATGTAGATACCTAATTGAAACTCTTGGACGTTCACCTCAGGATAAGGAGGATATAAAGATACACGAAGAGTATGCACTGAGGAAAGGAAGGCTGTATAGGAAGATGGCAGATGGTTTTAGGTGGGTCGTTCCGAAAAGTTCGCGAAGAGAAATAGTTTTTAATCACCATGATAAGATTGGACACTTTTCGACTGATAAAACAATATCGTCCATACGGGAAAGATATTGGTTTCCAGACATGAGGCGATATGTAAATCGATATGTTTCATGCTGCCTTCCCTGCTCCTATAATAAAGCGCCTTCGGGTAGACAAATTGGGAAATTGCATCCGATTCCGAAGTCAGATATTCCATTTGAAACGATACATATTGATCACATCGGTCCATTTACTAGGAGTAGTCGCAAGAACATGTACTTGATCGTTTTGGTAGATGGGTTTTCGAAATATGTGATGTTGAAATCTGTGCCGACAACCAAGGTGGAACACATATTGAGATTTTTAGAAGACTTTGTTAAAATTTTCGGGGTACCAAAGAGATTAGTTTGCGATAGAGCAAGTTCTTTTACTTGCCACAGATTTATGCTATTCGCTCACGAGTATGGGATAAAGGTTATACATAACGCTACTGCAACTCCACGGGCAAATGGTCAGGCGGAAAGGTATAACAGAACTATATTGTCAGCTCTATGTTCATCCGCTGTTGATGAGACTAAATGGGATGAATGTATCAGTGATATTCAGTGGGGTCTTAATTCTACTGTAAATAAGTCAACAGGGAAAATACCTAATGAACTTCTATTCGGATTTTTACCAAGAGGTAGGAACGATTCATATCTTAGTAACGAAGTTGCTGAGACTGTGGCCAGGGATATTTCGGCCAGTCGAGAACAGGCTAAGTCTTCCATAGGCAAAATGCAGACTTATCAGAAACGAAAATTTGATCAAAGAAGGAAAGAATGTTGTATTTATAAGAAAGGCCAATTGGTTTTAATTAGAAAAATTAAGTTAGTTGATGGAAGTCGGAAACTACTCCCTAAGTATAATGGACCATATCAAGTTGTTGGGAAATGATAGATACGTTATAAGAGATATGCCAGGATCCGTTAGATCTCAGAGACTTTATGAAGGGATTACATCGTCAGACAAAATGAAACTTTACAGATCGTCTGATTTTGACGACGATGATTGAAACCTACTTTTGTTCACTTTGTTTATGATATACTTATTAATGATTTAATTGCAGATACATCACGAGGTCGTGAGTAAAGGAGCGTGGCCGAGTTATAAGCACTGTACTTAATAAAATATTTATTGGGAATAGAAACAAAGGAAACATTTTGTAAAACTTGAATAATAGAAAAATAAAAATTTTCATTCTGGTGTCAAACGTTGAAAATCGAGGTTGTGTTTTTCTTAAAGCTTATAATATATACATATCTGGTGGCAATGTACCTGATTTCTCCAAAAATGGGCGGGTGCATATGTATCTGGAGGTAATCTACGGGATTGGTCCAAAAAAGGGCGGGATCGGACCAATGGGCGTGGCCACGCCCACATAAGACAATTTGTTAGCGAGAGTGCTGTAATTTGGTGCATATGTATCTGGTGGCAGTCTACGGGACTGGACCAAAAGTGGGCGGAATCGCACCAAAGGGCGTGGCCCCGCCCATTTAAGACAAAATTTTAAATTGAGATACCTTGCACAATTTTTTAAGAAAGAGTGCTGTAATTTTGTTCACATGTATCTGGTAGCAGTCTACGTGTTTGGTCTAAAAAAGGGCGCGATCGGAGATACCTTGCACAATTTTTTAAGAAAGAGTGCTGTAATTTTGTTTACATGTATCTGGTAGCAGTCTACGTGTTTGGTCTAAAAAGGGCACGATCGGAGCAATGGGTGTGCCCCCCCCCCCCCTATATAAGCCAAATATTGAAATCGATATATTTTACACAATTTGTTAAAGACAGCGCTGAAATTTTGCGTATATGTATCTGGTACAAGACTGCGTAATTGGTCCAAAAATGGGCGGGATCGGACCAATGGGCGTGTCCCCGCCCATATAAGCAAAATTTTGATTTTTGATCTTGCACAATTTGTTGGCGAGAGTGCTGTATGTTTGTCTATACATATCGGTGATCGGACCAACGGGCGTAGCCCCGACAATTTAAGCCAATTTTTTCAATTGAGATATATTGCAAAATTTGTTAGCGAGAGTGCTGAAATTTAGCCTATATGTAAATGGTAGTACGCGATTGGTCCAAAACTGGCCGGAATCGGACCAATGTGCGTGGCACCGCCTATATAAGCCAAATTTTGAAAAAGAGATATCTTGCAAAGTTTGTTAGCGAGAGTGATGACATTTTGCGTACATATATCTGGTAGCAGTCTACGTAATTGGTCCAAACTTGAACGGGATCGACCATTATTTTAAATTGATGTATCTTGCACAATTTGTTAGCGAGAATGCTGTAATTTTGTGTTTGAGCGATTTGTTAGAGAGATTGCTGTAATTTTGTGTACGTTTATTTGGTGCCAGTCTACGTGATTAGTCCGAATATGAGCGGGATCGGAAATCTGAAGTCTGGGGCAACGAAGTGGACCGGGTCCAGCTAGTTGCTTAATAATATACATAAGGTCTACATTTTCTTTAAAGAATGTCATATTTTGGGGTAATTTTAAAATGCATACTTAAATGACATTTACTTAATATAATTTACATAAATTCGCATGACAGTTTATAGGTAAATACCATTAGTTGGTGAATCCACTGTAATTTATTGTAATTTTAAAGAGATTGATAAAGAAATTCCCGGAAAAAAATATTTCAGTTTTAAGTTTTTAAACTTCCATAAAAATTTACACAATTTATTATAACTTTGACAGATAATGACAGCTAAACCAATGGCGGCAGAAAGATAGCTTTTTCATCAAATGAAGTAGAATTTTGTACCCTTTAAGTGGATACCAAAAATAACACGATGAGATAATTTTGAATTTTTTAATTAATCCTCGGTATTAATGGTATCGAACCCTATGTGCGACGTCTGTTGCCAGAGCATATTTGTCGTATTTTTCGGGATCAATTATATGTCCACTTGAAATTGCTTCAAGTATGAATTTTTATCTGCAAATTAGATCATAATTAATTCCTGTTAATGTCTTCAAAAAATCTTCTACTTGTATTGCCATCATTGGTGTTTCCAAAGTTAGCTTTCGGGACATCCACCAATAAACCCATTTCTTTACGAGACCTTTCTTGAATTAATCTGGCATGTAAAACTGAGAGAACAAATTCAATAGCTTTGGGGTTTGCTTTTACGTTATCCTCTTATTGGTTAAATTATTTAGAAGTGGAGGTCGTTCCAGGAGCAGCATTGAATATTTTACCGTCTGCCATTGTCATGTTAAAGAAATGTGTGACAAGAAACTGTTTTCCGTTTATATCAACCCTTGTTTCGCCTAGAGACTTTAAGGAATTGTTTATGTGGTCAATTTCTTCCTCTGTAACGTCAGTGTTCTCTTTCACATATCGGAATCTTATTGGCCGACAGTATATGCGAGAAGCAGGTGTCGGATTTTCTCACAATATTTTTTCATGTTCTTTGCCACAAACTGATCGAAGAGGCACGAAGCAGCTCAGAAATATGTTCGCATCTGGATCGGCATAATTTTCTATTTTTTGTTTGAATTGAGATTGTTTGGATCCATCGCATCCCCATTTACGAATAATCTTTAAATTATCTCGTTCATTAGCCGTCAATAGGACATTTGTCAGAAATTCAGATAAACGTCTAACAGTGAGATCAGTCAATGGTTGCAATTGACTTTCTGCACTCATACTCGTCACTTTACATGCTTCTGGAGGTGGGTAACAATCTTTTTAGCTTTTTGTACAACGCATTAACAAGAAAATAACTTTTTATTAGTTTATCTAATTATATCGTATTGTCCTCTGGTTAAATCATCATCCATGGACATCTGCAATGCTTGAAAATGTGTTAGAGAAGAAGATTTATCTTTCTTAGATTTAGAATATGCCGTTATAATTTTTACACGTGCTGGAGAGTTCGTAATTTCCTTATGTATATTAGATGCATGCCGCTTTCCTGTTTTCCTCAGCTCAACTTGTGCTTCATGAACAATAACACCTTTTTCTAAACTAGAGCGAATGTTCTCAATTTTTTGCCTATTACTTCTTTCACTTAACTCTTCAAATAATCTGCTTGGTCGACCTGGCCGATTTTGAACAGGAATTTCGAAGGTCCCTTCCAACCATAATTTATTTAACTTGAGAAATACGTCTTCCTTTTTATGAGCTTTTGTCCATATTAGCTTTATCTCTGATTTAAAATGGGAATAACGGCTTTTCACGTGTGAGTCATGTCATGTTGTCATGTTATTTCTGTTAAGTATTGTATGGCATTTCATCATGGAAAGACATACGTCTGAACAACGTTTACAAATCGTTCAACTTTATTACGAAAATGCTCGTTCTGTGAGGAATGTGTTTCGTGCACTTCGCTCAACTTATGGTCAATATGATCGGCCTACTGATCGTACTATTCGCAACAACATCACCCATCTTGAGACCCAGCATTCATTATTGGATAATATGCGACCGAAAAGACCACGTCCAGCATGTAGTGAAGAAAATGTAGCGGCCGTAGCTGAGAGTGTACACGAAGACCGTGGAGAGTCGATTCGGCGCCGTTCGCAGCAACTCGGACTGACGTATTGAACGGCTTGGCGCATTTTACGTCGAGATCTTACCGTCAATGGCGACCGTTATCGTGCCATGATAACCGACTATTTGATGCCTGAAATTGAAGCTCGTGATCTCGGCGACATTTGGTTTCAACATGACGGCGCCACTTCCGACATGTCGCATCAATCAATGGATTTATTGAGAGAACTCTTCGGTGAGCAGATAATTTCACGATTTGGGCCGTTAGACTTTTTCCTGTGGGGATATGTAAATTCTAAAGTTTATGCGGAAAACCCCGCTTCGATTCAGGCCTTGGAGCAAAACATTACGCGTGTCATTCGCCAGTTACTAGTCGAAATGCTCGAACGAGTCATCGAAAATTGGACTTAACGGATGGACCATCTGAGACGTAGCCGCGGCCAACATTTGATAGACATAATCGTCAACAAATAAATGCCAAAGAATGTTTTCTTTCAAATAATAATAAGCATTCCCCATTCAATTTGAATTTTCTGTTTTTTTTCTTTCAAAAAGTAGGGAACCTCGAAATGGATCACGCTATATATTCACAATACAACAAGCTTTTATTTTCTGTTTACATTGGCTGTATTGGGACTATGTTTAAATCTGAACCGATTTTCCCCGAATTCGGCAGTGTTCATACATGTAATAAGAAAACTCTCTCTGTTAAATTTCGTGCTGATCGGATATAAAACACGATTTCTACAGCGCTTACATGTTTAATCGGGTGAAACATATATATGGGGGCTATATCTAAATCTGAACCGATTTTCCCCGAATTTGGCAGTGTTTATTCATGTAATAAGAGAACTCTCTCTGCCAAATTTCGTACTGATCCGATTTAGAATACAGTTCCTACAGCGCTTACATGTCAAATCGGGTGAAACATATATATGGGGGCTATATCTAGATCTGCACGGATTTTCTCCGAATTTGGTAGTGTTCATTCTCGTAATAATAAAACTTTCTCTGCCGAATTTCATAAAGATCGGATGCAAAATGTGGTTTCTACAGCGCTTAAATATCAAATCGGGTGAAACATATATATAGGGACTATATCCAAATCTGAACCGATTTTAACCAATTTCAATAGAGATCGTCCTTGGGCCAAAAAAGAGCACTATGCTAAATTTCATCACAATCGGACCATAAATACGACCTGCACTTTGATTACAAGAATACATGGACAGACGGACAGACAGACGGACGGACATGGCTAAATCGACTCAGAAAGTGATTCTGAGTCGATCGGTATAATAATCAATGGGTCTATCTCTTCTCCTTTTAGGTTTTACAAACAAATGCACAAAGTCATAATACCCTGTACCACAGTGTGGTGTAGGGTATAAAAATTGGGTTTGCGTCAGCCGTCAGCCGTCAAATGGCAACATCAAACATATACCTTCTTTTCACATCTCAGAATAATTGTTCACACAATTTAAGTACTTACCATATACACTTCCCAATTTATTGCCCTGCAAATTTTGTGAAAACGAATTCTTTAAAATACAGAAGAAAATAGGCACTGTAACCTTACACTTTTGACAGCTGCCTATATAAGGGGACATTCTTTTTCAAGAAAACAAAAGACATTTTCTGTTATTTTGAAGTGTTTTTTTATCAGATTTTATCAACAATTACGATGAGAAACAAAGTGTAAAATTAGACTTTTGGCCAGTGAAACGGGTCATTTGTCCCATAGTGCACTCCAACGAAAATCGATGCATAATTTAACCAGTAAGGAAAGGCTAAAGTCGGGCGGTGCCGACTATATAATACCCTACACCACTCTCGTAATATTGAATAACTCTGATATATAAATTTTGTAATTCATGTATAAATTGTTTACATAAATTTACTTTTGGGACATTTAATACTTAAATAATACCCTGTACCACAGTGTGGTGTAGGGTATAAAAACGATGGGATCTAAAGAGCCAAATCGGATGAAACATATATATGAGAGCTATAGCTAAATCTTTACCGATTTTCTTCAAATTCGGCAATGTTAGTTCATGAATCAAGAAACTCTACAATTCTAAATTTCAAAACGATTGGATGTAAAATATAGCTTTTTCAGGACTAAAGAGCAAAATCGGACGAAACATATATATGGGAGCTATAGCCAAATCTTAACCGATTTTCTTCAAATTCGGCAATGTTGGTTCATGGATCAAGAAACACTACCATTCTAAATTTCAAAATGATTGGATGTAAAATACAGCTTCTATAGAACTAAAGGACCAAATCGGACGAAACATATATATGGGAGCTATAGCTAAATCTTAACCGATTTTCTTCAAATTCGGTAGTGTTGGTTCATGGATCAAGAAACTCTACCATTCTAAATTACAAAATGATCGGATGTAAAATACAGCTTCTTCAGCACTAAAGAGCAAAATCGGACGAAACATATATATGGGAGCTATAGCTAAATCTTAACCGATTTTCTTCAAATTCGGCAATGTTGGTTCATGGATCAAGAAACTCTACCATTCTAAATTTTAAAAAGATTGGATGTAAAATACAACTTTGATAGGACTAAATGGCCAAATCGGACGAAACATATATATGGGAGTTATAGCTAAATCTTAACCGATTTTCTTCAAATTCGGCAATGTTGGTTCATGGATCAAGAAACTCTACCATTCTAAATTTCAAAACGATCGGATGTAAAATACAGCTTCTATAGGACTAAAGGGCCAAATCGGACGAAACATATATATGGTAGCTATAGCTAAATCTTAACCGATTTTCTTCAAATTCGGCAATGTTTTTTGATGGATCAAGAAACCCTACCATTCTAAATTTCAAAACGATTGGATGTAAAATACAGCTTCTATAGGACTAAAGAGCCAAATCGGACGAAAGATATATATGGGAGCTATATCTAAATCTGAACCGATTTCAACCAAATTCAATAGCGACCTTAACAGCCGCGAAATACTCTAAACTGCAAAATTTCAGAACGATCGGAGTGAAATTGCGACCTGTAGTCTACGAACAACTTTACATGGACAGACGGACGGACGGACGGGCATCGTTAAATCGACTCAGCTAGTGATTCTGAGTCGATCGGTATACTTTAAGGTGGGTCTAGCTGTGTTATTTTCAGGTGTTACAAACATCTGCCGTGAAACAAACTTATAATACCCTGTAGGGTATAATGAATGAAAAATTAAAACTGAAATTCGAAAGAGTGAGGAAAATTGTGAAAATCTTTTATAAATAAAATGTTTTTGGAAAAAATCCTATGTAATGAGTTGTATGTTAGCACATATTTTATTTGAGAAAATTGTAGTTTGCAAATATATTTTGTTGTGCGCTTTAATTAAATGTTCCAAATTTGCAAATAAAACTTGTTTGTACAAAAATATATAATTTTTAAAAATTTTTGTTCCAAGTATTTGTATTTCAATTTAAACATATCGAAAAAAGCTACTATCCCCATATAATACTTAAAATTTGCAAAACCGAAGTCGATTCTAATCCACTGTGCACACATCACATGTTTGATACAAACTCTTTTGATTTTATTTGAAAGCATATTGAAAATAAAGAATATTCTATTGAGATTATTGAAGGTATTAATTTGATTATCCATAAATAATAACTAAATCAAAAATTTATTAAATTGTAAAAACATGATATCTAATAAGCTAAAACACAGATATAATCTTAGTTACAACAATCTACGTTATTTGAATAAATATTTTTAAATATAGACTAAAAACCCTCACCTTGATGACCGGTCAAGTACAGAGAAATAAAACAAAAATGTTTTGGCATAATCTCAGAAAATGCAATGGACAACTATCAAATTCAATTTCTTCTTTTACAACAATAAGAATTATTATCAAAACAAAAACAAGGAGATGATATGCCGAAATATCTTCCGTTTGGTTTTTGTGAGGGTTACCAAGATTCTTATGGACAATATATTATTTTAATGAGTTTTTATTTTACCTGACCCGGAGTGGAGTGTATTCTTGGAAGAAATTTAACTTGGTATTGTGCAGATATACTAGTGTCTTTGGACCAAAATTGAAAAAAAAAACACACGGGTTGGGTAAAATAGTCTAAATAATCCAAACTGTTTTATTCGTAACTACTCAATATTCTGGTAATTTTGCACATAGTAAATGGTGTTTTTTCCAGTTTCACAACGTTTAGTTGCAATCATAAAAATAATTGGTTGGAATTCTATTGTAACAATAAACCAGTAAGGAAAGGCTAAAGTCCGGCGGTGCCGACTATATAATACCCTACACCACTCTCGTAATATTGAATAACTCTGATATATAAATTTTGTAATTCATGTATAAATTGTTTACATAAATTTACTTTTGGGACAGTTAATATTTAAATAATACCCTGTACCACAGTGTTTTGTAGGGTATAACCAGTAAGGAAAGGCAGAAAGTCGGGCGGGCCGACTATATAATACCCTACACCTCCCTAACAATGCGATAAGGGTCATTGACATAATAATTTGGAATAATTGGTAAATGGGTAGGAACATATTATCTAATTCTGAAACGATAATCGCTAAATTAAGCAATATTCGTTCCTAAATTGAGAAACATCTTTCTGGAAAATTTTAATGATCGGAAGTAAAATACAACTTCTATAGCGGTTTGATACCAAATCAGGAGGAACAATCAATATAAATCTGCACCGATCTTCCCTGAATACTCATTCATGTAAAAAGACCTCCTTCTGATAAATTTTGCACTGATCGGATATAAAATACAGTTTTTACAGCGCTTACATGTCAAATCGGGGGTAACATATATATGGGGGCTATATCTGAATCTGAACCGATTTTCTCCGAATTTAGCAGTATTCCTTCATGTAATAAGAAACCTCTCTTTGCCGAATTTCGCACTGATCGGATATAAAATAACATTTTTACAGAGCTTATATGTCAAATCGGGGGTAATGTATATATGGGGGCTATATCTAAATCTGAACCGATTTCTTCCAAATTTAACAGATTTCATTCATGTAATAAGAAACCTTTTCCTGCCGAATTTCATACTGATCGGGTATAAAATAAAGTTTTTACAGCGTTTACATGTCAAATCGGGGCTAACATATATATGGGGGCTATATCTAAATCTGAACCGATTTTAACCAAATTCAATAGGGATCGTCCTTGGGCCAAAAATAAGATATGTGTAAAGTTTCGTCGAGATCGGACCATAATTGCGACCTGTACTTTGATTACAAGAATACATGCACGGACGGACAGACAGACAGACGGACAGACGGACATAGCTAAATCGACTCAGAAAGTGATTCTAAGTCGATCGGTATAATAAACGATGGGTCTATTTCTTCTCCTTTTGGGTGTTACAAACAAATGCACAAAGTTATAATACCCTGTACCACAGTGTGGTGTAGGGTATAAAAACGATTGGATCTAAAGAGCCAAATCGGATGAAACATATATATGAGAGATATAGCTAAATCTTTACCGATTTTCTTCAAATTCGGCAATGTTGGTTCATGAATCAAGAACGGACGGACAGACAGACAGACAGACGGACAGACGGACATAGCTAAATCGACTCAGAAAGTGATTCTAAGTCGATCGGTATAATAAACGATGGGTCTATTTCTTCTCCTTTTGGGTGTTACAAACAAATGCACAAAGTTATAATACCCTGTACCACAGTGTGGTGTAGGGTATAAAAACGATTGGATCTAAAGAGCCAAATCGGATGAAACATATATATGAGAGATATAGCTAAATCTTTACCGATTTTCTTCAAATTCGGCAATGTTGGTTCATGAATCAAGAAACTCTACCATTCTAAATTTCAAAACGATAGGATGTAAAATATAGCTTCTATAGAACTAAACGGCCAAATCGGACGAAACATATATATGGGAGCTATAGCTAAATCTTAACCGATTTTCTTCAAATTCGGTAGTGTTGGTTCATGGATCAAGAAATACTACCATGTAAAATACAGCTTTTATAGGATTAATGGCCAAATCGGACGAAACATATATATGGGTGCTATAGCTAAATCTTAACCGATTTTCTTCAAATTCGGTAGTGTTGGTTCGTGGATCAAGAAACTCTACCATTCTAAATTTCAAAACCAGTAAGGAAAGGCTAAAGTCGGGCGGGGCCGACTATATAATACCCTACACCACTCTCGTAATATTGGATAACTCTGATATATAAATTTTGTAATTCATCTACCATTCTAAATTTCAAAATGATTGGATGTAAAACACAGCTTCTACAGGACTAAAGAGCAAAATCGGACGAAACATATATATGGGAGCTATAGCTAAATCATAACCGATTTTCTTCATATTCGGCAATGTTGGTTCATGGATCAAGAAACTCTACCATTCTAAATTTCAAAACGATTGGATGTAAAATATAGCTTCTATAGAACTAAAGGTCCAAATCGGACGAAACATATATATGGGAGCTATAGCTAAATCTTAACCGATTTTCTTCAAATTCGGTAGTGTTGGTTCATGGATCAAGAATCTCTACCATTCTAAATTTCAAAATGATTGGATGTAAAATACAGCTTCTACAGGACTAAAGAGCAAAATCGGACGAAACATATATATGGGAGCTATAGCTAAATCTTAACCGATTTTCTTCAAATTCGGTAGTGTTGGTTCATGGATCAAGAAACTCTACCATTTTAAATTACAAAATGATCGGATGTAAAATACAGCTTCTTCAGGACTAAAGAGCAAAATCGGACGAAACATATATATGGGAGCTATAGCTAAATCTTAACCGATTTTCTTCAAATTCGGTAGTGTTGGTTCATGGATCAAGAAATACTACCATGTAAAATACAGCTTTTATAGGATTAATGGCCAAATCGGACGAAACTTATATATGGGTGCTATAGCTAAATCTTAACCGATTTTCTTCAAATTCGGTAGTGTTGGTTCGTGGATCAAGAAACTCTACCATTCTAAATTTCAAAACCAGTAAGGAAAGGCTAAAGTCGGGCGGGGCCGACTATATAATACCCTACACCACTCTCGTAATATTGGATAACTCTGATATATAAATTTTGTAATTCATCTACCATTCTAAATTTCAAAATGATTGGATGTAAAACACAGCTTCTACAGGACTAAAGAGCAAAATCGGACGAAACATATATATGGGAGCTATAGCTAAATCTTAACCGATTTTCTTCAAATTCGGCAATGTTGCTTCATGGATCAAGAAACTCTACCATTCTAAATTTTAAAACGATTGGATGTAAAATACAACTTTGATAGGACTAAATGGCCAAATCGGACGAAACATATATATGGGAGTTATAGCTAAATCTTAACCGATTTTCTTCAAATTCGGCAATGTTGGTTCATGGATCAAGAAACTCTACCATTCTAAATTTTAAAACGATCGGGTGTAAAATACAGCTTCTATAGGACTAAAGGGCCAAATCGGACGAAACATATATATGGGAGCTATAGCTAAATCTTAACCGATTTTCTTCAAATTCGGCAATGTTGGTTCATGGATCAAGAAACTCTACCATTCTAAATTTCAAAACGATTGGATGTAAAATACAGCTTCTATAGGACTAAAGGGCCAAATCGGACGAAAGATATATATGGGAGCTATATCTAAATCTGAACCGATTTCAACCAAATTCAGTAGCGATCTTAACAGTTGCGAAGTACTCTAAACTGAAAAATTTCAGAACGATCGGAGTGAAATTGCGACCTGTAGTCGACGAACAACTTTACATGGACAGACGGACGGACGGACGGACAGACAGACATCGTTAAATCGACTCAGCTAGTAATTCTGAGTCGATCGGTATACTTTAAGGTGGGTCTAGCTGTGTTATTTTCAGGTGTTACAAACATCTGCCTTGAAACAAACCACCACACCACAGTGTGGTGTAGGGTATAATAAATAGTTGAAACAACAATAATAACATGGATACGATCAAATAAAAATGCTTGCAACTAAATCGATGGTTGTATCAATCGAATTAAGATTGTTTTTTTTCATTGACATTTGGTTATTTGTGGTAACCAATTTAAAAACTTTCATTGTAGTTCCATATGATCGATTTTTGGTTGTGACAACAAATGTTTTATTCTTGACAATAGAAATTGTTAAAATAGACCAAAGATTATTATTGCAACAAATAATTGGTTACTACAACAGACAAAAAGTAATAAATAATCGTTTTTTGGTTATCCAAATAATTTTCCAAATTTAGAACAATTTAATGTATTTTGGGAAATACAACCGAAAGATTGGTTGCTGTTCTTTTGCTGCTAGATGACAAACAAAAAATAAAATTACTCGACATAAATAAATCTTCAACATTTCGTTCAAGAGCGGTATGTGTAGTCAAAAATAATCTCGTGTGGATAATAATGTGTGCAATGGAGAATATGTTGTGCAAAATGTTTTATATAAATAAAAAAAGCAACAATCATTAAATTTAAAGCAGAGGTTTAAGCGATATTTGCATAAAAGTTTTGTGTTTTTTTTTCGTGTACTAAAATCTCTGTCAAATATTTCCAGATCTCATAATAGTGATGAATTTGTAATATGGGATTTTTAATTTTGTTATGAATTGTTTGGTTTTTTGTTCAATAAATAAAATAAAAATTAATGAAAACTGTTTTTAATTAATTGTCGGTAGTATATGACTGACAAATTGTCAGAACAACCAATTTTTTAAAACAGTTGGTTGTGGCAACATACAGATAATTTTAGCATTTTCGTAGTTTGCGCAACCAAATATGATTGTTGTCAACATGGAAGCAGAAGTATACCACAACCAAAATGTTGGTTGTCCTGATGGAATCGCATGATTGTAGACAGAACTACCAAAATTCGGTTGGCCAATAATCCCGCTGAGGCAACCAAACTGTTTTCTGTGTGTTGTAACACTTTTTCATTTGACGACCAATTGAACAGCCTATAGTTGTTCTTTCCTTTGCAATTTCATCCTGATAGAATTAGACGAGAGTAACGATTACAAATTGTGAAATTTTTACGAATAATTTAAATTTCTTTGGGGTTATGTAAAGCCACT
Organism: Eudasyphora cyanicolor; assembly: GCA_963930755.1. Taxonomy (NCBI): domain Eukaryota; kingdom Metazoa; phylum Arthropoda; class Insecta; order Diptera; family Muscidae; genus Eudasyphora; species Eudasyphora cyanicolor. The sequence goes on along the minus strand of OZ005736.1, from coordinate 165,573,793 downwards.
CGTCTACGCCGATAAACCAGAGACAATTGAACACCTGGAAATCATCTTTCGACGAGTTGTTGGCGAACTACGGCCGCATATGTTGCGAAAAATGTGTGAAAAATTGGATAATCAAAATTTTAGCTCCAGATTGGGCCATGTACGCGCCAGCCATGGCAGCCACAGGACCGAAATTGTGTTTAAACATTAACAGCATATAATTATCTATCTATCCAACAACTGCAGTTTAATTGATATTAAAAATACGTTTGAGGGCAAAATGTAAATATTAGTTTTTTTTCAAATGTAATGTTGATATATATTTCTGGCCAATATATAGTGTTGCCTGGCGCCATCTGACATTTCCATTGGAAAGTTTGCCATTTTTAAGCATAAACCTACTCAGAACGGTTTGACGTACGACCATCATTTGTGCTGTTTACAGAGACTTGAAAAAATCAATTTGGCAAAAAACTCGTGAACATTTTCGTGTGATCATTTTTCACAACTTTCGACGTGGATTATCACGACAAGAGTACATCGATGAACTTAAATCTTTGTATGGCGATGAAGCACCATCCTTTCAATCTGAATTCAATCGTGGCCGACGCTAGCAAATGGCATAGCGTTCTGAGCGAGGTTTTACTTTCCAATGGAAGTTCCAGTTCTCATCTGGGAACACTAGTATTGCCATGAACCGAAATATAAATAGCAACCCTCGTAATAAAGGATTTTTTTTTGCTTAGATATATCATACGAAAATCTCTAACCAGTAAGGAAAGGCTAATGTCGGGCGGGACCGACTATATAATACCCTACACCACTCTCGTAATATTGAATAAATCTGATATATAAATTTTGTAATTCATGTATAAATTGTTTACATAAATTTACTTTTGGGACATTTTATACTTAAATAATACCCTGTACCACAGTGTGGTGTAGGGTATAAAAACGATTGGATCTAAAGAGCCAAATCGGATGAAACATATATATGGGAGCTATAGCTAAATCTTTACCGATTTTCTTCAAATTCGGCAATGTTGGTTCATGAATCAAGAAACTCTACCATTCTTTCAAAACGATTGGATGTAAAATATAGCTTCTATAGAACTAAAGGGCCAAATCCGACGAAACATATATATGGGAGCTATAGCTAAATCTTAACCGAGGTCTTGAATCGACGCTGGGCTGTTGGCGTAGACCTTATCTTTCATGTGGCCTCAAAGGAAGAAATCGAAAGGTGTTAAATCACAAAATCTCGGTGGCCAATTGTGATCACCTCTTCGAGAGATAACACGGTCCGGAAACTTTCCCGTAACAGAGCAATGGTTTCGTTGCTTGTGTGGCACGTAGCGCCGTCTTGTTGAAAGTAAACGTTGTCCAGATCAATACCATCCAACTCCGACCATAAAAAATCATTAATAATCCCTCGATAGCGCAATCCATTCACCGTAACTGTTGATCCAACCTCATTTTCGAAAAAGAAAGGTCCAATGACCCCGCCGGACCATAAAACGCACCAAACAGTCACACGTTGAGGATGGAGAGGCTTCTCAACAATAACTCTTGGGTTTTCCGAGACCCAGATGCGACTATTTTGTTTGTTGACGTCGCCACCGAGGTGGAAATGGGCCTCATCAGTCAAGATGATTTTGTATCGTTCGTATCTTTTTTGATCGGCTTTGCATCGTTCGATGATGGTGTATCGTCCCATTTTTAGTAATGGCGTCAAATGTTAAAGAATAAAAGCTTCAAAAGTGACAGCTACCGAAATACCGGGTGATTCAAAATAACACCTCTTGTTGGAAAACCCGTTATATTCTGCTAGGTCGAGCGCCTCAGTAGGTGCGTAGGTAGCGTGCTCGCCTATTATTTAGGGGTTCGTGGGTTCGATTCTCACCAGAAGCTTTGGTCTGTCGATACAACAATATAAAAAACAACATGGTCTTTGTCACCCGGCTTTACCACGGACCGTAAAATTATAATATAAATATACTTTGTATTGTAATTCATATAAATAAATAAATAAATGTTCTGCTTGAGGGTACACTCCAAATACATAATATTTAACAAACACAAATATTATGCGTTTGGGTGGATGTTGTTCCTAACAAAACTAAGTATCCATCCTAATATTTTTTTATTTGGAGCTAATATTTCCGAAATAAAGATTAATTTGTATTTAAGTATTTTGGAAATGTATCGGAACCTTAAAGCTTAAAGGCAAGTTTTCAGTTCTTTAGAAGTTTTATAGGTTTATAAAATTCTATTAAAATGTATAACGTATAATCTTAGGTAACGATAGATTTACACGCGCTGAAAAAAATTGCTTCTGTAGTAATTATCCCAAACATATTCAGCTTGAAACATATATATTTTTACGGTACGCTCTAAAAATATTGTACTTGGTACAAACAAATATTATTATATTTGGGAAGATTTTTAGTATTTATATTTAGGACTATTATTACCTAAAACAATTGTCTTTGCATTTAATTGTTTTACGTTTTTCAAGTTAATTTCTTGTAAATTTTTGATGCTTATAAATTTCCTTAAAATTGAGATCATCAATCATAACATTGACAACAAGTTAGGACACACAAAAATATTGTATGTTTGAGAGGATTTTGTTCTAACACAAAAGTATGTTTTCATCCAAATATTTTTTTATTTAGAAATAAATTTTAGAAACAACGATTATTTTGTATCTAAGTATTTTGTCAATGTATTAATTCCTTAATTTAAAGATTTTTGTTTTTCAGAAATTCAATTTGCTTAACATTTAAATCGTATAATCTATCGTAACTATAAATTGCATTGATGGATTGACAAATAGTGATGATTTGGAATGTTTATTAATTAAAAATTTGTGCTGAAAAACGTAACCTAAGGCCGTCTATGACATTGTTAAGGACAACATCGAAATACAGGAAAAATTTAAATCATAATTCGAAGAAGTCTGTAAAGTTTTAAAAATCTTTTTCAAATAACATATATTTGGGAAACTTCCTTGTTTGTGTGTAACCACATATTTGTGAAATTCAGTTTGCAAATATATCTGATATACTAATATATGTTTCCCAAACAACATTTCTTGATTTTCAAATAACATTTATTTGGTCACAAATATATTATATTTAAAAATTTAGTTTCCCAATATATTTTCTTTCAATTCAAATATATCAAAAATGGCGATTTTCCCCCGCGCATCTATAGATGATGTTAAGATTATATCTATTATAAAAAAATTGTGTTGTAAAACCAAAGTTGATGCTGCTTATGTCATTATACCCTACACCACACTGTGGTACAGGGTATTATAAGTTTGTTTCACGGCAGATGTTTGTAACACCTGAAAATAACACAGCTAGACCCACCTTAAAGTATACCGATCGACTCAGAATCACTAGCTGAGTCGATTTAACGATGTCCGTCCGTCTGTCCATGTAAAGTTGTTCGTCGACTACAGGTCGCAATTTCACTCCGATCGTTCTGAAATTTTGCAGTTTAGAGTATTTCGCGGCTGTTAAGATCGCTATTGAATTTGGTTGAAATCGGTTCAGATTTAGATATAGCTCCCATATATATCTTTCGTCCGATTTGGCCCTTTAGTCATATAGAAGCTGTATTTTACATCCAATCGTTTTGAAATTTAGAATGGTAGAGTTTCTTGATCCATAAACCAACATTACCGAATTTGAAGAAAATCGGTTAAGATTTAGCTATAGCTCCCATATATATGTTTCGTCCGATTTGGCCCTTTAGTCCTATAGAATCTGTATTTTACATCCGATCGTTTTGAAATTTAGAATGGTAGAGTTTCTTGATCCATGAACCAACATTGCCGAATTTGAAGAAAATCGGTTAAGATTTAGCTATAGCTCCCATATATATGTTTCGTCCGATTTGGCCATTTAGTCCTATAAAAGCTGTATTTTACATCCAATCGTTTTGAAATTTAGAATGGTAGAGTTTCTTGATCCATGAACCAACATTGCCGAATTTGAAGAAAATCGGTTAAGATTTAGCTATAGCTCCCATATATATGTTTCGTCCGATTTTGCTCTTTAGTCCTGAAGAAGCTGTATTTTACATCAAATCATTTTGAAATTTAGAATGGTCGAGTTTCTTGATCCATGAACCAACATTGCCGAATTTGAAGAAAATCAATCATTTTGAAATTTAGAATGATAGAGTTTTTTGATCCATGAACCAACACTACCGAATTTGAAGAAAATCGGTTAAGATTTAGCTATAGCTCCCATATATATGTTTCGTCCGATTTGGCCCTTTAGTTCTATAGAAGCTGTATTTTACATCCAATCGTTTTGAAATTTAGAATGGTAGAGTTTATTGTTCCATGAACCAACACTACCGAATTCGAAGAAAATCGGTTCAGATTTAGATATAGCTCCCATATATATCTTTCGTCCGATTTGGCCCTTTAGTCATATAGAAGCTGTATTTTACATCCAATCGTTTTGAAATTTAGAATGGTAGAGTTTCTTGATCCATGAACCAACATTGCCGAATTTGAAGAAAATCGGTTAAGATTTAGCTATAGCTTCCATATATATGTTTCGTCCGATTTGGCCCTTTAGTTCTATAGAAGCTGTATTTTACATCCAATCGTTTTGAAATTTAGAATAAACAATTTATACATGAACTACAAAATTTATATTTCAGAGTTATTCAATATTACAAGAGTGGTGTAGGGTATTATATAGTCGGCCCCGCCAGACTTTAGCCTTTCCTTACTGGTTTTTAACTATAAATTATACCACGAAATCAGCGAAAAATTTAAACTAAAATTCGACGAAGATTACTTTTTAACTATCAGACCCGGCCACTTCGTTGCCCCAGATTTCCGATTTACGATCCCCTTTATTTTTGGACCAATCACGTAACTACCACCACATACTTATACATATACACAAAACTACAGCACTCTCGCTAACAAATTGTTCAAGATATCTCAATTTCAAAACATGGCTCACATGTACGGGAGCTTGCCCATAGGTCCGATCCCGTCCACGTTTGGACTAATCACGTAGCCTGTTCAGCATCGAAATAAACGTTCTCCAATTGCAAAATTTCGCGTGCCAAGTCCATCGAAAATTGGGTTCATAGAATTCGTTCCTGCAGAAGATGTCGTGGAGGCCATTTGAATGACGTTTTATTTAGAACTTAATTATGTCGATTGTACTTCACATTAAATAAAAAACTTTTGAATTTCCTTAACAATAAGTGTGTTTTTTTTTTCAAAGAAATCATATCACTCTCATTGGAAAACCCTGCAGTAGCCCGAAACCCCGATTTATCTATAGGCGTAATAGAGGAAACTTTCCTGCAATCAAGAAAAATGCCTTCCTTTAAAGAGTAATTGAATATCTAGTGTAAAACAAAGGTAAGAGAGAAAGAATATTTTTAGAAAATATTTGGAGCAAATCCGTCAATATAATTTTTCGCAGAATTACACCAGATTCAATTTCACTTTCAATAAGCTGCATAAGTCCCTCCCGGGACAAAATCGGCTTTTTTGATATGTTTGAATCGAAGGAAAATATATTTGGAGCAAACATTTTTAAACATTTATTTCTCAGCAAATAAACGCATATATTAATATATTACAACAAAATATATTTGCAAATTCATTTTCTCCAATAAAATATGTATTAATAAACAACCAAAATTATTGTTTAGGAATTTCTCCAAATATATTTAGCTTAAAAAGGTTTTCAAAACGTTGCAGGTGTTCGAATTTCATTTTCATTCTTTCACAGATTTTGAGTTATACTTCATAATTTAAAATTATATAAGAAGCAATTGAATATTTAAAACCGCGCTGAATGATCGGTGTATCATCCGTGAAATAGCTATACGAGGAGCTGAGCTGTCAAGTAATTGTATTTGCTTCATCGTTTCTATAATACATAATAGAGGCAAAGATGGTCTAGAGCCAGGAGAATATCCTAGTGACAAATCAATTTTTAACACTAATTTTTAATATCTGTTTATGCCAAGTCATCATCTGTTGTGAACCCATCTTGCACAATATAATTTAAAGATTATAATATATAAAAATTGTACGATTTCAATTATATAGGAATTTTAAGAACATTTACATTTCCGATATAATTTACGTTAAATTACTGAAAAACATAAAACTTTTCCTAAAGTTAAGGCCTTAATTAGGTTAATTAAGGTCTCGTAAATAATAGTCCCAAATAAAAATATTAGGACGGAAACAAGGATTTATTTAAAACAGTTGGAGCCGTAGACATAACTAACATCCAAACAGCACAAATATCAGTTAACATTTCGATTGGAAATCTAAGTCTTATGGAATCCTCTAGACAAACAGAAATGCCACCAGATTAAAAAAATCGGTTCAGATTTAAACATAACTCCCATATACTTATAGAATAAAAATAAAAATAGAAAAAAAAAATAAAAAATAATAATAAATAAATTTTAAAAAAATTAAGCATTTCATTCTCTTTTATTAACTTAGTAAGATTATACTACGAGTATTTTATAAGTAAAATATTGACAAAATATTTTAATTCTTCTTTCAAAACGAAATAATATCCATATAATCATAGCAATATTCATGTCTGCGACCAAACTAAAGCTAAACTAAATCTGCGTGGCATAGATTCAATTAAGTTGGAGAACACTTCAGAAGAAACATTTTTCATGCTATTCCGGCTTGGTGGAAAAGGGAGTCCATTTTGTTGCACCCACCGCGTGGAATCTTTCGATCTACAAATTCCCATAGATTTTCTATAGGGTTTAAATCGGGTGATTGAGTAGGCCACTTTAAGACGTTAATCCGATTATTCACAAACAACTTTTTTACACATTGGGCGGTTTTTTGGGGGTATTATCCTGCTAATATATCCATTTTAATGGGATTCCTTCTTCCGCATGTGCAGCATAATATTTTACAGAACATCTTTGTATACGAAACGGTCCATTATACCGGCAATTCTATAAATTGGACCAATCCCGTTACCTTGAGAGTACCACGACGTTTGGACCGTCGGACCCCTTCAAATTAAGTTCGATTCGTTAGAAAAAATACCACTTTTTCAACGAGTGGTAGTACATACAGCTTGCGTGACCCTCAAATTTGAGCCTGGTTTGTCTATTCTTTTGCGAAATAAATGGTTTTTTTACGCATCTGTAATTTGATAAGCCGCCCTCGACAAACCGTCTTTGAATCGGTCTGTGTGAAATATTTAACTGCAATTCACTTTTAATAGCCTTTGCTAATACGAAAGTAATTTTTTATGATCCCAACTATTTGTTGGTCTTCACGTTTGGTTGTTTTCCGTGGTCTGCAACCTCCATATATGGTATTCAACGAACCAGAAGATCGAAAACGGCTAATAATTCTGGATAAAACGCTGTGGTGAATGCCAAATTTGTTTGCAAAGCTTGTTACGGATTCACCTTTATTAAAATCAGTAATATTTATACCCTACACCACACTGTGGTACAGGGTATTATAAGTTTGTTTCACGGCAGATGTTTGTAACACCTGCAAATAACACAGCTAGACCCACCTTAAAGTATACCGATCGACTCAGAATCACTAGCTGAGTCGATTTAACGATGTCTGTCCGTCCGTCCGTCCGTCTGTCCATGTAAAGTTGTTCGTCGACTACAGGTCGCAATTTCACTCCGATCGTTCTGAATCTTTGCAGTATTTCGCGGCTATTAAGATCGCTATTGAATTTGGTTGAAATCGGTTCAGATTTAGATATAGCTCCCATATATGTATATCTATCGTCCGATTTGGCCCTTTAGTCCTATAGAAGCTGTATTTTGCATCCAATCGTTTTGAAATTTAGAATGGTAGAGTTTCTTGATCCATGAACCAACATTGCCCAATTTGAAGAAAATCGGTTGAGATTTAGCTATAGCTCCCATATATATGTTTCGTCCGATTTGGCCCTTTAGTCCTATAGAAGCTGTATTTTACATCCGATCGTTTTGAAATTTAGAATGGTAGAGTTTCTTGATCCATGAACCAACATTGCCGAATTTGAAGAAAATCGGTTAAGATTTAGCTATAGCTCCCATATATATGTTTCGTTCTATTTTGCTCTTTAGTCCTGTAGAAGCTGTATTTTACATCCAATCATTTTGAAATTTAGAATGGTAGAGTTTCTTGATCCATGAACCAACACTACCGAATTTGAAGAAAATCGGTTAAGATTTAGCTATAGCTCCCATATATATGTTTCGTCCGACTTGGCCATTTAGTCCTATAAAAGCTGTATTTTACATCCAATCATTTTGAAATTTAGAATGGTAGAGTTTCTTGATCCATGAACCAACACTACCGAATTTGAAGAAAATCGGTTAAGATTTAGCTATAGCTCCCATATATATGATTCGTCCTATTTGGCCCTTTAGTTCTATAGAAGCTATATTTTACATCCAATCGTTTTGAAATTTAGAATGGTAGAGTTTCTTGATCCATGAACCAACACTGCCGAATTTGAAGAAAATCGGTTAAGATTTAGCTTTTGCTATTTCGTCCGATCTGGCCCGTTAGTCCTATAAAAGCTGTATTTTACATCCAATCGTTTTGAAATTTAGAAAGGTAGAGTTTCTTGATCCACGAACCAACATTGCCGAATTTGAAGAAAATCGGTTAAGATTTAGCTATAGCTCCCATATATATGTCTCATCCGATTTGCCTCTTTAGTCCTGTAGAAGCTGTATTTTACATCCAATCGTTTTTATACCCTACACCACACTGTGGTACAGGGTATTATTTAAGTATAAAGTGACTCAAAAGAAAATTGATGTAAACAATTTATACATGAATTACAAAATTTATATTTCAGAGTTATTCAATATTACGAGAGTAATATTTAGCCTTTCCTTACTGGTTTTTTCTTTAAATTCTTGTATAACGGTAATTGCTGTTGATAATTTTTACCCATCAAGGGAAAGAGTAAGCAGCCAGCTGATGTCCTTTAGTTTTCTCGTTGCATTTTTAAACATAAGGACTACTTTTTCACAGAAACAAACTTTAAAGAATTAAGTATTTATATTATTAATCTCGAAAGTAAGAGTATATTCTTCATTAATTAATAAGAAAATATTATATAGCTGCAATATTAAAATTGTATTGAACTAAGTGTTGAAAGGCAACAATCCGTGCTTTAGTTTTGTTCTACACTGTATGTACAATGTTTATTCCGATTTCGCATCTAAGCTGTTAGTAGCCGTATTTGAAATCCGATAATTATGATACTTAACAGAGATGAGTTTCTCGATCACATGAACAATATCGTATTTGTTGAAAATTGGTGAAGATTTAGATATAGACCGTATATATACCGTATATACGATTTTTCAAAACATATTTATCCATAACTGCAGATAAAAGTTACATATGCCAAGAACATTTCTCAACAGATCCGTTGAAAATTTTGCAGATAACAGTTTTTTGAATCAAGAACAAACAAATTTGAGGAAAATCGGTTCAAATTTGTTTATAGACTCCGTACATATATACCTATCTGCTGATCTTCCTATTCTGCTCTGGGAGGGTGGTGTACGGTATTATATTGTCGGCAACGCTCGACTTAAGCTCTTCCTTACCGGTTTTATTTGTTTTTCTGTGTAGCTCCATGTGTCCCCTGAATTTATTAATAAAGACTTTTTATTTCATTCTATTTAAAATATGACCATTGTATTAACCCTAAATAGGACCCCTTTGACTGAATTGCTACATCGTATATCCTTTAAGTTGGCAATCCTTAAATTCAATGCGCTGTGATAAGGCAAGATTAATTTTTGTTTAAAGTTATGTCCTATTGTTTTATAATTTCCTTTTTATTTTATTTATTCTACAAAAGTTGTAATTACATTTGTTTGTTCAGCCAACAATACGAAATGGAATTTATTTTATGTTTTATTCTCTTCACCGTCATCATTCTCCTTCTCTTTCTTCTATGACTGCGACTACAACTACGACTTCCCAATTCCCATAGTTTTAATCTGATGAAATGAAAAAAAAGAGGAAAAAGTGAAGCAAAAACACAATTCTAAAAGAAATCTTAGCAAAGAGATGTAAGAAAAGGTGTACTGTATGTATGCTATATATACCATCAGGATAGTATAGGAGGGCAGTCTACTAGGACTTTATACTCGTGTCGTATGAGTGTCTGTGTATGTGTCTTCCTTTACAGATATTATGATTTCATTCTATATGAAATATAATCGAAAGATCTATTGCATCGTATCCCTCGTATCGTCGTATAGTCGTCTTACATAAAGTTTCTCAGACAAAAGTTATTCAAGCATTACATATTACTCGTACTTGCTTTACTCTTCGATATTTCTACTTCTGCTCTCGCATTGGCGGCGAGATAAGCAAATTGAAAAATCTATTGCTTTCAAATTTAATAAAAGAAAATATCTGAAATATTTTCCAGCACTTTTTATTCAACTTTTCAATGGACAAATGGAAAATTTTCCCAAAGAAAAAACTTTTGACAGAAAAAAATCTTATTATAATCATTTTGACGCGTCAAATGGAGAAAAAAACTTGAACGCCAAATTTCGCCCAGAACTAATTTAAATTATCAACACTTGAATGAATGCCTGAATCCCTTCGTTTTAAAGGGATTTTTGATGCCGGGTAATGCCGGTGTTGACTTTCAAGTGTAAACTTCCAAAAAATAAAAATGTTTCTTGCCAAACCACTTGACGATGGTGGTTCTTAAAAAGAAGCCGTCAGGCCACATCCCCCACATCCGCCACCCCTAACATTAATGTACAATGTAGGTACATAGTTCTTTGAAGTGTTTTGGAAAAATTAATAAAATGTAGATTAAGAAAATGTACACATCAAAGGAAACCTTAGTTCGGTAAAACTTTAAAACCAAATTTTGTCTAATTAATAGCGGCGACAAAATTCTGTAAATGTTAAATATGTAAAATGCAGCAAAAAGAATTTGTTGTAGACTGACGATAATTTAGATACTCGGCGGAAATCATTTTTGAATGAAAAGAAAATATATTTGGAACAAAAATTTTTGAATAGCCAATTTATAAATATTATTTATTTAGAGCGCTTATGTTAAAATAGAACAGCAGAATATATTTGCCAACTAATTTTCTCAAATTAAATACTCGTATGTTTTTACACACCCAAAAATTACTGTTTAAGAATTTTTCGAAATGTATTTTATTTGAAAACGATTGACATAAAGTTTCTTCTTTCGTATTGTAGTACTATTAAAAGTCATAACACCAGTGGTACAGGGTATTATGACTTGAGTTTGGCCCAGATATTTGAAACGCCCTAAAATATTGGATCTGTATTCACCTTAGAGTATACCAATCGACTCAGAATTAGTAGCAGATTCGATCTAACCATATCTATCCAATCCGCAAAGTGCAGGTCTCAATTTTTTAAGTCAGGGATGAAACCTATATAATTTAGATATAGCTCCCATATATACTTATTTACCTCCAATTTGATAGATTCCACATTTTTCAACTGATGTTTATGTAGTTATACACAAAGAAATATTTTGAGGAAAATCGCTACAATCGCTACCTACACGCTGAAAAAAAATCGCTTCTGTAGTATATTGTCCCAAACATATTCGGCTTGAAGCATATATATGTTTATGGTACACTCTAAATATATAATATTTGGTACACACAAAAATTATATATTTGGGAAGATGTTGTTCTAAACAAATCCTTGTTTTCACCCTAATACCTTTTATTTGGGATTCTAATTCCGAAACAAAAATGTATTTAAATTTAAGTATTCCGAAAATATCGAACCTTAATTGTGTTAAGTTTTTTAGTAATTTAATGAAAATTTCTTAGAAATTTTTAATTGAAATCGTATAATTTTAGATAAAATTAATTTACTCGAAGGATTGAAAAAGATGCTGACATGAAATACCCAGAAATTTAAAATGAGTCCCTTAAAACAGAATGCAATGCTGCAAATGGTATTTTTGACTGGGAGAAATAATTCGAAACGAAGGAAAAATTAAAATAGCAATATTTCTTTCAATCCTGCACTAATAGGATGGTTTTTATTCCGAGTACAGGGTGGGCCATTTAAAATTGGAATTGGCTATAAAAAAAGTACTGATTTTTTTTTCAAATTTCTGGCCACGCACGTAGGTCCGATCCCGCCCACTTTTGGTTTAACAGTTTATAACTTTAATACCAGTACATGCTTTAAAGTGATTAAATTCAATTTAAATTGATAATACATTAATTAATTAATTTTTTGGAACTCAAGGTGAGGGAATTCGTAAGTCGACTTACCCTACTGAACTTTCTTACTTATTATACCCTACACCATACTGTGGTACAGGGTATTATAAGTTTGTTTCACGGCAGATGTTTGTAACACCTGAAAATAACGCAGCTAGACCCACCTTAAAGTATACCGATCGACTCAGAATCACTAGCTGAGTCGATTTAACGATGTCCGTCCGTCCGTCTGTCCATGTAAAGTTGTTCGTCGACTACAGGTCGCAATTTCACTCCGATCGTTCTGAAATTTTGCAGTTTAGAGTATTTCGCGGCTGTTAAGATCGCTATTGAATTTGGTTGAAATCTGTTCAGATTTAGATATAGCTCCCATATATATCTGTCGTCCGATTTGGCCCTTTTGTCCTATAGAAGCTGTATTTTACATCCAATCGTTTTGAAATTTAGAATGGTAGAGTTTCTTGATCCATGAACCAACACTACCGAATTTGAAAAAAATCGGTTAAGATTTAGCTATAGCTCCCATATATATGTTTCGTCCGATTTGGCCCTTTAGTCCTATAGAAGCTGTATTTTACATCCAATCATTTTGAAATTTAGAATGGTAGAGTTTCTTGATCCATGAACCAACACTGCCGAATTTGAAGAAATCGGTTAAGATTTAGCTTTAGCTCCCATATGTATGTTTCGTCCGATTTAGCCCTTTAGTCCTATAAAAGCTGTATTTTACATCCAATCGTTTTGAAATTTAGAATGGTAGAGTTTCTTGATCCATGAACCAACACTACCGAATTTGAAGAAAATCGGTTAAGATTTAACTATAGCTCCCATATTTATGTTTCGTCCGATTTGGCCCTTTAGTTCTATAGAAGCTATATTTTACATCCAATCGTTTTGAAATTTAGAATGGTAGAGTTTCTTGATTCATGAACCAACATTGCCGAATTTGAAGAAAATCGGTAAAGATTTAGCTATAGCTCCCATATATATGTTTCATCCGATTTGGCTCTTTAGATCCAATCGTTTTTATACCCTACACCCAAAGGAAATTTATGTAAACAATTTATACATTAATTACAAAATTTATATATCAGAGTTATTCAATATTACGAGAGTGGTGTAGTGTATAATAGGCATGTTTTCGTTACAAGCTAGCACGTTTAGTTTAGCACTTTGCAACGAAAACAACTGACTTCCACTAACTGGCACATAAGCAATAAGTGGCGGATTTTCACTATCTGGTAGCAATGGTGTCATGAGTTGCGAAGAAAGAACAGTGCGAAACAGACAAAAAATTCGTGAAAAGTATTTATAAAACATATATTTACTATTCTATGTTCAATTGTTTACACTCTTTTTGCAAATATTAAAATAATTTCCCATTTTTGTTCTTCTTCTTCCCGTTAATTCACAATAATTGAGAAAATTTCTCCAAAAATGGGATGCCATATTGCTAAATATAGGGTGCCCAATCTGGCAACATCATACTCGATTAAGACATGAACACAAGCACCAAACTTCATCGGGAACTAATAGTGCTTAAAAGTGCTTAGCTCCCCATACAAATTAAGCACTTATGGTGTAACGAAAACACGCCTAATATAGTCGGCACCGCCCGACTTTAGCCTTTCCTTACTGGTTTTTATATATATCGAGGCTTATATACATTTGTGGCTATATTAAAAAAAAAAAATTTTCAGGAGAGCAAAAATTTGTTCTACGATATGTTCTACATATTGCTGCTATGTTCTACAAACAAAAAAATGTGAATATATTCCGTTATACGCGAAGTTCTGAAATATATCCTTTTGCAAGTGAAGCAACTTTTGTTCGAATTTAAATTTATAATAGGCGTGTTTTCGTTACACCATAAGTGCTTAATTTGTATGGGGAGCTAAGCACTTTTAAGCACTATTAGTTCCCGATGAAGTTTGGTGCTTGTGTTCATGTCTTAATCGAGTATAATGTTGCCAGATTGGGCACCATATATTTAGCAATATGGCATCCCATTTTTGGAGAGATTTTATCAATTATTGTGAATTTACGAGAAGAAGAAGAACAAAAATGGGAAATTATTTTAATATTTGCTAAAGAGTGTAAACAATTGAACATAGAATAGTAAATATATGTTTTATAAATACTTTTCACGAATTTTTTGCCTGTTTCGCACTGTTCTTTCTTCGCAACTCATGACACCATTGCTACCAGATAGTGAAAATCCGCCACTTATTGCTTATGTGCCAGTTAGTGGAGGTCAGTTGTTTTCGTTGCAAAGTGCTAAACTAAAAGTGCTAGCTTGTAACGAAAACATGCCTAATGAAAATAAAAAATGTTGAATACAATTCAAATTAAAAGAAAGTTTGAAACTAAAATCCAAACTGTCTATAAAAACATTACACCGTACAAAATTTCAAGTATATTTATGCCCTTGTATTAAAGTAGTTTTGGTTCAAAATTGTCAATTGGTGTGGGAGGTACCGAAAGGGGCGGGGCCACAACTCCCATTTTTCTCAAGGTGATAATTTCTAATAAACTAATACAGGGTTTTCCAACATGAGGTATTATTTTGAAATCCAAAAAATGCAATTTTTTGATATAAATGATCGGATGTTTATTTCACAATAAAGAGGAAGGTATGCCGTTAATAATGAAAAACAACATCAGCCAAATGGCCACACGACCACGCTTACAGGACTATATCCTTTTCATGAAATTTTCCATAACCAAATCGCAAAGTGGCTGCCCTATGTCCTCGATAGCCTCACGAATTCTATCTTTGAGCTCTTGAATCGACGCTGGGCTGTTGGCGCAGACCTTTCACGTGGCCCCAAAAGAAGAAATCGTAAGGTGTTAAATCACAAGATCTCGGCAGCCAATTGTGATCACCACTTCGAGAGATAACACGGTCCGGAAACTTTCCCGTAACAGAGCAATAGTTTCGTTGCTTGTGTGGCACGTAGCGCCGTCTTGTTGAAAGTAAACGTTGTCCAGTTCAATACCATCCAACTCCGACCATAAAAAATCATTAATCATCTCTCGATAGGGCAATCCATTCACCGTAACTGCTGATCCAACCTCATTTTCGAAAAAGTAAGGTCCAATGACCCTGTACTATGTGTGGAATTTCAGAAGATTCGAATATGTAGCATAGAAGTTATTAGCGAATCAATATTTTACCAAATTGTAACCCTTTGTGAGGGAGGTACTAGAAGGAGTGGACCAATATGGCCCATCTTCGAACTTAGCCGGAAATAGAGAAACAAATTACCGCATATTTGAAGTCAATCGGTTGCTCCTTTCGAAAGTTATCGTGCGAACCAGCCAGCAGACAGACTGAGAGGAAGACGAACATTGCTTAAATTACTTACAATGACCCAAAACGGATTTGCGCCGAACATACATGGGGTCTTAGGTCACTCCTTCGATGTGTTACACTTTTGGCCGTAGCAACTGATACTCGTATATACCCTCGTCACACTAAAGTGAGTGTATAATTATGACGGTATCAACGATTTTTGTATATTTGCGAATAGTACACGTAATTCAATTGTTTAAATGGTTGATGTTGCGATTAAAGTAATGATTATCGGATGGAATCACAGATTTCAATGCTTCCATTTACCGGTAGAAATTTGAAGCTGATCGTGATGTAGTTTTATATTTTAAAATTATTTAAACATGCAGTTTTCCACCTTTTATGTGTTTCCCACATCAAGTGCTTCTAAAGAAATTGCATTTCGCGATTTTTGCAAATATTTTAAAATTGTTTGAACATTGTTTTTTTCTGCGTTACCCATCAAAATCGAAGCATTTTAAATTTTTTTGCAATATTTTTGCGTATATTTTTTATGTAGTTTGAACATAGTGTTTCTATCTTTTCTGCGGTATTGCATTTCGCGATACTTTTGCAATGATTTTGCAAATTTTTAAATGTACTTTGAACTTAATGTTTTCTACCTTTTCTGCGATACTCATATCGAGGTAAATAAATTAGATGTTTTGTAGATATCACACATAAAATTGTTTTTCTCGTATGTGCATTGGGAATGCATTTAGAGTTATAACGTTTTGATAAAACTTGCTATTCATAATACAACTTTTACTCTAAGTATTTTTCGATTCAAATATTTTAAAAAGTAAATTCATTTTCTCGTGCTATAGTGCAGTTTAAGGGTGGTTAAATCTTAAGGGCCGATGTTGATTTTGAGTAAAACACAAATTATTTAGGAAATTATTGTCATTTCTTTTTATTATGATAATATTGGTATGGTTCAATTATGTATGGAACAAAATATCGGCGCGACCTCGGCGGCACACATCCATCTGATAGTCCAAATTTTCGATGACGCAGTGACATAATTAAAGTTCTATGCCGTTAATGTGCTGAATTATCTCATCCTTTAGCTCTTGAATTGTTGCTGGCTTATCAACGTACACCTTTTCTTTCAAATAACCCCAAAGAAAGAAGTCCAACGGTTTCAAATCATATGATCTTGGCGGCCAATTGACATCGCCATGACGTGAGATAACACAGCCATTGAATTTGTTGCGCAAAAGAGCCATTGTTTCGTTAGCTGTGTGGCAAGTGGTACCGTCCTGTTGAAACCAAATATTGTCCTCATTTCGAAGAAGTATGGCCCGATAACGTTGCCAGCCCATAAGCCGCACCAAACGAACTGGGCTAGCATGCACAGTTGTTTTCACATCTCCTACAGATCCGGTTTCCTGAAATTTGAGCACAATTCTCCCGTTTGTGGACACATTTGGTCGATTATGCCGATCAAAAAACATCACGAAGTGCACGAAGAGCATTTTGATTCGAACGCCCATTTTCGTAAAAGGCTTAAAAACTTTAACGCGTTGCTCGATTGTGTATCTTTCCATGGTTAAAATTGAGTTAGTCTGAAATTGAGAAATGTCAAATGAAATGCAGCAAAAAACTTGACGTTTAGGTGTGGTTCACATTCAACATCGGCCCTTACAATTTAACCACCCTCTAGGTAATCGCCCCTGTGCTCGATTTCACATCCGCAAGAATTATGGGATTCGGATTTGCCAATTGCCCATTTTGAGATACTTATTGTCAAAAAGTGGTTTAGTGATAGAGTAATCAACAATTCCCAGAATGACACCCTAAGTCTAATCGCAGTACATGCCGCATACCCCATTGCTACAACGCCTAGCGACATTAAATGTAGTTCAGCGAACCAGTGATATGGCAGATATAGCAGCGATTCGCTGAACTTTATTTAACATCGCGCAGGAAATGGTATCTTGCAGATCAATATAATAACAGAAATGACTTCTGAAATATATTTTGTAATTTCATAAATAAAATAATCGACGAAATAAACTATCAGTTATGATTTATTCGTTGTTTAATGCATTGTCCACTTTAATCATTTGCATTTTCCGCTTTTCGTATCTAACCATCTGCAGGTAAAATTAATCAAAATGGTTTCCATTTTTTCTTGGAATATTCAAAACTTAATCGAAATTACGTGCCAACAGCTACGGTGGAAAAAAAACTAAACCAATTTTCGCAACAATCTGCTGAGTTACCGGTAACATTAGAAAGTTCTTCAAATATTACACGACTGCCGCCAACATTCAACTGAGTATTAGCAATTTTCATTTATTTGTAATGATTGAGGGTGACTTTCGTGGAATGATGAAAGTGGAATAGATTTGTATTTTTACGAGTATGTAGTATATACAAAATTTAAGGATTTAAAGCTTACATATACAGAGCAGGTGAAAAATTGTTCTTTGCTGTTACGAACTCAATTCAATAAATCAGTTTCGAGAAAATCTTTCGTAGCTGAAGAGATTTCGTTGATACGAGTCTATTAAAAAAATATTTTCAAAATACTAAAGGCAGCTTCCATGAAAATTGGAATTAAAAACCAAAAAAAATTAAAAAATATTTGGTTATAATTTCGTGGAGCAGAAGCCTCAATCTGTACAAAAAAATTTTACGTCTGGTATTTTAATGATCGAATGTATTTCTTACGTGAATAACGTTCAATATTAAAATTCTAATTACACTGTGCAACAATATTTTTGTCGAAGGGCTGCGCATAACATTTTCTGGTGCAATATGGAGTCCTAAACACGAAAAAATATTAAAAAAAATTGTATGGTAATTTTTTTTTTATTGTTTCTTTAAAATTCCAATTTTCTTGAAAGGTGCCTTTAATATTTTAAGTATATGCTCTATAATGCCGGGATATTTGTTAAATTAAAAGAAATTATGATAACTACAAATGTTAGTAATGACACTTTCAAACGAAATAATAAAAAATAGGCACTGTTTACGTCGTTAGGATGGAAGCTTTCCAAAAATTGAACAAACAATTTTTTGGCGAATTTTTTCTCTTTTTTTATGGCTTTTTCGGGCCAGCAAAAACGATGTTTTTGAAAAAAACTAGATTTTTTTGTAACTATTTCACCGACAGTTACTAAACTTCAGTTTCTACACGAAAGTGATGTTTTCAGCACTCATAAGTTCCTTTAATTTAAATGGTATTTTGACTTTATCGGGCATATACTTCAAAAAATATGGTTAAAATACTACTTTTTTAAAGAAAAAACACAGACAATTCAAATTAAATGTGGATTGTTTATTATCATTTGAAAGAACATTCTTTGGCATTTATTTTTTGAAGATTATGTCTATCAAATGTAGCCGCGGCTACGTCTCAGATGGTCCATCCGATGAGTCCAATTTTCGATGACTCGTTCGAGTATTTCGACTGGCAACTGGCGAATGACACGCGTGATGTTTTGCTCCAAGGCCTGAATCGAAGCGGGTTTGTCCGCATAAACTTTAGACTTTACATATCCCCACAGCAAAAAGTCTAATGGTGTGAGCTTCAATTTCAGGCATCAAATAGTCGGTTATCGTGGAACGATAACGGTCGCCATTGACGGTTACGTTCTCACCGGCAGCATTTTTGAAGAAATTTCAAACCAAACCGTTGTTTTTTCTGGATGAAGTGGAAGCTCTTGAATCTCTTCAGGTTGCTTTTCGTCCCAAATGCGGCAATTTTGCTTGTTTACATACATACCCATTGAGCCATCGCTGGACAAAATTTGGCTCGAAAACGTCGGATCTTCTTGGAGCTTTTCAAGAGCCCATATAGCGAAGCGATGTCGCTTGGGAAGGTCGGGCGGCTTCTGTTCTTGCACAAGCTGTATTTTGTATGCTTTCAATCTAAGATCTCGACGTAAAATGCGCAAAGTCGTTCCATACGTCAGTCCGAATTGCTGCGAACGGCGCCGAATGGACTCTCCACGGTCTTCGTGTACACTCTCAGCTAAGGCCGCTACGTTTTCATCACTGCGTGCTGGACGTGGTCTATTCGGTCGAATATTATCCAATAATGAATGTTGGGTCTCAAGATGGGTGATGGTGTTGCGAATAGTACGCTCAATAGGCCGATTATGTTGACCATAAGTTGAGCGAAGTGCACGAAACACATTCCTCACAGAACGTGAATTTTCGTAATAAAGTTGAACGATTTGTAAACGTTGTTCAGGCGTAAGTCTTTCCATGATGAAATGCCAAACAATACTTAACAAAAATAACATGACACGAATCACACGTGATCTGTCAAAAAAAGGCTATTGAAAAAAGTATCTCTACTTGAATCCCCCGTTATATTTTGTTTACCCTGTTCAATACAAAAATTATAATTATGTACAATGCTAGTTTTTATTTTATCGTTTCCATAGATACTCGTATAAAACTCAATTAACAGTAAAACGGTTGGACTGAAGCACTCAAAATCTCATCACTCCTTTGGAAAAGGATTCGCTGGAAATCAAACAATTTGTAGCGAATGAATATTATTATATAATTTCTTTTCTGTCCTGTGGACCCCACTTGACGCCATTGAAAACAACTGGAACGTACCGCATTCAGCGGACTTCAAATGCAATATTTTGTATACGAGCACAATCTGGAGGAACAGAACAGAGGAGACTATAATGCTTGTCATGGCATCGACCGACAGCCGTAACCAACAATATCTGCAAACCTATACAGAGATTTGGACATAGACCCGGAGAGATGAAGAATAGTGCTGCAAAGAACGAACAAATGTTCGAATGGATGATGACTGACAGGGTAAGTAAAAATCATTTAAACTCTTTCATAAATTTTCATTTATTCGTTTCCTTAACGCGGTTTTCCAACCGGGTTGGCTGTATTGTGGTCTTTGCCATAACACAGGATGGCAAAAAACACACACCAAAGAAAACTCAACATCAAAATTTGATTTCTTTCCATTCCCCCGCCAATATTCTTAATCACAATTTGTCCATCCTATTTCAAGTTAGTGGGGGATGTTCGGCGATAACTTCAGGTTTCCTTCATATTTGTAAAATGTTGGTCGCTGTGGAGTTGGTTTTTTCTTCTTCTTTTATAAAAGATGCAATTGTGAGTGAATAGTGATCAGTGAAAAGTACTTGCGAGTGTTCTTGAATAGAAAAAGTAATTGGAGAATTTTGTAACTTCCAACTTGTCGTACGATTTATTTCGTGTGATTTGAAGTTACTGCAAATTGTACTTTCGATAAAGGCGAAGTGCCGACGGCTATTCCTACTTGTAGGAATAGTTTATTCTTCGTGTGAGATAAAATTTTATTAAAGGCTTTTCGAAAAGAGATTGGACATCCCAGACCTGAAACTCTGGTTAATAGAGTTGAAGGCTGGGATCTTCTTACGATGAGTGGCGACGGTGAGATCCCTCTGGCTGCTTCAGGCTCTGATGCAGGCGGGACCACCGTGGTGTTGGAACGTAGTGTCACCCGTGAGGGTATGACGGATACCGGCGGCACTACGGATGGCTTCCAGGAGGTGACCGACACAACCGGAAGCGAAAGTAGAAGAAGAAGAACTGCAGTTGCAGCTGCAGTGAGGGTGAAACCTCATACCAAGACCTGAAGTATCAGGCGACTCTGGATAGACTTACGGATACGATCCAGAGTCTCGAAAGGGCTAACCGGGCCCTTCTGGCCCAACTTTCAGCCCTTAAGAAGGCACAGTCGGGTGTTACGCCCCCTGAGGAAGTGACCGAAATGCTGGTGGACATTGTCCCAGCGTCAACTGAGGTAGCCGAACACCTCAGTGCGGCGGAAGGAAGGAAGGAAGAGGTAGTAGCACCGGCGGCTACTACGGATGGTAAGATGGCTGTCACCCCGAAGACCTTGGGGGATCTGAGAAAAAGGGTCGCGCCCTCAGCGACCTCTCGAGGAAAATGGAGCCCCAAATTGGAGCTCCAATCTACTTCGGGCCAATCGAGCATGGGGGGGGCACACCTAAGACCACTGTTCCGGCGAAGAAGAGAGCTCCTGTTGGAACTGCGGCTGCCCCGGCGAAGGACAAAGGATGCAATGCTGGAGGGACGATCTGCGGGGAAATCCCTCCCTGCGATCACTATATACGACCGTGGTGTGAGGGAGATTACCAACCTTCTGCAGCGGGTCCTGAATAAGGGTGAGTTGCACTTGGTCATGATCAGGAAGACCGCTCTGTCGGTTCGTGTTAGGAGCCTTGAGGATTTTTCCAAAGTTGGGGATCTTTTTGTTGAGCGTGGGTGGTAATTTCCACACCCACACTCCTAAGTCGCTTCTGCCTTACCCTGTTGTCCTGGAGGGTTTGTCCGATGAGTATTCTGCTGATGAAGTTAAGTCTTGGTTAGAGGTAGAGTCTGGCGTTAGGGTAGAGGTGCTTGGTGCCGTCTGCGTCTCAGGCGGTAAATGGTTGTTGAGGTTGTCCAGGGCGTCGGACATAGAGGGCGTGTATCGCTTGCGTAGGATGTTTACATTGGCTGTGAAGTTTGTTAGGGATAAGCGGCATGGCATCACGCAGTGCTTCAGATGCCAGAGATTCGGACACGTCTCTGCCAACTGTGGGATGCCTGTTAGGTGCGTTGAGTGCGGACAGCCGCACGTTATGGCGGATTGTCCTATTCCTGCTAGGGAGGCGGAGAAGTTTTTGGAGGTTTCTGACCCTGATACTGGGGTGATTGTTAGGAAGCCGGAGATGGAGGTGAGCTGCGTGAACTGCGGTGTGGTTTGGCATACTGCTGGTTCACGTACGTGTCCTAGACGTATTGCGATCCTTGATTGTAGAGAGGCGGATAAGGAGGCTAGGAATGCTAGGGATAGAGCTAGGGCTTCGGGAGCGGGTGTTCGGCCTGGTGTTTCCTATTCGGCGGCGGCGGGGGCTTCGCGCGTGTCTCGTGTGGGGCATGTTGCCTCAGGGGGGACGTCGAAGCTGCCAACGGCTGCTAGGGCCGGTGGGGCTGTTGGTGGCGATGGGCAGCTTAGTGTTCCGGAGGGTCTTAGGTGTTTGTGAGAAGGCTTTCGGCACCGATTTTCTCGGTGTGATAGGTCGAGCTAGGGAGTACGCTCCTGAGTTTAGGCGGTTGATGTCTGGTGGTGCTGACTCTCTTGCAGTGTTAGGCCTTGCGCTTAGGATTTGCGATGTCTAGATCGCTTAGTTGTGTCTTTTTGAATGTTAACTCTTGCGTTTCTGTGGCCAAGAGACATTTTCTCAGTTTGTTTGTTAGGGAGAAGGGTCCCCATATTCTTCTGCTTGCCGAGCACAAGCTGTCTGATTCTCATAGGTTTTGGTTAGGGAGAGTTTTCGCTGTGACAGGATTTGTGTCGATACGGGCGGTATAGAGAGTTGTGCGGTTAGGATTTGGAGGGGGAATGGCTCCTCTATAGCCTTTGTTTCCTTATATCTTCGGCCGGGTGACCCATTGTAACGGACAAAATGTTGTTTTATCCGCACATAGTCATTTATTACCACTGTGCATTGGCATTCTCTCTAAGTTAGCCACTACGATCCCCCATTGACGTCATCAAACGCAAAAGCAAGAGCATCCACCATCACCACTGTGCTAAGCCATCACAGCGAACACACGCACGCACCCACATACAACCATTGACAGCCACAGCCACTCAGAATGAATATACGGCAATACTTATACTTTCTTGTTTCGGGTGTAACATGAAAGTAAATTAAAATACACGCTGTGCATATAATTCTCGTTGACTCTGTATAGCCAGTGGTATAAGGTGTTGACGTTTTTCAGTCAATGGTGTGGATCAACGGAGCTACCAACCGAGTTGAAAGACAAGTGGCATAGTCCGCAGTCCGAATACTTAACCCGAAGCAACAGAGATCCGCCCCAATAGTCCTCTTCAGGGCTAGTAGTAGTAGAAGAGTCCTCTTCAGGACTAGTAGTTGTAGAACGGTCCTTTTCAGGGCTTTAACGCGGTTCGCCCGCTTACGCGATTCGCTCGCTTACGAGGTCCGCCCTCTTACGCGGTAAGACTGCACACGTGGTCAGGCCGCTTACGCGGTTCGCCCGCTTACGCGATTAGCTCGCTTACGAGGTTCGCCCTCTTACGCGGTTCGCCCGCTTACGCGATTCGCTCGCTTACGAGGTCCGCCCTCTTACGCGGTAAGACTGCACACGTGGTCAACCCGCTTACGCGGTTCGCCCGCTTACGCGGTTCGCCCGCTTACGCGATTAGCTCGCTTACGAGGTTCGCCCTCTTACGCGGTTCGCCCGCTTACGCGATTCGCTCGCTTACGAGGTTCGCCCTCTTACGCGGTAAGACTGCACACGTAGTCAGCCCGCTTACGCGGTTCGCCCGCTTACGCGATTAGCTCGCTTACGAGGTTCGCCCGCTTACGCGATTAGCTCGCTTACGAGGTTCGCCCTCTTACGCGGTTCGCCCGCTTACGCGATTCGCTCGCTTACGCGATTAGCTCGCTTACGCGATTTGCCCGCTTACGCGATTCGCCCGCCTACGCGGTTCGCCCGCTTCTCAATTAACTGTCTTTATGCCACTTCTCACTAAATAAAATCGTCTGTTCCATTCGCAGGTTGCCGTCGAAGATCAATCCTACTCCACTATACCGAGGACCAAGTCCAGGCCGCATAATCCGCCAACCGCCTGTGCGTCATAAAATCAACACACCGCATAATCCGATAACAGCCAGTACGTCGGGTCATCTACCGCCACCGAAACCCGCCACGCGCCTGTGTGGGGCGTCCATCAAACATCTGTATGAGGCGTCCGTCAAGCGCCACGATAATTTACATACCGCCGTCTTATTGAAGGATAGTCTTCCCTTCAATATTCATCAACCATTATTCTGCAATCTACATCTGGGACAGGCAAAACCAACGCACTAGAGACGTGTACCCATACTCCTGCGTATAGAGCGAAACTCCGTTCATGCAACGAACAATCCTATATAGAGCGACTCATTATTTGAATAAAATAAAATATTACTTGTTGTACAAAGAAACACGATAAATAAAACCTGAATTTCGTTGCCCTAAAAAGGGAAAATAGTGTGTTCTTATTTAAGGTTTTTGTGGGTCCTTGAATTGATCCTGGAGGCGGCTGAACTACATCAGCCTATGAATAAAACCCCGTTACACCATTTCTCACTTCTGACCTTGATTCCGTTTATTTGTTGTATGGCTCTGGTGAGATTGTTGTAGGCGCCGATCTCGACGCTAAGCACCCATCTTGGGGTGGTACTGTGGTCGATACCAGGGGTGCATGCCTTCACGGCTATCTTCTTGCTTCCCCTGATTTTTCTGCTGTTCCTGCCGACGCACCTACTAGGTCTGGTAGATCGGTTGGATCATATATTGACCTTTTCTTAAGGACTCCTGGGATTGTCTTGGCTGATGGCCACGAATCTAGGACGTTTGATTTCAAGTCGGATCATAGGGCGATACAGATTTTGCTTGATGTTGGCAGGGTTGATACTTGTGAGGGTCGTAGTTTTAGGGACTTCGGCCGGATGGACGTTCGCCGCTACAGGGGCTGTCTAGGACGCGGTCTTGAGGGGTGTGTGTTGCCTGTTGATAGGAATGTCACTGTTGAGGAGGTCGATGGCTGTGTCGAGAGTTTGGGCTCGGTTTTCTGTGAGGCGTTGGACTCTGCTGTGCCGATGTCGCGCGCTAAGGATGGTATCCTGGGTGATCTCCCACCTCGGATTTTGCGTTTCATTCGTGAGCGTAGGAGGTTGTGTCGTGCGCTCCACCGGACTCCTGATCCGGATCGTGGGCTTGTGTTGAGGGCGGACATTAGGAATTTGAGTCGGATTATTGATGAGTCGATCCGCCTGTTTGAGCTTGACCGATTTAGATATTATCGTAAGGGAGTTAGGGTCGATAAAAGGATGTATGGACGTGTGAAGAGGGCGGCCGGCTTGTCGCATAGGGAGCCTGTGGGGAGTCTCCTTGCAGATGCAGATGGCACGCGCGTTTTCGATGATAGTCGTAAGGCTGAGCTTTTGGCGGAGGACTTACAGGGGAACTACAGAGCAGGTTTCGTGTCCAGGTGGCGGAGTCTACTGCGGCTTTGGACTGTAGGGATCCGCTGGTGGAGTTTTCTGAGGGGTTTTTGGCTGATGGTTCGGTTGTAGGTGATTTGGTCAGATGGGAAGAGGGTGGATTTGTTCGTTCTTCTGATGTCGCTGGGGCTCTTGCGGGGCGCCCTGCTAGACGCTCGTCTGGTGTGGATGGCGTTCCTGATGTGGCTTTGAAGAAGGCTGGTGGTTCTTTTTGTTTTCTTGACGGTTGTCTTCAATAATTGTTTCAGCTTGGGCTATTTCCCTGCTGCGTGGAAGAAGGCGATGATGGTTCCAGTGTTTAAACAGGGTTGTGGCAGCTATAGACCAATTTCTCTTCTCTCGGATTTCGGTTTTTGAGTCTATTATATTGGCTAGGATCTGGAGTTTCGTAGAGGACAGGTGCGTTCTCAGGGACTTTCAGTTCGGTTTTAGGAGAAGGCATTCTACCACTCACGCATTGTGTGCTTTTGCTGACTATGTCGCGTGGAACCCCGCCTCCTATTCTATTGAATAGGAGGCGGGGTACGATGGCAGTTGGGCTCGATTTTTCTAGGGCGTTCGACTCTGTTTAGCATGATGGGATCCTCCACAAATTGCAGGGCTTTGGTTTTGATTTCCAGACTTGTAGACTCGTTGCTAGCTTCCTCAGGGGTCGTTTCTTCAGGGTGAAGGTGGGCGAACAGGTTTCCGCAGGAAACCGGTCCTGGAGGGGGTACCGCAGGGTTCCTTGCTAGGGCCTATGCTCTACAATTTGTTTGTCGGCGACATACCAGGACCCCCTCCTGGTGGGTTACTACTTGTGTATGCCGATGATGTCCTGCTGGCTTTTTCGGGGCTTAGGGCCAGCGATGTTGAGAGGTGTGTTAGCAACTACCTGGCCAATCGTCACGAGTATTTCTCCAGGTGGGGCCTTCGGCTCAACGTGAGGTAGGCCGGGGCACGTGTACCCGAATTATCGCCCCTACATCCCTGTGTTGCGCATAGGTGGTGAGCTGATAGGCAATTCAGATAGGATCAGGTACCTGGGGGTTCTTTTTCACGATAGATTCAATTTCTGCAAGCACATTGACTACGTTCTCGATAGGGCGAGGAGGATGTACTTTGGATACCAAAGTCTTCTGCGTGTGAGGGGTGGACTCTCCCCTGATGATCTACTGATCTACCGGCAGGTGATCACACCGATCATCGCATACGCCTTCCCGGTGTGGTTCGGCATTTCTGCCCATCAGATGGAGAGGCTGAGGGCATGGGAGAGGCGCGTTCTGAGGGGATGTTTGGGCATTCGGCCCCGTATTCTGGAGGATGGTTCTGTTAGGATGGTTGCTTGTAGGGTTATCTACGAGGGCATTTCTTTCGACAGGTTAGATGTCTTCCTTGTTAGGGGTGCTGTTAGGTTTTTTGAGAGGAGTCAGAACCTGCGCAACGATATCGTTGAAGGATACCTCAGGAACGAGGATGATTTGGAGTTGCTGCAGGTTCCATGAGGAGGACCTGCTTCACTTCGGGGATAACCTTCTATTTTACCATAGGAGGTACGACTCGTTCGACCTTACTGACACGGTGTACACCACCGCTCTGTAGGTCGACGATGTATATATTTGTAAATAGTAGTTTTTAGTTTTTATTAGTCTTAAGTACCACCATTAGTTTTAAGTTAAAATAAGTTATGTATGATTGCCTTTTTTGGATTTTCCTTTTTTTTTGCATTTTTCTTTGTTGTTTTTTTTTTATTTCTATTTAGATGGATTTGTGTTTGTGGCCTGACCACGGCACCTTATGTAGAATGTTGTGCGCCTTGATGGACATGGTATGTTTAATTAGCGAGTAAGATTAGAAGTAAGCCGTCTTTTTATATTAGGTTAAGTGATTTGGAAAAAATAAATGGCTAATTTTGAAAACTGAAAACTGAAACTTCTTACTTTTCTCGAATAAAAGACGGAACCAACCACGTAATGGGAAACTATGACTGGGAATCTTGTAAAGCAACGGAAATGAGTTCAAGAGTTTGATTTTTCGTTCGTGGTTGTTGTTATTTTTGAAAAGTTTACATAGAAATCTTGTGATGTGGGTACCTTGGCAGATTGGTAGATTTTAAGGGCCTATAACGTTGAACCTACGAAGAACGTTTACCAAGATTTACCGGAAATAAGGTAAACTCGGAGCGGCATCATTCCATTGCGGAGATAAATTACATTCACATTATGGTAACTTTGGAAAAACAAAAACTTCTAGGAAGAAACAAGATTTTTTCTTGTTAGAAATATTGCCAGTTTGTTAGCTTTACAGTGGTGCATAAAAATATTAAGCGAATATCTATGCAGCGTATCTTATGTTTGCGTTCAACTCGAGGAAAAAGAATATAGTTTTAAAAATTAAGGAGCAACTTATTAGGTGGCAGTGTCGCTCAGCAAGTCGTCGTTGTGGTGGACCTTCTCATCTAACAAATATCTAACGAAAAGTTAAAATTCGAAGGAAAATCTCAGTCGAGTAATCCGACTGAAGGAATTCCCCTATTTTAACACTGTGGTAATAGAAAGGAGTTGGTAAATATTCCTATTTTTATATCCTCACTTTAGTGAAAGAATGATGCAAGAAATGATGAGAAACCAGAAAATGCTCATGCAAATTGTGTTAAAACTAAAATAAATCAATTAAAAATTTGTTGTTGGAATGCAAACGGCTTAAGTCAACACCCCAGTGGGAAAGCCTGTGGCAGCAATTGTACTAAACAAAGTTAAACGGTATCCTATACACGACTATAGGACCGATCATATTCGTGCTATCACTGGTACAAATATCGTAATATCTATTCTATTCTAGTCTATTTATTGCCCCCAATGCACAATATTAACAAAGATCAATTTATTGATTTCTTTTTCACTCTTGGAACCAAATTTTTGGTAGCAGGAGATTATAATGCCAAGCACACATATTGGGGCTCTCAACTCACCTCACCTAAAGGTAGACAGTTATTAAATGTCATATCATCTGCTAAACTCGACGTCGTCTCTGGTAGTCAACCGACGTATTGGCTGTTAGATTTGAACAAAACACGCGACTTAATTGATTTCGCTGTGATTAAAAATGTTAAGCGTGAACAAATATCAGTTTTTCCTTCACTTGATCTATCTTCGGATCATTCTCCAACCAACAATGCCTAGAAAAGTGCGCACGCCACTTTGCCTAACAAACACACAATCTGGATGAAGAATAAAAAATACGTTAGCTCTCACCTGTCCGAATCTGCTGACAGATATCGTAAACGGTGTGGTAAAAGTTGCCACTCGTAAGTCCACAAATATTAGGAATGTTTCAAATTATCAAAGAAATGTTTATGCCTTAGACAATGAGAAAATATATATAAGAAGAGAATGGCAACGGTACCGCTTCCCGGCATTGAGTTTATAGACTAAGGAATTGTGAGAAAAGACTGAAAGTTGCCCTAAAGGTAGCTGAGGAATGTGATTTAAAAAATATTTGGATTCAACTGAGGGAACAGATTACAGTCTATGGAAGGCTATAAAAAAGTACTGATATTTTTTCAAATTTTGTACACGCCCAAGGTCCGGTCCCGCCCACTTTTGGTTTAACAGTTTATAACTTTAATACCTGTACATGCTTTAAAGTGATTAAATTAAATTTAAATTGATAATACATTAATTAATTAATTTTTTGGAGCTCAAGATGAGGGAATTCGTAAGTCGGTTTACCCTACTGAACTTTCTTACTTGTTTTTATATATATCGAGGCTTATATACATTTGTGGCTATATTAAAAAAAAAACAATTTTTCAGGAGAGCAAAAATTTGTTCTACGATATGTTCTACATATTGCTGCTATGTTCTACAAACAAAAAATGTGAATATATTCCGTTATACGCGAAGTTCTGAAATATATCCTTTTGCAAGTGAAGCAACTTTTGTTCGAATTTAAATTTATAATGAAAATAAAAAATGTTGAATACAATTCAAATTAAAAGAAAGTTTGAAACTAAAATCCAAACTGTCTATAAAAATATTACACCGTACAAAATTTCAAGTATATTTATGCCCTTGTATTAAAGTAGTAAACTGTTAACTTTTGGTTCAAAATTGTCAATTGGTGTGGGAGGTACCGAAAGCGGCGGGGCCACAACTCTCATTTTTCTCAAGGTGATAATTTCTAATAAACTAATACAGGGTTTTCCAACATGAGGTGTTATTTTGGAATCCAAAAAATGCAATATTTTGATATAAATGATCGGATGTTTATTTCAAAATAAAGAGGAAGGTATGCCGTTAATAATGAAAAACAACATCAGCCAAATAGCCACACGACCACGCTTACAGGATTATATCCTTTTCATGAAATTTTCCATAACTAAATCGCAAAGTGGCTGCCCTATGTCCTTGATAGCCTCACGAATTCTATCTTTGAGCTCTTGAATCGACGCTGGGCTGTTGGCGCAGACCTTTCACGTGGCCCCAAAAGAAGAAATCGTAAGGTGTTAAATCACAAGATCTCGGTGGCCAATTGTGATCACCCCTTCAAGAGATAACACGGTCCGGAAACATTTCCCGTAACAGAGCAATGGTTTCGTTGCCTGTGTGGCACGTAGCGCCGTATTGTTGAAAGTAAACGTGGTCCAGATCAATACCATCCAACTCCGACAATAAAAAATCATTAATCATCTCTCGATAGTGCAATCCATTCACCGTAACTGGTGATACAACCTCATTTTCGAAAAAGTAAGGTCCAATGACCCCGCCGGACCATAAACGGCACCAAACAGTCACACGTTGAGAATGGAGAGGCTTCTCACCAATAACTCTTGGTGTTTTCGGAGCCCCAGATGCGACAATTTTGCTTGTTGACGTAGCCACCGAGGTGGAAATGGGCCTCATCAGTCAAGATGATTGCATCGTTCGATGTTCGTATATCGTTCCATTTTTAGTAATGGCGTAGTTTCTACTTGTCAAATGTCAAAGAATAAAAGCTTCAAAAGTGACAGCTACCGATATACCGGGTGATTCAAAATAACACCTCTTGTTGGAAAACCCTGTACTATGTGTGGAATTTCAGAAGATTCGAATATGTAGCATAGAAGTTATTAGCGAATCAATATTTTACCAAATTGTAACCCTTTGTGAGGGAGGTACTAGAAGGAGTGGACCAATATGGCCCATCTTCGAACTTAGCCGGAGATAGAGAAACAAATTACCGCATATTTGAAGTCAATCGGTTGCTCCTTTCGAAAGTTATCGTGCGAACCAGCCAGCAGACAGACAGAGAGAAAGACGAACATTGCTTAAATTACTTACAATGACCCAAAACGGATTTGCGCCGAACATACTTGGGGTCTTAGGTCACTCCTTCGATGTGTTACACTTTTGGACGTAGCAACTGATACTCGTATATACCCTCGTCACACTAAAGTGAGTGTATAATTATGACGGTATCAACGATTTTTGTATATTTGCGAATAGTACACGTAATTCAATTGTTTAAATGGTTGATGTTGCGATTAAAGTAATGATTATCGGATGGAATCACAGATTTCAATGCTTCCATTTACCGGTAGAAATTGGAAGCTGATCGTGATGTAGTTTTATATTTTAAAATTATTTAAACATGCAGTTTTCCACCTTTTATGTGTTTCCCACATCAAGTGCTTCTAAAGAAATTGCATTTCGCGATTTTTGCAAATATTTCAAAATTGTTTGAACATTGTTTTTTCTGCGTTACCCATCAAAATCGAACCATTTTAAATTTTTGTTGCAATATTTTTGCGTATATTTTTTATGTAGTTTGAACATAGTGTTTCTATCTTTTCTGCGGTATTGCATTTCGCGATATTTTTGCAATGATTTTGCAAATTTTTAAATGTACTTTGAACTTAATGTTTTCTACCTTTTCTGCGATACCCATATCGAGGTAAATAGATTATATGTTTTGTAGATATCACACATAAAATTGTTTTTCTCGTATGTGCATTAAGTAAATTCATTTTATCGTGCTATAGTGCAGTTTAAAGGGTGGTTAAATTTTAAGGGCCGATGTTGATTTTGAGTAAAACACAAATTATTTAGGAAATTATTGTCATTTCTTTTTATTATGATAATATTGGTATGGTTCAATTATGTATGGAACAAAATATCGGCCAAATGCCCGCCGCGACCTCGGCGGCACACCTCCATCTGATGGTCCAAATTTTCGATGACGCAGTTGCATAATTAAGGTTCTATGCCGTTAATGTGCTGAATTATCTCGTACATCTTTTCTTTCAAATAACCCCAAAGAAAGAAGTCCAACGGTTTCAAATCATATGATCTTGGCGGCCAATTGACATCGCCATGACGTGAGATAACACGGCCATTGAATTTGTTGCGCAAAAGAGCCATTGTTTCGTTAGCTGTGTGGCAAGTGGTACCGTCCTGTTGAAACCACATATTGTCCTCATTTCGAAGAAGTATGGCCCGATAACGTTGCCAGCCCATAAGCCGCACCAAACGAACTGGGCTAGCATGCACAGTTGTTTTCACATCTCCTACAGACCCGGTTTCCTGAAATTTGAGCACAATTCTCCCGTTTGTGGACACATTTGGTCGATTATGCCGATCAAAAAAACATCACGAAGTGCACGAAGAGCATTTTGATTTTGAACGCACATTTTCGTAAAAGGCTTAAAAAACTTTAACGCGTTGCTCGATTGTATATCTTTCCATGGTTAGTCTGAAATTGAGTTAGTCTGAAATTGAGAAATGTCAAATGAAATGCAGCAAAAAACTTGACCTATAGGTGTGGTTCACATTCAACATCGGCCCTTACAATTTAACCACCCTCTAGGTAATCGCCCCTGTGCTCGATTTCACATCCGCAAGAATTTTGGGATTCGGATTTGCCAATTGCCCATTTTGAGATACTTATTGTCAAAAAGTGGTTTAGTGATAGAGTAATCAACAATTCCCAGAATGACACTATATCCAAAGCAATTTCCTGGCCAAAGTGACAGTTCCCTAAGTCTAATCGCAGTACATGCCGCATACCCCATTGCTACAACGCCTAGCGACATTAAATGTAGTTCAGCGAACCAGTGATATGGCAGATATAGCAGCGATTCGCTGAACTTTATTTAACATCGCGCAGGAAATGGTATCTTGCAGATCAATATAATAACAGAAATGACTTCTGAAATATATTTTGTAATTTCATAAATAAAATAATCGACGAAATAAACTATCAGTTATGATTTATTCGTTGTTTAATGCATTGTCCACTTTAATCATTTGCATTTTCCGCTTTTCGTATCTAACCATCTGCAGGTAAAATTAATCAAAATGGTTTCCATTTTTCCTTGGAATATTCAAAACTTAATCGAAATTGCGTGCCAACAGCTACGGTGGAAAAAAAACTAAACAAATTTTCGCAACAATCTGCTGAGTTACCGGTAAAATTAGAAAGTTCTTCAAATATTACACGACTGCCGCCAACATTCAACTGAGTATTAGCAATTTTCATTTATTTGTAATGGTTGAGGGTGACTTTCGTGGAATGATGAAAGTGGAAAAGGTTTGTATTTTTACGAGTATGTAGTATATACAAAATTTAAGGATTTAAAGCTTACATATACAGAGCAGGTGAAAAATTTTTCTTTGCTGTTACGAACTCAATTCAATAAATCAGTTTCGAGAAAATCTTTCGTTGCTGAAGAGATTTCGTTGATACGAGTCTATTAAAAAATATTTTCAAAATACTAAAGGCAGCTTCCATGAAAATTGGAATTAAAAACCAAAAAAAATTAAAAAAATATTTGGTTATAATTTCGTGGAGCAGAAGCCTCAATCTGTACAAAAAAATTTTACGTCTGGGACACAAAAAATAACTTTTTGTTACATAGCATTTTAATGATCGAATGTATTTCTTACGTGAATAACGTTCAATATTAAAATTCCAATTACACTGTGCAATAATATTTTTGTCGAAGGGCTGCGCATAACATTTTCTGGTGCAATATGGAGTCCTAAACACGAAAAAATATTAAAAAAAATTGTATGGTAATTTTTTTTTTTATTGTTTCTTTAAAATTCCAATTTTCTTGAAAGGTGCCTTTAATATTTTAAGTATATGCTCTATAATGCCGGGATATTTGTTAAATTAAAAGAAATTATGATAACTACAAATGTTAGTAATGACACTTTCAAACGAAATAATAAACCAGTAAGGAAAGGCAGAAAGTCGGGCGGGGCCGACTATATAATACCCTACACCTTCCTAACAATGCGATAAGGGTCATTGCCATAATAATTTGGAATAATTGGTAAATGGGTAGAAACATATTATCTAATTCTGAAACGATAATCGCTAAATTAAGCAATATTCGTTCCTAAATTGAGAAACATCTTTCTGGAAAATTTTAATTAAAGTAAAATACAACTTCTACAGCGGTTTGATACCAAATCAGGAGGAACACATATATGGAGCTTTAATATAAATCGGAACCAATCTTCCCTGAATACTCATTCATGTAAAAAGAACTCCTTCTGTCGAATTTCGTACTGATCGGATATAATATACAGTCTCTACAGCGCTTACATGTCACATCGGGGGTAACATATATATGTGAGCTATATCTAAATCTAAACCGAGTTTCTCCGAATTTGGCAGTATTCCTTCATGTAGAAAGAAACCTCTTTTTGCCGACTTTCGCACTGATCGGATATAAAATAACATTTGCAGCGCTCACATGTCAAATCGGGGGTAACGTATATATGGGGGCTATATATAAATCTGAACCGATGTCTTCCAAATTTAAAAGTGTTCATTCATATAATAGGAAACCTCATTCTGACGAATTTCATACTGATCGGATATAAAATACAGTTTTTACAGCGCCTACATGTGAAATCGGGGGTAACATATATATGGGGGCTATATCTAAATCCGACCCGATTTTCTCCGAATTTGGCAGTATTCCTTCATGTAATAAGAAACCTGTTTCTGCCAAATTTTGCACTAATCGGATATAAAATACAGTTTTTACAGCGCTTACATGTCAAATCGGGGGTAACATATATATGGGGGATATATCTAAATCTGAACCGATTTTCTCCGAATTTAGGAGTATTCCTTCATGTAATAAGAAACCTCTCTTTGCCGAATTTCGCTCTGATCGGATATAAAATAACATTTTTACAGCGCTTACATTTCAAATCGGGGGTAACGTATATATGGGGGCTATATCTAAATCTGAACCGATTTCTTCCAAATTTAACAGTGTTCACTCATATAATAAGAAACCTCTTTCTGCCGAATTTCATACTGATCGGATATAAAATAAAGTTTTTACAGCGCTTACATGTCAAATCGGGGCTAACATATGTGGGGGCTATATCTAAATCTTAACCGATTTTAACCAAATTCAATAGGGATCGTCCTTGGGCCAAAAAAAGATATGTGTAAAGTTTCGTCGAGATCGGACCATAATTGCGACCTGTACTGTGATTACAAGAATACATGCACAGACGGACAGACGGACATAGCTAAATCAAATCAGAAAGTGATTCTGAGTCGATCGGTGTAATAAACGATGGGTCTATTTCTTCTCCTTTTGGGTGTTACAAACAAATGCACAAAGTTATAATACCCTGTACCACAGTGTGGTGTAGGGTATAAAAATAGGCACTGTTTACTTCGTTAGGATGGAAGCTTTCCAAAAATTGAACAAACAATTTTTTGGCGAATTTTTTCTCTTTTTTTATGGTTTTTTCGGGCCAGCAAAAACGATGTTTTTGAAAAAAATAGATTTTTTTGTAACTATTTCACCGACAGTTACTAAACATCAGTTTCTACACGAAAGTGATGTTTTCAGCACTCATAAGTTCCTTTAATTTAAATGGTATTTTGACTTTATCGGGCATATACTTCAAAAAATATGGTTAAAATACTACTTTTTTAAAGAAAAAACACAGACAATTCAAATTAAATGTGGATTGTTTATTATCATTTGAAAGAACATTCTTTGGCATTTATTTTTTGAAGATTATGTCTATCAAATGTAGCCGCGGCTACGTCTCAGATGGTCCATCCGATGAGTCCAATTTTCGATGACTCGTTCGAGTATTTCGACTGGCAACTGGCGAATGACACGCGTGATGTTTTGCTCCAAGGCCTGAATCGAAGCGGGTTTGTCCGCATAAACTTTAGACTTTACATATCCCCACAGCAAAAAGTCTAATGGTGTGAGCTTCAATTTCAGGCATCAAATAGTCGGTTATCGTGGAACGA
Source organism: Eudasyphora cyanicolor (assembly GCA_963930755.1). Taxonomy (NCBI): domain Eukaryota; kingdom Metazoa; phylum Arthropoda; class Insecta; order Diptera; family Muscidae; genus Eudasyphora; species Eudasyphora cyanicolor. The sequence goes on along the minus strand of OZ005736.1, from coordinate 165,537,871 downwards.
TAACGGTCGCCATTGACGGTTACGTTCTCACCGGCAGCATTTTTGAAGAAATTCCAAACCAAACCGTTGTTTTTTCTGGATGAAGTGGAAGCTCTTGAATCTCTTCAGATTACTTTTCGTCCCAAATGCGGCAATTTTGCTTGTTTACACACATACCCATTGAGCCATCGCTGGACAAAATTTGGCTCGAAAACGTCGGATCTTCTTGGAACTTTTCAAGAGCCCATATAGCGAAGCGATGTCGTTTGGGAAGGTCGGGCGGCTTCTGTTCTTGCACAAGCTGTATTTTGTATGCTTTCAATTTAAGATCTCGACGTAAAATGCGCAAAGTCGTTCCATACGTCAGTCCGAGTTGCTGCGAACGGCGCCGAATGGACTCTCCACGGTCTTCGTGTACACTCTCAGCTAAGGCCGCTACATTTTAATCACTGCGTGCTGGACGTGGTCTATTCGGTCGAATATTATCCAATAATGAATGCTGGGTCTCAAGATGGGTGATGGTGTTGCGAATAGTACGCTCAATAGGCCGATTATGTTGACCATAAGTTGAGCGAAGTGCACGAAACACACTCCTCACAGAACGTGAATTTTCGTAATAAAGTTGAACGATTTGTAAACGTTGTTCAGGCGTAAGTCTTTCCATGATGAAATGCCAAACAATACTTAACAAAAATAACATGACACGCATCACACGTGATCTGTCAAAAAAAGGCTATTGAAAAAAGTATCTCTACTTGAATCACCCGTTATATTTTGTTTACCCTGTTCAATACAAAAATTATAATTATGTACAATGCTAGTTTTTATTTTATCGTTTTCATAGATACTCGTATAAAACTCAATTAACAGTAAAACGGTTGGACTGAAGCACTCAAAATCTCATCACTCCTTTGGAAAAGGATTCGCTGGAAATCAAACAATTTGTAGCGAATGAATATTATTATATAATTTCTTTTCTGTCCTGTGGACCCCACTTGACGCCATTGAAAACAACTGAAACGTACCGCATTCAGCGGACTTCAAATGCAATATCGACCGACAGCCGAAACCAACAATATCTGCAAACCTATACAGAGATTTGGACATAGACCTGGTGAGATGAAGAATAGTGCTGCAAAGAACGAACAAATGTTCGAATGGATGATGACTGACAGGGTAAGTAAAAATCATTTAAACTCTTTCATAAATTTTCATTTATTCGTTTCCTTAACGCGGTTTTCCAACCGGGTTGGCTGTATTGTGGTCTTTGCCATAACACAGGATGGCAAAAAACACACACCAAAGAAAACTCAACATCAAAATTTGATTTCTTTCCATTCCCCCGCCAATATTCTTAATCACAATTTGTCCATCCTATTTCAAGTTAGTGGGGGATGTTCGGCGATAACTTCAGGTTTCCTTCATATTTGTAAAATGTTGGTCGCTGTGGAGTTGGTTTTTTCTTCTTCTTTTATAAAACATGCAATTGTGAGTGAATAGTGATCAGTGAAAAGTACTTGCGAGTGTTCTTGAATAGAAAAAGTAATTGGAGAATTTTGTAACTTCCAACTTGTCGTACGATTTATTTCGTGTGATTTGAAGTTACTGCAAATTGTACTTTCGATAAAGGCGAAGTGCCGACGGCTATTCCTACTTGTAGGAATAGTTTATTCTTCGTGTGAGATAAAATTTTGTTAAAGGCTTTTCGAAAAGAGATTGGATTGGCCGAACTTTCAACCCTTAAGAAGGCACAGTCGGGTGTTACGCCCCCTGAGGAAGTGACCGAAATGCTGGTGGACATTGTCCCAGCGTCAACTGAGGTAGCCGAACACCTCAGTGCGGCGGAAGGAAGGAAGGAAGAGGTAGTAGCACCGGCGGCTACTACGGATGGTAAGATGGCTGTCACCCCGAAGACCTTGGGGGATCTGAGAAAAAGGGTCGCGCCCTCAGCGACCTCTCGAGGAAAATGGAGCCCCAAATTGGAGCTCCAATCTACTTCGGGCCAATCGCGCATGGGGGGCCACCCCTAAGACCACTGTTCCGGCGAAGAAGAGCGCTCCTGTTGGAACTGCGGCTGCCCCGGCGAAGGACAACGGATGCAATGCTGGAGGGACGATCTGCGGGGAAATCCCTCCCTGCGATCACTATATACGACCGTGGTGTGAGGGAGATTACCAACCTTCTGCAGCGGGTCCTGAATAAGGGTGAGTTGCACTTGGTCATGATCAGGAAGACCGCTCTGTCGGTTCGTGTTAGGAGCCTTGAGGATTTTTCCAAAGTTGGGGATCTTTTTGTTGAGCGTGGGTGGTAATTTCCACACCCACACTCCTAAGTCGCTTCTGCCTTACCCTGTTGTCCTGGAGGGTTTGTCCGATGAGTATTCTGCTGATGAAGTTAAGTCTTGGTTAGAGGTAGAGTCTGGCGTTAGGGTAGAGGTGCTTGGTGCTGTCTGCGTCTCAGGCGGTAAATGGTTGTTGAGGTTGTCCAGGGCGTCGGACATAGAGGGCGTGCATCGCTTGCGTAGGATGTTTACATTGGCTGTGAAGTTTGTTGGGGATAAGCGGCATGGCATCACGCAGCGCTTCAGATGCCAGAGATTCGGACACGTCTCTGCCAACTGTGGGATGCCTGTTAGGCGCGTTGAGTGCGGACAGCCGCACGTTATGGCGGATTGTCCTATTCCTGCTAGGGAGGCGGAGAAGTTTTTGGAGGTTTCTGACCCTGATACTGGGGTGATTGTTAGGAAGCCGGAGGTGGAGGTGAGCTGCGTGAACTGCGGTGTGGTTGGGCATACTGCTGGTTCACGTACGTGTTCTAGACGTATTGCGATTCTTGATAGGAGAGAGGCGGATAAGGAGGCTAGGAATGCTAGGGATAGAGCTAGGGCTTCGGGAGCGGGGGTTTCGGCCTGGTGTTTCCTTTTCGGCGGCGGCGGGGGCTTCGCGCGCGTCTCGTGTGGGGCCTGTTGCCTCAGGGGGGACGTCGAAGCTGCCAACGGCTGCTAGGGCCGGTGGGGCTGTTGGTGGCGATGGGCAGCTTAGTGTTCCGGGGGTCTTAGGTGTTTGTGAGAAGGCTTTCGGCACCGATTTTCTCGGTGTGATAGGTCGAGCTAGGGAGTACGCTCCTGAGTTTAGGCGGTTGATGTCTGGTGGTGCTGACTCTCTTGCGGTGTTAGGCCTTGCGCTTAGGATTTGCGATGTCTAGATCGCTTAGTTGTGTCTTTTTGAATGTTAACTCTTGCGTTTCTGTGGCCAAGAGACATTTCCTCAGTTTGTTTGTTAGGGAGGAGGGTCCCCATATTCTTCTGCTTGCCGAGCACAAGCTGTCTGATTCTCATAGGTTTTGGTTAGGGAGAGTTTTCGCTGTGACAGGATTTGTGTCGATACGGGCGGTATAGAGAGTTGTGCGGTTAGGATTTGGAGGGGGAATGGCTCCTCTATAGCCTTTGTTTCCTTATATCTTCGGCCGGGTGACCCATTGTAACGGACAAAATGTTGTTTTATCCGCACATAGTCATTTATTACCACTGTGCATTGGCATTCTCTCTAAGTTAGCCACTACGATCCCCCATTGACGTCATCAAACGCAAGAGCATCCACCATCACCACTGTGCTAAGCCATCACAGCGAACACACGCACGCACCCACATACAACCATTGACAGCCACAGCCACTCAGAATGAATATACGGCAATACTTATACTTTCTTGTTTCGGGTGTAACATGAAAGTAAATTAAAATACACGCTGTGCATATAATTCTCGTTGACTCTGTATAGCCAGTGGTATAAGGTGTTGACGTTTTTCAGTCAATGGTGTGGATCAACGGAGCTACCAACCGAGTTGAAAGACAAGTGGCATAGTCCGCAGTCCGAATACTTAACCCGAAGCAACAGAGATCCGCCCCAATAGTCCTCTTCAGGGCTAGTAGTAGTAGAAGAGTCCTCTTCAGGACTAGTAGTTGTAGAACGGTCCTTTTCAGGGCTTACGCGATTAGCTCGCTTACGAGGTTCGCCCTCTTACGCGGTTCGCCCGCTTACGCGATTCGCTCGCTTACGAGGTTCGCCCTCTTACGCGGTAAGACTGCACACGTAGTCAGCCCGCTTACGCGGTTCGCCCGCTTACGCGATTAGCTCGCTTACGAGGTTCGCCCGCTTACGCGATTAGCTCGCTTACGAGGTTCGCCCTCTTACGCGGTTCGCCCGCTTACGCGATTCGCTCGCTTACGCGATTAGCTCGCTTACGCGATTTGCCCGCTTATGCGATTCGCCAGCCTACGCGGTTCGCCCGCTTCTCAATTAACTGTCTTTATGCCACTTCTCACTAAATAAAATCGTCTGTTCCATTCGCAGGTTGCCGTCGAAGATCAATCCTACTCCACTATACCGAGGACCAAGTCCAGGCCGCATAATCCGCCAACCGCCTGTGCGTCATAAAATCAACACACCGCATAATCCGATAACAGCCAGTACGTCGGGTCATCTACCGCCACCGAAACCCGCCACGCGCCTATGTGGGGCGTCCATCAAACATCTGTATGAGGCGTCCGTCAAGCGCCACGATAATTTACATACCGCCGTCTTATTGAAGGATAGTCTTCCCTTCAATATTCATCAACCATTATTCTGCAATCTACATCTGGGACAGGCAAAACCAACGCACTAGAGACGTGTACCCATACTCCTGCGTATAGAGCGAAACTCCGTTCATGCAACGAACAATCCTATATAGAGCGACTCATTATTTGAATAAAATAAAATATTACTTGTTGTACAAAGAAACACGATAAATAAAACCTGAATTTCGTTGCCCTAAAAAGGGAAAATAGTGTGTTCTTATTTAAGGTTTTTGTGGGTCCTTGAATTGATCCTGGAGGCGGCTGAACTACCTCAGCCTATGAATAAAACCCCGTTACACCATTTCTCACTTCTGACCTTGATTCCGTTTATTTGTTGTATGGCTCTGGTGAGATTGTTGTAGGCGCCGATCTCGACGCTAAGCACCCATCTTGGGGTGGTACTGTGGTCGATACCAGGGGTGCATGCCTTCACGGCTATCTTCTTGCTTCCCCTGATTTTTCTGCTGTTCCTGCCGACGCACCTACTAGGTCTGGTAGATCGGTTGGATCATATATTGACCTTTTCTTAAGGACTCCTGGGATTGTCTTGGCTGATGGCCACGAATCTAGGACGTTTGATTTCAAGTCGGATCATAGGGCGATACAGATTTTGCTTGATGTTGGCAGGGTTGATACTTGTGAGGGTCGTAGTTTTAGGGACTTCGGCCGGATGGACGTTCGCCGCTACAGGGGCTGTCTAGGACGCGGTCTTGAGGGGTGTGTGTTGTCTGTTGATAGGAATGTCACTGTTGAGGAGGTCGATGGCTGTGTCGAGAGTTTGGGCTCGGTTTTCTGTGAGGCGTTGGACTCTGCTGTGCCGATGTCGCGCGCTAAGGATGGTATCCTGGGTGATCTCCCACCTCGGATTTTGCGTTTCATTCGTGAGCGTAGGAGGTTGTGTCGTGCGCTCCACCGGACTCCTGATCCGGATCGTGGGCTTGTGTTGAGGGCGGACATTAGGAATTTGAGTCGGATTATTGATGAGTCGATCCGCCTGTTTGAGCGTGACCGATTTAGAGATTATCGTCAGGGAGTTAGGGTCGATAAAAGGATGTATGGACGTGTGAAGAGGGCGGCCGGCTTGTCGCATAGTTAGCCTGTGGGGAGTCTCCTTGCAGATGCAGATGGCACGCGCGTTTCCGATGATAGGCGTAAGGCTGAGCTTTTGGCGGAGGACTTACAGGGGATCTACAGAGCAGGTTTCGTGTCCTGGTGGCGGAGTCTACTGCGGCTTTGGACTGTAGGGATCCGCTGGTGGAGTTTTCTGAGGGGTTTTTGGCTGATGGTTCGGTTGTAGGTGATTTGGTCAGATGGGAAGAGGGTGGATTTGTTCGTTCTTCTGATGTCGCTGGGGCTCTTGCGGGGCGCCCTGCTAGACGCTCGTCTGGTGTGGATGGCGTTCCTGATGTGGCTTTGAAGAAGGCTGGTGAGGTTCTTTTTGTTTTCTTGACGGTTCTCTTCAATAATTGTTTCAGCTTGGGCTATTTCCCTGCTGGGTGGAAGGAGGCGATGATGGTTCCAGTGTTTAAACAGGGTTAAACAGGCTAGGATCTGGAGTTTCGTGGAGGACAGGTGCGTTCTCAGGGACTTTCAGTTCGGTTTTAGGAGAAGGCATTCTACCACTCATGCATTGTGTGCTTTTGCTGACTATGTCGTAGGGGGATTGAATAGGAGGCAGGGTACGATGGCAGTTGGGCTCGATTTTTCTAGGGCGTTCGACTCTGTTTAGCATGATGGGATCCTCCACAAATTGCAGGGCTTTGGTTTTGATTTCCAGACTTGTAGACTCGTTGCTAGCTTCCTCAGGGGTCGTTTCTTCAGGGTGAAGGTGGGCCAACAGGTTTCCCGCAGGAAACCGGTCCTGGAATTGGTACCGCAGGGTTCCTTGCTAGGGCCTATGCTCTACAATTTGTTTGTCGGCGACATACCAGGACCCCCTCCTGGTGGGTTACTGCTTGTGTATGCCGATGATGTCCTGCTGGCTTTTTCGGGGCTTTGGGCCAGCGATGTTGAGAGGTGTGTTAGCAACTACCTGGCCAATCTTCACGAGTATTTCTCCAGGTGGGGCCTTCGGCTCAACGTGAGGTAGGCCGGGGCACGTGTACCCGAATTATCGCCGCTACATCCCTGTGTTGCGCATAGGTGGTGAGCTGATAGGCAATTCAGATAGGATCAGGTACCTGGGGGTTCTTTTTCACGATAGATTCGATTTCTGCAGGCACATTGACTACGTTCTCGATAGGGCGAGGAGGATGTACTTTGGATACCAAAGTCTTCTGCGTGTGAGGGGTGGACTCTCCCCTGATGTGAGGCTACTGATCTACCGGCAGGTGATCAGACGGATCATCGCATACGCCTTCCCGGTGTGGTTCGGCATTTCTGCCCATCAGATGGAGAGGCTGAGGGCATGGGAGAGGCGCGTTCTGAGGAGATGTTTGGGCATTCGGCCCCGTATTCTTGAGGATGGTTCTGTTAGGATGGTTGCTTGTAGGGTTATCTACGAGGGCATTTCTTTCGACAGGTTAGATGTCTTCCTTGTTAGGGGTGCTGTTAGGTTTTTTGAGAGGAGTCAGAACCTACGCAACGATATCGTTGAAGGATACCTCAGGAACGAGGATGATTTGGAGTTGCTGCAGGTTCCATGAGGAGGGCCTGCTTCACTTCGGGGATAACCTTCTATTTTACCATAGGAGGTACGACTCGTTCGACCTTACTGACACGGTGTACACCACCGCTCTGTAGGTCGACGATGTATATATTTGTAAATAGTAGTTTTTAGTTTTTATTAGTCTTAAGTACCACCATTAGTTTTAAGTTAAAATAAGTTATGTATGATTGCCTTTTTTGGATTTTCCTTTTTTTGGCATTTTTCTTTGTTGTTTTTTTTTTATTTCTATTTTGATGGATTTGTGTTTGTGGCCTGACCACGGCACCTTATGTAGAATGTTGTGCGCCTTGATGGACAGTAGTACATGGTATGTTTAATTAGCGAGTAAGATTAGAAGTAAGCCGTCTTTTTATATTAGGTTAAGTGATTTGGAAAAAATAAATGGCTAATTTTGAAAACTGAAAACTGAAACTTCTTACTTTTCTCAAATAAAAGACGGAACCAACCACGTAATGGGAAACTATGACTGGGAATCTTGTAAAGCAACGGAAATGAGTTCAAGAGTTTGATTTTTCGTTCGTGGTTGTTGTTATTTTTGAAAAGTTTACATAGAAATCTTGTGATGTGGGTACCTTGGCAGATTGGCAGATTTTAAGGGCCTATAACGTTGAACCTACGAAGAACGTTTACCAAGATTTACCGGAAATAAGGTAAACTCGGAGCGGCATCATTCCATTGCGGAGATAAATTACATTCACATTATGGTAACTTTGGAAAAACAAAAACTTCTAGGAAGAAAACAAGATTTTATCTTGTTAGAAATATTGCCAGTTTATTAGCTTTACAGTGGTGCATAAAAATATTAAGCGAATTTCTATGCAGCGTATATTATGTTTGCGTTCAACTCGAGGAAAAAAAATATAGTTTTAAAAATTAAGGAGCAACTTATTAGGAGTAGGTGTCGCTCAGCAAGTCGTCGTTGTGGTGGACCTTCTCATCTACCAAATATCTAACGAAAAGTTAAAATTCGAAGGAAAATCTCAGTCGAGTAAACCGACTGAAGGAATTCCCCTATTTTAACACTAGAAAGGAGTTGGTAAATATTCCTATTTTTATATCCTCACTTTAGTGAAAGAATGATGCAAGAAATGATGAGAAACCAGACAATGCTCATGCAAATTGTGTTGAAACTAAAATAAATAAATTAAAAATTTGTTGTTGGAATGCAAACGGCTTAAGTCAACACCCCAGTGGGAAAGCCTGTGGTGGTACAGCAGCAATTGTACTAAACAAAGTTAAACGGTATCCTATACACGACTATAGGACCGATCATATTCGTGCTATCACTGGTACAAATATCGTAATATCGTCTATTTATTGCCCCCAATGCACAATATTAACAAAGATCAATTTATTGATTTCTTTTTCACTCTTGGAACCAAATTTTTGGTAGCAGGAGATTATAATGCCAAGCACACATATTGGGGCTCTCAACTCACCTCACCTAAAGGTAGACAGTTATTAAATGTCATATCATCTGCTAAACTCGACGTCGTCTCTGGTAGTCAACCGACGTATTGGCTGTTAGATTTGAACAAAACACGCGACTTAATTGATTTCGCTGTGATTAAAAATGTTAAGCGTGAACAAATATCAGTTTTTCCTTCACTTGATCTATCTTCGGATCATTCTCCAACCAACAATGCCTAGAAAAGTGCGCACGCCACTTTGCCTAACAAACACACAATCTGGATGAAGAATAAAAAATACGTTAGCTCTCACCTGTCCGAATCTGCTGACAGATATCGTAAACGGTGTGGTAAAAGTTGCCACTCGTAAGTCCACAAATATTAGGAATGTTTCAAATTATCAAACAAATGTTTATGCCTTAGTCAATGAGAAAATATATATAATAAGAGAATGGCAACGGTACCGCTTCCCGGCATTGAGTTTATAGACTAAGGAATTGTGAGAAAAGACTGAAAGTTGCCCTAAAGGTAGCTGAGGAATGTGATTTAAAAAATATTTGGATTCAAATAAGGGAACAGATTACAGTCTATGGAAGGCTATAAAAAAAGTACTGATATTTTTTCAAATTTCTGTACACGCCCAAGGTCCGGTCCCGCCCACTTTTGGTTTAACAGTTTATAACTTTAATACCTGTACATGCTTTAAAGTGATTAAATTAAATTTAAATTGATAATACATTAATTAATTAATTTTTTGGAGCTCAAGATGAGGGAATTCGTAAGTCGGTTTACCCTACTGAACTTTCTTACTTGTTTTTATATATATCGAGGCTTATATACATTTGTGGCTATATTAAAAAAACAATTTTTCAGGAGAGCAAAAATTTGTTCTACGATATGTTCTACATATTGCTGCTATGTTCTACAAACAAAAAATGTGAATATATTCCGTTATACGCGAAGTTCTGAAATATATCCTTTTGCAAGTGAAGCAACTTTTGTTCGAATTTAAATTTATAATGAAAATAAAAAATGTTGAATACAATTCAAATTAAAAGAAAGTTTGAAACTAAAATCCAAACTGTCTATAAAAACATTACACCGTACAAAATGTCAAGTATATTTATGCCCTTGTATTAAAGTAGTAAACTGTTAACTTTTGGTTCAAAATTGTCAATTGGTGTGGGAGGTACCGAAAGGGGCGGGGCCAAAGATAGAATTCGATAGCCTCACGAATTCTATCTTTGAGCTCTTGAATCGACGCTGGGCTGTTGGCGCAGACCTTTCACGTGGCCCCAAAAGAAGAAATCGTAAGGTGTTAAATCACAAGATCTCGGTTGCCAATTGTGATCACCTCTTCGAGAGATAACACGGTCCGGAAACTTTCCCGTAACAGAGCAATAGTTTCGTTGCTTGTGTGGCACGTAGCGCCGTCTTGTTGAAAGTAAACTTTGTCCAGTTCAATACCATCCAACTCCGACCATAAAAAATCATTAATCATCTCTCGATAGCGCAATCCATTCACCGTAACTGCTGATCCAACCTCATTTTCGAAAAAGTAAGGTCCAATGACCCCGCCGGACCATAAACGGCACCAAACAGTCACACGTTGAGAATGGAGAGGCTTCTCAACAATAACTCTTGGTGTTTTCGGAGCCCCAGATGCGACAATTTTGCTTGTTGACGTAGCCACCGAGGTGGAAATGGGCCTCATCAGTCAAGATGATTGCATCGTTCGATGTTCGTATATCGTTCCATTTTTAGTAATGGCGTAGTTTCTACTTGTCAAATGTCAAAGAATAAAAGCTTCAAAAGTGACAGCTACCGATATACCGGGTGATTCAAAATAACACCTCTTGTTGGAAAACCCTGTACTATGTGTGGAATTTCAGAAGATTCGAATATGTAGCATAGAAGTTATTAGCGAATCAATATTTTACCAAATTGTAACCCTTTGTGAGGGAGGTACTAGAAGGAGTGGACCAATATGGCCCATCTTCGAACTTAGCCGGAGATAGAGAAACAAATTACCGCATATTTGAAGTCAATCGGTTGCTCCTTTCGAAAGTTATCGTGCGAACCAGCCAGCAGACAGACAGAGAGAAAGACGAACATTGCTTAAATTACTTACAATGACCCAAAACGGATTTGCGCCGAACATACTTGGGGTCTTAGGTCACTCCTTCGATGTGTTACACTTTTGGACGTAGCAACTGATACTCGTATATACCCTCGTCACACTAAAGTGAGTGTATAATTATGACGGTATCAACGATTTTTGTATATTTGCGAATAGTACACGTAATTCAATTGTTTAATGGTTGATGTTGCGATTAAAGTAATGATTATCGGATGGAATCACAGATTTCAATGCTTCCATTTACCGGTAGAAATTGGAAGCTGATCGTGATGTAGTTTTATATTTTAAAATTATTTAAACATGCAGTTTTCCACCTTTTATGTGTTTCCCACATCAAGTGCTTCTAAAGAAATTGCATTTCGCGATTTTTGCAAATATTTCAAAATTGTTTGAACATTGTTTTTTCTGCGTTACCCATCAAAATCGAACCATTTTAAATTTTTGTTGCAATATTTTTGCGTATATTTTTTATGTAGTTTGAACATAGTGTTTCTATCTTTCCTGCGGTATTGCATTTCGCGATATTTTTGCAATGATTTTGCAAATTTTTAAATGTACTTTGAACTTAATGTTTTCTACCTTTTCTGCGATACCCATATCGAGGTAAATAGATTATATGTTTTGTAGATATCACACATAAAATTGTTTTTCTCGTATGTGCATTAAGTAAATTCATTTTATCGTGCTATAGTGCAGTTTAAAGGGTGGTTAAATTTTAAGGGCCGATGTTGATTTTGAGTAAAACACAAATTATTTAGGAAATTATTGTCATTTCTTTTTATTATGATAATATTGGTATGGTTCAATTATGTATGGAACAAAATATCGGCCAAATGCCCGCCGCGACCTCGGCGGCACACCTCCATCTGATGGTCCAAATTTTCGATGACGCAGTTGCATAATTAAGGTTCTATGCCGTTAATGTGCTGAATTATCTCGTACATCTTTTCTTTCAAATAACCCCAAAGAAAGAAGTCCAACGGTTTCAAATCATATGATCTTGGCGGCCAATTGACATCGCCATGACGTGAGATAACACGGCCATTGAATTTGTTGCGCAAAAGAGCCATTGTTTCGTTAGCTGTGTGGCAAGTGGTACCGTCCTGTTGAAACCACATATTGTCCTCATTTCGAAGAAGTATGGCCCGATAACGTTGCCAGCCCATAAGCCGCACCAAACGAACTGGGCTAGCATGCACAGTTGTTTTCACATCTCCTACAGACCCGGTTTCCTGAAATTTGAGCACAATTCTCCCGTTTGTGGACACATTTGGTCGATTATGCCGATCAAAAAAACATCACGAAGTGCACGAAGAGCATTTTGATTTTGAACGCACATTTTCGTAAAAGGCTTAAAAAACTTTAACGCGTTGCTCGATTGTATATCTTTCCATGGTTAGTCTGAAATTGAGTTAGTCTGAAATTGAGAAATGTCAAATGAAATGCAGCAAAAAACTTGACCTATAGGTGTGGTTCACATTCAACATCGGCCCTTACAATTTAACCACCCTCTAGGTAATCGCCCCTGTGCTCGCTTTCACATCCGCAAGAATTTTGGGATTCGGATTTGCCAATTGCCCATTTTGAGATACTTATTGTCAAAAAGTGGTTTAGTGATAGAGTAATCAACAATTCCCAGAATGACACTATATCCAAAGCAATTTCCTGGCCAAAGTGACCGTTCCCTAAGTCTAATCGCAGTACATGCCGCATACCCCATTGCTACAACGCCTAGCGACATTAAATGTAGTTCAGCGAACCAGTGATATGGCAGATATAGCAGCGATTCGCTGAACTTTATTTAACATCGCGCACAAAATGGTATTTTGCAGATCAATATAATAACAGAAATGACTTCTGAAATATATTTTGTAATTTCATAAATAAAATAATCGACAAAATAAACTATCAGTTATGATTTATTCGTTGTTTAATGCATTGTCCACTTTAATCATTTGCATTTTCCGCTTTTCGTATCTAATCATTTGCAGGTAAAATTAATCAAAATGGTTTCCATTTTTTCTTGGAATATTCAAAACTTAATCGAAATTACGTGCCAACAGCTACGGTGGAAAAAAAACTAAACAAATTTTCGCAACAATCTGCTGAGTTACCGGTAACATTAGAAAGTTCTTCAAATATTACACGACTGCCGCCAACATTCAACTGAGTATTAGCAATTTTCATTTATTTGTAATGATTGAGGGTGACTTTCGTGGAATGATGAAAGTGGAATAGATTTGTATTTTTCCGAGTATGTAGTATATACAAAATTTAAGGATTTAAAGCTTACATATACAGAGCAGGTGAAAAATTGTTCTTTGCTGTTACGAACTCAATTCAATAAATCAGTTTCGAGAAAATCTTTCGTTGCTAAAGAGATTTCGTTGATACGAGTCTATTAAAAAATATTTTCAAAATACTTAAAAACCAAAAAAAATTAAAAAAATATTTGGTTATAATTTCGTGGAGCAGAAGGTTCAATCTGTACAAAAAAAATTTACGTCTGGGACACAAAAAATAACTTTTTGTTACATAGTATTTTAATGATCGAATGTATTTCTTACGTGAATAACGTTCAATATTAAAATTCTAATTACACTGTGCAACAATATTTTTGTCGAAGGGCTGCGCATAACATTTTCTGGTGCAATATGGAGTCCTAAACACGAAAAAATATTAAAAAAAAAATTGTATGGTAATTTTTTTTTATTGTTTCTTTAAAATTCCAATTTTCTTGAAAGGTGCCTTTAATATTTTAAGTAAATGCTCTATAATGCCGGGATATTTGTTAAATTAAAAGAAATTATGATAACTACAAATGTAAGTAATGACACCTTCAAACGAAATAATAAAAACCAGTAAGGAAAGGCTAAAGTCGGGCGGTGCCGACTATATAATACCCTACACCACTCTCGTAATATTGAATAACTCTGATATATAAATTTTGTAATTCATGTATAAATTGTTTACATAAATTTACTTTTGGGACATTTTATACTTAAATAATACCCTGTACCACAGTGTGGTGTGGTCCGGACGGACGGGCAGACATCGTTAAATCGACTCAGCTAGTGATTCCGAGTCGATCGGTATACTTTAAGGTGGGTCTAGCTGTGTTATTTTAAGGTGTTACAAACATCTGCCGTGAAACAAACGTATAATACCCTGTACCACAGTGTGGTGTAGGGTATAAATAGGCACTGTTTTCTTCGTTAGGATGGAAGCTTTCCAAAAATTGAACAAACAATTTTTTGGCGAATTTTTTCTCTTTTTTTATGGTTTTTTCGGGCCAGCAAAAACGATGTTTTTGAAAAAAAATAGATTTTTTGTAACTATTTCACCGACAGTTACTAAACTTCAGTTTCTACACGAAAGTGATGTTTTCAGCACTCATAAGTTCCTTTAATTTAAATGGTATTTTGACTTTATCGGGCATATACTTCAAAAAATATGGTTTAAAATACTAAAGAATATCCAATCACGTGATCCATTTCGAGGTTCCCTACTTTTTTAAAGAAAAAACACAGACATTCAAATTGAATGTGGATTGTTTATTATCATTTGAAAGAACATTCTTTGGCATTTATTTTTTGAAGATTATGTCTATCAAATGTAGCCGCGGCTACGTCTCAGATGGTCCATCCGATGAGTCCAATTTTCGATGACTCGTTCGAGTATTTCGACTGGCAACTGGCGAATGACACGCGTGATGTTTTGCTCCAAGGCCTGAATCGAAGCGGGTTTGTCCGCATAAACTTTAGACTTTACATATCCCCACAGCAAAAAGTCTAATGGTGTGAGCTTCAATTTCAGGCATCAAATAGTCGGTTATCGTGGAACGATAACGGTCGCCATTGACGGTTACGTTCTCACCGGCAGTATTTTTGAAGAAATTCCAAACCAAACCGTTGTTTTTTCTGGATGAAGTGGAAGCTCTTGAATCTCTTCAGGTTGCTTTTCGTCCCAAATGCGGCAATTTTGCTTGTTTACATACATACCCATTGAGCCATCGCTGGACAAAATTTGGCTCGAAAACGTCGGATCTTCTTGGAACTTTTCAAGAGCCCATATAGCGAAGCGATGTCGCTTGGGAAGGTCGGGCGGCTTCTGTTCTTGCACAAGCTGTATTTTGTATGCTTTCAATTTAAGATCTCGACGTAAAATGTGCAAAGTCGTTCCATACGTCAGTCCGAGTTGCTGCGAACGGCGCCGAATGGACTCTCCACGGTCTTCGTGTACACTCTCAGCTAAGGCCGCTACATTTTAATCACTGCGTGCTGGACGTGGTCTATTCGGTCGAATATTATCCAATAATGAATGCTGGGTCTCAAGATGGGTGATGGTGTTGCGAATAGTACGCTCAATAGGCCGATTATGTTGACCATAAGTTGAGCGAAGTGCACGAAACACATTCCTCACAGAACGTGAATTTTCGTAATAAAGTTGAACGATTTGTAAACGTTGTTCAGGCGTAAGTCTTTCCATGATGAAATGCCAAACAATACTTAACAAAAATAACATGACACGAATCACACGTGATCTGTCAAAAAAAGGCTATTGAAAAAAGTATCTCTACTTGAATCACCCGTTATATTTTGTTTACCCTGTTCAATACAAAAATTATAATTATGTACAATGCTAGTTTTTATTTTATCGTTTCCATAGATACTCGTATAAAACTCAATTAACAGTAAAACGGTTGGACTGAAGCACTCAAAATCTCATCACTCCTGTTTAAGTTTGAAAGTCAAACTGTCATACCTGATTAAGTGTACCATGGTATTTGTTTATGGTACTTTCCTTCTCGCTAATATCTATGTACTCCCTTTGTTCCAACACTGAAAGAGTACCTTTGTAGATATTAGCGAGTAAGTATTTTGACATTTCCCCGCGAACGCCCCCACCTTTCACCGTCTATTTCAATCGCTAACGATCTCTTAAATCGACGGCATCGCTCTTCTCTCTGCATATTGTTGCAAACATCCGTACATATTGTTGTACTTTAATTAAGGTAATCTTGTTTACCAATCCTTGAATAAATAAATTAGAGCTTACGGCTCCCTTTAGAATTTAAATTAAACTATCGTGTTTTTTATTTATTTTCTTTTTCGGCACCAACATTTTGGTCACTTCAACCGGGATAAACCGAGCCTATCGGATAAGTGTGCGTGCGTGTGTTAATCGCTTTGTTGTTTTTTTCGCCAACAGCAGTCATCGCCATCATCACAGCCTTCATCCACATCCCCATCCACCTCGAATCAAATATAATTGATTTCAATAAAAATAAAGGTTTGTATAGAGCAGTTTTTTTTTCTAAAACAGTGAGTCGCGAATTTATTAATAAAAAAGTGTTAATTATTTTTTGAAAAAAGGTCGTTTTACAACGCGTCGCGAAACCCCTCCCGCTACCCGTCTCGTCTTTACGTTGTTCGTGGTATATACAAACGCACATACATACCGGTGTATGTCCGTCTGCTCTTTTGTGAAAAATAATCGGGAACAATTTAAATAAATTAAATTATTTTTTAAATAAACAGTGAAATAGTGTATTTTTTTGGATATAGTGCGGTTGTGTTAATTTTCTTTGGTTTTAAATCGTGATATTCGCTGAATTAATTTTTATTTTTCGAAAGACGTATTGCCGTCGGCAAAACATTATTCTAATATTCAGTGCAATTTTCCGATTTACAACAACAACAATATTCCTTCAAGCCCGCCGCCAAAATACATTGTTTTTAAGCGTCTTTCCGTCCGTCCAAGCGCCAACAGACGGTTCAGTGCCCACATACTTTGCATATACGTTCATACATACGTACGTATATAAAGGAATTACATACAAACAAACAAAAGCTGAGTTCTTTTATTTCTCTTTTGTTTCGGTTTTTGATTTTCGGTGCGCTACAGTCGTTGCGTCGGTCAAGTGCATTTAATATAAATTTTGTTACACAAAAAAAAATATTTAGTGAAATTTTTTTGCGGTTTCGTGTAACGTGTTTTTTAGACAAAATTTTCGGGGAAAAAATTACGTGCACCCTACATACGGTCAAATTCGACTTTTTTAAATAAAAGTGAGATTTTTGTCTTTTTTCGATTATTTTTTGATTTGCGTTCGATTGGGAAGTTTTTTCGTTGGGTTTCACTACATCGGTACGTGCACCCTACAGTCGGCCAACCCAACTAATAATCGGATTTTGAAGTATTTTTCAAGTTTTTTCGGAATTTTCGAATACCGTGCAATCGGTACACGTGATTTACGTTCTACATTCGTTAAATTTCGATATTTTCGAAAGAAAATAATAATTTAAAAATATTTCGGTACGCGTGAAGTTTTGGGACAGCATGCGATGCGTCGATAATCTTAGAAACGACAGCTCTGATTTTGCCCACTATATCTGGAAATCTGCCATCCTTTACGGTAGCAGCAGATTTTAAGAATCAATTGCCAAATATTCGATTGGCAGATCCAAATTTGTTTGACCCTCGACCTGTTGATCTACTGATAGGAGCGGACTTGTACCCTCAGATTCTCAAGGGAGGATCTCTTCAGATTTCGTCAGGAACCCTGCTTGCCCAGAACTCTATATTTGGTTGGCTTATCACGGGTCCGGTCCCGGCCAATCAAATTCAGACTTTCGCTACGACTTTGGAAATTTCTGAAGAAGATAGCATAAATAGAACGCTTTTGCGTTTCTGGGAACTCGAGGAGCCTCCAAAACGTAGTATTTTGTCGCCTTCGGATAAGGTTTGCGAGGAAAATTTTGTACGTACGACCCGTAGAGATTCGGACGGTAGGTATATCGTTACTTTACCCATCCGAACTGACCTTAGCTCACGGGAATACTTAGGCGAGTCGAGAGCAAACGTTCTTAAACAGTTCTACCGTAATGAATCGTCATTACTTCGGAAGCCTGACGTGAAGACAGTTTATGATAAGGTCGTCACAGAATATTTGACATTGAACCACATGAGGCCAGTGAATGCGCCTTCTTCGATTGAGAAGTTGTCTTGCTATCTACCTCATCACCCGGTCATTAATATGGAAAAGCAAACAAGCAAACTTCGCGTGGTTTTTAATGCGTCCAACAAAACATCGAACGGTAAAAGTCTGAACGACATCCTTCATGTTGGACCTACGTTGCAGGAAGACTTAGTCCTTCTCATTCTCAGATGGAGAATGTTCCAATTTGTATTTAACTGCGACATTACGCAAATGTACAGACAAATTCGGGTTGATCCTGCGCATACGCCCCTTCAACGAATTATTTTTAGAGATTCTCCCACAAAACCGGTACAAGACTTCGAATTGCAAACAGTCACCTTCGGTGTGAACTGCGCCCCATATCTGGCCATTAGAACTCTTTTGAAGCTAGCTGACGACACCGAGAATGAGTTTCCTCTTGCGGCTCATATCTTGCGTAAGAGTATGTACGTGGACGATGTTCTTGCGGGAACCCACGATCTTGAGACTGCTTTGGTCGCTCGGGACCAATTAATCGCAGCTCTCGCGTCAGCTAAGTTTGAGCTTCGTAAATGGACAGCGAATGATAGATCAATTTTAGATTGTTTCCCATCTGACCATTTGGTGGATGCGGAGGTTCTGACTTTTGTGGAGAACAGCGGTTCTAAACCCTTGGGGATTCGATGACAATCACTGGACCTACCCAGCCGACGGGGTCAAAAAGTTTCGCGATAGCAGAAAGAACTTCCCGTTTAGTATAGGAAGATTTCTTGACTATAGGTGTCACCGCGAAGTAAAAAGCATCCAACTGCGCGTTCCATCGAATCCCCAAGGGTTTAGAACCGCTGTTCTCCACAAAAGTCAGAACCTCCGCATCCACCAAATGGTCAGATGGGAAACAATCTAAAATTGATCTATCATTCGCTGTCCATTTACGAAGCTCAAACTTAGCTGACGCGAGAGCTGCGATTAATTGGTCCCGAGCGACCAAAGCAGTCTCAAGATCGTGGGTTCCCGCAAGAACATCGTCCACGTACATACTCTTACGCAAGATATGAGCCGCAAGAGGAAACTCATTCTCGGTGTCGTCAGCTAGCTTCAAAAGAGTTCTAATGGCCAGATATGGGGCGCAGTTCACACCGAAGGTGACTGTTTGCAATTCGAAGTCTTGTACCGGTTTTGTGGGAGAATCTCTAAAAATAATTCGTTGAAGGGGCGTATGCGCAGGATCAACCCGAATTTGTCTGTACATTTGCGTAATGTCGCAGTTAAATACAAATTGGAACATTCTCCATCTGAGAATGAGAAGGACTAAGTCTTCCTGCAACGTAGGTCCAACATGAAGGATGTCGTTCAGACTTTTACCGTTCGATGTTTTGTTGGACGCATTAAAAACCACGCGAAGTTTGCTTGTTTGCTTTTCCATATTAATGACCGGGTGATGAGGTAGATAGCAAGACAACTTCTCGTGGTTTTTAATGCGTCCAACAAAACATCGAACGGTAAAAGTCTGAACGACATCCTTCATGTTGGACCTACGTTGCAGGAAGACTTAGTCCTTCTCATTCTCAGATGGAGAATGTTCCAATTTGTATTTAACTGCGACATTACGCAAATGTACAGACAAATTCGGGTTGATCCTGCGCATACGCCCCTTCAACGAATTATTTTTAGAGATTCTCCCACAAAACCGGTACAAGACTTCGAATTGCAAACAGTCACCTTCGGTGTGAACTGCGCCCCATATCTGGCCATTAGAACTCTTTTGAAGCTAGCTGACGACACCGAGAATGAGTTTCCTCTTGCGGCTCATATCTTGCGTAAGAGTATGTACGTGGACGATGTTCTTGCGGGAACCCACGATCTTGAGACTGCTTTGGTCGCTCGGGACCAATTAATCGCAGCTCTCGCGTCAGCTAAGTTTGAGCTTCGTAAATGGACAGCGAATGATAGATCAATTTTAGATTGTTTCCCATCTGACCATTTGGTGGATGCGGAGGTTCTGACTTTTGTGGAGAACAGCGGTTCTAAACCCTTGGGGATTCGATGGAACGCGCAGTTGGATGCTTTTTACTTCGCGGTGACACCTATAGTCAAGAAATCTTCCTATACTAAACGGGAAGTTCTTTCTGCTATCGCGAAACTTTTTGACCCCGTCGGCTGGGTAGGTCCAGTGATTGTCATGGCCAAGATGGTCATGCAAAAAGTCTGGCGAGACAACATTGGTTGGGATGACCCGCTCCCACCTTCCACTGAAGGAGAATGGCTAAAATTTGTTGACGCCTATCCTGAAGTGAATTCTGTCCGTATCCCAAGATATGTTCGATACCATCCGGACTGTAATGCGGAGCTTCATGTCTTTTCGGATGCCTCGGAGAAGGCATACGCGGGGGTGGTTTATCTTCGGATTGAAGCTCCGAATGGGGAAATTTTCTCCATTCGGAGCTTCAATCCGAAGATAAACCACCCCCGCGTATGCCTTCTCCGAGGCATCCGAAAAGACATGAAGCTCCGCATTACAGTCCGGATGGTATCGAACATATCTTGGGATACGGACAGAATTCACTTCAGGATAGGCGTCAACAAATTTTAGCCATTCTCCTTCAGTGGAAGGTGGGAGCGGGTCATCCCAACCAATGTTGTCTCGCCAGACTTTTTGCATGACCATCTTGGCCATGACAATCACTGGACCTACCCAGCCGACGGGGTCAAAAAGTTTCGCGATAGCAGAAAGAACTTCCCGTTTAGTATAGGAAGATTTCTTGACTATAGGTGTCACCGCGAAGTAAAAAGCATCCAACTGCGCGTTCCATCGAATCCCCAAGGGTTTAGAATCGCAGCTCTCGCGTCAGCTAAGTTTGAGCTTCGTAAATGGACAGCGAATGATAGATCAATTTTAGATTGTTTCCCATCTGACCATTTGGTGGATGCGGAGGTTCTGACTTTTGTGGAGAACAGCGGTTCTAAACCCTTGGGGATTCGATGGAACGCGCAGTTGGATGCTTTTTACTTCGCGGTGACACCTATAGTCAAGAAATCTTTCTATACTAAACGGGAAGTTCTTTCTGCTATCGCGAAACTTTTTCTTTTGGGACAGCATGCGATGCGTCGATAATCTTAGAAACGACAGCTCTGATTTTGCCCACTATATCTGGAAATCTGCCATCCTTTACGGTAGCAGCAGATTTTAAGAATCAATTGCCAAATATTCGATTGGCAGATCCAAATTTGTTTGACCCTCGACCTGTTGATCTACTGATAGGAGCGGACTTGTACCCTCAGATTCTCAAGGGAGGATCTCTTCAGATTTCGTCAGGAACCCTGCTTGCCCAGAACTCTATATTTGGTTGGCTTATCACGGGTCCGGTCCCGGCCAATCAAATTCAGACTTTCGCTACGACTTTGGAAATTTCTGAAGAAGATAGCATAAATAGAACGCTTTTGCGTTTCTGGGAACTCGAGGAGCCTCCAAAACGTAGTATTTTGTCGCCTTCGGATAAGGTTTGCGAGGAAAATTTTGTACGTACGACCCGTAGAGATTCGGACGGTAGGTATATCGTTACTTTACCCATCCGAACTGACCTTAGCTCACGGGAATACTTAGGCGAGTCGAGAGCAAACGTTCTTAAACAGTTCTACCGTAATGAATCGTCATTACTTCGGAAGCCTGACGTGAAGACAGTTTATGATAAGGTCGTCACAGAATATTTGACATTGAACCACATGAGGCCAGTGAATGCGCCTTCTTCGATTGAGAAGTTGTCTTGCTATCTACCTCATCACCCGGTCATTAATATGGAAAAGCAAACAAGCAAACTTCGCGTGGTTTTTAATGCGTCCAACAAAACATCGAACGGTAAAAGTCTGAACGACATCCTTCATGTTGGACCTACGTTGCAGGAAGACTTAGTCCTTCTCATTCTCAGATGGAGAATGTTCCAATTTGTATTTAACTGCGACATTACGCAAATGTACAGACAAATTCGGGTTGATCCTGCGCATACGCCCCTTCAACGAATTATTTTTAGAGATTCTCCCACAAAACCGGTACAAGACTTCGAATTGCAAACAGTCACCTTCGGTGTGAACTGCGCCCCATATCTGGCCATTAGAACTCTTTTGAAGCTAGCTGACGACACCGAGAATGAGTTTCCTCTTGCGGCTCATATCTTGCGTAAGAGTATGTACGTGGACGATGTTCTTGCGGGAACCCACGATCTTGAGACTGCTTTGGTCGCTCGGGACCAATTAATCGCAGCTCTCGCGTCAGCTAAGTTTGAGCTTCGTAAATGGACAGCGAATGATAGATCAATTTTAGATTGTTTCCCATCTGACCATTTGGTGGATGCGGAGGTTCTGACTTTTGTGGAGAACAGCGGTTCTAAACCCTTGGGGATTCGATGGAACGCGCAGTTGGATGCTTTTTACTTCGCGGTGACACCTATAGTCAAGAAATCTTCCTATACTAAACGGGAAGTTCTTTCTGCTATCGCGAAACTTTTTGACCCCGTCGGCTGGGTAGGTCCAGTGATTGTCATGGCCAAGATGGTCATGCAAAAAGTCTGGCGAGACAACATTGGTTGGGATGACCCGCTCCCACCTTCCACTGAAGGAGAATGGCTAAAATTTGTTGACGCCTATCCTGAAGTGAATTCTGTCCGTATCCCAAGATATGTTCGATACCATCCGGACTGTAATGCGGAGCTTCATGTCTTTTCGGATGCCTCGGAGAAGGCATACGCGGGGGTGGTTTATCTTCGGATTGAAGCTCCGAATGGGGAAATTTTCTCCATTCGGAGCTTCAATCCGAAGATAAACCACCCCCGCGTATGCCTTCTCCGAGGCATCCGAAAAGACATGAAGCTCCGCATTACAGTCCGGATGGTATCGAACATATCTTGGGATACGGACAGAATTCACTTCAGGATAGGCGTCAACAAATTTTAGCCATTCTCCTTCAGTGGAAGGTGGGAGCGGGTCATCCCAACCAATGTTGTCTCGCCAGACTTTTTGCATGACCATCTTGGCCATGACAATCACTGGACCTACCCAGCCGACGGGGTCAAAAAGTTTCGCGATAGCAGAAAGAACTTCCCGTTTAGTATAGGAAGATTTCTTGACTATAGGTGTCACCGCGAAGTAAAAAGCATCCAACTGCGCGTTCCATCGAATCCCCAAGGGTTTAGAACCGCTGTTCTCCACAAAAGTCAGAACCTCCGCATCCACCAAATGGTCAGATGGGAAACAATCTAAAATTGATCTATCATTCGCTGTCCATTTACGAAGCTCAAACTTAGCTGACGCGAGAGCTGCGATTAATTGGTCCCGAGCGACCAAAGCAGTCTCAAGATCGTGGGTTCCCGCAAGAACATCGTCCACGTACATACTCTTACGCAAGATATGAGCCGCAAGAGGAAACTCATTCTCGGTGTCGTCAGCTAGCTTCAAAAGAGTTCTAATGGCCAGATATGGGGCGCAGTTCACACCGAAGGTGACTGTTTGCAATTCGAAGTCTTGTACCGGTTTTGTGGGAGAATCTCTAAAAATAATTCGTTGAAGGGGCGTATGCGCAGGATCAACCCGAATTTGTCTGTACATTTGCGTAATGTCGCAGTTAAATACAAATTGGAACATTCTCCATCTGAGAATGAGAAGGACTAAGTCTTCCTGCAACGTAGGTCCAACATGAAGGATGTCGTTCAGACTTTTACCGTTCGATGTTTTGTTGGACGCATTAAAAACCACGCGAAGTTTGCTTGTTTGCTTTTCCATATTAATGACCGGGTGATGAGGTAGATAGCAAGACAACTTCTCAATCGAAGAAGGCGCATTCACTGGCCTCATGTGGTTCAATGTCAAATATTCTGTGACGACCTTATCATAAACTGTCTTCACGTCAGGCTTCCGAAGTAATGACGATTCATTACGGTAGAACTGTTTAAGAACGTTTGCTCTCGACTCGCCTAAGTATTCCCGTGAGCTAAGGTCAGTTCGGATGGGTAAAGTAACGATATACCTACCGTCCGAATCTCTACGGGTCGTACGTACAAAATTTTCCTCGCAAACCTTATCCGAAGGCGACAAAATACTACGTTTTGGAGGCTCCTCGAGTTCCCAGAAACGCAAAAGCGTTCTATTTATGCTATCTTCTTCAGAAATTTCCAAAGTCGTAGCGAAAGTCTGAATTTGATTGGCCGGGACCGGACCCGTGATAAGCCAACCAAATATAGAGTTCTGGGCAAGCAGGGTTCCTGACGAAATCTGAAGAGATCCTCCCTTGAGAATCTGAGGGTACAAGTCCGCTCCTATCAGTAGATCAACAGGTCGAGGGTCAAACAAATTTGGATCTGCCAATCGAATATTTGGCAATTGATTCTTAAAATCTGCTGCTACCGTAAAGGATGGCAGATTTCCAGATATAGTGGGCAAAATCAGAGCTGTCGTTTCTAAGATTATCGACGCATCGCATGCTGTCCCAATCTTCACCGTACAAACTTTTCGTGAAGTGGCAGATATAGCTCGATTGACACCCGAAATTGTTGCATTGGTTGAGTGCACAGGCAACTTCAACCTATTCTGCAAGCGCTCCGTTAAAAAGGAGGCTTCAGAAGCAGGGTCAATCAACGCTCGAGCAGGGTACGAAGCACCTTGATGAACAATATTCACCATTGCTGTTCCCAAAAGCACAGCTCTGCTCTGAGCAGCGTGAAATACCTGACGCGGCAAACATCCAGCCGATGTGGATGGTTGAGGTTGTTCTGCAGGAGGGGGGTTCGAAGATTGAGTAGCTGCAGGAGGTCTCGACCCAGAATTACCTGAGGTGGAATTCGTAGCATCTCGATGTAACAATGTGTGATGTCTAGATTCACATTTCGAACAGTGACGATCACTCGAACAATTTCTGACATCATGCCCCTTAGCCAAACAATTTAAACATAAATTATGCCGTTTGATAACCGAATACCTTTCCGATGGTGAAAGTTGTTTGAACCGATGGCACTTTGACAGTTTATGGCTGTGTCTAGGGCAGAGTACACAGTTAATAATAGTTTGAGCACGAGAAGGCTTCGGAGAGGTTGCATTCGTAAAATGCGTCCTAACCTTCTTCGTATTTGACGCTTTTTGGGGTTCGGGTCCCCGAAGGTCACTAAGGCACACAAGAGTGCGAATCCTTTCCGTAAGAAAGGTATCCATCTCTTTCCACGAAGAAAGAGCTGATTTGTCCCTGATACTTTGTTCCCATAAAGACTGGGTAAGCCTCGGCAAACGTTGCAGGCAAATAAAGATCAGGATCGGATCCCAATTGTCCGTACTTATATCGTAAGTAGATAGTGCTGAAAGACAGCCATTAATACCGCGTTGTATCGATTTTAACCCCGAACTAGTCTCACTTGATAAAACCGGAAGGTCAAAGAGAGTCTTAATTTGGTTATGCACAAGTATTCTAGGGTTATCATAAGATTCCCTCAGTGCTTGCCACGCAAGCTCGAAGCTGCGATGGGTCAGCGGAAATTTCGAGACAATTTCTCGCGCTTCCCCACTGGTTTTACGTACCAGATGACATAATCGCTCAATGTCGCTCAGTCGAGAATTATTTATATACATTGCGCCGAATAAGTCCCTAAAGGTGGGCCAGGATATAAAATCTCCCTCAAAAACGTCAACATCACACGGAGGCAGAGCCAGATTGTGCATGACGTCACCCATAGACGCCATTTGCCTCCTTTCCCTATTCGACCGGTGGGAAGGTGTCGCGGAAGGAAGAGTTCTATTAGAAACGTTCCCGGGAGGAAGCGTTTCATTCGCTACCGAATCATTAGGAGCAGACCGAATTGAATGCTCAGATTCTGAGTTCGACAAGGATGTTCTCGAAGACCAGCGCTTCAAGTTTCGGAACTCTGACAATTTCCTATTTATTGTCGCTAGACACCTCATAAATGTTGAGTACGAAGACTCATATTTGCTGTCCGCAGCGTCGATGTCGCTTTTCTCTACAGTCTTTGTAGTCTGCAAATAACTAATATATTTTTCGTACGCTTCCTGAACTCGTTGCCAAACTTTATTGACCTCCGAGCTACGTACCTCAAGAATAAACAAATCAAGCTCCTCGTCTTTTTCTGCAACAAAGTTTGCATTAAATTTGATAAGAGCATCCGAAGCTCTTACGAAAATATCGAGAGGAGTGAGAGACATTTTGTTTATGAAGTTTCAAAAAAAATCAAACAAAAGTGACTAAAACGAAACAAAATTCCCCAAAGAATCAAAAAAAAATCTAACTTCGATTGGACTGTAAATGAGAGAATCGCTAAAATTTACCTATGTAAATTTAAATGGATCGGAATACCAAAAATTTTCAATGAAATTTAGTTCCTTTCTAGCAAAAGATCGAAAAAACCGAAAAAATCCACCAAAAAACTATCTACCGAATGTAGAAGAAGCTTTGCCTGGGTTCCAATAACACAGGAGACCAATGTCAAAAAGCACAAAAAACGCGAGTCGGAAAATGATAAAATCGAAAATCTCAAAAAACTTCGAAAAAGCTCAAAAAATTGCAAAAATGACAAAAAACCAAAAGTCACTGAAAATTCGACAAAATCAACGAAGAAAAAAATCTAAAATTTTCTTTGAAATTTAAAACAGAAATAGGATATATTTTATAAAAGAAAAAATTCAAATATAAAACCAAGATAAAAAATAAAAAATTTAAATTTCAAAAAACTTCACGCGTACCGAAATATTTTTAAATTATTATTTTCTTTCGAAAATATCGAAATTTAACGAATGTAGAACGTAAATCACGTGTACCGATTGCACGGTATTCGAAAATTCCGAAAAAACTTGAAAAATACTTCAAAATCCGATTATTAGTTGGGTTGGCCGACTGTAGGGTGCACGTACCGATGTAGTGAAACCCAACGAAAAAACTTCCCAATCGAACGCAAATCAAAAAATAATCGAAAAAAGACAAAAATCTCACTTTTATTTAAAAAAGTCGAATTTGACCGAATGGGGAAATTTTCTCAAATTTACTATTGTGTAAAACTAGAGTCGCCCCTATAAAATCGGTTTCTCTACCTCGACTGGAACTTTGCGGATCCGTTTTAGCTTCGGAACTTTTGAAAACAATCGTGCGAGAGAGTGGTATAGAATTTCGCCAAGTTTATTGTTGGACAGATTCGACTATAGTGCTCGCATGGCTTAGAAAGACGCCTTCGACGTGGACTACTTTTGTAGCGAATAGGGTATGTCGCATTCAGGAGAATGTTGGTATCATGTGAGATCAGAAGACAATCCTGCGGATTTGGGCAGTCGTGGTCTTCCTCCCGCGGACTTAGCCTCGTCTGAAATGTGGTGGCACGGGCCACAATGGCTCAGCCTTAGTAAATCGGAATGGCCGATTCATGATCTCACCCCCCTTGATACTGATGTAGAAATGCGCTCGGTGCGTACTCACGCGTCGTTTTTCTCCAGTTATGAGGATATTCTTGATAGGTTTTCGACTTTAGATCGAGCTTTGCGTGTCGTTGCTTACATGATGAGATTTTTCCGTAGAACTCATCCTGCTCATAGGAGTCAGTACAACGTGACTAGTTCCACCCTTTCGTCTGAAGAAATAAAAGATGTTCGTACTCGACTGGTTGTCGTAGCACAGAAAGCTAATTATGCGGATGAATATAAGCATCTGTTGAATAGAACGCCGTTTAATAGTAAAAGTTCTCTTGTTCCTCTAAATCCGTTTCTAGATGAGAACGGTGTAATGCGAATGAATGGTAGATTAGCTCGGTCCCCTACCCTTGCCTATTCGGAAAGACATCCTATACTTCTCCCTTACAATTGTCGGTTTTCCAAACTTTTAGTGAACTTTATTCACATGATTTCTGTTCATGGAGGAAATCAATTGATGTTACGCATCATTAGAATCGAGTATTGGATACCTCGCGTGAAAACATTGATTCGGTCAGTTGTTCACAATTGTAGGAGTTGTATGTTAGAAAGAAAACGGTCCTGTGGACAGGTTATGGCAGCACTTCCGCCAGAAAGAACCATAATTAATAGGCCATTCACTGCCACTGGGGTAGACTTTGCAGGGCCATTTGACATTAAGTCATATACAGGACGATACTGCAAAATTACCAAAGGATACGTTTGTGTATTCGTGTGTTTCTCTACGAAGGCTATACACTTGGAAGCAGTATCCGACTTATCGACAGCAAACTTCTTGGCAGCCTTTCATCGGTTTATTGCTCGCCGTGGTTGCCCTCGTACCATTTTTTCGGATAATGGAACGAATTTTGTAGGTGCGTCTAGGGAAATTGAGAGGAATTTTAAGGATTTTGTTCGGGAATGTAGCTCTTCCATTTCCTCACAATTCGCGCATCAAAGCCTATCGTGGCGTTTTATTCCAGCTGGAGCTCCACATATGGGTGGCCTCTGGGAAGCTGGGGTTAAGAGCTTTAAGCTTCACTTTCGAAGACAGGCTCGAAATCTAAAGTATACTTTTGAGGAATTATCGACAGTTTTGGCTAGAATTGAGGCATGCTTAAATTCTCGTCCGTTGTGTCCTATGTCCGATAATCCAAATGAAAACGTCGCGTTGACGCCAGGACATTTTTTGATAGGTGCTCCGCTACTCGCTCCCCCAGAACCAGTCGTCTCTGAGCAACCGATATCTCTGGTGAATCGGTTTAGGAAAGTTCAGGCACTGGCTCATCAGTTTTGTTTTCGTTGGAAAGAGGAGTATTTGAAAACCTTGCACAAGCGGTATAAATGGAAATTTCCGGAACGTGATGTACAAAAGGATGATCTCGTCGTCGTGAAACACGAGCTTCAAGCTCCTACGTCATGGAAATTAGGCCGCGTCATTGATGTTCACCCCGGGATCGACGGTCATGTTCGCGTTGTTGACGTCCGCACTGATAACGGCGTTGTAAGACGACCTATAACTAAGTTGGTCATTTTGACCGATCAATCTCCGCGATTCTAAATTAATTTTTTTTCGCAGTACCATGGAGAAAATTTCGTTTTTCGCTGACGATTTGGAGGACTTCGATGAGTTGATGGAGCTCTCAGAAGATGATCGCCATGGTACTGGTGGTACTCCGACAGATTCGGTGGCCGAAGAAGTCGCACTGTGCGTGCCTGCCCCATCTGTTGACACGCCGGTGGCTGATAAACCTGCCGTTCCACAACCTCCCGCTGTACCGACACCTACGGTTGAAGAAGCGAAGCCCGGTCCGTCGGTAGGACCTAAGACTGCACCTGCCCCTCTTAGGCAGAGTTGCCGCGTTTGTGGGCGCAAACATCCCTTACGGTATTGCACTCAATTCCGGGCTATGGCGTACGAGCAGAGGCTTCGGACAGTCGTCATGCATCGGTACTGCCACAGATGTTTGGCCTATTCCCACCAGGCAAGCGACTGTCCAAGCCCGCATAAATGTGCCAAATGCAATGGGGATCACAACACTTTGTTGCATTCTGACCCCAAGGCAGTTGGTACAAAGAAGGCGCCGAGTCAGAAGAAGGTCACCCCCAATCGTCCTCGTCAGGCCAACGGGCCATCGAAAGTAAAAAGAGACGTGTCGGTTTCGAGTTCCTCCGTCGGTGCAGTGGGAGTGCTTCAACATGTGGTGTCATTGTCCCCCAGCTTAGTGGTAAAGCTACGTACTCCTTGTACCACCATTCCGGTTCGGGCGGTGTTGGACGCATGTGCTACTCAAAGCCAGATCTGTTCGTCGCTGGTGGATCAACTGAAACTTCCTGCCTCTTGGATCGATGGGGTTCAATTGTGCAGAGTGACAGTTGCATCCACCTATGATGCAACCCAGACCTTGACCTTTACGGCTAGGGTATGTGATCTAGGCCATGTGTCTACGCCCTCCGAGTCGGTTCCGGAACGGATCAAGGAGCACTTTCTAGGCTTCCCCCTCGCCGATCCCACGTTTTTCAGTAAAGGGCGGGTCGCGCTCGTCATCGGTCCTGAGATGTACGCACGGGTTGTGACCAGCCGGGTACATGCTTCTCTGGGGCTGCCGGTCGCCCACTACACTATTTTTGGGTGGGTGTTATCCGGCGTATGCAACTGCTAGGGTCCCTACTGACCTCATTGAGTTGCTAGGGTCCCTACTGGCCCATCGCGGCGTGTATTTTTTTTTTAGGGTCCCTATTGGCCCATCGCGGTACCTGGAATCAAATAAAAAGAGGTCCTTTCTGGCTTCTGGGTCCCTACTGGCCCATTTAGTTTTAAGTGTTTTTTGAAAAAAACAAATGAATAAAAATAATAATAATGAATTACAAAAAAAAAAAAAAAAACTCACTGAATTACTTACTGCTCTATACTTTCCCTATCTTAGATGTAATTTAGTTTAAGTTGCAAAATATATATAGATGTTGCAAGGTGGGCGGCATGTTTAAGTTTGAAAGTCAAACTGTCATACCTGATTAAGTGTACCATGGTATTTGTTTATGGTACTTTCCTTCTCGCTAATATCTATGTACTCCCTTTGTTCCAACACTGAAAGAGTACCTTTGTAGATATTAGCGAGTAAGTATTTTGACATTTCCCCGCGAACGCCCCCACCTTTCACCGTCTATTTCAATCGCTAACGATCTCTTAAATCGACGGCATCGCTCTTCTCTCTGCATATTGTTGCAAACATCCGTACATATTGTTGTACTTTAATTAAGGTAATCTTGTTTACCAATCCTTGAATAAATAAATTAGAGCTTACGGCTCCCTTTAGAATTTAAATTAAACTATCGTGTTTTTTATTTATTTTCTTTTTCGGCACCAACAACTCCTTTGGAAAAGGATTCGCTGGAAATCAAACAATTTGTAGCGAATGAATATTATTATATAATTTCTTTTCTGTCCTGTGGACCCCACTTGACGCCATTGAAAACAACTGAAACGTACCGCATTCAGCGGACTTCAAATGCAATATTTTGTATACGAGCACAATCTGGAGGAACAGAACAGAGGAGACTATAATGCTTGTCATGGCATCGACCGACAGCCGAAACCAACAATATCTGCAAACCTATACAGAGATTTGGACATAGACCTGGAGAGATGAAGAATAGTGCTGCAAAGAACGAACAAATGTTCGAATGGATGATGACTGACAGGGTAAGTAAAAATCATTTAAACTCTTTCATAAATTTTCATTTATTCGTTTCCTTAACGCGGTTTTCCAACCGGGTTGGCTGTATTGTGGTCTTTGCCGTAACACAGGATGGCAAAAAACACACACCAAAGAAAACTCAACATCAAAATTTGATTTCTTTCCATTCCCCCGCCAATATTCTTAATCACAATTTGTCCATCCTATTTCAGGTTAGTGGGGGATGTTCGGCGATAACTTCAGGTTTCCTTCATATTTGTAAAATGTTGGTCGCTGTGGAGTTGGTTTTTTCTTCTTCTTTTATAAAACATGCAATTGTGAGTGAATAGTGATCAGTGAAAAGTACTTGCGAGTGTTCTTGAATAGAAAAAGTAATTGGAGAATTTTGTAACTTCCAACTTGTCGTACGATTTATTTCGTGTGATTTGAAGTTACTGCAAATTGTACTTTCGATAAAGGCGAAGTGCCGACGGCTATTCCTACTTGTAGGAATAGTTTATTCTTCGTGTGAGATAAAATTTTGTTAAAGGCTTTTCGAAAAGAGATTGGACATCCCAGACCTGAAACTCTGGTTAATAGAGTTGAAGGCTGGGATCTTCTTACGATGAGTGGCGACGGTGAGATCCCTCTGGCTGCTTCAGGCTCTGATGCAGGCGGGACCACCGTGGTGTTGGAACGTAGTGTCACCCGTGAGGGTATGACGGATACCGGCGGCACTACGGATGGCTTCCAGGCGGTGACCGACACCACCGGAAGCGAAAGTAGAAGAAGAAGAACTGCAGTTGCAGCTGCAGTGAGGGTGAAACCTCATACCAAGACCTGAAGTATCAGGCGACTCTGGATAGACCTACGGATACGATCCAGAGTCTCGAAAGGGCTAACCGGGCCTTTCTGGCCGAACTTTCAGCCCTTAAGAAGGCACAGTCGGGTGTTACGCCCCCTGAGGAAGTGACCGAAATGCTGGTGGACATTGTCCCAGCGTCAACTGAGGTAGCCGAACACCTCAGTGCGGCGGAAGGAAGGAAGGAAGAGGTAGTAGCACCGGCGGCTACTACGGATGGTAAGATGGCTGTCACCCCGAAGACCTTAGGGGATCTGAGAAAAAGGGTCGCGCCCTCAGCGACCTCTCGAGGAAAATGGAGCCCCAAATTGGCGCTCCAATCTACTTCGGGCCAATCGAGCATGGGGGGCCACCCCTAAGACCACTGTTCCGGCGAAGAAGAGCGCTCCTGTTGGAACTGCGGCTGCCCCGGCGAAGGACAACGGATGCAATGCTGGAGGGACGATCTGCGGGGAAATCCCTCCCTGCGATCACTATATACGACCGTGGTGTGAGGGAGATTACCAACCTTCTGCAGCGGGTCCTGAATAAGGGTGAGTTGCACTTGGTCATGATCAGGAAGACCGCTCTGTCGGTTCGTGTTAGGAGCCTTGAGGATTTTTCCAAAGTTGGGGATCTTTTTGTTGAGCGTGGGTGGTAATTTCCACACCCACACTCCTAAGTCGCTTCTGCCTTACCCTGTTGTCCTGGAGGGTTTGTCCGATGAGTATTCTGCTGATGAAGTTAAGTCTTGGTTAGAGGTAGAGTCTGGCGTTAGGGTAGAGGTGCTTGGTGCCGTCTGCGTCTCAGGCGGTAAATGGTTGTTGAGGTTGTCCAGGGCGTCCGACATAGAGGGCGTGCATCGCTTGCGTAGGATGTTTACATTGGCTGTGAAGTTTGTTAGGGATAAGCGGCATGGCATCACGCAGTGCTTCAGATGCCAGAGATTCGGACACGTCTCTGCCAACTGTGGGATGCCTGTTAGGCGCGTTGAGTGCGGACAGCCGCACGTTATGGCGGATTGTCCTATTCCTGCTACGGATGCGGAGAAGTTTTTGGAGGTTTCTGACCCTGATACTGGGGTGATTGTTAGGAAGCCGGAGGTGGAGGTGAGCTGCGTGAACTGCGGTGTGGTTGGGCATACTGCTGGTTCACGTACGTGTTCTAGACGTATTGCGATCCTTGATAGGAGAGAGGCGGATAAGGAGGCTAGGAATGCTAGGAATAGAGCTAGGGCTTCGGGAGCGGGTGTTCGGTCTGGTGTTTCCTTTTCGGCGGCGGCGGGGGCTTCGGGCGCGTCTCATGTGGGGCCTGTTGCCTCAGGGGGGACGTCGAAGCTGCCAACGGCTGCTAGGGCCGGTGGGGCTGTTGGTGGCGATGGGCAGCTTAGTGTTCCGGGGGTCTTAGGTGTTTGTGAGAAGGCTTTCGGCACCGATTTTCTCGGTGTGATAGGTCGAGCTAGGGAGTACGCTCCTGAGTTTAGGCGGTTGATGTCTGGTGGTGCTGACTCTCTTGCGGTGTTAGGCCTTGCGGTGTTAGGCCTTGCGCTTAGGATTTGCGATGTCTAGATCGCTTAGTTGTGTCTTTTTGAATGTTAACTCTTGCGTTTCTGTGGCCAAGAGACATTTCCTCAGTTTGTTTGTTAGGGAGAAGGGTCCCCATATTCTTCTGCTTGCCGAGCACAAGCTGTCTGATTCTCATAGGTTGTGGTTAGGGAGAGTTTTCGCTGTGACAGGATTTGTGTCGATACGGGCGGTATAGAGAGTTGTGCGGTTAGGATTTGGAGGGGGAATGGCTCCTCTATAGCCTTTGTTTCCTTATATCTTAGGCCGGGTGACCCATTTCTCACTTCTGACCTTGATTCCGTTTATTTGTTGTATGGCTCTGGTGAGATTGTTGTAGGCGCCGATCTCGACGCTAAGCACCCATCTTGGGGTGGTACTGTGGTCGATACCAGGGGTGCATGCCTTCACGGCTATCTTCTTGCTTCCCCTGATTTTTCTGCTGTTCCTGCCGACGCACCTACTAGGTCTGGTAGATCGGTTGGATCATATATTGACCTTTTCTTAAGGACTCCTGGGATTGTCTTGGCTGATGGCCACGAATCTAGGACGTTTGATTTCAAGTCGGATCATAGGGCGATACACATTTTGCTTGATGTTGGCAGGGTTGATACTTGTGAGGGTCGTAGTTTTAGGGACTTCGGCCGGATGGACGTTCGCCGCTACAGGGGCTGTCTAGGACGCGGTCTTGAGGGGTGTGTGTTGCCTGTTGATAGGAATGTCACTGTTGAGGAGGTCGATGGCTGTGTCGAGAGTTTGGGCTCGGCTTTCTGTGAGGCGTTGGACTCTGCTGTGCCGATGTCGCGCGCTAAGGATGGTATCCTGGGTGATCTCCCACCTCGGATTTTGCGTTTCATTCGTGAGCGTAGGAGGTTGTGTCGTGCGCTCCACCGGACTCCTGATCCGGATCGTGGGCTTGTGTTGAGGGCGGACATTAGGAATTTGAGTCGGATTATTGATGAGTCGATCCGCCTGTTTGAGCGTGACCGATTTAGAGATTATCGTCAGGGAGTTAGGGTCGATAAAAGGATGTATGGACGTGTGAAGAGGGCGGCCGGCTTGTCGCATAGTTAGCCTGTGGGGAGTCTCCTTGCAGATGCAGATGGCACGCGCGTTTCCGATGATAGGCGTAAGGCTGAGCTTTTGGCGGAGGACTTACAGGGGATCTACAGAGCAGGTTTCGTGTCCAGGTGGCGGAGTCTACTGCGGCTTTGGACTGTAGGGATCCGCTGGTGGAGTTTTCTGAGGGGTTTTTGGCTGATGGTTCGGTTGTAGGTGATTTGGTTAGATGGGAAGAGGGTGGATTTGTTCGTTCTTCTGATGTCGCTGGGGCTCTTGCGGGGCGCCCTGCTAGACGCTCGTCTGGTGTGGATGGCGTTCCTGATGTGGCTTTGAAGAAGGCTGGTGAGGTTCTTTTTGTTTTCTTGACGGTTCTCTTCAATAATTGTTTCAGCTTGGGCTATTTCCCTGCTGCGTGGAAGAAGGCGATGATGGTTCCAGTGTTTAAACAGGGTTGTGGCAGCTATATACCAATTTCTCTTCTCTCGGATTTCGGTTTTTGAGTCTATTATATTGGCTAGGATCTGGAGTTTCGTAGAGGACAGGTGCGTTCTCAGGGACTTTCAGTTCGGTTTTAGGAGAAGGCATTCTACCACTCATGCATTGTGTGCTTTTGCTGACTATGTCGTAGGGGGATTGAATAGGAGGCAGGGTACGATGGCAGTTGGGCTCGATTTTTCTAGGGCGTTCGACTCTGTTTAGCATGATGGGATCCTCCACAAATTGCAGGGCTTTGGTTTTGATTTCCAGACTTGTAGACTCGTTGCTAGCCTCCTCAGGGGACGTTTCTTCAGGGTGAAGGTGGGCGAACAGGTTTCCGGCAGGAAACCGGTCCTGGAGGGGGTACCGCAGGGTTCCTTGCTAGGGCCTTTGCTCTACAATTTGTTTGTCGGCGACATACCAGGACCCCCTCCTGGTGGGTTACTGCTTGTGTATGCCGATGATGTCCTGCTGGCTTTTTCGGGGCTTAGGGCCAGCGATGTTGAGAGGTGTGTTAGCAACTACCTGGCCAATCTTCACGAGTATTTCTCCAGGTGGGGCCTTCGGCTCAACGTGAGGTAGGCCGGGGCACGTGTACCCGAATTATCGCCGCTACATCCCTGTGTTGCGCATAGGTGGTGAGCTGATAGGCAATTCAGATAGGATCAGGTACCTGGGGGTTCTTTTTCACGATAGATTCGATTTCTGCAGGCACATTGACTACGTTCTCGATAGGGCGAGGAGGATGTACTTTGGATACCAAAGTCTTCTGCGTGTGAGGGGTGGACTCTCCCTTGATGTGAGGCTACTGATCTACCGGCAGGTGATCAGACCGATCATCGCATACGCCTTCCTGGTGTGGTTCGGCATTTCTGCCCATCAGATGGAGAGGCTGAGGGCATGGGAGAGGCGCGTTCTGAGGGGATGTTTGGGCATTCGGCCCCGTATTCTGGAGGATGGTTCTGTTAGGATGGTTGCTTGTAGGGTTATCTACGAGGGCATTTCTTTCGACAGGTTAGATGTCTTCCTTGTTAGGGGTGCTGTTAGGTTTTTTGAGAGGAGTCAGAACCTGCACAACGATATCGTTGAAGGATACCTCAGGAACGAGGATGATTTGGAGTTGCTGCAGGTTCCATGAGGAGGGCCTGCTTCACTTCGGGGATAACCTTCTATTTTACCATAGGAGGTACGACTCGTTCGACCTTACTGACACGGTGTACACCACCGCTCTGTAGGTCGACGATGTATATATTTGTAAATAGTAGTTTTTAGTTTTTATTAAGGTGTGTACA
Organism: Eudasyphora cyanicolor; assembly: GCA_963930755.1. NCBI lineage: Eukaryota > Metazoa > Arthropoda > Insecta > Diptera > Muscidae > Eudasyphora > Eudasyphora cyanicolor. The sequence goes on along the minus strand of OZ005736.1, from coordinate 165,501,764 downwards.
GACGATTGCCAGATCGGCAAACGTTATCAACACTGTTAAATTGTTGCAAATGTACGGAAATTGACAGGTTGTTAGGCAAATGTTAATTGACTGTTCAGACGATTGCAAGAAAACCTTCAAATTTCATATATTTTGTTAATATTTATATGCAGGATTGCCAATTAAAATATTTTATAGACAGTGTTGCCAATAAAAAGTTTTTCTGGCAATGGCGCCGTTGTCACATGCATAAACTTCGCACATCAACAAATCTGCAAATTATCTCACAATGACTTTTTTGCCAACGTTGCGAGACAAAAATTGTTTGTTCACACGGTTGTACGTTCACAGGGTTGCATTTTTCCGCCATTTTTCGGACAATGTTGTCCGATCAGGCAATCGTCTAAACATACCTTTAGTCTTAAGTACCACCATTAGTTTTAAGTTAAAATAAGTTATGTATGATTGCCTTTTTTGGATTTTCCTTTTTTTTTGCAATTTTCTTTGTTGTTTTTTTATTTCTATTTTGATGGATTTGTGTTTGTGGCCTGACCACGGCACCTTATGTAGAATGTTGTGCGCCTTGATGGACAGTAGTACATGGTATGTGTAATTAGCGAGTAAGATTAGAAGTAAGCCGTCTTTATACCCTACACCACACTGTGGTACAGGGTATTATAACTTTGTGCATTTGTTTGTAACACCCAAAAGGAGAAGAAATAGACCCATCGTTTATTATACCGATCGACTTAGAATCACTTTCTGAGATGATTTAGCTATGTCCGTCTGTCTGTCTGTCCGTCTGTGCATGTATTCTTGTAATCAAAGTACAGGTCGCATCTCGAAGGTCCGATCTCGAAGAAACTTTACACATATCTTTTTTTGGCCCAAGGACGATCCCTATTGAATTTGGTTAAAATCGGTTCAGATTTACATATAGCCCCCATATATATGTTACCCCAGATTTGACATGTAAGCGCTGTAAAAACTTTATTTTATATCCGATCAGTCTGAAATTCGGCAGAAAGAGGTCTCTTATTATATGGATGAACACTATTAAATTTGAAAGAAATCGGTTCAGATTTAGATATAGCCCCCATATATACGTTACCCCCGATTTTACATGTAAGCGCTGTAAAAATGTTATTTTATATCCGATCAGTTCGAAATTCGGCAAAGAGAGGTTTCTTATTACATGAAGGAATACTGCCAAAATCGGAGAAACTCGGTTTAGATTTAGATATAACACCTATATATATGTTACCCCCGATTTGACATGTAAGCGCTGTAGAGACTGTATTTTATATCCGATCAGTACGAAATACGACAGAAGGAGGTCTTTTTACATGAATAAGTATTCAGGGAAGATCGGTTCATATTTATATTAAAGCTCCATATATGTGTTCCTCCTGATTTGGTATCAAACAAAATTTTCCAGAAAGATGTTTCTCACTTTAGGAACGAATATTGCTTAATTTAGCGATTATCGTTTCAGAATTAGATAATATGTTTCTACCCATTTACCAATTATTCCAAATTATTATGGCAATGACCCTTATCGCATTCTTAGGGAGGTGTAGGGTATTATATAGTCGGCCCGCCCGACTTTCTGCCTTTCCTTACTGGTTTTATATTAGGTTAAGTGATTTGGAAAAAATAAATGGCTCATTTTGAAAACTGAAAACTGAAACTTCTTATTTTCTCGAATAAAAGACGGAACCAACCACGTAATGGGAAACTATGACTGGGAATCTTGTAAAGCAACGGAAATGAATTCAAGAGTTTGATTTTTCGTTCGTGGTTGTTGTTATTTTTGAAAAGTTTACATAGAAATCTTGTGATGTGGGTACCTTGGCAGATTGGCAGATTTTAAGGGCCTATGACGTTGAACCTACGAAGAACGAACCAAGATTTACCGGAAATAAGGTAAACTCGGAGCGGCATCATTCCATTGCGGAGATAAATTACATTCACATTATGGTAACTTTGGAAAAACAAAAACTTCTAGGAAGAAAACAAGATTTTATCTTGTTAGTAATATTGCCAGTCTGTTAGCTTTACAGTGGTGCATAAAAATATTAAGCGAATTTCTATGCAGCGTATCTTATGTTTGCGTTCAACTCGAGGAAAAAAAATATAGTTTTAAAAATTAAGGAGCAACTTATTAGGAGTCGGTGTCGCTCAGCAAGTCGTCGTTGTGGTGGACCTTCTCATCTACCAAATATCTAACGAAAAGTTAAAAATCGAAGGAAAATCTCAGTCGAGTAAACCGACTGAAGGAATTCCCCTATTTTAACACTGTGGTAATAGAGAGGAGTTGGTAAATATTCCTATTTTTATATCCTCACTTTAGTGAAAGAATGATGCATGAAATGATGAGAAACCAGACAATGCTCATGCAAATTGTGTTGAAACTAAAATAAATAAATTAAAAATTTGTTGTTGGAATGCAAACGGCTTAAGTCAACACCCCAGTGGGAAAGCCTGTGGTGGTACAGCAGCAATTGTACTAAACAAAGTTAAACGGTATCCTATACACGACTATAGGACCGATCATATTCGTGCTATCACTGGTACAAATATCGTAATATCGTCTATTTATTGCCCCCAATGCACAATATTAACAAAGATCAATTTATTGATTTCTTTTTCACTCTTGGAACCAAATTTTTGGTAGCAGGAGATTATAATGCCAAGCACACATATTGGGGCTCTCAACTCACCTCACCTAAAGGTAGACAGTTATTAAATGTCATATCATCTGCTAAACTCGACGTCGTCTCTGGTAGTCAACCGACGTATTGGCTGTTAGATTTGAACAAAACACGCGACTTAATTGATTTCGCTGTGATTAAAAATGTTAAGCGTGAACAAATATCAGTTTTTCCTTCACTTGATCTATCATCGGATCATTCTCCAACCAACAATGCCTAGAAAAGTGCGCACGCCACTTTGCCTAACAAACACACAATCTGGATGAAGAATAAAAAAACACGTTAGCTCTCACCTGTCCGAATCTGCTGACAGATATCGTAAACGGTGTGATAAAAGTTGCCACTCGTAAGTCCACAAATATTAGGAATGTTTCAAATTATCAAACAAATTTGTATGCCTTAGTCAATGAGAAAATATATATAAGAAGAGAATGGCAACGGTACCGCTTCCCGGCATTGAGTTTATAGACTAAGGAATTGTGAGAAAAGACTGAAAGTTGCCCTAAAGGTAGCTGAGGAATGTGATTTAAAAAATATTTGGATTCAACTGAGGGAACAGATTACAGTCTATGGAAGGCTATAAAAAAGTACTGATATTTTTTCAAATTTCTGTACACGCCCAAGGTCCGGTCCCGCCCACTTTTGGTTTAACAGTTTATAACTTTAATACCTGTACATGCTTTAAAGTGATTAAATTAAATTTAAATTGATAATACATTAATTAATTAATTTTTTGGAGCTCAAGATGAGGGAATTCGTAAGTCGGTTTACCCTACTGAACTTTCTTACTTGTTTTTATATATATCGAGGCTTATATACATTTGTGGCTATATTAAAAAAAAAAACAATTTTTCAGGAGAGCAAAAATTTGTTCTACGATATGTTCTACATATTGCTGCTATGTTCTACAAACAAAAAAATGTGAATATATTCCGTTATACGCGAAGTTCTGAAATATATCCTTTTGCAAGTGAAGCAACTTTTGTTCGAATTTAAATTTATAATGAAAATAAAAAATGTTGAATACAATTCAAATTAAAAGAAAGTTTGAAACTAAAATCCAAACTGTCTATAAAAACATTACACCGTACAAAATGTCAAGTATATTTATGCCCTTGTATTAAAGTAGTAAACTGTTAACTTTTGGTTCAAAATTGTCAATTGGTGTGGGAGGTACCGAAAGGGGCGGGGCCACAACTCCCATTTTTCTCAAGGTGATAATTTCTAATAAACTAATACAGGGTTTTCCAACATGATGTGCTATTTTGGAATCCAAAAAATGCAATTTTTTGATATAAATGATCGGATGTTTATTTCACAATAAAGAGGAAGGTATGCCGTTAATAATGAAAAACAACATCAGCCAAATGGCCACACGACCACGCTTACAGGACTATATCCTTTTCATGAAATTTTCCATAACCAAATCGCAAAGTGGCTGCCCTATGTCCTCGATAGCCTCACGAATTCTATCTTTGAGCTCTTGAATCGACGCTGGGCTGTTGGCGCAGACCTTTCACGTGGCCCCAAAAGAAGAAATCGTAAGGTGTTAAATCACAAGATCTCGGTGGCCAATTGTGATCACCTCTTCGAGAGATAACACGGTCCGGAAACTTTCCCGTAACAGAGCAATAGTTTCGTTGCTTGTGTGGCACGTAGCGCCGTCTTGTTGAAAGTAAACGTTGTCCAGTTCAATACCATCCAACTCCGACCATAAAAAATCATTAATCATCTCTCGATAGCGCAATCCATTCACCGTAACTGCTGATCCAACCTCATTTTCGAAAAAGTAAGGTCCAATGACCCCGCCGGACCATAAACGGCACCAAACAGTCACACGTTGAGGATGGAGAGGCTTCTCAACAATAACTCTTGGTGTTTTCGGAGCCCCAGATGCGACAATTTTGCTTGTTGACGTAGCCACCGAGGTGGAAATGGGCCTCATCAGTCAAGATGATTGCATCGTTCGATGTTCGTATATCGTTCCATTTTTAGTAATGGCGTAGTTTCTACTTGTCAAATGTCAAAGAATAAAAGCTTCAAAAGTGACAGCTACCGATATACCGGGTGATTCAAAATAACACCTCTTGTTGGAAAACCCTGTACTATGTGTGGAATTTCAGAAGATTCGAATATGTAGCATAGAAGTTATTAGCGAATCAATATTTTACCAAATTGTAACCCTTTGTGAGGGAGGTACTAGAAGGAGTGGACCAATATGGCCCATCTTCGAACTTAGCCGGAGATAGAGAAACAAATTACCGCATATTTAAAGTCAATCGGTTGCTCCTTTCGAGAGTTATCGTGCGAACCAGCCAACAGACAGACAGAGAGGAAGACGAACATTGCTTAAATTACTTCCAATGACCCAAAACGGATTTGCGCCGAACATACTTGGGGTCTTAGGTCACTCCTTCGATGTGTTACACTTTTGGCCGTAGCAACTGATACTCGTATATACCCTCGTCACACTAAAGTGAGTGTATAATTATGACGGTATCAACGATTTTTGTATATTTGCGAATAGTACACGTTATTCAATTGTTTAAATGGTTGATGTTGCGATTAAAGTAATGATTATCGGATGGAATCACAGATTTCAATGCTTCCATTTACCGGTAGAAATTGGAAGCTGATCGTGATGTAGTTTTATATTTTAAAATTATTTAAACATGCAGTTTTCCACCTTTTATGTGTTTCCCACATCAAGTGCTTCTAAAGAAATTGCATTTCGCGATTTTTGCAAATATTTTAAAATTGTTTGAACATTGTTTTTTCTACGTTACCCATCAAAATCGAACCATTTTAAATTTTTTTTGCAATATTTTTGCGTATATTGTTTATGTAGTTTGAACATAGTGTTTCTATCTTTTCTGCGGTATTGCATTTCGCGATATTTTTGCAATGATTTTGCAAATTTTTAAATGTGCTTTGAACTTAATGTTTTCTACCTTTTCTGCGATACTCATATCGAGGTAAATAAATTAGATGTTTTGTAGATATCACACATAAAATTGTTTTTCTCGTATGTGCATTGGGAATGCATTTAGAGTTATAACGTTTTGATAAAACTTGCTATTCATAATAAAACTTTTACTCTAAGTATTTTTCGATTTAAATATTTTAAAAAGTAAATTCATTTTCTCGTGCTATAGTGCAGTTTAAAGGGTGGTTAAATCTTAAGGGCCGATGTTGATTTTGAGTAAAACACAAATTATTTAGGAAATTATTGTCATTTCTTTTTAGTATGATAATATTGGTATGGTTCAATTATGTATGGAACAAAATATCGGCCAAATGGCCGCCGCGACCTCGGCGGCACACATCCATCTGATTGTGCAAATTTTCGATGACGCAGTGACATAATTAAGGTTCTATGCCGTTAATGTGCTGAATTATCTCATCCTTTATCTCCAACGGTTTCAAATCATATGATCTTGGCGGCCAATTGACATCGCCATGACATGAGATAACACGGCCATTGAATTTGTTGCGCAAAAGAGCCATTGTTTCGTTAGCTGTGTGGCAAGTGGTACCGTCCTGTTGAAACCACATATTGCCCGATAACGTCGCCAGCCCATAAGCCGCAGCAAACGAACTGGGCGAGCATGCACAGTTGTTTTCACTTCTCCTACAGACCCGGTTTGCTGAAATTTGCGCACAATTCTCCCGTTTGTGGACACATTTGGTCGATTATGCCGATCAAAAAAAACATCACGAAGTGCACTTTAACGCGTTGCTCGATTGTATATCTTTCCATGGTTTAAATTGAGTTAGTCTGAAATTGAGAAATGTCAAATGAAATGCAGCAAAAAACTTGACCTATAGGTGTGGTTCACATTCAACATCGGCCCTTACAATTTAACCACCCTCTAGGTAATCGCCCCTGTGCTCGCTTTCACATTCGCAAGAATTTTGGGATTCGGATTTGCCAATTGCCCATTTTGAGATACTTATTGTCAAAAAGTGGTTTAGTGATAGAGTAATCAACAATTCCCAGAATGACACTATATCCAAAGCAATTTCCTGGCCAAAGTGACAGTTCCCTAAGTCTAATCGCAGTACATGCCGCATACCCCATTGCTACAACGCCTAGCGACATTAAATGTAGTTCAGCGAACCAGTGATATGGCAGATATAGCAGCGATTCGCTGAACTTTATTTAACATCGCGCAGGAAATGGTATTTTGCAGATCAATATAATAACGGAAATGACTTCTGAAATATATTTTGTAATTTCATAAATAACATAATCGACGAAATAAACTATCAGTTATGATTTATTCGTTGTTTACTGCATTGTCCACTTTAATCATTTGCATTTTCCGCTTTTCGTATCTAACCATCTTCAGGTAAAATTAATCAAAATGGTTTCCTTATTTCTTGGAATATTCAAAACTTAAATCACGGGAAATTGCCTGACAACAGCTACGGTGGAAAAAAAACTAAACAAATTTTCGCAACAATCTGCTGAGTTACCGGTAACATCAGAAAGTTCTTCAAATATTACACGACTGCCGCCAACATTCAACTGAGTATTAGCAATTTTCATTTATTTGTAATGGTTGAGGGTGACTTTCGTGGAATGATGAAAGTGGAATAGATTTGTATTTTTCCGAGTATGTAGTATATACAAAATTTAAGGATTTAAAGCTTACATATACAGAGCAGGTGAAAAATTGTTCTTTGCTGTTACGAACTCAATTCAATAAAGCAGTTTCGAGAAAATCTTTCGTTGCTGCAGAGTTTCCGTTGATACGAGTCTATTAAAAAATATTTTCAAAATACTAAAGGCAGCTTCAATGAAAATTGGAATTAAAAACCAAAAAAAAAAATTAAAAAAATATTTGGTTATAATTTCGTAGAGCAGAAGGCTCAATCTGTATAAAAAAATTTAACGTCTCGGACACCAAAAATAATTTTTTTTACATAGTATTCTAATGATCGAATGTATTTCTAATTACAAATTTTAATTACACTGTGCAACAATATTTTTGTCGAAGGGCTGCGACTAAGGTATACCCTCACTTTGTGAGTAATGTAATATATAACATTACACTAATAAATCTGTCAATTTGTGTGGGAGGTACCGGAAGGGTTTTTTTCCAAATACACCTATTTTTCGGTAAACAGTAGATTCTTAAATAAATTGCATTGTGCCGAACTATAAGCGTTTATGTGCACTGGTATATTAAAGTTACGAGCTATGTAATTTTGGTATGATTTGGTAATTTTGTGTGGGAGGTACAAAAAGGGGCGGGGTGATAACACCCACTTTTTACAGGACTATAGGCACTAAACAGCATTACACTGTACAAAATTGCAAGTATTTGTATACACTGGTATTAAAGTTACAAGCCGTTTACTTTTGGTACGAAACGGCCCATTTGTGTGGGAGGTACCAAAAGGGGCATGTCAACTTCAACCATTTTTCTCGAGGTAATAGCGACTAATATTATAATTTCAGAAGATTCGAATAAGTAGTATAGAAGTTATTAAAGAATCAAAATTTCACTAAATTTTAACCCTTTGTGTGGGAGGTACCAGAAGGAGTAGACCAATATGGCCCATCTTCGAACTCATCTGGAGATAGATAAAAATATTACCACATACCAAATTTGAAGTCAATCGGTTACTCCTTTCGAGAGTTATCGCGCGCACCAGCCAGCAGACAGACGGACGGACATTGCTCATTCGACTTAAAATGACCCAAAACGAATATCCGCCGAACATACTTGGGGTCTTAGGTCACTCCTTTGATGTTTTACACTTTTTTCCGTAGCAAATGATATATACCCTCGTATAACTAAAGTGAGGGTATAAAAAATAGGCACTGTTTTCTTCGTTGGGATGGTAGCTTTCCAAAAATTGAACAAACAATTTTTTGGCGAATTTTTTCTCTTTTTTTTATGGTTTTTTCGGGCCAGCAAAAACGATGTTTTTGAAAAAAAATAGATTTTTTTGTAACTATTTCACCGACAGTTACTAAACTTCAGTTTCTACATGAAAGTGTTGTTTTCAGCACTCATAAGTTCTTTTAATTTAAATGGTATTTTGACTTTATCGGGCTTATACTTCAAAAAATATGGTTAAAATACTAAAGTATATCCATTCGCGTGATCCATTTCGAGGTTCCCTACTTTTTTAAAGAAAAGACACAGACAATTCAAATTGAATGTGGAATGTTTATTATCATTTGAAAGAACATTCTTTGGCATTTATTTTTTGAAGATTATGTCTATCAAATGTTGGCCGCGGCTACGTCTCAGATGGTCCATCCGATGAGTCCAATTTTCGATGACTCGTTCGAGCATTTCGACTGGTAACTGGCGAATAACACGCGTGATGTTTTGCTCCAAGGCCTGAATCGAAGCGGGTTTGTCCGCATAAACTTTAACATATAAACATATCCCCACAGGAAAAAGTCTAATGGTGTGAGCTTCAATTTCAGGCATCAAATATTCGGTTATCGTGGCACGATAACGGTCGCCATTGACGGTTACGTTCTCAAGGGCATCATTTTTGAAGAAATATGGACCGATGATTCCACACCAAACTGTTGTTTTTTCTGGATGAAGTGGCTGCTCTTGAATCTCTTCAGGTTGCTTTTCGTCCCAAATGCGGCAATTTTGCTTGTTTACATACCCATTGAGCCATCGCTGAACAAAATTTGGCTCGAAAACGTCGGATCTTCTTGGAACTTTTCAAGAGCCCATATAGCGAAGCAATGCCGCTTGGGAAGGTCGGGCGGCTTCAGTTTTTGCACAAACTTGATTTTTTTATGCTTTCAATTTAAGATCTCGACGTAAAATGCGCCAAGTCGTTCCATACGTCAGTCCGAGCTGCTGCGAACGTCGCCGAATCGACTCTCCACGGTTTTCGTGTACACTCTCAGCTACGGCCGCTACATTTTCTTCACTGCGTGCTGGACGTGGTCTATTCGGTCGAATATTATCCAATAATGAATGCTGGGTGTCAAGATGGGTGATGGTATTGCGAATAGTACGCTCAATAGGCCGATTATGCTGACCATAAGTTGAGCAAATTGCACGAAACACATTCCTCACAGAACGTGAATTTTCGTAATAAAGTTTTGTAAACGTTGTTCAGGCGTAAGACTTTCCATGATGAAATGCCAAACAATACTTAACAAAAATAACATGACAGCATGACACGACTCACACATGATCTGTCAAAAAAAGGCTATTGAAAAAAGTATCTATACTTGGATCACCCGTTATATTTTGTTTACGCTGTTCAATACAAAAATTATGTATAAAAAAAACGGTTAGACTGAAGCACTCAAAATCTTATCACTCCTTTGGAAAAGGATTCGCTCGAAATCAAACAATTTGTAGCGAATGAATATTATTACACAATTTCTTTCTTGTCCTGTGGACCCCACTTGCCGCCATTGAAAACAACTGAAACGTACCGCATTCAGCGGACTTCAAATGCAATATTTTGTATACGAGCACAATCTGGAAGAACAGAACAGAGGAGACTATAATGCTTGTCATGGTATCGACCGACAGCCGTAACCAACAATATCTGCAAACCTATACAGAGATTGGGACATAGACCCGGAGAGATGAAGAATAGTGCTGCAAAGAACGAACAAATGTTCGAATGGATGATGATGACTGAATGGTTAAGTAAAAATCATTTAAACTCTTTCATAAATTTTCATTTATTCGTTTCCTTAACGCGGTTTTCCAACCGGGTTGGCTGTATTGTGGTCTTTGCCATAACACAGGATGGCAAAAACACACACCAAAGAAAACTCAACATCAAAATTTGATTTCTTTCCTTTCCCCCGCCAATCGTCTCAATCCGAATTTATCCATCCTATTTCCAGTTAGTGGGGGATGGCGGCGAGAGCTTCAGGTTTTCTTCATTTTTGTAAAATGTTGGTCGCTGTGGAGTTTGTTTTTTCTTCTTCTTTTATAAAACATGCAATTTTTTCTTACTTTTCTCGAATAAAAGACGGAACCGACCACGTAATGGGAAACTATGACTGGGAATCTTGTAAAGCAACGGAAATGAGTTCAAGAGTTTGATTTTTCTTTCGTGGTTGTTGTTATTTTTGAAAAGTTTACATAGAAATCTTGTGATGTGGGTACCTTGGCAGATTGGCAGATTTTAAGGGCCTATGACGTTGAACCTACGAAGAACGAACCAAGATTTACCGGAAATAAGGTAAACTCGGAGCGGCATCATTCCATTGCGGAGATAAATTACATTCACATTATGGTAACTTTGGAAAAACAAAAACTTCTAGGAAGAAAACAAGATTTTATTTTGTTAGGAATATTGCCAGTTTGTTAGCTTTACAGTGGTGCATAAAAATATTAAGCGAATTTCTATGCAGCGTATCTTATGTTTGCGTTCAACTCGAGGAAAAAGAATATAGCTTTAAAAAATAAGGAGCAACTTATTAGGTGGCAGTGTCGCTCAGCAAGTCGTCGTTGTGGTGGACCTTCTCATCTACCAAATATCTAACGAAAAGTTAAAATTCGAAGGAAAATCTCAGTCGAGTAAACCGACTGAAGGAATTCCCCTATTTTAACACTGTGGTAATAGAAAGGAGTTGGTAAATATTCCTATTTTTATATCCTCACTTTAGTGAAAGAATGATGCAAGAAATTATGAGAAACCAAAGCATGCTCATGCAAATTGTGTTGAAACTAAAATAAATCAATTAAAAATTTGTTGTTGGAATGCAAACGGCTAAGTCAACACCCCAGTGGGAAAGCCTGTCGCGGTACAGCAGCAATTGTACTAAACAAAGTTAAACGGTATCCTATAGACGACTATAGGACCGATCATATTCGTGCTATCACTGGTGTAAATATCGTAATATCGTCTATTTATTGCCCCCAATGCACAATATTAACAAAGATCAATTTATTGATTTCTTTTTCACTCTTGGAACCAAATTTTTGGTAGCAGGAGATTATAATGCCAAGCACACATATTGGGGCTCTTGACTCACCTCACCTAAAGGTAGACAGTTATTAAATGTCATATCATCTGCTAAACTCGACGTCATCTCTGGTGGTCAACCGACGTATTGGCTGTTAGATTTGAGCAAAACACCCGACCTAATTGATTTCCCTGTGGTTAAACTGTTAAGCGTGAACTATTATCAATTTTTCCTTCACTTGATCTTTCTTCGGATCAGTCGCCAACCAACAATGCCCAGAAAAGTGCGCACGCCACTTTGCCTAACAAACACACAATCTGTCCGATTCTGCTGACAGATATCGTAAACGGTGTGGTAAAAGTTGCCACTCGTAAGTCCACAAATATTAGGAATGTTTCAAATTATCAAACAAATATTGATGCCTTAGTCAATGAGAAAATATATATAAGAAGAGATTGGCAACGGTACCGGAATTGTGAGAGAAGACTGAAAGTTGCCCTAAAGGTAGCTGAGGAATGTGATTTAAAAAATATTTGCAATTTTGGATTCAACTGAGGGAATAGATTACAGTCTATGGAAGGCTATGAAAAATAGCGAAGACCAATTGCACACGAATCCCCTATCCGCCTTGAAACCGGGACATGGGCTAAAAGCTCCGAAGAGAAAGCTAAAAGCTCCTTTGCTAATTACCTTGAATCTGTTTTTACACCAAATAGTGACACTTCCACCAGCTATCCTCCCGAGATAGATGAAACAATTCCTCGTCCACTTAAATTTACGTTAAAAGATATCGAAAATTAGGTCAAAGACCTTAAAATAAAGAAATCTCCTGGAAATGATGGCATAAATGCCAGAATGATAAAAAACTACCATTATCTGCCCTGAAAATGGTTTTGCTTATTTTTAATAGCATTTTGCGTGTGGGTTACTTCCCTGTATCCTGGTATCCAAAAACTGCAAAAGATGCGACTAAAGTAAACTCATATCGTCCGATAAGTCTGCTATCGATACATTATTGAGAATGTTTGAATCAACATTTATGAAGAAGACTACACCCACATATAGTTTCAAATAACATAATACCTGATCACCAATTTGGTTTTGGGAAGAGTTATAGTCGTATAGAACAAGTTCATCGTGTTGTTACCTACATCAGAAAGGCTTTTCAAAACAAAGAATATTGTTCTGCGCAATTTAACGATATATCGCAAGCTTTTCATAAAGTCTGGCACGAAGGTTTGTGAAGCAAAATATGTGTACTTTTACCAAGTAAAACGCATAAAATGCTGAATAGCTAATAGTCTACCAACGCCCACACACGAGTTTGTGATTACCAATCCGACTTCATGTTGTTAGCTTGTCGTCCTCTTTGGTCTACCTAAAACTCCTTCCATTCTATGGGTCATGGCAGACGGTTGAAAATGCAACTCCACATCGAGCTTATGCTCTACCCGCGATTTTCGTCTAAACCACAGCCATCACGAAAATGCTCCCCAAGGGGGCCACACCAACATCCAGGCTAGAACGAAATTCCAGGGCTTCCTGGCTCCCGTGGTACCAGATTATAGTCTCCGGTCAGAATTCGTAGCCGAAACTACTACCGGACCTTTTTGGAGGACGAACTGTCCTCCAAAAAGGTCCGGTACTGGTGGCCTATGTTCAAAATTTGGGTATATAAAACTACCAAATAAACAAATAGTTAACAACATAAAAGGATAACAATTAACATGGCGACTATTGTGACTTCACTGAAATTCAGTGACCCGCGAACATAAAACAACAATAAACACGAACACCCTCATGGGTGAACGACAAGAAAAACGACCATGCAAGAAGGTAACAATAACTACGATTCTCACCAAAGCATATATCAGGGACATCGGCAGGCATCAGCAGCATCAGGGTGCAGATGGAGGAATCTGTACCACACTTCGTGATCTACAAACAGTAACAGCCGACTAGGCAGGCTATGCCGACAGTAGTGTAATCGGTCACCTCCACACACGTCTCTGATACGTATCCTATTAAACGCAATGCGAGCAAAAATTGCCCACTGCCCTTAACGCCCACAAATTCATATAATATCGGTCAATAAAATATACGTATAAAACAGAACCTTAAACAGAACATTATAAAACAGAACAGAATATTTTTGCTATTTTTAAGGCACTGGATGCACTTTTTTCGAATAGGTTTGTTCCTCTTTTTTTCTCCTATGCAATATCTACATCATTTCTTCAGACACAAAAGAGATATTCAGAGAGAAATATAGAAAAAGTGCTAAAATCCACATTGAGCAAAAAAAAAAAAATCGTATATCCATCAAATTATTAATTGGGTTAACTTGACTAAACGAATGATGCAGAAGTTCTTATTTTTGGGTCTATTTTTACGTCCAATTCTTAGAAATGAGTCCCAAATCAGTGAGCTAAAAAATTTTGTACTACATTTAATAAATATTTTTTAAAAAATATAACCAGTTATTTAGCCACGTTGAAATTTTCTGGGTTTGTTTAGAATCGATCAAGGAATATGCCTATATTGTTTCTGAATTTTAAGGTTGATGTTTTTATAGTGAAAAATACAAAAGAAGAAAAATCAAAAAAATATTAAAATTTGTTCAGTAGCCGAGACCATCGGCGAAAAACACTTGCAAGTTTCTTTATAATAAGCCTTAATTCATCGAATTCTGCCCACCCGTTTTTTCGGTACAACATTTTCAATGTTCCTACCTCGGCACTTTTTTCTTGATTTTCGCAATTTTCACTTGGTCATAAATTCTGAAAAAAAATTAGGTTGTTTTTAAATAATTGTAAAATATTTTTAACAGTAGAATACATATGCCTGTGAAAAATTATAAATATCGGAGTCGTCATCGTAATTTTTTTACGAAAATCGTTCGGTTTGATACGGAATGAAAGATATGTAGTTATTCGTACATACCAAAAAATATAAAGTAAGAGTATATTCATTCCCGTAACAATTAGGTGTCGGTGACGAACGAATAGACATTTCAACGAGTGAGGTTTTCCGCGTATATTCTGAAAGATTTTCCCAATTTCTTTGCAATTGTCAAAATTAATATTACTCTATAAGTGGAAAAAAGTTCAACTTATGTTTCATGAAAACTATTTTGCCGCTTTTGAAAGTACATTCCTATTCGTTTGTAACTGACAGATTTTGACATTTAGTCGGGAAGGAATGTCTTCTTAAATTAAATTGTTTTTGGTACATACATATTTATTTTTATCGCTATAAATAAATAATTGAAAAACACCTTTTATTTCTATTTTTCTTTTTTAAGCTCGTTAAATAGAAATCCCGTTAACTCGAACACCCCTGTAATTCCTAACAAAATGGCTGGTCCCTTGCGATTACGAATTACTGTATCAGTGCTGAATATAAACCGGTTTCTCTCATTTTAACTTTTCTTAAAATTAGCTATAAGATGTAAAAAATTACGGCCAGATACACACACTCAGACAAAAATTATGGCCATATCAATTTATATTTTAAAACAAGTAAGAGAGTTCAGTCGGGTAAACCGGCTTACGAATCCCCTCACCTTCAGTCCCTGAAAATATTCGTAAAATTATATATATTTTGTTTTAATTTAATTATCATTGTAAATTTAAATTGCATGTAATAACTTTGAAGTATGCACTGGTATTAAAGTTATAAGCTGTTACCTTTAGGTGCAGAATAGTCCATTTGTGTGGGAGGTGCCAAAATGGGCGGGGCAATAAATAACGCATTCCACATTTCACTGTACAAACTTTCAAATCTTTTTATTCACTGGTATCAAAGATATATACGCTGTTATGTTTTGGTGCAAAATGGTCCATTTGTGTGTGAGGTACCAAAAGGAGTGCGGCAACCTTGTCTCAAGGTGGAAGCGACTATCAAACTAGTACTATGTTGGGTATTTAAGAAGATTCGAGTAAGTAGTAGACAGACACACAGAGAGACGGACGGACATTGCTGAAATGACTTAAAATAGCCCAAATCGAATTTCCACCAAACATACTTGGGGTCTTGGGTCACTCCTTTGATGAGTTTTGGTTCGTAACAAATGATATCGTAACAATGATTAAAAAGGTAATCTTTGTATTTTTTCGAAAAGGAAATTATATTTGTCTTAAAGGAAAAGAAGAATGTTTTCGAAACAAGAATATGTTAAATTTTCTTTAAATTAAAATTTTTTGGCGAAAATTTCAGAACATAGCCAGTTTTTCGGTAATCGCAAAACTTGAATATTATAAATTTTATCATTTTTAAATATAGTAATGTGTTACACGGTAAGCTACATAAGGAATTTTGAGAACCAAACCTAAATACTGGGCCGTGCGCAGGATTTTGTTTTGGGGGGTTTCACATATGGTACCCAACTTTTTAATTAATGGTTGGCATTTTTAATGCATATACATATATTTATAGTGATTAACAAAAAAAATACTTAGGTTATATTTTCATTAAGAATTGTATTAATTTAAATCATATATTAATTGTATTAATGTTTTAATAAATTGGCACGACGAGGCGAAATAAAAAATTCGTCTAATACTCGTACTGCGTTAACATCTACTGGAATGTCTCGATGAATATTCAACGAAGCCAATCCATTTAAACGATTTTCAGTCATGGTTGACCGTAAGTAATTTTTCAGCCGACGCAATGTTGAAAAAGAGCGTTCGTTTGTCACAGGTAAAACCGCCATCATTGTCAATATTTTGTGAACGTTTGGAACTGCATCTATATTTCATATTTCAAGAGCTTCCAGGGAATTTCTGACATTCTCCGCTTCAATTCTTCTTCTCTAAAGCTTCACTTCACTAATCCATACTTCAAAAGAACTATCAGGCAAAATTTATGAATATTTTTCAAGTAATTGTTTACAATTTTCTTCATTTAGTATTGCCATTTTAGTTGGAAAAAGACATTGGATATTTGACAAAATTCCACGGTGTTTCAAAAAGCGGTCTTTGAGATGAGTGGGAAATAAATCTAGATATGGAATATTGGTCGAAATCTGGCAATATTCTTCAATATTTGTTGCATCAACATTGCAACGACGACTTTGTCGGGCCGCAATCATTGGTTTCTTGATTTGAATGTCCTGTTCTTCACAAAATATTATAATAGACGAAAAAATCGCTCCAAAATGGTGAATACAATTTTCGCACATGTCCATCAATTCCTTTTTCGTATTTTCAACAGACTCATGTTGTTCTACACTTCGAGTTGCGCAATACCGCTTTAATTTTTGCTTTTTATCATCACGGAGATTGCTGTTGTTAGAAATTGCTTCTTGAAGAACTATTTGCCTTTTATGATATTGAAAAAAGTGATATATGGTTTGGATAGTGCCGAGACAATTTCTTATTGGGACTACTTTGCATGCGTTACTTACAACCAAGTTGAAGCTGTGAGCTGCACAATGTGAATACAGTGCTAAGCTGTACTTTTCTTGGATATATTCTTGCGCCCCATGCAATTCTCCGTTCATTGCTCTTGCGCCGTCATAGCATTGCCCAAATAAATACTTACAATCAATACCAGAAGTTTCGATAAAATGTAGAATAACATCAGCCAAACCTTTTCCATCGAACTGTTTTGTTGGGACGAAACTCAAAAAATCTTCGCAAATTGTATATCGCCCATCGTTTTCGTTAAGGTACCTGATACACATTGAATCTTGCTCAACACCTGTTTTAGGGGGGTGATTTTTACCCTTTTCCACAAAAGGGACCAAAAAGACCCCTACATTGCGTAGCTAGAGGGTTACAATGTTCCTCGTAGCGTTCTTAGTAACGCTGCCGAAGACATCCTAAACCTAAAAAGTAAGGATCGCACGGTTTCCTATGCTGATTCATCATAATATTGTGCAAAAAGGGGAAATATTGATCACCCTCTAAAAAGATCTACATACATATACGTAAATATTAAAAACGCCAAATCACGTACATTCTTTTTTACTTCCTCTGGCAGAATCCGTTGTCAGAACTTTATTATTTTCGAAAAAGTTTAAGTTTGTTCTACACTGTAATTTGAAAGGCAACGCTGGAGAGTTTTCGTTTGAAATTTGTTAATATGTTTTATTTTACAATAGGAAATTAACTGATTTTTTTTTCGCAAAAGTCGTGTATTTCGTTTCAAAGCGCTGAAACGTATAAGGAAGGCCAACGTCGTCATATATTCCTGCAGGATGGCTAAAGGCTCGCGGTGGGGCTTCTCTCCTAAAATCGTCCATTGGATATATTTATAGCATTTTGCACAAAAAGTTAACGGTTTACGGTTAACGGTGATTCCAGTCCATACAAATACGAGTACTTGAAATTGTGTGCAGTGTAATGCTTTTATAGAACCTATAGTCTCATGAAAAATTTGAGTTTTTAGGCCATTTTGTACAAAAAGTTAATGACTTATAATTATTATGACCATACAAAATATATGACCATACAAATTTTTAAAATTTTGTGGAGTGTTATAATTTTACAGTATATATAGTCCCGCGAAAAATAGTTATTATGACGCCCCTTTTGGTACTTCTCATACAAATGGACCATTTTGCACAAAGAATTAACGGCTATAAATTCGATTCCTGCGCATACAACACTTGAAATTTTGTACAGTGCAATTGTTTAAAGTACCCATAGTAGGGCGCTCACCAAAATTGGTGAGTAGGGCACTCACCAAATTTCATCAAAATCGAAAGACCTTCGACAATTTCTTTTTGCTTTAACATGGAATTCACCTAATATAATACCTTTCGCAAAATTATTTCTTTTGATTGATTAGATTGTTCTGACAACTACTTACAGATTTTTTTTGTTATAATACTCGTAGTGTTGAGGGAAACATGTTGTGACAAATACTGCGATATAATGAGCAATTTTTTAACGGTTTAGTTTTGGAAAATTTAAGAAATAATTCACCACAAAATGTTTACAAGTGAATTAATTTTCCAATGATTATTTATTGCAAATGTTGCCCACGGCTACGATTCAGTTGGCGCATTCTGAATGTCAAATTTTGGCACATTTTAGCCTGTATATCACCAATATTGTCCAAGGCAGTGGTTGGCTTGAGCCTATAGACGAGAAACTTCACACGTGCCCCACCAAAACAGTATTGTGTGGTTAAATCTCACGAACAACGAGCGTGAGAGTAGTTGCTCACTAAAATCGCATCGACAAATTGTCAAAAAATCTTTCAACTTAGCTTCTTTTGGATTGAATATATCGATATGGTTTATGCAAACAAATAATAATGTTACCAATAGAATAGACAGCAGTGACCATATTCAACCAGATCTTCTCTGCGTATACGTTAGCAAAATAAAGTTAATGTGGCACATGTATGAGAAATTTTTTAAAAAAGCCTTCAATTCTAAACTTATGTTTGAACCGAATGACAATATCGATCTGGATAATTTGGTGGAGCACCTCACTACATCATTCAACAGATCCCCTGAAGAAGACTGTCAAAAAACAATATGCTATTCAGAACTAAACCAAAATGGTGGACTGCTGAGTCCAAATAGTCACTTGTGACTGGGATGCCTATAAAGAGAAACTCAAGAACTATAAGAAGAAGCTGAGGGAAGCGCAAAGATGTTTTTGTGGAAAAGGTCTCGGATGCCGCAAGAGTGCGAAAGATATTTTCCACTGCACCCTGTACAGTGGGCTATTTGCAGATGTCGCTAAATGTACTGCTCGAACCACATTTCCGGGGAAATCACCAACAGAACTCCAGGATCAACAGGACCAACGGCAACGGACGGCATTGCCCCAGCAGAAAATTTTGAATTACATTATCCCCAGGCTGGAGAACATTTATGAAGGCTGTATCAGGCTCTCATACATCGCCAATCGATGTAGGGTTACCAAAGTGGTACTCATACCCAAAGCAGGAAAGATATCAAACACTTGGCCAAAGGACTTCAGACTAATTAGCCTATGCGCCTTCCTATTTAAAGGTGTGGAAATACTTTTAGATTATTTCATTAGATAAAACCTAAATGAAAAATTCCTGTCGGTGAACCAACATGCCAACAACAAGAGAGAGTCTACATAATCTGCCCTACACGAACTTGTGGGCACTATCGCATCGTCCCTACTTTTCAAGGGATTCACAATAGTGTCATTTTTTGACATAAATGGGGATTTTAAAAACATTTCCTAAGATGAGGTAACTGCAGCGTAACTGCAGCGTTGTCACATATTAGTGTGAACTCTAGCTTGATTAGACTAATCCAAAGCCTACTCTATAGAAGACGCATAACAGCAAGTCTAGCGCCCACAATTCTAACAAGGTTTGTGAACGGAGGGATCCCACACCGTGTCCACTAATGGGAACCTAGCGGTGAATGGAATCCTGTTACATCTGGAACGTTGTAGCTGCAAAGTCGTGGCATATTCGGACGTCGTGGCAATCGCAGTTAGTTGCAAATTCGAAAACGTCCTCACAGACATCCTGGGCCAGAGGCAGCGGTTTTGGCGTTAACGCAAACAAGACAGAATTGTTTCTTTTTACTAGGATGAATAATGTCCCACATGTGGACCCTCCTCCTCGGATAAATTGAACAGATCTAGTCTTGTCAGAAAGCGTAAAATTTTTAGGAATAATTCGACATAGGAAACCGTTATTCAGACTTAACGTAATGGAACGTGTAAGAAAGGCCAACGTCACCTTATATTCCTGTTGGAAGGCTATAGGGTCGCTGTGAGACCTCTCTCCTAAAATCGTCCATTGGATATACATATATAGCAGTAGTTCGCATTGTGGTATGGTGGACGGAAACTGACAAATAACCATCACCAACATACTATCAAAGGTTCAGAGAACTGCCTGCCTGTGGATAAGCAGAGCCTTAAGAATTGCGGCGACTGAGTCTCTACAAGTCCTACTCCATCTACTGCCCATTGATATTTCGGCGAGAGAAGTTGCGACATTACAATTGAACTGTATCTCAATGTGGAGTTACAAGAACTACGGCCACGTGAGGATATCACAATGGACTATACATATACCTACGGTGTACACTTTCCGGAGGAACTTCACCACTAAGATACCAGCCAGAGACGAATGGGTTGGCAGTACACCAGGGAATATCAAACATCTCCACAGCTACACAGATGGTTCGAAGATTGATGACAACGTTGGCTTCGGAGTGCATTGTTAAGAACTAAGTTGTGATATAGCTCATAGACTACCAGATACCAGTAGTGGCTATCAAACCGAAATATTGGCAATAATGGAAGTAGCCAAGTGGCTGAGTCGCAACGTAGTAACCAATACTGGCGTTGTCATTTACTGTGACAGGCAGGCTGCCATTACTTATGTGAAGCCACACCCATAAATTCACAAATAGCTCTGGTAGCCATACATCTCATATCCGAGGGAACTGCAAAGCTGATAACTTGCTAGGAATAAGCGACATTACAAATTCTCGAAGAATTTGCATTTATTGGTGTACCTCTATCCACATGCAAGCTTTGGCTTAGGCAAAATGCAATCAGGCAGTCCAAAGAAATATGGACTGAAATCGGCACCTATAGGGTAGCTAGACAAATCTGGCCAAGATATGACCTAAGACGGTCAAAATATGTTCTCGCACTAGAGAGGAAAAAACTGTCTACATTAATGTCAGTTCTGACGGCACACTGCCTGATCGGCGTTGAGTATACGGAAGAAGAGTATACCATTGAGCAGCTGCTTTGCTACTGTCCCTCATTACGTAAACGACGCACATTGGGTTAAAACATAGGTATGAGGAGGATCAATTCAAATACCATTTATATTATTCACAAATCTTTAATTTTTGGCAATATAACAATTAACGAGATAAAATTAACCATATTCAACAATTTCTCGTGGGATAAAACGCATAAAATCAACGAAAACAACAAAAAAAGTTTCATTTGTTTTACAATAACTATATACATATAAATTATTGTGACTAGTCTAAGTTATAGTAAATATCATTATTCTCATTGTCACATTCGTAACCATCGCCAACTTCAAGATCGATTTGTTGGACAATATCATGTTCTAAGGCCTTTTTATACCCTACACCACACTGTGGTACAGGGTATTATAAGTTTGTTTCACGGCAGATTTTTGTAACACCTGAAAATAACACAGCTAGACCCACCTTAAAGTATACCGATCGACTCAGAATCACTAGCTGAGTCGACTTATGTCCGTCCGTCCATGTAAAGTTGTTCGTCGACTACAGGTCACAATTTCACTCCGATCGTTCTGAAATTTTGCAGTTTAGAGTATTTCGCAGCTGTTAAGATCGCTATTGAATTTTATTGAAATCGGTTCAGATTTAGATTTAGCTCCCATACATATATGTCGTCCGATTTGGCCCTTTAGTCCTATAGAAGCTGTATTTTACACCCAATCCTTTTGAAATTTAGAATGGTAGAGTTTCTTGATCCATTAACCAACACTACCGAATTTGAAGAAAATCGGTTAAGATTTAGCTATAGCTCCCATATATATGTTTCGTCTGATTTGGCCCTTTAGTCCTATAGAAGCTGTATTTTACATCCAATCGTTTTGAAATTTAGAATGGTAGAGTTTCTTGATCCATGAACCAACATTAGTCCTTTAGAAGCTGTATTTTACACCCAATCCTTTTGAAATTTAGAATGGTAGAGTTTCTTGATCCATTAACCAACACTACCGAATTTGAAGAAAATCGGTTAAGATTTAGCTATAGCTCCCATATATATGTTTCGTCTGATTTGGCCCTTTAGTCCTATAGAAGCTGTATTTTACATCCAATCGTTTTGAAATTTAGAATGGTAGAGTTTCTTGATCCATGAACCAACACTACCGAATTTGAAGAAAATCGGTAAAGATTTAGCTATAGCTCCCATATATATGTTTCATCCGATTTGGCTCTTTAGATCCAATCGTTTTTATACCCTACACCACACTGTGGTACAGGGTTTTATTTAAGTATAAAATGTCCCAAAAGTAAATTTATGTAAACAATTTATACATGAATTACAAAATTTATATATCAGAGTTATTCAATATTACGAGAGTGGTGTAGGGTATTATATAGTCGGCCCCGCCCGACTTTAGCCTTTCCTTACTGGTTTATTAATAGCAATTCAATTTTTTATATTTTTTGGCTTTACTGCTGATTACGGGATCTGAAGTCAAGAGGAATCTGTTGAATATGTCGATATTCCAATTTTCTCGGCTGGATCTGCGTGCATAATTCTCCCTGTAGTTTCTGAAATCCTTGTTTCGAGCTCTTGTGCTTCTTCGGATAATTGCCATATTGGTAATAGAGCATGAGAAACTATCTCTGGCCCGTGAATAAGAAATTTGTGTAACGTAGGCGTCATATTGTACCAAGGATATAGTTCCACAAAATGTCTTGCGGTGTCGTGTGCAAATTTTCGGAATGCCTCTATATCGATATCGTGACCGCAAGATATCACAGCAAGTATAGCGTGCATTCGTTCTATCAGTTCTAAATCGACATTTGTAATTTCTGAAGAAATCTGTGCGTTCTGAAAGAAGCGTCTCGCGGTGTTACCATCGTTGGTATTCCCAAAGCCTGGTTTCGGTTCATGGATGATTAGTCCTGTTTGATCTCTGAATTCTTTCTGAATTCGTTTCTTAGTCTCTGCAATATTTTTTTTTCTCATTTTCCCCTCGAGCTTGCCATTTTTATTGGGATTTTATACGATAAGTAAAGTGGAGATTCAAAAAAACGTATCCAGCCGTGAAGGACTGAAATGCCAAATTTGAATGTTTCAACGTTTGTTTCTTTAATAATCATTTTTTCAACACTGTTAAAATCCCTGCATGTTGCAAAACAGCCTGCAGCCAAAATGACTAGTTTGTATATAGAAATATACTACTTGCTTTTTACTTCAAACTAGTAACATACCTTTCCTTTTTTCATATAACGAACTATCGATTTTTTAAACTAGCTTGTCATAGGCATCCAACTAGTTCATTTATTTACAATTCAGCACTAGTTAATATCTAGTTCAGTTATTACTAAATTTGAGAATAAGAGAGCGCAAGATAAAGATGGTGGGAGAGAGACACATATACTCTGCCACCACCTAGCAAGTATTTGCTCGTAAAGCAGTTCAGACAATCGACAAACGTGTCGATCTGCAACCACCATGTAGGTACCGTATAAGTACTGTAAAGCAGATAATCGTTTTTGCTAGGATAGACGTGAATGGGATTGCATAGGTCACATTGCAACTAGTTTATGACTGGTTCAATGCGCAACTACAAATGATTTTAGCTGCAGGGCATATATAGCATCTCTGTGTGGATGTCGCGCCTGTAATTGCACATGGTTAATTGTAATTACCCTTCTATCACACAAAACTATAGAGTTCTCGAGATTTTTAATTTCATTTTCAAAGCGTTCTTTTTCAAGCTTTGATGTAATAGAAGTTTCTTTTAAAAATTCTATCTTTAAGGGTCTACATAACCAGGTAGATGAAGGACGGGGATTTTCCAAAATTACTCTTTCATTGCAGGACAATTTCAATGGTACTATGGACGTAATAAGAACGGATGAGTCACTGGCTTCTGCACTGTGAAATGCTTGCTTATAAGAGCTGTGTCCTGAGCTCCATCGAACCCCATTTGCAGTGGAGGGTAACTTGAGACAGTTCTTCATTTGTTAAAGAAGCAAATTCCGATTTCTTCAATTCAATTATGCGTTCCGTAGTATGATCTAAGAGGCCTTGTAGACTTACTTGCGCAGAAGTTTCTGAAGTAAATATTTTGTTTTTATTTGGATAACACTTCTGTTTGGCTTTTTGGACTTCGCCCAGCAAAATCTTGGTAAGTACCTGTCATTATTTCCTGCATTACCAAATAATGACATCTCATTATTCGCTGCATTACTTTCGGCTTATTAATAATGACATACCAATAATAACAGAAATAAGTGATTTTTGTTATCAAAATCATTTTGGCAAATTTTCATATAATGCAATTTTGGCTATATGTAGGTTATTGTACAAGATTTATTTATATTTCAACATGTTTTTAAACAATACGTGCAGATTTGAATGAAAATACCAGAAATTCGAATCTGGCATGAGGAAATTGTTTGTTTCGAGATATATGCGCGACAATATGCAAAAAATCATTTTAAATGGCCATTTCTACATATTTACTACTTATTTTATAACTTATTGGTAATGCATTATTCAAGTACATAAAATCGAGCTACAAATAAGTACTTATTATGCTAATTTATTGTATGCTTTTGGGAAGTACTTTCCTCCAATGACATCCCCATGTTAAAATAATGAGAAAAGTGGCTAAATAATAAGTACTTACCATTATCGAACTTTGCTTACTCGTCTGATTATTTGGTAATGAGAAATTTTGCTGGGCGGTGTATGACGGAAATGTCTAGGGTGCTGCCCTTCTTATAACATTGTACTGATTTCGAGTCAATTTTGCTTCTACCAAGACTGAAAGGGCTTCCTCAGCGCTCAATTTTTGTGTTTCTTTAGTATGTGTATTAATTAACATACTTATCAGCTCTAGTTGGGAAGATGTAATGTCTTTTAATATCTGCGATGCACGAAATTGTCCGAGAGACCTTAAACTTAACTGGGTTGCATGAGATAAAACAGGAAACGGGATGTTATCTCTTAAAGTTTTACATTTTTTGTTTTTTTTTTTGTATTATTTGTGCACTCTACAAAAGCAGTTTCCTTTCGACCGCGCTTCTTAGATTCTAGTGTAGAATTTTCAAATGAGATTGATTTAGTCAATTTCAAATTCAAATTCAAATTTCTCAGGCTCATAGCCTGATCTTTATTCCCAAATAAATCGTAGCTTATATCTATATAATCAATCGTTAAAATTATTTCCTTAGCATAAATTATTAATCTAGGAATATATATTATATATTTAATTATATTACAGAGATACTGGCAGGCCAGCCCACGTGTCAACTTTTAGCTATTTTCGGATCTCCATCCCTACTATCTCAAAAAAAAAACCTCGGAAAAGGGGTAAAAACCGAGTAAAGGGGTAAAAAAAACTAAATCTAACTTATACTAATACCTACAACTACAAAACGTATTTACAAAACAAACTCAAAATAAACTCAAAAATAATCCATGACAATAACAAAACAAATCAAATAAAAACAAAATATATATACAGCCGTACAAAGGGCAAGTCACTGATCCATCCTATACACCGGATCCATTAGGTTATATGTTCTATATCTCCTGTGGTAGAACACAACCATGTCACTCGCATCGTACACAAAGTCATCGTCCCTGAGGTGAAGTAGACACATAGGTGTCATATAGCCATTTGCCGCCATTATTCCATCATATTCTTCCCGAGTGGTGAGCTGTTCTCTAACCATCCTATTAGGGTGTGTAGCACATTTTGTGAGGTAAGTGATGGCCACGCCAACCATGAATTTGTCGATTCTGCCCATGCCGGCTCTCATGTAAATTTCTCCACAGGATGGGCTTCTGTAGCGCCCTTGCTCCGTCACTCTTGTCCTCAGACCCAGACAGTGTCTAAAAACCCTCCTTTCAAAGATCCTCAACCGTTCCATCTGGTGTGAGGACACCGTGAACCAGATGGGGAACGCATAGGCCATCGTCGGTCTGACCACCTGTTTATATATTGTCAGTTTCATACGGTCGCTGAGTCCTCCTCTCCGTGCCAGGGTTTGTCGATAGATGTTGAATACCGCGATACCCTTTTTAAGCGCATGGTCAACGTGTTTCTTAAAAGAAAAGTCTTCCTGGAATATGACTCCCAAATACCTTAGATCTTCAGCGTTTCTTATGCTCTCGCCTCTTATTTGGACAGCAGGGGTGTACATTCTGGCATTCTTGTACAGTTTGCCCCTGGCTCCTTTAAATATTATGGTCTGGCATTTTTCCGTATTCAGTGTCAACCTCCATTTCTCGAAGTACGTCGCAAGGGTATCTAGGTACAAGATGAGCCTTCTTTCCGCAGTCTTTGCTCTGGGGTGTGTGGCAGTGACGAGGATATCATCTGCATATGTAAGCACTTTGACTCCATCAGGCGGGTCTGGTATATCAGCCATGTATAGATTGTAGAGGACAGGGCCAAGCACTGAGCCCTGTGGGACTCCGGCAGTCACAGCCTTGGGTCCAGATTTAGTTTCCTCTATGGACACAGTGAATGATCTATCCCTTAGATAATCTGCTATCATTCTCGTCAAGTGTGGATCAAATCTATAAGTCTCGCGCATCTTCTGGGCAATCCCATCCTGCCAGACTGTGTCGAATGCCTTGTTAAAGTCCAGGCTCACGGCAATGGTGGCGCTTCTCTTATTGAGTCCCCTCACAATCTGTCCCGTTAAGGCCATTAGAGCATGTGTCGTGGACGTCTGCCTCCGGAAACCAAATTGGCAATCCTTCAATATGGCCGCCTCCTCTATATGGTCGTATATCCTCTCGAGGATGAAGATCTCGAATAGTTTTCCGACATTCGATAGCAATGATATAGGTCTGTAGTTGGCCGGCTCCGTGGGGTTCTTTCCCGGCTTTAAAATGGGTATGATTCTCGCCTTCTTCCACGCGCTAGGAAAGTAGCCCAGGTTAATGCACTGATTAAAAAGAGTGGCCATAAACTCCCATGTTCTGCCATCAAGTCTTCTCAACACACAATTCGGAATGCCATCATCTCCGCTACTCTTCTTGTTATTCAGCCTCCGAAGCGCAGCTCCAATCTCGCTAGGTCTAATCAGTCTCAGCGGCATTCTTGTCGACTCGCCTATGTTAGTACCATCCGCCAGGAATCGTTCACCAAACGATATACAAGGTTCGTGATCTCCTCCTCCGCCTGAGATATTACCAGTGCTGGAATTCCTCTGTACCTCTGAAAATACATGTGCTAGTTCCTCCGCCTTTCTTTCGTCGGTTACTATCCTCTGTCCTTGAGAGCATATCAGATCGCCTATTCTGTTCCCTTTTAGAGCACCACTTAACGCCTTTACCTTACGAAACATATTCTGGTTCGGCGATATTCTATTGAGGATATTGGTGTAGTGTTCCTCTTCGAATTTTGATATGCGTTCCTTTATGATTTTGTCCAAATTCTTTATCACAGCACCCAGTGTCATCCACTCTTGGCGGTCTAATATTCTGTGTCTTCGGCGTCTCAGGGTTTTCTTCTGGGCAATCATATCTAGTATTTCCGGCGGTAATTCAGGCAGGCAGGACCTTCTCGGTCTGAATTTGCGAATATTCTCCTCCATTGCACCTACAACTGTGTTTGTGAGACCTTCAACCGCTTCATCTATCTCCCTGACGTCAGCGTTTCTGTCTCTTGGTAGTGCGAAATTCGGTAGGTTGTGGGACAGTTTATCATTAAAGCCAGCTATGCGCATGGTCTTGTAGTTGTAAATCTCCTTGGGAACTTGCCTCTCCAGTCTGCCTATCTCTAGCTCAATCTGGACCGCCCTGTGATCGGAGTCATAATCAAGGGTCCTCAATCCATCCTGGATCTGTGACCAGTCATTAAGTCTAAGACCCGGCGTGGTCATGAAGCTATCAAGGTGTGTGTGTGATATACTGGTGTTCCTTGTCGGTTCACATGCTGGTCTTAAGATAAATGTGGGGCTTGTCGTCAGCCATTCTTGGAGGATCCTTCCACTTGCATTTGTCCTGTCGCCTCTCCATATCTGATGTTTCGCATTCAAGTCCATTCCAATAATCGCCTCTCCTGAACTTACTGCGTCCGAAATGACATCCAGATCGACCTCTCTAAGGGTACACTGTGGTTTAAGGTATAGGGACATGACATACATATCTCCACCATCTACTCCTTTCATTCTAACTATAGTGCTCTCAATCTCGCCTGTATCCACTGCTACTCTTTCACCTTTTATGCACTCTTTTAGGAATACCGCCGTTCCTCCACCTCGTCGATTTTCCCGATTTTGTCTGTATGCCTTATACCCACTGAGTTGAAATCTGTGCCGGTTTGACAGGTGATGTTCCGCCACTAAGATTATATCAGGGTTATGTCTTCTCGCAAAAAGTTGAAGATAGTGTCGTCTATGCCTTGACACTATGGAATTTACATTAATAAATATGCATTTCAGATCAAACATTTACTTTCAGGCTCAAAAGAAGACCAAAGATGGCTTTCGTTCTCTTCTCCTCAGTGTCCAGCTGCTCGAAAGCAACTGCGAAGTCCCCAATCTTGTTCATGCAGGTCAGGAAATCTTTGCCCAGTAGTCTCTTACAGTGCCCATCGAACTGGCCCATCACCTGGCCTATCTGTTCCGGCATCAGGGGTCGCGAAGATGCGGGGGGATTTATGGGTCGTGAGGCATTTCGAGCTGCATTCGCATATGTTGAGGTTCCCATAGATGGTCTGGGCAAGTTGGCCGTGTTCGTTGGGGTTCCCGGTATTCTTGTCTGATTTACCTTGCGCTCCTGCTTTCTTCCCAGCAGCTCAATTCTTTTTGGACATGATTTGTCGCTCGCTACATGGCCATCGGTCTTGCAGTTGGCACAGTGCACAGGTCTTCCTATAGTTCTTACTATCTGGCCAGTTGTCGGGTCGGTAGTCAGATTTTCCTCAATATTCTGGTCCTTGGATGGGATGGAACACTCTCCAACAGCGTGTGATTGACCGCACTTAACACATCTGTACGGCATTTCGCAGTTGACCGATAGATGTCCAAACCTTTGACAATTTCGGCACTGTATCAGCCCCTTCTGCTTATGCTTGCCGATTTTCACTCCCGTATTTAGTATGAATTGTAGGCGACGGAAAGCCTTAATGTCAGAATCATTCGTGAGCTGGACAACCCACCTATTGCCGTCTAATTTGACAATCTTGACAATCTTCACATTCATCTTAGACTCCTCGATGAACGCTTGCAGGTCTCCGGCATCATATGTACTCGACAACCCCTTGACTATAAGTGTACAGGGTTTCAGATTTCTTGGTGTATAGGTGAAGTAGGACTTGCCCTTTTCTCCTAAAAATACTTTAACCTTCTCAAAATCATCTATCCTACTTAATTTAAGTTTTATTAGATTTCTATTAATTATAGTAATGGTAAATAACTTATGTCCTAAGAAACCCGACAGCTGGTTTGACAACTCCTTCACATTACTCTCATAGATTTTTATAACCGGTGGGCTGGCCTTACCTCTCATTGCAGCTCCGGTATCGTCTTTGGGTGTTGTGCCTCCCTTGGGCATTTTCGTATTACCTCCTTCTTTTGTCATCTTAGGTATTGCTCCCTTTGACGTTGTTAATATCGACGATGTACCATTGGCCTCATCCGGCCCCTTTCGGCTTTTCATGGCCGCTTCAGCAGACCAGTCTGCCTTGTCGCCTTCAGCCACATCCATTTGATCCACCGATGGCGTAAATGCAGCGCCGGGCGTATGAGCAACGCCTGACGTATGTGCAACGTCCTTCCTTCCATTCAGATTAATACTCGTATCTGCGACCTTGGGCGTGTGCGCAACGCCGGACGTATGTGCAACGTCCCCCTCATCGTATTTTCTCGCATTCTCAAGTATACGGATACGTTCATTCAACCTGAGGATTGTATCCTCAAGTCTTGTAATTAGTGCTTTCTGTTGGTCCAGCTTTGCCTGGAGCTTCATATCTTCGTAAGGTGAAATGTTACCACTCTTACTTTTGCGTTTTCGTTGTTTCCTGTGGACGGTTTGAAAACCGTCCGTAGAGTTTCCTGTATCAGAGACGTTTACAAGCGTGGAGGTGGAACTCCCCGCCATTCTAGCATCTTCTTGGGCACCAGCCATTAGAAAAATTTCATTTGCTGTACTGTAGATGTTGGTTTGATCCACAAAGTTATTGGTTAAAAGATTTGATGGTCCAGCAATAGTTCTCTCAGAACCAATGTGGACATCTTCATTAGTTTTCGGCGGTTGGTTTCCCGCCTGATTTTGGCCTATTCCTGCCACTTTGCACTTCACTGCCTCCTATGCGATTCTCACTTTCGCACTTGAGCAAATTTTAAGATTTTTTCTCGCTTCCTATTGGTCGAAATTCTCTGACCAATCACGTTCACTTTCAAAATATTTTTCTTTTCCACTTCACTAGAGATATGCACACAAACACTGGATTCTATTGAGGTCTTTCCTTCCTTCTTCTTTGATTTAGTCAACCAACTTTTATTATTATAAAGAAATCTCTTTTCGTTTCTATTTGCTTTATCCCAGCGAATCTTATACTGTGCACAAAACGTGTGGAATTTAAGTTTAAAAGCTGACATATCCGTAGGTTTGAAAACTTGTAGGATTTGCTCTTTCAAAGCCGTTACTTTAAAATTAAAGCTCTTGGAATTTGATTTTCGCATAATATCAAACAGTTCTTTGCGAGACATTGCAAACACTCCTAATGTGAAAATTTTTATAACTCATTAAAAATTATTTAAAAAAATCGATACATGAAAATATTAAACGAAAAATAAGTAATTTTTAAGAAAATAGCCATTATTTAAAAAAGGAGCAAAAACGAGCAACCGTTTTCTTTTGGAATTTGAAGCGTACTATTCGCCACATTCAAATATGTGGTAATTTTCGCTTAATATCTATCTATATATATAAAGAAGAATGTGTGTTTGTTTGTTTGTTGATTTGTTTGTACCGAATAGACGTCTAAACGGCTGGACCGATCTTCTTGAAATTTTCCCAGAATGTACATATGTGGGGCGTGGTGAAAATAGGGTACTTGAATTTTCGATATAGCAAGTGGGCGTGGCCCCGCCCACATAAGGCAAATTTTAAAATTGAGATATCTTGCACAATTTGTCAGCGAGAGTGCTGTAATTTTGTACATATGTAGCTGGTGCCAGTCTACGTGATTGGTCCAAATATGGGCGGGATCGGACTAATGGGCGTGGTACCGCCCATATAAGCCAAATTTTAAAAATGATATATCGTCGGCTTAATGCTATTTTGTTCCATACGCCATTTTGTATGAACGGAGAAAAACGCAATTTATAGTTTGAGTAAAAACGGGACTGAAGAGTTACACACTTTTTATTTCATAGGGTTCCCAACAGTGCTTGTATGATTCTCATGTATTTCTATGCCATTACATCCAAAAATAAGCAAGTTATAACAATTTTTGTACTTGTCATTTTGGTCCATATCCACGTTTATTTTAACATTTTTTCGTATTTGTATTACATGGACCACAAAAAGGGTCGGTATGGAAGGACACTAATTTACATATTGTGATCGAAAAAACGTAAAATACTGAGAGAAAAATATAGGGCGATAGAAAAATTGAGACATAGAACAAAAATATCGAAATTATTTCCCGTTATTCAGAGTAAAACAAATTTACCCTACCAATATCTCGAAAACTAGGCGAGATAGGAAAAAAATGATTGCAGATTCTGAAAGAGCATGCTTGGAACCCATGTTATCAACTCCTAACTCAAAAAACACGAAAATGGCGTATGGACCAAAATAGCATTAAGCCGACGATATCTAGCACAATTTATTAGCGAGAGTTATGCAATTTAGTGCATATATATACATATCTGGTGGCAATGTACCTGATTGCTCCAAAAATGGGCGGGATCGGATCAATGGGCGTGGCAGCCCATATAAGCCAAATTTTGAAATTAAGATATCTTACACAATTTGTTAGCGAGAGTGTTGTACTTTGGTTCATATGTATCTGGAGGTAATCTACGGGATTGGTCCAAAAAAGACAAATTTTTAAATTGCGATACCTTACACAATTTGTTAGCGAGAGTGCTGTAATTTGGTGCATATGTATCTGGTGGCAGTCTACGGGACTGGACCAAAAGTGGGCGGAATCGGACCAATGGGCGTGTCCCCGCCCATATAAGCAAAATTTTGAAATTGATATATCTTGCACAATTTATTAGCGAGAGTGCTGTAATTTTGTGTATATGTATCTGGTTGCATTCTACGTGATTGGTCCAAAAATGGGCGTGGCCCAGCTCATATAAGCCAAATTTTGAAATTGAAATATCGCCCATAATTTATTAGCGAGAGTTCTGTAATTTTGCGTATATGTATCTGGTAGCGGTCTACGTGACTGGTCCAAAAATGGCCGGAATCGGACCAATGCCCGTGGCCCCACCCATTTAAGCCAAATTTTTTAATTGAGATATCTTGCACAATTTGTTAGCCAGAGTGCTGTATGTTTGTTTATACATATCGGTGATCGGACCAACGGGCGTAGCCCCGACAATTTAAGCCAACTTTTTCAATTGAGATATATTGCAAAATTTGTTAGCGAGAGTGCTGAAATTTAGTCTATATGTAAATGGTAGTACGCGATTGGTCCAAAACTGGGCGGAATCGGACCAATGTGCGTGGCACCGCCCATATAAGCCAAATTTTGAAAAAGAGATATCTTGCAAAGTTTGTTAGCGAGAGTGCTGACATTTTGCGTACATATATCTGGTAGCAGTCTACGTAATTGGTCCAAAATTGAACGGGATCGACCAATATTTTAAATTGATATATCTTGCACAATTTGTTAGCGAGAATGCTGTAATTTTGTGTTTGAGTAATTGCTGTAATTTTGTGTACGTTTATTTGGTGCCAGTCTACGTGATTAGTCCGAATATGGGCGGGATCGGAAATCTGAAGTCTGGGGCAACGAAGTGGACCGGGTCCAGCTAGTTGCTTAATAATATACATAAGGTCTACATTTTCTTTGAAAAATTTCATATTTTGGAGTAATTTTAAAATGCATACTTAAATAACATTTACTTAATATAATTTACCTAAATTCGCATGACAGTTTATAGGTAAATACCATTAGTTGGTGGATCCATTGTAATTTGTTGTAATTTTAAAGAGATTGATAAAGAAATTCCCGCAAAAAAATATTTCAGTTTTAAGTTTTTAAACTTCCATAAAAATGTACACAATTTATTATAACTTTGACAGATAATGACAGCTAAACCAATGACGGCAGAAAGATAGCTTTTTCATCAAATGAAGTAGAATTTTGTACCCTTTAAGTGGATACCAAAAATAACACGATGAGATAATTTTGAATTTTTTAATTAATCCTCGGTATTAATGGTATCGAACCCTATGTGCGACGTCTGGATATACTGGTGTCGGCCTTTCTAGGAAATTTATCTGACCTTTGCGGTAGAGGTATTTTATTATCAGATATATTTATAGATAAAATGTGACATTTATGGAAAAATATAAAAAAATTAATCAAAAGTCATGTTTAAACTATACGTCTTCAGAAATCTGCTCCTCTTCGCTATCGAAAGAACTTTCTAATAGATTTGCAGACATAATAGTTGTAGTTTCTGGTAAAAAACAGTTTGCTTTTTTTCTTTTTATAGGCCGCATGCTACTCAACAAAGGATCCAAACTCAATAGTAGTCTATTAAAAATGTCTTGATTGCAGCTTTCTCTTGAAAATGTTCTTGCAAAGTCTTTGCGGTTAGACCTTAAATGTTTATTACGCACTTCTGCCGCCTCCTTAGAAAGCTGTCCAATAGGTAGCAATGCATTTTTTATTATAACAGCACCATGCATTAATATTTTATGCTCTGTAGGAGTCATAGGATACCGAGGGTACAAACTGACATACAATCGGGCTGTTGCCAGAGCATATTTGTCGTATTTTCGGGATCAATTATATGTCCACTTGAAATTGCTTCAAGTATGAATTTTTATCTGTAAATTAGATCATAATTAATTCCTGTTATTTCCGAAGCTAATTTAATGTCTTCAAAAAATCTTCTACTTGTATTGCCATCATTGGTGTTTCCAAAGTTAGCTTTCGGGACATCCACCAATAAACCCATTTCTTTACGAGACCTTTCTTGAATTAATCTGGCATGTAAAACTGAGAGAACAAATTCAATAGCTTTGGGGTTTGCTTTTACGTTATCCTCTTATTGGTTAAATTCTTTAGAAGTGGAGGTCGTTCCAGGAGCAGCATTGAAGATTTTACCGTCTGCCATTGTCATGTTAAAGAAATGTGTGACAAGAAACTGTTTTCCGTTTATATCAACCCTTGTTTCGACTAGAGACTTTAAGGAATTGTTTATGTGGTCAATTTCTTCCTCTGTAACGTCAGAGTTCTCTTTCACATATCGGAATCTTATTGGCCGACAGTATATGCGAGAAGAAGGTGTCGGATTTTCCCACAACATTTTTTCATGTTCTTTGCCACAAACTGATCGAAGAGGCACGAAGCAGCTCAGAAATATGTTCGCATCTGGATCGGCATCAGTTTCTGTTTTTTCGCATCCCCATTTACGAATAATCTTATTATTTCGTTCATTAGCCGTCAATGTTAATAGGACATTTGTCAGAAATTCAGATAAACGTCTAACAGTGAGATCAGTCAATGGTTGCAATTGACTTTCTGCACTCATACTCGTCACTTTACATGCTTCTGGAGGTGGGTAACAATCTTTTTAGCTTTTTGTACAACGCATTAACAAGAAAATAACTTTTTATTAGTTTATCTAATTATATCGTATTGTCCTCTGGTTAAATCAGCATCCATGGACATCTGCAATACTTGAAAAGGTGTTAGACAAGAAGATTTATCTTTCTTATATTTAGAATATGCCATTTTATAATTTTTTGCACGTGCTGGAGAGTTCGTAATTTCCTTATGTATATCAGATGCATGCCGCTTTCGTGTTTTCCTCAGCTCAACCTGTGCTTCATGAAAAATAACACCTTTTTCTAAACTAGAGCGAATGTTCTCAATTTTTTGTCTTTTACTTCTTTCACTTGACTTTCAAATAATCTGCTTGGTCGACCTGGCCGATTTTAAACAGGAATTTCGAAGGTCCCTTCCAACCATAATTTATTTAACTTGAGAAATACGTCTTCCTTTTTATGAGCTTTTGTCCATATTAGCTTTATCTCTGATTTAAAATGGGAATAACGGCTTTTCACGTGTGAGTCGTGTCATGCTGTCATGTTATTTTTGTTAAGTATTGTTTGGCATTTCATCATGGAAAGACTTACGTGTGAACACCGTTTACAAATCGTTCAACTTTATTACGAAAATTCTCGTTCTGTGAGGAATGTGTTTCGTGCACTTCGCTCAACTTATGGTCAACATGATCGGCCTACTGATCGTACTATTCGCAACACCATCACCCATCTTGAGACCCAGCATTCATTATTGGATAATATGCGACCGAAAAGACCACGTCCAGCACGCAGTAAAGAAAATGTAGCAACCGTAGCGTACACGAAGTGTACACGAAGACCGTGGAGAGTCGATTCGGCGCCGTTCGCAGCAACTCGGACTGACGTATGGAACGACTTGGCGCATTTTACGTCGAGATCTTAAATTGAAACCATACAAAATACAGCTTGTGCAAGAACTGAAGCCGCCCGACCTTCCCAAGCGACATCGCTTCGCTCTATGGGTTCTTGAAAAGTTCCAAGAAGATCCGACGTTCTCGAGCCAAATTTTGTTCAGCGATGAGGCCCATTTCTGGCTCAATGGGTATGTAAACAAGCAAAATTGCCGCATTTGGGACAAAAAGCAACCTGAAGATATTCAAGAGCACTTCATCCAGAAAAAACACCGGATTGGTGTGGTTTGTGGACCGGTGGAATCAACGGTCCATATTTCTTCAAAAATGATGCCGGTGAGAACGTAACCATCAATGGCGACCGTTATCGTGCCATGATAACCGACTATTTGATGCCTGAAATTGAAGCTCGTGATCTCGGCGACATTTGGTTTCAACATGACGGCGCCACTTCCGACGTATCGCATCAATCAATGGATTTATTGAGAGAACACTTCGGTGAGCAGATAATTTCACGTTTTGGGCCGTTAGACTTTTTCCTGTGGGGATATGTAAATTCTAAAGTTTATGCGGACAAACCCGCTTCGATTCAGGCCTTGGAGCAAAACATCACGCGTGTCATTCGCCAGTTACCAGTCGAAATGCTCGAACGACGACTGAGACGTAGCCGCGTCTCTGTTTGATGAATATCCATTACTTCCACTTTAGAAATGATCGTAAAATATAAATATTCACTTAAAAACTTCGCGTTGTCACAATAACGTCAAAAACTGATAAATATTCAAAGTAGAATTATCTATTTGCGATTACTGTCTAATGCGCGGTTTGTAAGAAGGAAATGTAGGAGGTGCTGGATATTGTTTTCCGGATGATATTTTTATTCTTTTGATCTTTTAATTTTTTTTTTACATTTTTTAAAATTGACTTTTGGCCGCGTATATTGAGCAAATACCCCTATGTGTACCGGTATTCATACTGGCTGCCAACCTATCCTATGTTACTGTTAATTCCTAACAAGTATCCATTAATTGAACTCACATCCACAATTTCTCATTAGATACTAATAACGATTACATAAATCTGATTATAAATGCAATCATTTCGAATTTGTTCACATTTTGTTGCAACTGTAAACTTTTAAGAAGATCTATTTAAAAGTTATGAATCCCAAAGCCTCATTGTGTTTGTTTATGAAATTGCACATTTTGAGGCTGTGAGTGAAGAGCGAAGCAAAAAATCACACAGAAAACTCTGGGGAAATTATTTTATTAAATATAACCGCATAACATTACTTTGATTGCAGACAAAACTGTTGGGGCAAGAGAGGGAGAGAATGTATCTTAATACAAACATAAATGTTAGGGCGAGACAGGGAGCGAATATCTCTTAATACAAACATAAATATCCAACTGCCGAGATACTACTCCACGACTGCCGGCCCAACCGTTTCGTCAGTGCCAACATCATTGCTAAGCGACAGGACACTTCGTCGTCCTACTTAAGCAGCATCTCAAAGGGTACAATTGTGCGATGGATTTGAAATGAGTGTACTCACAGCAGCTGTACTCGTATACTGTGGTGGTATACGTCGTCCGGGTACCATGCACTTATGTTTTCATCATTTTTATGAATTGGCACAGCAACTTTTATGAATTTATACGAGAATTTCGCAGTATGCGCAATGATTCTGCAGTAGATGTGGTTGGTTACCTTAGATGTCGTTTTCCGTTCCCCGCCGTTCCGAAATATATACATTAGGGCGAAGCCAACATTTAGTCGAATGTGTAACCTATATTCAGATGATGTTCTAAGAAAACAAGTAAGAATATTTCGGTCGAATAAACCGTGGTATACCTTCACTTTGTGGGTAATGCAATATGTACAAGTATGATAATTTTAGTCGGGTAAACCGACTTAAGTGAAACATTACATTAAGTACTAAATGATATCTTTGTGTGGGAGGCTAATTTTTTTACACTGTAAAAAATTGGAAGTATTTGTACGCACTGGTATTTAAGTTCTAAGCTGTTAACATTTTGTACTAAATTGAACCTTTGTGTGGGAGGTACCAAAAGAGACGGACCACTTTTCCAATTTTTCTCAAAGTTATAGATACAGATTAACTATTACTACTTGCGGAATTGCAGATGAATCGGATAAGTAGTATCAAAGTAATTACAGCATACGCTGTTCAATAAATGTTAACCCTTTGTGTGTGAAGCACTGGAAGGAGTGAACCAATATGGTCCATCTTCGAAGGAAGAATGAGACAACAAGTATTATCACATTGCAGAGATGTAGTACGCTTGAGTCAGAAAGACAGACAGAGGGACGGGTATTTCTCAAATGACTTAAAATGGCCCAAATCGAATTTCGACCAAACACACTTGGGGTCTTAGGTCACTCCTTCGGTGTGTTACACTTTTGGTTTGTACCAAATGATATATACCCTCCGCCGTTACAGTGATCCCAGACTGGGATCTGCGAATCTTATAGCTCCCATCTAGTCCCAGGATGGGGGCTGGACAAGCAGATCCCTAGAGGAGCACGGTCCTCGAAAACGGGTCTGTGTTCCACAAATGATCTACGAATTCTAAAGCTCCCATCTATTCTCAGGATGGGGGCTGAATAAGTAGATCCAAGAGGAGCACGGTCCAAATGGTCGGTGTTCCACGAAAGGATTTACGAATTCTAAAGCTCCCATCTATTCTCAGGATGAAGGGGCTGAATAAGTAAATCCAAGACTGGTCACCAGTCCTAGATTTTCTGGAGTCTAACTGGTAGTATCTTCGGCTACGCAGTCTGACCAGAGCACTTTAATCTGGTACCACGGGGGTCAGGAAAGCCCTCGGTACGCAGGTACCGGCCTGACCATTGGTGAGGATCCTGTTGGATGCAACGTGGTGGCTGTGGTTGAAACCAAAATCGCTGGGAGAGTGGAGTCTCGGATGTGGAGTTGCAAACCAACCGGGCGCCATGACCCAAAGATTGGAAGGAGTTTTAGATGGGCTCCGCTCCTTACCAAGGAGGGGAGTCAGTGGCCAGAAACACTGAATTCATTGGAACTTATGCACATTGTGTATGAGGGCGCTGGTCGACGCATAAATTTACCCGAGTGTTTAGAGCACGGTGGAGTTAGGCCTTGACAGGCAGGTATCCACCTAAATCAAAATACTCATCTCATACCCTCCGCCGTGTAAGGTAAGGGGATACAAATTGTACTTTATGTTGGAAAAAAATCTTGACAGAATATATTGAATTGAAAAGTTGTTATGAACATATTTAAATGCTTGGTGCTGAAGTCATAAGGAAATTATTTTCTTATAAATCTGTCAATTTGTGTGAGGGCTTGACAAATACGCCAATAAAAGGCTAAGGCTTCCAACAATATTTCTGTTTGTGTTATCATTTTAAGTTCACAAGCTCTTAAAAAAACACCGAATACAATCTGAATATTTTAGCTTTGCTTTTGTCGAGCGGAATTTACACCACCCCAATATATTCGTTCGTACATCCATTCAACCATACCTATGTTAGTATTTAGGTAGTGTTTGAAGAGTGCCATATCCCTGTGTGAACGGGCTACAAATTGAAGTAAAACGGAGTAAAATAGTTACATACATTCGTATATAAATACAGTTTTCATTTTATGCCACAATGATTTCAGGTGAAATCATATAAATTATATGTTAACAATATTGGATTTGTACTCAAGCCATTCAGTTACCTTACCTACCTACTGCTTCCATTCGTTTATTCCCACTTAGATGCAAACATTAGAGGAGTACTTGTACGAGTATGTTCTAAAATTGTTGTAATTTATTTTGCCCACACATTATTGGCGGAGTGAATTAACCCCCATGACTTATGTCTTAAGGCTGTGTAAGGCAAACTTAACCTTAACTTAACTTTACCGCAGCCCGCTGGAGCAATTACCCAAACATAAGTCATAACTAGCCCGTCCCGTTGAAGCAATTTGATTGCTTTAAAAATCTAAAAAGTTGGTGGGTTCCAATGTCAGTCATGTTAGTTAATTCCCCAAAGAAATGAGAGCCTACGGTAGCATGTCTCATGCTATAGAGACACTGAAGTTGTTCTATTGATCCCTTCTCTTCTTCGTCTCCAAGCTTCTAAAAAAGTCATCATGACCCGTCATGACATACACAATATGTGAGACGTCCGGTCTCCATAACGACTGCAGTGTGTTGTTGCGTTTGGAGTCCCTGACTAGTGACCTCCTGTCATTTGTTGCCGTAAGGGAACTATCTCCCAAGAAGAGCTTGCCGGCCGCTAGAGGCATGTCTACATATTCCAGTTCCCCTGGTATGTCCCAGTAGCCCGGCAACCTTATCAGATGCACATCGAACTGTTCCTCCTATGTCCTAGGATACGATCATTCCATTCTGATCTATCAGGTAAACGAGTAAGATACTTCTTGTCAAAAAGTGATTCAGTCTTAGTTGAATCAACAATGCCAGGAAGGTAAGGCATTGCGTCTAGGTCTTCAGCCGTTTCCTAACCTTAGTTACAGTTCCCTAAGTCTAATAGCAGTACATGCGGTATATTGCATTGCTACACCGTCTAGCGACATTGAATGTAGTACGAGGGTTGCTATATAGATTTCAGGCCTGACATTTCCATTGCAAAGTTTGACGTGCGACCATCATTTGTGTTGTTTACAATGACTTGCAAAAATCAACTTGGCAAAAAATGGAATTAACTCGTGTACATTTTTGTGCGATAATTTTTCACAACTTTCGACGTGGATTATCACGACA
Organism: Eudasyphora cyanicolor; assembly: GCA_963930755.1. Taxonomy (NCBI): domain Eukaryota; kingdom Metazoa; phylum Arthropoda; class Insecta; order Diptera; family Muscidae; genus Eudasyphora; species Eudasyphora cyanicolor. Next base: position 165,461,048 of record OZ005736.1, on the reverse strand, counting down.
AGAGTGCATCGATGAACTTAAATCTTTGTATGGCGATGAAGCACCATCCTATATCACTGTGAAAAACTGGTGTAATGAATTCAATCGTAGCCGACGCTCGCTTATAGACGAAGGTCGTCCAAAAACGGCCTTTGTGCCAGAGAACATTGATGCCGTGCGTGAACTGATAATGCAAGATGTGACATACCGTGAGATAGTGGCATCCTTGGGCGTTTCTTCCACCAGCATACATTCGATATTGCATAAACACCTGGCCGTAAAAAAGGTTTGTTCTCGTTGGATCCCGCACAATTTAAAATCGCTCAAAAAAGGCTCGTGTCGATTGGTGGAAAGAAATTTTGCAAAAAATACGATCGCGGTGCTTCAAAAGACGTTTATAAGATCGTCGCAGGTGACAAATCTTGGATCTATGCGTTTGAAGCCGAAACACGAAAAACAGCAATCGACCGTGTGGGTCTTCGAAGACGAGCCAAATCCAACGAAAGTTGTTCGTGGAAGAAGCACTTCCAAGCAAATGGTCGCCTGTTTCTTCGGCAAAACTGGTCATGTGGCGACTGTTCCGCTTGAGCAACGTAGGACGGTAAATTCTGAGTGGTACACCACAATTTGTTTGCCTGAAGTCTTCGGAGAAATTCGAAAAACGAACAAGAGAAGACGAATCATTGTGCACCATGACAATGCGGGCTCTCACACATCGGCTCAAACCAGCGCCTTTTTCACCGGCCAAAACGTCGAATTGATGGGTCATCCGCCGTACAGCCCTGATTTGACACCCAATGACTTATTCTTATTCACTCACATCAAGAAAAAACTGCTTGGTCAACGTTTTTCGACGCCTGAAGCAGCTGTCGAAGCATTCAAAAACCATGTTTTAGAGGTGAATTTTCAACACACTCTTAGTGTTGCCTAGGCCAGAAATATATACAGCATCCCTCGTATAACATTTATTGGCTTAGTTGGTGTCGTTCTCAGCGCACCAGTGATACATATATCAGCCATTCGCTGAAATCTTCTTTAGTATCGCGCTATGCTACATATACTCGGGTTCAGACCACAGCGTTTTCATATTGCGCTTTTACAAGTATATAACGCTACCACAGCTTTCTTTGTCCTTTCTTTGTCCTTTCCTGAATGTTGGCTTGAAGTTTAGGTTCTAGTCTAGTAAAATTCGAGTTAAGGCAATTTCATTACCCCCGAAAAAGGCAATTGTATCTAGTGGAGTTCCGTCTGGTGGTATAAAGGGCCTGCTGTAGGATGTCTCTAAGAGTACTCTCAAACTTCCCTCTAACAGTTAGTGCCACGTCATCTGCATAGGAGTCATTCCATGCCAAACGGGACGATTTTTGGACACCATTATTTTCGATTGCTTCGAAATTTTGTTTATGTATTATTTATCTAAAAATATCTTTCCTTAAGAGTTATGAGCAATTTAAAGTTGACGAAATTACGTTTTTTTCTAAAAGGTGTGTTCATTCTTTAGCTTGTATCTCCTGAAATACGTGACCGATTTTAATGTGCAACAAATATACTAATTTTTAATGTTTATGCCCTTTTATACTTTCTATTACGATTTCCAAAACGATTACACCTGTCGATTTTTTTGAAATTTTAATGTCGTGTTCTTAGATGTCTTTGTTAGCAACTGTATGAATTTGGATGTGGTGAATTGATGGGAACTATTTTTTTACGATTTTTTATAAAAAAAAAACCATTTGCATAATTTCTGGGAATGTGCTTTAAATAATTAACAGAATGATAATTTTTGGCCGTTAGTTTATTAATATAACAATAACAACAATAAATATTATTAATTTTGCAAATTATTTGCAAAAATCAGCGATTGCTTGATATTTAAAAAACATAACTCATTAAACAATAGCAGGAGTCAAAAGATAAGAAAGTACTTGTTAAACTATACTCTGAGATGTTTTTTTTTAAATCCCAACAGATTTCACTTTTTGAAGTAGAAAAAAAAATCAATAACTTTGTTAGTCCGTTTTTCACATTTAATTCGACAATTCATAGAAAAAAGAAAGCAATAATAATCAATAACTTTGTTAGTCCGTTTTTCACATTCGATTCGAAAATTCAAAGAAAAAACAAAGCAATAATAAATAAATAAAAAGTAATTTCTTAAACTCAAAACTACCACGCATACATTCCATTTTCCGATAAAAAAAATAGAGCTCAGACAACATCAACTTCCGAAAAGTACTGTGTTAAGTATATTAAATATTTTTATACCCATTTTCTTCTTTTTTACTGTAAATAGTATACTTGATTCGAATATTTTCATACATTTTTTATTGTTCTTATTATACCCTCACTTTAGTGTGACGAGGGTATATATCATTTGCTACGGAAAAAAGTGTAACACATCGAAGGAGTGATCTAAGACCCTAAGTATGTTCGGAGGAAATCCGTTTTGGGTCATTTTAAGTCGAATGAGCAATGTCCGTCCGTCTGTCTGTCTGTCTGTCTGTCTGCCTGTCTGTCTGTCTGTGTGTCTGCTGGCTGGTGCGCACGATAACTCTCGAAAGGATTAACCGATTGACTTCAAATTTGGTATGTGGTAATATTTTGATCTATCTCCGGATGAGTTCGAAGATGGGCCATATTGGTCTACTCCTTCTGGTACCTCCCACACAAAGGGTTAAAATTTAGTGAAATATTGATTCTTTAATAACTTCTATACTACTTATTCGAATCTTTTGAAATTCTGCACATAGTATTAGTATATTAGTCGCTATTAACTCGAGAAAAATGAGTGAAGTTGGCATGCCCCTTTTGGTACCTCCCACACAAATGGACCATTTTGCATCAAAATTTAACTGCTTATAACGTTAATACAAGTGCATAAAAATGCTTGAAATTTTCTACAGTATAATGTTTTTGTAGCGCCTATAGTCCGGTAAAAAATGGGCATTATTGTACAGCCCCTTTTGGTACATCCCACACAAATGGACCGTTTCGTACCAAAAGTAAACGGCTTGTAACTTTAATACCAGTGCATACAAATACTTGAAATTTTGTACAGTGTAATGCTGTTATAGTGCCTATAGTCCTGTAAAAAGTGGGCGTTATCACCCCGCCCCTTTTTGTACCTCCCACACAAAATGACCAAATCATACCAAAATTACATAGCTCGTAACTTTAATATACCAGTGCACATAAACGCTTATAGTTCAGCACAATGCAATGTATTTAAGAATGTACTGTTTACCGAAAAATATGTGTATTTGGAAAACCCCTTCTTATTGGTGTAATGTTATATATTACATTACTCACAAAGTGAGGGTATACCTTAGTCGGTTTACCCGACTGAAACTTTCTTACTTGTTTTTACATTAGTATACTAATTATTAATAATTGTCATTCTTTTCTTAAATGTTTTATTGTTCTTACTGAACAATAATTGAAAGGTGTAATAATTTTGAAAATCGCAATAGGAAGTATAAAAGGGCAAAAACATTAAAAATTGGTATATTTGTTGAGAGAGAGAAGAGAGCTTACTCCAGTTAGTTGTAGTAGTTGAAATTACCTTCAAAACAAGGTATACACTGATAGAAAAAGCTTCGTCATGACGACGAATTTGTACATAATCACGATTATTTTTTCGTCAAAAGTCAGCTAACGTACGGAATAATCCTCTTGATGAATTTGTTCGTCACCATGACGAATTTCTGTTTCCAAAAACTTTCGTCCTCAGGATGTTCCATTCATCACCACGACGAACCCCATTCATCATCATGACGAACCCCATTCATCATCACGACGAATAGCATTCATCACCATGACGAACCCCTTTCATTATCACGACGAATAGCATACATCACCACGATGAACTCTATTCATCACCATGCTGAACTCCATTCATCACCACGACGTATTCCATTCGTAACCACGACCAGTGTTGCCACTGGAAAAAAATTTTTCCGACCAAAATTTTCCTCAAAACCGACCAAAATCCGTTGTAGCCGACCAAATTTATAAAATTAAAGTTGTTGGTATCTTGAAAAGTTTGGTGACACCTCTTTCAGATTTTGAAGAGAATTGGAATGTTTCGAAAAATTAATTAACATAAAAAATGCTAGTATTGAATGTATTTTAAAACAAGTTAAAATGTGGCCCGTCAGAATCGTATATACCCAAAATCATGGATCGCAATAAATTATGTAATATAAAAAATCTAAATGAGGGGAACGTGGCTAAATCTTAATATATCCTCCTTCAGTAAAATTGTTGCTTTTTGATATTTTTTGTATTTTAAGAATAAATATCTTCGCCAAATTCCCAAGATAGCCTGAAAACGCTGAAGTGGTATGGCCTAGTTTGACAAAAGGACTTGGTCAGTTAAACGACGATATCGATTGTGGATGAACAATTTTACATAAAAAGGCATAACAAGTTACGATTTCTTGAGCAGACTTCAACGTTAAAACGTAATTTATGACGAATGCCTATAAGTTCCATAATACTAAAGTACGCAATTTCGTTAATTGAAGGATTTTAAAAGTTAAAAAAATTAGTGAAGTTTCGAAATTTACAAAATTTCAGCATAAAACCAGAAATCAAAATTAAATTTTCACCGCTGAATCTACCGGTATTTGACATGCTATACAACTAGTCAAGGATACTAAACGGTAAACTATAGTTTTTACCGATAGTCTATCTTAAATCTAGCTATCAACAGTTGGACTACTATTAATAAAATTAGAGATATAGTAATAGCCAACAAAAACAAAATTATTCTTTGCTGGGTCCCTGAATACATCGGTCTATAACTGGTAACAATTATGCGGACTCTGCAATTATTTAAAAACAGGATAAAAAAGAAATTTCAATTGTGCTTACGGAACATTATTCAACAATAAATTCATTCAACACCAACACTACAATTATATAAACCCCAAGATCATTGCTCCGATATATCCCACCAATATTGATAGAAGTAAGATAAGAACATTTCCCAACTTCAGATGGGACATACTTTGGACATACGTCAACACTTTCTTCCTTATTAATCTTATATTTACTAAAGGCTTAATGTAAATAAATAAAATTTCGCAATTATGTTGAGATTTGCCAACCAAAATTTCAGTTTAAATCCGCTCTCGGAATACAGAACAGGAGTGAAAGCAAATATTCTTTCCCCAAAACACATTTGTCGAACCTGAAATAAATACTTTCAAACTAATTTTTATTACAATATATTCGTCTACAATTTCGATCGACACTGCTTTCAGCGACAGACATAAATATTGGAATTCACAATCATTTGAGGGTATTCCAAACGGTGAATGGCTTTAATTTTCAGTAATTTACTTTGATATTAAACATAAAATTATTCTGTATTATAATACGAATTAAATTTTCTAGAATAAAACCGACCAAAATGGAATTGGTCCGACCATCCGACCAAATATAAAAATTTCAAATCCATCCGACCAAATTTGGTCGGAAATGACCAAAACGGCAACGCTGACCACGACGAATCCCATTCATCATCACGACGAATTCATGCGCCCATGACTATTTAAATTTTAAAAATTCCAATAAATGTTTTCTAGTTTTAAACCATTTAAAATGGTATGGAAAATAAAATTATTTGACTACATTGCTAGGTTCAGTTGTGAATATTCGTTTCGAGACGCAGTTCTTATCAGGTAAGGCTGAAATCAAACAAACGAGAAGTATTCATTACTTCTGCTATTTTAAATCAAAAATAATCACATCAAGTAATGTATTTGCCAACAGACCACTAGCACAAATGTTTCACACTTATTCAGCTTGTCGAGCTGCATGTACGAGTATGCATGTGTTTGATGTTTTGTTAAACAAACATCAGTTACGCCGTGCCAGTGCGGTTTGTTTGAACCAATCGGTGCTGCGTGGAACACACACGTGGACGAACGTAACAACGTCGCATGTCTTAAGGCCGGGTTAGGCATACGTAACCGTAACTTATCTTTACCGTTGCCGTAACGTTGCCCGTTTGAGCGATTAGCCAACGTTGAGAAAACGAGTCATATGTTCAGACAACAATACATAAGTAAACAAAAAAGCCGCGATTTATTTTTGTTTAGGTTTATTAAAAATGAAGTTAAATAGAATGTTTATAAATTTGTGTTTTTTAAATCTGTGCAGAATTTACAATAAAAGTAATCAAGAAAATATCGTCGGATAAGAAGATGGGGTTGACGTCCTATAAACAATGACTAGGCGAAAGCCGGACACTAGAATGCATATGGCAGTTTTTAATTTGTTATTAACATTAATAAAATATGAGTTAACTACGCCAAAGCAACGGATTAGACCGGCAGAGAGACTAGCAATAACACCACTGTATGTAAAATATTGCTTTATCCTATGATTCCAAGTTGGGAAATATTAACATTCTATTCTTTAAAATTTTAGATATTTGGGTCACGGTTGTTCCATACAATCGATTGCATGGAGTCACAAGCTAGGGAAAACAACAATTCGAAATATTATTCTAGAATGCAGTGAAGTTTTGTGGCGCTTGCTTTCGCCGATTTATTTAAGTGAACAAACTACACAGCAGTACAAACACATTGCCAATGATTTTCAACGAATGTGGGATACGCCGAATTGTTTGGGAATCTGCGATGGAAGTTATGGCAGCCAACACGATGGGGGTATGTCCATTAAACTTCAATTTATTTATAATCTATTTTAATACAAACAATTTCCATTTTTTAATTTAAATTAAATACAGCTATATTCCAGTGCTCTCCGTTTGACCAATCAGTTATTTTAGGTACAGTACCTGTACCTCCTAGTAAACCATTATCGTCAGCATCCTCTGAAGCCTTTCCTCATTTTTTTATTGGCGATGCGGCGTTTCCCCTGAGGAATATCCTTGGTCTAAGTCAACAACTTTAGGTGAGCTCAGAGACAACATCCAACGCGAAATTGCCAACGTTCCGGTCGAAATGTGTCCAAGAGGTGGAAAATTGGGTCCAAAGAATAGATCGCTGTTGACGGGCTCGTGGTGGTCTTATGACCGAAATTAAATATCATTCTTAAAATGTAACATTTGCACTACACCTGGAATTTGAACTCTATATCTTAAATATTCTTTGTTTTATTAATATATAAAATTCTTATGTCCTTAATGGAAAACCCTTTACTTATGTCTATTTCCACTGAAGAGGGACTCAGCCAAATACAACCCAATCTCAATCTATAAATAGGTCCACGTTTGTAGAGACGCTTATATTGCTGTCAAATTAACCCACAATGAAGAAGATTGGCGCAATGATTGTTTCGTACTGTCGTCAAAAGAATCCTGAAGCAGATTCTAAATTTAACTTTTAATGGAGTCAGCCGCGATCTTCATAAAACTCACCTGTAACGCCCAGCTCCTTGCCAATTTGTTTCCAAGCTTCTCGCTTTTTTTCAGATATCCTATATGCTGGATTATATTTATTGTATAAATACTCGTGCGACTGCACCAATGAAATCAAATATTCGTCTTTCATGTTTATTTGCACTTTTAAACAACAAATAATTAATAAATTATTTTCTTTACTTTTCTCGGGGAACATACAATTGTAATTGTAAACAACATGTAGTATCAGCTGTTGTCAAATTGTACGTAAACGGAACGTCCAATTCTGATTTCAACAGATTCAGCCGTCCGTTTACGTTTCGTTTCCGTTGGATAATCGTTTACACTGATTTCCATATGACAGATTGAATCAGCTGATTCGTTACGCTACGGGGGCGTTACGGTTAAGTTTGCCTAACTGGGCCTTTACTTTGTTTTGCTGTAGGAGTGGACGTTGCCGTAAAGGGCGAAAAAGTCGATCGTTCTCATGATGAATGGATAATCTTATTGACGAACGGTGTTCGTCATTAATTATTAGATTTTTTAAATTGATCTTTTACAACAAATTATTTAACAAAGGTTATTCAGAACGCATATAGAACAGTACATTTAAGCAGAAACTATAATTTGATTGCTTCGTTTGATCATATTTTCAGCAAAATGGCCAAATAAATCTTTTCGTCGTGGGAATGAAACCATATCGTTCTCTCGACGAATTTCGAAATTACAAAAACATGACTTGATGATCGTGTTCGTTCTATTGACGTACAAAAACATCGCATGTACGAATCTTTTCGTCACCAGTACGAAGATATATTGACGAAACTGATTCGTCATGGTGACGAACGGTTTTTCTATCAGTGTAGCACATTAAAATCGGTCACGTATTTCAGGAGATACAAGCTAAAGAATGAACACACCTTTTAGAAAAAAACCGTAATTTCGTCAACTTTAAATTGCTCATAACTCTTAAAGAAATGTTTTTAAAAATTTTTCTTGAACTACGTATAAGATATTTTTAGGTAAATAATTCACACACAAAATTTCGAGCATTCAAAAATAGTGATGTCAAAAATCGTCCCGTTTGGCATGGAATGACTCATAGGCAACAATCTTTACGCTCATCATCTCCGGAAAACAGCATATTGTCCATGGAGAGATTCTATAGCAACGGAGACAGAACCCTCCCTTGAGACGTTCCCCTGCTCCCAAATCTATTGAGATCAGTTCAACCTAGCTTAAATGGGTTAAATACATGAACCCATGTATACTACTACCTACCCGCGGCTGGATTTATGTTATTGAAGGCGCCCTCTATGACTGGGAAAGCTTTAATAGTATATTTTTTTAACGGATAGAGATCCTTCCATAAAGCTGACATGCAGGGCAGTTTCGGTGGCCTTTGCCCTTGCTGTATGACTGCTGTTGATTGGACTGTAGCCTGTGATCAAAGTTAGTCCTAAAGTAACGAACTATCTAAATATTAATCTCTCCAGATTTTTAAGGAGAAATGCCGATAGTCGTATTGGCCGGAAATTCTTAGCTCATGTATGGGATGGGTTTTTCTGCTTTCTGGACGTAAACAGTATGTTTTCCGTCAATTTTGTTGCTACGTACTACATATGTAGATCTCTATGAGCCAGGGAGCAATTTTATCAGCCACTGCCCATAGTTCCGCCAACGAGACATTGTCTAGTGCTGACGATTTAGAAAGTTTAAAGCTTTGATAACCCAACGAATTTTAAATTCGGTTACAATCTCGTTGAAGGCTGCACCTCTAAGGAATCTCCAATTGAAATATGCAATGCCGCCTTAGCTTTAGTTTGGGACATGCGGCTTGTAGCAAGACATTAATGGCGATTTAATTTCTGGAAAAAATGTTGCCACGTCGACCTGAAATACAAGCAAATATTTGCACTTTTTATATCGTAATAATGTAGTCGTATTAAACCTAACTTCAATTTTCAAACTTCAAAAATATGTTAGATGCAGTTATGTTAAAGTGCAGTTTTCGGGGGAAGGGAAAAGAAAATGATGCACTTTTTTCGGAAACGTTTTCATCTTTATCTCTGGTCTTTCTGGAATAGACATGTTGAATACTTGCCTAAATTTTCCCCAATTGACCTTCTTAATATGGGGTGGGAAGACGGAATTAGGAGGCTTTGGATTCATGCAGAAGCTAATATATCTGATCATTCAAATCAGAAATCCTTTTAGTTAAATTCTCGGAGAGGCACCAAGTTATGTTAGTCCGCTCTAGGATTTTCGAAAATAGTATTTATACCCTACACCACACAGTGGTACAGGGTATTATGGCATTGTGTGCATTTGTTTGTAACACCCAAAAGGAGAAGAGATAGATCCATTGTTTATTATACCGATCGACTTGTAATCACTTTCTGAGTCGATTTAGCTATGTCCGTCTGTCTGTCCGTCTGTAGATGTATTCTTGTAATCAAAGTACAGTTCGCAATTATTGCCCGATCTTGACGAAACTTTGCACATATCTTTTTTGGCCCAAGGACGATCCCTATTTAATTTGGTTAAAATCGGTTCAGATTTGGATATAGCCCCCATATATATGTTAGCCCCGATTTGACATGTAAGCGCTGTAAAAACTTTATTTTATATCCGATCAGTATGAAATTCAGCAGAAAGAGGTCTCTTATTATATAAATGAACACTGATAAATTTGGAAGAAATCGGTTCAGATTTAGATATAGCCCCCATATATATGTTACCCCCGATTTCACATGTAAGCGCCGTAAAAAATTTATTTTATAACCGATCAGTATGAAATTCGGCAGAGAGATGTTTCTTATTACATGAAGGAATACTACCAAATTCGGAGAAAATCGGTTCAGATTTAGATATAGCCCCCATATATATGTTACCCCCGATTTTACATGTAAGCGCTGTAAAAAGTGTATTTTTAATCCGATCAGTACGAAATTCGGCAGAATGATGTTTGTTATTACATGAATTAATACTGCCAAATTTGAGGGAAATCGGTTGAGATTTAGATATAGCCCACATATACATGTTACCCCCGATTTGACATGTAAGCGCTGTAGAAACTGTAGTTTATATCCGATCAGTAAAAAAATTGGCAGAAAGAGGTTTCTCATTACGTTAATTAACACTGCCAAATTTGAGGGAAATCGGTTCAGATTTAGATATATCCCCCATATATGTATATGTTACCCCCGATTTGACATGTAAGCGCTGTAGAACTGTATTTTATATCCGATCGGTTAAAAAAAATGTTAGAAGAAGTTTCTCATTACATGAATTAACACTGGCAAATTTGAGGGAAATCGGTTCAGATTTAGATATAGTCCCCATATATATGTTAACCCCGATTTAACATGTAACCGCTGAACAATCTGTATTTTATATCCGATCAGTAAAAAATCTACACAAAAAGGTTTCTTATTATATGAAGGGATACTTCCAAATTCAGAGAAAATCGGTTCAGATTTAGATATAGCCCCATATATATGTTACCCCCGATTTGACATGTAAGTGCCGTAGAGACTGTATTTTATATCCGGTCAATAAGAAATTTGACAGAAAGAAGTTTCTTTTTACATGAATGAATATTCAAGGAAAATCCGTTCAGATTTATATATAGCCTTCATATATATGTTCCTAGCGCTATAGAACTTTACTTCCGATCATTAATATTTTCCGGAAAATGTTTCTCAATTTAGGAACGAATATTGCTTAATTTTGCGATTATCGGCTCAGAATTAGATAATATGTTCCTGCATACTTACCAATTATTCCAAATTATTATCGCAATGACCTTTATCGCATTGTCAAGGAGGTGTAGGGTATTATATAGTCGGCCCCGCCCGACTTTCTGCCTTTCCTTACTGGTTTTTTCTTGGAAATTACTCATTACGGTTTCAAAAAGTATGTATAATGGCGGACAAAAATTTCAAAATAGTCGAAGGCTCAAGGCAGCTTTTTTCGGGTTGTCCGGAAACATAACTCAAACAATTTACAACAGATTCACTTAAAATATTGTAAATCCTTTAGTTATTATAAGTTTTTCTACAGTTTTCTCTTATAAACAGCAGTATCTAGAGAAGTACGTAGGTTATATCGGTCAAATGGGAACCTCCCGATTTGATGCACATTTGTGCTAATGATGATTCAAATGAGCGACGAAGCCCATTTCCACTTAAGTGGTTGTGTTATCAAACAAAAACATGGAGTCCTAAACGGGGAAAAATATTAAAAAAATGTATGGTAAATTCTCTTTTTAAAAAATGTTTCTTTAAATTTCCAATTTTCTTGGAAGGTGCCTTTATTTTTATACCCTCACTTTAGTGTGAGGGGGGTATATATCATTTGTTACGGAAAAAAGTGTAACACATCGAAGGAGTGATCTAAGACCCTAAGTATGTTCGGAGGAAATCCGTTTTGGGTCATTTTAAGTCGAATGAGCAATGTCCGTGCGTCTGTCTGCTGGCTGGTGCGCACGATAACTCTCGAAAAGAGTAACCGATTGACTTCAAATTTGGTATGTGGTAATATTTTTATCTATCTCCGGCTAAGATGGGCCATATTGGTCCCCTCCTTCTAGTACCTCCCCCACAATGGGTTAAAATGTTGTGAAATATTGATTCTTTAATAACTACTATACTACTTATTCGAATCTTCTGAAATTCCACACATAGTCTTAGTTTATTAGTCGCTATCAACTCGAGAAAAATGGGCGAAGTTGCCACGTCCCTTTAGGTACCTCCCACACAAATGCACCGTTTTGCACCAAAAGTTTACAGCTTATAACATTAATACAAGTGTATAATAATACTTGAAAATTTGTACAGTGTAATGTTTTTATAGTGTCTATAGCCCTGTGAAAAATGGGCGTTATCGCCAAGCCCCTTTTTGTACCTCCCACACAAAATGGCCAAATCATACCACAATTTAATATCTCATAACGTTTATACCAGTGCACATAAACGCTTATAATTCGGCGCAGTGCAATGAATTTAAAGTATCTACTGTTCAGCGAAAAATAGGTGTATTTGTTAAACCCCTTCTGGTAGCTCCCACATAAATTGACAGAATAATTCGTGTAATATTCAATATTACATTACTCACAAAGTGAGGGTATACCTTAGTCGGTTTACCCGACTGAAACTTTCTTACTTGTTTTTACCTTATTTTTTGAAGTATATGCTCGATAATGCCGGGATACACGTTAAATTAAAGGAACTTATCAGGAATAGAAAAAATATATTTTTTTTTTTCAAAAAATGGTTTTTTGTTGGCACGAAAAAAACCATAAAAAATCGAAAAATTTTACCATAAAAAAAACATTTAGTTTTGGTTTCATAAAATAGTATGCCTCGGTTTATAAAAAAAAGGTTTTAGGTCGCGGACACAAAAAAAAATTTTTGTTGTTGCATAGTGTAATTTTGCCAGCTTAAAGTAATTAATTTTACATCTTCAAATAAACTTTTCGTGTAATCAAAACTATGTTTTTCATTTCTAACAGAATGGTAGGCAAATCATGTTGGTAATATAATTTCTTAATACTTTTGTGAAAACAATGGGAATGCAATTTCTATAAGACCAGTTACATACATCTGCTTTTGTTTCCAAAACATTTGCAAATTAAAATTTATTTCAAATATTTCTGTATGGTTTTAGGCAAATAAAATTTAGGAAATATGCATTTCAAATTACTCTATCAGAATATGTAAAAACATCGATATTAAGTCAATTATATGTTTATAGATATTAGATTTTAAGCACCAGTCTAATGTTTAAAAAATATCAATGTGTTGCCGGAAGTAGCAATAGACTTGCTTCAGCAGTAAGTCTCAGAGTTCATACAGACTCAAAAGTAATTTATATTAATAGCAAAGCAAGCAGTTATGAAATCTGTTGCAGTTCACAGGCATTGACACGTGCATTTTCAGTACTCAATTTCAGAATTTACTTCAGACTCAAATCCTTGAATTTACAGTAGGTTTTATCATAATTATTCCTCTGGAAAGTGTTGTTTCGTTTTGGAATCGCGAACACAGTTAGCGAAGGAAAACCTTAGTAAAGAAAGACTAATATGGGCGGAGTCGAATATATAAAACCACCCTTCACAACACAATGGGGTATAATTCGTGACCTTCTGTAAAAGATCTGTACGGCCTTTTTCCGATTTATCATGTCTCCATTACCAATGTTCTAGAGTTCCTATCTCTGCCTGGCTGAATGTAAAATCTAGCAGTAATTAATAATAAGCTGTTAATTCCTAATTCAACATTTCGTTAAAAAGGTGATTTTTCAAATCGAATAATCACAGTTAGACTTTCATAAAAATATATAGCGATATATACCGGCTCTGATATTAAAAAATTTAGGGACAGGATCGGAAAACATCAATTTTCAAATGCTGACATAAAGTTATAACTCCGTCTGTCTGTCTGACTGGTGCGCATGATAACTCTCGAAAGCAGTAACCGATTGACTTCACATTTTTTTGCAATACCTAATCTATCTCAGACTAAGTTAAAAGATGGGCCATATTGGTCCACAGCTTCTATTAACTTCTAAAAAAATAAAAAAAAATTACTGTCATTTTTTTTTATTCCGATTTTCTTTGAACAATATTTTGATGTATAATTCGACAAAGCCGGGATATGTTATGAATTAAAGGAAATAAAGGGGCCTAAAAATGTTTAAAATATTACTTTCACGTAGAAAAACAAGTTTATTAACTGTTATTAAAGGGTGATTCCAAGTGAACGGGTGTGACATTGTTACTGAGTATGTCCTTGATTTTGATCTATTTAATTTATAACGACAATTCACAAAGGGTGCTTTATGTAGATATACTAAGGTGTCACCTACTTATATGTGGTTGAAATATCACCGTAACGGGTGTAACCTGAGGTTTTGATAAAATCTTGATCAGTAACTTTCTTTACATTGTTGTATGTACTGTCAACACAAATATTGTTGTTGGTATCGCGAGAGTCAGTGACATGCCAATGTAAAGGGTGTGACACAGTCTCAATCTGGCGGAGTAATAAGTAAACCAAATATTAACCAAGATTTATTACCCAACATGCATCTATTAATCTTGTTTTTTTCTTCGAAAATTAAAATTGAAATTGTTTTATTCACTAAATCATAATAATTTTTCCAACTTTCTTTATCACATGGAGTAAAAACTTACAAATAAACCAGTAAGGAAAGGCAGAAAGTCGGGCGGGGCCGACTATATAATACCCTACACCTTCCTAACAATGCGATAAGGGTCATTGCCATAATAATTTGGAATAATTGGTAAATGGGTAGAAACATATTATCTAATTCTGAAACGATAATCGCTAAATTAAGCAATATTCGTTCCTAAATTGAGAAACATCTTTCTGGAAAATTTTAATGATCGGAAGTAAAATACAACTTCTATAGCGGTTTGATACCAAATCAGGAGGAACACATATATGGAGCTTTAATATAAATCGGAACCAATCTTCCCTGAATACTCATTCATGTAAAAAGACCTCCTTCTGTCGAATTTCGTACTGATCGGATATAATATACAGTCTCTACAGCGCTTACATGTCACATCGGGGGTAACATATATATGTGAGCTATATCTAAATCTAAACCGAGTTTCTCCGAATTTGGCAGTATTCCTTCATGTAGAAAGAAACCTCTTTTTGCCGACTTTCGCACTGATCGGATATAAAATAAAATTTTTACAGCGCTCACATGTCAAATCGGGGGTAACGTATATATGGGGGCTATATATAAATCTGAACCGATATCTTCCAAATTTAAAAGTGTTCATTCATATAATAGGAAACCTCATTCTGACGAATTTCAAACTGATCGGATATAAAATACAGTTTTTACAGCGCCTACATGTGAAATCGGGGGTAACATATATGTATATGGGGGCTATATCTAAATCCGACTCGATTTTCTCCGAATTTGGCAGTATTCCTTCATGTAATAAGAAACCTGTTTTTGCCAAATTTTGCACTAATCGGATATAAAATACAGTTTTTACAGCGCTTACATGTCAAATCGGGGGTAACATATATATGGGGGATATATCTAAATCTGAACCGATTTTATCCGAATTTAGGAGTATTCCTTCATGTAATAAGAAACCTCTCTTTGCCGAATTTCGCTCTGATCGGATATAAAATAACATTTTTACAGCGCTTACATGTTAAATCGGGGGTAACGTATATATGGGGGCTATATCTAAATCTGAACCGATTTCTTCCAAATTTAACAGTGTTCATTCATATAATAAGAAACCTCTTTCTGCCGAATTTCATACTGATCGGATATAAAATAAAGTTTTTACAGCGCTTACATGTCAAATCGGGGCTAACATATATGGGGGCTATATCTAAATCTTAACCGATTTTAACCAAATTCAATAGGGATCGTCCTTGGGCCAAAAAAAAGATATGTGTAAAGTTTCGTCGAGATCGGACCATAATTGCGACCTGTACTTTGATTACAAGAATACATGCACAGACGGACAGACGGACAGACGGACAGACAGACGGACAGACGGACATAGCTAAATCAACTCAGAAAGTGATTCTGAGTCGATCGGTATAATAAACGATGGGTCTATTTCTTCTCCTTTTGGGTGTTACAAACAAATGCACAAAGTTATAATACCCTGTACCACAGTGTTGTGTAGGGTATAAAAATTTGTTGCCACAAACAAGTTTCGATATCTTAAAAACTTATTCTCTTTTGCATCAATGTTTATGACAATGTTATTTTTATTTTCTAGAAAGAATTATTTTCTAAATTAGAATACGCTGTGCGTCCTGCTAGAATATTATAAGCACAGCTCTTTTCAAAATAATGATTAGTTCGGATATTTTTGACGTTTTTTAGTTTTCCACATATTTTATAGAATATATTGATATTCTTTAACTCCATTTGAGAAACATTTATATGATTTACAATTATTTTATTTTTCAGTGCCGCCAGAGTAAATTTTTGGGATTTTATCGCCTTTTTTGGGGAAACTTTGCGATTGAATTACAAAGCGCGACAGTCCAAAAACCAAAAACTGCGATTAAATTTGCCGGACACCCCCAAAATCCGGATTGACGGGTAAAAAACGTTAAAACTGTTAAAAGCCCTTTTGAAATAAATAAGATTATTTTAAAAAAATCTTATTTTTATACTATTGTGAACGACGGTATATATCACTTGCTGCGGGCCAAAAGTGTAACATACGACGGAGTAATCCTAAAACCTCAAGAATATTTGGCAGACATCCATTTTGGTATATTTTAAGTCATTTAGGCAATGTTCGTCCGACTATCTGTTTTGTGCGCACGACAACTTTCGATAGGAGTAACCTACTGTTATATACAGAATCCGTGAAGATGGCTCCATCTTCAAGTACAAATGCAGCCATGTGCAGTCAGCCATTATGGCTCATTACCTAGATGTCCGTAGAGAAATACCGAGCAAACTACAAATGTGCAACGAGGCAGGATGGTATCAGGGAAGAGTAAAGCTCTTATATCTCTGAGTGGAATGGGTCAAAAACAACGGTGTCGATAAAAAAAATCCCTAGTCATCCTAGAGCAATCACCTGAGTTACAGAAGAGCCCTCCAATGCGGTTGACATATTAGAGATAATAAAAGATTCCAATCCTGGTCTGCCGACACATAATTCGAGAATTATCAAGGTGGGTGAGATCCTTAACGCTGAATCCACCTGACATAAACAACGTGCAAGTGTAACCCTGCAATATGGTTCTGAGACTACAATTCTGAAGTATATCGTCATCAGAAACGAAAAAGGGCCTATTATCATATTTGAAAATTTTACAGGAGAAGCAAAAAACTAAATAAAATGAAAAATGTTATCGTTAGAAAAACGGAGTTTTCATGATAATACCTAAACATAATAATGCATATATAAATTCCCACAAACTTGTTTTATAACGTGTTTGTGAAAATTGCGTGAAATAGGAATTTTTAACTATGAAAAAAGAAATAATTTGTTGTTAGGCCCTTTTGAATTTCGTTAATAAATTCGCAATTTTTGATAGTAGGTCGCTAAAAATTTGTCAGGATGTGTATATTGATAAAGTATACCGAAATCTATCAACAACTGAATTTAAAATTTTGCTGTTGTTACGCCCTTTTTCATTTCTGATGACGATATGAGCAGGATATAGCTTACACGGCGGAATGCGAGTCGTCCACCGTGGTTGATGCACGGCTTCTTGGAAATGGACGAATGCTCTACTTCGGGCACTGAGGGGCTGTGTGGTGTCTGCGGGCTCTTTGGCGCATCTGGCAGGAACATGCGCCTCGATGATACGGACGAAAAGTTTGATAACACCCTTGTCGGGATGGAGGTTAATCTGTCGATTACCAATTCTGGTAAGAATTCTACAAATTAACTTCCGTCACAGTAAAGTAGCCTCAGCGCCTCTATTGCGGCGCCTGTCCACAGTTGCTGTAGACATAGTCATGATACATGTGCCCTACGTAGTAGGAGGAAGGGTGTGCGGTATCAAGACACCTAACATTAAACTGCTTTTGGCCAACTGTGAAGGCACTGCAAGGAACTGCATTTTGGCCAGGAATGATTTAAACATATTTCTCCTGACTTATTTAAGTGGTAAAGGCCAAACAGCTGCAAGGCTTGAGATCGATATCGCATATATTGGGTGGTCTCCAGTTACATGGCTTATGAAGCTGTATTACCGTCAGCAAGTTCTGACGAGCGCGAGCTAATTATTGACGCAGACACTAACGGTCACTATGTATACTATGTGGGGTAGTGCGGATATAAACAGAAGGGGTGAATCACTTCTGGACTTTATTCTAACTACCGACCGACCTTTACAATTAAAGACAGACAAGGCTTGCTACTGACCGGCTGTCAGGAAAAATTATTAGGTGGAATGAACTGGACGACCACACATTCTCAGATCACCATTACATAGAATGAAACGGCACCTTAACCTGCCGTCAACCGAAATGTTAGGGAATTTCAAAAGTATAAGAGAATTTCAAAAAAGTTCTCAAGTCGAAATTTTTGTACAAACCGAATGACAAATCCGGTATAACTAATCAGGTCGAGCATATCACCACACATTTCCCGGGGAACTCACCGATAGAATCCCAGGATCAGCAGGACCAACAGGAGAGTGAGTGGGCTGCTAGCGTATCTAGTATGTTGACTGAGAAATACAGATTGAACTTTACGATTAACAGTTCCGAGCCCTTCAAATCGACTGGACCAGACGGCATCACTCCAGCTGAAATGCAGAAAATGTTGAAGTACATTGGAGAAACTTTATGAGTCTGGAAATACCTTTAGATTCTTTCATTACGGAGAACCTGGATACAAAACTCCATTCGGGGAACCAAAATGCTTACAATAAGGGAAAGTATACAGTCGAATCGTCCCTACATTTCAAAGAATTCACTTCGGTGGCATTTATTTACATATAAATGGCTTTTAAAAACATTCACTCAGATGCGGTAATTGCGGCGCTGTCACATCTAAAGTTTTATTCAAGCTTGATCAGCCTAATTCAAAGCTTGCTCAACAAAATAAAAAAACGCCTAATTGCAAGTCTTGGGTCCACAAGTCTAACAAAGTTTGTAAACAGAGGGACCCCACAAGGAGTTGAACCGCCTCCACTAATTTGGAACCTAGCGGTGAATAAAATCCTGTGGCTGCAAGGTCGTGGCAATCGCAGTAAGTGGCAAATTCTTCAACGTCCTCAGAGACATCTACAGGTGGCTCTGAACATTCTCTGGAGGTCACATTCCTATTGTAATTGTTTTGACGAAAGTTTCTAAACCACTGTCTCTACGTGAAAGTGATATTCACAGTGTTTGTAGCCCTCATAATTCCAAATACTAAAGGCACATTCCATAAAAATTGGAATTAAAACAATTTACCATAATTATCCCCTCACCTTAGAGAGGAGGGTATATATCATTTACTACGTACCAAAAGTGTAACACATCGAAGGAGTGACCTAAGACCCCAAATCCTTTTCTGTTTGTCTGCTGGCTGGTGCGCACGATAGCTCTGGAAAGGATTAACCGATCTAGCTCCAGCTAAGTTCGAAGATGGGCCATATTGGTCCACTCCTTCTAGTACCTCCCCCACAAAGGGTTAATAATTAGTGAAATATTGATTCATTAATAACTTCTATACTGCTTATTCCAATCTGCTGAAATTTTACACATAGTATTAGTTTGTTAGTCGCTATCACCTCGAGAAAAATGGGCGAAGTTGCCACTCCCCTTTTGGTACCTCCCACACAAATGGACCATTTTGTACCAAAACTTAACAGTTTATAACATTAATAGCAGTGCATACAAATACCTGAAATTTTGTACAGTGTAATGCTTTTATAGTACCTAGAGTCTAGATAAAAGTGGTTTAAGGTTTTAACTATATTGCGAGTGAATACAAATACTTGGAAATACCAGAGAAAGGTGACCGTTATTGGCTCGCCACTTTTGGTACGTACCACACAAATGTACAATTTTGTACCAAAAGTAAACTGCTTATAGCTTTAATATCAATTGAGACAAATACTTTAAATTTTGTACAGTCTAATGCTTTTATTGTACCTAGAGACTAGTGAAAAATGGGCGTTATTGGCAAGCGATTTTGGTACCTCCCTCACAAATGGACTATTTTGCACCAAAAGCTCATAACTTTATTGCCGGTGCATACTTTAATGTTATTAAATGCAATTTAAATTGATAATAATTTAATTAAAACAAAAAATAAATAAATTTTCGAAAAGTTTTTTGGGACTCAAGGTGAGGGGATTAATAATTCGGTTTACCCGACTGAACTTTTTTACTTGTTTTTTTTTGTTTGTTTTGGTTTTACGCCTCAATCCACAATAAAATGGTCTCGGACACACAAAAAAAAATTGTTGTATACCTAGTCTTATATTTACAGTTGACTTGAACTGGGACCGAAATACACACTCACATACAGTTTTAACTGAAAAGTTACAACTGTTATAACTTGTGTGGCCGGCCTTACACTTTTGGCCTGTATCAAATGATATATACCCTCCTCCACTAAAGTGGGACTGTAATAACACCGTATGTGCAAAATACACTTTAAACATATTTCCTCAATGAAAGCAACTTACCCCTCGACTCGATAAATCGAATAGCAGTAACAGTTTTTCCTGCGTTTTAGAGATATTTAGCCACAAAGTTTTCTGGGTAAACAGGGGGTTACTAATCCCACAATGTTAGCACAATGTTAGTATTGAAAGCTTCGGAGTGGATGTTCCATGTCAAGGAATAAAATAATGGATACACTTTAGGGAGTATTTCTCTCACAACACCGTATAACCTATCTCAGCCCATTACCCTGAAAATCTCCTTCCAAAAATAATATCAAAAGTCATAAAAACTGATGGATTGTTTGGGTAATGTATTAAGTAAAATATATTGCCTGTAAAAAATCTTTATATGTCCCCTCAATAGACATTAATGGCAACCCAGTGGTTTTTATACCCTCACTTTAGTGTGACGAGGGTATATATCATTTGCTACGAAAAAAGTGTAACACATCGAAGGAGTGATCTAAGACCCTAAGTATGTTCGGCGGATATTCGTTTTGGGTCATTTTAAGCCGAATGAGCAATGTCCGTCCGTCTGTCTGTCTGTCTGCTGGCTGGTGCGCACGATAACTCTCGAAAGGAGTAACCGATTGACTTCAAATTTGGTATGTGGTAATATTTTTTTCTATCTCCGGCTAAGTTCGAAGATGGGCCATATTGGTCCACTCCTTCTAGTACCTCCCCCACAAAGTGTTAAAATGTTGTAAAATATTGAATCTTTAATATACAACTTATTCGAATCTTTTGAAATTCCACACATAGTATTAGCTATACAACTTATTCGAATCTTTTGAAATTCCACACATAGTATTAGTTTATTAGTCGCTATCAACTCGAGAAAAATGGGCGAAGTTACCGCGCCCCTTTTGGTACCTCCCACACAAATGGACCATTTTGCTCCAAAAGTTAACAGCTTATAACATGAATATCTATGTACAAAAATACTTGAAATTATGTACAGTGTAATGGTTTCATACTACCTACAATACAGTGAAAAATGGGCGAACGCCCCTTTTGATACCTCCCACACAAAATGGACCATTTTTCACCAACATTTAACAGCTTATAACTTTAATACCAGTGCATAAAAATACTTGAAATTTAGTACAGTGTAATGCTTTTATAGTGCCTACAGTCCAGTGAAAAACTAGGGTTATTGCTACGCCCCTTTTGGTACCTACCACACAAATGTACCGTTTTATACCAAAAGGTATGAGCTTATAGCGTGGGTACCAATGCACAAAAATACAACAATATTTAATATACTAACATGTATATGTAATATTTTTAAAGTACATATAGCCCTATGAAAAATAGGCGTTATCAACGCGCTCCATTTGTTACCTCCCACACAAAATGGCCAAATCATACCAAAATTGAATAGATCATAAATTTAATATACCAGGGCATATAAACACATACAATTCGATATAGTGCAATATATTTGAAGTTTACTGTTTAGCGAAAAATAGAAGTATTTGTTAAACCCCCTCTGGTACCTCCCATACAAATTGACAGATTAACTCGTGTAATATTTCATATTACAGTACTCACAAAGTGAGGGTATACCTTAGTCGGTTTACCCGACTGAAACTTTCTTACTTGTTTAAATATCGATACCTCCATTCTAAAACATTCTATGTCGACTTAGCAATTAAGGGAGATTGAATTCTTAAATTCTAAATATTCCAAATTATACTCAGTTAAAATTTTGTGTCTATCCTTCAACCCAAACAAAAGATATTCACAAAACACTACGGGCATTCGATTTCTATTGCAAAGGAATTCCACACAAATTTAAAAAATGCATCAAACTTTGATCGCCTCTCCTGAAAAAATACCTTTTTGCACTTAACATAGTTTAGAATGGAGGTATCGATATATCGTATTTATCCGTAAAGTCCACTGGGTAAAAAAAGTGTTGGTTAATCCAGACACAATTTTAGTAGAGAAAGCTTCAGGATAGATGTTCCAAGTCAAACAACGAAAAAAAGGAGACTCTTGAAGAAGTATAGGGTGATCCATTTCGAGGTTCCCTACTTTTTTAAAGAAAAAACACAGAAAATTTAAATTGAATAGGTAAAGTTTATTATCATTTGAATGTTCTTTTCTTTGGCATTTATTTTTTTGGAGATTATGTCAAATGTTGGCCGCGGCTACGTCTCAGATGGTCCATCCGTTGAGTCCAATTTTCGATGACTCGATTATGTTGACCATAAGTTGAGCGAAGTGCACGAAACACATTCCTCACGGAACGTGAATTTTCGTAATAAAGTTGAACGATTTGTAAACGTTGTTCAGGCGTAAGTCTTTCCATGATTAAATGCCAAACAAACTTAACAAAAATAACTTGACAGCATGACACGACTCACACGTGATCTGTCAAAAAAGGCTATTGAAAAAAGTATCTCTACTTGGATCACCCGTTACTTAAAAAAACATTTAATTGGTATAAAAGTGTATTGTTTGTGAAATAGAGAGATTTTTTACAAGGAAACTTTTTGTAAAATACATCACCCATAAAATCAATCGACTTTTACGACTTTTGTTCTATCATAATTTTTGAAGGGAGATTTTCAGGGTAAGGTTGTACGAGGGGTTGTCGGGAGTTTTGAGAAAAATACTTCTTGAAGTCTTACTTGTAACATCTATTCCAAAGCTTTCTATACTAAAATTATGTTTGAAATTACTAACCCAACAAATTTTGTGGCTAAATATCTCGAAAACGCGATGTCACAGGAAAAAACTGTCAATGCCATTCGAATTAGCGGGATAAAATTATACAGAGTACATTTTTTTCATCGAGGATACATTTTTGTACATACACAGTGTAATTTTAAAGAACTAACGCTTAATATTATTCTACTCGTATCATATCTAGTCGTATTAGATTTTCCCTTTTGTCTGCAAATTCCACTACTGTGCCCTTGTGGCAAGTGTAGCAAATGATTTTATTTGTTTTAGACTTTTTTGCACCCTTTCTTCTATGGCATTTGTTCGCCACTTTTATTTATTTAGTAAAGCGAATTGAACAAAAATTAATTTTCGTTCAAAATCCTTAGAGCTTAAAATGTTCGGAATGAAATAGAATTCGGCGGTATTCCCTAACCGTTCCACCCAACACCAATTTATTTGAAATTACATCGTTGTTCTAGTTTATATGTATGAATGTATATAGTGTTCTTGGATATCATCATTACAGTTGCAGAAAATTGTTCACTTTGTTGTTGGTTAGGAGTTCACAGAAATTATGATGGGATGTGGATGATATGTCAGTGTACTTTGGTTTTGCCATTTTTCTCTTAATACCAACTGATAATACATTTCGCTCAATCAACCCACATTAGTTACACTGTCTAATGCATTTGAAATTTGTCTACGTAGATAAGAACTGAGATAACTTGATGCTTTCATGGAGTACTTCGGCGCAAAAGTGTAGCACAATTTTCAGCAAAAAATGGACAAAAAAATATAAATACAAAAATTTCAACTTTAACAGGCGGCCTTTTAAAGTACAACCCTTAAGGTCACTTTTATCAGCTCCGGTTAGACTACAATTAGATATATGTTTGAATAGAAAGAAAATATATTTGGAAACGAAATTTTTTAAAATTTAATTTTTTTTGTACAAATAATACGAGATTACAAAATTGTTGTCGTAGAGCTTTGAATAACATGTTCTGGTATAATATGGTGTACTAAACACAAACAAAATATTAAACAAATTTATCTTGTTCTTTTTTAATTCAAATTTGTCATAATTTATACATGAATTTTTTTCAAATATGCATTGTTTTATTCGTAGCATTTTCTTATTAGCTGTAAAAAAAAATCGAACAACATTTTTTGACGATTTTTTTAATATTTTTATGGTATCGTAATCGTAAAAAACATTTTTTTGAAAAAACTATTTTAATATTTTCTAATTGTTTTAACGACAGTTCTTCTGTCTACGCGAAATTGATGTTTTCAGCATTTGTGGCTGATCTTCGATCGATCTTATTCTTCAAAAAATAGGGTCCAAATAATAAAGGTATTTTAAATTTTGAATTTTATAAAAAGGAAAAAAAAATTAACACAAAACAATTTTTTGCTTTGGTTTGATGAAACATAGAGTTTTTATTTCCCGGAATTTTTCAGTTCCCGGGAAAGCGGGATTTGTCTGGAACCCAATGTTGCCAGACGAATTTGACCGAAAATCGTCAAAAATGGGGGTACAAAAATCGTCAAATCGTCAAAATAAATTTTCGAAATCGTCAAAAAATCGTCAACACAAAAATCTATCAGCAACGTATAGATTTTGAGTTTTTTTTTATGACGAAGGACATGTTTCGGAGATAGACATGTATTAATTGGTTCTCTCTAATAATTTTTGGGGTTCCTTAAAATTAATTTTGTTGGCGGATCCCACATACTTAAACGACATTACTAAATTAATCTGGCGGAAACATAAGGGCCGATGTTGAATGTGAACCACACTAAACGTCAAGTTTTTTTCTGCATTTCATTTGACATTTCTCAATTTCAGACTAACTCAATTTGAACCATGGAAAGATACACAATCGAGCAACGCGTTTAAGTTTTTTAATTGAACCATACCAATATTATCATAATAAAAAGAAATGACAATAATTTCCTAAATAATTTGTTTTATTCAAAATCATCATCAAATCCACTAGCTTTAACTTATTGGGACGAAGTTTGACAAAATGCATATTACCATTCACGTCAACAAGGTCCACTGTAGATCCATTGTTTTATACAACCCCCCTACGAAGGTTGCATTAGATTCAACTTCTTGACGCATTATAAATCACTAGTATCAACCGATTAGACTGAATTTTGACAATTTAATATTATCTAGAACAACTCAAAGGGAGACTGGCATTTGGATATTTGTGTTTTCTTTTACCCATAATCATTCATACGAGTACTGACCTCATTGGTCAAAATGTTGGTATAGCTCCCACGCGATGTGACTTTTTAGCGCATTAGAAACCACAAATACCAATCGATTGGGCTAAAATTCGGCAATTTGTATTTTATTATAGCCATACAACTGTCAAAATCGATTTGACTTCATAACCCCAAAGAAAAAATTTCCTTCCAATTTAGCTAAAAAATAATATATGTGATTAATTTTAGATGGAACGATTCTTTGGAATAATGACCTAGGTTCACGTTTTGACGTAGCCCTTACTTTACCAAAAAAATTTCACTGTAATTTCCTCTGCAAATTTTACAACATAACAAAACTTTAGATTTTTGTTGTTATGTTATTGAGTGCGGTCCATAATATGTCTAATGTCTTTAACATTTTCTAAGATTTCTGATTTTTATTTTAAAAAGATAAATGGGAGTGTTTATATATATCTAAGTAATTATAAAAAAATCTGTAATATAAGAACAATTTGTGAAGTTTTCCTTACGTTTTCGTATCATAAAGAATCGTCATTTCGGGCCAAAAATCGTCAAATCGTCATGTCTTATTTTTATACCCTACACCACACTGTGGTACAGGGTATTTTAACTTTGTGCATTTGTTTGTAACACCCAAAAGGAGAAGAAATAGACCCATCGTTTATTATACCGATCGACTTAGAATCACTTTCTGAGTTGATTTAGCTATGTCCGTCTGTCTGTCATGTATTCTTGTAATCAAAGTACAGGTCGCAATTATGGTCCGATCTCGACGAAACTTTACACATATCTTTTTTTCGGCCCAAGGACGATCCCTATTGAATTTGGTTAAAATCGGTTCAGATTTAGATATAGCTCCCATATATATGTTAGCCCGATTTGATATGTAAGCGCTGTAAAAACTTTATTTTATATCCGATCAGTATGAAATTCGGCAGAAAGAGGTTTCTTATTATATGAATGAACACCGTTAAATTTGGAAGAAATCGGTTCAGATTTAGATATAGCCCCCATATATATGTTAGCCCCGATTTGACATGTAAGCGCTGTAAAAACTTTATTTTATATCCGATCAGTATGAAATTCGGCAGAAAGAGGTTTCTTATTATATGAATGAACACTGTTAAATTTGGAAGAAATCGGTTTAGATTTAGATATAGCCCCCATATATACGTTACCTCCGATTTGACATGTGAGCGCTGTAAAAATGTTATTTTATATCCGATCAGTGCGAAAGTCGGCAAAAAGAAGTTTCTTTCTACATGAAGGAATACTGCCAAATTCGGAGAAACTCGGTTTAGATTTAGATATAACACCCATATATATGTTACCCCCGATTTGACCTGTAAGCGCTGTAAAAACTGTATTTTTTATCCGATCAGTGCGGCAGAAAGAGGTTTCTTATTACATGAAGGAATACTGCCAAATTCGGAGAAAATCGGTTCAGATTTAGATATAGCTCCCATATATATGTTACCCCCGATTTGACATGTAAGCGCTGTAGAGACTGTATTTTATATCCGATCAGTACGAAATTCGACAGAAGGAGGTCTTTTTACATGAATAAGTATTCAGGGAAGATCGGTTCAGATCTATATGAAAGCGCCATATATATGTTCCTCCTGATTTGGTATCAAACCGCTATAGAAGTTGTATTTTACTTCCGATCATTAAAATTTTCCAGAAAGATGTTTCTCAATTTAGGAACGAATATTGCTTAATTTAGCGATTATCGTTTCAGAATTAGATAATATGTTTCTACCCATTTACCAGTTATTCCAAATTATTATGGCAATGACCCTTATCGCATTGTTAGGGAGGTGTAGGGTATTATATAGTCGGCCCCGCCCGACTTTCTGCCTTTCCTTACTGGTTTGGCTCTGAAAATATTCAAAATGACGATAAATCGTCATTTCTTGCAACACTGCTAGGGCCGTTCCCGGGATCCCGCTTAATGAAGTTACGAAATGTACATTTTATATATGTATATAAAACTACTTTAAGACATATATTCAAAAGAAACATAAAACATAGAAGAAATCTTTTTATCTTTTTTTTTAAATATGTAGATATTGGCATTTCCTGCGTAGCGGACAGCAAGAATTTCATCAGTTTTTTTTCCCATAACTTCCCTGATATTGATGTTAGGAATATTGTTGTTATTAGCTAATTTGTAAAATCAATCGACCTTAATAACACTGAATTTATAGAATTTTGAAAACTTTTTTAGATTGCATAAAAATGGACGGCGTGACGGACAGCACGAAAAAACACTATTCTCGGAGTATATTGAGTGATTTTCAACGCAACTTCTTATATAAATAATATCTAACTTTGTGCTTGCATATACTAGAGGCAATGATTTTTATGTCTGTATTTACCATTTACTAAAAATGCAAATTTTTTGAGATATTTAGATTTTTGTTGAATTCAGAACGGCATGTTCCGGACAGCACGAAATTCATATAGAAAAGGGGTTATTAAAATATGCCTTTTAATGTTAATATTATACAATATTTATCAAGTTTTTACATAGAAAGATCGACAAGGTCTAAAGCAATAATTTCATGCCAAGATTGTTAAACTTTTTTTTTAGTGCATTGCTATACTCAAGAAAGATTTGCAATTGTAAGTCATTTTTTTGAGTAACACAGGGAAATGCCCATATATATTATTTTATCGTAAATTATAATCGGTCATGAATAAAATAAGACCATTCTGAAGAAAACCGATGAATAATTTAAAAAGTTATAGCTAATTTAGTAAGCTTACAATCATACACGCTTCTGTAGTATATTACACCATATTCTGCTTGAAATATATACATACATGTTTAGGGTACACACGAAATGTATAAGATGTTGTTCAAAACAAATTTTTGTTTCCATCCTAATACGAGTGTTTTTTATTTGAAACTTTTATTTAAGAAACAAATATTTATTTGCATTTAAGTATTCAGAGAATATATCAATACATACATTTTAAGACAAGTTTTATTTTTTTCAGTAATTCAACATTAATTTTTTTTCAAAATTTTAAATGTTCGCAAACTTCATGGAATAGATAAAAATAAATAAAAGTTCTCTCACTAACAAATTGTGCAAGATGTCTTAATTTCAAAATATGGCTTACATGTGCGGGCCAAGCCGATTAGTCTGATCCCGACCATTTTTAACTTATCACGTAGACTGCCACCAGATACATATAAACAGAATTACAGTACTATCGCTCACAAATTGTGCAAGATAGCTCAAATTTCGCTTGTATGGACGGGGCCACGCCCATTGGTCTGATCCCGTTCATTTTTAGACCAATCACGTAGGCTTCCACCAGACACATAAACAATACTACAGCACTCTCGCAAACAGCTGGTTCAACATACCTCAATTTCAAAAGATTGCTTATATGGGCGAGGACACGCCCATTGATCCGATTCCTCCCATGTTTAGACCAATCAATTTAAAAATTTGACTTATGTGGAACAATCTATTTTTGGAACAATCACGTATACTACAACCAGATAGATGTGTACAAAATTACAGCACTCTCGCTACAAAAATATTCAAGATATCTCAATTTCAAAATTTGACTTATATGGGCGGGGCGACGCCCATTCGTTTGATTCCGCCCACCAGATACATATGCACAAAATTACAGCACTCTCGCTAACAAATTGTGCAAGATAAGTCAATTTCAAAATTCAAAAATCTCCCACTAACTAATCGAAAATATTTTGGGTTCAAGATTACAGACCCCAAATGACGTTTCCAATTTTGTCGAAATTTAAACCACAACTAATCTATTAGTTTTGAATGTAAAAACGCATAGTTTTTTTTGGGCGGATCACGTTCTCAATGTCGCTGGCCTCTAAATTGTGGGTATATAATTTGCAATATCTCCGTCAATTCTTAAAACGATTATATGGTAGATTCACAACTAATAGATTTAGCTATGATGCAAATTTGGACGAATTGATTTATTTTTTCCCAAATTCTTGACCAGATTATTAAAAAAATTAACAGAAAATCTCAAAAAAATCTTGACCTTCCAAAAAATTATGACACACTTGTTTTATTTTTACCCAACTGTATTTTTCTCATCAGAAAATTGATAATGATCTCGTATCAAATATTATAGGCCCACTTTCAATAAAGTGATGGTGTACAAATTTAATAAATACTTTTTTCAGCTGGAAATGAAATTATACTGAAATAATACTAAAAATAAATAGTTAATAACACTGTGCAACAGTGAAAAAATACACGGACTTGACGGTATAGGTTCGATTCTACTATCAAAGGGTAGTATAACCCTATACTCGGTTTGGCGAAATTCGTGACCAATTTTTTTTATGGGCCTCCAAAGTTTCTGAAAATCAGTGGGCCCCTCGAAAAAGGTGTCATCAGCTTTTGTCCAACAACTATTTCAGACTTTGTGATACCGCCTAACTATGTTTAGCAATAATGTAGCTAAGAATATGCTGAATAAAGTTTCTTAAAATTTTTTGCGAAAACAATTTTTTCCGGTGCTTTTTTTTGAAAAAGTGAAGGAAAAAAATATTTTTTTCACTATATGTGTCAGAACACACCAAAGCTCAAAACAAAGCACAAACACCAAAAAAAGGTCAAAAAATATTAAGAAACTTTATTCAGCTTATTCTTAGCTACATTATTGCCAAACATAGTAAGGCGGTATCACAAAGTCTGAATTAGCTGTTGGCCAAAAGCTGATGACACCTTTTTCGAGTGGCCCACTAATTTTCAAAAACTTTGGAGGCCCATAAAAAAAAATTGGTCACCAATTTCGCCAAACCGAGTATAGGGTTATACTACCCTTTGATAGTATAATCGAACCTATACTGTCAAAAAGTGTTCATTTGTTGCATAGTGTAATTAACTCATACCAATTTTTCGCGACGAATATTTTTGTCAAAGGTACCAATCAAAAATGGCGACGATTTGTATGCCTGTTCACTATCATTAGTTGTGATAGTAATGTTTTATGTAGCATTTTGTTGACAATTTCTATTAAATTTAACAAACTATGACGGTTGGTGCTTGGTAGACTGGTTATATTTAATTACACTATTTACCTGTGCTAAAATATTGCCCAGTAATATTCAGTGCCGCAAATAGTTTAGTTTTGCCCACATTATTTATAAGATGTGAGAATATCTTCGTACATATATGTATTTGATGGAATCCCTTCATTTTCGGATATTTGATTATTTTTCTGTTTGTTTTGTATGCCATATAGTCGGCATTATTATCATTTTTTGTTGCCAACGAAATAAAAATACAAAAATATATAGTGGTGTATTTGTCTTGAATTTGTAATGAAATTACATGTCACTTGTAATAAGCATCATAAGCTTCATGTGTTATTTATATACGGGTTCTGTGAGTTCAGCTCTACGAAAGTTCACGTTCATGAATGTGGCATTTTATGAAAATGCCATTTTAGTTGGATTTGATGGATATGGGATGTGAACTGCGGTTGATTATTCTATCATTTATGCAATACATTCTACGAATGTATACATTCGAGTATGTATGTATGTACGAATTTAGTGTATTTGTGTTATAGTATTGCAATAATTTCTTATTTATTGTACATTAGTTTTCATTTTACTTCAAAGTGATTAAGCAGTTGTCTAAGGAGTATATCGAGCGAAAATATTTCTTTTTTGTCAGAATATTATCTTTGGAAAAATAATCGAAAACATGTCATGCGGAGGCATTAACATCATTGCTTCAGAACTTATGAAGACAAGATTTTCATATATATTTTATTCAATTTGAATTTTGAGAGGAAAATCGCTGTGTTAAAAGTAAATTGTACTTGAAAATCAGTAAAGTTAGTTTGTGACATTTACTATTTTCTATTTGAATCATGATCTTAATTTGTTGCGTTTTTTAGCCTACACACAATGGGAGGAATTAAAAAAAAGTGAAATAATTCGTCCCTTTCTTAACCAGTCAGTTGAATGCGACGGAACTTGGCAAGATTGTAGAAGAGATATAAGAATATATAATATATAGCGCAAACCGAACCATTATTTTGGTAATAAATTGGCATGATTTGCAAACGTTGTTCCGGAGTAAGTCTATTCATTATGAAATGGAAAACCAAACTTAACATAAATCAAGTGACAGCTGTCAAAAAAAACCAAAAAAGTATTGCCAGATTGAAAACCACACGTCTAAAAAAACATTCTGCAAATTCATTTTTAAATGAATCTACATCTTCTGCAAAACTCATTATGCAACACCTTCAATCGCTCTATACGCCCTTCAATAAGCAGTGACCAGTCATGACACGGACTTTATAGCAGCTTAACTATCATGGAAAATATTTATACCGACTTTTGTCAGAACATTAATTTTCAGCTATTCCACTACCTCTTCAATCTTATGGTGGTTTCGTTTCTGAAAAATAATGACACCTCATTTTAAAATTTCCTCATTTTAAATTTTAACTTCCCTGCCTTCGTCGTCTTTGAAAAAGTACGGTCCAATGAAGCCACCGGTGCACTATGTCCGCACTCTACGTATACGTATTGGTGGTTTAATGTCCAAAAATGTAAATTTGGTGCGAAGATTCCGAATAGCCACCTCAGAAGGTCGCCCAAACTGGCAATAAACTGGAAGAACTTAACCGAGCATGAATTTTGATTATAAAATGCAATAAAAAAATCGTAATAACAAAAATTTGCGAAAAGTAACCAAATTGTCTCTAAAATGTCCAAGCTCTTTCATGTCAAACCGTTTTTTTTTCATGTCAAACCGTTTTTTTTTCTAACGGGACAT
This sequence comes from Eudasyphora cyanicolor, assembly GCA_963930755.1. NCBI lineage: Eukaryota > Metazoa > Arthropoda > Insecta > Diptera > Muscidae > Eudasyphora > Eudasyphora cyanicolor. The sequence goes on along the minus strand of OZ005736.1, from coordinate 165,428,817 downwards.
TCTAAAAATAGAATTGAAGATGTGAACACGAGTTGATTTTCAAAGCGCAACTCCACGCATCACGAATATTTCACAACACATTACGTCTCCGAATTTAAATTATTTGAAATGGATTTTGAAGTTAAAGGTATTTTTTTTAAGTTACAATATTAATAAAAACTAACTTGTGTTGTATTTTTTTTGAAATTAATGATTTAGTTTATTCAGTTTCTTGTACATTTTGTGTGACTCTTTATTATGTTTACTTAAAGTTTTAGCTGCGTTCCCCCAAGATCCCCCGATTATTTTTTATTTCAGTGTTTTTGTGAGTGTCTTAAGGTAATAAAAAAGTTTAAGTTAGATGCAGATATTTGCAGATGTGTGCATAATCAAGGATATACTAAGACCATATTTTTTCTTCAAAGTCAAATTTGCCTTGCAAAGCAGCTGTTTTGCATTGTAGTTGTGCTATGTTTTTGTGTTCGTCTTTTGTGTTCTTAATAAGTTCAAATTTTAATTTTGATTGCTTTATCTCTTTTTATACCCTACACCACACTGTGGTACAGGGTATTATAAGTTTGTTTCATGGCAGATGTTTGTAACACCTTAAAATAACACAGCTAGACCCACCTTAAAGTATACCGATCGACTCAGAATCGCTAGCTGAGTCGATTTAACGATGTCCGTCCGTCCGTCCGTCCGTCCGTCCGTCCGTCCGTCCGTCCGTCCGTCCGTCCGTCCATGTAAAGTTGTTCGTCGACTACAGGTCGCAATTTCACTCCGATCGTTCTGAAATTTTGCAGTTTAGAGTATTTCGCGGCTGTTAAGATCGCTATTGAATTTGGTTGAAATCGGTTCAGATTTAGATATAGCTCCCATATATATCTTTCGTCCGATTTGGCCCTTTGGTCCTATAGAAGCTGTATTTTACATCCGATCGTTTTGAAATTTAGAATGGTAGAGTTTCTTGATCCATGAACCAACATTGCTGAATTTGAAGAAAATCGGTTAAGATTTAGCTATAGCTCCCATATATATGTTTCGTCCGATTTGGCCCTTTAGTCCTATAGAAGCTGTATTTTACATCCGATCGTTTTGAAATTTAGAATGGTAGAGTTTCTTGATCCATGAACCAACATTGCCTAACTTAAAGAAAATCGGTTCAGATTTAGATATAGCTCCCATATATATCTTTCGTCCGATTTGGTCCTTTAGACCATTAGAAGCTGTATTTTACATCCGATCGTTTTGAAATTTAGAATGGTAGAGTTTCTTGATCCATGAACCAACACTGCCGAATTTGAAGAAAATCGGTTAAGATTTAGCTATAGCTCCCATATATATGTTTCGTCCGATTTGGCCCTTTAGTCCTATAGAAGCTGTATGTTACATCCGATCGTTTTGAAATTTAGAATGGTAGAGTTTCTTAATCCATGAACCAACATTGCTGATTTTGAAGAAAATCGGTTAAGATGTAGCTATAGCTCCCATATATATGTTTCGTCCGATTTGGCCCTTTAGTCCTATAGAAGCTGTATTTTACATCCGATCGTTTAGAAATTTAGAATGGTAGAGTTTCTTGATCCATGAACCAACATTGCCAAATTTGAAGAAAATCGGTTAAGATTTAGCTATAGCTCCCATATATATGTTTCGTCCGATTTGGTCCTTTAGTCCTATAGAAGCTGTATTTTACATCCGATCGTTTTGAAATTTAGAATGGTAGAGTTTCTTGATCCATGAACCAACACTACCGAATTTGAAGAAAATCGGTTATTAGCTATAGCTCCCATATATATGTTTCATCCGATTTGGCTCTTTAGATCCAATCGTTGTTATACCTAACACCACACTGTGGTACAGGGTATTATTTAAGTATTAAATGTCCCAAAAGTAAATTTATGTAAACAATTTATACATGAATTACAAAATTTATATATCAGAGTTATTCAATATTACGAGAGTGGTGTAGGGTATTATATAGTCGGCACCGCCCGACTTTAGCCTTTCCTTACTGGTTTAATTTAATTTTGGTAGATGACTCCTATCAGTGTGTGTTTACTCGCATGTACATATACAATTGTTGGTGTACAGAAATCGGCACCAATGCAGAAAAATTACAAAAGGCGATCAATGCTGTGTACAGCAATATTGAAAATATCGGCTACACGCCCGAGATGACCGAGCTAACGAAATGTATTGACTATACATATATGCAAAAAGTTACTGCATTGTGGATTCAGTATAAACGCAAAAAGGCATCAGTTCTTCAATTTAAATCGAATTGGCTTAGTGAAAAGGAAAAAAAGTTAAATCAAACGCATTCCTAGTAAGGCTCAAGTAATAGTTAAAGGTGCTCAAGGTGGACGTTCGAAAGTAGATTTTAATGAGTCATCAAAGAGAACAAAGCGACGAAGAATTGCAGAGCTTTCAAAACCCGTCTAAAGTCTATAAATAAGGGCATTAAAATGTTTAGGAGGCAGAACACGCGAAAGACCTCTCAGATAACAACAAATACCGATTTGATAAATAGATTGCTTTTGAGCTCATATCCATTTATTACTGGCCAAAGAAAGCTCCCACGTTCAAAATAGTCAGTATTATCAACATTATCATATCGGTCTTTCACTTCAGGAGTGACATAACTCAAAATTTAAAATTTTTGAGGTTGCCTTACAAAAATGCGAATTTTGCAAATGTCCACGAAGTAATCTCAGCGAAATTTGGTATATAAGTAAACAACCATATTTCAGCTTATTGTAGAGTTTTTTATACGGACTTAAAGTTAAACATCTTGGCAATTTTCAATTTTGAGTTATGTCACTCTTGAAGTGAGTGAGCGATATGACCTACTACATGACATAAATATAAAATAGTTTGTAATTATTTTTCCTTAAAAATATTATTTTAAATGTGATAATAATGAAATAAAAAACTTTCAAACCGAAAAAATAAAGTTATTTAAATTGGTCCGATATTTGGTATGGTAGCTATAGGATATAGTCGTGCGATATGGCGAATTTTTTCATTATAAATTTAAAATAATTTTCTACAATTTTGGTGAAAATTTCATAACGATATAACAACTAGAAGTATTTATGGCCGCGGCTCCATACAAGCCCAGCCACTGTGCGTTTGTTTGTAAGTCTAGTCCTGGTTAAATTATAGACCAAACTGAACATGTTTGACAGTAACATGTTACTCGAAAACAGCTGAGCTGCCTAATCAAAGTTGTAAAAAAATCACTCTTTATGCAGTTATAAAAATTTTACTTAAAAGGGTGAAACGAATATTTGCTGAAATTATACAATTTTTAAATCAACAGATAATAAAGGGTGGTCTAACAAAACGCACGATGTTCGCTATAGCGAATACCATTCACAGTTTCTGCTTGGCCGACGTTATTTTCAAAGAAGTACGGCCCGATGACGCAGAACGAACCGGGCGAGCATGCACAGGAGTTTACACATCTCCTACAGACCCGGTTTCCTGAAATTTTCGCACAATTCTCCCGATTGTGGACACATTTGGTCGATTATGCTGACCAAAAAAATCGAAAAAACGAAGTGCACGAAAAGCATTTTGATTTGAACACCCATTTTCGTAAAAGGCTTCAACAATCTTAATGCGCTGCTCAATTGTGTAGCTCTCCATGGTTAAATTTGTCAAACACTGTGACTCACAATTAACATCGTGCAATATGGTTCGACCACCCTTTAAAAATCTTTATTAAGTTCCATACAGTTTTATTTATTACAATATCTACTGAATTACTAAGAATAGCTCCATTTATTACTATTATATGAATTACATAAATAAATATCTAAATATAATAAGCTCCGCTCTGACGTTTTTAAATATTTTGAAAAATAACCCTAAACTGATATTTTCTTTATCTGTCTATTTTCAGGTATGTTTTCAAAATGTATACAAATGAGGTAATTCTCGTATGATAATGTACTCAAAAATAATGAATAATAAGATATGTCATCCCGGAGCGAGTAAGTTATCAGCTACGAACGAATAGAAATTTCAACGAGTAGGTGTTCAAAGATTGAGTTTTTCCGCGGATTTCGGACCGATTTTCCCGAATTTTTTGTAATTGTCACAATTAAAAAATTAATATCAATCGATTAGTGCAAAAAAAATTGAAATTACCTTCGCGGAAAACTGTTTTTTCGCGTGTGACATTTCTTTCCTATTCGTCCGTAACTGATAGATTTTGACGTTTCTGGCTGGTGGCACATCTGTATAATTTAAGGTCTGTGAATGTACAGTGGGGTAGTTCCAAAGAAAATCGACCCACTCTGAATTTTTATGAACATCGATATTGCTGAATTTGCACGCGCATTGTGCAAGATGATACGAAATAATGACAGTTTACCGTTTGTCAAAATTTATAGCGGTTTAGATTTTATAGGTTGCCAAAGTGGGGCATCTACATTTTTTTCTGAATATTAAGCTATGTTTAAGTCGTCATAACTTTAGAACGGAAGGTCAGATCTAAATTAAAATAAGTACCATTATAGATTATTAACGTTCTTTCTAAGTATTATGCGCAAAAGGATCACTAAATGCGTATTAAGGATACCAAAAGGACGAAAATGTCCTTAATCCTTGATCATCTAGAAAAAAGTATTTAAAATTTTTTTTATTTTACTTCTGAATATTACCCCCATATTTACCCATAAAATACAAAACTTTCAGAATGGGTGCTCAATGGGTTCAAAAGATATAACTTAATTAATGTCCGTCTGTCTGTCCGTTTGACTGGATTATGCGAACGATATCTCTGAAAAGGAGTGACCGAATGACTAACAAATTCGTATGTGGTCCTCGAATCTACTTAATGTTTTGAAGTGGCCCATGTCGGACCCCTCCTTGTAGTACCTCCCCCACAAAGGGTTCAAATTTTGTGGGAAACCAAAGATGACTTGATACATAGTATCAACAATTTGTAACAATTTTGTGAAATGCTAAGAAATGAGAAACTCATTAAAGTAAATATATAAATAAAGAGCTTTAACATTTCAGAAAATGTTTACTATTTGTGTGAGATGTACAAAATGTTTACTATTTCTGTGAGATGTACTAGATGAGGCGTGGCAATAACGCCCACTTTTCTCTAGGCACTTAACTTTTGGTGAAAAATGGTGCATTTGTGTGAGAGGTACAAAAAGGGGCGTGGTGATAACGCCCATTTTTCACAGGGCTATAGGCTCTACGGAAGCATTCCACTGTACAAAATTTCACATATTTTTATGACTGGTATTAGTGTTATAAGCTTTTAACTTTTTGTACCAATTGGTCCATTTGTGTGGGTGGTACCAGAAGGGGCGTGGCAATAACGTCCAATTTTCACTTAATTGAATGTACTATAAAATCATTACATTGTACAAAATTTCAAGTATTTTTATGCACTGGTATTAGTGTTATAAGCTTTTAACTGTTTGTCCAATTGGTCTCTTTGTGTGGGAGGTACCAAAAGGGGCGTGACATTTTCGCCCATTTTTGTAATTATACGGTGAAATAATTACTATGTATCAAATTATCATTGGTTTCCCATGAGTAATATAGATGTTATAAGAGTTTTAACATGTCACAAAATGTTAACCCTTTGTGAGGTACTACAAGGAGGAGTCCGACATGGGCCACTTTAAAACATTAAGTAGATTTGAGGAAAATAATAATTTGTAAGTCATTCGGTCACTACTTTTCAGAGATATCGTTCGCATAATCCAGTCAAACGGACAGACAGACGGATATTAATTAAGTCATATCTTTTGAACCCATTGAGCACCCATTCTGAAAGTTTTGTATTTTATGGGTAAATATGGGGGTAATATTCAGAAGTAAATAAAGAAAATTTAAAATACTTTTTTCAGGATAATCAAGGATTAAGGACATTTTCGTCCTTTTGGTATCCATAATACACATTTAGTGATCCGTTTGCGCATAACACTAAGAAGGAAAGTTAATATCTTTAAAATGGTACTTATTTCATTTAAATCTGACCTTCCGTTCTAAAGTTATGTCGACTTGAACATAGCTTAATTTTCAAAAAAAAAAAAATTAGATGCCCCACTTTGGCACCCTATAAAATCTAAACCGCTATAAATTTTGACAAACGGTAAACTGTCAAAATTTCGTATCATCTTGCAGTATGCGCGTGCAAATCAAAAAAGTAAAATTTTCAAATCGTAATTTTTGGGTCGATTTTCTTTGGAATTACCCAATACAGATAAACTTATCTTACCACGGGGTACGTTCCTGGAAAATGCTGTGTTAAACCATACAAGAAATCTGTGCAAAAAGGGGAGATTATGGTCCATGATTTAAAAAATACCTAAAAATATATTTTTTATTTAATTCAAATTGTAGTTGCACACTATTGGCCACTGATATTCTTGCGATTAATTTTTATACCTTACACTACACTGTGGTACAGGGTATTTGTGCATTTGTTTGTAACACCCAAAAGGAGAAGAGATATACCCATTTTTTATTATACCGATCGACTTGTAATCACTTTCTGAGTCGATTTAGCTGTACAGGTCGCAATTATGGTTCGATCTCAACGAAACTTTGCAAATATCTTTTTTTAGGCCCAAGGACGATCCTTATTTGGTTAAAATCCGTTCAGATTTACATATAGCTCCCATATAAAGGGTTTTTCAACAGGGACGCTACAAAAGTATACCGACAGGGACAGCAAACGACGCCATATTTTTTGCCGCTCTTTTGACATTTCTCTTCAGTAAGGTTTGCCATTTCATGATGGAAGGATATACGAGCCAACAACGAGTCGAAACTATTAAAATTTACTACCGAAATTCGGAGTTTCGTTGATTCGGTGTCGGTGGCCTCAACGTTAAGAGCGCGAAAAATCGAAATATCATCTTCAGCGATGAGGCTCATTTCTGGCTGAATGGCTTCGTCAATAAACAAAATATGCGTTATTGGTCAGACAGCAATCCACACGTACTCCATGAGTCATCATTGCATCCCGAAAAAATTACGGTTTGGTGCGGTTTATGGGCCGGCGGCGACATTGGGCCGTACTTCTTCCGTGATGATCAAGACTGGCACGTTACTGTGAATGGGAATCGCTACCGTTCAATGATAACCGAATATTTTTGGCCCCAATTGGATGATATGGACTTGGAGGACATGTGGTTCCAACCGTCGAAAATTTGGTTCAGCGTCTGGACTTCTGCAAGCGTGCCCGTGGTGGCCATGCAAAAGAAATTGAGTTCCATACGTAATGGCTTCGAACGTACTTTCACAGGAATAAAGAAATTCATTGATATCCAAAACCGTTTTTGTTTTATTTAAAAAAAACTTTTGTAGCGCTCTTATGAAAAACCCGTTATATGTACCTCCGATTTAGCATATATGCACTGTATAAGCAACATTTTTGAACCGATTTGTACAAAAATTGACAGAGAGTAGTCTCGTGATACACTTAGATACAATACAAAATTTGGGGGAAATCGGTTCAGATTTCGATATAGCCCCCATATATGTGTTAGCCCCGATTTGACATGTAAGCGCTGTAGAAACTGTATTTTATATCCGATCAGTACGAAATTCGGCAGAAAGAGGTTTCTTATTACATGAAGGAATACTGCCAAATTCGGAGTAAATTGGTGCAGATTTAAATATAGCCCCCATATATATATTACCCCCGATTTGAAATTCAAGCGCTGTAGAAACTTTTTTTTTATATCCGATCACAGCGAAATTCGGCAGAAAGAGGTTTCTTATTACATGAAGGAATACTGCAAAATTCGGAGAAAATCGGTTCAGATTTAGATATAGCCCCCATATATATGTTAGCCCCGATCGACATCCAAGCGCTGTAGATACTGTATTTTATATCCGATCAGTACGAAATTCGACAGAAAGAGGTTTCTATTTTACATGAATGAGTATTTAGGGAAAATCGATTCAGATTTATATATAACCTAAATATATATATTCCTCCTGATTTGGTTACAAAGCGCTATAGAAGTTGTACTTTACTTCCGATCATTACAAAATTCTCCAGAAAGATGTTTCTCAATTTAGGAACGAATATTGCTTAATTTAGCGATTATCGGTTCAGAATTAGATACATATATCCACATATATATGTTCTTACCCATTTACCAATTATTATCGCAATGACCCTGATCGCATTGTTAGGGAGGCGTCTGCCTTTCCTTACTGGTTATTTATGGTACTGAGGCTTCATTTAACTTAACGTTTTTGTGATAGCTGGTACATTTTCGAGAGCTGGATACACGATCCAAAATAAGAATCTTTGTTTCCAAAGAAATAACGACCCTCCTAAGCTTATCTTTCTTTAATGACATATTAAAAGGCTAGAAAAGCAATTTGTAAATGTTAGCTTAAAAGAAAAATGTACACATACGCTGAAAAAAATCGCTTCTGTAGTATATTGTCCCAAACATATTCTGCTTGAAATATACTTATATAAATGTTTAGGGTACACTCGAAATATATTATATTTGGCACACACAAAAATTATATATTTGGGAGGATGTTGTTCCAAACAAAATTTTGATTCTGTCCTACTATTTATACCTTACACCACCCTGTGGTACAGGGTATTATAAGTTTGTTTCACGACAGATGTTTGTAACACCTGAAAATAACACAGCTAGACCCACCTTAAAGTATACCGATCGACTCAGAAACACTAGCTGAGTCGATTTAACGATGTCCGTCCGTCCGTCCGTTCGTCCGTCCGTCCATTCGTCTGTCCATGTAAAGTTGTTCGTCGACTACAGGTCGCAATTTCACTCCGATCGTTCTGAAATTTTGCAGTTTAGAGTATTTCGCGGCTGTTAAGATCGCTATTGAATTTGGTTGAAATCAGTTCAGATTTAGATATAGCTCCCATATATATCTTTCGTCCGATTTGGCCCTTTAGTACTATAGAAGCTGTATTTTACATCCAATCGTTTTGAAATTTAGAATGGTAGAGTTTCTTGATCCATGAACCAACACTACCGAATTTGAAAAAAATCGGTTAAGATTTAGCTATAGCTCCCATATATATGTTTCGTCCACTTTGGCCCTTTAGTCCTATAAAAGCTGTATTTTACATCCAATCGTTTTGAAATTTAGAATGGTAGAGTTTCTTGATCCATGACGAATTTGAAGAAAATCGTTAAAGATTTAGCTATAGCTCCCATATATATGTTTCATCCGATTTGGCTCTTTAGATCCAATCGTTTTTATACCCTACACCACACTGTGGTACAGGGTATTATTTAAGTATAAAATGTCCCAAAAGTAAATTTATGTAAACAATTTATACATGAATTACAAAATTTATATATCAGAGTTATTCAATATTACGAGAGCGGTGTAGGGTATTATATAGTCGGCACCGCCCGACTTTAGCCTTTCCTTACTGGTTTTTATTTGGGTCTTTTATTTACTAAAAAAAATTTATTTGCATTTAAGTTTTCAGAAAGGCGTGTGGCAACTTCACCCATTTCTCTCGAGGTGATAGCGACTAATAAACGAATAATATGTGTAGATTCGAATAAGTAGTATACTTATATATGTAAGTTATTACATAATCAATAATTTTCTAAATGTCAACTCTTTGTGGGGGAGGTACTAGAAGGAGTGAAAGTGAGAAAAATATTATCGCATACCAAATTTAACTTGAGTTATCATGCGCACCAGCCAGCAGACAGACATGCTGACGGACGGACATTGCTCAAATGACTAAAAATGACCAAAACCAAATTTTGTGCTTTAAAACAAAAGGTATTGCTACTTAGTCATTTCATATTATACTCGAAATCAATGAAAAATTAAAAATGATATTTTAAAAGTCTGCAACATTTTGAAAAGCTTTTTTTAAAAGAAAATATATGTGTATAAATTCCTAATAAATAGTTTTATATTTACACGGGGCAAAATCGATTCTAAAATAAATAAATTTTATTTGTAAATTAATAAGATTTATTTGGAACGCATATATTAATATATTACAACAAGATATATTTGCAAATTAATAAAATAGTGTTTATATACAAATAAAATTATTATTGAGGAATTTCTCCAAATACATTTGGTTTAAAAAAGATTTTTAAAAGTTTGCAGATTTTTCGAATTTCATTTAAATTTTCCTTGTAATAAAATGACATATCCTCGGCATAATGCTATTTTGTTCCATACGCTATTTTCTATGAATGGATAAAACCGTAATTTATTGTTTGAATAAAAACGGGACTCAAGAGTTAAACTCTTTTTATACCATAGGGTTCCCCACATTGTTTATATTGTTCTCATGCATTTCTGTGCCATTACATTCAAAAATAAGCAAGTTATAACAATTTTTATACCCTACACCACACTGTGGTACAGGGTATTATAACTTTGTGCATTTGTTTGTAACACCCAAAAGAAGAAGAAATAGACCCATCGTTTATTATACCGATCGACTTAGAATCACTTTCCGAGTTGATTTAGCTATGTCCGTCTGTCCGTCTGTCTGTCTGTACGTCTGTCCGTCTGTGCATGTATTCTTGTAATCAAAGTACATGTCGCAATTATGGTCCGATCTCGACGAAACTTTAGACATATCTTTTTTTTGGCCCAAGGACGATCCCTATTGAATTTGGTTAAAATCGGTTCAGATTTAGATATAGCCCCCATATATACGTTACCCCCGATTTGACATGTAAGCGCTGTAAAAATGTTATTTTATATCCGATCAGTGCGAAATTCGGCAAAGAGAGGTTTCTTATTACACGAAGGAATACTGCTAAATTCGGAGAAAATCGGTTCAGATTTAGATATAGCCCCCATATATATGTTACCCCCGATTTGACATGTAAACGCTGTAAAAACTGTATTTTATATCCGATCAGTGCAAAATTTTTCAGAAAGAGGTTTCTTATTACATGAAGGAATACTGCCAAATTCGGAGAAAATCGGTTTGGATTTAGATATAGCCCCCATATATATGTTACCCCGATTTCACATGTAAGCGCTGTAAAAACTGTATTTTATATCCGATCAGTATGAAATTCGTCAGAAAGAGGTTTCCTATTATATGAATGAACACTTTTAAATTTGGAAGAAATCGGTTCAGATTTAGATATAGCCCCCATATATACGTTACCCCCGATTTGACATGTGAGCGCTGTAAAAATGTTATTTTATATCCGATCAGTGCGAAAGTCGGCAAAAAGAGGTTTCTATTTACATGAAGGAATACTGCCAAATTCGGAGAAACTCGGTTTAGATATAACACCCATATATGTATATGTTACCCCCGATTTGACCTGTAAGCACTGTAAAAACTGTATTTTATTTCCGAAATTCGGCAGAAAGACGTTTCTTATTACATGAAGGAATACTGCCAAATTCGGAGAAAATCGGTTCAGATTTAGATATAGCTCCCATATATATGTTAACCCCGATTTGACATGTAAGCGCTGTAGAGACTGTATTTTATATCCGATCAGCACGAAATTCGACAGAAGGAGGTCTTTTTACATGAATGAGTATTCAGGGAAGATCGGTTCAGATTTATATTAAAGCTCCATATATATGTTCCTCCTGATTTGGTATCAAACCGCTATAGAAGTTGTATTTTACTTCCGATCATTAAAATTTTCCAGAAAGATGTTTCTCAATTTAGGAACGAATATTGCTTAATTTAGGGATTATCGTTTCAGAATTAGATAATATGTTTCTACCCATTTACCAATTATTCCAAATTATTATGGCAATGACCCTTATCGCATTGTTAGGGAGGTGTAGGGTATTATATAGTCGGCCCCGGCCGACTTTCTGCCTTTCCTTACTGGTTGTACATGGAATTTTGGCCCATATCCACTTTTGTTTTAATATTAGTTCGTATTTGTATTGCATGGACCACAAAGAGAGTCGGTATAGGAGGAGAGTAATTTACATATTGTGATCGAAAGAATGTAAAATAGTGAGTAAAAAATTTAGGGCGATAGAAAAATTGAGACATCGAACAAAAATATCAAAATTATTTCCCATAAATCAAAGTTAAATCGATTTACCATACCAATATCTCGAAAATTAGACGAGATAGGAAAAAAAAATATTGCAGTGTCGACAGAGCATGTTTGAAACCCATATTATCCACTTATAACTCAAAAAACACTAAAAAATGGCGTATGGACCAAAATAGCAGTAAGCCGACAATATGTAGCAATAATATTTGTTTTAAAGCACTAATTTTTATTTAATTATTTATTCCAAGTCATAACTTGCTGTCAACCCATCAAGCAGTGTATCATCGTATAAGAACATTTAAAATTTCTAAAAAAATTGCGTTGAATTACAGAAAAACTTAAAATTTGTTTTAATATTAAAGGGTCGATATATTTTTTTAATACATATGTATGTACTTAAATGCAAATATATATTTATTTCGTATATAATAATCCCAATTAAAAAAATATTAGGACAGAAACAAAGATTTGTTTAGAACACGATCTCCACAAATATATAATATTTGTGTGTGCCAAACAGGGCTGTGGAGTCGGAGTCAGAGTCTGGGAAACTTTCCCGGAGTCGGAGTCCGGAGTCAAAAAATTATGGTCGACTCCGACTCCGAGATGGATTGTGCAAAATGTACCATTGATGTGATAGAACTTTTGCACTCAAAAATGTTTGGGCAAACTATTTTGATACAAAAGAAGGATAAAATATTCGAAGCTTTTTTAAAATATTTTTTATGCCATAAATATCTATAAAGTTAACTACACTATCGTGTTTTTTATGCAAAACAGTTTTAGGAAAGGTCTGATTATATTTAGCTAACAAAATAAGTATTTTTGCAAGACTATACGATATTATTAAGCGAGTACAAAACAAGTAAGGAAAGTTCGGGCGAAGCCAACTATATGATACCGTACAACTCCCTGTTAGAGCAGAATAAGCTCAGATACTGTAAAGAGAAATGAGAGATACTTACCTTATAAATCTGAATCTAAACAGAATTTTCTATAAAAACATTTATATATGGGGCCAATTTCGATCTAAACTTATTTCCTCCCTGGTGTAAAAGAGTCCTTATTGCCCAATTTTAGCAGGATTATAGTGAAATTTCGACCTGTACTTAACGAACGACTTAATATGGACAGCTAGTGATTCTGAGTAGAACGGTATATTTTAAGATGGTTCTAGCTTTTTAGAAATCTGCCAAAAAATTAATTTATAACCCCCTGTAACATAGTGTGGTGTAGGGTATATTAACTAACGAATGAACTGGTTGCTTGAAGCTAACATAATTTCGATATAATATATTTCGAGTGTACTCTAAACATTTGTATATTTGAAGCATAATGTTTGGGGCAATGTGCTACAGAAGCGATTTTTTCAGCGTGTATTTATATTTTATATATTATAAAAAGGTGATTTTGCCCCTTGTATCAATTTGCCCCGTGCAGAAAAACGTCAGCTCTGACTTGGCGGCAAAGAGAATACAACCGATAAATACGTGAATTTTTTACTTAAATTTAAGATAATATATTTGTAACTAGTTTTCTTTAGCTTAAATATGAAATGTTCTTATATTACTGTTTTATTGGAAAGGCTAAAATTGGGCCAACTATATAATACCTTACACCACTGAAATACCCATGTTATACTTCAGATAACATTTTTTTACATACATTTTCTTTTGCGAAATACAGCTTTTATAGCGCTAAAATGCCACATTGGAAGGAACATATATATGGGGTCATTTATGTGATCTTAACCGATTTTCTTCAAAGTCGGCAATGTGGGTCCTTGTATGAAGAAACTCTACCCTGCTAAATGATTGGATGTAAAATACAGCTTCTGTAGCGCTAAAAGTTCAAGTCTGGGGCTATATATAAATCTGCGCCGAATTTTACCAATTTCAATAGGGTTCTTCCCACGTGTGAAAGAGTCCTTACTGCCAATTCCCAACATGATCGTAGCGAAATTGCGACCTGTACTTAACGAACAGCTTAAGATGGACAGACAGACGGACCGACATGGTTAAATGGACCCGACTAGTGATACTGCGACAAGACTTGCCTGGCTTATAGAATAGGTATTAGAAAAGTTTAGTTGCCAAAGTTGGCAACCTCGGTGAATAAAATGTTTCACTGCGTGCAGCTTTCGTTTTATTCATCTGATTCTGATTTTTTGTGTGCATTCTACACTAAAAAAAAAGCGTACTGAAAATCAATGAATTTTTCGTAAAGTTTAAGATTTCGGCAATGATTTCGAGCCAAAGACAATCGCTATAAAAATAAGAAGGTTTTATAGTTAATTTAAAGACGTGAATAGTACTTGTTTTGAGGATGCATTTCATAGAATTAAGAATTTTGGGTAATAAAACTTATTATGTTTGGTCTTAAAATAAGCACATTTTTTCGTAAATTTAAGTATGGCGCGTGCTTATTTTTAGTAAAATATCATATAATTTAAAACATTATCGTAATAAAATTTAAAATGTTTGTCCTTGATATAAGAATATACTGGTAATTAATTTAAGGCATACATGCATTTAAATACAGTTTTTTTAAATATGTATGGAAAATTCGTTACATTATATTGATTATAATGTTACTCTTTTAAATGAATCATTTTCTTTGAAATTATTGAATATTCATAGAAAATTCAATAACACAACACTTTATCTTTCTAAATAAATATTTTATTTGTTATATTTTATATTGGAAAATGGAAAAAAATATAATACATATTACGGATAACCTTAAACATTTTATAATTTAAAACAATATGTAATTGTATAAAGACAAATCGGCCAACACACTATGAAGTTTGACTATTATTCGAATATTGTATTGTTATGTATCGATTCTATAGCGGGATTCGTTTCTCTATTTGGTATCCATGAACAATTTTTATCGGAACCGACCTTAATGATTTTTAACCTAGAATTTGGCTGGAATTTAAATAGAAATTATAGAAAACAAATATTATATTATTATATCATATAGTTTGTATGCTCACTCATTTCCTGCAATTTGTACATTTTTAATTCCCCACTGCATTTTTCATATATCCAAATAAAGTTCAATTGCGCGAACTAAAATAAAAATAATTTGAATAGAAATCAAACAGAATGATTTATATACGATAAAGTATTAAAATAAATTTTATCATATAACTGTCACAAAATGTTGAAAAATAAGAGATATATTCAAATCTTTGGAATATACTTACTTACACTGAAATATTTAGTCACTCTTCTACGACACAAATTCTCATAATAGATCCATACAAAATTTGCTGTACTAAAAGTTAAAAAAAAATATTTATGTAAGATATTATTAATAATAGAAACTGATTGTTTTGAAAGTGGCGAAAGTGAAATTTTTCATATAAATTGAGTTATCAAAAATAATTTTCTCAAAAAAATCAATCGTGACTTAGATTTTAAAATCTTAAGTTTTGTTAGCAAACAAAACTACAAAAACTTATTAAAAATTACGTCTGTAAAACAAAAGCTAATGCTGCTTACGACATTCTTAACCCTGGTATTAGATTAGCAAATATGTACGAATCCTAGATTAAGAGTCCATTTAGTCAACATTACATTTTTCATATAAAATGAATATGGAAGACAATATTTTATATTTATTTTTATGCAATACTTCGTGAAAAGAAAGCAGCTTATTTACAATTATTTTTGAGCAAAAACGCTTATTATTTTGATTTTAGTAAAACAAAAATATCCCTTGGACCAAATTATAAGGCAGTATTTATACATACATATTAGGGCGGGTCGATTTAAAAGTCGCCCATTGCTCAGTGAAAATCGTATTCTAGGGATCAAAGTAAGAAACTTTGCCGAAGGAACCATACTTCTAAAACGAATTCTGATGTCTAATACTTTTTCTACAAGCACGTCAAGTTTTGTCGCAATCGGATGTCTGGTTAAGAAAAGGCCGAGTTACATCCCTTTTTCCCGAGTTATTTCCCTCTTTTAATTCCTCACACAGAAAATTTTGTTGTCTATTCAGAAAATATAATGAGAAAGGAATCGATATAAACTGGCTTCAATATATATCGATTCGTAGTAAGAGGTCGAGGAAAAAATTAACGAAAATTTTTTTTCGAAGATAGGGAGGAGCTTCTATACCTCTCATTTCATGGCGAAAAGAACAACTTTTTTGGGTCACTGTTGCCGATTTCAAAATTAATTAGCTTATCCATTTTTTGCTCAAAATTAAACATTTAATAGTTGTCGAAAAAAAAAAATTATGTTATTACTCGTAGAAGCTGAAATCGGAGAAAATAGGTAAATATTCTCAAAAGGCGTACGTTTTGAGTTATGTACTCGTATTTTCGGAACGTGTAGACTCATTTTAAAGGTCGTAAGTTGGTCTAGATATAGCCCCCATACATATGTGCTTTGGTATCAAATCGCTATAGAAGTTGTACTTTACTTTCAATCATTGCAACATTTCGCAGAGATAATTTGGTTAATGTAGGAGCTAATGCTGCCTAAATTGGGGTAATCGGTTCAGTTCAGTTCGTTCTTGATCTATGAAAGAATACAGCTCATTTTAAGATTATCGCTTCAGATCTAATATATTATGATCTTCATCTTCAGCTCCTCCTTGGAATAAGAGGTGGTTTGTTAACTGAAACGAAACCATATATTCCAGATTATTATCGCAATGCTTCATTTCGCTTAGGGAGGTGTAGGGTAATATGATCGGCTCCAGTTTTCTGAAGAAATGTTAAATTTCCTTGATATTTGCTATGAATTTAATGCACTATGTAATTTTGGTTCTAATAGATGTGAAGTGGAAATATTACTGAATCACAAACTCATATCTTTGCTGCTGTATTTTAATATTAAAATTTGTGTTTTTATGTCACTTTACACTTCAGCCAATGGAGTTGCAAAGCTAATATAAGTAAACAGTGCATACATTTTCGCAATGTAATTATAATCACTTTTTGTGAATCTAAATATTTATGTATATGTATATACCATCTCTTGGAAACACCCCATCACATTCATATGATTAGAGTTGTAGTACCTATGACGAACAGGCATTTAGTGGTACATTTCACATTCTCTGCAAGAAATGCCGGGAAAGGTTATGACAATCGCCCACCACCAAACGTCGCAGTCAGAGACAACGCAACCACTGAGAAAAATGAGGGTAAGAGCAATAATCTCGAATGTGCAACTAAATAAAATTAGCATCTTTAGTGGCTTAACCGCTCATTCCAGACGGTCATTATGTAAACATCAACATCACCAGAATTGCCAACATCGCCACTGCCACCAACTGTTTTTGCTGCTACTCCGGCAGTCATCCACCTGACTAACCGGAAGTTCTAAGGATGGCCGTGAAGGGTGTCTAGTCTGGACTCGGAATTTGAATTGTGACAACACAATACACAATGTATGGCATATATGGAGATGTGGAAGTGGCATATGGGTTGCGGGTGGGCGTGCGTCTACCCGGAGTTTTTGGAATGGGCCGGTAATAATTACAATTGCAAATATTATTCACCCTTGAAAAAGTAACGAAATTATGAACAATATTTCTTTCTCTGCGTATTTTTTTTTCTTTAGCAACAAAGAAAATATTCAGACGGACATAATGCTATATTTGGGTCTCCTTTTGTCCCTCAGTTACAAGGACGATATTAAGGTTGTTTTTGTCAGTCGTGCATACAAGAAGTGGACAAGGGTTACCGCATACTACATATGACTACTTACATGCATACATATGTATGTCTGCGGGTGTTCTTCATAAATAATATAAACAAAAAAACGGGATAATTCAATTCATAAATTTCTATATGTACGAGTATACGTGTGTGTATAGACAACTACTAAACAAACGAAATGGACACAAAGATAAGTAAAACATTACAGATAAGTTGTAATCGGTATAAAACGATATTGTTAAGCCCTTCAACAGGGCATTCTTCAAGCAATATAGGTGTATTTAATTTAACTCTGCAAAACCCTGATACTCCGAGAAATTGACTTGGGATGATAAAAACAATTATTGTGAAATATATCTTGCGACATATTAAATCACTTGATGTTTTGCCGGTTTGACTGTCTAATCTAAAACATGACGGACGAAAACTAATATTTTCTCCTAATGTAGACCAAATTGATCACCGCTAATTTGAACCTGGCGGTGAATGGAATCCTGTTACATCTAGAACGTTGTGGCAGCAAAGTCAAGGCATCTGCGGATGATGCAGTGGGAGGAATTCAAAACCGTTTATTAACCAGACAACAGATTGCGACAAAACTTGCCATGTTTTGTGGAAAAGGTACTGGGTAATTCCAAGGCAAATGAATCAATAAGCACACATTTTTAAAATTACTACTTTTGATTTTTAAAAAATTGGCACAATAAGTCTTCATGTGAGTAAGAACGTTTTGGCATTTTTAGTGTTTCAAAACATATGGTTGTTTTTGTGGTACAATGCTCCAAAGTTACATATCTCTGGGATTTTTCTATTAATGATCCTTTGCTAAAATTCTTATATATTCTTAAAAGATTTACATATTTTGAAGATATAAGTACCAATGAAAAGCTCCGCTACTCCTTCCTCTTCAAGTATGCCGAACATGAAGCTTCCTTTAACAGAGGAAAATTAAATGACAAAAAAGGAACTACATGCATATATAAATAAAAGAAAACATTAAATATCATAAAATTGTAGTAAGGGCTTCATTAATAAATGACAAACCCTTAACCCTTTGACGACCATAAGGATTGGAAAAAATACCAACTTTTTTACTTCTCCGAGCTACTGCTCGAAAAACTAAAAAAATGGTCGAATGATTTTAGTGGAATCAAAAAATTACGTAGGTTTTCTTCTGACTAAATAAACTTTTAAAGCAAATTGGGACATTTTAGACATAAGTATGGTAAAAATCACAGTGGTCGTCAAAGGGTTAAACAAATTTACGGGGGGTTTTTTGTTAATTTGTTAAAATAGGGCCAAAAATTACGGTTATTTGTATTAGCTACAGGTTTCTATAAAGTTGCTGAATATACCCTACACCAAAACAATATTTTTGTTACATAATAGTGAGATACAAGGTGCAATGTGGGTTCTTGAGCTATTTAGGGTGCCTATCCACGTTCAGATTGTATTGATATGTTCACAAAAGTTGTTTGCTACAATTTTGCCAAATATTGTATTACTAGTCCTTGAAAGTTGTAACGATGCTTCTTTTACACCCTTTTGCTGGGGTAATATTCAGGGTGTCCAGGGATCATTACAATCTATTTATTTGATGCGGCAAAAGAAAACAAACTCGATTCTGTGACGTTATAATAATTTATTCCTCATAAGTTTCCTAATTTAGTGCATTGCATTGCATTATGTTATTAATAGATTTTAAACTCTAAACGGATTTGGAATGAAGAAACTTCCATATATATGTTGTTTATTTTTCGACATCTTCTAGTGCAGGCAATGTTTTTACAAAATATGTTGTGAGATAACCGCACGATTAATTGAATTACGTATATTACTATATAAAGGGTGGTTAAATTGTAAGGACCGATGTTGAATGTGAACCACACCTAAAGTTTTTTCTGCATTTAATTTGACATTTCATAGTTTCAGACTAACCCAATTTGAACCATGGAAAGATACACAATCGAGCAACGCGTTAACGTTTTTTAAGCCTTTTACGAAAATGGGGGTTCAAATCAAAATGCATTTCGTGCACATCGTGATGTTTATTTGATCAGCATAATCGACCAATCGGGAGAATTGAGCGCAAATTTCAGCAAACCGGGCCTGTAGGAGATGTGAAAACACCTGTACATGCTCGCCCAGTTCGTTTGGTGCAGCTTATGTGCCGGCGACCTCATCGGGCCATACTTCTTCGAAATGAGGCCGGTCAGGCAGTTGCTGTGAGTGGTGTTCGCTATCGTGAGATGATAACGGACTTTTTGTGGCCCGAATTGGAAGATATGGATGTGGACAATATGTGGTTTCAACAGAACGGTGCCACTTGTTTGATTTGACACCGTTGGACTTCTTTCTTTGGGGTTATTTTAAAGTAAAAGTGTACGTCGATAAGTCAGCAATAATTCAAGAGCTAAAGGATGAGCTAATTCTGCACAGTAACGGCATAGAACCTCAATTATGCCTCAGCGTCATCGAAAATTTGGACCATCGGATGGTGGTGTGCCGCCGAGGTCGCGGCGGCCATTTGGCCGATATTTTGTTCCATACATAATTGAACCATACCAATATTTTCATAATAAAAAGAAATGACAATAATTTCCTACTTAATTTGTGTTTTATTTAAAACACAAAAAAACCCACATGTACAATTTTTTTGTCAGTCGGACGGATTATGCTCAAATGACTTAAAATGTTCTAAAACTGTTTTTCGCCGAATACATTAGGATGTTAGGTCACTCCTTCGATGTGTTACACTTTTGACCAGGAGCAAGTGATATATACCCACTTTTAGAAAACGAAGTCGAGGCATATGTCGGCGGCGGCGACTAGACAAAAAATTGTCGCTTTGGCGGCATATCGGCTAAAACCTGGCTGGCATCGTTTTCTGGGCAAATTAGTGAAATATTGGTTCGTGTTTAGGATACCAAATTACACCAGAAAATATAATGCACAACAATTAGGCAACATTTTTGAATACTAGTCTTGTTGATACAATTTTTAAGTGGTACACTTATATTATGAGAAAAATCAGAATGGGACTGACGGTACCTCTAGTGGATAATGCTTAATTGATAGATTAGTAAAAAATTTGCTACCCTAAAAAAAGCGTACTGAAAATCAACGAATTTGTCATAAAGTTTAAGATTTCGGCAATGATTTCGAGCCAAAGACAATCGCAATAAAAATTAGAATGTTTTATAGTTAATTCAAAGACATGAATAGTACAGGGTCTCCCATATTCGACGGACCCATCTGGCAACGCCATAACTTTTGACAGAGATGTCAGATCGCTTAATGACATACCGCGTTTGAAGCGTCAGTCCAAGCAGATTTTTACCATGGAACAATACACGCCACGCTGTTTTGATGATGCATTTCATAGAATCAAGAACATTTGGTAATTAAACTAATTAAGTTTAATTACGTGCTAAATAAGCACGTTTTGGCGTAAATTGAAGTATGCCTCGTGCTTATGTTTAGTAAAATATCATAAAATTTAAAGTATTATCCTATTAAATTTTAAAATGTATGTCCTTGATATAAGCATATACTGGTAATTAATTTAAAGCATAAATAAAGTTTTTTAAAATATGTAGGGAAAATTCCTTACATTGTTTTTATTCTAATGCCACTCATACTAAAGAATCATTTGTTTTAAAGCCACAAAAACCATTTCAATATTCATAGAAAATTTGATTCTTGTATTCAAGTTTCCACGATAAATTCAAAACACAACACTTCCTTTTTTTTTAAATTGGTTTTGTTATTTTAATATTAGAAAATACAATAAATGTATAATACATATTACGGATAACTTTGAACGTTTTATAATCTAAAACCGTATTTTAGTTGTATGTACAAAGATAAACCTGCCAACACACCATCGAAATATTTGAAGTTTCGTATATTTGTTATCGATTTGTAAACTTATAGTGGATTCGCCTTTCTATATTTTCCCCAAACATCCATGAACAATTTTCGTTGGAACCTTTAATGATTTTGAACATTGAATTTGGCTGAAATTAAAATAATAATATTATAAAATTGTAAACACGCTGAAAAATTGCTTCTGTAGTATATTGCCCCAAACATATTCAGCTTGAAACGTACATATGTTTATGGTACACTCCAAATACCTATATAATATTTGACACACACAAATATTATACGTTTGGGAGGATATTGTTAATATTTTTTATTGGAAGTAATATTTCCGAAACAACGATTTAATTGTGTTTAAGTATTTTTTGGTAATTTATCAGTGCCTTAATTTAGATGCAAGTTTTCTGTTTTTCAGATGTTCAATGTGCAAACATATTTAAAATGTCGGTAAAATTCGATTCAAATAATTTTTCGTAGCTACACGCTGAAAAAAAATCGCTTCTGTAGTATATTGTCCCAAACATATTCGGCTTGAAACATATATATGTTTGGGGTAGACTCTAAGCATGTAATATTTGGTACACACAAAAATTGTGTATTTGGGAAGATGTTGTTCTAAACAAATATTTGTTTACATTCCAATATGTTTTTATATGGGACCATTGCTTCCGAAACAAATATTTATTTGCAGTTAAGTATTCATCAAATACATAAATTGTGTCAAATGTTCGTAAAAAATAATAATTGAAATCATATCTTGGATCAATATAAAGTACTTGGATCAATATAAAGTCTTGGATCAATATAAAGTACTTAGAGGATTGACAACTAATGATGGCTTGGAATACTCAGAAATTTGAAATGATTGATTTAAAACAGTACAATTCGAAACCCAAGAAAAATTGAAATTGAAATATGAAAAACTCAGCAAAAGTTTTGGAAATATTTTTTATATAAAATATATTTGGAAAAATTCCTAAATAATAATTTTATTTGTATTTAAACACATATTTTATTTGAGAAATTTAGTTTTCAAATATAATTTGTTGTAATATATTAATATATGCGTTCCAAATATATTTTATTGATTTTCAAATAAAATTTATTTGCTAAGAAATATATAATATTTAAAAATTTGTGTTCCAAATATATTTTCTTTCGATTCAAACATATCAAAAAAGGCGATTTTGCCCCGTGTATAAATTGCTTTGATGGTTTGTCAAAAAGAGATGAATAGGAATATGTATTATGGCATTCTTAAGGCTGGAAAATATGTACAAATCCTAGATTAAGAGACCATTTGGTCCATATTAAATTTTCATACAAAACGAATATTTAACCCAATATTTTATATTTATTTTTATTCAATACTTTGTGAAAAGAAAGCCGCTTTTTTACATATTATTTTTGAACAAAAAAGGCTTATTTTGATGTCAAAAGAAACCAAAAAATCCCTTGCACCAAATTATAATGCAATAAATATATATTACCGTTTTGTAAAGGAGACGATGCAAATTTCTGAAAAAAAATTTTCATAAATTTTTAATGAACTTTGGGCAGAGCCTAGGGTTATCCGATCGGCACAATTTTTTTTATGGAAGTCTTGTAGGCCAAATGGAAACTTTTTCGGTCCGGAAATCAAGGATCGCAGCAATTTTACTTTTTGCATCATGTGCTATAAACGGTCTAGTATATACGTATACTTACATATTCGCCGCAATCTCCTTTTTCACAATCCGCGTTCACAGACAACCGTCTCCCTCCCTAAATAACTGATTTAAAAGAAAACGAACAACAGAATTATTTTCTATTTTCAGAGAGTAGAAGAGCACTCGCACCACCATAACAATTATTGATTTACACATTAACAAACAAAAATGATTCTCCGAGCGAGAGAAGGAGAGAGATTGTATAATTATCTCGTATGTATTCTTAAAAATAATGGCAATTGTCATAAAATTTATTACCAAGACAGTCTTTCCTTTAAGGGGAGCATAGCCTTAAATTTATTACTCAAATATCTCATACTGTCAATTAAGTCCGATTCGGCATTAAAACTATGACATGTCTACATCATAATTTTAATGCAGAAAATCCTTACAAGTATTGAAATATTACTTAAAATAAAGCGGATTGTCCTAAAAATTATGATAAGTTTCTTAAATTTAAAGGCGTACATTTCAAGAAGCGCCTACACAAAACTAATGATTAAATAGTCATTAATTCAAATTGAAAAAACTTTAAGTTAAGGAAAATTTCGTAAAAAACATGTAAATTTTCATTATTTTTATGAAAATTGGGATTGAATTGATGCCGAGGTCGCATACTTAATTTAAGATTGTGTCGTCATTAATTTTATTACTATTTTTTTTCAGTGTACTTGCGCATCTCATAATTAAATATAACTTTCATTTGGTTTAACTGAATTTATTTTCTATAGTCCGTCATTAAAACGAATTTGCAAACAGTGACAACAATCCAAAAACAGCACATCATGAAGGGCATCCGAAAGAAAATCCATTTATGAACGCAATTTTATTCATACTCCTGTGTTAACTTTGAATATTTGCTTGTCCGCTGGAAATTAGAAAAATATAGGCAGAGATGGGGAAGGATGGACATCGCAAGGGATATGTATAGCAGCCAATCTCGTACATCCGAATTCATTTTACAACTTCAGCAACAATATGTTCATTTAGGTTATATGAATGGATAGCCAAACGAATGAATAGCTTTCGACATTCAGCTGAACTTATGATGACGAAAACAACTCATGCAGGTGTATAAACATCACAATTTCCAGATAAAGGACTCGTGTTGGTCTTCTGTCCCCACACTGTCCCTCACATCCATTCAAAAAGTGCATGATTTTATTGTCAACAAATTTCGGTAGTGAATATGAGTTCGAGCGCTCATGCCGAATTTTGTAGAGTTTCACTTGGACAAACTTGTCGTCGACTAGCAGCAGTGGCACCAGCAGCAGTAGCTGTAACAGATGGAACAGCAGGAGCTGTATTCATGTGGACATTTAAATGTGGTCCTTCTTTTGATTAAAACTTCAATGAATGAATTGCTATGACTTGCAAAGTCCCTGCAAAAACTAAAGATGAGAGTGGGGAGCTACATTTAACATTTTGGATGTTATCATTTCATGTATATTCTACATACTCGTATATACGAGTATTCAAGTATGTATATACTACATTTTTTGTATTTATGTAGACATGTACATGGACACTTCCTGTACAATGTACATTAATGTTTTTGTGACACTCTGCAGTTCTTTTCAACTTGATTAATATTTTGTTGTTGTCAGTTTATCTATTCAATTCAGCACATCCTTGGGATACTACACTTGCCAAAGGTTGTCTGACAAAAGTTCAAAGGACCTACATGAAATGTAATTAAATATGTAATGGGAAATTCTTAAAGAGCTCGGGTATTTATATATCAAACCAGTAAGGAAAGGCAGAACGTCGGGCGGGGCCGACTATATAATACCCTACACCTCCCTAACAATGCGATAAGGGTCATTCCCATAATAATTTGGAATAATTGGTAAATGGGTAGAAACATATTATCTAATTCTGAAACGATAATCGCTAAATTAAGCAATAGTCGTTCCTAAATTGAGAAACATTTTTCTGGAAAATTTTAATGATCGGAAGTAAAATACAACTTCTATAGCGGTTTGATTCCAAATCAGGAGGAACATATATATGGAGCTTTAATATAAATCTGAACCGATCTTCCCTGAATACTAATTCATGTAAAAAGACCTCCTTCTGTCGAATTTCGTACTGATCGGATATAAAATACAGTTTTTACAGCGCTTACATGTCAAATCCGGGGGTAACATATATATGGGGGCTATATCTAAATCCGAACCGATTTTCTCCGAATTTGGCATTATTCCTTCATGTAATAAGAAACCTCTTTCTGCCGAATTTCGCAATGATCGGATATAAAATACAGTCTCTACAGCGCTTAGATGTCAAATCGGGGGTAACATATATATGGGAGTTATATCTAAATCTGAACCGATTTTCTCCGAATTTGGCAGCATTCTTTCGAGTAATAAGAAACCTCTTTCTGCCGAATTTTGCACTGATCGGATATAAAATACATTTTCTACAGCGCTTACATGTCAAATCAGGGGTAACGTATATATGTGTACTTTGATTACAAAAATACATGTACATACAGACGGACAGACGGACATAGCTAAATCAACTCAGAAAGTGATTCTAAGTATATCGGTATAATAAACGATGGGTCTATTTCTTCTCCTTTTGGGTGTTACAAACAAATGCACAAAATTATAATACCCTGTACCACAGTGTGGTGTAGGGTATAAAAATCGAGCGGGCTTTGTTCCTTAAAAAATATGTAGAGTAAACAGTATGGGAGCCAGAACAGTGGAAACATTTTGCTCACCCTTTGTTAGTCGATACTCATTGCAAATATTGTCTAGAATACAAAAAAGGTGGTTGCTACATAAGGCTTGGAGAAATTGTGTTCGAATCAATGTATCAATTTGCATGGGTAGTACCAGAAGAAGATTGACACATATCCTTATTTTGCGTACTGAAAATCGAATAATTTTTCTTAAATTTTAACATTTCCGCAATGATTTCGGCCAAACACAATTAAAACCAGTAAGGAAAGGCTAAAGTCGGGCGGGGCCGACTATATAACACCCTGCACCGCTCTCGTAATATTGAATAACTCTGAAATATAAATTTTGGAATTCATGTACATATAAGTTGTTTACATAAATTTACTTCTGGGAGATTTTATACTTAAATAATACCCTATACCACAGTGTGGTATAGGGTATAATAAAAGTGTCGTATTAAGTTGGAACAATTGGTTTCTGTACCACAGTGTGGTGTAGGGTATAAAAACGATTGAATGTAAAATACAGCTTCTACAGGAATAAATAGCCAAATCGGATGAAACATATATTCGGGAGCTATAGCTAAATCTTAACCAATATTTTTCAAATTCGGCAATGTGGGTTCATTGATCAAGAAACTCTACCATTCTAAATTTCAAAACGATTGGATGTAAAATACACCTTCTATAGGACTAAAAGGGCCAAATCGGACGAAAGATATATATATTTTATTTTTTGTATTCGAAATGTACGCCACAACTAATTGTACTACATTTTCTATTTGATTTCGCCTTAATAGCCAGAAAATCCATAAATCTTGCCAAAAGATTAAAATTTCTTTAATTTGTTTTTGGCTTCTCCTGAAAAAGTATGAACATCTGGGTTACGTTATTTTGGATTTCAGGTGACGATATGTATCATCAAATAAAGTTCAATGGGTGATTTAAAGTATAATAATGAACTAGTTTCTGAAATAAATAAATCAAGAGAAGGATTTATATACGCGTTCTTAACCATAACAAGCCTGGTGGCGGGACGGACCTCGTGGCACTTGACCTAACGAAAGCCAGTCGTATATGGAATTTAGAAACAAGAAGACCTAACCCAATAGAGTGAAACAGGGAATTCCCCAAGGGAATTCACGTCTTCTGCTGATCAACTACATAAGGGGAGAAGGTCATATCAGTGCGACGACACAATTTTTACGACTATCAAATATACAAAATAATCGAATTACGTCTAAAATTGCGAAGTTACATCACAGTTATAATAGGCAATAACAATTTTTTTTAAAGCATTTTTATACCCTACACCACACTGTGGTACAGGGTATTATAACTTTGTGCATTTGTTTGTAACACCCAAAAGGAGAAGAAATAGACCCATCGTTTATTATACCGATCGACTTAGAATCACTTTCTGAGTTGATTTAGCTATGTCCGTCTGTCCGTCTGACTGTCTGTCCGTCTGTCCGTCTGTGCATGTATTCTTGTAATCAAAGTACAGGTCGCAATTATGGTCCGATCTCGACGAAACTTTACACATATCTTTTCTTTGGCCCAAGGACGATCCCTATTGATTTTGGTTAAAATCGGTTCAGATTTAGATATAGCCCCCATATATATGTTACCCCGATTTGACATGTAAGCGCTGTAAAAACTATATTTTATATCCGATCAGTATGGAATTCGGCAGAAAGACGTTTCTTATTATATGGATGAACACTATTAAATTTGGAAGAAATCGGTTCTGATTTAGATATAGCCCCCATATATACGTTACCCCTGATTTGACATGTAAGCGCTGTAAAAACTTTATTTTATATCCGATCAGTATGAAATTCGGCAGAAAGAGGTTTCTTATTATATGGATGAACACTATTAAATTTGGAAGAAATCGGTTCAGATTTAGATATAGCCCCCATATATACGTTACCCCCGATTTGACATGTAAGCGCTGTAAAAGCTTTATTTTATATCCGATCAGTATGAAATTCGGCAGAAAGAGGTTTCTTAGTATATGGATGAACACTATTAAATTTGGAAGAAATCGGTTCTGATTTAGATATAGCCCCCATATATATGTTACCCCCGATTTGACATGTAAGCGCTGCAAAAACTTTATTTTACATCCGATCAGTATGAAATTCGGCAGAAAGAGGTTTCTTATTATATGGATGAACACCATTAAATTTGGAAGAAATCGGTTCAGATTTAGATATAGCCCCCATATATACGATACCCCCGATTTGACATGTAAGCGCTGTAAAAACTTTATTTTATATCCGATCAGTATGAAATTCGGCAGAAAGAGGTTTCTTAGTATATGAGTGAACACTATTAAATTTGGAAAAAATCGGTTCAGATTTAGATATAGCCCCCATATATACGTTACCCCGATTTGACATGTAAGCGCTGTAAAAACTTTATTTTACATCCGATCAGTATGAAATTCGGCAGAAAGAGGTTTTTTATTATATGGATGAACACTAATAAATTGGGAAGAAATCGGTTCAGATTTAGATATAGCCCCCATATATATGTTACCCCCGATTTGACCTGTAAGCGCTGTAAAAACTGTATTTTATATCCGATCAGTGCGAAATTCGGCAGAAAGAGGTTTCTTATTACATGAAGGAGAAAATCGGTTCAGATTTAGATATAGCTCCCATATATATGTTACCCCCGATTTGACATCTAAGCGCTGTAGAGACTGTATTTTATATCCGATCAGTACGAAATTCGACAGAAGGAGGTCTTTTTACATGAGTAAGTATTCAGGGAAGATCGGTTCAGATTTATACTAAAGCTCCATATATATGTTTCTCCTGATTTTGTATCAAACCGCTATAGAAGTTGTATTTTACTTCCGATCATTAAAATTTTCCAGAAAGATGTTTCTCACTTTAGGAACGAATATTGCTTAATTTAGCGATTATCGTTTCAGAATTAGATAATATGTTTCTACCCATTTACCAATTATTCCAAATTATTATGGCAATGACCCTTATCGCATTGTTAGGGAGGTGTAGGGTATTATATAGTCGGCCCCGCCCGACTTTCTGCCTTTCCTTACTGGTTTTATTTTCAGATTGCTTATAGAATATTTCTATCCCCAAATATCAGTACGATGATATCTACCATGTGGACGTTAGAAAAGGCCGTGAAACATGACGTATCCACGAATTTTTTGCAATACGAGGAAATGCTTGTTTTTTAATTTATGGTAAATATATGATACTCCTATGTATTTGTAATGTAAAGGGTTTTTCAACAGGGACGCTACAAAAGTAGACCGACAGGGACAGCAAACGACGGCATATTTTTTGCCGCTCTTTTGACTTTTCTCTTCAGTAAGTTTGCCATTTCATGATGGAAAGATATACGAGCCAACAACGAGTCGAAATTATTAAAATTTACTACCGAAATTCGGAGTCAGTGGCCTCAACGTTAAGAGCGCTACGTCCAAAAAGTTATCTTCAGCGATGAGGCTCATTTCTGGCTGAATGGCTTCGTCAATAAACAAAATATGCGTTATTGGTCAGACAGCAATCCACACGTACTCCATGAGTCATCATTGCATCCCGAAAAAATTACGGTTTGGTGCGGTTTATGGGCCGGCGGCGTCATTGGGCCGTACTTCTTCCGTGATGATCAAGACCGGCACGTTACTGTGAATGGGAATCGCTACCGTTCACTGATAACCGAATATTTTTGGCCCCAATTGGATGATATGGACTTGGAGGACATGTGGTTCCAACAGGACGGCGCCACAAGCCACACAGCGAATGCCACAATCAATTTATTGGAAACCAAGTTTGGAGAACGTGTTATCTCACGAAATGGTCCAGTCGATTGGCCGCCTCGGTCGTGCGATTTGACGCCGTTAGACTATTTCCTGTGGTCTATGCCAACAAGCCAGCGACGATTGATGAACTTCGTACGAATATCGAACGTGAAATTGCAGCAGTATCGGCCGATTTATGCTTGAAAACCGTCGAAAATTGGGTTCAGCGTCTGGACTTCTGCAAGCGTACCCGTGGTGGCCATGCAAAAGAAATCGAGTTCCATACATAATGGCATCGAACGTACTTTCACAGGAATAAAGAACTTAATTGATATCCAAATCCGTTTTTGTTTTATTTAAAAAAACTTTTGTAGCGCTCTATATTTTATTAATGCATTTTTTGGAAGCAAATTGATTGACAACACTGTGAAAAAATGAAAAAATGCACGGACTTGACTGTATAGGTTTGATTCTACTACCAAAGGATAGTATAACCATACTGGTATACTCGGTTTGGCGAAATTGGTGAACATTTTTTTTCTGAAAACCAGTGGGCCCTCGAAAAAGGTGTCAAGTTTTTGTTCAACAACTTATTCATACTTTCTGATACGAGTGCGAGAAAAAAACTTTTTTTGCATTAATGTTTGTTCAGCATATTCTTAGTGTGCACACCGTGCCTCCAGTGATCGAAATTAGGCGAAATTATTTTGCAAATTTCTTGTAATCTACAAATCGGAAGCACACCCGTACATTTAGGTTAGCTCTGTTGTGCGCTCCTTATTTACGATATTTTTACACCCCACGAGTTGCAGAAAATCGTTACTAGATAAGAATTTGCTCAGTATCGTCCAGACATATCCTCTGATATAAGTCAAGTCTGGCATTAGATAATATTACAAAGGAGAAATATATTGTTACTACTTGCATTTCAAAACGTTATTTCCGATCGAGAGTCAGAAGGATATGATGTCCATATTTAAAAAAAAACCAAAGTATGCTTGGGTACTTTTAATGTAACATAAATTAGGAATGAATTTTGACGATTTCGTTTTGTGCAAAAGTGCTGTATTTTCCTTAACTTTTTTCTGTAAACTGCTCTTTTCTAACACTTTTTGAAGATTAAAAATTGGAATTTATTTAAATTTGAGGGATTACATTATTTCGACTTTAAAGTTGCCAATATTTTTTAGAATTACAAGTGGACGGGACAACATTTTTTCCAGAAACGAAATCGACATTAAATATAAATAATGATGACATTTTTGATGAATTTTCTTATGTAAAAAGTAACGCAAACGCAGAAAAAATAGAAACATGGAAAAATACCGAAACAAATCGTGGGTTAAAATGTTTAAATTCTTTGAAAAGGAAAATTAGTGGAATTCCTGCTTCAAATGCACAAACAGAAAGGGTTTTTTCAATATCTAACAATATTTGGACGTTAGAAAAATCTCAAATGAAAGTGGACACATAAGAATCACTCATTATTATAAAATAAAATTTCTAAATGGAGACTCCCAGCAAAATCTTGGTAAGTACCTGTCATTATTCCCTGCATTACCAAATAATGACATCTCATTATTTGCAGCATTACTTTCGGCTTATTAATAATGACTTACCAATAATATCAGAAATAAGTGATTTTTATACCCTACACCACACTGTGGTACAGGGTATTATGACTTAGTGCATTTGTTTGTAACACCTAAAAGGAGAAGAGACAGACCCATTGTTTATTATACCGATCGACTCAGAATCACTTTTTGAGTCGATTTATCCATGTCCGTCTGTCCGTCTGTCTGTCCATGTATTCTTGTAATCAAAGTGCAGGTCGTATTTATGGTCCGATTGTGATGAAATTTAGCATAGTGCTCTTTTTTGGCCCAAGGACGATCCCTATTGAAATTGGTTAAAATCGGTTCAGATTTGGATATAGTCCCCATATATATGTTTCACCCGATTTGACATGTAAGCGCTGTAGAAACCACATTTTACATCCGATCTTTATGAAATTCGGTAGAGAGAGTTTTATTATTACGTGAATGAACACCACCAAATTCGGAGAAAATCCGTTCAGATTTAGATATAGCCCCCAAATATATGTTTCACCGGATTTGACATGTAAGCGCTGTAGGAACTGTATTTTACATCAGATCAGTACGAAATTTGGCAGAGATAGTTTTCTTATTACATGAATAAACACTGCCAAATTCGGGGAAAATCGGTTCAGATTTAGATATAGTCCCCATATATATGTTTCGCCCGATTTGACATGTAAGCGCTGTAGAAACCGTATTTTACATCCGACCTGTACGAAATTCGGCAGAGAAAGTTCTCTTATAACATAAATAAACACTGCCAAATTCGGGGAAAATCGGTTCAGATTTAGATATATCCCCCATATATATGTTTCACCCGATTTAACATTTAAGCGCTGTAGAAATCGTGTTTTATATCCGATCAGTACGAAATTTAACAGAGAGAGTTTTTTTATTAGATGTATGAACACTGGCAAATTCGGGGAAAATCGGTTCAGGTTTAAACATAGTCCCAATATATATGTTACACCCGATTTGACATGTAAGCGCTGTAGAAACCGTGTTTTATATCCGATCAGTACGAAAATCGGCAGAGAGTTTGCTTATTACATGTATGAACACTGCCAAATTCTTATCGAAATGCCCATTATCGTATTGGTAGGTAGGTGTAGGGTATTATATAGTCGGCCCGCCCGACTTTCTGTCTTTCCTTACTGGTTTGTTATCAAAATCATTTTGGCAAATTTTAATATAATGCAATTTTGGCTATATGTGGGTTATATAATAAATATAAATAATAATTTATTTATATTTCAACATGTTTTCAGACAATACGTGCAAATTTTAATGAAAGTACCAGAATCTGGCATGAGGAAATTGTTTGTTTCTACATATCTACTACTTATTTTATAACTTATTGGTAATGCATTATTCAAGTACATAAATTCGAGCTGCAAATAAGTACTTATTATGCTACTTTATTGTATGCTTTTGGGAAGTACTTTCCTCCAATGACATCCCCATGTTAAAATAATGAAAAAAGTGGCTAAATAATAAGTCTTACCATTATCGAACTTTGCTTACTCGTCGGATTATTTGGTAATGAGAAATTTTGCTGGGCTGTACTGCATTTAAAACATTTTAATACATATATAACTGTTGTTTTACAAAACATACATTCAGAAGAGAAATGGCAAAAGCAAAATATCGATATTTTGTAAATTATTTATATGACTGCATATTTTTTAGTTCCTTTCTATGTAATTACTACAAAAAATTACTTTTATTTAGATTTACATAAAATTAAAGCAAATCATAACAGTGTGTAAACTTTTTCTTCATGGAATTAATGTCAACTCTTTGTAGACCTCGGATTCCATGAATGAGAAAAAGCTACACGCGACTAAACATTTTGCTCACCCAAGGTGGCCAACTTTAAGGCCTTAAGTTGGCCACCTTGCCCCTGTATACCACATAGGTCCCACATTTACAATAACACTTATCTGATACTTCTTCTACAGGCATTCCAAGTTTTGTCGCAATCTGTTGTCTTCTTAAGAAACGGCCGAATTATTTTACATTTTTCAATTCCTCCCACTGTCAGAGGTGAAACGATGTATCATGAAATGACAAACCTTACCGAATATTTTGACAACTGGATGGATAATACAAAAATAATGAATAATAAGATATGTCATCCCGGAGCGAGTAAGTTGTCAGTTACCAACGAATAGAAATTTCAACGAGTAGGACTTCAAAGAGTGAGGTTTTCCGCGGATTTCGGACCGATTTTCCCAATTTTGTTGTAATTGTCACAATTAAAAAATTAATATTAATTGATTAGTGCAAAGAAAGTTCTAACTATGTTCGCGGAAAAGTGTTTTTTCGAGTGTGACATTTCATTCCCATTCGTTCGTAACTGATAGATTTTGACGTTCGTCCGGACGGCACATCTGTCTAATTTAAGGTCTGTGGGATAATACTTGTAGAAACTGTTATTATCCAATAAAGTAATATAAAATTTTAAAAATGTTTCTTTTTATTCAAAAGCTGGGTCGAAGCTGAAGTAGGCCTGACATTATTTAGAAACCTCAAATACTCTTGATAGCAGAAAAACTGAAATTTTTATGTTAGTTTGAGACATACAGGGCGGTCCCAAAATTGGCCGACCTGACATATAGATGGCGGTAGTAGTTTGCAAAAAATTACTTTCGTGAAAAGTGGCAACCTTCTAAAACATATGTTTTAAGTTTCAATGCGCCACGATTTTTAGTTTTTTTTTTTGAGCTCTCAAAAGTAAACGATTTCAGAGAATTTGTAAACATGGAAAAACTGGTCACCGATATGCAATGCAAAAATAACCATTTAAAAGGTCGTTCCTTTCTATGTAATTACTACAAAAAATTACTTTTATTTAGATTTACATAAAATTAAAGCAAATCATAACAGTGTGTAAACTTTTTCTTCATGGAATTAATGTCAACTCTTTGTAGACCTCGGATTCCATGAATGAGAAAAAGCTACACGCGACTAAACATTTTGCTCACCCAAGGTGGCCAACTTTAAGGCCTTAAGTTGGCCACCTTGCCCCTGTATACCACATAGGTCCCACATTTACAATAACACTTATCTGATACTTCTTCTACAGGCATTCCAAGTTTTGTCGCAATCTGTTGTCTTCTTAAGAAACGGCCGAATTATTTTACATTTTTCAATTCCTCCCACTGTCAGAGGTGAAACGATGTATCATGAAATGACAAACCTTACCGAATATTTTGACAACTGGATGGATAATACAAAAATAATGAATAATAAGATATGTCATCCCGGAGCGAGTAAGTTGTCAGTTACCAACGAATAGAAATTTCAACGAGTAGGACTTCAAAGAGTGAGGTTTTCCGCGGATTTCGGACCGATTTTCCCAATTTTGTTGTAATTGTCACAATTAAAAAATTAATATTAATTGATTAGTGCAAAGAAAGTTCTAACTATGTTCGCGGAAAAGTGTTTTTTCGAGTGTGACATTTCATTCCCATTCGTTCGTAACTGATAGATTTTGACGTTCGTCCGGACGGCACATCTGTCTAATTTAAGGTCTGTGGGATAATACTTGTAGAAACTGTTATTATCCAATAAAGTAATATAAAATTTTAAAAATGTTTCTTTTTATTCAAAAGCTGGGTCGAAGCTGAAGTAGGCCTGACATTATTTAGAAACCTCAAATACTCTTGATAGCAGAAAAACTGAAATTTTTATGTTAGTTTGAGACATACAGGGCGGTCCCAAAATTGGCCGACCTGACATATAGATGGCGGTAGTAGTTTGCAAAAAATTACTTTCGTGAAAAGTGGCAACCTTCTAAAACATATGTTTTAAGTTTCAATGCGCCACGATTTTTAGTTTTTTTTTTTGAGCTCTCAAAAGTAAACGATTTCAGAGAATTTGTAAACATGGAAAAACTGGTCACCGATATGCAATGCAAAAATAACCATTTAAAAGGTCGCAGTCCAACCAATATTAAAACCAAGCTAGATTATAATTTGGGGGATTCTGCTCCTTCGTTTGCAACTATAAAATATTGGGTGGCAGAATTTAAATGGGGCCGTACGAGTTTCCATGACGATCACCCTAGTGGTAGACCAATTGAAGTGCCCACGTCAGAAATGGTTAAAAAAAATCACAAAATGGTATTGGATGACCTCGGTTGAGTGCTATACATCGCATATTGATGAAATATTTGATGATGATAAAGCTGTGCGCGAAATGGGTACCGCGTTTCCTCACAATCAAGACAATACCAGTTCACACATTCACTATTTCGATGGCCAAAATCAATGAATTAAATTTCGAATTGATTCAGCACGCAGCTTATTCGCCAGATTTAGCTCCATCGGATTATGTTTGGTTTCCAAACTTTAAAAAATTGCTCTGCGGACAAAGATTTGCCAACAATGAAGAGGTGTAGGTGGTGGTTGATGGCTATTTTCAGGAGCTAGATGTTCTTACTATAAACAGGGTATCGAAGCTATTGAAAATCATTGGAAAAAGTGTATCGAGGTAAAGAAGTTTATGTTGAGAAATAAAGAAAAAGTTTTCGAAATTTGTTGTATTTTCTTTGTTACGTCGGCTAATTTTGGGACCGCCATTGAATATATCAACAACCTCACCAGATATGTGCGGGCACGCATCAGCGGGAGTAGCATTATATAAAAAGTGAATATCTCGGAACATGATTATGGTAGAACAAAGTTGTTTTAGTTTATCTGACGGTGGTTAAAATTATCACAATCAAACCAATCGCGATTCATGGAATCCGCTGTATATAGATTCGGTTGTACACATGTATCCCTGTTTGATTCATTATGTCTTATGTATTTAACCCACTAGTGTTACCCGTTCACCAAATGTCACGATTTTACTTCTATGTAGTAATTGGTACTTCTTGTCCATTGTGCCCTATTTAATTCAGTTAGAAGTGTGAACTACGTCGCAAGGGAAACCATCACAGGGCATTTTAGGATTGTAACGGACTGTACCGTGATCGCATATGGGCCACCAGACCTGGGCTGTTTGTAGTCCAACTTAAAGTAGATGTGGATCTACGTGATTGGTCCAAAATGGGCGGGATCGAACCAGTGAGCGTGGCCCCTCCCATATAAGGCAAATTTTTAAATTTACGTCTTTTGCAAAATTTGCCAGCGAGAGTGCTGTAATTTTGTATATATGTTTCTGGTGGCAGTCTATGTGATTGGTTCAAAAATGGGCGGGATAAGACCTATGTGGCATGGCCGATATTTTGGCCAATTTTTTTGCGAGAGTGTTGTAATTTTGTGTAGCTGCATTTGATGGCAGTCTACGTAATTGGTCCAAAAATGGGCGGGATCGGTACAATGGGTTTGGCACTGGCCATATAAACCAAAATTTGAGATGAAGATATCTTGAACACTTTGTTAGCCAGAGTGCTGTATGGATTTGGTGGCAATCTACGCGATTAGTCCAAAAATGGACGGGATCGGAAATCTGGGGCAACGAAGTGGACCGGGCCAGCTGGTATTATATATTTCGGAAGATGTTGTTCTAAACAAAACCTTGATTCCGTGCTAATATTTTTTTATTGGATAATTGGAAAATAAAACGACCCAAAAATTACAATTTAAATATTTGACCCTTTCGATTTCAATGAAATTTTACACGCGTATACTAGAAGACCATGCAGACTGACAACTTTTTACGGATTGTTCAAATTCATAAAGGTTTTGATTATATAAGGTGCCCAGGTTGGTCACCTACAACATTTGATTTAGCTTTTTTGAAACCGACATAACTTTTGAACGGAATATCAGATTTGAATGATATAAGTACCATTTGAAAGGATTTAACACCCTTTCTAAGAATTATGAATTAAGTAATTAATTTTTCTTTAATCTTTGATTATCCTGAAAGGCATATCTTCTATTTTTTTCGTTTTATTTTTAAAAATTACCCACATGTTTTACCACAAAATTTCCATCTGTTAGTTCAACTGAATGGTGCTAACGATTACTCTGAAAAGGAGAGACCGAATGACTTAAAATTTCGTGCGTTAATTCAGACCCAGTTTACGTTTGATGGACAACCATATCGGCCTACTCCTTGTGATACCTCCCCCACAAATGGTTAAAATTTTTGTTAAAGCTCTTATAACTTCTATACTACTTGTGCATAAAATTCTTTAAAATGTATATATTTCGATGCATTTTTTTTTAAAGTTCTTTACTTTGATATTAGAAATAATAATCAAACGCAACATGTGCAAATTTCTAATGGAAAATCCCTCAATTCCCAAAAAATACATCAAAAATCCCCAAAAATGGGGTTTTTTACTTTTAGTCCTATATCTTCGATATGAAAAGCCGCGCTTGGGATTCCCTTTGCAGTCGATTTTGTTACACCCTAATACAAGTAAATAAAAATAACAATTGAACAATTTTGCTTTGCGATTGGAGAAAAGCGATCAAACTTTTGAAATTGATATAAAACAAAAGGTCCAAATCGGAGAAGGATGGCAACCACACCAATTAAAATTTTGGCTTCGGATTTTCTCTAGCAGATTCTGTAAAACGTCTCCTTTAAAATGAGTATAAACTTGATATATTTTGTGTAACAAACTTTTTTTACAAGACATAAACACGAATTGGACTTTTTTCGCCAAAAAATCTCCAAAAATTAATTTTTTTCAAAAATTTGACTTTATAGGGCCATAACTTTCTTATTTCTTCACATATCAATACATAAAAAAACATGCAAACAAAATCGGTAAACTTTTGACTGAGATATTGGCTACACTCCAAAGCAAAGTCGGCGTAAAATTCAAATTGAAAATCCACATATCTCGGAAACTATTCAAGATATCTTCAACCTATAAAATGTTTATTGTAGGTCTGGTCTAGGGGGATCCTCAGAAAAAAATGTAACTCCAAACCGGACACTCCATTCAAAAGTTAGAAGCCGATGAAAATGTTGTGTACCCGAGGTGGTCAATTTCAGGGCCCTGTAGCTCCGCCCCTGTATGAGATAGGGGGCTCAAGTTCCGAACTTAAACTCTCTAACACCTGTTGTATACACACCTAAAATTTCATCGCCATACGATAAGTGGTTTTGAAATGGCAGAATTATGTCAATTTTTTTTCATTTTAGCCCACTGTGCAGCTTTGGAAAATACCGCCGTCACACCGTATATCGGTGTTATCATTTTGACGCTTTTACTACGCTTTATCCCACCGTGTGATGACGGTTCCAAGTGCTTTCACGACGCTTTGAGGATGGTATTTTTCTGGCTGGGTAATAATTTTACCGCCTCTATAAGCTGAACAAAAATGGGCAAAAATTCCACGCTCCTTGTGGTACCTCACACACAATGGGACTAATTTTTCAAAATGTTCACAGCTTATAACATTAATACCAGCGCATACAAATGCTTGAAATTTTGTGCAGTATATTATATATAATATATTCATAGTACCTACAGGCCAGTACAAAGTGGACGTTATTGCCACGACCCTTCTAGTACCTCTCACACAAATGGTAACAATTTTGTGAAATGTAAGAAATGAGAGACTCATTAAATTCGCAAAATAAAATTTATTTGCTATAATATTTAAAAATGTGTACTCCAAATATATTTTATTTCGATCCAAACATATCCAAAAATGCTATTTTGCCCCGTGTAGTCTTTGAATATATAAAAATTTCTTTTTATTTTATTACACAGTACAGCATTTTTCAGCTTATTGATTTGGGACTCAATTCTGAGAACTTGACGTGAAAGTAGCCCCAAAACTAAGAACTTCTGCATCATTCATTTAGTCATGATGACTCAATTAATAATTTAATGACCATACGATTTTTTTTGCTCAAGGTGGATTTTTGCACTTTTTCTATACGTTTTTCTCGGTATACCGTACGGAATATCTCTTTTGTGTCTGAAGCAAAGTTGTAGATATTGTATAGGAGAAAAAAAATGCGAAATAAACCTACGCGAAAAAAGTCCATCCAGTGCCTTACAAATCGCAACAATTTTCTGTTCAGTTTCATACGTATTACGTATACGTAGATATTGAATGGGAGAAAAAAAAAATACCGTGAAAAAAATATATAAAAGTGCAAAAAATCCATCTTGAGCAAAAAATTCGTATGGCTATTAAATTATTAATTGAGCCAACTTGACGAAACGAATGATGCAAAAATTCTCATATTTTTGGCTACTTTCACGTCCAATTCTCAGAATTGAGTCCTAAAATCATGTGTTTTACTGTGTTATTTTAGTGGCTCGAGATACATATTTCTTATTATCATTAATTTCCTTGTTCAGACCAATTTCAAAATTATATTTATTAACAAGGCCAACAGACGACTGTGCTGACTGATTTATCAATCAGCTTAAATTTAATGCGTCACACATTTCAAATATTGAATTAATGATAGCTACGAAACGAAGGGCCAATGTGTGTAAAACCCATCCCGACTCATTCGATTGGCAAAACAAAGTTATTTTGACAAATGACCCTTATCAAATCAACAAATCACTGTCGACAACTCTGTACAGCCAGTTGTTGGTTGTTTTTCGCAATATCTGTCCGTCCGTTGTGTGCCAAACTCATATTGGTAATTAAATAATGTCCGGTGAGTATTTGTATTTGTGTGTAAGACCGGACGTTTCCCGTTCCGGTTAGGAACACACACGTACATACGCAGACCGAATCTAACTCTAAACGAACGAGTGAATGAATGGTTAGCAAACACATCCATCCGTACTTCGTATTTGTATTTGGAAATCAGTCAAAAATTTGATTTATGCACATTTTTCATTTGCATACGAACAAAAAACTGTGGCGTACGGAAGAAGGAGAAACAAATTGATGGAAAGAGGTAAAGGAAGTTGTTCAACCCTTGTGCGGCAGTGGACATTCCATACACATCAGACGACGCGTCCGAATGAAAAGGGGTTTGACCGGATGTGTGAATTGTATTAGGGCTTAATGTGTTCCCATTTCAAGTATTGACGATTTCCTGTTCCTGGCTGCTGTGTAGAAGAAACAATAACGTACACAGACATAGAGAAGAACTATTGAAAGGGGTCCTTTGTACTTTCATAAATTTGACAGGTTGTTTTTTTTGTGTACATCTAATAACAGTACCGTGTGTGAGGTCGTCTGTTCTTTTTTCTCCGTCTGTCATCGCCTATATATCACTTGACGTCTGTAGTCGTTAATTAAGTAAATTTTGAAGTAAATGTTTTTTTCTGGTGAACGATACGCCGCGTAACACCAGCACGCCGGCTGCAGGTTGTCGTTTTCCTTAATATACATCCATTATTTTATCGTATTCCTCACGAAAATGATTATGACGAAAATTAAAGGAATTTGGATCGAGAAAGGTCGACAAGAATATTGACTAAATTTGGAAAACTGTTTTATCAATCAATGTTTGAATGTTAATAATTTTTACAGAATTTCCAAAATTTTCGGTGAACTAATTTCTGAGTTCGAAAAAAATATTTAAGAACATTTTATGCTATATTTCATATTTGAATAAATCGAACTAAAAGTTAGAAGCAGTGGCCAATAAACTGAAAAAATATATACTTTTCAAAATTTCTTATTGTCACGAAAAAATTGATAAAAAAATTCCACAAAATCATTATTATGTTTGTAACAATTTCGAACTTCAATTGGAGGTCACCAGTGAGATTTTAACCGAATCTAGAATTCTTTGGGCTAAAGCTTTAAACCTTTTAAGTCTTCAAAACCAGAAAAAGTATCGCCGGCAGAGCTGCACACAGTGACTGATACAATTGCTCCCTGGCTCAGAGGTATATCTCTCTGGCTCAGAGGTATATGCTGTATCAATTTGCTGTTTTGGTCCAGATTAGGGTGTCCAAAACCGGGACCGGTTATCCGGTTAACCGGTTTTGCAACCCAAAACCCGTAACCGGTTTCTTAAAAAATTTCATTTTCGGTTAACCGAGAAATCCGGTTTTTCCATGTCGGTTAACCGGTTTTTAATTTATGTTTAAAGCAAAGGTCCTATATTTAAGTATTAAAATTCCTATTTAAAGGCAAAGAAATTATACGTTTATAAAGGAATACACAAGGTCTTATTATACTTATACTAACTTTTTGGTATGAAAACAAAGCGCAATTTATTTAAATATTCGAAATTAAAATCACAAGATCTTTATATGATTTTTTTGAAACAAAGATATAAAAGTTGTAACCACAAATCAACTTTACTTATTTCTGCAGAAAAGGTGCTTCCATTCGCTTGAGTTTACTTTTATCTTTTGACATTACATTACTTGACGAAAAACAAAAAAATACAACTAATCGATAAATACGACACAAATAAATAAATCTATAACTTCATAAACGACAGTGGCGTTAATATTATTATAAAAAAAACATTCTAAATGATTTATTATTGTTTTAAGGAAATTTCAGAAATATATTACTTTCTATTTAATGTAAACAAAAAATTAAACCTGTAATAAACGAAAAAATAATCTATTTTTGTTTACTAGTTTTTACTACAAATGATTGTAAGTTGTTTTTTGTTTTACAATAAACATTTAATGAAATTTTAATCACTTTCGTATATTATTTAAAAACCGGCCTTAAAACCGGTTAACCAGTTTCGACAAAAAATTATAACCGAAAACCGGGTTTTAAAAAAAGTAATATTTCGGTTAAACCTGAAACCGCTTTTTCGAAATAACCGGTTTTTTGGACACCGTAGTCCAGATGTTTGCAACGCCCAAAGAATCACCAACTGATTCGTCTGGTGTCCACGTAAACGTTGTAATCAAAGAAGTGGTAATAATTCTGAACCGATTCTGATGAAATATTTTGCAGAAATTTTTTTTGTGCAAAGGACGAACGGCATTGAATTTGGAGGAAATCGCTTCAGATTTGGATATAGCCCCCATATTTATTTACCTCCGACTTGGGATCTAAGCGCTATAGAAATTGTATTTAACATCTGAGCAAACTTTGGCACAAAGGAGTTTATTAGTTAAGCAATGAACACAGGCAAATTTGAATGAAATTGGTTCAGATTTTTTTATAGCCACCCCTTTATAGATTCCTTCCGATTTGTTATCAGCATGCTATATAAGTTTTAATTTATATCCCATAAGTATAAAATTTGACAGAGAGGAGTTTTTTGATACAGAAAGTAATAATACCAAGTTTGAAAAAGATCGGCTCAAATTTGTATATAACACCGTGCAACACTAATTTTGGGTCACGAAAATGTCTATATAATTCTCAAACTGAAAAG
Organism: Eudasyphora cyanicolor; assembly: GCA_963930755.1. Lineage (NCBI taxonomy): Eukaryota > Metazoa > Arthropoda > Insecta > Diptera > Muscidae > Eudasyphora > Eudasyphora cyanicolor. Next base: position 165,386,208 of record OZ005736.1, on the reverse strand, counting down.
AAACAGAACAAAACTGTGTACTCAGTTTTCTGGTCGAGTACGAGGTTAAAAGGACATGATATTTTTTAAGGATATAATTATTAAAAAATGTTTGCTAATAATAATATTTGTAAAAAAATTAAATTGCTTGAAGCATCTTCAACAAATGTTTATTTCGAATATTTAGAAATTGGAAATGAATGTTTAACAGAGATTATTGCTACGTCTGCCATCTTTAAGGTATAATTCGAAACCAAGGAAAAATTTGTGCAAGGAATTGTGAACAAATCAGTAAAGTTTTGAAAACACTATGTAAAAAAAGAAATGTTGTGCTCGAGATCTAAATTTTTTTTTAATAGATTGAGGCATACTATTTTATGATATTTTTATGGCAGTTTTTTTTAAATTTTTTTTATAAAATTCCAATTTTCGTGGAATGTACCTTTAGTATTTGAACCACATTTTTTTAAGTATAAGCTCGATAAATCTGAGATACCATTTAAATTAAAGGTACCTCCCATACAAATAGACCATTTTACACAAAAAGTTAACGGCTTTTAACTTGGTTTCCTGCACATAAAAATACCTGAAACTTTTTGCAGTGTAACATTTTAATAGTACCAATAGTATAATGCACAATGGGCGCTATTGCCACTCCCCTTATCGTACCTCTCAAACATAATTGCCAAAGGAAAATATACAAATTTTTTTTAATTTCCCTAGTTTTACATTAGGCATTGTTTTCTTTGGTAGAATGCTTGCTTCCAAAAATTGAAACAAACATTTTTTTTTGCTAATTTTTTTATAATTTTTAAAGTTTTGTCTGGCTCGAGGTCATATATAAAATTAAAAACTGATGGTGTTGTTTCTATTATGTTATTTTTTTATTTATTTCCGATATTTCGATCGTCTTCGACAATCATCTTATTTAAAGAAAAATTACAAAAATATATCACGGTATTTACATTTAAACAAAACAAACGACTTGTTGCTAACACAGCTTTGTTTCAACTAACTATTTTATTTTCTCGGTTTGTATTTTTCCACTAAGGTACGATAAATTTGTGCACAGTGGTCAGTGTCAGTCTTATAGTTCATTCTTACGTCAGTAGGTACATTAATTATGTGCAGCATTTCCAGAGTATATCTTTTCTTGTAATTGTTCTCCTGTGTCAATATGTCAACGTCCTTGAAATTTGGCTCATGTCCCGTCAGAGTACAATGTGCTGCTAGAGCTGTTTTTTGCTCCAAAGGTTTATAACTTGCTTTGTGGTCAGATTTATGTCCTGAAATTCTAGTCTTTAATTTAGTTTTTGTTGTGCCAACATATACCTTTTGGCATATGTTGGTCTTGTCCCCATTACATTTTATCTTATATACTAAGTTCGATTTGTCCTCCTTTTTAATTTTTGAATTTGTCCTACTGAAAAAGTTATTTACTGTATTGTTTGTTTTATGCGCTAGTTGATATTTGTCCTTATTGTAAATGTTGGATTTGCAGAATCTCTCTGAAAAACCTGCGATGTATGTTGAGGTCTTGTATATCTTCGACATGTCTTCTTTTGTTTCCATTATTTTTGTTGATTTCTACTTCACGTGTCTTATTAAATCGTCAATAGTGTTTTAGGAAAATCGTTAATTCTTAATATGTGTCGTATCTTGTCTTCATTATCTTTGTGATATGCTTCGTCACTAATGTTTAGGACTCTGCTGATGAAATTTGTAGCCGTGTTGATTTTTATTCGTCGGGGATGTTTAGAGTAGTAATTTATTAATCGTCCAGAAGCTGTTGGTTTTTGGTACCAATTTAATTTCAGCATGCCGCTTTGTCTATGGATTATTGAGTCAAGATATGGCAACTTGTTCTCCAATTCACATTCCATTGTAAACTGTAGTTGTCTATCGAAAGTGTTTAGAGTCTGTAATGTTGTGTCCACCTGAGTTCTCTTAACAATGCAGAATATGTCATCTACATATTTGGTCAATATTCTGGGTTTGAGCGTCAGTTTTGATATTGAAGCGTCTAATAATTCCTCCATTATGATGTCTGCGATGATCGGAGATGCTGGTGATCCCATTGGTAGTCCTTTTCGTTGCTCGTACACTTTGTCGTCATAAATAAAATATCTCGTGTCCTTTATACAAAATGTCAAAATATCTATAAACAAATCCATTGGAATATTTGTATATTGTTTAATTTTGTTCCATTTGTCCTTTATAGTTTTTATAGCTAGGTTTACCGGTATGCTAGGGAATAATGATACTACATCAAAAGAGATTAAAATTTCGTCATCTTCTATAGGCATATTGTTGATTCTTGATTTAAATTCTGTTGCATCCTTCACATTATACTGGGAGTCCTTCGTCAAGTTTTTTAAAATATTTACTATGTATTTCGAGAGTCCATAAGCCGGAGAATTGATCGATGAGCAAATTGGTCGCAAAGTGTGCCATCTTTATGAATTTTTGGCAGACCGTATATTCTAGGTGCCGTTGCTGTTTTTGATGTCAATTTGTTTTTATCCGTCAAGTTAATAATATTCTTATTGAATAATTTTTCTACTAATGAGTTGTTCTAACTCTGCAAGCCTGACGTTGGATCTCTTTTTAGTCGTTTATATGTGCATATATCTCGTAATATTGTCTTCATTTTTACGTCGTAGTCATCTTTGTACATTGCAACCGTTTTTCCCCCTTTGTCAGCACTTAATATTAATATGTCCTTATTTTCAATAAGATATTGTCGTGTTTGTCCCACTGTGTCTAGTATGAGTTTGTACTTTCTACTTAGTTCCGTCTTTTGTAAGTGGTCGTCAATGAGAGATGTTAAGTTTACTCTCGCGTTCTCTTGTAGTTCTCTGCTCTCCAATGTTTACACACACTCTTCTCCTTCCGCAATTACGTTAAACAGGGGAAATGAGTTTTTTGTTGTTGGTAAAGAGTATTTGGAGCCTAACGAGAGTAACCATTCTACATTGGCCGGTATCCTTTGGTTGGTGTTGTTAACAAACCACTCTCTGTTGTGTTGGATGTTGAGTTCAGAACGATATTGTTGTTTTAGTGCCTGTAACTTGTTAATGTGTGTTGTTTTTAATTTCTTGTTGTGTGTTTTGTTGAGAATATCTTCACTCTCAATATATATGTCCATGTGGTTGCTGTCCATGAGATTGTTAAGCCGATCTCTTGCTTGTGATAGCATCACGGTGTTTGTGTTAATTTGTTTGTGTTTGTGTTTTATTAGAAGCTTTAATATTTTCAAATGGAAATTGTAGTTGTGTTTTTCTAATGCTTTCTCTAAATTTGGCGGGATTTTGTTGTTTGTTTTGAAAATGTTGAATGTGTTTTTTGTTGTATTAGAGATGAATTTTGGTATTATGCCCGTTTTCTTGCACTTTATAAGGAAAGTTGTGGATGACTTTAAAGTTGCTGCTTGCCTATTACTTTTTGAATATTGTGTGATTATTTTATTGGTTTCTGTGTTATATTTTTGTTTTATATCTTTATATAAATGCATGTTTCGATGTTTTTTGCGGTGTGCCTTCCGTGTTTTATGTTTGGTTTTTGTATTGTTGACCTTTTTTTATAATTTTTATGGCTTTTTCGTGCCACCAAAAATATAAAAAAAAAAATAATTTTTTTCTAATTATCTTAACGAAAGTTACTAAACTTCTGTTTCCACATGAAAGTGTCATTACTAACAGTTGTAGTTCTCATAATTTCCTTTATTTATAAAGTATATCTGGGCATTATCGATCATATACAAATCAAAAAATATGGTCCAAAAACTAAAAACATCTTCCAAGAAAATATGAATTTTACAGAAAAAAATTTACCAAACAATTTTTTTTTAATATTTTTTTTCCTGTTTAGGACTCCATATTACACCAGAAAATATTATGCACAGCTCTTGTTGCATAGTGGAATCTTTTTTAAATAAAATATAATTGGAGAAATTGGAAAATAATACTGTATTTTAAAAAAAAAATATATATAATAATCGCACAAATAAAAAAGTTATAAACCATTTAAAACAGCGATGGGCAAAAGCACTACCCGGGGTTTTTCCTCTCACGTGTACATGAGCACGCACATTGAATGAGAGTTCACTATCATTCAGTCGCGCTTGGACATTCGATCGACGAGGTTGTGTCGTCGCTTGTTGCTTAGCGTGCACCTAAAGAAAAAATGGATGATACAATTATTACAATGCATACTTCAAGTATAGGATTAAAGTTTAGTATGTATTGTATTTTTACCGAAGAATTTATAAACATTTCTAAATACAAGTTTAAATTATTTATTATGTTACTGCAGAAATGTATATATTATTTTATTTTTGTCAAAATTAAATAAAGTAACGAATTTTTTAAAATAATTTTAAATGTATATACATATTATTATCTTTTAACGATTTTTTAATAAAATTTGTATAAACACCTAAATATAATAACCAAAAAAAAGTTGGACACTCGAAAACGGTTAATAGAAAAAATTAAGAATTAAATAATATGAGTATGCAGTACTTTTATTGGAAAATTTGGATTGATTACTTTACATAGCATAATAAATATGTATGTATGTGGCTAATCATAACATGTTTGAAGTTCGATTTCTTTATGTACGCGTATAATAACCCCAAATGTACTTAATGATGTTCGTTGTCCACTTTATTTATTATCTTACAAAACAAATATATGTTAGGAAAATGCAAATACCATTTCTCGCAGTGCATAAAGAGAGTGTTAACACTTCTCACAAATACATAAACATTTTGTAGAAGTATTGTGTGCCCATCGCTGATTTAAAACATGCTTATTCTTCGTCACCCTGTATATGTATTTGTTATTGAAAAATTTCTGTTCCATATAAATACAATTTTTTCCAGCCTTGCGTATGAGTATGAGAACAATGTGTACTCTCATTGCGTATTCGCCACATAGCTTAACGAACGTATATATGAGTATTTCCAGCATTGCATATGCACGTTTTTATACCCTACACCACACTGTGGTACAGGGTATTCTAATTTTGTTTCACGGCAGATGTTTGTAACACCTGAAAATAACACAGCTAGACCCACCTTAAAGTATACCGATCGACTCAGAATCACTAGCTGAGTCGATTTAAGCATGTCCGTCCGTCCGTCCGTCTGTCCATGTAAAGTTGTTCGTCGAGTACAGGTCGCAATTTCACTCCGATCGTTCTGAAATTTTGCAGTTTAGAGTATTTCGCAGCTGTTAAGATCGCTATTGAATTTGGTTGAAATCGGTTCAGATTTAGATATAGCTCCCATATATATCTTTCGTCCGATTTGGCCCTTTAGTCCTATAGAAGCTGCATTTTACATCCAATCGTTTTGACATTTAGAACGGAAGAGTTTCTTGATCCATGAACCAACACTACCGAATTTGAAGAAAATCGGTTAAGATTTAGCTATAGCTCCCATATATATGTTTCGTCCGATTTGGCCCTTTAGTCCTATAAAATCTGTATTTTACATCCAATCGTTTTGAAATTTAGAATGGTAGAGTTACTTGATCCATGAACCAACATTGCCGAATTTGAAGAAAATCGGTAAAGATTTAGCTATAGCTCCCATATATATGTTTCATCCGGTTTGGCTCTTTAGATCCAATCGTTTTTATACCCTACATCACACTGTGGTACAGGGTATTATTTAAGTATAAAATGTCCCAAAAGTAAATTTATGTAAACAATTTATACATGAATTACAAAATTTATATATCAGAGTTATTCAATATTACGAGAGTGGTGTAGGGTATTATATAGTCGGCCCCGCCCGACTTTAGCCTTTCCGTACTGGTTTATTTTTATTTTTATTTTTATTTTTTTAGTTTTCTTAAAAATTTGAAACATTTTGAAGAAAACCCGCTGAAAAAAAATCGATTCTGTAGTATATTGTTCCAAACATATTCTGGTGGAAACATACATATGTTTAAGGTACACACCAAATTTATAATATTTAGCACGCACAAATATTATATGTTTGGGAGGATGTTGTTCTAAACAACATTATGTTTTCATCCTAATATTTATACCCTACACCACACTGTGGTACAGGGTATTATAACTTTGTGCATTTGTTTGTAACACCCAAAAGGAGAAGAAATAGACCCATCGTTTATTATACCTATCGACTTAGAATCACTTTCTGAGTTTATTTAGCTATGTGCGTCTGTCTGTCTGTCCGTCTGTCTGTGCATGTATTCTTGTAATCAAAGTACAGGTCGCAATTATGGTCCGATCTCGACGAAACTTTACACATATCTTTTTTTTACTTTATTTTAAAACTTTATTTTATATCCGATCAGTATGAAATTCGGCAGAAAGAGGTTTGTTATTATATGAATGAACACTGTTAAATTTGGAAGAAATCGGTTCAGATTTAGATATAGCCCCCATATATACGTTACCCCCGATTTGACATGTAAGCGCTGTAAAAATTTTATTTTATATCCGATCAGTGCGAAATTCGGCAATGAGAGGTTTCTTATTACATGAAGGAATACTGCTAAGTTCGGAGAAAATCGGTTCAGATTTAGATATAGCCCTCATATATATGTTACCCCCGATTTGACATGTAAGCGCTGTAGAAACTGTATTTTATATCCGATCAGTGCGAAATTCGGCAGAAAGAGGTTTCTTATTACATGAAGAAATACTGCTAAATTCGGAGAAAATCGGTTCGGATTTAGATATAGCCCCCATATATATGTTACCCCCGATTAGACCTGTAAGCGCTGTAGAAATTGTATTTTATATCCGATCAATGCAAAATTCGGCAGAAAGAGGTGTCTTATTTTTCGAAGGAATACTGTCTAATTTGGAGAAAATCGGTTCAGATTTAGATATAACTCCCATATATATATTACCCCCGATTTGAAATTCAAGCGCTGTAGAAACTGTATTTTATATCCGATCACAGCGAAATTCGGCAGAAAGAGGTTTCTATTTTACATGAATGAGTATTCAGGGAAAATCGATTCAGATTTATATATAACCTCCATATATATAGTCTCCAGAAAGATGTTTCTCAATTTAGGAACGAATATTGATTAATTTAGCGATTATCGGTTCAGAATTAGGTATATCCACATATATATGTTCTTACCCATTTACCAATTATTCCAAATTATTATCGCAATCACCCTTATCGCATTGTTAGGGAGGTGTAGGGTATTATGTAGTCGGCCCCGCCCGACTTTCTGCCTTTCCTTACTGGTTTTTTATTTGAAAATAATATTTCCGAAACAAATGATTAATTTGCATTTAAGTATTTTGGCAGTATATCGATGCCTTAATTTAAAGGAAGATCTTAATTTTTTTAGAAATTTAAGGTTTAATTTTTTAGAAATCTTATATGTTTGTAAAATTCAATTAAAATTTAAATCGTATAATCTTTGGTAACGACAAAAAGCATTGATGGATTGACAATTGGACTATTTATAATTTAATATTTAGTGTTGGAAAACAAAAAAAAAAAGAAAATGCTGCTTGCGATATCTTTAACTATGAAGTATAACACGAAATTTAGGAAAAAATAAAACTAAAAATTGGCAATGTCGGCAAAGTTTTAATATTTTTTTAAATATCATGTGTTTGGGTAAATTCTTAAACAATATCTTTGTTTGTTTGTAAACACATATTTTATTTGTGACATTCATTTCGCAAATATATTTTGTTGTAATATATAAATATATGCTTTCCAAACTAAATTTCTTGATTTGCAAATAAAATATATTTGTTCAAGTATCCATTTTTTTTGTTCAGGTTCCAAGTATATTTTCTTTAAATTCAAACATATCAAAAGTGGAGATATTCCTCCGTATATGTACATATTAAACAAATCAGATTTTGGACAGTACTATAATAGTCCTTTAATGCAACTTTAGTTTAAATGTTGTATTAAACTATGACTAATACAACAGTGCGTTACGCACGCACACAATTTTCCATAGGTATTTTAAGTGTCTATGAAAATTTGTAAAATTTTGCGAAATTTCTTATGTGATCAATGTATTTTGTTTTGTAAAATAAAGAAGATATGTTGGGGTTTTATAAACAGCTTACTTTACCGATCCCGTCCAAAAATGGGCGGGATCGGTCCAATGGGCGTGGCCCCGCCCATATAAGCAAAATTTTGAAATTGAGCTATCTTGCACAATTTGTTAGGGAGAGTGCTGTATGTTTGTTTATACATATCTGTGATCGGACCAACGGGCGTAGCCCCGACAATTTAAGCCAATTTTTTAAATTGAGATAAATTGCAAAAATTGTTAGCGAGAGTGTTGAAATTTAGCCTATATGTAAATGGTAGTACGCGATTGGTCCAAAACTGGGCGGAATCGGAGCAATGTGCGTGGCACCGCCCATATAAGCCAAATTTTGAAAAAGAGATATCTTGCAAAGTTTGTTAGCGAGAGTGCTGAGATTTTGCGTACATATATCTGGTAGCAGTCTACGTAACTGGTCCAAAATTGAACCGGATCGGCCAATATTTTAAATTGATATATCTTGCACAATTTGTTAGCGAGAATGCTGTAATTTTATGTTTGAGCGATTGCTGTAATTTTGTGTACGTTTATTTGGTGCCAGTCTACGTGATTAGTCCGAAAATGGGTGGGATCGGAAATCTGAAGTCTGGGGCAACGAAGTGGACCGGGTCCAGCTAGTTTCCTTATAATTTTACATTTTTAACCAAACTTGTTGCTAAACTATTTTCGGCTTTTTTAATGCATTCGCCAACGTCTGCTTACAACTATAAGGGTTTAGGACGGTAGACTATTTCTTATTTTTTCCAATTTTTTTCATTCGTATATGATTTTGTTATTTTCTCTTAACTGTTTCTTTCTTTCTGACTCCTTGCCGCAAAATTCTTTAGATTTTTCTTCAAATGTTCGTAAAGTGTACCTCCATTTTTTGACCGAGATGTAGATTCGGTAATGTCATTGGTTTCCATCTTAAGGCGGGTACTATGTTTTTTCGGCACGAAAAAATTTCGCAGAATGTTATTTTGAGTTGAAAAATGGAACGCATTGCAGTTTGGAAGTGTGTGTCACTTTAATATGTATGTATATGTGTATTTTTTTTTTTTTTGCTAATATTCTTGAAACCAAACAAAATTTAAAATTCTAATCAATAAACAATTGGAATAATGCCGACTTAGAAAATAGTTAATTTAAATGTCAGAAAGGAAATATTGTTGGAGATCATTGTGATAATTATTTATTTTGTGTTGTTGCGTGGGCGATATTCGTGAGTCATCAAAAGCCAGGGTAGTACAATGTTATAAATAACAAAATAATTCCCTACTGTTGTGCGATTATAAATAAATAAAATGATGTTTTGATGAACCGAAAAAGATATTTTATTATTATATTTAAGGATTTACATTATATTTGTTGACATATATAAATTACTAGCTGGACCCGGTCCACTTCGTTGCCCCAGACTTCAGATTTCCGATCCCACCCATTTTCGGACTAATCACGTAGACTGGCACCAAATAAACGTACACAAAATTACAGCAATCTCTCTAACAAATCGCTCAAACATAAAATTACAACATTCTCGCTAACAAATTGTGCAAGATATATCAATTTAAAATATTGGCCGATCCGGTTCAATTTTGGACCAATTACGTAGACTGCTACCAGATATATGTACGCAAAATGTCTGCACTCTTGCTAACAAACTTTGCAAGATAACTCTTTTTCAAAATTTGGCTTATATGGGCGGTGCCACGCACATTGCTCCGATTCCGCCCAGTTTTGGACCAATCGCGTACTACCATTTACATATAGGCTAAATTTCAGCACTCTCGCTAACAAATTTTGCAATTTATCTCAATTTAAAAAATTGGCTTAAATTGTCGGGGATACGCCCGTTGGTCCGATCACAGATATGTATAAACAAACATACAGCACTCGCGCTAACAAATTGTGCAAGATATCTCAATTTCAAAATTTTGATTATATGGGCGGGGCCACGCCCATTTGTCCGATCCCGCCCATTTTTGGACCAATTACGCAGTCTTGTACCAGATACACATACGCAAAATTTCAGCGCTCTCCTAAACAAATGGTGTAAGATACATCGATTTCAATATTTGGCTTATATAGGCGGGGCCACGCCCATTGCTCCGATCACGCCCTTTTTTAGACCAAACACGTAGAATGCTACCAGATACATGTAAACAAAATTACAGCACTCTTGCTTAAAAAATCGTGTAAGGTATCTCAATTTAAAATGTTGTCTTACATTTTGTCTTATGCACAAAATTACAGTACTCTCGCTAACAAATTGTGGAAGATATCTCCATTTCAAAATTTGGGCGAGGCCACGCCCATTGGTCCGATTCCGCCCACTTTTGGACCAATCCCGTAGACTACCACCAGATACATATGCACCAAAGTACAACACTCTCGCTAACAAATTGTGTAAGATATATCGATTTCAATATTTGGCTTATATAGGCGGGGCCACTCCCATTGGTCCGATCCCGCCCATTTTTGGAGCAATCAGGTACATTGCCACCAGATATATATATGCACTAAATTGCATAAGACTCGCTAATAAATTGTGCTAGATATATCATTTTTAAAATTTGGCTTATATGGGCGGTGCCACGCCCATTGGTCCGATCCCGCCCATTTTTGTACAAAATATATGTACAAAATTACAGCACTCTCGCTAGCAAATTGTGCAAGATATCTCAATTTTTAAATTTGTCTCATGTGGGCGGGGCCACGCCCACTTGATTCAATTGAAATTCATTCCAACATATGTACATTCTGGGAAAATTTCAAGAAGATCGGTCCAGCCGTTTAGACGTCTATTCGGAACAAACAAGCCAACAAACAAACAAACAAACAAACACACATTCTTCTTTATATATATAGATACTTCCATCCAAAAAGGGAATATATTCTTCCAACTTCTAAGGCTGGCAAGAACTATGTATGTTCTTTACAACCATTTGTAAATCGAGATCACAGGCACTGTCCAATTCCATTGTCCTAAGGCTTTGGTAGCGTTATCTGTACATAATGTTTCTCCAGGCTTTTGCATACAATTGTTCTAAACATACAAACATAAATGTACATATCTAATTACAAGAAAAATTCCACATTATTAATTTCCAGTCCTTCCAGTGTTTTGCACATTTTGTTTGCTTTTGTACTGCAATCCAATTGGAATTTCGCTCTTCTGGTTTATTCCATAAACATAATTTTATTCCTTTTCACAACTTGGCATTCTTTTTCTTTATTTAGGAAATTTTATTTCTAATATTTACAACAGCTGAATTTCTTGCGGACAAAAAAAATATAAACAAATGGGAGTGCGACGGTGGCGGCATTAAATTTGTTGCGGCGTTCAATTTTTAACGGCGTTAAATTTGCAGCGGCCCAAAATGTTAATTTTTCACGTTGAAATAAACATAGTACCACAAACGAAAAAAATTCGCACTTTTTTTCGCGACTTTGTTTTTATATGGGATTTCAACGCGAAAAGTGGACATAGTACCACGCTTTAAACAGGATAAACACATATAAAAAACAAAATTGTTTACTGAAAAAATTATCAATTGTTACGTTGCGAAAGTACAAATTTGAACGGTTATTTCTAGTTTAAAATGACAGGTAAACTAATTACTTTAATACACTAAATTTCCACCCTGGTAATGTACCTACGAAAAAACATAACCGCCGTTTCTGATATTTTTATTTGTACTGACATCAGTAACAAGTACAGATTTTGCATTGTGGACACACAAAAAACTTTACCTAAAAACAATCATGAATTTTACAGTTGTGCAAATTCTATGAATTATTTCTTCGCACTGAAAACAACAACTACAACTCATTAACTATTATAAAGGCAATGTTGTCATATTTCAATTTTAATATCTGGTAATGAAGGGAAATCAAATTAACTTCTAAAGGCTGAAAAAAGTGCTAACTTTTTAATCACTATAATTAGAGTTGCCATTATTTTAAATGAGTGATCCTTTGTTAAGTTAAAGTTCAGCAAATTCAATATATGATTGCAAAAAAAAAAGTAAAAAATATAGCAATTTTGAAGTATGAAATTGTTCGTCTTTACTCCGATAATACCCATATACCTCCATTCTAAACAATTCTAAGTGCAAAAAGGTAGTATTTCAGGAGAGGCAATAAAAGCTTGATGATTTTTTTTTTAATTTGTGTGGAATTCCTTTATAATGCAAATCGAATGAACTGCACTGTTTTGTGAATAACGTTTGATTCGGGTTGACGGATAAACACTCATTTTTGACTGAATATAATTTGGAATATTTAGAAATTGAAAATGCAATCACCCGATACATATTGTTTGGAAATTTTGTACCGTGGATCTTAAGGATAATAAAGGTTATATATACCTTCCGATTTGGTATCGAAGTATCAAAGTGCTGTAGAAGCGTTATTTAACCTCCGGTTGTTATGAAATTTGGCAGGGAGAATTTATTGATCGAAGAACAAAGACTGCCAAATTTGGAGAAAATCGGTCCACATTTACATACACTATGCAACAACAAAAATATTTTTTTGTGTCCGAGACCCACAAACTTTTTTGAAGCATACTATTTTATAAAACCAAAACCAAATTTTTTTTATGGTAAAGTTTTTTGAATATTGATTGTTTGACTATACTAACCTCGAGCTCAAAGTTTTTTTTTAAAAATTTTTTTTCTGTAATTCCAATTTTCATGGGTGTTTCCTTTAGTTATTGAATCATATTTTTTGAAGTATAAGCTCGATAAATCCAAGCCTAAAAGTGCTAAAAACATAACTTTTATGTAGAAACTGAATTTTTGTAACTGTCGTTATAACAATTAGAAAAAAATCGAGTTTTTTCAAAAACATCGTTCTTTTGCTGGAACGAAGAAAACCATTAAAAGTAGAAAAAAATGTTTGTTCCATTTTTTGAAAGCTAGTGTATGAAAGAAGAAAACTGTGCCTATTTAAAAAAAATCTATGGATAAATGTATAAATTATGACCCAGATTGTAAAAATAGTAAAATTCAAAAAATATTTTTTAATATTTTTTCTTTTGGCAATTTAGTTTGGGAGGTACGAAAAGGGGTGTGGCAATAAAGCCTATTTTTTAATATACTATGGGCGCTATAAAACACTGTAAAAATTTTCAAAAAAAAAATTACAAAAAATGGAGCATTGTGTCCTCCTAAAAACAAAGTAAAGATTGAAAAAATCAGTTCAGACGAGCAATTACAAATTTCGTAAAACACAAAAACATTTAAATTTTTTCAAAAAAATTTTTAAAAAAAGAAAAAATTAAAGCGAGATTATATTTTACCTATTTGAAACTGCTTATAAACTGTTTACCCAAAAATAAACTACATAGGTCGATATTAAATATTCTGACCCAGTGATGAATTGGAATATTTATAAATTACAAAATTAGTGCTGTGAAACAATTTTGAACTACAAAGTATAACACGAAATCTAGGAAAAAGAATTCGAAAAAGTCGGCAATGTTTTCAAGATATTTTTTAAATAAAATATATTTTGAAATATTCTTAAATAAAATCTTTGCTTGTGTGCAAACATGTATTTTATTTGCGAAAGTCAGTTCGCAAATATATTTTGATCTTATATATTAATATATGCGTTCCAAACAAAATTTGTTTACATTTGTGGAACCATATATTTAAATATTATATATTTAAAAATTTTGGTTCCAAATATATTTGCTTTCAATACAGTTCAAAGAAGCCGAATTTGTTTTGCATCGAATTTATGTTTTACCGTATCAGATGTAGATTAACTATATTTGAGCTTATTCTGCTCTAACAAAGTGGATATAATCGGCTGCGACCGACTTTAGCCGTTCCTTACTCGATCTGATTAAAAATGATTTCGAGAAAGATAGATAAGATACTCTTAAAATTTAATAATTTCAATTTGATTTCACGTTTATTAAGCAAAGATTATATTAACTGATAACTGAAGACTGTTCTTACAAAAAATTTTAAATTGAATCACTATCCTTCGTGATTCCTTCTTTCGATATCCCGTTTAATCACCATATTGACACCATGAACAGCTTCTCAATATAAAAAAGTTACTGCCTTCCTTTGCCTAGGCATTTGTTTTTCTCTCGTATAAATTCCTTTACTCTTTTCATTTTTCCTTGAATGTGTGTAAATATTTTCAATTTTTCCCGTCAGTAGTTAATTGATATTTTTAATGACTTCACATGTTGCACAAATTGCTGTGTATAGACAGTAGTGTCGCCACTTCTGTCCCGGACACAGTCGTCACCATCACCGCCATCATCGTCGTCATCATTGACACCGTCAACGACTTGCCAATACCAAAACGCCGCCTTCACCACCGCCAGTTCCATTATCGATGTCGGCAATGTAACAACTACATTTGCTAACTTTGCTTTTCTCCAATGTTTAACGAGTGGCAGGATGACTGGATGGCAGTCACATCCATCCATTTAAAGTACCACACATCACATGCTAAAGTATTGTTTCCTCACACATATACGTAATAGGGTGTTCCGACTTTACTCTTTGAATGTTTTTTTGGTGTTTGTGTTAATTTTTGGTCTTTGGTGTATTCTGACATATATGTTCAACTGTTATAGCCATCAAAATAAGGCTTTGCCTTTCTTTAACAACGCATTTTTGTGTGAAAGTAGAGTATTTTTTTTATTGCAACACATCGAAGGAGAAATTTATATATTTATATTTGTGGGTGTTTGTGTTAATTTTTGGTCTTTGGTGTGTTCTGACATATATGTTCAACTGTTATAGCCATCAAAATAAGGAATAGCCAAAGGTGGGAAACGTGATTTTTTTGCCTTTCTCTAACAACGCATTTTTGTGTGAAAGTAGAGTATTTTTTTTATTGCAACACATCGAAGGAGAAATTTAAAGGAAGGAATATAAGACTTCCAAGGAGGATATGGAGGATTTGATCCTGATGCTCTGTTCCCACAGAGTTAGGATAAGCTTTTGCAACCTCAGGATGCAGATAGAGGTTCTATGAAATAACTCCCCCCATGAAATAACCCCCCAAATCGAAAATGAAATAAGTCCCTAAATTTGGGGATTTATTTCATTGTGATATAAGTCCCCAATTTTAAAAATGAAATTAATCCCCACATAATGAAATAAGACCCCAAATTTAAAATGAAATAAATCCTTAATTTTGGGGACTTATTTCATAATAAAATAATAGAAACAAATTTAAGTACAAAATTGTATAGAATCTTCAATAATACCACGGCAACAAGGACATATATATGGGAGGTATAGCTAAATCTTAACCGATTTCTTCAAATTCGGCAATGCTGGTTCATGGATCAAGAAACTCCACCATTCTAAATTTCAAAGCGATTGGATGTAAAATACAGCTTCTATAGGACTAAAGGCCAAATCGGACGAAAGATATATATGAGAGCTAAATCTGTACCGATTTCAACCAAATTCAATAGCGACCTTAACAGCTGCGAAATACTCTAAACTGCCAAATTTCAGAACGATCGGAGTGAAATTGCAACCTGTAGTCGACGAACAACTTTACATGGACAGACGGACGGACGGACAGACATGGTTAAATCGACTCAGCTAGTGATTCTGAGTCGATCGGTATACTTTAAGGTGGATCTTTAAGGTGTTATTTTCAGATGTTACAAACATCTGCGTGAAACAAACTTATAATACCCTGTACCACAGTGTGGTGTATTGTACAAATAGAAAAAAAGTCGAAAAAATTATTTTATCACATTTTTAAAAAGCCAGAATGCTAATGAAGAAAACGCTGTCTATTTAAAAAAATCTATGAGCCATTTTTTAAATGTTAGGGAAATTCAAAAAAATCTTGTTTCATATTTTTTCGTTTTTAAATGATGTTGTTTTGCTTATATTGAATTCACCATATGTGAAAGAGACATATAAGTGACATTGCACATGCATTTTATTTTATGAGGATTGATGTCAGACGTTATAAAATTATAGAGAGGACGATGTTTTATGGCCGTTCGTAACCGCCCATAAAACATTATATGCAATGTGAGAGCTATATTGGATGAGATCCGCTCAGATACAGGGTCATTCAACAATATTTGTGGTTTTTTATTTATGAGGTTTGCATTCAGTTACGCCTTTTAGGGCCATGGACATCCCAATCGTATATACAGGTAGAAAAATTATATGTCTTGAAAATATTTATTGGGTTTCTAAGTTCGAAGCAAACTATATGTCAGCTACTGGTACTGCAACTTATGAACCTTAAACCCTGAATTTATGAATGAAATTTCTTATTAATAAATTAGTGTAATTCAGCGCCCTAAAGAGATTAGTTGATTTTCTGAATAATATTACAAAGTTATATTTCGAAGTATGAGTAAAAGGCAAAGAACTTTTCAATGTGTAAATGATCCTGACAATGTCTGCTATATCTGCGGAAAATATGTAATTAAAAAAATCGACGTTCGTTTAGTAAAATAATAGAAGAAATATATGTGTAATATTTTGGTATACGAGTTAAAAATATGAACGAACCGTGGACACCTGGTATTTTGTGTAATACGTGCCATGTAAATCTTACTCGATGGACTAGTGGAAGCATGCGGTAAGTACTTTACAATTAATCTATTACAATGTTTTGTGGAATAAAACGTTTTAATTTTAGACATCACGTGCAATTTGGAATGCCAATGATTTGGGGACAACCTGTCATTCACTATACGGACTGCTATTTTTGTCTATGTAAACAGATTGGAGTATGAAGGAGCATACGCTGGAATTACGCTGAAGTAAAATTTGCCAGTTGCACATTACCATTTCCCAAGTGGCCAAGTATAGCTAACAGCCTAATTACGGAAACGTCATCAAGTTCAACTGGGTACTCAACTCGATTCAAGTTTGAGTCAGAAGTCATCGCTTTTAACTCAGTTTCAAATCATTGATCTAGTGAGAGATTTGGAACTGACCAAAGATAAGGCAGAACTACTTGCATCTCGGATGAAACAGTACAATATTTTGGCCCCAGATGTTAACATATCATATTATAGAGTCCGTGATATACCTTACAAACAATTTTATACAACAGTGGAAAACATATGCTTTTGCAAGGACATTCCCGGATTGTTCGAGGAACTTAATCAAACATACAATTCAAAGGAATGGCGGTTATTTGTTGACAGCAGTAAAGAAAGTTTGAAAGCAGTATTTTTGCACAACGGAAATCAGAAACCGCCGATTCCCATTTCTTATGCTGTCAACACTAAGGAATCATACGAAACAATGGCTAAATTGATAAAATACATAAAATATGAACAACATGACTAGAAAAATTGTTGCGATTTAAAAGTAGTTGGTATGTTATGTGGAATGCAAGGCGGATATGCAAAATATAGTTTTTTTTATGCCTCTGTTATAGCCGTGCTCGCGAAGATCATTACAGAAGAAAGAAATGGCCAACAAGAAAACACATTACATTGGGTGAAAACAACATAAAATACACACCTCTCGTCAAAAAAGAAAACATTATTTTGCCATCTGCATATTAAGCTGGGGCTCATTAAAAATTTTGTAAAACCCTCAAGGAAATATGGCAATTTACTCTCATATTAAAAAAGTTTATGAAAAAGTTTAAAAAATCGAAGAAGGGGTTTTTGATGGGCCTAAAATAAGGAACCTGATGAAAGATGTAATTTTTTGAATCATATTTTACGTCGGATGATATGGCAGAATGGAGATCGTTTAAGCTTGTGGTTTCAAATTTCTTTGGATCCAATAAAAACCTGCAATATGAAACAATGATTAATGATTTGTTAAAAAATTATTAAAAAATTGGTAAGAAATATATTTTTCTAAATTTATGTATATACGAGGGCTGCTATATATATATTTCTGGCCTAATAATGAAAATGCGAAAATTTGTCATCAAAAATGGTTTTATTGTTTTTCAAAGTATCCTCCAACATGATTTATACACTTTTGCATGCGCTCAAACCAATTGTCGAAGCTCTTTTTCCACTCTGATTGAGACACCTCCAAAACATGGTTTGTGAACGCTTCAACAGCATCATCTGGCGACGAAAATCGTTGACCACGCATTTTTTTTCTTGATGTGCGGGAATAAAAAGAAGTCATTGGGTGCCAAGTCAGGGCTGTACGGCGGATGACCCATCAATTCAACGTTTTGACCGGTCAAAAAGGCGCTGGTTTGAGCCGATGTGTGAGAGCTCGCATTGTCATGGTGCACAATGATTCGTCTTCTCGTTCGATTCGTGTTCGTTTTTTCGAATTTCTCCGAAGACTTCAGGCAAACAAATTGTGGTGTACCACTTAGAATTGACCGTCCTACGTTGCTCAAGCGGAACAGTCGCCACATGACCAGTTTTCCGAAGAAACAGGCGACCATTTGCTTCGAAGTGCTTGTGCTTCTTCCACGAACAACTTTCGTTGAATTTGGCTCGTCTTTGAAGACCCACACTGTCGATTGCTGTTTTGTTTCGTGCTCATACGCATAGATCCAAGAATCGTTACCTGTGATGATCTTATAAACGTCTTTTGAAGCACCGTGATCGTATTTTTTCAAAATTTCTTTGAACCAATCGACACGAGCCTTTTTTTGAGCGATTGTCAAATTGTGCGGGTTCCAAAGAGAACAAACCTATTTTATGGCCAGGTGTTCATGCAATATCGAATGTATGCTGGTGGAAGAAATGCCCAAGGATGCCTCTATCTCGCGGTATGTCACATGACGATCTTGCATTATCAGTTCACGCACTGCATCAATGTTCTCTGGCACAACGGCCGTTTTTGGACAACGAGCGTCGGCCACAATTGTTTTTATTAAACCAGTTTTTCACAGTGCTATAGGATGGTGCTTCATCGCCATACAAAGATCTAAGTTCATCGATGCACTCTTGTCGTGATAAAACACGTCGAAAGTTGTGAAAAATGATCGCACGAAAATGTTTACGAGTTAATTCCATTTTTTTGCCAATTTGATTTTTTCAAGTCACTGTAAACAACACAAATGATGGTCGAACGTCAAAACGTTCTGAGTACGTTTATGCTAAAAAATTTCTAACTTTCCAATGGAAATGTCAGATGGCACCAAGCAACACTTAGTGTTCTTCTTCATTAACACAAACATAGAATTTTCTTTCGTTCAGATATGATTTCAATAAGAGGTAGAATGGAGTAGGTAATAAGTTCTTTAACTTAAATAATAGTCCTTTATGCCATACTTTGTCAAAGGCTTGTTTGACGTCTTAAAATACGGATGAGCAACAAAGTTTATTTTCTAAAGATTATCTTATTGTTTTTACTACTCTGTGGCATTGCTCCGGAGTACCATGTCCTTGTCGAAATCCAAATTGATGATCTGGCATTAATTGCTGGAATGGGAAATAGTCGTTTTTTGAAAAGCCGCTCGAACAATTTGGAGATTGTAGGTAATAAACTAATGGGTCTATAAGAGCTAATAATGTTTTTAGGCTTATTAGGTTTTAATATCATTATTATTTTTGCGAGATAATCTTAGGACTGCATTAAAAAAGATTGTAAGATAAATTAATCCTTTTTTAGGCAAAGCTTTGATAACCCTAGAGTCAATATTGTCATATCCTGGTGTTTTTTTGGGGTTCATCATTTTTATGTCGTTTTCAACTTCTCGAGCAGTAAAGCATTTTATAGGGCGAAACATTTGACATGGAACATCGAGATAATCGCTAATTTGTTCTGATTGGACACTGCTGCATGTAGAATTCGGTTTGAATGTATCCTCTAGATGTTTCTTAAAAGCTTCAGCTTTGATTTTATCTATTCTAAATACAACATAATCCATTAACATATTTAATTGGAACGTTTCTCGTTTGAGGTCGTTTTATGCATTTCGGTGCCTTCCACAAATTGTACTCGTTGTTATTTTCCGGTCTTAAAGAACTAAGAAAATTAGCAATGCTATCCTTTTTGAGTTCTTTTAATCGATTATTCAGATAATTTGTAGCTCGATTAAATTTTGATTTATCACTTGGATGTCTCGATTTTTGCCAACTCTTTCTCAAACGCCTTTTTGTTTTTATAAGATGTCTTATTTCAAACGAAAGCCGAATATTTGAGTGACTAGATTGAGATTCAAGTGAGGTAGATCTGTACGAAGCTTCATGTATGATTTCGTTAAAGGTTTCCAATGCATGTATGTAGGCGTTCCTGTTGAGAGTGTGTTATATTGGTTCTTACAAATGCTTTTACATATATAATTTATTTCCTTTTGGATTTGATAGTCGTGAACCCCACCAAGGATGCTTAGCGTTGAAATCACCTTCGACTATAAATTTATTACCTAGTTTTTGGAAAAAGCTTTCACACTGCTCACAATTAACACTGTACCTTGGAGGGAAGTACACAGCATATATTGATACTTTACTATTATGACACACGATTTGAACCCCAGCGGCTTGCAAAAATGTTTCAGTTATCGATTCAGATTTTGATTGAACCCCAGCGGCTTGCAAAAATTTTTCAGTTATCGATTCAGCAACCTCATATTTTATAGTACTTTTAATTATTATTGCTGACCCTGCATGGGACCTATTATCAGGTTGATTGGCTGTTATGATATCGTAGTTTCTTATTCGAAGATAGGACCTATTAGTGAGATGTGTTTCGGATATTAAAAGTATGTCTATGTAATTTAGTTTTAGGAATGTTTTTATTTCATTTACATGTTTTAGAAGGCCATTGGCATTCCATTCAGCAATTATAAGATCTAATTGCATAGCTTGGCCATTTACATAGACATCATATTCATCTATGTGTTGGTAAGTTCTATTTGTTTAGAAAGCAAGCTTCAATCTTATGAAGTATATTGTTTATATTGGAATCAGTGCCTCTAACTGCTTCAGAATATGATAAAGATCCCATCTGCTGATTTGGATTAATGTGCTTATTAATGGGTTAGTTAAGTGGAACTTGATTTGTATCAGAATCTCTGTTGGTTCTTGTCGATCTTTTGTTAATGAGATTTTGATAGACTTGAAATCCTCTGTAGTTAGCGGTGTGATTGTTTCCACAATGAACGCATAGTGGGGGCTGATCAAAGGTCTTGTTACATAACGTAGTTGAGTGTCCTTGCCCACATTTGACGCACCTGTATGATTTTCTGCAATAAGATTTTGTATGACCAAACTCCTGGCAACGGTAGCATTGTACGATATCTTAAATTTTCCTTGGTTGTTCAACTTTAATTACTGCGTTTTCAAAAGAGCGTAGCTTAAAAATATCTTTATTGTTTTGTTTTGGGTCAATATCTACGAAAAACATTGGCAAAGGCTCGTTATTTTTACGGCTTTTAATGTTTCTTACACTTCTGACATCGTGTCCTGAAATCAAGAGTTTGGCCTTGATATCTTGTAATGGCGTTGAATGGTGAAGACCCTTAATTACCGCGGTAAAAGCTCGCTCTTGCTTAAGTTGGTATGTATGAAGCATCTTTTTGTTGGAATCTAAATACTTAACTAGCTTCCTATAAGATTCTATCGATTTTATATTTAATCTAACCTGACGATCTCTTTATGATTTGTAGTTATATTGCTTATATCTTTTACCTAACCTTGCTTATATCTTTTACCATTTTACCTATGTCTTCTACGTCTGGTATGAAAATCGGTGGGGGTTTCGGTGGTTGAGGAGATGGTTCGGTATCGGTGTTGACATCATCACGAGAGAGTCCGGCAAATCGATTTGATGTTGAAGGTCCATCATCAATATGTTGACGCTTATGTATGAATGTTTGTGGTGATCTCGAATTTGTTCTCTTCCGAGAAGTTGTTGGTACTTGCTGCCAGTCAGCACTGCTATCATCACTGCTTTCATCACTGAGGTTTGCACTGCTCACTTGCATTGCTGTATGTTGTTGTTGCGCATGCACATCATCACTTTTCACCATGATTTGCACACAATGTACGTTTGTTTTTGTAAACTATTGTACGCACAGAAAGTAGGTACATTTACACTAATGTCGTTTTTGTTTTTTCTTCTTTTGAGTTACTGATATCGCGACACAAAACCGCTTGTTTTCAACAGAAGTTGTGCGTTTTTTTTAATATTGTTGATTTTAAGATTTCGGAAAACGAATTTTAGTGGTTTTGCAGAGAAAACACATCTAACAGCATGCGCAGTCAAACACAGACTGCTATTTAAACTGAAATTAAAAAAAAGATTTTTTGAAATTCTCTTACCTCTACCAAAAGGGCTATAATTTCTACATTTATCCATATATTTTTTTCAAATAGGCATTATTTTCTTCGTTAGGATGCAAACTTTTAAAAAATACAATAAACTATTTTTTGCTATTTTTTATGTTTTTTCGCCCCAGGATTTTTTTTGTTGTTGAAAAAATCGACTTTTTCCAATTTGTTTGATGACTGTTACTAAATCACTATTTCTAAGTGAGATAGGTATTTCCAAAGTTGATAGCCCACATTAATAGCTTACATTTAACGTATAAGTCGACCATATCGGGCATATACTCCAAAAATTATAGTGCAAATACTAAGGGTACCTTGGACGATAATAGTATTTTAAATAAACAATTTTTGTTTAAAAAACAAGTAAGAAAGTTTCAGTCGGGTAAACCGACTAAGGTATACCCTCACTTTGTGAGTAATGTAATATTGAATATTACTCGAATTATTCTGTCAATTTGTGTGGGAGGTACCTGAAGGGATTTATCAAATACACAATTTTTTCGCTGAACATTAGATACTTTAAATTCATTGCACTGTGCCGACTTATAAGCATTTATGTGCACTGGTATAAACGTTATGAGACATTAATTTGTGGTATGATTTGGGCATTTTGTGTGGGAGGTACAAAGAGGGGCGTGGCAATAACGCCCATTTTTCACAGGGCTATAGACACTATAAAAACATTACACTGTACAAAATTTCAAGTATTTTTATACACTGGTTTTAATGTTATAAGCTGTTAACTTTTGGTGCAATAAGGTACCTTTGTGTGGGAGGTACCAAAAGGGGCGTGACAACAACATCAATTTTTCCCTGGACTGTAGGCAATATAAAAGCATAATACTGTACAAAATTTCAAGTATTTTTATACACTGTTATTAATGTTATAAGCTGTTAACTTTTGGTGCAAAATGGTGCATTTGTGTGGGAGGTACCAAAAGGGAAGTGGCGACTTCGCCCATTTTTCTCGAGTTGATAACGACTAATAAGCTAATACTATGTGTGGATTTTCAAAAGATTCGAATAAGTAGTATAGCAGTTATTAAAGAATCAATATTTCACAACATTTTAATCCTTTGTGGGGGAGGTACTAGAAGGAGTGGACCAATATGGCCCATCTTCGAACTTAGCCGGAGATAGAAAAAAATATTACCACAATCGGTTACTCCTTTCGAGAGTTATCGTGCGCACCAGCCAGCAGACAGACAGACAGACAGACAGACGGACGGACATTGCTCATTCGACTTAAAATGACCCAAAACGGATTTCCTCCGAACATACTTGGGGTCTTAGGTCACTCCTTCGACGTGTTACACTTTTTTCCGTAGCAAATGATATATACCCTCGTCACACTAAAGTGAGGGTATAATTACCCATAAAAAAATTTTTGGTTTCGATTTTATATAACAGTATGCCACAATGTATACAAAAAAAATAATTTTTTGGTCTGGGACACAAAAAAAAATTGTTTGTTGCATAGTGTTATGTAACAATATAATACATTTATAGAGCGCCCCAGTAGGCGAGTTGGTAGCGTACTCGCCTATGAGTTTGGGGGTCGTGGGTTCGATTCCCACCAGAGGCTCTGGTCTGTCGCTGCAAAAATTCAGCCATATGGTCTTTGTAACCCGGCCTTTCCCTGGACCTTAAAATTAGAATATAAATTTACTTTGTATTGTAATTCATATAAATAAATATATAAATAAATAAAATAATACATTTATTTGTTTATCAGCTCAAGCTGCCCAAATTTGTTTCTTCACACTCTATTAAACATTCAAAACTCACACATATGAACACACTGTGGCGTTAAATTGTTGTTTTAAATTTTAATGACAGATCGATTTTCATTATGTGGTGTTCACTGTGCCGCATGAATGTTTGTGTCGCGGCAAAAACCATTTGTCAACATAATGGGCGTTACGCACACTCACTCGTACTCGTTCACATATTCGTGTAAGCCTTACGTCGTACATTTCCTCCGCGCCGTATTGATAGCTTAAAATCACCGGATTGAAAACTTTTTATATTGAATATATAAAATAAGAAACCAGAGGAAAGTAAAATAAAAGCCAAAGTAAACTTTGTGCAAAATTTATTTCGTCAACCATCCGATGCATATGTCCGAAGGACGGACAAAGGTTGGCGAGAACAAATGGCAGAGAGCAAAAGAAGAGATAACGTAAATCGTTGTCGCTGCAAGGAACTTCTACCGGAAATTAATTGAGTGCCATCTGCACTAATAAATTGCGATACACAAATTGGCATTTCTCTTTAAGTTGCTATTTGCTAAAATTGTGTTTTTCTAAATATAATAGGCTGCCTTGTTTGCTCTTAATGAAGAAGTGTTGCTTATGTGTAATTCCTAAGTAAAACGACCAAAATATTATAATTTGAATATTTGACCCTTTCGATTTATATGAAATTTTGCACGAGCATACTACAAGACAATGCGAAATTATGGTCTTTTACCGTTTGTCCAAACTCACAGTGATTTAGATTTTATAGGTCGCCACAGTTATGTACAAAATTTTTTTACAAATTTAGCTATTTTGAAGTCGACGCAACCTTTGAACGGAATATCAGATTTAAATGATATAAGTACCATTTGAAATATTTTAACATCCTCTCTAAGAATTATAAACTAAGTGATGGTTTTTTTACATTAAGGACATCAAAAAGACATGCTTGTAGAAGAGGTATTAAAGAATTTAAGTTTTAAATTTGGGCCCCCTATGGTATACAGGGCCGGAGCTACAGTGCGTCCTTATTGACCTAACCTAGTATACACAATGTTAAGCGCGTGTAACTTTTGTTTTTGTCTCTCTCTTGTGTGTGTTAAACAAACCGATCGGTTTGCAGAACTCGAGTTCTACAAAACACCTTTTTAAACACACAGAAAACAGTTTAGTTGCCTCAACCGAATTATTTTCCAACCGAATTTTGGTAGTTATGTCTACTATCATGCGCTTCCATCAGGACAATCATATTTGGTTGCGTCAACTACGAAAATGGTAGGTACAATTATCTTTTGTATGTCACAACCAAATGTTCTCAAAATTGGTTGTTCTGACACTTTGTCAGTCATACACAAATAATTAAAAACTGTTTTCATTAATTTTTATTTTGTTTATTAAACAAAAAACCAAACAATTTATAACAAAACAAGCAAGGAAGTTCAGTCGAGTAAACCGACTTATGAATCTCTTCATCTTGAGTCCTAAAAAAATATTAGTAAACTTATTTATTTTTTTGCTTTAATTAAATTATAATCAATTTAAATTGCCTTTAATATCTTTAAAGTATGTACTGGTATTAAAGTTAAAAGCTGTTTACTTTTGGTACAAAATATTCCATTTGTGTGGGAGGTACCAAAGCGGCTTCCCAATAACGGTCACTTTTCTCTGGATTCTAGGTACTATAAAAGCGTTACACTGTACAAATATTAAAGTATTTATGTATATGCGTTAGCATTATAGTTAGAAGCTGTTAACTTTTGGTGTAAAATGGTCCATTTGTGTGGCAGGTACCAAAAGGGGCGTGCCAATTACGGCCACTTTTCTCTAGACTTTAGGCACTATAAAAGCATTGCGCTGTGCGAAATTTCAGGTATCTGTATGCACTGGTATTAAAGTTAAAAGTTGTTTACTTTTGGTACAAAAAGGTCCATTTGTGTGGGAGGTACCAAAAGGGGAGTGCCAATAACGCCCATTTTTCTCTCGACTCTAGGTACCACGAAAGCATTACACTGTACAAAATTGCAAGTCTTTGTATGCACTGGTAATACAAAAACTGGACTTTTGGTTTAAAATTGTCCATTTGTGTGGGAGGTACAAAAAGGAGAGTAGCAATAATGCCCATTTTTTTACTGTATTTTAGGTACTATAAAACTATTATACTGTACAAAATGTCAAGTCTTTGTATGCACTAGTAATAAAATTATAAGCTTTTGACTTTTGGTTCAAAAGTTTTCATTTGTGTGGGAGGTACCAAAAGGGGCGCGCCAATAACGCCCATTTTTCTCCGGACTCTAGGTACCATGCAAGCATTACACTGTACAAAAGTTTAAGTCTTTGTATGCACTGGTAATAAAGTTATAAGCTTTTGACTTTTGGTTCAAAATTGTCCATTTGTGTGGGAGGTACCAAAAGGGGCGTGGGAACTTCGGCCAGTTTTCCTCGAGGTAATAGTGATTAAAAAACTAATTCTATATAAGTAGAATTTCAGACGATTCAAATAAGTAGTATAAAAGTTAGTAAATAACCAATATCTCTCGAAATGTTAACCCTTTGTGGGGCAGGTACTACAAGGAGTGGACCAATATGGCCCATTTTCGAACTTAGCCGGAGAAAGAAGAAAATATTACTACATATTAAATTTGAAGTTAATCGGTTACTCCTTTCGAGAGTTATCGTACGCACCAGCCAACAGACAGACAGACGGACGGACATTGCTCATTCGACTTAAAATGACCCAAAACGGATATCCGCCAAACATACTTAGGGTCTTAGATCACTCCTTCGATGTGTTACACTTTTTTCCGTAGCAAATGATATATACCCTCGTCACACTAAAGTGAGGGTATAATTACCCATAAAAAAATTTTTGGTTTCGATTTTATATAACAGTATGCCACAATGTATACAAAAAAAATAATTTTTTGGTCTGGGACACAAAAAAAAATTGTTTGTTGCATAGTGTTATGTAACAATATAATACATTTATAGAGCGCCCCAGTAGGCGAGTTGGTAGCGTACTCGCCTATGAGTTTGGGGGTCGTGGGTTCGATTCCCACCAGAGGCTCTGGTCTGTCGCTGCAAAAATTCAGCCATATGGTCTTTGTAACCCGGCCTTTCCCTGGACCTTAAAATTAGAATATAAATTTACTTTGTATTGTAATTCATATAAATAAATATATAAATAAATAAAATAATACATTTATTTGTTTATCAGCTCAAGCTGCCCAAATTTGTTTCTTCACACTCTATTAAACATTCAAAACTCACACATATGAACACACTGTGGCGTTAAATTGTTGTTTTAAATTTTAATGACAGATCGATTTTCATTATGTGGTGTTCACTGTGCCGCATGAATGTTTGTGTCGCGGCAAAAACCATTTGTCAACATAATGGGCGTTACGCACACTCACTCGTACTCGTTCACATATTCGTGTAAGCCTTACGTCGTACATTTCCTCCGCGCCGTATTGATAGCTTAAAATCACCGGATTGAAAACTTTTTATATTGAATATATAAAATAAGAAACCAGAGGAAAGTAAAATAAAAGCCAAAGTAAACTTTGTGCAAAATTTATTTCGTCAACCATCCGATGCATATGTCCGAAGGACGGACAAAGGTTGGCGAGAACAAATGGCAGAGAGCAAAAGAAGAGATAACGTAAATCGTTGTCGCTGCAAGGAACTTCTACCGGAAATTAATTGAGTGCCATCTGCACTAATAAATTGCGATACACAAATTGGCATTTCTCTTTAAGTTGCTATTTGCTAAAATTGTGTTTTTCTAAATATAATAGGCTGCCTTGTTTGCTCTTAATGAAGAAGTGTTGCTTATGTGTAATTCCTAAGTAAAACGACCAAAATATTATAATTTGAATATTTGACCCTTTCGATTTATATGAAATTTTGCACGAGCATACTACAAGACAATGCGAAATTATGGTCTTTTACCGTTTGTCCAAACTCACAGTGATTTAGATTTTATAGGTCGCCACAGTTATGTACAAAATTTTTTTACAAATTTAGCTATTTTGAAGTCGACGCAACCTTTGAACGGAATATCAGATTTAAATGATATAAGTACCATTTGAAATATTTTAACATCCTCTCTAAGAATTATAAACTAAGTGATGGTTTTTTTACATTAAGGACATCAAAAAGACATGCTTGTAGAAGAGGTATTAAAGAATTTAAGTTTTAAATTTGGGCCCCCTATGGTATACAGGGCCGGAGCTACAGTGCGTCCTTATTGACCTAACCTAGTATACACAATGTTAAGCGCGTGTAACTTTTGTTTTTGTCTCTCTCTTGTGTGTGTTAAACAAACCGATCGGTTTGCAGAACTCGAGTTCTACAAAACACCTTTTTAAACACACAGAAAACAGTTTAGTTGCCTCAACCGAATTATTTTCCAACCGAATTTTGGTAGTTATGTCTACTATCATGCGCTTCCATCAGGACAATCATATTTGGTTGCGTCAACTACGAAAATGGTAGGTACAATTATCTTTTGTATGTCACAACCAAATGTTCTCAAAATTGGTTGTTCTGACACTTTGTCAGTCATACACAAATAATTAAAAACTGTTTTCATTAATTTTTATTTTGTTTATTAAACAAAAAACCAAACAATTTATAACAAAACAAGTAAGGAAGTTCAGTCGAGTAAACCGACTTATGAATCTCTTCATCTTGAGTCCTAAAAAAATATTAGTAAACTTATTTATTTTTTTGCTTTAATTAAATTATAATCAATTTAAATTGCCTTTAATATCTTTAAAGTATGTACTGGTATTAAAGTTAAAAGCTGTTTACTTTTGGTACAAAATATTCCATTTGTGTGGGAGGTACCAAAGCGGCTTCCCAATAACGGTCACTTTTCTCTGGATTCTAGGTACTATAAAAGCGTTACACTGTACAAATATTAAAGTATTTATGTATATGCGTTAGCATTATAGTTAGAAGCTGTTAACTTTTGGTGTAAAATGGTCCATTTGTGTGGCAGGTACCAAAAGGGGCGTGCCAATTACGGCCACTTTTCTCTAGACTTTAGGCACTATAAAAGCATTGCGCTGTGCGAAATTTCAGGTATCTGTATGCACTGGTATTAAAGTTAAAAGTTGTTTACTTTTGGTACAAAAAGGTCCATTTGTGTGGGAGGTACCAAAAGGGGAGTGCCAATAACGCCCATTTTTCTCTCGACTCTAGGTACCACGAAAGCATTACACTGTACAAAATTGCAAGTCTTTGTATGCACTGGTAATACAAAAACTGGACTTTTGGTTTAAAATTGTCCATTTGTGTGGGAGGTACAAAAAGGAGAGTAGCAATAATGCCCATTTTTTTACTGTATTTTAGGTACTATAAAACTATTATACTGTACAAAATGTCAAGTCTTTGTATGCACTAGTAATAAAATTATAAGCTTTTGACTTTTGGTTCAAAAGTTTTCATTTGTGTGGGAGGTACCAAAAGGGGCGCGCCAATAACGCCCATTTTTCTCCGGACTCTAGGTACCATGCAAGCATTACACTGTACAAAAGTTTAAGTCTTTGTATGCACTGGTAATAAAGTTATAAGCTTTTGACTTTTGGTTCAAAATTGTCCATTTGTGTGGGAGGTACCAAAAGGGGCGTGGGAACTTCGGCCAGTTTTCCTCGAGGTAATAGTGATTAAAAAACTAATTCTATATATGTAGAATTTCAGACGATTCAAATAAGTAGTATAAAAGTTAGTAAATAACCAATATCTCTCGAAATGTTAACCCTTTGTGGGGCAGGTACTACAAGGAGTGGACCAATATGGCCCATTTTCGAACTTAGCCGGAGAAAGAAGAAAATATTACTACATATTAAATTTGAAGTTAATCGGTTACTCCTTTCGAGAGTTATCGTACGCACCAGCCAACAGACAGACAGACGGACGGACATTGCTCATTCGACTTAAAATGACCCAAAACGGATATCCGCCAAACATACTTAGGGTCTTAGATCACTCCTTCGATGTGTTACACTTTTGTCTTGTAGCAAATGATATATACCCTCCTCTCTTAGGTGAGGGGATAATTAAAAATTCCATATCAAAATTCATCACTATTATGAGACGTGAAATATTTGACACACATTTTAGTACCCCAGAAGACACAATGCATAACCAAACCTGTATGAAAATATTCCTTAACCTTATGCTTTCAATTTCACGATTTGTGCTTTTATTCTTTATTTATTTAAAACATTTTGCACAACATATTCTGCATTCCACACATTATTATCCACACGGAATTATATTTGACTAAATATACCCTTCTTGAACAAAATGTTGAAGATTTGTTTATGTCGAATAATTTTATTTTTTTGTTTGTCATGTATCAACAAAAGAACAGCAACCAAGCTTTCGGTTGTATTTCCCAAAATATATTTAATTATTCTTATTTGGGAACCTAGAGTTCCTAAGGGGAGCATAGGGCCGTACAAAATCATTCCACTTCATTTTATCTAAGGCTAGGTTTTTAATTTCATTCCATGTGTACCCTTTCTCTGTGCCTTCTGTGTCTACCAGGCATCTCCACGTATTTGCAGGTTTTCCTCTTCTGCGGCTTCCCTGTGGATTCCAATCTAGGGCTGTGTCTTCCGGCTTTCTGAGGGTATGACCACTTGCGGCGTCGGATTTCCTGAATAATAGGTTCTTGCTTCGTGGTTGTCCATAGGTTTTCATTGGAGATTTTATTGGACCAAAATACACGTATGATTTTCCTCAAGCAGCGGTTTATGAAAGCTTGCAGTGCTTGTAGCTCTTTCCTCGATGTGTTCCATGTTTCGCAACCGTATAGAACAACTGACTTGATGTTCGCATTAAATATTCTAATTTTTGTGTCCCTCCACATGTGTGTGGATCTCCATACCTTTTCGAGTGAACTGAAGGCTACACGATCTTTGTTTATTCGAGACCGTATATCTTCAGCTGAACCACCTGTAGTTGTTATGATGCTGCCGACGTAGCAGAATGACTACGGTATTAATTGAAATATCGCCTACCTTAATTGGTTGGGGGTTGTTGGTGTTAATGCGCATAACTTTGGTTTTAGGATGCTTTATTAATATTTTTCGATGTTATATTAACCAATAATTCGTTCCAATAATAATCTTTGATGGACACAATTTCTGTTGTGAAGAATAAAACATTCGTTGTCACTACCAAATATCGATCATATTGTACTATAATGACAATTTAAAAGTAGTTACCACAACTAACCGAGTGTCAATGAAAAAACAATCTTAATTCGATTGATACAAACATCGATTTAGTTGCAAGCAATTTCATTTAATCGTATCCATGTTATTATTGTTGTCTTAACTATTTATATATAAATACAACCGGCACACGGTATATGCAATAGACTTTTTGTTTCTAGTACTATTTTTTTCATTGTTACTATCGAATTCCAAACAATTACTTTCCCGGGTGTATATAAGAGTTAGCTCTTAGAGTTTCCGAGGTATCTGTATTTGAAGATTGCATTTTTCATTTGTTTTCCGACTTGTGCTAGAATTTTGTGTAACGATTTTTTTCACATCAACTTTTCTGAATTGCCAAAAAATTTGCTAAAGGATCCGCCATCTAACGTTTTTTTTCAACTAGTGCTTATTTCGTGAATGGTAACACTTAGCTCATGTCTGATTTGACAGATAATTAGTTTTATCCTTCCGCTGAACGAATATGTGTATATTGCGATTATTGCGACATTACTTTGAAAATCATGGTAATGTTGCAGAATGTGTGCGAAAATTGCGTACGGATTTTGGAAGTAGAGAAGCACCGTCAGCTCCGTATGTTCATTATCTTGTGAAAAAAGTGAAAGAAACTGGCATCCTCTTCGATAAACCAAAGCGTGAAAAGCCAAAAACAGTGCGTACACCCGAGAATATTGCTGCTGTGGCAGAAAGTGTGCGTAAAGCGCCATCAACATCAATTCACCGTCGTTCTCAACAATTGAACATTTCGGAGACATCATTGAGACGAATTTTGCATAAAGACCTAGGTATGACGCCATACAAAGTCCAATTGGTTCAGGAGTTGAAGCCAACTGACCATCCAATGCGTTTCCAGTAGTTTTTTTTATAGCATTTAAAAAAAAAAAAGTTATTTGGCGGACCCTATATATGATGAAAAAATTTGATCCGATATACCCATGAAGACAAAATATACGGCAATTTGAACTTATGTACACCCAGCATCAAAAAGCAATCGAGTACGAAAATAAGCAGCTTTGTGCATACTAATTCCCCACCCGTTTCCATAATCGATGAAGGGATAAGACTTAAGGAAACCACACAGAGTTGAAAGAAATTCTCATTCGGCGTAATTCTGGATAGAAAAACTCTCTCAACATGCTCAAGTAACGGCCTCCAGTAACTGTAACGGTGTGACCGTTTTATTCGAAGAAGTAGGGCCCGACAATGCAGCGTGATGAAACTGCACACCACACTGTGACACGAAGTGGATGCAATTCCGTCTCATGAAGTATCTGTGGGTTGGAAGCACTCCATATTCGACAATTTTGTTTGTTTATGTTGCCGTTAAAATCGAAATGGGCCTCGTCAGACATCCTCTTACACCATTTGAAGCATCTTCTGTCAAAATTCCAAGCGAATCGGGAAGTCTGCTGAGTTCACTTTGTTGGCCATTTGAATTTTATATGGGAATAACTCCAAATCATTGTGCATAATTGACTGCAATGACTGTCTGCTTATACCCATTTGAGCAGATAAGATTCTTGTCGGATTGGATTGCCGCCAAACGTTCCCTATACTCTCTACGGAAACTACGGACTTCAGTGCGTAATAGCGGCGGACAATCCAAATTCTTGTTTCAGTGTCCCATTTATCCATTTTTGTCAAATCTAAAAATCAATCTGCAAAATAAAAAAAAATTAAATAGAAAAAAAGTTATTAAATATTTTTTTTGTAGCAGCATTCGTCAGCCACCCTGTATATGGACGTTTTTTTTTAAATTCGTAAGTTTGGGGACTCGGTGGGGCACACAACCTTTTATATTGCGCCAGAATATTAGTATATTTTAGGGGCAAAAATCATATGTTGGTGCCACGATAGCTCTTAAAACATAAACAGGAAATAAAAAATGTTTTGTTTTATTACACTGTGCAACAGTGAAAAAAATACACAGACTTCACAGTATAGGTTCGATTCTACTACCAAAGCTTAGTAAAACTCTATGCACTGTTTGGTAAATTGGTGACCAATTTTTTTATGGGCCTCAGAAGTTTCTGAAAATCAGTGGGCCCCTCGAAAAAGGTGCAAACAGCTTTTGTCCAACAACTAAATCAGACATGGTAATACCGCTTAAACGTATTTGGTAATAATTTAGCTTAGAATACGCTAAAAAAGCATTTTATTCGAAAACAAATTTTACCACACTTTGTTTTTGAACAAGTGAAGGAAAAAATATTTTTTTTTTACTTTTTTTCAGCATAACTTTCAGGGACTCGTAATTTTTCACTAACAATATTTCTGAAAATTGTAGCCACGGTAAATCTGAATAACTTTTGTGAACGTATCAATACAATCTGAACGTATATAGGCACCATAAATAGCTCAAAAAGACTAGATTGTACCTCAAAAATATTAGTATTTCACCACTTCGTAACTCTAAGACAAAACTATTTTTTTGGTGTAGGGCATGTTCAGCAACTTTGTAGAAAATAGTAAGGCCAATATTTTTGTGGAACATATTAACCCTATAGCCCCCCCCATATCTGTTCTTTTTGTATCTATTTTAACGCACCGTAAAAAACACCCACACACTTTTTTAGTGAAAAAATACGAGTCCCTGTAGGTTATGTTGAAAAAAGTGAAAAAATATTTTTATCTTTCACTTTTTCAAAAAAGAAATTGCAGAAACATTTTCTGTTCGCATCAAATGTTAAGAAGCTTTGTTCAGCATATTCTTAGCTAAATTATTGCTAAATATAGTTAAGCGGTATTATCAAGTCTGAATTGGTTGTTGGACAAAAGCTGGTGACACCTTTTTCGAGGAGCCCACTGAAATTAAGAAACTTTTTGGCCCATAAAAAAAGTGTTCACCAATTTCGCCAAACAGAGTGTAGGGTTATACTACCCCTTGGTTGTAGGATCGAACCTATACTGTCAAGTCCATGTATTTTTCAAAAAGTGTTCATTTATAACATAATGTTATTGTATAAAACCAAATTAATCCGCTTCATTAATCTACATATGGATTAATCATGTGATTTTTAAAGAAAGGAGTATGACAATTTTTTTTGGAGTACCCCAAAAATAAGATAAATATTCTTTGAGAGACGCGAAGCACACCGGGCTATAGCTAGTCGTCTATATACACACACAACATTTCAAAAAATCACTGAATTGTTTGTGACACCATAGATCAATAAATTTTTTTAATTGTTGTATTTTTTGTTTTGTTTTCTAGGAACATGATTATGTCGAGCACGTGCAATCAATTGCACTCTCATTTCACCCATAAAGTTATCCGATGTGATTAATTCAATGGATGTATATACCAGTCCATTTTGCACCCCTCCCCTCTGACATCGGCAATGATTTACGGGGAAAGTGCGACAACAGGTGTCACACCTCCAATAACTGACAATGGCTATATTGGCGGCACTAGTATGGCGAACATGAGCTTCGTTTAATGAAAGAAAAGAAAAAAAAAAACATTAATGAAAATGACAGGCGTCATTGGACTCTTATGATCAACAACCACGAAAGTTAATAAACTATACTCGTTACAGCTATGGACGGAGGGAGAGTGTGAAAAGTACGTAAGTATGTCATATTGTCGTTGTACTTCTCATATGCTACACTTATGCTCATGTCGCCGTTGTTGGCTAGAGCTCAAACAAGGACAACATGGTCGATAGTTTATTTTAACTATTTGTTGGGTATCGGGTGTTACAGATGAACTTGTGTTGGCACCATTACTGCTACCCCCAACCCACCTTCCCCAAATCATCAATATATCCTGCCAATGTTCGCGTACATACATTGGTATATCCGCTATAATTGTTGGGAGGTATTGAGAACGAGGGGTCTAAACTGTGTAGAAACTGTCGAAGATAATATTTTTAACCTAACAGACACTACAAACCAGAGATGTAACGAATATTCGCATATGCATATGCGAACGCGAATTATTCGCATCATTTTAACATTCGCATTCGCAAAAATCATATTTGGATTATTCGCTTTCGCAAAAATATATTTCAGTATTCGCTTCCACACGCAAGGAAAAAATTCGTTTCTGCGAAACGACATATTAGACAACTACAATTCTCGTTTACAACGACTGAAATTTCTTTTGGTTAGAATATGTTTCTGTCACAACAAACGAAATTTCAGTTCCGGCAAACGAGAATTGTAGTTGTATAATATTTCGTTTCGCAGAAACGAATTTTTTCTTTGCGTGAATTTGTTAAAAGTGTTAAAACACCCTATTCCATTCACACAATTTGAAGATATTAATACCAATGAAAACCTCTGCCGCTTCTCTTCAAAACAGTTGAAAAAATTTGTTTGTCCTTATAGTAACAGGAGGTAAAAATATGGAGGTAAAAAATTAGTTATTAATGTTAATTTGGTGTTTCAATGTAATAGATCCCTGAAGATGACCAGCGAAGTTGGTCGAAATATTGGAGAAGAATAAAAATAAAAACAAACAAATAGAAGCATTTTTTCTTTTATTTGTATGACCTACAGCCTAACTAAATACAACAACATAAATAACATAGAAGGTCTACGATACACAACTCAATATTTCAATAATGTAATCATATAGGTGGAACCACGCACACATATCTAGAAATGCCCATTTATTGATTTGAAAACAATTGGCGAAATGTTCCTTTAGATATATCCATTTAATAATGGAATCAGGTGGGCAATGCTACATTCAACTATCCAATATTACTCTAAAATATTCTCGTACAAAACTAAAAGACGATTGCTGCAATGTTTTCCCAGATATTTCGTTTTATTAATGAAGTCATGTGGGCAGGTCCACGTCCTTTTATCTGATGTCTCCCACTTTATGTTGAGTCACACACAGTGCAAATGCATTCACAGGAAATTTCATTACACTCGATACAATGGTCTAGATATATCGTTTTAAAAACATTGGCTCTTTAGGGCGGGGTCAAGCCCGTTGGTCCGATCCCGATCATTTTTGGACTAATCACGTAGACTGCCACTAAATACACAAAATTACAGCACTCTCGCTAACAAATTGTTTAAGATACCTCAATTTCAAAACTTGGCTCATATGAATGGGTTCACGCCCATTAGCCTGATATCGCCCGTTTTGTTTGCGTCCAGCACGTACACTGTCAGATGCATACACACAAATTACAATTTTAAGGCATAAATGTATTTAAATACAGTTCATAAAATGTGGGTGTGGAAAATGCCTTACATTGTACTTATTCTAATGTCACTAATATTCATTAATCATTTCTTTTAAACTATTGACATTATTTCAATATGCATAGAAAATATATTTCTTGCTGCATACAAGTTACCACGATAAATTCAAAACACAGCTCTTCGTCTTTCTAAAGATTGGATTTGTCATATTTTATTTTGAAAAATACAAAAAAATATAATTAATGTTAAGGATTTTCTTTAACATTTAATAATTTAATACAATATACGAGTATTAAGTTGTATTGAAACAAACCGTCCAACACACTGCGGATATACCTGATGACCTTGTTCGAATATTTGATATCAATTTGTAAGCCTGTGCTAGTTCATCTGCATATTTATGGCTCCAACCACCATGACACCTTTTGATCGGAACAGAAATTGATAATTTTGACCATTGATTTGTCCAGCCAAAATAAAACAAGTGAAAAGTTCAGCCGGGTAAACCGACTTATGAATCCCCTCACCTTGAGTTCCAAAAAATATTAGTAAATTTATTATTTTTTTGTTTTAATTAAATTATTATCAATTTAAATTGTACGTATTTAATAACTTTAATGTACTGGTATTAAAGTTAAAAGCTGTTTACTTTTGGTACAAAATGGTCCATTTGTGTGGTAGGTACCAAAAGGGGCGTCCCAACAACGGTCACTTTGGTCACTCTTCTCTGGACTCTAGGTACTATAAAAGCGTTACACTGTACAAAATTGTAAGTCTTTTGTATGCACTGGTAATAAAGTTATAAGCTTTTAACTTTTGGTTAAAAATTATCCACTTGTGTGGGAGGTACCAATATGGGCGTGGCAACTTCGCCCATTTTCCTTAGGTAATAGTGACTAATAAACTGAGTATTCAGAGGTTTTAAAAAAAGTTATAAAATAATCAATATTTCACTAAATGTTAACCCTTTGAGGGGGAGGTACTTGAAGGAGTGGACCAATATGGCCCAACTTCGAACTTAGCCGGAGATAGAAGAAAATATTACCACACACCAAATTTGAAGTCAATCGGTTACTCCTTTCGAGAGTTATCGTGCGCACCAGCAAGCAGACAGACAGACGGACGGACATTGCTCATTCGTCTTAAAATGACCCAAAACGGATATCCGCCGAACATACTTAGGGTCTTAGGTCACTCCTTCTATGTGTTACACTTTTGGCTCATAGCAAGTGATATATACCCTCCTCTCTAAGGTGAGGGGATAAAAACAAATAACGAGATTATCATACTGGTGTATGCTATGCCGGAAATAATTTTACTTTCAAGTATATAAATGCCTATTATTTCGTTAATTTCAAGATTATAATAAAGGGTGGTTAAATTTTAAGGGCCGATGTTGATTTTGAATTAATTATTATTAAAAAATTAAATTATTTATAAAATTATTGTCATTTCGTTTTAATATGATAATACTGGTATGGTTCAATTATGTATGGAAAAAAATATCTGCCAAATGGCCGCCTCGACCTTGGCGGCACACCTCCATCCGAAGGTCCAAATTTTCGATGACGCTGAGGCATAATTGAGGTTCTCTGCCGTTAATGTGCCGAGTTATCTCATCCTTTAGCTCTTGAATTGTTGCTGGCTTATCGCCGTGCACCGTTTCTTTCAAATAACCCCAAAGAAAGAAGTCCAACGGTGTCAAATCACATGATCTTCGCGGCCAAGTGACAACGCCACGGCGGCCATTGAATTTGTTGCGCAAAAGAGCCATTGTTTCGTTAGCTGTGTGGCAAGTGACACAGTCCTGTTGAAACCACTTATTGTCCACATCCATATCTTCCAATTCGGGCCATAAAAAGGTCGTTATCATCTCACGGTAGCGAACACCATTCACAGTATCTGCCTGACCGGCCTCATTTCGAAGAAGTATGGCCCGATGTCTTCGCCAGCCCATACGCCGCACCAAACGAACTGGGCGAGCATGCACACGTGTTTTCACATCTCCTACAGAACCGGTTTGCTGAAATTTGCGCACAATTCTCCCAAATGTGGACACATTTTGTCGGTTATGCTGATCAAAAAAGCATCACGAAGTGCACGAAATGCATTTTGATTTGAACATTTTCGTAAAAGGCTTAAAACACTTTAACGCGTTGCTCGATTGTGTATCTTTCCATGGTTCAAATTGAGTTAGTCTGAAATTGAGAAATGTCAAATGAAATGCATAAAAAAACTTGACGTTTAGGTGTGGTTCACATTTAACATCGGCTCTTGTTTCCGTAAACGTTTTTCGTTTACCATTTCTTTTGAAATGAAAGAATGTTCGTTGACTTTTATCACTAGAAATATTTTAACCGTTACGGGAAAAGTAGAGCCTTTGAGACAATCGATCTACGTTTGCGATAAACGACATTCAAACGTTTTTTTCTTTGCGTGTATCATTATATTCTGTATTTTAGACTGCTCTTCCAATTACGATAGTCTGTCAAAGAATGAAAAAATGTTTCTACCTCTACAACATTATATATTATATTTCTCACAAAGTGCGAATTCATTGTAGTCGCTTTATTTTACTATTTTTTTAATTGTTTCAAGTTTGGAGTATATTATGAAGGAGCTCCCAATTAAAATTAAAATTAAACTTCTGATCCAGTTATGATATTTTAACGCAACAAAAACCACTGGAAGGGTTATATCATAAGGGATGCATACACCTAATTTTGTATAAAAATTATCTTATACTGAAAAAATATTTATTTTTCATTAATATTTTCCTAAAATTAGCTCATCGTCTCCTCAATAAAACAATAGCGTATACGCATATACACCATTATTTTTTTTTATTGCATTATAGGAATCTACGTAATCGATTCTATAGGTGGTAAAAACTTGGTGGAATTTTACTTCCACAAAGTGGGTCAAAAGTTAAATCGAATAATAGTGTATATATGTGACATGATACTTTGATTCCATTCATATACAATTAACGCACTTTTAGACTAATAGAACATCAGCAGGCTGTAGCCTGATTTTTTCACCACATTTTAAAATGACAAGAATTATAACATCGACTCTCTTCTAAACTATACATATTTATCTTCCAAGATGTCTAATTTCACAGAAACTTCAAATGTGATTTTCTCGAAACTACAAAAAAATTATACACTATTCTTTTAATGAGGGGACGTCATAGTGTATACCACAACCCACAAAAATCAAATTCATGGAACACAACACCACTATGCAATTATAGCAAAATCCTTCAATTCAATATTTTTTTAAAAAGAAATAATTTTCACTTATCTTAATTTTCTTTAAGAAAATTCTCATAAATGCCTAAGTGAAATTTCTCTGTTTTTTAAACAATATTCGTGTGATTCAAAAAATTAATTTTTACAGATGTTCGATATATGTATGTAAATATTAAACATTAAAAAAATATTTTTTTATATAGAAAAAAATATTTAAAAATTATTTTATACATCGCTTAAAAGCTACCTTTGAAATGTTTATTTATTAAATCTTGTCACAATCAGAAGTTATGGCATTTACAAAGTAAAGCTAACGTATAGCGCGAAAATGGGTTGGCTACCAAACTAGCACCTTTGAATACACGCTGAAAAATGAACGCTTCTGTAGTATATTGTCCCAAACATATTCTGCTTGCAACAGATATACAATAGGGTGATGACTTTTATACAATCTCGTTTCCCTGTATCATATTTAGATGAGTTTTTATTTAAGATTAGATAAAATCTTACATACGTAGTATGTTCAAAAACGTTTGCGAATTTTGTATTTTTTCAAAAAGTATTTATTTATTCATGAATATTTATTTTGTCCCCTTCAAAGTAATTCCCCTCGGATATAATACACTTCTGTCAAAAGTTTTTTCCAATCCTCGAAGCACTTCAAATAATCATTTTTTGTGATCTTGTTCAGCTCCTCCTTGGATGCCGTCTTTATCTCCTCAATCGTGGCGTAGTGTCGTCCTTTCATGGGCCTTTTCAGTTTTGGGAACAAAAAATAGTCACAGGGGGCTAGGTCAGGGGAATACGGTGGCTGCGGCACCATTACTGTGTTGTTTTTGGCCAAATATTCGCGCACAAGCAACGATGTGTGTGCAGGGGAGTTATCATGGTGCAAAAGCCAGTTTTTGTTCTTCCACAAATCCGGGCGGTTTCTTTTTTTCTTCTCGGCCCTCTAAGAACATTTTGTACCACCGATAAACGTTGCTTTGGTCCAAGGTAGCTTCACAATATGCCACAGTCAACATTTGGAATGCGTCAGCGCACTTTATTTTGTTTTTCACACAAAATGTGATGCAGATTCTTTGATCCATTTTCTGAAATAGATAAAAATCGAAGACAAGTTAAAACACATACAAGCACAACAGCTGTCGTGAACGTTTTTTCCAAAGAGAGAGAGAAACGAAAGATGTTCATCGATTTCTATGATCAATGTCTCATTTTGTTCATAGGTTATGTGCCTTTTCGTGAAATTTATAAGACTTGACACTTTCCCCGTTTTGGATTTATTTTTTTTATTTTTATTTTATTATTATCTATATAATTTAAAAAAAGAAAAAATTTAAAATTTTTCACAAAAATATCATTTTAAGGTGGTTTGTGCGTAACCTTTTTCAATATTTAAATAGAATAAACGTTTTTTAGTCTTTAATAGGCAAAAGTTCATTCATTCGTGCAAGAGGAAATAATTTTTGAGAAAAAAAATCAAAAAGTCACTACCCTAATATACACCCAGGAAAATAATAGGTTGGAATTCGATAGTAACAATAAAAAAAGTAGTACTAGCAACAAAAATTCTATTGCATACTCCGTGTGCCGGTTGTATTTATATATAAATAGTTAAAACAACAATAATAACATCAAATCGATAAAATGAAAATGCTTGCAACTAAATCGATGGTTGTATCCATCGATTTAAGATTGTTTTTTTCATTGACACTCTGTTAGTTGAGGTAACTACTTTAACATTTTAATTATAGTACCATATGAACGATATTTAGTAGTGACAACGAATGTTTTATTGTTATATCAATAGGCCACAGATAATTATTGCAACGAATAATTGGTTGCTATAACAGAA
Organism: Eudasyphora cyanicolor; assembly: GCA_963930755.1. Classification (NCBI taxonomy): domain Eukaryota; kingdom Metazoa; phylum Arthropoda; class Insecta; order Diptera; family Muscidae; genus Eudasyphora; species Eudasyphora cyanicolor. The sequence continues at coordinate 165,344,672 of OZ005736.1, read as the reverse complement.
AAAAATATTAATAAATAATCCGTTTTTGGTTACCCAATAATTTCCCAAATTTAGAATAATTAAATATATTTTGGGAAATACATCCGAAAGCTTGGTTGCTGTTCTTTTGTTGATACATGACAAACAAAAAATAAAATTATTCGACATAAATAAATCTTCAATATTTTGTTCAAGAACCGTATATGTAGTAAATATAATATGGTGTGGATAATAATGTGTGAATGTTGTGCAAAATGTTTTACATAAATAAACAATAAAAGCAACAATTTTCAAATTGAAAGCACAAGGTTAAGCGATATTTGCAAAAAATTTTGTTATGCATTGTAATCTCATGTACTAAAATTTGTTTCAAATATTTCCACATCCCAATAGTCATGAATTTGTAATATGGGATTTCTATTTTTTTATGAATTGTTTGGTTTTTTTGTTCAATAAATAAAATAAAAATTAATGAAAATGGGTTTTTATTAATTGTCCGTAGCATATGACTGACAAATTGTCAAAACAACCAATTTTGTATTTACAAATATGATTGTTGTCAACATAGAAGCAGAAGTATACCACAACCGAAATCTTGGTTGTCCTGATGGAATCGCACGATAGTAGACAGAACTACCATTATTTGGTTGGCAAATATTTCGGTTGAGGCAACTAAACTGTTTCCTGTGTGTATGTTTAGGGTACACTCTAAATATATAATATTTGTCACAAACAAACAATTTGTCACAAACAAATATTATATTATTTGGGAGGATGTTGTTCTAAAGAAATTATTGTTTCATCCTAATATAATTTTTTGGGGACTAGTATTTCTAGTATTTTGTATAAATGCATTTAAGTATTCAAAAAATATATCGATACCATATTTGTTTAAGTTTTTAGAACATCAAAGTTATTTTTTAAATATTTTTAATGTTTGCAAAAAAAAAAAAAATAAATTGCTTGGATTGACAACAAATGATGACTTTGAATATTTAGAAATTAAAAATGATTGTTTCAACACAGAAGTTAAAGCTACATATGCCATTTTTAAGGTATGGTTCGAAACCAAAGAAAAAATTATGTCTGGAGCTCAAAAAATTCAGCACTTAGAGAAATTCCTAAACAATAATTTTATTTGTATTTAAACACATATTTTATTTGAGAAAATTAGTTTGCAAATATATCTTATTCTAATATATATATTAAAATATGCGCTACAAATAAATTTTATTGATTTTCAAATAAAATGTATTTGTTCGGAAACATATACTATTCCAAAATTTCCGTTCTAAATATACTTCTCTACATTTCAAACATATTAAAAATTCCGATTTTTCCCGTGTATAATTTTGTGTACACAAAAGCTAGAGAACCAGACAGGAGAAATAAAGCGCAATTTTGTACGTATGATTCGTTTTACAGAGAATCCCTCCTATTTTTTATTGGAACTAGAAGATATTTTTTTAAAAGTGTCAACAATTATTGTGATATTGTGATATATGTTCAAAATTAACCATAAACTTCTTTACAATCCCTACAAGTATGAGACTCACCATTTTATTGACACCCATCACTGACAACAAACTAATTTGTTCGGTGGGTTCAATGAAATTGTGTGCAAAACCGTTCGTTATTTTCGTTTCGCACCATTTGCCAACGGCGACAGACAATATGATAGGTGGAAGACAATAGGTGCAAATGAGGGATATACTAGATGCGATGTGCCGGCCAATGTTACTGAATGACTGCGACTCATCTTCGCTGGAATTTTGCGACAATTGTAGTTACAGCTGCAGCAGTTGTGCTACCACATCTCCAATTTGCTGTTATTGTCCTCTTTTGTGTTATGGATGTCATTTGCTAATTTTATCGGTTTTTTTTGCAACAAATGTAAATGTTTGTTGGTGTGTCTGCACATACATGAACGACTATAAATAGGGTGATGCAATTGGATGTAATGATTTGTATATTAATATTTTGCGCAAAATATATACATAAAACTGATTGTGTGGTGTCTGGAATCATTTGAGCTATTCCTTCATGTAAAGAAATAAGCGATTTCAGACAATATATCTACACATTTCGGGTCGACGAAATTGCCTTCGTTGCTGATGGAAATTGTTTTACTCGAACAAATTTGTATTACTACACAGAGTAAACGATTTGGGTGTGACAACTGAAATCTTTGCCAACTTAATTGCTGTTGTTCAATCATCATTAAGTTGATCTGAATATCAAGCAATCGGTAGAATAGTAAACTGGCAGCAGCAGAAACAATGGTATGTACAACTACAAACATTCAGTTGGAAAATATTTGTTTTCTATATATTTCTCTAAAATTTGTTCATGTTGGTATAATATTTTTCTACGCCTGTATACGAGTACCGGGAAAAATTTTCATTTTTGATATGTTTGAATTCCAAAAAAAAAAATATTTGGAACCGAAATTTATCTGAAAAACAATAAATTTAGTTTGGGGCGTATATATTAATAGACGAGAATTACAAAAAAATATATTTGCGAACTAACTCTCACAAACAAATTATGTGTTTACAAACAAACAGAGTTATTGTTTACGAATTTCTTTATATATGTTTTAATTAACGAAATAAAAGTTTCGATTTTTATTTTTAATGTTTCCTATATTTTGTGTTATTATTAGTTAAAAATGTCAAATTTTCAAATTATATTTAATGTTTACTATATTTTGTGTTATTATTTACCTACACACAGAATACCGTTTGGTTGCCTCAACCGAATTATTTGGCAACCGAATTTTGGTATTTCTGTATACTATCATGCGATTACATCAGGACAACCAACATTTTGGTTGTGGTATACTTCTGCTTCCATGTTGACAACAATCATATTTGGTTGCGCCAACTACGAAAATGGTGGCTAAAATTATCTGTTGTATGTTGCCACAACCAACTGTTTTAAAAAATTGCTTGTTCTGACAATTTTTCAGTCCTATACTACCGATAATTAATTAAAAACAGTTTTCATTAATTTTATTTATTGATCAAAAACCCAAACAATTCATAACAAAAATAAAAATCACCTATTACAAATTCATCACTATTATGAGATGTGGAAATATTTGACACAAATTTTAGTACACGAAAAAAAACACAGAACGCTCTTGAACAAAATGTTGAAAATTTATTTATGTCGAGTAATTTTATTTTTTGTTTGTCATGTATCAGCAGCCAATCTTTCAGTTGTACTTCTCAAAATAAATTTCATTATTCTAAATTTGGGAAATTATTGGGATAACCAAAAAACGATTATTTATTAATATTTTTTCGTAGAAACCAATTATTCGTTGCAATAATAATCTCTGGTCTATTGATACACTTTCTGTTGTCAAGAATAAAACATTGGTTGTCACATAGTTTAAAATTGGTTACCAGAACTAACCGAGTGTCAATGAAAAAAACAATCGTAATTCGATTGATACAACCATCGATTTAGTTGCAAGCTTTTTTATTTGATCGTATCCATGTTATTATTGTTGTTTCAACTTTCAATACAACCGACACACGGTTTAGGCAATATACTTTTTGTTGTTAGTACTATTTTTTTATTGTTACAATGTAATTCCAACCATTTATTTTCCTGGGTGTAGTTAAAAATGTCCTAAGCAACATTAGCTTTTGTTATACAGCACTACTTTGTAAATTCAAAAATTCCAAATCATAACTTGTTGTCAAATCATCAATGCAATTTATTGTTACGCATGATTATACGATTTAAATTTTAAAAGAATTTTACAAACATATAATTTCTAGAATATTTAACGCTGAGTTTCGGAAAAACTGATAACTTGCCTTTAAATTAAGGTACGAGGGCGGTCCCAAATTAGACGACCTAACAAATTTGGGAAAATTTGTCTTTATTTCAACATAATCTGCTTTTAGCTCGATACAATTTCCCAGCAATTTCCAATAGCTTCTATATCCTGTATATAGTAAGAACTGTCTAGCTCCTGAAAATATCCATCAACCGTAACCTCCACCTGGCAAATCTTTTTCCGTCGAGCCATTCAAATGTGAAAACAAAAAAATATATCAGGGAGCTAAAGCTGCGAATAAGGTGCATGATAAAATAATTCGAGGTTTAATTTAATTGATTTGAGCATCGTAATAGTGGATGTGTGAACTGGTGCATTGTCTTGATTATGGGCAAACGCGGCACCCACCTTTTCTCATAATAAAATTTCCGTCAATATGCGATGTATAACACTTTTTTAAAATGCATGTGACTTCAGCTAGCTCACTAACCTTCAACCGACGGTCATCCAATGTGGAATTGTTAACCATTTCTGGCATGGACTCATCAATTGTACGACCCCGTTTAAACTCTGCCACCCAATCCCTGCAAAATCTTGGTAAGTATTTACATGTCAGTGCTAGTCATGACATCTTATTACCCTCTGCACTACATTCAGTCAACAAATAATGACAAACTTGATTGAATATTTATTATTAAGCAATATTCACATGAATCGCAAGATAGGCCAGTGGTTATGACGCTGAACTAAGAGACCATAAGTAGCGAGCCTCCCGGCAAATGAAATTTTTCGTGATATGACGACAACAATCGATAATTGCTCTCCCTAATTTTACGCTCTTCCCAATCTTACACTCTTCTCAATTTTACGATCTTCTATTTTCTCACCAAATTTCACCATTGATGGTGGTGAGCAAGCAGTGGCAACTCAGAAATATCCACTACCACACAAAACGCACTCTCAAAATTATTGCTTACGTCCACGCTTACTTTTCAATAATTGCAAGCGTGGGGGTAAGTGGTTATTTTTCAACATCTTGTATGCTTGAGTGGAAGCACTTTCCTCCAATGTAAAATGAATGAATTAGTGTAAAACTAATTCGAAGGTGGCCAAATTATAAGCAGTTACTACATTTGAATTTAGCTTACCCGTCTAGTTACGTGGTAATGGGATATTTTGCAGGGATCCTTTTGAAGCCAGTGGGAACTCCGACTCTGAATCATCAGCTGAAAACAATAGCAAAAAAAAAAACACATAGGAAAATACATCGAGAAATTCAGTTTATTTAAATATGGATTTTGTCGAAATTTTCCAGTTTTATGTTTCCTGTTTTAGAAAAATTATTCTGGTTATTATTATTATTATTATTTTTTTGTGACCAACTATTGTAGGATCAACTGAGGCACTAAATTTTATACTACATTTAATGCCGCATTAATATGCCGCACAGTGTCGTGATTTCTCTGTATGGTTAGCCAACAATGGAAGGAGTAGATTTAGGTCTTCTAGATTTTGCATAAGCAGTTTTTGTTTATAAACAAAATAAGGTAAAAACAAATTCAGCAAGAATTCGTTAAAAGGCACGCCTACCTCCAATATATCCTGAAATGCAAAACTACAATATTTTCTAAAACTCTAAGGTGTTTTAAATGAATGCATGTAATTGCTGAAATTACAGCAAGGATTAAAATATCCTTAAAAAACCTTGAGTACCTGAGTAGTTGTTAGTAAAATATACAAATAATGCAAAAATGACATAAAATTGAATATGCGGCTCATTTTATTGTCAGAAATATAATTTCTTTCAATTTTCATTCAATTCGAAATGATAATTTTTTAAAAATTAAAATTTTTAAAATATCTTGTTCTGATTTAACCAAAGTTTCTCGAAAAAAGTAACAAATTCAAATATTTTTTATAGCCAAGTTCGCAAATATTCGCAGCTAGAATTTATATACTTCAAAACTGTTACATTATAGCTAAAAACCAAAAAACATCGTTGGTGAACTGTCGTTATAAATTGTTTTTTTAGTCCACTGAAAAAGGGTCCACTTAAAAAACACGGGTGTTTTTCTGTACACACGAGTTATTCTAACTGTACATTCTTTATGAGTTATATTTGGACCAAAAAATAATTTCGTTGTATTTTAGAAACTTTGTTGTGCCGCTTATAATGCGTGAACTGCCACTATGGTTGGGAAATGGCTACGGACGATCATTCTAGACAGAATGCCTGACCTTTCGGACACTATTGGTTACAATATGACTGAACCACTCTTGACAAAAAGTATCTCACTCTTATACGTGATAAATCAGAATGGAATGGCCGTATCCCAGGACATTCGTTAACTTCTACACAGACGGTTCCAAACTCAATAACCAAGTTGGCTTTGCTGTCTTTTCTAAGGAACTTGAGCTATTACTTACACTGTAGTGTTGACCAGCCAGAAATCTTAGCTATTAAAGAAATAGCGGAATGGATGAAAATTATTCCATTAATTGCTGACCAAAGTCGGTTAGTCGCAGATATATGTATATATGTATAAACCTGAATTCAAAAACTGCCCTCGAATGTCGCAGATCTCTAACGATATGGCTGAACAGTTCAATATTAACCTGGGTGCCACAGGGACAAACCAGGGAACTGCAAGGCAGATGAACTTGCACAACCAGGGACTACATTACGCGCTCCCGGAGAACTAGAATATGTAGGCATACCTCTAGCGACCTGCAAGCTCTTCTGGAGTCATTTAGTGCTCTTACGGCAAAAAATGGCAAGTGATCACACTACATAGTCAGGAACTGCATACATTTCAGGCTGATGTGGCCCGGGCTAAACTACAACAAAACGTACTGCTGTCGATGTTGCATGCAAATTAAAGATTGATGTTCTTTCATAATGACTTGCAGAAACTGTGGAGACGAAGAGGAGAGGTGTCTGTCGCTCTCTCTAGAAGGTGGCATGCAAGATTATGCTCTCATTTCTTTGGAGAGTTAGGTAACTTGCTGGTATTGGAATTCGCAAACTTTTGAGCTATTTAAAGCAATCAAAGTGATTCTACGGGAGGGGCTATGAAAAACTTATGTTTTCTCTTGCGTACTGTACTAACACAATGTACTGTATAGACTAAGTGAGTTTGTTACACAGGCTGCCAATCTTAGACTAACCTTAACCCAACTTAAAAAAAATTCCACAAAAAGACTAAAAAAAATTCTGAAAAATACTCGTAGCTTGCGTGAGGTACCGCCCTTTGAAAGTTTATGTATACTTCAGTCGGGTTTCTCGCTTAAGGTTTTCTTACCTGTTTTATATTTAAAGCTTTAGCACAAACAAAATGTTCATACTAATTTAATAACCCTCCTCGTACGAATGAGTTTTTCTATGTGTTTGAGTTTGCTGTCGTATTACTATGTCATATGCGTTCTTCTTCCACGTACGTGTACACAGATAGAAAAATGGCATCCCAAATTCTAGTAAAAAAATCTTACTTTAACCCGAAATGGTACATAAAAATTTAAGTACATTCGTACAAAGTTTTTTCTTAAAACAATTATCAAACGGCTTATATTGAAAAAATCAAGCGCTAAAGGCTTACAATAAGTATGTATACATCTAATGTTTGAGATTTGAATTGAATAATTACAGCTTAACCTTTACTTTTGCTATCGAGCAATTGTTTTTTGACATACTATTTAAAAAATTGTATTAATTGCAATATAGAGACATAAATTGTGTAATATAAATGGTATATAGGTATAAAACGAACGAAAGGACATAAATCAATTATGATCAGGCTTAAATCAAGTATTGATTAGGCTTAAATCATTAATTTATCAGGATTATATCAAGTATTAATAAGGCTTAAATTAAGTATTGGGCAGGCTTAATTCAATAAAAAAATGTCTTAATTGAAGCCCGTTTCACCCTCAAATTAAAACCACAAAATTCTTAAATCAATCGCTTAATGCTTGAAATAAGAATATTTCGGCTTCAAATCAAGCATAATCAGGCTTAAAGAGCGCTAAGATTAAGAGCTCAGAGCTTAAAAATCCGTACTTGATTCAAGCATTTTGTACTTGGTTTAAGAAAAACCGTACTTACATAACTTTTGACACCGCTACGGATTACTTAATTTTATCTTTCTGTGTATGTGTTTGTATTTTTATTGCATTGCCGCTGTTGTCCACTCTGTGTGTTCGGTTGCTCGAAATGGTCAATAATTGTTGAGAGTGGGTGGAGTTGCAATTGTTGATTTTCGTGGCTAAGGGAGGAGACGCAAAGTCTGTACTACGGACATCAAACGGTGGCGAAGGCAGTGGAGGTGTGTGGCTGTGTTGGTGTGTGTATTCGTATGCGTTTTTGTATATACGATTGGGGCGTCAATTGTTTACATCACCGTCGCATTTTGCCGCCATAAGGCGGTGTCGGTCGTCGTTGAGTTGCTTCTTTAATTTTTTGCTCTGTCGATGACTGCGTTGCGTTATTGTCATTTATGGTGTGAAATGACAACAAAACGTTTTAATTAATTTTCTTTGAGTTGGCTAAAGCTGTTAAAGTTAAACAGTCTGTGTTTAATGTCATTTTGTAGAAAGACACATTGCTTATCACGTTGGTCTGTGATTATAGTTTATGTATTTTGTTTATACGTACTTACATACATGGTGATTTAATATGACGACTTTGGTCTTTCAGGTGGAATTTTTAATTTGCTGCTGACGGTTACCATAGAAAATTATTATGGAAATATATTTTCAATGTTTTTTTGTTAATGTCTGATAAAGATTTACAATTAAGTTAGCAGTTACGGTGCTTCGTAGCCACTATATATTTAAGAAACAATGTTTCTTGAATATTACAATGTGAGTTGAGTGAAGGCTTGAAAATGGTGTGGGTCAGAATTTTTACTATTGTCCTAAGAAGACGTTTTTAGATCGTTTCTATGCGGTCGTATTTCTGTACCCTCATTCAGCAGAAGGAAGGTATGTATACCTTACAAATAAGTATATAACACATCGAAAGATTGGTGTAAGATCATTCACACGTTTTGGGGGGCGTAGCGTCTTATCGCCCAAAACCTGTCATATGGCTTGAAAAAATATGTGTTAGTCGTTGTTGTGGAAAAATTTGGGTTTTGGGTAAATCTTTTAATTTTTTTGCGCACAGAAAAAGAAAATTAGGTCATAACTCGCAAAGTGCAAATGTCCAACACGCATCCCAAAGTAATATTTATCATAGAAAAATCATTTATTCTGTATGTGATTACTGAAGACAAATTTCGAATTATCGAAATGTGCTAAAGCGACTACGCGGACCAAAGTTTCTTGTGTGGCCAGTTAAAGGTTTTCTCCTCTGGGTCAGTCCCACGGCGGCTATGCAGACCAAATTATCAGCGTGGCCAGCTTTGCACAGTTGTAGGAATTCCAAAAAAAGCGAAATAATTCTGCCGTTTCATAATCAGACAACCGATTGAGACCAAACTTGGCATGTTTGTAGAAGAGGTATTAAAGAAGTTATGTTTTGGGCATTGGCCCACTTTGGTATACAGGGGCGAAGCTTCAGGGCCTCAAAAAGGTTACCTAGTACAAACAAAATGTTTAATCGCGTGTTGCTTTCGTCTTTATCGACCGATTTACAAAATCATTATTTGTGTGTATTCTATTAACTGAGGTCTACAAAAGGCCTTTTGCACATAACAGTTACAGTTCAATAACAACATTACAATAAAGTACAATTCTTCTTTTTAGGCAAAAACAAGTACCTTATTTGAAAAAGTCAAGTACATCGTATTTGAAGAAGTATGGTCGAATGATAGCGACGACCCATAAATTTTATATTTATACCGTTAATATTTATACCGGACACCACCCTATTGAAAATGACGCATATAGTCCATATTTTGATATAGCCCCCACCGATGTCACTCCTTGGCTCAACAGAGACCACTTTTATTTTAATTGATCCGGCTGAAATTTAGGAATTTGTACTTTATATTGGACCCAATCGTCCTTAGGAGAAATGCGGCACATAGGTCCATGTCTTGGCATTACCCCCCATATAAAAATACTCACGTATGTCACTTTTGACGCTTTAGAGAACACATTTTACAATTGATGTGGCTGAAATTTAAGAATTTACACTTTATATTGGACCTAATCGTCCTTAGGAGAAATGGGGTACATCGGTAAATGTGTTGGTATTTTCCCTCATATAAAAATCCCCACCGATGTCACTTCTTGGACTCCAAGGAACGCAATTTCAATTGATCTGGCGCTAATTTAAGAATGTATACATTATTTTTATCAATGGTGGAGGGTATTCTGCCACGTCCGATGTTAGTCTTTCCTTACAGGTTTTTTCTATCTCATGCTAAGATCAAAGATAGACCATGTTTGTCCACTCCTTCGAGTACGTCCCCCACAAAGTGTCACATTTTGGTGAAATATTGATTCTTTTATAACTTATAACTTATCGTAATCTTTTACAATTTCACACATAGTATTAATTTCTTGGTCGCTATCATCTTGAGAAAAGTGGTCGATGTTTCCACGCCCCTTTTGGTACAAACGCACAATTTTGCACAAAAAGTTAACTGCTTATAACTTTGATTCCAGAATAAATTCCTGCCGAGAGGCCCAATTTCCGACCACTTTTTGCACCATTTGGGGCTGTATGTCAGCAATTACGCGCCGAATATTCTCTTCCAAGGCATCGTGTCGGGCTTATCTGCGTAGACAAGCGACTTCACATAACCCCACAAAAAATAGTCCAGCGGTGTTAAATCGCACGATCTTGGAAGCCACGCCATAGACCCACGACGCGAGATAAATAAATTGATTGTTTCGTTGGCTGTATGACATGTGGCGCCGTCTTGTTGGAACCAAAGGTCATCCACATCAACATCCTCTCATTCAGGCACGAAAAAGTCATTAATAGTGGCTCTATAGTGTTCCCCGTTGACTGTAACATTATGGCCGGCCTAATTTTTGAAAAAATATGGGCCAATGATTCCCTCTGCCCATAGAGCACACCAAACAGGGACTTTTTGTGGCGTCTGAACAATGGCTTGTGCATTATCATTTCTCTTTCATCCGAAAGTGAGCTTAATCGCTTAAAAAATATTCTTGTGAAAATCGGGATCGGTGGCCATCTCGTTCTGGGTCCATTCACCATCACGTGCGACCCCCTTTTTGTTTCTTCGACTTCAAAACTTACACGAGTTCGATTTTGTAAGATCCTTCCGCAAAATCTTACATAAAGTGGATGGGCACAGCTCCAATAGTAGCGCGCGATGGCGTATGGACTCATTCGGGTCTTCTTCGATACTCTGCTCCACAGCAGCAATAGCGCCTTCGGTGCGCACTGTACGGCATCTCTGAAGATGCGCATAATCCACTAGTGTAAACGTGGTGCGAAACCGATCCATTGTTGCTAGAATTACCGACTCTGCTGAGGGATTATGTCGACCGAATATTGGACGTAGAGCGCAATATGTTACCGTAATTTTTTTTTAAATATTTTTTTTTCGTTTTTAGGACAACATATTACACCAGAAAATGTTATGTTAATTTTACCGTTTATATGATCAGAGCATGATTACTGCGGACGCAATCCCGCCTGTTCTATGCGAAGATCAGGGTCGAATGTGTTTGGTAGACGCTTGTTAATATTTGGGCAATTACATTTTTTCGTAATGCTTATTAAAGTGATGTCACGCCAATTAGTGCACCGTGATAGGTCGCCCTTTATAGGTATGTTGATAATTGCACCTTCTCTGAGTTCATCGCACATCTCGTTGAGTCCCAGAGTTGTTTAATTGAAGTGAACAGTTCTGTCTTCTGGTGATGCCTTCAGTAGTTCGGTCTTTAGAAAAATGGGCGTTACTGCCACTCCCCTTTTGGTACATTCCAAAAACAATGGAAAAAAATATGAAAAATTATTTTTTTGAGTTTCCCTTACTTTTACAATAGGGTGATAATTTATAAATCTATCCCTGGATTTTTTCTCAAATACACATTCTGTTCTTCGTTAGATTGCTAGCTCTCATAAAATGGAACAATTTTTTGGCGAATTTTTTCTATTTCTTATGGTTTTTTTAGTGGCAGAACGATTTTTTTTTTAAATTTAATTTTTTCTGTTTGTTTTAACGACAGTTACTCTACGTTAAGGTGATACTCCCAAAATTTGTAGCCCTCATAATTTTCTTTAATTTATAGGGCCCTATGGGACTTATACATCACAAAATGTGGTCCAAATACGAAAGGAAACTTTCACGAAAATTTTAATTTAAAAAAGAACTTTACTATAAAAAATTTTCGTTTTGTTTCGTAAAATAGTATACCTCAATACACTTAAAAAATGTATGAAGTCACAATATGCATCTTACTTAAGTCATTCTATATACTCCTGTTTATCTTAGTACTTCCCCAATCGTGATGTATGCCATTCTTGTCATCATACTTGTAGAACTGACAACGTCCATAATTTGAGTTACTCATTTGTCTAACATCATTTTAATGCTACACACTTCAAAGATATTGCCAACACTGTTTGTCGCAAAACTCCTGATGCGATTAATATGCAAACATTTAAACATGAACTTTTTCAAATTGTATATTTATCTTCTTCCCAACCAAACCGCCCCTTTCCACACGGCATTTGAATGGCAAGTGTCTCACATGAATATGTATGTAGAGTACTCTCATTTATGTATGCTAAGATCCCTTTCACATGTACAAGGATGCTGCGAGTACACACACGTGCGCTGCAGTATAAGAAAAAAATCCTCATCAAAACTGACACCACCAAGAAAAACACTGGGGGTATCTACTGGCCTCGCTCGAGATAACTTGCAGTACGAATAGTGCGGCAGACTGCGATGAGAACGAGGAACCAACATCGGCTACAAATTATATTAACGATTCTACAGTGCGAAAACGAAATGAGGGAAGTTCGCATACAGGATATTCTACGATAAAGGACTTAAGTCGTATGTCGTCCCTCCTTTTGTTGATGATACGTTTGCCAGTGACTACACTACTGTTTTTGTTGTTGTTGCAGTTATTCTTGCTTCCGTTGTCGCTTTTATTTGTACCCGTGAAAGAATATTCGTTTAAAACATTATTCGAGATGCATACATTCAAAGATATACGCTCGTACACATATGCATACATTTGTTCATCATATCGCTAATTTAGAAAAACAACGTAACAACTCAAAATTTTAAAGTTTCTAAGTGCTCATACAAAAATGTCCTGCTTTTCAAAATGTAAAGATTATTGATAGATATTTTGGATTTATGGGGTAGGCAACTATATTTTACAAACTTAGAAATTGATTTTGTCACATTCGCTTGTAAGGTTCATTTTCTATATGCTACACAAATCGTCCATAGGCGGATTTTCTGATTTTGAGTTGTTACGTTCTTTTTCTAAATGAGCGATATGTACAAGTAGATAAAAATACACTTTCCCCATTCATACCTACACAGAGAAGAGAAAACATTTTCCGAATCCTTATGTCAAAAAGAGTATGAATAAATATCTTGAATTTTACAAACAGGCATACAAATTCGAGGGGCATTTTTGGAGTCGCCTCATCATTTATACAGGTCCAGCAAACGTTTTAGAGAAGCTATTACTTCGAAAAAACATTTGCTGTACTTCCGCATGAACGCCAAATACATATTGTCCACTTCTTGGGATGTTTTTTTTATGATTGTATGAAAATACATATTTATAGTTTTCGTAAAAAATTTATATTGTATTGTACATTTATATTGTACATATAAAGCGTGTAGCGAAATTTGCTGCTGAACAAAATAGTATCTCAATAAATTCATTGTCGAAAAGCAATGTTGCCAGCATCACAGGCTTCAATTTCAGGCAAAAAAATCCATTATCATGGTCCGTTAGCATCCGTGTATGCATAATGTTCATTCTGGGCACATTTTTAAAGAAATTCGGACCGATGATTCCATCCAACTGTACAATATTGTGGATGTAACTATAGTTTGAGAATCTCTTTGTGTTGGTCATTAGCCTAAGTAATGTTTTTTTACTCATTATTGAAATCGTATGGGAAATATTTGTGTAGATCCTTATTGTAGGTCATCTCAGCAACGTCACAACGTCGAAAAATAATTCGGGCGTTGCGACTTGTCCCGAAACGGAAGGCTCATTAACTGATCGGCCTTAAAGCCAAAATTTTTATACCCTACACCACACTGTGGTACAGTGCATTAGTTTGCATTTGTGCATTAGTTTGTAACACCCAAAAGGAGAAGAAATAGACCCATCGTTTAATATACCGATCGACTTAGAATCACTTTCTGAGTTGATTTAGCTATGTCCGTCTGTCCGTCTGTCTGTCCGTCAGTCTGTCCGTCTGTGCATGTATTCTTGTAAACAAAGTACAGGTCGCAATTATGGTCCGATCTCGACGAAACTTTACACATATCTTTTTTTTGGCCCAAGGACGATCCCTATTGAATTTGGTTAAAATCGGTTCAGATTTAGATATAGCCCCCATATATATGTTAGCCCCGATTTGACATGTAAGCGCTGTAAAAACTTTATTTTATATCCGATCAGTATGAAATTCGGCAGAAAGAGGTTTCTTATTATATGAATGAACACTGTTAAATTTGGAAGAAATCGGTTCAGATTTAGATATAGCCCCATATACACGTTACCCCCGATTTTACATGTGAGCGCTGTAAAAATGTTATTTTATATCCGATCAGTGCGAAATTCGGCAAAGAGAGGTTTCTTATTACATAAAGGAATACTGCTAAATTCGGAGAAAATCGGTTCAGATTTAGATATAGCCCCCATATATATTTTACCCCCGATTTGACATGTAAGCTCTGTAAAAACTGTATTGTATATCCGATCAGTGCGTAATTCGGCAGAAAGAGGTTTCTTATTACATGAAGGAATACTGCCAAATTCGGAGAAAATCGGTTCGGATTTAGATATAGCTCCCATATATATGTTACCCCCGATTTCACATGTAAGCGCTGTAAAAACTGTATTTTATATCCGATCAGTATGAAATTCGCAGAAAGAGGTTTCCTATTATATGAATGAACACTTTTAAATTTGAAAGAAATCGGTTCAGATTAAGATATAGCACCCATATATACGTTACCCCCGATTTTACATGTGAGCGCTGTAAAAATGTTATTTTATATCCGATCAGTGCGAAAGTCGGCAAAAAGAGGTTTCTTTCTACATGAAGGAATACTGCCAAATTCGGAGAAACTCGGTTTAGATTTAGATATAACACCCACATATATGTTACCCCCGATTTGACCTGTAAGCGGAGGTCGGAGAAAATCGGTTCAGATTTAGATATAGCTCCCATATATATGTTACCCCCGATTTGACATGTAAGCGCTGTAGAGGCTGTATTTTATATCCGATCAGTACGAAATTCGACAGAAGGAGGTCTTTTTACATGAATGAGTATTCAGGGAAGATCGGTTCAGATTTATATTAAAGCTCCATATATATGTTCCTCCTGATTTGGTATCAAACCGCTATAGAAGTTGTATTTTACTTCCGATCATTAAAATTTTCCAGAAAGATGTTTCTCAATTTAGGAGCGAATATTGCTTAATTTAGCGATTATCGTTTCAGAATTAGATAATATGTTTCTACCCATTTACCAATTATTTCAAATTATTATGGCAATGACCCGTATCGCATTGTTAGGGAGGTTTAGGGTATTATATAGTCGGCCCCGCCCGACTGTCTGCCTTTCCTTACTGGTTGTATTTAAAAATGTTCTTCATAGTAAAATTTCAAGGTAGAAAAGGTTTGCTATTGGCACCATTTCAAAGATGGGAGTTCCCCGGGTGCAAACTGGACATGTTACGAGCTGTCACTCGAGGTACTTTTCGACACACATTTTTCCCGGGGAACTCCCTGAAAGAACTCAAGGAACAGCAGGATCAACAAGAAGGCGTGACCGATAAATGCAGACTAATCGGAGCGATGAACAACAATCACTCAGATACGGCAATTGCATCTAAGTGTGAACTATACTGAGTTAAACAAATTCAGTGTTTGCTCACCAGAAGACGCAAAATGCAAGCTTGTGACATTTACTGTTTAAAAATGATGTCATGTAAGTAAATGTTGGTCATGACTGCGCCTGAGGTGGTTCATTCGGAAGGTCCAATTTTGTGCGACTCGTTCGAACATAGCGACTGTTGGCTTCCAAAGCGTAATCGTAGCTGGCTTATTCCTGAAGTCCTCAGACTTTATCGCACGATCTAAGTGGACAATTAACCTTAGCAAAATGTGAAATTAAGTGCTCACCTAAATGATTTCTCTACAAGGTCATTATTTCACGTGCATTATGGCTCTTAGAGTCGTCTTTTTTAAACCAGAGCTCACCGAGACCATGCGCTTGAATTTCAGAAAGCACATAGTCCGTTAACATGTTGCGATAACGGCTACCATTGACTGTAAAATTCAGATGTTCCTCATTTTTGAAGAAATATGGACCAATGATTCTACCAGTCCATAAACCACATCATACCGTTGTTTTTAATGGATGTATTGGTAGCTCCTGGTACTTTTCGGGTTGCTCATCAGCCCAAATACTGCAATTTTGTTTATAAACGTGCTTCATTGCTTCATCTGAACAATATTTCATGATAAAACACCGGAATTTCAATGAGTTTTTCCAGAGCCCATTCACTGAAAATAAGACGCATATTTAAGTCGACTCGCTTCAATTTTTGCACAAATTGAATTTTGTACGCTTCAAGGCCGAGATCCTTACGTTAAATACGCCAAGTAGTCGAATACGACAAGCCAAGCTGAGAACGACGACGAATCGGTTCGTCACGGTCTTCGCGTACACTTTCAGCTACAGCTGATATATACGGTCAAAATACGACCTAAGAAAGTGAAAATATCTCCTAGCACTAGAGAGGAAAATACTGTCACCGTTAGTGTCAGTTCTGATGGGACACTGCCTGATCGCTGAACACGTCAGAAGGTTGGGAATTTAGTCTAATGGAGAAGCTGTGGAGATGAGGAGGAAGTGGAGAACATTGAGCAAGTTCTTTTTTACTCTACCGGTCTATCTATGAAGTCTGACAGATCCTGCAGGCAGGGCCTGATCTAGAGGGTCTGGCGCCCCGGAGTTAATATTTATTTTCTGGGCCCACCTAGAGAAACATGTACATAAAATATAATTTTATAATAACAAATCCAAAATTAACAACACATTAAGTAAGTTTTAAATAATTACACATTTTGGAGGAGGATAATTCCTTTACCAAAATATACCCTTTGATAAGAACATCGTAAGGACAAATTCGCGGTAGGTCAAACATGGCCACAATGATTTTCCTCCTAAATTTTGCAGAAAATGTCTGAAACACAACACTTGATGAAAAATCTGTTTCGTTTCGTAAAACCCTAATAGAATAGATAGCCATGTAGTTTCATTTGATCATATCTGCATTGACCATAATATACAGATAATAAATTTAATATTTAGTTACAGTTTTCAACTAGAATAAACGATTTTTCAAGCTCGAGGTCTTAAAATCATCAATCAATCAATCTTGAAAAATCATTTATTGAAATTGTTAATAAAAAAGGTCGAATAATATACATAAATTATGGAAATGTTACAGTTTTCGGATTTTTGATAAAATGCGTTTGACATTTCGGTTTGACCAGAGGCCGATCATAAAATAACTGGGTCGCACTTTCTGCTGAATTACTCCCAGAGGAGTCTCATTGGTCAATATGTCGTAAAACACGTAGCGAAAAATCAAATGCACTGTTCATTTCCCATAATATGTGATCTGTGTTCCACGTTTCGATGCAATCACTTCTGTCGTTTAGCAGTGACAGTAGTAATCATAATACGAAATTTATGTCAATCTAAAATATCTACTTATTTGTTACATACACTAATTGGTAAGAGATATATTTCGATAATACTTTAAACAAATTTAAGACGCGGTTTTCTGTCCGCCTTAATCCTTTGCTCAGCATTGAATATCTGATTTTTCATCTCCTCGGATATCTGTATATGCACACAAATTTGTAGGTGCATAGCTCTGAAGAGACTTTTAAAAGTGCTGATGGAATGAAAATTGTTTTAGTCACTGCTTCACTGACTTTTTTGTTTTGTATCTTATATGAAGCTTCTGAAAGGACAAAAACAAAAATCTAGTTTTTGATAGCGCAAGAGTTGACAACGAACCGAAAAACTTCTTGGGAATAGCTCTTGGTCTTCACAACACTCATGTATGTGCAAAATTTAATTTTTCTAGCGCTTTTAGGAACCTCAGCGATCTAGTGGTCAAAAATCACTTGGCGGAATAGAAATGGAAAAATCAAAGAAGCCTACGTTACTTTCCAAGTATTGGCCTATCTGTCTACCAAGTTTGATGGAAATCGGTTCAGGCGGTTTTATAATATTATAATTGGATTATTTTTATGAATTTACAGATTTGTTTATCGTGCAGAATATTTATTTATGTTAGATTAAATGTACTCCCAGAAATTTTGCGTCCCGGGGCTTCAGCCCAGTTAGCCTACATCGTAGATCCGACACTGCTTGTAGATACCATTATTCGTATTATTGATAATTTTGTGTTGGTTGGTTCTAATGAAGGGGGAATGTGCCCGTGGAGCTGGTAACTCCGGCTTCCACTCTAACCTAACCTAACGTGGGTGTATAAAATTTTGTAAGTGCTGCCAAAATAGTAAATATGCATCGATTTTTTATACTTAGTGCTTATTAATACATACAAAAATGTCTACTACCTGTGTGGGTTACCTCATATTCTTTACAAGATATTTGGGATTCAAAATTCTCATTTTTCCCGAGTTTCTTCTAGTGTTTTGAATTTGATAAGCTTTACTGAAGTCGAATTTTCATTGAACTAAGTACTTTGTTGAATATTCGTAGACGAGAGATCTAAATGTTTTACCGCATATACAATTTTATTTAAGGAATAATTAATGTCAATGCTTCTTAAGTCCTCAACTAATCAGTTTGGTCAATGTCATTGCCTGGTTTTAGCAATATCCAAGAAGAAAAAATATATTCAATGTATTGCTTATGTAAATAAGTTTCAAAAGAAGTATGAATGTTCATTTTTTGTTGTGATCAAAATATTATCAATTTAAATAGAATTTAATAACTTTACAGCATGCACTGGTATTAAAGTTATATGCTGATAACACTATGCAATGTCCAAGGAATGCGGATAACAGTTTCTGGTGCAATTAGGTGCCACAAACACGAAAAAAATTAAAAAAAAAAATGTTATGGTAAATTTTTTTTTAAGTTCCAACTTTCATGGAACATACATTCAGTATTTGGATTCAAGTGTAAACCTGATTGAGCCGTGTTATGCCTCATATTAAAGGAAATTATTATGGCTACATATGCTGCAAATATCGCTTTCACGTAGAATCTTTGGTTTAGTAACAGTCGTCAAAAATATGAGAAAAAAATGATTTTTTTTAAAACATTTTTCCTGGTACAAAAAAAACACAAAAAATAGAAAAAAATAATTCATCACATTTTTAAAAAGCCAGCATGCTAACGAAGAAAGCACTGTCTATTTGAAAAAAATCTATGGATAGATATAAAAGTTATTAGCCATTTTGTAAATTTTGGGGAAATTCAAAAAAATCTTGTTTGATATTTTTTCGTTTTTAAATGATGTTTTTGCTTATATTGAATTCGCCATATGTGAGAGAGACATACATATAAGAGACATTGCACTTGCATTTTATTTTATAAGGATTGATGTCAGACATTATAAAATTATAAAGAGGACGAGGTTTTATGGCCGTTCGTAACCCTCCATAAAACATGATATGCAATGTGAGAGCTATATTGGATGAGATCCGCTCAGATAGAGGGTCATTCAACAATATTTGTGGTTTTTCATTTATGAGGTTACCATTCAGTTACGCCTTTTAGGGGCATGGACATCCCAGTCGTATATACAGGTAGTAAAATTATATGTACGCAATACAAAGTAGTACGCGGCAGTCTTGAAAATATTGGGTGTCTACTTTCGAAGCAAACTACACTATGCAACAAATGAACACTTTTTGAAAATACACGGACTTGACAGTATAGGTTCGATTATACTATCAAAGGGTGTCATCAGCTTTTGTCCAACAACTAATTCCGACTTGGTGATACCGCTTAACTATGTTTGGCAGAAACTTTATTCAGCATATTCTTAGCTACATTATTGCCAAACATAGTTAAGCGGTATCACCAAGTCTGAATTAGTTGTTGGACAAAAGCTGATGACACCTTTTTCGAGGGGCCCACTGATTTTCAGAATCTTTGGAGGCCCATAAAACAAAATTGGTCACCAATTTCGCCAAACCGAGTATAGGGTTATACTACCCTTTGATAGTAGAATCGAACCTATATTGTCAAGTCCGTGTATTTTTTCACTGTTGCACAGTGATATATGTCAGCAACAGGTACTGCAACTTATGAACCTTAATCCCGGAATTTATGAATGAAATTTCTTATTAATAAATTAGTTTAATTCAGCGCCTTAAAGAGATAAGTCGATTTTCTGAAAAATATTACAAAGTTATATTTCGAAGTATGAGTAAAAGGCAAAGAACAATGTGTAAATGATCCCGACAATTTCTGCTACATCTGCGGAAAATATGTAATTAAAAAAATCGACGTGCTTTTAGTAAAATAATAGAAGAAATATATGTGTAAATTTTGGTATACGAGTTAAAATATGAACGAACCGTGGACACCTAGTATTTTGTGTAATTCGTGCCATGTAAATCTTACTCGATGGACTAGTGGAAGAATTTGGTAAGTACTTTAAAAATAATGTATTAGAATGTTTTGTGGAATAAAACGTTTAAATTTTAGACTTCACGTGCCATTTGGAATGCCAATGATTTGGAGACAACCATTCATTCACGATACGGACTGCTATTTTTGTCTAAGTTAATAGATTGGAGTAGGAAGTGTCCAAGTGTAGCTAACAGCATAATAACGGAAACATCATCAAGTTCAACTGAGTACTCAACTCTGAGCGATTCAAGTTTGAGTCACAAGTCATCGCAGTTTCATTTCAACTCATTGATCTAGTAAGAGAGTTGGAACTGACCAAAGATAAGGCACAACTACTTGCATCTGGCATGAAACAGTACAATAGTTTGGCCCCAGATGTTAACATATCATATTATAGAGTCCGTGATATACCTTACAAACAATTTTATACAACTGTGGATAGCAGATGCTTTTGCAAGGACATTCCCGGATTGTTCGAGGAACTTAATCAAATATACAATTCAAAGGAATGACGGTAACTTGTTGACAGCAGTAAAGAAAGTTTGAAAGCAGTACTTTTACACAACGGAAATCAGAAACAGTCGATTCCCATTACTCATGCTGTCAACACCAAGGAATCATACGACACAATGGCTAAATTGATAAAATACATAAAATATGAACATGACTGCATTTGTTGCGATTTAAAAGTAGTTGGTATGTTATGCCTCTGGGATAGCCGATATTTTGCCACCACTGGGGCTCTTTAAAACTTTTGTAAAAGCCTCAAGGAAAGATGGCAATTCACTCTCAAGTTTATTTAAAAGTCTTTCTTTTCAAAAAATCGAAGAAGGAGTTTTTGATGGGCCTAAAATAAGGAAACTGATGAAAGATGTGAATTTCGAATCATATTTGACGTCGGATGAAATTGCAGCATGGAGGTCGTTTAAGGTTGTAGTTTCAAATTTCCTTGGATCCAATAAAAGCCCGCAATATGAAACAATGATTAATGATTTGTTAAAAAATTATGAAAAAATTGGTTAGAAATATATTTTGTATGTTTATGTGTATAACACATATGTATTCTTCCAACTTATTTTTCTCTTTATATATTCCAACAGGTGTAAATATGTCCCTCAAAATGAATTTCTTTCATTCTCATTTAAACTTTTCCCCCGAGAATCTTGGCGACGTAAGTGACGAACATGGCGAAAGGTTTCACCAAGAATTGAAGTCCATCGAGCGGCGTTACCAAGGGCACTGGGATGAAAGAATGATGGGAGATTATATTTGGTTACTCATTAGAGAAACCGATTCCGAAATCTACAAACGTCAACAAAGAACTCACAAATTACTTCTAATGAAACTTGTTCATGTAAATAAACTTAAATGTACATAATATAAATAAAAGTAATAAATAAAATCACTATTTAAACAGAAATCAAAAAAAAATTTTTTTTTTGAAATTCTCTTACCTCTACCAAAAGGGCTATAATTTCTACATTTATCCATAGATTTTTTTTCAAATAGGCATTATTTTCTTCGCTAGGATGCAAACTTTAAAAAAATAAAATAATAATTTTTTTTCGATTTTTTTCTATTTTTTAATATTTTTTCGGCCCAGGTTTTTTTTTTTTAAATCTACTTTTTCCAGTTTGTTTAATGACTGTTACTAAACCACCGTTTCTAAGTGAAAGAGGTTTTTCCAACATTGGTAGCCAACATTAATAACTATACTCCAAAAATTATTGTGCAAATACTAAGGGTACCTTCGACGATAATAGTATTTTTAATAAAAAATTTCTTAAAAAAAAATTATCCATAAAAAAATTTTGGTTTTGATTTTATATAACAGTATGCCACAATCTATACAAAAAAATAATTTTTAGGTCTAGGACACAAAACGAATTTTTTTTTGTTGCATCGTGTAACTTTTGGTTTTGTGGGAGGTATCAAAAGGGAGTGGCAACTTCGTTAATTTTTCTCAATGTTATAGCGACTGAGAAAGTTTGGCAGTTCAGAAGATTCGAATACGTAGTATGGAAGTTATTAAGGAATCAATAATTTCACAAATGTTAACCCTTTGTGGAGGAGGTACTACAAGCAATGGACTAATATGGCCCATCCTCGAACTTAGCCCGAAATGGAGAAAACTATTACCGCATACCAAATTTGAAGTCAATTTAAAAAGTTATCGTGCGCACCAGCCAGCAGACAGACAGATTTCAAATTATATATGTAGCGAAAATGTAGGTTATTACAGTAAGTCTGCTAAGTAATTTTCGATATAAGCTGACGATATATAAGAATACAGTGGCGTATAAGTATAAAACCAAGAACTTTTTCTGGGTTGGTTTTGTATTTATAAGAGTTTGACAACAAGTCTTGTCACATCAATTGACAACATAAAATGTTTAAATTATTCATCCACTTTGTCGATTTTAATAAATTTCAAAATAATTGTTTCCCCAGTAAAGTCTTCGGCAACATTACTTCCATTATAAAAGACTATGCGATTTTCGCATTTTACCACATCGTCGTCATACACGACGATGTGGTAAAATGTTTTCACAGCCCTCGTAAAATGTTTATTTCCATTCATATGTGTTTCGTTTCGTTGAGTTTTGTTTTGTCGAGTAGTGTTGTGTGCAGATATTTAAAATATTTATAAACCAACTACTGCAAATTATTTGGAAGCTTTTCACTTTACTTTTTCAACATTACTGCTTCTTGTACGCACTTTGTACAGTTCATTCCCCAAGGTAAACCAGTTCGAGGATAAATACTCTGACATTTCAGGCCGGAATGTCCTTAAATATGCAACAGCAGCTTTAAAATATGCCTTTGTCAAATTCCGTACACAAGACATAGTGTACAATGGGGATTTATTTTTCCGGTTTTTTTAGCTTTGTGTAGACAGAAATACGCATACATTATTGTCTGGAAGTGTTTGAAAATGTGTAAGTTTGCAGCAAGGTTTTGGATAGAATATAGTAGAAAATAGTAGTAACCAAATATGTTTTATATTTACTCTTAATTCACTGACGTCATTTGTGCGATACAAACGTTTATTTCGGTGCAAATTATATTCCGTTATTAAGATATTATTTTTAGTATAAATAGATCAGAAATTGTAAATTTGAATTCGACACATTTCAAATCCACTACACGGGGCAAAATCGACTTTTTTGATATGTTTGAATCGAAAGGAAATATATTTGTAACACAAATTTTTAAATATTATATATTTCTGAGCAAATAAATTTTATTTGAAAATCAATAAAATATATTTGGAACGCATATATTAATATATTACAACAAAATATATTTGCAAACTAAATTTCTCAAATAAAATATGTGTTTAAATACACATAAAATTATTGTTTAGGAATTTATCCAAATATATTTTATTAAAAAAATGTTCAAAACTTTTGCTGACTTTTTAGAATTTCAGTTTAAATTTTTCCTTAGTTTGCAGCATTAACTTCTGTTTAAATCAATTATTTCAAATTTCTGAGTTAGTATTGTAGTCATAATTTTTTGTCAATCCTCGAAGAAATTTATTTTGATGATTATACCACTTTAATTATTATTATTTATTATTTTTACAAACATTACAAATTTCTAAAAAATAATACCTTTAAATTGGTAAAAATTTTGACACAACTAACGTATTTTCTGAATTTTTAAGTGCAAATAAATATTTGTTTCTTAAATACTCGTAATAGTCCCAAATAAAAACATATTGGGATGTAAAAAAAGAATTGTTTAGAATAGCATTTTCCCAAATTTATACTTTTTGTGTGTACCCAATATTATATATTTACAGTGTACCTTAAGCATACACACAATATACTACAGAAGCGATTTTTTTTCAGCGTGTAGAAATGTGGTTTTTGTAGCATAAAAGAGCAAGGTTGAAAAAGACCTGGTGACAACATCAAAACATGTACTGATGTGCTTGTTTTATGCTGTAAATCAAAAATTCAAAATGCTTAGTCTAAGTTAAATTTAATAAAAACAAAATAATAATAAACAAATGAATAAAAATAAAATAAATAATTAAATAAAATAAATATATTTGAGAGCAATATCTGTAGCAGATAACTTTTCCAACGGCTATATCTAGTTAACCGATGAGAATTGTGTTTTTTACGATCCTCATCATAATTGTAGGTATAGACTAGAAGAAAAAGTATGAAAAGAAACGTGTTTGAAAAAACAGCTAATGCTTCAAGTCCGAAAAATTGTCAATCTGTTAAAATTTTTTGCACATAATTTATCATAACTCGGGAGGACAGTGATTAAATTTTCTACAAAAAGGTGTGCCATGAAATTTTACTATATATGTCAGAACGAAAAATCAAAGCCGAAAACTTAACCCAAAAAACAACAAAAAGTCAACTACCAGTCAAAACCCTCTTTACAGTGCATAAACATTTGTGAGCCTCACCTACTTAACCTAAAACCTACTTATATCAAGGTAAAACTGTAAAATTTATATTTCTCGCAGGGGTATCTCAAAAATATTTATACCTTTGGAAAGAGCACACTATTTTCTTAAAACGGATCCTATTTCGTGTTTATCATTTGAAGTTAACTGTATTTTGGGAATGGGTTTCCCTAATAGTAGCAAAAAATGTGTATTATTATGAGTAAACTTAGAATAGGCTCACAGTAAATGGTACAAATTACAATATTTTGGAAACTAAATATGAAAAATAAGATTTATTTTTTTACCATGCCGCGTTTGCTTTTCTTATAATAAAGTGCGACAAATGAGTGGTCGGCGGGGGTTCTGATTACCGGGAAAAGTTATATCGGTCAAAAAAGTTATACTTGCCCAGGGTTTCGCAGGGTCACGTTTAGGAATCAAGATATATCGGTTTGAAGTTAGTAAGTATTATATAGGGGAATTTGTCACGTTTGGGGCTCTTTTGTTTGACATAACTTGAGAACGACTTGTCAGATTTTGCTGCAACAAATTTAGAAAAATTAAGAATTCAAAATTGTTGAAATGATAGTTAAGCTCGAGGTGAATTTGTATTAGAATAATAGAATTATAAGAATTAGAATATTATTCATATTAATTTTCCGATATTTCGCAATTTACTTGAATTTCTTAATCAGGGATGTTCTACAATTGTTAAACAGAAAATATTATCACAGAAATATTCAAGTAAAATTGCGAAATATCGGAAAATTACTAAGAATAAAATGAAATATTCTAATAAATATTTACATCCAGCTTGACTATCATTTCAACAATTTTGGATACTAAAAAGGTCAAATAAAAACCATATTATAAAAATTAAGAATTACAAATTTAATAACGGAAATAGAAGAATAGAAGGAAAGGCTAAAGTCGGGCGGGGCCGACAATATAATACCCTACACCACTCTCGTAATATTGAATAACTCTGAAATATAAATTTTGTAATTCATGTATAAATTGTTTACATAAATTTACTTTTGGGATATTTTATACTTAAATAATACCCTGTACCACAGTGTGATGTAGGGTATAAAAACGATTGGATCTAAAGAGCCAAATCGGACGAAACATATATATGGGAGCTATAGCTAAATCTTAACCGATTTTCTTCAAATTCGGTAGTCTTGGTTCATGGATCAAGAAACTCTACCATTCTAAATTTCAAAATGATTGGATGTAAAATACAGCTTCTTCAGGACTAAAGAACAAAATCGGACGAAACATATATCTGGGAGCTATAGCTAAATCTTAACCGATTTTCTTCAAATTCGGCAATGTTGGTTCACGGATCAAGAAACTCTACCATTCTAAATTTCAAAACGATTGGATGTAAAATACAGCTTTTATAGGACTAAATGGCCAAATCGGACGTAACATATATATGGGAGCTATAGCTAAATCTTAACCGATTTTCTTCAAATTTGGTAGTGTTGGTTCATGGATCAAAAAAACTCTACCATTCTAAATTTCAAAATGATTGGATGTAAAATACAGCTTCTACAGGACTAAAGAGCAAAATCGGACGAAACATATATATGGGAGCTATAGCTAAATCTTAACCGATTTTCTTCAAATTGGGCAATGTTGGTTCATGGATCAAGAAACTCTACCATTCTAAATTTCAAAACGATCGGTTGTAAAATACAGCTTCTATAGGACTAAAGGGCCAAATCGGACGAAACATATATATGGGAGCTATAGCTAAATCTTAACCGATTTTCTTCAAATTCGGCAATGTTGGTTCATGGATCAAGAAACTCTACCATTCTAAATTTCAAAACGATTGGATGTCAAATACAGCTTCTATAGGACTAAAGGTCCAAATCGGACGAAAGATATATATGGGAGCTATATCTAAATCTGAACCGATTTCAACCAAATTCAATAGCGATCTTAACAGCCGCGAAATACTCTAAACTGCAAAATTTCAGAACGATCGGAATGAAATTGCGACCTGTAGTCGACGAACAACTTTACATGGACAGACGGACGGACAGAAATCGACTCAGCTAGTGATTCTGAGTCGATCGGTATACTTTAAGGTGGGTCTAGCTGTGTTATTTTCAGGTGTTACAAACATCTGCCGTGAAACAAACTTATAATACCCTGTACCACAGTGTGGTGAAGGGTATAAAAATTAATTTTTTTCCAAAAAAACTTTTTTTGTTGGCCAATCCTAACAAAGATAACTATGACTATATATACAAATTATGACACATACTCTAAAAATTGGGAAATTCAGAAAAATTATTTTTCATATTTTTTTTATTTTGTCTATTTTGTTTTGTTTGAGAGGAACCAAAACGGGCATGGCAATATCGCCCATATTTTAATTTAACGGGTGATCCAAGTAGAGATAATTTTTTCAATAGACTTTTTGACAGATCACGTGTGAGTCGTGTCATGCTGTCATGTTATTTTTGTTAAGTATTGTTTGGCATTTCATCATGGAAAGACTTACGCCTGAACAACATTTACAAATCGTTCAACTTTATTACGAAAATTCACGTTCTGTGAGGAATGTGTTTCGTGCACTTCGCTCAAATTATGGTCAACATAATCGAGTCATCGAAAATTGAACTCAACGGATGGACCATCTGAGACGTAGCCGCGGCCAACAATTGATAGACATAATCTTTAAAAAATAAATGCCAAAGAATGTTCTTTCAAATGATAATAAACATTCCACATTCAATTTGAATTTTCTGTGTTTTTTTCTTTAAAAAAGTACGGAACCTCGAAATGGATCACCCTATACAACAAATTTTCAAATTTTATAATAAGAAATCCAAAACTAAAGAACAGTAAATAAAGTTTTAAACAATTACGCATTTTAGTGGAAGGATAATTCCTTTACGAAATTATATCCATCGTATGTAGATCGTAAAGACAAATATACCGTAGTTCAAACATTACCATATAACTTTTTGATTTTTCCTCCGAATTTTTGCACAAAATGTCAAAACAAATTATATGATTCGTTGGGGTAATTTTCGTAATTTTCACATACCAATATGAGAGCACACTTGTTGCTTAATAACACTCAGAGGCGTCTCAGTAGTCAAGATGTTGTAAAACGCGAAGTGGAAATCAAATGCACTATATTAGTTTCTCATAATACGTCATCTATGTTCTAAGATTCAATGCAATCTCTTTAGCGTTTAGTAGTAAAAGTGGGAAGCATAATACGAAATGAAAACATTTTGATCACGCTCATATTGACGACAATCTAACATTAGATTAAATTGTTGTTACATATCGTCATCCAAATTGCTCAAAGACGTAACCCTCATTTTTATTATTTTAAAGGAGAAGTTAAAAACGTTATAAAATAAAAAGTACTGAATATTTAAGCACGTTTTTTTCACAGCATTCCTAAGCATTGTCCATAAATTTATTTCTGTCCAAAAAAAATAATTGTTCCCCAGAATTTTTAAAGTTATGCCGTTAACGTCTGCAAAGAGGGTTACGTCAAAAGCGCAACCCTCATTTTTTATAAAATTGCAGACATCGTACCTTAAGTTTGGATAGAATAACGCCAAAACGTCTAATGAGGCATTGTTCAGAACCATCCCCTCTACTCTACAATGAAGATATCAACATTGGATCTGCTTCCTTGCACGAGTTATGGCGTATTTTTAGACAGTATTTTTACCCAAAGAGACAAACTTGATTACATTGATTTGTAACAAAAATCTCTCATAGTTGGAACTATAACACAAATTACTTGTATAATGTCCGCGATATTTGAAATATTAATTATATAACGATTTTTTTTCATAATTTTCTACATACTTGCTGTTTACTTTACTTTCCATTCTTCTATTTCTTTTCGGAAGTTTATAAGGCTGCAACGCCCAAAAGGATATGAGATTGTAGATACAGGTCGTAATTATTTTGACATACATGTCTTTTGTGGCCAAAACCTATTGAAAATTATAAAAATCGGTTTAGATTTATATATAGCTGTCATATATATTTACAATCTTATTTGTCTTTTCCCACTGTAAATGCTATAATTTGCCATCTCCCCTTTTGAAAATAGAGGTGTATTTATTTATGTCATATTGGAATGTGGATGAACTGTTTTGAATACGGCTAATATATTTTGCCTTCGATCATTCTGAAATTTGGCATTTGTTCCTTGATACTTGGATGAACCCTATAAATATGTTTGAATATCTGTTCACAGCCAGATTTCCTGTTACCATCGGTGTGAACAATATCCGTTCAAATTTAGATATAGCCTCACATATGCTACAAACGCTATAGAAGTAATATTTTACTCAGATGTGCACCATACACTTTTATGGCAACCGAGTGGACTTATTTGTTCGCGATTTTTGATATATCCTTATTTTTGGTGGGGATTTTCAGTGGTAATGGTATGAGAAGGAGTGTCGGGTGTTTTGGGAGAAATGCTTGTTGCTAGTTCCCGAATTTTCTAACCATTTGCCATGACTCGATTTTCATCGAGGATACATTTTTAAAGTGCATTTTGCACCCACAGTGTAATTGAGCGAAGATAACATGCAATAACTATCATATACCTCACTTTACAATGATATATGGTATATACATATAGCTATGGACCCAAAGTGTAAAACATCAAAGAAGTGACATTAGTTCCTTTATCAGTTACTTGGTTTTTATCCGGCCGTCCTCCCGTCCAGCTATATGTTAATTTTCTTGGCCAGGACTCGCAATAGCTCTCGAAAGCAGTGACGGTAGGGACGCACAGTGGGAAGAATAATAAAAATGGGAAATAATTTCGACGTTCCTTAACCAATTGCAACAAAAGTTGCCACGCTTGTAGAATTAACTTTTAAATATGAGCCTCTTGTGGGCCCGACTTACAGGACCACAAAGTTGTGTACTTCAGGTGTACAAAATTGTTAACAGCATGTGACATTTTTTTGTCTTCTCTTTCGAATAATTATTTTAGTGTGGATTCTACTCACTGCAAAAAGTGTAAGATATTTATATTCATATTTCATAGTCTTATTTTTTGTCATTCTTTTAGGAAAAAAGTATACGTCGTATTTTGGAATTTTAAAAGCAGTCAGTTTAAAAAAGTATAACGTATTTACTACGAGGGTTGCCATTTATATTTCGGTCCTGGCAAATGCTGGTGTTGCCAGATGAAAACTGGAACTTCCATTTGAAAGTATGAAATTTTTTTGCATAACTTTACTCAGACCGTTTTATCATTTGAGAGCGAATTGTTTTGGTTACAGTGTGTTGAAAATTCACCTCCAAAGCATGGTTTTTGAACGCTTCAACATCTGCTTCAGGCGTCGAAAAACGTTGACCAAGCAGTATTTTCTTGATGTGAGTGAATAAGAAGAAGTCAGGGCTGTACGGCGGATGACCCATCAATTCGACGTTTTGGCCTGTCAAAAAGACGCTGGTTTGAGCCGATATGTGAGAGCTCGCATTGTCATGGTGCACCATGATTCGTCTTCTCTTGTTCGTTTTTCGAATTTCTCCGAAGACTTCAGGCAAACAAACTTCGAAGTGCTTCTTCCACGTACAACTTTCGTTGGATTTGGCTCGTCTTCGAAGACCCACACGGTCGATTGCTGTTTTGTTTCGGGCTCATAAGCATAGATCCAAGATTCGTCACCTGTGACGATCTTATAAACGTCTTTTGAAGCACCGCGATCGTATTTGTTCAAAACTTCATTGCACCAATCGACATGAGCCTTTTTTGAGCGATTGTCAAATTGTGCGGGATCCAACGAGAACAAACATTTTTTACGGCCAGGTGTTCATGCAATATCGAATGTATGCTGGTGGAAGAAGTGCCCAAGGATGCCTCTATCTCACGGTATGTCACATGACTATCTTGCATTATCAGTTCACGCACGGCATTCATGTTCTCTAGCAAAACGGCCGTTTTTGGACGACCTTCGTCTTTGAGCGAGCGTCGGCCACGATTGAATTCATTAAACCAGTTTTTTACAGTGCTATAGGATGGTGCTTCATCGCCATACAAAGATTTAAGTTCATCGATCCACTCTTGTCGTGATAAACCACGTCGAAAGTTGTGAAAAATGATCGCACGAAAATGTTCACGAGTTAATTCAATTTTTTTGCCAAATTGATTTTTCCAAGTCATTGTCAACAACACAAATGAAGTTCGTACGCCAAAACGTTCTGAGTACGTTTGTGCTAAAAATGTCAAAGTTTCCAATGGAAAATGTTAGATGGCGCCAGTCAACACTTAGAGTTGCCTAGGCCACAAATATATATAGCAACCCTCGTATCATCTAAAGGGAAACTTTCCATAGAATGTCCTCAAAGAAAAAATGGGTCAAAACTATTCACTGGTATTGTTGCCAAGCTTCTCCAATTTACATAATTTTTTATACAAATTTCAAAAGTAAGCCACATTTTCTCAAAGCGAAGCTGAAATATTAAAACGCCTACAATTACACTGTCCAACAAATTAAGACTTTTTGATTGGAACAGAATAGCGACCCTATAATTCTGAAAGAGCATGTTGACTAGATAATTTTTGTAGAATAAACTTATGGTCCAGCTGGTCTGAGTTTTTTTTACAGTGGGTCAAAGATTTCATTTTTTGGTCGAAGGTAGGATTATACTAAATGAAAATAATGATGTAAGATAATGTCTGAGAGATTTCTCATTGTCAGAGTTACATAGTGGAATTTTATAAGGATCATTTTTGTGGAAGATCTTAACCCTCTACCACCCCTCTTAATGGGTCAATTTGGCCATTTTTCCAAAAAATTAAAAAAAGTCCTTTTAAGGATTAAAATATTCTACGAAAATGTTTAACGGAAAATTTCAGTGGGGGTCGCCAAAGACACAAAAGTTGTAAATATAGCTCTTTATGCTTAATTAGTAAAATGATAGGCCATCTTATACAAATAAGTAATATAATGTAAATTTTAAGTCGTAACAAATTAAAATATGTTTAACGAAGTCTAGTTGCTAAAACATTTATTTAGAAATGACGAGAAATACTTGGTAAAATCTTTATAATTTTTTAATAGTATTTATATTTTTTTTTGCTTCAAAGATTTCTAGTAAAAAGGAATTGGTAAAGGCTAAAATGAGGAAAAATAGCAGTATGGTATATATGGATAAATATAAGTTATTACTCATATTATAAAAAAAAAGGGAAATTAAAAATCATTTTTCATATTTTTTATTTTGGCCATATTATTTAATAGGTACCAGGTATGGCAATAACGCCAATTCTTCAATAGACTATGGGTACTATTAACGCGTTAGACTGTACAAATTTGTAAGTATTTGTATTTTAATTTATCGCGACTTTAAATTTACATTATATTATTTATTTAAGTTGGCGTGTAATTTTGCTAATTAAACGTAAAAAACTTAAACTAGTACTTTGGTGTCCTTGGCGACCCCTACTGAAATATTCCGGCAAACATTTTCGTAGAATATTTGAATCCTTAAATGTCCTTTTTGAAAGGACTTTTTTTAATTTTTTCGAAAAACACGGCAAAATTGACCCATTAAGAGGGGAGCTGGAGGGTTAAGATCTTCCACAAAAATGATCCTCATAAAATTCCACTGTGTAACTCTGACAAGGAGAAATCTCTCAGACATTAACTTACATCATTTTTTTCATTTAGTATAATGCTACGTTCGACCAAAAAATTAAAACTTTGACCCACTGTAAAAAAAACTCAGACCAGCTGGACCATAAATTTATTCTACAAAAATGATCTACGCTATTCTGTTCCCAACATGCTGTTGGACAGTGTTATCATACACCGTATGGTGTTGAAAGTCAAACTGCAAAAGAATTTGAGACTGGATTTTGTTATAAGAGATGTAGGAGAAACCAAAAAGATATATTTTTTGAGATTTTCAAATTTATTTTCGGAATTGTGGGATTTACCTTTTCAAATATAATGATCTTAGAATTAACCTCGATTTCTGCTATCGATACCAATAATTTGCAAAACAAATAATTATACCCTCACTTTAGTGTGACGAGGGTATATATCATTTGCTACGGAAAAAAGTGTAACACATCGAAGGAGTGATCTAAGACCCTAAGTATGTTCGGAGGAAATCCGTTTTGGGTCATTTTAAGTCGAATGAGCAATGTCCGTCCGTCTGTCTGTCTGTCTGTCTGTCTGTCTGTCTGTCTGCTGGCTGGTGCGCACGATAACTCTCGAAAGGAGTAACCGATTGACTTCAAATTTTGTATGTGGTAATATTTTCTTCTATCTCCGGCTAAGTTCGAAGATGGGCCATATTGGTCCATTCCTTCTAGTACCTCCCCCACAAAGGGTTAAAATGTTGTGAAATATTGATTCTTTAATAACTACTATACTACTTATTCTAATCTTCTGAAATTCCACACATAGTATTAGTTTATTAGTAGCTATCAACTAGAGAAAAATGGGCGAAGTTGCCACGTCCCTTTAGGTATCTCCCACACAAATGCACCGTTTTGCACCAAAAATTAACAGCTTATAACATTAATAACGGTGTATAAAAATACTTGAAATTTTGCACAGTGTTATGCTTTTATATTGCCTACAGTCCAGAGAAAAATGGGCGTTGTTGCCACACCCCTTTTGGTACCTCCCATACAAAGGTACCATTTTGCACCAAAAGTTAACAGCTTATAACATTAATACAAGTGTATAATAATACTTGAAATTTTGTACAGTGTAATGTTTTTATAGTGCCTATAGTCCTGTGAAAAATGGGCGTTATCGCCACGCCCCTTTTTGTACCTCCCACACAAAATGGCCAAATCATACCACAATTTAATATCTCATAACGTTTATACCAGTGCACATAAACGCTTATAATTCGGCGCAGTGCAATGAATTTAAAGTATCTACTGTTCAGCGAAAAATAGGTGTGTTTGTTAAACCCCTTCTGGTAGCTCCCACACAAATTGACAGAATAATTCGTGTAATATTCAATATTACATTACTCACAAAGTGAGGGTATACCTTAGTCGGTTTACCCGACTGAAACTTTCTTACTTGTTGATATATATATATATAAATTTTTATATTTTATGGATTTCTTATATTTCTCTCTGTGTTTGAAAAAACTGTATGTTGTTTTTAATTTTGTCCCGATCCTTTCCAAGGTATCGGTATATATTAGAACCGGATATATACGATTCCTTTCTCGTTATCTTTTGTGGATAGACAACAAAATTTGTCTCCAGCAGATATACCCAGTGAAACAAAAGATATGGTCAAAAATATACTTTCCTAATAATATTCATTGTTAAAAATAAAAAAAATGTTTTGGAAAGTATAATTTTAAATCGAGATTAATTCTAACATCTT
Source organism: Eudasyphora cyanicolor (assembly GCA_963930755.1). Lineage (NCBI taxonomy): Eukaryota > Metazoa > Arthropoda > Insecta > Diptera > Muscidae > Eudasyphora > Eudasyphora cyanicolor. The sequence continues at coordinate 165,310,266 of OZ005736.1, read as the reverse complement.
TATAGTTTAAATAATAAATCCCACCAGTCACAAAATAAATTTGAATATTCCGTTTTTGGGTATTTTTATCGGAATCGGACCAATGGGCGTGGCCACGCCCATATAAGCCAAATTTTGAAATTGACATATCTTGCACAATTTGTTAGCGAGAGTGCTGTAATTTTTGCATATGTATTAGGTGGTAGTCTACTTGATTGGTTCAAATTGGACCAATCGGCGTGGCCCCGCCAATACAAAGCCAATTTTGAAATTGACATAACTCGCACAAATTATTAGCGAGATTACTCTAATGTTTTGCATATATATTAGGTGGCAGCCTAAGTGCTTGGTCCAAAAATGGGCGGGTTCGGAAAAATGGGAGTGGCCCCGCCCATATAAGCCAATTAAATTTTGTGTTTGATATAGGTTTAGGTTAGGGTGGCAGCCGTATTTTTTTACAAGCTCACATAGACCAGTTTAGGTCCCTAGTGTTACCACGGGCTGAAATGCCCCTCATCGAAACCAACCTGTTTGATATATAAATTTATCGATAGTACGAATATCAGTACTGGAAAGATCTGTTAGGCTGCCTAAAAAGGCCGACCCCAGTATATCCAGTCGTCGTTTACTCAAAGCGGGACAGTCGCAAAGCAAGTGCTCAATGCTCTCCACTTCTTCCTCATCTCCACAGCTTCGGCAGAAGTCATTGGAGTCAATACCCAATCTTTTGGCGTGTTCGCCGATCAAGCAGTGTCCCGTCAGAACCTGTACTAACGTAGACAATCGTTTCCTCTCTAGTGCGAGGAGATATTTTGACCTTCTCAGGTCATACCTTGGCCAGATTTGTCTAGCTACCCTGCAGGTGCCGATTTCTGTCCATCTATCGTTGGACTGCCTGATTGCCTCTTGCCTAAGCCAAAGCTTGCACGTGGATAGTGGCGCACCAATATATGCAAATTCTTCGAGAATTTGTAATGTCGTCCCTTTCCTAGCAAGTTCATCGGCTTTGCAGTTCCCCGGGATATCCCTATGCCCAGGCACCCATATGAGGTGTATATTAAACTGCTCAGCCATCTCGTTAAGAGATCTGCGGCAGTCGAGGGCTGTTTGTGAATTTAGGGATGTTGCCTCCAGAGAATTGATGGCAGCCTGGCTGTCCGAGTAAATGACAACGCCATTGTTGGTTACTATGTTGCGACTCAGCCACTTGGCGACTTCCCATATTGCCATTATTTCGGCTTGATAGACACTGCAGGTATCTGGTAGTCTGTGAGCTATATCCAGACTAAGTTCTTCACTGTGTACTCCGAAGCCAACCTTTTCATCAAGCTTCGAACCATCCGTGTAAAAGTGGAGATGGTTTATATTACCTGGTATTCTGCCGACCCATTCATCTCTGGCGGGAATCATAGTGATGTAATTTCTCTCGAAGGTGTACACTGTTGGTATATAGTCCACTCGGTCGGTTACCATAGCACTACACTTTGATATCCTCATGTGACCATAGTTCTTGTACCTCCACATTGATAGGCAGTTTAATCTTATTGCCGCTTTGGTTGCAACTTCTCTCGCCACAATATTAATCGGCAGTATATGGAGTAGGGCTTGTAGAGACTCGGTCGCTGTAGTCCTTAAGGCTCCGCTTATGCTCAGGCAGGCAGTCCTCTGAACCTTTGTTAGTAGGTTGGTAATGGTTAGTTTGTCAGTTGCCGTCCACCATACCACAATACCGTATAATAGTATTGGACGAACTACTGCTATATATATCCAGTGGACGATTTTAGGAGAGAGTCCCCACCGCGACCCTACAGCCTTTTTGCAGGAATATAAGGCGACGTTGGCCTTCCTTACACGTTCCAATACGTTAAGTCTAAATAACATTTTCCTATCTAGAATTATTCCTAAAAATTTTGCACTTTCAGAAAAGACTAGATCTGTTCCATTTATCCGAGGTGGAGGGTCCACATGTGGGACATTATTCATCCTAGTAAAGAGAACCAATTCTGTCTTGTTGGGGTTAACGCCCAAACCGCTGCTTCTGGCCCATCTAGCCAACTTGTTCAGAGCCACCTGTAGGATGTCTCTGAGGACGTTTACGAATTTGCCACTCACTGCGATTGCCACGTCGTCCGCATATGCCACGACCTTGCAGCCACAACGTTCTAGATCTAGCAGGATTTCATTCACCGCTAGGTTCCAAATTAGTGGAGACAATACTCCTCCTTGCGGGGTCCCTCTGTTTACATACCTTGTTAGAGTTGTGGACCCTAGACATGCTGTTATGCGTCTTCTGGTGAGCAGACTTTGAATTAGTCTAATCAAACTAGTGTTAACTTTTAGATGTGAGAGTGCCGCAATTACCGCATCGGAATGAATGTTGTTAAAAGCCCCTTCTATGTCAAGAAATGCCACCATGGTGAATTCCTTGAAATGCAGGGACGATTCGATAGTGCTCACAAGTTCGTGCAGGGCTGATTCAGTAGACTTGCCCTTGTTGTAAGCATGTTGGTTCCCCGACAGGAGTTTTGTATCCAGGTTTTCCCTAATGAAATGATCTAAAAGTCTTTCCAGACCTTTCAATAAGAACGAGGATAGGCTAATTGGTCTGAAGTCTTTTGGCCTAGTGTGTGATATCTTTCTCGCTTTAGGTATGAATACCACTTTGGTATCCCTCCATCGATTCGGGACGTATGAAAGCTTGATACAGCCTACATAAATTTTCTCCAGCCAGGGGATAATGTACTTTAACATTTTCTGCATTTCTGCTGGAGTGATGCCATCTGGTCCAGGTGACTTGAAGGGCTCAAAGCTGTTAATAGCCCAGCTTATTCTGGATCTCTCAGTCAAGAAGCTAGCGGCGCTCGCAGTCCACTCGCACTCTTGTTGGTCCTGCTGATCCTCGGGTTCTGTTATAGAGTTCCCCGGGAAATGTGTGTCGAGCAGTACATTGAGCGACTGCTCGCTGTTTTTGGTCCAGTTATTTGCCTCATCCTGTAAATATCCCACTGTACAGGGTGAAGCAGATAATATCTTCCTCAGCCTAGCGGCGTCGGAGACCTTTTCCACTTCACCACAGAAGGTATACCAAGAGCGCCTTTGCGCCTTTCTAAGCTCCTTCTTATAGATCTTGAGTTGCTCTTTATAGGCATCCCAATCATTAGCGACCCCAGTAGATTTAGCCTTATTGAATAGCTTGTTGCAGGTCTTTTTCATAGCCGTTAGCTCAGAAGTCCACCATTGGGGTTTAGTTTTACCCTTGTACCTTGTTTTTGGACAGGCTTCTTCAAGGGATCTATTGAATGATATGGTGATATGATCGACCAGATTATCCAAACCGGCTTTGTCATTCGGTTCGTACGGAAGTTTAGAGTTGAGGACTTTCTTGAAATTCTTCTCATACAGATGCCACTTTGTCTTCCTTACATTTCTGTGGACGGCGGGTTTAGGCGCTTTTTCCGCGAGTTTGAACTCAATATAATGATGATCTGAGAATGAGTGGTCGTCCAGTACATTCCACCCAATAATTTTGTCTGACAGCCGGTCAGTAGCAAACGTTACGTCGAGTACCTCTTGTCTGTCTTTAATTGTGAAGGTCGGTTTATTACCTATGTTACAAATACTAAGATTGGTAGTTAGAATAAAGTCAAGAAGCGAATCACCCCTATTGTTTATATCCGTACTACCCCAGATAGTATGATGAGCGTTCGTGTCTGCGCCAATAATCAGCTCGAGCTCGTCAGACGTTGCTTCTTCTACTACTTCCCTGAATAGAGCAGTCGGTACTACAGATTCATAAGGCAAGTAGCTGGAGACCACCCAATATATGCGATTACCCATCTCCAGGCTAGCAGCTGTTTGGTCTTTACCACTTAAATTAGTCAGGAGAAAGATACTTAGATCTTTCCTGGCCAAAATGCAGGTTCTTGGAGTGCCTTCACAGTTGGCCACAAGCAGTTTAAAGTTGGGTGTCCTAATACCGCACACCCTTCCTCCCACTACGTAGGGCTCCTGTATCAGGACGATGTCTACTGCGCCTGTCCACAGGCGCAGCAATAGAGCCGCTGAGGCTGCTTTAGCGTGCTGGAGGTTAATCTGTAGAATTCTTACCATCATTGGTAATTGACAGATTAACATCCTCCCCAACAAGGGTGTTATCGAACTCTTCGTCCGTATCATCGAGAAGCATGTCCCCGCCAGATGCGTCAAAGAGTCCGGAGACTCCCCTCAGCCCCTCTGTGTCAGAAGTAGAGCTTTCGTCCTCAGAGTAGGACGTTACAGATCTTCTGTTAGAGTTGGAGTCACCAGAAATAATAGGCGTGGCTACCTCCGCACTTACAGAAAGTGCCACGGTGGACGACTCACCTTCTGCAGTGGGAGCTATATCCTGCTTGTATATCTTCAAGATTATAGTCTCGAAGCCATATTGTAGGGTTGCACTCGCACTTTGTATATGGGAGGTGGATTCAGCGTTTAGGATAAGATTGACCTGCCGCTTTTTACCATCCGCCTCACCCACCTTGCTGATTCTCCAATTATGGGCCAGCAGACCAGGATTGGAATCTTTTATTATTTCTAAGATGTCAGCCGGGTTGGAGGGCTCTTCTGTAACCCAGGTGATGGCTCTAGGGTGACTAGGGATGTTTTTTTTTTCGACACCATCCAACTGGGCACCCGGCCACACCTCACCCGCTCGACTCAGAGCAGCCTTATAAAGGTCTACTGATCTGGCATCACCGAAATATAAGAGCTTTACTCTCCCCTGATGCCATCCTGCATCGTTGCAGATTGGTGGTTTGCCCGGCATTTCTCTACGGACATCGAGGTAATGAGCCATAATGGCTGATTGTACATGACTCCATTTGTCCTTGAGGATGGATCCATCCTCACTACTTCTGTCTATAACAGCCATCACTAGACTCTCCTTCGCCACTTCATTGAAGGGCTTGGTGAGTGTCCTGTTGATGGTGACATTAGGGCCTCTTGCCTTTTTCGAAGGCAGGGGTTCATCAGGTGATCTGATTCGTTTTACTTTATTAGTCGTTAACACAGCTGAATTTGTGGCTCTTTCAGCCGACTCATTGGCCTTAGAAGCATCTATGACGCCTTTAGCCCAGGTAAGTGACTCTTTTTGTTTTTCGGTAAGAGCCGAAACCTCAACAGCCTCCAACTTCGTCAAAACTCTGAGCGCTACACGATGCTCATTGTGCTTCCGTTTTGACGGTCGGACATGACGTTTTCCCCTCACCGCACCACCTGTTGTGAGTACTTGGGGGAGATTTTCACCATTTTTGGTGTGGTCGGCTTTGGCCAAGACCAACGGACGGACAGTCGGACGATTGGGGAACCGCGCTCCATCGGAACACGAAGGCATCCCCGTCAAGAGAATTTATTTTAATTTTGTCTGTATTAGACCGTAATAGGTACTATAGGTTTGATATATCTTGAGCAATTTGTTAGAGAGATCAATGTAATAATGTGCATATATATTTGGTGTCAGTCTACGTAATTAGTCCAAAAATTAACGGGATCGGAAATCAGAAGTCTGGGGCAACGAAGTGGACCGGTTTCAGCTAGTCTATATATATAAAAGAGAGTGTCTGTTTGTGGGTTTGTTTGTTTGTTTGCCTGTTCCGTATAGACGTCTAAACGGCTAGACCAAACATCTTAAAATTTTCACAGAATGTACATGTGTAGGGGGTGCTGAAAATAGGGTACTTGAATTTTCGATATATCAAGTGGGCGTGGCCCCGTCCATATAAGCCAAATTTTGAAATTGAAATATTTTGCACAATTTGTTAGCGAGAGTGCTGGAATTTTGTGTATATGTATATGGTGGCATTCTGCGTGATTGGTCCAAAAATGGGCGGGATCGGCCCAATGGGCGTGGCCCCGCCCACATAGACCAAATTTTGAAATGTTGATATCTTGCACAATTTGCTAGCGAGAGTGCTGGAATTTTGTGTATATATCTGTTGGCGACCTACGTGATTAAATAGGCGTGGTCCAAAAATAGGCGGGGTCGGACTAATGGGTGTGGCCCCGCCCCTTTAAGCCAAATTTTGAAATCGAGATATCTTGCACAATTTGTTAGCTAGAGAGATGTAATGTTGTGTATATATATCTGCTGGCGACCTACGTGATTGGTCCAAAAATGGGCGGGATCGGACCAATGGGCGTGGCCCCGCCCATATAATCCAATATATGCATTTGAGATATGTTGCACAATTTGTTAGCGAGAGAGCTGTCATTTTGGGTAAATATATATGTTGGCGACCTACGTGATTGGTCCAAAAATGGGCGGAATCAGACGAATGGGCGTGGCCCCGCCCATATAAGCCAAATTTTGAAATTGATATATCTTGCACAATTTGCTAGCGAGAGTGCTGGAATTTTGTGTATATGTATATGGTGGCATTCTGCGTGATTGGTCCAAAAATGGGCGGGATTGGATCAATGGGCGTGGCCCCGCCCTTATAAACCAAATTTGTAAATTGACATATATTGCACAATTTGTTAGCGAGGGTGCTTTAATATTGTGTATATGTATTAGATGGTAGTCTACTTAATTGGTCCAAAAATGGCCGGGATCGGACCAATGAGCGTGGCCCCGCCCATATAAGCCAAATTTTGAATTTGAGATATCTTGCACAATTTGTTAGCGAGAGAGCTGTAATTTGGTTTATATATATATCTGTTGGCGACCTACGTGAATGGTCCAAAAATAGGCGGGGTCGGACTAATGGGCGTGGCCACGCCCATATAAACAAAGATTTTAAATTGACATATCTTGCACAATTTGTTAGCGAGAGTGCTGTAATTTTTGCATATGTATTAGGTGGTAGTCTACTTGATTGGTGCAAATTGGACCAATCGGCGTGGCCCCGCCAATACAAAGCCAATTTTGAAATTGACATAACTCGCACAAATTATTAGCGAGATTACTCTAATTTGTGCATATATATTAGGTGGCAGCCTACGAGCTTGGTCCAAAAATGGACGGGGTCGGAAAAATGGGAGTGGCCCCGCCCATATAAGCCAATTAAATTTTGTGTTTGATATATCTTGAGCAATTTGTTGGAGAGATCAATGTAATAATGTGCATATATATTTGGTGTCAGTCTACGTAATTAGTCCAAAAATTAACGGGATCGGAAATCTGAAGTCTGGGGCAACGAAGTGGACCGGCTTCATCTAGTCTATATATATAAAAGAGAGTGTCTGTTTGTGGGTTTGTTTGTTTGTTTGCCTGTTCCGTATAGACGTGTAAACGGCTAGACCGATCATCTTAAAATTTTCAGAGAATGTACATGTGTAGGGGGTGCTGAAAATAGGGTACTTGAATTTTCGATATATCAAGTGGGCGTGGCCCCGCCCATATAAGCCAAATTTTGAAATTGAGATATTTTGCACAATTTGTTAGCGAGAGTGCTGGAATTTTGTGTATATGTATATGGTGGCATTCTGCGTGATTGGTCCAAAAATGGGCGGGATCGGCCCAATGGGCGTGGCCCCGCCCACGTAGACCAAATTTTAAAATTGAAATATCTTGCACAATTTTTTAGCGAGAGTGCTGTAATTTTGTTTATATATATCTGTTGGCGACCTTCGTGATTGGCCCAAAAATAGGCAGGGTCGGACTTATGGGCGTGGCCCCGCCCCTTTAAGCCAAATTTTGAAATCGAGATATCTTGCACAATTTGTTAGCTAGAGAGATGTAATGTTGTGTATATATATCTGCTGGCGACCTACGTGATTGGTCCAAAAATGGGCGGGATCGGACCAATGGGCGTGGCCCCGCCCTTATAAGCCAATATATGAATTTGAGATATGTTGCACAATTTGTTAGCGAGAGAGCTGTCATTTTGGGAAAATATATATGTTGGCGACCTACGTGATTGGACCAATGGGCGTGGCCCCGCCCATATAAGCCAAATTTTGAAATTGAGATATCTTACACAATTTGTCAGCGAGAGTGCTGTAATTTGTGCCATGTATCCGGTGGTAGTATTCGTGATTTGTCCAAATATAGGCGGGATTGGACGAATGGGCGTGGCCCCGCCCATATAAACAAAGATTTTAAATTGACATATCTTGCACAATTTGTTAGCGAGAGTGCTGTAATTTTTGCATATGTATTAGGTGGTAGTCTACTTGATTGGTGCAAATTGGACCAATCGGCGTGGCCCCGCCAATACAAAGCCAATTGTGAAATTGACATAACTCGCACAAATTATTAGCGAGATTACTCTAATGTTGTGCATATATATTAGGTGGCAGCCTACGAGCTTGGTCCAAAAATGGGCGGGGTCGGAAAAATGGGAGTGGCCCCTCCCATATAAGCCAATTAAATTTTTTGTTTGATATATCTTGAGCAATTTGTTAGAGATATCAATGTAATAATGTGCATATATATTTGGTGTCAGTCTACGTAATTAGTCCAAAAATTAACGGAATCGGAAATCGGAAGTCTGGGGCCACGAAGTGGACCGGGTTCAGCTAGTCTATATCTATATATATAAAAGAGAGTGTCTGTTTGTGGGTTTGTTTGTTTGTTTGTTCCGTATAGACGTCTAAACGGCTTGACCGATCATCTTGAAATTTTCACAGAATGTACATGTGTAGGGGGTGCTGAAAATAGGGTACTTGAATTTTCGATATATCAAGTGGGCGTGGCCCCGTCCATATAAGCCAAATTTTGAAATTGAAATATTTTGCACAATTTGTTAGCGAGAGTGCTGGAATTTTGTGTATATGTATATGGTGGCAGTCTGCGTGATTGGTCCAAAAATGGGCGGGATCGGCCCAATGGGCGTGGCCCCGCTCACATAGACCAAATTTTGATATCTTGCACAATTTGCTATCGGGAGTGCTGCAATGTCGTGTATATGTATCTGGTGGCATTGTACGTAATTGGTCAGAAAATGGGCGGGATCGGAACAATGGGCGTGGCCCCGCCCTTATAAGCCAAATTTCGAAATTGATATATCTTGCTCATTTTGTTAGCGAGAGTGTTGAAATTTTGCGTATATGTATCTTGTAGCAGTCTACGTGATTGGCTTACAAATGGGCGGAATAGGACCAGTGGGCGTGGCACAGCCCATATTTTGATATATCTTGCAAGTATTATATAGGAAATACATGAACAAAAATGCTCGGTATGCGATAATTACAGCTGCTCACTCCAATACAATCGCAATATGATAATGTGATGCATGACCAATGAAACAAGAATTTGGAAATTTTATAAGTATACATTTCTATTTTCTGGACTTTCCACTGAATTCGGTATTTTTTCATTCAGTGAAATTATTACTAATACCAGTAAGGAAAGGCAGAAATTCGGGCGGGGCCGACTATATAATACCCTACACCTCCCTAACAATGCGATAAAGGTCATTGCGATAATAATTTGGAACAATTGGTAAATGTATTTTGAACCGATAATCGCTAAATGAAGCAATATTCCTTCCTAAATTGAGAAACATTTTTCTGGAGAACTATCTAATGATCGGAAGTAAAGTACAACTTCTATAGCGCTTTGTAACCAAATCTGGAGGAACATATATATGGAGGTTATATATAAATCTGAATCGATTTTCCTTCAATACTCATTCATGTAAAATAGAAACCGGTTTCTGTCGATTTTCCTACTGATCGGATATAAAACACAGTCTCTACAGCGCTTACATATCAAATCGGGGGTAACATATATATGGGGGCTATATCTAAATCTGAACCGATTTTCTCCGAAGTTGGCAGTATTCCTTCATGTAATAACAAACCCCTTTCTGCCGAATTTCGTACTGATCGGATATAAAATACAGTTTCTACAGCGCTTACATATCAAATCGGGGGTAACATATATATGGGGGCTATATCTAAATCTGAACCGATTTTCTCCGAAGTTGGCAGTATTCCTTCATGTAATAACAAACCCCTTTCTGCCGAATTTCGTACTGATCGGATATAAAATACAGTTTCTACAGCGCTTACATATCAAATCGGGGGTAACATATATATGGGGGCTATATCTAAATCTGAACCGATTTCCGACAAATTTTGTATTGTCTCTAAGTGTATCACGAGACTACTCTCTGTCAATTTTTGTACAAATCGGTTCAAAAATGTTGCTTATACAGTGCATATATGCCAAATCGGAGGTACATATATATTGGTAAACCATCCGATCTTTATGTATTCGCACCAAATGGCAAAACAAAAAATGTAGTATACCAAAGAGCACTTCAATAAAGAACAAATAAATAGTAATTATTACAAAAATTTTTTCTTTTTAATCGGAATAATTTTGACATGGGCAGCGAAGCGCACCGGGCTCAGCTAGTCTATCTATCTATCTATCTATATATATAAAAGAGAGTGTCTGTTTGTGGGTTTGTTTGTGGGTTTGTTTGTGGGTTTGTATGTTTGTTCCGTATAGACGTCTAAACGGCTTGACCGATCATCTTGAAATTTTCACAGAATGTACATGTGTAGGGGGTGCTGAAAATAGGGTACTTGAATTTTCGATATATCAAGTGGGCGTGGACCCGCCCATATGGGTCAAATTTTGGTATTGAGAAAATTTTTTAGCTAGAGTGCTGAAATTTCGTGTGTATGCATTTAGTGGCAGATTATGAGAATTTTCCAAAAATGGGCGGAATCGGACCAATGGGCGTGGCCCCGCCCATATAAGCCAAATTTTGAAATTGAGATATTTTGCACAATTTGCTAGCGAGAGTGCTGGAATGTTATGTATATGTATATGGTGGCAGTCTACGTGATGGCTCCAAAAATTGGCGGGATCGGACCAATGGGCGTGGCCCCGCCCACATAGACCTAATTTTGAAATTTTGATATCTTGCACAATTTGGTAGCGGGAGTGCTGCAATGTTGCGTACATGTATCTGGTGACATTCTACGTAATTGGTCAAAAAATGGGCGGGACCGGACCAATGGGCGTGGCCCCGCCCTTATAAGCCAAATTTCGAAATTGATATATCTTGCACAATTTTTTATCTAGAGTGCTGTAATGTTGTACATGTGTATCTGATGGCAGTCCACGTGATTGATCTAAAAACTGGCGGGATCGAACCAATGGGCGTGGCACCGCCCATATAAGCCAAATTTTAAAAATGTGATATCTTGCACAATTTGTTAGCGAGAGACCTGGAATTTTGTGTATATATATCCGTTGGCGATCTATGTGATTGGTCCAAAATGGGCGGGTTCGGACCAATAGGCGTGGCCCGCCCACATTGACCAAATTTTGAAATTTTGATATCTTGCACAATGTGCTAGCGGTAGTGCTGCAATGTTGCGTATATGTATCTGGTGGCATTCTGCGTAATTGGTCAAAAAATGGGCGGGATCGGACCAATGGGCTTGGCCCCGCCCATATAAGCCAAATTTTGAAATTGATATAACTTGCACAATATGTTAGCGAGAGTGCTGCAATGTTGTGTATATGTCTCTGGTGCCATTCTACGTAATTGGTCAGAAAATGGGCGGGATCGGACCAATGGCCGTGGCCCCGCCCTTATAAGCCAAATTTCGAAATTGAGATATCTTGCACAATTTTTTATCTAGAGTGCTGTAATGTTGTACATATGTATCTGGTGACAGTCCACGTGATTGGTCCAAAAATTGGCGGGATCTGACCAATGGGCGTGCCACCGCCCATATAAGCCAAATTTTGAAATTTAATTATATTGCTCATTTTGTTAGCGAGAGTGTTGAAATTTTGCGTATATGTATCTGGTAGCAGTCTACGTGATTGGCTTTCAAATGGGCGGAATAGGACCAGTGGGCGTGGCCCAGCCCATATTTTGATATATCTTGCAAGTATTATATAGGAAATACATGAACAAAAATGCTCGGTATGCGATAATTACAGCTGCTCACTCCAATACAATCGCAATATGATAATGTGATGCATGACCAATGAAACAAGAATTTGGAAATTTTATAAGTATAAATTTCTATTTTCTGGACTTTCCACTGAATTCGGTATTTTTTCATTCAGTGAATTTATTACTAATACCTGTAAGGAAAGGCAGAAAGTCGGGCGGGGCCGACTATATAATACCCTACACCTCCCTAACAATGCGATAATGGTCATTGCGATAATAATTTGGAATAATTGGTAAATGTATTTTGAACCGATAATCGCTAAATTAAGCAATATTCTTTCCTAAATTGAGAAACATTTTTCTGGACAACTTTGTAATGATCGGAAGTAAAGTACAACTTCTATAGCGCTTTGTAACCAAATCTCGAGGAACATATATATGGGGGTTATATATAAATCCTAATCGATTTTCCTCATACTCATTCTCATACTCATTCATGTAAAATAGAAACCTCTTTCTGTCGAATTTCCTACTGATCGGATATAAAACACAGTCTCTACAGCGCTTACATGTCAAATTGGGGGTAACATATATATGGGGGCTATATCTAAATCTGAACCGATTTTCTCCGAATTTTGCATTATTCCTTCATGTAATAAGAAACCTCTTTCTGCCGAATTTCTTACTGATCGGATATAAAATACAGTTTCTACAGCGCTAGAATTTCAAATCGGGGGTATCATATATATGGAGACTATATCTAAATCTGAACCGATTTTCTCCGAATTTGGCAGTATTCCTTCATGTAATAAGAAACCTCTTTCTGCCGAATTTCGTACTGATCGGATATAAAATACAGTTTCTACAGCGATTACATGTCAAATCGGGGGTAACATATATATGGGGGCTATATCTAAATCTGAACCGATTTTCTCCGAATTTGGCAGTATTCCTTCATGTAATAACAAACCTCTTTCTGCCGAATTTCGTACTGGTCGGATATAAAATACAGTTTCTACAGCGCTTACATGTCAAATCGGGGGTTACATATATATGGGGGCTATATCTAAATCTGAACCGATTTTCTCCGAATTTGGCAGTATTCCTTCATGTAATAAGAAACCTCTTTCTGCCGAATTTCGTACTGATCGGATATAAAATACAGTTTCTACAGCGATTACATGTCAAATCGGGGGTAACATATATATGGGGGCTATATCTAAATCTGAACCGATTTTCTCCGAATTTGGCAGTATTCCTTCATGTAATAACAAACCTCTTTCTGCCGAATTTCGTACTGATCGGATATAAAATACAGTTTCTACAGCGCTAATTTTGACATGGGCAGCGAAGCGCACCGGGCTCAGCTAGTATATATAAAAGAGAGTGTCTGTTTGTGGGTTTGTTTGTGGGTTTGTATGTTTGTTCCGTATAGACGTCTAAACGGCTAGACCGATCATCTTGAAATTTTCACAGAATGTACATGTGTAGGGGGTGCTGAAAATAGGGTACTTGAATTTTCGATATATCAAGTGGGCGTGGACCCGCCCATGTGGGTCAAATTTTGGTATTGAGAAAAATTTTTAGCTAGAGTGCTGAAATTTTGTGTGTATGCATTTAGTGTCAGATTATGTGAATTTTCAAAAAATGGGCGGAATCGGACCAATGGGCGTGGCCCCGCCCATATAAGGCAAATTTTGAAATTGAGATATTTTGCACAATTTGTTAGAGAGAGTTCTGTATTTGAGTGTATATGTATCTGGTGACAGTCTACGTGATTGGTCCAAAAATTGGCGGGATCGGCCCAATGGGCGTGGCCCCGCCCACATAGACCAAATTTTGAAATTTCGATATCTTGAACAATTTGCTAGCGAGAGTGCTGCAATGTTGTGTATATGTATCTGGTGACAGTCTACGTGATTAGACTGTCACCAGATACATATATGGGCGGGATCGGACCAATGGGCGTGGCCCCGCCCACATAGACCAAATTTAGAAATTTCGATATCTTGCACAATTTGCTATCGGGAGTGCTGCAATGTTGTGTATATGTATCAGGTGACAGTCTACGTTATTGGTCCAATAATGGGCGGGATCGGACCAATGGGCGTGGCCCCGCCCACATAGACCCAATTTTGAAATTTCGATATCTTGCATAATTTGCTATCGGGAGTGCTGCAATGTTGTGCATATGTATCTGGTGGCATATTACGTAATTGGTAAAAAAAAATGGGCGGGATCGGACCAATGGGCGTGGCCCCGCCCATATAAGTCAAATTTTGAAATTGATATATCTTGCACAATTTGCTAGCTAGAGTGCTGTAATGTTGTACATATGTATCTGGTGACAGTCCACGTGATTGGTCCAAAAATTGACGGGATCGGACCAATGGGCGTGGCACCGCCCATATAAGCCAAATTTTAAAAATGTGATATCTTGCACAATTTGTTAGCGAGAGTGCGGGGATTTTGTGTATATGTATATGGTGGCATTCTGCGTGATTGGTCCAAAAATGGGCGGGATCGGCCCAATGGGCGTGGCCCCGCCCATATAATTCAAATTTTGATATCTTGCACAATATGTTAGCGAGAGTGCTGGAATTTTGTGTATATGTATATGGTGGCAGTCTGCGTGATTGGTCCAAAAATGGGCGGGATCGGCTCAATGGGCGTGGCCCCGCCCACATAGACCAAATTTTGATATCTTGCACAATTTGCTAGCGGGAGTGCTGCAATGTTGTGTATATTTATCTGGTGGCATTCTACGTAATTGGTCAGAAAATGGGCGGGATCGGAACAATGGGTGTGGCCCCGCCCTTATAAGCCAAATTTCGAAATTGATATATCTTGCACAATTTTTTATCTAGAGTGCTGTAATGTTGTACATATGTATCTGGTGACAGTCCACGTGATTGGTCCAAAAATTGGGGGGATCTGACCAATGGGCGTGCCACCGCCCATATAAGCCAAATTTTGAAATTGAATTATCTTGCTCATTTTTTTTGCGAGAGCGTTGAAATTTTGCGTATATGTATCTGGTAGCAGGCTACGTGTTTGCCTTACAAATGGGCGGAATACGACCAGTGGGCGTGCCCAGCCCATATTTTTATATATCTTGCAAGTATTATATAGGAAATACATGAACAAAAATGCTCGGTATGCGATAATTACAGCTGCTCACTCCAATACAATCGCAATATGATAATGTGATGCATGACCAATGAAACAAGAATTTGGAAATTGTATAAGTATACATTTCTATTTTCTGGACTTTCCACTGAATTCGGTATTTTTCATTCAGTGAATTTATTACTAATACCAGTAAGGAAAGGCAGAAAGTCGGGCGGGGCCGACTATACAATACACCTCACTAATAATGCGATAAGGGTCATTGCGATAATAATTTGTAATAATTCGTAAATGTGGTGTGTGTGTATGTATATCTTATTTTGAACCGATAATCGCTAAATAAAGCAATATTCGTTCCTAATTTGAGAAACATTTTTCTGGAGAACTTTGTAATGATCGGAAGTAAAGTACAACTTCTATAGCCCTTTGTAACCAAATCTGGAGGAACATATATATGGAGGTTATATATAAATCTGAATCGAATTTCCTTGAATACTCATTCATGTAAAATATAAACCTGTTTCTGTCGGATTTCCTACTGATCGGATATAAAATACAGTTTCTACAGCGCTTACATGTCAAATCGGGGGTAACATATATATGGGGGATATATCTAAATCTGAACCGATTTTCGCCACATTTTGTATTGTCTCTAAGTGTATCACGAGACTACTCTCTGTCAATATTTGTACAAATCGGTTCAAAAATGTTGCTTATACAGTGCATATATGCCAAATCGGAGGTACATACATATGAGAGCTATATGTAAATCTGAACCGATTTTAACCAAATAATAGGGATCGTCCTTGAGCCTAAAGAAAGATATGTGCAAAGTTTCATTGAGATCGGACCATAATTGCGACCTGTACTTTCATTACAAGAATACATCTACAGAGAGACGGACAGACAGACGGACATAGCTAAATCGACTCAGAAAGTGCTTGCAAGTCGATCGGTATGATAAACAATGGGTATATCTATTCTCAATTTAGGTGTTACAAACAAATGCACAAAGTCATAATATCCTTTACCACAGTATGGTGAAGGGTATAATTATAACGAATATTTATTTGCCTATCATAAAAAACTATGCTCATAGTATGCACGTGCATATTTCATCACTTATATGACATCGGCTTTCCCTTAGGTACGAATTTATTACCTGTTTTCGAAATGTTTACAGGAAATGCAACTGAATGAAAATAAAAAATTACCTGTTATCAAGGGTTCATTCCTTTACTATTTTTTACAAAAAATCGTATAAAGTAAAAAAATATTAATACATTTGTTCAGTTGTATCCTTCATTTCGAAACAGATACATATAATCATAATATTCAAAATTCGCCTTCAATCGCCGTGTAATATTTCTTTACGAGAATTGAACATAAAAAATTCAAAGAAATTTTTGTTTTACTAAGTGAATAATTTTACTAAAATGCCTCCAAAAAAATCTAATGTTTCAAAACGCACCACTAAATCGCTAAAAGTTAAATCCAAGAGAAAAAATGAAACGACTCAGCAACGTGTATCACGTCTCCAAAGGGAACAGTTAAAAGCATCAACTTCGAGAATGGCAGAGAGTACTGAACAACATCACGACCGCCTGGAAGAGCTACGTTTGCGAGCCTCAACTTCGAGAATGGCAGAGAGTACTGAACAACATCACGACCGCCTGGAAGAGCAACGTTTGCGAGCCTCAACTTCGAGAATGGCAGAGAGTACTGAACAACATCACGACCGCCTGGAAGAGAAACGTTTGCGAGCCTCAACTTCGAGAATGGCAGAGAGTACCGAGGAACATCACGACCGCCTGGAACAGCAATGTTTGCGAGCCTCAACTTCTAGGGCTGCTGAGACATCTCAGCAAAGGGAAACACGTCTCAGAAAAGAAAGAGCTCGGTCGTCCACCTCAAGAGCGTCAGAGACTTCACAGCAAAGAGAAGCGCGTCTCACAGGAAAACGTGTTCAATCCTCCATATCCAGAGAAGCTGAAACGTCGGAGGAACATGAACGTCGTATTGAATCCCAAAGAAACCGAGCATCAACCTCAAGGACCGCCGAAACGCTAAATCAAATCGAAATTCGCAAGCAAGAGAATCGTCTCAGAGTCGCCCTTCGCCGAGCCGCTACATATACTTATGAACGCCTTGCATTTCGATATACACCAGAGATTGATTGCAGTCACGATGACTTAATTGCCATTGGCCCTATGAATAAAGTGTGCCAATATTGCAAAGCATTCAAATACAAAAACGAAGCACCTGGAATGTGTTGTACAAATGGAAAGGTTTTATTACAGGAACTACTTTCCCCACCAGAACCACTCAAAACATTGCTTACAGGTATGATAAATATCATTTTAGATTAACCCTTTATTTACTGTTACATTATGTTCTAGGAATAACCGCTGATGCTCACAATTTTCTCAATAACATTCGAAAATACAATTCGTCTTTTCAAATGACTTCTTTTGGCGCAACAAAAATTGTTCGCGGTGGCTTTATGCCCACGTTCAAAGTGCAAGGGCAAATATATCATCGAATGGGATCTTTATTACCAGTTACCGGTGCTGATCATAAATTTCTTCAAATCTACTTTATGGGCCAATCGGATGACAGTAACCAAGTACAGCGAAGGCAGAATTATAACCCTGGAACCAAACAACATGTTGTGAGGCAACTACAAATCATGTTCCACGAAAACAATCAATTGGTACAAACATTTAAGCAAGCAATAGATGATCCCCGAATCTCTTCAGGTGAATATTTTATATCAATTCACGCCGATAAAGCACCAGTGGATGAACATCGAGGACGTTACAATGCGCCAACAGTTGATGATGTAGCTATTTTAATGGTTGGTGATCCTGTGGCCCCACGAGATATAATTGTCCGTCGTTGCGATGAACGAGTAACCCGTATTTCTGAAACACATCGATCTTACGACGCTCTTCAATACCCTATCATTTTCCCATACGGTGAAGATGGATATCATATCGAATTAAAACAAATTAATCAAAGAACAGGTAAATAAATCATAATCCATGGAAAAACTGTTATATTTACTTTATTTAAAATTTTTAGGTCTACCAACAAATAAAAGCCTAAGTGCAAAAGATTTCTACGCTCACCGTCTAATGACTCGACAAAACTGTGACAATCATATTCTCAGATGCCGGGAATTGTTTCATCAATTTATCGTCGATATGTACGCCAAAATTGAAACAGAACGTCTGTTATACATACGACATCACCAAACGAAATTACGAGTAGATGAGTATATTCACCTCAGAGACGCGATGAATACTCATAACGAAATGAACCCCAATGAGTTGGGTCAACCCGTCATATTGCCGTCATCATTCACAGGAAGCCCACGTCATATGCACGAATACTGCCAGGATGCTATGACGTACGTACGATCATATGGTCGGCCAGATTTGTTTATAACATTCACATGCAATCCAAAGTGGGAAGAAGTTGTGTCTCAATTACACCCCGGTCAAACATCTGCGCATCGGCATGACATTACTGCACGCGTGTTCAAGCAAAAATTAAAATCGCTAATGGATTTCTTGGTGAAATTTCGTGTATTCGGAGAAACTCGATGTTGGATGTATTCCGTAGAATGGCAGAAACGTGGACTTCCTCATGCACACATATTGATATGGTTGATTCAAAAAATTACTACAGATACCATTGATGACATCATTTGTGCCGAATTACCTGACCCAAACGAAGATTCTCAATTGTATGAAGTTGTCACCAAAAACATGATTCACGGTCCGTGCGGAGCTCTCAACCTAGATTCACCATGCATGTCAGATGGGAAATGTACAAAAAAATATCCACGACAACTACTACATGAAACCATTTCTGCAACTGATGGATATCCCCTATACCGTCGCAGATCAACAGATTCTGGTGGACATTCTGTAGTACTAAAGGTACGAAACAATGATATTGACATTGACAATCGATGGGTAGTACCATACAATCCACTACTGTCAAAGACGTACAAGGCGCACATCAATGTGGAGTATTGTAATTCCGTGAAATCCATCAAGTACATATGTAAATATGTCACAAAAGGATCCGATATGGCTGTATTTTCGCTAAACAATCCCAATGATGAAATTACGCATTTCCAGATGGCAAGATACATCAGTAGCAACGAAGCTGTTTGGAGAATATTTGGATTTCCCATACATGAACGACAACCTGCAGTTATTCATCTATCTGTTCACCTGGAAAATGGACAACGGGTATATTTCTCGGAAGCTAATGCCCAAGAAAGATCAGCAACGCCACCAGCCACTACATTAACATCCTTTTTTGCTTTATGCAGAGACGATCCCTTTGCCAGAACATTGAAATATGCGGAAGTTCCGACATACTACACCTGGAATACATCAACAAAAAAGTTTTATCGTCGAAAGCAAGGAAAACCAGTTGAAGGATGGCCAAATATACACTCGACGGATGCATTAGGCAGAATATACACTGTCCATCTGCAGAACGCAGAATGCTTCTTCCTACGAATGTTGCTCATATATGTTCCCGGCCCAACTTCATGTACCCACTTGCACACTGTCAATGGTCAGTTATGTGAGACGTACCGAGAAGCATGTGAAAAGCTACATTTACTGGAGAATGACGCACATTGGGACACAGCTCTCACAGACGCATCCATTTCAAATCATCCTCAACAAATTAGATCATTATTTGCCATCATATTGGTAACGTGCTTCCCATCGAACCCTAAAGACCTGTGGAATAAGTTCAAATCACACATGACTGAAGATATTTTACGCAGAGAACGCAACAACGCCAATGATCCGACTATGGAAATATCTAATGAGATGTACAACGAGGCATTGATCTTACTTGAGGATAAATGCCTGAATATCAACAACAAGAAGCTCAATCAAGTTGGTCTCGAGAGTCCCAATCGACCAGGCATCGACACACCCGATAGAGATATCCAACGTGAAAGGAATTACAACCCAATCGAACTGCAAGCTTTCCTCGCAGCAAGGATACCACTTTTACAAAAGGATCAGCGAACGGCGTACAATGTAATCATTGAAGCGGCAGCAAATGAAAGCGGTGGACTTTATTTCATTGATGCACCTGGTGGAACTGGAAAAACGTTCTTAATTTCTCTGATTTTGGCCAAGATTCGAGCAGATAAAAATATTGCATTAGCTATTGCATCATCCGGCATCGCTGCGACACTTTTGGATGGAGGTAGAACAGCTCATTCTGCTCTGAAATTACCACTGAATTTGCAATATTCCGAAGCCCCAACATGTAATATTAAAAAAAATTCCTCTATGGGAAGAGTACTGCAGACGTGCAAAATAATAGTATGGGATGAATGTACTATGGCACATAAAAAATCGCTGGAAGCTCTCGACCGCACACTAAAGGACTTCAGAAACAGCGAACGATTATTTGGAGGAGCACTTATTTTATTAGCCGGCGATTTTCGTCAAACACTTCCTGTGGTCCCACGTTCAACACCAGCAGATGAACTAAATGCATGCCTCAAATCATCAACACTTTGGCATCACGTAAAAACTCTGCGATTATCTACGAATATGCGAGTGCAAATGCAAATGCAAAATGACTCTTCGCCATTTGACTTCTCGAAGTCGTTGCTGGACCTTGGCAATGGCAAATGGCCCATTGATGCTACAACAAATTGTGTTACATTCCCGCATAATTTCTGCAAGTTGACACAATCAGTTGAAGAATTAGCAACATCTGTATTCCCAAATATTGAAACAAATTTCAAAAACCACCAATGGCTGCGTGAACGGGCATTACTGGCGGCCAAAAACATTGATGTAACTTCCATCAATACTGCAATTTTGGAAAAAATACCTGGAGATGTGAAGGAATACAAATCAATAGACTCCGTAACAGAAGATGATGACGTCGTTAACTATCCAGTGGAATTTTTGAACTCTCTAGATTTACCTGGATTGCCACCACATGCATTACGCTTGAAAGTTGGCGTATCTGTTGTTTTAATGCGCAACATCGACCCACCACAGCTTTGCAATGGAACTCGACTCGCAATAAAAAATATGATGAACAACCTCTTAGAAGCTACCATTATAACTGGAAACTATATGGGGACGGATGTACTGATACCCCGAATTCCAATGATGCCCACAGATTTGCCATTTCAGTTAAGAAGATTGCAGTTTCCGGTACGATTGGCATTTGCGATGACTATTAACAAAGCTCAAGGACAAACTCTCCAAGTTTGCGGATTGAATTTAGAAAACCCATGCTTTTCACATGGGCAGCTGTATGTGGCATGCTCGCGCATTGGTAAACCTTCCGATCTTTATGTATTCGCACCAAATGGCAAAACAAAAAATGTAGTATACCAAAGAGCACTTCAATAAAGAACAAATAAATAATAATTATTACAAAAATAATATCTTTTTAATCGGAATAATTTTGACATGGGCAGCGAAGCGCATCGGGCTCAGCTAGTCTATCTATATATATAAAAGAGAGTGTCTGTTTGTGGGTTTGTTTGTGGGTTTGTATGTTTGTTCCGTATAGACGTCTAAACGGCTAGACCGATCATCTTGAAATTTTCACAGAATGTACATGTGTAGGGGGTGCTGAAAATAGGGTACTTGAATTTTCGATGTATCAAGTGGGCGTGGACCCGCCCATATGGGTCAAATTTTGGTATTGTGAAAAATTTTTAGCTAGAGTGCTGAAATTTCGTGTGTATGCATTTAGTGTCAGATTATGTGAATTTTCCAAAAATGGGCGGAATCGGACCAATGGGCGTGGCCCCGCCCATATAAGCCAAATTTTGAAATTGAGATATTTTGCACAATTTGTTAGCGAGAGTGCTGGAATGTTATGTATATGGTGGCAGTCTACGTGATGGCTCCAAAAATGGGCGGGATCGGACCAATGGGCGTGGCCCCGCCCACATAGACCAAATTTTGAAATTTTGATATCTTGCACAATTTGCTAGCGGGAGTGCTGCAATGTTGCGTATATGTATCTGGTGGCATTCTACGTAATTGGTCAAAAAATGGGCGGGACCGGACCAATGGGCGTGGCCCCGCCCATATAAGCCAAATTTTGAAATTGATATATCTTGCACAATTTGTTAGTTAGAGTGTTGTAATGTTGTACATATGTATCTGATGGCAGTCCACGTGATTGATCCAAAAACGGGCGGGATCGAACCAATGGGCGTGGCACCGCCCATATAAGCTAAATTTTAAAAATGTGATATCTTGCACAATTTGTTAGCGAGAGACCTGGAATTGTGTGTATATATATCCGTTGGCGATCTACGTGATTGGTCCAAAAATGGGCGGGTTCGGACCAATAGGCGTGGCCCCGCCCACATTGACCAAATTTTGAAATTTTGATATCTTGCACAATTTGCTAGCGGGAGTGCTGCAATGTTGCGTATATGTATCTGGTGGCATTCTACGTAATTGGTCAAAAAATGGGCGGGATCGGACCAATGGGCTTGGCCCCGCCCATATAAGCCAAATTTTGAAATTGATATAACTTGCACAATATGTTAGCGAGAGTGCTGGAATTTTGTGTATATGTATATGGTGGCAGTCTGCGTGGTTGGTCCAAAAATGGGCGGGATCGGCCCAATGGGCGTGGCCCCGCTCACATAGACCAAATTTTGATATCTTGTACAATTTTCTATCGGGAGTGCTGCAATGTTGTGTATACGTATCTGGTGGCATGCTACGTAATTGGTCAGAAAATGGGCGGGATCGGACCAATGGGCGTGGCCCTGCCCTTATAAGCCAAATTTCGAAATTGATATATCTTGCACAATTTTTTATCTAGAGTGCTGTAATGTTGTACATATGTATCTGGTGACAGTCCACGTGATTGGTCCAAAAATTGGCGGGATCTGACCAATGGGCGTGCCACCGCACATATAAGCCAAATTTTGAAATTGAATTATATTGCTCATTTTGTTAGCGAGAGTGTTGAAATTTTGCGTATATGTATCTGGTAGCAGTCTACGTGATTGGCTTACAAATGGGCGGAATAAGACCAGTGGGCGTGGCACAGCCCACATTTTGATATATCTTGCAAGTATTATATAGGAAATACATGAACAAAAATGCTCGGTATGCGATAATTACAGCTGCTTACTCCAACACAATCGCAATATGATAATGTGATGCATGACCAATGAAACAAGAATTTGGAAACTTTATAAGTATGCATTTCTATTTTCTAGACTTTCCACTGAATTCGGTATTTTTTCATTCAGTGAATTTATTACTAATACCAGTAAGGAAAGGCAGAAAGTCGGGCGGGGCCGACTATATAATACCCTACACCTCCCTAACAATGCGATAAGGGTCATGGCGACAATAATTGGTAAATGTATTTTGAACCGATAATCGCTAAATTAAGCAATATTCGTTCCTACATTGAGAAACATTTTTCTGGAGAACTTTGTAATGATCGGAAGTAAAGTACAACTTCTATAGCGCTTTGTAACCAAATCTGGAGGAACATATATATGGAGGTTATATATAAATCTGAATCGATTTTCCTTGAATACTCATTCATGTAAAATAGAAACCTGTTTCTGTCGAATTTCCTACTGATCGGATATAAAACACAGTCTCTACAGCGCTTACATGTCAAATTGGGGGTAACATATATATGGGGGCTATATCTAAATCTGAAGCGATTTTCTCCGAATTTTTCGGTATTCCTTCATGTACCTCTTTCTGCCGAATTTCTTTCTGATCGGATATAAAATACAGTTTCTACAGCGCTTGAATTTCAAATCGGGGGTAACATATATATGGGGACTATATCTAAATCTGAACCGATTTTCTCCGAATTTTGCGGTATTCCTTCATGTAATAAGAAACCTCTTTCTGCCGAATTTCTAACATATATATGGGGGCTATATCTAAATCTGAACCGATTTTCTCCGAATTTGACAGTATTCCTTCGTGTAATAACAAACCTCTTTCTGCCGAATTTCGTACTGATCGGATATAAAATACAGTTTCTACAGCGCTAATTTTGACATGGGCAGCGAAGCGCACCGGGCTCAGCTAGTATGTATATAAAAGAGAGTGTCTGTTTGTGCGTTTGTTTGTGGGTTTGTTTGTGGGTTTGTTTGTGGGTTTGTTGGTTTGTTTGTTCCGTATAGACGTCTAAACGGCTAGACCGATCATCTTAAAATTTTCACAGAATGTACATGTGTAGGGGTGCTGAAAATAGGGTACTTGAATTTTCGATATATCAAGTGGGTGTGGACCCGCCCATATGGGTCCAATTTTGATATTGAGAAAATTTTTTAGCTAGAGTGCTGAAATTTTGTGTGTATGCATTTAGTGGCAGATTATGTGAATTTTCCAAAAATGGGCGGTATCGGACCAATGGGCGTGGCCACGCCCATATAAGCCAAATTTTGAAATTGAGATATTTTGCACAATTTGTTAGCGAGCGTGCTGGAATTTTGTGTATATGTATATGGTGGCAGTCTACGTGATTGGTCCAAAAATGACCGGGATCGACCCAATGGGCGTGGCCCCGCCCACATAGACCAAATTTTGAAATTTTGATATCTTGCACAATTTGCTAGCGGGAGTGCTGCAATGTTGCGTGTATGTCTGGTGGCATTCTACGTAATTTGTCCAAAAATGGGCGGGATCGGACCAATGGGCGTGGCCCCGCCTATATAAGCCAAATTTTGAAATTGAGATATCTTGCACAATTTATTGGCGAGTGTGATGCAATTTTGTACATATGTATCTGGTGGCAGCCTTCGTGATTGTTCCAAAAATGGTAGGGATGGGACCAGTGGGCGTGGCCCCGCCCATATAAGCCAAAATTGGAAATTGAGATATTTTGCACAATTTGTTAGCTAGAGTGCTGTAATGTTGTACATATGTATCTGGTGACAGTCCACGTGATTGGTCCAAAAATTGGCGGGATCGGACCAATGGGCGTGACAGCGCCCATATAAGCCAAATTTTAAAAATGTGATATCTTGCACAATTTGCTAGCGGGAGTGCTGCAATGTTGCGTGTATGTCTGGTGGCATTCTACGTAATTTGTCCAAAAATGGGCGGGATCGGACCAATGGGCGTGGCCCCGCCTATATAAGCCAAATTTTGAAATTGAGATATCTTGCACAATTTATTGGCGAGTGTGATGCAATTTTGTACATATGTATCTGGTGGCAGCCTTCGTGATTGTTCCAAAAATGGTAGGGATGGGACCAGTGGGCGTGGCCCCGCCCATATAAGCCAAATTTGGAAATTGAGATATTTTGCACAATTTGTTAGCTAGAGTGCTGTAATGTTGTACATATGTATCTGGTGACAGTCCACGTGATTGGTCCAAAAATTGGCGGGATCGGACCAATGGGCGTGACAGCGCCCATATAAGCCAAATTTTAAAAATGTGATATCTTGCACAATTTGCTAGCGGGAGTGCTGCAATGTTGCGTGTATGTCTGGTGGCATTCTACGTAATTTGTCCAAAAATGGGCGGGATCGGACCAATGGGCGTGGCCCCGCCTATATAAGCCAAATTTTGAAATTGAGATATCTTGCACAATTTATTGGCGAGTGTGATGCAATTTTGTACATATGTATCTGGTGGCAGCCTTCGTGATTGTTCCAAAAATGGTAGAGATGGGACCAGTGGGCGTGGCCCCGCCCATATAAGCCAAATTTGGAAATTGAGATATTTTGCACAATTTGTTAGCTAGAGTGCTGTAATGTTGTACATATGTATCTGGTGACAGTCCACGTGATTGGTCCAAAAATTGGCGGGATCGGACCAATGGGCGTGACAGCGCCCATATAAGCCAAATTTTAAAAATGTGATATCTTGCACAATTTGCTAGCGGGAGTGCTGCAATGTTGCGTGTATGTCTGGTGGCATTCTACGTAATGTGTCCAAAAATGGGCGGGATCGGACCAATGGGCGTGGCCCCGCCTATATAAGCCAAATTTTGAAATTGAGATATCTTGCACAATTTATTAGCGAGAGTGATGAAATTTTGTACATATGTATCTGGTGGTAGTCTACGTGATTGGCCCAAAAATGAGCGGCATCGAACCAATGGGCGTGCCCACGTCCATATAAGCCAAATTTTGAAATTGAAATATCTTGCACAATTTATTATCGAGAGTTCTGTAATTTTGTGCATATGTATCTGATGATAGCCTACGTGAATGGTCTAAAAAGTGGCGGGAAATTGAGTTATCATGCACAATTTGTTAGCGAGAGTGCTGTGATTTTGTGCATCTCACGCAGTCTATGTGATTACACAAAAAAGGGCGGCACCGCCCATAGAAACCTAATTTTGAAATTGAGATATGTTGCACAATTTGTTTAAGTGAGCGTTGTTCTTTTGTGTATATGTATCTGGCGGCAGTCTACGTGATTGGTCAGGAAATGGGAGGGATCAGACTAATTGGCGTGGCCCCGTCCATATAAGCCAAATTTTGAAATTGAAATATCTTACACAATTTATTGCTGCAGTTTTAGGTATATGTATCTAATGACAGTCTACGTGATTCGCCCAAAAATGGGCGGCATTAAACCAATGGACGTGGCACCGCCTATATAAGCCAAATTTTAAAATTGGAACTCATATCTTGCACAATTTTTTAGCGAGAGTGCTGTAATTTTTTGCATATGGTGATAGTCAACGTGAATGGTCCAAAAAGGGTTGGTATCGGACCAATGGGCGTGGCCCCACCCTTATACGCAAATTTCTGAAATTGAAATACCTTGAACAATTTGTTAGCTAGAGTGTTGTCATTTTGTAAATATGCATTTGATGGCAGTCTACGTAATTGTTTAAAAAATTGACGGAATCGGAAATCTGAAGTCTGGGGCAACGAAGTGGACCGGGTCCAGCTAGTTACTACATATAAGAATGGTTAAGTTGTCCATACTCTGGCTTTGCGATTGTCGAAAATGTGGCAAAGTTTTGCAATTTTCAAAATAATGGTGTAGTTTGGAGAAACGTGGCAATATTAATAACAGTTTGTGACCTAATGCTTTTTCGAAAACAATCTCCAAGAAATTTCCTTAGTGACGAATATAAATATGCTTAACTTTATTTTGTAATGCTTTCCTTTTCTGCTTAAAATTGATGATATACTTTGGTTGCTTTACTTAACACAGATTTCTTATTTTTTTATACCCTACACCACACTGTGGTACAGGGTATTATGACTTTGTGCATTTGTTTGTAACACCTAAAAGGAGAAGAGATAGACCCATTGTTTATTATACCGATCGACTCAGAATCACTTTCTGAGTCGATTTAGCCATGTCCGTCTGTCCGTCTGTCCATGTATTCTTGTAATCAAAGTGCAGGTCGTATTTATGGTCCGATTGTGATGCAATTCAGCACAGTGCTCTTTTTTGGCCCAAGAACGATCTCTATTGAAATTGGTCATAATCGGTTCAGATTTAGATATAGCCCCCATATATATGTTTCACCCAATTTGACATGTAAGCGCTGTAGGAACTGTATTTTAAATCAGATCAGTACGAAATTTGGCAGAGAGAGTTTTCTTATTACATGAATAAACACTGTCAAATTCGGGGAACATCGGTTCAGATTTAGATATAGTCCCCATATATATGTTTCACCCGATTTGACATGTAAGCGCTGTAGAAATCGTGTTTAATATCCGATCAGTACGAAATTTAACAGAGAGAGTTTGCTTATTACATGTATGAACACTGCCAAATTCTTATCGCAATGCCCATTTTCGCATTGGTAGGTAGGTGTAGGGTATTATGTAGTCGGCCCCGCCAGACTTTCTGTCTTTCCTTACTGGTTTTTGCATTGTAATATTTTCTCCAAATTATACCAACTTTTGCTGTCATACAGATTTGCATTACGTTATGTGAAGAGAATTTACGGAATCTAAAAAATGTCATTCATCTAACCCTGTTCACGCTTCTCCATCATAATTTTTTTGTGACAAGAAAAGTTTTACCTCAACATAGTGTGGTTGCTGAGTAAAAAGAGCTTCCTAAATTTAATTAAGTCATTTAAAATTATTAGCAAACATTTTGAGTTCATTCTAAAAGGTAGACCAACTCACACACACACTCATCAACCTACATGTGTGCGTATGTATGTGCAGGGACAGAGAGAAGGGCAGGGATTTTTATATTATCCTGCGTGGAACCACAAAAACCATTGCTACAATTTCACATTTAGTTTGAATCCTTTGTTGGGGTTGCATGGCAAACTTTGTCAAATATTTCATTCGTGTGTTCGACAAAAAGGGGAAAACCAAACACACTATACAAATTGAGGATAAAAACTAACAGAAATCCTCACCCCAAAACTATGCAGACATATTCTCGTAGGTACACATATTATATGATATAAAGGCTGTTAATTAAGAATTGAAATTAATTTAACAAATGTTTTAAGTTCAGGGTATGATCTCGAGGGGAAAATATACCGATATCGTTATTCCAAAATATGCGAAGTACTCTTAGCATGTTTTTAGGGACATTGTTTTCATACCCTGCACCACACTGTGGAGAAGAGATAGACACATCAATGATGAAATTTAGCACAGTATTCTTTTTTGGCTCAAGGACGATGCCTATTGAAATTGGTGAAAATCGGTTCAGATTTATATATAGTGCCCATATATACGTTACTCCGCTTTAGCTTCTAAGGGCTATAGAAGATGTATGTTACACCAGATCGAGGTAAAAATTGGCAGGGAAAAATCTCTTCAGCCGTTAATAAAGGCTACCAAATTCAGTGGAAATCGGTTAAGATTTATGTGCCTTCCGATTTGGCATATAAGTGCTATAGAACCTTTATTTTACACCAGATCGATATAAAAATTGGCAGAGGGAAGTCTCCTCAGCCATTTATAAAGACTACTAAAGTTAGTGGAAATCGGTTCAGATTTACATTTAGCCCTCATATATATGCTCCTTCCGATTTGGCTTCTAAGGGCTATATAAGCTGCATTTTACAGATCCCTGTTACGAAAATTAGAAGAAGGAAGTCACTTGCGTTACGAATAAACTCTGCTAAATTTTAAAAAAATCGGTTCAGATTTATTAGTAATCATTTCGGTTTTGCACGTAAGTATTGGCAAAGCTAAATTTTACAAACGATTTTTGTGCAATGTACAACTTTTTTTGATCCATTCGCTGATAGAAAGATTTTCATGGTAATCATTTCAAATTTAGATCGAGTATATGCGTACTTATTCTGCTCTATCAAGGTGGTGTAGGGCACAGACCTTAAATTATACAGATGTGCCGTTAGCCCGAAACGTCAGAATCTATCAGTTTCGAACGAATAGTAATGAAATGTCACATGCGAAAAAACAGCTTTCCGCGAACATAGTTTGAACTTTTTTTGCACTAATCGATTAATATAATTTTTTTATTTATTTATTTATATGAATTACAATACAAATTAAATTTATATTCTAATTATAAGGTCCTGGGAAAGGCCGGGTTACAAAGACCATATGGCTAAATGTTTGCAGCGACAGACCAGAGCCTCTGTTGGGAATCGAACCCACAACCCCCAAACTCATAGGCGAGTACGCTACCATCTCGCCTACTGGGGAGCTCTATTATTTTTTTAATTGTGACAATTACGAAAAATTAGGGATAATCGGTCCAAAATCCGCGGAAAAAATCAATCTTTGAAGTCCTACTCTTTCAAATTTCTATTCGTTCGTACCTGACACCCTATTCGCTCCGGGAAGACATATCTTATTATTTATTATTTTTGGTGTAGGGTATCATATAGTCTTTCCTTACAGGTTTTAACTTCTAAGTCTTCCAAATTATATGTATGTAGTCAAAAATTAGTGTTTATCCTACAACTCCATCAAAAGTTATTCACAAAACATTTGAAGTCATTGGCTTTGCATTACAAAGGAATTCTCACAAATTTAAAACTTTCATCGTCTCTCATGAAAAAGCATAATCAAGTTATCCCTATGTTTTTAATAAGAGCTTTCCAAATGCCGGTCTGCGGCCCAATGGTGGGCCGTAGCGATATGTCAGAGCAGCGTTGACCATTTGATAAAAATTACGTACTTTAAATTTTTGATTGGCAACATGGCATTGACGGTTTGATGAAAATTACGGACTTTAAATTTTTGATTAGCAACATGGCACTCAGTGCTCCTGTTTTCAAATATTTTTTAAGTATGAATTGTTATATTTGTAAGAACTCTATCAAAACAATATTCAAAAAGATATTGGTTTGGTCTACAAGTTTAGCGTTGGCGAATGTTTTTGGGATACACCTACAAATTATATTGAAACCAAGTAAGACGGTTTCAGTCGGGTAATCCGACTAAGGTATACCCTCACTTTGTGAGTAATGTAATATACATCATTATACTAATTAATCTGTCAATTTGTGTGGGGGTACCATATGGGTTTAACAAATACGCATATTTGTCGGTAAACAGTATTTTCTTTAAATACATTGCACTGTAACGAACTATAAGCGTCTATGTGCACTGGTGTATTAACGTTACAAGCTATTCAATTTTGGTATGATTTGGTAATTTTGTGTGGGAGGTACTATACAATAATGCCCATTTTTTACCGGACTATAGGCGCTACAAAAGTATTTTGTATTTGCACTTGTATTAATGTTCTAAGCAGTTCAATTTTGATGCAAAATGGTGCATTTGCAATCGATTACTCCTTTCGAGAGTTACCTTGCGCACCAGCCAGCAGACAGACAGACGGATGGACGGACATTGCTCATTCGACTTAAAATGACCCAAAACTGATATCCGCCGAACATGCTTAGGTCACTCCTTCGATGTGTTACACCTTTGGTCCGTAGCAAATGATATATACCCTCGTATCACTAAAGTGAGGATATAATAAAAATAAAATAACATTTTTAGACATAAAAAATTATATTCTTTTTAGGTTTGTGCGAAAATATTTTATTTATTTTTTTATTTAATAGTAACACTTCGTACAATTGATTTTGAAAAATAAAATTTTAGGGATCTGTTCCATTCTAATTAAACTTGCAAACATTTTTCACTTTAACAAAGATTACGAATTTTCCAAAGCAAATTTGAATAGTAAGAAGTCAATTTTCTGCTGACTTGGCATTTTTGTACTATTAGGAATTCGATTAATCTAAAAATGTTGCTAATATTTATCTTAATTGGTTTGCTAAGATCATATGAGTAGCAATTTTACCATTATTTGAGCCAAAACAGTCTTATCAATTTTTGTCAATGGGTCAGAGCCGCTCTGTGCGGCATGGCAATTTTTGTAATTCGAAAATTCCTGAGCGATGATTATACGACAGTTCGTTGTGTAAAATGTAGGTATTTCTTAACAAACTTAAAATATGAAACATTAAAAATTTGACGACCAAAAATTAGACGACCTAACAAAAAGATTGGGAAACTTTTTCTTTATTTCTCAGCATAATCCTCCTTCCAGCGATTTTCAATAGCTTCAGTATCCTGTTTATGGTAAGAACGGTTTAGTTCCTGAAAATACATTGCTGGCAACACTTTTTTCGCTGAGCCATTTTTTCAATTTTGGAAAGAAAAAATAACCCGAGGGTGCTAAATCTGGAGAATAAGGTGCGTAATGAAATTTAATTCATTGATTTTGGCCATTTGGTGCATTCTCCTGATTGTGAGCAAACGCGGCACCCATCTTGTGCGCAATTTTCTCATCATCAAATATTCCGTCAATATGCTATGTATAGCACTTTTTGATGTTCGTATTGGCAGCTCGTACGGCCCCGTTTAAACTATGCCACCCAATATGCCGCGGAATGTATGGGCATTTGTACCAACAATTATTAACGTTTTGTATATGCTGGTTACAATAGTACGTCGAACACTTCAAGGTTATATATTATTATTTTGGTATATATTTCGACGATTTAGGTAAAAAGTTCTGCAATAACATATAATATTTACTTATGGAATTATTTTCAAAGTTTTTGTTTATATGGAGGTCTGTAATAGCATAATTTTTTGCTTGCAAATTTTAGGTGGGTGAATAAAGCCTTCAAAATCTTGGAAGTGGGCCGAGACCCAAAACTTTGTGAGAAGCCCTGTTCTTAACAATTATGTAGATATAGCTGCTGTTTAGTGTAAAGGATAAGGTGGCGTATGATTTATATGAGACAAATCATACGCACTACTGAACGACAGTAGTAAATTGTAATAAATTGGTAATAGGAGTATTGTGTCAATGATTTTTTAAAATGACATATTTCAAAAGTAATAGATGGTTGGAAATAAGTCTGACATATTTTTAGTCGGGAAAAACGACTAAGGTATAACCTCACTTTGTGACTAAGGTAATTTGGTACTTTTGGTGGGATATGCCAGAAAGTTGAAAAAAATCGTTCATTCTTTGTCAGTCTATTGTCACTGGAAATGTTGTCTAAAATGCAAAATATGAAAACATTGAGATGATTGCTGCCGAAGTTATAGGACCAAGTTATTCGAATGTATCTTTGTGGTGCACATCACAACTATCTAAAGGAGTAACTGATTGACTTCAAACTTTGTACGTTGTACGTTGTAATATTTTTCCCTATCACAGGCAAGATGGCCATATTGGCCCACTGCTGCTGGTCCCCCACAAAGGGTTACAATTCCACACATTGTACTTATAAAATTATGTTTGTCGTTTGAAGGAATCTGTAAATTTTTGTGGGGGCAACAGAAGTGGCTTGACAAATACTCCTATTTTGAGTTGAATTTTACACAAACATTTTGCCGCCATAACAAAGTTAACAAATCACAATTTGTAATAAAACAATTTTAGCGCAAAAGCTTTTAAAATGTGTAAGAAACAGTTCGACAAAGTCGAAAAAAGAAATTGCATTTTTTCAATTTTCAAAATCTGAAAAAAGGAAAAAATCTGTAATACGAAAAAAATTTAAATTTTTTATCGCATTACGAGCAAATACGTAAAAACATGTAAAAAAACTAAAAAATAAAAATTGTAAATCCGTTTAAATGCAAAAATAAGAGAAGTAGTCAACTTTGGCCTAATTTCTAACATATACCCGATTTTCAATGTTAATATCTCAAAATAATCCTTGGATCCTTTTCTAATTTCGGGTTTTTGCAGAACTCAAAAATGTTTACCAGAACAAAAGTTAATGAATTTTGGCTTTTGATTCTAAACCACCGCACAGTGGTTTGTGTATTTTTTGCAAGTTTTAACATAGCATTTTGAAGATTTGTGACATAACAAAATAGATCTGAAACGATCATCTTAAAATGCGCAGCATTCTTTCATAGATAAGAATAGGAAGGAACAAAAATCTCATTTCTGTCAAATTATATAAATATCGGACTCAAAATATCGTTTCAATAGCACTTAAATACTAAATAGGCAGGGACGCATATATGTGGCTATATCTAAATCTGAACCGATTATACCCAAATAAAGCCGTAGTCGTTCCTAGCACTGTAATTAATAAGGAAATATCCTTGTCGTGCCAGCTTTCTAATTTAATAATAAATTAAGAAACTTCTTTCTGCCAAATTTTTTAATGATCCGAAGTAAAGTACAACTTCTATAGCGCCTGATACGGACGGACATAAATCTGAACCACATTTTTATCCCCTCACCTAGAGAGGAGGGTATATATCATTTTCTACGACAAAAAGTGTAACACGTCGAAGGAGTGACCTAAGACCCCAAGTATGTTCGGCGGAAATCCATTTTGGGCCATTCTAAGTCATTTGAGCAATGTCCGTCCGTCTGTCTGTCTGCTGGCTGGTGCGCACGATAACTCGCGAAAGGAGTAACCGACTGACGTCAAATTTGGTATGCGGTAATATTTATACCCTACACCACACTGTGGTACAGGGTATGATAACTTTGTGCATTTGTTTGTAACACCCAAAAGGAGAAGAAATAGACCCATCGTTTATTATACCGATCGACTTAGAATGACTTTCTGAGTTGATTTAGCTATGTCCGTCTGTCCGTCTGTCTGTCTGTCCGTCTGCCTGTCCGTCTGTCTGTCCGTCTGTGCATGTATTCTTGTAATCAAAGTACAGGTCGCAATTATGGTCCGATCTCGACGAAACTTTACACATATCTTTTTTTGGCCCAAGGACGATCCCTATTAAATTTGGTTGAAATCGGTTCAGATTCAGATATAGCCCCCATATATATGTTAGCCCCGATTTGACATGTAAGCGCTGTAAAGACTTTATTTTATATCCGATCAGTATGAAATTCGGCAGAAAGAGGTTTCTTATTATATGGATGAACCATATTCAATTTGGAAGAAATCGGTTCAGATTTAGATATAGCCCCCATATATACGTTACCCCCGATTTGACATGTAAGCGCTGTAAAAACTTTATTTTATATCCGATCAGTATGAAATTCGGCAGAAAGAGGTTTCTTATTATATGGATGAACACTATTAAATTTGGAAGAAATCGGTTCAGATTTAGATATAGCACCCATATATACGTTACCCCCGATTTGACATGTAAGCGCTGTAAAAATGTTATTTTATATCCGATCAGTGCGAAATTCGGCAAAGAGAGGTTTCTTATTACATGAAGGAATACTGCGAAATTCGGAGAAAATCGGTTCAGATTTAGATATAGCCCCCATATATATGTTACCCCCGATTTGACATGTAAGCGCTGTAAAAACTGTATTTTATATCTGATCAGTGCGAAATTCGGCATAAAGAGGTTTCTTTCTACATGAAGGAATACTGCCAAATTCGGAGAAACTCGGTTTAGATTTAGATTTAACACCCATATATATGTTACCCCGATTTGACCTGTAAGCGCTGTAAAAAATGTATTTTATATCCGAGCAGTGCGAAATTCGGCAGAAAGAGGTTTCTTATTACATGAAGGAATACTGCCAATTTCGAAGAAAATCGGTTCAGATTTAGATATAGCTCCCATATATATGTTACCCCCGATTTGACATGTAAGCGCTGTAGAGACTGTATTTTATATCCGACCAGTACTTTTTACATGAATAAGTATTCAGGGAAGATCGGTTCAGATTTATATTAAAGCTCCATATTTATGTTCCTCCTGATGTGGTATCAAACCGCTATAGAAGTTGTAGTTAACTTCCGATCATTAAAATTTTCCAGAAAGATGTTTCTCACTTTAGGAACGAATATTGCTTAATTTAGCGATTATCGTTTCAGAATTATATAATATGTTTCTACCCACTTACCAATTATTGCAAATTATTATGGCAATGACCCTTATCGCATTGTTAGGGAGGTGTAGGGTATTATATAGTCGGCCCCGCCCGACTTTCTGCCTTTCCTTACTGGTTTTCTCTATCTCCGGCTAAGTTCGAAGATGGGCCATATTGGTCCACTCCTTCTAGTACCTCTCTCACAAAAGGGTTAACTTTAAGTGAAATATTGATTCTTTAATACCTTCAATAATACATACTCGAATCTTCTGAAATTTCACATATACATAGTATTAGTTTGTTAGCCGCGTCAAGAAAAATGGGCGAAGTGACCACTCACTTTTTGGCACATCCCACACTGTGTATAGTGTAATGCTATTGTAGTATCTAGAGTCCAGAGAAAAGTGGGCGTTTTGTCACGCCCCTTTTGGAAGCCTCACATAAATGGACCCTTTTGTACCAAAAGTTAACTGCTTATAACTTTAATACCAGTCTATATAAATACTTGACATTTTGTAAAGTGTAGTGCTTTAATAGTACGTAGAGTCCAAAGAAAAGTGGGCGTTATTTGTCACGCCCTTTTGGTACCTGCCACACAAAAGGACCATTTGGTACCAAAAGTTAAGAGATTTTAACTGTATTACTATTGAATACAAATACATTAAATTGTGTACGGTGTAATGCTTTTATAGTATCTATAGTCCAGAGAAAAGTGACCGTTATTGACACACCCCTCTTGGCACCTGCCTCACAAATGGACCATTTTGTACCAAAAGTAAACAGCTTTTAACTTTTATACCAGTACGCACTTTAAAGTTATTAAATGCAATTTAAATTGATAATAATATAATTAAAATAAAAAATAAATAAATTTACTTATATTTCTTTGGGACTCAAGGTGAGGCGATTCATAAGCCGGTTTACCCGACTGAACTTCTTTACTTGTTTCAACCTTGCTAGTGATCGTTCGTTCTCGGATTAAAAAATCCTTTATGCCAAATATCTTATCTTAGATGCCAAATCTGAAGGAACACATCCATGCGAGTATGTAGGGCTATATGTAAATTTGAACCGATAATGTTCACACAGATGTTAACTGGTAAAATAAGATACTCTTTACCAAATTTCATGAATATCCGAAGGTAATTATATCTACTATAGAGGGTATAAGCTAACTCCAAGGTACATGCATATATATGACGATATCTGGTTCTGAACAGATATTCAAAATTATTTATAAAGTTTATTCAAGTACCTAGAAACACATGTATGCCAAATTTCAGAATTATCGAAGGCAAAATACATCATCGGGATTCAAGCAGTTCATCTACACTCCAATAACACATACATAAGGACGTGTACATGCCAAATAATGTATTTTGGGAAATATATACAACCGAAAGATTGGTTGCTGTTCTTTTGCTGATACTCGTATATGACAAAAAAAATAAATAAATTTACTCGACATAAATAAATCTTCAATATTTTGTTCAAGAACGGTACAAGTAGTCAAAAATATATAGTCAAAAAATT
Source organism: Eudasyphora cyanicolor (assembly GCA_963930755.1). Classification (NCBI taxonomy): domain Eukaryota; kingdom Metazoa; phylum Arthropoda; class Insecta; order Diptera; family Muscidae; genus Eudasyphora; species Eudasyphora cyanicolor. The sequence continues at coordinate 165,273,541 of OZ005736.1, read as the reverse complement.
TGTGTCAAATATTGCCACATCTCATAATAGTGATGAATTTGTAATATGGGTTTTTAAATTTTGTTAGGAATTGTTTGGTGTTTTGTTCAATAAATAAAATAAAAATTAATGAAAACTGTTTTTAAATTAATTATCGGTAGTATATGACTGACAAATTGTCAGAACAACCAATTTTTTAAAACAGTTGGTTGTGGCAACATACAACAGATAATTTTAGCCACCATTTTTGTTGTTGGCGCAACCAAATATAATTGTTGTCAACATGGAAGCAGAAGTTAACCACAACCAAAATGTTGGTTGTCCTGATGGAATCGCATGATAGTAGACAGAACTACCAAAATTCGGTTGGCAAATAATTCTGTTAAGGCAACCAAACTGTATTCTGTGTGTAGCAGCCAAGTAAAATCCTTGTCAAATTTGTTCAGATTTAGATATAGCCCTCATATGTATATGTACCTCCGGTTTGGCATCTTTGCGCTATAAAATACAAATTATTGGACAAATAACACTATGCAACAATAAAAATTTTTTTTGTGTCCTAGACCTAAAATTTATTTTTTGTATAGATTGTGGCATACTGTTATATAAAATCAAAACCAAAAATTTTTTTAATGGATACATTTTTTTTTTAAAATACTATTATCGTCGAAGGTACCCTTAGTATTTGCACTATAATTTCATTAAACAAATTGGAAAAAGTAGATTTTTTTCAAAAAAAAAAAAAAAACATAAAAAATAGAAAAAAATATTTTATTTAATTTTTTAAAAGTTTGCATCCTAGCGAAGAAAATAATGCCTATCTGAAAAAAATCTATGGATAAATGTAGAAATTATAGCGCTTTTGGTAGAGGTAAGAGAATTTCAAAAAATCTTTTTTTTAATTTCTGTTTAAATAGCGATTTTATTTATTACTTTTATTTATATTATGTACATTTGAGTTTATATACATGAACAAGTTTCAATCCCACGGCAGCCGGTTCTTTGTACCGGATTGACCCGGAGCAGCAATTCTTCGGCCAGGGGCTGCCACCTCAGTACTATGTGTTTTATGTTCGTCCATTTTTTCGCCTTGGGAGAGGCACATCCCGGAGTGTCTGCTCCGAATTCTTCTGGTCCGTGCCGGGACCGAACAAAATCCCGGACCACAACAATATTTCTGCTCCGTCTGCGGGAACCTTATACGTGGCAACTCAACATCAGTAAGGTGTACCCGATGTATGGAGTGGTTGCATCTCAGGGGTTGCTCTGGTCTTAGGAACGCCGGGAGTATCGCCGCTTAGGGAGCTATGTTGGAGCCTGCTGTGCCTCCATACCTCTCAGTGTGCCTCAAGAATCGCAGTCGTCAGTGTCGTCGGCCTCGTCGTCCCCGTCGTCTACGTCATCGACACCTTCGGTTTATGGAACACCGCCTACAGCAACATGCACAGCAATCAACACCACAACTCACACCACACATTGCTGTACCAACCCGAAGAGGTGTGCGCGTTATTTTAACCGACAATTTATAGAGCACCCCGTGAGTGACAGAGCGAAAAGGAGAGTAATGCGTCGTATCCATGCTCTCCCAGCTGAAGAAGTACCACCACAGTTTACAGTGGAAGAAGTTGCAGATGTCATCCGTAGCGCTAGGTCATCCAAAGCGCTTGGCCCCGACGGAATTTCGATGCTGATGTTGAAGCAATTGGACACACCGGGAGTTGAGTACCTGACTAGGGTCCTCAATCTGTCGTTGACCACTCTGATAATACCCGAAGCCTGGAAAATGGGTAGAGTGGTCCCGCTACTGAAACCGGGCAAAGATGCGAGCAAGGGAGAATCATACAGGCCTAACTCTCTTCTCTCGCCAGTAGCAAAGACGCTTGAGGCGTTAATCCTCCCGAGCCTTATTGGACATTTTCCAATTGCTAATCATCAACACGGATTCCGAAAGCAGCATAGTACGACTACTGCTTTACACGCCATATCCACGCACGTGAGCCGCGGTCTTAACCAGAACAAGCCCGGTGACAAGACCGTCCTCGTGGCGCTAGACCTATCAAAGGCCTTCGATACTGTCAGCCACGCCACGCTTTTTGAGGACATAGCCAACACGTCCCTCCCGAAAAGTTTGAAACGTTGGACCGTCAATTACATGTGTGGACGCCAGTCGTATGTGGAATTCAGAAACAAGAAGTCCAAACCTCGTAGAGTGAAACAGGGAGTTCCCCAAGGTGGGGTGATATCTCCGGCACTGTTTAACCTCTACCTTTCTGCAATTCCACCCCCACCTGACGGCGTTGAAATCGTATCATATGCTGATGACTGTACGATTCTGGCGTCGGGCCCTTTAATCGATGACATATGTGGAAGGCTGAACATCTACCTCGCTGAGATTGTCAATTTCTTCGCTGCGAGGAACTTAAAAATATCCGCCACCAAATCATCGGCCACCCTTTTTACTGCATGAACAGCGCAAGTGAAGGAGCAACTCAATGTGATAGTCGATGGCACAAGAATTCCGACCACCAACTACCCTAAGGTTCTTGGTGTCACATTTGATAGCCTCTTCAGGTCTAACGCGCATGCCACAGCTATCTGCAATAAGATGAGAAGTAGGAACAAGGTCCTCAAGTCGCTAGCCGGCAGCACTTGTGGCACAGATAAAGAAACCTTGTTGACCCCTTACAAAGCGATAGGTCGGTCTGTGGTAAACTATGCAGCACCAGTGTGGTCACCGAATGTGAGCGAGACGCAGTGGAAGAATATACAGACCTGCCAAAATGCCGCCCTGAGAACTGCGACAGGGTGCCTTCTCATGTCTTCTGTGAACCACTTACATGAGGAGACGAAGATCATAACCGTGCGACGACACAATTTTTTGCTGTCGATGCAATATCTGCTTGGTTGCTACCGTCCCAGCCATCCCAATCACCATCTGTGGATAGGCGCCCACCTCCCAGGCAGATCAGGAAAGACCTTCATGATCTAGAGCGCGAGGTCCAACGCTACAAGAGAGAACCTCTAGACCAAAGAGCTTTCAAGGCAGGTCTGGCTGACATACACTCTGACGCAGTCGCTGAAGCCGTGAATAACTACAGAGTCAATGTCGTACTAGGAGACCACCCTCCATCAGTGGCCTCAGAGGAAGAGGAATTACCACGACAGACAAGAGTACTTTTGGCCCAATTAAGATCTGGCTGGTGTAGCCGCCTCAATTCATACTGGGCAAGGATTGATGGCACCACGTCGAACATATGTCCCGCCTGTAACCAGGGACCACACGACACACTACACCTCTTTAACTGCCCTGCCAAACCTACTCAACTTGTTCCCACGTCTCTTTGGACCCAACCAGTGGAAGCAGCCATCTTCCTCGGCCAATACAGCAGAAACCACTATACAAGGCGAATGAAAACAACTAATGGATAACAAACACATATACTGCTACAACAACAACAACATTAGAAGTAATTGTGAGTTCTTTGTTGACGATTTCGGAATCGGTTTCTCTACTGAGGAACCAAATATAATCTCCCATCATTCTTTCATCCCAGTGCCCTTGGTAACGCCGCTCGATGGACTTCAATTCTTGGTGAAATCTATCGCCATGTTCGTCACTTACGTCGCCAAGATTCTCGGGGAAAAAGTTTAAATGAGAATGCAAGAAATGCATTTTGAGGGACATATTTACACCTGTTGGAATACATAAAGCGAAAAATAAGTTGGAAGAATACATACATACTTGCAAGTGTTATATACATAAATATAAAAAAAAAATGTCTAACAAATTTTTTCATAATTTTTTAACAAATCATTAATCATTGTTTCATATTGCGGGCTAAGGAAATTTGAAACTACAAGCTTAAACGACCTCCATGCTGCAATTTCATCCGACGTCAAATATGATTCGAAATTCACATCTTTCATCAGTTTCCTTATTTTAGGCCCATCAAAAACTCCTTCTTCGATTTTTTGAAAAGAAATACTTTTAAATAAACTTTTTAAATATGAGAGTGAATTGCCATCTTTCCTTAAGGCTTTTACAAAATTTTTAAAGAGCCCCAGCTATAACGCTGTGGAGGCAAAATATCGGCTATCCCAGAGGCATAGCATACAAACTACTTTTAAATCGCAACAAATTTTCCAGTCATGTTCATATTTAATGTATTTTATCAATTTAGCCATTGTTTCGTATGATTCCTTAGTGTTGACAGCATGAGCAATGGGAATCAACGGTTTCTGATTTCCGATGTGTAAAAGTACTGCTTTCAAACTTTATTTACTGTTGTCAACAAGTAACCGCCATTCCTTCGAATTGTATGTTTGATTAAGTTCCTCGAACAATCCGGGAATGTCCTTGCAAAAGCATCTGTTATCCACAGTTGTATAAAATTGTTTGTAAGGTATATCACGGACTCACGAAATATTGTACTGTTTCATCCCAGATGTAAGTAGTTCTGCCTTATCTTTGGTCAGTTCCAAATCTCTCAGTAGATCAATGAGTTGAAACTGAGTTAAAAGCGATGACTTCTGACTCAAACTTGAATCGCTCAGAGTTGAGTACTCAGTTGAACTTCATGATGTTTCCGTTATTAGGCTGTTAGCTATACTTGGACACTTCCTACTCCAATCTGTTAACTTAGACAAAAATAGCAGTCCATATCGTGAATGAATGGTTGTCTCCAAATCATTGGCATTCCAAATTGCACGTGAAGTCTAAAATTTAAACATTTTATTCCACAAAACATTCTAATACATTAATTTTAAAGTACTTACCGCATTCTTCCACTAGTCCATCGAGTAAGATTTACATGGCACGAATAACACAAAATACTAGGTGTCCACGGTTCGTTCATATTTTTAACTCGTATACCAAAATATTTCACATATATTTCTTCTATTATTTTACTAAAGGCACGTCGATTTTTTTAATTAAATTGTCGACATTGAAAAGTTCTTTGCCTTTTACTCATACTTCGAAATAAGACTTTGCAATATTTTTCAGAAAATCGACTTATCTCTTTAAGGCGTGAATTACACTAATTTATTAATAAGAAATATCATTCATAAATTCCGGGTTTAAGGTTCATAAGTTGCAGTACCTGTAGCTGACATATAGTTTGCTTCGAAAGTAGACACCCAATATTTTCAAGACTGCCGCGTACTACTTTGTATCGCGTACATATAATTTTACTACCTGTATATACGACTGGGATGTCCTGCCCCTAAAAGGCGTAACTGAATGGAAACCTCATAAATAAAAAACCACAAATATTGTTGAATGACCCTCTATCTGAGCGGATCTCATCCAATATAGTTCTCACATTGCATATCATGTTTTATGGAGGGTTACGAACGGCCATAAAACCTCGTCCTCTTTATAATTTTATAATGTCTGACATCAATCCTCATAAAATAAAATGCAAGTGCAATGTCTCTTATATGTCTCTCTCACATATGGCAAATTTAATATAAGCAAAACCATTATTTAAAAACGAAAAAATATGAAACAAGATTTATTAGCATTTCCCTACCATTTACAAAATGGCTCATAACATTTACATCTGATAGACAGTGTTTTCTTCGTTAGCATGCTGGCTTTTTAAAAATGTAATAAAATAATTTTTTAGATTTTTTTTCTATTTTTTATGGTTTTTTTTTTGTACCAGGAAAAAGTTTTTTTTTTAAATCGTTTTTTTCTCATATTTTTGATGACTGTTACTAAAGCAAAGATTCTACGTGAAAGCGATATTTGCAGCATATCGTCGGCTTAATGCTATTTTGGTCCATACGTCATTTTTGTGTTTTTTGAGTTAGGAGTTGATAATATGGGTTCCAAGCATGCTCTTTCAGAATCTGCAATCATTTTTTTCCTATCTCGCCTAGTTTTCGAGATATTGGTAGGGTAAATTTGTTTTACTCTGAATAACGGGAAATAATTTCGATATTTTTGTTCTATGTCTCAATTTTTCTATCGCCCTATATTTTTCACTCAGCATTTTACTTTCTTTCGATCACAATATGTAAATTAGTGTCATTCCATACCGACCCTTTTTGTGGTCCACGTAATACAAATACGAAAAAATATTAAAATAAAAGTGGATATGGACCAAAATGCCAAGTACAAAAATTGTTATAACTTGCTTATTTTTGGATGTAATGGCATAGAAATGCATGAGAATCATACAAACACTGTTGGGAACCTTATGAAATAAAAAGTGTGTAACTCGTCAGTCCCGTTTTCACTCAAACAATAAATTGCGTTTTTCTCCGATCATACAAAATGGCGTATGGAAAAAAATAGCATTGAGCCGACGATATGTAGCCCTCACAATTCCCTTTAATTTGATGCATAATCAATCAGGCTTATACTTGACAAATTATGGTCCAAATACTGAATGTACTTTCCATGAAAGCTGGGATTTAAAAAAAATAATTTAAAACCAGTAAGGAAAGGCAGAAAGTCGGGCGGGGCCGACTATATAATACCCTACACCTCCCTAACAATGCGATAAGGGTCATTGCCATAATAATTTGGAATAATTGGTAAGTGGGTAGAAACATATTATCTAATTCTGAAACGATAAACGCTAAATTAAGCAATATTCGTTCCTAAAGTGAGAAACATCTTTCTGGAAAATTTTAATGATCGGAAGTTAACTACAACTTCTATAGCGGTTTGATACCAAATCAGGAGGAACATATATATGGAGCTTTAATATAAATCTGAACCGATCTTCCCTGAATACTTATTCATGTATAAAGATCTCCTTCTGTCGAATTTCGTACTGGTCGGATATAAAATACAGTCTCTACAGCGCTTACATGTCAAATCGGGGGTAACATATATATGGGAGCTATATCTAAATCTGAACCGATTTTCTCCGAAATTGGCAGTATTCCTTCGTGTAATAAGAAAGCTCTTTCTGCCGAATTTCGCACTGATCGGATATAAAATACATTTTTTACAGCGCTTACAGGTCAAATCGGGGTAACATATATATGGGTGTTATATCTAAATCTAAACCGAGTTTCTCCGAATTTGGCAGTATTCCTTCATGTAGAAAGAAACCTCTCTATGCCGAATTTCGCACTGATCAGATATAAAATAGAGTTTTTACAGCACTTACATGTCAAATCGGGGGTAACATATATATGGGGGCTATATCTAAATCTGAACTAATTTTCTCCGAATTTCGCAGTATTCCTTCATGTAATAAGAAACCTCTCTTTGCCGAATTTCGCACTGATCGGATATAAAATAACATTTTTACAGCGCTTACATGTCAAATCGGGGGTAACGTATATATGGGTGCTATATCTAAATCTGAACCGATTTCTTCCAAATTTAATAGTGTTCATCCATATAATAAGAAACCTCTTTCTGCCGAATTTCATACTGATCGGATATAAAATAAAGTTTTTACAGCGCTTACATGTCAAATCGGGGGTAACGTATATATAGGGGCTATATCTAAATCTGAACCGATTTCTTCCAAATTTAATAGGGTTCATCCATATAATAAGAAACCTCTTTCTGCCGAATTTCATACTGATCGGATATAAAATAAAGTTTTTACAGCGCTTACATGTCAAATCGGGGCTAACATATATATGGGGGCTATATCTGAATCTGAACCGATTTCAACCAAATTCAACAGGGATCGTCCTTGGGCCAAAAAAAAGATGTTGCAAAGTTTCGTCGAGATCGGACCATAATTGCGACCTGTACTTTGATTACAAGAATACATGCACAGACGGACAGACAGACGGACAGACAGACAGACAGACGGACAGACGGACAGACGGACATAGCTAAATCAACTCAGAAAGTCATTCTAAGTCGATCGGTATAATAAACGATGGGTCTATTTCTTCTCCTTTTGGGTGTTACAAACAAATGCACAAAGTTATAATACCCTGTACCACAGTGTGGTGTAGGGTATAATTAGGGACAATATTTCTGTGGTCACAAGGCATAACAACATATGTGTGTTTTTGCAAGCTTTCAGGAGAGCATTTTAAAGGTTTGAATCGATATAGCAAAAATATTTATAAACTTATTTTGAATTTTACGGCTGCAATTTCTTAGGCCTTGGAAGTGAAATGAATTAATACGAACACATTTATATAATTATTTTAATTATAAATGTTATAGGGTAAAAACTGTTTTATGCTGTTATTCCCTTTTAAAATAAATTAAGTTACAAAACACACAACTCGAGTTGTGTCGTTCTTACAAAATGAATTTTATTATATATTGTAGAATATATCGACTTATGCTGATAAATCAAAGGATGATTTCGAAATTTACAACATTCTGTAGTCAATATTAGATTTTGGAATAACAGCATAAGTTGAGTTATGCTTTTGTGCTAGGCTTCAGTTCAACTTGGACTTATAACACAACTCAGATATGCTGTTACGACTTCATACAATTTACATCTTCAATAGTCCAAAGATAACTGGGGAATAAAAACAAAAGTATAGTTTTCAAAGGAAAAATGTGAGATATGCTGTTATGTACGTTATGAAATGTAGTGATACAGCGAGATATGCTAATAAGTCTTGCCTTATATCTAAACAACTGAACAAGGTATCACCACCAAAATTTGTCACAATATGTAATCGAATATGAGGAACATCGTGGCATCGAAAACGCAATTTGAGCATAAGTCGAGTTATGCTGTTATGCCTTGTGACCACAGATTTATAAATGCTGTAAAAAATCGCTTTAAATATTTAATCATTTTCATTTTATAACGTTGTTTGCTTCTCCTATAAAATAATGATAGGAGAAGCATTTCAGGTGACGATATAAAGGTTTGGTAAACGTTTTTCATTCTGTGCAACATATTCATTTGCGTTTGTTATGGCACAATGTAAAATATCCACAAATTATCTATCTGCGTATTTTCACTAATAAGAATATATTTCAATTCCGAAACATCATCTATATCGTTGTCTTCGTCAAAAATAAGTTCTAAGCCATTATATACGACAGTTATTTGACTAATTAAACCTTTAACTAAAATCATAAATGTGGAAAGAAAAAAATTCCCTGGAATTCCGGATAAATTTCCCGGGAAACAGGGAATGAAAAATGACCGGGATACCCGGGATTTCCCGGGCGGGAATTCCCGGGAGAGAAACTCTAACCCTTATCCACTAGTATAATGTTAATGATATGAGTTCGCCGTATGTTTCTTGCAATTTATTTTTCTTCTAAGAATATTTGACCTATTCGATTTTTGCAAATAAGTTAGAAACAATACTACTAAGAAATATTTTTTGATTCATGCCAGGAGAAAAACTGACATCTTAGAAAGTTAATATAGCCTAGTAGTACTAGACTATATTAACTTTCTAATTTATTCCACTGAATTTATTAACAATTGTATAAATATTCAAATGACTTCATCATAATCCCATTCACCCATCTTTTTTTGTCTTGTTGTCCAAAACATATACATTGATATAGTTTTCTTGCTGTGTCATACATCTGACATTGTACCGCAGTTGGAAGTTTTTGCGAGTACAAAACCTAAATTCAAAGTTCATTTTTGTCATATTTTGTTTCGGTGACTCGGTGACATTTGGACGACATAAAAAGAGATTATACCGAGGTATCACGCTGAAACCAAACAGGAAGGTAACATATCACAACAAACTATTTACATAATTGTGAGAATAAAAAAACAAAACTTTTTAAAAAACTTGTTTGTGAAACATGTCACCAAAAAGAGATGTCGCATTCCTTGGGTGAAGTTGGTCCGTTTCATCTTACCTAATGCTTGTGGTGCATGTAACTAATTTCAAGTTTTTTGTTGTTGTTCAGTTTGTTCTTACCACAGTTGCAGATTTCTCCACTGACAAATGGCTTACAGTAGTTTTGCCAGTACGGTACCCGTATAGGTCTGTCCAAAACTAGACATAGTATTTTGTAAAACTTGTGCAAATGAGCGACAGCATGCGTTGAAAGTAATGGAAAAAGAGTTCTTATATTCGCACTTCTTCTGCATAAAGGAGATGCTGGAAGTGAGGCTTACGTTAGAACAAAATATTTGCAATTACCCAAACATTATAGAAAACTTTTTATTCATTATTTCAGGTTCATCCTACAATTGGATGACCCATCAATTCGACATTTTGGCCGGTCAAAAAGGCACTGGTTTGAGCCGATGTGTGAGAGCTCGCATTGTCATGGTGCACAATGATTCGTCTTCTCTTGTTCGTTTTTCGAATTTCTCCGAAGACTTCAGGCAAACAAATTGTGGTGTACCACTCAGAATTGACCGACCTACGTTGCTCAAGCGGAGCAGTCGCCACATGACCAGTTTTGCCGAAGAAACAGGCGACCATTTCCTTCGAAGTGTTGCTTCCACGAACAACTTTCGTTGGATTTTGCTCGTCTTCGAAGACCCACACGGTCGATTGCTGTTTTGTTTCGGGCTCATACGCATAGATCCAAGATTCGTCACTTGTCACGATCTTATAAACGTCTTTTGAAGCACCGCGATCGTATTTTTTCAAAATTTCTTTGCACCAATCGACACGAGCCAACGAGAACAAACCTTTTTTACGGCCAGGTGTTCATGCAATATCGAATGTATGCTGGTGGAAGAAGTGCCCGAGGATGCCTCTATCTCACGGTATGGCACATGACGATCTTGCATTATCAGTTCACGCAAGGCATTAATGTTCTCTGGCACAACGGCCGTTTTTGGACGACCTTCGTCTTCAAGCGAGCGTCGGTCACGATTGAATTTATTAAACTAGTTTTACGCGGTTCTATAGGATGGTGCTTCATCGCCATACAAAGATTTAAGTTCATCGATGCACTCTTGTCGTGATAATCCACGTCGAAAGTTGTGAAAAACGATCGCACGAAAATGTTCCCAAGTTAATTCCATTTTTTTGCCAAAGTGATTTTTGCATGTCACTGTATACAACACAAATGATAGGTTTAGGTTTAGGTTTAGCATCGGTCACGGTTGATTTCATTAAACCAGTTCTTCACAGTGCTATAGGATGGTGCTTCATCGCCAGTTCTGAAAAATGATCGCACGAAAATGTTCACAAGCTAATACAATTTTTTTGCCAAAGTGATTTTTTCAAGTCACTGTAAACAACACAAATGATGGTCGTACGTCAAAAAGTTCTGAGTACGTTTATGCTAAAAAATGTCAAACATTCCAACGGAATACTAAGTGTTGCCTGGTGCCATCTGAAATTTCCGTTGGAAAGTTTGATATTTTTTAGCATAAACGTACTCAGAACTTTTTGACGTACGACCATCATTTGTGTTGTTTACAGTGACTTGAAAAAATCACTTTGGCAAAAAAATTGTAAAAATTGTAAATTTTGCAATAAGAACTCTTTCGTACCTGGGAAGAACCCTATTGAATTTGGTCGAAATCGATTCTGATTTAGATATATCCCCCATATATATATATATTCCTTCCGATATGACTTTTTAGCGCTACAAAAGCTGTATTCGACATTCTATCACTTTGAAACTTATCTGGGTATAGTTTTTTCATTCAAGGATCCACATTGCCGAATTTGAGGGAAATCAGTTCAGATGTAGATGTAGCCTCCTTATACTCGTGTATGTTCTTTACTTATCGTTATAAAATTTGGCAGGTTTGGCTACGTTTCCATCCTAAGATCCACACTAACGAATTTTGAAAAGATCGGTTTAGATTTGGATGTAACACCCAGTATATACTTATATCCCGATTTTGAATAGCATTGATAAATCTTGGAAATTTTTCTTCTTATTCTGCTCCGATAAGGTGGTGTAGGGTATCATATAGTCGGCTCCGCCCGACTTTAGCCCTTACTTACTGGTTTTTATTTCAGTTACATCAGAATTTTTAGACTATACTGCAAAACAGATTCACTTAGACTATACAGTCCATTGTGTTACCACAGGCACGTAAGGGAAAACATATGTTAGCCCCTCCCGTTGAACCAATTTGATTGCTTTAAAAAGTTCAAAAGTTGGCGGATTCCAACATCAGCAAAGTTAGCTAATTCCTCAAAGAAATAATAAGACAGTGACCTGTCATGATAGACACGATAAGTGAGACGTCCGTTATTAAGAACGACAGCAGTGCTTTGGTGCGTTTTGAGTCTAGGCTGGTTCGCATCAGCCTGGAATGTATGCAGTTCCTGACCACCTGTCATTTGCGATGTCATGTCTATATGTTCCAGTTCCCCTGGATCGTGTAAGGTAGTTCCTAGTCTTGCAAGTTCATCTGCCTTGCAGTTCCCTGGTATGTCCCTGTGGCCCGGCACTCATATCAGGTGAATATTGAACTGTTCAGCCATTTGGTTAAGAGATCTGCCACAGTCGAGATCAGTTTTTGAAAAACTTTGCATTCTATCTTTATCTATATACTTATATAGGGTGATCCAGGTAGAGATACTTTTTTCAATAGCCTTTTTTTGACAGATCACGTGTGAGTCGTGTCATGCTCTCATGTATTTTTTGTTAAGTATTGTTTGGCATTTCATCATGAAAAGACTTACGCCTAAATAACGTTTACAAATCGTTAAACTTTATTACGAAAATTCACGTTCTGTGAGGAATGTGTTTCGTGCACTTCGCTCAACTTTTGGTCAACATAATCGAGTCATCGAAAATTTGACTCAACGGATGGACTATCTGAGACGTTGTTCAGGCGTAAGTCTTTCCATGATGAAATGCCAAACAATACTACAAAAATAACATGACAGCATGACACGACCCACGCGTGATCTGTCAAAAAAAGGCTATTGGAAAAAATTACTCTACTTGGATCACCCAATATATAAAATTTTTGCGTCACTGACTGGTTGACTTACTGACCGCACAACCCAAATGGATGAAGCCAGAATCACGGGAGGGCCGTATACCGTAGACGTGTAATAAGGCGGGATTTTTCGAAATACGTACTTTTGGGATAAATATGGTACCACCGCCAAATCTAAAACGGCAAAGCTAGTGTGAACGTAATCCTTGGGACTTAAATTAGAACAGGGTGTGATTTTTTTGAAAATTTAGGGGCACAGTCGGACAGAAAGGGATAAATGTGGTATCACCGCCAAATGTAAAATCTAGAGTCAGAATCGTGAAAATTGAAGAGAGGGCTCGGGGTAGGTAGATTTTTCGATATTTGTACTTTTCGGGGCACAGTGGGGCAAAAAGTGTAAAATATGGTACAGCATACAAGGTAAAGTGGGCTAAAATATGGAGAGAGGGTAACTCCTGGAACATAAATATGAGATAAGAAGAGTTTTTACAAAATTTATGCTTTTAGTAGCACTGTGGTTCAAAAGGGTTAAAATAATAGTGCTAGACTAAATGACTAAATGTTATCCCTTTGTGGGGGTGGTACCAGAAGGAGTGGACCGATATGGCCCATCTTCCAACTTAGCCGTAGATAGAGAAAATTATTGCCGCATACCAAATTTGAAGTCAATCGGTTAATCCTTTCGATAGTTATCGTGCGCACCAGCCAGCTGATAGACGGACGGACGGACGAACATTGTTCAAATGACTTAAAATTACCCAAAACAGATTTCTGCCGAACATACTTAGGGTCTTAGGTCACTCCTTCGATGTGTTACACTTTTGGCTCGTAGAAAATTATATATACCCTCCTCTCTAAGATGAGGGGATAATAATCATTAATTTTTGTTATGTTCGACAAAAAATTTGGACTTTTTCACAAGTCTTTTTTAACTACAGCAAAAATCGTCTAGAGAGGGTAAAATTGACCCTAACAGTTAAAGGTAAATGAAGAAATTATAGCCCTTTTGGTAGAAATAGGAGAATTTCAACCAAATTATTAGCTAAGATTTTTTTATATCTACATCTTTTTTTTCTTTTTAATTGTAATTTTTCCAGTCGTCTACACCATTTTCAACTGTAATTCGAAAAAAATCAATTCAATTCCGAATAAGATCAATTGAAATTCGAAGATTCCATTTGAAATTCGAAAAAGGTCAATTGAAATTCGAAAATTCCATTTGAAATTCGAAAAAAATCAATTGAAATTCGAAAAAAATCAATTGAAATTCGAAAAAAATCAATTGAAATTCGAAACTCATCAATTGAATTTCGAAACACATCAATTGAAATTCGAAATACATCAATTGAAATTCGAAACACATCAATTGAAATTCGAAACACATCAATTGATATTCGAAATACATCAATTGAAATTCGAATTTTTCCATTTGAAATTCGTAATACACCAATTGAAATTCGAAAAACATCAATTGATATTCGAAATACATCAATTGAAATTCGAAAATGTAAACATCTCTGCACATTAGATTGGGTAGAATTTATTTAAACACGTTTGCTGACTTAATCTTAACAAATAATGTGATGATCTTATCTTTTATGAATATTTATTCAAAATTAGTTGAAACAAAATATATTTAAATATTTTAATATTAAAGGTTTAACACAGACAAATTGTATCACTTAAATGCTACCCCATCTAATATACAGCATTGATTTTGTTTACATTTTTCGAATTTCAAATGATGAATTTCGAATTTCAATTGATGTTTTCCGAATTTCAATTGGTGTATTACGAATTTCAAATGGAAAAATTCGAATTTCAATTGGCGTATTCCGAATTTCAATTGCAATTTTACGAATTTCAAATGATGTGTTTCGAATTTCAATTGATGTGTTTCGAATTTCAATTGATGTTTTTCGAATTTCAATTCATGTTCTTCGAATATCAATTGATGTTCTTCGAATATCAAGTGATGTTTTTCGAATTTCAATTGACCTTTTTCGAATTTTAAATAGAATATTCGAATTTCAATTGACCTTTTTCGAATTTCAAATGGAATATTCGAATTTCAATTGATATTTTTCGAATTTCAAATGGAATCTTCGAATTTCAATTGACTTTTTTCGAATTACAATTGAAAATGGTGTAGTCTGGAACACTCGTGTAGTTAGAATTTCTAAACAAATTGTATTCACTTTTTGGCAATTAGATTTAAGTTTTATCGTCAATATATTTAAACAAATTTGAACTTTTTTGACCACAAATGGTCAAAAATTAGTGAGATATTTATTCTTTAATAACTTGTATACTATTTATCAGAATCTATTATAATTCCAAACATAGTATTAGGTGCTTGGTCGCTATTACCTTGATTGGCGAAGTTGCCACACCACTTTTGGTACATCCCATACAAATAGACCATCGTGCACAAAAATTTATGGACTTATAACTTTGATTCCAGTCCAAAAAAATACTTGAATATTTGTGTTCTAGCTTTAACCTTCGCAGCCTCATCATTTATTTATTTTCTTTTTAGGGTACTGTAGAATAGTTATAACTCTTTCTTTCAAATACAAAAATTTACCATTTTTGCACCACTGTACAACATTTAATCGTTGTTGCCCCAACAGTGCCACTAAAAGTGTGCGTTTTGAGAAATCATAGTTTTTATTCCAAGAGCCATATTCGCAACCTTAGGCCGTATTTTACCCTTTATGTCCCCTATCTGTGACACGTTTAACGTTTACCATACCGTGCCTTATTTAACTTTTCCCACGGTTTACATAGAAGCATCGCACTCTGGTTATGAATCACTGCAATACTTAACTTAACATCAATTGAAATTCGAAACACATCAATTGAAATTCGAAACACATCAATTGATATTCGAAATACATCAATTGAAATTCGAATTTTTCCATTTGAAATTCGTAATACACCAATTGAAATTCGAAAAACATCAATTGATATTCGAAATACATCAATTGAAATTCGAAAATGTAAACATCTCTGCACATTAGATTGGGTAGAATTTATTTAAACACGTTTGCTGACTTAATCTTAACAAATAATGTGATGATCTTATCTTTTATGAATATTTATTCAAAATTAGTTGAAACAAAATATATTTAAATATTTTAATATTAAAGGTTTAACACAGACAAATTGTATCACTTAAATGCTACCCCATCTAATATACAGCATTGATTTTGTTTACATTTTTCGAATTTCAAATGATGAATTTCGAATTTCAATTGATGTTTTCCGAATTTCAATTGGTGTATTACGAATTTCAAATGGAAAAATTCGAATTTCAATTGGCGTATTCCGAATTTCAATTGCAATTTTACGAATTTCAAATGATGTGTTTCGAATTTCAATTGATGTGTTTCGAATTTCAATTGATGTTTTTCGAATTTCAATTCATGTTCTTCGAATATCAATTGATGTTCTTCGAATATCAAGTGATGTTTTTCGAATTTCAATTGACCTTTTTCGAATTTTAAATAGAATATTCGAATTTCAATTGACCTTTTTCGAATTTCAAATGGAATATTCGAATTTCAATTGATATTTTTCGAATTTCAAATGGAATCTTCGAATTTCAATTGACTTTTTTCGAATTACAATTGAAAATGGTGTAGTCTGGAACACTCGTGTAGTTAGAATTTCTAAACAAATTGTATTCACTTTTTGGCAATTAGATTTAAGTTTTATCGTCAATATATATAAACAAATTTGAACTTTTTTGACCACAAATGGTCAAAAATTAGTGAGATATTTATTCTTTAATAACTTGTATACTATTTATCAGAATCTATTATAATTCCAAACATAGTATTAGGTGCTTGGTCGCTATTACCTTGATTGGCGAAGTTGCCACACCACTTTTGGTACATCCCATACAAATAGACCATCGTGCACAAAAATTTATGGACTTATAACTTTGATTCCAGTCCAAAAAAATACTTGAATATTTGTGCTCTAGCTTTAACCTTCGCAGCCTCATCATTTATTTATTTTCTTTTTAGGGTACTGTAGAATAGTTATAACTCTTTCTTTCAAATACAAAAATTTACCATTTTTGCACCACTGTACAACATTTAATCGTTGTTGCCCCAACAGTGCCACTAAAAGTGTGCGTTTTGAGAAATCATAGTTTTTATTCCAAGAGCCATATTCGCAACCTTAGGCCGTATTTTACCCTTTATGTCCCCTATCTGTGACACGTTTAACGTTTACCATACCGTGCCTTATTTAACTTTTCCCACGGTTTACATAGAAGCATCGCACTCTGGTTATGAATCACTGCAATACTTAACTTAATTCAATATTTTATTGAATTATTTATTGAATTCTAAAGTATGAAATTGTATACATATCAGGGACTATATGTATATAACACTTTTCCCCACTTACCACATTTTCCATTTTGCCACACTTTACCGTATTTAACAATTGATTACCCCACTGTACCATATTTAACCCTTCTTGCTTCCCTGTACCACATTTAACCCTTTTTGCTATACTCAACCCTATTTAACACCTTTTAGCCACTCTGCACCATATTTCACCATTTTGTCATACTGTAGCATTTTTAACCATTTTTGCCCCACTGTACCATATTTAATCCATTTTGTGCCACTTTTCCATATTTAACTATTTTTGCCCCACTGTACCATAGTTGACCCTTTTTGTCCACTGTGCCAAATTTAACCCTTTTTGTCTCACTGTACCATATTTAACACTTTTTGTCTCACTGTACATATTTAAACCTTTTTGTCTCACTGTACCATATTTAAAATTTTTCTCCACTACCATACTTAACCCCTATTTCACCCACTGTATCAAGTTAAACATTTTTGTAACACTGTACCATATTTAATCCTTTTTGCCCCACTGTTAATACATTATTGCCCCACTGACCCATAGCTAACTCTTTTTGCCCCACTGTATAATGTTTAATCCGTTTTGTCTCACTTTACAATATTTAACTATTTTTGTCCCACTGTACCATAGTTAACCCATTTTGCCCCTCTGTGCCATATTTAACCCTTTTGGTCTCACTGTACCACATTTAACACTTTTTATTTCACTGTATTTAAAAAATGTCACCACTCTACCTTACTTTACCCTCCTTTTTGACCCACTGTACCATATTTAACGCTTTTTGTCTCACTGTACAATATTTAACACTTTTTGTCACACTGTTCCGTATTTAAAACTTGTCCCCACTCTACCATACTTAAACCTTAACGCTCACTGTACCATATTTAATCACATTTTATCCACTGTACCATTTTTGCCCACCATACAGTATTTAATGCTTTTGACCCACTGTGCTCTTCACATCTCAGGTTTAAGTTCCAATTTTGCCAGATTGATTCATTTTTGCCCCAATGCATCATAGTTAACCCGGTTTGCCCCACTGTGCATCTTAAAAGCTGCCCTAGAACCATGGGACCATATCTAACATTTTTAAACCACTATACCCTATTTTACACTTTTTGCCCCACTGTGCCCCGAAAAGTACGATTACAAAAAATCCGATCCGTTGTCCGTAGGACATCCCACGCTTCAATTTTCACCATTCTAAATCTAGACGTTACAGTTAACGGTGGTACCATATTTACCCTTTCTGTCCCACTGTGCCCCTAAAATTTTAAAAAAATCTCTCCTTGTTCTAGTTTACGTCCCAAGAGCTACTCTAACAGAAAATTTCACGATTCTAGCTCTTGTCATTTGGATTTGGCGTTGTACCCGTCTTATTGCTCGTCTACATCCCACCAAATTGCATGATTCTAGCTTCAGCCGTTTGGTCTGGGCGATGATCAGTCAGTCAGTCAGTCAGCCAGTCACGCAACAATTGTATGTATATAGATAGAGTTCCGTCAATAATGGGCGTTATTGCTACGCCCTTTTGGTACTCACTTCCAAATGTACCATTCTGCGCAAAAAGTTAACCGCTTATAATTTGACTCCCGTCTATATATTCATAAACAATGCGTGCAGTGTAATGTTTTGGAAGAACCTTCACGCTGAAAAAAATCGCTTCTGTAATATATTATCCCAAAATATATTCCGATTGAAATATACAAATATTTAGCTTACACTCTAAACATATTATACATTTGGCACACATAAAATTATATATTTGGAAGATGTTGTTCTAATCAAATGCTTGTTTCTGTCCTAATATTTTTTATTTGGGACCATTATTTGCGAAACAAATATTTATTTGCATTTAGGTATTCAGCGAAAATGTAATTTAAGGACAAGTTTTATGTTTTTAAAAAATTCAAAGTTATTTTTTTCCGAAATTTCAAATGTTCGTAAAAAATGCATAACGATACATTGTGCAAGATGGATTGACAACAAATGATGACTTGGAATATATAGAAATTAAAAATTAGTGCTTTAAACCAAATTTTATTGCAAATTGTCATTTTAAATTACAAGGTATATCTCGAAATCAATGATATTCGAAAAATCTGCAATGTGGAAGCGAGTGGGGAATTAGTATGCACAAAGCTGCTTGATTCCCTATTCGATTGCTTTTTCCGAATAAGTTTTACTGGGATCAGGTTATTTTTCAACAAATTGAGTTTTCGTTCGATTTGCTTTTGTCCATCTATTCTGAATGTCTATGCACACTATTATAACAATATGTTTTGATTTCTAATAGTCTACATCCCTTCCAATAATGCTTATAATAAGTCTTTTCAAAGCACTTTTATCTTTATTGCTTTTAATACACTCATTAAAAAGCAAAGTTCGAGGCACACACATCCAAATTTATGTTTTTTTTTCGATAAGATTCTTATTTGGGATCGTTCAACCAATCGTGAAAATGTCACTGCTATCACAAAAACTTAAAGTTGAATGAAGCCTCCGTAAGAATCATAAATAAAAATGAATCGGCGATAATATCAGTGGCTAAAAGTGTATACCTAAATTATTAAGGACATAATGTGTACCTAACTACAATTAGAATTAAATAAAAAAAATATATTTTTGGGTTTTTTTTTAAATCATGGAACATAACTCCCCTCTTTGCACACGACAGTTTCCAAGAACGTCCCCCGTGTTAAGTGAGGTCTACCTGTATTTAATAACCGATATTATGCAAACTATTGTTTTTTGTTTAGTTCTGATTAAATTTTCTTATTTTGGTTTATAATAAAACAATTTTAATTTGGAGCTTTATTTGTCAGTTTTATACAAAATTTCATTAGAGACGTAAACGAATTAAATTTTGTTTGGGTAAAAATACTTATTTTTTGGTCGCTTTACGTCTTGCATTACCAGTACCTTGAAGCAGCTTAAACAGTGGCTTCCTGAACCCACAAACCATATCTCCATTCAACCATGGTTCCTGGATTAGGACCAGGTCGGCCCTTCTTGCATCAGGAGGTCCTTCTGTAGGAACCAGGTTTATCTGTAGGAACCAGTAGGAACCAGCCCCGTCGTGTGTCCGATAGAAACTCATCCTCACCGGATTCATCCCTACAGGATTCTTCCGATCCCATGATTCCTCCCTCATCGCTCTCTTTCGAATTTCCACTAAGGGATGTTGCCGTCTTCCTCTCTCCTGTTGATGACCGCCAGTATCAAGCTGTCCGTAGTAATGTATGCGAGGGACCGAGGAGCAGCATTACCACTGAACTGAGGAGCAGCGTTACCACTAAACCCTTTGGTCGTTTTGGACCAAGTAAGCAATCCGTGCCTACTTCAGGGATTCTCTCTGCTTGTTGGTCAGAGATGCAGGATCGGCTTTCTCAATTCTCTCAAGGATCCATGTGCCGATCATTAAACTTCCTCTTTAAAGGACGGGTATGCATTCCTGAAGTGTCCAGGTATCAACAAAGGCTCAGTCGTTGCTGATCAGTCGTAGTGAACGGACTTGTTTAGCAAAGAGCGGATAGTTAAAATCTATTACGCAGTACCTATTAGGCAATCGTAAAAAAATCTGTACAAAGTCTGGAAGGCCTAAATCGTAGTACTTATTACGGGCTAATACAGACTAGAAAATTAATAAATTCGTTGACGGGGATGCCTTCGCGTTCCGATGGAGCGGGGGTTCCCCAATCGTCCTACTGTCCGTCCGTTGGTCTTGGCCAAAGCCGACCACACCAAACATGGTGAAAATTTCCCCTAAGTACTCACAACAGGTGGTACGGTGAGGGGAAAACGTCATGTAAGACCTCAAAACGGAAGTACAATGAGCACCGGAAAGCGCTCAGAGTTTTGACGAAGTTGGAGGCTGTTGAGGTTTCGGCTCTTACCGAAAAACAAAAAGAGTCACTTACCTGGGCTAAAGGCGTCATAGATGCCTCTAAGGCCAATCAGCCGGCTGAAAGAGCCACAAATTCAGCTGTGTTAACGGCTAATAAAGTCAAAAGAATCAGATCACCTGATAAACCCCTGCCTTCGAAAAAGGCATGAGGCCCTAATGTCACCATCAACAGGACACTCACCAAGCCCTTCAATGAAGTGGCGAAGGAGAGTCTAGTGATGGCCGTTATAGACAGAAGAAGTAGATGTGCAATCAGCCATTATGGCTCATTACCTCGATGTCCGTAGAGAAATGTCGGGCAAACCACCAATCTACAACGATGCAGGATGGCATCAGGGGAGAGTAAAGCTCTTATATTTCGGTGATGCCAGATCAGTAGACCTGTATAAGGCTGTTCTGAGTCGAGCGGGTGAGGTTTGGCCGGGTGCCCAGTTGGATGTTGCCGAAAAAAACCATCCCTAGTCATCATCCTGAGTTACAGAAGAGCCCCCCAACCCGACTGACATATTAGAAATAATAAAAGATTCCAATCCTGGTCTGCCCGCCCATAATTGGAGAATCAGCAAGGTGGGTGAGGCGGATGGTAAAAAGCGACAGGTCAATTGAATCCACCTCCCATTTACAACGTGCAAGTGCAATCCATATTTTAATATGGCTTCGAGACTATAGTCTTGAAGGTATACAAGCAGGATATAGCTCCCACTGCGGAAGGTGAGTCGTCCACCGTGGTTGATACACGGCTTTCTGGAAGTGCGGAGGTACCCACGCCCATTACTTCTGGTGACTCCAACTCTAACAGAAGATCTTTAACGTCCTTCTCTGAGGACGAAAGCTCTACTTGTGCACAGATGGGCTGAGGGGAGTCTCCGGACTGTTTGACGCATCTGGCGGGAACACGCTTCTTAATGATACGGACGAAGAGTTCGATAACACCCTTGTCGGGGTGGATGTTAATCTGTCAATTACCAATGATGGTAAGAATTCTACAGATTATCATCCATCACGCTAAAGCAGCCTCAGCTGCGCCAGTCCACAGGAGCAGTAGACATCGTCCTGATACAGGAGCCCTACGCAGTGGGAGGAAGGGTGTGCGGTATCAGGACACCCAACTTTAAACTGTTTGTGGCCAACTGCGAAGGCACTCCAAGAACCTGCATTGTGGCCAGGAAAGATCTAAGTATCTTTCTCCTGGCTAATTTAAGTGGTAAAGACCAAAAATCTGCTAGTCTGGAGATCGGTAATCACATATATTGGGTAGTCTCCAGTTACTTGCCTTATGAAGCTGTAGTACCGATTGTTCTATTCACTGGAGTAGTGGAAGAAGCAACGTCTGACGAGGTCGAGCTGATTATTGGCGCAGACACGAACTCTATCACACTATCTGGGGTAGTACGGATATAAACAATAGGTGTGATTCGCTTCTTGACTTTATTCTAACTACCAACCTAAGTATTTGTAACATAGGTAATACACCGACCTTTACAATTAAAGACAGACAAGAAGTACTAGACGTAACGTTTGCTACTGACCGGCTGTCCAGGCAAAATTATTGGGTGGAATGTACTGGACGACCACTCATTCTCAGATCACCATTATATTTAGTTCAAACTCGCTGAAAAAGCGCCTGAACCTGCCGTCCAGAGAAATGTGAGAAAGACAAAGTGGCACCTGTATGAGAAGAATTTCAAGAAAGTCCTCAACTCCAAACTTCGGTACGAACCGAATGACAAAGCCGGTCTGGATAATCTGGTCGAGCATATAACCACATCATTCAATAGATCCCTTGAAGAAGCCTGTCCAAAAACAAGGTACAAGGGTAAAACTAAACCCCAATGGTGGACTTCTGAGCTAACGGCTATGAAAAAGACCTGCAAAAAGCTATTCAACAAGGCTAAATCTATAAAGAGCAACTTAAGATCTATAAGAATGAGCTTAAAAAGGCGCAAAGACGCTCTTGGTATACCTTCTGTACGCGAAGCGGAAAAGGTTTCCGACGCCGCAAGGCTGAGGAAAATTCTATCAGCCTCACCCTGTACAGTGGGTTACTTGCAGGATGAGGCAAATAATTGGACCAAAAACAGTGAGCAGTCGCTCAGTGTACTGCTCGACACACATTTCCCGGGGAACTCTCTAACAGAACCCGAGGATCAGCAGGACCAACAAGAGTGCGAGTGGACTGCGAGCGTCGCTAGCTTGTTGATTGAGAGATCCAGAATAAGATGGGCTATTAATAGCTTTGAGCCCTTCAAGTCACCTGACGGCATCCAGCAGAAATGCAGCAAATGTTAAACATTATCCCCTGGCTGGAGAAAATTTATGTAGGCTGTATCATGCTTTCATACATCCCGAATCGATGGAGGGATACCAAAGCTGTATTCATACCTAAAGCGGGGAAGATATCACACACTAGGCCAAAAGACTTCAGACCAATTAGCCTATCCTCCGGTTTGGGCGTAAACCCACACCAGACAGAATTGGTTATCTTTACTAGGATGAATAATGTCCCACATGTGGACCCTCCACCTCGGATAAATGGAACAGAGCTAGTATTTTCTGAAAGTGCAAAATTTTTAGGAATAATTCTGGATAGAAATCTGTTATTTAGAGTTAACGTATTCGAACGTGTAAGGAAGGCAAAGGTCTCCTTATACTCCTGCAAAAAGGCTGTAGGTTCGCGGTGGGGCCTCTCTCCTAAAATCGTCCAGTGGATATATAGCAGTGGTTCGTCCTATACGGCTATACGGCATTGTGGTATGGTGAACGGCAACTGACAAACTAACCATCACCAACCTACTAACAAAGGTTCAGAGAACAGCCTGCCTGAGCATAAGCGGAGCCTTAAGGACTACAGCGACCGAGTCTCTACCTGTATAAGGCTGCTCTGAGTCGAGCGGGTGAGGTGTGGCCAGGTGCCCAGTTGGATGTTGCCGAAAAAAACACCATCCCTTTAACGTCCTTCTCTGAGGACGAAAGCTCTACTTCTGACACAGAAGGGCTGAGGGGAGTCTCCGGACTCTTTGACGCATCTGGCGGGGAAACGCTTCTTGATGATACGGACGAAGAGTTCGATAACACCCTTGTCGGGGTGGATGTTAATCTGTCAACTACCAATGATGGTAAGAATTCTACAGATTAGCCTCCATCACGCTAAAGCAGCCTCAGCGGCTCTATTGCTGCGCCAGTCCACAGGAGCAGTAGACATCGTCCTGATACAGGAGCCCTTAAGGACTACAACGACCGAGTCTCTACAAGCCCTACTCCATATACTGCCGATTAATATTGTGGCGAGAGAAGTTGCAACCAAAGCGGCAATAAGATTAAACTGCCTTTCAATGTGGAGGTACAAGAACTACGGTCACATGAGGATATCAAAGTGTAGTGCTATGGTAACCGACCGAGTGGACTATATACCAACTGTGTACACATTCGAGAGAAATTACATCACTATGATTCCCGTCAGAGATGAATGGGTTGGAAGAATACCAGGTAATAGAAACCATCTCCACTTTTACACGGATGGTTCGAAGCTTTATGAAAAGGTTGGCTTCGGAGTACACTGTGCAGAGCTTAGTTTGGGTATAGCTCACAGACTACCAGATACCTGCAGTGTCTATCAAGCCGAAATAATGGCAATGGGTAGTAGCCAAGTGGCTGAGTCGCAACATAGTAACCAACACTGGCGTTGTCATTTACTCGGACAGCCGAGTTTCAATTGATGTTTTTCGAATATCAATTGACCTTTTTCGAAATTCAAATGGATGTTTTCCGAATTCCAATTGATATTTTTCGAATTTCAATTGGAATCTTCGAATTTCAATTGACTTTTTTCGAATTACAATTGAAAATGGTGCAGAGAGGCAAAGATTGTCTGTTCTGACGGGACACTGCTTGATCGGCGAACACGCCAAAATATTGGGTATTGACTCTAATGACTTCTGCTGAAGCTGTGGAGATGAGGAAGAAGTGGAGAGCATTGAGCACTTGCTATGCGACTGCCCCGCTCTGAGTAAACGACGACTGGACATACTGGGGTCGGCCTTTCTCTGTTAGGCAGCCTAACAGATCTTTCCAGTACCGACATTCGTACTATCGATAAATTTGTATATCAAACAGGTTGGTTTCGATGAGGGGCATTTCAGCCCGTGGTACCACTAGAGACCTTAACTGGTCTATGTGAGCTTGTATAAAAAAAAATACGGCTGCCACCCTAACCTAACCATCAACAAAGGCTGCCGTTAAAACACAGTCTGTGTTAACCCTGATTGTTAACCGAAAAGTCCGATGACCACGGTACACAAAACATTTCGGACTCAGGGGAATTTGCTTTAAATACAAGCACTACTGTATGAGAGAAACATGTCCAAAACTGCATAGCCCCCGGTACTGTGGCAAGGACTGAGTGGCACAACACCTATTACATGCTGAGCGCCCAGTTATAAGCAAGGCTACGATATAAAGGAGCCACTTCTTAGGGGAGTTAAACATTGGCAGAAATTCTTAATTTTTACTAGGGCGATCACGCTATATAAAGTATAAATAATTAATTTTCAGTCAGATCTACTGAAAAATGTTTTCTCCAGAGCGTCAGGAAGTGACATAGTTGGGGACCGTTACCAGAAACGATTGTATGCAATATAACTGCTCAAATTTCAGTCAGATCAATGACAAAGAAAGTGATGGGGGCTGTTTCGAAACATAGCCCGATGCGGCCCATTTTTGCTAGGGACGATTATGTACACATACACTGTAAATGCCCAAATCTCAGCCAGATCTATTGAAAAACGTGTTCTCCAGAGCACCAAGAACTGACATTGGTGGGGAACTTTTATACGGCGAACACTTATACATGAAAACAAGGACAGATGTGTCCCACTGTTACTAGAAACGAATATGTGAAACATACAAGTATAAATACGTATATTTCATCATTATCAATGGAAAAATGTGTTCTGCAGAGCGTCAAGAAGTGACACCGGTGGGGTCCTTTAAATGGATGTTTTAACAAAACATGGACCGATGAGCCCCATTTTAAATAGGGATCGCCCCTATCCTCAATGCCTCTGTACCAATTCTCGTAAATATTGCTGCATATTTGCGAACTGCACTTTGTTCACACGAATATATGGACGGACAGTCCGACATGGCTAAATCGACTCAATAAGTGATTCTACCCCGAACACAAACAATGGGTCGTCTTTGTCTTCTCTTTTTAGGAGTTACACACAAATGCACACAGTCATGATACCCTGTACACCAGAGCGGTGCCGGGTACCCTAAACAAATTTTGTAATAAAATGAAAGGCGGTAGATACTTAAATCAAGTATGCGACCTCGGGATAAATTGAAGACGAATTTTGTTTAAAATAACGTTTTATATGTTTTTTAAGACATTTTAATTGATACAAAGTAATTTATATTTGATTCAGTGATACACTTATTTCTAGTTTTATGTACGTCCATCTTTAAATTTACATATTTAAGTTAAAGAAAAAATCTTTATTTTTTTAACAAGCTTCATTATTTTGGTAATACTTCAATACATTTAATACATTTTAAGAATTTTGTACATTAAAACAATGATGTAGACATGTAATTATCAGTATGCAAAATTTGAGGAATACTATGAAGGCTGAGCTAAAAAAATTGGTTATGTAAGTTAATTTTATGGCAGCTGCCATTTTTTTGAAGAATACTTCTTAAATTGACTCTATGTATATGAGAAATAATTATACTCATCCTTTTCTCAGAGTTCCTTCACCAGAGGTTTGTTAACGTTTGAGTCTATAACGATTAAAGCCGAGGGTTGTGTTTCAGACAATAGAGAATCGGTTGTTGGTTTATTTTTATACCCTCACTTTAGTGTGACGAGGGTATATATCATTTGCTACGGAAAAAAGTGTAACACGTCGAAGGAGTGACCTAAGACCCCAAGTATGTTCGGAGGAAATCCGTTTTGGGTCATTTTAAGTCGAATGAGCAATGTCCGTCCGTCTGTCTGTCTGTCTGTCTGCTGGCTGGTGCGCACGATAACTCTCGAAAGGAGTAACCGATTGACCTCAAATTTGGTATGTGGTAATATTTTTTTCTATCTCCGGCTAAGTTCGAAGATGGGCCATATTGGTCCACTCCTTCTAGTACCTCCCCCACAAAGGGTTAAAATGTTGTGAAATATTGATTCTTTAATAACTGCTATACTACTTATTCAAATCTTTTGAAATTCCACACATAGTATTAGCTTATTAGTCGTTATCAACTCGAGAAAAATGGGCGAAGTCACCACGTCCCTTTTGGTACCTCCCACACAAATGCACCATTTTGCACCAAAAGTTAACAGCTTATAACATTAATAACAGTGTATAAAAATACTTGAAATTTTGTACAGTATTATGCTTTTATATTGCCTACAGTCCAGGGAAAAATGGGTGTTGTTGTCACGCCCCTTTTGGTACCTCCCACACAAAGGTACCTTTTTGCACCAAAAGTTAACAGCTTATAACATTAAAACCAGTGTATAAAAATACTTGAAATTTTGTACAGATTAATGTTTTTATACACTTAAATACAAATATGTAATTTTATTTTAAAATATTTTTCATTTATTCATAGTAGCAAAAATAACGGAAAACTCAAGGATGGCGTACAATATAACGGTGATTGCTGAAAATTTTATGTATACGTTTATGTGTATGACACATACGTTCTGTCTGTCGCCGTCTACATTTATTCGAGAAACTTATATTTAATGTGCGTCGTAGTTATTTTGCCTGTAATTGTGTTTTACGTACATTTGTTAAGGGAATGATCTCTTGAAGAGTGATTTTTGCGAGCACTCAACAAGAACTGAAAGAAAAAACCAGAACACAGAAATGAAAACTTACTTCTAACATTATGGAAATTTGCTGAAAAATATTCCTTATTTTTACGAAAGCGATTAAATCCAATCGATTTGAATCCGAATCGCTGAACAATCGGCTAACTGTTCTGTCTCTTACAAACAAACTAAACTAAACACAAACAATCTTAATTAAGAACATATGTTGGAGACAAGTGTGCCAACAAAAAAAAAAACGCTAATCGAATGAACTTAGACCGAGAAATTTCAAAATTCACATTTTCTATAGAACATACCTCGTATTACTACAAACAATTACGAGTCACACTAAACATTTATGACGGCATATGTTTATGCATGCATCCTCAAATCAAGTACGTTTCATGACATTAAATTTACGACAAACATTCTTATTTTAATTCTGATTGTCTTTGGCTCGAAATCATTTTTTTTACCTAGTTCTAAAGATCTCCATATAGTTAAACTGTGTATGCACCAACAAGTATCCTCGATTAAAACAACTTACACAGCAAAATTTCGACCCGCTAAAACGAATGTTGACAGTTTAAAAATTATGTAGTACGATATATTTAAAAAAAACTATTGAGATGCCATAATGATTTTTTACAAGGAATATTTTTGCCAATTACTTCTCACAAAAAATCCATCCATTTTTACGACTTTTGGTGGGTGATTTCTGGTTCTAAGAGGATGATCGGCGATGTCGACTGTTTTCGGGGAAATACTTTTTGAAGTGTCTCTTTTATTTCGTTCTTTGACATAGAGCGTCTATTCCGAAGCCTTATATACTAGAATTGTGTCTGAATTTACTAACCTCTTTGTTTACGCAGCTACATTTGTGTATAAATATCTGGAATATAGGTTAGGTTAGGTTGAATAGAGGAGACGTTTCGGCCTATTGTGCGCTCCTTATTTATGATTTTCATACCCCACGGATTACAGAAAATCGGTACTATACACGTATTTTCTCAGTATCTTCCAGTCATATCCTCTGAGATGAGTCAACTCTGGCAATATGTCGGAACCGAAATATCGGGATCTTGCATGTGTGAAACCTGGGCAGTGACACAGAAATTGTTCCATCGCTTCACTGTTTTCCCTGCATGCCCTGCACTCGTCGTTTTCTGCTAGTCCTATGCGATGAAGATGTGCCTGTAAGCTTGAGTTTCCCGTTAGAACACTTATCATCTTACTAATCTCGATCTTGTTTAGTTTCAGAAAACACTGGTTTTCTTCTCATTTGGGTATCTTTGCAGTTGCTCCAACAGTTGCTCTCTTCCACACAGTTTTGTGAGCCATCACTGCCCAGTGCTTCAACTCATCCTTCGTGGCTTCGAAAGGTTTCCAATTTTCCAAGATTATTACTCGAATACAACATCATAGGAAAAAAGAGTAACTCCATTCGGTTTAGAGGTTCGAAATTACGCTGTGTATGTTGTTTTAATCGAGGATACATTTTTAAAATGAATTGCGCACATATGGTGTTATTTGTAAAAGTCTGAGATTTGATATCAGTTATTATGTAGGTTTACACGACTGAATTTTTCTTTTATTTTAAAAAACATATTTTTACGCATCCCTCCCGTGCTGAAAATCTATTAAGAATCTTTTTTCATTCTAATTGAAAGTCGCAAAAACAACTATGCAATTCTTAGTTTGCGTTCCAACTACTATGTCTTTTTTAAGATGTACATTAAGTATAACCAATAATCATATTTTACAATGTAGACAAACTACCTACCTCTATAGAGAATTGTTCCTTCTGTCACTGACAGTTTATGGTAGCCCATGCAAAAAGACCACACGGGTAGTGCAATATATATTACTGCAATATACATATGTAGTTCATATCTACATATTTTAAAAGTAATCTTCTTTGCCATTGTGTTTTCTTAACTACCTTTCTGCGTCATTAGTTTCAAATACAAAAGAATCCTTTACCGTTCGTTCTCTCAAGTACTTGCATCATCTCTAACCAAGCATTAGTTGCATAGTTGCCTTTGTAAAGGGTTACTTTGATGCTGGTCGGAGGGAGAAGTGCTAAGTTGTTTCGTTGGTTGGTTGGAGTTATTCCCTTGGAAGCATATTGCCATAATGCTACCAATGTTTTGAGTGTGAGAGGGAGTTACCCTTTTTTCCTTTCCTGTCAGCTGGTCGTAACGCTCAGGAGTAACTCCTTTGAGGTACTCGTACGAGTACATACTTATTTTTAATGGGTAGTGTCTTTAACACTTAATTGAACCTTTTCATTTGATTTTTTTTCTGCTCGTTTATTTTTGCCATATTTGTGAGTAATCTTTCATATGCTAACTAACTCTATTACAGGTTATATACATGGCATATGCAATATGTAATATGCAGGATGCGGGTGGGCTGGGCTCCAACATAGAAGCGTAGTATAGTGGATGGCTCATTGACTACATCTGGTAATACTTACATCGATGTCTAGTTGAGTTTTATTCATGGTTTGTGTTTGTGTTAATTTGCAGATAACTTTTCATTTTACATTTTGCAATGAAGCCGCCGTCGTCACCGTCGCTGTTAAGTACACATATAGGTGCTAATAGGGCTTTATAACTCATTTGAGCATATAAGCATTGCAAATTGTATTAAAAAGCTGTAGTTTATTTTTGATTTTCAAACATGCTACTCTTATGAACTATGCTGTGTACATTTCAATTTGCAATTAGTACACCTATACATAGATCACACTCATGCAAAAAATATTGGTATATATTCATATAACACTTAGGGCAAAATGCTAATATTTTTTTAATAACTTCTATACTACTTATCCAAATCTTCTGAAATTCCAATTCCACACATAGAATTGGTTAATTAGTTAATTGGTTAGAAAAATGAGCGAAGTTGCAACGCTTCTTTTGGTACCTCCCACACAATTGGACCAGTTTGCACCAAAAGTTTACAGCTTATACCATTAATATCAGTGCATACAAATACCTGTAATGTTGTACAGTGTTATGCTTTTATAGTATCTAAATCCAGTGAAAAATCAGCGTTATTGGCACGCCACTGTTGATACCTCCCACACTTATAGTTTTAATACCAATCCAATCGCAGTGAGTGGCAAATTCGAAAACGTCCTCCGAGACATTCTACAGGTGGCTCTGAACAAATTGGCTATATGGGCCAGAAGCAGCGGTTTGGGCGTGAACCCAAACAAGCAGAATTGGTTCACTTTACTATAATGAATAATGTCCCACATGTGGACCCTCCACCTCGGATAAATGGAACAGATCTAGTCTTTTCTGAAAGTGCAAAATTTTTAGGAATAATTCTAGATAGAAAACTGTTATTTAGTGTTAACGTATTGGAACGTGTAAGGAAGGCCAACGTCTCCTTATATTCCTGCAAAATGGCAGTAGGGTCGCGGTGGGGCCTCTCTCCTAAAATCGTCCAGTGGATATATATAGCAGTGGTTCGTCATATACTGCTATACGGCATTGTGGTATGGTGGACGGAAACTGACAAACTAACCATCACCAGCCTACTATCAAAGGTTCAGAGAACAGCCTGCCTGAGCATAAGCGGAGCCTTTAGGACTACAGCGACCGAGTCTCTACAAGCCCTACTCCAAATACTGCCGATTAATATTGTGGCGCAAGAAGTTGCAACCAAAGTGGCAATAAGATTAAACTGCCTTTCAATGCGGAGGTACAAGAACTACGGTCACATGAGTATATAAAAGTGTAGTGCTATGGTAACCGACCGAGTGGACTATATACCAACTGTGTACACATTCGAGAGAAATTACATCACTATGATTCCCGCCAGATATGAATGGGTTGGAAGAATACCAGGTAATAGAAACCATCTCCACTTTTACACGGATGGTTCGAAGCTTGATGAAAAGGTTGGCTTCGGAGTACACTGTGCAGAGCTTAGTTTGGATATGGTAAAAAATTTTTCCTGTTTCGTATTTTCAGCCAGATTGACGGATTCAGCTAAATCTTGATTTTCACTTTGAAGGATGCGACTAAATGACAATGCCAAGCTGTGGACTGAATGAACTACATGGACCGAAACTTGAAAATCCAACGTTTTTATACCCTCACTCTAGTGTGACGAGGTTATATATCATTTGCTACGGGCCAAAAGTGTAACACATCGAAGGATTGACCTAAGACCCCAAGTATGTTCGACAGAAATCCGTTTTTGGTCATTTTAAGTAATTTGAGCAATGTCCGTCCGTCTGTCTGTTTAGAGAAATATAGGTGTACATATTTGTTAAACCCCTTCTGGTATCTCCCGCACAAATTGACAGATTATTTCGTGTAATATTCCGTATTACATTACTCACAAAATAAGGTATACCTTCGTCGGTTTACCCGACTACTTGTGGTTGAAGATATATTTCAATAGACCCAAATTGTCACGGAGATTCCTGTTATTAGAAATTGCCTCTTGAAGGGCTATTTGCCTTTTAAGATATTGAAAAAGTGGTAAATGGTTTGAATAGTGCCGAGACAATTTTTAACTGGTACTACTTTGCATGCGTAACTTACCACCAAGTTGAAGCTGTGAACTGCACAATGTGAATATAGTGCTTAGCTGTACTTTTCTTGGAAATATGCTTGCGTCCCATGCATTGCTCTTCATTGCTCTTGCGCCGTCGTAGGATTTCCCAAATTAATAAATTTAGAATAACTTCAGACAAAACTTTTCCATCGAACTATTTTGTTGGGACGAAACTCAAAAAATCTTCGCAAATTTTATATTGCCCATCGTTTTCATTAAGGTACCGAATAAACATTGAAACTTGCTCAACCCCTGAAATATCAGCAAATTCGTCCGCCATTATGGTGAAGGCTTTTGTATTATTTATTCTCTCAATAAGCTGTCGGTGTAAGAGTATGACAAATACTTATAATTTCATTTTGAGAACGATTGCTTATATACTTATACATTGCGTTTCGTGGTGAATTTGTCAAGTGACTATTCACATTTGAATCTGTTATCACCCTTATCAAGGCTCTAAAATTGCCATCTTTTTGAATAGTTTCATTTGAATCGATTCTGCCTGTATCACAACTTCCTCTTAGTGCTAATCCTTGTCGACCACAAAGGACGACTGTTTGAACTATTGCTTCCAAAAGCTTTCTATTTGCTTTTACGAACTGCTTTTCATGAATTTGTAATTGTTTATGGGGGTTGAAACCCTAAACACCCCCCGGCGCACGGGCCTGGGTATCTATCTATACTTTGTTCTTATTTTGTTTCACTGATCAAGGCGATTTGTGCAATGGTTCAAGTTCCAACTGTTCTAATACCGCCAATTTTTTGTTGATCAACTCACTCACATTTCAGGGCAATGCGTCCAATGGTTCTCCATATATTTCCTTTCAATAATCGATTCGTATGTGTGGCACCACATCGTCCTTTCCGATATCGCCAAGTTTTGTGTTGAGCAACGCATAGTTCTGTCCAATATACCCATACCAAATTCCATGACGATTGGTTCAATGGTTCTCCTGGTATTTCGTTTTCAATATGGGAGTCATGTGGGCGGTCCTACGCCGAGCTTTCCGATATCGCCAATGTTCTAACATTTTTCATTTACTTATTTAGTCCTTGACATTGTTTGGCGATTTTTGTTCACCTCCTCCATCACTCTCCTCTATTTACATGTTGGAATCTCTTACCACTTCCACTTTAGACTACTTACTCTCTTCTTCTTTATTTTAGACATTTCAACAAAAAAAATTTGTGTCCTAGACTTAAAAATTATTTTTTTTGTATAGATTGTGGCATACGGTTATATAAAATCAAAACCAAAAATTTTTTTATGGATAATTTTATTTTTAAACATTTTTTTATTAAAAATACTATTATCGTCGAAGGTACCCTTAGTATTTGCACTATATCTTTTGGAGTATATGCCCGATCAGGTCGACTTATACGTTAAATTGAAGCTATTAATGTGGGCTACCAATGTTGGAAATATTTCTTTCACTTAGAAACAGTGGTTTAGTAACAGTCATTAAACAAATTGGAAAAGCAGATTTTTTTCAAAAAAAAAAAATTCTGGGACAAAAAAAGGAAATAAAAATGAAAAAATTTATTTTATTTTATTTTTTAAAAGGTTGCATCCTAGCGAAGAAAATATTGCCTATTTAAAAATCTATGGATAAATGTAGAAATTATAGCCTTTTTGGTAGAGGTATGAACATTTCAAAAAATCTATTTTTTTAACCGCTTAACTAGCGATGTTAGTTATTACTATTATTTATATTATGTACATTTGAGTTTATTTACATGAACAAGTTTCATTAGAAGTAATTGTGAGTTCTTTGTTAACGTTTGTAGATTTCGGAATCGGTTTCTCTAATGAGGAACCAAATATAATCTCCCATCATTCTTTCATCCCAGTGCCCTTGGTAACGCCGCTCGATGGACTTCAATTCTTGGTAAATACTTTATGTATTTTATAAATTTAGCCATTGTTTCGTATGATTCCTTAGTGTTGACAGCATGAGCAATGGGAATCGACAAAATTGCACGGAAGTCTAAAATTGAAACGTTTTATTCCACAAAACATTGTAATATATTAATTTTAAAGTACTTACCGCATTCTTCCACTAGTCCATCGAGTAAGATTTACATGGTACGGATTACACAAAATACTAGGTGTCCACGGTTCATTCATATTTTTAACCCGTATACCAAAATATTACACATATATTTCTTCTATTATTTTACTAAACGCACGTCGATTTTTTAATTACATATTTTCCGCAGATGTAGCATAAATTGTCGGGATCATTTACAAGTTGAAAAGTTCTTTGACTTTTACTCATACTTCGAAATATAACTTTGTAATACTTTTCAGAAAATCGACTTATCTCTTTAAGGCGCTGAGTTACACTAATTTATTAATGAGAAATTTCATTCATAAATTCCGGGTTTAAGGTTCATAAGTTGCAGTACCTGTAGCTGACATATAGTTTGCTTCGAAAGTAGACACCCAATATTATCAAGACTGCCGCGTACTACTTTGTATCGCGTACATATAATTTTACTACCTGTATATACGACTGGGATATCCTGCCCCTAAAAGGCGTAACTGAATGGAAACCTCATAAATAAAAAACCACAAATATTATTGAATGACCCTCTATCTGAGCGGATCTCATCCAATATAGCTCTCACATTGCATATCATGTTTTATGGAGGGTTACGAACGGCCATAAAACCTCGTCCTCTCTATAATTTTATAATGTCTGACATCAATCCTCATAAAATAAAATGCAAGTGCAATGTCTCTTATATGTCTCTCTCACATATGCTGAAAACATCATTTAAAAACGAAAAAATATGAAACACAATTTTTTTTGAATTTCCCTAGCATTTACAAAATGGCTCATAACTTTTACATATATCCATGTTTTTTTCAATTTTCGAATTTTTTTTACTTTTTATGGTATTTTTTGTATCAGGAAAAAGTGTTTTTTTTTAAAAAAAATCATTTTTTCTCATATTTTTGACGACTGTTACTAAACCAAAGATTCTACGTGAAAGCGATATTTGCTGCATATGTAGCCCTCATGATTCCCTATTTAATTTGAGGCACAACACGGCTCAATCAGGCTTATACTTGAAAAATTATGGTCCAAATACTGAATGTAATTTCCATGAAAGCGGGAATTAAAAAAAAAAATTTACCATAAAAATTTTTTTATTATTTTTTTCGTGTTTGTGACACCTAATTAAACCAGAAACTGTTATCCACATCCCTTGGACAAAAATTTTGTTGCATAGTGTTATTAGACACGAAATGTTCAACATCATATTTATACAATTTTACCTCCGCTTCGAATGCGATTCCATCCCAGAACCTTCCGTTTCGTGAGCCACATGTTTACCAAATGAGCAACGTAGATATTAAATTTTTATGAAAAATTTGTTTTTAAATACAATTCAATACTCGTATACCGAATTTTTCTAAACAATGTATTTTTATGTACACCTGAATTTGATAAAAGGATTGCCATCATTGAATGATAAATAGAGTCGCCATAGTTATGACAACGAAGAAATTTTATTATAAATGACATTTTCACATCAATTCCAAAAGAGTTTCGTAGCTCGATAGGGTGGCTGATATGTAATGCAACAAAGTAAAGCGCTATATTTTTTTAATTTTTTTTAAATTTTATTGTTCAAAAGCAAAAAATGTCGGAAATAACATAAAATTTTGATTTGTTTGTTCGAATTGGCCACCTTTGGCACGAATTATGGCCTTCAAACGGCCGACAAAGCCATCACACGCTGCACGAAAGTGGCTCTGCGGTATTTTGGCCCATTCCCGGCGAAGCGCCGTCTTGAGATGATCGATACTTTGGTATTTTTTAGTGCGAACCTTACTCTCTAAAATGCCCCAGGCGCAAAAGTCCAACGGATTGAGATCCGGAGATCTTGGTGGCCATTGTGCGGTAGAAATGAAGCGAGGAACCTCCTTTTTAAGCCATTCTTGGTTGACGCGTGCTGAGTGCGATGGTGTTGAGTCCTGTTGGAATGTCCATGGTTTGCGGCCGAAATGTTTGTCTACCCAGGGCTTCAATACTGTCTTTAGGACATTTTCCCGATAATATTCGGCATTTATTTTGACCCCATGGTCGATGAATACGAGCGGGGAGCGACCATCGGCCGTTACGGAGGCCCACACCATTACC
Source organism: Eudasyphora cyanicolor (assembly GCA_963930755.1). Classification (NCBI taxonomy): domain Eukaryota; kingdom Metazoa; phylum Arthropoda; class Insecta; order Diptera; family Muscidae; genus Eudasyphora; species Eudasyphora cyanicolor. Next base: position 165,236,917 of record OZ005736.1, on the reverse strand, counting down.
ATCGGCGGCGCTTGAGTTCTGGTGGCCAATCGAAGGTGTAAATTTTCAGCTGACCTCTTTGGCAAGTAAACCCGATCATTTTTTTTGTTCACAAACTGCTCAATTTGGAATGGCTTCTCATCGGAGAAAACCAAATTTAAGGACACTTGGTGCAATGGTTCTCTCCCACCGCCCACTTTTTGACCAATCAGGTAGACTGCCACCAGATATACACAAAATTAGAGCACTCTCGCAACAAATTGTGCAAGATATATAAATTTCAAATTTGGCTTATATGGGTGGAGAAGCCCATTGCTCAGATACCGCCCAGTGGTTCGATCCCGCCCATATTTGGACCAATCACGTAGAGTGCCACCCGAAATACAAAATATTACAGCACTTTCGCTAACAAATTGTGCAAGATGTCTCAATTTCAAAATTTGACTTATATGGGCGTTGCCACTGTTCAAGATATCTCAATTCCAAAAACTGGTTCATATGTGCGGCGTCACGCCTATTTATTTATTCAATCCCGCCCATTTATGAATCAATCACGTAGACTGCCACCAGATGCATATACACCAAATTATAGCACTCTCGCTGACAAGTTGTTCAAGATATCTCAGTTTTAAAAATTGGCTCATATGGGCAGGGTCATGCCTACTCGTATTGATTCAATGCTGCCCATTTTTGGTACGATCATGTTTTTTGCTTATAAAAGCATACAAAAAAAATTTCACCATAATCTTGAGAGCCGTTCCCTCGATATGGAGGGATATCACTTGAGATATCATGTATCCTATTTTTGCTTCTAGACCTAAGACTACATTCTGTAAAATTTTCGCGAATATCTGTGGTTCCTGTAAAAAAAAATCAGAAAAAATGAGAATCATAAAAAGTCGTCAACGTTTTTTCCAAAGAGATCCATTCGATTCAAAATGAGATACCTTCACTTAATTGTAAATAAAAACGAAAGATGTTCATCGATTTCTATGATCAATGTCTCATTTTGTTCATAGGTTATGTGGCTTTTCGTGAATGTTATAAGACTTGACACTTTTTCCGTCTTGGATTTATTTGATTTAAAAAAAAAAATTAAATTTTTTTCACAAAAATATCATTTCAATGTGGTTTGTGCGTGACCTTTTTCAATATTTAAATGGAATGAAAGTTATTTTAGTCATTAATAGGCAAAAGTTCATTCATTCGTGCAACAGAAAATAATTTTTGAGAAAAAAAATCAAAAAGTAATCACCCTAGTGCAAATATGCGATCCAAATAAATTTTACTGAAATTTAAATAAAATGTATTGTACCAAAACAAATATTTTTAAAAATGTTGCTCTCAAATGTCTCAAAAACGCACTCAAAAAATAAGATTTCGACATTTGAGTAAAATCCATACTCATCATAATTAGCTCGTATAAATATTAGGATGGAAACGAAGATTTGTTTAAGTTCTTTTTTACACAAGTAATATACGAGTATATTTATGTTTCGTGAAGAATATGTTCTGGTCAATCTACAAAAAAGTAATATTCGTGTAATTACAGAGGATATATTTTGTGTATTGCATTAGTTTTGATATCATTAAAAAAAAACCTTTAACTAATTAAAAGCTAAAATATGTAATCAGTCGTGATAATTGAAAATTATAGTTAAGGCGGACTAAGTTCGGCAATGTCGAATCTTATATACCCGCAATTTGAACGTCTACGTGCCACTTAAGGTTCCATGCCCTCCTCGACGTCATTATGCAAGACCTTCAAACTCTGTGCGTGCCGTCCAACAAGCCTGTGACTTGCCGATGACGACAACCGTGTTTTGGTGCGTTTGGAGTAAAGGCAGGGCCACATCGGCCTGGAATGTATGCAGTTCCTGACTAGTGACCACCTGGCGTTGGTTGCCGTAAGAAAACTATCTCTGAAGAAGAGCTTGCAGGTCGCGGAGGCATGCCTACATATTCGAGTTCCCAGGTAGTTCCTAGCCTTGCAATCACTATTATTCGGTTTGTCCGAGAGAAATTTTGTTTCTTGTTTTCATTACAACATTTATCTCTCCAAAAAAATCTTTAATATTTAAAAATTGTTGTTCCAAAAGTATTTTCTTTAACATATCAAAATCTGCGATTCACTACTACTTTCTCATTTTGTTCAAAGAAATAACTTCTCATAAAGTTTTTCAGAAACTATGATTCAGTGCAATGATTGTAAAGCACCTATTGTTCACTGAAAGAAATGGTTGTAATGCTTACATATCTGATATGTTATATGATCGAAGAAGTATAATATTATGTTATTTACCAAGGAGACCATGGATCGAATACCACAGTACATTTGTTTACTTAATTAATTTATTCTACTTATGTATATGAAACAGTAAGCCAATGGAAACGCTTATATTGCTATTTATATGGGTGTGAGCAAAATAAGTTGAACCTATGTATGTGTACTATATCAAAACATAGGATAACAATTGTGGTTTCTATAGCGTTATGAAGGCATATATTGCCCGTTTTAATATTGTGACCATTTATTAAAAAATGCAATAATACTTTTATAATAATACTATAAATTTCATATTCTTCCAATTTCAACCCAAATCTGTATTAATTTTTTGGTGTAGGATTTTATGATGTACATCAAAATTTCCTGAAAGCTTTTCCTATATTTCTTTGGGTGTATAAACTCTACCACTCAAAAGGGTAGCACACATACACTCTTCATCTATGTATATGAAATGCACATGAATATGTACTTTGATAGTGCAGTTCGTTCATAAATTCAATTAAACACCAAAAGGGATCACTGCATATGTTGTTCGACATGCTTATGTATTGTAAGGTGGGTTATCAGTTTATCAAAATCGGTAGATATTGATATACCTATTTAAGATCGTAGCCATAATCAGATCGTAATGGCATCTTTATTCCAATTGAAATGTCCCAAAAATAATTGTAAATATTGGAAGTTAATTAATATATAATAAAATTAAATTTCTATGTAAACATTTCTATAATAATGAAGTTAGCAATAATTGTTGAATTTAATGTTCTTTATTTTGTGACTGTTCACTTCAGTGTTCACAATGAGACTTAACAAATAATCTTAAATGTCTAAAAAGGAAAACAAGAAAACGGAAAGATATTTACAGGGTTGTATTTCTGTTGAGAAAGGCGTTCCAACGTGTTGCCAACCAATACGAACAATTGTGTTGCCATATTTTCAACACTCCTTCTCAACACAATTACATTTAAACAAAAAATAACTAATTCATAAATTGACTCTAATTTTCAAACTTAAAATAATCCCAAGGACTTGATTAATACATGATGCTTGATTTTGCTCAAGTTTTTCGTCAAAACATCGGCCATCATCTCGCTGGTTGGGACGTAGTTCAACGTTATTTCACCATTACAAAACATATCTCTCACGTGATGATACCTTATGGCGATGTGTTTGCTTCGGGAATGAAAAGTGGGATTCTTGACCAAACATTGAGCGCTTTGATTGTCGTTGTGCATCGTCATAGGATGTATTTGTGGAAATTGCAATTCACTGAGCAATTTCCTTATGTAGACCGCTTCTGTTGCTGCTGCAGAAATTGCAATATATTCTGCTTCGGTGCTGCTGAGTGAAACGACTGTTTGCTTTTTCGAGTTCCAGGAAAACACACAGTTTGCTGCTACAAAAGCATATCCGGAAAACGATTTCCGATCAGAAGAATCACCAGCCCAATCCGCATCAACAAAGCATTCTATGTCCTTGCCTGTCTTCTTGTAGTGTAGTTTGAAATCGGATGTTTTCTTCAAGTACCTGAACACATGTTTTACTGCCGCTGCATGCTCGGTATGAGGATCACTATTCCGTTGAGCCAATTTCGAAACGGACAAAGTGATATCTGGACGTGTTGACAGGGACAGGTAGTTTAGAGTTCCAACTGCTGATTGGTATGAAGTTTTGTCGACTTTCCTACAGTTTTCATCATCGCAATTCACTTGAAAACCAGGTTCTAATGGGGTGGATACTTCTTTACAATTTTCCATGCCATACCTACTGAGTACTTCATTTATATATTGTTTCTGCGATATGAAAATAGCACCAAGACTTCCTTCCCGTGAAAATTCCATACCCAGAAAATGTGACAATGTTCCGCCATCGACAACTTCAAATTGAGCCGCTATTTGTTGCTTCGTTTTCTCCAACTCAGATAGCGATGAACTACCAACAATCAGATCATCTACGTAGACGGCTATTACGTTGTAGATGCCATTATGATGCTTGGTGTAAATGCAGGGATCACTAATACACGCAGTATATCCAAGTTTCTCCAGTACACCATTCAATTTTGCATGCCATTCACGACCGCTCTGTTTCAATCCATACAGGGATTTCTCAAGCCGAAGAACTTTGTTGGGATTTTGTTCATCTTCGTAACAGGGTGGTTGCTTCATATACACAACATCATGCAAATCGCCGTACAGGTAGGCAGATGATACATCCATTTGATGTAAGTGTATGTCGTGTTCAACTGCCAATGCCACCAAAAGTCGGATATTCGCATAACGTACCACCGGAGAAAACGTTTCATCGTAATTAATGCCGTATATCTGACTGCAACCTTTTGCCACAAGTCGCGATTTCAGCTTGCGCACATTGCCATCCTTGTCTTTCTTTATGGCGTATACCCATTTGCAACCAATTGCAACGTGACCAGGAGGTAGATCTGATAAGTGCCATGTTTTATTCTTCATCAGAGAATCATATTCTATTTGCATAGATTTTCGCCATTCATCTGCATATGGACCACTTAATGCCTCTTCCTCATTTTCTGGCGTTGGAATACATTCTCTCAATACGTTCAGTTCATTGAATAGTTTCTTCGGTCGTCCCCTTTTACCGTCACGCAATATTCTTGGTCGTCCAGGACCAATTCGGGTGACACGAGATTCTGGCTCTCCTTCTTGAACTGTACTTTCTGGCAATATTTCGGGCTGTTGCACAGATTCAGGTTCCATATCGTTGTTAGTGTTGTCATCTTGATCTTCATTTGCGTTTGACATCTCATCTTCGGATTGGGTGTTTGTAAAGGTGAAAACATCGCTCTCAATTTGATTTCGCTGATCGAATGAACTTTCGAGGAATATCACGTCTCTGCTTATTACAATCTTCCTTGTCTTTGGATTGTATAATCTGTAGCCTTTTGTTTCTTCGCTGTAGCCGACCATGATACATTCGATCCCTTTCGCTGCAAATTTCTTATATGATGTTTTGTTCAAAACGATTGCCTTTGAACCAAACACTCGAAGATGGCCAACTGTTGGTTTGTAGCCTGCCCATATTTCGAACGGTGTCTTATCACGAAGAATTTTTGTTACCGTTCGATTTCGTAAATACGCCGCTGTTCGAACCGCTTCTGCCCAAAATGATTCTGATTGGCTGGAATGAATTAACATTGTTCTAGCCATTTCCACCAATGTTCTATTTGCTCTTTCGGAAACGCCATTCTGCTGTGGAGTATATGGTACTGTTAACTGCCGCTTGATACCGTGTTCCTTCAAATAATTGTCAAAATTGTTGTTGACATACTCGCGGCCATTGTCAGATCTGATGCATTTTATTTGTTTGCCTGTTTGCTTCTCTGTTTGTGCCTTGAAGTGTTTGAATGCATCGAACACACCATCTTTTGTCTTCAGAAAATACACTGTTACATATCTGGAGTAATCGTCAATAAATGTAACAAAATACCGCGATCCACCATATGACGATTTATTAATGGGGCCGCATACATCGCTGTGTATTAACTGCAACAACTCTTTCGCTCGGGTCTCTGATGCTTGAGGGAACGGCTTTGTACATATTTTTCCCTTTGCACACGAAGAACATTCCATGTTTGAAGGCAATGATTTTGCTTTTATGCCGTGGACTGTACCTTTTTCCATCATGTTCTTCAAACAGCCGAAATTCAAATGTCCGTATCGTAAATGCCATTTCATGGCATCATCATTATCAACTGAAGCACCGTAGCATTTTTCGTCTGATTTACTATCGCCAACATGATAGAAAAACAAACCGTTGTCGTTGTATGCCTTCAATATGCATTTGTTTTGTCGATCTTTTATTGCAACAACATTGTCTTTAAAAACAACGCACATTTTCGCAGCCAATGCTTTGCTCACAGAGATAAAGTTGTTTTTCAGCAACGGTACATGCAGCACATTCTTCAATGTAACTGTTGTTCCTCGAACATCGACGTCGCCGCGGCCGACTGCACACACACTAGCATTGTTGGGCAATAAAATCCTTTCGTCGCATGCTTCGTAATTTGTGAACTGCGCACGATCGCAGCACAGATGGCATGTAGCGCCGCTATCAATGCACCAACTGTTGTTGTGCACATCGTTATCACCGTTAGTGTTGTTGAATGCTACGTACTGCGTCATAAAGCAACTGTTGTTGTCCGTCTTTTTTGGTTGTTTACAATTAGCGGCAAAATGGCCTGGCTGTCCGCAATTGTAGCATTTTTTGTTGCTTTTGCTGCTCTCGTTGCGACTGTTGTTTTTTACAAATGGTTTTCCGCTACCCTTTTTGTGGAATTTCCCAGGTCGTTTAGACTGCATTAGCGCTTCTGATGCATCATTTTTGCTGCTATGGGGATTTTCTTGCTCGCTCTGTCTTTGTCCTTCTTCCAGCAATTTTACTTTTATGGCACTGAATGTGGGTAAGCTGTCCCGTGCTTCTATCGCAACCACGAAATTTTCGTAACTCTTTGGCAATGTGGATAACAACAGAATTACGAGAATTTCATCTGGAAGCGTTACATCCACTTCAATCAAGCTATCCGCTGTCGAGACAAATTCATTCACGTGGTCGGACATCACATCACCTTCATTCATTCGCATATAAAGGAGTCTTTTAAACAGCATTATTTTTCTGGCTGGCCCTTTTGGTTGATGCACCTCTTTTAACTTATTCCACGCTTGCAAGGCTGTCGTACATGATTTTATATGGCTTATTTGCGCCGGCTTCACACAGAGCAAAATCGACGCTAAGGCCTTCTCATCTTTGGAATCATACTCTGCTGCTTCACGGCTTCCTGCAGCCTCTGGCTTGACCACTCTTCCACTGGTGACTGCCCAGAGTTCGACATGTATGAGGACACTGCGCATTTGAATGCTCCAAGTAACATAATTGGAATCATCCAATTTCTCTATTTGCATTAAGGAATTCATAGTTCTTGTTTTTTCTTTTCCTTTTCTATCACACAGATTTTTTTTTCAAAAGAAATACTTAATAAAAATTCACAGAGAAAATTTATTATCCACAAAACTATTTTTCGTTACTACTGCGCATTTTTTAAACAAAACTGTCTGGGCCCATAACCTGTTGAATTTAATGTTCTTTATTTTGTGACTGTTCACTTCAGTGTTCACAATGAGACTTAACAAATAATCTTAAATGTCTAAAAAGGAAAACAAGAAAACGGAAAGATATTTACAGGGTTGTATTTCTGTTGAGAAAGGCGTTCCAACGTGTTGCCAACCAATACGAACAATTGTGTTGCCATATTTTCAACAATAATGAACTAAAGTTAAGTCAATTCTTTGCTTTAATTTATCGCATGGAAAGCATAATTTATTTTAGAACGAGCGTAAAAAAATATCTGTAGTTTTCTGGAATAACTACCTGTGTAGAAATTTTCACCTTCGAGATTATAGTACAAATGTATTCAGCTAATTATTATCTACCGATCGGTGTATAATAATCTAAGGTATGTTAAATTTTTACACACTTTTTCCAACACTCAACTATGTATGTATGCACATTTAGCATCAAATCGACAACTCCATTCTAAACAATTCTAAGTGCATAAAGATAATTTTTCAGGCGATCAAAGTTTGTTGAATTTTTCAAATTTGGTTTTCAAATTTGGGTTGGCGGATAAACACCAAATTTTGATCAAATATAATTTGGAATATTTCGAAATTAAAAATGCAATTTTCCTAAAAACAATCTAAGGGATTACACAAAAAATACCATAAAAATCCCTTCCCTTATGTAAACTAGTGTTATTATATATTATGCCGGGCGCTGATAAACTGGATCAACAATATGCTAAGGTATGGGTGGATTATTTGTGGGTCATATGACGTAAAAATTAGAGACAAGGTAAATCATGGTATACCTCAGATTGCATTTTTTCGCCTCTTCTATGGGTTACGACGATACACAGTCTCCTAAAAGCCCTCACCAATGAAGGACTTAAACCAGTCTGTTATGCAGACAACGTTGAAATACTTCTGAGGGGCATACATCCAAACCTATTATGCAGAAGAGCTGAAGAGACACTTAACTTCTGGTTCGCGTATAAGAGGATTAACTGTTAACCCAGACAAAAACAAAAATATGTATATTTACAAGGAAAACGAAAAAGGCAATTGGTATATCTAAATAGGGCAATTGCTCTATCTGAAAAGGTAAAATACTTTTGAGTAATCTTAGATCTGAAACTGTACTGAAAAGATCATCTTGAATAAAGAGTTACAAAGGCCCGCAGATGTTGGTCGTTGGGGACTACGTCCAAATACGCGCCTGTGTAGTGTGGTGGACATCAATGGACAAGAAGTGCAACGTAATACCTTTGCAAAAATATTAAACGTATGTGCTGTCTAGGGATAAGCGAGGCATTAGAACTGCACCAACAAGAGCGTTTTAGACTATACTGCATATCCAACCAATAGACATTTGTATAAAGTATGAGGCAGCCCTCACAGCAAGACGGACACAAGTGATGGGTGAATGAATAAATCGAAACCACAAGTCTTACCATCAGAAGATTTTAGAATCTCTAGTTGGTCACATTTATACACAAGAAATCTCCAACCGCATTCTGATGTGCGTCTTACAGTTACGTGTGATTCGTTTGTGCCAGACAGACGCTCCTGGGAAAACGGAACACTAGCTCATGTGCCAGTGGGAACCAGCTGCTACACTGATGGGTCCAGGCTAGGAGGAAGGACGAGTCTGGGACTTTTTATTGGCGAACCAGAAGTCGAACTTTACTTCCGCCTCCCATTCGCCTATTTCAAGCAGAAGTTCGAGCAATCACGAAGTGTGTTAACTGGCTCAGTAAAACCACACAGCCTAAATATGCCAACATCTTCACAGATAGCCAAATGACGGTCAAAGCAATAATAAAACCAGTAAGGAAAGGCTAAAGTCGGGCGGGGCCGACTATATAATACCCTACACCACTCTCGTAATATTGAATAACTCTGATATATAAATTTTGTAATTCATGTATAAATTGTTTACATAAATTTACTTTTGGGACATTTTATACTTAAATAATACCCTGTACCACAGTGTGGTGTAGGGTATAAAAACGATTGGATCTAAAGAGCCAAATCGGATGAAACATATATATGGGAGCTATAGCTAAATCTTAACCGATTTTCTTCAAATTCGGTAGTGTTGGTTCATGGATCAAGAAACTCCACCATTCTAAATTTCAAAACGATTGTATGTAAAATACAGCTTCTATAGAACTAAAGGGCCAAATCGGACGAAACATATATATGGGATGCAGGGACGTATCCAGGATTTTGGTTCGGTGGGGGGCCCAACCTTTTTTTCTATAACAAAGATAAACAATTAAAAAATTGCGTTTATTGTGTAGGTAATGGAAGCTAAGTTCCTTAGTTTTTTATTCCTGAATTTTAAATGTGTACTTTAGTACGAGATCAGTAAAACTTTTTATAATAAAATACGTAAGAGTTAAAAATGTAATCTTCGATTTTTTGAAAGAAATATATCAATTATTTCATCGATTTTGACTTCATCTTTGTATATAGACATCAAAGCCAGATAAGATAGCCTTTCTTCTTCCATTCTGTTCCGGAGATAAGTTTTTATTCTTCTTAACGTCGGGAAACTTCGCTCAGCAGATGCCGTTGTCACATGTATTGTGGCCCGTATCTGCAAAAGGGCAAAAACGATTGGGAACATGTCCTCATCACAAACTGAAATAGCATGTAATGTATTTGATGGCTTATCATTCTTCAGCTTCCAATAATCAATCCATATACTTATTTCAGCTAAAAGAGATTTTGCTGAATTTTTTAAATCGTTTTTGTAAAAAAGTGTGACTTCTTCGAAATCTTCCTTTATTAGATTTACAACTCGTATCGGCACGATATTAAACAGAATTGTAATTATAGCATCATGTACGGAAAATCTATTATTTAAATGTGATATTACTTCGTCCAGATATGGTATGAACAACGTTGTCCTAAAATACGCCTTGGCATCTGAACCAGTAATATTAGACCTATACTTTTGAGTGCCTACTCTTCTAGGTAGTGCAGCTTCTATTCCAAAACTAATTGCAAGTTGTGTAGATTCTTCAAACAGTTTGTCAAAGATTGGAATTTCTACGCAAGTCACTTAATTTAGTCGTTGCCACTTTTATGATTTCGTAAGCCTTTATTATATCTAGGTTAATCGTTTGCAAATACCGTGATAAGTTCTGTGTAATGGCCAAAACCGTACTACTTATTACCACACCCAATATAAAGTCAAATTTATGTACATACACGGTTGCGCAAACTCATTCCATCACTACAACCTACATGTTAAAAATGTAGATAGATAAGAAATCATAAATGTAATTTTAACTTAATTTTCGCCATATCTGGTTATCATAAATTTAAAGCCAACCAATAATTACATCGGTCGACAAAAACAACATTTAACTTGGGTTTCTGTTTTAATGCATAGATTCTGATTCTAGACGTCAAAAAACGTCAAAATCTCCAATCTTAGCTTTTAAAGTTTGTTTTTGTAAATTTTACATCGATAAGAAAGTTTTAAAGTTAAAACCTTACTAAATTAGCTATAACTTTTTAAACTATGCATCGATTTTCTTCGGAATGGACTCGTTTAATTCATTACTGAACAGACTTTACGATAAAATCCTAAAAATATAACATTTGTTCATTTTTAGATTGTTTTATGGGAGTTTTATTTTAAAAATATTAAAATTTTATCAAAACATACAATTTTTTTGCAATATTTTGTAATACTCGTATATCGTCGAAACCGCTGAACGGATAGAAAATGGTATTATATGAACTTGAAGGCTACTAGTGTTCGGTAGTGTTGGTTCATGGATCAAGAAACTCTACCATTCTAAATTTCAAAATGATTGGATGTAAAATACGGCTTCTTCAGGACTAAAGAGCAAAATCGAACGAAACATATATATGGGAGCTATAGCTAAATCTTAACCGATTTTCTTCAAATTCGGCAATGTTGGTTCATGGATCAAGAAACTCTACCATTCTAAATTTCAAAACGATTGGATGTAAAATACAGCTTTTATACGACTAAAGGGACAAATCGTACGAAACATATGTATGGGAGCTATAGCTAAATCTTAACCGATTTTTTTCAAATTCGGTAATGTTGGTTAATGGATCAAGAAACTCTACCACTCTAAATTTCAAAAGGATTGGATGTAAAATACAGCTTCTACAGGACTAAAGAGCAAAATCGGACGAAACATATATATGGGAGCTATAGCTAAATCTTAACCGATTTTCTTCAAATTCGGCAATGTTGGTTCATGGCTCAAGAAACTCTACCATTCTAAATTTCAACACGATTGGATGTAAAATACAGCTTCTATAGGACTAAAGGGACAAATCGGACGAAACATATATATGGGAGCTATAGCTAAATCTCAACCGATTTTCTTCAAATTCAGCAATGTTGGTTCATGGATCAAGAAACTCTACCATTCTAAATTTCAAAAGGATTGGGTGTAAAATACAGCTTCTATAGGACTAAAGGGCCAAATCGGACGAAATATATATATGGGAGCTATATCTATATCTGAACCGATTTCAACCAAATTCAATAGCGATCTTAACAGCTGCGAACTACTCTAAACTGCAAAATTTCAGAACGATCGGAGTGAAATTGCGACCTGTAGTCGACGAACAACTGTACATGGACAGACGGACGGACGGACAGACATGGTTAAATCGACTCAGCTAGTGATTCTGAGTCGATCGGTATACTTTAAGGTGGGTCTAGCTGTGTTATTTTCAGGTGTTACAAACATCTGCCGTGAAGCAAACTTATAATACCCTGTACCACAGAGTGGTGTAGGGTATAAAAATTATAACTGATTACTCAGTCCATTGTCAACTGCGTATTTTCTGGGTACCGGGACACAACGGAGTGATTAGAAATGAACGGGCAAACCGCTTGGCTTCAAAGGTCAGAGAACATCGAGTAATAAATTAGGAAAATTGAAAACCTTTCGAAGCCACGAAGGACAGGTTGAAGCACTGGGCAGTGATGACTCGCAAAACTGTGTGGAATAGCGCAACAATAGGAGCAACTGCAATGATACTGTGGGGTGACCAAAATGAAAGGAAAACTAGAAGTTTTCTGAAACTAAACAAGCTTTAGATTAGTAAGATAGTGAGTGTTCTAATGGGACACTCAAGCTTACAAGCACATCTTCATCGCATAAGACTAGCAGAAAACGACGATGGCAGGGCATGCAGGGAAAACATCAAAACGATGGAACATTTTCTGTGTCACAAACCGGCTTTCACAAATGCAAGATCCCGATATTTCGGGTGCGTCGTATTGCTATACTTGACTCATCACATGACTGGATTTTCTGTAACTCTTGAGGTATAAAAAGATCATAAATAAGGAGCGCACAACAGGCCGCACCACTGGCTTAAGTGTATGTCCATGGACATGAGACGTTTAAACGTCACGTCTCGTCTCTTCAACCTAACCTAACCTATGTTTTATTCAAAAATGCATACATCTAGAGTTTCAGGAAAATATCAGCAAAAATATGTATATTGACCACTACAAGATCATCTAACGGTTAGAATCATACATACAAACTATTATCAAGACAAACCACACATACATTTTAAATTTCAGTCAAATCGCTGTGCGAATGCGAATTTTGCAAATAACTTGACCACTCCCTCCGTCTAAAACACAGATGACCCAAACTGAACCTATTGTTAAAGAGGCGCTGGCGACATTGTCACATAAACTGAGTTAAGGGTGGATTTGGCATCAGATTAGGCAGATAGAATAATTAATTACAAAAAAAGTTCGTTTTGACAGTGTCGTAACTCCTAAGACTCTAGATATTTCAATACCCGCGGATTGTGCTTAGGAACTCATGATTTATTAGTAAAATATGGGTAATATTGTAAAATGTTATGCACTTTTGAAATCATGAATGAGTTCAATTAAAATGCAAATTCCTCCGTAAAAAATGAGCTGCAACAAAAATTTAAGAAAAAATAGTTTTCCTTTAAAATTGAATTTTCATTTTTCACATTTTCTTCATACACATTAATTGAAAAAATGTATATAATACTAGGCTGTTTATTAAAGGTAATTTTAAGGAAGAATATGCATATCTGTCTTCTGTAAGTTAGGCTACTAGTGTTCGGTAGTGTTGGTTCATGGATCAAGAAACTCTACCATTCTAAATTTCAAAATGATTGGATGTAAAATACGGCTTCTTCAGGACTAAAGAGCAAAATCGAACGAAACATATATATGGGAGCTATAGCTAAATCTTAACCGATTTTCTTCAAATTCGGCAATGTTGGTTCATGGATCAAGAAACTCTACCATTCTAAATTTCAAAACGATTGGATGTAAAATACAGCTTTTATACGACTAAAGGGACAAATCGTACGAAACATATGTATGGGAGCTATAGCTAAATCTTAACCGATTTTTTTCAAATTCGGTAATGTTGGTTAATGGATCAAGAAACTCTACCACTCTAAATTTCAAAAGGATTGGATGTAAAATACAGCTTCTACAGGACTAAAGAGCAAAATCGGACGAAACATATATATGGGAGCTATAGCTAAATCTTAACCGATTTTCTTCAAATTCGGCAATGTTGGTTCATGGCTCAAGAAACTCTACCATTCTAAATTTCAACACGATTGGATGTAAAATACAGCTTCTATAGGACTAAAGGGACAAATCGGACGAAACATATATATGGGAGCTATAGCTAAATCTCAACCGATTTTCTTCAAATTCAGCAATGTTGGTTCATGGATCAAGAAACTCTACCATTCTAAATTTCAAAAGGATTGGGTGTAAAATACAGCTTCTATAGGACTAAAGGGCCAAATCGGACGAAATATATATATGGGAGCTATATCTATATCTGAACCGATTTCAACCAAATTCAATAGCGATCTTAACAGCTGCGAACTACTCTAAACTGCAAAATTTCAGAACGATCGGAGTGAAATTGCGACCTGTAGTCGACGAACAACTGTACATGGACAGACGGACGGACGGACAGACATGGTTAAATCGACTCAGCTAGTGATTCTGAGTCGATCGGTATACTTTAAGGTGGGTCTAGCTGTGTTATTTTCAGGTGTTACAAACATCTGCCGTGAAGCAAACTTATAATACCCTGTACCACAGAGTGGTGTAGGGTATAAAAATTATAACTGATTACTCAGTCCATTGTCAACTGCGTATTTTCTGGGTACCGGGACACAACGGAGTGATTAGAAATGAACGGGCAAACCGCTTGGCTTCAAAGGTCAGAGAACATCGAGTAATAAATTAGGAAAATTGAAAACCTTTCGAAGCCACGAAGGACAGGTTGAAGCACTGGGCAGTGATGACTCGCAAAACTGTGTGGAATAGCGCAACAATAGGAGCAACTGCAATGATACTGTGGGGTGACCAAAATGAAAGGAAAACTAGAAGTTTTCTGAAACTAAACAAGCTTTAGATTAGTAAGATAGTGAGTGTTCTAATGGGACACTCAAGCTTACAAGCACATCTTCATCGCATAAGACTAGCAGAAAACGACGATGGCAGGGCATGCAGGGAAAACATCAAAACGATGGAACATTTTCTGTGTCACAAACCGGCTTTCACAAATGCAAGATCCCGATATTTCGGGTGCGTCGTATTGCTATACTTGACTCATCACATGACTGGATTTTCTGTAACTCTTGAGGTATAAAAAGATCATAAATAAGGAGCGCACAACAGGCCGCACCACTGGCTTAAGTGTATGTCCATGGACATGAGACGTTTAAACGTCACGTCTCGTCTCTTCAACCTAACCTAACCTATGTTTTATTCAAAAATGCATACATCTAGAGTTTCAGGAAAATATCAGCAAAAATATGTATATTGACCACTACAAGATCATCTAACGGTTAGAATCATACATACAAACTATTATCAAGACAAACCACACATACATTTTAAATTTCAGTCAAATCGCTGTGCGAATGCGAATTTTGCAAATAACTTGACCACTCCCTCCGTCTAAAACACAGATGACCCAAACTGAACCTATTGTTAAAGAGGCGCTGGCGACATTGTCACATAAACTGAGTTAAGGGTGGATTTGGCATCAGATTAGGCAGATAGAATAATTAATTACAAAAAAAGTTCGTTTTGACAGTGTCGTAACTCCTAAGACTCTAGATATTTCAATACCCGCGGATTGTGCTTAGGAACTCATGATTTATTAGTAAAATATGGGTAATATTGTAAAATGTTATGCACTTTTGAAATCATGAATGAGTTCAATTAAAATGCAAATTCCTCCGTAAAAAATGAGCTGCAACAAAAATTTAAGAAAAAATAGTTTTCCTTTAAAATTGAATTTTCATTTTTCACATTTTCTTCATACACATTAATTGAAAAAATTTATATAATACTAGGCTGTTTATTAAAGGTAATTTTAAGGAAGAATATGCATATCTGTCTTCTGTAAGTTCGTTTTATTAAATGTGGAAAAACAATTCATTAAGAAAATGTATCTAAGTTACAGCACCAGATTCAATGAGATCTTCACTTTAAATTTAAAGATTTAGAAGTCAAACTAAGACTTGTAAAATCAATGAAAAAATTGATTGTAGATATGCATTTGTTTTATCAAAGGGCTGTACTAATAACTCTTTTTAGCATATTCTGTCATTTAGTAGTATAATTAAAATTTGTTTCGATATGAACATTTTCATAATGGAAATATGGCGTTTACGCCGCTTTCAAAACGAACATTTTATTTAAAATTTTGTTTTGAATGTGGCTTAACTACATTCACCATTGAAAAAAGCGGGGTAATGGACTCAATCGCGAACAAATTTACGACATATTGTTAATGAGCTGTATATATCTTGTGATGAGCTTCTTATAAATATTTTATTTATATTATTAATGAAGATTTTTAAACGAATTGAAACACAGAATGCTTTTAATTTTTATGATACATCCCCCATACAAATGTTTCTTTAGAATTCACTTCCTAACGTCAAAATACGAATCGGGCTGAAATTTGGAAATATGAGTTTAGTTTATTTGTACCCGAAAACATTCACATAGGTCTGCATATTTAATAGCGACCTATGTAGTTTATTTTTGGCTTAAATGTTTATAAGCAGTTAGAAATAGGTAAAATAAAATCTCGCCATCATGTTTTTTTAAATTTTAATTTTTGAAAAAAATCAGTTTTTGTGTTTTACGAAATTTGTAATTGCTCTCGAACGGCTGAACCGATTTTTGCAAAGTTTACTTTGTTTTAAAGATGACACAATGCGCCATTTTTTACAAAAAATTTTTTTGTTTAAGTTTTTTGAAAAAACCTTTGTAGGAAAAATTGAAAACCCCCAAGACAAATCGGACGAAACATATATATGGGAGCTATAGCTAAATCTTAGCCGATTTTCTTAAAATTCGGTAGTTTTGGTTCATGGATCAAGAAACTCTCCCATTCTAAATTTCAAAACGATTGGATGTAAAATACAGCTTCTATAGGACTAAAGGGCCAAATCGGACGAAACATATATATGGGAGCTATAGCTAAATCTTAACCGATTTTCTTCAAATTCGGCAATGTTGGTTCATGGATCAAGAAACGATTGGATGTAAAATACAGCTTCTACAGGACTAAAGGGCCAAATCGGACGAAAGATATATATGGGAGCTATATCTAAATCTAAACCGATTTCAACCAAATTCAATAGCGATCTTAACAGCTGCGAAATACTCTAAACTGCAAAATTTCAGAACGATCGGAGTGAAATTGCGACCTGTAGTCGACGAACAACTTTACATGGACAGACGGACGGACGGACAGACATGGTTAAATCGACTCAGCTAGTGATTCTGAGTCGATCGGTATACTTTAAGGTGGGTCTAGCTGTGTTATTTTCAGGTGTTACAAACATCTGCCGTGAAACAAACTTATAATACCCTGTACCACAGTGTGGTGTAGGGTATAAAAATGACAGCACTCTCGCAAATAGATTTTGCAAAATACCCCAATTTCAAAAGGTTGCTTATATGGGCGAGGCCATGCCCATTGATCCGATTCCTCCCATTTCTGGACTAATCACGTAGACTACCACCAGATACACATGCACAAAATTACAGCACTCTCGCTAATAAATTGTGTAAGATATATCAATTTAAACATTTGGCTTATATGGGCGGGGCCACGACCATTCGTCCAATTCCGCCCATTTTTGGACCAATCAAAAATAACCACGTAGACTGCCACCAGAAAATTACAGCACTCTCGCTAACAAATTGTGCAAGATATCTCAATTTCCAAATTTGACTTAAATGAGCGGGGCCACGCCCGTTGGTCCGATCCCGCCCATTTTGAAACCAATCAGGTAGACTACCAGATACACATGTACTAAATTACAGCACTCTCGCCAGCGCTCTTGTGGAAGATAGCTCAATTCAAAAATTCGACTTATATAGGCGGGGCCACGCCCATTGTTCCGATCACGCACATTTTTGAACCAATCACGTAGACTACCACCAGATACATAAACACAGAATTACAACACTCTCTCTAACATATTGTGAAAAATATCTAAATTTAAAAATTTGGCTCATGTGGGCGGTGCCACGCCCAAAAGTCTGATCCCGCCCACTTTTGGACAAATTACGTAGACTACCACCAGATAATTACAGCACTCTCGCAACAAACTGTGCAAGATATCGCAATTTCAAAATTTGGCTTGTATGGGCGGGGCCACGCCCATTTGCCCGATTCCGCCTATTTTTGGACCAATCACGTAGACTGCCACCAGATACATATACACAAAATTCCAGCACTCTCGCTAACAAATTGTGCAATACATGTCATTTTTAAAATTTGGCTTAAAGGGGCGCGGCCACGCCCATTAGTCCGACCCCGTCCATTTTTGGACCAATCACGTAGACAGATATATATATACAAAATTCCAGTTCTCTCGCTAACAAATTGTGCAAGATATCTGAAATTCAAAATTTTGCTTGTATGGGCGGGGCTACGCCCAATGGTCCGATCCCGCCCATTTTTGGACCAATCACGTAGATCGCCAACAGATATATATACACAAAATTCAAGCTCTCTCGCTAATAAATTGTGCAATATATCTCAATTTTTGCTTATTTGGGTGGTGCCACGCCCCTTGGCTAGATTCCGCCCATTTTTGGACCAATCACGCAGACTGCCACCAGATACGTATACACAAAATTCCAGCACTCTCTCTAATAAATTGTGCATGGTATATCATTTTTAAAATTTGGCTTATATGGGCGGTGCCACGCTCATTGGTCCGATCCCGCCCATTTTTCGACCAACCACGTAGACTGCCATCAGATACATATGTACAAAATTACAGCACTCTCGCTAGCAAATTATGCAAGATATCTTAATTTTAAAATTTGTCTTATGATGGCGGGGTCACGCCCACTTGATATATCGAAAATTCAAGTACCTTATTTTCACCACGCCCCACACGTGTACATTCTGTGAAAATTTCAAGAAGATCGGTCCAGCCGTTTAGACGTCTATACGGTACAAACAAACAAACAAACACACATTCTTCTTTATATATATAGATTCATCGCACTCTCACAAATCCAGAACAGTAAAAAAATTTTTGGGAGACTCAATACTTGTAAAAGTTATGGACGAAATACCAAGACTAGTCTGCCAATTTTTCTGCAAAACACTGCACAGTGGTACGAAATAATTCGACCGTTTCTTAACCAAACAAGCGATTGCGACAAAACTTGGCATGGTAGATGAAGAGGTGTTAGATAAGTTAAGTTTTATATGTGGACCCCCTATGTCAGACAGGGGAGGATCTAGAGTGCCTCAAAGTTGGCCACATCGGGTGAAGAAAATGTTCAAACGCGTGTAACTCGTGTTTCTCTATCGATTGATAAAATTTCTTTTTGCGTGTTTTCTACTAACTGAGGTATATAACAAATCTTTTTACACCTAAGAATTATCTAGTATAGTTACCGAGATATCTGCATTGGAAATTGAATTTTTAATTTTTTCCCTTACCGTGTGCTAGTATTTTGTAAATATCCGAGAACAATATGCACCGATTTCAACCGTATCAACATGTCTGGATGGGCAATAAAATTTCCAATATGACGAAAAAAAATTGGTTCGATATACGCAATAGTACAAATAGTTAGACAACGGAGATTTTCAAACATTTTTTTACCAAAAATGGCGCATTGTGTCCTCTTTAAAACAAAGTAAACATTGGAAAAATAGGTTCAGCCGTTCGAGGGCAATTACAAATTTCGTAAAACACAAAAACTCATTTTTTTAATTTTTTCAAAAATTAAAATGCCCATAAAATATTTTCAAAATTGTTGTACCCTACACCACTCTGTGGTACAGGGTATTATGACTTTGTGCATTTTTTTGTAACGCCCAAAAAGAGAAGAAATAGAACCATAGTTTATTATACCGATCGTCATAGAATCAATTTTTGAGTCGATTTAGCCATGTCCGTCTGTCTGTCCGTCTGTCTGTCCGTCTGTCTGTCCATGTATTCTTGTAATCAAAGTGCAGGTCGTATTTATGGTCCGATTGTGATGAAATTTATCATGAAATTGGTCAAAATCGGTTCAGATTTAGATATATCCCCCATATATATGTTACCCCCGATTTGACATGTAAGCGCTGTAGAAACTGTATTTTATATCAGATCAGTACGAAATTTGGCAGAGAGAGTTCCCTTAGCACATGAATGAACGCTGCTAAATTCGGGGAAAATTGGTTCAGATTTAGATATAGTCCCCATATATATGTTTCACCCGATTTGACATGTTTGCGCTATAGAAACGGTATTTTATATCCGATCTGTACGAAATTCGGCAGAGAGAGTTTTCTTGTTACGTGAATGAACACTACCAAATTCGGAGAAAATCGGTTCAGATTTAGATATAGCCCCCATATATATGTTTCACCCGATTTTACATGTAAGCGCTGTAGAAACCGTATTTTATATCCGATCAGTATGAAATTCGGCAGAAAGAGGTTTCCTAATATATAAATGAACACTGTTAAATTTGGAAATCGGTTCAGATTTAGATATATGCCCCATATATACCCAGCAAAAAAAGAGCATCCAAAGAAGCAATAAAAATCCCCAACTTATGATCCCGAAGTTGTTCTTATTAGGATTTTCACCAATGAATTTAACAAGGGGTTGTCGCGCCGGGGAAGTACTTCTATGTCACCACTTTTGCACAACTCCTTTCAAAGCACTGTAAGATTTGCTTTTTTGGTGTTGTATTTATTTGATGAATGTATGTCGTTCTTATTAACATCTTTGGATCCAGAGATCTCTTATTTTAAAGGAATGCAAATGTTGACATTTGTTGGGAAGGGAACGTATAAATAATATACTATTGGCCAAAGAGATGAACTATCATATATATGTAAGTATGTTTATGACATTTGAATATGTTTGTAATCTATATGGCGTAGCTGGCTTTGAAAAGTGTGAGTAACATTTTCGCAAATGATCTACATTGTCACTAATAAAAAAGTATTTTTATTTTACACTGTAATACATAGCACATTTGTGCGGCGCTATGTATTTTCCCGGTTCGGATAGTAATAAAGTACAACAGTGTGGTACAGTAAGTATGGTATGGTATATTTAATAACCATAATTTCTTTTAAAATTATTTAATTATAACCTACACCACACTGTGTTACAATTTATTATAATTTTATGCATTTGTTTCTAACACCCAAAATGAGAAGAGGTATCTAGAACCATCGTTTATTATACCAATCGACTTAGAATCATTTTCAGAACCGATTTAGCTGTCAGTCTGTGCATGCATTCTTGTAATCAATGTACAGGTAACAAATATAGTCCGATCTCAAAGAAATTTTGCACATATCTTTATTTTGGGACAAACAAATTCGTATTGAAATTGAAAGACAATCCGTATTTAGATATAGGGCCTGTTTCTGTAACTTATTTTCTTTCGTCTACGGCGAACGATCAAAAATCTCTCAACTATTTGAGAACCAGTTTAGAACCAGATATCTTAATATATATGAATGGAATGTACCTTCGATTTAGCTTATACCATCTATAGAATATAATAACAGTTAATATCTGTGTGAACAATATCGGTTTACATATAGAACATATAGCCCCACATAGTCGCATGGATGTGTTCCTTCCGATTTGGCATCTAAGCTCCATAGAAGTCATATTTTAGTCAAATGTACTATATTTTGCACAAAGGATTTTTTTAATCCGAGAATAAACGGTCACTAGCAAGGTTGGAAAAATGTGTTTTCATGTTTTACTTCAAATCATTATTAAATTTGGCAGAGATTAGTTTAGTTTGAGGGTTATGCTCATGGGCATTTCTGGTGACGATATATCAACATTTTTACAAGTATAAAGTTTTATTAATAAATTCAGTTTTTATCGCAATCCAATGTACTACAATTCCACAATTTAACATATTTCGAAGAAAATTCTATATATAGAAGCAGTATTTTACATATGTATAGTTCATAGCCCTCATATATATGTTCCTTCCGATCTGGACTTTTATCACTTCAGAAGCTTTATTTTACATCCAATCGTTTTGAAATTATGCATTCTAGGGTTAATAATTTATATTCCGAAATTACATTTTGGTTAGTTATTTAGAAGAACTTCATTAAATGCCTAAAAAATTTTCATACTTATGATTTGGAAGTACTTATAATGTTATTCTTTTGGAAGTACTTCTTTTATTTTTTGCTGGGTACTTTACCACCGATTTGACATGTAAGTGCTGTAAAATGTTATTTTATATTCGATCAGTGCGAAATTCGGCAAAAAGAGGTTTCTTTCTACATGAAGGAATACTGCCAAATTCGGAGAAAATCGGTTCAGATTTAGATATAGCCCCCATATATATGTTACCCCCGATTTGCTATGTAAGCACGGAGACTGTATTTTATATCCGATCAGTACGAAATTCGACAGAAAGAGGTCTTTTTACGTGAATGAGTATTCAGGGGAAATCGGTTCAGATTTATATATAACCTCCATATATACATATGTACCTCCTGATTTGGTTTCAAAGCGCTATAGAAGTTGTACCTTACTTCTGACCATTAAGATTTTCCAGAAAGATGTTTCTCAATTTAAGAACGAATATTGCTTAATTCAGCGATTATCGGTTCAGAATTAGATAATATGTTCCTACCCATTCACCAATTATTACAAATTATTATCGCAATGACCATTTGGTATTGTTAGGGAGGTGCACGGTATTATATAGTCGGCCCCGCCCGAATTTCTGCCTCTCCTTACTGGTTTTTAAATAAGAAATGAAGCGGGATATTATTTTACCTATTTGTAACTGCTTATAAACATTTTTGGCAAAAGTAAACTACATAGGTCGATATTAAATGTTCTGACCCACATGCAATCCATGTCCGAACTTAACGCCGTTTTTAATTGTTTTTTAACCCCCTCTAATATGCCGCTTAGTCCTTGATACAGAAATTCACACAAGTATGCACACCATTATTTGTTAACAACTTTATGCTCGATGTATACATATATATCATGCGATCAATACATACATATATATATATATATACGATCAATACATACATATATATATATATATAGAATACATATATATATGTATGTAATGATGTCTGTATGTCTTCTGGATGTTTTGCGTTTCTATCGTTTTTCTCTCCTCATTTCATCCCAATACGATAAAAACAAGTGTATCTTTTATTTTATTAAAAAACATTTAGTTTAAAGACTATCATTTACATTGACTGCCTGTCTTTTGTGCAAAAACTAACAACAACGAAGGCGACGACGACTATGATGACAACTACACGAACACCAACTTTGTCGACGATGGAGACGAACATCTCTACCGAAATGAAAACATGAATGAGTAGTGGTACAACGAGCAGAACACCGTGCAGCGTTCCTGTAGAGAAAGTTCATTACATTTTATATTTACACGCTTTTAAGCTTTGTCGTCTTCTACTATTAATGGACCGACAACTTTGTGGGGAGGAAGTATCTAAAGACAGGAGATGGTCGGTCGGGTTCGGTGCGAAAAATAACACCTACGAAGTTCGAATAGAAAAGTTTATTGCCTGGAATTGTATCTTAAAGTATCAATAAATATTTGCAAAAACGCGGCGACGGCGGCGGCGGCGTTAGTACAATAAATATAGAAAAATGTAGAGAGTTTTGAGAATTTCAGGATTCTCATTTAATGTTACCTTGGAATTTGTAAACTCGACACCCTAAACGCGACAAATTTTAACGACCACAATTTTTTGTCCATTTCGTTACCCTATTTTCTATATGGTTACTATCGGTCCATGTTTTGATCCATATAGCGGTGCCGATCGATTTGACTTCTTTACATTGTAAAAGGTATATCGCGACCTAAGAGAGAAAAGGCGCTAAGTCCACTTTTTGCCTAAATGTATTTTTTGAGACGAAATGCAAGATGAGTTGAATATCGATTTGGAAACAAAAAGTATAAAAAATCATGCTCTGTCATCTCTAATATCTGAATCGTAAAAGCGCTAAGTCCGTATACCAGTTGTAAAAACATAAATATACGAGCATAAGTAGATGTGTGGCACGACCGCAGTCGAAAATACCCGACTTCAAAATATACTTTTAAGCCTAGTTAACCTCGATTCGTTCGCTTCCGCGATCCGTTCGCTCCATATGGTAATTTAAGAGCAGTTAGCTGCGGTTCGTCCGCTTCCGCGATTCGTTCGCCGTAGCAAGTTTAACCATGTTTCTCCTAGAATACGTGACCTATAAAACAGAAGCGAAGATCGAAGCCGAAGCGAAGACCGAAGCCGAAGCGAAGACCGAAGCCGAAGCGAAGACCGAAGCCGAAGCGAAGACCGAAGCCGAAGCGAAGACCGAAGCCAAGACCGAAGCCGAAGCGAAGACCGAAGCGCAGACCGAAGGGAAGACCAAAGCCGAAGCGAAGACCAAAGCCGAATCGAAGACCAAAGCCGAAGCGAAGACCGAGGCCGAAGCAAATACCAAAGCCGACGGAGAAGAACGAAGCGGAAGCGTGAACTGAGCCCGACGCTCCAGACTCCAACCGATCGACTCACCAGACTGAAGCCAAAATGAAGTACCCGAATACGAAGCCGAAATACTCCGAGCCGCCCGCATTTCTTTTACGCTCATATGCACTCCCTATTATTGTACGAAAAACATCAATAAAGGTGATTACAAGCCCAAGTAGGTTAAATACTCGTCTTCTTACTTAAGGTTCGTGGGTCTTTTGGGCGAACTCTGGCGACCACTAAGCTCACCTCAGCAAATACAAAACCCTCGTTATAAATGGCGCCCGAGCAGGGACGCGGCAATGATGCGAACTGCGGAAACACCGACACCACCGTCAACGATATATTGCCAGCTCCTGTTGAAGACAATAATAGGAATAGTGAACTCAGCTGGAAACAAGATATGAACATGTCGCTAAATGCAGAATCATTGAGGAAACTGAACGCATCGTTAGAAAATATTATTCACGAGATGCAGGTGGAAGTACATAGATATGTTAAAGGGTTTGAACAGTCAAGATGAAAGTGATCGGCAGGAGAATCAACCGTTACCAGTTCCAGCTATAAAACGACCTAGCGCGATGTCTAATTTGGAGCCCATGAATTTTATAATCCAGTGGAACATATCCTTTTCCGGCGGAGATGATCTGATGGATTTTCTGTAGCGCTTCGAAGAACTCGCCGAATGCTACGACCAGCATACTGACCGACTGCTGCCTACCCTACCTCTGATATTACGGGATACTGCTATAAGGTGGTATCGGGTCAAGAAAGATAGTATTACCAGCTGGTCTTCGTTCAAAAAAGAAGCCGAAAAGTTTTTCTTGCCAAGGAACTATCTGACGAAATTGGAAAGTGATTTTTATAACCGACGACAAAACCGAGAGAGGCAAAAGATTTTATCTTGGACATGTTCACTCTGGCCCGACGACACCCAACTCTAAAGTCTGCGGACCACCTGGACAGGATTTACGAGGGTCTTCGTTCGGAATATAAATATTTTATTCGGCGAAGTGATATAAAATCACTCGACGACCTTATTGCCTTGACCGATGATTTTGAATTGTTAAAGAGCGACGAAGCACGTCACGAACGACCCCACATGTGCCATTTGGTTTCCCAACCTATTGCCAAAGAAAAATTGACACTATGTTGGCGTTGCAAGGAGATCGGCCATCTACGGTATCAGTGCCGAAATCGCGCCCGAATATTCTGTTCCAAATGCCTCAGAGATGGAATTATGTCCCGAGATTGCAGCTGCGACATTCCGAAGACTTTTCCTCATAAACCCCGATCCTTACATACGATTAAAGACATAAATAGGAACGACGAAGCCGCATCCGTTTTAAAACCCGATCAGAAAACCCCGTCCTCTATGAACCTTTCACCAAACCAAGTAATCCCACCCGACCGATATCAGCAAAAGAATCCGATATCATCTACGCGACTACCACAGCTATTAAATCCGACTCCGAAACCAACTTTAAGTCCATACTTGCCCCACTCTTACCGAAATACATCGCTTTCCCAAAGAAAGGCTCTCCTAAGCAGGAGGGGGATGTAACGTGACGAAATTTAATACTCTAATGCATTTAATACTCTAATTAAACATGTTGTATGGTAGTAATTCCCATTAACTCTGTGTAGTCGGGAATACTTAGTGTCGACTTTATACGACCCAAGTATGGATCCCCATCGCTAAAAAGATGAGCATAAGTAGATGTGTGGCACGAACGCAGTCGAAAATACCCGACTTAAAAACGATGGCGATTCACCTAACCAGTATTCTAGAACATACTTTTAAGCGTAGTTAACCGCGATTCGTTCGCTCCCACGATCCGTTCGCTCCTTATAGTAATTTAAGAGTAGTTAGCTGTGGTTCGTCCGCTCCCGCGATTCATTCGCTCCAGCGATTCGTTCGCTCCGGCGATTCGTTCGCTCCCGCGATTCGTTCGCTCCCGCGTTTCGTCCGCTCCCGCGATTCTTTCGCTCCCGCGATCCGTTTGCTCGTAGCTAGTTTAACCATGTTTGATTCTCCTAGTATACGTGACCTATAAAACCGAAGCGAAGACTAAAGCCGAAGCGAAGACCGAAGCCGAAGCGAAGACCGAAGCCAAGACCGAAGCCGAAGCGAAGACCGAGCCGAAGCTAAGACCAAAGCCGAATCGAAGACCAAAGCCGAAGCGAAGACCTAGGCCGAAGCAAATACTAAAGCCGACGGAGAAGAACGAAGCGGAAGCGTGAACTGAGCCCGACGCTCCAGACTCCAACCGATCGACTCACCCGAAACCGATTTTGTCTTCAGAAACCACCGACCAGACTGAAGCCAAAACGAAGTACCCGAATACGAAGCCGAAATACTCCGAGCCGCCCGCATTTCTTTTACGTTCATACACACTCCCTATTATTGTACGAAAAACATCAATAAAGGTGATTACAAGCCCAAGTGGGTTAAATACACATCTTCTTACTTAAGGTTCGTGGGTCCTTAGGGCGAACTCTGGCAACCACTAAGCTCACCTCAGCAAATACAAAACCCTCGTTATATGAGTTCTTGCCACAGGGTAGTACGGTCAATAATGAATATTACCTTCAAGTTATGCGCCCGGATTTGTGGAAGAACAAAAACTGGCTTTTGCACCATGATAACGCCCCTGCACACACATTGTTGCTTGTGCGCAAGTATTTGGCCAAAAACAACACAGTAATGGTGCCGCAGCCACCGTATTCCCCTGACCTAGCCCCCTGTGATTATTTTTTGTTCCCAAAACTAAAATGGCCCGTGAAAGGACGACGCTACGCCACGATTGAGGAGATAAAGACGGTGTCGAAGGAGGAGCTGTACAAGATCACAAAAAATTATTATTTGAAGTGATTCGAGGATTGGAAAAAATGTTGGCAGAAGTGTATTATATCCGAGGGGAATTACTTTGAAGGGGACAAAATAGATATTCATGAATAAATTAATACTTTTTGCACGTATATGTATATTTTTCAAACTGAAAGCATTCATTACAGAAATCGGAGTACGATTTAATATACATATTTCCTGTATACATGTTTAGGTTTCGTTTTAGGTTAATAGAGGCAGGTCCACTTAGACTATCTAGGTTAGTTAGGCTGAAGATTAGGTTAAGAGGAGACGTTTAAACGTCTCATATACATGGACTAACACTTAGGCCTGGGATGGCAGAATACCTGGAAATAGAAACCATCTCCATTTCTATATGGATGGTTCGAAGCTAGATGAAAATGTTGGCTTCGGAGTACACTGTGAAGAACTTAATTTGGATATAGCTCACAGACCTGCAGTGTCTATCAAGCCGAAATAATGACAATATGGGAAGTCGCCAAGTGGCTGAGTCGGAACATAGTAACCAACACTGGTGTTGTCATTTACTCGGACAGCCAGGCTGCCATCAATTCTCTGGAGGCCACATCCCTAAATTCATAAATATCCCTCGACTGCCGCAGATCCCTTAACGAGATAATAATATATATACCTCATATGGGTGCCTGGGCATAGGGATATTCCGGGGAACTGCAAAGCCGACGAACTAGCTAGGAAAGGGACGACTTTACAAATTCTCGAAGAATTTGCATATATTGGTGCAGGTATTGGCTTAGGCAAGAGGCAGTCACACGAAAGATGGACACAAATCGGCACCTGTAGTGTAGCTAGACAAATCTGGCCAAGGTATGACCTGAGGCGGTCAAAATATCTCCTCGCACTGGAAAGGAAAAGATTGTCTACGTTAGTGACAGTTCTGACGGAAGACCAGAAGATTGGTTATTAACTCCAATGACTTCTGCAGAAGCTGTGGAGATGAGGAAGAAGTGGAGAGCATTGATCACTTGCTATGCGACTGTCCCGCTTTGAGTAAACGAAGACTGGACCTACTGGGGTCGGCCTTTCTAGGCAGCCTAACAGATCTTTCCAGTACCAATATTCGTGCTATCGATACATTTGTATATCAAACAGGTTGGTTTCGATGAAGGGCATTTTGGCCCGTGATACCACTAGGAACCTAAACTGGTTTATTTGAGCTGAAGAAATAAAAAAGAAAACGGCTGCCACCCTATCCTAAACCTGAACCTAACACACTTAGGCCAGTTGTGCGCTCCTTATTTATGATTTTTAAACCTCACAAGTTACCGAAAATCGACACTAGACACGCATTTTCTCAATATCTTGCAGTCATATCTTCTGAGATGAGTCAAGTCTGGTAATATGTCGAACCCGAAATATCGGGATCTTGCATGTGTAAAAGCCGAGCATTGGCACAAAAAATATTCCATCGTTTCAATGCTTTCCCCTCATGCCCAGCATTCGTCGCTATCAGTGCCCAGTGCTTCAACTCGTGGCATCGAAAGGTTTCCAATTTTCTATGTTTATTACTCGAAGTTCTTTGTCCTTTGAGTTCAAGCTGTTTGCCCATTCATTTTCAATCACTCGGCTGTTTCGTGGCCTGAGTAATAATTTATAGTTATAGTAATTTACAAACGGCCACCTGGCTGGTTTACTAGAAATGTAGTAATTAAATTTACATTCTACTTAAATCTTTATTTATAATTACTGTTTGTCAAAACTGGTGTTTTAAGTTTTTTTCTTCATGTTCTAATGTACGTTTTTGTGTACGTACAAAATAATTTTAAAACTACAGAAGATTCGCTTTTCGCATTACATTTTTTACAGTCCAACGTGCTTCAAACATGCCTCATGCGATGCCAACTCATTCTATGTAATAAACAGCGATCTTATATTGACAATCTATAATGAATCTCGTGCTCTCAATCTGAAAGAGAGTGTGTTGCAAAAGCTTTTCTGGCATTGGCAGAACTAAAAACGCTTAAAGAAAAATCAACCACGTACGTGCATAATTCGTTCACATACGGGGATGAAAGTGAACCAACCCCGTATGTGCCTAATTTATGCACGGCGGTGCAAATAAGCCATTTTTGCCTAACAAGATTAATGCTGTCCTCACATTACCAGTCAACAGCAATATTTTTTTGGCTTTGATTTTTTTATAAGGTTAGGTAGATATGGGGCTCCCACCGAGCCGAGCCTGCTGTACGCAAGTTATTGCAAGAAACTCGAGAGACTGGTGGACGACACTTACGGTTCCTGTCGTCGTATGGTGCGTACTAACGAGAATGTGGCTGCTGTAGCCGAGAGAGAGCGACCAAGACCTAGAATATCGACCCGTCATTGCTTTCTGCAGCTCAATATTTCACGCGCCAGCGAATTTTGCACGAAGACCTCGTATTATTCGATTTCAAAGTCCAGCTCGAGAAGGAAAACGATTTTGTTCGAAAAATCATATTTTCTGACGCAGCACATTTTTATCACAGCAGCTACGTTAAGTATCACAACTACCGCATCTGGGGATCGCAAAACTAGCACGTGATCGTCACGAAGCCAATCCTCCGAGATCGGCAGTTTGGCACCATTTTTCCTTGAAAATGCAGCTGGAAACGCCATTTCGTTTAACAGTAAGCGCTACAGAGGCGTGATAAACATTTTTCTATGATCGGGGATTGAAGATATGGACGATCTTCGGTTTCAGCAGGATGGCGTGTCATGCCACAAACCTCAGGCCACTATCAATCTTTGCACGTCAACATCGGTAATCGTTCGGTTATTTTATGCGAACAATCCATTAACGATTCAGGAACTTACCTCATCCAATCAACCTAATTTGTCACTACCTTTCTATTGTTTTGGGTCGAATCAATTGAAGGTAGTATAAACCATCTCCACTTCTATTCGGATGATGAAAAGGTTGGGTTCGGAGTACACAATAAGGAACTCAGTTTTTATACAACTCATAGACTATCAGAGACCGGCAGTGTCAATCCGAAATAATGGCAATAAGGAAAGTCGCCAAGTGGCTGATTCGCAACATAGTGACCAACACGGGCATTGTCATTCACTCGGACACTGAGACTGCCATAAATTCACTGGAGGCCACATATATAAATTCACAAACAGCCCTCGACTGTCACAGATCTCTTAACGAGATGGCTTAGCAGTTTAACATACACTTCATATGGGTACCTGGGAATAGGGATATCCCGGAGAACTGCAACAAACTTGCTAGGAATGGGACGACATTAAAATCTGGAATTATTGCATATATTGATGCGCCACTGTCCACATGCAAGCTTTGGCTTAGGAAAGAGGCTATCAGGCAGTCCAAAGGTAGGGTAGCTAGACAAATCTGGACAAGATACGAACTGAGAAGGTCAAAATGTCTCCTCGCTCTAGAGAGGAAAAAACTGTCAACGTAAGTGTCAGTTCTGACGGGACACTGCCTGATCGGCGAACACGCCCGAGGGTTAGGTATTGAGTCCTATGACTTCTGCAAAAGCTGTGGTGATGAGCAAGAAGTGAAAAACATTGAGCACCTGCTTTGCTACTGTCCCTCATTAAATTAACTACGATATATTAGGGTCGGCTTTTCTGGGGAGACTGACTGATTTTTCCGGTACCGATATCTGTACTGTTGATAACATTGTTTATCAAACAGGTTGGTTTCGACGAGGGGCTTCTGAGCCAGTGGTATCACTAGGGATCTACACTGGTCTATGTGAGCTGGTAAAGCTGGCGGCCACCCTAACCTAAACCTAAGGCGTTGGTGCGTTTGGAGGTTATGCCAGCGAATACAACTACTTGAAATTTTGTGCAGTGTAATTTTTATAGTGCCAGTACAAATCGGGCGTCTTTGCCACAGCCCTTCTAGCACCTCTCACACAAATGGTAACAATTGTCTGAAATGTTTGTTTTTTACATTTTGTGGTAAAATATGTGGGTAATTTTTAAATATAAAACGAAAAAAATTTATGATATGCTTTTTAGGATAATCAAGGATTAAGGACATTTTAGTCCTTTTGATGTCCTCAAAAGACAAAAATTAATTTATTAATTTATAATTCTTAGAGGGGATGTTAAATTCTTTTAAATGGTGCTTATATCATTCAAATCTGATATTCAAATCTGATTAGACTTCAAAAAGGCTAAATAAAATCAAAACCGTTATGGATTTGGACAATCGGTAAAAAGTAGTAAGTCTGCATGGTCTTCTAGTATATGTGTGTGAAATGTCATTGAAATCTAAATCCAATAATATTCGGACTCTATATATTCCTTAGGAAATACCCATATATGTATAGCTCCCTTATATGTATATATACATTCGAATTTGGCATCTTCACGGTATAGAAGTCATATTTTGTCTCAAATCTTTACGACATATGATACAGAAAACCGCGGACAATAAACCATGACAAATACATATAGCCCAATTTTGGCATAGAATCCGCATTTCTGATCAGAACTTTATAATATTTTGCAGATAACAGTTTCTTTAGAAAAGGACGTTACTAGGCTAAACATATCGGTTCGGATTTAGCGGATATGTAATCCGTTTTTTTTATCATATCTTCATAAAATTTATAAGATAACTGTTTTTGATCCATGAATGAACGTTGCCAAGTTTGAAGAAAAGCTTTCCAGATGAATGTTCAGCCCCATTATATACGAACGCTTACTGATATCCCGATTTTGAATCTAAGCGCTATAAAACGCTTTCTGGCATAAGAAAACTATTCATAAATCCTGACAATATTTCTACTTATTCCGCTCCGATAAGATTGTATAGTGTATCAGATAGCCCGCTCCCCCAGACTTTTGGTCCTTCCACACAGGTTTGAATTTATTTTAGTTGTTGCATAATGTTATTTGTAAATAACATTTAAAGCCAAATTCTTTACATCGACTGCTTTTAGACCCCTCGAACAAATGAAGGAAGATTCTGGTGTATAGTGTTTAGAGATAAAGGAATACAGTGTCAGCATCATTTACTGTGTTACGAGTATGAACACATCACTCCGTCTTCTGCTTCGTCGATTTTTGTAGTTTTCTGCAGTTTCAGTATCTTTTTACAATTTACAAGTAATGACGATAGTTGCCAGACACCGTATGGCATGGGCACGTACTCCTTTAAAATTGAAAGTGTCCGTAGAAGCAAACCAAGCTGAACATTATTGCCATTATGTTTGTTGTCGACCATGTTGCTCCTGGACTGCTGTGGGCTCCTGCATTGATGCTCCTCTTAGAGTTGATGTTGTCGCCATCGTCAATGTCTTTTAATTCCATTAAACACAACAAGTACGAATATTTATTCGAGGATGGAAAAAAGGACCAACAAGACAAGGCAAAGAAAGGAATTGAATGTTAAAAGGACTAAGAAGAAACAAAACAACGAAAACAAACGACGTCATCGACACCGACACTATGTTTTAACGTGATTTTCAATTGACTCCTCATCTCAAAAGTAAGTGAACGTTAGAATTGTGTATGAACGGTGGTATACGCTCAATTGGGCATGTCCTTTGTCCCCTTTTTGTGACTCTCTTTGGTGCTGCACCAACAAGATAGTACACTTGGCTCTGTGTTTTACCAAAGACTGATACTTATATATTTCCATGTAAAACACTCAGGAAAATTGTTATTTGTTGATATCTGACAATTGCATTGAAAGTTTTAAAAGGAAATGACTGAATACTGATAACAACACGTTCGTAAATGAGTTCTACAGAAAAATCTTATATAAATGAGTTCCCTGTTAGAGGGATTGATTTTGTACCATGAAATAATAGTTGTGTGAAAATTTTCGGTATCCAGATCCCTTTTGCTAACTCACACAATATAGTGGAAGACCAAAAAAGGTATAGCTTATGCAAATCCGACAATAAATACACTATGCAACAAAATTTTGGTCGAAGGGCTGTGCATTACATTAATCAAATAATACCTATTTGAAGGAAATGTATATTTAAATGTAGAAATTATAGCACTATTGTTACCAGGGGTATGTATCAGATTTAGCAATGTCCGTCATCCTGTCCGTCTGTCTGTCAGGTTTGTGCGCACGATAACCTTCGATAGGATTAACCGATTGACTTCAAATTTGGTACACGTCAATATTTTTGTCTACCTCAGGCTAAGTGTTGCCTGGCGCCATCTGAAATTTCCATTGGAAAGTTTTACATTCACATCAAGAAAAAACGGCTTTGTCAACGTTTTTCGACGCCTGAAGCAGCTGTTGAAGCGTTCAAAAACCATGTTTTAAAGGTGAATTTTCAACACACTGTAACCAAAACAATTCGCGCTCAAATGACAAAACGGTCTGAGTGAAATTATGCTAAAAAATTTCATACTTTCCAATGGAAATGTCAGATGGCGCCAGGCAACACTTAGTGTTGCCTATGCCAGAAATATATATAGCAACCATACACAAAGTTTTAACCAATTCGGACAATAACAAATTTTAGGCAGGAGATTTTTCATGAATTTTACCATATATACATATCTCCAAAACACTAGATATACCTTTTTCGCAATATATATATGGTAAAATTCATGAAAAATCTCGTGCCTAAAATTTGTTATTGTCCGAATTGGTTAAAACTATGTGTATGGTTGCTATATAGACATACTTTTTTCAATAGCCTTTTTTTGACAGATCACGTGTGAGTCGTGTCATGCTGTCATGTTATTTTTGTTAAGTATTGTTTGGCATTTCATCATGGAAAGACTTACGCCTGAACAACGTTTACAAATTATTCAGTTCTATTATCAAAATAATCGTTCGCCAATTGCGCTAAATCCATTTTTTTTTTTAAATAAAAGAAAAAAACACTTTCCAATCGACCCAAGACCTTGACACCCATGAGCAATATTTTAGCTCTCGTTAAGAGCTATATTTTTGCCATTGACCGATTCCCGATCCGACGTACCGGAATCATCGGTTCATATTTCTTCAAAAATGATGCCGGTGAGAACGTAACCGTCAATGGCGACCGTTATCGTGCCATGATAACCGACTATTTGATGCCTGAAATTGAAGCTCGTGATCTCGGCGACATTTGGTTTCAACAAGACGGCGCAACTTCCCACACATCGCATCAATCAATAGATTTATTGAGAGAACACTTCGGTGAGCAGATAATTTCACGTTTTGGGCCGGTCGATTGGCCACCAAGATCGTGTGATATCACACCGTTAGACTTTTTCCTGTGGGGATATGTAAAGTCTAAAGTTTATGCGGACAAACCAGCTTCGATTCAGGCCTTGGAGAAAAACATCACGCGTGTCATTCGCCAGTTAACAGTCGAAATGTTCGAACGAGTCATCGAAAATTGGACTCAACGGATGGACCATCTGATATGTAGCTGCGGCCAACATTTGATAGACATCATCTTCAAAAAAATAAATGAATAACTTTGGGTAGAGGGGGGTGCTGGAATTCTCCTTTTGGCGCTCAACTGATCGCGAGAGTAGAGTAGTTGGAGTCTTCTCAGCTGTAGTGGACTGTAATTGGGGTTGATTGTTTGTTGAAGTGTAATTATTCCTCCCGCAACGAGGAATAATTACACGTAAGAAGCAGAAGAGCGGAAAAAATACAAGGAAAAGACAAGAGTTTTTCAGTGTATGATTAGAGTTTTATTTACAAGAGACGAGATGCTCACCCTTGTAGTGTTGTCAGCAAAGAGACAGATTACAATTCTTTTTCTAATTAAGAAAACTTGACAGTCCAAGTATAACGTTACTTTCGGACATACTTTAACTTGGCAATTCAAAAATATAATTTGACATTTTATAATATTGGAAATCTTAATCTATTACAATTCATTCAGGATAATTCATTCTCTTAATCTATTACAATGATTTTGGACAGTACAATTTTAATGACAAACAGTTCAAGTTTGTCCATGCCCCCGGCCTTGCACCTGTGCAACAGGCGATGTAACGCACAAGACCGAGGCCAAGGATATGATAGCCTCCGAAAGAATGCGTTGGTTGGGATTCGGCTGCATCATAGGCAACGCAAGCTGACGCCGCTGAGGTCC
Source organism: Eudasyphora cyanicolor (assembly GCA_963930755.1). Taxonomy (NCBI): domain Eukaryota; kingdom Metazoa; phylum Arthropoda; class Insecta; order Diptera; family Muscidae; genus Eudasyphora; species Eudasyphora cyanicolor. The sequence goes on along the minus strand of OZ005736.1, from coordinate 165,201,563 downwards.
AAACTTTCGTTGCGGCGGTCGTTGATGTGGTTGATTTAGAGGTGGTTGAGGCCGCCGGTACGGTTGGTATCGTTGAGGCTGCCGGTGATGAACGGTTTGCTGACGAGCGGATGTGGGGCGAGTTGCTGGACGACGTGCACCTTGATAATGTGGTTGACGTTGTGGCGACTGGTGAGCTGGCGGACTCTGGCGCCTTGGGGGCGATAACTCCGGCCGGTCGGGGAGACTCGATGAGGAACTTGCGGACGGACTTCTTCGGGGGGACCGACTTCTTTGAGTGGAACGACTTCTTCGGGTGGAACGACTTCTTCGGGCGGACGGACTTGGTCGTATGGGCGAGTCCCACCGTATAGGATTCTTCCTCCTCGGATGACGTGGCACCATGGGGGTTGTACGCCGTATCTGGTGTAGCGGCTGCTGCTGCCTGTGTGTCGGCTGGGGAGATTGCGGCCGCACTCCAAGCCGGGCCAAAATACTAGGTCGTTCCGGTCTGGTCGGTGAGGTGGTGCGTTCAGAGGCGGAGCTGTCCCTCAAGGTTTCCGGATGCAGCATAGTGTGATGCCTGGCACCGCACTTTCGGCATGTGAGCCCGGAATGGCAATTGTCCACGGTGTGGCTCTTCGCTAGGCAGTTGCGGCAGTACCGGAATGTCCTGATGACCGAGCGTCGGCTTGAGACCCTCATCAGGACGAATTCCGGACAATACCTCAGTGAATGGCGCTGTTTGCAAAGGACGCACTTGTAAATTTCACGCACTTGGCTTGCCGAAACGTTGTTTCTGTAAGGGAAAAAGTGTTAGTATCTGTATGGAATATGAGGTGCAAGGGAAATGAAATATGAGGTAAGAGATGAGATTAAATATGATGTTTATAAGTTGGAATTTGGTTGACTTAAGAAAGGTAGATAGCATAATTTTACAATTGGCCTAGTAAGTGTACCAGAAGCAGTTTGGATATCAGCGACTCTGATATTTTTATCTGAACCATGATGCGTTTTTACTATTCTTCCGAGACGCCAATCGCTTGGGGGAAGTAAATCATCCATAATTACTACAAGATCTCCAGCTTGTAGATTTTGAGCAGTGTTTTTCCATTTATAACGTTTGTGTAGTGCTTTTAAGTAGTCATCCTTCCATCGTAGGGCAAATTGGTGATGGATCGCTTTCAATTTTAGCCATCTGTTAGTGAGGGATATGTTATTGGATATTGGCTCCGGAAACGACATTATGGGTGACCCTTTTAGAAAATGTCCTGGGGTCAAAGCTGTTAAATCTGACGGATCCTCGGATACAGCTGACATAGGTCGTGAATTGAGAACTCCTTCTATTCTGGCCAGTACGGTCGCAAATTGTTCAAAGGTAAATCGGTGGGCACCAGCGATTCTTTTAAAGTGGTGTTTGAAGCATTTTACAGCGGACTCCCAAAGTCCACCCATATGTGGTGCATGAGGGGGTATAAATTGCCATTCAAACCCATGAGACGAGTATTTATCAGAAAGATCACTGGCGGTTGTGTGGATGAATTTTAAAAATTCTTTCAGAAGATTTCGGCTTGCTCCGATAAAATTTCTTCCATTGTCAGAAACTACACGACAGGGTAGTCCTCGCCTCCCAACGAAACGCGAGAATGCCGCCTCGAAGGCTGCGGAGGATAATTCAGAGCAGGGTTCCAAATGAATGGCTTTGATTGAAAAGCATATGAAAATGCAAGCGTATCCCTTTATGAGTGGGGATCGCCGTACTGAAGAACTTTTCAGCTCGAAAGGTCCAGCGAAATCTATGACGGTAATATGAAACGGAGGCGTAATCGTACATCTTTCTGGGGGTAAAGGCGCCATTATTTGTGAGCATGGTTTATGTTTGTACAAAAGGCATGGTTTGCACTTATGTATAATGCTTTTGATCCGCGGTTTGAGACGAGAAATATAAAATTCCGTTTGCACCATTCTGCACATTTGTGTGCATCCAGCATGAGCAAGGAAAGGGTGCAAGTGTATAAGAAATAAATGACAGAGACGAGAATTGCCAGGAAGAATGACGGGATATCGCTCATTGTAAGGCAGTGGCGCATCGACCAGTCTTCCATTAACACGTAATACTTGGTTCGAGTCGATAAATGGATTTAAATTCTTTAAGCTGCTTTTATCTGGTAACACTTCGGCCCTAATTAACGTATTGTAATCATTTTCGAAATATCTTTTTTGAGCTAGAGATATCAAGCGGTTTTTCGTGAACTTGACTTCCGATTGTGAAAGTGAAACAGAGGTTGGTCTTTGCAATCTACTGATAACACAGTTATTATAAAAACGAAATATATACGAGATCACTCGTAGTGCTCGCGTATATGAAGAAAATCGGCATAATATATCCGGTTCTTCTGTAATTTCATGAAGTGTTTGTATTTTTGATCGTTTCCCAATTTCTGGTGAAACTAATGGATTTTTCTTAGGCCATTCTGAGGCGGGATTCGTTAACCAACTTGGCCCATTAAACCATAATGGATTTATTGATAGATCTTGCGGTCTACAACCCCTCGTGCCGAGGTCGGCTGGATTATCATGTGTGGGAACATGTCGCCAAATGGAATTGGGAACAAGATCATGTATTTGAGAGGTTCTGTTTGCGACATAAGTTTCCCATGTCCAAGGTGGTTTGGAAAGCCACCCAAGGACAATCGAGGAATCTGTCCATAAGGTGATACTATCAATTTTTAAATCTAACGTTGAAGTAACGTAATGAACTAACGTTGCGAGAAGATGTGCTCCATTGAGCTCTAATCGCGGTAAACATACTGACTTGAGAGGGGCGACTTTGCTTTTGGCTATTAATAAGTTCGAGAACACAACAGAATTTCCCTTCTGGCATCTTAAATAGACACATGCGCAAAATGCTGCCTGTGACGCATCTGAGAAACCATGTATCTCGATACTATCAGTAGGGCAATATTGAACCCATCTAGGAATAGAAATAGCGTCTATGTGTCCTAGATCAGATACTATAGCATCCCACTTTTGCTGGGAATCTGGGCTTATCTTATCATCCCATCCCAGACCTTCCAGCCAAAGCTGCTGCATCAAACTTTTTGATCTGATGACCACAGGAGTGACCCATCCAGCTGGGTCGAACAGCTGGGCTACGATCGATAGGACTTGACGTTTTGTTGTGAATTGATTTTTCTGAATAGGACCAAGGGAGTAAGTAAAAGCGTCAGTCAGTGCATTCCACTTTATACCAAGTGTTTTCGTTGAACTGGCTTCATGTAATCGGAGAAATTCAGAGTCATAAAGATCTTCGGGAGGTAGATGCGAGAGTAGTCTTGGCTCATTTGCAGTCACCTTTTTAAGAGGGAAGCCTGCACTTTTGAGTACTGTTATAAGATCAGTTTGGGCCTTAACCGCTTCTTCGATTGAGAAGCCCCCTGACAAGATATCGTCTACATATGTTTCTTTTGTAAGTATTTTTGAAACTTGGGGGTATTGCTTTTCAGAATCTGACGCTAATTGCCGCAATGTGCGTATGGCAAGAAAAGGAGCGCAATTGATACCGAAAGTTACGGTCTTTAACTGAAAATCTTTTACGGATTCTTCAGAATTTGGGCGAAATAGAATTCTTTGATATGCTCTATCATGTGGATGTACCAGAATTTGCCGGTACATTTTCTGGATGTCCCCACTGAAAACATATTGATACTTCCTCCAATTAAGTATTGTAGAGGTTAGATCGGATTGCAATGTGGGCCCTATGTGAAGAACATCATTCAATGAGTTTCCTGATTTAGTTTTTCGAGACGCGTTAAATACTATTCTAACTTTCGTCGTCTTGTGTTCTGGGCGTATTACCGCGTGATGGGGTAAATAGAACGAATTGAAATTTCCCTCTGAACTCATTTCACGAGACGAGGTTTCTTCCATATGATTCATTGATATATATTCGTTCAAAACAGCGTTATATTGGGATTCCAACTCGGGGTCTCTTGAAAGATTTTTCTCCATGCGTGAATACTGTGCTAGAGCTAAAAATCGAGACGAGCCGAGGCACAATGAATCCGAAAATTCTTTCTTAAATGGCAACCTCACCATATATCGTCCATCTGCTGTACGCGAAGTTGTCTTTACATAGAATTCTTCGCAAAACTCGTCTTCAGTAGAGATGGGTGGAAACTTAGGAATTTCTTCCTGCTCCCAAAATTTGCGTAAAATGTCACAAAGAGAAGATTCTTCGGACTCTACTACATTTGTTGAGAAAGAATTGATGGTCTCAGTTCTCATTGGACCGCTGAGAACCCATCCGAATATTGTGTTATATGCTGACGTATTACCACAAATATTCTTTCGGATGCCTTCTAAATTAATGAATCTTTCTGAATCATTGCCCAAAATCATGTCTATTTGAGACGACTTATTAAAATTTGGGTCTGCTAGATCTAGATCGTCAAGATCTGCAGGATTAGATATTTCAAAGGAGACTGAAGGAATCTTCTTTGTCACCTTAGGTAAAATTATGGCGGAAATTGTAAAACGAATATTCCGGTCTTTCGAGACTATCACCAACTGGCATTCTTTATCAGAGGTTTGTCTCTGTCCACCTATGCCAACTATGTCAAAATGAGATCTGGTAGTGGGAATTTGCAATCTGCTCCGAATTTTTTCGGAGAGAAAAGTTCTTTGTGACCCAGGGTCTATCAAGGCTCTAACCGTGAAGAGTTCTCCTTGATGCTCGATTTGAACTAATGCTGTTCGAAGCAGAATCATGTCACTATTTGACGAAAAATTCGCTTGAATATGAGATGTGCGGTTTTGCTGAGAAGTAGAGGGCGCTTCAAATTGAGACGAGCGATTTTGTTTATTATTTAATGAACCTTGACCGTTTTGAGGTACTTTTTCAGAATTTCTAAGAGGCTTCTGTTCATGTCTATTTTCTTCTTGGTTTCTCTCTTCTTGGCTTCTCAAATGCAGAAGGCTATGATGTTGCTGGTGGCATATTACGCACGTGCCAACGCTTTTGCATTTGGTTTTAATGTGAGATGACGATAAGCAGTTACAACAAATTTTGTTTTTAAACACGAAATTTGTACGTTGTTGGGCCGTAAGCTTACGGAACTCTGGGCATAGTCGTAGAAGATGGCTTGAATCGCAAAGTGGACAAGAAACGTTGAGATTTTCTTGTGAATGATACGTCTGAATCTTGCGAGCACTTTGTGGCTGCAGCGAATTTTGAGACGAGCGAGTGTTTTGATATGAGGAAGAATTCCTTTCTTTCGTTGATCTGATACTTGAAATTCGTTCAACTATCTCATATCGGTTTATCAAAAAATCGTCGAGTTGGGCCCATGTTGGCAACTCTCTATGTGATTTTAGCGATTGTTCCCAGAGAGAAAGAGTCTCATCTGGCAATTTGGTAGAAATTAAGTATATCAGTATTGGGTCCCAACTTGTGGTATCAACCTCCAAAGTTTTCAGAGTACATAGACAGTCATTCACTGTGGACTGGATCTTTTGAATTGATTCACTGTTTTCCATAGTGGCTACAGGAATATTAAAAAGAATCTTTAGCTGATTGTCTACCAAGACACGTTTGTTTTCATAGCGTGTTTTCAAAGCATTCCACGCGAGATCAAAGTTTTCGTCACATAAGGTGTATCTCTTTACTATGGCCCCAGCTCCACCTCGTGTTTTATTTCGTAGGTGGTATAGTTTCTGAGCTCGAGTAAGTTTTGGATGGTTTACGTAGACCGCTGTGAACATGTCACGAAATGACGGCCATTCCTCGTAACCTCCTTTAAATATTTCTGTGTCGCATGGGGGAACCTTTATACATGCGGAATTGTCAAGAGACGAGTTTTGAATGGGTTGAATTTGCGGTATGTAAGATGGAATGAGACTGTGTCTGGAACTTTGACGAGCACTTCCACCAGATAGTCTTAAAATATCGAGAATTTGCGATCTCGCTGTGTAATAAGCTTCTGAACTTGCGTTGAAATTAATTTTCGCGTTTTCTCGAAAATCTTTAGTGTTTGTGGTTTTTGGGGAAAGCATTAATGCTTCGTAAGTGGCTTGCAGTTTTGACCATCGACTTTCTAAGTCTTCCAATTTTACTTCCAAAACAGTATCAGTTTGGTCAGAAATATCGCATTGCTCGAACTGAGTACAAAACATGACCAAGTGGTCGCAGTCGAACAAGAATCTGTCATGTTCTGTCGAGATGTGTATAGTGCTATTGGAAGATTTGTCACCTGGGGGCGCTTTGCTACCCACGGTGCCTGCTTTGCTGGTGGATGCCGCAGAGGCTTCTGATGGAGGATCTACGCCCATAATGAAGAATTGAGAATTTTAGGAAATTTTTCCGTAATTAAATATATTTAGACTTGAGTGTTATGAGAATCTAGTTCTTTGAGACAAATTTTCAACAACTTGCGGGCTTGTAACTTTCTTTTCCCAGAAAATATGTCCCCCTATTAGGACTTATTTTTACAAGACGAATTTAAAGGATCTGTCCCCCTTTTAGGACCCAACTTCTCTTTTTAAAAAAATAATTTTATAAATTTTGTCCCCCTATTAGGACAAAAGTTCTCACTTTTAAAGAGAAGAATTTTATAAAATCTGTCCCCCTATTAGGACAAAACTTCTTATTTTTTAAGAAAAGAATTTTATAAAATCTGTCCCCCTGTTAGGACAAAACTTCTCATTTTTTAAGAAAAGAATTTTATAAAATCTGTCCCCCTATTAGGACAAAACTTTTCATTTTTTAAGAAAAGAATTTTATAAAATCTGTCCCCCTATTAGGACAAAACTTCTCATTTTTTAAGAGAATAATTTTATAAAATCTGTCCCCCTATTAGGACAAAACTTCTCACTTTTTATGAGAAGAGTTTTAGCATATCTGCCCCCCTATTAGGACCGAATACTTTAGATGTGCAAAAAAAGATGGTTACGTGTAACGGAATTATAGTTATGCTTGATATTGGTAGCGGGCAAGAAAGAGACGAAATTTATGAAATTATATAGCTTTTCCCATAAATTCTGTTTGCGCAGCAGTTGTGTTCAAAATTAAATTTTTCTTTTTGTAGAAGAAAATTTAGAAATATTTTGAAGAGATTTGTCTCAACTCGACTTCTGATGAATAAATTTGTCCAAATCTCCTATAACAGACTCCAAGCGGGTTATTTTTATGCGAAACTCTTGAAATGAGAAATCTAACGCATAAATCTCAATGTGAATTAATTTTTAAATTGATTACTAGAGATTTGAAAATGCGTTTAAATATTGTTTGATAACTAGACAATCAATTTTTATTAAAATTGATTTTAGTTGAAAAGTGTAACTAGTAAAGCAAATTTTAATCGTAAAATTTAATTGCTCAATGTAATTAATTTGTATAATTTCAATTTGAAATAAATTTGAGACGAGAAATTGGCGGGTAAAGTAAATTTTTTACCCTTTATTCAAAATCTATTTCAATCTGATTTTTGTAAAAGGCATAAGCGTTTGATAAATTCCGAAAATCTCCAACAGCACAATCACTTATTCGATTGAGAGTTCAATTCGCAAGAACAAATGATTCAGCAATTAGAAAAATAAATTTTTTAAATGCAATTAACACAAATTTTCATCGACAAGTATGATGTAAGGATCGCATCCAGTTTAATTGAGAAAAAAGTAAATTTCAACCCAGAAATTTATAAGATGATGGATAAAATTCAATTTTAATTGAATTTATTTCCTATTCCTTATTTTTCAATATTGAAGAAATCCAATAAATTCCTTTCTATTTGCTTTGGTAATACGTTTGAGGCAGAGTTTATCTTCGATTATATTTTGAATGTAATTTATTTCAATTTTATTGACAAATTGAGAAACAGGCAGTTCAATTTAGTTTATATTCAATTTTATTGACAAATTGATAAACAGACAGTTCAATTTAGCTTATATTCAATTTTATTGACAAATTGATAAACAGGCAGTTCAATTTAGCTTATACTCAATTTTATTGACAAATTGATAAACAGGCAGTTCAATTTAGCTTATATTCAATTTTATTGACAAATTGATAAACAGGCAGTTCAATTTAGCTTATACTCAATTTTATTGTCAAATTGATAAACAGGCAGTTCAATTTAGCTTATACTCAATTTTATTGACAAATTGATAAACACATAGTTTTTGATTATCTTAATCCCCTTTTTTTATTATTTCTTTTATTTCAATTTTATTCAGAATAAATTTGATTAATGCCGAAGTTTTGAATTCAAATATAAATTATGTTTTTGAAGTATCCGACAAAATAGAAGAAATTCAATACTCTTGAATCTAAAATCAGTTTGGATCCAAAAATTTATATACAACTGATTAAAGTCAATTCGTAATAGAATTGCATCTACCTTGCTTGGAGATTGAGATGGAAGTGGATTAAATCTGATCTCAATCGAATTTTAAATACCGAATTTAACTTGCTATTAAATTTCAAAAATTTTCATCAATTTTGCGTTAAGACTTAGCGCGCAGCAGTTGACTAACTCGATCTTTGTAGACTTCAACTTAATTCAACTCGGAATTTGGAACTTTAATCCATTAAATAAATATAAATTAATTTCGCGATTAAATTTGATGCAAATTGAGAACCAAGTATTAAATTAAACTTTTAATTTCATTAACAACTGAATTTTTTCACGTTGAGACGAGAAAAAAAAAAAATACACGATTAATGTATTAAAGATGCACAACACCACCACCAAAAAAAAATATTTAAATCCAAAAAATTATTTCAAGATTATTTTATTTCGAAATGACTGATTCTAATTAATTTATTCTATTTCTCCATCAAAATTTTTCTCGGTGTATTGAGACGGGCTATTTAAAATTGGAATATTTGAAATAATTCCAATATTTTTTCTCAAAATTTCACTTTTCCATGCACCGAGATTATTTTCACAGTCATTTCAAATTAAATTTGGATTTAAAAAAATATTATTTATTTCCTTTTTAAAAAAAATCACTTTTTTCTTTGGTGTGTAGGTGTATGCACTTTGTTCACGGTATTATTCACAGAATTGAATTAATAAATTTTCACAGAAAAAATAAAAACTGTATGCTTACAGTTCGCAGAAAATATTTTGAAATTTTTAATTATATCATTTCACTATATCAACAATTTAAATGTAAAATGTGAAAATTCTTCACTTTTTAGAGCTGTAAAAAAGTTTAAATATTTTTAAAAAATTTTAAAATATTAAATAATTTCATTTAAAAACATGCGGTTAGTATTTAAATATTTTTGGATAATTTGTTTAATTATTGTATAAATTGCCATCAACAATAATTTAATTTTCATTCGCTCTTTTCATTTCATTTTCCTTTGCTTTAATTATTGCAATATCATTTCCATTTACTTCATTTCATTTCATTTCATTATTCGTTGTTATCATAATTTAAGAGTATTTGACTTGCATACTCTTTATCTTTTTACTTGCATTTACTCTCTTTTTATTTTGAGTGTACTTGACGAGTGATTGGCATGTAGTTATTCATTTACGCTGTAATTCTTGTTTACTGTATTTCTCACCGACCGCGCTGCTCGCAGCAGTCAGCTCAGTCGAGAGTGATAGCCGCTGGTATGAGTGTGTGAGTGAGTATGAGTATATGGCTGGTTGAGTGGTGATGATGCCGCTCTTGCTTTGGTTGTTTTGTTTATTTATTCTTTGGTTGGTTTGATGACCGTTTTATACACTCAAAAAAATTATTGAGTAAATTATTTTTTTTTTTGTTTGTTTTAAAAATTTTTTTAAATTTTTTTTTCTTTTGTTAATAATGTGAGCGGGGTTAATAGAATAATATGAGAGATTTTACCTTCATGTAAATCGAACAATTGGGGTGCCAAAAAATAAAAAAATTAAACCGAAGTGCCAAAATTAAGAGAATCTATTTTCTTTTCTTTCTTCGTATTTGTTTGAGCCGAGCTTTTTTCCTTTTTTATGTGCATGAAATGCGAATGGGAAGCAAGTTGTACATATATACATAAATGGATATATATGTATATATGCTTCAGTAAATATTTAACATATTTATGTACAACTTTATGTAAATCTTTTATATAAACTTTTATATACAACTTTATGTAGACTTTTATGTAAAATTTCTATGTAAATTTTTTATGTAAAACTGTAGCCGCCATTTTTACATTACATCGCTTTTTTTTAAAATTTTCACTTAACGGGGTTTTTTGGCAATTTTTTCTCTTATTTTCAAAAAAAACACGCTGTTTTTGGCGGACAGACATCCAGTGGATTTTTACACCGTTTTCACGGACGGACACCACTTTTACTGCACTAATTTTTGGCACACTTTTTAAATTTTTGGCACTTCCTCAAACTGTTTAGCACTTTTGAACATTTTATTCGTGAAGGTTTTTTATCTTTGTTTATTCGTTTTTTGACGATTTACAACGTACTTGTTGCAAACACAATTTTTTATAATTTTAATAATTTTTTCGGTGTACAGCTTTTTACGCCTTTTTTACGGACGGACACCACTTTTATTTCAACTTGTAAACTTTATTTTCATTTTTCTTTGTTTCTTTTAGCACACTTGCAACGAACTTTTTTGCATTTACTTCGATTTTTTTTCGCGTTTTTATTTATTTCTTGTGTTTGCAACTTTCTGTTTCTTTTATTTATGCAAATAACAAAATGTTTGCACTTACCGGTACCGTAGAGACAACTAATTTATGCAGAGAGAGAGAGTTTAGATATTACCTCATGTTGTCGATGATGGTTTTTTTTGAGTGCTTCTTGTGTTGTCGTCTGGATGTACGGCAACGGAGGACCATGAATAACTTTGGGTAGAGGGGGGTGCTGGAATTCTCCTTTTGGCGCTCAACTGATCGCGAGAGTAGAGTAGTTGGAGTCTTCTCAGCTGTAGTGGACTGTAATTGGGGTTGATTGTTTGTTGAAGTGTAATTATTCCTCCCGCAACGAGGAATAATTACACGTAAGAAGCAGAAGAGCGGAAAAAATACAAGGAAAAGACAAGAGTTTTTCAGTGTATGATTAGAGTTTTATTTACAAGAGACGAGATGCTCACCCGTGTAGTGTTGTCAGCAAAGAGACAGATTACAATTCTTTTTCTAATTAAGAAAACTTGACAGTCCAAGTATAACGTTACTTTCGGACATACTTTAACTTGGCAATTCAAAAATATAATTTGACATTTTATAATATTGGAAATCTTAATCTATTACAATTCATTCAGGATAATTCATTCTCTTAATCTATTACAATGATTTTGGACAGTACAATTTTAATGACAAACAGTTCAAGTTTGTCCAATAAATGTCAAAGAATGTTCTTTCAAATGATAATAAATATTTCCCACTAAATTTGAATTTTCTGTGTTTTTATACCCTACACCACACTGTGGTACAGGGTATTATAAGTTTGTTTCACGGCAGATGTTTGTAACACCTAAAAATAACACAGCTAGACCCACCTTAAAGTATACCGATCGACTCAGAATCACTAGCTGAGTCGATTTAACGATGTCCGTCCGTCCGTCTGTCCATGTAAAGTTGTTCGTTGACTACAGGTCGCAATTTCACTCCGATCGTTCTGAAATTTTGCAGTTTAGAGTATTTCGCGGCTGTTAAGATCGCTATTGAATTTGGTTGAAATCGGTTCAGATTTAGATATAGCTCCCATATATATCTTTCGTCCGATTTGGCCCTTTAGTCCTATAGAAGCTGTACTTTACATCCAATCGTTTTGAAATTTAGAATGGTAGAGTTTCTTGATCCATGAACCAACATTGCCGAATTTGAAGAAAATCGGTTATGATTTAGCTATAGCTCCCATATATATGTTTCGTCCGATTTGGCCCTTTATCCTATAGAAGCTGTATTTTACATCCGATCGTTTTGAAATTTAGAATGGTAGAGTTTCTTGATCCACGAACCAACATTGCCGAATTTGAAGAAAATCGGTTAAGATTTAGCTATAGCTCCAATATATATGTTTCGTCCGATTTTGCTCTTTAGTCCTGTAGAAGCTGTATTTTACATCCAATCGTTTTGAAATTTAGAATGGTATAGTTTCTTGATCCATTAACCAACACTACCGAATTTGAAGAAAATCGGTTAAGATTTAGCTTTAGCTCCCATATATATGTTTCGTCCGATTTAACCATTTAGTTCTATAGAAGCTGTATTTTACATCCAATCAATTTGGAATTTAGAATGGTAGAGTTTCTTGATCTATGAACCAACACTGCCGAATTTGAAGAAAATCGGTTAAGATTTAGCTATAGCTCCCATATATATGTTTCGTCCGATTTGGCTATAGCTCCCATATATATGTTTCATCCGATTTGGCTCTTTAGATCCAATCGTTTTTATACCCTACACCACACTGTGGTACAGGGTATTATTTAAGTATAAAATGTCCCAAAAGTAAATTTATGTAAACAATTTATACATGAATTAAAAAATTTATATATCAGAGTTATTCAATATTACGAGAGTGGTGTAGGGTATTATATAGTCGGCACCGCCCGACTTTAGCCTTTCCTTACTGGTTTTTCTTTAAAAAAGTAGGGATCCTCGAAATGGATCACGCTATACAAAGATTACATATTTTTTGAAAATATAAATTGAATTGGCTATAATTTTTGTCTCAAATTTGGTTGTCAATTCAGAAAAGTTGACGAGAGAGAAAATTCTATATACTTCGATATAAAGAAAAATTTTATTGTTTTTGGATTTTCCCCTATATCTACTATACTAAAATCCGAGGTCCAAACTCTCTTTGCAGTTCAAAATGCAATTCATTACCACATATAACCTTTGAATTTAGAATAAAACAAGTACACTAACATCAAAATTTTAATTTTATTTGTTTTTAATTTTTAAAAATTACAATAAATAGGTAATTAGGCTAAATGTTAAATATTAATACTACATGCTCATATTTTTTATACACTATATAATATTATATATTAATACATTATAGTATTGTTGCTTTTGTGAACTTCCGTTTTCGTTGCGCATCTATTACAAAAGTCGTACTATTTGGATCAGTAGTGAATGTAATACATAGATAAATAACACAATTTTTATTTTCTGAAAAAATAGAATATGTTAAATGTGTATTATATCTCTTTTGCAAGGCAGTATTAAAAGCAAAGGACAGTTATATTTGCCAAAAATTCAAAGTATAACATATTTTGGTTTGTTTTATCAAGAAAATTAATAAACCAGTAAGGAAAGGCCAAAGTCGGGCGGTGCCGACTATATAATACCCTACACCACTCTCGTAATATTGAATAACTCTGATATATAAATTTTGTAATTCATGTATAAATTGTTTACATAAATTTACTTTTGGGACATTTTATACTTAAATAATACCCTGTACCACAGTGTGGTGTAGGGTATAAAAACGATTGGATCTAAAGAGCCAAATCGGATGAAACATATATATGGGAGCTATAGCCAAATCGGACGAAACATATATATGGGAGCTATAGCTAAATCTTAACCGATTTTCTTCAAATTCGGTAGTGTTGGTTTATGGATCAAGAAACTCTACCATTCTAAATTTCAAAACGATTGGATGTAAAATACAGCTTTTATAGGACTAAAGGGCCAAATCGGACGAAACATATATATGGGAGCTATAGCTAAATCTTAACCGATTTTCTTCAAATTCGGCAGAGTTGGTTCGTGGATTAAGAAACTCTACCATTCTAAATTTCAAAATGATTGGATGTAAAATAAAGCTTCTACAGGACTAAAGGGCCAAATCGGACGAAACATGTATATGGGAGCTATAGCTAAACCTTAACCGATTTTCTTCAAATACGGTTGTGTTGGTTCATGGATCAATAAACTCCACCATTCTAAATTTCAAAACGATTGGATGTAAAATACAGCTTCTATAGAACTAAAGGGCCAAATCGGACGAAACATATATATGGGAGCTATAGCTAAATCTTAACCGATTTTCTTCAAATTCGGTAGTGTTGGTTCATGGATCAAGAAGCTCTACCGTTCTAAATTTCAAAATGATTGGATGTAAAATACAGCTTCTTCAGGAGTAAAGAGCAAAATCGGACGAAACATGTATATGGGAGCTATAGCTAAACCTTAACCGATTTTCTTCAAATACGGTTGTGTTGGTTCATGGATCAATAAACTCCACCATTCTAAATTTCAAAACGATTGGATGTAAAATACAGCTTCTATAGAACTAAAGGGCCAAATCGGACGAAACATATATATGGGAGCTATAGCTAAATATTAACCGATTTTCTTCAAATTCGGCAATGTTGGTTCATGGATCAAGAAACTCTACCATTCTAAATTTCAAAACGATTGGATGTAAAATACAGCTTTTATATGACTAAAGGGCCAAATCGGACGAAACATGTATATTTTTCCGATTTTCTTCAAATTCGGCAATGTTGGTTCATGGATCAAGAAACTGTACCGTTCTAAATTTCAAAACGATTGGATGTAAAATACAGCTTTTATAGGACTAAATGGCCAAATCGGACGAAACATATATATGGGAGCTATAGCTAAATCTTAACCCATTTTTTTCAAATTCGGTAGTGTTGGTTTATTGATCAAGAAACTCTACCATTGTAAATTTCAAAACGACTGGATGTAAAATACAGCTTCTATAGGACTAAAGGGATAAATCGGATGAAAGATATATATGGGAGCTATATCTAAATCTGAACCGATTTCAACCAAATTCAATAGCGATCTTAACAGCCGCGAAATACCCTAAACTGCAAAATTTCAGAACGATCGGAGTGAAATTGCGACCTGAGTCGACGAACAACTTTACATGGACAGACGGACGGACGGACGGACATCGTTAAATCGACTCAGCTAGTGATTCTGAGTCGATCGGTATACTTTAAGGTGGATGTAGCTGTGTTATTTTCAGGTGTTACAAACATCTGCCGTGAAACAAACTTATAATACCCTGTACCACAGTGTGGTGTAGGGTATAAAAAGGGGTACATTGGAGAAGCTTGTCAATAATATCAGTGATTATTTTTAACCCGTTCTTTCTTTCAGAACATTCTGTAGGAAGTTTCCTTTGAAATGAATACAGATATGTTACACTTTTTATACCCTACACCACACTGTAGTCGAAGCGCTGTAGCAATTGTACTGGTGGAGCTAATTTAATTGTTACCTGAAACGAAACCAATTATGTCGAATTATTATCGCAATGCCGGTAACAGGAAGGTGTAGGGTATTATATAGTCGGCTCCACTCGATTTTCTGCCTTTCCTCACTGGGTTAAAATAACTTATTCTATCACTACAAAAGCGGCATATATTTTTCCCCCAAAAAAAAATTCAAAAATGTTTGTTTTTTTAAATGGCCCTTACTTTTGTCATATTGGGTATATGGGATCGAGTTTATTATAATATATAGCTAATTTTGTTGTCAAATCAGAAAAGTTGACGCGAAAGAAATCCGAGCATATTTTGCTTCGATATTCACAAAATACTAGGAAAGGGTCGGAAAAAAACTCGGTAAATAAACGAGATATCTCTTAGATGTAAAAATGTTAATGAATCAGACGAAATAGGCGAATGTTACACTTGCTTATACAAGTGGTTCACCCGAGGTGGCCATCGTTGAGGCCTACAAGGGCGGTGGGCATAATTTAATAATTAACTTCCCCAAGACCTCTTCTACAAGCATGACAAGTGTTGTCGCAGCCGGTTGTCTGGTTAGGAAACGGCAGACTTATTTCCTTGTTTTAATTCATCCCACTGTGCGTTACACCAATATTAGTTTTTGATGATATTACAAAAGTTACATTTGCCATTTGATAATTTTATACTTAATTGGCTATACATTTTATAAAAATATTTTATTATGTATACATAGTTGTTTACTTGTTATGCTTAAAATTTGAATTTTGTGCAATTGCGATACATATCTTTACCATAACATCTACATATGTTTAATTTTATTTCGTTTTTTTGAAGAATTAGGCATGTCGATGATGGCAAAACCAAGTTTCTTACATATTCTCATAGAACTTCATTACATTTAACAGAATGAGTATCAACAATGTATTCTTTTAATACGAATACTCTTCTTACTTCATTAACATTTGTGTACACTCGCTCTTGTCTCCTACTTTATAATTTCTTTTCTGTGTAATTAGTTTCATAAGGTAAATTTTTTGAAATGATAGACTTTTGGTTGTTTGCCATCATGATGGGCACAAAGAAAAACAGAAACACTGTATTCTATTACGAAATCTGTGTAGTCATTACCCCTCTCAACTTAGAGAGGAGGGTATATATCATTTGCTACGAGCCAAAAGTGTAACACATCGAAGAAGTGTCCTAAGATCCTAAGTATGTTCGGTGGGTCATTTTAAGTCGAATGAGCGATGTCCATCCGTCTGTCTGTCTGCTGGCTGGTGCGCACGATAACTCTCGAAAGGAGTACCCGATTAACTCCAGATTTGGTATGTGGTAATATTTTGTTCCATCTCCGGCTAAGTTCAAAGATGGGCCATATTGGTCCACTCCTTCTAGTACCTTCCCCACAAAGGGTTAACATTTAATGAAATATTGATTATTTAATAATTTCTATACTACATATTTGAATCCCCTGAAATTCTACACATATTATTAGTTTATTAGTCACTATTACCTCGAGAAAAATATGCAAAGTTGCTACGCCCCTTTTGGTCCCTCCCAAACAAATGGACAATTTTGAACCTAAAATTAATAGTTTATAACTTTATTACCAGTGCATATAATGACTTGAAATTGCACAGTGTAGTGGTTTGATGGTGCCTACAATACAGTGAAGAATGGGCATTGTAGCCACGCTCCTCCCACACAAATGGACCATTTTGTACCAAAATTTACCAACCTATAACATTAATACCAGTGCATACAAATACTTGAAATTTTGTACAGTGTAATGGCTTTATAGTGCCTAGAGTCCAGAGAAAAGTGGGAGTTATTGGCACGCCCCATTTGGTACCTCCCAAACAAATGGATATGTTTGTACCAAAAGTTAATGTTTTTACTTTAATATCAGTACATACTTTAAAGTTATTAAATGTAATTTAAATTGATAATAATTTATTTAAAACAAACAAATAATTAAATTTAGTAATATTTTTTTGGGACTCAAGGCGAGGGGATTCATAAGTCGGTTTACCCGACTGAACATTCTTACTTGTTTTAAAATTTGTTTGGTATTAAACTTGCAAACAATATTGTATTATTTATAAATGGAGTTTAAATATCACAATGAAACAAAAATTTTGTCGAAGGGCTTCGCATAAAATTTTGTGGTGTAATATGGTGTCCTAAACACATAAATATATTTAAAAAAATGTGTTTATGGTATTATTTTTCTTTAAAATTAAAAATTTCTTGGAAGGTGTCTTTAGTATTTGGACCATATTTTTTGAAGTATATTCTTGTTAAGCCCGGACATACTTTAAATTAAAGGAAAATATTAACGAAACTTTCACGTGTAGACAGAAGTTTACTAACTATCGTTAAAATAATAAGAAAAAAATTAATTTTTTTAAAAGAAATCGTTTTTTGCTGGCACAAAAGAAACCAAAAAAATAGAACAAAATTATCAATAAAAATAAAAATAATATAAAATGGATAACTGAGGAATTGTAGCACTCGGGTTTTATACACCACTATTGTGAACAATGGTATATATATAAGATGATGCAGGTCAAAAGTGTAACATATCGATGGAGTGACCTAAGATACACCAAGAATATTTGGCGGAAATCCATTTTGGGCCATTTTAAGTAATTTTGGCAACGTTCGTCAGCCTGTCCGTCTGGTTGGTGCGCACGATAACTTTCGACAGGATTAACCGATTGACTTAAAATTTGGTATGTGTCAATATTTTTTCTATCTTAGACTAAGGTCAAAGATGGACAATGTTGGTCCAATCCTTCGAGTACCTCCCCACAAAGGGTCAACATTTAGTGAAATATTGATTATCTCATTACTTCTATACTACTATTCAGAATCTTTGACCATTCCACGCATAGTATTAGTTTCTAAGGCTGACGGCAGAGCCAGAGCAAGAATCAGTTTTGTTGCGTGAGCGTACAGCGGCTGAAAAGTGTTTTCTTATAAGTCAAACCGAATGCGATACTCTCAGCAAGAGAGCGCATTTTGAAGCGTTTCTAGCTTAGTTTTGCTTCGTCAGAACACAAATGCAAGAAAGAAAGAGAAAAAACAAACACTATCAATCTGCTTTCTCACTTCATCACATGACTGTATTCTCTATTTCTCGGCATTCGGCCTGACACCTTGCGTCGTTGTTTTAGCAGCGACTTTGAGCAATTTTCGCATTGCTTTGCTTCGGTGTGCGGTCTGCTGTCAGTCTTAGTCGCTATCATTTTGAGAAAAATGGGCGAAGTTGCCAAGCCCTCTTTGGTACCTCCCATGCAAATGGACCATTTTGCACAAAAAGTTAAAGGCTTATAACTTCGATTCCAGTCCATACAACTACTTAACATTTTGTGGAGTTAAATGCCTTTACAGTACCGTGCAAAATAGGTGATATTACCACGCCCCTTTTGGTACCTATCATACAAATGGACCATTTTACACAAAAAGTTATCGGCTTATAACTTGGTTTCCTGCACATACAAATACCTGCAATTTTGTAGAGTGTAATATTTTTTAGTGCAAATAGTACATTGCAAAATGGGCGTTATTACATGCCCCTTGGTACCTCCTAAACAAAATTACCAAAATAAACCAGTAAGGAAAGGCAGAAAGTCGAGCGGGCCCGACTATATAATACCCTACACCTCCCTAACAATGCGATAAGGGTCATTGCCATAATAATTTGGAATAATTGGTAAATGGGTAGAAACATATTATCTAATTCTGAAACGATAATCGCTAAATTAAGCAATATTCGTTCCTAAATTGAGAAACATCTTTCTGGAAAATTTTAATGATCGGAAATAAAATACAACTTCTATAGCGGTTTGATACCAAATCAGGAGGAACATACATATGGAGCTTTAATATAAATCTGAACCCATCTTCCCTGAATACTTATTCATGTAAAAAGACCTCCTTCTGTCGAATTTCGTACTGATGGGATATAAAATACAGTCTCTACAGCGCTTACATGTCAAATTGGGGGTAACATATATATGGGAGCTATATCTAAATCTAAACCAATTTTCTCCGAATTTTGCAGTATTCCTTCATGTAGAAAGAAACCTATTTTTGCCGACTTTCGCATTGATCGTATATAAAGTAACATTTTTACAGCGCTCACATGTCAAATCGGGGGAAATGTATATATGGGGGCTATATCTAAATCTGAACCGATTTCTTCCTAATTTAAAAGTGTTCATTCATATAATAGGAAAGCTCTTTCTGACGAATTTCATACTGATCGGATATAAAATACAGTTTTTACAGCGCTTACATGTGAAATCGGCGGTAACATATATATGCGGGCTATATCTAAATCCGATCCGATTTTCTCCGAATTTGACAGTATTCCTTCATGTAATAAGGAACCTCTTTCTGCCGAATTTCGCACTGATCGGATATAAAATACAGTTTTTACAGCGCTTACATGTCAAAACGGGGGTAACATATATATGGGGGCTATATCTAAATCTGAACCGATTTTCTCCGAATTTAGCAGTATTCCTTCATGTAATAAGACACCTCTCTTTGCCGAATTTCGCACTGATCGGATATAAAATAACATTTTTACAGCGCTTACATGTAAAATCGGGGGTAACGTATATATGGGGGCTATATCTAAATCTGAACCGATTTCTTCCAAATTTAACAGTGTTCATCCATATAATAGGAAACCTCTTTCTGCCGAATTTCATACTGATCGGATATAAAATGAAGTTTTTAGAGCGCTTACATGTCAAATCGGGGTAACATATATAGGGGGGCTATATCTAAATCTGAACCGATTTCAATAGGGATCGTCCTTGGGCCAAAAAAAGATATGTGTAAGGTTTTGTCGAGATCAGACCATAATTGCGACCTGTACTTTGATTACAAGAATACATGCACAGACGGACAGACGGACAGACAGACGGACAGACAGACAGACGGACATAGCTAAATCAACTCAGAAAGTGATTCTAAGTCGATCGGTATAATAAACGATTGGACTATTTCTACTCCTTTTGGGTGTTACAAACAAATGCACAAAGTTATAATACGCTGTACCACAGTGTGGTGTAGGGTATAAAGACCTCCTTCTGTCGAATTTCGTACTGATCTGATATAAATACAGTCTCTACAGCGCTTACATGTCAAATCGGGGGTAACATATATATGGGAGCTATATCTAAATCTGAACCGATTTTCTCCGTATTTGGCAGTATTCCTTCATGTAATAAGAAACCTCTTTCTGCCGAATTTCGGACTGATCGGATATAAAATACAGCTTTTACAGCGCTTACATGTCAAATCGGGAGTAGGGGGGAAATGTCTACTGTAGATAGTTGGGCCGCAAAATGTCGTTATGCCGCCAAAAGGTCGTTAATCCGCCGAAAGGTCGTTAAAAATTACGCCGAAAGGTCGTTAAAAATTACGCACGTGACAACGCTGTGTACCATTGTTGGCAATGTTCTGAAAAGTGAATGTATGCACCCCGTTGGTGGTGTTTTGAACAGTTCATGTATGTGTATAGGCATGCCGCCGAAAGGTCGTAAAGAATTACGCACGTGACAACGCTATGAGAAGTTCATGTATGCACCACGTTGGTAATGTTTTGAAAGGTTCATGTATTCGTTGGTAATGTTCTGAAAAGTGAATGTATGCACCACTTTGGTGGTACGTTGGTAGTGTTTTGAAAGGTTCATGTATTCGTTGGTAATGTTCTGAAAAGTGAATGTATGCACCACTTTGGTGGTACGTTGGTAGTGTTTTGAAAGGTTCATGCATTCGTTGGTAATGTTCTGAAAAGTGAATGTATGCACCACTTTGGTGGTATTTGGCCGTGTAATGCACTACGTTGATAATATTTCTATAGTTATGCCGCCAAAAGGTCGTTAAGAATTACGCACGTAACAACGCTTCATGTATGCACCACGTTGGTAGTGTTTGTAACAACGCTATGCGCCATCGTTGGTAATGTTTTGAAAACTTCATGTATTTTGCCGTGTAATGCACCATTGTTGGTAATATTTTAAAAATTCATGTATTTTACCGTGTAATGCGTCATTGTTGGTAATATTTGTGTGGCTACTAGAATTCGGAGCATGTATTTTTCAGTGTAATGTACCATCGCTGGTAAAATTTAAACGTGGCTACTAGAATTCGATGCATCGTTGAAATATAAAGAATTCGGCAACCAAAAATTGTTTACCTGGATTGAGGATTGAAGTGCAATCCGAGGACGGACTTAGGAATATGTACGTGTGCGACATCGTGTTAATTGAATACAATCCGGGGACAGACTTAGAAATGCGTATGCGACAGCGTTATGCGTCATCACTGGGTAGTTCCCGAGGGCGACTCAGCTGGAGGGGTGAGATGTGGTTAGATATCGCTGATAATGTTTCAAAAAGGTTTGTATTTGAAGATTAAAAAAGCAATCCGAGGGGGGTATATTTGTGAGTTTTGTCATTTGAAAATCTAACGGTGTCCCACCTGTGGAATTCTTGTCTAAATTTGTGGTAATATACATTTGAGTTGTGATTGAAGAAAATCTCTACTTGTGGTAAAGCAGGTCAATTAAATATTTAGGAGGTGTAAAGGTTTTTATTATTTTCGTTTTTGAGAATCAAATGTGCACATAGAATTCATTAGAATCGAAAAGGGTGCATTAATTTCGTTAGAAGAAGTATTGTATAGAATTAATAATAGTTAAGGTTTAAAACGGTTTGCAGAGAAATCAACCTAGAAGTGTGGGAAAAACTTAAAACGAATACCAGCAGATTTGTATAAAATGTCTATAAAGTGATACTCTGATTGTGTGGTTTGAGAAATTGCTCAAGACATTGTGAGTGTAAAAGAGTTGACCTTTTCACTCATATACAAGAAACCATTTTCCAACAAATTTAATGCAAGATATACACATATATATTTTTGAAAACAGAAAAAGTATTAATTTTATAAATTTTAGTTTGTGGTAACCATCGAAACCTTAAACATCGCTCTTCAGTCAAATTATTTCGTTTCAAGTGAAATATCTTATTTGTGTGTTGATTACTACGGAGACAAAATTCTAATTGTCTTAAAGCTATAATACGAGTTATTACAGTTTAGATTGAACATTTTTTGATAATTAATAAAGATAAATTTTATTAAAAAATAAAATATATATAATGGCTCGCTATACATGTAATTTGTGTAATACATTTTTCGCCCAGAAAAGATGTCATGATAGACATGTTAAGAAGCATTGTCCTGAGTGCGGAAAATTCTTTGACAATGTCTACGCGATGAGCCATCACACCAAAATGGTGCATAGTTCAACAAGCATCCAGAGTTCCACTAATACAAATAATTGCATTCAACAGCAATCTATTAATCAACGCCCTTCTTCAGAAATAGAAGAACCAACTCAACAAAATTCGTTACCAACAAATAGCCACCCACAACAACAACAGATACTCGAGCCACACCAACTACAACAACTACAACAACAAGTACATCAATATAATTTACATTTAAATCGTGAAATGAACCATCGTCAGCAGCAATACAATTTAGAACAACAACATTACCACCACCATCAACAACACCCCCACCCTCAATATCAGCAACTCCACCACCAACAACAACACCCCCACCAACAGTTTCAGCAATACCTCCACCAACAACAACACCATTTCCTCGATCAATATCAGCAAAACCAACACCAACAACACCTCCACCAACAATATCAGCAAGACCAACACCAACAACAACAACACCTCCACCATCAATATCAGAACCAACAACAGCAAACGGGTCAAATAACAAATATCGAAACCCCCTCACTAACATGTAATACTACGGAATGTGAAAATGGAGAAGATAAAGTCACCAAAACATACTTTTGTGAAGATTGCGATATGGCGGTATCATTAAAATATGCACATGATCGCACAAATGAACACCGAGCTAATGCAATTAAAAAACTTAGCGATGGTATAAGTGTGTTAAAAACTTCATTTAACAATCGTATTGCTACATACGAATATTTAAATGTAAACAAATTTTTATTTCCTGAAGAGTTTTTAGCTGAGGCAAAACAATCATTATTAAAACTTTTGCAAATAAAATTAGAAGAGCATACAACAATAAAGTTTAACATAGAACTTATTGCAGAATATGTCAAACCTTCACTTGAGGAAGCCACCAGAATAAGTGCTGGTCCATCAACATCTGCTGGGAAAAGCAATATTGAAGATAAAAATGAAGCCACCGTTTTCACGCACATGTCAAAAATGACTTTATTAACGCTAGCTAGTGACTTGGGATGCGAATTCGACATTCATTCAGACATCATTAAAAATAAAATGTCAGAATTTCAGGAGAAGGATTCTGGCTGGGCTTTACACAAAATTTTAAGACTACAAATCAGCATCAATAAAGTTGCTTTAACAAAGGTCGGAAACTATATAAAAACGCCCAGGGCATTAGCGTTAAAAAAAGCGTGTGTAAACATCCAAAACAATGATAATTATTGTTTTAAATGGAGTTTAATATCAGCATTAGGAGTTGAGAGATCAATAAATCAATGTTTAACATCCTCATATAATGTTGATATCTCCGCAGATGAAATAACACTTGAAAATGGTGTTCAGCTAAACTTCAAGGGGTTAAAGTTCCCATTAGCAATAAACGACCTCAAAAAGTTTGAAGAAAACAATGCTGACGTTAGTGTAAACGTTTTTGGTTTCGAGGGTCGTGAAGTGGTGGGTCCCTACTATTTGACGAAGAAGGAGCAGACAAATCATGTAAATCTCATACTCCTCTATAATGAATACAATTTCCACTTCATCTACATAAAAAATATGTCAAGGTGAGTACTTTTACTTAATATTAAATATATAATTTTTATTTGATTTTTATTTTATTTTTCTTACAGATTGCTGAGAAGTCAATTTACAAGAAACACACGGACAATCTACATTTGCAATGGATGCATACAACATTTTACGTCTGAAAGTGTGTACATGACACACAAGAAGGACTGCAGTGGGGTCGTGGTACATCTGCCCGATAAGAAAGATGCTATACTAAAGTTTGAACATCATGAAAGAAAGCTGCGAGTTCCCTTTGTAATATACGCAGACTTCGAATCGCTGTTGCAGTATATAGATAGTCCTACTTCGGTTAGTGGAAAGACCCAAAAAATTAGGAAGCACGTTCCTTGTGCGTTCAGTTTTAAAGTAGTTTGTAGCTATGATAGTAGCTTAAATGAATTTGAAAGTTATGTTGGTGAGAACGCACCTAAAGTATTTTTAGAACGCTTAGTTAAAGTCTCTAAACGGATATATAATAATCACCTAATGATTAAAAAACCTATGGATAGATTAACTCCTGCAGAAGAGGTAAACTTTTTAGAGGCGGTAGATTGCCACATTTGTGAGGAAAAATTAGAAGAGGATAGAGTTCGAGACCATTGTCATTTGACTGGTAAATTTCGAGGAGCAGCTCACAATGAGTGCAACCTTCAATATAGAGTCGCTAAATTCATACCAATATTTTTTCATAACTTCTCATCATACGACTCTCATCTCTTTATTAAAGATTTGGTAGATTACGAAGGTGAAACAAAAGTAATACCATTAAATAAAGAAGTGTACATATCCATGTCACACTTCATTCCAATGAATGATAAAGACAGGTTAGAACTCAGATTCTTAGATAGCTTCAGGTTTATGCCAAGCAGTTTAGATGATATTTCTAAAAATTTACCTCAACATGCTCTCAATGCAGTTCGAAGCAAATACCCCAACGATGCAGATTTTAATCTTATGCGAAGAAAAGGTGTCTTTCCATATGAGTATGTTTCATCGATGCCTAAATTAGCTGAAAAGCAACTTCCGCCGAGAAGTGAGTTCTATAATAGTCTTACAGATAGTGAGTGTTCTGTAGAAGACTACAAACATGCGCAAGATGTTTGGAATCATTTCAAGTGTGAAACCATAGCTGACTATATGGAATTATACTTAATAGTAGACGTTTTACTATTGACTGACGTTTTTGAAAATTTCAGAAATGTATGTCAAAGTATACATCGCTTAGATCCATGTCAGTATTATACATCTCCGTCACTATCATGGGATGCTATGCTTTTATGCACAAAAATCTTATTAGAGTTGCTTACTGATATTAACATGTACAATTTTTTTAGAACTGCTATTAGAGGGGGGATTGTACAATGTTCAAAAAGACATCTTGTAGCAAATAATAAATTCATGGCTAACTACAATCCGATTCTAGAAGAAATTTTTCTATTCTACTTCGATATGAATAACTTATATGGAAAAGCTATGTCAGAATTTCTTCCACAAAAAGATTTTCAATGGGTTTTAGATGTAGTAGATTTCCAAAGATATTCTCAGAAAGAATTTATTGAGAGTATACCACACGATGCGGAGACAGGTTTCATGTATGAGGTAACTGTCGAATACCCAAAACATTTGCATGACGCACATAATGATTTGCCATTCTGCCCTGAAAATAAAATTGTAGGAGATTCAAAAATTCCCAAATTAATTTTAGATTTTTCCGAAAAAAAGGAATATAGAATGCACTATAGAACTCTTCAGCAATGTTTAAAACATGGTTTGGTATTAAAAAAGGTTCATCGCATTATATCTTTTACACAATCCAGGTGGTTATCTCAATATATCGAGAAAAATAATCAGGAAAGAGCTAAGGCGCAAAATGATTTTGACAAGAATTTTTTCAAGCTCCTTAACAATTCCGTTTATGGGAAGACTATGGAAAACGTCGACAAGAGGAAAGACGTGAAAATTGTTAAAACTTGGGAGAAAACAAATCGAAACAGGTTGGGGGCAAATGCCTTAATTTCCAAACCAAATTTTAACAGTTTGTCACAGTTTTCTGATAACATGGTTGCAATTCAATTGGACCGTGTGCAAGTTTTGTACAATAAGCCAATATATTTAGGATTTTCCATCTTAGAGTTATCAAAATGGGAGATGTATAATTATTATTATGATTACCTATTATCAAACCATGCGTTAAAAATTTCATTAGCATACATTGATACTGATTCATTTATAATAGCATGTCATGGGGGTCACATCTTTTTTAACATCACATCCGAGGACTTAGAAATGAGGTATGATACGTCTAATATGCCCCCCAATAACATATATAATGTACCTATTATAAATAAACAAAAATTGGGTATGATGAAGGATGAAAACTGTGGTAAACTAATGACGGAATTTGTTGGCCTTAGACCGAAAATGTATGCGATACAAGTTGAGGGTAGTAGGGAAATAAAAAAATCTAAGGGTGTAAAAAAATCCGTTTTAAAAAAATATTGTATAGATAATTATAGAGACTGTTTATTTAATAGAAAAAAATATTGTGATGAAATGTTAACGTTTGTTTCAAAGAAACATGTAGTGTATACTAATCGAATAAATAAAATTACCCTTAGTTGCGATGATGATAAACGCAAAATTAGACCGGATGGTATAAACACGTATGCTTGGGGTCATTATAAAATTAATGAATTAGAAAATAGTTTAGACTAAGAAAACATTTTGAATATATGTAATAAATTCTATGAATTTGATTGAAATAAACATATTAAATTTCACAACATTGAATTGTAAACATAATATGTAATATGTATAAATATATATACATCTTTTTTAATTTATGTAAATAAAACAACAATTCTTTTATATTAAAAAGTAAAATAATGCCTTTTATTTCGTGTAATAAATTTCGTAAAATAATATAGGTATACATTTTATTATTTATTTATTTTTGGTGAGAAGCATAATATAAAAGTATTATAAAACTTAAATAATCTTTCGAATAATGCCAGTTAGAGGTGTGTATTCTAGAAGTCGTTCGTGAAGTATTATGCAGTATGCGGAAGTGTTCTCAGGAATTGATTTACTGGTTTCGAATTCTAATTTGACATCAATAGGACCACTTTTAATAATTTCATTCTGATGACTGACGTCAATTACAACAATTGGTTTGTCTTTGAATTTTTCACATGATATGATTGGTTTTGGCTCTCGAAAATAATAATTTTTTTGAAATTTTGCGTACATATCATATAGAATAGCATAACGATTTTCGTCAATTTTCAAATTTAAGTCATCATATGGGTAAGTATCAGAATTTAAGTGTACTTTAATGTTTGTTAAATTTGCGTGGATAAACTCCCCATCTTTTTCAAATGCAAATAAAATGAATCGAGGTTTTTCTCTATTCACAGATAGCTTTACATTCCAATTACATTTTGTTGAACCATGAAATGTCGGATTGAAGTGACAATCCCAACTACGAAAAGTGATTGGTAACGAAGATCCATCCTTTATTGTTTTCATTATTCGTATTTTCGATATGTCAGACAGGTTTACATGCGGAATTCTCCAAGTAATGTTTTTTATTGTCAAGTTTAAAGTTTCCGTTGTATCAGATGAGTGGCAGACGTTGATATCATTGGAAGTCCGTAAAAGTATTAGATCATGCTTACAGTTCAATATAACTTTGTTAAAATCTTCTGCAAACCCCAGTAACATCTTCAGTGGCACATAAAAGTTAAACACATCCATCTCTAAATCATTTCCATTATTCCAACCAGCATTTCGCATCATTTTACTCTCAAAATCGGTTAATGAGACAAAATTTTTGATGCTAGTGGTTATTCCTAAATATCGTGTGCGATCAATTTCGACGCCATTAATTTCATAACGAATTTCATCGAACATGTGTGCCACACAATTATTGTGCAATCGAGCCTTTGTTGTTTTCTCCCCTCCTGTTTTGGCTACGACCCCTTCTATATAAATATAGCTTTCGCTTGGTAAAACATATAAGTCTTGGTTTTGAATTGTTATTCTAATTTCATCATTATTTTTAAAGGAATTTATGTATGGTACATAGCTATGATAATCCTTTTTAATTATACTCTCATCAGAGAAAGGTTTTTCAGATACATTAAGTATTTCCATAATTATTTTTCAAACGAAATTTTAAAGATTTTAAAAAAAGTTTATTTTCCTTGGTCAAGGGTAGTCTTTTAGGTTTGGCTGTTTGAATTGGAATGTTTGAAGTTCGCTTTCCAGGATTATATTTATTATTATAAATTATCATTTTGATGTTAATCTAAGATGTAGACGAAGTGTAATTTCCTCACCTCGAAAATTTATCAAGCGCTCGTCTTGATCAACAATCAAAACTTTGAGAGAACTTATTTCTTTGACGTTCACAGGTAAATAAATTAAATTTCTGGGAATTTCATCCATTTTATATCCTGGTGAGACATTTATGGCAAACTCATGTATAGTGTGCACTGGTAAATTATTCATAAAGGATCCAGATGTAATATTACATTGAATCTGAATAGCGTTTACTTTCAAAATATTTACAGGTAACTGAGAGCTATGTCTCATATTCGCAGCCAAAATTCTCCCACCGAATCCCAACAATGTTCCTATTGACCGATCTTGATTAAAATCTATGACGTCATGAGAGGAAAATATTTCAATTTGTAGAGTATTATTATTTGGAGCAATCTCTATAGCTTTGTGGCCATCATATTTTCCATATACCCCTTTCAGGTAATCTACAATATCCTCCAGCTCGTAAGATCCGACAGGAATTTCTATTATCTGATCCCCGATATGAAACAAATTATTGTCATAGTCCACATTTGGTATAGAATTATATGAGTGAAAGTCTATAAGTGCACACTCGTAGTCTTCAGTTAATTGAATTGGCGGAAAGTAATTAGCTGTTAAAACAGATGACCTTCCAGTTAAGGCTAGTGTTATTGACATTGTGAACGCTAGTTGTTGAATGAAAAACGTTTTGATAATTTTTTAATTTATTTTGTGTAAAATATTTTATTTACAAAATTTCATTTTTATTTATCCATGAATTGTGTTGGCTGGAGAAACCCAACCATTTAACATATACTTGGTCACCTCTAGTTTTTAAGACCTTTTCTACAAGATATGTATTAGGGAAACGAGTGCGTCGAATTTCTTCCACATAGAACCCCCCTTTGATTGGATTTCCTTCATAGTCTTCCAAGATGTATGTCACAGGATTCGTTATCTGGATAGACTTGATTCGAAATATCTCTGTACTATAATTTGGGGTGTATCCTTTCTCAAATATATTTTTGTATTTACTTATACGAACGTAGTCTCCCACACGCAATTTAGATTTTGGAAAAATTTTTAGGTGGCTGTATACTGTATCCAACAAAATTTTCTCATTTTGTCGATTTACATCTTTGGGTGCCATCTTTATGGTACGATGAATTTTGCTATTATAAACATCAATCAATTGCTTATAAATATCGAGCCAATGATAAGACCCATTGTATGAAAATTCTCGAAACATTAATGATTTTAATGTTCGATTAAAACGTTCAACAATTGAAGCCTTCATCACACTGTATGTAGAATAGTGATTAATAGAATATTTTTCCATTAACCCCTTAAATTCTTTGTTAAAAAACTCTTTTCCATCGTCAGTTTGCAAATTTTTTGGTATTCTACCCTGGCTCATTACTTTTTGAATAGCTTTGGAAACATCAGAGGCGTTTTTAGTTTTTGTTGCTTCTGCCCAGGCATATTTTGAAAAAGTGTCAATAACGGTTAGCAAATATCTGTATCCTTTATTTATTGTTGAATAATTCCCCATTTCGACCAAATCCGCTTGCCATAAATCATCAATACCCTTCATGATTACTCTCCTACGAGGAAAGTGCTTTCGTGCAGGAGAATGAATCTCGTTTACAATTGTTCTTCTCTCCATGACTAACTATGACTGTTATATATTAAGGGTGTAGGTACTGACATTTTAGACATCACCTCAAATACGTCCGTAAGATTAGCTTTTAATTGTTTTATCTCCTCTCTAATATCACCAAATTCAGCTTTAAATGTTCTTTTTAATATTTCTTGCGAATGAGATAATTCTGTTTGTAAATAAACTTTGTTGATTGCGTCTCTGTCTTCTGATGGTGGCGCCAAATTTTTGATTTTCTTATTTTGGATATCGAGGTTATAATACCGGTCAACAACAACCCCAAAAATTTTCGAAACATTCCTCCTTAAAGATTCTGAATTTGAAAAGTGTCCGAACTTGTCGACGCTCATTTTGTAATTAAGCAGTTATTAATAAAGTTAATATATTATATTTGCTTCTTTTAACTCTTCAATAATTGATATTATTTCATTATTTTGATTGTTATTACCAGCAGTTTCAGATGCGACCAAAAGTCTAAGTCGTTCAACTAATTCATTTGGATCATCCCAGTATATATAGTTAGGTTTTTCAAGGTTCAGACTCATTAATCCTTCACCTGTGTGAGTAGTTTGAAACATTTGTTTTATTATATTACTGTATTTAAAACCTCTGCTTCCTTTTATTTGTCCATTTGATTCATTATTTCTTCTGTGTGCATTTGTGTTTGTTAAAATCTTTTTGTAGATGCTCAATTCAGATGAGTCATAATTCTTAGGATTTTTTAAAAATAGGAGTTCATGTAATCCAGGTGTTAACGCCCACGTTTGATTTCCAATCATTATTTTATCCTTATTTATTTGAAGACTACTATTACCAAATTTCCATTCACCATTTTCATCTTCATGTGGTCCATATATAGTATCAAGTTGTTTGTCCTTTTTCAAAGATATTAAGTCAACATCATTTTCGTCCTTTTGCTCTTCCCCCTCCGATTGTGAAAAAAATTCGTCGTCATTTTCCCCATATTCATTTCGAAGGTTATCACTATCAAACCCAGACTTAAATTTCTTTTCAGAGTTGAAATTCTCAAGATTCTCATCTTTACACAGTTTTTGCCGTGTATTCTTTTCAATTTTGATGGGCGTATTCTTATTTGTCAATTTTAAGATTTTATTTAGTGGTGTGGTTATGGGTTTTAATGTACTCTCTAGCTGATTTGATGCCTCATTTTGGCCCATTTTAATGCTTTGAAATTTCTTTTTCAAAATTTTTCTAGACTTAATTAGCTCCTTTATGACGTTTTCATTCATTTTAAATGATTGCTAAGAGAGTATTTTTATTAGTTTAGTGAATTATTCACCTTTGGTTCTTAAACTAACTAGTTTTATTTTTCAAACTGATCTGTTTCCTTTTTAAACTGACTAGTTCTATATTTTGATCTGAGTAGTTATATTTCTCAAACTGATCTGTTTTGTTTTTGAACTGATCAGTTCTACTTTTCAACTGAGCTGTTTTTAGTAATCTGGTTTAAATGTGACGTCTATTCCGATTGGGTTATTATCAAGTACTAAATGGTAATAAATATATCAAATCCTTTTCTATATCGACCACCTTTAATGTCATTATCTTTACTTATAGTTAAAAAACCGTGTTCATCCGCCCAACATTCACGGCATATATCCAAAAAATATTTTAGTGGCATGTCACTCCCCACGTGATCGCTATATATATGCTTCATATTCATTTCATCCTGTTTGAACATGATAATTAAATTAGCATTGTCACGTATTAAGTGCTTAGGTATACACGTATATGTTTGACATAAATAGAATGAATCTATATTTTTATGTCTCCCCATGCAAAAATAATTTCGAATATTATTCTGTTTTCCACATGCGACATCATCGAATATTATTATGGAATTTGCTTTAGCTTGATCTGGTGTTATTACATCTGAATTATCGGAGAATGTTTAAAATCCCATACCTTTTATAGGTGTTATAAGTGTCTTCAAATATTCATATTTTGGTTGATACAACGATTTGGAGTATAAGTAGATATTTTCAAATTTTAAACCATTTGGACTCTCAATAAGACTTATCATAATATTAGTTTTTCCACAATTCGATGGTCCAACTATTAATGCACGTATTGAATTTGGTAATAACGGACTATGTCTCAGTTTATTAGAATTATTTGGTGTGAAATCAAAATTTCGCACATTAATATTAGTATCCTGTTTTACTAAACGCATTTTTGCAACTGTAGACAATTGTATTACTCATTCAAATTTATATACACTTTTTGTCTTTACAGAAACATACAAATTATATAAAATGATAATATATTCGAAAAATAAATTTATTAACAAAAGAACCGTCAAAGGGGGAGGGTTGCTGAATAAATTAATTGATTCTTTGCCATTTGAACTTCATTTACCTGGTTATCAATTTTGTGGCCCAGGAACAAAATTAGAAAAGCGGCTGGAAAGAGGTGATAAAGGAATAAATGGTTTGGATGCCGCTTGCAAAACTCATGATATAGCATATACACAAAACAAGGATATACATCAGCGGCATAAAGCGGATATAGAGTTATCTCAAAGAGCTTGGGATCGAGTTAAAGCTAAGGATAGCACTTGGAGGGAAAAATTAAACGCATATTTGGTTTCTAACGCTATGAAGGCCAAAGTGAAAATGGGGATGGGGGTGTCCCAAAAACCTCATAAACGCCTATGTGGGAAGAAAATGTTTTCTACGACTATAGCGAATGCGACCAGAATTCTAAAGAAGCAAAAGCCAGAAGATATTAAAACAGCTATAATGATCGCTCGAAAAGCTAAAATAGGAGGCTTTCTTCCTTTAATTCCAATATTGACCGCACTCAGTGCTTTGGGGGCCTTAGCTTCGGGTGGTGCATCAATAGCAAAAGCTGTACATTCTGCGAAGAATGCTAAGCAACAACTTGAGGAGAATTCTAGACATAATAGGAAGATGGAGAGTATTGCCATGGGGAAGGGCCTTTATTTGAAACCTTATAAGAAAGGTTTGGGAATCGTATATAATAATAAACAAAACATAAAAAACTGATAAATCAGCTACCCAATAAACCTCTAACTGAGAATGATCTAAAATTATTTGCGTTTAAATATATCTCGCATTTTAGAGGAGTCTTCATGAGAGATAAACTCCCGAAAAAGCCTCATGTTAGAGAGTGTGGTATAGTTAACCTAGACTCATATAAAGGTCCTGGTACTCATTGGGTAGCATACTACAAAAAATATAATCGAACCAATTACTATGACAGTTTTGGAAATCTTCAGCCACCAATAGAAATAGTACAATATTTAGGAAAAAACATAAGCTATAATTATAAGAGGGACCAACAATTCAATACTGTTAATTGTGGTCATTTGTGTCTAAAATTTCTTTCCCAATTTAATTAAAAATTATTTTTTCTTTTTAAATTCGTAATTTTATTTATTAATCAATTCTAGAATATAATTTATAAATTTGTACATCTTTCTTAATAATACTTGTCATTTTTTTACCAAACTCAAAACATAATCTGGTTAAATCGACCTCAACATCTTTCTCATAATAACCTTTTATATCAGTTATTTGAACATAGGTTTTATTTAAATTAGAACATGTAGGAATATAAAAATTATCATAAAAAAATGCAATCTGCTTCTGAAGTATGCCATTCCAGCATATGAATGTTGTTAGAAATATTCCTATTCTGGTTATAGAGCGCCATGTTTCGCCGTCAATTTTGATTTTGTTACCATTTTGTTGTAGGACTAAGAAACAACGACCATCCTTTTGTCGAAAATCGAAATTGATATTTTCTTTGGGCGGGTCATTCATTAAATTGAATGAATCGAAAAATTCAAACTGGTCCAGCCGCACCTGAATGTACTCTTTGTATGTCATCAGGTGAAGCCACATGTCGCGAGAAAACCCAACGAAATCTTTCCGTTTATTTTGGAGCCATATTATAGGCTCGAATTTCCATGTAGTTGAGAATCCACATTTAACCTTTAAATTTAAATTAACGAAATACTCCATTTCAAAGACAACGTTGTGGTTTTGGAATTTATCCGCCGCTTTAGTTCTACGCTCCATTATCGTTGACTGAGTAAATTGTACTATAATTTTTTTCTTAAAGTGAAACCGTATATAAAGGCCGCTAAAAGAAAGTTACACCTATCAGTCTACCACGAAAACAGCTTGGACAATGTATAAAATCAAAAGGTCGGAAATTACCATATTGGATTTTCAATACTGTCACGGTAATGATAACGGTATATATATGAAAGAGCTGGCGTTTATGGGTGGTTCCTCTGTCGTACCAAATTACTTTCTATTCAAACAACCTTTCGGTTTTCGTGAATTAACTAAAGCAGGACGTGGGAAAAACAACTACTGCAAGAAATTCGTAAATGGGTTGGATTGGTCGGTGGGTTCAATAGACTACTGCAGTGTTGGCGATATTCTTACACCTCTAAATAGTTATAAGTATATTTTTGTCGTAGGTAAAGCTAAAAAAGACTTTTTATCAAAATATGTTAATACGACTATAATTAATCTTGAGGATAAAATGAGTCTATCAAATTTGAATAACTATTATACTTCTTGTCCAATTCATATGGATAATAGATTTAAGTGTGCTCTAAATAATTTATTTAAACTGTTTGTATTTATTGAGAAAAATTATCATCAGATTCAGGATTTTATCCTAGATGAAATAAATTACTAACAATTAAAAAAAAAAAAAAAAAAAAGAAAAACATGTGTTTTATTTGCTCAAATTTGTTTTTATTTCTTTATAAATATAAAATGTAACTATACATAATAAAATTTGTGTGTGTGGATTTGTAAAATCTAGTTTGAAAAAACAACGTGGTCTCTTCTCACTAGTCACATTTTGCTTTTCGATTTTATTACCATTTACACCACATATATCAAAACCTAATCTTGGTAGCGCACGATCCAATTCCACATAATTTATTGGTACATTGTTCGTAGCTAGTCGCCTCAGCAGTGGACATGATTTTGACCAGCGCAGATGTTCAGAAATCGGAGAATCATTATGTTTCCAAGAATATATCTCAACTTCACAGAAATAGCATTTGGTCTTGTCAACTTCACCCGTATAAAACATTCCAGTCATAGCCAGTTCTTTGCAGCTAATGAAATCTAATGGCCAGTTTTTGAAGGTTTTCAATCGCTCCTCTTCATTTTGAAAATGGTTATCCATAATGTATTGATTATTTAAATTCGATAGTTTTAAATAAACCATTCTTCTCGCAGCGTTTGATAAATACTGTTTAGTAGAGAAATGTTAAGCCTCTCTTTTATAGCATGAAAATACCCCCACATGTTGATAATGAAAACAAATACAAATTTAGTTGAATATCATTTTTTGTTTATTTATTTACTTATATTATAAAATCATTGTAAATATGGTGAATAAAATGTCTCTATTGGTAAAATTTGTTTTATTTCTAATTTAAATATTGTGTTATCGGCTCCTTCACGCAGTGGTGTTTTAATCAGCGAAAATACTCCGTCACAAAAACGGTTTAATGCATCATCTCCTAAGGAATTAAATCTCGATGGTAAATATAGAATGCTATCCTCCAGTTTAAGCACAACTTTTTCACCATATTTTGTTGTCGTCCTATACGCTCCGCTGATAATATATTCCGTATTAAGATTTAGCTCCTTGATACTAACAATTTTTTTAAAGTTTAAAAAATTGAATGCCTTTACTAATTCAGTGTTAGACGACATCTTGAGAAGGTTATATTTGAACTGTATATATTTTTGAAAATTACTCGTCTATTTATACACGAGTATCGAAAAGATATGTACTATTAACATGAGCGACAATTGTTGCCACCGATTGAAATTTACATACTCTAAAAAGGTTACAGAAATCACCCCAAAACTTTCGAATAAAGAGAAAAACACCATTTGTTTATATGCATGAGTGTACTTTTATTATATACTTTTTTAATTATTTATTTTAAATACATATTATTAATAGATAATTAATTAGGGCATTAGGTCGTCTAATGTCCACGTGTCGGCTTCTCTTCTTATTTTTTCCATTTCTGCGACACTTATTATCGGTTGGTATTCGTCAACGCCATATTCTGAGAGTACTTGTCCATGCTGAAAATATGGTGCACACCATATTTCTTCCTCCTTCTTGGCTTGCATTTCAAGCACTTGTTCGAAGTCCTCATCCTTCATTGCGATGATGGCGTCAATTTCGTAATCCAAAAATTCTTCCGAATTCATTTTTTTGTTTTTAAAATGTATTTTTTAATTTTAGTATTTGTCTCTACGCAGAGAAGATATGCTATGTACTGATTCACTGAAACGCTACATACCTTTTTATATTTCTATTTTTACAAACACATTGTTTTGAAGAGGTCCACTTTTTACACTCACAATGTCTTGAGCTATTATTTTCTAAGGGCTGTTTTAACACAAACCACACAATCAGAGTATCACTTTATAGACATTTTATACAAATCTGCTGGTATTCGTTTTAAGTTTTTCCCACACTTCTAGGTTGATTTCTCTGCAAACCGTTTTAAACCTTAACTATTATTAATTCTATACAATACTTCTTCTAACGAAATTAATGCACCCTTTTCGATTCTAATGAATTCTATGTGCACATTTGATTCTCAAAAACGAAAATAATAAAAACCTTTACACCTCCTAAATATTTAATTGACCTGCTTTACCACAAGTAGAGATTTTCTTCAATCACAACTCAAATGTATATTACCACAAATTTAGACAAGAATTCCACAGGTGGGACACCGTTAGATTTTCAAATGATAAAACTCACAAATATACCCCCCTCGGATTGCTTTTTTAATCTTCAAATACAAACCTTTTTGAAACATTATCAGCGATATCTAACCACATCTCACCCCTCCAGCTGAGTCGCCCTCGGGAACTACCCAGTGATGACGCATAACGCTGTCGCATACGCATTTCTAAGTCTGTCCCCGGATTGTATTCAATTAACACGATGTCGCACACGTACATATTCCTAAGTCCGTCCTCGGATTGCACTTCAATCCTCAATCCAGGTAAACAATTTTTGGTTGCCGAATTCTTTATATTTCAACGATGCATCGAATTCTAGTAGCCACGTTTAAATTTTACCAGCGATGGTACATTACACTGAAAAATACATGCTCCGAATTCTAGTAGCCACACAAATATTACCAACAATGACGCATTACACGGTAAAATACATGAATTTTTAAAATATTACCAACAATGGTGCATTACACGGCAAAATACATGAAGTTTTCAAAACATTACCAACGATGGCGCATAGCGTTGTTACAAACACTACCAACGTGGTGCATACATGAAGCGTTGTTACGTGCGTAATTCTTAACGACCTTTTGGCGGCATAACTATAGAAATATTATCAACGTAGTGCATTACACGGCCAAATACCACCAAAGTGGTGCATACATTCACTTTTCAGAACATTACCAACGAATGCATGAACCTTTCAAAACACTACCAACGTACCACCAAAGTGGTGCATACATTCACTTTTCAGAACATTACCAACGAATACATGAACCTTTCAAAACACTACCAACGTACCACCAAAGTGGTGCATACATTCACTTTTCAGAACATTACCAACGAATACATGAACCTTTCAAAACATTACCAACGTGGTGCATACATGAACTTCTCATAGCGTTGTCACGTGCGTAATTCTTTACGACCTTTCGGCGGCATGCCTATACACATACATGAACTGTTCAAAACACCACCAACGGGGTGCATACATTCACTTTTCAGAACATTGCCAACAATGGTACACAGCGTTGTCACGTGCGTAATTTTTAACGACCTTTCGGCGTAATTTTTAACGACCTTTCGGCGGATTAACGACCTTTTGGCGGCATAACGACATTTTGCGGCCCAACTATCTACAGTAGACATTTCCCCCCTACTATCGGGGGTAACATATATATGGGAGTTATATCTAAATCTGAACCGATTTTCTCCGAATTTGGCAGTATTCTTTCGAGTAATAAGAAACCTCTTTCTGCCGAATTTTGCACTGATCGGATATAAAATACAATTTCTACAGCGATTACATGTCAAATCGGGGGTTACGTATATATGGGGGCTATATCTAAATCTGAACCGATTTCTTCCAAATTTAACAGTGTCCATTCATATAATATGAAACCTCTTTCTGCCGAATTTCATACTGATCGGATATAAAATAAAGGTTTTACATCGATTACATGTCAAATCGGGGCTAACATATATATGGGGGCTATATCTAAATCTGAACCGATTTTAACCAAATTCAATAGGGATCGTCCTTGGGCCA
Source organism: Eudasyphora cyanicolor (assembly GCA_963930755.1). Classification (NCBI taxonomy): domain Eukaryota; kingdom Metazoa; phylum Arthropoda; class Insecta; order Diptera; family Muscidae; genus Eudasyphora; species Eudasyphora cyanicolor. The sequence goes on along the minus strand of OZ005736.1, from coordinate 165,163,217 downwards.
AAAAAAAGATATGTGTAAAGTTTCGTCGAGATCGGACCATAATTGCGACCTGTACTTTGATTACAAGAATACATGCACAGACAGACGGCAGAAAGAGGTTCCTTATTACATGAAGGAATACTGCCAAATTCGGAGAAAATCGGATCGGATTTAGATATAGCCCGCATATATATGTTACCGCCGATTTCACATGTAAGCGCTGTAAAAACTGTATTTCATATCCGATCAGTATGAAATTCGTCAGAAAGAGCTTTCTTATTATATGAATGAACACTTTTAAATTTGGAAGAAATCGGTTCAGATTATATGCGTTACCCCCCGTTATCCGATCAGTGCGAAATTCGGCAGAAAGAGGTTTCTTATTACATGAAGGAATACTGCCAAATTCGGAGAAAATCAGTGGCTGCGGCATCATTACTGTGTTGTTTTTGGCCAAATATTCGCGGACAATCAACGATTTGTGTGCAGGGGCGTTATCATGGTGCAAAGGCCAGTTTTTGCTCTTCCACAAATCCGGCCGTTTTTGGCGGATTGCTTCGCGCAATTTGCGCATAAGTTGCAGGTAATATCCTTTATTGACCGTACTACCCGTGGCAAGAACTCATAATGAACCACGCCCCTGCAATCAAAGAAAACTCGTCCTTCGCATCTTCTCGGCCCTCTAAGAACATTTTGTACCACCGATAAACGTTGCTTTGGTCCAAGGTAGCTTCACCATGTCGCAGTCAACATTCGGAATGCGTCAGCGCACTTTATTTTGTTTTTCCCACAAAATGTTATGCAGATTCTTTGATCCGTTTTCTGAAATAGATAAAAATTTAAGACAAGTTAAAACACATCCAAGCACAACAGCTGTCAAAAATTAACTAAACATTCAAAATGGCCGACCTTGTCAGCATAAGTAAGGGACATGAGTACCAACATAACGCTACAAAAATATTAAAATTCAAATACACGTAGCCGGCGGAAATTAAAAATTCGCCATTTGTTTCTATAATAATATAGAAACAAAATGGTCTTGAAGCCGAAATGAATGAAATGGAATAAACATTTTTTGTCGATTTTTTTCTATAATTTATGGATTTTCTCGTACAAGCACCAAAAAATTATTTTTTTGAAAAAAAAAAAATTGAAACTGATGTTTTCAGCAATTCTAGCCCTTTTAATTTCCCTTAATTTAAATGTCCGGCATTATCGAACTTACACATCCAAAAATATGGTCCAAAGCTAAAGGTAAATGTCATGAAAATTGGAATTTTAGAAAAAAAAAAATTAAAAAGAAAAAACATTACCATAAAAAAAAATATTTTTGGCTTCATAAACTAGTATGCCTCAATCTATTACAAAAAGTTTTAAGGTCTCGGACACCAAAAAATTTTTTTTCTTACATAGTGTAATTAAATAAATCAACGCTAATATACATTGATCTTAAAGTCTGATTTTTGGATATTTTGAACTTTCATTTGAAGCAAGCTAATGAGATTGCAAAATTTCAAAATGAAAATTTATTTTATTAGAAATATTATTTTGTGACATTAGTGTTTCAATATAATTTGGTGCAAACATAGACAATATCGCCATACAACGTGTCTAAAGTTTCCGATTTGTTCGCATAAACCAATGAATTCACAATCAATTGGAATGCGTTCACCACATCAGTCCTACAGTAACTTAATTTTTTGAAAATTACAAACATATATGCACAATTTACCTAGTATTCAACTAAAATTAAACTAGTTTACATAATTTTCGAAGGGCTGAAATTGTGATTTTCTTGGAGGTTGCCTTTAGTATTTGAAAGACAGGGCTACAAATGTTAAAAATATCAGTTTCTCGTAGAAACATAAGTTTAGTAACTATTTATTAAAACAATTAGAAACAATTTAATTTTTTTTCAAAAAAAAATGTTTTGTGATTGCACAAAAAAAATACAAAAGAAAAATGGAGAAAAAATCGCAAAACATTTGTTTACCAATTCTTTAAAAATAACATACTTGAAGACATAAAAAATCTATGGATAAATGGAGAAATTATAGCCTTTGCTGTAGAACAACAACATCAACAACATCATGCTTTTATATCCCCATTGTTGTGAACGAGGGTATATATCAGTTGCTGCGGGCCAAAAGTGCAACACATCGAAGGTGTGACCTAAGAGTCATCAGGAATACCAAAAATTTTTCTTTATTATTTTGGTAGATATTTTTTGATACCTTCATTCCAAAGTATGCTACTTCGACTGGTTTATGGAAGTTGTAGATTTCCTAATTCCAAAATAATAATAATTTTCCAAAATTCCAAATCACACTCAGTCAAAATTTGGTGCTTATCGGTTAACCCAATCAGAAGTTATTCATCAAACTATACAGGTCAGGTTATACAATTTGCATTAAGATGTCATAAAATTTTGATCGCCTCCCCTGTAAAACGGACAAACATTTTTTTCGATGTTGCACTAATGTCTGTCACTAGACGTATTATAGAAGCTAAAACAAACAACGACCGCCATGGTGGCTTTCTCAATTAGTTATGCTGAGAAAGTGAAGGTCAGAAGAGCCACACAAGACTGGGATACATAGAAGGAGGAACTCAAGCAGTTCATCCGAAGCATCAAGCTTTCTTAGTTATATAGGGAGCCTTCAACAACATAAATCCAGCCCCTATAATAACTGTTATAGAAACTCCGGGGATTAATAGCAGTATACGAAGGTTCATTCATAACCTTTAGTTCAAGATTCCCATTTCTGCTAACTGATCCCCGTATATTTGTCGGCAGGCGAACCCCCTCAGGTGGTGTTTAGTCTCCTCTGCTATGGAATCTCTTCATTAACAGTATTCTGCTTTCTCTGGAGAAGATGAGTGTTAAATTTATTGCCTATCCAGATGATGTGGCAATAGCTGTTAGAGGGATGTTTCGTAGTACTCTTAGAGACATCCTACAACAACCCCTTCGTACAACCGCAAGATGGGCTTCCGATAATGGTCTTTGTGTAAACCAGAACAAAAAGGGAACTAGTTCTTAGATAACTTAGGGAACTGCCACCATGATCAGGTGACCATGGCTGCGGACATAGTTTCATTCTACACACAATGCCTGACCTTCCATGCACTGTTGACCACTTTTCGGTTGAAAATGGCTGAAAATTAATGTTCTAACCAAAATCTATTTTCAGGCTGCTATCAAGACCCTAGAAACTATATTTCTGAACTCAAAAACTGCCCTCGACTGTCACAGATCTCTTAGCGAGATGGCTGAACAGTTCAATATTCAGTTCTAATTTTTACTTTATCTCAAGTCATTCTTTACGGTTAATATTGGCATATGTATAATTAACATCTGTTTTAAAGTCATCATTTTTAATTTCTAAATCTTCCAAGTCAAAATTTGTTGTCAATCTATCAATCAATATATCTATCAATCTACTTATATAATATATAATTTTAGGAAAATTTAAAAATTCTAAAGTTTTAGCTTTGATTTACTGAAAAACTTAAAACTTTACTTCAAATTAACAATTTTAAAAAATTAAATTAAAATAAAAAATGTAATTAAAATAAAATTTGTTATTTTAGAAAAATGTTAAATTTCTAAAGAATAAGCTTTGATATACTGAAAAAATAAAACTTTACTTACAATTATCGTATCGATACATTTTCTGAATACCTAAATGAAAATAATAGAATATTAGGATATTAGGATATAAACTAACATTTCTTTAGAACAGCATCTTCCCAAACATATAATACTTGTGTGTGTAAATATTATATATTTGAAGTATACCCTAACTACATATATGTTTCAAGCAGAATATGTTTGGGAAAATATACTACAGTGATAGAAAAAGTTTCGTCATGATGACGAATTTGTACATCACCACGATTATTTTTTCTCCAAAAGTCAGATAACGTACGGAATAATTCTCTTTATGAATTTGTTCGTCACCATGACGAATCTCTGTTTCCAAAAACTTTCGCCCTAAGGATGATCACATTTCATCGAGGGTGATAACATTCAATCGAGTTCATTACCATGACGAATCCCATTTATCACCACGACGAAACCCATTCATCACTACGACGAACTCCTTTCATCAGCTCGACAAACTCCATTCATCAGCACGACGAACTCCTTTCATCACTTTGCCAGGTTCAGTTGTGATTATTCGGTTCGAAACGCAGTTCTTATCAGGAAAGGCTTAAACAGACAAACGAGAAGTATTCATTACTTGTGATATTTTTAATCAAAATAATCTCATCAAGTAATGTATTTGCCAACAGAAGAATCCCATTCATCACCACGACGACTCCCATTCATCACCACGACGAATTTCATTCATCACCACGACGAATCCCATTCATCATCACGACGAATCCCATTCATCACCACGACGAACTCCATTCATCACCATTATTAGATTTTTTAAACTTTTACAGCAAATTATTTAACTAAGGTAATTAGAACGCATATAGAACAGTACAATTAAGCAGAAACAATAAATTTATTGCTTCGTTTTATCATACTTTCAGCAAAATGGTCAAATAAATCTTTTCGTCGTGGCAATGAGACCTTATCGTTCCCTCGACGAATTTCGAAATGACCAAAAAACATGGGTTGATGATCGTGTTCAGTCTATTGACGTACAAAAACATTGCATTTACGAAACTTTTCGCCACCAGTACGAAGATATATTGACAAAACTGTTTCGTCATGGTGACGAACGGTTTTTCTATCAGTATACAGCAGCGATTTTTTTCAGAGTGCAGATTCATTCGACAAATAATTTCGCCATATCTTCTGTAGCAATCCTACTTAATTTAGGATACTTCAAAGCTTCCTGAATCAATTAATTGAATTTCAATCTCTATTTTTTAGATGGTTTTCTTTATTTTTATATAATTAGATAAACTAGTCCATTCCATTAATAGACCACAAAGCTATTAAAGGAAATGACACAAGCTTTTTTTTTGAACAAAAAATGGGATTTTGACAAAAAATATTTAAACTTGTTTTAATTCGCAAAAAAATTGCAAACATATCTTTTTGGTTTTATTTGTTATTTTAAATAGATTTAAGAAAACGCTCTCAAAACCCTTTGGTCAACATTTTCTATATGCAATAGGTACACCATGCAACAAAGAAAATGTTTGTATCCGAGACCTAAAAGTTTTTTGTGGCTATTTGAAAAAAAGTATGGATAAATGTTTAAATTACAACCCATATTGTAAAAGAAAGGGAAATTAACAAAAAATAATTTTTCATATTTTTTTTTTGGCCATTTTGTTTGGGAGTTACCACAAGGGGCGTTGCAATAACGCCCATTTTTTAATATACTATGGGTTTTATGAAAGCATTACACTGTACCAAATTTCAATTACAGGAATCGAAGTTATAGGCCGTTAAATTTTTGTGCAAAATGGTCCATTTGTATGGGAGGTACCAAAAGGGACGTGGCAATAACACCCACTTTTTACAGAACTGTAGGTACTATAAAAGCATTACAACTCACTAAATGTCAAGCATTTCTATTAATTGGATTCAATGTTATAAGCGGATAAACTTTTTTTTGCATAATGGTCTATTTGTATAGTAGGTACCAAAAGGGGCGTGGAAACTTCGCCCATTTTTTCCCAAGGAGATAGGGACCAAGAAACTAATACTATGTGTGGAATTCTGAAAGATTCTGTGAAGTAGTATACTTATAGATGTAATGAGATAATCAATTTTTCTTTAAATATTTACCCTTCATGGGGAAGGTACTCGAAATAGTGGACCCACGTAGTCCATCTTTGATCTTATCCTGAGATATAAACAAAAATTGACACGTACCAAATTTGGGTAGTAGTTTAGATGTTATCAGATAATTAATATTTCACTAAATTTTGACCCTTCATCGGGCGAGGTACTCGGAAGAGTGGACCTACATAGTCCATCTTTGATCTAGCCCGAGATCAAAAATTAACACATACCAAATTTGCAGGCAATCGGTTACTCCTGTCGAAAGTTATCATGCCCATCAGCGCACAGTGGGAGGAATTCCAAAAAAAAGGGAAATAATTCTGCCGTTTCTTAACCAGACATCCGATTGAGACCAAGCTTGGCATGTTTGTAAAATAGGTACTAGAGAAGTTAAGTTTTGAGTTTGGCCCCCCCGTGGTATACAGGGGCGGAGCTGCAGGGCCTCAATGCCACCTCGGTTGAACAAAATGTTTAAGCGCGTGTATCTTTCGTATTTTACGGCCGATTTTTTTGTGCGTATTTTAATAACCGAGGTCTACAAAAGGCTTTTTGCACCTAACAGTTATCTTGTATACTTACCGAGATATCTGCATTTGAAAATTGAATTTTTAATTTTTTGCCCGACTTTGTGCTAGTATTTTGTAAATATCGAAGCAGAATATGCACCAATTTTATCCACTTAAGCATGTCTGGATTGGCAATAAAATTTCCTATATGATGAAAAATTGGTTCGATATAACCAACAGGACAAAAGTTATGGCCCCTTGAATTCATATTTAAAAAAATCGATTTTTTGTCATTTTTTTAAGAAAAAAGTTTATGTCGTATTTTTGAGTTTTAGAAGAAGTTAGTTAAAAAATGTACAACATATTTACTATCATCTTAAAGGAAACTTTCCAGAGTATGCTCTCAAAGAACGGGTCAAAAATATTTACTGGTATTGTTACCAAGCTTCTCCAATTTACACAATTTTTTAGACAAATTTCAAAAGTAAGCCACATTTTCTCCAATCGCAAAGCTAAAATGTTAAAACTTTTGATATATTTATGTGTGGTAAGGTGTTGTAAGTTGAACTGCAAGGGGAATCTGAAACCTCGCTTTTAGTATAGTAGATATAGGGGAAAATCCAAAAAATCCCATTTTTGGGGATTTTCAAAATTATTTTGGGAATTGTGGACCGACTTTTGGAAATATAATGATTCGCGAATTACATTCGATTTGTTATGTCAGAACCTACAAACTACAAAATATTTCATTGAAAAATTTTCATTTTTAAAAATTTTATGTCGTTTCTACATTTCTGTCTGCATTTGAAAAGTGATTTTTTCACTTTTTTCCTGACCCTGTCGTGGCATTTGCTTAATATCAGTGCAGAATATGAACCGATTTCTCTCACATCAACTTCTCTAAATTAACATAAAATTTTCTGTGTGATGCAACAAATTTCGGTAAAATGTGCCCACCTATACAAAAGTTATGGCCACATCAATTTACACTTTCAAAATATATATAATTTTTGTATTTTATTGCGAAAAGGTATATGTAGTATCTCCAAAATACTACATATATATAAAAAGAAAGTATAACATATTTATCTTAAAGGAAACTTCCTGGAGAATATTTTCGAGAAAAGAACGAGACAAAAATGTGTATTAATAGTGTTGCCACGCTTCTCCAAATTGCACCATTTTTTACGAAAATTTCAAAGCTGGGCCACATTTTCGGCAATCGCAAAGCTTGGATATGAAAACCATTACCATTTTTATATGTAGTAATCTGTTATACGATAAACTGCAAAAGGATTTTTGAGCCCGGCTTTTAGTATAACAGATTTTGGAAAAAAAAAACAAAAAATTCCCTTTGGTGGGGATTTTCGAATTTATTTTGGGAATTGTGGGATTTACGTCCACAAATATAATGATGTTAAAAATAATATTATAAAAAAAATAATTGAGATATCTTAATTTTAAAAGTTTCAATGGAAATATAAAATTTCCTTTGTTGTTTATTTTTTCCTGATCCTTTCCTACGAATCGCTTAGATCCTGTTATATACCGATGCTTTTCTCATTATCTTTTCTGGAATAGAAAACAACATTTACTATTTGATGCCAATATATTGCAATTGGGTATACCCACTGAGACAAAAGTTATGGCCATTTGAAGTTATACTTTACAAATAAATTTCCTTTGTTAACAATACAATAAATGGCAAAAATACAAAAAATTTTTTTGGTAAAGTATAACTCCAAATGGCCATAACTTTTGTCTCAGTGGGTATACCAAATTGCAATATATTGTCTTCAAATAGCAAATTTTGTTTTCTATCCAGACGTCTTTTTCTCCTTTTTTAAACAAACAAATATTTTGTTTTAGAACTTTTGCCAAATACATTATATTAAAAAAATTAAAACTTTGCGGACCTTGTAATTATTTTAGTTTTTCCTATATTTCTTGTTATACTTATGGTTAACAATGCCATTCTTTCGTTTTCCAATACTACTTATCCCCTTACCTTGCAGGTAAGAGGGTATATATCATGAGGTTATCAAAAAATGACAAAGTATCCGTTCTCAGCTTTTAAAGTTTGGTTTTGGTTATTTTACATCGATAAGAGAGTTTTGAAGTTAAAACCTTACTAAATTAGCTACAACTTTTTATGTTATGCATCGAGAAATCGAAAACGATTTCTGCGAGTTGCTTCAGGAAAGTTGTAAAGAATTCAAAATTAAGTAGCCTTCAATTGCTTACAACACAATTTTCTATCCGTTCAGCGGCTTCGACGATATCTTACTAAATAATGCGAAAGAATCATATTTTTTGACAAAATTTTAATATTTTTTAATAAAAGCCTCATAAAAACATCTAAACAGTAACATTTGTCATATATTTATTATTTGATCGTAAATTCTGATCGGTCGTGAATAAAATGAGAGCATTCCGAAGAAAATCGATGCATAATTTAAAAAGTTGTAGCGTGTAGTGGAATCCGTCAAATCTTGCTCTAATTTCTTGAAAAACAAACTTTGAAAAAAAAATAGTTTTCCCTTTATAAGTAACAAAAAAGAAACCAAAATTTGACTCCTAGAAGTCAGACCCTAAACGTGTCGACCAATGTTATATAATAGGGAAGATGTTGTTGTAAACAAATCCTTCTTTCCATCCCAATATTTTTTATTTGGGAATTTAAGTATTTCTAAAATAGATCGAACCTTAATGATGTTAAGTTTTTCAGCAATTACATTTTAATGTTTTTAACTGGGAGGAATAATTCGAAACGAAGGAAAAATTGAAACTAAAAATTCAGCAAAGTTTTGAAAATATTTTTTAAATAAAATATATTTGAAGAAATTCATCAACATTATGTTTTTTGCATATAAACACATATTCTATTTGAGAAAATTAGTTTACAAATATATTTTGTTGTAATATATTTAAAAATTGTTGATCAATATATTTTTTTTTCGATTCAAATATACCAAAAAAAGGCTAATATACCATGCAGTATTAATTTATTTGTCGCTATCCCCCCAGGAAATTGGGCGAAGTTGCTACGCCCCTTTTGGTACCTCCCACACAAATGGACCATTTTAACAGCAAAATTTAACAGCTTATAACCTTAATACCAGTGCATATAAATATATTCTTGAAACGTTGTACATGCTTCCTTTTGAATTTCGTTAATAAGTTCGCCATTTTTAATATTATGCCGCTAAAAATTTGTCAGTATGTGCATTTTGCTGCAGTGTACCGAAATCCACCAAAAACTGAATTACCATTTTTCTCGTTGTTACGCCCCTTTTTGTTTCGGATGCCGATATGTTTAGGGTACACACCAAATAATAATATATAATAGGCATGTTTTCGTTACAAGCTAGCACTTTTAGTTTAGCACTTTGCAACGAAAACAACTGACTTCCACTAACTGGCACATAAGCAATAAGTGGCGGATTTTCACTATCTGGTAGCAATGGTGTCATGAGTTGCGAAGAAAGAACAGTGCGAAACAGACAAAAAAGTCGTGAAAAGTATTTATAAAACATATATTTACTATTCTATGTTCAATTGTTTACACTCTTTTGCAAATATTAAAATAATTTCCCATTTTTGTTCTTCTTCTTCCCGTTAATTCACAATAATTGATAAAATCTCTCCAAAAATGGGATGCCATATTGCTAAATATAGGGTGCCCAATCTGGCAACATCATACTCGATTAAGACATGAACACAAGCACCAAACTTCATCGGGAACTAATAGTGCTTAAAAGTGCTTAGCTCCCCATACAAATTCAGCACTTATGGTGTAACGAAAACACGCCTAATATTTAACATATATTGTTCTAAACAAAACTATGTTTTCATCAAAATATCTTTGTATTTTGAACTAATGTTTCCAAACAATGATTAATTTGTATTTAAATATTTTGGCATTGCATCCATGCTTTAATGTAAAGGCAAGTTTTCTGTATTTCAGAAGTTCAAAGTGCAATTTTTAGGAATTTTATATGTTTGTAAAACTCGATTAAAATTTATTGATTGCCAACATGTTTATTTAAGCCTATCGTTTATGTGATGAAATAAGTACTACAAATTCATTCATCCTAAAATAGTCCCCTGGCCCATCTGTCTGTTTGCACGAAGTGATGAAAATTAGATTATGCTCACATTCAGCTTCATTCATTCATAATGAAACAATACAAGTGAATTAAGTGGCCAAAAAGGAATGTTTAATTGACTTAGACCGGCCTGCAGTACATGTATCATGCAAGTAATTGTAGATATTCTTAATCTTCGTGACCAATCACATATAGGTAGACAAGATATATATCTTGTTTGTTTTTTATTATGGAAAATATATTTTCGTAGTAAGAGTATTATAGCAATCTGTGGATCATCAACTCAGTTTTTATTGAATTATGTGCAAAATAGCAATAAACACAACCTAAAAATGGTGGCAAATTTTTAAACATTAAACGAAGTGCTGAAAAGTTTGCAATTATAATAATATACAGATGGTCTGTGATAAAATCAATATTATAACTGATAAATTCAAATATTTATGTAGTTTCTCAAATAATCCATTAATAAGACAGCTATTGCCTCATTAAATTTCTACTTGTTACTGCTAAATTAAAAAATATATATAAACAATTATATCAGAAGTTATAAAAAAAGTGTCTTCTGAACATTGTAACCCTCGTTTAATTTATACAAAATTATGTTCATAAAATAAAAAAAAATGATTTCTAGATCAAAAGCCAATATAGCTAAAACTCTGTAAATTGTGTGATAACCTAGGTTTAAGTATTAAAATGCTTTTAATAAAAAAAAAAACAAAAAATTAGTTCATTTTCTCATTGTAACTTTATTGAATGACATTGTGAAAATCGGTGGACCCATTCAACAATAACCAATTTTTTAAGAAACCAAAGAAAATTGAATTCTTGTAAACCTACTAAGATATACCCTCATTTTTTGAGTACTGTAGTTTGCTAATTCGGGTGGGAGAGTCATTTGAACAAAGTGCGATTGGCTAGTGCGCACGAAAGTTCTCAAAAGGTGTAACTGACGGATGTGGTACTTTTTTGCTATCTCAGGCTAAATTCGAAGTTGAGCCATTCAATTTTGGAATGATTTGGCCATTTTGTGTATGAGGTATCAAAAGAGTCGTGGCAATCAATGACATTGATTTAAAGAATATTTGGCATCCTCTATTTGAAGAACATTTGACATCAATATTCTGTGAATTGAAGTAAATTATTCTGTTTTTGCAGGAAATGTTTACTTCAAGTTATTTGTGATTTTGATATAAATTTAAATCAACATATGAGTCAATCCATGCCAAACGTTAAGATTTTTGGCATCACTAGCTTTAATTGCTTCTAAAGTTTGTGTATGTATACTTCGCTTAAAAACATATTATACGTGTTTTAAGAAAATATTACGATTTTTTCAAAAAGGTTTGTTCATTCAGTTTCTTGTAACACGTGAAATACTTGACGGATTTTTATGTACTTTAAAAACATAAAAGCCCATAATCATTGTTAACATTTTTACCATTTTAATCTTTTTAATTTTATTTCAAAAACTATTACCCCAGTTCATTTTTTTAAATTTTTAAAATCGTTTTTTTTTTACTTCATTTTTAGCGACTGTGTGAGCCTGAAAGTGGTGAAATGATGGGATCTATTTTTTATACCCTACACCATACTGTGGTACAGGGTATTCTAAGTTTGTGATTTTGTTTGTAACACCCAAAAGGAGAAGAAATAGACCCGTCGTTTATTATACCGATCGACTTAGAATCACTTTCTGAGTTGATTTCTTTGTCCATCTGTCTGTGCATGTATCCTTGTAATAAGTACAGGTCGCAATTATGGTCCGATCTAGACGAAACTTTAGACATATCATTTTTGTGGCCCAAGGATTTAGATATGGCCCCCATATATATATTAACCCCAATTTGACATGTAAGCACTGAAAAAACTGTATAATGGAGATACATTGTTCTCGAGTTGTGCTCAAATATATGGTGTAACCTCTCCATTTTGGCATATCGCGGTATATTACGAGAACTAAAGCTAATTAAAAAAAAATATTTTTTATCCTGAGATCTGTATTATCCTTTATACCGAAAAAGACCGCAAAATCGTATGCCAAATGTTGCCCTATTTTATATAGATTCACAGAAATTTTGATAGCTTTTTTAGAAGTTTTTTTGATAAACAATCTTAACAAAAATAGATCCCACGATTTCACCACTTCCAAACTCACACAGTCGCTAAAAAAGAAGTCTAAGAACACGACTTTAAAATTTCAAAAAATCAATAGGTGTAATCATTTTTGAAATCAAATTAAAATGATTAAAATGGTAAAAACTTTAAAAATGATTATGGGGTGTTACAAGACAGCTGTTATTTTTTGATAGTGCATAACTGTACCTTCTAAACATGTTATAGTACATAAAAATCGATCAATTATTGCAGGAGTTACAAGCGACTGAAAAAATCGTAATTCCGCCATCTTTAAATTGCACATAACTTTTGAACACAATTTGTTTCTTGAAACACGTATAAAATAATTTTAAGAGAAGTATACATACACAGTGAAGTCAAAAATCTTACCGTTTGGCATGGAATGACTCATATACATCGAAAATATACACGCTGAAAAAATCGCTTCTGTTGTATATTGCCCCAAACATATTCCGCTTGAAATATACATAAAGCGTGATCCATTTCGAGGTTCCCTACTTTTTAAAGAAAAAAACACAGAAAGTTCAAATTGAATGGGGAATGTTTATTATCATTTGAAAGAACATTCTTTGGCATTTATTTTTTGAAGATTATGTCTATCAAATGTTGGCCGAGGCTACGTCTCATTGGACATCCGTTGAGTCCAATTTTCGATGATCCGTTCGAGCATTTCGACTGGTAACTGGCGAGTGGCACGCGTGATGTTTTGCCCCAAGGCCTGAATCGAAGCGGGTTTGTCCGCATAAACTTTAGACTTTACCTATCCCCACAGGAAAAGTCTAACGGTGTGATATCACACGATCTTGGTGGCCTATCGACCGGCCCAAAACGTGAAATTATCTGCTCACCGAAGTGTTCTCTCAATAAATCTATTGATTGATGCGATGTGTGGGAAGTTGCGCCGTCTTGTTGAAACCAAATGTCGCCGAGATCACGAGCTTCAAATAGTCGGTTATCATGGCACGATAACGGTCGCCATTGACGGTTACGTTCTCACTGGCATCATTTTTGAAGAAAAATGGACCGATGATTCCGGTACGTCGGATCGGGAATCCGTCAATGGCAAAAAGATAGCTCTTAACGAGAGCCAAAATATTGCTCATTGGTGGATCGACTGGAAAGTTTTTTTTTTTTGGATTTAAAAAAATGGACTTAGCGCAATTGGCGAACGATTATTTTGATAATAAAACTGAATAATTTGTAAACGTTGTTCAGGCGTAAGTCTTTCCATGATGAAATGACAGCATGACACGACTCACATGTGATCTGTCAAAAAAGGGCTATTGAAAAAATATCTCTACTTAGATCACACTATATATTTGGGGTTCACTCCAAATATATTAAATTTGGCACACACAAATATTAGATGCTTGGGAGGATTTTGTTCTTATTTCGTTTCTGAAATATTAGTTTATTCGGAACTAATATTTCAGATTAATTAGTATCTAAGTACGTTGGCAATGTATCACAATATTAATTTAAAGGCAAGTTTTCAGTTTCTCAGAATTTGAAAGTTATATTTGATATGTTTGTAAAATTATATTTAAATTTGAATCGTATAATCTTCCGTAACAATAAATTCCATTGATGTATTGACAATTGATGATTTGGAATATTTATAAATTAAAAATGAGTGTCGTAAAACAAAAGCTAATGCTGCTTATGACATTTTAGCTATCAAATAAAGGGTGTCCCAAGAAGAACGCAATTTTTAAATCTCGCAACATTCGAAGTGTCATTGTTTGACATTTGAATAATTGTTATTGTTTGTTAGTAGAAGGTACGAGGTTAGTAAAAATGGAGAAGGACAGCGAAGGGAGTTCTTTAATTGGGTATTGGAGAGACAACATGAAAATGCTGATTTTGCCATAAAATCATCTTCAGTGACGAGGCCCATTTTCATCTTGATGGCTTCGTCAATAGGCAGCATTGTCGCATTTGGGGTGCGGAAAATCCTCGAGTGATTCACGAGAAGCAAATGCATCCTCAACGTGTCACTGGGTGGTGTGGTTTTTGGGCTGGAGGAATCATTGGACCTTTGAGGCAGGTCAAGCGCAAACAGTGAATGGTGTTCGGTATCGTGAAATGATAACCAGTTTTTTCTTGCCTAGAATTGAAGAAATGAATGTGGAGGGCATGTGGTTCCAACAAGACGGCGCCACATGTCATACAGCCAGAGAAACAATTCAATTGCTGCATCAGTAATTAAAAAATTGCGCTCTTCTTGGGACACCCTTTATAACACGAAATCTAGGAAAAATTAAAATTTGTAATTCGACAATGTCATCGAAGTTTTAAAATATTTTTTAAATATAATATATATTTGGAAAAGTTCTCAAACAATAACATTGTGTGTGTGTAAACACGTATTTTATTTGTAAATGTTAGTTCGCAAATATATTTTGTTGAGCGCCCCAGTAGGTGAGTTGGTAGCGTGCTCGCCTATGAGTTTGGGGATCGTGGGTTCGATTCCCACCAGAGGCTCTGGTCTGTCGCTGCAAACTCTAGCCACATGGTCTTTGTAACCCGGCTTTTCCTTGGACCGTATAATTTATAAATAAATTAATAAATATAAATTTACTCTGTATTGTAATTCATATAAATAAATAAATATATTTTGTTCTAATATATTAAAATATGTGCTCCAAACAAAATTTATTGATTTTCAAATACAATTTATTTGTTAAAGAATATATATTTATAAATTTTGGTTCCAAATATATTTTCTTTCAATTCAACCATATCAAAAATTACGATTTCCCCCGTGTAGCAAAACTTTATTCATTTTATGTACTTTTTGCATTTATATCAAAATTACATTGAACTGAAGAATATTATTATACGATAAATTATGAAATAATTCTTTAATTTAATGTACACGGGCCAAATTTTTTTTATATGTTTGAATAGAAGGAGAATATATTTGGAACACAAATTTTTAAATGTTATATTTCTGAGCAAATACATTTTATTTGAAAAGCAATAAAATTTATTTGGAGCGTATATGTTAATATTTTACAACAAAATATATTTGCAAACTAATTTTCTAAAAGAAAATTTGTGTTTATATACAAACATAATTCATTGGTTTTGAGTTATACCTTACAATTTAAACCGGCATATGTATAAATAACTTTTGTTTAAAAGCACTCATTTTTAATTTCTATTTATTCAAAGTCGTCATTTCTTGTCTGTATCATTTCAATTATAAAAGAATTTTGCGAACATTTAAAATTATTGAGAAAAATGATGATGATGTTTAATGCATAAAAAAAAAACATAAAACTTGTCTGAAAATTAAGGTATTGATATATTTTCTGAATGCTTAATTGCAAATAAATATTTGTTTCGTAAATAATAGTTCCACATAAAAAATATTTGTACGAAAACAAATATTTGTTCGGAACATCATCTTCCCAAATATACAACATTTGTATGTGCCAAATATAATATATTTCGAGTGTACCCTAATCATTTATATATTTCAAGCAGAATATGTTTTTGGACAATATACTACAGAAACGATTTTTTTTAGCGTGTAGTTATTACTTAATGAAAAATATATAATTCATCGAGAATCAGATCTATTCATTTGGTTAATGAAATGCAACATTAGATTAACTATTAGACCGGCGCCAAACGTGAAATAAACTGTTCACCGAACTCAATAATAATTGAATAAAAATAAATAAAATTCAATAATCTGCAAGCATTGTACGTTTTAAGTCGATTCATGGTTAAATTATAGACCAAACTGAACATGTTTGACAGTAAAATGTTACACGAAAACAGCTGAGCTTCAAAAACAGTGTTGCCAAAAAGAAAGTTGCCAAAAAATCACCCATTATAATGAATTGTTAGTAGAATATGATAGCACACATAATCATAAATCATTCTTAAGTTGGCGTTCGAGAAAAAACACTTTATTTTTTGGAATAGGGCTTCATTACGACTTAGGTTAATATGTCTTTTTTTTTAAAAAAATGTTAGATACATAGGAAATTCAGGTAAATATGCAGTATTTTCTGCAGAATATACACAATATAAATCTTTCCTAAGTCGACTTAACCTGCACGCTGAAAAAAAATCGCTTCTGTAGTATATTGTCCCAAACATATTCGGCTTGAAACATATATATGTTTAGGGTATACTCTAAGCATGTAATATTTGGTACACACAAAAATTGTGTATTTGGGAAGATGTTGTTCTAAACAAATATTTGTTTACATCCCAATGTGACTGCTAATTGTGAAACAAATATTTATTTGCATTTAAGTATTCATAAAATACATAAATTGTGTAAAATTTTTCTGTAATTCAAAGTTACATTTTTAGAAATTTTTAATGTTCGTAAAAAATAATAATTAAAAAAATCATATAATCTTGGATCAGTATAAAGTACTTAGAGGATTGACAACTAATGATGGCTTGGAATACTCAGAAATTTGAAATGATTGATTTAAAACAGAAGGTAATGCTGCATATGGTATCATAACTGGGAGGAACAATTCGAAACCCAAGAAAAATTGAAACTGAAATTTGAAAAACTCAGCTTGGAAATATTTTTTAAATAAAATATATTTGGAAAAATTCCTAAATAATAATTTTATTTGTAATAAAACACATATTTTATTTGAGAAATTTAGTTTGCAAATATAATTTGTTGTAATATATTAATATATGCGTTCCAAATATATTTTATTGATTTTCAAATAAAATTTATTTGCTAAGAAATATATAATATTTAAAAATTTGTGTTCCAAATATATTTTCTTTCGATTCAAACATATCAGTAAAGGCGATTTTGCCCCGTGTGTTATTGATTGTGACCACAGAATTATGCGTTTATACCGTTATTTGTAAAGCTCATATAGATGACCACTCCTGCTTTATGTCAATCAAATCATGACATCTTATCCGTATGCCAACATTAGTGGTCATTTCGTTTCTGAAAAATAATGCCACCACATCATGTTGCGACATTTTAAAAATTCCCCCTGCACCATCTGCTAATTTCGCTTTTTGCATGCGAACAATCGCACAAAAATCGTGCGGTGAGTAAAACCCATACCTACATTATGGCGCAACCATTTGGTAGTGCATTAAGAATGTACGCTTTCATTTAGGTTTGGTTCTGAAGTCTGCATTTTGACGGTGCAACACTCCACACCGTGGACTGGGCTGAGTGTGGAAAATGCGATATTTTCGCATTTGTGGAGCGTAATATTATTACAAACGAAATCAAAACACTTTCATACGGCTGCACCATTTTTACAAACGAACCTAAAAATGCGGTTTCAGTGTAAAAAGTAGAAAAAATTTTACATTTTTTTGCACAAACGAAATTACTAAAAGTCGTTGAGAATTCTTTCCATACACGCTGTAACGCATATGTATACACTAAACAACTCCACCGTCTTGTTGTCTGGTGGCCCATGCGTTGCATGGCTGGTGGTGTGTGTGTGTGCCTGTATCAAGCATGTGTAGGGGTTCTTCATACTTGTGTGGTTGTTAGGTTGGTTGATCGTCTAATATAACATACGCGAAGCTAATACACGGGCAGTGTTGCCAGACGAATTTGGGTCAAAAAAGAGGCACAAAAATCGTCAAAATATTAAAAATTTTCGAAATCGTCAAAACAAAAATCTTCCAGTTTCATACAGTTTTTCAGACTTCTATGTGAAGGAGATATTGCAGTTTCTTAGGATTGAAGATGGTCTATATTTTGATATATTCCACAATTGATTTTATTTACGTCAGGGAAGTCAATCAATTGGGACGAAATTTGATAAAATGCACAGAACCAATGGTTATATGCAACGTATATCCATGATGTTATGTAGCTCACATACAAGGTTCCCCTAGAATCTAGACTAGATTGTATTTAAATGTACCTCGAAGAAAACCACATAACCGATTGTCCTGAAATTTCGTTATTTGCGCTTTATCTTCTTAGTAAAGTCCACACAATAATTCATTGGTTCACATTTTGGTATAGCCCTCAACCGATTTAATTGTGTAGTGCCATAGAAACAACAAATACCATCCGATTGGGATAAAATTCGAAATTTTTTTATTTTATTGTATTCAATACAAAGGCCCCAAAGGAAAAACAAATTCCTATCAATTGGGCTGGATAATTTATAATTTGCATTTAATTTTGGATGAAACTATCCGTTAGAATAATGACATCATAGACCCAAGTTTTGACATAGCCCTTACATTACTTAAAAATTTTCAGTGCAATTTTCTCAACCGAATTTGCGACTTATCAAATTCCAGAGATTTGTCCTGTTATGTCATTGAATGCGATCTATGGCGGAAATTAAACAAAGTTCGGACCGACCGAATCTACCACCAATTTCTTTGTTTAAAAGATCATCCAATTTGAGAATTTTCAAAACACTTCTACAATTCATTTTAAAAGGATAAAGTGAATTGTAAATTATTTCCCGAAGGAATTATAAGAAATCCTTAATTTAAGAACAATTTGTTAAATTTCCCTCATTTTGTTCATATCATTAAAAATCGTCATTTCGGGGGCAAAAATCGTCATGTCCTATATTTTGAATCTAAAAATCGTCAAAATGACGATTAATCGTCATTTCTGGCAACACTGTACACGGGGGAAAATCGGCATTTTTAATATGTTTGAATTGAAGAAAATATATTTGGAAACAATTTTTTTAAATCTATATGTATAAAAAGAAGTGTACATTTTCATTGTCACTCCATAACTCGAGAACGGCTGCATAAAATAAAAAATGGCTGAATACGTTTTGTGGAACATGCAATGAGGATGGTTTAAAAAAAAATTGTTTAAAAATATTTTCATTTGGTCGAGATGTTACTCAAAGTGCGCAGACGTATTCTGTGTAACTTATTTTGTTACTTTTCTTTAACAACAACAGCGACAACAAACCTAAAAAAACAACAAACAAGTGCATTGTCCACTGCACTTCAAATTGCATTCACGGTCCAACTGTTGCACCAGTGATTTGTTACAAAAACAAAACACAAGTCTACGCTTTGCAAGTCTACGCAATGACTTCACGTGATGAAGATGATTGCAGTTCCAGTGACGATGATTTACTGAATTGACAAAATGTAACAACAAAACGTAAAAAGATTATTAAAGAAACAAATGTTCACAAAAAAGTTATGATGGCCCAAGCTGTTCAAATGTTAACAAATTTGCTGATCTTGCTGATGATGAAGATGATGGAACAGATGACGACAAACATGTTCAAGCCGAAAGTGCACCAAAACCTCCGCCAATATTTATTGATGATGTTACGAACATTAAGAAAATGATAAAATATGGAAGTCGTGTGATTGCCAATACTGAATTTCAATACAAAGGTTTACATAATGGTCAGGTCAAACTCAGTGTAAAAACGGTTGATTCGTATCGAAAAATAACTAAACATTTCGAAACCAATAGCATCAGTTATCACACTTATCAGCTTAAAGCTGAGCGTGCCTACAGATTTGTTATTAAGGGTCTCCACCATACCACTAACATCGGCGATATTAAGGCCCATCTCATTGAGAAGAGGCATTTAGTTTGTTATATCACTAACGTTAAAAGCAGATTAAATAAAAAACCACTACCAATGTTTTACGTTGACATGGATCCAGGACCGAATAACAAAAAAGTTTTGGATATTTTTGAAATAAATCATTGCATAGTTAAAATTGGGCCTCCCAACAGCACAGAAGATATTGTTCAGTGTCACCGGTGTCAAGAATATGGTCACACATATTGTAAAAAGCCTTTTGCATGCGTTAAATGTGGTCTTGCACAACCAACAATAGACTGTCAAAAAGAAAAAATGATCCACCTAATGTTATCATTGCTTAGGAAATCACACCGCTAGTTATAAAGGATGTCAATCCTATCAAAATACACGAACCATTCCGACGACAAAGCCCACGCTGGAGCAGATTTGTTCATAAAATCAACAATTAGATACGATATTGCTGAAGAATATAGTAACAACTTTTTACAGGCTGCAGGAGTAAAAATAACATGTAACAATATGCCAATAAATATTGATTCAATATATTTCCCTCCAAGACATAACGTCAAATTGGAAGACTATGAACACTTTTTTAATAGATTGGGTCCTCGTTTTATTGCTGCTGGAGATTACAATGCGAAACACCCTTGGTGGGGTTCCAGACTTTCGAATCCAAAAGGAAAACAATTATACAAATGCCTAAACCGAAATAATTTTAATGTATGTACTGTCGCACAGTGGGAAGAATTCCAAAAAAAAGGGGAATAATTTTGCCGTTTCTTAACCAGACATCCGATAGCGACCAAACTTGGTTTGTAGAGGAGGTATTAGAGAAGTTAAGTTTTGAGTTTGGGCCCCCTTTGGTATACAGGGGCGGAGCTGCAGGGCCCCAAAGTTGGCCACCTCGGTTGAACAAAATGTTAAAGCGCGTATAACTTTCGTATTTTCCGTCCGATTCATAAAATCTTTTTTTGTGCGTATTCTAATAACCGAGGTCTACAAAAGGCTACCTAACAGTTATCTTGTATACTTACCGAGATATCTGCATTTGAAAATTGAATTTTTAATTTTTTCCCCGACCTTGTGCTAGTATTTTGTAAATATCGAAGCATAATATGGACCAATTTTATCCACTTAAGCATGTCTGGATTGGCAATAAAATTTCCTATATTATGAAGTATAACTTCAAATGGCCATAACTTTTGTCTCAGTGGGTACATTCAAAAAGATTTTATGAATCGGCCGGAAAATACGAAAGATACACGCGCTTAAACTTTTTGTTCAACCGAGGTGGCCAACTTTGAGGCCCTGCAGCTCCGCCCCTGTATACCACGGTGGGCCCATACTCAAAACATAACTTCTATAATACCTCTTCTACAAACATGTCAAGTTTGGTCGCAATCGGATGTCTGGTTAAGAAACGGCAGAATTATTTCCCTTTTTTTGGAATTCCTCCCACTGTGTGTCGGGAGGAAGGCCAACTTACTGGCCGTCAGACCCCAATAAAATACCTGACGTTCTTGATTTCGCTGTATATAATGGCATATCTAGGTACTCACTTGACATTTTGAACGAAGAGTACCTAAGCTCCGATCATACTCCGATAATAATTAACTACAATGTTATCGTTGAATTATCTAAGAAACAGTTTCAAATAATTACACGTAAAACTAATTTGAACATGTACCGTGAAAAAGTTGAAGAAAATATTAATTTAAACTTGGATATTAAGACTGGTGATGAGCTGGATGATGCTGTTGAACAATTTAATTTATTGATTCACGAAGCTGCTCGTCGATCTACACCAGTTATTGGGTCTCACGAAGTGTTGGGTCTGAAAGATCGAACTTCGGCTATAGTTAAGGATATTATTAGGCAATCAAGACGATTAAAAAGAATCGTACAAGAAATCCTAGAAATAAGGCAAACTGGAACCTTGCAATTAAACTATGCTCGGAATTTTTGGCAAAGGAAAAAAAGGACAGTGTTGGACAATATCTAAAGAAATATGTTAGCTAATAACGACGTATCTCAGATTTGTCAAATAAAATCTGGTATCCTGGCAAGGCAGCGTACTTGGCCCAGTACTGTACACACTTTTCACATATGATATACCAATTAACGACAACGTTACAGTTGCAACATACACCGACGACACAGCGTTTTTATACTCCCATCACTCCCCAGTTGAAGCATCGATAATATTACAATTACAACTGAACAAAATTGAAATTTGGCTTACAACATGGAAAATTGTAGTTAATGCTCAAAAATCAAGCAACATAACATTTACATTAAGGAAGATGAACTGCCCACCTGTATGTATTTTTGAAAAAAACTGAGCTTCCTAGCAGAAATGTTGTCAAATATTTAGGTATTCATCTGGACAGAAGGCTTACTTGGAGATCCCATGTAGTTGCTAAGAGAAAGCAACTCGATCTAAAATATAAACAAATGTACTGGCTACTTGGGCCAAAGTCTGAACTATCACTCGAAAACAAAGTTCTACCGCTCAAACCTATTTTAAAACCCATTTGGACCTATGGCATACAGTTATGGGGGACAACAAGTAATTCCAATATTCAAATTCTGCAAAGATTCCAGAGCAAAACCTTGAGAAGCATTACAAACGCTCCACAGAGACCTTGACTTTCCATTTATAATATCCGAAATAAAAAAAGTTAGCAGTAATTACTTACAAAGGCTCAGAAATCATACTAACACATTGGCCATCACACTATTAGATGATACTGATGAAATAAGAAGACTAAAACGAAAGCATGTTCTTGATCTCCCATTCACATAGCATTTCATTTAAATTACTGCATAAAACTATTGTCCTATAAATAAGTCAGCACTATACATTAATGTATATTTTATAATATTGCTTCCAATGGGAAACAATGTTCATCTTAATTTTTAAGTTATCAGAATTGCTTATTATTGTAAAATAGATTGCAAATAAAGAAGAGAGAAAAAAAATTAGTCATCTATGTATATATATAAAATTGGATGTGTGTATGTATGTAACGTATGGACCCAAAACGGCTGGGCCGATTTAGATGAAATTATCAAGGAATCGTCATAGGCTATATAAATTCTTGATTGAGGGGGCGTGGCCTCGCTCGTATAATCAAATTCGGAGTTACCATTTCTTTACTGATTCCTACTGTCCGTACCTACGAATAGATAATAGATTAACGAGATTCCTACTGTCGGAAATCTGAAGCCTGGCGCAACGAAGTGGACCGGGTACGCTAGTATTTTATATTTATTAACAAAAAAATTTTATTTTTAAATCAAGCAATGTTGTTTGGGACGCATATATTAATATGTAGGGTGATCCATTTCGAGGTTAACTACTTAACTACTAAAGAAAAAAACACAGAAAATTCAAATTGAATGGGAAATGTTTATTATCATTTGAAAGGACATTCTTTGGCATTTATTTTTTGAAGATTATGTCTATCAAATGTTGTCCGCGGCTACGCCTCAGATGGTCCATGCGTTGGGTCCAATTTTCGATGACTCGTTCGAGCATTTCGACTGGTAACTGGCGAATGAAACGCGTGATGTTTTGCTCCAGGGCCTGAATCGAAGCGGGTTTGGCCGCATTAACTTTAGACTTTACATATCCCCACTGGAAAAAGTCTAACGGTGTGATATCACACGATCTTGGTGGCCAATCGACCGACCCAAAACGTGAAATTATCTGCTCACCGAAGTGTTCTCTCAATAAATCCATTGATTGATGCGAGATCATGAGCTTCAATTTCAGGCATCAAATAGTCGGTTATCATGGCACGATAACGATCGCCATTGACGGTTACGTTCTCACCGGCATCATTTTTGAAGAAATATGGACCGATGATTCCGGTACTTCGGATCGGGAATCGGTCAATGTCAAAAGGATAGCTCATAACGAGAGCTAAAATATTGCTCTTGGGTGTCAAGGTCGTGGGTCGACGGGAAAGCGTTTTTTTTATTTAAAAAAAATTGACTTAGCGCAATGGGCGAACGATTATTTTGATAATAAAACTGAATTATTTGTAAACGTTGTTCAGGCGTAAGTCTTTCCATGATGAAATGCCAAACAATACTTAACAAAAATAACACGACAACATGACACGACTCACACGTGATCTGTCAAAAAGGCTATTGAAAAAAGTATATCTACCCGGATCACCCTATATTAGAACAAAATATATTTGCAAACTAAATAAATAAGGCCCTAAGTTTAACCAAAAAAATATGTGTTTACACACAAACAAAGCTATTGTTTTAGAAGTTTTCCAAATATTTACACATTCCAAATTTGCAGTCAATCCGTTATTCCTTTCGAAAATTATCTTGCGCTCCAGCCAGACAGGCGGACGGAGGGACATTACTGAAATTACTTAAAATGTCTTAAACCGGATTTCCGCCGAAGATACTTATGGTCTTAAGTCACTCCATCGATGTGTTATTCCTTTGGACAGTTTTGAATTGCTGTTTAGGCAGGTAACATGTAAATTTGCTGTGGGAATTTCAACAGTTTACTGAAATCGATCCAGCAGTTGCGAAATTTTAGTCTTCGTAAAGTTTTGCATTACAGACGTGTTATAATTTGGCACCCTGTTGTACATTGTTTGTTCTCTACTTTGCAGTTCTAATGTTGTTACCACTTTTTGACAATCGGACCCAGTCTGCATCGGCCTGTCACCAAAGTTTAATCGATGCTTATACGAGTATTTTTTCGAGAGCAAAATTCAATTATTTTAATATTTTTTTACATGCACTATGATGATAATTTTTTTGCATACAATTTTTTCCTATTTTTCCTTTAAATAACTAAAGAATATTATATCTGTATTCAAAACAAATTATTCGCTGTAATATAATTAAATAATATCTCGAAAATGTAAATATGTAAATACAAACTGGAAATAAAGATGATTTTAAAAATGCACCTGCTCAGTAGTGAGGCTCTTTTATCATTTTCTTAAAGTATTATTTTGCAATCAATTTTTCAAAAATCTCTTCTTCTTAAATCATGTACCCTGAACTTGTACCGGCATAGCCTCCAAAGAAATCATGTGAAATCTCGTGCTGTACAATTATGTATGTGGATATTTAATGTATGAATCATCAAAATTCGGCATATTTTCCATTTTTCATTGTCGTTGAATATTCAGTTTTATGACTCGATGCACATCAAACCGATGTTCTGATGTGCATTCCGTTCTGAAATATTCATATGTGGCTATTATTTCATTCATAGTACAGTCAGCCATCCAGTCATACATCCATCCATCGAGACGTCCATTCGTGCAACAGCGATGAACGTTGAACAATAGCATCAGCTACGGCATCATTGGCTGGCTGACTGCACTAACAAATATTTTTTACGGGTGTGCATTTATTATACGAAAATCTCGTTAGCCGGAGTGCAGTCTGAAAAAGCGATCCTGTTCCACAGCAGTGGGGATTGGGGGTGTTTTAAGGAAAATAAAACCTAAAATGCCTTCAAGTGCATGAATGAATGAATCCATGACGGAATGAATGAATGATCGAATGCTTGTGCGAGGCGTAGTATTCCTAGTGCAGGCGTAGTAATGTGAGGGAGTTGCTCGACTTGCATGACTAAGTGAACATTTTTTGTCTGTCTATTGGTGTGTTTGGGGAAAAGTTTTTGCCAAATATCTATTTGTAAGCTCTACAGTGGAGCGTAGATACGATATGGTTATATTCGGGTGTACCGCCTGTATTAATGTAATAATATCCAGAATTTTGAATGATGTAAATTTATATACAGTATTATGAATAATATAGGTCCTTCATATAGTATACGGAATGATTTGAAATAATCTTGTGGGTCGACGGAACCACATCCTAAATGGAATCATGCTCAAAAATTGATGGGTACCAGAACATTTCATTAAATTGATTTTTTTTAATCGTCACTTGTTCCTAAATTTTTTTCATGCGACAAACGTTGAAATATGCGTGTTATTTGAAATATTATCTAATTATAGTTAAACTCATGATATTCTTGAATTTGTATTTGACATTTCAGTAATAAATGTTTATTTGCGAGAGTGGGTTATTAGCCCTCACATCAACCTTCTTAAAGACTTTATGTTTGCTATCAGTTATTTAAGGCGCCAATTACTCGCCGTGTCGGTTACTCGGTTACAGTCGTGACTTGCTGAGACTATCCTCCAACCCGATGAATTGTCCGCCACTGCTTATTTCATTCGAGCCTACTCGCAAAGAAAAAATTTCGTTTCTGCGAAACGAAATATTAGACAACTACAATTCTCGTTTGCCGGAACTGAAATTTCGTTTGTTGTGACAGAAACATTTTCTGACCAAAAGAAATTTCAGTCGTTGTAAACGAGAATTGTAGCTATCTAATATTTCGTTTCGCAGAAACGAATTTTTTCTTTGCGTGAACCTGCATTCTAAATGGATTCTCAATATTCGCATGCTGTGTGGGTAATATAAAAGAAATATACAAAGGGTCTAGGCTAAGGAAAATCTTAGCGTCGTTACCATGTACTTAAAGAAAATCTAATTATCTGAAGGTATCATTGTATTTGACCCTACAATTTTTTTTTTTTTGTCATAATTCCATGACAGAGTCATCAATAAGATTAGCTGTTTCAGTAGAGGCACCGAACATTGCCGGGGAAATATTAACCGTATCTAGGATCTGCAACAATCTACTCAACAAGGCTATATCTACTTTGATCTTGAACCAGACATGCTTACAACAAGGGCAAGTCTACAAAATCGGCTCTGCATGGAGTAGTGGATATTCCTCGGGACATTTCAAGGAATTCAGTAGAATGTCCTTTCTTGATATTGAAGGGGCTTTAAACAACATTCGCTCAGATGCGGCGCGGCCGTATTTAAGGGTGATCTAACAAGGTTTGTAAAGATATGGACTCCTCAAGGAGGAGTACTGTCTCCACTAATTTGGATTCTAGCAGTGATTGGAATTGTGTTATATTTAGAACGTTATGGGTGCAAGGTTGTGACAATTGGTGTTTGTCAATGTGGAGTTACAAGAACTACGGTCACATGAAGTGCAATGGTAATCACATTGTCGTGCAGGGGTAATCGGCCAAGGGGACTATTTACCAATGGTGTACTGCTTCGAGAGGAACTTCACAACTAGAAATAGAAAGTATCTCTCCTTTCTACACTGCTTGTTCAATACTTGATGGGGAGGGGTAATTCTCTCCATGGTGTCTGAAATTGCAGATACCACTGACTACACTCTGTCCGAGCCACTCTTTGACGAGTAGTTTCAGACAATTATATGTGACTTCGATGCTCGGAAAGTCGACATTCCGGCTGGTACTATGCTTATGGTTCCAAACTGAATAAGTGTGTTGCCCTGCGGGTCAACTCGAAATACCTAGGTTTTTACCAAACTGAAATGCTGTGTATAAGGTGGGTAACCAAATGGACATTGAGGTATAACGTTCTGAAAAAAGTCTAGAAAAATATATTCCCCGCTAGCAAGGCTACCACCGTGTTTCATGTGCACCGCTCTCACAAGTAGATCCAACTTTTTGGCCTTTTAAAGCTGTTCGATTAATTCAAAGGGAGGTACTAGGGAAATATCATATTTTTCGTTCCGTCCCTTCATAATCTAAGGCGGGGTTTCAATTATCCAACTCTATCCCGAGATTTATCAAAAATACATCTCTGGTCGACTAGTCGTTTGGTGAAAACGAGGATCGCATGACTTTGGTAAAGGGTCGCACCATTGAGAGAGAGACATATTCTCTCAAAAATCGGATGACACAGTGTGCCGTCGTAAGTTTTCTTGCTCATAAAATTCGGTCATAATGGATATAATTAACATCGCTACACATTGTCAATTGCTTTGTGAAGATAGCATAAATCCAACTAGGCTGTCTGTAGTCAAAACAGCTTCTAGAAAACTGCTGCCTCAGATTTGTAAACCGGGGACATATGAACAATATATGTTCATCATCCTCCACAATGAATTCATCACAATTTGGGCAAAACGGGCCTGGCTCTCGGACGAAGCGGTTTAGGTACTCTAATGTCTTTGATTATACATCGTTAGTATATTTTGTCTCACTAGCAAGCAGATCAATAGGTATCATGTTTGCCAACACCAATGCCGCCGCATCCGACACCGTCAAATAAGATGAACTCGTAGAGCCGCGAACCTATATACTGGGCCGATTTCATCCCTGTAAAAGTTATATTTCATCGACTGGAACCACGCTGGAGCCGCATAAAGGATGACTTTTGTGACAGCAGGAGCCCGAACTTGAAGGTCACTAAGGTGAATTTATTCAATATTCAGGTATACGAACAGTAAAACATATTCAATGTTTACTCCTGAATGAATTGTAATACTACATGTGTGCAGTTTTCCTGCAGTAATTCGATTTGTGTGCAAAATCATGTATTACTATGGGTTTTTGGGCATAGTAATGACAAATTAACTCCGATTGGCATAACATTTGGGTGAGGATAAAGGAAATTTCCTCAGCTTTTTAATGAGAAAAAAATGAGTAACTCGCGTATTGGATCTAAAAATCGGACTTTTTTACTAAATGTCCTATCTTTCAAGGGTGCAATTTGGTGCAGGTAAAAGATACCCTGCAAAAATGGGTAATTCTTCAACCTTTTTAAATATTTATTATATTCCTCAAAGGCTTTCAAAAGAAAAAAAGTTATGTTGGTCCAGAGTCATAAATTTTTCAAACATTAATTTTTTCAAATATTTATTACAAACAAACTATATTTGACACAAACATATTTTTGCCGCCATAATAAAGATAACAAGTTTGGCAGATGGATTTTTATTCTGTGCGGTGCGTCTTTTGACGGCCATAGAGACAAATGTCAAATTACTCTGTGTTAAACCTAGTTTAACGATAATTAGATTAAAGTACTAAAAGTTTAGTTTTCCCATCTCTGGATATATTTTGTAAACTTGGCTTAATTTTTAATTGTCAATTCCTTTCTTGCTTTGTCATTTTTTGTGCCATCAGAAGTTTCTTCCTTTCAATAAACATAAAACTCGGTCTCTTTTATTCACGGCAGCCGAGGGAACCACTTCTCTACTCAACTCTAAGAAAAGGTTAATAAAATCTATCTCAATAAACTTACTTGGTTTTTCTTTTTCTCCCGCTCTAGCTCATAGGCAATCATTTGCTACATTTATGATTTGTTAGCATTTGTAGTAGATCTTCTACTCTCTGAAGTCTACGCGCCTTTTGATGTCTATTTTCTCACCAAGGTTTGAAGTTTAAAATAGCCGAAAAATGCCCTGCCATTTTTCTTCACTCTGCGATGTAGGGAATAAGTAGAACGAAAGTGCGTTTGTCGGCACAATCTAATGTTACTACTCTCATTATAGTTTTGGGTGTCCTGATTTGTTTTTGACTTCAGATGTAGTACATCGTCAAACATTGGATGGAACTCACATTCATTGTCCGTGGATATTAGCTTAGCTTAGCTTACATGGCGATGGCGGGCGATTACGCCGAGTATGGAGTGTTGTTCGTTTCCAGGCAATTGTATTAAATATTTTATTTAGTGCTCATTTGTGCATCGAAATTTTCGTTTATTTTTCTTTTCGGTCTTTGGCGCATTGCGGTGGTTTTGATTGCTTTGGAGCGTGGCTCACAAATTGCTTTCACAATGAACTTAGCCGTGTATATTTAAAGCTGTAAAAGCGTAAATACGACGAACACTCCACCACCATCACCAACTCCTCCTCCTCCAACGCCACCACAACTACGGCCACATACTAAACAATGCCGAATTCGAATTATAATAAAATGCATAGCAACACAAAAGTCAAATAGTTTTTAAATATCCTTCAAAATATTTAACAAAAACGCGAACAACGTTTATACCCTCATCTCACAGGGATATGTGATCACACATATCTTGGCAAAATCTAAGAAGGTCGGCTTCAAAATTGTCCATAGGACTTGGATGTACCCATTTTACCAAGATGGAAAGAGAGGAACACTTTCCCTTGATAAGAAATCAATTTCAGTTTTTGTTTATGCGCACCATAACCCCTATAGGGAGGGGGTAAATGCTGCAAATTTAGCACGTAGGGGTCAGGGTCATTTTTAACACTAACCTGTGTATTTGTGCTACAAAAAGATCTCGCAATCATTTAGTTTTGAAAAAAAAATCCAAAATGTATTATTGTTGGTAAAACGGGAGTCACACCGCAAAATATCATAAAAATTCTAAATTTTATGAGGATTTGAAATTTTAAAAATTTAAAAAAATATAAAATAATGTGTTAAATTTAAGGAAGCCATGAGGGCTACAAATGTTGCAGATATCCCTTTCACGTGTACAAAAACAGTGGTTTAGGAACAGTCGATATAAAAACAGAAAAAATGTGTTTTGTTTTAAGGGGTTGAGAATTGTCTTCGCTATAAATAGAGCAATTTTGCTTATTGGCGTAGCCATTTAACCAGAAATTAGCTTCATCACTAAACGCAATTCTTTGAGATGAACTTCGCCAACAGATTTTTTTAAGTAAATTTCCACAAGTTGGAAGCATTGTTCTGGCGTTAAATGATTCTTGATGACTTGTCAAGTCTTACTGAAGAGAAATGTTAACAGTTTGACATTTTTAGCTGTCAGACCATAGGAATCGATATCGAAAGTTCTCATGCAACCAAAAATACTATGTTTGGAATTGGGGAAGATTGAGATATGTGTTTCACTATATGTTAACCCTTTGTGGGGGAGGGAGGTATTCGAAGGAGGTGACTAATGTGGTCCATCACCGAAAAATAATTCCAAAAATGATTTTAATTTTTACTGCTGCCCAAAGGTTTATAATTCCGACATTTATCCATATGGGAATTTCCCTGGGCTACTCAAAAAAATGCCTTACAATTTTGCAACTCTTTATTGTGTATTTCTTTAGCAATGTACTCAAAGTTTCTGCGCCACATTTACGCATTATGTAAATAAAAAAATTTAACAATCTTAGCATGAAATTATTGCTTTAGACCTTGTCGATCTTTTTTCGTAAAAAAAATTTAATAAATATTGTATATTATTGACATTAAAAGCAGTTTTATTACCTCATCTTAGAGAGGAGGCTATATATAATTTGCTACGAACCAAAAGTGTAACACATCGAAGGAGTGATCTAAGATCCTAAGTATGTTCCTCCGATATCCGTTTTGAGTGAGCATGACCAATGTCCGTCCGTCCGTCTGTCTGATGGCTAGTTCGAAGATGGGCCATATTGGTCTACTCCTTCTAGTACCTCCCCCACAAAGGGTTAACATTTAGTGAAATATTGTTTATTTTATAACTTCTATACTACTTATTTGAATCCTCTAAATCTCTACACATAGTATTAGTTTATTAGTCACTATTACCTGTAGAAAAATACGCGAAGTTGTCACGCCCCTTTTGATACCTCCCACACAAATGGACAATTTTGAACCAAAAATTAATAGCTTATAACAGTAATACCATTGCATACAAATACTTGAAATTTTGTACAGTGTAATGTTTTTATAGTACCTAGAGTCCAGAGTAAAATGGGCGTTATTGGCCCGCCCCTTTTGGTACGTCCAACACCAATGGACCTTTTTGTACCAAAAGTTAACAGCTTTTAAAATTAATACCAGTGCATACAAATACTTGAAATTTCGTATAGTGTAATGCTTTTATAGAACCTAGAGTCCAGAGAAAAGTGACCGTTATTGGGACGCCCCTTAATACCAGTACATACATTAAAGTTATTAAATGCAATTTAAATTGATAATAATTTAAATAAAACAAAAAAATAAATAAATTTACCTATATTTTTTGAGACTCAAGATGAGGGGATTCATTAGTCGGTTTACCCGACTGAACTTTCTTACTAGTTTTATGTGAATTTCGTGCTGTCCGGAATTCGACAAAAATTTAAATATCTCAAAAATTTTGCATTTTTAGAGTAAATGGTAAATACATACTTAAGAAGCATTGCCTAGTACATATATGCAAGCAAAAATGTAAATATTATTTATATACGAAGTTTCGTTGAAATTTTTAGATCAATAAATATACCTTAAGAATCGTGTTTTTTCGTGCCGTCCGTCACTCCATCCATTTGTCAATTTTTATGCAAACTAAAAAAGTTTTCAAAATTCTATAAATGCAGTGTTATTAGGCCCGGTAGACTTTATAAATTAGCTGATAACAATAATATTCCTAAGATCGATATCAAGAAAGTTATGGGGAAAACTAATGCTGTCCTCAACGCAGGAAATGCCCACATATTTTTTTAAGTTGGCATTGTTTTTTTCTTTTTCTTTTCATTTTTATATTTTTTAACGACTGTTACTAAAGGCTTGGTTACGTAACCAAAACGCCCCCGTAGCGTAACGAATCACCTGATTCACTCTGACATACGGAAATCTGTGTA
Source organism: Eudasyphora cyanicolor (assembly GCA_963930755.1). NCBI lineage: Eukaryota > Metazoa > Arthropoda > Insecta > Diptera > Muscidae > Eudasyphora > Eudasyphora cyanicolor. Next base: position 165,130,764 of record OZ005736.1, on the reverse strand, counting down.
AGTGGTTATACACAAAACTAAACATAACAAACATAAAACAAACAATAGAAGTAATTTCAACAACAACAAAAGTCAGAGCAACAATAACAATTGGACAACTTCTCCAAATAATCTTTTTAACGAAGAAGAACTCACTCAATTAACATTTGAAATGGTCTCAAACCTTCGCTCATGTAACTCAAGAGAGGATCAATTTAATGTAATAGCTAGATTAGCTGTTAAGTATCTATATAGTAACAATGTCTAACTTAACATTGAAAATTGTATTTTGGAATTGCAGAAGTGTCTGCAACAAAATGTATGAATTCTTTGATTTTTTGAATGGGAATAACATTGACATATGCTTATTGCCGGAATTTGGCTAAAGCCTCATATTAAATTCGTACACCCAAACTATAAGGTTATACGCCTATGCTATCGCGATGGTGGAGGGGTAGCAATTTTTGTTAAAAAACTATAAGATTTGACGAAATATCCAGTATTAAAACCAATCGGATAGAAAATGTGGGTATTGAATTGGTTAATAAAAACCAGACAAGGATAAAACCAGTAAGGAAAGGCTAAACTCGGGCGGTGCCGACTATATAATACCCTACACCACTCTCGTAATATTGAATAACTCTGATATATAAATTTTGTAATTCATGTATAAATTGTTTACATAAATTTACTTTTGGGACATTTTATACTTAAATAATACCCTGTACCATTCTAAATTTCAAAACGATTGGATGTAAAATATAGCTTCTATAGAACTAAAGGGCCAAATCGGACGAAACATATATGGTGAAATTCATGAAAAATGTCCTGCCTAAAAATAAAGGTTGTCCAATTTTGTTCAAATTTTGTTTATTAATGGTGCTATATACAAATAATATATCCGCCATGATTTGGAAATTTTCGTTGAATATTGGTAGCATGGGCGGTGGTCCAAAATTTACTCTTCAAGCCAAGGTGTTGTTGTTTGATTATTTCTTGTGCTTCAACCACCAAATATAAGAAAATTTTGTGACACGAATGTTGAAGATTTTTTCATGGGCTTTCGAATGGTTGAATCGTTTTTCGCAAAAATTTGCAATCTGACCTCATAAACGCGAAAATAATCACAAAAAATTAATTTTCGCGGATTCGGATATAATTAATTTTTTTTTAAATATTTTTAGATTAATAAGCTGATTTTCCCCCACATGTGTGCAGATTTTCAAGATGGCGTTTTTTGACACTCCTGAGGAAATAATTTTTAAAAATTTCTATATCTAAAAACATTGGGTTTAAACATTTTAATGTTTATATTTTGTTGTTTGATCGTTATTAGATGTTCAGCTTTTGCATAAAAGTAACTTATGATACACTAATCTTTTGATTTTATACGCTTCCTTCCAAATTTGTTCATTATTGCAAAAATAAATAAACAATGGATTTTTGCGGTGTTGGTCTTCATTAGATAATGAGTTTAAAATTTAATCACAATCACAGTCTAGTGGACTTGATTTAAAAATTATTTCCTCAGTAGTGTCAAAAAACGCCATCTTGAAAATCTGCACACATATGGGGGAAAATCAGCCAAATTCGGGGAAAATCGGTTCAAATTTAAATATAGTCTCAATGTATATGTTACACCCGATTTGACATGTAAGCGCTATAGAAACCTTACTTTATATCCGATCAGTATGAAATTCGGCAGAGAGAGTTTTCTAATTACATACACTGAACACTGCCAAATTCTCATCGCAATGCCCATTTTCGCATTGTTAGGGAGGTGTAGGGTATTATATAGTCGGCCCCGCCCGACTTTCTGTCTTTCCTTACTGGTTTTATATAAAATGTATTTGGAAAATTTTTCTAAACAATAACTTTGTTTGTGTGTAAATATGTATTTTATTTATGAACGCAAATGTACTTTGTTCTAATATATAAATATATGCGTTCCAAACAAAATTTCTTGATTTTCACTCCTGAGGAAATAATTTTTAAAGCAAGTCCACTAGACTGTAATTGGGATTAATTTTTAAACTCATTTTCTAATGAAGACCAAAACCGCAAAAATCCATTTTTTATTTATTTTTGCAATACCACGTTAAATGAGCAAATTCGGAAGGAAGTGAATAAAATCAAAAGATTAGTGTATCATAAGTTACTTTTATGCAAAAGCTAAACATCTAATAACGATCAAACAACAAAATATAAATATTAAAATGTTTAAAAACAATTTTTTTAGATAGAGAAATTTTTAAAAATTATTTCCTCAGGAGTGTCAAAAAACGCCATCTTGAAAATCTGCACACATATGGGGAAAAATCAGCTTATTAATCTAAAAATATTTCAAAAAAAATTAATTATATCCGAATCCGCGAAAATTAATTTTTTGTGATTATTTTCGCGTTTATGAGGTCAGATTGCAAATTTTTGCGAAAAACGATTCAACCATTCGAAAGCCCAAGAAAAAATCCTCAACATTCGTGTCACAAAATATTCTTATATTTGGTGGTTGAAGCACAAGAAATAATCAAACAACAACACCTTGGCTTGAATAGAAAATTTTGGACCACCGCCCATGCTACCAAAATTCAACGAAAATTTCCAAATCTTGGCGGATATATTATTTGTATATAGCACCATTCATAAACAAAATTTGAACAAAATTGGACAAACTTTATTTTTAGGCAGGACATTTTTCATGAATTTCACCATATATGGGAGCTATAGGTAAATCTTAACCGATTTTCTTCAAATTCGGCAGTGTTGGTTCATGGATCAAGAAACTCTACCATTCTAAATTTCAAAATGATTGGATGTAAAATACAGCTTCTACAGGACTAAAGAGCAAAATCGGACGAAACGTATATATGGGAGCTATAGCTAAATCTTAACCGATTTTCTTCAAATTCGGCAATGTTGGTTCATAGATCAATAAACTCTACCATTCTAAATTTCAAAACGATCGGATGTAAAATACAGCTTCTATAGGGCTAAAGGGCCAAATCGGACGAAACATATATATGGGAGCTATAGCTAAATCTTAACCGATTTTCTTCAAATTCGGCAATGTTGGTTCATGGATCTAGAAACTTTACCATTCTAAATTTCAAAACGATCGGATGTAAAATACAGCTTCTATAGGGCTAAAGGGCCAAATCGGACGAAACATATATATGGGAGCTATAGCTAAATCTTAACCGATTTTCTTCAAATTCGGCAATGTTGGTTCATGGATCTAGAAACTCTACCATTCTAAATTTCAAAACGATTGGATGTAAAATACAGCTTCTATAGGACTAAAGGGCCAAATCGGACGAAAGACCGACTTCAACCAAATTCAATAGCGATCTTAACAGCCGCGAAATACTCTAAACTGCAAAATTTCAGAACGATCGGAGTGAAATTGCGACCTGTAGTCGACGAACAACTTTACATGGACAGACGGACGGACGGACGGACAGACATCGTTAAATCGACTCAGCTAGTGATTCTGAGTCGATCGGTATACTTTAAGGTGGGGATAGCTGTGTTAGTTTCAGGTGTTACAAACATCTGCCGTGAAACAAACTTATAATACCCTGTACCACAGTGTGGTGTAGGGTATAATGATAACCAATGAATTTCCACCTTACTTAATAAAAATTATTTAAAGTTATTATACCCTACACCACACTGTGGTACAGGGTATTATAAGTTTGTTTCACGGCAGATGTTTGTAACACCTGAAAATAACACAGCTAGGCCCACCTTAAAGTATACCGATCGACTCAGAATCACTAGCTGAGTCGATTTAACGATGTCCGTCCGTCCGTCCGTCCATGTAAAGTTGTTCGTCGACTACAGGTCGCAATTTCACTCCGATCGTTCTGAAATTTTACAGTTTAGAGTATTTCGCGGCTGTTAAGATCGCTATTGAATTTGGTTGAAATCGGTTCAGATTTAGATATAGCTCCCATATAAATCTTTCGTCCGATTTGGCCCTTTAGTCCTATAGAAGCTGTATTTTACAGCCGATCGTTTTGAAATTTAGAATGGTAGAGTTTCTTGATCCATGAACCAACATTGCCGAATTTGAAGAAAATCGGTTAAGATTTAGCTATAGCTCCCATATATATGTTTCGTCCGATTTTGCTCTTTAGTCCTGTAGAAGCTGTATTTTACATCCAATCATTTTGAAATTTAGAATGGTAGAGTTTCTTGATCCATGAACCAACACTACCGAATTTAAAGAAAATCGGTTAAGATTTAGCTATAGCTCCCATATATATGTTTCGTCCGATTTGGCCATTTATTCCTATAAAAGCTGTATTTTACATCCAATCGTTTTGAATTTTAGAATGGTAGAGTTTCTTGATTCGTGAACCAACATTGCCGAATTTGAAGAAAATCGGTAAAGATTTAGCTATAGCTCCCATATATATGTTTCATCCGATTTGGCTCTTTAGATCCAATCGTTTTTATACCCTACACCACACTGTGGTACAGGGTATTATTTAAGTATAAAATGTCCCAAAAGTAAATTTATGTAAACAATTTATACATGATTTACAAAATTTATATATCAGAGTTATTCAATATTACGAGAGTGGTGTAGGGTATTATATAGTCGGCACCGCCCGACTTTAGCCTTTCCTTACTGGTTTAGAGGATGTGTTCGAGATCTTGTCGATAATAAATTATCTGACTTAACAGAAATTCCATCCGGAGCTCCACAAGGCACCGTTTTGGGACCGATATCATTCAACATATACATGTCTGACTTTCCTTCATTTGCACCATTCAAATATGCTGCATATGCAGACGATGTTGGCATCTTTTATTCACATGAACTTGGTCACGAAGTAGTGATCAATATACTATATGCGCTTAATAAGTTGGTTTAATACTATGATAAATGGAAGATGAAATTGAACTATGAAAAAAACTCAATCTATATATTTCACAAGAAAAAGAAAGAATTGTTTCCTTCCACCTTCCAATTTAACTATTGATGGTGTCGAAATAGGTTGGTCAGAAAATGTCAAATATTTGGGCATTTTCCTCGACAACAAACTTACATTTCAGTGTCATATAACTAATATTCAAAAAAAGTTATCATGTACATTAAACTTCTCTATCCTTTAATTAACAGAAAATCAACACTGAGTAATTCTAAAAAAATAACTATCATACAAGTTATATTTCAATCAATCATGTTATATGGATGTCCAGTATGGGGAAAATCTGCAATCTCCCATTTGAAAAAACTACAAATTTGTCAGAACAAAATATGATGCTTAATCTTCCTCGACGCTACCCTACAGATATGTTACATGAATTGTGCAATACATCTAAAATAATAGATAGAATAACCACTATCAGCACCAAATTTAAGATTTCATGTGAAATTTCGGATAATGCTTTGATAACTTCAATCCTAGATACATAAAATCACATTAAATAAAAAATTCGAAGCAAAGGTTTTTTAGAATCGTTTCTTTTGGAATATTATCTACTAAAAGTGTAAATAAATCGGGTATATACAAAATATATTACTATAGATAAAAGACTAAGCCGTATTACTTAAGTGCAATCAACCATGTTAAGCTGTAAATTTAAATATTCATTTAATAAAAACTAATAATAAAAAAATAACGGACGGCTGAATCTGTTGAAATTTGATTTGGGCGGTACATTTACGTGCCTTAACATGCAACATCTGCAAAGCAACAAAAAAAAAAATTTTTGCGAAACTTTTGAAATGGAATGATAAATAAATAATAAAATGTTAAAATAAGAGCAAGAAAATATAAAATAAAATATAGATGTTAAAATATTGTTTTGAATGTCTGAGGGCCATTAACAATAAATACATAAACAAGGTTTAAGAGCTAACTACCGGTTATAGCTCTCAAATTCCATAAAAATTAACTTTCGTTAGCTCTAACGCTCGGTTATTTTGTTTTGTGTTGTGCGGACAACGTTACGGATGCTCTAAGTTATTTTACGTTTGCCTAAACCAGCCTTAAAGCACTGCTTCTACATGAAAGAGATATTTCCAACATTTGTATCCATCATAAACTTAGCGCATATATCGGCGCTATCGGGCTAATACATAAAAAACCAGTAAGGAAAGGCTAAAGTCGGGCGGCGCCGACTATATAATACCCTACACCACTCTCGTAAAATTGAATAACTCTGATAACTTAAAATCTACCATTCTAAATTTCAAAATGATTGGATGTAAAATACAGCTTCTACAGGACTAAAGAGCAAAATCGAACGAAACATATATATGGGAGTTATAGCTAAATCTTAACCGATTTTCTTCAAATTCGGTAGTTTTGGTTCATGGATCAATAAACTCTACCATTCTAAATTTCAAAACTATCGGATGTAAAATACAGCTTCTATAGGGCTAAAGGGCCAAATCGGACGAAACATATATATGGGAGCTATAGCTAAATCTTAACCGATTTTCTTCAAATTCGGCAATGTTGGTTCATGGATCTAGAAACTTTACCATTCTAAATTTCAAAACGATCGGATGTAAAATACAGCTTCTATAGGGCTAAAGGGCCAAATCGGACGAAACATATATATGGGAGCTATAGCTAAATCTTAACCGATTTTCTTCAAATTCGGCAATGTTGGTTCATGGATCTAGAAACTCTACCATTCTAAATTTCAAAACGATTGGATGTAAAATACAGCTTCTATAGGACTAAAGGGCCAAATCGGACGAAAGACCGACTTCAACCAAATTCAATAGCGATCTTAACAGCCGCGAAATACTCTAAACTGCAAAATTTCAGAACGATCGGAGTGAAATTGCGACCTGTAGTCGACGAACAACTTTACATGGACAGACGGACGGACGGACGGACAGACATCGTTAAATCGACTCAGCTAGTGATTCTGAGTCGATCGGTATACTTTAAGGTGGGGATAGCTGTGTTATTTTCAGGTGTTACAAACATCTGCCGTGAAACAAACTTATAATACCCTGTACCACAGTGTGGTGTAGGGTATAAATATGCAGTATTTACTTTCCAGGAGCTAGTAACACTGAAGTAAATCGAACTCTTAATAAACAGATCTACGTAAATTACTTAGCATATCTGGAAATTTCATTATTTGTGGAGATTATAACAGTAGGCACAGGAACTGGGGTTGTACTCGAGCTAACAGTTGGGGTAACATATTAAATGATATGACGACATTCTTCCCAATATCCATCTCATTCTCGGCTTCGCCCACATATATTCCTTCTTCTTATCTTATCGTCTAATGTACCAAATATGTTGTCTCCATTAACGGCACTAAGTGATTTACAATCTGACCATTTACCAGTTCTGTTCCGTCTAAATTCTGATGTAAGTAGAGAATTGCAAGGACGCTACAACTTCAATAAGGCAGACTGAATGAAATATAAATCAGTTTTGCAAAGTTCATTTAACCATATTGAACCTCTAGATTATAATATTGAACAAACAGAACAAATTGATTTAGGCATTGAAACATTCTCATCCACTCTTCATGATTCTGTGAGACAGTCTGTCCCACGTTCAGATAAGGTAATCAACAATTTTATATTACCAATTTATATTCTTATTCTCATAAGAATTAGAAATTTCTATAGAAAGGAGTGGTCCAGATATAGACAGATCGCTGATTATATATCGCTGAGTAAATATAAGAAAACAGTCAAAAATGAGATAACAAATTTTCGAAACAGACAATGGTCACTAATACTCAAAACTCTAGATAAATCTTCCAAACCATTCTGGAACACTACGAAAATACTGAGAAAAAAGAAACAAAATATGCCTCCTCTTAATGGTTCAAATATTAAACACACCAATAAAGAAATGCAAAGTGCATTGCCGAGACCTTTTTAAAAAATCATCATATATCTGATGGACTGAGTACAAATGATCACATTAATGCTGTAGATACTGCAGTATCTCAGTTTAAGCAGCAATGCCATCCCACTTCACCCAGAGAAATGATCACTACAGACGTGGTCCGATCTTTAATAAACAAATTAAAACAAAGAAAAGCAACAGGTTTTGATATGATAAACAATCGAATGCTCAAAAACTTGCCTAAAAAAGGATTGGTGTACCTAGTATCTATTTACAATGCCTGCCTTAACCTGCAGTATTTCCCTAAGTCTTGGAAAATCGCCAAAGTTATTCCTATTCAAAAACCAGGAAACCAATTTGACAACCCCAATAGTTATCGTCCAATTAGTTTATTATGTAGAATAAGTAAATTATTTGAAAAAGTTATAAAAACTAAGATGGATAACCGTATTAATACTAGTAATGTAATTCCGTTAGAACAATTTGGATTCAGAAGATATCACAGCACTGTGTACTCATCAAGTTAAAAGAATATGCAACCATATTACAGTAAATTTTGCAAATGGTTTATCAACAGCCCTAGTTCTACTTGACGCTGGTAAAGCATTTGACTCCATTTGGAATAGTGATTTAATATTTAAAACCAGTAAGGAAAGGCTAAAGTCGGGCGGTGCCGACTATATAATACCCTACACCACTCTCGTTGAATAACTCTGATATATAAATTTTATAATTCATGTATAAATTATTTACATAAATTTACTTTTGGGACATTTTATACTTAAATAATACCCTGTACCACAGTGTGGTGTAGGGTATAAAAACGATTGGATCTAAAGAGCCAAATCGGATGAAACATATATATGGGAGCTATAGCTAAATCTTTACCGATTTTCTTCAAATTCGGCTATGTTGGTTCATGAATCAAGAAACTCTACCATTCTAAATTTCAAAACGATTGGATGTAAAATAAAGCTTCTATAGAACTAAAGGGCCACATCGGACGAAACATATATATGGGAGCTATAGCTGAAATCTGAACCGATTTCAACCAAATTCAATAGCGATCTTAACAGCCGCGAAATACTCTAAACTGCAAAATTTCAGAACGATCGGAGTGAAATTGCGACCTGTAATCGACGAACAACTTTACATGGACAGACGGACGGACATCGTTAAATCGACTCAGCTAGTGATTCTGAGTCGATCGGTATACTTTAAGGTGGGTCTAGCTGTGTTATTTTCAGGTGTTACAAACATCTGTCGTGAAACAAACTTATAATACCCTGTACCACAGTGTGGTGTAGGGTATAATGATAACCAATGAATTTCCACCTTACTTAATAAAAATTATTTAAAGTTATTATACCCTACACCACACTGTGGTACAGGGTATTATAAGTTTGTTTCACGGCAGATGTTTGTAACACCTGAAAATAACACAGCTAGGCCCACCTTAAAGTATACCGATTTCAAAACGATTGGATGTAAAATAAAGCTTCTATAGAACTAAAGGGCCACATCGGACGAAACATATATATGGGAGCTATAGCTGAAATCTGAACCGATTTCAACCAAATTCAATAGCGATCTTAACAGCCGCGAAATACTCTAAACTGCAAAATTTCAGAACGATCGGAGTGAAATTGCGACCTGTAATCGACGAACAACTTTACATGGACAGACGGACGGACATCGTTAAATCGACTCAGCTAGTGATTCTGAGTCGATCGGTATACTTTAAGGTGGGTCTAGCTGTGTTATTTTCAGGTGTTACAAACATCTGTCGTGAAACAAACTTATAATACCCTGTACCACAGTGTGGTGTAGGGTATAATGATAACCAATGAATTTCCACCTTACTTAATAAAAATTATTTAAAGTTATTATACCCTACACCACACTGTGGTACAGGGTATTATAAGTTTGTTTCACGGCAGATGTTTGTAACACCTGAAAATAACACAGCTAGGCCCACCTTAAAGTATACCGATCGACTCAGAATCACTAGCTGAGTCGATTTAACGATGTCCGTCCGTCCGTCCGTCCGTCCATGTAAAGTTGTTCGTCGACTACAGGTCGCAATTTCACTCCGATCGTTCTGAAATTTTACAGTTTAGAGTATTTCGCGGCTGTTAAGATCGCTATTGAATTTGGTTGAAATCGGTTCAGATTTAGATATAGCTCCCATATATATCTTTCGTCCGATTTGGCCCTTTAGTCCTATAGAAGCTGTATTTTACAGCCGATCGTTTTGAAATTTAGAATGGTAGAGTTTCTTGATCCATGAACCAACATTGCCGAATTTGAAGAAAATCGGTTAAGATTTAGCTATAGCTCCCATATATATGTTTCGTCCGATTTTGCTCTTTAGTCCTGTAGAAGCTGTATTTTATATCCAATCATTTTGAAATTTAGAATGGTAGAGTTTCTTGATCCATGAACCAACACTACCGAATTTAAAGAAAATCGGTTAAGATTTAGCTATAGCTCCCATATATATGTTTCGTCCGATTTGGCCATTTATTCCTATAAAAGCTGTATTTTACATCCAATCGTTTTGAATTTTAGAATGGTAGAGTTTCTTGATTCGTGAACCAACATTGCCGAATTTGAAGAAAATCGGTAAAGATTAAGCTATAGCTCCCATATATATGTTTCATCCGATTTGGCTCTTTAGATCCAATCGTTTTTATACCCTACACCACACTGTGGTACAGGGTATTATTTAAGTATAAAATGTCCCAAAAGTAAATTTATGTAAACAATTTATACATGATTTACAAAATTTATATATCAGAGTTATTCAATATTACGAGAGTGGTGTAGGGTATTATATAGTCGGCACCGCCCGACTTTAGCCTTTCCTTACTGGTTTAGAGGATGTGTTCGAGATCTTGTCGATAATAAATTATCTGACTCAACAGAAATTCCATCCGGAGCTCCACAAGGCACCGTTTTGGGACCGATATCATTCAACATATACATGTCTGACTTTCCTTCATTTGCACCATTCAAATATGCTGCATATGCAGACGATGTTGGCATCTTTTATTCACATGAACTTGGTCACCAAGTAGTGATCAATATACTATATGCGCTTAATAAGTTGGTTTAATACTATGATAAATGGAAGATGAAATTGAACTATGAAAAAAACTCAATCTATATATTTCACAAGAAAAAGAAAGAATTGTTTCCTTCCACCTTCCAATTTAACTATTGATGGTGTCGAAATAGGTTGGTCAGAAAATGTCAAATATTTGGGCATTTTCCTCGACAACAAACTTACATTTCAGTGTCATATAACTAATATTCAAAAAACGTTATCATGTACATTAAACTTCTCTATCCTTTAATTAACAGAAAATCAACACTGAGTAATTCTAACAAAATAACTATCATACAAGTTATATTTCAATCAATCATGTTATATGGATGTCCAGTGTGGGGAAAATCTGCAATCTCCCATTTCAAAAAACTACAAATTTGTCAGAACAAAATATGATGCTTAATCTTCCTCGACGCTACCCTACAGATATGTTACATGAATTGTGCAATACATCTAAAATAATAGATAGAATAACCACTATCAGCACCAAATTTAAGATTTCATGTGAAATTTCGGATAATGCTTTGATAACTTCAATCCTAGATACATAAAATCACATTAAATAAAAAATTCGAAGCAAAGGTTTTTTAGAATCGTTTCTTTTGGATATTATCTACTAAAAGTGTAAATAAATCGGGTATATACAAAATATATTACTATAGATAAAATGCTAAGCCGTATTACTTAAGTGCAATCAACCATGTTAAGCTGTAAATTTAAATATTCATTTAATAAAAACTAATAACAAAAAATAACGGACGGCTGAATCTGTTGAAATTTGATTTGGGCGGTACATTTACGTGCCTTAACATGCAACATCTGCAAAGCAACAAAAAAAGAAAACATTTTTGCGAAACTTTTGAAATGGAATGATAAATAAATAATAAAGTGTTAAAATAAGAGCAAGAAGATATAAAATAAAATATAGATGTTAAAATATTGTTTTGAATGTTTGAGGGCCATTAACAATAAATACATAAACAAGGTTTAAGAGCTAACTACCGGTTATAGCTCTCAAATTCCATACAAATTAACTTTCGTTAGCTCTAACGCTCGGTTATTTTGTTTTGTGGTAATGGGGGAGTCATATGGCATATTTTTCAAGTTTAGGGTAATTTCTCCAGGGGACAACGTTACGGATGCTCTAAGTTATGTTACGTTTGCCTAAACCAGCCTTAAAGCACTGCTTCTACATGACAGAGATATTTCCAACATTTGTATCCATCATAAACTTAACGCATATATCGGCGCTATCGGGCTAATACATAAAAAAATATAGTCAAAATACTAAAGGGTACCTTCCATGAAAATTGGAATTAAAACTTAATAAATCTAAAAAATTTAATAGTTGACCCTTTCGATTTAGATGAAATTTTGCACACCATTACCAAATTCATAGCAGTTTAGGTTTTATAGGGTACCAAAGTCGGTCATCTACAACATTTTTACCATTTGTGTAAGAGTTACTAAAAGTGGCATGGCAATAACGCCAAAATTTCAAGTATTTGTATGCACTGGTATCAATGCTATAATCTGTTAACTTTTTGTAAAAATTGGTCCCTTTGTGTGGGCGTTACCTAAATGGGCGTGGCTTTTTCGCTCATTTTCGTCCAGCTTATAGATACGGTAATATGATTACTATGTATGAAACTTTACAGGATTCGCTCGAGTACGAATGTTGCTATATATATATACATATTTGTGGCCTAATAATGAACATGCGAATATTTATCATCAAAAATGATTTTATTGTTTTTCAATGTATTCTTCAGCATGATTTATACCATTTTGCATGCGCTCAAACCAATTGTCGAAGCACTTCTTCCACTCCGATTGAGACACCTCCAAAACATGGTTTTTGAACGCTTCAGCAGCATCTTCTGGCGAAGAAAATCGTGGACCACGCAATTTTTTCTTGATGTGGGGAAATAAAAAGAAGTTTTGGGTGCCAAGTCAGGGCTGCACGGCGGATGACCCATCAATTCGATGCTTTGGCCGGTCAAAAAGGCGCTGGTTTGAGCCAATGTGTGAAAGCTCGCATCGTCATGGTGCACAATGATTCGTCTTCTATTGTTCGTTTTTCGAATTTCTCCGAAGATTTCAGGCAACCAAATTGTGGTGTACCACTCAGAATTGACCGTCCTACGTTGCTCTTGCGGAACAGTCGCCACATGACCAGTTTTGCCGATGAAACAGGCGACCATTTGCTTCGAAGTGCTTCTTCCACGAACAACTCTCGTTGGATTTGGCTCGTCTTCGAAGACCCACACAGTCGATTGCTGTTTTGTTTCGGGCTCATACGCATAGATCCAAGATTCGTCACCTGTGACGACCTTATAAAAGTCTTTTGAAGCACCGCGATCGTATTTTTCAAAATTTCTTTGCACCAATCGACACGAGCCTTTTTTTGAGCGATTGTCATCTTGTGCGGGATCCAACGAGAAAAAACTTTTTTACGGCCAGGTGTTCATTAGACCATTAATTATTTTTTCGTACTGATTTCCGGGCCGAAAAAGTTTCCATTTGACCTACAAACCTCCAATAAAAAATTTGGTGCCGATTGGATAACGCTAAGGTCTGCCCAAAGTTGTTTGAAAACACAAAACTCACTTTACATGAACAAAATTTGGGTTTTTATCAAATGTCACATGTTCAAATAATTAAAAAAATATTTTATTAGCATGAAAAGTTTTTAAATAATCTTTGAATAAAATTTTCTTTCTTACATTTTTCTTGTCGTAAACAATCAAAATCGTCCGAGAAACGAAAAAGTTACAGCAGTTTTCATTTGAATTTTACGTCATGACAGGGCATGCATGCACACCGACATGGCCTCTATGCAATCACAATAAAAAATAGATCATGCTTGTGCATGCATGAAAAAAAACAACGGATTTGTATGATAGTTGATTTTTCGCATCAGTCTGACATTTTTCTACTGGTCAAATAAGAAAACATAAGCAGAACGCGCTATACGGCCATGCAACAGGGTCGTTTACAGAACGCGCTCTGCCTCCAGCCTAAGTGAATTGAGAAAGGGACAGCTTCGCACAAAATTTAATTTTAGTCATATTCTTATTTGTCTCCCGACCGACCACATCCAGAATGGTTACTAGATCAAGTGATAAATTTCGCACCGTAGAATCAGTTGGGCATGTATCACATACAATATCTGGAGCCAAACTGCCGTCAAACAGACAGATATTTCATGATGTGATAACTGAAATGTATAATGCTGCGACGACTCTGACCACTGTTGGTGAGCTTGTGATTAATCGATCTACACATCAAAATTTTTGGGCGCCCCCAAAATCCCGGCTGGTACTGGAGAAAAGATGGCCAAAGTCGTTCATGATACACTCATCAAATACAGGTCGAAACACTGGATCGTGCATTTTGTTGCAGAACAAATTAGATCGAAAATTAATCAAGTTCCCGTGTTCTCATCACATGATGGAGGTAGTATTGAAACATGTGTTTGAGGTTAAACTTCGGCGACTTGTGATCCTGAAGTGCCTATTTTTAATCGTTTTGCTGCCGTTTGGGTATGTCTCGACCACAAATCGTTTAAAAACGGACTCGAAGATTTAACTGTACGCTCAAAAATAAGTAATGCTGACTGCGAAGTCATTAAGAAATTCTGCATTAAACAGCTAAATGAAACACAAATCCGAGCTGACCACAAGGAACTATTACAATTAACAATAATGTTTATTGGTGGTGTCGGCGATAACTTCCGAACACCTGGTCCAACATCCCACGCAAGGTTCATGGGAAAAGGCATTTATGCCTTAAAAATATACCTATTTCTAGAGCAGTTTGCATTGACAAAACGAGAGTCCAGTGGACTACGGGATATATGTATTTTTCTCGTGCGGCTGTATGTCAAAGCGTGGTTTACATGCACAAATGCCATACGAGCACCAAATCAAGATATACACTTTTTGAAAGACTCCATCGCATACGCAGAAATCGACCGAGATGTATCTGAAGCGGTTTTGAAGTAATGAAAAAATCATTTGTGGTATTTGGCCTCAAAATCAATGGCTTTGGCATTTCCTTTCCTTTCGATTCGGATGTTTCACTCGAAAGGAAACGAAAAATGGTACGAAAAATGGTTAGGCATCTGCAATCAACAGAACCCGTCGTAAATCTGGAAAACGATCGAAAATTCTCCGACCCGAAACTATTCCTGTGTAATAATTTGAGCGATTTCGTCTCATACAAAACCAAACATTTTTTCGGTGCTTTTGGATTGAGTACTGAATTTTTAAAGCATGACCCATCCATTTGGGAAGATTATCAAGATACTCTCGATGTTTGTCGTAATCTGTTTGTTGTTAACGACACTGCTGAACGCGGTGTACAATTTATGAATGATTACAACAGAATACTTACGAAAGACGAAGAACAAAATCAATTTATATTATAGTGCATTGAAGAATATCGTAGAAAATGTCCCTCACATAACAAGTCAGATCTAATATAATATTGAATTAATTGTATTTTTTGTTTTTTTTTCACCGATCTTAATATTTAAAAACTATTTATTCATTAATAATACAAAGAAATGTAATTTTACTTATTTAAACATACGATTTTTGAATAAAAAAATATTTCCCATATAAAGTGTTCCGATCGGCACACAAATTTTTATGGAAGTCTTGTTGGCCAAATGGAAAATTTTTCGGTCTGGAAATAAAAGATCGCAGCAACTTTCACTTTTTGCATCATGTGCTATAAACGGTCTAGTGTTCATGCAATATCGAATGTATGCTGGTGGAAGAAATGCCCAAGGATGCCTCTATCTCACGGTATGTCACATGACGATCTTGCATTATCAGTTCACGCACGGCATCAATGTTCTGCCACGATTGAATTCATTAAACCAGTTTTTCACAGTGCTATAGGATGGTGCTTCATCGCCATACAAAGATTTAAGTTCATCGATGCACTCTTGTCGTGATAATCCACGTCGAAAGTTGTGAAAAATGATCGCACGAAAATGTTCACGAGTTAACTCCAGTTTTTGCCAAATTGATTTTTTCAAGTCACCGTAAACAACACAAATGATGGTCGTACGCCAAAACGTTCTGAGTACGTTTATGCTAAAAAATGTCAAGCTTTCCAATGGAAATGTCAGATGGCGCCAGGCAACACTTACTGTTGCCTAGGCAGACATATATACAGCAACCCTCGTAGTATAGACGATGTAAGAGTTTTAACATGACACAACATTTTAACCATTTGTGGGAGAGGTACCACAACCGATATGGTTGTCCATCTAAAATACGGCCCTGTGCTGGCTTTCACAATCGCAAGAATTTTGGGGATTCCGTTTTGCCCATCTACCTTTTTTTCGCAATTCATGCAAATTTTTGATTTCAGTTTCTTTTGTAATAACGCCTGCTGTTAATACAAAATAAACTGAAGTCCGAAATCAACGTGATTTACAATTTCACATGGAGGTGAAAGCCTGCACAGTTAGTTTGAATAAATATTACCACGTACGAAATTTTAAGTCATTCGGTCACTCCTTTTCAGAGTTATCAATGGCATCATTCACTCAAACTAACAGACACACGAAAATTAATTAATGCATATTGTTTTAACACATGGAGCAATGCTGAAATTTTTACATTACGTGGGGACATATGTAGATAATTTTTAATAATAAAACGAAAAAAAAATAAGATAAGCTTTTCAGGATAATCAAGAATTAAGCAAATTTTCGTCCTTTTAATGTCGACTTCAAAATAGCAAATTTGTGAAAAAGTTTTGTAGATTACCCATTTGGTACCCTGCAACATCTAAACCGCTATGGATTTGGACAAACGATAGAAGTCCATAATTCCGCATTGTTTTGCAGTATACATAAATATTCAGAGTTGTTCGGTTTTCTTTGTAATTACTTATATGAATCATTGATCCGATGAATTGCTTCAGGTAAAGTTAAATTGACACATTTCAGCTTAATCGATTAGAATTTGTGGTTTCAGTGAGCGAAATGTATAATATAATGAAATGCGACCCTATGTCGGAATATGAGGACTATGTCAATTCTAAGAATCTCATACGAGCCTAAAACGCCGAAACGACGCAAGCGCCATCCACAAAAATTTAGAGAAAACTTTTACTTTTGCGATTATTTTTTGTTTGCATATGTTATGCATACATCTGTTTATATAATTATGAAATTTAGTATAACGGTACATTTCACAGCTATAAATTTCGGACACAAGATGCCATTTGTCATAAGTAAACGACTACCCTCAAAAAATTAAAAGTAAATCATGGTGGGGCTTACGTCTTTTTGGCTCGATATTCTTCCCCCAATTTTTGGCTGCGTGGTTGTTATTGTGGTTCAAGAATATGCATATTTTTAAATACAATCTGAGGACATATTTACAAGAAAAATAATGAATACTTGAGCGTATTCATTAATCGGATGTGAGTGGGAATGTGAAGCGTCACGAATACTATCAAAAAGACAACCTCACCTGCACGTGGTTCATCCCGCATTAAAAAACGAGGCTCTGTCGACCGACATTGGGTGGAGTAACCCTGATTACCTACTGACTAAATCCTGTATAGTAACACCAGCCTGGAGGCGCTGGCAGCCCCAGCTCCAGGATCGCATGTTATAGCCCAATCAGTAGCACATCCTTAACAAAACAGATTAACGAAACCACAACAAATTACAACCAAATGATCACTCCGATGACAACTTTTCGCTTCAAAAAATGTGCACGCTTTGGAACATGGAACGTGTGCACATTTCTCGACAAATGTGTGAAACTCGATGGCCGGTAAGTGGTATTACATTACGTCAAGAAACCGCGGGGATATAATCCTATTAACGGGCGATTTTAACGCCCACCTAGGCTCAGATAACGTGAATCGAGAAAGCGCAATGGGACGACATGGTGCTGGAAGAATGATTCAGGACGGCGATTTATTGATAGTAAACATGCCTTAAAAACAACTTGGTAGTAGGAGGCACTATATTTCCCCACAAAAATATTCACAAAGTGACGTGTATGTCACCGGAAAATGTGTCTGAGAACCAAATTGATCACATAGCCATCAGCAAAAAATGGAGTGGATCATTACTGGATGTGCGCAACAAACCAGGAAATAGTTACTTCCACGATGGAACAGATGGAGACATGGGTGGAGCATTACTCTTTACTCTTATCTAACGAAACCGAAATACAAAGAGATCTGTGTAATTGCGAATTCCTTACTGCTCGAGACGATATCTCAACAATCCCACCCGAAATAATTGAAGCCACCAACAGTCTGAAGAATAACAAGGCGTCAGGATTAGACAAAATACACCCCGAATTACTAAAGGCATCTCCGGAAATTAGTGCTAAACTACTGTTCAATACAATAATACAATTCTGAGACTCCAACGAGCTGTGTGACAAGCTAAAAGAAGGAGCTATTATCAACATACCTACAGGGTTGCCCATATTCGACGGACCCACGGACTCGTTGGGCCCATTCCAATCGACGAGGCTTGTCCGCAGGCAACAATCTTTGCGTCAATTGAATTTTGTACGGGAACAAATGCAAATCAACGCGAATAATCCGTTGTAAAGTGGACCGAGCCATGCCCAACTGCTGAGAACGGCGTTTTTGGGATGTTCTTGGGGACCTCTCAACACTGGCTCGTACGGCAGCGATATTCTCGGCCGATCGCCTTGGTCGACTTTCATTTGGCCTCTTCGGATTAGAAAGAGCCTCACCAGTCGAAAATTTTTCGTATAAACGCTTAATGGTGTTCTTAGAAGGCGCACTTCTCACATTTTTTAATATTTTAAAAGCACGTTGACTTGACTTCTTCTGTTGAATGTAAATTTCAACTATTTCAGAGCGCTCGCGTGGCGTGTATTGTTCCATGGTAAAAATCTGCTTGGACTGACGCTTCAAACGCGGTATGTCATTAAGCGATCTGACATCTCTGTCAAAAGTTATGGCGTTGCCAGATGGGTCCGTCGAATATGGGAGACCCTGTACATGTAAAAAAGGCGTGACATTACTCTTATAAACATCACAAATCAAGTAATTGCTCAAATAATTAACAAACGCCTAGTGAATGCTTTCAATACGATTCTTCGTAATGAACAGGCGGGTTTTCGACTAGAAAAACTGTGCTCTGATAACATAAATAGTCTTAGAAACATAATTGGACAGTCGGTAGAATGGCGTTCCCCACTCTATCTAGCTTTCATACATTTTGAGAAAGCTTTGATTCTCTGACACACTCCGCAATATGAAAGGCGTTGGCTTGTAAAGGAACACCCCAGAAAATATCGACATTATTAAGGCCCTTTACACGAACGCTATTTGCCGTATCCTCCACGACGGGTATGTGAGTGACCCGATCAATGTTAAAGCTGGAGTTAGACAAGGGTGCGTGCTCTCTCCACTGCTTTTTACAATTATCCTTGACTGTTTACTGCGAAGAACCCTTGCCACATCCAGAGGAATAACTTGGGGCCTAAACAAAGAACTGGAAGACGTTGACTATGCATATAACATCTGTCTCCTAGCACACAGACAAGAAGATATGCAAAGTAAATTAAACGATGTACAATTCGAAGCATCCAAAGCTAATCTTTGGATGTAAAACGAAGAAGGAGTGGACCAATATGACCCATCTTCGAACTTCCTGAGATAGAAACACATTGTATCACATACCAAATTTTAAGTGAATCCGTTACTCCTTTCGAGAGTTATCGTGCGCTCCAGACAGACAGACAGACACACAGCACGTAGACATTGCTCAAGTGACTTAAAATGGCCCAAAATGGATTTCCGCCGAACATGCTTGGGTTCTTAGGTCACTTCTTTGATGTGTTACACGTTCTGTCCGCAGCAAATGATATATACCCCCGTCACACTAAAGTCAGGGTATAATCAGTCGGGTAAACCACTAAACCCTCACCTTGTGAGTAATGTAATATGGTAGGAGGGTGTGAGATGCCAGAACGTTGAAAAAAATGTTCATTCTTTGTAAATCTGTAGTCATTGGAAATATGAAAAAAGTTAGATCATTGTTGCAGAAGTTATGGGAATGTTGTGTTCGAATAAATCTGTCAATTTATATGGGGGTATCAGCAGTGGCTTGACGATTGCGCCTATTTTTCACTGAACAGTAGATTTATCAAAAACATTGCACCATACCGAATTGTAATTATTTATTTGCACTGGTATTAACGTAATGAGCACTCACATTTTGATATGATTGGGCGTACCAAATTTTGATTGTGTGGGATGTAACAAAATACTGTAGGTACTACATACAAATGCATTACACTGGAGTATGGTCTGCACTGGTACATATGAATGTCATAAGCAGTTAACTTTTGCTTCAAATTAGTTCCTTTGTGTGAGAGGACGAAGGCGGGGCCACTGCGTCCATTTTTCTCAATGTGATAGCGACAAATAAACTACTACTATGTGTGGATTTACAGAGGATTCAGATAAGTAGTAAATACGTTATTAGAGAACCAATATTTAACTAAATGTTAACAATTTGTGATGTACATGCCAGATGAGTGATCGATATGGTAAATATTACAAAACTTACTTCGGTTTAGACGTGTTTTTTCTGTGCTCCATTGTTTTTGCCCGGCTAAATCGTGCACGTAACCGCAGATCCTTAAACCGCGAAAATCCGTAGAGCAGCCAGTTTCTCCTTGTGAAGTTGAAGGCAGCTTTTTGTGTTGTGATTAAAAGTAATTTTTCTTTGTTTAAAAGTAAACTAAAAACCTCATTTATTTTCTTTTATTTGTTTTGACTGGAAAGTTGTCACACAACACACAACTAATTGAAACAAAACAAAACAGCTGACCTTGTATATCAAACCAAGTGAAGGCAAATCGATCGATAACTGTTATCGATTACTCCACGATTACATTGCATCAGAAAAGTGTCATTGGTAATTGTCCGTGATAACAGGGTAACTCGCTATCGTGCAATAACAGCATTGCCATAAATTTAAATTCAATTAATCGTCCAATCAATCGACCAATAATGTCAAATCTACGAAGAGGACTTGTTTCAACACCTAATTTAAAAAAAAACTTACAGGGAAAATACTCCGATATCGTCTAAAAATCAATCGCCTATGATAATACAACTAATTGAACAGAAACTCATGAAACAAACTGAAATATTAACTGCAAAAATCGATGAAGCAATAAAAAACGCAATGACCGAATTTGAAAATAAACTTCAAAATGTCAGAAAGAATTTGCATGAAATTACGATGAGAGTGGACAAGATTGAAGAATCAGTACCTACAATTAACAATGTAAGAAGTGAAATAAGTGTCTTAAAGCAACAGTTGAACCGTTACGAAAATTCAAATGTATCGTGCAATCTCAGACTTTGTGGCATACCATCGTACGAAAATGAAAATCTATTCGATTTGTTCTCGTGTCTTTGTAACTCTCTTAAAATTAATACACCTGACGTTATGTCAATACAACGAATGCGTAATTTTAACAATAAATCTAATGACGGAGTTGTTTTAGTAAAATTATTTTCTCCAGTAAACAAAAATTTCGTGCTAACCACTATATCAACATTCAAGCGTGAGAACAAAACACAGCTCTCTCTCAATATGTGCGGATTTGATTCGGCCAAGCCATTCTTCGTCAATGAAGACCTCACCCGAAATAACTACCAAATCTTCCAAGCTGCAATGAAACTTAAGAAGCAGCGAAAAGTATCAGCTGTCTTTACGTTACGCGTGCTCGTACATGTAAAACAAACGGATGGTGATCGAGGTAATCGCATAGAATCTGCAGAGGAATTAACTAAATTTTTTCGTTCGACATATCGTGCCGTTGATACAGTCAACTTCGATGATGACCCTGGCAGTCATGAATTTGGAGAACAATATGTCAATTAAATACTTATCTAGATCCTATATGATATATTATCTATTTCTTATCAATTCTACTGCGATTATATTAATTAAGTTTGTTCCTAAATACTTCTTTTATAATACATTTGTTTTGTATATGCGTTGCTTTTTTCTAATAAGGTTTGACATTTCATAATGGCTACAGTTCCACTGGCGGTCTTTACAATATGGCTAGGATCCTGGCGAAACAAAAAACTGGCTTAGGCATAGTACATTTAAATGCACAGAGCCTCAATAATAAAATGGAAGAATTTCGCAATATATTTATTGACTCTGGTGTTGATATCATCTGCGTTTCTGAAACGTGGTTCCACGTTGAATCCAAGATTCTCTGTACGAACTATCAGGATACTTCTTATTCAGATCAGACAGAAAATCGCACGCAGGCGGTGTTTGTATGTATGTGCGTAAAGAATTGCGATGTTCCGAAAAACTAAAGTCGGAATACACAAACGCCATGGAGTATATGTTTATGGAAATAGCAGCCTCAAACAACGAAAAAAATACTTGTTGGTACAGTCTATAGACCAAATAAAAATATAACTACTAAAGACTTAATTGAAACAATTGAAGAGCAATCAGTTTACTATAACGACGTAGTAATTGCTGGGGATTTTAATAGCAATTTACTGATAGAAAAAACATTTTTGGAGTCTATGAATACTCTCGGCCTTGATTCAATTAATACCGAAAATCCTACCCATTTCACCAATACAGGCAATACTCTGCTTGACGTGTTTTTTGTAAACTGTAAACTCTATGAGCAGCTTTCAGCGCCTAACTTTTCAAAACACGACCTTCTATTCATGAAATATGGTTTAAATGTAAACAGAGACCCAATTTCTTTCTCCTACAGAGATTTCCGTAGAATTGACTACAACCTTCTCGGCGTTTTGACGGATAATATTGAGTGGAATGATGTTTATAACTACGAAACTGCTGAAGACCAAATATCTTTCATGCAGAACCACATTACCACCTTATTTAATACGTGTGTCCCTCCGAGATGTCGAATAGTAAAACCCAAAAATCAACCCTGGTTCAACCATGAAATTAAAAGATTAATAAAAGATAGAGATGAAAAATACAAGAGATGGAAAAGATATAAAACCACATTCCTCTATGAGCAATTTAAAAAAACAAGACGTGAAGTTTCTGATAAGATAAAACAGTCAAATCTAATTACTACCGTCAACGGTTTACCTCTGCGATTGATAGTGGAGCTAAATGGAAAGTTATTAGGAATATTGGCATTGGTAAAAAACCAGCAAATCCAACCGTTGTTAATGTGAATGTTCTTAATGAAGCTTTTGTCAACAATGGTCGGCCCACCGAACATCTCATTTCAAGATCCCAGTCCACGAACAGCGATGCAATTGAAGGGTACACATTTTCATTTCGTTGCGTAGATGAAGAAGAAGTTCTAAGTAGTATTCTGACAATAAAATCAAATGCGGAAGGAATGGATTCATTAAATCCCAAATTCATCAAGCTGTTACTGCCGAAATGTCTCCCGTACTTCACATTCATTTTTAACACAATCCTGACAAAATCAACTTTTCCTAATGCCTGGAAACATACAAAAATTATTCCATTGCCGAAGCCCAATAAAGAATTTCGCCCAATTGCAATCATACCATACCTTTCCAAAGTTTTGGAAAAAATAATGTTCAAACAAATGAACAATTTTATTACTGAAAATGGCTTACTAACGGAACGACAATCTGGATTCAGAACTGGTAGAAGCTGCATCTCAGTCCTAGCAGATATCGTCGAAGATATTCGATCGAAAATGGATAATAATATGATTTCAATACTAGTACTACTTGACCATAGCAAAGCGTTTGATACCGTGGACCACTTCACTTTGATCTCAAGGCTAAAAACATTGATTAACTTCTCTGAATCTGCATGCCGGCTTATCTCGACGAACTTGACCGACAGGACTCAATCGGTTTGTCTCAACAATGTAACGTCACGTGCATTAACATTAAAAAACGGAGTGCCACAAGGATCAGTACTTGGACCTTTACTGTTCAGTATATATGTAAATGACCTTCCTGAAGCGTTACAAAATTCCAACGTTCATCTATATGCCTATATGCCAAGTGTATGCAAGTTCGGACATTAATAATATACAAAATTGTATTGAAAAAATCAACGAAGATCTAGAAAGGGTTAGAAACTGGGCTGTAAACAATCTCTTAAAAATCAATCCTTCAAAATCTAAATGTCTATTTATATCGAAGGACAAACTAACCCCAAAGGAATATATACTAAGTATTGACAATGAGACAATTAATATTGTACCTACAGCCAAAAACTTAGGTGTAATATTCAGTAGTAGTTTATCATGGTCAAGTCATATCCAAAGTAATATTTCGAAAATATACGCCATGTTACGTAACCTGTGGGCGGCACAGGAGGCAACTCCTTTAAACATTAGAATGCTCCTAGCCAAAACTCATCTTGTGCCAATGCTGCTATATGGATGCGAATTATTTGTGAATTGCAGCAGCACTGACAAACACAGATTAAATGTGGCATTCAACAGTATTGCCAGATACGTTTACAAAAAGAAACGTCATGATAGAATATCCATGTACTCATACCAGCTATTTAATATGAGTTTTACCAACTTACTTAATTTTAAATGCTTGTTATTCCTCCATAAAAAAATCAACAGTGGCGAACCTACATATTTATTCCATCGATTACAATTAGCTCAATCAAATCGTGGGAGAAAACTAATACAAATGCGATATAAATGCTCCAGATCTGAACAGCAGTTTTTCATTTACGCAATCCGCCTATGGAACAATCTGCCAACAACTACGCAAATCATAAGCAACGCTATACATTTCAAAAAGAAGCTAATGCTACTCTACACATAATATTTAATTGTTCTTATGTAATTGTATTGTCACTATTTCTTGTATTACTATAAGTTCAATGTATATCATAATAAGTATGTTTAACATTTACTACATCCAACAGAATGATTACCTAGTACTGTAAATTATAAGATGTTTATCTTGTTGTACTAGGTTTCCGAATAAAAATAAATAAATAAATAAATAAAAATAAATCTTCGACCTTAGCCTTAGATAGAAAAAAATATTATCACATACCAAATTTGAAGTCAATCCTTTCACCCCTTTCGAGAGTTATCATGCCAGATGGACTTACTTTGCTCAAATGACTTAAAATGTGCTAAAACGGATATCCGCGAACATACTTTCTTCTTCCACTAAAGACACGTTATAATAATGTTAACCTTCGGACATCTAAATAAAGGGTTTTCCCACAAGAGGTGTTATTTTAAATCACCCGGTATTTCGGTAGCTGTCAGTTTTGAAGCTTTTATTCTTTGACATTTGACAAGTAGAAACTACGCCATTACTAAAAATGGAACGATACACGATTCAACAACGCATTGAAATTATTAAAATTCTAAATCATCGAAAAAAAAACCATCTCTGTGGCTACGTCAACAAGCAAAATTGTAGCATCTCGGCTCGGAAAACCCAAGAGTTATTGTTGAGAACCCTCTCCATCCTCAACGTGTGACTGTTTGGTGCGGTTTATGGTTCGGCGGGGTCATTGGACCTTATTTTTCGAAAATGTCGTTGGATCAACAGTTACGGTGAATGTATTGTGCTATCGAGAGATGATTAATGATTTTTTATGGTCGGAGTTGGATGGTACACGGAGGAAAAAAACGGCCTCTGTAATATATTGTCCCAAACATATTTTGCAGGCAACATATATATGTTTGGAGCAGCTCCCAAACATATTATGTTTGGGTTAGCGGTAATGTTACCAAAAATTTATATGATTGTATGCAAACATATATATGATTGTATGTAATCATATATATGATTGTATGCAAACATTTATATGATTGTATTTAATCATATATATGATTTTATCTCTTCTACTCTTCTCGCTCCTTCATGAAACTATAACGGTTCACAGCAATGTAAAACCTAATGTAAATCGTCACTCACTACGTCAAATACAGAAATACAATAACAACAAACAGTAATACACACTTTGCTTCTGAAAAGTAGATCATGCAGAACAGTTTTTGAATTTTCTGAAAATTACTAAATTTTGAGTTGTGTCTCTTTAAAAGAATTTGTGCAATGTGCAAGGCAAGGCAAAACTTCAATAGTACAGTGCACTCTTCACTACTGTACCCGGGGTCATTTCAGATGAAAACAATTTGTTAGGGCGGGAGTGTGTTTGTTCAAAGAACATGAAAAGCACACATACATACGTACATACATATGTATGTTGGCAAAATAATTTATATGGGGCAATAAAACGGCGTCAGTATTATAGAACGTTTTGTAAATAAAATGTATAGAAGTAACATACATTCCTTTTTAAAAAAAATAATTTTGCACCAAAATAATTGTGTTTTTTAATGAATAACCTCAATACATCTTTGATATCATATTCTTTCTTTTATTTTGAATTTGTTGTACGTGTTAAAATAACAACTAATTTCTTGGAATTCGACACTCATCTCACATATTCAATAAAAAACCCGACCTTAAACTCGACCGGGCGAGTAAGCATCATCAAATAATAATAATACCCTTTGGTGTCGGTGCCATTCCTCCTCATACACACAGTTACCATATACATATTACCCTTCTTTGCACAAAATTATGAGTCATATAATTGGGCTCTCAGAGAGTAATACTCTCTAAAACTCTAAAAAATATGTTCTAATATATTATTTTGACAAAAATATGTTAGGACACAATCATATCGTTTTTTAATATGCTAGAATTTTGCCCCGAACATATTATGATTGTGTGCAAACATAATATGTTTACCCACAAACATATATATGATTGTGCCCGTCCCAAACATATATATGATTGCATCCAAACATATTTTTAACATATTTTTTCTCCGTGTATTGATCTGGACAACGTTTACTTTCAACAAGGCGGCGCCACGTGCCACACAAGCAACGAAACTATTGCTCTGTTACGGGAAAAGTTTCCGGACCGTGTTATCTCTCGAAGAGGTGATCACAATTGGCCACCGCGATCTTGTGATTTAACACCTTGCGACTTCTTCCTTATCTTCCGTGAAAGATAAGGTCTACGCGAACAGCCCAGCGTCGATTCAAGACCTCAATGATAGAATTCGTGAGGCTATCGAGGACATAGGGCAGCCACTTTGCGATTTGATTATGGAAAATGTCATGAAAAGGATATGGTCCTGTAAGCGTGGTCGTGGTGGTCATTTGGCTGATGTTGTTTTTCATTATTAACGGCATACATTCCTCTTTATTATGAAATAAACATCCGATCATTTATCTCAAAAAATGGCATTTTTCTTTGAATACCAAAATAACACCTCTTGTTTCAAAACCCTTTATTACGGTTATTCCGTGAAACGTGCAAGCGAGGCTGCATAATGTTTACGCTCTGTATGTATCTGTATCTGAAATATTTCCTTCACTTGAAAAACTCGAAAGCCATAAGCAAATGGTAGATTTATGTACCCAGTAAAAAATGTTCCGAAAAAGCAATCGAGTAGTGAACTTAGCAGCTATGTGCGTACTAATTCCCCACTTGTTTTCCTAACCCTTGGTTTTTATAAAAGGATGGGACTTCCGTAACTAATTCTGAAATACTGTAAAAAGAACAATTTCTTTTTTTTCAACATTTTCATCAGTTTAGATAAATGAAAAGATATATTTTTTCTTTCATTTCTATTTATCTTTATTTTCTATTCCTAATTTTGTTTTTATAGACTTATTAATTTTTTATTTCAATCCGACAAGGATTTGAACCCTGATTACTTGCTTCAAAACAGTGCAGTCTCTGTACCACCAACGATCTCGCACTCATCAACGCAAAATTTTACAAAGTGTTTAAGTGAACCAGACTTTGTCGATAGCCTCATAGTGTGCCTGTGATAGGCAATGAGACAAGATCTCTTGTGCTGTGAAGTGATTAAGTGAAAAGAAAAATAATTGGAAAGTGAAAATGACTGATGCCGTCGGCACAGCTAACTCTGACACAAGCACGCTTGTGGATGAGCGTAAGGTTGCCGAGGGGAAGCAACGCAAGCGAAAGAAGAAAATGGTAGCGACCGTGACTCATCGCCCTACGAGAACTTAAGGCCCAACTATAATTTGCATAAGCTAACCTAAGTAATTCCGTACGGAATAAATAAATACTGCTTTTTTAAAAATGGTACACCAGTCAACGGTGGGGGCGTCCGCCCCGTTGGACGAAGTTTTAGGCGATAGCCCAAGACATGTTGAAGGTGTGAAGTCTACAGCACACAAGACTTCAATGGAAACGATGATGGACACTGCTGACACACCGCCAGTGCAGCAGTCCGTGGTCGCATCGCCGGCGACACGGTGGCTCGAAATTGCCCCGAAAAGGCCGGCAAGAATCCCATACGGTTCAACGATGAAGATAAGCTATCAACCTCTGCGGCAGCAGCGGCTAAAAAGGCGAAAACTATCAACAGGGTTAACAACGGCACTGAGCAGACCCCGACGGCGACCACCTCTGGCAATGTCCCTGTTAAAGCTAAGGGTATCCCCGTAATTTCTGTTCACGGGGTCAACGTTAAGACAATGATGGACGATGTCCGAGACCTACTTGGGCATGATAAGTTCACTGTGTCCCTGAAGGGCCGGAATAGAACGAATTTCCATGTATTGACGCTGGAAGAACATGGTGCTCTAAAGAAGTTCCTGTCGGCTAAGTGTGTGCAATTCCACACAAATACACCATGGCCGAGGATTGATTGCATAAATTTAAGGTGTATAGATGTTACTGCTAAGGCTCATACTATTGTGATCATTACATATACTTTGGAATGCACTGTAGTATATAAGTACTTATAAGGAAAATTTTTAGTCTTAAGACTATTGAATTATTGTTTTAGGTTTTTCGGATAAAAAAAAATGAATTGAAAATTGTACATAGCCTCGCTTCCTTTTTCGGATTTTTGGAGTTAAACTGACAATTTGACAGTTATATTTTTAGACTCAATTTTGCGGATTTTCTTCAATAGGAAATCCAGAATAAATATATCACATTGTATTTCGGAAGGAAAAATAAATAGAACTAGTAATTTTTTACTGGGTATAACCGATCGACTAAGGATCACTCACTCTAGCAGTGTCTGTCATTCCGTCTATCTGTCCGATCGTCCAAACATATATTCTTCTGATCAAATTACTTATACAATGTTAGACATGAGACTGCAGTTGATCGGACGCAACTGAAGGGTTTTTGTGAGTTCTGACGAAAGCAGTATCGTCCGCAAAAGTAGACGTATGCGTAAAGTTGGTTATGGGCATATCAGCATATATGCTCTCCTGTGGGACACCGGCATTTATTTTCTTAGGGCTAGAAAATTTAACTTGAAAAGACCGGTTAGTCAAATAACTCCTGAACAGTTTATGCGTGTTGATTGGCAGAAGGTCGTATATTGTGTACAAAAGTCCTTCGTGCCAGACTTTGTCAAATGATTGGAAATATCTATGAATAACGCCGAACAGTATTCTTTATTCTCAAAAGCTTTTTTGATGCAGATTACGATACGGTGTACCTGTTCTATAGTATTATGACTTTTTCTAAAACCAAATTGATGGTCAGGTATAATATTGTGAGAAATTATATGAGGTGTGATTTTCTTCATGAGAATGGACTCAAACATTTTTGAAAGTATCGATAGTAAGCTTATAGCGCGATAGGATTTGACTTGAGTTGGATCTTTGCCTGGTTTCGGTATCATCACGATTTCAGACCTCTTCCAAGATAGGGGGAAGTAACCTACACGGAGAATTGCATTGAATACAAATAGCACAATTTTCCAAGCTGAAAAGGGAAGTTCTTTAATCATTTTCGCTGTTCTACCATCTCTTCCGTGCGATTTCTTTAATTTTAGTTCTTTGACAGATTTTTCAACATCCTTTATTCTAAGCTTGATTGGGCCAGGAATTATATCATATATCACGGTCTGATAGATTGGGCGAGGAATTAAATCATCTATCACGGGAGGATAGATTGGGCGTGGAGTTATGTCATCTATCACGGGCGGATAGATTGGGCGAGAAGTTATGTCATCTATCACGGGCTTATAGATTGGGAGAGGAATTGAGTCATTTATCCCGGGCGGATAGATTGGGTGAGAAATTATATCATCTATCACGGGCGGATAGATTGGGCGAGGAATTATGTCGTTTATCACGGGCGGATAGTGTGGGCGAGGAATTATGTATATCTATCACGGGCGGATAGATTTCAGACGTATCACTGCTGTAAAAACGGACTCGAGGTAGTTTGCGAATGCATTTACTTTGTCTTCTGTGCTTTTTGCCCAGTTCCCATTTTCAAGGCGAATTGGGGATTCATGCGCAACAGGGCCTCGCATATTTTTTGTGGCCTTCCAGAGACTATAATCTGTTTTCTGGGTTGGATCCAGAGATTGCAAATATATTTTTAGATCACTTTCCTCGGCTGATTTTAGGGCTGATTTCAATCTCTTCTGTCAATTTTTTTGTTATTTCTCAGTGCTGGGGAGCGATATTGTTGCCACTTTCTTCTTACGCTTCTTTTTTCATTGATTAACGCTTGGATGCCTGTTGGGTTATTTGAGTTATCTCTTTTGAATGAGTAGCCACTTTAACAGCATTTCATCCGTTGTACGTAACGATACACCATCGGATAGGTGCGAGCTGCAGTTGGTATACTTATTGGGCAAATTGTCACACCCAGTTTCATGATTGTTGTAAAGCAGTGTCAAAATTGTAGGCGAATGATCCGATGATAGATCAAGTGATGGACATAGAGATAATTTTTCACGCCTTATATTTTTTATCAATAAGGTCTGGCGTTTTATTCAGATCTGAAGGCCAATATGTTAGGTGACCGCTCGAAGCTACATCTAGTTTAGCAGATATTACGGCTTTAAGTAGTTGTCTACCTTTTGGAGTAGTGCGGCGAAAGCTCCAAAATGTGTGCTTGGCATTGTAGTCACCTGCTACCAAAAACTTTGTGGCAAGAGTGGAGAAGAACTCTATGAATTGATCTTTGTTAATATTGTGCCTAGGGGGACAATATATCGACGATATCGCCAGATTTGTGCCTGTGATAGCGATAGAAGTTGCTTGTATTTGCTCAGTCCTATATTCGGGCATAGGATAATGTTTGATTTTATTTTGGACAATAAGGGCTGTACCACCACAGGCTCTCCCGCTAGGGTGTTTGGTATCGTATGTGGAATAACCACGTATTCTAATACAATTTCTGTTTGAAAAATGTGTTTTAGAGACTAATAAAATATCTATACAGTGGTTTCGGAGAAAATGTTCTACCTCATTTCTGTGTTGGCTCAGGCCGTTTGCATTCCAATAACAAATTCTCAGAGGATTATATTCATAATTGAAATCATTGTAAATTGTATTTCATTCAAACTAAATGTCATATTACCTAAAACATCAGTTAAAATTACTTTGTAAAGCTAAAATTCTGTTAATCGAGGAAAAGTTTCATGGTCTCACAATTTTGATCGTATATTTAGAACAAAAGAAGCGCGGACGCAGACTCTTTACGTATCGTTTCGATATACAAATTACCAACAATTTTAATATGTTTACATAGTAGAAACTTTTGTGTTGGATGTCATATTTCAACCTTTGGCGAAAAGCTTAATACATGAAACAAATAAAGACGGATTAAGTTCGGCCATGCCGTATCTTATATATCCTCTTCCATAAATCGCATGTGAATGGTTACGGGCACTAATAAACTCATTATACCAAATTTCAGCCCAATTCGTTGAAATTTGAGGTCTTTGTGGCGTTACGAAGTCAAATCTAGAGGGTCCTTCGCATGGGGACTGTGTCAAAACATGGACCTATTACTACCGTTGATCATGTGAAGGATTCCGGGTATAAATAAACCCCAGTTACCAATTTTCAGCCGAATCAGTTGACATTTGTGGTCTCTATGACGTTAAGAAGTGAAATCGGGAAGATGCTATATAAGTATATGGGGGCTATATGAAAAAATGGACCGAGCCACCCAGCTCAAGTATTATAGACTGTAGCGTGATTACAACCGACGGACGGAAGGGCAGACGGGCATGGCTAAATCGTCTTAAAATTTTACGACGATTGTGTAATAATATATACACTCCATCGTAAGATGGGGGTATATTCATTTTGTCACTCCGTTTGTAGCACCTCTAAATATTGATCTGAGACCCCATAAAGTATTCTTAATCGTCGTAAAATTCTAAGACATTTTTGCTATGTCCGTCTGTCCGTCCGTCAGTTCACGCTACATTCCGTAATAATAGAGCTAGGTTGACCAAATTTGGTAGAAATACTTCTTATAGTTGCAGGTCGTTTGGGATTGCAAATTGGCCACACCGGTTAATGTTTTGATATAGTTCCCCCATAGAGGTCGCCAAGAACAAGAACTTCTACTAATAATGGTTTGATTTAGCTCCTACACATTTCTCTTTTCTGAGTCGTTCACATTTCACGGTGTTTACGTTTCCCCGAGTGCACTGTATTACATTGCTTGCGAAGTGAGCGTATCACTTATAACTTGGTTCACCCGAAAATTTTGAAATTTTCTTACTTGTTATACCCTCACTTTAGTGAAACGTGTAACACATCGAAGGAGTGATCTAAGACCCCACGTATGTTCGGCGGATATCCGTCTTGGGTCATTTAAAGTCGGATGAGCAATGTCAGTCTGTCTGCTGGCTGATGCGCCAGCAGACATGCGTTAACATTTTCTCCATCTCAGAATAAGTTCGAAAATTGGCCATATAGGCCCACTCCTTCAAGTAACTCCCCAAAAAGAGTTAACATTTAGTGAAATAATCATTCTCCAATAACTCTATACTACCTATTCGAATCTTCTGAAATTCCACACATCGAGTTAGTTTATTAGTTGATACCACCTTGAGAAAATTGAGCGAAGATATCAGAACCCTTTTGGTAACTCCCACACAAAAGATCCATTTTGCACCACAAGTTAACTGCTTATAGCTTTAATATCAGTTCATACAAATACTTGCAATTTTGTACAGGGTACTGCTTTTATAGTGCTTAGAGTCCAGTGAAAAGTGGGCGTTATAGGCACGCACCTTTTGGTACCTCCCACACAAATAGACAATTTTGCACAAAAAGTTAACAGCATTTGTACAAAAAGTTAACAGCTTATATACTCAACATTTCTGGCGAGTGTACTTTTTTTTAAATTCCTACAGTCCTGTTAAAAATGGGGGTTATCACCACACCCGTTTTCATACATACGACTATATCAGTGCATATTTAAATTGCTCACAAAATGTGGGTATACCTTAATCGGTTTAACCAAATTTTACGATTGTAGTTCTTGGTCTTTTGGTCTGGCTGTGGTGCCATTTACATTTACCGACTTGTTTACGAGTATTTGAACTGGTATTGAAGTTATGAGCTATTATGAGCCACAAGGGGCGTGTCAGTTACGCCCACTTTTTCGCTGGTACTGTGAAAGCATTACACTGATCCAATGCACTGGTATAAAAGTTGGTATCTTTTTATAGAAATGGTCACTTTGTGTGGGAGGTACCAAAAAGGATGTGTCAATTTCGCCTATTTTTCTCGAGGTGGTAGCGAATAAGAAACCATTACTATATGCGAGGCCAAAGTTCAGAAAACTGAATATTTTCCTCCTGTAATGGTTATTATACCCTACACCACACTGTGGTACAGGGTATTATAACTTTGTGCATTTGTTTGTAACACCCAAAAGGAGAAGAAATAGACCAATCGTTTATTATACCGATCGACTTAGAATCACTTTCTAAGTTGATTTAGCTATGTCCGTCTGTATGTCTGTCCGTCTGTCTGTGCATGTATTCTTGTAATCAAAGTACAGGTCGCAATTATGATCCGATCTCGACAAAACATTACACATATATTTTGTTTGGCCCAAGGACGATCCCTATTGAATTTGGTTAAAATCGGTTCAGATTTAGATATAGCCCCCATATATATGTTACCCCCGAGTGGGCATGTAAGCGCTGTAGAGACTGTATTTTGTATCCGATCAGTACGAAATTCGACAGAAAGAGGTCTTTTTACATGAATGAGTATTCGGGGAAAATCGGTTCAGATTTATATATAACATCCATATATATGTTCCTCCTGATTTGGTATCAAAGCGCTATAGAAGTTGTACTTTACTTCCGATCATTAAAATTTTCCAGAAATATGTTCTCAATTTCTACCCATTTACCAATTATTCCAAATTATTATCGCAATGACCCTTATCGCATTGTTAGGGAGGTGTAGGGTATTATATAGTCGGCCCCGCCCGACTTTCTGCCTTTCCTTACTGGTTTTTATTATTTATTTGAAGTTGGTTTTAATGCTACAGATCATAAGAAATTAAAAATAGAAAATATTGTTTCTTAAAGGATTTTCCGTGTACTTTTCATAAAAAATATTAATATTTCTTAAACAATCTATTTCGGTCACTTTTCGCGGAAATAAAAACATAAATTGCGATATCTCAGAATCGATCTAAATTTTGTTCCTTAAATTTTTTATAAAAAATGTCTGGCGGGTAAAAAAGTATATATAGGCTTAAAGAGGACGCTTTCACCTATCTTCTGGTACAAAAATCTTCTTAAAGTCTCTTAATGCTAAAAATTTTCATTCCACTAAAATTCCAATTTGACAAAAATATAGTACCTGTGGAAATATGTTATAACAATCCACGTGTAAACAGTACAGTAATACTTTTGGCAATTCCTCAAAGAGTACTATCCTACCTACGTAGGAAAACAATTAACCCTCTATCGATAATAGTTTGCTAGAAATGAAAATTTCCTTCTACAACAATATACAAAAATTACGTGTTTTTCAAAATTACATAAAATATTTGTTTTCAGCAGCACACCACGCCCACAATAATAAATATTTTGATCTAATTTTTTGGCTACCCTAGTCTCAATATGTTTGCTATTTAATGGCATTAAAATTTTAGAAATCAACGATGACAAAAAATTTGACTTTTTGCCAGTAAAATTAAATTCTGAACCACAGTGCGGCGTTTCTTTGGCGCCGGAACATCCAAAGGTTAAAATTTGGATTCAAATTTATCCAATATAGCACGTAGAGCCTGTCGGTTGGGACTATTATTGCGGCCTAAAATTGGAGAAAGCGCTCTTAAAGTTGCGACCACCCATTCAGAATTTAATTTCCAAACATTGCGTATAAGTGTACTTTTTCATAATAAAAATTTTGAAAAGTTCACTGGTTGTCTATCCAACCATTACAACCACCCCCAATACATGTCACTTACTTTTTCTTTAATTTTTAACAAAGTTGTTTTCATATACAGGGTCCCCCATATTCGACGGACCCATCTGGCAACGCCATAACTTTTGACAGAGATGTCAGATCGCTTAATGACATACCGCGTTTGAAGCGTCAGTCCAAGCAGATTTTTACCATGGAACAATACACGCCACGCGAGCGCCTGAAATAGTTGAAATTTACATTCAACAGAAGAAGTCAATTGTGAAAACTCAACGTGCTTTTAAAATATTAAAAAATGTGGCCTTCTAAGAACACCATTAAGCGTTTATACGAAAAATGTTCGACTGGTGAGGCTCTTT
The DNA here is from genome assembly GCA_963930755.1 of Eudasyphora cyanicolor. Lineage (NCBI taxonomy): Eukaryota > Metazoa > Arthropoda > Insecta > Diptera > Muscidae > Eudasyphora > Eudasyphora cyanicolor. The sequence continues at coordinate 165,095,198 of OZ005736.1, read as the reverse complement.
CTAATCCGAAGAGGCCAAATAAAACTCGACCAAGGCGATCGGCCGAGAATATCGCTGCCGTACGAGCCAGTGTTGAGAGGTCCCCAAGAACATCCCAAAAACGCCGTTCTCAGCAGTTGGGCATGGCTCGGTCCACTTTACAACGGATTATTAGCGTTGATTTGCATTTGTTCCCGTACAAAATTCAATTGACGCAAAGATTGTTGCCTGCGGACAAGCCTCGTCGATTGGAATGGGCCCAACGAGTCATCGAAAAAAACATGGGTGGGCAACCCTGTACTGATATGTTAGAGATCGCATTGTCGTGATGCATATTGATCCCTCTCGACAAATTTTAAATAATTTGTCCAAATTTATTTATTGAATTTTATATTGTACTGAAGTGTATATTGAACTGAATTCTATTTATTTTTTTAATGTATTAATTGAATGGAATAGCATAAGAAATGTCAAACAGTGCATTGTAATAGATTTAAGTCGGCTGAATTGTGTCAATGTATTTGTAACTTAGCTTAAGTTTCGTTAAGATAGGTTTCTTGCCGAGCAAAATTCACTTTGCTCTGTTACTTACTTCTGGTAGCCAAGCGACACTCTCTTCTCAAAAAGTTTATAAAGTTTTCAGAACTCTGACGGGTTTTAAAAACGAACGAGGCTGAACACAATCTTAAAATTTGGTGTTAAATTTTAAAAAGTTTAAGGACAAATTTTTCATTTGTAAAATTACGCCCACTTGTTTGCATAATAGGTATATAACTTCCAAATAAACCTTTTCAGATCTTTTTATTAATTTTGGTAGCAAAACAAAATTATTAATTTTTGTAGCAAAACAAAATTATTAATTTTGGTAGGAAAACGCATATACACATTTGCTAAAACAATCGGGAATGTAGAACCGAATTTTTCAAATAATCTTTCGGTTTGACCATTTTCTGTAAGAGGTACAAAAAGGGGCGTGGTGGTAACGCCCATTTTTCACAGGACTATAGGTACTTCAATAGCGTTACACTGTGCAACATTTTGTAGTATTTTCGTGCATTGGTACTCACGCTAAATGCTTTTTTATTGTACGCTTGTGTGGGAGGTACCAAAAGTGGCGTGGCAAAAACGCCCATTTTTCACTGAACTGTAGGCACTATAAAAGCATTACCCTGTGCAAAATTTCAAGTATTTTTATGCACTGGTATTAGTATTATAAGCTGTTAACTTTTTTTTTACAAAATGGTCCCTTTGTGTGGGAGGTACCAAAAGGGGCGGTGCCACTTCGCCCATCTTCCTGAAGTTGATAGCGACAAATAAACTATTACAATGTGTGGAATTACAGAGGATTCAGAACAGTAGTATAGAAGTTATTAGAGAATCAATATTTCACTAAATTTTAACCCTTTGTGAGGGAGGTACTAGAAGGAGTGGGCCAATATGGTCCACCTTCGCACTTAGCCTGAGATAGAAAAAATATTATCCCATACCAAATTTGAAGTCAATTCTTTTCTCCTTTCGAGAGTTATCGTGCGATCCAGCCAAACAGACAGAAATACGGACAGACAGGCGGACGGACATTGCTCAAATGACTTAAAATGGCTCAAAACGGATTTCCTCCGAACATACTTGGGGTCTTAGGTTACTCCTTTGATGTGTTACACTTTTTGACTGTAGCAAATTAATATACCCTCGTCACACCAAAGTGAGGTTATAAAAAATCAATTTGTAATCGAATGCTACAAGGTGGATCCACCAGGGCTATCAATGCAAATTTGTTTTTATTACAAATTTTAACTATTTCCCATTCACTTTAGCTCAGCCTCAAGGTCCAATTAAAAGAATGAAATTTTCTTTCTCATATTTTAAAATTGAAAAAGGTTCGAACAATCGTGCGGTGACACCTCACAAAATAAGTGACTCTTGCGAGTACGAGTGTACCATTCATCACACTTTCATTCAGAGGACACAGAGGATATCGAACCTTTGATATTTCTAAATAAAAATGCTCATGTACATTTGTACATATGTTTGTATCCCAACTACAAGAGTCGTACAATATTCAAGCCATATTAAAAGTGAGTTGAGAAAATCAAATTGTGGTTTGAGATTTTCTTTGATTTTCTTGTTATTCCAATGAAAAGGTCTGGTGAACATACAAGTACAAATAACTAGCAAGAAAATAAATTAATATTTATATTGCTCCTTATGCACGTCCATATGTGATTCCGTTCGAATAGACAATAGAAGGGGTCCAATTGGAGATTTGACTAAAAACTGTATATACGTCACACACAATGGGTTAAAAAATAAAGAAATTGCCGACTATATACACGGAGCAAAATCGCCATTTTGATATGTTTCAATCGAAAGAAAATATATTTGGAACAACAACAAAATATATTTGCAAACTAAATTTCTCAAATAAGATATGTGTTTAAATGCAAATAAAATTTTTGTTTAGGAATTTCTCCAAATATTTTTTATTTAAAAAAGATTTTCAAAACTTTTGCTGACTTTTTCGAATTTCGGTTTTAATTTTAACTTGGTTTCGAATTGTACCTTCTAGTTATGATACCATATCCAGCATTAACTTCTGTTTTAAATAAATCATTTCAAATTTCTGAGTATTCCAAGCCGTCTTTAGTTGTCAATCCTCCAAGTAATTTATTTTGATTCAAGATTATACGATTTCAATTATTATTATTTATTATTTTACGAGCATTACAAATTTCTAAAAAACTAACTTTGAATTACTAAATTACTTAAATGCAAATAAATATATCTTTCGCAAACAAAAAGTAAATAAAGATTTGTTTAGAACAACATCTTTCCAAATATTATACCTTTAGAGTGTACCCTAAACATATATATGTTTCAAGCCGAATATGTTTGGGACAATATTCTACAGAGGCGATTTTTTTTCAGCGTGTAGTACCCTACCCCAACCCGTTAGAGCTAGATTTCATGATGACGTCAAATCGGCAGATACATATGTATATCTGAGGTTTTCAGAAATAATGGCCTACGTCTGGTTGAATTTCTAATATCAACTCCAGTAATTTACAATCCAGATTTCGTTCAATAGCTTCCAAAATATTAAATTTTTAAAATATTGCTGCGCCCAGTTTTGTTGCTCCCACTAATCCAATGCAACTCTTTTACAAAAAGATATGAATGAAATATATTTTAAAAAAACGGCGAGAAGCTTGACATATGAAACGTTATTTGTCACGAAGCTAGCTTTTTCCGTTTTGAATGAAATTTGATGGACATGTTGGCATACTCCTAAATAGTATTCATCTAAAATGCATTCTGGTAACCACAACTGCAGTTGTATGCATTTACATGTTGCCGATTTTAATAAATATGCTCCTATTCTTCGCCTTTTATGTCAAATTTTGTGAAAGACATGCAATATATAATAAATGTTTCTTAAAGATTTTTTATGGGCTTTTCAATGGTGATAATCGTTTTTTGCAGAAACAATATTGTGACATTGAAAGTCAAGGTCAAACTATTAATTTGCGAATATCAAAAAAACGTGGTCAAGTGATTTTAATCAAAATTTTTCAGAAGTATGCTATTTTAGCGTACTAACAATGTACACAATTTTGGAGAGGTGCTTTTCCTATTTCCCGCGATATTCGAATTTTAAGAGAATCGCCCTAAATTTGTTGTATAACACCGTGCGACAAAACTGAACAAAAATTATTGGTCATGGAAATGTCTACATAATTCTGAAAGTTGACTAGTTTTCATTTTGAAAGCTTTTTATGTTTTCTGAAAGTCCTAGTGAGACGATATTGGTTTCAAATGAAGGCCACGTTTTGGGCTAAATATTATTTTTGTTTTTAAAAACTAGAACTTAAATGTCTAAAAAGTGACCTTGCAAATTTTAGTCCTTTATTATCGTTAAAGATTCACGTTAAAAATTTTTGGAAAAAATATAGTTTGCGGATCCTAACCAATACTATGGACTGATGGTCAATGACTATGGACTGAGTGTCAATGCATATTGACTGAGGGTCAATGACTAGTCACGGAAAGTCAAAGACTATTGACTTCTGGTCTATGGCCATTCACTGGCTGGGTCTATTACTAGGACAAAGACTTTGAGAGTCAATGAGTTTTATCTGATGACATTGACATGTTTCTGCCGCCAGTATTGACTGTTAGTTACTTTTTTAAATATTTAAACAAAAGTCTACAGCTTGTAAAGAAAATGCGTCTAATATGCATACATTGCCCTTGTAGATGCAATCGTTTTTTCAAATTCAAGTGTACTTATACATAAATATACATTGGTTGGAAATTATTGGAATAGAAGGGTGGTTACATCTTAAGGGCCGATGTTGATTTTGAATAAAACACAAATTATTTAGGAAATTATTGTCATTTCTTTTTATTATAATAATATTGGTATGCTTCAATTATGTATGGAACAAAATATCGGTCAAATGGCCGCCGCGACCTCGGCGGCACACCTCCATCCGATGGTCCAACTTTTCGATGACGCTGAGGCATAATTGAGGTTCTATGCCGTTAATGTGCCTAATTATCTCATCCTTAAGCTCTTGAATTATTGCTGGCTTATCGACGTTCACCTTTTCTTTCAAATAACCCCAAAGAAAGAAGTCCAACGTTGTCAAAACACAGGATCTTGGCGGCCAATTGACATCGCCACGACGTGAGATAACACGGTCATTGAATTTGTTGCGCAAAAGAGCCATTGTTTCGATAGCTGTGTGGCAAGTGGCACCGTCCTGTTGAAACCACATATTGTCCACATCCATATATTCCAATTCGGGCCATAAAAAGTTCGTTATAATCTCACGATAGCGAACACCATTCACAGTAACTGCCTGTCCGGCCTCATTTCGAAGAAGTATGGCCCGATGACGTCTCCAGCCCATAAACCGCGCTAAACGAACTGGGCGAGCTTGCACAGGTGTTTTCACATCTCCTACAGACCCGGTTTGCTGAAATTTGCGCACAATTCTCCCGATTGTGGACACATTTGGTCGATTACGCTGATCAAAAAAACATCACGAAATGCCTTTTTATTTGAACGCCCATTTTCGTAAAAGTTTAAAAAAACTTTAATGCGTTGCTGGATTGTGTATCTTTTCATGGTTCAAATTGAGTTAGTCTGAAATTGAGAAATGTCAAATGAAATGCAGAAAAAACTTGAAGTTCAGGTGTGGTTCACATTCAACATCGGCCCTTACAATCTAACCACCCTTTATAACACAAGAGAACAAGGTATTTGTTGATTAAGACGCTGAGTCCAAATATGCACTTGCTTTTTTTCTATTAGCTCGACTTTTCTCGATATACACCACATATTTTGGAATATCTTGAAAACGGTTCACCATATTCAGTTAAGAAAAATATCAAAAAACTGAGTATCTTTGCTGCTGTTCTATTTACGTAATAAAAAATGCGAGCTGATGGAGAAAAATGGAGTATAGATTTAAAATCAGCGACCTAAAATTAGTAAAAAAAAGTAAGAAAGTTTCAGTCGGGTAAACCAACTAAGGTATACCCTCATTTTGTGAGTAATGTAATATGGAATATTAAACGAATTATTCTGTCAATTTGTGTTGGTGGTACCAGAGTAATGTAATATGGAATATTAAACGAATTATTCTGTCAATTTGTGTTGGTGGTACCAGAAAAATACATTTTTTTTTCCGTGAATAGTAGATACTTTAAATACATTGCATTGTGCCGAATTATAAGCGTTTATGTGCACTGGGATATAAACATTATGAGATATTAAATTTTGGTGTGATTTGGCCATTTTGTGTGGGAGGTACAAAAAAGGGGGTTGTGATAACTCCCCTTTTTTATAGGGCTATAGGCACTTCAAAAGCGTTACACTGTGCAAATTGTTGTTGCATTTTCGTGAATTGGTACTCACGCTGTAAGCTCTTAACTTTTTGTGCAAAATGGTACCTTCGTGTGGGAGGTACAAGAAGGGGCGTGGCAATAACTTCCATTTTTCACAGGGCTATAGACACTATAAAAGCATTACACTGTAAAAAATGTCAAGTATTTGTATACACTGGTATTAATGTTATATGCTGTTAACTTTTGGTGCAAAGCGGTGCATTTGTGTGGGAGGTACCAAAAGGGGCTTAGCTACTTCGGCCATTTTTCTCGAGATGATAGCGATTATTAAACTAATACTATATGTGGATTTTCAGAAGATTCGAATATGTACATAGTATATCAGTTATTAAAGATTCAATATTTCACAACATTTTAACCCTTTGTGGGGGAGGTACTAGAAGGAGTGGACCAATATGGCCCAACTTTGAACTTAGCCCGAGATGGATAAAAAATTACCACTTACCAAATTTGAAGTCAATCGGTTACTCCTTTCGAGAGTTATCGTGCGCACCAGCCAGCAGACAGACAGACAGATGTACGGACATTGCTCATTCGACTTAAAATTGCCCAAAACGGATTTTCGCCAAACATACTTGGGATCTTAGGTCACTGCTTCGATGTGTTACACTTTTTTTGTAGCAAATGATATATACCCCCGTCACATTAAATGTATAAAAATGCTATAAAGTACAGTCAACACAAAAAATGTCTTATAAAACAGTTAGTATCTACGTATATGAGTGGGCAAACATATGGCTCATAAAAGGGAAGTTTCTGGGATCGAATAGCATTCGGAACGGAGGTAAAATTTTATGTGATATTAAAAATATTAATTCCTAAAATTATGGAGAGGAGAGGAAAAGGAAATGTCAGAGATTTTACGCTATACAAGCAGTGGAGTGGAGGAGGAGACGAACAAAAATCGCATACAAATTTCAAGGGCCAAAAGTCGAAGAAAAATGTAAATTTTTCCTTTCTTTTTGCATTAATTTAATTAGATTTTCCTTACTTTGAGTAACATTTACTTGCAATAAGGACAAAAATATGCTGCTTTTGCATAATCTCAGGTCAGAATTTGCTGTTACTGAGGTAATTTCCCCTATTTTGATATCAGTAGCTACTTAAAGGAAATACAGAGTTTTCCAACAAGAGGTGTTATTTTGAATCACCCGGTATTTCGGTAGCTGTCACTTCTGAAGCTTTTATTCTTTGACATTTGACAAGTAGAAACTACGTTATTACTAAAATTGGAACGATTCACGATCTTCGAGCGATACAAAACGATCTAACAAAAAAACGATACGAACGATACAAAATCATCTTGACTGATGAGGCCCATTTCCACCTCGGTGGCTACGTCAACAAGCAAAGTTGTGGCATCTGGGGATCGGAAAACACAAGAGTTATTGTTGAGAAGCCTTTTCATCCTCAACGTGTGACTGTTTGGTGCTGTTTATGGTCCGGCGGGGTCATTGGAACTTACTTTTTCGAAAATGAGGTTGGATCAACAGTTACGGTGAATGGATTGCCCTATCGAGAAATGATTAATGATTTTTTATGGTTGGAGTAGGATTGTATTGATTGACAACGTTTACTTTGAACAAGCGCTACGTGTCACAAAAGCAACGAAACCATTGCTCTGTTACGGGAAAAGTTTCCGGACCGTGTTATCGCTCGAAGAGGTGATCACAATTGGCCACCGAGATCTTGTGATTTAACACCTTGCGACTTCTTCCTTTGGGGCCACGTGAAAGATAAGGTCAACGCCAACAGCCCAGCGTCGATTCAAGACCTCAAAGATAGAATTCGTGAGGCTATCGAGGATATAGGGCAGCCACTTTGCGATTTGGTTGTTGAAAATTTCATGAAAAGGGTATGGTCCTGTAAGAACGGTCGTGGTGGCCATTTGGCTGATGTTGTTTTTCATTAATAACGGAATTCCTCTTTATTATGAAATAAACATCCGATCATTTACCTCAAAAAATTGCATTTTTCTTTGAAAACCAAAATAACACCTCTTGTTGGAAAACCCTTTACAATTTAACTAACGGGTGTTTTTTTAGACGTGTGGTTTTCAATCTGGCAATACTTTTTTCGGAGTTGGTCTTTTTGACAGCTGTAACTTGATTTATGCTCAGGTTGGTTTGCCATTTCATAATGCATAGACTTACTCCGGAACATCGTTTGTAAATCGTGCAAATTTATTACCAATATAATGGTTCCGATCGCGCGACGCATCGCGATTTTTGTTCAAAGATGAAGCTCACTTTTGGATGAATGAGTACGTTAATAAACAAAATTGTCGCATTTGGAGTTATGATAATCCGCAAACCATTGTTCAGACGCCGTTACATCCACAAAAAGTCACTGTTTGGTATGCTCTATGGGCAGAGGGAATCATTGGACCATATCTCTTCAAAAATGAAGCAGCTATAATGTCAATGGGGAACGCTATGGATGCATGATTAATGACTTTTTCGTGCCTGAATTAGAGGATGTTGATGTGGACGACCTTTGGTTCGAACAAGGCTACAAGGTTCCAAGTGCCACATGCCATACAGCCAACGAAACAATCAATTTATTGAAGGCAACTTTTGGTGAGCGCATTATCTCGCGCCTTGGGCCTGTCGCGCGATTTAACACCGCTGGACTGGATTTTTGGTTGGGTAATGTGAAGTCGCATGTCTACGCAGATGAGCCCGACACGATTGACGCCTTGGAAGAGAATAATCGGCGCGTTATTGCTGACAAACAGCCCCAAATGCTGCAAAAAGTGGTCGAAAATTGGGTCCCTCGGCTGGAATTTATTCGAGCCAGCCGCGGCGGTCACTAGTCTGAAATCATTTTTAAAACATTATAACAAAGCTAAATTCTTGGCCATAACATTTAATTATATGCGTTTTATTTCTTCTTGACAACCACACGTCTACAAAAATAATTTTCCATCTTATTATTATAAAATTTGGAAGGGTAGTCTCTTGATACGAGGTTATATTTTTCACGAGTTGGTATTTGTATTTTGTGTCCAGCAATATGGTTTTATTGTTTTTCAAAATATTCTCCGTGAAGATCGATACCCTTGTTAATGCGCTCAAACCAAATTTCGAAGCACTTTTCACGCTCCGATTGAGACACATCCAGAACCACGTTTTTGAACGCTTCAACAGTTGCTTCGGGCGTCGAAGAACGTTGACCACGAAGTTTTTTTCTTGGTGTGAGGGAATAAGAAGCAGACATTGGGTGCCAAATCAGAGCTGTACAGCGGATGGCCCATCAATTCGACATTTTGAGGGACCAAAAAGCCCTTTGTTAACCTGATGTGTGAAAGCTCGCATTGTCGTGATGCAAAATGATCCGTCTTCTCTTATTGTTTTTCCTTTTTCTTTAAACACTGTTGGCAAGCAGATGGTTGTTTAGAATCGGCACTAGCCTTTTTTGAGCATTCGTCAAATTATGTGGACCAAACGCGAATAAATCGTTTTCACTGCCAAAAGAACATGCAATATATTATTGATGCTTGTCATACCTATTCCCAAGGATGCCTCAATGGTATGTCACATGTCGGTCTTGATTTATCAGTATATGCACAGCATCGATGGTTTCCGACAAAACGACCGAAGTTGGACGACCTTTTCGAAATTCATCCAGGAGCGAACTGCGCCCGAGACTGAATTCATAGTACTCGCGATATACAGTGATTTGTCATGGTGCTTTATCACCAAAAGTTGAAACATGTTGATTGAGACACTCTTGTCTCGATAATCCACACCGAAAATCGTAAAAAATCATCGTACGAAAATGTTCACGGGATAATTCCATTTTTTTACAGAGACAATTTTTTTTAAAATACTTTAAGCGAGAAAACGTTCAAACTTCCCAATGTAAGTTTCAGTTTGGATCTTGCAACACAAGTATTGCCAGGACCTGAAATATAAATAGCAACCCTCATATATAGATTTGAAAAATTCGTTGATCGAAATCGAGCTGTATCTTTCTCATTTTTTGCAACCACATTTCAATTCAACCTAATTGTGTCACCCAGTCTAATATACATAAGTAGGAACATCTATATGAATAAAAGAAATAGTAAGACAGAGGTAGTCTCGTTTCACTTGTAACAAAATCACAAATAAATGCAGAACGTTTCTTATTCACATTTCCTTTTCTGTTGTTGAACGTTGAGTTTGAAAAAGGTTTTTACTCTCTCCGCTTTTCTTATTTTGTGAATTGAAATCTCTCGGCAACGAAAGTGATTTTAATAAAATATGAATGTGATTTGCTAGTGCTGTTGTTTTCATGCTGTTTTCCCTTTTGGTTGTTCGTTTCGATGAGGAGGGGGGGCCTTGGGTTAGAATCGGGGGAAGGTTAAAACGAAGCGAACAAAGCAATTGCTGATATAAATAATACAAAATATTAATACATAAATATAAATAAGAAATTTTTGAATGTTTTCCTTTTGGATTATTTTTTTTTGGTTGGATTTTTAGTTTTCTCCTCTTGGAGGTTTGTTAAACTGCCGACAGTTGTACTTACTTAGAAATAAGTGCTTCAGTTGCACAGCTAAGGTTTTCGGGATATATCAAGTGATTGGCAGAAGTCACTTACAAGTCACAAACAATCCTGTTATGAATATGTAAGTTATGAAACTGGATTGGCATTTTTTATTTGTTCGTATATTTTGTTCAATTCAAAACGTATTGATGCGATGTTAGTGTAATACTTTAGTGGGATGAAATGTTGGGTCACTCAAATGCTATTTGATTTATTTCTTTTAAGAATTTATTTGATTAAATGAGATCAAACAAATAATTAAAAGCTTGTCTGCTGATAAGGGTTTGTTCTCCAACCAAATGACCTTAAATATTGGAAAAAGAGAGAAAATTAAACTTAAATTTACCCACTGTGATTCCAATAAACGAACTCGGCGTTTTTGTATCCCCTCACCTTACATAGTAGGGTGTATATCATTTGATACGAGCCAAAAGTGAAACACATGGAATGAGTGACCTAAGACACCTCGCATGTTTGGTGGAAATTCGATTAGGGTCATTTAAAGTAATTTGACCACCGTCTGTCTTTCTGCTGGCTGGTGCGCACGATAACTCTCGACTCACCACCCAAAAAATCCATCGATTTATATGACTTATGATATATCATTTTATTTGGAGGGGAATTTTCAGGGGTAAGGTTATGAGTGATGGTGTCGGCCGTTTTGGGAGGAATACTTTGTTTTCTTCTTTGACATGGAACGTCATTCCCGAAACATCCTATACTATAATTGTGTCTGAATTTACTAGTCTTTTTGTTTGCCCAGCAAACTTTATGGCTACATATCTCGAAAACGCGAGAATTGTATCGAAATTTTGTGAATGGTAAAATATTCTTCCATCACACGCTAACAAAATAGAGTAATAAAAAGGCAAAATTTTCATTAAAATAAGAACAATTTACATGTTTTTAAGACATTTTCCTTGATCTAATGATACGAGGGTTGCTATTTATATTTCGGTCGTGGCAATGCTGGTGTTACCAGATAAAAACTGGAAACTTCCATTAGAAATATCACATTTTTTAGCATAACTTCACTCAGACCGTTTTGTCATTTGAGCGCGAATTGTTTTGGTTACAGTGTGTTGAAAATTCACCTCCGTTGGATTTGGCTCGTCTTCGAAGACCCACACGCTCGATTGCTGTTTTGTTTCAAGCTCATACGCATAGATCCAAGTTTCGTCACCTGTGACGATCTTATAAACGTCTTTTGAAACACCGCGATCGTATTTTTTCAAAATTTCTCTGCACTTTCTTACCTTTATGCTGGTGGAAGAAATGCCCAAGGATGCCTCTATCTCACGGTATGTCACATGACGATCTTGCATTATCAGTTCACGCACGACATCAATGCTATAGGATGGTGCTTCATCGCCATACAAAGATTTAAGTTCATCGATGCACTCTTGTCGTGATAACCCACGTCGAAAGTTGTGAAAAATTATCGCACGAAAATGTTCACGAGTTAATTCCATTTTTTGCCAAATTGATTTTTCAAGTCACTGTAAACAACACAAATGATGGTCGTACGTCAAAACGTTCTGAGTACGTTTATGCTAAAAAATGTCAAACTTTCCAATGGAAATGTCAGCTGGCGCCAGGCAACACTAAGTGTAGGCCAGAAATATATATAGCAACCCTCGTACCTCCCCTACAGAGGGTTAAAATTAAATGAAATATAGATTATATAATAACTTCTATACCACTTATTCCAATTTTCTAAAAGCCCACATAGTATTAGTTTATTAGTCGCTACTACCATGAAAAAATGGGCGAATTTGCCACGACCCAATTGGTACCTCCCACACAAATGGACCATTTTGCAGCGAAATTTAACATCGTATAACTTTAATACCAGCCAATAAAAACACTTGAAATTTTGCGCAGTGTAATGTTTTTTATAGTGAAAATGGGGGTTATTGCCATGCTTATTTTCGTACCTCCCACACAATGTTACCATTTTGTACGGAAAGTTAACAGCTTATAACATTTATACTAGTGCATGCAGAAACTTAAAATTGTGCAGTGTAAAGTTTTTAAAGATCCTACAGTCTTGTTAAAAATGGTAGCTGTGCCAAAATAAAATAGCTTATAATATTACTACATATACCAGTGCATATTTACATTGCTCACAAAGTGAGGGTTAGTTTACCCGACTGAAATTTTGTACTTGTTTATAGGAGAATTTAATACATTTATATACTTTAATTAATAGTAATATCCAAACCAAATTTGTATAATGTCACTGTTTATGAATTAAGTTCTCGTGATCTACCCGTATAAGATTTGTATTTATAAGTCATTACATTAAAAATTAATTGTGTACATCATATTTTGGTCCATATCCAATTTTTATACCCTACACCACACTGTGGTACAGGGTATTATGACTTTGTGCATTTGTTTGTAACACCCAAAAGGAGAAGAGATAGACCCATTGTTTATTATACCGATCCACTTGTAATCACTTTCTGAGTCGATTTAGCTATGTCCGTCTGTCTGTCTGTCTGTAGATGTATCCGATATCAACGAAACTTTGCACATATCTTTTTTTAGGCCCAAGGACGATCCCTATTGAATTTGGTTAATATCTGTTTAGATTTACATATAGCTCCCATATATATGTACCTCCGATTTGGCATATATGCACTGTATAAGCAACATTTTTGAACCGATTTGTACAAAAATTGACAGAGAGTAGTCTAGATACAAAATTTGGGGGAAATCGGTTTAAATTTCGGTATAGCCCCCATATATATGTTAGCCCCGATTGGACATGTAAACGCTGTAGAAACTGTATTTTATATCCGATCAGTACGAAATTCGGCAGAAAGAGGTTTCTTATTACATCAAAGAATACTTCCAAATTCGGAGAAAATCGATTCAGATTTAGATATAGCCCCCATATATATGTTAACCCCGATTTGAAATTCAAGCGCTGTAGAAACTGTATTTTATATCCGATCACAGCGAAATTCGGCAGAAAGAGGTTTTTATTTTACATGAATGAGTATTTAGGGAAAATCGATTCAGATTTATATATAACCTCCATGTTCAAAGGTGACATCTCACTTTTGAACATCAGTGTGAAACGTCCACTATATGTGTAGGTGTATAAATGCATTTATATGCCCATACATGCGTAACCTATGCACTCATCACTCTAAAGCACTCATTACTCTAATTTCCCTTTTGCTTATTTGTTTGTTTACTTGTCGCTTGCCATCTGTAGCTTAACGAAAGTCGTTAAGTGAGCTTAGAAGAGATGGATGGCAAGCACAAGTAATCAGTCTTTTACCGATCCTTAAACCAAACTCGTGCGCCTCTCCCCCGTGATAAAAGTGTTAGTGAAAAAATACAAGTGCCAACATCTGAAATTAACTTAGTGAAAATAAATACCCAAATTAAACATTGTAAATTACATTAAGAACATATAATTTAACTTGCAAATTAACACGAATTAAAATTGAAACAAAGATTAGAAACCCAAAAATTGTACACAACCACAACTAACAAAGTGAATTAATAAAACTCATAAAAAATTGAAAAATAAGCTTTTTATTTTGGAAGGCAACAAAACGCCAGAGCGCTAAACATTTGGTCCTATGCGAACCGGATGAAAAAGTGTGTTTTTTTAAATAATTAAAAAGCAAAAAATTTCAAAGTGCATAAAAAAAGTGATTCCAAAAAATATTTTAAAATAAAACACCGTGAGCATTGGGCAAGACCGGTTAATATAAACAAAAAATCGGTTCGGCGCGAATTAAACCAAAAAACCAAAGTGACCCAAAAAATCAAAGTGACCCAAAGAAGAAAGTGACCCAACACAAGACCCAGCAAAGAGCCGTAGAAACGAGACCCAACAACAACGCGCTTGAACCCCTAGAAGGAAGGAAGGAAGAACCAGCGACACACTCCAACAACACCAGGTACCCCAAATACATAAAAGGATCAACGTGAGTACCCAAAATTTGTGCAGGTAGCGTTGTTACATAGGGTGCCAAAACCATTTTTTTTCGAACTCCGCCATATTGCTATATGAAGGAGATTTTGGCGGGTCTGGCCCTATGTACGACGCTGGCTTGGTTTGTGCCTTTTACATATATACAAAAATAACTGAACACTTAACTGCAGTTAGCTTGCACTTATATACATATACTTATATACTTTGATATACATACTTACATAAGTGCAGTTAGCTTGCAGTTACATACCTACACATTGCTACACATATATACCCTTTACATATATACTAACCTATTGCATAACCTACATGCATTCTAACCTATGAAAGTTTTTTGACGATTTTTTCGGTAACAACGCGCGACTTTACTGTTTTCTAGTTTTCGAAACTTTAGGAAAATAGCGACCCAACCTTTTTGAAAACCCTTCGATAATTTGTTCAAATAATTTATTACGCATTCTGATGAATTTTTCTGAAAGCCAGCGGCTGGTCGAGTCGATTTATGCCATCAAGTTATTTTTAAGATAAGAATATTAAGATAAGAGTATTAAGATACGATTATTAAGATAAGTTTATTAAGATTTCGGACGCGCGGACGGACACCCATTGACTTATTCCGAAAACCTCAGCAAGAATTCCAGATAATTTTGTGCTGAATAACGCGTGGACGGACAACTTTCTTGCGAAACAAAAGAGCGAAAATTTCTTGGATTTTTTCGGCTGCTTTAATCGCGGTTATATTTATTAAGCTTACTTTTATTCTTATTACTATTATTATTAGCTGCTTAAAAGAAAAAAAAAAGGAAAGATTTTTATTGGCTCGACTCATCCGCTGACTGGCTTGAGAACCCTACAAATTACTTCGTGATTTTTGGGTACTTTAAACATCAAGTTTGCAACTTAGAGAAAAAAAATATTTTCTTTTGCCTTCTTTATATGTGATTTTCTGAGGGAGAAATCGACCGTATGATATTAGCTGATGCTTTGGAGACGCTAAAATCAATCCCAATCAATAAATTAAAAAGAAAAAATAAATTTATTTTTTTTTTGCTTTAGAAAATACGTGTTCCAACTTTTTGAACGACCCTCGTATTGCTTTAGATTCAATAGAAAAACCCTTTTGAAAAATGTCAAAAAATTTACGATTTTTTAATCTCTATTGCCATTAATATGTGTGGTTTGTGCTACAAATCAGCATTACTGTAGTTTCCAACCGATTTAACGCGAAAATCTTGATATATTTGATAAAAAAGTTCCTGTGCCGACACTTTCAACTCGACCCCTCGTACCCATTAAAACAACAACAACACCAGTCTATGTACATCGATGCATATGAGACCATAGGTAGCGGATTTTTTTTTTCGTTGGTTTCTCGTTGTCTTTTCATTCGTTTTCACTTCTTGCCTTGATTAGGGAACCCAAAGGTTAATGTACCACTGGATTTTTTTGTGAAATAGAAAAAAAGGGAGAAGTAGGAAAACATAATTTCAGCCGTAAAGAAAGGAATGAAAGAACATATGGTTTGATGGTTGATGGGATCGGACGGACATTTCGGCAAAAGCTAAACAGAACTAACACAATAATTTACATTTATTGAAATTTATTTTTATTTTTGCAAATTACACTTTACAACGAAAAATAAATTTGCTCAGAAATTTATTAAGTGCTAATTTTTGGAAATTACACTTTACTACGAAAAATAAATTTGCTCGAAAAATTTATTAAGTGCTAATTTTTGGAAATTACACTTTACTACGAAAAATAAATTTGCTCAGAAATTTATTAAGTGCTAATTTTTGGAAATTACACTTTACTACGAAAAATAAATTTGCTCGAAAAATTTATTAAGTGCTAATTTTTGGAAATTACACTTTGCTACGAAAAATAAATTTGCTCGAAAAATTTATTAAGTGCTAATTTTTGGAAATTACACTTTGCTACGAAAAATAAATTTGCTCAAAAATTTATTAAGTGCTAAATTTTGGAAATTACACTTTACTACGAAAAATAAATTTGCTCGAAAAATTTATTAAGTGCTAATTTTGGAAATTACACTTTACTACGAAAAATAAATTTGACTCGAAAATTTATTAAGTGCTAATTTTTGGAAATTACACTTTGCTACGAAAAATAAATTTGCTCAGAAATTTATTAAGTGCTAATTTTTGGAAATTACACTTTACTACGAAAAATAAATTTGCTCGAAAAATTTATTAAGTGCTAATTTTTGGAAATTACACTTTACTACGAAAAATAAATTTGCTCGAAAAATTTATTAAGTGCTAATTTTTGGAAATTACACTTTACTACGAAAAATAAATTTGCTCAGAAATTTATTAAGTGCTAATTTTTGGAAATTACACTTTACTACGAAAAATAAATTTGCTCGAAAAATTTATTAAGTGCTAATTTTTGGAAATTACACTTTGCTACGAAAAATAAATTTGCTCGAAAAATTTATTAAGTGCTAATTTTTGGAAATTACACTTTGCTACGAAAAATAAATTTGCTCAAAAATTTATTAAGTGCTAAATTTTGGAAATTACACTTTACTACGAAAAATAAATTTGCTCGAAAAATTTATTAAGTGCTAATTTTGGAAATTACACTTTACTACGAAAAATAAATTTGACTCGAAAATTTATTAAGTGCTAATTTTTGGAAATTACACTTTGCTACGAAAAATAAATTTGCTCAGAAATTTATTAAGTGCTAATTTTTGGAAATTACACTTTACTACGAAAAATAAATTTGCTCGAAAAATTTATTAAGTGCTAATTTTTGGAAATTACACTTTACTACGAAAAATAAATTTGCTCGAAAAATTTATTAAGTGCTAATTTTTGGAAATTACACTTTACTACGAAAAATAAATTTGCTCGAAAAATTTATTAAGTGCTAATTTTTGGAAATTACACTTTACTACGAAAAATAAATTTGCTCGAAAAATTTATTAAGTGCTAATTTTTGGAAATTACACTTTACTACGAAAAATAAATTTGCTCAGAAATTTATTAAGTGCTAATTTTTGGAAATTACACTTTGCTACGAAAAATAAATTTGCTCGAAAAATTTATTAAGTGCTAATTTTTGGAAATTACACTTTACTACGAAAAATAAATTTGCTCAGAAATTTATTAAGTGCTAATTTTTGGAAATTACACTTTGCTACGAAAAATAAATTTGCTCAGAAATTTATTAAGTGCTAATTTTTGGAAATTACACTTTGCTACGAAAAATAAATTTGCTCAAAAATTTATTAAGTGCTAATTTTTGGAAATTACACTTTACTACGAAAAATAAATTTGACTCGAAAATTTATTAAGTGCTAATTTTTGGAAATTACACTTTGCTACGAAAAATAAATTTGCTCAGAAATTTATTAAGTGATAATTTTTGGAAATTACACTTTGCTACGAAAAATAAATTTGCTCAAAAATTTATTAAGTGCTAATTTTTGGAAATTACACTTTACTACGAAAAATAAATTTGACTCGAAAATTTATTAAGTGCTAATTTTGGAAATTACACTTTACTACGAAAAATAAATTTGTTCAGAAATTTATTAAGTGCTAATTTTTTGGAAATTACACTTTACTACGAAAAATAAATTTGCTCGAAAAATCTATTAAGTGAAACACCTTCCTACAAAGTTTGAGTATTTTTTTTTTTGAAAAAACACGTTTCTACAAAGATTGTTTTTTTTTTTTTTTTTTTTTTTGTTTGTTATAAATTTGCAAAAAACACCTTCTTACAAAATTTGTTTTTTGATTTGATTGAGTTTTTTCTGATAGAAAAATCACTTTCCTACGCTTTTTTATTTTTTTTGTTTTGTCAAAGAAGAGTTGATTGATAATTTTTTTGAGAGTACACTAGCCGACAAAGAATTACTTTCGTCCAAATTTTTATTTATATAATTTTTTTTTTTTTTTCCAAAAGACCCAGGTCTATAAAAATTATTATCGCTAAAATTTCTTACTTTTCGCACAAACGACACAAGTTCAAAATAAACTGCCATTATTTATATCTATTCGTGGAAAAAAGCAAAGTCGGACCGTATAAGATTGACCCCATTCAACAAATATTTAGCGTTTTTCTGAAATTATTTTGCAAATATTGGCAAAGTAATTTTTTACAGAAATTGTTAAAAGAAAATCTCAATTTTAAAGGTTTCTTAAAATTTTAGCCAGTTTAAAATTTGATAAAGAAAATATTTAAGAAGGAGGAAATATGGATAAAGTTTTACGTGATAAATTTGTAAATTGCGTAAATGATCTGATAGACTTTGATAGTGGTTACTCTGCTACTAGCACCGATGATAATATTCACTCATTAGAAGTGACACGTGTAGAATTGAACTCTGTTTGGGATCAAGTGAAAAGGGCCTATTTAGATTGTAGAGACCGTGTTCCCGAAAAAGATGAGGCCCCAATCGATAAATCAAAGTTGAGGACCCATTATAAAGAGGCATTAGAGACATACAAACGATGTTTAAGCGCAGTAAATGGAGAAATTTTAGCACTAACCGACGAAAGGCAGCAGGAAAAGTTCGAACGAGAATCGGAGACCCGAAAAAAGGAAACAGTTGAGCCAAACAACCATCTATCGTTACGTTTACCACCATGCGACACCGACACATTTCATGGAGGATACAGCGCTTGGCCTACTTTTCGGGATTTGTTTTCGGCCTTGTACAGAAATAATTCTAGACCTAGTAAAGTAGAAAAACTTTTCCATCTAAAACAAAAAACCGCGGGGGAGGCACGGGAAATTATTAGTAACGTACCACTAACAAATGAAGGTTTTGATCTAGCATGGAAAAATTTAGAAAACAGATATGAGAATAAACGAATGCAAGTTAATGAACAGCTAAAGACTCTACTTAGTTTACCACCAGTTTCGGCAGATTCAGGATCTTCGATCCAGAAACTTCAACGCACTATTGATGGTTGCGTTCAGACACTAGAAACACTCAACGTAGATGTGAAGGGGTGGGACCCAATTTTAGTTTACCTTACCTCTACGAAACTGCCGAGAAATTTCTTAGAAGAATTTGAAAACGGTTTGGAAGATTGTTCCTTACTACCGTCTTGGAAAGATTTGAACGAATTTTTAACGCACAAATTCAAAACTTTAGAATCTGTAGGAAATATTAAGCCCCATTTCTCGAAAAATAGTCTGCCTAGACCCGATTATAGTAGGAAGGAAAATAGGGTTAAGTCATTTCAAACTAATGTTGCGCAACAGACTCAAAGTTCGCAAAGAAGATTCAACAATAGCAACAGATTTAGCACATCTACGCAACCTAGTAGTCGTACAAATGGACCGAGTTGCCAAATTTGTAAGGCAAACCATTTGTTACGTAATTGTCCACAATTCCTTGAGAAAAACGTGAATGATCGCATTCACTTAGTAAAACTTCACAATCTTTGTTACAACTGCATCACTTCGGATCATGTTGTAAGAGATTGTAAGAGTCGTTTCACGTGTAGGGAATGTAATCAAAGACATCACACTTTATTACATAAGGGTAACGAGGCCCGACCTACAAATTCACAACCGGTTAGAGATGACGTACGACCTAGTACCAGTGCGGCAGCTCTAACCACCCTAGTACAATCCACTCCTAGTTTACAGTCCACACCTAGTTTTCAAACTCCTAGTATAACGACTCTAACTCTCAAGGAAAATTCACAACTTAGCCAGCAGCAATCGAAGGAAACACTACTCTTCACAGCCATCGTTCAAATTGAATCTAGAGGGCAGCGATATGACGCACGAGCGATTATCGACCCTGGATCTCAATCAACATTTATTTCAGAAAAGATTACAAACCAATTGAAGCTTCCAACTAGGAAGAATCTTGTTCATGTTACCGGTTTAAGTGAAACCGTTTCAGAAACTTCAACAAAAGCTTGTCTTTTTAACCTTTGTTCTCGTACAAACCCTAGTTTTGAATTAGAAGTTTGGGCACCCGTTTTGAAGTCCCTTCCTTCTAATTTGCCGTCGCGCACCCTAGATAAAAATCAACATAGAGAAACAACTCAACTCGAGTTAGCAGATCCTCGTTTTTACGAAAGCCGACCCATAGATCTTCTGATAGGTTTAGACATAGGACCCTTAATTTACACAGTAGGAGCTCCAATGAAATCTATAGGATCTTTACTAGCGCAAAGCACCGTTTTTGGCTGGATAGTGGGCGGACCCCTTGAAAAATCAAACACAAATGATAGGAAAATTTCACTTTACAATACAGTTTCGATCGAGAAAATTCTCACACGTTTTTGGGAGGTGGAGGAGACCCCAAAAAAAGTTTTGAGGTCAGCAGAAGACACCTTTTGCGAAACAAATTTCAAAAATACAACGCGAAGAAATGAAGATGGACGATATATTGTCACGATGCCGTTCAAATCTTGTGCTGAACTTGGAGCATCTCGAAATATCGCAATGGCGCAATTCTATCGAATGGAAAGAAAGTTGCAAAAAACGCCCGAAATCAAATCTCAATACGACGCAACGATAATGGAATATTTGGAACTTGGACACATGCGGAAACTGAGACCCCAGGAAATCGAGAAGACCCCTCACTATTATTTGCCACATCATGCAGTTATTAAACCAGATAGGGTTACTACTAAACTTAGGGTAGTTTTCAATGCGTCAAGTCCCACATCAAATAGGAAAAGTCTTAATGACATTTTACATCCAGGGCCTATTCTTCAACAGGATTTAGTATTGCAGATTTTAAAATGGAGGTTTTTTAAATACGTATTTAACGCGGACGTTACCAAAATGTATCGTCAAATACAAATCGACCCAAGTCAGG
Organism: Eudasyphora cyanicolor; assembly: GCA_963930755.1. Taxonomy (NCBI): domain Eukaryota; kingdom Metazoa; phylum Arthropoda; class Insecta; order Diptera; family Muscidae; genus Eudasyphora; species Eudasyphora cyanicolor. The sequence continues at coordinate 165,073,986 of OZ005736.1, read as the reverse complement.
CCCCATTTCAAAGAATTCTTTTTAGAAGATCAGCAAATGACCCAGTTGAAGACTTTGAACTTTCGACAGTCACTTTCGGAATTAATTGCGCCCCATTTCTAGCTCTTAGGACCCTAATTCAATTGGCAGAAGATGTTAAAGAAACATACCCATTAGGTTCGGAAATTATAAAACAAAATTTATATGTCGACGACGTTTTAGCTGGAGGTCACACTGTAGAAGAATCCCTTAAGTCTATGAAAGAATTAGTAGCAGCCATGGACTCAGCAGGTTTTGAATTGAGAAAATGGAGTTCAAACGATCCCAATCTACTTCGCGATCTGCCACCAGACTCACTCTTGCCGGTCAATTGGTTGGATATTTCGGAAGGAACTTCAACGAAAACTCTAGGTATCCGATGGAACATTTCGGCTGATAACTTTACGTTCACATCACCACCCACGGAAGAAAGGGAGTTATGCACCAAACGAGAAGTCCTTTCAACAATTGCCAAATTTTTCGACCCATGTGGAAACATGTAGCGAAACTTATCATGCAGCAAGTCTGGCTGGATAAAGTAGATTGGGACGACGCGTTGAAGCCCATAACTCGAATGAATTGGAAGAATTTCATTAAAAATTGTCCCTCAATAGATTCAGTTTCAGTACCTAGGTGGATCAGATTCAAACCCTCAAGTAAAATTGAAGTACATGGTTTTTGTGACGCTTCAGAAAGCGCTTACGCCGCGACTCTTTATGTTAGAGTAGAACATTTAGATCAAACAGTCGACACGTTTCTTTTGGCAGCGAAAACTCGAGTAGCACCCATCAAAAAAATATCTCTGCCTAGATTAGAATTATGCGGAGCCGTTCTCTTAGCAAAATTAACCACAGCGGTGGTTCCCAACTTACAAATTGAAAATATTTCAACTCACTTTTGGACTGACTCAACAATTGTGTTAGCATGGCTCAAAAAACCCCCTTGTTCATGGAGTGCCTTTGTAGGAAATAGAATTTCAGATATTTTAGATAATGTAGGCAACGAAAATTGGAAGCACATAGATTCAGAAAGCAACCCAGCTGATGTAGCCAGTCGAGGATGTTCGCCAAATGATTTGCAGTCACATCATTTGTGGTGGACTGGACCCCAATGGCTGAAGTTTCCAAAAGACCGATGGCCTAGACACGACATTATGAGCGACACAGAGTTAGAAGCAAAGGCAGTTAAAGTGTTCTCGACCACGATTTTTGAAGATCCCTTAAATAGATTTTCTTCTCTATCTAGGGCATACAAAGTCTTAGCATTTGCGATTCGTTTTTGGCGAAATACCGGCGTCAATCGGACCCGACTTAGAATTTCTTCAGCAGAAATCACCCATGGTGAAATACAAGATATCAAAGATCGTCTTATTGTTTTAACACAAAAACATTATTTCGCAGAGGAGTATTTAGTGTTAACCCAAAAGAGAAGACTCTCATCTGGCAGCAGTCTTTTATCTCTCAATCCATTCATTGATTCAAAAGGAATCATTAGGGCAAATGGCCGCCTTGTTCAGTCCCCAGCACTTACATATAACGAGCGCCATCCCATTCTTATCCCATACGAATCGAGATTAGCCCTTTTGTTAGTAGAATTTGTTCACAAAATTACGATGCATGGCGGAAATCAACTCATGACTCGAGTAATCAGGTCTGAATTCTGGATCTTTAAATTGAAGCCCTTAATCAAGAAGGTAATTCATAATTGTCGAACGTGTGTTTTGTATAAACACCAGACTCAAACGCAAATTATGGCCTCACTTCCGCCCCAGCGAACTATGCTGACTCGACCTTTTACCAATACAGGAGTAGATTTTGCAGGACCCTTCAACATAAAGATTTTTACAGGAAGAGCTTGTTTAATAACAAAGGGTTATGTTTGCGTCTTCGTTTGCTTTTCCACAAAAGCAATTCACTTAGAACCCACTAGTGATCTATCAACTCAATCTTTTTTAGCCGCTTTATCTCGCTTTATTTGGCGACGAGGAAGCCCAGCCAGGATCTACTCAGATAATGGGACTAATTTTGTAGGAGCAGCAGAGTTAATAAAAAAAGATAGGCTAGAGTTTATGAAGAATCTGCAAAAGGACGCCACCCAGAGCAATGTTTATCAAAATTTAGAATGGAGTTTTATTCCTCCCGGTGCCCCTCATATGGGAGGATTATGGGAGGCGGGAGTTAAATCATTCAAAACACATCTACGAAAATTTATACCGCAAATGAATTTTACCTTTGAGGAATTCTCGACCATTTTAGCGCGAATTGAAGCCTGTCTTAATTCTCGACCCCTTAGTCCTGCCAGCGATGACCCTTCCGACTTAAATCCTCTTACCCCAGCTCATTTTCTGATTGGTACTTAAATTTTGACCCCAACTGAACCCGATGTTTCAGACGACAACATCACCCTTGCCAATAGATGGAAGCAAGGAATTAAAAATTATTTCTCAATATTTTTGCCAAAGATGGAAAACTGAATATTTGAATGAGCTACATCGTCGATATAAGTGGAAGTACCAAACAGAAAATTTGAAGGAGGATGATTTGATTGTAATTAAGGATGAGAGATTGGCCCCGACTGAATGGAAAATAGGCCGTATAGAAAAAACTTACCGAGGAATTGATAACAACATTAGGGTCGTTGACATTCGGACAGCTAACGGTGTAATTAGTCGACCGATAACGAAAATCGTCAAACTATTTTCAGATTGACTTACAATTTATTTTTATGTAGAAGAAATTGGTACTCACATCTCTTCTATTCTAGATAAGGTTTCTCAGTTGCCTAGCCCAACCCAGCGTCGTGACTCATCCAACTCACGAAGTACCGTTATACGACACGAGGAGAGCCCATATACCCTGAAGACAGATGCTGTGGTATCCAGTACCCTACAACTTCGACCCTACTCAGACCCGCCATCGCATTTCCGTCAACTTTTGTTATTCAAGCCTTGGATCCGTGACAGGCCCCAAAACTGGATGGGGTTTTCATCCACGGGAGCCAAATGAGCTGCAGTTTTAGATTAAGCTAGTTTAAGTTAGAATAATCTACACTATATCACGGGGGGGGAGAATGTTCAAAGGTGACATCTCACTTTTGAACATCAGTGTGAAACGTCCACTATATGTGTAGGTGTATAAATGCATTTATATGCCCATACATGCGTAACCTATGCACTCATCACTCTAAAGCACTCATTACTCTAATTTCCCTTTTGCTTATTTGTTTGTTTACTTGTCGCTTGCCATCTGTAGCTTAACGAAAGTCGTTAAGTGAGCTTAGAAGAGATGGATGGCAAGCACAAGTAATCAGTCTTTTACCGATCCTTAAACCAAACTCGTGCGCCTCTCCCCCGTGATAAAAGTGTTAGTGAAAAAATACAAGTGCCAACATCTGAAATTAACTTAGTGAAAATAAATACCCAAATTAAACATTGTAAATTACATTAAGAACATATAATTTAACTTGCAAATTAACACGAATTAAAATTGAAACAAAGATTAGAAACCCAAAAATTGTACACAACCACAACTAACAAAGTGAATTAATAAAACTCATAAAAAATTGAAAAATAAGCTTTTTATTTTGGAAGGCAACAAAACGCCAGAGCGCTAAACACTCCATATATATGTTCCTCCTGATTTGGTTACAAAGCGCTATAGAAGTTGTACTTTACTTCCGATCATTAGATTATATATAACCTCTATATATATATTCCTCCTGATTTGGTCACAAAGCGCTATAGAAGTTGTACTTTACTTCCGATCATTATAAAATTCTACAGAAAGATATTTCACAATATAGGAAAGAATATAGCTTAATTTATCGATTATCGGTTCAGAATTAGACATATCCACATATATATGTTCTTACCCATTTACCAATTATTCGAAATTATTATCGCAATGGCCCTTATCGCATTGTTAGGGAGGTGTAGGGTATTATATAGTCGGCCCCGCCCGACTTTCTGCCTTTCCTTACTGGTTTGAAATATTTTTTTGAATTTGTATTACATGGGCCACAAAGAGCGTCGGTATGGAAGGAGAGAAATTCCCATATTGTGATCAAAAGAAGGAAAAATTATGAGTCACAAATGTGAACAGAAAAATGGAAATATAAACAAAAAATTAAAATTATTTCCCATTAATCGGAGTTAAATCGTTTTGCCCTAGAACTAGACGAAATAGGATAAAATGTATGATGATGAATCAATGAACTTGCCAATTTTAATAGAAGTTATTGATCTTGACTACGCTAATTTACAAACCATATTTTGGACTCCTGCGATTTTCCTAGATCATTTTTTAATAACACAGTACATCATTTTTCAACTCATTGATTTAGGTCTCAATTCTGAGAATTGGACGTGAAAGTAGCCCCGAAAATAAGTACTTCTGCATCATTCGTTTAGTAAATCCTTATATGTCCTTTCAAAATGGACATATAAGGATTAAAATATGCTAAGAAAATGTTTGCCTGAGAATTTCAGTGGGGGTCGCCAAAGACACCAAAGTTGTAAATATAGCTCTTTACGCTTAATGAGCAAAATTACAGGCCAACTTATACAAATAAATAATATAATGTAATTTAAAGTCGTAATAAATTAAAGGTACCAGATATATATACAAATAACGTCAATTTTTCAATAGTATATGGGTACTATAAACGCATTACACTGTACAAAATGTTAAGTGTTTGTAGTGTAATTTATCTCGACTTTAAATTACATTATATTATTTATTTGTATAAGTTGGCCTGTAATTTTGCGTAAAGAGCTATATTTACAACTTTGGTGTATTTGGCGACCCCCACTGAAATTCTCCGGCAGACATTTTCGTAGAATCCTTCAGTGTCCTTTTTGAAAGGACTTACTTTAATTTTTTCGGAAAAAGTGCCAAATTGACACATTAAGAGGGGAGCTAGAGGGTTAAGATCTTCCACAAAAATGATCCTCATAAAATTCCACTATGTAACTCTGACAATGAGAAATCTCTCTGACATTAACTTGCATCATTTTTTTCATTTAGTATAATGCTACCTTCGACAAAAAATGAAAACTTTGACCCACTGTAAAAAAAAACCCAGACCAGCTGGACCATAAGTTTATTCTACAAAAATGATATACTCAACATGCCCTTTCAGAATTATAGGGTCGCTATTCTGTTCCAATCCAAAAGTCTTAATTTTTTGGACAGTGTAATTTAGATTTTTCTATATTTTAACACCGTTATATCTCGGTGTACCGTACGGAATATTTTTTTGTGTCTGAAACAAAGTTGTACGCCCATGTTCTGGAATTCACTTGTGGTGGCGAAGTGAAAAGTTTTCACCGAGAGGTGTTCTGCAATTCACTTTCACCCCATTTCATGCAATTTTTACTCACCATGTTTTCCATTGTGAGAGCGCTGTGAGTTCTCATTTTTTGGAAAGAAGAATTATTGTAATCACCAATTAACTGTGCCGTGACAAAATTTGTTATGTTCACTATTTATTACAATTTTCTGTACGATAAAATAATAAAATTAATTAGTAAATTAACTTTTATAAAATAAGTCCAAAATTTCAACCAATTTTTTTTCTTTTGTGATGTGAGTATGTGAATTCTTGGCAAATCAGCTGATTTGGTTTGACTTCGAAAAATCAGAGATGCAAGATGTTTGTTAGTTTGAAATACAACCATTTTAATGGAGTAAACTTAAGGTTATTTGTATCGGATAATTTAATTTTAGTACAGAAATGTTATTCCATTTTAAAAATTTACTAAATTTAACAAAAATATAAGTAAAATAATTAAAATGATCGTCAATTTGCCTGTTATGAACCGTGTGGCAACTCTACTTCTGCAAAGTGTCAAATGTTTGACGTCTATTAAAACGTAACAAAAACAACAAACATAAAACAATCAACACTAACTTGACAAAACAAAAAAACATAAAACAAAAATTGGGTGGAAAATAACCAAAGGATTTAGATTTTACAAGATGTAAGTATGCTGAGCTTTTTGCTGAAGCTAATTCTTCAAATTCATTGCATTACTATCCTACAGTTCCCCACGAAAAAATAGTTCTCACAATGAGATTTTCGTCCAGTTCATGGAGTTACACCCAGACTTGGCCATGGGCTACTCAAAGATGGATAAAGCAGAGCAGGATACACTGTGGTCAGACCTGGCAACAAACCTTAATTCTTGCGGACCTCAAACAAGAAACGTTGGAGAGTGGAGAAGGGTAAATAATTTAAGTTCATTACAGAAATTATTTGTATACCTTACACCACACTGTGTATTATAACATAGTGCATTTGTGTGTAACACCCAAAAGGAGAAGAAATAGAACCAACCTTTATTATACCGATCGAGATAGAATTCCGAGTTGATTTATATATGCCCGTCTGTCTGTCCGCACGCCTGTGCATGTATTATTGTAATCAAAGTACTGGTCGTAATTATGTTACGATCTCAACGAAACTTTGCAAATATCTTTCCTTTGGGCCTAGGACGATTCCTATTGAATTTGATTAAAATCAGATTTACATATACGTAGCTCCCCTATATATGTTACCCCCGATTTAACATAAAAGTACATTTTGTATATTGCTACGGAGGTGTAGGGTATTATATAGGCGGCCGCCCGACTTTATCTTTCCTTACTGGTTTAAATTAAATAATTTTTTATGAATTAATATTTTACAGGCTTGGACTGATTGGAAACGGAACATTAAATCCAAGCTTACACATAACAAAAGGGAATGTCGGGCAACAGGTGGTGGCCAATATAATAAATATGTAATGACACCTTTGGAGGAACGTGTTGCTGTTTTTGCGACATTTATATGTGCGCGGATGGGATAAAGAACACCCAGAAATTAGGTGGCCCCAAAAAAGAAAATATCGCAGGCAAGTCGTAGTAGGCCCAAAGAAACGTCAAGTGCAAAACCAGCAGAAAAACTTGCCACATCATCAGCTGCAAATACAATGACAGCATCAAAGCGTGTACGCAGCCAATCTCCTGATTTCGGCGATATACCCGATTCGCCAATTGCCTCTCCCAACGTTGAGCCACCTGCACCAAAGAGAAAGAAACCATCGGACGTGGAGTACTTAATGGAGGAGGAAACGAAAAATTTTAAGTGTGTTTCGGGTGGTATTAGTGCAATAAAGGAAGTGATGGTTGCCAATAGTCAAACATTAATAAGCATTGAAAATAAGCTAGATGAACTAGTCTCATTAAAAAAGGAAGAAATAAAAGAAAACTAAAGGCACCACATACAAATGGAGAAGCATTTGCTCACCCGAAATGAGCTGAAATTGAAGTCCATCGAGCTAGAACAATTGAAGATGGGACTTTAAAATTGACAATATAGTTAATAAATACATATATATCTAATTGATCTCATAAAAGACTGCAGCAAATAAAATTTGTTTTGTATTTTTAGTGTTTTCATTCTAAAGACTGTGTTTTATTAAACTATTGAACGTGCAATTTCGTCTCTTACTCGTGCGCCATCGGTACCACTACTTAATTGTTCCACATCTTCAATGTTGTCATCGTCAGGTATCGGAACTTCAGCATCCATAGGTAAATTAAAATGCTTGCAAATATTGTGCAGTGCGCAGCACGCATAATTCTGCTTACTTTTGCTGGTTCGCAGTGGAGGGTCGCTTGTAGGCATCGGAAACGAGATTTTATGTTGCCTATAGTCCTCTCAACAATGTTCCGTGCTGAGCAGTGTACTTTGTTGAATTTGTGTTCACTGGAGTTATGTGTAGAATTTCTATATGGCGTGATAAGGTATGGTTCCAAAGCGTAACCTCCGTCAGCTAAAAGCCAGCAATTTCGGGAACGTGCATACATCTCGGCGTAATGATTCTCTGCTATACCTGATTTCCATATATATGAATCATGACACGATCCAGGTCTAGTGCTGTCAACGGCCCGTATTTTCATTTCGTAGTCACAAACCTTAATAAAAAAGCGTTTACACAAACAAATATAAATTAATGTGTATTTATACTTACAATCATGGTATTTATGCTAAAATATCCCTTTCGGTTATAAAAAAGCGCTTCTCCATCTGGAGGTTTTATGAGTCGAACATGAGTACCGTCGACACAACCAACAACCCCGGGAATTCCATGCTTTTGGTAAAAATGCATTTTTGAAGCACTGACTTCCGCCTGACTCATTTCCATATTAATCCATTGTGGATATATTTTGTCCTCAATAGCGTTTACCACTTTCCACATTATTTTGCACAATGTAGTCCTTCCCATGCTTATATTTATGTCGTTTGCTATAACACCTTGAAAAGCGCCTACAGCAAGAAGTCTCAAAGCTGCCGCCAATTGTATTTTTTGTGATATTGAGCCTGTGCTAATGTAGGGTGCAATGTGATCAAGGATCATTGAAAATCCCTCTTTATTAAGTCGGTAAAAAGCTATAAAACTTTTAAATGCATTAATTATTATGTTAAACAGATTAACGACACTTAACTTACCTCGAATTCGGAATATCTATTGGATTTGAGTAGTCACGCAAGTGCCGCTTTTTGATACGTTCTTCAAGAACTGCATTTCTTCTTAAATTCCTAATGGCTAAGAGAAACGCTTGTGGCATATTTATACCCTACACCACTCTGTGGTACAGGGTATTATAAGTTTATAAGATGTTTGTAACACCTGAAAATAACACAGCTAGACCCACCTTAAAGTATACCGATCGACTCAGAATCACTAGCTGAGTCGATTTAACGATGTCCGTCCGTCCGTCCGTCCGTCTGTCCATGTAAAGTTGTTCGTCGACTACAGGTCGCAATTTCACTCCGATCGTTCTGAAATTTTGCAGTTTAGAGTATTTCGCCGCTGTTAAGATCGCTATTGAATTTGGTTGAAATCGGTTCAGATTTAGATATAGCTCCCATATATATCTTTCGTCCGATTTGGCCCTTTAGTCCTATAGAAGCTGTATTTTACATCCGATCGTTTTGAAATTTAGAATGGTAGAGTTTCTTGATCCATGAACCAACATTGCCGAATTTGAAGAAAATCGGTTAAGATTTAGCTATAGCTCCCATATATATGTTTCGTCCGATTTTGCTCTTTAGTCCTGTAGAAGCTGTATTTTACATCCAATCATTTTGAAATTTAGAATGGTAGAGTTTCTTGATTCATGAACCAACACTACCGAATTTGAAGAAAATCGGTTAAGATTTAGCTATAGCTCCCATATATATGTTTCGTCCGATTTGGCCATTTAGTCCTATAAAAGCTGTATTTTACATCCAATCGTTTTGAAATTTAGAATGGTAGAGTTCCTTGATCCATGAACCAACATTGCCGAATTTGAAGAAAATCGGTTAAGATTTAGCTATAGCTCCCATATATATGTTTCGTCCGATTTTGCTCTTTAGTCCTGAATAAGCTGTATTTTATATCCAATCATTTTGAAATTTAGAATGGTAGAGTTTCTTGATCCATGAACCAACACTACCGAATTTGAAGAAAATCGGTTAAGATTTAGCTATAGCTCCCATATATATGTTTCGTCCGATTTGGCCCTTTAGTTCTATAGAAGCTGTATTTTACATCCAATCGTTTTGAAATTTAGAATGGTAGAGTTTGTTAATCCATGAACCAACACTGCCGAATTTGAAGAAAATCGGTTAAGATTTAGCTATAGCTCCCATATATATGTTTCGCCCGATTTGGCCGTTAGGCCTATAAAAGCTGTATCTTACATCCAATCGTTTTGAAATTTAGAATGGTAGAGTTTCTTGATCCATGAACCAACACTACCGAATTCGAAGAAAATCGGTTAAGATTTAGCTATAGCTCCCATATATATGTTTCGTCCGATTTGGCCCTTTAGTTCTATAGAAGCTATATTTTACATCCAATCGTTTTGAAATTTAGAATGGTAGAGTTTCTTGATTCATGAACCAACATTGCCGAATTTGAAGAAAATCGATAAAGATTTAGCTATAGCTCCCATATATATGTTTCATCCGATTTGGCTCTTTAGATCCAATCGTTTTTATACCCTACACCACACTGTGGTACAGGGTATTATTTAATATAAAATGTTCCAAAAGTAAATTTATGTAAACAATTTATACATGAATTACAAAATTTATATATCAGAGTTATTTAATATTACGAGAGTGGTGTAGGGTATTATATAGTCGGCACCGCCCGACTTTAGCCTTTCCTTACTGGTTTTTGCATAACTTTTAATTGGGGCAGTGTATAATAACCTATTAACTAAATATAATTGGGAATATTTATCTAGCAACTTAGTCGCTAAATAATAGCCCTTATTACAGTTGGCGTCGCCGACGTCGATTCTTAGTCGACAGTGTTTAGATTGACGACTTCATACATTTTGAAATTTTTTAAAATATTTTTAAGTTATAAAAAGGGTTTTTGTTAGTTCATGGATACGAAAAACATTCGTTTTGGCCTAAAGATGACAAAGATAGAACTTCATGGATATGACGAAAATGATGTGACGACGCCGATGACGTCAACTGGAATATGGGCGAATAAGATCAAGCGCAATAGACTAAGATGGTGTGGACAAGTTGCCAGAATGTCACAAGCCCGCCTGGCAAGGCATGTTTTTGAAGCAAGACCCATGGACACAAGAAACTGAGGAAGAAGAAAAACCAGTTTTACTTGATTCAACCATGGAAAAAGGGGTTTAATAAGTCCACACCATTTCCAACTGTAATTCGAAAAAATCAATTCAATTTAGAATAAGATCAATTGAAATTCGAAGATTCCATTTTAAATTCGAAAAAGGTCAATTGAAATTCGACAATTCCATTTGAAATTCGAAACACATCAATTGAAATTCGAACAAAATCAATTGAAATTCGAAATACGTCAATTGAAATTCAAAACACATCAATTGAATTTCGAAGCACAACAATTGAGATTCTAAACACATCAATTGAAATTCGAAACACATCAATTGAAATTCGAAACACATCAATTGAAATTCGAAAAAACATAAATCGAAATTCGAAATACTATCAATTGCAATTCGAATTTTTCCCATTTGAAATTCGTAAAACACCAATTGAACTTCGAAACAATTCAAAAATTTAAAACAAATCTGTACATTGAATTGGGTTGAATTTATTTAAATATATTTATTCAAAATTAGTTGAAACAGAACATATTTAAATATTTTAATATTAATGGCTTAAAACAGACAAATTGTATCACTTAAATGCTGCCTCAACTAACATACAGCATTGATTTTGATTACATTTTTCGAATGATGACTTTCGAATTTCGATTGAAGTTTTTCGAATATCAATTGATGTGTCAAATTTTGCAAACTTCAATTGACGTTTTTCGAATTTCGATTGACCTTTTTCATATTTCTAATAGAATATTCAAATTTCAATTGATGTTTTTCGAATTTCAAATGGAATCTTCGAATTTCAATCAAATTTTTTCGAATTACAATTGAAAATGGTGTAGAATGCGAAAATTTTCACTTAATATAGAAACATTGAAGTCTTGAAATAATATAATCTATTATTCACTTAGCCTAATGGCGTTGACGTCACTTTCAAAATAAACAGTATACTTACAGTAAAAGAGGAATCGATCCTCGAACGGCCATAACAGAGGCACAAGGCAGAACAAAATGGAGAAATCTTTGCAAAAACCTCTACACCGCAAGGTAGAAAGAGGCCCGGAGTATCTATCTTCTATCCATCTATCTTCTATATATATAAAAATGTTTGTTTGTTTGTTTTGTAAGTAACCGTATAAACGTCTAACCGGGGACCGATCTTCTTGAAATTTTCACAGAATGTACATGTGTTGGTGGTGGTAAAAATATCGTAATTTTCGATATATCAAGTGAGTGTGGATCCGCCCATATGAGTCAAGTTTTGATATTGAGAAAATTTAGTTATTAATTGGCGGGATCGGACCAACGGGCGTGGCCCCGCCAATATAAGCCAAATTTTGAATTTGAGATATCTTGCACAATTTGTTAGCAAGTCTGATATCATTTTGTGCATATGTATTTGATAGAAGTCTACGTTATTGCTCCAAAAATGCGCGGTATCAGACAAATGGGCGTGGTCCGCCCATAAAAATTTTGGAATTGAGATATTTTGCACAATTTGTTAACGAGAGTGCTGTAATATTGCGTATATATATCTGGTGGCAGTCTACGTGATTAGCCCAAAAATGGGCGGGATTAGACGAATGGTCGTGGCCCGGTCAAACGGTAAACGAATGGACGTGGCCCCGTCAAGCGGTAAAATACCTTAATTCCAAATTGTCCTTTAGCACACGCGTGCAAAATTGCATCCAAATCTACATATGTAAATATTCAGAGTGTTTTCATATCGAATTCATTCGGTTTCATTTCGAATTACAGTCTACGTGATTGGTCCATATATGGGCGGGATCGAATGAATGAACGTGGCCCCGTCCATATAAGCAAAATTTTGAAATCACTTTTGTGTATATGTATCTGGTGGCAGTCTACGTGATTGGTCCAAAAATGGGCGGTGTCGGACCAATGGGCATGGCCCCGAAATGAAAACACTCTGAATATTTACATATATAGATTTTGATGCAATTTTGCATGCGTGTACTACAGGACAATTCGGAATTAAGGTCTTCTACCGTTTGACCAATTTTATAGTGGTCTATATTTTGTAGGGGGGTCAAATATGGTTATCTATAATACTTTTTTTTTACAATTTTGCAATTTGAAGTCGACATAGCTTTTGAACGAAATATCAGATTTGAATGATATAAGTACCATTTCAAAGATTTTTTTTTCAATATCCTTAAACCTTAATTATACTGAAAAGCGTGTCTTAAGTTTTTTTGTTATATTTTTAAAAGTTACCCACATATTTTCCCAAAAATTGTAATTTCATCATTGGTCACTATGGGTTAAAAAATTTTTAATTAACTAATGTTGGTCCGTCTGTCAGTTCGACTGAATTGTGCTAACGACATCTCTGGAAAGGAGTGACCGAATGACGTAAAATTTCGTACGTATATCTTTCTCAAATGTCACAGGTCAAAAACTAGATCTTTCCTAAATTCTCCGAAAATGTTTCCCTACCCAGCAAAAAAAAAGAGCATCCAAAGAAGCGATAAAAATCCCCAGTTGTGTTGTATTTATTTGGTGAATGTATGTCGTTCCTATTTATGAAACCAATTTTAATGTAATAGAAATATTTATTTTATTATCCCTTGAATCTGAATATTTTAAAGATGCGACAATTTTGCTTGTTGACGTGGCCACCGAGGTGGAAATGGGCCTCATCAGTAAGATGATTTTGTATCGTTCGTATCCTTTGTTTGTTCGATCGTTTTGTATCGTTCGATGATCGTGTATCGTTCTTGTCAAATGTGAAAGAATAAAAGCTTCAAAGGTGACAGCTACCGAAATACCGGGTGATTCAAAATAACACCTCTTGTTGGAAAACCCTGTACTTCAGCTAGATGGCCGAAATTTGATACTTATACTTCATATATCTGGCATCTCTCCGATTTGACTTGTTACCGTCATAGAGACCACAAATGTCAACTGATCGAGCTGAAAGTTGCTAATTGGGGTTTATTTATACTCGGTACCCTTCACACGAGCGACGGTAGTCATAGGTCCATGTTTTTGATATAGGCCCCATACAAAGGGCTGAAATTTGGTATAATGAGTTTATTAGTACCCGTAACCATTCATTCCATGGTGGAGGGTATATAAGATTCGGCACGGCTGAACTTAACGCTTTTACTTGTTTAAATTCATTTTGGAAATGTTAACGACTTAAAACAAAGGAAATACATTAAAATTAAATATAATAAAAACCAGAAAGGCGCGGTCGACTATATGATACCCTACACCATTTTCATAACAGAAGTAGTACAAAACGAATCAAATTCACAACATTGAGAAATATATTTTACATATGTGGTATAAATATATAATATATAGGGCCTACGTAGTATGTTCAAAAATATCGTGAATTTTTAATTTCCGCGGGCTACGTCTATTTGATTTTGGTATTTTTGTAGCGTTATGTTGGTACTCACGTCCCTTACTTATGCTGACAAGGTCGGCCATTTTCAATGTTTAGTTAATTTTTGACAGCTGTTGTGCTTGGATGTGTTTTAACTTGTCTTCTATTTTTATCTATTTCAGAAAATGGATCAAAGAATCTGCATCAAATTTTGTGTGAAAAACAAAATAAAGTGCGCTGACGCATTCCGAATATTGACTGTGGCATATGGTGAAGCTACCTTGGACCAAAGCAACGTTTATCGGTGGTACAAAATGTTCTTAGAGGGCCGAGAAGATGCGAAGGACGAACAGCGTGTCGGACGCCCGAGCACGTCAACATCAGACGAAAACATTGATAAAGTGAATAAAATAATATTGGCCAGTAGACGACTTACCATTAGAGAAGTTCCTGAGGATCTAAACATATCATTTGGCTCGTGCCATTCGATTTTAACCAATGATTTGGGCATGAGTCGTGTCGCCGCTAAATTCGTGGCGAAATTGCTCAATTTGGACAAAAACAGCATCGCGTTAACATTGCTCAGGAGATGTTGAACTCGGTCCATGAAGACCCAAATTTGCTCCAGAGGGTCATAACTGGTGACGAATCTTGGGCTTATGGTTACGACGTGGAAACTAAAGCTCAATCATCCCAATGGAAACTGCCGCATGAACCGCGCGCCAAGTTCTGTCGAACGTAATGGTTTTGCTCACCGTTTTCTTTGATTGCAGGGGCGTGGTGCATTATGAGTTCTTGACACAGGGTAGTACGGTCAATAAAGAATATGCGCAAATTGCGCAAGTTATGCGCAAATTGCGCGAAGCAATCCGTCAAAAACGCCCGGTTTTGTGGAAGAACAAAAACTAGCTTTTGCACCATGATAACGCCCCTGCACACAAATCGTTGCTTGTGCGCGAATAATTGGCCAAAAACAACACAGTAATGGTGTCGCAGCCACCGTATTCCCCTGACCAAGCCCCATGTGACTATTTTTTGTCCCCAAAACTGAAAAGGCCCATGAAAGGACGACGCTGCGCCACGATTGAGGAGATAAAGACGGCATCGAAGGAGGAGCTGAACAAGATCATAAAAAATTATTATTTGAAGTGCTTCGAGGATTGGAAAAAAATTTTTGGCAGAAGTGTAGATTCATGAATAAATAAATACTTTTTGAATAAATACAAAATTCGCGATACAGATGAACATACCTCGTATATTTAAATCTGAACCGATTTTCACATGTTTCAATAGGATTCATCCTTGGACCAAAATTAGCATTCTAGGTTAATTCGACTCAGGAAGTGATTTCAAGTCGATCGCTATAATAAACTATGGATCTCTTCTCCTTTTGGGTGTAACAAACAAAAGCACAAACAAATAATACACTGGACCACAGTTGGGTGTAGGGTATAAAAATCACATTTAGGAAAAAGCAGCCAAAAATGATTTGCATTTGCTTCTTATTGGACACATCACATGTGTATTGCAAATCTGGTCAAACTCGACGAAATAAATATCCATAACCAAAAAAACATAGTTACATTTCTTTCACCAGATGCCATTTTAATATCCAATCAATCAATGCTCAATAATGCAAATTTTTTTACGCCGTTCAAAAAAAACTTCAGAATGAAAATTTAACTCAAACGAAATTTGTAAACAAAAAGTAAATGTCGTTTGAGTTATTTTTGTTTCGACTTTTTCTTCGTAACGGTACATTTGTCAGCTGCGAAATTTTTACAGGTGATGGGAATTGTGCTTCTCAATCGATTTTCATCAAAAAACGAAAATCGATAATTTTGTCGGTTAAGTTTTTGGGCGGTTAGGGCTCGATATGTTCATACCTACGATTTGGATGTACTTATAATGTTATACTTTTGGAAGTACTTCTTTTATTTTTTGCTGGGTAGTATGTGGGAGTAATATTATTTATTTATTTATTTATTCGTTCATGTACGTAATACCAAGCCTTCAAGGCCAAAAAAATGTATTACATGACAAATTTAATATCCAGAGTAGAAACTTAAACACTAAAAATACATATAAAAACATATATATAAATATGTATAAATGATTTATAAATGATTTAGATTGGCTCCCCAGCCATGACTACAAGAAAAAATAATGAAACTGTCCAGACTAGCAACAAAAAGCCATATCTTTAATAAAGTAACATGGGCAACAATAACCAGAAAAGTAAAAAAATTAGAAAAAAGAAGAGATTACGTCAACGTTGACAAAAAATAGTTCAAGAGTTTTAAACGAAAAGCGTTATTAGAATGCGAAAAATTCCGAAGTTCAATAGGCAAGTAATTCCAGATGCGAGCAATACGAACAATAAATGATCTTTCAAAAGTTAGGTTAAAAATTCTAGGTATAAGAATCTGGGTATTTCGAGAGGAGAGGGAAAAGTTAAACATATCACGTAAGATAGTAGGCACACCAGCTTTGATAACTTTGTAGAAGAGGAAAATATTTCTATAACCGATAAAAAGTTCAGAAGAAACATCTAGAAACTGTGTGATATACTCAGAAATATGTTCCCTTCTTCTGATATTATATATAAATCTCACCACACTATTTATAATACGTTTAAGCTTCAATAGCATGCCTCCAGATGTACCGGATATCACTTCAAGTCCATAAAGTATTGCAGGCATTAGGAGCGCATGTGCTAATCTAGTTTTAATGGAAATAGGCAGGTAAATATTAAGTGAATATAACCTTCGTAAAGTAAAATAAACATTTCTTTGAACAGAGTCAATATGCATTTCAAAACAAAGTTTACTGTCCAATACCACGCCCAAACACTTATGATGTTCCACAAAGGCAACTCTTGATTGACCCAAAACAATGTCAAGTTCATAAGATTGATTGCTAAATAGAATAGCTTTCGTCTTGGATGGATTAATGCTCAAGGAGTTCATAGACAGCCAATCCGAAACACGAGTAAGACACAGATTTATACGCCTCTCAAGGACATCAATAGATTTACGATCATGACTAAAGACAAGGAATACATCATCAGCAAACAAATATAATTTACAAATGTTACTATCCAAGCAACAGACAAGATCATTGACATATAATATGAAAAGGAGAGGACCCAAAACTGATCCCTGTGGTACACCAGACGTTAACGAAAGGACACTAGAAGCTCTGCCATTCAAACAAACAAATTGAGACCTACCAGACAAATATGACATGACAAGTTTACATGCTGTTCGCGAAAAGTTAAACTTATCTCTAAGCTTATTCACCATACTTCTATAACAAATGGAATTAAATGCTTTAGTCAAATCTAAAGAAACTAAGACACTGTTCATATTTCGGTTACTGTTACTCCTAATTGAGTCCGTTAAGTGAAGAAGCAAAGTTGTCGTGCTATGACCCTGCCGAAATGCAAACTGGCCACTAAATATAGAGGAAGAAGCGTGTCTTAAAATTTGCTCCTTCATAACATGCTCACACACTTTGGACAAAACAGGAAGAATGGAAATAGGTCTTAAATCATCAGGACCATTTACAACACTACACTTAGGGATCGGCACAGCACGAGCAATTTTCCAACTTGAAGGAAATGTTGAGGTTGTTAATATGGAATTAATTAAATGTAATATAATATCTTGTACATGGGGAAAGATCATTTTTAGAAACGTTAAAGGTATGCCATCAACACCAAGACACTTAGATTTAATTTTATTTATTGCAAGCACAACATCATCGACAGTAACACAATTGAACGAAAACAAATCATCAACGTCAGGAAAACGATCTAAATCTACATCAGTATCATTACGGGATGTTTCAAGACAAACAAAAGCATTATTAACTTCGTCGCATATCACCTTTTCACTAGTACAACCAGATCTTCTAAGGACACGCCAAAGAAATTTAGGATCCATGCTTCCAAATGTTTTCATGTAGTGATTTCTTCTAACTCTTCGTATAACAGACTTGGCTTTGTTACGGTATTTACAATATCTTAGCCAGCTTACGCGACTACCATCTTGTTGATAGACAGAAAACGACAAATCACGAATGGATTTGGCGAACATAATATCATTACAGTTAATCCAGTTTCTGACAGTAGGCAAAATATGTTTTTTGACAATCGGAACAAATTCAAATAGATCAGCAAACAACGATGAGACGATAGAACATTTTACATCAATATCTGTGGTAGTATATATATCAGAATCAAAACAAGACAAGTAGTAAAACAATCCTTCCCAATCAGTATTCCTGTAATCACGATACTCCACAACCTGATCCACACAATGTAAGTTATAGTCAAGGGAAGCAAGTATAAGAGAATGATCAGAAATTGACGGACATAAAACCTGATCAGAATAGTGGTACATTGAACAATTACTCACCAACATGAAATCAATCAACGAGTACGAACCATGTACAACATCATAATGCGTGGGTTTGGAATTATGCAAGACGGACAAATTCATACGAAAACTCATAGATCGAAGTAAAAATGCCTTCTGGGGATCAAACATATTACAATTAAAATCACCTACAACAACAATATTCACATAATTTAAGAACAAATCACAATGAATTTCCTCAAAAGATGAAATATCACCTGGAGGAGGTAAATACACTACTCCAAATAAAACTGTAATGTTACCTGAGAACAGCTCAATAAAAAGTGATTCACATTTCCCTAAGACAGACGATTTAAAAACAACTCTATGCTTAAGATATATTCCCACACCACCTCCTCTCGAATTAGCACGATCATTTCTTAGGAACTTATACCCAGGAATTTCAACGGCACAGCTAGAAACATCGGATTTAAGCCATGTCTCAGTAATACCAATAGCATCTAACATTGAATCACCAATTATAGGTATAAGCTCATCAATTTTGGTAGAATTAACTGAAGGCCTAATACTACGGCAATTAAGATGAGCCACATTGAACTTGCCATTAAAAGAGTTAAGAACTGAACGTATGTACAGATTGTTGCTAATTACTGGACCAAAATTTGCATCAAGAGACATCATAACCAAGGTAAAAACTCGCAATTATAGTGGGGAACCAATCTATGTGATTATACAGCATAACTTTAAAAACTAAATTTCCAAATTCTATTATATATTTCAGTAAATAATTCATAAATTATAAACAACAGCTGATCGTTAGCAAATGAGATCATGTTTACAAATAAATATAAAAAGAAAATAAACAATCAAAAATTCTGAAGCAGAGAAACACTTAACTAGGCAGAGTATTAGCACTTTCCAGGAGCAAGGCACATTCGCTAGAGCTACGTATAACTTCCCTGCCATCAGGGAACGTTAGCTTAGCCTTAGCAGTATCTCCATCCAGTACTCTGAACTTGGTCACAACATTCAAACGTCGTAGGTTTCTGCAAACAGCATTCAGGCCACCAGCAGCAGGAGTATAGTGGTCATTTAGGTACACCCTATTGCTCAAATCGCTACCAGGGCCATCAGTTATGACATCACAGACCTTAAGAGAGCGAGTCTTAAAGTACTCCTTCATAACTCTATCACGTTTTATCAAACTATTCAGCTTGACTAATATCTGCTTCCGGTTATTGATGTAGCATGCGGTATTGATGTCTTGGCCGGTAATAGTAACGTTGAATACAACACCAAGGGAAATCACGGCAGCCTCCAAATCAGCGATTCCTTCCGGCAATCCACCAATCAGGAAATCACACCGGTTGAATTTCCTATGCAGTGCATTATCTGCAGTCTCAAGGGCAGGAAGGTCTCAACATGTTGCAAACGTTTAGCACAATCATTAATAGAAGACTTCATCTCGGCAACACAGGAGGTCATCTCGGTCTTGATCTCATCAAGGACAGCTTTGAGGGAATTCTGCTCAGCCCTATAACTTTGGAAGAAGGACTCAAACTTCTGATCCATCATAGTATTGATTTTGTCCACAACACTTCTGTTATTGTTAATGTTGGCCTCACACGAATCGCAAACGAAAGAATAAGATTTGATCGTTTTTAGAACCGCGATATCTTTTTCGGCAATACCAGCACATGAACCATGAAACCAGCAGGAACAACCCTTGCAATTAACACTTCTTTGGGACTTGGTGATCGAACCACTGCATTTTTTGCAATTATATATTTTATTGGCCGGCATTTTGAGATATAAAGCAGCAACAGTACTTAAATATGATGTCAAACAAAAGCAGCAACAACAGCGACAAAAAATGTCCACAATACCAGCAAATAGCAACAACAACCGTCAAATAAGCGTAAGGCAAATGCAATTACAGCTACAAATCACAGCAAAAGCAACAATATGAAGCTTACGCAACAAGGCAAATAGCAATTTAATATTTTTGCATATATAATATTTTTTTGGTCACTTTTCGCGGAAATTTTAAGTCATTCTGTCACTCCTTTCCAGGGTTATCGTTAGCACTTTTCAGGATAATCCAGGACATTTTCGTCCTTAGAACCCAAAAATTCGTTACCTAATTTATAATTCTTAGAGAGGATGTTAAAATCTTTCAAGTGGTACTTACAGTATCGGACAATACATATTGGACTAACTTCATACTTCTGTTCAATCGCCAAAATCTGAAAACTGTCAATGATTAATTTAAAAAATTTTACATATTATCTTAGAAATTGCATCAATTTTACAAAAAAATGGCAAGTTGGCTGCTTAAATTATTTGAAATTAAAAATTTATTGCAGAAAAAAACAAAAAGGTTTAAAATTCGCACGGCAAACATATTGGACTAGGCGGCCGGAAGTTGGACCCCAAGAAATTGCACCCCAAATTTAAAATGAAAGTGCACCCCAAATTTGGGACCTATTTTCGTTACAAAACCTGACTTAGGAAATTACACCCCAATCAAGAAAACAGCATGAAATGAAAATAAACCCCAAAAAAACTAAGAAATGTTCTCTTCGTAAATCTGGGGAGTACGCAATAATACACGTATACAAACCTATTTTCTAATTATAAAATCTATTATGAGTAGCCTCTCCTGTTCCTAAAATAATAGATGAAAATAAGCCCCAAAAAGCAGACAAGAAGTGAATGTAAACCTCAAAAAGCTGACATAAAATGAAATTAAGCCTCAAAAATGTTTAGATGACCAATTTGGCACCCTATAAAATCTAAACTGCTTTGAATTTGGTCATAATTCCGTATCGTCTTGTAGTATACGCGAACAAAATGGCGTCCAAATCTAAATATTCGGAGTGGGTCAAAAATATTCGGAGTGGGTCGGTTTCCTCTGGAATTACCCCATTCTTTCCATATACATATACAGGGTCTCCCATATTCGACGGACCCATCTGGCAACGCCATAACTTTTGACAGAGATGTCAGATCGCTTAATGACATACCGCGTTTGAAGCGTCAGTCCAAGCAGATTTTTACCATGGAACAATACACGCCATGCGAAATAGTTGACATTTACATTCAACAGAAGAAGTCAATTGTGAAAACTCAACGTGCTTTTAAAATATTAAAAAATGTGAGAAGTGCGCCTTCTAAGAACACCATTAAGGGTTTATACGAAAAATTTTCGACTGGTGAGGCTCTTTCTAATCCGAAGAGGCCAAATAAAAGTCGACCAAGGCGATCGGCCGAGAATATCGCTGCCGTACGAGCCAGTGTTGAGAGGTCCCCAAGAACATCCCAAAAACGCCGTTCTCAGCAGTTGGGCATGGCTCGGTCCACTTTACAACGGATTATTCGCGTTGATTTGCATTTGTTCCCGTACAAAATTCAATTGACGCAAAGATTGTTGCCTGCGGACAAGCCTCGTCGATTGCAATGGGCCCAAAAAAAAACATGGGTCCGTCGAATATGGGCAACCCTGTATATAGGCACTTTTTTTTAATGATTTTTGAAATCATACTTTTTTATGTGATGATTTTTTAAATAAGCATTTAATCATTTATTTTCTATAGAATTGATCTAGCTATCAAAGTAATTGAGGGTAAAATATAGTTTTAAATTGCCTTTGTTTGATTATGTTAAATAGGTATGTTCAAAAAATTTTGAATTTTTTCAAAAAGTATTTATTTATTCATGAATATCTATTTTGTCCCCTTCAAAGTAATTCCCCTCGGATATTATACACTTCTGCCAACGTTTTTTCCAATCCTCGAAGCACTTCAAATAATCATTTTTTGTGATCTTGTTCAGCTCCTCCTTCGATGCCGTCTTTATCTTATCGTGGCGTAGCGTCGTCCTTTCATGTGCCTTTTCAGTTTTGGGAACAAAAAATAGTCACAGGGGGATAGGTCAGGGGAATACGGTGGCTGCGACACCATTACTGTGTTGTTTTTACCCAATTATTCGCGCACAAGCAACGATGTGTGTGCAGTGGCGTTATCATGGTGCAAAAGCCAGTTTTTGTTCTTCCACAAATCCGGGCGTTTTTGGCGGATTGCTTCGCGCATGCTGTTTTTGGTCAAAATTGAGCAATTTTGGCACGAATTTAGCGGCGACCCGACTCATGCCCAAATCATTGGTTAAAATCGAACGGCACGAGCCAATCGATATGTTTAGATCCTCAGCAACGTCTCTAATGGTAATTCGTCGATTGGCCAATATTATTTTATTCACTTTATCAATGTTTTCGTCTGTTGTTGACGTGCTCGGGCGTCCAACACGCTATTCGTCCTTCGCATCTTCTCGGCCCTCTAAGAACAGTTTGAGCCACCGATAAACGTTGCTTTGGTCCAAGATAGCTTGACCATATGCCACAGTCAATATTAGGAATGCGTCAGCGCATTTTTTTCACACAAAATTTGATGCAGATTCTTTGATCCATTTTCTGAAATAGATAAAAATCGAAGACAAGTTAAAATACATCCAAGCACAACAGCTGTCAAAAATTAACTAAACATTGAAAATGGCCGACCTTGTCAGCATAAGTAAGGGACATGAGTACCAACATACCGCTACGAAAATATCAAAAATCAAATACACGTAACCCGCGGAAATTAAAAATGCACGATATTTTTTGAACATACCTCGTACATTTTTCAACTGTTACAACCTCATTCTTTACCTATAATGCAGAAGAAGAAGTTTTAATAATTGATTTTTTCAATTAGTAAATTTCGAAATTCCAATTAAATTTAATCTCAAAATCTTCCAGAAATCTCTAATACTACACATTTCAGGAAATAATATTTCTATAATTAATTACACAATCGATGTCGGCTTATATGGTATTTAAAGAAATTTCAGCAATGCTAATTACAACTCACAAATACTAATTCTTTAAGATAGCAAATACACACAAAATATTATACATCACTATCTGCTTACGAATCGTCCCCAAACAAAAAAAAAAAAAATAAACACAATTAAATTAAAATTTAATGGAAAAAATAAAACCAATTAAATATTAATACCGGTATTAATATACACCAAGACCAAGTATGGGGGTCTTCGTTTCAGCTTTTCCATCCCAGTCAAGCATCTGCTCTGGGTGAGTTTCCAATCTTTAAATACCAAGCAACAAATGAAATTGACCGAGTAGGAAAATAATGAAAAAAAACTAAACAAATGTACAACAAGGAGTCCAGGCGGACAACAACAGTTCCACCTAAAGCTTGGAAGCCAACAAACAACATCAACCTGAACCCATACCCGTACACGGAAAATACCAAAAATTTATAATAAAACCAACCGCAGTGTTAAGCAAATTACAATTAAACTAGGTAATACTAAATTAGCCACAACTCGTCGTACACTAGAATCTCCAAGAAGCCGCCACCCCATTCCCAAACCAAGAGACACTTTTTGCGACACGCAGAGACACTTTTTGCGACTTTTGTTTTTGTGAATCCACTGGCTTGTTGCTTTCTGGCTGCCAATGTCGGAACTGGTGTTCAGCTGGGCTCTTCTTCGGCATTTGACAGACCAACTTTAATTAAGCACTTGTACGGAATACTCCCTTAATACGGTGGGTGGGGGTATTTACGTACGTATGTACGTATATATCCTCGACGAAGTCAGTAAGCCACTCTGCCATTTCTGCCCGGAAGACAGAAATTCTGTGTGTAACCATCGTGACTTTTGAGCAAATTCAACTGAACTCCGTGTAATGCGATAGGGGTATCACGGGCGAAGTAACACCTACCAATGTCAAGTCGTGGGTTAGCCTGGTCTGGTCTGGCATAATAAAGATTCCACCACTGCACACTGTACGTAGTTAAACCCCTTAAGTGTGTCCCTGTTTGTAGAGTGCATGTGGCCAAATTGCCAGCAGGGTGGTAGCCATAGAGCAGCAGTAATTGTAGTTGTTGGCCCTTATTGTATGGTGGTGTAATGTAGTAACACCATTTGCTTAAGGTACATATTAAACGAATTTTATTTATACGGGTTGTGCCAACCATGTGCTGCTTCCTGTTTCCACAGATACTTGGGACTGAACCAGTGCACCATACAGTGGGTTTATTGAAGGAAAATTAACTATAATAAATACAATTTGTGGTTGTAGTAGCATTTACCCCCTTATTTATATTTTGTATTCATAATATAATCTAAAATAAATAATATTAATATTTTTCATACGCGTATTAGGTTTTGATTGTTTTCACTGAAAAAAAAATCGTTAACTAAAGACAACTCTTCACATGTTTGTATTAACTTCAAATACAATTTGCAGGGAATATTGAAAATGTACTTTCTTTCAATAAAATTATTTTTGATACAAAGAAATTATTTTTGCTTTAATGCTCTATTGTGCTTAATATTGTGTGCCTGTTAGCTTTGAAGATATTTCTTTGAATTATTGACAATAATATCGATGTAAGAAGAAGTGTTATTAATGTAAAGCTATGTACTCACGATTGTCAGATCGGACAATATTGTCAGGAAAATTGCGGAAAAATTAAAGCCTGTGAAAGAAAAGCATTGTAAGAAAATTGCAGATTGTACGATGTGCGAAATTTATGCATGTAACAATGGCGATATTTTAAGAGAATCATTTTATTTGCAACACTGTCTATAAAATATTTTTATTTACAATCCTGCATATAAATATTTAGAAAATATATTGTAAGTATATGAACTTGTAAGGTTTTCCAGCAATCGTCTAAACTGTCAATTCAACTTTGCCTAACTATCTGTCATTTTCCGTAAAATTGCAGCACTTTAACAGGGTCGATAACGTTATCCGATCTGACAATCGTCTGTACATAGCTTTAGTACACATTTCAATAATTATAACAAAATTTTACTTAGAATTAAACACATTTTCATATCATATTTTTAAAGTCCAATTGCCGTTTGTTTTCGGTACTATACGAATTTAAAACTTATTGTCTTAAAAAGAAAGAAAACTATGTAAAACTATATTGGCATTCATAATCTTTTAGATAAATGAATTTTTTTTAAAGATTTTTTGTTTTGGTGTGATCTGCCCGTTTGTAATACGAAGGTTGCTATATATATTCCTGGCCAAGGCAACACTAAGTTTTGCCTGGCGCCATCTGACATTTCCATTGGAAAGTTTGACATTTTTTAGCATAAATGTACTCAGAACGTTTTGACGTACGACCATCATTTGTGTTGTTTACAGAGACTTGAAAAAATCAATTTGGCAAACAAATTTAATTAACTCGTGAACATTTTCGTGCGATCATTTTTCACAACTTTCGACGTGGATTATCACGACAAGAGTGTATCGAAGATCTTAAATCTGTGTATGGCGATGAAGCACCATCAATCATGGCCGACGCTCGCTCAAAGACGAAGGTCGTCCAAAAACGGCTGTTGTACAAGAGAACATTGATGCCGTGCGTGAACTGATAATGCAAAATCGTCATGGGACATACCGTGAGATAGAGGCATCCATAGGCATTTCTTCCACCTGCATACATTCGATATTGCATGAACACCTGGCCGTAAAAAAGGTTTGTTCTCGTTGGATAACGCACAATTTGACAATCACTCAAAAAAGGGCTCGTGTCGATTGGTGCAAACAAATATTGAAAAAAATACGATCGTGGTGCTTCAGAACGACGATCGTGGTGCTTCAGAACGACGACTGGAACTTCCAATGGAAGTTCCAGTTTTCATCTGGCAACACCAGCATTGCCAGGACCGAAATATAAAAAGCAACCATCAGCAATAAGGAAGTTTATTGTGTAAAATTTTCATAAAAAAATATTAAAAACGACAGCATTTATGCGGAAGCGTCTTGAAAAAAAGTTTAATTGTGGAGCCCCTCATAACTCGATACCGGTTCATCAGAAATTAAAAAATAAATTTATTTAGTTTGATAATCGTTATAGCCAGGTAATGCTGTCGAGTTTTTTCGGAATTTAAATTTTTGGGAACACTTTGGATTGAAAAATTTGTTTTTAGCGAGAATTTTTTTTTTTTTAAAAAAAATCCAAAAAAAAATTTATAAACATTAACCACCCAAAATGTATAGTTTTGTGTGTATAAATTTCATAATTTTTCAATATAAAATAAAGGGTGGTTAAAATCTGAGGGCCGATGTTGAATGTGAACCACACCTAAACGTCAAGTTTTTTTCTGCATTTCATTTGACATTTTTAAATTTCAGACTAACTCAATTTGAACTATGGAAAGATACACAATCGAGCAACGCGTTAACGTTTTTTAAGCCTTTTACGAAAATGGGCGTTCAAATCAAAATGCATTTCGTGCACTTCGTGATGTTTTTTTGATCAGCATAATTGACCAAATGTGTCCACAATCGGGCGAATTGTGTGGAAATTTCAGCAAAACGGGTCTGTAGGAGATGTGAAAACACCTGTGCATACCCGCCCAGTTCGTTTGGTGCGTCTTATGGGCTAGCCACGTCATCGGGCCATACTTCATCGAAATGAGGCCGGTCAGGCAGTAACTGTGAATGGTATTCGCTATCGTGAGATGATAACGAACTTTTTATGGCCCGAATTGGAAGATATGTTTTCAACAGGACGGTGCCGCTTGCCACACAGCTAACGAAACAATGACTCATTTGCGCAACAAATTCAATGGCCGTGTTATCTCACGTCGTGGCGATGTCAATTGGCCACCAAGATCATGTGATTTGACAACGTTGGTCTTCTTTCTTTAAAGTTATTTGAAAGAAAAGGTGTACGTCGATAAGCCAGCAACAATTCAAGAGCTAAAGGATTAGATAATTCGGCAAATGATTGGCATAGAACCTCAATTATGCCTCAGCGTCATCGAAAATTTGGACCATCGGATGGAGGTGTGCCGTCGAGGTCGGGGCGGCCATTTGTCCGATATATTGTTCCATACATAATTGAACTATACCAATATTATCATAATAAAAAGAAATTACATTAATTTCCTATATAATTTGTGTTTTATTCAAATCAACATCGGCCCTTAAAATTTAACCATCCTTTATAACAAACTCTATCTTTAGAAAGATGAAGCGTTGTGTTCTGGATTTATAGGGGTAACTTGCATGCATGAATCATATTTTCTGTGAATATTAAATGATTTCAACGATTCAAAGAAAATTACTCATTAATAAGAGTGACATTAGAATAAATACAATGTAAGGAATTTTTCATACATATTTTATGAACTGTATTTAAATCTATATACGCCTTAAATTAATTACTATATGCTTATATCAAGGACAGACATTTAAAATTTTTAGTACGATAATTTTTTATTTGGATTGCCATTTAAATTATAGGAAATTATGAGGGCTAAAAATACTACATCATTTTCACGTAGAAAAGAAAGTTTTTTTTTCAAAAAAAAACGTTTTTTGCTGGTACGAAAAAAACCATCAAACATAGAAAAAAATAGCAAAAATATGTGTTTGTTCCATTTTATGAAAGCTAGCTAAAAGTCTATAGACAAATGTTTAAACTATGACCTATATTGTAAAATTAGGGAAATTAAAAAAAATCATATTTTTTTATTTTGGCAATTTTGTTTGGTTGCGTGGCAATGACCCCCATTTTCTTATATGCTACGTGTATCTGCATTAAAAACATTACACTGTACAAAATGCAAGTGTTTGTTTAGGCAGGAATCGAAGTTATAAGCCGTTAATTTTTGTGCAAAATGGTCCATTTGTATGGCGTGGCAACTTCGCCCATTTTTACAGGGCTCTAGATTCTATAAAAGCATTACACTTCACAAAAAGTCAAGTATTTGTATGGACTTAACTTTTTGTGCAAGATGGATCATTTGTATGGGAACCATCCAAGAAACTAACACTATGTGTGGAATTATGAAAGATTCTGACGTAATTATATAATTAATATTTCACTAAATTTTGACCCTTCGTGGGGGAGATACTCGAAGGAGTGGACCAACATAGTCCAACATTGACCTTAGCCTGAGATCGGTTAATCCTGTCGAATGTTAGGCTGGCGGACATTGCTAAAATGACTTAAAATGGCCCAAAACAAATTTCCGCCAATTATCCTTGGGGTCTCTTAGTTCAATCCATCGATGTGTTACACTTGTTAACAATAGTGGGGGTATAAAAACCGTAGGCGTAGAGTCATATCGCAAAAAAGCGACATATCACCCAAAGTCAATTGTCTTAAATGGCATAAACCCAAGTATTTAAACCCTTCGGCCGGGTTTAAAGATATTATCTATGTATGCCCACAGAAGGTTTCGCTGTTCAAGTATAAATGATTGGCAGACCTTCGGCCGATTGAAGATTCTGACGTAATTATATAATTAATATTTCACTAAATTTTGACCCTTCGTGAGGGAGATACTCGAAGGAGTGGACCAACATAGTCCAACATTGACCTTAGGCTGAGATCGGTTAATCCTGTCGAAAGTTAGGCTGGCGGACATTGCTAAAATGACTTAAAATGGCCCAAAACAAATTTCCGCCAATTATCCTTGGGGTCTCTTAGTTCAATCCATCGATGTGTTACACTTGTTAACAATAGTGGGGGTATAAAAACCGTAGGCGTAGAGTCATATCGCAAAAAAGCGACATATCACCCAAAGTCAATTGTCTTAAATGGCATAAACCCAAGTATTTAAACCCTTCGGCCGGGTTTAAAGATATTATCTATGTATGTCCACAGAAGGCTACGCTGTTCAAGTATAAATGATTGGCAGACCTTCTGCCAGGGTTAAAGATTTGCTCATTCGACGGATCCACAGAAGGCAACGCGGTCCAAAGAGTCTTTACCTGACCGGCCATCGGCTGGGGTTAAAGATTTTCTCCTCCGAGGTATGTCCAAAGATGGCTACGCAGACCAAAGTGCCGTATCAGTCTTTAGACATGCACAAGAGGAGAAAATCTTTAACATCGGCTGAAGGCCGGCCACACAATGACACTTTGGTCAGCGTAGCCGTCTTTGGACATACTCCAGAGGAGAAAATCGTTAAACCCGGCCGATCTCCTTGTAATGATGTTTAGTTCCACCCATAATGTGGTCCCAGTTTTAATGACGGTATATCAGAATTTATTATAAAATGGTCACCTTGTACCATTTTATGTTCTCCATGGCCATGATATGGTCCACCCGTAACAATGTACTGTTCTTCGTTAGCATTACATGATTTTCTAGAAGCCATATTGTGTTCCTCAGGAAACCATAATATGGCCATACGAACCAAAATATTTTATCTATGTATCCATGTTGTAGTTGTTATACTAATGGCATATTCAATCAGATCTATAGGGCTTCAAACAAAATTCATATTATGCAGGGTGTGCCATTTACAGTTTTCAAATTTCTGGTTTTATGGAAAGATGGAACTTTGTCATTAAATAGTGGAACAAAATATCATTTATATGACTACCACGACTGGATAGGCAATACCTCATCCGTTCAACACAATTTTTCAGTACATTTTCGATTGTTTCGGGTCGAATCTCTTCAATGCAAACATTGATTTCATGTTTCAACGCTTCAATTGTGTCTGCACGCAAAGAAAAATTTGCGTGTGGATGCTTTGCGTAACATTTATCCCTAATGACTCCCCACAGAAAATATTAAGTCAAAGTAAAGGTAGTTAAAATTTAAAATTTTAAATGGCCTACCCTTTATTATATTCCGAAATTTTCTAAAACTCCTTGCAAAGTGTAGTTATATTGCATTTTTTTTACTTTTCATACCACTGTTAACGAAAAGTAAACGATTCTTTTTCAACAACAAGAAAGAACACGAAATAAGAAGACAAATATTAAAATAGGGCCAAAATATTTTTTCGCTAGAAAAATCTTGATCTTGTTTAATAGAGGGACGGACGACGACGAATATTATTCTGGTATTTTGTTATGCCTTGTTTTGTTGTAATAGTTTTGTGCAGATGTATTTGGACCGGAATACGACGACGACGACTACATTTGTACATTACATTCGTTTTAGTTCATTTTCTTTTCCTTTACGTCGTCGACCCTGCTCGTTTTTTGCGAGGATATTTTACAAGCGTCTCATTTATACTTCACTCCCCCTCCCGTCCTTCGGAATTGTGAAGTCCTTTTGCATTGGCTGTTTGTACTCCTGTCATGGGGTTACGAAAGCTCAACTCTCCATATTCATGTAGTTTCTTCATAAATATTTTATGAATTATAAAGGACCAAAAATATTTGTACTTCTGTAAGTGTCTGTATGTCCTGTGTACAATTGCTTGAGCCAGTGTCTGTATACCTCTTTGTATGTGGGAGAGCAAATAAAACAACGATGAGAAAGGGAAACGTAATAATGATAATAATAATAATAAAAACAACACAAACGAGAAGGACAAAAAAAAGAAAACGCATGGAAGCGGAAGGATTTCGAGAGTGTGTTTGTATTTCATAACAAGTGGTTATTAAATTTGTTGACACGACCCCTGAGTTTTCATGGTACGAGCATCTTAAAGAGAATTAAACATGAGGGATATGAAACATCTTCGAGAATTTCCTTCCTGCATATCATCTTCCACAATGAATTAAGTTTTGTGCAAATTCGGAGGACATAAATAAACATTGCATCGTTATATTTGCCCAGCTTCATATTATGTATATACATATACTGGAATATTGTATGAAGGCTGAAGGAATCCCAATCAAAATACTTCTTGAAATGCGTTGGTAGTTCGAATTCGCGCAGTAGAAATATTGTTGTAGAAATGTTGGAAACTTATTTTGAGATATTAAAATTCGTGAACACATGATGTCTCTGAAGAATTCTTATACTCAACAATACTCTCAAAGTTCCGCCTGTCTGTTGAAATAACGCTACAAGCCGTAATAATATTTATAATATTTGGAAACAAATGGTTTTTGTAATTTTAGGTCCTTTGTTTTGAAAAATATCGTTTTATAATTTGATAAAGTCCCCTGTATATGTCGATCATAAATTTGTTTTCACAGCTGTTTTCGTGACTTGCTGTTCCTTCGAAAACATTCTCCAGGATGAGTCTTTTAAGATGAGTATAAATGATTAATATAATAAATTAAAAAAAAAAACAGTAAGGAAAGGCAGAAAGTCGGGCGGGCCGACTATATAATACCCTACACCTCAATATCAATGCGATAAGGGTCATTGTGATAATAATTTGAAATAATTGGTAAATGGGTAGGAACATATTATCTAATTCTGAACCGATAATCGCTAAATTAAGCAATATTCGTTCCTAAATAGAGACATCTTTTTGGAAAATGTTAATGATCGGAAGTAAAGTACAACTTCTATACCGCTTTGATACCAAATCAGGAGGAATTTCGCACTGATCGGTTATAAAATAACATTTTTACAGCGCTTACCTGTCAAATCGGGGGTAACGTATATATGGATCTATATCTAAATCTGAACCGATTTCTTCCAAAGTTAAAAGTGTTCATTCATATAATAGGAGACCTCTTTCTGCAGAATTTCATACTGATCGGATATAAAATACAGTTTTTACAGCGCTTACATATCAAATCGGGTGTAATATATACATATATGGGGGCTATATCTAAATCTGAACCGATTTTCTCCGAATTTGGCAGTATTCCTTCATGTAATAAGAAACCCCTTTCTGCCGAATTTCGCACTGATCGGATATAAAATACAGTTTCTACAGAGCTTACATGTCAAATCGGGGGTTACATATATATAGGGGCTATATCTAAATCTGAACCGATTTTCTCCGAATTTGACAGTATTCCTTCATGTAATAAGAAACCTCTTTTTGCCGAGTTTCGCACTGATCGTATATAAAATAACAGCGCTTTCACGTCAATTCGGGGGCAACGTACATATGGGGACTATATCTAAATCTGAACCGATTTCTTCCAAATTCAATAGGGATCGTCCCTGGGCCAAAAAAAATATGTGTAAAGTTTCGTCGAGATCAGACTATAATTGCGACTTGTACTTTGATTACAAGAATACATGCACAGACGGACATAGCTAAATCAACTCAGAAAGTCACTCTGAGTCGATCGGTATAATAAACGATGGGTCTATTTGTGCTCCTTGTGGGTGTTACAAACAAATGCACAAAGTTATAATACCCTGTACCACAGTGTGGTGTAGGGTTTAAAAAGACATAACTTGTTTCGCAAAAAAAAATTACAAAAAACTAATTTTTTGGAAAATATGTTTCAAATGGCCATAATTTTTTCTTAGTGGTTATATCATATTGAAATTCTTCACGCTTTATCATATAACAATTGCAATGTCAATGCAGAAAAGTTCATGTGAAAGTAATCTGTATATAAGGACTGCGCACGAAAAAAATATTGCAACCTTTTCTTCAATAACATTTTTTTTGAGTGGACTGATTAATCCAGAATTTACGCTATTTTAAATAGAGCGGTATTATTTTTTATTATAAATAGCTGGGCCCGGTGCGCTTCGCAGCCCATACACAGAAATAACAAACAGTTAAAAAATTTCAACAAATGTATCTGTATGTTAAAAAAGTTATAGTTCAACAAACATTGTTAATGAAATTTGGAAAATAATTTTAAAAATTATTCCAAGAGTAATTAAATGATAAATTTGTCAAAGTCGTAATTATTTCTTGCACTATTTTTTTAAGTTTGTTGTTTAAATTTATTCACACAATATATACATAAATAATGCCATTCAATTTATTTATTCAATTTATACTAAAGGAATACGAGTATAAAGTGTACGTACGTTAAGTGTACGTACAAGTGTTCAAGTGACAACATAATGGTGGATAAAGACATAAGTAAAATTACCATACTGTGGTACAGGGTATTATTATATTGTTTAGTACACATCTACTAGGAATCACTAGCTGATATACGAGTATATGTACTTCAGATTCTCAATAGATCTTGATAAAATGTAGCAGATAATATTTGCATGAGCTAAGAACAAATGCTGCCAAATTTTAAGAAAATCGGATCAGATTTATATACCGACATTTTGCATATAAGCTGTTAAATCCGCATTTCTAAATAGATATTTAGTAGATCTTTGCAAGATTTAATAGATAACAGTTTATTGAACCAAAAACGAAAATCTGTCCAGATTTAAATATAGCCAGATATATATAACCGTATATGCTTATATTCGAATTTTGAATCTATGTACTATAAAATGCAGACTTTTGGGCTGATCAATATCATTAGAAAACCAACAATGATCAAACTTGACACTAATTCTTATTCTGGTGTATCATAGAGTCGGCTCTGCCCGACAATGGCCATTCTTTGCTAGTTTTTAATTAATAATTTGATCAGATCGAGAGACAAATTCAAAGGAGGCAGTAACACATTTGCTTTGAATTGCACCTGTTAGTGGACCTGCGTTGCATGAAATGAATTTAACCTGTTTTGGAGGAAATACGAGTATTAAAGCAATTGAATATTGAACTGCATGGCATCTTAATAAGATACCATGTATGCCTTCTCAACTCTAAGTAAAAACTAATGGTGTTTTCTTTTTGTGCCAAAAAATGCTACATCTCTACTGCCTTTCGCCCCTAAAATGCCTTTTTGTTGTCGTTTATAAAAAAACATGTAAGGAAAGGCAGAAAGTCTGGCGGGGCCGACTATATAATACCCTACACCTCCCTAATAATGCGATAAGGGTCATTGCGATAATAATTTGGAATAATTGGTAAATGGGTAGGAACATATTATCTAATTCTGAACCGATAATCGCTAAATTAAGCAATATTCGTTCCTAAATTGAGAAACATATTTCTGGAAAATTTTAATGATCGGAAGTAAAGTACAACTTCTATAGCGCTTTGATACCAAATCAGGAGGAACATATGTACGGATGTTATATATAAATCTGAACCGATTTCCCCTGAATACTCATTCATGTAAAAAGACATCTTTCTGTCGAATTTCATACTGATCGGATATAAAATACAATCTGTACAGCGCTTACATGTCGAATCGGGGGTAACATATATATGGGGCTATATCTATATCTGAACCGATTTTCTCCGAATTTGGCAGTATTTCTTCATGTAGAAGGAAAACTCTTTTTGCCGAAATTCGCACTGATCGGATATAAAATAACATTGTTACAGCGCTTACATGTGAAATAGGGGGTAACGTTTATATAGGGGCTATATCTAAATCTGAACCGATTTCTTCCAAATTTAACAGTGTTTATTCATATTATAAGCAACCTCTTTCTGCCGAATTTCATACTGATCGGATATAAAATAACATTTTTACAGCGCATACACTTCAAATCGGGGGTAACGTATATATGGGGGCTATATCTAAATCTGAACCGATTTCTTCCAAATATAGCAGTGTTCATTCATATAATAAAAAACCTCTTTCTGCCGAATTTCATACTGATCGGATATAAAATAACATTTTTACAGTGCTTACACTTCAAATCGGGGGTAACGTATATATGGGGGCTATATCCAAATCTGAACCGATTTATTCCAAATTTAACAGTGTTCATTCATATGATAAGAAACCTCTTTCTGCCGAATTTCAGACTGATCGGATATAAAATAAAGTTTTTACAGCGCTTACATGTCAAATCTGGGGTAACATATATATGGGGGCTATATCTGAATCTGAACCGATTTTAACCAAATAAAACATATGTGTAAAGTTTCGTCGAGATCGGACCTTAATTGCGACCTGTACTTTGATTACAAGATTACAAGACATGCACAGACAGACGGACAGACAGACAGACGGACATAGCTAAATCAACTCAGAAAGTAATTCTAAGTCGATCGGTATAATAAACGATGGGTCTATTTCTTCTCCTTTTGGGTGTTACAAACAAATGCACAAAGTTATAATACGCTGTACCACAGTGTGGTGTAAGGTATAAAAATACTGCACTATGAAAGGGATTCGTTTTCTTTTGTAAAAAATGTCGTACTACAATGTCGCGGTACAAAAATGCAACATTTAGCCCTGAATTTAATCGAAGTGGTGGACGTTGCCCTGCAAAACAGATGCACACAGAATACAGTTTGGTTGCCTCAACCGAATTATTTGCCAACCGAATTGTGGTAGATCTGTCTACTATCATGCGATTCTATCAGGACAACCAATATTTTGGTTGTGGTATACTTCTGCATCCATGCGCCAACTGGTTGCGCCAACTACGAAAATGGTGGCTTAAATTATGCGTTGTAGTTGCCACAACCAACTGTTTTAAAAAATTGGTTGTTCTGACAATTTGTCAGTCATATACTACCGACAATTAATTAAAAACAGTTTTCATTAATTTTTATTTTATTTATTGAACAACAACTAAAACAATTCATAACAAAACTAAAAATTCCATATTACAAATTCATTCACACATTTTAGTACACAAAAAAACACCTAACTTGTATGCAAATATCGCTTAACCCTGTGCTTTCAATTTCATGATTGTTGCTTTTATTTTTTATTTATGTAAAAAATTTTGCACAACATATTCTGCATTCCACACGAGATTATTTTTGATTACCTATACCGTTCTTGAACAAAATGTTGACGATTTTTTATGTCGAGTAATTTTATTTTTTGTTTGTCATGTATCAGCAAAAGAACAGCAACCAATCTTTCGGTTGTATTTCTAAATTTGGGAAATGATTGGGATAACCAATAAACGATTATTTATTAATATTTTTTCTGTTGTAGTAACCAATTATTGGTTGCAATAATAATCTTTGGTCTATTGATACAATTTCTGTTGTCAAGAATAAAACATTGGTTGTCACAACCAAAAATCGATCATATGGTACTATACTGAAAATTTAAAATTGGTTACGACAACTAACCGAGTGTCAATGAAAAAAACAATCTTAATTCGATTGATGCAACCATCGATTTAGTTGCAAGCATTTTCATTTGATCGTATCCATGTTATTATTGTTATTTCAACTAATTATGTATAAATACAACCGACAGACGGTGTAGGCAATATACTTTTTGTTGCTAGTACTTTTTTTTTATTGTTACAATCGAATTCCAAAATATTTTTGTTCAACAAAATCAGCAATTTAATAAACAAATTACAAATAATGTAGTTGAAATGGAAATATGTTTGTTGAGTAAAAAAGGAAAAACATCAAATAAACGAAGCACTATTTTCGTTAATAAATTTTTGTATTTGATTTTTTTAAAATTGTAGTTGAATTAAAAAAATATTTTTTTTCTGTGTACTCGGTTCGGTCTTTCTAGGAAGTTCCGGTACCGAAATCCGTGCTATTGAAAACTTCGCCCGTGGTATAACTAGGGATCTTTTTTGGTCTATATGAACTGGGAAATGTGGTTGCCATCCTAACCGAAACGTAGCTAACGTAGCACCATTGGATTCTTTTCTTTGGGGATATGTAAAGTTATTCGTCTACCGCGCACAGTGGTTCAGAATCGTTTCTTACTGGCCAAAACTCTGTAACTTAGGAACCGATAGAGATATTTTAGTAATTTTAAGCTTTTCGCCAGTTTTTATTTCAATAAAATCGGGTCAGCAGTTATTGAGGCATTCAAGATCAAAGTTGAACTTTTGGTTTTTTTTTAATATTTAGCATGGAAATTTGGGGTTTTGTTTTCATCTTCTTTATTTATTTAAAGAATGTCATACGTTGATAAATAAACCATTTTAATAAAGCAATAACATCGGAAAGGGTCAAATCCAGAACTGTGTCGGACTGTAAAAGAACAATAAATGGACACAACCAAGACACAACGGAGTTATTGGAAATTAACGGGCAAACAGCTTGGATTTAACGGGCAGAGAACTTCGAGTAATAAACATGGAAAATTGGAAACCTTTCGAAGCCACGAAGAATGAGTTGAAGCACTGGGCAGTGATGACTCATAAAACTGTGTGGAATAGCGCAACAGTAGGAGCAACTGCAAAGATACTGTGAGGTGACCCAAATGAAAAGAAAACAAGAAGTTTTCTGAAACTAAACAAAGTAAAGGGACACTCCAGCTTACAAGCACATCTTCATCGCATAGGACTAGCAGGAAACGACGAATGCAGGGCATGCAGGGAAAACGAAACGATGGAACATTTTCTGTGTCACTGCCCGGCTTTCACACATGCAAGATACCAACATTTCGGGTCCGACATATTACCAGACTTGACTCATCTCAGAGGATATGACTGGAAGATACCGAGAAAATTTGTGTCTAGTACCGATTTTCTGTAACTCGTGGGGTATAAAAAGATCATAAATAAGGAGCGCACAACAGGCCGAACCACTGGCTTAAGTGTATGTCCATGGACATGAGACGTTAAAACGTCTCCTCTCTTCAACCTAACCTAATAATAAATTTTGTAAAATTAAAAAAAAAATATTTTTTTCGACAAAAAAATGTCCTCAATAATTAAAAAAAAACACCTTGCACAGCAAACTTTTTTTATATTATGTATTTGAACAACATTAAGGGAAAGCATTTATTTTTTACTTAAACAGTAAATTATAATTTGTATTCGTTCAGTTGAAAAATTGCCTGCAAATATTCCATATTTTGTTCCGTTTTATTTCTGTCCTCTAGTAGCCCTCTTGCATCTTCATCTAAGTCCCGATGTTCTACATTCCATTGATTTCGAATGCTGGAGATGAGGGGATATGACGTTGTCAACAAAATATTAAATAGATCTTCGTTTGTACAATTTCTAGATATTTTTCTGGTATTGTGCTCTCTATAAAACCTGTAATCTTTATTTCTTTTTTCCTGGGTTTCCTCTGATAGATCTCCGATTGGTACCAAATGATGTCAAATTAGCATAAGAATATGAGTGAGGTGGTGGATGCACAATTGTGCAAAGAAATGGCAATCACTGGTTTAGCATCACAACCACTGCCCTACCTCGCGATTCATAGACAAATCGCTTGATAATCAAGTACAAAAATATAACCCATCAAAATCTTAATAAGTAAATGTCGTTACCACATGCATTACCTGGTGATGATATCCCATTATCGCCTGCATTACTTTCGGTAAACAAATAATGACAAAAATAAGTTATTATTAGTAATCTAATTTAGAGAATTTAATTTGAATTTATAAACTTTTCTTTAAATAATTTAACTGAATATAAAGTACAGCGTATATACGTAAATCATTGAAGAAAAAATCATAAATCGTAAATCATTTAAAGAAAAGTTTATAAATTTAAAAAGATTTTCTAAGTTAGATTACTAGCAATAACATTATTTATTGTATTATTTTGTAAATCGTTATTTATTTACCGAAAGTAATGCTGGCGATAATGAGATATCATTACCTGGTAATGCGAGTGGAAATGACATATATTTACCAAGATTTTGCTTGGTATCCATGTTCTGACATTGCCCATACTTTACTTAAAATTCTTTTCCGATTTTACATTCTAAACCCATTCGCAAGATTTATCCTGTACCTGCGTGTTGTACAAGATTCGACACGGCCGATATCAAGGATCATAATATAATATTAAGAAATATTTTCTAAAATTTCTAACAACAAGTTTTTGCGCCGTTTTGTAATTGTGGTCGAAACATTGATCCATCACAAAACACCAGAGATCAAACAACAATCAAAACACTGGGTGTCTTTGGGTGAACGTATACCAAAGAAGACTAATGTGGTGCTGACGGCCAACAACGACATGGCCACATTTTGTTGGGATGTACGCGATATTATAAACCTCTATTACCTTGAAAAGGGTACCACGATTACTGGCGAGATCTTTTGGACAGATTTAATATTGAGTTGAAGCAAAAATTACCTCATCTAGCGAAGAAAAAACGCAGTTCCATCAAAACTTAGACCACTGCGACTATTTTCTGTTTCTAAATTTGGAGAAATTACATTTGGGTCGAATGATGGTGTGGTCATTGAGGCAAACGCATATTTTAAGGGCCCTGTGAAATCGTATTATTTGGAGGAAAAAAACTAGCCTATATGGAAAATCAAATGCTTTTTTGCTCAAAAAATAATAGTTTATCCAAAAAGCCACGGATACATTGTATTTCTCACAAAATTTTTAAAATGTCTGAAAATGTAGTTTGTTCGTTTATTTTAATTGAATATTTTCATGAGTTAATTTGTTGATGAAAGCAAATTGAAATTTTTTTATCATTTTGGTGCTCTTTATAAAAAACATAAATGTTTTTTTGTGTCATTGCCCTACTACATCTGGCTAGTATGCCTGCCTGACTTGTAAAAAATACGAACGGTTTCCGGAACAAATATTAATCTTTATATGAATAAATACGGAAACCATTCTTCCACTGACAAGCGAACTTTCGTTTATTTTTGCATTTCCTCCCCCTCAACAACAAGTACGTATTTTATAAGCCTAACCATAAACTAAATTCCCCTTTTGCAGTTTTATTTGTATTCTACAACCGCATTTTCTTCTCTGCCCCATCTCCACTGTGCCGCACTATACAAAACCGTGTTGGATGGCATTTAAACAGTTGCTATTGCAGAAAAAAAGTCATTTAGAAAAATAAATACCCAAGAAAGTCCTTTGATGTGGTTCTGTGGATCATACCAGGTCCAACTCAGACCCCCAATAAAAGGCAGCAAAAGGGAAAACTGTCGTCTGTCATGTAAAGGCAACACACTCACGCCTAACGAGAACCACTCACACAGTTAGGGCAGTTGGAAATACACCGGCCAAAAAGGATAGAAGGAGTATCGGTCCTTGTGTTCTAAGTTTTTGTTGTGTCTACGACCATTTGACTCTTATGGACGGAGTTCTGCGTTGTTGAGTAGAACACAGTAGAGTTTGGAGAACAATGGGGAAATTTTGAAAAAAAGATATCTTTTGAATCGTTTGTTTATTAAGAAAACCCTGTGTTTGAATTGCAAGCAAATATATTTGGAACCACAGCGCCCCAGGAGATGAGTAGGTAGTGTGTTCGCCTATGAGTTTGGGGGTCGTGGGTTCGATTCCCACCAGAGGCTGCAAAAATCCAGCCACATGGTGTTTGTAACCCGGCTTTTCCCCTGACCGTAAATTTAGAACATAAGTTTACTTTGTATTGTAATTCATATCAATTAATAAATATTTGGAACCAAAATTTTTAAATATTGATGTTTTTAAACAAATATATTTTATTTTAAAATCAATAAATTTTGTTTGGAACGCATTTGCTAGTATATTATATCTTCGCTGACTGTCAAATACAATTTTTTATTTTTTTTTCTTCTAGATTTCGTGTTTTACTTTATACTGATTTTTAATTATTTATATATTGTCAATCCATCAATGCGAATTACCCAACATTGTTCGACTTAATCGAAACAACCAAACATTAAAAATATCTCAAAATGTAACTTAAACTTTTAAAAAAAAATTAAAAGAAAATGCATTAGCAATACTTTAATAGAAGTTTATCTTTGTTCCGAAAATATTAGTTAAAAATAAAAAAATATTAGGATAAAACCAGTAAGGAAAGGCTAAAGTCGGGCGGGGCCGACTATATAATACCCTACACCACTCTCGTAATATTGAATAACTTTGATATATAAATTTTGTAATTCATGTATAAATTGTTTACATAAATTTACTTTTGGGACATTTTATACTTAAATAATACCCTGTGAGCGCCCCAGTAGGCGAGTTGGTAGCGTACTCGCCTATGAGTTTGGGGGTC
The DNA here is from genome assembly GCA_963930755.1 of Eudasyphora cyanicolor. Classification (NCBI taxonomy): domain Eukaryota; kingdom Metazoa; phylum Arthropoda; class Insecta; order Diptera; family Muscidae; genus Eudasyphora; species Eudasyphora cyanicolor. Next base: position 165,032,920 of record OZ005736.1, on the reverse strand, counting down.
CTGGGTTCGATTCCCACCAGAGGCTCTGGTCTGTCGCAAAATTCAGCCATATGGTCTTTGTAACCCGGCCTTTCCCTGGACCTTAAAAGTAGAATATAAATTTACTTTGTATTGTAATTCATATAAATAAATAAATAAATAAATAATACCCTGTACCACAGTGTGGTGTAGGGTATAAAAACGATTGGATCTAAAGAGCCAAATCGGATGAAACATATATATGGGAGCTATAGCTAAATCTTTACCGATTTTCTTCAAATTCCGCAATGCTGGTTCATGGATCAAGAAACTCTACCATTCTAAATTTCAAAACGATTGGATGTAAAATATAGCTTCTATAGAACTAAAGGGCCAAATCGGACGAAACATATATATGGGAGCTATAGCTAAATCTTAACCGATTTTCTTCAAATTCGGTAGTGTTGGTTCATGGATCAAGAAACTCTACCATTCTAAATTTCAAAATGATTGGATGTAAAATACACCTTCTACAGGACTAAAGAGCAAAATCGGACGAAACATATATATGAGAGCTATAGTTAAATCTTAACCGATTTTCTTCAAATTCGGCAATGTTGGTTCATGGATCAAGAAACTCAACCATTCTAAATTTCAAAACGATTGGATGTAAAATACAGCTTCTATAGAACTAAAGGGCCAAATCGGACGAAACATATATATGGGAGCTATAGCTAAATCTTAACCGATTTTCTTAAAATTCGGTAGTGTTGGTTCATGGATCAAGAAACTCTACCATTCTAAATTTCAAACCGATTGGATGTAAAATAGAGCTTCTTCAGGACTAAAGAGCAAAATCGGACGAAACATATATATGGGAGCTATAGCTAAATCTTAACCGATTTTCTTCAAATTCGGCAATGTTGGTTCATGGATCAAGAAACTCTACCATTCTAAATTTCAAAACGATTGGATGTAAAATACAGCTTTTATAGGACTAAAGGGCCAAATCGGACGAAAGATATATATGGGAGCTATATCTAAATCTGAACCGATTTCAACCAAATTCAATAGCGATCTTACCAGCTGCGAAATACCCAAAACTGCAAAATTTCAGAACGATCGGAGTGAAATTGCGACCTGTAGTCGACGAACAACTTTACATGGACAGACGGACGGACGGACGGACGGACATGCTTAAATCGACTCAGCTAGTGATTCTGAGTCGATCGGTATACTTTAACGTGGGTCTAGCTGTGTTATTTTTAGGTGTTACAAATATCTGCCAAGAAACAAACTTATAATACCCTGTACCACAGTGTGGTGTAGGGTATAAACATTGTTTTGTTTAGAACAATATTCTCCAAAATATATAATATTTGTGTGTCAAATATTATAAAGGGTTTCTTTTAGACGTGTGGTTTTCAAGAAGAAATAAAACGCATATAGTTTAATGTTTTGGCCAAGAATTTAGCTTTATTGTAAAGATTAGGGTTTGCCATAATGTTTCAAAAATGATTTCGGGCAAGTGGCCGCTGCGGCTAGCTCGAATAAATTCCAGCCCAATTTTCGACGACATTTTGCAGCATTTGGGGTTGTATGTCAGCAATAACGCGCGGAATATTCTATTCCAAGGCGTAAATCGTGTCGAGCTTATCTGCGTAGACAAGCGACTTCACATAACCTCATAAGAAATAGTCCAGCGGTGTTAATCGCACGATCTTGTAGGCCACGCCACAGGCCCCCACGCGAGATAATGCGCTCACCAAAGTGTTCCTTTAATAAATTGATTGTCTCGTTGGCTGTATGGCATGGAACCAAAGGTCGACAAGATCAACATCATCCAATTCAGGCACGAAAGAGTCATTAATCATGGTTCTATAGCGTTCCCCATTGACTGTAACATTATAGACGACTTCATTTTTGAAGAAATATAATTTCCTATGCCCATAGAGCACATCAAACGGTGACTTTTTGTGGACGTAACGGCGGCTGAACAATGGCTTGTGATTTATAATTACGCCAAATGCAACAATCTTGCTTATTAACGTACTCATTCATCCAAAAGTGAGCCTCATCGCTGAACAAAATTTGCTTGTGAAAATTGGGATCGTTGGCCATCTCGTGTTGGGCTCATTCATCGAACGTGCGACGCGCTTGATGTTCTTTCGGCTTCAATTCTTGCACGAGTTGGATTTTGAAAGCCCGCAAACCAAGATCCTTTCGCAAAATCTTCCATAAAGTGGATGGGCATAGCTCCAATTGCAGCGCGCGATACTCTGGGCATCAATAGTGGTTTTTGAACGCTTCAACAGCTCCTTCGGGATTCGAGAAACGTTGACCACGCAGTTTTGAAGGGATCTGTTAATATATTTGGGGGGTACTAGAAGGGTCCTCACAGATACGCTTATTTTCTGCTTAAATCTACGCATCATAATAGTATGTACAGTATCTACTGGCTTTCTACTTCACGAAAGCTTCGACACCATCAAACGGGCTGCCATATGGAAAGCATTGAGAAGATGCATAGCTCTCTGTTCTGCACAACGGGAGCATCAGGCAACGAAGGATGCCCACTTTCAGCTCAGCTATTCACGTGCATGTTCTGCCATCTAAGAAGAACAATGACAACACCGTTCGACAGTGACTCCTGGCTTGTGTCAAACATCATCACGGAAGGGCTACATGTAATCATCAGCAAGTGCCGCTTATTTATATGCGAGATATTCTGGCCTATCACCATAAGCAACATTCGAGTGCGTTCAAAATTTAGCCGACTTAACATATATGTAGATGGCCGTAAAAGTTAAAAAAAATACTTTTGGAAAAGTGCAAAGTGACAGCACTTAAAAGTAAACAACTTCAGTGAATTTGTTCACAAGGAAAAAATTCGTCACCGATAAGAAATACAATACAATACAAACTTGAATGGTGTCAGTCCTACCAATATTAAAACCGAGCTATATTCCTTTAGCTCCTTCGTTTTCAACTATAAAATTTTGGGCAGAGTTTAAATGGGGCCGTACGAACTGCCAAGACGAACACCGTAGTGCTCGACCAATTGAGGTGTTCGCACCAGAAATGGTTAACAAATCTACAAAATTATATTGGATTACCGTCGGCCGAAAGTTCGTGAGCTAGCTGATATATATTTCAAAAAGTGCTGTGCATCGCATATTGACGGAAAATCTGATGATGAGAAAGATGTGGGCACGATGGGTGCCGCGTTTGCTCACAACCAAGACAATGCTCCAGTTCACACATCCTTATTGCGATGGCCAAAATCAAAGAACTAAATTTCGATCTACTTCAGGACGCACCTTATTCGCCAGATTATTCGCTCGCATTATTATTTTTTTTTCAAACATGAAAAAATGGCTCGGCGAAAAATATTTACCAGCAATGAAGAGGTGGAGGTGGCGGATGATAGCTATTTTCAGGAGCTAGTCGGTTTTTACTATAAACAGGGTTTCGAAGCTATTGAAAATCTCTGAAAAAAGCGTATCGAGTTAAAAAGAGATTTTGTGGAAAAAAAGGAAACAATTTTTGTGTTTTTTTGTAGGTAGGCTAATTTTGTGACCTCCCACGTAGAAATATCGATCTTAGGAAATGTAGGTGGATCGGAGTGGCTGATGGGCGGACATTATACAAATGGTTAAGAGTGTTCTTAAACGGATGTCTGGCGAACACATAGGGCGGGAAGTCTCTCCTTTGATGCGTTACACTTTTTGCCCGTCGCAAATGATATATCGTCGGCTTAATGCTATTTTGGTCCATACGCCATTTTTGTGTTTTTTGAGTTAGGAGTTGATAATATGGGTTCCAAGCATGCTCTTTCAGAATCTGTAATCATTTTTTTCCTATCTCGCCTAGTTTTCGAGATATTGGTAGGGTAAATTTGTTTTACTCTGAATAACGGGAAATAATTTCGATATTTTTGTTCTATGTCTCAATTTTTCTATCGCCCTATATTTTTCACTCAGTATTTTACGTTCTTTCGATCACAATATGTAAATTAGTGTTCATCCATACCGACCCTTTTTGTGGTCCATGTAATACAAATACGAAAAAATAGTAAAATAAAAGTGGATATGGACCAAAATGCCAAGTAGAAAAATTTTTATAACTTGCTTATTTTTGGATGTAATGGCATAGAAATGCATGAGAATCATACAAACACTGTTGGGAACCCTATGAAATAAAAAGTGTGTAACTCTTCAGTCCCGTTTTTACTCAAACAATAAATTGCGTTTTTCACCGTTCATAAAAAATGGCGTATGGAACAAAATAGCATTAAGCCGACGATATGTATTTGGAATGAAATAAATCCCCATATTTTATATTATTTATAAACGCGATTCATCACTTGTTCCACGAAATAGTTCTTGTTCTAGTATACTTAAACAGAGATTCGTCAAAGCGAATGACATTTTCATCGATAGGATTATTCCGCACATTAGCTGACTTTTGAAGAACGAAGAAACTTTTTCACTCATTTGGTTCTATTTGGTAGTTTGTTTGGAGGCACTGTAGCTCCGCCGGGTTGGGAACAGAATGCCTTAATGAATCGGAAACACATCAGTTAGTGTACGTATAAGTGTATTTTTTGTTTAAAAAACGTCAGATTTACTTTAATTTTTGTTTCGCATTCCCCCACTGTGTGGAGTAGCGTTGAGTTGTGCTTGCTTTGGTTTGTTTTTTTTTTCTTTTTGCATAAACATTTGACTGGAAAAACGGAATACTTAATAACGTTATTGTTATTGTTCTATAGAAGACGAAAAACATCAGCAACAATACCAAAATAAAAAACGCCGACGTCCAGCCAACAACAAAATAGAAAAGCAGAATGAATTTTTTGTTCTTAATTTTTTGTTCGAATAGAAAAAAAACGGGAAAACTCCATAGATCTGCATAAATGCAAGGACAAAACAGACCCAAAAAGAAACAAGGAAACCAGTTTGTGAGCTTTGGACCAAAAGAGAAGCGCAAAACAAAGCCAGGGAAACGTGGTGAACGGCGTAGAAATGGAAACTTTTTAATTAAAACAAAACAACGCTTTTTAGCATTAAAAAATCAACGTTTTTTATAATTTCGTGTTCAGGCTGAAAATTTGCAAAACTAGCATAATTTGTTTCTCTTTAGTTTTTATTTGCAGCCAACACACAAAAAATGGGTAATAATAAGCGTACGTACAACATTGTGCAAATTACTACTTGCTATGATATTCATATTGTTAAGTAGACGTTAGGGTGTCTAAGGGAAATAATGTCTAAGAAAAAAGGGCGGACTTAGCGTCAGTAGCCATAATGACGTATGGGCATTTGAGGGCTATCAACGTCAAAACATGGACAATTTTTCAAGAAGACTCAGGTGGAAAATAACTTTTTCGCTTGGCCAATTGCGGTCGTTTTTTTCAAATTCTTATTAACCCGACTCAAAAAGTTGGCTGATGGTTAATCAGCATTTCAGAAGGTTACATGGTTAGAGCTGTAACAGTGAAATTGATCGGAAGATTTCCTATACGGCCTAAGCTTGGAGATTTTTCACGTATAACTACATTTATTGTAAAAAAAACGGTAGAAAGCGTTAACCGGAAAACGAAAGAAACTTTTGGAATAAAGCTAACATCGTTTATTCAAAAAATCCTTTCTCTTTATGATATAACGATTCAATTCGCAAAAATCAATGATGTAATTATCGTTTTCGCGTTCGCAAAAAATAACCCAACATTCTTCACCCTAAAAAATAAGACTGTATTCGTTACGCCTACGAGATACTCGTATTTAGGTTTGGTCGTTGTTTTAAGAAAACAATAAATTGTATACGTCAGACCCCAGCGAACAGTTATTTAGCGGATGTGGACTTATGTATTATCCACTACAAACTTGAATGACTAGTGAACAAAAAACAGCGAAGCTACTTTTTGCTAAATATAATGTGGCTCTACTAAATTTTGAATACTCAATTTTACGAAAGTTAATAAATACTACGAGGGTTGCTATATATATTTCTGGCGTAAGCAACACTATGTGTTGTCTGGCGCCATTTGACATTTCCATTGGAAAGTTTGAAATTTTTTAGCATAAACGTACCCAGAACGTTTTGACATACGACCATCATTTGTGTTGTTTACAGTGCACAATGGTCTCGATGAGCACTTTTCTTGGCCAAAATTAATTAAATGAAAAAAATATTTTTTTTGTGATTTCTAATTACAATTTAGTTTTATAAAATTAAATAAACGTTTATTACCGCGATTCATGGCATATTGGAGAAACAAAACAAATGTAACTATTAAAATTGCATTCTAAATCTAAAAGGTACATACTTTTAAATAAAATGTTAAAGCATATATTTGATATATATGTATTTGAATTTGAAGAAAAACTAACACTACACTTATAATAATAATTTATTTGTAATTAATTTCCATCTAAATTATATTCGTTTTCCATAAACAAATTTTCATCATCTTCTTCTTCTTCATCTGAACTTTCGTTATGGTCTCCATGTGGTTCTGGTAAAGTTGTTTCCTTGATACCTTCACAGGTTAATAGTTCGATTACTTCTGCCGGAAGCGATAATCGTTTTCGTTGGTGGACTCGAGTATTTAAACGAAGAGATGAAATTTTTGGATCGGATGTGTCAAGCGCTCTACAAAATACATCGGACAGGTTGTCAATACGACTAGTTTTTCGCGCGTGATATAGTCTATCGGATTTATATATCTTGTTTCTTGATTCAGCTGCATCTTCTGCAAAACAGCCCACAGGAAGTGCTGTATTCTTCATTATGTCTTTGGAGTGAATAAGCACTTTGTGAACTGTAGGTGTCATTGGTATCCAAGGATACTTGCTTTGAATATATTCAGCTGTATGAAAACAATATTTTTCAAATTTTTCCAAATCCAAAGGAAATTGCGATGATAGGCATATTAAAACAATCTTTAATCGAAATATTAATTCTTCGTCAATTCCTGTAATTTCTGCAAACTTCTTAGGCTCCGAAAATGACCTACGAGAGGTGTTACCGTCGTTAGTGGTACCACATCCACCTATTTTAGGAATATCTACACGTAGGCCGAGTTCTGTCCAAAAGGATGTTTGAATTATTGTTTTCCTTTTTTTACGGTATCCTTATCATCATCATCTCTTATCTGCCATTTTTTAATATCCTTTTTATAAGCCAGGTGCAATAGGAACTCGAAAAATCTAATCCAACAATGCAATGGACTTAGGCCATAATTTATGTTACCTTCGATTGGATGATATTTTTCGGAATAACAATTTTTAATATTCATAAAATCCTTTGATGTTGAGCCACATATTGGACAAGCTTGAGTTGATTTAGTTCCAGTCAGAACATTCAACACCTTTCCATCGATAACCGTAAGGTACAATCTAAAAGTTATTTCCACAAACTTATTTGTATCGAGTTGTATTTTCAGTTTTTCCAGTTTCATAATTTGATTTTTCAAATCAGATTCTTCTTTTAAAATAACTTCTTTAGTTTCCTTTACAAATTCTAACTTCAAAGGCCGACAAAACCTAGTTGACTGTGGTGTCCGATTATTCCAAAGAATTCTTCCTGATGTGTCCAAAAGTCTCAAAGGAATCACGGTGGTCGCGAAAAGGGAACTTTCTGGATCGTGGGATGTGCTTGGATGCTGGTAGCCTTGCTTATACAGAGATTGCCCAGTACTGCTATCAAATCCGTAGCTCAGAATCAATTCAGCTGATATGAAATTGTTTTTATGAGAATTCATAACTGATGCAATAACTTCTTTTTGCAACTCAACTATTCTTTCTCCAGTGTGCGATAGAAGCATTTGTAATGGCACTTTTGCAATTCTTTCATTAATAATGATACCACTTGGTCTACAATTTTTTTTAATTTCTATTATTTTCATATAAGAAGGAAATATATTTGCGTTTCTTTGTATACCTTCCATACGAATGCTGCAGTATTGGGTTTTCGAAAAGTTGTTTTCAAGAAGAAACGCTAATGCTTCCTCCCCCGAAAGTGGAGTAGGTGTTTTTGGTTCCTTTAAACATATTTTCCTGATTTTTGTTGGCCTTGTTGGGCTTTCTATTGATTCCTTAAGAACCACTGCCAAATCTGTTCTTCCTTGCTTACGAGCTGACACTGATGCCGCATGAACTAACAAGTCAGTTTCATTGTTTTTATCAGAAGAAAGCTCAGCAGCTTCCCTTCTCTTACTCCGATCCGATTTTATTGTGTATGAGAGACGAGGGCGCCCTGCTCCTGAGGTACTTGCTTCTGATATACTTTCAGGAATTGTTCCTCTATTATTCTTATGGAATCCTGAGTCTAAAGATAACCAAACTGCATGTTTCGCTTGAAACTTGGCCAGTAATCTGTGGCACTTTTCCCACATAGATGAAGGATTTCTGCAAAATATTCGAACTTTGTCTTTCAAAGAGTGCTCATATTCATCTGAATTACTTTGTTCGGTTTGCAAAAAAATTCAAAATAAGGTCATGCCTCTTTTCTTTTGTGTGCTCCCGTAGCCAAATATTGACCAGCTCTGAATTTTTAAAGAAGGAATCGTCTGAAAAAAACGTATTTCTTAAAAAGTGCAAAAAAGAGCAAGTCAGGAGTTAAAACATAAACACATGACGTCACAATCTAATATATTTTTTTAATCTTAGGTCTAGCAAATGCTATCGAAATTGTGTAGGCCACTATTAAGTAAATATTTAAAGAAAACTCAATAATTACATAGGTTGTGTAGAACAACCTGTTTTTTTTAAATCAATATCTTTTTTTCATATTTTTTATTTTTAAATATTTAAAGTACTCACTTTCACCTTTATTTTCCATATTTTACAATGTTTGTAACTTTGTCCATTAAACCACACGAAACAATATCAGAACACTAAAAATAGAGCGCACGCAATTCTTTTTTCAACTGTTCAAAAATATGCCAACTTTGATGGTACTCTGTCTAACGGTAAATTGTTATTTACTCATATGCCATTCATATTTTGTTGCTCTAAAGTATTTACTAACAGATTGCAATGAGAAAAAGACAATATGAAAGATTCAGAAAAATTTCATTTTGGCCAAGTAAACTGGGCTTTGAGACCATAGTGCAGTGACTTGAAAAAATCAATTTGGCAAAAAAATTTAATTAACTCGTGAACATTTTCGTGCGATCATTTTTCAAAACTTTCGACGTGGATTATCACGGCAAGAGTGCATCGATGAACTTAAATCTTTGTATGGCGATGAAGCACCATCCTATAGCACTGTGAAAAACTGGTTTAATGAATTCAATCGTGGCCGACGCTCGCTCAAAGACGAAGGTCGTCCAAAAACGGCCTTTGTGCCAGAGAACATTGATGCCGTGCGTGATAATGCAAGATCGTCATGTGACATACCGTGAGATAGAGACATTCTTCGACATTTCTTCCAACATCATACATTCGATATTGCATGAACACCTGGCCGTAAAAAAGGGTTTGTTCTAGTTGGATCCCGCACAATTTGACAATCGCTCAAAAAAAAGGCTCGTGTCGATTGGTGCAAAGAAATTTTGAAAAAATACGATCGCGGTGCTACAAAAGACGTTTATAAGATCGTCACAGGTGACGAATCTTGGATCTATGCGTATGAGCCCGAAACAAAACAGCAATCGACCGTGTGGGTCTTCGAAGACTAGCCAAATCCAACGAAGGTTGTTCGTGGAAGAAGCACTTTGAAGCAAATGGTCGCATGTTTCTTCATGTGGCGACTATTCCGCTTGAGCAACGTAGAACGGTCAATTCTGAGTGGTTCACCACAATTTGTTTGCCTGAAGTCGAAAAACGAACAAGAGAAGACGAATCACTGTGCAGCATGACAATGCGAGCTCTCACACATCGGCTCAAACCAGCGCCATTTTGACCGGCCAAAACGTCGAATGGTCATCCGCCGTACAGCCCTGACTTGACACCCAATTACTTCATCTTATTCACTAACATCTAAAAAAACTGCTTAGTCGACGCTTTTCTACGCATGAAGCAGTTATTGAAGCGTTCAAAAACCATGTTTTAGAGGTGAATTTTCAACACACTGTAACCAAAACAATTCGCGCTTAAATAACAAAACGGTCTGAGTAAAGTTATGCTAAAAAATGTCATACTTTCCAATGGAAGTTCCAGTTTTCATCTGGCAACATCAGCATTGTCAGAACTGAAATATAAACAGCAACCTTACCTTAGGACCGAATTTCTGTGTATTACTGATATTTTCATCTGTATTCATAAAAAAATCCAAATTATGATTTAAAGTGCAAATTAGCTGAATTTATGGGAATTGAATGTTAAGATCTATTTGCGTGCGTTTTGGTTAACCTCTTTTGTAAGATTACATAATAGCATTTCTTAACACCTTATCTAATAAATTAGAAGATCTAATTTGGAAAATGTGTTATTGGCGAATTTGTGTAGTGATGTTATTAAACTAAGAAATTTGGAAATATTTTCTGGTGAATTTCGCGGATTGCACAGATGGTATTGGGCATTGGATGATTATGCCTTCATTCGGGGTAACCAATATTCCACAAATTAGCTTAAAACGATAATAAATCTCAAGAGCAAAACTAATTATGAAGAGATTTATTTTGAGGTTATGTAATTTTTGCAATGACCATAATTTTCACAATTATCAAAAGAACACAACGGCTCTCCGATTTCCGCGCACTGGGTATGCCATTGCTGAGACACAAGTGTACCGTTCTTAGCGTTCGAGACTTCAACTTTCATATAAGTATTATGGTTGTAAAGTGCAGTACAGCCGAAGAACAGAGAAATTAATTTAAAATGTTTACACTATTAAAATTTTCCAAGCACAACATTTGCAAAATTTGAAAAAGTTAATAACATTTCAGCGACTCATTAAATGATTCGTCATGTAAAAAGCCTCAATCTATATAACTGTCGGTGTGCCCCAATCGATTGAGGGATACCAAAGTGGGAAAGATGACGCACAGGAGGACCAAGACCTTTAGGCCAATTAGCCTATCCTCCTTTCTACTGAAAGGTCTGGAAAGACTTTTAGATTCTTTCATTAGAGAAAATCTGCATACAAAAACTCCTGTCGGGAAACCAACATTCTTACAACAAGGGCACGTCTACAGAATTTGCCCTGCAAGAACTATTGGGCACTATCAAATCGTCCCTCCATTTCAAGGAATTCACTATGGCGGCCTTTCTTGACATAGAAGGGGCTCTTAACAAAATTCACTCACTTACGGTAATTGCGGTCACATCTAAGGTTGAACTCCAGTTTGGCTAGACTAATTTAAATCGTGCCTAAATGAAGACGCATAACAGCAAGTCAAGGTTTGTAAGCAGAGGGACACAAGGAGGAGTACTGTCTCTACTAATTTGGAACTAAGCGCCGAATGGACTCCTCTTAGAACTAGAACCTGGTGGCCCAAAGTCGTGGTAACGGGTGATCTAAGTAGAGATACTCTTTTCAATAGCCTTTTTTTGACAGATCACGTGTGAGTCGTGTCATGCTGTCATGTTATTTTTGTTAAGTAATGTTTGGCATTTCATTATGGAAAGACTTACACCTGAACAACGTTTACAAATTATTCTGTTTTATTAGCGAAATAATCGTTCGCCAATTGCGCTAAGTCAATTTTTTTTAATCAAAAAAAAAATTACTTTCCAGTCGACCCACGACCTTGACATCCATGAGCAATATTTTAGATCTCGTTAGGAGCTATTTTTTTGCCATTGACCGATTCCCGATCCGACGTACCGAAATAATCGGTCAATATTTCTTCAAAAATGATGCCAGTGAGAACATAACCGTCAATGGCGACAGTTATCGTGCCATGATAACCAACTGTTTGATGCCTGAAATTGAAGCTCGTGATCTCGGCGACATTTGGTTTCAACAAGACGGCGCCACTTCCCACACATCGCATCAATCAATGGATTTATTGAGAGAACACTTCGGTGAGCAGATAATTTCACGTTTTGGGCTTGTCGATTGGCCTCCAAGATCGTGTGATATCAAACCGTTAGACTTTTTCCTGTGGGGATATGTAAAGTCTTAAGTTTATGCGGACAAACCCGCTTCGATTCAGGTCTTGGAGCAAAACATCACGCGTGTCATTCGCCAGTTACCAGTCGAAATGCTCGAACGAGTCATCGAAAATTGGACTCAACGGATGGACCATCTGAGACGTAGCCGCGGCCAACATTTTATAGACTTAATCTTCAAATAATAAATGCCAAAGAATGTTCTTTCAAATGATAATAAACATTCCCCATTCAATTTGAATTTTCTCTATTTTTTTTAAAGTAGGGAACCGCGAAATGGATCACGCTATATATGCGGATGACGCACAGTACGATTGGCTAAAAAGGGAAGGAGTAGATGGAGGTCTTAGAAATTTTGCATAAGTAGTTTTTATAAGCTAAATAAGGTAAAGACAAATTTTGGACCAAATCCGTCAAAGAACAGGCTCTCCTCCCACATATCCTGAAATGCAAAAATACAATATTTTCTAACACTGCCCACCGAATTTAACCAAATTTTGCTCAACATACTGAATTGCAGCAAGGATTAACTTATCCTTAAAATATCCTTTTTGAATACTTTCTAGTAAAATATGCAAAAAATTACTTCAAAATAATATGGGGCATGTTTTATTGTCAGAAATATAATTTCTTTCAATTTTCCTTTAATTCGAAATGATTTTTTTTTCAAAATTTTGATTTTTAAAATATTTTGTTCAGATATAACCAAAGTTTCTCGAAATAAATAACAAATTAAAATATTTATTATAGCCAAATTCGCAAATATTCGCAGCTAGAATTTATTTACTTTAAAACTACTACATTATAGCTAAAAATCAAAAAATATCGCTGGTGAACTGTCGTTATAATATGCTTTTTCGGTCCACTCAAAAACGGTCAACTTAAAAAACACGCGTGTTTTTTGTACACACAAATTATCCAAACGCTACTTTCTATGAGTTACATTTGGACCAAAAAATAATTTTGTCGTATTGCAGAAACAGTGTTATACAACAACTAGTTACAGGTTTTGCAATTATGAATAATGCAATTTATGAATAAATAATTATTTTAACCCTTAAAAGATCATAAACATTTTAAATTATTTGATGTGATAAATATACGTAATGAGATAACTTCAACTTCGAAGCCCCATATCTCTGAAACCGTTCAAGCATCCAAAAAATATTTTTTGTGCTTTCTAATCTAACTGTTTATCATCGATTCGTGCAAACAAATTTAAAAATTCCAACTTTGGCCGCGCTCACTGCACTGTGTGACATGGCAATCGCAGTGACTGGCAAATTCCTCAACGTCCTCAGAGACATCCTACAGATGGCTCTGAACAAATTGGCTTGATGGGCCAGAAGCAACAAGATACCATTGGCTAAATTTACTATAAATTATATGGTGTCACATGTGGACCTTCCTCGGATAAATGGAACAGAGTAATCTTTGCAGAAAGTGCAAAGTTCCTAGGTATAATTCTAGATAGGAAGTTGTCATTCAGACTTAATGTACTCCAACATGTAAGGAAGGACAATGTCGCATTATATGCCTGTGGGAAAATGGTATGGTCCTGCTGCGGACTCTGTCCTAAAATCGTCCACTGGATATATTTTCACTCTAATTTAAAAAAGGCGTAACTGATAATGTAGTAATTTTACAGGAGGAAGAAAAAACTGAACAAAGTTCAAAATTTTATATATTTTAAAAATTTTTTAATAGGTGAGTTAAGACTTTTTTACACCTTTTTTCAATGGAGATGTGTTTTCGAATTTTCTAATTGACAACATTATGTATGTATATCCGATTTTTTTCTAATCAACATAAACAACGCAATGCAATGTAGTGTATGTGTTTAGTCATTTAGGGCTTTTTCTTTCATATGTTTTGTTGACATGAGTTACGCATTTTTTTTTTGAATTGTCTATAAAACCGCTATTTTTTGCGAATCACAGATTTTTTCAGAGGAGATGTGTTTCACGATATTCTAACGGAATATGAAAAAAACTCGTTTTTAAAAATATGGTTAGTTACGCCCTTTCGGAATTAGGGTTAAGATATCCCAGCAAAAACTCTCATTACCAGGTAATCTGGCGGGTAAGTTAAATACAAAAGAAACAAGTAAAAGCATTAAGTTCGGCCATGCCGAATCTTATATACCCTCCACCATGGATAGCATGTGACCTCACAAAATAACTCAAACCTAAAGAAAATAACACCGAAATCACAAAAAATATAGTAGATGAGAACAGTAGGAATCACAACAAGTTAGATGCTATATAAGGGAGCTATATCTAAATATGGACCGATATGGCCCATTTGCAATCCCAAACAACCTGCAACTATTAGAAGTATTTGTACCAAATTTGATCAACCTAGCTCTATTATTGCGGACTGTAGCGTGATTACCACAGACGGACAGACGGACATGGCTAAATCGTCTTAGAATTTTACGACGATTAAGAATATATATACTTTATGGGGTCTCAGATCAATATTTAGAGGTGTTACAAACGGAGTGACAAAATGAATATACCCCCCATCATATGGTGGAGTGTATAATTATGACTTACCAATTAGCACCCTTCAGATTATTATTTTTATATGGGCATGATATTGGGGGAAAGTACTTTAATGCAAGCATACGAAAAGTTAACAAATAACTACTTACACCACTCTTAGGAATATCCAACATATAAGTAGTTATTATTATAATTTTAATAAGGGGTTGAATAAATATCACATACATATAATTAAATGCGACGTGACAAATTTGTTACTCGGAATGTTGCCATCGAAAACTTGGTAAGTACATGTCATTACCACTTGCATTACCATGTAAGACATGCCATTATCCTCTGCATCAATGACTTACTGATATTGACATAAATATGTATTTGTAAGTTAAATAAGACGGGTATTGTAAAATATTCTAGAACAACATTTTTTTATACGTTTTTTTGATTAGAAATTTATTAACATTAACGAATTAAGAAATATATCTCGTCATATATAATATTATATGCTATAAATATATGGGCAAAAGTCAAACATTTTACGTAAGAGTTATCTATGTTAGTTGTCACTTTTCTCGCGTTGTGTACAGATTCGTTGCAAAATTTGATGGAATTAGATAAACCACAAACATAAAAGTTTTTTCCGGAATTTAACCGTTTTTTGGGTTTTTGTGTTAAGATTTGGGCTTTGGTGTGTTCCGACACATATAGTAAAATTTTATGGCGAATTTTTTTCAAGTGAATTTTTCTGCCACATTTTTACTAAAAAAACGCAGTTTTTTAACCTTTTTAAGCCGCCAACATCAAAACTACTCACCCGATTTGAAAATTTTCTGAGAATGAGTTGTAGACGGCTCAATTTGCTTTAATTTGAGTAGCAGTAGGATCAAATACGTCAAAGAAGACGAAAGATATGCTCAAAATTGTAAGTGTACCTCCAAAAATTTAAAAAAAAAGTTAAAAAATTTGTATCTCGAAAACCAATCGACAGAAAAATGTTTAAAACTCATTTTCGTGTTTAGTAGGTCAAAATCAATGAGAAAAAGTATGCTAGAAACAAAGAACAGGGTAAATTTTGTTATTTCTGACCTAGTGTAATATAAGTTGGCCCGTATGAACACATAATTAACGTATGTTCCGACTTCACCATCCGCCAAATTCATAAGAAAATATTTCAAAATTTCTTAGTGTTCGGATATCACTACAAAAATTCGCGAATTCTGATACTTTTTATTGAAGTCTGTTTATTATTAAAGGCCATTACAAATACTATTAAAAAACCAGTAAGGAAAGGCAGAAAGTCAAGCGGGGCCGACTATATAATACCCTACACCTGCCTTACAATGCGATAAGGGTCATTGCGATAATTATTTGGAATAATTGGTAAATGGGTAGGAACATATTATCTAATTCTAAACCGATAACCTTTTTCATACTGATCGGATATAAAATTCAGTTTTTACAGCGCTTACATATCAAATCGGCGGTAACATATATATGGGGGCTATATCTAATTTTGAACTGATTTTCTCCAAATTTGGCAGTATTCCTTCATGTAATAAGAAACCTCTTTCTGCCGAATTTCATACTGATCGGATATAAAATAAAGTTTTTACAGCGCTTACTTGTCAAATCGGGGGTAACATATATATGGGGGCTATATCTAAATCTGAACTGATTTTCTCAGAACTTTGCAGTATTCCTTCATGTAATAAGAGACCTCTTTCTGCCGAATTTCGCACTGATAGGATATAAAATACAGTTTCTACAGCGCTTACATGTCAAATCGGGGGTTTCATATATATAGGGGGCTATATCTAAATTTGAACCGATTTTCTCCGAATTTCGCGGTTCTCCTTCATGTAATAAGAAACCTCTTTCTGCCGAATTTCATACTGATCGGATATAAAATAAAGTTTTTACAGCGCTTACTTGTCAAATCGGCGGTAACATATATATGGGGGCTATATCTAAATCTGAACCGATTTTTAACCAAATTCAATAGGAATCGTCCTTGGGCCAAACAAATGATATGTGTAAAGTTTTGTCGAGATCGGACGATAATTGCGACCTGTACTTTGATTACAAGAATACATACACAGACAGACAGACGGACATAGCTAAATCAACTCAGAAAGTGATTCTAAGTCGCTCGGTATAATAAACGATGGGTCTATTTTCTCTCCTTTTGGGTGTTACAAACAAAAGCACAATGTTATAATACCCTGTACCACAGTGTGGTGTAGGGTATAAATACACTCAAAAAGATCTTAACGTTCAACTCCCATTAAAACATAAGAATTTTGTAGAGAAATTTTGCATTGAAATAAAACACAAATGATATGGAAATGGTAGAAAATTTCGCTAATCCATCCAATTTTATCACCCCCACTAATAACCAAAATATAATACCGAAGGTATTTTAAAATCTACGCTACCTAACTTACTAAATTAGCTATAACTTTTTAAATTATTCATCAGTTGTCATCGGAATGGTCTTAGTTTATTCATGCAATAATAAAATAATATATATATTTAATTATTTTGTTTAGTACTTATTTATAATTGTGCCATTTGCGATGTTTTTTTTAAACGATTTAAATTTTCTCAAAAAATATCTTGCAAGATATCGTCCAACCCGCTGAAAAAACCATTAGAAGAAATGGATGACTACTTCATTTAAATTCAACAATGAATTTTTTCATACATATAAAAAATGTAAAAAAGGTGTAAAAATGTTAACATGCATATATATTTAAAAAAAAATAAATAAATTTCTTCTATGTTTTATACTCGTTTGTCTTTAATTAATTATATATATATAATACACATTTCGTAACCTTATTAAGCGGGATTCCGGTATCCCGGGAACGTTTAAAAAAATCTCACTTTCCCGGGAATTGAAAAAGTCCGGGAAATAAAAAACTCAATCGACTACTCATTATTCATAAATTTTAGAACAAATCTTCTAAATTGTTCACTTATTATGTTGAAGGAATCCTAATATCAGAAGTTAAATTATATACAAGAGTGTCTTTACATTCCCAGATGATACGAATGCAAAAAAATAAAAATAGTAAGTAACAGTTTCTTGCTCGGTGAGATTGTTTTAATTCAGACAATGTTTAATAAGTACAACCAAGATTTACATTTATTAAAATATACTAGATTTAAAAATAATACTCGTAACTTAATGGCAGCACATTACTTGGCCATGTCCTAGTTTATAGCTCTTGCTCATCGGGTGGTCGACTAGAAGTCGACTTTCTTCATTTATCCCTTTACTATATCGCAAGAATTGTATTCTTTAAAATAAACAATAAAACTATTTAATTCTCAAATGTTAGATTTGATTTTTATTGAATTTAGTTGTGGTTGTCAGGGTGCTGGGTCACAAAGTAACACCAATAATGGCATTGTATGTGTAAAGGTTAGTGATACTTTGTGTTGCAAAAATTGGAAGAAAAAGTGGAACACAGTTTTTTGCACTTAAGGAAAACCTATAACAAAGAAATCAATGCAAACCATTGTAAATAACAGAAAAAATCTATTCTTTGCAATAAGCGAAAGCCAACAAACTTTTGATAAATATGGCTGCAAATTGTACAATTTGTACACAGTTGGTGGGAATTTCTTTTCATTGCACAAATTACGTTAATTTATCGTAAAAGATGTCGGTCTCTCGCTCTCTCTTTCTTTTCCCCTTGTTGAACCAAATAAAACGGAGAACGAAAATAAAGGAACTTAAAGGTGTACAAGTTTGCTGTTGTTAAAAGTCGGAAGTTTCTCCGACTTCTCTTCCGTATATTGGAAGGGATTGTATGTGATGGTGACTATACGAATACTGCACTGAGAAAAATTATGCTATTAAAATTTAAGATTTGCGCCAAAGACAATCCTACTCATTAAAATAGTACATGGTGTACTTAAAATATGATAATTTCATTTATATTATGTAAATTTTCTTAATTTTAAGTACAAAAAGTACTTTGCGTCGTTGGCGCGAATTTTTAACATTAAGACAATTTTTTTTTCTGTGTAGATGTATATGTAGATGTAGATGTAGATGTATGCCTAAATGAGCAGAAATACACAAGATAATATGCGTTCTTTAAAATAAAACCTCTAAGGACTATTGGATACCATACACCAACATTTAGTGAATCATCAAGCATAACCTAATGATAATATCTAAATCTGAACCGAATTCTTTAAAATTTAGCTGCGTTTATTCGTAGAGCAAATTACTTCATTTTTGCAATTTTTGTAACAGTGGTCTGTAAAATACAGCTTATACAGATCTTAGAAGCCGCATTTGGAGGAACATATATAGGGGTTATATATAAATATGAAACGATTTCCACCAAATTTAGTAATCTTTGTTAATGGGTGAAGAGATTTATCTCTGCCATTTTTAACCTCGATATGGTACAAAATACACCTTCTGTAGTCCTTAGAACAGAAATTGGAGCAAAATATATATGGGGGTTATGGCTAAACCAAGTTAAAAAAGAACTGTTAAATTTCATCACGATCGGTTTAGGAGTCACTTCGGAGGCAGTTGTGTTTGTTTTTGTGTTTGCAATTCGTAGCGCACATTTGTCTGGAAATTTGACTAAATATAGCCCAACTTCAAATGGCCATAAAGCAATAACTCGAGCTAACTATTCAAAACCGTTAGGGGGTTTTGTCAAACTAGTTTGTGTACTATCATGTCAAATTGGTTTCGTTCGGGAAAGATTTGATGACCCAAAATTTGCTGCACAGAGTTATAAAATGGCTTTATCTTTATATTGTATAGTCTTCGGCAGCAAATCAATGCAGTTGCCAAATCACGGCATTCGATATCGAGAACTTTTCGATCGAAAAGCCGCTTTAGTTTTTGTTAACACGAAAAAATTAACATTGAAACTGATTAAAAATAAAACAGGCAAGATCCATTGGAAATTACGAAAACATCTACTTGAATTTGAGAGAAGTTTTTTCTCTATTAACGATAATAAAAAACACATTTCGATCGAAAATAACTCGATATCGAATGCCGTGATTTGGCCCCTGTTGTCTTTAATATTGGGTACACTTTTTTCGTGTATTTTTCGTGTATTTTTTTGAATATCAAACGGACTTGTGAATTTCAAATATAAATTTTTGTATTCAAATATTTTTTTAATTACAATTTCTTGTTTTGAGTTTCTGGTGAACAATTTTTATTTTCATTATTGTTGTTTTTAATTATTGGACAAGCTCGAGGTCAAGTTTTGATGTGAATTTATTTATTCGATATTTCGTTCCTCTTTGAGGAGAAAAAACAAAATACAACACTAAATATATTGGAAACAGCACAAACATCGTTTACTTACGAATATATAAACAAAACTAACACAAAACATAAAAAGACATACGTGCTGCCTTATTGCCGTCTGTTTTCTTACTAGCTGATCATTCTCTTACTCGATTCTATTTAACTTCCCAGCAAAAAAAGAGCATCCAAAGAAGCAATAAAAAACCCCCAACTTATGATCCGGGCGACAAGGGCTTGTCGCGCCAAGGAAGTACTTATTTGTCACCACTTTTGCACAACTCCTTTTAAAGCACTGTAAGATTTGATTTTTTGATGTTGTATTTATTTGATGAATCTATGTCGTCATCTTTGGGTTCAGATATAATTCTCTTATTTTAAAGAATACAAGTGTTGAGCCTTCGTGACATAGGGAAGGGAATGTATAAATAATTTACTATTGGCCAAAGAGATCAACGATCATATATATATGTATGTTCAGGACATTTGAAGATGTTTGTAATCTGTATGGTCCCAGCAGAGAAATTGGAAACAGTCTATGAAAAGGACCGGATCTGAGCTGGTCCAAAATGAACTAGATCCAGACTAGAGCAAAAGTAATACAGCCAGAAACAGTTGAGCGCAAAACAACAAGAGAATTCAAAGAAATCTGCCTAGGCAGCGCTGCTTTTGTTTGATTTTGTACAGCGTGAATATTTGTTTGTGTTTTTCGTCTGCATTGAAATAATTCTAAGTGTTTACCGTTAGGAATTTATGGTTGTGCTTGTCATTTCAGTCTTGTGTTCATTGTTAAGTGGAAATTTGAACAAGTAAGACGTTATAATGATAATAATAATTATAACTATTTCAAGTTTCCCTTTTCTAGGAATTAAAATAACTTATTTCGGTTTCTCAAAGAATAAATATATTTCAATTTAATTTTTATAAATATTATAAAAATAATATATATTTTCTTTTTATTTCTTAAATTTTATTTTATAATAAAGGCAAGCTGAAAAGTGGTTCTAGACTGGTCCATAACCAAGAGAGCATGATCTAATTCTACATAAAATATTTTTTCCAGCAAGCACCTGTTTCTTTTTACATGGGCTTGTCCTAGGAAGAATCAAATTTTCTCCGGGTGCATTCGTTTGGAACAGTTCTGGAGTAGTTTAGATATATCCCTGAAGAACTATATCAGAGCTAGTTCCCTAGAATTAATGCTAAACTATTCCATTCTGAACTATGTCAGAACTGTTCCAAACGAATGCAGCTGGAGACAATTGATTCTTCCTAGGACAAGCCCATGTAAAAAGAAACAGTTGCTTGCTGGCCAAAGGGTATTATGTAGAACTAGTTCATACATTCTCATGGACCAGTGTAGAATTATTTATGAACTAGTCCGCTTCGCTGCAGGGGTGTGGCAGGCTCTTGAAAAGTGTGATCGAATGACTCCATAGTGTAACTTCTAGTAACAGTTGCAAATGGTTAAAATTCTCACTAATAAAAAAGTATTTTTTTCTACACTGTAATACATAGCACATTGGTGCTTCACTACGTTCAGAGAGTAGTAAAGTACCACAGTGTGGTATAGTAAATATAGTATGGTATATTTAATTCCCATAATTTCTTTTAAAATTATTTAATCATAACCTACACCACACTGTGGTAAAATTTATTATAATTTTATGCATTTGTTTCTAACTTGATGTTACGTCTTTTTTTCTCTTTTCTTCAATAAAATCGTGATTTTTGGACGAAAAGCGAATTTTCATTTTTTTGAGCGTTATTCCCTTGGGTATTTCTGTGACGATATATCAACATTTTTTTCATTTCATTTATTAATTTCAATCTATTGGGCTGAGCCCTTACAGATCCATTCTTACGTCTACATTCTTAATTCTAAATCAACATATTCGAGAAGTTCCTTTTTAAAAACTGAGCGATTTACGAAAAAGTCTAAATGATTGCATGCTTTGTTACATAAGTGTAAGCTCCGTGTCATAACTTCATTTAAACTATAATTATATCTATGAGAATATTCATAGAAAAATGCATGGTTTCTTAAATTTCTTATTGGCACATTAAAAGGTATTAATTGTAAAAGTTCGGGTGATTCAATCCTGGAATCCATAATATCCTTGATAAATATAATATTATGAACAACTCTACGTTGTGTAAGAGAAGTTAAGCCGAGTAACTGACAACGAATTTCGTAATTAGGCATATTATTGGAATTGAATAAATGTCGTAAGGCAAATTTAGAAAATCTTCTTTGAACTCTTTCAATCCTGTACTTTTGAACATTATACGCTGGGTCCCATATAATATCGCAATATTCCAATTGGGATCGAACAAATGCAAAATACAAAATTCTTAATGTAAATGGGTCTCTGAAATCTGTAGCATTTCGTTTCAAAAATCCTAATTGAGAATTTGGTTTGTTTATAATGTAATCTAAGTGAGGTATTTTTGGAAAGGATAAAGTGTTTTTTACATATTCAGCTTTTACTACAACTTCACAATTTAACATATTTGGAAGAAAATTAGCAACTTTGAAATGACTTAATGTTATTTTAATAGACTATGAAAAAGTATACTTTAAGGTCCGATCAATCGACCTAGTCGATTGAAACGAAATTTTGTTGATGAAAACGTCGAAGATCGACCACTCACTAATTCTGATATAGCCGCCTTATAAATATATTATTCTTCATATAAATATATTATTCTTTATCACTTCAGAAGCTTTATTTTACATCCAATCGTTTTGACATTATACATTGTAGGCTCAATAATATATATTCCAAAATTACATTTTGGTCAGTTATTTAGAAGAACTTCAATAAATGCCGAAAACATTTTCATACTTATGATTTGGAAGTATTTATAATGTCATTCTTTTGGAAGTAATGCTTTTATTTTTTGCTGGGTTTATTAGGAGTCTATAGTTGCTGCTGTTGTTGTTGTTGTGTTAATGATGTGCAGTTTCTCTGTACAAAATTCTAAGTATTTGTATGTACTAGTGTACATGTTATGAGCTATTAATTATACCCTCACTTTAGAGATACGAGGGTATATATCATTCGCTACGGGCCAAAAGTGTAACACATCGAAGGAGTGACCGAAGACCATAAGTATGTTCGGCGGATATTCATTTTAAGTCGAATGAGCAATGTCTGAACACAAAAGAACAGTCTGAACACGTATAAATAAAGAAATTAACACAAAAAACACAACTATCGGTCCAACATTGTACAAATCAGTTACTTACGTTCCAAAACTATCAGAACGCTTTAATAATGCGAACTGTTTAGACAAAAACAACAAGTAAGAAAGTTCAGTCGGGTAAACCGACTTATGAATCCCCTCACCTTGAGTCCCAAAAAAATATTAATAAATTATTTTTTTTTTGTTTTAATTAAATTATTATCAATTTAAATTGCATTTAATAACTTTAAAGTATGTACTGGTATTAATATTATAAGCTGTTAACATTTGGTGTAAAATGGTCCATTGGTGTGGGGGGTTCCAAAAGGGGCGTGCCCATAACGGTCACTCTTCTCTAGACTCTACCTCCATTTGTGTGGGAGGTACTAAACGGAGCGTGCCAATAAGGCCATTTTTTCTCGAGGTAATAGTGATTAATAAACTAGTACTATGTGTAGACTTTCAGATTCAAATAAGTAGTATAGAAGTTATTAAATAATTAATATTTCACTAAATGTTAACCCTTTGTGGGGGAGGTACTAGAAGGAGTGGACCAATATGACCCATCTTCGAATTTAGCCGGAGATAGAAGAAAATATTACTACATACCAAATTTGAAGTCAATCCTTTCGAGAGTTATCGTGCGCACCGGCCAGCAGACAGACAGACATACGGACGGACAGATATTGCTCATTCGACTTAAAATGACCAAAAACGGATATCCGAACATACGTATGGTCTTACGTCACTCCTTCCTCTCTAGGGTGTGGGATAATTACATAATAGCACCAAAGACAAAAAATACACTTAAGAAACTGTTTACTAACATGAAGGAACCTATTGACTATATGGAAAAATGCACCTACGCTCTTTCTCTTTTCTGATAACGATATGCAGGATCATTGTATGACTATCAGACAGGCCAAAACAAAGAATCTTTAAAATAAGTTTATGAACGATCTTTCTAAGAGAATATAGTTTTAAATTTTATGATATGAAAATATTGTACCGGAAATTAAAGACATTTTGGCTTTAAAAGTATAACATGAAAATTTATATAACACAGTGCGACAGTCCAAAAAAACCCGCGATACTATTTTTCTTGTAGGTCTTCGCGAGTAACACAACGTTTGTTCTATGAAATTTGCCGGATTTACGGGTAAAACACCGATTTGCTTGTCTTTTTTCACATCAACGTCTATAAGTTTGTTATTTATTAACACTATTGTTTATATTCCGATTTAGTTTTAATGAAACGGATTTTTAAGAGACTGGTTGCATTTTTTCCCTTATAAAATATACTATATATGTAAATCAAATAATCTTGCGGTGATTTCACAAAGTAATTGGTAAGAACATTGCCTAAACAAGAAAATGAAGAAAAAAAAGTGTATGACAAATAAAACTATATTCCTACAGATTTAAATAAGCAAATCGGTTAATAATTAACAAAGTAATATAAGTTTACCCGTAAATCCGAATTTTGGGGGCGTCCGGGAAATTCCAAAAAAAGATTCGTGTTTTACTCGACAAGACCTACAGGTGGACCTCGATGGCTACATCAACAAGCAAAATTGTAGCATCTGGGGCTCGGAAAACCCACGAGTTATTGTTGAGAAGCCTCTCCATCATCAACGTGTGACTGTTTGCTGCGGTTCATGGTCCGGCGGTGTCATTGGACCTTACTTTTTCGAAAATTAGGTTGGATCAACAGTTAAGATGAATAGATTGCGCTATCGACAGATGATTTAATGATTTGTTATGGACGGAGTTGGATGGTATTGATCTGGACAACGTTTACTTTCAACAAGACGGCGCTACGTGCCACGCAAGCAACGAAACCATTGCTCTGTTACGGGAAAAGTTTCCGATCGTGTTATCTCTCGAAGAGGTGATCACAATTGGCCACCGAGATCTTGTGATTTAACACATTGCGACTTCTTCCTTTGGGGCCACATGAAAGATAAGGATTTAACACATTGCGACTTCTTCCTTTGGGGCCACGTGAAAGATAAGGTCTACGCCAACAGCCCAGCGTCGATTCAAGACCTCAAAGATTGAATTCGTGAGGCTATCGAGGACATGGGGCAGCCACTTTGCGATTTGGTTATGGAAAATTTCATGAAAAGGATATGGTGCTGTAAACGTGGTCGTGGTGTCCATTTGGCTGATGTTGTTTTTCATTATTAACGGCATATCTTCATCTTTATTATGAAATAAACATCCGATCATTTATCTCAAAAAATTGCCTTTTTCTTTGTATACCAAAATAACACCTCTTGTTGGAAAACCCTTTTTGTTCTGATCCTAATATTTTTATTTGCAACTAATATTTCCGAAACAAAGATTAATTTGTTTTTAAGTAATTTGACAATGTATCAATGCCTTAATTTAAAGTCAACTTTTATTTTTTTAAGAAGTTCAAAGTGACATTTTTAGGAATTTGTGTATGTTTGTAAAATTCAATTAAAACTTAAATCGTATCATCTCTTGTAGCTACACGGGGCAAAATCGCCTTTTTTGATATGTTTGAATCGAAAGAAAATATATTTGGACCACAAATTTTTAAATATTATATATTTCTGAGCAAATTAATTTTATTTGAAAATCAATAAAATATATTTGGAACGCATATATTAATATATTACATCAAAATATTTTTGTAAACTAAATTTCTCAAACAAAATACGTGTTTAAATACAAATAAAATTATTGTTTAGGAATTTCTCCAGATATACGTATTTAATTTGAAAAATATTTTCAAAACATTTTCTGACTTTTTCGAATTTTAGTTTTAATTTTTCCTTGGTTTCCAATTGTACCACCATATGCAGAATTAACTTCTGTTTTAAATCTATCATTTTAAATTTCTGAGTATTCCAAGCCATCATTAATTGTAAATACTCCAAGTTATTTTATTTTTATCCAAGATTATAGGATTTCAATTGTTACTATTTATTATTTTTACGAACATTACTGAAAAATTTAACTCAATTTAGATATTTTCTGAATACTTAAACGCAAATACATATTTGTTTCAGAAATAACAGCCCCAAATAAAATAATATTGGGGTGTAAACAAAGATTTGTTTAGAACGACATCTTCCCAAATATAGGGTGATCCATTTCGAGGTTCCCTACTTTCTTAAAAAAAAAAAAAACAGAAAATTCAAATTGAATGGTGTATTTTTATTATCATTTCAACGAACATTCTTTGGCATTTATTTTTTGAAGATTATGTCTATCAAATGTTGGCCGCGGCCACGTCTTAGATGGTCCATCCGTTGAGTCCAATTTTCGATGACTCGATTATGTTGACCATAAGTTGAGCGAAGTGCACGAAACACATTCCTCACAGAACGTGCATTTTCGTAATAAAGTCGAACGATTTGTAAACGTTGTTCAGGCGTAAGTCTTTCCATGATGAAATGCCAAACAATACTAACAAACATAACATGACAGCATGACACGACTCACACGTGATCTGTCAAAAAAAGGCTATTGAAAAAAGTATCTCTACTTGGATCACCCTATACATACATTTCGTGTGTACCAAATATTATATGTTTAGAGTGTACGCTAAACATATATATGTTTCAAGACGAATATGTTTGGGACAACATACTACAGAAGCGATTTTTTCAGCGTGTATATATTGCATAGTGAATTGAGAAAAAGTGATGAATTGGAATATTGTTTAATTAAATACGAGTGCTGTAAAACAAACCTAATGCTTTTTATGACATTTGAATTTATAAAGTATAAGTATAAGTATAAAGTAGTAAGTATATAAGTATAAAGTAGTATAAATTTATAAACGAAAAACTAACTAAAGTCAGCAAAGTTTTAAAAATTTTTGTTTGATAAAATATATTTGGAAAACTTCTTAAACAATAACTTTTTTGTCGGTGAAAGCATATATTATTTGTGAAAATTAGTTCGCAAATATATAGTTTGTTCTAATATATTAATATATGCGATGCAAACAAAATTTTTGATTTTTAAATAAAATTCATTTGTTAACAAATATATAATATTTAAAAAATTTGTTTCCGAATATATTTGCTTTCAAATTGATCAAAAATGGCGATTTTCCCCTGTGTATATTTTTGTGCAAAATGATCCCTTTTTGTTGGAGGTACCAAACGGGCGGGGATACTTCGCCCATTTTTCACACAGTGACACAGGTGAGAGCGACAGATAAACTAAGATCGACGAACAAAACTTGGAAAACCAATTCGAATTGAGATGTTTCTTGTTTCCGCCGATGTTTACGTGTCCAGGGTAACAAAGCATCGCTTGCAAATATTCACATTTGTAGGAAAAATTTTCAAGTACGCCATGAATGTGTAATTGTTTAAAACCAACCAAGGCCAATTACCGCTTGTGCGGGTGTTAAATTAAACTTTTTTTATTTTTAGTGCTTTATCAATCGTTCAATTCAATAAATATCTAATTTTTCACCAACTTAATAAAATAAAGAGCATTTTTTTTTCATTTTTCAATGTTTTTGAGCCTCTGTCTACAATCCTATTTGCCATTTAATTGCTATACAAATAGAGTGGAAACCCAACATTGTTCACATTTTATATTTCTTCTTATCCTGTTACTAATATGTTGGAGTATCAAACTGATTTTTATTGAAGAATCCTCTGTTTATTTAATCTACATTTTTATGTTTTGAATATTTATTAGAGTGATTTTATTAAGGTACATTTTGTTAAAATGTTTCCAGACTGTGCACATTGTCAATAACATTGACTACCAGATAATTTTCGGATAAATAACATTATTTGTAAATTTCTATTTATAACAACATATGTGCTATGGTAAAATACATTCCACACGAAAGATAACATTATCTTATACCTTTCCTATAATTATAGAAAATGTGCGTATATATAGTATACAAGGATAGCATTTTCCTGCGCATGACCAGGAATATGGTCGAATTTCAAAAGTTCTCTTAATTTAGGTTAGCTCGAAGGATAAAATATTGAATGTACTACCTTTAGCAAATATATAAACCATTTCAAATATAATTAGATAAATAACTTTGGATGGTACAGATACTGGAAGTTCTTAAAAAAGGAGAATGTGAGCCAATGAATAGTGTATTGTATGTTTATATTAAATTTACAACGCTCTATGTTCTTCTATAGCATAAATTGCAAATAACAGTTTTATTTAAGATATATTTCTGTTGGGTAAACCAGCACTCTGTATGTATCAGAATATCGACCAAAGAAACTGCCACAATTGTGGGATATTCGTAAGCGTGGGGGTATGTACTTATTTGCAAACTCTTTTTATGCTTGGATGGAAGTACTTTCCTCCAATATCATTCCCATGTAAATATAATCTGAAGGGTGGATATAATGGTGCCTATAACAAGTAGTTATTATTGTCATATTAATAAAGGCTTGAACAACACCTTACCAATAATAATTTTCATAAGCGTATAATCGTTGGTTTTCAAACCTAACAGCATATCTAAAAAATCAAACTGTTCAGGAGAGCCAAAATACTTTTTTTCGCAATATATTTGATACTAAATGTTCATAGTTGAGTGTAGGAAAATAATGGACTTACATAATACTTAGATAATGATAAGCCAAATACTTTTATGCTAAAATACCGAAATCGAAAATTTCCGACATAGATATATCATACATATGGGTGATTTCGACATTATGTTGCTGTCTTTGTGTATATCAATTAGGAAAATAAAATATACTGCTCTTTGGTATTTACTTTATTACAAAGCTTTATAGGTCCTTTGCTGTCACTAAAATATATTTTTAAAAATTTATTTTTTATGAAAAAATTGTCTACCAAAATGCTCAAATGTCATTCCCGTGGCAGTCCACTGTGGGCTGGAAACCCGGAAAAACGGCCATAAATCGAATTTAAGTTTTATTGGGCCAAATGTTGCCACATTTAAGATTTTAAAGGACGCTGATTTAAGGGCCGATGTTGATTTTGAATAAAACACAAATTATTCAGGAAATTATAGTCATTTCTTTTTATTATGATAATATTGGTATGGTTCAATTATATATGGAACAAAATATCGGCCAAATGGCCGCCGCGACCTCGGCGGCACACCTCCATCCTATGGTCGAAATTCGAAGACGCTGAGGTATAATTGAGGTTCTATGCCGTTAATGTGCTGAATTATCTCATCCTTTAGCTCTTGAATTGTTGCTGGCTTATCGACGTACACCTTTCCTTTCAAATAACCCCAAAGAAAGAAGTCCAACGGTGTCAAATCACATGATCTTGGCGGCCAATTGACATCGCCATGACGTGAGATAACACGGCCATTGAATTTGTTGCAAAAAAGAGCCATTGTTTCGTTAGCTGTGTGGCAAGTGGCACCGTCCTGTTGAAACCACATATTGTCCACATCCATATCTTCCAATTCGGGCCATAAAAAGTTCATTATCATCTCACGATAGCGAACACCATTCACAGTAACTGCCTGACCGGCCTCATTTCGAAGAAGTATGGCCCGATGACGTCGCCAGCCCATAAGCCGCACCAAACTGGGCTAGCATGCACAGGTGTTTCCAATTCTCCCGATTGTGGACACATTTGGTCGATTATGCTGATCAAAAAAACATCACGAAGTCCACGAAATGCATTTTGATTTGAACGCCCATTTTCGCAAAAGACTTAAAAAGCTTTAACGCGTTGCTTGATTGTGTATCTTTCCATGTCTCAAATTGAGTTAGTCTGAAATTGAGAAATGTCAAATGAAATGCAGAAAAAAACTTGACGCTTAGGTCTGGTTAGTTAATTAAATTAAAGGGAAAACTTGTTACATTTAAAATAAATATCCTCTCAAAAACTCATGTCCAAACCGAAACACTGGTGGATGAAACGGATAAAAGGATGGAAACTATAGAGGATACCGTAAGGCTCTTGATGAAAACTCATTTTCCGACTGGTAATGCTGGACCAACAGAGGAACAGTTACAGAATGAAAATGTTTTGCATCAAGTACCTATTACGGATATAACAGATGGTATGGTTAAAGAAGCGATAAAAAGTTTCTCTCCCTTTAAGGCTGCGGGACCGGATGGAATATTTCCAGCACTTCTGCAGAATGAGGTGGATCTGGTATCAACTCATCTGGCTGGAGTGTTCACTGCATGCTTAACCCATTCGTATACCCCAAAAAACTGGCAGGAATCAAGGGTGGTCTTTATACCAAAGCCTGGCAAGGCGAGTTACACGACCCCAAAGGCTTATCGACCCATTAGCCTTACTTCTTTCCTGTTAAAAACAATGGAGCGAATAATTGATGACATGGTCAAAGGTAAAATAGCGGATGACAGGCTAAAATTCAAACAACACGCCTATGTCAAAGGAAGATCAGTGGAAACAGCTCTGCATGAGGTAGTGCACCATATAGAAGAGTCCTTCAGTAAAGAAATGTATACACTTGGTGTTTGCATAGACATTGAGGGCGCATTTAACAATGTACAGACCGATACACTTATCCAGTCCTTAGACGAGTTTCAGGTTGACCGGGCGCTGAAAAACTGGATCAACAATATGCTAAGGAATAGGTGGATTATTTGTGGGTCATATGACGTAAAAATTAGAGACAAGGTAAATCGTGGTATACCTCAGGGGGGCATTTTATCGCCTCTTCTATGGGTTACGACGATACACAGTCTCCTAAAAGCCCTCACCAATGAAGGACTTAAACCAGTCTGTTATGCAGACGACGTTGTAATACTTCTAAGGGGCTTTCATCCAAATCTATTATGCAGAAGAGCTGAAGAGGCACTTAACATAGCATATAACTGGGCACAACCAAGGGGATTAAATGTTAACCCAGACAAAACAGAAATATGTCTATTTACAAGGAAAACGAAGATCCCACGTTTTACCCCGCCTCGATTCCTGAATAAGACAATTGCTATAACTAAAAAGGTAAAATACTTGGGAGTAATCTTGGATCAGAAACTGTACTGGAAAGATCATCTTGAAGAAAGAGTTACAACGGCACACAGATGTTGGTCGTTGTGCAGAAGAGCTATAGGTTTAAAATGGGGACTACGTCCAAATATGACTCACTGGCTTTACATGAGCGTGATTAGACCAATAATCACCTACGCCTCTGTAGTGTGGTGGACACCAATGGACAAGAAGTGCAACGTAATACCTTTGCAAAAAATTCAACGTATGTGCTGTCTAGGCATAAGCGGGGCATTTAGAACTGCACCAACAAAAGCGTTGGAGACTATACTGCACATCCAACCAATAGACATCCGTATAAAGTATGAGGCAGCCCTCACAGCAAGACCTCTACAAGTGATGGGTGAATGGATAAATCGAGACCACAAGTCGTACCATCAGAAGATTTTAGAATATCTAGTTGGTCACATTCAAACGCCAGAAATCTCGGACCGCATTCCTGAAGTGCGGCTTACAGCTAACTGTGATACGTTTGTGCCAGACAGACGCTCCTGGAAAAATGGAACTTTGGCCCATGTGCCAGTGGGAACCAGCTGCTACACGGATGGGTCCAAGCGAGGAGGAAGGACGGGTCTGGGACTTTTTATTGATGAACCAGAAGTCGAACTTCACTTCCGCCTCCCTGACCATAACACGGTATTTCAAGCAGAAGTTCGAGCAATCACGGAGTGTGTGAACTGGCTCAGTAACACGACAAAGCCTAAATATGCCAACATCTTCACAGATAGCCAAATGGCGATTAAAGCAATAACATCGGAAAGGGTCAAATCCAGAACTGTGTTGGACTGTAAAAGAACGATAAATGATTACTCAGCCCATGGTCAATTGCGTATTTGCTGGGTACCAGGACACAACGGAGTGATTGGAAATGAACGGGCAAACAACTTGGCTTCAAAGGGCAGAGAACTTCGAGTAATAAACTTGAAAAATTGGAAACCTTTCGAAGCCACGAAAAATGAGTTGAAGCACTGGGCAGTGATGGCTCATAAAACTATGTGGAATAGCGCAACAGTAGGAGCAACTGCAAAGATACTGTGGGGTGACCCAAATGAAAAGAAAACAAGAAGTCTTCTGAAACTAAACAAGATCGATATTAGTAAGATGATGAGTGTTCTAACGGGACACTCAAGCTTACAAGCACATCTTCATCGCATAGGACTAGCAGGAAACGACGAATGCAGGGCATGCAGAGAAAACATCGAAACTATGGTGCATTTTCTGTGTCACTGCCCGGCTTTCACACATGCAAGATCCCAACATTTCGGGTCCGACATATTACCAAACTTGACTCATCTCAGAGAATATGACTGGAAGATACTGAGAAAATTCGTGTCTAGTACCGATTTTCTGTAACTCGTGAGGTATAAAAAGATCATAAATAAGGAGCGCACAACAGGCCGAACCACTGGCTTAAGTGTATGTCCATGGACATGAGACGTTTAAACGTCTCCTCTCTTCAACCTAACCTAACCTAAAATAAATATGAATACCTTATTTAAATTAGTATTAATATTAAATTAATAGCTCTCTTCAAAATCCTCATTTTTTTCTACCCTTGATGGGGCAAATGCATCAAGTTCAGAATACAAATATTTAATTTCAAGTCACTTCTCTTCTTTAATTTCCCCATTAAAACTGCTATATGAAGGACATGCTAGTATTGCATTACTTCAGGTGGAAGTTCGTTTTTTTAAACGATATTTTAAATTTAGAGAAGCCATAATAGAGTCAGGGGAATCCATTAATATTAGAAAAAAAATCTTCTATTGTAGCTTCTCTACTACACTTCCCACTATTTCTTTCTCTAACCGATTTGTAACTTTTGTTTCTACACTGAAAAAATTTTTTTCGTAAAATTAAAGAATTGATCCAAAGACTCTACACAAAATCCCAATTCATTGTGCAAGTATTATTGAAACAAGTATTTTGCCCGTAGGAATGTTTGCAGAAGAAGCTTCCGAATGTACACTGAAAAAAAATTTGTCATAAAATTAAAGAATTGCTCCAAAGACATCCTTAGTCTTCAAAATAAGTTCATTTTGTAAACTGAAATTCGAAAAAGTCAGCAAATATTTTGAAAATCTTTTTAAAATAAAATATTTCTAGAGAGATTCCTAAACAATAATTTTATTTGTATTTAAACACATATTTTATTTGAGAAATTTAATTGTAAATATATTTTGTTGTAACATATTAATATATGCGTTCCAAATATATTTTATTGATTTTCAAATAAAATTTATTTGCTCATAAATAAATAATATTTAAAAAATTGGGTTCCAAATATAGTTTCTTTCGATTCAAATATGTATATCAAAAAATGCGATATATTTTTTCGTATTTGTATTACACGGACCACAAAAAGGGTCGGTATGGAAGGACACTAAATTACATATTGTGATCGAAAGAACGTAAAATACTGAGTGAAAAATATAGGGCGATAGAAAAATTGAGACATAGAACAAAAATATCGAAATTATTTCCCGTTATTCAGAGTAAAACAAATTTACCCTACCAATATATCGAAAACTAGGCGAGATAGGAAAAAAATGATTGCAGATTCTGAAAGAACATGCTTGGAACCCATATTATCAACTCCTAACTCAAAAAACACAAAAATGGCGTATGGACCAAAATAGCATTAAGCCGACGAAAAAACGGCTTTTAAGCAAATTAAAAAACAGTTTCAAGACAATTTTTGCGTTTAGTATTTTTAAATTTAAAATTAAAAATTTTGGGTTTTATTCAGTTTGTTCTTCCTCCTACGAAATTTCTAAAATGTCAGTTACGCATTTTTATACCCTACACCACACTGTGGTACAGGGTATTATAAGTTTGTTTCACGGCAGATGTTTGTAACACCTGAAAATAACACTGCTAGACTAACCTTAAAGTATACCGATCGACTCAGAATCACTAGCTGAGTCGATTTAACGATGTCCGTCCGTCCGTCCGTCCGTCTGTCCATGTAAAGTTGTTCGTCGACTACAGGTCGCAATTTCACTCCGATCGTTCTGAAATTTTGCAGTTTAGAGTATTTCGCGGCTGTTAAGATCGCTATTGAATTTGGTTGAAATCGGTTCAAATTTAGATATAGCTCCCATATATATTTTTCGTCCGATTTGGCCATTTAGTCCTATAAAAGCTGTATTTTACATCCAATCGTTTTGAAATTGAGAATGGTAGAGTTTCTTGATCCATGAACCAACACTACCGAATTTGAAGAAAATCGGTTAAGATTTAGCTATAGCTCCCATATATATGTTTCGTCCGATTTGGCCCTTTAGTTCTATAGAAGCTGTATTTTACATCCAATCGTTTTGAAATTTAGAATGGTAGAGTTTCTTGATCCATGAACCAACACTGCCGAATTTGAAGAAAATCAGTTAAGATTTAGCTATAGCTCCCATGTATATGTTTCGTCCGATTTGGCCCTTTAGTCCTATAAAAGCTGTATTTTACATCCAATCGTTTTGAAATTTAGAATGGTAGAGTTTCTTGATCCATGAACCAACATTGCCGAATTTGAAGAAAATCTGTAAAGATTTAGCTATAGCTCCCATATATATGTTTCATCCGATTTGGATGTTTAGTCCGATTTGGCTATTTAGTCATATAAAAGCTGTATTTTACATCCAATCGTTTTGAAATTGAGAATGGTAGAGTTTCTTGATCCATGAACCAACACTACCGAATTTGAAGAAAATCGGTTAAGATTTAGCTATAGCTCCCATATATATGTTTCGTCCGATTTGGCCCTTTAGTTCTATAGAAGCTATATTTTACATCCAATCGTTTTGAAATTTAGAATGGTAGAGTTTCTTGACTCATGAACCAACATTGCCGAATTTGAAGAAAATCGGTAAAGATTTAGCTATAGCTCCCATATATATGTTTCATCCGATTTGGATGTTTAGTCCGATTTGGCCATTTAGTCCTATAAAAGCTGTATTTTACATACAATCGTTTTGAAATTGAGAATGGTAGAGTTTCTTGATCCATGAACCAACATTGCCGAATTTGAAGAAATTCGGTTAAGAGTTAGCCATATCTCCCATATATATGTTTCGTCCGATTTGGCCATTTAGTCCTATAAAAGCTGTATTTTACATCCAATCGTTTTGAAATTTAGAATGGTAGAGTTTCTTGATCCATGAACCAATACTACCGAATTTGAAGAAAATCGGTTAATATTTAGCTAGAGCTCCCATATATATGTTTCGTCCGATTTGGCCCTTTAGTTCTATAGAAGCTGTATTTTACATCCAATCGTTTTGAAATTTAGAATGGTAGAGTTTCTTGATCCATGAACCAACACTGCCGAATTTGAAGAAAATCGGTTAAGATTTAGCTATAGCTCCCATGTATATGTTTCGTCCGATTTGGCCCTTTAGTCCTATAAAAGCTGTATTTTACATCCAATCGTTTTGAAATTTAGAATGGTAGAGTTTCTTGATCCATGAACCAACACTACCGAATTTGAAGAAAATCGGTTAAGATTTAGCTATAACTCCCATATATATGTTTCGTCCGATTTGGCCCTTTAGTTCTATAGAAGCTATATTTTACATCCAATCGTTTTGAAATTTAGAATGTAGTTTCTTGATTCATGAACCAACATTGCCGAATTTGAAGAAAATCGGTAAAGATTTAGCTATAGCTCCCATATATATGTTTCATCCGATTTGGCTCTTTAGATCCAATCGTTTTTATACCCTACACCACACTCTGGTACAGGGTATTATTTAAGTATAAAATGTCCCAAAAGTAAATTTATGTTACCAATTTATATATGAATTACAAAATTTATTTATCAGAGTTATTCAATATTACGAGAGTGGTGTAGGGTATTATATAGTCGGCACCGCCCGACTTTAGCCTTTCCTTACTGGTTTAAATTAGTGATGATATATGTATACGTTTTTGATAATTTACTTTCAAATTGTTTGTCTAGGTCACAGTACATTTTATGGAGTCTTAAGTTTTTCACGGAGTAGTTTTTAACCGGAATCTAAATAGTAAAGTAATCATCCAAATCGGCCATGCCTACCGCCGATACAATCCAAATCGATTTTTTTCATAAAAATTTTCCTATCAGAGCAAAAGTCTTCAAATTTAGGAAATATACTTCCTAGAATAAGCAAAAAATGCATGCCAAGTTTCATCGAAATCGGCGACGCCCACTGCCCACCGCCCATACAATTAAAATTGATTTTTTTTCTCATAAAATTGATAATTCTCTTTTATAAAATGTATAAGTTTGTTCGAAAGACGGTGGATTTTGTTGCTTAAATTTAAAGAAAAGTATCGCGTTTTTTATGCCACGGAAAACTGCAAACGCTGAATTAAATACACCCATTTTATTTCTTACTAGCTGATCCCAGCAGACGTTGTCCTGCCCGTCCTGTTTGGGATGTATTGATTTGTTATTCATTGATATTTCATTCAAAATTTTGCAAATAACTTGATCACTCCGCAATTTATCGCTGTAAAAATAATTCTAAAACACAAATGACCCCAAACTGAATATATTGTTAAATTTTCAGCCCATTCGCTTTTATGGTTTCGGAGATCATGCGTTACTAACAAACGTACAAAGAATTTTATATATATTTCTTATATATCTACTAATCTATATATTCAATCCAAATTACTTTATTTTAAATGAAATGAAGGTTCTGTATTTCAATAATAACGACATTTAAATTCTAGCAGTGAAAATATTTTACATTCAAATACTGAGTTGCATTCAAATTATCATTAGTTTTGACTTTACAATATTTATGTGACTTCATTGGAGTTTTTCTATGACAAAATATCATTTTTTTGCGAAAACAAATTACAATTTGTTTCTTATTGTAACACTTCTCTATAGAACTGCATCATTCGATTTTTGAAAAGTTATTATCGAAAAAAAGCAGCGCTAAATTAAAGGAAATTATGGGGGCTTCAGATGTTGAAAATATCACATTCAGATAGAAACAGAACTGTCGTTAAAACAATTAGAAAGAAGTAAAAGCGTTAAGTTCGGCCTCGCCGAATCGATCCCCCCACCATGGTTTCGGGCACAAATAAAGTCATTTTACCAAATTTCAGCCCGATTCGTTGACATTTGTGGTTTTTGTTGTGTTAAGAAGTAATATATATCATATATGGCTACCGTTGTTCGTCTGAAGGTTTCCGTATATACATAAATAAACCCCAGTTACCAATTTTCAGCCAGATCAGTTGACATTTGTGGTCTCTATAAATTTAAAAAAAAATTTACAAACAATTTAGCATTCTGTCCTCTTTAAAGCAAAGTAAACTTTGCAAAAATTGGTTCATTAAAAATTTCGTAAAACCCATAAATTAAACGCCCATAAATTTTTTTGGAAAAAAAAAATTTTTTTTACCTATTTGTAACTGCTTATAAACATTTTAGCCAAAAATAAACTACATAGGTTGATATTAAATATTCTTACCCTACCCCTAATTTCAGCCACGTTCCTCAAGTATTATAGATTGTTGCGTGATTACAACGGACAGGCGGACGGACATGGCTAAATCGTCCTATAATTTAAAGACAATTAAGAATATATATACTTTAAGGGGTCTCAGATGAATGTTTAGAGGTGTTACAAACGGAGTGATGAATTAAATTTAACCCCCAGTATGAAAATTTGTTTTTTTTAAGGTAGTTTTTTGATGACAAGAAAAAAAATAGGAAACAAATTCTTTGATACAATTTTTGAAAGCTAGTATCTATGGATAAATGTAGGGATTGTATCCCTTTCGGTAGCTGTA
The DNA here is from genome assembly GCA_963930755.1 of Eudasyphora cyanicolor. NCBI lineage: Eukaryota > Metazoa > Arthropoda > Insecta > Diptera > Muscidae > Eudasyphora > Eudasyphora cyanicolor. The sequence continues at coordinate 164,995,133 of OZ005736.1, read as the reverse complement.
AGAAAGTTTCAGCAATCTTGTTTTCATACCCTACTATTGTGAACGAGGGTATACGAGCGAAATAAAAGTCTAACATATCTTGCTTTCGAAAGAGTAACCGACTAAATTAAAATTTGGTATATGTCAATATTTTTTTCTATCTCAGACTAATATCAAAGATGGGCCATATTGATTCTGTAATAATATCTATACTACTTAGCAGAACCTTTAGTAAATCCACACATATTATTAGTTTCTTCGTCAATATCGCCCTGAAACTCGCATACCATTTTGCACAAAAAGTAACTTTTATTCCTTCCTGTCCGTACAAATAACACTATGCAACACAATTTTTGTCGAAGGGCTGCGTATAACATAACTGGTGTCCTAAACACGTAAAGTATACGCTAAAAAAAATATCGTAAATCTTGTTTAAAAAAATTTTTTCTTTAAAATTCACATATTCTTGGAAGGTGCCATATTTTGTGTATATGCTCGATAATCCAGGACTAACTTTAAATTAAAGGAAATTATGAGGACTACAAATGTTAGTAATGACGTTAAAACAATTAGAAACAAATTACTTTTTTTTTCTCAAAAATCGTTTTTTGCTGGCACGAAAAAAAACCGTAAAAAGTAGAAAAAATCCCCAAAAGTTTGTTTGTAAAAATTTCTTGGTAAAAAACAATGATGAATAAGGCAGAGTACAGCCGAACGTGGACCTACACGGCCCTTTAAAAAATGGACGCCCCATACAAATTGACCGTTTTGAACAAAAATGTAACTGCTTATAACGTTGATTCAAGTACATACAAATACTTTTTTTGAGAAAAAGTTAACGACTTTTTTGATTCCTGCACATACAAACACTTGAAAGTTTGTACAGTGTTCTGTTTTTATAGTACCCATAGTACATATATTAAAAATGGCTTTATTGCCAAGACCATTTCAGTACCTCCCAAACAAAATTGCCAAAATAAAAAATAATTTTTTGGAATTTCCCAAATTTTACAATATTGGTCAGAAATTTTACATTTACATTTACGTTTTGCAAATTGGCATTGATTTCTTCGTTAGGATGCTAGCTTTCACAAAACAGAAAAAACATTTTTTTTTCGATTTTTTTCTATTTTTATACCCTCACTTTAGTGTGACGAGGGTATATATCATTTGCTACGGAAAAAAGTGTAACACGTTGAAGGAGTGACCTAAGACCCCAAGTATGTTCGGAGGAAATCCGTTTTGGGTCATTTTAAGTCGAATGAGCAATGTCCGTCCGTCTGTCTGTCTGTCTGTCTGTCTGTCTGTCTGTGTGTCTGCTGGCTGGTGCGCACGATAACTCTCGAAAGGTGTAACCGATTGACTTCAAATTTGGTATGTGGTAATATTTTGATCTATCTCCGGATGAGTTCGAAGATGGGCCATATTGGTCTACTCCTTCTGGTACCTCCCACACAAAGGGTTAACATTTAGTGAAATATTGATTCTTTAATAACTTCTATACTACTTACTCGAATCTTTTGAAATTCTGCACATAATATTAGTATATTAGTCGCTATTAACTCGAGAAAAATGGGTGAAGTTGGCATGCCCCTTTTGGTACCTCCCACACAAATGGACCATTTTGCATCAAAATTTAACTGCTTATAACTTTAACACAAGTGCATAAAAATGCTTGAAATTTTCTACAGTATAATGTTTTTGTAGCGCCTATAGTCCGGTAAAAAATGGGCATTATTGTACAGCCCCTTTTGGTACCTCCCACACAAATGGACCATTTCGTACCAAAAGTAAACGGCTTGTAACTTTAATACCAGTGCATACAAATACTTGAAATTTTGTACAGTGTAATGCTGTTATAGTGCCTATAGCCCTGTAAAAAGTGGGCGTTATCACCCCGCCCCTTTTTGTACCTCCCACACAAAATGACCAAATCATACCAAAATTACAAAGCTCGTAACTTTAATATACCAGTGCACATAAACGCTTATAGTTCAGCACAATGCAATGTATTTACCGAAAAATACGTGTTTTTGGAAAACCCCTTCTGATACCTCCCACACAAATTGACAGATTTATTGGTGTAATGTTATATATTACATTACTCACAAAGTGAGGGTATACCTTAGTCGGTTTACCCGACTGAAACTTTCTTACTTGTTATACCCTAGTGTGACGAGGGTATATATCATTTGCTACGAAAAAAAGTGTAACACATCGAAGGAGTGATCTAAGACCCTAAGTATGTTCGGCGGATATTCGTTTTGGGTCATTTTAAGACGAATGAGCAATGTCCGTCCGTCTGTCTGTCTATCTGTCTGTCTTTCTGTCTGTCTGTGTGTCTGTCTGTCTGCTGACTTGTGCGCACGATAACTCTCGAAAGGAGTAACCGATTGACTTCAAATTTGGTGCGTGGTAATATTTTTTTCTATCTCCGGCTAAGTTCGAAGATGGGCCATATTGGTCCACTCATTCTAGTACCTCCCCCACAAAGTGTTAAAATGTTGTGAAATATTGAATCTTTAATAACTGCTATACTACTTATTCGAATCTTCTGAAATTCCACACATAGCATTAGTTTATTAGTCGCTATCAACATGGGCCATGTTGCTACGCCCCTTTTGGTACCTCCCACACAAAGGTACCATTTTGCACCAAAAGATAACAGCTTATAACATTAATACCAGTGTATAAAAATACTTGAAATTTTTTACAGTGTAATGCTTTTATAGTGTCTTTTGCACTGTGAAAAATGGACGCTATTTCCACGCCCCTTTTTGTACCTCCCACACAATGGTACCATTTTGCACAAAAAGTTAAGAGCTCACAGCATGAGTACCAATGCACGACAATGCAACAACATTTTGCACAGTGTAACGCTTTTGAAGTCCCTATAGCCCTGTAAAAAATGGCCGTTATCACCACGCCCCTTTTTGTACCTCCCACACAAAATGGCCAAATCATACCAAAATTTAATATTTCATAACGTTAATATACCAGTGCAAAAAACGTTTATAATTCGGCGCAGTGTAATGTATTTAAAGAATCTTCTATTCAGCGAAAAATAGGTGTATTTGTTAAAAACATTCTGGTACCTCCCATACAAATTGGCAGAATAATTCGTTTAATATTCCATATTACATTACTCACAAAGTGAGGGTATACCTTAGTCGGTTTACCCGACTGAAACTTTCTTACTTGTTTATGGTTTTTTTCCTACCAGCAAAATATGATTTTTTTGTGAAAAAAATGTAATATTTAATATTACACGAATTATTCTGTCTATCTGTGTGGGTGGTACAAGAAGAGGTTTAACAAATACAAGTACTTTATGGTATGATTTTTCACTGGGCTATAGGCACTATAAAAGTGTTACACTGTACAAAAATACTTTTGGTGTTAAATGGTACCTTTGTGTGGGAGGTACCAAAAGGGGCGTGACAATAACTCCCATTTTGCACTGGAATGTAGGCACTATAAAAGCATTACACTATACAAAATTTAAAGTATTTTTAAATACTGGTATTAATGTTATAAACTGTTAACTTTTGCAAAATTGTGCATTTGTATAAGAGGTACCAAAGGGGCGTGGCAACTTGACCCATTTTTCTCGTGTTAATAGCGATTAATAAACTAATACTATGTGTGGAATCTCAGAAGATTCGAATAAGTAGTATAGCAGTTATTAAAGAATCAATACCCAGCAAATATAAGAGCATCCAAAAAAGCGATAAAAATTCTCAACTTATAATCCGGAAGTTGTTCTAATATGGATTTTCACCAATGAATTTCACAATGGCTCGTCGCGCCGGGGAAGTAATTTTTTGTCACTACTTTTGCACCACTTCTTTTAAAGCGCTGCACAGTGGCGCCCGTAGAGCAAACGAGGTTGCAAAAATCAAAATTTTCATGTGCGCCGACGAAGTTTTGAATGAACCCATGTTATAGGAAACTTTTCAACGATTTCAAATATGCTACTCTTAATAATATCACATTTTTAGTTTAGAAGATATAACCGTTCAAAGTTGACCGACTTTCGGTTTTCAAAAAAACACACAATTTTTAGTCAATTTGTTGCGATTTCAGGTGTAATATCACGAAAAATAGGTAACGAATCGCCTTATTTTTTGTTTGTATTTATTGATGTATTTATTAAACGTATAATGATAAAAAAATTAACTGTTTGCTTTGTGTTTCTCCTGGTAAAACACTATTTAAAAACTATCCGTTTTTTCACTATTTTTCAACTTTGACGGAAAATAAAAAAATCTATATTTTTCTATTTTTGCCATAATCCCAAAGGTTTTATTTGCCTCTAGGCGCCCCTTTGGCTTCTAGAGTTGAAAAAGGTAAAAAAGACGTGGTTCTTGATTGGCAAAAATCAAATCATTAACCCTTCGTCATACACATGTTTCTATAGTCACATTCGTAACACATGGGTCAGGCCAGACCAACTGTGTATTCATTTTGTAAAACAATAAAAACAACTCACGTAAACTTCTGTAACTGGCACTCATGATAGAATTATTGGGAAAATTAGCTGTACGGACAGCATGGGATGCCATCATGGCGGATGCCATCATCATGGCCATCATAAGGACCACGGTGAAGGACATTGAAGAACAAATAAGCAAGATTAAGCCTACAAAGCTGCAAATTGGAGAAGGAAAATATATTGAATGCAATTACGAGTTCCACCTGACCATGGTTGACGCAAAAGTCGTAAACGAACTGACAGGAACAACCTCAACATTGTCATGCCCGATTTGCAAAAAGAGTCAGAAGAACTTTGGTAATTTAATTTAAACGATTCTACAAACGAGGAGAATTACGAATATGGAATGTCACCATTGCACGCCAGGATAAGGTGTATGGATTTCTTGCTAAAAATGGCGTATAGCCTACCACAAGAGGAGGAAAACTTCGATGAAAATACATCAATAAAGGATAAGGAAAAGATCAGAAAGAAGCAAATACAGGATGCTTTTTTAAACAAGTTGGACTAAAAGTAGACTGTCCCAAGCACGGATACGGTAACTCAAACGATGGAAACACTTCTAGGAGATTTTTTGAAAATGATGAGGCAGTAACTAGAATCACTGGAATTGACAATCAAATTGTGAAAAGATTGGGAACGATCATGAATGTTTTAAACTGCAAAGAAAATGTCAATTCTACAAAATATGGAGAATATGCATCGAAAACTGCATCTCTTTTAGCAGAAATGTATCCACAGAAGAAGTTGACCCCGACCGTCCATAAAATATTGGCGCATGGCAAAGATATAATTGAGTACCAGTCTTTGCTAATTGGAGAGCTTTCTGAAGAAGCACAGGAGTCTCTTAACAAATTTTATAAAAAATATAGATTGCAGAACACATTCAAAGCATCAAGGGTAAGGCAAAATGAGGACCTCTTCAACATGTTGGCAGCATCTTCCGATCCACTTATTTCTTCCCTGCGGCATGTGAAGTCACGAATAGAGTTAGAAAATAATTATAGTTTAGAAATGATTAGTCTTTTAGATATACCTTCTCCTACGAATTGTGATGAATATTTTAGAGAAAATTGAAAAAATAAATTTAAAAAAGAAGTAATTTTTTTTAATTTGTTGGGTAATAATTTAAAACATAAAACCCTAAAGAAAAAAATAAAAACAATCTAAAAATTTAAAAATAATTTTTTTTTAGTTACCATAAAATTGATTTTTCTACAAATTTTAACTTTGATAACCCATAATTAGGCCCCTACGTAGCACCCTTTCCAAACGCTCATTTCATAGGCTGAACAGTTATCTATCATATACTGTTTAAACTGTTCAATTATCTTATTCGGTTCAAAAGATATGATTTTTGCAACGAAAAAACTCAAATGGCGCCACTGTGCGCTGTAAGACATGTCTTTTTGTCTTTTTTATTTGATAAATGTATGTCGTTCTTAGAAACATCTTTGGGTGCAGTGTTAATTCTCCTCTCCTTTAAATGACAACAAATGTTGAGCCTTAAATGTAATATTAATACGCTCTTTTTAATGCAATAGAAATATTTATTTTGTTATTCCTTGAATCCGAATATATTAAATCAACAAACGACATAATTGTCATTTAAATGCAAATGTGCTAGCAACTTTGCGAAAATATCCTTCTCTATTTATACGTAAATTTCAAATTTGTAATTTAAACCAGTAAGGAAAGACAGAAAGTAGGGCGGGGCCGACTATATAATACCCTACACCTACCTACCAATGCGAAAATGGGCATTGCGATAAGAATTTGGCAGTGTTCATACATGTAATAAGCAAACTCTCTCTGTTAAATTTCGTACTGATCGGATATAAAACACGATTTCTACAGCGCTTAAATGTTAAATCGGGTGGAACATATATATGGGGGCTATATCAAAATCTGAACCGATTTTCCCCGAATTGCGCAGTGTTTATTCATGTAATAAGAAAACTCTCTCTGCCAAATTTCGTACTGATCTGATTTAAAATACAGTTCCTACAGCGCTTACATGTCAAATCGGGTGAAACATATATATGGGGGCTATATGTAAATCTAAACGGATTTTCTCTGAATTTTGTAGTGTTCATTCACTTAATAATAAAACTCTCTCTGCCGAATTTCATAAAGATCGGATGTAAAATGTGGTTTCTACAGCGCTTACATGTCAAATCGGGTGAAACATATATATGGCGACTATATCCAAATCTGAACCGATTTTAACCAATTCCAATAGGCATCGTCCTTGGGCCAAAAAAGAGCACTATGCTAAATTTCATCACAATCGGACCATAAATACGACCTGCACTTTGATTACAAGAATACGTGGACAGAAAGACTCAGAAAGTGATTCTGAGTCGATCGGTATAATAAACAATGGGTCTATTTCTTCTCCTTTTAGGTGTTACAAACAAATGCACAAAGTCATAATACCCTGTACCACAGTGTGGTGTAGGGTATACAAATTTTTAAAAAAAAGTAAATAAATTATAAGTCCCATGATTCTATTGCAGCCTTCGATTGTATATTTTATAAAATATGATCGTTTTTTAAGCGTATCAATTCGAACATTTTCTTCGAGACTTGAGCGTAAGAAAAAAATATCTCTTGCAACTTATAAATTTCAAAGACGGATTTCCAATTCATAACAAAAGGCATTTCACGTATTTTTATAAAACTAACAAGGAAGGGAGTGTATAAATAAAATCATATTTCACGCAATTTTCACAAGCAAGTTATAAATCATGTTTGTGAATTTATATTCGTATAGGGTGATCCAAGTAGAGATACTTGTTTCAATAGCCTTCTTTTGACAGGTCATGTGTGAGTCGTGTCATGCTGTCATGTTATTTTTTTAAGTATTGTTTGGCATTTCATCATGGAAAGACTTACGCCTGAACAACGTTTACAACTTTTTGACAACAAATTGACCGATTAATTAGTGTAATGTTATAACGGGTGATCCAAGTAGAGATCCTTTTTTCAATAGCCTTTTTTTGACAGATCACGTGTGAGTCGTGTCATGCTGTCATGTTATTTTTGTTAAGTATTGTTTGGCATTTCATCATGGAAAGACTTACGCCTGAACAACGTGTACGTGTGTCATTCGCCTGTTACCAGTCGAAATGCTCGAACGAGTCATCGAAAATTGGACTCAACGGATGGACCATCTGAGACGTAGCCGCGGCCTACATGTGATAGACATAATCTTCAAAAAATAAATGCCAAAGAATGTTCTTTCAAATGATAATAAACATTCCCCATTCAAATTTAATTTTCTGTTTTTTTTTCTTTAAAAAAGTAGGGAACCTCGAAATGGATATGGTATTATCCTTATGTTTAGGTATTATCCTGAAAACTCGAGTTTTTCTAACGACAACATTTTTTATATCTAAGTGAAAATCGATTTTCTTTAAATAATAATAAACGCTGGCTCTAGGGTATAATTAATTCTCATAATTTCAGTTTAAATTATTTCGTTATAACCTACACCACACTGTGGTATTATAACTTTTTGCATTTGGAGAATGCATCGTTTATTATACAGATCGACTTAGAATCACATTCTGAGTCGATTTAGCTGTGTCCGTCTGTGCATGCATTCTGGTGATCAAAGTACAGGTCGCAAATATAGTCCGATCTCAAAGAAACTTTGCACATATCTTTTTTTGTCCACCTCAAACCCCTATTGGAATTGGTAAAACATTTTTAACCGATCGGTATACAATTTGGTAGAAAGAAGTTCTTGATGTACAGCTGACAATACTAAATTTGAAGAAAATTGGCTGAAATTAAGATTTTGGCCTCATGGTTGTGTGTCTTAATACTAGGACCTACATTGCCGAAAATTTATCACTTCAGAATCTTTATTTTACATCCAATCGTTTTGATTGAAGGGTTAATAATTTATACTCCAAAATTTCATTTTGGTAAGTTATTTAGAAGAACTTCATTAAATGCCGAACAAATTTTATTCTTTTGGAAGTACTTCATTTATTTTTTGCTGGGTATTTCACAACATTTTAACCGTCTTCTCAACCTAACCTAACCCGTTGTGGGGGAGGTACCAGAAGGAGTGGACCAATATGGCCCATCTTCGAACTTAGTCGGAGATAGACAAAAATATTACCACATACCAAATTTGAAGCCAATCGGTTACTCCTTTCAAGAGATATCGTGCGCACCAGCCAGAAGACAGACACACAGACGGACGGACGGACATTGCTCAAATGACTTAAAATGACCCAAAACGGATATCCGCCGAACATACTTAGGGTCTTAGATCACTCCTTCGATGTGTTACACTTTTGGCTCGTAGCAAATGATATAAAAAACCAGTAAGGAAAGGCTAAAGTCAGGCGGTGCCGACTATATAATACCCTACACCACTCTCGTAATATTGAATAACTCTGATATATAAATTTTGTAATTCATGTATAAATTGTTTACATAAATTTACTTTTGGGACATTTTATACTTAAATAATACCCTGTACCACAGTGTGGTGTAGTGTATAAAAACGATTGGATCTAAAGAGCCAAATCGGATGAAACATATATATGGGAGCTATAGCTAAATCTTAACCGATTTTCTTCAAATTCGGTAGTGTTGGTTCATGGATCAAGAAACTCTACCATTCTAAATTTCAAAACGATTGGATGTAAAATACAGCTTCTACAGGACTAAAGAGCAAAATCGGACGAAACATATATATGGGAGCTACAGCTAAATCTTAACCGATTTTCTTCAAATTCGGCAGTGTTGGTTCGTGGATCAAGAAACTCTACCATTCTAAATTTCAAAATGATTGTATGTAAAATACAGCTTCTACAGGACTATAGAGCAAAATCGGACGAAACATATAACAGGTGGCGCAAAAGTAATCCTCCTATCAGAAAATGCTATAAATTTTGCGATTGGTCCCTAATGTCAGTTCTGTTTTGACATTTGTGTAGTAAGCACATGCGAAATACACGTTAATAAACAATGTTACGCTGCACTGCTCCAGAACGCGGAATATTGCTGACTATTTATTTGACCAATAATCGGTCGGTGAATTTGGCACAGATTTCCTGGCCGTCCAACGCCTACTGGTGAAACACTGCAACGTTTAGCCGCTCGCCTCGAAGAGACTGGCACAACACGAGATGCTGCCAGGCGTGGCAGACCCCGGAGTAGCAGAGAATATTGCTGCTGTAGCCGAGGATGTCATGGAAGCGCCGTCGACATCGACCAGACGACGTGCCACGCAAATGGGTATCAGTCGACGGTCTCTACAGCGAATTTTGGTACAATATTTGAAGATGTTTCCGTACAAAGTCCAGACGGTGCATCAGCTGTTAGCTGCTGACCGCCAATCGCGTCTAACATAACATCGAAAGGTTACTTTTGCGCCACCTGTTATATGGGAGCTATAGCTAAATCTTAACCGATTTTCTTCAAATTCGGCAATGTTGGCTCATGGATCAAGAAACTCTACCATTCTAAATTTCCAAACGATCGGATGTAAAATACAGCTTCTATAGGACTAAAGGGCCAAATCGGACGAAACATATATATGGGAGCTATAGCTAAATCTTAACCGATTTTTTTCAAATTCGGCAATGTTGGTTCATGGATCAAGAAACTCTACCGTTCTAAAATTCAAAACGATTGGATGTAAAATACAGCTTCTATAGGACTAAAGGGCCAAATCGGACGAAAGATATATATGGGAGCTATATCCAAATCTGAACCGATTCAACCAAATTCAATAGCGATCTTAACAGCCGCGAAATACTCTAAACTGCAAAATTTCAGAACGATCGGAGTGAAATTGCGACCTGTAGTCGACGAACAACTTTACATGGACAGACGGACGGACGGACGGACATCGTTAAATCGACTCAGCTAGTGATTCTGAGTCGATCGGTATACTTTAAGGTGGGTCTAGCTATGTTATTTTCAGGTGTTACAAACATCTGCCGTGAAACAAACTTATAATACCCTGTACCACAGTGTGGTGTAGGGTATAACTATTGGGATGGATGCAGAGATTTGTTTAGATCAACATCATAATAAATATATTAATATTTTTCAAATATATTTTTTCAATGTTATATAGTTGGAGTGTACGTACCATACATGCATATGTTTCATGCAGAATATGTTTGGGACTATACCACAAAAGCGATTTGTTCAGCGGGTACGTTTAATCATATTAAATATTTAACATGATAATTTGAACATCATTTAGCTGGCAAATAAAAATCCCACAATTAACAAAATATATTTTAAAATCCCAAAAATTGGTTTTTGTAGTTTTTCTCGTAAAAAAGAAGCTTATTAAAAGCTATTGATCGGATATATAGAATACAGCTGCTAAAACGCTTACTTATTAAATCGGTTGTAACGTACTTATGTATATTCGGTCGGAGCAGAAAAACATGTCACGGTTGTCCGTATCTCAAAGGAAGGCTTGTTTTGTATACAGTGGTATTAAAGTTGTAAGATATTAATTTTTGGTGCAGAATGGTTCATTTGTGAGGAAGGTACCAAAAGGGACAGGGCAATAACGCCAATTTTTCTCTGAACTGTAGGCTCTATAACAGCATTAGAGTCTACAAATGTTCAAGCATTTCTATGCACTGGTATTAAAGTTATAAGCTGTTAATATTTGGTGCAAAATGATCCGTTTGTGTGGGAGGCACCAAAAGTGGCGGTACAATTTAATCGGTCGTAGAATGTATGTACAATTTCATTGTAAAAATTAAATTGTTGGGCTGTTTTAATTAGTTTATTCCTTTCATTGCTTTCGTTTGCTTTTTTCTAATGTGGGAATTTTTTTTGGAAGAATATGCGTCTTCGGATGTTATTCTCATTCATTTACAAGAATGAATATGTCACATATCTACATTAATTATGGCAGAAGTACCAAAGTGATCTAGCCAATGCGGTCGATATTCATATTATTTGTGATTGTAATTCAACAAAGGGATCATGAATTCAATCATTGCACCAATGAAAACCCTATTAATATTATAATATCGTTTATATGTCTGTTTGTTCCAGCATCACGCCTAAACGCCTGAACCTGGACAGATATACCAATGCCTGGGAAGTGTCATAGGCTACTTTGATTTTCGATTTTCCGACAAGTGATTTACGACCCCTTGCCGGTGAGGTCCCTGTTATAAAAAACTTGAGTATTGTTTTTGTTCTTTCAGAAGCCTCTTCTCTTTTGACGGTTATGGCTCGATATGTCCATGCTATCCTCACACCAAATTTATCTTGATCTATCCCTTTTCTGCTTCACTGTCCGTAAAAATGTTCGAGTTTCGAAAAATCCAATATTTTTGCGTGTCTACGTCATAAGGGCTGCATTTACACCAAATTTTACGATTATTGTTCTTCCCTTTCGGTCTGGCTGTAATGCCATTTACATTTTCCGTATTTATGTTATGACCTATTCAGTTTGTATATCATTTGGTCATTTTATGTGGGATGTACCAAAAGGGGCATGTCAATTACATACATCCACTTTTTCACTGGTACTGGAAAAGCATTACACTGATCAAAGATGTTTGTATTTGTATGCACTGGTATACAAGTTTGTATATTTATAGAAATGGACACTTTCAGCCCGTTTCTGTAACTTAAAAATTTGATTTCGTTCGCCTGCCAGACGACAAACAGCTGATTTTGGTTTCTCTATCTCTCTTTGCTGTCATCTCGGCGAACACAAATGTCAGATCGAGTCACATTATTTTATTTGTCGACTGGTAGGAACAATGACAAAATAAACATTATTAAAAGCAACAAATAAGTAGATATTAATATAATTATGGTAAAAACAATTAAATAATAATAAAATTGTGTAAATATGTGCACATATTTTAGCATAAAGAAGTCGATATTGATTGCTCGCTAAGATGGAAAAATATTATCAGTGCACAATGAGAAAGACGTGAGAGAGAGAGAAAGAAATGAGAGTCTTGGTGTAGCTCAGCTGACCAACCATGGTTTCTTTTTTTGGCCACCGCTAGTGTAAATAGTACAGAGATGCATTTGCCAAGGTCGACCATACAAAAATGTGTGCTTTTTATACCCTACACTACACTGTGGTACAGGGTATTATAAGTTTGTTTCACGGCAGATGTTTGTAACACCTGAAAATAACACAGCTAGACCCACCTTAAAGTATACCGATCGACTCAGAATCACTAGCTGAGTCGATTAAGCATGTCTGTCCATGTAAAGTTGTTAGTCGACTACAGGTCGAAATTTCACTCCGATCGTTCTGAATTTTTGCAGTTTAGAGTATTTCGCAGCTGTTAAGATCGCTGTTGGTTGAAATCGGTTCAGATTTAGATATAGCTCCCATATATATCTTTCGTCCGATTTGGCCCTTTAGTCCCATAGAAGCTGCATTTTACATCCAATCGTTTTCAAATTTAAAATGGAAGAGTTTCTTGATCCATGAACCAACATTGCCGAATTGAAGAAAATCGGTTAAGATTTAGCTATAGCTCCCATATATATGTTTCGTCCGATTTGGCCCTTTAGCCCTATAGAAGCTGTATTTTACATCCAATCATTTTGAAATTTAGAATGGTAGAGTTTCTTTATCCATGAACCAACATTGCTGAATTTGAAGAAAATCGGTTAAGATTTATCTATAGCTCCCATATATATGTTTCGTCCGATTTTGCTCTTTAAACCTGTAGAAGCTGTATTTTACATCCAATCATTTTGAAATTTAGAATGGTAGAGTTTCTTTATCCATGAACCAACATTGCTGAATTTGAAGAAAATCGGTTAAGATTTAGCTATAGCTCCCATTTATATGTTTCGTCCGATTTTGCTCTATAGTCCTGAAGAAGCTTCATTTTACATCCAATCATTTTGAAATTTAGAATGGTAGAGTTTCTTGATCCATGAACCAACACTACCGAATTTGAATAAAATCGGTTAAGATTTAGCTATAGCTCCCATATATATGTTTCGTCCGATTTGGCCTTTTAGTTCTATAGAAGCTATATTTTACATCCAATCGTTTTGAAATTTAGAATGGTAGAGTTTCTTGATCCATGAACCAACATTGCCGAATTTGAAGAAAATCGGTTAAGATTTAGCTATAGCCCCCATATATATTTTTCATCTGATTTGGCTCTTTAGATCCAATCGTTTTTATACCCTACACCACACTGTGGTACAGGGTATTGTTTAAGTATAAAATGTCCCAAAAGTAAATTTATGTAAACAATTTATACATGAATTACAAAATTTATATATCAGAGTTATTCAATATTACTAGAGTGGTGTAGGGTATTATATAGCCGGCCCCGCCCGACTTTAGCCTTTCCTTACTGGTTTAGACCGGAAGTTGTGAAATTATTGATCCGGCAATTACATTATTTTCCAATTGGTAAATTGCTAACGTCATTGACGTAAGGCCAGGCGAACGAACGATAGAACGTTAGAGAAACCAAATTCCTGACGAAAGTGAGTGCCTGGTTTTCGTTCGCAGAGACTTTCGTTAGAAGTACAGAAACAGGCCGTTTGCGTCCATTTTTCTCGAGAATTATAAACTACAGAGTGGGGCAGAATGAGCTATATGGTTTGAATTATTTGTAACTTTTTTGATTATTATTCTTCCTTTGTTTTTTTCAGCATTTTGTGAAAGAATGCAGTATATATTCTCCAATAATATTTTAAAAAATTATAATAATCGCATAATAAAAAAAGTTATAAACCATTTGAAACATATAGCTCATTCTGCGCCACCCTGTATTACTATATGTGAAATTACTGAAGATTTGTATAGGAGTTATTAGAGAAAGAATATTCAATTAAAAAATTTGCAGATTTGTAAATATTAGATTTGAGAAGAGTTTATTAAGTGGGTGTGTAAAATTTTTTAATTTATTCATAGATTTTGTTCGCTTACTCGTTTATTTTACTTCTAACAAATCTTATTTTAGAAGCTGTATTTTACATCCAATCGTTTTGAAATTTAGAATGGTAGAGTTTCTTGATCCATGAACCAACATTGCCGAATTTTAAGAAAATCGGTTAAGATTTAGCTATAGCTCCCATATATATGTTTCGTCCGATTTTGCTCTATAGTCCTGAAGAAGCTGCATTTTACATCCAATCATTTTGAAATTTAGAATGGTAGAGTTTCTTGATCCATGAACCAACACTACCGAATTTGAATAAAATCGGTTAAGATTTAGCTATAGCTCCCATATATATGTTTCGTCCGATTTGGCCCTTTAGTTCTATAGAAGCCATATTTTACATCCAATCGTTTTAAAATTTAGAATGGTAGAGTTTCTTGATCCATGAACCAACATTGCCGAATTTGAAGAAAATCGGTTAAGATTTAGCTATAGCCCCCATATATATGTTTCATCCGATTTGGCTCTCTAGATCCAATCGTTTTTATACCCTACACCACACTGTGGTACAGGGTATTATTTAAGTATAAAATGTCCCAAAAGTACATTTATGTAAACAATTTATACATGAATTACAAAATTTATATATCAGAGTTATTCAATATTACGAGAGTGGTGTAGGGTATTATATAGTCGGCCCTGCCCGACTTTAGCCTTTCCTTACTGGTTTAGACCGGAAGTTGTGAAATTATTGATCCGGCAATTACATTATTTTCCAATTGGTAAATTGCTAACGTCATTGACGTAAGGCCAGGCGAACGAACGATAGAACGTTAGAGAAACCAAATTCCTGACGAAAGTGAGTGCCTGGTTTTCGTTCGCAGAGACTTTCGTTAGAAGTACAGAAACAGGCCGTTTGTGTCCATTTTTCTCGAGAATTATAAACTACAGAGTGGGGCAGAATGAGCTATATGGTTTGAATTCTTTGTAACTTTTTTGATTATTATTCTTTCTTTGTTTTTTTTTCAGCATTTTGTGAAAGAATGCAGTATATATTCTCCAATAATATTTTAAAAAATTATAATAATCGCATAATAAAAAAAGTTATAAACCATTTGAAACATATAGCTCATTCTGCGCCACCCTGTATTACTATATGTGAAATTACTGAAGATTTGTATAGGAGTTATTAGAGAAAGAATATTCAATTAAAAAATTTGCAGATTTGTAAATATTAGATTTGAGAAGAGTTTATTAAGTGGGTGTGTAAAATTTTTTAATTTATTCATAGATTTTGTTCGCTTACTCGTTTATTTTACTTCTAACAAATCTTATTTTCTAAAACGAGTCTTACTTCGCTTATTTCCTTTTATTGATTTTTTATTCGAAAGGTTTTTGAACTATATTTTATTGCTTTTGTTAATCAGAAATCTACAAAACTATAGAACTTATTAAAAACTGTTTTGAAGCCATTGTACGCAAATTTAACAAATAATTCTACTACTTGTTCTTCGTTATTCACTTCTGTGTTGCATTGTTTAGCATACTCATATTTATCTGTTGAGATTTCTATTTTCTTGGATTTATTCTCATACTCCACAATTTGTCCCACTCTCGTCCTTAACACCCCTTTGAAAACAACACATTAGGCATGTTTTCGTTACAAGCTAGCAATTTTAGTTTAGCACTTTGCAACGAAAACAACTGACTTCCACCAACTGGCACATAAGCAATAAGTGGCGGATTTTCACTATCTGGTAGCAATGGTGTCATGAGTTGCGAAGAAATAACAGTGCGAAACAGACAAAAAATTCGTGAAAAGTATTTATGAAACATATATTTACTATTCTATGTTCAATTGTTTACACTTTTTTTGCAAATATTAAAATAATTTCCCATTTTTGTTCTTCTTCTTCCCGTTAATTCACAATTATTGATAACAATCTCTCCAAAAATGGGATGCCATATTGCTAAATATAGGGTGCCCAATCTGGCAACATCATACTCGATTAAGACAGGAACACAAGCACCAAACTTCATCGGGAACTAATAGTGCTTTGCTCCCCATACAAACTAAGCACTTATGGAGCAACGAAAACACGCTTATTATTGTTGCTCCATACTGGATACCACACATGTACTAATCTCTTGATCGCACTCATTTAACATCAAAGCTACTCGTAAATGTAATTTGTTTTTTCTCTTTTCGCTCTCTCTTGGCTCGTTTATTTTAACAGTATTATCAGTTCTTTTTATTTTCGACCGGTTATTACTCGTTTTTATACCCTATACCACACTGTGGTACAGGGTATTATAAGTTTGTTTCACGGCAGATGTCTGTAACACCTGAAAATAACACAGCTAGACCCACCTTAAAGTATACCGATCGACTCAGAATCACTAGCTGAGTCGATTTAACGATGTCCGTCCGTCCGTCTGTCCATGTAAAGTTGTTCGTCGACTACAGGTCGCAATTTCACTCCGATCGTTCTGAAATTTTGCAGTTTAGAGTATTTCGCGGCTGTTAAGATCGCTATTTGGTTGAAATCGGTTAAGATTTAGATATAGCTCCCATATATATCTTTCGTCCGATTTGGCCCTTTAGTCCTATAGAAGCTGTATTTTACATCCAATCGTTTTGAAATTTAGAATGGTAGAGTTTCTTGATCCATGAACCAACATTGCCGAATTTGAAGAAAATCGGTTAAGATTTAGCTATAGCTCCCATATATATGTTTCGTCCGATTTTGCTCTTTATTCCTGAAGAAGCTGTATTTTACATCCAATCATTTTGAAATATAGAATGATAGAGTTTCTTGATCCATGAACCAACACTACCGAATTTGAAGAAAATCGTTTAAGATTTAGCTATAGCTCCCATATATATGTTTCGTCCGATTTGGCCCTTTAGTCCTATAAAAGCTGTATTTTACATCCAATCGTTTTGAAATTTAGAATGGTAGAGTTTCTTGATCCATGAACCAACACTACCGAATTTGAAGAAAATCGGTTAAGATTTAGCTATAGCTCCCATATATATGTTTCGTCAGATTTGGCCCTTTAGTTCTATAGAAGCTATATTTTACATCCAATCGTTTTGAAATTTACAATGGTAGAGTTTCTTGATGCATGAACCAACATTGCCGAATTTGAAGAAAATCGGTAAAGATTTAGCTATAGCTCCCATATATATGTTTCATCCGATTTGGCTCTTTAGATGCAATCGTTTTTATACCCTACACCACACTGTGGTACAGGGTATTATTTAAGTATAAAATGTCCCAAAAGTAAATTTATGTAAACTAAGATCGCTTTAGTTTTCTGGTGCGAGTGCATGTCCGCGGATCATCCGCGACACTTTTTAATTTTAATTCTTGTACGCTCTATCATTACTGAGTATTTTAATGACGATTATTTACGATAAGCCTATTTTGTAATTAGATTTTAAGTTTTCTGGATTAATAAATGGCTATTTGAAACCTGAACCTGAATTTATGTAAACAATTTATACATGAATTACAAAATTTATATATCAGAGTTATTCAATATTACGAAAGTGGTGTAGGGTATTATATAGTCGGCCCCGCCCGACTTTAGCCTTTCCTTACTGGTTTTAATTAAGTTACACAAAAAAATATTAAATAATAAGATATGTCATCCCGGAGCGAGTAAGTTGTCAGGTACGACCGAATAGAAATTTCAACGAATAGGACTTCAAAGAGTGAGGTTTTCCGCGGATTTCGAACTGATTTTCCCGATTTTTTTAAATTGTCACAATTAAAAAATTAATATTAATCGATTAGTGCAAAAAAAGTTTAAACTATGTATGTACGTTCGTGGAAAACTGTTTTTTCGCGTGTGAAATTTCATTCCTATTCGTTCGTAACTGTTAGATTTTGACGTTTCGTCCGGACGGCACATTTGTCTAATTTAAGGTCCGTGGGTCCAGTTTGCTGACTACATTTTTATTGATTGGTTGTGTTTTCGTCTGTTTTAATTAGAACTATTATAAAAAAAACTTGGTGAATAGTATTAATCATGTGAAATATGATTAAAAGACAATATCAGAGACTTATTTTGTTTTATCGTAAAAAATTTCACATTATTAATGGCCGCACATAACAAACAATGTAAATAATATTCGTGTGTTTTTGTCGTCTTTTATTGACTTTGATATTTCGTATCTAATTACTGATAGCAGAGCGGGAAATTGCAAGCACATTATTTGAGGTAAGAATAATAATTTAAAATATGCGATATATTTTTATCAACAAATATTTATTTACTCGTCAATATCAATTCGGTCCCCTTCAAAGAAATCTTCCTTAGATTTAATATTATTACGTATACCTGTGCCACTAATTTTTTCAATCCTCGAAGAGGTTTTGATTTACGCTTTTATGTATGAGTGTCTGTGGTTTTGTTATTCCTCAATGGAGAGTCCACATTTATTATAATCTAGTGTTAGCTCTCTTTTGCCATCTTTGGAAAATTCAATTGTTTTATTTTACTCACTCATCTCACGACTCAATTAATTGCTTGGTTTATCTGTACGTCAATAACACTGGTAAATAACAACAAATGTACGTTCATGTCGATTCGTACAGCCTGTTTCTCTATGTCGAACGAAAGCGATGCGAACGAAAAACAGCGGATTTTAGACCTACTAACTGGCATCAGCCAGTTTGTTTGCATTCGCTTTGTCGTTTTGATACCTTTTAATAGGTCGAAAATCAGCTGATTTTCGTTCGCATCGCTTTCATTCGACATAGAGAAACAGGCTGGTAGTTTCGTGTGCGATGTTTTGTTCGGAGTGGGTATCGTTCACTAAGGAATGTACCCACAGAAAACAATTGAGGTAACGAATATCATTTACGAGTATATGAAGAAATATATTTACATATGTACCTACAGTCTGTCAAGAAAGTGTTTTGACATTCGATTTTTTAGGGGTAAAAAACTACCCTTTATTTTTATTTTAATTGCATTTTTTAAATTGCAATACGTCGTCTACAGTTTGGACAACTGAATAGTATCAACAATTTTGCATAAATGTACACCAGATCGGAGTATGGGCCCAACAAAAAAATTTTAAAAAGTATTTCGTAACACCAACTTTTGTGAGGAAATTAATTTTAGTTGTTGCTTTCCGGTAAATTATTGAAAAATTATTAAAGAAATTAATTAAATTTTTTACCAAAATTAGCCGACCTGACATATACAGGGTGAGCCATTTAAAATTTGAATCGGCTATAAAAAAGTACTGATATTTTTTTCAAATTTGTGGTTTTATTGGGAAGGTTGAATTTTGTAATTTAATAATGGAACATAATATCATTCATATGACTACCACGACTGGCAGTACCTCATCTAATCAGCCCAATTTTTCAGTACATTTTCGATGGCTCCGGGTCGAATCTTTTCAATGGCAACTTCGATGTCGTGTTCCAACGTTTGCGTAACATTTATCCTTAATGGCTTACAAGTCAAAGTAATCGGTAGTTCAAATTTTATATGGCCCACCCTTTAGATGGTTGTAGTATTTTGAAAAAAAAAGATATGTTCGTGACAATTGGAAACCTTATAAAACATACACGCTGAAAAAAATCGCATCTGTAGTATATTGTCCCAAACATATTCTGTTTGAAACATATATATTTTTAGGGTTCACTGCAAATATATTATATTTTACATACACAAGTATTATCTGTTTGGGAGAATGTTGTTCTAAACAAAACTATGTTTACATCCCAATATTTTTTATTTGGACGTATTATTTCCCAAAAAACGATTTATTTGTATGAAAATATATCGATACTTTATTTGTTTTAAGTTTAAGCGATTGAAAGTTAATTTTTATACCCTCACTTTAGTGTGACGAGGGTATATATCATTTGCTACGGAAAAAAGTGTAACACATCGAAGGAGTGACCTAAGACCCCAAGTATGTTCGGCGGAAATCCGTTTTGGGTCATTTTAAGTCGAATGAGCAATGTCCGTCCGTCTGTCTGTCTGTCTGTCTGCTTGCTGGTGCGCACGATAACTCTCGAAAGGAGTAACCGATTGACTTCAAATTTCGTATGTGGTAATATTTTTTTCTATCTCCGGCTAAGTTCGAAGATGGGCCATATTGGTCCACTCCTTCTGGTACCTCCCCCACAAATGGTTAACATGTTTGTGAAATATTGATTCTTTAATAACTGCTATTATACGTATTCGAATCTTCTGAAATTCCACACATAGTATTAGTCGCTATCAACTTGAGGAAAATGGACGAAATTGCCACGCCCCGTTTGGTACCTCCCACACAAATGCACGATTTTGCACTAAAGGTTAAAAGCTTATAACATTAATACCAATGTTTAGAAATACTTGAAATTTTGTACAGTGTAATGCTTTTATAGTGCCTAAAGTCCAGTGAAAAATGGGCATTATTCTCACACCCCTTTTGGTGCCTCTCCCACAAAGGTATCATTTTGCACCAAAAGTTAACAGTTTATAACATTAATATCAGTGTATACAATTACTTGAAATTTTGCACAGTGTAATGCTTTTATAATGCCTATAGTCCAGTGAAAAATGAGCGTTATCACCACACAACTTTTTGTACCACCCACACAAAATGGCCAAATTATACCACAATTTAATATCGCAACGTTAATATACCAGTCCATATAAACGGTTACAATTCGGCACAGTGCAATGTATTTAAAGTATCTACTGTTCAGCGAAATATAGGTGTATTTCTTAAAACCCCTTCTGGTTCCTCCCACAAGAATTGACAGAATAATTTGTGTAATATTCAATATTACATTACTCACAAAGTGAGGGTATACCTTAGTCGGTTTACCCGACTGAAACTTTCTTACTTGTTTAATTGAAATCTTGTATAACATAAATGGCTTGAAGGATTGACAAAAATGATGACTTGGAATAGTTAGAAATTAAATGTAAGTGCTTTAAAACAAAAGCTAATGCTATGTACTCGTATGCAATTTATAACTGGAATATATATTTCCAACACAAAGAAAACCAGTAAGGAAAGGCAGAAAGTCAGGCGGGGCCGACTATATTATACCCTACACCTCCCTAGCAATGCGATAAGGGTCATTGTGATACTAATTTGGAATAATTGGTAAATGGGTAGGAACATATGTATACATGTGACTATATCTAATTCGATAATCGCTTAATTAAGCAATATTCGTTCCTAAATTGAGAAACATCTTTCTGGAAAATTTTGTAATGATCGGAAGTAAAGTACAAGTGTTCATACATGTAATAAGCAAACTCTCTGCCGATCTTCGTACTGATCGGATATAAAACACGGTTTCTACAGCGCTTACATGTCAAATCGGGTGTAATATACATATTGGGACTATGTTTAAATCTGAAACGATTTTCCCCGAATTTGGCAGTGTTCATACATGTAATAAGAAAACTCTCTCTGTTAAATTTCGTACTGATCGGATATAAAACACGATTTCTACAGCGCTTAAATGTTAAATCGGGTGAAACATATTTATGGGGGCTATATCTAAATCTGAACCGATTTTCCCCGAATTTGGCAGTAATCAAAGTGCAGGTCGTATTTATGGTCCGATTGTGATGAAATTTAGAGCAGTGCTCTTTTTTGGCCCAAGGACGATCCCTATTGAAATTGGTTAAAATCGGTTGAGATTTGGATATAGTCCCCATATATATGTTTCACCTGATTTGACATGTAAGCGCTGTAGAAACCACATTTTACATCCGATCTTTATGAAATTCTGCAGAGAGAGTTTTATTATTACGTGAATGAACACTACCAAATTCGGAGAAAATCAGTTCAGATTTAGATGTAGCCCCCATATATATGTTTCACCCGATTTGACATGTAAGCGCTGTAGGAACTGTATTTTAAATCAGATCAGTACGAAATTCGGGGAAAATCGGTTCAGATTTTGATATAGTCCCCATATATATGTTTCACCCGATTTGACATGTAAGCGCTGTAGAACCCGTATTTTACATCCGACCTGTACGAAATTCGTCAGAGAAAGTTCTCTTATTCTACAGCGCTTACATGTCGAATTGGGTGAAACATATATATGGGGACTATATCCAAATCTCAACCGATTTTAACCAATTTCAATAGGGATCGTCCTTGGGCCAAAAAAGAGCACTGCTCTAAATTTCATCACAATCGGACCATAAATACGACCTGCACTTTGATTACAAGAATACATGGACAGACGGACAGACGGACAGTCAGACGGACAGACAGACGGACATGGCTAAATTGACTCAGAAAGTGATTCTGAGTCGATCGGTATAATAAACAATGGGTCTATCTCTTCTCCTTTTAAGGTGTTACAAACAAATGCACAAAGTCATAATACCCTGTACCACAGTGTGGTGTAGGGTATAAAAACTAAGCTGAAGCTCGAAAAATTCATCAAAGTTTTGAAAATCTTAAATACAATATATTTGGAGATATTCATAAACAATACTTTTATTTGTATTTAAAAATATATTTTATTTGAGAAAATTAGTTCACAAATACATTTGTTCTTATATATTTACATATGCGTTCCAAATACATTTTATTGATTTTCAAATATTTGTTCATAAATAAATCTTTATATATTAAATCCTTTGTACGTTTGTTAGTAACGCATGTTCTCCGAAACCATAAAAGCGAATGGGCTGAAAATTGAACAATATATTCAGCTTGGGGTTATTTGTGTTTTAGAATTATTTTCACCGCGATAAATTGCGGAGTGGTCAAGTTATTTGCAAAATTTGGAATTTCCAGACCGCTTTGAATGAAATTTAAAATATATATGTGGTTTGTATTGATAATAGTTTGTATGTGTGATTCGAACCGTTAGTGGACATATGGTCAACATAAATTTTGTTGATGATTTTTTGCTGAAACTTAATGAGTAACAAACCAATGCATCCCAAACAGAACGGGCAGGACAACGTCTGCTGGGCTCAGCTAGTAATATTTAAAAATATGTGTTTCAAATATATTTTCGTTCGATCCAACCATATCAAAAAATGCAATTTTGACCCATGTATGTTTTAAGTTCCAAGGCGCCACGTTGTTAATTGTTTTGAGCTCTCAAAAGTAAACGATCTCAGCGAATTTGTAAACATGGAAAAAACTGATCAGCGATATGTAATACAATACTTTCATTTGAAAGGTCTCAATCCAAGCAATATTTAAACCGAGTTAGATTCTACTTTTGGGACAGTTGCTCCTTCATTTAAAAATATAAAATATTGGGTAGCAGAGTTTAAGCGGTCCGTACGAAATGCTAAGACGAACACTATGGTGGTCGACCAATTGAGTTGTACACGTCAGAAATGGATAAAAAATCCACAAAATGGTATTGGTCATAGGCATATCAAAAACTGCTAGAAAATTTAAAATTTAAGATGTGCAAGAACATCGAAAGATGGCTGCCGCGTTTGCTCACAATCAAGACAATGCATTTTGTGTTCAGTTCTAGCGCTATGAAAAACTTGAGTATTGTTTTTGTTTCTTCTTCCTTCAGAAGCCTCTTATAAGATACAAAGTTAAAACTTTTCGCTTCTGTAGTATATTTTCTGGAAATATATTATTTTTGAGAAAATTTGCTTCTTTTGCTATAAATCGGAAAACAATTTTTTTATCATATTTAAATATTTCCCCGTTTTTATACCCTACACCACACTGTGGTACAGGGTATTATAACTTTGTGCTTTTTTATACCCTACACCACACTGTGGTACAGGGTATTATAACTTTGTGCATTTGTTTGTAACACCCAAAAGGAGAAGAAATAGACCCATCGTTTATTATACCGATCGACTTAGAATCACTTTCTGAGTCGATTTAGCTATGTCCGTCTGTCTGTCCGTCTGTGCATGTATTCTTGTAATCAAAGTACAGGTCGCAATTATGGTCCGATCTCGACGAAACTTTACACATATCTTTTTTTTGGCCCAAGGACGATCCCTATTGAATTTGGTTAAAATCGGTTCAGATTTAGATATAGCCCCCATATATATGTTAGCCCCGATTTGACATGTAAGCGATGTAAAAACTTTATTTTATATCCGATCAGTGCAAAATTTGGCAGAAAGAGGTTTCTTATTACATGAATACTGCTAAATTCGGAGAAAATCGGTTCAGATTTAGATATAGCCCCCATATATACGTTACCCCCGATTTTACTTGTTAGCGCTGTAAAAATGTTATTTTATATCCGATCAGTATGAAATTCGGCAGAAAGAGGTTTCTTATTATATGAATGAACACTGTTAAATTTGGAAGAAATCGGTTCAGATTTAGATATAGCCCCCATATATACATACGTTACCCCCGATTTGACATGTAGGCGCTGTAGAGACTGTATTTTATATGCGATCAGTACGAAATTCGACAGAAGGTGGTCTTTTTACATGAATGTGTATTCAGGGAAGATCGGTTCAGATTTATATTGATTGTTCCTCCTGATTTGGTATCAAACCGCTATAGAAGTTGTATTTTACTTCCGATCATTAAAATTTTCAAGAAAGATGTTTCTCAATTTAGGAACGAATATTGCTTAATTTAGCGATTATCGTTTCAGAATTAGATAATATGTTTCTACCCATTTACCAATTATTCCAAATTATTATGGCAATGACCCTTATCGCACTGTTAGGGAGGTATAGGGTATTATATAGTCGGCCCCGCCCGACTTTCTGCCTTTCCTTACTGGTTTAATATAACCTGCACCAAAACTTTATATTGAAAAAAGAGATATTCAAAATTTTTTTCTGGTATGTAAATATAAAATATTTTTACCAAAGTATACTTTATTTAAATGTTGCTTCCAAACATAATTTGTTTGCTGTTCTTTTCTCCGTGTATGGTTTGAATTGTCTATAACTTTTTTAATTATTATTCTTTCTTTGTTTTTTTCAGCATTTTGTGAAAGAGACATGGGGAATTAATTATGAATCGAACAACATACAAAAATTATTGAATTTTTCCGAAATTTTTCGTTCGTTTCATATTCCCCACTTCTTTAAAAAGTTATAATACAGGGTGACGCAGAATGAACTATATGGTTTGAATTTTTTATAACTTTTTAAATTATTATTCTTTCTTTGTTTTTTTTCAGCATTTTGTGAAGGAGACATGGGGAATTAATTATGAATCGAACAGCGTACAAAAATTATTGAATTTTTCCGAAATTTTGCGAAAAGTTATGGAAAATATGCTGAAAAGAGCACGTATGTGCGAAGCAGGAAACTGACATCTCACTCACTCACAGGATATCATTTTTCAAAGCTTATTTTTCAAATATATAATAATCGGATAAATAAAAAATTTATTAACCATTTAAACCATTTAGCTCATTCTGCGCCACCCTGCATAAGCGCGAAAAATTATTTGTAATTCTACGACTATGATCAGTGTAGCAGTGACCAAAGCAATTTCCATTATTTCACTGAAGACAATAGCAATATATTTATACTTTTTTACTAATTCACTTACATATTTTTCATTGTCTTCGTACACTCTTTGATTTTTTGATTACAGTAAATTCGGTAATTGACTTGACGTAAGCATCCAATCAGAGCGCGTTACGACACTAACGAGGGTTGATTAATGTGTATTTTCTTCATTATTGTCTACGTCACATGAACCATTTTTCCCTTTTTTGACAACCAATACATATTCTCAAATGTCTTCCGTCAATTTTCCTGTGTAAACGCAGGGTTAAAGATAAAATAATATCGCGACCTAAGAGTGAAAAGGCGCTAAGTCCACTTTTTGCCAAAATGTATTTTTTGAAGCGGAACGCAAGATAAGTTGGATATACATCGATTTAAAAACAAAAAGCTAAAAAAATCATGCTTTGTCGTCTTTAAAAGCTGAATCTTAAAAGCGCTAAGTCCATATACCCTTTATAAAGACATTCATATACAGTAAGCACTTTGCCTCTCCTGTACAATTTTAAATACTGGACTTAGCGTCTTTACACTCTAAGGTCGCGATATGTAGAACTGTATAGGGGAAAAAGAACTTTGAATTTTATGTTTGTGGCCAGTTTAGCAGTGGCCAAAGCAATTTCTTTCTTTCACTGCATTTCAAAAATCGTTCGTTTTTTTCGTTCTTGCAATACTTTAAGGAAGGAAGTCTCATAAAGAGCTATTACCGTTATCTCCAAAAACGGTTAAACATTTTCGACGTACCTGGCAATGTATCACTTAAAATTTAATTTTTTTCAGAAATTAACTTTATTTTTTTAAGAATATTGAGAAAGAGGAAGTTTTGTACAGAAAGAAACAAACTGGAAGTTCTATAATAAATATTACAGTTGGCGGAAAACCTGGAAAAATGGCCAAAAGTCGACATAGGAACTCCGACCTGCGAGATATATTTACTTTTTGCGCATTTTGTGATTTGTTGAAATAAATGACGGATTTCTAAATTCATATGTCGATTTCTTTTTTGTATTTTATGTTTCCTTGGTAATATAGAATATGACGTTAAGGTGTGACAGGAAACTCAAAGAAGTTGAAGTTTTAACTGACTCAATACAGATTTTGACGGACCTTTTACTGCCTTTTCGATTCTAAATTTAAACATGAGCACATTTGGAAAGGGCGAAATCTGTGACAATCTGTCATATGGGAAGCAAATATAAAGTTGTGTTGAATATATCTTGATTTTAAAAATTGCATCCATATTTATCATAATCAAATTTAGCTATTGCCAAAACGCCCAAATGGAATACTTAGTCTCAATTGAAAATGCCGTCATATTCGACCTTAAAATTTGAATTTTAAAATTTGGACGTCAGAATCACCCCTTAAACAATATCTAACATAACGTTGTTAAATATAAGAATAAATTAATATTTAGATAAAACCTAAATTATTTGAAAGAAGAGTCCGCCATTTCCAAATTTAATATTCTGACATCAGAATCTAAATCAGCGACCACTGAAACATTAAAGATGACAAAATTTATACCAGTATCGCCAAAATTCGATTTATGGCAGTTTTTCCAGGTTTCCACACAATAGTGCATGCACTGAACGAAATATTGACCTGAAATAAAAAGCAATTTTGCCCTTAAGTCAAAGATTTAATATGTCTTTGTTTGAAGAACAAATTTCTTTAAATTTGCGAAAATGTACTTTATTTCAAAAAAAAATTCATTTGTTTAAAGTAAAATTCCTTACTTCTATGATAAGATATACATAACACTATGTCAGATTGACTAAAACGTTGCGTCACTGAAGAAGTCATAATCGATTGTAGTGCAACTGTCATTAAATTTTAATAGTTTGTAAGACCTTTTTATACCCTACACCACACTGTGGTACAGGGTATTATAACTTTGTGCATTTGTTTGTAACACCCAAAAGGAGAAGAAATAGACCCATCGTTTTTTATACCGATCGACTTAGAATTACTTTCTGAGTTGATTTAGCTATGTCCGTCTGTCCGTCTGTCTGTCTGTGCATGTATTCTTGTAATCAAAGTACATGTCGCAATTATGGTCCGATCTCGACGAAACTTTACACATATGTTTTATTTGGCCCAAGGACGATCCCTATTGAATTTGGTTAAAATCGGTTCAGATTTAGATATAGCCCCCATATATATGTTACCCCAGATTTGACATGTAAGCGCTTTAAAAACTTTATTTTATATCCGATCAGTCTGAAATTCGGCAGAAAAAGGTTTCTTATCATATGAATGAACACTGTTAAATTTGGAATAAATCGGTTCAGATTTAGATATAGCACCCATATATACGTTACCCCCGATTTTAAGTGTAAGCACTGTAAAAATGTTATTTTATATCCGATCAGTATGAAATTCGGCAGAAAGAGGTTTCCTATTATTTGAATGAACACTGTTAAATTTGGAAGAAATCGGTTCAGATTTAGATATAGCCCCCCTATAAACGTTACCCCCGATTTCACATGTAAGCGCTGTAAAAATGTTATTTTATATCCGATCAGTGCGAATTTCGGCAAAAAGAGGTTTCCTTCTACATGAAGAAATACGGCCAAATTCGGAGAAAATCGGTTCAGATTTAGATATAGCCCCATATATATGTTACCCCCGATTCGACATGTAAGCGCTGTAGAGATTGTATTTTATATCCGATCAGTACGAAATTCGACAGAAAGATGTCTTTTTACATGAATGAGTATTCAGGGAAAATTGGTTCAGATTTATATATAACATCCGTACATATGTTCCTCCTGATTTGGTATCAAAGCGCTATAGAAGTTGTACTTTACTTCCGATCATTAAAATTTTCCAGAAATATGTTTCTCAATTTAGGAACGAATATTACTTAATTTAGCGATTATCGTTTCAGAATTAGATAATATGTTCCTACCCATTTACCAATTATTCCAAATTATTATCGCAATGACCCTTATCGCATTATTATGGAGGTGTAGGGTATAATATAGTCGGCCCCGCCCGACTTTCTGCCTTTCCTTACTGGTTTAAATATACCCTTAATTTTCAGTCCTGTTTTTGGTATCATTGAATTAAGGATTAGTTGTCTTTAAAATTAAGAGATAATTTTTGTCTGAGAATAATAGTGTGAGTTACAGTGAAGTTTGTTTGGCATTTTTTGGAATCACTTCTTGTGGAGCGATATTAGAGGAAGGTGTGTGCGCTTATGCGAGTGAACATTTTTAATTCTTCATTAAAAGCAACAATTTCGATGGATGTTTCTCGGCAGTGTGTCTCCCATCTAAAAAATGTTATGGGGATGATTTTTCACAGGTAGTCGAAAATTAATTGCCTGGAAACATCGATTGGTTGCTCATACGATGATGAGACAAAAAAGGGGTAGATTGAAAAATGTGAGTGTGCGCGTTGTAGTTAAGCGCATTGATAATGTTTCGGACTGTTTCAGAGTAGTGAAGTTTGTGTGCGGTTACGAATTTATTATTTTGATAAAATCAATGCAGAAAGACCGTAAATAAGTATATTTATTCAAGAAAGAACGAAATAAAGACGAATAAGAAAAATTAAAAAAATAATGAACGAAAAATGAATGTTCTTTTTCCGCTTTCGAAGTAAATTGCAAATATTTTCGTAATGGATAATTAAAAAGTTATTTAGTGCATTAAATAGAATATCGTTAGCTAAATATGCTAAATATAATTTTAACAAAATTACGATTTTTATAGAATGATAGAACATTTACAAATAAAAGTGCATCATCTAGAAAAAAGAAAGCACCGTTATGTTGTTTTCCCCCTTTGGCAGTGATAAGTTCTCACAAAAATTAAAAACATGAAAAGCTTATATATTTAAGCGGAACAAAAAAAATAACACTAGCGTATTAGCAGAAAGAAAATTATATAAAATAGAAACATTTAGAAAGTTTTTTTTCCTCTGAAAACTATTTGAAACTGGCATATTTGCATGTTTTGCTAACGATAATTTCGAAGTATATATTCTAATGATCGACTGAAGTTATTGTTGCAATAATGATATTGACAATGGGAATTTGGTGGCTTCCGGAACAGATCTGTCTATACTTCTTCTTTTTTAGTTTTTAACAAAGTTGTATAGTATTGTATTATATTGAAAAGAACAAAAAACGACATTGAGCCTAACTAAGTGCAAAAACAAAATATGTACTATGAAAACAGAGCGAATAAAACATAAAAAAACAAACAAACAAAATGTTATAAATTTTAAAAATGTTTTAATGCGACTGGAATTAAAAACCACATGGGGCAAAATGGCGTTTTTCGATATGTTTAAATCGAAATATATTTGGAACACAAATTTTTAAATATTATATATTTCTGAGCAAATAGATTTTATTTAAAAATAAATAAAATTTACGTGGAACGCATATATTAATATATAACAACAAAATAGATTTGCAAACTATATTTCTCAAATAAAATATATGTTTAGAAACAAACAAAATTATTGCTTAGGAATTTCTCCAAATATATTTTATTTAAAAAAGATTTTCAAAATTTTTGCTGACTTTTTCGAATTTCAGATTTAATTTTTCGTTGATTTCGAACTATACCTCCCAGTTATGATACCATATGTGTATCATCATTAACTTCTGTTTTAAATCAATATTTCCAATTTCTGAGTATTCCAACACGCTGAAAAAAAAATCGCTTCTGTAGTATATTGTCCCAAACATATTCGGCTTGAAATATACATATGTTTAGGGTACACTGAAAAAAAAATTGTCATAAAATTAAAGAAATGCTCCAAAGACGTCCTTAGTCTCCAAAATAAGTACATTTTGTACTTAAAATTAAGAAAATTTACTTAAAACTAAGTAAATTACTTAATATTATTGAAATTATCTATATTCTAAGTACAAAATGTACTTATTTTGAAAACTAATGACGTCTTTGGAGCATTTCTTTAATTTTATGACAATTTTTTTTCAGTGTACACTCCAAATATAAAATATTTTCGACACACACAAATATTATATGTTTGGGAGAATATTGTTCTAAACAAAAATATGTTCCCATTAAAATATTTTTTTTTTATTAATATACTAGTTCCAGTATTCCCGAAACAAAGATTAATTTGTATTTATGTATTTTGACAATGTATCAATGCCTTAATATAAAGACAAGTTTTTTATTTTTCAGATGTTAAAATGTTTTTTATAAATTTTATATGTTTGCAAAATTTACGATTAATTAAATCGTATAATCTTTCGTAAATATAAATTGCATTGATGGATTGACAAAAAGTGATGAATTGGAATATTGATGTATAAATTAAGGCATTTTTAGATATAAAGTTTAAAGAAAAAACTAACTAAAATTTGAATCAGTCAGCAAAGTTTTAAAAATAAAATATGTTTGGAAAATTTCTAACCAATAACTTTGTTTGTGTATAAATATATATTTTATTTGTGAAAGTCAGTTTGCAAATAAATTATGTTCTAATATATTAATATATGCGCTCCAAACAAAATGTCTTGATTTGCAAACAAAATTTATTTGTTAACAAATATATAATATTTAAAAAATGTTTTCCAAGTATATTTTCTTTCAATTCAAACTTATCAAAAATTACGATTTTTTTTCCGGGAAGCTATCATTAGTTGTTTATAATTTTCTTCTGTATATTTTTGGAAATAAGTAACACCTTTTTTGAATTGCCTATAAAACCGCTATTTTTCTGCGAAACACACTATTCTTTTCAGAGGAAATGTGTTTCAAGGTGTTCGAAATATGACAAAAAACACATTTTCAAAAAAATCGTTAGTTGCGCCTTAGTTACGAATTAGGCTAACGACATCTACATTTTGTTACTATTCCCTTTGGTAAATTCTATTACATTAACCCCCGGCTTTACAGCCTCCGGTTGGAGCTCACAGTTAAAAAATAAAAATTTCATACAATTAAATATAACTGTAGGTTACCTCTATCTGTAGGATAACCGGAGATTGTGGAATTGGCCGTAAGATTGTTTTTTTAAATTCTGTAGTTCATTATAACTATGGAATAATCGATTTCATATATTGGAATTTTCAGAAATTTTATGACTTTATCGAATAAAAAAATTATTCAAATTACGTTTAAAATTGTGAAGTTATAACGCAGTTATAATGGATAAATATATATAAATGTTTTTTAAAAAACATATTTATATTTTCTGATTATATTTCTCTCTCTATTATCAGTACGATGATATCCATCATGTGGACGTCCGAAAAAGGACGTGAAACTTGAAGTACAGTAGTTTTCCGGTTTAACGAACATTCGTTTCTACGAACAGGCCAACAGACAAATTTGTTCTATTGAATACCTTATATAGCGAACAATAAATTTTGTTTAATATTCGATTTAACGAACAAATAAAAATCGCAGCATTTAAAAGAAAATGATAAAATTATCGTTAACGAAAATTTAAAAACATAGTGGATAATAAAAGATACCGTTATATGAATCAATGTTTATACCCGATACCACAATATGGTACAATGTATTATTATTTTGTGCATTTGTTTGTAAAGCCTAAAAAAGAAGAGATACCCATAGTTTATTATGTCACTTCTCTGATGTCGCATATTGGGGATCTAGGGAGCATATTTTTCTATCAAATAGACAAATCTATTTGTGAAGCAAAGATTTTAAATACTTATACATATATTTTACTATAGAAAATTTTTTTTGGGTACTAATTTTTGCTCCAATAACAAAGATAATACTAAAGTGTCAATAGCACCAGAACTGATTACGGCTCATTCATATAAATGACTATATAAATTACCTCATATAAAACGTTCTTTTGTATTCGAAAATCCAAAATCAAAGTATGCAACTTTAAAAATATTGGCGTATTTATCAGCTAACTTTTAAGAAAATAGATCTAGCCCTATATATGTCATATTAAAGCAAGCAAATAGCAATTTTATGATCGGCCTGTGGTTAAACCGACAAAAGTATATGAGAACCCAAAATATCTGGTACCATTTTGGGGTTTCGAGTTATGTTCGCATCGACCAGACGTGATCAAATAGAATATGATACTGTATGACCACTGAAAATAACTTAAAAGTGGAATTACTACCGGTCGGCTTTTAGTCATACATCAAATAAACATATAACAAGTAAGAAAGTTTCAGTCGGGTAACCGGTAAAGGTATACCCTCACTTTGTGAGTAATGTTATATGGAATACTACACGAATTAATCTGTCAATTTGTGTAAGAGGTACAATAAACCCTTTCACCTACAAATACACATATTTTTAAACAGTAGATACTTCAAATACATTGTTACACTGTACCGAATGGTAAGCGTTGATGTGCACTGGTATATTTACCTTATGACCTATTCAATTGTGGTATTGAGCCTAATGGTCCCTAGTAAAAATGGGGTACATTGGTCCATGTTTTGGTATAGCCCTCATATGAAGGTCCCCATCGATGTCACTTCTCGACGCTCTAGAGACACATTTTTCAGTTTATATGGCTGTAATTTAAGAAATTAAACTTTATATTGGAACTAATCGTCCCTAGTAAAAATGGGATACATCGGTCCATGTTTTGGCATAGCCCCATATAAAAGTACCCACTGATGTAATTTTTGACACTGTAGAGAACACATTTTTCAATTGATCTGGCTGAAATTTGAGAGTTTATTCTATGTATTGGTCCTAATCATCACTAGTAAATGTGGGGTACACCGGTTTATGTTTAGGTATAGCCCCCATATGAATTTACCCACCGATGTCACATCATGACGCTCTAGAGAGCACATTTTTCAATTTATATGGCTGTAATGAAAGAATTTATACTTTATATTGAACCTAATTGTCTCTTGAGAACAGATTCTTCAAATTTTAAGAATTTATGCTTTATTATGTACCTAATCGTCCCTAGTAAAAGTGGGGTAAGTCGGTCCATGTTTTGGCATAGCCCCCATATAAAGGTACCCACCGATGTCACTTTTCTTGATCTAGCTGAAATTTAAGATTTTATACTTTGTCCTTGTCGGCACTAGTAAAAATTAAGTACATCGGTCCATGTTTGGGTATAGCCCCACCGATGTCACTTCTTGACCTATAGAGAACACATTTTTCAAACTTTAACAAAACATTTTTAATGATCTTTCAGTGTCAAAACGTTAGTTGAAGTTAACATTTTCATCATGGTAAAGTTCACTTATGTGCAACGTTTGGAAATCATTAAAAATTACTGTGGTCGCTACTTTAAGAGCACTTACTCAAATTTTTGGCCGTAATAATCGTCCCACCCGACAGGCTGTGCATGCTATAGTGGATAAATTTGAATCCAAATATTCACTTTTGGATGTTCCGGCGCCCAAGAGATGCCGTACCAATCGAAGCGACGAAAAAATCGCAGCCGTAAGTGTATCCGTTCAAAATGAGCCAAATCAGTAGATTCCACGTCGTTCTCAGGGCATCTCTAAAACTACACTGTGGCATATTTTGCGAAAATATCGTGGCCTTCATCCTTATAATATTAAACTGACTCAAGAACTAAAGCCACTTGGTCATTTGAAACGCAGAAACTCCTCCGATTGGGCTCTGGCAAGTTAATGTTATGTCCTTAATAAAAAACCCGGTATTTATAAATTTTCAAATATAACATACATATTTGAATCAAAATTTTACTTTTTAGAATTTTTGGTACAAATATAATTTCTATTTCTTTACACCGGATAGTGTTTTTAAGTTAGGTTCTGTTAACAACACGAGGACACTGCTCACCAAAAAATAACTTCCAAAAAAGTGATGAAGATGTCATTATTCCGACCCAGAAATACTTCCATATCGGATCATCGCCGATGAATTTAACATGGGCTTGTTAAATTATGTTATATCTATTCAAACCGGATAGTGTTTTTAAATCAGGTCTTGTTAACTACACGAGGACACTACCCACCAAAAAAATAACTTCCAAAAAAGTGATGAAGATAGTATTATACCGATCCAAAAGTATTTGCATATCGAATCTTCATCGATTAATTTAACATCGGCTTGTCGAGCCATTTAATTCTTTATTTGGCGGTACATTCGCTCCAGGGAAAGTAATACACTTAAAAAATCTTTCTTATTTTTATTTTATGTTAAAATAACCAAACATAAAGTGTGGGGATGTAAAAGGTGGCGCAAAAGTAATTCTATCAGAAAATGCTATAAATTTTGCGATTGGCCCCTAATGTCAGTTCTGTTTTGACATTTGTGTAGTAAACACATGCGAAATACACGTTAATAAACAATGTTACGCTACACTGCTCCAGAACGCGGAATATTGCTGACTATTTATTTGACTTTGGCACAAAACATCGAAAGGTTACTTTTGCGCCACCTTGTATATATATGTATATAAAAGGGTCGCCAAATAACTTTTTTTTTAAAACATCGCGCAAAACATCGAGTTTAGCTTCGGCTGTGTGGCACGTAGCGCCGTCCTGTTGAAACCAAATGTTGCCAATATTCTCCTCTTCAATTTTTGTGAACAAAAATTCGTTCAAAATGGCCCGATAACGATCGCCATTGACTGTAACGGCCACTTGCTCATTTTCGAAGAAAAATTGCCCAATTATGCCTCTGGACCAAAATCCGCACCAAACAGTGACTCGTTTTGGGTGTATCGGCTTTTCAATGTATGCGTGCGGGTTTTCTGTGCCCCAAATGCGACAATTTTGCTTGTTTACATACCCGCCAAGATCAAAATGAGCTTCATCTGAAAAAATGATTTTTTGGCAAAATCGGCATCTTCTGTAAGTCGATCGCTCCCAGCGTTGTTCAAGCGTATACACAACCATATTCGTTCAGCGCAAGGATAAAACTAATTATCTGTCAAATCAGACATGAGCTAAGTGTTACCATTCACGAAATAAGCACTAGTTGAAAAAAAACGTTAGATTGCGGACCCTTTATATGTTCCTTTTACTCCTCTTGCGAGCATAGGGCCGTAGAGGGGGGAGGGGTATAATAAGGTTGAAAAATACTGTCCGCAATGTTTTGGGGATATATGACTTTTGTAAGCAGTTGTGAATTACAAAATATTGAGCTGCTCTTATATTGTGCTAATTATTGACGGAGTATTTGCCCAAAGTACCGATGAGATTGTTCTGTAGCTTTGGAAACGATATCATCCACCAACAAATTGTGGTTTCCGCAATCGGGGTTTCTTTAAAATGAATAGCTGATTAGCCACCAACCAGTGGTCACCCTTAACACATTTCACACGTTTCTTATTTTTCTTGTTCAAAGCAGGTTTGTTTTTCTTTTTTGCAGAAAACAAAAACAACGACCACGAACTCGATAGTCGAAAACAACCTCTGAAAATTATTTTATTTAATTTTGTAAAGCTAAATTTTGTGGTCTTGCCGTGAGCTAAATCTGGGTTTCCAAACACTACCGCAGCATACATCGTAACGGCCACAAACGAGCACGAATTACAACTGTCCTGAGATATATATGAACACTTTAGCGTGTGATTAATTTTAAACAACTTCACTGCTTTGGATGCTCCCTTAATCTAGGAATAATTAAACTAAATTCGAATCCAGCGGTTGTTCAACTTTTTTATTAAAATTAACATTTTTCCAATTTAAAAAATCTATCTTTATATATAAAATCCTTTGTACGTTTGTTAGTAACGCATGATCTCCGAAACCATAAAAGCGAATGGGCTGAAAATTTAACAATATATTCGGTTTGGGGTCATTTGTGTTTTAGAATTATTTTCACCGCGATAAATTGCAGAGTGGTCAAGTTATTTGCAAAATTCGCATTTCCAGAGCGATTTAACTGACATTTAATGTGTATGTATGGTTTGTCTTGATAAAAGTTTGTATGTATGTCTCCGGTAGATGGCGCTGTAGTGGACATATGGTCAATATATATTTTTGATGATTTTTTCCTGAAACTCGGGAAGTATTATTATACCCTACACCACACTGTGGTTCAGGGTATTATAACTTTGTGCATTTGTTTGTAACACCCAAAAGGAGAAGAAATAGACCCATCGTTTATTATACCGATCGACTTAGAATCACTTTCTGAGTTGATTTAGCTATGTCCCTCTGTCTGTCTGTCCGTCTGTCCGTCTGTCTGTGCATGTATTCTTGTAATCAAAGTACAGGTCGCAATTATGGTCCGATCTTGACGAAACTTAACACATATCTTTTTATTGGCCCAAGGACGATCCCTATTGAATTTGGTTAAAATCGGTTCAGATTTAGATATAGCCCCCATATATATGTTACCCCGATTTGACATGTAAGCGCTGTAAAAACTTTATTTTATATCCGATCAGTATGAAATTCGGCAGAAAGAGGTTTCTTATTATATGAATGAACACCGTTAAATTTGGAAGAAATCGGTTCAGATTTAGATATAGCCCCCATATATATGTTAGCCCCGATTTGACTTGTAAGCGCTGTAAAAACTTTATTTTATACCCGATCAGTATGAAATTCGGCAGAAAGAAGTTTCTTATTATATGAATGAACACTGTTAAATTTGGAAGAAATCGGTTCAGATTTAGATATATCCCCCATATATACGTTACCCCCGATTTGACATGTAAAAACTGTATTTTACATCCGATCAGTGCGAAATTCGGGAGAAAGAGGTTTCTTATTACATGAAGCAATACTGCCAAATTCGGAGAAAATCGGTTCGGATTTAGATATAGCCCCCATATATATGTTACCCCCGATTTCACATGTAAGCGCTGTAAAAACTGTATTTTATATCCGATCAGTATGAAATTCGTCAGAAAGAGGTTTCCTATTATAGAATGAACACTTTTAAATTTGGAAGAAATCGGTTCAGAATTAGATATAGCCCCCATATATATGTTACCCCCGATTTGACATGTGAGCGCTGTCAAAATGTTATTTTATATCCGATCAGTGCGAAAGTCGGCAAAAAGAAGTTTCTTTCTTCATGAAGGAATACTGCCAAATTCGGAGAAACTCGGTTTAGATTTAGATATAACACCCATATATATGTTACCCCCGATTTGACATGTAAGCGCTGTAGAGACTGTATTTTATATCCGATCAGTACGAAATTCGACAGAAGGAGGTCTTTTTACATGAATAAGTATTCAGGGAAGATCGGTTCAGATTTATATTAAAGCTCCATATATATGTTCCTCCTGATTTGGTATCGCACCGCGATACCAATATGTTCCGATCATTAAAATTTTCCAGAAAGATGTTTCTCAATTTAGGAATGAATATTGCTTAATTTAGCGATTATCGTTTCAGAATTAGATAATATGTTTCTACCCATTAACCAATTATTCCAAATTATTATGGCAATGACCCTTATCGCATTGTTAGGGAGGTGTAGGGTATTATATAGTCGGCCCCGCCCGACTTTCTGCCTTTCCTTACTGGTTTTTTAATGAAATATCAAAAAATAACAAACCAATACATACAGGACGGGCAGGACAACGTCTGCTGGGGTCAGCTAGTTTCTAATAACAAAATTTTAGTATTTTATATTTTTCATAAATAATAAATATATTCACAACTTGTGCAAAAGAAATTATTTTGTAGTGAAAAAATGAATTAACTTCTTTGAAAGTAATTGAAAAGTTATTCATTAGGAATTATTTTCAAATTTGTTGCTGGGCACATGTACTGTACAGGATATTTTGGTTTTTTGCATAGTTTGAATAGTATTGCTTCCGCGAACACAAAAGCTTCAAAGTCTAAGTTTTAGACTTGAGAAAGTAGCTTTTTCTTTTCATTTGAATGACCTTAGATTAGCTTTAACATAGCTTTAGGAATGTTAAGTAACCAACATTTTGTATTGCTTTATTAACATTTCTCATTTTATATGGGGAACATTTTAGAATTTCGGACTACCTTTAAAATCGGGAAAATCATTGTAACAACAAAATTCTTGCTGGAATTCAAATTGCGTATTTCACCACCAAAAAAGTTCATATCGGCATGTCCTTCGGTGATAAAGCTTTCTCAAATAATTATAAAAGTAACAGAGGTATCCTAAGCAACGTTACAGACTTTGTCCAAAAGATGGAGTTTCTTGCAAATTTACTTTCATTTTAAGCTTACAGATATTATATATTATTTGAAAAATGACAACGGTAGGTCTGAGATTTTGGGGTTGCTTGATAAATTTCAACGGAACAAAATAGCACTAAAATTTCAGTCGTATAAACAGAGATTCTGAATTGATGCAAAATGTTCCTATAACACTGTGCAACAGTGAAAAAAATACACGGATCTGACGGTATAGGTTCGATTCTACTGCCAAATGGTAGTATAACCCTATACTCAGTTTGGCGAGATTGGTGACCAATTTCTTTTTATGGGCCTCGAAAGATTCGGAAAATCAGTGGACCCCTTGAAAAAAGGTGTCATCGGTTTTTGAGCAACAGCTACTTCAGACTTGGTGATAGCGCTTAACTATATTTGGTAATAATGTAGCTAACAACATGTTGAACAAAGCCTGTTAACATTTCATGCCAAAAAATTTTTGTTTTCCTGCACTTTTTTTCAAAAAACATGGGATTAAATTTATTTTTTTTTTCACTTTTTTTGGCATAACTTTAAGGGATCGCTGATTTTTTACTAACAATATTTGGCAATATTGTAGCCACGGTAAATCTGAACAACTTTTATGAACAAATTAATACAATCTGAACGTGTCTAGGCACCTTAAATAGCTCAAAAATCCACATTGTACCCCACAAATGTAAGTATTTCACTGTTATGTAACAAAAATATATTTTTGTGGTATATGGCATGTACAGCAACTTTATTGAAAATATTATTACCAATATTTTTGTGGAACATTTTAACCCTCTAGCTCCCCCACATAACTGTAATTTTTGGCCCAATTTAACAAATCGTAAAAAACACCCCTTAAAAGGGGGAGGGCGGGTATGAAATGTTCTACAAAAATGTTCGCCATAAAATTTTACTATATGTGTCAGAAGAGCTATTTAAGGTGCCTAGACTCGTTCAGATTGTATTGATTTGTTCATAAAAGT
Organism: Eudasyphora cyanicolor; assembly: GCA_963930755.1. Classification (NCBI taxonomy): domain Eukaryota; kingdom Metazoa; phylum Arthropoda; class Insecta; order Diptera; family Muscidae; genus Eudasyphora; species Eudasyphora cyanicolor. The sequence continues at coordinate 164,955,248 of OZ005736.1, read as the reverse complement.
TGTTCAGATTTACCGTGGCTACAATATTGCCAAATATTGTTAGTAAAAAATCAGCGACCCCTTAAAGTTATGGCAAAAAAAGTGAAAAAAAAAAATAAATTTAATCCCATGTTTTTCGAAAAAAAGTGCAGGAAAACAAAAATTTTTTGGCATGAAATGTTAACAGACTGTGTTCAACGTGTTCTGAGCTACATTATTGCCAAATATAGTTAAGCGCTATCACCAAGTCTGAAGTAGCTGTTGCTCAAAAACCGATGACACCTTTTTTCAAGGGGTCCACTGATATTTCGAATCTTTCGAGGCCCATAAAAAAAATTGGTCACCAATCTCGCGAAACTAAGTATGGGGTTATACTACCATTTGGTAGTAGAATCGAAGCCATACAGTCAGGTTCGTGTATTTTTCAAAAAGTGTTCATTTGTTGCATAGTGTAATCATTAAAAATGTTCCCAAAAGATTCGTTGAAATAAATAATAACAATGTGCTAGTCCAAAAATGTAACAGAAAGTAGACCCTATGGATAGACCAATTTCGGTCACGCTGAATCCAGTGGCATTAGCCGTTTTTCTAAGTTAGCTCTTGTTTTCGCGATACTCGACCACAAAGTTAGTTAGGTAATCTGAGAGGTTAGTTAATTTAGTAGCGTATTCCATTTCAAAATCACCACTAAAGCAAGTAACCTCTCTGATTTCCCAGTAAACTTTGTGGTAGAATATCTCGAAAACAACAGCTAACCTGGCTAATACCACTGGATTCAGCATGGTCAAAATAAATATATTCATAGGGTTTCCTTTCTGTTACATTTTCAGTGTCCATTTCGAGCACAGTGTAATAAGTAATGTTTTAATGGGGTTTAATATTATGATACAAATAAAACAAGCGTGTCATCAATTATGGGAACGTCAAGATATTTTTGGAAATTTGTTAATAGTTGAGAATTTGAAAAAAAAATAAAACAGTTTTTGCTAAATTTTAGTTTTTTCACAAAATATGATATACTTAATTTTTCTGATTCGACTGAAATTCCGCATCTAGGTCCGAAACACTTGCTAAAGTCAAAATAAATTATGAATTTTAAAAACCAGCTAACGTATTGAAATTTCTGAAGCAAATTCTGAACGAGGGTTGCTATTTATATTTCGTTGCCAGATGCAAACTGGAACTTACATTGGAAAGTTTGACATTTTTAGAATAACTTCACTCAGAACGTTTTGTCATTATATGTATATCATTTGCTACGAGCCAAAAGTGTAACTCATCGAAGGAGTGACCTAAGACCATAAGTGTGTTTGGCGTAAATCCGTTTTGAGCCATTTTAAGTCATCCGTCCGTCTGTCTGTCTTTGTGTCTGTCTGCTGGAGGTACGCACGATAACACTCGAAGGTTGACTTCAAATTTGGTATGCGGTAATATTTTTCTCTATCTCCGGCTAACTTCGATGATGGGCCATATTGGTCCACTACTTCTAATACCTCCTCCACAAAGGGTCGACTTTTAGTGAAATATTGATTCTTAAATACCTTATGAAATTCCACACATAGTATTTGTTAATTAGTACCTACCACACTAATGGAACATTTTGCACCAAAAGTTTACTGCTTAAAGCTTTAACATTAGTTCATACAACTACTTGAAATTTTGTACATTGTAATGTTTTTTTAAATAATACCTAGAGTTCAGAGAAAAGTGGGCGTTATTGGCACGCTCATTCTGGTACCTCCCACACAAAAGGACCATTTTGCATCAAAAGTTAAAAAATGGAATTATACCGTAAACATTTTGTGCGAAGATTTGTTGCGACTTTCGGCGTGGATTATCGAGGCTCAATAAATTTGTTTCGACTTTTTGTGATGAAGTACCATCAAAAACCACTGTAAATCTCTAGGACCAAGAGTTCAGTCTCGCTCCACAGGGAATTTCGTGAAGGTCGTCCAACTTCGGTCGTTTTGCCGGAAACCATCGATGCTGTGCATGAACTGATAAAGCAAGAAAATGATTTGTTCTAGTTGGATCCCATATAATTTGACCAATGCTCAAAAAAAGAGCACCCAAAGAAGCGATAAAAATCTCCAACATATCATCCGGAATTTGTTCTAATATGGATTTTCACCAATGAATTTAACAAGGGCTTTTCGCGCTGGGGAAGTACTTATTGTCACTACTTTTGCACCACTTCTTTTAAAGCGCTTTAAGACTTGCTTTTTGTACCCTACACCACACTGTGGTACAGGGTATTATAAGTTTGTTTCACGGCAAATGTTTGTAACACCTGAAAATAACACAGCTAGACCCACCTTAAAGTATACCGATCGACTCAGAATCACTAGCTGAGTCGATTTAACGATGTCCGTCCGTCCGTCCGTCTGTCCATGTAAAGTTGTTCGTCGACTACAGGTCGCAATTTCACTCCGATCGTTCTGAAATTTTGCAGTCTAGAGTATTTCGCGGCTGTTAAGATCGCTATTGAATTTGGTTGAAATCGGTTCAGAGTTAGATATAGCTCCCATATATATCTTTCGTCCGATTTGGACCTTTAGTCCTATAGAAGCTGTATTTTACATCCAATCGTTTTGAAATTTAGAATAGTAGAGTTTCTTGATCCATGAACCAACATTGCCGAATTTAAAGAAAATCGGTTAAGATTTAGCTATAGCTCCCATATATATGTTTCGTCCGATTTGAACCTTTAGTCCTATAGAAGCTGTACTTTACATCCAATCATTTTGAAATTTAGAATAGTAGAGTTTCTTGATCCATGAACCAACATTGCCGAATTTAAAGAAAATCGGTTAAGATTTAGCTATAGCTCCCATATATATGTTTCGTCCGATTTGAACCTTTAGTCCTATAGAAGCTGTACTTTACATCCAATCATTTTGAAATTTAAAATGGTAAAGCTTCTTGATCCATGAACCAACACTACCGAATTTGAAGAAAATCGGTTAAGATTTAGCTATAGCTCCCATATATATGTTTCGTCCGATTTGGCCATTTAGTCCTATAAAAGCTGTATTTTACATCCAATCATTTTGAAATTTAAAATGGTAAAGCTTCTTGATCCATGAACCAACACTACCGAATTTGAAGAAAATCGGTTAAGATTTAGCTATAGCTCCCATATATATGTTTCGTCCGATTTGGCCATTTAGTCCTATAAAAGCTGTATTTTACATCCAATCGTTTTGAAATTTAGAATGGTAGAGTTTCTTGATTCATGAACCAACACTACCGAATTTGAAGAAAATCGGTTAAGATTTAGCTATAGCTCCCATATATATGTTTCGTCCGATTTGAACCTTTAGTCCTATAGAAGCTGTACTTTACATCCAATCATTTTGAAATTTAAAATGGTAAAGCTTCTTGATCCATGAACCAACACTACCGAATTTGAAGAAAATCGGTTAAGATTTAGCTATAGCTCCCATATATATGTTTCGTCCGATTTGGACCTTTAGTCCTATAGAAGCTGTATTTTACATCCAATCGTTTTGAAATTTAGAATAGTAGAGTTTCTTGATCCATGAACCAACATTGCCGAATTTAAAGAAAATCGGTTAAGATTTAGCTATAGCTCCCATATATATGTTTCGTCCGATTTGAACCTTTAGTCCTATAGAAGCTGTACTTTACATCCAATCATTTTGAAATTTAAAATGGTAAAGCTTCTTGATCCATGAACCAACACTACCGAATTTGAAGAAAATCGGTTAAGATTTAGCTATAGCTCCCATATATATGTTTCGTCCGATTTGGCCATTTAGTCCTATAAAAGCTGTATTTTACATCCAATCGTTTTGAAATTTAGAATGGTAGAGTTTCTTGATTCATGAACCAACACTACCGAATTTGAAGAAAATCGGTTAAGATTTAGCTGTAGCTCCCATATATATGTTTCGTCCGATTTGGACATTTAGTTCTATAGAAGCTATATTTTACATCCAATCGTTTTGAAATTTGAATGGTAGAGTTTCTTGGTGTAGGGTATTATATAGTCGGCACCGCCCGACTTTAGCCTTTCCTTACTGGTTTGGTGTTGTATTTATTTGATAAATGTATGTCATTCTTTAAAATATCTTTGGGTGCAGTAATAATTCTCTTCTATTAAATGAACACAAATGTTGAGTCTTAAATGTAGTATTATTAAATAAACAAACGACATGACTGTCATTTGAAAATATCCTTCTCTGTGTATAGGTACATTTCAAATTGTTAATTTAAACCAGTAAGGAAAGGCTAAAGTCGGGCGGTGCCGACTATATAATACCCTACACCACTCTCGTAATATTTAATAACTCTGATATATAAATTTTGTAATTCATGTATAAATTGTTTACATAAATTTACTTTTGGGACATTTTATACTTAAATAATACCCTGTACCACAGTGTGGTGTAGGGTATAAAAACGATTGGATCTAAAGAGCCAAATCGGATGAAACATATATATGAGAGCTACAGCTAAATCTTTACCGATTTTCTTCAAATTCGGCAATGTTGGTTCATGAATCAAGAAACTCTACCATTCTAAATTTCAAAACGATTGGATGTAAAATATAGGACGAAACATATATATGGGAGCTATAGCTAAATCTTAACCGATTTTCATCAAATTCGGTAGTGTTGGTTCATGGATCAAGAAACTCTACCATTCTAACTTTCAAAATGATTGGATGTAAAATACAGCTTTTATAGGACTAAAGGGCCAAATCGGACGAAACATATATATGGGAGCTATAGCTAAATCATGGATCAAGAAACTCTACCATTCTAAATTTCAAAATAATTGGATGTAAAATACAGCTATTACAGGACTAAAGGGCCAAATCGGACGAGAGCTATAGCTAAATCTTAACCGATTTTCTTCAAATTCGGCAATGTTGGTTCATGGATCAAGAAACTCTACCATTCTAAATTTCAAAACGAGCGGATGTAAAATACAGCTTCTATAGGACTAAAGGGCCAAATCGGACGAAACATATATATGGGAGCTATAGCTAAATCTTAACCGATTTTCTTCAAATTCGGCAATGTTGGTTCATGGATAAGGAAACTCTACCATTCTAAATTTCAAAACGATTGTATGTAAAATACAGCTTCTATAGGACTAAAGGGCCAAATCGGACGAAACATATATATGGGAGCTATAGCTAAATCTTAACCGATTTTCTTCAAATTCGGCAATGTTGGTTCACGGATAAGGAAACTCTACCATTCTAAATTTCAAAACGATTGGATGTAAAATACAGCTTCTATAGAACTAAAGGGCCAAATCGGACGAAACATATATATGGGAGCTATAGCTAAATCTTAACCGATTTTCTTCAAATTCGGTAGTGTTGGTTCATTGATCAATAAACTCTACCATTCTAAATTTCAAAACGATTGGATGTAAAATACAGCTTCTATAGGACTAAAGGGCCAAATCGGACGAAAGATATATATGGGAGCTATATCTAAATCTGAACCGATTTCAACCAAATTCAATAGCGATCTTAACAGCCGCGAAATACAATAAAGTGCAGAATTTCAGAACGATCGGAGTGAAATTGCGGCCTGTAGTCGACGAACAACTTTACATGGACAGACGGACGGACGGACATCGTTAAATCGACTCAGCTAGTGATTCTGAGTCGATCGGTATACTTTAAGGTGGGTCTAGCTGTGTTATTTTCAGGTGTTACAAACATTTGCCGTGAAACAAACTTATAATACCCTGTACCACAGTGTGGTGTAGGGTATAAATATTCAAAAATAAGTAAATAAACCAGCAGGGAAAGGCTAAAGTCGGGCGGTGCCGACTATACAATACCCTACACCACTCTCGTAATATTGAATAACTCTGATATATAAATTTTGTAATTCATGTATAAATAATACCCTGTACCACAGTGTGGTGTAGGGTATAAAAACGATTTGATCTAAAGAGCCAAATCGGATGAAACATATATATGGGAGCTATAGCTAAATCTTTACCGATTTTCTTCAAATTCGGCAATGTTGGTTCATGGATCAAGAAACGCTACCATTCTAAATTTCAAAACGATTGGATGAAACCCCTGGAACCCACTGGGGGTTTCATACATTTGGACTCGATTGGAGCACTGTAAATGGGTCAAAGTGGGATTTTTTTCCGGGACATCAGAATTCGTTTTAGAGGTATGGTTCCTTCGACAAAGTTTCTTATTTTGATCCCTAGAATACGATTTTCACTGAGCACTTCACTGAGTGGGGGTCGGTCATACATTTGGACTCGATTGGAGCACTCTAAATGGGTCAAAGTGGGATTTTTTCCGGGACATCAGAATTCGTTTAGAGGTATGGTTCCTTCGGCAAAGTTTCTTATTTTGATCCCTAGAATACGATTTTCACTGAGCAATGGGCGATATTTAAATCGACCCGCCCTAATCATTATGTTTAGGTATTATCCTGAAAACTCCGTTTTTCTAACGAAAACATTTTTCATTTTATTTAGTTTCTTTGCTTCCCCTGTAAAATTTTGAAATTTCTCGTATCTGATGACGATACATTGTTGCTCTAGATTTAAAATAAATAATGATGAAACTTCCCTCTACAAATTTCAAATACGGCTGTAAGCATATATATTGGTACTATATCTAAGTGTGAAGCGATTTTCTTTGAATAATAATTAACAATGGCTCTAGGGTATAATTAATTCTCATAATTTATGTCTGATAATTTCTGAAAGGCTACAGAAAATTTACCGATGCTATATTTTCTAAAATTCATTAATTTCCAAATGATCGTTTCACTGAAGTGAAGGTATAAAAAATATTATGGTAAAACTTTTTTAAATTCACATTTTCTTCGAAGTTGCCTTTAGCATTTGGATCATATTTTTTTTAGGTATAGGTTCGGTACCTTAAGATTAAATTTAGATATGAGGGCCACAAATGTTGAACATATATACTTCAATTAGAAGTATAAGTTTAGTAAATGTCGTTAAAAAATCGAAAAAAAAATATTTTTATTTAAACAAAGTCGTTTTTTGTTGGCACAAGGAAATAAGAAAGTTTCAGTCGGGTAAACCGGCTAAGGTATACCCTCACTTTGTGAGTAATGTAATATGGAATATTAAACGAATTATTATGTCAATTTGTGTGGGAGGTACCAGAAGGTTTTTAACAAATACACCTATTTTTCTCTGAATAGTAGATACTTTAAATTAGGGACGTAACGAATATTCGCATTCGCATATGCGAACGCGAATTATTCGCATCATTTTAACATTCGCAAAAACCATCTTTAGATTATTCGCTTTCGCAAAAATATATTACTGTATTCGCTCCCATTTGTTGAAAGTGTTAAATCTCCTTATTCCCTTCACACAATTTGAAGATATCAATACCAATGAAAACCTCTCTTCAAACAGTTGAAAAAAATATGTTTGTCCTTGTGGTAACAGGAGGTAAAAATATGGAAAACATTCTTAATACTTGAACATCCTGGAAAGTATCAATTCAGTTCTTAAATTTGTTATTGCTAAAGGGTCAAACTATTATTCGCTTTCGCAAAAATGCATATTTCACTATTCGCTTTCCCTAAAGTCACTTTCGTTACATCCCTACTTTAAATACATTGCACCGTGCCGAATTATAAGCGTTTATGTGCACTGGTATATTAACGTTATGAGATATTAAATTTTGGGATGATTTGGCCATCTTGTGTGTAAGATACAAAAAGGGCGTGGTGATAACGCCCATTTTTTATAGAACTAAAGGCACTTCAAAAGCGTTACACTGTGCAAAATTTTGTTGCATTTTCGTGCAGTAGTACTCACGCTGTAAGCTCTTATCTTTTTGTTCAAAATGGGACCTTTGCGTGGGAGGTACCAAAAGGGGGCTGGCAATAACGCCCATTTTTCACTGGACTATAGGCACTATAAAAGCATTGTACTGTACTAAATTTCAAGTAGTTTTATACACTGGTATTAATGTTATAAGCTGTTAACGTTTGGTGCATTTGTGTGGGAGGTACCAAAAGGGGCGTATCAACTTCGGCCATTTATCTCGAGTTGATAGCGACTAATAAACTAATACTAATAACTTTCAGAAGATTCGAATAAGTAGTATAGCAGTTATTAAAGATTCAATATTTCACAACATGTTAACCCTTTGTGGGGGATGTACTAGAAGGAGTGGACCAATATGGTCCATCTTCGAACTTAGCCGGAGATAGCAAAAAATATTAACACGTACCAAATTTGAAGGCAATAGGTTACTCCATTCGTGGGTTATCGTGCGCACAAGCCAGCACATAGACAGACAGACAGACGGACGGACATTGCTCATTCGACTTAAAATGGCCCAAAACGGATTTTCGCAGAACATTCTTGGGGTCTTAGGTCACTCCTTCGATGTGTTACACTTTTTTTTCGTAGCAAATGATATATACCCTATTCACACTAAAGTAAGGGTATAAAAAGACAAAAAAAATATAAAAAAATCCCAAAAAATGTTGTTTACATTTTTGAAAGCTAGCATCCTAACAAAGAAAGCAATGCCTATTTGAAGTCTAATCATAAATGTAGAAATTATAGCCCTTTGGTAGAAATGAGAGAATTTCAACAAAAGGTATTTCAACAAGGGTATAAATCAGTTTATGTAGTCCAAAAGTATAACGCATCGAAGGATTGACCTAAGAAACCCCAAGCATATTTGGCGGATATCAGTTTTGAGCTATTTTAAGTAATTTGAGTAATGTCCGCCCGTCTGTCTGTCGGGTGCGCACGATAACTTTCGATAGGAGTAACCGATTGAGATGGACCATGTTGGCTCGTAGCGCCGTCTTGCTGAAACCAGAGTTCACCGAGACCATGCGCTAGAATTTTAGGAAGCACCATCGGTTAACGTGGTGATTCCACCAGCCCATATATCATACAATACCGTTGTTTTTAATGGATGTAATGGAAGCTCTTGGTACTCTTCGTTTTGCTCATCAGCCCAAATACGCAAATTTTGTTTTTTAATATATCCATTGAGCCAGAATTGTGCTTCATCGCTGAACAAAATTTGACGATAAACTCCGGATGGACACCGAGTATTTTCGTAATACAGCTGAATAGCTGGGAGACACTGTTCTGGTGTGAGTCATTCCATGAGGACTAGCCAAACGATACTGAACAAAAATGATGAAGCAGTTTGATATAAGTCACTCGTGATCTGTAAAAGAGCATATTAAAAACAAGTAAGAAAGTTTCAGTCGGGTAAACCGACTAAGGTATACCCTCACTTTGTGAGTAATGTAATATATAACATTAGTGTAATTAATCTGTCAATTTGTGTGGGAGGTACCAGAAGGGGTTTAACAAATACACCTATTTTTCGGTAAACAGTATTTTCTTTAAATACATTGCACTGTTCCGACATATAAGCGTATATTTGCACTGGTATATTATCGTTACGAGCTATTCAATTTTGGTATGATTTGGTCATTTTGTGTGGGAGGTACAAAAAGGGGCGTGGTGATAAAGCCCACTTTTCACAGGATTGTAGGCACTATAACAGCATGACACTGTACACAATTGCAGGTATTTGTATGCACTGGAATTCAAGTTCAAAGCTGTTTACTTTTGGTACAAAATGGTTCATTTGTGTGAGAGGTACCGAAAGGGGCGTCCCAATAACGGCCACTTTTCTCTGGACTATAGGTACTATTAAAGCATTGCACTGTACAAAATTTCAAGTATTTATATGAACTGGTATTAAAGATATAAGTTGTTAACTTTTGGTGTAAAATGGTCCATTTGTGTGGGAGGTACCAAAAGTGGCTGTACAATAATGCCCATTTTCTACCGGACTACATGCGCTACAAAAACATTATACTGTACAAAATTTCAAGTAATTTTTTGTACTTGTATTAAAGTTATAAGCAGTTTAATTTTGATGCAAAATGGTTCATTTGTGTGGGAGGTACCAAAAGGGGAGTGGCAACTTCGCCCATTTTTCTCGAGGTGATAGCAACAAGTAAAATAATACAATGTGTGGAATTTCAGAAGATTCTAATAAGTAGTATAGATGTTAGGAAAGAATCAATATTTCACTAAATGTTAACCCTTTGTGTGGGTACCAGAAGGAGTGGACCAATATGGCCCATCTTCGAACTTAGCCGGAGATAGAAAAAATTATTATCGTTTATCAAATTTGAAGTCAATCGGTTACTTCTTTCGAGAGTTAGACAGCAGACAGACAGACGGACGGACGGACATTACTCCTTCGACTTAAAATTACCCAAAACGAATATCCGCCGAACATGCTTAGGGTCTTAGATCACTCCTTCAATGTGTTACACTTTTGGCAAATGATATTTTTATACCCTCGTATCGCTAAAGTGAGGATATAATAAAATCTCACGATGGGTTTTTCGTACCAGCATAAAAACCAATTTATTTGAAAAAAAATATTTTTTTAAGGTGTCTGTAATAATATAATCGCGAATTTATACGTCCACAGCAGGAACAGTCCAGTCAATAATTTTTTCAAATTGGATTATTTATTTTTATTTTTACACGAAATGTGTAAACAAGATCTGACTTGAGCAGCATCGCACAATAATGAAAAAGTTCCACAAAACACGTAGTAAAAATCTATTAATTACTGGCTGCTAATTAACGGGTTTCAAAATTTAACAAATTTATATGGATGGAAATAATGTAATGCAACCATTTAGAAACCATATCATAATTTATTATGCATTTACGATATTAAACATTCAGATCGCAACTTGAATTATGTTACTTTTTTATTTTTAGATGCATTACTATCCATGTGTGATTGTGAAATTTCGTCGATTGATCGTTGATGCCAAATCGAAGGTAAGATCTCTTCACCTGTACTTATGTAATATTTCTTTATTGTTTATAGTTTGAAAATATTTGGCATACAATTTGGAATAAAACCGTTCAAGAACTGAAAATGGTTTTCGAAATAAACTTACACAATTTACAAGCATTGTTATGTCGTTCAGAGCCCAATTGATGAAAATCCAGTTCTTAATAATTTGTATAATCATTTATACGTGATTGAAAAATGGACTCATCAAAAACATCCAATACATCCACGATTCTATATATGCGCACGATAACTCTCGAAAAGAGACACCGATTGAAATCAAATTTGGTATGTGGTCATATTTTTTGCTATTTCAGGCTAAGTTCGAAGATATTCCATACTGGGCTACTCCTTCTACTAAATCCACATTTTGTAAAATATTGTTTCTCTAATAATTTCTATACGATACTAAATTGAAGTCTTCCGTAATTCCAAACTAAGGGACCCTTTTTAACAAAAATGTAACAGCTCTTTAAATTAATAACTGTACATACAAATAACTGATATTTATTTCAGTGTAGTGCTTTCACAGTACCTACAATCCAGCGAAAAATGGTCCTAATTGTCACATCCCTTTTTAGCACCTTCCAAATCATTGAAAAAACAAGTAAGAAAGTTTCAGTCGGGTAAACCGACTAAGGTATACCCCCACTTTGTGAGTACTGTAGTATAAAATACACGAATTAATGTGTCAATTTGTATTAGTGGTGCCAGATGGGGTTAAACGAATACTCCTGTTTTTCGCTAAACAGTAGATACTTCAAATATATTACACTGTAGCTAATTGTAAGCGTATTTGCACTGTTATATTAATGTTATGATCTTTAAAATTTTGGTATGATTTGTCCATTTTGTGTGGCAGGTACCAAAATGAGCGTGTTGATAACGCCCATTTCTCATAGGGCTATATCTACTCTAAAAATATTACACTTTGCAAAATTTCGTTGTATTTTCGCACGCATTCGTACTCACTCTATAAGCTCTTAACTTTTTGTATAAAATGGTACATTTGTATGGGAGGTACCAAAATGGGCGTGGCAATAACCCCCGTTTTTCACTGGACTATAGGTACTGGCAAAAATGTTAAGTATTTGTATGGACTGGAATAAAAGTTTCTAACCCGTTAACTTTTTGTGCAAAATGATCCATTTGCATGGAAGGTACCAAAGGGGTCGTGGCAACTTCGCCCATTTTTCTCAAAATAATAACAACCAAGAAACGAATACTATATGTGAAATTGTGAAAGATTCCGAGCAGTAGTATAAAAGTTATGAGATAATCAATATTTCACAACTTTTTGACTATTCGTGGGGAAAGTAATCGAAGGAGTGGACCAACATAGTCCATCGTTTAACTTAGTCTGAGATAGAAAAAAATATTGACACACACCAAATTTGAAGTCAATCGGTAAATCCTGTCGGAAGTTATCGTGCGCATCAATTAGACAGACAGACGGATAGGCTGACAGACATTGCTGGCTCAAAAGGGATTTCCGCCAAATATTCTTGGGGTCTCTAAAGTAACTCCATCGATGTGTTACACTAGTAGTGGGGGTATAAACCCCAGATTATGTCGAAATTTTCATATTTCTTCCAAAAGTGCGTAAAGTCTAATAATAACAAGTAAGAAAGTTTCAGTCGGGTAAACCGACTAAGGTATACCCTCACTTTGTGAGTAATGTAATATTGAATATTACTCGAATTATTCTGTCAATTTGTGTGGGAGGTACCAGAAGGGGTTTATCAAATACACTTTTTTTGCTGAACATTAGATACTTAAAATTCATTGCACTGTGCCGACTTATAAGCATTTATGTGCACTGGTATAAACGTTATGAGACATTAAATTGTGGTATGATTTGGGCATTTTGTGTGGGAGGTACAAAGAGGGGCGTGGCAATAACGCCCATTTTTCACAGGGCTATAGACACTATAAAAACATTACACTGTACAAAATTTCAAGTATTTTTATACACTGGTTTTAATGTTATAAGCTGTTAACTTTTGGTGCAAAAAGGTACCTTTGTGTGGGAGGTACCAAAAGGGGCGTGACAACAACACCCATTTTTCCCTGGACTGTAGGCAATATAAAAGCATAATACTGTACAAAATTTCAAGTGTTTTTATACACTGTTATTAATGTTATAAGCTGTTAACTTTTGGTGCAAAATGGTGCATTTGTGTGGGAGGTACCAAAAGGGACGTGGCGACTTCGCCCATTTTTCTCGAGTTGATAACGACTAATAAGCTAATACTATGTGTGGAATTTCAAATGATTCGAATAAGTAGTATAGCAGTTATTAAAGAATAAATATTTCACAACATTTTAACCCTTTGTGGGGGAGGTACTAGAAGGAGTGGACCAATATGGCCCATCTTCGAACTTAGCCGGAGATAGAAAAAAATATTACCACATACCAAATTTGAGGTCAATCGGTTACTCCTTTCGAGAGTTATCGTGCGCACCAGCCAGCAGACAGACAGACAGACAGACAGACAGAAAGACAGACAGACAGACAGACAGACAGACGGACGGACATTGCTCATTCGACTTAAAATGACCCAAAACGGATTTCCTCCGAACATACTTGGGGTCTTAGGTCACTCCTTCGACGTGTTACACTTTTTTCCGTAGCAAATGAAATATACCCTCGTCACACTAAAGTGAGGGTATAAAAATTATCCCATGCGCCATGACCTTTCCTGGAATATTTATTTTTATTTTTTTGTCTCGACTATTTTTATCCCCTCATCTTAGAGAGGAGGGTATATATCATTTGCTACGAGCCAAAACTGTAACACATTGAAGGAGTCATTTGAGCAATGTCCGTTCATCTGTCTCTCTGTGTGTCTGTCTACTGGCTGGTGCGCACGATAGCTCTCGAAAGGATTAACCGATTGACTTCAAATTTGCTATTTGGTAATATTTTTCTGTATCTCTGGCTAAGTTCGAAGATGGGCCATATTAGTCCACTACTTCTAGTACCTCCTCCACAAAGGGTTAACATGTAGTGAATTATTGATTATTTAATAATTTGTATACAACATACATGAATCTCCTGAAATTTCACACATAGTATTAGTTTATTAGTCGCTAACACCAAGAATAATGGGGGAAGTTTCCACGTCCTTTTTGGTACCTCCCACACAAATGTATAATTTTGCACCAAAATTTAACTGCTTATAGCTTTAATATCTCTTCATTTAAATACTTGAAATTTTGTACAGTGTAATGCATTAATAATACCTAGTGTTCAGAGAAATGTAGGCGTTATTGATACGCCCCTTTTGGTACCTCCCACACAAATGGAACATTTTGAATTAAAAGTTAACAACTTATGACTTTAATATCAGTGCATACAAAGACTTGAAATTTTGAACAGTTTAAGTGGGCATACAAGTGGACCATTTTGCACCAAAAGTTAACAGCTTATAACTTGAATATCAGCATATACCTAAAATTTATTAAATGCAATTTAGATTGTTTATAATTTACTTAAACAACGAAATAAATAAATTTACGGATATTTTTTTGAAGGTGAGGGGATTCTTAAGTCGGTTTACCGGACCGAACTTTTTTACTTGTTGTTTGACATATTTTACTGAATTAACTTGATTGTTATTAGTACTTAGTATTAAAACAGAATATAATTAATGATACTTATTGCGAAAAGGGTTTTTACATGACTGTGCATGCCCGTATGGATGGAAGTATTGGAAACCTTTGTATTAAAGGTTAACGTTAAACCCAAGAAAAATCCATAACTTTTCCCGCATTAGGATATGAAACTATGTTTGGAATTAATTATATCCTTCTACGTTGTTGTGAATTTTGTCTCCTTTTGGAGTCAATGGGATTCAAATTTACATTTCTTTTCATATAAAACAATTCCTGTTGCCGCCGCAAAACTCTCAGTTATAAAATAATACATTTAAGCAGTATTAAATTCCTTTCAACAACAATGCATTTTCCATCCAAAGCAATTCAAAAACATAAAAGGATTATTGTTCGTGTAGCTGAACATAAAACAATTAAAACATAATATGATGAAATACCATAACATATTTATTGTAAAATGTTATTGCAAAATTTCGTTTTTACTGAAATGTATGTATTTGTTCACACGTCTATGCTCACAAAATAACATTAAAACGAACCCAAAAACGAATTTCATTTCTAAAGTATTAATATGTATAGCTGTGCTAATTTATTTATATAATACATATGGTGAATTTCAAGTGAAATGTCCTGATGAAAGCAAAACGTAACGCAAAAGGGTGGTTAAATTGTAAGGGCCGATGTTGAATGTGAACCACACCTAAACGTCAAGTTTTTTTCTGCATTTCATCTGACATTTCTCAATTTCAGACTAACTCAATTTGAACCACGGAAAGATACACAATCGAAAAACGTGTTAAAGTTTTTTAAAGCCTTTACCGAAAATGGGCGTTCAAATCAAAATGCATTTCGTGCACTACGTGATGTTTTTTTGATTAGCATAATCGACCAAATGTGTGCACAATCGGGAGAATTGTGCGCAAATTTCAGCAAACCGGGTCTATAGGAGATGTGAAAACACCTGTGCATGCTCGCCCAGTTCGTTTGGTGCGGCTTATGGGCTGGCGACGTCATCGGGCCATACTTCTTCGAAATGGGGCCGGTCAGGCAGTTACTGTGAATGGTGTTCGCTATCGTGAGATGATAACGAACTTTTTATGGCCCGAATTGGATGATATGGATGTGGACAATATGTGGTTTCAACAGGACGGTGCCACTTGCCACACAGATAACGAAACAATGGCTCTTTTGCGCAACAAATCCAATGGCCGTGTTATCTAACGTCGTGGCGATGTCAATTGGCCGCCAAAATCATGTGATTTGACACCGTTTGACTTATTTCTTTGGGGTTATTTAAAAAAAGTGTACGTCGAAAAGCCAGCAACAATTCAAGAGCTAAAGGATGAGATAATTCGGCACATTAACGGCATAGAACCTCAATTATGCCTCAGCGTCATCGAAAATTTGGACCATCGGATGGAGGTGTGCCGCCGAGGTCGCGGCGGCCGTTTTGCCGATATTTTGTTTCATACATAATTGAACAATACCAATATTATCGTAATAAAAAGAAATGACAATAATTTCCTAAATAATTTGTGTTTTAGTCAAAATCAACATCGGCCCTTAAAATTTAACCACCCCTTATATAAAGATATTGCACTTAATTGTCCCCAGTAAAAAGGGAAACATTGGACGATGTTCTGACGTAGCCTCCATATTGTAACCGAATGTAGAACTCTTTGGGCTATCAAAAGCTTTAAACCTTTTAAGTCGCCAGGACCAGACATAATCCCGCTGGAGGAACTACAAGCAGTGGCTGATACAATTGGTCCCTGGCTTATTGCGCTTAATCAATTACCCTACATACCAACAAAATAGAAAAAAAACAAGATTGTTTTCATCCCAAAAGACTCCTCATACAGGAACTCAGGTTTTCCGGTCAATCAGTCTATCGTCATTTCTCCATACGAGTAGGACAACAATCTGCTCCGCATGATCTGGTCAGATTTATTCAAGGATCGCTCTCTGTTAAGGAATACACTAGTGATTTCTTAGATAAAGAAGGTTTTCGTAGTTTTTTTAAACATCAATACATTCATGCATTAAAATTTATAGATAGACAGTTAACATGACGCAACAACATTTTTGTCGAAGGGCTGTGCATAAAATATTCTTTTGTAATATGGTGTCCTAATCATGAAAAAATAAACAATTTTCTTTAAAATTCTTGGAAGATGCCGCTAGTGTTTGGACCATAGTTTTTAAAGTATAAACTCGATAAAGCAGTCGTATAATTGATATTAAGGAAATTATAAGGACTACAAAGGTTAAAAGTTCACTTACGTTAAAAAATAATTGTTTAATTATAATAATACTAAACTTATAAATTTATTAGCTGTCGTTAAAACAATTAGAAAAAAATTTTTTCATAACAAATTGTTTTTTATGGGTGCTAAAAAATAGAAACAAAATGTCCGTTCCTCATTTTGAAAGCAAGCATCTTAGCGAAGAAAACAAAGCATATTTGAAGAAAATCTATAATAGCACTTTTGGTAGAAATAAAAGAATTTCAACATAATCCGGTTTTTATACCCCCACTATTGTCAACAAGGGTATATACAGTTGCTGCGGGCCAACAGTGTTACACATCGAATGTGTGACCTAGGAGATCCCAGGAATATTTGGCGGAAATCCGCGTTGGGCCATTGTAAGTAATTTGGACAATATCCGTCAGCCTGTCCATATGTCCGTCTGGGTGGTGCGCACGATAACTTTCGACAAAGATGGACTACGTTAGTCGAATCCTTCGAGTACTTCTACACTACTCCACTACTACCAGAAACTTAGACTTAATTTCTTGGTAGCTATCATCTCGAGAAAAATTAGCTAAGTTGCCACGCCCCTTTTGGTACCTCCCAAACAAATCGACCATTTTGCTAAAAATTTAACGGATTGTATCTTTGATTCCGGTTCATAAAAATACTTAACATTTTGTGAAGTGCTTTTAGAGTACTTGCGGTCCCGTAAAAAATGGGTGTTATTGCCACGCCCCTTTTGGTATTTTCCTTTTGGTACTTGACATTTTGTGAAGTGGTTTTAAAGTACCTACAGTCCCGTAAAAAATTGATGTTATTGCCACGCCCCTTTTGGTATTTTCCAAACAAATGGACAGTTTTGCACACAAAGTTAACGGCTTATAACTTCGATTCCAGCACATACAACAATGCTTTTCTAAAAATATTGAAAAATTAAATGAAGTATGGGTCATACATTCATACTTTTAACTATAGATTTTTTCAAGTATGCACTATTTTCTTCGTTGGTATGCTAGCTTTCAATAACTGGAGCAAAAAAAATGTCCGACATTTTATGGTAAATATTAAAATATTTGTTTTCTAATTGCTCTAACGACAATTACTTATCCACTATTTCAACGTGAAAGCGATATTCCTAACATTTGTTGCCCTCATAATTATGCCCTCACTTTGGTGAAACGAGGGTATATATCATTTGCTACGGGCCAAAAGTGTAACACATCGAAAGAGTGACCTAAGACCCTAAGTATGTTCGGCAGATATCCGTTTTGGGTCATTTTAAGTCGAATGAGCAATGTCCGTCCTTCCATCCGCCTGTCTGTCTTGTGGGTGGTGCGCACGATAACTCTCGAAAGAAGTAACCCACTGACTTCAAATTTGATATATGGTAATATTTTGATTTATCTCCGGTTTAGTTCGAAGATGGGCCATATTGTTCCACTCCTTCTAGTGCCCCCCCTACAAAGGGTTAACATTTAGTGAAATAATGATTCGTTAATATCTTTTATACTACTTATTCGAATCTTCTAAAATTCCGCACCTAGAATAATTTTATTAATCGATAACCTCGAGAAAAATGGGCGAAGTTGCCACTCCCCTTTTCGTACCTCCCACACAAATGAACAATTTTGCACCAATTTTTAACTGCTTATAGCTTTAATATCACTTCATACAAATGCTTGAAATTGTTTACAGTATAGTGTTTGTTTAGTACCTAGAGTCAAGTGAAAGATGGGCGTTATTGACATGCCCCTTTAGGTACCTCCCACAGAAATGGGCTATTTTGCACAAAAAATAATCAGCTCTTAACTTTAATACTGGTCCCTACAAATACTTAAAATTTTGTACAGTGTAATGATATTATGTATAGTATTTAAAGTCCAGTGAAAAATTCAAATTATTGCCACTCCCCTTTTGGTACTTCCCACACAAAGGTACGATTTTGTATGAAAATTTAACAGCTTCTAACTTCAATACTAGTGCATACAATTAAATTTAAATTTTGTAATTTTTGAATTTTTTATAGTACCTACTGTCTGTCGAAAAATGGCCGTTATTCTCACGCCCTTTTGGTACCTCCCACACAACGTACAATTTTGTACAATGCATATAAATACTCAAAATGTTTACACAGTTTAAAGTTTTTAAAATTCCTACAGTCGTGGTAAAAGTGAGAGTTATCACCACACCCGTTTTAGTACATCCCATACAGAAAGAGCCAATACATACCAAAATTAAATAGAACTTTTACCAGAGCATATTTACATTGCTCATAAAAAAAATTTCTTACTTGTTTTCTTTAATTTTAAGGTTATGAAGCGCTAATTCGGGATCGATCAGTTTGCTAAAAAAAATGGTATTTAAAAAAAGTTAGGCATTTAATTCTAATTGCATTGAGGGACTTAGGGACTCAATTTCTTAACGCCCCACTACAACAAATTATTTCTTCTTTCATAGATAAAAAATGAATATTCTACAAAATTTGCAAAAACTAATTATAAATCATGTTCGATTTTCTAACGACATTTTTATACCCTCACTTTAGTGTGACGTGGGTATATCTCATTTGCTACGGACCAAAAGTGTAACACATCGAAGGAGTGACCTAAGACCTTAAATAGGTGGTATGTTCAAAAAATATCGTGAATTTTTAATTTCCGCGGCTACGTGTATTTAATTTTTGATATTTTTGTAGCGTTATGTTGATAATCATGTCTCTTACTTATGCTGACAAGGTCGACCATTTTGAATGTTTAGTTAATTTTTGACAGCTGTTGTGCCTGGATGTGTTTTAACTTGTCTTCGATTTTTATCTATTTCAGAAAATGGATCAAAGAATTTGCATCAAATTTTGTGTGAAAAACAAAATAAAGTGCGCTGACGCATTCCGAATGTTGACTGCGGCATATGGTGAAGCTACCTTGGACCAAAGCAACGTTTATCGGTGGTACAAAATGTTCTTACAGGGCCGAGAAGATGCGAAGATGATAAAGTGAACAACAATTGATAAAGTGAATAAAATAACATTGGCCAATCGACGAATTACCATTAGAGAAGTTGCTGAGGATCTAAACATATCGATTGGCTCGTGACATTCGATTTTAACCAATGATTTGGGCATGAGTCGGGTTGCCGCTGAATTCGTGCCAAAATTGCTCAATTTGGACCAAAAACAGCATCGCGTTAACATTGCTCAGGAGATGTTGAACTCGGTCCGTGACGACCCAAATTTGCTCCAGAGGGTCATAACTGGTGACGAATCATGGGTTTATGGTTACGACGTGGAAACTAAAGCTAAATCATCCCAATGGATGCTGCCGCAGCAACCAAGACCGAAAAAAGCGCGCCAAGTTCGGTCGAACGTAAAGGTTTTGCTCGCAGTTTTCTTTGATTGCAGGGGCGTGGTGCATTATGAGTTCTTGCCACAGGGTAGTACGGTCAATAAAGAATATTACCTGAAAGTTATGCACAAATTGCAATCCTCAAGCAATCCGCCAAAAACGCCCGGATTTGTGGAAGAACAAAAACTGGCTTTTGCACCATGATAACGACCCTACACACACATCGTTGCTTGTGCGCGAATATTTGGCCAAGAACAACACAGCAATGGTGCCGCAGCCACCGTATTCCCCTGACCTAGCCCCCTGTGACTATTTTTTGTTCCCAAAACTGAAAAGGCCCTACGCCACGATTGAGGAGATAAAGACGGCGTCGAAGGAGGAGCTGAGCAAGATCACAAAAAATGATTATTTGAAGTGCTTCGAGGATTGAAAAAAACTTTGGCAGAAGTGTATTATATCCGAGGGGAATTACTTTGAAGGAGACAAAATAGATATTCATGAATAAATAAATACTTTTTGAAAAAATACAAAATTTTTTGAACATACTTCGTATGTTCGGCGGCAATCTGTTTTGGGTCATTTTAAGTTATTTGCGCAATGTCCGTCCGTCTGTCTCTCGAAAGGAGTAACGGATTGACTTCAAATTTGGTATGGGATAATAATTTTTTCTATTTCAGGCTAAGTTCGAAGATGGACCATATTGGTCCACTCCCCCTAGTAACTCCCTCACAAAGGGTTAAAATTTAGTGAAGTGTTGATTATCTAATAACTTCTAAACTCTTTATTCGAATACTCTGTAATTCCACATATAGAAAAAGTTTATTTGTCGCTAAAAACTTGAGAAAAATGGGTGAAGTGGCCCCGCCACTTTTGGGACCTCCCCCACTACCACAAAAAGTTAACAGCTTATAACATTAATACCAGTGCATAAAAATACTTGGAATTTTGTACAGTGTATTGCTTTTATAGTGCCTACAGTCCAGTGAAAAATGGGCCACGACCCTTTTGGTACCTCCCACACATACGTACCATTTTGTACAAAAAGCTAAATGCTTATAGCGTGAGTACCAATGCAGGAAAATACTACAAAATTGTACACAGTGTAACGCTTTTAAAGTACCTATAGGCCTGTGAAAAATGGGCGTTACCACCACGCCCCTTTTTGTACCTGCCACACAAAATGGTCAAATTATACCAAAATTGAATACCTCACAGCGTTTATATACCATCGCACATAAACGCTTATAGTCAGGCACAGCGCAATGTATTTAAAATATCTACTGTTCAGCGAAAAATAAGTGTATTTGGTAAACCCCTTCTGGTACCTCGCACACAAACTGACAGATTAATTCATGTAATATTCCATATTGCATTACTCACAAAGTAAGGGTATACCTTAGTCGATTTACCCGACTGAAACTTTATTACTTGTTTTCCTTTTATTTAATTTTTTGCCTCTTCTACAAAATTTTCAAAATGAAGATTGTCCTTTTTTATTTCTTTTGATTTGTGTTTTTTAATATTGAAGAGAATGTTTTCCAAGCTGCATTTTTTATACCCTCCACCACACTGTGGTACAGGGTATTATAAGTTTGTTTCACGGCAGATGTTTGTAACACCTTAAAATAACACAGCTAGACCCACCTTAAAGTATACCGATCGACTCAGAATCAGTAGCTGCGTCGATTTAACGATGTCCGTCCGTCCGTCCGTCTGTCCATGTAAAGTTGTTCGTCGACTACAGGTCGCAATTTCACTCCGATCGTTCTGAAATTTTGCAGTTTAGAGTATTTCGCGGCTGTTAAGATCGCTATTAAATTTGGTTGAAATCGGTTCAGATTTAGATATAGCTCCCATATATATCTTTCGTCCGATTTGGCCCTTTAGTCCTATAGAAGCTGTATTTTACATCCGATCGTTTTGAAATTTAGAATGGTAGAGTTTCTTGATCCATGAACCAACATTGCCGAATTTGAAGAAAATCGGTTCAGATTTAGATATAGCTCCCATATATATCTTTCGTCCGATTTGGTCCTTAAGTCCTATAGAAGCTGTATTTTTCCGATCGTTTTGAAATTTAGAATGGTAGAGTTTCTTGATCCATCAACCAACATTGCCGAATTTGAAGAAAATCGGTTCAGATTTAGATATAGCTCCCATATATATCTTTCGTCCGATTTGGTCCTTTAGTCCTATAGAAGCTCTATTTTACATCCGATCGTTTTGAAATTTAGAATGGTAGAGTTTCTTGATCCATGAACCAACATTGCCGAATTTGAAGAAAATCGGTTAAGATTTAGCTATAGCTCCCATATATATGATTCGTCCGATTTGGCCCTTTAGTCCTATAGAAGCTGTATTTTACATCCGATCGTTTTGAAATTTAGAATGGTAGAGTTTCTTGATCCATGAACCAACATTGCCGAATTTGAAGAAAATCGGTTAAGATTTAGCTATAGCTCCCATATATATGTTTCGTCCGATTTGGCCCTTTAGTTCTATAAAAGCTGTATTTTACATCCAATCGTGTTGAAATTTAGAATGGTAGAGTTTCTTGATCCATGAACCAACACTACCGAATTTGAAGAAAATCGGTTAAGATTTTGCTATAGCTCCCATATATACGTTTCATCCGATTTGGCTCTTTAGATCCAATCGTTTTTATACCCTACACCACACTGTGGTACAGGGTATTATTTAAGTATAAAATGTCCCAAAAGTAAATTTATGTAAACAATTTATACATGAATTACAAAATTTATATATCAGAGTTATTCAATATTACGAGAGTGGTGTAGGGTATTATATAGTCGGCACCGCCCGACTTTAGCCTTTCCTTACTGGTTTTATAATGCAGAAAAAAGCGGTTCAACTGTTTGTTTTCGAAAATAACCGTTAACCGCTTTTTATTCATCGGTGAATTTTGCGGACACGCAAATAATAATTATTATAAAAAAACAGATTTCAAAAAGTAGAGTTGGCATAAAAAAACTGATTTTTATTTAGAGTCTGTGTTCCAAATATAAGTAAAATCAGCTCCAAAATCCTATGTACCAAAAAAAATTTTTGTGGGCCTGTGTTATACTTCGTAGATATAGTTAAATCTGACACTTGATAAAATTTCATGTGAGCCAAATTATTCTACGCTCTGATATGTTGCTGGATATGTCCTGGGGATACTTTAATGTAATTATATCTAATTATATTTGAACAGATCTATACTTTTTCTTTTTGGGTATTATAACAAAGCTCTTAGGCCAAAAATTGTCGAAACGGCCCTAATTAAAATACGAGTTACCATCACTAATTGAAGTGACGTGGAAAATATTGCCCATGAGATTTTAGTAAATATGTATGAAATTAGTCGTATACATACATATATATGTTCAATTTGAGCTGCAATTGAAATTGAAAGTTCAATAAGTGTACAATGCAATGTTTTTCACGTACGACTGCTACACACATACACATAAATCCACTATACAAAAAAACCATGCATTCTACATACAAAATATGCGTTTGAATGTATTTGAAAATCCATACATGCCTGATTGTCTGGCGATGAGTGCATATTTTTAAGGATAACTAAAATTGTTAAAATGCAAATCCGGTTGCAATAACTATCTGACACACAAATACACACTCACTCAACAAAACACACACGCACACACTAGTGCATTGAAAGCGCTGCATTTCTTTGTACCGATTGTGTCTATGACTTTATCTCTCGCAGAATGTGTTTTTTTTTGTTTTCGTTATAAAGATGCTTGCGAAGATACGAATTCTTCCACTTTGTGCACACAGCATATTTGCATGCACCACATGTACAAATACTCGTACATACGAGCATACATATGTATGCAGGATGTTTTCGGGAGAGAAAGTATGTATGAATGTGTGTGCGGATGAATGCTTGTATTGGGGAGACAAGCATGTTGCACATAAAATACAAAATGTTTTATTATACAACACATACGTGCACATAATCAAACGACATATTTGAATTTGTTGAAAGGAAAAGCATAAATCGAAGCACAACAGGAGAAGCGTGTACATTCGCACAGTGGGACGTTAAACAACATTTGCTTCGTGTCAATTATTTCAACATATTGGAATTCGAATATTTCATTGTATCAGACTTAGTGAAGAGCAAACAAGTTTTTACTTCTATGCAGATATATATCTGTATTAGAGAAAAAGTGGCAAAAGCTTACATGGTTAGGTTAGGCTAGGTCGAAGGGAGGAGACCTTTTAACGTCTCATCCTTTTACCTAAGGATGTTAAAGACTAAAAGTCAGCTATCACCCAGCAATCATACATTCACAGAAAATTCCTTTGTTATTTTCGAACTCGAAGTATTACTTTATAATAATTTTTTAATGTCTACCGTACAACATTAATACTGTCTCCTTTTTGACTTTTTCTACAAAAGTATCCGAGCAAGGCTTCTTGTCACTCTATGCCCCGCATTCGTCCTTATATGCTTGTCCTTTGTTGGGCATGTGTGCTTGTAAGCTTGAGTTCCTGTTAGAACACTCATCATCTTACTTGTCTCGATCTTGTTTAGTTTCATTAAACTACATATTTTCTTCTAATTTGGGTCACCCCATAATATCATTGCAGTTCTCCCACTGTTTCGCTATCCCACACACTTAGTTTTGTGAGCCATCACTTCCCACTGCTTTAACTCATTCTTCGTGTCATAGAAAGGCCTCGAATTTCCCAAATTTACTGCTTGAAGTTATCTGCCCTTTGAGGCGAAGCTGTTTGCCCGTTAATTTCCAATCACACGGTTGTGTCCTGACTCCCAATTGACCAGAATGGACTAAGTAAACATTTATCGTTACAGTCCAATACAGTTCAGGATTTGACCCTATCGGATATTATTGATTTAATCGCCATTTGGCTATCTATGAAGATATTAGCATATTTCGGCTTTGTGGTTTTACTGAGCCAATTCACACACTCCGTGACTGCTCGAATTTCTGCTTGAAATACCGTATTATGGTCTGGAAGTAGAGTTTGACATCTGATTCCTCTCAGTCCCGTTTCCTCCTTAGTTTGGACCTATCCGTGTAGCAACGGGTTCCCACGGGCACATGCGCTAGAGTTCCGTCCAGCCACGAGTGTCCGTCTGCCACAAATGCTTCACAGTTCGTTGCTAGCCGTAATTCAGGAACGCGGTCCGAGATTTTTGTTGTTTGAATGTGGCCGACTAGAGATTCGAAGATCTTCTGATGATACAATTAATCCATTAATCCATTCATACATCACTTACAGACGTCTTGTTCTGAGAATTGCCTCATACTTTATATGGATTTGTATTGGTTGAATGTACACTATAGCCTCCAACGCCCCTGTTGGCGCGGTTCTAATTGCCTCGCTCATACCTAGACAGCACATACGTTTATCTTTTTGCAGTGTTTATACCCGCCATCACACTGTGGTACAGGGTATTGTTTATTGTTTATTGACTGATCGGTATAGAATCATTTTTTGAGTCGATTTAGCCTGTCTGTCTGTCCATGTTTTCTTGTGATCCAATTTGTGGTCGCAAATTTGAAACAATACTTACGAACTTACGGTACAGAGGCATTTGTTAGACTAGGTACGATCGCTATTGAAAATTGTGTACATCGGTCCATGTTTTCATGTATCCCCCATATAAAGGTCGCCATCGATGTCACCACATTGCATTCTATAGAACAAGTTTATGAATTTACACTCAATATTGGACCTAATCGTCCCCAGTAAAAGTGGAGTACATCGGTCCATGTTTTGGCATAGCCCCCATATGAAGGTCCATTGAAGTCACTTCTTGACCTCTAGAGAACAAATTTTTTAAACATTAAGAATTTATACTTTATATTTTACTTAATCGTCTCTAGTAAATATCAGGTACGTCGGTCCATGTTTAGGTTTAACCCTCATATAAAGGCCCCAACCGATGTCACTTCCTGACGCTCTATAGAACGCATTTTGACTTGATATGGCCAAAATTAAAAATGTATACTCTACTTATATATTGCACCTAGCCGTTCCCAGTGTAAATGGGGTACATCGGTCCATGTTTTGAGATTTGGAATTTAGAAATGTACTCTCTTTAACCTGCAACTGTTCATAGTAATAACAGTGCATTTGGCAAACAATGGTGAAGGGTATTATAGAGTCAGCTCAGCCCGACTTCATTCTTTCCTTACTGGTTTATGTCAGTCGCCGTCAGTGGTAGCGAACGGACGTGTTATTGCAGAGCGGATAGTTTTTCCAACCTATTACGCAATACTTATTCACCTACCTACTACGCAACCACAAGGTGTTGTTCTTAAAGTGGGTGTTGAATTTGTTGCATCGGTCTCAGGACAGACATTTTGGAAGTAGTCTGGAAGGCCAACATCGAAGTACCTATTACGGGCAAATACTGGCTATGGGGGTCTCTCCCAAAAATTTATGATTAACCCTGATGAAGTAAATTATATAACGGTGCAGGGAAAAATAAACCCAGTACCGGCGGAAAGCGTTGATTTACTCTCGAGTCACGTGTCGTCGTTATCAAACAATCGTGAGCAACTAACTTCTACGGGGTTGGGTGCCTCGGATTCCGTAGTCGAAACAGATACAAGCGCACATCTAGCCTTTGGCAAAATAAACGATGAGGAAGATAAAGAAAACCCAAGGGGGGGCTCTAAGCAACCCCAGCTTTTAAAAGCTAGTGGGAACTCGGACTCTGAGTCATCAAGTGATAACAATATTACTATTGTTGAAAATCGGAAAAGACTGTCAGGGGCACAAAGAAGGAAACTGAATAAGATGAACCGGCAGAAAATATTACAGGATGAATCTGACTCTTCTACATCTACTAAAAGAGTCAGATCTCCCGAAGAGCATAGCGATGCGAAATCAACTAAGAAGAAAAAAAGCTCACCGACACCCAGCACTTCGAAGAAACCTATTCAATCTACCAAAAAAGGAGTTTCTAGTCAGAATCCGTTAATGGTGGGAGGAGAAGTTGATCTTGTTGTTGAGAAGGTGAGTAAGTCCACCAAACCATCCATAAAAGAGGGGGCCTCAAACAAAAAGACCCATTCTAAAGGAAAAAGCAAGGTGGCTATAAGAAAGGGTAAGGAAACACCATCTTATTCCCAAATAGCCAAAAAACATATTCAGGACGAACTACACTATGCCATAATTGATAGCAGTAGTGCGTCTGGCAGAATTCCCGAAGAGCAAAAGAGCATCTTCGAAGATTTGTTCTACACAAAGGTATTGGACCACATTCTCGAATCTAATGATGGACCAACAATCCAAGTAATGAGTTGCACGTTTGAGAGGGGCGTTTTGATGCTGAAACTGGCATCACAATGCTGTGTCGATGTCCTCGGAAAACTAGTGGAGAGCATCCCCTCACCTTGGGACGGCGCAAAGCTGAAACTGGTAAGGAAAAGCGATATCCCTGTACTCATAAAAACATCTTTCTATGTCAGAGGATGGGCTAGTAAGGTACCGTCAGAGCGCATACTCAGCGTCATTGGCAAACAAGATTCGAACCTTAAAGTGGGGAAGTGGGAAGTCTTCCACAGGAAAAATGATCCCGATGGTTCTCTCCTGGTGGTAGGCATAGACCCGTATTCCAGGGATAGCCTTGTCAAGACAAAAGGCATGGCATTTTTCGGGATTTGGAAAATCTTCTTTAAGATTGGAAAAACCCCCATTGGCAGGACAGTTAAGTCGAGCCCAAACACGAACGTACCGCCTGCAGTGGCAAACGAAAATAGTGAACAGAATGAAGCGAGTGAGACAATTCCAAAAAGTGAGGTGGAAGTGGTCGATAACATCGCCAATTTGCCGATAACATCATCAATTTTGCAGAAAGTTCCCAGCAAAGGTGGTGATAAGGATATGAAGAATAGCACAAAAACTCAAAACAAAGAGGGAGCGACAAAAAACAACACCGCCTTCCAAAAAGAGGTTGATAACATTACCAAATTGCCGATAATATCACCAATTTTGCAGAATGTTCCCAGCAATAGTGGTGATAGGAATAGGTACATAAAGAATCAAAACAAAGAGGGAACGACAAAAAGTAACACCGCCTCCCAAAGAGGTCTACTTGAAGAGTGTGTAATAGGTAGTAAACGAAAGGAGGAGAAAGACTCACTACCAAATAAAGAGGGAGTGCAACCAAATAGGATAGACGACTCCCAAAGGAAATTTTTACTGGAAAGACAATGATTGAGGTCATCCAGATAAACCTCCACCGGAGCGAAATGGCATCAATTGCTCTGATGGACATAATAAATAAAGGCAGGGTTCATGTTGCTTTGGTCCAGGAACCGTGGACTACTAGTAACAAAGTTACTGGATTAAACCATATGAACTACAATCTTTTCTACGCTAACACAGGTACTCGTCCAAGGACTTGTATTCTGTGCCATAAAAACTTATGATATCTATTCTCTCCAGAGCTGTCAACATCGGACGCAACTGTGCTGATACAAGGTAATGGAAGTATGTACCTGGCGTCAGTATACCTGCCATTCGATGCGCCGACATTGCCACCTACGTCGGAATTACAACGTCTGGTAAGGGAATCCAAAAATACAAGTAATGTGTTACTAGCTGGTTGTGATGCTAACTCACACCATATTGCTTGGGGTAGTAGTGACACCAATAAAAGGGGACAAGCCCTTATAGAATTTTTGAATACTAACGATCTCCTAACTCTCAACATAGGGAACAAGGCGACCTTTGTTAACTAAATTAGATATAACGATATGCTCGGAAAACCTCATTGATGAGATCCATGAGCGGAGGGTTTCGGATGAACACTCCTATTCGGACCACCGTTATATAAGGTTTAAAATTGCACGGCCACCGCCTAGCCCAATAAGTTTCCGTAATAAGGCTAAAACCGACTGGACCAAATTCGGCAATCTACTTAGAAATCGATTGGGCCAGCCTAAACACGATTATCCAAGTACAGAAGACATTGATATCAATGTGAGGAGGATTACGGAGGCTCTTGTAAAATCATTCGAAGATAGTTGCCCGCTTCGAGAAAGGAAATCTGCCTATGAGAAACCCTGGATGACAGGGCAAATTCGCTCGATTGGCAAGGATGTCCGCAGACTTTACAACAGAGCTCGACGTAAAAAGCTATCAGTATATTGGGATGAAACGTAACTGGCGAAACGTAACTCCTGGAGACTTTTCTGTGAGCAGGTAGACAGCGTTAACAGCATGTCCAAAATAAAAAAGTTTCTCTCAAGAACTCATATCCAAACCGAAACACTGGTGAATGAAACGGGTAAAAGGATGGAAACTATAGATGATACGGTAAGGCTTTTGATGAAAACTCATTTTCCGAGTGGTAATGCTGGGTAATGCTAGAAGAACAGTTACAGACCGAAAATGTAATGCACCAAGTACCTATTACGGATGCTATGGTTAAAGAAGCAATAAAAAGCTTCTCTCCTTATAAGGCTGCGGTACCGGACGGAATATTTCCAGCGCTTCTTCAGAATGAGGTGGATCTGGTATCAACTCATCTTGTTGGAGTTTTCACTGCATGCCTAACTCATGCATATACCCCAAAAAATTGGCAGGAATAAAGGGTGGTCTTCATACCTAAGCCTGGCAAGGCGAGTTATACGATCCCAAAGGCTTGTCGACCTATTAGCCTAACTTCTTTCCTCTTAAAAACAATGGAGCGAATAATTGACGACATGATCAAAAGTAAGATAGCCGATGACAAGCTAAAATTCAAGCAACACGCATATGTTAAAGGAAGATCAGTGGAAACAGCTCTACATGAGGTAGTACACCACATAGAAAAGTCCTTCAGTGAAAAATTGTACACACTTGCCGTTTGTATAGACATTGAGGGCGCTTTTAACAACGTTCAGACCGATACACTTATCCAGTCCTCAGACGAGTTTCAGGTTGACCGGGCGTTGATAAACTGGATCAACAATATGCTAAGGAATAGGTGGATTATTTGTGGGTCATATGACGGGGGGCATTTTATCGCCTCTCCTATGGGTTACGACGATACACAGCCTCCTTAAAGCCCTCACCAATGAAGGACTTAAACCAGTCTGTTATGCAGACGATGTTATAATACTTCTAAGGGGCACACATCCAAACCAACTATGCAGAAGAGCTGAAGAGCCACTTAACATAGCATATAACTGGGCACAACCAAGGGGACTAAATGTCAATCCAGACAAAACAGAAATATGTCTATTTACAAGGAAAATGAAAATTCATCCTTTTACCGTGCCTCGTTTCCTGGATAAGAATATTGCCATATCTAAAAAGATAAAATACTTGGGATCATATTGACGAAAAAGTTACAAAGGCCCACAGATGTTGGTCGTTGTGCAGAAGAGCTATAGGTTCAAAATGGGGACTACGTCCAAATATGACACACTGGCTTTACATGAGCGTGATTAGACCAATAATCACCTACGCCTCTGTAGTGTGGTGGACATCAATGGACAAAAAGTACAACGTAATACCATTGCAAAAAGTGCAACGTATGTGCTGTCTAGGCATAAGCGGAGCAATAAGAACCGCACCAACAAGAGCGTTGGAGACTATACTGCACATCCAACCAATAGATATCCGTATAAAGTATGAGGCAGCCCTCACAGCAAGACGTCTACAAGTGATGGGTGAATGGATAAATCGAGACCACAAGTCGTACCATCAGAAGATATTACAATCACTGGTCGGTCATAATCAAACAACGGAAATCTCCGACCGCATTCCTGAAGTGCGGCTTACAGCTACCTGTGAATCGATCGTGCCAGACAGACGCTCCTGGGAAAACGGAACACTTGCTCATGCGCCAGTGGGAACCAGCTGCTACACTGATGGGTCCAGGCTAGGAGGAAGGACGGGTCTGGGACTTTTTATTGATGAACCAGAAGTCGAACTTTACTTCCGCCTCCCAGACTATAACACAGTATTTCAAGCAGAAGTTCGAGCAATCACGGAGTGTGTTAACTGGCTCAGTAATACCACAAAGCCTAAATATGCCAACATATTCACAGATAGTCAAATGGCGATCAAAGCAATAACATC
Organism: Eudasyphora cyanicolor; assembly: GCA_963930755.1. NCBI lineage: Eukaryota > Metazoa > Arthropoda > Insecta > Diptera > Muscidae > Eudasyphora > Eudasyphora cyanicolor. The sequence continues at coordinate 164,924,103 of OZ005736.1, read as the reverse complement.
GGAAAAGGTCAAATCCAGTACCGTGTTAGACTGTAAAAGAACGATAAATAATTACTCAGTCCATGGTCAACTGCGTATTTTCTGGGTACCGGGACACAACGGAGTGATTGGAAATGAACGAGCAAACAGCTTGGCTTCAAAGGGCAGAGAACTTCGAGTAATAAACTTGGAAAATTGGAAACCTTTCGAAGCCACGAAGGATGTGTTGAAGCATTGGGCAGTGATGGGTCACAAAACTGTGTGGAATAGAGCAACTGTAGGAGCAACTGCAAAGATACTGTGGGGTGACCCAAATGAGAAGAAAACAAGTAGTTTTCTGAAACTAAACAAGATCGAGATTAGTAAGATGATAAGTGTTCTAACGGGACACTCAAGCTTACAGGCACATCTTCATCGCATAGGACTAGCAGAAAACGACAGTGCAGGGAAAACATCGAAACGATAGAACATTTTCTGTGTCACTGCCCACACGGGGCAAAATCGCCTTTTTTGATATGTTTGAATCGAAAGAAAATATATTTGGAACAAAAATTTTTAAATATTATATATTTCTTAGCAAATAAATTTTATTTGAAAATCAATAAAATATATTTGGAACGCATATATTAATATATTACAACAAATTATATTTGCAAACTAAATTTCTCAAATAAAATATGTGTTTAAATACAAATAAAATTATTATTTAGGAATTTTTCCAAATATATTTTATTTAAAAAATATTTCCAAAACTTTTGCTGAGTTTTTCATATTTCAGTTTCAATTTTTCTTGGGTTTCGAATTGTACCTCCCAGTTATGATACCATATGCAGCATTACCTTCCGTTTTAAATAAATCATTTCAAATTTCTGAGTATTCCAAGGCATCATTAGTTGTCAATCCTCTAAGTACTTTATATTGATCTAAGATTATATGATTTCAATTATTATTTTTTACAAACATTAAAAATTTCTTAAAATTTAACTTTGAATTACTGAAAAATTTGACACAATTATGTATTTTATGAATACATACTTAAATGCAAATAAAACATATTGGAATGTAAACAAATATTTGTTTAGAACAACATCTTCCCAAATACACAATTTTTGTGTGTACCAAATATTACATGCTTAGAGTCTACCCCAAACATATATATGTTTCAAGCCGAATATGTTTGGGACAATATACTAGAGAAGCGATTTTTTTTCAGCGTGCAGCTTTCACACATGCAAGATCCCGATATTTCGGTTCCGACATATTGCCAGACTTGACTCATCTCAGAGGATATGACTGGAAGATACTGAGAAAATACGTGTCTAGTACCGATTTTCTGTAATCCGTGGGGTATGAGAATCATAAATAAGGAGCGCACAACAGGCCGAACCACTGGCTTAAGTGTATGTCCATGGACATGAGACGTTTTAAATGTCTCCTCTATTCAACCTAACCTAACCTAACCTACTGGTTTATGTTACATTTTTTTGTCGTACGCGCTGAAAAAAATCGCTTCTGTAGTATATTGTCCCAAACATATTCGGCTTGAAATATACATATGTTTAGGGTATACTCCAAATATATAATATTTGACACACATATATATTATATGTTTGGGAGGATATTGTTTTAAACAAAAATATGTTCCCAAAAGGCTTAAAAAACTTTAACGCGTTGCTCGATTGTGTATCTTTCCATGGTTCAAATTGAGTTAGTCTGAAATTGAGAAATGTCAAATGAAATGCAGAAAAAAACTTGACGTTTAGGTGTGGTTCACATTCAACATCGGCCCTTACAATTTAACCACCCTTTATTATCCCTTTATGCGGGAGGTACTAGAAGGATTGGACCAATATGGCTCATCTTCGATCTTAGCCGGTTACTCCTTTCGAGAGTTATCGGACCCACCAGCCAGCAGACGGACGGACATAGCTCAAATGTCTTAAAATGGCCGAAAACGGATTTCCACGGAACATACTTAGGGTTTTAGGCCACTCCTTCAATGTGTTGCACTTTTGGCTCGTATCGAATGAATTATACACTACTCTCTAAGGTGAGGGGATCAAAATGTGGTAACTGCTATAATAACCACTGTCAGAGAATTCAAAATTATTTTTCGCCTTTATTTTACTTCATATTTACAAAATTGTATCTTTTGATCTTATAAGATCTTCTGAAGGGACAGGCATAATACTAAAGTTTTTGATAGCGCTAGAACTGACCACAGGGAAATAATTACTACATGAAAAGTCCTTTGTTTATACAACACTCTGGTCCATGGTTGTGGAAAACTTCAGCTCTTTATCTCTTATAGGAGCCTCAGCGGTCAAGTGGTCAGCGTTTGCGGATATTTTCCAGGATTTTCTTGGGCATTCTTCTTGTTTGGTCGGTGATCAGTCCCAATAGGCGCGAATCGTCGGCCTAGGCGTTCTTTAGTTATAGGCGTAGTATCTAACTCTCTTTAATATATGTACTGAAAAAATAGTATACTGAAAATCATTGAAATTTTCTTAACTTTAAAGATTATTTCTTTAATTTGGCTCCAAAGCAAAGACTATTAAAATATGTACATTTTGTACGACAATTAAAGTCATAAATCAGAACGTCTTTGAGAAAATTAAGCCTTATAATTCAATGAAATACTTCACGTTTTTAAATCTAGTACGCCTTGTGCTTATATAAATACATGAATGACTTTGCTGTACTTTCCACAAGTGTAAAATATGTTTCGTAAAATAGTTTTTATTTAATTATTTGTTTAAACGTTCCTGGTATTTTTTATTATTTGCTTCTTTATTAAATTACTAGCTGGACCCGGTCCACTTCGTTGCCCCAGACTTCAGATTTCCGATCCTGTTAATTTTTGGACTAATTACGTAGACTGACACCAAATATATATGCACATAATTACATTGATCTCTCTAACAAATTGCTCAAGATATATCTAACACAAAATTTAATTGGCTTATATGGGCGGGGCCACTCCCATTTGTCCGACCCCGCCCATTTTTGGACCAAGCACGTAGACTGCCACCTAATATATATGCACAAAATTAGAGTAATCTCGCTAATAATTTGTGCGAGTTATGTCAATTTCAAAATTGGGTTTATATTGGCGGGGCCACGCCGATTGGTCCAATCCCGCCCATTTTTGAACCAACCAATTAGACTACAACCTAATACATATGCAAAAATTACAGCACTCTCGCTAACAAATTGTGCACGATATGTCAATTTAAAATCTTTGTTTATATGGGCGGGGCCACGCCCATTGGTCCTATTCCGCCCATTTTTGTACGAATCACGTAGACTTCCACTAGATACATATGTACAACATTACAGAACTCTAGTTAAAAAATTGTGCAAGATATCTCAATTTCAAAATTTGGACTTTTTGGACCAATCACGTAGGTCGCCAACAGATATATTTACCCAAAATTACAGCTCTCTCGCTAACAAATTGTGCAAGATATCTCAAATTCAAAACTTGGCTTATACGCCCATTAGTCTGACCCCGCCCAATTTTGGACCAATCACGTAGACTGCCTCCAGATATATATAAACAAAATTACAGTTCTCTCGAAATTTGGCTTATATGGTCGGGGCCACGCCCATTGTTCCGATCCCGCCCATTTTTTGACAAATCACGTAGACTGCCTCCAGATATATATAAACAAAATTACAGTTCTCTCGCTAACAAATTGTGCAAGATATCTCAAATTCAAAATTTGGCTTATATGGGCGGGGCCACGCCCATTGGTCCGATCCCGCCCATTTTTGGACCAATCACGTAGACTGCCACCAGATACATATGTACAAAATTGCAGCACTCTCACTATCAAATTGTGCAAGATATCTCAATTTTAAAATTTGTCTTATGTGGGCGGGGCCACGCCCACTTCATATATCGAAAATTCAAGTACCCTATTTTCACCACGCCCCACACATGTACATTCTGTGAAAATTTCAAGAAGATCGGTTCAGCCGTTTAGACGTCTATACGGTACAAACAAACCAACAAACAAACAAACACACATTCTTCTTTATATATAGATTATTTTTTAAAAAAATTATTTCGATAAACATTTTAATCAGTAGCATACCCCAAGATACCAGACGATACCCGTAGCCATTGTGTTTAGTAGGGAATACTTATGCTATTGGATAAATAAATAATATTTGACAAAAGTTTTCCTAAAACAAATCGTTCTCTTCGTATGAGCTGCGGTGGCAAATATATTACTTGACGTGGTTATTTTTGAGTTGAAATACTAGAAGTGAGGAATACTTCATATTCGGTTGGGAGAAGCTAGGCCTCTTAGAGCTGGTGTTTTAAAGCTGAACCTTGTATTTGCCATTACTTTTTGTAAAAAAAATGTGAGTTCTGTAATATTATAGAGACACAGATGTTCTTATGCAGGATAATATCCGAGTAACAAATCAGTAACGATTTAAAGACCAAAAAAAACGAAAATACAATATGTGACGTTTTATTAGGAATGAAATTAAATGACATCCTCGTTCAAATATTTTTGCTGAAGATGATTTTTATTCCTCAAATTGCATAAACACATTCCCGCGGGACCTGTACAAAGATAGATATTTTAAATATATATTAATATCAAATTTAAATTCGAAATTTAACATATAACCTAGTCCTCCATCTTTTTAATCTATACAGGAGTTTGAATGATTCAAAGTCTGCAGCCTTTAGATGTAATTAAAAAATGTGTTATATTTGATGAAGTCCTAAAATTTCTTTAAATTGCAGTATCTGAAAACGATTAGCAGTTATTTTAAATGAAGAGCAACATTTAAAAAACAATCTTACTGTAATAAAGTTTACCAAAAGTAATATTAATAAAATGTACATCAGAAACGAAAATGGGCCTAACAACCAGAAAAATTGATCAGTTGTAAATAGGCGTATGGTCTTTTATTTTTTTCGCTTAGATATCAATAATTATACCCTACACCACACTGTGGTACAGGGTATTATGACTGTGCATTTGTTTGTAACACCTAAAAGGAGAAGAGATAGACCCATTGTTTATTATACCGATCGACGCAGAATCACTTTCTGAGTCGATTTAGCCATGTCCGTCTGTCCACGTATTCTTGTAATCAAAGTGCAGGTCGTATTTATGGTCCGATTGTGATGAAATTTAGCATAGTGTTCTTTTTTGGCCCAAGGACGATCCCTATTGAAATTGGTTAAAATCGGTTCAGATTTGGATATAGTCCCCATATATATATTTCACCCGATTTGACATTCAAGCGCCGTAGAAACCACATTTTACATCCGATCTTTATGAAATTCGGCAGAGAGAGTTTTATTATTACGTGAATGAACACTACCAAATTCGGAGAAAATCCGATCAGATTTAGATATAGCCCCCATATATATGTTTCACCCGATTTGGCATGTAAGCGCTGTAGGAACTGTATTTTAAATCAGATCAGTACGAAATTTGACAGAGAGAGTTCTCTTATTACATGAATAAACACTGCGAGATTCGGGGAAAATCGGTTCAGATTTAGATATAGCCACCATATATATGTTTCACCCGATTTAGAAATCATGTTTTATATCCGATCAGTACGAAATTTAACAGAGAGAGTTTTCTTATTACATGTATGAACACTGCCAAATTCGGGAGAAATCGGTTCAGATTTTAACATAGTCCCAATAAATATGTTACACCCGATTTGACATGTAAGCGCTGTAGAAACCGTGTTTTATATCCGATCAGTACGAAAATCGGCAGAGAGAGTTTGCTTATTACATGTATGAACACTGCCAAATTCTTATCGCAATGCCCATTTTCGCATTGGTAGGTAGGTGTAGGGTATTATATAGTCGGCCCCGCCCGCTTTCTGTCGTTCCTTACTGGTTTTTAATTATAATTATCATAATTATACTTTTTTATACAGACTTCACATGTTTTGCATTTTTGTGTGAACTGAGAATATTTGCATATCAGTGCACAAAGGGGGAAAACAGCATGTTTGTTTGGTATTTATCTTATTACAGATGATGTATTTTTATATCTATCATTTTTATTCTATAAAAAGAAACTAAATTTTCACTAAATTGAATTTAGCATATTTGCATGTTTAGCTAACTATATTATATTTAATGCACAAAATTACTGTTTATTTATTCATTACTGAAATATTTGCAATCGACAGCGGAAAAACAATATCGATTTTCGTTCATTGTTTCTCTAATTTATTGCTTTCTTTCTTCAATACATACACATTTACGGTTTTTTCCCATTGTTTTTGTCAAAGTAATAAATTCGCAAACGCACAGAAACTCCACTACTCTAAATGTCCGACAAAGATTTTATGACTCTTTTTGTTATCAATTCTCGTAACCACAACGCACACACTCACATTTTTTAATGTACCCCTTTTGTCTCATCGTCGTGTGAGCAGACAATTTAATTTCGACTACCGTAAAATATCACCGCCACTAACACTTTTTAGATGGCACACACACGTTAATGTAGGATTGAAAATATCCACTTGAACAAGCGCACACAATCTTTCTCTATCACCGCTCTACAAGGACTGATTCCAAAAAATGCCAAACAAACTTCACTGTAACTCTCACTATTATTCTCAATTTTGCGAACCAAAAGAGTCTAAATTGTGCCCTCGCAGATAAAAATTGTCTCTTTAGTTAAAAGATAAATAATTTTAATTCAACGTTACCTAAAAACGACTGAAAATTACTGATAAATTGTCTTTAAAAACGACATGAGAATTTCTACAATTTTAAGGAAAATATCTTACAAACTATTAAAATTTATTCTTGGGTTAAAGACAGTTGTACTACAATCAATTATTATTTCTTTACTTTTATGACGTATCGTTAAAGTCAACAAAACATAGTGTTATGGACATCTTATTATAGATGTAAGGAATTTTACTTTAAACGAATGAAAATTTCTTTGACATCAATTAAATTTTCCTAAATTTAAAGAAATTTGTTCTTCAAATACAAACTTATTAAATCTATGATTTAAGGCAAATTTGTTTTTTCTGATTTCTGCAAATACATTTGAATTGAAAAAAAAATTATTTGGAACGTGTAAATTATATATATATTAATATATTACAACAAAAAATATTTGCAAACTAATTTTCGCAAATAAAATATGTATGTGTTTATATACAAATAAAATTCGTGTTTAGAAATTTCCAAAAATAGATTGTTAAAAAAAGTATTTTCAAAACGTTGCAGATTTTTCGAATTTCATTCTGAATTTTTCATTGTCACCGAGTTATACCTTATAATTTAAAGTGACACAAGTAGCAATAACATTTGTTTTAAAGCACTAATTATACCCTACTTCACACTGTGGTACAGGGTATTATTACTTTGTGCATTTGTTTGTAACACCCAAAAAGAGAAGAGGTAGACCCACAGTTAATTACTCCGATTGACATAGAATCACTTTTTGAGTCGACTTAGCCATGTCTGTCTGTTTGTCCGTTTATTTATTCTTGTGATCAAAGTACAGGTCGCAATTACGGAATAGCTCCCATACATATAGCTCCCATACATATGTACCTCCGATTTGCATATGTGCACTGAATTTGTTGTCAATACATCTTGCACAATGTATCATTACGCAAGATTATACGATTTCAATTATAAAAGAAATTCAGTTATTTAAGAAATATAATTATTTAAACAAATTAAATTATTTAAGGTATTGATAAATTTTCTGAATACTTAAATGCAAATAAATATTTTTTCTTAATAATAGTCCCAAATAAAAAATATTAGAACGGAAACAAGATTTGTTTAGAACCACATCTTCCGAAACATATATTTTTTGTATGTGTCAAATATTTAGAGTGTACCCTAAAAATTTTTATAATTCGAGCAGATTATATCTGGGACAATAAACTACAGAAGCGTTTTTTCCGCATGTGGGAGATGTAGAGCAAATTAGGAAGAGGAAACTCTCCAAATGCATTCACATGCCTAAAAATGGCTACAAACTCCAGTTTTTGGGAACATTTTTTAAACGTTAACTTGCAAAAGAGCAATACGACATCGAAGTCGGTAAAATTTTAACAACATTAACTTTCCTACTTCCGTTTGTTTTTATACGCTTCAGTTCCATTTTACACATTCGTTGATTCGTAGCGATTCATCGATACGCCAATTCTTTGATTTTTGCCCCCGTTGCTGCTGTTCGTTCACCAATATTTTGTCACCGACAATTTATGTTTTTACACCCCTCGAGCATGTTATATACTGGTATGTGTGGATGAAGATGCAGCAAGTTGCTACTCACCGTAGTTGCTGTGACGCGTGGGAAGAGCCAAACATTTAAAAATGCACGGAACACTTTCACGAGCGAACGAATCAACGAAAGAATGAACGAGTGAACGAACAGACGGGTGAATGAAATCAACGAAATATCCGCTTATGCCAGTGGCAATTCTCTACAAAGTTTCCAATTGAAAGCTGATTGACTCAGCGCAAATGTGGTATGCTACGTTTACGTTACACTCACGCGCTATGGATTGCCTGGAGGCGTTTTGGAATCCATCGAACTCATACAATCAAACACCCACAGGGATAAGGGTGTACCGGAGAAGAGTTAATTTGATGCACGCTGAAAAAGTCGTTTCTGTAGTTTTACTTACTCTGCTTGAAATATACAATGTTTAGGGTACACTCTAAATATATTATATTTGGCATATACAAACATTAGGAAGATGTTGCTCTAAACGAATCTTTGTTTACGTCCTAAAATTTATAATTTAATTTTTTGTATTAAAAAAATATTAATGGTACATTTTTTTTTTAATTTTTCTTTAAAATTTCAATTTTCTTGGAATTTTCTTCAAATGTTGATAATGACACATGCATGTGGAAGCAGAAGTTTAGTAACTGTCGTTAAAACAATTAGAAAAAATTTGTTTTTTAAAAAAAAAATGTTTTTTTGCTGGCACGAAAACACCATAAAACATCGCCAAAAACTCGTTTGTTCCATAACGAGGAAAACAATGCCTATTTGAATTAAAAGTTATATTAAGATTAAGAGAAGTGAACAAGGGTGAAGTGAATATATCTTATGCTACCAACCAAAAGTGTAACACATAGATGGAGTGACCTAAGATACCCCAAGAATATTTGCCGGAAATCCGTTGTAAGGCATTTTAGCAATGTCCGTCAGTCTGTCTGGTTGGTGCGCTCGATAAATTTCGGCAGGATTAACCGATTGACTTAAAATTTGGTATGAGTCAATATTTTTTTCTATCTCAGGCTTAGGTCAAAGACTATGTTGGACGACTCTTTGGAGTACCTCCCCCACGAAGGGTAAAAAGTTAGTGAAATATTGATTATCCCATAACTTATATACTACTACCCAGAATTTTTCACAATTCCACACATGGTATTAGTTCATTAATCGCTATGATCTATAGAAAAATGGCCGTTATTGCCACGCTCCTTTTGGTACCTCCCATACAAATGTACCATTTTGCACACAAAGTTAACGACTTATAACTTTTATTCCAGTTCATACAAATACTTAAAATATTGTGGAGTGTAATGCCTTTACAGTACATATAGTCCCGTGAAAAATGGGTGTTATTACCACGCCCATTTTGGTACCTTCCATACAAATGGCTCATTTAGCACAAAATGTTAACGGCTTATAACTTTGATTCCTGAACATACAAACACTCCATACAAACACAAACACATACACATACAAACACTTGAAATATTTTAAAGTGTTATGTTTTTATATTAGCCATAGTATATTAAAAAATGGCGGTTATTGCCACGCCCCTGTTAGTACCCCCTTAACAAAATGGCCAAAATAAAAAATATAAAAAACTATTTTTAAGAATTTCCCTATTTTTACAATATGTGTCATAATTTATATATTTTTCCATAGACTTTTTCGCAAATATGCATTTTCAACGTTAGGATGCTAGTTTTCAAAGAAAGGAACGAACAAAATGTTTGCGATTTTTTATGGTATTTTGCGTGCCAACAAAAAACTTTTTTTTGGAAAAAAAACTCAAATTGTTTCTGATAGTTTTAACGACAGTTACTAAACTTATTTTTCCACGTGAAGGCGCCATTAATAAAATTTGTAGGAATTGCAATTCTTAAATATTCTAAATTTGTATGTTTCAAATTTTACATAATGATACATTGCTTGATGGGTTGACAGCAAACGATGACTTGGAATAAATATAAATAAAAAATAAGTGCTTTAAAACAAAAGTTCTACTGATGTCATTTTAAATTTTGAGATATAACTCGAAATAAATGAAAAATTTAAAATCAAATTCAAAAAATCTGCTACGTTTCGAAAATATTTTTCAAACAAAATATATTTGGAGAATTAAACAATAATTTTATTTGTACAGGGTGGCGTAGAATGAGCTATATGGTTTAAATGGTTTATAACTTTTTTAATTATGCGATTATTATAGTATTTTTTTTAATTATTGGGGAAATTTTTGCAATTAGCTTTAGAAATTATATCCCGTAAGTGTTGTCCATTTTCTGCTTCGCACATACGTCCTCTTTTTAGCATATTTTCCATAACTTTTCGCAAAATTTCAGAAAAATTCAATTATTTTTGTACGTTGTTCGATTCAAAATAAATTCCCCAAGTCTCCTTCACAAAATGCTGAAAAATAAATTGATTGATTTTCAAATAAAATTTATTTGTATGGGAGGTACCAACATGGGCGTGGTAATAATTAATTTAATTTGTAATTACGTATTTTGACAATGCATTAATGCCTTAATTTAGAGACAAGTTTTCTGTTTTTCATAAGCCCATGGTGCATTTTTATAAATTTTATATGTTTACAAAAATGTAAAACAGAAGTTGATGATGCTTATGACATTTTTAATTACAAAGTATAAAAAGAAATGTAAAAAAAATTTAAAAAAGTCTGCAAAGTTTTAAAAATATTTTTTTGTATAAAATTCATTTGGAAAGCATCGTAAGTAATAACATTGTTTATGTGTAAGCACATATTTTATTGGTGAAAGTCAGTTCGCAAATATATTTTGTTCCATCTACTTCTCTATCCATATATATAAAAATGGATCGATTTTGATGAAATTTTCAGGGAATCTTCAGATAAGCCTAGCGGGTGACAGGTCATATTAGTTTTTGATTGAGGGGGCGCGGCCACGCTCATATGAGCCAATTTGGAGTTGTGATTGACCAAGATTTTTTGATATTCGCAAATTAATAGTATGACCTTGAATTTCAATGTCAAAACAATGCTTCTGCAAAAAAAGATTATCACCATTGAAAATCCCATAAACAAATCTTTAAGGAACATTTATTATATATTCCATGTCGTTCACCAAATTTGACATAAAAAGCGAAGAATAGGAGCATATTTATTAAAATCGACAAAATTGAAGTGCATACAACTGCAGTTGTGGTCACCAGAATGCAGTCATATTTTATATTAATACTATTTAGACTTACGCCAACATGTCCACTAAATTTCATTCAAATCGGAAAACATTACCAAAAAAAGCTGACTTCCTGACAAATAATGCTTCATATATAAGAATTAATGTGTGTATGTTCTGTATGGACTCGAAAACGGCTGGACCTATTTTGATGACATTTTCAGGGAATCTTCAGATAATCTAAGCGGGTGACATAGGCTATACAAGTTCTTGATTGAGGAGGCGTGGCCCCGCCCATATAAGCCAATTTGGAGTTATGCTTTTTTGAGAGATTCGTACTGTCCGCACCGTATACAAATACAGGGTGGCGCAGAATGAGCTATATGGTTTAAATGGTTTATAACTTTTTTATTTATGCGATTATTACAATTTTTTTTTAAAACTGTATATTATTGGGGAATTTTTTGCAATTAACTTTGAAAAATTATATCCTGTAAGTGCCTTCCATATTCTGATTCGCACATACGTGCTCTTTTTAGCTTATTTTCCATAACTTTTCTCAAAATTTCGGAAAAATTCAATTATTTTTGTACGTTGTTCGATTCATAATTAATTCCCCAAGTCTCCTTCACAAAATGTTGAAAAAAAAACAAAGAAAGAATAACAATTAAAAAAGTTATAAAGAATTCAAACCACATAGCTCATTCTGTGCCACCCTGTATTGTAACTTTTTAAAGAAGTGGGAAATGTGAAACGAACGAAAAATTTCGCAAAAATTCAATTCATAAAAAAAATGTGGATAGTTAGTTACTGGTTTCAATATAAGTTATTTCAACAAAAGTGGGCGGGATTGAACAAGAAGGCCTGGGAATATTTTCATTTTGAGTATCTCAGAAACCATTTATCGTAGAAGAACGAAATTTTGTATCTTATTGGAGTCAATATTTGATTAGTCAAAGGTAGGCGAGGCATTATTTAAAGTTTGAATAGGTACATTAGAATGTGTTGATCGTAGAAGAACAAAATTATGTACAAACTGTAGCGAAATCATTAATGAAAACTTGACAAAAAAAATTTCAGCGTGCAATATTTAAAAATCTAATTTCTCGAAAACTATTGACCGTAGAAGAATGATATTTGGACTGTAAGTTATTGGAGTCAATATTAGTAATTTACTGGGCGTGATAGGATTAATGGTCAATTCACCAGAAACGTTACGAATGGGACAAGTAATCATGGTTCGTATCATACTAAGTAAATAACTATTATCGTGTGCGTTATTACGTTAACAAAGTGAGTTCCGCGTCAAAAAATAAGTGATATCGGACCGGTGCATATGCATATACATATTTGTACGATATATTTTGTAGGTGAATGACTAGATCGACTCATTATTTTGTATTTTATGTCATGTACTCTTTGTACTTTAATTAAAAGAGTGTGAGTGACATTACTAAATCGGAGTATTTGAAACTATGCATTACGTAGTTGAGTGCCTTTAAAAATTGAAAGAACTGTTTTCTTAGCTATCATTTGGCTGGATGACAGAAAGTATTCTGAAGTTTCTTTATAGGTACTAAAATAGTAAAATATCACAGTAAGGGTAAACAAGACCTTCCCTTTAAGAAAGAAGATGATTTTATACGGAAATTTCTGTGTTTGAACTAAAAAAGTTCGCATGCGAAGCAGCGGGTTCCTTCTCAATGGTTCAATGGTTCGCATGCAAAATGCGAAATTAGCAGCGGGTGCAGGGTAATAAAAAGTAAATACTGATAGAATTATTGCACTAATTGCTATGACTGTATTTCACAGCAATCTATATGCCCCAACAGAGAATGAGCGACGTAGCCTCGCAAGGTGATTTGAAACATGCAGAACTCACGCTAATGAATTGTGGAAAATATTTCAATTTCAAAATTATGCCTATATGGGCGGGGCCACGCCCATTGGTCCGATTCCGCCCATTTTTTGAAAATTCACATAATCTGTCACTAAATGCATACACACAAAATTTCAGCACTCTAGCTAAAAAATTGTCTCAATATCAAATTTGGACCCATATGGGCGGGTCCACGGCCGCTTGATATATCGAAAATTCAAGTACCCTATTTTCAGCACCCCCTACACATGTACATTCTGTGAAAATTTCAAGATGATCGGTCTAGCCGTTTAGGCGTCTATACGGAACAAACAAACATACAAACAAACAAACCCACAAACAGACACTCTCTTTTATATATATAGATAAATGGATGTGTGTGGTACGTATGGACTGGACGGATTTTGATGAAATTTTCAGGGAAACTTCAGATTAGCCTAGCGGGTGACATAAGCTATATTAGTTCTTGATTGCGGGGTAGTTGCCCCGACCCCTTAAGCCATTCTGGAGTTCTTTTTTGAGTGATTCCTACTGTCAATTCTACGAATTTATTAGCGTGATTCCTACTGTCCCAATTACTAGGAGAGGGCCGTGATCTCAGATGAGCCACCAGACCTGGGCTTTCTGGGGTCCAACTGGTAGTAGCTGGGAGTCTACGTGATTTGTCCAAAATTGGAGAGCTCGGACCAAAGGGCCTTGCGCCGCCCATATAATCCAAATTTTGAAATTGAGATATCTTGAATAATTTTTAGCGAGAGTATTTCTAGTTTTTTGGGGTTCGACTGCAGTGCATATACGGGAAGCTTAAATTCTGTTGTCATCCGTCGCTGGCTGTGAAGCCTTGTTTCACGTGAAGAAATCAATGGTGGAGCGACGGAGACAATTGATTTTCCACGTAGTGGCAAGAATTTAAGCAATGCACTGTCGACCTGTATACATATATGTATGTATATCGCGCACAACACAATTCAACGGGTCACTGGATCGGATCCGGTTCGAAGGACCATGTTTAACTCCGCGCCAGAGTGGCGAGAGTTAAAAAAAGAAAAACACAAAATTTATATATTTTTTATTTTATTTATTAGGCCGTGAGCCTGGCGGTTCGGCAGTGTGCCATAAGCGGGTGAGTTGAGAACTGACTTAAAAAACGACGGCGTAACATAACCATGGCGGTAAGCAGCAATGCATTTCAGCTGCATCGTTTTTGAAAGTACAGGTAGGGACGCTGCTGTTGACAAACAGCTGTTGTCATTTCAACATAATGTCTCTCAATTTTGCATATCTTTAGCCTAATTCAGAAAAGGCGTAGCTAACCGCTTTTTTAAAAACGCGTTTTTTCTAGTGTGTTTCGCGAAAAAGGCTTAACTCATTTTCAAAAAATATATGAAAGGAAAAGACCTAACTGACTAAACACATAAACTACAAACTACTAGTAGGCATTGCATTTTATATGTCGATTAGAAAAAATTCCGATATGCATGCATGTAGTTGTCAATAAGAAAATACGAAAAAAATGTGTAATGCGCAACAAATAGCGGTTTTATAGTAGAACTAAAGAAGGCGTAACTCATATACTATTATATTTATTTTATCATTTCAAAAAATATATAAAAGAAAAAGCCCTAACTGACTACACATATAAGCCCTAACTCGTAATTATTTAAAAAAAAAATAAAAAAAGCTCTATATAACATAACTTTGTTAAAAATAAGAAAAATTCAAATAAAAGTTTCAGAACAATTTTTGTATTACGGTTTTCAATTCAAACCGCATTAAAACATTTTTAAAATTATTCAGTCAGAATTTATTTTGGTTCTAGGCCATATCGAGCCCTAACCGCCAAAAAGACGTAAACGCCACCATGATTTACTTTGAATTCTTTGGGGGAAATCGTTTATTTATGACAAACGTCATCACGTTTCCGAAATTCATAGCTGCAAAATGTACCGTTATACTAAATTTTACAGTAATATAAATATATGTATGCATTACACATGCATTTAAACAAAATATAATCGCAAAAGAAACCTTCCCCTCTAAATATTTGTGAGTGGCGCTTACGTCTTTTTGGCTGTTATGGCTCGATATGTTTCATTTATTGCAAAAAAGTAATAGAAACAAATACACAAATTGGTAGAGGGTTTTAATTGCTTGGTAGAATTGACTGCAGTTTCGATGTACACCACTCTATCATCTTCAGAATTCAGTAGCAATAGTGTATGTCTTTAAGTTAAATCAGCTGAAATACTTATGGAAGCAGTAAATTGAATTAAACAATAACTGCTAACCAAACCCGTAATTTGCCGAACTAAGTCAACATACTAAAACTCTTTTGATTTTTGCTTCACGCTGAAAAAAATCGCTTCTGTAGTATATTTTCCCAAACAAATTCTGCTAGAAATATACATATGTTCGGGGTACACTCCAAATATATAATATTTGACACATAAACATTTATATTTTGAAGGATATTGTTCTAAATAAAAATATGTTCTAAATAAAAATATGTTCCCATTTTAATATTTTTTTTATTTCGAACTAATAATTCCGGAACACCAATGCATCCAAAGATCTGATTTATCACCAGTGAAACGTAATGCAGTGGTAGGTGTTGGGGTTCAAGGTTCTTTTTCTTTTTCACTTAACTATTCAAATACCTTCCTTCACTTATGAGGAAACCCTTTGATCTTCAGCTCAACTGCACAGAGCGAAAACTTAAATGAAGACTAATTTGTATTTAAGTATTTTGTCAATGTATCACTGCCTTAATTTAAAGACAAGTTTTTTTTATAAATTAAATTATTAAATTAAAACTCAAATCCTGCATATAATACTTGCATTGGTGGATTGACAAAAAGTAAAGAATTGGAATATTTACACGGGCCAAAACTGCCTTTTTGATATGTTTGAATCGAAAGGAAATATATTTTGAACACCAATTTTTATATAGTACTAGCTGGACCCGGTCCACTTCGTTGCCCCAGACTTCAGATTTCCGATCCCGTTAATTTTTGGACTAATTACGTAGACTGAGACCAAATATATATGCACATAATTACATTGATCTCTCTAACAAATTGCTCAAGATATATCAAACACAAAATTGAATTGGCTTATATGGGCGAAGTCACTCCCATTTGTCCGACCCCGCCCATTTTTGGACCAAGCACGTAGACTTCCACCTAATATATATGCACAAAATTAGAGTAATCTCGCTAATAATTTGTGCGAGTTATGTCAATTTCAAAATTGGGTTTATAATGGCGGGGCCACGCCGATTGGTCCAATCCCGCCCATTTTTGCGCCAACCAATTAGACTACCACCTAATACATATGCAACAATTACAGCACTCTCGCTAACAAATTGTGCAAGATATGTCAATTTAAAATATTTGTTTATATGGGCGGGGCCACTCCCATTCGTCCAATTCCGCCTATATTTGGACAAATCACGAAGACTAACACCAGATTCATGGCACAAAATTACAGCACTCTCGCTAACAAATTGTGTAAGATATTTCAATTTCAAAATTTGGCTTATATGGGCGGGGCCACGCCCAATGGCCTATCCCGCCCATTTTTGGACCAATTGAGTAGACCACCACCTAATACATATGCACAACATTACAGCACTCTCGCTAACAAATTGTGCAATATATATCAATTTAAAAATTTGGTTTATAAGGGCGGGGCCACGCCCATTGGTCCAATCCCGCCCATTTTCGGACCAATCACGAAGACTGCCACCAGATACATATGCACAAAATTACAGCTGTCTCGCTAACAAATTGTGCAAGATATCTCGATTTCAAAATTTGGCTTAAAGGGGCGGAGCAACGCCCAGTAGTCCGACCCCGCCTATTTTTGGACCAATCACGTAAGTCGCCAACAGATATATATAAACAAAATTACAGCTATCTCGCTAACAAATTGTGCAAGATATCTCAAATTCAAAATTTGGCTTATATGGGCGGGGCCACGCCCATTGGTCCGATCACGCCCATTTTTGGACCAATTAAGCAGACTACCACCTTATACGTATGCACAATATTACAGCACCCTCGCTAACAAATTGTGCAAGATATGTCAATTTAAAAATTTGGTTTATAAGGGCGGGGCCACGCCCATTGGTCCTATCCCGCCCATTTTTGGACGAATCACGTAGACTGCCACCAGATACATATGTACAAAATTACAGCTCTCTCGCTAACAAATTGTGTCAGATATCTCGATTTCAAATGTGGCTTAAAGGGGCGGGGCCACGCCCATTAGTCCGACCCCGCCCATTTTTGGACCAATCACGTAGACTGCCTCCATATATATATATACAAATTTCAAGTTCTCTCACTAACAAATTGTGCAAGATATCTCAAATTCAAAATTTGGCTTATATGGGCGGGGCCACGCCCATTGGTCCGATCCCGCCCATTTTTTGACCAATCACGTAAGTTGCCAGCAGATATATATACACAAAATTACATCTCTCTTGCTAACAAATTGTGCAAGATATCTCGATTTCAAAATTTAGCTTAATGGGGCGGGGCCACACCCATTAGTCTGACCCCGCCCATTTTTGGACCAATCACGTAGAATGCCTCCAGATATATATAAACAAAATTACAGTTCTCTCGCTAACAACTTGTGCAAGATATCTCAAATTCAAAATTTGGCTTATATGGGCGGGGCCACGCCCATTGGTCCGATCCCGCCCATTTTTGGACCAATTACGTAGACTGCCACCAGATACATATGTACAAAATTGCAGCACTCTCACTAACAAATTGTGCATGATATCTCAATTTTAAAATTTGTCTTATGTGGGCGGGGCCACGCCCACTTCATATATCGAAAATTCAAGTACCCTATTTTCACCACGCCCCACACATGTACATTCTGTGAAAATTTCAAGAAGATCGGTTCAGCCGTTTAGACGTCTATCGTAGACTGCCACCAGATACATATGTACAACATTACAGCACTCTAGTTAAAAAATTGTGCAAGATATCTCAATTTCAAAATTTGGCTTATATGGGCGGGGCCACGCCCATTGGTCCGATTCCGTCCATTTTTGAACCAATCACGTAGAGTGCCACCAGATACATATGCACAGAATTACAGCTCTCTCGCTAACAAATTGTGTCAGATATCTCGATTTCAAAATGTGGCTTAAAGGGGCGGGGCCACGCCCATTAGTCCGACCCCGCCCATTTTTGGACCAATCACGTAGACTGCCTCCATATATATATATACAAATTTCAAGTTCTCTCACTAACAAATTGTGCAAGATATCTCAAATTCAAAATTTGGCTTATATGGGCGGGGCCACGCCCATTGGTCCGATCCCGCCCATTTTTTGACCAATCACGTAAGTTGCCAGCAGATATATATACACAAAATTACATCTCTCTTGCTAACAAATTGTGCAAGATATCTCGATTTCAAAATTTAGCTTAATGGGGCGGGGCCACGCCCATTAGTCTGACCCCGCTCATTTTTGGACCAATCACGTAGAATGCCTCCAGATATATATAAACAAAATTACAGTTCTCTCGCTAACAACTTGTGCAAGATATCTCAAATTCAAAATTTGGCTTATATGGGCGGGGCCACGCCCATTGGTCCGATCCCGCCCATTTTTGGACCAATCACGTAGACTGCCACCAGATACATATGTACAAAATTGCAGCACTCTCACTAACAAATTGTGCAAGATATCTCAATTTTAAAATTTGTCTTATGTGGGCGGGGCCACGCCCACTTCATATATCGAAAATTCAAGTACCCTATTTTCACCACGCCCCACACATGTACATTCTGTGAAAATTTCAAGAAGATCGGTTCAGCCGTTTAGACGTCTATACGGTACAAACAAACCAACAAACAAACAAACAAACAAACACACATTCTTCTTTATATATATAGATAGATATATTTCTTAGCAAATACATTTTGTTTGAAAATCAATAAAATATATTTAAAACGCATATATTAATATATTACAACATAATAATAATATATTAATATATGTGTTTAAAAACAAATAAATATATTGTTTAGGAATTTTTCTAAATATATTTTATTTAAAAAAGAATTCCAAAACTTTTGTTGACTTTTTTGAATTTCAGTTTTAATTTTTCCTTGGTTTCGAATTGTGCCTCCCATTTATGATACTCATGCAGAATTAGCTTCTGTTTTAAATCAATCATTTAAAATTTCTGAGAATTCCAAGTCATTATTAGTTGTCAATCCTCCAAGTAATTTATATTAATCCAAGTTTATACGAATTAAATTATTATTTTTTGTTATTTTTACGAACATGTAAACAAAAATTTGTGTAGAACAGCATCTTCCCAAATACATAATTTTTGTGTGTACCAAATATAATATGTTTAGAGTGTACTTACATGTCTATGTTTCAAGCCGAATATGTTTGGGACAATATACTACAGAAGCTTTTTTTTTCAGCGAGTATAAATTAAAATGATGTACAACAAAACTGCTGCTGCTAAGACATTTTTAACTATAAGGCTTAACTCGAAATATAGGAAAAACTAACTAATATTCGAAAAAGTGAGCAAAGTTTTAAAAATCGTTTTTTAAATGAAATATATTTGGAAAACTTCTTAAACCATAACATTGTTTGTGTGTAAACAATGTTATGGTTTAAGTTAATGGATGGTAGAAAGTGCAAATCGATGGTAGAAAGTTCTCGTTATGGTGGTGCTTTTGTTTATAACGGGACAATTTGCTTTCTTATTGAAGAAAGAATCCAATAGATGGATTTATTTTTATCAGTCGAATAGTGGTGACAAGTTCTACGATTAGAGAATTAAATTTTTACAACTTGAGTTAATTTAAATAAAAAAGTAATGTCAGCCCAAACAATAAATAAAATATTTTGTTGTTTAATTTCCTTATATTATTTTTTTAATGTAATACATTTATTTTAATAATATACATCCAACAAATATTTTATTTTTTGAAGCGCAAAGGATTTTAAATACGCCTTAAAATTTTCTCCAAAATGACTCGCAGATGGTTGAAAATACGAATTAAAAATGACTCGTAAGTGACTAAATACGACTAAGAAATGACTCGAAAAAGACTCGTAAATTATTATAAGTGCAACTGAGAAATGACTCGAAAGTGAGCCGAAAAGCGGCTTATAATAGACTCTTAAAGATGAGTCGCGAGTAGGGTACCATTTTCTCCCGACAAAACATTCTTTTATTATCAGAAAATGAGCGCATTTATGATTATTTTAATCGCGTCGTGGAGTCAAAAAGGTCCCAAATATGATCAATACTTTCACAAAATGCTGACTGGGCAACAATAAATAACAACAACCCATACAAACACATGAGGTACAATGACGTCGGCATTAGCTGTTGACAAAACTACATTTTTTGACTTAGTTCGGCAAAATACGGGTTTGGTTAGCAGTTCTTGTTAAATTCAATTTACTGCTTCCATAAGTATTTCAGCTGATTTAAGTTAAAGACATACGCTATTGCTACTGCATTCTGAAGATGATAGAGTGGTGTCAATCGAAACTGGAGTCAATTCTACCAAGCAATTAAAACGCTCTACCAATTTTCGTATTTGTTTCTATCACTTTTTTGCAATAGACAGAAAGTAAATGAAACATATGGTCTCAAACTAAAATAAATTCTGGCTGAATAACAATAGCACTTACAAACAATAATTAACAACAACACATTTTTAAAATTTTATTCAGTTTTTTCTTCCTCCTGTAAAATTTCCAAAATGTCAGCTACGCCTTTTTTAAATTAGAGTGACGATATACATACGGTTTACTAAATGACTGAATTCCGGTCTATATTTGTGATAATAACTGCGAGCGCTGTAAATACTGTAAAGGTAATCGTGTAAGATATACAACAACTATATGTTTGCTTATTCTGCTTTAACATTGTGGCGTAGGCCCCTACTGAGCCGTCTCTATAAAGTCTAACGGCATAACTTAAGTTTGCCAATATCTTTTCTACAACTTTGCACTGTTTATTTGAAGCGGATTAATTGACAGTGGCTTAAAAGATATTTTTCTACCATAACGAGACGACCCCAAAACTATGACATGTAATTTAATTTCATTACAACCTAACGTCCTTGTGCCTTTGCAGGTGTGTATATAGTGTGGTACGTATTGCACATGTTTTCAACATAACACATACATAGACATCGAATACAGTGTGTCTAGCAAAATTGTCGATATTTTTTTGTGCTGTTGAAATCGTTTGCTGCGTTCTTGTCATGTACTCGTATCAAGGACTCAGATTATGTAGTTAATAACTACTCCTGCAGTGAAATATCCTCCAATACATTTTTAGAGATGAAATTCTATTGGATAATATTGAAGGCCTTCCACAGTACAACATTGGAATTTCGAACAACAGTAGAGATGGCGGAAAATTTTCAATGGAATTTCGCATGTCGTAATCTTAAGTCACGGTCGCACATTTTGGAATTGGGGCAAAGTTCGTTCAGAGCAGCACAAAATCCCTCTTCATGTGACAATTTTGAGCAGCAACCAAACGCATATGATGATATACCCAGATACTCGTTTGGAAAATTGAAAAAAGCAAATGTATTAAAGCCGATTGCTTTTCTGTATTTCGAGCAATTAAGCACTTTTTTTGTGAAAGTGAACGAAAAGATTTTGGTATTTCATATTGTAATATAGTAGTTAGTTCCATGCTAAGCGATCACACTAATTTTGCACTTCTGTCCGAATTTGATTACAATTTTTAATTTTGATTTTTTTTAATCCTCTTACTTTAGAATGAGCAGTTTTTTTCTGCCGTCATTTTAGCAATGTCCGTCCGTCTGTCTGTCTACTGGATGGTGCGCACGATTACTCTCGCAAGGATTAACCGACTGACCTCAAATTTGATATGTGGTAATATTTTCTCTATCTCTGGCTGTGTCTAGTACCGATTTTCTGTAAACCATAAGGTGTTAAAAATATCATAAAGAAGGAGCGCACAACAGGCCGAACCACTGGCTTAAGTGTATCTCCATGAGTCGTTGAAACGTCTCCTATCTTCAACCTATCCATCTCCGGCTTGGTTCGAAGATGGGCAATATTGGTTCACTGCTTCTAGGAACACCCCCACGAAGGATTAACATTTACTGCAATATTTTTTCTTTAAAGCTTCTATACTACTTATTCGAATCTTCTGAAATTCCCGCCATATAATATTAGTTTATTAGTCGCTTACACCTCAAGAAAAATGGTAGAATTTTCCACCCCCAGTTCATACAAATACTTGGAATTTTGTACAGAGTAATGATTTTATTGTACCTAGAGTCCAGAGTTAAGTGGGCGTTATTGACACAAAGGCACATATTTATGATTTTTTGAGACGAAACGGTTTAAATTTGTTGATTGAAACCAATGGTACCATTGTGTCAAATTTTCATAAAAAAAGATTAAAAAAAACTGGCAGCATTTATGCGGTAGCGTCTCGAAAAAAGTTGAATTGCGGTGCTCCTCATAACTCGATACCGGATCATCTTAAATTAAAAAAATTAATTTATATAGTTGTTATAGCCAGGCAACGCTGTCGAGTTTTTTTTTTGAAATTTAAATTTTTAAGTTTTTGGGAACACTTTAAAGTGAACAATTCGATTTTTGCGAGAAAAATTCGACTAATTCGTTATTGTGAAATAAAAAAAATTAAAAATTAATTAAAAATCAGTAGTTTTTGAGTTATGAGGGGCACAACATAGGTTGTGTGAAAAACGCTTTAAAGTTTTTCTGATGTACTGTGTCACATATGTGGCGCGGTCGATTAGACTGCTGTATCTTGGTTAGTTTTGCTCCGATTCACCTCAAATTTCCACATAATAATCTTAAAAGTTTCTCTATTCAGAAGAAATTATAAACAAAATGCAACAAAAGTTTATATGCAATTAAAATTGATAATAATTTAATTTAACAAAAAAATAAATGTAAGTATTTTTTTTCTTAACTGGTTTGTAAGTAGGGTTACCCGACTAAACTTTCTTACTTGTGTTTTTCTATCTCATGCCAAGATCGAAGATGGGCAATATTCGTATTGGTTCACTCAAAACAAAATTGATATTACAATCTTGTGAATAGGCTTAGATAAATATACCAATACAGATAAATATACCAATAAATATAGCGTGATGCATTTCCAGGTTCTCTGCTTCTTTAAAGAAAAACCAGTAAGGAAAGGCAGAAATTCGGGCGGGGCCGACTATATAATACCCTACACCTCCCTAACAATGCGATAAGGGTAGAAACATATTATCTAATTCTGATCGGATATAAAATACAGTTTTTACAGCGCTTCCAGATCAAATCGGGGGTAACATATATATGGGTGTTATATCTAAATCTAAATCGAGTTTCTCCTAATTTGGCAGTATTTCTTCATGTAGAAAGAAACCTCTTTTTGCCGAGTTTCGCACTGATCGGATATAAAATAACGTTTTTACAGCGCTCACATGTCAAATCGACGGTAACGTATATATGGGGGCTATATCTAAATCTGAACCGATTTCTTCCAAATTTAAAAGTGTTCATTCATATAATAGGAAACCTCTTTCTGACGAATTTCATACTGATCGGATATAAAATACAGTTTTTACATCGCTTACATGTCAAATCGGGGGTAACATATATATGGGTGTTATATCTAAATCAAAACCGATTTTCTCCGAATTAAGCAGTATTCCTTCATGTAATAAGATACCTCTTTTTGCCGAATTTCGCACTGATCGGATATAAAATAACATTTTTACAGCGCTCACATGTCAAATCGGGGGTAACATATATATGGGGGCTATATCTAAATCTGAGCCGATTTTCTCCGAATTTAGCACTGATCGGATATAAAATAAAATTTTTACAGCGCTTACATGCCAAATCGGGGGTAACGTATATATGGGGGCTACATTTAAACCTAAACCGATTTTCCCCGAATTAAGCAGTATTCCTTCATGTATGTAATAAGATACCTCTTTTTTGCCGAATTTCGCACTGATCAGATATAAAATAACATTTTTACAGCGCTCACATGTCAAATCGGGGGTAACATATATATGGGGGCTGTATCTAAATCCGAACCGATTTTCTCCGAATTTGGCAGTGTCCCTTCGTGTAATAAGAAACCTCTTTCTGCCGAATTTCGCACTGATCGGATATCAAATACAGTTTTTACAGCGCTCACATGTCAAATCGGGGGTAACATATATATGGGTGCTATATCTAAATCCGAACCGATTTTCTCCGAATTTGGCAGTATTCCTTCGTGTAATAAGAAACCTCTTTCTGCCGAATTTCGCACTGATCGGATATAAAATACAGTTTTTACAGCGCTTACATGTCAAATCGGGGCTAACATATATATGGGGGCTATATCTAAATCTGAACCGATTTTAACCAAATTCAATAGGGATCGTTCTTGGGCCAAAAAAAGATATGTGTAAAGTTTCGTCGAGATCGGACCATAATGGCGACCTGTACTTTGATTACAAGAATACATGCACAGACGGACAGACAGACGGACAGACGGACATGGCTAAATCAACTCAGAAAGTGATTCTAAGTCGATCGGTGTAATAAACGATGGGTCTATTTCTTCTCCTTTTGGGTGTTACAAACAAATGCACAAAGTTATAATACCCTGTACCACAGTGTGGTATAGGGTATAAACACAGAAAATTCAAATTGAATGGGGAATGTTTATTATATTTTGAAAGAACATTCTTTGGCAATTATTTTTTGAGGATTATGTCAATCAAATGTTGGCCGCGACTACGTCTCAGATGGTCCATCCGTTGAGTCCAATTTTCGATGACTCGTTCGAGCATTTCGACTGGTAACTGGCGAATGACACGCGTGATGTTTTGCTCGAAGGCCTCAATCGAAGCGGGTTTGTTCGCATAAACTTTAGACTCCACATATCCCCACAGGAAAAAGTCTAACGGCCGGCCCAAAACGTGAAATTATCTGCTCACCATAAATCCATTGATTAATGCGATGTGTGGGAAGTGGCGCCGTCTTGTTGAAACCAAATGTCGCCGACATCACGAGCTTCAATTTCAGGCATCAAATAATCGGTTATCATGGCACAATAACGGTCGCCATTGACGGTTACGTTCTCACCGGCATCATTTTTGAAGAAATATGGACCCATGATTCCGGTACGTCGGATGGGTCAACGGCAAAAATATAGCTCTTAACGAGAGCTAAAATATTGCTCATGGGTGTCAAGGTCGTGGGTCGACCTTGTGTTTGTTTTTGGATTAAAAGAAATGGACTTAGCGCAATTGGCGAACTATTATTTTGATAATAAAACTGAATAATTTGTAAACGTTGTTCAGGCGTAAGTCTTTCCATGATGAAATGCCAAACAATACTTAACAAAATAACATGACAGCATAACACGGCTCACACGTGATCTGTCAAAAAAAGGCTATTGAAAAAAAGTATCTCTACTTTGATCAACCTATACAAAAAAACTTCTCAAAATTTAGAGATTCATTCGAACACAATATTTCCATAACTTCTGCAGCAAACATCTAAATGTGTTCACATTGTGAACTTTAGACAACATTGCCAATGACTATAGACTAATAAAAAATAAATAATAAAATACAAATTTTTGTTCAACGTTGTGACATACTCACAAACTGAGGTTATACCTTAGTCAGTTAACCCGACAGAAATGTTCTTACTTGTTTTCATCAGCATTTATATCATTTTTACTGGACCTGTATAAAAGTAAAACAAAATATATATTACTAGTAACCCTGATATCTGCCTCGTTCCTTTCGTTCAGACTGTATTTTGAAAATACTACTTCTTTGTAAGCCAACATTTTCATATACATAGAATATATTTTTGCCACAACACACAAATATAAAATCCTCCAATATTTGAAAATATATATGTGTGTTGGAGTGATATTCGAATGTAACAAAATAGCACTTTTTCAGCAATCAATGTCCTTGTACTCTATGTACTCGTATGTATATACACATGCTATTTTGTGCAGATTTAGCGGATATTAATTTAAAACGCATGATAAATACTCTCTGAACTGCAATATTTTTCCAATTTTGTTTTTTATGAAATGCAACACAGAAATTGTGACTTCAGGTTATTTTCTTTCAATATTGATGCCATCTTAAAATAAGTAAGTCAGCCAGTCAATGGCAATAAGAGCAGCTTTTGACTGGGTAAATTTATGGTTTAAAGGACATTTTTGTTTTCATTTGTATTTCTCTCACAATTCTTTGCCAACTATAAGTAATAGATAGATACGAGTATATATATAGAGTTGATCACTTCATCTTTTGCTGGTGGTTTTCGTCCTTTCGTCGCTTGAGAGGATATCAATCTTATGTCTCGAGGAGCAATCGTTGCATGTCGCAGCAAGGACGTCACGAAGCGTCAGCTATGCAATTTTCGCATCTATCCGTATATATAGATTTCCGTTTTACTTACTTGTCGTGTCTTCAAAGCGCTTCGCCTTTTTTCTTCAAAATGTCCTTGGTTCTTTTCATATGTTTTTTTATAGATGTTTTTTTATTCTCCCGGCAAACCCTCTGGCATTATATGAAATAAGTTAATCGATGACGGAAATTAGTTTTCCTTTCAACGTTTAAATACGTACTTGCTTAAGTTGCAGCTGTTGATGCTGCTTGTACCTAGTGCGCGTTCTAAGGTGCATTTTCTTTTTGAAGATTTTCAAATAATCGGAATTGAAGGAAATTGTATTTGGACGTTTGTACATGTGACCTAGTGTTTAAGTATTTGTGACAAGAAAATTCGATACCATTAAATCGGTACTGCACGGAAAAAAGTCCACGTTTTCAATATGTTTAAATTGTATGTCTGCGCACGATAAATAAAATATATTTGTAACAAACATTTTTAACTATTATATATACTTGAAATATTAAATTTTAGTTCAATATCAAGAGCATTTAATTGACGCACATGTTTTATGTAATACATTACAAATTAATATATATATTTACGAGCTAATTTTCTTAAATAAAATACATACCGTTAGTTACGCATTCAAATATGCTAAATCCAGTTTTTCAAATTGTTCTGGAGGAAGAAAAAACTTTTCTGTTTTTAATATTTTTTGCATTACACAGGTACCAATAATCGCCTGATTAAATCTCAAAATGCACGAGTTAAGTAATTTGATGTTTAAAATTCCAATTTGTTTGGATGTTACCTTTAGTATTTGCAACATATTTTTGAGGAATTGGTGCATATTTAAATTAAAGGAAGTTATAAGGGCTACAAATGCCGAAAACGTCAGTTACATGTAGAAACGAAAGTTTGACAACTGTCGTTAAAACAATTAGAAAAAATGTGATTTTTTTTCACAAAAAAAAGAATTTTTTGCTGGCACGAAAAAAGGGGTAAATTACACTGTACAAAATTGCAGGTATTGTATGTGCAGGAAACCAAGTTAGAAGCCGTTAACTTTTTGTGCACATTGTTCATTTGTATGGGAGGTACAACAAGGGGTGTGGTAATATCACCCATATTGCTCGGGACTATAGATACCACAAAATTTTAAGTATTTGCATGTACTGGAATCAATGTTATAAGCCGTTAACTTTTTGTGCAAAATTGTCCATTTGTATGGGAGGTAGCAAAAGGGGCGTGGCAAATTCGCCCATTTTTCTCAAGATGATAGCGACCAAGAAACTAATACTATGTGTGGAATGGTCAAAGATTATGAATAGTAGTATAGAAGGTATGAGATGATCAATATTTCACTGTGGGTGAGGTTTTCGAAGGAGTAGACCAACATAGTATATCTTTGACCTTAGTCTGAGATAGAAAGAAATATTGACACATACCAATTTTGAAGTCAATCGGTTAATCCTAGGACTTTGCTAAAATGACTTAAAATGGTTGGATTCCCGGCAAATATTCTTGGGGTCTCCTTGTTCACTCCATCGATTTCATACACATTTGAGCTGAAGCATCTGATATACATATACCCTTGTTCACAATAGTGGATGTATAAAACCGAATATAAAAACGATTTAAAAAAAAATTCTAATTATTTTAACGACAGTTACTAAACTTCTGTTTCCACGTGAAAGTGTCATTACTAGCATTTGTAGTCCTCATAAAAATATGATCCAAATACTGAATACACATTCCAACAAAATGGAAATTTATAAAAAACAAAATTACCATAAATATTGTTTTTAATATTTTTTTCGAGTTTAGGACACCATATTACACCAGAAAATGTTATCGACAGAAAATTTGTTGTGTAAAAGTATTATAATGTAAAATAATTTTAAACTTAATTTTTTATTTCGAAATTTATTCGTTCCGGTAAGTTTATCGCTGACACCAATCTATTCCTCAGAGACCATATAACGGAAATATATTAATCTTATTAAATTCGCTATAATATTATTGTACAAATTTGGGGATGTAAGACGTATTTATTTAATTACATATAACAACATTGCAAATATTGCAACGACTTAACAAATGTTCATATTTATGGGAGTTATGTTGTAGTATTAAATTTCTGCGATGCAATGTAATTATGTAGGGTTTTTGGGTTAAAAATGTTTTTAAACGCGATAGCTCGCAAAGAGATGCAGATTCGTTTTTCATACCCTACACCACACTGTGGTACAGGGTATTATAACTTTGTGCATTTGTTTGTAACACCCAAAAGGAGAAGAAATAGACCGATCGTTTATTATACCGATCGACTTAGAATTACTTTCTGAGTTGATTTAGCTATGTCCGTCTGTCTGTCCGTCTGTCTCTCTGTGCATGTATTCTTGTAATCAAAGTACAGGTCGCAATTATAGTCCGATCTCGACGAAACTTTACACATATCTTTTTTATGGCCCAAGGACGATCCCTGTTGCATTTGGTTAAAATCGGTTCATATTTAGATATATCCCCAATATATATGTTAGCCCCGATTTGATATGTAAGCGCTGTAAAAACTTTATTTTATATCCGATTAGTATGAAATTCGGTAGAGAGAGGTTTCTACAGGGTGGGTGATGAAAGCTGCTACCAAAAAAAAAATTTTATAATTTTTTTTCTATTTAATGAATCTGGTTAATTTTTTTATATTTTGCAGATTGATTTTTAGATTTAACAAAAATGGATAACTGGGACACTGAAACAAGAATTTGGATTGTCCGCCGCTATTTCGCATTCGGTTCAAAGAGAGTATAGGGGCACGTTTGACGGCAATCCTCCGAGCAGATGGACCATAAAGAGACTTGTTAACAATTTTTCCGAGCATGGGACAGTCAACAGAAGACCTTACCATCGAAACCCTTCAGTTCGGACGGATGAAACAATCGCTGCTGTAACTGATGCCATACAAAACAATCCAAAAGTTTCGACAAGAACATTATCTGCTCAAATGCGTACACGGAGAAAAAAATATGTTAAAAATATGTTTGGATGCAATCATAAATATGTTTGGGACGGGCACAATCATATATATGTTTGTGGGTAAACATATTATGTTTGCACACAATCATAATATGTTCGGGGCAAAATTCTAGCATATTATAAAACGATATGATTGTGTCCTAACATATTTTTGGCAAAATAATATATTAGAGCATATTTTTTAGATTTTTAGAGAGTATTACTCTCTGAGAGCCCAATTATGTGACTCATAGGGCATCCACCATCACCACTGTGCTAAGCCATCACAGCGAACACACGCACGCACCCACATACAACCATTGACAGCCACAGCCAGTCAGAATGAATATATGGCTATGCTTATACTTTCTTGTTTCGGGTGTAACATGAAAGTAAATTAAAATACACGCTGTGCATATAATTCTCGTTGACTCTATATAGCCAGTGGTATAAGGTGTTGACGTTTTTCAGTCAATGGGGTGGATCAACGGAGCTACCAACCAAGTTGAAAGAAAAGTGGCATAGTCCGCAGTCCGAATAATGGATAATTAATGGAACATTAGACTAGAATTTTATGTATATATATAAAAGAGAGTGTCTGTTTGTGGGTTTGTTTGTGGGTTTGTTTGTATGTTTGTTCCGTATAGACGTCTAAACGGCTAGACCGATCATCTTGAAATTTTCACTGAATGTACATGTGTAGGGGGTGCTGAAAATAGGGTATTTGAATTTTCGATATATCAAGTGGGCGTGGACCCGCCCATATGGGTCCAATTTTGATATTGAGAAAATTTTTTAGCTAGAGTGCTGAAATTTTGTGTGTATGCATTTAGTGACAGATTATGTGAATTTTCAAAAAATGGGCGGAATCGGACCAATGGGCGTGGCCCCGCCCATATAAGGCAAATTTTGAAATTGAGATATTTTGCACAATTTGTTAGCGAGAGTGCTGGAATGTTATGTATATGTATATGGTGGCAGTCTACGTGATGGCTCCAGAAATGGGCGGGATCGGACCAATGGACGTGGCCCCGCCCACATAGACCAAATTTTGAAATTTTGATATCTTGCACAATTTGCTAGCGGGAGTGCTGCAATGTTGCGTATATTTATCTGGTGGCATACTTGATATCTTGCACAATTTGTTTTCGAGAGACCTGGAATTTTGTGTATATATATCCGTTGGCGATCTACGTGATTGGTCCAAAAATGGGCGGGTTCGGACCAATAGGCGTGGCCCCGCCCACATATACCAAATTTTGAAATTTTGGTATCTTGCACAATTTGCTAGCGGGAGAGCTGTAAATTTGTGTATATGTGTCTGGTGGACGTGATTGGTCTAAAAATGAGCGGGATCTGACCAAAGGGCGTGGCCCCGCCCGTATAACCCAAAATTGAGCTATCTTGCACAATTTAGTAGCGAGAATGCTGTAATTTTGTGTATATGTATCTGGTGGCAGTCTACGTGATTGGCCCACAAATGGGCGGGATCGACCCAATGGGCGTGGCTCCGCCCACATAGACCAAATTTTGAAATTGATATATCTTGCACAATATGTTAGCGAGAGTGCTGGAATTTTGTGTATATGTATATGGTGGCAGTCTGTGTGATTGGTCCAAAAATGGGCGGGATCGGCCCAATGGGAGTGGCCCCGCCCACATAGACCAAATTTTGATATCTTGCACAATTTGCTAGCGGGAGTGCTGCAATGTTGTGTATATGTATCTGGTGGCATTCTACGTAATTGGTCAGAAAATGGGCGGGATCGGACCAATGGGCGTGGCCCCGCCCTTATAAGCCAAATTTCGAAATTGATATATCTTGCACAATTTTTTATCTAGAGTGCTATAATGTTGTACATATGTATCTGGTGACTGTCCACGTGATTGGTCCAAAAATTGGCGGGATCTGACCAATGGGCGTGCCACCGCCTATATAAGCCAAATTTTGAAATTGAATTATATTGCTCATTTTGTTTGCGAGAGTGTTGAAATTTTGCGTACATGTATCTTCTAGCAGTCTACGTGATTGGCTTACAATAGGACCAGTGGGCGTGGCACAGCCCATATTTTGATATATCTTGCAAGTATTATATAGGAAATACATGAACAAAAATGCTCGGAATGTGATAGTTACAGCTGCTCACTCCAATACAATCGCAATATGATAATGTGATGCATGACCAATGAAACAAGAATTTTGAAATTTTATAAGTATACATTTCTATTTTCTGGACTTTCCACTGAAGTCGGTATTTTTTCATTCAGTGAATTTATTACTAATACCAGTAAGGAAAGTCAGAAAGTCGGGCGGGGCCGACTATATAATACCCTACACCTCCCTAACAATGCGATAAGGGTCATTGCGATAATAATTTTGAATAATTGGTAAATGTGGTTTGTGTGTGTGTATGTATATCTTATTTTGAACGGATAATCGCTAAATTAAGCAATATTCGTTCCTAAATTGAGAAACATTTTTCTGGAGAACTTTGTAATGATCGGAAGTAAAGTACAACTTCTATAGCGCTTTGTAACCAAGTCTGGAGGAACATATATATGGAGGTTATATATAAATCTGAATCGATTTTCCTTCAATACTCATTCATGTAAAATAGAAACCTTTTTCTGTCTAATTTCGTACTGATCGGATATAAAACACAGTCTCTACAGCGCTTACATGTCAAATGGGGGTAACATATATATGGGGGCTATATCTAAATCTGAACCGATTTTCTCCGAATTTTGCGGTATTCCTTCATGTAATAAGAAACCTCTTTCTGCCGAATTTCTTACTGATCGGATATAAAATACAATTTCTACAGCGCTTACATGTCAAATCGGGGGGAACATATATATGGGGGATATATCTAAATCTGAACCGATTTTCTCCGAATTTGGCAGTATTCCTTCGTGTAATAACAAAACTCTTTCTGCCGAATTTCGTACTGATCGGATATAAAATACAGTTTCTACAGCGCTAATTTTGACAAGGGCAGCGAAGCGCACCGGGCTCAGCTAGTAAATATATAAAACGATAAAAAACAACAATATACAATCATATACATGATTAAATGCAATCATATATATGATTACATACAATCATATAAATGTTTGGACATAAGCATATATATGATTACACACAATCATATAAATGTTTGGACATAAGCATATATATGATTACATACAATCATATAAATGTTTGGGAACATTATCGCTACCCCAAACATAATATGTTTGGGAGCTGCTCCAAACATATATATGTTGCCTGCAAAATATGTTTGGGGCAATATGTTACAGAGGCCGTTTTTTTCCTCCGTGTATAAGCAGACAGTCAAAGATTTGGAGTTATTCCCATATAAAATTCAAATGACCAACAAAGTGAACTCAGCAGACTTCCCGATTCGCTTGGAATTTTGCCAGAAGATGCTTTAAATGGTGGAAGAGGACGGAAACATGTTGAACTGTCTTTTCATGTCTGACGAGGCCCTTTTCGATTTAAACGGCAACATAAACAAACAAAATTGTCGAATATGGAGTGCGTCCAACCCACAGATACTCCATGAGACGGAATTGCATCCACTTCGTGTCACAGTGTGGTGTGCAGTTTCGTCACGCTGCATTGTCGGGCCTTACTGCTTCGAAGAAAACGGTCACACCGTTACAGTTACTGGAGGCCGTTACTTGAGCATGTTGAGAGAGTTTTTCTATCCAGAATTACGCCGAATGAGAATTTCTTGCAACTCTATGTGGTTTCAGCAAGATGGTGCAACTCCTCACATAGCCCGGCCTGTTATGACAGAATTGCGGCGAAAATTTCCCAATAAGCTGATATCCAGAAACTATACATTCCGTTGGCCCCCCAGGTCGCCTGAATTTACTGCACCTTACTTTTTCTTGTGGGGTTATTGCTAACAGGAAGTCTACAAAGCAAAACCAACAAATTTGAATGAACTAAAGCAATCCATTCGAGAAACAATTGCGGCTATTCCCGTCTCAACTCTCCAAGCAGTAATGAACAACTTTTTGGTAAGATGCCGCACATGCATCAACGAGCAGGGGGGGGCGGGGGGGGGGCATTTAAATTCCATTATGTTTAAAACTAATTAAGCTATATTTAATTAAATTTCATTAGCTTTAACATGAATAAAAGAAAACTGAATTCCATACACTGAAAAACAAGTTATTTGAGTTTCTTAATGTAGGAATATTCATCAGCCACCCTGTATGTGTGGAATATCGAATAAGTAGTAGAGCAGTTATTAAATCATCAATATTTCACAACATTTTATCCCTTTGTTCGGGTGGTACTAGAAGTAGTGGACCTGTATGACCCATTTCGATCTTAGCTGGAGATAGACAAAAATATTGCCACATACCAAATCGGTTACTCCTTTCGATAGTTATCGCACCAGCGCACTAGCTAGCAGACAGACGGACGGGCATTTCTCATTCGTCTTAAAATGACCCAAAACGAATATCCGCCGAACATACGTAGGGTCTTAGATCACTCTTTCGATGTGTCACACTTTTGTCCGTAGCAAATGATATATACCATCGTATCACTAAAGTGAGTGTATAAAAATATTTTAAATACTTATGTGCGCCCTACGATTTCGACTTATGTGTCAAATTAAAGAGGAGAATTTTTGCGAATATTTCAAATTTCTTGTTTTATTAGATAATTTTTAATACAAATTGGATTAAAACTTTTACATTAAAAAATTCTTTCGCTGTGTTCATCACTGAAATCTCCTAAATTGCCAGAGAAAAAGTCCAGATGTATGTCCAGAAAATGTATTTTCAGGGACATATTAACTCCCATTTTTTCAAAACATTCGACTAGGTTTTCAACTATACTTTTGTATTTTTTCACATTTGCTGTTGCACAAAAAATATTACAGCATTCAAACTATTCCAAGCTTCCGTTTCTACCGGCGTTAATACCTTTTCAAACACCTTATTTTCATAAATTTTTTTAATTGAGGTCCATGGAAACGCCTGAAGAAAATAATATCAAATAATTAAAAAAACAAGTAAGAAAGTTGAGTCGGGTAAACCGACTAATGAATCCCTTCATTTATTTTTTTGTTTTATTTAAATTATTATCAATTATGTAGCTTGCTTGCTTTTATTCGGTCTGCAAGTCTTTGTGATTCTAACTAGGGTTTTCTACCGGCTTCAAGACCATTTTGTTTCTATATTATTATAGAAACAAGTATTTTATACATTATATTATTAAAATTCAAAGCTGTTTACTTTTGGTACAAAATGGTCCATTTGTGTGAGAGGTACCAAAAGGGGCGTCCCAATAACGGCCACTTTTCTCTGGACTCTAGGTACTATAAAAGCATTACACTGTACAAAACTTCAAGTATTTGAATGCACTGGTATTAAATTTATAAGCTGCTAACTTTTGGTACAAAAATGTCCATTTGTGTGGTAGGTACCAAAAGGAGCGTGGCAATAATGCCTATTTCTCACTGTATTGTAGGTACTATTGAACCATTACACTGTACAAAATTTCAAGTCTTGGTATGCACTGGTAATAAAGTCATAAGCTATTAACTTTTGGTTCATTTGTCAATTTGTGTGGGAGGTACCAAAAGGGGCTTGGCAACTTCACCTATTTTTCTCGAGGTAATAGTGACTAATAAACCAATACTATATGTAGAATTTCAAAGGATTCAAATAAGTAGTACAGAAGTTATTAAATAATCAATATTTCACTAAATGTTAACCGCTTGTGGGGGAGATACTAGAAGGAGTGGACCAATATGGCCCATCTTCGAACTTAGCTGGAGATAGAAGAAAATATTACCTTATGCCAAATTTGAAGTCAATCGGTTACTCTTTTCCAGAGTTATCGTGCGCACTAGCCAAGAGACAGACGGACGGACGGACATTGCTCATTCGACTTAAAATGACCCAAAACGGATATGCGCCGATCATACTTAGGGTCTTAGGTCACTCCTTCGATGTGTTACATTTTTGGTTCGTACCCTCCTCTCTAAGGTGAGGGAATAAAAAAATCAATATAAAGGGTGGTTACATTTTAAGGGCCGATGTTGATTTAAAATAAAACACAAATTATTTAGGATATTATTTTCATTTCTTTTTATTATGATAATATTGGCATGGTTCAGTTATGCATGGAACAAAATATCGGCCAAATGGCCGCCGCGACGTCGCACAATGGGAAAAATGTGGTAAATACGCGCGCATAACAGTATTTTCTATTTCATGACTATACCGTAAGAGATAGAGTCTTACGGTTTGGACCACCTTCAAGAGAATTCTTTGGAGAAGAAATTTGTGCAGCCAGATTTTATTTTGCTGTTACCGTTTAGCGCACGGTGGGCTTACAAAAGCAACATTGTGGAAATTAATGTAAAAACCATAATATCGTACTAAATTCGGTGATCTTGATTTTAAATTAATGCTGACAAAATTTAGTTTAAAATCTATTTGGGTTATTTGATTGTGTGTTGCTGCGTTTTAAATATATACCCCATTGAAGTTGAAAAATATTTTAGTCAAAATTGCGTTAAAAGTCTACAAAACCGGGCAATGTTTTTGAAATTAAAACCAAAACAAGATTAATAAGATAAAATCGCAATCTGCACTATTTTTGAAAGCGGAAGTTTTCCAATAATGGACTTTTACAATGGATCGTCTACTGTCAATACAACAAAAGTTAAATTAAAAATAAAAAATAATCGATCCACCCTAATATACATTAACTGCAGAAGAGTTTAACTATATTTCTACGGTTTTTGTAGAAGAAGTAAACTATAAAAATAAAAACAAAAAATAATCGATCCACCCTAATATACATTAACTGCGAAAGAGTTTAACTATATTTCTACGGTTTTTGTAGAAGAAGTAAACTATACAAATAACACATATAATATTAATAATATTAATAAGATCGTTATTTTTGATTGTAGGATACTACAAACTTGCAGCCGGACTTGTATCGGACGTATTTATTATCCGATTTTGTCGAAATTTCGCAAAAAGTTATTTTTTGGGACCAAGAAAATCGGCCTATGTGTTCCGGCAAAGTCGGTTTATAGATAGATGTAGCTCCCACACATATTTTCTATATTTAAAGTAAAAAAGCACGTATTTAAATTACAAAAATCTGCCATAATCGCAAAAAGTCGCAGATAAACTAGGTACAGTTGGATTCATCACTAAGTCACCTATCTTCCCTATGTCATATGGTAGTGATCCCACGTGATCCAAAAAAGTTGTATTAAATTTACGGCGGATTTTTTTTTAACTAAAAAAAAACTGTGTTTTTACTTCGAAATATCTGTTCATTTAAAGACGTTAGAAATACGTCTTATACACAACCAGCAAGGAAAGGCTAAAGTCGGGCAGGGCCGATTATATAATACCCTACACCACTCCCGTAATATTGAATAACTCTGATATATAAACTTTGTAATTCATGTATAAATTGTTTACATAAATTTACTTTTGGGACATTTTATACTTAAACAATACCCTGTACCACAGTGTGGTGTAGGGTATAAAAACGATTGGATCTAAAGAGCCAAATCGGATGAAACATATATATGGGAGCTCTACCTAAATCTTTACCGATTTTCTTCAAATTCGGTAGTGTTGGTTCATGAATCAAGAAACTCTACCATTCTAAATTTCAAAACGATTGGATGTAAAATATAGCTTCTATAGAACTAAAGGTCCAAATCGGACGAAACATATATATGGGAGCTATAGCTAAATCTTAACCGATTTTCTTTAAATTCGGTAGTGTTGGTTCATGGATCAAGAAATTCTACCATTCCAAATTTCAAAATGATTGGATGTCAAATACAGCTTCTATAGGACTAAAGAGCAAAATCGGTCGAAACATATATATGGGAGCTATAGCTAAATCTTAACCGATTTTTTTTCAAATTCGGCAATGTTGGTTCATGGATCAAGAAACTCTACCATTCTAAAGTTCAAAACGATTGGATGTAAAATACAGCTTCTATAGGACTATAGGGCCAAATCGGACGAAACATATATATGGGAGCTATATCTAAATCTTAACCGATTTTCTTCAAATTCGGCAATGTTGGTTCATGGATCAAGAAACTCTACCATTCTAAATTTCAAAACGATTGGATGTAAAATACAGCTTCTATAGGACTAAAGGGCCAAATCGGACGAAAGATATATATGGGAGCTATATCTAAATCTGAACCGATTGCAACCAAATTCAATAGCGATCTTAACAGCTGCGAAATACTCTAAACTGCAAAATTTCAGAACGATCGGAGTGAAATTGCGACCTGTAGTCGACGAACAACTTTACATGGACAGACGGACGGACAGACGGACAGACATGCTTAAATCTACTCAGCTAGTGATTCTGAGTCGATCGGTATACTTTAAGGTGGGTCTAGCTGTGTTATTTTCAGGTGTTACAAACATCTGCCGTGAAACAAACTTATAATACCCTGTACCACAGTGTGGTGTAGGGTATAAAAATTAAATTCTACAAGCATTTTAGTTTATACATTTTATCATCTCAATGTTATTTGCATTTATTAGTAAAAAAGACAAAATTTGAATGGTCATAACTCGAAATCTGATTTTTGGTAGTTGCTTTTAAAGTCCTATGCGCGCATATTTCATCATATTTTCCCATCGGGCGTCGGCGGCACAACTCCATCCGATGGTAGAAATGACGCTGAGGCATAATTGAGGTTCTATGCCTTTAATGTGCCGGATTATCTCATCCTTTAGCTCTTGAATTGTTGCTGGCTTATCGACGTACACATTTTCATTCAAATTACCCTAAAGAAAAAGTCAAACGGTGTCAAATCACATGATTTTGGCGGCCAATTGAGATCGCCATGACGTGAGATAACACGACCATTGAATTTGTTGCGCAAAAGAGCCATTGTTTCGTTAGCTGTGTGGCAAGTGGCACCGTCCTGTTGAAACCACATATTGTCCACATCTATATCTTCCAATTCGGGCCATAAAAAGTTCGTTATCATCTTACGATAGCGAACACCATTCACAGTAACTGCCTGACCGGCCTCATTTCGAAGAAGTATGGCCCGATGATGTCGCCAGCCCATAAGCCGCACCAAACGAACTGGGCGAGCATGCACAGGTGTTTTCACATCTCCTACAGACCCGGTTGGCTGAAATTTGCGCACAATTCTCCCGATTGTGGACACATTTGGTCGAAAAAACATCACGATGTGCACGAAATGCATTTTGAACGCCCATTTTTGTAAAAGGCTTAAACAACTTTAACGCGTTGCTCGATTGTATATCATTCCATTGTTCAAATTGAGTGAGTCTGAAATTGAGAAATGTCAAATGAAATGCAGAAAAAACTTGACGTTTAGATGTGCTTCACATTCAACATCGGCCCTTACAATTTAACCACCCTTTATAAGGCATAGAATGTCACCAAAAGCATTTTTGACAACACAATATTTTTTGAGTGTCCTCATTAAGTTTTTTCTGTTAGCCTGAAATAAATTTTCGTGGCATCCGCTGGACATGTACACTTGTCGAAGTCTCATCGACGACTAAATGAAGGAGCATAAGAATGTGTGTGAGGTGGTGAATGAACAACTGTGCAAAGAAATTGCAATCCCTGATATAAATCGACGGAATGTATATGTATAAACATTTGTGCGCAATCATATCCAATTGGTTTATTGCTCAAGCAGTGTTTGTGAATACATTACATGGCGTGATTTTTTTATTTAAGTTTTTCGAAGCTGTCAATAATTCTTGTTCGTTTCGTTGATGCTATTCCTTAAATATTTGATATTTAAATCGAATAAATACAGCTAAACTTTTGCTGTCAAGCAATTGTATTTTGACACACCATTTTGAAAAAATTTCATTCTTTGCAATACAGAAGCAAAAATGCTATAATTAATATAAATGGTATATAGGTATAAAACGAAAGAAAGCTCAATACAGTATTTATCAGGCCTAAATCAAGCGTTGGTTAGGCTTAAATTAAGAACTAACCAGGCTTAAATCACGTTTTAAGAGGCTTAAATCAGGTATTATCAAGATTAAATCAAGTATTGGACAGGATTAATTTAATCAACATTTTCTTCATTGAAGTCCGTTTCGCTTTATGCTTGAAATAAGAATATTTCGGCTAAAAATCTAGTATAATGCGAGCTAAGATTAAGAATTCAGGGCTTAAAAATCCGTATTTGAATCAATTATTTTGTACTTCGTTTAAGAAAACCCGTACTTACCATACTTTTGACACTAATACGGCTTGATTCAAGTACGGATTACTCAATTTTTTCTTTCTGAGTAGTTAAAAGGCTGATATTCTTCTCAGATGGATGTGCTGAACAATATAAAAACAAATTAAATTTATTAAACTACAATGTTGACTTTGGTATTGAAGCCGAATGTAACTGGATTGGCCATAAACTCCGCAGATCAAGCGACGACATCAAGAGAAATCCCATTGACTGGAATCCGCAAGCAAGCCGTAGAAGAGGACGTCGCGCGCATACTTGGAGAAGACAAATAGAGATCGAAGTTGCAAACATGGGAAGAAGTTGGGGAGAAATAAAGCTCTTAGCATATAATAGATCACAATAAAACCAATTTGTGGAGGCCCTACGACGGGAACGACGGGAAAATATATAATAAAGCTAAAATATTGAAATTTTTGGGAATATTATACAGGGCGATCCATTTCGAGGTTCCCTACTTTTTTAAAGAAAAAAACACAGAAAATTCAAATTGAATGGGGAATGTTTATTATATTTTGAAAGAACATTCTTTGGCATTTATTTTTTGAAGATAATGTCTATCAAATGTTTGCCGTAGCTACGTCTCAGATGGTCCATCCGTTGAGTCCAATTTTCGATGACTCGTTCGATCACTTCGACTGGTAACTGGCGAATGACACGCGTGATGTTTTGTTCCAAGGCCTGAATCGAAGCGGGTTTGTCCGCATAAACTATAGACCTTACATATCCCCACAGGAAAAAGAATAACGGTGTGATATCACGTGATCTTGGTGGCCAATCAACCGGCCCAAAACGTGAAATTATCTGCTCACCGAAGTGTTCTCTCAATAAATCCATTGATTGATGAGATGTGTGGGAAGTGGTGAGGTCTTGTTGAAACCAAATGTCGCCGAGATCACGAGCTTCAATTTCAGGCATCAAATAGTCGGTTATCATGGCACGATAACGGTCGCCATTGACGGTTACGTTCTCACCGGCATCATTTTTGAAGAAATATGGACCGATGATTCCGGTACGTCGGATCGGGAAGGACGAACAGCGTGCCGGACGCCCGGCTCACTGTTTTCTTTGATTGCAGGGGCGTGGTGCATTATGAGTTCTTGCCACAGGGTAGTACGGTCAATAAAGAATATTACCTGCAAGTTATGCGCGATAATAACGCCCATGGACACACATCGTTTCTTGTGCCCGAATATTTGGCCAAAAACAACACAGTAATGGTGCCGCAGCCACCGT
Source organism: Eudasyphora cyanicolor (assembly GCA_963930755.1). NCBI lineage: Eukaryota > Metazoa > Arthropoda > Insecta > Diptera > Muscidae > Eudasyphora > Eudasyphora cyanicolor. Next base: position 164,882,851 of record OZ005736.1, on the reverse strand, counting down.
ATTCCACTGGACTAGCCCCCTGTGACTATTTTTTGTTCCCAAAACTGAAAAGGCCCATGAAAGGACGACGCTACTCCACGATTGAGGAGATGAAGACGGCTTTGAAGGAGGAGCTGAACAAGATCACAAAAAATTATTATTTGAAGTGCTTCGAGGATTGGAAAAAACTTTTGGCAGAAGGGGACTCCGAGGGGAATTACTTTGAAGGGGACAAAATAGATATTCATGAATAAATAAATACTTTTTGAAAAAATACAAAATTCGCAAATTCTTTTGAACATACTTCGTATATCTTCTTAACAATTAATTTTTTGGAATAATTTGTTGGAGATTTTCAAAAGATTTTAAAGGACTCAATTTATCAAGCACATTTTTTAAGTTCTTTGATTATATTGATATCGTAGGGCGCGAAGTATTTATTATATTTTTTTGAAAGATCTTATCCTTTGAAACTTTATACTCCTTTTAAGGGACAACAGGATGAATAAATGGAAAACTGAAAATGCCAACTAACTCCAATTTGCCTATAGTTTCAGACGTATATCATCCGGACTGTCGGACGGTGTTACAGATGATAAATACCCTTCCAAAATGTGTGCTTAATTTGCTTTCAAACCGAAACTCGAATTTGAAGGCACCTGCACTAGCAGCGATAATTTTAATTGTAATGTTTTTATTAATTTTTGTTCACAATGCAATATGTGGTGTATGGTATAGCAATGATACAGAAATCTGCGATAGTTTAGGTGGAAAATTACTTCTTAGACCAATATTAAAAATCGTGGCACTTACCATAATTTAGAATACACATCTGTGCATTGTATTTTCAGAATTTGGCTTAAACTATTTCTGATATAATTTGATATCAAAAACTTCACATGAAATGAGTCATATTCCAAAAATCAAATTTACCGCGAAGGACATAACCATTTTAGCAGGTGTTTAATAGCATTAGCGTCTCCACATCCCTTGTCCCATTAAACATTTCTGTGTATATTTATTGCTATAAGTATGTCAAAAAACAGGCATTCATTCAACAAGTTAAGTGTTCAGTAAGCAATAACTTAAATGCCTAATTTACCTTAGAAAAACGCTCTCACAATCGCACCCACACACACTCTTACGCTTACAACCCCAAAACAAACCGGTAGAAATAAAGAGCTGAAATAAATAATCCTTAAATTAAATTACCATTACACTGTGCTTTGTTGAACATAAGAAAGCGGCGCATAATTTTCACATAAAATTGATGATAAACAAAGTGTGAAAATACCGTGTAACATACATACATTCCCAAACTGAAACTGAATCTGATACCAATCGCCGTCATGCCGGGTGCTGCACAGTAGGGGGAATTTTTGAGAAAATACTGATTTCTAAATCTTCAAATTGGATACTTCAAAATGTTTTTGCATCGGTTGCAGTCCGTTAGGTTTTTTTGACAAAATTCTCAGTAAATTGACATTGCAATATTTGTATAAAATACATACATACGTAAAATGAAAAATTCAAATGACTGATATTAAACTAACAGCCTTGCCAGACCGTTGAGGCCATACAGATTTGACTTCTTAAGGCAACAAAAACCACAAATTTCAACGAATCGTTCTGAAATTTGTTTATTTGTATCCGAAAATACTCACATTTGATCCATGGTTGAAATCTTAAACCATGGATCACAATTAAAAATGTGAAAAATGATATCTTTGAATTTCCTTTACTTTTACAATATGGGTCATAATTTGCACGACTTGGTTGGGATAGTAGCTTTTAAAAAAATTGAATTCGCTTTTTTATATTTTTACGATTTTTTCGCGCCAGCAAAAAAGGCCTTTTTTCAAGACATCTATTTTTTTTCTAATTGTTTTAAAGATAGTTACTAAACCACTGTATCTATGTAAAAGTGATATTCTCAAGATTTGTAGCCCTCATAATTTTCTTCAAATTAAGGGTTACCAGGGCTCTGTCGGACGTATAATTCAAATACAGGGTTTTCCAACAAGAGGTGTTATTTTGAATCAACCGGTATTTCGGTAGCTGTCACTTTTGAAGCTTTTATTCTTTGACATTTGACAAGTAGAAACTACGCCATTACTAACCAGTAAGGAAAGGCAGAAAGTCGGGCGGGGCCGACTATATAATACCCTACACCTCCCTAACAATGCGATAAGGCTCACTGCGATAAGAATTTGGAATAATTGGTAAATGGGTAGGAACATATTATCTAATTCTGAACCGATAATCGCAAAATTAAGCAATATTCGTTCCTAAATTGAGATACATCTTTCTGGAAAATTTTAATGATCGGAAGTAAAGTACAACTACTATAGCGATTTGATACCAAATCAGGAGGAACATATATATAGAGGTTATATATAAATCTGAACCGATTTTCCCTGAATACTTATTCTCGTAAAAATACCTCTTTCTGTCGAATTTCGTACTGATCGGATATAAAATACAGTCTCTACAGCGCTTACATGTCATCGGGGGTATCGTATATGTGGGGGCTATATCTAAATCTGAACCGATTTCTTCCAAATTTAAAAGTGTTCATTCATATAATAGGAAACCTCTTTCTGCCGATTTTCGTACTGATCGGATATAAAATACAGTTTTTACAGCGCTTACATGTCAAATCGGGGGTAACGTATATATGGGGGCTATATCTAAATCTGAACCGATTTTCTCCGAATTTGGCAGTATTCCTTCATGTAATAAGAAACCTCTTTCTGTCGAATTTCGTACTGATCGGATATAAAATACAGTCTCTACAGCGCTTACATGTCATCGGGGGTATCGTATATGTGGGGGCTATATCTAAATCTGAACCGATTTCTTCCAAATTTAAAAGTGTTCATTCATAGAATAGGAAACCTCTTTCTGCCGATTTTCGTACTGATCGGATAAAAAATAACATTTTTACAGCGCTTACACGTCAAATCGGGGGTAACGTATATATGGGGGCTATATCTAAATCTGAACCGATTTAAAAAAAATTTCCTTATGGGTTATGAGCAATTTAAAGTTGACGAAATTACGTTTTTTTTCTAAAAGGTGTGTTCATTCTTTAGCTTGTATCTCCTGAAATACGTGACCGATTTTAATGTGCTATACCCTGCATTGAAGGTAATTTCAACTACTACAAGTACCTTAAAAAAAATTTCTTTAAGGGTTATGAGCAATTTAAAGTTGACGAAATTACGTTTTTTCTAAAAGGTGTGTTCATCCTTTAGCTTGTATCTCCTGAAATACGTGACCGATTTTAATGTGCTATACCTTGTATTGAAGGTAATTTCAACTACTATAACTGAGTAAGCACTGCCATTTTTTTTTTGCCCTTTTATACTTTCTATTGCGATTTTCAAAATGATTATACCCTTCGATTCTTTTTGAAATTTTAATGTCGTGTTTTTAGATGTCTTTGTTAGCTACTGTATGAATTTGGAAGTGGTGAATTGATGGGAACTATTTTTTAAGATTTTTTATAAAAAAAACCATTTCCATAATTTCTCGGAATGTGCTTTAAATAATTAACAAAATGATAATTTTTAGCCGTTAGTTTATTACTATAACAATAACAACAATAAATATTATTAATTTTGCAAAATTATTTGCAAAAACTCAAAAATCAGCGATGGCTTGATATTTTAAAAACAAAACTCATTAAACAATAGCAAGAGTCAAATGTTAAGAAAGTACTTGTTAAACTATACTCTGTGATGAAATTTTTTTTAAAATCACAGCAACCTGGATTTCACTTTTTGATGTAGAAAAAAATGCAGTAACTTTGTTAGTCCGTTTTTTACATTCAATTCGACAATTCAAAAAAAAAAACAAAGCAAAGCAACAAACTAAAAAAATTAGAGTTCAGACAACATCAACTTCCGAAAAGTGCTGTGTCAAGACGGTGTACATTATTAATATTTTTATACCCATTTTCTTCTTTATACCCTACACCACACTGTGGTACAGGGTATTATGACTTTGTGCATTTGTTTGTAACACCTAAAAGGAGAAGAGATAGACCCATTGTTTATTATACCGATCGACTCAGAATCACTTTCTGAGTCGATTTAGCCATGTCCGTCTGTCTGTCCGTCTGTCCATGTATTCTTGTACTCAAAGTGCAGGTCGTATTTATGGTCCGATTGTGATGAAATTTAGCATAGTGCTCTTTTTTGGCCCAAGGACGATCCCTATTGAAATTGGTTAAAATCGGTTCAGATTTGGATATTGTCCCCATATATATGTTTCACCCGATTTGACATGCAAGCGTCGTATAAACCACATTTTACATCCGATCTTTATGAAATTTGGCAGAGAGAGTTATATTATTACGTGAATGAACACCGCCAAATTCGGAGAAAATCCGATCAGATTTAGATATAGCCCCCATATATATGTTTCACCGATTTGGCATGTAAGCGCTGTAGGAACTGTATTTTAAATCAGATCAGTACGAAATTTGGCAGAGAGAGTTCTCTTATTACATGAATAAACACTGCCAAATTCGGGGAAAATCGGTTCAGATTTAGATATAGTCACCATATATATGTTTCATCCGATTTAACATTTAAACGCTGTAGAAATCGTGTTTTATATCCGATCAGTATGAAATTTAACAGAGAGAGTTCTCTTATTACATGAATAAACACTGCCAAATTCGGGGAAAATCGGTTCAGATTTAGATATAGCCACCATATATATGTTTCACCCGATTTAACATTTAAGCGCTGTAGAAATCGTGTTTTATATCCGATCCGTACGAAATTTAACAGAGAGAGTTTTCTTATTACATGTATGAACACTGCCAAATTCGGGGAAAATCGGTTCAGATTTAGATATAGCCCCATATATATAATTCACCCGATGTAACATTTAAGCGCTGTAGAAATCATGTTTTATATCCGATCAGTACGAAATTTAACAGAGAGAGTTTTCTTATTACATGTATGAACACTGCCAAATTCGGGAAAAATCGGTTCAGATTTTAACATAGTCCCAATATATATGTTACACCCGATTTGGCATGTATGAACACTGCCAAATTCTTATCGCAATGCCCATTTTCGCATTGGTAGGTACATAGGTGTAGGGTATTATATAGTCGGCCCCGCCCGACTTTCTGTCTTTCCTTACTGGTTTTTACTGTAAATAGTATACTTGATTCGAATCTTTCTCATACATTTATTATTGTTCTTATTTTTACATTAGTATACTGATTATTAGTAATTGCCATTCTTTTCTTAAATGTTTTATTGTTCTTACTGTTTTAATAAACTAATGACTAAAAATAATCATTCTGTTAATTTTTTAAAGCACATTCACAGAAATTAAAAAATCGTAAAAAAAGTTCCCATCAATTCACCGCTCCCAAATTCACACAGTAACTAACAAAGACATCTAAGAGCATGACATTAACATTTTAAAAAGAACCGAAGCGATCATTTTGAAAATCGCAATAGAAAGTATACAAGTGAAAAAACATTAAAAATTAGTATATTTGTAGCATTGCTTACTCTAAGATAGTTATAGTGGTTGAAATTACCTTCAAAACAAGGTACAGCACATTAAAATCGGTCACGTATTTCAGAAGATACAAGCTAAAGAATGAACACACCTTTTAGAAAAAAACGTAATTTCGTCAACTTTAATCGCATTTGCAAAGTAAACAATTTTCGCAAAGTTTACTTTGCAAATGCGCCGTTTTTTCTAAATTTTTTTTTTTGTATATATTTTAAAAAAAATGTTTACGAAAGTTTTTTTTTAAACACCCTTTGTAGAAAAAGTTGACCCCCTCGATTTTCTTGAAATTTTTACAGAATATTCGTCGCACTCTCACAAATCCAGAACAGTTGGGAGACTCAATATTTGTAAAAGTTATGGTCGAAATACCAAGACTAGTTTTTTGCAAAACACTGCACAGTGTTACGAATTCAAAAAGGGGAGATAATTCGACCGTTTCTTAACCAAACAACCGATTGCGACCAAACTTGGAATAGGAGATAAAGAGGTGTTAAAGAAGTAAAGTTTTTCCCCTTACGGTGTGCTAGTATTTTGTAAATAATAGAGCAAAATATGCACCGATTTCATTCAACATGCCTGAATGGGCAAACAAAATTTCCTATATGAAGAAAAAAAATTGGTTCGATATACCCAATAGTACAAATAGTTATGACCACTTGAAGGTGGCGATCAATTTTTTCTACAAAGGTTTTTCTAAAAAAAAACATCCGCAAAAAAAAATTTATAAATTTCCAAAAAAATTAAAAAAATTTCCTAAAAAAATGTTGTACAAACAATGGCGCATTGTGTCCTCTTTAAGACAAAGTAAACTTTGTGATAAACGAAATCGTAATGGATCTCGGCAATTTAGGAATTAAAATCATAGCGTATGCAGACGACGTCGTGATTTTGATTAGAGGCAAATTTATGCCTACGGTCAGCGAGATCATGGAAAGATCACTAAAACTATTATCACGTTGGGCAGAAAAAAATGGACTAGGAGTTAACCCAGGGAAGACGGAACTGGTCCTTTTTACTAGAAGAAATAAAATTCCGAACTATCAGCTCCCTACACTACAGGGAAAGGTACTTGAACTGTCGAAAGAAGCTAAGTACTTAGGCATCACCCTAGACTTTAAGCTGTCCTGGAAAAGGAATTTGGTGGAAAGGGGAAAGAAAGCGCTATGCTCCTTCAATGCCTGCAAGAAAATGTTTGGACGCAAATGGGGTTTGGAACAGAAAATGATACACTGGATGTATACATCGATCATTAGACCGATACTCACTTACGGATCAGTTGTATGGTGGAAATCGGTAATGAAGAAATCACATCTCTCGCACCTAGCCAAAGTACAAAGACTGATTTGCGTCGGGATAACTGGCGCCCTCAGATCTGCTCCACAAATGGCACTGGAGGCGATGCTGAACCTTCAACTATTCGATATATACATAAAGTGTACCGCAGCAAAAGTGACCCTTCGGCTAAGGGAATCAGGAATAGCCATCAATAACACACACGGACATGGCTCAATCCTGGAAAGCATGGGTATAACAGACAAAATCAATAGGACAACGGACTACTTGGCACTAAGAACAATTCGAGATAAAAATTTTAAAGTCACATTTCCTAGCCGTGAAGATTGGGCATCAAATAGCGTCATAGAGGACGATGAGATCTCAATCTTCACGGACGGATCGAAAATGGAGACGGGCACGGGTTCAGGAGTATTTTCCGACACCCTCAATCTCAGAATATCCACCAGACTCCCAGATGAATGCACGGTCTTCCAGGCAGAGATCTATGCCATTAACATTGCCGCGAATCAGATTTTGGAACGGGATATTTCTTCGAAAAAATTCAAGATCTACGTCGACAGCATGGCACCTCTCAAGGCCTTGGGCTCTAGAACTATCAAATCACGCTGCACAATGGACTGCTTTCTAGCCTTAAACCATATTCAGGCACACGAAATCACGCTCTGCTGGGTGCCAGGACATAGCAGCATACAGGGCAACGAATTAGCAGACGAATGTGCCAGGATAGGATCAGGTGCGGGAAATGAAACCGCGACTCTGGACGTGCAAATTCCGTTCGTGGAACTTAAAAACGAAATCGACGAACGCGGAGCAGCACTAACCAGATCGAGGTGGGACACAGTACAAAACTGCAGGACTGCAAGAACCCTTTGGCCATCCATTGATGTGAACCGTACCAAAGAATTGCTGTCCTTCAGGAAGAACACACTTAGCATCCTCACAGGAGTCATCACAGGGCACTGCGTGATATGCAATATGGCTGAACGCACGAAGCTTCCTTACGAAGACTTCTGTAGAAGCTGCTTAGATGAAGAAGAGGAGGAGTCAGTACAGCACTTGCTATGCTCATGCAAAGGACTGCAAGAGTACCGTTTGGCCTATTTAGGGCACAGGCTCTTCGTAAACCTAGACGACCTAGCAGATGTACCGCTCAAACCCCTTCTCAAATTCATCAGTAAATCTCTCTGGTTTAGTAAAGCCACGAGGACAAACGAAAGTAACTAGATCTTCCTCTCCCTCTTCCTAAATCTTCTCTCCCTCTTCCTAAACCTTTTCTCCATCTTCCTAGTCTGTCAACCTCCAACTATTTCTTCTATTCTTCCTTCCTTCCTCACGGGAAACACAATGGACCGAATTGTCGGCCCCGAGTGAACTCGTCAGTTGTATTCTGACGGGCGTCCCTTTCAACTTAACCTAACATAAACTTTGCAAAAATCGGTTCAGCCGTTCGAGAGCAGTTACAAATTTCGTAAAATACAAAAACAATTTTTTTTGAATTTTTTCAAAAATTAAAATGCCCATAAATGTTTTTAAACTATTTTTTTTTAAAAAAATGAGCGATTTACACCTAAGAATTATCTAGTATAGTTACCAAGATATCTGCAATTGAAAATTGATTTTTTCTTTTTTTCCCTTACCGTGTGCTAATATTTTGTAAATATCGGAGCAAAATATGCACCGATATCATCCATATCAACATGTCTGGATGGGCAAAAAATTTCCTATATTACGAAAAAAAATTGGTTCGATATACGCAATAGTGCGAATAGTTTGACCACTTGAGGGGGAAGCAATTTTTTCCACAAAGGTTTTTTCAAAAAAAAATTTCGTAAAAGATTTTATTAAAAAATATCCAAAATTTTTTTTTACAATATTTCCTAAAATTTTTTTCAGAAATAATGGCGCATTGTGTCCTTTTTAAAACAAAGTAAACTTTGTAAAAATCGGTTCAGCCGTTCGAGAGCAATTACAAATTTCGTAAAACACAAAAATTTTTACAAAAGATGATAGCGAGATCTTATTTTACCTATTTGTAACTGCATATAAACTTTTTTCACTGACGATAAAAATTCATTGAGTTTATATTAAATGGAATTGTGCCGGAAAATAAATCTATTGCCATTCAATTTCATTAAAATCGGTCTGCTTGTTGCTTAAGAAAATTCAACTTTTAATTAATTTACCCCACTGTAGACAGCGATACCGCTGTTTTCTACGGCTTGCGTACCACTCGTCCCTATATCACTCCTTGCCTATATCTGCCTGGTGGAACAAAGTACCTACCATGGAATATACGAGAAAGGCAACAACATGCCGTGAAATCTCTGAGATCTTTAGTGTTGTTTTTTTCCATTTGGAATTGCTTTAATTTGTTTATTTTGTACTGTGCGCGCCATAGAGTTTGTTTTCAAAGCGAGTGTGTCTGTCTACCCCCTCGCCATATTGTGTGGGGTTTTTATCCCTGCCTGCCGCCCTTTGGATTTAAGGCAATTGATAGTTCAAAGCTTGCGAAAAAACGCGAAACAACTTTTTTGATGGAAAGGATGGAGGGGGATTACCTGGCAAGGTAAGGCATGGCACGACTCTATAATAAACATAAACAATTTGGCGGTAATTTGAATAGAGCGTACGTCGGTGTACATGGGAGAGTGAGAAATACTTGAATATTTCAGAGCATATATTTTGCTCTCTATATGTATCAACTCTCGCATATAAGAACACAAATATACAGCCTTCCAGTGTGAGAGGAAAAAGCTTTATTTCACGCTCTTGCAGAACTGAAGGATTTGTATAAGAGAGTCCACGAATGGAAAAGAGAGAAAGAGTTTTCTCTCATCAAAATTAGGTAAAGAAGATAAGGAAGATTTTGTCGCCTCTACTATAAGCGTGATAAAAACATTAAAACAAACAGTTTTTACATTTTTTCGTCTGTGCTTTGACTCTTGTCTTTGCCTCCGCATGCTGTTCCTCTTGCACAGTTCAACCAAAATGTAATTAAATGCTACTAATGGCTGTCCTGTGGGGGCACGTTTTTGAACGCGCCGCACAAAAACCACTTTATGGAAGATTTTCTCCGTGTTGTCGTAACGCTGTGTACGCTAAGGCATTAGTTGCACATGCTGGGGTTGTGTGAGGTCCTTTTTTATGTTTTAATTTTATATGTCTGTGAGTTTGGGGTGGTCATCTTTGCCAAATAGTGTGTGAAAGTATTTGTTGTGTTGTACTGTATTGGTTTTTTGTCGTTTATAATTGGATAATTGGAATTTATACAATCTGTGGACAAACATTAAGACTCGAATTAAAATTGAATTTCAATGAATCTTTACACCTGTAACGGGGTTTGTAACGGGTTTTTGCTTCTGCTGAGGTAAGTTCAGAGGACTCCAGGGTCAACTTAAGGACCCATAAAACTTATTGTTGTTACCACAGGGATTGAGTCTCCTGGACTATATAATGTGTTCTTTATTATACCCTACACCACACTGTGGTACAGGGTATTATAAGTTTGTTTCACGGCAGATGTTTGTAACACCTGAAAATAACACAGCTAGACCCACCTTAAAGTATACCGATCGACTCAGAATCACTAGCTGAGTCCGTCCGTCTGTCCATGTAAAGTTGTTCGTCGACTACAGGTCGCAATTTCACTCCGATCGTTCTGAAATTTTGCAGTTTAGAGTATTTCGCGGCTGTTAAGATCGCTATTGAATTTGGTTGAAATCGGTTCAGATTTAGATATAGCTCCCATATATATCTTTAGTCCTATAGAAGCTGTATTTTACATCTAATCGTTTTGCCGAATTTGAAGAAAATCGGTTATGATTTAGCTATAGCTCCCATATATATGTTTCGTCCGATTTGGCCCTTTAGTCCTATAGAAGCTGTATTTTAGGTTTAGGTTAGGGTGGCAGCCGTATTTTTTATACAAGCTCACATAGACCAGTTTAGGTCCCTAGTGTTACCACGGGCTGAAATGCCCCTCATCGAAACCAACCTGTTTGATATACAAATTTGTCGATATTACGAATATCGGTACTGGAAAGATCTGTTAGGCTGCCTAGAACAGCCGACCCCAGTATGTCCAGTCGTCGTTTACTCAGAGCGGGACAGTCGCATAGCAAGTGCTCAATGCTCTCCACTTCTTCCTCATCTCCACAGCTTCTGCAGAAGTCATTAGAGTCAATACCCAATCTTTTGGCGTGTTCGCCGATCAAGCAGTGTCCCGTCAGAACTGATACTAACGTAGACAATCTTTGCCTCTCTAGTGCGAGGAGATATTTTGATCTTCTCAGGTCATACCTTGGCCAGATTTGTCTAGCTACCCTGCAGGTGCCGATTTCTGTCCATCTTTCGTTGGACTGCCTGATTGCCTCTTGCCTAAGCCAAAGCTTGCACGTGGATAGTGGCGCACCAATATATGCAAATTCTTCGAGAATTTGTAATGTCGTCCCTTTCCTAGCAAGTTCATCGGCTTTGCAGTTCCCCGGGATATCCCTATGCCCAGGCACCCATATGAGGTGTATGTTAAACTGCTCAGCCATCTCGTTAAGAGATCTGCGGCAGTCGAGGGCTGTTTGTGAATTTAGGGATGTTGCCTCCAGAGAATTGATGGCAGCCTGGCTGTCCGAGTAAATGACAATGCCAGTGTTGGTTACTATGTTGCGACTCAGCCACTTGGCTACTTCCCATATTGCCATTATTTCGGCTTGATAGACACTGCAGGTATCTGGTAGTCTGTGAGCTATATCCAATCTAAGCTCTGCACAGTGTACTCCGAAGCCAACCTTTTCATCAAGCTTCGAACCATCCGTGTAAAATTGGAGATGGTTTCTATTACCTGGTTTTCTTCCAACCCATTCATCTCTCGCGGGAATCATAGTGATGTAATTTCTCTCGAAGGTGTACACCGTTGGTATATAGTCCACTCGGTCGGTTACCATAGCACTACACTTTGATATTCTCATGTGACCGTAGGTTTTGTACCTCCACATTGATAGGCAGTTTAATCTTATTGCCGCTTTGGTTGCAACTTCTCTCGCCACAATATTAATCGGCAGTATATGGAGTAGGGCTTGTAGAGACTCGGTCGCTGTAGTCCTTAAGGCTCCGCTTATGCTCAGGCAGGCAGTTCTCTGAACCTTTGTTAGTAGGTTGGTGATGGTTAGTTTGTCAGTTGCCGTCCACCATACCACAATGCCGTATAGCAGTATAGGACGAACTACTGCTATATATATCCAGTGGACGATTTTAGGAGAGAGGCCCCACCGCGACCCTACAGCCTTTTTGCAGGAATATAAGGCGACGTTAGCCTTCCTTACACGTTCCAATACATTAAGTCTAAATAACAGTTTTCTATCTAGAATTATTCCTAAAAATTTTGCACTTTCAGAAAAGACTAGATCTGTTCCATTTATCCGAGGTGGAGGGTCCACATGTGGGACTTTATTCATCCTAGTAAAGAGAACCAATTCTGTCTTGTTTGGGTTTATGCCCAAACCGCTGCTTCTGGCCCATCTAGCCAATTTGTTCAGAGCTACCTGTAGAATGTCTCGGAGGACGTTTTCGAATTTGCCACTCACTGCGATTGCAACGTCGTCCGCATATGCCACGACCTTGCAGCCACAACGTTCTAGATCTAGCAGAATTTCATTCAACGCTAGGTTCCAAATTAGTGGAGACAGTACTCCTCCTTGTGGGGTCCCTCTGTTTACAAACCTTGTTAGAGTTGTGGACCCAAGACATGCTGTTATGCGTCTTCTGTTGAGCAGACTTTGAATTAGTCTAATCAAACTAAAGTTAACATTAAGATGTGACAGTGCCGCAATTACTGCATCTGAGTGAATGTTGTTAAAAGCCCCTTCTATGTCAAGAAATGCCACCATGGTGAATTCCTTGAAATGCAGGGACGATTCGATAGTGCTCACAAGTTCGTGCAGGGCTGATTCTGTAGACTTCCCCTTATTGTAAGCATGTTGGTTCACTGACAGGAGTTTTGTATCCAGGTTTTCCCTAATGAAATAATCTAAAAGTCGTTCCAGACCTTTCAATAGGAAGGAGGATAGGCTAATTGGTCTGAAGTCTTTTGGCCTAGTGTGTGATATCTTCCCCGCTTTTGGTATGAATACCACTTTGGTATCCCTCCATCGATTCGGGATGTATGAGAGCCTGATACAGCCTACATAAATTTTCTCCAGCCAGGGGATAATGTATTTCAACATTTTCTACATTTCTGCTGGAGTGATACCGTCTGGTCCAGGTGACTTGAAGGGCTCAAAGCTATTAATAGCCCAGCTTATTCTGGATCTTTCAGTCAACAAGCTAGCGACGCTCGCAGTCCACTCGCACTCTTGTTGGTCCTGCTGATCCTCTGGTTCTGTTAGAGAGTTCCCCGGGAAATGTGTGTCGAGCAGTACATTGAGCGACTGCTCGCTGTTTTTGGTCCAATTATTTGCCTCATCCTGCAAGTAACCCACTGTACAGGGTGAAGCTGATAATATTTTCCTCAGCCTTGCGGCGTCGGAGACCTTTTCCACTTCGCCACAGAAAGTATACCAAGAGCGTCTTTGCGCCTTTCTAAGCTCCTTCTTATAGATCTTGAGTTGCTCTTTATAGGCATCCCAAACATTAGCGACCCCAGTAGATTTAGCCTTGTTGAATAGCTTGTTGCAGGTCTTTTTCATAGCCGTTAGCTCAGAAGTCCACCATTGGGGTTTAGTTTTACCCTTGTACCTTGTTTTTGGACAGGCTTCTTCAAGGGAACTATTGAATGATGTGGTGATATGCTCGACCAGATGATCCAGACCGGCTTTGTCATTCGGTTCGTACAGAAGTTTGGAGTTGAGGACTTTCTTGAAATTCTTTTCATACAGGTGCCACTTTGTCTTTCTCACATTTCTGTGGACGGCAGGTTCAGGCGCTTTTTCAGCGAGTTTGAACTCAATATAATGGTGATCTGAGAATGAGTGGTCGTCTAGTACATTCCACCCAATAATTTTGTCTGACAGCCGGTCAGTAGCAAACGTTACGTCGAGTACTTCTTGTCTGTCTTTAATTGTAAAGGTCGGTTTATTACCTATGTTACAAATACTTAGGTTGGTAGTTAGAATAAAGTCAAGAAGCGAATCACCCCTATTGTTTATATCCGTACTACCCCAGATAGTATGATGAGCGTTCGTGTCTGCGCCAACAATCAGCTCGACCTCGTCAGATGTTGCTTCTTCTACTACTTCCCTGAATAGAGCAGTCGGTACTACAGCTTCATAAGGCAAGTAACTGGAGACCACCCAATATATGCGATTACCGATCTCCAGACTAGCAGATGTTTGGTCTTTACCACTTAAATTAGCCAGGAGAAAGATACTTAGATCTTTCCTGGCCAAAATGCAGGTTCTTGGAGTGCCTTCACAGTTGGCCACAAGCAGTTTAAAGTTGGGTGTCCTGATACCGCACACCCTTCCTCCCACTGCGTAGGGCTCCTGTATCAGGACGATGTCTACTGCACCTGTGGACAGGCGCAGCAATAGAGCCGCTGAGGCTGCTTTAGCGTGATGGAGGTTAATCTGTAAAATTCTTACCATCATTGGTAATTGACAGATTAACTTCCACCCCTACAAGGGTGTTATCGAACTCTTCGTCCGTATCATCGAGAAGCGTGTCCCCGCCAGATGCGTCAAAGAGTCCGGAGACTCCCCTCAGCCCCTCTGTGTCAGAAGTAGAGCTTTCGTCCTCAGAGTAGGACGTTACAGATCTTCTGTTAGAGTTGGAGTCACCCGAAATAATGGGCGTGGATACCTCCGCACTTCCAGAAAGCTGTGTTTCAACCGCGGTGGACGACTCACCTTCCGCAGTGGGAACTATATCCTGCTTGTATACCTTCAAGACTATAGTCTCGAAGCCATACTGTAGGGTTGCACTTGCACGTTGTATATGGGAGGTGGATTCAGCGTTAAGGATCAAATTGACCTGCCGCTTTTTACCATCCGCCTCACCCACCTTGCTGATTCTCCAATTATGGGCGGGCAGACCAGGATTGGAATCTTTTATTATTTCTAATATGTCAGCCGGGTTGGAGGGCTCTTCTGTAACCCAGGTGATGGCTCTAGGATGACTAGGGATGTTGTTTTTTTCGACAATATCCAACTGGGCACCCGGCCACACCTCACCCGCTCGACTCAGAGCAGCCTTATACAGGTCTACTGATCTGGCATCACCGAAATGTAAGAGCTTTACTCTCCCCTGATGCCATCCTGCATCGTTGCAGATTGGTGGTGTGCCCGGCATCTCTCTACGGACATCGAGGTAATGAGCCATAATGGCTGATTGCACATGGCTCCATTTGTCCTTGAGGATGGATCCATCCTCACTACTTCTGTCTATAACGGCCATCACTAGACTCTCCTTCGCCACTTCATTGAAGGGCTTGGTGAGTGTCCTGTTGATAGTGACATTTGGGCCTCTTGCCTTTTTCGAGGGCAGGGGTTCATCAGGTGATCTGATTCTTTTGACTTTATTAGCCGTTAACACAGCTGAATTTGTGGCTCTTTCAGCCGGCTGATTGGCCTTAGAAGCATCTAAGACGCCTTTAGCCCAGGTAAGTGACTCTTTTTGTTTTTCGGTAAGAGCCGAAACCTCAACAGCCTCCAACTTCGTCAGAACTCTGAGCGCTATCCGGTGCTCATTGTGTTTCCGTTTTGACGGTCGGACGTGACGTTTTCCCCTCACCGTACCACCTGTTGTGAGTACTGGGGGGAAATTTTCACCATGTTTGGTGTGGTCGGCTTTGGCCAAGACCAACGGACGGACAGTAGGACGATTGGGGAACCCCGCTCCATCGGAACGCGAAGGCATCCCCGCCAATGATTTTTTTCCGTATTAGCCCGTAATAGGTACTACGATGTAGGCCTTCCAGACTTTGTACAGATTTTGTTTTATTTTTTGCGATTGCGTAATAGGTATAATAGATTTTAACTATCCGCTCTGTGCTAAACACGTCCGTTCACTACGACTGATCAGCATTGTTTCGAAGCTGTATTTTACATCCGATCGTTTTGAAATTTAGAATGGTAGAGTTTCTTGATCCATGAACCAACATTGCCGAATTTGAAGAAAATCGGTTAAGATTTAGCTATAGCTCCCATATATATGTTTCGTCCGATTTGGCCATTTAGTCCTGTAGAAGCTGTATTTTTCATCCAATCATTTTGAAATTTAGAATGGTAGAGTTTCTTGAACCATGAACCAACACTACCGACTTTGAAGAAAATCGGTTAAGATTTAGCTATAGCTCCCATATATATGTTTCGTCCGATTTGGCCATTTAGTCCTATAAAAGCTGTAGTTTACATCCACTCGTTTTGAAATTTAGAATGGTAAAGTTTATTGATCCATGAACCAACACTACCGAATTTGAAGAAAATCGGTTAAGATTTAGGTATAGCTCCCATATATATGTTTCGTCCGATTTGGCCCTTTAGTCCTGTAGAAGCTGTATTTTACATCCAATCATTTTGAAATTTAGAATTGTAGAGTTTCTTGATCCATGAACCAACACTACCGAATTTGAAGAAAATCGGTTCAGATTTAGCTATAGCTCCCATATATATGTTTCGTCCGATTTGGCCCTTTAGTCCTATAAAAGCTGTATTTTACATCCAATCGTTTTGAAATTTAGAATTGTAGAGTTTCCTGATCCATGAACCAACACTACCGAATTTGAAGAACATCGGTTAAGATTTAGCTATAGCTCCCATATATATGTTTCGTCCGATTTGGCCCTTTAGATCCAATCGTTTTTATACCCTACACCACACTGTGGTACAGGGTATTATTTAAGTATAAAATGTCCCAAAAGTAAATTTATGTAAACAATTTATACATGAATTACAAAATGTATATATCAGAGTTATTCAATATTACGAGAGTGGTGTAGGGTATTATATAGTCGGCACCGCCCGACTTTAGCCTTTCCTTACTGGTTGATAAATACAATAGTGTGACAACGACTCTAAAATGAGAATTGTATGTGAAGGGCACTTCTGGTATACGCTGGGGTGGGGCTTTGCAATAGGGCCCGGTGATATATGTTGGCGGTGGTACCTGGAAATAGGTCTCGGCGATATATGCTGGCGGTGGGCCCTGGAAATAGGCCCCGGTGATATTCTGTGTACTGAAACCGGTGGTTGAATACTTATATCTTAACTTATATCTATTGGGCCCTTACTCTAACTTAACAGCTATGTGCGAACGAATCGCGTATCAACTAACTACGCACATTCGGGTATTTGCCCATTATACGCTGCCAAAAGTCAAATTTATAAAATGTTAAAAAAAATTAAAAAGATCAAAAGAATAGTCTAGAATACAATCCGGAAAACAATATCCAGCACCTCCGACATTTTCCTCTTACAACCCGCGCATTAGACTGTACTCGCAAATAGATAAATCTACTTTGACGTTCTTGTGACAACGTGAAGTTTTAATGTGAATATTTATATTTTACAATCATTTCTAAAATGGAAGTAATGGATATTCATCAAACAGGTAAGAAAACAATTAATTATACTTTCATTTGTATAATTTATCAATCTAAGTTATTATTTTAAAGTTTCGAAGTAACACTTTTTAAAAATATTCTTTGGGCATTCAATTCTGGTTATTAATGTTTTTGTTATATTACTATCTATCCCTATTCGCCTGCATTTCTTGTAATATACGTGTAAAGTTTATAAATTTCAGTAAAATTTTATGCAAAAAATTGTCGAGGAAAAGCGCAGATAAGGCATATTTTATTACGTTGGAATTTGTTGACGAAAAATAGATTTTTATGTATGTACTTTAAAGTTATCCTTTTTATACTACGTTCTGTGAGTACTTCCGGAGTAAGAATTGTGACCAGCAAATACTAATTCGATCTTATGAAGAATGAAAATTTGCTCAATTTGAAGGAAAAGCTTTTTTGAAAAACTAACTTTTATCGCATGAATGGTACACAAAAGACCAATTTGAGAGCTTCAAAAGCCGTATTTTAAATCAGACATAAAGCAAAGATGGACAAAGCTCATAAAAAGGAAGACGTATTTCTCAAGTCAAATAAAATATGGTTGGACGGGACCTTCGAAATTCCTGTTCAAAAACAAAATCGGCCAGGTCGACCAATCAAATTATTTGAGAGTCAAGTGAAAGACGTAAACGGCGAAAAGCTGAGAACGTTCGCTCTAGTTTAGAAATATGTGTTATTGTTCATGAAGCATACGTTGAGCTGAGGGAAACAGGAAAGCGGCATGCATTCAATATACTTAAGAAAATCCCGAACTCTCCAACACGTGGAAAAAATTATAAAACGACATATTCTAAATCAAAGAAATATAAATCTTCATCTCTAACACCTATTCAAGCATTGCAGATGTCCGCGGATGCTGCTTTAACCAGAGGACAATACGATATACATAAGTAAACAAACTAATAAAAAGTTCTTTCCGTGTTATAGCGTTGTACAAAAAGCAAAAAAGATTGTTACCCACTTCCAGAAGCCAAAGGGGACAAAATAGATACTCATGAATAAATAAATACTTTTTGAAAAAATACAAAATTCGCAAATTTACATACTACGTATATGCGAACTGGTCGCGGAAGCGAACGAATCGCAGGGGTATATTTCTGGTGTTAACTTAAGACAATTTGTTTCGACTGCGGTCGGGCCACACATCTACTTTGGCCCGTCTAGCTCCAGAACTCCCCCCAGTATTACAGTACGTTTAAAGTGAATGAGAATTATAAACAAAGGTGAATTATTACAATATATTTTGACACACTGAATTCATGTTGGTCGTACCACTAAAGTTGAGCGACTGAGTTTTAATGAGAGGGGCCCTTCCTTATATATGGGGCCTTCTTGGCACTTATAACGAATTTGTATGGAAAAATAAGTTAAATGTATAGGAATACATGTACAGGACAAAAATAAAAAGGTTTTGTCACGTTACACACTTTACCGACGTATTTTGCAGAATGAGCCTAAGAGTTAATTACTTATAGTTTTGGGTATTGTGAAACTCCTATTTATACGCTCACTTTGGGGAGTAAGGTATACTCGTACATACATACATTATTTGGTTCGAAAATCTTTTGATCAACTTCCGTCTTTCTGTCTGTCTGTCTAGTGCGCAACACTTGGTCAGTCGACTGGTAATATGTTCACCTATCTCAGCCTAAGATCGAAGATGGTGCATATTTTCCCACACTTAACCCGTAGGGGGTAAACATATAAAATCTAGGTTATTTATCGGAATCATCCAAAAGTACGGCTTGCAGCTACCTGTGATTATTTTGTGCCAGACATACTCTCCTTGGAGAACGGAACATTGGGTCATGTGCCAGTGGGAAGCAGCTGGAATCAAACTAGGAGGAAGGATGGGTCAGGGAACCAGAAGTCGGATTTTCTTTCGTTTCCCAAACCGTAATACTGTATTTCAAGTGGAAGTTTGAGCAATCACGGAGGGCGGAATGAAGTTGGGCCCCAGGAAAATTCACCCCAATATTTTTATGAATATGGGCCCCAAAAAATAGCATGTCAAACAACAGAATTTTTTTTGGGGCTTAATTTAATTTTTTGTCTCCTTTTTAGGGCTTATTGTCATCTATAAATTTGGAAACAGGACGCATACAAGATTTGCTCTACGTTGCCAACTTTGGATCCAGTCCATAAGAGAAAGTCTTAAACAGAGGCCGAATGCCGCAGGTCGTACGCCGACCGCGCATGGAAAGATTTATAATTAAAAAATAGGTTCGTATACGTGTATTATTACATACTCCCCAGATTTACGAAGAGAAAATTTCTTAGTTTTTTGGGGTTTATTTTCATTTTATGCTGTTTTCCTGATTGGGGTGTAATTTCCTAAATCAGTCTTTGTAACGAAAATAGGCCCCACATTTGTGGCCCACTTTAATTTTAATTTGGGGTGTATATTCTTTTTTTGTGGCCCACTTTCATTTTAATTTGGGGTGTATTTTCTTGGGCCCCAAGAAAATTCACCCCAAATTGAAAATGAAAGTGCGGCCCACATTAGGGGCCTATTTTCGTTACAAAAACAAGTTAAGGAAATTAGTGCTTCAACTCAGTTTTCCAAGTTTATTACCCGAAGTTCTCTGGGATTGTTTTAATATGGCCGACCAGTGATTGTAATATCTTCTGTTAGTAAGACTTGTGGTCTCGATTTATCCATTCACCCATCACTTGTAGACGTCTAGGTGTGAGGGCTGCCTCATACTTTATACGGATATCTAATGGTTGGATGAGAGGTATAGTCTCTAACGCTCTTGTTGGTGCGGTTCTAATTGCCCCCCTTATGCCTAGACAGCACATACGTTCCACTTTTTGCAATGGTATAACGTTGTACTTCTTGTCCATTGATGTCCACCACACTACAGAGGCGTAGGTTATTATTGGTCTAATCACGCTCAAGTAAAGCCAGTGTGTCATATTTAGACGTAGTCCCCATTTTGAACCTATAGCTCTTCAGCACAACGACCAACATCTGTGCGCGTTGGTAACTCTCTCTTCAATATGATCTTTCCAAATCAGTTTCTACCTATTCCACCTATTCCTTAGCATATTGTTGATCCAGTTTTTCAACGCACGGTCAACCTGAAACTCGTCTATGGACTGGATGTGTGTCTGTACATTGTTATATGCGCCCTCGATGTCTATGCAAACAGCAAGTGTATACATTTCTTTACTGAAGGTGCACTACCTCATGCAGAGCTTTTTCCACTGATTAGGTTAGGCCTGTTGAGCGCTCCTTATTTATGATACCCACAGATATGAATGTGTCGGACCCGTAGCATCGGGAATTTGCATGTGCGAAAGCTGGACATTGTCACAGATAATGTTCCATCGCTTCGATGCCTTTTCTGCATTCGTCGGTCACGCTCATAATCTTACTAGTTTGGATATGGTTTAGTCTCAGCAATTTTTTTTGTTTTGTTCGCATTGGGTCTCTACACTGTATATTTGCAGAGTCTGCCACTGTTTCGCTATTCCCACCAATTTGTGAACCATCATTGCCCAGTGCTTCAACTCATCCTTTGTGGCTTCGAATGTTTTCGAATTTTCTATGTTTACTACTTGAGGTTCTTTGATTTTTGAGACCAAACTTTGAGCCCTTTCGTTTCCAAAAACTCTGTCCTAACACCGACAAGATACGTAGCCGTCCATGAGTTGGGTAATCATTTATCGCCCTATTACAGTCCAACGCAGTTCTGTTCTTGACATTTTGGATGCAATTGCTTTGATTGCCATTTGGCTATCTGTGAAAATATTAGGGTTTTTAAGGCTTTGTGGAGTTACCAAGCCAATTCCCACACGGTACAATGAAATTGGGTCCCAAGAAAATATCCCTCAATATGTTTATGAATTTGGACTTATTTTTATTTTTTGCTTGCTTTTTGGGGCTTATTTTCATCTATAAATAAAGAAACAGGAGAGGCTACGCGTAAAAGATTTGCCCCGCGTAGCCCACTTTGGATCCTGTGCATAGGAGAAAGTCTTAAACAGGCCGAAAGCCGTAGGCCGAAAGAAAATGGGTTCGTATAAGTGTATTATTACGTACTCCCCAGGGCGGAATGAAATTGGGCCCCAGGAAAATACAGCCTAATATTTTTATGAATATGGACCCCAAAAAATAACATGTCAAACAACAAAAATTTTTTGGGGGCTTAATTTTATTTTCTGTCTGCTTTTTCGGATTTCATTTCATTTCTAGCCTGCTTTTTGGGACTTATTTTCATCTATAAATTTAGAAACAGGAGAGGCTACGCATTAAGGATTTCCACGTTGCCAACTTTGGATCCTGTCCATAGGAGAAAGCCTTAAACAGAGGCCGCAGGCCGTAGGCCGACCGTGCAGTAAAAGATTTATAACTAAAACAATAGGTTCGAATAGGTGTATTATTACATACTCCCCAGATTTACGAAGATACAATTTCGTAGTTTTTTTGGAGACTATTTTCATTTCATGCTGTTTTCTTGATTGGGGTGTAATTTCCTTAACTTGTTTTTGTAACGAAAATAGGCCCCTAATGTGGGCCGCACTTTCATTTTCAATTTGGGGTGAATTTTCTTGGGGCCCAAGAAAATACACCCCAATTAACAGTGGCAGACTCTGCAAATATACAGTGTAGAGACCCAATGCGAACAAAACAAAAAAAATTGCTGAGACTAAACCATATCCAAACTAGTAAGATTATGAGCGTGACCGACGAATGCAGAAAAGGCATCGAAGCGATGGAACATTATCTGTGACAATGTCCAGCTTTCGCACATGCAAATTCCCGATGCTACGGGTCCGACACATTCATATCTGTGGGTATCATAAATAAGGAGCGCTCAACAGGCCTAACCTAATCAGTGGAAAAAGCTCTGCATGAGGTAGTGCACCTTCAGTAAAGAAATGTATACACTTGCTGTTTGCATAGACATCGAGGGCGCATATAACAATGTACAGACACACATCCAGTCCATAGACGAGTTTCAGGTTGACCGTGCGTTGAAAAACTGGATCAACAATATACTAAGGAATAGGTGGATTATTTGTGGGTCATATGAAGTAAAAATTAGAGACAACGTAAATCGTGGTATAGCTCGCCTCTTCTATGGGTTACGACGATACATAGTCTCCTAAAATCCCTCAATGAGGGACTTAAACCAGTCTCTTATGTAGACGACGTTGTAATACTTTTAAGGGGCTTTCATCCAAATCTATATGCAGAAGAGCTGAGGAGGCACTTAACATATAACTGGGCACAACAAAGGGGATTAAATGTTAACCCAGACAAAACAGAAATATGTCTATTTACAAGGAAAACGAAGATTCATCCTTTTACCGTGCCTCGATTCCTGGATAAGAATATTTGCCATATCTAAAAAGATAAAATACTTGGGAGTAATCTTGGATCAGAAACTGATTTGGAAAGATCATATTGAAGAGAGAGTTACCAACGCCCACAGATGTTGGTCGTTGTGCTGAAGAGCTATAGGTTCAAAATGGGGACTACGTCTAAATATGACACACTGGCTTTACTTGAGCGTGATTAGACCAATAATAACCTACGCCTCTGTAGTGTGGTGGACATCAATGGACAAGAAGTACAACGTTATACCATTGCAAAAAGTGGAACGTATGTGCTGTCTAGGCATAAGGGGGGCAATTAGAACCGCACCAACAAGAGCGTTAGAGACTATACCTCTCATCCAACCATTAGATATCCGTATAAAGTATGAGGCAGCCCTCACACCTAGACGTCTACAAGTGATGGGTGAATGGATAAATCGAGACCATATTAAAACAATCCCAGAGAACTTCGGGTAATAAACTTGGAAAACTGAGTTGAAGCACTGGGCAGTGATGGCTCGCAAAACTGTGTGGAATAGAGCAACTGCAATGATATTGTGGGGTGACCGAAGTGAGAAGACAGCAAGTAGAAACTACGCCATTACTAAAAATGGAACGATACACGATTCAACAACGCATTGAAATTATTAAAATTCGAAAATCATTTAAAAATCATCTTGACTGATGAGGCCCAAGAGTTATTGTTGAGAAGCCTCTCCATCCTCAACATGTGACTGTTTGGTGCGGTTTATGGTCCGGCGGGGACATTGGACCTTACTTTTTCGAAAATGAGGTTGGGTCAACAGTTACGGTGAATGGAATGCGCTATCGAGAGATGATTAATGACTTTTTTTATGGTCGAAGTTGGATGGTATTGATCTGAACAACGTTTACTTTCAACAAGACGGCGCTACGTGCCACACAAGCAACGAAACCATTGCTCTGTTACGGGAAAAGTTTCCGGACCGTGTTATCTCTTGAAGAGGTGATCACAATTGGCAACCGAGATCTTGTGATTTAACACCTTGCGATTTCTTCCTTTGGGGCTACGTGAAAGATAAGGTCTACACCAACAGCCCAGCGTCGATTCAAGGCCTCAAAAATAGAATTCGTGAGGCTATCGAGGACATAGGGCAGCCACTTTGCGGTTTGGTTATGGAAAATTTCATGAGAAGGATATGGTCCTGTTAGCATGGTCGTGGTGGCCATTTGGCTGATGTTGTTTTTCATTTTTAACGGCATACCTTCCTCTTTATTATGAAATACACATCCGATCATTTATCTCAAAAAACGGCATTTTTCTTTGAATACCAAATTAACACCTCTTGTTGGTAAACCCTTTATAAAAACATTACACTGTACAAAATTGCAATTATTTGTATGATCTGATATTAAAGCTATAAACATCTAACTTTTGGTGAAAAATGGTCTATTTGTGTGGGATATACCAAAAGGGGCGTGGTAACTTCGCCTGCTTGAAGTATTAGCGACTAATAAACTAATTCTATGTGTGGAATTTCAGAAGATTCGAGTCAGTATTATAGATGTTATTAAGTAATCAATATTTTACTAAATGTTTATCCTTTGTGGGTGAGGTACTAGAAGGAGTGGACCAAAATGGCACATTTTCGAACATAGCCGAAGATATAGAAGCTTAGCTATGAACTATGTGTAGCTAAGTGTATCACGTCCAGTGTTGCCGGAAATTACGATTTACCGTCATTTTGACGATTTTCAGAGCCAATAAATAGGACATGACGATCTGACGATTTTTTCCCCGAAATGACGATTTTTTATTATATGAAAAATTTAAGGAAAACTTCACACATTGTTCTTATATTAACAATTGTTTACTATTCCTTCGGGATATAATTACTCTCCCATCTATCTTTTTAAAATAAAAATCAGAAGTGTTCGAAAATGTCTAAAATATTGTGGACCACACTCAATAACATAACAAGAAAAATCAATAAAGTTTTGTTAAGTTGTAAAATTGGCAGAGGAAATTACAGTCACATTTTTTAGGTAAAATAAGGGCTACGTCAAAACGTGAACCTAGGTCATTATTCCAACGAATCGTTCAGCTAAAATTAATCACGTATATAATTTTTAAGCCAAATTGAAAGGAATTTTTTCTTTGGGGCTATGAAGTCACATCGGGTTTGACAGTTGTATGGGACTATGCCGAAATATGGTCCAATGGTCCAATTCTTGCTCTTTGAAATGGTTCTGGGTATAATAAAATACAAATTTGCCGAATTTTAGCCCAATCGATTGGTTTCTAACGCGCTCGAGTGGTTTCTAACGCGCTAAAGAGTTATATCGCGTGGGAGCTATACGAAAATGATGACCAATGAGGTCAGTACTTGTATGAATGATTATAGGTAAATGTAAGCACAAATAACCAAATTCCAGTCTCCCTTTGAGTTGTTCTAGATAATATTAAATGTCAAAATTCAGTCTAATCGATTGGTACTAGTAATTTCTAATGCGTCAAGAAGTTCAATCTAATGGAACCTTCGTATAGGTGCTGAAGAAAACAATGGATCTACGTGAATAGTTATATGCATTTTGTCAAACATTGTCCCAATAAGTTAAAGCTAGTGGCTTTCATGACGTAAAGAAATAAATATTATATGAGCAAGACTATTTTCAAACGTAAGTAATATGTATGAGATATGTTTCCGCCAAATTTAATTATTAATGTCGTTCAAGAATGTGACAACGCCAACAAAAATCATTTTAAGTTCACTTTGAGGAACCCCAAAAATCATTTGAGAGTACCAATTAATACATATGGGCAATTCCATGGTGTCGAACGTGGCCGTCGTACACATTCAAAGTGATAAAAAGGTCAGAATAAAACATATTTTAGATTCATCTTTTACATAATCTTATAGGTCGTAAATAGTGCTATCACTGTTGTTGTAGTCTTTTTCAGGCGAAGTATTGATTGAGAAAATCAGGAAAAAAAAAGGAGCGGTTCGAACGCGACAAAAATAGAAGTAGTTTTCGTGAACATCTTTCAAAACATGAGATTCAGCGAAATCACAATGAATATGTTAAAGATGCAAATTTTAAAATGTTAAAAAATAATAAAATTTTTCCATGACTATTTTTAAATAAAACAAGTAAAGACGGATTAAGTTCGGTAATGCCGAATATTATATTCCCTTCACCATGGATCGCATATGAATGGTTTCCGGTACAAATAAACTCATTATTACAAATTTCAGACTAATTCGTTGAAATTTGTGGTTTTTATGGCGTTACGAAGACAAATCTAGAGTGACCTTAGTAGAAGGGCTATATAAAAACATGGACCTATGACTACCATTGTTCGTGAGAAGGATTCCGGGTATAAATAAACACCACACGGGGCAAAATCGCCTTTTTTGATATGTTTGAATCGAAAGAAAATATATTTGGAACACAAATTTTTAAATATTATATATTTCTTAGCAAATAAATTTTGTTTGAAAATCAATAAAATATATTTGGAACGCATATATTAATATATTACAACAAATTATATTTGCAAACTAAATTTCTCAAAAAAAAATATGTGTTTAAATACAAATAAAATTATTATTTAGGAATTTTTCCAAATATTTTATTTAAACATATTTCCAAAACTTTTGCTGAGTTTTTCATATTTCAGTTTCAATTTTTCTTGGGTTTCGAATTGTACCTCCCAGTTATGATACCATATGCAGCATTACCTTCTGTTTTAAATCAATCATTTAAAATTTCTGAATATTCCAAGCCATCATTAGTTGTCAATCCTCTAAGTACTTTATATTGATCCAAGATTATATGATTTCAATTATTATTTTTTACGAACATTAAAAATTTCTAAAAATTTAACTTTGAATTACTGAAAAATTTGACACAATTTATGTATTTTATGAATACTTAAATGCAAATAAATATTTGTTTCGGAAATAATGGTCCCAAATAAAAACATATTGGAATGTAAACAAATATTTGTTTAGAACAACATCTTCCCAAATACACAATTTTTGTGTGTACCAAATATTACATGCTTAGAGTCTACTCCAAACATATATATGTTTCAAGCCGAATATGTTTGGGACAATATACTACAGAAGCGATTTTTTTTCAGCGTGCAGTTATCAATTTTCAGCCCGATCAGTTGTCATTTGTGGTCTCTATGACGTTATGAAATCAAATCGGGGATATGCTATATATGGGGGCTATATCAAAAAATAGACCGATAGTGTCCATTTTCAATCCCAATTTACCTGTAGCTATAAGAAGTATATACACCAAATTTCAGTCATCTAGCTCAAGTATGTCGTGAAGTTTATTTTTTGCACCTTCACAAAATGATTGGACTTTAAACTTACGGTGTCGAACGTGACAAACTTCAAATGGATAAAGACAGAAACAATTCTATATATTTTTTTAAACTGATTTTTTAAATGTTGTAATTTTATACAAATTGTATTTGTACCAATAGTTTGATGCACTTGATTTCGATATTTCTGGTCTACTGATAACTAATGCTTCTTTTCGGTGTCGAACGTGACAATAGAATTTGTAGTAGAGATAAGCCACAAATTACCGTTATTTCTCATTCCTTTTGCTTCGACACTTTTATTTAAGATTAATTTTGCTCTTAGAAAGATTATATATAATAAGTCTCTTTTTACATAAGCCTTTATTTACGAGGTTAATTTTAAAGAAATGTGCTATAAAAATGCGTAAATGAACCAAACCTACAACTTGCCACTACGCAACAGTTTTTTCCTAAAATGTTGAGTAAATACATGTTAAATGTTTTCATTTTATTAAAATTTGAATATTTTTGTATAATAATAAATTACATTAATGTGGTTTTAAAAGTTTTAATTTTTTTGATCAGGGTAGACCTTTTGGTGGAATTGCCCATATCTATCTCCGAAACATGTCCTTCGTCGTAAAAAAACTCAAAAGATGCTTGTAGATTTTTTGTGTTGACGATTTCGAAAATTTATTTTGACGATTTTTGTACACCCATTTTGAAGATTTTCGGTCAAATTCGTCTGGCAACACTGATCACGTCCAAGGAGTGACCTAAGACCCCAAGTATGTTTGGTGGAAATTCGATTTGGGTCATTTTAAGTCATTTGAACAATGTCCGTCCGTCCGTCTGCCTGCTGGCTAGAGCGCACGATAACTCTCGAAAGGATTAACCGATTGACTGCAATTTGAAAAGCGGTAATATTTTTCTCCGTCACAGGCAAAGTTCGAAAATGGGCCACACTTATCCACACCATCAAGTACCTCCCCCACAAAGGGTTAATATTTAGTGAAATATTGATTTTTAATAACTTCTATACCATTTATTCGAATCTTCTGAAATTCCATACATAGTATTAGTGTATTAGTAGGTATCACCTCGAGAAAATTGGTGAAGTTGCCAGCCCCCTTTTGGTACCTGCCACTCAAATGGACCATTTTGCACCAAATGTTAACAGCTTATAACCTTAATACCAGTGCTAACAAATACTTGAAATTTGGTACAATGTAATGCTTTTATAGTACATACAGTCCAGTGAAAAATGGGCGTCGTTCGCACGCCCCTTTTGGTACTTCCCACACAAATGAACCATTTTGTACCAAAAGTAACAGCTTATAACCTTAATGTCAGTGCTTATAAATACTTGGCATTGTGTACAGTGTAATGCTTTTATAGTGCCTATCATCCAGTGAAATATGTCCAAGTCCAGTGGACTGTACATATGTAGTCCAAATGGATTATATTAAATCAATTTCAATTGACAATAACACAGTGCAACAACCAAAATGGGAATGTGATGAAACCAATTGCAAATGAATGTTGACATTATCCCTAACAAAACCTTCAAGGGTTTTTTTTCAGTTCAGTGCTAGATTTTTTTTACACGCATTTGAAGTTGGTAATTTTGAACCGCTTTTTCAATGAAAATCGACAAGAAGTAGCACCATTTGCATGTCAGCGCCATCTATCGTGAGTTGTAGGTAATAAATGATTTCCTCGACCCCAAAAACCGTAAGATACCAAAACTGTACATGTTAATAAAAAGAAATAATCATTTTTTGATCAAATTTTCAATGATCTTTTCTTGTTAGACAGCTTTCCAAAATCACCAACTTCAAATGCGTGTAAAAAAAATCTCACACTGACCTGAAAAAAACCCTTGAGGGTTTTGTTATGGATAATGTCAACTTTCATTTGCAATTGGTCTCATCCCATTCGAAAAGTTCGATTTTGTATCACAGTGTAATTTAATTAAAATAAAAAAAATAATACATTTACGAATAATTTTTGGGACTGAATGTGAGGGGATTTGTAATTTGTAATTTTAATATAAAAACTGAAAATTATCGCGATTTTATAAATCGGAAATTATTTCAACAATTTTGTTCCGATTTTCTCTTTTGATGGCTTATTATAGAAATGCTGACCTCTAGTTTAGTTTTTTTTAATAAATCTTTCAAGGCCGAAAGATTTTTATTAGATTGTTGGTCCCAAAGGGGCTTAATGCGAATTGAGAGCAATGCAATAATCCTACACGCACTATTTTAACCTCATGTTTGTCACTTTGGGTAAAAAACCCTTTTAGTGATTACTCTCCGAAATTAAGCAAATCCGACTTGATCTCTTCATGGTCGAATAGAGGGGATGCTTCTGATCAAAACCTCATTAGCCATTTTGGCGTCGATCTAGGCCAACCTTCTAAGACTTGATGCAATCTATGTTTGATGTTCTGATTTAGAAATTTAACAACCACAAAAATGCCATAAACAGTCTTCCAAATACCGCCATTTAATAATTTGTTGTGTGGTGATCACCAATCTGGTAAATTTTACATGAAATTCGTGATCAAGATGTCTAAGTGAATTAAGATCCGCGAATTAGCAGACTTATTATACATTTTTTTCTCAAATCTTAAAATCAAGAAAAAATTCAAAACTAAAAATTCGTCATCAGGAATTGCATTCGATGCGGAAGGTTTTAGTGAAATTTTAAAAGAAGTAAAGTTGCAGTTCTTCACATTTGTACCGTACACTGTATTATAAGGAGCAAATTGATATTCCAAAAAAGTTACAAAATTACTAGCCCTAATGCTCATTCACTGGCAGGCGTAAGTCTGACATATTGTTGTCTACAGAACCGGTATGGGTCGCCGTTAAAAAAGTTAACGATAAATATTTTAAACAGTGGTATTGAAACGCTTCTTGAATAAAATTTTTACGGTTCAGCAATATGTCAACAAAAGAAATTATCATGAATGGTTAGAGCATAAATAAGAAGATAGTTTAGGCCTGCGAATTGCTCTGGTAATTCATGGAATCGTACGCTTGACCTATGACTGCTCACCAATCGTTTTCATTGAACAAGTCGTAAATGGAAATCAACAAATCTTCCACGAAACGATTTTACACGATGCTTTGTTGCCATGGACATGTAAACCGTTTGGCAGAAACTATTGGATGTTGCAACAAGAGTGCTCATAGAGCTCGTAAATCGTAGCAAATTGCACAAGAAAAATTTCCCAGCGTCATTTCTTCGCAACAATGTCCACAATGCCATTCGAAGAAAATTGTTACACGCTTAGCCATACGGTTATACATACATATGTATATCGATAAGTCCATTCTAAAGTAGGATACGTAAGTCGAAACCGTTAATTCTTAAGAAGAGGTGAATTTTATAAATCTTTTAAATTTGTATAGATTTCCTTGACAGATTAACACCAATTTTTGACTGCTTTTGATTTAGAAACGCAATGTCACTTAAAACATGCTGCGTCATACTTTGGAATGAAGGTATCGATATGTTTATCGTCCAATTTCTGCATCGAATCTTTACAAGTCAAATTTTTCAACCTATCTTAATGCAATTTAAAATAACGTAAAGACAAAATAATAAAAGAGCTAATAAATAAGTAGGAAAGTTCAGTCGGGTAAACCAAAAAATATTCGCAAATTTATTTATTTTTTTTAGCTTTAATTAAATTATTATCAGCGTAAATTGCATTTGAAAACTTTAAGGTCTGCATTGGTATTAAAGTTATAAGCTGTTAATTACACTGTGCAACAGTGAAAAAATTACACGGACTTGACAGTACATATAGGTTCGATTCTACTATCAAAGGGTAGTATAACCCTATACTCGGTTTGGCGAAATTGGTGACCAATTTTTTTTTATGGGCCTCCAAAGTTTCTGAAAATTAGTGGGCCCCTCGAAAAAGGTGTCATCAGCTTTTGACCAACAACTAATTCAGACTTGGTGATACCGCTTAACTATATTTGGCAAGAATGTAGCTATGAATATGGTGAACAAAATTCTTAACACTTTTTGCGAAAACAATTTTTTCCGGTACTTTTTTTTGAAAAAGTATAGGGAAAAATATTTTTTTTTTTACTTTTTTCGCCATAATTTTCAGGGGCTCTTAATTTTTCGCTAACAATGTTTGGCAAAATTGCAGCCAACATAAATCTGAACAACTCTTGTGAACATATCAATACAACCTGAACGTGTCTAGGTTCCCTAAATAGCTCAAAAAACCACATTGTACCCCAAAAATTTAAGTATTTTACTGTTATGCAACAAAAATATATTTTTTTGGTATAAGGTATGTTCAGCAACTTTATAGAATATATTAAATATTTTCCAATATTTTTGTAGAACATATTAACAATCTAGCTCCCCCACATAACTGTAATTTTTGGCCCCATTTTAACAAATCGTAAAAAACACCCCTTAAAATGGGGAGGGCGGGGATGATATGTTCTACAAAAATGTTGGCCAGACAGACGGATGGATTGATGGACATTGCTCAAATGACTTCAAATTACCCAAATCGAATTTGCACCAAACGCACTAGGGTCATAGGTCACTCCTTCGATGTTTAACACTTTTATACTTTGATATAGCAAATGATATACTTATATACCCTCCTCCCGGTAAAGTGAGGGGATATAAACGATACAAATTTCGGAAAGTACAACTTAAATATAAAGAAATATTCCAATTAATTAACGATATTGTTGCATTAGTTCAAATAAATTATTTTTTTAGATTAACGATTTGATTCTGTTATTGAAAGACAGAGACACACATATTTGGATCAAAGATACTTTTCTCTTTTTTAATGCATTTATTTTTCCATGTGTGGATAAATAATGATATGACTGTATATACCAAAGACTACACTCTATATCATTTTCCCTTTGTTAATATTTAAAAAAGTATTTATATTTTAATTGAGAAACAAAGTTAAACCTCCAACCGAAAAAAGTTCTTCAAATTCCCTCATGTTATCTTTATATGAATACCACATATACCAGCTGATATGAATAACATTGACCTTACCTATATATACAATTACAAAATCATATACATATGTGGGAAACCCTATATGTATATGAATTACATCACTAATCACTTTGAAGTTTATAACTTAATTTTCAGTCAAACATTCTGAACCCTATCATCGTTGAACTTTCCCCTTCGAAATTTGGAGTGTACGAGGGGCGATGAATATGCAAATATCTACCATTTGGCACACACAGGCGCACAATTATACACTTTTTGAATGGATATGGGTCTGTGTGTTGGAGAAATGCATGTGTGTTTAAATCCCATAAAACTGCTAATGTCAAATATGTATATAGGTAGGTAGACAGACTAAAGTCCTACGGACTCATGCAGAAGATGAAAGTACTAGAATCACATTGGATAAAAGTTACGTACAAAAAATAAATGTAAACCAAAATCGTTCAACATTGTCGTCAATAGAGTTGCCAAGTAGCAACAGAGGACATACTGGCATATACTTATACTTATGCAGATATACCCACTGAGACAAAAGTTTGACCATTTGAAGTTATAAATATTCTTTGTCAAAAATACAAAAAACACAAAAAATATTTTTTGTAAAGTGTAACCTTAAAAAGCCATAACTATTGCCTCAACTGGTAAATCTAATGGCAATATTTTTCAACAAATAGAAAATTTTGTTGCCTATCCAGAAAATATAATGAGAAAGGAATCGGTATATCCTAATGTAATAGGAAAGGTTCGGGAAAAAAGTAAAAAAAAATGTTTTCTAACGCAAGCGGACATTTTGTAATTCCATAAAATATTTCAAAATTAATATATTTCATTTATCTCCAACAATTTATTCCAAAAAATATATGTTAATAACCAATATATAATGTAATACTCCCCAAAAATTTCAACATTATAGCTTTATTAGATAATTTTTAATAAATGTTTACATAAAACTAACTAAATGTAACAGAGTTTAAAGACATTGGAAACAAAAGTCGTAACCCTTAACAAGTTTATATTCGTCTGCAACTATAGGCAAACTGGAATTAATTGGCGTTTTCAGTTTATCCTGTTGTTACATCCTGTTGTCCCTTAAAAGGAATACAAACTTTTAAAGGATAGCATTTAAAAAAAGAATTGAACTTATTAATTACATTTATTTTATATTAATATTTATTTCCGCAGTAGGCCTTTTTGAGGGCCTACTGTCCGCAAGTGGACAATTTTTGAGGGCTTAATTATTTTTTTTGTGTGATTGATTATGGAGCACCCAAATCGGAAGAAATTTTGTATTGTTTTGCGTGCTTTTTGTATCGTGTAATAAAAAACATAATTTAACGGAAGGGTTCGCAAATTTTTATGAATCATACATTTTATTAAACCTAGTTATGTGATTGTACGTGCCTAAATTTGTCTGTGATTATTGTTACAGAGGCTTCCTACAGTCAA
Source organism: Eudasyphora cyanicolor (assembly GCA_963930755.1). Classification (NCBI taxonomy): domain Eukaryota; kingdom Metazoa; phylum Arthropoda; class Insecta; order Diptera; family Muscidae; genus Eudasyphora; species Eudasyphora cyanicolor. The sequence continues at coordinate 164,849,363 of OZ005736.1, read as the reverse complement.
GAAATACTAATGGAACACATAATTCAATCAAATATATCTATGGTTACGTCGTAGTGAACATTCAGCAGAGTCGTGCTACTTTTTTTAGTCATGGCCTAATATTATGAACCTTAAACAGATAACAATTAAATTACTATTGCTGTTCGCCTATTGATCCATCATACCTTTTTGATCCATCTGAAGGACCGCCACGAAATGCAAACAAGGATGAATTGGAACTTCAAACCAATTGTGATGAAAATATTTCGGAATTTCAACCTTAGAAAAAACAGTTTGGCTGTTCAGAAAGCCATTTGATATCGCAGAATGACTTTGAAGACCTAGTGCGGGATTTTTTTGCGGGAGCGCACAACAGGCCGAGCCACTGGCTTAGGTGTATGTCCATGGACATGAGATGTTTAAACGTCTCCTCTCTTCAACCTAACCTAACCCAACCTAGTGCGGGATTTGGGAATATCAAAAAAAATCAGAACTTGTGGCGTCGCGTTTGCAGGAATGGAAATTGATTTGAACAGATTTTCGTGTTACATCTTCCCAAAAATGTTCGAAGGTGCGTTCATTCCATCAGTGTTTTGCAATAGACGATGAAACTGGTCGAACATACGCAACCAGATGAAAATAATCCCCAAAAAATAAAATAAGCAGACAAAAAAACGAAAGTAAGCCCCAAATAAAATTGTTGTAGTTTGATATGTTATACGTTCATTAAAATATTGGGGTGTATTTTCCTGGGGCCCAATTTCATTCCGCCGAAAAGCATTTGCAATTACCTTTAAAATAAGCCTTCATTCTTTGATCACTGCTCTCTTTCTCACTACACCATTCTCAATGTTCCTACCTCGGCACATTTTCTTCATTTCCGCAATTTTTAATTGGTCATATCTTTTGAAAAAAAAAACAGTTTGTTTCCGTCTTCTGCTGATCAAATATTTTATAGAGTTGAGTTATCCTACAAAGTTTCAACAAAATTGGAGATGGTGATGTAAAAAAGTGTGTACTAAATATGTTATTTTCCATCCCTGGATGCATTTGTAAACTTGGCTTTATTTTTAATTATTAATTAATTTTTTGCTTTGCCATTTTGTGTACCATCAGAAGTTTCTTCCTTTTAATAAACATAAAACTTGGCCTCTTTTATTCACTGCAACCGAGGGAACCACTTCTCTACTCAACATCAAGAAAAGGTTAATAAAACACTAACGCAATAAACATACTTCGTTGTTCTTTTTCTCCCGCACTAGCTCAAAGGCAATCATTGGCTACATTTATGATTTGGTCCCATTTGTAGTAGATCTTCTATTCTCTGAAGTCTACGCGCCTTTTATTGTCATTTCTCGCACCAAGGTTTAAAGTTTCTAATAGCCGCAAAGTGCCCTGTCAATTTTCTTCAAGGCGTTTAGTTTGACATGGAATGATCGATATCCAGAATACATTATTTACAGTGTACTCCGAAGCCAACCTTTTCACCAAGCTTCGAACCATCCTGCCAAACCATTCATCTCTGGCTGGTATCATAGTGATGTAGTTCCTCTCTAAGTTGTGTACCGTTGGCATATATTCAACTCGGTCGGTTACCATAGCATTACACTTTGATATCCTCATGTGACCGTTGTTTTTGTACCTCCACATTGATAGGCAGTTTAATCTTAATGCCGCTCTGGTTGCAACTTCTGTCGCCACAATATTAATCGGCTGTACATATATCGAGTATGGCCGCTGTAGTCCTTCAAGCTCCGCTTATTATTAGTTTGTCACTTGCCATACACGACACCACAAAGCCGTATAACAGCATTGAAATATATATCTAATGGACGATTTTAGGAGAGAGGCCCCACCGCAACCCTACAGCCTTCCTGCAGGAATATAAGGCGACGTTGCACAGTGCTCTGTCCCATTGACAAAAATCGATAATAATGTACTGGCTCAAATAATGGTAAAATTGGTACTCATCATATCTTAACAAACCAATTAAGATAAATAATAACAATATTTTTTATTTAGCTCTTTTTGACATCGCGAGAGGGAGCCAAAGTCAATTGTTGTATATGCAAATCGGCCAAAAAATAAACTACCTTAAATGTACGTTGTAAAATTCGTTTATTAGGGAAATTAAACCAAACATTTTGTAGATGATAGTTAATCGAATTCCTAATAATACAAAAATGACAAGTCGGCAGAAAATTGCATTTGTACTATTCAAAATTGCTTTGGAAAATTCGTATTTTTTGTTAAAGTGGAAAAAATTTGCAAGTTTAATTGAAATGAGAAAAATAAGTTGGAACAGATCCCTAACATTTTATTCTTCAAAAACAATACTCGTATATGTACTGTTACTTTTAAATAAAAACATAAAAATAAAAGCGCACAAACTTAAAAAAAATATACATATTTTTATAACGTTTTTATATTTTCAAATATAATTTGCAGGGGTGTTACAAAAACAGTCGCCAACGCTTAACGTGTAGACCTAACCCATTATTTTTTTTTGCCCCAGATAGCTGACAGAATTCTTCAGAAATATATAAAAAAATCGCTTTTATGGATAAAAAAATATTAAATATTGTATGGCATCGAAAAAAATCGTAAAGATCTCTATTTTTTTTCGCCAGATATTATTAAAATATAAAAGTTAAAATTATACGCACACAATATTTCGAAAAAGTAATATTGCTTTAGGTCTAAACATTTTTTAAGTGCTATTCCAAAAACCATCTCATTTAATTTGTAGAACAAACCCATAATTTTTTTGCGCCTTATAAGTGACGTAATTTTTAAAAATACCAAAAATCATATTTATAAAATAGGTTTGAGAAAATTTTTAAAAAATTCCTTTTATGTTATGTCATTGGAAAAAAATCGTAAAGATTAAACTATTTAAAAATAACATATGAAAGTTACAATTATTCGTGCACAAAATTTCGAAAAAATTCTTTTGCTTCAGGTCTAAAATTTTCTTGCGACAAAAAAATAACAGTAATGCACTTAAGGAGTTTCTAATAGTAACAAGGATAATAATTTAATGATCTTCCAATGATATCATATGCCAGTAGTGTACATAAAGTACTAATTCATGGATACGATTTTATTAGTTACTTTAATTTGCCAGTAGGTATGTGTTTACTTACGAGTGTTTTTTTGTCTGTTTGGTGTAAGTAAAAGAATGTATGTTTTTGTTTTGTATAATGTTTTCAAATTTCAATGTTTTGGTTTTATTTATGATTGTTCACTTTGTTTAGATTTTTGTACAATGTGTAATTTTAATTCAATGTTCAATGTATTTGTCTCTTTTAAATAGATTTAAGTTTTATGTAGTTTTAATTAGATTTAGTAGTTTTAAATAATTAAAGATTTAGTAGTTTTAAAGTAAGAAAAATTCAACGGTTTCACAAAATTCACTTTTTCACTTAACTATTTAGCACTTGTCACGGGAGGGTTCGAGGTGTTCGCTGGTTGAAGTAACGATCGGAAAGAATGTTTCTTGTTTATTGAATGTCGCTGGTAACTTCGCCTGCAAGGCTGCCAGCAACATTCAAACAAAAAACAATAACAAAGTGAGAAGGGCATGCACCTAACCGCCGTTGGATGTTTGTGTGTGTGTGTGTGCATATGTGCTTTCGCACATAGGCTCAATTAGGTGCATCCCTGCTCACTTTAAAAAACACTCAATTTATGCAGTGCTGCTCAAACTTTAGCACAATGCTAAACAGTATGTAAATACTGAACATATTATTTCCAAAAACATTTATCTAAGTTGAGGTTGTTTATCTGAGGAAGTCAGTCACAAAATTATTTCATATTTTTAAGAGTAATATATCAAGTATCCTTTAAACGAAGATATATCTATGCGGTATTTTTGATGACATTTTTGACGAAGATGATAATATTATTTTAGAAGTCAAGGAAGGAAACTCTTCTGACAAATAGTTACATACATGCAATAAACTTTTAAAACGAAACGATACAGTACAATACTACGCAAAAACACTTTGATTCACGTACCCGACATTTAACATACAGAAATTTTCCCTATTGAGTCTTCGACTTTTTCTCACCATATTTGTAATCTACGCAAAATTCCCTTTAATTTGATGGGTCGCTCGATATATGGACCTAAAACCCAATTTTCAAGACCTTCTAGAGTGCTGTGTTGAGGGATCTTGAAACAATTCCTCCCAAATTTGTGCACACATTTACTCACAGCAAGCCTATTACGCCTTACAAACTTTGGTCGAAATCCAGCGCCGCTGTTGAGCGTTTTTTATATATTGATTCCTTTGAACCCTTTGTGTGGGAGGTACCAAAAGGATCGCTATATCCCGCCGAAATTTTGCACCGCCAATGATACGAGTATATATGAAATATTATGATATGTTAAATTTCATAAATATACAATGCTCCAATTCAGTGTTAGAGTCTGGTGAATTTTTCAGTTTCCCGAATAATTTCCATGAGGTTACGAGACCGCGGCCCGATGGGGTCCAATTTTACAATTTTTCTTAACTTCAACCAAATACAGCTTAGTACCAAATTTCACAATTCTGTAGTTACGCCTTCTATTTTTGTCACATCGATACTGTGCGTTGCCCTTCCTTGCAGCCATAATGTTATAGATCTAGCAGGATTTCATTCAGCGCTAGGTTCCAAATAAGTGGAGACAGTACTCCTCCCTATAGGGTCCAAAATATATTAAGCCATAAAAACAAGTGAGACACTCACGTTTTTTTAACTAATAAAATTGTTCTATCTAATTCTCGGCTTCGTAATTGTCGCAAATTTCTCAGTTTAGTATATTTCCCATTCTTTTACAGTAATAGTTTTCTTAGTTTTTTATACCCTACACCACACTGTGGTACAGGGTATTATAACTTTGTGCATTTGTTTGTAACACCCAAAAGGAGATCGACTTAGAATCACTTTCTAAGTTGATTTAGCTATATCCGTCTGTCCGTCTGTCTGTGCATGTATTCTTGTAATCAATGTACAGGTCGCAATTATGGTCCGATCTTGACGAAACTTTACACATATCTTTTTTTTGGCCCAAGGACGATCCCTATTGAATTTGGGTAAAATCGGTTCAGATTTAGATATAGCCCCCATATATATGTTAGCCCCGATTTGACATGTAAGCGCTGTAAAAACTTTATTTTATATCCGATCAGTATGAAATTCGGCAGAAAGAGGTTTCTTATTACATGAAGGAATACTGTCAAATTCGGAGAAAATCGGTTCGGATTTAGATATAGCCCTCATATATATGTTACCCCCGATTTGACATGTAAGCGTTGTAAAAACTGTATTTTACATCCGATCAGTGCGAAAATCGGCAGAAAGAGGTTTCTTATTACTCGAAGGAATACTGCCAAATTCGGAGAAAATCGGTTCAGATTTAGATATAACTCCCATATATATGTTACCCCCGATTTGAAATTCAAGCGCTGTAGAAACTGTATTTTACATCCGATCACAGCGAAATTCAGCAGAAAGAGGTTTCTTGTTATATGAAGAAATACTGCCAAATTCGGAGAAAATCGGTTCAGATTTAGATATAGCCCCATATATATGTTACCCCCGATTTGACATCTAAGCGCTGTAGAGACTGTATTTTATATTCGATCAGTACGAAATTCGACAGAAAGAGGTTTCTACTTTACATGAATGAGTATTCAGGAAAATCGATTCAGATTTATATATAACCTCCATATATATGTTCCTCCTGATTTGATTACAAAGCGCTATAGAAGTCGTACTTTACTTCCGATCATTACAAAAGTCCCCAGAAAGATGTTTCTCAATTTAGGAACGAAGATTACTTAATTTAGCGATTATCGGTTCAGAATTAGGTATGTCCACATATATATGTTCTTACCCATTTACCAATTATTCCAAATTATTATCGCAATCACCCTTATCGGAACGAAGATTACTTAATTTAGTGATTATCGGTTCAGAATTAGGTATGTCCACATATATATGTTCTTACCCATTTACCAATTATTCCAAATTATTATCGCAATCACCCTTATCGGATTGTTAGGTAGGTGTAGGGTATTATATAGTCGGCCCCGCCCGACTTTCTGCTTTTCCTTACTGGTTTTACATATTAGAAGAATTAATTTAAACTATTTTTATTTTATCTTTCGTTGCAGATGACTAACTTTTAGAAGTGCCCACGAGCTGGAATTCAAATTAATTAATCAAATTATTGGCTATTCATTCACTCTGTATTTTGTACACCAAATCCACATAAATGTTGACTAATGGCTTCCAATTGCCTAAGTCGATACATGATATTTCAATATTTGAACAATCATACGCATTGTTAGCATTCCAAAATCTACGTGATTTGAAACGAAAGATACACTTATTATAAATAAATTTGAACGCATACGAGTATATAATTATATAAACCTCTATTTACTCGTAGATAAAGTTTTACAAAAAATTAACTGTCATCGTTTACAGTATGTTTGGCTCATGTCCAGGTTTTTTATACCCTACACCACACTGTGGCACAGGGTATTATGACTTTGTGCATTTGTTTGTAACACCTAAAAGGAGAAGAGATAGACCCATTGTTTATTATACCGATCGAATCAGAATCACTTTCTGAGTCGATTTAGCCATGTCCGTCTGTCTGTCTGTCCGTCTGTCTGTCCGTCTGTCCATGTATTCTTGTAATCAAAGTGCAGGTCGTATTTATGGTCCGATTGTGATTAAATTTAGCAAAGTGCTCTTTTTTGGCCCACGGACGATCCCTATTGAAATTGGTTAAAATCGGTTCAGATTTGGATATAGCCACCATATATATGTTTCACCCGATTTGACATGCAAGCGCCGTAGAAACCACATTTTACATCCGATCTTTATGAAATTCGGCAGAGAGAGTTTTATTATCACGTGAATGAACACTACAAAATTCGGAGAAAATCCGATCAGATTTAGATATAGCCCCCATATATATGTTTCACCCGATTTAACATTTAAGCGCTGTAGAAATCGTGTTTTATATCCGATCAGTACGAAATTTAACAGAGAGAGAGTTCTCTTATTACACGAATAAACACTGCCAAATTCGGGGAAAATCGGTTCAGATTTAGATATAGCCACCATATATATGTTTCACCCGATTTAACATTTAAGCGCTGTAGAAATCGTGTTTTATATCCGATCCGTACGAAATTTAACAGAGAGAGTTTTCTTATTACATGTATGAACACTGCCAAAATCGGGGAAAATCGGTTCAGATGTAGATATAGCCCCCATATATATGTTTCACCCGATTTAACATTTAAGCGCTGTAGAAATCATGTTTTATATCCGATCAGTACGAAATATAACAGAGAGAGTTTTCTTATTACATGTATGAACACTGCCAAATTCGGGAAAAATCGGTTCAGATTTTAACATAGTCCCAATATATATGTTACACCCGATTTGACATGTAAGCGCTGTAGAAACCGTGTTTTATATCCGATCAGTACGAAAATCGGCAGAGAGAGTATGCTTATTACATGTATGAACACTGCCAAATTCGTATCGCAATGCCCATTTTCGCATTGGTAGGTAGGTGTAGGGTATTATATAGTCGGCCCCGCCCGACTTTCTGTCTTTCCTTACTGGTTTAAATTGGTTTTAATATTTTTAATGATTTTTATTGATTTTAATATTTTTATTATATGAATTGGTATTCACGACAAGTTAACAGATTATGTTAACTTGTTATAAGTAGTGTAGCAATAACGACCATATTTCACTGTACTGTAGGTACTATAAAAGCATTACACTGTATAAAATTGCATGTATTTGTATGCCCTAGTATTAAAGTTATAAGTTGTTAACTTGTGGTGCAAAATGGTCTCTTCATGTGTGAGGTACCAAAAAAAAGTCGATCCACTTTGACTATTTTTCTCGAAGTGATAGCGACTACTAACTCAAATTTTAAGTGTTTGTAGGAACTGATAATAAATATATAAGCAGTTAACTTTTGGTATAAATTGTCCATATTTGAGGGAGGTGCCAAAGGGGGCATGGAAACTTCACATATTTTTTTCGAGATGATAATAACACTGTGCAACAGTGAAAATATACACTGACTTGACAGTATAATTTCGATTCTACTACAAAAGGGTAGTATAACCCTATACTCAGTTTGGCGAAATTGGTGACCAATTTTTCTTATGGGCCTCCAAAGTTTCTGAAAATCAGTGGGCCCATCGAAAAAGGTGTCCTCAGCTTTTGCTGAATTTTGTTACATAATAGTGAAATACCAACATTTTTGAGGTATAATGTTGTCTTTTTAAGCTATTGAGTGTGCCTAGACAAGTTCAGATTGTATTGATATGTTAACAAACATTTTTGAGGTATAATGTTGTCTTTTTGAGCTATTGAGTGTGCCTAGACACGTTCAGATTGTATTAATATGTTCACAAAAGTTGTTCAGATTTACGTTGGCTACAATTCTGTCAAGCATCTTTACGAGTCCCTGAAAGTTATGCTGAAAAAAGTGAAAAAAAATATTATTTTCCTTCATTTTTTCAAAAAAAAGGACGGGAAAAAAATTTAGTTTCGCATATACTGTTAAGAAACTTTGTTTAGCATATTCTTAGCTACATTATTGCCAAATATAGTTAAGCGATATTATCAAGTCTGAATTAGTTGCTGGACAAAAGCTGATGACACCTTTTTCGAGGGGCCAACTGATTTGCAGAAATGCCCATAAAAAAAATTGGTCACCAATTTCGCAAAACCGAGTATAGGGTTATACTACCCTTTGGTAGTAGAATCGAACCTATAGTGTCAAGTCCGTGTATTTTTCAAAAAGTGTTCATTTGCAATAAACAATAAGCAATTCAATCTTTCAAAATCTTTCCTCAAATATTATCAAAACTAAATTTTGCAAACATAAACGTTATCATTCAATATAAAAATATTTGAGTAATGCAGAAACAAATAACAACAAGTAAGAAAATTTCGTCAGGTAAACCGAGGTATACCCTCACTTTGTGAGTAATGTAGCATGGAATATAGCACTAAATTTGGGAAACAGAAAGGTGGAAATATTTTAATCAGTCCATAGTCATTAAAAATCTCACAAAATATGAAAATATTTAGATGATTGCTGCAAAAGTTATGGGAATGTTGTGTTCAAATGAATGTGGCAATTTGTGTGGGAGGTACCTGAAGTAGCTTGACGAATGCGCTCGTTTTGTGCTGAACTGCACTGTCCGAATCGTAAGTGTTTATGAGCAATAGTACTAACGTTATGAGCCATTAAATGTTGGTATGATTCGGCAATTATGTGTGGGAGGTACCAAATGGGTGCGGCAATAATGTCCATTTGTTACTGGAATGTAAGTACTATAAAAGTGTTACACTGCACAACATTTCATGTAATTAGGTGCACTGGTATTAAAGTTATAAGCAGTTAACTTTGGGTGCAAAATGGTCCCTTCGTGTGGGAGGTTTTCAGCGGCTCACATCGGCTGAATCTCAGCCGCCGAACATTATTTAGTGAGTCAAATCGATTTATTTTATGCAACCATGAATATTAAGAAAGTGACTACTAAGTAATACAATAGGGTCAGAATTTTTAATAAAGTTCATTATTGCATACAAATTTATAAAAAGTTTCTAAATTAATCTCGCTATCATTTATTTAAAGAAATGCGTGTTTTGGTTTTTACGGAAAATACAATAGCTCTTGAGCGGCCGAACCAATTTTTACAAAGTCTACGTCGTTCTAGAGAGAAAACAACAGGCGGTATCTCATTCACAATAAATTCTCTTTCACAACAAAGACTAATAAGTAGACATTTATTGAACTGATTTTCGACATTAAATCAAAATTTCCTTAAGTTTTCTTAAATATTTGTGTTAATTTTAGGTTTTGTCATCTAATTGTAAATTTTCGTGCGCCATCGTTTGTTGGAACTTTGTCGGCTCAGCCGATTGTTGAAATTTGATCGGCTAAGCTGATCAGCCGCCGCCGCCGATCGGAACTTTTCAATGCGCCGCCGCCGCCAACAATTTTGGTCGGCTTCATTGCCTGTTTTGCAGACGACGTTATAATACTTCTAAGGGGCACAAATCCAAACCAACTATGCAGAAGAGCTGAGGAGGCACTTAACATAGCATATAACTGGGCACAACCAAGGGGACTAAATATCAACCCAGACAAAACAGAAATATGTCTATTTACAAGGAAAAGGAAGATTCATCCTTTTACCGTGCCTCGTTTCCTGGATAAGAGTATTGTCATATCTAAAAAGATAAAATACTTGGGAGTAATCTTGGATCAGAAACTGTACTGGAAAGACCATATTGAAGAAATAGTTACAAAGGCCCACAGATGCTGGTCGTTGTGCAGAAGAGCTATATGTTCAAAATGGGGACTACGTCCAAATATGACACACTGGCTTTCCATGAGCGTGATTAGACCAATAATAACCTACGCCTCTGTAGTGTAGTGGACATCAATGGAAAAAAAGTACAACGTAATACCATTGCAAGAAGTGCAACGTATGTGCTGTCTAGGCATAAGCGTAGCAACTAGAATCGCACCAACAAGAGCGTTGGAGACTATACTGCACATCCAACCAATGGATATGCGTATAAAGTATGAGGCAGCCCTCACAGCAAGATGTATACAAGTGATGCGTGAATGGATAAATCGAGACCACAAGTCGTACCATCAGAAGATATTACAATCACTGGTCGGTCATATTCAAACAACGGAAATCTCCGACAGCATTCCTGAAGTGCGGCTTACAGCTACTTGTGATTCGTTCGTGCCAGACAGACGCTCCTGGGAAAACGGAACACTAGCTCATGCGCCAGTGGGAACCAGCTGCTACACTGATGGGTCCAGGCAAGGAGGAAGGACGGGTCTGGGACTTTTTATTGATGAACCAGAAATCGAACTTTACTTCCGCCTCCCAGACCATAACACAGTATTTCAAGCAGAAGTTCGAGCAATCACGGAGTGTGTTAACTGGCTCAGTAATACCACAAAGCCTAAATAAGCCAACATATTCACAGATAGCCAAATGGCGATAAAAGCAATAACATCGGAAAATGTCAAATCCAGAACAGTGTTAGACTGTAAAAGAACGATAAATAATTACTCAGTCCATGGTCAACTGCGTATTTTCTGGGTACCGGGACACAACGGAGTGATTGGAAATGAACGAGCAAACAGCTTGGCTTCAAAGGGCAGAGAACTTCGAGTAATAAACTTGGAAAATTGGAAACCTTTCGAAGCCACGAAGGATGAGTTGAAGCACTGGGCATTGATGGCTCACAAAACTGTGTGGAATAGAGCAACTGTAGGAGCAACTGCAAAGATACTGTGGGGTGACCTAAATGAGAAGAAAACCAGTAGTTTTCTGAAACTAAACAAAATCGATATTAGTAAAATGATAAGTGTTCTAACGGGACACTCAAGCTTACAGGCAAATCTTCATAGCATAGGACTAGCAGAAAACGACGAGTGCAGGGCATGCAGGGAAAACATCGAAACGATGGAACATTTTCTGTGTCACTGCCCGGTTTTCACACATGCCAGATCCCGATATTTCGATTCCGACATATTGCCAGACTTGACTCATCTCAGAGGATATGACTGGAAGATACTGAGAAAATACGTGTCTAGTATCGATTTTCTGTAATCCGTGGGGTATGAAAATTATAAATAAGGAGCGCACAACAGGCCGAACCACTGGCTTAAGAGTATGTCCATGGACACGAGACGTTTTAAACGTCTCCTCTATTCAACCCAACCTAACCTAAGTCACTCATTCGCCGACTTACGCCTTTGGCCTGTAGCAAACGATAAATACCCTGGTTCATATTAAATTCGTTTATTAGGGAAATTAAAGCCAATATTTTGTATATAATATTTGATCGAATTCCTAATAATACAAAAATGACAAATCGGCAGAAAAATGCCTTCATGCTATTCAAAACTGCTTTGGGAAAGAGTTTCGTAATTTTTGTTAAAGTGAAAAAAGTTAGCAAGATGAATTGAAATGTAAAAAAAAGTTGGAACAGATCCTTAAATTTTATTTTTCAAAAACAATATATATACTCATACTGTCAAATAAAAAATTTAAAAACATAAAATATTAACGCACAATAATATAATATTTAAAAAAATAATTATTTTTTATGTCTAAAACCGTTTTTTAATATAATTTGTAGTGGTATACACAAAACAGTCGCCAACGCTTAACGTGTAGACCGAATCCATATTTTTTTGCGCCTTACAGCTGACGGAATTCTTAAAAATACAAAAAATCATGTTCACAAAATACTTTTGAGAAAAATATAAAAAACTTATCTTAATATGATGGTTTTGTATCGAAAATGACTTTTTTTCGCCAGAAATTATTAATAACTTGCCCTCTTTAAACATAAAATATAAAAGTTCAAATTATTGGCGCACAACATTTCGAAAAAGTACTTTTTCAAGGTCTTAAATTTTTCTAAATTAATTATAATTAACTTGATATTTTTGTATATTCATCTTGTCACTCCGTTTGTAACACCTCTAAATATTGATCTGAGACCCCATAAAGTACAAATATTCTTAATCGTCGTAAAATTCTAAGACGATTTAGCCATGTCCGTCCGTCTGTTGTAATCATGTTACAGTCCGTAATAATAGAGCTAGGATGATCAAATTTGGTATAAGTATTTTTTATAGTTGCACATTGTTTGGGATTGCAAATGGGCCATATCGGTCAATGTTTCGATATAGCCCCCATATATAGCATCTTACTTATTGTGATTCCTACTGTTCTCAACTACTCTACATTTTTATATATCGTCATCAGAAACGAAAAAGGGCCTATCATCATGTTTGAAAATTTTACAGGAAAAGCAAAAAACTAAATAAAATGAAAAGTTTTGCCGTTAGCAAAACCTAGTTTTCAGGGTAATATCTAAACATAATGATGCATATATAGAATCACACAAACATGATTTATAACTTGTTTGTGAAAATTGCGTGAAATAATATTTTGTAACTATGAAAAAGAAATAATTTGTTGTTAGGCCCTTTTGAATTTCGTTAATAAATTCGCCATTTTTAATAATACGCCGCTAAAAATTTGTCAGGATGTGTGTTTTGATGCAGGGTACCAAAATTTATTAAAAACGGAGTTTCCATTTTTCTTGTTGTTACGCCCTTTTTCGTTTCTGATGACGATATGTATTTTGTGATTCCTACTGTTCTCATATACTATAGCACCATTTTTATGGCAGCGCCATCTAGCGTGAGGTGTAGGTAAAAATAAATATCAAAAATGATTTCCTCGACCTCAAAACAGTAAGATACCACAACTTTTCACGATAATAAAAAGGAATATGCATTATTTTATCAAATTTTCAATGATCTTTTCTTGTTAGAAAAAACCCTTGAAGGTTTTGTTATGGATAATGTCAACTTTCATTTGTAATTGGTCTCATCCCATTCCCATTCGGAAAGTTCGATTTTGTATCACAGTGTTACCAACTGACCATATGAAAAATATTGCAAATTATTTTTTGCATATGCGAATTATTTCACTTTCTGGAGCAGTGATTTGAAATATTTTGTATTTAGAATGCGTCCTTTGACGTCTACCAGAATCAGAAATTTTGGTAGATCGCGCTTTGTAAAAAGTTACAGCAAATTTACGAACACTACCTTTTTGAAAATATTTTTGGTTCATGATTCCAGGACCTCAAGGACCTTACAAATTTTGTCCATATTTACACAATAGCTATATCCATTAGTTGTGAGTCCAAAAAAACATTATTTTTTCGGCCGATCAAGTTCTCAGTATCGCGAGCCTCCAAACTGTGGATATACAATTTGCAATATCTCCGTCAATTCTTAATCAATCTGTACGAAATCAACGACAAAAGAGACGTGAGAAAAGTCAAGTTCATATCATGTTTCTTAATATATGTTTTCTTAACCCACCAAGAGCGAATTTTTCAAATTTTTCCGTTAAATTCAATGATTTTGGAAGATGCGTTATTGACTGGACTGTTCCTGCGGCAAAAATAAAACTTGGCGATTCCATTAATACATACAACACCTTAAGCTTTATTTCAAGGTATAAACTTTTAAAAAAAACCATAAAATTCAGCATATTGCTTCTAAAACTTTTGTCTACATTGAAACTATAATTATGTTAAAAACCAGTAAGGAAAGACAGAAAGTCGGGCGGGGCCGACTATATAATACCCTACACCTACCTACCAATGCGAAAATGGGCATTGCGATAAGAATTTGGCAGTGTTCATACATGTAATAAGCAAACTCTCTCTGCCGATTTTCGTACTGATCGGATATAAAACACGGTTTCTACAGTGCTTACATGTCAAATCGGGTGTAACATATATATTGGGACTATGTTTAAATCTGAAACGATTTCCCCCGAATTTGGCAGTGTTCATACATGTAATAAGAAAACTCTCTCTGTTAAATTTCGTACTGATAGGATATAAAACACGATTTCTACAGCGCTTTCATGTCAAATCGGTTGAAACATATATATGGGGACTATATCTAAATCTGAACCGATTTTCCCCGAATTTGGCAGTGTTTATTCATGTAATAAGAGAACTCTCTCTGCCAAATTTCGTACTGATCTGATTTAAAATACAGTTCCTACAGCGCTTACATGTCAAATCGGGCAAAACATATATATGGGGGCTATATCTAAATCTGAACGGATTATGAACGTCAGGTAAAACGAGGTATACCCTCACTTTGTGAGTAATGTAGCATGGAATATAGCACTAAATTTGGGAAACAGAAATGTGGAAATATTTTAATCACTCCATAGTCATTAAAAATCTCACAAAATATGAAAATATTTAGATGATTGCTGCAAAAGTTATGGGAATGTTGTGTTCAAATGAATGTGGCAATTTGTGTGGGAGGTACCTGAAGTAGCTTGACGAATGCGCCCGTTTTGTGCTGAACTGCACTGTCCGAATCGTAAGTGTTTATGAGCAATAGTACTAACGTTATGAGCCGTTAAATGTTGGTATGATTCGGCAATTTTGTGTGGGAGGTACCAAATGTGTGCGGCAATAATGTCCATTTGTTACTGGAATGTAAGTACTATAAAAGTGTTACACTGCACAACATTTCATGTAATAAGTGCACTGGTATTAAAGTTATAAGCAGTTAACTTTGGGTGCAAAATGGTCCCTTCGTGTGGGAGGTACCAAAAAAAGTCGAAACTTATTCTATATATGAAATAGAAAAAAATCCCCGAATTTGGCAGTGTTTATTCATGTAATAAGATAACTCTCTCCGCCAAATTTCATAAAGATCGGATGTAAAATGTGGTTTCTACAGCGCTTACATGTCAAATCGGGTGAAACATATATATGGGGACTATATCCAAATCTGAACCGATTCAATAGGGATCGTCCTTGGGCCAAGAAAGAGCACTATGCTAGATTTCATCACAATCGGACCATAAATACGACCTGCACTTTGATTACAAGAATACATGGACAGACAGACCGACAGACGGACATGGCTAAATCGACTCAGAAAGTGATTCTGAGTCGATCGGTATAATAAACAATGGGTCTATCTCTTCTCCTGTTAGGTGTTACAAACAAATGCACAAAGTCATAATGGTGTAGGGTATAATTAAATAATTCGCATATGCAAAAAATATTTTGCAATATTTTTCATATGGTCAGTTGGTAATTAAAGTTCAATATATATTTAGATTTTAGGAAGTGTTACGGACCTAACTGCAAAAATTTCCGTCGAATCCGTTCAATATATCCAGAGAAAATTGCAGTTTTCTAAACACACTCCGAACAATTTAATAGGTCATATCTCGCGAAAAAATCTAAATTTTGCTTAACCGTTCAAATTGTTTTATTTTTTTCAAATTCTCAACCAGATTATTAACAAATTTCAAAAAAATCTTGACCTTCCAAAAAAATTTTGACACACTTGTTTTATTTTAACCCCTATACATTTGTATGTTTATTTTCAAAACGCCTGTAAAGTATTCATTTATGGAAACAGGGATGCAGGGCTAAAGTCGTAAAGTTATATCATCATTCCTGAGCAATATGTTGAAATGTGGCAAAAATAATAAAGGAGGGAATAATAGAGTGATTTCCGCTGCTAAGTGAGCAATTTTGAGAGAAGCCTCGAGTACCCACGCCTCGACCACAAAGATCAGGACAAATGTTAATGTTAAAGCGAGCTTATCTACAATTCAAAGAGTGATACGTAGTGCTCCACATTTAAAAAGACTCAATTTGAAGAAAAAACCCCCACTAAACGTTGCTCGAAAAGAAGTGCGCTTGAAGTTTGCGCGGGAGCACATGACATGGAATTCTGATTGGCGCTACGTTGTCTTCTTGGATGAAAAAAATTTAATTTGGAAGGTCCGGACGGATACAAATACTGCTTCCATGATCTTCGCAAAGAAGAACACCAGTTGGATCGTCTACATAGTAGGGTTGGGGGTGTGATAATGTGGCGTGCCATCTCCTATTATGGTACGTGCGAGTTACAGTTTTTGACTACAAATATGAATGCAAACACCTACAAAAAAGTACTTGAAATAGCTTTACCCCATTTTCAAAACTTGTTCGGAAATCTGCCATGGACTTTCCCACACGATAATGCCCCGATCCACACTGCCCTGGTGGTTAAGTCATCGATTGAGGACCAAAATGTCCGTTTAATGCAGTGGCCGCCTTATTCACCCGACATCAATGTAATAGAAAACATGTGGGGATGGCTGGCTCGTAAAGTTTACTAGTCTGGGAAACAAAGAGGAGCTAATTGATGGCATCAAGGACGCTTGGTCCACCATTTCTCTAAATTATATTGGAAAATTGTATGAGTCGCTTCCCAATCGAATCTATGAGGACATTCTCAACAAGGGAGGATCGACACATTATTAAATTTTGTTTAAAAATGTTTAAATTACTATATATAAAAGTTTATAAATAATTACATGGCTAAAAACCTTATCAACAATGAAAAAAAGTTATGTGTGACCAATTTTGAATTGTTATTTTTTGTGTTATTTTTCGAAACAATCAAAAAAAATATATAAAAAACTAGTATTTTTTGTTTTATTTAATAGAATTGAATAGGCCATAAACAAAAATAATTTTAATTAATTTTAAAAACATTTGCGCTTTAAGTTTTGATCCTAAACCACTTACACTAGGGTATGAGCTAACCTGATGACGCGCAGTGTATATAACTATTTATCTATTGTATTTAGAAAAGAAAATGAATTTTTAATTCTTTGTAAATGTCTTTTTGTAATATTTAATCTGATGCATTTTTTACAATGAATAATGATACCAAAAAAAAACATTTTTTTAACATTTCCACGTCGTCCCTTAACGTTACACCTACCTAAGTATAAGTTCCTAAATAACTAGATAATAAATCATCTGTGAGTATCATATGTATGTAACACTTTTTAGTGGTTTTCAAGTTCAAATTGACACAGAAAGTTGAGAAAATATGAACTTGTCTTTGGGTTTACAACATTCTTGCCAATCTTTAACACATGACACATATTCACTACAAATCTATGTACAATGTGCTTATCGAAAGCTTAGTCGTATGTGCTAACCAGAGCCATATACTGTAAATAGAGCCCTAATGAACGTTTAAGCTATCTTCCACTTGGCTAATTTGCCCTTAGGTTATATCAGAATTTTTCCAGCATTTATGCTTGTACATTTCCAAAAACCATGTTCCATGCAAAATGACACATGTGTAAGTACATTCATGTATGTATGTCAGAAATACATTGAAATACCCCCACATAATATACTGCATTTCTGGCAGTTGAAATCGAAAGAAACTTAACTAACTAATTTTCTGGTGCTAAATACGATAAATACGAGAATGTGCCTTCAGTATTTATACCATATTTTTTGAAGTATATGCTCGAAAAAAACCATATAGAATTGAAAAAATGTTTGTTCCAATTTTTGATTGCTTGCATCCTAACGAAGCACAGTGGGCTAAAATGAAAAAAAATGGACATAATTCCGCCATTTCAAAACCACTTATCGTATGGCGATAAAATTTTAGGTGTGTGTACAAGAGATGTTAGAGAGTTTAAGATCGAAACTTGGGCCCCCTAGCTACAGGGCCCCCGAGCTACAGGGCCCTAAAGTTGATCACCTCGGGTATACAAAATTTTCATCGGCTTCTAACTTTCGAATGTAGTGTCCGGTTTTAGATACTCCTAGACCAGACCTACAATAAATATTTTTTAGGTTGAAGATATCTTGAATAGTTTCCGAGATATGTGGATTTTAAATTTGAATTTTTAATTTTTTCGCCGACTTTGCCTTGGAGTTTAACCAATATATCAGTCAAAAGTTTCCCGATTTTGTTCGCGTGTTTTTTTATGGATTGCCAATATCATGAAAAAAATCGATAATATGTGAAGAAATAAGAAAGTTATGGCCCTATAAATTCAAATTTTTGAAAAAATTTAATTTTTGGAGATTTTTTGGCGAAAAAGTCCAAATCGTATTTAGGTCTTGTAGAAAAAGTTTGTTACACAAAGAATATCAAATGTATACTCATTTTAAAGGAGACGTTTCACAGAATCTGCCAACCTTCTCCGATTTGGACCTTCCAATCGCAAAGCTAAATTGTTAAATTTTTCTTTTTATTTATTTGTACTAGGGTGTATCAAAATCGACTGCAAAGGGAATCCCGAGCGCGGCTTTTCATATCGAAAAGTAAAAAATCACATTTTTGGGGATTTTTGATGTATTTTTTGGGAATTGAGGGATTTTCCATTAGAAATTTCCACATGTTGCGTTTGATTATTATTTCTAATATCAAAATAAAGAACTTTAAAAAAAAATTCATCGATATATATACATTTTTAAGAATTATATGCCGTATTTGCGTTTCTGTCCATATGCAAAATATTTTTTTTTAATTATACCCTACACCACACTGTTGTACAGGGTATTATATTATATTATTCAGATATAGCCCCCATATATATGTTAGCCCCGATTTGACATGTAAGCACTGTAAAAACTTTATTTTATATCCGAGCAGTATGAAATTCGGCAGAAAGAGGTTTCTTATTATATGAATGCACACTGTTAAATTCGGAGAAAATCGGTTCCGATTTAGATATAGCCCCCATATACCCTCGTATATGTTACCCCCGATTTGATATGTAAGCGCTGTAAAAACTGTATTTTATATCCGATCAGTATGCAATTCGGCAGAAAGAGGGTTTCTTTTATATGAATGAACACTTTTTTTAAATTTGGAAGAAATCGGTTAAGATTTAGATATAGCCCCTATACATATATACGTTACCCCCGATTTGACATGTAAGCGCTGTAAAAATGTTATTTTGTATCCGATCTGTGCGAAATTCGGCAAAAAGAAGTTTATTTCTACACGAAGGAATACTGCCAAATTCGGAGAAAGTTTTTAATAAGATATAGCCCCCATATATATGTTACCCCGATTTGACATGTAAGCGCTGTAGAAACTGTATTTTATATCCGATCAGTGCGAAATTCGGCAGAAAGAGGTTTGTTATTACTCGAAGGAATACTGCCAAATTCGGAGAAAATCGGTTCAGATTTAGATATATCCCACATATATATGTTACCCACGATTTGACATGTAAGCGCTGTGGAGACTGTATTTTATATCCGATCAGTACGAAATTCGACAGAAAGAGGTCTTTTTACATGAATGAGTATTCAGGGAAAATCGGTTCACATTTATATATAACCTCCATATATATGTTCCTCCTGTTTGGTTACAAAGCGCTATAGAAGTTGTACTTTACTTCCGATAATTAAAATTTTCCAGAAAGATGTCTCAATTTAGGAACGAATATTGCTTAATTTAGCGATTATCGTTTCAGAATTAGATAATATATTCCTACCCATTTACCAATTATTACAAATTATTATCGCAATGACCCTTATCGCATTGTTAGGGAGGTGTAGGTTAGTATATAGTCGGCCCCGCCCGACTTTCTGCCTTTCCTTACTGGTTATACCTGTCAATGATTAAGGGTTTCCTAGAAATAGTACCACAAAACAATATTTTCTGAAAGGTAAATGTTACTAAATTTTATTATTGTTTGATAAAAACATATGATCTACAAGAAATCAGTGCATATTGACTGCATATATAATAACTAAAAAGTACAAGAATGTAGGGAAAAATTAAAAAAAAATTGCATATAGGCAGAAACGTAAATACCGCATAAAATTCTAAAAAAATTATATATTTCGATGAATTTTTTTCTAGAGTTCTTTATCATGATATTAGAAATAATAATCAAATTTCCACATAATCAAACATGTGGAAATTTCTAATGGAAAATTCCTCAATTCCCGAAAAATACATCAAAAATCACCAAAAATGGGATTTTTACTTTTAGTGCTATATCTTCGATATGAAAAACCGCGCTCGGGATTCCCTTTGCAGTCGATTTTGTTACACACTAATACAAATAAATAAAAAGAAAAATTTAACAATTTAGCTTTGCGATTGGACAAAATCGATCAAACTTTTGAAATTTATGTAAAAAAAAGGTCCAAATCGGAGAAGGGTGGCAACCATACCAATTAAAATTTTGGCTTCGAATTTTCTCTGACAGATTCTGTAAAACATCTCCTTTAAAATGAGTATAAATTTGATATACTTTGTGTAACAAACTTTTTCCTGCAAGACCTAAATACGAATTGGACTTTTTTCGCCAAAAAATCTCCAAATATGACATTTTTTCAAAAAAAATTATAGGGCCACAACTTTCTTATTTCTTCACATATTTTATCGATTCTTTTTTCATGATATTGTAAATTTTATTGGCAATCCACAAAAAAAAAGCGAACAAAAGCGGTAAACTTTTGACTGAGATATTGGCTAAACTACAAGGCAAAGTCGGCAAAAAAATGAAAAATTCAAATTTAAAATCCACATATCTCGGAAACTATTCAAGATATCTTCAACCTATAAAGTGTTTATTGTAGGTCTGGTCTAGGAGTATTCACAGAAAAAAAGCCACTAAAATCGGAAAAGTTGGAAGCCGATGAAAATTTTGTGTACCCGAAGTTGTCAACTTTAGGGCCCTGTAGCTCCGAACTTAAACTCCGAACTTAAACTCTCTAACACCTCTTGTATACACACCTAAAATTTCATCGTCATACGATAAGTGGTTTTGAAATGGCAGAATTATGTCCATTTTTTTCCATTTTAGCCCACTGTGCGAAGTGCCTATTTGAAGAGAACATAAATACATACATAGTCTGGACCTCTTTCTGCCTTGCAGTGTAGAGGTTTTTGCAAAGACTTCTCCATTTTGTTCTGTCTTGTGAAGTTTAGTAACTGTCGTTAAAACCATTAGAAAAAATAAAATTAAAAAAAAAACATTTTTTGCTGGCCCGAAAAAACCATGAAAAATATAAAAAAAAATTGCAAAAAAATTCTTCAAGCTTTTTAAAGCTAGCATCCTAACGAAGAAAACAGCGCCTATTTGATATGGATAAGTGTATAAATTACTACCCAGATTGTTAAAGTAGTGGAAATTAAAAAAAAAAAAAATCGACATTTTGTTTGGGAGGTTCCAAAAGGGGCATGCAAGTAACGCCCATTTTTTAACATACTATGGGTAACTATAAAAACATTACACCTTACAAAATGTCAAGTATTTGTACGCAAGAGCAATTCCATGAAGAAATACCTACATTTACATCAGCGGATGGCGTAGACATAATTTGGAACTAATTCAAAATTTAATATTGGACTCACCGGAAGAGGTATGTGTAGAAGCAAAATTTGGAGGACGACATGTTTAAACCACCAGATGGTGGAATGATACTCATAGATATAGGCGTGGTAAAAAAAATTAGGTGGAAGAATTATCTTGGCAACAAAACCATTTAAAATTACAACTACTATAAAGAACAACGCTTAAAAGTAAAATAAATTGATCGTCGATCAAAGTCTGAAAAATGGAAAGATTTTGGGCGCTTCTTGGAAAAAAAAAATACGACGAGAAACAGAAACTTTTCTATGTAACTTTAAAAAATCTCAGAAGACTGAAAGACTGTCTCATAAAATGTATCCACAACAAAAAATGGGAACCCCGTACTGCTGAAATACTTGGGTGAAGAAGGACAGATTATGCTACCCAACGTTATAAATGCAGCATGGAGACAGGCAACAATACCCATTGACTGACAATTAGCTATAATCAATCCAATATCCGAAAAATTGCGATTACCAATCAGTAGCGGGAAAAATATACTCAAGAATACTCGCTGAAAGACTCAAGAGCCAAATGGAACACCAACTTTAAGAGGAACAGTGTTACTTCAGACCTAATCCTGGAAGTCAAGATTTAATATTCACAATGAGACAAATAGCAAAAAAAAACTACAGAATTTAACAAGAAAACTCATTGCTGTTTTATAGATCTGGAGAAGGCTTTCGATATTTAGAAGTGAAAACAAATCATTCACTGCTTCTTTGGAAGTAATTCAAATGTTTTTCGTTAGGAATAACTTCCATATTTGTATACCCTCCACCATAGGATGGGGAGTATATTTATTTCGTCACTCCGTTTGTTACACCACTAAGTATTGATACACGACCCCATAAAGTATATATCGCACCTGTTCCACAAAAGGGTAACAACTCAAAATTTAAAAAATTTCAGTAGAGGCCAAAAACTGTTTCCGTTAATAGTAATGATATATTACAAAAAAAGAATATGTCATTGCAAGAAAATATCATAGAAAAAATAATAACGCTATTTTCTTTTTTTTTTGTTTTTTTATTAATTATAGAAAAATAACAACTTTTTAGAGTTGTTACTCTTTTCCTGAAAAGAGATTGTACATAAAGAGTGGTATTATTTTGAGTTGTACCTTTTTAACTGAAAAATATTACTCGGATTATAAGTTAAAAAGGTCACAACTAAAAATATTACTCTTTAGATGATAAATCAACGGTCCGATTTGCTTAAACACTTGGAGACTATTCAAAATGTAAATCTTTAGGTGAATCTAAAGACGTTATTCTGAAAACACAGAGAGAGTCATAACGGTTTTTTATTATGAAAAAGGAGAAAAATCAATTGACATTTTTTGCAGAGTGTAGAGATTGCCATTGTACGTTGTTATACCCTCACTTTAGTGTGACGAGGGTATATATCATTTGCTACGGAAAAAAGTGTAACACGCCGAAGGAGTGGCCTAAGACCCCAAGTATGTTCGGAGGAAATCCGTTTTGGGTCATTTTAAGTCGAATGAGCAATGTCCGTCCGTCTGTCTGTCTGTCTGTCTGCCTGTCTGTCTGTCTGTCTGTGTGTCTGCTGGCTGGTGCGCACGATAACTCTCGAAAGGAGTAACCGATTGACCTCAAATTTGGTATGTGGTAATATTTTTTTCTATCTCCGGCTAAGTTCGAAGATGGGCCATATTGGTCCACTCCTTCTAGTACCTCCCCCACAAAGGGTTAAAATGTTGTGAAATATTGATTCTTTAATAACTTCTATACCACTTATTCGAATCTTTTGAAATTCCACACATAGTATTAGGTTATTAGTCGCTATCAACTCGAGAAAAATGGGCGAAGTCGCCACGTCCCTTTTGGTACCTCCCACACAAATGCACCATTTTGCACCAAAAGTTGACAGCTTATAACATTAATAACAGTGTATAAAAGTACTTGAAATTTTGTACAGTATTATGCTTTTATATTGCCTACAGTCCAGGGAAAAATGGGTGTTTTTGCCACGCCCCTTTTGGTACCTCACACACAAATGCACCATTTTGCACCAAAACTTAACAGCTTATAACATTTATAGCAGTGTATAAAAATACTTGAAATTTTGTACAGTGTAATGTTTTTATAGTGTCTATAGCCCTGTGAAAAATGGGCGTACCTCTCATACCTCTCACACAAAATGCCCAAATCATACCACAATTTAATGTCTCATAACGTTTATACCAGTGCACATAAATGCTTATAAGTCGGCACAGTGCAATGAATTTAAAGTATCTAATGTTCAGCGAAAAAAAAGTGTATTTGATAAACCCCTTCTGGTACCTCCCACACAAATTGACAGAATAATTCGAGTAATATTCAATATTACATTACTCACAAAGTGAGGGTATACCTTAGTCGGTTTACCCGACTGAAACTTTCTTACTTGTTTTCTTGCCAAAAAAAGAAAATTTAGAAATTTTGAGTTGTTACCCCTTTGTGGAACAGGTGCGATATACTATTAATCGTCTTAAAAATCTAAGACGATTTAGCCATGTCCGCCCGTCCATCTGTTGTAATCACGCTACAATATATAATACTTGCGCTAGGTGGCTGAAATTTGGTACATATAATTCTTATATCTGCAGGTATGTTGGGATTGAGAATGGGCAATATCGGTTCATTTTTGGATATAGCCCACATACATATATAACATCTGTCCGATTTGACTTCTTAACGTCACAGAAACCACAAATATCAACTGATCAAACTGAAAATTGGTATCTGTCGTTTATTTATACCAGGAATCCTTCCAACGAGCAACGGTAGTCATATGCCCATGTTTTGATATAGTCACCATACAAAGGTCCCTCTAGATTTCACTTAGTACCGCCACAAAAACCTCAAATTTCAACGAATTGGGTTGAAATTCGGTATAATGTGTTTATGTGTATCCGAAACCATTCCCATTCGATGCATGGTGGAGGGTATATAAGATTCGGCATGGCCGAACATAATCCGTCTTTACTTATTTTGCTTGGTAGTGATATTATATTTGAGCGTGTGACATCTGTGGCGAATACGCAATAATAGTACAACATTGTTTGCATACTTATACGCAACGCTGCACAGTGCGAAAATTTGCTTTTATATAGGGTGTTTTATGGTGATTTCGTTTCTGAAAAATAATATCACCACATCATGTAGCGACATTTTAAAAATTCCCCCTGCACCCACTGCTAATTTTGCATGCGAACAATCGAACAAAAATCGTGCGGTGAGTAAAGCCCATACCTACATTATGGCGCAAACATTTGATAGTGCATTAAGAATGTACGCTTTCAATTAGGGTTGGTTCAGAAGTTTCCTTTTTGACGGGGCAACACTCCACATTTTCGCATTTGCAGAGTGTAATAATTTAATAATTTAAACGAAATCAAACCCCGGCTGCACCATTTTTACAAAAGAACCTAAAAATGAGGTTGCAGTGTAAAATGTAGAACCAATTTTACATTTTTTGCACAAACGAAATCATCATTAGTTTAGTTAGAAATTACCAAAGGGTTAGCTGTTAAATGAACTGTCATACCAAAGAAAATAAAGTTATAAAGAAGGTACGTCCAGTAGCGAGTAGTCTATCAGTGAAGAACGAATAGAAATTTGGTTTCAGCGAGTGATTTTTTTTCCGTATTTTAAGACCGATTTCCGAGATTTTTTGTATTTATCACATTTAGAAAATTAATATGGACCGTTAAGTACAAAGAAATAAAAAGAGACTCCAGAAAACAATTTTTTTCGCGTTTGAAAATCATTTCTATTCGTTCGTAACTCACGCAAATGTACACGAAGTCACGACGGAACATCTGTATAATTGAGAGTCTGTGTGTCATACAGCGTTTACGTTTTGACATTTATGATCTGTAAACGTTGGCCATAAATAAATTCACGCTTGAATAACACCAAGTTATCCAAATTTACTTTGAATACCAGTCATCGATCTGCGCAACTTATAGGCGCATCGTTTTCCAGATATTGGACGGACAAACCCCCAATTCCTGCGACCGACGACGAATCTACACTTTTGGACCTTTTTCCACAATTTGGTTTACAGCGGCGATATTTTCTTCAGACGTGTTGGAGCTATCGACGTGTTGGAGTTATTGCATCATTTAGAGAGTATATGGTACGCAGCTTGCTCAGAGGACGATTATGTGCAAAGTGAAAAAGATCTCGGATGGCGCCAGGTTGGAGAAAATTTATGAAGGTTGAATCACGCTCTCATATATCCCCAATCGATGGAGTAATGGTGTTATTTATACTCAAAACGGGAAAGACGAACACTAGGGCAAAGACTATCCTTATTTATCCTGAAAGGTCTGGAAATACTTTATGATTTGTTCATTACAGAAAATCGGAATACAAAACTCCTGTCGGGAAACCAACATGTTTACAACAAGGAAAAGTCTACAAAAACTGCTCTGCACGAACTAGTGGGCACTATAGAATAGTCCCTATATTTCCAGCAATAGATTATGGTGGCCTTTCATTACATAGAAGGGGCTTTAAAAACATGCACTCTGGTGCGGCAATTGCGGCGCTGTTACATCTGAAGGTGAACTCTAGCCTAAGACTAACTTAAAGCCTGATCAACAGAAGACATATAACAACAAGTCTTTGGTACACAACTCTCACAAAGTTTGTGAACAGAGGGACTTCACAAGGAGGAGTACTGTCCCCACATGTTGGACCCCAGCGGTGAATGGAATCCTGTTAGATCAAGAACGTTGTGGCTGCACAATCGTGGCATGTTCGGATGACGTGACAATCACAGTGATTGGCAAATTTCTCAGCTTCCTTAAAGACATCCTACAGATGGCTCTGTAGAAATTGGCTAGATGGGCCAGAGGCAGCGGTTTGGACATTAACCTAAATATGACAAAATTGGTCTCTGTTCTAAAATCATCCATTAGATATATCGAGGGCTTATATTCAATAGTGGTTATGAACCTTTTTCTCGAAAAAAAATTTTTGATTGCAAACAATTCTCTAATTTGGCTGTCATCTGTCATATAAACATGGAAATTCATTGTTTTTCCAAAACTATTTATACCCTACACCACACTGTGGTACAGGGTATTATAAGTTTGTTTCACGGCAGATGTTTGTAACACCTTAAAATAACACAGCTAGACCCACCTTAAAGTATACCGATCGACTCAGAATCACTAGCTGAGTCGATTTAACGATGTCCGTCCGTCCGTCCGTCCATGTAAAGTTGTTCGTCGACTACAGGTCGCAATTTCACTCCGATCGTTCTGAAATTTTGCAGTTTAGAGTATTTCGCGGCTGTTAAGATCGCTATTGAATTTGGTTGAAATCGGTTCAGATTTAGATATAGCTCCCATATATATCTTTCGTCCGATTTGGTCCTTTAGTCCTATAGAAGCTGTATTTTACATCCGATCATTTTGAAATTTAGAATGGTAGAGTTTCTTGATCCATGAACCAACATTGCCGAATTTGAAGAAAATCGGTTCAGATTTAGATATAGCTCCCATATATATCTTTCGTCCGATTTGGTCCTTTAGTCCTATAGAAGCTGTATTTTACATCCGATCGTTTTGAAATTTAGAATGGTAGAGTTTCTTGATCCATGAACCAACATTGCCAAATTTGAAGAAAATCGGTTAAGATTTAGCTATAGCTCCCATATATATCTTTCGTCCGATTTGGCCCTTTACTCCTATAGAAGCTGTATTTTACATCCGATCGTTTTGAAATTTAGAATGGTAGAGTTTCTTGATCCATGAACCAACATTGCCGAATTTTAAGAAAATCGGTTAAGATTTTGCTATAGCTCCCATATATATGTTTCATCCGATTTGGCTCTTTAGATCCAATCGTTTTTATACCCTACACCACACTGTGGTACAGGGTATTATTTAAGTATAAAATGTCCCAAAAGTAAATTTATGTAAACAATTTATACATGAATTACAAAATTTATATATCAGAGTTATTCAATATTACGAGAGTGGTGTAGGGTATTATATAGTCGGCACCGCCCGACTTTAGCCTTTCCTTACTGGTTTTTTCTTATATTTGTGAACATAAAAAATGTGAAAAATATTACAAAAAAGGAGCAGCACAAAGCTTGGAGTTGTTATATTCGTATAGCAATTGATTATATTTTATGTTCTTTCTTTGAAGACTATCGCGATGGAAAGCTTTTTCTATTTACAACCATAAGAACTGTTCGATGAAAAAAATGAAACGACCGTTTTACAATTAAAATCCCTTATCAATACATGAGTTAATATAAACAACATAAAAAGTAAATTTTGATGAAGAATACATTAACCTTCCTGCAATAATCAAGCCATACGAAGGTTATAAAGAACCGAAGCCCCAACAATCTGTTCCGCGACCTATCAACACAAGCAAATGGACACATTTTTACAAGATTTAAATAAAACATATTATTCCTCCAGAATATCAATATTTTTATGATAACTTAAAGCAGGAGAAGAAAAACTAATAGTAGAAGCGTCGCAATCTCCATTTCATCAATTTATTTTACTACGTCATGTTATACTCGTATTGTTGTATGTTGAATTGAATAAAAATTGCCAAAATATCATTAAAAACCCTTAAAGAGTTTACAAAAATCTTATTTATGTTTTGTGCAATAATGTTTATCTGCTAATTTGAACTTTCGTAGTGCTCATATTTAAAATGTGAAAATGGATATGCACCATAAAAACGATATAAAGCATGATGTGTGGTGTACGGCATGCAATAAACGATACATTACCAACCAATTACACTGTGCAACAAATTATGGGTCATCAAATCGTTCCCGAACGAGTCCAATTGGAAATGGTAGTACACGTCGGTAGTATGTCAAAACCACCAAAGGGTTTTGCAAAGTTAGCTCGCATTTTTCTTTGTATAATATATATATATATATATATATTCTAAAACTAATTGTATATACTAAAACTAATTTTTAGAAATGTATTGATGATAGTACAAATAATAAAAAATCAATGAATAAATGAAAAAATTTAGTAAAAAATTGGCTTTAAATATCTTAATTTATTAACTTTTACACTATAAATGTTTTTGGACCACCGGGGACTTTTTTTGGTGAATCCAAATTTTAAGGCTCCCTGCGCAAATTTGTTGCATTTCGGATGTAGTGGTGTTTTTATGTTTTGCTTTTGACATGTGCCCGCTAAAGTACATCTCCGCCTACATTGACTGCAATTAGCTTAACTGCAAAGGGCCTAAAACAAAAATTCGAGCAAACTATTCAAACCCCTTTGGGGGTTTTCATTTACTAGAGGTGTATTGCCATGTCCAATTGGTTTCGCTCGGGAAAGATTTTCTTGTGTTATCAAAGGTTCACCGAACTTTTTCCCTATGCATAAGCGTAGCTGTGCATAGGAATTTGTAGAGACAGCGGTTGTGTCTCTACAAATTCTACTACATCTACTACCCATTGATTTTGTGGTGCGGCATTACGATTAAACTGTCTATCAATGTGGAGTTGTAAGAACTGCTGGCACATGAGTATGTCACAATGTAGTGTTATGTTACACGGCCGGGTGGACTATATACCAACGTTGTATACCTTCTTCACCACTAATATACCTGCTAGAGAGAAATGGGTTAACAGAATATTGGGAAAGATATACCGTTTCCACTTCTAAACAGATGGATCAAAGCTTGATGATAACCTTGGCTTCAGAGTATACTGTAAGGAACTCAGTCTTGATATAGCTCACAGACTACAAGATACCCGCAGCGTCTATAAAGCCCAAATAAAAGCCAATATGCGAAGTCGCCAAGTGGCTGTGTAGCAACATAGTGACCAATACTGTCGTTGTAATTTACTCGGACAGTCAGGCTGTCTGGATACCACATCCCTAAATTCACAAACAGCCCATATGGGAACTTCTGCATTGGTATATCACGGGTAACAGCAAAGCTGATTAATATACTAGGAAAGTGACTTCGTTACAAATTCTCGAAGAATATGCATATATTTGTGTGCCACTGTTCACATGCTAGCTTTGGCTTAGGCATGAGACAATCAGGTAGTCCAATGAAAGATGCACAGAAATCAGCACATATAGGATAGCTAGACAATTCTGGCCAATATACGAAATTGAAATCGAGTTCGTATTCGTAAATTATAGCTCTGCAAATGATAAATCCTCTGCAAAAAGTCTTAATGTGGTCGGATTTCTCCTCTATACTAACTGTAATTCGAGCAAGTAAGAAAGCTCAATCGGGTAAACCAACTTAAGAATCCCCTCACTTTCAGTCCCAAAAATATTCGGAACTTTTTTTTATTTTTTTTGTTTTAATTAAATTTTTATTAATTTAGATTGCTTTTAATAACTTTAAAGTATGTACTGGTATTAAAGTTATAATGTACCAAAAGGGACATGTCAATGAAGCCCGTTTTTCACTGGATTTTAAATACTATAAAGGCATTACAATGTACAAAATTCCATTTGAAATTTTTAGTGCAAAATGGTCCATTTGTGTGGGAGGTACCAAAAGGGGCGTGTCAATAACGCAAAATTTTCTTCGGACTCTAGGTGATATAAACGCATTACACTATACATACAATACTTCAAGTATTTGTATGGACTGGTATTAAAGTTATAAGTTTTGGTGCAAAATAGTCTATTTGTGTGGGAGGTACCACAAATAATAACGCTAATAACGCCCAGTTTTCACTAGACTCTAGGTACTTGAAAATCATTAGACTGTACAAAATGTCAAGTATTTGTATGCCTTATTATTAATGTTATAACCCGTTAACTTTTGGTGCAAAATTATCCATTTGTGTGGGATGTACCAAAAGGGGTGTGGCAACATTACCCATTTTTCTTGAGGTTATAGCTGCTAATAAACTAATGTGGAATTTAAAGCATTAAATGTTAACCCTTTGTGGAGTAGGTACTAGCAGTGTTAGAGCAATGTGGCCCATCTTCGAACTTAGCCGGAGATAGATAAAAATATCACCTCATACCATATTCGAAGTCAATCGGTTACTCCTTTCGAGAGTTATCGTGCACAAACAGACAGACGAACGGACATTGTTCAAATGATTTAAACTAACCCAAAACAGGTTTTCGCCGAGCATGCTTAGGGTATTAAGTCACTCCTTACATGTGTTACACTTTTGGCACGTAGCAAATGATATACTCTCCTCTCTAAGATGAGGGGATAAAAAGAATCAATTCGATTTCGACTAAGACCAATTGACCCTAGTTCAGGGAAGATTCCATTCAAAATTCCATCTGAAATTCAGAATTTCCAATTAGAATTCAAATAAAATCAATCGAAATTCAAAACATATTAAATTAAATTCAAAACACGTCAATTAAAATTCATAACACATCAATTGAATTTCGACGGATAACATTTGTAATTAAAAAGACATCATTTGAAATGCAAAATATATCAACTGAAATTCCATCTGAAATTCAAACGATTTTGAAAAAAAAAATTTTATATCAATTTGAAATAGATTTTTTTAAATTTCAAATAACGTGTTTTCAATTTTAATTGATGTATTTGTAGTTTCAGACGAATATTTTTGGAATATCAAATGTAATGTTTTAAGCTACATTTACACGATTGAAATGTTCTTCAATATTGCTCTTCAAAAGGCTTCAAACCCGTGTAAACAGCAAAATTTCTTCAAAATTTATTGATCAAAATTTATTGAACAAAACTTTTGAAGATTTTATTGACGCCGTGTAAACAAGCATCAAAATCGTATCTGGCAATATTGATAACTACAAATAATTTGACAGCATGTTCATTATTTTGATTCAAAACATTTCATGTGTTTTTGAATTAGAAATTCGTAAAAATTAGAACAATTAGAAATTCTTAAATTAGAAGTTCTTCGAGATTCTTAAATAAAATTAGAATAAAATAATAAATTAATATGAGCTGGTAAGTATTACATATCTAATAACTATGTACATATATTATTATTCGAATTATCAATATTTTCAAAGTGATAACGTAAACGATAATCGTAACAATCGCAAGCAGCAGAAAAAGTGGACAGGAGATGAAATGATACGTTTCATCGAAATGGTGGAAGTGCGCGAGCCTGTATGGAATTTTAAAGTGGATGGGTACCGAAACGAAAAGGAGAAGTGCTGGTCAGAAATTGCTGCTGCAACAAATCATTGTATAGCCGACTGCAAAGCACAATTTAACGCTGTGCGATCACGCTATAATGTAAATTGTTATTTTTTTTTTTTCTTAATGTTTTGTTCACATTTACAAGTTTTATTATATATTGAAGGCGGAGCACAAAAAAATAAATACCTCCAAAAGTGGACAAGGTGGCGCTACTTATGTATCCAAATATGAATACTTTGCAGCTCTACACTTTTTAGATACGGTGAGAAATCGTGGATCAGGAGGTACAGAGTCTAACTTCGAGACATTAATTAATGCTGCTTTTGAGGATGGGGATGACTTTGAAGAGCAGTTGCAGATTTCGGATTCTCAATGTTCTCTTACAAGCTCCACTCCTGCAAAGCGTAGAAGAGTGGAAGAAAGTAATTCAATCGACTGTCAGCGTTCAAAAGTTTATGAAAAACCTGGCCAATTCCTATCGCAGAAAGTGTCGCAAGGTAAAGAAGACATAAGTTGGCAAAAGGCCTATGGAGAGTATGTTGGGCAGCAGCTTTCTGCATATTCAGAGTCAGATGGTCGCAGGTGAGTTTGAAATGCATAGTACTCAAATAATATTAAATACGAACTTATATTTTCAGACTGAGAAGCCTAATTAATAACGTCATCGACTCATTTGAACCACAGGAAAACAAATAACTTTGTTTTAAATTTTATTATTTTATATTTGAAAAAAATGTCTTTTTTATATAGAAACAAAATGTGATTTTAAGTTGCCAAATAAATGAATTGAACTTTTTATTTCGATTAATTGGGTTTTTAATTAATTTTTAATAAATATGCTTGTATTGCCATGGAACTTCTCCTTCATTTAAAAAATATTCCGTGAATTCTTGTCGAATGAGCTTGGCTGTTTCGCTTTGACGACCTTGATTGCATAATGGTTCAAACGAAGACAAACGTGCATAGGTACCGCACTTGCGTTTGTTCAAAAAATTGTGTAATGCGCATACTGCGAGAACAACTTTGACAGCATTTGGTGGGGATAGCTCCATTTTTTTTCTGACAACGCGAAATCGGGCTGATATTAATCCAAACACGTTTTCCGAAACACGCCTAAATCTGGACAACCTGTAGTTGAAAATTCTTTCCTTCGTGTTTTGATTCCGAAAACTATATGGTTTCATAACATTGGAATTTAAGGGAAACGCATCATCTGCAACAATTACATATGGAATAGGTTTTTGTCTACCGGGCAATGGTTTCGGTTGCGGCAAATTCAACATGTTATTATATAACCCGTTCGATAGCGAACATCTGCTGAATACTCCGCCATCGGACTCTCTGCCCTTTGCACCAATGTCGATGTAAACAAAATTGTAGTTCGCGTCCACAAGCGCCATCAAAACAATTCTGTTGTTCTTTTTATAATTGAAATATGCACTTCCACAGTGCGCTGGTGCTATAATATCGATGTGTTTTCCATCTAATGCACCGATTGAATTAGGAAAATTCCACTTTTCATTTATACTTTGGGAAATACTCTCCCATTCCTCCTCTGTTGCTGGCATCTGTATCAATAGATATTGTTTTTGATTTGTTTTTTGATAATCAATTAAAATAATAATTACCTTTAACAATTCATCTTTTAATACTTTATATAACGCATTGCAGACTTCAGGCACAATATTGCATATCGATGATCTTGATCTTTTAAACAAGAACATCAGACTTGCATAACTGTCCCCAGTCGCTAAAAATCTCAAAGTAATTGCCAAGCGTTCTCCGGGGCATATAGATTCCCGCATATTAGTATTGGCCTTTTCTATTAATGGGGTGACGAGATTTAGCAAAAAATCAAAATCATCTGGTGACATTCGCACAAAGTTTTTGTACAGGTCAGGATCATTCCTTTTCAATTGCTCCCTAAAAGACACATACACACCATTGCCTTCCAAAAGAAAAGGTCGCACCCAATGCGTCTTTTGTTTTCTTCTTTTTTTTGCATTATCATCAGCTACTTCTTCTTCCAATATTAAAAATGTAGATGCTTTGATAATTGCGTCGTCGTCCATACTTATTACTAATAAATTTATTTATTTATTTATAAAATATTCATATGCATCTGTTGATGTTTATATACTGATAACTATTAAATTATTTCACAAAAAAGCAAAACGGTTGATCAAAGTCAATGTTGTCAATATAAAAACTATCAATAGTGTAAATTAGCTTCAAAAAATGTTGATCAAAATTTCATCAAAATATTTTGAAAGATATTGAAAAAATATTTTGATCAAAATTTTGAAACGTGTAAATAGCACATCAAAATAAATTTTCAATATTTTGATAAGACTTCAAAATGCCTTCAATCGTGTAAATGTAGCTTTAGTTTTTGATTTTGTCAGGTTACTGTTGAAAATGGTGTATAGTCGACCACTGGACTCTTCCTCTATAAATGAGTTGATCACAGAGGTTTTCCTCTACGAGAGTCGAACACAGAAGAGTATAAAACTGAGAACTCTTTCTATACAAGAGTGAACCATTAATGTCTTCCTCTATACTATAGTCGACCATAGAGATGTTCCCCTGTACTATAGTCGACAATTGGATTATTCAAATGACGAGTTTTGAATTTAATTTTAAAATGTGTTTATTTTTTTCAAATTACTGATGAAAATGGTCTAGAGTCGACCACTGAGCCCTTCCCCTATACAAGAGAAGACCAATGATGTATTCCTCCACACAAAACTCGACCACTGAGATCTTTCTCTATACAAAAGTCAACCACTGAGGTCTTCCTCTACAGAAAAGTCGATCACTGATTTATTTCTCTATAAGAGAGTCGACCACTGAAGTATTTCTCTATACATGAGTGGGCAATTAAGGTCTTACTCTATACTACAGTCCTCTTCTAGACTAGAGTCGACCATTGATGGTTTCCTCTATACTATTTGAGTCAATTTATTTAATAATCATATGTTCAATTGAAGGGATCTTTTTATTGACTCAATAAATTATTTAATTAAAATAAGGCCTTTGGAAAAATAAGTTTCAAAATTAATCAATTCACAGTTTTCTTGATTGGATCCAGTTATTAATTTTTTTGTTTAGTAAAAATTTTTGAGAGGAATATTTTCAGTTTTATTAAGGAAAGTATCTCTCACTACACTTTATTAAGGAAAGTATCTCTCATCACGGTGAATGGATAAATCGAGACCACAAGTCGTACCATCAGAAGATATTACAATCACTGGTCGGTCACATTCAAACAACGGAAATCTCCGACCGCATTCCTGAAGTGCGTCTTACAGCTACCTGTGATTCGTTAGTGCCAGAGAGACGCTCCTGGGAAAACGGAACTCTAGCTCATGCACCAGTGGGAACCAGCTGCTACACTGATGGGTCCAGGCTAGGAGGAAGGACGGGTCTGGGACTTTTTATTGATGAACCAGAAGTCGAACTTTACTTCCGCCTCCCAGACCACAACACAGTACATATTTCAAGCAAAAGTTCGAGCAATCACGGAAATTGTGAACTGGCTCAGTAATACCACAAAAGCCTAAATATGCCAACATATTTACAGATAACGAAATGGCGAACAAAGCAATAACATCGGAAAAGGTCAAATCCAGATCAGTGTTAGACTGTAAAAGAACGATAAATAATTACTCAGTCCATGGTCAACTGCGTATTTTCTGGGTACCGGGACACAACGGAGTGATTGAAAATGAACGAACAAACAGCATGGCTTCAAAGGGCAGAGAACTTCGAGTAATAAACTTGGAAAATTGGAAACCTTTCGAAGCCACGAAGGATGAGTTGAAGCACTGGGCAGTGATGGCTCACAAAACTGTGTGGAATAGAGCAACTGCAGGAGCAACTGCAAAGATACTGTGGGGTGACCCAAATGAGAAGAAAACAAGTAGTTTTCTGAAACTAAATAAGAATGAGATTAGTAAGATGATGAGTATTCTAACGGGACACTCAAGCATACAGGCACATCTTCATCGAATAGGACTAGCAGAAAACGACGAGTGCAGGGCATGCAGGGAAAACATCGAAACGATGGAACATTTTCTGTGTCACTGCCCATCTCAGAGGATATGACTGGAAGATACTGAGAAAATACGTGTCTAGTACCGATTTTCTGTAACCCGTGTGGTATAAAAATCATAAATAAGGAGCGTACAACAGGCCGAACAACTGGCTTAAGTGTAAGTCCATGGACATGAGACGTTTAAACGTCTCCTCTATTCAACCTAACCTAATCTAACCTATCTCTCACTGGCGACCATTAAGATATTCGTCCGTACTAGAGTCGACCAATCAAATATTTTTCTATTATAGTGTCGGCCCTGAGGTCGGTTTTCCAACAAGTGGTGTAATTTTGAATCACCCGATATTTCGGTAGCTGTCACTTTTGAAGCTTTAATTCTTTGACGTTTGACAAGTAGAAACTACGCCATTACTAAAAATGGAACAATACACGATTCAACAACGCATTGAAATTATGTATTAAAATTCGAAAAATCGAAAATCATCTTGACTGATAAGGCCCATTTCCACTTCGGTGGCTACGTCAACAAGCAAAATTGTCGCATCTGTGGCTCGGAAAACTCACGAGTTATTGCTGAGAAGCCTCTCCATCCTCAACATGTGACTGTTTGGTGCGGTTTATGGTCCGGCGGGGTCATTGGACCTTACTTTTTCGAAAATGAGATTGGATCAACAGTTACGGTGAATGGATTGCGCTATCGAGAGACGATTAATGTTTTTTATAGTCGGAGTTGGATGGTATTGTTCTGGACAACGTTTACTTTCAACAAGACGGCGCTCGTGCCACACAAGCACCGAAACCATTGCTCTGTTACGGGAAAAGTTTCCGGACCGTGTTATCTCTCGAAGAGATGATCACAATTGGCCACCGAGATCTTGTGATTTAACACCTTGCGAATTCTTACTTTGGGGCCACGTGAAAGACAAGGTCTACGCCAACAGCCCAGCGTCGATTCAAGACCTCAAAGATAGAATTCGTGAGGCTATCGAGGACATACTTTGGATTTGGTTATGGAAAATTTCATGAAAAGAATATGGTCCTGTAAGCGTGCTCGTGGCGGCCATTTGGCTGATGTTGTTTTTCATGGCTGATGAAGTCCTCTTTATTATGAAATAAACATCCGATCATTTATCTCAAAAAATGGCATTTTTCTTTGAATACCAAAATAACACCTCTTGTTGGAAAACCCTTTATTAAGGAAAGTATCTCTTTTGTATTAACTTTGGTTAACAATTGTTTTTGGATGATTTTGGAGAAGTGTGGTTTCACAAAGATTTCTCATTCGCTTGTGTGTAGAAATCAACCATATAGAGCTCCGTATCTCCCGTACAATTGCAGCAGAACTGTTGATAACGAGTGTCACGGCTCAGAAATCATGATCCAGGATGTGTGGTGCCAATTTTTAATACATATTTATATACCGCCATGTATAAAGTACTTGTTTCTATAATAATATAGAAACAAAATGATCTTGAAGCCGGGAGAGTATCCTAGTTAGAATCACAAAGATTTGCAGACCGAATAAAAGCAAGCAAGCAACATTATTACTTTCAAAAAATATCTAGACTTATATTAAACTAAATATGGGTATATATGGACAAAAGGCAAAATTTGTTAATTGTCGAGTAATTTTTTTTTTTCGAAAAAATATGGCGAGCACTTCAACCGCGTTTGTATTAGACTGTGACAAAAATGAAAGCGTGCTAAAACCGTTGTTGCGAATTAATTTCATTAAGGGGCGCGAAAGTTATGGCGGTTTCAAATTGAAATTTTTAAAAAATACTATAAAATGCAAATTTTTAGCGGAATTAAGAAAACTAATCTTACAATCGTAGACCATTTCCATTACTATCAGCATATGTCAAAATATTCGCAGTGCCTTCATTACTTGCAAAAAAATAGCGAAACAAAAAAATGTTTAATTGAAGTTTTGTGTAATATAACGAATCTCGCGAAATATAAAAATCGGAAACATTTATGAAAAATGTCCCGAATAGATGAGATAACTAGCTGTGATCTTCAGAAAGCATGAAGGTAATATCTCTGTTGGTTAAAAAGTTATATTTGTTTCAAATCACGAAGTCCATATCAATTGTGTTTAATTTCAATGCAAAATATCTCTACAAAATTCCTAAGTACTGATGGGAGTTGAATGTTAAGATCTTTTAGAGCATTTTTTGATGAACTTCTTTTGTAAGATTACACAATAGTATTTGTTAAAGCTTTTAATAATAAATTAAAAGACTTCATATAAAAAGAATGAGAATTCCCGTATTTTTTTAGTGATATTATTACACTAAGACATTTTAAAATATATTCTTATGAATTTCGCGGATTGTGAAGTCGGCAATGACATACAGTAATAATGTGCTCATCCAGGCTAAATTATTTTGTATGAATTTGCTTAAAACCATAATATATCTTAAGAGGGAAACTAATAACGAATGGACTTATTTTGAGGTTATGTAAATTTTGCAAAGTGCATAATTTCAACAATCATCAAAATAAAATGACGCGCCTCTGCTCGGGATAGATCGGTAAAAATCCTGTTAATTCATATGAACATTCCGCCATATCTGTACCGCGCACTGGGTGTGCCTTGACGATCATCGCTGAGACAAAAGTGTCTCGTTCTTCGCGTACAAGACTTCAATCTTCAAATACGTATGCATGGATGTTAAGTGCATCACATCAGTACCTCCAAAGAAAATTTTTTTATACCCTCACTTTAGTGATACGAGGGTATATATCATTTGCTACGACAAAAAGTGTAACACATCGAAGGAGTGACCTAAGACCCCAAGTATGTTTGGCGGAAATCCGTTTTGGGCCATTTTAAGTTGAATGAGCAATGTCCGTCCGTCTGTATGTATGTCTGTCTGTCTGTCTGCTGACAGGTGCGCACGATAACTCTCGAAAGGAGTAAGCGATTGACTTCAAATTTGGTACATGGTAATATTTTTTTCTATCTCCGGATAAGATCGAAGATGGGCCATATTGGCCCACTCCTTCTAGTACCTCCCCCACAAAGGGTTAAAATGTTGTGAAATATTGAATCTTTAATAACTGCTATACAACTTATTCGAATCTTTTGAAATTCCACACATAGTATTAATTTATTAGTCACTATCACCTCGAGAAAAATGGGCGAAGTTGCTACGCCCCTTTTTGTAACTCCCACACAAATACACCATTTTGCTTCAAAAGTTGGCAGCTTATAACATTAATACCACTGTATAAAAATACTTGAACATTTTTATAGTGTAATGCTTTTATAGTGCCTATAGCCTTGTGAAAAATGGCTCCCTTTTTGTAGCTCCCACACAAAGGTACCATTTTGCACACAAAGTTAAGAGCTTACAGCGTGAGTATCAATGCTCGAAAATTCAACAACATTTTGCACAGTGTAACGCTTTTGAAGTGCCTATAATCCTGTAAAAAATGGGCGTTATCACCACTCCCCTTTTTTTACCTTCCACACAAAATGGCCAAATCATACCAAAATGTAATATCTCATAACGTTAATATTCCAGTGCACATAAACGCTTATAATTTGGCACACTGCAATGTATTTAATGTATCTACTATTCTGCGAAAATGGTGTATTAGTTAAAAACCTTCTGGTACCTTCCACACAAATTGACAGAATAATTCGTTTCATATTCCATATTACATTACTCACAAAGTGAGGGTATACCTTAGTCGGTTTACCCGACTGAAACTTTCTTACTTGTTTTGATACCCTCCACCATAGGATGGGGGGTATATTCATTTTGTCACTCCGTTTGTAACACCTCTAAATATTGATCTGAGACCCCATAAAGTATATAAATTCTTAATCGTCGTAAAATACGATGTAGCCATTTTCGTCTGTCCGTCGGTCTGTTGTAATCACGCTACAGTCCGTAATAATAGAGCTAGGTTGATAAAATTTGGTACAAATATTTCTTATAGTTTCAGGTTGTTTGGGATTGCATATGGGCGATATCGGTCCATATTTAGATATAGCTCTCATATATAGCATCTAACTTGTTGTGATTCCTACTGTTCTCATCTACTATTTATACCCTACACCACACTGTGGTACAGGGTATTATAAGTTTGTTTCATGGCAGATGTTTGTAACACCTGAAAATAACACAGCTAGACCCACCTTAAAGTACACCGATCGACTCAGAATCACTAGCTGAGTCGATTTAACGATGTCTGTCCGTCCGTCCGTCCGTCTGTCCATGTAAAGTTGTTCGTCGACTACAGGTCGCAATTTCACTCCGATCGTTCTGAAATTTTGCAGTTTAGAGTATTTCGCGGCTGTTAAGATCGCTATTGAATTTGGTTGAAATCGGTTCAGATTTAGATATAGCTCCCATATATATCTTTCGTCCGATTTGGCCCTTTAGTCCTATAGAAGCTGTATTTTACATCCAATCATTTTGAAATTTAGAATGATGGAGTTTCTTGATCCATGAACCAACATTGTCGAATTTGAAGAAAATCGGTTAGGATTTAGCTATAGCTCCCATATATATGTTTCGTCCGATTTGGCCCTTTAGTTCTGTAGAAGCTGTATTTTACATCCAATCGTTTTGAAATTTAGAATGGTAGAGTTTATTGATCAATGAACCAACACTACCGAATTTGAAGAAAATCAGTTAAGATTTAGCTATAGCTCCCATATATATGTTTCGTCCGATTTGGCCCTTTAGTTCTATAGAAGCTATATTTTACATCCAATCGTTTTGAAATTTAGAATGGTAGAGTTTCTTGATCCATGAACCAACATTGCCGAATTTGAAGAAAATTGGTAAAGATTTAGCTATAGCTCCCATATATATGTTTCATCCGATTTTGCTCTTTAGATCCAATCTTTTTTATACCCTACACCACACTGTGGTACAGGGTATTATTTAAGTATAAAATGTCCCAAAAGTAAATTTATGTAAACAATTTATACATGAATTACAAAATGTATATATCAGAGTTATTCAATATTACGAGAGTGGTGTAGGGTATTATATAGTCGGCACCGCCGGACTTTAGCCTTTCCTTACTGGTTTTCTTTAGGTTTGATTTATTTTGTGAGGTCACATGCTATCCATGGTGGAGGGTATATAAGATTCGGCATGGCCGAACTTAACGCTTTTACTTGTTTTTATTATTTTCTTTATTTGCCATCTACTAAATAAATAAATACTAGATAATGACAGAGAGTTTAAGATCAATTGATCATAATCGTGATTGAAATTGATAGATTATTTTTAGTTTAATTTAAACATATAAATAAAATTATAGTCATTTTTTTTTAATTATCATAATATTGGTATGGTTCAATTATGTATGGAACAACAATATCGACCAAATTGCCGCCGCGACCTCGGCGACACACCTCCACCCGATGGTCCAAATTTTCGATGACGCTGAGACATAATTGAGGTTCTATGCCGTTAATGTACCGAATTATCTCATCCTTTAGCTCTTGATTTTTTGCTGGCTTATCGATGTACACCTTTTCTTTCAAATAACCCCAAAGAAAGAAGTCCAACGGTGTCAAATCACCTGATTTTGGAGGACAATTGACACCGCCACGATGTGAGATAACACGACCATTGAATTTGTTGCGCAAAAAGCCATTGTTTCGTTAGCTGTGTGGCAAGTGGCACCGTCCTGTTGAAACCACATATTGTCTAATTCCATATTTTCCAATTCGGGCCATAAAATCTTCGTTATCATCTCACGATAGCGAACACCATTCACAGTAACTGCCTGAATTACGCACAATTCTCCCGATTGTGGACACATTTGGTCGATTATGCTGATCAAAAAAACATCACGAAGTGCACGAAATGCATTTTGATTTGAACGCCCATTTTCGTAAAAGGCTTAAAAAACGTTAACGTATTTTTCCATGGTATAAATTGAGTTAGTCTGAAATTGAGAAATGTCAAATGAAGTGCAGAAAAACCTTGAGGTTTAGGTGTGGTTCACATTCAACATAGGCCCTTACAATTTAACCACCCGTTATATGGAATTGTAGATACTTCCAGCCACTATAATCGCTTCTTCGGTGATATTTCATTACATAGAGGGGCGCTCTGACCGCGGTCAAAAAACATTTGAAATGGCATTTCCAAAAGTTATAAGCTATATTTTTTCGCGGAAGGATCTCACATGAACAATGCCTACGAAAAATTCGTCCTCCATGTGTCTATGTATTTTTTGTAACTGACCAGAATCAATAGTTTGGCCACAACCCCTAAAAGAATTAATAAATATATGAAAATTTCTAAGTTTTTTTCTACTTTTTTGAAATGTATGTGCTTATATCTTTTAAAGTATATAAGATAATAACAAAATTTTTTTGGAAAGAAACTTTATGTGGTTTGTGGTTTATCTAATTCCATCAACTTTTGCACCGAAATCTGTACACAACGCGAGAAAAGTGATAAATAACATATATGACCCCAATGAAAAAATTTTGACTTTTGTCCATTCAACATTATTTTTCATATTCAATCATAATAGTTATTTATTTTCATTTATATTTCAGCCAACAAAATATGGCTTATTCTTGTACATCTGTTCGTCTGTCATCGGATTTTAAAACTGGGTACATTGATGGGGGTGTGTGTTTTGGTTTGTTTACTAAAGTCTCTTATCCGTGCTGAACATTTTCCTAGCGACAAAAAAATTCTGCTGCTCCTGCTTCCAAAGAACTCGACTAACTTGTGGAACGTTTTCCTCTGCAGGAGCAGCCCTCGTCTTTGTATCGCAACATATATTGGCCAGCAGGCGAGACCAGCAATCCAACCAACGAGAGTTGCATTAATTTTTATTTCTCGAATGAAGTACTGGCAGAAACTGTTGATGTTTGTTCGGTTGTTGGTGTTCGGTTCAACATCTCGGTTGAACATGTTATGCATGTTACTGCATGCATATCGTATCGTTTACTGCCAGCACATGTCCTTCGTCGCCCTCCGTTATGCTGCCTTACTTTTGATTTGGTTAAGTCTGAGTGGTGGTATTTTGGTTGTTGTTTACTTAAAGTGAGAGGTAGGGGAGAGTTTTATTTTACACCAGAAAAATTAAGCACTATTTATTTGGCGTCATTGTTTCTCTTGGGTAGTATATGAGTATCAAGGGTGAGGACCTTCACATTGTGATGCCTATCAATTTTAAAGGTCAAGCTTGAAAACTTATCTTATATCTTAACGTTTAATTTAAATGTATAGCTTTTCCTCCGCTGTGCTAACAAAAAAATTGAATTAGAAATATCCCAAATGTTTGCATATTTCAAAGCTTGCATCGTTTCGGTCCTTGAATTGAAAAAATAAATATTTGTGAAATGTAAATTATACTGTGTCACAAATGCTTAACAAAGTCGTGACCAAATGACCTAATCTTTATGTCAAATAGTCAGCTGAATCCGAATATGAAGTAGATTTAAGCCTTCAGGCCAATTATAATTAAATTACAATATACATATCATAAATCTTTAGACTACTCAAATTAAAAAAATTCATATTTGTTTATATATATTGACGCTAAAACTTAAATCGAATTACCAAAAAGTAAATACAATTTGTTTAGAAATTCTAACTACACGAGTTTTTTATCAAATCAAAAACCCAATGGAAGTAAATAATTGATGACATGGTCAAAGGTAAAATAGCGAATGACAGGCTAAAATTCAAACAACACGCCTATGTCAAAGGAAGATCAGTGGAAACAGCTCTGCATGAGGTAGTGCACCACATAGAAGAGTCCTTCAGTAAAGAAATGTATACACTTGCTGTTTGCATAGACATTGAGGGCGCATTTAACAATGTACAGACCGATACACTTATCCAGTCCTTAGACGAGTTTCAGGTTGACCGGGCGCTGAAAATCTGGATCAACAATATGCTATGGAATAGGTGGATTATTTGTGGGTCATATTACGTAAAAATTAGAGACAAGGTAAATCGTGGTATACCTCAGGGGGGCATTTTATCGCCTCTTCTATGGGTTACGACGATACACAGTCTCCTAAAAGACCTCACCAATGAAGGACTTAAACCAGTCTGTTATGCAGACGACGTTGTAATACTTCTAAGGGGCTTTCATCCAAATCTATTAT
Source organism: Eudasyphora cyanicolor (assembly GCA_963930755.1). Taxonomy (NCBI): domain Eukaryota; kingdom Metazoa; phylum Arthropoda; class Insecta; order Diptera; family Muscidae; genus Eudasyphora; species Eudasyphora cyanicolor. The sequence goes on along the minus strand of OZ005736.1, from coordinate 164,805,227 downwards.
GCAGAAGAGCTGAAGAGGCACTTAACATAGCATATAACTGGGCACAACCAAGGGGATTAAATGTTAACCCAGACAAAACCGAAATATGTCTATTTACAAGGAAAACGAAGATCCCACGTTTTACCCCGCCTCGATTCCTGAATAAGACACTTGCTATAACTAAAAAGGTAAAATACTTGGGAGTAATCTTGGATCAGAAACTGTACTGGAAAGATCATCTTGAAGAAAGAGTTACAAAGGCACACAGATGTTGGTCGCTGTGCAGAAGAGCTATAGGTTTAAAATGGGGACTACGTCCAAATATGACTCGCTGGCTTTACATGAGCGTGATTAGACCAATAATCACCTACGCCTCTGTAGTGTGGTGGACATCAATGGACAAGAAGTGCAACGTAATACCTTTGCAAAAAATTCAACGTATGTGCTGTCTAGGCATAAGCGGGGCATTTAGAACTGCACCAACAACAGCGTTGGAGACTATACTGCACATCCAACCAATAGACATCCGTATAAAGTATGAGGCAGCCCTCACAGCAAGACGTCTACAAGTGATGGGTGAATGGATAAATCGAGACCACAAGTCGTACCATCAGAAGATTTTAGAATATCTAGCTGGTCACATTCAAACGCCAGAAATCTCGGACCGCATTCCTGAAGTGCGGCTTACAGCTACCTGTGATACGTTTGTGCCAGACAGACGCTCCTGGGAAAATGAAACTTTGGCCCATGTGCCAGTGGGAACCAGCTGCTACACGGATGGGTCCAAGCGAGGAGGAAGGACGGGTCTGGGACTTTTTATTGATGAACCAGAAGTCGAACTTCACTTCCGCCTCCCTGACCATAACACGGTATTTCAAGCAGAAGTTCGAGCAATCACGGAGTGTGTGAACTGGCTCAATAACACGACAAAGCCTAAATATGCCAACATCTTCACAGATAGCCAAATGCGATTAAAGCAATAACATCGGAAAGGGTCAAATCCAGAACTGTGTTGGACTGTAAAAGAACGATAAATGATTACTCAGCCTATGGTCAATTGCGTCTTTACTGGGTACCAGGACACAACGGAGTGATTGGAAATGAACGGGCAAACAACTTGGCTTCAAAGGGCAGAGAACTTCGAGTAATAAACTTGGAAAATTGGAAACCTTTCGAAGCCACGAAAAATGAGTTTAAGCACTGGGCAGTGATGGCTCATAAAACTGTGTGGAATAGCGCAACAGTAGGAGCAACTGCAAAGATACTGTGGGGTGACCCAAATGAAAAGAAAACAAGAAGTCTTCTGAAACTAAACAAGATCGATATTAGTAAGATGATGAGTGTTCTAACGGGACACTCAAGCTTGCAAGCACATCTTCATCGCATAGGACTAGCAGGAAACGACGAATGCAGGGCATGCAGAGAAAACATCGAAACGATGGAACATTTTCTGTGTCACTGCCCGGCTTTCACACATTCAAGATCCCAACATTTCGGGTCCGACATATTACCAGACTTTACTCATCTCAGAGAATATGACTGGAAGATACTGAGAAAATTCGTGTCTAGTACCGATTTTCTGTAACTCGTGAGGTATAAAAAGATCATAAATAAGGAGCGCACAACAGGCCGAACCACTGGCTTAAGTGTATGTCCATGGACATGAGACGTTTAAACGTCTCCTCTCTTCAACCTAACCTAAATATTAGGTTAGGTTAGGTTAGGTTAGGTTAGGTTAGGTTAGGTTAGGTTAGGTTAGGTTAGGTTAGGTTAGGTTAGGTTAGGTTAGGTTAGGTTAGGTTAGGTTAGGTTAGGTTAGGTTAGGTTAGGTTAGGTTAGGTTAGGTTAGGTTAGGTTAGGTTAGGTTAGGTTAGGTTAGGTTAGGTTAGGTTAGGTTAGGTTAGGTTAGGTTAGGTTAGGTTAGGTTAGGTTAGGTTAGGTTAGGTTAGGTTAGGTTAGGTTAGGTTAGGTTAGGTTAGGTTAGGTTAGGTTAGGTTAGGTTAGGTTAGGTTAGGTTAGGTTAGGTTAGGTTAGGTTAGGTTAGGTTAGGTTAGGTTAGGTTAGGTTAGGTTAGGTTAGGTTAGGTTAGGTTAGGTTAGGTTAGGTTAGGTTAGGTTAGGTTAGGTTAGGTTAGGTTAGGTTAGGTTAGGTTAGGTTAGGTTAGGTTAGGTTAGGTTAGGTTAGGTTAGGTTAGGTTAGGTTAGGTTAGGTTAGGTTAGGTTAGGTTAGGTTAGGTTAGGTTAGGTTAGGTTAGGTTAGGTTAGGTTAGGTTAGGTTAGGTTAGGTTAGGTTAGGTTAGGTTAGGTTAGGTTAGGTTAGGTTAGGTTAGGTTAGGTTAGGTTAGGTTAGGTTAGGTTAGGTTAGGTTAGGTTAGGTTAGGTTAGGTTAGGTTAGGTTAGGTTAGGTTAGGTTAAGGGTGGCAGCCTGTAAATCAGACTCACTTAGACTATCCAGTCAATTGTGTTACCCCAGGGACGTAAGGGAAAACATAAGTTATCCCTAGCCCCTCCCGTTGGACCAATTTGATTGCTTTAAAAAGCTCAACAGTTGGCGGATTCCAACATCACCCTAGTTAGTTAACTCCACAAAGTAATAAGAGCCCAAGGTTGTATGCCGCCTTCTGGAGAGAGCAGGGCACAAACAAAAAAAGGTGTTCTATTGATTCCTCCTCCTCTTTATCTCCACAGCTTCTGCAAAAGTCATTATGCAAGACCTTTAATCTCTCTGCGTGCCGTTCAATAAGACATTGACCTGTCATGACAGACACGATAAGCGAGACGTCCATTCTCGACATCGACAGAAGTACTTTGGTGCGTTATGTGTCTAAGCTGGTCCACATCAGCCTCGAATGTATGCAGTTCCTAACTAGTGACCACCTGTCATTTGTTGCCGTAAGAGCACTATCTCTTAAGAGGAGTTTGCAGGTTGCTAGGGGCATGCTCACATGTTTCAGGTCCCCTGGAGTGTGTAAGGTCGAGCCTAGTCTTCCAAGTTCACCTGCCTTACAGTTCCCTGGTATATCCATGTGGCCCGGCACCCATATCAGGTGAATATTAAACTGTTCGGCCATCTCGTTAAGAGATCTGTGACCGTCGAGGGCAGTTTTTAAATTCAGGAATATAGTTTCCAGGGACTTGATAGCAGCCTGACTATAAAAGAAAATATTTATACCGACTTTGGTCAGCACATTAATTTTCAGTCATTCCGCTACCTCTTTAATAGCTTAGATTTCTGCCTGGAAAACACTACGGTGACCAGGCAGTCTTTGTGCACGTAATAGCTGAAGTTCCTCAGAAAAGACACAAAAGCCCACTTGGTTATTGAGTTTGGAAGCGTCTGTATAGAAGTTAACGAATCTCCTCTGTCCTGGGATACGACAGGAGTATTTTTTTCTGGAGGAGTTTTTTTGGAATTCCCTCCCTCACCGCTCTTGTACACCTTAAATCGAATTCAGTATAAATACTGCGGCCTCCGATGCCCATCCGCCTCATCCAATCAACCGACCTTGCAGTTGCCAGTTAGAAGCCAGGAATTGCAAACCTGCAGCATCTTAGGTACGGATTCCACATCGGCTGGTATAGCCGGAATCCATGCATGTGCCCTAGGCCGAGACGGGATGTCCTCTTTGTTGACAACATCTAGCGCTGCACCTGACCAGCGGCAGCATTACAGTGCCAGGTAATGCTGCCGCCTTAGAAGAGGTTCTTAGATCACTTATCTTGTTTCCAAGCCAAGGTTTAGACCCTCGTGCATTTGTCGTAGTCGTAATCATCGTATTTGTATCGTTATAAGTTCTTGTATTCGTAGTCGTATCGGTTGGTTCTTGTAGTGTGTCCGCCTTTGTTCATATAAAGGGGTTCATATAGATCACATCATAGCCCCCAAAAACGTGATAAGGACTGAGTCGTTGCTGTGGCGTCCAGGTATCAGCAAAGGCAACCATCAAAATGCAGTCTATGGTAACCCCTGACTGCTAACAGAAAATTCAGATGAGCACGGTACACATAACAGTCCGGACTTAGGGGAGTTTGCTTTAAGCAAAGGGTGGTTAAATTGTAAGGGCCGATGTTGAATGTGAACCACACCTAAACGTCAAGTTTTTTGTTGCATTTCATTTGACATTTCTCAATTTCAGACTAACTCAATTTGAACCATGGAAAGATACACAATCGAGCAACGCGTTAAAGTTTTTTAAGCCTTTTACGAAAATGGGCGTTCAAATCAAAATGCATTTCGTGCACTTCGTGATGTTTTTTTGATCAGCATAATCGACCAAATGTATCCACAATCGGGAGAATGATGCGCAAATTTCAGCAAACCAGGTCTGTAGGATATGTGAAAACACCTGCGCTTCGGGCCATACTTCTTCTAAATGAGGCCGGTCAGGCAGTTACAATGGTGTTGGCTGTCGTGAGATGATAAGCAACTTTTTATGGCCCTAATTGGAAGATATTGATGTGGACAATATGTGGTTTCAACAGGACGGTGCCACTTACCACACAGCTAGCGAAACAATGGCTCTTTTGCGCAACAATTTCAATGGCCCTGTTATCTCACGTCGTGGCGATGTCAATTGGCCGCCAAGACCATGTGATTTGGCACCGTTGGACTTCTTTCTTTGGGGTTATTTGAATGAAAAGGTGTACGTCGATAAGCCAGCAATAATTCAAGAGCTAAAGGATGAGATAACTCGGCAGATTAACGGCATAGAACCTCAATTATGCCTCAGCGTCATCGAAAATTTGGACCATCGGATGGAGGTGTGCCACCGAGGTCGCGGCGGCCATTTGGCCGATATTTTGTTCCATGCATAAATGAACCATACCAATATTATCATAACAAAAAGAAATGACAATAATTTCCTAAATAATTTGTGTTTTCCGCCCTTAAAATGTATAACAACTACTGTAAGAGAGAAACATGTCCATCACAGCATAGCCCGCGGTACTTTGGCAAGCACTGGGTGGCTCAACAGCTAGTACTTGCTAAATATTGCAAATTATATTCAGTAAATTTGATGTTTATGCGTCAATCCAATCAAAAGTTATTCACAAAACAGTGCTGGTCGTGCATTATAAATTTAAAGATATCATAAAACTTTGACTGCCTTCCCTGACACACTACCTTTTTGCACTTAGCATGTTTTGGAATGGAGGTATCGATAAGTGCAGAAACAGAATAACTTCCAAAATTTACAGACCTGCCTTAGTATTTCGTCCATAACATTTACAAATATTGATTCTTCAAAAATCCAATTACTTTTGGATTTGTAAGAGTGTGAAAAATTCGAAGGAGGAGCATTTTTTTTAATTTAAGTTTTCAAAAAAAGGTTTCGAATAAAATTTTATGAATTAAAAAAACAATACCACAAAATATGTGCCGTTATGTTATCTTTCAAACGATATAAACTTTGTAAAAATGTATTCAGCCGTTCAAGAGCCATTAAAATATTTCGTAAAGCGCAAAAAATTATTTTTTTTTATTTCAAAAATTTCAATTCCCCATAATATTTTGAAAAACATTTTTCAAAATAAATTAATGATAGATATATCTTATTTGCATAGGTTAATATTAACAAGTAAGAAAGTTTCAGTCGTGTAAACCGACTAAGGTATACCCTCACTTTGTGAGTAATGTTATATGGAATATTACTCGAATTATTCTGTCAATTTGTGTGGGAGGCACCAGAAGGGGTTAAACAAATACAACTTTTTTTCCCTGAACAGTAGATACTTTAAATACATTGCAATGTGCCGAATTATAAGCGTTTATGTGTACTGGTATATTAACGTTATGAGATATTAAATTTGGGTATGATTTGGCAATTTTGTGTGGGAGGTACAAAAAGAGGCATGGTGAAAACGATGCCTCTTTTTAACAATGGTGTTAATGTTATAAGCTGTTAACTTTTGGTGCAAAATGGTACCTTTGTGTGAGAGGTACCAAAAGGGGGTGGCAATAACGTCCATTTTTCGCTGGACTGTAGGCACTACAAAATAATTACACTGTACAAAATTTCAAGTATTTTAAAACGCTGGTAATAATGTTATAAGCTGTCAACTTTTGGTGCAAAATGTTGCATTTGTGTGGGAGATACCAAAAGGGGCGTAACAACTTTGTCCATTTCTATCGAGTGGATAGCGACTAATAAACTAGTACTATGTGTGGAATTTCAGAAGATGCGAATAAGTAGTATAGCAGTTATTAAAGAATCAATATTTCACAACAATTTAACCCTTTGTGAGGGAGGTACTAGAATAAGTGGACCAATGTGGACCAACTTCGAACTTAGCCGGAGATAGAAAAAAATATTACCACATACCATTTTTGAAGTCAATCGGTTGCTCCGCACCAGCCAGCAGACAGCCAGACAGACGGACGGACATTGCTCATTCGACTTAAAATGACCCAAAACGGATTTCCGCCGAACATACTTGGGGTCTTAGATCACTCCTTCGATGTGTTACACTTTTTTTCGTAGCAAATGATATATATAACCTTGTCACACTAAAGTGAGGGTTTACAAATACTGACCTTATAGTATCTTGAGTTATATAGAAAATGTTTTGCAAGCAGCAATTTTCATACTATTTTTATTATCTAGAAATTACGGTCCACCGGTTTCTGTTAATTTTATATAAACAGTCGACCGTTTTTCTTAAAAAAAATGGTTTTTTGATCGCTCTAACTCAGATCGCCGACCCCACCTTGGCCAACAGCTTTACTAACCTATTTCTCTGAGTTTTCGCCCTAACATCCATCCAACACCAGTTGGGAAATATGCATTGTTGTGCGTTACACGTTGCTCCCTCGGCGATTTCATTGTTGTTCCTTTCGGTTTTGTTGATTTGCTACTTAATTACTTGTATGAAAATTTAATATGAAAATAGCCGTAATAAAAACTAAAAGTTTATTAAAGACACATTTTCCACAGCTTAATTCAATTTTGTAAACATTCACAAAAACCAAACTAGAATGTAAAACGAATTGCGAAATGTGCAAAGAAACCAAAACGTATATCGAGGGAAAATAGGAGACTAAAGTGTTTAGTATTTGAATGGCTCAAATGAAAAATTGATTAACTCCACCTTTTTTTTCGAAACTTTAAAGTCAAAGCAGTTGTTAGATTCCGAAAAATCTTATTTTTTCTCAGCTATTTGTTTTATGGAGTTAATCGATTTTGCATCTGAGCCATTCATTTATTATTTTTGGAATATCTTACAATGTTTAACCCTATATAAATTATTTGTTTAAGAATGGAACTGAATACCTTAAAGGCAAAAGTTTAATTATTTTTAAATGTCCCTACTAGCGTTTCAAAATAAGTCCAAATAGGGTGGTAGAAAACGGGATAACAGAGGTCAATTATCGAATTTGACCACGGAGTCAAAAATGACCATTGGACGTAATATAGCCCTTTCCAAAACTTTAACAACTAACGGGTGATTCATTGTGAGACTTAATTATACCCTACACCACACTGTGGTACAGGGTATTAAAAGTTTGTTTTACGGCAGATATTTGTAACACCTGAAAATAACACAGCTAGACCCACCTTAAAGTATACCGATCGACTCAGAATCACTAGCTGAGTCGATTTAACGATGTCCGTCCGTCGCAATTTCACTCCGATCGTTCTGAAATTTTGCAGTTTAGAGTATTTCGCGGCTATTAAGATCGCTATTGAATTTGGTTGAAATCGGTTCAGATTTAGATATAGCTCCCATATATATCTATCGTCCGATTTGGCCCTTTAGTCCTATAGAAGCTGTATTTTACATCCAATCGTTTTGAAATTTAGAATGGTAGAGTTTCTTGATCCATGAACCAACATTGCTGAATTTGAAGAAAATCGGTTAAGATTTAGCTATAGCTTCCATATATATGTTTCGTCCGATTTGGCCCTTTAGTCCTGTAGAAGCTGTATTTTACATCCGATCGTTTTGAAATTTAGAATAGTAGAGTTTCTTGATCCATGAACCAACATTGCCAAATTTGAAGAAAATTGTTCAAGATTTAGCTATAGCTCTCATATATATGTGTCGTCCGATTTGGCCCTTTAGTTCTATAGAAGCTGTATTTTACATCTAATCCTTTTGAAATTTCGAATGGTAGAGTTTCTTGATCCATGAACCAACATTGCCGAATTTGAAGAAAATCGGTTAAGATTTAGCTATAGCTCCCATATATATGTTTCGTCCGATTTTGCTCTTTAGTCCTGAAGAAGCTGTATTTTACATCCAATCACTTTGAAATTTAGAATGGTAGAGTTTCTTGATCCATGAACCAACACTACCGAATTTGAAGAAAATCGGTTAAGATTTAGCTATAGCTCCCATATATATGTGTCGTCCGATTTGGCCCTTTAGTTCTATAGAAGCTGTATTTTACATCTAATCCTTTTGAAATTTCGAATGGTAGAGTTTATTGATCCATGAACCAACACTACCGAATTTGAAGAAAATCGGTTAAGAATTAGCTATAGCTCCCATATAGATGTTTCGTCCGATTTGGCCATTTAGTCCTATAAAAGCTGTATTTTACATCCAATCGTTTTGAAATTTAGAATGGTAGAGTTTCTTGATCCATGAACCAACATTGCCGAATTTGAAGAAAATCGGTTAAGATTTAGCTACAGCTCCCATATATATGTGTCGTCCGATTTGGCCCTTTAGTTCTATAGAAGCTGTATTTTACATCCAATCCTTTTGAAATTTCGAATGGTAGAGTTTATTGATCCATGAACCAACACTACCGAATTTGAAGAAAATCGGTTAAGAATTAGCTATAGCTCCCATATATATGTTTCGTCCGATTTTGCTCTTTAGTCCTGTAGAAGCTGTATTTTACATCCAATCCTTTTGAAATTTCGAATGGTAGAGTTTATTGATCTATGAACCAACACTACCGAATTTGAAGAAAATCAGTTAAGATTTAGCTATAGCTCCCATATATATGTTTCGTCCGATTTGGCCCTTTAGTTCTACAGAAGCTGTATTTTACATCCAATCGTTTTTATACCCTACACCACACTGTGGTACAGGGTATTATTTAAGTATAAAATGAATCAAAAGTAAATTTATGTAAACAATTTATACATGAATTACAAAATTTATATTTCAGAGTTATTCAATATTACGAGAGTGGTGTAGGGTATTATATAGTCGGCCCCGCCCGACTTTAGCCTTTCCTTACTGGTTTTCAATATGCTTATTTACAGATCACGCAGGACTCATTTGAAACTAATTTGTCATTTTTGTTCAGTATCGTTTGGCAAATCATCATGGAAAGACTCAAACCACAACAGCGTCTACAAATTGTTCAGCTGTATTGTAAACACCTTATTTCACGCTTTGTTACGATGAATTGGCCACCTAGATCATGCGATATCACATCTTTGGACTATTTCTTCTGGGGATATGTAAAGTCTGAGGTCCTTAGGAATAAACCAGCTGCGAGTGACTCTTTGGAAGCTATCATTACTCGTGTTATTCGCGAGATGCCAGTTGCTACGCTCGAACGTGTCGCCCACAAATGGACCACCTCAGACGTAGTCAGGGCTAACATTTACATGACATAATTTTCAAACAGTAAATTCCATAAATTGTTCTTTTAACTGATAATAAAAATTTTAAGTTCACTTTTATGTGTTTTATTTTACATTACAAATCAAACCTCACGGTGAATCACTCATTATATGCCTCCCGTTACGATCTGACTTCAAATAGCAACACAGAATAAACAAAACTAAAAGGGCGGTATGTTGGGTGCACCAAAAAAATGACAAAATCCGAAATTGCCTTTGAATAATATCCAAATCCAAGGGTGACAAACACAACTTTTTTTGGTTGGGGATTGACCCTTTTGTAAATATTCACAAAAACCAAACAAAAATGTAAAACGGAGTGCGAAAATTGCCTAACCAAAAACGTATATAGAGGGGAAGTGGGAGATTGAATGCTACAATACTAGTGATTGGTATTTGAATGGCTCAAATGCAAAATTGATTATAACTCCACTATTTTTTCGATATTTTTAAGTCAAAGCACCTGATAGATGCAAAAAACAAATTCTGATTTTTCTCAAGTTTTTTTGGTTGGGGATCGACGCTATCCAGTGTTAATACCGCTCATTTACATCGATAGTGTTCGGTACCAAAACTGAAATTTTTCAAAGAATATTAATTTTAATGCTGTATAATTTTTATTATCTAAAACTTTGTAACTTATACATCGATATTCTTTGGAGAGGTCTCAGTATTCACGACAGATCTGACTTTACGAAAAATAATAAAAATATAATGATTGTGCATTTTCAGTGTTTTTATTGTGGTTTGATTTAAAAATTATTAAAATTATCTCAAAAAATAGGATTTTTCACAATGTCTTGTAAGTTATCTTTAAAACCGCTGATGGGAAGAAAAAACTGTAGAAGAAGTTAAAGGCTATTTAATATTTTTTTAATGATTTAAGAAAAAGGAATCGATAACACAATGGTAACACTATCCAACAACATTTATATCGAAGGGCTGTGCAAAATAATTTCTGGTGTAATATGGTAATATTACAGAAGTGTATTGGCATTTTTTTTTTTAGTTTTTTCTTTACAATTTGCATTTTCTTGGGTGGTGCCTTTAGTATTTGTAACCGTATTTTTTTAAGTATATGCTCGATACAGCCGCGATACACTTTGAATTAAATGAAATAAAGAGGTCTAAAAGAAGAAAAAATTTTCTTTTTTGCAGAACAAATTATTTTTTGATGGCACGAAAAAAAAATAAAAAATCGGCAAAAATTAGTTTGGTCCACTTTTTGAAAGCTATAATCTGAACGAAAAAACAATGAATTGAAATTTTTAGTAGAAATAAGAGAATTTCAACATAATCCGGATTTTAATAACCTCACTATTGTTAACAGGGATATATATCAGATGTTGCGTCCACTTCTAGTACCTTCCCAAAGAAGGGTACAAATTTTGTGAAATATTAATTATTTAATAATTTCTATATAGGGTAATTCCAGAATAAAACGACCCAACAATTACAATTTAAATATCTGACCCTTTCGGTTTCAGTGAAATTTTACACGCGTATATTAGAAGACCACGCAGACTTACTACATTTTACCGATTGTCCAAATTCATAACAGTTTTGATTTTATAGGATGCCCAAGTTGGTCTCCTACAACATTTTTTTACAAATTAAGACATTTTAAAGTCTACATAACTATAAATATATATGCAATTTTACAGGATACCCATCAGAAGTATAGAAGTTATAAGAGCTTTAACATGTCACAAAATTTTAACCATTAGTGGGGGAGGTACCACAAGGAGTAGGCCGATATGGTTGTCCATCAGACATAAACTGGGTTTGAATAAAATATTATAGCGTACGTATTTCGGTCACTCCTTTTCAGAGTTCTCGTTAGCACCATTTAGTCGAACTGACAGACGAACGGGCACTAATTAATTAATATTTATACCCTACACCACACTGTGGTACAGGGTATTATAAGTTTGTTTCACGGCAGATGTTTGTAACACCTTAAAATAACACAGCTAGACCCACCTTAAAGTATACCGATCGACTCAGAATCACTAGCTGAGTCGATTTAACGATGTCTGTCCGTCCGTCCGTCCGTCCGTCCGTCCGTCCGTCTGTCCATGTAAAGTTGTTCGTCGACTACAGGTCGCAATTTCACTCCGATCGTTCTGAAATTTTGCAGTTTAGAGTATTTCGCGGCTGTTAAGATCACTATTGAATTTGGTTAAAATCGGTTCAGATTTAGATATAGCTCCCATATATACCTTTCGTCCGATATGGCCCTTTAGTCCTATAGAAGCTGTATTTTACATCCGATCGTTTTGAAATTTAGAATGGTAGAGTTTCTTGATCCATGAACCAACATTGCTGAATTTGAAGAAAATCGGTTAAGATTTAGCTATAGCTCCCATATATATGTTTCGACCGATTTGGCCCTTTAGTCCTATAGAAGCTGTATTTTACAGCCAATCGTTTTGAAATTTAGAATGGTAGAGTTTCTTGATCCATGAACCAACATTGCCGAATTTGAAGAAAATCGGTTAAGATTTAGCTATAGCTCCCATATATATGTTTCGTCCGATTTGGCCCTTTAGTCCTATAGAAGCTGAATTTTACATCCGATCGTTTTGAAGTTTAGAATGGTAGAGTTTCTTGATCCATGAACCAACATTGCCGAATTTGAAGAAAATCGGTTAAGATTTAGCTATAGCTCCCATATATATGTTTCGTCCGATTTGGCCCTTTAGTCCTATAAAAGCTGTATTTTACATCCAATCGTGTTGAAATTTAGAATTGTAGAGTTTCTTGATCCATGAACCAACACTACCGAATTTGAAGAAAATCGGTTAAGATTTAGCTATAGCTCCCATATATATGTTTCATCCGATTTGGCTCTTTAGATCCAATCGTTTTTATTCCCTACACCACACTGTGGTACAGGGTATTATTTAAGTATAAAATGTCCCAAAAGTCAATTTATGTAAACAATTTATACATGAATTACAAAATTTATATATCAGAGTTATTCAATATTACGAGAGTGGTGTAGGGTATTATATAGTCGGCACCGCCCGACTTTAGCCTTTCCTTACTGGTTTTTATCATATGGAGGACCCACGCAGATTTTTTTACATTTTGTGGTAAAATATGTGGGTAATTTTAAAAATAAAACCGAAAAAAATTGAAGGTATGCTTTTCAGGATAATCAAGGATTAAGGACATTTTAGTCTTTTTGATGTCCTTAATAGACAAAAGTTAATTACTTAATTTATAATTTATAATTTATCAAATTTGATATTTCGTTCAAAACTTATGTACACCAACTTGGGCACCCTATAACATCAAAACCGTTATGAAATTGGACAACTGGTAAAGGGTAGTAAGTCTGCATGGTCTTCTAGTATATGCGTGTAAACTTTCCTTGACATCTAACTCCATAAATATTCGGACTGGGTCGGTTTCCATTAGAATTACCTTATAGACAAATACATTTTTTTTCTAATTTTTACAATATGGGTAATAATTTATACATTTTTCTTCGTTGGGATGCTAGTTTTCAAAAAACAGAATAAAATTGTTTTCGATTTTGATCTAATGTTTTATGATTTTATTCATGCCAGCAAAAAATTATTTTCTTTTTCAAAAAATAAAATAAATTTATATTTGTTTTAACGACATGTACTAAACTTTCGTACGTGAAAGTGATGTTTTCAGCATTTTTAGCCCTCATAATTTGCTTTAAAAAAATATATCTATATTTGGGGAAAAACACGTCAAAAGGCACACTTTTTTTTAATTTCGGTCCAATCGGAACCAAAGTTTTTGGGGTTGTACATGACCTGTACCAAAAATGCACCTTCATAAGATAACAGATCACGAAGATACAGGGTGTCAAAGTTCGAAATTTTGACCCTTGTATCTCCTCAACGCGTTGGCCGGTTTTAATAAACAGTGTCGAATATTAAAGATTTTTGGAAATGTACTTTGTAATTTTTTTGCAAACATTAAAATTTTATACTTTTTTCTCGCGTTGTAGGTCTATTTCGCGATTTTATGCGATATCCTCCGATATCCTAAGCCTGCTTTGTTTACTATAATAATGCGAAATTTTGTAGTGGGATAATGACCACAACCAAAGTTATTAGTGTTTTAAATGCCTAACCTACAACTTTTTTCTAAATTGTTCAGGATTTTAAAGAAAGTTTAATTTAAGATCTTGATCAGAAACGCGTTTAATAAAATTTAAGTGTGCTATTTCATAACCGTATATGTTACAGCCATAAAAAAATATTTTGAACAAAATCGCCAATTGGTTTTTTACACTGGCTTACAAAAACTCGATGGTCAAAATAATGGATAGCCAGATGATTGTAGACTCTATTTCGAAGTTTTTATTATGACTTAAACCCAAATATGAACTAGTAAGGAAAGGCTAAAGTCTGGCGGTGCCGACTATATAATACCCCACACCACTCTCGTAATATTGAATAACTCTGATATATAAATTTTGTAATTCATGTATAAATTGTTTACATAAATTTACTTTTGGGACATTTAATACTTAAATAATACCCTGTACCACAGTGTGGTGTTAGGTATAACAACGATTGGATCTAAAGAGCCAAATCGGATGAAACATATATATGGGAGCTATAGCTAATAACCGATTTTCTTCAAATTCGGTAGTGTTGGTTCATGGATCAAGAAACTCTACCATTTTAATGTCAACACGATTGGACGTAAAATACAGCTTTTATAGGACTAAAGGGCCAAATCGGACGAAACATATATATGGGAGCTATAGCTAAATCTTAACCGATTTTCTTCAAATTCGGCAATGTTGGTTCATGGATCAAGAAACTCTACCATTCTAAATTTCAAAACGATCGGATGTAAAATACAGCTTCTATAGGACTAAAGGGCCAAATCGGACGAAACATATATATGGGAGCTATAGCTAAATCTGCGCCGATTTTCTTCAAATTCGGCAATGTTGGTCCATGGATCAAGAAACTCTACCATTCTAAATTTCAAAACGATTGGATGTAAAATACAGCTTTTATAGAACTAAAGGGCCAAATCGGACGAAACATGTATATGGGAGCTATATCTAAATCTGAACCGATTTTCTTCAAGTTCGGCAATGTTGGTTCATGGATCAAGAAACTCTACCATTGTAAATTTGAAAACGATCGGATGTAAAATACAGCTTCTATAGGACTAAAGGGCCAAATCGGACGAAACATATATATGGGAGCTATAGCTAAATCTTAACCGATTTTCTTCAAATTCGGCAATGTTGGTTCATGGATCAAGAAACTCTACCATTCTAAATTTCAAAACTATCGGATGTAAAATACAGCTTCTATAGGACTAAAGGTCCAAATCGGACGAAAAATATATATGGGAGCTATATCTAAATCTGAACCGATTTTCTTCAAGTTCGGCAATGTTGGTTCATGGATCAAGAAACTCTACCATTCTAAATTTAAAAACGATCGGATGTAAAATACAGCTTCTATAGGACTAAAGAGCCAAATCGGACGAAACATATGTATAAGAGCTATAGCTAAATCTTAACCGATTTTCTTCAAATTCAGCAATGTTGGTTCGTGGATCAAGAAACTCTACCATTCTAAATTTCAAAACGATCGGATGTAAAATACAGCTTCTATAGGACTAAAGGGCCAAATCGGACGAAAGATATATATGGGAGCTATATCTAAATCTGAACCGATTTCAACCAAATTCAATAGCGATCTTAACAGCCGCGAAATACTCTAAACTGCAAAATTTCAGAACGAGCGGAGTGAAATTGCGACCTGTAGTCGACGAACAACTTTACATGGACAGTCGGACAGACGGACGGACGGACGGACATCGTTAAATCGACTCAGCTAGTGATTCTGAGTCGATCGGTATACTTTAAGGTGGGTCTAGCTGTGTTATTTTAAGGTGTTACAAACATCTGTCGTGAAACAAACTTATAATACCCTGTACCACAGTGTGGTGTAGGGTATAAATATAAATATGACAAAAATATATATTTAAGACATCAAGACACAATTGTGGACATATTTCACTTTGAAATTTAAAAATCTGCAAACTTACATTAAAACGCGTTTATATTTTATGTAATTTATGTTAAGTTTTATTCTTTTGCCCACAAAAGCTTATGTGTTCTAGTGAGCAAGAATATTGTATACAAATTAAAGTTGAACCTTGTGAAAGAGTGATACATTTGAGTACCAGGAATTGTTTTGGAACAAGCAAATCTAGGTTTTAAATATTCCACGTTTGCTGAATGAGAATTTTCATCAAAAAAGAATACTGCAGTCTCTTTGAATGTTTTGGTTGCCCATTGATACAGATCCTCTGCTGAAATAATTGCGTCATTTGCCGATACTTGCAGGTTGGTTCTAGCAGCAAGCCTTTTTATGGTTCCTCCAGTTCCATCGCATGGACCCTTTCCGTGTGCTGTCGCGTGGAAGTGCCATTCGCAGGGAACCCCAAAATCGTTTTCATGATGTAAAATATTTGAAAAATTTTACTTGTTTTTAAAATGATATACATATTTTTTGAGGAGACCATTTGGCTTTTAATGTTTTCATTATTATTTGCTGAAACTTATATACTGCAGCTGTGTCATGAGATAAGTTATTTGATATAACGGCCATGCTCTGGTGCTTTACTACACCGTTTTCGTTGTAGTAGTAAACTATGGTGAAAATTGTTGCTTAATTATTGTTCCAATGAAAAGCCTGTGCTGCGTTTTGAATAACAAATGAATAGTTTTCGGCAAAATCACACAAGACTAAAAATTCCCCGTCTTTCAAACTACTTTTAAAGTGTTTAAGAAATTTTGATTGTTCTTTTGCAATAAAGTGGTGGGTTTTAAGTTTTATTAAGACGCTCGCAAAGTCTTTCGGTAAATTCTTCGACTTCTGCTGTTTCCGTGTGCAATGCACACCTGTCGGTTTGTTCCCATGATTGGTATTCGATTTTGTCAATGGATTTTTCGTATAACATTGCATTTAAACGTGTTCTTAAATTAACTATTCCTGGACATTGAGCACATTTGTTTAGATAACATCTGGCTGAAGCTTTCTCACAAATTACCATTCTTAACGCATCTTGATAACTCACAATTGGATCATTTGTGTTTCTTGTTAATTCCTTTATTTGTGTGATGAGTACAGACGCAAACCGTATGAGTTCCGCTGGAGTCATCATTATAAAATTGTACAACTAATGATTCTGTGTCAGAAGAAATAGTTTTACCTTTCTTTGTTTCTACCGTTGTTAAAATTCCGTTTGCAGCTACCAATTCCTTAGCTAATCTTGCGAGCTTTTCAGTTGTTCCAAATTCTTTTGCCACTTTTCGACGTGTCCAAGACTTTGGAGCAAGTGTTAAAAGTAACAGTTTTTCAGAATTACTTGAAGAATGTTGAAACTTGTCCTTAATATGTTCCAAAGTTTCAATTGGTGCCATATGATAATCATCATCACAAACAGATGCACGTTTATTTTGATCCTCGTTTATTTTGATCCGACTTTTTTGATAACTTTTTCCGGCAGGAACCACATACCTTAGCATTAAGCGGAATCGCATATTGTTGTTTAAAATGTTCTGGGACGCTTCTTAGATCAACACTATTCTCGTGATTTGCCTTTTTAAAGGGATTGCAGCATTTGTAGCTCGAACAATGTTTCCTTTTCATGGTGACAGTTTATCAGACGTTTGAAACAAATGTTATTATGTTAATACTGTAGAACGATATATTCATTATTTTGAACATCGAGTTTTTGTAAGCCAGTGTAAAAAATCAATGAGCGATTTTGTTTAATTTTTTTTTCTATAGCTCTAACATATATTGCTATAAAAAAGCACACTTAAATTTTATTAAACGAGCTTCTGATCAAGATCTTAAATTAAACTTTCTTTAAAATCCTGAAAATTTAGAAACAAATTTTAGGTTAGGCATTTAAAACATTAATAACTTTGGTTGTGGTCATCACATCTCTACAAAATTTTTATAGTAAACAAAGCAGACTTCATTTTCTTAGTTCAAAGATACAGGATCCCATCAGAGGATCTCACTTAAAATCGCGAGATAAACCTATAACGCGAGAAAAAAGTATAAAATTTTAATATTTTGCAAAAAAATACAAAGTACATTTCCTTCATTTCCAAAAATCTTTAATATTCGACACTGTTTATTAAAATCGGCCAACGCGAACTTTGACACCCTGTATCTTTGTAATCTGTTATCTGTTGTAGGTGCATTTTTGGTACAGGTCATGTACGTGGTACCCCTACAACCCCACCAACTTTGGTTCCGATTGGACCAAAATTAAAAAAAGTGGGCCTTTTGACGTGTTTTTCCCCATATATAAAAGAGAGTGTCTGTTTGTGGGTTGTGTAGGTGGTGCTGAAAATAGGGCACTTGAATTTTCGATATATCAAGTGGGCATGGACCCGCCCATATGGGTCCAATTTTGATATTGAGAAATTTTTTTAGCTAGAGTCCTGAAATTTTGTGTGTATGCATTTAGTGGCAGATTTTCCAAAAATGGGCGGAATCGGGCGTGGCCCCGCCCATATAAGCCAAATTTTCAAATTCACAATTCATTAGCGAGAGTTCTGTAATTTTGTGAGTAAGTATCTGGTGCCATTCTACGCGATTGGCCCAAAAAAGGGCGGGATCGGGCAAACGGGCGTTGCCCCGCCCATAAAGGTCAAAATTTGAAATTGAGATATCTTACACAATTTGTTAGCGAGAGTGCTGACATTTTGCGTATATATAGGTTTAGGTTAGGGTGGCAGCCGTATTTTTTTACAAGCTCACATAGACCAGTTTAGGTCCTTAGTGTTACCACGAGCTGAAATGCCCCTCATCGAAACCAACCTGTTTGATATATAAATTTATCGATAGTACGAATATCAATACTGGACAGATCTGTTAGGCTGTCTATAAAGGCCGACCCCAGTATGTCCAGTCGTCGTTTACTCAAAGCGGGACAGTCGCAAAGCAAGTGCTCAATGCTCTCCACTTCTTCCTCATCTCCACAGCTTCGGCAGAAGTCATTGGAGTCAATACCCAATCTTTTGGCGTGTTCTCCGATCAAGCAGTGTCCCGTCAGAACCTGTACTAACGTAGACAATCGTTTCCTCTCTAGTGTGTGGAGATATTTTGACCTCCTCAGGCCATACCTTGGCCAGATTTGTCTAGCTACCCTGCAGGTGGCGATTTCTGTCCATCTTTCGTTGGACTGCCTGATTGCCTCTTGCCTAAGCCAAAGCTTGCACGTGGATAGTGGCGCACCAATATATGCAAATTCTTCGAGAATTTGTAATGTCGTCCCTTTCCTAGCAAGTTCATCGGCTTTGCAGTTCCCCGGGATATCCCTATGCCCAGGCACCCATATGAGGTGTATAGTAAACTGCCCAGCCATCTCGTTAAGAGATCTGCGGCAGTTGAGGGCTTTTTGTGAATTTAAGGATGTTGCCTCCAGAGAATTGATGGCAGCCTGGCAGTCCGAGTAGATGACAACGCCAGTGTTGGTTACTATGTTGCGACTCAGCCACTTGGCGACTTCCCATATTGCCATTATTTCGGCTTGATAGACACTGCAGTATCTGGTAGTCTGTGAGCTATATCCAGACTAAGTTCTTCACAGTGTACTCCGAAGCCAACCTTTTCATCAAGCTTCGAACCATCTGTGTAAAAGTGGAGATGGTTTCTATTACCTGGTATTCTGCCGACCTATTCATCTCTGGCGGGAATCATAGTGATGTAATTTCTCTCGAAGGTGTACACAGTTGGTATATAGTCCACTCAGTCGGTTACCATAGCACTACACTTTGATATCCTCATGTGACCATAGTTCTTGTACCTCCACATTGATAGACAGTTTAATCTTATTGCCGCTTTGGTTGCAACTTCTCTCGCCACAATATTAATCGGCAGTATATGGAGTAGGGCTTGTAGAGACTCGGTCGCTGTAGTCCTTAAGACTCCGCTTATGCTCAGGCAGGCAGTTCTCTGAATCTTTGTTAGTAGGTTGGTAATGGTTAGTTTGTCAGTTGCCGTCCACCATACCACAATACCGTATAACAGTATTGGACGAACTACTGCTACATATGTCCAGTTGACGATTTTAGGAGAGAGTCCCCACCGCGACCCTACAGCCTTTTTGCAGAAATATAAGGCGACGTTGGCCTTCCTTACACGTTCCAATACGTTAAGTCTAAATAACATTTTCCTATCTATTTCTAAAAATTTTGCACTTTCAGAAAAGACTAGATCTGTTCCATTTATCCGAGGTGGAGGGTCCACATGTGGGACATTATTCATCCTAGTAAAGAGAACCAATTCTGTCTTGTTGGGGTTAACGCCCAAACCGCTGCTTCTGGCCCATCTAGCCAACTTGTTCAGAGCCACCTGTAGGATGTCTCTGAGGACGTTTACGAATTTGCCACTCACTGCGATTGCCACGTCGTCCGCATATGCCACGACCTTGCAGCCACAACGTTCTAGATCTAGCAGGATTTCATTCACAGCTAGGTTCCAAATTAGTGTAGACAGTACTCCTCCTTGCGGGGTCCCTCTGTTTACAAACCTTGTTAGAGTTGTGGACCCTAGACATGCTGTTATGTGTCTTCTGGTGTTGCGTATATATATTTGGTAGCAGTCTGCTGGGTTGGTCAAAAAATGGGCGGCATCGGACCAGTGGCCGTTTCTGCGCCGCTTTTACGTAAAAATATAAAAATACGTAAATAAAAACCAGTAAGGAAAGGCTAAACTCGGGCGGGGCCGACTATATAATACCCTACACCACTCTCGTAATATTGAATAACTCTGATATATAAATTTTGTAATTCATGTATAAATTGTTTACATAAATTTACTTTTGGAACATTTTGTACTTAAATAATACCCTGTACCACAGTGTCGTGTAGGGTATAAAAACGATTGGATCTAAAGAGCCAAATCGGATGAAACATATATATGGGAGCTATAGCTAAATCTTTACCGATTTTCTTCAAATTCGGCAATGTTGGTTCATGGATCAAGAAACTCTACCATTCTAAAATTCAAAACGATTGGATGTAAAATACAGCTTCTATAGAACTAAAGGGCAAAATCGGACGAAACATATATATGGGAGCTATAGCTAAATCTTAACCGATTTTCTTCAAATTCTGTAGTGTTGGTTTATGGATCAAGAAACTCTACCATTCTAAATTTCAAAATGATTGGATGTAAAATACAGCCTCTTCAGGACTAAAAAGCAAAATCGGACGAAACATATATATAGGAGCTATAGCTAAATCTTAACCGATTTTCTTCAAATTCGGCAATGTTGGTTCATGGATCAAGAAACTCCACCATTCTAAATTTCAAAACGATTGGATGTAAAATACAGCTTTTATAGGACTAAAGGGCCAAATCGGACGAAACATATATATGGGAGCTATAGCTAAATCTTAACCGATTTGCTTTAAATTCGGCAATGTTGGTTCATGGATCAAGAAACTCTACCATTCTAAATTTCAAAACGATTGGATGTAAAATAAAGCTTCTATAGGACTAAAGGGCCAAATCGGACGAAACATATATATGGGAGCTATAGCTAAATCTTAACTGATTTTCTTCAAGTTGGTTCATGGATCAAGAAACTCTACCATTCTATATTTCAAAACGATTGGATGTAAAATACAGCTTCTATAGGACTAAAGGGCCAAATCGGACGAAAGATATATATGGGAGCTATATCTAAATCTGAACCGATTTCAACCAAATTCAATAGCGATCTTAACAGCCGCGAAATACTCTAAACTGCAAAATTTCAGAACGATCAGGGTGAAATTGCGACAGACATGCTTAAATCGACTCAGCTAGTGATTCTGAGTCGATCGGTATACTTTAAGGTGGGTCTAGCTGTGTTATTTTCAGGTGTTACAAACATCTGCCGTGAAACAAACTTATAATACCCTGTACCACAGTGTGGTGTAGGGTATAAAAAATAACAATCTTGGCATGAAATTATAGCTTTAGACCTTGTCGATCTTTCTACGTAAAAAAATTTTAGCAATATTTACATTAAAAGTATATGACAAAAAATGTAACACATCGAATGAGTGACCTCAGACCACAAGTATGTTCGGCGGAAATACGTTTTGGGTAATTTTAAGTCGAGTGAGCAATGTCCGTCCGTCTGCCTGTCTGTCTGCTGGTTGGTGCGCACGATAACTCTCGAAAGGAGTAACCGATTGACTTCCAATTGGGTATGTGGTAATATCTCTCTCCGGCTAAGTTTGAATATGGGCCATATTGGTCCACTGCTTCTAGTAGCTCCCCCACAAAGGGTTAACATGTTGTGAAATAGTGATTCTTTAATAACTGCTATACTATTCATTCGGATCTTCTGAAATTCCACACATAGTATTAGTTTATTAGTCGCCATCAAACTCGCGAAAAATTGGGGGAGTTTACCCGCCCATTTTGGTACCTCCCACACAAATGCACCATTTTGCACCGAAAGTTAAGAGCTTATAACATTATCACCAGTGTTTAAAAATACTTGAAATTTTGTACAGTGTAATGCTTTTATAGTGTCTATAGCTCTGTGAAAAATTGACGTTATTGCCACGCCCCTTTTTGTACCTCCCACACAAAATGGCCAAATCATACCCAAATTTAATATCTCACAACGGTAACATACCAGTGCACATAAACGCTTATAATTCGGAACAGTGCAATGCATTTAAGTATGTACTGTTCAGGGAAAAATAGGTGTATTTGTTAAACCCCTCCTGGTACCTCCCACACAAATTGACAGAATAATTTGTGTAATATTCCATATAACATTACTCACAAAGCGAGGGTATACATTAGTCGGTTTACACGACTGAAACTTTCTTAATTGTCTATATGAATTTTGTGCTATCCGGAACATGCCGTCCGGAATTCAACAAAAATCTAAATATCTAAAAATTTTGCATTTTTTGAGTAAATGGTAAATATATACTTAGAGAAGCATTGCCTCTAGTATATGCAGGCCCAAAATAAGGTATTATTTATAAAGGGTTTTTTCAACCAAGAAGTGGTATTTTCGTATTCAAAGAAAAATGCAATTTTTTGAGATAAATGATCGGATGTTTATTTCATAATAAAGAGGGAGGTATGCCGTTAATAATGAAAAACAACATCAGCCAAATGGCCACCACGACCACGCTTACAGGACCATATCCTTTTCATGAAATTGTCCATAACCAAATCGCAAAGTGGCTGCCCTATGTCCTCGATAGCCTCACGAATTCTATCTTTGAGGTCTTGAATCGACGCTGGGCTGTTGGCGTAGACATTATCTTTCACGTGGCCCCAAAGAAAGAAGTTGCAAGGTGTTAAATCATAAGATCTCGGTGGTCAATAGTGATCACCTCTTCGAGACATAACACGGTCCGGAAACTTTTCCCGTAACAGAGCAATGGTTTCGTTGCTGGTGTGGCACGTAGCACCGTCTTGTTGAAAGTAAACGTTGTCCAGATCAATACAATCCAACTCCGACCATAAAAAATCATTAATCTTCTCTCGATAGCGCAATCCATTCACCGTAACTGTTGATCCAACCTCATTTTTGAAAAAGTAAGGTCCAATGACCCCGCCGGGCCATAAACCGCACCAAACAGTCACAGGTTGACTTTACGATAAAATAATATATGTTTAATTGTTTCAATGGTCTAGAGCCACGAGAATATCCTAGTGAAAAAGCAATATTTTATTTATTTATTATAGTGCATTATTCAATGTTTTTATATAAAAATAATTAAAATTTTCTAAAACAAGTAAGAAAGTTTCAGTCGGGTAAACCGACTAAGGTATACCCTCACTTTGTGAGTAATGTAATATATAACATTACACCAATAAATCTGTCAATTTGTGTGGGAGGTACCAGAAGGTGTTTTCCAAATACACATATTTTTCGGTAAACAGTACATTCTTAAATACATTGCATTGTGCTGAACTATAAGCGTTTATGTGCACTGGTATATTAAAGTTACGAGCTATGTAATTTTGGTATGAGTTGGTCATTTTGTGTGGGAGGTACAAAAAGGGGCGGGGTGATAACGCCCACTTTTTACAGGACTATAGGCACTATAACAGCATTACACTGTACAAAATTTCAAGTATTTGTATGCACTGGTATTAAAGTTACAAGCCGTTTACTTTTGGTACGAAACGGTCCATTTGTGTGGGAGGTACCAAAAGGGGCTGTACAATAATGCCCATTTTTTACCGGACTATAGGCGCTACAAAAACATTATACTGTAGAAAATTTCAAGCATTTTTATGCACTTGTATTAAAGTTATAAGCAGTTAAATTTTGATGCAAAATGGTCCATTTGTGTGGGAGGTACCAAAACGGGCATGTCAACTTCACCCATTTTTCTCGAGTTAATAGCGACTAATATACTAATATTATGTGCAGAATTTCAAAAGATTCGAATAAGTAGTATAGAAGTTATTAAAGAATCAATATTTCACTAAATTTTAACCCTTTGTGTGGGAGGTACCAGAAGGAGTAGACCAATATGGCCCATCTTCGAACTCATCCGGAGATAGATCAAAATATTACCACATACCAAATTTGAAGTCAATCGGTTACTCCTATCGAGAGTTATCGTGCGCACCAGCCAGCAGACACACAGACAGACAGGCAGACAGACAGACAGACAGACAGACAGACAGACAGACAGACAGACGGACGGACATTGCTCATTCGACTTAAAATGACCCAAAACGGATTTCCTCCGAACATACTTAGGGTCTTAGATCACTCCTTCGATGTGTTACACTTTTTTCCGTAGCAAATGATATATACCCTCGTCACACTAAAGTGAGGGTATAAAAATAGGATCTAACTCAATATCTTGTAAGATATCATCGAAACCTAATTTTAACTTTACAATTAATTTTTTTCTTTGTATTTTGCAAACAAACGTTTTTCATCTTAACACACTTGAATTTAAATTAGTTACATACTAAAAAAAGGTGTAAAAATGTTAACATGTATATTTATTTAAATAAAAAAATAAATAGATTTCTTCCATGTTTTAAGTTTATTTTGAATTTAGAGGAGAAGGCTTCGTTAGCAATTATTTTGTGTTCAAATGCATCTATTTATATTACTGTGAAATTTAGTACAACTTTATATATTTTACAGCTATAAATCTCTGACACGTGATGTCATTTGTCATAAGTAAACGCTTACGTCTTTTCGGCGATTAAGGCTCGATATGAATCAAAAAAGAAATGCTTCCAAGATAAAAATGAGAAGTTGTAGACGCACTAGTACGATTTGCCGCAATAATATAAACTTGGAGTCATTTGTGCTTAAGTTGTAACCAAACTATCACATTTTTTAACTGGCCAAATAAAACACGTCTTATATTGATTCAATTTCACTCTGTTTTAAATCCCACTTAACAAACATAAATGATTGCTTTGACTTCCGACCCAGTTTAGTGTAGAGTGCTGAAATAGAGTGTTGACAAAAGTGAATTAGTGACCCATATACTCGTACTTTTTATGGATTTCGGACTAATGCATTTTCTTTGTTTATTGTGTCTA
Source organism: Eudasyphora cyanicolor (assembly GCA_963930755.1). Taxonomy (NCBI): domain Eukaryota; kingdom Metazoa; phylum Arthropoda; class Insecta; order Diptera; family Muscidae; genus Eudasyphora; species Eudasyphora cyanicolor. The sequence goes on along the minus strand of OZ005736.1, from coordinate 164,780,066 downwards.
TGAGGAGCTGAAACCAAAAAAGGCTAAAAATCAAAAAAGAAATGCTCCAAGATAAAAATGACAACATGAGAAAAACGAAACTAAATCTTGGAACATATTTTTGGTTTCTTCAATTTTCGGTTGGTTTAGTTTTTTTATTTTGTAGCAAACATTGTGGCCTTTTTTCGTTTATGGTTGTAGATTGGTTGGTTGGCTGGCTGGTTCGTTTACGAGCAGTCAATTATAGCCTCGTTTGGTTTACATATGTTGCCTGGCATTACATCGGAGTTAACAATCTTTGCCAAACGGCAGCTTGTTGACCCTTGTCAGTATTTTGTTTTTTGCTTGTTTGCCATTACACTTTCACAGTTTTTTGTTGGGGGCATTTGTCTTCCTTTTGGTTTCTGTTGCAGGGAAATCATAAAAAATATTTCAGTATTTCATCGCATACGTAGAGCTCAATATATACATATATATGTGCAAACAAGTACTCTCCAAATATGCTTTGGAGCGAACAGATACTCGTATAACCAAACGCACTCACGTAGCCAATAGGTTGTACTGGAAAACTTTTTTTACCCCCATAAATGTCGGAAACTGGAGGTCACAATGTATGCGTAGTTATGTGCTGATTAGGGTAGTTTTGGATCTTTTTTGCATGTTTGTGCTCGTATTTTAAAGACACAACCAGAATATATTTCAAAGATCTGTTAGACGATTTTCATGATAGTCGATTTTAATATTATTTGTTGAATCACATGATCTACAATCTCACATTCTATGTACTTTTTTCGAAAATACATTTTCCATTTCCAAGGACTTTTTTCGTGATAAAAGGTTTAATATATCAAAAGTATTTTAAAAAAATGTATTTTCCGTTTTTCAAGATTTCCACGTCTACACACCATTAGAAATGGACAATCCTTTGATGAGGAAAATTAAGTCAAATACACATTTTAAAACTATCTTTTTCTTATCTTTAATAAAAAAGGCGTACCTTAAATCAAGGATTTCGAACCAAAAAAATCGATATCAAAAGAAACATGCTTTAAGTTCATTTAAAGCCATGACAAGTACTTTATTTGAGGATGCGTCTAATAGAATCCGGTAGAAGTTAATTAGAGAATTTATGTTTAAAAAATTCCAAACGCATAACCATAAAGACAAATGTCATGGCCATTTGAAGTTATATTTCGAAAAAATTGTATTTGTTGCCATTTTTGTGCGAAAAAAAGTAGTTATCGTATTTTGGTGTTAGAGAAAATATTTAACAAGTAAGAAAGTTTCAGTCGGGTAAACCGACTAAGGTATACCCTCACTTTGTGAGTAATGTAATATGGAATATTAAACGAATTATTCTGTCAATTTGTGTGGGAGGTACCAGAAGGTTTTTAACAAATGCACCTATATTTCGCTGAATAGTAGATACTTTAAATACATTGCACTGTGCCGAACGTTATCAGATATTAAATTTTGGTATGATTTGGCCATTTTGTGTGGGAGGTACAAAAGGGGCGTGGTGATGACGCCCATTTTTTACAGGGCTATAGGCACTTCAAAAGTGTTACCCTGTGCAAAATATTGTTGCATTTTCGTGCATTGGTACTCACGCTGTAAGCTCTTAACTTTTGGTGCAAAATGGTACCTTTGTGTGGGAGGCACAAAAAGGGGCTTGGCAATAACGTCCATTTTTTACAGGGCTATAGATACTATTAAAGCATTACCCCGTACAAAATTTCAAGTATTTATATACACTAGTATTAATGTTATAAGCTGTTAACTTTTGGTGCAAAATGGTACCTTTGTGTGGGAGGTACCAAAAGGGGCGTGGCAATAACAGCCATTTTTCACTGGACTGTAGGCACTATAAAAGCATTACACTGTACACAATTTCAAGTATTTTTATACACTTCTATTAATGTTAGAAGCTGTTAACTGTTGGTGCAAAATGGTGCACTTGTGTTGGAGGTACCAAAAGGGGCGCAGCAACATGACCCATTTTTCTCGAGTTGATAGCGACTAATAAACTAATGCTATGTGTGGAATTTCAGAAAATTCGAATAAGCAGTATAGCAGTTATTAAAGATGCAATATTTCACAACATTTTAACCCTTTGTGGGGGAGGTACTAGAAGGAGTGGACCAATATGGCCCATCTTCGAACTTAGCCGGAGATAGAAAAAAATATTACCACGTACCAAATTTGAAGTCAATCGGTTACTCTTTCGAGAGTTATCGTGCGCACCAGGCAGCAGACAGACAGACAGATAGACAGACAGACAGACGGACGGACATTGCTCATTCGACTTAAAATGACCCGAAACGAATATCCGCCGAACATACTTAGGGTCTTAGATCACTCCTTCGATGTGTTACACTTTTTTTCGTAGCAAATGATATATACCCTCGTCACACTAAAGTGAGGGTATAAAAATAATTTAGCCATTTTGTGTGGTCGTAATAAAAGGGACGTAACGGAGCCCATTTTTTAATTTTAAGAATTTTTTTATTATTATTATGTCCTATAGTTCCTGCAAGGAACAAAGGGTCACAATTTATATGCACTGGTATATTTGTGCAAAAAGTTATAATTCGTTAACTTTTTGTACAACATGGTCCTTTTGTGTTGGAGGTAGCAAGAAGAGCGGGATACTTAGCCCATTTTTCTCAAGGTTAGTGACGGATACACTATTAATATGTAGAAGTTATTAGAGGATCAATATTTCACTGAGTTTTAACCCGTTGTGAGAAAACTACTAGAAGGAGTGGTTTTATACGGTCTATCTTCAGATGTAGCTTGAGATAGATAAAAATATTATCACATACATAACAGACCGACGCACAGTGATTCAGAAGCTTTTTTGACTGGCCAAAACTCTGTAACTTTGAAACTAATAGAGATATTTTAGTAACTCCTTCAGCTTTTCGCCAGATTTTATTTTAATAAAATCGGGTAAGCATTTATTGTGGAATCTTGAAGTTTTGGATTTTTGTAATATTTTGCATGGAAATGTGGGGTTTTTGCCACTCCCCTTTTGGTACCTCCCACACAAATGGACAATTTTGAACCAAAAGTTAATAGCTTATAACTTTATTACCAGTGAATTTAAAGACTTGAAATTTTGTACAGTGTAATGGTTTAATAGTACCTACAACACAGTGAAATATGGTTGGTACCTCCCACACAAATGGACCATATTGTACCAAAAGGTACCAGCTTATAACTTTAATACCAGTGCATACAAATACAGTGTATGCACTGGTGCAAATGTACAGTGTAATGCTTTCATAGTACCTAGAATCCAGAGAAAAATCGGCGTTATTGGCCCGTCCCTTTTGGTACCTCCCACACAAATGGACCTTTTTGTACCAAAAGTTAACAGCTTTTAACTTTAATACCAGTACATACTTTTAAAGTTATTAAATAAATTTAAAGTGATAATAATTTAAATAAAACAAAAAAATAAATAAATGTACTAGTATTTATGAGACTCAAGGTGAGGGGATTCATTAGTCGGTTTACCCGACTGAACTTTCTTACTTGTTTTTTACTTATATATCGTCATGTTTGAAAATTTTGCAGTAGAAGCAAAAAACTAAATAAAATGAAAAGTGCTGTCGTCAGAAAAACGGGGTTTTCAGGATAATATCTAAACAAAATGATGCATATATAAAATCACACAAACATGATTTATAACTTCTTTGTGAAAATTGCGTGAAATAGGATTTTTTTTAACTATGAAAAAAGAAGTAATTTGTTGTTAGGCCCTTTTGAAATTCGTAAATAAATTCCCCATTTTTAATATTACGCAGCTAAAAATTCGTCAGGATGTGTATTTTGATGCAGTGTACCGAAATTCATCAAAACCTGAATTTCCATTTTTCTTGTTGTTACGCCCTTTTTCGTTTCTGATGACGATATGTAACAAAAACAGTAAATTATAATTTTTATTCGTTCGGTTGAAAAATTACCTGCAAATATTCCATATTTTATTCCGTATTATTTTTGCCCTCTTGCATCTTCATCTAAGTCCCGATGTTCTACTTTCCATTTCATGCTTAACTCCGCGCCAGATTGGCGGGAGTTAAAAAAAAAGAAAAACACAAAATTTATTTATTTTTAATTTAATTTAATATTTTATTTTGGCCGTGAGCCTGGCGGTTTGGCAGTATGCCAAAAGCGGGTGTGTTGAGAACTAAAGTACAACCCTGACGGTGTTGCCATCAGTTGTGTAATTTTGCGGCGTTGCGGTTAAATGAACGGCTCCAAATCTGTTGCAAGTGGCGATGAAGTCGACAGTCAGCTGTTGTGACTTCAACATACTCCCCCCTTGCACGAGTGCAATGCCAAGTCGATGTTTGACGCTGACAATGCATTTGATGGTGTTGTTGCTGTTGTGCATGCCAGTGGATGTTTTGTTGCTGTATATTTTATCCGCTTTGGTTTATTTAGGATGAGTTTTATGTCTGCTTTTCGACCTGTTTTGTCATCCGTCAATGGCTCGTGAAGCCTTGTTTCACGTGATGAAGCAATGGTGTAGCGACGGAGACAACAGACGGTTCACAGGCGGGTATCACGTAGTGATAATAAACTGCTACGATCTGCATTTCTACATACATATGTATACGTATACACAACGCGCACAACACAACATCTCCAATGACCGGCTCAAATCCGGCTCGAAGGACCATGCTTAACTCCGCGCCAGATTGGCGGAAGTTAAAAAAAAAGAAAAACACAAAATTTATTTATTTTTAATTTAATTTAATATTTTATTTTGGCCGTGAGCCTGGCGGTTTGGCAGTATGCCAAAAGCGGGTGAGTTGAGAACTAAAGTACAACCCTGACGGCGTTGCCATCAGTGAACGGCTCCAAATCTGTTGCAAGTGGCGATGAAGTCGACAGTCAGCTGTTGTGACTTCAACAGAGGGGATCCGACGTTGCCAACAAAATATTAAATAAATCTTCGTTTGTACAATTTCTAGATATTTTTCTGGTATTGTGCTCTCTCTCTATAAAACCTGTAATCCTTATTTCTTTTTTCCTGGGTAGATCTCCGATTTGTACCAAATGATGCTTAATGACATCTCCTCCATGATAAAGAATTTTGCGAACTGTTGCAGATATATTTCTCCATGAATATTTGGTATTATATATTCGTGTAGTTTCCTTGGTATATTCATTACATTTTTAAGCATCAATTTATTTATGGCATGCGAGTACATCGATAATTATTTAAAATTTTAAAAATGAGATTTATATCGACACCAGATATTTCAGATGATTTTTCGGGATCAGAAAAGAACATTCTTGCTGTATTCTCATCATTGGTATTGCCTGATCCTTGTTTTGGTTGGTCTATAATTAACCCACGTTTAAGAAATTCCCCTTGAACATGTTTCTTTTTTAAATTTCTTAAATCCTTGCTGGTGTCATTGCTTCTTATTGATCCTGTAGGTCCAAAATCCAAATCATAACTGATTTTAAGTATGTGTTCCATAAATCGAACTCTTGTAGTGTAGTGGCGATAATCCAAATTCAAATGCATCAGTATCATCTACTGATTTTTCAGGTACTTGGTTTAATTTACTTTATGTAGATTGACATATAATGCAGCTGGATGAAGCCTTTGTGTCAGTCAAAGCCTGACCAACTTTTCCATCTATCATCGTTAGCACTAATTGGTAGTTAACTTCAATCGTCTGGCCTTCAGTTATTACTTCTATTGGCTGCAGTCTTGTAATTTGGGTTTTTATATCATTGGCTTCTTTTTTAATGGTATCATGAGTTTCTTTTTTAAATTCAAATTTGATTGTTCTGCAGTATTTAGTAGAATATGGTGTTTCATTTTTCCAAATATCCTTTGTCTGCATCGTACTGGTCGATGGTTCCGAGTCTTCCAAATTCTTTATCAATCGTAATAGCACAAATGACACCATGAACATACGAGTATCTGCGTCTGAAGTATTTTCACATACAGATTGCTTGTATTTTTTTTGTCCAGAAGAACCATCGCATCCCCATTTGCAAAAGAGAGTTAACTTGCAGTTCCGATATTTCTTTAAATCATGTCCTTTAAATGATTGCAGCAAGCGTTGAGCTGTATGATTAAGTAGGTCTTGAAGTTTTACCTCTGCCGAACTCGGTGGATACAGATTTGAGCCTTTTTCAATCGCACGCAACCTGATGTTTTGTTAACTTCAAATCCAAAAATAATGCTAATGCCTCTTCATTTGAGAACTGTTTTTCATCGCTTGGAGTTGGAATAGTCTTAATAATCCATTTTGTTCTCAGAAGACTAGCGTTTAAAACTTTTTCAATAATTTCGGCTTTTGTGCGTTGTTTTTGTGATCGCAATTGAAGTAACAAGCTTTCTTCAACAGTTTCACATCCGATTTCTTCATTGATATCCTTAAGTTTCCGCCTTTTAGATCTATCGCTACAGTTTCCGAGTGATTTTGGTGGTCTCCCACAATTGTTTTGATTTTTACTTTCTGAAGATACTTGAAAACTAAGTTCGCCCTCTAACCATATTGCAAAGGTCTTATAAAATGTATGTTTATTCCATCCAACTTCTTTGTAGCGCTTAGTTAAGCTGTTGGTGAAAATATTTACTTTGTTTTGCAGTTCAAATTGTATTTCGATGCTTGAGGAATTTACTTTGCTTTGAACGTAACTTAAAACATCTTCCTTCTTTTTGTTTCTAAAATACTCTTCTGATAATTCTTTATAGCTGATATTCTCAATTTTTTGAATATTCTAAAATTTTATTGTTTCTGCTTGGATATAATTTTGCAACTGAGTTTGTATTCGAATACCACTGGATTTTATTATTTTCTTAGATGTATAGTGTCATACACTGTTGATAAGTAGCATAAACATAGGTCAAACCAGTAAGGAAAGGCTAAAGTCGGGTGGGGCCGACTATATAATACCCTACACCTCCCTAACAATGCGATAAGGGTCATTGCCACAATAATTTGGAATAATTGGTAAATGGGTAGAAACATATTATCTAATTCTGAAACGATAATCGCTAAATTAAGCAATATTCGTTCCTAAATTGAGAAACATCTTACTGGAAAATTTTAATGATCGGAAGTAAACTACAACTTCTATAGCGGTTTGCTACCAAATCAGGAGGAACATATATATGGAGCTTTAATATAAATCTGAACCAATCTTCCCTGAATACTTATTCATGTAAAAAGACCTCCTTCTGTCGAATTTCGTACTGATCTGTCGAATTTCGTACTGAATTTCGTACAGTCTCTACAGCGCTTACATGTGAAATCGGGGGTAACATATATATGGGGGCTATATCTAAATCCTAACCGATTTTCTCCGAATTTGGCAGTATCCCTTCATGTAATAAGAAACCTCTTTCTGCCGAATTTCGCACTGATCGGATATAAAATACAGTTTTTCCAGCGCTTACATGTCAAATCGGGGCTAACATATATATGGGGGCTATATCTAAATCTGAACCGATTTCTTCCAAATTTAACAGTGTTCATTCATATAATAAGAAACCTCTTTCTGCCGAATTTCATACAGATCGGATATAAAATAAAGTTTTTACAGCGCTTACATATCAAATCGGGGCTAAAATATATATGGGGGCTATATCTAAATCTGAACCGATTTTAACCAAATTCAATAGGGATCGTCCTTGGGCCAAAAATAAAGATATGTGTAAAGTTTCGTCGATATCGGACCATAATTGCGACCTGTACTTTGATTACAAGAATACACGCACAGACAGACGGACATAGCTAAATCAACTCAGAAAGTGATTCTAAGTCGATCGGTATAATAAACGATGGGTCTATTTCTTCTCCTTTTGGGTGTTACAAACAAATGCACAAAGTTATAATACCCTGTACCACAGTGTGGTACAGCGTATAATAACGACCCAAAAAAACTAAAAAAGGGTTAAGATGTTATAAATATGGTAAATATGTCATAAAACACACACAGCTTGGCTTGGTGTACCCAGAACATAGTCATATGAACAGGTTAAATAAAAAGAACAATAAATTTTTTCCCGAATAATTTCATTAAAATTAAAAAAAGCGTTCTACAGGCTGGTCGGGTCAGGTACAAAAGTACATATATGTAGGCTTAACGAGGACACTTCCACCTTTCTTCTGGTACCAAAATCTTCTTGCGGTCTCTTGATGCTAAAAAGTTTCAATCCACTAAATTTCCAATTTGACAAAAATATAGTACTTGTGGAAATATGTTATAAAAAACCACGTGTAAACAGTACAGTAATACTTTTGGCAATTTCTCAAAGAGTACTATGCTACCTACGTAACAAATTCCCGATCCTTTTCTACCAATCGGTATATATTAGAGCAGGTTTTATACCGATTGCTTTCCTAATATCTTTTCTGGATTGCTTTCCTAATATCTTTTCTAAGTCGATCGGTATAATAAACGATGGGTCTATTTCTTCTCCTTTTGGGTGTTACAAACAAATGCACAAAGTTATAATACCCTGTACCACAGCGTGGTATAGCGTATAATAACGACCCAAAAAACTAAAAAAGGGTTAAGATGTCATAAATATGGTAAATATGTCATAAAACACACACAGCTTGGCTTGGTGTACCCAGAACATAGTCATATGAACAGGTTAAATAAAAAGAACAATAAATTTTTTCCGGAATAATTTCATTAAAATTAAAAAAAGCGTTCTACAGGCTGGTCGGGTCAGGTACAAAAGTACATATGTGTAGGCTTAACGAGGACACTTTCACCTTTCTTCTGGTACCAAAATCTTCTTGCGGTCTCTTGATGCTAAAAAGTTTCAATCCACTAAATTTCCAATTTGACAAAAATATAGTACTTGTGCAAATATGTTATAAAAAACCACGTGTAAACAGTACAGTAATACTTTTGGCAATTTCTCAAAGAGTACTATGCTACCTACGTAACAAATTCCCGATCCTTTTCTACCAATCGGTATATATTAGAGCAAGTTTTATACCGATTGCTTTCCTAATATCTTTTCTGGATAGACAATTTGCTATTTGATGCCAAAATATTTACTATATACCGCTGAGACAAAAGTTCAATCGTAGACGAAATTTTATAAATCCCCAAAAGCGGAATTTTTGTTTATCGTGCAACACATTACGACATATAAAAATGGTGAAGGTTTTAATACTGATTTTTTTTTTAAATTTTTTAATCGAATATTTTGTAGATTGTAGGTCTTGAAATTATAAATCAAATGTAATTGTGATTCATTATATTTTCAAAAGTCAATCCCACAAAATAATTTAAAAATGGGATTTTTTAGATTTTCCTTTGCAGTTCAACTTACGACACCTTACCAAATATAAATATACCAAAATAGCTTTTTGTTATTGGAGAAAATGTGGCTTACTTTTGAAATTTGGAGATGCTTGGTATTAATACCAGTGAATAATATTGGCCGTTCTTTCTTTGAGAATATTCTCCGGAAAGTTTCCTTTAAGATGATAGTAAATGACAGATGATAGTTTAACTAACTTCTTCTGAAACTGGAAAATACGGCATACATATACTTTTTTCCTAAAAAAATTACAAAAATAAATTCTTTTAAATATAACTTCAATTGGCCATAACTTTTGTCCTATTGGGTATATCGAACCAATTTTTTCATCATATAGGAAATTTTATTGCCAATCCAGGCGTGTTTAAGTGGATAAAATCGTTCCATATTCTGCTTCGATATTTACAAAATACTAGCACAGGGTCGGCAGAAAAATTAAAAATTCAATTTTCAAATGCAGATATCTCGGGAACTATACAAGATAATTCTTAGGTGCAAAAACTCTTTTGTAGACCTTGGTTTGTGTGTGTTTTCCAGTACACACAAGATTTTATGAATCGGACGAAAAAGACGAAAGTTACACGCGCTTAAACATTTTGTTCCGCTGTATACCAAAGGGAGCCAAACTGAAAACTTAACATCTCTAGTACCTCTCCTACAATCATGCCACGTTTGGTCGCAATCAGTTGTCTGGTTAATAAATGGCAGAATTATTTCCCCTTTGTTTGAAAGGCTCTAAGAAGACTTATACATACTTCCTCTTTATATGAAGACTTTTACTGTATGTTTACACGGGGTGGTGCAGAATTTGCTATATGTTTTAAATGGTTTATAACTTTTTTATTTATGCGATTATTATAATTGTTATATATGTAAGTGATGAAGTTACAATTATATCCTGTAAGTGATGTCCATTTTATGCTTCTCACATACGTGCTCTTTTTAGCATATTTTCCACAACTTTGTTGAAAAATTCAATTACTTTTGTACGTTGTTCGATTCATAATTAATTCCCCAAGTCTCCTTCATAAAATGCTGACAAAAAACAAAGAAAGAATAATAATTAAAGAAGTTATAAAGAATTCAAACCATATATCTCATTCCGCGCCACCCTTTATATCATATTCGTATACAGAATTCCATACTTTTGCTCTCAAATTTAAATTTGCATAATGAGCCACGAAAACACTGACATATATCTGCAATTTTACAGATTTCAGGTATATACAGCATCTGAAAAAAACCTGTTTTTCGCCAATTCTAAGCTGTATCATTTCGATATTAAACCCGACATACAAACTTTCAAAACAATAGCCTAATTTTTGGTTAAAAATCGGTCGACTTGACATAGAATGAATGATATTAGAAGTTAGCCCAAAGTTTTTTTTTGTAAATTCGATTCCGACGAATTTTGAGATTTTTTTTTACAAATTTTCCGGATTTCAGATACTATAGCATCTGAATAAATTTTTGTTTATTTCTCGCCTACTTACTCAAAAATGGAAACTAATCTGAGTTTGTCGATCAAATTTTTGTTTAGAAATGGTTCTATTTGACATAGAAAATCCCATTTTAGAAATTAGCCTAAAGTTAACTGTCTTATTTGTGGTTCACTTCGATTCTAACGAAAATATAATTTTGTTTTTCATTTATGTATCTTTAATTTCTCGGGGGAGATCGATCTGCAATGAGAGCATTTGCCTCATTTTCGCTAAAGTTTGAAACAACACCTTCAAAATCAAATATTCATTTCACACCACCCTAATACACTCCGATATATGCGTTTTCAAGTAGTAAAAATAAAACATTGATGTTTATGTATGCCGTTGACATATATTGTGCATCGCAATGTATATGTTTGTGTGTAATGCAAATGTGTATAGTTTGAGTATACATATCTGAGATCTCATAATTTACGTAAAAATTGTTTGCATAAATTTTCGGCCACAAAATAAATGTCTGTATTTTATATATTTACGTTCGTATATAAACAAATGTTATACGATATTTATGTATGTAATGGGGTCATCACTGCATGTAAGATAATACAAAACGATGCGTATCGTTTAAATATTTTAAATCCTTAGTTACAAAGAGATCAAATGCAAACAATGGAATTCTAAATAATAATAATTATTTTTTACAGGTAATTTTTTGTTGTGTGTGTTCTGAAATATATTGTAAAATTTTATGGCCAAAATATATTTATAGAAAACTTCATCGCCGCACTCCCTATTTTAAGGTGTTTTTACGATTTTTTAAAATAGAGCCAAAAATTCCGTTATGTGGGAGAGCTGAATACTCGTATACTCCACACCTCTTATGTAAAGAACACATAGTTTCATATAGCGATAAGCACCTCCCCTAAAATATAACTCCGATGTGATCTTTCGAAATGCAGATTCACGCATATCCTTTGAAACGGCACTTTTTGGCCTATCTAAATATTATTTTTGTTTTTAGAAACAGGAATTTAAAAGTTGCAAAAATGGCCTTTTAACTTCAGTCCTTTTTTATCCTTTAAAATGCACGGTAGATAATTTTGAAAAAATATATTTTGCGGATCTTACTGTACAGCTATTCATATCCAAATTTTAGCATTCTGCGTTAATTAGTTTGTTTTTTAGAACTATTTTAATTTTATATTCATGGTTAAAATTTTGTGTATGACTGACACTATATACAAGTAATATATCTGCAAAGTTTGGGAAATTTCCGCTGAATATTGGCTGTTTGGGCGGTGGTGCAAAATTGGCTCTTCAAGCCTAGGTGATAATGTTTGATTATTTTTCGTGCTTTAACTACCAAATATAAAAATATTTTGTTACTCGAATGTTAAGGGTTTTTCACAAGCTTTCAAATGATTGAATTGTTTTCCGCCAAAAAATGTACACTGACCTCAAACACGCGAAAATAAACACAAAAAAATAATTTTCGCGGATTTTGACCCATTTAAGTTTTTTCGAAATATTTTTAAATTATAAAGCTCATTTTCCTGCATATGTGTGTACATTTTCACGATGGCGTTTTTTCCATGCCTTGGGAAAAAATTGATTTTGCGTAAATCAAAACATATTCAACGGAAATTTCCCAAACATATATGCACATATATTACCTGTATATAGAGTCAGTCATACACAACGTTTTAACCAATACGGACAATAACAAATTTGAGGCAGGAGTTTTTTCATGAATTTCTCCAGATATTTGATGTAATACTCCCCAAAATATCAAAATGCTAACTTTAAGACTCTTCCATCAAAAAATGCTTTACTATATGTAACACAATACAAAGGCCTTGATTAGGGTGATCAAAAAACCGGTTATTTTGAAAATACGGTTTTCGGTTTCTTCGAAAATTAAGGTAACTCTAAAACCGGGTTTCGGTTTAACCGAAAATAAAAAACCGGTGAACCGGTTGTTTTCGGTTTTTTATTTTTTAATAAAAATGCATAAATAATGCTTAAAATTCTGTTAGATGACGTAAAATAAGCGTAGTGCAAATTCAATTCGCAACCATATTCCAATTAAATTAAGATTTATTTTTATATTTTTATTTATAATATGTAATTGTTCCGATTTCATTTATGACATAATATAATCTATGCAATATTTATAATATATATGTTCAATTTTTAAAAAGATTTCTTTAAAAAAAATTGATTATGATTTTTATAAAACTTGACTACTTAATAGTAAAGATCAGCAAAATCTTCACTTTTACCATCATATGAATGGCTCAAATGGCAAACCGATTATATACATATATTATCAGTAGTAGCGGATTCTGACTTGAGCATACTATAGAGATGAAAACTTGTCGAAATGTGAAACTGGACATATGTATTTTTATATATACCTACATTTCAATTAGAAAGGATTGTTAATTAATTTCTATACGGCAATAATCTCCTAGACCCTTGATAAAATATGCAGACGAAGTCTATAGGGAATGTAAACAGTATAAATGCATACAAAACTGCATTTTGAAATCGATAGATATGCACAAATGATGTCAACAGTTTTTATATTGATGTTTTCAAAATTTTAGGTAGGTTCCTGTTTCAAAAATAATATTTTCATTATCATTTCATAATGGTTTCAAAAAACCGAAAAGTCGAATAAACCGAGTTGAAAAAACCGACGGTTCGAGTTATTCGAAAATGCAGAAAAACCGAAAACCGATAGGCGGTTTTTAAAGAGAAACCGATTAACCGGTTAACCGGTGGGGTTTTTGATTACCCTAGCCTTGATATACAAATGAAAAAATAAGGTATGCGGGTAAAATTATATTTTAGGTTTTTTTATTTCCTTATCATGTTGCCCCTTTAGGGTGAGTAACGTTAATAAAGCTGAGTTTAGACGATTGCCATATCGGCAAACGTTAGCAACCCTGTTAAAGTGCTGCAAATATACGGTCAATGTCAGATTGTTAGGCAAAGGTGAATTGACAGTTCAGACGATTGCAAGAAAACATTACAATTTCATATATTTACAATATATTTTGTAAATATTTATATGCAGGATTGCCAATAAAAATACATTATAGACAGTGTTGCAAATAAAATGATTTTCTGGCAATGGCGCCGTTGTCACATGCATAAACTTCGAACATATAACAATCAGCAAATTATCTCGCAATGACTTTTCTGCTAACGTTGCAAAACAAAAATTGTATGTTCACACGGTTGTAAATTCACAGGGTTGCATTTTTCCGCCATTTTTCTGGCAATGTTGTCCGATCTGCAAATCGTCTGTACTTACCTTTAGTGTAAAAAAGCCAATTTTTGGTAATTTTTTTGTGACGACAGTCTTAAAAACGTTTGATTATAACCAACGGTATTCGATTATAACGAAGTATATTGTGAAAAATGTCATAAAGAAATATTAAAAAATATGGCAACGCCATCAATTATTAGGAAGCGTCACGGAAAAAAGTTGAATTGCGGTGCCGCTCATAACTCGATGCCGGATCATTGAAAACCAAAAAAAAATATTTCGTTAGCTAATTCTTATCCCCAGGTAACGCTGTCGTGTTTTTTCGAAATTTAAATTTTTCAATTTTTGCGAACACTTTGAAATGAAAAACACGATTTTATTTGTTATTGTAAAAAAAATAATACCATATTTGAAAAAAGCTCTACAGCGTTACGTCAGGAAAATGTTCAAAATTTGAAAAGAATCGAAGCTGCATTTTTTGAGTTATAAGCGGCACCGACTTTAAAAGGGTGGATTCCAAAAAAAGTTTACAAACGTTACAAATTTCTGAGTTAGTATTCCAATCATAATTTCTTGTCAATCCTCCAAGTAATTTATTTTGGTCCAAGATTATACGATTTCAATTATTATTATTTATTATTTTTACGAACATTAAAAATGTCTAAACAAATACTTTGAATTAGTAAACAATTTAACACAATTAACATATTTCCTGAATTCTTAAGTGCAAATAAATATTTGTTTCGGAACAAATAGTCCCAAATAAAAACATACGAGTATTGGGATGTAAACAAAGATTTGTTTCGAATAACATTTCCCCAAATATATACTTTTTGTGTACCCATGTTTTGAACAATACATTTATAGATTTCAGATTTGCTGTTGCCCAAAAAGTAATTAATTACAGCATTCAAACCTTTCCAAGCTTTAAATTTAATTATGGGCCATTGAAAACGCCTGAAAAAAAATATGAAATAATTACCAAAATCTTTTATAAATATTTATATGAATATCAATAAATTAATATATACCGGCGTAAATTTTGGCATCACTAAGTTTTGAAAAACCTTTCTTCAGATGCGTTATTGCTGCACTTTGATCTAATATGTATACAGTGGAGGAAAGATAATTTTAGATCATCGGACAAGTGACTTTTTTCTACACTATCAGTTCCAATTCGGTGACTTTGTCGATGTTGCGATGTTGCTCTGTATAATGTAGTTACTTCCGTCGACCTTCCCAAAGACAAAGAAAACACTTGTGTTTGGCATAACCCTTTTTAGCCCCATGATAATTGCAACTAGTTTGAGGTCGCAGCAAATTACCCATCGATGAATGTCATAACTTATTAACATTAGAATTGTTTTCATATTTTCGTAGCTCTATTTGAGGTCGATTCCATAAACATGAAACAGCACCCCCTTTGGCTTTTAACTGAACCATCCATTTATACATAATCACCATTCAAAAAACTGTGCTATATCGGTTGCGTATGTTAGGCCAGTTTCTATTGTCGTATCATCGTCTTTCTCAAAACATTGATCGAATGAGCGCACCTTCGAACGTTTTCGGGAAGATGTAACGCACTAGGTCTTCAAAGTCACTCTGATATGTCAAATGACTTTCTGCACAGCCAATTTGATTTTCTGAAGGTTGAACTTCCGAAATATTTTCATTACAATTGGATTGAAGTGGGTTCTTTTTTAGCGAGAGTGCTGTAATTTTGTGCATATGGAAACTGACCAATGGGCATGGCTCCGGCCATGTGAGCCAAATTTTGAAGTTTAGATATTTTTCACAATATGTTAGAGAGAGTGTTGTAATTCTGTGAAGTCTGGTGGTAGTCTACGTGATTGGTCAAAAAATGGGAGTAACGGGATCAATGGGCGTGGCGTCGCCCATATAACCAACCTTTTGAAATTGAGGTATCTTGCACAATCGGTTTGCGAGAGCGCTGTAAATTTATGTGTGATTGGTTCAAAAATAGACGGGATCGAAAATCTCAATATAGGGCAACGAAGTTGACCAGGTCCAGCTAGTATTATATATTTCTGAGCAAGTACATTTTATTTGAAAATCAATAAAATTAATTTTGAACGCATATATTAATATATTACAACAAAAAATTAGAATTTGTTTTTATTCGACCTTTTGATATTAATTAAAAGCCAATAACTATTTTTTGGCTATTAATACAACAAATTATATTTGCAAACTAGTTTTCCCAAATAAAATATGTGTTTATACACAAATAAAATTATTGTTTACGAAATTCTCCAAATATATTTTGTTTCGAATTTTATTTGTATTTTTTTCATAAGTTATCGCATTGTTAGGGAGGTGTAGGGTATTATATAGTCGGCCCCGCCCGACTTTCTGCCTTTCCTTACTGGTTTTAATTTGTATTTAATCCAAGTTATAATTTGTTGATGGGTTGACAACAATGATGCAATGACAAGAATAAAGCAATGTATCGTAATGCAAGATTTCAATTATAAAGGAATTTTACGAATATTTAAAATTTCAGAAAATAATTGAATTACTGAAATACATAAAATATGTATGTCGAAAATTAAGTTATTGATATATTTTCCAAATACTTAAATGCAAATAAATATTTATTATCTCAATAATAGTTCCAAGTAAAAAAAATAGGACGGAAACAAACATTTGTTTAGAACAACATCTTCCCAAATATATAATATGTCTGCGTGCCGAATATAATATATTTAGAGTGCACCCTAAACATTTATTTATTTCAAGCAGAATATGTTTGGGACAATATACTACAGAAGTTAATTTTTTAGAAATTTTATATGTGTGTAGAATTAGATTAAAATTTATATCGTACAATTCTGGGTAGAAATAAATGGCATTGATGAATTGACAACAACTAATGATTTGGAAGACTAAAAATTATTTTATTTTTTCTAAATAAATATTAATTAGTGCTGTTGAACATAAGAAAATGTTGCTTATGACGTTTTAACTATATAAGAAAATACAACACAAAATATAGGAAAAATTAAAATTAAAATTTGACAAAGTCAGCAAAAATTTTAAAAATAGTTTTTAATATGATATATTTGGAAATATTGTTAAACTAAAACTTTGTTTGAGTGTAAATACATATTTAATTTGTGAGATTCAGTTCACAAACATATTTTGTGGTAATAAAGGGTCCGCCAAATAACTCTTTTTTTTTTTAAACATCGCGCAAAACATCGAGTGTGGCTTCGGCTGTGTGGTACGTAGCGCCGTCCTGTTGAAACAAAATGTTGCCAATATCCTCCTCTTCAATTTTTGTGAACAAAAATTCGTTCAACATGGCCCGATAACGATCGCCATTGACTGTAACGGCCACTCCTTGCTCATTTTCGAAGAAAAATGGCCCAATTATGCCTCTGGACCGAAATCCGCATAAAACAGTGACCCGTTTTGGGTGTATCGGCTTTTCAATGTATGCGTGCGGGTTTTCTGTGCCCCAAATGCGACAATTTTGCTTGTTTACATACCCGCCAAGATCAAAATGAGCTTCATCTAAAAAGATGATTTTTTTGGCAAAATCGGCATCTTCTGTAAATCGATCGCTCCCAGCGTTGTCCATATTCGTTCAGTGGAAGGATAAAACTAATTATCTGTCAAATCAGACATGAGCTAAGTGTTACCATTCACGAAATAAGCACTAGTTGAAAAAAACGTTAGATAGCGGACACTTTATATTAATAAATGCGTTCCAAACAACATTTTTAGATTTTCAAATAAAATCTTTCACTTCAAATATATCAAAAATGGCAATTTTCACCCGTGTATGTATAATGTGCTAACACTTTTTAATATATTGTTGGATATTTTCAAAGGATTTTAAAGGAGTTAAATTTTCAAGGACATTTTTGAAGACTTTTTTATCTTGGAATGATATGCATCAAAAAAAACTGGAAGTAACAAAATTTCTCCTCTTAAATTTGACACCAATACCGATATAGTAGAGCATTAATAAGTATTTAAAATTTTATTTATATTTTAAAAATGTTTTGCTTTGAAACTTTGAAGTCCCTTTAAAGGACAACAGGACCAGGAAATGAAAAACTGAAAGAGCCAACTAACCCCCATTTGCCTGTACACGGGAGAAATCGTCTTTTTTGATATGTGTGATTTCAAAGAAAATATATTTGGAACAGAAAATTTTAAATATTATATATTTATGAACAAATATTTTTTTTTTGAAAATCAAGAAACTTTATTTGGAGCGCATATGTTACTATATTACAACAAGAAATTTTTGAGAACTAATTCTCTCAAATAAAATACGTGTTTAAATACAAATAAAATTATTGTTTACGAATTTCGCCAAAAATACTTTATTTAAGAAATATTTTCAAAACTTTTTTAACTTTTTCGATTTTTAGTTTTAATTTTTCCTGGATTTCGAATTATATGATGCAGTTAAAAATGGCATACGTCGCATTAGCTTTTTTTACAAGAACCAATATTTAATTTCTAAATATTCCAAGTTATCATTTGTTGTCAATTTATCGCTATTCAAGATTATACGATTTAAATTATAAAGCACTTTTGAGAACATTAACAATTTCTTAAAAGTGGTCTTTGAATTACTGAAAAACTTAAAACAAACAAAGACATTTTTTTAAAATTTAAAATTTCTAATTAAATTACTGAAAAATTTAAATCTTGGCATACAATCGAATATTTTCTGAATTTTTGAATGCAAATAAATCTTTCGGAAATAATTGTCCAAAATAAAAAGTATTAGGACGGAAACATAGATTTGTGTTCAAAATATTATATATTTCGAATGTATTCTAAACACGTATATGTTTGAAGCAGTATATATTTGGGACAATATACTACAGTTGCGATTTTTTTTCAGCGTGTAGTTTCAGACGTTTATCGTCCGGTTCAAGTGCAATATGTACTGTCAGACGGTGTAATATATCCACGTGGTAATAATACTCGTATATCCACGTTTTAAACGTCAATTTGTCTCTGTTCATATAAATATAAATAAACTGGTCTGGTTTGAATGATTAGGATAAGTTGGGCTGAAGAGAGGATACGTTTTAACGTCCCATGTCCATGGACATACACTTAAGTCAATGGATCGGCATGTTGTGCACTCCTTATTTATGATATTTTTAAACTCTCAGATCTCTGAAATGTATCGGACGCGAAGTTTCGGGATCTTGCATGTGCGAAAGATGGGTATAAGCACAGGAAATGTTCCATGGTTTCGTCATTTTCCCTACAGGCACTACATTCGTCGTTATCTGATTGTCCTATGCGGAGAAGCTGAGCTTTCAGGCATGAGTATCCTGCTAGAATACTCAGAATATGACTATATAGTCACGATTTGGTTTAGTTTCAATAAACTACATGCTTCCTTCTCATTTGGGTCATCTTTTAAGTTTTTCCCACTGTTCCGCTATTCCACATAGCTTTGTGAGCCATCACTGCCCAGTTCTTTAACTCTTCTTTTGTGGCATGGAATGTTTTCGAATTTTCCCAGTTTACTACTTGAACTTATCTATTTTCCCGTTCATTTCCAATAACTCGGCCGTGTCCAGGCAACCAAAATACATGCAGTTGGCTGAGTAATTACACTATGCAACAAACAATATCTTTTTGGAACCGAGACACAAAAACCTTGATTGTGTAGATTAAGGCATACTGTTTTATGAAACCGAAACAAAATTTTTTTATGGTAAAGTTTTTTTTAAATATGTTTTTTTCTAACATTCTTGTTGTTAAAGCAATTACACAAATATGATTTAATAAAAATATGGCCCATATTGTAAAATAGGGGAAACGCAAAAATATTTGTTTATTTTGTTCATTTTGTTTAGTAGGTACAAAAGTGGCGTGCCAATAACGCCAATTTCTCACGGGACTATAGGTACTGTAACAGCATTACACTCCACAAAATTTTAAATATTTGTAATGACTGCAATTACAATTATAAGCCGTTAACTGTTTATGTAAAATGGTCCATTTGTATGAAAGGTACCAAAACGGGCGTGGCAACATGGCCCATTTTTTCTCAAGGTGGTAGCGACTAAGAAATAATACTGTGTGTGAAATTGCGGATGATTCCGATAAGTGGTATAGAAGCTATTAAAGAATCAATATTTAACTAAATTTTGAACCTTTGTCGAATGAGGGGACAAACATGGTCCCTCTTTTATCTAAGCCTTAGATAGAAAAAAATATTAACTCGTACTGCATTTTAAGTCAATTGGTTACTCCTGTCGAATGTTATCGTGCGCACCAGACAGACGGAATTTTGCTGAAAATCTCTTATTTCTACATTTATCTATAAATTTCCTTCAAATAAGCACTGTTTTAAAAGTTTGGATGCTAGCTTAAAAAATTGGAAAATTTTTTTGCGATTTTTTTCTATTTTATATGGTTTTTTTGTGCCATAATTGGCAATAAACCGACCTTTACAATTAAAGACAGACAAGAAGTACTAGACGTAACGTTAGCTACTGACCGGTTGTCAGACAAAATTATAGGGTGGAATGTACTGGACGACCACTCATTCTCAGATCACCATTATATAGAGTTCAAACTCGCTGAAAAAGCGCCTAATCCTGCTGTCCACAGAAATGTGAGGAAGATAAAGTGGCACCTGTATGAGAAGAATTTTAAAAAGGTCCTCAACTCTAAACTTCTTTATGAACCGAATGACTTTTCGAGCATATCACCACATCATTCAATAGTTCCCTTGAAGAACCGTGTCCAAAAACAAGGTACAAGGGTAAAACTAAACCTCAATGGTGGACTTCTGAGCTAACGGCAAGGAAAAAGACCTGCAGCAAGCTATTCAACTAGGCGAAAGCTACAGGAGTCGCTAATGATTGAGATGCATATAAAGGGCAACTCAAGATCTATAAGAAGAAGCTTAAGAAGGCGCAAAGACGCTCTTGGTATTCCTTCTGTGACGAAATGGAAAAGGTCTCTGACGCCGCAAGGCTGAGGAAGATACTATCCACTTCACCTAGTACAGTGGGGTATTTGCAGGATGAGGCAAACAAATGGAAAAAACAGCGAGCAATCGCTAAATGTACTGCTCGACACACATTTCCCGGGGAACTCATCAACAGAGCCCGAGGATCAACAGGACCAATAAGAGCGCGAGTGGACTGCGAGCGTCGCTAGCTTGTTGGCTGAGATATCTAGAATAAGCTGGGCTATAAACAGCTTTGAGCCTTTTAAGTCACCTGGACCAGACGGCATCACCCCAGCCGAAAATGTATGTAGGCTATACTCGTATTAGGCTTTCATACATCCCGAATCGATGGAGGGATACCAAAGTGGTATTCATACCCAAAGCGGAGAAGATATCGCACACTAGGCCAAAAGACTTCAGACCAATTAGCCTATTCTCTTTCCTATTGAAAGTTCTGGAAAGACTTTTAGATTATTTTATTACAATAAGGGAAAGTCTACAGAATCAGCCCTGCACGAACTTGTGAGCACTATCGAATCGTCCCTACATTTCAAAGAATTCACCATGGTGGCGTTTTTTACATAGAAGGGGTTTTAACAATATTCACTCAGATGCGGTATTTGCAGCATTGTCACATCTAAAGGTGAACTCTAGCTTGATTAGACTAATCCAAAGACTACTCAACAGAAGATGCATAACAGCCTGTCTTGCTCCACACACTAACAAGGTTTGTAAACAGAGGGACCCCACAAGGAGGAGTACTGTCTTCACTAATTTGGAACATAGCGGTGAATGAAATCCTGCTAGATCTAGAATGTTGTAGCTGCAAGGTCGTAGCATATGCGGGCGACGTGGCAATCGCAGTGAGTGGCAAATTCGAAAACGTCCTCCGCGACATTCTACAGGTGGCTCTGAACAAGTTGGCTAGATGGACCAGAAGCAGCGGTTTGGGTGTTAAGCCCAACAAGACATAATTGGTTCTCTTTACTAGGATGAATAATGTGCCTCATGTGGTCCCTCCTACTCGGATAAATGGAACAGATCTAGTCATATCTGAAAGTGTAAAATTGGTAGGAATAATTTTAGATAGGAAACTGTCATTCAGACTTAACGTACTGGAACGTGTAAAGAAGAGCAACATCCAGTGACGTATACAGAGGGGGGGCCCGGGCCCCCCCGAAATGTTTTAAACATAGGCATAAACTGTTTACAATTCTCAAAATCACTCAAAAAAACACGAAAAATATTTGGAAGGCCGTTAAAAAAACAATACAAAAGCGTAAAAAATGGTAACAGTAAAAGTAATAACACCTAAAAATAAGAAAAGTGCATGGTTTCCTTGCTAAAACTTTTTAAATTATGCATCAATTTTCTTCGGAATGGTCTCAATTTATTCCTAACCTTTCAGAGTTTACGATTAAATCACAAAAATATGACAATTATGCGTTTCTAAATGTTTTTATGAGGCTTTTATTTAAAAATTATTAAAATTTTCTCAAAAATATGATTTTTTGCAATACTTTGTAAGATATCGTCGAAAACCGCTGAACGGATGGAAAATTGTATTGTGCGAAGTTGAAGGCTACTTAAGAATGGTAAGCCATCAAATGCGTTAGATGCTATTTCAGTTTGTGATGAGGACACGTTCCCAAGCGTTTTTACCCTTTTGCAGATACTGGCCACAATACCTGTGACAACGGCAACTGCTGAGCGAAGTTTCTCGACGTTAAGAAGAATAAAAACTTATCTCCGGAACAGAATGGAAGGAGAAAGGCTATCTTATCTGGCTTTGATGTCTATATATACAAAGATGAAGTCAAAATCGATGAAATAATTGATATATTTCTTTCAAAAAATCGAAGATTACATTTTTTAACTCTTACGTATTTTATTATAAAAAGTTTTTTAGGAATAAAATTCGAATAAAAAACTAAGGAACTTAATTTCCATTACCTACACAATAAACGCAATTTTTTAATTGTTTATCTTTGTTATGGAAAAAACGTTGGGCCACCCCCGAAAATCCTGGATACGTCCCTGCCAACATCGCCCCATATTTCTGCAGGAAGGCTGTATGGTCGCGGTGGGGCCTCTCTCCTAAAATTGTCCATTGGATATATATAGCAGTAGTTCGTCCAATACTGTTATACGGCATTGTGGTATGGTGGACGGCAACTGACAAACTAACCATCACAAACCTACTATCAAAGGTTCAGAGAACTGCCTCCTCGCACTATAAAGGAAAAGATTGTATACGTTAGTATCAGTTCTGATGGGACACTGCCTGATCGGTGAAAACGCCAGAAGATTGGGTATTGACTCCAATGAGTTCTGCAGAAGCTGTTGAGATGAGGAAGAAGTGGAGAGCATTGAGCACTTGCTATGCGACTGTCCCGCTTTGAGTAAACGATGACTGGACATACTGGGGTCGGCCTTTCCAGGCAGTCTAATAGATCTTTCCGGTACCAATATTCGTCCTATCGATAAATTTGTATATCAAAGAGGTTGGTTTCGATGAAGGGCATTTTAGCCCGTGGTACCACTAGGGACCTAAACTGGTCTATGTGATCTGAAGGAAAAAAAAATCATTCACAATTCCACACATAGTATTAGTTGCTCAGTCGCTATCATCTTGAGAAAAATTGATGGATAATGGATAATTTTTCACAAAAAGTTAAGTGCTTATAACTTTGATTACAGTCCATACAAGTAGTTACAATTTAGTGGACTGCCTTTACAGTACCTATAGTCCCGTGCAACATGGGCGTTATTACCACACCCCTTTTGGAACCTCCAATACAAATGGACCATTTTGTACAAAAAGTTAACGGCTTATAACTTTGATTCCTGCACATACAAACACTTTAAATTATGTACAGTGCAATGTTTTTATAATACCCATCGTATATTAAAACCAGTAAGGAAAGGCTAAAGTCGGGCGGTGCCGACTATATAATACCCTACACCACTCTCGTAATATTGAATAACTCTGATATATAAATTTTGTAATTCATGTATAAATTGTTTACATAAATTTACTTTTGGGACATTTTATACTTAAATAATACCCTGTACCACAGTGTGGTGTAGGGTATAAAAACGATTGGATCTAAAGAGCCAAATCGGACGAAACATATATATGGGAGCTATAGCAAAATCTTTACCGATTTTCTTCAAATTCGGCAATGTTGGTTCATGAATCAAGAAACTCTACCATTCTAAATTTCAAAACTATTGAATGTAAAATATAGCTTCTATAGAACTAAAGGGCCAAATCGGACGAAACATATATATGGGAGCTATAGCTAAATCTTAACCGATTTTCTTCAAATTCGGCAGTGTTGGTTCATGGATCAAGAAACTCTACCATTCTAAATTTCAAAACGATTGGATGTAAAATACAGTTTTTATAGGACTAAAGGGCCAAATCGGACGAAACGTATATATGGGAGCTATAGCTAAATCTTAACCGATTTTCTTCAAATTCGGCAGTGTTGGTTCATGGATCTAAATTTCAAAATGATTGGATGTAAAACACACCTTCTTCAGGACTAAAGAGCAAAATCGGACGAAACATATATATGGGAGCTATAGCTAAATCTTAACCGATTTTCTTCAAATTTGGCAATGTTGGTTCATAGATCAAGAAACTCTACCATTCTAAATTTCAAAATGATTGGATGTAAAATACAGCTTCTACAGGACTAAAGAGCAAAATCGGACGAAACATATATATGGGAGCTATAGCTAAATCTTAACCGATTTTCTTCAAATTCGGCAATGTTGGTTCATGGATCAAGAAACTGTACCATTCTAAATTTCAAAACGATCGGATGTTAAATACAGCTTCTTTAGGACTAAAGGGCCAAATCGGACGAAACACATATATGGGAGCTATAGCTAAATCTTAACCGATTTTCTTCAAATTCGGCAATGTTGGTTCATGGATCAAGAAACTCTACCATTCTAAATTTCAAAACGATTGGATGTAAAATACAGCTGCTATAGGACTAAAGGGCCAAATCGGACGAAAGATATATATGGGAGCTATATCTAAATCTGAACCGATTTCAACCAAATTCAATAGCGATCTTAACAGCCGGGAAATACTCTAAACTGCAAAATTTCCGAACGATCGGTGTGAAATTGCGACCTGTATTCGACGAACGACTTTACATGGACAGACGGACGGACGGACGGACGGACGGACGGACAGACATCGTTAAATCGACTCAGCTAGTGATTCTTAGTCGATCGGTATACTTTAAGGTGGGTCTAGCTGTGTTATTTTCAGGTGTTACAAACATCTGCCGTGAAACAAACTTATAATACCCTGTACCACAGTGTGGTGTAGGGTATAAAAATATGAAAAATATTTTTTTTGAATTTCCCTTACTTTTACAATATGGGTCATAATTCGTATATTTATCCATAGATTTTTTCAAATAGGCACTGTTTTTTTCATTAGGATGCTAGCTTTAAAAAAATGGAACAAACACAATGTTTGCGAATTTTTTTATAGTTTTCTCGTGCCAGTAAAAAACGATGTTCTTGAAATAAATCAATTTGTTTCTAATTGTTTTAACGACAGCTACTAAGCTTCAGTTTCTACATGAAAGTTTTGTTTTCAGCATTTTTAGTCCTCAAAATTTCCTTTAAATGATATCTCGGCTTTATCGAGTTATACTTCAAAAAATATGGTTCAACAACTAAAGGTAACCTACAAGAAAATTATAATTCTAGAAAAAAAAATAAAAAAAGAAACTTTACCACAAAAAAATTTAATTTTGCTTTCATTAAAAAATATGACTCAATCTATACAAAAAAAGTTATTAGGTTACGGACACAAAACATTTTTTTTGTCTATGTTTATGTTTATGCCTATTTAAATTGTAAGGAATAACTCGAAATCAGTGAAAAATTTAAATTTAAATATGAAAATATGGAGAATTCGTAAACAATAATTTTATTTGAATATAAACACATATATTATTTGAGAAAATAACATATCAAATATATTTTGTTGCAATATATTAATATATGCGTTCCAAATAACTTTTATTGATTTTCAAATAATATGTATTTGCTCAAAATTATAAAATAAAATTTGTGTTCCAAATATATTTTCTATCTATACAAACATATCAAAAAATTATTAAAGAATCAATATTTTACTAAATTTTAAACCTTTGTGGAAACCTTGAAGGAAAGGACAAACATAGCCCTTTTTGATCTCAGACTATATAATAGTCTGATAATATAAAGCCCGACTATATAATACCCTGCACTTCCCTAACATTGCGATAAGGGTCATTGCCATAATTATTTGGAATAATTGGTAAATGGTCCTACATATTATCTAATTCTAAACCGATAATCGCTAAATTTAGCAATATTCGTTCCTAAATAGAGAAGCACCTTTCTGGAAAATTTAAATGATTGGAAGTAAAGTACAACTTGATTATATTAATTACACTGTGCTTGAAATGGACACTTTAAAAATGTAACAGAAAGGAGACCCTATGAATATACCTATTTGGACCTTGCTGAATCCAATGGAGCTAGCCGTTTTACTAGGTTAGCTCTTGTTTTCGCGATATTCGACCACAAAGTTTGTTGGGAAGTCAGAGAGGTGACTTATCTCTTTGGTGATTTTGAAGTGGAATACTTCCGAAAACGCGCTTCAATCCATAGAACGAAATAAAGGGAACCCTTCGAGAATTATTTCTCTCAAAATAGTCAACCATGCTTCTCATCCCTTTACCCCCGAAAAAGTGCAATCGTCAACATCTTTAGTTTATGTCTTTGAGAAAAATTTTCCTCGCGAAAAATTACTATGAGTCTCCTTTCCACATTTTTAAGAGAAAATAACAGGTTTCACAATTTATCAGATTTTGTTGGTTACCTTTGAAATTTCCATTAACACTACCAAAAAATAATTTACAAATATTTAAGTAAAAACCAGTAAGGAAAGGTAGAAAGTCGGGCGGGGCCGACTATATAATACCCTACACCTCCCTAACAATGCGATAAGGGTCATTGCCATAATAATTTGGAATAATTGGTAAATGGGTAGAAACATATTATCTAATTCTGAAACGATAATCGCTAAATTAAGCAATATTCGTTCCTAAATTGAGAAACATCTTTCTGGAAAATTTTAATGATCGGAAGTAAAATACAACTTCAATAGCGGTTTGATACCAAATCAGGAGGAACATATATATGGAGCTTTAATATAAATCTGAACCGATCTTCCCTGAATACTCATTCATGTAAAAACACCTCCTTCGGTCGAATTTCGTACTGATCGGATATAAAATACAGTCTCTACAGCGCTTACATGTCAAATCGGGGGTAACATATATATGGGTGTTATACCTAAATCTGAACCGATTTCTTCAAAATTTAAAAGTGTTCATTCATATAATAGGGAACCTCTTTCTGACGAATTTCATACTGATCGGATATAAAATACAGTTTTTACAGCGCCTACATGTGAAATCGGGGGTAACATATATATGGGTGCTATATCTAAATCCGAACCGATTTTCCCCGAATTTGGCAGTATTCCTTCATGTAATAAGAAACCTCTTTCTGCCAAATTTTGCACTGATCGGATATAAAATACAGTTTTTACAGTGCTTACATGTCAAATCGGGGGTAACGTATATATGGGGGCTATATCTAAATCTGAACCGATTTCTTCCAAATTTAACAGTGTTCATTCATATAATAAGATACCTCTTTCTGCCGAATTTTATACTGATCGGATATAAAATACAGTTTTTACAGCGCTTACATGTGACATCGGGGGTAACATATATATGGGGGCTATATCTAAATCTGAACCGATTTTAACCAAATTCAATAGGGATCGTCCTTGGGCCAAAAAAAAGATATGTGTCAAGTTTCGTCGAGATCGAACCATAATTGCGACCTGTACTTTGATTACAAGAATACATGCACAGACGGACAGACGGACAGACAGACGGACATAGCTAAATCAACTCAGAAAGTGATTCTAAGTCGATCGGTATAATAAACGATGGGTCTATTTCTTCTCCTTTTGGGTGTTACAAACAAATGCACAAAGTTATAATACCCTGTACCACAGTGTGGTGTAGGGTATAAAAATTTATTTCAAATATTTTCTACTATGAGCAGAAAAATACACAAATTATGTAATAACTCGAACTCTGCTTAATTCTCATAAAAATGTTGAGAAAGGACTTATAGTATTTCTTCGCGAAGAATATTTTTCTCAACGATGCTTACTAAAAATGTCGACGATATGTATGATTTTTATACCCTACACCACACTGTGGTACAGGGTATTATAACTTTGTGCATTTGTTTGTAACACCCAAAAGGAGAAGAAATAGACCCATCGTTTATTATACCGATCGACTTAGAATCACTTTCTGAGTTGATTTAGCTATGTCCGTCTGTCCGTCTGTTCGTCTGTCCGTCTGTCCGTCTGTCCGTCTGTCCGTCTGTCTGTCTGTGCATGTATTCTTGTAATCAAAGTACAGGTCGCAATTATGGTCCGATCACGACGAAACTTTAAACATATCTTTTTTTTGGCCCAAGGACGATCCCTATTGAATTTGGTTAAAATCGGTTCAGATTTAGATATAGCCCCCATATATATGTTACCCCCGATTTGACATGTAAGCGCTGTAAAAACTGTATTTTATATCCGATCAGTGCGAAATTCGGCAGAAAGAGGTTTCTTATTACATGAAGGAATGCTACCAAATTCGGAGAAAATCGGTTCCGATTTAGATATAGCCCCCATATATATGTTACCCCCGATTTCACATGTAAGCGCTGTAAAAACTGTATTTTATATCCGATCAGTATGAAATTCGTCAGAATGAGGTTTCCTATTATATGAATGAACACTTTTAAATTTGGAATAAATCGGTTCAGATTTAGATATAGGCCCCATATATATGTTACCCCCGATTTGACATGTAAGCGCTATAGAAACTGTATTTTATATCCGATCAGTGCGAAATTCGGCAGAAAGAGGTTTCTTATTACATCAAGGAATACTGCCAAATTCGGAGAAAATCGGTTCAGATTTAGATATAGCCCCATATATATGTTACCCCCGATTCGACATGTAAGCGCTGTAGAGATTGTATTGTATATCCGATCAGTACGAAATTCGACAGAAAGATGTCTTTTTACTCGTACATGAATGAGTATTCAGGGAAAATCGGTTCAGATTTATATATAAAATCCGTATATATGTTCCTCCTGATTTCGTATCAAAGCGATATAGAAGTTGTACTTTACTTCCGATCATTAAAATTTTCCAGAAATATGCTTCTCAATTTAGGAACGAATATTGCTTAATTTTGCGATTATCGGGCCAGAATTAGATAATATGTTCCTACCCATTTACCAATTATTCCAAATTATTATCGCAATGACCCTTATCGCATTATTAGGGAGGTGTAGGGTATTATATAGTCGGCCCCGCCCGACTTTCTGCCTTTCCTTACTGGTTAACATATGATAAGATTTCATTGCACTTTTTTAGGGGTACTGGGGTGAGAAGCTTGGACGACTTTTTTGAGATAAATAATTGTCCAAATGTTCCCTTTATTTCGCTCTTTGGACGGAGGCTTATATTCCGAAGTCTTCCACTTCAAAATAACCAAAGAGATAAGTCACCACTCTGATTTCCCAACAAACTTTGTGGTCGAATATCGCGAAAACAAGAGCTAACATAGAAAAACGGCTAATGCCACTGGATTCAGCATGGCCGAAATAGGTCTATCCATATGGTCTCCTTTCTGTTACATTTTCGGACTAGCACAGTGTTAATATTAAAGTACAACTTTGATACCAAATCAGGAGGAACATATATATGGTGGTTATATATAAATCTGAACGGATTTTCCTGAATACTCATTCATGTAAACAGAACTCTTTCAGTCGAATTTCGTTCTGATCGCATATAAAATACAGTCACTGATCGGATATAAAACAACATTTTTATAGGGCTTACATGTCAAATCGGGGTAACTTCTATATGGGGGCTATATCTAAATCTGAACCGATTTCTTCCAAATTTAAAAGTGTTCATTCATATAATAGGAAACCTTTTTCTGCCGAATTTCATACTGATCGGATATAAAATGCAGTTTTTACAGCGCTTACATATCAAATCGGGGGTAACATATATATGGGGGCTATATCTAAATCTGAACCGATTTTCTCCGAATTTAGCAGTATTCCTTCATGTAATAAGAAACCTCTTACTGCCGAATTTCATACTGATCGGATATAAAATAAAGTTTTTACAGCGCTTACATGTCAAATCGGGGGTAACATATATATGGGGGCTATATCTAAATCTGAACCGATTTTCAATAGGGATCGTCCTTCGGCCAAACAAATGATATATGTAAAGTTTCGTCGAGATCGGACCATAATTGCGACCTGTACTTTGATTACAAGAATACATGCACAGACAGACCGACAGACAGACAGACGGACATAGCTAAATCAAATGATTCTAAGTCGAGCGGTATAATAAACGATGGGTCTATTTTCTCTCCTTTTGGGTGTTACAAACAAATGCACAAAGTTATAATACCCTGTACCACAGTGTGGTGTAGGGTATAAAAATATATTGACACATACCAAATTTGAAGTAAATTGGTTACTCCTGTCGAATGTTACCGTGCGCACCAGCCAGGCAGACAGACGGATGGACATTACTCAAATGACTTAAAATGACCGAAAATGGATTTCCGCCAGATATTTTTGGGGTCTCTTAGGTAACTCCTTCGATGTGTAAGACTTCTGACCCGCCGCAACTGATGTATTCACAATTGTCGGGGTATAAAAACATGATTTTGTTGAAATTCCCTTACTTCTACCAAAGGGCTATAATTTCTACATTTATCCATAGATTTTATTAAATAGGCATTGTTTTCTTCTTTGGGATGAGCTTTCAAAAAATGGAGCGAACATTTTGTATTCTTCTTTTATTTCATATGTTTTTTTCGTGCCAGCAAAAAACTATCATTCTTAAATATAATTTTTTTCTAATTGTTTTAGCGACAGTTACCAAAAATCTGTTTCTAATTGAAAGTGGTATTTTCAACATTTATAGCCCTCATAATTTCTTTTAATTTAGATGGTATCCCGGCTTTACCGAGCTTATATTTCGAATATATGGACCTAATACAAAAGGCACATTCCAAGAAAATCGGGAATAAAAAAAATACTGTATGTATATATGTGTGAAATATTGATTCTTTAATAACTGCTATACTACTTATTCGAATCTTTTGAAATTCCACACATAGTATTAGCTTATTAGTCGCTATCAACTCGAGAAAGTCGCCACGTCCCTTTTGGTACCTCCCACACAAATGCACCATTTTGCACCAAAAGTTAACAGCTTATAACATTAATAACAGTGTATAAAAATACTTGACATTTTGTACAGTATTATGCTTTTATATTGCCTACAGTCCAGGGAAAAATGGGCGTTATTGCCACGCCCCTTTTTGTACCTACCACACAAAATGCCCAAATCATACCACAATTTAATGTCTCATAACGTTTATACCAGTGCACATAAATGCTTTTAAGTCGGCACAGTGCAATGAATTTAAAGTATCTAATGTTCAGCGAAAAAAATGTGTATTTGATAAACCCCTTCTGGTACCTCCCACACAAATTGACAGAATAATTCGAGTAATATTCAATATTGCATTACTCACAAAGTGAGGGTATACCTTAGTCGGTTTACCCGACTGAAACTTTCTTACTTGTTTTTAAAATATTTTTTGTGTTTATGACATCTTCTAGTGTTATTATTGCTCTATCACGCTCGTGTAAAGACCGAAGGGTTAAACGATTTAGCGATTAAATAATAGCGCTCAATGGGTAGAAATAAAGGTCAGACTTCCTCTAGGGCACGGCATTGTTTGACCTGTTGACCCTCCTTCTTATAATTCATAAAAATGGATCATCTTGTCCTCTAAAACGTGTATTTTAATTACCGCGTCTTCGAGGATTAGTAGTGAAACGCGATGAGGATCATTTTATAAAACTTTTGAGAGCTCAGGCTTACCATTTTCTATGCTTTTTTTATCATTTCTTAAAAAAGGACAACAATATTCTTCAAATGATCATTTAAGATTAACACAGAAATTATTTGTTTACATTTTCTAAAACCACTGCGGGGACAGTGAATTTGTTGTACTCATCGAGGGCTATCGTTTGGTGAAATGAGTTTTATATAAATAGAAATTAGAATATTTCCACAAAATATCATAATTTAAAATGTTGACATAACATGGTCTTTTTGTGCATTTGCAAATACTTTCAGAGATGTATTGTCCAAATCCAAAGAAATCAACTTCCATCAACGGCCCTTGTGGAACACATGAAATAGAAACTCACTGGAGCAATGGTTATCATCCCTGTCAACAAAATATCTTGGTAAGTAACTTAAATCTCAACAACTCACCTGATTTTCGTGTGTAGATACCATGGGTTTCTTATTGTATTCCTCCACTCAGTTGACTGTCGTCAATTAATCGTTTGGTCAACCGAAAACAAATATATTTTTTGTGAATTCGTTTGGCATGAGAACTTTATTCCACCCATCCAAGTGGTCATCTATCAGTCTCTGGATTTTTATACTAAAGTTAACCAACCAACCAACCATTTCCATAACATATGCTCCAATAGTGGAGGTCACCACCACCAACCGAGTGCGAATACGAAATCCGAAATGTGTTCTTTTTCACGACACCACAATGTCCTCTGTCCTATTGTGTATTGGAACATTTATTTCAACTGTCCATTTTCCGTTTCGATTTTCCGCTCCCTTTGTGTTTTATTCTTTAAGTTGGATTTGTTGGACGTTTTTTCTCCGCTGGATTGGATTTTTATAAATGTCTTCATTTCAACGCGCATTTATCATGTACCGTTTTATGTTATGAATATTTTTATATGATTTATATTTCATATTCGTCGAGTGGTGGGCCAACACTCACACAGGAACACAACGCTGTTCTTTTATGCAAACATGAATTCCTATGTGATCCGCTCCATGAAGCAAATTTGTGCGATATATAATACATACTCGTATATGTACATGTATGTATGTGTGAGTGTTTAAGAAGAGCCATTTCCAAACTGTTCCGGGTTGAACTGAATATTATAAAAACTTAAAGTTATCATGAATTAACATCCGACTTCACATGAGCCGAATTCGGATGCATATAATCGTATCAAGAAAATGAGAATACGTATGTATATTAATATCAGCTTCTAATGAAAACACTATGTTTAGAAAATGCAAAAAAAACTTGATTGACTTGATTGTCATTTGATTTCAACAGGACGGTGCTACATGCCATACTCCAGACGATACCATTAACCAATTGAGAGGCAAGTTTGGTGAGTAATTATTGTCACGTTTTGGCTCTGTCAGTTGGTCGTTTGTCCGATCTGACCCCGCTTGATTGTTTTGTTGGGGCACGTGAAGTTTTTCATCTAAAAGGAGAAATCAATTGGTCGCGTCGTTTGTCCGATCTGACCCCACTAGACAGTTATTTACAAAAATGGTACCGAGTCATTTAATGGTCCATGTTTTGATAAAGCCCTCATATGAAGGTCCCTTCCGATGACACTTCTTTTGGCTCTTGGGAACATATTTTTTTATTGATCTGCCTGTAATTGAAAAATTCATACATTATATTGGACCTAATCATCACTATTAAAAATGGTGCAGCCCCTATAAAGAGGTCCCCGCCGATGTCCCTTGCTGACACTCTATAGAACAATTTTTTCACAATTTAAGAATTATTCTTTTTTTGAACTTAATCGTTGCTAGTGAAAATGGGGAACATAGGTCCATGTTTTGATATTGCTCCCACATAAAGGTCCCTTCGATTAGACTTCCTGGCGGTGTAGGGGACGCATTTTTTAACCCATCATGCGGAAACTTAATTTCTAGTTTAAATGGAGTATGTAGTTCCATGTTTAGATATGTATAAGGTCAAGTTTTGAACATATCGGTGACTTAATTCACGACTGTCCTAACTCAAATTTGAAAATTGTCTGGATGTGTAACTTTAAGTCCGTACACGCTGAAAAAAAATCGATTCTGTAGTATATTGTCCCAAACATAATCGGCTTGAAACTTATATATGTTTAGGGTACACTCTAAACATTCAATATTTGGTACATACAACAAACATAATATATTTAGGAAGATGTTGCTCTAAACAAATCTTTGTGTACATCCCAATATGTTTTTTTATTTGGCACTATTTTTTCCGAAACAAATATTTATTTGCATTTAAGTATTGAGAAAATACCTAAATTGTGTTAAATATTTTAGTAATTCAAAGATAATTTTTTATAAATTTTTATTGTTCGTAAAATAATAAATAATAATAATTTAATCGTATAATATTGGATCAAAATAAATTACTTGGAGGATTTACAAATAATGATGGCTTGGAATACTCCGAAATTTGAAATGATTCATTTAAAACAGAAGTTAATGCTGCATATGGTATCGCAACTGGTAGGTACAATTCGAAATCAGGGAAAAAATAAAACTGAAATTCGAAAAAGTCGCCAAAAGTTTTGAAAATCTTTTTTAAATAAAATATATTTAATGAAATTCCTAAACAATAATTTTATTTGAATTTCAACAATATTTTATTTTAGAAATTTAGTTTACAAATATATTTTGTTGTAATATATTTATATATGTATTTCAAATATATTTTATTGATTTTCAAATAAAATTTGTTTGCTCAGAAATATATAGTATTTATAAATTTTCGTTCCAAATAAATTTTCTTTCGATTCAAACATATCAAAACAGGCGATTTTGCCCCGTGTATAAAAAGATAAATACGATGAAATTGGAAGTTAAAAAAAGGTGGAATAATCCGAAAAATGATTGTTTATTTATAAACTAAATTTCGTTGAAATTAATTTGTGGATATTTACAAAATTCTCATTTCTGTAAGACAATCATAAAAATTTTAAATTTTGAGTTAGGACAGTCTTGAAGTATGTGAGCGATATGTGAATTGAATTTAGAAATGTAATCTATTTAACCTACAACTCCTCATAGTAACAATTGTTCTCCGTGCATTTGTTGGCAAACAATGGAGGATGGTATTATACTCGTACAGTCGACCCTCCGGACTTTAGTCTTTCCTTTGGGTTATATCCGAGCTTGTTTCGTTCATAAGGCCCTCAACAAAATTACGACCAAGGGGGTATAGCGACGTTCATAAAAAAAAACTTTTTGAAGAGAGTCTGGTTTATTTCGAAAGACCAATGACTTCAAATAACTCTAAAAGAATCAGTCTAATGGTGTTAACTCACAGTTTCTTGGAGGCCATTCAATATCACAATTTCTTGAAATAATCGAATCTCCAAACTTTCCTCGCAACAATTCAATTGTTTCATTTGCTGTGTGGCACGTAGCCACAATCGGTCAATGGCAAAAAGATAGCTCTGAACGAGAGCTAAAATATTGCTCATGGGTGTTAAGGCCGCCGACTGGAAATCGTTTTTTTTTTGGATTTAAAAAAAATGGACTTAGCGCACGAAAAGTTGCAATTGGAGAACGATTATTTTGATAATAAAACAGAATAATTTGTAAACGTTGTTCTTGTGTACGAGAATATCTCTCCATGATGAAATTGTAAACACTACTGAATACAATGAAAAACAAATGACAGATCATGACATATTACAAATGGCCGAAACGTCACTACAAAATCATATCATCCATATTGGAAAACCCTTTAAAATCGACACCGCCTAACTTTAGTCTTTCCTTACTGGTTTTTCCTTCTATCCGATCTTGTTTCGGTCACAAGGCCCACAACAAAATTAGGCTTTTAGAAGACCCAATACGGGGTCATAAGGCACAAGAGTGTATAGCGACATTCATAAAGAAGATTTTAACTAAATTTGACAAAGGTTCTTTAAATTTGACAAAGGGCACTTTTAAATAATTTCATCACATATGAGAGTATACGATGGATATATTTAAACATAAACCCATTATCCCCAATTTCCTAGCACCAACAAATTAGTTCTTATCAAATTCCATAGTTATGGGAGCATAATTGCAACCTTTACTTTGATTACAGGAATACATCTACAAACAGGCAGCAAACAGACTCGAAAAGCGATTCTTAGTTTTTAATATTATATTATAGATGGGCCTCTAGTCCATCAGACTTAACGATAAAGAAATGCAAATATAACAACTCTGCATTTGTCAATGTTTTTATGGCGCTTTTATTTAAAAATTGTTATTCAGTCAGAATTTATTTTTGTTCAAGACCATATGTTTCAGTTACTTTCTGTCTATTGCAAAAAAGTAATAGAAACAAATACAACCAGTAAGGAAAGGCTAAATTCGGGCGGTGCCGACTATATAATACCCTACACCACTCTCGTAATATTGAATAACTCTGATATATAAATTTTGTAATTCATGTATAAATTTACTTTCGGGACATTTTATACTTAAATAATACCCTGTACCACAGTGTGGTGAAGGGTATAAAAACTATTGGATCTAAAGAGCCAAATCGGATGAAACATATATATGGGAGCTATAGCTAAATCTTTACCGATTTTCTTCAAATTCGGCAATGTTGGTTCATGAATCAAGAAACTCTACCATTCTAAATTTCAAAACGATTGGATGTAAAATATAGCTTCTTCAGGACTAAAGAGCAAAATCGGACGAAACATATATATGGAAGCTATAGCTAAATCTTAACCGATTTTCTTTAAATTCGGCGATGTTGGTTCATGGATCAATAAACTCTACCATTCTAAATTTCAAAACGATTGGATGTAAAATACAGCTTTTATAGGACTAAATGGCCAAATCGGACAAAACATATATATGGGAGCTATAGCTAAATCTTAACCGATTTTCTTCAAATTCGGCAATGTTGGTTCATGGATCAAGAAACTCTACCATTCTAAATTTCAAAACGATCGGATGTAAAATACAGCTTCTATAGGACTAAAGGGCCAAATCGGACGAAACATATATATGGGAGCTATAGCTAAATCTTAACCGATTTTCTTCAAATTCGGCAATGTTGGTTCATGGATCAAGAAACTCTACTATTCTAAATTTCAAGACGATTGGATGTAAACTACAGCTTCTATAGGACTAAAGGGCCAAATCGGACGAACGATCTATATGGGAGCTATATCTAAATCTGAACCGATTTCAACCAAATTCAATAGCGATCTTAACAGCCGCGAAATACTCTAAACTGAAAAATTTCAGAACGATCGGAGTGAAATTGCGACCTGTAGTCGACGAACAACTTTACATGGACAGACGGACGGACGGACGGACATCGTTAAATCGACTATAAAAATTGGTATAGAGTTTTTGCCGAATAAGTCAACATACCAATAAATTTTTTGGTTTTTTTGCTTGGGTCCGCATCGCGAGGCACGAAAACAAAGGTAGTTTTGTCAACGGCTAATGCCGACGTCATCGCACCTCATGTGTTTGTATGTGTTGTTGTTAATAAATTCTGACTGAATTGTTAAAATGTTTTAAAAAAAATAGGTAAATTTTTCACAATATCTTGTAGGATGTCTTTGAAACCGCTGAACGGAGAGAAAATGGTACTAGAAGAAGTTGAAGGTATTTTATTTTTGATTCTTTCCACTATTTTTGCATATAACGGTTATCTTGAGTACTGGAGTCGATCCAAAGAAACAACCTTATAGGATGGGTACTATATTAATCCATCGACTGGAATATCTCATGTCCCAAAAAAATTTTGACCAGTGTAATTGTTTATTTACGGAGAATGCATTTCGATATGATTCCGACTCGGACAATCAGTGCTTGACCTGGACCGATGTGATAAATACTTCTCCCTTTATTTGAGTTTGCCAACGAGTTGTAAAACAAATGTTTTATTGAAATTGTATATTATTGCAGCCACTGAGAGTGCAAAGTACATGTAATGTTGTGGAAGGATATGGTTAGAGATACATCTCTCTTGATATAGTATATCTGTATATGTTTGTACGAGTATGTATAGCAACATACATCCTTATATGTATGAAAAGTACATATGGACACTATGCATAGCTATTATTTATGTAAGTATTACGAACACATCGGACTATAAAGGCTAATATTAGGGTGTACAAAAAGCATTGGCTTTTTTAGGAGCGCCAAAAATAAACATACACTTAGGTATCTTTTATGCGGATTTGAATTTATTCAGGTTTTTATTTTAAGTTTTGTTAACGTTTTTAATTGAGATTATTGCCATCTTTGCGACTGTATGGTTTACAGAGAGAAATGGCGATTAAATCTTGCTTATAACGATGAGAACAAATTCTTGTTGTTGTTATATGCATTTTCAATTCCATGTTTTGACTTTATCTTCTACACCATGAGCGCTTTTAAAAAACTCATATAAAATTAAATATTTTTTTTAAATATCCTTGTAAAAGGAAAAACACGAATGTAATGAATGTAAATTGTACCAACTTTTTTAATTCGTAATAATATAGTCGGACAAAAGATACCCCTGAAGCCATTTATTACACAGTGTGTGAAAAATGAACTTTAAAAATGTATCCTCGATGAAAATAACCTACAATAATTTGGGCCCGCTTAATCGAATGAATTTTAGAGATATTTAGCCACAAAGTCACAGTAAACAAAGAGGTTAGTAAATTTAGACACAATTTTAGTATATAAGGCTTCGGAATGGATGTTCCATGTCAAAGAACAAAACAAAGGAGACACTTCTAGAACCATGTCTCTTAAAACAACCGCCACCCCTGCTCAACGCCTTACCCCTGAAAAATCTCACTCCAAAAGTAATGTTACATCAAATGCCGTAGAAATCGATATATTTAAAAAACGGTAGGGATGATATAAAAGTGGTTTGTCGGAACCTATAGTAATTTTTTACAAGGAATCTTTTTGTCAAATACATCATCCTAAAAATCCATTTATGTCTACGACTTTTGCTTTATCATTTTTTTTTTGGTGAGATTATCAGGGGTAAGGGGACGAGCGGGGGTTTCGGATTTCTTGGGAGAAATACTCCTGAATCGTCTCCAGTATTTCGTTCTTTATCATGGAACATCTATTGCAAAACCTTATGTGCTTAAATTGTGCCTAAATTTAGTAACTCTGTGTTTAACCAGTAAAGTTTGTGGATAAATACTTGGCATATAAAAAACCACTGTGTTGCCATTAAAGTGCATTGTGGGACCTAGTCTTTTTTTACAAGGAATCTTTTTGTCGAATATATCATTCAAAAATTTATCGATTTCTACCACTATTGTTTTATTTTATTTTTGAGTGCGATTTTCAGGGTGCTTTAGGAGAAATACTTCTAGAAGTGTCGCCTTTTTTCTGACATACAACATCTATTCCGAAGCCTTATATACTAAAATTTTATCAGAATTTCATAACCTATTTGTTTACCCAGCAAACTTTGTGGCTAATTATTTCAAAAACGCGGTATCACAGGAAGAACGTCTAATGTAATTCGATTATTAGAGGTATTGAGCAAAAATGGGATGGTGTCATTCTCACTACGTCTGTCTATAACAGCCATTACTCGACTCTCCTTCGTCATTTCGTTGAAGTACGTGGCGAGTGTCCTGTTGATTGAGAAATTACGGCATCTTGTCTTTTTTATAGGCAGGCGTTTATTAGGTGATCTGATCCTTTTGGTTTTATTACGAGCCGTTACCACAGCTGAAGTTGTGTCTTTTTCGGCCATCTCAGTAGCTTTGAAAAATCTATTACTCTCTTAGCACAGGTAACTGACTCCTATTGTTTTTCGGTAAGAGTTGAGACCAGTGTTTCCGATTTATCGTCATTTTGACGATTTTTAGAGCCAAAAAATAGGACATGACGATTTGGTGATTTTTTCCCGAAATGACGATTTTTTGTGGTATAGAAAAGTAAGGAAAACTTAAAAAATTGTTCTTATACAAAGGATTTTTTATAATTACTTCCAGATACAAATACTACAGAAACAATGTTAGAAAAAGTCTCAAATATTATGGCTGATCATTGAAACAATCAAAGTCAATCATTGAAAATGGTAGATTCGATCACATTCAATGATATAACAGGAAAAGTCTCTGGCAATTTATTAAGTTGCAAAATCAGTTGAGGAAATTTCAGTGAACGTTTTAAGTAATGTAAAGGCTACACCAAAACTTGGACTTAGGAGGTATTTCGATTTTTGTGCCCCTATTTTGACGCTTATCGGAAATTCGTCTGGCAACTTTGGTTGAGACCTCAACAGCTTACTTGAATATATGTACCGCATAGAACAAACAGGCAACGACCTATGCAGGACATGTAGGGAAAATGTCCAAATGATGGAACATTTTTTATGTCAATAACCAATTTTCACACATTATATAAAAAAGTAAGAAAATCTCAGTCACCGATTAAGGTATAACCTCACTTTGTGAGTAACGTAATATGGTGAGAGATGGCAGAAGATGTATCGATTTGAAGTTAGTATCGTATAGGGGAATTTGTCACGTTAGGGGGTCGTTTGTTTGACATAATTTGAGAACGACTAGTCCGATTTTGCTACTACAAATGTATAAAAACAAGTTAGAAAGTTTCAGTCTGTTGAAGCGACTAAGGTATACCCTCACTTTGTGAGTAAAGTTATATGGAATATTACACGAATTATTCTGTCAATTTGTGTTGGTGGTACCAGAAATATACATCTATTTTCCCGTGAATATTAGATACTTTAAATGTATTGCAATGTGCCGAATTATAAGCGTTTATTATGTACAGTGGTATATAAACGTTATGAGATATTAAATTTGGGTATGATTTGGCTATTTTGTGTGGGAGGTAGGAGAAGGGGCGTAGTGATAACGCCCATTTTTCACAGGGCTATAGGTACTGCAAAAGCATTACAATGTGCAAAATGTTGTTGTATTTCCGTACTCATGCTGTAAGCTCTTATCTTTTTGTGCAGAGTGGTACCTTTGTGTGGGAGGTACAAAAATGAGCGTGGCAATATCGTCCATTATTGACAGGGCTATAGACACTATAAAATCATTACACTGTACAAAATATCAAGTATTTTTATACCCTGGTATTAATGTTACATTTTTCTCGAGTTGATAGCGAATAATAAACTCATACTATGTGTGGAATTTCAGAAGATTCGAATAAGTAGTATAGCAGTTATTATAGAATTAATATTTAACATCATTTTAACCCATTGCGGGGGAGGTACTAGAAGGAGTGGACCAATATGGCCCATCTTTGAACTTTGCCGGATATAGAAAAAAATATTACCACATACCAAATTTGAAGTCAATCGGTTACTCCTTTCGAGAGTTATCGTGCGCACCAGCCAGCAGACAGGCAGACAGACGGACGGACGGACATTGCTCATTCGACTTAAAATGACTCAAACGGATTTTAGCCGAACATACTTGGGGTTTTAGGTCACTCCTCTTATACCCTCGTCACACTAAAGTGAGGGTATAATTAAGAATTACAATTCCTAAAAATTTTAATAATAGCACTACCACATGGAAACAGAAGTTTAGTAACTTCGTTAAAACTATTAGACAAAAATTATATTTTTGTTTGTTACGTTTTTTGAAAGCTTGCATCATAACGAAGAAAAATTTCTTATTTAAGGAAATCTATGGATAAATTTATAAACTATAGCACTATTGGTAAAAATAAGATAATTTAAACATGATCCGGTTCTTATTCCCCCGCTATTGTGAACAGTCCACTGAAAAATGGGTGTTATTGCCACACCCCTTTTCGTTGTGAGCATTATTACCATGCCCCTTTTGGTACCTCCCATACAAAAGACCATTTTGCTCAAAAAATCAATGGCTTTGATTGCTGCACATACAAAAAACTTCAAATTTTGTACATTGTAATGTTTTTGTAGTACCCATAGTACTTATATATTAAAAAAATTGGTGTTATTTCCCCATTTTTACAATATGAGTCATAATTTATATATTTATCCATAGGGTTCTTGCAAAAAGACATTGTTTTCTTCGTTAGGATGTAAGCTTTCATAAAATGGAACAAACAAAAATTTTACATTTTTTTTCTATTTTTTATGTTTTTTTCATGACAAACAAAATCTTTTTTTTTTTTAGTTTTCTCACTGTGGAGATGAGCTGAAGATCAAATGGGTTTC
Source organism: Eudasyphora cyanicolor (assembly GCA_963930755.1). Lineage (NCBI taxonomy): Eukaryota > Metazoa > Arthropoda > Insecta > Diptera > Muscidae > Eudasyphora > Eudasyphora cyanicolor. The sequence continues at coordinate 164,737,816 of OZ005736.1, read as the reverse complement.
TGCTAAGCGAAGGAAGGTATTTGTATAGTCAAGTGAAAAAGAAAACGACCTTGAAACGCAAAACCAACCACTGCATTACTTTTCACTGGTGTTAAATCAGATCTTCGAATGCACTGGTGTTGTTTTTTGGCCTGCGTTCAAATTATAAATTTATATTTATATTAAAGATAATTCAAATTTACATATAGGAATTACATTCATGTAAGAACCATCTCAAGTCAATCGCTTGAAAGTTTGGCTTCGGAGTACACTGTAAAGAACTTAGTTTGGATATAGCTCACAGACTACCCGATACCTGTAGTGTCTATCAAGCCGAAATAATAGCAATATGGGAAGTCGCCAAGTTGCAGAGTCGCAACATCATCAATTCTCTGGAGGACACATCCCTAAATTCACAAACAGCCCCTCGACTGCCGCAGATCTCTAGAGATGGCTGAGCAGTTCAATACTTATATAAACCTCATATGGGTGCCTATGCATAGGGATATCCCGGGGAACTGCAAAGCCGATGAACTTGCTAGGAAAGGGACGACTTTACAAATTCTCGAAGAATTTGCATATATTGGTGCCCCACTATCCACGTGCAAGCTTTGGCTTAGGCAAGAGGCAATCAGGCAGACCAACGAAAGATGGCAAGAAATCGGCACATGTAGGGTAGCTATTCAAATATGGCCAAGGTATGACTTGAGAAGGTCAAAATATCTCCTCGCACTAAAGAGGCAAAGATTGTCTACGTTAGTATCAGTTCTGACGGGACACTGCTTGATCGGCGAACACGCCAAGTTATTGACACCAATGACTTCTGCAGAAGCTGTGTAGATGAGAAAGAAGTGGAGAGGATTGAGCACTTGATGTGCGACTATCCTGCATTGAGTAAATGACGACTGTGCCATTATTAAAATTTTTAGGAATTTTAATTCTTAATTTTATTTTGTAGCTAAATCGGACCAGTCGTTCTCGAATTATGTCAAACAAAAGACCCCAAAACATGCCAAATTCCCCTGTATGATTAAAATCGATATATCGAAACGCCAGCCAGTGTAATCAATGGAAATGTTGTCTCAAGTACGGAAACATTTAAATTATTACTTTTTGTACATCTTTCTCAAGGTGATGGAAATAAATAAACTATTACTATGTGTGGAATTACGTAGTATTCGGATAGGTAGAATAGAAGTTATTAGAAAACCAATATATCACAAAATGTTAACACTTTGTGAGGGAGGTACAAGAAGGAGTGAACCAAACTTAGTGGACCGATCTTAGACTGAGACAGAACTAATATGTATTATCGCATACAAAATTTCGAGTCAACACTTTACTCGTTTCGAGAGTTATCGTGCGCTTCAGTTAGACTGACGGATGGACATTACTAAAATTACTCACAATGAGCTTAAATAGATTTCCACCGAACTTACTTAGGTTCTTAAGTCACACCTGCGATGTCCCCCTCCACCACTAAAACGAGAACTGTAATGAATACTGTATATTAGTTTTATTGCTTTTAAATTATATTATTTGTCTCGTTTAAATATTTAGTAACGCATACTTTACTATGATTGGGGTATATTCATTTTGTCACTACGTTTGTAACACCTCTAAATATTAATTTGAGACCCCATAAAGTATATGTGTAAATTCTTAATCGTCGTACAATTCTAAGACGATTTAGCCATGTCCGCATGTCCGTCCGCCCGTAAGTCTGTTGTAATCAGGCTACAGTCCGTAATAATAGAGCTAGGTTGATCAAATTTGTTAGAAATATTTCTTATAGTTGCAGGTTGTTTGGGATTGCAAAAGGGCCATATCGGCCAATGTTTTGATATAGCTCCCCTTTAGAGGTCGCTCCAAAATACGGTTTTTGGGCCATAGATACCACATTTTTTAAGCAATTTGGCAGATACTCTGCAGTTTGTATTATATTTTGACAAGAATTAATCACAGCAAAAATTTTACAACTCGGTTCATATTTTGTTATAGTCACCCTATATAGGTCGCTCCAAAATATACGTATTTAAGCCATAAATACCACATTCTAAACATTTTAACTGAATCTTTGCAGTTTTTATTTAATTAAGAGATGAATTCATCGCAGTACACCGAAGGCCAAAAACAACATTACTGCATCCGAAGAGTTGATTAACCCCCGACGAAACGCGTCATGCATTGGTTGGTGTTGAATATCAATGTCGCTTTCCTTTTCACTTGACTATACAAAATACTACCTTCACTTTGAAGGAACTCTTTGATCTTCAGCTCAACTTCACAGTGAGAAAAACCATAAAATAACATCAATAACAGATCAATCCCGCATAGGGAAACATCAAAATATTTTTTTTATATGCCTTTCCCAAAAAGGACATTTAAGCCATAAACACTACATTTTCTAAGAAATTTAGCTGAAACTTTGCATTTTGTATTCTATTTTGGCAAGAACTCATCTCAATATAATTTATACAAATCAAATTTTATTTTGTTGTAGTCTCGGTGTAGATGTAGCTCTCAATAATGCTTTTTTAAGCCATAAATACCACATTTTTCAAATTGCAGCGTTTTAATAATTTAGTTAAACAAAAAGGATCGTTTCATAATTTTCTCCATATCGACACCTCCATTCTAAAACATGCTAAGTCGACTTAGCATGTTTTTGGGGAAATTGCAATTTTAATTTCTAAATATTCCAAATTATATTCAGTCAAAATTTTGTGTTTATCCGTCAACCCATTCAAAAGTTATTCACAAAACAGTACAGGTCATTCGATTTGGATTTTAAAGAAATTCCACACAAATTTAAAAAATGCATCAAATTTTGATCGCCTCTCCTGAAAAACTACCGTTTTGCACTTAGCATAGTTTAGAATGGAGGTATCGATATCCAAAAAATGTTTCCAGCAATAAAATTGAATGTAATCCATGGTAGAGGGTTTCATGTATTTTTAAAAATCATTAAGCAAAAAAGAAATCGATTTTTATTCCCTCCATCATATGGTGAGGGCTATATTCATTTTGTCACTCCGTTTGTAACACCTGCAAATGTTTATCAGGGACCCCACACAGTATATATATTCTTAATCGTCGTAAAATTCTAATGCGATTTAACCGTGTCCATCTGTTTTTATCACGCTACACGATTTGACTTCTTAACGCAATAGACACCACAAATTTCAACTAATCGTGCTGAAAATGGTATCCTGGGTGTATTTATACCCAGAGCCTTTCTCACGAACAACGATCGTCAAAGGTCCAGGTTTTGATGTAGCCCCCATACAAAGATTTTACTTCTTAACGCAACAAATTCCACAAATTTCAACGAATCGAGCTGAAATTTTATAATATGAGTTAATTTCTTGCAGTCCATATTGGAGGGTATCGTATGATTTGACATGGTCGAACTCAAGTTCCATTTGTTTGTTTTGATTTCCATTGATCTTTTTAAATTTCAACTGGAAATTTTGTATTTCAGTTTATCTTAGTTGAAACTGAATTGTTTTTTTTTCTATCTAAATTGTTTAAAACGGAATTGTTTACAACAATATTTTGCTGTACAACCTAAGGTACATTTGTATGTTGTACACACTACATTTGCTACCAATTCATTCATAGGGGGAAATTGAGCTATAATTTAAGGTCGTTTATATCAGTCCTTTCAGTTCTTGTTTTGTCTCATCTCTCGTATATCCAGTTTTTTTCCTGCGAAAGTTTAACAATAGTTTCTGGTAGTCACTGGACGGTCATAGATTTATGACATTAATAAATGTATACGGAAGAGAGGACATGTACAATCATACATTTATTTCGTATCCCGCATTCATTATGATTATTATGGCAGCGGAAGTGTATGTCCGATATATGTATATATATATGTACGTATACCAATTTATATGGAATATTTGCGATATTCGCAAAGAGAAAGAAAAAAACAACTTTAGTATTTTAATGGTAACTTTGCAGTAGTGGATTTGGGCAATTGTTTTCGTATTCCGATGTTCATATGTGTATCAAACTATAAATTTGGCAATAAATTTTTGATTAGAAGTGGAAGTATGATAGAATTTTATATTTGCTTTATTATTAGATACACACGTGCAATTTCCATATCAACTTTCATTACCCAGGGGCATGTATGGGTTTTTTTTTGCAAAGTTAATATAGAAGTAGGATTACATGCCAAATGCAGATAAAACATTAGTAAAACGTTTCGTCACCATAAATTAATGAATTTTGTTGTAATTATAGCAAATATTACAAAGTTAAACAACTTTGGTTTATTAATCATATGTACAGTCGAGGTCACAAATAATGGCACATAAGCCAACATTTCATAAACGCGTGTCCATATCTCTTAATCGAAAGTCGATTGACTAATAAGGTAAAAAGGAAAATTTGTTAATTATTATCTGAATATCGCTACAATATTCCCTTCTGCTAAGTCGATTTTCTCGACTGAAATTTTCTTACTTTTTATACCCTACACCACACTGTGGTACAGGGTATTATAAGTTTGTTTCACGGCAGATGTTTGTAATACCTGAAAATAACACAGCTAGACCCACCTTAAAGTATACCGATCGACTCAGAATCACTAGCTGAGTCGATTTAACGATGTCCGTCCGTCCGTCTGTCCATGTAAAGTTGTTCGTCGACTACAGGTCGCAATTTCACCCCGATCGTTCTGAAATTTTGCAGTTTAGAGTATTTCACGGCTGTTAAGATCGCTATTGAATTTGGTTGAAATCGGTTAAGATTTAGCTATAGCTCCCATATATATGTTTCGTCCGATTTTGCTCTATAGTCCTGTAGAAGCTGTATTTTACATCCAATCATTTTGAAATTTAGAATGGTAGAGTTTCTTGATCCATGAACCAACACTGCCGAATTCGAAGAAAATCGGTTAAGATTTAGCTGTAGCTCCCATATATATGTTTCGTCGGATTTTGCTCTTTAGTCCTGTAGAAGCTGTATTTTACATCCAATCGTTTTGAAATTTAGAATGGTAGAGTTTCTTGATCCATGAACCAACACAACCGAATTTGAAGAAAATCGGTTAAGATTTAGCTATAGCTCCCATATATATGTTTCGTCCGATTTGGCCCTTTAGTTCTATAGAAGCTATATTTTACATCCAATCGTTTTGAAATTTAGAATGGTAGAGTTTCTTGATTCATGAACCAACATTGCCGAATTTGAAGAAAATCGGTAAAGATTTAGCTATAGCTCCCATATATATGTTTCATCCGATTTGGCTCTTTAGATCCAATCGTTTTTATACCCTACACCACACTGTGGTACACGGTATTATTTAAGTATAAAATGTCCCAAAAGTAAATTTATGTAAACAATTTATACATGAATTACAAAATTTATATATCAGAGTTATTCAATATTACGAGAGTGGTGTAGGGTATTATATAGTCGGCACCGCCCGACTTTAGCCTTTCCTTACTGGTTTTTAAGTTAAAATTATTAGAAAAAAATTGATTTTATCAAAAAATCGTTTTGTTGGCACGAAAAAACCATAAAAGAAGAAAAACCCCAAAAATTTAGTTTGGGCCATTTTTTTGAAAGCTAGCATCCTAACGAAGAAAACAATGCATATTTGAAGAAAATCTATGGATGAAATTCAAATTGTCATATCTTCTTTGATTTGAATAAACTATTTTTTTTATAGCCGATTCAAATTTAAAAATTTAAATGGCCCACCCTGTATATATATTATTAACCGACGCAAAAAATTCTAAGGCGACTTAGCCATGTCGGTCCATTTTTAGATATAACCCTCATACTCGCCGATTTGACTTCTTTACGCCACAGAGACCACAAATTTCAACTGATCGGGCTAGAAATTGAAATCTGGGGTTTATTTATACCCGCAATCCGTCACACAAACAACGGTAGTCATAGGTCCATGTTTTGATATAACCCCCATACATAGGTCCCTCTAGATTTGACTTCGAAACGCTACAAACCCCCAAAAATTTAAAAGAATTAGACTGAAATTTTGTATATGAGTTTATTTGTATCCGAAACCATTCACATACGATCCATTATGGAGGGTATATTAGATTCGACAGGCCGAACTCAATTGTACTTTACTTGTTTGTATAGAGCCTACAGATTTTAGCAAAATTTGTGTCGGATGAAAGGTTTTAGTCTATGCTTATCGCTAAAATAACAAATAACTTTTTTTGGAAAAAAAAGTTATTTTTCTTACTTACATTAACTCTCCGTTGGGCAAGTGAGTCTGGCCAGACCTTTTTCGAATTTAATTGAAATTTAAAGATATTTCTAAACGCGCTTGCGACTTGAAACATCAGGTATCTTCCTCAAAAATAAAATTTTATCGATCTATGAAGAAATCAGGATGATAAACACCTTTAAAAAAATTTAATGATTTTGTGAGGTACACATCGTTTACATGCCTCATGAGTCTGGCTAGACCCATACTGACTTCATAGGAAGGTTTGTAGGTATATCCCCCATATAATAATTGTGAATAATTTTTAATTGGGTTAACGGATAAACACCAAATTGTGACTGAATATAAATTTGAATATTTAGAAATTAAAAATGCAATCTTCCTAAGAACATGCTAAGTCGATTTAGCATGTTTTAGAATGGAGGTATCGATATATGGTCCTTCCGATTTAGCCACTTAACGCTGTATTTTTCTTCCAATCATTTTGGAGGGTTATGAAGTTGAAGAAAATCGGTTCCGATTTAGATATAGGCTCCATATATACATACCTATATTTGTGTATATTTGCATATAAGCGCTTTAAAGTGCTCACTTCTCAACAAATCTTTATAAAATTTTACAGATAATAGTTTGTTGAACCACAAAACCGCCGTCAAATATCAGGAAATATCCGATTTTGAATCTAAGCGTTATCAAATAATTTTTTTGGGCAGATCAGTAACATTACACAAACAATTTTGACTATTGAAACAATGAAAAAAGTCAAATTTATCGAAAATCGGCCTTGCGCGAATTGAATGAAATTTTTAAGATTTGTTTCCTTTTGGTTCATACATTTTGGTGACATGACATAACTTTTGTTTTTTATTCGAAAATGATTAAAGTACATTTTTAGCGTTTCAATCCGGCATATTGAGCATTTTTTAAAATACTGGGATAAACCTGTCATCTTCTGTTCTTTTATTTTCCCATTCGATATTCGGATATAAACGATTATACAATAATATTGCTTTACAAATATATATATATATATTGTTTATTTTTACAGTTTATTTATACCTTATATCCTTTCATCTTATACTCCTTTCATCACGGTAACCGGTCCAGTCTTGGATATTCCTTTGCCAGGAAATTTCTTTTCTGCCACTGGTGGGCCTTCCGTCAATTTTTCCTATTCTCAGCATATAAGGTGTTATATTTGAATTGACTCTAGTTCTCGCGATAAACAGTTATATAGTTTGCATATATGCAAACTCTAGAGTTTGAACCACATATTTAAGCATACCTCAAGAACCATTTATCCGCATTTGTTCAGAAAGATATTAAAGAATTTAAAATTTAATAGCCTGCCGCTTCTTGTAATAAATTTTTTCCGTTCAACGGTTTTGAAGACAAAAAGTAATTTTTTAAGAGCTTTCGAATTTGATTTAAAAAAAAACACCAACAATTTTGAGAAATGTATGAAATCTTTATTTGAGCTTTTAAAAACGGATAGTTGTGACAATTATTGATATTTAAGTGGAACAAATAAAAAAACATTCTCGTATTTGCAAAAGAAAATTATATAAAATCAGTTTATTGTTGAATGTCAACTGGTACAGTGGTTCGCTCTAAACAGCTGATAAAAACGTAAACTTTTTATTACTAAATAAATTAAAAATAAAAGAAAAGTTGTTGTTGTGATGAACTCAAAACGTAAACATTTTTGGGGCAACAACCCAAGATATAAAGTACCAAAAACCTCCTGCAGTAATAATAACAATCGATTTAGTTGTTTATCCGATCTGGATGAAAGTGACGATAGCAGTATTATTATGGAAGAAGAAAGAAGTGTTGTTCTTGAAGCAAAGATTCCACCAATTGTTGTGGACAAATGCCACAACTTCTGCTCAATTATGAAGCTATTCGGTTCCAAATGTTACTACAAACGAATGTCAATTGGCACAAAACTTGTACCCACATCATTACAAGATTACGATGATATCATTAAAGTCTTGAAAGAGAAATTTATGAAGTTCTACACACATCCTGTGAATGATCGAAAATCATTTAAGCTTTCCTTATTTGGGCTTCCTAAATTAGAAATTCCGGAGATTACAGATGAGTTTAAGACAAGATATAACATTCAGCTGATGAAAATAAATGAAATAAAAACTTCCCGTTCTGGCCCAGACGACGTCTTATATGTGTTGGAGTTCGATCGATCTCAAATATCGAAGAAAGAAGTCAGAAAAATAAAACATGTATGTGGCGTTGCTGTACATTGGAAAAGCCCAAAAAGGCGAACCAGTCGACCAACCCAATGTTCTAAATGTGCCATGTTTGGCCATGGTTCCGCAAACTGCTTTAGATCAAACGCTTGTCTTAGTTGCGGTGGACCCCATGACTATTCGGTTTGTCAACTCCAGAAACATTCAACAGATGACGCAGTTGTCTATAAGTGCTTTAATTGCGCCAATAGAAATCTCAAAAACTTAAACCATCGTGCTGACGACCCACGATGTCCATGTCGGAAAGAATATTTGGAAATTCGACAAAAAGTTACTGCAAAACGGCAGCCAAATTGAGTGGGCACTCAACCAGAGTACACCGTATCAAATGATGACTTTCCTTCCACAAGCCGACAAGCGTCAGTTCGTCCACCATCTTGGCCTAATATTGGACTCGCCCGATCCAAACTACAAGCTACAAATGCAAGCCATCATGTCGCAGACAATGATTTGTCTAATGAAAAAATCTTGGAAATATTTTTCGAAGCTATAGATGCATTGGAGAAATGCCGAAATAAGTATGATAAAATGAGAGTGCTAGGTAATATGCTCCGTTATGTCATATAATTCTAATAAAACAAGTAGACTCAATGTTATGCATTGGAACTCACAAGGCATAACGAATAGAAGTTCCATCATCCAATTGGAAAACTTCCTGAACCAAAAACAAATTCACATAGCTTTTATTAATGAAACGTTCCTTAAACCACAACATACTTTTAAAATAACAACATACAAAATATACAGAGCAGATCGTCCAACTCACGGTGGTGGAGTACTCATTGCCATAAAAAAGTCTATTCCGCATCAACTTATGCCTCGCATTCCTACTAAAGATATGGAAAATATATCAGTTATAATTACTATTAACAGGCAACCTACCAGAATGATTGCAGCATACAATCCCAAGTATACTGCAAACTTCATGCAAGACTTAAATAAAATCACTTCCTTTGCTGAAGATTTTGTATTATTTGGGGATCTGAACGCACGTCATATCAGCTGGAATTGCAATAACAATAACACTGCCGGCAATTGCTTATTCAATCACGAACTTCAATCCAACTACTATATTCACACACCAAGAGATTTCACCCGATATCCACAAGGAACGTCCGCAAGTAACCCATCGACTGTAGATCTCCTTCTTACAAATTCCGGCCTTAATATCACAGTACCAATAACTCATCCAGGCTTACTCTCTTCTGACCATGTTCCTATGACGTGTGAAATATATGGAATGATTGAAGAAAGGAAGATACTTGTTCCGATGTTGAAGCTGGCCAATTGGATTGCCATACAAAACTGTGCCGAAGCTGAAATTAATAACCTAAATATTGATTTGTCTAATATCTCCACAGGAAATATTGAAAATATTTTAACTCGACTAACCAAAGTTGTCCAGAATGCAGCAGAGAAAGTTCCAAAAGTAGAACAACAGGTATGGCAAAACAGATTATCAAATTTAATTGGCCAAAGACGTAGATATAATCGTAAACTACAAAGATCTAATAATAATTCTGAGAGAATTTCTTTATCAGCTGTTATAAAACAGCTGACTACTTTAATCAATTGGCATGTGTCTAATGACAGAAACAACAGCTGGAACAACTACTTGCTGGGGTTGCCACCTGGCAAGAAGAAATTCTGGGAATTATCTAAGGCAATAAAAGGGAAAAAATGCCCAATTGTATCATTGAAAGATAATGGAAACGAAATTGTTTGCAACACACATAAAGCTAATCTCATTGCAGATTTCTTTGAAAAATCCCATAAAACAACTGTCTCTGCTCATTCCCCCGTTGACAAGAAGGTGAAACAACACCTGGAATGGTTAGATGCACAAATTATACCTAACAATGTTAATCAAGTTCTAACGTCTGAGGAAGAGGAGATGTCATTAGTTAATAGCTTAAAAAACAATAAGGCTGCAGGGATTGATGGTATAAGACCAATATACCTAAAAAAAAATGCCACAAATATTTTGTTCCAAATTAGCTATAATTTTCAATTGGTGTATAATTAACGGATACTTCCCAAAATTGTTTAAATTAGCCAAAATAATACCTGTCCTAAAGCGTGGTAAAGATGCATGCCTTTCAAGTAGTTACAGACCGATAAGTATTTTATGCGGAATTGACAAAATATTTGAAAAAATAATTCAAAATCGAATTGTTGAGTACTCTGATTGCAATGAAATTATAAACAAGGAACAATTTGGTTTTAGAAAAGGACACTCTACAATTCACCAATTAAAAAGAGTAGTAAATTATATTACAACAAATAAACAAAACCGTAAATCTACAGGAGTCGTATTTCTCGACATAGAGAAAGCTTTTGATTCACTTTGGCATGACGGTCTCATTTATAAAATGAATCTTTTTGGCTATCCAATTTATCTACAAAAAATAATTCAAAGTTTTCTTTCGGAAAGATCTTTTATTGTCACCGTAGATGAATCTATATCTACTCAAAGATGTATACCGGCAGGAGTTCCACAAGGATCGGTTTTATCCCCCCATTTATATTCGATCTATACGTCGGATTTCAAAATACCCAAAAATCAGTCCGTCGCTTTCTATGCAGACGATTCAGCGTTAACCACTACGGGAAAAGTCTCAAATGCAATTGTCAAAAACATGAAAAAGGCTCTTACAGTTTCGCAGAAATATTTTCAGAGGTGGAAAATCAAAATAAACTCATCTAAAACCAAAGCAATTATTTTCCCCTACAACAAATCACCCAAGAGGATACCAACTCTCAATTTAACTTTTCAAGGAGAAGATATAAACCTGGAGGACTCTGTCAAATATTTAGGCGTTATATTCGATAAAGGACTAACTTTTAAATCACATATTATGTATACGTGTGATAAAGCTATAAAATGTGGACGAGCCCTATATCCCCTACTGAACAGAAAATCAAAGCTAAATTGCAACAATAAGCTCATACTCTACAAAATGTGTATAAGGCCAATTCTAACTTACGGATGCCAAACCTGGTCACCTAAAGCAGCACGTACTAACCTCAAACGTCTTCAAATAATTCAAAACAAAAATCTAAAATCTGTATATAATTTAAACAGACGTTACCCCACTTCTCGTCTTCATACTAAGTTTAAACAGAAGTTAATATCTGAAATTATGAATGAAATTACAATAAGATTTGAAGCTAACTGTAGAACTTCTAATTTAGAACTAATAAGAAATTTATATGACTAAACACATTTACATCTTCTTAAAGGAAGATTAAATAATGTGTTTATCTAAAAATTCCTTAAAAACTTTACAAGGTTTTCCCTATCTTTTTCCTTAAATTGTATTAAAACACTGTTTTCTCTTTACCAAAAAATAAGTTAAGTTTGTTGCAATACTATAAGTAAAATCTCAAAATCTGTTATTCTTAAATATGTATTAAATTTTACTCTGATTGGATGATAGTACAAATAAAAAAAATAAAAAAAAAAAATATATATAAAATAGAAGCAGTTTATTATATGTTTGAAATAACTGCTGATCGTTTTCAGGTATTGCAATTTACAGAAATTTTATGACTTTATCAAATATAAAAACCATCTGTATTACGCCTATTATTGTGAAGTTACATCACATTGGTTAATACAAATGTTTCTAAAACACAAATTTATATTTTCAGACAGGCTGGAGCGCGGAAATTTGCTTATTTGGGAATGAAATAAGAACCTTAGAAACATTTATTTTATATTTTAATTATATTAAACAGTAAGGAAATTATAAATAACATGGTTTTAAATAGTACATATATCTGACAAATGTCGACCTTCGCTATCCTGCATATGTTTTCTGAAGTTTTTATGAACTCTAACAAACATGTCGACTGGTATTCTGCCAATTTCAGCCTCAATATTGTTAATTAGGTCTTCCAAGGTGTTGGGACGGATGATATTCACCTACGAATACATATAGTGTATATCAACCGTCCCAACCCTGTATAAACATTTGTGCGCAACCATATCCAATTGGTTTCAAGCAGTGTTTGTAAATATTTTTTGATTTAAGTTTTTGAAGTTGTTAATAATTCTTGTTCGTTTCGTTGATGCTATCTTTATATGTTTGATATTAAAAGCGAATAATTTAAATAAAATTTTACTTTTGCTGTCAAACAATAGTATTTTGACATACCATTTAAAAAAAATGCAATATTTTCAATACACTGGCAAAAATGATATAATTAATATAATTTGTATCTATCTAGTATATATATAAAAGAGAGTGTCTGTTTGTGGGTTTGTTTGTTCGGTATAGACTTATATGGGCCCCGCCCATATAAGCCAAATTTTGAAATTGAAATATTTTCCACAATTCATTAGCGTGAGTTCTGCAAGTTTGTGTATATGTATCTGGTGACAGTCTACGTGATTGGTCCAAAAATGGGCGGGATCGGCTCAATGGGCGTGGCCCCGCCCACATAGACCAAATTTTGAAATTTCGATATCTTGTACAATTTGCTAGCGAGAGTGCTGCAATGTTGTGTATATGTATCTGGTAGCAGTCCACGTGATTTTTCCAAAAATGGGCGGGATCGGACTAATGGGCGTGGCGCCGCCAATATAAGCCAAATTTTAATAATGTGATATCTTGCACAATTTGTTATCGAGAGAGCTGGAATTTTGTGTATATATATCCGTTGGCGATCTACGTGATTGGTCCAAAAATGGGCGGGTTCGGACCAATGGGCGTGGCCACGCCCATATAAGCCAAATTTTGAAATTGAAATATTTTGCACAATTTGTTAGCGAGAGTGGTGGAATTTTGTGTATATGTATATGGTGGCAGTCTACGTGATTGGTCCAAAAATGGGCGGGATCGACCCAATGGGCGTGGCCCCGCCCACATAGACCAAATTTTGAAATTTTGATATCTTGCACAATTTGCCAGCGGGAGTGCTGCAATCTTGCGAATATGTATCTGGTGGCATTCTACGTAATTGGTCAAAAAATGGGCGGGATCGGACAAATGGGCGTGGCCCCGCCCATATAAGCCAAATTTTGAAATTGATATATCTTGCACAATTTTTTAGCTAGAGTGCTGTAATGGTGTACATATGTATCTGGTGGCAGTCCACGTGATTGGTCCAAAAATGGGCCGGATCGGACCAGCGGTGCCACGCCGCCAATATAAGCTAAATTTTAAAAATGTGATATTTTGCACAATTTGTTAGCGAGAGACCTGGAATTTCGTGTATATATATCCGTTCACGATCTACGTGATTGGTCCAAAAATGGGCGGGATCGGACTAATGGGCGTGGCACCGCCAATATAAGCCAAATTTTAAAAATGTGATATCTTGCACAATTTGTTATCGAGAGAGCTGGCATTTTGTGTATATATATCCGTTGGCGATCTACGTGATTGGTCCAAAAATGGGCGGGTTCGGACCAATGGGCGTGGCCCCGCGCATATAAGCCAAATTTTGAAATTGAAATATTTTGCACAATTTGTTAGCGAGAGTGCTGGAATTTTGTGTATATGTATATGGTGTTAGTCTACGTGATTGGTCCAAAAATGAGCGACATCGAACCAATGGGCGTTGCCACGTCCATATAAGCCAAATTTTGAAATTGAAATATCTTGCACAATTTATTATCGAGAGTGCTGCAGTATTGGGCATATGATGATGTCTGGTGGTAGTCTACGTTAGTGGTCCAAAAAGGGTCGGGATCGGATCAATGGCTGTGGCCCCGCCCATATAAACTAAATTTTTAAATTGTGATGTCTTACACAATTTTTTAACGAGAGTTCTGTAATGTTGTGCATATGTATCTGATGATAGCTTACGTGAATGGTCTACATAGTGGCGGGATCGGATCAATGGGCGTGGCCCCGCCCATATAAACCAAATTTTGAAATTGAGATATCATGCACGCAGTCTACGTGATTGGACAAAAAAGGGCGGCACCGCCAATAGAAATCTTGCACAATTTGTTTAAGTGAGCGCTGTACTTTTGTGTATATGTGTCTGGCAGTCTACGTGATTCGCCCAAAAATGGGCGGGATCAGGCCAATGGACGTGGCCCCGCCTATATAAGACAAATTTTGAAATTCTCATATCATGCACAATTTTTTAGCGAGAGTGCTGTAATTTTTTTGCATATGGATCTACGTGAATGGTCTAAAAAGGGTTGGGATCGGACAAATGGGCGTGGCCCCACCCTTATAAGCAAATTTCTGAAATTGAAATACCTTGAACAATTTGTTAGCGATAGTGTTGTCATTTTGTAAATATGCATTTGATGGAAGTCTACGTAATTAGTTAAAAAATGGACGGAATCGGAAATCTGAAGTCTGGGGCAACGAAGTGGACCGGGTCCAGCTTGTCTATATATATAAAAGAGAGTGTCTGTTTGTGGGTTTGTTTGTTTGTTTGTATGTTTGTTTGTTCCGTATAGACGTCTAAACGTCTTGACCGATCATCTTGAAATTTTCACAGAATGTACATGTGTAGGGGGTGCTGAAAACGGGGTACTTGAAAATTTTTAGCTAGAGTGCTGAAATTTCGTGTGTATGCATTTAGTGTCAGATTATGTGAATTTTCTAAAAACGGGCGGAATCGGACCAATGGGCGTGGCCCCGCCCATGTAAACCAAATTTTGAAATTGAGATAGTTTGCACAATTTGTTAGCGAGAGTGCTGAAATGTTATGTATATGTATATGGTGGTAGTCTACGTGATGGCTCCAAAAATGGGTGGGATCGGACCAATGGGCGTGGCCCCGCCCACATAGACCAAATTTTGAAATCTTGCACAATTTGCTAGCGGGAGTGCTGCAATGTTGCGTATATGTATCTGGTGGCATTCTACGTAATTGGTCAAAAAATGGGCGGGACCGGACCAATGGGCGTGGCCCCGCCCATATAAGCCAAATTTTGAAATTGATATATCTTGCACAATTTGTTAGTTAGAGTGTTGTAATGTTGTACATATGTATCTGATGGCAGTCCACGTGATTGATCCAAAAATGGGCGGAATCGGACCAATGGACGTGGCCCCGCCCATATAAGGCAAATTTTGAAATTGAGATATTTTGCACAATTTGTTAGCGAGAGACCTGGAATTTTGTGTATATATATCCGTTGGCGATCTACGTGATTGGTCCAAAAATGGGCGGGTTCGGACCAATAGGCGTGGCCCCGCCCACATTGACCAAATTTTGAAATTTTTTTGAAATGTTGATATCTTGCACAATTTGCTAGCGGGAGTGCTGCAATGTTGCGTATATGTATCTGGTGGCATTCTACGTAATTGGTCAAAAAATGGGCAGGATCGGACCAATGGGCTTGGCCCCGCCCATATAAGCCAAATTTTGAAATTGATATAACTTGCACAATATGTTAGCGAGAGTGCTGGTCCACGTGATTGGACAGTCCACGTGATTGGTCCAAAAATTGGCGGGATCTTACCAATGGGCGTGCCACCGCCCATATAAGCCAAATTTTGAAATTGAGATATTTTGCACAATTTGTTAGCGAGAGACCTGGAATTTTGTGTATATATATCCGTTGGCGATCTACGTGATTGGTCCAAAAATGGGCGGGTTCGGACCAATAGGCGTGGCCCAGCCCACATTGACCAAATTTTGAACTTTTTTTGAAATGTTGATATCTTGCACAATTTCCTAGCGGGAGTGCTGCAATGTTGCGTATATGTATCTGGTGGCATTCTACGTAATTGGTCAAAAAATGGGCAGGATCGGACCAATGGGCTTGGCCCCGCCCATATAAGCCAAATTTTGAAATTGATATAACTTGCACAATATGTTAGCGAGAGTGCTGGAATTTTGTGTATATGTATATGGTGGCAGTCCGCGTGATTGGCCAAAAAATGGGCGGGATCGGCCCAATGGGCGTGGCCCCGCCCTTATAAGCCAAATTTCGAAATTGATATATCTTGCACAATTTTTTATCTAGAGTGCTGTAATGTTGTACATATGTATCTGGTGACAGTCCACGTGATTGGTCCAAAAATTGGCGGGATCTGACCAATGGGCGTGCCACCGCCCATATAAGCCAAATTTTGAAATTGAATTATATTGCTCATTTTGTTAGCGAGAGTGTTGAAAGTTTGCGTATATGTATCTGGTAGCAGTCTACGTGATTGGCTTACAAATGGGCGGAATAGGACCAGTGGGCGTGGCACAGCCCATATTTTGATATATCTTGCAAGTATTATATAGGAAATACACGAACAAAAATGCTCGGTATGCGATAATTACAGCTGCTCACTCCAATACAATCGCAATATGATAATGTGATGCATGACCAATGAAACAAGAATTTGGAAATTTTATAAGTATACATTTCTATTTTCTGGAATTTCCACTGAATTAGGTATTTTTTCATTCAGTGAATTTATTACTAATACCAGTAAGGAAAGGCAGAAAGTCGGGCGGGGCCGACTATATAATTCCCTACACCTCCCTAACAATGCGATAAGGGTCATTGCGATAATAATTTGGAATAATTGGTAAATGTGGTGTGTGTGTATGTATATCTTATTTTGAACCGATAATCGCTAAATTAAGCAATATTCGTTCCTAAATTAAGAAACATTTTTCTGGAGAACTTTATAATGATCGGAAGTAAAGTACAACTTATATAGGAGGTTATATATAAATCTGAATCGATTTTCCTTGAATACTCATTCATGTAAAATAGAAACCTGTTTCTGTCGAATTTCCTACTGATCGGATATAAAACACAGTCTCTACAGCGCTTACATGTCAAATTGGGGGTAAGATATATATGGGGGCTATATCTAAATCTCTACCGATTTTCTCCGGATTTTGCGGTATTTCTTCAGGTAATAAGAAACCTCTTTCTGCCGAATTTCGTACTGATCGGATATAAAATACAGTTTCTACAGCGGTTGAATTTCAAATCGGGGGTAACATATATATGGGGCTATATCTAAATCTGAACCGATTTTCTCCGAATTTGGCAGTATACCTTCATGTAATAAGAAACCTCTTTCTGCCGAATTTCGTACTGATCATATATAAAATACAGTACAAGCGCACCGGGCTCAGCTAGTCTATATATATAAAAGAGAGTGTCTGTTTGTGGGTTTGTTTGTTTGTTCCGTATATACGTCTAAACGGCTGGACCGATCTTCTTGAAATTTTCACAGAATGTACACGTGTGGGGCGTGGTGAAAATAGGGTACTTGAATTTTCAATATATCAAGTGAGCGTGGACCCGAAATTTTGTGTGTAAGCATTTAGTGTCAGATTATGTGAATTTTCAAAAACTGGGCGGAATCGGACCAATGGGCGTGGGCCATATAAGCCAAATTTTGAAATTGAAATATTTTCCACAATTCATTAGCGTGAGTTCTGCAAGTTTGTGTATATGTATCTGGTGACAGTCTACGTGACTGGTGCAAAAATGGGCGGGATCGGTTCAATGGGCGCGGCCCCGCCCACATAGACCAAATTTTGAGATTGAGATATATTGCACAATTTTTTACCGCGAGTGC
This sequence comes from Eudasyphora cyanicolor, assembly GCA_963930755.1. Taxonomy (NCBI): domain Eukaryota; kingdom Metazoa; phylum Arthropoda; class Insecta; order Diptera; family Muscidae; genus Eudasyphora; species Eudasyphora cyanicolor. The sequence goes on along the minus strand of OZ005736.1, from coordinate 164,719,838 downwards.
TGTAATTTCGTGTATATATATCTGGTGGTAGTCTACGTGATTGGTCCAAAAATGAGCGGCATCGAACCAATGGGCGTGGCCACGTCCATATAAGCCAAATTTTGAAATTTAAATATCTTGTACAATTTATTATCGAGAGTGCTGCAGTTTTGGACATATGTATCTGATGACAGTCTACGCGATTCGCCCAAAAATTGGCGGGATCAGACCAATGGACGTGGCCCCGCCTAAATAAGCCAAATTGAGACACATATCTTGCACAATTTTTAGCGAGAGTGATATCTGGTGGTAGTCTACGTTATTGGTCCAAAAAGGGTTGTTATCGGATCAATGGCCGTGGCCCTGCCCATATAAACTAAATTTTGAAATTGAGATGTCTTACACAATTGTTTAGCGATAGTTCTGTAATTTTGTGCATATGTATCTGATGATAGCCTACGTGAATGTTCAAAAAAGTGGCGGGATCGGATCAATGGGCCTGGCCCCGCCCATATACACCAACTTTTGAAATTGAGATATCATGCACAATTTGTTAGCGAGAGTGCTGTGATTCTGCGCATCTCACGCAGTCTACGTGATTACACAAAAAAGGGCGGCACCGCCCATAGGAGCCTAATTTTTAAATTGAGATATCTTGCACAATTTGTTTAAGTGAGCGCTGCTGTTTTTGGCAAATGTATCTGATGACAGTCTACGTGATTCGACCAAAAATAGGCGGGATCAGACCAATGGATGTTGCCCCGCCTATGCGAGTATAAGCCAAATTTTGAAATTGAGCCCAAAACCCAAAAGGGTTGGGATCGGACCAATGGGCGTGGCCCCACACTTATAAGCAAATTTCTGAAATTAAAATACCTTGAACAATTTGTTAGCGAGAGTGTTGTAATTTTGTAAATATGCATTTGATAGCAGTCTACGTAATTGGTTACAAAATTGACGGAATCGGAAATCTGAAGTCTGGGGCAACGAAGTGGACCGGCTCCAGCTAGTCTATATATATAAAAGAGAGTGTCTGTTTGTTCCGTATAGACGTCTAAACGGCTAGACCGATCATCTTGAAACTTTCACAGAATGTACATGTGTAGGGGGTGCTGAAAATAGGGTACTTGAATTTTCGATATATCAAGTGGGCGTGGACCCGACCATATGGGTCCAATTTTGATATTGAGAAAAATTTTTAGCTAGAGTGCTGAAATTTTGCGTGTATGCATTTAGTGGCAGATTATGTGAATTTTCCAAAAATGGGTGGAATCGGACCAATGGGCGTGGCCCCGCCTGTATAAGCCAAATTTTGAAATTGAGATATTTTGCACAATTTGTTAGCGAGAGTGTTGGAATTTTGTGTATATGTACAGGGTCTCCCATATTCGACGGACCCATCTGGCAACGCCATAACTTTTGACAGAGATGTCAGATCGCTTAATGACATACCGCGTTTGAAGCGTCAGTCCAAGCAGATTTTTACCACGGAACAATACACGCCACGCGAGCTCTCTGAAATAGTTGAAATTTACATTCAACAGAAGAAGTCAAGTCAACGTGCTTTTAAAATATTAAAAAATGTGAGAAGTGCGCCATCTAAGAACACCATTAAGCGTTTATACGAAAAATTTTCGACTGGTGAGGCTCTTTCTAATCCGAAGAGGCCAAATAAAAGTCGACCAAGGCGATCGGCCGAGAATATCGCTGCCGTACGAGCCAGTGTTGAGAGGTCCCCAAGAACATCCCAAAAACGCCGTTCTCAGCAGTTGGGCATGGCTCGGTCCACTTTACAACGGATTATTCGCGTTGATTTGCATTTGTTCCCGTACAAAATTCAATTGACGCAAAGATTGTTGCCTGCGGACAAGCCTCGTCGATTGGAATGGGCCCAACGAGTCCGTGGGTCCGTCGAATATGGGCAACCCTGTATATGGTGGCAGTCTACGTGATTGTTCCAAAAATGGTCGGGATCGACACAATGGGCGTGGCCCCGCCCACATAGACCAAATTTTGAAATTTTGATATCTTGCACAATTTGCCAGCGGGAGTGCTGCAATGTTGCGAATATGTATCTGGTGGCATTCTACGTAATTGGTCAAAAAATGGGCGGGATCGGAACAATGGGCGTGGCCCCGCCCATATAAGCCAAATTTTGAAATTGATATATCTTGCACAATTTGTTATCGAGAGAGCTGGAATTTTGTGCATATATATCCGTTGGCGATCTACGCGATTGGTCCAAAAATGGGCGGGATAGGACCAAATTTTGAAATTTAGATATCTTGCACAATTTGTTAGCGAGAGTGCTGTAATTTTGTGTATATGTGTCTGGTGGAAGCCTACGTGATTGGTCTAAAAATGAGCGGGATCTGACCAAAGGGCGTGGCCCCGCCCATATAACCCAATATTGAGCTATCTTGCACAATTTAGTAGCGAGAATGCTGTAATTTTGTGTATATGTTTCTGGTGGCAGTCTACGTGATTAGTTAAAAAATGGGCGGGATCAGACTAATGGGCGTGGCCCCGTTCATGTAAGTCACATTTTGGAATTGAGATATCTTGCACAATTTGTTAGCGAGAGTGTTGTTATTTTATGTATACGTATTTGGTGGCAGGATTTGTGATTGGTTCAAAAATGGACGGGATGGGAAATCTCAATCTGGGGCAACGAAGTGGACCGGGTCCAGCTTGTCTATATATAATAATGAGAGTGTCTGTTTGTGGGTTGGTTTGTTCCGTATAGACACCTAAACGGCTGGACGGATCTTCTTGAATTTTTTACAGAATGTACATGTGTAGGGGGTGAAAATAGGGTACTTGAATTTCCGATATATGAAGTAGCCGTGGACCCCAAATTCAAATATTGAAATTGAGAAAAATTTTCTGCTAGAGTGCTGAAATTTTGTGTGTAAGTATTTAGTGGTAGATTATGTGAATGGTCCAAAGATAGGCGGAATCGGACCAATAGGGGTGGCCCCGCCCACATAAGCCAAATTTTGAAATTGAGATATCTTGCACAATTTATTAGCGGGAGTGCTGTAATATTGTGTACATGTATCTGGTAGCAGTCTACGTGTTTGATCCAAAAATGGGCGGGATCGGACCAATGGGCGTGGCCCCGCCCATATATGCCAAATTTGAGAATTGTGATATCTTGAACAATTTGTTAGCGTGTGTGCTGGAATTTACTGCATATGTATCCGGTGGCAGTCTACGTTATTGGTCCAAAAATGGGCGGGATCGGACAAATGGGCGTGGCCCTGCCCATATAAGCCTTAAATCAAGACTGGTCAGGCTTACATCAAGTATTGGGCAGATTTTATTTAATCAAAATTTTCTTCATTAAAGCCCGTTTCGCACTCAAATCAATCCCCGTAAATTCTTAAATCAATCGCTTTATGCTTGAAATAAGAATATTTGTACTTAAAATCAAGCCTAATCAGGCTTAATGAGTGCTAAGATTAAAAATTCAAGACTTTAAAATCCTTACTTGACTCAAGTATTTTTATATCAAAGTGTGGTGTAGCGTATAACACAGTGTGTCAGTCCAAACAACAAAAAACGTGATACTATTTTTCTGAGGTTTTTCAGGGGCAAGGTGATGAGAGAAGTAATCGGGTGTTTTGAGAGAAATACTTCTTGAAATGTCTTCTTTATTTAGTTCGTTGACATGGAACATCTATTTCGAAGCCTTCTATACTAAAATTGTGTTTGAATTTACTAACCTCTTTGTTTACCCAGCAAACGTTGTGGCTACATATCTCGAAAACGCAATGTCACATTAAAAAACTGTTACTGACATTCGATTTAGCGTCTTGAGAACGACGGGGAATTGATGTTGGTGGCGCTTCACGCACACTTTCTGCCACAGCAGCAATATTCTCGGGTGTACGAACTGTTTTTGGCTTTTCACGCTTTGGTTTATCGATGAGGATGCCAGTTTCTTTCACTTTTTTCACAAGATAACGAACATACGGAGCTGACGGTGCTTCTCTTATTCCAAAATCCGTACGCAATTTTCGCACACATTCTGCAACATTACCATGATTTTCAAAGTAATGTCGCTATATTCGCAATATACACATATTCGTTCAGCGGAAGGATAAAACTTATTATCTGTCAAATCAGACATGAGCTAAGTGTTACCATTCACGAAATAAGCACTAGTTGAAAAAAAACGTTAGATGGCGGACCCTTTATATGGGAGCTATAACTTAATCTAATTTGTATACCCTACACCAGACTTTGGTACAGAGATAAAAAGAGAGGATATAGAACCATACTTCAATGTAATAATCGACATAGAATCACTTTTTGAATCGATTTCGCCATGTCTGCCCATATATTCTTAAGAGCTTCGACCATGAATTAACATCACGTTGACGGAAATGTAAAATGCCACCATAAATGCAGGGGGTATTTGATTCGTCACCCTCCTTCCTTCCTACTCTGTTTGACAAATAAATTGCAAAACTTAACCTTGCACAAACATTCGTTTCGGTTAAGCAGCAATAAATTGATTTTTACCAAAGTATTTATAACCTTTTGAATGCGGTTCCCCCCAAAATCACCATAACCGATTATATAAATCCAATGCGTTACTACCTGTGTATGTCATCCCCCTCCTCCAACGTGCTGTTGTTGCCCCTTTAACCAACTGCTTTGGAGAACTTAAAAACAGAAACGCTTGTAGCGAAAGAAAAACTATTTTTTTGATTTTGCCCTTTTGTAAAGCCACAGCAAAACAAATAAACCGAATACAAACAACGAACCGTAGAAGTTTCGAATGAGGCGTAGACAAAAAATCTAAAGAATAATGCGCAAAAAAGCGAGAGAAAAGAATTGAAAACGAAATTGATTTATCGAATTGAAATCAGTCAATAAAGTTTTGCAGTTAAAAAGTTACTTTCAGCTCTCAGTGGGGATTGAACCACTGAAGCACTCACTGCCAACTTTGCAAAGACGATGGCGACGAGGATGAGAACGACCAGGAAAACAGCAAGAACAACGGTAACAAACTTGGGTTTTGCATACATTTGCAATGTGAAAAATTCTGTTAACAAACAAATGCATTTAAAAAAGTATTCCGAACTTTGTCATTGGCGCTGTTGCCGTTGTTGTTGACGTTATGGCTGTAGCTATTGCCACCGGCCACAATAGGTTGCAAAAGGATCGGAAGGCCTTTTATTCTATTCTTCCCTTATAACACAGTGCTAACCCGAAAATGTAACAGAAGTGGGGCCATATGGATAAACCAATCACAAAGTTTTTAGTTAGTGGCTTTGACCAATTACTGAGCCTTAATTTATGGCTCTAGGATATATAAAAGCCAAATCGGAGGAGACCTTTTTATGGGGCTATCTTAAAACATGACCGATATATATATAATAGAATAATAGTTTGAAATAATTGTTTTCGTTCAGCTCCACCTCCACATCAAGGCTTATTCCAAGGAGGAGTTCTCTAAAAAGGAGCGTCCTAAATCAGAAATAAATAATAACCTTCTACAACATTTAATAATAATAATAACCTTCTACAACATTTCATAATGATGGGGTATAAAATTCGGTTACTATACAGCTTGGATGCTAAACCGGATGAAGCATATACAGGGTGGGTCTAAAGAAACCAAGGGGTGTAAAAGTTTAATAACTTTTTCGTTTATTAATTTTTTTTTATTTTTACTTCCAGATTATATTATATACAAAAGGCAAATTTTTTTCCACTAAGTATGAAAAATAATGTCTCTTAAATGACCACCGTTTTCAGCTTCGCACTGATGGGCTCTTTTTAGAGCATTTTCCATAACACCTTTCAAAACTTGTGGCTGTAGCGTTCGAATTTCTGCAACAATGTTTGCCTTGAGTTCAAGGATTGTGTCTGGCTTGTTCACATACACTCGCTCCTTCAAATAACCCCAAAGAAAATAGTCGGGCTGTCAAATCTGGCGATCGCGCTGGCCAAATAATTTCCGAATTTCTGGAAATTATTCGCTCTTCAAAAATTTGACTTAAAAGTGCCATTGTGTCTCGGGCAGTGGCTCCGTCCTGCTGAAACCACATACCAGGTCCGTTTTCAAGAGCAGGACGTAAAAATAGTTCTATCATAAACCGATACCGCTCTCCATTTACGGTTACAGCACTTCCATCTTCATTCTCGAAGAAGTAAGGCCCAATGACATTTTCAGATGTGATCCCACACCATACTGTACACCTGATTGGGTGCAATTGGCGTTGATGAATGGCTCTTGGATTTTGAGAACCCCAGAACCTACAGTTCTGCTTATTAACAAAGCCAATGAGCTTCAATCACTCATAATCAAATTTTTAATAAAGTTGATTTCATTTCTGACCAACTCTGGAAATTTAACTGCAAAATTTAGACGTTGCCGATGATCTGGGGTTTTAATTCTTGCACCAATTGGACCTTATATGGGTATAACTGTAAATCTTTTTTTAAAATGCGCCGTAGTGACGTGCGAGACATTTCTAGCTGAGCAGAACGCCTTCTGACAGATGTTTCTGGTGCTTCGTTAACACTTTGCTGTACTCGTTCAATATTTTCCGCAGTGCGACTTACACGTGGTCTACCGGTTCGAGGCAAATCTCTTACGCTGCCATGTTGGTGATGACGATCAACTAAGCAACGAATCATTGCTGCAGAGGGCGAAATTCTGACGTTAAAATGTCGACGATATGCTCTTTGCGTTAAAATAATTGATCTCTGGTTTAAATAATAAAATTCTATTGTTCTGGTTCTCTGTTCAATTGTAAACCTCTCCATTATAAATTCTAAAAGTGTTGTATATAATATGAAAGAAAAATTAAAAAAATTAATAAACGAAAAAGTTATTAAACTTTTACACCCCTTGGTTTCTTTAGGCCCACCATGTATATGACTGCTATATCTAAATCTGAATATATTTTCGTCAAATTATGCAGAGAATATTACACTATGCAACAACATTTTTGTCCAAGGGATGTGGATAACAGTTTCTGGTGCAATTAGGTGTCACAAACACGAAAAATATATTAAAACAATTTTTATGGTAAATTTTTTTAATTTTTTTTATATTCCATCTTTCGTTGAAAGTACATTTAGTTTTTGGACCATAATTCAATCAAGTATAAGCCTGATTGAGCCCTGTCATGCCACAAATTAAAGGGAATTATGGGGGCTACATATGCTGCAAATTTCGCTTTCATGTAGAATAATTGGTTTAGTAAGGCTCTATGAAATAAGCCCCCAAATCGAAAATGAAATAAGTCCCCAAATTTGGGGATTTATTTCATTATGATATAAGTCCCCAATTTCAAAAATGAAATAAATCCCCACATAATGAAATTAGAACCCAAATTTAAAATGAAATAAATCCCCATTTTTGGGGACTTATTTCATAATGAAATAAGACCCAATTTTTAGAGTGAAATAACAAATCTAAGTATAAATTTTGCATAGAATCTTCAATAATACTACGGCAACAGGGACAATTATAATTTTGCAAACCATTGGCAATAGAGTCAGCGAGTAGTTTGTTATTGCATTTGTCGCAAATCTTAAAATGTCTGCTTGGTAAAAGATCAATGTTTGGTGCATTTCCTCTATAGACAACACATTCATTTTCATTAGAAGATGTATTGTAGAAATCTTCTTCAGATTCATCATCACTAAATGATTCTCCTTTGAGGATGTCAGGGATCATATGAAACCTTGAGCATAAGAACATTATTGCAAATAAAAGAACATTTTTAAAAATGGTGGAATCACTGTGGAAAGGCGACCAATGGAATACATATGGTCGATTGAGAAAAAATTAGTATAAAATAAAAAATTCGCGCGAATTTTTTAATTTTATACTAATTTTTAATCTTTATACTAATTCAATCGACCATATGTATTCTATTGGTCGCCTGTTCACTACAAAAGTTATTGCGAAGCTATTCTTTCATGAGCAACCAAAGATGTATGTTTGTTTGGTCTTTAACGGAAATGTTGTGCAATGATTGTGGTAGTGAAAAGGAGGGCGACAGAAAGTAGTTCTTATCTTTGCTCAGTTCCAAATCTGTCACTAGATCAATGAGTTAAAACTGAGTTAAAACCGATGACTTCTGACTCATACTTGAATCGCTCAGAGTTGAGTACTCAGTTGAACTTAATGATGTTCCCGTAATTAGGCTGTCAGCTATACTTGGACACTTGAGAATTGATTTGTTTCCGAATGTGCAACTGCCAAAGTGACAGATTTTACTTCACCGTAATTCCAGCGAATGCTCCTTCCTACACCAATCTGTTTACTTAGACAAAAATAGCAGTCCGTATCGTGAATGAATGGTTGTCTCCACATATTCCAAATTGCACGTGATGTCTAAAATTAAAACGTTTTATTCCACAAAACATTGTAATACATTAATTTTAAAGTACTAAATGCCCACACAGATAGAATTCTTTCCTTCGATTCTTTTCTTCATTCATATGTGTGAAAAAGTTAAATGTGTGTTCTCATATGAAAGTACATAGATAAGAAACATGCTTTGAAGAAAAAAACCGATGCAAAGCAAAAATTTGTTCAACGTTTAACTCTTTGATTTTTTTCGTATTTTGACAATTTACATTTCAAAATTATTTTTCTCAAAAAACATTGTCTTTGAATAAAAATGAAACAGAAATAACAAATTTGAACGGAAATATTGAAATTATCCAAAAATATAAATAAAAAGCATTTGAAAGTGTTTTGATATCGCGGTCAAGGAATCACGCAAAATGCTTACTATCTGTGTTTCCAAAAAAATATGCTTTTCATGCGAGAAATTAAAGCAAAGAATAGACTTAGCGAATTTTATCTGTCTGGGCCTTTACCGCATTCTTCCACTAGTCCATCGAGTAAGATTTACATAGCACGAATTGCACATAATACTAGGTGTCCACGGTTCGTTCATATTTTTAACTCGTATACCAAAATATTACAAATACATTTCTTCTATTATTTTACTAAACTCACGTCGACTTTTTTAATTACATATTTTCCGCACATGTAGCAGAAATTGTCGGGATCATTTACACATTGAAAAGTTCTTTGCCTTTTACCCATACTTCGAAATATAATTTTGTAATATTTTTCAGAAAATCGACGTATCTCTTTAAGACGTTGAATTACACCAATTTATTAATAAGAAATTTCATTAATTAATTCCGGGTTTAAGTTTCATAAGTTGCAGTACCTGTAGCTGACATATAGTTTGCTTCGAAAGTAGACACCCAATATTTTCAAGACTGCTGCGTACCACTTTGTATTGCGTAAATATAATTTTACTACCTGTATGTCGCATATACCCCTAAAAGGCGTAACTGAATGGAAACCTCATAAATAAAAAACCACAAATATTGTTGAATGACCTTCTATCTGAGCGGATCTCATTCAATATAGCTCTCATATTTCATATCATGTTTTATGGAGGGTTACGAACGGCCATAAAACCTCCTCCTCTCTGTAATTTTGTAATGTCTGACATCAATCCTCATAAAATAAAATGCAAGTGCAATGTCTCTTATATGTCTCTCTCACATATGGCGAATTCAATATAAGCAAAATCATCATTTAAAAACGGAAAAATATGAAACAAGATTTTTTTGAATTTCCCTAACATTTACAAAATGGCTCACAACTTTTACATCTATCCACAGATTTTTTTCAAATATACAGTGTTTTCTCGGTTAGCATGCTGGCTTTTTAAAAATGTGATAAAATATTTTTATACCCTACACCACACTGTGGTTCAGGGTATTATAAGTTTGTTTCACGGCAGATGTTTGTAACACCTTAAAATAACACAGCTAGACCCACCTTAAAGTATACCGATCGACTCAGAATCACTAGCTGAGTCGATTTAACGATGTCCGTCCGTCCGTCCATGTAAAGTTGTTCGTCGACTACATGTCGCAATTTCACTCCGATCATTCTGAAATTTTGCAGTTTAGAGTATTTCGCGGCTGTTAAGATCGCTATTGAATTTGGTTGAAATCGGTTCAGATTTAGATATAGCTCCCATATATATCTTTCGTCCGATTTGGCCCTTTAGTCCTATAGAAGCTGTATTTTATATCCGATCGTTTTGAAATTTAGAATGGTAGAGTTTCTTGATCCATGAACCAACATTGCCCAATTTGAAGAAAATCGGTTCAGATTTAGATATAGCTCCCATATATATCTTTCGTCCGATTTGGTCCTTTAGTCCTATAGAAGCTGTATTTTACATCCGATCGTTTTGAAATTTAGAATGGTAGAGTTTCTTGATCCATGAACCAACATTGCCGAATTTTAAGAAAATCGGTTCAGATTTAGATATAGCTCTCATATATATCTTTCGTCCGATTTGGTCCTTTAGTCCTGTAGAAGCTGTATTTTACATCCGATCGTTTTGAAATTTAGAATGGTAGAGTTTCTTGATCCATGAACCAACATTGCCGAATTTGAAGAAAATCGGTTAAGATTTAGCTATAGCTCCCATATATATGTTTCGTCCGATTTGGCCCTTTAGTCCTATAGAAGCTGTATTTTACATCCGATCGTTTTGAAATTTAGAATGGTAGAGTTTCTTGATCCATGAACCAACATTGCCGAATTTGAAGAAAATCGGTGCAGATTTAGATATAGCTCCCATATATATCTTTCGTCCGATTTGGTCCTTTAGACCTATAGAAGCTGTATTTTACATCCGATCGTTTTGAAATTTAGAATGGTAGAGTTTCTTGATCCATGAACCAACATTGCCAAATTTGAAGAAAATCGGTTAAGATTTAGCTATAGCTCCCATATATATCTTTCGTCCGATTTGGTCCTTTAGTCCTATAGAAGCTGTATTTTACATCCGATCGTTTTGAAATTTAGAATGGTAGAGTTTCTTGATTCATGAATCAACATTGCCGAATTTGAAGAAAATCGGTAAAGATTTAGCTATAGCTCCCATATATATGTTTCATCCGATTTGGCTCTTTGGATCCAATCGTTTTTATACCCTACACCACACTGTGGTACAGGGTATTATTTAAGTATAAAATGTCCCAAAAGTAAATTTATGTAAACAATTTATACATGAATTACAAAATTTATATATCAGAGTTATTCAATATTACAAGAGTGGTGTAGGGTATTATATAGTCGGCACCGCCCGACTTTAGCCTTTCCTTACTGGTTTTTCAATTTTGTATGTTTTTTTGCTCATATTTTTGATGACTGTTACTAAACGGCTCTATGAAATAACACCCCAATGAAATAACCCCCAAATCGAAAATGAAATAAGTCCCCAAAAAATTTTACAGAAAACAACAACAACTAAATTTGGGTGTTTGTTTCACTTTTTGGGGAGTTATTTCGTTTTTATTTTGGATTTCATAATGAAATAAGTCCCCAATTTTTTGCAATGAAATAAATGCCCAATTTTCGATGGGGACTTAATTATTTTTAAAAAAAAATACTTTTAAATTCTGATAGCATTGACTACTTGTTAAAGTAAATATGTGCAATTCAGTTTGTTAAAAGACTTCAAGGTGTAATAATTGAAAAGAAAAAAGAATTACGAAATTATTGCCGGCAAGAGACGTAACAGTGAATTGCTTTATGTTATAGAGCAAAAACTGATTTATCAAAAAAAAAAAAACAAAAGGATATGTTCGATTGAGCAAAAATTGGTATAAAATTAAAAAATTCGCGTGAGTATAAATATATAAATTCGCTCGCAGTTTCAGTATATCACATTATACACGTAAAAGAATCTTTGCTCAGAATTATTAATTAATATTATTATTAATTAAAATTATTATTATACCCTACACCACACTGTGGTACAGGGTATTATAAGTTTGTTTCACGGCAGATGTTTGTAACACCTGAAAATAACACAGCTAGACCCACCTTAATGTATACCGATCGACTCAGAATCACTAGATGAGTCGATTTAACGATGTCTGTCCGTCCGTCCGTCCGTCTGTCCATGTAAAGTTGTTCGTCGACTACAGGTCGCAATTTCACTGCGATCGTTCTGAAATTTTGCAGTTTAGAGTATTTCGCGGCTGTTAAGATCGCTATTGAATTTGGTTGAAATCGGTTCAGATTTAGATATAGCTCCCATATATATCTTTCGTCCGATTTGGCCCTTTAGTCCTATAGAAGCTGTATTTTACATCCGATCGTTTCGAAATTTAGAATGGTATAGTTTCTTGATCCATGAACCAACATTGCCGAATTTGAAGAAAATCGGTTAAGATTTAGCTATAGCTCCCATATATATGTTTCGTCCGATTTGGCCCTTTAGTCCTATAGAAGCTGTATTTTACATCCGATCGTTTTGAAATTAAGAATGGTAGAGTTTCTTGATCTATGAACCAACATTGCCGAATTTGAAAAAAATCGGTTCAGATTTAGATATAGCTCCATACATATCTTTAGTCAGATTTGGTCCTTTAGTCCTATAGAAGCTGTATTTTACATCCGATCGTTTTTAAATTTAGAATGGAGTTTCTTGATCCATGAACCAACATTGCCGAATTTGATGAAAATCGGTTAAGATTTAGCTATAGCTCCCATATATATGTTTCGTCCGATTTTGCTCTTTAGTCCTGTAGAAGCTATATTTTACATCCACTCATTGTGAAATTTAGAATGGTAGAGTTTCTTGATCCGTGAACCAACTCTACCGAATTTGACGAAAATCGGTTAAGATTTAGCTATAGCTCCCATATATATGTTTAAAAACGAAATAACTCCCCAAAAAGTGAAAAAAACACCCAAATTTAGTTGTTGTTGTTTTCTGTAAAATTTTTTGGGGACTTATTTCATTTTCGATTTGGGGGTTATTTCATTGGGGGGTTATTTCATAGAGCCGTTTAGTAACAGTCATCAAAAATATGAGAAAAAAACATACAAAATCGAAAAAAATATTTTATCACATTTTTAAAAAGCCAGCTTGCTAACGGTGTAAACACGGTCTATTTGAAAAAAGTCTGTGGATAGATGTAAAAGTTATATGCCATTTTGTAAATGTTAGGGAAATTTAAAAAAAATCTTGTTTCATATTTTTTCGTTTTTAAATGATGATTTTGCTTATATTGAATTCGCCATATGTGAGAGAGACATATAAGAGACATTGCACTTGCATTTTATTTTATGAGGATTGATGTCAGACATTACAAAATTACAGAGAGGACGAGGTTTTATGGCCGTTCGTAACCCTCCATAAAACATGATATGCAATATAAGAGCTATATTGGATGAGATCCGCTCAGATAGAAGGTCATTCAACAATATTTTGTGTTTTTTTATTTATGAGGTTTCCATTCAGTTACGCCTTTTAGGGGCATATGCGATATACAGGTAAAATTATATGTACGCAATACAAAGTGGTACGCGGCAATCTTGAAAATATTGGGTGTCTACTTTCGAAGCAATTCAAAGACAATGTTTTTTGAGAAAAATAATTTTGAAATTTAAACAGAAACATTGTCAAAATACGAAAAAAATCAGAAAGTTAAACGTTGAACAAATTTTTGCTTTGCATCGGTTTTTTTCTTCAAAGCATGTTTCTTATCTATGTACTTTCATATGAGAACACATTTAACTTTTTGACACATATGAATGAAGCAAATAATCGAAGGAAAGAATTCTATCTGTGTGGGCATTTAGTACTTTATAATTAATGTATTACAATGTTTTGTGGAATAAAACGTTTTAATTTTAGACATCACGTGCAATTTGGAATATGTGGAGACAATTCATTCACGATACGGACTGCTATTTTTGTCTAAGTAAACAGACTGGGGTAGGAAGGGGCATTCGCAGGAATTACGGTGAAGTAAAATCTGTCACTTTGCCAGTTGCACATTCGGAAACAATACCAATTCTCAAGTGCCAAGTATAGCTAACAGCCTAATTACGGGAACATCATCAAGTTCAACTGAGTACTCAACTCTGAGCGATTCAAGTATGAGTCAGAAGTCATCGGTTTTAACTCATTGATCTAGTGACAGATTTGGAACTGACCAAAGATAAGGCAGAACTACTTGCATCTGGGATGAAACAGTACAATATTTTGGCCCCAGATATTAACATATCATATTATAGGGTCCGTGATATACCTTACAAACAATTTTATACAACTGTGGATAGCAGATGCTTTTGTAAGGACATTGTTCGAGGAACTTAATCAAACATACAATTCAAAGGAATGGCGGTTACTTGTTGACAGCAGTAAAGAAAGTTTGAAAGCAGTACTTTTACACAACGGAAATCAGAAACCATCGATTCCCATTGCTCATGCTGTCAACACTAAGGTAACATACGAAACAATGGCTAAATTGATTTAAAAGTAGGTATGCTATGCCTCTGGGATAGCCGATATTTTGCCACCACTGCATATTAAGCTGGGGCTCTTTAAAAATTTTGCAAAAGCCTTAATTCCTGAAGATGGCAATTCACTCTCATATTTAAAAAGTTTATTTAAAAGACTTTCTTTTCAAAAAATCGAAGAAGGAGTTTTTGATGTGAATTTCAAATCATATTTGACGTCGGATGAAATTGCAGCATGGAGGTCGTTTAAGCTTGTAGTTTCAAATTTCCTTGGATCCAATAAAAGCCCGCAATATGAAACAATTATTAATGATCTGTTAAAAAATTATGAAAAAATTTGTTAGAAATATATTTTTATATTTATGTTTATGAGCGCCCCAGTAGGCGAGTTGGTAGCGTACTCGCCTATGAGTTTGGGGGTCGTGGGTTCGATTCACACCAGAGACTCTGGTCTGTCGCTGCAAAATTCAGCCATATGGTCTTTGTAACCCGGCCTTTCCCTGGACCTTAAAAATTGGATATAAATTTACTTTGTATTCTAATTCATATAAATAAATAAATATTTATGTTTATAACACACATGTATGTATTCTTCCAACTTATTTTTCGCTTTATGTATTCCAACAGGTGTAAATATGTCCCTCAAAATTCATTTCTTGCATTCTCATTTAAACTTTTTCCCCGAGAATCTTGGCGACGTAAGTGACGAACATGACGAAAGGTTTCACCAAGAATTGAAGTCCAAAGAAAGAATGATGGGAGATTATATTTGGTTCCTCATTAGAGAAACCGATTCCGAAATCTACAAACGTCAATAAAGAACTCACAATTACTTATAATGAAACTTATTCATGTAAATAAACTCAAATGAGCATAATATAAATAAAAGCTATTTAAACAGAAATTAAAAAAAAAAAAAGTTTTTTTCAAATTTTCTTACCTCTACCAGAAGGGCTATAATTTTTACATTTATCCATAGATTTTTTTCAAATAGGCATTATTTTCTTCGCTAGGATGCAAACTTTTAAAAAATAAAATAAAATAATTTTTCGATTTTTTTCTATGTTTTATGTTTTTTTTGTCCCAGGATTTTTTTTTTTTTGAAAAAAATCTATTTTCTCCCATTTGTTTAATGACTGTTACTAAACCACTGTTTCTAAGTGAAAGAGATATTTAAAACATTGGTAGCCAACATTAATAGCTTCAATTTAACGTATAAGTCGACCTGATCGATTATAGTGCAAATACTAAGGGTACCTTCGACGATAATAGTATTTTTAATAAAAAAATGTTTAAAAAAAATTTATCCATAAAAAAATTTTTTGCTTTTGATTTTATATAACAGAATGCCACAATCTATACAAAAAAATAATTTTTAGGTCTAGGACACAAAAAACTTCTTTTTTGTTGCATAGTGTTATCAGTTCAAGAAAAAATTTCCTAATAAGGGATTTTTTTAAAATTCTATGATTCTTAAATAAAATTTATTTCCACAGAAATATATAACATTTAAAAATGTGTGTTACAAGTATATTTTCTTTCGATTCAAACAT
Organism: Eudasyphora cyanicolor; assembly: GCA_963930755.1. NCBI lineage: Eukaryota > Metazoa > Arthropoda > Insecta > Diptera > Muscidae > Eudasyphora > Eudasyphora cyanicolor. The sequence continues at coordinate 164,703,965 of OZ005736.1, read as the reverse complement.
CAAAAATTCGATTTTGCATTATATGGGAGCTGTATGTAAATCTGAACCGATTTAAATCAAGTTTAATAACAACTAACAAAGTTCGTACCCCCACCTCCTGATCAAGACTTACTCCATGAAAGAGTTAAAGATCGTAATACACTATATCTGAGACTATAGCCTTAACATACGCAGTATTCTTTCATAGATCAATAATCGGAAGGAACAAATAGATGGTACTATGCATAATCTAAACAGATTTTCATCAATCTGGCTCAATAACCTCATTTCTGCCAAATTATATAAAGATCGGACGTTAAATACAGTTTCAATATACCCCGTAGGACGTCGATCGGTGTGCTCTAATTTTGTCCTACTTTTTGTGGTACCATTTGTGAGCCGGCGGCATCATTGGACTTTTCAAGAAAGATGAAAATCACAACGTACCATGCTATGATTACTGAATTTTTTGCCCAAAATGGAAAAATTTGACTTGTTTGGTTTCAACAAGACGGTGCCACACGACAAGCTATACCATGAACCTATTGAGAGACGAGTCAGCTAGTAATCTATATATGGGGAAAAACACGTCAAAAGGCCCACTTTTTTCAATTTTATTCCGATCGCGTCAAAACTTGGTGGGGTTTCAGAAGTACTTTGGGTATGCTATGTGCTTAAAATACAGCTTCATAGCGTGATACGTTATGAAGATACAGGGTGTCAAAGTTGGAAATTTTGACCATTGTATCTCCCGATTACGTGGGCCGATTTGAATGAACCGTGGCTTATATGGCAGCTTTTTAGAAACGCACAAAATGTGCATTGATAATTGTTTGCAAATATTCAATTTTCATATTTTTTTCTCGCGACTTATGTTTTCCTCGCGATTTTAATTGTGTTCCGCGGATGGGATTCTATATCTTTAAACTACAAAAATGAAGTACATTCTGTTTACTTTATCAATACGAATTTTCGCTGTGGGATGACCACAACAACAACAAAAGCTATGGAAATTTTGAATGTCAATCCTACTATTTTTATACCCTCGCTTTAGTGTGACGAGGGTATATATCATTTGCTACGGAAAAAAGTGTAACACATCGAAGGAGTGATCTAAGACCCTAAGTATGTTCGGAGGAAATCCGTTTTGGGTAATTTTAAGTCGAATGAGCAATGTCCGTCCGTCTGTCTGTCTGTCTGTCTGTCTGTATGTCTGTCTGTGTGTCTGCTGGCTGGTGCGCACGATAACTCTCGAAAGGAGTAACCGATTGACTTCAAATTTGGTATGAGGTAATATTTTGATCTATCTCCGGATGAGTTCGAAGATGGGCCATATTGGTCTACTCCTTCTGGTACCTCCCACACAAAGGGTTAAAATTTAGTGAAATATTGATTCTTTAATAACTTCTATACTACTTATTCGAATCTTTTGAAATTCTGCACATAATATTAGTATATTAGTCGCTATTAACTCGAGAAAAATGGGTGAAGTTGGCATGCCCCTTTTGGTACCTCCCACACAAATGGACCATTTCGCATCAAAATTTAACTGCTTATAACTTTAATACAAGTGCATAAAAATGCTTGACATTTTCTACAGTATAATGTTTTTGTAGCGCCTATAGTCCGGTAAAAAATGGGCATCATACAGCCCCTTTTGGTACCGCCCACACAAATGGCCCGTTTCGTACCAAAGTAAACGGCTTGTAACTTTAATACCAGTGCATACAAATACTTGAAATTTTGTACAGTGTAATGCTGTTGTAGTGCCTATAGTCATGTAAAAAGTGGGCGTTATCACCCCGCCTTTTTTTGTACCTCCCACACAAAATGACCAAATCATACCAAAATTACATAGCTAGTAACTTTAATATACCAGTGCACACAAACGCTTATAGTTCAGCACAATGCAATGTATTTAAGAATGTACTGTTTACCGAAAAATATGTGTATTTGGAAAACCCCTTCTGGTACCTCCCACACAAATTGACAGATTTATTGGTGTAATGTTATATATTACATTACTCACAAAGTGAGGGTATACCTTAGTCGGTTTACCCGACTGAAACTTTCTTACTTGTTTCATTACTTCTTTCGTATTATAAAGTGAGTTTATTCTAAGATGTGGACCGGAAACAATATTAATAAAATGTAATGGTGGCATTCTATAGCCAAATACGCCAGAACAACAAAATAACTTATTTCGCAAAAAGTCGACGTCGCATTTTTTACACTGGCCTACAATATTGCACTGGTCAACTCGAATCCTAGGGAGCAGATATCGGACACGATCTCGATGGATTTTGAGGTTCTAAATCCGAATATAAAATCAAAAATGCAATATATATTCGCGTTTTTGCGATATTGTATTAATTATGTGATAAAAATGCTGATTTTACAGCTTTTATGAATACAGAATCGCGAAAGACGCACTTTTACAAAAAAGAAATTCAGTTTTCGGAAAATAATCGCTTTTCAATTAATACGAGTATTCAACAACTGTGATAATCGTAAGTCATCTCCGAGGTATCTCCCGGGAAACCTAGTCGAAGAAATCGTATTTTTAATATAGCTAAAATTGGAATAATAAAAAAAAAATTAAAATACGATATCTGCGAGATGGTGTAAGATTTTGACCCTTTATAGAATTAACTTTTAATTCGTTTGATACTCGTTTTAATAGCAAAGCGATTATTTTGAGAAACCTGCAATTTTTTTGGTAAAAGTGCGTCTGTCGCGATTCTGTTTTCAAAAAGCCTAAAATCAGCACTTTTATCACATAATTAATACAATATCTCAAAAAAGCGAATATATATTGCATTTTTGATTTTATATTCGGATTTAGAACCTCAAAACCCTTCGAGATCGTGTCCGATATGTGCTCGCTAGGATTAGATTTGACCAGTGCAATATTGTAGGCCAGGGTAAAAAATGCGACGTCTACTTTTTGCGAAATAAGTTTTTTTGTTGTTCTGGCGTATTTGGCTACACGCTGAAAAAAAATCGCTTCTGTAGTATATTGTCCCAAACATATTCGGCTTGAATCATATACATGTTTATGGTACACTCTAAATATATAATATTTGGTACACACAAAAATTATATATTTGGGAAGATGTTGTTCTAAATAAATCCTGGTTTTCACCCTAATACCTTTTATTTGGGATTTTAATTAAGAAACAAAAATGTATTTAAATTTAAGTATTCCGAAAATATCGAACCTTAATTGTGTTAAGTTTTTCAGTAATTTAATGATAATTTTTTAGAAATTTTTAATTGAAATTGTATAATTTTTTGATAACATTAATTTACTCGAAGGATTGAAAAAAATGCTGACATGAAATACCCAGAAATTTAAAATGAGTCCCTTAAAACAGAATGCAATGCTGCTAATGGTATTTTTGACTGGGAGAAATAATTCGAAACGAAGGAAAAATTAAAAATGAAATATGAAAACTTCACCAAAGTTTTGAAAATCTTTCTTAAATTATATATATTTGAAGATATTCCTAAACAATAATTTTATTGGTATATAAATACATATTTTATTTGAGAAAATTAGTTTGCAAATATATTTTGTTGTAATATATTAATATATGCGTTCCAAGTAAATTTTATTGATTTTCAAATAAAATTTATTTACTCAGAAATATAAAACATTTAAAAATTTGTGTTCCAAATATATTTTCTTTCGATTCAAACATATCAAAAAAGGCGATTTTGCCCCGTGTATAGAATGCCACCATTACATTTTATTAATCGTGTTTCCGGTCCACAACTTAGAATAAACTCACTTTATCATACGAAAGAAGTAATGAAAAAATAGTAGGTTTGACATTCAAAATTTCCATAGCTTTTGTTGTGGTTTTCATCCCACAGCGAAAATTCGTATTGATAAAGTAAACAGAATGGACTTAATTTTTGTAGTTTAAAGATATAGAATCCCATCCGCGGAAAACAGTTAAAATCGCGAGGAAAACATAAGTCGCGAGAAAAAAATATGAAAATTGAATATTTGCAAACAATTATCAATGCACATTTTGTGCGTTTCTAAATAGCTGCCATATAAGCCACGGTTCATTCAAATCGGCCCACGTAGTCGGGAGATACAATGGTCAAAATTTCCAACTTTGACACCCTGTATCTTCATAACGTATCACGCTAGGAAGCTGTATTTTAAGCACATAGCATACCCAAAGTACTTCTGCAACCCCACCAAGTTTTGACGCGATCGGAATAAAATTGAAAAAAGTGGGCCTTTTGACGTGTTTTCCCCATATATAAAAGAGTGTCTGTTTGTGGGTTTGTATGTTTGTTTGTTCCGTATAGACGTCTAAACGGCTTGACCGATCATCTTGAAATTTTCACAGAATGTACATGTGTAGGGGGTGCTGAAAATAGGGTACTTGAATTTTCGATATATCAAGTGGGCGTGGACCCGCCCATTTGGGTCCAATATTGATATTGAGAAAAATTTTTTGCTAGAGCGCTGAAATTTTGTGTGTATGAAATTAGTGGCAGATTATGTGAATTTTCCAAAAATGAGCGGAATCGGACGAATGGGCGTGCAATATGTTAGCGATGGGCGTCTTGCACAATATGTTAGCGAGAGTGCTGGAATTTTGTGTATATGTATATGGTGGCAGTCTGCGTGATTGGTCCAAAAATGGGCGGGATCGGCCCAATGGGCGTGGCCCCGCCCACATAGACCAAATTTTGATATCTTGCACAATTTGCTAGCGGGAGTGCTGCAATGTTGTGTATATGTATCTGGTGGCATTCTACGTAATTGGTCAGAAAATGGGCGGGATCGGACCAATGGGCGTGGCCCCGCCCTTATAAGCCAAATTTTGAAATTGATATATCTTGCACAATTTTTTATCTAGAGTGCTGTAATGTTGTACATATGTATCTGGTGACAGTCCACGTGATTGGTCCAAAAATTGGCGGGATCTGACCAATGGGCGTGCCACCGCCCATATAAGCCAAATTTTGAAATTGAATTATCTTGCTCATTTTGTTAGCGAGAGTGTTGACATTTTGCGTATATATATCTGGTAGCAGTCTACGTGATTGGCTTACAAATGGGCGGAATAGGACCAGTGGGCGTCGCACAGCCCATATTTTGATATATCTTGCAAGTATTATATAGGAAATACATGAACAAAAATGCTCGGTATGCGATAATTACAGTTGATCACTCCAATACAATGGCAATATGATAATGTGATGCATGACCAATGAAACAAGAATTTGGAAATTTTATAAGTATACATTTCTATTTTCTGGACTTTCCACTGAATTCGGTATTTTTTCATTCAGTGAATTTATTACTAATACCAGTAAGGAAAGGCAGAAAGTCGGGCGGGACCGACTATATAATACCCTACAATGCGATAAGGGTCATTGCGATAATAATTTCGAATAATTGGTAAATGTGGTGTGTGTGTGTATGTATATCTTATTTTGAACCGATAATCGCTAAATAAGCAATATTCGTTCCTAAATTGAGAAACATTTTTCTGGAGAACTTTGTAATGATCGGAAGTAAAGTACAACTTCTATAGCGCTTTGTAACCAAATCTCGAGGAACATATATATGGAGGTTATATATAAATCTGAATCGATTTTCCTTGAATACTCACTCTTGTAAAATAGAAACCTGTTTCTGTCGAATTTCGTACTGATCGGATATAAAACACAGTCTCTACAGCGCTTACATGTCAAATTGGGGGTAACATATATATGGGGGCTATATCTAAATCTGAACCGATTTTCTTCGAATTTTGCGATATTCCTTCATGTAATAAGAAACCTCTTTCTGCCGAATTTCTTACTGATCGGATATAAAATACAGCTTTTACAGCGCTTGAATTTCAAATCGGGGGTAACATATATATGGGGACTATATCTAAATCTGAACCGATTTTCTCCGAATTTGGCAGTATTTCTTCATGTAATAAGAAACCTCTTTCTGCCGAATTTCGTACTGATCGGATATAAAATACAGTTTCTACAGCGCTTACATGTCAAATCGGGGGTAACATATATATGGGGGCTATATCTAAATCTGAACCGATTTTCTCCGAATTTGGCAGTATTCCTTCATGTAATAACAAACCTCTTTCTGCCGAATTTCGTACTGATCGGATATAAAATACAGTTTCTGCAGCGCTAATTTTGACATGGGCAGCGAAGCGCACCGGGCTCAGCTTAGAGTGATCAAAACCGGGTTAAAATAAACCGGCCCACCGGTTTTTTGCTTCCACCGTCCCCGGTTTTTCTCACAATCATGAATTTCGAACAACCGGTGCAACCGGTTTTTTTCGTTTGTTTCCACCGGTTTTCCGGTTTTTTTATTATCACTAAAATATTAAAAATTATTTACAACTTTATATACAAAATATCACAAATTAAGATAATAATATGAAAGATCTCCTTATATGGCCTAAAAAGACTCGGCAACTTTGCTAGAATCCGAAGCCATTTTTCCAATTTCTTTACAAATTACAAAAATTTAAAGAAAATAAATGATTCATACGCGCAGAAGTTATGTGAAAAGTAAACGCATTCTCCCACTTCCAAACCGAAACAAAAACAAGTAAGAAAATTTCATTTGGGTAAACCGACTAGTGTATACTCTTATATATTTATATGTATACTCGTATATACCCACCTGCACTAAAGTGTGTATATAAAATATATATGTATTAAGATTTAATGCCACTATTAAATATTCTATTTAATATCCCGAAATATTAATATTTTCTTGACTGAACTACATAAGGGGAATTTCATGTCAAGTGAGTTAATTTTTAAAAGGGATGTCTTCTGTCGGGATGAAAATTGCACCAAGTAGCCCTATCAGATAGTAGTTATGAGACACAATTCCAACGAAATCGGTTAAGGACTTTCCGAGTTGGAGGTTTCAAGTATTGAAATGTTTGTCAAACGGTTGTTTTTCCCATCTGAAATGCTAAATTGTTTGGTTGAACGTTAATTTTTTTTCAGAGGTTTATATTTATTTTGATTGTTGGTCCCATCCCGTTAATAGGTCACAAAGCTTTTAAAGGAAATTAGATAAGCTTTATTTTGAGAAAAAAAATTAAAACATAGGTTTTTACCAAAATTTCAAAAAAGTTTAATTTTGCAAAAAAGTAATGAAAATATATTTGCTAATTTTTTTAAAAGGTTGAAGAAAAGACTATCGATGACACTTTTGGAAAATGTTTCTAAATACAATAGCTAATTAGTTATATGTATGAGATAAAAGGACCGTTTGACTCAAATGACAATATTCATCACAATCCAACTCATAACTACTATCCAACAGGACTAAATTTGGTGCAAGATTCCTGATCAGAAGACATAGCTTTTAAAAATTTAATATTAAAAAATCGCCTTTTTTGTTATTAAAAAGGAAAATGTTTTTCAAACGGCAATTTTCATACTGTTTTGTTATGCAGAAAAAACCCGGTTCTACCGGTTTCCCCGGTTTTCTTCGAAGAAAAAAACTGTCCACCGGTTTTTTTATAACTTAAATAAACCATCCACCGGTTTTTTATTTTTTCAAAAAAAATCGGTTTTTTGATCACTCTAGCTCAGCTAGTAATATATAAATTTATAAGCTTTGGGTTATTTCTTCTCTTTTTAGGCGCTTCTAACAAATGCATAAAGTCATAGTAACCGGTATCACCATGTGGTGTCGGGTATATCAACATTAAATGTTTAGTTGCAAGACCGAAAAATAATCAGCCTAGGATTATTTTAAACATATTATTGACAGCTAATATTTAGTATTATTGCGGCAATCGAAATTTCTTTTCTTGCTAGAAAAAATTGTTGTGTTATTTATGTAATAAAAAAGTCAAAAAAGTTTATTATGAAATCTGCAGATTTGTCAAAAGGCAAAAATTACTAAAAAGAATATACATTTCTCATTTATCCACTTTTAGGATAAAAATTTAAGACGTTGTTCATAAAACCTACCAATAATGTGGGTAATATCCATAAGATTGTGAAGCCACTAGTAAGCATGATTTGTGAGCGGTGTCAAATTAATATCACGCATACACATCTACCGATTATTGGTCTAAAATCGAAGGTCGCTTGCAAAAGGCCCACCGAATACCATCGCTGCTTAGTACTCCTGCACAAATGTTGTTGAATCTTCCTATCAACCATCCACTCTTTTGTCATGGGTGTGAGCATTGAAGCGAAACAGGGCAAAAGAACGACGACAATACGTTTATTGATCTTCTTTTGGTTTTAACAAAAAAACAACTCAAATGATTTTGTTTGTCTGTTTATTCGAGAATCGCAGGACACCATATTGCACATGCAAATATCCCCTTGAAGAGCAGCTATTGGTATAAATGCAAAAAGGGAATAAAAATGAACCCCCAACCATCCCGATAACAAAGAGAGGAAGGGGAAAAATTATGTCAAAGGCAAATCGAACGATATATGAAAGAAACTTCAAATGCAAATATATCTGTGGTCAGAATCTATAACCGCCTAAGTCGACTTAAGAAAGGTTTGAGGTGTGTATAATATCATATTCTACTAACAATATTTTATATTTCCGTGAAATCCACATGCCTCTAACATTATTTTTTAAAAAGATATTGACCTAGGTCATATTGAAATCTTATAACAGAAATATTAAAAGTTATTTTTCTTGGAAGCATGTTTTTCGAGTTGGCCGGTTATTCCTTGTGACCACAGATATTTCTTTTCCTAAAGGTTGTTTCTTTAAATTGCAATACATCGACGTAGAGATGGGAATGAATGTTGCATGTGTGAATTACACTGTGCTGTCGGGACACTCAAATCATTTAGAGGTGTATTGCCAGTGCTTCAGATGTATATTGAAATTGTCACAAAAGCAACCAAACAAAACATCCAAACAACACCACTTGAAAAGTGGGTTTTTATCATACGTTATTCGTAAGTGATATACGTAAGTGATATAAAGCCAAAAAGTTTGGGGGAGTTTTTAAATCAGGTGGGAGTTGATCGGAAAACTCACAGGATTCAGTTATTTCTTTCACCTCATTGAAAATACCAGTAATTAAAGTTAAAGTTTGATCCTTCAGATAATTTCAGACAGCGCAAGTCTTTTTTTATCAAAATGAATTTTTTGAGGAATAGCAATAACAAAGATAACAGTTATCATGTATTTATTTATGTTACAGTTATGTTTACAAACGCATTGAATGCGATTTAGTAGTTGTGATTTATTAAGTATTCGCGTACAATATTAAAAATGTAGTTTTTGTTATCAGTAATACCTCCAAGTAATATATTATTATTAACACTAGTTTACAAAAAAATTGTGGAACGGTGATTTTTCATGGTGATTTTTTAAATCCAATTTTAATGGATTATACCTTTAGTATTTGGACCATATGTATTATATACCTATTAATGAAATTATGAGTAACAAATATAGGAAATATCCCTTCACGTAGAAGCAGTATTTTAGTAAAAGTCTTTAAAAAACAGCTGTTAACTTTTGGTGCTAAATAATCCTTTTGTGCGGGAGGTAACAAAAACAGCGTGGAAATAAAGCCGATTTTTTTTCGGACTGTAGGTATTAAAAAGCATTATGCTGCAAACAAATTCAAGTTTTTACTGGTATTTAAGATATAAGCAGTTAAATTTTGTACAGTAAAATGTTTTTATGGTATCCATAATATATTAAACAAGTAAGAAAGTTCAGTCGGGTAAAGCGACTTATGAATCCCCTCACCTTGAGTCCCAAAAAAAAATTAGTAAATTTATTTATTATACCCTCACTTTAGTGATACGAGATTACATATCATTTGCTACGGCCAAAAGTGTAACACATCGAAGGAGTGACCTATGACCCAATGTTTGTTCGGCTGATATCCGTTTTGGGTCAGTTTAAGTCGAATGAACAATGTCCGTTCGTCTATCTGTCTGCTGGCTGGTGCGCACGATAACTCTCGAAAGGAGTAACCGATTGACTTAAATTTGGTATGTGGTAATATTTTTTCTATCTCCGGCTAAGTTCGAAGATGGGCCATATTGGTCTACTTCTTCTAGTACATCCCACACAAATGGTTAAACTTTAATGAAATATTGATTCTTTAATAACTTCTATACTACTTATTCGAATCTTCTGAAATTCCACATATAGTATTAGTTTATTAGTCGATATCACCCCGCGAAAAATGGGCGGGGTCATTGGACCTTACTTTTTCGAAAATGAGGTTGGATCAACGGTTACGGTGAATGGATTGCGCTATCGAGAGATGATTAACTTTTTTTATGGTCGGAGTTGGATGGTATTGATCTGGACAACGTTTACTTTCAACAAGACGGCGCTACGTACCACACAAGCATCGAAACCATTGCTCTGTTACGGGAAAAGTTTCCGGTCCGTGTTATCTCTCGAAGAGGTGATCACAATGGGCCATCGAGATTTTGTGATTTAACACCTTGCGACTTCTTCCTTTGGGGCCACGTGAAAGATAAGGTCTACGCCAACAGCCCAACGTCGATTCAAGACCTCAAAGATAGAATTCGTGAGGCTACTTTTCATTAGTAACGGCATACCATCCTCTTTATTATGAAATAAACATCCGATCATTTATCTCAAAAAATGTTGGAAAACCCTTTATTAAAGGTAACTTCCATAAAAATTGGAATTTTAGAAAAAAAATGTTTAAAAAAACTTTAAATATTACTCTAAACATCCAAAAAGAATAATAATTAACACTGCCATAAACTTAATAAACCGGGTCCTTTCCATTAGCGACAAAGAATTTCACAAAAAGAATAAACTCAAAATTAAAACCAGTAAGGAAAGGCAGAAAGTCGGGCGGGGCCGACTATATAATACCCTACACCTCCCTAACAATGCGATAAGGGACATTGCCATAATAATTTGGAATATTTGGTAAATGGGTAGAAACATATTATCTAATTCTGAAACGATAATCGCTAAATTAAGCAATATTCGTTCCTAAATTGAGAAACATCTTTCTGGAAAATTGTATTGATCGGAAGTAAAATACAACTTCTATAGCGGTTTGATACCAAATCAGGAGGAACAATCAATATAAATCTGAACCGATCTTCCCTGAATACTCATTCATGTAAAAAGACCTCCTTCTGTCGAATTTCGTACTGATCGCATATAAAATACAGTCTCTACAGCGCCTACATGTCAAATCGGGGGTAACGTATATATGGGGGCTATATCTAAATCTAAACCGATTTCTTCCAAATTTAACAGTGTTCATTCATATAATAAGAAACCTCTTTCTGCCGAATTTCATACTGATCGGATATAAAATAACATTTTTACAGCGCTTACAAGTCAAATCGGGGGTAACGTATATATGGGGGCTATATCTAAATCTGAACCGATTTTCTCCGAATTTAGCAGTATTCCTTCATGTAATAAGGAACCTCTTTCTGCCAAATTTTGCACTGATCGGATATAAAATACAGTTTTTACAGCGCTTACATGTAAAATCGGGGGTAACATATATATGGGGGCTATCTCTGAATCTGAACCGATTTTCTCCGAATTTAGCAGTATTCCTTCATGTAATAAGAAACCTCTCTTTGCCGAATTTCGCACTGATCGGATATAAAATAAAATTTTTACAGCGCTTATATGTCAAATCGGGGGTAATGTATATATGGGGGCTATATCTAAATCTGAACCGATTTCTTCCAAATTTAACAGAGTTCATTCATGTAATAAGAAACCTTTTCCTGCCGAATTTCATACTGATCGGATATAATATAAAGTTTTAACAGCGCTTACATGTCAAATCGGGGCTATCATATATATGTGGGCTATATCTAAATCTGAACCGATTTTAACCAAATTCAATAGGGATCGTCCTTGGGCCAAAAAAAAGATATGTGTAAAGTTTCGTCCAGATCGGACCATAATTGCGACCTGTACTTTGATTACAAGAATACATGCACAGACAGACAGACGGACAGACAGACAGACGGACAGACAGACAGACAGACGGACAGACAGACAGACGGACAGACGGACATAGCTAAATCGACTCAGAAAGTGATTCTAAGTCGATCGGTATAATAAACGATGGGTCTATTTCTTCTCCTTTTGGGTGTTACAAACAAATGCACAAAGTTATAATACCCTGTACCACAGTGTGGTGTAGGGTATAAATATCTTACTAGACAACAATTTCCCAGAAAACTTAACCGATAACTTAATATCTAATTATAAACACAAAGAAAGAGAAAACTACAATAATAAAGATCCAAAAATTTTCAAATCCCTAATATACGTGGAAAATATATCGGAAAGAATTGCAAAATCAGACATATTTGACAAAAATAATTATAATATTGCCCATAAAACACAGAACACAATAAACCAACTGTTCACCAACACAAAGAGTAAGATACCGATCACAGAAACTCCAAACGTTGTATACGAAATACCATGTGGAAGTAACAACACAGAACAATGCCTATGTTGGCACAACAAAAAATAAACTCAAAACAAGAATATCTGGAAACAAATATGATATAAACCAGTAAGGAAAGGCTAAATTCGGGCGGTGCCGACTATATAATACCCTACACCACTCTCGTAATATTGAATAACTCTGATAAATAAATAAATTGTTTACATAAATTTACTTTTGAGACATTTTATACTTAAATAATACCCTGTACCACAGTGTGGTGTAGGGTATAAAAACGATTGAAGAGCCAAATCGGATGAAACATATATATGGGAGATATAGCTAAATCTTTACCGATTTTCTTCAAATTCGGCAATATTGGTTCATGAATAAAGAAACTCTACCATTCTAAATTTCAAAACGATTGGATGTAAAATACAGCTTTTATAGGACTAAAGGGCCAAATCGGACGAAACATATATATGGGAGCTATAGCTAAATCTTAACCGATTTTCTTCAAATTCGGTAGTGTTGGTTCATAGATCAAGAAACTCTACCATTCTAAATTTCAACACGATTGGATGTAAAATACAGCTTTTATAGGACTAAAGGCCCAAATCGGACGAAACATATATATGAGAGCTATAGCTAAATCTTCACCGATTGGATGTAAAATACAGCTTCTACAGGACTAACGGGTAAAATCGGACGAAACATATATATGGGAGCTATAGCTAAATCTTAACCGATTTTCTTCAAATTCGGTAGTGTTGGTTCATGGTTCAAGAAACTTTACCATTCTAAATTTCAAAATGATTGGATGTAAAATACAGCTTCTTCAGAACTAAAGAGCAAAATCGGACGAAACATATATATGGGAGCTATAGCTAAATCTGAACCGATTTTCTTCAAATTCGGTAGTGTTGGTTCACGGATCAAGAAACTCTACCATTCTAAATTTCACAATGATTGGATGTAAAATACAGCTTCTACAGGACTAAAGAGCAAAATCGGACGAAACATATATATGGGAGCTATAGCTAAATCTTAACCGATTTTCTTCAAATTCGGTAGTGTTGGTTCATGGATCAAGAAACTCTACTATTCTAAATTTCAAAATGATTGGATGTAAAATACAGCTTCTACAGGACTAAAGGGTAAAATCGGACGAAACATATATATGGGAGCTATAGCTAAATCTTAACCGATTTTCTTCAAATACGGCAATGTTGGTTCATGGATCAAGAAACTCTACCATTCTAAATTTCAAAACGATTGGATCTAAAATACAGCTTTTATAGGACTAAATGGCCAAATCGGACGAAACATATATATGGGAGCTATAGCTAAATCTTAACCGATTTTCTTCAAATTCGGTAGTGTTGGTTCACGGATCAAGAAACTCTACCATTCTAAATTTCACAATGATTGGATGTAAAATACAGCTTCTACAGGACTAAAGAGCAAAATCGGACGAAACATATATATGGGAGCTATAGCTAAATCTGAACCGATTTCAACCAAATTGCGATCTTAACAGCCGCGAAATACTTTAAACTGCAAAAATTTCAGAACGATCGGAGTGAAATTGCGACCTGTAGTCGACGAACAACTTTACATGGACAGACGGACGGACGGACAGACATCGTTAAATCGACTCATCTAGTGATTCTGAGTCGATCGGTATACTTTAAGGTGGGTCTAGCTGTGTTATTTTCAGGTGTTACAAACATCTGCCGTGAAACAAAAAATCGCAACATCAGCAACACTCAATGAAAACTGTATTAGCTACACATTGTGCCAGTAGTAAAAACCAACCAGAATTTGACAACGTTCGTGTACTTCAGAGAGAAAGATCAACTAGATTTACTCTCGAGATGCTGCATATTAACAACGTACCAACAAGAAAAAGAGTTAACTACAAAACCGATACAGAGAACATAGCACACATATACAAACATCTTATAAGACGAACAAGACAACGAGAGGCCATCGATCATCGTGCAATATTAGAATAACAACCAGTGCAATATTTACATCCGACGGTAGTAGTGTCACACTACAGTAGTTATACCCTACACCACACTGTGGTACAGGGTATTATAAGTTTGTTTCACGGCAGATGTTTGTAACACCTGAAAATAACACAGCTAGACCCACCTTAAAGTATACCGATCGACTCAGAATCTTTAGCTGAGTCGATTTAACGATGTCCGTCCGTCCGTCCGTCTGTCCATGTAAAGTTGTTCGTCGACTACAGGTCGAAATTTCACTCCGATCGTTCTGAAATTTTGCAGTTTAGAGTATTTCGCGGCTGTTAAGATCGCTATTGAATTTGGTTGAAATCGGATCAGATTTAGATATAGCTCCCATATATCTTTCGTCCGATTTGGCCCTTTAGTCCTATAGAAGCTGTATTTTACATCCAATCGTTTTGAAATTTAGAATGGTAGAGTTTCTTGATCCATGAACCAACACTGCCGAATTTGAAGAAAATCGGTAAAGATTTAGCTATAGCTCCCATATATATGTTTCGTCCGATTTGGCCATTTAGTCCTATAAAAGCTGTATTTTACATCCAATCGTTTTGAAATTTAGAATGGTAGAGTTTCTTGATACATGAACCAACATTGCCGAATTTGAAGAAAATCGGTTTAGATTTAGCTATAGCTCCCATATATATGTATCGTCCGATTTTGCTCTTTAGTCCTGAAGAAGCTGTATTTTACATCCAATCATTTTGAAATTTAGAATGGTAGAGTTTCTTGATCCATGAACCAACACTACCGAATTTGAAGAAAATCGGTTAAGATTTAGCTATAGCTCCCATATATATGTTTCGTCCGATTTGGCCCTTTAGTTCTATAGAAGCTGTATTTTACATCCAATCGTTTTGAAATTTAGAATGGTAGAGTTTCTTGATTCATGAACCACCATTGCCGAATTTGAAGAAATCGGTAAAGATGTAGCTATAGCTACCATATATATGTTTCATCCGATTTGGCTCTTTAGATCCAATCGTTTTTATACCCTACACCACACTGTGGTACAGGGTATTATTTAAGTATAAAATGTCCCAAAAGTAAATTTATGTAAACAATTTATACATGAATTACAAAATTTATATATCAGAGTTATTCAATATTACGAGAGTGGTGTAGGGTATTATATAGTCGGCACCGCCCGACTTTAGCCTTTCCTTACTGGTTTTGTTTAAAAAATATGGTTCTATGTAAAATATAATATGTAATAATTTAATTTATGTTTTCTATTAATGTTTTTAATTTTTCTCAATTACTATTGTTATGGATAATTGTTGTTTGTCCCCCTGTCAAATCTTATATTTCGTAAAATTCAAATTTCCAAACTATTCTGCATTTCCAATAATTAAAGTATGTAAGTCGCGCTTTGTCTTCCAAAATGAGAGGAGGGTATATATGATTTTCTACGGACCAAAAGTGTCACACATCGAAGGAGTGACCTAAGACCCTAAGTATGTTCGGCGGATATCCGTTTTGGGTAATTTTAAGTCGAATAAGCAATGTCCGTCCGTCTGTCTGTCTGCTGGCTGGTGCGCACGATAATTCTCGAAAGGAGTAACCGATTGACTTCAAATTTGGTACGTGGTACTATTTTCTTCTATCTCCGGCTCAGTTCGAAGATGGGCCATATTGGTCCACTCCTTCTAGTACCTCCCCCACAAAGGGTTAACATTTAGTAAAATATTGATTATTTAATAACTTCTATACTACTTATTTGAATCCTCTGAAATTCGATATAGAGTATTAGTTTATTAGTCACTATTCGAGAAAAATGGGCCTTCCACACAAATGAACAATTTTGAACCAAAAGTTAAAACCTTATAACTTTATAACCAGTGCATACAAAGACTTGCAATTTTGTACAGTGTAATAGTTTAATACTACCTAAAATACGGCGAACATTTTACATTATTGCTCCGTTTGGTACCTCCCACACAAATGGACCTTTTTGCACCAAAAGTAAACAGCTTATAACATCAATACCAGTGCAAACAAATAATTGAAATTTCGTTCAGTGCAATGCTTTTATATTACCTGGAGTCTAGAAAAAAGGGGCCGTAATTGGCACGTCCCTTTTGGTACGAGTACCTCCCACACAAATGGACCATTTTACACCAAAAGTTAGGAACTTGTAATTGTAATTCTAGTGCATATATATACAGGGTTGCCCATATTCGACGGACCCACGGACTCGTTGGGCCCATTCCAATCGACGAGGCTTGTCCGCAGGCAACAATCTTTGCGTCAATTGAATTTTGCACGGGAACAAATGCAAATCAACGCGAATAATCCGTTGTAAATTGGACCGAGCCATGCCCAACTGCTGAGAACGGCGTTTTTGGGATGTTCTTGGGGACCTCTTAACACTGGCTCGTACGGCAGCGATATTCTCGGCCGATCGCCTTGGTCGACTTTTATTTGGCCTCTTCGGATTAGAAAGAGCCTCACCAGTCGAAAATTTTCGTATAAACGCTTAATGGTGTTCTTAGAAGGCGCACTTCTCACATTTTTTAATATTTTAAAAGCACGTTGACTTGACTTCTTCTGTTGAATGTAAATTTCAACTATTTCAGAGCGCTCGCGTGGCGTGTATTGTTCCATGGTAAAAATATGCTTGGACTGACGCTTCAAACGCGGTATGTCATTAAGCGATCTGACATCTCTGTCAAAAGTTATGGCGTTGCCACATGGGTCCGTCGAATATGGGAGACCCTGTACTTGACAATTTGTACAGTGAAATGTTTTTATAGTACCTAGAGTCCAGATAAAAGTGACCGTTATTGGGAAGCCCATTTTGGATCATCCCACACAAAAGGACCATTTTGTACCAAAAGTAAACAGCTTTTAACTTTAATACCAGTACATACTTTAAAGATATTAAAGACAATTTAAATTGATAATAATTTTATTAAAACAAAAAAATAAATAAATTTACTAATATTTCTTGGAACTCAAGGTGAGGGGATTCATAAGTCGGTTTAGACGTGAATGATGTGAATGCGATGCATCCTTGAAACTCCAAATATAGCCCAGCTATTTTTTATGTTTAGCTGTTATGTGGTCTTGTCCTTCCGTATCAATTTAAAATCCTCTCAAAATTTACCTTATATACTCATACTCGTACAAACAAATTGCCATGACTTAAATATTAAACCTATATCCGATATATGTACTTTAATAAAGATTTATTGTATGTGTTTGAGTGTGTTTCGCATTGTTAATGCGTAAAAAAAACACGGGAAGTTATCAATAAAAATATTCGGTCTTCCGCTTGCCGTAATTTAAATAAATTAAAAATCAATTTTTATTACCATCATAAAAAAAGCGAAACATGCTACAACAATTTGTTTTAGTGCCACTGATAAAAATGTTTATGTATATTTTTCACTCGACACTTTAGGGCCGACCGAACAAGGTAAACTAATAGTTAATAGTGTTCAGTCTTTTATATTTTTTTTTTCGTTTTCATAATAAACTGTTTGTTTATACACAGAAAGTATTGTTTATGCGGCAGATTATCAATAATGGAAATAAATTTCCAAGGATTTCGAATCAAAAATACTGAGCATCATATTTTACAGTAAATCTTTGTTTAAAGTTTCCTTTCTAAAGTTGTTCATTTATTTGATGTAGGGTTTACTGTTTCGTCTATTTGTTCGTGAACAATTTAACCAGTAGTTTAGGTCGCAAAATATAATATACAAAAATCCAAGATAAAAACCTATCACAAAACAAATATTATATAGGGCAATTCCAAAGGAAACCGACCCACTCCGAATATTTATGAACTTAGATTTCAATGAAATACATTGAAGTCGTATACTAGAAGACCATGCAGACTTATTACCTTTTACGGATTGTCCAAATTCACAACGGTTTAGATTTTATAGGGTGCCCAAGTTGGTCACCTACATCATTTTATTTTTACATTTGAATGATAAAAGTACCGTTTGAAAGAATTTATTATCCTCTCTTAAAATTATAAATTAAGTAATTAATTTGTGTATATTAAGGACATCAAAGGGATGAACATTTCCTTAATCCTTGATTATCCTGAAACGCACATATTTTTTTTTTTTCGTTTTATTTTTAAACATTACTTACATATTTCATCACGAAATGTAAAAATTTCAGCGTGGGTCCTCCATGGGTTCAAAAATACTTATTAATTATTTTTCGTCCGTTTGTCAGTTCGACTGAATGGCGCTAACTGTAAGTCTGAAAAGGAGTGATCGAATAACATAAAATTTGGTACGTTATAATATTTTATTCATTTTATAGTGTTTGTTTGATGGACAGCCAAATCGGACAATCTGTCTGGCACGAACGAATCACAGGTAGCTGTAAGCCGCACTTCAAGAATGCGGTCGAAGATTTCCGTTGTTTGAATATGACCGACCAGTGATTGCAATCTCTTCTGATGGTACGATGTGGTATCGATTTATCAATTCACCCATCACTTGTAGACGTCTTGCTGTGAGGGCTGCCTCATTCTTTATACGGATATCTATTGGTTGTATGGTATTACGTTGTACTTTTTGACCATTGATGTCCACCACACTACAGAGGCGTAGGTTATTATTGGTCTAATCACGCTAATGTAAAGCCAGTGTGTCATATTTGGACGTAGTCCCCATTTTGAACCTATAGCTCTTCTGCACAACGACCAACATCTGTGGGCCTTTGTAACTCTTTCTTCAATATGATCTTTCCAGTACAGTTTCTGACCCAAGATTACTCCCAATATTTTACCTTTTATACCCTACACAACACTGTGGTACAGGGTATTATAAGTTTGTTTCACGGCAGATGTTTGTAACACCTGAAAATAACACAGTTAGACCCACCTTAAAGTATACCGATCGACTCAGAATCACTAGCTGAGTCGATTTAACGATGTCCGTCCGTCCGTCTGTCCATGTAAAGTTGTTCGTCGACTACAGGTCGCAATTTCACTCCGATCGTTCTGAAATTTTGCAGTTTAGAGTATTTCGCGGCTGTTAAGATCGCTATTGAATTTGGTTGAAATCGGATTAGATTTAGATATAGCTCCCATATATATCTTTCGTCCGATTTGGCCCTTTAGTCCTATAGAAGCTGTATTTTACAACCGATCGTTTTGAAATTTAGAAAGGTAGAGTTTCTTGATCCACGAACCAACATTGCCGAATTTGAAGAAAATCGGTTAAGATTTAGCTATAGCTCCCATATATATGTTTCGTCCGATTTTGCTCTTTAATCCTGTAGAAGCTGTATTTTACATCCAATCATTTTGAAATTTAGAATGGTAGAGTTTCTTGATCCATGAACCAACACTACCGAATTTGAAGAAAATCGGTTAAGATTTAGCTATAGCTCCCATATATATGTTTCGTCCGATTTGGCCCTTTAGTCCTATAAAAGCTGTATTTTACATCCAATCGTTTTGAAATTTAGAATGGTAGAGTTTCTTGATCCATGAACCAACACTACTGGATTTGAAGAAAATCGGTTAAGATTTAGCTATAGCTCCCATATATATGTTTCGTCCGATTTGGCCCTTTAGTTCTATAGAAGCTATATTTTACATCCAATCGTTTTGAAATTTAGAATGGTAGCGTTTCTTGATCCATGAACCAACATTGCCAAATTTGAAGAAAATCGGTAAAGATTTAGCTATAGCTCCCATATATATCTTTCATCCGATTTGGCTCTTTAGATCCAATCGTTTTTATACCCTACACCACACTGTGGTACAGGGTATTATTTAAGTATAAAATGTCCCAAAAGTAAATTTATGTAAACAATTTATACATGAATTACAAAATTTATATATCAGAGTTATTCAATATTACGAGAGTGGTGTAGGGTATAATATAGTCGACACCGCCCGACATTAGCCTTTCCTTACTGGTTTTAGATATGGCAATATTCTTATCCAGGAATCGAGGCACGGTAAAACGTGGGATCTTCGTTTTCCTTGTAAATAGACATAGTACTGTTTTGTCTGGGTTAACATTTAACCACCTTGTGCCCAGTTATATGTATCGGTCTGAACGTTGTTAAAAGCGCCCTCAATGTCTATACAAACGGCAAGTGTGTACATTTCTTCACTGAAGGACTGTTCTATGTGTGTAAATATGCGTGTTGCTTGAATTTTAGCTTGTCATCGGCTATCTTACTTTTGACCATGTCGTCAATTATTCGCTCCATTGTTTTTAACAGGAAAGAAGTTAGGCTAATAGGTCGATAAGTCTTTAGGATCGTATAACTCGCCTTGTCAGGCTTGGGTATGAAGAGCACCCTTGATTCCTGCCAATTTTTTGGGGTATATGCATGAGTTAGGCATGCAGTGAAAACTCTAACCAGATGAGTTGATACCAGATCCACCTCATTCTGAAGAAGCGCTGGAAATATTCCGTCCGGTCCCGCAGCCTCGAAAGGAGAGAAGCTTTTATTGCTTCTTTAACCACAGCATCCGTAATAGGTACTTGGTGCATCACATTTTCGGTCTGTAACTGTTCCTCTGTTGTCCCAGCATTACCACTTGGAAAATTAGTTTTCATCAAAGCCTTACGGTATTATCTATAGTTTCCATCCTTTTACCCGTTTCATCCACCAGTGTTTCGGTTTGGATATGAGTTTTTGAGACGAACTTTTTTATTTTAGACATGCTGTTAACGCTGTCTACGTGTTCACAGAAAAGCCTCCAGGAGTTACGTTTCAACAGTCTAATGATTTTATTGTATTCTTTGAGTCTTCTGTGGTAGTCATCCCAATATACTAATAGCTTTTTACGTCGAGCTCTGTTGTAAAGTCTGCGGACATCTTTGCCAATCGAGCGAATTTGCCCTGTCATGCAGGGTTTCTCATAGGCAGATTTCCTTTCTTGAAGCGGGCAACTATCTTCGAATGATTTCACAAGAGCCTCCGTAATCCTACTCACATTTATATCAATGTCGTCTGTACATGGATAATCGTGTTAAGGCTGGCCCAATCGATTTCTAAGTAGATTGCCGAATTTGGTGCAGTCAGTTTTAGCCTTATTTTATTGGGTCAGGCGGTGGCCGTGCAATTTTAAACCTTATATAGAAGTGTTCATCCGAAACTCTCCACTCATGGATCTCATCAATGAGGTTTTCTGAGCATATCGTTATATCTAATACTTCTTCCCTAATTTAGTTAACAAAGGTCGCCTTGTTCCCTATGTTGAGAGTTAAGAGATCTTTAGTATTCAAAAATTCTATAAGGGCTTGTCCCCTTTTATTTGTGTCAAGTCTGCCCCAAGCAATATGGTGTGAGCTAGTAATTTTTTACTTGTATTTTTGGATTCCCTTACCAGACGTTGTAATTCCGACGTAGGTGGCAATGTCGGCGCATCGAATGGCAGGTATACTGACGCCAGGTACATACTTCCATTACCTTGTATCAGCACAGTTGCGGCATTACCTTGCATCAGCACAGTCGCGGCTGTTAAGATCGCTATTGAATTTGGTTGAAATCGGATTAGATTTAGATATAGCTCCCATATATATCTTTCGTCCGATTTGGCCCTTTAGTCCTATAGAAGCTGTATTTTACAACCGATCGTTTTGAAATTTAGAAAGGTAGAGTTTCTTGATCCACGAACCAACATTGCCGAATTTGAAGAAAATCGGTTAAGATTTAGCTATAGCTCCCATATATATGTTTCGTCCGATTTTGCTCTTTAATCCTGTAGAAGCTGTATTTTACATCCAATCATTTTGAAATTTAGAATGGTAGAGTTTCTTGATCCATGAACCAACACTACCGAATTTGAAGAAAATCGGTTAAGATTTAGCTATAGCTCCCATATATATGTTTCGTCCGATTTGGCCCTTTAGTCCTATAAAAGCTGTATTTTACATCCAATCGTTTTGAAATTTAGAATGGTAGAGTTTCTTGATCCATGAACCAACACTACTGGATTTGAAGAAAATCGGTTAAGATTTAGCTATAGCTCCCATATATATGTTTCGTCCGATTTGGCCCTTTAGTTCTATAGAAGCTATATTTTACATCCAATCGTTTTGAAATTTAGAATGGTAGCGTTTCTTGATCCATGAACCAACATTGCCAAATTTGAAGAAAATCGGTAAAGATTTAGCTATAGCTCCCATATATATCTTTCATCCGATTTGGCTCTTTAGATCCAATCGTTTTTATACCCTACACCACACTGTGGTACAGGGTATTATTTAAGTATAAAATGTCCCAAAAGTAAATTTATGTAAACAATTTATACATGAATTACAAAATTTATATATCAGAGTTATTCAATATTACGAGAGTGGTGTAGGGTATAATATAGTCGACACCGCCCGACTTTAGCCTTTCCTTACTGGTTTTAGATATGGCAATATTCTTATCCAGGAATCGAGGCACGGTAAAACGTGGCATCTTCGTTTTCCTTGTAAATAGACATAGTACTGTTTTGTCTGGGTTAACATTTAACCACCTTGTGCCCAGTTATATGTATCGGTCTGAACGTTGTTAAAAGCGCCCTCAATGTCTATACAAACGGCAAGTGTGTACATTTCTTCACTGAAGGACTGTTCTATGTGTGTAAATATGCGTGTTGCTTGAATTTTAGCTTGTCATCGGCTATCTTACTTTTGACCATGTCGTCAATTATTCGCTCCATTGTTTTTAACAGGAAAGAAGTTAGGCTAATAGGTCGATAAGTCTTTAGGATCGTATAACTCGCCTTGTCAGGCTTGGGTATGAAGAGCACCCTTGATTCCTGCCAATTTTTTGGGGTATATGCATGAGTTAGGCATGCAGTGAAAACTCTAACCAGATGAGTTGATACCAGATCCACCTCATTCTGAAGAAGCGCTGGAAATATTCCGTCCGGTCCCGCAGCCTCGAAAGGAGAGAAGCTTTTATTGCTTCTTTAACCACAGCATCCGTAATAGGTACTTGGTGCATCACATTTTCGGTCTGTAACTGTTCCTCTGTTGTCCCAGCATTACCACTCGGAAAATTAGTTTTCATCAAAGCCTTACGGTATTATCTATAGTTTCCATCCTTTTACCCGTTTCATCCACCAGTGTTTCGGTTTGGATATGAGTTTTTGAGACAAACTTTTTTATTTTAGACATGCTGTTAACGCTGTCTACGTGTTCACAGAAAAGCCTCCAGGAGTTACGTTTCACCAGTCTAATGATTTTATTGTATTCTTTGAGTCTTCTGTGGTAGTCATCCCAATATACTGATAGCTTTTTTCGTCGAGCTCTGTTGTAAAGTCTGCGGACATCCTTGCCAATCGAGCGAATTTGAAATGTCATCCAGGGTTTCTCATAGGCAGATTTCCTTTCTCGAAGCGGGCAACTATCTTCGAATAATTTCACAAGAGCCTTCGTAATCCTACTCACATTTATATCAATGTCTTCTGTACATGGATAATCGTGTTAAGGCTGGCCCAATCGATTTCTAAGTAGATTGCCGAATTTGGTGCAGTCGGTTTTAGCCTTATTACTTATTGGGTCAGGCGGTGGCCGTGCAATTTTAAACCTTATATAGAAGTGTTCATCCGAAACTCTCCACTCATGGATCTCATCAATGAGGTTTTCTGAGCATATCGTTATATCTAATACTTCTTCCCTAATTTAGTTAACAAAGGTCGCCTTGTTCCCTATGTTGAGAGTTAAGAGATCTTTAGTATTCAAAAATTCTATAAGGGCTTGTCCCCTTTTATTTGTGTCAAGTCTGCCCCAAGCAATATGGTGTGAGCTAGTAATTTTTTACTTGTATTTTTGGATTCCCTTACCAGACGTTGTAATTCCGACGTAGGTGGCAATGTCGGCGCATCGAATGGCAGGTATACTGACGCCAGGTACATACTTCCATTACCTTGCATCAGCACAGTTGCGTCCGATGTTGACAACTCTGGAGAGAAAAGATAGCATAAGTTTTTATGGCACAGAATACAAGTCCTTGGACGAGTACCTGTGTTAGCGTAGAAAAGATTGTAGTTCATATGGTTTAATCCAGTGACTTTGTTACTAGGAGTCCACGGTTCCTGGACCAACGCAACATGAACCCTGCCTTTATTTATTATGTCCATCAGAGCAATGGATGCCGTATCGCTCCGGTGGTGGTTCATCTGGATGATCTCAATCATAGTCTTTCCAGTAAAAGTTTCCTTGGGGAATCGTCTATCCTATCTGGTTGCACTCCCTCCTTATTTGGTAGTGAGTCTTTCTCCTCCTTTCGTTTACTACCTATTAAAACTCTTCAAGTAGTAAAAAGTGTAACACATCGAAGAAGTGACCTAAGGCCCTAAGTATATTCGGCGGAAATAAGTTTTAGGTCATTTTAAGTCATTAGAGCAATGTCCGTCTGCTTGGTGCGCACGATAACTCTTGATAGAACCAACCGATTACACAGTACAATATTTTCGAGGTCATCGAAAATTGACACCGTTTTGACTTTGGTTTCTGAAAATGCTTATCGAAAGTATCAAAATTCCATTAGGATTTTTCTGCTTTTGATCATTTTGTATGAGAAAATTTAATTTTTCCAACGGCTATATCTAGTTAACCAATGGGAATTTTGATTTACGGTCTCCAGCATAATTGTATGTATAGGCTAGGAGTACCTTATTAAAAAAACGAAGTAGCCTATTTTAATTTCCGTACAAATGTCTAACGGTCCAACAGAAAAAACAAACAAACAAGGGATTTTATAACATTAATAGGATTTTCACTTCTCAGGTAAAGTTTTTTTGTCGGTGTATTAAGTATATAAACGAATGCTGTATTGATCGGCCTTTACATTAATGTTGTTCTGCAACCATCTCTCGTACGTACAGCTGCTATTCAATGTTGCCTCTCCAGGTTCATCGTATTATTTATGTAGTTATTTTTTCGTTGGTACCAAATGAACTATACCTATAATGGAGTAGACCTATAATGGAACAGAGATAATTTACTCCGGATTGGATCATATCCTTTGTTAATATTTGGTCATTTCCAACTGTCGCACCCACATACAAATTTTTCCCATTTTCATGTCATCATACAAACGTATAGTCATCAAAAAAGTATAAGGGCCCAACAACCAAAAATATAAATCGAGCTTTTTATATATAAATATCTTCACAAATAGACAGAGTTTTATAATAAGGTCATTATTAAGTGAAAATACATATTCCCCAATCTTACAAAGGCAACTGAGAAAAAACTCACGCGAATAAATAAATGCACCATTTTTTTAGGAAATAAGAAGAAAAGGACGTTTTCATTTAATTTACTTTTTTTATTTTACTTGTGAAATGTGATGATTGGCCCTATTGCATTTCTGATGAAATGTATAGGGTTTTTTGTATTATTTTATTCAATATTCTTTTTTTGTTCGTTTATGTGACATTCTTTTTAATGCAACTGATAGCATAAAAAATATATTTTATTGCTGAAAATCTAAGAAAAATGAATATAACAAAACATTTCTTCTGGACGAAACGTCAAAATATGTCAGGTACGAACGAATAGGAATGGATTGTCACACGCGAAAAAACAGTTTCCCGCGAACATCGCTTGAAATTTTTTCGAACTTATCGACTAATATTATTTTTTTTAACTGTGACAATTGCAAAAATTTCAGGGAAATCGGTCTGAAAATCCGCGAAAACCCTCACTCGTTGGAATATCTATCCGTTCGTAACTGACACCTACTCGTTCCCGGAGACTTATCTTCTTAATTTATAATTTTTGCTGCAATGGTCAACAATTCTTTTAAAACTTTTAAACAAATTCCTGCTTTACATGGCTATTGTGCAATGCATTCATTCATTATCGGCGTGGATTTGTGTATGAAAAAACATACTAATACAATTGCCAATGTTAATTGTAAGTAAAACAAAAAGTTTTCAGAGAATTATATTAATATTTTTTATTATGATATATAATATATAACTTACAAATAACATCCTGCATTATGGTTGAAAATTGCCACGGTGTAAAAACAAGTAAGAAAGTTTCAGTCGGGTAAACCGACTAAGGTATACCCTCACTTTGTGAGTAATGTAATATGGAATATTACACTACTCAATCTATCTATTTGTGTGGGAGGTACCAGAAAGGGTTTATCAAATAAAATTATTTTTCGCTGAACAGTAGATACTTTAAATACATTGCACTGTGCCACAAGCGTTTATGTGCACTAGTATATTACCGCTTGAGCTATTAAATTTTGGTATAATTTGACCATTTTGTGTGGGAGGTACAACAAGAAGCGTGGTGGTAACGGCCATTTTTCACATGACTATAGGTACTTTAAAAGCGTTACACTGTGCACCATTTTGTGGTGTTTTCATGCATTGGCATTTCATGCTTTTAGCTTTTTGTACAAAATGGTACATTTGTGTGAGAGGTACCAAAAGGGACGTGGCAATAACGCCCATTTTTCACTGGGCTGTAGGCACTATAAAAGCATTACACTGTACAAAATTGCAAGTATATTTATGCACTGGCATTAATGTTATAAGCAGTTAACTTTTTGTACAAAATGGTCCCTTTGTGTGGGAAGTACCAAAAGGGGCGGGACCACTTCACCCATTTTTCTCAAATTTAAAGCGACAAACAAACTATTACTATGTGAGGAATTACATAGGATTCGGATAAGTAGTATGGAAGTTATTAGATAATCAACAAATTAGAAACCTTTGTGAGGGAGGTACTGGAAGGAGTGGACTAATATAACCCATCTTCGAACTTAGACGGAGATAGAAAAAAATATTACCACATAAATTAGAAGTCAATCGGTTACTCCTTTCGAAAGTTATCGTGAGCACCAGCCAGTAGACAGACAGGCGGACGGATGGACATTGCTCATTTGACTTAAAATTACCTAAAACGAATATCCGCCGAACATACATACTTAGGGTCTTACGTGACTCCTTCAGTGTGTTACACTTTTGGTGGTAATGATATATACCCTCGTATCACTAAAGTGAGGGTATAAATATAAGGAGTGGTCGTAGATCATTGAAAGTTGGCACCGAGTAATATGTTGTAAAAATTAAGAAAAATTTTATATTTTGTCAAAATTGTCCACGCTCACTGCCCACACAATCCATGTTTCCTATCTACACTGATAGAAAAACCGTTCGTCACCATGACGAATCAGTTCCGTCAATATATCTTCGTACTGGTGACGAAAAGTTTCGTACATGCTATGTTTTTGTAAGTCAATAGAACGAACGCGATCATCAACCCATGTTTTTGATGATTACGAAATTCGTCGAGGGAAAGAAGAAAAATATTTAATTGACCATTTTGTTGAAAATTAATGATTAATTGTACAGTTCTAATTGCGTTCTGATAACATTAGTTAAATAACTTGTTGTAAAAGCTTAATTTAAAATATCTAATAATGGTAATGAATAGAGTTCGTGGTGATGAATAGAATTCGTCGTGGTGATGAATGGCATTCGTCGTGGTGATGAATGGCATTCGTCGTGGTGATGAATTGTATTCGTCGTGGTGATGAATGGCATTCGTCGTGGTGATGAATGGCATTCGTCGTGGAGAGTAGTAATTATATTTTCCATACCGGTTTTAATGGACTAAAACCAGAAGAATATTTATTAAAAATTTTAAAATTTAAATAGTGGGGGGCATGAATTCGTCGTGCTGATGAATGGAGCTCGTCGTGGTATTGAACTCGAATCATCGTAAGGATGAAATGTGATCGTCCTGAGGACGAAAGTTTTTGGAAACAGAGATTCGTCATATTGACGAATCTTATGCCTGAATAACTTTTGCCTTATTTTATATAGATTCACAGAAATTTTTATTGGTTTTTCAGAAGTCGTTTTGATACAACTCACACAGTCGCTTAAAAAGACGTCTAAGAACACAACTTTAAAATTTCAAAAAATCAATTGTTGTAATCATTTTTAAAATCAAATCTATTGTAATGTGGTTTTACAAGACACCACTTCCAAACTCACACAGTAGCTAAAAAATAAGTCTAAGAACATGACTTTAAAATTTCAAAAAAATCAATTGGTGTAATCATTTTTGAAATCAAATCCAAAAGATTCAAATGGTAAAAACTTTAAAAATTGTTATGTGATATTACAAGACAGCTTTTATTTTTTAAAAGTACATAACAGTACCCTCAAAACACGGTATAGTACTCGTACATCAAAATCGGTCAAGTAATTCAGGAGTTACAAGCGACTGAATGAACAAACCCTTTTGAAAATATCGTAAGTAAATTGCTTATAACTTTTGAACAACATTTTTTTAATTTTTTTTCTTGAAACACGTATACAATTTTTTTAAGGGAAGTATACATATAAAACCTATAAAAGAAATAACGAAAATGTATAACTTTCCAGCGGACGGTAAAAGACAGTGGATTTTTTTGCGTAAATTTAATGAATAGTATATTGTCCTTCATTTCGTTGCAGTCAGAAGACCGAGCTCGACCGAGCCTACTTCTTTTTATTCCAAGGAAAACTGCAATCGTTGAATTTAATAAAGCCATTTTAATTCTTTCATATCTTCTAAACTATATATGCAATTCAAACAAATTTTTGTTTTTAAATTAAAAAGAAGGTTCTGTATTTCAATAATAACGGCTCCTAAATTTTAGCGGTAAATATATTTTACATCCACAAGCTACTGTTTTGCGTGCAATTTTTTTTAGTTTGCGCTTTACACTATTTAGGTGACTTCACTAGAGATTTTCTATGACAAAATATTATATTTTACGAACACAAATTATTGATTTTTTTATTGAAACACTTCTCTATAGAACTGCATCATTCAATTTATGAAAAGTAATTGTCGACAAATTGCTTGTTTGCATCCAAAATACCTCTTTGCGGGGGTCCATATTAAACGCACGATGTTATTTGTTAATAAAACAAAAAGTTTTCAGAGAATTATTTAAAATTTTTTTGTTATGATAGAATGATCTATAAGAATTATGTGTGAAACAAAATATCGGTCAAATGCTTTCCACGGCTCCCACGTGTGATTCACAATTATGAAATTTCTTTGAAAATTGCCATAATTTAGTTTTATATTTCACTTGTGAAATGTGGTGATTGGCTCTATTGCATTTCAGATGATATTTATAGAGTTTTTTGTATGATTTTATTCAATATAATTTTTTTGTTCGTTTATGTGACATTCTTTTCAATGAAACTAATAGCATAAAAAATATAGGTTAAGTTTTTTATTCCTTTCGTACATTTTATTGCTGCAAATAGTCAACAATTCTTTTAACACTTTTAAACCAATTCCTGCTTTACATGGCTATTGTGCAATGCATTCATGCATACATACGTATGTGCACGTGTACACACAAACTTATCGTATGAAAACTCATACTGATACAATTTCCAGCGGCGGAAAATGTGAGGCCTTCCATATATATGCATGTGGAAGGCCTTGTTTGCCAATGACCTTCTTATACATATATATAAGGCCTGCAGAAAGCATAATTAGGCATGGTTTTGTTACAAGCTAGCAATTTTAGTTTAGCACTTTGCAACGAAAACAACTGACTTCCACTAACTGCCACATAAGCAATAAGTGGCGGATTTTCACTATCTTGTACCAATGGTGTCATGAGTTGCGAAGAAAGAACAGTGCGAAACAGACAAAAAATTCGTGAAAGTACTTATAAAACATATATTTACTATTCTATGTTCAATTGTTTACATTCTTTTTGCAAATATTAAAATAATTTCCCATTTTTGTTCTTCTTCTTCCCGTTAATTCACAATAATTGATAACAATCTCTCCAAAAATGGGATGCCATATTGCTAAATATAGGGAGCCCAATCTGGCAACATCATACTCGATTAAGACAGGAACACAAGCACCAAACTTCATAGGGAACTAATAGTGCTTAGCTCCCCATACAAATTAAGCACTTATGTTGTAACGAAAACACGCCTAATTTAGCATGATACAGGCCTTTTAAAAGAATCCAGCTCAACAGATGAAAGAGCAACAACAAAAATGAAGCGAATTTTTTTGTTATACAATTTCCAACGTAGAAGTTTGCTATTAGAAAGCCTGAGGAATGTATTTTCGAGTGGCTCGTCGTCCAACGTGCTGAAATAAAACAGATGAAAGAGCAACAACAACAAAAAAACTAATTATCCCGTTATACAAATTCCAACGCAGAAGCTTCCTTTTAAATAGCCTGATATGTACTTATGTTATTTATAGCATTGAAACTTGTATCAAAATAAAACTAAAACAATTTTTATTAAAAAGCTTTTATTTTTATAATTTTTAGCGTTTTCAATTGTGTTTCAGGAAAAATAGATGGACTTCTATAACGAACCTCCAGGACCTTTACAAAGCCTTCCATTTAAGCATTCTTTAAAGCTAGTTTTTCTGCCCTTTTCTGGTCCTTTTAATGTGGTTCATATCTTTAGCAGGCGTTCGTTTTATGTCATTGTGCAATGTCTTACTTTTTTCAGACAGGTTTTATGTCTTTTTATGAAGCAGACCTCCTTTTTTATTCCTTCTGGAAGGCCAGATTTTTTCTGACAGGTGTTATACATGTGTCAGACATTGCACAGACATTGCGTGTTATACGTGTTATACCTTACCTAGGGAGTGTTAATGTCTTTGGGAGGCCTTCGGATACCATAAGCAGGCCAGATAGCCCATGATTCCCCCGTCGGGTTGTATCTCAAAACCAACACTCATACTGGATGTGAGCGTGTGTGTCACATAACGTGACAGGGTTGTCAGTGTATCGCATTTTGTTGGATTTATAGGAAATTTGAGAAGTTTAAGCAAAACGAATAGGATTATCTCAGTCCAATGATAACAAGAATAAGCGTTAAGTTCGGTCATGCCGAATCATATATTCCACCATGGATTTCATTCAATTTTATTACTGGAAAACTCTTTGGCAGCATATCATGAAACGATCCTTTTTGTTTAAGTAAATTATAAAAAAAAACGAACGCTTCAATTTTTAGCCAAATTTTAGGCCGCAAATTCTTTAGCCAAATCTTCACCTGAAAAATGTGGTATTAATGGCTTAAAATAACATTTTTGAGAGTTACATATACAAGGGGACTACAACAAAATTAAATTTGATTTGTATAAATTTAATTGAGATGAATTCTTGCCAAAATAGAATAAAATTTTAAAGTTTCAGCTAAATTTCTAAGAATGGGAGTTTATAGCTAACGCCCCTTTTAGTAACTTCCTTAAAAATAGGCGCTATTCCCACGCCCCTTTTGGTACCTCCCTTAAATATGGAACATTTTGCACAAAAAACCAGTAAGGAAAGGCACAAAGTCGGGCGGCGCCGATTATATAATACCCAACACCTCCCTAACAATGCGATAAGGGTCATTGCGATAATAATTTGGAATAATTGGTAAATAGGCAGGAACATATATATGTTGCTACATCTAAATCCGATTACACTGTGCAACAGTGAAAAAATACACGCGGATCTGATGGTATAGGTTCGATTCTACATACTACCAAATGGTAGTATAACCCTGTACTCAGTTTTGCGAGATTGGTGACCAATTTTTTTTTATGGGCCTCGAAAGATTCGAAAATCGGTGGACCCCTTGAAAAAGGGGGTCATCGGTTTTTGAACAACAACTACTTCAGACTTGGTGATAGCGCTTAACTATATTTGGGAATAATGTAGCTAAGAACACGCTGAACAAAGCCGGTTAACATGTCATGCCCAAAAAATTTAGTTTTTCTGCACTTTTTTTCGAAAAACATAGGATTAAATTTATTTTTTTTCACTTTTTTCGGCATAACTTTAAGGTATTGCTGATTTTTTAATAACAATATTTGGCAATCTTGTAGCCACGGTAAATCTGAACAACTTTTATGAACATAACAATACAATCTGAACGTGTCTAGGCACCTTAAATAGCTCAAAAATCCACATTATACCCCAAAAATGTAAGTATTTCACTGTTATGAAACAAAAATATATTTTTCTGGTATAGGGTATGTTCAGCAATTTTATAGAAAATATTAAGGCCAATATTTTTGTGGAACATTTTAACCCTCTAGCTCCCCCACATAAGTGCAATTTTTGGCCCCATTTTAACAAATCGTAAAAAACACCCCTTAAAAGTGGGAGGGCGGGGACGAAATATTCTACAAAAATGTTCGCCATAAAATTTTACTATATGTGTCAGAACACACTAAAACCGAAATCTTAACACAAAAACCCAAAAAACGGCCAAATTCCGGTCAACAACGTTATTTACTGGTATCTTCTCATTGCTTCAACCAGATCGTACGACTAACATTCCTGCATGATCAGGAATTTGACCTTTTTTTGGTGTTTGTGTTATGTTTTGAGCTCTGATGTGTTCTGACACATATAGTAAAATTTTATGGCGAACATTTTTGTAGAATATTTCATCCCCGCCTTCCCACTTTTAAGGGGTGTTTTTTTGCGATTTGTTAAAATGGGGCCAAAAATTACAGTTATGTGGGGGAGCTAGAGGGTTAAAATGTTCCACAAAAATATTGGCCTTAATATTTTCTATAAAATTGCTGAACATACCCTATACTAGAAAAATATATTTTTGTTTCATAACAGTGAAATACTTACATTTTTGGGGTACAATGTGGATTTTTGAGCTATTTAAGGTGCCTAGACACGTTCAGATTGTATTGTTATGTTCATAAAAGTTGTTCAGATTTACCGTGGCTACAATATTGCCAAATATTGTTAGTAAAAAATCAGCAATCCCTTAAAGTTATGCCGAAAAAAGTGAAAAAAAATAAATTTAATCCTATGTTTTTCGAAAAAAAAGTGCAGGAAAACAAAATTGTTTGGGCATGAAATGTTAACAGACTTTGTTCAGCGTGTTCTTAGCTACATTATTGCCAAATATAGTTAAGCGCTACCACCAAGTCTGAAGTAGCTGTTGCTCAAAAACCGATGACCCCCTTTTTCAAGGGGTCCACCGATTTTCGAATCTTTCGAGGCCCATAAAAAAAATTGGTCACCAATCTCGCCAAATTGAGTATAGGGTTATACTACCATTTGGAAGTAGAATCGAAGCTATACAGTCAGGTTCGTGTATTTTTCAAAAAGTGTTAATTTGTTGCATAGTGTTATCACTAAATCAGCCAATATTCGTTATTAAATTGAGAGACATCCTTTTGCCAAATTTTGTAATAATATCTAAATCTGAACAGATTTTCCCCAAATTTGGCAGTATTCCTTCAAGTAGTAAGAAACCTCTTTCTGCCGAATTTCGCACTGATCGGCTATAAAATTAAGCTTTACAGCTCTTACATGTCAAATCGGGGGTAACATATATATAGGGGCTATATCTAAATCTGAACCGATTTTCCCCAAATTTTGTTTTGTCTCTAAGCGTATCGCAAGACTGTCAATTTTTGTACAAATCGGTTCAAAAATGTTGCTTACTTGTATTTTGATTTGAACGCCCATTTTCGTAAAAGGCTTAAAAAGCTTTAACGCGTTGCTCGATTGAGTATCTTTCCATGGTTCAAATTGAGTTGCTCTGAAATGAAATGCAGAAAAAAACTTGAGTTTAGGTGTGGTTCACATTCAACATCGGCCCTTACAATTTAACCATCCTTTATATGGAAGCTATATGTAAATCGTCCTTGGGTCAAAAATAGATATGTGTAAAGTTTCGTTGAGATCGAACCATAATTGCAAGAATATGATTACAAGAATACATGCACAGACAGACGGACGGACATTGCTAAATAAACTCAGAAAGTCGTTCTAAGTCGATCGGTATACTAACGATATGATTCTATTCCATACAAATACTTGCAATTTTGTGCAGTAATTTTATAGTATAGTGTGTTGAAAAATAGGCGTTATTGCCACGCTCCCAAATAAATTGGCCAAAACCAGTAAGAAAAGACAAAAAGTCAGACGGGGCTCACTATCGGGTCCGTCAATAAGAGCGCTACAAAGTTTTTTTTTTTTAAATAAAACAAAAACGGTTTTGGATATCAATGAAATTCTTTATTCCTGTGAAAGTACGTTCGATGCCATTATGTATGGAACTCGATTTCTTTTGCATGGCCACCACGGGCACGCTTGCAGAAGTCCAGACGCTGAACCCAATTTTCGACGGTTTTCAAGCATAAATCGGCCGATACTGCTGCAATTTCACGTTCGATATTCGTACAAAGTTCATCAATCGTCGCTGGCTTGTTGGCATAGACCATAGACTTGACGTAGCCCCACAGGAAATAGTCTAACGGCATCAAATCGCACGACCGAGGCGGCCAATCGACTGGACCAAGTCCATATCATCCAATTGGGGCCAAAAATATTCGGTTATCATTGAACGGTAGCGATTTCCATTCACATTAACGTGCCGGTCTTGATCATCACGGAAGAAGTACGGCCCAATGACGCCGCCGGCCCATAAACCGCACCAAACCGTAATTTTTTCGGGATGCAATGATGTCTCATGGAGTACGTGTGGATTGCTGTCTGACCAATAACGCATATTTTGTTTATTGACGAAGCCATTCAGCCAGAAATGAGCCTCATCGCTGAAGATGATTTTTCGATTTTTCGCGCTCTTAACGTTGAGGCCACTGACTCCGAATTTCGGTAGTAAATTTTAATAATTTCGACTCGTTGTTGGCTCGTATATCTTTCCATCATGAAATGGCAAACCTTACTGAAGAGAAAGGTCAAAAGAGCGGCAAAAAATATGTCGTCGTTTGCTGTCCCTGTCGGTCTACTTTTGTAGCGTCCCTGTTGAAAACCCCTTTAAATAACAATCTAAATCTCCCTAACAGTGCGATAAGCGGCATTGCGATAATAATATGGAGTAATTGGTTTCGTTTCAGTTAACAATGTACTTAGCTCCACCCCCTCATTAAGGCCTATTCCAAGGAGGAGTTGAATATATTGATCATCATAAACAAGATCTGAAACGATAAACTTAAAATGCGCAGTATTCTTTCATAGATCAAGAATCGGAAGAAACAAACAGATGGGACTATACATAATCTAAACAGGTTTCCATCAACTAGGATCAAAAATCTCATTTCTAAATATATGGAGCATATATAAGTGGCAGAACCGACTATCCCCAAATTAAGCAGTATTCGTTCCTAAATTGAGAAACTTATTTCTGTCAAATTTTGTAATGTTCGGAAGTAAAGTACTACTTCTATAGCGCTTTGATACTAAATCGGTATGAACATATATATGGGGGCTATATCTATATCTGAACTGATTTCCCCGAATTTGGCAATGTTCATTCATGTAATAAGAATCCTCTTTCTGTCGAATTTCGTTCTGATCGGATATATAAGTAAATATAGCTTCTACAGTGCTTACATATCAAATCGGGTGTACCATATAACGGGTTTTCCAATAAGAGTGATATGATTTCTTTGAAAATAAAACAAACTTATTGTTAAGGAAATTCAAAAGTTTTTTATTTAATGTGAAGTACATCCGATACAATTAAGTTCTAAATAAAACGTCATTCAAATGGCCTCCACGACTTCTTCTGCAGGAACGAATTCGATGAACCCAATTTTCGAGCACTTTTTCCACTAAATCGAGTCGTATGTCATGAATGACACGTTCAATATTGACTTATAAAGCTTGAAGGGAGACTGGTTTATTTCGAAAGACCAATGACTTTAAATAAACCCACATAAAATGGTCTAATGGTGTTAAATCACAACTTCTTGGAGGCTTCAATATCACAATTTCTTCAAATAATCGAATTGCACGTAGCCACAATCGGTCAATGGCAAAAAGATATCTTGTAACGAGAGCTAAAATATTGCTCATGGGTGTCAAGGTCGTAGGTCCACTGTAAAATGTTTTTTTGGATTTAAAAAAATGGACTTAGCGCATCGAAAAAGATACGATGACTACTCCGGTTTTAACGATTTTTCCCAGATGTATTATATATTTTTAAAAATATAATAAGACCAATTGAAAATTGGGGAAATCATGAAGAAAGTGTCGGAGTATGGACACTGAAAATGGTGTTGTGAGAAAACGCGTGGGCAGATTTCAAAGAATGAAGTCGCATATTAAAGGTAGTTGTAATAGTTTTTCGTCGGTGGTCTTGTCTACTGACCACTACTGACCAAATTTTATTAGCTTTCCTGATATTTCTTCTTTTGTGTTTTTCGCTATGAAAACACCAAACTAAAAATTAAAAAAAAATATAGACATTTCAGCGTGGAGAAATAACGAGTTATATTTTTAGTAACATTTTTTAAATGTAGCCGCCCGAGTATTTTTTTGTGTTTATGCTGTCTTGGAAACATCTTTTGAAAATAAATTACTGTTTTTTTCGTCATCTCTAAATCAAATATTTTATAGAGTTGGTTTATCCTACAAAGAAATGAGAGATGGTGATGTAAAAAAGGTGTCCTGTTTGACATGGAGTGATCGTTATACAGTACATATACGAGGGTTGCTATATATATGGACATTTCCGTTGGAAAGTTTGACATTTTTTAGCATAAACGTACTCAGAACTTTTTGACATACGACCATCATTTGTGTTGTTTACAGTGACTTAAAAAAAATCAATTTGGCAAAAAAAATTGAATTAACAACTTTTGACGTATAATAAACGATTATCATGACAAGAGTGCATCGATGAACTTAAATCTTTGTATGGCGATGAAGCACCATCCTATAGCACTGTGAAAAACTGGTTTAATGAATTCAATCGTGACCGACGCTCGCTCAGAGACGAAGGTCGTCCTGGCAGTAAAAAAGGTTTGTTCTCGTTGGATTCCACACAATTTGACAATCGCCTAAAAATAGGCTCGTGTCGATTGGTGCAAAGAAATTTTGGAAAAATACGATCGCGGTGCTTCAAAAGACGTTTATAAGATCGTCACAGGTCGAATCTTGGATCTATGCGTATGAGGCCGAAACAAAACAGCAATCGACAGTGTGGGTCTTCGAAGACGAGCCAAATTCAAAGACAGTTGTTCATGGAAGAAGCACTTCGAAGCAAATGGTCGCCTGTTTCTTCGGCAAAACTGGTCATGTGGCGACTGCTCCGCTTGAGCAACGTAGGACGGTCAATTCTGAGTGGTACACCACAATTTGTTTGCCTGAAAACTTTGGAGAAATTCGAAAAACGAACAAGAGAAGACGAATCATTGTGTACCATGACAATGCGAGCTCTCACACATCGGCTCAAACCAGCGTATCTTTGACCGGCCAAAACAGCGAATTGATGGGTCATCCACCGTACAGTCCTGACTTGGCACCCAATGACTTCTTTTTATTCCCGCACATCAAGAAAAAAATGCGTGGTCAACAATTTTCTTCGCCAGAAGATCCTGTTGAAGCGTTCAAAAACCATGTTTTGGAGGTGTCTCAATCGGAGTGGAAGAAGTGCTTCGGCAATTGGTTTGAGCGCATGCAAAAGTGTATAAACCATGCTGGAGAATACTTTGAAAAACAATAAAACCATTTTTGATGGTAAATATTCGACTTTTCATTAGTAGGCCAGAAATATATACACCAGCCCTCCTATGTATGCCAAATCGGAGGTACACATATATGAGAGCTATATATAAATCTTAACCGATTTTAACGAAATTCAGTAGGGATCGTCCTCAGGCCAATGGAAGATATGTTCAAAGTTTCGTTGATATCGGGTAATAATTGCTTTTCTTTTATTTTTTTTTCACTATTACAGGGTTTTCCAACAAGAGGTGTTATTTTGAATCACCCGGTATTTCGGTAGCTGTCACTTTTGAAGCTTTTATTATTTGACATTTGACAAGTAGAAACTACACCATTACTAAAAATGGGACGATACACGATTCAGCAGCGCACTGAAATTATTAAAAATCGAAAATCATCGAAAAATCATCTTGACTGATGAGACTCATTTCCACCTCGGTGGCTACGTCAACAAGCAAAATTGTCGCATTTGGAGCTCGGAAAATCCAAGAGTTATTGTTGAGAAGCCTCTTCATCCTTAACGTGTGACTATTTGGTGCGGTTTGTGGACCTTACTTTTCCAAAATGCTATCGAGAGCTGATTAATGATTTTTTATGATCGGAGTTGGATGGTATTGATCTGGACAACGTTTTCGACAAGACGGTACTACGTGCCACACAAGCAACGAAACCATTGCTCTGTTACGGGAAAAGTTTCCGGACCGTGTTATCTCTCGAAGAGGTGATCACAATTGGCCACCGAGATCTTGTGATTTAACACCTTGCGACTTCTTCCTTTGGGGCCACGTGAAAGATAAGACCTACGCCAACAGCCCAGCGTCGATTCAAGGCCTCAAAGATAGGATTTCGACATAGGGCAGGTACTTTGCGATTTGGTTATGGAAAATTTCATGAAAAGGATATGGTCCTGTAGGCGTGATCGTGGTGGCCATTTGGCTGATGTTGTTTTGCATTATTAGCGGCATACCTTCTGCTTTATTATGAAATAAACATCCGATCATTTATCTCAAAATTGCATTTTTCTTTGAATTCCAAAATAACACCTCTTGTTGGAAACCTCTTCACAACAAGACAGACGGACAATGCTAAATCGTGTCTAAAAGTGATTCTATGTCGATCGGTTTAATAAACTATAGGGCTATTTCTTTTATTTTTGGGCGTTACACACAAATGCACAAAATCATAACATCATGTACCACAGTGTGGTGAAGAGTATAAAAAGAAGTTTTTAGGTCTCGGAAACCAAAAATTTTT
Source organism: Eudasyphora cyanicolor (assembly GCA_963930755.1). NCBI lineage: Eukaryota > Metazoa > Arthropoda > Insecta > Diptera > Muscidae > Eudasyphora > Eudasyphora cyanicolor. The sequence continues at coordinate 164,664,811 of OZ005736.1, read as the reverse complement.
GTGCTTTCAATAAATTTTGCGGAAACTATATGTATAGTTTTTTTTGGAAATAAATAAAAATAAAGAACAGCTGTCCATGTTTTCACATAGTAACCTTATGAAGTTCGAAGCTTGTTGTATTTTATTTCAACTAAAATGCTGCGCAGCGAACATTTACCATATCAGTCGAGGTGTCTGACAAAATTTTTAAAACTTTGAAGCTTACTTTATTTTAAAAAATAATATTCTACAACAAAAAAGAACCATGATGGTGTGTGATTTGCTTCTTTCCTCTTTGAAAATTTGGAATTGGAAATATGTTAAGGAATTGAACGCAATCCTGGGTGGAGGGTATATAAGATTCGACCCAGCATAGCTTTTTATGGAAAATAACTTTGAAATATGCAATTATTTCAATTTGGAAATACTTTGCATGCATGTATAAAATATATTTAATTCCTGAGCAGTTGACACCCCTGACTGGTAACAGCATTCGATATTCGCAAAGGCAGCCGTGCTTGCATATCCGTTTATTTGCACTTCCACTTCCGTTTTCCGGTAGGCAATGTAGCATATCGTGTTGTATTTAAAAAATGGCAGAAAACAACTTACAAAAGTACGCACACGTATTTGTATCCCCATACATGCATATGCGCATAAGTTCAGTTGAATAATCGTTTACATTATATACATGTGCATGTATGTGTATCATTAAATACAATTATTTCACTTTCATGCACACACACACACGATCACACTTTAGTACATTTAATGCCAACATGACTTTTGTTTAATGGTATAATAATACAAAGTCGTACTTTTTGACCTTTCAGTTGGTGTTTTTTCTGTGGGGTGCTATATAATTTTTACAATATAATTTGTACAACAATACTTTGGCGATACTTGTACATGTTATTATGTACAGTGACACGTCACTGGACTACAATAGCGACCTAGATTTTGGGCAATGTTGTTCGATAAATAGAAACTACTAAATATTATATTCATATTGCATTACTATTTTGCACAAATAGTACAACATTCCTACATGTTGATAAAACTCGCAAACTATAAGTATTCAGCTTGAAACAAATCGAGTTTAATATCGTCACTCTAATTATAAAAAGCGTAACTGACATTTTAGAAATTTTACAGGAGGAAGAAAAATCTTAAAAAAAATAAAAATTTTAAAAATATTAAAAACGTTTTATTGCATTTCGGATTAAAACCCGATACAAAAATTTTCTTGGAACCTTGTTTTACTATTCCCTCACCTTAAAGAGGAGGGTATATATTATTTGCTACGAGTCAAAAGTCTAACACATCAAAGGAGTGACCAAAGACCCCAAGTATGTTTGGTGAAAATTCGATTTGGGCCATTTTAAGTCACTTGAGCAATGTCCGTCTGTCTGTCTGCTGGCTGGTGCGCACGATAACTCTCGAAAGGATTAACCGATTGACTTCAAATTTAGTACACGGTAATATTTTGATCTATCTGCGGCTAAGTTCGAGTATGGGCCATATTGGTCAACTCCTTCTAGTAAATGGTTACCATTTAGTGAAATATTGGTTCTCCAATACCTTCTATACTACTTACCCTTATCTTCTGAAATTTCACACATAGTATTAGTATATTAGTCGCTATCACCTCGATCGGCGAAGTTGTCACACACCTTTTGGGACCTCCCACACAAATGGACCATTTGGCACCAAAAGTTACCTGCTTTTAGCTTTAATATCAGTTCATAAAAATACTTGAAATGTTGTACAGTGTAATGCTTTTGTAGTATTGGCACGCCCCTTTTGGTACCTCCCACAGAAATGGACCACTTAGCTCCAAAAGTTAGCAGCTTAGAACTTTAATACCAGTGCATACATATATCTGAAATTTTGTAGAGTGTAATGTTTTTATAGTACCAACTGTCCAGAAAAAAAGGGACGTCATTGACATGTCGCTTTTGGTACCTCCCACAGAAATAGACTATTTTGCACCAAAAAATAAAAGCTTAAACTTTAATACCAGTACATAAATTAGAGTTATTAAATACAATTTAAATTGATAATAATTTAATTTAAAAACAATAAATAAGTTTACATATTTTTTGGGATTGAAGGTGAGGGGATTTTTCAGTCGGTTTACCCGACTGAACTTTCATACTTGTTTTTACTTATTGTTAACAAAGTTTTGTTAAATAGGGATTTTTAATTTTCATTATAATGAATAATACGAGTTATGGCTTTTATATACTCGTATATTCAGTTAGGGGTTTTTCTTTCATATATATTTTTAAATTATAAAATAAATGAATGAATTACGCCATTTTAGTTCACATATAAAACCTCGAACTTCATTTTTTTTATTTGTCCTTGGTATTTTTAATTTGTCCTTGGTTTCGAATTATAACTTCAAGTTAAAATGGCATACATAGTATTAACCTATGAATGTTTTAAATAACTAATTTTTAGTTTCTAACTTTTTCAAGTCATTATTTGTTGTCATTCCTTCAAGCAATTTATTGCTATACATTTCAATTGCTGAAAAATTTAAACAAATAAGGTATCTATATATATATTTTTTGAATGCCTACATTCAAAAAAATATTTTTTGAAAAAAATACTTTCAAATAAAAAAATATTAGGATAAACCTTTGTTTGGAACAACATCCCAAAGATATAATATTTGTGTGTGGAGTGTTCCCTAAAAATAGATATGTTTCAAGCAGAATACGTTTGGGATAATATACTATAGAAGTGATTTTTTTCAGCGTGTATGCATGTCCGAATTTTTTTCTAACCAACATGAAAAAAGCAATGCCTTCTGGAGAGTGTAGTTTATGTGTTTATCAGTTAGAGCTTTTTCTTTCATTTATTTTTCTGAAATAAGCTTAAATATTATTAAAGTTTTATAAAATTTGTCATGTTAACGGTGGTGAAATTTTCAAAAAAAAAGCCTACTTGAACCTTGTAATAATTAGACTAAACTAAACTTATACCACAGAACGATTGTTATGATATTATTTCGTAGATATGTGGATATTTAGAATCAAAGCATCTGCACGGGGCAAAATCGCCTTTTTTGATATGTTTGAATCGAAAGAAAATATATTTGAAACACAAATTTTTAAATGTTTTATATTTCTGAGTAAATACATTTTATTTGAAAATGAATAAAATTTACTTGGAACGCATATATTAATATATTACAACAAAATATATTTGCAAACTAATTTTCTCAAATAAAATATGTATTTATATACCAATAAAATTATTGTTTAGAAAAATCTTCAAATATATATAATTTAAGAAAGATTTTCAAAGCTTTGGTGAATTTTTCTAATTTCATTTTTAATTTTTCCTTCGTTTCGAATTATTTCTCCCAGTCAAAAATACCATTAGCAGCATTGCATTCTGTTTTAAGGGACTCATTTTAAATTTCTGGGTATTTCATGTCAGCATTTTTTTCAATCCTTCGAGTAAATTAATGTTATCAAAAATTAGACGATTTTAATTAAAAATATCTAAAAAATTATCATTACATTACTGAAAAACTTAACACATTTTTGTTTCGGAATTAAAATCCCAAATAAAAGGTATTAGGGTGAAAACAAGGATTTGTTTAGAATAACATCTTCCCAAATATATAATTTTTGTGTGTACCAAATATTATATATTTAGAGTGTACCATAAACATATATATGCTTCAAGCCGAATATGTTTGGGACAATATACTACAGAAGCGATTTTTTTTTCAGCGTGTGGTATTAAAATGTTTAGTTAGTTTTCTAATCTGTCGGCAACAAATTCACATTCGCAAGTGAGTGAAGTCTGGATGTAGAATAATGCAAGTGTATATATATATATAAGTTTAACACACAGAATATAGTTTGGTTGCCTCAACAGAATTATTTGCCAACCGAATTTTGGTAGTTCTGTCTACTATCATGCGATTCCATCAGGAAAACCAACATTTTGGTTGCGGTATACTTCTGCTTCCATGTTGACAACAATCATATTTGGTGGCGCCAACTACGAAATTGGTTGCTAAAATTATCTGTTGTATGTTGCCACAACCAACTGTTTGAAAAAATTGGCTGTTCTGACAATTTGTCAGTCATATACTACCGACAATTAATTAAAAACAGTTTTCATTATTTTTTATTTTATTTATTGAACAAAAAACCAAACAATTCATAACAACATTAAAAATCCCATATTACAAATTCATCACTATTATGAGATGTGGAAATATTTGACACAAATTTTAGTACACGAAAAAAAAAACACAAAACTTGTAGTATGCAAATATCGCTTAACCCTGTGTAAATACAATACCCGGTGTAAATACAATAGCACTATTGTTTTATTGTTACAATCGAATTCCAACCAATTATTTTCCTGGGAGTAGTAACTTATTCTGAGTAATTTACAATTTTTTTGAAGTGTGTGCTTGCATAAAATTAAATTGGAAAAAAATTTCTTTAAAAAAAAAACAGAAGAAAACCAGTAAGGAAAGGCTAAAGTCGGGCGGGGCCGACTATATAATACCCTACACCACTCTCGAAATATTGAATAACTCTGATATATAAATTTTGTAATTCATGTATAAATTGTTTACATAAATTTACTTTTGGGACATTTTATACTTAAATAATACCCTGTACCACTGTGTGGTGTAGGGTATAAAAACGATTGGATCTAAAGAGCCAAATCGGATGAAACATATATATGGGAGCTATAGCTAAATCTTTACCGATTTTCTTCAAATTCAACAATGTTGGTTCATGGATCAAGAAACTCTACCATTCTAAATTTCAAAAGGATTGGATGTAAAATACAGCTTCTACAGGACTAAAGAGCAAAATCGGACGAAACATATATATGGGAGCTATAGCTAAATCTTAACCGATTTCAACCAAATTCAATAGCGATCTTAACAGCTGCGAAATACTCTAAACTGCAATATTTCAGAACGATCGGAGTGAAATTGCGACCTGTAGTCGACGAACAACTTTACATGGACAGACGGACGGACGGACGGACGGGCATCGTTAAATCGACTCAGCTAGTGATTCTGAGTCGATCGGTATACTTTAAGGTGGGTCTAGCTGTGTTATTTTCAGGTGTTACAAACATCTGCCGTGAAACAAACTTATAATACCCTGTACCACAGTGTGTTGTAGGGTATAAATATGTTCGGTTTCGGCTAATCGGCCGAATGAAGGCCGATTAATTGGTGTAGCCCTAGTTCATTTGTATGGGAGGTATCGAAAGAGGGTGGCAATAAAGCACTTTTATCACGGGACACAATGTATCGGGTGATCCAAGAAGAGATACTTTTTTCAATAGCCTTTTTTTGACAAATCACGTGTGAGTCGTGTCATGCTGTCATGTTATTTTTGTTAAGTATTGTTTGGCATATCATCATGGAAAGACTTACGCCTGAACAACGTTTACAAATCGTTCAACTTTATTACGAAAATGCACGTTCAGTGATGAATGTGTTTCGTGCACTTCGCTCAACTTATGGTCAACATAATCGAGTCATCGAAAATTGGACTCAACGGATGGACCATCTGAGACGTAGCCGCGGCCAACATTTGATAAACATAATCTTCAAAAAATAAATGCCAAAGATTGTTCGTTCAAATGATAATAAACATACCCCAATCAATTTGAATTTTCTGTTTTTTTTTCTTAAAAAAATAGGAAACCTCGAAATGGATCACCCTATATTTGGGAAGATGTCGCTCTAAAAAAATCTTTGCTTACACCCCAATATTATTTTATTTGGGGCTATTATTTCTGAAATAAATATGTATTTGGGTTTAAGTATTCAGAAAATATCTAAATTGTGTTAAATTTGAGGTTGGATCAACAGTTACGGTGAATGGATTGCGCTATCGAGAGATGATTAATGATTTTGATGGTCGGAGTTGGATGGTATTGATCTGGACAACGTTTACTTTCAATAAGACGGCGCTACGTGCCACACAAGAAACGAAACCATTGCTCTGTTACGGGAAAAGTTTCCGGACCGTGTTATATCTCGAAAAGGTGATCACAATTGGCCACCGAGATCTTGTGATTTAACACTTTGCCACTTCTTCCTTTGGGGCCATGTGAAAGATAAGGTCTACGCCAACAGCTTAGCGTCGATTCAAGACCTCAAAGATAGAATTCGTGAGGCTATCGGACATAGGGCAGCCACTTTGCGATTTGGTTGTGGAAAAGTTCATGATAAGGTATGGTCCTGTAAGCGTGGTCGTGGTGGCCTTTGGACTGATGTTGTTATACCCTACACCACACTGTGGTACAGGGTATTATAAGTTTGTTTCACGGCAGATGTTTGTAACACCTGAAAATAACACAGCTAGACCCACCTTAAAGTATACCGATCGACTCAGAATCACTAGCTGAGTCGATTTAACGATGTCTGCCCGTCCGAAATACAGGTCGCAAATTCACTCCGATCGTTCTGAAATTTTGCAGTTTAGAGTATTTCGCGGCTGTTAAGATCGCTATTGGTTGAAATAGGTTCAGATTTAGATATAGCTCCCATATATATCTTTCGTCCGATTTGGCCCTTTAGTCCCATAGAAGCTGTATTTTACATCCGATCGTTTTGAAATTTAGAATGGTAGAGTTTATTGATTCATGAACCAAATTTGCCGAATTTGAAGAAAATTGGATAAGATTTAGCTATAGCTCCCATATATATGTTTCGTCCGATTTGTTCTATAGAAGCTGTATTTTACATCCAATCGTTTTGAAATTGAGAATGGTAGAGTTTATTGATCCATGAACCAACACTACCGACTTTGAAGAAAATAGGTTAAGATTTAGCTATAGCTCCCATATACATGTTTCGTCCGATTTGGCCCTTTAGTCCTGTAGAAGCTGTATTTTACATCCAATCGTTTTGAAATTAAGAATGGTAGAGTTTCTTGATCCATGAACCAACACTGCCGAATTTTAAGAAAATCGGTTAATATTTAGCTATAGCTCCATATATATGTTTCGTCCGATTTGGCCCTTTAGTCCTATAAAAGCTGTATTTTACATCCAATCGTTTTGAAATTTAGAATGGTAGAGTTTCTTGATCCATGAACCAACACTACCGAATTTGAAGAAAATCGGTAAAGATGTAGCTATAGCTCCCATATATATGTTTCATCCGATATGGCTCTTTAGATCCAATCGTTTTTATACCCTACACCACACTGTGGTACAGGGTATTATTTAAGTATAAAATGTCCCAAAAGTAAATTTATGTAAACAATTTATACATGAATTACAAAATTTATATATCAGAGTTATTCAATATTACGAGAGTGGTGTAGGGTATTATAGTCGGCACCGCCCGACTTTAGCCTTTCCTTACTGGTTTTTCATTATTAACGGCATACCTTCCTCTTTATTATGAAATAATCATCCGATCATTTATCTCAAAAAATGGCATTATTCTTTGAATACCAAAATAACACCTCTTGCTGGAAACCCCTTTACTATGTGTGGAATTGTGAAAGATTCTGATAAGTAGTATAGAATTTGTTAAATAATCAGTATTTCACTAAATGTTGACTCTATGTGAAGGAGGTACACAAAGGAGTGAGCCAGCATGTTCATATTTTATCTTAGCCTGAGGTAGATAGAAAAATGTAATAAAACATACCAAATTTGAAGTCAATCGGGTACTCCTATCGAAAGATATCGTGCGCACCAGCCAAAAATACAGACGGATGGACATTGCTTAAATAACTTAAAATGGCCCAAAACGTATCTCCGCCAAATATTCTTGGGGTCTCTTAGGTCACTTTTGGCCACTTTTGTTGAATTTTCCTATTCTAGCAAAAGGAACATTTATCCATATAAAATTGCAAAAGACAATTGTTTGCAACTTGTTTCTCTTTTTTGTGGTTTTTTCGTGTCAACAACGAAAATTTTTTGAAAGTGATATTTTCAACTTTTGTAGCGCTCATAATTTTCTTTAATTTAAATGGTATCCCGTCTTCAATACTTATACAAAAAATATGATCCAAATACTTCAGAACAGCAATAAGAGAACAACTTCAAAGGTCACATAGATGAATACAGTACTTTCTGTTTAATACAATGTGGGTTACGCCTTTTGTGCTTTATCAAAAGCGAGCAATTGATATTACGTCCTTTGGGATTTCTTCAATAAAATCGTGATTTTTGGACGCGTAAGTCCAAAATTTTTTGGAGACATGTAGTTAAGCCTGGTGAACCTTATTCTATTAAAAATTAATTTTCATTTTGTTGATGGTAGCGCCCTGGTGACGATATACAATATTTAACTGGAATGTATAATTCGAAAATAAGGTAAAATGAAAACTAAAGTTCGAAAAATTCAGTTTTCAAAATTTAAAAAAAAATATATATATTTCAATATATTTAAAAACAATGATTTTATTTGTATTTAAACGCATATTTTATTTGAGAAAATGCAAATATATTTTGTTCTAATAAATTAACATATGCGCTCCAAATATTTGTTATTGATTTTCAAATAAAATGTATTTGTTCACAAATAAATAATATTTGAAAATATGTGTTCCAAATATATTTTCTTTCAATTCAAACATATCAAAAATTACGATATGCAAAGGTAAATACCACCATTTCCAAAATAAATTCGTAAATTCCTAACAATTTCTTTATTATTCCGCTAAATATACTACAATAAAAGCTTAATTTTGTGGCAATCAGTTGGTTGTCTGGTTAAGAAACATCAGAACTATTTTTCTTTTTCGATTTCCTCCATCTGTGCACTGCTAAACACTATTACAAGTAGAATGTAAGCTCTTCTGGAAAGATCAAGCTCTTATGGCGACAGAAGACAGTTTGTCTCTAGACAGGAATTGCATACATTCCAGCCTGATAATGCCCTCCCTTAACTCCACACGTAACGATGTTCTAGTGTCGTTTTCGAGACCGGACGCCTCATTTATCGTGTTACATCACACAGAGATACCGAAGGTCTTGTATGTACGAATATAGGTTAATTCCTAAATAAAACGACCCAAAAATTACAATTTAAATATTTTACCCTTTCGATTTCAGTGATATTTTACACGCGTATACTAGAAGACCAAGCAGATTTAATACCTTTTACCGATTGTCCAAATTCATAACGGTTTTGATTTTATAGGGTGCCCAAGTTGGTCACATACAACATTTTTTTACAAATTTAGACTTTTTGAAGTCTACATAACTTTTGAACGGAATATCAAATTTGAATGATATAAGTACCATTTGAAAGAATTTAACTTCCATAATCTGTGTTTGAATAAAATATTATAATCTACGAAATTTTAAGTCATTCGGTCACTCCTTTTCAGAGTTATCGTTAGCATTGTGGTGGCGTCACGTAGGTTAATGAGAATTTTTTGTACTGTATTCCTAAACCACTTCTATTAAACTTATCAAATACGTTGTTCAAACATTTATTGTGAAACTGTTACCTTTTATAAGTTTGTCAATAATTTTGTATAACATTCAGAAAGAAAATAAAATTTGTATTCAAACAGACATACAGAAATAAATACTAAATTTTTATACAAAGTTTCTAATTATATACAAGTATTTTCATAGCTTAGATAACTTACAGACGTGTTTTTGTTTGAGCTCCAAAGATTTACCCGGGGAAAGTGATTCCGACCATTAAAAATTTCGCCGTGTGTTTTAAAGTAATCTGTTCCGTAAATCCGCTGTGTGGTATTGAATCCGTTTTGTGTCGTAAGGACGATTCTCTTTGATTTAATATCTGTTTAACGTTGAATTTACGTATAATTTTTTGTAAAAACCACTGGAAAATCTCTTATTTACACCACCACAATCAATAGCAAATAATAGAACAGCTGGCCTTGTCTATCAAACCCCATAACAAACCGATCGATAACAATCAATAAAAATCAGCTGAATAAAATCGGTTCGCGTCGGAGATAACTGGGTAACACAGGAATTTACGGTTTGTGTCAGATAAATCGGATAGTCGTACTAAATCAAAATGTCAAACCTACGCCTATTCATCTAAAACTCAATCACCAAAAATAATTCAATTAATTGAACAAAAATTAGCGAAACAAACTGAAATTTTGAGTGCAAAAATAGATGAAACAATAAGAAATGCGATAAGTGAATTTGAAAACAAACTGCAAAATGTGAAAGACGATTTAAAACATCTCAAGAAAAGAGTCGATGAAATCGAAAATTCAGCCCCTATATTAAACGAACTGAGGAGTGAAATTACTGATTTAAAGAAACAGTTAAACCAGCAAGCAAATTCACTTGTATCTTGCAACTTAAGGATGTGTGGTATACCATCTTATGAAAATGAAAATTTATTTAACAAATTTTCATGTTTCTGTGACTCATTGAAAATTTCAACTCCAAATGTTGACACAATTCAACGTGTGCGAAATAACAAATACAATTCTATCGACGGGATCATAGTAGTGAAATTATGTTCACCACAACATAAATACTTTATTCTTAAATCAGTCGCCAAATATAAGCGTGATAATAAAACACAGCTTACACTTGATATGTGTGGCTTCGATTCTAATAATTATTTCTACGTCAATGAAGACCTAACGAGACACAATTACCAAATTTTTCGTGCTGCTCTAAAATTAAAAAAACAAAGGAGAATATATTCAGCTTTTACACTGCGCGGGCTCGTACACGTAAAGTTTGCGGAGAACGATAGTGGTGTCCTTATTGAAAATATACAACAACTTTTTCGTCCAACATATCGTACAACACCTGATGCAGTTAACATTGAAGATGACGCTGGCTGTCAACAATCAGAGGAATAATACACTCGAAGAAAAGCTTTTATCTACAACTAATGATATACATTTAATTATCAATAACTATCTTAAAATGTATTCTTTTATATATCTAAATTATATGCATTTTTATTGCTTCACTAATACCAGTCATTATATTTGCGAATTCGTTTTTATGCGTTGCTGCAACATAACTATCAATGATACCTTATAATGGATACTGTTCCACACTGGTGGTCTTCAGACTATGATCCGACTTCTGGCGAAACAGAGAGCTGGTCTAACCATAGTCCATATAAATGCGCAAAGTCTTAATAATAAGATGGATGATTTTCGTGAGCTATTTGTTACATCAGGCGTAGACATTGTATGTGTTTCTGAAACGTGGTTCCATTCCAGAATTCATGACAATATGTATGAACTACCTGGGTACAATTTATTCCGGCGCGATAGAGAATCCAATGGAGGTGGCGTTTGCATTTATACGCGGAAGGAATTAAGATGCACCGTAAAGTCAAAGTCAGAATGTAATCAGGTTGAATTCTTATTTGTGGAGATTCTAATAGCGGAAAATGTAAAAGTGCTAATTGGAACTGTATATAGGCCAAACAAGAATATACCTACATATAATCTAGTCCAAAAAATAGAAGAATTATCAGTCTACTATAACGATATAATAATCGCTGGAGACTTCAACAGCAACCTCTTAGTGGAAAATACTTTTAATGAATCTCTCAACACACTCGGATTGTACTCAATAAATACCACAGCCCCGACCCATTTCTCTAACACTGGTAACACATTACTGGATGCTTTTTTTGTGAACGCCAAGTATAAAGTTCAGCTCTATGACTAGCTATCCGCCCCAATTTTTTCCAAACATGACCTTCTATTCATTGCATGTAAATAGGGACAGGCAATGTTTTACATTTAGAGACTTCCGTAAAATAAACCATGTATTACTTGCTGAAATGGTGGACAATGTTAAATGGAATACTATTTACAATTATGAATCTGCAGAAGACAAAATAAATTTTATGGAGAACCATATCTCTATTATGTATAATGCCTGTGTACCCGAAATAACACGTACTATAAGACCCAAGGATCAATCATGGTTCAACAATGAAATTAAAAAATTAATCGTTCTGAGAGATGAGAAATATAGAAGATGGAAGCGGTATAAAACTACAGCACTCTACGATTTGTTTAAAAAGGCTAGGAGTGAGGTCTCCATCAAAATAAAACTAGCTAAAACTAATTTCTATCACCAGAAGTTTGCTACGGCGATTGGCAGAGGCGCCAAGTGGAATATTATTCGTAATATTGGCATTGGAAAAAAGAACATAGCACCTGTTGAAGTCAACGTAGATCAACTGAATGAACATTTTGTAAGCCAAAGTATACCAACCAAGAAAACGACCTTACCAACAAGACACAACACGCCTATAGTGGAAAATGCATTCTCTTTTAGGTGCGTTGACGAGAGTGAAGTGTTGGAGAGCTTTCTATCGATTAAATCTAATGCCAGGTATGGACGCGTTGAATCCTAAATTTATTAAATTATTGCTACCAAAGTGTCTTCGTTACTTCACAAATATTTTCAACACCATTCTTACAAAATCATGTTTCCCTTCTGTTTGGAAACACACAAAAATAATACCATTACCAAAACCAAATAATGATTTTCGACCTATAGCTATTCTACCATATCTTTCCAAAGTTTTAGAAAAACTAATATACAAACAAATGAATACCTATATCTGCAATAACGGTCTGTTAACTGAGATCAGGGTTCAGATAAAAGAGAAGTTGCATAACAGTGCTTGCCGACGTTGTTGAAGACATTCGTTCCAAATTAGATGGAAACATGACTTCTATACTTATATTGCTTGACCATAGCAAAGCATTTGATACAGTGAACCACTCAATCTTGATACTTAAACTGAAGGAGTTATTTCACTTCTCTGAATCGGCGTGCAGGCTTATACACACTTATTTAACTGATAGATACCAGTCCGTGTGTCATAATAAGAAAACATCAAATGCATTAAAATTAAAAAGTGGTGTTCCACAAGGATCGATTCTTGGTCCCTTATTATTCAGCATTTACGTTAATGATTTGCCTCAAACACTACGATATTGTAAAATTCATTTATACGCCGATGATGTTCAAGTGTACGCAAGTTCACACCAGAATAACTTAGAGGAATGTATTGCAAATGTCAATGAAGACTTAGAAAGAATCTGCAATTGGGCCAACGATAATATCCTTAAAATTAATCCGTCGAAATCGAAATGCATATTTATCTCAAAAACAATTTAATACCATCAAATAATTATATAATAAATATTGACAACACATCGATTAGCGTTGTACCTAAGCTACAAACTTAGGTATTATATTCAACAACACATTAACCTGGTCAAATCACATCCAAAATAATATTGCGAAAACATATGGAATGCTGTGAAATCTATGGCCAAATCATATCTGCTACCAGTTCTTTTGTATGGGTGTGAACTATTTGCAAATTGCAACAGTATAGACTGACAAAGGCTAAATGTGGCATTCAATAGCATTGCAAGATACATATTTAAAAAGAGACGTCATGATAGGATATCATCGTACTCATATCAGATTTGCAATATGAAGTTCATCAATTTGCTTAATTTCAAATGTCTTCTACTTCTTCACAAAATAATTTACACTGGCGAACCATCGTATTTATTTCAACGTTTACAATTTGCTCGATCAAACCGTGGTAAAAAAATAATTGAAGTCCGGTACAGAAGCGCCAAGTCTGAACAGCAATTCTTTATTCATTCTATCCGCCTATGGAACAGCCTTCCAAACATCATACAAACAATAAGCAACGCAATACATTTTAAAAAGGACCTAAGGTTATATTACGCCTAAAATTGTAACATCAAATATTTAACATCATCATAAATTCTTAATTTCTTTCATTCTTTTTTTTAATTATTTAACCGTTTAAATGTAAATTAACATAGTCATTATTGAAACTACATCCTATAAACCTAGTACTGTAAATTATAAGATTTAATATCTTGTTGTGCTAGGATTCCTTGTAATAATAAATAAATAAATAAATAAATAAATAAATAAATAAATAAATAAATAAATAAATAAATAAATAAATAAATAAATAAATAAATAAATAAATAAATAAATAAATAAATAAATAAATAAATAAATAAATAAATAAATAAATAAATAAATAAATAAATAAATAAATAAATAAATAAATAAATAAATAAATAAATAAATAAATAAATAAATAAATAAATAAATAAATAAATAAATAAATAAATAAATAAATAAATAAATAAATAAATAAATAAATAAATAAATAAATAAATAAATAAATAAATAAATAAATAAATAAATAAATAAATAAATAAATAAATAAATAAATAAATAAATAAATAAATAAATAAATAAATAAATAAATAAATAAATAAATAAATAAATAAATAAATAAATAAATAAATAAATAAATAAATAAATAAATAAATAAATAAATAAATAAATAAATAAATAAATAAATAAGTAAATAAATAAATAAATAAATAAATAAATAAATAAATAAATAAATAAATAAATAAATAAATAAATAAATAAATAAATAAATAAATAAATAAATATGTGTATAATGCGAATATTGCGACATTACTTTGAAAATCATGGTAATGTTGCAGAATGTGTGCGAAAATTGCGTACGGATTTTGAAAGAAGAGAAGCACCGTCAGCTCCGTATGTTCGTTATCTTGTGAAAAAAGTGAAAGAAACTGGCATCCTCATTGATAAACCAAAGCGTGAAAAGCCAAAAACAGTGCGTACACCCGAGAATATTGCTGCTGTGGCAGAAAGTGTGCGCGAAGCGCCATCCACATCAATTCGCCGTCGTTCTCAACAATTGAACATTTCGGAGACATCATTGAGACGAATTTTGCATAAAGACCTTGGTATGACGCCATAGAAAGTTAAATTGGTTCAGGAGTTGAAGCCAACTGACCATACAATGCGTTTTCAGTAGTTTATTTTTTATAGCATTTTCAAAAAAAAAGTTATTTGGCGGACACTTTACAATCAATTAATTATACATTTGCAACCTAATTGGAGAAACGCCGAAATATATTGGAATCAAAATAAGTGGATATTTTTAAAATAAATCTGTGGCAGATTCCTATCTGAATATCTGCTAACATATTGGAATGTACAACTACTTAATGATCTGAAGAAGAAAACCACAAGTCGCTAGAATACTGACCATTATCTATATCCAGATCAACTAAGGCAATATTTTAATCTATCCATACATATGTGTTAACATACGGTGGCTTGAATGACGATTATGTACTACTGGCTAAGGAACATGGAGATGATGTTCTGTTGAAGACGCTAACCGGTAATAGTAGCCCATACAAATTTACGAATCAGACGAATCAGGCGTTGAGAAGATCCCAATTCCTCGAGATAGATTCGAACACATACACATGGATATTGTGGGTCCATTACCTGTTTCAAGGGGTTTCTGGTACATTTTGGCAGTAATTGATAGGACGACTAGATGGCCTGAGGCATATGCATTAAAAGATATAACAGCGAAGACAATGTCGTTGACATTTCTCAGGGAATATATTCCAAGATTTAGTATTCCATTACGGATTACTACCGATCAAGGTGCACAGTTTACCTCTTCTATATTTAAAGAAATTTCAAATCTCCTCGGTATTGACAGAATTGTAACCACTGCTTATCACCCCCAGTCCAATGGAATGATCGAAAGGTTTCATCGGCAATTAAAAGCCTTAATTTTAGCACGCGGGAATGCATTGAATTGGTCAGAAGAGTTACCGATAGTTTTATTAGGTCTGCGGTCATCATTCAAGGAGGATATCGAAGCATCGGCTGCGGAAATTGTTTACGGGCAGTGTTTGCGCTTGCCTGACGATTTAGTGGTTGGTTCTGAGCAAGATTTCAATGCATCTGAACTTTTGAACAAAGTTAGACAGCATCAAATAGGGTATTTGTACCGAAATCACTCAGTGATTGTAGATTTGTTTTCGTAAGAAAGGATTTGAATAAGATGGGACTGACCTGTACCTACGAAGGATCATTTGAGGTTTTAAATAGAGATGCGAAATATTTTAAAATTAAAATGGAGAAAATGTGGCAATAGATAGACTAAAGCCAGCATTCGTAGATGGACGGTTGTCGTCAGATGATGTGAAAAAGAAAAGAGTTACATTTGATTTGAACGATGTCTTTTTCGAAAGGGGGTGATGCAGTGGCGTCACGTAGGTTAATGAGAATTATTTGTACTGTATTTCTAAACCACCTCTATTAAACTTATCAAATACGTTGTTCATACATTTATCGTGAAACTGTTACCTTTTTTTAGTTTGTCAATAATTTTGTATAACATTCAGACAGAAAACAAAATTTGTATTCAAACAGACATACAGAAAATAAAATACTCAATTTTTGTATAAAAAAAGTGTTTTTAATTATATTGTTCTGTGCCCCACAGCATCATTCAGTCGAACTGACAGAACTAAACTATATAACTAAATTATATTTTTTAACCCATTTAGGACCCACGCTGAAATTTTTACATTTTGTAGTAAAATAAGTGGATAATTTTTAAAAATGAAACGAAAAAAATTGAAGACATGCTCTCCAGGATAATAAAGGATTAAAGGCATTTTCGTCCTTTTGATGTCCTTAATAGACAGAAATTAATTACTTAACTTGTAATTCTTAGAGAGGATGATTAATTCTTTCAAATGGTACTTATGTAATTCAAATCTGATTTTCCGTCCAAATGTTATGCAGACTTCAAAAAGGCTAAATTTGTAATAAAATGTTGTAGGTGACCAACTTGGGCCCCTTATAAAATCAAACCCGTTATGTATTTGGACAATCGGTAAAAGGTAGTAAGTCTGCATATTCTATTAGTATATGCCTGTAAATCATTTAAATCTAAATCTATAAATATTCAGACTGGGTCTGTTTCCTTTGGAATTACCCTATATATCATACAACTCAAATGAGTTCTTGAGTTCTTCTTGAGCTATGTGTTGACCAGGTGAGTTATTCTTCTTTTCGGTTTGCGAGCAGACATCGCTTGTAGAATTTATGTAGCGGTATCGTTGTTGTTAAGTAATCGTATTTTACCAATATGTCTTTTAAGTGGACAATTTCTTATTTTCATTTATTTTTCATATTTCCTTATGACGAAGCGTGCATATGAGTCTGTATAGCCAGCATTAATTTTCCATTGAGCTATTTTTGCCTTTTTATGTGGCATCGTAAATTTCCTTTAATTACGTTAATGTTTTAAAATATTGGGCCACGCAACTATGCGAAGAATGGATATTGCAGAGTGTAAAATAACAATACTTAGTACTCGTACACAATTACTATAATAATTATAAATGTTGGCGGTGCATTCCATTAAGCATAATAAGTGAACAAGCGCTAAATGTCCCTTTGACCAATCATGCAAATATGTTACATATACATACATATGTATATGGTAGTCAATATACATATCTAAAAATTAAACTTCATAAAGATATGCTGTTATGTAGATAAGTACGAGCCATCTGGCATAAGTTTTGCATTACAAACAAAATGTTCGGTAAAGCGGAAAAGGTTCAACAATAATTTTTTTCGGTAATTTAGTTTTTAAAATCCAATTTTTCCTTTATACTTGAACAACAAACGAGTTTGAACACGGATCATTTTCACACGTGTGCACAATGAAAACAGTTTGGTTGTGACAACCGACATTTTAGCCAGGATGTTGACCGAAGCGCCCATTTTACTTACCAGAAGGGGGTTGAATACTTCTTTTTTACGCTGAACTGTAGATACTTCAAAAATATTGCACTGTGCATAATTAATTGTAAGGTTTTATGCGCACTGGCATTCAAATTAGGGGCAATTTTTGGTTTGATAACGACCTTTTCACTGGAGCTCTCATTTTTCACTTGAATGTAGGTATTGCAAAAGCATTGGTTGAACTCCGCTTCAACATTAAGTTTAACTTCAATGAATTCCATAAATTAGTATTAGTTTTTACCATGGTGATTTCGATTCTGAAAAAAATTATGCCCCCTCGATGCGAAATTCTGAAAAATATTTTCCCTTTTTATGTAGAACTAATATAGTCCCTCTAATTAAACTTAGCTCCTATTTCAAAATTCCAAAATGTTGTATAAAAGTCCAGATTTCGGGAAAGGGCAAAGAAAATGTTGCGCTTTTTTGTAGAAACGAAATCGCCATTAGTTTGTAACGCATTTATTGAATTAACTGAGTAGAATTGTTATACATACTGAAATGCCCTCTGTAGTACTCATTTTCTTCCAGATGGCAACCCTTTATCCATTTCCTGCCATGAAGGCAAAAGCTTTGACTCAAATAGATAAAGGGTTGCCATCTTCTCTATACGTTCCAGTGGAATTTTACGAAATTCCCAAAAAAAGACTGTCTCAGTTTTCTTGTCTCCTACTCAATTTCTAATTATCAATTACTAATACCACAGTGCGACAGCCCAAAAACGCGATAATATTTTTATACCCTCACTTTAGTGATACGAGAGTATATATCATTTGCTACGGCCAAAAGAGTAACACATCGAAAGAGTGATCTTAGACCCTAAGTATGTTCGGCGGATATTCGTTTTGGGCCATTTTATGTCGAATGAGAAATGTCCGTCCATCTGTCTGCTGGCTGGTGCGCACGATAAGTCTCGAAAGGAGTAACCGATTGACTTCAAATTTGGTATGTGGTAATATTTTGGTCTATCTCCGGCTAAGTTCGAAGATGCGTCATATTGCTCCACTCATTCTAGTACCTCTCCCACAAAGGGTTAAAATGTTGTGAAATATTGATTCTTTAATAACTTCCATACTACTTATTCGAATATTCTGAAATTCCACACATAGTATTAGTTTATTAGTCGCTATCAACTAGAGAAAAATGGGCGAAGTTGACACGTCCCTTTTAGTACCTCCCACACAAATTTAGCATTCTGCACCAAAAGTTAACAGTTTATAACGACTTTTAAACTAGTACTATGTGTGGAATTTCATAAGATTCCAATAATTGCAGGGTACCCCAAAATTACAGAAGGGGTTTGATTTCAATATAACTTTTTATTTAAGACATAATTATTATTTTTTTTAAATACAGTATATTAATGGAGAATATTTTTAATTTAATTATCAACAATTATATCTCGCAAATGGTGGTAAATTTCTGCATCGCATATTCGTGCTCGTTCAATTGTGTACTGTTCCATTTTAAAGTCACCCAAGTTTTTTACAAAATACTGAAAAGAAATATAAAAAAATTCTATTAAAAAAGTTTTAAGGAATTCAAACCTCTTCGGTCATTTTGGGCTACTCTGTAGTATAGAAATTAAAAATTAATAAATATTTCACGAAATGTTAAACCTTTGTGGGAGAGGTACTAGAAGGAGTGAACTAATATGGCCCATCTTCGAACTTAGCTGGAGATGGAGACAAATATTACCGCATACCAAATTTGATGCCAATCTATTATTTTTTTCGAGAGTTATCGTCAGCAGACTGACGAACGGACATTGCGCAATGGACCCAAATCGAATTTCCACCAAACATACTTGGGGTTTTAGGTCACTCCTTCGATGTTACACTTTTGACTTGTATCAAATTATATAGCCCATCCTATGTAAGGCGAGGAGATAATGACCCAAATCGGATTTCCAACAAACTCTTTTGGGATCGTAGGTAATCCCTACGATATGTTACACTTTTGGCTCGTAGCAAATGATATATTCCCTCCTCTCTAAGGTGAGGGCATAAATATAGGTTGAACCCCATATTTTAGGATAACTCGAGATCTATATTTCCGGAAAGCTTTAAAGACTACATATAAAAGATATCGTCCAAGGTTTTGGAAAAAAATCAAGACAAATTTTATATATTTGAAGTTAAACCCTTTTAAAAAAGTCGAAAAATGCACAATTATTATATTTTTATAGTTTTATCCTAAACTCCGATCGGTCGTGGATAAAATGAGACCATTCTAGTTAGAGTCAGAGTTGTGCTAAAATATGAGGTTCAACCTATATTGATTTTGATTTTTATCTTATTATAGGCTCTCTGTCGTGGAGGATGTTGTATATCTTTATCTACGGCACAACAGTGTAACACATCGAAGGAGTGACCTATTACCCTAAGCAGCGTTGCCAGACGAATTTGGTCCAAAATCGTCAAATAAGGGCACAAAAATCGGCCGAATCCCTATTCGAAATCTTTCCATTTAAAATTATAACTACCGATTACTTTGACTTGTGATTTGAGCCCTTTGGATTATTTTCTTTGGGGAGCCATTAAGGATAAATGTTACACAAAGCATCCAGAGACAATTGAAGCGTTGAAGCATGAAATCGAAGTTGCCATTGAAGAGATTCGACCCGAAACAATCGAAAATGTACTGAAAAATTTAATTGATCGGAAGAGGTACTACCGAGCCACTCGTGGTAGTCATATGTACATATGATATTGTGTTCCATTATTAAATGACAAAGTTCAACCTTTCCAATGAAGCCAAAAATTTGAAAAAATTATCAGTACTTTTATACCCTCACTTTAGTGATACGAGGGTATACATCATTTGCTACGTACCAAAAGTGTAACACATCTAAGGAGTGACTAAAGGATATCCGTTGTGGGCCATTTTCAGTCGAATGAGCAATGTCCGTCCGTCCGTTTGCCTGCTGGCTGGTGCGCACGATAACTCTCGATGGGAGTTCTATCTCCGGCTAAGGATGGCCACATTGGTCCACTACTTCTAGTACCTCCCCCACAAAGGGTTAAAATGTAGTGAATGTTGTTTATTTAATAACTTCCATACTTCTTATTCGAATATTCTGAAATTCCACAAATAGTATTACCTTTTTAGTCCGTATCACCTCGATGAAAATGGGTGAAGTTGCCACGCCCCTTTTGGTACATCCCACACAAATGCACCATTTTGCACCAAATGTTAACAGCTTATAACATTTATACCAGTTGATAAAAACACTTTAAATTCGCTCCGGAGTAATGCTTTTATAGTACCTAGTACCCAGTCCAGTGAAAAATTTTGGTACCTCCCACACAAAGGTACCATTTTGCACCAAAAGTTAACATCTTATAACATTTATACCAATGTATAAAAATACTTGAAATTGTGTACAGTTTCATGCTTTTATAGTACCTACAGTCCAGTGAAAAATTGACGTTATTTCCACGCCCCTTTTTGTACCTCCCACAGAAAGGTACTATTTTGCACAAAAATTTAAGACAATACAGCGTGAGAACCAATGCACGAAAATACAACAACATTTTGCACAGTGTAACGCTTTTGAAGTACCTATAGCCCTGTGAAAAATGGAGGTTATCACCACGCCCCTTTTTGTTCCTCCCACACAAAATGTACACATCATACTAAAATTTGAAATCTCATAACGTTAAAATACTAGCGCACATAAACGCTTATAATTCGACACAGCGCAATCAATGTATTTAAAGTAAATACTGTTCTGCGAAAAATTTACACAAATTGACAAAATATTTCATGTAATATTCCATATTACATTACACACAAGGTGAGGGTATGTATACCTTAGTCGGTTTACCCGCCTGAAACTATCTTACTTGTTTTTATAGCCGATTAAAATTTTAAATTTTAAATGGCTCACCCTTTATGTAAAACCCTATAAAGACCTTTTTTAATAAATCGACTATCATAAAAATCCAAAATTTTTAGAAGAGATAAAAAACTGTTTAATGGCCACATTATTCGTGGTTTTGCAAATATATTTTCTAAAATATTTTTTTAATGTTAAACTTCCTATATTTCTATTCTTCCTATATTTCAGTTGTCCGTTGTAGTTTAAAATTGAAATATATTTTTTAACAAAAATTCTCGTTTTTCAAATATAAGAGACATTTTTGAAATAAAAATGGCTAATACATTTATACTGAAGAAATATATTATTTCCCGAGATCAAAGGACTTAATTGTTGGTGCCGTTTTGTTTATGTAAATAATACATTTTTGCATTCGCCGACAATGTTTTCAAAAAAATATATTTATGCAATTCTAATAATGAAACTCCTCCCGCTGCTTTGACACCCATATATCCGAAGTGTATTGTGAATACGTTGAGCACAATGCTTTTTAAAATAAAATCCAAAATTCCTATTAAGGCTTGTCCTCTCAATATTTCTTGATATATAACATTTAAAAAATTCGTAAATTTTTTCTTTCACTACCACTTTATTTTATATTTTTTTGGGAATTTTCTTTCAAAAACTAAAAGCTTTCGCATAAACCGTAGCTATTTTTTTTATTATTAGCGTCATAAAATGTAAAAATTAAAAATATAATTTTCTATCTCCCTCTTGAGAAAAGTTTCAAACAAAGATTTGGTTACAGCGGGTCAACACTAACCGAAAAAATAAAAATAAATCGAAAATGCGTTCAATTTGTGGCCTTTGACCTTGTGATAATTTGAAAAACTGGGACGATAGCCTGTTTTGTCATCGAAAAATTCATTAGAATTATATTAGCCAAAAAACGTTAAAAAGGTCATAGAATAATGTGTTTGAAATCAAATTAACACCATAGATGTTTTATAGAAGAGATAGACGCTTTCGTCGTAAAATTCAAAGACGATTTAGCTATGTTGTTTTTTCAATCACACTAAAATCTGCAATATTATAGATATGTAACACACATTTGCTATACCTGAATAATGAAAAAACAATCGTTCAACCCGATTGGACCCTGTGAATTTTAAAAACCTTGATACGACATTTGTTAGGGTTTTTAATAGGTATTTTCATATCATTTAAAATCGTCATTTCAGAGCAAAAATCGTCAATCTCTATTTTCGTCCCTTAAAAATCGTCAGAATGACGATAAACGTCATTTCTGGCAACACTGGCCCCAAATATGTTCGCCGGAAATCCGCTTTAGGACATTTTAAGTTATTTGAGCAATGTCCGTCCGCCCGTCTGTCTGGCTGGAGCGCAAGACAACTCTCGAAAGGAGTAACAGATTGATTTCATATTTGATATATGAAAATATTTTTTTCTATCTCATGCTAATTTCGAAGATGGACTTGATTTGTCCGCTCCATCTAGTACCTCCTTCACAAAGTGTTAAAATTTGTGCGTTTTGAGAGAAATAGTCAAATTATTTACACAGATAATAAATTTTTCTGATATCCCAGCCAACTTCGTGGCCAAATATCTCGAAAATTTGAGCTTTATAAATATATACTTTATTTTCAGATATGTATTTAAATACAACCGAATACTAATGTAATTCAATGATCCTAGTTGAAAAAAATGCAAAGTGAATATTTAAAACTTTTATTGAAAACCTGATTCACGTTGGTTCAACATGAAGTTGTACTAAATTAACCAGCATTCATGTTAGTTCAAAATGATATCATATTAATAGGGACAAATGTACATCTTACATGACTTCAAATGTACACCTTACATTGAAATCAGCACAGCATCATATTGATTTTGTTCTAGGGTTTTCTTGTGCTTTTGTTAGTCCTTTCATAAAAATAACCAAGAGTATGTACATAACGTTATGTACATACATTACAGCCACTACGACTGTTATTAATTTATTAAATTTGTAGTTCCGGAAGTTGGTCAAAAGTGAATACCCGCAACTCCCCACACATACAGAAAATCAAAAACATCACTCGGAAAGACATAATGATAGGGTAAATCACTTTAAAATATCATCAACAAATGTATGTAATAAAGTATGGCCATGTGTTCAAACACAAGGGCCAAGTTAGGGTTTCTAGCGGCCCTACACAAATTCGGGAGCTAAAATTTAATTTCGGCTAAGACAGAGAAAAAATGTTTTTGTTAAAACATAGAAGTTGTTTGGCCAAAATGAAGAAATTTTTTGAGCTCGTTTCTTTGATGTAATGAAACGAAAGTAAAACACTTTCATAGTTTATTTCTGATTTTTAATAGTTATATTTATTTGCGCAAAAAATATTGTGCGATAAATTCGCTATTACACTGTCAAAAAAATATCCTATCCATTGCCTAAAAACTTTTTTTGTTGATAGATGGCCTATTTTCTTAAAACTTGTTGGACAGATACGCCCATGTTTTGAAAGTTTGCAAACTTCGATTTAGGATTTTTACCAAGTGATTTTCGACTTATTGACCACTAATTGTAAGCGTATAGAAAAGAGCGTTATAAATGACCCGTAGTCAGTTCTTGTGCTATTGAATCTTTAGTATTTTTTATAACCGACACCACATTGTGGTACAGGCTATTATGAATTTATGCATTTCTTTGTAACGCCTACAAAACAAAGAGATAGACCCATCGTTTATTATACCGATCGGCATAGAATCACTTTTTGAGTCGATTTATCCATGTCTACTGGAAAAGGTATGAAAATATCTTTGATCGTGACTGCATTGGCCAGAAACTGGAAACTTGAATATGTGAATGTATCCTAGCTAGCACATCGTATAGGTTTTTATTGCTCTTAATCGATACTTTAAATATCTGAAAAAATTATAAAGGGGTTTCCAACAAGAGGTGTTATTTTGAATCACCCGGTATTTCGGTAGCGGTCACTTTTGAAGCTTTTATTCTTTGACACTTGACCAGTAGAAACTACGACATTACTAACCAGTAAGGAAAGGCAGAAAGTCGGGCGGGGCCGACTATATAATACCCTACACCTCCCTAACAATGCGATAAAGGTCATTGCGATAATAATGTGGAATAATTGGTAAGTAGGCAGGAACATATTATCTAATTCTAAGCCGATAATTGCTAAATTAAGCAATATTTGTTCGTAAATTGAGAAACATATTTCCGGAAAATATTAATGATCGGAAGTAAAGTACAACTTCTATAGCGCTTTGATACCAAATCAGGAGGAACATATATATGGAGATTATATATAAATCTGAACCGATTTTCCCTGAATACTCTTTCATGTAAAATAAAAAGACCTCTTTCTGTAGAATTTCGTACTGATCGGATATAAAATACAGTCTCTACACTGCTTACATGTCAAATCGGTCGTAACATATATATGGGGGCTATATCTAAATCTGATCCGATTTTCTCCGAATTTGGCAGAATTCCTTCATGTAATAAGAAACCTCTCTCTGCCGAATTTCACACTGATCGATTATAAAATAAATTTTTTACGGCGCTTACACGTGAAATCGGGGGTAACGTATATATGAGGGCTATATCTAAATCTGAACCGATTTCTTCCAAATTTATCAGTGTTCATTAATATAATAAGATACCTCTTTCTGCTGAATTTCATACTAATCGGATATAAAATAAAGTTTTTACAGCGCTTACATGTCAAATCGGGGCTAACATATATATGGGGGCTATATCCAAATCTGAACCGATTTAAACCAAATTAAATAGGGATCGTCCTTGGGCCAAAAAAAAGATATGTGTAAAGCTTCGTCAAGATCGGGCCATAATTGCGACCTGTACTTTGATTACAAGAATACATCTACAGACGGACATAGCTAAAACAACTCAGAAAGTGATTGCAAGTCGATCGGTATAATAAACAATGGATCTATCTCTTCTCCTTTTGGGTGTTACAAACAAATGCACAAAGTTATAATACCCTGTACCACAGTGTGGTGTAGGGTATAAAACTGGAACGATACACGATTCAACAACGCATTGAAATTATTAAAATTCACTACAAAAATGGTGAAAATCTTGCAGTCACAGTTCGCAAAACTAAAGCATTTTTGGGTCGTCGTGAAGCACCTTGTCGGACCGCAATACAGAAATTGGTGGAAAAATTCGAGCTGTTAGGACAAGTTAGCGATGTGAAGAATAAAACCCGTGCACGTCGCTCAAGAACAACTGAGAATATTGCTGCTGTAACCCAAAGTGTTGAAGAAACCCCAGGTTTGTCCATTCTTCGTCGTACTTTGGAATTGGGCATTCCACAATCGTCATTACACCGTATCTGGCATAAAAACTTGGGTCTGAAGCTCATAAAGTTCAGTTAACACAAGAACTCAAGCCTGAAATGCATGAAAATGATTCGGAATTCCATCGAAAAATCATCATCCCATTTCCACCTCGGTGGCTAAGTCAACAAGGAAAATTGTGGCATCTGGGGCTCGGAAAACCCAAGAGTTATTGTTGAGAAGCCTCTCCATCCTCAACGTGTGACTGTTTGGGCGGTTTATGCTCCGGCGGGGTCATTGGACCTAACTTTTTCGAAAATGAGGTTGGATCAACAGTTACGGTGAATGGATTGCGCCATCGAGAGATGATTAATGATTTTTTATTGTTGGAGTTGGATGGTATTTACGTTCGATTTTAAGTTTTCGTTTACTTTCAACAAGACGGCGCTACGTGCCCCACAAGCAACGAAACCATTGCTCTGTTACGGGAAAAGTTTCCGGACCGTGTTATCTCTCGAAGAGGTGATTATTACGATGGTCGAGAACTTGTGATTTAACACCTTGCGACTTCTTCCTTTGGGGCCACGTGAAAGATAAGGTCTACGCCAATAGCCCAGCGTCGATTCAAGACCTCAAAGATAGAATTCGTGAGGCTATCGAGGACATAGGGCAGCCACTTTTCGATTTAGTTATGGAAAATTTCATGAAAAGGATATGGTCCTGTAAGCGTGGTCGTGGTGGCCATTTGGCTGATGTTGTTTTTCATTATTAACAGCATACCTTCCTCTTTATTATGAAACATTTTTTGAGATAAATGATCGGATGCTTAGATCATTTATCTCAAAAAATGGCATTTTTCTTTGAATACCAAAATAGCACCTCTTGATGGAAAACCCTGTATTACTTTGGGCCCAACTGTTGATATTTCGTTAATCTGACTGGGGAATTATCCAGCCACATTCTTAACTATATACTATGCTAGAGTTCAAGAGGTCGCAAAAAACTTCTCGGAATATCAAATGGTTTATTAACCTTGTTCAACAAATTTTGGGTCATCAAATCTTTCCCGAACGAGACCAATTGGACGTGAGAGAACACCACTAGCATATAAAAACCCCCGAATGGTTTTAAAAGTTAGCTCGAATTTTTGTTTTATAGCCCTTTGAAGTTGGTGTACTGGTCGTATTTATTTATTTCCAAGGGCGATCCCTATTGGTCAAAATCGGTTCATATTTAGATATAGTCCGCATATATATATATATTTCCCACGATTTCCTATGTAAGCGCCATAAAAACTGTATTTTATATTGAATCAGTACGAAATTTGGCAGAAAAAGGTTTCTTATAACATTAATGAAAATTCCTGGAAAATCGGTTTAGACTTGGATATATTCCCCATATATATTTTTCTCCGGTTTGGTAGCAAAGCGCTATAGAAGTTATACTTTACTTTCGATCATTGCTGAAATATGTTCCTTAAGGAACTAATTCTTCTTAAGTTGGTTCATATCGTCGCTCTAATTTAAGAAAGGCGTAACTGACATTTTTCAGGAGGAAGAAAAAACTGAATAAAATTCAAAATTGTATAAATTTTAAAAATGTTTTAATACTGTTCTAATTAAAAACCGAATACAAAAATTATCTTGAGAGATTGTGTTAATTTTTCTATTTTTTAACAAAAATATGTTTTATAGGGCTTTTATATTTTATTTTTTTGGAAAATAAATGCGAGTTATGGCTTTCGTGTTTAGTCGGTCAGGGCTTTTTATACCCTACACCACACTGTGGTACAGGGTATTATAACTTTGTGCATTTGTTTGTAACACCCAAAAGGAGAAGAAATAGACCCATCGTTTATTATACCGATCGACTTAGAATCACTTTCTGAGTCGATTTACATGTCAAATCGGGGATAACGTATATATGGGGGCTATATCTAAATCTGAGACGATTTCTTCCAAATTTAAAAGTGTTCATTCATGTAATAAGAAATGTCTCTTTGCCGAATTTCGCACTGATCGGATGTAAAATAACATTTTTACAGCGCTTACATGCAAAATCGGGGGTAACGTATATATGGGGGCTATATCTAAATCTGAACCGATTTCTTCCAAATTTAACAGTGTTCATCCATATAAGAAGAAACGTCTTTCTGCCGAATTTCATACTGATCGGACATAAAAGAAAGTTTTTACAGCGCTTACATGTCAAATCGGGGCTAACATATATATGGGGGCTATATCTAAATCTGAACCGATTTTAACCAAATTCAATAGGGATCGTCCTTGGCCAAAAAAAAGATATGTGTAAAGTTTCGTCGAGATCGGACCATAATTGCGACCTGTACTTTGATTACAAGAATACATGCATAGACGGACAGACAGACGGACACAGCTAAATCAACTCAGAAAGGTGGTGTAAGGTATTATATAGGCGGCCCCGCCGGACTTTCTGCCTTTCGTTACTGGTTTTTTGCTTTAAAATATGACAGTTAAAGGGAACTTTCGGCAGTCTGGAAATTTTACTAAAAATAGCCCAACTTCAAAGGGCTATAAAACAAAAATTTAATGATGTACTATCAAGCCAAATTGGTCTTATTCGGGAAAGATTTTCTTGTTGCACAGTGTCATAAAGGGTGGTTAAATTGTAAGGGCCGATGTTGAATGTGAACCACACCTAAACGTAAAGTTTTTTTCAGCATTCCATTTGACATTTCTCGATTTCACTCAATTTGAACCATGGAAGTCTTTTACGAAAATGGGCGTTTGAATCAAAATGCATTTCGTGCACTTCGTGATGTTTTTTTGATCAGCATAATCGACCAAATGTGTCCACAATCGGGAGAATTTAACAGTGTTCATCCATATAAGAAGAAACGTCTGTGCGCAAAATTCAGCCAACTCGCTCCGTTCGTTTGGTGCGGCTTATGGGCTGGCGACGTCATCGGGCCATACTTCTTCGAAATGAGGCCGGTTAGGCAGTTACTGTGAATGGTGTTCGCTATCGTGAGAAGATAACGAACTTTTTATATCCCGAATTGGAAGATATGGATATGGACATTATGTGGTTTCAACAGGACGGTGCCACTTGCCACACAGCTAACGAAACAATGGCTCTTTTGCGCAACAAGTTCAATGGCCGTGTTATCTCACGTCTTTGGGGTTATTGAAAGAAAAGGTGTACGTCGATAAGCCAGCAACAATTCAAGAGCTAAAGGATGAGATAATTCGGCTCATTAACGGCATATAACCTCAATTATGCCTCAGCGTCATCGAAAATTTGGATCATCGGATGGAGGTGTGCCGCCGAGGTTGCGGCGGCCATTTGGCCGATATTTTGTTCCATACATAATTATCATAATAAAAAGAAATGAAAATGACTTCCTAAGTAATTTGTGTTTTATTCAAAATCAATATCGGCCCTTAAAATATAACCACACTTTATTTTCCCGTCGTATGTTGACATGAAAAAAGCATAGAAGAGCTATTTTTTAATAATTGCTAGCTTTTGTTCAAGAATAATAACACAGCTCAACAATCAAAATGTACAACAAAAAT
The DNA here is from genome assembly GCA_963930755.1 of Eudasyphora cyanicolor. Classification (NCBI taxonomy): domain Eukaryota; kingdom Metazoa; phylum Arthropoda; class Insecta; order Diptera; family Muscidae; genus Eudasyphora; species Eudasyphora cyanicolor. The sequence continues at coordinate 164,635,435 of OZ005736.1, read as the reverse complement.
TTCTTCGTAAAAATTATATAAGTATTATTTGCGACCATATTACTTTCCCAAAACTAAAGTACAAAATTCGCCCAATAACTGTGAAAGGGGCCCAATTTTTTGGGGGGTTTCATATGAAATATCGTCTATATTTGTATGTATTTGTTGGGGTTATTTTTAAAATCCTAACAAAACTCATCGTCCATTAGCCCATAGAAGATCCAACGAAAAAGTGCATGTTAAATTTTACGTTGACTTGCTGCAACATTATTTTCATTAAACATTATTTTTATTATTTTATCATCACTTGAAGAAACATGTTTATAGATTTCATGTAACATTTTTTTTCAGTTTAGCTCTTGTAGTTCGCAAGATATGAATCACCTAAGAGATATGTTAGGTTGATTTAGATGTATGTCTGCGGACATTGGAAGGTAAAATACTGTCACTTATATTTGAACCTAACCTGTCGTCAGTTTATTCTGCAAACCGTTGATATATGATTCACACGTTAATACAATCCCTGATTTGTCTCTGTTTTATTAAGTTGCTCTTGTCAATGTTTTTGTGGGCCCTGAAAATATCTTGTCCCATTGCTTCGGCATATGTGTAATAGCTACGTTTGTGCAATTTTGGTTTCGCCGCACTTTTATCAATGCGCGAAATTGCCCAGTGGCATTAATTATGCAAATGGTTTTGTATTTATGTACTTTAAACCAATTGGTGGCCAAGCGATGGGTTTGCCGGCAGATTCTATTCAATGATTACATTCATATGTATTTTGCTATAAATATCTGATTATACCCTACACCACACTGTGGTACAGGGTATTATAAGTTTGTTTCGCGGCAGATGTTTGTAACACCTGAAAATAACACAGCTAGACCCACCTTAAAGTATACCGATCGACTCAGAATCACTAGCTGAGTCGATTTAACGATGTCCGTCCGTCCGTCTGTCCATGTAAAGTTGTTCGTCGACTACGATCGTTCTGAAATTTTGCAGTTTAGAGTATTTCGCGACTGTTAAGATCGCTATTGAATTTGGTTGAAATCGGTTCAGATTTAGATATAGCTCCCATATATATCTTTCGTCCGATTTGGCCCTTTAGTCCTATAGAAGCTGTATTTTACATCCAATCGTTTTGAAATTTAGAATGGTAGAGTTTCTTGATCCATGAACCAACACTACCGAATTTAAAAAATCGGTTAAGATTTAGCTATAGCTCCCATATATATGTTTCGTCCGATTTCGCCCCTTAGTCCTATAGAAGCTGTATTTTACATCCGATCGTTTTGAAATTTAGAATGGTAGAGTTTCTTGATCCATGAACCAACATTGCCGAATTTGAAGAAAATCGGTTAAGATTTAGCTATAGCTCCCATATATATATTTCGTCCGATTTCGCTCTTTAGTCCTGTAGAAGCTGTATTTTACATCCGATCGTTTTGAAATTTAGAATGGTAGAGTTTCTTGATCCATGAACCAACACTACCGAATTTGAAGAAAATCGGTTAAGATTTAGCTATAGCTCCCATATATATGTTTCGTCCGATTGGGCCCTTTAGTCCTATAAAAGCTGTATTTTACATCCAATCGTTTTGAAATTTAGAATGGTAGAGTTTCTTGATCCATGAACCAACATTGCCGAATTTGAAGAAAATCGGTTAAGATTTAGCTATAGCTCCCATATATATGTTTCGTCCGATTTGGCCCTTTAGTCCTATAAAAGCTGTATTTTACATCCAATCGTTTTGAAATTTAGAATGGTAGAGTTTCTTGATCCATGAACCAACACTACCGAATTTGAAGAAAATCGGTTAAGATTTAGCTATAGCTCCCATATATATGTTACGTCCGATTTGGCTCTTTAGATCCAATCGTTTTTATACCCTACACCACACAGGGTATTATTTAAGTATAAAATGTCCCAAAAGTAAATTTATGTAAACAATTTATACATGAATTACAAAATTTATATATCAGAGTTATTCAATATTTCGAGAGTGGTGTAGGGTATTATATAGTCGGCCCCGCCCGACTTTAGCCTTTCATTACTGGTATTCTATTTGTCTTTGCCCTACACCACACAGTGGTACAGGGTATTATAAGTTTGTTTCACGGCACATGTTTGTAACACCTGAAAATAACACAGCTAGACTCACCTTAAAGTATACCGATCGACTCAGAATCACTAGCTGAGTCGATTTAATGATGTCTGTCCGTCCGTCCGTCTGTCCATGTAAATTTGTTAGTCGACTACAGGGCGCAACTTCACTCCGATCATTCTAAAATTTTGCAGTTAAGAGTATTTCGCGGCTGTTAAGATCGCTATTGAATTTGGTTGAAATCGGTTCAGATTTAGATATAGCTCCCATATATATCTTTCGTCCGATTTGGTCCTTTAGTCCTATATAAGCTGTATTTTACATCCGATCGTTTTGAAATTTAGAATGGTAGAGTTTCTTGATCCATGAACCAACATTGCCGAATTTGAAGAAAATCGGTTCAGATTTAGATATAGCTCCCATATATATCTTTCGTCCGATTTGGTCCTTTAGTCCTATATAAGCTGTATTTTACATCCGATCGTTTTGAAATTTAGAACGGTAGAGTTTCTTGATCCATGAACCAACATTGCCGAATTTGAAGAAAATCGGTTAAGATTTAGCTATAGCTCCCATATATATGTTTCATCCGATTTGGCTCTTTAGATCCAATCGTTTTTATACCCTACACCACACTGTGGTACAGGGTATTATTTATGTATAAAATGTCCCAAAAGTAAATTTATGTATACAATTTATACATGAATTACAAAACTTATATATCAGAGTTATTCAATATTACGAGAGTAGTGTAGGGTATTATATAGTCGGCACCGCCCGACTTTAGCCTTTCCTTACTAGTTTTTGTTTGTGGTTGATTTTGTAACAAAATAACGTATACACTTATTTAGAAAAAGAAATACAAAGAGATGTAAATATGTGATACAAAGTAGGCAACTCTATGCATATTTTTCACAAAAGATCATAATTCATGCATTGGAAAATCAAACTTTTTTAAAAAAATATCTTCATAGTTTGTTATGCTCTACGCACAGAAAGAATTAGTTGGTTGTGTTAACCGAAATGTTCGCCAAACGAATTTTTGTAATTGAAAGGACCTTTATTTGTATATCTGCGAGCATCAGTTGATCCAGAGAACAATAAAATGGTTTTAATAATAATTTAAGAAATCTTTAAATTATTTATTGGCTAAAACTGCACATGGGATAGTAGTGACAACAGAAAACATTCAGTCGAAAATTTTTTTCTGGGTGTACTCACGTAATTGTAATATGAACAATTTGGATATGTAATTGCTGGGCGTATGTGATTCCTTTCGGAAATTAACAATTTTCGTTGGGTAGTAATTAATATGTACGTGTGTGTTATTATGATAATTAAATATCAAAAACAATATACATATATATATATATATATATATAGATTAAATTACATAATATTTAATTAATTAGTTATGAAATGAGCGACTGAAACCGGGGGAAAGCATAAAACGCAAATATGTTTTTTTATTGTTTTCAATAGATAAGACCAAATTTTATTTTAGAAAAGACAAACTTATTATCTGAAAAAATTTTCGAACTGATAAATATCGCGTTGAATTTTAATTGATCGTAATGCTTGTACCGTTTGTCGATGTGATACGCGAAATCAGTGTAACAATACGCAAAACTCGAATGAATTGCAGCAAGAAAAATAGCACATACTCGTACATATGTTTAATAGAAAACTTTTTTGTTTAATAGAAAATTAATAAAAAAAATTGGATTCAAAAAGAGAGTAGTAGATAGGAACAGTAGGAATCTCGCAAGAAATAGCAATTTTCGATTTTCCCAATTTTCCGACTTTTCCGGAGGGTTTTCCCAAAATTTTCTTTCGTAACAACCTTCTCCAGGAAAATACGAAGAACTGAAAAAAAAAATTGAGCCAAATCGCTCCAGCCGTTGTGACGTGATGCCATTACACAGATGGACCGTTTCATTTTTATATATATATACTAGCATTTAAATACCCGGCTATGCCCGGGTTGTCTTTGAAAACAGTGATCCAAACATTAGTATTATTTTTGATTTTGAATAAAAAATAAGGATCCAAAAACTAAAAAAAAATGTTGGCTGTAGCAAAATTTATGTATAAATACGTTTTTAAAATCTTTGGTTTACAAATACCTTCGAATATTTGATCATACGCCGATCATTAAAAATTTGTTTAACATCCAGGATCAGTCTACTTGAAACTCCAGATGCTCTCAAAACCTCAAACAAATTTACTGACAACAGTAACAAATTCTGTAAATATGAAAGCACAACCTCAAATGTACGATATGTGTGCAAACTTTCAAATTAATACTTTTATGGGGTCAGTGGTCAAGAGGTCACCAAATAAGTGGCTGAGAAACAAATCCATAATATGCCATGTATGTTTCAAATGTCGATATACTCATATACATTTTTGTTTAAATATTACCGGTGTTTGTTGCGAGCATATATTTCGAAAAGACTTTTAAACATTATGTCTCCGTTTTTGTGTACCTCTTGTTCTCAGGCCGGACGACGCATTTCCTTGAAGATCGTTTTATACACATATATGTGCAGCTCCACAGATCTTTATGGGATTTTTATTGGAAGAATGAAAAAATCTTAAACAATTTTGAAATGTAGTGGAAGAATGAAAATTGCTTTGGTCACTACTGACAACAATCTTAGAATTCAAAATTGTTTTTTTCCATATTATTTTATCTTTGTATAATTTAAGCGCGAGAGTTGACCACTGGCCAAAAACGACTATGTTAATAGTCCGTAGGCTATACCACACTGAAGTTTCTAGCTTTCTACCTGTTATATGAGCCGCAACGGTCAAGCGGCCAAAAGTCGCTTGAATTAGTATTAACATTGCCATTTTGGGCCCTTTAGAGTACAGAAAGAGTGGAAATTGCATTGGTCACTGCTACACAGTCTGAGATTTGACCGAATTGACAACGTTATATATGTATATCTTACCACATTAAGTGGTGAGAGATATATTTTGAACAGGGGTTAGAAGTTTTACAATCTGTAAAATAGTGAACATTGTTTTGGCCACTTCTTCACTGACCACAGTCAGAGAATTCAAAATTATTATATTTAGAAAGTTTTAACGTTGTGTCCTATAAGAGGCTTCAGAAAGGACAAAAACAATTGATAGCGCTATAACTGACCACTGGCCGAAAAATTTCTACGTGAGTATCCCGTGGTTTATACAACACTCATGTCTATGAGAGTGCAATTTATTGGATTTTTAATGTATTGAAAGAATGAAAAACTCTTAAAGAATCTTGAAAGCCAGTAAAGATTGAAAATGGTTTTGGTCATTGCTTAACTGACCACAATCGTAGAATTCAAAATTGCACTTCTCGGGTATAGTACTACATATTATTTTATCTGCGTATCAGTTTAGGCGCTTCTGAAATACCTACAACAAAATATTTAAAATGTTGATAGCGCGACAACTGACTACGTGTCAAAAACGACTGTGTGAATAGTCCAAAGGGTCCAATACTCAAGTCTATACCAAAGCAAAATTTAAAGCTTCCTACTTCTTAAAGGTACCGTAATGGTCAAGCGGTCAAAAGTCGCTTGGTGTAAAATCGCATGCCTTGGAGATCAGTATACAAACATAAATTAAATTTTAAGACGCGGTTTTATGTCCGGTTTGACCTCAGACTGGACATCGAATTGTTGTTTTCGCATGTCCATTGGGATCAGTCTGTACATATAAATTTGTAAATCATTGGCTCTTAAGGAACTTTTAAAATCAGAGAAATAATGAAAATTGTTCGGGTCACAGTTAAACTGACCACATTCAGATAATTCCAAATAATTTTTCGCGCATATGTTTGCGGTTTATAGTACTTCATATATACAAAGTTTTAACTTTGTATCTTGTAAGAGGATTCCGAAACGACAAAAAAATCGCAAGTTTTTGAAAGAGCTGCAACTGACCACTGGCCGAAATATGATTAAGCGAGTAGTCCATAGTTTATACAACACTCCAGTCTATGTGTGTGCAAAATTTCAGCTCTCTAGCTTTAACAGAAGCCTCTGTGGTCAAGTGGTCGAAAATCACTTGGCGGAAAATCGAAAATCAAAGTAGCCTATGGCACTTCCCAGGCATTGGTCTATCTGTCCACCAAGTTTCAAGAAAATCGGTTCAGCCGTTTAGGCGTGATGCTGGAACAAACAAACAAACAAACAGACAAACAAACGATTTTATAATATTAATAGGATTAATAGGATAAGATAAGATATAAGATATTTATACTTTTTCCTAAAAAAAATAACAAAAAACTGATTTTTTTTGAAAATATAGCTTCAAGTGGTCATAACTTGTGTACTATTGGGTACGTACGAATATTCTGTGAAAATTTAAAAAAAAAATCAAATTTTTTCTACAATAATTTGGTAGAAATGAATTTTGTCCTCTTTAAAACAAAGTAAACTTTGCAAAAATTGATTCAGCCGTTCGAGAGCAATTACAAATTTCGTTAAACCTAAAAACTATTTTTTCAAAATTACAAACACCCTTAACATTAAAAAAAATTATAGCGAGATCTTATTTGACCTATTTGTAACTGCTTATAAAGATTTTAGCCAAAAATAAACTACATAGGTCGATATTAAATACTCTTACCGAAATGTTATGCATATTCTGACAGGACGGATCAATCTCTCTTAACTAAACAAGTGGTATAGGGTCTTTATATTATTGCTTTCATTATCTTGTGGATGTGATGGATCCTTACCCAATATCAGAAGAGCTTTCAGCGACTACTTAGCAATAGTCAGAAATTTTTCCTCATCTTTTATAAAAACTGTCTTAATCAAATCTTCAAAATTATGTCGATATCCAACCCCCTTTTTTGGTTGACTTATATACTTATACAACAAGAAATTCGAAATTTTACAATGAGAGGCAACGTTTAAGATCCAGTTTATTTACCATGGATGTAAATCTATCTCTTTATATTTTTCTGCCAGATGCTGAATTCTCCCATTATAAAGGAGATGAATTATCCCACTCTTCTTGCTGTAAGACCCCTACAAATTAAATTTGTTACTCCTCAAGGCCGACTTCCTTGACGTGCCTTGTTACTCATCAACCTCCACAGCAGAATTATTACTCCCCACATATTTTTAAGCATTAATTCTATACTTGCATTATCATTTCCTAGAATTTTACTACTAGATGTTGTTTTTTTGGGCTAACGGTATAATAACGTTAAAAAAACAGAAGAAAAAACGCAAAATCATATTGATGCTTGGACTACGGAGGTAAAGTTTAGAAACTGTCCAAAACATTGAGCTGTCCGGACTACCGAGTGTCCGAATTACATAGGTTGTACTTTGGAAACATTTTTAAAAAATGCACAAAGTCATAATACCCTGTACCACAGTGTGGTGTAGGGTATAAAAACAACTTAGTTTGTTTGTGGACACATATTTTATTTTTGAGAGTTTGCAAATAAATTTTATTGTAATATATTAATATATTTGCTCCAAACAAAATATACTGACTTCAGATAACAAAAATTTTTTCAGAAATATATATATAAAAATTTTGGTTCCAAATATATATTTAGTTTGAATACAAACATAACAAAATTGGCGATTTGTCCGTGTATTAAGCAATATTTAAACATATTATACCTAACAATACGCTCAAGTTCTACGAAGTATGTGGAATATTTAGTAATATGTTCTATATAAGTAGCAAAATTGCATACTCAGTTGTTTACTTCGTGATAATTTTCTTTACACCTACTACAATACGAATATAATGAAACTGCATACTCGTACCAATGAATGGGAAGGATTTCTACTACTAAATATGTATTCCTAAATTTCCCTAAAAGCTTTGAATAGAAAGATCTATAGAAATTTTATTTGATTTATTGAATGCTTTCACATTCGAATTTTTTCAGCTTTTTCGATCAACTCTTCCTTTTGAAGGAGATGTTTTTATGGTGTATTGGAAAAGATAAGACACTGCGCTCTGGAAGCCATGTAAACATATACCCTTATACGTATTTCAATCCTGTGCGGGGATATCATCAGAGGGACTTTATACATGACACAGTGTGAGCTTGTAGTTGTGGCGATCATCACTTGTATATACCCAGCGGTAAAATGGTCCAGGCCTTCCAGGCATCAGGCCTGATAGAAGGGCTTCCAACACCTTCTATTGGAAGGCAAGCATACCTTCCTTATGAAGGCCTGAAAAATGTGCAATCTCTCACTTCTAAAAAAGTTCAGTTGCCTTGTGTTTTTGATAGATTTAGATAGATTCTTATCAAAATTATTCTATATTATCTTTGCGAACTCCTATATTATGCATTTGAAGTGCTGAATGTGGCATTCATTTAAAATACATTATTTGGTCTGCATTTTGATTTACTGTAGGACTTTCCTTCAAAGCTGTACATCAGACCTAGATCAGACCATCATTTCGAAGCCCTTCTTAAGACCTTCCTTTCGAAGTCCTATATCAGACCTTCATTCGACAATCCTTTGTTAGGCATGATTTTTACCGCGAGATGCAAGAAATAAAGATTGAATGCGGCGGCCAGGCGTCGTGGCTCTTAAATCAGGCCTGATAGCTTGCCGCCTAAGACCGGATTTTTACCGCTGGGTATGTATACCAATCTACAAAGAAATTTGCATATGGGAATTATATACCTAAGAAGAAAGCTTAAAAGTCACACAGCCAAAGCTCCAACCGAGACTTAAATTCACCATTTTCACCACCCAGGTGACTGGTAAGGGTTGCCAGTTCGACATAGTTAAATATTGTCAAGATAAATCTTGACAATATTTCTCTTATTCTGCTCGAAAATATAAAATGTATTTTTTTACATTCTACGATATTTTTTGATACTATTTTTATAAGTTTAAGAACCTTAATACATAGAAAAACAACTGAAGTAAAAACCAAATGTAAATTGTATACCAATATTTATACCCTACACCACACTGTGGTACAGGGTATTATAAGTTTGTTTCACGGCAGATGTTTGCAACACCTGAAAATAACATAGCTAGACCCACCTTAAAGTATACCGATCGACTCAGAATCACTAGCTGAGTCGATTTAACGATGCCCGTCCGTCCGTCCATCTGTCCATGTAAAGTTGTTCGTCGACTACAGGTCGCAATTTCACTCCGATCGTTCTGAAATTTTGCAGTTTAGAGTATTTCGCGGCTGTTAAGATCGCTATTGAATTTGGTTGAAATAGGTTCACATTTAGATATAGCTTCCATATATATCTTTCGTCCGATATGAACCTTTAGTCCTATAGAAGCTGTATTTTACATCCGATCGTTTTGAAATTTAGAATGGTAGAGTTTCTTGATCCATAAACCAACACTACCGAATTTGAAGAAAATCGGTTAAGATTTAGCTATAGCTTCCATATATATGTTTCGTCCGATTTGGCCATTTAGTCCTATAAATGCTGTATTTTACATCCAATCGTTTTGAAATTTAGAATGGCAGAGTTTCTTGATCCATGAACCAATATTGCCGAATTTGAAGAAAATCGGTTAAGATTTAGCTATAGCTCCCATATATATGTTTCGTCCGATTTTGCTCTTTAGTCCTGAAGAAGCTGTATTTTACATCCAATCATTTTGAAATTTAGAATGGTAGAGTTTCTTGATCCATGAACCAACAATACCGAATTTGAAGAAAATCGGTTAAGATTTAGCTATAGCTCCCATATACGTGTTTCGTCCGATTTGGCCCTTTAGTCCTGTAGAAGCTGTATTTTACATCCAATCATTTTGAAATTTAGAATGGTAGAGTTTCTTGATCCATGAACCAACATTGCCGAATTTGAAGAAAATCGGTTAAGATTTAGCTATAGCTCCCATATATATGTTTCGTCCGATTTTGCTCTTTAGTCCTGAAGAAGCTGTATTTTACATCCAATCATTTTGAAATTTAGAATGGTAGAGTTTCTTGATCCATGAACCAACAATACCGAATTTGAAGAAAATCGGTTAAGATTTAGCTATAGCTCCCATATATATGTTTCATCCGATTTGGCTCTTTAGATCCAATCTAAAGAGCCAAAACACCTTACAAAAAAATAAAATTATAAGGATTTTGTGAGGTAGACCCATGACATTTTCATGTATTTGTATGAAAATATCGGGTTTTTGGTGGTTTAATGAAACGTAATTATATAAACCAGTAAGGAAAGGCTAAAGTCGGGCGGTGCCGACTATATAATACCCTACACCACTCTCGTAATATTGAATAACTCTGATATATAAATTTTGTTATTCATGTATAAATTGTTTACATAAATTTACTTTTGGGACATTTTATACTTAAATAATATCCTGTACCACAGTGTGGTGTAGGGTATAAAAACGATTGGATCTAAAGAGCCAAATCGGATGAAACATATATATGGGAGCTATAGCTAAATCTTAACCGATTTTCTTTAAATTCGGTAGTGTTGGTTCATGGATCAACAAACTCTACTATTCTAAATTTCAAAACGATTGGATGTAAAATACAGCTTTTATAGGACTAAAGGGCTAAATCGGACGAAACATATATATGGGAGCTATAGCTAAATCTTAACCGATTTTCTTCAAATTCGGTAGTGTTGGTTTATGGATCAAGAAACTCTACCATTCTAAATTTCAACACGATTGGATGTAAAATACAGCTTTTATACGACTAAAGGGCCAAATCGGACGAAAAATATATATGGGAGCTATAGCTAAATCTTAACCGATTTTCTTCAAATTCGGTAGTTTTGGTTCATGGATCAAGAAACTCTACCATTCTAAATTTCAAAATGATTTGGTGTAAAATACAGCTTCTTCAGGACTAAAGAGCAAAATCGTACGAAACATATAAAGGGTGTCCCAAGAAGAGCGCAATTTTTTAATTTTAAATAAAACACAGATATTTAAGAAAAAATCGTGAAACTTTATTATATCGTAAAGTAGACAGAATGAGGTTATGTATGGAACAATATATCGTGCAGATGGCCGACGCGGCTTTGCTGGCATGCACGTGATCTTTTAATGAAATTTTCAATGACCGTTTTGCATGAATGCTGCGGTATTTCATTAATGCAGCGTCCAATTTCGTCTTTTAAGGCTTGAGTCGTCGTCGGCTTATTCGCGTAAACCATCGACTTCAAAAAACCCCAAAGAAAAAAATCTAATGGTGTTAAATCGCACGATCTAGGCGGCCAATTCTGATCTCCAAAACGCGAAATAACACGACCGGGAAATGACTGATGCAGCAATTGAATTGTTTCTCTGGCTGTATGACATGTGGCGCCGTCTTGTTGGAACCACATGCCCTCCACATTCATTTCTTCAATTCTAGGCAAGAAAAAACTGGTTAAGTGGATTTGGAGACACCAATTTGCTGAGCTCGGTGTCGAATTGAGGTGGATGGAGTTTGAGCGACATCATCACGTACAGCTGCGACATTTTCGGTCGATCGACCTGGTCGATGGCGCGTTGTTGTCTTTACATCACTAACAGACCCAGTTTCGGCAAATTTATCCATTAATCTCTTTACAGTTGACTCTTTTGGAGCATTATTGTGACCCCAAATTGATCGCAATTTGCGAACTGTAGCCGCAAAACTTTCACCATTTTGGTAAAACAATTTAACAATGAGAATGCGTTGTTCATTCGTGTAGCGCTCCGTTTTTACTAACCTCGTACCTTCTACTAACAAACAATAACAATTATTCAAATGTCAAACAATGACACTTCGAATGTTGCGAGATTTAAAAATTGCGCTCTTCTTGGGACACCCTTTATATGGGAGCTATAGCTAAATCTTAACCGATTTTCTTCAAATTCGGCAATGTTGGTTCATGGATCAAGAAACTCTACCATTCTAAATTTCAAAATGATTGGATGTAAAATACAGCTTCTACAGGACTAAAGAGCAAAATCGGACGAAACATATATATGGGAGCTATATCTAAATCTGAACCGATTTCAACCAAATTCAATAGCGATCTTAACAGCTGCGAAATACTCTAAACTGCAAAATTTCAGAACGATCGGAGTGAAATTGCGACCTGTAGTCGACGAACAACTTTACATGGACAGACGGACGGACGGACGGACATCGTTAAATCGACTCAGCTAGTGATTCTGAGTCGATCGGTATACTTTAAGGTGGGTCTAGCTGTGTTATTTTCATGTGTTACAAACATCTGCCGTGAAACAAACTTATAATACCATGTACCACAGTGTGGTGTAGGGTATAAAAGGTAATCGGATAACGAATAATATTTATCACTGTTTGATTATGTACAATTGTCATATCTTGTGTTGTGGTTTGGAACAATTAAGGTTTTTTTTGAAACAATATGGAAAAAAAAGAATGCAAAATGTATCCATGGATACAGAATTACGCTCTCATCCGATTTTACCTGGTCAATCTGTCTGTGAATACATTATGATCAATGCACAAGTTGCAAATATGAACCGATCCTTACGAAATTTTTAGAATAAGGGGGAAGCTTGCATTGTATAACGCCTTTAACTCTTCCTGGAAAATTGCGACAAATCGGTCGATGTTTTTATATACGAGTATATCTTCCATATAATGGTACCATCCGTTTTGACATAATCACCTTCTAGAAGAAGCATTGACGTATTTTATTTAATTTTAACCTAAACCATTTCTAGAAAAAATTTTCAAAATCATTCTTCAATGAATTTTTTGTTTTACTTGAAAAATTCCATAAAAATATTTTACAAATGCACACGAACAAAACGCAAATGTCACTTTAACAAACGCTTAAAGTAGGGCCGAACCAAAATAAAAAATCGTTTTTGTATAATTTATATGTTTGGAAGATATTGCACTAAAAAATCTTTACTTCCATCGTAATACATCTTTATTTGGATAAATTTCGATTCGATTCTTTAGCCACTAAAAGTAATTCACTTTCATTAAAATGGAACGTAGAAAATGCCCGACAGGTTTCATTTCTAATAATATTGTAGTTATCGAATTTTTACAATTTCTAAAAAATTTAAAGTTGACAAGAGAGAACTAAGTGGATAAGAGAGAATTAGATTTGGTCAAGGATCAGTTTTTGAAAGCACTTCTCAATTATTGCATATTGAGCTGCTCTCATATTGTGCCAATTATTGACAGAGTATTTTGTCCAATGTGCCGATGAGGTTGCTTGGTAGCTTCCGAAACGATATCGTACACCAACCAGTGACCACCCTTAATACATTTGTTTGCTTTTCTACAGGAAACAAAAACAACGATCTCGAACTCAATAGTCAAAAACAAAACTATGAAAAGTAAAAAAAATATATAGCCTAGGATTTTTTCCAAATATAGAAAATATTTTGTTAACATTGCTGACTTTTTGCGAACTCAGTTTTATTTTACCTTGATGTCGAGCTAAACCTAACAGGTTAAAATTACGCATCGCTCACTCACTTTAAGAGTGACATAACTCAAAATTGTTGAAGTTGCAAATGTTAATTTGCAAAAATTTGAAAAAAAAAAAAATTTTAAATTTAGTTTTATGTATTTTAGGACAAATTGTCCTCTAAAATATAGTCAAGTTCCACGACGGCCTTTTTGTCTTCCTCGAAATAAAGGGTGTCCCAAGAAGAGCGCAATTTTTTAATTTTAAATAAAACACAGATATTTAAGAAAAAATCGTGAAACTTTATTATATCGTAAAGTAGACAGAATGAGGTTATGTATGGAACAATATATCGTGCAGATGGCCGCCGCGGCTTTGCTGGCATGCACGCGATCTTTTAATTAAATTTTCAATGACCGTTTTGCATGAATGCTGCGGTATTTCATTAATGCAGCGTCCAATTTCGTCTTTTAAGGCTTGAGTCGTCGTCGGCTTATTCGCGTAAACCATCGACTTCAAAAAACCCCAAAGAAAAAAATCTAATGGTGTTAAATCGCACGATCTAGGCGGCCAATTCTGATCTCCAAAACGCGAAATGACACGACCGGGAAATGACTGATGCAGCAATTGAATTGTTTCTCTGGCTGTATGACATGTGGCGCCGTCTTGTTGGAGCCACATGCCCTCCACATTCATTTCTTCAATTCTAGGCAAGAAAAAAACTGGTTATCATTTAACGATACCGAACACCATTGACTGTTTGCGCTTGACCTGCCTCATTTTCATAAAAAAAAAGGTCCAATGATTCCTCCAGCCCAAAAACCACCCAAAAACCGGTCGATCGACCTGGTTGATGGCGCGTTGTTGTCTTTACATCACTAACAGACCCAGTTTCGGCAAATTTATCCATTAATCTCTTTACAGTTGACTCTTTTGGAGCATTATTGTGACCCCAAATTGATCGCATTTGCGAACTGTAGCCGCAAAACTTTCACCATTTTGGTAAAACAATTTCACAATGAGAATGCGTTGTTCATTCGTGTAGCGCTCCATTTTTACTAACCTCGTACCTTCTACTAACAAACAATAACAATTATTCAAATGTCAAACAATGACACTTCGAATGTTGCGAGATTTAAAAATTGCGTTCTTCTTGGGACACCCTTTATAATTAAATCTTTATAACATGTTTGTCACAGTATTTTTTAAAACGCTCAGTAGGGCGGATTGACGCCAACAGTTCTGTACCAAAAGGAAATAAATCTTTCCTTAAGGAAAGTTTTTGCAAAAAGTTGACAAATTTTACTTTTGAAGTAGGGTTTTGTTGAGTGTATTGTCGCGCTTCTGTAGTGTATTGTCCAAATCATATTCTGCTTGAAATATGTAAATATTAGGGGAACACTCGAAATATATTATATTTGGCACAATTAAATATTATATATTTTGAATGATGTGGTTCTAACCAAATCTTTGTTTCCGTCCTAATATTTTTTATTTGGGACTATTACACTGTACAACAATTTCAAACTTTTTTCAAAATAACAGGGTTCTGTCAGTGGATTCTGGTAGAGGAGACCAAAAAAATATATACGTGTATCGGCGTTTTGAAAGATCACATCGGAATTTTATTTTAGGGGGGGTTAAAGTTTTCCCCCCTTTGCTTGTTCGTGCAGAATATCGGTATATAAAACTATGTGTTCTGTTCATCTGAGGTGTAGGGTATCTTCAGCAACTTTGTAGCAAATGTTAAGGCCTATATTTTTGTGGAATATATTAACCCTCTAGCTTCCCCCATAACGGTGATTTTTGCCTATATTTTAACAAATCGTGAAAAACTCCCCTACAAATGGGCGGTGCGGGGTTGAAATGTTCTACAAAAATGTCGGCCATAAAATTTTACTATAAGTGTCAGAACACACCAAAGCCCAAAACTTAACACATACTCCAAAAAACGCCCAAATTTAAGATAGCCTGTTAAGGGTTAATTTGTTATTCCTCGCATATGTAGGTTCTCCCAGCTCTGAAGAGAAGATTCAACAACTACCAAGAGTACTTTTGTTCTTCTTCATTATTTCTGTCATTATATTTTTGTCACTCAAAATTACCATAACGGAACTTTTGAGTGGCACGTTACTTATGAACGTTAACGTTTGACATCGTGAATCAGCCGGTTAATCTTTATACCCTCACTTTAGTGTGACGAGGGTATATATCATTTGCTACGGAAAAAAGTGTAACACGTCGAAGGAGTGACCTAAGACCCCAAGTATGTTCGGAGGAAATCCGTTTTGGGTCATTTTAAGTCGAATGAGCAATGTCCGTCCGTCTGTCTGTCTGTCTGTCTGTCTGTCTGTCTGTCTGTCTGCCTGTCTGTCTGTCTGTCTGTGTGTCTGCTGGCTGGTGCGCACGATAACTCTCGAAAGGAGTAACCGATTGACCTCAAATTTGGTATGTGGTAATATTTTTTTCTATCTCCGGCTAAGTTCGAAGATGGGCCATATTGGTCCACTCCTTCTAGTACCTCCCCCACAAAGGGTTAAAATGTTGTAAAATATTGATTCTTTAATAACTGCTATACTACTTATTCGAATCTTTTGAAATTTCACACATAGTATTAGCTTATTAGTCGCTATCAACTCGAGAAAAATGGGCGAAGTCGCCACGTCCTTTTTGGTACCTCCCACACAAATGCACCATTTTGCACCAAAAGTTAACAGCTTATAACATTAATAACAGTGTATAAAAATACTTGAAATTTTGTACAGTATTATGCTTTTATATTGCCTACAGTCCAGGGAAAAATGGGTGTTGTTGCCACGCCCCTTTTGGTACCTCCCACACAAAGGTACCTTTTTGCACCAAAAGTTAACAGCTTATAACATTAAAACCAGTGTATACAAATACTTGAAATTTTTTACAGTGTAATGTTTTTATAGTGTCTATAGCCCTGTGAAAAATGGGCGTTATTGCCACGCCCCTTTTTGTACCTCCCACACAAAAATTCCCAAATCATACCACAATTTAATGTCTCATAACGTTTATACCAGTGCACATAAATGCTTATAAGTCGGCACAGTGCAATGAATTTAAAGTATCTAATGTTCAGCGAAAAAAAGGTGTATTATATAAACCCCTTCTGGTAACTCCCACACAAATTGACAGAATAATTCGAGTAATATTCAATATTACATTACTCACAAAGTGAGGGTATACCTTAGTCGGTTTACCCGACTGAAACTTTCTTACTTGTTTTATTTTCTTACAATATTCTACAAGGGAATTTGTAAGAATAATAATGACTGACTGTTTGGGAAAACCTGACTGGTTTTGCTACGTCTGTGGCAAGCATACCCTTATGGAACATAGGGTTTCATTTTTTACGACAAAGTGGAGGATATATATTACATTTATTTAGAACTGGAAGTTTTTCCAACTGAGCCATGGGTGCCAAAACATATATGCCGAAATTGCTATATCGGTTTGATGCTTTGGTCTAAAGGTAATACAAGTTTTGATTTATATTTGATTATACATATATATTTATATTTTCATTTTCAGTTTTCAACTGAAACTGATGAGCATGGCGAACGGTTCCATCAGATATGTCTTCCTATTGAAAAACGCTATAAAGGCAAGAGCATTTTATCTCTTATAACAGATTTATGTTGGACATTGTTTGATAATGGCGTCGAATTGCCAAGAGTGATAAGAAAGTGAATTAAAAATAAATTAACTTATGTATTTAATAAGTATTTCTCCTTGTATATGCGTTATTAATAGATTTTTTGTTTATAGTCCTGAAGTATAATTTAATATAAAATAAATATTATTTAATTGTAAAATAAAATCATTATTTTTTTGGCATCTCCCACATCAACCCCGAAAAATCCAATTTTTAAAGACCTTTTTAGTACTAACACTATATATTATCTAAATTAACCCTTAACAGGCTATCTTAAATTTGGGCGTTTTTTTTTTGGAGTTTGTGTTAAGTTTTGGGCTTTGGTGTGTTCTGACACATATAGTAAAATTTTATGGCCGACATTTTTGTAGAACATTTCAATCCCTCTCCGCCCATTTTTAGGGGAGTTTTTTACGACTTGTTAAAATATAGGCAAAAATCACCGTTATGGGGGGATGCTAGAGGGTTAATATATTCCACAAAAATATAGGCCTTAACATTTGCTACAAAGTTGCTGAAGATGCCCTACACCTCAGATGAACAGAACACATAGTTTTATATACCGATATTCTGCACGAACAAGCAAAGGGGGGAAAACTGTAACCCCCCTAAAATAAAATTCCGATGTGATCTTTCAAAACGCCGATATACGTATATATTTTTTTGGTCTCCTCTACCATAATCCATTGACAGAACCCTATTATTTTTTTTTGTGTTGTACTGTGTTATTTGCGAAGCAAGTATTAAATTGCGTTTAAGTATTATAATTCTTCTTAAGGTCGCGCAAGGACGATTTTTGCAAAAAGTTGACAAATTTTTCTTTTGAAGTAGGGTTTTGTTGAGTGTATTGTCGCGCTCTGTAGTGTATTGTCCAAACCATATTCTGCTTGAAATATTTAAATATTGAGGGTACACTCGAATTATATTATATTTGGCACAATTAAATCAAATCTTTGTTTCCGTCCTAATATTTTTTATTTGGGACTCTTATTTGCGAAACAAGTAATAAATTGCATTTAAGTATTCTAATTAAGTTATTCAACGTTAATTTTTTCAAAAAGTGTATACAGATTTTTCCAACAAAAATGGTAAAAACCTAAAATGGTGAAATCCGGAATTCCATCGAAAAATCATCTTGTCTGATGAGGCCCATTTCCACCTCGGTGGCTACATCAACAAGCAAAATTGTCGCATCTGGGGCTCGGAAAACCCAAGGGTTATTGTTGAGAAGCCTCCCCATCCTAAACGTGTGACTGTTTGGTGCGGTTTATGGTCCAGCAGGGTCATTGGATCTTACTTTTTCGAAAATGAAGTTGGATAAACAGTTACTGTGAATGGATTGCGCTATCGAGAGATGATTAATGTTTTTTTATGGTCGGAGTTGGATGGTATTGATCTGGACATCGTTTACTTTCAACAAGACGGCGCTACGTGCTACACGAGCAACGAAACCATTGCTCTGTTACGGGAAAAGTTTGCGGACCATGTTAACTCACGATGAGGTGATCACAATTGGCCACCGAGATCTTGTGATTTAACCCCTTGCGACTTCTTTCCCTGGGGGACCACGTGAAAGATAAGGTGTACGCCAACAGCCCAGCGTCGATTCAATACCTCAAAGATAGAATTCGTGAGGCTATCGAGGACATAGGGCAGCCACTTTGCGATTTGGTTATGGAAAATTTCATGACAAGGATATGGTCCTGTAAGCGTGGTCGTGGTGTCCATTTGGCTGATGTTGTTTTTCATTATTAACGGCATACCTTCCTCTTTATTATGAAATAAAAATCCGATCATTTATCTCAAAAAATTGCATTTTTCTTTGAATACCAAAATAACACCTCTAGTTGGAAAACCCTTTATGATCGTAAAATTCCGTTATAATTGAAATGTATATTGCTTGATGGATTGACAACAAATGATGACTTGGAATAAATAAATATATTTGCAGAAATTCCTAAACAATAATGTTATTTGTATATAAATACCTATTTTATTTGAGGAAATTAGTTTGCAAATATATTTTGTTGTAACATATTTTATTGATTTTCAAATAAAATTTGTTTGCTCAGAAATATATAATACTTACAAATTTGTGTTCAAATATATTTTCTTTCTATTCAAAAATATCAAAAAAGGTGATTTTGTCTTTTTTAATAACATAAAAAATTGCAAAAATTAGTTTTTTCCATTTTTGAAAGCTTGCATCTTAACAAACAAAACAATGCCTAAATCTATGGATACACGTAGAAATTACAGCACTTTTGGTAGAAATAAGAGAATTTGTACATAATCCGGCGTTTATTGTGAACCAGGGTACATATCAGCTGCTGCTTGCCAAAAATGTAACACATCGAAGGACTGACCTAAGAGACCACAACAATATTTGGCGGAAATCCGTTTTGGGCCATTTTAAGTAATTTGAGCAATGTTCATCAGCCTGTCCGTCTGGCTGGTGAGAATGAAAACATTCGACTGGAGTCACTTTGCCACATGACAAATACCTAATTGCCTGCAAATTAGGTATGTGTCAACATTTTTTTCCATCACAGGCTAAGATTAAATATGGACTACGTTTGGCCTCTCGGTAGTGAAATTTATTATTATTATCTCATAACTTCTATACTACATACTACCCAGAATCTTTCACAATTCCAAATATAGTATCAATTTCTTGGTCGCTATCATCATGAAAAAATTAGTGAAGTTGCCACGCCCCTTCTGGTACCTCCCATACAAATGAACCATTTTGCATAAAAAGTTAATGACTTATAACGTCGATTCCTGCACATACAAACACTTGAAATTTTGTAAGGGGTAAAGCCTTTATAGTATCCATAGTATATGAATCCAGTAAGGAAAGGCTAAAGTCGGGCGGTGCCGACTATATAATACCCTACACCACTCTCGTAATATTGAATAACTCTGATATATAAATTTTGTAATTCATGTATAAATTGTTTACATAAATTTACTTCTGGGACATTTTATACAAATAATAAAACCTGTACCGTACAGTGTGGTATAGGGTATAAAAACGATTGGATCTAAAGAGCCAAATCGGATGAAACATATATATGGGAGCTATAGCTAAATCTTTACCGATTTTCTTCAAATTCGGCAATGTTGGTTCATGAATCAAGAAACTCTACCATTCTAAATTTCAAAACGATTGGATGTAAAATATAGCTTCTATAGAACTAAAGGGCCAAATCGGACGAAACATATATATGGGAGCTATAGCTAAATCTTAACCGATTTTCTTCAAATTCGGCAGTGTTGGTTCATGGATCAAGAAACTCTACCATTCTAAATTTCAAAACGATTGGATGTAAAAAACAGCTTTATATGACTAAAGGGCCAAATCGGACGAAACATGTATATGGGAGCTATAGCTAAATCTTAACCGATTTTCTTCAAATTCGGTAGTGTTGGTTCATGGAACAATAAACTCTACCATTCTAAATTTCAAAACGATTGGATGTAAAATACAGCTTCTATAGAACTAAAGGGCCAAATCGGACGAAACATATATATGGGAGCTATAGCTAAATCTTAAACGATTTTCTTCAAATTCGGTAGTGTTGGTTCATGGATCAAGAAACTCTTCCATTCTAAATTTCAAAATGATTGGATGTAAAATACAGCTTCGTCAGGACTAAAGAGCAAAACCGGACGAAACATATATATGGGAGCTATAGCTAAATCTTAACCGATTTTCTTCAAATTCGGCAATGTTGGTTCATGGATCAAGAAACTCTACCATTCTAAATTTCAAAACGATTGGATGTAAAATACAGCTTCTATAGAACTAAAGGGCCAAATCGGACGAAACATATATATGGGAGCTATAGCTAAATCTTAACCGATTTTCTTCAAATTCGGCAATGTTGGTTCATGGATCAAGAAACTGTACCATTCTAAATTTCAAAACGAATGGATGTAAAATACAGCTTTTATAGGACTAAATGGCCAAATCGGATGAAACATATATATGGGAGCTTTAGCTAAATCTTAACCGATTTTCTTAAAATTCGGTAGTGTTGGTTCATGGATCAAGAAACTCTACCATTTTAAATTTCAAAATGATTGGATGAAAAATACAGCTTCTACAGGACTAAAGAGCAAAATCGGACAAAACATATATGTGGGAGCTATAGCTAAATCTTAACCGATTTTCTTCAAATTCGGCAATGTTGGTTCATGGATCAAGAAACTGTACCATTCTAAATTTCAAAACGATTGGATGTAAAATACAGCTTTTATAGGACTAAATGGCCAAATCGGATGAAACATATATATGGGAGCTTTAGCTAAATCTTAACCGATTTTTTTCAAATTCGGTAGTGTTGGTTCATGGATCAAGAAACTCTACCATTCTAAATTTCAAAACGACTGGATGTAAAATACAGCTTCTATAGGACTAAAGGTTCATATCGGAGGAAAGATATATATGGGAGCTATATCTAAATCTGAACCGATTTCAACCAAATTCAATAGCGGCTGTTAAGATCGCGAAATACTCTAAACTGCAAAATTTCAGAACGATCGGAGTGAAATTGCGACCTGTAGTCGACGAACAACTTTACATGGACAGACGGACGGACATCGTTAAATCGACTCAGCTAGTGATTCTGAGTCGATCGGTATACTTTAAGGTGGGTGTAGCTGTGTTATTTTCAGGTGTTACAAACTCATCTGCCGTGAAACAAACTTATAATACCCTGTACTACAGTGTGGTGTAGGGTATAAAAATGGACGTTAGTGCTACGCCCCTTTTGGTACTCCCACTAAAAGACGGAAAATTATTTTTGTTAATTTCCTTACATTTACAATATGGGCCATAATTTATACTTTAATCCATTGATTTTTTAAATAGGCACTGGATTATAGATTTCAGAAACTGGAACAAAAATTTTCGATTTCTTATATTTTTCATGGTTATTTTCTTAAAAAATTTCCAAAAAAAAATTTTTTACAAAATTTCCAAAAACAAGAAAACTCATTTCAAAAATTAACATGCCCATAAAATTTTTTCAATAAAAATTTTTAAAAAAAAATTTATAACGAGCTCTTATTGTACCTATTTGTAACTGCTTATAAACATTTTAGCCAAAAATAAACTACATAGGTCGATACTAAATATTCTGATCCTGCTTTTGATGCAATGTTTGAACCTCAAGCTTTCAAGGGTATTTATTGCCACAACGAATTTAAATTTTACAATTTAATATAATAAATTTGTATCAATAATTGTTTCGTATCCGTATCTGTCAGTTATTTGTGCTTATAAAATCACCCCTACTTTTACATTGTCCGTTACTAAATTTACGATACGTTTAACATTAAGCGACTGAATGTGGTTTATACAGTACATATGCAATATGTTCCTTTCTGTAACTTCTACTAAAATATCCCTCAACGGAGAAAACTGTTATAAACATTTAAGTGCTATTTCATTAGGGGAGAACAGTTACAGATTTTGTTTATAGGCGACATCTATTTGCCTACAGACACAAGTACATAGTGTATCGTATTTCCGCTTGAATCAAAACTTTCGAATTACACGAAGTTATCTTAATTGTTTCTATTTTTAAACCACAAACTTTCAAAATATTGTTTCTACTAAAGGGTGGTTAAATTTTAAGGGCCGATGTTTATTTTGAATAAAACACAAATTATATAGGAAATGAATGTCATTTCTTTTTATTATGATAATATTGGTATGGTTCAATTATGTATGGAACAAAATATCGGCCAAATGGCCGCCGCGACCTCCATCCGATGGTCCAAATTTTCGATGACGCTGAGACATAATTGAGGTTCTATGCCGTTAATGTGCCGAATTATCTCATCATTTAGCTCTTGAATTGTTGCTGGCTTATCGACGTTTGGAATGGTCAAGAGGCTTTAGATTTTGAGTCAATTGCACCTTGTAAATGCAAGTCTTTATGCATAATGTTCAATTGCTGGGCACGACGACGAGTTTTGGTGGACGCCTCCTCAGCCACACTATCGCGAACAGCTGCAATATTTTCTGCACTACGAGCATGCACTGGTATTTTCACATCTCCTACAGACCCGGTTTGCTCAAATTTTTGCTCGATTTTTCCGACTGTACGCGCATTCGGACGATTAAATTGACCGAAAAAATCACAAAGTGCACGATTTAAGTGCGTAAAATTTACTCTATGCGGCCAATCTTTTCAGGCACAATTTTTTCGTGACGCGATCGGCTGTTGCATTTGCACAAAAAACAGCAGTATTTAGTGTAGCCTTGTTGCAAAACATTTACCATGGAAACAACTTTTAGATCGGCACAGATTTTTCTGTTCTGCTGTTTATATTGTATCAGGCCCACTAATTTAGACATGGGCTCATATGATTCTTTAACGTTAACTGCGTGCGCCACTGGAATTGAGGGCTTTTCATTAACTTTGTGCAACAAAAAAGATTCCAAGCTAAACTTGCTGCTTTCGATAAATAACCGCGTTATTTTTATTTTCTCCCGCGTTATTTTTATTAACATAAGCTTTTTTACAAAATTCAATGTTTCTAATATTAATAGTATTCGTTTTCCAAGTTCTACGTATTTACTTCCTTTGGGATTTTGATTTGATAAATGGCGATAAGTGGGTTAACTCAATAAATCTTTTATAGCCTTGTCATTAATTCTCCAATCTGGGTATTGTTGGGCACATAAACGTACTCAGAACGTTTTGACGTACGACCATCATTTTTCAATTGGCAAAAAATAGAATTAACTCGTGAACATTTTCGTGCGATAATTTTTCACAACTTTCGACGTGGATTATCACGACCAGAGTCCATCGATGAATTTAAATCTTTGTATGGCGATAAAGCACCATCCTATAGCACTGTGAAAAACTGGTTTAATGAAATCAAACGTTGCCGACGCTCGCTCATAGACGAAGGTCGTCCAAAAACGGTCGTTGTGCCAGAGAACATTGATGCCGTGCGTGAACTGATAATGCAAGATCGTCATGAGACATACCGTGAGATAGAGGCATCCTTGGGCATTTCTTCCACCAGCATACATTCGATATTGCACGAACACCTGGCCGTAAAAAAAGTTTGTTCTCGTTGTATCCCGCACAATTTGGCAATCGCTCAAATAATGGCTCGTGTCGATTGGTGCAAAGAAATTTTGAAAAACTACGACCGCGGTGCTTCAAAAGACGTTTATACATAAGATCGTCACAAGTGACGAATCTTGAAACTATGCGTATGAGCCTGAAACAATACAGCAATCGACCGTGTGGGTCTTCGAAGACGAGCCAAATCCAACGAAAGTTGTTCGTGGAAGAAGCACTTCGAAGCAAATGGTCGCCTGTTTCTTCGGCAAAACTGGTTATGTGGCGACTGTTCCGCTTGAGCAACGTAGAACGGTCAATTCTGAGTGGTACACCACATTTGTTTGCCTGAAGTCTTCGGAGAAATTGGAAAAACGAACAAGAGAAGACGAATCGTTGTGCACCATGACAATGTGAGCTCTCACACATCGGCTCAAACTAGCGCCTTTTTGACCGGCCAAAACGTCGAATTGATGGGTCGTATAAATCATGCTGGAGAATACTTTGAAAAACAATAAAACCATTTTTGATAATAAATATTCGCATTTTCATTATTAGGCCACAAATATATACAGCAGCCCTCGTAGTACCATGTGATCGATATTTGGTAGTGACAACGAATGTTTTATTCTTGACAGCAGAAATTGTATCAACAGAATAAAGGTTATTATTGGTTACTATAACAGAAAAAAATATTAATAAATAATCGGTTTTTGGTTATCCCAATAATTTCCCAAATTTAGAATAATTTTGGGAAATAAAGGGTGCTTAAATTGTAAGGGCCGATGTTGAAGGTGAACCTAAACGTCAAATTTGTTTCTGCATTTCATTTGTCATTTCTCAATTTCAGACTTACTCAATTTGAACCATGAAAGATACAGAATCGAGCATTTCGTGCACTTCGTGATGTTTTTCTGATCAGCATAATCGACCAAATGTGTCCACAATCGGGAGAATTGTGCGCAAATTTTCAGCAAACCGGGTCTGTAGGAGATGTGAAAACACCTGTGCATGATCGCCCAGTTCGTTTAGTGCGTCTTATGGTCTGGCGACGTCATCGGGCCATACTTGTTCGAAATGAGGCCAGTCAGGCAGTTACTGTGAATGGTATTCGCCATAGAGAGATGATAACGAACTTTTTATGGCCCGAATTGGAAGATATGAATGTGGACAATATGTGGTTTCAACAGGACGGTGCCACTTGCCACACAGCTAAAAAAATAAATGGCCGTGTTATCTCACGTCGTGGCGATGTGAATTGGCCGCCAAGATCATGTGATTTGACAACGTTAGACTTCCTTCTTTGAGCTTATTTGAATGAAAAGGTCTACGTCGATAAGCCAGCAACAATTCAAGAGCTAAAGGATGAGATAATTCGGCACATTAACGGCATAGAACCTCAATTATGCCTCAGCGTCATCGAAAATTTGGACCATCGGATGGAGGTGCGCCGCCGAAGTCGCGGCGGCCATTTGGCCGATATTTTGTTCCATACATAATTGAACCGTACCAATATTATCATAATAAAAAGAAATGACAATAATTTCCTAATAATATCAACATCGGTTTTGAGGCAACCAAACTGTTTTCTGTGTGTATAAGTCCCTCCTGAAGGTCAAGTTTTTTAACATGTGTGTCTGGAATTTAGAAATGTAGTCTATTTAACCTGCAACTGTTACACCGGGGAAAATCGCCTTTTTTGATATGTTTGAATTGAAAGAAAATATATTTGGAAACAATTTTTTTTAAATATTATATATTTGTTAACAAATAAATTTTATTTGAAAATCAAGAAATTTTGTTTGGAACGCATATATTAATATATTAGAACATAATATACTTGCAAACAGACTATTACAAATAAAATATGTCTTTAAACACAAACAAAGTAATTCACACCTATCACGAATGAATGTTCCCTCAAAATGTGTTCACTTTCCACCAAATTTCCCTTGTTCAAAAAAATCCCCTATCGTGAATGATTTTTGTGTGTGGACTTTTTTCCCTTTTCACTTCAATTTGTTCACTTTATTTTTGCCAGCGAACAGAACGGACTCATCATGATAATGTTTATTGTTGTCTTCAAATATTGAATAAAACTATATTATAAAATGTTGGTATGATATATCTGTGCTTTTCTGGAATAACAACATATTTCAAAAAATTGCACAATCTAGGAGAGGGATATATGGATCGATAGATAATGATTAGCTGAACATATTAAACCGAGTTGGCCTCCATGTAAAAAAAAGTTCCCGAATGCGAGGTGGAATATGAAAGCTAATCTCGAGACAATCGCAAAATAGTACATATCGAGAACAACACATTGATGTATCGCATGTGACAATCGACCTACAAACAAAAAAGTTACGATAAAAAAAGGATTTTGGGCCGATTCCGCAGGCTCTAGAAAAAATTTAAAAAAATGTTTTTGCAATTGTCTCGAATTAGGCTTTTAAATTCCGCCTCGGATTTGATAACTTTTTTTGGTGACCCGGTCTTTATGCCCCAGAAAACCACAGAAATGTATACTAGGGCGGTTTGATTTTTTTTTTTTAAATCGTATAGCAAAAACTTAAACTACATAAAATTCTAAGAAACTTCTCCGAAGGAACCATCTATCTAAAATAAAATCCTAATCCGCGCCTCTCGACTTGAAAATGTATATGCCCAGCTTTTTCCGAAAAGAAATCGAATTTTCTGAATAAAATTGTTTAGTAAGGTAGTTCTTTTACACTTTATATATTTTCCTCACTCAAAATTTTTTTCATTCAAAAAAATATTCACCCAAGTAAAAAATGATTAAAAAAATGATAAAATGATTTGTCCATTTTGTGTGGGAGGTCCCAAAGGGGGCGTGGCAACTTCGCCCATTTTTCACTGGATTGTAGTTACTATGAAACCATTACACTGTACAAAATTTGAAGTCTTTTTGTGCTTATGTATTCAAGTTATAATCTGTAAACTTTTGGAGCAAAATGGTCCATTTGTGTGGAAGGTACCAACTTCGTGGCAACTTCGCCCATTTTTCTCGAGGTAATAGTACCAATATTATCATAATAAAAAGAAATGACAATAATTTCCTAATAATATCAACATCGGTTTTGAGGCAACCAAACTGTTTTCTGTGTGTATAAGTCCCTCCTGAAGGTCAAGTTTTTTAACATGTGTGTCTGGAATTTAGAAATGTAGTCTATTTAACCTGCAACTGTTACACCGGGGAAAATCGCCTTTTTTGATATGTTTGAATTGAAAGAAAATATATTTGGAAACTATTTTTTTAAATATTATATATTTGTTAACAAATAAATTTTATTTGAAAATCAAGAAATTTTGTTTGGAACGCATATATTAATATATTAGAACATAATATACTTGCAAACAGACTATTACAAATAAAATATGTGTTTAAACACAAACAAAGTAATTCACACCTATCACGAATGAATGTTCCCTCAAAATGTGTTCACTTTCCACCAAATTTCCCTTGTTCAAAAAAATCCCCTATCGTGAATGATTTTTGTGTGTGGACTTTTTTCCCTTTTCACTTCAATTTGTTCACTTTATTTTTGCTAGCGAACAGAACGGACTCATCATGATAATGTTTATTGTTGTCTTCAAATATTGAATAAAACTATATTATAAAATGTTGGTATGATATATCTGTGCTTTTCTGGAATAACAACATATTTGCACAATCTAGGAGAGGGATATACACGCTGAAAAAAAAACGCCTCTGTAGTATATTGTCCCAAACATATTCTGCTTGAAACATATATATTTTTAGGGTGCACTCCAAATATATAATATTTGACACATACAAATATTATATGTTTGGGAGGATGTTGTTCTAAACAAAACTATGTTTACAGCCTAATATTTTTTATTTGGATATGTTATTTTCCAAACAAAGATCTATTTGCGTGAATATATATCTATTCTTTAATTGTTTTAAGTTTTCAGCAATTGAAAGGTAATTTTTAGAAATTTTTAATGTTAGTAAAATTTCTTTACAATTGAAAATAATGACTTGGAATAGTTAGAAAATAAAAATAAGTGGTTTCAAATAGAAGTTAATGCTAAGTATGCTATTTTTAATAGGAATGCATAATTCGAAAACACTGAAAAAATTAAAACTAAAATTCGAAAAATTCAGCAAAGTTTTGAAAACCTTTTTTTTTTAATAAAATATATTTGAAAATATTCATAAACAATAATTTTTTTGTATTTAAAGACATATTTTATTTGAGAAAATTAGTTCGCAAATATATTTTATTCTAATATATTAACATATGGGTTCTGAATACATTTTATTGATTTTCAAATAAAATTTATTTACTCGAAAATATATAATATTTAAAAATTTGGGTTCCAAGTATATTTTCTTTCGATTCAAACATATCAAAAAAGGCGATTTTGCCCCGTGTATGGATCGATAGATAATGATTAGCTGAACATATTTATTAAACCGAGTTGGCCTCCATGTAAAAAAAAGTTCCCGAATGCGAGGTGGAATATGAAAGCTAATCTCGAGACAATCGCAAAATAGTACATATCGAGAACAACACATTGATGTATCGCATGTGACAATCGACCTACAAACAAAAAAGTTACGATAAAAAAAGGATTTTGGGCCGATTCCGCAGGCTCTAGAAAAAATTTTAAAAAATGTTTTTGCAATTGTCTCGAATTAGGCTTTTAAATTCCGCCTCGGATTTGATAACTTTTTTTGGTGACCCGGTCTTTATGCCCCAGAAAACCACAGAAATGTATACTAGGGCGGTTTGATTTTTTTTTTAAATCGTATAGCAAAAACTTAAACTACATAAAATTCTAAGAAACTTCTCCGAAGGAACCATCTATCTAAAATAAAATCCTAATCCGCGCCTCTCGACTTGAAAATGTATATGCCCAGCTTTTTCCGAAAAGAAATCGAATTTTCTGAATAAAATTGTTTAGTAAGGTAGTTCTTTTGCACTTTATATATTTTCCTCACTCAAAATTTTTTTCATTCAAAAAAATATTCACCCAAGTAAAAAATGATTAAAAAAATGATAAAATGATTTGTCCATTTTGTGTGGGAGGTCCCAAAGGGGGCGTGGCAACTTCGCCCATTTTTCACTAGATTGTAGTTACTATGAAACCATTACACTGTACAAAATTTGAAGTCTTTTTGTGCTTATGTATTCAAGTTATAATCTGTAAACTTTTGGAGCAAAATGGTCCATTTGTGTGGAAGGTACCAACTTCGTGGCAACTTCGCCCATTTTTCTCGAGGTAATAGTGACTAATAAACTAATACTATGTGTAGAATTTCAGAAGATTCAAATAAGTAGTATAGAAGTTATTAAATAATCAATATTTTACAACATTTTAACACTCTGTGGGGGGATGTACTAGAAGGAGTGGACCAATATGGCCCATCTTCGAACTTAGCCGGAGATAGGAAAAAACCTTACCACATACCAAATTTAAAGTCAGACAGACGGACGGACTCATTCGACTTAAAACGACCTAAACCGGATATCCGCCAAAAAAAAGTTACGATAAAAAAAGGATTTTGGGCCGATTCCGCAGGCTCTAGAAAAAATTTTAAAAAATGTTTTTGCAATTGTCTCGAATTAGGCTTTTAAATTCCGCCTCAGATTTGATAACTTTTTTTGGTGACCCGGTCTTTATGCCCCAGAAAACCACAGAAATGTATACTAGGGCGGTTTGATTTTTTTTTTTAAATCGTATAGCAAAAACTTAAACTACATAAAATTCTAAGAAACTTCTCCGAAGGAACCATCTATCTAAAATAAAATCCTAATCCGCGCCTCTCGACTTGAAAATGTATATGCCCAGCTTTTTCCGAAAAGAAATCGAATTTTCTGAATAAAATTGTTTAGTAAGGTAGTTCTTTTGCACTTTATATATTTTCCTCACTCAAAATTTTTTTCATTCAAAAAAATATTCACCCAAGTAAAAAATGATTAAAAAAATGATAAAATGATTTGTCCATTTTGTGTGGGAGGTCCCAAAGGGGGCGTGGCAACTTCGCCCATTTTTCACTGGATTGTAGTTACTATGAAACCATTACACTGTACAAAATTTGAAGTCTTTTTGTGCTTATGTATTCAAGTTATAATCTGTAAACTTTTGGAGCAAAATGGTCCATTTGTGTGGAAGGTACCAACTTCGTGGCAACTTCGCCCATTTTTCTCGAGGTAATAGTGACTAATAAACTAATACTATGTGTAGAATTTCAGAAGATTCAAATAAGTAGTATAGAAGTTATTAAATAATCAATATTTTACAACATTTTAACACTCTGTGGGGGGATGTACTAGAAGGAGTGGACCAATATGGCCCATCTTCGAACTTAGCCGGAGATAGGAAAAAACCTTACCACATACCAAATTTAAAGTCAATTGGTTACTTCTTTCGAGAGTTATCTTGCGCACCAGCTATCAGACAGACAGACAGACGGACGGACTCATTCGACTTAAAACGACCTAAACCGGATATCCGCCAAACATACTTAAAATCTTGTGTCACTCCTTCGATGTGTTACACTTTTGGCCCGTAGCAAGTGATATATACCCTCGTATCACTAAAGTGAGTGTATAATAAAACATAATATATTTCAAAAAAAAAAAAAATAATTTAAGCGAAAGAAGAGGAAAAACATTTTCAAGTCGAGAGGCGCGGATTAGGTTTTGATTTTAGACCCAGGGTTTCTTCGGAGAATTTTCTTAGAATTTAATGCAGATTACGTTTTTGCTATACGACTTTTAATTTTTTTTTCATCCATACAAATCAACCCGCCCTAATGTATACATACATATATACTCATCACCTTCATCTTCCTCGACGTCTCCCTCTTCTTTTACTCATCTTCTCAGGACGAACACAATGGACCAAATGGTCTCCGAGTGAAGTGATGCTAGCTCGGGGATGTGTCCCATCAACGCATCGTATCCTAATTTTACTATTGCAAATCTTTGAAACATAGATTTTATTAAATACTAGCTTTAACTTCGAAGCCCCCATTCTTTATTTATTTTATGTTTAGGGTATTGTTAAATAGTTATATATCTTTCTTTCAAAATGACATGGTTATTACATATTGTGCAAAATTAAGTAGATTTCATTATTTTCATACAATAAAATACGAACCCCCGTTTCATTTCTTGCTTATATTCCAAGAGTTACTCTGGCATCATGGTACAACATTTATCCCTCTCCCCACTGTACCTCTGAATGTTGAAAAACTATTTTTTTAACCATATTTCAGCGTCATTCCACTAGCTTATGTTCAAATAACTACATTCAAACCCTGGTAAAATATAAAACCACGTTTGTCACACTTTGTCTATAAATGTACGAATTTAAAAAGCTAACGTAAATCGCTCCATTGTCCCACATTTTATCCTTTTGTCCCAATATGTCATAATAAACCAATTTTGCACCACTGTACATTATTTAAAAATCATAGTTTATATATCAAGATCCAAATTCGAAACCTTATACCGTATTAACCATTTCTGTCCCCTATCTGAGCCATGTTTTACTATACCGTACTTTATTCTACTTATTTTTCCCAACGGTTTAAGTAGAAGTAGCAATTTCGAAAAAAAATCTTAGCTTTGATTTATGCTGTGAGAGCTACCTTCGTACCCACATTCAACCCTCTATGCACCAATGTACCACACTGTATCATAGTTAACACATTTTTGCCCCACTGTTCCCTAGTTAACTCTTTTTGTCCCACATTACCATATTTAACCCATTTTGTCCCACGTTACCATATTTACTTGTGCCCCACTGTACCATAATTAACCCTTATTGCCCCATTGTGACATGTTCAACGCTATGTCTCACTGTACCATATTTAACAATTTTTGACCCACTCTACCTTGTTTAAACTTGCTCCACTGTACAATATTTAACACTTTTATGCCCCCTGTACTGTATAGTTAACCAATTTTGTCACACTGTACCATATTAAAACCACAGTATCTTAGCTAATAAATTTTTGGTACCGTACCCCACTGTTCCATAGTTAACGATTTTTGCCCCTCTGTACCATATTAAACTCATTTTGTCCCACTTTACCATATATAACTATTTTTGCCCCACTGCACCCCTTTGAGCCACATTGTGTGTACCATCAATACGTTCAAAGACACCGGGTAGAAAACCTGTGATATAACTCTCCCATCCTCTTGCGTTAGGAAAGATATCCACTCGCTACAAATTCTCGATTCTAATGTAATCAACACTTCGGTAAGTACATCGCTGAAGGTTGACTGTGCCGACTTAATGATATCCGACGTCTGCAAAGAACCGTAGACATGCGCTGAGTTTTACAATTGGAGGATTCGCAAGTGATTTTTTTGCAGACGGCAGAGATTAATATTTATACCCTACACCACACTGTGGTACAGGGTATTATAAGTTTGTTTCACGGCAGATGTTTGTAACACCTGAAAATAACACAGCTAGACCCACCTTAAAGTATACCGATCGACTCAGAATCGATAGCTGAGTCGATTTAAGCATGTCTGTCCGTCCGTCCGTCCGTCTGTCCATGTAAAGTTGTTCGTCGACTACAGGTCGCAATTTCACTCCGATCGTTCTGAAATTTTGCAGTTTAGAGTATTTCGCAGCTTTTAAGATCGCTATTGAATTTGGTTGAAATCGGTTAAGATTTAGATATAGCTCCCATATATATCTTTCGACCTATTTGGCCCTTTAGTCCTATAGAAGCTGTATTTTACATCCAATCGTTTTGAAATTTAGAATGGTAGAGTTTCTTGATGCTTGAACCAACATTGCCGAATATGAAGAAAATCGGTTAGGATTTAGCTATAGCTTACATATATATGTTTCGTCCGATTTGGCCCTTTAGTCCTATAGAAGCTGTATTTTACATCCAATCGTTTTGAAATTTAAAATGGTAGAATTTCTTGATCCATAAACCAACGTTGCCGAATTTGAAGAAAATCGGTTAAGATTTAGCTATAGCTCCCATATATATGTTTCGTCCGATTTGGCCCTTTAGTTCTATAGAAGCTGTATTTTACATCCAATCATTTTGAAATTTAGAATAGTAGAGTTTCTTGATCCATGAACCAACACTACTGAATTTGAAGGAAATCGGTTAAGATTTAGCTATAGCTCCCATATATATGTTTCGTCCGATTTGGCCCTTTAGTCCTATAAAAGCTGTATTTTACATACAATCGTTTTGAAATTTAGAATGGTAGAGTTTCTTGATCCACGAACCAACGTTGCCGAATTTGAAGAAAATCGGTTAAGATTTAGCTATAGCTAAGATTTAAGATTTAGCTATATGTTTCGTCCGATTTTTCTCTTTAGTCCTGTAGAAGCTGTATTTTACATCCAATCATTTTGAAATTTAGAATAGTAGAGTTTCTTGATCCATGAACCGACACTACCGAATTTGAAGAAAATCGGTTAAGATTTAGCTATAGCTCCCATATATATGTTTCGTCCGATTTGACCCTTTAGTCCTATAGAAGCTGTATTTTACATCCAATCGTTTTGAAATTTAGAATGGTAGAGTTTCTTGATCCATGAACCAACATTGCCGAATTTGAAGAAAATCGGTTATGATTTAGCTATAGCTCCCATATATATGTTTCGTCCGATTGTGCTCTTTAGTCCTGAAGAAGCTGCATTTTACATCCAATCATTTTGAAATTTAGAATGGTAGAGTTTGTTGATCCATGAACCAACACTACCGAATTTGAAGAAAATCGGTTAAGATTTAGCTATAGCTCTTATATATATGTTTCGTCCGATTTGGCCCTTTAGTTCTATAGAAGCTGTATTTTACATCCAATCCTTTTGAAATTTAGAATAAACAATTTATACATGAACTACAAAATTTATATTTCAGAGTTATTCAATATTACGAGAGTGGTGTAGGGTATTATATAGTCGGCCCCGCCCGACTTTAGCCTTTCCTTACTGGTTTTGTCACTAAGTTTGTAACACCTCTAAATATTGATCGGAGACCCCATAAAGTATATATATTCTTAATCGTCGTAAAATTCTAAGACGATTTAGCCATGTTCGTCTGTCCGTCCGTCCGTTCGTCCGTCCGTCTGTGGTAATCACGCTACAGTCCGCAATAATAGAACTAGGTTAATCAAATTTGGTACAAATACTTCTTATAGTTGCAGGTTGTTAGGGATTGCAAATGGGCCATATCGGTCCATATTTAGATATAGTTCCCATATATAGCATCTAACTTTTTGTGATTCCTACTGTTCTCATCTACTATATTTTTTGTGTTTTTGGTGTTATTTTCTTTAGGTTTGAGTTATTTTGTGAGGTCACATGCTATCCATGGTGGAGGGTATATAAGATTCGGCATGGCCGAACTTAACGCTTTTACTTCTTTAGTATTGGTTTTGTTTGCTAATTTTCTTGCACTTAAAACATAATGTTTGCTGGATATCCAATATTTTTGACAACTGTTGCACATCTTTTGGGCATTTCCTCGAAGCTGATACATGCAACACTTCCTAGGGGTTGGGTACAAAGTCTTTTTGAATCTTCTTCTACAAATTTGGGAAAATTTTGGGTTTTAATGTATTGATATGTTTGTATACATCCTTCCAAAGATTCTCAATGGGATTGGAATCCGGCTGCAGAGAAAAAACCCTAAAAGAGGACTTCTTAATTTAGAGAGCCTCAGTAGCAGACCCATTATAGAGCTCTAGTCCAATTCAAAGAGATATTTTCGCACAATTTGGCGTTAACAATTGGTACAGTTTATCTTTGTCTAAAAGGAACGACAGATAGATGGATATTTGAACCCCAAAACTTCTGAGGCCGGTAGCACTATCCAAACGGCGTAAAAAAAAAATTAAAAAAATCGAAATTTGTTTCGGCAGTCTTTATATAATTCCGAGTGGGCCCATAGAAAATTCCCAAAACAAATGTAAAGAACCGCCCTAGGGTATAGTCCTATCTATTTATTCCTTCTGATTCTTGGTCTATAAGTCTATCTAGTTTATTATGAACAATATCTTCAACTCCTACTTAGAATAAGGCTTGACGAGGTACGAAACCAATTATTCCAAAGCAGTGCCTCTTTTCGCCTTATTAGGGAGGTGTAGGGTATTATGAAGTCGGCCCGACCGACTTTCTGTCTTTCCTTACTAGTTCATCGTGTAGTTATAAAAATTGATTGATAGACCAAAATAATACAAACGAAAATACAATAATACATATTATATAAAAACTTTGTTTTCAAATATATTTTTTTCAATTCAAACATATAAAAATAGGTGATTTTTCTTCGTGTAGGCCTACTTCACATATTTAATTTTTATTCTTTGGAAGAAACTATGCTTTGTCGGCTCCACTTTTCCCTACCATTGCAGTAGTAAAAATTTCTCTCAAAAATTCTGGGATTCTACAAATTTATCTTTTATTTCCATGTTGAACAGTCTTATATGATAATCTATCGCAGACACCGCTTTAGTGTATCTACCGCTTTAGTGAATTAATTGACAGGAATTCTGGAGAAAATGTCCTTCTTGTCGGTATGTATACTTTCCTTTGTCAATTTACTTGCCACAAAAGCTGTTTTCCCTTCGCCTTTCTTTATTATTCTTTGAATAACGTTACATTGAATTCAAGAAATGGCAACAATTTATGCTGAAAAACTAAAGACGAACGATTGATAACTGGAATATATCATCAACAACATTCTTTTGTTGTAGACAACAATAATAATTGTCAACAGATACCGATAAATATCTACAACGTACGTACATGTAAAACGTGCGACCGTCTCGCATACATGTGAACAATCTTTCCTACATTTGATAAGTTTTCGGTTTCAAACAAGAGATGATAAATATCACCTCATTTCTTGTCAGTTTTCCTTATTGTTGCATGCAAACAAATGCCATTGTGGGGTTATGGAAGAATTTCAAAATTGCTCGTCCCAACCAACCCCCAAGCTTCTGAGAACTACGCACAGTGCTTAGGTCGAATGTCTTAGCTGAAGTAAAAGTAATGTATGTCATCGCATATTGATCGAAAATATTCGCAATTAAATCAAGTTAGGGGTTTAATTAATACGATTTGTTGTGTGACTTTCGAGAGAGAATTTGCATTTTTCATAAGCTCAAAGTGCAAATTTTTAGAAATTTTATAGGTTTGTAAAATTCGATTAAAATTTAAATCGTATAATCTTCCATAACGATATATTGCATTGATGGATTGACAAAAAGTCATAAATTGGAATATTTATAAATTAAAAATTAGCGCTATAAATCAAAAGTTAATGTTGCTTATAACATTTTAACTATAAAGTACTCGTATAAGTATATGACAAAGTCGAGGAAAATTAAAAAAAAAATGAAAAATGTCAGCAAAAATAAATATTTGGAAAAATTCTTAAACGATAAATTTGTTTGTGTGTAAACACATACTTTATTTGTGCATGTCAGTTCGCAAATATATTTTGTTCTAATATATTAATATATGAGTATGCGTTCAGTTTTCTTGATTTTCAAATAACAGTTTGTTCACAACTAAAGGGTGGTTAAATTGTAAGGGCCGATGTTGAATGTGAACCACACCTAAACGTCAAATTTTTTTTCTACATTTCATTTGACATTTCTCAATTTCTGACTAACTCAATTTGAACCAGGGAAAGATACACAATCGAACAACGCGTTAAAGTTTTCTAAGCCTTTTGCGAAAATTGGCGTTCAAATTAAAATGCATTTCATGCACTTCGTGATATTTTTTTTGATCAGCATAATCGACCAAATAAATCCACAATCGGAAGAATTGTGCGCAAATTTCGGCAAACCGGGTCTGTAGGAGATGTGAAAACACTTGTACATGCTCGCCCAGTTCGTTTGGTGCGGCTTATGGCCTGGCGACATCATCGGGCCATACTTCTTCGAAATGAGGCCGGTCTTGCAGTTACTGGGAATGGTGTTCGCTATCGTGAGATGATAACGAACTTTTTATGGCCCGAATTGGAAGATATGAATGTGGACAATATGTGGTTTCAACAGGACGGTGCCACTTGCCACACAGCTAACAAATTAAATGGCCGTGTTATCTCACGTCGTGGCGATGTCAATTGGTCGCCAAGATCATGTGATTTGACACCGGTGGACTTCTGTCTTTGGGGTTATTTGAAAGAAAGGTGTACGTCGATAAGCCAGCAACAAATCAAGAGCTAAAGGATGAGATAAATCTGCACATTAACGGCATAGAACCTCAATTATGCCTTAGCGTCATCGAAAATTTGGACCATCGGATGGAGGTGTGCCGCCGAGGTCGCGGCGGCCATTTGGTCGATATTTTGTTCCATACATAATTGAACCATACCAATATTATCATAATAAAAAGAAATAGCAATTATTTCCTAAATAATTTCTGTTTTATTCAAAATTAACATCGGTCCTTAAAATTTAACCACCCTTTATATAATATTTAAAAATTTTTTTTCCAAATATATTTTCTCTGAATTTAAATATATCAAAAACTGGAACTTTTTCCGTGTATGGATATGTCGAACCATGCTCAATGGTTAAGTCGTATTACTATGTTACTTAATGTGGTTTTAATGTTTTCTATTTTTTTACGACAATTGCTAAACTTCCTTTTCTAATAATACCTTTAATTTAAGTTATTGATGGTTTGGCTTGAGGTTATGTTTTATTTAAAAAACGATGGATTTGTTGTTTTAAATAGTTTCAATTTTATTTGTTTCCAATATTTCGACTGCCTTCGACAGTCATTCTCAGGGCAAATTCAATTTAGAACAGAAACTATCGACTACATCTTAACAGAGTTAACGATTAACTGTTAATCGTATTTGACCTAAATCCAAACCATCAATAACTTCATAATATAATAAAAGTCAACAATAAATAATTATCAATTCCTTTAATTTAAATTGTATCCCGGCTTCAAAAAATATGATGCAAATACCATGAAAATTGGAATTTTTGAAAAAAAGTTTTTTTTTTAAAAAAACTTAACAATAAAAAAAATTTGTTTTGGTTTCATAAAACAGTATAACTCAGTCTATAAAAAAAATGTTAAGGTGTCGGACACATAGTGTTATGATTGTCGCATAGTGTTATTTCTCTCAATACATTCGTCCACGCTTCTAACCCCCTTACCCCTCCCAACAAACGTCTCACATACAAATCTTCGACATTTTTAGTTGGTGTCTTTGAGAAGAATATTCCTCACGAAAAATTACTATATAAATAATAATAAAAATGTATGAAAAACAAGTAAGAAAGTTCAGTCGGGTAACCGACTTACGAATCCACTCACTTTCAGTCCCAAAATGTATTCGTAAATTTATTTATTTCTTTCTTTTAATTAAGTTATCAATTTAAATTGCATTAATATAATTTGTGTGGGAGGTAAAAATAGGTTAGTGTCTATGGGAATTCCAAAGCTAACTAACAGAACCTGGTAAATTATGAAACTTGTTAATTATGACCGAAGACCCCTTGTATGTTTGGCGGAAATTCGATTTGGGTCACTTTAAGTCATTAATGAAGTCATTAAAGAAGACAATGTCTGTCTGCTAGCTGGTGCGCACGATAACTCTCAGAAGGAGTACCTCCCCCACGAAATGAAAACTTTTGGTGAAATATAGATTCTTTAATAACTTCTGTACTACTTATTCGAATATTCTGAAATTCCACAAATAGTATTAGTTTATTAGTTACTATCACCTCGAGAAATATGGGTGAAGTTGCCACTCCCATTTCGGTACCTCCCACGCAAATGGACCATTTTGCACCAAAAGCTAACAGGATATAACCTTTATACCAGGGCATATAAATACTTGAAATTTTGTAAATACTTGAAATTTTGTACAGGGTGTCGCTATTTTAGTACCTACAACTCAGTCAAAAATGGGTGTCATTGACACGCCCCTTTTGGTACCTCCCACACAAATGGACCCTTTTGTACCAAAAGGCAATAGCTTGTAACCTTAATACCAGTGCAAATAAATGCTTGTCATTTCGTACAGTATAACCCTTTTCTACAGGGTGGCGCAGAATAAGCTATATGGTTTGAATTATTTATAACTTTTTTAATTATTATTTTTTCTTTGTTTTTTTCAGCATTTTGTGAAGGAGACCAGGGGAATTAATTATGAATCGAACAACGTACAAAAATTATTGAATTTTTGCGAAATTTTTCGTTCGTTTCATATCCCCCACTTCTTTGAAAAGTTATAATACCGAGTGGCGCAGAATGAGCTATATGGTTTGAATTCATTATCACTTTTTTAATTATTATCCTCTCTTTTTTTAGCATTTTGTGAAGGAGACTTGGGGAATTAATTATGAATCAAACAACGTACAAAAATAATTGAATTTTTGCGAAATTTTTCGTTCGTTTCATATCCCCCACTTCTTCAAAAAGTTATGATACAGGGTGGCGCAGAATGAGCTATATGGTTTGAATTCATTATAACTTTGTTAATTATTATTCTCTCTTTTTTTTAGCATTTTGTGAAGGAGACTTGGGGAATTAATTATGAATCGAACAACGTACAAAAATAATAGAATTTTTCCGAATTTTGCAAAAAGTAAAATATGGTAATACTTACAGGATATCGTTTTGAAAAAAAAATTAATAATCGCATAAATAAAAAGTTGTAAACCATTTAAACCATATAGCTCATTCTGCGCCACTCTGTAGTACCTACAGTCCAGTGAATAATGGGCGACATTTGAAAAAAATCAATTGGCATTTTGTTATACACTCACTTTAGTGTGACGAGGGTATATATCGAAGGAGTGACCTAAGACCCCAAGTATGTTCGGCGAAAACCCGTTTCGAGCCATTTTAAGTCATTTGAGCAATGTCCGTCCGTCTGTCTGTCTGGCTGGAGTGCACGATAACTCTCGAAAGGAGTATCGGATTGACTTTAAATTTAGTATGGGATAATATTTTTTATTATCTCAGGCTAAGTTCGAAGATGGCCCATAATGGTCCACTCCTTCTAGTACCTCCCTCACAAAGGGTTAAAATTTAGTGAAATATTAATTCCCTTATAACTTCTATACTCTGTAATTACACACATAGTAATAGTTTATCTGTCGCTATCAACTTGAGAAATGGGTGAAGTGGCCCCGACCCTTCTGGTACCTCCCACACAAAGGGACCATTTTGTACAAAAAGTTACCAGCTTATAACATTAATACCAGTGCATAAAAATACTTGAAATTTTGCACAGGTAATGCTTTTATAGTGCCTACAATCCAGTGAAAAATGTGAGTTATTGCCACGCCAATTTTGGTACATCCCTCACAAAATGGTCAAATTATACCAAAATTTAATAGCTAATAACTTTAATGTATTAGTGCACAAAAATCGCGTATAGTTCGGTACAGTTCAATGTATTTAAAGTATCTACTGTTCAGCGAAAAGGATAACACTTTTTTCCTTCTTAAAATGGTCTACGTTTTGTGAAATTTTAAGTATAGCAGCTTTTGTTCGAAATTACATTTATATTGAAAATAAACAAGTAAAAGCGTTAAGTTCGGCCATGCCGAATCTTATATACCCTCCACCATGGATAGCATGTGACCTCACAAAATAACTCAAACCTAAAGAATATAACACCGAAAAACACAAAAATATATAGTAGAGAACAGTAGGAATCACAACAAGTTAGATGATATTTATGGGAGCTATATCTAAATATGGACCGATGTCGCCCATTTGCAATCCCAAACAACCTGCAACTATAAGAAATATTTATACCAAATTTTATTAACCTAGCTCTATTATTACGGACTGTAGCGTGATTACAACAGACGGACGGACGGACATGGCTAAATCGTCTTAGAATTTTACGACGATTAAGAATATATATACTTTATGGGGTCTCAGATCAATATTTAGAGGTGTTACAAACGGAGTGACAAAATGAAAATCACCCCCCCCCCCTCTCCTATGGTGGAGGGTATAAAAAAGTTAAAACCATTTCAATTAAAAGATATTTAGAAACTAAACGCCAAACTGTCTATGTTTAAATAGTAAATAAATGGCTATATTCGCAAAAATTTTGCAATAAATAAAGTTAATGCAGCCAAATGAAAGAAGGTTTTGTGGTATCAACGATTTGTGTATATTTGTCGCCTCCATGTATGCGAAGGACATCCTCTTCTTCGTGTGCTGCCCCGTGGGGTCTTGTCGATTGCGATTTTAGCTACGTCGTCTGGGGTCTAAGCAGCGCGTGACCGATCCACCTTCATTAACGGTACACGTAATTCAATTGTATATAGTATGGTGCCATATTAATTGCATGGACCTTAATTTGAAGAAATGTAAACATATGTGTTTCTCTAGATCGAGGTAGATTCCATCTAGGTTTAGTCTTTGTGGTTCCTATTAAGATACTGTTGAATCCTTCGTGGATCTCGGTATATTGATGGACCCTAAACTAAATTTCAATAATCACATAATTACGATGGTGAATAAGGCTTTTGGCGTTCTTGGTTTCATTAAGCGTTGGGCGAAAAAATTCTCAGACCCTTATGTAGCAAAACAGTTGTACACTTCCCTAGTTAGACCTATTCTAGAATATGTGTCTGTAGTGTGGGACCCACAATACGGGACTTATGTCAATAAGATCGAATCGGTTCAGAAACAATTTTTATTATTCGCTTTGAGGCATCTTCATTGGAATAGTGATTTTGTTCTTCCACCCTACACTAGCAGGTTGAGTTTGATAAAACTGCCTACTCTTAAGAGCAGACGTATTATGCTGAACTCCACTATGGTACTGAAGGTGATAAATGGTGATGTCCCATCTACTTTCATTATTTCTAAGATCAGATTTAATGATCCTTTCAAGTCTTCCCGATATTACCAATTACTGCATATTGATATTCAGCGTACAAATTATGCATCTGCAGAACCTATTCGTAGAATGTGCATGGATTTTAACACTTTATGCGAGGTTATTGAAATTGATGTACCAATTGATGTAGTAAGATCTCGAATTATCTCTTTTTTAAATGTGTAATATGTAATGCTATTGTATTCTGTAGATGTTTTTTGTGTGTCTATTTAACTAGAAATATTTGAATTGTTGCATGTACCGGCTGTTGATACTTTTTTGTAGCTGGTATTTCCACCCTCTAATTTTAACTCGCCATGGTCCGGATCATGGTGTGTACGCAATACCTACTATATGGGGATGTGGCCCCCTCGGTCGGAAGGGGCGGGTAAGAGTAGCTGCGTTCGTAAAAAAATGAAAAAGATGATAGAAGTAATAATAATCGGATGAAATCACAGATTTCAATTCTTGTAAATCGGATGAAATCACACATTTCAATTCTTGTAAATGCTCCCATTTACTCGTAGAAATTGGAAGCAGACCGTGGTGTAGAGGTTGTTGTTCGAAAATATTGTATTTCGTGATTTGTTTGAATGTTTTTTTTTATATTTTAAAGTTATTTAAACATA
Organism: Eudasyphora cyanicolor; assembly: GCA_963930755.1. NCBI lineage: Eukaryota > Metazoa > Arthropoda > Insecta > Diptera > Muscidae > Eudasyphora > Eudasyphora cyanicolor. The sequence goes on along the minus strand of OZ005736.1, from coordinate 164,592,685 downwards.
CAGTTTTCTATATTTTCTGTATTGGACAGATCATGTGCCTTTAAAGAAATTGCATTTCGCGACTTTTGCAATGATTTTGCAAATATGTATTTTGAAGTTATTTGAACATGGGGTTTTTTGCGTTACCCACATCATCTTCTTTAAACGAATTGCATTTCGCGATATATTTGCAAATATTTTAATGCAATTTGAACATAGTGTTTTCTACCTTATATCCGCTATACACTTCACATTATTTAAAAAAATGCATTTCGCTATATTTGGCAATGTTTTTGCAAATTTTTAAATGCACTTTGAAAATAGTGCTTTTTTACTTTTTCTGCGATACCCATTCCAAGGTAAATAGTTTAGAGGTTTTGTAGATATCACACATAAAATAGTTTTTCTCATATGTGCATTGGAAATGCATTCAGAGTTATAAAGATTTGAATAAAACACGCAATTCAAATTACAAATTTTACTCTAAGTATTTTTCAACGTAAATTTTTTAAGAAGTAATTCATTTTCTCATGTTATAAAGGGTCCGCCAAATAACTTTTTTCTTTGAAAATGCTATAAAGACACTACTAAATATTTTCTCAAATTCCTTTTTTTATTTGAAAGTACAATCCTTCCGGTTAATAATGGAAAATAATTTCATTCAAATGGCTGCCTCGGCTGGCCATGCAGTAGCCTACACGATCGGTCCAATTTTTAAGCACATTATCGATTGTGTGCAGCTGTATTTCACCAATGGCTTCACGAATATTGTCCTTTAAAGCGTCAATTGTCTCTGGCTTGTCGGCGTAACACTTATCTTTGATAAGTATATATAAAAAAATAATAGTCCAACGGTGTCAAATCGCAGCTCCGAGGTTGCCAAACGACATCAGCTCTGCGGCTGATAACGCGATCTTCAAAAACAGGGCGCAAAACATCGAGTGTAGCTTCGGCTGTGTGGCACGTAGCGCCGTCCTGTTGAAACCAAATGTTGGCAATATCCTCCTCTTCAATTTTTGTGAACAAAAATTCGTTCAACGTGGCCCGATAACGATCGCCATTGACGGTAACGGCCACTCCTTGCTCATTTTCGAAGAAAAATGGCCCAATTATGCCTCTGGACCAAAATCCACACCAAAAAGTGACTCGTTTTGGGTGTATCGAATGTATGCGTGCGGGTTTTCTGGGCCCCATATGCGACAATTTTGCTTGTTTACATACCCGCCAAGATCAAAATGAGCTTCATCTGAAAAGATGATTTTTTTTTGGCAAAATCGGCATCTTCTGTAAGTCGATCGCAGGCCCACTTAGCGAAGCGAAAACGCATTGGATGGTCAGTTGGCTTCAACTCCTGAACCAATTGGACTTTGTATGGCGTCATACCAAGGTCTTTATGCAAAATTCGTCTCAATGATGTCTCCGAAATGTTAAATTGTTGAGAACGACGGTGAATTGATGTTGATGGCTTTTCACGCTTTGGTTTATCGATGAGGATGCCAGTTTCTTTCTCTTTTTTCACAAGATAACGAACATTCGGAGCTGACGGTGCTTCTCTTCTTCCAAAATCCGTACGCAATTTTCGCACACATTCTGCAACATTAACATGATTTTAATGTCAAAGTAATGTCGCAATATTTCCCAGCGTTGTTTAAGCGTATACACATCCATATTCGTTCAGCGGAAGGATAAAACTAATTATCTGTCAAATCATGACAGACATGAGCTAAGTGTTACCATTCAAGAAATAAGCACTAATTAAAAAAAAAACGTTAGATGGCGGACCCTTTATATCATTCTAGGTAATATTAGACATTTTAGGATTCTGCAGTCCAAAGCATAAAATTTTCCCTATAAAGATGTCACTCCTTTAAACTATTTTGCAATATACTTTATGAAGTAGAGTCTACCCTTACAGTAGGCATCTTAAATTTCGCTTAAGAAGATTTATGAGAGTTACACGGGCTTGTTAAACAACATTAAATTTGAGATGTTCTTCCTCGGTTTTTGAGAATGTAAGTATTTTGGAAAAATTTTGATTACAGAATTGTAATCTGCGGGTGTAAAAAGTCTACGGGAACTGTTCATACAGCATCAAAAATTATTGAGTTTGGCGATTTTAAAATTTTTAGCAAATTTGGAAATCAAATATGAAATGATATTATAACCTGATTTGTCTTCGTAAAAATATATAAAATAACAGAGCAAAACAACTAAAGCGTTTTAAAGGGGTTGTTAGGATAATTTTTATACCCTACACCACACTGTGGTACAGGGTATTATAACTTTGTGCATTTGTTTGTAACACCCAAAAGGAGAAGAAATAGACCCATCGTTCGACTTAGAATTACTTTCTGAGTTGATTTAGCTATGTCCGTCTGTCCGTCTGTCTGTCTGTCTGTGCATGTATTCTTGTAATCAAAGTACAGGTCGCAATTATGGTCCGATCTCGACGAAACTTTACACATATGTTTTACTTGGCCCAAGGACGATCCCTATTGAATTTAGTTAAAATCGGTTCAGATTTAGATATAGCCCCCATATATATGTTACCCCATATTTGACATGTAAGCGCTTTAAAAGCTTTATTTTATATCCGATCAGTCTGAAATTCGACAGAAAGAGGTTTCTTATCATATGAATGAACACTGCTAAATTTGGAGTTCAGATTTAGATATAGCCCCCATATATACGTTACCCCCGATTTGAAGTGTAAGTACTGTAAAAATGTTATTTTATATCCGATCAGTATGAAATTCGGCAGAAAGAGGTTTCTTATTATTTGAATGAACACTGTTAAATTTGGAAGAAATCGGTTCAGATTTAGATATAGCCCCCATATAAACGTTACCCCCGATTTCACATGTAAGCGCTGTAAAAATGTTATTTTATATCCGATCAGGGCGAATTTCGGCAAAAAGAGGTTTCCTTCAACATGAAGAAATACTGCCAAATTCGGAGAAAATCGGTTCAGATTTAGATATAGCCCCATATATATGTTACCCCCGATTCGACATGTAAGCGCTGTAGAGATTGTATATTATATCCGATCAGTACGAAATTCGACAGAAAGATGTCTTTTTACATGAATGAGTATTCAGGGAAAATCGGTTCAGATTTATATATAACATCCGTACATATGTTCCTCCTGATTTGGTATCAAAGCGCTATAGAAGTTGTACTTTACTTCCGATCATTAAAATTTTCCAGAAATATGTTTCTCAATTTAGGAACGAATATTACTTAATTTAGCGATTATCGGTTCAGAATTAGATAATATGTTCCTACCCATTTACCAATTATTCCAAATTATTATCGCAATGACCCTTATCGCATTATTAGGGAGGTGTAGGGTATTATATAGTCGGCCCCGCCCGACTTTCTGTCTTTCCTTACTGGTTTTGAATTCATATCGTTACCGTTAAGACATTGTAAAGATTAGGTTCGATCAATCTGTTAGGTCCGTTCAATATGCTATGTCGGCTCAATATGTTAATTCCTTATGAGCGGATTAGGATTCCATTGATATCGGATGAATCATTTTATAAATTCAGCATTTACATCAAAATATCTGTGTTAGAAAATTTGAATCCAAAAATGTCTACGAGATTAGGTGGATCAAATGGGACGAATTTTTTTAAAGGACACTCTAGAAGAATCATGGACAATTCGACTTACCCCCGCGACTAAATTTTACGTGAATGCGCCACGAATGTTATTACATATTTGAAAATCGTTGCGTAAAATGCGATTGTGCGATAATTATAGTGAATCGACAGGAATTTATTAATAAATCGGGAAATTAAATTTGTTCAAGACCAATAAAAATGTTCCTATTTCCTTTCTTTCTTATTAGCTTTTTCCTATTTTAAAATATTGTTCCGATATTACTACAAATGCCTAGAAAATGTTTCAATGGAATACAGAAAATTAAAAAATTTGTACTATTTGCACAAATAAAAAAACAAAACCGAAAATAATAAATAAATATTTTCCTAGAGAGGTGTACAACATTACGAAAGAATGTACATCACAAGTTGCATGTTCGGTTATTAATGATTTGCAAAAAGATCCATTTCCACCACCCAAATAGCAACAAATTCTCCATGAAGCAGCAAATCAGAATTATGAATAATACAGTCAACTTCATCCAAGTTTGAAGAAAACAAAACATCTTGCCCGTGACGCCGTTTTTACTGTGTTTGGTCAGCTTAGCCGATCGCCGCCGATAACCAAAAAAAAACTTGCGCCCTCGCCGCCGATCATTTTGCCTAGGCTCCAAACTCTGCGCTGGATTACGCTTGACCACTGAAATGTTAATTGTGGTGTGTTATGTTTTACCCCTATTGACCTGTGTGGGTGTAACGGCAAACCGCTTCCACGTAATGCACCCTGGTTAACGCTAATTGGGCTACCAAATAGATTGTTTCATGAGCCAGGAGTGTTATGCGAACTGGACTCATCGGTCTTGTCGGTTCGCTGCCAGGGTTTACGACAGACGGTAACCACACAACAAAAGAAGTTATTATATGGCGATATCACTATCTAAGGCTTTCTTTCGACATGTTAATTTGCCGAAATGTGCAAAAACTATTTATTTGAATAATGCATCTTAACTACTATGTGAAATGATGCGGAACACTGTGTGCCGGTTTTATTGTTATACTCGTTTATATGATTTTTGAATACATTGACGACATTAAGATTGTTGCATTGTTAAAAGGCAAAAAGATATATCACACCATAAATATTGTTGCAAAAAGGAATGAAATAGAAATAATAAGGATTGATCCTCACACATATCCTTTGATTGTAGATATACTCCATAACATTGGAATGTGTGATAGAAGGGAATGGTTGGATAATGGTGCGTGTATTTAAGCATGTGGATGTGACAGGCTTGTTGTTCGTTATATTTGGGGTAGTTATGTGGCTGTATGGTCACATCAGTAGTGTGGTAATATATCTGTAAACATATTCATACACATGTACTATATTGATGGGGTATTGAATTCTATAAAAAATGTTTTGAGATTTATCATTTAATACAACACGGCTACAAAACAAAAGATATTTTTTATTGTAATTTGTGGTGGGAGCATATGTGATAGCATGCATAAGCTTGCTGCCGACAGTATAAACTGATATAAACATCAATTTCCTGATAACAAAAGAAGCAGATCTGATAAAAATTGTTATAGTAAAATTCCAAGAAGTTGGAATATTATTTATTAAAAAAAAACGTTAATCTGTTAAACAAATTTTATTTTAAATATTTTGCATTTATGTGTTATGTTATTGTAAATTCCGTAATATTTTCAAAAAGATTAGAAAACAAGGCACGACAAACAGTTAGTTCTCGAGGATGCATTTACTGTTCGAAAATATTAGTTGAATTTTGCAATGTCCGTTGCTTTTAAAAAATCCTAAAATCGTAATCGTAAAAAAAATTGTCATCTTCGAACGTGATAAAAAATCCGAGAATTAAAATAAGTCCAAAAGAAGTAAAGTTTGGCGACAATAAAATATCCTACATCACTACTTACAAAAGCTCGTTGAACGAAAAACCCTGCGGTACACAACTTCGCTAATCCGAAATGACCAGGACTTGTTCCACGTCTGCCTACGTTACATGTACTTCAACGGCAAAATGTACATGGTGATGTCATAGGACGGGCACAATTGTCCTGGTTCTGCTTTGTCTTTCTCCAGTCACATGGACCTATCAATCTTGCAGGACATCAACGACGATTCAGATTTGCCCAAAAGACTATGAGACCGGTGACGAAACATGAATAACCACAATTAGCCCAATAGAATATACCAGAAGATGATCAAATGAAGTTGTTGCTCATCTACGATTACAATGACTATCTACATCTTGAGTTCTTGCCAAATGATCGTGACTTCAATAAACGTCGAAATGTGGAACAACCATTAATTAAGTTCTGGTCAAAAACGACACCGTAATCGTGCCTTACCCACAGTGTTCACCGGACTTGGCCCACTGCGATTTTCTCTGCTTCTTACTTACTTAATTACTTAATCGGCTATTACAGAATATTGGTTTCTGTACATAGAACAGATATCCAAGCTCTTCGATCTTTTGTGCTTAACAGTTGTCTGTATTTAGAAAATGGATGTCATTTGAGATTTCCGCTGCATTTCTGTTTAAAGTTCTCATAGTGCTGTGTCTATTTTTAGTTTCCCTGTTGACTTGGGCGATCAGATGTTGTTGTAGTGTTAGTGCGTCTGGTCAAATGTTGATGATAATTTTTCCAGTGGCCTGGCTGGGAATCGAACCCAGCACCATCGGAATCTAAGTCTATTGCGCAAACCACTGAGCTACCAGGATCGTATTCAAATGACTTTAGCTGGAGCATCTTCATCCATATTCATAATATGATTTAACCCACGTAATCGCTGTAATTGAATTAACATATTCATAATATGATCTAACCAACGTAATCACTGTAATTGAATACGCTTAACTATGTCAATGTCGGCATCTAGCTCGTGCAGCTCTTCGTTCATACGACACCGATATTCTCCGTCAACGCAGATTGTTCTATAGATTTTTCGAAGAATTTTTCTATAGAATCACCCTCTTAAACTGCTTGCTTAGTCCGAAGTAGCATCTATTAGCCAGTATTATTATTCGTTTTATCTCAAAACTTTTATCTCAAAACTATTCACATCTGCGTCTCGTATAACCTTTTCCAGCAGGATGTTAAAAAGGTCACACGAGAGACTGTCTCCTTGTCTGAAACCTCGCTTGGTACTGAATGGCGGTACCGTGAAATAAAACCCAAAAAATTCCATGTAAATTAGGACTTATTTCATATTTCTGTTGCGCGTTATTTCATTATGAAATAACTCCCAAATGAAATAAGTCCCAATGAGATTTTATTGGGAGTTATTTCATTTTTATTGAGAGTTATTTCATTCCTGCTTCGCGACCAAAGGACATACCGTAGAGGATAACATCTTTAAATGTTGGCCCGCATAGCCTTCTTTGGACGTACCTCAGAGGAAACAGTCTTTCACCCCGTCCGAAGACCTGCCACGCAAAGAAACGTTGCTCCGCGTAACCCCATGGAAGAAAATCATTAATCTCAAATGAATTAGTCTCCATGAGATTTTACTGGGAGTTATTTCGATCGTTTTGATCATTGGGAGTTATTAAATTTTTATTGAGAGTTACTTCATTCCTGCTTCGCGGACCAAAGGACATACCGCAGAGGGTTACATCTTAAAACGTTGACCTACATTATGGCGCATTAAGAATGTACGCTTTCAATTAGGTTTGGTTCTGTAGTTTGCTTTTTGACGGTGCAACACTCACGCCGTGGACTGGGCTGAGGGTGGAAAATACGATATTTTCAAATTTGCGGAGTGTAATAATTTTACAAACGAAATCAAAACCCGTTCATACGGCTGCATCATTTTTACAAACGAACCTAAAAGTGCGGATACAGTGTAAAATGTAGAAAAATTTTACATTTTTTTGCACAAACGTAATCACCATTAGTTTCTTTGCCGCAATCACAATGACAAAAAAATTAAGTTGCACGCACCATTGGTACCTCTCATACAAATCAACAATTTTGCCAAAAAAAACTTAACGGCTTATAACTTTGATTCCAGTCCATGCAAAGTCTTGAAATTTTGTGCATTGTAACTCTTCTATACTATCTACAGTCCTCTGAAAAATTAACGTTATCGCCATTTGTACCTCCCATACAAATGGAGCATTTGGCACATAAAATTAACGGCTTATAACTTCGATTCATGCGAATGGGCGAAGAGCTGCAATCTTAGGTCTTTCTTCCAAACGTAGTTTTGCTGAATACTTAGATCCTATGACTCTTTACTTGTTTGTTCAGTTCCACTGCTTTTACTTTTCAACGTCACTTCAAGCGGTAAGACGCCTCAACAATTACAAATAAACCTGTTCAAATTGTACAAATCTAAACTCTTTCTTTTTATTCTGTTTTCCATACATAAATTACATGCGTGACTCATATCAAACTGCTTTGTCATTCTTGTTCATTATCGTTGGGAAGTCATCATGGAAGGACTCACACCACAACAGCGTCTCTAAATTGTTCAAATTTGTTCTAAATGAAAATCCTGTGTTTTATTGTGAAATTTTGTTCAGTAGATACTTTAATAAACAAAATTTCCGATTTTGGACTGATGACCGACCCAAAGAGTACCAAAGCTACCATTACATCCATTAAAAACAGCGGTAGTGTGGTTTATGGGCTGGTAGAATCATTGGTCCATATTTCTTCAAAAATGAGGAAAATCAGAATGTTTCCGTCAATGGTAACCGTTATCGCACAATGTTAACGGACTATGAGCTCTCTGAAATTCAAGCGCGTGGTCTCGGTGAGCTCTTGTTTCAAAAAGATGGCGCTACGAAACAATTATCTAGTTGAAAAATCATTTTGGTGAGCACTTAATTTCACGTTTTGCTACGGTAAATTGGCAACCTAGATAATGCTAATATCATACCTTTGGAAAATTTTCTCTGGGGATATGTAAAGTCTGAGGTCTTCAGGAATAAGCCAGCTACGATTGACGCTTTGGAAGCCAACATTACTCGTGTTATTCGCAAGATATCAGTCGCTATGCTGGAACGAGTCGCCACAATTGGACCACCACAGACTTAATTATGGCAAACAGTAAATGCCATAAATTGTTCTTTTAACCAATAATACAAATTTTAAGTTCACTTTCAAACTTATGTGTTTTATTTTACATTATAAATCAAACCTCACGATGAAAACCCCGATATATCAATTTTCATTGAATCAATAAAATACTGAAAAAATTTTAATATTTTGTATATTTTGTAAAATTTACATTTTACTCTTTTCTTTTGCAGCTGTCAATCTTATTGTAATATTTCTTCTGGAACGATCATCATCTCGCCGTCAGCGCCAGTACAGCAAATACAGGACAATGGATTGAAATTTTAAAATAGTTTACTCTTAGTAAAAAAAATAGGAGCAAATTATTGAAATTATCTCATATCACAACTTCATTTAAAACATAATTTGACATCACCAAATGATTTGTCGGTTTAGTTTTCTCCAACTTTTGTTAAATTTTAATTTAGATTTAATTTTAGGACCAATATTTTGATGTTTTAATTTATATTTGAATCTGTATTTAAATAATTTGTCAGTTTTACTTTTATGTGTTAGTTACAAAAGTTATATGTATTAAGTATATATATAATAAATTCATAAAAATAATTAATTTGCAAATTAATAAATACCATATATAAATATGGAATAACTAAAACTAAAGCTTTATTTATATAACAATTGCCAAGCATCTACATTAAAGGCAATTTCTTCTGAAATAAACAATTCGGTATACGAATTCTGGTGAATCTTTGCCAGACTACAAAACAATTTTTTATTTTAAATTTTCCAACCTACAAATTGATCAGACCCAAAGTACTCAATTCAAGCTTTAAATTTACGTGTCAATTGGGGACATAAACCTATTAGCTTATAGTTTAGGAGCCTATAACATTTTCTCTAATTGCTGTATGATCCCAAATGACACCTTAAACGAAAGGTAATACTGTCTAATCAAGGCCGATATGTATGTATTTGTATGCATACAAATTCAAATTATAAGCTATCTTCCAGTTTGGTTTCCTTATTGCCATAGATCCGCCATTACCTGAAATTATAATTATGAAAGAGAAGTAAATAATTTTATATTAAAATTTGGTTTTACAAGAAAAAATACATATCGCTCACTTACTTCAAGAGTGTCATAACTCAAAATAGAAAATTGTCAGGATGTGTAACTTTAAGTCAGTATAAAAAAATAAATAACATGAAATAAGACGTTTAAAAAAGGTGGAATAATCCGAAATATGATTGTTTACATATAAACTAAATTTCGTTGAGAATAATTTATGGATATTTGCAAAATTAGCATTTCTGTAAGGCAACCTCAAAAATTTTGAGTTATGACAGTCTTAAAGTGAGTGAGCGATATGTTGAAACGGCAATTTCAAACATTAATTTTTGTGCAAAACTGATCAGAAAGAGAACCATAACCATCTACCATAGCGTGAAGAAAATTAGAATTTGTGGATTTTTTTTTGCAAATTTAGGAAAGTAAAAAATATTTGACTAACAATCAAAGTTTGGAATTATAAAACGAGGCAAACACCAATCGAATCATCTACCCAAAAGAAATAGTTTAATGTATATTGTCTCAGATAAGCCAGGAATATGGAAAATACGGGGAAATTGAAAAATAGTGGGAACAGTTGGAAATTAATGGGAAATTTTCTTAAAATCGCAATATTTCCTAAAATATTAGATTCTTGTAGAAAAAGTAAATTTTGAATTGATCAGTAAGAGACCCATTATCATCCACCAAGCGTAAACAAATTTAAATTTTTGGATTTTTTTTATTTTTTTTTTTTTTGCATATTTAGGAAAGTGGTTATTACACTGTCCAAAAAATTATTTAAAAATTAAAGTTTGGAATTTTAAAACGTGACAAACACTAATCGATTCTTCTACCCAAAAGATATATTTTGATGTATATTTTGTCTCAGATATGCAAGGAATATGGAAAATATGGGGAAATTGAAAGGAAATGGGAACAGTTGAAAATTAATGGACGCAATATTTCCTAGGGTTCTCATAGATTTTTGGATTTTTTAATTTTTTGCACATTTAGGAAAGGGGTTACACTGCCAAAAAATTTTACAAAAAATCTAAGTTTGGAATTTTAAAACGAGGCAACGGCCAATGGATTATACTCCACAAAAGAAATAGTTTGATGTATATTTTGTCTCAAATATGCCAGGAATATGGGGAAATTGAAAAATAGTGGGAACAGTTGAAAATTAATGGAAAGTTTCTAAAAAATGCAATATTTGCTAAAATATTGGGTTCTCGTAGAAAAACTAAATTGTCTAGTGATCAGTGAGGAAAATTATAATTTTTGGATTTTCCATAGTTTTGTTTTTGACTATTGAGTTCGAGATCGTTGTTTTTGTTTTCTGTTAAACAGAAAAACAAACCTTCTTTGAACAAGAAGAATAAGAAATCGTCGGCTCAATGCTATTTTGTTCCATACGCCATTTTGTATGATCTGAGAAAAACGCAATTTATTGTTTGAGTAAAAACGGGACTGAAGAGTTACACACTTTTTATTTCATATGGTTCCCAACAGTGTTTGTATGATTCTCATGCATTTCTATGCCATTACATCCAATAATAAGCAAGTTATAGCAATTTTTGTACTTGGCATTTTGGTCCATATCCACTTTTATTTTAATATTTTTTCGTATTTGTATTACATGGACCACAAAAAGGGTCGGTATGGAAGGACACTAATTTATATATTGTGATCGAAAGAACGTAAAATACTGAGTGAAAAATATAGGGCGATAGAAAAAGTGAGACATTGAACAAAAATATCGAAATTATTTCCCGTTATTCAGAGTAAAACAAATTTTTTTTTTTTTTTCCTTTATTCATTCCTCTAGGGAACATAGGGCTTCTACAAGATTATTCCACATATTTCTATCATAACAAAAAGTCTTGATTTCATCCCATGACTTGTTAAGTTTCCGTATTTCCATTAGAGTTGTTCAAACAAATTTACCCTACCAATATCTCTAAAACTATGCGAGATAGGAAAAAAATGATTGCAGATCCTGAAAGAGCATGCTTGGAACCCATATTATCAGCTCCTAACTCAAAAAACACAAAAATGGCGTATGGACCAAAATAGCATTAAGCCGACGAAATGTGTGAAATGTATTAATTAATGAAATGTTTTTAGAGATATGGCACTTTAAAATCAGTTCTCAATTATTTCATATTGAGCTGCTCTCATATTGTGCCAATTATTGACGGAGTATTTTGTCCAAGGTGCCGATGGGGTAGCTTCCGAAACGATATCGTCTACCAACCAGTGACCATCCTCAATACATTTCACACATTTCTTTTTCTTCTTTTTCAAAGAAGGTTTGTTTTTCTGATTAACAGAAATCAAAAACAACGATCACGAAATCAATAGTCAAAAACAAAACAATGAAAAGTCATAACAGATCGAATAACAAAAACAAAAAACAATGATTTTTGGATTTTTTATTTTTTTTTTGCAAATTTATAATAGGGAAAATCAAAGTTTGGAATTTTAAAACGAGGCAAACACCAATCGATTCTTCTACCCAAAAGAAATAGTTTAATGTATATTTTGTCTCAGATATGCAAGGAATATGGAAAATATGGGAATTGAAAAATAGAGGGAACAGTTGAAAATTAATGGGAAATTTTCTTAAAAACGCAATATTTCCTGGGCTCTCGTAGAAAAACAAAATTGTCTAGTGATCAGTAAGAAGAAATAGTTTAATGTATATTTTGTCTCAGATGGTGGGAACAGCTGAAACTTAATGGGACATTTTCTATAAAATATTGGGTTCCGACAAAAAAATAAATTTTCTAGTGATCAATAAAAGACCCATTATCAACCATTAAAGCATGAGGAAAATTAAAATAATTTATCTTTTATTTTTTGTAAAAATGTGACTAAAAATCAAAGTTTGGAATTTGAAATAGAGGCAAATGCCAATGGATTATACTCCCCAAAAAAATAGTTTAATTCATATTTTGTCTCAGATAATCCAGGAATATGGTAAGTACGGGGAAATTGAAAAATAGGGTGAACAGTTGAAAATTAATGATAAATTTTCTTAAAAAATTGTTTCTCGTAACAAAAGATTTTTTCCTAGTGATCAGTAAGATCATCAACAAAAGCGTGAGGAAAATTAAAATTTTTGGATTTTTTAATTTTTTTTGAAAATTTCGGAAAAAAAATGTTTCTAAAAATCTAAAAATATACTCCAAAAGAAAAAAATTGTTTAATTTATACTTTGTCTCAGATAAGCAAGGAATATGGAAAAAACGGGCAAATTTAAAAATAGTGGGAACAGTTGAAAATGAATGCACTGTAAAAAGTGCATTTAAAATTGCTATGAAAAAGTGTGTATTTATACCCTACACCACACTGTGGTACAGGGTATTATAAGTTTGTTTCACGACAGATGTTTGTAACACCTGAAAATAACACAGCTAGACCCACCTTAAAGTATACCGATCGACTCAGAATCACTAGCTGAGTCGATTTAACGATGTCTGTCCGTCCGTTCGTCCGTCTGTCCATGTAAAGTTGTTCGTCGACTACAGGTCGCAATTTCACTCCGATCGTTCTGAAATTTTGCAGTTTAGAGTATTTCGCGGCTGTTAAGATCGCTATTGAATTTGGTTGAAATCGGTTCAGATTTAGATATAGCTCCCATATATATCTTTCGTCCGATTTGGCCCTTTAGTCCTATAGAAGCTGTATTTTACATCCGATCGTTTTGAAATTTAGAATGGTGGAGTTTCTTGATCCGTGAACCAACATTGCCGAATTTGAAGAAAATCGGTTAAGATTTAGCTATAGCTCCCATATATATGTTTCGTCCGATTTTGCTCTTTAGTTCTGTAGAAGCTTTTTTTACATCCAATCGTTTTGAAATTTAGAATGGTAGAGTTTCTTGATCCATGAATCAACATTGCCGAATTTGAAGAAAATCGGTTAAGATTTAGCTATAGCTCCCATATATATGTTTCGTCCGATTTGGCCCTTTAGTCCTGTAGAAGCTGTATTTTACATCCAATCATTTTGAAATTTAGAATGGTAGAGTTTCTTGATCCATGAACAAACACTGCCGAATTTGAAGAAAATCGGTTAAGATTTAGCTATAGCTCCCATATATACGTTTCGCCCGATTTGGCCCTTTAATCCTATAAAAGCTGTATTTTACTTCCAATTGTTTTGAAATTCAGAATGGTAGAGTTTCTTGATCCATGAACCAACACTACCGAATTTGAAGAAAATCGGTTAAGATTTAGCTATAGCTCCCATATATATGTTTCATCCGATTTGGCTCTTTAGATCCAATCGTTTTTATACCCTACACAACACTGTGGTACAGGGTATTATTTAAGTATAAAATGTCACAAAAGTAAATTTATGTAAACAATTTATACATGAATTACAAAATTTATATATCAGAGTTATTCAATATTACGAGAGTGGTGTAGGGTATTATATAGTCGGCACCGCCCGACTTTAGCCTTCCCTTACTGGTTTTTTAGTGTAAATTTAAAAATTTTGTTGTTGTACACGCGTTGAATGTGTAAAAAAGTCATTTAGACAATTATTGTATATTATCGATATCATTTACATGTACAAATACTCTATTTTTGTAATTTTAAACGTTTATTGTGTCACATCAAACACAATTTGTTCATTTCTACATCATTTGCTTAATATTACGCGAGCATTGTCGAATATTAAAGACATCTTGTTCAAAATTGTAGCAATTGTTCTTAATCTTACACGCAAAACGCAGTAATGCAAACGACGCCAAGACACACTCATTCTCAGTAAACCAAGCGTGCAGTGAAGTCATACAAACACTATATATGTATAGCACATAGTAAACAACAAGCAGTAAAGAAATTATAATAAATATTTTAAAATTTAGTTAATGGTGTATAAGTGTAATATTTGTGGAAACATATGCAAACTTAGATTTAAACAAGATGTTTGTTTTATGTGTCTACAGTCAACGCGTTTAAAAATGTATTTCAGTTATTATTTATATAAAACCATCAATAGTATCAGTAATCACGCCTGCGACACCATACACCACGAAGCCATATGGACTGCGCTGAAGTGTAATGGTATTCCCCGCAAGCTCATAAAGAGCTATACACTGAAGAAATTTGTTAAGTGAGGCACGAAAACTTTGGTGAGCCCATCCTGATCAACGCTAGTGATCGTCAAGGCTGTGCTCTATCACCAATGCTCTTAAACATCGCGCTGGACGAAGTCATTAAAAAGGTCACGAGGGAGAAGAGAGACGTTTCTTGTTGCTTGCACGGTTCCTTGGAGCTGATTATATCTGTCTGATTACCCACAAAATATCCCACATAAGAGATAAACTTGAAGACGTTCAAATACAATCAGCCAAATTTGGTTTTAGAATAAACATTGCTAAAACTAAAATAATGAGCATGAACGTCCAAAGTCAGCAACAGTTCGAGATCAATGGTCAAGAAATTGAAAAATTCTAACAGTCTAATCTCTGTCACAGGTGGCTCCACGAAGACATGCAGTCGAGAATCAGGAAGGGCCGAGC
This sequence comes from Eudasyphora cyanicolor, assembly GCA_963930755.1. Lineage (NCBI taxonomy): Eukaryota > Metazoa > Arthropoda > Insecta > Diptera > Muscidae > Eudasyphora > Eudasyphora cyanicolor. The sequence goes on along the minus strand of OZ005736.1, from coordinate 164,577,459 downwards.
AGCGTTTGGCACGCTGGATAAATTAAATTCAAATTTTTATACCCTACACCACACTGTGGTACAGCGTATAATAAGTTTGTTTCACGGCAGATGTTTGTAACACCTGAAAATAACACAGCTAGACCCACCTTAAAGTATACCGATCGACTAGCTGAGTCGATTTAACGATGTCTGTCCGTCCGTCTGTCCATGTAAAGTTGTTCGTCGACTACATTTCGCAATTTCACTCCGATCGTTCTGAAATTTTGCAGTTTAGAGTATTTCGCAGCTGTTAAGATCGCTATTGAATTTGGTTGAAATCGGTTAAGATTTAGCTATAGCTAAAAATTTTATGTTTCGTCCGATTTGGCCCTTTAGTCCTATAGAAGCTGTATTTTACATCCAATCGTTTTGAAATTTAGAATGGTAAAGTTTCTTGATCCATGAACCAACATTGCTGAATTTGAAGAAAATCGGTTAAGATTTATCTATAGCTCCCATATATATGTTTCGTCCGATTTTGCTCTTTAGTCCTGTAGAAGCTGTATTTTACATCCAATCATTTTGAAATTTAGAATGGTAGAGTTTCTTGATCCATGAACCACACTACTGAATTTGAAGAAAATCGGTTAAGATTTAGCTATAGCTCCCATATATATGTTTCGTCCGATTTTGCCCTTTAGTCCTATAAAAACTGTATTTTACATCCAATCGTTTTGAAATTTTGAATGGTAGAGTTTCTTGATCCGTGAACCAACATTGCTGAATTTGAAGAAAATCGGTTAAGATTTAGCTATAGCTCCCATATATATGTTTCGTCCGATTTTGCTCTTTAGTCCTGAAGAAGCTGTATTTTACATCCAATCATTTTGAAATTTAGAATGGTAGAGTTTCTTGATCCATGAACCAACATTGCCGAATTTGAAGAAAATCGGTTAAGATGTAGCTATAGCTCCCATATATATGTTTCGTCCGATTTGGCCCTTTAGTCCTATAAAAGCTGTATTTTACATCCAATCGTTTTGAAATTTAGAATGTTAGAGTTTCTTGATCCATGAACCAACATTGCTGAATTTGAAGAAAATCGGTTAAGATTTATCTATAGCTCCCATATATATGTTTCGTCCGATTTTGCTCTTTAGTCCTGTAGAAGCTGTATTTTACATCCAATCATTTTGAAATTTTGAATGGTAGAGTTTCTTGATCCATGAACCAACATTGCCGAATTAGAAGAAAATCGGTTAAGATGTAGCTATAGCTCCCATATATATGTTTCGTCCGATTTTGCTCTTTAGTCCTGTAGAAGCTGTATTTTACATCCAATCATTTTGAAATTTAGAATGGTAGATATTCTTGATCCATGAACCAACACTATCGAATTTGAAAAAAATCGGTTAAGATTTAGCTATAGCTCCCATATATATGTTTCGTCCGATTTGGCCCTTTAGTTCTATAGAAGCTATATTTTACATCCAATCGTTTTGAAATTTAGAATGGTAGAGTTTCTTGATCCATGAACCAACATTGCCGAATTTGAAGAAAATCGGTAAAGATTTAGCTATAGCTCCCATATATATGTTTCATCCGATTTGGCTGTGGTATTATTTATGTATAAAATGTCCCAAAAGTAAATTTATGTAAACAATTTATACATGAATTACAAATTTTATATATCAGAGTTATTCAATATTAAGAGAGTGGTATAGGGTATTATATAGTCGGCCCCGCCCGACTTTAGCCTTTCCTTACTGGATTGTATTGTATTAAACACAATAGGAATAACTGAAGTTTATAACAATGTCGATGTACATCTGCAGGCTCTTCACGTTATTCCGATCAGTTTTTTACAATGCTATCAAAAGTATGAACTAAACCAGTAAGGAAAGGCTAAAGTCGGGCGGTGCCGACTATATAATACCCTACTCCACTCTCGTAATATTGAATAACTCTGATATATAAATTTTGTAATTCATGTATAATTGTTTACATAAATTTACTTTGGGACATTTTATACTTAAATAATACCCTGTACCACAGTGTGGTGTAGGGTATAAAAACGATTGGATCTAAAGAGCCAAATCGGATGAAACATATATATGGGAGCTATAGCTAAATCTTAACCGATTTTCTTCAAAATCGGTAGTGTTGGTTCATGGATCAAGAACTCTACCATTCTAAATTTCAACACTATTGAATGTAAAATACAGCTTCTATAGGACTAAAGGACCAAATCAGACGAAAGATATATATGGGAGCTATATCTAAATTGAACCGATTTCAACCAAATTCAATAGCGATCTTAACAGCCGCGAAATACTGTAAACTGCAAAATTTCAGAACGATCGGAGTGAAATTGCGACCTGTAGTCGACGAACAACTTTACATGGACAGACGGACGGACGGACGGACGGACATCGTTAAATCGACTCAGCTAGTGATTCTGAGTCGATCGGTATACTTTAAGGTGGGTCTAGCTATAGTATTTTCAGGTGTTACAAACATCTGCCATGAAACAAACTTATAATACCCTGTACCACAGTGTGGTGTAGGGTATAAAAAACTCCGAGACGATTGGTGCAATGGTTTTCCAGATTTCGTTTTCAGTATTGGATTCATATAGTTTAAGTTATGAGGTTGTGGTGGCCATGCCACGTATAATTGCTCAATCCTAAATGTTCCTACATAGTAATCGTGAAAATCGAAAAATCCATTCTCGAGGTATCATATTGTGTTCCTTGCGACACGCCCTTTTGACCAATCCTAAAGTTTCCTCAATAATTTCCTCCCATGGACCAATACGAACCCATCAATTCCAAAATCATAAAATCGAAAGATTTGGCCACTAACATTTTTCTATATGGCACACACTGCCGGCAAACAGCCGCCAAAATTGTTGCTATTAATGTAGAATTAAAAATGGCCACTCGGACAAGCGCACACAACCTTTCTCTAAAGCCGCTCCACAAGAACTGATTTCAAAAATTCCAAACAAACTTCACTGTTACTCTCACTATTATTCTCAATTTTGCGAACAAAAAGAGTCTAAATTGTTCTCTCGCAGTTAAAAATGATCTCTTTACTTAAAAGATTAATAATTCTTAATTCAACGTTACCAAAAAACAGGACTGAAAATTTAAGTTATATTGTCTTTAAAACCATGACATGAGAATTTCTACAATCTTAAGGAAAAAATCTTACAAACTATTAAAATTTATACTTGAGCTAATGACAATCAATTATTATTTCTTTAATTTTATAACGTAACCTTAAAGTCAAAATGACATAGTGTTATGAACATCTTATCATAGAAGTAAGGAATTTTACTTTAAACTAATGAAAATGTCTTTGAAATCAAGTAAATTTTCATAAATTGAAAGAAATTTATTCTTCAAATAAAAATGGGCGAAATTGTAACAAAAAATGGACAAATCCTACCTATACCTATCTGGTACTCTTACACAAATTGGCAGATTCGTTCGAACATAATTTTACCATCAATTCTGAAGGAATCATCCAAATATGTTCTCATTCTGTATATTAGAAAAGTTTTGCAATGGCTATTAAAATGTTTCCATCTCGCTAGCTCTCGAATTACATCACTCACAAAGTGAGGTTAACAATTTTCTTATATATTTTTGACACATATTCCGCAATATTTGAAGGATTTTCGCACTAACTTCTGTTTTAAATCAATCATTTAAATTTTCTGAATATTCCAAGCCATCAGTAGTTGTCAATCCTCCAAGTAATTTATTTGGATCCATGATTATACGATTCCAATTATTATTATTTTTACGAACATTAAAAATTTCTAAAAAATAAATCTGAATTACTAAACAATTTAACACAATTTAGGCATTTTCTGCAAATAAATATTTATTCCGGAAATAAAAGTCCGTTGCCCGTCGTACTTTAATCCCAGCAAAATCTTGGTAAGTACCTGTCATTATTCCCTGCATTACCAAATAATAACATCTAATTATTCGCTGCATTACTTTCGGCTTATTAATAATGACTTACCAATAATAACAGAAATAAGTGATTTTTTGTTATCAAAATCATTTTGGCAAATTTTAATATATGTAATGCAATTTTGGCTATGTACAAGATTTATTTATATTTCAACATGTTTTCAAACAATACGTGCAGATTTGAATGAAAATACCAGAAATTCGAATCTGACATGAGAAAATTGTTTGTTTCGAGAAATATGCGCGACAATATGCAAAAAATCATTTTAAATGGCCATTTCTACATTTCTTATTGGTAATGCATTATTCAAGTACATAAAATCGAGCTACAAATAAGTACTTATTATGCTACTTTATTCTATGCTTTTGGGAAGTACTTTCCTCCAATGACATCCCCACGTTAAAATAATGAGAAAAGTGGCTAAATAATAAGTACTTACAATTATCGAACTTTGCTTACTCGTGGGATTATTTGGTAATGAGAAATTTTGCTGGGATACCGTGATCGTAAGCTTGAAGATATTCTAGTAAAAACTGCGACCAAAGCCAACATCAAAACTGTAAAATTTTAAAGCTAATCTAGATTCTAGTATGAAAATACTTAGCTCTGACTACCACAAAAATTTACTCTATAATATTTCCTATTAAAAATTAGGTTAGGTTGAAGAGAGGCTTGAGTGTCCCGTTAGAACCCCCATCATCGTACTAATCTCGATCTTGTTGAGTTTCAGAAAACTTCTTGTTTTCTTTTCATTTGGGCCAACCCACAGTATCTTTGCAGTTGCTCCTACTGTTGTGCTATTCCACACCGTTTTGTGAGTCATCACTGCCCTTTTCTTCAACTAATACTTCGTGGCTTCAAAAGGTTTCCAATTTTCCAAGTTTATGTTGGCATATTTAAGCATTGTGGTATTACTGAGCCAGTTCACACACTCAGTGATTGCTCGAACTTCTGCTTGAAATACCGTGTTATGGTCAGGGAGGCGGAAGTGAAGTTCGACTTCTGGTGCATCACTAAAAAGTCCCATACCCGTTCTTCCTCATACCTTGGACCCATCTGTGTAGCAGCTGGTTCCCACTGGCGCATGGGCCAGTGTTCCGTTTCCCACGAGCGTCTGTTTGGCACAAACGAATCACAGGTAGCTGTAAGCCGCACTTCAGGAATGCGATCGGAGATTTCTGGTGTTTGAATGTGACCAACTAGAGATACTAAAATTTTCTTATGATACGACTTGTGGTCTCGATTTATCCATTCACCCATCACTTGTAGACGTCTTGCTGTGAGGGCTGCATCATACTTTATACGGATGTCTATTGGTTGTATGTACAGTCAACCGAGTTGGCCTCCATGTAATAAAAAAAGTTCCCGGATGAGAGGCGGAATATGGAAGCTTACCTCGAGACATTCGCGAAAAGATTTTTTTCATTTTTTTCCGAGCCCGCGGAATCGGCCCAAAATCTTTTATTTTCATTCTGTAACTGTTCCTCTGTTGGTCCTGCATTACCAGTCGGAAAATGAGTTTTTATCAAGAGCCTTACGATATTCTCTATAGTTTCCATCCTTTTGCCCGTGTCCTCCACCAGTGTTTTGGGTTTGGACATGAGTTTTTGAGAGGAACTTTTTCATTTTAGATAAGCTGTTAACGCTGTCTACCTGTTCGCGGAAAAGCCTCCAGGAGTTACGTTTCGCCTATCTAATGATTTTCTTTTGTCTTCTGTGTGGTAGTCGTCTCAATATATTGATTGATTTTTACATCGAGCTCTGTTGTAAATGCTTGCCAATCGAGCGAAGTTGTCCAGGGTTTCTCATATGCAGATTTCCTTTCTAGAAGTGGGCAACTATCTTCGAATGATTTTCCAACAGCCTCCGTAAACTTCTTCACATTGATATCAATGTCTTCTGTACATAGAAAATCGCGTGTAGGTTGGCCCAATCGATTTGTTAGTAGAATTTTAAACATTATATAACAATGGTCTGAATAGGAGTGTTCATCCGAAACCCTCTACTTATGGATCTCAACAATAAGATTTTATGAACATATCGTTGTATCTAATACTTCTAATTACTAATTTTGTTAACAAAGGTTGCATTGTTTCCTATGTTAAGAGTTAGGTGGTCGTTTGTATTCAAAAATTATATAAGGGCGTGTCCCCTTTTATTGGTGTTAGTACTACCCCAAGCGATATGATGGGAGTTGGCGTCACACCCAGCTAATAACTCATTATTTGTGTGTTTGAATTCCCTCACCAGACGTTGTAATTCCGACGTAGGTGGCAATGTCGGCGCATCGAATGCCAGATATATTGACGCCAGGTACATTTCTCGATTACCTTGCCTCAGCACCATTATATTTCCATTACCTTGCCTCAGCACCGTTGCGTCCAATGTTGACAACTCTCGAGAGAAAAAAAAATAAATTTTTATAGCAAAAAATAAAAGTCCTTGGACGAGTACCAGTGTTAGCTTAGAAAACGTTGTAGTTCACATGGTTTAATCAAGTAACCTTGTTGCTAATGGTTCCTTGATCAGAGCAATATGTACCCTGCCTTTATTTATGATGTCCATCAGAGAGTTGGATGCCGTCTCGTTCCGGTGGAGATTTATCTCGATGACCTCAATTTGTCTTTCCAGTAAAAGTGTCTTTTGGAAGTCTATCCTATCTTGAAGCACTCACTCATTATTTGGTAGTGGGTCATTCTCCTCCTTTAATTCACTACACCATCTTCCAGTAGACATTTTTGGGAGGTGGTGTTATTTTAAAAGTTAGTTTTATTATTTGCTGTAGGACTAAAAGCCGACTTGTAAGAGAATAGCAGTTTTAAATTTATAAATTGTAAGACAGTTTTACTGGCCATGAATATTCTATTCTATTTGATCACGTTTGCATCGAATAAATCTCGAAAACAGAAAAAGTAGGCAGTGGTAAAAGATATTTTCGGTTCTCAAATTACACTATGCAACAAAAAAGCTGTCCAAGGGATGTGGATAACAGTTTCTAGTGCAATTAGGTGTCACAAAGACGAAAAAATATAAAAAAAAATTTTATGGTAAATTTTTTTTTTAAATTTTTTTTTAAAAGCCAGCTTTCATGGAAAGTGCGTTTAGTATTTGGACCATCATTTTTCAAGTATAAGCCTGATTGAGCCGTGTTATGCCTCAAACTAAAGGGAATTATGAGGCTACATAATAACAGTCGTTAAAAATGTGAGAAAAAATGATTTTTTTAAAAACTCGAAAAAATATTTTATCACATTTTTAAAAAGCCAGCATGCTAACGAAAGAAACACTGTCTATTTGAAAAAATCTATGGATAGATGTAAAAGTTATGAGCTATTTTGTAAATGTTAGGGAAATTAAAAAAAATCTTGTTTCATATTTTTTTGCTTATATTGAATTCGCCATATGTGTATATGTCTCACATAAGAGACACTTGTATTTTATTTTATGAGAATTGTTGTCAGACGTTATAAACTTATAGAGAGGACGAGGTTTTATGGCGGTTCGTAACCCTCCATAAAACATGATATGCAATGTGAGAGATATATTGGATGAGATCCGCTCAGGTAGAGGGTCATTCAACAATATTTGTGGTTTTTTTATTTATGAGGTTTCCATTCAATTACGCCTTTTAGGGGCATGGACATCCCAGTCGTATATACAGGTAGTAAAATTATATGTACGCAATACAAAGTAGTACGCGGCAGTCTTTAAACTATTGGGTTTCTACGTTCGAAGCAAACTATATTTCAGCTACAGGTACTGCAACTTATGAACCTTAAACCCGGAATTTATGAATGAAATTTCTTATTAATAAATTAGTGTAATTCAGCGCCTTACAGAGATAAGTCGATTTTCTGAAAAATATTATAAAGTTATATTTCGAAGTATGAGAAAAGACAAAGAACTTTCCAATGTGTAAATGATCACGACAATTTATGCTACATCTGCGGAAAATATGTAATTAGAAAAATCGACGTGCGTTTAGTAAAATAAAAGAAGAAAAATATGTGTAATATTTCGGTATACGAGTTAATCGTGGACACCACTGCATATTAAGCTGGGGCTCTTTAAAAATTTTGTAAAAGCCTTAAGGAAAGATGGCAATTCACTCTCATATTTAAAAAGTTTATTTAAAACTCTTTCTTCTGTTATCATTTCTTGCATTCACATTTAAACTTTTTCCCCGAGAATCTTGGCGAGGTAAGCGACGAACATGGCGAAAGGTTTCACGAAGAAATTAAGTCCATCGAGCGGCGTTACCAAGGGCTCTGGGATGAAAGAATGGTGGGAGATTATATATGTTTCCTCATTAGAGAAACCGATTCCGAAATCTACAAACGTCAACAAAGAACTCACAATTACTTCTAATGAAACTTGTACATGTAAAAAACTCAAACATGCATAATATAAATAAAAGTAATAAATAAAATCGATATTTAAACACAAATTAAAAAAAAGTTTTTTTGAAATTCTCTTATCTATACCAAAAAGGCTATAATTTCTACATTTAACCATAGATCAAATAGGCATTATTTTCTTCGATAGGATGTAAACTTTTAAAAAATGGAATAAAATATTTTTTTAATTTTTTATGTTTTTTTTCGTCCCAGGAAATTTTAATTTTTTTGGAAAAAATCTACATTTTCCAATTTGTTTAATGACTTTTCTAAGTGAAAGAGATATTTCCAACATTGGTAGCCCACATTAATAGCTTATACTTAACGTATAAGTCGACCTGATCGGGCATACACTTCAAAAATTATAGTGCAAGTACTAAGCGTACCTTCGACGATATTAGTATTTTTAATAAAAAATTGTTTAATAAAAAATTTTTTTAAAAAAAAATTTTGATTTGGTTTTATATAACGGTATGCCACAATCTATACAAAAAAATTATTTTTAGGTCTAGGACACAAAAAAATTTTTTTTTGTTGCGTAGTGTTATAAGAGATAACCAAACGCATGGCAAATGCTTAAAATATATGTATATGTATGTTAATAATTTCGATATAATCTGTATTGTTATGTCAATAGAAAACATATCACATAATTCAAAACATGATTTTTGGTCACTGCTACATTGAGAAGTCAATTTTTCCGTGTGTATATTTATCGTTTTTTGTAATACATATTTACTAGGTTAGGTTAGGTTAGGTTAGGTTAGGTTAGGTGGTAGGGCTAAGCTCAGGCTACTACCGGGGTCAGCAGGTGGCGGATAGCTGTACGGCCTGCAGATATGCAGGCTAGCTGTGAAAAATAAGCAGCCCCCGACCAAGAGCGACAGAGTCCGAGGGCGTACTAAAAAAGGTACATGTCCCGATAACGACTTTGTGACATGGTGAATGAACACCGACAGTAACTAAGTGTTCCTCCACACAGGGTGCCCTCATAAGAGGAGCAGTTGGGAGAGTAATGCCTCCGTGGATCCCCGAATTTATAAACCCAGAAGCGTCTGTCCCATATTGGGCGGCTCCCTGGTCTGCGTCTGACTCCAGGAGGGGCGGCAGTAATAGATGCGATGCGGTCGTAAGACATTGAGGTCGAGACCAGTAAGATCTCAATTATGGTATACTGGAAAACACGTACACGGCAAGACGAACTTCTGGCCTGACGACTCTGGCATTCTGAAACCTGATTACGCAGAAGTGAAATTTTGCGGAAATGGCTTTCAGGCTAATGTCGAAGTCGCCTCCGTCTCGGTAAAACTTGGCAAGTCTCAAAGTGCGCTCAAAATTCGTCACCATTAAGTTGGTGGTGCAGGTTCAGTTGACACTGTCCTGATTAACGCGGATCTGGCTCTGAACGTAAGGACTCATGAGGACCTTACGTCAACCCTTGCATGGCCTCCCTGCTTGCAAAGACAACCATGGGATCATAAAAACGCGACTGCACAACGAGTGGAGATAGCGGCCTTGAGTTGAGACCCTAGAGAAATGAATATAAACAACGATAACCTTCATAAACAAGTATAACAAAAATAAAAATGAAAAAAATAACGATAACAACCGAGTGGACCAGGAAAATCCCTTCCAAAGGAGTGAGAAAACGCTTAGATCGCCCATCAAAGCGGATATTAGTCATGTATCGAAGCAAACTAACAGTTTCGACGACGAAGAAAATCATATATTGCAACTGAAATATGAAGAGGAGCAAGCATTTGTTGATTTGGGAGATCGATTAAATGCTATGGACACTGTTGTTGCGGAAGCAAAAAATGTCCATAGAGCGATCAGAGATCAACTCGCCCAAGCTGTAGCACTATACCAAAAAGTAAAAGCCTGCAGGGAAACCATCGCTATTGCCAATATCATTCATTGCCCACGGCCAATAAAGGAGAAAGGTGAAACTTCTTGTAAGGCCGTTCAAACCGAAAATAAGAAGGTTTCGGTTAAGGAGAATCCCAAAAAAACCGAGGAAACTGCAGTGATTCCAACATCCAGTAAGAAACCTGGGTCTTCTGGTACCGAAACCAACGATAGAAATGTAGAAGAAACGACATGGACCACAGTACAGAGTAGGAATAAGAACAAAACGAGCAAGAAGAATAATAAGAGAGAAAATACTGATAGAAAACCTCTTAGAACCATGGGGGAAGCCATAACTATTAAGGCTACTGATTCTACATATGCCGAAATCCTAAAGGATATGAAGACAAAGATAAATCCTGAGGAGGTTGGAGTAAACATAAAATATATTCGCCGAACCAGGGAAGGAGATTTGTTAGTAGAGATGGCAAAGGGAGATGGCCAGGCTCGAAAACTATAAGATGCTATTAAACTGTCGATGGGGGAAAATATCCAAGTAAAATCCCTAAAGGAAAAGTATATCCTTGAAATAAAAGATATGGATGAATCAACAGATGCTAAAGACATAGTCAATGACATATTACGTATGGTAGGAGAGAATGAACAGGGACTCATTAAAGTTTATAACATACGCGAGTCTTATGGTCGTACTAAACAAGCCCTTGTAGAGGTATCATCGCGTGCAGCTACAATCATCCTTAAGAAGAAGAGAATAAAAATAGGATGGGTAAACTGCAGAGTAAAGAGGAAAATGCCTAGCACGCGCTGCTTTAGATGTATGGAGACAGGACATATGGCCAACACATGCAAAGGAAAGGATCGCAGTAATACCTGCAGAAAATGCGGCACAGATGGACATAAAGCCAAAGAATGTAAAAATGCTACAAGGTGCATTATATGTATAGACGCTGGGCGACAAGAGGTTAACCAATACATTGGTAGCAAAACGCTATGCAACAGTCAAAATGGTTCTTAGATTGTTACAAATAAATCTTGGCAGGGGACGCGAAGCTCAAGACCTGATGATTAACAGTGCATCACTAAAGAAAACTGACATAGTACTGGTCAGTGAGCAGTATAAAAAAGTCAACACTGGTTCTTGGTACCAGGATAAGTTAGGAAAATCGGCGATTTATATACGCAATCCGGATATAAATGTGAACAAAGTAGAAGAAGATCATGAAAATTTTGTGGTAATACATATTAATGGACTGAGAATATACAGTTGCTATTTTTCGCCTAGTATCGAAATCGCTGACTTCAGAATTGCACTTCACAGGCTATATGATAGTATAAAAAGATTTAATACGCCAGTCCTAATAGGTGGAGATTTTAACGCAAAATCACCCGAATGGGAATCAAACTTGCTAGACAGAAGAGGAGAAGCTGTCGGGGAGATGATCTCAGGCCTGGGACTGATCACCATTAATAGGGGTACCTCAATGACTTTTATAAGAGGAACAGCTGGCTCCATAATAGATTTGACTTTTGCCTCTACACCAATAGCAAGGAAAATTCAACGATGGGAGGTTTTAGAAGAAGAAACACTAAATGATCATCAATATATTATGATTATTATTGATAAAGACACTCTGCATCAAAGATCCAGACCAACAAGACAACGGTGGAACACAAACAACCTAAATATTGACGCATGTAGGGAGATACTACGAGACATACAGTCAAGCCCCCAACTTGCCGAAACAATCGAAAGCAACGACTTGGATGCAGTCACATCATGTCTTAATAGTATTCTATGCTAAACATGTAATTCCGGAATGAGTAAAATCGGACCGAGAAAAAATACAAGGAAAGCTGCTTATTGGTGGAGCGACGAAATAGCAAATTTGAGGAAAGAATGTCATAAATCAAAACGTCTACCCCGAAGTAATGCGAAAGCGGTTCCGGGGTGGTGGTTCTTGTGTAGGACCACTAGATGATAGTGCGCTATCACTACGTCCCATATTTAAAAAAAAAAAAAAAGGTTAGGTTAGGTTAGGTTAGGTTAGGTTAGGTTAGGTTAGGTTAGGTTAGGTTAGGTTAGGTTAGGTTAGGTTAGGTTAGGTTAGGTTAGGTTAGGTTAGGTTAGGTTAGGTTAGGTTAGGTTAGGTTAGGTTAGGTTAGGTTAGGTTAGGTTAGGTTAGGTTAGGTTAGGTAAGGTTAGGTTAGGTTAGAGGAGACGTTCAAACGTCTCATGTCCATGGACATACACCTAAGCCAGTGGTTCGGACTGTTGTGCGCTCCTTATTTATGATCTTTATACCCGACGGGTTACAGAAAATCGGTACTAGACACGAATTTTCTCAGTATCTTCCAGTCATACCCTCTGAGATGAGTCAAATCTGGCATTACGTCGGAACCGAAATATCGGGATTGCATGTGTGAAAGCTGGGCAGTGACACAGAAAATGTTCCATCGTTTCGATGTTTTCCCTGCATGCTCTGCACTCGTCGTTTTTTGCTAGTCCTATGTGATGAAGATGTGCCTGTAAGCTTAAGTGTCCCGTTAGAACACTTATCATCTTACTAATCTCGATCTTGTTTAGTTTCAGAAAACTACTTGTTTTCTTCTCATTTGGGTCACCCCACAGTATCTTTGCAGTTGCTCTATTTCACACAGTTTTGTGAGCCATCACTGCCCAGTGCTTCAACTCATCTTTCGTGGCTTCGAAAGGTTTCCAATTTTCCAAGTTTATTACTCGAACTTTATAACTTATTTACTAAGTTTTACACTGTACAAAGTGTATTTAAAATTGCTATGAAAAAGTGTGTACACGCAAAATGCAAACAACGCCAAGACACACTCATTCTCAGTAAACAAAGCGTGCAGTGAAGTCATATAAACACTAAATATAGCAAATAGTAAACAACAAGCAGTAAGAAATTAAAATAATAATTTTAAAATTTAATTAATGATCTATATCTGTAATATTTGTGGAAACATATTAAAATCACTACTTTGCTATCAATGACATATATGCTTTATATGTCATATAAACAAATATAGCCACAAAAACATATATATATGTTTTTGTGGCTCTTTTTATTGAAAAAGTCCAATTATTTATATTAATTAACTGACGCAATGAATTATTTGTACGTTTTTAATACAATGTTTTACTGTCAGCTCTCACAGCCCGTGGAGTTTTTGGTTCGATTTTTTATAAACACTATCCAAACACGACAAAAAATGTAAACAGTTTACCAGAGCTAATAATTTAATTTCACTAATAATAAAATCTTAGCATTACACCTTATACTGAACATTATAATTATTTGTATTGTGGTACTGCACGAGTGTATGGTGTATTTAATACTGTAACATTCTTCTTCATTTTTAGGCAGTAACTGGAATATCTGTGAACATTTATGTATGTACGAGTACATATAGATAAGATTTAGAAATACAATTAATTTTGCTTGCTATATAACTTATTAAGAAAAGCAAGCAAAATCGATTTATACTTTTAAATTTTAAAATATGTATTTTACGATTTTGTTTTCAGAACAAAACTATCCTTCGAATTTTCAAAAATGTGCAAATTTAAAATTAGACATTAAAAAGGTAGAGATAATTTAAATTTACACATTTAATGATTTAGCATTAATCATTTAATGTTTAAGTGTTAAATATTATTTGCCGGAATAATCAGCAGCAAAATGTTTAATATTACACTAAATTTTAGATTTTTTGTTTAAATTTACACATTTATTAAACATTCAATGTTAAAATTTAAACATAATATATTAACATTTATATGTTTAATTTTACACAATTGATGTTCAAACTATTTGTTTAAATTTAGACATTAAAGATTTAATTCTATTGTGTGTCTAAAAATGCGACTATAAAGGTAGGCAACTAGTTGCCTACCTTTATTATAGCGATATTACTCTAGAATTTTTTTGTGTGTAGCTTTATATCTTATAAGAGGCCTTTGAAAGTACAAAAACAATATTCATGTTTTGATAGCGCAAGAACTGGCCACAGTATAAAATATGACTACATGAGTAGCAAGTGGTTTATACAACACTCCTGTCTACGTGTAACACACATTCACCTTTCTAGCTCTAACAGGAGCCACAGCGGTCAAGTAGTTGAAAGTCACTTTGCGAGTATCGAAAATCACAGTAGCCTACGGCACTTCCCAGGCACTGGTCTATCTGTCCACCAAAAAAACAATTTTATAATATTAATAGGATAATAGGATTCTGATCATCAAAACTTTTATTTTTAGTGTAATTTTAGAGAGAAGTTAAAACACCTATCAAAATTAGGCAAAAATCGATGGGTCTGGTGTTTTGGATGATAGCAGCGTTTCTGCTGCTTACATTTAGTCACTTGTTGATTTACTACCAATTGATTGCTGTGCATAACACTGTTTTGATGCTTAAACATTACGTAAACCGACCCAATCCTTTAAATGAATTGTGGTATTTATCTACAAATGATAGATGAACAATTCAATGTTCCAGACGTTATTGTCGAGTGCGCTATAATAAAGTGGATAGAAGCGTATCCTTCAACCCAATTTTAAAAATTCGAAAATATCGACCAGCTTATCTTCTAATATAAGAGAGAGAGATAACCATTTACCTAATGTTATGACATTTGTATTATCCACATTTTCCTATAAAATGTTTAGTAGAAACCATCCACACATTTTATCCGCTCTTCTGTTATGTGGATAAAGATACTGTAAATGATGTCTGTAATCGAGATAAAGTGGATTGTTGTTTACTCTGTTAACTTTCTACCATAACCCGCTTAGGGGATGTTTAAGTTTGTTAGAATAGGACACATAAGGTTGTTTTCCTCCAGTTTGTGTGGAATGAAGTTATAAAAATATTAATTTTTTTAATCAATTTGTATATTTTGTGTAATTTTGTGGACATATGTTCAAAAAACCAAGATAATGATGCCGTTTTATTTCAAAAGTGTTTGATTTATAGAAATCTTTACCGAAACGTAAAAAATATTTACTGGAATGTCTGAGAGCTATTAGAAGTTTTAAATGAAGCACTAGTTTCGATTAGTCGAATATAGTTTTTCTGGAAAGCAAAAATACTCAACGTTGTAGGTACCCAGCAAAAAAAGAGCATTCAAAGAAGCAATTAAAATCCCCAACTTATGATCCGGAAGTTGTTCTAATTTGGATTTTCACCAATGAATTTAACAATGGCTTGTCGCGCCGGAGAAGTACTTATTTGTCACCACTTTTGCACAACTTCTTTCAAAGCACTATTTGCGTTTTTGGTGTTGTATTTATTTGATGAATGTATGTCGTTCTTATTAACATCTTTGGGTTCAGAGACATAGGGTATAAATAATTTACTCTTGGCCAAAGAGAGCGACGATCATATATATAAGTATGTATGTTCGGGACATTTTAAGATGTTTGTAATCTGTATCGTGTGGCTGGCTCTTGAAAAGTGTGACCGATGACCCCATAGTGTAACTTCTAGTAACATTTTTGCAAATGGTCAACATTCTCACTAATAAAAAAGTATTTTTTATTCTACACTGTAATACATAGCACATTGGTGCTTCGCTTCGTATTTTCCGTAGCCGCGGTTCAGAGAGTAGTAAAGTACCACAGTGTGGTATACTTATAGTAACCCAGCAAAAAAAGAGCATCCAAAGAAGCAACAAAAATCCCCAACTTATGATCCGGAAGTTGGTTTAATTTGGATTTTCACCAATGAATTTAACAAGGGGTTGTCGCGCCGGGGAAGTACTTCTTTGTCACCACTTTTGAACAACTCCTTTTAAAGCAGTGTAAGATTTGCTTCTTTGGTGTTGTATTTATTTGATGAATGTATGTCGTTCTTATTATCATCTTTGGGTCCAGAGATCTCTTATTTTAATGGAATACAAATGTTGACATAGGGAAGGGAATTAATAATATACTATTGGCCAAAGAGATCAACGATCATATATATGAATGTATGTTTAGGACATTTGAAGATGTTTGTAATCTGTATGGTGTATCTGGATCTTGAAAAGTGTTACCGAATGACCCCATAGTGTAACTTCTTGTAATATTTTCGCAAATTATCAACACTAATAAAAAAATTATTTTTGTTTTACACTGTAATACATAGCACATTTGTGCGGCCCTATGTATTTTCCGCAGCCCCGGTTCAGAGAGTAGTAAAGTACAACTGTGTGTACAGTATGTATGGTATGGTATATTTAATTACCATAATTTCTTTTAAAATTATTTAACTATAACCTACACCACACTGTGGTACAATTTATTATAATTTTATGCATTTGTTTCTAACACCAAAAATGAGAAGAGATATATAGAACCATCGTTTGTTATACCGATCGACTTAGAATCACTTTCTGAACCGATTTAGCTATGACAGTCTGTGCATGCATTCTTGTAATCAATGTGCAGGTCACAAATATAGACCGATCTCAAAGAAATTTTGCACATATCTTTAATTTGGGACAAGACAATTCGTATTGAAATTGAAAGACAATCCGTACTTAGATATAGGGCCTGTTTCTGTAACATATTTTCTTTCGTCTACGGCGAACGATCAAAAATCTCTCAACTATTAGAATATCAGTTTAGAACCAGATATCTTAATATATATGAATGTACCTTCGATTAAGCTTATACCCTCTATAGAAGATATAATTTCCTTTCGATATGCATGAAATTTGGTAAAGAGTACATTATTTTAACAGTTTATATCTGTGTGAACAATTTCGGTTCAAATTTACATATAGCCCCACATACTTGCATGGATGTGTTCCTTCCGATTTAGCATCTAAGCTCCAAAGAAGTCATATTACATTTGACTAAAAATTTACTATATTTTGCACAAAGGATTTTTTAATCCGAGAATAAACCGTAACTAGCAAGGTTGGAAAAATGTGTTTTCATGTTTTACTTCAGATCATTATTAAATTTGGCAGAGATTAGTTTATAGAATCATGAACACTGCGAAATTTGATAAAAAAAATGGATACCATTCAGATAAAGGCCAAATTTAAATACAGACCCCATATACAATTTTGCATCTAAAATAGCTGTCAAACACGATTGACAAAAATCAAAACAGCAACAAGAGAACAACTTCAAAGGTTAAATAGATGAATACAGTACGTTCTGTTTAATACAATGTGGGTTACATCTTTTGTGCTTTATCAAAAACGATTTTTGGACGAAAAACGAATTTTCATTGTTTGAGAGTTACGCTCTTAGGCATTTCTGGTGACAATATATCAACATTTTTGGAAAGTATTAAGTTTTATTAATAAATTCAGTTTTTATCACAATCCAATGTACTACAATTCCACAATTTAACATATTATGAAGAAAATCAGCATACTTTGAAATTACTTTATGTTATTTTAATCGACTATGAAAAAGCCGACTTTTAGGTCCGATTGATGAAAAAGTCGAAAGTCGACTAGCTTCCAGAACCATTCACTAATTCTGATATATCCGCCATATAAATATATATTTCTCCCCTTTAGCACTATAGAAGCAGTATTTTACATATATTTCATAGCCCTCATATCTATGTTCCTTCCGATCTGGACTTTTATCACTTCAGAGGATTTATTTTACATCCAATCTTTTTGAAATTATGCATTCTTGGGTTAATAATTTATATTCTGAAATTAGATTTTGGTTAATTATTTAGAAGAACTTCATTAAATGCCGAAAAAATGTTCATACTTATGATTTGGAAGTACTTATAATGTTATTCTTTTGGAAGTACTTCTTTTATTTTTTGCTGGGAAGTACGGAATGGTATATTTGATTCCCATAATTTCTTTTAAAATTATTTATTTATAACCTACACCACACTGTGGTACAATTTATTATAATTTTATGCATTTGTTTCTAACACCCAAAAGGAGAAGAGATATAGACCATCGGTTATTATACCGATCGACTTAGAATCACTTTCTGATTTAGCTGATTTAGCTGTGCAGTTCGCAAATATAGCACGATCTCAACGAAATTTTGGACATATCTACAATCCGTATTGAAAAAGAAAGACAATCCGTATTTAGATATAGGGCCTGTTTCTGTAACTTATTTTCTTTCGTCTACGGCGAACGATCAAAAATCTCTCAACTATACACTCATATATATGAATGTACCTTCGATTTAGCTTATACCCTCTATAGAAGATATAATTTCCTTTTGATATTGATGAAATTTGGTAAAGAGTATCTTATTTTACCAGTTAACATCTGTGTTAACAATATCGGTTCAAATTTACATATAGCCCCACATACTCGCATGGATACAAGACATATTTTAGTCAAATGTACTATATTTGGCATAGAACCTCAAAACAGCAACAAGAGAACAACTTCAAAGGTTATAAGATAAATACAGTACGTTCTGTTTAATACAATGTGGGTAACGCCTTTAGTGCTTTATCAAAAACGAGCACTCGATGTTACGTCTTTTTTCATTCTTCTTCAATAAAGTCGTGATTTTTGGGCGAAAAACGAATTTTCGTTTTTTTGAGGGTTATGCCCTTGGGCATTTCTGGTGATGATATATCAGCATTTTTGCAAAGGATAAAGTGTTATTAATATATTCAGTTTTTATCGCAATCCAATGTACTACAATTCCACAATTTAACATATTTAGAAGAATATCAACATACTTTAAAAAGACTTAATGTTATTTTAATCGACTATGAAAAAGTCGACTTTTAGGTCCGATTAATCGACCTAGTCGACTGAAACGAAATTTGGTTAATGAAAAAGTCGAAAATCGACCATTCACTAATACTGCTATATCCGCCATATAAATATATATTTCTTCCTTTAGCACTATAGAAGCAGTATTTCACATATACTTCATAGCCCCCATATATATGTTCCTTCCGATCTGGGCTTTTATCACTTCAGATGCATTATTTTACATCCAATCGTTTTGAAATTATGCATTGTAGGGTTAATAATTTATACAACGAAATTACATTTGGGTTAGTTATTTAGAAGAACTTCATTCAATGCTGAAAAAATGTTCATACTTCTGATTTGGAAGTACCTATAATGTTATTCTTTTGAAAGTACTTATTTTATTTTTTGCTGGGTATGTATTGTTATGGACTGATTGTTGGTTGGGCTTGACCTCACACAAACTTTTTAACAATTTTGTGAATTCGGATTCGAATTTTTGCACCGAAAAACACTAGCATAAAAATTTTCACCACATTACTAAAAAAGCGTTCGTGGGTTAATTACACTCCGCAAAGAACTCATACAAAACGACTGAGGTGAACTGTTCCTTTCCCACTAAGTAGTCTAAGATCCTTCCTAAGTCGATTTCGACTACAATGACCAATCAGCCAAATGTAGTTTAGCAACAATCATCACAAACGAGGCCAACTGGATTCCATCAGATTACTATACATTTATGATTTTCGAGAACAATCGTCGAGTGAGAAATTTTTGATTACAAGATTTGAACATAATCCATTGATTACACTATGCACCGAAATTTTTCTTTTGTTCGAGGCTAAAAAACTTCTTTTTTGTGTAGGTTGAGTTATACTATTTTATGAGAGGGTAATTCCAAAGAAAACCGACCAACTTTGAATTTTTGTTCATTTAGATTTTGATTTCGATGAAAATTTGCACACATATATTGGAAGCTGATGTGGAATTACGACTTTTTACCGCTTGTCAGAATTCGTAGCAATTCTAACTTTGGTTTTTTTAGGTAGCCAAAGTTGGTCATCTACAAAATTTTTCTATTTCGATTCACCTGCACATGTATTTGTTGAGATAGGAGGTTATTAGAGAAAATACCTATCATCATATATGACAATTTTACAGGAGAAGCAAAAAAAATAAAATGAAAAGTGCTGCCGTTAGAAAAACATGATTTATAACTTGTTTGTGAAAATTGCGTAAAATAGTATTTTTTTAACTATGAAAAAGGAAATAATTTGTTGGTAGGCCCTTTTGAATTTCGTTAATAAATTCGATATTTTTTAATATTACGCCGCTAAAAATTTGTCAGGATTTGTATTTTGATGCACTGTACCGAAATCATCAAAAACTGAATTTCCATTTTTCTTGTTGTTACGCCCTTTTTCGTTTCTGATGACGATGAACCGTTTGTTTTGAAAGTGGTGTAAGCGACATTTTAACATAAATTGAGTTAAGGATGGATTTGGCATCAGATTAGGCAGATATCATTTTATCGAAAACAATTTCTTCAAAAAGTCAATGGTGACTTATATAGGGTGATCCATTTCGAGGTTCCATACTTTTTTAAAGAAAAAAAACACAGAAAATTCAAATTGAATGGGGAATGTTTATTATCATTTGAAAGAACATTCTTTGGCATATATTTTTTGAAGATTATGTCTGTAAAATGTTGGCCGCGGCTAAGTCTCAGATGGTCCATCCGTTGAGTCCGAATTTCGATGACTTGTTCGAGCATTTCGACTAGTAAAGTAACTGGCGAATGACACGCGTAAACGTTGTTCAGGCGTAAGTATTTCCATGATGAAACGACTCACACGCGATCTGTCAAAAAAAGGCTATTGAAAAAGTATCTCTACTTGGATGGTTATAACATTACACTAATTAATCTGTCAATTTGTTGTCAAAACGTTGTAAACGTTGTTCAGGCGTCTTTCAATGATGAAATACCAAACAATACTTAACAAAAATAGCATGACAGCATGACACGACTCACACGTGACCTGACACGACTCAAGGCTATTGAAGTAAGTATCTCTACTTGGATCACCCGTTATTTAAATGTGGTACACGGTATTATGACTTTGTGCATTTTTTGTAACGCCCAAAAGGAGAAGAGATAGACCTATCGTTTATTATACCGATCGATTTGGAATCTCTTTCTGAGTCGACTTAGCCATGTCCGTCCGTCCGTCTGTCTGTCCATGTATTCTTGCAATCAAAGTGCAGGTCGTATATATGGCACTGTGCTCTTTTTTGGCCCAAGGACGATCCCTATTGAAATTGGTCAAAATCGGATCAGATTTAGATATAGCCCCCATATATATGTTACCCCCTATTTGACATTTAAGCGCTGTAGAAACGGTATTTTATATCACATCATTACGAAATTTGGCAGAGAGAGTTCTCTTATTACATGAATGAACACTGCCAAATTCGGGGGAAATCGGTTATGATTTAGATATAGTCCACATATACAGGGTTGCCCATATTCGACGGACCCATCTGGCAACGCCATAACTTTTGACAGAGATGTCAGATCGCTTAATGACATACCGCGTTTGAAGCGTCAGTCCAAGCAGATTTTTACCATGGAACAATACACGCCACGCGAGCGCTCTGAAATAGTTGAAATTTACATTCAACAGAAGAAGTCAATTGTGAAAACTCAACGTGCTTTTAAAATATTAAAAAATGTGAGAAGTGCGCCTTCTAAGAACACCATTAAGCGTTTATACGAAAAATTTTCGACTGGTGAGGCTCTTTCTAATCCGAAGAGGCCAAATAAAAGTCGACCAAGGCGATCGGCCGAGAATATCGCTGCCGTACGAGCCAGTGTTGAGAGGTCCCCAAGAACATCCCAAAAACGCCGTTCTCAGCAGTTGGGAATGGCTCGGTCCACTTTACAACGGATTATTCGCGTTGATTTGCATTTGTTCCCGTACAAAATTCAATTGACGCAAAGATTGTTGCCTGCGGACAAGCCTCGTCGATTGGAATGGGCCCAACGAGTCATCGAAATGGCCGATGATGACGAGCAATTTTGGAACAAAATTATCATGTCCGATGAAGCCCATTTCATATTGAATGGGACCGTAAATAAGCAAAATTGCCGTATTTACGCCACTGAAAATCCTCAGGAGATTCAAGAATTGCCTCTTCATGACGAAAAAGTCACAGTTTGGTGCGGCGTTAGTGCGAAAACGGTCATTGGGCCGTTTTTCTTCCAAAACGAAAATGGCCATGCTGTTACCATCAACCAGGAGCGTTATCGCGACATGATGACCAATTTTGTGATGCCAATTATTCGTCGAAAGCGTATGAGGCAGTTCTGGTTTCAACAAGACGGCGCTCCACCGCACACAAGTCGCATAACAATCGATTTTCTGAAGAATTTGTTTCCGGGCCGTTTGATGTCGAAAAGTGGTGATTTGGACTGGCCACTGCGTTCGCCCGATTTGACGCCGCCTGACTTCTTCTTGTGGGGATATTTGAAGTCAAAGGTTTACGTTAACAAGCCACGGACCGTAGAAGAGCTCAAGGACAACATTCGTGAAGAAATAGCCGCTATTCCGGCCGAAATGTTGGCGAAAACGATGGAAAATGCTGCAAAAAGGGCACAATACGCCATAAACGCCAGAGGCGGCCATTTGAGAGATATCATATTCAAAAATTGATGTAAACAAATCTACTTGGAACAAATTAAATGATTAAGATTGCCAACCGCCAAATTTTTATTTTTTTCTTTGATTTTTTTTAAAAAAACATGGGTCCGTCGAATATGGGCAACCCTGTACATGTTACATCCGATTTGACATGTAAGATCTGTAGAAACCGTATATTACATCCGATCTGTACGAAATTCGGCAGAGAGAGTTTTCTTATTACGTGAATGAACACTACTAAATTCGGAGAAAATCCGTTCAGATTTAGATATAGCCCCCATATATACGTTTCACCCGATTTGATATGTAAGCACTGTAGAAACCGTATTTTATATCCGATCAGTACGAAATTCGGCTGAGAGATTTTTCTCATTACGTGAATGAACACTACCAAATTCGGAGAAAATCCGTTCAGATTTAGATATAGCCCCCATATATACGTTTCACCCGATTTGATATGGAAGCACTGTAGAAACCGTATTTTATATCCGATCAGTACGAAATTTAACAGGGAGAGTTTTCTTATTATATGTATGAACACCGCCAAAATCGGGGAAAATCGGTTAAGATTTAAACATAGTCCCAATATATAACAATACCTCCATTCTAAAACATTGTATGTCGACTTAGCATGTTTTTAGGGTGATTGCATTTTTAATTTCTAAATGTTCCAAATTATATTTAGTAAAAATGTGTTTATCCGTCAACGCAATCAAAAGTTATTCACAAAACAGTACAGGTCATTCGATTTTCATTATAAAGGAATTCCACTCAAATTTAAAAATTCACCAAATTCGCCTCTCCTGAAAAACGACCTTTTTGCACTTAGCATAGCTCAGGATGGAGATATCGATATGTTACACCTGATTTGACATGTTAAGCGCTGTAGAAACAGTATTTTATATCCGATAAGTACGAAATTCAGCCCCGCCCGACTTTCTGTCTTTCCTTACTGGCTTAAACTTAAGTTTTGCTAGCAAACAAAATTACAAAAACGTTTGTTTGGAAAGTGGCGTAACTCCAAAGACGCTGATTACTTAAAAACCCGCGGATTGTTTTGAAGAGCTCCTGATTTATTATTAAAATATGGATAATATAGTACAATTTTATGCACTTTTGAATTATTAACGAGTCCAATTAATATTGGCTGCAAATTGGCTGCAAAAAAAAATATTTTTCTTTAAAATTGAATTGTAGCCCCATTTTCTTCACAAATATTAACTGCAAAAAATAATATTATACTAGACCGTGAT
Source organism: Eudasyphora cyanicolor (assembly GCA_963930755.1). Classification (NCBI taxonomy): domain Eukaryota; kingdom Metazoa; phylum Arthropoda; class Insecta; order Diptera; family Muscidae; genus Eudasyphora; species Eudasyphora cyanicolor. Next base: position 164,553,579 of record OZ005736.1, on the reverse strand, counting down.
GTTATTAATTAAACGTAATTTTTAGGAAGAATATGCACACTTATATTCTTTAAGAACATGTTATTAAATGTGAAAAGCTATGCATCAAAAAAATTTCTCTATGTTACAGCAAATGATTCAATGAAATCTTCAATTGAAATTTCAAGAACAAAATTCACACTAGAATTTAAAATTTAAAAAAATGTCAACATTTGGTATTTATCCATCAACCCAATCAAAAGTTATTCCCAAACAGTACAGGTCATTCGACTTGCATTATAAACGTATTCTACACACATTTTAAAATTCACCTGAAAAACTACTTTTTTTAAAACATTATTTTGAGTGTAGAAATGCAATTGTTTTTTTTCAAAGGGCTGTAATAATAACTCTTTTGATCATATTCTATCATTTAGTAATGGTATATTTAAAATTTGTTTCAACAAGAAAATGTTTATAAAGGAAATATGGCGTTTAAGCCGCTTTCAAAACAAACATTTTATTTAAATTTTGTGTTGAAAGTGGCTTAACTATATTCAACATTGAAAAATAACATATAGGAACTTTGAAATCTTGTGATAAGCTGTATACATATACTCGTATAAATGTTTTATTTCTATTATTCACGCAGATTTATAAAGCAATTGAATCCCTTTATATATCGTTATAAACACAAATGGATTTACGCAATTTTTAAAACAAACAACCAAACTGGCAACTAAGCCAAATTTCAGCAGATATGTATTAAGTTCGTTACAAATAAATTCTTGGAACACAGCAGAAATGCTGCTGAATTAAACAAAATGGTTCAGATTTAGCCACCATTCATATATACTCGTATGTTCATTTCAATTTGGCATGAGATATATAAGGTGTATTTTATATCCCATCATTATTAAATTTAGCAGAGGGTAGTTCGTTAGACCAAAAATGAACAGTTTGTCTTTCAGATGTTGTGATATAACACCTCATAGAACCACTCGGTATCCTACTAACACAGCTACAAAAAAATATAAAGATTACATACAAAAGGTGTTTAGGCTAAAACATAGTTGCCCGAAATTACAACTGTTATTTATATTTAACCCTTTGACGACCATAAGGATTGAAAAAAATACCAAAATTTGTTTACTTCTCTGAGCTACTGCTCGAAATATAAAAAAAAATGGTCGAATGATTTTAGTGGAATCAAAAAATTAGCTAGGTTTTCTTCTAACTAAATAAACATTTACAGCAAATTACGACATTTTAGACATAAGTGTGGTAAAAATTGCAAAAAAGATCGCATGGGACATATATGTCCCAGTGGTCGTCAAAGGGTTAATATTATAATGATGTTACTGATTAATGAAATTGCAAATATCTCGAGATTTGCAAAATTGCGTTATTCCTATTCAAAAATATATGAGCAGTTTTTGACTTGAAATTGACCACAATGCCTAAGAAATATTGATCAGGTATCCTATAACATAAATATATTCTTTGTTGTTCTAAATTTTTAAGACGTTTTTGTCCTGCCCGTCTGTCAGTCCATATGTTGTATTAACGCTACAATCTACAATAATTGATCTAGATGAATTACATTCAATTTAAATTTGGTACAGATAACTTAAGTTCATTTATACCCCGAACTTCTCTTTTTGAATGATTAATATATTTTAGGCGATATCGGAAATATGGGCATGACCTCACTAACAAGACTTCCCTATTGAATACATATACGGAGAACTATTGCACCAATCGTCGTGAAATTTGGTATGGGTGTAAATACACTAACTGAAAATTGTCTATATCGGAAATGTGGACATGACCCCGTCCACATAACTCCCTTATTGAAAACGGAATAATTGGAGAACCATTTCCCCAGTCGTCCTGAAATTTGGTATTGGTCTTAAATCGCAAAGACCCACGACGCGAGATAATCCGCCCACCATGTATGTAGCGCCCTCTTGTCAGGGCCGAAAAAATCATGATTCATGGTCCTATAGCGTTCCCCATTGAGTGTAACATTATGGCCGGCTTAATTTTTGAAGAAATATGGACCAATAATATCCTCTGCCCATAGAGCACACCAAACGGTGACTTTTTGTAGATGTAACGGTGTCTGAACAATGGTTTGTGGATTATCATTACTCCAAATGCGACAATTTTGTTTATTAACGTACTCGTTCATCGCTGAACAACGTTTTCTTGTTGAAATCGCCATCTCGTTTTCACCGAACGTTCCACGCGCTTGATGGTCGTTCGGCTTTAATTATTGCACGAGTTGGATTTTGTAAGCCCGCAAACCAAGACCCTTCCGAAAAATCATCCATAAAGTGGATGGGAACAGCTCCAACTAGAGTAAACGTGGTGGGAAACCGATCCGTGCACGCTGAAAAAAATCGCTTCTACAGTATATTGTCCCAAACATATTCTGCTTGAAATATACAAATGTTTAGGGTACACTCTAAATCTAAACTAATATTATATTTTGAAGTGCCTTTTTTATGTTCGGAACAATCTTTATAATAAAAAGCTCTCGACATGGTGAAGGTTTTAGGCCAAAAAAAATATTAAAAAGTTTATTAGAAAAGGAGATTCATGGCTTTCAAAATCCTAAGTAAAATTCACCACGGACATGAACGACTCATCTATTCTATATCTATATATATAAAAATGGTGTGAAATATGTATAGTAATTCATCAATTGAGAACGGCTGGACCGATTTGGCTCAATTTTTTTTTCAGTTGTTCGTATTTGCCTGGAGAAGGTTGTTACGAAAGAAAATTTTGGGAAAACCCTCCGGAAAAGTCGGAAAATTGGGAAAATCGAAAATTGCTATTTCTTGCGAGATTCCTACTGTTCCTATCTACTGCTCTCTTTTTCAATCCAAATGTTTGTATTAATTTTCTATTAAACAAAAAAGTTTTCTATTAAACATATGTACGAGTATGTGCTATTTTTCTTGCTGCAATTCATTCGAGTTTTGCGTATTGTTACACTGATTTCGCGTATCACATCGGCAAACGGTACAAGCATTACGATCAATTAAAATTCAACGCGATATTTATCAATTCGAACATTTTTTCAGATAATAAGTTTAAGTATAAGAGGTATGGTTATCTTATTGGATTGCGGGCACTGCAAAATCATAATTTCGGATGAATGCACGATGGCGCATAAACGAGCTCTGGAGGCAGTTGACCGAACGATGAAGGATTTACGACGTGATTTGAGACAATTTGGTGAGTCTGATATTGCTCTCCGGAGATTTTCGTCAAACGCTTCCCGTCATCCCGAAATCTACTGCCGATGAAATTAATGCATGCCTGAAATAGTGGTCTTTGTGGCGACAAGTCAAGAAGTTATGTCAAGAAGTTGAAATTGACCACGAACATGAAGTCGCGTTGCAGAACGACTCATCGGCTCTTGAATTCTCGAAACAACTGTTGGCGCTTGGCAATGGCCAAATTACTATTGATGTTTCCACTGCATTGATATTGTTCCCGGCAAATTTTTGCGAGTTCACATCGTCGAACGAGGAACTCATCACCAAAGTGTTTCCAAATCTCGATTAGATTAGTGAATGGGCAATATTAGCAGCGAAGAATAAGGACGTCGATAGCATGAATTTTATTATTCAAAGTAAAATCGAACTCGCTTGATGTGCCAGGAGCTCCGCCGCATAATTTACAGCTGAAGGTGGAATCGATCATAATCATGTTGCGGAATCTGAATCATCCGAAATTGTGCATAGTTCGCGGTTGTTCATTATGAAACTGATGGACAATGTGATTCAGGCGACGATCATCAAGGGAAAATTCAAAGGAGAGGAAGTCCTTATCCCACGAATTCCGATTATTCCAACTGATCTTGCATTCCAATTCAAGCGAATTCAGTTCCCTGTACGATTGGCTTTTGCGATGACAATCAATAAATCTCAAGACCAATCGTAGGAAGTCTGTGGAATTAATCTCGAATTTCCCTGTTTTTCGCACGGTCATCTGTACGTTGCCTGTCTTCTGTCTTCGTTGTTTATCACATCGCTCTCTACTGATTTCGATTCCTTTTATACAAATCGCATTAAAATTTTAACTATCTGTGTTTTATTATCACTCTGGAGTTTATCTAAAGGCGTTAAATTGGGGCGAGTCGAAGTTCGCCGGGTCCGCTACCCAGTCAGCATTTTGGGAAAATATTAATCATACTAGTACTATTTGACTCCACTGCGCGATTAAAATAATCATAAATGCGCTCATTTTCTGATCATAAAAGAATGTTTGGTCGGGAGAAAATGGTACCCAACCCGTGACTCATCTTGGAGAGTCTATTATAAGCCGCTTTCCAGGTCACTTTCGAAACATTTCTCAGTTGTAGTTACAATCATTTACGAGTCTTTTTTGAGTCATTTATCAGCCATATTTAGTGTCATTTTCGAGGCCTTTTCGAGCAATATTTCATTCGTATAATCTACCATCTACGAGCCTTTTTCTAGCCATTTTTAAGCCGTATTTATAATTCTTTGCACTTCAAAAAAAAAACATTTATTGGAGGTAAATTATTAAAATAAGGTTATTACGTTAATAAAAATAAAGAAATTAAATAAAAAATATTTTGTTTATTGTTTGGACAGACACTATTTTTTTATTTAAATTAACTCAAGCTCTATAAATGTAATACACTAATCGTAGAACATCTCGCCACGATTCGACTGATAAAAATAAACTAAAATTCACAATGACCAACTATTGGATTCTCGCTTTAATAAGAAAGCAAATTGTCCCGTTATAAACAAAAGCACCACCATAACGAGAATTTTCAACCATCCATGTGCGCGAATTATCATTGCAATATAACGATCAAAACAGTCACATTTCAAACACCTGCATGATATCTTTGTGATTGATGTATATTTTGTTATTGTATTTTCAATAGTGCAGTTTTGAAGCATAAGCTCGACTCATTGTCTAGTCCTTTTTCACGCGTGCAAGTGATTAATCATTTTATGGTCCTCAAAAGTACTCGAATAGGACCCAGTTAGATGCTTTTTGACAAAACGATCTTCCAATTGCTGGGTGGGGTTATTTTCATAATCCGCATTTCCAGAGCGATTTGGAAATTGAAAATGTATGTGTGGTTTGTCTTGGTAATAGTTTGTGATTATGATTCTAACCGGTAGATGGCGCTGTAGTGCACTTATGTCCAATATACATTTTAATGGTGATATTTTCCTGAAACTCTAAATCAATGATTAACAAACCAATTCATTACAACAGAACGGGCAGGACAACGTCTGCTGGAGTCAGCTAGTACTCCAGCAGGAAAACAGGTGGTCTATTTAAAGAATATGTTACAAAAAATATTTGGAAGAGTCGCCATTTCGGAAAAAATCGGTTTATTAATATTTACGTAAAAATAGTGGTTTTCTTGGCTCGAAAAAAATTATTTTCGTGTTGTTTTTATTTAACGTTAATATTCAAAAATCCATTTATCAATATTTTTCAATTATGACAATTAGCAAATCCTAAATTGTATTCTAATTTTTCTACTAACTTGTTTTTAACTTTTTTTATATTCCAATTTTTAACCATCTAGAAGAATATAGCCCAATTTCTAATCAAGCACGACGACAGCCGTTGAAAATAAAACACATTTTATACATTCAGCTTTTTTTATTCCAAAATAGCCGTCTTCAATATTAACAAAAAATCAATAGAATTGCAATAAGATGTATAAAAACATTTAACATAAACCATTTTAATAGACAACAAATACAAATGTAAAAATAGTTTGTTCTTAACAAACAATGGAAGAAAGAATAAAATCTATTTAATTTAATAAACTAAGTGTGCGTGAAATTACAGAAACAGCTAGCTTATAATCACTCTGGTTATCAAACTATTTATAATAAATAGTATTATTAAATATTAACGATTATTAGAATTGTCATTACATACTTATTTAACTTACAAAAATAAAAGCTAGTACTCATTTCAGCAGGAATGTTGTTAATTAATCATAATTATTCTAAGTACGAAGACTCAAAAAATATTAATCATATTCGGGTACTATTTGACTCCACTGCGCGATTAAAATAATCATAAATGCGCTCATTTTCTGATCATAAAAGAATGTTTGGTCGGGAGAAAATGGTACCCTACCCGTGACTCATCTTGGAGAGTCTATTATAAGCCGCTTTTCAGGTCACTTTCGAAACATTTCTCAGTTGTAGTTACAATCATTTACGAGTCTTTTTTGAGTCATTTATCAGCCATATTTAGTGTCATTTTCGAGGCCTTTTCGAGCAATATTTCATTCGTATAATCTACCATCTACGAGCCTTTTTCTAGCCATTTTTAAGCCGTATTTATAATTCTTTGCACTTCAAAAAACATTTATTGGAGGTAAATTATTAAAATAAGGTTATTACGTTAAAAAAAATAAAGAAATTAAATAAAAAATATTTTTTTTTGGACAGACACTATTTTTTTATTTAAATTAACTCAAGCTCTATAAATGTAATACACTAATCGTAGAACATCTCGCCACGATTCGACTGATAAAAATAAACTAAAATTCACAATGACCAACTATTGGATTCTCGCTTTAATAAGAAAGCAAATTGTCCCGTTATAAACAAAAGCACCACCATAACGAGAATTTTCAACCATCCATGTGCGCGAATTATCATTGCAATATAACGATCAAAACAGCCACATTTCAAACACCTGCATGATATCTTTGTGATTGATGTATATTTTGTTATTGTATTTTCAATAGTGCAGTTTTGAAGCATAAGCTCGACTCATTGTCTAGTCCTTTTTCACGCGTGCAAGTGATTAATCATTTTATGGTCATCAAAAGTACTCGAATAGGACCCAGTTAGATGCTTTTTGACAAAACGATCTTCCAATTGCTGGGTGGGTAGTAGCGTATAAAAATTGTAGTTGTGGTAGTGAAAAATAGTGTTCCAATATTTTACTCTCCCATCCTACAGTGAGTATTGCTTTGCTGAGAATAGCAATGTGATTTGTTTTTGTTTTGCCTACATATGGCCGAGCGTGTGTGTGCTATGGATAGCAACAGAGAATGGCAATGTATTTTGTTTTTGTTTTTTTTTTTGTCGTACGCTATGCGTGGTGACGTGAAAAAAAGACAGAGGCAAGCAAAAACAAATATAGCCAAACATTACCATGCTGCAGTGATGTTATGTTTGGTTTGAGTTTATTTTATTTTTGCCTTTGTTTTACTATTTTCTTGCAATGCGTTTACATTTATTTGCCGTTATTTTTCAGAGCAGAATATCAAAATTTTTTTCAATTAAGCTCATTTTATGTGTATGTAATAAAAAGTAAGTTCTTTCTGTGCCCGCGAACGGAATCGCTATCTAAATTCTAAATATCTAAAAAGTGCATTATGCCTAAAGTGCGAACAAAGCTTTCTAGGAAAACTCCTGACGCGACTAGAATGAGTCGATTGAGACAGACTGTAGTGCATTTACCGCGTACTTTTACTTCAAGATGTGCCTTTTTTTACCAAAGTAATATTGACTATTTAAGCTTTACTGAGATTCAAATTGGTAATATGGACAAAATATGTCCAAAGTGTAATGCAAAAAAATGGAATTTTATGTCGGCTTAGCCGCCGCCGATCTATAATTTTCAATGGCAGCCGCCGCCGCCAATTTTGGCTCGGCTTCATTCTCTGGTCGTGGAGCTACAAACAGGAACGATGGAAACAGTTGGCATGACACCCCCATATAAATAAAAAATTTAGAACGCAATATTTGAAATAGTATTGCGGCGATATCTTTGCAAAAGAGAGTGATAAGGCCGTGGCGCCGACATGATATTTGTAATATCATTGCAGGACAGTTTTCAAAATTTGCATGAAAATAGTGCCGATACTCAAAACGAAATATAGAGAGGCGTTGCACTCATCGTCTTGAAGTTTTTAGTGGATGCTGTTGATAGCACTCTACGGAATCTGATTAAAAAGCTGATCAGCGGAAGTATCTGTGCATACGACACGCTTGCTGAAAACGAAATAACTGGAGACCATTATATCTAGATTGACGCTTTACCAAGTGTGTTTAGTATTCAAGTGCCTTAAAAGTTAGCACGTGACTCAACAAAATTGGGAGATATCAGATTAGAGGGCGTGAATACGCGCATGCGGCATCGTTGTAGAAAAAATAAATACTGATAGAATTATTGCACTAATTGGTATGACTGTATTTCACAGCAATCTATATGCCCCAACAGAGAATGGGCGACGTAGCCTCCCAAGGTGATTTTACGGGTATTGCACTACACTAAATTTGTGCATTTAAGTGCAATATGGATGACCCGAAAACACCGCCGTTCTATTTGACTGAAACGTACTTTGAGGGCAGCGAAGCGCACCGGGTCAGCTAGTATATTATACTTGGCACACACAAAAATTATATATTTGGAAAGATGTTGTTCTAAACAAATCTTAGTTTCCGTCCTAATATTTTTTATTTGGTATTATTATTTACGAAACAAATATTTATTTGCATATAAGTATTCAAAAAATATACCTTAATTTTACACGCTGAAAAAATCGCTTCTGTATTATATTGTCCTAAACATATTCGGCTTGAAACATATATATGTTTAGGGTACACTCTAAATATATAATATTTGGTACACAAAAAAAATATTATTGGGAAGATGTTGTTCTAAACAATTCTTTGTTTACATCGCAATATGTGTTTACTATGGACGATTTTTTTCCGAAGCAAATATTTATTTGCATTTAAGTATTCAGAAAATACCTATTTCAGTAATTCAAAGTAAATTTTTTAGAAATTTTTCATGTCGTAAAAATAATAAATAAAATTGAAATCGTATAATCTTGGATCGAAATATATTACTTGGAGGATTGACAACTAATGATGGCATGGAATACTCAGAAATTTTTAATGATTGATTTAAAACAGAAGTTAATGCTGCATATGGTATCATAAATGAATTTCGAAAAATTCAACAAAAGTTTCGCAAATCTTTTTTTAATAAAATATATTTGGGGAAATTCCTAAACAATAATATTATTTGTATTCAAACACATGTTTTATTTGAGAAACTTAGTTTACAGCTTTGTTTTTCGAATAGAGATAAAACTGGCATTTTGTGGTAAAATCTGGCAACTCTAATGTCATTTATGTTCAGTTTGGTTTGCCATTTCATCATGAACAGGTTGACAAAAGAACAACGCTTGCAAATCGTGCAAATTTATTTCGAAAATAATGGTTCAGTTCGCGAAGTTTACCGCAAGCTCCGTCCATTTTATGGTCGACATAATCGTCCATTAGAGCAATTAATTCGGTTAACCATGGATCGTTTTCGCACTACGTTTACTCTATGTGATAATACGCATCCGCAGAGACGTCGAACAGTGCGCACCGAAGAAACAATTGCCGCTGTAGAGCAAAGTGTTGAAGAGGACCCGAATGAATCGATTCGCCACCGTGCACAGCAATTGGAGCTTTGTCCATCAACTTTATGGAAGATTTTGCGCAAAGATCTTGGCTTGCGACCTTACAAAATCCAGCTTGTGCAAGAATTAAAGCCGCGAGACCATGCAATGCGTCGTGATTTTGGTGTATGGGCCGTAAATGAGATTGATCTCGATGCTGATTTTCATCGCAAAATTCAATTGGCTGTCAATTGGCCACCAAGATCATGTGATTTGACACCATTGGATTATTTTCTTTGGGGATATGTGAAGTCGCTCGTCTACGCCAACAAACCAGAAACGTTAGGGGAATTGGAAGCCAACATTCGTGGCGTTATTGCCGACATACGGCCCCATATGCTCGAAAAAGTGGTTGAAAATTGGACCTGTAGAATTGGCTTTATTCGAGCCAGCCGCGGCGGCCACATGCCCGAAATCATATTTAAACATTAATGGCATAAAATTATCCTTCCAATAAAGCCAAATTGATGGACCTTAAAACGATTTTCTTGTGTTTTATTTCAATTCGAAGTTCTATACCCCTAAAAAAAACACCCATTATGTTGTATTATATTAATATATACGTTCCAAATAAATTTTATTGATTTTTAACTAAAATAAATTTGCTCAGAAATATATAATATTTAAAAATTTGTGTTCAAAATATATTTGCCTTCGATTCAAACATATCAAAAAAGGCGATTTTGCCCCGTGTCGTTGCTCGAATAACCGACTCTGATGGGCGATTATGTCGAGCGAATATTGGACGCAGCGATAGCAAGTAACAGCTGTCAAAAAGACCAACTCCGAAAAAAGTATTGCCAGATTGAAAACCACACGTTTTAAATCAGTCTTCATGAAAATACACCTAATTTCGATCAGAACACACTTCTGTATTGAAATTTATATGTTTCTATTCTATGCTTGAATCGGTTTCAAAACATATGTACTCGTTTCAAGACCAGTGATGCCAACTTTTTCCGAAGCAAAATCGTAATGAAAAATTAAAAAAAGCGTAAAAATGCACTAAACTATAATATTGCTTCAGTCGGGAGAGACGACAACATTATATCCGCCCCCATCAGAGCAGAATAAAAACGTTAGTTGAAAAATTAAAATCGTTTACATTAAACATTGGGAAATATATGTTATGGAGTCTACATCTGAACCAAGCTAATTTAAATTTGATGGGTCCATTTCTGGTTCAAGGAACCGTTATGTAGTAAATCGTATGTACTTATAGATCTTATGAGAAACGGGTTTTCTATGGTTCTTTAATCCAAAATTGGTATATCAGTATATATGACGGATATAAATAAACCTGCCACCAATTTCATAAAATTTGCCAACGTTTATTATTGGCTCTATCAAGTTTTCTATGCCAAATATCGTAAAGATTTGATGCAAATTGTGGCGTATGATGGCAAATCTTGAAGTGTACATACATATGTCTAATTTCTTTATGTTTCTAGATTTGTTCTGACAAATGTACGAAAAGCGTCAAAAGCATTCACGAAAAATGTGAAAAGCGTACAGTTAGTGATTTTTTTCATTTGGCGCTAACTGCTTTTCGCATATTGAGTGGTCTGAAAAGCACTAAATCTGGTGCGAAAAGCACTATGTTGGCATCCCTGTTCAAGACATATGTACTCGTATATAGATTCTAAGACATTTCAAGGAATTCACCATGGTGGCATTTTTTGACATAGAAGGGCTTTTAACAACATTCACTCGGATGCACTAATTGGCACTGTCACATCTAAAAGTTAACTCTAGTTTGATTAGACTAATTCAAAGTCTGCTCAACAGAAGACGCATAACAGCATGTCTTGGGTCCAAAACTCTAACAAGGTTTGTAAACAGAGGGACCCCACAAGGAGGAGTACTGTCTCCACTAATTTGGAACCTAGCGGTGAATGAAATCCTGCTAGATCTAGAACGTTGTGGCTGCTAGGATGAATAAAGTCCCACATGTGGACCCTCCACCTCGGATAAATGGAACAGATCTAGTCTTTTCTGAAAGTGCAAAAATTTTTAGGAATAATTCTAGATAGAAAACTGTAATTTAGACTTAACGTATTGGAACGTGTAAGGAAGGCCAACATCGCCTTATATTACTGCAAAAAGGCTGTAGGGTCGCGGCGGGGTCTCTCTCCTAAAATCGTCCACTGGATATATATAGCAGTAGTTCGTCCTATATACGGCATTGTGGTATGGTGGACGGCAACTGACAAACTAACCATCACCAACCTACTAACAAAGGTTCAGAGAACAGCCTGCCTGAGCTTAAGCGGAGCCCTAAGGACTACAGCGACCGAGTCTCTACCATATACTGCCGATTAATATTGTGGCGAGAGAAGTTGCAACCAAAGCGGCAATAAAATTAAACTGCCTATCAATGTGGAGGTACAAAAACTACGGTCACATGAGGATATCAAAGTGTAGTGCTACGGTAACCGATCGAGTGGACTACATACCAACTGTGTACACCTTCGAAAGAAATTACATCACTATGATTCCCGCCAGAGATGAATGGGTTGGAAGAATACCAGGTAATAGAAACCATATCCACTTTTACACGGATGGTTCGAAGCTTGATGAAAAGGTTAGCTGCGGAGTACACTGTGCAGAGCTTAGTTTGGATATAGCTCACAGACTGCCAGATACCTGCAGTGTCTATCAAGCCGAAATAATGGTAATATGGGAAGTAGCCAAGTGGCTGAGTCGCAACATAGTAACCAACACTGGCGTTGTCATTTACTCGGACAGCCAGGCTGCCATCAATTCTCTGGAGGCAACATCCCTCGACTGCCGCAGATCTCTTAACGAGATGGCTGAGCAGTTTAATATACACCTCATATGGGTGCCTAGGCATAGGGATATCCCGAGGAACTGCAAAGCCGATGAACTTGCTAGGAAAGGGACGACATTACAAATTCTCGAAGAATTTGTATATATTGGTGCGCTATCCACGTGCAAGCTTTGGCTTAGGCAAGAGGCAATCAGGCAGTCCAACGGAAGATGGACACAAATCGGCACCTGCAGGGTAGCCAGACAAATCTGGCCAAGGTATGACCTGAGAAGATCAAAATAACTCCTCGCACTAGAGAGGCAAATATTGTCTACGATAGTATCAGTGCTGACGGGACAATGCCTGATCGGCGAGCACGCCAAAAGATTGGGTATTGACTCTAATGACTTCTGCAGAAGCTGTGGAGATGAGGATGAAGTGGAGAGCATTGAGCACTTGCTATGCGACTGCCCCGCTCTGAGTAAACGACGACTGGACATACTGGGGTCGGCCTTTCTAGTCAGCCTAACAGATCTTTCCAGTACCGATATTCGTGCTATCGATAAATTTGTATATCAAACAGGTTGGTTTCGATGAGGGGCATTTCAGCCCGTGGTAACAAAAAATACGGCTGCCTCCCTAACCTAACCTAAACCTAGATTCTAAGACAAAAAATGCAATATAACGTCATTTATTCTAAATATTAGTGTAATTTTTAGTGCATTTTTTACAAAATCGAAATTAATTTCCACAATTTTTGTCCAATTTTTTCTTTAATGGCTCGCTATCGAACTTCTGATCTATAGATTTAATTTTTATAAAAAAAACTAGCTGGACCCGGTCAACTTCGTTGCCCCAGATTACAGATTTACGATCCCGTCCATTTTTGACCAATCACGTAGACTGCCATCAACTACATATACACAAAATTACAGCAGTCTCGCGAACAAATTGTTCAAGATATAAATAATTTTCAAAATTTGGCTTATATGGGCGGCACCACACCTATTCGTCCGATCCCGCCTATTTTTGGACCATACACGTGGGCTGCCACCAGATGCATATACACAAAATTCCACCACTCTACTTCCAAAATTTGGCTTATATGGGCAGGCCACGCCCATTTGTCCGATACCGCCCAATCACGTAGACTGCCAGATACATACAGATACATATGATACACCAGATACATATGTACAAAATTACAGCACTCTCGCTAAATATTGTGCAAGATATCTTAATTTTAAAATTTGTCTTATGGGGGCGTGGATACGCACACTTGATATATCGAAAATGCAGGATAAAATAATGATTGTAGGATAATTTTTATTGCAATCAATTCGCTTTAACCCATTTGGGATCGACAATCAAATAAAAAGTTTACGGCCTTGAAAGGGTTAATTTTTTATAAAAATTAAATTTACAGATCAGGAGTTCTATAACAAGCCATGAAAACAGAAAATCGGACCAAAATTGTACAAGTTATTTCCGATTTTGTAAAAAAATCACTAAAATTAAGAAAAAGGTGACTTTATTTGCAATTTGTATAGGCCCTATGAATAATGGTACAGATTTTAATGTCCAGTGGTCAATTTCTGATAGTAATAAAAATTTACAATAATAACACTATGCAACAAATAAACACTTTTTGAAAAATACACGGACTTAACAGTATAGGTTCGATTCTACTAATAAAGGGTAGTATAACCCCATACTCGGTTTGGAGAAATTGGTGACCAATTTTTTTTATGGGCCTCCAAAGTTTCTGAAAATCAGTGGGCCCCTCGAAAAAGGTGTCATCAGCGTTTGTCCAACAACTAATTCAGACTTGGTGATACCGCTTAACTATATTTGGCAATAATGTAGCTAAGAATATGCTAAACAAAGTTTCTTAATATTTTATGCGAAAAATATGTTTTTCCGTACTTTTGTTTTGAAAAAGCGAAGGAAAAACATTTTTTTCACTTTTTTCAGCCTAACTTTAATTTTTCACTAACAATGTTTGGCAAAATTTTAGCCAACGTAAATCTGAACAACTGTTCTGAACATATCAAAACAATCTGAACGTGTCTGGGCACCCTAAATAGCTTAAAAGCCACATTGTACCTCAAAAGTTTTAGTTTTTCACTAATATGTAACAAAAATAAATATTATCTTTTGGTGTAAGGTATGTTCAACAACTTTATGGAATGAGGCCAATGTTTTTGTGGAACATATTAACCCTCTAGCTCTGTCACATAACTGTAATTTTTGGCCGTATTTTAACAAATCGTGAAAAACACTCCTTAAAATGGGGAGGGCGGGGATGAAATGTTCTACAAAAATGTTGGCCATTAAAATGTACTATACTCGTATATGTCAGAACACACAAAAGCCCAAAACTTAACACAAAACGCTGTTTTAATATCATGTGTTAATTATATTCACACTACAACAATTGAAGCATAACTGCGAACAACGTTGTAAACGACAAAATTAAAATGGTTAAAAAATCGTAACAAACGTTTTAAAAGTAGCAGACACTTTCAAAATTTACTTTTTTACTCATTATAGACATATCTGCATTAAAAATCTATTTAATAAAATAAATGTCTCTTATAAATTTAATGTATCTAATTAATTATAAATTATGTTTGTTCACATGGCGCTAATGGCGCTTACAACGTGTTTCGCGATTATACTTCAATTGTAAAGAAAATTATTTTAGAATGGGTATCCTGGAATATAAAAAATTCTTCGGAAAAGGAAAAATGATCCCGAAATAAAAATGTTAGTGCATTGTTTTTCTACTGGTGCTCTGTAGTTTCAATTCTATATATCTATGGTCACAAGGCATAACAGCATATGTCTGTTTTGAACTTTTCAGGAGATAACTTAAAAGGTTTGTATCGGTATAATAATCCATTTGTAAGGTACTGACACAGTGAGATATGCTGCCTTATATATTTAACTAAACGAGGGATCATCACCAAAATGTGTCACAATATGTAATCGAAAATGGGACACATTATGACATTAATAACTCGAGTTATGCTGTTATGTCTTGTGACCACAGATATATAACTTCGTTCGTGGGAGGGAATACAATTATTATTTCTCCGAAAATATTAATGAACAGTATAAATCCTCCTCTTTCATTTGAAATTTCATACATATTGGTGAAATTCGTGTTGCAATAAAAGAAATACAATTATTTAAAAATTTTTATCCTTGAAATTTTAAAAGTCCAGTTTCAGTTACAGTTTCGTTCACGGGTGGCAAAAAACTTGACATTTGTCGCACAGCGTAATCCAGCATATTTATACACAACTAGCTGGACCCGGTCCACTTCGTTGCCCCACACTTCAGATTTCCGATTCCATCAATTTTTTAACCAATTACGTAGACTGCCATCAAATGCATATTTACAAAATTACAACACTCTCGCTAACAAATTGTTCAAGGTATTTCAATTTCAGAAATTTTATAAGGATGGGGCCACGCCCATTGGTCCGATCCCAACCCTTTTGGACCATTCACGTAGACTATCACCAGATCGATATGCAAAAAATTACAGCACTCTCGATAAAAAATTGTGCAAGATATGACTCTCAATTTCAAAATTTGGCTTATACTCGCATAGGCGGGGCAACGTCCATTGGATCCCGCCTATTGTTGGTCGAATCACGTAGACTGTCATCAGATACATATACCCAAAACTGCAGTGCTCACTTAAACAAATTGTGCAAGATATCTCAATTTAAAAATTAGGCTCCTATGGGCGGTGCCGCCCTTTTTTGTGTAATCACGTAGACTGCGTGAGATGCACAAAATCACAGCACTCTCGCTAAAAAATTGTGCATTATATCTCAATTTAAAAATTTGGTTTATATGGGCGGGGCCAGGCCCATTGATCCGATCCCGCCACTTTTTAGAACATTCACGTAGGCTATCATCAGATACATATGCACAAAATTACAGAACTATCGCTAAACAATTGTGTAAGACATCTCAATTTCAAAATTTAGTTTATATGGGCAGGGCCACGGCCATTGATCCGATCCCGACCCTTTTTGGACCAATAACGTAGACTACCACCAGACATCACTCTCGCTAAAAATTGTGCAAGATATGTGTCTCAATTTCAAAATTTGGCTTATATAGGCGGGGCCACGTCCATTGGTCTGATCCCGCCAATTTTTGGGCGAATCGCGTAGACTGTCATCAGATACATATGTCCAAAACTGCAGCACTCTCGATAATAAATTGTGCAAGATATTTCAATTTGGCTTATATATAAAACCGGTAACAACTTGTGCAAGATATCACATTTTTAAAATTTATATGGACGTGGCCACGCCCATTGGTTCGATGCCGCTCATTTTTGGAGCAACAAAACAAATTGTAACAAAACCGGTAACAAATTGCGCACATTTTTAAAATTAGGCTTATATGGGCGGTGCCAGGCCCATTGGGCCGATCCCGCCTATTTTTGGAAAAATCACGTGGACTGCTACCAGATACATATACACAACATTGCAGCACTCTCGCTAGCAAATTGTGCAAGATATATCAATTTCAAAATTTGGCTTATATGGGCGGGACCACGCCCATTTGTAAGCCAATCACGTAGACTGCTACCAGATACATGTACGCAAAATTTCAACACTCTTGCTAACAAAATGAGCAATATGATTCAATTTCAAAATTTGGCTTATATGGGCGGTGGCACGCCCATTGGTCAGATCCCGCCAATTTTTGGACCAATCACGTGGACTGTCACAAGATACATATGTACAACATTACAGCACTCTAGATAAAAAAATGTGCAAGATATATCAATTTCGAAATTTGGCTTATAAGGGCGGGGCCACGCCCATTGGTCCGATACCGCCCATTTTTTGACCAATTACGTAGAATGCCACCAGATACATATACGCAACATTGCAGCACTCCCGCTAGCAAATTGTGCAAGATATAAAAATTTCAAAATTTGGTCAATGTGGGCGGTGCCACGCCTATTGGTCCGAGCCCGCCCATTTTTGGACCAATCACGTAGATCTCCAACGGATATATATACACAAAATTCCAGGTCTCTCGCTAACAAATTGTGCAATATATCACATTTTTAAAATTTGGCTTATATGGGCGGTGCCACGCCCATTGGTTCGATCCCGCCCGTTTTTGGATCAATTAC
Source organism: Eudasyphora cyanicolor (assembly GCA_963930755.1). NCBI lineage: Eukaryota > Metazoa > Arthropoda > Insecta > Diptera > Muscidae > Eudasyphora > Eudasyphora cyanicolor. Next base: position 164,536,170 of record OZ005736.1, on the reverse strand, counting down.
GTGGACTGCCATCAGATACATACGTACAACATTACAACACTCTAACTAACAAATTGTGCAAGATATATCAATTTCAAAATTTGGCTTATATGGGCGGGGCCACGCCCATTGGTCCGGTCCCGCCCATTTTTTGACCAATTACGTAGAATGCCACCAGATACATATACGCAAATTGTGCAAGATATCAAAATTTGGTCTATGTGGTTCCGATTCCGCCCATTTTTGGAAAATGCACATAATCTGCCATTAAATGCATACAAACAAAATTTCAGCACTCTAGCTAAACAATTTTCTCAATACCTCAATTTGACCCATATGGGCGGGTCCACGCCCACTTGATATATCGAAAATTCGAGTACCCTATTTTCACCACCCCCTACACATGTACATTCTGTGAAAATTTCAAGATGATCGGTCTAGCCGTTTAGACGTCTATACGGAACAAACAAACATACATACAAACAAACAAACCCACAAACAGACACTCTCTTTTATATATATCGATGATGTATCTCTAACTGGCCCAGTTGAGAATTTCGATTTTGATATTAGCTAGTAGGAATTTACAGAAAAAATACAGAATACACGTTTTTAACGATTTCATAATTTAAAGCACATTTTGCGTTATTTCTTAAATAAGTTAATTATAAAAACGGAATCTAAGGAGTGAAGCAATACGCCGCAGTCCAAATTTCGTATTACTACTTACCAAGATATCTTTTACTCGGATGGTATTTACAGTAAATGTGGAAAAAATGCGATTGCCCCCGAATGCACTTGTCGCTCGTGACTAGATGAAAGTGCTCTGTTCAACTTGTTGAATACAATTCTGATGACAAATATGATGATGAAAATTCTACAACAAAAATGGTAATGATGATGTTCTTCTACGCTTGTATTGCAATAATAATGCGAAGATATTCAACCCTCTGTGAGCAAACATACAAAATTGTACTTTACTTATTTGTATGTTCATGCCTGGATCTACATACATACATATATATTTAACTCTTCTATTACATACCGATGACTTGGGCCTTTTAAGCATTGTACATTAAGTTTTATATCCTATTTGGCATGCAGTAACGTAATCTAGACATGCCACAACAGCAGCAGCAGCCACAGCACATGTTCCAACAGCAAAATTGTACTCCTTGATATTCCTGCAAGCAGCAGGACGAGCGGCTGCCACCATAGCCAGAACCAAGAGCAGAATCACCATCATCACGACACTTACATGCAACAAACAAATTTGCCTCTGTTGAACTCATTTCGAGGAAGTTTGCTTACTGTTGTTTTGTGTTTTGTCTGTCCGTTGTTTTTCTGTAAATGCCGGATGCGATGGGGAAACTATGCCTTGAAAGATGCACGAGTATGCCGTGATGTGCACATATCTTTGGACGACTCGGCAGACTTTCTCTTAGGGCTTTTCAAATAACTTTTCTATTATTATTATTTTTAGCTTCCTTTTCACTATAAAATTAAGTTTTAGGGATGTACTCGTACCTCAAATATAAAACATGACCTGTGAGTTTTTTATTTTCTTCTTCGGGAGACAGAGTCAGAACTCAACAAATTTTGCGAATACAATTGTTGGAAGTTATTTGGGAGCGCACATAGGAATGTCTCAATATGGCGTGAAGATTTTTATCTTAGACTACGGTTGCTATTTATATTTCGGTCCTGGCAATGCTGGTTTTGCTAGATGAAAACTGGAACTTCCATTGGAAAGTATGACATTTTTTAGCAAAACTTCACTCAGACCGATTTGTCATTTGAGCGCGAATTTGTTTGGTTACAGTGTGTTGAAAATTCACCTCCAAAACATGGTACACTCCAAATATATAATATTCGACACACACAAATGTTATATGTTTGGGAGGATATTGTTCTAAACAAAAATATGTTCCCATTAAAATATTTTTTTTTATTTGGAACTAGTATTTCCAAAACAAAAATTAATTTGTATTTATGTATTTTGGCAATGTATCAATGCCTTAATTTAAAGACAAGTTTTCTGTTTTTCAGATGTTAAAAGAGGATTTTTTTATAAGTTTTATATTTGTAAAATTTACGATTAATTAAATCGTATAATCTTTCGTAAATATAAATTGCATTGATGGATTGACAAAAAGTGATGAATTGGAATATTGATGTATAAATTAAGACATTTTTAGCTATAAAGTTTAACACGAAAACTAGGAAAAAATAACTAAAATTTGAATCCGTCAGCAAAGTTTTAAAAATAAAATATGTTTGGAAAACTTCTTAACAATAACTTTGTTTGTGTGTAAACATATATTTTATTTGTGAAAGTCAGTTTGCAAATAAATTATGTTCTAATATATTAATATATGCGCTCCAAACAAAATGTTTTGATTTGCAAATAAAATGTATTTGTTAACAAATATATAATATTTAAAAAAATGCTTTCCAAGTATATTCTCTTTCAATTCAAACATATCAAAAATGACGATTTTTCCCCGTGCACCAATGTTAAAGTAAATTAGTTCTAACCAGTAAGGAAAGGCTAAAGTCGGGCGGGGCCGACTATATAATACCCTACACCACTCTCGTAATATTGAATAACTCTGATATATAAATTTTGTAATTCATGTATAAATTGTTTACATAAATTTACTTTTTTGGACATTTTATACTTAAATAATACCCTGTACCACAGTGTGGTATAGGGTATAAAAACAATTGGATCTAAAGAGCCAAATCGGATGAAACATATATATGGGAGCTATAGCTAAATCTTAACCGATTTTCTTCAAATTCGGCAATGTTGGTTCATGGATCAAGAAACTCTACCATTCTAAATTTCAAAACGATTGGATGTAAAATACAGCTTTTATAGGACTAAAGGGCCAAATCGGACGAAACATATATATGGGAGCTATAGCTAAATCTTAACCGATTTTCTTCAAATTCGGTAGTGTTGGTTCATGGATCAAGAAACTCTACCATTCTACATTTCAAAATGATTGGATGTAAAATACAGCTTCTATAGGACTAAAGGGCCAAATCGGATGAAACATATATATGGGAGCTATAGCTAAATCTTAACCGATTTTCTTCAAATTCGGCAATGTTGGTTCATGGATCAAGAAACTCTACCATTCTAAATTTCAAACGATTGGATGTAAAATACAGCTTCTATAGGACTAAAGGGCCAAATCGGACGAAAGATATATATGGGAGCTATATCTAAATCTGAACCAATTTCAACCAAATTCAATAGCGATCTTAACAGCTGCGAAATACTCTAAACTGCAAAATTTCAGAACGATCGGAGTGAAATTGCGACCTGTAGTCGACGAACAACTTTACATGGACAGACGGACGGACGGACAGACATGCTTAAATCGACTCAGCTAGTGATTCTGAGTCGATCGGTATACTTTAAGGTGGGTCTAGCTGTGTTAGTTTTAGGTGTTACAAACAGCTGCCAAGAAACAAACTTATAATACCCTGTACCACAGTGTGGTGTAGGGTATAAAAACCAAACTAATCACCGTAGAATGCTTGAATTTGGAATGAATAACTGAACAGTAAGGTCCAAAAAATATATTTTTTTCAAAAATTGTTTACCCTGGATCTTAAAGGATATTGAAGGACTAAAATTTGCAAGGCCATTTTTGGAACTTTTTAGTTCCACTTTCTAAAAATAACCAGTAAGGAAAGGCTAACGTCGGGCGGGGCCTGCTACGTAATACCCTACACCACTCTCGTAATATTGAATAATTCTGAAATATAAAGTAATTCATGTATACATTGTTTACAAAAATTTACCTTTCGGACATTTTCTATAATTCAACGCTCGATTTTTTTGCAACGTTCATCCAAAACACTTGGATGTAAAATACAGGTTCTACAGGACTAGAGAGCCAAATCGGGCGACACATATCAATGGGAGCTAAAGCTAAATCTTAACCGATTTTCTTCAAATTAGGCAATGTTGGTCCATGGATCAAAAAACTCTACCATTCTAAATTTCAAAACGATTGGATGTAAAATACAGCTTCTATAGGACTAAAGGGCCAAGTCGGACGAAAGATATATATGGGAGCTATATCTAAATTTGAACCGATTTCAACTAAATTCAATAGGGTTCTTTCCAGCTGCGAAAGACTCCAAACTGCAAAATTTCAGAACGATCGGAGTGAAATTGCTACCTGTAGTCGACGAACAACTTAAGATGGACAGACGGACGGACGGACAGATATGGTTGCATGACAATTATGGACACACTCTTGTTTCGAAATCATTTCTAGGAAGTTTCCTTTAAGACGAATATAAATGTGTTATATTTTTTTATAAATATAAGAGTGATATGATTTCTTTGAAAAAAAACATACTTATTGTTAAAGAAAATTCAAAAGTTTTTTATTTAATGAGAAGTACAATGGATACAATTAAGTTCTAAATAAAACGTCATTCAAATGACCACCACAACTTCTTCTGCAGAAACGAATTCGATGAACCCAATTTTCGAGCACTTTTTCCACTAAATCAAGTCGTATGTCATGAATGGCACGTTCACTATTGTAAAGCGTGGAGAGAGTCTGGTTTATTTCGAAAGACGAATTACTTCAAATAAGCCCACAAGAAATAGTCTAATGGTGTTAACTCACAACTTCTTGGAGCCATTCAATATCACAATTTCTTGAAATAATCTGCAATCTCCAAACTTTTCTCGCAACAATTCAATTGTTTTATTTGCTGTGTGGCACGTAGCCACAATCAATGGCAAAAAGAAAGCTATTAACGAGGGCTAAAATATTGCTCATGGGTGTCAAGGTCGAAGGTCGACTGGAAAGTGTTTTTTTATATTTAAAAAAATGGACCTAGCATCATTCATATCATCCCTATTGGAAAACCCGTTACTTTACACGGAGCAAAATCGCCTTTTTTGATATGTTTGAATAGATAGAAAATATATTTGGAACACTAATTTTTAAATATTATATATTTCTGAGCAAATACATTTTATTTGAATATCAATAAAATATATTTGGAACGCATATATTAATATATTACAACAAACTATATTTGCAAACTAAATTTCTCAAATAAAATATGTGTTTAAATATAATAAACATTATTATTTAGGAATTTTTCCACATATATTTTATTTAAAAAGATTTTCAAAACTTTTGCTGACTTTTTCGAATTTCAGTTTTAATTTTTTCTTGGTTTCGAATGCACCTCCCAGTTATGATACCATATGCTGCATTAACATATGTTTTAAATCAATCATTTCAAATTTCTGACCTAGTATTCGAAGTCACATTACTTGTCAATCCTCCAATTAATTTATTATGATCCAAGATTATACGATTTCAATTATTGTTATTTATAATTTTAAAGAACATTAACATTTTTTAAAAACAATAACTTTGAATTAGTAAAAAATTTAACACAATTAACGCATTTTCTGAATTTTTAAGTGCAAATAAATATTTGTTTCGCAAATAACAGTCCCAAAAAAAAAATATTGGGATGTAAACAAAGATTTTTTTAGAATAACGTTTTCCCAAATATATACTTTTTGTGTGTACCCAATATTATATGTTTAGAGTGTACCCTAAACATATATATGTTTCAAGCCGAATATGTTTGGGACAATATACTACAAAAGTGATTTTTTTCAGCGTGTACTTTACTCGCAAAAAATTAAAAAAAATATTTTTTTTTTTCAAAATAAAAATTCAAGTTTTAGTGGCTGCATTGTAACGAATATTCTTATCATATAGAAAATTTCGCTTTTAATTCAGAAAGTTGAAATCGGTATATATTCTGCTCCGATATGAACAAAATACGAGGACATTATTGGTTTTTGTGGTCAATTTTCAAATGCAGATGTCAGTAGAACTGTATATGATGTTTTTTACAATTGTTATATTTCAGAAGCTGTCAAAGTTGCCAATGCCATCCAGCTGTCTAAATATTCAGTATGTTTTGCAATTTCCCCATGCATAGGCTTACGCCTGCCGAATATGTTGAAATTATTAAAAAAAAATTAAATCTGGTCACCCTGTATAATTTAGAAATTGGTATTTTGGGCGGGAAGTATGAGACGGACTTTAGTCATTGCCAGAGCTATATAATTTGAAGAAATTGAGATGATTGGTACATAAGTATTGCACGCTGAACAAAACCCCAAACATGTTCCAATTGAAACATATACTTATACATATATGTTTAGGGTACACCCCAAATATATAATATTTGATATACACGAACAACAAGTGTGTTTCGATCCTATTTTTTTTTTATTTGGGACTATTATTTCCCAAATAATGCTTTATGTGGATGAAAATATGTATATCGATAACATGTTTTAAGTTTTCAACATTTGCAAGGTTATTTTTAGATTTTGTAGTGTTTGTAAAAAGTCTTTACAATTGAAATCGGATAACAATAAATTGTTTGAAGGATTGACAACAAATTATGAATGGTTTAAAACAAAAGCCATTGCTACATACTCATTTTTAAACTGGAAGGTATAATTCGAAACCAAGGAAAAAATTTAAATTTAAATTTGAAAAAATCAGCAAAGTTTTAAAAATCTTTTTTAATTAATATATCGATCCATAACCGTCAAATAGACGTAAGCGCCACTCACAAAAACTTGAGGTAAAAGTTTTTTTGCGATTATTATTTGTTTAAATGCATTTCTAATGCAGAAATCTGTTTATATAACTTTGACATTTAGTATAACAGTACATTTTACAGCTATAAATTTCGGAAACATGATGCCATTTGTCGTAAGTAAACGATTTCCCTCAAAAAATTAAAAGTAAATCATGGTGGGAGCTTACGTCTTTTTGGCGGTTACAGATCGATATATTTGAAGACATTCCTAAACTATAATTATACCCTCACTTTAGTGATACGAGGGTATATATCATTTGCTACGAACCAAAAGTGTAACACATCGCAGGAGTGACCTAAGACCCTAAGTATGTTCGGCGGATATCCGTTTTGGGTTTATATATTCCATTCTATTATATATTTTTATCGCATAACCTTAGAGAGGAGGGTATATATCATTTGCTACGAGCCAAAAGTGTAACACATCGAAGGAGTGACCTAAGACCCTAAGTATGTTCGGCGGATATCCGTTTTGGGTCATTTTAAGTCGAATGAGCAATGTCCGTCCGTCCGTCTGTCTGTCTGCTGGCTGGTGCGCACGATAACTCTCGAAAGGAGTAACAGATTGACTTCAAATTTGGTATGTGGTAATATTTTCTTCTATCTCCGGCTAAGTTCGAAGATGGGCCATATTGGTCCACTCCTTCTAGTACCTTCCCCACGAAGGTTTAATATATAGTGAAATATAGATTACACAGTGCGACCAAATACACTCATGTTGAGAAGCAAATGAAGCGATACTAGTTTTCCTGTAGGTTTTGTCGAGTAAAACACGAATCTTTTTTTGAAATTCCCTGGACACCCCCAAAAACCTGATTTACGGGTAAAAACTCGATTTCTTGCCTTTTTTCACTTGAACGCCTATAACTTTGTTAATTAACAACAAATGTTCAACCTCTAAAAGAATTTAAAAAGAAAGGAGAGAACTAAACCTTTCGTACGACGTATATTTTGTTTATTTGAAACTGTAGCAAAATAGGTTTATTTGTCCTACAAACACATTTTATTCATTTTTGTCCGTCATTTTCTAGATTAGGCAATGCTTTTACCAATTATATTGTGAGATAACCATACAATTAATTAATTTACACATATAGTATATTCTATAAGGAAAAAAATGCAACCAGTCTCTTAAAAATCCCTTTGGAATTGACGGAGTTCTAAAAGTTTCATAAAATATACGATTTTTTTTTGCCTTTTTGCACTTAAACGCCTATAACTTTGTCAAGTAGTTTTAATGAAACTTTAATTTAATTTCCTTATTAAATATACTATTTACGTAAATGAAATAAACCTGCGGTTATCAATGTAATTGTTAAAATCATTGCCTAAAATAGAAAATGTCGAAAAATGTGTTTGTAGGACAAATAAACATATATTCATAAATATGAAATAAACAGCATATATTCGTTCAGAAGGTATAAATATTTTTCTTTCCAAATTCGTTTAGAGATTGAAAATCGGTTTATAATTGACAATGTTATAGGCGTTTAAGTGCAAAAAGGCAAGAAAATCGGTTTTTTTTATTACCCGTAAATCCGGATGTTGGGCAGTCCGGGATATTTCAAAAAATGATTCTTGTTTTGCTCGACAGGGCTTACAAGAAAGATAATAACGCGTTATTTGCTTTTCAACTTGAGTTTATTTTGTCGCACTTTGTTATCATTCAAATTTTAAAAGAGGTATTTTCGTTTGCAAATGTGATCCTTGCTGCAAGAGTAGTACCCAAAGCATCTTATAAATCTGGTAAATAAGTATCATGGCGACTTGCCAACTCTCACTCAGCTTTTCACCCATACAAGAAAGTTTCTCTATTTCCTGTTGCCATTTTCCTCTAGTTGCATTCACCAAACGAATGACACTCGAAAATACTTTTAAGGATATTCCAGGACTGATTATTTCGCATCTTCTATTAGTTCAAGTAAACCATATTCGATCATTAAATAAAACGATGCATGCATTTTCATTCTTCATTTATCGTTTTACGTCTGCAGACTGTGGAACATCGTCTTTGATAAAAGACTTATAAGAATGCATTGAGCCTTTTTCTACCAGATTGGATAGTAATTGCTATTTAATTTGTCGAAATGCGGTTTGAAATCGTGAGCCATTTTGTCCTGGGCCCATAACCTATAGGCAGAGTTCAATATATACTCGAATAAATTATAAAAGATAAATTTAAAAGTGAAAAATATTGAAACAATCATTTTCTTTTATGAATACACACACATACAACATTTTCTATGAACTCTATGTTTTTCATTTCATGTATACAGTGACAAATTTTCAATTTCAATTGAATTCCAACATTCGAAAGAGATATTCAAAACTCAACAAATTCTGAGAACTCAATAAATTCTGAATTTTCAATTCATGTATACAGTAATCATTTTACAAGTTAAATTGAATTTCAACATTCTAAAGAGAGACAGAGAACTCAACAAATTCTGAGAATGCAATTGTTGTAAGTTATTTGGAAGCACACATATGAATATTTCAATATGGCCTGACCATTTTTATGGAGAAAATTAGACTATATGTATATGGATAAGATATTGGTTTAATGCCGAATTGTATGGATACCTATAATATGTTATTGTTTTAATATTGGATAAAAATCATATAAAAATTGACGTGGACATTTCCGAGTATGATTATTGTTGATAAAGTCGTTTTCACAAATTAATTATTTGTTCATTTTTGGACTCGTATTATATACCGATACATCCGTCACTGTTGTATACCGATTCCTATGAAATGATAAGGAAAAAACAAGTAAGAAAGTTCAGTCGGGTAAAACGACATATGAATCCCCTCACCATGAGTCCCAAAAATTTTTTTTTTGTTTTAATTAAATTATTATCAGTTTAATAACTTTAATGTATGTACTGGTATTAAAATTATAAGCTGTTAACTTTTGGTGTAAAATGGTTCATTTGTGTGGGGGGTACCAAAATGGGCGTGCCGATAACGGTCACTTTTCTCTAGATTCTAGGTACTATAAAAGCATTGCACTGTACGAAATTTCAAGTATGTATTTGTATGCACTGGTATTAAAGCTGCTAACTTTTGGTACAAAAAGATCCATTTGTGTGGGAGGTACCAAAAGCCGCGTGCCAATAACGCACATTTTCCTCTGGAATCTAGGTACTGTAAAATATTACACTGTATACAATTTCAAGTATTTGTATGCAGTGGTATTCAAGTTATAAGCTGCTAACTTTTGGTACAGAACGGTCCATTGTGTGGGCTTGGCAATAATCCCCATTTTTCACTGTACTATAGGTACTATAAACCATTACACTGTACAAAATTTCATGTCTTTGTATCCACTGGTAATAATGTTATAAGCTATTAACTTTTGGTTCAAAATTGTCCATTTGTGTGGGAGGTACGAAAAGAGGCGCGGCAACTTCGTTCATTTTCTCGAGGTAATAGTGACTAATAAACTAATACTGTGTGTAGAATTTCAGAGGATTCAAATAAGTGGTATAGAAGTTATTAAATAATCAATATTTCACTAAATGTTAACCCTTTGTGGGGGAGGTACTAGAAGGAGTGGATCAATATGGCCCATCTTCGAATTTAGCCGGAGATAGAAGAAAATATTACCACATACCAAATTTAAAGTCAATCGTTTACTCCTTTCGAAAGTTATGGTGCGCACCAGCCAGCAGACATACAGACGGACGGACATTGCTCATTCGTCTTATAATTACCTAAAACGGATATCCGTCGAACATTCTTAGGGTCTTAGATCATTCCTTCGATGAGTTGCACTTTTGGCTCGTAGAAAATGATATATATCCTCCTCTCTAAGGTGAGGGGATAATAAGAAAGTCAACAGAAATAAAGTAAATCCATAATTGTAATTTTATCATATTGACATCATAATTTGAGAATAATTCAAACATAAATACTAAAATTCGCAAAAAGTGATTTTTGGTTGTTCCCCTTAATCCTTTAGCAGTTTCCTTGTATCACATACCACATCTAAAAAGGTAATTGCTTTCATATTCTGCATAAACAATTTTGTAATTTGGAGAAGCGTGGCCGCGGTTTGTGAGACATTTTTTCAAAAGGTTTGAATCAATGAAACAGAAAAAGTTTCCCTTTTATTCAAAAAGAACTTCTGGAAAGTTTGAAGCTGATCCGAGAATGTTTATTGGACCCGCAAATTGGGTTAAGTTTGATAAGTAAAAATTCATCGTTTTCTTATATAATTTTTTGTATAAATTTTTATTACTCGAGAACGGTTTGTCTAATTTTGTCCAAATTAATTAATTTTAATTAATAATTAATTTAGTAGCTACAATGCCTTTATTTTATAATCAACATTTTCGTGAACAAAATTATTATGAAAAAACTCATATTTTGCTTTAAAATTAATTTTTATGTGGTGAAGAAAATTGTGGCTAAAATTTTTTGCTTTGATTCAGTTCAAAATTTCGCGGTATTTCTAAATAGTTGTTCGTTCAACGTTTTTTGTCATTAAGCAGGAGTTTACGAAGCGGACTGTACATCATTTCCAATAAATTGGGTACAAAGTTCTGATCTACTGAATTCTAATTCTTATTCGTCTTAGAAATGGCAGAAGCACTAGATTCGTCCGCTGTGTCATTGAAAACACATAAAACTGGCGAAAAACAATGACAAATTGCTTTTATTTCCTTGTATCACACCAATTGTTGGAACCAAATTGCCGTCAAATAAGCAAGCTTTGGAGGTTTTTTTTCTACAATATGCGATTTGTAAAGCTATCCTCAAGAGAGAGTGTACGGCTAACGATTGACGCAGATATTATATTTTGGCAACAAGGTCGTATTCCAACTCGGGATACTCATAAATGTGTTGGAAAGCTACTTAAAACTTACGACGATTGGAGAACTTTAATAAAACGAACCTCAAGTAATGAAATGAAACAAAAATTTGATATATTGATTGGAGCGTTAGATGATCTCTTTGATATTGTAGCTGCTGATGCATTGACGGCGATGATAATTGAGAAAGATAAGATATTTTTGGAAAAACATCTACAGAAAGGACGTCCCTATTTGGCATCAAAGGAAAAAAGATCGAAATTGAGAAAAGGAAAGGAAGAAAAACAAGAATCATCTAAGTAAATTGACTAGGGTCGCTCTCGCTCCAATTAGAGTAATTTTTTCTCATATAAACAAAATGTTCTCTCCTTTATTGTTCGCCATGAAAGTGAATCCGACATTGAAGTTCAGCCTTTTGAAATAGATAGTAGTAATTTAGAGGATGAATTTGATGTTATAAATCATAAGAATGGCGTCCTCCTACAAAGAATAATGGGCTACAGTACGTTTGTGCACCGTACTTGATAAAGCAAAAGTAAAACAAGTAAGAATGTTGCAGCCGGGTAAAACGACTAAGGTATAACCTCACTTTGTGAGTAATGTAATATGGAATACTACACGAATTATTCTGACAATTTGTGTGGGAATTACCAGAAGGGGTTTAACAAATACACCTATTTTTCGCTGATCAGTAAATACTTTAAATACATTGCACTGTGCCGATTATAAGCGTCTTTGTGCACTGGTGTATTAACGTTATGAGATATTATCGGTATGAATATGCCATTTTGTGTAGGTGGTACAAAAAGGGGCGTGCTGATGTTTGGTGCAAAATTTTACCTAAATTGTGGTAGGTACCAAAAGGGGCGTGGCAACTTCGTCCTCGAGGTGATAGCGACTTATAAACTAATACTATCGCCCCTGTGCTGGCTTTTACATCCGCAAGAATTTTAGGAATTCGTATTTGACAATTGACCTCTTTCTTGTAAATCATGCAGGTTTCAGATTTCAGTTTCTTTTGTAATTACACCTGCTGTTAATACAAAAAAAAGTGAAGTCCGAAATCAACGTGATTTACGAGAAAAAGGGCAATTGGAAAAACCGAATCCACACAATTTTTGTGGATGTGATAGCTGTCACAGGGGCGTCTGTATGAAATTTTAGAAGATTCGAATAAGTAGAATATAAGTTATTAAAGAATGAATATTGCGCTACATTTTAACCCTACTAAAAGAGTGAACCAATATGCCGCATCTTCGAACTTAGCCTGAGATAGGAAAAATTATTACCGCATACCAAATTTCAAGTCAATCGGTTACTCCTTTCGGGAGTTATCGTGCGCACCAGCCAGCTGACAAATGGACGGACGGACGTTGCTCATTCGACTTAAAATGACCCAAAACGGATATCCGTTGAACATACTTGGGGTCTTAGGTCACTCCTTAGATTTGTTACACTTTTGGTAAGAGATATATACCCTCGCAAGAGATATATACCCTCGTGTCACTAAAGTGAGGGTATAATAATGAATAACTGAGATTATGTTTTTATCATTTCTTTTTTAAGTTAAGGTGTCACACAGAATGGCTATGCTTAGAATAGGCTACTTTAGATGCATTAGAGATATCTTCCGATGATTTTATACTAGGTTTAGGTTAGGGTGGCAGCCGTATTTTTTTACAAGCTCACATAGACCAGTTTAGGTCCCTAGTGTTACCACTGGCTGAAATGCCCCTCATCGAAACCAATCTGTTTGATAAACAAATTTATAAATAGTACGAATATCGGTACTGGAAAGATCTGTTAGGCTGCCGACCCCAGTATGTCCAGTCGTCGTTTACTCAGAGCGGGGCAGTCGCAAGTGCTCAATGCTATCCCCTTCTTCCTCATCTCTACAGCTTCTGCAGTAGTCATTGGAGTAAATACCCAATCTTTTGGCGTGTTCGCCGATCAAACAGTGTCCCGTCAGAACTGATACTAACGTAGACAATCTCTGCCTCTCTAGTGCGAGGAGATATTTTGATCTTCCCAGGTCATACTTTGGCCAGATTTGTCTAGCTACCCTGCAGGTGCCTATTTCTGTCCATCTTTCGTTGGACTGCCTGATTGCCTCTTGCCTAAGCCAAAGCTTTCACGTGGATAGTGGCGCACCAATATATGCAAAATCTTCGAGAATTTGTAATGTCGTCCTATTCCTAGCAAGTTCATAGATATCCCTATGTACTAAATCGTACTTCTCTCAAACAGTAACGTAAAAATAATTGGCACTATCAATTTGGTGAAGCAAAATCTGAACTTATAGACAATGTAAATATTACACGGAGATTCATAAATGTCCCTCTCGGGCACATTTATCTTGTACACTATTATAATGTACTAGCTGGACCCGGGCCACTTCGTTGCCCCAGATTAAGATTTCCAAACCCGTCCATTGTTGAACCAATCACGAATCTTGCCGCCAAATACATATACATAAAATAACAACACTTTCGCTAACATATTCTGCAAGATATCTTAATTTCAAAATGTGGCTTACATGGCGGGGCCATGCCCATTAGTCTGATCCCGCCCATTTTTAGCTAATCAAGTAGACTGCCACCAGATACATATGTTCAAAATTACAGCACTCTCGTTAACAAATTGTGCAAGATATCTCAAGTTTAAAATGTGTCTTATGTGGGCGGGGCCACGCCCACTTGATATATACATATTTTCACCACGCCCACACATGTACATTCTGTGAAAATTTCAAGAAGATCAATCCATGCGTTTAGACTTCTATTCGGTACAAACAAACCAACAAACACACATTGTTCTTTATATATATAGATTAGAGCGGGTCGATTTAAAAATCGCCCATTGCTCAGTGAAAATCGTATTCTAGGGATCAAAATAAGAAACTTTGCCGAAGGAACCATACCTCTTAAACGAATTCTGATGTCCCGGAAAAAATCCCACTTTGACCCATTTAGAGTGCTCCAATCGAGTCCAAATGTATGGAACCCCCAGGGGGTTCCAGGGGGTGTGCCACTGGCATGGGTGGGTCGGGCCTCCAAAGTAAGTGGGGGTCGTTCATACATTTGGACTCGATTGGAGCACTCTAAATGGGTCAAAGTGGGATTTTTTCCGGGACATCAGAATTCGTTTTAGAGGTATGGTTCCTTCGGCAAAGTTTCTTAGTTTGATCTCTAGAATACGATTTTCACTGAGCAATGGCGACTTTTTTTGCCTCCCCACAAATCGACCCGGCCTAATATAGATATATTGTATTCTCTTTTGTATTAAAGTTAAGTACGAATGAAAATTTAGTGGTTCACTGGGACGGAAAAAATTTGCCTAATTTAGTCGGGAGATCAAATGTGGATCAAATGTGTTATCGTGAGCTACGATGGGACGGCTAAGTTTCTAGGTTCTCCCAAAATTGAATCGGATAGCGGAAAAAACAGCGCAGCTGTTCATAATACTTTAGTAGAATGGGAAATTTCTGAAAATGTTATGGCCTCGAGCTTTGATACTACTTCTACAAATGCTGGTCTTGAACGAGGTGCTTGTACTATTTTCGATGAACTTCTTGGTCGAAAACTCATCAAATTTGCATGTTGTCACCACATTTATGAGATTTTCCTAAAAAAATCTGTGATGAGAAGTACTGTAAAAGTAGTGCACGGAAACTCTCATTTTCAACCGGTTCGCGGAAACATGGGACAATATGAATTCAGAAGTGGTCTCGATGATCAAATTGTTAAATCGACATTTTCGGCGCTGAATGTAAACAAATCAAAGAGTTTTGCCGAAGTAAGATCAATCAGACACAGATATGTCCGTGGCGATTATGAAAAACTCTTGGAGCTCACGATCACATTCCTTGGTGATAATGACTATGTTTTTCGTACATGTGGTGCAACTTCTCATGCAAGGTTCATGTCGAAGGCAATTTGCAGCCTCAACATTTTTTTATTTCGTTCTCAGTTCAAACCGACTGAAAGAGAGCTGAATTGTATTCGAGACATAACAATTTTATCGTTAAACTTTATATTATGTAGAGTCTGGTACGGATGCATAAATTCCATTGAATGCCCTAATCAAGACTTGAATTTTTTGTGCGCCCCTTTCGAGATTTCAAAAATCGATGAAGTTTTATCTAAAGCGGTAATTGAAAAGGAAATTTTAGGAATCATTCGCGGTATTCGACTCCTGAAACAATAGGGCATCAAGCAAAAAGTATTAAGTCATTTGACAGCGAAATACCGTACATATACAAATTGGCAGCACCTGATGACATACGATTTATCTGATTTTTTATCGTATAAAACAAAGAGTCTCTTTACCAAGTTTGATCTTCTAACAGACCCAGCATTGTGAAAGGACAATGAGGAATATCGTACTACCTCAGAATTCCTTAAAAAAATATTTGTCGTTAATGATGCTGCAGAGCGCGGAGTTAAATTTATGAAAGATTATAACCGCATTTTAACTCACGATGAGGAAGAAGTTCAGTTTGTATTGCAAGTTGTCGACTGTTATAGAAAGAAATATCCATCCCAAGCATATAATGGCCAATATAGTGGTCATTAGATGATGTTAGAAAATGATAATTAACTTAATTGTAACCATTTGTGGGGTAGGTACTAGAAAGAGTGCATCAATATGACCCATCTTCGAACTCAGCCTGAGATAGAAACGGAAATATTACCACATACTAAATTTGAAGTCAATCGGTTACTTCTTTCCAGAGTTATCCTGTGCATCAGCCAGACAAACGGAAGGAAAACGTATTTCCGCCGAACATACTTATGGTCTTAGGAAAATCCTTCGATCTGTTACACATTTGGCCGTAGCGAATGATATATACTCTCTTCCACTCAAGTAATGTTTTGAAAATCCACATCCAGAAAAATGTCCAAAATGGCCCTGTCGCTTCTGGTACCTCCACCGCCAAGGAATCAAATCATACTAGAATTAAATGAATAACTTAAAGGGTAAATTAATAGCACGTTTTACAAATTTCTTAATAAATGTAATGTTCATGATTTTCTAAAAATTAAAAACACAACACAAATATGTCAAAATATTTTAAAAGTTATTCACAATAGCAATAAACTTCAAGTTAACTAACGGTACCTTTCTGAAAACGAATGTTGTTCAAAACAAATCTTTGTTTACATCCCAATATGATTTTATTTGGGAATATTACTTCCGAAACAAATATTTATTTGCATTTATGTATTCGCAAAATACCTTAATTGTGTAAAATTATTCAACAATTCAAAGTTAATTGTTTAAAACATTTTAATTTTCGTAAAAATAATAAATAATAATAATTGAAATCGTATAATCTTGGATCAAAATAAATTACTTGGAGGATTGACAACTAACGACGGCTTGGGATAGTCACAAATTTGAAACTATTAAACCAGAAGTTATTGCTGCATATGGTATCTTAACTGGGAGGTACAATTCGAAACCAAGGAAAAATTAAAACTAAAATTAGAAAAAGTCAGCAAAAGTTTTGAAAATCTGTTTGAAATAAATATGTTTGGAGAAATTCATAAACTATAATTATATTTGTAATTAAACACATTTTTTTGAGAATTTTAGTTTGCAAATATATGTTGTTGTAATATATTAATAAATTCTTTCCAAATATATTTTATTAATTTTCAAATAAAATTTATTTACTCAAAAATAGATAATTTTTAAAAATTTATGTTACAAATATATTTTCTTTCTAGATCGCTCTAGAGCGATCTAATAAAGAAATTCAGACGATTGGTACATAGATTATCGGAAATTATTTTCGAAGGTGTTTGACAAAAATTGTCAATCTTTCGATACCTTAACTTAAAAGCTAGTTTTAAGTTCTTCAGAAATTCAAGGGTAATTTTTTAGAAATGTTTGTAAAAGTCTTTTATGTAAATCTATACAACAAGTGATAATTTGGAAATATTTTAAATTACAAATTACGGGTATAAAATGTAAGTCACTGCTGCTTATGACATTTTACCTGTAAAGTATAACACGAAAAATTAAAACTAAATTTCAAAAGGATCAGAAAGTTTTAAAAATTATTTTTAAATAATATATATTTGGAAAATTTTTTAAACAAAAAATTCTTTCGAAAGGAGTAGTTGATCGAAAAAGCTGAACAATTCGAATGTGAAAACATTCAATAAATCTAAAAAATTAAAGTTAAATCGATCATCAACAAAAAACTTCTAAAAACATTTAAATAATAGGATCAGCCCGCCTAATACAATTAAAAAGAAGCTGCTCATCTTCAACACGTAGTGTTAATGAATTCTAAATAATAACATAAACAATTTGGTATTCAACAAAAAATACTAGGCGTGTTTTCGTTACACTAGAAGTGCTTAATTTGTATGGGGAGCTAAGCACTTTTAAGCACTA
This sequence comes from Eudasyphora cyanicolor, assembly GCA_963930755.1. Classification (NCBI taxonomy): domain Eukaryota; kingdom Metazoa; phylum Arthropoda; class Insecta; order Diptera; family Muscidae; genus Eudasyphora; species Eudasyphora cyanicolor. The sequence continues at coordinate 164,518,279 of OZ005736.1, read as the reverse complement.
TTAGTTCCCGATGAAGTTTGGTGCTTGTGTTCATGTCTTAATTGAGTATGATGTTGCCAGGGGCACCCTATATTTAGCAATATGGCATCCCATTTTTGGAGAGGTTTTATCAATTATTGTGAATTAACGGGAAGAAGAAGAACAAAAATGGGAAATTATTTTAATATTTGCAAAAGAGTGTAAACAATTGAACATAGAATAGTAAATATATGTTTTATAAATACTTTTCACGAATTTTTTGTCTGTTTCGCACTGTTCTTTCTTCGCAACTCATGACACCATTGCTACCAGATAGTGAAAAACCGCCACTTATTGCTTATGTGCCAGTTAGTGGAAGTCAGTTGTTTTCGTTGCAAAGTGCTAAACTAAAAGTGCTAGCTTGTAACGAAAACATGCCTACTATGCTTACTGAAATGTAGTAAAGTCTTTCTAATCGTCCAATTAATCTCAGCGATCCCACTAGCGATTGGTGTAGAGCCAAATGTGTCGAACTGGCAACCCTTACCAGTCACATGGGTGGTGAAAATGGTGAATTTAAGTCTCGCTTGGAACTTTCGCTGTGTGACTTGTACGCTTTCTTTGTAGGTATATAATTCCCATATGCAAATTTCTTTGTAGATTGGTATATATACAAGTGATGATCGCCACAACTAAAAGCTCACACTGTGTCATGTATAAGTAAGTCCCTCTGATGATATTCCCCGCACAGGATTGAAATACGTATAAGGGTATGTGTTTACATGGCTTTCAAAGCACAGTGTCTTATCTTTTCCAATGCACTACAAAAACCTCTCTTTCGAAAGGAAGAGTTGATCGAAAAAGCTAAACAATTCGAATGTGAAAACATTCAATAAATCTAAAAAATTAAAATTAAATCGATCATTAACAAAAAACATTTAAATAATAGGATCAGCCCGCCTAATACAAGTAGAAAGAAGCTGCTCATCTTCAGCACCGTAGTGTTAATGAATTCTAAATAATAACATAAAAAAATTGGTATTCAACAAAAAATACTATGCTTACTGGAATGTAGTCTTTCCAATCGTCCAATTAATCTCAGAATCCACGCCATCTACTGGCGATTGGTGTAGAGACAACTGTGTCGAACTGGCAACCCTTACCAGTCACATGGGTGGTGAAAATGGTGAATTTAAGTCTCGCTTTGAACTTTGGCTGTGTGACTTGTACGCTTTCTTCGTACATGTATATAATTCCCATATGCAAATTTCTTTGTAGATTGGTATATATACAAGTGATGATCGCCACAACTACAAGCTCTCACTGTGTCATGTATAAGACCCTCTGATGATATCCCCGCACAGGATTGAAATACGTATAAGGGTATGTGTTTACATGGCTTTCAAAGCGCAGTGTCTTATCTCTTTCGAAAGGAAGAGTTGATCGAAAAAGCTGAAAAATTCAAATGTGAAAACATTCAATAAATCTAAAAAATTAAAATTAAATCGATCATTAACAAAAAAACTTCTAAAAATAAATTTATTTTGTTTGTTAACATATAATTTATTTGTGAAAATCAGATTGCAAATATGTTCTGCTCTTATACATTAATATATGCGTTCCAAACTAAATTTCTCGATTTCAAAACAAAAAATCCTTTGTACGTTTGTTAGTAACGCATGATCTCCGAAACCATAAAAGCGAATGGGCTGAAAATAGAACTACATATTCAGTTTGGGGTCAGTTGTGTTTTAGAATTATTTTCACCGCGATAAATTGCGGAGTGGTCAAGTTATTTGGAAAATTCTCATTTCCACAGCGATTTGACTGAATTTTAAAATGTATGTGTGTTTGTTTTTATATATGACTATAACCGGTCGATGTCGCTGTAGTGGTAAATATACATTTTTTGTTGATTTTTTCCTGAAACTCTGGATGATTTATGCGTTTTTGAATGAAATATCAAACCAATATATCCCAAAAAGGACGGGCAGGACAACGTCTGCTGAGGTCAGCTAGTATAATATATATTTATAAATTTTGGTTCCAAAAATATTTTCTTTGAATTCAAACATATCAAATTTGTCGATTTCTCCCCGTGGATTAACAAAATTCCGTGTGCATTATCTCTGAGTATCAGTGAAGGAAATAAGACTAATCATTTTATTGGAAAAAGTTTTATTAAAGAAAACATTGTTTTCAAGTGCCATCTTAATCATCAGACCGAATCGGCAGATACGAAATAAGCCCCATTTGTTATTTTGTTTTCTCATTTAGGTCTACTTTTCTACTGCTAAATTAATTTTAATTTTAAAGAGTCCGCTCATGAGATACCAAATTTTTATAACCTAATGGCAATGAGAATTCCAATGACCCCAAAACTGAAATTCATTATGCCAAGTGTTGTTGAATTATCGTTCTGCTTTGTGCTTTATTCCCCATCACAGAAGTCGTATAAGGATTCTTAGCAACAATTAATTTGCCATAAGGATATTATGCAGTCGTATAATGTCGCCACCTTCACACCACCAGTCGGTCGGTGTGTGTACTATGTGCGAACAGCAATGCATAATTATGATTCATAATTTCTGTGTGGAAATGTGTACTTATTTTTGTTTATTTTCGCTCTAAAATATCCATAAACAAACACATCCATCCTAATTGTTTTTTAATTAGTCGTCGTGTACGTACATATATGTATGTGTGGGCCCATACCTGAAAGCCTATAAAAATTAAAATTCATGCACAAGATGTTTCATATTAGCATATCACTAAGTAAACATAATTACGGTCTTACCAACAGGGCTATATTTTCTCACAGACACAGAGGTAGTCGAAATTATGGTAGTCTATTAAAAATTTAGTCTATTTAAAATTGCAATTCCTATACATTAGGAATTGCTGGAGAGCTGATATTCCGTCGGTCCTTGTTTAATAGCACTGTGCACCAAAATGTATCATCGATGAAAACAACTTTCCCGCCCTGATTTCGTTCCGCTAAATCGAAAATCGCGATTTCGATATATTTAGCCACAAAGATTTCTGCGTAAACATAGAGCTTACTAAATTCAAATACATTTTAAGTATAGAAGGCTTCGAAAAAGATGTTTCACGTCAAAGACCGAACTAAAGGAGAACTCAAGGAGTATCTCCCAAAACATCCGAAATCCCCGCTCATTCACTAAAAAAATGTATCAAAATTAGAATACATTTTAGGCACTGATTTATCGATCCAATGAAAATTAAACTTTTCTGCGTTTTTCAATTTTCAAAAATCAAACGCTTAAAAAATATCTGAATAGTAGACCCAATATCAAAAACTCAACCAAAAAATGGCCGGTTGGAATTTAGCTTTTACAAAAATAGCATCAACAACATGGCATGATCGAATTTACTTCAATCGGAAAAACGGAAATACATACACAGAACGAAAAATGCCATAATAAAATCAAGTAAAAATTATTATTTTTAGCCGAAATCGTAATAAAAATTTAAGTACGTTCTTACTATGTTTTTCTTAAAACAAGTAGGAACTGCCTTACTTTAAAAAATTCATATAATACTTGAAATCAATTAAACATTTCTTAAAATGGAAAATTGAGCCTAGTATGGCTTAAATTAAGAAGAACAAGCAAAAGCGTTAAGTTCGGTCATACCGAATCTAATATACCCTCCACAATGGATCGCACGTGAATGGTTACGGGTACTAATAAACTCATTATACCAAATTTCAGCCTACTTCGTCGACATTTTAGGTTTTTGTGGCGTTAAGAAGTCAAATCTAGAGGGACCTTTGTATAGGGGCTATATCAAAACATGGACCTATGACTACACGTGCTCGTATGAAGGATGCCGGGCATAAATATACCGCAGTTACCAACTTTGAAGTTAAGAAGCCTAATCGGGGAGATGCCAAATATGGGGCCTATATCCAAAATTGGACCGATATTGCCCATTTTCAATCCCAACTTACCTGTAGATATAAGAAGTATATGTACCAAATTTTGAGCCACTAAGCTCAAATATTATAGATTGTAGCGTGATTACAACAGACGGATAGACGGACGGACATGGCTAAATCGTCTTAGAATTTTACGACGATTAATAATATACGAGGTATGTTCAAAGAACATAGCGAATTTTTATTTTTGTTATTTTTGCGTTATGTTGGTACTCATATCCCTTACTTATGCTGACAAGGTCGGCCATTTTGAATGTTTAGTTAATTTTTGACAGCTGGTGTGCTTAGATGTGTTTTAATTTGTCTTCGATTTTTATCTATTTCAGAAAATGGATCAAAGAATCTGCATAAAATTTTGTGTGAAAAACAAAATAAAGTGCGCTGACGCATTCCGAATGTTGACTGTGGCATATGGAAGCTACCTTGGACCAAAGCAACGTTTATCGGTGGTACAAAATGCTTACTTTAAACTCTGAAAGGGAGAAAAGGTATGGAGCACAATAAAATTACTTTCAACCGCTCTCATTATACTTAGTGTCATTCGATGTTTAACACTTTTGGCTCGTAGCAAATGATATATACCCACGTATCACTATAGTGAGGGTATGTTAGGTTAGGTTAAGAGCGACAGCATGTAAACCAGACTCACATAGACTATCCAGTACATTGTGTTACCACAGGTAGGGAAGGGAAAACATAAGTTTTCCCTACCCCTTTCCGTTAACGCTTTAAAAAGCTCAAAAGTTAGCGGATTCCAACATCAGCCAAGTTATCTAACTCATCAAAGAAATAAGAGCCATAGGTTATATGATGATCTCTCTGCGGGCCGTCCAATAAGACAGTGACCTGTCGTGGCGGACACGATAGGTGAGACGCCCGTTCCCGACAACGAAAGCTGTGCTTCGGTGCGTTTTGTGTCTGGGCCGGGCCACATCAGCATGGATTGTATGCAGTTCCTGACTAGTGACCGCCTGTTATTTTTTGCCGTAAGCGCACTATCTCTCAGGAGGAGCTGCAGGTTGCCAGAGGCATGCACACATGTTTCAGGTCCTCTGGAGCGTGTGAGGTAGTTCCTAGTCTTGCAAGTTAATCTCCCTAGCAGTTCCCCTATATATCCCTGTGTCCCAGCACCCATATCAGGTGAATATTGAACTGTTCAGCCAGCTCGTTAAGAGATCTGCGACAGTCGAGAGCAGTTTTTTAATTCAGGAATATAGTTTCCAGGGACTTTATAGCAGCCTGACTATCAGAGAAAATATTTCACCAACTTTGGTGAGCACATTAATTTTTAGCCATTCCGCTACCTCTTTAATAGCTAAGATTTCTGCCTGTTAAACACTACAGTGATCAGGCAGTCTTTTTGCAAGTGATAGCTGAAGTTCCTCAGAATAGACAGCAAAGCCCACTTGGTTATCGAGTTTGGAACCGTCTGTATAGAAGTTAATGAATCTCCTCTGTCCTGCGATATGAACATTCCATTCTGATCATTCCGGAAGGTCAGGCATTCTGTCTAGAATAACACTATGTCCGTAGCCATTTCCTGACCATAGTGATAATTTGCTGAGTCTAATGTAGTATAACATTTAGTGCCGCAGTTGGTGTCGTTCTCAGCGCACCTGTGATATATATAGCAGCCATTCGCTGAACCTTGTTTAGTATCGCACAGAAGGTGAATTTCTGCAGAGCTGTCCACCAGACGACAATGTCGTACAGCATTATGAGCCAAAATTGTAACACATAGAAGGACTGACCTAAGACCTTAAATCAAAATTATTAGCATATTGTACAAACAAGCCATCCAAATATAAAGTTGTATTCGGGTTATTAATGAACATTTTTGTCTTCACATATTTCTTATACATATTTGTCCATAGGTCGTATAACTGCCGTTTTTGTTTGAAATTGAAATATTGTTTTAAACAACAAACTCATGATAATTCAAATATTAAAGGAATTTTGTATACAAAAAACATTAAAAATTTTATTGTATTACAATACTGGGGCGGCAGACGTTGTACTGCCCGCCCCATTTTGGTTCTTAATTTCATTAGGAAAAAAACAATAAAAATTGGGTATAAGTCCAGTACAGCGGCATCAATATGGTCAAGTTATACATAACCAGTAAGGAAAGGCAGAAAGTCGGGCGGGGCCGACTATATAATACCCTACACCTCCTTAACAATGCGATGAGGGTCATTGCCATAATAATTTGGAATAATTGGTAAATGGGTAGAAACATATTATCTAATTCTGAAACGATAATCGCTAAATTAAGCAATATTCGTTCCTAAATTCAGAAACATCTTTCTGGAAAATTTTAATGATCGGAGGTAAAATACAACTTCTATAGCGGTTTGATACCAAATCAGGAGGAACATATATATGGAGCTTTAATATAAATCTGAACCGATCTTCCCTGAATACTTATTTATGTAAAAAAGCCTCCTTTTGTCGAATTTCGCACTGATCGGATATAAAATACAGTTTTTACAGCGCTTACAGGTCAAATGGGAGGTAACATATATATGGGGGCTATATCTAAATCTGAACCGATTTCTTCCAAATTTAACAGTGTTCATCCATATGAGAAGAAACGTCTTTCTGCCGAATTTCATACTGATCGGACATAAAATAAAGTTTTTACAGCGCTTACATGTCAAGTCGGGGCTAACATATATATGGGGGCTATATCTAAATCTGAACCGATTTTAACCAAATTCAATAGAGATCGTCCTTGGGCCAAAAAAAAGATATGTGTAAAGTTTTGTCGGACCATAATTGCGACCCGTACTTTGATTACAAGAATACATGCACAGACGGACAGACAGACAGACGGACAAACGGACATAGCTAAATCAACTCAGAAAGTATTTCTAAGTCGATCTGTATAATAAACGATGGGTCTATTTCTTCTCCTTTTGGGTGTTACAAACAAATGCACAAAGTTATAATACCCTGTACCACAGTGTGGTGTAGGGTATAAAAAGTATTCCCATGACAAAACGCATATCGAAACCTACATTCTAAACTATGGTAAGTGCAAAAAGGTAGTTTTGCAGGAGAGGCGATCAAAGTTTGATGATTTTTTAAAGTTGTGTGGATTTATTTTATAATGCAAATCGAATGACCTGTACTGTTTTGTGCATAACTTTTGATTGGGTTTACGGATAAATACCAAATTTTAACTGAATATAATTTTGAATATTTAGAAATTAAAAATGCAATCTCCCTAAAACTATGCTAAGTCGACTTAGCATGTTTTAGAATGGAGGTATCGATATGTATTTTGAATATCTATCAAATCGCGTTAGAAATGAGAATTTTGCAAATACCTTGACCTCTTCGACACATATCGCGGTTTAAGTAATTCTAAAACACAGATAACTCGGAAGTCCCTTTTGTTAAATTTTTATCTCATTCGCGGCTTAAGTAATTCTAAAACACAGATAACTCGGAAGTCCCTATTGTTAAATTTGTATCCCATTCGCTCCGAAGGTTTCGGATTATGAATTGACCGGAATTATTCCCATATTGTGTTTCTAAATTACACAGGTAATTACTTGGAGTACATTCGTTGAATGTGATTGTTAGCCACTGACACTTTAGCTAGATGTTGGTCTGCACAAGCCACCAACCGCCACGAAGCAATGACTGCACACAATTTTTCTGTCTTCAAATTGATGAAAATAAATCTTTAAATCAATAGAAGCGTTATATGAACCCATTGAATAACCAGTGAACGAATTTACACCCTTTTTATCATTGGATTTCTGCAACGGCTTTCAGTGGAAAAAACAGATTTCAAATAGATCGAGCTAATCAAATCGAGGGAGCTGTTACATCAATTTGATGTAACGCTTGAAGAAACTTTTTTCTGATTTAGTGTTGCATATTTCGGGGCGTTGAATGTTAGTCATTCCATTAGTGGAGGATACAAAACCTCTTACATATATGAATTCGAAATAAATATTAAAATCTGAGGTTTCTCTAATCAGAAATCCGTGAATACTTGTAATATAACGGGTTTTCCAACAAGAGGTGTTATTTGAATCACCCGGTATTTCGGTAGCTATCACTTTTGAAGCTTTTATTCTTTGACATTTGACAAGTAGAAACTTCGCCATTACTAAAAATGGAACGATACACGGTCATCGAATGATACAAAACGATCTAAAAACGATACGAACGATAAAAAATCATCTTGAATGATGAGGCCCATTTCCACCTCGGTGGCTACGTCAACAAGCAAAATTGTCGCATCTGGGGCTCGGAAAACCCAAGAGTTATTGTTGAGAAGCCCCTCAACGTGTGAGTGTTTGGTGCGGTTTATGGTCCGGCGGGGTCATTAGACCTTACTTTTTTGAAAATGAGGTTGGATCAACAGTTACGGTGAATGGGTTGCGCTATGGAGAGATGATTAATGATTTTTATGGTCGGAGTTGGATGGTATTGATCTGGACAACGTTTACTTTCAATAAGACGGCGCTACGTGCCACACAAGATACGAAACCATTGCTCTGTTACGGGAAAAGTTTCCGCACCATGTTATCTCTCGCAATTGGCCACCGAGATCTTGTGATTTAACACCTTGCGACTTCTTCTTTTGGGGCCACGTGATAGATAAGGTCTACGCCAACAGCCCAGCGTCGATTCAAGACCTCAAAGATAGAATTCGTGAGGCTATCAAGGACATAGGTCAGCCACTTTGCGATTTGGTTATGGAAAATTTCTGAAAAGGATATGGTTCTGTAAGCGTGGTCGTGGTGGCCATTTGACTGGTGTTGGTTTTCATTATTAACGGCATACCTTCCTCTTTATTATTAAATAAACATCCGATCATTTATATCAAAAAAATGCATTCTTCTTTGAATACCGAAATAACACCTCTTGTTGGAAAACCCTTTATATTCAACAATACATTAACATTTTATGTTTTTTTTCTATTTTAGAGGACACAAAATACGGCATAGTTTAATTGTTGTTAATTGAACACGTATGAGCAAATTCGAAGGCAATATAAATCCCCTCAGATTTACAATATTTTATGCACTGTTTTTTATGTTATTACCAACCTTCAATACCATACTTTTAAATACATTTTTTGCATAAGCGCAGCCCTAAAATATGTAAATACTATAACTCACTGAAAAGTTATTTTTTTCGTTTGAGGGGAAATTAATGTACATTCGAATTCATTAACCATAAATATTTTAAACTTTTTTATGTGCAGCTTATTTGGTCATAAATTTTTGTAAACTAATGTAACTTTTAAACAACAACAAAATTAAATCCACACATGGCATAGGGTTAGATTTATGCGTTTAATGTAAAGTTTCCACATAGCACTTTCGGTTTTTATATGCAGAACTTTAGTTTAATAGAGAAATGCGGCAAATAAAGTTCGTAACCGATAAACCTTGAATGTGAATGGGAAAATTTAATTAAGAATTTATATTTAAAATATGCAGTAGAGAGAAATAAAATAGCAGTAGTAACGGGTGGACTCTCTAACGGTTGATTTTTGAACTACGACCGCCACGCAGCTGCGATTTGACACCGTTGGATTATTTTTTATGGTGAGCCGCTAAGGATAAGTGCTACGTCAACCATCCAGCGACGATTCAAGACTTGAAACACGACATTGCAGCCATAGAGGGTCACACATTCGAAAAGGCGTTGAAAAATTAAGTCGACACAGAATGAGCTACTACAAGGCCAGTCGCGGCAGCCATATGAATGAAGACGTGTTCCGCCATCAACAGTAATGTTAAGTCATTTCAATAATGGCAAAATCATTGCAAAATATTTTTCCGTATTTTGTATACCCTCACTTTAGTGATACGAGGGTATATGTCATATGCTACGGGTCAAAAGTGTTACACATTGAAGGAGTGACCTAAGACCATATGTATGGTGGGCGGATATCCGTTTCGGGTCATTTTAAGTCGAATGAGCAATGTCCGTCCGTCTGTCTGTCTGCTGACTGGTGCGCACGACAACTTTCGAAAAGACTAACTGATTGACTTCAAATTTGGTATTCGGTAAAATTTTTTTCTATCTCAGGCTAAGTTCGAAAATGGACCATATTGGTCGACTCCTTCTAGTACCTCCCCCACAAATGGTTAACATTTAGTGAAATATTGTTTCTATGCTAGTTATTCGAACCTTCTGAAATATGACACATAGTATTAGTTTAATAGTCGCTAACACCTCAAGAAAAATGGGCGGTGTTGCCACGCCCCTGTTGGTACCTCCCACATAAATGGACCATTTCTCACTAAATTTAATTGCTTATAGCTTTAATATCACTTCATACAAGTAATTGAATTTTTTTACAATGTAATGCTTTTATAGTACCTATAGTCCAGTGAAAAGTGGGCGTAATTGCTTTAGGTACCCCTCCCACAAAGGTACCATTTTCTACGAAAAGTTAGCAGCTTATAATATTAATACTAGGGCATACAAATACATAACATTTTGTTCAGTGTAATAGTTTTACAGTCTGTCGAAAAATTAGTGTTATTATCACGCCAATTTTGGTACCTCCCAGACAAACGTACAATTTTGTACAAAAGTTAACAGCTTGTATCGTGAATAACAGTGCATATAAATTCTCAAAATTTTTGCACAGTAAAAAGTTTTTAAAATTGCTGCAAATGGGACTTATCACCACATAGTATCACCGGAAAAATTAAATAGTTCATAATATCAGTACTTAGTGCATATTAACATTGCTCACAAAGTGAGGGTACACCTTAGTCGGTTTACCCGACTGAGATTTCTCACTTGTTTTATAACAATTTTAAAACGCAACATTTTCGTGGATCACCCTTTACTATAAACTGATAAATATTTGAATGTTTTGTTGCTTATATTTAGAGATATACGAATAAAGGCAATCATTTATTAATTACAGGATAGCCTAATGATATGAACATATGAAATAAACCTCAACGAAATACATTCCAATTAAATAATTCCCAAATAAATGAAATAAGTCCCAAAAGAAAAAGGGAAATTAATCCCAAAAAAATTAATAACTCCCCCCAAAATAAGTGAAATAAGTCCCAGATATTGGGATAGTCCACAACTTCTACACATACCAGGGAAGCTATAATATCTCCGCTTTACAGTTCTTGTGAGGCCGCTTCAATTTCTCACGCGTATCACCAATATACTAAATTGTTATGTTTTACATTAAGTTTACATTAGCGAGCAAATCTAGTTGAATGGATGATGGAAATGGCGAAGTAAGTTCATGTAATGTATAAAATAACATTTTACGAAATGAAACAAGCCACAATTGGACATTAGATCATTGGATCTTGGGTGTTGCTTTGCAGGATAAAAAATTAATCCCAAGTAAAAAATAAAACAATTTCCAGAAAAAAAAACATGTATGCACATTTATGGAGTTTATTTCATTTTATTTTTGGGTGTCATTTCATTAGGGTTTATTTCATAGAGCCAAATAAGATAATGTTGAACATGATTAAATTCTATTCAACAGAAACAAAGTTTTTAAAAGCTATGCCGTTTTACGTGCCACAGATGTCTCAATACAGTTTTGTATAAAATTACCCATTACTTCCGAATATGGCATTCAAGGAACAATAAGAATAATGAAATTAATTTACGCCTTTTTCAACACCTTTGATTTGGGGGCAAATGCCACAATAAAATGAAGTAACCATGAAAAACTAAGCCACACATTAGATACATTTTTCTGTGGATTAAACCTAAGGGTGGGTGCGGTGTGATGTGGTTGCGGCATTGGTTACGAATGGGTTACGGAACTGCCGTTGCCGGATGAACAACAAACAAAAAGTTGTATGAATAGTAAAAGTATGTAAAGTAATTAATATACTTCGTCAAATTATTTGATTAAAGACTTGAAAATTGTAAGATGAACAGCATAGGGTCACATAGACTCACTCTCACACAAACTCACACATTCTCACTGATGTATTCATCGGCAAGGATAGATACGTGTCAGAGTGTGAGTTTGTTTAAAGGAGTATAATAAATAAACACCCATACCCAAAATAGGGACGATGAGTGCGTTGTATGTCTGATATGCCTGAGCGAGAACAAATGTTTTAATTCCGAGTATTCATGCTTCAGTGATAACTTAAGATGTTGCGGGAAAATCTGTTTAACCACTTTTTTTCTTTGATTATTTACACCCTCGGGTTTCTTTATGTCATTATAATTCGCTGTTTTAACCCATTTAGATACAGTGGTAGCGATATGGGTAGCGAATTAGTGGCTAGTGGAACGGATATGCAAAACATCTGTAATTTATTATTTCGGCGACGCACTGTGGGGTATATTGCAAAAACTTGTTAATAATACCAGAGCAACAGTAATTCAAAGAAACCAATTCAAATAAGATCACTTGAAATTGAAAAAAATCTATTTAAATAATTTATAACATATTTATATTCATCTTAAAAAGTCCTTAAGACTGGTCAGGAAGAAAGATCGGGTCAAAAAATTCACTGTTGTTGTTTCCAAGCTCCTACAGTTCGCTAAAACTTTTAGCATAGTAGATATAGGGGAAATACAAAAAATCGCATTTTTGGTGATTTCAAATATTATTTTGGGAATTGTGGGACTTTTTTGCAAATATAATAATGAGCGAATTACTTTTGATTTATGATATCAGGACCTACAAATATATGCATTATAAAATAATTTAAGGGGTTTTTACATTTCTGTCTGCATTTAAAAATTTATTTATTTCATTTTTGTACTAACCTTGTCTTAGTATTTTGTTAATATCAGTGCAGAATATAAAACGATTTCTCGCAATTCAACTTTTCTAAAATCACAACAAAATATTCTATACGATTTAAAATAATTCCGACAGATATATCTACTAAGACAAAAGTTATGGCCATATAACTCTATATTTTTAAAAAGTAGGTCATTTTGGTATTTTATTGGGAAAAGGTATACGTACTCGGAAAAAATTTCCTTTTTTGATATGTTTGAATCGAAAGAAAATATATTTAGAACGCAAATTTTAAATATTACGTAATTCTGAGCAAATAAATTTTATTTGAAAATCAATAAAATTTATTTGAAAATTTTATTTGAAAATCAATGAAATTTATTTGGAACGCATATATCAATATATTACAACAAAATATATTTGCAACTAATTTTCTCAAATCAAATATGTGTTTATATACACATAAAATTATTGTTCAGGAATTTCTCCCAATATAATTTGTTAAAATATATATTATATTTTATATCTGGTAAAAAGGTTTTCAAAACATTGACGGTTTCTAATTTCATTTTTAATTTTTCATCGAATTATACCTTATAATTTAAAATGACAATTCGCAATAAAATTTGTTTTAAAGCACTAAATTTTAATTTATATTTATTCCAAGTCATGATTTCTTGTCAACCCATTTTGCACAGAGTATCGTGAAATTTGAAATTTCCAAAATAATTAATACGAGTTAATAAAACAAAATATATTTGCAAACTAATTTTCTCAAATAAAATATGTGTTTATACACACATAAAGGGAATTTGTCCAAATATATTTTGTTTTAAAGGTTTTCAAAATGTGTCAGATTTTTCGAAATTAATTTTTTATTGATTTCGAGTTGTACCTTATAATTTAAAATAACATTTACTTTAAAGAACTAATTTTTAATTTCTATTTATTCCAAATCACCACACGCTGAAAAAAATCGCTTCTGTAGTATATTGTCCCAAACATATTCGGCTTGAAACATATATATGTTTGGGGTAGACTCTAAGCATGTAATATTTGGTACACACAAAAAATGTGTATTTGGGAAGATGTTGTTCTAAACAAATATTTGTATTTTTCAGTAATTCAAAGTTAAATTTTTAGAAATTTTTAATGTTCGTAAAAAATAATAATTGAAATCATATAATCTTGGATCAATATAAAGTACTTAGAGGATTGACAACTAATGATGGCTTGGAATACTCCGAAATTTGAAATGATTGATTGCTGCATATGGTATCATAACTGGGAGGTACAATTCGAAACCCAAGAAAAATTTAAACTGAAATATGAAAAACTCAGCAAAAGTAAAAATATTTTTTAAATAAAATATATTTGGAAAAATTCCTAAATAATAATTTTATTTGTATTCAAACACATATTTTATTTGAGAAATTTAGTTTGCAAATATAATTTGTTGTAATATATTAATATATGCGTTCCAAATATATTTTATTGATTTTCAAATAAAATTTATTTGCTAAGAAATATATAATATTTAAAAATTTGTGTTCCAAATATATTTTCTCTCGTTTCAAACATATCAAAAGAGGCGATTTTGCCCCGTGCATGTGTTGTCATATTATCAAGCAATGTATCATTACGCAGAATTATAGGATTTCAATTATAAAGGAATTTTACGAAAAAGTTACCGTTTAATTACAGAAAAATATAAACCTCGTATAAAAATTAATACATTGATTTATATTCTGAATACTGAAATGCAAATAAATATTTGTATCGTAAAGAATAGGCCGAAATAGAAAATTTTAGGACGGAAACAAAGATTTGTTTAGAAAAACATCTTCCCAAATATATAATATTTGTGTGTGCCAAATGTAACCTAAACATTTGTATATTTCAAGCAGTATATGTTTGGTACAATATACTACAGATCGATTTATTTTAGCGTGTAGTATTTTGGAGGTATAGAGGAAGATTTAAATATAAATTATAATATATTTATACTTATTTTGAAAAAAGATTGGGTTATACATTTTTATTAATAGAGTCGCCACGCTTCTCCAAATAACACAATTTTTCCGAAAATTTCAAAACTTGGCCACATTTTCGAGAATCACAAAGCTAGAATATGATAACCTTTACCATTTTTATATGTAGTAATATGTTACACTGTAACTTTTAGGAATTTTTAGAGATAACTGAAGAAACATTATTTGGGGGTTTGGGGATTTGCATCCTCGTCATATAACAAATTTGTTGCCTATTAAGATAATATGAAAGAAACCGGTGCATATTATACTTCGATATTCACAAAATACCAGAACAACATCGGGAAGCAAATGAAAAATTAAATTTTCAACTGCAGATATCTCGTTAACTGCACGCTGATAAAAAATCGCTTCTGTAGTATTGGGTTTTCCAATAAGAGTGATATGATTTCTTTGAAAAAAAACACACTTATTGTTCAGGAAATTCAAAAGTTTTTTATTTAATGTGAAGTACAATCGATACAATTAAGTTCTAAATAAAACGTCATTCAAATGGCCTCCACGACTTCTTCTGCAGGAACGAATTCGATGAACCCAATTTTCGAGCACTTTTTCCACTAAATCAAGTAGTATGTAAATATTGACTTGTAAAGCTTGAAGAGAGTCTGGTTTATTTCGAAAGACCAATGACTTCAAATAACCCCACAAGAAATAGTCTAATGGTGTTAAATCAGAACTTCTTGGAGGCCATTCAATATCAAAATTTCCTGAAATATTCGAATCTCCAAACTTATCTCGCATTAATTCAATTGTTTCATTTGCTGTGTGGCACGTATCCACAATCGGTCAATGGCAAAAAGATTGCCCTAAACGAGAGCTAAAATATTGCTCATGGGTGTCAAGGTCGTAGACCGACTGAAAATTGTTTTTATTGATTTAAAAAAAAATTGACTTAGTGCACGAAAAGTTGCAATTGGAGAACGATTATTTTAATACACGCTGAAAAAACTCTTTTCTGTAGTATATTGTCCCAAACATATTCGGCTTGAAACATAGTTAGGGTACACTCTAAACATATAATTTTTGGTACACACAAAAATTGTGTATTTGGGAAGATATTGTTCTAAAGAAATATTTGTTTACATTTGTTTACTTATTTGCATTTAAGTATTCATAAAATACATAAATTGTGTTAAATTTTTCAGTAATTCAAAGTTACATTTTTAGAAATTTTTAATATTCGTAAAAATAATAAATAATAATAAATGAAATCGTATAATATAATACTCAGAAATTTTAAATGATTGATTTAAAACAGTAGTTAATGGTGCATATGGTAACTGGGAGGTACAATTCGAAACCAAGGAAAAATTAAAACTGAAATTCGAAAAATTTAGCAAAAAAAAATCAGTTTTGGAAATATTTTTAAATAAAATATATTTGGAAAACATCCTAAATAATAATGTTAATTGTATTTAAATACATATTTTATTTCAGAAATTTAGTTTGCAAATACAATTTGTTGTAATATATATTAATATATGCATTCCAAATATATTTTATAGATTTTCAAATAAAATTTATTTGCTAAGAAATATATAAAATTTAAAAATTTGTGTTCCAAATATATTTTCTTTCGGTTCAAACATATCAAAAAAGGCGATTTTGCCCCGTGTAATAAAACTGAATAGTTTGTGAACGTTGTTCTTGCGTATATCTCTCCATGATGAAATTGTAAACACTACTGAATACAATGAAAAACAAAAACAGATCATGACATATTACAATTTGCCGAAACGTCACTTCAAAATCATATCATCCCTATTGGAAAACTCGTTATATTGTCCCAAACATATTCGGCTTGAAATATACATATGTTTAGGGTACGCTCCAAATATATAATCGTTGACGCATACAAATATTAAATGTTGGGGAGGATGTTGTTCTAAACAAAACTATGTTTTATGCTAATATTTTTTATTTGGAACTAATATTTCAGAAACAAAAATTAATTTGTATTCAAGTATTTTGGCATTATACCGATACCCTCATTTAAAGGCAAGTTTTTAGTTTATCCTAAAGTCGACGTTAAATTTTTTAAAAATTGTAAAATTCTATAAAAATTTTGGGTAACGATAAATTGTATTGATTTATTGCCAACAAGTGATTATTTGGAAGATTCATAATTTAACAAGTAATTAATTTCAGTTTTTATTTTTTGTTTTAATTAAATTATCATCAATTTAAATTACATTAAATAACTTTAAAGTATGCATCGGTATTAAAGTTATAAGCTGTTAACTTTAGGTATAAAATAGTCCACTTGTGTGGGAGGTACCAAAAGTTGTCAGTTCGCAAAAAGATTTTTTTGTAATATATAAATATATGCGTCCCAAACTGAATTTCTTGGTTTTCAAATAAAATTTATTTGTCCAAAAATATAATATATTAAAAATATCGTTTCCTAGTATATTTCCTTTGAATTCAAACATATCAAAAATTACGTTTTTTATCCCCTCACCTTAGAGAGGAGGGTATATATCATTTGCTACGAGCCAAAAGTGTAACACATCGAAGAAGTGACCTAAGACCCTAAGTATGTTCGGCGGAAATCCGTTTTGGGTCATTTTAAGTCATTTGAGCAATGTCCGTCCGTCCGCCCGTCTGTCTCTCTGTCTGTCTGCTGGCTGGTGCGCACGATAACTCTCGAAAGACGTAACCGATTGACCGATTAGTATGCGGTAATATTTTTCTCTATCTCCGGCTAAGTTTGAAGATGGGCCACATTGGTCCACTCCTTCTAGTACCGCCCCCGCAAAGGGTTAACTTTTGGTGAAATAATGATTCTTTAATACATACTATACTACTTACTCGAGTCTTCTGAAGTTTCACACATAATATTAGTTTGTTAGTCGCTAACACGTCAAGAAAAATGGGCGAAGTGGCCACAGAAAAAGTTAGCAGCTTATAACTTTAATACCAGTGCATACAAATATTTGAATTTTCTACCGTATAATGCTTTTATAGTACTTAGAGTCCAGAGGAAAATGGGCGTTATTGGCTCGCCCCTTTTGGTACCTCTCACACCAATGGACCATTTTGTACCAAAAGTTAAGAGATTTTAACTTTAACACCAGTACATACTTTAAAGTAATTAAAAGAAATTTAAATTGGGTAAACCAACTTATGAAATTGGGATCCATAAGTCGGTTTACCTGACTGAACTTTCTTACTTGTTTTCCGTGTATATGATATAACTCTTAGTTGTAAAAATTCTTTTGTAGACCTCGATTAGTAGAATGCGTATGTATCTGAAGAACAGATTAAGTTACATGTAGTTAAACATTTTATTTACCCGAGGTGGCCAACTTTGAGGTGCTGTAGCTTCGTCCCTGTATACCATAGGGAGACAAATTCCAAACATAACTTCTCAAATACCTCTTCTACAGGTATTCCAAGCTGTATTGCAAAATACAGCTCTACAGGCATTCTAAGCTGTATTGCAAACTAATTTTTATACCCTCCACCATAGGATGGGGGGTATATTCATTTTGTCACTCCGTTTGTAACACCTCTAAATATTGATCTGAGACCCCATAAAGTATATAGATTCTTAATCGTCGTAAAATTCTAAGACGATTTAGCCATGTCCGTCTGTCCGTCCGTCTGTGGAATCACGCTACAGTCCGCAATAATAAAGCTAGGTTGATCAAATTTGGTACAAATACTTCTTATAGTTGCAGGTTGTTTGGGATGGCAAATGGGCCATATCGGTCCATATTTAGATATAGCTCCCATATATAGCATCTAACTTATTGTGATTCCTACTGTTTTCATCTACTATATTTTTTGTGTTTTTCGGTGTTATTTTCTTTAGGTTTGAGTTATTTTGTGTGGTCACATCCATGGTGGAGAGTATATAAGATTCGGCATGGCCGAACTTAACTCTTTTACTTGTTAGTTATATAGCCTTTACAAATTTCCGTAAGGTTTCGGTAATTTAAACAGAAAATAAAAGCTTGTTGTATTGTGAATATAGTTACTAATATCCGGTTTTGCACATTTTTCCTCATCGGTGAAAAATTGTCTCTTTTCAGATATATCTAAATCAAAAAGATTAAATGTGAAATACAGCTTATATGTACATATATAATACAGAATATACATGAGGGATAGAACCGATTTTCTTAAAATTTGAAAATGTGCGCGATTTTTTACTGAATGATGTATATATAGACCCAATTTACACGGAGCAACTTGATCCTGCGACTTTTTTGAATTCTCTTTTAAAATCCATACGTAGAATCATGTCCGTTGTGTCAACTACGTAAAAGTAAGGCATATTTCTTTGATCTAATTTAGATGTCGAATATATAGAAATAACGGGTGATACTACTAGAGATACTTTTTTCAATAGCCTTTTTTGACAGATCGCGTGTGAGTCGAGTCATGCTGTCATGTTATTTTTGTTAAGTATTGTTTGGCATTTCATCATGGAAAGACTTACGCCTGAACACCGTTTACAAATCGTTCAATTTTATTACGAAAATTCACGTTCTGTGAGGAATGTGTTTCGTGCACTTCGCTCAACTTATGGTCAACATAATCCAGTCATCGAAAATTGGACTCAACGGATGGACCATCTGAGAAGTAGCCGCGTCCAAAATTTGATAGTCATAATCTTCAAAAAATAAATGCCAAAGAATGTTCTTTCAAATGATAAATAACTATGGACCAAAATGTAACACATCGAAAAAGATCACAAAAACCTATCACCATGGTTCTAGCATCTCCCGCATAAGGACCAAATTCCATATTACACTTGCTCGATTGAAATTTGGTTGCATGTTTTATAAACTGTTAGCTTCAATTAACAATACCAATTTCAACAATGTTATCCACTTTTTAAAGGGTTAATATGAAGATTGTTGTGTTTACCAAATTCTACAACAGTTGAGGTTCTATAGAGAAGAAAACTTAATTTTTATACAGAAAGGGAAAACGATTTTTACCACTCACACAATCTCAAACATATGCGTACACACGAGTTCACATAAAATCTGTCGCATAATTTTCAAAATCCTTTCATGGCGTTTTTTCTATCATTTACAAATATTTTCTGTCTTTTGTGAAATGTTTGCCTGTGGTTAAGTATATGTGTGTGTTAATTTGTAATTTTAATTAATTTAATTTTTTCAGATTTTTTTATCAAACTAAAACAAACGCGCTTTCAAAGATCTTTTTTGATATGATATAAATGTAGGTATGGAAATTTGTTTTAAAATAAGAAAATATCAAGTGAAAAAAGTTTGATATTTTAGGAAAAAGAAGTTGAAGCAAAACACTCACAGATGTAGATACTCGTAATGTTCAGTGTGTTTCGTATTCTTCTATAGGGTGTTTTTAAGAGCTTGAGAACTTAAATTGATAATACCAGAAAGAAATAATATTGCAATAACATTTTTTATTACAATCTGGTAGATAATTTCATCTTCTTCTTCTATTATTTGCATATCCGTTGTTTGGATGTTAAACGATCATATACGAGAAGAAGTATTATATGTATTACATTTCAGCCATATCGATATACTTATATTAATATTAGAACATTTATTTAGTAAAGACTAATTCTCTGAATTTGACAGAGTCAAACATATTTCGTTCATCACGATAGCCGGTTCAATCTTGGAAATTGTTCAACCAGGAAAGTTAATTTTTCCTCTAGTATTTTGTCCTTCAATTTATGCTTTGAGAATGTTGTGTATATATTTATATTTGCAGTTTCGCTTTACGAGTATATGTCTAAATATGCCCTTTTTTCGTTTTTTTTAACAGTGTTAACCAGTTATCGTTCCGTATTCATTCTTCTTAACAATTCTTGATTTGAAATGTTTTCATTCCATGGGATTTTTCAAAGTGCGGCGATATATCCACATTTCGGCGGTATATCGACTCCAGTATCACCAAGTTTGCTGCTTTTACTGTCCATACTTCCGCTGCGTACAAAAGTACGGACCCTATATAACATTTAATCAGACGTGTATTTGTGGCAATGTTGGTATCATGACTGGTCAGAATTTTCTATATTTTAGTATTTTCCATTCGACATATGATTTCTTTAGAATTGTTCCGTTGACCATTTACGAGCTCTCCAAGATATTAAAAGTTGGTTACCCTTTTCATTTCCATGTTCCTTATTCTTAGTGTTGTGTTGGAAGTAATTTTGTCAATTAATCTTTGTAGGTCTAATTTCATGGCATTTATTTTTTAGGGGGCCAGTAAACATGACCACTTCTAAAATAAAGTTGTCGCCACATTGATTTTGAAATAATAATGAAATAATGTTTAAGCGCGCTGCATGGCAAGTTGCGCCGTCTGGTTTGAACCACATGTCGTAGATGTTTAACTGATTAATTTTTGGAAAAATTTAGTCAGTAACGGCAGCTACTTCCTCATTTCGAAAAAAATAAGGAACGATGATGTCGCCAGCTTGGAAACCGCACCAAACAGTCAATTATAAAGGCTTGATGATTGTCTTCGCTCCAAATATCGCACATTTGCTTAATGACGTAGCCATTAAACCAGAAATGAGCTTCATCAGTAACCACAATTCTTTGATTTGAACTTCGCGAACAGTTTTTTTATTATTAAGTAATTCTCCCCCTATTGCCAGCGTTGTTATGGCGTTAAATGGTTCATGATGACTTGCCAAACCTTACTGAACAGAAATTTAAACACAGTTTGACACTATCAGCTATTAAACCAGAGTTATTGGTATCGAAAGTTCTCATGCAGCTGAAAAAACACCCGGTATTAGCAGACGTTCTGTGCACAGCAAACTGTATTGTTTTAAATACCCTGATTCCATTAGCTCAGTACTGATTTACACATAGAAAATAGCTCGTCGTCATCCAGCATTTCGGCGATACCAAATCAAATCACCCTAACATGAGTCTCTAGTCAAAATCCATCCATTATGGGCGGTAAAGTCGATCCGGTGGCGGAGTTCAAGAGAATCCGGTGGCAGAGTTCAAGAGAATCGGTAAATCCACCAATTCATTTATCAATCAGGGTACCTCAAACAAGAAGAGCATATCCTACAGGAGAGTAAGAAGCCACCGGCCTATTCTAAAATAACAAACAAATATTTCCAAGATGATCTATGATATGCCATAATTGATAGCAGTAGCGCGTCTGAAAGAAGTCCCGAAGGACATAAGAGTAACTTCGAATAGTTTTTCTATTCAAATGTATTGGAACTCGTTTTCGAATCAAATGATGCGTAGGCATAGACCCGTATTCCAGATAGTCTTTTCATGGACAAGGGCATTACATTTTTCGGGTGTTGGACTGTCTTTTTTAAAATTGGTAAAACCCCTATTGACAAGACAGTTGTATCGAGGCCAAACAGGGAACATAAGTGGTCGAGATAGGGTTGCCAAATTCAAATTGCCTCTTAGCTGGACTCACTTTACACTTTTCCCTATAGTGGAGGTATAAATACAGGATTATGTTGAAATTATCGTATTTTTACCTAAACTGCTATAATTTTGTTCCTTTTTTATGTTTTTTTTTTCGTCCCAACAAAAAAAACATGTTATAATAATTTCAACGACAGTTACTAAACTTCTGTTTCCACGTAAAAGTGTTATTAATAACATCCTGGCTTTATCGAGCATATACTTAAAAAATATGGTCCAAATAAAGAATTTTTTTTTCAAAAAAATCCTATTATTAATTAATATTATAAAATCGTTCGTCTGTTTTTTGTTTGTTTGTTCCATCATCACGCCTAAACGCCTTAACCGATTCTCTTGAAACTAGGTGGAAAGATAGACCAATGCGTGGGAAGTTTCTTAGGCTACTTTGATTTTCGATTTTCCGCCAAGTGATTTTCGATCACGTGACCGCTGAGTCTTCAGTTTTGCACGTAGTCGTTTTTCGGTCTGTGGGCAGTTATAGCGCTATCAGTATTGTTTTTGTCCTTTCAGAAGGCTCTTATATGATACAAGGTTAAAGCATAGTAAATATGAAGTACTATATAGAAAAAATATTTGTGCGAAATATTTTTTTAATTTCTCTGTCTGTGGTCAATGGAGCAGTGATCAAACAAATTGTATTATTTTACAGATTTTCAAAGTTTCTTAAGAGCTAAGAATATAAAAAAATTTTATGTACATACTGACCTCAAAGGAGATGCGAAAACAATTATTCAATGTCCATTCTGAGGTTAACTCGTACATAAAACCGCATTTTCAAATTTCCAACCCCTTTTCAAAATATATCGCCCACCACTTACGGTGGTAATATATAAAGGGTTTTCCAACAAAAGGTGTTATTTTGGTATTAGAAGAAAAATGCCATTTTTTGACCTCATTTTCGAAAAAGTAAGGTCCAATGACCCCGCCGGACCATAAATCGCACCAAACAGTCACATGTTGAGGATGAAGAGGCTTCTCAACAATAACTCTTGGGTTTTCCGAGCCCCAGATGCGACAATTTTGCTTGTTGACGTACCCACCGAGGTTGAAATGGGCTTAATCAGTTAAGATGATTTTTCGATGGAATTCCGAATCATTTTCATGCATTTCAAGGACCCAATCAGAAAAGACACGACGTTGTTGATGATCGGCCGGCTTGAGTTCTTGTGTTAACTGAACTTTATAAGGCTTAAGACCCAAGTCTTTGTGCAAGATACGGTGTAATGACGTTTGTGGAATGCCCAATTCCAAAGAACGACGAGGAATGGACAAACCTGGGTTTTCTTCAACACATTGGGCTACAGCAGCATTATTCTCAGTTGTTCTTGACGTGCACGGGTTTTATTGTTTTGCGGTCCGACAAGGTGCTTCACGACGTCCCAAAAATGTTTTAGTTTTGCGAACTGTGACTGCAAGATTTTCACCATTTTTATCCCCTCACCTTAGAGAGGAGGGTAGTGGAGGAGTGACTTAAGACCCTAAGTATGTTCGGTGGATATCCGTTTTGGGTCATTTTAAGTCGAATGAGCAATGTCCGTCCGTCTGTCTGTCTGTCTGCTGGTTGGTGCGCACGATAACTCTCGAAAGGAGTAGGCGATTGACTTCAAATTTGGTATGTGGTAATTTTTTCTTCTATCTCCGGCTAAGTTCGAAGATGGGCCATATTAGTTCACTCCTTCTAGTATCTCCCCCACAAAGGGTTAACATTTAGTGAAATATTGATTATTTAATAAATCTGTACTGCGGTTTTGAATCGTCTGAAATTCTACGCATGGTATAAGTTTATTAGTGACTAATACCTCGAGAAGAATGGGCGAAGTTGCCACGCCCCTTTTGGTACCTCCCACACAAATGGACAATTTTGAACCAAATGTTAACAGCTTATAACTTTATTACCAGTGCATACAAAGACTTGAAATTTTGTGCAGTGTAATGATTTAATAGTACCTACAATACAATGCAAAATGGGCATTATTGCCACGCTCTTTTTGGTACCTCCCACACAAATGGACCATTTTGTACCAAAAGTTACCAGCTTATAACATAAATACCAGTTCATATAAATACTTGAAATTTTGTACAGTATAATACTTGTATAGTACCAAGAGTCCAGAGAAAAATGGGCGTTGTTGGCACGCCCCCTTATGGTGCCTCCCACACAAATGGACCAATTTACGCAAAAAGTTAACAGCTTATAACTTTAATACCAGTCCATATAAATACTTGAAGTTTTGTACAGTGTAATGCTTTTATAGTACCTAGAGGCCAGAAAAAGTGCCCGTTATTGGGACGCCCCTTTTGGTACTTCCCACACAAATGGACCATTTTGTACCAAAAGTAAACAGCTTTTAACTTTAATACCAGTAAATACTTTTAAATTATTAAATGCAATTTAAATTGATAATAAATTAATTAAAACAAAAAATTTACTACAATTTTTTTGGGACTCAAGGTGAGGGGATTCATAAGTCGGTTTACCCGACTGAACTTTCTTACTTGTTTTAGTGAATTTTAATAATTTCAATGCGTGTTTGAATCGTGTATCGTTCCATTTTTAGTAATGGCATAGTTTCTTCTTGTCAAATGTCAAAGAATAAAAGCTTCAAAAGTGACAGCTACCGAAATACCGGTATGTTAGTTGACAGATAAACTTCACCGAAAAAAGTCAAACTTTAAAATACCGAAATCGTAAATTGTATGTAAAATATCAATGTTAAATAATTGTCTGTTTTAAATTGTTTTTTCGTGCTTTTTGCATTAGATTCCCTGATGATGACAATTTTCCAAACATTGTTAGTACAAAATTACGAGTTGCTGAAAGTTATGCTGAAAAAAGTGAAAACAAATATTTTCTACACTTTTTCAAAAAAAAAAATACCGGAAACAATTTTTTTCCCAAAAATGTTAAGAAGCTCTGTTCAGCATATTCTTAGCTGCATTATTGCCAAATATATTTAAGCGGTTCACCAAGTCTGAATTAGTTGTTGGACAAAAGCTAATGACACTGATTTTCAGCAACTTTGGAGGCCCATAAAAAAAAATTGGTCCCCAATTTCGCCAAACTTAGTATAGGGCTATACTACCCTGTGGTAGTCGAATCGAACCTATACTATCAAGTCCATGTATTTTTCAAAAAGTGATAATTTGTTGCATAGTGTTATTAATATTACATTTGTGCAATAGTCAGAGCTAAGGATTTTCATACTAAAATTTGGATCAGCTTCAAAATTGTACTGTATTGATGTTGTCTTTCAATCGGAGTTTTATTTAGAATATCATCAAGTTAACGAAGTATTAAAAGATAATCCGGGCGACGCCGGGTATTTAAATGCTAGTTTAGCATACTTTTTTTTTAATATTTTGTTCGTGTTTTGGACACTATATGTCATGCATAGCCCTTCGACAAAAATGTTGTTGCATAGCGTAATATCAGCAATTTTTTAGAAAGTTCCCAGAAAAGATGGGAAACAAAAATTCCAAATAACAGGGAGCGAAAAAATAACACCGCCTCCCAAGAAGTGGTCGATAACATCGTAAAATCGCCGATATCACAAATTTTGCAGAAATCTCCCTGCAAAGGTGGTGATAAGAATATGAAGAGGGTCTAAACAAAGATGGAGCTTTAAAAAATAACAGCGCATTCCAAGAAAGTTTCTATATACGTAAATGCAACGAGTGGTTCTTTTTATCCCATCACCATACAGAGGAGGGTACATATCATTTGCTACGAGCCAAAAGTGTTACACATTCATATGAGCAATGTCCGCCCGACTGGCTGGTGCGCACTATAACTCTCGAAAGGAGTAACCGTTTGACTTCAAATTTGGTACGCGGCAATATTTCTCTTAATCTCAGTCTATGTTCGATGATGGGCCATATCTGGCAACAAAAATGGACAATTTTGCACTAAAAGTTAACAGCTTATAAATTTAAGCTGTTAACTTTTAGTGCAAAATTGACAATTTAATTAAAATGACAATTTAATTAAAATAAATAAGTTCACGAATATTTTTTGGGACTGAAGGTAAGGGAATTCCTAAGTCGGTTTACCCGACTTAACTTTCCTACATGTTAATATTTTTTTTTTTAATTTAAAATTTTTTTTTGCCTTTTTGTTCACATGCAAAAACATTTTTTTAACTGCATCGTAAAATTTTATGCTTTAGGTAGAATGTAAATAACTTAAAAGATTGACGCTTGTCAAAAAATAAGCCCCTTGCGGTTTAGTTACCATTACAACGTGAAGTTGGTAACACTTCGAGCGCAGACTCGATATTTACATTTTTATTCAATGCTTATTTATTACATTTTACAAACGTGTGCAATTTGGCATAGTCCTGTCTTAGAAATCATGCTTAGGCACTGATGGTAGAAAAATGTCATTCCGGCCCCAATTTTTTGTGAAAATTAATTATTGCTATTTACGCCCAATAAAATTTGCTAGTGAAAACCCAACTTACATACATATGTGCCTTAAATCCATCATTCGGACTTCTATATGTCTTTAGATGTCATTCATCCCATCCTAAGAAATTTGGTGTCTATACAATTCTCATATGCCTTATAGGCGTACGCACATTGGTACATAGAACTACACCCACGTATGGCTGTATTTATTACTGGTGTACATGTGTGTGGAGAGAGAAGACATAGTTATAATGATACATTTGTATGCGTTTCTTCCTGTATCCTTCAGTCTGAATGTCTGCCTGACGTTGTCGTTGCCATTGCCTCTGTCCTTGTATGGTATTTTAATATTCCCCATGCAATACGTCTGGGATATGTCATGTCAATTTCATTTCAGATTTCCATACGTAAATGTACATTGGTCGTGTCGTTACACTTACGTTTACCAAATCAAAAATTTGAAAGAAAAAATCTCAACTACAAAAATACGGAAAAACACAAACGTTCGGAGACAGAAAAAAGAAGTATATATACACTGCTATTATTTTCCGCTCACCACATTCACCACCAACATCGGCCATAGAGCTTGCTCCACCTTCCAGCCCACCTTTGGCTTTATTCGGAACAGACTCTAAAATTATAATAAAAATATTTTTTCTCATGTTTTGCAACAACTTCCACGTTGTGTCCTGACATCCAATCCATATGTGCGTCGTTAAAGATACTTTCTTTATTTCCTTAAGTTTTTCATGGACCTTTGGCACATACACACGGAGAAAAAGGAGGAATCTTAAACAATAGCACTATGTAGCAGCAAGAAATTGGATTTACAAAATACTATGTATATTTTTGAAGTACTATGATCCGCAATTTACAAAAAAATATATAAATACATTCTGTAATACATAATAGAGGCAAAGATGGTCTGAAGACGGGAGAATATCCTAGTGACAAATCAATAACAATTTAAAGATCGAAATAAAAACAAACGAAAATACAAGAACAAAACGTATGACACGACGAAACTTATGTTAGGTTAACTAACATCAAACATACATATAAATGCAGCTCGATGAGTCGTATATGTAAACATTTGTACATAACGAAACACAATTTGTTTCTTGTTCAAATACGATTACTTGATGTGATTTTTTCGAGTTGAAATAACAGAAGTGACGAATAATTCTTATTCGTTTGGAAGAAGCTACGCCTCTTAGAGCTGGATTTTTTGATCCGTGAAATATCAATACGAGGAGCTGTGCTGTCAAGTAATTGCATTTGCTTCACCGTTTTATAGAAAAACTTTGCATTCTATAATACATAATAGGGGCAAGGATGGTCCATGAGAATATCCTAGGGACAAATCAATATAAATACATTGTTAAAGTTCGTGTAAATTGTTGTGCCCACCACTGCAGGCCAGTTTTACACAAAATAAGGCATATCCGAAGAAAATCTATGGATAAATTGTATAATTATAGTCAGTTAGCGACTTATGCAGGTCCACATTTTTACAGTCAGTTAAATTCTAAAATTCTAGATTAGATTAAAGTAGCCGGTGATCAATTAATATGTCAGAATGATTATTATGACCCGAAAGAACAATGTCTAACATTTACATTTTAAAGATAATTTCATTCAACTGAAGGTCGCGACTACGCTGTAGGTGGACCATTCGGTAGGTCCAATTTTCGATCAGTCTTCCTAGTAAGATGATGATTCCAAGACGTATGATTCTACCAGTCCACAACCCACCAAATGGTGCATTTTTTCATGTAACGGTAGTTCCAAAATGGGGCAAATTTGTTTATGATGCTCAGCGTATGCTAATCGATGATGTACACCACATGTTGCTCGACGTTCTCTCACTTCTCTCTTCTCTCACATAACTCTGACTATCGCAATGCAGCTGAATAATCTAGAGACTTTGATGTGGAGAGAGACTTACTGCGATGAATTGTCAAGTAATCCCAAATAAGGTATACCCCGACTATGTGAGAAATGTAATATGGTATATGGTCTTTTGAGTGGGAGCCAGAAAGGTGGAAACATTTTGCCCAGTCTATAGATATTGTAAAAGTATTCTAACATACAGAAAATTAAAATATTTGGATGATTGGTACGAATATTCAAAAACGGATTACCACCACAATTTATTAGGTCTTAGGTCAATCCATCGATGTGTTACACTTTTGGACTATACCAAATAATGTATATCCTTTTACACTGAAGTGAGGGAGGATATGTATTAAAAATACATATATTTCTCTGCATCTTCATAAGTAATCTGTTAAAATTGTGATGAAAAGTCTAAATAGATCATCCTATATTAAAGCCACTTGTCCGAAATGTTGGAAGTAGTAATTTTTATCTACGGTATAGTATCTACAGACTAAAACGGATCCGATATCGTCTATATTTTACAACACCCACATCGGCAGTGTCGCTGGACGAATTTTGGGCAAGATCACCAAAATGAGGACACATAAATCCTATTCGGAAATCATTAGAAAATCGCCATTTCATAAATCTACTATTTACCTACAGATTTGAGTCACTTATGCTAAGGAAGGCTTCACAGACAGGTACGAGTAAAAAGTGGTTTAGTAACTGTCGTTAAAAAAAATAGAAAAAAATTGTTTTTAAACTCGTTCCAATTTGTGAAAGCTAGCAATCTAACGAAGATAACAATGCCTCTTTGAAAAAAATATATACCCTCTTTTACCAACTTTCACAGGTACTGTCAAGACTTTACACTTCACCAAATTTTAAGTATTTGTTTGGACTGTAATCAAAGTTATAATCCGTTAAACTTTTTATACAACATTTTCCATTTGTATAGGCGGTACCAAAAGGGGCTGGACAAAACGGCCATTCTTTATGGACAGGAATCAAAGTTATAAGCTGTTAACTTTTTGTGCGAAATGTTCCATTTGTATGCGAGTTACCAAAAGGAGCGTGGCAACTTCGCCAATTTTTCTCAAGATAAGAGCGATCAAGAAACTAAAACTATTTGTGGAATTGTGAAAGATTCTGGGTAGTAGTATAGAAGTTATGAGACAATAAATATTTCACTAAATTTTGACCCTTCGTAGGGGAGGTACTCCAAGGAGTGGACCAACGTAGTTTATCTTTGATCTTAGCCTGAGATAGAAAAAAATATTAACACATACCAAATTTGAAGTCAATCGGTTACTCGATTTTGCTCCGTGTATGTGTGTCTTTGCTGCTGTTCTATTTATGTAACAAAAATGCGAGCTGATGGAGAAAAATGGAAATCAGCGACCTCAAATTAGTAAAAAATTCCTATAAAACTCCGGGCAACACAAAAAAGTTCAATTTTGTTCCCTTGTTTTATCTTCAAATAGGCATTGTGTATTTCGCTAAGATGGTAGCTTTCAAAAAATATAACGAAGACTTTTTTGCTGTTTTTTTCGTGCCAAAAAAGCTAAATTTTTTGCTATTACTTCTACATTTATCCATAGATTATCTTAGAATATGCATTGCTTTTTCTTCGCTAAGATGGTAGCTTTCAAAAATTGGAACAAAGCTTTTTTTTGCTATTTTTTTCGTGCCAAAAAAAAACATTTTTTTGTGAAATGAATCAAATTTTTTTCCAATTGCTTTAACGACAGTTACTAAACTTCTGTTTCCGTGATTTAACATTCCAGTCCTCATGATTTCCATAAATTTAAAGTGCTTTCCGACCTTACCGAGTTTATACTTCAAAAAATTTGATACAAATACTAAAGACAACTTCCAATTAATTTGGAATTTTAAAGAAAAATTAAAAAAAAACTATACCTTAAACATTTTTTTAATATTTATTTATTTATTTATATGAATTACAATACAAAGTAAATTTATTTTCTAATTGTAAGGTCCAATGAAAAGCCGGGTTACAAAGACCATGTTGCTAGTTTGCAGCGACAGACCAGAGCCTCTGGTGGAAATCGAACCCACGACCCCCAAACTCATAGGCGAGCACGCTACCAACTCACTTACTGGGGCGCTCCATTTTTTAATATTTTTCGTGTTTAGGACACCATTATACACCAGAAAATGTTATACACGGCCCTTTGACAAACATTTTATTGCATAGTGTTATATTGTTCATTGTCTGTTCAAATCTTATAGATGTGCAATGAAAATGCAACTGTCATTTTTGTACCCTCCACCATAGGATGAGGGTACGAGTATACTAACTTTGTCATTCCGTTCGCAACACCTTGAAATATGACCAATAAAGTATATATATATGCGACCCCATAAAGTATATATATTCTTGATCGTCGTAAAATTCTAAGACTATTTAGCCATGCCCGTCTGACTGTCTGTCCGTCTGTCTGTTGAAATCACGCTACAGTCCGTAATAATTGAGCTAGGTTGATCAAATTTGGTAGAAATATTTCTTATATTTGCAGGTCGTTTGGGATTGCAAATCGGTCAATGTTTTGATATAGGTCAATGTTTTGATATATATCGGTCAACGTTTTGATATAGCTCCCATATAGAGGTCGCTCCAAAATACTGTTTTTTGAGCCAAAGATACAACATTTTTAAAGCAATTTAGCTGAAATTTTGCAGTTTGTATTCTATTTTGACAAGCACTCATTGCAGCAAAAATTTTACAAATCGGTTCATATTTTGTTATAGTCACCCAATAGAGGTCGCTCCCAAATACGCTTATTTAAGCCATTAATACCACATTTTTTAAACATTTCAGGTGAATCTTTGCAGTTTGTATTTTATTTAGACAAAAATTCATCACAGCAACAATCTTTTAATCAGTTCATATTTTGTTATAGTTCACCTATAGATGTCGCTCCCAAAAAAGCATGTTTAAGCCACATTTTCTAAGCAATTTAGCTGAAACTTTGCAGTCTGTATTCTATTTTGGCAAAGATTAATCTCAGTAATATTTATATAAATCAGTTTATATTTTATTGTAGTCCCCGTGTAGAGGTTGCTCTCAAATATGCTTATTTAAGCCATAAACACCACATTTTTCACATGAAGAGTTTAGCTTAAGAATTTAAGTCCTAAAAGTTTGCTAAAAATGCAGCGTTCGTTATTTAATAATTTGCTTAAACAGAAAGGGTCGTTCCATCATTTGCTCCATATACAAAGATTTTCTAGTAATCTAGTAGTTTGTGAAGAATATATGGGCAAATCATTTTTAAACATAGGAGAGATGTATGCTTTAGGTGCAGAATGCAAATAAGTACATACATTTAAAAAATGTGGAAAATCCTAGAAATGTTCATAACTTTATCCATTTTTATAGCCTTACTTTAGTGATACGAGAGCATACTCGTATATCATTTGCTACAAATGATATCCAAAAGTGTAACACATCGCAGGAGTGACCTAAGACCCTAAGTATGTTCGGCGGATATCCGTTTTGGGTCATTTTAAGTCGAATCAGAAATGTCCGTCCGTCTGTATGTCTGTCTACTGGCTGGTGCGCACGATAACTCTTGAAAGAAGCAACCGATTGACTTCAAATTTGGTATGTAGTCATATTATTTTCTATCTCCGGCGAAGTTCGAAGATGGGTCATATTGGTCCACTCCTTCTAGTACTTCCCCCACAAAGGGTTAAAATGTGGTGAAATCTTGATTCTTTACGCCACGCCCCTTTTGGTACCTCCCACACAGCACAATTTTGCACCAAAAGAGAATAGCTTATAACTTTAATAGAGGTGCATATAAATTCTTGAAATTTTGTACATATATGTAGTATAATATTTGTATAGTGCCGATAGTCTGGTAAAGAAATGGGCATTATTGTACAACTCCATTTGGTACCCCCCACACAAATTGACCATTTTGCACCAA
This sequence comes from Eudasyphora cyanicolor, assembly GCA_963930755.1. Lineage (NCBI taxonomy): Eukaryota > Metazoa > Arthropoda > Insecta > Diptera > Muscidae > Eudasyphora > Eudasyphora cyanicolor. The sequence goes on along the minus strand of OZ005736.1, from coordinate 164,485,904 downwards.
AAGTTAACAGCTTATAACTTTAATAGGAGTGCATAGAAATACTTTGAAATTTTGAACAGTGTAATGCTGCTATAGTACCTACAGTCCAGTAAAAGTTAACAGCTTATAGCGTGTGTACCAATGCACGAACTTACTGCAAAACGTTACACAGTGTAACGTAACAGATTTTAAAGTACCTATAGCCCTGTACTTTAAAATCCCTTTTTGTTCCACCCAATCATATGACCAATCATATCAAAATTGAATAGCTCATAATGATAATATAGGGTGATCCAAGTAGATATACTTTTTTCAATAGCCTTTTTTGACAGATCACGTGTGAGTCGTGTCATGCTGTCATGTTTTTTTGTTAAGTATTGTTTGGCATTTCATTATGGAAAGGCTTACGCCTGATTAACGTTTACGCATGTCATTCGCAGTTACCGGAATGCTCGAACGAGTCCCCGAAACTTGGACTCAACGGATGGACCATCTGAGACGTAGCCGCGGCCAACATTTGATAGACATAATCTTCAAAAAATAAATGCCAAAGAATGTTCTTTCAAATGATAATATACATTCCCCATTCAATTTGAATTTTCTATGTTTATTTCTTTAAAAAAGTAGGGAACCTCGAAATGGATCACGCTATATATAGACCAGTGCACATAACGCTTATAATTCGGCACAGTGCAATGTATTTAAAGAATCTAATGTTTACCGAATAATAGGTGTATTTGTTAAACCCTTCTGGTACCTCCCACACAAGTTAACAAATTAATTCGTGTAATATTATATTACATTACCCACAAATTGAGGGTATACCTTAGTCGGTTTACCCGACTGAAACTTTCTTACTTGTTTCATAAGTCGTGGCCAAACTATTCATCAGTTGCAAAACATACGAGAGACACATGGAGGAAGAATTTTTCCTCTTTCTGTCGAATTTCGTACTGATAGGATATAAAATACAGTCTCCGTGCTTACATAGCAAATCGGGGGTAACATATATATGGCGGCTATATCGAAATCATAACCGATTTTCTCCGAATTTGGCAGTATTCCTTCATGTAGAAAGAAAAATATTTTTGCTGAATTTCGCACTGATCGGATATAAAATAACATTTTACAGCGCTTACATGTCAAATCAGGGGTAACGTATATATGGGGGATATATCTAAATCTGAACCGATTTCTTCCAAATTTAACAGTGTTCATTCATATAATAAGAAACCTTTTTCTGCCGAATTTCATACTGATCGGATATAAAATAAAGTTTTTTATACATATATATGGGGGATATATCTAAATCTGAACCGATTTTAACCAAATTCAATAGGGATCGTACTTGGACTAAAAAAAGATATGTGTAAAGTTTCGTCGAGATCGGACCATAATTGCGACCTGTACTTTGATTACAAGAATACATGCACAGACAGACAGACGGACATAGCTAAATCAACTCAGAAAGTGATTCTAAGTCGATCGGTATAATAAACGATGGATCTATTTATTCTCCTTTTGGGTGTTAAAAACAAATGCACAAATTTATAATACCCTGTACCACAGTGTGGTGTATAGTATAAAAACACACGGAATTGACAGTATAGATTCGATTATACTACCAAAGGGGAGTATAACCCCATACTCGGTTTGGCGAAATTGGTGAACAATTTATTTTTATGGGCCTCCAAATTTTCTGTAAATCAGATGGCCCTTCAAAAAAGGTGTCATCAGCTTTTGTCCAACAGCTAATACAGACTTGGTGATACCGCTTACCTATATTTGGCAATAATGTAGCTAAGAATATGATGAACAAAGTGCCTTAACATTTTATGCGAAAAAATACTGGTAGTAGAATCCAACCTATACTGCCAAGTCCGTGTATTTTTCAAAAAGTGTTTGTTTGATGCATAGTGTTATTAGTTTCCCTCTTAAGATATATTATAAAGGGTTGTTACATTTTAAGGGCCGCTGTTGATTTTAAATAAACCAAAAATTATTTAGGAAATTATTGCCATTTATTTTTATTATGATAATATTGGTATGATTCAATTATGTATGGAACAAAATATCGGCCAAATGGGCCGCCGCGACCTCGGCGCCATACCTCCATCCGATGGTCCAAATTTTCGATGACCCTGAGGCATACTTGAGGTTCTTTGCCGTTAATGTGCCGAATTATCTCATCCTTTAGCTCTTGAATTGTTGCTGGCTTATCGACGTACACCTTTTCTTTCAAATAACCCCAATGAAAGAAGTCCAACGGTGACAAATCACATGATTTTGGCGGCCAATTGACATCGCCACGACGTGAGATAATACGGCCATTGAATTTGTTGCGCAAAAGAGCCATTGTTTTGTTAGCTGTGTGGCAAGTAGCACCGTCCTGTTGAAACCACATATTGTCCACATCCATATCTTCCAATTCGGGCGATAAAAAGTTTGTTATCATCTCACGATAGCGAACACCATTCACAGTAACTGCCTGACCGGCCTCATTTCGAAGAAGTATGGCCCGATGACGTCGCCAGCCCATAAACCGCACCAAACGAACTGGGGGAGTATGCACGGGTGTTTTCACATCTCCTATAGACCCGGTTTGCTGAAATTTGCGCACTATTCTCCCGATTGTGGACACATTTGGTCGATTATGCTGATCAAAAAAACATCACGAAGTGCACGAAATGCATTTTGATTTGAAAGCCCATTTCCGTGAAAGGCTTAAAAAAATTTTACGCGTTGCTCGATTGTGTATCTTTTTATGGTTCAAATTGAGTTAGTCTGAAATGGAGAAATGTCAAATGAAATGCAGAAAAAAACTTGACGTTTAGGTGTGGTTCACATCCTTACAATTTAACCACCCTTTTGTTTTAAGCGAATTCATACAATATCAGTTAGCCCGGATGAGCACATAATTACCGTATATCAATCCCGACTTCACAATCCGCGAAATTCTTAAGGAAATATTCCAAACTTTCTTAGTGTTAAAATAATATCACAATCATTTTCTAATTCTAATTATTTTGTCTGTTAATTTATTAGTAAAGGTCATAAATAAAACCAGTAAGGAAAGGCTAAAGTCGGGCGGGGCCGACTATATAATACCCTACACCACTCTCGTAATATTGAATAACTCTGATATATAAATTTTATAATTCATGAATAAATTGTTTACATAAATTTACTTTTGGGACATTTTATACTTCAATAATACCCTGTACCACAGTGTGGTGTAGGGTATAAAAACGATTGGATCTAAAGAGCCAAATCTGATGAAACATATATATGGGAGCTATAGCTAAATCTTTACCGATTTTCTTCAAATTCGGCAATGTTGGTTCATGGATCAAGGAACTCTACCATTCTAAATTTCAAAACGATTGGATGTAAAATACAGCTTCTATAGAACTAAAGGGCCAAATCGGACGAAACATATATATGGGAGCTATAGCTAAATCTTAACCGATTTTCTTCAAATTCGGTAGTGTTCGTTCATGGATCAAGGAACTCCACCATTCTAAATTTCAAAAGGATTGGGTGTAAAATACAGCTTCTTCAGGACTAAAGAGCAAAATCGGACGAAACATATATATGGGAGCTATAGCTAAATCTTAACCGATTTTCTTCAAATTCGGCAATGTTGGTTCATGGATCAAGAAACTCTACCATTCTAAATTTCAAAACGATTGGATGTAAAATACAGCTTTTATAGGACTAAAGGGCCAAATCGGACGAAACATATTTATGGGAGCTATAGCTAAATCTTGAACGATTTTCTTCAAATTCGTTAGTGTTGGTTCATGGATCAAGAAACTCTACCATTCTAAATTTCAAAAGGATTGGATGTAAAATACAGCTTCTACAGGACTAAAGAGCAAAATCGGACGAAACATATATATGGAGCTATAGCTAAATCTTAACCGATTTTCTTCAAATTCGGCACTGTTGGTTCATGGATCAAGAAACTCTACCATTCTAAATTTCAAAACGATTGGATGTAAAATACAGCTTCTATAGGACTAATGGGCCAAATCGGACGAAACATATATATGGGAGCTAGCTAAATCTTGAACGATTTTCTTCAAATTCGTTAGTGTTGGTTCATCGATCAAGAAACTCTACCATTCTAAATTTCAAAAGGATTGGATGTAAAATACAGCTTCTACAGGACTATAGAGCAAAATCGGACGAAACATATATATGGGAGCTATAGCTAAATCTTAACCGATTTTCTTCAAATTCGGCACTGTTGGTTCATGGATCAAGAAACTCTACCATTCTAAATTTCAAAACGATTGGATGTAAAATACAGCTTCGATAGGACTAATGGGCCAAATCGGACGAAACATATATATGGGAGCTAGCTAAATCTTAACCGATTTTCTTCAAATTCGGCAATGTTGGTTCATGGATCAAGAAACTTTACCATTCTAAATTTCAAAAGGATTGGGTGTAAACTACAGCTTCTATAGAACTAAAGGGCCAAATCGGACGAAATATATATATGGGAGCTATATCTAAATCTGAACCGATTTCAACCAAATTCAATAGCGATCTTAACAGCTGCAAAATACTCTAAACTGCAAAATTTCAGAACGATCGGTGTGAAATTGCGACCTGTAGTCGACGAACAACTTTACATAGACAGACGGACGGACATGCTTAAATCGACTCAGCTAGTGATTCTGAGTCGATCGGTATACTTTAAGGTGGGTCTAGCTGTGTTATTTTCTGGTGTTACAAACATCTGCCGTGAAACAAACTTATAATACCCTGTACCACAGTGTGGTGTAGGGTATAAATATTATGCAATTATACAGAAGAGGTTCGCCAAAAAACATACTCAAAACGATTTTAATATTAACTCCCTTTGTAATTAAAAAAATAATCAAAATGGAATTGTTTGATCCAAGAATAAACGTTGTCAAATTTAATTTATAGTCCCATATATACGTGCTCTATGTAATGCGACGGTGTCGGGTATAAATATAGTAGGTTCCTGAGTTTTGCCTTTTCTGACTGATTTTGGTTAATTATAAAGTACTAGCTGGACCCGGTCCACTTCGTTGCCCCAGATTTAGATTTCCGATCCCGTCCATTTTTGAAAACAAACGATTTGTCACGCCCACTTTTTGCAAAATTTTTTTTTCCAAAACCATCTCAGACAAAATAGCTTTCAAACAAAAGAAAAAATTTTTAAATCGGTCCAGTGGTTTAAGCGTCTATAAAACACATACATACAAACAAACATTTTTCCATTTTTATACCCTACACCACTCTGTGGTACAGGGTATTATAAGTTTGTTTCACGGCAGATGTTTGTAACACCTGAAAATAACACAGCTAGACCCACCTTAAAGTATACCGATCGACTCAGAATCACTAGCTGAGTCGATTTAACGATGTCTGTCCGTCCGTCCGTCCGTCTGTCCATGTAAAGTTGTTCGTCGACTACAGGTCGCAATTTCACTCCGATCGTTCTGAAATTTTCCAGTTTAGAGTATTTCGCGGCTGTTAAGATCGCTATTGAATTTGGTTGAAATCGGTTCAGATTTAGATATAGCTCCCATATACATCTTTCGTCCGATTTGGCCCTTTAGTCCTATAGAAGCTGTATTTTACATCCGATCGTTTTGAAATTTAGCATGGTAGAGTTTCTTGATCCATGAACCAACATTACCGAATTTGAAGAAAATCGGTTAAGATTTAGCTATTGCTCCCATATATATGTTTCGTCCGATTTGGTCCTTTAGTCCTATAGAAGCTGTATTTTACATCCGATCGTTTTGAAATTTAGAACGGTAGAGTTTCTTGATCCATGAACCAACATTGCCGAATTTGAAGAAAATCGGTTAAGATTTAGCTATAGCTCCCATATATATGTTTCGTCCGATTTGGCCCTTTAGTCCTATAGAAGCTGTATTTTACATCCGATCGTTTTGAAATTTAGCATGGTAGAGTTTCTTGATCCATGAACCAACATTGCCGAATTTGAAGAAAATCGGTTCAGATTTAGATATAGCTCCCATATATATCTTTCGTCCGATTTGGTCCTTTAGTCCTATAGAAGCTGTATTTTACATCCGATCGTTTTGAAATTTAGAACGGTAGAGTTTCTTGATCCATGAACCAACATTACCGAATTTGAAGAAAATCGGTTAAGATTTAGCTATTGCTCCCATATATATGTTTCGTCCGATTTGGTCCTTTAGTCCTATAGAAGCTGTATTTTACATCCGATCGTTTTGAAATTTAGAACGGTAGAGTTTCTTGATCCATGAACCAACATTGCCGAATTTGAAGAAAATCGGTTAAGATTTAGCTATAGCTCCCATATATATGTTTCGTCCGATTTGGCCCTTTAGTCCTATAGAAGCTGTATTTTACATCCGATCGTTTTGAAATTTAGCATGGTAGAGTTTCTTGATCCATGAACCAACATTGCCGAATTTGAAGAAAATCGGTTCAGATTTAGATATAGCTCCCATATATATCTTACGTCCGATTTGGTCCTTTAGTCCTATAGAAGCTGTATTTTACATCCGATCGTTTTGAAATTTAGAACGGTAGAGTTTTTTGATCCATGAACCAACGTTGCCGAATTTGAAGAAAATCGGTTAAGATTTAGCTATAGCTCCCATATATATGCTTCGTCCGATTTGGCCCTTTAGTCCTATAGAAGCTGTATTTTACATCCGATCGTTTTGAAATTTAGAATGGTAGAGTTTCTTGATCCATGAACCAACAGTGCCGAATTTGAAGAAAATCGGTTAAGATTTAGCTATAGCTCCCATATATATGTTTCGTCCGATTTGGCCCTTTAGTCCTATAGAAGCTGTATTTTACATCCGATCGTTTTGAAATTTAGAATGGTAGAGTTTCTTGATCCATGAACCAACATTGCCGAATTTGAAGAAAATCGGTTCAGATTTAGATATAGCTCCCATATATATCTTTCGTCCGATTTGGTCCTTTAGTCCTATAGAAGCTGTATTTTACATCCGATCGTTTTGAAATTTAGAATGGTAGAGTTTCTTGATCCATGAACCAACATTGCCGAATTTGAAGAAAATCGGTTCAGATTTAGATATAGCTCCCATATATATCTTTCGTCCGATTTGGTCCTTTAGTCCTATAGAAGCTGTATTTTACATCCGATCGTTTTGAAATTTAGAATGGTAGAGTTTCTTGATCCATGAACCAACATTGCCGAATTTGAAGAAAATCGGTCAAGATTTAGCTATAGCTAACATATATATGTTTCATCCGATTTGGCTCTTTATATCCAATCGTTTTTATACCCTACACCACACTGTGGTACAGGGTATTATTTAAGTATAAAATGTCCCAAAAGTAAATTTATGTAAACAATTTATACAAGAGTGGAATGAATATTGCAAGAGTGGTGTAGGGTATTATATAGTCGGCACCGCCCGACTTTAGCCTTTCCTTACTGGTTATATATATATAGATAGATTGGCAACGGCATTTCTTCGACTGTATGAATAAGTTCATATGTGTATTTCTTGTCCCTGAGTATATGGACGAGCGTATGGATTCCCATCAAGTACATATGTACGCATAAAGAAATATCGATGAGTATGCATGAGTGTATGTATGCGATTTCCTTGAATAAATTTGTGAAAACATCCTTACGAGTGCTTTCGTTCTCTTTCTCGTCCCTATGTTGTTGGTGGGATATTCTTCTGCAGGCGGCAGGATACGTCTGATAGCATTTCAATGCAATGAAAATGAATATGAATCTCTCTCTTACTGGCTGAATGAACACTTTAACTGAATTCCCAATGGGAGTCATTTGGAAGGCTTATAACTCGGTACAATATTAGATTATGGAAATTTTTTCTTTATTGGCAATTTCGATACGTAAAAAATCATTGTAGCATAAGGTGTCGCATGTATATGAGAAGAAGAAGCTGGCGAAACGAAACAGAAATCACCACACGAGAATACACCGAAGAAAAAACTCTTTGAATTGTTTGCAAATCTCAGGAGGATGTGTACTATATCGAATTGTTAGGGTAATATTATGTACATAGAAAACGAAGTAGGAATTTGTATTTTCCTTTATTTGATGTCTTCTTCTTCGAGAGAGGTTTGCTTCACTAACTTTTCACAGTAAGTACTTTCAATTTAGGTTAGAAGAAAAAACAAACATTTCTTAGAAATATCCCTGAAGGAGCCAACCTTTATTATCTCCTCTCTCATTCAAAGATTTGTATGTGTTTTAATCCGTGTGTTTATATAGTGGTAAGAATTTATCTGGAAAGCAAACCAGTATCGGAAGAGGCTTGGCACTGTTCTTAATTTCAAGTGTTTTATTTAGAAAATTTTCATTTCTCAGAAATATCCCTTATTATCCTCTCTCTCATTCAAAGAATGGTATGTGGTTTAGTCCGTGTGTTTATATACTCGTACAGGAGTAGTCCTAAAAACCCAGTGAAAAGTAGTGGCTTTAAAATTATAAGACTTTTCCGAATTTCAAGTGTTTTATGGGAACAAATTATCAAATTTTGCTACGGGTCGGGATTCATTCGATTCATTCATTAGAGAAATCCTGGGTACAAAACTATTGTCAGAAAACGAACACGCTTACAACAAGGGAAAGTCTAAAGAATCTGCCTGAACGATTATATAGGCACTATTGAATTGTTCCTAAATCTCAAGGAATTTAATATGGAATTAACTTTTATTGATATAGAAGGGCTTTTAACAATATTCACTCAGATGCGGTAATTGCGACGCTGCCGCATCTAAGGGTGAGTTATATCTTGATTAGAGTAGTTCAGAATTTGCTCAACAGAACACGTATAACAACAGGTATCGGGGTCACAACTCTACCAAAGTTTGTAAACAAAGGGAACCCACTAGGAGGAGTACTAATTTGGAATCTAGCGGTGAATGGAAACGGTTAGATATTCAACGTTGTGGATGCAAGGTCCCAGCATCCGAGGGCGACTTTGCAATCAGCAACGTCCTCAGAAAATTTTACATGAGACTCTGAACAAATTGGCTAGATGCTAGATGTGCCAGAAGCAGTGGTTTGGGCATTAACCCAAATAAGACAGAATTGGTTCACTTTAATAGGAAATATAAGATTCCAATGTGGATGCTTCTCGGCTAACTTCAACTGAACTAGTCTTTTCTGAAAGTGAAAATTTTCTAGGTACAATCCTAGACAGGAAATTGTCCGGGTAATGAAATCCAACGTCGCCTTATATTCCTGTAGGAGGGACGTAGGGGCACTCTTGTGGCTCTCTTCTATATTCTTCCCCTGGATAGTTCGGTCAATACTATTGTACGATATTGTGGTGTGTGGCCAAATGATGAAGGTATCGAGATCTGCCTGCCTGAGCATCAGCGACAAGTCTAACTTCCAGAGTGACATAAGACTAAATTGATGGCAACTTTCTTTTTGGCAACACTGTTTTTGGCAGCACAGCTGTTTTCGTGTAACATACTGTGAAACATGTTCAGTTTCGTCTATAATTCAACATAAATCGACTTACAAACTCCGCTTTTAATTGGAAAATTGTGTTCAGCGACGAAGCTCATTTCTGCTTGAATGGATATGTGAACAAACAAAATTGCCGTATTTGGTGTGAAGAGCTGCCGGAGGAATTGCAAGAACTGCCAATGCATCGCGAAAAATGTACTGTTTGGTGTGTATTATTGGCCGGTGGCTGTATTATTGGACTGTACTTTTTCAAAGACGACGAAGGCAGGAACGTTACTGTGAATGCCGAGCGCTACCGTGCGATGATTACAAACTTTTTTGGTCCAAAATGGAAGAGCTAGACTTGGCTGACATGTGTTTCCAACGTTGCCACATGCCACACAGCAGGTGAACAGTTTATTTCACATTTGGGGCCGGAAAATTGGCTGCGTAGATCGTGCGATTTAACTACTTTAGATTATTTTTTTGGGGCTATGTTAAGGCTCATGTATTGAAGATTTCATTCGTGAGATGCCGGCCGATATGTTGCAGAGAGAATGCCCAGCGTATGAACCATATTGAATTATATAGACCGTTCTATCGATTTAAATAAAGATTTCATACATTTCTCTAAATTTGTATGTGTTTTTTTTATCAAAGCACATAAAAATCACTTTTTACATTTTGCGAGGAACTTAACCATTAAAATACTTGTCATGGAGGAATAGCAGGAATTAGAAATTATCTCCACTTCTACGCTTATGATTCGAAGCTCGATGAGAAGATTGAATTCGGTTTACACTGTAAAGAAGTTAGTTTTGATGTAACTCACAGTCTACCTGGATCCGATACACGCTGAAAAAAAATCGCTTCTGTAGTATATTGTCTCAAACATATTCGGCTTGAAATACACAAATGTTTAGGGTACAATTCAAATATGTAATATTTAACACACACAAATATTATATGTTTAGGAGGATATTGTTCTAAACAAAAATATGATCCCATTCAAATATTTTTTTATTTGGGACTAGGAACTATTTTCGAAACAAAGATTACTCGTAATTTGTAATTATTTATTTTGGCAATGTATCAATGCCTTAACTTATATGTTTGTAAAATTTAATTAAAACTCAAATAGAATAATCTTTCGTAAATATAAATTGCATTCATGGATTGACAAAAAGTGATGAATTGGAATATTTATAAATTAAGAAAATTTTAACTCTAAAGTTTAACACGAAATCTAGAAAAAACTAACTAAAATTGGAATAAGTCAGCGAAGTTTTAAAAATCTTTTTAAATAAAATATATTTGGAAAACTTCTTAAACAATAACTTTGTTTGTGTGTAAACATATATTTTATTTGTGAAATTCAGTTTGCAAATAAATTATGTTCTAATATATTAATATATGCGTCCCAAACAAAATTTCTTGATTTTCAAATAAAATTTATTTGTTAACAAATATAAAATATTTAAAAAAATCATTTCCAAGTATATTTTTTTTTCAATTCAAACATATCAAATATGAAGATTTTCCTCCATGTAGGAGCTGCAGTAGTCAATTTACTAACAAATTTCTCGGACCAAAATGGCTCATATTCGTGGTATCCTTCCACAAAAGGACGTAATTATTTCATTCAACTGCATCGAAGAGGATTAGCAGAGCTTTTCATTGTTATTAATATATTCAAAATACGTGAAGGTGTTAAGAAGATATTTTAACATATGTTAAACGCTGAAAAAAAACGCTTCTGTAGCATATTGTTCCAACCATATTCCGTTTCGAATGTATAAAAGTTTAGAGAACGTACGAAATTGTATATTATATTTGGAACATACAAATATTATATATTCGGGCTGTCCTGTGTCCTCGATAGCCTCACGAATTCTATCTTTGGGGTCTTGAATCGACGCTGGGCTGTTGGCGTAGACCAAAGGAAGAAGTCGCAAGGTGTTAAATCACAAGATCTCGGTGGTCAATTGTGATCACCTCCTCGAGAGATAACACGGTCCGGAAACTTTTCCCGTAACAGAGCAATGGTTTCGTTGCTTGTGTGGCACGTAGCGCCGTCTTGTTGAAAGTAAACTTTGTCCAGATCAATACCATCCAACTCCGACCATAACAAATCATTAATCATCTCTCGATAGCGCAATCCATTCACCGTAACTGTTGATCCAACCTCATTTTCGAAAAAGTAAGGTCCAATGACCACGCCGGACCATAAACCGCACCAAACAGTCACACGTTGATGATGGAGAGGCTTCTCAACAATAACTCTTGGGTTTTCCGAGGCCCAGATGCGACAATTTTGCTTTTTGACGTAGCCACCGAGGTGGAAATGGGCCTAATTAGTCAAGATGATTTTCAATTTTTCGAATTTTAATAATTCCAATGCGCTGTTGAATAGTGTATCGTTCCATTTTTATACCCTACACCACACTGTGGTACAGGGTATTATAAGTTTGTTTCACGGCAGATGTTTGTAACACCTGAAAATAACACAGCTAGACCCACCTTAAAGTATACCGATCGACTCAGAATCACTAGCTGAGTCGATTTAACGATGTCTGTCCGTCCGTCCGTCCGTCTGTCCATGTAAAGTTGTTCGTCGACTACAGGTCGCAATTTCACTCCGATCGTTCTGAAATTTTGCAGTTTAGAGTATTTCGGTTCAGATTTAGATATAGCTCCCATATATATCTTTCGTCCGATTTGGCCCTTTAGTCCTATAGAAGCTGTATTTTACATCCAATCGTTTTGAAATTTAGAATGATAGAGTTTCTTGCTCCATGAACCAACATTGCCGAATTTGAAGAAAATCGGTTAAGATTTAGCTATAGCTCCCATATATATGTTTCGTCCGATTTGGCCCTTTAGTTCTATAGAAGCTATATTTTACATCCAATCGTTTTGAAATTTAGAATGGTAGAGTTTCTTGATTCTTGAACCAACATTGCCGAATTTGAAGAAAATCGGTAAAGATTTAGCTATAGCTCCCATATATATGTTTCAACCGATTTGGCTATTTAGATCCAATCGTTTTTATACCCTACACCACACTGTGGTACAGCACGCTGAAAAAAAATCGCTTCTGTAGTATATTCTTCCAAACATATTCGGCTTGAAACATATATATGTTTAGCGTACACTCTAAACATATAATATTTGGTAAACACAAAAATTATATATTTGGAAATATGTGGTTGTTTTAAACAAATCTTTGTTTCTATCCTAATATTTTGTTATTTGAGGCTATTATTTCCGAAACAAAGATTTATTTGCATTTAAGTGTTACATTTTTCATCAATTCAAAGTTAATTTTAAAGTTTTGTTTTTTAAAAATAATAAATATTGAAAATGTAAATCGTATAATGTTGGATATACATAAATTACTTGGCGGATTTACAACAAATGATAACTTGGAATACTCATAAATTTAAAATGATCGATTTAAAATAAAAGTTAATGCTACATATGGTGTTATATCTGGGAGGTACAATTCGAATTAAAAAAAAAAATTAAATCTGAAAAATTCAGCAAAGTTTTGAAAATCTTTTTAAATAAAATATATTTAGAAAATTTCTAAACAATAATTTTATTTGTATTTAAACACATATTTTATTTGAGGAATTTAGTTTGCAAATATATTTTGTTCTAATATATTAATATATACGTTCCAAATAAATTTTATTGGTTTTCAAATAAAATTAATTTGTTCAGAAATATATAATATTTCAAAATTTGTATTCCAAATATATTTTCTTTCGATTCAAACATATCAAAAAAGGCGATTTTGTTCCGTGAGGGTATTATTTAAGTATAAAATGTCCCAAAAGTAAATTTATGTAAACAATTTATACATACATGAATTACAAAATTTATATATCAGAGTTATTCAATATTACGAGAGTGGTGTAGGGTATTATATAGTCGGCACCGCCCGACTTTAGCCTTTCCTTACTGGTTAGTAATAGCGTAGTTTCTACTTGTCAAATGTCAAAGAATAAAAGCTTAAAAAATGACAGCTACCGAAATACCGGGTGATTCAAAACAACACCTCTTGTTGGAAAACCCTTTATATTGAGAAATTCCTAAACAATAATTTAATTTGAATATAAACACATATTTTATTTAAGTAAATTAGTTTGCAAATATATTTTGTTGTAATATATTAATATATGCGTTCCAAAATAAATTTTATTGATTTTCAAATAAAATTTATTTGCTCAGAAATGTATAACGTTTAAAAATTTGTGTTCCAAATATATTTTCTTTCGATACGATCATATCAAAAAAGAAAATATTGCCCGTGTAATTTTGAGAAAAATCCTTGAGATAGGTAACTTTGGAGCTCTGTGCCATACAAAAATACAACGAATTTAAAATAAAAACGCCAAACTATTTCCACATATTACTTATATTGTGATAAATTTTGTGAAAATTAAAAGGTATAATTTTTTGCGTTAGTCGAACTGCTTCGGAATTTCCCTATGCATACCGAAGACCCGGCCGACTTCAAAGCCGAAGAACTAGGAAGGAGCGACATCATAAATTCTGGAAGAGGTTTCATATATTGGAGCGCCACTGTCCACATGCAAGCTTTGGTTTATACAAGCGGCGGTCAGGCTGTCCAATGAGAGAAAGACAAAAAGTGATATCTGTACACGTTGAATAAAATGGCTTATGTAGTATATTGTCCCAAATATATAATATTTGACACACACAAATATCTTATGTTTCTGAGGATGTTGTTCTAAACAAAGGTATATTTCATCCAAATATTTTTTTATTTAGAACTAATATTTCCGATGCAGAGATTATATGTATCTAAGTATTTTGGCAATGTATCAATGCCTTAATTTTAACGCTAGTTTTCTGTATTTTTAGAAGATCAAAGAGCAATTTATTAGAATTTTTTTATGTTTGTTAAAATCGGTTAAAATTATATAAACCGTAAAATAAAAGTTAATGTTTGTTATGACATTTTTAACTATAAAACATAAAATGAATTCTAGTAAAACTTAAATCCAAAACTCGATAAAGTCTGCAAAGTTTTAAAAATCCTTTTTAAATAAAATATATTTGGAAGTAATATTAAACCATGACTTTGTTTGTGTGTAAACATATATTTTAGTTGTGAAGTCAGTTCGCAAATATGTTCAACCTAGCTGGACCCGGTCCACTTCGTTGCCCCTGATTTCAGATTTCCGAAATCCCAGAACGGGAGCGCCATTTGGGATCACGTTCCGGTCCCAGATTAGGACACTAGGAGTATCGTTAATCTATTCGTAGGTACGGATCACTGATATACTGATATAGCCTATGTCACCCGCAGGGGTTATCTGAAGATTCCCTGAAAATTTCATCAAAATCGGATGGACTCCAAAACGTCCGCCGAACATACTTAGGGTCTTAGATCACTCCTTCCATGTGTTACACTTTTGGCTCGTAGCAAATGATATATACACTCCTCTTTAAGGTGAGGGGATAATGATATACCATGGAATTTTTCTACAAAAGACTTGCACAATTATAATAATATACAGATAAAAAGATATCTGTGATAAAATCAATATTGTAACTGATATTACAAATATTTATGTAGTTTTCCAAATAATCCATTAATAAGACAGCTATATTAGTTGCCTCATTAAATTTCTGCTTGTTACTGCTAAATTAAAAACAAATATAATTAATTATATCAGAAGTTAAAAAAAGTTTATTCTGAACATTGTAACCCTCATTTGATTTATATAAAATTATTTTCATAAAATAAAAAAATTATTTCTAGATGAAGAGGCAATATAGCTAAATATCTGTAAATTGTGGGATTACCTAAGCTTAAGTATTAAATGGTTTTAATTTAAAAAAATAGTCTTTTTTAAAATTTTCTTCGTATCTCCATACAAGAATTACCTATTTTTTTAAATATGAATTTATATGGGCATATCTTTTTTGCATTTACAGCAAATTTTGTTATCAATTCAGAAAATTTGATCTGAAAGAAATGGCTGCATATTCTGCTATTAGCAAAATATTAGGCCAGGGGAAAAAAAGAAAAATTTTATTTTAAAATGCAGACAGAAATGTAACAACGCATTTAAAGTTCACAATGAAATTTTTTGCTATTTGCAGGTCTTGCCATCAGAAATCGAAAGTTATTTATCAATCATTATGTATATTTGCAAAAGTCAATCCCACAATTCCGAAAATTTACAAAAATTTAATTTGTTGACTTACCCCTATATCAACTATACTACACAAAAAAAAAGCGTACTGAAAATCAATGAATTTGTCGTAAAGTTTAAGATTTCGGCAATGATTTCGAGCCAAAGACAATCGCAATAAAAATAAGAATGTTTTATAGTTAATTTAAAGACATGAATAGTACTTGTTTCGAGGAGGCTTTTCATAGAATCAAGAACTTCGTGTAATAAAATTAATTATGTTTGGTCTTAAAATAAGCACGTTTTGTTTTAAATATGTATGGAAAATTCGTTACATTATATTGATTATAATGTTACTCTTTTAAATGAATCATTTTCTTTGAAATCATTTAATATTCATAGAAAATTCAATAACACAACACTTTATCATTCTAAATAAATATTTTATTTGTTATATTTTATATTGGAAAATACAAAAAAATAGAATACATATTACGGATAACCTCGAACATTTTATAATTTAAAACAATATGTAATTGTATAAAGACAAATCGGCCAACACACTATGAAGTTTGACTTTTATTCGAATATTGTATTGTTATGTATCGATTCTATAGCGGGATTCGTTTCTCTATTTGTTGTCCATGAACAATTTTTATCGGAACCGATCTTAATGATTTTTAACCTAGAATTTGGCTGGAATTTAAATAGAAATTTTATAAAACAAATATTATATTATTATATCATATAGTTTGTATGCTCACTCATTTCCTGCAATTTGTAAATTTGTAATTCCCCACTGCATTTTTCATATATCCAAATAAAGTTCAATTGCGCGAAATAAAATAAAAATAATTTGAATAGAAATCAAACAGAATGATTTATATACGATAAAGTATTAAAATAAATTTTATCATATAACTGTCACAAAATGTTGAAAAATAAGAGATATATTCAAATCTTTGGAATATACTTACACTGTAATATTTAGGCACTACGACACAAATTCTCATAACAGATCCATACAAAATTTGCTGTACTAAAAGTTAAAAAAAATATTTATGTAAGATATTATTAATAATAGAAACTGATTGTTTTGAAAGTAGCAAAAGTGACATTTTTCATATATATTGAGTTATCAAAAATTATTTTCTCAAAAAAATCAATCGTGACTTAGATTTTAAAATCTTAAGTTTTGTTAGCAAACAAAACTACAAAAACTTATTAAAAATTACTTCTGTAAAACAAAAGCTAATGCTGCTTATGACATTCTTAACCCTGGCGTTAGATTAGCAAATCTGTACGAATCCCAGATTAAGAGTCAATTTGGTCAACATTACATTTTTCATATAAAATAAATATGGAAGACAATATTTTATCGCCCCTGTTCTGTATTCCGAGAGCGGATTGAATTCGAATTTCTAATTCATAAAATTGTCCATAATTTCTTTTTTAGGACTTTTGAAGATTCTCCCTAAACGCAGGTTGTCTTTATTTTCCCATTCGAGGATATTTGATACATTGGAAACATATTTGGGTCCGAAGTAACTAATTTAGAAACTCGATTCCGAGCGGAATATTCCGATTCAAGCCACATTCGGATTTCAGAACAGGGGCGTACATTTATTTTTATTCTGTAAATGTTTTTAGAATTTTTTTTTTAATGATCGATTTAATTTTTAATTAGATTTATTTATTGAATGTTTTCACATTCGAATTGTTCAGCTTTTCGATCAACTCTTCCTTTCGAAAGAGAGGTTTTTTGTGGTGTATTGGAAAAGATAAGCCACTGCGCTCTGAAAGCCATGTAAACACATACCCTTATACGTATTTCAATCCTGTGCGGTGATATCATCAGAGGGTGAATTTAAGTCTCGCTTAAATCTTTGGCTGTGTGCTTGTACGCTTTCTTCGTAGGTATGTAATTCCCATATGCTAATTTCTTTGTAGATTGGTATATATACAAGTGATGATCGCCACAACTACAAGCTCACACTGTGTCATCCCTGTAGGAAATGCCATTAGTAAAATTGTAGTGATTTACTTGTGACATTGTCAGTAGTACTACAGACCAAATGTGCCCCTGCCCATGTAATCTCCTATAGACATTTAACATCAGCTGTCATTGAAGAACTACCAGTAGACATATGATCCAAAGATTCAGTAGTAAATGTTAAATGTCAAAGTAAACCATATGTAGACATTTGCACCAAAGATTCACTAGTAAATGTTAAATGTCAAAGATAGGTTAGGTTAGGTTAGGGTGGCAGCCGTATTTTTTATACAAGCTCACATAGACCAGTTTAGGTCCCTAGTGTTACCACGGGCTGAAATGCCCCTCATCGAAACCAACCTGTTTGATATACAAATTTGTCGATATTACGAATATCGGTACTGGAAAGATCTGTTAGGCTGCCTAGAAAAGCCGACCCCAGTATGTCCAGTCGTCGTTTACTCAGAGCGGGACAGTCGCATAGCAAGTGCTCAATGCTCTCCACTTCTTCCTCATCTCCACAGCTTCTGCAGAAGTCATTAGAGTCAATACCCAATCTTTTGGCGTGTTCGCCGATCAAGCAGTGTCCCGTCAGAACTGATACTAACGTAGACAATCTTTGCCTCTCTAGTGCGAGGAGATATTTTGATCTTCTCAGGTCATACCTTGGCCAGATTTGTCTAGCTACTCTACAGGTGCCGATTTCTGTCCATCTTTCGTTGGACTGCCTGATTGCCTCTTGCCTAAGCCAAAGCTTGCACGTGGATAGTGGCGCACCAATATATGCAAATTCTTCGAGAATTTGTAATGTCGTCCCTTTCCTAGCAAGTTCATCGGCTTTGCAGTTCCCCGGGATATCCCTATGCCCAGGCACCCATATGAGGTGTATGTTAAACTGCTCAGCCATCTCGTTAAGAGATCTGCGGCAGTCGAGGGCTGTTTGTGAATTTAGGGATGTTGCCTCCAGAGAATTGATGGCAGCCTGGCTGTCCGAGTAAATGACAACGCCAGTGTTGGTTACTATGTTGCGACTCAGCCACTTGGCTACTTCCCATATTGCCATTATTTCGGCTTGATAGACACTGCAGGTATCTGGTAGTCTGTGAGCTATATCCAATCTAAGCTCTGCACAGTGTACTCCGAAGCCAACCTTTTCATCAAGCTTCGAACCATCCGTGTAAAAGTGGAGATGGTTTCTATTACCGGGTTTTCTTCCAACCCATTCATCTCTCGCGGGAATCATAGTGATGTAATTTCTCTCGAAGTTGTACACCGTTGGTATATAGTCCACTCGGTCGGTTACCATAGCACTACACTTTGATATTCTCATGTGACCGTAGTTTTTGTACCTCCACATTGATAGGCAGTTTAATCTTATTGCCGCTTTGGTTGCAACTTCTCTCGCCACAATATTAATCGGCAGTATATGGAGTAGGGCTTGCAGAGACTCGGTCGCTGTAGTCCTTAAGGCTCCGCTTATGCTCAGGCAGGCAGTTCTCTGAACCTTTGTTAGTAGGTTGGTGATGGTTAGTTTGTCAGTTGCCGTCCACCATACCACAATGCCGTATAGCAGTATAGGACGAACTACTGCTATATATATCCAGTGGACGATTTTAGGAGAGAGGCCCCACCGCGACCCTACAGCCTTTTTGCAGGAATATAAGGCGACGTTAGCCTTCCTTACACGTTCCAAGACATTAAGTCTAAATAACAGTTTTCTATCTAGAATTATTCCTAAAAATTTTGCACTTTCAGAAAAGACTAGATCTGTTCCATTTATCCGAGGTGGAGGGTGCACATGTGGGACTTTATTCATCCTAGTAAAGAGAACCAATTCTGTCTTGTTTGGGTTAATGCCCAAACCGCTGCTTCTGGCCCATCTAGCCAATTTGTTCAGAGCCACCTGTAGAATGTCTCGGAGGACGTTTTCGAATTTGCCACTCACTGCGATTGCAACGTCGTCCGCATATGCCACGACCTTGCAGCCACAACGTTCTAGATCTAGCAGGATTTCATTCACCGCTAGGTTCCAAATTAGTGGAGACAGTACTCCTCCTTGTGGGGTCCCTCTGTTTACAAACCTTGTTAGAGTTGTGGACCCAAGACATGCTGTTATGCGTCTTCTGTTGAGCAGACTTTGAATTAGTCTAATCAAACTAGAGTTAATATTAAGATGTGACAGAGCCGCAATTACTGCATCTGAGTGAATGTTGTTAAAAGCCCCTTCTATGTCAAGAAATGCCACCATGGTGAATTCCTTGAAATGCAGGGACGATTCGATAGTGCTCACAAGTTCGTGCAGGGCCGATTCTGTAGACTTCCCCTTATTGTAAGCATGTTGGTTCACTGACAGGAGTTTTGTATCCAGGTTTTCCCTAATGAAATAATCTAAAAGTCTTTCCAGACCTTTCAATAGGAAGGAGGATAGGCTAATTGGTCTGAAGTCTTTTGGCCTAGTGTGTGATATCTTCCCCGCTTTTGGTATGAATACCACTTTGGTATCCCTCCATCGATTCGGGATGTATGAAAGCCTGATACAGCCTACATAAATTTTCTCCAGCCAGGGGATAATGTATTTCAACATTTTCTGCATTTCTGCTGGAGTGATGCCGTCTGGTCCAGGTGACGGGCTCAAAGCTATTAATAGCCCAGCTTATTCTGGATCTCTCAGTCAACAAGCTAGCGACGCTCGCAGTCCACTCGCTCTCTTGTTGGTCCTGCTGATCCTCTGGTTCTGTTAGAGAGTTCCCCGGGAAATGTGTGTCGAGCAGTACATTGAGCGACTGCTCGCTGTTTTTGGTCCAATTATTTGCCTCATCCTGCAAGTAACCCACTGTACAGGGTGAAGCTGATAATATTTTCCTCAGCCTTGCGGCGTCGGAGACCTTTTCCACTTCGCCACAGAAGGTATACCAAGAGCGTCTTTGCGCCTTTCTAAGCTCCTTCTTATAGATCTTGAGTTGCTCTTTATAGGCATCCCAAACATTAGCGACCCCTGTAGATTTAGCCTTGTTGAATAGCTTGTTGCAGGTCTTTTTCATAGCCGTTAGCTCAGAAGTCCACCATTGGGGTTTAGTTTTACCCTTGTACCTTGTTTTTGGACAGGCTTCTTCAAGGGACCTATTGAATGATGTGGTGATATGCTCGACCAGATGATCCAGACCGGCTTTGTCATTCGGTTCGTACAGAAGTTTGGAGTTGAGGACTTTCGTGAAATTCTTTTCATACAGGTGCCACTTTGTCTTTCTCACATTTCTGTGGACGGCAGGTTCAGGCGCTTTTTCAGCGAGTTTGAACTCAATATAATGGTGATCTGAGAATGAGTGGTCGTCCAGTACATTCCACCCAATAATTTTGTCTGACAGCCGGTCAGTAGCAAACGTTACGTCGAGTACTTCTTGTCTGTCTTTAATTGTAAAGGTCGGTTTATTACCTATGTTACAAATACTTAGGTTGGTAGTTAGAATAAAGTCAAGAAGCGAATCACCCCTATTGTTTATATCCGTACTACCCCAGATAGTATGATGAGCGTTCGTGTCTGCGCCAACAATCAGCTCGACCTCGTCAGATGTTGCTTCTTCTACTACTTCCCTGAATAGAGCAGTCGGTACTACAGCTTCATAAGGCAAGTAACTGGAGACCACCCAATATATGCGATTACCGATCTCCAGACTAGCAGATGTTTGGTCTTTACCACTTAAATTAGCCAGGAGAAAGATACTTAGATCTTTCCTGGCCAAAATGCAGGTTCTTGGAGTGCCTTCACAGTTGGCCACAAGCAGTTTAAAGTTGGGTGTCCTGATACCGCACACCCTTCCTCCCACTGCGTAGGGCTCCTGTATCAGGACGATGTCTACTGCACCTGTGGACAGGCGCAGCAATAGAGCCGCTGAGGCTGCTTTAGCGTGATGGAGGTTAATCTGTAGAATTCTTACCATCATTGGTAATTGACAGATTAACTTCCACCCCGACAAGGGTGTTATCGAACTCTTCGTCCGTATCATCGAGAAGCGTGTCCCCGCCAGATGCGTCAAAGAGTCCGGAGACTCCCCTCAGCCCCTCTGTGTCAGAAGTAGAGCTTTCGTCCTCAGAGCAGGACGTTACAGATCTTCTGTTAGAGTTGGAGTCACCCGAAATAATGGGCGTGGATACCTCCGCACTTCCAGAGAGCTGTGTATCAACCGCGGTGGACGACTCACCTTCCGCAGTGGGAACTATATCCTGCTTGTATACCTTCAAGACTATAGTCTCGAAGCCATACTGTAGGGTTGCACTTGCACGTTGTATATGGGAGGTGGATTCAGCGTTAAGGATCAAATTGACCTGCCGCTTTTTACCATCCGCCTCACCCACCTTGCTGATTCTCCAATTATGGGCGGGCAGACCAGGATTGGAATCTTTTATTATTTCTAATATGTCAGCCGGGTTGGAGGGCTCTTCTGTAACCCAGGTGATGGCTCTAGGGTGACTAGGGATGTTGTTTTTTTCGACAATATCCAACTGGGCACCCGGCCACACCTCACCCGCTCGACTCAGAGCACACTGAGCCAAAAATTAACCTTATATAAGGTTAACTTAACCATAAATAAACATGATTTGGAGTCTACGTTATATAAGGTTAATTTGAACATTTTCTTGTTGACTGGTATTTAACAATAATAATATTTAATTTAACTATTCCATGGTTGAATTTTTTAACCATGAAAATTGTTAATATTATAATAATAATTGTTACTTTAACAATGCATTTTTGAATTTTTTAACCATGAAAATTGTTAATATTAACATTTCATAGTTAATTTATTGAAACAATGCATGTTCAATTTAACAATGAAATTGTTAATATTATTAACTATGAAGATTGTTATTGAAACCTTTTTTATTGTTAATTTCACTATTTAGTGGTTACTTCATGTAACCAGAAACATAGTTGTTTCAATAATTTATATTTATATCAAATAAAACAAGAAAAATTTAACTTTCGCATTTTTATTTTTTATTTTATTTACAAAATATATGTTAATATATATATGTATAAGAAACACCTGAAAAGAAAAAAACAAAAAGGTTAGAAAATATAAGTATAAATGTAAAAAAGGGTGCAATTCTAAGGAGATCTTTTGACTTTTTACCTAAATTCTGTAGATCAAAGAGCATAAGCTTTTACCGATGGGCTGATCTGATGGAAAAATCTGCTCTGTGACTATAAGTTAAGTGCCTACGCTCAAAAGGTGCCGTCCACGTAAACTCCCTGAATCTTTCGATTATTAAGGGCCCAGGACGGTTAGGCACTTAGTTTGGGGTACTGAGCTTAGTCCGATCTTACGGCAAACTTATAGGAGAGAGGAGATTAATAACAAAGGCAATCTGATAGAAAGCCGATGTCCCACCAAAATCATAATCGGAATAGATATAAAAATCAAGGATTGGGTAAGTCAATGGATGATACTTCAAGGAAGTGCACTGAATTGTATATTAAAAACAAGTAAGAAAGTTTCAGTCGGGTAAACCGACCAAGGTATAGATGTTATTAAACAATCAATATTTCACTAAATGTTAACCCTTTGTGTGGGAGGTACCAGAAGGAATGGACCAATATGGCCCATCTTTGAACTTAACCGGAGATAGAAAAAAATATTACCGTATACCAAATTTGAAGTGAATCGGTTACTCTTTTCGAGAGTTATCGTGCGCACTAGCCAGCAGACAGACGGACGGACATATCTCATTCGACTTAAAATGACCCAAAACTAATATGCGCTGAACATACTTAGGGTCTTAGATCACTCCTTCAATGTGTTACACTTTTGGCCCGTTGCAAATGATATATACCCTCGTATTACTAAAGTGAGGGTATAAAAAAACAAATGTATGCATGCATACCACTTTTCCTGTAATTACTTCGCACACTACAACTAGTATTGGTACAGCTTATCAACAGTTTCTAGTATTGGCACAACGTACCAACAGATTCAAGGCCGGATTCCCAGCACAAGCAGCCGCAAGTCACAGAAAAAGAAACAACTGAAAAGAAAAAAACAAAAACATAGTTTATATGTATGTATGTAGGTATTACGAAAGCACTTCTAACAACATATGTATGTATGTACATTTAACAGTATCAACATCGCACAACAAAAAAAACTAACGTATGTATGTACGGCGTAGCAGCCACAAGTGTTCAAACGAAAAGACAAGATGAACACATACCCACACGTAGACATCACTTCTCTCCGTATGTTTGCTTGCTGCTGCATATACTTACGTACATACATTGTTGTTTTTTCATGCTCAGTTAATGCGACAGCGTGTACATATTTTTTTCCACTCTTAACCACTGAATTTCACAATTGTAATGGCATAATCACAAAAAATAATATTAATATTACATTCGCCTTTACTATAATTAAACAGGCGCAAAACACTATTAATATTTTTAACACACATATTTTATTATTTCACTTTTTAAATACACATATGTACATACATACTTATGAATGTAGTTCTTTACAAAATGTTTTACTACTTACCTCTATACCAACAGCTTCCGACAACAGCACTAGTCCCATCGACTATTCAACACCAACTGAACTCCCGCACTCGATCAAGCACCGAAGCTGGCATTTGGTGGTGTTTTCAATGAGCGAGATAAATTCTCTTATGACGACAGTCGCATTCGTTTTAACTTCGTTTAACTTAATACTCAACTTCGTCTAACACAAAGCAGTTGAAAAACGTCGACCACAACAGAGCCGAATTGTTGTTTATCTCGCACATTTTTCTGCCTCTCTTTCAAAAAAACCAACCATATATAATGTTAACTTAACCATTTTTCATGTACATTTGAACTTATATAAGGTTATTTTTGTCTTCGTAAACAAACATTTACCATGAAAAATTTAACCAGACACATGGTTAAAAAAATCATTGTATTTTCGGCTCTGTGCAGCCTTATACAGGTCTACTGATCTGGCATCACCGAAATGTAAGAGCTTTACTCTCCCCTGATGCCATCCTGCATCGTTGCAGATTGGTGGTGTGCCCGGCATCTCTCTACGGACATCGAGGTAATGAGCCATAATGGCTGATTGCACATGGCTCCATTTGTCCTTGAGGATGGATCCATCCTCACTACTTCTGTCTATAACGGCCATCACTAGACTCTCCTTCGCCACTTCATTGAAGGGCTTGGTGAGTGTCCTGTTGATGGTGACATTAGGGCCTCTTGCCTTTTTCGAAGGCAGGGGTTCATCAGGTGATCTGATTCGTTTTACTTTATTAGCCGTTAACACAGCTGAATTTGTGGCTCTTTCAGCCGACTCATTGGCCTTAGAAGCATCTATGACGCTTTTAGCCCAGGTAAGTGACTCTTTTTGTCAAAGATAAACATATGTAGACATTTGGAACAAAGATTCCCTAGTAAATGTTAAATGTCAAAGTAATTCATATAGAGACATTTGAACCAAAGATTCAGTAGTAAACTTTAGTGACCCTGGTCTACATCTTTATAAAGGTGGGCGCAGTACACTAAAACACATATATTTATATGCTCACTTTCTTCGAGGCTGGCTAAACCTTTTATTCATTTTATTAACAAAAAACAATAAATACTGGAATGTATATACAATTAAATTCATTTAATATTGACATAGTTTCTCCAAACACTTCCTAGAAGGAGTTGTTTCTATGTACCACTGCTTTAACTTCTCCCGCAACGTAAATTTCGGAACGCCAAAATCTTCCAAATTCTCCACAAAATCTTCACTTTCTCCCACAATATTCATTTCGCTGTTTTCTTGCTCACATTGCAAACTTCTATTTTTAAATGATATTGTTTGTTTTTTTACAAGTCTTCTACAATTTCTTTTACTAATTTTTTTATTTTTATAAAATAATTGTAATCATCTTTTTAACACACAAAAATTATTTTCACAAAACGAACGCGTGCTTCCTTGACAGAAGAAAATCAAGGAATGAAAAAAGAACAATTGTCAAAAAATCTCTACCTGCTGACTGCGCAGCTATTATAATGCGCAGTCAAACAAAAAATACAAGCAATGACAATGTCGCCATAAATACTGTACAACAGTTGTCTGTAAAGTATTTCTACTCGCCCATAAAAGGAAAGTTGTAGACTTTTTACCTTGTTCAATTGTCACTATAGAACAAGTGGTGACATAGAGACATATGGTGCCTGGCTGACTGCAGGGATGTATTAAACCCTCTGATGATATCCCCGCACAGGATTGAAATACGTATAAGGGTATGTGTTTACATGGCTTTCAGAGCGCAGTGGCTTATCTTTTCCAATACACCACAAAAAACCTCTCTTTCGAAAGGAAGAGTTGATCGAAAAGCTGAGCAATTCGAATGTGAAAACATTCAATAAATAAATCTAATTTATTTTTATTCAATACTTCGTGAAAAAAAGCAGCTTATTTACAATTATTTTTGAGCAAAAACGCTTATTATTTTGATTTTAGTAAAACAAAAATATCCCTTGGACCAAATTATAAGGCAATATTTATACACGCTGAAAAAAAATCGCTTCTGTAGTATATTGTCCCAAACATATTCGGCTTGAAACATATATATGTTTAGGGTAGACTCTAAGCATGTAATATTTGGTACATACAAAAATTGTGTATTTGGGAAGATGTTGTTCTAAACAAATATTTGTTTACAATGTGACTGAATGAATTCAAAGTAAAATTTTTAATGTTCGTAAAAAAAATAATAATTGAAATCATATAATCTTGGGTCAATATAAAGTACTTAGAGAATTGACAACTAATGATGGCTTGGAATACTCAGAAATTTTAAATGATTAATTTAAAACAGAAGGTAATGCTGCATATGGTATCATAACTGGGAGGTACAATTCGAAATAAAGGAAAAATTGAAACTGAAATTTGAAAAACTCAGCAAAAGTTTTGGAAATCTTTTTTAAATAAAATATATTTGGAAAAATTCCTAAATAATAATTTTATTTGTATTTAAACACATATTTTATTTGAGAAATTTAGTTTGCAAATATAATTTGTTGTAATATATTAATATATGCGTTCCAAATATATTTTATTGATTTTCAAATAAAATTTATTTGCTAAGAAATATAAAATATTTAAAAATTTGTGTTCCAAATATATTTTCTTTCGATTCAAACATATCAAAAAATGCGATTTTGCCCCGTGTACATACATATATTACCGTTTATAAAGGAAACGATACAAAAATTGGACCAAGTGGGCCTAATCTAACAGCAGGTTTAATTATGAAGTACTTATGAAGCAATTATGAACACGATATCAAGGAAAAATTTAAACTAAAATTCAAAAAAGGAAAACATCTTTTTAAATAAATTATATTTGGAAAACTTTTTAACAATAACTTTGTTTGTGTGAAAACACGTATTTTATATGTGAACGTGAGTTCGCAAATATATTTTGTTCTAATACCGTAATATATGCGTTCCAAATTATATTTCTTGATTTTCAAATAAAATATATTTGTTCAGAAATACATAATACTTACAAATATTGTTTCCAAATCTATTGTTTCCAAATCTCACTTATTTGTTGTAATTTATAAATGGCATTCAGCACTGCATTTTTCATATATCCATCACATTTACCTTCAAATATTGCGTGATCTAAAATTAAAATAATTAAATTTTTTCTGAAAATAAATCAAATAAAATTATCTATAAAAAAAAATTCAAATAAATTTTATCATATCACAATTGGAAAACGCTGAAAACTAAGAGAATTATTTCAGCCGTTCATATATAATACTTACGTTAAAATATTTTGTAAAATTGTTTTACTAAAAAAATTAAAAAAAGATAGTTATATGTATAACATATTATTAATAATAAATTTCTATATTGCCACAAATAATTTTACATTTCTGCATTATGCGCTGGTATTTTTAATAAATAAATACTTTCAATTAAAATGTGTTTTGTTAATTTTGTAATTGCCAATAAGATGTTTATTTCAGGATAATAATTTTATTTTTCACGTACCTAAACATTTTCCCATTGTCTCTTTCAGTATTACAAAATCTATTACTCACATTTTTATCATTCATTTGGCACAAATCTCTTCACAGGACTTACAAACAAGATCTCCTTCAAAAACGCATGTACACACATCGCCATAAATAACATACAGCAAAAATAACTATGACACACGTACTCCCTTATCACAGAGATCGATGGTGACGCCGACGGCATAACCACATGCATACACACATGTACACGACGGTTTCATTTGTTGTTGTTGCTATGCTTTAACAAAAATAACTGTTAACATCCCATATTAAAATTATTTTCGGTGCAATATGCACGTATGTATGCACGTATACTTACATATTCACAGCAATCAAATTTCTTCACAATCCGCGTCCCGAAAACAGACAACCGTTTCCTTCCATCGCTTGTAAATAACTGACGATTTAAAAGAAAACGAACAACAGAACTGCTCTCTATTTTCTCTTCTAGCATTCCATAATTGATTCACACATTACCAAACAAAACTGATTCTCCGAGCGAGAGAGGGAGGGAGAGATTGTATAATTCTCTCGTATGTATTCTTAAAAATAATGACAATAGTCATAAAATTTATTACCAAGACAGCCTTTCCTTTAAGGGGAGCATAGCCTTAAATTTATTACTCAAATATCTCATACTGTTAATTAAGTTCGAGTCGGCATTAAAACTATGACATGTCTACGTCATAGTGTTAATGAAGAAAATCCTTAAAAGTATTGAAATATTATTTAAAATAATGCGGATTGTCACAAAAATAATGATTTTTTTCTTTAATTTAAATGCGTACATTTAAAGAAGCGCGTACACAAAACTAATGATTAGATAGTCATTAATTCAAATTCAAAAAACTTTATATTAAGGAAAATTTCGTAAAAAACGTGTAAATTTTCATTATTTTAATGAAAATTGTCATTGAATTGATGCCGAGGTAGCATACTTAATATAAGAATGTGTCATCATTAGTTTTATTACTATTTTTTTTTTCAGTGTAAAAGCCGGGTCCCAAAATTCCTTCGCAGTTCAACGTGCAACATCTTACCACATATAAAAATAATAAAGGTTTTGATGTTCCGCATTTGCGATTAGAGAAGATGTGGCTTACTTTTGAAATTTGTGTAAAAAATGGTGTAAATTCGAGAACATTCCCTAGGAAGTTTGTTCTAAGGTGCATATAAATATTTTATACTTCTCCTATAACTCAAAAATACGACATATACTTTTTCCCAAAAAAAAAAACAAAAAAGCCCTATTTTTTGAAAATACAAATTCTAATGACCATAACTTCTGTCTTATTGGGTTTATCAGATCTATACTATCGAATTTTCATTATATACACGGAGGAAAACAACGGCCTCTGTAACATATTGCCCCAAACATATTTTGCAGGCAACATATATATGTTTGGAGCAGCTCCCAAACATATTATGTTTGGGGTAGCAGTAATGTTCCCAAACATTTATATGATTGTATGTAATCATATATATGCTTATGTCCAAACATTTATATGATTGTGTGTAATCATATATATGCTTATGTCCAAACATTTATATGATTGTATGTAATCATATATATGATTGCATTTAATCATGTATATGATTGTATATTGTTGTTTTTTATCAAAAGTCTGAACTCTTTGTGACGCACCTATAATATATTTATAAAATTCTAGTCTAATGTTCCATTTATTATCCATTATTCGGACTGCGGACTATGCCACTTTTCTTTCAACTTGGTTGGTAGCTCCGTTGATCCACCCCATTGACTGAAAAATGTCAACACCTTATACCACTGGCTATATAGAGTAAACGAGAATTATATGCACAGCGTGTATTTTAATTTACTTTCATGTTACACCCGAAACAAGAAAGTATAAGCATAGCCATATATTCATTCTGACTGGCTGTGGCTGTCAATGGTTGTATGTGGGTGCGTGCGTGTGTTCGCTGTGATGGCTTAGCACATTGGTGATGGTGGATGCTCTATGAGTCACATAATTGGGCTCTCAGAGAGTAATACTCTCTAAAAATCTAAAAAATATGCTCTAATATATTATTTTGCCAAAAATATGTTAGGACACAATCATATCGTTTTATAATATGCTAGAATTTTGCCCCGAACATATTATGATTGTGTGCAAACATAATATGTTTACCCACAAACATATATATGATTGTGCCCGTCCCAAACATATTTATGATTGCATCCAAACATATTTTTAACATATTTTTTTCTCCGTGTAGCAAATATTGTTGCAAACTCAGAAAAGTTGATGTGAAATAAATCGGTGCAGATTCAGCTCCATTATTCACAAAATACTAGGACCGATTCGAGAAAAAAAAATAAAAATTAAGTTTTCAATTGCAGATATCCTGATTTATGAATCAGACGAAGAAAACGAAAGTTACACGCGGTTAAAAATTGTATTACCCCCAAACCAACTTTGAGGCCGTTTACTGAACTTCCCTAATACCTCTTCTACAAGCATACGAAGTGTTGTCGTAATCGGTTGTCAGGTTAAGAAACGGCAGAATTATTTTCTTTTTTTGTTATACCGGGGTCGGCCTTTGCCGGAAGTATGGCAGATCTGGTCGGTACATATATTGGTACTATTGATAACATTGTATATCAAATAACAGATTGGTTCTGACAAGGTGCAAATGCGTACTGAGGTCCTAAATTGGTCTATGTGAGCTGGTAACTTAGACCTTACTTTACATGAATGACACATTGACTCACTTTGAATACGAGTATGGAGATTGTTTTTAATAAAATCAGAAATAAAAACCAGTAAGGAAAGGCTAAAGTCGGGCGGTGCCGACTATATAATACCCTACACCACTCTCGTAATATTGAATAACTCTGATATATAAATTTTGTAATTCATGTATAAATTGTTTATATAAATTTACTTTTGGGACATTTTATACTTAAATAATACCCTGTACCACAGTGTGGTGTAGGTTATAAAAACGATTGGATCTATGGGAGCTATAGCTAAATCTTTACCGATTTTCTTCAAATTCGGCAATGTTGGTTCATGAATCAAGAAACTCTACCATTCTAAATTTCAAAACGATTGGATGTAAAATATAGCTTCTATAGAACTAAAGAGCCAAATCGGACGAAACATATATATGGGAGCTATAGCTAAATCTTAACCGATTTTCTTCAAATTCGGTAGTGTTGGTTCATGGATCAAGAAACTCTACCATTCTAAATTTCAAAACGATTGGATGTAAAATACAGCTTTTATAGGACTAAAGGGCCAAATCGGACGAAACATATATATGGGAGCTATAGCTAAATCTTAACCGATTTTCTTCAAATTCGGCAGTGTTGGTTCATGGATCAAGAAACTCTACCATTCTAAATTTCAAAATGATTGGATGTAAAATACAGCTTCTACAGGACTAAAGGGCCAAATCGGACGAAACGTGTATATGGAAGCTATAGCTAAATCTTAACCGATTTTCTTCAAATTCGGTAGTGTTGGTTCATGGATCATTAAACTCTACCATTCTAAATTTCAAAACGATTGGATGTAAAATACAGCTTCTATAGAACTAAAGGGCCAAATCGGACGAAACATATATATGGGAGCTATAGCTAAATCTTAACCGATTTTCTTCAAATTCGGTAGTGTTGGTTCATGGATCAAGAAACTCTACCATTCTAAATTTCAAAACAAGTAAGAAAGTTTCAGTCGAGTAAATCGACTAAGGTATACCCTCACTTTGTGAGTAATGTAATATGGAATATTAAACGAATTATTCTGTCAATTTGTATGGGAGGTACCAAAATTTTTTTAACAAATACACCTATTTTTCGCAGAATAGTAGATTCTTTAAATACATTACACTGCGCCGAATTATAAACGTTTTTTGCATTGGTATGTTAATGTTATGAAATATTAAATTTTGGTATGATTTGGCCATTTTGTGTGGGAGGTACAAAAAGGGGCGTGGTGATAACGGCCATTTTTTACAGGGCTATAGGGACTTCAAAAGCGTTACACTGTGCAAAATGTTGTTGCATTTTCGTGCATTGGTACTCATGCTGTGAGCTCTTAACTTTTTGTGCAAAATGGTACCTTTGTGTGGGAGGTACAAAAAGGGGCGTGGAAATAGCGTCCATTTTTCACAGTGAAAAAGACACTATAAAAGCATTACACTGTACAAAATTTCAAGTATTTTTATACACTGGTATTAATGTTATAAGCTGTTAACTTTTGGTGCAAAATGGTGCATTTGTGTGGGAGGTACCAAAAGGGGAGCGACAATAACGCCCATTTTTCACTGACTGTAGGCACTATAAAAGCATTACACTGTACAAAATTTCAATATTTCTAGACACTGGTATTAATGTTATAAGCTTTTAGCTTTTAGTGCAAAATGGTGCATTTCTGTGGGAGATTCCAAAACGGGCGTGGCAAATTTCGCCCATTTTCCTCGAGTTGATAGCGACTAACAAACTAATACTATGTGTGGAATTTCAGAAGATTCGAATACGTATAATAGCAGTTATTAAAGAATCAATATTTCACAAAATTTTAACCCTTTGTGGGGGAGGTACCAGAAGGAGTGGACCAATATGGCCCATCTTCGAACTTAGCCGGAGATAGAAAAAATATTACCACATACGAAATTTGAAGTCAATCGGTTACTCCTTTCGAGAGTTATCGTGCGCACCAGCCAGCAGACACACAGACAGACAGACAGACAGACAGACGGACATTGCTCATTCGACTTAAAATGACCCAAAACGGATTTCCGCCGAACATACTTGGGGTCTTAGGTCACTCCTTCGATGTGTTACACTTTTCTCCGTAGCAAATGATATATACCCTCGTCACACTAAAGTGAGGGTATAATGATTGGATGTAAAATACAGCTTCTTCAGGACTAAAGAGCAAAATCGGACGAAACATATATATGGGAGCTATAGCAAAATATTAACCGATTTTCTTCAAATTCGGCAATGTTGGTTCATGGATCAAGAAACTCTACCATTCTAAATTTCAAAACGATTGGATGTAAAATACAGCTTTTATAGGACTAAATGGCCAAATCGGACGAAACATATATATGGGAGCTATAGCTAAATCTTAACCGATTTTCTTCAAATTCGGTAGTGTTGGTTCATGGATCAAGAAACTCTACCATTCTAAATTTCAAAATGATTGGATGTAAAATACAGCTTCTACAGGACTAAAGAACAAAATCGGACGAAACATATATATGGGAGCTATAGCTAAATCTTAACCGATTTTCTTCAAAGTCGGCAATGTTGGTTCATGCATCAAGAAACTCTACCATTCTAAATTTCAAAACGATCGGATGTAAAATACAGCTTCTATATGACTAAAGGGCCAAATCGGACGAAACATATATATGGGAGCTATAGCTAAATCTTAACCGATTTTCTTCAAATTCGGTAGTGTTGGTTCATGGATCAAGAAACTCTACCATTCTAAATTTCAAAATGTTTGGATGTAAAATACAGCTTCTACAGGACTAAAGAACAAAATCGGACGAAACATATATATGGGAGCTATAGCTAAATCTTAACCGATTTTCTTCAAACTCGGCAATGTTGGTTCATGCATCAAGAAACTCAACCATTCTAAATTTCAAAGCGATTGGATGTAAAATACAGCTTCTATAGGACTAAAGGGTCAAATCGGACGAAAGATATATATGGGAGCTATATCTAAATCTGAACCGATTTCAACCAAACTCAATAGCGATTTTAACAGCCGCGAAATACTCTAAACTGCAAAATTTCAGAACGATCGGAGTGAAATTGCGACCTGAAAAATCGACTCAGCTAGTGATTCTGAGTCGATCGGTATACTTTAAGGTGGGTCTAGCTGTGTTATTTTCAGGTGTTACAAACATCTGCCGTGAAACAAACTTATAATACCCTGTACCACAGTGTGGTGTAGGGTATAAAAATTTATTATGTGGTCCCAATATGAGTAGGGTAAAAAATCAAATATTTATTTTCAAACTTTATAATGATTTATGTAGACCACTACCCATACGAGTATTATATCATATTTGTGTAGAAATAAACAAATTATGTATTATGCTGAGTTTTCTTTGCAGCCGGTTAACTGTTATAATGTTATAATGTTATCATGCATTTTCTGTTGTATACATTTGACAGCATTATGTGTGACACAACAAAATCTTGACCGAAAAACTGAGTCCCAGTAGTTTTGGATTTATAATGTTTGAATTTATTATCATGACAATCTTTTGTGCAACCACTAGAAAATTAGTATTTGAAATAAGAAACCACCGAATATAAATAGAGATATTATCACCAACTAAAATCACGTCCGTGGAAAATTTTCAACGTGTATCCCATGTGACAACTGTGCGAAATTATAACAAATTTGTTGATATTATCTATTCAGTCGATCTCCAGCAGCAGCACCACCACCAACACCACTAGCATCCAATTGCTTGGCTTTTTCTGTGAACCAAAACTAAATATACGGAACATAATATTATATGTCGTATCATATTTTTGTTGCTACTACCACCATACCACAACCATCATCACCACCAACCATCTCATCTTCAGCTGTCAGGAGAGAACATTTGCCAGTCGCGTTTCCGGGATATGTCTCACTTATTGTGTCTATGTCTCGCTAATGCACCCCTTCTCGACTGACAACTTTATCACAATGATATTATTGTTCGAATCACATAAGGGAAGAATCGGTTTTGGGGGGAAACGACGCAGACACAACGTGGTAAATTGAATGACAAAACAAATGTTTCAGACTGTTGATTTCTAATTCGTACAAAAACAAAAATCGAATCTGTATCGAAAAAGTAATGTCAATGTGATGCCACTTCAGATTCGGTTCGAGCAACTACTGATGCTTATTGCATTAAGCAGATTGGCTACAAATGGGAGAGGGCCATGGGGACTAAATCAAAGTTTGATATGTTCTTTTGTTTTCAAAGGAACTTGGAGAGTATGAGTTAAAGCATAACAATTTTCTTGAGAATAACAAAATTTCTTTAAACCTTAGCATTGGAAGGGAACCTTTTCATTCACAGTGTTTCGAGCCACATTACTTTAAAAAACTATTCTTTACAAAAAATATTATTTTGAAAAGCATAAATACAAAAAGGCGGGTAAATGACAAATTTAGTAGAAAAAATTGTAGAGGTGTATCTAGCTTTGCAATTAACTACATCTCTATCAATGTATTCTAAACTAGTATTTTAATGCCTGCCGCACAGTGCTCTGTCTTCATGAAATTTGGTACCAGGCTGTATTTGGTCATAATTAAGAAACATTTTTAATTCGGACCCAATCGGACCGCGGGTTTCGTTCCCCTATGCAAATTTTTCCAGGTATTTAAAAATTCACCAAACTATAATACAGAATTGGAGCATTGTATATTTATGAAATTTAACACGTCATTATATTTCATACATGCGGAGCAAAATTTCGACGGGATATAGCGAGTGCTTTTGGTACCTCCCACATAAAGGGTTCAAAAAATAAATATACAAAAAACATTTAAGACTGGCACCGGACTTTGACCAAAGCCAATGTGTGGATAAGTTTGGGAGGAATTGTTTCAAGAACCATAGCGACAGCCCCTTAGAAGATTTTGAAAAAATGTTTTTGGGTCCATATATAGCACGACTCAACGGATTAAATGGAATTTTGGGTAGATTACAAATATGGTGGGAAAAAGTTGAAGACTCACTAGGGAAATTTCTGTATGTCAAACGCCATAAAAAATAAATAGTTCTGCCGTTTCTTACCCAGAATTATTTCCCTTTTTTTAATTCCTCCCACTGTGCGACGTTGGCAACATATATTGGAACGTGTAAGGAAACTTTCCAATATATTTGGTCTGAAGGACAATTTTCAATCTTGGATAATGCCTAGAAATTTCAATTTGCAATTTCAGAAAAGAGTACCTCAGTTCCTGTAGGTAGCTTGGCCGTAGTAGTTAGCCGTAGTAAAGAGATCCACTTTTGTCTTGTTTGGTTTAACACCCAAACGACTTCTTCCTGCCCATATATCCACGTTGGAGAATTTGCCGGTTACTACGTTTGTAACGACGTCCGTACATGCAGCAACAACGTTCTGGACCTAACAGTATTCCTAGATTCCGGACTCCTCCTTCTGGGGTGTTTATAAACCTCCATGAAGTTCTCCAGAGACTTGCTGTTATACGTCTTCTGGTGAGCAAACGCTGAAATAGTCTATTCAAGATACAGTTCACTAATTAACGCTGTATTGTATATAGGATGATCCATTTCGGGGTTCCCTACTTTAAAAAAAAACACACAGAAAATTCAAATTAAATGGGGAATGTTTATTATCATTTGAAAGAACATTCTTTGGCATTTATTTTTTGAAGATTATGTCTATCAAATGTTGGCCGCGGCTGCGTCTCAGATGGTCCATCCGTTGAGTCCAATTTTCGATGACTCGTTCGAACATTTCGACTGGTAACTGACGAGTGACACTCGTAAACGTTGTTCAGGCGTAAGTCTTTCCATGATGAAATGCCAAACAATACTTAACAAAAATAACATGACAGCATGGCACGATTCACACGTGATCTGTCAAAAAAGGCTATTAAAAAAAGTATCTCTACTTGGATCACCCGTTATAACATTACACTAATTAATCTGTCAATTTGTTGTCAAAACGTTGTTCAGACGTAAGTCTTTCCATGATGAAATGCCAAACAATACTTAACAAATTTAACATGACAGCATGATACGAATCACACGTTATCTGTCAAAAAATGGCTATTGAAAAAAGTATTTTTACTTGGATCACCCGTTATTTGAATAGATGCACCCGGTCCACTTTGTTGTCCATGTTTCAGTTTAATGAAATAGGAACATATCATGTCGTAACATTTATATGGGCTTACATATCGCCAATGATTTTCCAGATATTTAGATAACAATAACGAAGTAATATACGCGGAAACACGCCTCTTGATGTGACATCGGCTGTCCCTCAAAAGCAGCTCCATCTGCATCATAGTTTTAATGCACGGATTACTGGATTGGTCGTAACGTCATCCTCAACCCCAAGAACTTTGCTTATCAATGTAAGATTTATTCAACCTTTGGCCTAATCTCTCCCATTTTTGGACCAATCAAATGCATATACA
This sequence comes from Eudasyphora cyanicolor, assembly GCA_963930755.1. NCBI lineage: Eukaryota > Metazoa > Arthropoda > Insecta > Diptera > Muscidae > Eudasyphora > Eudasyphora cyanicolor. Next base: position 164,449,076 of record OZ005736.1, on the reverse strand, counting down.
CAAAATGAGTGCATTCTTGCTAACAAATTCTTTAAGATATTTCAATCTGAAAAATTGGATCATATAGGCGTGTCCACGTTCATTGGTCTGATCCCGCTAAATTTTGGATCACTCACGTATAGTGCCACAAAATCTACACACACAAAATTTCCGCACGCTAGCTAAAAAAGTGTTCAAAATATCTCGATCCCGCCAAATTGTGGAACACTCACTTACAGTGCCACCAAATGCACACACCAAAATTACAACCCTGTCGAAGACAAACGGATCAAGATATCGCAATTTCAAAATTTGGCTCATATGAGTGAGGTATGTCAACAATGCCTGTACCAATTTTCACCACCGGCTGCAGATTTACAATTTTTGAAAATGTCAGGAAGATCGGCCTAAACAAACAGACAACGAAACATACAACATACAAAAGAACGATTGGAGTTATGTGTGCTATCATATTCTACAAACAATACTCTATATTTACGTGAAATTCCCATGTCTTTAACATTGTGTTTATAACCTACACCACACTGTGGTATAGGGTATTCTAAGTTTGTTTCATGGCAGATGTTAGTAACATATAGAAATAATACAGCTAACCCACCATATACGTCTGTCCATCGTAAGTTGTTCGTTGAGTACAGGTCGTAATTTCACTACGATCGTGCTGAAATTTTGCAGTTAGGAGACTTTCGCACGTGGAAAGAATTCAAATTCCTTGAAATCGGTTCAGATTTAGATCTAGCTCCCACATATATGTTTCGCGGCTTTGGTCCTTTAGCCCTATAGAAGGTGTAGTTTACATCCAATCGTTTTGAAATTTAGCATGGTAGAGTTTCTTGATCCATGGACCAACATTGTAGAAATTGAAATAATCTGTACAGGTTTACTTATAGCTCCCATATATTCCCATTCCGATAAAAAAATTTCGTAAAAAAAATTTAATTAAGGTATACATTGGATATTTCATTGTTATCCAATTTTACTACAGCTTGTGAAGGGTATTTTATAGTCGGCATCGCCCGACTTTAGCGTTTCCTTACTGGTTTAAAAAGATACTAACAAAAACCTATTGACTAAAGTCGTATTGAAGCCTAATTACAGAAAAAATATAAAAACGGGTTTTTCTCGGAAGTCGACTTAAGAACGATTTCCGTTATGTGTGCTATCATATTCTACTAAAAATGCTTTATGTTTAAGTAGAATCCCCATGTCACTAAAATAGTTTTTAAAAAATATTAACAAAAACATGTTGACCAAAGTCATAATAAAGGCCCATCACACAAAAATAAAGTGATTTTTCTCGAAAGCACGATTTTCGAGTTAGGCGGTTATTGCCTGTAACCACAGATAGATTATTATGGCAGAGAGAAAAAAATCTAGTCTTATGGTGATTTCGTTTCTAAAAAATAATGTCACCACATCATGGTGCGCCATTTTAAAAATTCCCCCTGCGCCCTCTTCGTATTTCGCATTTTGCATGTGCATAATCGAACTCAAATCGGTGGGAGCGTAAAAACCAAAAAGAAAAACCAGTAAGGAAAGGCTAAAGTCGGGCGGGGCCGACTATATAATACCCTACACCACTATCGTAATATTGAATAACTCTGATATATAAATTTTGTAATTCACGTATAATTGTTTACATAATTTACCACAGTATGGTGTAGGGTATAAAAACGATTGGATCTAAAGAGCCAAATCGGATGAAACATATATATGGGAGCTATAGCTAAATCTTTACCGATTTTCTTCAAATTCGGCAATGTTGGTTCATGGATCAAGAAACTCTACCATTCTAAATTTCAAAACGATTGGATGTAAAATACAGCTTCTATAGAACTAATGGGCCAAATCGGACGAAACATATATATGGGAGCTATAGCTAAATCTTAACCGATTTTCTTCAAATTCGGTAGTGTTAGTTCATGGATCAAGAAACTCTACTAGTCAAAATTTCAAAATGATTGGATGTAAAATACAGCTTCTTCAGGACTAAAGAGCAAAATTGGACGAAGCATATATATGGGAGCTATAGCTAAATCTTAACCGATTTTCTTCAAATTCGGCAATGTTGGTTCATGGATCAAGAAACTCTACCATTCTAAATTTCAAAAGGATGGGGTGTAAAATACAGCTTCTACAGGACTAAAGAGCAAAATCGGACGAAACATATATATGGGAGCTATAGCTAAATCTTAACCGATTTTCTTCAAATTCGGCAATGTTGGTTCATGGATCAAGAAACTATACCATTCTAAATTTCAAAACGATTGGATGTAAAATAAAGCTTCTACAGGACTAAAGAGCAAAATCGGACGAAACATATATATGGGAGCTATAGCTAAATCTTAACCGATTTTCTTCAAATTCGGCAACGTTGGTTCATGGATTAAGAAACTATACCATTCTAAATTTCAAAAGGATTGGGTGTAAAATACAGCTTCTATAGGACTAAAGGGCCAAATCGGACGAAATATATATATGGGAGCTATATCTAAATCTGAACCGATTTCAACCAAATTCAATAACGATCTTAACAGCTGCGAAATACTCTAAACTGCAAAATTTCAGAACGATCGGAGTGAAATTGCGACCTGTAGTCGACGAACTACTTTACATGGACAGAGGGACGGACGGACGGACAGACATGCTTAAATCGACTCAGCTAGTGATTCTGAGTCGATCGGTATACTTTAAGGTGGGCCTAGCTGTGTTATTTTCAGGTGTTACAAACATTTGCCGTGAAACAAACTTATAATACCCTGTACCACAGTGTGGTGTAGGGTATAACGGTTGTTCATATGTTGTAAATAGAAGTTATTTTCGTTTCGAGAATACAAAATAAAAAATAAGTTTTAGAGACAAATAAAAAACAATTCGAACTAAAATATAAAAAATAAATAAAAAGCACAATAGTCGAACATATTGATGGTCCAACAACGATTAAGCAAATGCAGTGTAACTGAAATATAGACGTCATGAGAAATATATTCACCCAGAAAAAATGCCAGGTAGTCGAAAAGAATACTATTTCTTAAAATTATGAGGAAACAGACGGAAAGCTTCTATCAAGTCAGTGAGCTTTTTAACGTCGGCTCCGAACGATTAATGCATTTTCCAACTTTCCAGATGTGTCTTGTGACCCTTCTGCAGATTTTATACAACTGTTGAAGTTTAAAAACATCTTAAATAAAGAGCGCACAACAAACCGACTCTCTGCATTAAGTTATGTCCATGAACATAAGACGTTTAAACGTCTCCTCGCTTTCAAAATAACCTATTATGATGTATTACATGACTGAGATATCCTCTGGTTGTCAGCATTTATGAGGTGATGAACACAGCGGCACACAATCACAAATTAAGCAAGTAATAATTCGTCGGTGTCATTGTTAATAAAAATGCACTATTTGTATACCTTCCACCATGGATAGCATGTGACCTCACAAAATAACTCAAACCTAAAGAAAATAACACCGAAAAACACAAAAAAATAGACGGACGGACAGACGGACATGGCTAAATCTTCTTAGAATTTTAAGACGATTAAGAATATATATACTTTATTGGGTCTCAGATCAATATTTAGAGGTGTTACAAACGGAGTGGCAAAATGAATCCTATATAAGATTCGGCATGGCCGAACTTAACGCTTTTACTTGTTGCTAATGAAATACTACATATGAATGATGGGCTGCCCCATTTATCAAACAAATTTAAAAATACGGTTTCAGTGTAAAATTAGAAAAAAATTTTGCACAAACAAAATCACCATTAGTCTTCCCATGTTGATTGTTGATAATGTGGAAACCCAATTTGAATTACGCTTTATTATATGAAAATGCAACTCTGTGTGTTGTAGGATATCTTATATTCGGATGCTGTTGCCATTTACGTTTCCATTTTTCTTTTACTGTTGCATTGTAGTATTTTCCCAGTATTGTGTCTCTCAACACTGTCCTCAGAGTGCAGTGCAACAACTTCCCGCCATCATCATCATCAGCCACACATGCCTAGCATCGCAATTTTCTATATTTTCTATATGACACCTTGACAAAAAAAATTAACACACACAAAAACAACGACCAGAAATGAGATCGTTTTGATTTTCTATATCTCCGCGTCATTGTTTATGAAAAACGATACGAAAAACTTCCGTGCTTTTGTGCGTACGAGTATAATGACAGTGGCTGGCGCCTCGAAGGCATCGTAATCCTTCGGTGGGCAGCGTATGCCAGGGGAAGGTAAACGATTTCTCGTCGCTCAATGTCATGTAATTGGATACGATTGAACTCACACCTTCCCAAGCAGAAACTGCTCTCTCTATCTCTGTCGCTGCCTCACGATGTATATTTATAAATAGCGGTAATATGCATTTAATACTGAAACAATACCAAAAGAAACAAAAAAAAACCCGAATAGAAACAGAAATATGACTCTCAAGAGTTGATGGTTATATCATTTTATGGCTGTGCACTCACCCTCATCGTTGTCCTGGTTTGCTCATTGTTGATCCTGTTTGTATTACGGGTGTATGTGCGTGTGTGCATAAATTTACATAGTTTTTATATATTTTGTGATATTTTATGACCTTTCAACGTGTTATTTTACAATATTTTAAGCGTAACATTTTTTGCCATTATAATAATAAAATGTCAAACATCATTTGAAAAATGTCCCCGAGGAAATCATAATTGTATTATAACACCATCAACCAGAATCTCTCATCATATTTGCACAACTGCGTGAAGTGCGCGTTGTTGTCGGTCTGTCTGCCAGCCCGTCCGTCCGCATGTCAGTCGTATCTCCCATCGAATCCATCCCTGGGGACGTTGACTACTGTTGCTGCTGTTACTTCTCGGTGTCAATGTTTTGCCATTATTGCCGACAATTGCTGTGCAGGCTTCTGTGGCAGTAAAAGCATCAGAAGTCGCACAAAGTTGTCAAATTAACAACCTATTTGTTGACTGTTGGCCTCACTTCTGTTCGTCAATATTTTTGGCTTTTGTGTGTTACATTTTCTGTAATGCATTTTTGCTATTAGCCTTTAATGCAGAAATTACTGGGTTTAAATTTTCGCTACAATCTAATGGAAGTTTTATGTAATAAGCAAAACTACTATTTTCCAAACTTATAAGTTCTGTATTGTTAAGAGTAATTTGATTTTAATAAAAAATTTTAAGCTTCCTATATTGAGTATTTCCACGATAAGTGGTCACAGTATTTTGGGCTCATGTCACGGATTTGGTTGAAACTTGGTATAATGCAAATTATTTTGCAAAAAAATTAAAAACAAGCCTACTATGAAGATTTTAAAATTTTCGAAACTGTGAATTTTGAGGAATACTGGGTTTTTTAAAAATATTTTTTTTTATCGGTAAAAGCTATCAATATGGGACTTTTTGCAAAATGTTAGAAATTATTTGCACTCCTTCGCTGATGTTACTAAATACTGGCGGTCATCAACAGGGGAGAGGAAGACGGCCCCAAGAGCAGGTGGTGTGAGATAGAGTACGCACTGTGCTCTGTTTTCTTCGATGTTCTTGAGGAGATGCCGGGTCCGGCTCCCAATTGTGCCGGCGCAGGCTGGTATCAGGGCCGCATAAAACTAATAGGATTTAGTAATATGCGCTCTGTTGAGTGCTATCGCTGCGCTTTGAAGAAAATTGGTGAAATCTGGCCGGGTGCGGCGCTGGATGTTGTCAACAAGGAGGACATACCGTCTCGGCCCTGGGCGCATGCATGGATTCCGGCTATACCAGCCGATGTGGAATCCGTGACTAAGATGCTGAAAGTTTGCAATCCCGAGCTTCCAACTGGCAACTGGAAGGTGGGTCGATTGGATGAGGCGGATGGGTATTGGAGGCACGCAGTGTTTATACTGAATGCCGAGTCTCTTTCCCACATCGTCAAGTCCGAAGGTATGGTTTCATAAGGATTCAGCAAAATCCGACTAAAGGTGTACAAGAGCGATGAGGGAGGAAATTCGAAAAATACTCCTCCAGATAACGCTGGTGTAGTATTTTTCGAATTTCCTCCCTCTTCGCAAGTATCAGAGCGGGAACTTGCGTTTCACCCTTTACCGATGTGTCTGGATGTGTCAGGAAGCCCTTCATCACGGGTTAGGAAGAATCCTGTAGGGAAAAATCCGGTAAATGAATGAATGAATGAATCCGCAGAAAGGGCCAAAATACCGCAGAGCCACTTTCGTGCAGCGTGTGATGGCTTTGTCGGCCGTTTGAAGGCCATAATTCGTGCCAAAGGTGGCCAATTCGAACAAATCTAAACTGTTTCTAAAAGTTTATGTCATTTCCGACATTTTTTGCTTTTGAACAATAAAATTTTTAAAAAAAAAACCAGTAAGGAAAGGCAGAAAGTAGGGCGGGGCCGACTATATAATACCCTACACCTCCCTAACAATGCGATAAGGGTCATTGCCATAATAATTTGGAATAATTGGTAAATGGGTAGAAACATATTATCTATGTAATTCTGAAACGATAATCGCTAAATTAAGCAATATTCGTTCCTAAATTGAGAAACATCTTTCTGGAAAATTTTAATGATCGGAAGTAAAATACAACAACAACAATATATGGAGCTTTAATATAAATCTGAACCGATCTTCCCTGAATACTCATTCATGTAAAAAGAGCTCCTTCTGTCGAATTTCGTATTGATCGGATATAAAATACAGTCTCTACAGCGCTTATATGTCAAATCGGGGGTAAAATACAGTTTTTACAGCGCTTACAGGTCAAATCGGGGGTAACATATATATGGGTGTTATATCTAAATCTAAACCGAGTTTCTCCGAATTTGGCAGTATTCCTTCATGTAGAAAGAAACCGCTTTTTGCCGACTTTCGCACTGATCGGATATAAAATTAAATTTTTACAGCGCTCACATATCAAATGGGGGGTAACGTATATATGGGGGCTATATCTAAATCTGAACCGATTTCTTCCAAATTTAAAAGTGTTGATTCATATAATAGGAAACCTCTTTCTGACGAATTTCATACTGATCGGATATAAAATACAGTTTTTACAACGCTTACATGTGAAATCGGGGGTAACATATATATGGGGGCTATATCTAAATCCGAACCGATTTTCTCCGAATTTGGCATTATTCCTTCATGTAATAAGAAACCTCTCTTTGGCGAATTTCGCACTGATCGGATATAAAATAACATTTTTACAGCGCTTACATGTCAAATCGGGGCTAACATATATATGGGGGCTATATCTAAATCTGAACCGATTTTAGCCAAATTCAATAGGGATCGTCCTGGGGCCAAAAAAAGATATGTGTAAAGTTTCGTCGAGATCGGACCATAATTGCGACCTGTACTTTGATTACAAGAATACATGCACAGACGGACAGACAGACGGACAGACAGACAGACAGACAGACGGACAGACAGACGGACAGACGGACATAGCTAAATCAACTCAGAAAGTGATTCTAAGTCGATCGGTATAATAAACGATGGGTCTATTTCTTCTCCTTTAGGGTGTTACAAACAAATGCACAAAGTTATAATACCCTGTACCACAGTGTGGTGTAGGGTATAATTAAAAAATATAGCGCTTTACTTTGTTGCATTACATATCAGGCACCCTGTATATTTATCGGTGACGAGGAAATTTGAATATAAATGAAATATTCAGTCAGTCGCAAGGGGATTTGTAACCCGATGTATAGTGTTTCTGGCTGAGAAACTTAACGTTGTCCGTTCGACACTCGTCCCGAGCGTGACATTTTCCATGTTTCGTCAGGAATTTAAGATTATGCAATTAAGGATTTGTACAAAAAATAAAAATCGCGGAATAAAAAAAGGACAGAAGTATATTTTTAATTTGTGAGGCTACAACTTATGAAGTCTGAAAATATTTAATTTTCCTTGTGTACAAATATGATTTGTCGTACAACTATGATTACAATGATGAATTATTTTACTACTCTTTTACAAGTAATAGATTCATTATGAATTGCCAAACTGCTTTATGAATTGCCCGAAAGTAACGGTCGAATTTTTATTTATTTTATTTATTTATTTATTTATTTGATTATCCTATACAACAAGATAAAATATCTTATAATTAGAGTATAGGAATTTATAAGTTTACATATTTTATATTGTATCACATGAAAGACATAAAAAATTAAACTTAATTAATAATTTAAAAGTTAAAAAAAAAAAAAAGATATAAGGAATTAAAAACATAATAATAAGCATTTAACAAAAAAGGTAGATATGTGGAAATGTTCGTTATATATTGCTTTTATCCATTAGTATTTGAGTATATATTATATAATGCTTTTTTAAACTGGTAAGCGTTGCTGGTAGTTTGGATATTTCTTGGTAGCGTATTCCAGAGGCGCACAGCGTGAATGAAGAATTGAAATTCCGAGGTAAGTGTTTGATGCCTAAAGGGAATCAGTATTCTTCCTCTATTTGATCTGGAGAACGTTAATCGTTGGTAAAGGTAATCGGGTTGTTCCAGGTAAATTATTTTTTGCAGAGATGTAAGAACTTTTATTTTTAAAAGGCCTTCTAGGGTTACGCCATATATTTTATCCGTGTATGATGATATGTGGTCATATTTACGAAGACTAAAAACATATCTGACGATGTTGTTAAAAAGTAAGTTAAGCTTTGTTTTACTGACTGAATCGCAATTTGAAAAAATTTCACATCCATACAGAAGAGTAGGCATTATATATGTCTTAATAAGCATGAGTCTTATGCGTTGTGGTGTGAAATATTGTGTTATCCAGAGCGCACGCAGTTTATTGTAGGCTGCACCAATAATGGCGTTTACATGGGTTTTCCAAGTTAGAGTTGCATTGAAATGGATTCCCAAATTTTTTGCGGACTGTACAACTTCTACCCTTTCCCCATTCAGCATTACATCAATGTTACAGTTGAAATTCAAAGACTTTTTCGCATAATTGGCCCGTCAAGTTATCTTAATTAGAAGAACATATTACAATCGTCCACTTTGCCGACAAAACCCACAGGATTAGCATCTCTCTCTTTATTTTATAGAGGGATCAAACCCCATAACCGGAAAATTATCCCCAGACCATTACATTCCCGCCTGCATATTTTACAGACCCTTTACAGTACAAGGGAAACAATCTTTTATCAACAGGAATGCGAATTCGAATGTGTATCTTTGATTATACCCTCACTTTAGTGATACGAGAGTATAAATAATTTGCTACGGACCAAAAGTGTAACGACGAAGGAGAGACCTAAGACCCTAAGTATGTTCGTCGTATTCATTTTAAGTCAAATAAGCAATGTCCGTCAGTCCGTCTGTCTGTCGGTCTGCTGGCTGGTGCGCACGATAGCTCTCGAAAGGAGTTACCGATTGACTTAAAATATGGTATGTGGTAATATTTTTTGCTACTTCCGACTAAGTTCGAAGATGGGGCCATATTGGTCCGCTCCTTCTAGTACCTCCCCCACAAAGGGTTAAAATGTAGTGAAATATTGATTCTTTAATAACTTCTATACTACTTATTCGAAAATTTCTGAAATTCCATACATAGTATTAGTTTATTAATCGCTATGACCTCGAGAAATTGCCAAGCCCCTTTTGGTACCTCCCTCACAAATGCAGCATTTACACCAAAAGTTAACAGCTTATAACATTTATACCAGTTCATAAAAATACTTAAAATTGTATCCAATGTAATGCTTTTATAGTACCTACAGTCCAGTGAAATATGGGCGTTATTGCTTCGCCACTTTTGGTACCTCCCACACAAAGATACCATTTTGCACCATAAGTTGACAGCTTACAACATTAATACCAGAGTATAAAAATACTTGAAATTTTGCACATGGTAAAGCTTTTATAGCGCCTACAGTCCAGTGAAAAATATTCGTTATTGCCACGCCCCTTTCGGTACCTCCCACACAAACGTAGCATTTTGTACAACAATTTAAAAGCTATAGCGTAGGTACCAATGCACGAAACTACTACAAAATTTTGCTCAGTGTAACGCTTTTGAAGTACCTATAGTCCTGTGAAAAATGGGCGTTACCAGCACGCCCTTTTTGGTACTTCCCACACAATATGGTCAAATTATATCAAAATTGAATAGCTCATAACGTTTATATATTTATTAATGCACATAAACGCTTATAGTTCGGCACATTACATTACTCACAAAGTGAGGGTATACCTTAGTCGGGTTACCCGACTGAAACTTTCTTATTTGTATTTTTAATTAAACTTTTCATTTGTCAGAAAATAAAATGGGTTTCCATTTGTCTACGGACCAGCTTTTTATTCTTTAGCCAAATTTAAGCGAGCAATTCGGTTTTTATTCGAAGTTTATGTTTTTTTCTGAACCAAAACATTAAAGTCTAGCATCACATGCATCATACGCATACCTGTTAATAAAATATTGGATCCTTTATACAATAAAGGGTCTGTAAAAAATGGAGGCGGCTATGTAATGGTCTTGGGATTTATTTCCGGTAACGGTGTTGGACCCCACTATAAAACAAAAGGAATTATGGACAGGTTTATGTACAGAGAAATCTTGGAGAATGGAATGCTGAGTGGAATATGACTCTATTAAAGCAATTTCAACACGAAACGACCCTAAAATACAGCGAAATGATTCAAAGATTGATTTAGAAAGGAAGGGGTCAACGTTATGGAGTGGCCAGATCAACCCAAGACTTGAATCCCGTTGAAAATCTTTGGGAAATTGTAAATAAAGAGATAAATCTAGAAAGTATAGGTGGAGATAAAAAATCAATTTCAGGCCATTGCAGATGCTTGGAACTCCATAGATACGAAGATAACAAACAATGTTATTGCTTCTATGCCATAAGAAGCAAAGCCGTCCTTGATAATAAAGTTATTCCAAAAATTCGAAAAAAAATATGATTTGTCTGCGAATTTTTTTACTTTTTTGTGAAAAATATTTTTAATTTCAAACATATTTAAGCAGCCAAATTGTTATTTTTTGGTAAATTGATGTAACTTCGTAGATCAGAGCTTCTCACCAAGTTCTGCACCACGGCACACTTCCAAGATCCTGAAGGCTACGTGTACCCACAGATAACCGCAAATTTAGAAAAGAGATCAATAACCATTTTATATTTTCATAAAAAAAATGTATTGGCTACATTTTTTATTTTAGGCGTAATATTTTCACAGAAGTTAGTTCGCGACATAGACGGCTCAGAACATCAATAACCGATGGAAACGTTGAAACGGTGAAGATAGTGGAGAATTGTCAGATGTCTTTTGCAGAAGTTGCGGTTGGCTAATTTCATGCAATTCAGAAGTTTTTGAAGTGACTAAGTTTTTTCAGATATATTAAATTTTGACCGAAAGAGCTGTTGCCTGAGCTCGATGCTTTCATACCTATGTACCTCATTCGACTTTTTTCTGTTCCAAAACTGAAAATGAAAGGAGGGAGTTTTGCCACGATTGGGAAGATAAAGACCGTATTGCTAGAATACCTCAAGGAACAGAATTATGATGTTAGTCCAATATGTATTGTCCGATACTGTATTTGGATTTGTAGGTACTTCAAGCCGCTATAATCGCTTCTTTAGTGCTATTTCATTATATCACGGATCGCGTTTACCGATGAAATCTTGAAATCGCATTTTATGAGCTATAATTTTTGGCGTAAAGATCTCGCATGAAAAATGCTCGAGAAAAATTCTTCCTCCATGTGTCCCTCGTATTTTTTGTAGCTGACCAGTACGTTTAGAATGAATAGCTTGGCCTCAACTTATAAAAGAATGGATAAAGATATGAACATTTCTAGTATTTTTTTCTACATTTTTGAAATGTATGTGCATATAATTTTGAAAGATTTGTATATAATAATATTTTTTTTGGAAAAAAAAAACTTTATGTGTGTATTATATCTAATTCCAGCAACCTTTGCACAGAAATCTGGACACAAAGCGAGAAAAGTGAAAAACAACTCACATTTCTCCAATGTTAAAAATTTAGATTTTTGCCCAAATAGACATCATATATATGGGCAAATATCAATTTTTTTTAATTTTGAAGTAATTTTTTTTTCAAGATTTTTTTGGCGAGCACATCAACGGCTTTTACAACAGACGAAGATAAAAATATAAGCAGGCAAAAAGCGTTGTTGTGAATAAATTTCATCAAAGGCCGCGAAAGTTATGGCGGTTCCAAATTGAAATTTAAAACAAATTTTAAAAAATTCAATTTTCAGCGGAATTCGGAAAACTAAAATTACAATCATAGAACATTAGCATTTCTATCAGCCTATGACAAAATATTCGCTGTAGCTTCATTATTCGGATAAATATAGCGAATCAAAAAAATCCAAAAATCGACCAGGTAAAATTTTCATATGAACATTATTTTTGTGGAAATATAATTTTTGCAATGCGCATAATTTGCACAATCATCAAAATAAAATGACGGCCCTCCGATTTCGGAATAGAGCGTTAAAAATCATTTAATTTCATATACACTTCCGCCATATCTGTACCCCGCACTGGGCGTGTCTTGACGATCATTGCTGAGACAAAAGTGTCACGTTCTTCGCGTACAAGACTTCAATCTTCAAATAAGTATCCATGATTGTTAAGTGCACCACAGCAGTACGCCCGAAGAACATAGAAATGAATTTTAGACGTTTAAACTATTACAAATGCCAAGGACAAAATTTGCAATTTTTGCAAAAATTTAAAAAAGTGAATACAATTTCAGCGATTTATTATTTAGTAACGGCCCCCTGATTTTTGGATTCACCAGGTCCAAAGCCATCTGGGATAATTAATTCAGCTCAACCTATACATAACTGCCGATGTGCTCCGCGAAATACACTATCAAAAAAAAAATTCACGCATGTTTAACAAAGGTTTGGGAAGCTATAGGGGTGGTTCCATTAAGAGCACATCAACGACACCTATAAAGATTTATAGGTACTTCAAGCCGCTGTAACCGCTTTTTTAGTGTTATTTCATTACATCGCGGGCCGCGCTGACCGCGGTCAAAAAACAAAAAACACTTGAAATCGCATTTCAAAAAGTTATGAGCTATAATTTTTCTCGGAAAGATCTGACATGAACAGTGCTCACGAAAAATTCTTCCTCCATGTGTCCCTCCTGTTTTTATAACTGACTGTAACTTCAAAATAAATAGTTTGGCAACAACTTATAAAAGAATGGATACAGATATGAACCGTTTGTCGATGTGATACGCGAAATCAGTGTAACAATACGCAAAACTCGTATGAATTGCAGCAAGAAAAATAGCACATACTCGTACATATGTTTAATAGAAAACTTTTTTGTTTAATAGAAAATTAATAAAAAAAAATTGGATTCAAAAAGAGAGTAGTAGATAGGAACAGTAGGAATCTCGCAAGAAATAGCAATTTTCGATTTTCCCAATTTTCCGACTTTTTTCCAAAATTTTCTTGTGTATTCTTCTTATTTGGCCGGAGACCTGTCCGAATCTCGAGTTATAAGCGTAGTAACTAACATCACTTTCTTTTATATATATAATATATATAAGATAACACCCTATATCATCAAACTTATGGAATGCCAATGGGAAACCCTCTATCGCCAACTATAGCAGACATAGTACTGGACACGCTATTAGAGGAAACAATAGCAGAATTAAAGAAAAACAACATAACAATAAAACTAATAACTAAATACGTCGACGACTTATTCGCGATCATAAAAAGGAATGATTGAAGAAATAATTCTAAAAACATTTAACAGTTACCACAATAAGCTAATTCAATACCATATTTAGACATGCAAATATACAGACAAAATAAAAATATTATAACCGAATGGTATACCAAATCAATTGCTTCTGGCCGAATAATTAACTACCACTCCACACAACCTTTGAAACAGAAAATAAACACAGCAAACAATTTAATTAAAAAAGCAATTACAGTAAGCAAAGATAAATACAAAACAAGAAATATAAACAAAGTGAAGGATATTTTATTAAAAAACTCTTACCCTTTTTATATTATCAATAACTTGATATCAAAAAACACAGAAACACCTAAAAACATCCCAAACCAGGTCAATAATAATGACACATCTGGCAACATCACCAAATATTTCAGTCTGCCATACATTCCCAAACTAACAGAAAACAAAACAATACGAGACATCATAAACGACAGTGAAGCAACAATAGCACACAAAGCAAATCAAACGATAACCAAATTGTTTACGAAAACAAAAACGAAAATAGAAAAAACACAACAAAGCAATGTTGTCTACAAGATCAAATGCGTGGGCAATGAGAACGACAACTGCAACAAAGTGTACATAGGAACAACAAAGCGTAGCTTAGGCACGAGAATCTCAGAACACGAAACAGACATAAAAAAGAGAAAAATGACAACAGCTTTGACACAACCCTGCACCGAACATGGGCACAATGCTGATTTAGACAGTGTGACAAGAGAGAACAAACGATATACTTTGGGAATACAACAAAAGCTACAAAGTGCAATAAACAGAAAGGAGGACAAAGACAACACCAATGCAATCTACACCATAGCAATAGTTTAGTTGTTAGTTCAATTTCAACTGTGATCGTAGCTATAAGGAATTTCTCTGTGATATTTTAATATTTTAGTAATTATTTTTGCAATTATTTATTAATTTTATGTTTAATTTTGTACTGCGTCATTAAATATTAATTTTTATAAATAATTAAAATAATATGACGAAAGATTAAATGTAAGTGAAGTATTCTTATAGTTTTTAAACGTATCATGGCTACTATTGAATTCCTCTTTCTGTTTTATAAATATGTCGTTGCCAGATTTCAATAAAATTCATCCCTGAAGATGTTGGAAAAATCCCAACGAAACGAAGGATGTAAAGTATGAAATAACGTCTTTTATTTGCATAAAAACAATGACCTTGAAAGCCCATTTAGAAATATTCTAAAACTAACAAAAAGTGAAATGAAATAAGGTCGATAAAGGTAATTTAAAAAAATTCAATTTTCAGCGGAATTCGGAAAACTAAAATTACAATCATAGAACATTAGCATTTCTATCAGCCTATGACAAAATATTCGCTGTAGCTTCATTATTCGGATAAATATAGCGAATCAAAAAAATCCAAAAATCGACCAGGTAAAATTTTCATATGAACATTATTTTTGTGGAAATATAATTTTTGCAATGCGCATAATTTGCACAATCATCAAAATAAAATGACGGCCCTCCGATTTCGGAATAGAGCGTTAAAAATCATTTAATTTCATATACACTTCCGCCATATCTGTACCCCGCACTGGGCGTGTCTTGACGATCATTGCTGAGACAAAAGTGTCACGTTCTTCGCGTACAAGACTTCAATCTTCAAATAAGTATCCATGATTGTTAAGTGCACCACAGCAGTACGCCCGAAGAACATAGAAATGAATTTTAGACGTTTAAACTATTACAAATGCCAAGGACAAAATTTGCAATTTTTGCAAAAATTTAAAAAAGTGAATACAATTTCAGCGATTTATTATTTAGTAACGGCCCCCTGATTTTTGGATTCACCAGGTCCAAAGCCATCTGGGATAATTAATTCAGCTCAACCTATACATAACCGCCGATGTGCTCCGCGAAATACACTATCAAAAAAAAATTCACGCATGTTTAACAAAGGTTTGGGAAGCTATAGCGGTGTTCCCATCAAGAGCACATCAACGACACCTATAAAGATTTATAGGTATTTCAAGCCGCTATAACAGCTTTTTTTGTGTTACTTCATTACATCGCGGGCCAGTGCTCACGAAAAATTCTTCCTCCATGTGTCCCTCCTGTTTTTGTAACTGACTGTAACTTCAAAATAAATAGTTTGGCAACAACTTATAAAAGAATGGATACAGATATTAACATTTCTAGGACCATTGTTTTTTGTTTTTGTTATTCGATTATTGAGTTCGAGATCGTTGTTTTTGTTTTCTGTTAAACAGAAAAACAAACCTTCTTTAAAAAAAAGAAGAATAAGAAATGTATTAAGGGTGGTCACTGGTTGGTGGACGATATCGTTTCGGAAGCTACCAAGCAACCTCATCGGCACCTTGGACAAAATACCCTGTCAATAATTGGCACAATATGAGAGCAGCTCTATATGAAATAATTGAGAACTGACTTCAAAGTCCCATATCTCCAAAACATAGGACTTTTTTAACAATTTTGAAATGTATGTGCTTATAACTTCTAAAGTTTTTTAGATAATAACAAACTTTTTTGGGAAAAAACTTTTATGTTTGTGGTTTATCTAATTTTATCAACTTATGCACCGAAATCTGTACACAAAGCGAGAAAAGGGTAAAACAACATACATTACCCCTGTGTTAAAAAATTATGATATTTGCCCATATGTATATGGATGTGTAATCTGAATTGTAATGTAAATGCTGTGGCGCTCGCACTTTATCACCGATCTTTATACAATTTGGTTTAGCTTATTGGTTTGAGCCATTTTTCCTGTGACATCACGTTTACGAGATACATATGTAGCCACAAAGTTTGTTGGGTAAATAAAGAGGTTATTCAGTTGCAATTTAAGTATAGAAGGTTTCGTAAAAGATGCTCCTCGTCAAAGAAAAAAGAAAATAAAAGAGACCTTCGAGCAAAATGTCTCCCAAAATACTCGACGCCCCCGCTTTTTTATCGATGATACATTTACATGCATTTTACACACACAGTGTAATTATATGAATCTATTGTTATTAATACAATATATTTGTAATTTAATGAAAATTGGACGTATATCTCGAATTGACACTATAATTAATGGATAGCATAAATAATTTACTGATTTAAGTTGATACCAAATATTAATTGGCTTCACAATTTCGGTAATAAAGAATAGTTTAAAGGTGATAATGATAATTTTTTTGTTTTAACCAGAGTACATTTCCGTCAACATATTTCTAGCAGTGCGATAGTCAATTTAGATTTTCAAATGTCTACTTACTTTGTATCAGTCCTTAGATTAAAAGTTTTCTGTGTGCGTTTATTAATTTATTTATTATCAAAATATAAGCAATAATATGAATATTTAATGAAGGGAAATTGTTTCCATTTTAATACTAAATGTATCTACAAGGAATTCAACTACAAACATATATACGTACAATGATAAACTCCTCTCAAGTAATCAATAACTGCCAGAATAATTGTTACACAATTTATTGGTCAGATTGAAACAAACTCCCCACTGAAATAATTATAAATCGGAAAACCGTAAATTAAAAGGAAATCAATGTAAAGACACTACCACAGGTAAGCAATTTGATGTGAATGCTATATTAAATGTATGCGTATGCCTTTAAGTGTGTGCGCTTCCAGAGATTTATGTGGAGTCAAGATAATGATCAAAAATGTTAATCTTTCCATGTAAGTACGACCACATCACAGTCATGCAATATTTATATTAGGTTGTCTTTTTGTTCTTAGGTAGGCTCGGAAGATAATTATACCAATAAAGTATCTTAAGGATTTCGTTTGCAAAAGAAGACAAATAATGTCATTACCACAGAGAAATAAATGAATATAAAGTATTGTATATTTTGAGGGACAATAGGAGATGTCCCCCACTGACCACTGTGTATTTTCAATCTCTTGATAATATACTCAGGTTGTTCGCAATTACTTTATAAATAAATCTTTATTTGTTTTGTAAGGGTATACATTTTTCGATGTCGTGGACAATTTTCTTAACGCAAAACTGTAGGGTCCTGTAGTATCTAGTGCACATACAGGGATGAAAATCTGCCTGACACCTTTGTGTACAAATGAACGGTCTTGTGGTCAATTTGACAATGTAATCACTGTACAAAAATATGTTCTTTTTAGATTTGTTTTATACCCTCCCTTTATTGAGGGAGGGTATATACATTTACTACCGGCCAAAAGTGTAACACATCAATAAAGTGAAATATGACCCCAAATATAGGGTTTTCTAATAATGACATAACTATTTCGTATCCTTATGTCAACGCACCCTCAAACATTTTTAATGATCTTTCAGTGTCAAAACGTTAGTCGAAGTCAACATTTTCATCATGGTAAAGTTCGCTTACGTGCAACGTTTGGAAAACATTAAAAATTACTACAGGAAAGATAACGATAAAGATTATCTAAATATTTTATTTTTGGTGTTTGTTCTCACGAAAGAGTTTTTTGCTCACCTGTAAATCTCGGTATTTTGAGATTGGTTGTTTTATCAAAATGCCACAAATATACATCCTTTCTGAAATGAGATCTTTCTAAAATCGATTTACATTCATTTGTCACATCTACCAAACCACTGTAGAGTGCAAAGTCAAATTAAAAAAGAAAAACTAGTTTGAAACCCAAGATGTGCATATGACAATGACAGGCCAAGCAACAGGATAATAAAGACCAACAATAACTGAAAGCACTTGGCCTCGTAAAGTAAAAATTACCATAAACAATAGTAATGGTCTCCTTCCCCTTTTCCTTCCTCGGCCACATATATTAACATACACAGACACACTCTCTTTCACACAACTGTGTTGTGCCACAGAAAACGTTTACTTTAAAAAAAGGACCAAGGACACCCAAAGATGTTCATTGTGTGCGTACATATCCTTAGCATATCCATACAGTTGTATTTACATTTCAATTGTATAGTTTTGCAACAGACGTACGTTGTTTTGTTAACAAAACGCACGTAGTTCTCTATACATTTAGTGCATAGCGTCTAAACATTAGGAATTGTGACCCCAAACCTCTCCTATACAGAGTAGTTCGCCATCGTCATATGTGACATACACAGCCACCGCCATCACCTTGTAAACGTACGTACCACATTTAACGTTAGATAACTACGGCCTAAACACACAGACTCTTACCGAGAACAAAATATACCAAAAAGGACAAAAAGAGGAAGCAACAAAGTCATATAATGAGACCAAAAATGCGTGTGCTGTAATTTAAGAAGCCTCTTATTTTCCTCTGCTCGTACCTCACGTACCACTACAACGTCCCAGTATTTCTCCCTCAACCACCAACACACCCGCATGGAAGTAAACAACTGTTGTGTGTCTACTATTCATTTCATATGAACACCACAGCACTGACACTCACACACCAGACCAACACTATTCGAAAGGTATACATAACTGTAGCGTTTTACTTGAAAGTAACTTAAGTTATAATGGAAAATATATGGAATCAATTCTAGAGTTGATTAGCTAGACTAGCTTAGCTTTAAAGGCACTAGTTCAATCTCATTCATTTCAACCATGAAGCAATGATGATTTTTAACTCATTCTACAGATTAAACCAGTTCGTCATGAGATGAACTCAAGACTGCAATTCTTTCTCGTCACGCAATTTTAGGACAACGGTATTTCGTTTTCAATAAGGGAGTCAGTCATGTGGACTAGGCCACGCCCAACATTACGATATCGCCAGTTTTCTGTTGATTCAAACATAATGTTTTAAAAAATAACCAAATTTCACGATGATTGGTGCAACAATGCTCGAGACATTTCATTTTCAACAATGGATATGTATGGACGGGCCCACACCCATCTTTCAGATATCACAATTTTTTCATTGAACCAATTACATTGTCCTTAAAGGCATACATGCCAAATTTCAATCGAAAGAAAATATATATTTGGAACACATATTTTTAAATGTTTTTATTTCTGAGCAAATAAATTGTAATTGAAAATCAATAAAATTATTGTTTAGGAATTTCTTCAAATATATTTCGTTTAAAAAAGATATTCAAAACGCAGCAGGTTTTTCGAATTTCATTTTTAATTTTCCATTGATTTCGAGTTAAAACTAATAATTTTAAATGACATAAGAAGCAATAACATTTGTTTTATACCACTGATTTTACCCTACACCATACTGTGGTACAGAGTGTATTATAATATTTAAAAATAATTAAGATATCACTCTGTGTATCGGGTTTTTGGTCATAACTTCTTATGTTACCGATTTGAAAAATCTTTTTTTTTTTAAAAAAATATAAAATAAATAAATAAATATAAAATTTTTTTGTGTGCGATTTTGAAGTTATACAATTTAAATGTCATTTTGTAAATTGTTTGTACTCTACGATTTTTGAAAATTTTTTATATTTTAAACATCTATTAATTTTCTAACATATAAGCTTTGGAGGAAATGGGCCTTTAATTACCCTATGGAACAAATGAACACTTTTTTAAAAATACATGGACTTGACAGTATAGGTTCGATTCTACTATCAAAGGCTAGTATAACCATATACTCGGTTTCGCGAGTATATGGTTATACTAGTGGGACCCTCGAAAAAGGTGTCATCGGCTTTTGTCCAACAACTAATTCAGACTTGGTTATATTTGGCAATAATGTAGCTAAGAATATGCTGAACAAAGTTTCTAAAAATTTTTTGCGAAAAAAAATTTTCCGGAACTTTTTTTTGAAAAAGTGAAGGAAAAAAAAATGTTTCGCTTTCTTCAGCATAACTTTCAGGAACTCGTAATTGTTCACTAACAATGTTTGGCAAAATTGTAGCCATCGTAAACCTGAACAACTTTTGTGAACATATGAATACAATCTCAACGTGTCTAAGTACCCTAAATAGCCCAAAAAATCACACTGTACCCCCAAAATGTTAGTATTTCACTATTACTTCAGCAACTTTATAGAAAATATTAAGGCCAATATTTTTGTGGAACATATTAACCCTCTAGCTCCCCCACATAACCGTAATTTTTGGCCCCATTTTAACAAATTGTAGAAAACACCCCTTAAAATGGGGAGGGCGTGGATGAAACGTTCTACAAAAATGTTGGCCATATAATTTAAAAAATTAAAAGAATAAAAATAATTTTAGGCTCACTTCCATCCAAAGTTTATATGATAGAGAATTAATAGAAGTTTAAAATATAAAAATTCACAAAAATCGAAGAGTACAAACAATTTAAAAAAATTACATTTAAATTGTAAACCTTAAAAATCGCACACAAAAGCAATTTGAATAGTTTTCTTCAATTTTTTCTGAAAAGTACCGGAAAATACCAACATTTTAATAAAAGATTTTTTCAAATCGGAATAATTTTCAAATTTGGCGCTATATATACATTTTATACTAGAGATTTTCTCTAAAGTTTAGGAAAAAATATTAAGAAAAAGCATTTTGGGAACAATTATAAAATGTCATAATATAAGAGAACATTTTTAAACTCTCTTTAGTTTTTTCGTATATTAAAAACTCATAATTTTCGGAAAAACCCGCCAAATCGTCGTTAGCTATTTTTAACCTTAAACAAATTTATAAATGACCATAATTTATAAATGAAATGAAATTTATAAATAGTCATAGTCAGCCCAATACTTCCATTGCAAATATGAAGTCAATTGGTGCAATGATTCTGTAGACATTTTGTTTTCAAAATATAGAAGAATGCCATCAACGCTATCCTGTTTGAACCGCAAGTCAGCAAGATTAGTGCCAGCTTATTGGGGAAAGAAAAAATTGTTTACCGTTTATGCCCAAAATAGTTTTTGAAGATAATTTTTTTTAAGCCATAATGCGCTCCGAACGGTATTTCTCTTTGGATCTACTGGTGTTTGGACAAAAACTTGTGGAATTTTCACACAAAATGTCTGTCCGTTTGTCTGACTGGTGCTAAAACTCTAGAAAAAAATTGACGCAGTGGCTCCGCCCCTTTTGATACCATCCACAGAAAGGGAGCATTTTGTACAAAAAGGAAACTGCTATTAACTTTAATACCAGTGCTTACAAAATGCTTAAAATGTCTTCTTCGTCTTCAGTCCGGTAAACAATTTGGTATTTTGGTACCTCCTACACAAATATACCATTTTGTACAAACAGTTAACTGTTAGTAACTTTAATACGAGTGCGTGTAACTACTTGCAATTTTGTTCAGTGTAACGCTGCTATAGTACCTACAGTGCGGTAAAAAATGTGCATTATTGCCATATCATACCACTATTGAAGGGCTCATAATGTTAATTACCAGCGCAAAATAGACGTATTCTTCCAGCCATTTCTGGTATACCCCACACAAATTGAAAGGTTAATTCTACTTGTTTTTACATTGTGTTCATAGACTGACGAAGAATGAAAACAAATTTTCAACGTTCTGCCATCTCCCAGTCTGTGTACCATAGTACATTACTCACAAAGTGAGTATATCTAATGTTGAAGGGCCAATGCAAGCGGATTGCGGCGCGGTGTGTCTGAAAAGTTGAATTTTATTCAAATTTTCCGCGCCGCCGCTTGATTTGGCATTGCCAGATTAAATTATTTTCAATCTGACACGATTTCTTGTTAAACTTTTATTGAAAACAACCACATGTTTTGTGTACTGGCAATGCTGAAGTCGCGCCGCGCCGCATGACGCGTACATTGGCCCTTCACCATTAGTCGGTATACCCGACAGAAATTTTCTTACATGTTTTGATAGAAATTATCGACCGTACTGCTCTCGTGTAAGTCCATCCATGATGACATGGCAAAACAAACTAAGCTAAAAGCTACTATCAGCTGTTAAACCGATTGTCAAATAAAACATTATTACCAACTCAAAGATGTGAAGCTGTATAAACACTCTATTCAAAATTTCAGTGCCAAAAGCGAAAATATCTCCGACGAAATGTAGAATCTATTATTGGATACGTTCATTATGTTTTATATTTCTAATATCAATATACCTACATCGAAAATTTTAATATCAGAATTCATGCATAAAAAATCCTTCACTCGAATATTCGGATCCCATAATCAAAATAGTAGACTTATGCCTTTATCAAAATAAGTTGTTTCCATGTATGTGAGCTCATACTGTCATACATACTCGTATATACATATGCATGCATACATACTTATACTGTTGCTTGTGTTAGTGTCACTAACATTTAATGCCTGTCTGGCATATTTCCGTTATGTTTGCCAAGTGGAACACAGCACGAAAATGGGAATGGTAGCAAAGGACATTGGTTTGATGTTAAATTTATGAGCAGTCACAATGGCAGCTATGGTTGCAGTCAGTACACGAGTATATTATCCGAGTGGGATGGCATATAAGTATGTGTGGCCAACTAAAATTTCATGTTTTCATGGCATATTTTTATATTTATACTCGTATACCAGAGGCGCCATCTTCTAGTGAGCCAAGGAATATCATTAGTTAGTTTTTTATTTTGTAGAAAACTTTGATACATACATGTAACTTGAAAATATTCAACTTTGGGTATCATTTTCATTGAAACAATAATTCTACAGGTTGCAAGGTTTTCACAAAACGACGTGGTAAATACATCAAACGAATGTTGCTATGTTTAATAAATGGCAAAGGTCGCATTAAATGTTTCTGTTTATATATTTAGGGAAAACGTGTACGATTTTTAAAGTCAGGCGCAGCTAACTGTAAGAAACCCTAGTCTACTCTATTGGAAACATGGCAAGGAGAAAAAAGAAGGAGATCAAAAGATGTGCAAAAATTGAAGAGTTATAGCGTTAGCCCCCGCAGTTTGTAAAATATTACACAAAATCATTCTAAACCGTACTCTCCACCACATAGACGGACAACTCCGAAAAGAGCAAGCCGGGTTTCGTCCCAATTAATCATGCATAAACTGCCTCCGCCTGATAATCGGACAGTTCAATGAACTCAACTCTTCATTGTATCTCACTTTCGTCAACTCGGAAAGGCACAATACAACGACAATACAACAATACAATGCGCGTGTTTCGTTGCGAGAGACAACCCAGACCTTCAACACAATCAGCGGCGTGAAAGAAGGATGCAAAAGAAAATAGACAACATAGCATCTAAGGCTCTGAAATACGGCCAGGGAATCAAAGCAGATAAGATGAAATGCATGAGCATCATATCACAATGATCACCAACATTTCAAACTAAACAACAAGCCAATAGAAAACATCAATTACTTTTGATATTTAGGAAGCATAATTAACCCAGATAGCGGCACTGCCGGAGATGTGGACTCCAGTATAAAAAAGCGAAATTGTCATACTACGGCCTACTAAATTTATTGAAATCAACCTCACTATCTCCCAAAACCAAACTGCACATACACAGGGTTTTCCAACAAGAGGTGTTATTTTGAATCACCCGGTATTTCGGTAGCTGTCATTTTTGAAGCTTTTATTCTTTGACATTTGACAAGTAGAAACTACGCCATTACTAAAAATGGAACGATACACGAATCAACAACGCATTGATATTATTAAAATTCGAATTCGGTAGCTACGTCAACAAGCAAAATTGTCGCATCTGGGGCTCGGAAAACCCAAGAGTTATTGTTGAGGAGCCTCTCCATCCTCAACGTGTGACTGTTTCGTGCGGTTTATGGTCCGGCGGGGTCCTTACTTTTTCGAAAATGAGGTTAGATCAACAGTTACGGTGAATGGATTGCGTTATCGAGAGATGATTAATGATTTTTTTATGGGCGGAGTTGGATGGTAGATTTGGACAACGTTTACTTTCAACAAGACGGCGCTACGTGCCACACAAGCAAAGTGTTATCTCTCGAAGAGGTGATCACAATCGGCCACCGAGATCTTTTGATTAAACACCTTGCGACTTCTTCCTTTGGGGCCACGTGAAAGATAAGGTCTACGCCAACAGCCCAGCGTCGATTCAAGACCTCAAAGATAAAATTCGTGAGGCTATCGAGGGCATAGGGCAGCCACTTTGCGATTTGGTTATGGAAAATTTCATGAAAATGATATGGTCCTGTAAGCGTGGTCGTGGTGGCCATTTGGCTGATGTTGTTTTTTATTATTAACGGCACACCTTCCTCTTTATTATGAAATAAACAAAAAATGGAATTTTTCTTTGAATACCAAAAACCACCTCTTGTTGGAAAACCCTTTACAATAGGGCGGGTCAGAAAAATATCGCGGTTGTCGCATCCCAAGTGAAAGCTTGTTTTGTTTAGTGAATAGTCAAAAATATTTCGATGATATCTTGAGCCGCCAGTGAGCTAGAGCGATATTACATACCCTCTAAAATTCATGTTTTTCTTGCAAATATTAGACACCTTGAACAAAAGCGCGACATTTTTCATATGTGCAGCTAGAACTCGCTATTCTGCTTAAAACAGTACAAACATTTGATTCCCGCGCTGATAGAACCTAAGTTATGGCTAGGTACAGTATTTAGTATGAATTCTCAAATTTGAAAGATATTTTTGTAACCGCTGATGGGATGAATATGAATACTACTTAATTTAGGATTCTTTGAAGATTTCCTCAACCAATTATGATAAATGGTTCTCGAGTTATGCTATTTGAGGTTCAACCTCTATTTTGTAGATGTTTATCTTTATTTTGATAAATAAATAAGTCCCATCCCACTAATTGACCACAAAGCTCTTACAGGAAATGACCTAAGCTTTCTTTTGAGCAAAAAATCAAAAACATGGCTTCTGACAAATATTTTAAAAACAAGTTTTAATTCGAAAAACAATTTCCCAACATATTGTTTTTTTATACCCTACACCACACTGTGGTACAGGGTATTATAACGTTGTGCATTTGTTTGTAACACCCAAAAGGAGAAGAAAGAGACCCATCGTTTATTATACCGATCGACTTAGAATCACTTTCTGAGTTGATTTAGCTATGTCCGTCTGTCCGTCTGTCTGTGCATGTATTCTTGTAATCAAAGTACAGGTCGCAATTATGGTCCGATCTCGACGAAACTTTACACATATCTTTTTTTTTTTGGCCCAAGGACGATCCCTATTGAATTTGGTTAAAATCGGTTAAGATTTAGATATAGCCCCCATATATATGTTAGCCCCGATTTGACATGTACGCGCTGTAAAAACTTTATTGCATATCCGATCAGTATGAAATTCGGCCGAAAGAGGTTTCTTATTATATAAATAAACACTGTTAAATTTGGAAGAAATCGGTTCAGATTTAGATATAGCCCCCATATATACGTTACCCCCGATTTGACATGTAAGCGCTGTAGAAATTTTATTATACCCTACACCACACTATGGTACAGGGTATTATAACTTTGTGCATTTGTTTGTAACACCCTAAAGGAGAAGAAATAGACCCATCGTTTATTATACCGATCGACTTAGAATCACTTTCTGAGTCGTTTTAGCTATGTCCGTCTGTCCGTCTGTCTGTCTGTCTGTCTGTCTGTCTGTCTGTCTGTCTGTCTGTCCGTCTGTGCATGTATTCTTGTAATCAAAGTACAGGTCGCAATTATGGTCCGATCTCGACGAAACTTTACACATATCTTTTTTTCGGCCCAAGGACGATCCCTATTGAATTTGGTTAAAATCGGTTCAGATTTAGATATAGCCCCCATATATATGTTAGCCCCGATTTGACATGTAAGCGCTGTAAAAACTTTATTTTATATCCGATCAGTATGAAATTCGGCAGGAAAAGGTTTCTTATTACATAAATGAACTCTGGTAAATTTGGTAGAAATCGGTTCAGATTTAGATATAGCCCCCATATATACATTACCCCCGATTTGACATATAAGCGCTGTAAAAATGTTATTTTATATCCGATCAGTGCGAAATTCGGCAAAGAGAGGTTTCTTATTACATGAAGGAATACTGTTATATTCGGAAACAATCGGTTCAGATTCAGATATAGCCCCCATATATATGTTACCCCCGATTTCACATGTAAGCGCTGTAAAAACTGTATTTTATATCCGATCAGTGCAAAATTAGGCAGAAAGAGGTTTCTTATTACATGAAGGAATACTGCTAAATTCGGAGAAAATCGGTTCAGATTTAGATATAGCCCCCATATATACGTTACCCCCGATTTGACTTGCAAGCGCTGTAAAAATGTTATTTTATATCCGATCAGTATGAAATTCTGCAGAAAGAGGTTTCTTATTATATGAATGAACACTGTTAAATTTGGAAGAAATCGGTTCAGATTTAGATATAGCCCCCATATATACGTTACCCCCGTTTTGACATGTAGGCGCTGTAGAGACTCTATTTTATATGCGATCAGTACGAAATTCGACAGAAGGAGGTCTTTTTACATGAATGAGTATTCAGGGAAGATCGGTTCAGTTTTATATTGATTGTTCCTCCTGATTTGGTATCAAACCGCTATAGAAGTTGTATTTTACTTCCGATCATTAAAATTTTCCAGAAAGATGTTTCTCAAATTAGGAACGAATATTGCTTAATTTAGCGATTGTCGTTTCAGAATTAGATAATATGTTTCTATCCATTTACCAATTATTCCAAATTATTATGGCAATGACCCTTATCGCATTGTTAGGGAGGTATAGGGTAATATATAGTCGGCCCCGCCAGACTTTCTGCCTTTCCTTACTGGTTTTATATCCGATCAGTGCATTTTTGGACCGATTGCGTTCGAAACGGGATCAAGGTCCAGTCCCAATCATCAGATAACGATAGTAGGAATCTCGATAATCCATTCGTAGGTAGGAACAGTAGGAATCACTAAGAAAATAATAACTCCAAATTGGCTTATTTGCGCGGGGCCACGCCTCCTCAATAAATAACTAATATAGCCTATGTCACCTGCTAGGATAATCTGAAGCTTACAGTATTTATCCCTTTTCCGGTATGTGCCTCTAAATGTCATTAAACCACAACTGTACACCATTTAATCGTTTTTGCATCACAGTGCCACTATAAGTATGTATTAAGAGAAAAACATACATACTGTATATTCCAAAAGCTAAATTCGCACCCTTAGCCCTACTCTACCATATTTAACCCTTTTTGCCATATCGTACCATATTTAACCATTTTTGCCATATCGTACCATATTTTACCATTATTGCACTGTGGTACCATATTTAACCTATTTTGCCCCACTGTGCCATATTTAACACATTTTTGACCCACTGCACAAATTTAATTTGTTTCCCCCACTGTACCATATTTACCACTTTTTGCCCCACTGTACCATATTAAACACAGTTTTTTCCAACTGCACAATATTTAATTTTTCCATCAATGTACCATACGTGACCTTAATCTTAACCATATTTAACCTATGTTGCCCCACAATATTAAACACATTTTTGTCCCATTGTGCCGTATTTAACACATTTTTGTCCTACTGCACAAATATAAAATATTTCCCCAACTGAACCATATTTAACCCTTTTTGCCCCACTGTGCCATATTTAACACATTTTTGACCCACTGCACAAATTAAAATTTTTTCCCCCACTGTACCATAGTTAGCACTTTTTGCCCCACTGTACCATATATAACATAGTTTTGTCCCACTGCACAATATTTATCATTTTTCCACCATTTTTGCCTAAAAAACTCCTTGTGTCTAGTCTACGTTCCAATGGCTACCCTCAAGCCAAATTAGACGATTCAAGCATTTGCCATTTGGACTTGGCTTTGGTGCCATATTTATCCCTTTTTGTCCCAATGTGCACGTAAATTTTTTAATTTCGAAAAATTGTGATTCATACCGAATCTTCGCCCTAGGCGCTACCATCACACGAAATGTTGCAATTCTAGCTCCAGCCGTTTGGATTTGGCTGTGATACCATATTTTTTTCTTTTTTAACCCATTGTGCGCCCAAAATTTCGAAAAACCCTTCCATATTGCACGTCTATATAGCAAGGACTTCCATCCTACCAAATTTCATGATTCTAGCTTTAGCCGTTTGGGCTGGGCGGTGATCAGTCGTAACTGACATTAACTATAATTTTTTTCCCACAAAGTGACGTATCTGCATTGTTTATGAAAAACATGCATTATAATTAAGTTTTTTTAATTTTTTTGTTAATAATATTGAAAAGGATGGAGTACACAATAAGAAAAGCAAACTGGAAATATAATAATTATTACGCCGTGGGGAAGAATGGACATTGTCTCAAAAACAGAAAATCCGCTCTCCTGAACAATTTTGAAAATGTCAGTTACTGCAGTTGGTCATCCAAACGACGATATGAGTAATTTTTATAGTTTACTTCTTCTACAAAAACTTTAAAAATATAGTTAAACGCTCTGCAGCTTATGTGGGTGAACCAATTATTTTTTGTTTTATACAAATACCACACTGTGGTACAGAGCCTTATGACTTTGTGCATTTGTTTGTAACACCCAAATAGAGAAGAGATAGACCCATTTATGAGTCAATTTAGCAATGCCCGTCTGTCTTTAGATGTATTCTTGTAATCAAAGTACAGGTCGCAATTATGGTCCGATCTCAACGAAACTTTGCACATATCTTTAGGCCCAAGAACGGTCCTTATTGAATTTGGTTAAAATCGGTTCAGATTTGGCATATATGCATTGTATAAGCAACATTTGTGATCCAATTTGTACAAAAATTGGCACAGAGCTGTCCCGACAATACAAAATTTTGGGGGAAATCGGTTCAGAATGTGATATAGCCCTCATGTATATGTTACCCCCAATTTGACATGTAAGCGCTGTAAAACCTGTATTTTATATGCAATCTGTACGAAATTCGGCAGAAAGAGGTTTCTTACAACATGAATGAACACTGTAAAATTTGGAGGAAATCGGTTCATATTTAGATATAGCCCCCATATATATGTTACACCCGATTTGACATGTAAGCGCTGTACAAACTGTATTACATATCAGATCAGTACGAAATTTGGCAGAGAGAGTTCTCTTATTTCATGAATGAATTTACACGGTAATATCAGTAACAAATCTGAGTACACAAATTTTTTCACCAAAGAATTCTCTTGAAGATAGTCCGAACCGTAGGACTCTATCTCTAACAGTATATTCGTGAAAAATACTATAATGCACGCCAATAGTTCGGAAGTTACTAAACTTCTGTTTCCACGTGAAGGGGTCATTATTAACCTTTGTAGTCCTCATAATTTCCTTTAATTAAACGTACGAGTATATACTTAAAATATATGATTCAAATACTAAAGGGATCTTCTAAAAAAACGTAATTTTAAAGCAACATTTTTAAAAAAAAAGATTGCTTTACAATTGTATTAATTATTTTTTTCGTGTTTAAGACTCCATATTACACCAGAAAATGTTATGCACAGCCCTTCGACAAAAATTTTGTTGCAAAGTGTTATTTAAATTCGGCAGAGAGTATTTTAAATTTTGATGAAAGTCGCTTCTGATTTACGTACAGTCTAAATTTAGACACCGACCACATTCGATTTCGGCATCTATTCTTAAAAAAATAAATAAATTTTGTATCCGGAAATTACACTGTACAACACGAAAAATAATAACGGGGTTCTGACACTGGACTTTGAAAGATCACATCGGAATTTTATTTTACTCATTCTTGTATTTTCGTGCAGCATATCGGAATATGAAACTATGTGTTATTTACATCTAAAGTGTGGGCTTTGTTGTTTTGTGACATATACATATAGTAAAATTTATGGCCAACAGTTTTGTAGAACATTTCATCCCCGCCCTCCCCATTTTTGGGGGTGTGTTTTCACGATTAATAAAAATAAAGCCAACAAAAATATTGGGTTTATGTTTTCTACAAAAAAAATTGTTGCGCCAGTCACCCCCTAGTTTTGAAAAGTATCTAGAGACAATTCCGGGGCAACAACAAATTTTTTTTCTGTGCACCCTACATGACGCCCTTTTAATTTTATTATCCTGCGTTGCCATTTGATGTCCGAGCGCAACGGGATGCATATCGTTGTTCGAGTTTTGGCAAGGGCTATATTTCGACCATATGTCTCTTTTGACTCCGAAGTCAAATTCGATAAGTGACCTATGTCATCTCGTTTTCCACCCCCCCTAAGTGGGGAATATTTTGAAGCGGTAAAAAAGGTTTTCAAAAATAATGAAACTTTTGCTTTTGAAGTAATTTACAAGTTTAAAATTACAAAATATATGTAGGGATCAAATTACACAATCTACCTTTGACGTCATTTTCTATCTCTCTCTCACACAGATAAACCCCGTTCCCAAAAAGGCGCATCCACTATGAGTTCGGTTCAGTACGAACGATCTAAATTTGCGAGATTTGTCACCAAATGTTACAGCGTTGTAAGGTACAAAGTCAAAATATAATCACTTTGTTTTCTCATGCACCCTACACTATACCAAATTACAAATTTTGTCAATGAGTGCTTATTTAACAAATGATACCGTATGTAGAAAAACGTCACTTCCACAAATGCTCATCCACTATGACTGTTCGGATCAGAGTTATCCGATTTTCTACCTCTGTAAATGGTACTTATTTTGCAACAAGTAACGTCATTTGAAAATAAATAATTTTCCTTTCACGATTTATATTTTTATTCATAATATTTTTATTATTATTAATGGTATGTATGACATTGAAGATAATATGAAGCAAATCCAGTTTGCAATAACGCTCTCGCTTTCTTATTTTGGAAAATATATACCCAATCCGCTTCTCACCTATATCCTTACTTGCTAATTCATTAACAATCAGCACAAAACATTCTTATTTTAAGAATGACACGTAACATTAAATTAAAATTATGAATATAGAGTTGAAGCTAACATAAGCCACTAAAAATCTATAAGAGAAAGTGCAACTTTAAGAGAAGTCTGAGAATCAAATACAAAGAGAAAAAGAGATGCAAAACACATTACAACTCTATTACCTTGATTGTTGTTTCTTGGATTACTGACTGACATACGGAAAAAGTGTAGCCATTGTCAAGATATAATCAACGACGTATCATATGTAAAGATCATATGTTAAATAAGCACACAGTGAAAAAATTATTATTTTTTGTGTAGTGTAGGGTGCATGGGAAAAAACAGTGATTTTATTAACATTTGGTGACGAATCTCTCAAATTTAATTCGTTCGTACTGAACCGAACCATCATAGTGGATATGAACGGGGTTTATCTGTGTGTATGAGTGTGAGAGAGAGACAGAAAACGACGTCAAAAGTAGATTGTGTAATTTGATCCCTACATGTATGTTGTTATTTTAAAACTAATATAACTTTTTTGTTTATGAATAATAGTGGTACTTCAAAAGCAAAAGTTTCATAATTTTTAAAAGCCTTTATTAGCGTTTCAAAATATTCCCCACTTAGGGGGGTAGAAAACGAGATGACATAGGTCACTTATCGAATTTGACTTCGGAGTCAAAAGAGACATATGGACGAAATATAGCCCTTACCAAATCTTGAACAACGATATGCATCCCGTTACGATCGGTCATCAAATGGCAACGCAGGATAATAAAATTAAAAGGGCGTCATGTAGGGTGCACAGAAAAAATTTATTTCTGTTGCCCCGGAATTGTCTCTTGATAATCTTGAAAACTAGGGGGTGACCGGTGCAACTTTTTTTTGCGACCCACTCTACTGTACACCTCAGATGTAAAAGAAACATAGTTTCATATACCGATATGCTGCACGAAAAGGCAAAAGGGAAACCTGTAAGAAATTAAGTTATCGGCGCTGAATCCGAGGATCAGCAGGATTTTGTATTTTTTCAAAAAGTATTTATTTATTCATGAATATCTATTTTGTCCCCTTCAAAGTAATTCCTCTCGGATATAATACACTTCTGCCAAAAGTTTTTTCCAATCATCGAAGCCTCCTCAAATAATCATTTCTTGTGATCTTGTTCAGCTCCTCCTTCGATGCCGTCTGTATCTCACCAATCGTGGCGTAGCGTCGTCCTTTCATGGGCCTTTTCAGTTTTGTGAACAAAAAATAGTCACAGGGGGCTAGGTCAGGGGAATACGGTGGCTGCGGCACCATTACTGTGTTGTTTTTGGCCAAATATTCGCGCACAAGCAACGATGTGTGTGCAGGGGCGTTATCATGGTACAAAAGTCAGTTTTTGTTCTTCCACAAATATTCTTGGCAAGAACTCATAATGCACCACGCCCCTGCAATCAAAGAAAACTGTGTTGTTTTCATCTGTTGTTGACGTGCTCGGGCGTCCGTCACGCTGTTCTTCCTTCGCATCTTCTCGGCCCTCTAAGAACATTTTGTACCACCGATAAACGTTGCTTTGGTACATGTTTGCCACAGTCAACATTCGGAATGCGTCAGCGCACTTTATTTTGTTTTTCACACAAATTTTGATGCAGATTCTTTGATCCATTTTCTGAAATAGATAAAAATCGAAGACAAGATAAAACACATCCAAGCACAACAGCTATCAAAAATTAACTAAACATTCAAAATGGCCGACCTTGTCAGCATCAGTAAGGGACATGAGTACCAACATAACGCTACAAAAATATCAAAAATCAAATGGACGTAGCCCGTGGAAATTAAAAATTCGCGATATTCTTTGAACATACCTCGTATGTTGTATTGTACTTCGATCCCATTTATATACTATTAACGCATTTTTAGACTAATAGAATATCATGTGGCTGTAGCCTGATTATTTCACCATATATTAAAATGACAAGAATTTGAAAACATAGATTCTCTTCTAAAATATACATATTTATCTTCCAAGAAGTATATTTTCATGAACACTTCAAATGTGATTTTCTCGAAACTACAAAAAAAATTATACACTATTCTTATATTGAGGGGACGTACGGTCTTCACTAATTTGGAACTTAGCGGTGAATGAAATCATGCCAGTTCTAGAACGTTGTGGCGTTGCATATGAGAACGACGTGGCAATCGCAGTAAGTAACAACTTCGAAAACGCCCTCAGCGATACAGGTGGTTCTGAACAAGTTGGCTAGATGGGTCAGAAGCAGCGGTTTGGGCGTTAACCCAAACAGAATTGGCTCCCTTTACTAGGTCCCACATGTCCCTCCTCCCAGGATACATGGAACAGATCTTCTGTTATTCAGACTTAACGTACTGGAACGTGTAAGGAAGGCCAACGTCGCCTTATATTCTTGTAGGCTGTAGGGTCGCCATCCTAAAATCGTCCAATGGATATATATATATCAGTAGTTCGTCCAATACTGCTAAAACCAACCTACTATCAAAGGTTCAGAGAACTACCTGCCTATGCATAAGCTGAGCTTTAAGAACTCCAGCGACTGAGTCCCTGCAAGCTCTACACCACATACCGCTGATTGATACTCTGGTGAGAGAAGTTGCAACCAGAGCACCATTAAGATTAAAATGACTACAAAAGGATATCAATGTGTAGTGTAGTGCTATGGTACCCGACCTAGTGGACTATATATCAACGGTGTACACTTCGAGACCAACTACACCGCTATGATACCAGCCAGAGATGAATGGGTTGACAGAAAACAAGGTAATAGTAACCATCTCCACTTCTATATATGGTTCGAAGCTTGATGAAAAGGTTTGCTTCAGAGTGCACTGTAAAAAACATAATCTGGATATACCTCACATACAACCAGATACCTGCAGCCGAAATAATGGCAATATGGGAGGACGTCAAGTGGCTGAGTCGCAACATAGTAACCAACACTAGCGTTGTCATTTACTCGGACAGCCAATTCTCTGAAGGCCACATCCCTAAATTCACAAACAGCACTCGACGCGACCAGAAGATTGGGTATTGATTCCAATGACTTATGCAGAAGCTGTGGAGATGAGGAAGAAGTGGAGAGCATTGAGCACTTGCTATGTGACTTGAGTAAACGACGACTGGACATTCTGGGGTCGGCTTTTCTAGGCAGTCTAACAGATCATTCCGGTACCGTTATACGAACAGGTTGGTTTGGATGAGGGGCATTTCAGCCCGTGGTAACACTAAAATGGTCTGTGTGAGCTGGTAAAAAAACGGCTACCACACTAACCTAAACCATATGAATTTGTTTTTAATGTACACACTTAAGACTCTCGCAAATATTCTTGTTTAAAGAAGAAATACTCATTAATAAACTAATTTGAATAAAGAAAACATATTCCTCTTTCATTAAGGTTCCGTGAAACAAAGTTCTAAGTTATCATTTTAAGTTCCAACAGTTTTATAAGGTTCTAAGTGACATATAGAACATTAATTGAACTATATAACTAACAAGTAAGAAAGTTTCACTCGGGTAAACCGACTAAGGTATACCCTCACTTTGTGAGTAACGTAATATTGAATATTACACAAATTATTCTGTAAATTTTTGTGGGAGGTACGAGAAGGGGTTTAAGAAATACACCTATATTTTGCTGAACAGTAGATACTTTAAATACATTGCACTGTGCCGAATTGTAACCGTTTATATGGACTGGTATATTAACGTTGAGATATTAAATTGTGATATAATTTGGCCATTTTGTGTCGGAGGTACAAAAAGGGGCGTGGTGATAACGCTAATTTTTCACTGGACTATAGGCATTATAAAAGCATTACACTGTACAAAATTTCAAGTAATTGTATACACTGATATTAATGTTATAAACTGTTAACTTTTGGTGCAAAATGGTGCATTTGTGTGGGAGGTACCAAAAGGGGCGCGGCAATAACGCCCATTTTTCACTGGACTGTAGGCACTATAAAAGCATTACACTGTACAAAATTTCAAGTATTTCTAAACACTGGTATTAATGTTATACGCTTTTAACTTTTAGTGCAAAATGGTGCATTTGTGTGGGAGGTACCAAAAGGGGCGTGGCGACTTCGCCCATTTTTCTCGAGTTGATAGCGACTAACAAACTAATACTATGTGTGGAATTTCAGAAGATTCGAATACGTATAATAGCAGTTATTAAAGAATCAATATTTCACAACATTTTAACCCTTTGTGGGGGAGGTACCAGAAGGAGTGGACCAATATGGCACATCTTCGAACTTAGCCGGAGATAGAAAAAAATATTACCACATACGAAATTTGAAGTCACTCGGTTACTCCTTTCGAGAGTTATCGTGCGCACCAGCCAGCAGACACACAGACAGACAGACAGACAGACAGACAGACAGACAGACAGACAGACAGACAGACAGACGGACGGACATTGCTCATTCGACTTAAAATGGCCCAAAACGGATTTCCGCCGAACATACTTGGGGTCTTAGGTCACTCCTTCGATGTGTTACACTTTTTTCCGTAGCAAATGATATATACCCTCGTCACACTAAAGTGAGGGTATAAAAATAAAATTCTCAAAAATTGGACATTTAATCGGGACTACAATTCAATTTATATCATTTTAACAAAAAGTGATTAATTGGAATATTTATAAAATAAAAATTAGTGTTTTAAAAATTTTTATGACATTTTTAACTTAAAGTATAATACAAAAAATAAAAAAATTAAAATAAAATTCGAAAAAGTCAGCACAGTTTTATAATTATTTTTTAAATTTAATTTATTTCGAATTTTCTTTGTAAACGCATATTTTATTTGTGAAATCCAGTTCGCAAATATTTTATTATTATATGCGTCCCAAACAAAATTTCTTGATTTTGAAAAAAAATTATTTGTTCACAAATATGGGGAAATCAAATTTAAATATGTGGGATCGCGGCAGAACTTGGAGGTGTCGCAGAAGTACTATGGGTATGAAAAGTGCCAAAACTACAAATACTTCGCGTGATAGGTTACGAAGATACAGGGTGTCAAAGATTCAAGAGTCACAGAGAATCTATAAATTAATGTGTACGAGTATATACTGATATTCAAGGATATACGAAATATACGATATACGAAATCAACTATTCCATGTAGAGCCTGGGGTCAAACCGGTCATTAAACCGACAGTTTTAATTCCGTTTTATGCTTTCTGCTACAACAGCTAAACCGATTAAATCGAAAAATGGAAATATCATTGTACAATAGTATAATAATCCAATATTTTTTCCGAGACTTTTTCGAATTTTAGTTTTGCGACCTCCTGACCTAAGAGAGGTTTGTACAGAAAGTTTGCATACATATGAATAGTTAAGAGTGGGGCTGGAATAATACCTTACTCAGGTTACCGATATTAAAAGCTAACAACATATATGAGGTGATGGTACCTAGGATATATTCGCACATTCGAACTTCCAGTTTGTGGCCACTGCAGTCGCGATCAAAAATATTTGCATACCAAAAATATCTGTCACAAAGTTATATTTTGTGGTAGCCAGAGCTAAGGATTTTCATACAACAATTTAAATCAGCTTTAAAATTGTACTCTTTTGATGTAGTCTTTTAATTGGAGTTTTTGTTAGAATACGGTGTTAGATTTCTGGCCTAATAATGAAAATGCGAATTTTTTGTCATCAAAATGGTTTTATTGTTTTTCAAAGTATTCTCCAGCATGATTTATACACTTTTGCATGCGCTCAAACCAATTGTCGAATCACTTTTTTTTCACTCCGATTGAGACACCTACAAAACATGTTTTTTGAACGCTTCCACAGCATCTTCTGGCGACGAAAATCGTGAACCACGCATTTTTTCTTGGTGTGCGGGAATAAAAAGAAGTCATTGGGTGCCAAGTCAGGGCTGTACGGCGTAAGACACATCAATTCGACGTTTTGGCCGGTCAAAAAGGCGTTGGTTTGAGCCGATGTGTGAGACCTCGCATTATCATGGTGCACAAAGATTCGTCTTCTCTTGTTCGTTTTTCGAATTTCTCCGAAGACTTCAGGCAAACAAATTGTGTTGTACCACTCAGAATTGACCGTCCAACGTTGCTGAAGCGGAACAGTCGCCACATGACCAGTTTTGCCGAAGAAACAGGCGACCATTTGCTTCGAAATGCTTCTTCCACGAACATCTTTCGTGGGATTTGGCTCGTCTTCGAATACCCACACGGTCGATTGCTGTTTTGTTTCGGGCTCATACGCATAGGTCTAAGATTCGTCACCTGTGACGATCTTATAAACGTCTTTTGAAGCACCGCGATCGTATTTTTTCAACATTTCTTTGCACCAATCCACATGAGCTTTTTTTTGAGCGATTGTCAAATTGTGCGGGATCCAACGAGAACAAACCTTTTTTACGGCCAGGTGTTCATGCAATATCGAATGTATGCTGGTGGAAGAAATGCCCAAGAGCGCCTCTATCGTCACATAACGATCTTACATTATCAGTTCACACACGGCATCAATGTTCTCTGGCACAACGGCCGTTTTTGGACGACCTTCCAGATCTTCGTCTTTAAATAACTATACTCTCGCTAACAAACTGTGCAATATACATTAAATTAAAAATTTGGCTGATTTGGCCCATTTTTTAACCAATAAGCTGGCACCAGATACATATGCACAAAATTATAGCACTGTTGTTAACAAATTGTGCAATTTTGTCTTATATGGGCGGGGCCATGCCCATTTTGGGACAAATCTCATTAACTGCCAATGATACATACATACATAATTTCAGCACTCAAGCTAAAATTGTTTCTCAATTTCAAAACTTGGCCCACTTGATATATCGAAACATTGGTTTTGTCCTCCTTTTTTAAAAATTCAGCCTTTTAACAAACTGTAAACCACGTGAATTATTCTCACAACAAAAGTTATTATTCTTGAGTTATTCTAAGTACAAAGTTAGTGAGTTTGCCCCTTTGTATACTCTCCACAATAGGAAGGGAGGATATAAATTTTGACTCTCCGTTTGTAACACCTATAAATATTGATCTGAGACCTCATAAAGTGTATATATTCTTAATCGTCGTAAAACTTTAATACGAATGAGCCATGTCCGTCTGTCGGCTCCAATCTACCATAATTGAGCTAGATGACTGAAATGTGCTACAGATACTTCTTATAGCAGCAGGTTGGGATTGAAAATGGGCAATATGGGTTCACTTTGTGAAATAGCCCCCATATATAGAACTTCCCTAATCACACGAACAATGGTAGTTATAGGTCCATGTTTTGATATAGCCCCCATAAAAAGTTGCCGTTTTCCCTAAAACTGGACTCTTATAACACATTTAGGAATCTGTAAAAATGATCTATGTTTAATTCGAGGGACAACACCAGTTCGACATAAAAAGGGAAAAATATTTTTTAGCATTTCACGTCGACGGGGTAACATTTCTTTCAGAACCGAAATCACCATAAATTTGTTTCGAGACAGATGTTTGTAACGCCTAAAAATACTGGAGCTAGACCCACTTTAAAGTACACTGATCGACTCAGTATCGCTAGATGATTTAAACATGTCCGTCCGCCTGTCTGTCCATTCAAAGTTGTTCGTTAAGTAAAGGTCGCATTTTCACCCCGATTTTGCTGAAATTTGGCAATAGGGGCTTTTCACACCTGGGAAATTGATCAAAATCGGTTCTGATTTAGATATATAAATATTTTTTCCAGTCTTTTAACAGTACAGAAGCTGGTTTTTATATCTAATCACTTTGAAATTAAGCAGGATGGAGTATCTTGATCCAAGGACACACATTGTCGAATATCGTGTAAATCGGTTTTAGATTTATATGTAACACCCAAGTCCAAAAAAATTTGAATAAAATCTGTTCATATTTAGATATAGCCTACATATATAAATATTTCCTCCGCTATAAGCGCTATAAAATGTAAATTGTTGATCATTGGAAAAATATATTTATAAAACTTGACAATATTTCTTGTTATTGTGCTTCGATAGGGTGGTGTAGAGTTTAATTGTAGACCAAATACAAAATGCTCATTCTTTCCAATTAGTGTGTTTTTAAAATGTCCTCCGAAAATACCAAACTCTCTTTGTAAATGTCACAAATGTCCTCCTTTTCTGGCACAAAAGTCCTCCTTTCCGAAAAAAGTTTATGGTAACCATGTACATATATAGACATCTCAATTTGCATGTATTCTTTAAACAATGTAACCGAAATATATTGTTGATTTAGAGCAATAAATGTAAAAATGTCTAGAAATAGTACCAATAGCGATTTGTCCAAAACTCATTTATTTACGGGTTGCCCATATTCGACGGACCCATCTGGCAACGCCATAACTTTTGACAGAGATGTCAGATCGCTTAATGACATACCGCGTTTGAATCGTCAGTCCAAGCAGATTTTTACCATGGAACAATACACGCCACGCGAGCGCTCTGAAATATGTAGTTGAAATTTACATTCAACAGAAGAAGTCAATTGTGAAAAAACAAAAAACAAAAAAAAATCAAAATTATCATGTCCGATGAAGCCCATTTCACATTGAATGGGACCGTAAATA
This sequence comes from Eudasyphora cyanicolor, assembly GCA_963930755.1. Lineage (NCBI taxonomy): Eukaryota > Metazoa > Arthropoda > Insecta > Diptera > Muscidae > Eudasyphora > Eudasyphora cyanicolor. The sequence continues at coordinate 164,409,000 of OZ005736.1, read as the reverse complement.
AGCAAAATTGCCGTATTTACGCCACTGAAAATCCTCTTCATGACGAAAAAGTCACAGTTTGGTGCGGCGTTAGTGCGAAAACGGTCATTGGGCCGTTTTTCTTCCAAAACGAAAATGGCCATGCTGTTACCATCAACCAGGAGCGTTATCGCGACATGATGACCAATTTTGTGATGCCAATTATTCGTCGAAAGCGTATGAGGCAGTTCTGGTTTCAACAAGACGGCGCTCCACCGCACACAAGTCGCATAACAATCGATTTTCTGAAGAATTTGTTTCCGGGCCGTTTGATGTCGAAAAGTGGTGACTTGGACTGGCCACCGCGTTCGCCCGATTTGACGCCGCCTGACTTCTTCTTTTGGGGATATTTGAAGCCAAAGGTTTACGTTAACAAGCCAAGGACCGTAGAAGAGCTCAAGGACAACATTCGTGAAGAAATTAGCCGCTATTCCGGCCGAAATGTTGGCGAAAACGATGGAAAATGCTGCAAAAAGGGCACAATACGCCATCAACGCCAGAGGCGGCCATTTGAGAGATATCATATTCAAAAATTGATGTAAACAAATCTACTTGGAACAAATTAAATGATTAAGATTGCCAACCGCCAAATTTTTATTTTTTTCTTTGATTTTTTTTAAAAAAACATGGGTCCGTCGAATATGGGCAACCCTGTATAGTCAGATTTAGTTGAAAACAATTTATTTTCTTGGATACAGCGTACCTCAATGGTTACAAAGTTTGGCTGGTGTGACGCCAAAAACTGTTAATGAGGTTTTGTTCTGGATCATCCAATCTACTCAACTTTAAAGAGGATATTTATCGCGAAAATAGTAAAAACGATGTTAGTTACAATGAACTATAAGTCGTTTACAATTTACGCCTATGAGAAACCTTGGATGACAGGACAAATTCGCTCGATTGGCAAAGATGTCCGCAGACTTTACAACAGAGCTCGACGTAAAAAACAATCAGTATATTGGGACTACCACAGAAGACTCAAAGAATACAATAAAATCATTAGATCGGCAAAACGTAGCTCCTGGCGGCTTTTCTGTGAACAGGTAGACAGCGTTCACAGCATGTCTAAAATGAAAGAGTTCCTCTCAAAAACTCATGTCCAAACCGAAACACTGGTGAATGAAACGGGTAAAAGGATGGAAGCTATAGAGGATACCGTAAGGCTCTTGATGAAAACTCGTTTTCCGACTGGTAATGCTGGACCTACAGAGGAACAGTTACAGAATGAAAATGTATTGCATCAAGTACCTATTACGGATATAACAGATCGTATGGTTAAAGAAGCGATAAAAAGTTTCTCTCCCTTTAAGGCTGCGGGACCGGATGGAATATTTCCAGCACTTCTGCAGAATGAGGTGGATCTGGTATCAACTCATCTGGCTGGAGTGTTCACTGCGTGCCTAACCCATTCTTATACCCCAAAAAACTGGCAGGAATCAAGGGTGGTCTTCATACCAAAGTTTGGCAAGGCGAGTTCTGCGACCCCAAAGGCTTATCGACCCATTAGCCTACCTTCTTTCCTGTTAAAAACAATGGAGCGAATAATTGATAACATGATCAAAAGTAAAATAGCGGATGACAGGCTAAAATTCAAACAACACGCTTATGTCAAAGGAAGATCAGTGGAAACAGCTCTGCATGTGGTAGTGCACCACATAGAAGAGTCCTTCAGGAAAGAAATGTATACACTTGCTGTTTGCATAGACATTGAGGGCGCATTTAACAATGTACAGACCGATACACTTATCCAGTCCTTAGACGAGTTTCAGGTTGACCTGAGGAGTTTCAGGTTCCTGCTAAGGAATAGATGGATTATTTGTGGGTCATATGACGTAAAAATTAGAGACAAGGTAAATCGTGGTATACCTCAGGGGGGTATTTTATCGCCTCTTCTATGGGTAACGACGATACACAGTCTCCTAAAAGACCTCCCCAATGAAGGACTTAAACCAGTCTGTTTTGCAGACGACGTTGTAATACCTCTAAGGGGCTTTCATCCAAATCTATTATACAGACGAGCTGAAGAGGCACTTAACATAGCATATAACTGGGCACAACCAAGGTGGTTAAGTGTTATCCCAGACGAAACAGTAATTCATATGTATATTTACAAGGAAAACGAAAATCCCACGTTTTACCCGGCCCCGATTCCTGAATAAGACAGTTTCTATAACTAAAAAGGTAAAATACTTGGGAGTAATCTTGGATCATAAACTGTACTGGAAAGATCATCTTGAAGAAAGAGTTACAAAGGCCCACAGATGTTGGTCGTTGTGCAGAAGAGCTATAGGTTTAAAATGGGGACTACGTCCAAATATGATTCACTGGCTTTACATGAGCGTGATTAGACCAATAATCACCTACACCTGTGTAGTGTGGTGGACATCAATGGACAAGAAGTGCAACGTAATACCTTTGCAAAAAATTCATCGTATGTGCTGTCTAGGCATAAGCGGGGCATTTAGAACTGCACCAACAAAAGCGTTGGAGACTACGAGTATACTGCACATCCAACCAATAGACATCCGTATAAAGTATGAGGCAGCCCTCACAGCAAGACGTCTACAAGTGATGTGTGAATGGATCTCCGACCGCATTCCTGAAGTGCGGCTTACAGCTACCTGTGATACGTTTGTGCCAGACAGACGCTCGAGCAATCACGGAGTGTGTGAACTGACTCAGTAACACGACAAAGCCTTATATGCCAACATCATCACAGATAGCCAAATGGCGATTAAAGCAATAACATCGGAAAGGGTCAAATCCGGAACTGTGTTGGACTGTAAAAGAACTATAAATGATTACTCAGCCCATGGTCAATTGCGTATTTGCTGGGTACCAGGACACAACGGAGTGATTGGAAATGAACGGGCAAACAGCTTGGCTTCAAAGGGCAGAGAACTTCGAGTAATAAACTTGGAAAATTGGAAACCTTTCGAAGCCACGAAAAATGAGTTGAAGCACTGGGCAGTGATGGCTCACAAAACTGTGTGGAATAACACAACAGTAGGAGCAACTGCAAAGATACTGTGGGTTGACCCAAAAGAAAAGAAAACAAGAAGTCTTCTGAAACTAAACAAGATCGATATTAGTAAGATGATGAGTGTTCTAACGGGACACTCAAGCTTACAAGCACATCTTCATCGCATAGGACTAGCAGGAAACGACGAATGCAGGGTATGCAGGAAAACATCGAAACGATGGAACATTTTCTGTGTCACTGCCCGGCTTTCACACATGCAAGATCCCAACATTTCGGATCCGACATATTACCAGACTTGACTCATCTCAGAGAATATGACTGGAAGATACTGAGAAAATTCGTGTCTAGTACCGATTTTCTGTAATTCGTGAGGTATAAAAATACACAACAGGCCGAACCACTGGCTTAAGTGTATGTCCATGGACATGAGACGTTTAAACGTCTCCTCTCTTCAACCTAACCTAACCTACAATTTACGCGATATTTGCAATATCACCAAATGGCAAATTTTTTATAATCTATAAAACTGTCTAACATTTTCGTATTATTAGAATTTAATTTGTCAATGCATTCCATCGATAAAACGAGTAACCAATTACAAAAAAATTTTTGAAGGCATGTCTTAACAAGACTTTACGAAATAGAGCTGACCGGACAATGATGCCAATTTATTTATAAAGATTATTATATTATATACTGAAAAAACACCATATGCGCCATTTTGAGATTTTTTTACTTTAAGTGAAAAACGATGTCTCTATCGAGACAAACCCATTCGATTTTGTAATTTACAAGCGATTTCAGCAGATTCTGAGAAGATGAATTTAAAGTGGTACATACCAAGCTAAGGAAAGCCTTAATACATAGTATATTTTGGTGTAAAAATGTTAGCACAAAAAGAATAAAACAGCCAGAAATATCATTTGAATTTAATATTCACAATTTTTGAGAGGCTGTACATCTTTACTGACTGCGATTTTTTTCTTATAGACAGAGATGTAGACTTGTACATGGTCTCCATAGGACTTACCCTGCCGCGATAACTGGATTTTATAATAAAATAATTCGGAGATAAAAGTGTTTTTTATTACAAATTTTTAATCGCGGAATGGCAATCGTTAAAAATTGTATATCAGTCTATTCGTCAGAAATCATAGATTTCGACTATATGAATCTAAGACTCTTGCCATAATATTTTTTTAAAAACTTGGCGGTGTTAAGCAATTTTATAGATTACAAAAAATGCGCAATATGGTCATATCGCAACTATTGTAAAACGACTTGCAATTATTCATATTTATTGGAAATTGTGTTACAGTTCTAAATTTCCACGATTTTTTGTATAGTTCATTGTAACTAACATCGTTTTTTACTGTTGTTGCGATATCTCGCGAAGCGAAGCTGATCCGATTTTTAACTCTTTGTAGATGAATAGAGGGGCTGTACCTGAACCAAACCTCATTAACAGTTTTTGGCGTCAAACTAGCCAAACTTTTTACCACTTGAGGTACGCTGTGCTAAAAAAGCCAAAAGTAAAATATTTTGGAGGCATCTTTAAAGTAAGAGTTTATTTAATGACATATTCTTGAAATCAACCAAACTTTCAATATAGATTCAGACAACTGAATTTTATCCAGAAATATGAATGCTGCACTACAAAAAAAAATTATATGAAAAAATCCAATTTAAAAATTAATTGAATAATTAGGAATATTATTTTCACGAATTTAATAGAAAATTTTAATTAATAAAAAATTTGTATTAAAGCTTCCGCTTTATTAATATTCTCAAAACAATATTATTTGAATCAATTAGTGGTTTCATTGAATTAAATAAAAAATGATAGACTGTAATAATTTTAATTGAACATTGATTGATAAAAATTAAATTTTTTTAATTGTGTCACGTTTTCTGTCCATCTATGTCCAAGTCCCAGATAAGTGAATTGATAAATATTATCTACATCCATTTGACGATGAATGCACTAATGTAGTCCCTTTCTAGACGCGCTCCTGTACCAGCTAGATAATATTGCTCATTGTCTTCGCACAATTGCAGAACTGAAGAGCGTGGAATGGTGCGATGGGCACTACTGAGTTGGGGTGCTACAATGTGGGTAAACAAACCGACACAGAAACCAGTCATGTTATGAATACAGACACTGTGAATGAAGGAGCGACAGAACCAACGTCACCCCACCGACCGAATATAAAGCTAAGGCCAACATTTAGAGAAATGACAAAGAACATTGGGTCGAGAAGGCGGAGCAGGGCGATAGACAAAACTTACGTAAATATCAACATTGATGTAAGATAATCTCCTTGAAGCATACTTTAAGGCGTAACTAATGGTCTTTTTAGTATTTTAAAATGCCAGACCTACCCAGCGGCGGAAATTGCGAGGCCTTCCATATATAAGACATACGGAAGGCCTTACTCGGCAAGGACTTCCCTATGTAAGGCCTGCCAAATGCATGATTATTGATCAGTTGAAGGCATGCCAATATCAGGCATGATACAGGACTTCTAAAAGAATGGAGAGGGAATGTGAGAGCGTGTGGTTCGTAGTCCAGCGTTCATAACAAATACAACAAATGAAAAAAAAACAAAAAAAAACGTTATCCAAATCCCAACAAAGAAACTTCCTTTTTGATAGCCTGATGAATGCCTTCTAAAGCGAAGACAGAGGGAATGTAAGAGAGAGTGGTTCATCGTCGATCGTTCTTATCAAATGAAAGAGCAAAAACAATAAACGCTATGTAAATCTCAACATACCTGTAATCTTCCTTTTTGATAGCCTCAAGAAGGCCTTCTAAAACGAAGGCAGAGGGAATGCAAAAGCGAGTGGTTCGTAGTCCATCGTGCTTAAATACCACAAATGAAAGAGCAGCAACAACAAAACGAAGTATGCCGTTATACAAATTCCAACGTAATGTGAAGGGAATGCAAATTAACAAGACGGTTCGTCGCGCTTGTTTAAATTTTCTTGAGTTACGAACGAGGAGAAATGATTTTGCAAACGCGGAAATAGTTTTTTTACTTTTTTGCACTTATCAATCAATATTAATTTTTTAATTGTGATACATAATTACAAAAAAATCTGTCTTAAAACAAGCAAAAAAACAATCGCCGCGGGACGAATCATCTTGTTAAATTCTATCACTTTAGTTTCGTACACACAACAACAAGAACTTGTGCTTAGAGAGGGGGATGAAAAAAGCAAGAAAAAACAAAACCAAAAACAGTTTTCATAAAACGCTATCAGTTGTTATCAGCTTCTGATCTTGCATTCATCGGTTCGGGTGTTTTAAAGGTTTTAAATAATAAAAGATTTTAGGTTATTTATTGAATTGAATTATGTTGTTGTTTTTTTTTGGTTTATAGTTTTTAAGTTGAATTAAATTATTTTTTTGTGTGTTATGCAAATAAAAGAAACATCAAAATAAAAAATAATAGTTACTAAAAAAATTTATATTATATCATTTTTTCAATTCTGCAGCGGAAGAACCAGATGGGCGTCTATCAAAACTTCGAAGACTTTCGAGGCCTGATTTTTTCAGACATGATGTATGCATTATTTAAATTAGCCTTCAGCAGACCTTCTTTTATAGTCCTTCCGGAAGGCCTGATTTTTTCTGACATGCGTTATCCCTTATCTATGAAGGCCTTCTGGAGGCATTCTTGTAGGGAAATGGAAAGGAAGGCCTTGCCTCCCAATCTCACGCAATGTTAAATGGAAAGGAACAGGTAATGTGTAGGGAAGGCCTCCGTCACGACTAAGAAGGCCTGATATAAGGCCTTATAGCTCATGCATTCCGCCGCTGGGTACTTTGTCATTTGAATGTGTATGTATATGTGAGTACCGTTGTGTTTGGGTGTGTGTGTGTGTGCATGATAGCGAATGAGTTTGTATTTGTATTGTGAATTGTTTTTCCATGTTTCTTTATTCCTCATTATTTCATTGTTGTCATTCGCTGTCGCTGTATTGTTTGTGGCCCACGTTTAGAATGAGGATAACGGAAAGAGAACTATCTATGCTTGGCGGTGGGGACTGCGTACTTTGGGTGGTTCTGTTTTTGGATATCTGCTGCTTTGTTGGAAGTAATGTTTGCTTTTCGTATTGTATTTCATTCATCCATTCACTCATTTATGCCCCTACGACGCGCGCCGACAGAACGACCGGCCGACTGCTATCATCAACAAACCATATTTTTGCTCATTTTTTATGAATTTATAATTTTTTGTGGTTTTTGTCCCTGGCTTAGGCCTAAATTTATAAAATAGGTTTTTGCCGCCGATATTTTACTTATAAAACAACAATAATACATATATACGTACTCGTTCATAAGCCTCTTCCGTGGTACATTACGCTTTGTGTATTTTTCCTTGATGTGGCTTTTCTGTACTTACTTATATTTAGGAAATACATGCAAATTCGTCTTGAGTCCGCGTATCGAAAGAATGGGAAAAGAGACGGCGGCGAACTCCATTAACATTCCACAGTACATTTAATGGTCTAGAGACTCGAATCGATATTGACTGGGTCAGTGGAACCAAAAACTACAGTTGCTTTGTAATAACGTACTTTCTGTAAAAACGTAGTTCCATAAACAAATACGAGTATATATTCAACAAAAGACATTTGAATTTCTTTCCGAATATTTAAATTGCTCATAGTCACGTATCGTATTTATGATTGCATTAACAAATATTGAAGCTTTTTAGACTAATGTAAACGAAATAATCCACCCAAAATAACAAATCGTCGCTGTCGTGGCAAAATTAAATGTGTTTTTTAAGGAGAGCAAATAAACTGTTTAATTTTATTATATCAAGATAATTTTAATATGATATGAATTATGAATTCGAAAGTGTATAATGTATACCCTCGATTTCAATGGATCAATGTCAAAATAATAACCTTTTTGGTAAAAGCAATAGACTTTCAAAAATCCATGTATTATACATTCGCCCAGCAAAAACTCTCATTACCAGGTAAACTGACCACAATTTAGCCAACCTTCAGATTTTTATACCCTACACCACACGGTGGTACAGGGTATTATGACTTTGTGCATTTGTTTGTAACACCTAAAAGGAGAAGAGATAGACCTTTTGTTTATTATACCGATCACTCAGAATCACTTTCTGAGTCGATTTAGCCATTTCCGTCTGTCTGTCTGTCCGTATGTACATGTATTCTTGTAATCAAAGTGCAGGTCGTATTTATGGTCCGATTGTGATGAAATTTAGCATAGTGCTCTTTTTTGGCTCAAGGACGATCCCTATTGAAATTGGTTAAAATCGGTTCAGATTTGGATATAGTCCCCATATATATGTTTCACCCGATCCGATCTTTATGAAATTTGGCAGAGAGAGTTTTATTATTACGTGAATGAACACTACCAAATTCGGGGAAAATCCGATCAGATTTAGATATAGCCCCCATATATACGTTTCACCCGATTTGGTATGTAAGCGCTGTAGAAATCGTGTTTTATATCCGCTCAGTACGAAATTTAACAGAGAGAGTTCTCTTATTACATGAATAAACACTGCCAAATTCGGGGAAAATCGGTTCAGATTTAGATATAGCCACCATATATATGTTTCACCCGATTTAACATTTAAGCGCTGTAGAAATCGTGTTTTATATCCGATCCGTACGAAATTTAACAGAGAGAGTTTTCTTATTACATGTATGAACACTGCTAAATTTGGGGGAAATCGGTTCAGATTTAGATATAGCCCCCATATATATATTTCACCCGATTTAACATTTAAGCGCTGTAGAAATCATGTTTTATATCCGATCAGTACGAAATTTAACAGAGAGAGTTTTCTTATTACATGTATGAACACTGCCAAATTCGGGAAAAATCGGTTCAGATTTTAACATAGTCCCAATATATATGTTACACCCGATTTGACATGTAAGCGCTGTAGAAACCGTGTTTTATATCCGATCAGTACGAAAATCGGCAGAGAGAGTTTGCTTATTACATGTATGAAAACTGCCAAATTCTTATCGCAATGCCCATTTTCGCATTGGTAGGTAGGTGTAGGGTATTATATAGTCGGCCCCGCCCGACTTTCTGTCTTTCCTTACTGGTTTTACATGGCCTTGATATTGGAGGAAAGTACTTCCATGCAAGCATATAATGAGTTAACAAATAACTAATTACCCCTACACTTACAAATATACTCCATATATGTATAAGTTGTTATTATTGCCATTTTAATAACGTGTTGAAGTGTTAAAGTGTTATTAACAATAATGATTTTCATAACCATATATAGATCATCATCGTTTCCGTTTAACTCCTAGCGGAGCTTAGGGCCGCTCATTACAAGATAACCTGGCGGCTATGTAAAATTCAAAAGAAATAACGACATACCATTTAGCCACCCTTCAGATTATTTTTACGTGGACATGATAGTGGAGGAAAATACTTCTATGCAAGTAAATAAAGAGTTCAAAAGTAACTACTTTCCCCAACGCTGACGAATATTTCACATATAAGTAGTTCTTATTGACATTTTAATAAGGGGTTAACAGTTTACCAATAATGATTTTCATAAGCGTATATAATGGTATATAATATCATATATAATAAAATATGTCGAGATACGTTTTTTTCTCGTAATGTTACTTCATTTTTCAAATCAAATCAACGTTTCGTTAAATAAATGTTGAAATTAGTACATATTTATTCATTATCAGTAAGTTATTATTTGTAGACTAAAATTAATTGTAGACTAATTAATTAAGGGTAATGATGTGTCATTGATAATGCAAGTGGTAATGACATGTAGTTACCAAGCTTTCGCTGGGTCACTATTGTAAACTACTGTATGTGTATTTACGTATATATACTAGCTCACCCCAGCAGACGTTGTCCTGCTCGTTCTGTTTGGGATGTATTGGTTTGTTATTCAATGAAATTTCATTAAAAAATACATTTATCCCAAGTTTCAGGAACAAATCATAAAAAAAATTATATTGGCCATAAGTCCACTACAGCGCCATCTACCGGTTAAAATCATATATACAAACTATTATCAAGACAAACCATACAAACATATTAAAGTTCAGGTAAATCGCTCTGGAAATGCGATTTTTGCATATATCTTGAGCACTCCGCAATTTATCCCGATGAAAATAATTCTATAACACTGATGTCCCCACACTGAACCTATTGTTCAATTTTTAACCCATTCGCACTTATGGTTTTGGAGATCATGCGTTATAAACAAACGTACAAAGGATTTTATGTATAAGGAAAACATGTTAAATGGCCCACTTCAGTTGCAGAAGTACTGTGTGTATGAGGTGTGCCAAAAATACAGCTTCCTATCGTGATACGTCAGGAAGATACAGGATGTCAAAATATGGAATTTTGACCATTGTATCTCCTCACTACGTGGACCGATTTGAATGAACCGTGGCTTCAATGACAGCTATTTATAAACGCACAAAATGTACGTTGATAATTGTTTGCAAATATTTAATTTTCATACTTTTTTCTCGCGAATAATGTTTTTCTGTTAGTCCATGGATCAAGAAACTCTACCGATCTAAATATCAAAACGATTGGATGTAAAATACAGCATCTATAGGACTAAAGGGTCAAATCGGACGAAAGATATGTATGGGAGCTATATCTAAATATTAACCGATTTTCTTCAAATTCGGCAATGTTGGTTCATGGATCAACAAACTCTACCATTCTAAATTTCAAAACGATTGGATGTAAAATATAGCTTCTATAGAACTAAAGAGCCAAATCGGACGAAACATATATATGGGAGCTATAGCTAAATCTTAACCGATTTTCTTCAAATTCGGAAGTGTTGGTTTATGGATCAAGAAACTCTACCATCCTAATTTCAAAATGATTGGATGTAAAATACAGCTTCTACAGGACTAAAGAGCAAAATCGGACGAAACATATATATGGGAGCTATAGCTAAATCTGAACCGATTTCAACCAAATTCAATAGGGATCTTTACAGCTACGAAATACTCTTAACTGAAAAATTTCAGAACGATCGGTGTGAAATTGCGACCTGTAGTCGACGAACAACTTTACATGGACAGACGGACGGACGGACAGACAGACATGGTTAAGCTAGTGATTCTGAGTCGATCGGTATACTTTAAGCTGGGTCTAGCTGTGTTATTTTCAGGTGTTACAAACATCTGCCGTGAAACAAACTTATAATACCCTGTACCACAGTGTGGCGTAGGGTATAAATACTAATTACGATTTAAAGTGCATATTAGTTAACAAACACTTTTGGCCTAATAAACGATTATTAACACCAGTAAGGAAAGGCTAAAGTCGGGCGGTGCCGACTATATAATACCTTACACCATTCTCGTAATATTGGATAACTCTGATATGTAAATTTTGTAATTCATGTATAAATTGTTTACATAAATTTACTTTTGGGACATTTTATACTTAAATAATACCTGTACCACAGTGTGGTGTAGGGTATAAAAACGATTGGATCTAAAGAGCCAAATCGGACGAAACATATATATGGGAGCTATAGCTAAATCTTAACCGATTTTCTTCAAATTCGGTAGTGTTGGTTCATGGATCAAGAAACTCTACCATTCTAAATTTCAAAACGATTGGATGTAAAATATAGCTTTTATAGGACTAAAGGGCTAAATCGGACGAAACCTATATATGGGAGCTATAGCTAAATCTTAACCGATTTTCTTCAAATTTGGTAGTGTTAGTTCATGGATCAAGAAACTCTACCATTTTAAATTTCTAAACGATTGGATGTAAAATATAGCTTCTATAGAACTAAAGAACCAAATCGGACGAAACATATATATGGGAGCTATAGCTAAATCTTAACCGATTTTCTTCAAATTCGGCAATGTTGGTTCATGGATCAAGAAACTGTACCGTTCTAAATTTCAAAACGATTGGATGTAAAATACAGCTTTTATAGGACTAAATGGCCAAATCGGACGAAACATATATATGGGAGCTGTAGCTAAATCTTAACCGATTTTCTTCAAATTCGGTAGTGTTAGTTCATGGATCAAGAAACTCTATCATTCTAAATTTCAAAATGATTGGATGTAAAATAAAGCTTCTACAGGACTAAAGAGCAAAATCGGACGAAACATATATATGGGAGCTATAGCTAAATCTTAACCGATTTTCTTCAAATTCGGTAGTGTTGGTTCATGGATCAAGAAACTCTACCATTCTAAATTTCAAAACGATCGGATGTAAAATACAGCTTCTATAGGACTAAAGGGCCAAATCGGACGAAACATATATATGGGAGCTATAGCTAAATCTTAACCGATTTTCTTCAAATTCGCAATGTTGGTTCATGGATCAAGAAACTTTACCATTCTAAATCTCAAAACGATTGGATGTAAAATACAGCTGCTATAGGACTAAAGGGCCAAATCGGACGAAAGATATGGGAGATATATCTAAATCTGAACCGATTTCAACCAAATCCAATAGCGATCTTAACAGCCGCGAAATACTCTAAACTGCAAAATTTCAGAACGATCGGAGTGAAATTGCGACCTGTAGTCGACGAACAACTTTACATGGACAGATCGACTCAGCTAGTCATTCGGAGTCGATCGGTATACTTTAAGGTGGGTTTAGCTGTGTTATTTTCAGGTGTTACAAACAAATGCCGTGAAACAAACTTATAATACCCTGTACCACAGTGTGGTGTAGGGTATAAAAATCGTGTTCATAAACAGCATTTAAACTAATAAACATTTTAATGACTTCGTCAATGTAATACAGGCAACACCATCTGTTTCACACACCATTTTCTCTCTTAGTGATGCCTCAATACGATTATCAATTGTAAGAGTAGTGGAATATATAAATTATTTTATTGTTTATTTTAAAAACAACTGTATTAATTAACAGAAATGGATCACTTGTCCAATAAATAAAACAACAACAACTAAAGATCGTATAAATGACAAACTCAGATAATATTTTTTATTACATACAAAAAGGTATTCGAATAAAGAATAATATTTAACACATGTTGATTTCTCTAGTAAATGTTGTACAATCTGCATTTCTTGTGTTGTGGTTTTGCAACAATAAAAGTTTTTGGTCTTTTATGAAACAATATAGAAACCAGTAAGGAAAGGCTAAAGTCGGGCGGTGCCGACTATATAATACCCTACACCACTCTCGTAATAGTGAATAACTCTGATATATAAATTTTGTAATTCATGTATAAATTGTTTACATAAATTTACTTTTGGGACATTTTATACTTAAATAATACCCTGTACCACAGTGTGGTGTAGGGTATAAAAACGATTGGATCTGAAGAGCCAAATCGGATGAAACATATATATGAGAGCTATAGCTAAATGTTTACCGATTTTCTTCAAATTCGGCAATGTTGGTTCATGGATCAAGAAACTCTACCATTCTAAATTTCAAAACGAGTGGATGTAAAATACAGCTTCTATAGGACTAAAGGTCCAAATCGGACGAAAGATATATATGGGAGCTGTATCTAAATCTGAACCGATTTTCTTCAAATTCGGCAATGTTGGTTCATGGATCAAGAAACTCTACCATTCTAAATTTCAAAACGATCGGATGTAAAATACAGCTTCTATAGGACTAAAGGTCCAAATCGGACGAAAGATATATATGGGAGCTGTATCTAAATCTGAACCGATTTTCTTCAAATTCGGCAATGTTGGTTCATGGATCAAGAAACTCTACCATTCTAAATTTCAAAACGATCGGATGTAAAATACAGCTTCTATAGGACTAAAGGGCCAAATCGGACGAAACATATATATGGGAGCTATAGCTAAATCTTAACCGATTTTCTTCAAATTCGGCAATGTTGGTTCATGAATTAAGAAACTCTACCATTCTAAATTTCAAAACGATCGGATGTAAAATACAGCTTCTATAGGACTAAAGGACAAAATCGGACGAAAGATATATATGGGAGCTATATCTAAATCTGCACCGATTTTCTTCAAATTCGGCAATGTTGGTTCATGGATCAAGAAACTCTACCATTCTAAATTTCAAAACGATCGGATGTAAAATACAGCTTCTATAGGACTAAAGGGCCAAATCGGACGAAACATATATATGGGAGCTATAGCTAAATCTTAACCGATTTTCTTCGAATTCGGCAATGTTGGTTCATGGATCAAGAAACTCTACCATTCTAAATTTCAAAACGATCGGATGTAAAATACAGCTTCTATAGGACTAAAGGACCAAATCGGACGAAAGATATATATGGGAGCTATATCTAAATCTGAACCGATTTTCTTCAAATTCGGCAATGTTGGTTCATGGATCAAGAAACTCTACCGTTCTAAATTTCAAAACGATCGGATGTAAAATACAGCTTCTATAGGACTAAAGGGCCAAATCGGACGAAACATATATATGGGAGCTATAGCTAAATCTTAACCGATTTTCTTCAAATTTGGCAATGTTGGTTCATGGATCAAGAAACTCTACCTTTCTAAATTTCAAAACGATCGGATGTAAAATACAGCTTCTATAGGACTAAAGGACCAAATCGGACGAAAGATATATATGGGAGCTATATCTAAATCTGAACCGATTTCAACCAAATTCAATAGCGATCTTAACAGCCGCAAAATACTCTAAACTGCAAAATTTCAGAACGATCGGAGTGAAATTGCGACCTGTAGTCGACGAACAACTTTACATGGACAGACGGACGGACGGACGGACAGACATCGTAAAATCGACTCAGCTAGTGATTCTGAGTCGATCGGTATACTTTAAGGTGGGTATAGCTGTGTTATTTTAAGGTATTACAAACATCTGCCGTGAAACAAACTTATAATACCCTGTACCACAGTGTGGTGTAGGGTATAAAAATGTCAAAACTTTTGCTGAATTTTCGAGTATCAGTTTTAATTTTTTCTTGGTTTCGAATTGTACCTCCCACTTATAATACCATATGCAGCATTAACTTTTGTTTTAAATTAATCTTAAATCTTAAATTTCGGAGTATTCCAAGTCATCATTTGTTGTCAATCTTCCAAATAATTTATTTTGATCCAAGATTATACGATTTAATTTATTATTATTTATCTGTTTACGAACATTTGTCTAAAAAATGAACTTTGAGTTGCTGAAAAATTTAACAAAATTAAGGTATCGATGTATTTTCTGAATACTTAAATGAAAATAAATATTTGTTTCGGAAATAATATTCCCCAACAAAAACCAGTAAAGAAAGGCAGAAAGTCGGGCGGGGCCGACTATATAATACCCTACACCTGCCTAACAATGCGATAAGGGTAGAAACATATTATCTAATTCTGATCGGACATAAAATAAAATTTTAACAGCGATTACATGTCAAATCGGGGATAACGTATATATGGGGGCTATATCTAGATCTTGACTGATTTCTTCCAAATTTAAAAGTGTTCATTCATATAATAGGAAACCTCTTTCTGCCGAATTTCATACTGATCGGATATAAAATACAGTTTTTACAGCGCTTACATGTCAAATCGGGGGTAACATATATGTGGGGGCTATATCGAAATCTGAGCCGATTTTCTCCGAATTTGGCAGTATTCCTTCATGTAATAAGAAAACTTTTACTGCCGAATTTCGCACTGATCGAATATAACATAACATTTTTACAGAGCTTACATGTCAAATCGGGGGTAACGTATATATGGGGGATATATCTAAATCTGAACCGATTTCTTCCAAATTTAAAAGCGTTCATTCATATAATAGGAAACCCCTTTCTGCCGAATTTCATACTGATCGGATATAAAATACAGTCTTTACAGCGCTTACATATCAAATCGGGGGTAACATATATATGGGGGCTATATCTAAATCTGAACCGATTTTCTCCGAATTTGGCAGTATTCCTTCATGTAATAAGAAACCTATTTTTGCCTAAATTCGCGCTGATCGGATATAAAATACAGTTTCTACAGCGGTTACACGTCAAATCGGGGGTAACTTATATATGGGGGCTATATATAAATCTGAACAGATTTTCTCCGAATTTGGCAGTATTCCTTCATGTAATAAGAAACCTCTTTCTGCCGAATTTCAGACTGAACGGATATAAAATAAAGTTTTTACAGCGCTTACATGTCAAATCTGGGGTAACATATATATGGGGGCTATATCTAAATCTGAACCGATTTTAACCAAATTCAATAGGGATCGTCCTTGGACCAAATCAAATATATGTGTTTCGTCGAGATCGGACCATAGATGCGACCTGTACATTGATTACAAGAATACATGGACAGACGGACATGGCTAAATCGTCTCAAAAATTGATTCTATGACGATCGGTATAATAAACTATGGTTCTATTTCTTCTCTTTTTGGGCGTTACAAACAAATGCACAAAGTCATAATACCCTGTACCACAGTGTGGTGTAGGGTATAAACATACTGGGATGTAAACAAAGATTTGTGTTGAACAACATCTTACCTAATAAATGTTTTTTGTGTGTACCAAATATTATATGTTTAGAGTGTACTGTAAACATATATATGATTCAAGCCGATTATGTTTGGAACAATATACTACAGAATCGATTTTTTCAGCGTGCAGTCATGAATAAAATGAGACCATTCTATTTTATGAATAATTTAAAAAGTTTTAGCTAATAAAGTAATCCTACAAACATAGATGTATTTCATGTATTTCTCCCACGAACAACTTTTGTTGGAATTGGCTCGTCTTGAAAGACCCATACAGTCGATTGCTGCTTTGTTCCGTGCTTATATCGATACCTCCATTCTAAACTATGCTAAGTGCAAAATGGTAGTTTTTCAGGAGAGGCAATCAAAGTTTGATGATTTTTTTAAATTTGTGTGAAATTCCTTTGTAATGGAAATCGAATGACCTGTACTATTTTTTGAATAACTTTTGATTGGGTTGAGGGATAAACACCAAATTTTGACTGAATATAATTTGGAATATTTAGAAGAAATGAAAACATGCTGAGTCGACGTAGCTTTTTGCTGTAATCGAGACGAGCCTTTTTTAACATTCTTCAAATTATGTGGGATCAAACGAGAACAAATCTTTTTCACGGCCAAATGATCATAAAATATCTTATCGATGCTTGTCATACTAATACCCTATGATGTGTCAATCTCACGGTATGTCACATGTCGGTCTTGCTTTATCAGTTCACGCAGAGCATCGATGACATCGAACGGCGCCCGAGACTGAACTCTTGGTACCAGCAATTTACAGGGGTTTTTGATAGCGCTTCATCAGCAAATGTCGAAACAAGTTGATTGAGACACTCTTGTCTCGACAATTCACGCCAAAACCCAGCAAAATTTCCCATTACCAAATAACCTGACGGGTAAGCTAAATTCAAAACTAGTAACTGCTTATTATTTGGCCTCCCTTCGAATTATTTTTACATGTACATGTCATTGTACATGTCATTGGAGGAAGAGCATACAAGCAGCTGACAATAACCACTTACCTCCACGCTTATAATTATAGTAAAAGTAAGCGTGGACATAAGAAATGATTTTACGTGTGTGGTAGTGGATATTTCCGAGTTGCCATTGCTTGTTCACCACCATCAGTGGAGGCAAAGAGATTGTATATAAGAAGAGATACCATTTCATTCACCTCAACGAAAGGTGAATTCCGACTCGTGAGCAAAGATGAGTTCATGAAAAAATTTATTGAAAAATCGTGTATTTTGTGTGCTTTTCTTTCACTTTTTCACATGCACGTCAATAAACACACAAAATAAAATTATTATACGTTAGTTGAAACAAAGAAAACCGAGAACATATCTTTTTTTAGTCAATTTAAAATTCCCTTATGTCCACCACTTCAATAGAAAAACTCACCTCTGCACATGAATTTTCGCCGTGGTTACTCTTTATATACAATCTCTTTGAGTGGAGGAATGTGGTGAGAAAATAGAAGAGCGTAAAATTGTTAAGAGCGTAACGTTGGGTAGAGCGTATACTTGGGAGAGAGTAGTTATCGATTGTTGTCGTCATATGACGAAAAATTCATTTGCCTGGAGTTCAGATTGAACTCGCGACCTCATGGTTCGTAGTTCAGCATCACAACCATTGGCCTACTTCGCGATTCATAGACAAATCGCTTCATAATCAAGTACAAAAATATAACCCATCAAAATCTTGGTAAGTAAATGTCGTTACCACATGCATTACCAGGTAATGATATCTCATTATCGCCAGCATTACTTTCGGTAAACAAATAATGACAAAAATAAGTTATTATTAGTAATCTAATTTAGAGAATCTAATTTGAATTTATAAACTTTTCTTTAAATAAAGACGGTGTACGCGTTCAACATAAGGTAATTAAGAGGGCTACAAATGATACATATTTCACTTTTAAGTGCGTAGAACGTATGATTTAGCAACAGTCATCAAAACTGTTTTTTTTTATAAAAAACGAGTTTGTTGCTGGCACATACAAATCCATAAAAAAGAAAAAAATCATACAAAATTTAATTTATACAACATTTAAAAAGCTAGCATCCAAACCGAGGAAAAAATGAAGTATTTCGTGAATGTGTGTGTGGGAGGTACCGAAATAGATGTGGTAAATTCACCAGCTTATTAGCTGCGCCCCTCCTTTTTAAACGTTAATGAGAAACCAGTAAGGAAAGGCAGAAAGTCGGGCGGGGCCGACTATATAATACTCTACACCTCCCTAACAATGCAAAAAGGGGCATTGCGATAATAATTTGGAATAATTGGTTTCGTTTCAGTTAAAAAAGAACTTTGGTCCACCTCCTCAGCAAGGCTTATTCCAAGGCGGAGTTGAAGTAATAAGTAATAAAAATCTAGATCGGAAACGATAACCTTAATGGAGGCTATATCTAAATCCGAACCGATTTTCCCCAAATTTCGCAGTGTCCATTCATGTGATAAGAAACCTCTTTCTGCAGAATTTTGTACTGATCGGATATAGTTGCTGCAGCGCTTATATATCATATATGGGGGTAACATGTAAATGGGGGCTATATTTAAATCTGAACTGATTTTCCCAAATTTTGCAGTGTTCATTCATGTTATAAGAAGCTTTATTCTGCAGAATTTCGTACTGATCGGATGCAAAATAAGATTTCTACATAAGTTACATATCAAATCGGGGGTAACATGTATATACCAAATCTGAGGAACATATATATTATAGTTATATGTAAATCGGAATCGATTTCAACCAAATTCAATAGGGATCGTGCTTGGGCCAAAAGTAAGATATGTGCAAAGTTTAGTAGTGATCGGACCATAATTGCGACCTAAACTTTGATTACAAGAATACATACACACAGACCGATGGACAGACGGACATAGCTAAATCAAATCAGAAAGTTATTCTGAGACGATAGGCATAATAAACGATGGGTCTATCTCATCTCCTTTTGGGTGTTACTAACAAATACACAAAGTTATAATACCCTGCACCACAGTGTGGTGTAGGTATAAATATATGAGACCTATATCTAAATCTGAACCGATTTACAACAGTTACAATAGGGATCATCCGTGGGCCAAAAAGAGCACCATCGAACCACAAACACGACCTACTCTTTGATTATAACGATACATATACGGACTGGCAGACGGACATGTTAATTCGACTCAGGAAGTATTTCCAAGTCGATCAGTAAAATAAAAGATGGGTCTATCTCCTCTGTTTTTTGCTGTTACAAACAAATGAACAAACTCATACTACCCTTCTCCACAATGTAGGGTATAAACAATATTACACTTAAATCACATTTAGGAAAAAACAGCCAAACAAAACAGCAAAAATGATTTGCAATTGTTTCTTATTGGATACATCACCAACAAGTTTAAATAAATTTCAGAATGGCCATTTAACTTAAGCGACACCACGCGGTCAGATAATTTGTAAACCAAAAATAAATGTCACTTGGGTTATTTTTGTTTTGACTTTTGATGGGAATTATGTTTCTTAATCGATTTTCATAGAAAAACGAAAATCGATAATTTTGTCGCTTAACCCGGGGTTTACACGAGACAGTTTTGCGAAGACAATAGCAATACATTTACACTTTTTTACTATTACACTTACACATATCTCATTGTCTTCGTACTGTCTTTGATATTTAGATGACAATGAATTCGGCAATTTTCTTGACGAAAGCAGCCATTTTGATGTAAGCAGCCAATCAGAGCGCGAAACGACTATAACGAGGGTTGCTTGAGGGTATTTTCTTCGATATTGTCTAGACGCCTACGTCACATGAACTATTTTCCCATTTTTGACAACCAATACATATTCTCAATTGTCCCGTACAAACGCAGAGTAAGTTTTTTGGGCGGTAGGGCTCGAAATTTTTTTCGTGTTTAGGATAAAAAATTACACCAGAAAATGTTTTGTATATCTCTTGACAAAAATTTTGTAAACTAATGTAATATTAATATCGTAAAAGAAGCTTGTGAGATGACGAATGCAAACACTACGATAATGTAACGTCAGTGTTGCCTTAAATGTAGATTTATCGTATTTTTAAAGATATTGTTGCTATAAGTCTGTAATAACTTCCAATTTAAACTTTAGTAGATGCTAAATTGAAAGATATAAAAATGCGGGTCAATTAGTTCGG
Source organism: Eudasyphora cyanicolor (assembly GCA_963930755.1). Taxonomy (NCBI): domain Eukaryota; kingdom Metazoa; phylum Arthropoda; class Insecta; order Diptera; family Muscidae; genus Eudasyphora; species Eudasyphora cyanicolor. The sequence continues at coordinate 164,388,323 of OZ005736.1, read as the reverse complement.
CCCTTTTTATTGAACACAGATTTTTGGATAAAAAATCATTTCTAATTAAGAACGTTGTTTAGACTGGGCTGTTTGGTCAGATCATAACAAATAATCTGACTACACAGCCCAGTCGAAACAATATACACACTTAATTAAAAATCATCTTATTTACCAGGATGGAGGTATGGAGCTCAAAGGAGACTGAGCTCCATACACTTTGTCTAACGTTTCTCCAATTTTTTATCCCTTCAAAAAAATAAGATTTGTGGAGGTCATCGATGTTTATGCGATGATTTCATCGTTGGAATCAAATCTCTTTCGGTCGAACCATTTCTTCAGGTTTGGAAACAAGAAATTGTCACTACGAAACCTAATTCATGGATTTTTGCCACGAATACTGCACATGTGTACACCCTTGATTTGTTCTGCCCAAAAAAACCTTTTTTCTAGACCAAAAGCGGCCGTTTTTTTTCCAAATCCTCAGTAATATTGGTATAATGCTCGTACTCTCCATTAATTGTTTTACCCTTTTGATCGTAGTCAATGTGGATTATAAAGCGTCCATCCCCAAAAATGGTCACCACGACTTCATTGGTTTGTATACCCTTTCAGCAGGTTGTATACCCTTCACAACACTGTGGTACAGTGTATTATAACTTTGTGCATCTGTAAATAACACCCAAACGGAGATGAGCTCGTTGATTATACCGATCAACTTACAATCACTTTCTTAGTCGATTTAGCTATGTCCGTCTGTTCATGTATTCTTGTAATCAAAGTAAATCCTTACAGCCGTTTTCATAAAAAATACTAACTATGATTTAAAGTGCACATTAGTTAACAAACACTTTTGGCCTAATAAACGATTATTAAAAAATTGTATTCATAAACAGCATTTAAACTAAAAAACATTTTAATGACTTCGTCAATGTAATACAGGCAACACCATCTTTTTCACACACCATTTTCTCTCTTAGTGATGCCTTAATACGATTATCAATTGTAAGAGTAGTGGAATATATAAATTATTTTATTGTTTATTTTAAAAACAATTGTATTAATTAACAGAAATGGATCACTTGTCCAATAAATAAAAAAACAACAACTAAATATCGAATAAATGAGGAACTCAGATAATATTGTTTATTACATACTAAAAGGTATTCGAATAACGAATAATATTTAACACATGTTGATTGTTTACATATCTCTAGTAAATTTTGTACAATCTGCATTTCTTGTGTTGTGGTTTTGCAACAATAAAAGTTTTTGGTCTTTTATGAAACAATATAGAAAAAAGGATGCGAAAATTCATTTATCATACCGATTTACGATATGGGAAAAAGAAGAATGCAAAACTGCGTTTTATATACCGATGGACGCAAAATCATTTCCTTAGTAGATTTACTCATGTCCGTCCGTATGTGACAATCAAAGTATTGGTCGAAAAAAAGGAACCAATCCTTAAAAATATTTTGGGATAAGGAGCAACTTATTTTGCACAACGCCTTTAACTCTTCCTGGGAATGGGAAAATGCGATAAATCGGTCCACGTTTTGATATTCCTCCCATTTAATGGTACATTCCGTTTTGACATAAACGCGTTCTAAAAGGCACAGTTACGTATTTTATTCTTTTTTTCTTATTTTAACCTAAACTATTTCTAGAAAATATGTTCAAAATCAGTCTTATAATATTTTTTTTTATTAATTAAAAAATTCCATAAAAATGTGTTGCAAATGCACCCGAAGAAAAAGCAAATGTTACTTTAGCTAACACTTAAAGTAGGGTCGAACCAATATAAAAATTCACGCATTTAACAATGATTTATAAAAGGTGTTTTAGGCTAATAATCGTTTATGAATACAGTTTTTACAAATTTTGCTTAACCAATTTTTGTAAAGCTGTTTTAAGTTTTTATGAATATGGCTGTTAATATTTAACATCCTATTATTACGAAATTTGGCAGAAGGAGTGTTTTGATAGTCGGCTAAACCCGGTTTTTGATTTTCCTTACTTGTTTCATAAAACGCACTTCCTTCGCTTAATGGTCAATATCTGTATATAAATGGCAAATTTTTGCTGAGGATTTCGTTAAGTGATTTCGATGTTTTCACAATTTTGAGCCACATTTATCTGACAACACTATATGGGACGAATCCATGATATCACAATATTTGTTTGGAGTAATTGCAATATCTAAAATTTTATCCAAGCATTGTAATTTATAACGAAAAAGACGAAATTTTTTGAACACTTATTTTTGTTAAACAATTTTTGACAAACATAAAACGGCTGTAAGTCTTAAACTAAATGTCATAGAGCACAAGGGAACATTTTTTGTGCTCACTTATTCTTGAAAAAAAGTGAAGTGGAATTGGAAAATAGCCATAACTACTTAAATGAGCGTTCGGAACGATGATTTATTATCGCCTTTTTGCTGTCATGAGCACAAGGAAATCAGGAAGATGGTGGAGACCAAAGCTGAAGTACATTAAAATGTTTTACAACTCACTTCCGGTAAACATACATAGGGCCTCTGGTCACTACTTCGATATGTAAACTTTTCGGTCAATATAAATTATATCCACAAAAGTGTGGATATAAAAATGGTTTCTGGTACAGGTGCTGTTGGATACTAAAGGTTGGCCCAAATTATGTATCGATTTTCTCTGAAATGGTCTCTTTTATTCATAACCGATAAAATAATAAAAATGTAACAATTGTAAACTTTTCGATGTTTTTAAGAGGTTTTAATTTAAAACAAATTTTCATAAAAAAATTGATTTTTTGCCTCTTGTACGAGTAAGACATCTTTTAAACCGCTGATGTTGACTTACGCTGGGTTGACTTAATGTATGATAGCACTGCGTGACAGCCAGTGGGGTTCAGACTAGTAGACTTAGTGGGGTTAAGTTATACGTGTCCCAGCTCTTAGCTGGGCCCCGTCTAGGAATCGACATATATCGATTTGATGTTAGCAAGTATCATATATGGGAATTTGTCACGTTTGGGGCTCTTTTGTTTGACATAACTCGAGAACGAATAGTTCGATTATGCTGCAACAAATTTAGGAAAACTAATTTAGAAGACAATGAAATATTAAGAATTACAATTTCTACAAATTTTATTAATGGCACTTCCACGTGGAAACAGAAGTTTAGTTGCTGTCGTTAAAGCTATTAGAAAAAATTTGATTTTTTCCAAAAAAACTTTCGTCGTCAGGATGATCACATTTCATCCATACGATGAATCGAGTTCATTACCACGTCGAATCCCATTCATCACCACGATGAATCCCATTCATCACCACGATGAACACCATTCATCCCTACGATGAATCGAGTTCATCACCACGACGAAATCCATTCATCACCCTTATTAGATTTTTTAAATTAAACTTTTAGAACAAATTATTTAACTAAGGTAATCGAACACTTATAGAACTGTACAATTAAGCACATACTATAAATTGATTGCTTCGTTTTATCATATTTTCAGCAAAATGATCAAATAAATCGTTCCCTTGACGAATTTCGAAATCACCAAAAACATGGGTTGATGATTGTTTTCGTTCTATTGATGTACAAAAACATCGCATGTACAAAACTTTTTGTCACCAGCACGAAGATATATTGACGAAACTGATTCGTCATGGTGACGAAAGGTTTTTCTATCAGCGTTGAAGAACAAGGATATATATCAGATTCTACGGGCCAAAAGTGTAACACATTGATGAAGTGACGTAAGAGACCACAAGTATATTTAGCAGAAATCCGGTTTTGGCCATTTTAAGTCATTTTAGCAATGTCCGTCAGCCTGTCAGTCTGGTTGGTGCGTACGATAACTTTCGACAGGATTAACCGATTGACTTCAAATTTGGTATGTGTCAATATTTTTTCTATGTCAGCCTAAGGTCAAAGATGGACTATGTTGTCCCACTCCTTCATGGTCGAACTTTTTGTGAAATATTGATCATCTTCTAACTTCTATACTACTTCTCAGAATCTCTCAATAGTATTAGTTTCTCGGTCTTGAGAAAATGGGCGAAGTTGCCACGCCCCTTTTGGTAGCTCCCATACAAATGGACCATTTTGCTCAAAAAGTTAGCTGCTTACCCCCCTACCCCATTTGGTAACTCCCATACAAATGGACCATTTTGCACAAAAAGTTATCTGTTTATAACTTTGATTCCGGTCCATACAAATACTTTACATTTTGTGGATTGGCCTTTATGGTACATACAGTGGCATTAATAGTACATACAGTCCCGTGCAGAATGGGCGTTATTAATACGTCCCTTTTGGTACCTCCCATACAAATGTAGCACTTTGCACAAAAAGTTAACGGCTTATAACTTTGATTTCTGTACATAAAAACACTTGAACATTGTAATGTTCTTATAGTTATATTAAAATTAATGTATGTGTCTTTGTTGGTTTGTTTTTTTTTCTGTTCCCCATAGACGTCTAAATTGCTGGAACTATCTTCTTGAAATATTCACAGAATGTACATGTGAAGGGGGTGGTCAAAATAGTGTACTTAAATTTTCGATATAACAAGTGGGCGTGAACCCGCCCATATGAACCAAGTTTTGATACTGAGAAAATTATTTAGCTAAAGTACTGAATTTTTTATGTATGCATGTAGTGGCAGTTTTTATGATTGGTCAAAAAATGGGCGGGATCGGACAAATGGGCATGACCACGCCAATATAATCTAAATTTTGAAATCGAGGTATCTTTCAAACTTTGTTAGCGAGAGTGCTGTCATTTTCTGTATATGTATCTGGCGACAGTCTACGTTATTGGTCTAAACATAGGCGGAATCGGACCAATGGGCGTGTATTTTTATGTATATTCATGTGGCGCGGTCTACGTTATTGGTTCAAAAGTAGACGGGATCAGTCCAATGGACGTGGCGTAAAGAATTTGTTAGCGGGAAACTGTAATTTTGTATGTGTGTCTTTGGTGGCAGTCTACGAGATTGGTCTAAAAAATGCGCGGGATCGGTGCAAGGGACGTGACCACGCCAAAGGAGCCAAGTTTTAAAAGTCTGATATCTTGAACAATTTGTTTGCGAGAAGTTTTGAAATTAAGATATCTTGAACAGTTTGTTAGCAAGAGTGCTGTATATATCATTGGTGGTAGTCTACGTGATTGGTTTAAAATGGACGGGATTAGACCAATTGGCATGATCCCGCCTATACGACCTAATTTCTGTAAAACTATATATTTAGAGAACCATTGCCCCAAGTGTCGTGAACTTTTTTGTGAATCCATTTGACAGTACAGTGCGTAACGCCTGAACCCGCCCATTCGAATCCATTATTGAAAACAGAATATTTGGAAGACTATTTCACCAATCGTTTGAAGTTTTTTTGAGAGTATTTCACTGCAATATTGAATAAATAGACGTGGCCCTGCCCACATGACCAGAGTATGAAGCCGCTGAGCCGAGCCGCCGAATTTAGCTGCCGCCGACCTTTTTTCTCCAGCCGAAGCCGCAAATAACCATATAACAGATATATCGTCCCCTCAATAGAAGAATAGTGTATACACATAAACACTATTATTTTTATTGCATTTTAATAATCTTCGCAATTGGTGGTATAGCTAGTAAACATTTGGGAAAATTTTACTTCCACAAATTGGGTTATTGGTGTTTGAAATTGATTGTTCAGTAATAAAAGCCTACGTGCCGATATCGAGTTTCAATATCACAAAAACTTCAAATATGATTTTCTCGAAACGACAAATGAATTTTACCCTATTCATTTATTGGGGCGACAATATGGAAAGTGATTTTCGTTTTGATTCGTTTATTGTCACAAGAGGGAGCATAACATGTTATAAAAATGAGAATATTGATAGTAATAGAAAAATAATTATAAAAATTTTTTTTAAAGGAAATAATAAGATTTTTTTTATTATTAGATTACGTACACATTGAGAAACACATATTTTCGGGAAAAACAATGGAGTATGACTGAATTGTAATACTGCATATAAATTAATACCTCCATTGTAAAGAATGCTAAGTCGACTTGATACGTTATCCAGTATAATTGCATTTTTAGATTCTAAATATTCTAAATTGTCTTAAGTCAAATTCATTAATTCAATGAAGTTAAGCTCAAAACAAATTACAAGGTAATTCTACACAAATTTAAAATTTCACTAAGACGACGATTCGCATCTCCTGAAAACAACCAGTTTCGACTTAGCATACTTTGAAAATCGAGTATATTATAGAGCCGCATAGCGTAAATTTTATGACTTATCAATGTATGGAAAGCGGGTATACTAACTTTGCCATTCTGTTTGCAACACCTTGAAATATGATCTGCAACCCTATAAAGTATATATATTCTTGATCGTCGTGAAATTCTAAGACGAGTTAGCCATGTCCGTATGTCAGTCTATCTGTTGAAATTACGCTACAGTCCGTAATAATAGAACTACGTTAATCAAATTTGGTATAAATTCTTCTTATAGTTGCAGGTCGTTTGGGATTGCAAATGGGCCATATTGGTCAATGTTTTGATATAGCTCCCCTATAGAGGTCGCTCCAAATTTTGGTTTTTGTGCCATAGATACCACATTTTTAAAGCAATTTAGCTGAAACTTTTCAGTTTGTATTCTATTTTGACAAAAATGCATCACAACAAAAATAGTCACCCTATAGAGGCCGCTCCAAAATATACGTGTTTAAGCCATAAATACCATATTTTCTAAGCATTTGAACTGAATCCTTGCAGTTTTTATTTTACTTAGGCAAGAATTCTCACCGTAAAACTTTTTTTAGTCGGTTCATATTTTATTATAGTCCACCTATAGATGTCGCTCCCAAAAAGACTTGCTTAAGCCATAAACACCACATATTTAAAGCAATTTTGCTGAAACTTTTCAGTTTGTATTCTACTTATATTTTTGCAAGAATTCATGTCAATGAAATTTATACAAATCAGTTTATATTTTGTTGTAGTCCCCGTGTAGAGGTAGCCCTCAAATATGCTAATTTAAGCCATAAATACCATTTTTTAGATCAAGAGTTTGGCTAAAGAGGCATAAAATTTGGCTAACAACTGTAGCGTTCATTTTTTCAATAAATTACTTAAACAAAAAGATCGTTCCATGACTTGCTCCATATCCAAAAATCTTTCAGTAACAGAGTTGAATGCAATTCATGCGGGAGGGTATATATATAAGTCGGCATGGCCGAACTTAACGCTGTTACATGTTTCACTTCACAATATCTTACGATTAACTAAAAAACATCCATTATTTATGAATATATACCAGAGCTTAACTTTTCAACTATTATTTTAAATGTACATACACGCAGGAAAATCGTCATTTTTCACATGTTTGAATTGAAAGAAAATATACTTGGAAACGATTTTTTTTAAGTATTATAACAAATAAATTTTATTTGAAAATCAAGAAATTTTGTTAGGAACGCATATATCGCACCTGTTCCACAAAAGGGTAACAACTCAAAATTTAAAAATTTTCAGTAGAGGCCAAAAACTGTTTCCGTTAATATTAATGGTATATTACAAAAAAAGAATAAAATATCATAGAAAAAAATAATAACGCTATTTTCCTTTTTTTATTGATTTTAGAAAAATAACAACTTTTTTGACTTGTTACTTGTTTTGTATATAAATAGTGGTATTATTTTGAGTTGTACCTTTTTAACTGAAAAATCTTACTCGGATTATAAGTTGAAAAGGGCACAACTAAAAATATTATTTTTAGATGATAAATCAACGGTCCCATTTGCTTAAACACTTGGAGACAATTTGAAATGTAACTCTTTAGTTGAATCTAAAGACGTTATTCTGTAAACACAGAGAGAGTCATAACGGTTTTTTATTATGAAGAAGAAGAACAATCAACAGACATTTTTTACAGTGGGTAGAAATTGCAATTGTTGTTTTCTTGCAAAAAAGCAAAATTTAAAAATTTTGAGTTGTTACACTTTTGTGGAACAGGTGCGATATATTAAAATATTAGAACATAATTTATTTGCAAACTGACTTTTACAAATAAAATATGTGTTTACACACAAACAAAACTATTGTTTAAGAAGTTTTCCAAATATATTTTATTTAAAAAGGATTTTTAAAACTGTTCTGACTTATTCGAATTTAATTTAATTTTTCCTAATTTTCGTGTTAAACTTTATAGCTAAAAATGTATTTTAATTTATAAATATTCCAATTCATATTTTTTTTTTTAATCCGTAAATACAATTTACATTTACGAAATATTATACGTTTTAAATTTTAATTAAATTTCATAAACATATAAAATTTATAAAAAAGATTGCTCTTTGAACAACTGAAAAACAGAATACTTGTCTTTAAATTATGACATTGATACATTACCAAAATACATAAATACAAATTAATCTTTGTTGCGGAAATACTAGTTCCAAGTAAAAAAATATTAGAATGGGAACATATTTTTGTTTAAAACAATATCCTCCCAAACATCTAAGCAATCAAGCCGCCGCCGATTTATAATTTTCAATGGCAGCCGCCGCCGCCAATTTTGACTCGGCTTCATTCTCTGCACATGACTCCATTTCTGACAACGAAATATCTGCAGAACAATTTCACCAATTGCTTTCAAATAAGGTTTAGGTGTCTGTATGGCTATATTATTATGGGAACTGAAATATCTTGCGAATAATTTCCGCAATTATCTTTAAATTTGGTATGTATGTATTTGACAGCAATTTAAAAAACCCTATAAAGGATCTTACATATTTTGATTTTATTCACGATTTTCTAAGAAAAATTAATATTTTGATTTTATTCACGATTTTTTTAGAAAAATTAATATTTTGATTTTATTCGCAATTTTCTGAGAAAAATGAATAGTTTGATTTTATTCACGATTTTCTGAGAAAAATAAATTGATAAAAATCACAATTCCCAACAAAAGTAAAATTTTTTAAATATATGTGCCTATGTTGCTGTTCTATTTATCTAATAAAAAATGCGACCTCAAATTAGTAAAAATTTGTTACAAATTTCCAGTCAACACAAACAAAGTTCAATTTTTACAATATGGGTCATAATTATATATTTATCTATAGAGATTTTTCATATAGGCATTGTTTTCTTCGTTAGAATGCTAGCTTTCAAAAAATGGAACAACTCATGTGTGTGCGATTTTTCCTATTTTTTATGGTTTTTTTTCGCGCCAAAAAAAAAACTTTTTTTTTTAAAACACATATTTTTCTATTACTTTTAGCGACAGTTACTGAACTTATGTTTCCACGTGTATGCGCCATTATTAACATTTGTAGGCATGGTAATTCTTACCCAACCCCAAACACGACAAATTCTCTTATAACTAACGTCAAAACGATATATCTCGATTCCACCCAGCGAAACGCCGGGACACGTATAACTTTTTTTTAAGCGATATAACTTTTATTGGTAGTCAGAACCCCCGTCGATCACTGACTCCTACGATTTGTCGCACTGTGTATTTAGAGGTTTTACAAACTGAGTGACAAAATGAATATACCCCCATCCTATGGTGGTGGGTATAAAAAGTTGGTCAAAACTGCTCCATTCCACCAACTTTGCTATTTGGACTATGTTTATTGTTTGTTATCAGCAAAGTCCATTGCCAATGGCATTAAACAAAAATTCATTATAAAGTAATCACTCAGGACTATTAAAAGTCTGCAATCTTTATAAATTGTTATAATTTCATATTTTTCTTTTCTCGTTGCCATTTGTCTAACGCATTTCATTGCGGCAAAACCGGCTGACTTCTTGACTGTGTCATTATTTATGTCGCCCTACCATACATACCTTCATCTCGTTCTACTCACAGTGCGTTTATGCCAAAATACTGAGATGTTTATAAATTTGAAAATTTTAGACCAATTTGTCATTTTTTGTTAACTACATAAACATAAATATTTACCTAAATATATGCATATTAAGTAAAGAGATCCAATAAACATAGCATGTGTTGAGGATGAGGACGAGTACGAGGACATCCACAATCAAGCGACAGATGATGATGATGGAACACATTCCACTGGTGTTAGTGCTTTTGCTCCCGTTCCTCCTCTTTAGCAGTGCTGGAACCAACAACAAAATAAGATGTTACGTAAATCTTTTCTGTTTTGTTACGGGCTTATGGCTATGTTCGAAAGTAAGTAAGTGAGGAGATCTGCTTTTTTAAGTATTGTTTGCGTATTCCGGCAACGTTATCTGGTTATCACATTAAAGTAATCCTAAATGGTTTTTTAACGGCACATTTAATCCAAGGCAAACAAATGGCAGACTACAAATATGTTATGATATGGTTTATACCCGGAAAAAATTGTCATAGATTGGTTGCCACGCATCCCCAGCCGATGCGTGAGAGGGCCAAGCAGAGGGCCGGATAGGAATAAATATAAGGGACAATTTACTGGCGGAATGTAAACAATGACAGTGGATACATGTTTACAAGTGAACTGCTTGCAATATGAAATTTACAGTTGAGGTTGCGGAAAATTATTCATTTAGACAATTAAACAATTTATTTTTGAGAAGCGAGATCAAGTCAAGAGACTTTACCTTCAATAAATTCACAACTAAACTGAAAAAACTCTTCATATCAGACTTCAAGTAGATATTCGTTATTCCGAATAATTCATTATATCGCGAAGTTTTTTAAATTTGTTTTATTGGGTTTTAAAATTAGCATTTAATTAATTTTACATTTAAATAAATATTTTTAGCTTTAACATAACAAATGACATATATTTGTAAAGTTGTTTTCCACTTTTTCCACTTCCAAATTGAAAAAGTCCGGCACATAAAAACTCCACGTCCAAGTAATCGTACATTACAATAATGAAAACCGGAATTTTTTAGGGCAATAATTTAGAGCTTCACTTATGCTTATTAATATCCATAGGATTTTTTAATATTTATCATTTATCATCCGACCAGCATTTAAATACCCGGCATTGCCTGGGTTATCCTTTGATACTGTGATCCAAATACTGTAAGCTTGAAAATTGTCAAATAAAAACACCGATTAAAATTCAACATCAAAACAGTACAATTTTAAAGCTGGTCCAAATTCTATTATGAAAATCCTAAAATCTGACAACCACAGCAATTAACATTGTAATATGTATTCCTTATTTAAAGTTAGTTGTATATATTTATTTGCTGTACGACCATTTTTAAATAATTAATAATTATAAAATTTAAAACAGCTACTTATTAACATCTCAGCCAATAAGTAGCTGACTACAAATATGTTATGATATGGTTTATACCCGGAAAAAATTGTCATAGATTGGTTGCCACGCATCCCCAGCCGATGCGTGCGTAGTCACCAAGCAGAGGGCCGGATAGGAATAAATATAAGGGACAATTTACTGGCGGAGTGTAAACAATGACAATGGATACATGTTTACAAGTGAACTGCTTGCAATATGAAATTTACAGTTGAGGTTGCGGAAAATTATTCATTTGGACAATTAAACAATTTATTTTTGAGAAGGGAGATCAAGTCAAGAGACTTTACCTTCAATAAATTCACAACTAAACTGAAAAAACTCTTCATATCAGACTTCAAGTAGATATTCGTTATTCCAAATAATTCATCATATCGCGAAGTTTTTTAAATTTGTTATATTGGGCTTTAAACATAGCATTTAATTAATTTTACATTTAAATAATTATTTTTAGCTTTAACATAACAAATGACATATATTTGTAAAGTTGTTTTCCACTTTTTCCACTTCCAAATTGAAAATGTTCGGCACATAAAAACTCCAGGTCCAAGTAATCGTACATTACAATAATGAAAACCGGAATTTTTTAGGGCAATTTAGAGCTTCACTTATGCTTATTAATATCCATAGGATTTTTTAATATTTATCATTTATCATCCGACCAGCATTTAAATACCCGGCGTTGCCTGGGTTATCCTTTAATACTGTGATCCAAACATTGTAAGTTTGAAAATTGTAAAATAAAAACACCGATTAAAATTCAACATCAAAACAGTACAATTTTAAAGCTGGTCCAAATTCTATTATGAAAATCCTAAAATCTGACAACCACAGCAATAAACTTTGTAATATGTATTCCTTATTTAAAGTTAGTTGTATATATTTATTTGCTGTAGGACCATTTTTAAAAAATTAATAATTATAAAATTTAAAACAGCTACTTATTAACATCTCAGCCAATAAGTAGCTGTTTTAAATTTTAAAATTGTAAGATAATACGGCGACCATTAAGTCTCATTTTCTATTTGATCAGGTCTGCATATACTAAGAAATATCTTTTGTACTCAAAAACCTTTGTCGGTTTGGCCAAAGGCCGATGATAAAACTGCTATTTCCTTAAAACTTGGTGGACAGATACGCCAATATACTGAAAGCTGTACACTTTGAATTTGAATTTTCACCAAGTGATTTTCGACCTCTTGTCCGCTAGTTGTATTCATACTGAAATAAGAGTTATGTGTGGGCTACTTTAGACATATATAGATCGTAGTCAGTTCTGATTTAATAAACGAACAACATGTGCAGATTATTGAATTTTTTTTTATCAAAATTCATGCTCGGTTAAGAAAGTACTTCTGCGACTTCAACGACGAAGCTCATTTCTTCTTGAATGGATACGTGAACAAACAAAATTGCAATATTTGGTGTGAAGAGCAGCCGCAAGCATTGCAAGAACTGCCAATGCATCCCGAAAAATGCACTGTTTGGTGCAAATGATGGGCCGGTGGAATCATTGGACCGTACTTTTTCAAAGATGGCGAAGGCCTGTGATTGGCGAGCGCTACCGTGGCCAAAATGGAAGAGCTTGACACGTGGTTTCAACAAGACGGTGCCACATGCCACACATGAAACATTCGAGTCGTTGCTTCGGTCAACATTTACATGAAATCATTTTTAAACACTGTATTAACTCTTAAAAAATCAGTCGTTATCTTTGTGTGTCGGACAGGTGCCCTGCCGATCTGGTTTAGTTCATTTGGTCTCACTATAGGTATTTCTGCGGTTTCTTGTATACAAATTTCCGCGGGGAGTATGTTTACTTCTATTATCCCACTCTATTTATCCTACTTAGTTTCATTATGTACCTTTGATATTTTGTTATCGGCACCAGACATGACATACATAGCTGGCTATAGGTCGAATGATCACAAAAAATTGCAAACAATGTGTGAAAGCTAGCATCCTAACGAAGGAATGGCTAACTGAAGAAAAAAGATAATTTCAACATGATCTGGTTTTTAAGCCCCCACTATAGGAAAAGGGGGTATATATCAGATGCTGCGGGCCAAAAGTGTAACACATTAAAGAAGTGACGCAAGAGACCCAAAGAATATTTGGCGGAAATCCGTTTTCGGCCAGTTTAAGTCATTTTAGCAATGTCTGTCAGCCTGTCCGTCTGTCTGTCTGGTTAGTTTATACAATATATCCTCGATATAAAGTATATAAGTACCTGTGTTTTACACCAAAACAAAAAACTTTTTGTGAAATCATAAAACTAAGTTGTATATGAAATCACATGTATTTTTGATACCAAATCAGGAGCAACATATATGTGGAGGTTATATATAAATCTGAACCGATTTTCCCTGAATACTCATTCAAGTAAAATGACCTCTTTCTGTCGAATTTCGTACTGATCGGATATAAAATACAGTCTCTACAGCGCTTAAATGTCAAATCGGGGGTTACATATATATAGGGGCTATTTCTAAATCTGAACCGATTTTCTCCGAATTTAGCAGTATTCCTTCATGTAATAAGAAACCTCTTTTTGCCGAATTTCGCACTGATCGGATATAAAATAAAAATTTTACAGCGCTTATCGGGTGTAACGTCTATATGGTGGCTATATCTAAATCTGAACCGATTTCTTCAAAATTTAACATTGTGTTCATTCATATAATAGGAAACCTCTTTCTGACGAATTTCATGCTGATTTTTTTTATAGCGCTAACATGTCAAATCGGGGTAAAATATATATGGGGGTTATATCTAAATCTGAACTGATTTTAACCAAATTCAATAGGGGCCAAGAAAAAGATATGTGTTAGGTTTCATCGAGATAGGACCATAATTGCGACCTGTACTTTGATTACAAGAATACATGCACAGGCAGACTGACGGACAGACGGATATAGCTAAATCAACTCAGAAAGTGATTCTAAGTCAATCGGTATAATAAACGATGGGTCTATTTCTTCTCCTTTTGGGTGTTACAAACAAATGCACAAAGTTATAATACCCTGTACCACAGTGTGGTGTGCGTCCGGACGGACGGACATTGCTCATTCGATTATGGTAAATTTTAATTTTGTATCTCTCACCTTAGAGAGGTATACCCTATATCATTTGCTACGAGCCAAAAGTGTAACACATCGAAAGAGTGACCTAAGACCCTATGTATGTTCGGCGGAAATCCGTTTTGGGTCATTTTAAGTCGTTTGAACAATGTCAGTCCGTCCGTCTGTCTGTCTGTGAGTCTGTATGTCTTTCTGCTTGCTGGTGCGCACGATAACTCTCGAAAGGATTAACCGATTGACTTCAAATTTGGTATGCGGTAATATTTTTCTCTATCTCCGGCTAAGTTCGAAGATGGGCCATATTGGTCCACTCCTTCTAGTACCTCCCCCACAAAGGGTTAATATTTAGTGAAATATTGATTCTTTAATAACTTCTATACTATATCTCGAATCTTCTGAAATCCCAAACATAGTATTAGTTTATTAGCAGCTATCAATTCGAGAAAAATGGGTAAGGTTGACACGCCCCTTTTGGTACCTCCCACACAAATGGACCATTTTGCACCAAAAGTTAGCAGCTTATAACTGAACTACCAGTGAATCCAAATACTTGCAATTTTGTACTGTGTAATGCTTTTATTGTACCTACAGTCCAGAGAAAAGAGGGCGTTATTAGCACGTCCCTTTTGGTACATCCCACACAAATGGACCACTTTGCGCCAAAGGTTAACAGCTTATAACTGTACTACCAGTGAATCCAAATACTTGAAATTTTGTACAGTGTAATGCTTTTATTGTACCTACAGTCCAGAGAAAAGAGGGCGTTATTAGCACGTCCCTTTTGGTACATCCCACACAAATGGACCATTTTGTACAAAAGTAAAAAGCTTTTAACTTCTATACCAGTTCGTACTTTAAAGCTATAAAATGCAATTTAAATTGATAATAATTTAATTAAAACAAAAAAATAAATAAATTCACGAATATTTCTTTGGGACTCAAGGTTAGGGGATTCATAAGTCGGTTTAACCGACTGAACTTTCTTACTTGTTTTAATTCCGAATGTATTGGCATTGGTAGTTGAAACAAAATCCTGTTTTTATACCCTCACTTTAGTTATACGAGGGTATAATATCATTTGCTACGGCCAAAAGTGTAACAAATCGAAGGAGTGTTCAAAGACTCAAGTATGTTCGGCGGATATTAGGTTTGTGTCATTTTAAGTCGAATGAGAAATGTTTGTCCGTCCGTCCGTCTCTCTGTCTGTCTGCTGGTTGGTGCGCACGATAACTCTCGAAAGGAGTAACTAATTGGCTTCAAATTTGGTATGTTGTAATATTTGTGCTATCTCCGGCTAAGTTCAAAGATGGGTCATATTGGTCCACTCCTTCTAGTACCGCCCCCACAAAGGATTAAAATGGAGTGAAAATGATTCCACACATAGTATTATTTTATTAGTCGCTATCACCACGAGAAAAATGAGCGAAGTTGCCGCTCCCTTTTTGGTACCTCCCACACAAATGCACCATTTTTCACCAAAAGTTAACAGCCTATAACACAAATGCCAGGGTATAAAAATTGTGTACAGTGTAATGCTTTTATAGTGCCTATATAGAGCCCTGAGAAGATGGGCGTTATCACCACGCCCCTTTTTTATAACATTAATACCAGTGTTTAAAAATACTTTAGACTTTTATATTGTCTAAAGCCCTGTGAAAAATTGGCATAATTGCCACGCCACTTTTTGTACCTCCCACACAAAGGAACCATTTTGCACAATAATGTAAGAGCTTACAGCATGAGTACCAAAGCACGGAAATACAACAACATTTTGCACAGCGTAACACTTTTGAAGTGTCCATAGCCCTGTGAAAATGGGCGTTATCACCACGCCCCTTTTTTACCTCCCTACACAAAATAGCCAAATAATACCACAATGTAATATCTCATAGCGTTAATATACCAGGGCACATAAACGCTTATAAATCGGCACAGTACAATGTATTTAAAGTATCTACTGTTCAGCGACAAATAGGTGTATTTGTTAAACCCGTTCGTGGAGTATACAATATTACATTTCTCACAAAGTGAGGGTATACCTTAGTCGGCTTACCCGACTGAAACTAGTTATTCCACCTATCTATTGTGAACGAGGGTATAGTTAGTTGCTGCTGGCCTAAACTGTAACACATCGAAGGAGTAACCAGAGACCCCAAAAATAGTTGACGGAAATCCGCTCTGAGACATTTTAAGTCATTTGAGCAATATCTGTCTGTCAGGTGCGCACTATAACTTTAGATAAAAATAAACGATACCTCTCCCACTAAAGGTCAACATATAGCGAAATATTGATTCTTTAAAAACTTCTATACCACTTATCAAAATCTTTCACAATTCCACACATAGCATTAGTTTCTTGGTTGCTCTCGCCTTGGGAAAAACGGGCGAAGTTGTGACGCCCCTTTTGGTACCTCCGATACAAACGTACCATTTTGTACAAAACAATTGTATAGCTTATATCCAGAATACCAATATACCAGTGTAAAGTTTTTAAAATAGCTACAGTCCTGTTGAAAATGGGAGTTATCACCAACCTCCTTTTAGTACGTCTCATACAAAAAGAGCCAAGACATACCTAAATAAAATAGCTCATAATATTGAGAATATATCAGTGTTCCTCAGTCGGTTCGCCCGACCGAAATTTCTTACTTGTTTATAACAATTTTAAAACGCAACGACACCCTTAACCTATATGCCGATTTTTCACCAGCTATATAATTCGCATTTTTGAATAGATTGATAATAATTTTTTTTGAGCCAAATTAGATTTATATATAGATATAGCTAACTATTATATAAGGGCTATAAGCTACAGGGCGCTATTAAATACAAAAAAAAATTGATACAACATTATGATTTGGAAAATAACATTCAAAAAATTAAAATATTTATTCGTATTCTGCTCCGATATTAGCCGTTTTTTACTGGTTTATTATGGTCAACATTTTCAGCTCCTCCTCGGAAGAAGCCTTGATGTTGTGGTGGAGCAACTGAAACAAACCAATTATTCTAATTTATTATCGCAATGTCCCTTAAGAATTGCCAGGGAGGTGTAGGCTATTATATAGGCGTCCCCGTCCGACATTCTGTCTTTCCTTACCGGTTCTATTTATGTTGTTTTCTAGATTGAGGCGTAATTTCCTAAATCCTATTTTTTAACGAAAATAGGCCCCTTAATTATCAATTTGGTGTGTATTTTCCTGGGGACCCAACTTCCGGTCGCACAAAAATTTTAATTTATACGGTCAATCCTATCGAGATAAATCTAGCGCATCAGCCAGACAGACCGACGGACATTGCTCAATTGAATATGCAAAAGAATATTTTTGTATTATTAGATTCAACAATTCCCCATTACATTTTGATTTACGTTGTTCTAGTTTTAATTTATTCAAGCCATTCTATAATTGAACATGAAATAAAATACAAATTAATAAAGTGTCATTTGTATGGGATTTGACATTTAATAAATATTCGTTATCTTTCGGTTTTGTGTTAACGACCATTATTAGGCAATTTATTAATGTTTAATTTCCACAGATTGTATTCCCCGTCGTCGGTATTAGAAGATTAAAAATGTAAATAGAATAGATTGTATTTCGATATGGTTTAGCCGTTAACGTTCAAAATAAAAAACGAAAATCCCCCAGACAGACTAGTCTCGGCCAAATAGATAACAAAATGGTTTAACCGTCACCACATAGAAATATATACAATACAGACAAAAAAAAAACAGAACGAACAATGAGTATTGGCTTTAAGTACATTTAAACTTTGTTTTTCGGCAATTTAAAATCAATTTGTCCCTAGCCAAAACTCTGAGTCCGTCCCTCAGCCCGCCTGTCTGTCTACCCACGTGTATGCAGACCGGAGGAGTTTTTTTGTTCATTCGTTCCTGGGCAACGTACTTTTATTAGGTTTTATTGCATTACATTTCATTTGTAACTCAAACCGTCAAATTTCATTCGAGTGAATACGACGATACCATGTTTAGACAAATTCCTATTGGGCCGGTTGTTTGTTCTGCAACTGCCGTAAGTAAATAAAAATGTTTTGAATTTCCGCCACTGACCACATACCTTAAACCCACACCCGTCTATCCGTCCGCACATTCATCTATCCATCCATCGATCCGTCGTTCGGCCTGCTGTGCTTTCAAACACAGAGCCCTTCGTTTTGTCAAAGCTCCCTTTGTTTCTTTTTCCCGGTAATAGAAACTTCCATAGATGTGAACACACGAAGAAACAAAAAAAAACAGAAAACAGAACTTTGGGGAATTGTTTTTGTAGGTGTTCTTTTGGAATGTGTTTTTATAGCCAATGTGAGATCAATGCCACTTGTGTTCTGGGAACCTCAAACGCACGAAGGCGATGTATTTTTGGCGTCCGTCCCACCATCGTCCCCATTTTCATTTGATTTTGTCCAAAAGTTTAAATTTTCATTTGTCTGATGTGCCATTGTTTCCGCACTGTAATTCCGGATGATGGGTGAACATTTTCATTCCTAAAGGAAATATTATTGTTTTGGTTGGACGTTTTTTGTCGGTGCGCTCCTTTATTTCTATGAGGCAGCGGTAAACGATCTATTGGCCGCCAAATTTTTAATTAAAAGGGAATCGAAAACACAATATAGATGTACTGGTTATTTCCACATATAGAAACATAGATATTTACGAGGCTAGTTTGGAAAGGTTCACCTGTAGTATTTAAATCCTATCTTATCAATATTATAAAATCGTTAGATTGTTTGCTTGTTTGTTCTAGCATCACGCCTAAATGGCTGAACCAATTTATTTGAAAGTTGGTGGACAGATATACCAATACCAGGAAAGTGGCGTGTGCTACCTTGATTTTCACGTAGTAATTTTCCGGCAAATGGTCAGTTCCAGCACTATCAAAAACGTTAGTATTCGTTTGGTAAATTCGAAAGCCTCTTATAAGAAACACAGTTAGAACATTGTAAATATGAAGTGCTAAAAGCGGCATATACGAGTATATGCGCGACAAATTTTAAATTCTCTGAATATAGTCAGTGTAGCAGTGACCAGAACAATTTTCATTATTTCACTGATTTTAAAAAAAGTTCATTATAAAGATCCATACTGACCTCAAATGAAATGCGAAAACAAATATTCGATGTCCAAACTGAGACCAACTAGGACATAAAACTGCGTTTTAAAATTGTTAAAAACTTTTCAAAATATATATACATACACGCTCAGCACGTACTGCACGTACTGTGGCCAAACTCATAATTTTCTTTAATTTAAGGGGTATCAATGATGCATCGAGCTTGTACAATGAACAAAAAATGGTACATCAAAATAATGAAAAAGTTTCTTCAATTGTTTTTCATTGAGTTGATGTAACTATTACATTGATTTAGTGAAAACCTTCTTCAATTTAATGACCGCAAATTTGATTAAAATTTCGTACTGTATCAAAACAATGAAATTTAGTTCATCACATTCATACGTTTGTAAAGGGAAACCAGTTAACAAGCGCTTATGTCGGATGAAGCCGACAATGTGATACCTTACACCACCTTATCAAAGCAGAATAAGAAGATATATTGTCTGTTAAAAAATGTTGTTTATATAATGAATTGTATAAAAATTTTATTTTACAGCAGTTTTATACAAAAACTTGATATTATAACAATATTAAATCAATAACGAATTTTCATAGAATCAACAATAATATATATTTGGTTTATGTAATAATTACATTAATTCAAAAAATAATTTGATTAATTTAATGTATATTTTGCTTCAGTTCAATGAAATTTTTTCTTTAATTAAATATTAAAAATGCGTCCAGTTAATGACGTTTTTTCATATTTTCAACAATTATTGTATCCAATTGATGTCAAAATAACATTAAATTGAAGTAGGTTTTTCATGAAAAGAAGGTATTATTTACCTCAATTCAAAGAATATTGGGCATTAAATTAATGTAATATATACTTTAAACTAATGCCAAATGTTCATTGATTCAATGACATTTTTGAAGAACTATTGATGAAACGTCTGACATCAAAACAATGAAATGTGTTGTAGTTAAAAACGAAGAAAAGTTTCATCAAGCCAAGGTAGGAATTCATCGTATTGAAGATAATTTCTTTCCAGTGTACTTCAAAAAATATGGTTCAAATACTCAATACTTGATAATTAAAATTTTGAATAAATTTTTTTAAAGAAAAACTTCACCAGAATAAGTTGTTTGTTATGGTTTCGTAAAATAGAATGCCTCATTCAACACAAAAAAAGTTTTAAGGTCTCGGACACAAAAAACATTTTTTTTTTGAATAATGTAATCTGTAATGTAGGCACTTCCATTCAATATTTCTGACTTTTTATTAGCATTCCGATTGTGGCTTAAATCGGAAATTTCCGCTCGGAATTGAGTTTCTAATTTTGTTTCTTTGGACGCAAATATGTTTCTGTAGAATCAAAAATGTTCGAATGAGACAATAGAGACAATCTGCATGTACAGTAGGGCGGGTCGATTTAAAAATCGCCCATTGCTCAGTGAAAATCGTATTCTTGGGATCAACATAAGAAACTTTGCCGAAGGCACCATACCTCTAAAACGAATTATGATACATTTGGACTCGATTAAAGCACTCTAAATGTGTCAAAGTGGGATTTTTCCCCTACCCAAAAGTTCGACCCAAATCATAATTCGTTTTAGAGGTATGGTTCCTTCGGCAAAGTTTCTTATTTTGATCCCTAGAATACGATTTTCACTGAGCAATGGCGACTTTTTTTGCCTCCCCACAAATCGACCCGGCCTAATGTACAGAGAATCTTCAAAAGTCCTCAAACAGAAACTATGGACAATTTTATGAAAAAGAAAATCGGATTCAATCCTTTCTCGGAATACAGAACAGGGGAATATCTATCAACTTAAAAATGTACATTAAACCGGGTTGGCCTCTATGTAAAGTTACCGAATGTGAGGTGGAATATGAAAGCTTACCTCGAGACAATCGCAAACAATTTTTTTTCAATTTTTTCCGAGCCCTCCGCGGGCTGCCTAAATTCGTTTTTTATCGTAACTTTTTTGTTTGTAGCTCGATTTTCACATGCGGTACATCAATGTGTTGGTCTTCATAAAAGCACTACATTTGCCTCATAGAGTACGTTGATGTACAAAGTGATTTTCTAATGTAGACTTCCTACCCCTAATATTTCAAAATATGTTTCCATAGGATTAAAGCGCTTTAAAAACCATGAACATTTTGCTTTGGGTGTACGTACTTTTATTCAAAAGCAAAAAAGGTATGTCTTCATTAGAAAATTACGTGGTGCATTGGTGACATCTATGAGTACTCGTCGAGACGAACACATTGATGTATCGCATGTAACAATCGACCTACAAACAAAAAAGTTAAGAAAAAAAACGATTTTGGACCGATTCCGCGGGCTCGGAAAAAATTAAAATTTTTTTTTTGCGATTGTCTCGTAGTTGGCTTTCATATTCCGCCTCGCATTTGATCATTTTTGTGGTAACCCGATACGATAAAAAACAATATTAGTCCAATTCCGCGGGCTCGAAAAAAATTAAAAGAAATGTTTTTGCAATTGTCTCGAGGTAAGCTTTAAAATTTCGCCTCGCATTTGGTAACATTTTTTGGTGATCCGGTCTAATGTACATCAGGGTAATAAAATGCAACCCTGCTAACGCCTGGTATAAAGACACTAGTATATTCATATGTAGGGTTTTGAAAACAAAAAACGAAAAAGCTTATGTTGTATCTCTGATCAAGTTGTCTGATTAAGAAATGGCAGAATTATTTTTCTTTTTTTTATTAATTTACTCGTATACCACAATGCGTTCGGACATCTTTCACAATAGCGCCAAATTCCAATTATATTTATCACAAAGTGGGGTTTATATTTTAGTCGGTTAACTCGCTGATTTGACCTGCATAAAATACGAGAGTCGGTTGGAGATATTCCAAACGGCTGAAAGCGGATCTTTTGGAAACACCTTTAAGGGGTAATTGTAAAATTTTAAGGGGTCGGGGTGAAACTGTATTCATATGACTATACCAAAACCGATTGTTTTCCCAAGACTACTCTGTACTGAAGTTTTAATTTAAGCATGTCCGTATTGGCACACTTAAAGGATTATATTTGGCAATGTATTTCGCGTGTACTAAAAATGGGAATTCAATATTTAAGAGTTTTTCTACAGTACTTATTTACAGGACCATTGTAAAATATTGCATATTTGCATTCATTTACTCACCAGAAATACCACCACATTAATTTCAATAAATGGCAATATTTTTCGAAATCATTTGTGAAGTGTTGTTAGTTGCATGCTGTCAGAAATATGTAATAAATTTCAATTATTTTATTAACTCGGAATGCTTTCAAATGGAGTTTAATTTAAAATTCTTAAATTTTTCAAACGATAACAGTTTCAAAGGATATCAAATATTTCAATTAATTTCTTTATGTATTTGCTTACCACATTTTACACATAATATGATAAAATTGTAGTATATGGAGTTGGTGATAAGAGACATATTTGCAAACTGTTACCCTACAATAGGTACGGCTGAGAAGTGTTGTTTTTTTAAATAAAATTAAAGTGCATTAAGTAATAATATAAATAATTGTATGATGCAGTAAAAAACAATGCTCCGTTGGATTTAATTACTGGAATAATTTATTTCTGCTCATCAGAGGCGTTTCTTGGTCGCTCTCAACCGACCGTCTTCTTTGATGAAGAAACCCTGGAAGTCGCCTTTGCTAAATTATTTGCAATCATTGGTTTTTATCACACACAAATAATGAAATTAAATAATTCTACACTGATTTTGAACACTGATAGCAGTACTTAAATAAATTAAAAGAAACATTTCCTATAGACAACCAGACTTTTTGCGTATCTGCATACGTACATATATGGAGAAATGCAGAAGTGCGTGGTCCAAGTAAAAAGTTAATAAGGATTTGGTGTTAGAGTTTTGTTTGTGTTGCCTCGAACTGAGTTAATTTAAAACTATATGTGAGTTATTCTATATCATACCGAACGATTCTCGTACGAAAATAAGATGACGGCTCCGATTTTTACGATTTTTCGTAGACATATTCTACTGTTAAAAATATTTGATACATTTAAAAAAACTATTATTTTCCAAAAGATATGACCAATTGAAAATTGGCAAAATTAAGAAAAAAGTGCCGAGGTAGGAACTTTGGCATGGGCAGAATTCAAAGAATGAAGGTTTATTTTAAGTTTTTTATTTTTCTTAATTTTTTTGTGTTATTCGATATGAAAACATCAGCCTAAAAATTCAGAAAACATATAGGCATATTCCTTGATGGATTCTAAACAAATCCAGTAAATTTCAACGTGGAGAAATAACGGGCTACATTCTTATAATCGACAGCATTTTTAAAACGAGTTTTCAAAAAATAACATACATACGCACACGATATTTGTGTGTGTTTATGCTAACGGGAGTAATCTCGTGAGATTTTTGTGCACGAATATTTTTTCATCGTATTTTTTCCCCCTCAAATCACTAAGGAGGGTACATATCATTTGCTACGCGTCAAAAGTATAACACATTAAAAGAGTGTCCTACGACTCCAAGTTTGTTTGATGCACATCGATTTGGGACATTTTAAGTCATTTGAGCAATGTTCTACCGTCCGTCTGTCTGTCTACCTGTGTGTCTCTCTGATGGCTGGTGCGCACGTTAACTCTCGAAAGAACCGATTGACTTCACATTTGGTATGCGGTAATTTACATCGAAACATGGACCGATGCCCCCACTTTCGATAGGGACGATTTAATGCCACATAGATTATATATACTTACATTTCGGCCAAATCGGTTGAAAGATATATACCCTAGAAAGTTAAGAAATTTACAAATGTATTATTAAGAAATTTTTAATGTATTACTCGATCTCAAGCATTTGTATCCAAATATTTTAAGACTGTATCTTTGTACAAATATCCTTTTAATTCACACATTAATAAATGCTTTGGTAACACGGTAAAAAATTTACCTTTTTAGAACGATTTTTGTACCATTTGGGCACTCTCAATTATCATCTCTGCTGGGCCAGAATATTTAATATCGACCTATGTAGTTTATTTGTGGCTAAAATGTTTATAAGCAGTTACAAATAGGTAAAATAAGATCTCGCTATAGTTTTTTTTTGAAAAAATTTTATGGGCATTTTAATTTTTGAAAAAATTATAAAAAACTAGTAAGAAAGTTTAAGTCGGGTAAACCGACTACTTACTTTGTGAGTAATGTTATATTACACGAATTATTCTGTCAATTTGTGTGGGAGGTACCAGAAGGCGTTTAACAAATACACCTATTTTTCCTGCACAGTAGATACTTTAAATACATTGCACTGTGCCGAATTATAAGCGTTTATGTAGACTGGTATATTAACGTTATGAGATATTACATTTGGGTATGATTTGGCCCATTTTTCACAGGGCTATAGGTACATCAAAAGTGTTACAATGTGCAATATGTTGTTGTATTTCCGTGCGTTGGTACTCATGCTGTAAGCTCTTATATTATTGTGCAAAATGGTACCTTTGTGTGGGAGGTACAAAAAAAAGGCGTGGCAATTACGTCCATTTTTTACAGCGCTTTAGACACTATAAAAGTATTACACTGTACAAAAGTTCAAGTATTTTTAAACACTGGTATTATTGTTATAAGCTGTTAACTTTTGGTGCAAAATGGTACCTTCGTGTGGGAGGTAGCAATAACGACCATTTTTCACTGGACTGTAGGCACTATAAAAACATTATACTGTACAAAGTTTCAAGTATTTTTAAACACTGGAATTAATGTTATAAGCTGTTAACTTTTGGTGCAAAATGGTGGATTTGTGTGGGAGGTACAAAAAGGGGCATGGCAACTTCGCCCATTTTTCTCGAGTTCATAGCGACTAATAAACTCACAATATTTCTACCATTTGTTGGGGAGGTTCTAGAAGGAGTGGAACAATATGGCCCACATTCGAACTTAGCCGGAGATAAAAAATTATCACGTAGCAAAATTTAAGTCAATCGGTTACTGCTTATCGTGCACACCAGCCAGCAGACAAACAGACAGATGGACGGGCATTGCTCATTCGACATAAAATGACCCAAAACGTATTTCCGCCGAACACAGCCTATATCACTCCTTCGATGTGTTACACTTTTTTCCGTAGCAAATGTGTGACGAGGGACACTAAAGTGAGGGTATAATGAGTTTTTGTGTTTTACGAAATTTGTAATTACTCTCGAATGGCTGTACCGATTTTTGCAAAGATTACTTTGTTTTAAAGAGGACACAATGCACCATTTTCTGTAAAAAAATTAATTTTTTTTTTTTGAAAAAACCTTTGTAGAACAAATTTCTCCCCCTCGATTTTCTTCAAATTTTCACAGAATATTCGTCGCACTCTCACAAATCTAGAACAAATTGGGAGACTGAATATTTGTAAATGTTATGGACGAAATACCAAGACCTGTCTGACAATTTTTGTCTGTTTTTGCAAAACACTGCACAGTGGTATGAATTCAAAAAGGGGAGCTAATTCATCCGTTTCTTAACCAAACAACTGATTGCGACCAAACTTGGCATGGTAGATGAAGAGGTGTTAGAGAAGTTAAGTTTAATTTTTGGGCCCCTATGTCAGACAGGGGCGGAGCTAGAGGGCCTCAAAGTTGGGTGAAGAAAGTGTTCAAGCGCGTGTATCTCGTGTTTCTCTTCCGATTTAAAAAATTTCTTTTTGCGTGTGTTCTACTAACTGAGGTCTGCAAAAAAACTTTGTACGCCTAAGAATTATCTCGTATAGTTACCGAGATCTACAATTGAAAATTGAATTTTTCATTTTTCCCTTTCCGTGTGCTAGCATTTTGTAAATATCGGAGCACAATATGCACCGATTTCAACATGTCTGGATGGGAAATAAAATTTCCTACATGACGAAAAAATTGGGTTTAATATACCCAACACTACAAAAGTTATGACTACATGAAGTTTTACAAAAATGACGCATTGTGTCCTCTTTAAAACGAAGTAAAAAAAACGTTCGAGAGCAATTACAAATTTCGTAAAACACAAAAACTCTTTATACCCTACACCACACTGTGGTACAGGGTATTATAAGTTTGTTTCACGGCAGATGTTTGTAACACCTGAAAATAACACAGCCACCTTAAAGTATACCGATCGACTCAGAATCACTAGCTGAGTCGATTTAACGATGTCCGTCCGTCCGTCCGTCCGTCTGTCCATGTAAAGTTGTTCGTCGACTACAGGTCGCAATTTCACTCCGATCGTTCTGAAATTTTGCAGTTTAGAGTATTTCGCGGCTGTTAAGATCGCTATTGAATTTGGTTGAAATCGGTTCAGATTTAGATATAGCTCCCATATATATCTTTCGTCCGATTTTGCTCTTTAGTCCTGTAGAAGCTGTGTTTTACATCCAATCATTTTGAAATTTAGAATGGTAGAGTTTCTTGATCCACGAACCAACATTGCCCAATTTGAAGAAAATCGGTTAAGATTTAGCTATAGCTCCCATATATATGTTTCGTCCGATTTGGCCCTTTAGTCCTATAAATGCTGTATTTTACATCCAATCGTTTTGAAATTTAGAACGGTAGAGTTTCTTGATCCATGAACCAACATTGCCGAATTTGAAGAAAATCGGTTAAGATTTAACTATAGCTCCCATATATATGTTTCGTCCGATTTTGCTCTGTAGTCCTGTAGAAGCTGTATTTTACATCCAATCATTTTGAAATTTAGAATGGTAGAGTTTCTTGATCCATGAACCAACACTACCGAATTTGAAGAAAATCGATTAAGATTTAGCTATAGCTCCCATATATATGTTTCGTCCGATTTGGCCATTTAGTCCTATAAAAGCTGTATTTTACATCCAATCGTTTTGAAATTTAGAATGGTAGAGTTTATTTATCCATGAACCAACACTACCGAATTTGAAGAAAATCGGTTAAGATTTAGCTATAGCTCACATATATATGTTTCGTCCGATTTGGCCCTTTAGTTCTATAGAAGCTATATTTTACATCCAATCCTTTTGAAATTTAGAATGGTAGAGTTTCTTGATTCATGAACCAACATTGCCCAATTTGAAGAAAATCGGTTAAGATTTAGCTATAGCTCTCATATATATGTTTCGTCCGATTTGGCCCTTTAGTTCTATAGAAGCTGTATTTTACATCCAATCGTTTTGAAATTTAGAATGGTAGAGTTTCTTGATCCATGAACCAACATTTCCGAATTTGAAGAAAATCGGTAAAGATTTAGCTATAGCTCCCATATATATGTTTCATCCGATTTGGCTCTTTAGATCCAATCGTTTTTATACCCTACACCACGCTGTGGTACAGGGTATTATTTAAGTATAAAATGTCCCAACAGCAAATTTATGTAAACAATTTATACATGAACTAGCGGACCCGGCGAACTTCGCCTCGCCCCAATTTAACGCCTTCAGATAAACTCCAGAGTGATAATAAAACACAGATAGTTAAAATTTTAATGCGATTTGTTTAAAAGGAATCGAAATCAGTAGAGAGCGATGTGATAAACAACAAACAACGAAGACGGAAGACAGGCAACGTACAGATGACCGTGCGAAAAACAGGGAAATTCGAGATTAATTCCACAGACTTCCTACGATTGGTCTTGAGATTTATTGATTGTCATCGCAAAAGCCAATCGTACAGTGAACTGAATCCGCTTGAATTGGAATGAAAGATCAGTTGGAATAATCGGAATTCGTGGGATAAGGACTTTCTCTTGAATTTTCCCTTGATGATCGTCGCCTGAATCACATTGTCCATCAGTTTCATAATGGACAACCGCGAACTATGCACAATTTCGGATGATTCAGATTCCTCAACATGATTATGATCGATTCCACCTTCAGCTGTAAATTATGCGGCGGAGCTCCCGGCACATCAAGCGACGTCGATTTTACTTTCAATAATAAAATGCATGCTATCGACTTCCTTATTCTTCGCTGCTAATATTGCCCGTTCACTAATCTAATCGAGATTTGGAAACACTTTTGTGATGAGTTCCTCCTTCGACGATGTGAACTCGTAAAAATTTGCCGGGATCAATATCAATCCAGTGGAAACATCAACAGTAATTTGGCCATTGCCAAGCGCCAACAGTTGTTTCGAGAATTCAAGAGCCGATGAGTCGTTCTGCAACGCGACTCTCATGTTCGTTGTCAATTTCAACTTCTTGACATGCCGCCACAAAGACCACGATTTCAGGCATGCATTAATTTCATCGGCAGTAGATTTCGGGATGACGGGAAGCGTTTGACGAAAATCTCCGGGCAGCAATATCATAGACTCACCAAATTGTCTCAAATCACGTCGTAAATCCTTCATCGTTCGGTCAACTGCCTCCAGAGCTCGTTTATGCGCCATCGTGCATTCATCCCAAATTATGATTTTGCAATGCCCGCAATCCAATAAGATAACCTTACTGGTTTTTTTAATATTTTCAAAAAGCAAAATACCCATAAAATTTTCGAGATCTTATTTTACCTATTTGTAACTGCTTATAAACATTTTAGCCAAAAATAAACTACATAGATCGATATTAAATATTCTGACCGTGCTATAAATACATTGCATATTGTTTATGGGATATGCCTAAAATCAAAGTAAGAAGCATACACCCCCTTGTACTCTGGCTAATTGGTTTAGAATATGTGGAAAAAATTACAAAACTTCATTCGCCCTTATTCCAGTTGGCGTCGTCGACGTCGTCATATAAGTTCTAGCTTTGTCATCTTTACGCCAAAACGAATGTTTTTGGTATCCATGAACTAACAAAAACCCTTTTTATAACTTAAAAATATTTTAAAAATTTCAAAATTTTTGAAGTCGTCAATCTAAACATTGTCGACTAAGAATCGACGTCGACGACGCCAACTGGAATAAGGGCGATTATTTTGCTCTGATTCTGCAAACAATATTTTTTAATATATTTTGGCATAATGTAATTTAAAAGCAAGTAAAAGAATTTCAGTTGGCTGAACCGTCAAAGTTCAGAAAATATTGTTGGTGTCCAATATACAAAATTTGAACAGTTAGATGATTGCTGCAAAAGTTACGGGACTGTTGTATTCCTTCGAATCTGTCAATGTGTGTGGGGTACCAGGAGTGAGTTGACGAATGATTTTGCCAATTTGTGTGAGCGGCACCAAAAGATGCGTGGCAATTACGCCCACTTTTTCCCACGATCTAGGCGGCCAACTAATCGGTTCCAAATGTAAAATAAACTGTTCACCGAACTCAATATTCAATAAAAGTTCAATAAAAATAAATAAAATTAAATAAGCTGCAAGAGTTGTTCGTTTGTAAGTCGATTTATGGTTAAATTATAGACCGAACTGAACATGCTTGACAGTAACATGTTACACGAAAACAGCTGAGCTGCCAACAACAATGTTGCCAAAAAATCACCTATTATTAATCTATGAAATTTATTTTTGCCAAAAAACCTCCATGTTTTTGTTTTTTTGTTTTATTCAATCTGCTTTCATAGTACATATTTTGTTTTTGTACTCAGGCTCAAGATCGTTATTGTTGTTTTGTATGAAAACAACTTTGTTAAAAATTAAAGAAGAAGTAAGTGACATGTATTGGGGGCGGTTGTAATGGTTGGATAGAAGGATCTGTTTCGGGAGCCACCAAACTCCCATCATCAATATCCTTATTACAACGATTACTTCGGTCGAAGTTATTAAATATACACGCACAGCCAAGTATCATTAAACGAGAACTGTTTGCTAAAAGCGCATATCTCCAAAAAAAAGACAGTTCAGTAATCATCCCTTTATAAAAAGTTGCTATGCGGAAAAATAAGGCACAGATATTATTATTTTTGAAAAAATAAAGAAAATATAAAATTTTAATGGGGATTTGAAATTTTAAAAGCTTTTTTACAGAAAACGAACATAACGGACCATTTTTTTTTTAAATATTGTAAAAATTTGGTTCCAAAATTTTTCGTTAAAATTTTAATTTAACAAAATTGCTTCATCTTCGTTTTTTTTATTTCACTTTATTACATATAATATGATCCAGACTCGCAAAAATCAAAAAAAGTAATTGGATTTTTGGGGACGCAATATTTGAAAAAGTTTTGAACGCTCAGGCAATTTTAAAAGGGCTGGTCAGGCATTCTTTTACATTTTTTTTCTGTTTTATCTATTCCCATCTATTTATTCCTTCCGACTCTTGATCTATGAGAGAATGCAGCGCATTTTAAGATTATAGTTTCAGATCTAATTTATTATGATTAACATTAACTCCTCTGTGGAAAAAGCCGTGATGAGGAGGTTGAGCTAAGTACTTTGTTAACAGAAACGAAATGTTTTTTCCAAAATATTATAGCAATGCTCCTTTTAGCATTGTTACGAAGGTGTAGGGTACTTATAGTTGGCCCCGCCCTAATTTCTGTCTTTTCTTGCTAGTTTAAAAGGAGATAGAAAGAGAGATCATGTCACGCTTCCATATGGATTTTTCGATTCTGACTTACTCTATTGCATCTAATTCATGCAGAGTAATGATAAGTAAATCACATTATCTAGAGCCTAGCGCATTTATTTTTGTTGGTATCCTATAAATAAATGTATTAAGCAGGTTCTGGCCAAAATGTTACTTGAAATTAACACATACGCAATAGAAAGAGTTATGTTTTTTAAATTATATAAACCAAATATTTATTTCACATATACACAGCTTAATTTGGCGTCATTCCATATTTTAACTGATTTTTTTAGATTTTTTTTTGTAAAGCAGTAAGAAAGTTCAGTCGGGTAAACCGACTTACGAATCCCCTCACCTTGATTGAGGCCAACAAATATTCGTAAATTTATTTATTTTTTGTGTTAATTAAATAACTTTCAATATAAAATACAGTAGGTGAGTAGGTAGTGCGCTCGGCTATGAGTTTGGGGGTCGTGGGTTCGATTCCCACAACATGGTCATTGTTACAGGGCTTTTCCCTGGTCCGTACAATTTAAATATAAATTTACTTTGTATTGTAATTGATATAAATAAATAAATAATCAAATTGCATTTAATAACTCTAATGTATGTATGTACTGGTTTTAAAGTTTAAGCTGTTAACTTATGTTGCAAAATAGTTCATTGTGTGGGGTATGCCAATAACGCCAATTTTTCGGTAGACTATAGGTACTATTCAAACATTACACTGTACAAAATATGAAGTATTTGTATGCACTGGTATTAAAGTTATTAGCAGTTTACTTTTTGTACAAAATTGTCCCTTTTGTGTGGGAGGTTCTAAAATCGGTGGGCCACTTCGGCCATTTTTTCAAGCTAATAGCGACAGATAAACTATTACTATGTGTGGAATTACAGAAGATTCGGATGAGTAGTATAGAAGTTATCAGAGAATCAGTAATTCACAATATGTTAACCCTTTGGGAGGGAGATACTAGAAGGAGTGGACCAACATGGCCCATCTTCGAACTTAGCCTGAGATAGAAAAAAATATTATTACATACCAAATTTTCAGTCAATCGCTTATTCCTTTCCAGTGTTATCGTGCGCTCCAATCAGACAGACACATGGACGGACATTGCTCAAATGACTTAAAATGTCCTAAAACGGATTTCCGCCGAACATATTTAGGGTCTTGGGTCCCTCCTCGATGTGTTACACTTTTGGCTCGTAGCAAATAATATATACCCTCCTCTCTAAGGTGAGGGGATAAAAATGCTCTTATTTACTCCATAACCAACCCACGCATATTTACCGGTAATCGAATGCATCCACAGTATTGCAATTACTTCTGCTGTTGTTGTCCTTTGCGAGAAGAAGAAGAGGTATAATCTTAATTTACAACTGCAGCTATAGCTGTAGCAACAACAACGGCTGCAGAGAATCCTTAAAACAATCGTCTTGTTAAATTTTTACCTTTTTGTACTTCATTTACATTTTTGGTCGCCCTCCATGCTTCAATACATGAAAATGCAACGATATTTAGAAAATCTTTGATTTTGTGGCTTACATTTTGCTTTTAAATCGTAATTTAAGAAAATCTTTGAGGTTTTCTTCTACTTAATCTGAGATAGTTTATACGTAAAGGATTGCATCCTTTGCATATCATTTCCATTGTCGTCTAGGGGACGTCTCCAAGACTACCATCCCGTGCAGAGTGTAAGGGGGGTTGGGACGGTGTGGAATGCAATGTAGTTGTTACTTTAGAAGTATTATATCGATAATAAGCATGTTTGAGTACAATTACAATCATTAAGTATTGTAAAAGATGTTTTCGAAAGCCACATATTAAATGGGAATTTACAATTGAATTGTTGTGTATAAATTAAGTAGAAACATTATACTAATATTAAACGAATGTTTATATCCTGCATTGTGTATAATATATCTGTATATGTATATACGAGTATATTAGAGTGCAAATGTGGTCATTATTTACTAGTAGATACGTCCAGGCAAAAATTCCAATAGTATAAAGTTTGAACCTTTGTTTGCTAAACTTTGGCGAAAGATGTCATAAGGCAGTTTTAAAATTTAGTATGCAAATATCAATGACAATCATTCGGTTTATTATCTTCACTCATTTGTTAATACTATATTAAATTTTGGGCTCCTTATGATTGCACAAGAGAGCTCCTTTTTGAAAAATATAAATTTTCAGTTCATTGTAACGCTATCTTCTTGCCAATCTCTCCCTTTAATTGCAATTTAGGTATTTGCTCTATCTTTCCAGAAATATATTAAATAAAACTACTAATGTCGCTGACCTATGTATAATATAAGAAATTGAAATTATTTAAAATCGGTCAGATTTAGATATAGCCGAAATATATATTTTCCTCCCGATGTGGCATCAAAGCGATCATTACGAAATTTGGCAGCAAGAAGATTCTTATCTGAGGAACGAATACTGGGAAAAATCGGTTCAGATTTAGATACAAGTATAATAATTATATCAGAAGTATAAATAATTATATCAGAAGTTAAAAAAGTGTCTTTGTAACTGATTATTGTAACTCTTATTTAATTTACACAAAATTATTTTTATAAAATAAAAAAAATTATTCTGGATGAAAAGCCAATATAGCTCAAACTCTGTAAACTCTGTGTGATAACCTAGGTTTAAGGATTAAAATGGTTTATATAAAAAAGAGTTAGATACAGGCACTATATACTTATATTTGTTCCTCCCGACATTCGGCAAAAAGTTGTTCATGAATGAATACTGCAAAATTTTAGTAAAATCGGTTCAGATTTAGATACAGCCCTCACATATGTATATGTTCCTCCCGATTTCTATAGTACTTTATATAAATTCATTAGCATATTTGGCAGAAAGATATTTCGAAATTTTGGAACGAATACTGTTAAATTTTGGGTAAATCTTTTCAGATTTAGATATGGCCCCCATATATATGTTGATACCAATTTAGTATTTGAGCTCTATTGAAGATTTATTTTACGTTCGATCTTCATATAATTTCGCGGAAATGAGATTTTTGATTCAAGTTGATGACAATCTGTTTAGATTATATAGTAGATGGGACTTACTATAAGTATGTGTAAATTTGATCCGATTTTAACAAAATTCAATATTGATCGTCCTTGGCCCAAAAAAATACAAATGTTCGTTGAAATCAGACCATAATTGCGACAAGACAGACGGACATGCGATGACGATATATTTCGTCTCCTTTTGCAAAAGTGGGCGTAGCATTAGTTAAGTGTATTATCTCAGAAACTGTTGACCGTAGACTAAAGAAATTTCAATGGAAAGTTATTGGGGTCAATATTTAAAATTTCACCAAATGTGGGCGGGATAGAATTAGTAGATGTGCCAAACATATTCGGCTTGAAACATATATATGTTTAGCATACACTCTAAACATGTAATATTTGGTACACTCTTTTAAGAAATTTTTTGTGTTCGTAAAAATAGCAATAATTGAAATCGTACAATCTTCATGCAAAATAAATTACTTGGGGGACTGCCAACCAATGATGGTTTGGAATACTCAGAAATTTTAAATGATTGACTTAAAACAGAAATTAAACCAAAGGAAAAAGTAAAACTGAAATTCGAAAAAGTCTGCAAAAGTTTCTTAAATTAAAACCAGTAAGGAAAGGCTGAAAGTCGGGCGGGGCCGACTATATAATACCCTACACCTCCCTAACAATGCGATAAGGGTTATTGCGATAATAATTTGGAATAATTGGTAAATGGGTAAGAACATATATATGCGGATATATCTAATTCTGAACCGATAATCGCTAAATTAAGCAATATTCGTTCCTAAATTGAGAAACATCTTTCTGGAGAATTTTGTAATGATCGGAAGTAAAGTACAACTTCTATAGCGCTTTGTAACCAAATCAGGAGGAACATATATATGGAGCTTATATATAAATCTGAATCGATTTTCCCTGAATACTCATTCATGTAAAATAGAAACCTCTTTCTGTCGAATTTCGTACTGATCGCATATAAAATACAGTCTCTACAGCGCTTGAATGTCAAATCGGTGCTAACATATATATGGGGGCTATATCTAAATCTGAACCGATTTTCTCCAAATTTGGCAGTATTCCTTCGTGTAATAAGAAACCTCCTTCTGCCGAATTTCGCTGTGATCGGATATAAAATACAGTTTCTACAGCTATTGCATTTCGAATCGGGGGTAACATATATATGGGGGCTATATCTAAATCTGAACCGATTTTTGAATTTGGCAGTATTCCTTCATGTAATAAGAAACCTTTTTCTGCCGAATTTCGTACTGATTGGATATAAAATACAGTTTCTACAGCGCTTACATGTCAAATCCGGTGCAACATATATATGGGGGCTATATATAAATCTGAACCGATTTCCCCCAAATTTTGTATTGTATCTAAGTGTATCACGAGACTACTCTCTGTCAATTTTTGAACAAATCGGTTACAAAATGTTGCTTAAACAGTGCATATATGCCAAATCGGAGGTACATATATATGGGAGCTATATGTAAATCTGAACCGATTTTAACCAAATTCAATAGGGATCGTCCTTGGGCCTAAAAAAGACATGTGCAAAGTTTCGTTGAGATCGGACCATAATTGCGAAATGTACTTTTATTACAAGAATACGTCTACAGACAGACAGACGGACAGACAGACGGACAGACGGACAGACAGACGGACAAACAGACGGACATAGCTAAATCGACTCAGAAAGTGATTACAAGTCGATCGGTATAATAAAGAATGGGTCTATCTCTTCTCCTTTTGGGTGTTACAAACAAATGCACTAAGTCATAATACCCTGTACCACAGTGTGGTGTAGGGTATAAATGTTTGCAGAAATTCCTAAAAAATAATTTAATTTGTATTTAAACACATATTTTATTTGAGAAATTTAGTTTGCAAATATATTTTGTTGTAATATATTAATATATGCGTTCTAAATATATTTTATTGTTTTTGTAACCTACACCACACTGTGGTACAGGGTATTATGACTTTGTGCATTTGTTTGTAACACCCAAAAGGAGAAGAGATAGATCCATTATTTATTATACCGATCGACTTGTAATCACTTTCTGAGTCGATTTAGCTATGTCCGTCTGTCTCTCCGTCTATAGATGTATTCTTGTAATCAAAGTACAGGTCGCAATTATGGCCCGATCTTGACGAAACTTTACACATATCTTTTTTTTGGCCCAAGGACGATCCCTATTTAATTTGGTTAAAATCGGTTCAGATTTGGATATAGCCCCCATATATACATATGTTACCCCGATTTGACATGTAAGCGCTGTAAAAACTTTATTTTATATCCGATCAGTATGAAATTCAGCAGAAAGAGGTCTCTTATTATATTAATGAAGACTGTTAAATTTGGAAGAAATCGGTTCAGATTTAGATATAGCCCCCATATATGCGTTACCCCCGATTTCACATGTAAGCGCCGTAAAAAATTTATTTTATAACCGATCAATGTGAAATTCGGCTAAGAGAGGTTTCTTATTACATGAAGGAATACTGCCAAATTCCTATTGAATTTGGTTAAAATCGGTTCAGATTTAGATATAGCCCCCATATATATGTTAGACCCGATTTGACATGTAAGCGCTGTAAAAACTTTATTTTATATCCGATCAGTATGAAATTCGGCAGAAAAAGGTTTCTTATTACATGAATGAACTCTGTTAAATTTGGAAGAAATCGGTTCAGATTTAGATATAGCCCCCATATATACATTACCCCCGATTTGACATATAAGCGCTGTAAAAATGTTATTTTATATCCGATAAGTGCGAAATTTGTCAAAGAGAGGTTTCTTATTACATGAAGGAATACTGCTAAATTCGGAGAAAATCGGTTCAGATTTAGATATAGCCCCCATATATATGTTACCCCTGATTTGACATGTAAGCGCTGTACAACTGTATTTTATATCCGATCAGTGCAAAATTTGGCAGAAAGAGGTTTCTTATTACATGAAGGAATACTGCTAAATTCGGAGAAAATCGGATCAGATTTAGATATAGCCCCCATATATATGTTACCCCCGATTTGACATGTAAGCGCTGTAAAAACTGTATTTTATATCCGATCAGTGCAAAATTTGACAGAAAGAGGTTTCTTATTACATGAAGGAATACTGCTAAATTCGGAGAAAATCGGTTCAGATTTAGATATAGCCCACATATATACGTTATCCCCGATTTGACATGTAGGCGCTGCAGAGACTGTATTTTATATGCGATCAGTACGAAATTCGACAGAAGGAGGTCTTTTTACATGAATGAGTATTCAGGGTAGATCGGTTCAGATTTATATTGATTTTCCTCCTGATTTGGTATCAGGAGGCTATAGAAGTTGTATTTTACTTCCGATCATTAAAATTTTCCAGAAAGATGTTTCTCAATTTAGGAACGAATATTGCTTAATTTAGAATTAGATAATATGTTTCTACACATTTACCAATTATTCCAAATTATTATGGCAATGACCCTTATCGCATTGTTAGGGAGGTGTAGGGTATTGTATAGTCGGCCCCGCCCGACTTTCTGCCTTTCCTTACTGGTTTTATATCCGATCAGTGCGAAATTCGGCAAAAAGAGTTTTCTTTCTACATGAAGGAATACTGCCAAATTCGGAGAAAATCGGTTCAGATTTAGATATAGCCCCCATATATACAGGCTTGCCCATATTCGACGGACCCATCTGGCAACGCCATAACTTTTGACAGAGATGTCAGATCGCTTAATGACATACCGCGTTTGAAGCGTCAGTCCAAGCAGATTTTTACCATGGAACAATACACGCCACGCGAGCGCTCTGAAATAGTTGAAATTTACATTCAACAGAAGAAGTCAATTGTGAAAACTCAACGTGCTTTTAAAACATTAAAAAATGTGAGAAGTGCGCCTTCTAAGAACACCATTAGGCATTTATACGGAAAATTTTCGCCACTGAAAATCCTCAGGAGATTCAAGAATTGCCTCTTCATGACGAAAAAGTCACAGTTTGGTGCGGCGTTAGTGCGAAAACGGTCATTGGGCCGTTTTTCTTCCAAAACGAAAATGGCCATGCTGTTACCATCAACCAGGAGCGTTATCGCGACATGATGACCAATTTTGTGATGCCAATTATTCGTCGAAAGCGTATGAGGCAGTTCTGGTTTCAACAAGACGGCGCTCCACCGCACACAAGTCGCATAACAATCGATTTTCTGAAGAATTTGTTTCCGGGCCGTTTGATGTCGAAAAGTGGTGATTTGGACTGGCCACCGCGTTCGCCCGATTTGACGCCGCCTGACTTCTTCTTGTGGGGATATTTGAAGTCAAAGGTTTACGTTAATAAGCAAAGGACCGTAGAAGAGCTCAAGGACAACATTCGTGAAGAAATAGCCGCTATTCCGGCCGAAATGTTGGCGAAAACGATGGAAAATGCTGCAAAAAGGGCATAATACGCCATCAACGCCAGAGGCGGCCATTTGAGAGATATCATATTCAAAAATTGATGTAAACAAATCTACTTGGAACAAATTAAATGATTAAGATTGCCAACCGCCAAATTTTTATTTTTTTCTTTGATTTTTTTTAAAAAAACATGGGTCCGTCGAATATGGGCAACCCTGTATGTTACCCCCGATTTGACATGTAAATGCTGTAGAAACTTTATTTTATATCCGATCAGTACGAAATTCTACAGAAAGAGGTCTTTTTACATGAATGAGTATTCAGGGAAAATCGGTTCAGATTTATATATAACCTCCATATATATGTTCCTCCTGATTTGGTATCAAAGCGCTATAGAAGTTGTACTTTACTTCCGATCATTAATATTTTCCGGAAAGATGTTTCTCAATTTAGGAACGAATATTGCTTAATTTAGCGATTATCGGCTCAGAATTAGACAATATGTTCCTGCCTACTTACCAATTATTCCAAATTATTATCGCAATTACCTTTATCGCATTGTTAGGGAGGTGTAGGGTATTATATAGTCGGCCCCGCCCGACTTTCTGCCTTTCCTTACTGGTTTTATTTGGGACTATTATTTCCAAAAGTTGCATTTGGGTAAAAATAAAACAAGTGCGTCAACATTTTTTGAAAGGTCAAGATTTTTTTGAAATGTGTTAATAATCTGGTTGAGAATTTTAAAAAAATAAAACAATTTGAACCGTTTTGCAAAATTTTGATTTTTTCGCGAGATATGACCTATTAAATTTTTCCGAGTGTGTTTAGAAAAATGCAATTTTCTCCGGTAATATTGAACGGATTCGACTAAAATTTTTGCTGGTCGGTCCGAAACATTTCCTATTACTTGTATGTATTACGGTGTTGTATGTATTAAAGAATCGCGATTTTTTACATCCACCACACGAACAGTCCAGTCCATAACGCATTTTCCAACATAATTGCATTTAACACAAAACGTAAAAAAAATGGCTCTTAATGGGTTAAGAAAACATGTATTAGGAAACAAGATATGAAAGTGACTTTTCTCACGTCTCTTTTGTCGTTGATTTTGTACAGATTGATTAGGAATTGACGGAGATATTGCAAATTATATATCCTCAGTTTGGAAGCTCGCGATGCTGAGAACTTGATCCGCCGAAAAAAAAATTAATGCGTTTTTGGACTCAGAACTAATGGATTCAGCTATTGTGTAAATTTGGACAAAATTGGTAAGGTCCTTGAGGTCCTGTAATAATGAACCAAAAATATTTTCAAAAAGGTAGTGTCCGTAAATTTGCTGTAAATTTTTACAAAGCGCGATCTACCAAAATGTTTATTCTGATTCTTGTGGACGTCAATATAGGACGCATTCTAAATATAAGATATTTCAAATTACTGCTCCAGAAAGTGAAATTATTCGCATATGCAAAAAATATTTTGCAATATTTTTCATATGGTCAGTTGGTAATTATAGTTTATGATATATTTCGATTTTAGGAAATGTTTCGGACCGACCTGTAAAAATTTCAGTCGAATCCGTTCAATATTACCGGAGAAAATTGCAGTTTTCTAAACACACTCGGAAAAATTTAATAGGTCATATCTCGCGAAAAAATCAAAATTTTGCAAAACGGTTCAAATTGTTTCATTTTTTTCAAATTCTCAACCAGATTAATAACAAATTTCAAAAAAATCTTAACCTTTCAAAAAATGTTGACACACTTGTTTTATTTTTACCGATTTAAGATTCAGAAAATAAAGGGTGTTTTTTTAGACATGTGGTTTTCAAGAAGAAATAAAAGCATAATATTAAATGTTATTGCCAAGAATTTTGCTTTATTATAAAGATAAGGGTTTGCTAGTATGTTTTAAAAATTATTTCGGGCAAAAAGCCGCCGCGGCTGACTCGAATAGATTCCAGCCGAAAGGCTCAATTTCGACTACTTTTTGCAGCACTTAAGTCTGTATATCAGGAATAATGAGCGGAATATTCTCTTCCAAGGCGTCAATCGTGTCAGGCTTATCTGCGTAGACAAGCGACTTCACTTAACCCCTCCAAAAATAGTCCAGGGGTGTTAAATCGCACGATCATGGAATCCACGCCACAGGCCCACGACGCGAGATAATGCGCTCACCAAAATTTTCCATTAATAAACTGATTGTTTCGTTGGCTGTATGGCTTGTAGCGCCGTCTTGTTGGAACCAAAGCTTGTCCACATCAACATCACCCAATTCAGGCTCGAAAAAGTCATTAATCATGGCTCTATAGCGTTCCCCATCGACTCTCCCTCTGCGCATAGAGCACACCAAACAGTGACTTTTTGTGGATGTAACGCCGTCTGAATGGCTTGTGGACTATTACTCCAAATGCGACAATTTTGTTTATTATCGTACTCTTTAATGCAAAAGTAATCTTCATCTTGTTTTCTTGCGCGATGTGTCGCGCGAACCGAACCATTATTTTGGTAATAAATTTGCACGATTTGCAAACGTTGTTCCGGAGTAAGTCTTTTCATTAGGAAATGGCAAACCAAACAGAGTATAAATTGACAGCCGTACAGAAGACCAACTCCGAAAAAGTATTGCTAGATTCAAAACCACACGTCTAAAAAAACACCGAGTATTTCAGGAAAATTTCGAAGATGGGTCATATTGCTCCATTCCTTCGAGTACCTCCCCACGAAGGGCTAAACTTTAGTGAAATATAGATTTTTTATTATATGATATCGTCACCTGAAATCCAAAATAACGTAACCCACATGTTCATGATTTTTCAGGAGAAGCAAAAAACAAAATAAAGTAAATTTAAGCTTTTGACCAAATTAAGGGATTTCAGACAATTAAGGCGAAATCAAATAATAAATCTAGCGCAATAAGTTGTGGTGTATATTCTGTATTAAATAAAATAAAATTTTATGAATCTTTCCGCTTTTTTAATGACCTTGTTTGCTGTAGCGTCATTTTGAATATTACTCATAAAATGGTAAATTTTTGATATTGAATTCCAAAATTCTGTAGGAATGTGTATTTTAGCCCAATAGACTATTATCAATCATAAAATTAATTTTGATTTTTTTGATGTTACGTTTTGGATTTAAGATGACGATATAATACTTGTCGGAATCTTTCGCAAGTTCACACATACTATCAGTTTATTAGTCGCTATCGTCTTGAGAAAGGTTAGGTTAGGATAGGGTGGCAGCCGTATTTTTTTACAAGCTCACATAGACCAGTTTAGGTCCCTAGTGTTACCACGGGCTGAAATGATCCTCATCGAAACCCACCTGTTTGATATACAAATTTATCGATAGTACGAATATCGGTACTGGAAAGATCTGTTAGGCTGCCTAGAAAGGCCGACCCCAGTATGTCCAGTCGTCGTTTACACAGAGCGGGGCAGTCGCATAGCTGCTAAATGCTCTCCACTTCTTCCTCATCTCCACAGCTTATGCAGAAGTCATTGGAATCAATACCCCAGCCTGGCTGTCCGAGTAAATGACAACGACAGTGTTGGTTACTATTTTGCGACTCAGCCGATTGGCGACTTCCCATATTACCATTATTTCGGCTTGATAGACACTGCAGGTATCTGGTAGTCTGTGAGCTATATTCAAACTAAGTTCTTCACAGTGTACTCCGAAGACAACGGGCCTGTTTCTGTAACTTATTTTCGTTCGTCTACGGCGAACGATTCCTTTCTTTTTTATCGAAGAGATATCGACAAATAAACTAATACTATCAGAAGATTCGAATAAGTAGTACATAAGTTATTAAAGAATCAATATTCCACAAAATGTAAACCCTTTGTGGGGGAGGTACTAGTAGGAGTGGACCAATATGGCCTTTCTTCGTACTGAGATCTAGATATACCAAATTTGAAGTCAATCGGTTGCTCCTTTCGAGAGCTATCGTGTGCACCAACTAGCAGACAGATATGCAGACACACAGACAGACAGAAAGACGGAGGACATTGTTCAAATGTTTTAAAATTACCCATGTCGAATTTCCACAAAACATACTTGGGGTCTTAAGTCACTCCGTCGACGTGCTACACTTTTGGCTCGTAGCAATTGATATATACCCTCCTCTGAAAGGTGAGGGGCTAAAAATGCCATAAAAAATGGCTCTAATATTTTTTCGTGTTTAGGATACCAAAAATTTTGTAATAATTTTTACTTTAGCCAAAAAGTAGATCGTATACATAATAGAGTGGCGTAAAAAAAAGTTGGCGTTGATCAAAGCTTATATGAAAATTTAGTTTGTTTTATGTATATTTGCAAAATATTTCTTTCTGCGATAGCGTAATTAGGGGCTATTTGCGGTTGAAATAGCCTCTAAAATGCAGATTTTCCCTTAATAAATTTGTCAATTTTTAATACTTTTAGGAATTGACCACTGGAGATTAAAATCTGGACCATTATTTATAGGGCGACAAGACTTCCATTAAAAAATTGCAATGTAAAGTCACTTTTTTTCGATTTTACAATTTCCACAATAGTGGTCAGATTTTCACTTTTCATGGCTTGTTATAGAACTGCTGATCTCTAGATTGCATTTTTATAAACAATTAACCCTTTCAAGGCCGTACACTTTTTATTTGATTGATGGTCCCAAATTGGTCACAAAAGAAGCCACTCTAATACATAATGCATATCAAAGTAGTAACAAAAAGTGTATTAAGCAGAAATCCGTCCATCTAGTCGTGAATGTGAAAATACTCGTATTTCCTCATGTCAGGCTAAATTCGAAGAAACCTTTGTATGGGATCTATATTAAATAGTGACCGACATGTTCCATTTTCACTAGGACGACTTAATGCCATATGAAGTACAAATTCTTA
Organism: Eudasyphora cyanicolor; assembly: GCA_963930755.1. Taxonomy (NCBI): domain Eukaryota; kingdom Metazoa; phylum Arthropoda; class Insecta; order Diptera; family Muscidae; genus Eudasyphora; species Eudasyphora cyanicolor. Next base: position 164,345,123 of record OZ005736.1, on the reverse strand, counting down.
AATTTCAGCCATAACAGTTGAATAATGTGTTCTCTAGATAGTCAAGAAGTAACATCAAAGGGGACCTCTCCAAAACATGGACCAATAGCCCCATTTTCAGGTACCGTGAAACAACCCCCAAATGAAATAAATCCCAATGCAATAAGTCCAAACAAAAATGATTTTAATCCCAATTTTAAAAAGTGAAATAATTCCCAAAGTACACATTAAATAAGTCCCAATATTTGGAAGTTATTTCATACTGTACTCAAAAAGTGTTATAACTCCCAATATAAGAAATAATTCCCAATTTACATGGAATTTTTTGGGACTTATTTCATTTTTTTGTGACATTTCATTTCGGAGTTATTTCACGGTACCCCACCTTCAATATGGATCGCCCCTAGTCTAAGCAATGCCTCTGTACCAATTGTCATAGAAATCGCTTATATTTGCGGCCTGTGGTGTCGGGTATAAAAATAACAGAACGCTAAATGTAGTGTACTCTGTTTGCGTTGCCTTGAAAAAGAAGAACATAACAACTACGAGGTGTATGCGTTCGTGAGCTCAAAATCGCAGCTTACTGTAGTCTGTTTGGGTACCACTAAAAAATTAAATAGCGAACGTAGGACCGTATTACATACTGTTTTTCCCGAACACTGCTTTAGATAACTTCTCCAATGAATATAGTCTGAAAAACATTTAGTTCATTGTTTTTATTGGAGAAGTTATTCTTCGATATTATTCATCTTACAAAGTGAGGGTAAACTTTAGTTTTCTTTTGGATTTTCTATTCTTTGAATATCAAAAACCAAAAGTCAGATTTATTGAAGATTTGTAAGATCTACTTTTTAAGATCCAATGTCTCGATAAACAGTTTATTATTTTTCATTTAAGTCAAAACTAGGGTGTCCAAAACCGGGACCGGTTATCCGGTTAACCGGTTTTGCAACCCAAACCCGTAACCGGTTTCTTAAAAAATTTCATTTTTGGTTAACCGAGAAAGCCGGTTTTTCCATGTCGGTTAACCGGTTTTTTATTAATTGTTTAAAACAAAAATTAAAGTATTGATATATTTTTTCTACTTGTTGTAGATGCCATTTATACAAGATGCAACAAATAACAACGATGATGTGGATAATTCTGACAGTTGTTCTGAATATTTTGAAAGTGAATATGAATTCACTGATCTTGAAAATGATTTTGGCTTTATTCCTGATATCATGATGTAATAAATAAAGTCAGGAAGTACAGCAAAGCATTTAATAAGTCGTCCATGAAGCACAGAACACTTCATGCATACGTTCAAGAACAGAAAGACAAATAGCTTCGACTTTTTTGCGATGTTAAATCCCGACAGAACAGCCAGATGCCTCTGATTCGGTTTGATATATAAGTTGTTATATTGATGAGTCAAATAATTTAAATTTGGATTTATGTCACACACAGAATCGGAAAACGAAATGCAACCAACATTGTATGATGACTTTGCTTTTTTTTGAAAAGTTTAAGAAGAAAACGGAGAAGCTGTGTTACTTATACAATGCTTTAATGACTATCGGACTAATATAGACTACATAAACGTTTGTGAGCTTTATCAACGTCAAGTTTCATAAAAAATTAAAAGAAAAATCGTTTAAAAATAATCATTTAAATTGTATTCTATTTTTAAGATATTTGTTACGGGAATTGCCCGAGCGCAAAGTTTCCACGGAATTTTGAACACCAAATACAAAACTCAAGATTTCGAAGCAAAAGTTCTATATTTAAGTACTAAAATTCCTATTAAAAGGCAAAGAAATTATACTTTTGTAAAGGAATACACAATGTCTTATTATACTTATACTAACTTTTTGGTATGAAAACAAAACGCAAGTTATTTAAATATTCGAAATTAAAATTACAAGATGTTTATACGATTTTTTTTGAAACAAAGATATAAAAGTTGCAACCACAAATCAACTTTTCTTATTTCTGCAGAAAAGGCGATTGCATTCGCTTGAGTTTACTTTCATCTTTTGGCATTACATTACTTGACAAACAAAAAAATACAACTAATCGATAAATACGACACAAATAAATAAATCGATAACTTCATAAACGACAGTGGCGTTAACAATATTATTATAAAAAAACATTCTAAATGATTTATTATTTTTTAAGGAAATTTCAGAAATATAATACTTTCTATTTAAAGTAAACAAAAAATTAAACCTGTAATAAACGAAGTAATAATCTATTTTTGTTTACTAATTTTTACTATTATTTAAAAACCGGCCTTAAAACCGGTTAACCGGTTTCGACAAAAAATTATAACCGAAAACCGGGTTTTAAAAAAAGTAATATTTCGGCTAAACCGGAAACCGCTTTTTCGAAATAACCGGTTTTTTGGACACCCTAGTCAAAACCTTGGTTGGAGTTTATGAAACTATTCAATTAAACTATTCTTTTAACAATTCAATCAATGACTAAGATAATATTTATTATTAAAATACCGCTGACGTTCAACTTAACGCAAAAAAAAGAACCTTCTCCCCGCGAGTCAACAACCATTTAGGACCTTGGAGTTTTTAAAGAAGAAAACAAATAAATTCCAACATGAACACAAGCACAAAGCAATCGCCTTCATCCTTGGCAGAGCTAACAATCGATTGATGAGGCAAATAACTTAATTTAAGTTCTCGCAATGGGAAATGGAAAGCAATAAGAACTCTTACGCACACATTGTAATAGAAGCGGCCACAGGAAAAGGACACTTGAGCCTGAAGATACGTTAGAACGCATGACTCAACCAACAACCCAAGAAAACTAATAGTCCATGTTTGATAAATGACGTGAAACCAAATACCTATATGCATTATTAAGGCGGGTCAAACGTTTTGTATGCTTTGTGTGAAGCAATTAAAATAAAATTTAAATTCAGATGCGAAAAAAGAAATTTCAAAACAACTAACGTCAGTATTTCGTCCATAACAATTGCAAAAACGTATATCTCAAAAATGTATGTACTGATTTGGATTTGTGAGATTTACGAAGGTTTTTCAACATTTGCACAATTTTCATTTTATTTTGAACAAAAAGTATATACTCGTACTACCCATGAAAGAAAAGACAGAAAGTCTGGCGAGGCCGACTATATAATACCATACACCTCCCTAATAATGCGCAAAACGGCATTGCGATAATAATTTGAAATAATTGGTTTTATTCACTTAATTGGTTTTATTCCACCTACTCATCAAGGCTTATTCCAAGGAGGAGTTGAAAATGTTGAACATTAAAAACTAGATCTGAAACGATGACCTTAAAACGCACCGCATTCATTTATAGACCAAGAATCGGAAGGAAGAAATAGATGGGACTATACATAATCTAAAAAGCTTTTCATCAATTTGGACCAAAAACCTAATTTATGACAAAACCAGTAAGGAAAGGCTAAAGTCGGGCGGGGTCGACTATATAATACCCTACACCACTCTCGTAATATTGAATAACTCTGAAATATAAATTTTGTAATTCATGTATAAATTGTTTACATAAATTTACTTTTGAGTCATTTTATACTTAAATAATACCCTGTACCACAGTGTGGTGTAGGGTATAAAAACGATTGGATGTAAAATACAGCTTCTACAGGACTAAAGAGCCAAATCGGATGAAACATATATATGGGAGCTATAGCTAAATCTTAACCGATTTTCTTTAAATTCGGCAATGTTGGTTCGTGGATCAAGAAACTCTACCATTCTAAATTTCAAAACGATTGGATGTAAAATACAGCTTCTGTAGAACTAAAGGGCCAAATCGGACGAAACATATATATGGGAGCTATAGCTAAATCTTAACCGATTTTCTTCAAATTCGGAATTGTTGGTTCATGGATCAAGAAACTCTACCATTCTAAGTTTCAAAAGGATTGGATGTAAAATACAGCTTTTATAGGACTAAAGGGCCAAATCGGACGAAACATATATATGGGAGCTATAGCTAATTCTTAACCGATTTTCTTCAAATTCGGTAGTGTTGGTTCATGGATCAATAAACTCTACCATTCTAAATTTCAAAAGGATTGGATCTAAAATACAGCTTCTATAGAACTAAAGGGCCAAATCGGACGAAACATATATATGGGAGCTATAGCTAAATCTTAACGGATTTTCTTAAAATTCGGCAATGTTGGTTCATGGATCAAGAAACTCTACCATTCTAAATTTTAAAACGATTGGATGTAAAATACAGCTTCTATAGGACTAAAGGGCCAAATCGGACGATAGATATATATGGGAGCTATATCTAAATCTGAACCAATTTCAACCAAATTCAATAGCGATCTTAATAGCCGCGAAATACTCTAAACTGCAAATTCAAAATTTCAGAACGATCGGAGTGAAATTGCGACCTGTAGTCGACGAACAACTTTACATGGACAGACGAACGGACGGACGTTAAATCGACTCAGCTAGTGATTCTGAGTCGATCGGTATACTTTAAGGTGGGTTTATCTATGTTATTTTCAGGTGTTACAAACATCTGCCGTGAAACAAACTTATAATACCCTGTACCACAGTGTGGTGTAGGGTATAAAAATGTCACGTAAAATACAGTTTTAATGGAGCATAAATACTAAATTGGCAGGAACATATATATGAGGGCCACATCTAAATCTGATCCGATTACCCTCAACTTTGCAGTATTCGTTACTAAAATAAGAAATTTCATTCTGCCAAATTTTGTAACGATCGGTATTTAAGTACAACCTCTATAGCGCTTTGAAACCAAATCGGGAGGAACATATATACGAATATATAAATACAGTTCCTACAACGCTTACATGTTAAATCAGGAGTAACATATGTATATATGGGGGCTATATCTAAATCTAAACCGATGTTCCCTAACATTAGCTGTACTCATTCCTGAGATAAAATCTTCGTTGTGCTACATTTCGAAAATATCAGATATAAAATATAACTTCTATAGCACTTTGATGCCAAATCGGGAGGAACATATATGTATATGGGGATCTAAATCTGAACCGATTTTCAATAATTTCAAAAGGGTTCGTCCATAGGTCAAATAAGATATATGAGCAAATTTCATCGCTTTCTAACAATAGTACTGTACTTTTATTACAAGGACCTGTACTTTTATTACAAGGATAAATGGACAGACGGACATGGTATAATAAACGATGGGGATATATCATCTCCTATTGGGTGTTACATAAAAATTCACAAAGTTATAATAGGATGTACTACAGTGTAGGGTATATACATGTTTAAAAAAATATTTAAAATAAGGTTAATAATTCGAGTAAACTGACTAAAGTATAGCTACCTGTGAGAAGAGTCGAGAAGGGCAAAAAATAAATCACGGATATATTTCTGCAATGGTAGAAACCTCATCCGAAGCCTCAATTTTACGCAACATTTTAGCTTCAACACCTTGAACTATTATGTACATCTTGGACGTGCTCCTGAATATACATATCCCATTCAACTCTGAAAATGCATTGAATATTTCAACTGGGGGTTCCGTTGAAGTGCAGAAATTAGCGGTCACGGCTATTTCCTAGCTTAGAGATGTCTACATATGATGTATCAGCCAGGCCTATATACCGACTAAATGGAGAAAAACAAAAATTGTTTTCATCTCAGCTGTATTGAAGAATCCCTCTCTGTTAACCCTGCTCCTACGTTGGGGTCTTTTGATGACCCGTATTTATAACTGGTGGATCAATTGTTGAAATATATTGAATTCAATTAATTTTATCAACATTTAAGGCTTAGAAAATTTATTATAGCAAGTGTTTACGCATGTCATGTTAAGGTAATTTAATGACTCCTTATCATGTTTGTGAAAGTAATAATAAATATATAATATACATATAATATATTATGTCTATGTTATACGTTTTTTGCATTTGTCTATTTCATAGTGATCAGTTGCTATTGTAAATCTAAGTTTATAGACGATAGATTTTGATAAAACCTGGAATCTAGACATACTGTAAGAATATATATAAACTTAATTCTCTTTCTAAATTTATTTAAATGATAAAATTCAGCGTTGACATTGGAGCAGTCGTGAGTGACCTTGAACATGAAGCAAGTGATGATGCTGATGTTAATTTTGTACTTGAGGAAGACGAATGTTTTTCTCAAGAATAGTCCATTTGCAGTGGCACATAAGCCTTCCGTTTATTGACAGTAAGTAATGGCACTGAATTTTTTGATAATTATCGGATGATAAAGTGGACAACATTACCTTTTTTGTAATGTCTAAGTCTTGCAGCAAGTAAAGATTTTCTTCACACAAAACCTGAAGTGACTTCTTATGCTATTCATCGTATTTCGAAAATTCGTGATACTTTTGATGTATGCCTTACAGAAGCTATGAAAAAGGATATAATTCACTACAGCAATTTGCAAGGAAGCGCAGTTTTCGAAAATTTTCAAGCTATAGATGTTGGCAAAAGTAATTGCAGCGATGTAATATGCACTCAAGAAATTAAAAAATCAGCTCTTTCACGTTTCTATCTCAAAATATCAAAAACGCAAAGTTATTTCACAATTCTGGTGGCAGTTTCGAATTTAGCGTATTGAAGTCTTCAGAAATCTTCGAATAAACATAGCCAGTGGTCCGTTATGGACCGTTTGAGAAAAATCATTGTGCGATTTTTTTAAATCTTTATTATAATTCGGTTACATTTTATTAGTCGTATGCCATAAATACAACCAATTCAGCTTTACTTTTTACACGCGTTTTATGAATAATCTGGTTCCGAAGTGTAATTTTGTTCAAAATTTCAGCACAAAATCGCGGGCAAACTGAATGTATAAAGAGTACAATAATATTTGTTTGCCGCGTAATTGATAACTAAACTATTACTATCCAGATGGAGAAAATAGCTGGATATGAAAATTTGTGGGCAAAATTTCGATATTTGCGACAAATGAATCCATAATGGAAATTATGTTTTAACTGAAAGTTTTATTATTATTTTGTTCAAAACTTCAGCACAAAATCGCGGGCAAACTGAATGTATAAAGAGTACAATAATATTTGTTTGCCGCGTAATTGATAACTAAACTATTAATATCCAGATGGAGAAAATAGCTGGATATGAAAATTTGTGGGCAAAATTTCGATATTTGCGACAAATGAATCCATTATGGAAATTATGCTTTAACTAAAAGTTTTATTATTGCATGAAATTATTATTATTGATGTGCATGCCAAATATTAGGGTAATCTGTTAAGTACATCGGCGGCAAAATGGAAAACAGAAAAGTGAAACAAGCAGACTAAAGAGGTCATATCTTCCGCGAATTTCATTTCAATTATTTGATATTTCTGCTCTCAACGCTTTTATAATATGGACCGAAATAGATCCGGAATGGCAAAAAATAAACTGAATATAAGGCGCCTATGTTTAGAGCAACTCGGTGAAGTTTTAGCTCAAGAACATATCAAAAGGGGTAGCCGGCTTCCTCGCGCATAAGCTTCTACATCGTTAGTAGGAAGAATTTGAGAATAATATATACGAATTCGCCTTTTTCAAAACGACAATGTCCAGTGAACGGAAAAGGAGCAAATTTTGCCCGTTGAAGGAGGAAAAAACGACTTTTGCTGAGTACATAACTTGCAAAAAACCTGTTTGTCCGTCACACCGACACACAATTACTCTAACGACGACATGCATTGATCGAGAGCCTTAAAAATATTTTTGAAATGTACAAATTTGAATTATCTCAATAAAAAATGTGGGGTCAAATATGACTCGAACATAACATGTGTATTTTTCTAACAAATGAGCAGGATAAAGGTATATACAATGGTCAATTCCTTGAATAGCGAGGGTTTTCAATAACATAAATGTAGTCGCTATAATTACGGCTCTAGGAACCCTGTGGGTGAACAGTAGTATACTAAGGTTAATTCATAACCTTCTGATAAAGAGACGCATTTCTTCTAGCTTGGTCAACTGACCTCCCTAGATTTGTCAGCAAGGGAAAGCCCATGCGGGTGTTCTGTCTCTTCTGCTATGAAACAATATGAACACTAGGTTATTGCCTATGCAGATGGCGAGTAATCTTAGAGACAAAATAAGCTTTCGATAATGATCTTGGTGTGAACCCGCTTAAGACAGAACAAGTTTTTTTCATCACGAGAAATACGGTACCACCAGTTACACCGGTCTCCTTGGGGGGAGGGTATTGAAATTCCCTTCTCTGGAAGGTCAAAATACTTAGGTTTTTTTACTAGACAGGAAGTTGAACTTCTAATCCAAAATTCAGGATAGAGCAAAGAAGGTTGTGGTAACGCGATAAAACATGTAAAAAGGGATTAGGAAAATGTTGAGATCTGAACCCACGAATAGTTTACTGGTTGTACAGGGTGGCTGATGAATATTGCTACATTAAGAAACTCAAATACCATTTTTTTCAGTGTATGGAATTCAGTTTTTTTAATTAGTTTTAAAAATAATGAAATTTAAATGCCCCCCCTTCTCGTTGATGCATGTGCGGCATCTTACCAAAAAGTTGTTCATTACTGCTTGGAGAGTTGAGACGGGAATAGCCGCAATTGTTTCTCGAATGGATTGCTTTAGTTCATTCAAATTTGTTGGTTTTGCTTTGTAGACTTCCTGTTTTCAATAACCCCTCAAGAAAAAGTCAGGTGCAGTAAGGTCAGGCGACCTGGGGGCCAACGGAATGTGGAGTTTCTGGATATCAGCTTATTGGGAGTTATGTGAGGAGTTGCACCATCTTGCTGAAACCACACAGAGTTGAAAGAAATTCTCATTCGGCGTAATTCTGGATAGAAAGACTCTCTCAACATGCTCAAGTAACGGCCTCCAGTAACTGTAACGGTGTGACCGTTTTCTTCGAAGAAGTAGGGCCCGACAATGCAGCGTGATGAAACTGCACACACACTGTGACACGAAGTGGATGCAATTCCGTCTCATGGAGTATCTGTGGGTTGGAAGCACTCCATATTCGACAATTTTGTTTGTTTATGTTGCCGTTTAAATCGAAATGGGCCTCGTCAGACATGAAAAGACAGTTCAATATGTTTCCGTCCTCTTCCACCATTTGAAGCATCTTCTGGCAAAATTCCAAGCGGATCGGGAAGTCTGCTGAGTTCACTTTGTTGGCCATTTGAATTTTATATGGGAATAACTCCAAATCTTTGTGCATAATTGACTGCAATGACTGTCTGCTTATACCCATTTGAGCAGATAAGGTTCTTGTCGAAACTCTTGGATTGTTTTGTATGGCATCAGCTACAGCAGCGATTGTTTCCTCCGTCCGAACTGAAGGGTTTCGATGGTAAGGTCTTCTGTTGACTGTCTCATGCTCGGAAAAATTGTTAACAAACGTGCCCCTATACTCTCTTTGAACCGAAACTACGGACTTCAGTGCGTAATAGCGGCGGACAATCCAAATTCTTGTTTCAGTGTCCCAGTTATCCATTTTTGTTAAATCTAAAAATCAATCTGCAAAATAAAAAAAATTAACCAGATTCATTAAATAGAAAAAAAGTTATTAAATTTTTTTTGGTAGCAGCTTCCATCAGCCCCCCTTTATATGACATTAGTACGACCGATAAAGCTGTACGGCATTGTCATCTGGTGGATAGCTCTGCAGAATTCCACCTTCCAAGAGAATTAGTGCTATACTCCTATGTATCACTGGTGCGTTGAGAACGACACCAACTGAGGCATGTGCTATATGTTCTACTAAATACATTTAATATCGCTAATCATTATGGCAATGCAATGTGCCGCATGTACTGCTTTAAGACTTAGGAAACTGTTACTCTGGTCAGGAAATGACTACGGACATATTGTCATTCTAGACACAATGCCCGAAGTTCCGGCCATTGTTGAAAACACTATGACTGAACCACTTTTTGACAAGAAATTTCTCACTCTAATACCTAACAGATCAGAATGAATAAATGATAACCCAGTATATAGCACATTCGTTAATTTCTATACAGATGGTTCCAAACTCAAAAACCATGTGGGCTTTGGTGCATTTTCTGAGGAACTGGTGCTGTCCAATGCAAAATTACCACATGATCACTGTAGTGTATACTATACAGAAATCTTAGCAAATAAGTATGTAGCAGAAAAGTTCAAAATTTATGTTCTGGCCAAAGCCGATATCAATATTTTCTCTGGTAGTCAGGATGCTATCAAGTCCCTGGAATATATATTTCTGAAATCAAAAACAGCTCTCAACTGTAGCAGACCTCTTAACTGAACAGTTCTATATTCACCTGATATGGTTGCCGGGCAGATGCACTTGCAAAGCTAGGAACAACCTGACTCGCTTCAGGGGAACTAGAATATGTGGGCATGCCTGTAGCGACCTGCAAGCTTTTATTGAGAGATAGTGCCCTTATGTCAACAAATGACAGGTGGTCACTCGTCAGGAACTGCATACATTCCAGGCTTTTGTTGTCCCGACTAAGTTCCAAACACAATATCGCACTGCTGTCGATAACGAAACCGGACACCTCACTTATTGTGTCTGTCATGGCGGGTAACTGCCTTATTGGACGGAACGCAGATAGATTGAAAGTCTTAAAGACTTTTGTAGAAGTTGTGGAAACGAAGAGTATTAGGAATCAATCGAACACTTTATGTGTCTCCCCGCTCTATCTAGAAGTCGGCATTCAACCCAAGGCTCTCAATTCTTTGGGGAGATTACAAAGCACAAAATTCCGTATTATATCTCACACACAAAATGTGGGCATACTTCAGCCAATTGACACGACCGAAGAGTTCTTACTTGCTTTAATGTCAGTGCTCATAAACGCTTAAAGATGTATACAAGAAATTGTTTCAACATTTAACATTTTTAAGCTCCCATCTGGATCAAATCGTAAAGCACTTATTACAAGTTTGCTATAACTTCTATAGTAATAACCAAATCCATTTCAATTCTGTAGTCTGACAATAATGCTAACGTTCAGGAATCACCCTTACAAAATATAACATTTCATGTAATATTTCTAGGGGCATACCTCAAGCGGTTTACTGTATGAAAATGTTCGTACCTGTTTGTTAAAATTGTATTTTGAATACGAATATGGGATACGATTTTGGTTGCAAAAAAATGTTCCGCTTTGTCATATAAGACTATTGGACCTTGCTCATCACCCGCTCTAATATATGAATATACCACACATGGTTATTGGATTGTGAAGGCCTAACAAATTGAGGCCTTCCGACACTATATAAAGAATGTATGTACAACGAAATTTTTCACTAGAAATGCTTTGCTAATTTATACCACGAAATACTTTTTTTTGAAAAGATCAATAAGTCTCTATTTACTTTAGATATAAAGTTACTATTGCTGATCGTTATTTTCTTGCATGGTTTTAAGCATTTATATATACGGACTAAACAAATATACTTCAAAACAATGTTCATACAATTACCATTCCCACGAACACGGTCCACTAAACTGAACAACACATCCGTGCACAATGGCAAGTTGTAATAACACCATGTAACAACATTGTTGCCGAAGGACTGTGCAAGACATTTTCTGATGTTATATGTGTCATAAACACGAAAAACATATTAAAAAAAATTTTTGGGGTAATTCCAAAGTTAATCGATCCAAAAAATACAGTACAATATATTTGACTATTTCGATTTCTTTGAAAATCTTTGCACAAGTATACATCAAGACAATGCAGTATTATTGCTCTTTTGTTGAAATTCATAGCAGTTAAGATTTTATAGGGTGCCAAAATTGGTCATCTACAACCTCTTTTTACAAATGTAGCTATTTTGAAGTCGACATAACCTTTGAACGGAATATCAGATTTAATACAAGAACCATTTGAGAGAATTTAGCATTCTCTCTAAGAATTATAAATTGGGTAATCAATTTTTGTGGGTAAGGACATCAAAAGGACGAAAATTTCCTTAATCGTTGATTATCCTGGCAAGGATTCCAAAATTTTGTTTCGTTTTATTTTTAAAAATTACTCACATATTTTCCCACAAAATGTAAAATTTTCAGCACGGGTTATCCATGGGTTAAAAAGATATGATTGTATTAATGTCCGTCCATCTGTCAGTTCGACTGAATGGTGCTAACGATAATTCTAAAAAGAGTGACCAAATGACTTAAAATTTCGTACATGGTAATATTTTATTCAAACCCAGTTTATGTTTGATGAGCCTACTCTTTGCGGTTAGAGTTTTTTTTCCCAGGAATTTGAAATCCCGGGAAAAAGTCATATTTTCCACTCCCGCAATCCCGGGAAATCTGTGCGGGAATTCCCGGGATTTTTTGCTTGTAAATACACAGGTGGTAACTTTCGTATGCTGATCAAACAGCTGTTTTTTTTCTAACATTTCTGCTGTGTTTTTGTGTAGTGCAATTTGCTAACAATATTTTTTATTTTTCAATGAAAAAACAGAAAAGAGGTATGTATTATTAAACTTTGGTTGCTTTTGTTCAATATTAATAACACTGTACAACAATTTCAAACTTTTTTCAAAATAACAGGGTTCTGTCAGTGGATTCTGGTAGAGGAGACCGAAAAAATATACACGTGTATCGTCGTTTTGAATGATCACATCGCACTTTTATTTTAGGGGGGGTTTAAGTTTTCCCCCCTTTACTTGTTCGTGCAGAATATCGGTATATAAAACTATGTGTTCTCTTCATCTGAGGTGTAGGGTATCTTCAGCAACTTTGTAGCAAATGTTAAGGCCTATATTTTTGTGGAATATATTAACCCTCTAGCTTTCCCCCATAACGGTGATTTTTGCCTATATTTTAACAAATCCTAAAAAACTTTCCGGGAATTGAAAAAGTCCGGGAAAAAACTCTATTTGTGGTACCTCCCACACAAATAGTTAAAGTTTTGTGGCATGTTAAAATTCTTATAACCTCTATACTACTCATGGAAATCATGTGAAATTTCATACGCCGTAATCATTTTACCGTCTCTATAAGGTGGAAGCAGAAGTTTAGAAACTGTTGTTAAAACAATTAGAAAAAAAATATTTTTTTCATAAAAAATTGTTTTTTGTTTGCACGGAAAAAAACAAAAAAAAATAGAAAATAGATTCGCTACGCCAATTTTTAAAAGCTAGCATCTTAACGGAGGTGACAATGTATATTTGAAGAAAATCTATGGATAAATGTGAAAATTATACTACTTTTGGTACAAATAAGAGAATTTTATAGTGAACGAGGGTATATAACAGTTGCTGCGGGCCAAAGGTAAAAGACATCGATGGACTGACCTAAGAGACAACAAGATTATTTGGCGGAAATCTGTTTTTTGCCATTCTCAATTTCCGCCTGTCTGTCTGGTTGGTGCACACGATAACTTTCGACAGGATTAACCGATTGACTTCTAATTTGGTATGCCTCAATATCTTTTTCTATCTCATTTTTTTTTTTAATTTCCTGTACTTTCACAATATGGGTCATAGTTTATACATTTATCCATAGTTTAAAGATGAAGAAAAACAACTTTAGCCAAAAAACTATTTTTTTGGGAAAAATAAATATTTTTTTCATTTTGCTTTAACGTCAGTTACTAAACTACTAGTTTTTCGTGAAAGTGATATTTCAAACACTATTTGCCCTCATAATTTAAGACAATTTTCTTTAATTTTAGTTGTATCAAATCCCTCAAATCAAGAAAACTTTACCAAAAAAAAATTTTTTTTGGTTTTATAAAATAATATGCCTCAATCTACACAAAAAAAAGTTTTTAGGTCTAGGACGCAAATTTTTTTTTGCATAGTGTAATTAAAAATTGTTCTATGAAACATTGGCCTAGTATTTAACAGTGTCTCTCTCAGAATTTCCCGTCCCTGTTGAGCATGGGTGTGTCCCCAGTTACTAGAATAACATCAATGAATTGCAAATATTTACTGAAGTTTATGTGTCTAAGGCTGTGGCGAAGGAAACAAGTGTCGCTATAATTTTTTAATGAACGTTCGGTTTGTTTGTGTTTTCTTTTGTGTTTGCTCCAATATTTGCAGGACAAAGTGGGCTGGGTTATGGTTGTGCCAACGGTGGATGTGATTTGTAATGGAGAATACACTTCACATTACGTATGGAGTGGTCAAATGACATTCCTTAATTTATTTGCTCTTATTGACGCCAATTTCCACAATTTATTGAAAATAAAAGAAAATATACACCGAGACTAAGATAATATGTATAGAGGATATAGAATTTCAATGGGGTGTGTTTCTATGGGAAACTATTGTAGGAATTCGAGCAAAAACTATTCAGTATTAGGACCGCAGAGTTTTTGTATGTGTTGGGACATTAGTTTTGCTTTGGATAGCTAAGAATGTAGGAGACTTCTGAATCATCATCGTTTGATTGTGTCCATACGTTTGACTGATATGAAAAGCAACCAAACACTAATTTTTTTCAGATATTATGGGAATTTAATATAGGACGTACTCTGCCATATACAGGTTTAAAACGTTGGAAATTGCATATAAATTCCAACTGTAAAAACTCGTTGAAACAGACGGAAGTTCACAAACAGAAGGAACAACTATATATCCGCGCAAGTAGGAACTACTTTTACGGCGATTTCGTTTCTGTAAAAATGCTGCCCCGTCGACGTGAAATTCAGGTCGAAGTCACTTAACACGGGGGTTACGTCCCTGGAAAATATCATGTTAAGAGGAATAATGTTAACCAATACAATAAACCTGTGAAAAAAGGGGGATTTACATTCTCTGATTTTAAAAAGCATCCATAAAATTGTTTTCTTTTAAGTAAAAATGCTATTATAAAGAAACGGAAGAAAACACTAGAATAAAATCTACAGGATCAGCTCAGATTAGATAGGACTACATGCCTCTATATATTTCATATATGGTGTTTCCCTGGTATGCAAATTAAAACTTAAGAGGAAAAATATATAACGATATATGCAAAAATTGGCGAATTTTTGCATACATATCTAGGATGTCCTAATCAAGACTTTTAAGAAGAGCTCTAAAAACGCGTTTTTAAAATATAATAAATGCAATATTCGCAACTCAGGATTTTTATAATAAATATTGTTATAATTTTCAGAGTTCGTTTAGAATTTATGGGGCTATATAACTATATTTTCCACAGAATTTTAAGTTGCTGTCATTGAATGAGCCTTCATTTGAAAAAATCGATCAACGAGTTCCGAAAATACAAAAGTCGAAACGAATGCCTTCTGAAAACATTTTGTTCTTTTCTCCGATTTCAGCTTCTAATAACATCTAGAAATATTTTGTATTTTTTTCGCCAACTATAAAATGTTTTATTTTAAGCAGAGAATCGATATGCAAATTTATTTTGAAATCGGGAATGGTGTTTGGTTTGATATGGAATGAACGATATACATTATCATAACGATTGCTGTGACATTTTCGCAATTTGAACGATCATCTTAAGCTTAAATTTCTTTGCTGACATATTCAGTTACGAGAAAAGCAATTAATAAATTACACTATGCAACATTTCTTTTATACGACACCTAAAAACTTTTTTGTATATATTAATACATACCTTTTTATGAAACCAAACGGATATGGTAAAGTTTTTTTTAAATTTTTTTTTCTAAAATTCCAATTTTACTGGATCTTTTATTATAAGTATTTGTACCATCTTTCTATACCCTACACCACACTGTGGTACAGGGTATTATGACTTTGTGCAATTGTTTGTAACACCCAAAAGGAGAAGAGATAGATCCATTGTTTATTATACCGATCGACTTGTAATCACTTTCTGAGTCGATTTAGCTATGTCTGTCCGTCTGTCCGTCTGTAGATGTATTCTTGTAATCAAAGTACAGGTCGCAATTATGGCCCGATCTTGACGAAACTTTGCACATATCTTTTTTGGCCCAAGGACGATCCCTATTTAATTTGGTTAAAATCGGTTCAGATTTGGATATAGCCCCCATATATATGTTAGCCCCGATTTGGCATGTAAGCGCTAAAAACTTTATTTTATATCCGATCAGTATGAACTTTAGCAGAAAGAGGTCTCTTATTACATTAATGAACTCTGTTAAATTTGGAAGAAATCGGTTCAGATTTAGATATAGCCCCCATATATACGTTACTCCCGATTTCACATGTAAGCGCCGTAAAAAATTTATTTTATAACCGATCAGTGTGAAATTCGGCAGAGAGAGGTTTCTTATTACATGAAGGAATACTACCAAATTCGGAGAAAATCGGTTCAGATTTAGATATAGCCCCCATATATATGTTACCCCCGATTTTACATGTAAGCGCTGTAAAAAGTGTAATTTTAATCCGATCAGTACGAAATTCGGCAGAATGATGTTTCCTATTACATGAATTAATACTGCCAAATTTGAGGGAAATCGGTTGAGATTTAGATATAGCCCTCATATATATGTTACCCCCGATTTGACATGTAAGCGCTGTAGAAACTGTATTTTATATGCGATCAGTTAAAAAATTGGCAGAAAGAGGTTTCTCATTACGTGAATTAACACTGCCAAATTTGAGGGAAATCGGTTCAGATTTAGATATAGCCCCCATATATGTATATGTTACCCCCGATTTGACATGTAAGCACTGTAGAACTGTATTTTAAATCCGATCAGTAAAAAAAATGTCAGAAGAGGTTTCTCATTACATGAATTAACACTGCCAAATTTGAGGTAAATCGGTTCAGATTTAGATATAGCCCCCATATATATGTTACCCCCGATTTAACATGTAAGCCCTGTACAATCTGTATTTTATATCCGATCAGTAAAAAATCTACACAAAGAGGTTTCTTAATTTATGAAGGGATACTTCCAAATTCAGAGAAAATCGGTTCAGATTTAGATATAGCCCCCATATATATGTTACCCCCGATGTGACATGTAAGTGCTGTAGAGACTGTATTTTATATCCGGTCAGTATGAAATTTGACAGAAAGAAGTTTCTTTTTACATGAATGAGTATTCAAGGAAAATCCGTTCAGATTTATATATAACCTCCATATATATGTTCCTCCTGATTTGGTATCAAAGCGCTATAGAAGTTGTACTTTACTTCCGATCATTAATAATTTTCCGGAAAGATGTTTCTCAATTTAGGAACGAATATTGCTTAATTTAGCGATTATCGGCTCGGAATTAGATAATATGTTCCTGCCTACTTACCAATTATTTAAAATTTTTATCGCAATGACCTTTATCGCATTGTTAGGGAGGTGTAGGGTGTTATATATAATCGGCCCCGCCCGACTTTCTGCCTTTCCTTACTGGTTTGAAGTATAAGATCGATAAAGCCGGAATACCATCTAAATTAAAAGAAATTTGGATGGCTAGAAATGCTGAAAACATCACTTTCACACAGAAACTGAAGTTTAGTAACTGTCGTTAATATAATGGGCAAATTTTTTTTCAAAATAATGATTTTTTGCTGGCACGAAAAAGTCATAAAAATTAGCAGACAATTTTTGTTTCCACTTTTTTACAACTAACATTTTAGCAAAAAGTATATGAATAAATGTATAAGTTTTTGATGTGTGTGAAGTTAAATACGTATTTAACTAGCGAAGACACAAACCCTAATATGAAAATTAAAAGTCGGGGTATTTGAGGAAAATTAGGTTTTTCTCGAAAACTAGAGCGTATTTTAAAGTGAAATTAAGTTACCATGGTAAAAACATATCATTTTATTTAAAAAAATTACCATCTGACCTAAAGGGCATATAGAATAGATTTGATAACTAGGGAACCTCGGAAGAAAATATATGACCATATCTGGAAGATGGGACTTTGTACCGACAAGGCCTGCATACTGAAAGAAGCCCTAGGAAGGCTCTATCGACCCACATATAGCGTTTTTCCCAAATCAATTTCAGGCTCCCAAAAACGTCATTCCAAAATGGCACATTTTTATGGGAATTTCTGGAGAGGAGCAGTGGCCACAACTGGAAGATGGGACTATGTACCGACAAGGCCTGCATACTGAAAGAAGCCCTAGGAAGGCTCTATCGACCCACATATAGCGTTTTTCACAAATCAATTTCAGGCTCCCAAATACGTCCTTCCAAAAATGGCCCATTTTGATGGGAATTTCTGAAGAGGAGCAGTGGCCACAACTGGAAGATGGGACTATGTACCGACAAGGCCTGCATATCGAAAGAAGCTCTAGGAAGGCTCTATCGACCCATATATAGCGTTTTTCCCAAATCAATTTCAGGCTCCCAAAAACGTCATTCCAAAATGGCATATTTTGACGGGAATTTCTGGAGAGGAGCTGTGGCCACAACTGGAAGATGGGACTATGTACCGACAAGGCCTGCATACTGAAACAAGCCCTAGAGAGGCTCTATCGACCCGTATATAGCGTTTTTCCCAAATCAATTTCAGGCTCCCAAATACGTCCTTCCAAAAATGGCCCATTTTGATGGGAATTTCTGGAGAGGAGCAGTGGCCACAACTGGAAGATGGGACTATGTACCGACAAGGCCTGCATATTGAAAGAAGCCCTAGGAAGGCTCTATCGACCCACATATAGCGTTTTTCCCAAATCAATTTCAGGCTCCCAGAAACGTCATTCCAAAATGGTCCATTTTTATGGGAATTTCTGGAGAGGAGCAGTGGCCACAACTGGAAGATGGGACTATGTACCGACAAGGCCTGCATATTGAAAGAAGCCCTAGGAAGGCTCTATCGACCCACATATAGCGTTTTTCCCAAATCAATTTCAGGCTCCCAAAAACGTCATTCCAAAATGGCCCATTTTGATGGGAATTTCTGGAGAGGAGCAGTGACCACAGCTGGAAGATGGGACTATGTACCGACAAGGCCTGCATACTGAAAGAAGCCCTAGGAAAGCTCTATCGACCCATATATAGCGTTTTTCCCAAATCAATTTCAGGCTCCCAAAAACGTCATTCCAAAATGGCATATTTTGACGGGAATTTCTGGAGAGGAGCAGTGGCCACAACTGGAAGATGGGACTATGTACCGACAAGGCCTGCATACTGAAAGAAGCCCTAGGAAGGCTCTATCGACCTATATATAGCGTTTTTGCCAAATCAATTTCAGGCTCCCAAAAACGTCATTCCAAAATGGCCCATTTTTATGGGAATTTCTGGAGAGGAGCAGTGGCCACAACTGGAAGATGGGACTATGTACCGACAAGGCCTGCATATTGAAAGAAGCTCTAGGAAGGCTCTATCGACCGATATATAGCGTTTTTCCCAAATCAATTTCAGGCTCCCAGAAACGTCATTCCAAAATGGCCCATTTTGATGGGAATTTCTGGAGAGGAGCAGTGACCACAGCTGGAAGATGGGACTATGTACCGACAAGGCCTGCATACTGAAAGAAGCCCTAGAGAGGCTCTATCGACCCGTATATAGCGTTTTTCCCAAATCAATTTCAGGCTCCCAAATACGTCCTTCCAAAAATGGCCCATTTTGATGGGAATTTCTGGAGAGGAGCAGTGGCCACAACTGGAAGATGGGACTATGTACCGACAAGGCCTGCATATTGAAAGAAGCCCTAGGAAGGCTCTATCGACCCACATATAGCGTTTTTCCCAAATCAATTTCAGGCTCCCAGAAACGTCATTCCAAAATGGTCCATTTTTATGGGAATTTCTGGAGAGGAGCAGTGGCCACAACTGGAAGATGGGACTATGTACCGACAAGGCCTGCATATTGAAAGAAGCCCTAGGAAGGCTCTATCGACCCACATATAGCGTTTTTCCCAAATCAATTTCAGGCTCCCAAAAACGTCATTCCAAAATGGCCCATTTTGATGGGAATTTCTGGAGAGGAGCAGTGACCACAGCTGGAAGATGGGACTATGTACCGACAAGGCCTGCATATTGAAAGAAGCTCTAGGAAGGCTCTATCGACCGATATATAGCGTTTTTCCCAAATCAATTTCAGGCTCCCAAAAACGTCATTCCAAAATGGCATATTTTGACGGGAATTTCTGGAGAGGAGCAGTGGCCACAACTGGAAGATGGGACTATGTACCGACAAGGCCTGCATACTGAAACAAGCCCTAGAGAGGCTCTATCGACCCACATATAGCGTTTTTCCCAAATCAATTTCAGGCTCCCAAATACGGCCTTCCAAAAATGGCCCATTTTGATGGGAATTTCTGGAGAGGAGCAGTGGCCACAACTGGAAGATGGGACTATGTACCGACAAGGCCTGCATATTGAAATAAGCTCTAGGAAAGCTCTATCGACCCATATATAGCGTTTTTCCCAAATCAATTTCAGGCTCCCAGAAACGTCATTCCAAAATGGCCCATTTTGATGGGAATTTCTGGAGAGGAGCAGTGACCACAGCTGGAAGATGGGACTATGTACCGACAAGGCCCGCATACTGAAAGAAGCCCTAGAGAGGCTCTATCGACCCGTATATAGCGTTTTTCCCAAATCAATTTCAGGCTCCCAAATACGTCCTTCCAAAAATGGCCCATTTTGATGGGAATTTCTGGAGAGGAGCAGTGGCCACAACTGGAAGATGGGACTATGTACCGACAAGGCCTGCATATTGAAAGGAGCCCTAGAAAGGCTCTATCGACCCATATATAGCGTTTTTCCCAAATCAATTTCAGGCTCCCAAATACGTCTTTCCAAAATGGCCCATTTTGATGGGAATTTCTGGAGAGGAGCAGTGGCCACAACTGGAAGATGGGACTATGTACCGACAAGGCCTGCATATTGAAAGAAGCCCTAGGAAGGCTCTATCGACCCACATATAGCGTTTTGCCCAAATCAATTTCAGGCTCCCAAAAACGTCATTCCAAAATGGCCCATTTTTATGGGAATTTCTGGAGAGGAGCAGTGGCCACAACTGGAAGATGGGACTATGTACCGACAAGGCCTGCATATTGAAAGAAGCTCTAGGAAGGCTCTATCGACCGATATATAGCGTTTTTCCCAAATCAATTTCAGGCTCCCAAAAACGTCATTCCAAAATGGCATATTTTGACGGGAATTTCTGGAGAGGAGCAGTGGTCACAACTGGAAGATGGGACTATGTACCGACAAGGCCTGCATACTGAAACAAGCCCTAGAGAGGCTCTATCGACCCGTATATAGCGTTTTTCCCAAATCAATTTCAGGCTCCCAAATACGGCCTTCCAAAAATGGCCCATTTTGATGGGAATTTCTGGAGAGGAGCAGTGGCCACAACTGGAAGATGGGACTATGTACCGACAAGGCCTGCATATTGAAATAAGCTCTAGGAAAGCTCTATCGACCCATATATAGCGTTTTTCCCAAATCAATTTCAGGCTCCCAAAAACGTCATTCCAAAATGGCCCATTTTTATGGGAATTTCTGGAGAGCAGCAGTGGCCACAACTGGAAGATGGGACTATGTACCGACAAGGCCTGCATATTGAAAGAAGCTCTAGGAAGGTTCTATCGACCGATATATAGCGTTTTTCCCAAATCAATTTCAGGCTCCCAAAAACGTCATTCCAAAATGGCCTATTTTGACGGGAATTTCTGGAGAGGAACAGTGGCCACAACTGGAAGATGGGACTATGTACCGACAAGGCCTGCATACTGAAAGAAGCCCTAGGAAGGCTCTATCGACCTATATATAGCGTTTTTGCCAAATCAATTTCAGGCTCCCAAAAACGTCATTCCAAAATGGCCCATTTTTATGGGAATTTCTGGAGAGGAGCAGTGGCCACAACTGGAAGATGGGACTATGTACCGACAAGGCCTGCATACTGAAAGAAGCCCAAGGAATGCTCTATCGACCCATATATAGCGTTTTTCCCAAATCAATTTCAGGCTCCCAAAAACGTCATTTTGACGGGAATTTCTGGAGAGGAGCTGTGGCCACAACTGGAAGATGGGACTATGTACCGACAAGGCCTGCATACTGAAACAAGCCCTAGAGAGGCTCTATCGACCCGTATATAGCGTTTTTCCCAAATCAATTTCAGGCTCCCAAATACGTCCTTCCAAAAATGGCCCATTTTGATGGGAATTTCTGGAGAGGAGCAGTGGCCACAACTGGAAGATGGGACTATGTACCGACAAGGCCTGCATATTGAAAGAAGCCCTAGGAAGGCTCTATCGACCCACATATAGCGTTTTTCCCAAATCAATTTCAGGCTCCCAGAAACGTCATTCCAAAATGGTCCATTTTTATGGGAATTTCTGGAGAGGAGCAGTGGCCACAACTGGAAGATGGGACTATGTACCGACAAGGCCTGCATATTGAAAGAAGCCCTAGGAAGGCTCTATCGACCCACATATAGCGTTTTTCCCAAATCAATTTCAGGCTCCCAAAAACGTCATTCCAAAATGGCCCATTTTGATGGGAATTTCTGGAGAGGAGCAGTGACCACAGCTGGAAGATGGGACTATGTACCGACAAGGCCTGCATACTGAAAGAAGCCCTAGGAAAGCTCTATCGACCCATATATAGCGTTTTTCCCAAATCAATTTCAGGCTCCCAAAAACGTCATTCCAAAATGGCATATTTTGACGGGAATTTCTGGAGAGGAGCAGTGGCCACAACTGGAAGATGGGACTATGTACCGACAAGGCCTGCATACTGAAAGAAGCCCTAGGAAGGCTCTATCGACCTATATATAGCGTTTTTGCCAAATCAATTTCAGGCTCCCAAAAACGTCATTCCAAAATGGCCCATTTTTATGGGAATTTCTGGAGAGGAGCAGTGGCCACAACTGGAAGATGGGACTATGTACCGACAAGGCCTGCATATTGAAAGAAGCTCTAGGAAGGCTCTATCGACCGATATATAGCGTTTTTCCCAAATCAATTTCAGGCTCCCAGAAACGTCATTCCAAAATGGCCCATTTTGATGGGAATTTCTGGAGAGGAGCAGTGACCACAGCTGGAAGATGGGACTATGTACCGACAAGGCCTGCATACTGAAAGAAGCCCTAGAGAGGCTCTATCGACCCGTATATAGCGTTTTTCCCAAATCAATTTCAGGCTCCCAAATACGTCCTTCCAAAAATGGCCCATTTTGATGGGAATTTCTGGAGAGGAGCAGTGGCCACAACTGGAAGATGGGACTATGTACCGACAAGGCCTGCATATTGAAAGAAGCCCTAGGAAGGCTCTATCGACCCACATATAGCGTTTTTCCCAAATCAATTTCAGGCTCCCAGAAACGTCATTCCAAAATGGTCCATTTTTATGGGAATTTCTGGAGAGGAGCAGTGGCCACAACTGGAAGATGGGACTATGTACCGACAAGGCCTGCATATTGAAAGAAGCCCTAGGAAGGCTCTATCGACCCACATATAGCGTTTTTCCCAAATCAATTTCGGGCTCCCAAAAACGTCATTCCAAAATGGCCCATTTTGATGGGAATTTCTGGAGAGGAGCAGTGACCACAGCTGGAAGATGGGACTATGTACCGACAAGGCCTGCATATTGAAAGAAGCTCTAGGAAGGCTCTATCGACCGATATATAGCGTTTTTCCCAAATCAATTTCAGGCTCCCAAAAACGTCATTCCAAAATGGCATATTTTGACGGGAATTTCTGGAGAGGAGCAGTGGCCACAACTGGAAGATGGGACTATGTACCGACAAGGCCTGCATACTGAAACAAGCCCTAGAGAGGCTCTATCGACCCACATATAGCGTTTTTCCCAAATCAATTTCAGGCTCCCAAATACGGCCTTCCAAAAATGGCCCATTTTGATGGGAATTTCTGGAGAGGAGCAGTGGCCACAACTGGAAGATGGGACTATGTACCGACAAGGCCTGCATATTGAAATAAGCTCTAGGAAAGCTCTATCGACCCATATATAGCGTTTTTCCCAAATCAATTTCATGCTCCCAGAAACGTCTTTCCAAAATGGCCCATTTTGATGGGAATTTCTGGAGAGGAGCAGTGACCACAGCTGGAAGATGGGACTATGTACCGACAAGGCCTGCATACTGAAAGAAGCCCTAGAGAGGCTCTATCGACCCGTATATAGCGTTTTTCCCAAATCAATTTCAGGCTCCCAAATACGTCCTTCCAAAAATGGCCCATTTTGATGGGAATTTCTGGAGAGGAGCAGTGGCCACAACTGGAAGATGGGACTATGTACCGACAAGGCCTGCATATTGAAAGGAGCCCTAGAAAGGCTCTATCGACCCATATATAGCGTTTTTCCCAAATCAATTTCAGGCTCCCAAATACGTCTTTCCAAAATGGCCCATTTTGATGGGAATTTCTGGAGAGGAGCAGTGGCCACAACTGGAAGATGGGACTATGTACCGACAAGGCCTGCATATTGAAAGAAGCCCTAGGAAGGCTCTATCGACCCACATATAGCGTTTTGCCCAAATCAATTTCAGGCTCCCAAAAACGTCATTCCAAAATGGCCCATTTTTATGGGAATTTCTGGAGAGGAGCAGTGGCCACAACTGGAAGATGGGACTATGTACCGACAAGGCCTGCATATTGAAAGAAGCTCTAGGAAGGCTCTATCGACCGATATATAGCGTTTTTCCCAAATCAATTTCAGGCTCCCAAAAACGTCATTCCAAAATGGCATATTTTGACGGGAATTTCTGGAGAGGAGCAGTGGTCACAACTGGAAGATGGGACTATGTACCGACAAGGCCTGCATACTGAAACAAGCCCTAGAGAGGCTCTATCGACCCGTATATAGCGTTTTTCCCAAATCAATTTCAGGCTCCCAAATACGGCCTTCCAAAAATGGCCCATTTTGATGGGAATTTCTGGAGAGGAGCAGTGGCCACAACTGGAAGATGGGACTATGTACCGACAAGGCCTGCATATTGAAATAAGCTCTAGGAAAGCTCTATCGACCCATATATAGCGTTTTTCCCAAATCAATTTCAGGCTCCCAAAAACGTCATTCCAAAATGGCCCATTTTTATGGGAATTTCTGGAGAGCAGCAGTGGCCACAACTGGAAGATGGGACTATGTACCGACAAGGCCTGCATATTGAAAGAAGCTCTAGGAAGGTTCTATCGACCGATATATAGCGTTTTTCCCAAATCAATTTCAGGCTCCCAAAAACGTCATTCGAAAATGATAAAATTAGTTTGTATGGAGAATAGGGCCACAATGTACCTAGTTTGGTTAAAAATCTGGATATGATAAAAAATAGAAGACCTGATCGTAAGGGAGGATCGAACCAACATTTCTTACGTCATTGAATTGTTTGGCTACATTTGTTTATATATTTTTCAACATGTCTATAAGTTTATAGAACAAATTAAAAAAAATAAAATACCAATTTTTACAGCGACCGGGAGTTGAACCCGGAATCCCGAAGTTTACTGCGTGTTGGTGCAAGCTGCCTAGGCCACGCACGCATTAACCGGCCGTTGCGCTTTATTATGCTTTATGACGTATGAAACAAACTTTATATAAAACAATATGACAAAATGTATACACAATTATATTTTACAGATCAAATTAAAAGATAGAGAAAAAAAATTTTTGCGCCGACCGGGATTTGAACTCGGAATCCCGACGTTTACTGCGTGTGTGTGCTAGCTTCCTCGGCCAGGCGCGCCTTACACGGCGGTTGTGCTTTATTATGCTTTATCAAATAAACTTTATATAAAGCAATATGATGATAATATGACAATAACAAAGAGATTTTATATAAAGAGTAACCACGGCGAAAATTCATTTATGGAGTTGAGTTTTTCTATCGAAGTGGTGGACATAAAAGGAAATTTAAATTGATTAAAAAATTCCTTTTTTCTGTGTTTTCTTTGTTAAGAATGTTAATAGGGATTTTTTTGTATGTTTATTGAAATACATGCGAAAAAGTGCAAGAAAAACACGAAAATGCAAGTTATTAAAACTAAATTATTCATGAACTTAATGAATGGTATCTCTTCTTATATTGAATCTCTTTCTTATATAATATCTGTTGAATAATGACAAAACGACTTATGTGGAAAGTTTTCTAAAATATTGAACCAAAAATTAGTATGTTACGATAATTTAAATCTCACAAAATAGCTTATTTCAAAATACTGAAGTAAACTATTTTTCAAATCAAATATCGAAATTGTGCTAACAAATTAAATTAGATTTGTCCCTATACTTTTTTGATAGTATGTCTATCAAACGGTAAATAATTTTAAATTCTCTGTGAGTAAAAGTGTTTTAAAAAATATGAAACGGAAATATGGTAAAAATAGCAAGCTCAGATAAATTTCTTCTATTTGAAGTTTTTGTTATTTGACTTTCAATGTACATACATATTTTGAAAGTTACTACGTTTACTCGGAAAATTTGTCAAGTAAAAAATTAGTTAAAGAGAACGACATTTTGAAAGTTCCCACTTATTTTACATAAAAATCTCTAAAATACATATAAAAGTATGTTTATAACAATACATACTTTTTTATATATTTAGATGTTTACCGAAGATGATTTTCTAATCAATTATGCAGTATTTTCAAGTCTTTTTACAGTTTCTTGCAAGCCCATTCTTCCGATTTGGGTTACTTGTATGATATAAAATAACAACTATTAGGGTTAATTTGGTGCATGTCAAAACACTTTCATTACATAACACATGTACATACATTCATATTGTATGCGTATTTATTTTTCCTTAACTAATTTATCTACATTACGAATGTATTTTCAAAACTATATACGAACACATATATCTTATACATGTATCTTTTATAAACCACACACACACAATTAATATATTTTCTATGTAAATAGCATTAGTGTTTCAATAGACAATTTTCCTATTATTTTCCCGATTATAAAGTTGTAATAAACCTCATTATTCTGCTTCATATCACCGTTGGCATCCCTGATTTAACGGGTCATTTTATTTGTGTGCATCTCCTTCAATCAGTTGAAGTAACGTTTCGTATTCACACATACACATGTACTCTCCCACAAAACACCCTACAATTGTGCTAGGCAAATAAGAATATATGTATACATACACAACTATGCAAATAGGAAATTAGCAAACATGTAGTTTAGCCAAGATCACTAACGTGTCTTTGGTGGCTGAGTCGGTAAGCGCGTCTGTGTAGTAAATAGTGTGGTTTGTCGGTTCGAACCCTAGTGCAATTTTTTTCTATATTCTTACGTTTTACTTAATATCTAAATTAATGAAAAAAAAAAAATTGTGTTATTTTCGTGTACACAAAAATCGACCCCATATGTACATATATTTCATTTGAATTTTTTAAATCAAATTATGTAGCTGACAAGTTATACAGCAGAATAGCATCAACATTTTCCAATAAATGTACTGCAGATGGGCCTGTTAAAAAAGTGTAAAAAGACTTTCTTGACACTAGCTTTTTGGTTAATTTTTTTGATAAAAATAATAAATTTTTTACTAATATTGAAAGAAAATATTTTTACAAATAATGAAATATTTTGCTTTTCCAAAAAAGTGCATCAGAAGTTACATTTTTTGCGATGTAAAAATACTTACTTGACATACTGTACATACATCTGTATGTACAAAAAGTGTTCTTGAATTAAAAACATTAGAGTATTGACAATAATAATATTTTTTTAAAGTTCTTATCGTTCGGCAGATCCTCATACGACGTAGAATAATTATTTCAAAGCTATTTTGTTTCATAAAACGACTTTAAAATAATAAATTTAAAAATCACATAAATTGTTTAACAGAAAATTAAAAACGAAAATTATTTGGGGCATGCCGGGATTTGAACCTCCGCATCACCAAAAGACCGATACCATAAACAAACTCGCATCAACCAACGCAATCACTTCGTAAACGGATAGGTGGTGGGTTTCATAGCGACATTTCCTTTGCGCAACTGCATATTCTTGACGCGGTGTTCTTTAAGATTACACAGAATTTATTAATACGTATAAGGGTGAATGGCGAACTCTTTAATTGAAAAGCTTTACCAAGAGTTTGCCTTTATCGATTCGGAATATGACACTGATTGCCATACACTGAGAAAAACTTTTACTAAAAATGAGATCATACAATTTTTTCAACTCTTACTTAAATTGTCCTCGTGTAAAACAATAGTGAGAAAAAATAACAAATTATAATTGCTTATAAGAAATTTTGTTTTTTGTACACGCTGAAAATAATCGCTTCCCAAACATTTTGTGCTTGAAATATACATATGTTTATAACAAATTGTCCACTCCATATACAAAATATTTGACGTATCAAAATTATATGTTTATTTTGATCATCCAAATATTTTTTATTTGGAACTAATATTTCCGAAACAAAGATAAATTGTTATTTCGCCATTTATCAATGCCTTCATTTAAAGACAAATTTTTTGTTTTTCAGATGATCAAAATGCAATTTTTTAGAAATTTTAGATGTTTGAAAAATTTGATTAAGATTTAAATCGTATAATCTTTCGTAACTATAAATTTATGTATTGGCAAAGAGTGATGAATTGGAATATTTGTAAATAAAAAACCAGTAAGGAAAGGCAGAAAGTCGGGCGGGGCCGACTATATAATACCCTACACCTCCCTAACAATGCGATAAGGGTCATTGCCATAATAATTTGGAATAATTGGTAAATCGGTAGAAACATATTATCTAATTCTGAAACGATAATCGCTAAATTAAGCAATATTCGTTCCTAAATTGAGAAACATCTTTCTGGAAAATTTTAATGATCGGAAGTAAAATACAACTTCTATAGCGGTTTTATACCAAATCAGGAGGAACAATCAATATAAATCTGAACCGATCTTCCCTGAATACTCATTCATGTAAAAAGACCTCCTTCTGTCGAATTTCGTACTGATCGCATATAAAATACAGTCTCTACAGCGCCTACATGTAAAATCGGGGGTAACGTATATATGGGGGCTATATCTAAATCTGAACCGATTTCTTCCAAATTTAACAGTGTTCATTCATATAATAAGAAACCTCTTTCTGCCGAATTTCATACTGATCGGATATAAAATAACATTTTTACAGCGCTTACAAGTCAAATCGGGGGTAACGTATATATGGGGGCTATATCTAAATCTGAACCGATTTCTTCCAAATTTAACAGTGTTCATTCATATAATAAGAAACCTCTTTCTGCCGAATTTCATACTGATCGGATATAAAATAACATTTTTACAGCGCTTACAAGTCAAATCGGGGGTAACGTATATATGGGGGCTATATCTAAATCTGAACCGATTTTCTCCGAATTTAGCAGTATTCCTTCATGTAATAAGAAACCTCTCTTTGCCGAATTTCGCACTGATCGGATATAAAATAACATTTTTACAGCGCTTATATGTCAAATCGGGGGTAATGTATATATGGGGGCTATATCTAAATCTGAACCGATTTCTTCCAAATTTAACAGAGTTAATTCATGTAATAAGAAACCTTTTCCTGCCGAATTTCATACTGATCGGATATAAAATAAAGTTTTTACAGCGCTTACATGTCACATCGGGGCTAACATATATATGGGGGCTATATCTAAATCTGAACCGATTTTAACCAAATTCAATAGGGATCGTCCTTGGGCCAAAAAAAAGATATGTGTAAAGTTTCGTCGAGATCGGACCATAATTGCGACCTGTACTTTGATTACAAGAATACATGCACAGACAGACGGACAGACAGACAGACAGACAGACAGACGGACAGACGGACATAGCTAAATCGACTCAGAAAGTGATTCTAAGTCGATCGGTATAATAAACGATGGGTCTATTTCTTCTCCTTTTGGGTGTTACAAACAAATGCACAAAGTTATAATACCCTGTACCACAGTGTGGTGTAGGGTATAATTAATGCTGTAGAATAAATGCTACTTATGAATCGCTCGTAATTGGACAGTCGTAGAAACTATATAATTTATGAATATGCATAATTTTGTCCCCTCCGTACAAATGTAGTCCATCTAATGCACATGAACTGTATGTACACACCCGTACGTACGTACTTATATAAATTTCTACAAAAGAAACAAGTATAAATACTTAGATTTATATTTTATTGGAATTCACGTTTATGTAATACACATATTACTATCTCGGAATACAGATTTGTAATACCAATTTTGAAATACTAATTAAGGTACATTATTTACAAAACACACAAAATTCTACTTGCGTTTTTTCATAGTAATAATCAAAACATCCATTACAAATATATCTGTAGCAATTCGAACATTTATAATCAGGTGCACAACTTTGCCAACACAATGTATACATATGTTAGTCATATCATATGAGTGATAAATTAATTTATCTTTAATATGTTTTCTATATATGTCAGGATTTTGTATAATTTCCTATTTGATGCTATTCTGCTGTATAACTTGTCAGCTACATAATTTGATTTAAAAAATTCAAATGAAATATATGTACATATGGGGTCGATTTTTGTGTACACGAAAATAACACAATTTTTTTTTTTTCATTAATTTAGATATTAAGTAAAACGTAAGAATATAGAAAAAAATTGCACTAGGGTTCGAACCGACAAACCACACTATTTACTACACAGACGCGCTTACCGACTCAGCCACCAAAGACACGTTAGTGATCTTGGCTAAACTACATGTTTGCTAATTTCCTATTTGCATAGTTGTGTATGTATACATATATTCTTATTTGCCTAGCACAATTGTAGGGTGTTTTGTGGGAGAGTACATGTGTATGTGTGAATACGAAACGTTACTTCAACTGATTGAAGGAGATGCACACAAATAAAATGACCCGTTAAATCTGGGATGCCAACGGTGATATGAAGCAGAATAATGAGGTTTATTACAACTTTATAATCGGGAAAATAATAGGAAAATTGTCTATTGAAACACTAATGCTATTTACATAGAAAATATATTAATTGAGTGTGTGTGGTTTATAAAAGATACATGTATAAGATATATGTGTTCGTATATAGTTTTGAAAATACATTCGTAATGTAGATAAATTAGTTAAGGAAAAATAAATACGCATACAATATGAATGTATGTACATGTGTTATGTAATGAAAGTGTTTTGACATGCACCAAATTAACCCTAATAGTTGTTATTTTATATCATACAAGTAACCCAAATCGGAAGAATGGGCTTGCAAGAAACTGTAAAAAGACTTGAAAATACTGCATAATTGATTAGAAAATCATCTTCGGTAAACATCTAAATATATAAAAAAGTATGTATTGTTATAAACATACTTTTATATGTATTTTAGAGATTTTTATGTAAAATAAGTGGGAACTTTCAAAATGTCGTTCTCTTTAACTAATTTTTTACTTGACAAATTTTCCGAGTAAACGTAGTAACTTTCAAAATATGTATGTACATTGAAAGTCAAATAACAAAAACTTCAAATAGAAGAAATTTATCTGAGCTTGCTATTTTTACCATATTTCCGTTTCATATTTTTTAAAACACTTTTACTCACAGAGAATTTAAAATTATTTACCGTTTGATAGACATACTATCAAAAAAGTATAGGGACAAATCTAATTTAATTTGTTAGCACAATTTCGATATTTGATTTGAAAAATAGTTTACTTCAGTATTTTGAAATAAGCTATTTTGTGAGATTTAAATTATCGTAACATACTAATTTTTGGTTCAATATTTTAGAAAACTTTCCACATAAGTCGTTTTGTCATTATTCAACAGATATTATATAAGAAAGAGATTCAATATAAGAAGAGATACCATTCATTAAGTTCATGAATAATTTAGTTTTAATAACTTGCATTTTCGTGTTTTTCTTGCACTTTTTCGCATGTATTTCAATAAACATACAAAAAAATCCCTATTAACATTCTTAACAAAGAAAACACAGAAAAAAGGAATTTTTTAATCAATTTAAATTTCCTTTTATGTCCACCACTTCGATAGAAAAACTCAACTCCATAAATGAATTTTCGCCGTGGTTACTCTTTATATAAAATCTCTTTGTTATTGTCATATTATCATCATATTGCTTTATATAAAGTTTATTTGATAAAGCATAATAAAGCACAACCGCCGTGTAAGGCGCGCCTGGCCGAGGAAGCTAGCACACACACGCAGTAAACGTCGGGATTCCGAGTTCAAATCCCGGTCGGCGCAAAAATTTTTTTTCTCTATCTTTTAATTTGATCTGTAAAATATAATTGTGTATACATTTTGTCATATTGTTTTATATAAAGTTTGTTTCATACGTCATAAAGCATAATAAAGCGCAACGGCCGGTTAATGCGTGCGTGGCCTAGGCAGCTTGCACCAACACGCAGTAAACTTCGGGATTCCGGGTTCAACTCCCGGTCGCTGTAAAAATTGGTATTTTATTTTTTTTAATTTGTTCTATAAACTTATAGACATGTTGAAAAATATATAAACAAATGTAGCCAAACAATTCAATGACGTAAGAAATGTTGGTTCGATCCTCCCTTACGATCAGGTCTTCTATTTTTTATCATATCCAGATTTTTAACCAAACTAGGTACATTGTGGCCCTATTCTCCATACAAAATAATTTTATCATTTTCGAATGACGTTTTTGGGAGCCTGAAATTGATTTGGGAAAAACGCTATATACGGGTCGATAGAGCCTCTCTAGGGCTTCTTTCAGTATGCAGGCCTTGTCGGTACATAGTCCCATCTTCCAGTTGTGGCCACTGCTCCTCTCCAGAAATTCCCATCAAAATGGGCCATTTTTGGAAGGACGTTTTTGGGAGCCTGAAATTGATTTGGCAAAAACGCTATATGTGGGTCGATAGAGCCTTCCTAGGGCTTCTTTCAATATGCAGGCCTTGTCGGTACATAGTCCCATCTTCCAGTTGTGGCCACTGCTCCTCTCCAGAAATTCCCATTAAAATGGGCCATTTTGGAAAGACGTATTTGGGAGCCTGAAATTGATTTGGGAAAAACGCTATATATGGGTCGATAGAGCCTTTCTAGGGCTTCTTTCAATATGCAGGCCTTGTCGGTACATAGTCCCATCTTCCAGTTGTGGCCACTGCTCCTCTCCAGAAATTCCCATCAAAATGGGCCATTTTTGGAAGGACGTATTTGGGAGCCTGAAATTGATTTGGGAAAAACGCTATATACGGGTCGATAGAGCCTCTCTAGGGCTTGTTTCAGTATGCAGGCCTTGTCGGTAGATAGTCCCATCTTCCAGTTGTGGCCACTGCTCCTCTCCAGAAATTCCCGTCAAAATATGCCATTTTGGAATGACGTTTTTGGGAGCCTGAAATTGATTTGGGAAAAACGCTATATATGGGTCGATAGAGCCTTCGTAGGGCTTCTTTCAGTATGCAGGCCTTGTCGGTACATAGTCCCATCTTCCAGTTGTGGCCACAGCTCCTCTCCAGAAATTCCCATAAAAATGGGCCATTTTGGAATGACGTTTTTGGGAGCCTGAAATTGATTTGGGAAAAACGCTATATATGGGTCTAAAGAGCCTTCCTAGGGCTTCTTTCAGTATGCAGGCCTTGTCGGTACATAGTCCCATCTTCCAGTTGTGGCCACTGCTCCTCTCCAGAAATTCCCATCAAAATGGGCCATTTTGGAATGACGTTTTTGGGAGCCTGAAATTGATTTGGAAAAACGCTATATATGGGTCGATAGAGCCTTCGTAGGGCTTCTTTCAGTATGCTGGCCTTGTCGGTACATAGTCCCATCTTCCAGTTGTGTCCACTGCTCCTCTCCAGAAATTCCCGTCACAATATGCCATTTCGGATTGACGTTTTTGGGAGCCTGAAATTGATTTGGGAAAAACGCTATATATCGGTCGATAGAGCCTTCCTAGAGCTTCTTTCAATATGCAGGCCTTGTCGGTACATAGTCCCATCTTCCAGTTGTGGCCACTGCTCCTCTCCAGAAATTCCCATAAAAATGGGCCATTTTGGAATGACGTTTTTGGGAGCCTGAAAATGATTTATGAAAAACGCTATATACGGGTCGATAGAGCCTCTCTAGGGCTTGTTTCAGTATGCAGGCCTTGTCGGTTAATAGTCCCATCTTCCAGTTGCGGCCACTACTCCTCTCCAGAAATTCCCATCAAAATGGGCCATTTTTGGAAGGACGTTTTTGGGAGCCTGAAATTGATTTGGGAAAAACGCTATATGTGGGTCGATAGAGCCTTCCTAGGGCTTCTTTCAATATGCAGGCCTTGTCGGTACATAGTCCCATCTTCCAGCTGTGGTCACTGCTCCTCTCCAGAAATTCCCATCAAAATGGGCCATTTTGGAATGACGTTTTTGGGAGCCTGAAATTGATTTGGGAAAAACGCTATATGTGGGTCGATAGAGCCTTCCTAGGGCTTCTTTCAATATGCAGGCCTTGTCGGTACATAGTCCCATCTTCCAGTTGTGGCCACTGCTCCTCTCCAGAAATTCCCATCAAAATGGGCCATTTTTGGAAGGACGTATTTGGGAGCCTGAAATTGATTTGGGAAAAACGCTATATACATGTCGATAGAGCCTCTCTAGGGCTTCTTTCAGTATGCAGGCCTTGTCGGTACATAGTCCCATCTTCCAGTTGTGGCCACTGCTCCTCTCCAGAAATTCCCATAAAAATGGGCCATTTTGGAATGACGTTTCTGGGAGCCTGAAATTGATTTGGGAAAAATGCTATATGTGGGTCGATAGAGCCTTCCTAGGGGTTCTTTCAATATGCAGGCCTTGTCGGTACATAGTCCCATCTTCCAGTTGTGGCCACTGCTCCTCTCCAGAAATTCCCATCAAAATGGGCCATTTTTGGAAGGACGTTTTTGGGAGCCTGAAATTGATTTGGGAAAAACGCTATATGTGGGTCGATAGAGCCTTCCTAGGGCTTCTTTCAATATGCAGGCCTTGTCGGTACATAGTCCCATCTTCCAGTTGTGGCCACTGCTCCTCTCCAGAAATTCCAATCAAAATGGGCCATTTTTGGAAGGACGTATTTGGGAGCCTGAAATTGATTTGGGAAAAACGCTATATACGGGTCGATAGAGCCTCTCTAGGGCTTGTTTCAGTATGCAGGCCTTGTCGGTACATAGTCCCATCTTCCAGTTGTGGCCAAAGCTCCTCTCCAGAAATTCCCGTCAAAATATGCCATTTTGGAATGACGTTTTTGGGAGCCTGAAATTGATTTGGGAAAAACGTTATATATGGGTCGATAAAGCATTCCTTGGGCTTCTTTCAGTATGCAGGCCTTGTCGGTACATAGTCCCATCTTTCAGTTGTGGCCACTGCTCCTCTCCAGAAATTCCCATAAAAATGGGCCATTTTGGAATGACGTTTTTGGGAGCCTGAAATTGATTTGGCAAAAACGCTATATATAGGTCGATAGAGCCTTCCTAGGGCTTCTTTCAGTATGCAGGCCTTGTCGGTACATAGTCCCATCTTCCAGTTGTGGCCACTGCTCCTCTCCAGAAATTCCCATAAAAATGGGCCATTTTGGAATGACGTTTTTGGGAGCCTGAAATTGATTTGGGAAAAACGCTATATATGGGTCGATAGAGCCTTCGTAGGGCTTCTTTCAGTATGCAGGCCTTGTCGGTACATAGTCCCATCTTCCAGTTGTGGCCACTGCTCCTCTCCAGAAATTCCCGTCAAAATATGCCATTTTGGAATGACGTTTTTGGGAGCCTGAAATTGATTTGGGAAAAACGTTATATATGGGTCGATAAAGCATTCCTTGGGCATCTTTCAGTATGCAGGCCTTGTCGGTACATAGTCCCATCTTTCAGTTGTGGCCCCTGCTCCTCTCCAGAAATTCCCATAAAAATGGGCCATTTTGGAATGACGTTTTTGGGAGCCTGAAATTGATTTGGCAAAAACGCTATATATAGGTCGATAGAGCCTTCCTAGGGCTTCTTTCAGTATGCAGGCCTTGTCGGTACATAGTCCCATCTTCCAGTTGTGGCCACTGCTCCTCTCCAGAAATTCCCGTCAAAATATGCCATTTTGGAATGACGTTTTTGGGAGCCTGAAATTGATTTGGGAAAAACGCTATATATCGGTCGATAGAGCCTTCCTAGAGCTTCTTTCAATATGCAGGCCTTGTCGGTACATAGTCCCATCTTCCAGTTGTGGCCACTGCTCCTCTCCAGAAATTCCCATAAAAATGGGCCATTTTGGAATGACGTTTTTGGGAGCCTGAAATTGATTTGGGAAAAACGCTATATATCGGTCGATAGAGCCTTCCTAGAGCTTCTTTCAATATGCAGGCCTTGTCGGTACATAGTCCCATCTTCCAGTTGTGGCCACTGCTCCTCTCCAGAAATTCCCATAAAAATGGGCCATTTTGGAATGACGTTTTTGGGAGCCTGAAATTGATTTGGGAAAAACGCTATATATGGGTCGATAGAGCCTTCCTAGGGCTTCTTTCAGTATGCAGGCCTTGTCGGTACATAGTCCCATCTTCCAGTTGTGGCCACTGCTCCTCTCCAGAAATTCCCATCAAAATGGGCCATTTTGGAATGACGATTTTGGGAGCCTGAAATTGATTTGGGAAAAACGCTATATGTGGGTCGATAGAGCCTTCCTAGGGCTTCTTTCAATATGCAGGCCTTGTCGGTACATAGTCCCATCTTCCAGTTGTGGCCAATGCTCCTCTCCAGAAATTCCCATCAAAATGGGCCATTTTTGGAAGGACGTATTTGGGAGCCTGAAATTGATTTGGGAAAAACGCTATATATGGGTCGATAGAGCCTTCCTAGAGCTTCTTTCAATATGCAGGCCTTGTCGGTACATAGTCCCATCTTCCAGTTGTGGCCACTGCTCCTCTCCAGAAATTCCCATCAAAATGGGCCAGTTTGGAATGACGTATTTGGGAGCCTGAAATTGATTTGGGAAAAACGCTATATATAAGTCGATAGAGCCTTCCTAGAGCTTCTTTCAATATGCAGGCCTTGTCGGTACATAGTCCCATCTTCCAGTTGTGGCCACTGCTCCTCTCCAGAAATTCCCATAAGAATGGGCCATTTTGGAATGACGTTTTTGGGAGCCTGAAATTGATTTGGGAAAAACGCTATATATGGGTCGATAGAGCCTTCCTAGGGCTTCTTTCAGCATGCAGGTCTTGTCGGTACATAGTCCCATCTTCCAGGTGTGGCCACTGCTCCTCTCCAGAAATTCCCATAAAAATGGGCCATTTTGGAATGACGTTTTTGGGAGCCTGAAATTGATTTGGGAAAAACGCTATATATGGGTCGATAGAGCCTTCGTAGGGCTTCTTTCAGTATGCAGGCCTTGTCGGTACATAGTCCCATCTTCCAGTTGTAGCCACAGCTCCTCTCCAGAAATTCCCATAAAAATGGGCCATTTTGGAATGACGTTTTTGGGAGCCTGAAATTGATTTGGGAAAAACGCTATATATGGGTCGATAGAGCCTGCCTAGGGCTTCTTTCAGTATGCAGGCCTTGTCGGTACATAGTCCCATCTTCCAGTTGTGGCCACTGCTCCTCTCCAGAAATTCCCATCAAAATGGGCCATTTTGGAATGACGTTTTTGGGAGCCTGAAATTGATTTTGGAAAAACGCTATATGTGGGTCGATAGAGCCTTCCTAGGGCTTCTTTCAATATGCAGGCCTTGTCGGTACATAGTCCCATCTTCCAGTTGTGGCCACTGCTCCTCTCCAGAAATTCCCATAAAAATGGGCCATTTTGGAATGACGTTTTTGGGAGCCTGAAATTGATTTGGGAAAAACACTATATGTGGGTCGATAGAGCCTTCCTAGGGCTTCTTTCAATATGCAGGCCTTGTCGGTACATAGTCCCATCTTCCAGTTGTAGCCACAGCTCCTCTCCAGAAATTCCCATAAAAATGGGCCATTTTGGAATGACGTTTTTGGGAGCCTGAAATTGATTTGGGAAAAACGCTATATATGGGTCGATAGAGCCTCTCTAGGGCTTCTTTCAGTATGCAGGCCTTGTCGGTACATAGTCCCATCTTCCAGTTGTGGCCACTGCTCCTCTCCAGAAATTCCCATCAAAATGGGCCATTTTGG
This sequence comes from Eudasyphora cyanicolor, assembly GCA_963930755.1. NCBI lineage: Eukaryota > Metazoa > Arthropoda > Insecta > Diptera > Muscidae > Eudasyphora > Eudasyphora cyanicolor. Next base: position 164,307,202 of record OZ005736.1, on the reverse strand, counting down.
AATGACGTTTTTGGGAGCCTGAAATTGATTTGGGAAAAACGCTATATGTGGGTCGATAGAGCCTTCCTAGGGCTTCTTTCAGTATGCAGGCCTTGTCGGTACATAGTCCCATCTTCCAGCTGTGGTCACTGCTCCTCTCCAGAAATTCCCATCAAAATGGGCCATTTTGGAATGACGTTTTTGGGAGCCTGAAATCGATTTGGGAAAAACGCTATATGTGGGTCGATAGAGCCTTCCTAGGGCTCTTTCAATATGCAGGCCTTGTCGGTACATAGTCCCATCTTCCAGTTGTGGCCACTGCTCCTCTTCAGAAATTCCCATCAAAATGGGCCATTTTTGGAAGGACGTATTTGGGAGCCTGAAATTGATATGGGAAAAACGCTATATATGGGTCGATAGAGCCTTCCTAGAGCTTCTTTCAATATGCATGCCTTGTCGGTACATAGTCCCATCTTCCAGTTGTGGCCACTGCTCCTCTTCAGAAATTCCCATCAAAATGGGCCATTTTTGGAAGGACGTATTTGGGAGCCTGAAATTGATTTGGGAAAAACGCTATATATGGGTCGATAGAGCCTTCCTAGAGCTTCTTTCAATATGCATGCCTTGTCGGTACATAGTCCCATCTTCCAGTTGTGGCCACTGCTCCTCTTCAGAAATTCCCATCAAAATGGGCCATTTTTGGAAGGACGTATTTGGGAGCCTGAAATTGATTTGGGAAAAACGCTATATATGGGTCGATAGAGCCTCTCTAGGACTTCTTTCAGTATGCAGGCCTTGTCGGTACATAGTCCCATCTTCCAGCTGTGGTCACTGCTCCTCTCCAGAAATTCCCATCAAAATGGGCCATTTTGGAATGACGTTTTTGGGAGCCTGAAATCGATTTGGGAAAAACGCTATATGTGGGTCGATAGAGCCTTCCTAGGGCTTCTTTCAATATGCAGGCCTTGTCGGTACATAGTCCCATCTTCCAGTTGTGGCCACTGCTCCTCTCCAGAAATTCCCATCAAAATGGGCCATTTTTGGAAGGACGTATTTGGGAGCCTGAAATTGATTTGTGAAAAACGCTATATATGGATCGATAGAGCCTTCCTAGAGCTTCTTTCAATATGCAGGCCTTGTCGGTACATAGTCCCATCTTCCAGCTGTGGTCACTGCTCCTCTCCAGAAATTCCCATCAAAATGGGCCATTTTGGAATGACGTTTTTGGGAGCCTGAAATCGATTTGGGAAAAACGCTATATGTGGGTCGATAGAGCCTTCCTAGGGCTTCTTTCAATATGCAGGCCTTGTCGGTACATAGTCCCATCTTCCAGTTGTGGCCACTGCTCCTCTCCAGAAATTCCCATCAAAATGGGCCATTTTTGGAAGGACGTATTTGGGAGCCTGAAATTGATTTGGGAAAAACGCTATATACGGGTCGATAGAGCCTCTCTAGGGCTTGTTTCAGTATGCAGGTCTTGTCGGTACATAGTCCCATCTTCCAGTTGTGGCCACAGCTCCTCTCCAGAAATTCCCGTCAAAATATGCCATTTTGGAATGACGTTTTTGGGAGCCTGAAATTGATTTGGGAAAAACGCTATATATGGGTCGATAGAGCCTTCCTAGGGCTTCTTTCAGTATGCAGGCCTTGTCAGTACATAGTCCCATCTTCCAGTTGTGGCCCCTGCTCCTCTCCAGAAATTCCCATCAAAATGGGCCATTTTGGAATGACGTTTTTGGGAGCCTGAAATTGATTTGTGAAAAACGCTATATATGGATCGATAGAGCCTTCCTAGAGCTTCTTTCAATATGCAGGCCTTGTCGGTACATAGTCCCATCTTCCAGTTGTGGCCACTGCTCCTCTCCAGAAATTCCCATAAAAATGGGCCATTTTGGAATGACGTTTTTGGGAGCCTGAAATTGATTTGGGAAAAACGCTATATGTGGGTCGATAGAGCCTTCCTAGGGCTTCTTTCAGTATGCAGGTCTTGTCGGTACATAGTCCCATCTTCCAGTTGTGGCCACTGCTCCTCTCCAGAAATTCCCATCAAAATGGGCCATTTTTGGAAGGACGTATTTGGGAGCCTGAAATTGATTTGGGAAAAACGCTATATACGGGTCGATAGAGCCTCTCTAGGGCTTGTTTCAGTATGCAGGTCTTGTCGGTACATAGTCCCATCTTCCAGTTGTGGCCACTGCTCCTCTCCAGAAATTCCCATAAAAATGTGCCATTTTGGAATGACGTTTTTGGGAGCCTGAAATTGATTTGGGAAAAACGCTATATGTGGGTCGATAGAGCCTTCCTAGGGCTTCTTTCAGTATGCAGGCCTTGTCGGTACAAAGTCCCATCTTCCAGATATGGTCATATATTTTCTTCCGAGGTTCCCTAGTTATCAAATCTATTCTATATGCCCTTTAGGTCAGATGGTAATTTTTTTAAACAAAATGATATGTTTTTACCATGGTAACTTAATTTCACTTTAAAATACGCTCTAGTTTTCGAGAAAAACCTAATTTTCCTCAAATACCCCGACTTTTAATTTTCATATTAGGGTTTGTGTCTTCGCTAGTTAAATACGTATTTAACTTCACACACATAAGTTTTTGTAAAAATAGGGAAATTAAAAAAAATATTTTTTTATATTGTTTATTTTGGCAAATTTGTATGGGTGGAGGGACGTGGAATTAACGTTCAATTTTCTTGAGATGATAGCGACCAAGAAACTAATACTATATGTGGAATTGTGAAAGATTCAGAGTAGTACAGGGTTTTCCAACAAGAGGTGTTATTTTGAATCATCCTGTATTTCGGTAGCAGTCACTTTTGAAGCTTTTATTTGTTGTCATTTGACAAGTAGAAAGTACGCCATTACTAAAAACCAGTAAGGAAAGACAGAAAGTCGGGCGGGGCCGACTATATAATACCCTACACCTACCTACCAATACGATAATGGGCATTGCGATAAGAATTTGGCAGTGTTCATACATGTAATAAGCAAACTCTCTGCCGATTTTCGTACTAATCGGATTAAAACACGGTTTCTACAGCGCTTACATGTCAAATCGGGTGTAACATATATATTGGGACTATGTTTAAACCTGAACCGATTTTCCCCGAATTTGGCAGTGTTCATACATGTAATAAAAAACTCTCTTTGTTAAATTTCGTACTGATCGGATATAAAACACGATTTCTACAGCGCTTAAATGTTAAATCGGGTGAAACATATAAATGGGGGCTATATCTAAATCTGAACCGATTTTCCCCGAATTTGGCAGTGTTTATTCATGTAATATTCTTGGGGTCTCTTAGGTCACTACATCGATGTGTTACCCTTTTTGTCAGCAGCACCTGATATATTCCCTTGCTCACAACAGTGGGGGTATAAAAACAGGATTATATTGAAATTCTCTTATTGCCAGCAATAAAAAGATTTTTTTTTTGAAAAAATTAATTTTTTTTCTAATTATTTTAACAAAAGTTACTAAACTTCTGTTTCCTCATGAAAGTGTCATTAGTCCTCATCATTTCCTATAATTTAAAGTTTATCCCGGTTTTAATGAGCATATGGTTCAACAAATATGGTCCAAATACTAAAAGGATCTTCCCAGAATATTGGAATATTAAAAAAACATTTAAAAAAAGTACAATAATTAAACTGAAAAATAAATTTATTTTGTACTAAACTTTAAGATAACAATTTAAAATAAGATAATAAAATGTAAAAATGTAAAGTGTAGTTTTCAAGAAAATGCCAAAGAAATATTGGACTTTTTCCAGAAATTAAATAGCCATCAATGGTCATTCAGGTGGTAATTTCTAATTAATGTAATTTCTTTTTTCAGGACTGCTTTTACGCTACGAGTTCTCATTAAAGGTGCATCATAGAAGTTATAAGTAATTCGATATATTACTACTCGCACATTTTAAATCTTTGTGGGTTAGGGGCCAAAAGGAGCTGGCCAACATGGTCCCTGTTCAAACCTATACATGGGGCTTTATTAAATAATGGACCGATGTAGCCATGTTCTTCAACAAAGACTTAACGTTAAATAAAGTATAAACGGTTAAATTCATAAAATTCTGGTGTAATCTGGAGTCAAAAAATCGAAAATAATACTTAAAACCAGTAAGGAAAGGCTAAAGTCGGGCGGGACCGACTATATAATACCCTACACCACTCTCGTAATATTGAATAACTCTGATATATAAATTTTGTAATTCATGTATAAATTGTTTACATAAATTTACTTTTGGGACATTTTATACTTAAATAATACCCTGTACCACAGTGTGGTATAGGGTATAAAAACGATTGGATCTAAAGAGCCAAATCGGATGAAACATATATATGGGAGCTATAGCTAAATCTTTACCGATTTTCTTCAAATTCGGCAATGTTGGTTCATGGATCAAGAAACTCTACCATTCTAAATTTCAAAACGATTGGATGTAAAATATAACTTCTATAGAACTAAAGGGCCAAATCGGACGAAACATATATATGGGAGCTATATCTAAATCTTAACAGATTTTCTTCAAATTCGGTAGTGTTGGTTCATGGATCAAGAAACTCTACCATTCTAAATTTCAAAACGATCGGATGTAAAATACAGCTTCTATAGAACTAAAAGATCAAATCGGACGAAAGATATATATGGGAGCTATATCTAAATCTGCACCGATTTTCTTCAAATTCGGCAATGTTGGTTCATGGATCAAGAAACTCTACCATTCTAAATTTCAAAACGATCGGATGTAAAATACAGCTTCTATAGGACTAAAGGGCCAAATCGGACGAAACATATATATGGGAGCTATAGCTAAATCTTAACCGATTTTCTTCAAAATCAGCAATGTTGGTTCATGGATCAAGAAACTCTACCATTCTAAATTTCAAAACGATCGGATGTAAAATACAACTTCTATAGGACTAAAGGGCCAAATCGGACGAAAGATATATATGGGAGCTATATCTAAATCTGAACCGATTTCAACCAAATTCAATAGCGATCTTAACAGCCGCGAAATACTCTAAACTGCAAAATTTCAGAACGATCGGAGTGAAATTGCGACCTGTAGTCGACGAACAACTTTACATGGACAGACGGACGGACAGACATCGTTAAATCGACTCAGCTAGTGATTCTGAGTCGATCGGTATACTTTAAGGTGGGTCTAGCTGTGTTATTTATAAAAAAACTATGTAAATTTAAAAAAAAAATCGGATTTCCTTTGAGGGATGCTTTTAGTATTTGGATCGTATTTTTTAAGTAAAAGCTCGATAAAGCCTAAGAGTGCTACCAATGTTAAAAGTATCACTTCCACATAGAAACAGAAGTTTAGTAACTGTATTTGACAAAAATCTATGTATAAATGTACACATTATATTCATTTTGGTGGAATTAAGAGAATCTCAACAAAATCATGTTTTTATACCCTACACCACACTGTGGTACAGGGTATTAGAACTTTGTGCATTTGTTTGTAACACCCAAAAGGAGAAGAGATAGATCCATTGTTTATTATACCTACCGACTTGTAATCACTTTCTGAGTCGATTTAGCCATGACAGTCTGTAGATGTATTCTTGTAATCAAAGTACAGGTCAAAATTATGGTCCGATCTCAACGAAACTTTGCACATATCTTTTTATAACCTACACCACACTGTGGTACAGGGTATTATAAGTTTGTTTCACGGCAGATGTTTGTAACACCAGAAAATAACACAGCTTAAAGTATACCGATCGACTCAGAATCACTAGCTGAGTCGATTTAACGGTGTCTGTCCGTCCGTCCGTCCGTCCGTCCGTCCGTCTGTCCATGTAAAGTTGTTCGTCGACTACAGGTCGCAATTTCACTCCGATCGTTCTGAAATTTTGCAGTTGAGAGTATTTCGCGGCTGTTAAGATCGCTATTTAATTTGGTTGAAATCGGTTCAGATTTAGATATAGCTCCCATATATATCTTTCGTCCGATTTGGCCCTTTAGTCCTATAGAAGCTGTATTTTACATCCGATCGTTTTGAAATTTAGAATGGTAGAGTTTCTTGATCCATGAACCAATACTACCGAATTTGAAGAAAATCGGTTAAGATTTAGCTATAGCTCCCATATATATGTTTCGTCCGATTTGGCCCATTAGTCCTATAGAAGCTGTATTTTACATCCAATCGTTTTGAAATTTAGAATGGTAGAGTTTCTTGATCCATGAACCAACATTGCCGAATTTGAAGAAAATCGGTTATGATTTAGCTATAGCTCCCATATATATGTTTCGTCCGATTTGGCCCTTTAGTCCTATAGAAGCTGTATTTTACATCCGATCGTTTTGAAATTTAGAATGGTAGAGTTTCTTGATCCATGAACCAACATTGTTGAATTTGAAGAAAATCGGTAAAGATTTAGCTATAGCTCCCATATATATGTTTCCTCCGATTTTGCTCTTTAGTCCTGTAGAAGCTGTATTTTACATCCAATCATTTTGAAATTTAGAATGGTAAAGTTTCTTGATCCATGAACCAATACTACCGAATTTGAAGAAAATCGGTTAAGATTTAGCTATAGCTCCCGTATATATGTTTCGTCCGATTTGGCCATTTAGTCCTATAAAAGCTGTATTGTACATCCAATCGTTTTGAAATTTAGAATTGTAGAGTTTCTTGATCCATAAACCAACATTGCCGAATTTGAAGAAAATCGGTTAAGATTTAGCTATAGCTCCCATATATATGTTTCGTCCGATTTTGCTCTTTAGTCCTGAAGAAGCTGTATTTTACATCCAATCATTTTGAAATTTAGAATGGTACAGTTTCTTGATCCATGAACCAACACTACCGAATTTGAAGAAAATCGGTTAAGATTTAGCTATAGCTCCCATATATGTATATGTTTCGTCCGATTTGGCCCTTTAGTTCTATAGAAGCTGTATTTTACATCCAATCGTTTTGAAAATTTAGAATGCTAGAGTTTATTGATACATGAACCAACACTACCGAATTTGAAGAAAATCGGTTAAGATTTAGCTATAGCTCCCATATATATGTTTCGTCCGATTTGGCCCTTTAGTCCTGTAGAAGCTGTATTTTACATCCAATCATTTTGAAATTTAGAATGGTAGAGTTTCCTGATCCATGAACCAACACTACCGAATTTGAAGAAAATCGGTTAAGATTTAGCTATAGCTCCCATATATATGTTTCGTCCGATTTGGCCCTTTAGAGTTTCTTGATTCATGAACAAACATTGCCGAATTTGAAGAAAATCGCTAAAGATTTAGCTATAGCTCCCATATATATGTTTCATCCGATTTGGCTCTTTAGATCCAATCATTTTTATACCCTACACCACACTGAGGTACAGGGTATTATTTAAGTATAAAATGTCTCAAAAGTAAATTTATGTAAACAATTTATACATGAATTACAAAATTTATATATCATGAATTACAAAATTTATATATCAGAGTTATTCAATATTACGAGAGTGGTGTAGGGTATTATATAGTCGGCACCGCCCGGTGATCTAAGTAGAGTTTCTTTTTTCAATATCCTTTTTTGACAGACCACGTGTGAGTCGCGTCATGCTGTCATGTTATTTTGGTTAAGTATTGTTTGGCATTTCATCATGGAAAGACTACCGCTTGAACAACGTTTACAAATTATTAATTTTTTTTATAAAAATAATCGTTTGCCAATTGGGTTAAGTCCATTTTTTTTAAATCCAAAAAAACACTTTCCAGTCGACCCACAACCTTGACACCCGTGAGCAATATTTAAGCTCTCGTTAAGAGCTATATTTTTGCCATTGACCGATTCCCGATCCGACGTACCGGAAACATCGGCCCATATTTCTTCAAAAATGATGCCGGTGAAAACGTAACCGTCAATGGCGACCGTTATCGTGCCATTATAACCGACTATTTGATGTCTGAAATTGAAGCTCGTGATCTCGGCGACATTTGGTTTCAACAAGACCGCGCCACTTCCTACACATCGCATCAATCAATGGATTTATTGAGAGAACACTTCGGTGAGCAGATAATTTCACGTTTTGGTCCGGTCGATCCGGAAGATCGTGTGATGTCACACCGTTAGACTTTTTCCTGTTTTTTCTAAAGTTTATGCGGACAAACCCGCTTCGATTCAGGCCTTGGAGCAAAACATCACGCGTGTCATTCGCCAGTTACCAGTCGAAATGCTCGAACGAGTCATCGAAAATTGGACTCAACGGATGGATCATCTGAGACGTAGCCGCGGTCAACATTTTATAGACATAATCTTCAAAAAATAAATGCCAAAGAATGTTCTTTAAAATGATAATAAACATTCCCCAATTTGAATTTTCTGTGTTTTTTTCTTTAAAAAAGTAGGGAACCCCGAAATGGATCACCCTATATATGTACCTCCTATTTAGCATATATGCATTGTATAAGCAACATTTTTGATCCGATTTGTACAAAAAATGGCACAGAGCAGTCCCGTGATACACTTAGAGACAATACAAAAGTTGGGGGAAATCGGGTCAGATTTAGATATAGCTCCCATAAATGTACCCCCGATTTGACGTCAGATCAGTACGAAATTTGGAGAAAATCGGTTCAGATTTAGAAGTAGTTCCCATATAAAAGGTGATCCAAGTAGAGATACTTTTTTCAATAGCCTTTTTTGACAGATCACGTGTGAGTCGTGTCGTGCTGTCATATTATTTTTGTTAAGTGTTGTTTGGCATTTCATCATGGAAAGACTTACGCCTGAACAACGTCTCAGATAGTTCATCCGTTGAGTCCAATTTTCGATGACTCGAAACTGCATTTTGTATCAGATCAGTACGAAATTCGGCGGAGTGTAACACATCGAAGGAGTGACCTAAGAGACCTCAAGAATATTTGATGGAAATCCGTTTTGGTCCGTTGTAAGTCATTTGATAAAATTTGGCACAAATCAAAGATGGTTCCACTCCTTCGAGTACCTCCCCCACAAAGGGTCGAAATTTAGTGAAATATTAATTCTTTCATAACTTCTATAATACTTATCAGAATCTTTCACAATTCCACACATATTATTATACCCTCACTTTAGTGATACGAAGGTATATATACATTTGCTGAGGACAAAAGTGTAACACACGCATATTCGTTTTGGGGCATTTTAAGTCGAATTATAAATGTCCGTCCGTCTGTCTGTCTGCTGGCTGGTGCGCACGATAACTCTCGAAAGGAGTAACCGAATATTTTTTTCTATCTCCGGCTAAGTTCGAAGATTGGCCATATTGGTCCACTCCTTCTGGTACCTCCCACGCAAAGGGTTAACTTTTAGTGATTCTTTAATAACATGTATACTACGTATTAGAATCTTCTGAAATTTCACACATAGTATTAGTTTATTAGTCGCTATCAACTCGGGAAAAATAGGCGAAGTCGCCACGCCCCTTTTGGTACCTCTCACACAAATGAACCATTTTGCATCAAAATTTAACTACTTATAACTTTAATACATGTGCATAAAAATAACTGAAATTTTGTACAATGTTTTTGTAGCGCATATAGTCCGGTAAAAAATGGGCATTATTGTACAGCCCCTTTGGGTACCTCCCACACAAATGGACAGTTTATACCAAAAGTTAACGGCTTATAGCTTCAATACCAGTGCATACAAATTCTTGAAATTTTGTACAGCGTAATACTGTTATAGTACCTACACTCCTGTGAAAAGTAGGCGTTATCACCTCGCCATTTTTTGTACTTTCCATACAAAATTACCAAATCATACCAAAATGTAATAGCTCTTAACGTTAATATACCAGTGCGCATAAACGTTTATAGTTCGGAACAGTGCAATGTATTTAAAGAAAATACTCTTTACCGAAAAATAGGTGTATTTGTTAAACCCCTTTTGGTACCTTCCACATTAATTGACAGAATAATTAGTGTAGTGTTATATATTACATTACTCGCAAAGTGAGGGTATACTTTAGTCGGTTTACCCGACTGAAACTTTCTTACTTGTTAGTTTCTTTTTCGCTAAGTTATACACTCACTTTGTAAGTAGTACGGAATATCCCACGAATTCATCTGTCAATTTCTGTGGCAGGTATCAGAAGGTTTAGCGAATACACATATTTTTCGCTGAACTGTAGATACTTTAAATACGAGGTATGTACAATAGAAAAGGTGAATTTTGAAATTTCTAGGGCTACATGATTTCGATTAGCGAATAAACTCATCTAAGGACATATGTTCGAGACAAGTGTACCAGCATAAACAAGTACCCTCCGCCATGGATCGCACGTGAATGGTTACGGGTACTAATCAACTGATTTCAGTCCAATTCGTTGAAATTTGAGGTTTTTATGGCGTTCAGAAGTCAAAACAAGAGGGACCTTCGTATGGGGACTATATCAACATGGATCTATGACCACCGTTGCTCGCGTGAAGGCTACCGGGTATAAATAAACCCCAGTTACCAACTGTCAGCCCGATCAGTTGACATTTGTGGTCTCTATGACGTTAAGAAGTCAATTCGGGGAGATGCCATATGTGGGGGCTCTATCCCAAAATGGACTGACAAGGTCCATTTACAATCCCAACATCCCAACCTGCAGATATAGAAAGTTTACATATACTTTTTATATCTGCAGGCATGTTGGGATTGTTTCAGCCACCTAGCTCATGTATTATAGACTGTAGCGTGATTACAACAGACGGACGGAAGGACAGGCGGACATGGCTAAAACGTCTTAGAATTTTACGACGATTAATAATATATATACTTTATGGGGTATCAGATCAATATTTAGTGGTGTTACAAACGGAGTGACAAAATGAATATACCCTCATCCTACAGTAGAGGGTATAAAAAACACTAATCGAATGCACTTAGCCCGAGAAAATTTAAAATTTAACCTTTTCAATTTAATAGACCTCGTACGTTGCACTTTGCCGAATTATAAGCGTTGGTATAATAATTATATGAGCTATTCAATTTTGGTATGATTTGGCCATTTTGAGTGGGAGGTGCAAAATGGGCCGTGTTGATAACGCCCATTTTTACAACCATATAGGTACTTTAAAATAATGACACGATGCAATTTTTTTTAAGTGTTTTCGTGCGTGAGTACCAGGCTATAACGTATTAACTTTGTGTACAAAAGGGGCGTAGCAACAACGCTTATTTTTCACTGGACTGTAGTCAATATAAAACCAGTAAGGAAAGACAGAAAGTCGGGCGGAGCCGACTATATAATACCCTACACCTACCTACCAATACGATAATGGGCATTGCGATAAGAATTTGGCAGTGTTCATACATGTAATAAGCAGAGAGTTTGTACGATTTTCGTACTAATCGGATATAAAACACGGTTTCTACAGCGCTTACATGTCAAATCGGGTGTAACATATATATTGGGACTATGTTTAAACCTGAACCGATTTTCCCCGAATTTGGCAGTGTTCATACATGTAATAAAAAAAACTCTCTTTGTTAAATTTCGTACTGATCGGATATAAAACACGATTTCTACAGCGCTTAAATGTTAAATCGGGTGAAACATATATATGGGGGCTATATCTAAATCTGAACCGATTTTCCCCGAATTTGGCAGTGTTTATTAATGTAATAAGAGAACTTTCTCTGCCGAATTTCGTACAGGTCGGATGTAAAATACGGTTTCTACAGCGCTTACATGTCAAATCGGGTGAAACATATATATGGGGACTATATCTAAATCTGAACCGATTTTCGCCGAATTTGGCAGTGTTTATTCATGTAATAAGAAAACTATCTCTGCCAAATTTCGTACTGATCTGATCTCCGAATTTGGTAGTGTTCATTCACGTAATAATAAAACTCTCTCTGCCGAATTTCATAAAGATCGGATGTAAAATGTGGTTTCTACAGCGCTTACATGTCAAATCGGGTGAAACATATATAGAGGGACTATATCCAAATCTGAACCGATCGTCCTTGGGCCAAAAAAAAGCACTATGCTAAATTTCATCACAATCGGACCATAAATACGACCGGCACTTTGATTACAAGAATACATGGACAGACGGACAGACGGACGGACAGACAGACAGACGGACATGGCTAAATCGACTCAGAAAGTGATTCTGAGTCGATCGGGTCTATCTCTTCTCCTTTTAGGTGTTACAAACAAATGCACAAAGTCATAATACCCTGTACCACAGTGTGGTGTAGGGTATAATCATTGATTGTACAAAACTGCAAGTATTTTTATGCACTTGTATTTGTGTTAATATTTGGTGAAAAATGGTTCTTGGATAATCAATATTTCACTAAATGTTAACCCTATGTTAGGGAGCTACTAGAAAGATTGAACCAAAATGTCTCATCTTCGAACTTAGCCTGAGACAGTCAAAATTATGAGAAATATTAGATACCAAATTTGAAGCCAATCACGTACGGACATCGCAGTATTTGCTACCGTATTTCGCCAATAAATCGTCGAATGTTGATTTCCAAATGTTTCAGTTTTAACAGCTGATATTTGCATTCGGTTGTCAAATAAAGTGCTACAAACTAAAAGTTGTGATCCTGTAAAAAAGCATTATTTATGCTAAATGTTACGTCAAACTGAACAGAACCTGAATCTGTGAACGACATAATATCTGTCTTTTGTATACAATTGTATTTCAACTTGTAAAGATATTGTCAGGGAAATAAAAAAATACTTTTGTACTCGTATTCATATTTCAGATTGATTTTAATCCAACCTTCATAAAACCTTCAAAGGTTTATAAAAAGTTAAAAAAAGTTTCAATTTCCGCCACAGTAAACAAATCTACATTCTATTTATTCATTAGCCTTTGCGGACAATCAGAGTTCTGGAAAATTACGTTTTTACAGAATTAAGTATGTATGCGTAACCTTAAAACTCACAACAACATAGCAACGCACATAGCAACGAACGCGTATTTATTATTGGCATATTTAATAGGGATCTGGGAAATGTCACAAGGATGAGTAATAATTTGCAAAAATGTCAACACTTCCGCTGTAACAACTCACAACTCGAGTGTAACAGAACATCAGCCAAATATAAAGTTACCATAGTTTGAGTTTCTCTGCTGCAACAATTCAGAAGTTCGGACCGACAATAATGTGGGTAAAGTATAACCCTAAAATGGTTGTCACCATCAGTGTCATAGAACGTGTGTGGTTGTCATTATTACTACTGCAAGTGCCTGAACTGCTGTCACTTTTCCTCTGTTGCCATTGTCGTTGCAGCTCCTGTTGGCTTTTGTGGCTGAGTCGTTACAAATGTTTCTGAATGATAATGTGGTGCTTGTCCAGGTGAATTTTTCTATTCGACTACAACAACAATTGTGGATATTTGCATAATAAATGAGACAAAATCCTCAGTTAAAGTTTGTATACAAGCAAGAATACATGCTACGTAGCAAAAACATATTCACTAAATAATAATCATGTAAATACGTTCAACTATTGATTACAAAGTAGACGGTCAACATCGAACTGATTATGCCTCTTTTCACACTCTCAACCATAAGATATATACCCATTTTGTCACCCAAAATATTGATCAGAAATTCTATAAAATATTATATACGGTGATCTAAGTAGAGATACTTTTTTCAATAGCCTTTTTTGACAGATCACGTGTGAGTCGTGTCATGCTGTCATGTTATTTTTGTTAAGTATTGATTGGCATTTCATCATGGAAAGACTTACGCCTGAACAACGTTTACAAATTATTCAGTTTTATTATCGAAATAATCGTTCGCCAATTGTCCATTGGTCCATTTTGTTTTTAATTCAAAAAAACACTTTCCAGTCGACCCACGACCTTGACACCCATGAGCAATATTTTATCTCTCGTTAAGAGCTATCTTTTTGCTATTGACCGATTCCCGATCCGACGTACCGGAATCATCGGTCCAAATTTCTTGAGAACGTAACCGTCAATGGCGACCGTTATCGTGCCATGATAACCGACTATTTCATGCCTGAAATTGAAGCTAGTGATCTCGGCGACATTTGGTTTCAACAAGATGGCGCCACTTCCCACACATCGCATCAATCAATGGATTTATTGAGAGAACACTTCGGTGAGCAGATAATTTCACGTTTTGGGCCGGTCGAGTGGCCACCAAGATCGTGTGATAATACACCGTTAGACTATTTCTTGTGGGAATATGTAAAGTTTAAAAATAAATGCCGAAGAATGTTCTTTCAAATGGTAGTAAACATTACCCATTCAATTTGAATTTTCTGTGTTTTTTTCTTTAAAAAAAGTAGGTAACCTCGAAATGGATCACCCCTTTATTTTTAACCGTTGTACAATTTTAAGACGATTTAGCCATGTCCGTCCGTCTGTACAGTACTTGAGCTAGATGCTGAAATTAGACATACTTCTTTTAGCCGGAGGTAAGTTGCTATTGAAAATGCTAATATGTGTCATTTTTATAGCCTACTAGCTGGACCCGGTCCACTTCGTTGCCCCAGACTTCAGATTTGCGATCCCGTTAATTTTTGGACTAATTACGTAGACTGCCACCAAATATATATGCACATAATTACATTGATCTCTCTAACAAATTGCTCAAGATATATCAAACACAAAATTTAATTGGCTTATATGGGCGGGGCCACTCCCATTTGTCCGACCCCGCCCATTTTTGGACCAAGCACGTAGACTGCCACCTAATATATATGCACAAAATTAGAGTAATCTCGCTAATAATTTGTGCGAGTTATGTCAATTTCAATATTGGGTTTATATTGGCGGGGCCACGCCGATTGGTCCAATCCCGCCCATTTTTGCACCAACCAATTAGACTACCACCTAATACATATGCAAAAATTACAGCACTCTCGCTAACAAATTGTGCAAGATATGTCAATTTAAAATCGTTGTTTATATATGGGCGGGGCCACGCCCATTCCGCCTATATTTGGACAAATCACGAACACTACCACCAGACACATGACACAAAATTACAGCAAATTACTCGCTAACAAATTGTGTAAGATATCTCAATTTCAAAATTTGGCTTATATGGGCGGGGCCACGCCCATTGGCCGATCCCGCCCATTTTTGGACCAATTTAGTAGACCACCACCTAATACATATGCACAACATTACAGCACTCTCGCTAAAAAATTGTGCAATATACATCAATTTAAAAATTTGGTTTATAAGGGCGGGGCCACGCCCATTGGTCCAATCCCGCCCATTTTTGGACCAATCACGAAGACTGCCACCAGATACAGTTGCACAAAATTACAGCTCTCTCGCTAACAAATTGTGCAAGATATCTCAAATTCAAAATTTGGCTTATATGGGCGGGGCCACGCCCATTGGTCCAATCCCGCCCATTTTTGGACCAATTAAGTACACTACCACCAATACGTATGTACAATATTACAGTACCCTCCCTAACAAATTGTGCAATATATGTCAATTTAAAAATTTGGTTTATAAGGGCGGGGCCACGCCCATTGGTCCTATCCCGCCCATTTTTGGACGAATCACGTAGACTGCCACCAGATACATATGTACAACATTACAGCACTCTAGTTAAAAAATTGTGCAAGATATCTCAATTTCAAAATTTGGCTTATATGGGCGGGGCCACGCCCATTCGTCTGATTCCGCCCATTTTTGGACCAATCACGTAGGTCGCCAACAGATATATTTACCCAAAATTACAGCTCTCTCACTAACAAATTGTGCAAGATATCTCAAATTCAAAACTTGGCTTATATGGGCGGGGCCACGCCCATTGGTCCGATTCCGTCCACTTTTGAACCAATCACGTAGAGTGCCACCAGATACATATGCACAAAATTACAGCTCTCTCGCTAACAAATTGTGTCAGATATCTCGATTTCAAAATGTGGCTTAAAGGGGCGGGGCCACGCCCATTAGTCCGACCCCGCCCATTTTTGGACCAATCACGTAGACTGCCTCCATATATATATATACAAATTTCAAGTTCTCTCACTAACAAATTGTGCAAGATATCTCAAATTCAAAATTTGGCTAATATGGGCGGGGCCACGCCCATTGGTCCGATCCCGCCCATTTTTTGACCAATCACGTAAGTCTCCAGCAGATATATATACACAAAATTACAGCTCTCTTGCTAACAAATTGTGCAAGATATCTCGATTTCAAAATTTAGCTTAATGGGGCGGGGCCACGCCCATTAGTCTGACCCCGCCCATTTTTGGACCAATCACGTAGACTGCCTCCAGATATATATAAACAAAATTACAGTTCTCTCGCTAACAAATTGTGCAAGATATCTCAAATTCAAAATTTGGCTTATATGGGCGGGGCCACGCCCATTGGTCCGATCCCGCCCATTTTTTACCAATCACGTAGACTGCCACCAGATACATATGTACAAAATTGCAGCACTCTCACTGACAAATTGTGCAAGATATCTCAATTTTAAAATTTGTCTTATGTGGGCGGGGCCACGCCCACTTCATATATCGAAAATTCAAGTACCCTATTTTCACCACGCCCCACACATGTACATTCTGTGAAAATTTCAAGAAGATCGGTTCAGCCGTTTAGACGTCTATACGGTACAAACAAACCAACAAACCAACAAACAAACAAACCAACAAACAAACAAACAAACAAACACACATTCTTCTTTATATATATAGACACCACACTGTGGTACAGGGTATTATAACTTTGTGCATTTGTTTGTAACACCCAAAAGGAGAAGAAATAGACCCATCGTTTATTATACCGATCGACTTAGAATTACTTTCTGAGTTGATTTAGCTATGTCCGTCTGTCCGTCTGTCTGTCTGTCCGTCTGTCTGTCTGTCCGTCTGTCTGTCTGTGCATGTATTCTTGTTATCAAAGTACAGGTCGCAATTATGGTCCGATCTCGACGAAACTTTACACATATGTTTTATTTGGCCCAAGGACGATCCCTATTGAATTTGGTTAAAATCGGTTCAGATTTAGATATAGCCCCCATATATATGTTACCCCAGATTTGACATGTAAGCGCTTTAAAAACTTTATTTTATATCCGATCAGTCTGAAATTCGGCAGAAAAAGGTTTCTTATCATATGACTGAACACTGTTAAATTTGGAATAAATCGGTTCAGATTTAGATATAGCACCCATATATACGTTACCCCCGATTTGAAGTGTAAGCACTGTAAAAATGTTATTTTATATCCGATCAGTATGAAATTCGGCAGAAAGAGGTTTCTTATTATATGAATGAACACTGTTAAATTTGGAAGAAATCGGTTCAGATTTAGATATAGCCCCCATATATACGTTACCCCCGATTTGAAGTGTAACCCAGCAAACAAAGAGCATCCAAAGAAGCAATTAAAATCCCCAACTTATGATCCGGAAGTTGTTCTAATTTGGATTTTCACCAATGAATTTAACAAGGGCTTGTCGCGCCGGGGAAGTACTTATTTGTCACCACTTTTGCACAACTTCTTTCAAAGCACTATTAAATTTGCTTTTTTGGTGTTGTATTTATTTGATGAATGTATGTCGTTCATATTAACATCTTTGGTTCAGAGATAATTCTCTTATTTTAAAGGAATACAAATGTTGAGCCTTCGTGACATAGGGAAGGGAACGTATAAATAATTTACTCTTGGCCAAAGAGATCGACGATCATATATACATATAAGTATGTATGTTCGGGACATTTGAAGATGTTTGTAATCTGTATCTTGTGGCAGGCTCTTGAAAAGTGTGACCAATGACCCCATAGTTTAACTTCTAGTAACATTTTTGCAAATGGTCAAAATTCTCACTAATAAAAAAGTATTTTTTATTCTACACTGTAATACATAGCACATTGGTGCTTCGCTTCGTATTTTCCGTAGTAAAGTACCACAGTGTGGTATACTTATATTAAGTACGGAATTGTATATTTAATTCCCATAATTTCTTTTAAAATTATTTATTTATAACCTACACCACACTGTGGTACAATTTATTATAATTTTATGCATTTGTTTCTAACACCCAAAAGGAGAAGACCATCGGTTATTATACCGATCGACTTAGAATCACTTTCTGAACCGATTTAGCTGTGCAGTTCGCAAATATAGCACGATCTCAAAGAAATTTTGCACATATCTACAATTCGTATTGAAAAAGAAAGACAATCCGTATTTTGTTTCTGTAACTTATTTTCTTTCGTCTACGGCGAACGATCAAAAATCTCTCAACTATTTGAATATAAGTTTAGAACCAGATATCTTCATATATATGACTGTACCTTCGATTTAGCTTATACCCTCTATAGAAGATATAATTTCCTTTCGATATTCATGAAATTTGGTAAAGAGTATCTTATTTTACCAGTTAACATCTGTGTTAACAATATCGGTTCAAATTTACATATAGCTCCACATACTCGCATGGATAGAAGACATATTTTAGTCAAATGTACTATATTTGGCATAGTACCTCAAAACAGCAACAAGAGAACAACTTCAAAAGGTTACATAGATGAATACAGTACGTTCTGTTTAATACAATGTGGGCAACGCCTTTAGTGCTTTATCAAAAACGAGCACTCGATGTTACGTCTTTTTTCTTTCTTCTTTTTTCTTCAATTAAGTCGTGATTTTTGGACGAAAAACGAATTTTCGTTTTTTTGAGGGTTATGCCCTTGGGCATTTCTGGTGATGATATATCAGCATTTTTGGAAAGGATAAAGTGTTATTAATATATTCAGTTTTTATCGCTATCTAATGTACTACAATTTAACATATTTAGAAGAATATCAACATACTTTAAAATGACTTAATGTTAGTTTAATCGACTATGAAAAAGTCGACTTTTAGGTCCGATTAATCGACCTAGTCGACTGAAACGAAATTTGGTTAATAAAAAAGTCGAAAATCGACCATTCACTAATACTGGTATAGCCGCCATATAAATATATATTTCTTCCTTTAGCACTATAGAAGCAGTATTTCACATATACTTCATAGCCCCCATATATATGTTCCTTCCGATCTGGGTCTTTATCACTTCAGAAGCTTTATTTTACATTCAATCGTTTTGAAATTATGCATTGTAGGGTTAATAATTTATACTCCGAAATTATATTTGGGTTAGTTATTTAGAAGAACTTCGTTAAATGCTGAAGAAATGTTCATACATCTGATTTGGAAGTACTTATAATGTTATTCTTTTGGAAGTACTTCTTTTATTTTTTGCTGGGAAGCGCTGTAAAAGTGTTATTTTATATCCGATCAGTATGAAATTCGGCAGAAAGAGGTTTCCTATTATTTGAATGAACACTGTTAAATTTGGAAGAAATCGGTTCAGATTTAGATATAGCCCCCATATATACTTTACCCCCGATTTGAAGTGTAAGCGCTGTAAAAATGTTATTTTATATCCGATCAGTATGAAATTCGGCAGAAAGAGGTTTCCTATTATTTGAATGAACACTGTTAAATTTGGAAGAAATCGGTTCAGATTTAAATATAGCCCCCATATAAACGTTACCCCCGATTTCACATGTAAGCGCTGTAAAAATGTTATTTTATATCCGATCAGTGCGAATTTCGGCAAAAAGAGGTTTCCTTCTACATGAAGAAATACTGCCAAATTCGGAGAAGATATAGATATAGCCCCATATATATGTTACCCCCGATTCGACATGTAAGCGCTGTAGAGATTGTATTTTATATCCGATCAGTACGAAATTCGACAGAAAGATGTCTTTTTACATGAATGAGTATTCAGGGAAAATTGGTTCAGATTTATATATAACATCCGTACATATTTTCCTCCTGATTTGGTATTAAAGCGCTATAGAAGTTGTACTTTATTTCGGATCATTAAAATTTTCCAGAAATATGTTTCTCAATTTAGGAACGAATATTACTTAATTTAGCGATTATCGGTTCAGAATTAGATAATATGTTCCTACCCATTTACCCATTATTCCAAATTATTATCGCAATGACCCTTATCGCATTATTAGGGAGGTGTAGGGTATTATATAGTCGGCCCCGCCCGACTTTCTGCCTTTCCTTACTGGTTTTGATATTGATGTTTTGACTTCTTAACACCCAGAACTCTTTACAACAACAAAGTTGGTCTTAGCTAAATGGTTGGATATCACTCTCATACAAAGGACCCATCAGATATGACTTCTTAGCGCCTTATAGAAACCATTGTTTTCTACATGATGATCAGGGATGGTCCACGACATGATTTTTTAGGTTTACGACTGTCAGAAAGGTGTAAACGTCACATACGTCATAAACCCGTCTGAAATGTATGAAATGTCGTAAACTGTAATATCAGTTCTAAGGACGCTACAGACTTCAGCCCTTCACGTAAAAATCTGGTGGACACCATATAAAAACTAATTGAAATCCGAGATACAACTTTATTTAAAATTTTTTGAGAAAATATATGTTGTTGATCGAATACCGATATTTACACAATGGTGTGATATATTGTACAACCCGAACATTAAATAAGTTCAAAATGGGAAAATCAACTATTTCGGCGATAAATCTACTTTTTCAACAACGGCACTCACATCTTTTCAGATCATAAAAATTCACTTTTCTTCACATATTTTGTAGACCATTTAATTTATATTCTTGACGAACAATAAATCGTTCAGTTTCAGTTTTTTTGCAAAATATTATATGTATAAGTTCTGATTCACACGAGGCAACTTTTTTAAAGCAAGTATCAAAGTTTGTAGTTTGTCTGCCTCTCTCCAACAAACTTTGACACCCCACCCATTTCTGTGCTTGTTGCAAAAACTAGAAGGTCTTACTTATTCTGGAATATGGCAAAAAGTCGACATAACGCATTGTCATTATTTGCTCTAAAATTGCTGATGATCCCAGCGTCCACTGCATAATTAGAAGGCATTTTCTCCAATTGGTGTCATGTGCATTCTGATTTTCGAAATCTATTAGAATCGGGACGATATAAAAAGTAGCTGGAAGTTTACTCTTCACTTAAAATACGCGAAAAAAGACAAATTTGAAGGCATTGAAGATAGAGATTCGAGTGAAGAAGAAACCTAATTTATAAACAAATAAAATAATTTGAACCAATAAATAAACTTGAAAGTTCAAAATAAATATTTTTTTCTTTTCTATTGATTTGCTAATTATTTACTGTTAGTGACAAAGTCAAGTTTCCGACATTAGGTTCACGACGTTGTATACGTATGTCGAATACGTCTCAAATGTATGTCATATACGTCACAGTTTAAGACGGACCATCCCTGATGATGATAGAATGTCCGATAAGAAACAATCGGGTGAATTGTAAAATTTCACAACAGTGTGATACAGGGTATTAGAAGTTTGTTCCATGGCAGATGTTTGTAACACCTAGAATTACCACACCTAAGCCCACTTAAAAATATACCGATTGACTCAGAATCACCACCTGACTCGATTTAACAATTCGTGTCCATCAGTATGTCCATCTCATGTTGTTCCACGTAGCAATTTCACTATGATCTTGCTGAAATTTTACAGATAGGAGTCTTTCATACCTGGAAAAAACCCTATTGAATTTTAAGCAAATCGGTTCGGATTTAAGTTTATGTAGCTCCCATATAAAAGCATTGTTAGATTTGGCCACTTAGCTCAAAAATCTGTATTTTACATCTAATTGTTTTGAAATTTACCATGGCAGAGTTTCTTAATCCATGGACAAACATTGCTCAATTTGAAGAAAATCGGCTTAGATTTAGATATAGCTTCCATATATATGTTTCGTCCGATTTGACCGTTTAGAAGCTGTAGTTTAAAACCAATCGTTTTGAAATTTAGCATGATAGAGTTTGTTGATCCATGGACCAACATTACCGACTTTGAAAAAAATCGGTTCAGATCCATACGAGAATATATATTTCGCCCGTTTTTTGAAATTTAGCATGATAGAGTTTCTTGATCAATTGAATACATTGCCGAATTTGAAAAAAACAGTTCAGATATGTGAGTTCCCACATGTGAGTCATTCCATGCCAATTCCAATTCCATGCCGTCCAATTTGGCTACAGAGGCAGAGATGTACCAAATGTAATTTGTGTAAACAAAGTTTAGTTGAAGTACGCATTGGATATATCATTGTTATCCAATCTTACTAGGGTGATGTAGGGTATCATATAGCCGGCCCCGACCTACTTTAGCCTTTCATGACTGGTTTTTCAATATCACGGTTTATTGTGTGTATTCTAAGAATCCACCCTAAGAAAAAAACAAGTAAGGAAAGGCAGAAAGTCGGGCGGGCCGGACTATATAATATCCTTCACCTCACAATGCGATATTGGGCATTGCGATAATAATTTGGAATAATTGGTTTAGTTTCAGTTATCAAAGTACTTAGCGCCACCTTCCAAGGAGGAGTTGAATATATTGATCATAACAAACTATATCTGAAACGATAATCTTAAAATGTGCTCAAAGATCAAGAATCGGAAGAAACAAATAATTCATCAACTTAGATCAACAACCTTATTTCTACCAAATAATATAAAGATCGGACGTAAAATAGAGTTTCAATAACGCTTAAATACTAAATAAGCAGGAACATAGTATTTATGTGGCTATATAACTATAAATCTGAACCGATTATCCCCAATTTAAGCAGTATTATTTCCTAAATTAAAAAACTTCTTTTTGCCAAATGTTGCAATGTCGAAAGTGCAGTACAATGTAAAGAGTGCTTTGATACCAAATCAGGTGCAAGTATATATGGGCGCTTTATCCAAATCTGAACCGATTTTCCTCAAATTTGGTGTTATCTCTATGTTTGTCAAGAGACTTCTTTGTGTACTTTTTTATTCAGATCAGTTAAATAATGTTGCAAATACAGTGTAAATGTATCTATCAAATCGGAACTGAACTGATTTTTAACATTTTCAATAGTTATCGTCCAGGGGCCAAAAAAAGCACTGTGATATATTTCATCACAATCGGACCATTGATTACACTTTGATTTCAACGATATATTTACAGACGGACGGACGGACATGGATAAATCCACTCAGGAAGTGATTCCATGATCGGTATAATAAACGATGGGTCAACCTCTTCTACTTTTGGGTGTTACAAACAAATGCATAAACTCATAGTGTGGTGTAGAGTATAACCAGTAAGACTTTCCTAGCAATGCGCAAAGGGGCATTGCGATAATAATTTGGAATAATTGGGTTTGTTTAATTTAACAAATTATTTAGCTGAACCCCCTCATCAAGGTTTATTCCAAAGAGGAGATCGTAATAAACTAGATCTGAAAATATAGCCTTAAAATGCGCAGCATTATTTCATATATCAAGTAGCGGAAGGAACAAATATATGGGACTATTTAATCTAAACAGATTTTCATTAGCTTGAATCAAAAATCTCATTTCTGCCAAATTATATTAAAGATCAGACGAAAAATACAGTTTCAAAATAGCTGAAACACTAAACATACATATGTGGCTTAATCTAAATCTGAACCGACTTTTCCCAAAATAAGCAGTATTCGCTTCTAAATTAAGAACGTTATTTCTGCCAAATTTTTTAATGATCTGAAGTAAAGTACAACGTTTATCCCGCTTTGATACCAAATGAAAAGCAACAATACGAAGCAACAACAATCGTATATATGAGGGCTATATCTAAATCTGAACCGATTTGTTTTCCAAATTTGGCAGTGTTAGGTGTAATAAGATAGCTCTTTCTGCCTAATTTCGTACAGATCGCATATAAAATACAGTTTCTACAGCGCTTACAAGTCAAATCGGGAGTAACATATTTATGGGGGTTATAGCTAAATCTGAACCGAATTTGGCAGTGTTCACTCGTGTAATAAGAAACCTCGTTCTGCCATTTTTTGTTTTCAAATCGACTCAAGTCGATCGAAGTGATTTTCGTAGCCGAATGTTTTATATTCGTTAAAGAATTGTTTACTTTGCACCAAAAAATTGTTTTTTTTTAATCAGTTTACATCTACTGTTTACGTATTTATTTACTTAGCACATAAAATTAAAAACCTTAATGTTATAATGACAAAGAAAGTATTTTTTCTGCATTCTTAATGCCTTGTATACTATTTCCTTAATTTGAATACAGCTGCCCAGCAGCATAAACAACTGCTCTTGGGTACAAGTACTTTTCTGCCACCATTTCCAAATTATTGTAACATCTCGAGTTACAGTATTAAAAAATGTTAATGATTCTTGGACTCAATGGCTCATTATTATCTATTCGTACTACTTTTACAAGAATGCTTTCACTAGTTGGAGAGCTTTTAGGTGAGGAACTGAGTCATGTGTTTCTTTGACCTTCTTCCTTTGGTGTCCTTTCTCAAATTATTTTTGTAGTATTGCTCACTTCTGTACACTTCTATGAAGATTTCCATAATAGAATTTTCTTTAAAACGTCAAGGAAAAGATTATTTGATCTTCAGCTAAAATCCACAATGAGAAAAACCATAAAATAACATCAATAACAGATCCATCCCGCATTGGGAAACATAAAAATAGTCATATAATTCTA
Organism: Eudasyphora cyanicolor; assembly: GCA_963930755.1. Classification (NCBI taxonomy): domain Eukaryota; kingdom Metazoa; phylum Arthropoda; class Insecta; order Diptera; family Muscidae; genus Eudasyphora; species Eudasyphora cyanicolor. The sequence continues at coordinate 164,282,679 of OZ005736.1, read as the reverse complement.
TTTTTTGTACTTTTCGAACAAAAAAACGGTCTTCTGCCAACTTCGGCTGATTTTGTGGCCGAATGCCGAATGTCGAGTTTTGGCCATAGCCGGAGCCGAACATTCGGTCGGGCTCTAATGATGATACATCCTTTCTCGTTTCTAATGAAGATTTGAGGACTACTGCCTCTATAAATATATTTGAACATTGTGTCAAAAAAATGTTATTTTCGCCCTTCTTAGGACCGGACTATATACTTTAAAAATTTCATATTATACTGAGTATCTTTGTTACAATCATTCTAGACAGCTCTAACTGAACGAATAACCTTAGGCACTTTCAGCACACTAACTATGTTGAAATGACGGACAGGTATTGTCCTTTACGATGTTTTAAATGGATTGTAGGGCATAACATAAAATTTAAACAAACGTTTGTTAATTTAACTTATGTGAGTATTATTACTGCAATTGTTGTTAGTTTTATAGTGTCACGTAATGCATTTACTACCACCACAACCACACATTCTCACATACTTGCAGAGCCATGCTAAAATATTTGGTTTGCTTATACGACACGCCGATCCGTACTGAATGTACATATGCACGTCGGGTCAGGACTCCACTCAGTCAATCCCACAATACTTTGAAAGTTTTACAATGTCTATAATAATTGCAGTCGTCGGTTGGGAGGTTTGAACCTATGCAGTTATGTACGAGTATGTTATGTGCATTTATTTGTTTTCATGTGTGCGTCTGGCTGTGTGTGTGTGTGAGAGAGAGAGGAAGCGAGCGCAAGAATAGGAATGAAATTTATTGCATACTATTGGGTTTCAGTTAGTACACTGTGTATATGCATATTAGGGTGGCTCACATATTTTTGAGAAGTTTAATTACAAAAACAAACAGTACATGAATTTCTATAACCTTCGCACGCCCAAAGCTATTTATGTACGTGGTAGTCCAAGACCCACCTGAGTGGGTCTTATATTTAACAGCATAACAAGCATTGTTAAATCAAATTTGGTATGCAGAACTGGATTGGAAAGTAATTTGTTTTCTTTTCATCATAAACCTATAACCCATTTGGTCATACACTGCAACAAAATGGATGTCTGATCTTGTGTTCAGAAACCAGAGATTTTGCGGCAGTCTGCCTATCGGAGAAAACATTTTCCATTCCGCTAACACTCTAATAATTCAGTTTAATCATGATTAATATTGCAGTGATTGCCGCAGCAAGAACTTCAAACAGTAATGGGTGCGTGATATTTCTTATTAAAAAGTGGCTGGACCATAGGTAAGGCCGTCTGATGCACTAAATGTAACTCTATATTCGCTACTTCCGGACATTTTAGATAAACAGTCTACTCACACACGGCTGTACATTTGTATTGCAATAATCAGGAAATAACTGTAGACTTAGTGTAATGCTCCCCAGGGTGCCCGAAACTACAGCCAACAAGCACATTTATACATCACAGGGCAGCATGGAAAGTCAGCATTTCGGGTGGTAAGTGATAAAATCATTGTATAATTGTATTGATGGTTCCAAACTTAATGGCAGGATTGGCCTTAAGGTATACTCGTACGAACTAGGATAATCTACAGCACCAAAGTTCCTGATCACGACAGTGTTTACTTGTTTTTAATAAAGCTGGAAAAAATAACAGGTGGCGCAAAAGTAATCCTCCTATCAGAAAATGCTATACATTTTGCGATTGGCCCCTAATGCCTAATGTTGACATTTGTGTAGTAAACACATGCGAAATACACGTTAATAAACAATGTAACGCTACACTGCTCCAGAACGCGGAATATTGCTGACTATTTATTTGACCAATAATCGGTCGGTGACTTTGGCACAAAAAACATCGAAAGGTTACTTTTGCGCCACCTGTTATATTCCTTAAATCCGTGGATTCTGCATTTCTCAATTCACCTGTCGGAGATCTCACTATGCAATAATAAAAGCCTAAATTAAATATTGATCTAAGACCCCATATATATGCTTAATCGTCGTAAAATTCTATGACGATTAAGCCATGTCCGTCTGTGGTAATCATGCTACAGTCCGTAATAATAGAGCTAGGTTGATCAAATTGGGTAGAAATACTTCCTATACACTAAAAATAAAATGGTACATCAAAATAATGAAAAAGTATCTTCAATTGTTTTTCATTGAAATGATGTTATTATTCTATTGATTTAGTGAATGCCTTCTTCTATTTGATGTTCGCCAAATTCATTAATATTGTGTACTACATTAAAACAATGAAATTTCTTACCTTAATCTTTCATCACATTCATACGTTTTGAAATTTCAAAATGATTGGATGTAAAATACAGATTTTGTAGCGCTAAAAGGCCAAACTGGAAATAAGGCCAATATTTTTGTCGAACATATCTGTGGTCACAAGGCATAACAGCATAACTCGAGTTATGCTCAAACTGAGTTATTAATGCCATAATGTTCCCCATCTTCTATTACATATTGTGACACATTTCAGTGATGATCCCTCGTTTAGTTATCTATATAAGCCAGCATATCTCGCTGTGTCACTATATTACAAATGGATTATTATATCGATACAAACCTTTCAAGTTCTCTCCTGAAAAGTTTCAAAAACAGACATATGCTGTTATGCCTTGTGACCACAGATATCAACTCTCTATCGATCCTATAACAATAATTTTTGTAATTTAACATATCGTAAAAAACATTCCTAAAATGGGAAGAGCGGGCATTAAATGCTCTACAAAAATGTTGGCCATAAAATATTAATGTACGTGTCAGAATTCACCAAAGCCAAAAACTTAATACAAAAAGCAAAATACGGTCAAATTCCAGTTACAATTTTTAATAACAACACCAATCTTTAATAAAGAAACGTTTATTAGATTTTTCAAATATCTGGTTTTATTGGAATGGTTGAACTTTGTCATTTAATAATGGAACACAATATCATTCATATGACTACCACGACTGACTCGGCTGTACCTCATCTGATCAACCCAAGTTTTCAGTACATTTTCGATTGTTTCGGGTTGAATCTCTTCAATGGCAACTTCGATTTCATGTTTCGCTTCAATTGTCTCTGGATGCTTTGCGTATCATTTATCCTTAATGGCTCCCCACAGAAAATAATCCAAAGGGCTCAAATCACAAGTAAAAGTAATCGGTAGTTACATTTAAAATTTTAAATAGCTCACCCTTTACATACCATGCAATCTGCATTTTCCATATATGCAACAATTACGCAATGGAATATGCACAACATATGCAAAATACAATGTGCATATTAACGATAAATGCATAAATGCAAATGAAGTTTGCATAAAATATGCAAAAATAAATAGGAGTATATTTTTCCGTTTTGCCGTACAACCTTCCAATAAAAATATCCAATTGCATATATTCCGCTGTCTACTAATTACCTATTGTATTTAGAAAAGAGTCTCCGATAGTTTTGCCTTCAGTCTTTTAAAAAAATTCGCAAATATATTTTTTGGGATTTTGTTTGCAAAATTAAAACTAGTTTCGATATTTTGCTCAAACTATAGCTTAGGCCATTTCCTTTAAGAACATTGTGATATATTAGTGGGATATGACTGTTTCTAGATCGTTTTAATTCAAAATATTATTAAAATGTTAAGAAAAATGCAATTTTTTCGCAATATCTTGGAAAATATCTTTGAAACCGTTGATGGGACGAAAAAATTATATTAGAAGACGACAAAGGTTACTTAAATTAGGATTCTTTAAACCTTCCTGAACCACTTTGGGTAAATGATTCTTGAGTTATGCTAAAATATGTGGTTCAACCTTGATTTTTTTTAGATGTTTTACTTTATTTTAGGCCATAAAACTCTTAAAGGAAATGGTCTAAGCTTTCGTTTAAGCAAAAAAAAATCAAAAATAAAAAAGGAGTTTTTTGACACAAATGTCAGAAAAAATCAACAATAATAAATTCTTGCTATTTTTTAAAAGATTAAAAAATCTTTCGAATAGACTTTATGCAAAATTTAAACACAATAGGTAATTGGTTATATAAATGGAAAAAAGGGCCGTTTGAGAAATATTTCTAAATTCGACACCTTCCAACTCAGACAGTCTTTAACCGGTATCGTTGAAATTTTGTGTCATAACTACTTTTCAATAGAGCTAAACATGGTGCAAGGTTCATCCGGATCAGAAATTTTGATTTGTGATATTTTTTTAATTATTTTTGGAAAATTACCAAAAACACTACTGTTCTACAGTTTATACTTACAGCCATTTTTTTGCAGCTCACATTGACAAGTTTAGGTCCCTAGTGTAGCCACGGGCTGAAATGCCGCTCATCGAAACCAACCTGTTTGATACACTAATTTATAGTAATATGTACACTAATATATAGATAGTACGAATATCGGTACCGGAAAAATCTGTTAAACTGCCCAGAAAGGCCGACGCCCGCATGCGCAGTCGTCGTTTAATCAAAGTGGGACAGTCGCATAGCAAGTGTTCAATGTTTTCCACTTTTTCCTCAATACCATGTTCGCCGATCAGGCAGTGTCCCACCAGAACTGATACTAACATTGACAATCTTTTCCTCTCTAGAGCGAGGACATATTTTGACTTTCTTAAGGCATACCTTGAGTTATATGGCACTGCTACCCATTGTGCTTAACCTTTATCTGTGTTAATACTTACTTAATGTACAGTACTTAATAATGTTATTATTTAATCTCAATTGTATTCATTTCTTTTGATGTTTATTCCCTACTATTATTGTATTATGAACTCTTTATTTATTTATAATATTTAACTACAAACTCTCTCTCTTTCTATTATACTCTCCTTATGATACATAATTGAGATGAGTTTTAGTTATAAGATATATGACGCATGAATACATGGAGAGAGTTGTATTTGCGAAGTGTTAGGAGACGTTTTAAATTTAAGAAACTACCCAGTTAAAACTTGGTAAGTACATGTCATTACCACTTGCATTACCAGGTAATGACATATCATTACCCTCTGCATTACATGTAGTCAACAAATAATGACTTACTTATATTGACATAAATATGTACTTATTTGTAAGATGTTTTAAGTCGGGTATTGTAAAATATGCGACAACGCCAATTTTTATTTTTTTATCAAATCAACTTTTCTTTAATAAAAACTGTTGTTGTTGCATATTTTACAATACTCATCTTAAATTGACTTACAAATTCATATCTATGTCAATTTAAGTAAGTCATTATTTGTTAACTACATGTAATGCAGAGGGTAATGACATGTCTTACATGCTAATGCAATGTACAATGACATGTACTTACCATGTTTTTGATGGGAATATTCCGAGTAAAATATATGTCTTGTTGTATTTAATTATATATGATAAATAAATGGTTATGAAAATCTTTAGTGGTAAGGTGTTATTCAACGCCTTATTAAAATGACAATAATAACTACTTATATGTTGGATCTTCGTAAGCGTGGGGGTAAGTGGTTATTTGTTAGCTCTTGGTATGCTTGCATGAAAGTACTTTCCTGCAATGTCATGCCCATGTAAAAATAATCTGAAGGGTGGCTAAATGGTAAGTCATTATTTCTTTTGAATTTCACTTACCCGCCAGGTTACCTGGTAATGAAAGTTTTTGCTGGGTATTTGTCAGCACCCAATAAATATGAAATAAAATTTAATTTTATAACGTTTTAAATAAAAAATTATTCTGATGTTTTATTACTAAATCATAAAACATAACTCTTGGCCAGATTTGTCTATCTACCCTACAGTTGCCGATTTCTGCCCATCTTTCGTTGGACTGCCTGATTGCCTCTTGCCAAAGCCAAATCTTGCACGTGGATAATGGCGCACCAGTATATTTAAATTCTTCGAGAATTTAAAATGTCGTCCTTTTCCAGCAAGTTCATCCGCGTGTATATTAAACTGCCCAGCTATCTCGTTAAGAGACCTTTGTTAGCCCGTAATAGTTACTACGATGTAGGCCTTCCAGACTTTGTACAGAATTTTTAACTATCCGCTCTTTGATAATCACGTCCGTTCACTACGACCGATCAGCAACGGTTCGGTCTTATTTGGATTTTCTGAAAAGCCGTTTTTCTTCGACAACGTAACACTGATATTAAGGGTTCTCTGAAGAGTGTCACAGAAAATTCTTTGTGTTCATTAAATTTTCGATTTTTTTGTGGGAAACGATGCTAAAAACAAGTAAGAAAGTTCAGTCGGGTAAACCGACTTATGAATCCCCTCACCTTGAGTCTCAAAAAAATATTAGTAAATTTATTGTTTTTTTGTTTTATTTAAATTATAAACAACTAGCTGGACCCGGTCCACTTCGTTGCCCCAGACTTCAGATTTCCGATCCCGTTAATTTTTGGACTAATTACGTAGACTGAGACCAAATATATATGCACATAATTACATTGATCTCTCTAACAAATTGCTCAAGATATATCAAACACAAAATTGAATTGGCTTATATGGGCGGGGCCACGCCCATTGGCCTATCCCGCCCATTTTTGGACCAATTGAGTAGACCACCACCTAATACATATGCACAACATTACAGCACTCTCGCTAACAAATTGTGCAATATATATCAATTTAAAAATTTGGTTTATAAAAAATCCCGCCCATTTTCGGACCAATCACGAAGACTGCCACCAGATACATATGCACAAAATTACAGCTGTCTCGCTAACAAATTGTGCAAGATATCTCGATTTCAAAATTTGGCTTAAAGGGGCGGAACAAGGCCCAGTAGTCCGACCCCGCCTATTTTTGGACCAATCACGTAAGTCGCCAACAGATATATATAAACAAAATTACAGCTATCTCGCTAACAAATTGTGCAAGATATCTCAAATTCAAAATTTGGCTTATATGGGAGGGGCCACGCCCATTGGTCCGATCACGCCCATTTTTGGACCAATCACGTAGAATGCCTCCAGATATATATAAACAAAATTACAGTTCTCTCGCTAACAAATTGTGCAAGATATCTCAAATTCAAAATTTGGCTTATATGGGCGGTGCCACGCCCATTGGTCCGATCCCGCCCATTTTTGGACCAATCACGTAGACTGCCACCAGATACATATGTACAAAATTGCAGCACTCTCACTAACAAATTGTGCAAGATATCTCAATTTTAAAATTTGTCTTATGTGGGCGGGGCCACGCCCACTTCATATATCGAAAATTCAAGTACCCTATTTTCACCACGCCCCACACATGTACATTCTGTGAAAATTTCAAGAAGATCGGTTCAGCCGTTTAGACGTCTATACGGTACAAACAAACCAACAAACAAACAAACACACATTCTTCTTTATATATATAAATTTTAAATTGCATTTAATACCCTTTGTGGGGGAGGTACTAGAAGAAGTGGACCAATATGGCCCATTTTCGAACTTAGCCGGAGATAGAGAAAAATATTACCGCATACCAAATATGAAGTCAATCGGTTACTCCTTTCGAGAGTTATCGTGCGCACCAGCCAACAGACAAACAGACGGACGGACATAGCTCAAATGACTTAAAATTACCCAAAACGGATTTCCGCCGAACATACTTAGGGTCTTAGGCCACTCCTTCGTTGTGTTACACTTTTGGCTCGTAGCAAATGATATATACCCTCCTCTCTAAGGTGAGGGGATAACAATTTTGAATTTTTAAATTCTAATTTACTCTGAGGTTACATTTGTTACGTCTGAGACACAGAATTTTAAATAATTCATACATGTTTTTTCTAATGTGATCTTCCCATTAGATCCGCTCTAATGTAAAAAAATCTCTAATATAGGTACGGCTATGGGGGCATTATAACATAGTACTTGAAAAGACTGCACACACGCACATTGAGATAGGCAAGATAAGTCAAACACACACACACCCAACATTAAAATCTATGTGTATAGACAAGCATACTCGTATATCCTCGTTCGCATTACCGGATGTTGTCGGACATACCGGATATCCGCCTGAATCATTGATGAGCTATTAACTCCGTGACGTTGGTAGCAGTTCTTGGTTGTTATTTTGCATTTGCATTTTGTTTCATATTTTGTATTTTTATTTTGAGATGACAGACTCTCCTTTGTTATATCAACTGCAGATGTCATTTATGCAACAACCCTTCTGGATATTGTCGACTATTAAATATATAAATGGTAGAGGGGTATTCTCAAATATCTGAAACTAAATACATATGCGGGCATAAAGCGACCCGCACATTTTGCATGACTGCAAAAATAATTTTTATGAGCAAAATTGCAACAAAAAAACAATAATACTGCGGATGTTATGTCAATGACAACATTGTGCCAATGATGTTATTATCGATTGACGTTTGTTAAGTGGAAAGTAGTGCGGCTTATTGGATAATTAACCAACGAAACAATTAACAGAAATTAACATAATTATAGTGTGACAATACTTGATTGACAACTGAGAGTAATTCACTTTATCAAAACTCAATAAATAACCAATAAATACCATATATGTATTAAAAAAAACCATTGAATTTCCAAAAAAGTGTATTGTGGGAACCTATAGTGATCTTTTACAAGGAATATTTTTGACGAATACATCAAAACATTCCTTAGATTTCTACTACTTTTGCTATATAGTTATTTTTGTAGGAAGATTATCAGTTGTAAGGGGATCAGCGGGGGTGGCGGGTGTTTCGGAATAAATACTTTCTGAAGTATCTCCTTTACTTTGTTCTTTGATGTGGAACATCTATTCCGAAGCGTTCAAGCCACAAAGCTGGTACCAATTTTCTTTATTTAAAAAAATTAAAAACAAGTAAGAAAGTTTTCAGTCGGGTAAACCGACTAAGGTATACCCTCACTTTGTGAGTAATATAATATTAAATATTCCACGAGTTATTCTGTTAGTTTGTATGGGAGGTACCAGAATGGGTTTAACAAATACACCTATTTTTCCCTGAACAGTAGATACTTTAAATACATTGCACTATGCCGAATTATATACAGTTTTTGTGCACGAGTATATTAACGTTATGTGATAATTAATTGTGGTATTCTTTGGACATTTTCTGTGGGAGGTACAAAAAGGGGCGTGGTGATAACGCCCATTTTTCATAGGGCTATAGGTACTACAAAAGCATTACACTGTACAAAATTTCAAGTATTTTTATAAACTGGCATTAATGTTATAAGATGTTAACATTTGGTGCAAAATGGTACCTTTGTGTGGGAGGTACCAAAAGGGGCGCGGCAATAACGCTCATTTTTCACTGCAGGCACTATAAAAGCATTACACTGTACAAAATTTCAAGTATTTGTATACACTGGTACTAATGTTATAGGCTGGTAACTTTTGGTGCAAAATGGTCCATTTGTGAGGGAGGTACCAAAAGGGGCTCTACAATAATGCCCATTTTTTACCGGACTATAGACACTATAAAAACATTACACTGTACAGAATTTAAAGTATTTTTATGCACTTGTATTAAGGTTATAAGCTGTTAACTTTTGGTGGAAAATTGTGCATTTGTGTGGGAGGTGCCAAAAGGGGCGTGGCAACTTCAAACAATTTCCTCAAGGTGATAGCGACTAATAAACTAATACTATGCATGGAATTTCGGAAGATTCGAATAAATAGTATATAAGTTATTAAAGAATTAATATTTCATTACATTTTAACCCTTTGTGGGGGAGGTACTAGAAGGAGTGGGGCAATATGGCCCATCTTCGAACTTAGCCGGAGATAGAAAAAAATATTACCACATACCAAATTTGAAGTCTATCGGTTACTCCATTCGAGAGTTATCGTGCGCACCAGCCAGCAGACAGACAGACGGACGGACGGACATTTCTCATTCGAATTAAAATGACCCAAAACGAATATCCGTCGAACATACTTGGGGTCTTAGATCACTCCTTCGATGTGTTACACTTTTGGTCTGTAGCAAATGATATATACCCTCGTATCACTAAAGTGAGGGTATAAATATATAATTAATTTTACTTCCATTCAAAGCATTTATGTTAAAGAATTAATAGAAGTTAAAAATATAAAAAAATTGCTAAAATCGGAAAGTACCAAAAATTTAAACAATTATATTTAAATTTCAAAACTTAAAAATCGCACCCAGAAAAAATTTTAATATTTTTTTATAATTTTTTCTAAAAAGTACCAAAAATACCAATATTTATTTTAACTTAAGAAGTTATTACGAATAACCCTACACACCGAATGACGTTGTAAATATCTTGTATATCTGAATGGTTTATCGGAAAAATCTCAAAAAATTCCACAAAAAAATTCTTCAGGTGTACTAAAAAATATAAGAAAATTGAAAAAATTAAATCCGAAATTGGAGAACGATTATTTTGATAATAAAATCGAATAAATTGAACGTTGTTCTTGCGTTTATCTCTCCATGATAAAATTGTAAACACTACTGAATACAATGAAACACAAATGACAGATCATGACATATTACAAATGGCCGAAACGTCACTTCAAAATTATATCATCCCTATCGGAAAACAAGTTACATATTTTGTATTTTAGACAACATTTCGAAAGAAAAAAATGACCAATTCGTTTTTAAGTTCTGGCAATTACTAATTACATTACTCACAAAGTGAGGGTATCCCTTAGACGGTTTTACCGACAGAAATTTTCATACTTGTTTTTTTTTGTGATATTTATCGACAAAATGTTGCGGGAAATCTAAACGTACAGTGATCTTACCGACGACTTTGAAGCGAACATATTTGAAAAAACCATTCCAGACTGAGACTGAAATGTAGAGAACCTTTGGTCAATGACGTTAACCCATATTTTAAATTATTTGAAGTCCTAAATGACATTTTTCGCAATCATGGAGTTTATGTTTGTGATTGCCTTCCAATGAACTTTGCTTCATTAAAATGCAATTAAAAAAGTCGGTCAAAAGAGTGTATTTGCAATTATGGACTGGTTACAAATATAAAGGGTGATTCGTGGTGAGGTTTGATTTTTCAATATGCTTTTTTTACAGATCACGCGTGACTCATATTGGCAAGTTATCATGGCAAAACTCAAACCACAACAGCGTCTCCAAACTTCTCAGCTGTATTAGGAAAATACTAAGTGTCTATCCGGTGTTTTCTCGTGAAATTTTGATGTGATGAAGTGATGAAGCACATCTCTGGCTCAACGGATACTTTAAGAAACAAAATTACCGTATTTGGTCTGATGAGCAACCCGAAGAGTACCAAGAACTACCATTACATGCATTTAAAACAACGGTATGGTGTGGTTTATGGTTCATATTTCTTAAAAAATGGGAAAATCCGAATGTTACCGTCAATGGTAACCGTTATTGCCCCCATTTTAAAGAACTATGTGCTTCCTGAAATACAAGCGCATATTCTCGCTGATCTCTGGTTTCAACAAGAGGGCGCTACGAGCCATACAGTGCGTGAAACAATGCGGTATCACACCTTTGGACTATTTTCTCTGGTGATATATAAAGTTTGAGGTCTTCAGAAATTAGGTAGCTACGATTGACGATTTGGAAGCCAATATTACTTGTGCTATTCGCAAACTACCAGTCGCTATGATCGAACGAGTAGCCCAAATTAGACCTTCCGAATGGACCACCTCAAAAGTAGTCGTGGCCAACATTTACATGATATCATTTTCAAACAGTAAATCTATAAATTGTTCTTTTAACCGATAATAAAAATGTTAAGTTCACTTTCAAATTTATGTTTTTTTTATTTTACATTATAAATCAAACCTCACGATGAATCACCCATTACATGTAGTCCGAACTATGTACGTGGACTCGTGCTCGTATGTCACCGATTATTATCTCATGTCATTTTAGCCTACTTTCGGTGTTGTCATAAAAAATTCTGATGCGGCAGCTAAATTAGTGTTTACTTTATGCATTCGCGGGTACACCACTTCCACTGCAATGTTCGTTTGGTCAGCGTTTATTTGTCTTCTTTCGGCCTTGTCCATTGAACGGTATAATAGCATTCTGCGGAGAAATGCGACAACATTGCAGTTTGCAAATTCCTAATTTGTACAGGACATATGACGGCATATTTTATGCCGAACATTTTATCCATATCGGATTTATTTGAGATAATCTAATATACCGCTAGCTTACAAAAATTTTGAGAATGACAGGTAATTTTTTATATTTTCTTCATTGCAATTTTCATGGCCAGTGCCTTTATTATTTGGACCATATTTGAAGAGAGAAGACGTTTAAAAGTCTTATGTCCGTGGACATGCAATTAAGCCAGTTGTTTGACCTGTTCTGCGCTCCTTATTGATGATCTTTTTAAAACCTCACGATTTACAGAAATTCGGTACACGCTAAAAAATCGCTTCTGTAGTATATAGTCCCAAACATATTCTGTATAATATATATATGTAAATAAAGGGTCCGCCAAATAACTTTTTATATCCTATACCACACTGTGGTACAGGGTATTATAACATACCGATCGACTCAGAATCACTAGCTGAGTCGATTTAAGCATGTCTGTCCGTCCGTCCGTCGTGTCTGTCCGTCTGTCCATGTAAAGTTGTTCGTCGACTACAGGTCGCAATTTCACTCCGATCGTTCTGAAATTTTGCAGTTTAGAGTATTTCGCGGCTGTTAAGATCGCTATTGAAATTTAGAATGGTAGAGTTTCTTGATCCATGAACCAACATTGCCGAATTTGAAGAAAATCGGTTAAGATTTAGCTATAGCTCCCATATATATATTTCGTCCCATTTGGCCCTTTAGTCCTATAGAAGCTGTATTTTACATCCAATCGTTTTGAAATTTAGAATGGTAGAGTTTCTTGATCCATGAACCAACATTGCCGAATGTGAAGAAAATCGGTTAAGATTTAGCTATAGCTCCCATATATATGTTTCGTCCGATTTGGCCCTTTAGTCCTATAGAAGCTGTATTTTACATCCAATCATTTTGAAATGTAGAATGATAGAGTTTCTTGATCCATGAACCAACACTGCCGAACTTGAAGAAAATCGGTTAAGATTTAGCTATAGCTCCCATATATGTTTCGTCCGATTTGGCCCTTTAGTCCTATAAAAGCTGTATTTTACATCCAATCGTTTTGAAATTTAGAATGGTAGAGTTTCTTGATCCATGAACCAACATTGCCGCATTTGAAGAAAATCGGTTAAGATTTAGCTATAACTCCCATATATATGTTTCGTCCGATTTTGCTCTTTAGTCCTGAAGAAGCTGTATTTTACATCCAATCGTTTTGAAATTTAGAATGGTAGAGTTTCTTGATCCATGAACCAACACTACCGAATTTGAAGAAAATCGGTTAAGATTTAGCTATAGCTCCCATATATATGTTTCGTCAGATTTGGCCCTTTAGTTCTATAGAAGCTGTATTTTACATCCAATAGTTTTGAAATTTAGAATGGTAGAGTTTCTTGATCCATGAACCAACATTGCCGAATTTGAAGAAAATTGGTAAAGATTTAGCTATAGCTCCCATATATATGTTTCATCCGATTTGGCTCTTTAGATCCAATCGTTTTTATACCCTACACCACACTGTGGTACAGGGTATTATTTAAGTATAAAATGTCCCAAAAGTAAATTTATGTAAACAATTTATACATGAATTACAAAATTTATATATCAGAGTTATTCAATATTACGAGAGAGGTGTAGGGTATTAAATAGTCGGCCCCGCCCGACTTTAGCCTTTCCTTACTGGTTTTGTCCTTATTTTGTAATCAATATTTCGCCAGAAAAAGACAAAAGCAACAATTATAGTACTCTAAAGGATCTGCAAGATTATGTAAAAACCTTTTTCCCTTTGAATTTGTACAACGTTCACGTTCGACGCCGTGGAATTGCCCATGTCCTGAAAATAGTTTTCAAAACGCTGTGCGACAGCCAAATTAATCGAGTGAGAAAAGTCATATCGGTCATAAAGTTGTATGTGTCGCGGCGTTTTGCTATGTCACGTCTAGGAATCGAAACATAACGATTTGAAATTAGTAACTATGTATAATACAGGGAATTTGTCACGTTTGGACGTATTTTGTTTGACATAACATGAGAACGACTACCCCGATTTTGCTGCAACATATTTGGAAAAATTAAGAATTACAATTACTAAAAATTTTAATTTCAAAGCTAGCATGTAACGAAAAAAACAGTGTCTATTTGGAGAAATAGGAATATTGAAATCTATGGATAAATGTAGAAATTATAGCAATTTGGTAGAAATAAGAGAATTTCAACATTTGTAGGAATTTCATTGACAATTCCTACAAAATTTAATAATGGCACTTCCACATGGGAACTGAAGTTTAGTTTCTATGGTTAAAACTAGCAGAAAAAAATTGTTTTTTTTTTTTCCAAAAAAAAACTTTTTTATTAGCTCAAAAAAAACTTTAAGAAATAGAAAAAATCGCAAAATGTTTATTTGTTCTACTTTTTGATAGCTAGCATCCTGACAAATAAAAAAATGCTAATTTGCAAAAAGTCTATGGATAAATATATATATTAAAACCCATTTTATTAAAATCGGAACATTTAGCAAAATAATTTTTCATATTTATACCCTACACAACACTGTGGTACAGGGTATTATAAGTTTGTTTCATGGCAGATGTTTGTAACACCTGAAAATAACACAGCTAGACCCACCTTAAAGTATACCGATCGACTCAGAATCACTAGCTGAGTCGATTTAACGATGTCTGTCCGTCCGTCCGTCTGTCCATGTAAAGTTGTTCGTCGACTACAGGTCGCAATTTCACTCCGATCGTTCTGAAATTTTGCAGTTTAGAGTATTTCGCGGCTGTTAAGATCGCTATTGATTTTGGTTGAAATCGGTTCGGATTTAGATATAGCTCCCATATATATCTTTCGTCTGATTTGGCCCTTTAGTCCTATAGAAGCTGTATTTTACATCCAATCGTTTTGAAATTTAGAATGGTAGAGTTTCTTGACCCATGAACCAACATTGCCGAATTTGAAGAAAATCGGTTAAGATTTAGCTATAGCTCCCATATATATGTTTCGTCCGATTTGGGCCTTTAGTCCTATAGAAGCTGTATTTTACATCCGATCGTTTTGAAATTTAGAATGGTAGAGTTTCTTGATCCATGAACCAATATTGCCGAATTTGAAGAAAATCGGTTAAGATTTAGCTATAGCTCCCATATATATGTTTCGTCCGATTTGGCCATTTAGTCATATAAAAGCTGTATTTTACATCCAATCGTTTTGAAATTTAGAATGGTAGAGTTTCTCGATCCATGAACCAACACTACCGAATTTGAAGAAAATCGGTTAAGATTTAGCTATAGCTCCCATATATATGTTTCGTCCGATTTGGCCCTTTAGTTCTATAGAAGCTATATTTTACATCCAATCGTTTTAAAATTTAGAATGGTAGAGTTTCTTGATTCATGAACCAACATTGCCGAATTTGAAGAAAATCGGTAAAGATTTAGCTATAACTCCCATATATATGTTTCATCCGATTTGGCTCTTTAGATCCAATCGTTTTTATACCCTACACCACACTGTGGTACAGGGTATTATTTAAGTATAAAATGTCCCAAAAGTAAATTTATGTAAACAATTTATACATGAATTACAAAATTTATATATCAGAGTTATTCAATATTACGAGAGTGGTGTAGGGTATTATATAGTCTGCCCCGCCCGACTTTAGCCTTTCCTTACTGGTTTCTATTTTTTATGGTTTTTTTCCATGCCAACAAAAAAGTTTTTTTTTTAAAAAAAAAAAACGTTGTTAAGATTGTAGTAATTGTAATTCTTAATTTTTCTAAATTTGTTGCAGTAAACGGACTAATAGTTCTCGAGTTAAGTCAAACAAAAGACCCCCAGACGTGACCAATTACCCTATTTTATTAACTTTAAAGCGAAATATCTCGATTCCTAGACGTGAACCAGCGAAACGACGCACAAAACTCAATGTGTTCATAAATACTTAAATATAACAGTTACAAATATAACCAGTAATTTTTTACTGGGTAGTAATTTCGATAGATTCGTCTTTCCAAAATTGTTTAGAGATGAAAATCGGTTAATAACTAAGAAAGTTTCAGGCGTTCAACTGAAAAAAGGCAAGAAAATCGGGTTTTTACACATAAATCCGGATTTTGGGGTGTCCGGCAAATTTCGTAGAACAAACGTTGTTTTACTCGCCAACATCTTCAAGAAAAAAGTATCGGTTTTCTATTTTTGGTCTGTCGCACTGTGTTATAAATCGTCGTTAAATTCTAAGACGACTTAGCCATGTCCGTCTGTCCTTCCGTCTGTTGTAATCATGCTACAATCTATAATACTTGAGCTATGTGGCTGAAATTTGGTACATATACTTCATATATCTGCAGGTATGTTGGAATTTAAAATGGGCAATATCGGTCCATTTCTCGACATAGCCCCCATAGATAGCATCTCTCCGATGTGGCTTCTTAACTCCACAGAGACCACAAATTTCAACTGATCGGGCTGAATATTGGTAGCTGGAATTTATTTATACGGCCATGTTTTAATATATGGCCCCATACAAAGATCCCTCCAGATTTGACTTCGTAACGCCACAAAAACCTCAAACTTGAACGAATAGGGGCTGAAATTTGGTATAATGAGTTTATTTGTATCCGAAGCCATTCGCATGCAATCCTGGTGGAGGGTACACAGAGCCGAAAATACAATGATTTTTTTAACCATGTGTCTGGTTAAATTTTTCATGGTAAATGTTTGATTACGAAGACAAAAATAACCTTATATAAGTTCAAATGTACATGAAAAATGGTTAAGTTAACATTATATATGGTTGGTTTTTTTGAAAGAGAGGCAGAAAAATGTGCGAGATAAACAACAATTCGGCTCTGTTGTGGCCGACGTTTTTCAACTGCTTTGTGTTAGACGAAGTTGAGTATTAAGTTAAACGAAGTTGAAACGAATGCGACTGTCTTCGTAAGAGAATTTATCTCGCTCATTGAAAACACCACCAAATACCAGCTTCGGTGCTTGATCGAGTGCGGGAGTTCAGTTGGTGTTGAATAGTCGATGCGACTAGTGCTGTTGTCGGAAGCTGTTGGTATAGAGGTAAGTAGTAAAACATTTTGTAAAGAACTACATTCATAAGTATGTATGTACATATGTGTATTTAAAAAGTGAAATAATAAAATATGTGTGTTAAAAATGTTAATAGTGTTTTGTGCCTGTTTAATTATAGTAAAGGCGAATGTAATATTAATATTATTTTTTGTGATTATGCCATTACAATTGTGAAATTCAGTGGTTAAGAGTGGAAAAAAATATGTACACGCTGTCGCATTAACTGAGCACGAAAAAACAACAATGTATGTACGTAAGTACATATATGCAGCAGCAAGCAAACATACGAAGAGAAGTGATGTGTACGTGTGGGTATGTGTTCATCTTGTCTTTTCGTTTGAACACTTGTGGCTGCTACGCCGTACATACATACGTTAGTTTTTTTTTTGTTGTGCGATGTTGATACTGTTAAATGTACATACATACATATGTTGTTAGAAGTGCTTTCGTAATACTTACATACATACATATAAACGATGTTTTTGTTTTTTTCTTTTCAGTTGTTTCTTTTTCTGTGGCTTGCGGCTGATTGTGCTGGGAGTCCGGCCTTGAATCTGTTGGTAAGTTGTGCCAATACTAGAAACTGTTGATAAGCTGTATCAATACTAGTTGTAGTGTGCGAAGTAATTACAGGAAAAGTGGTATGCATGCATACATTTGTTTTTTTATACCCTCACTTTAGTAATACGAGGGTATATATCATTTGCAACGGGCCAAAAGTGTAACACATTGAAGGAGTGATCTAAGACCCTAAGTATGTTCAGCGCATATTAGTTGTGGGTCATTTTAAGTCGAATGCGATATGTCCGTCCGTCTGCCTGCTGGCTAGTGCTCACGATAACTCTCGAAAAGAGTAACCGATTCACTTCAAATTTGGTATACGGTAATATTTTTTTCTATCTCCGGTTAAGTTCAAAGATGGGCCATATTGGTCCATTCCTTCTGGTACCTCCCACACAAAGGGTTAACATTTAGTGAAATATTAATTCTTTAATAACAACTATACCTTGGTCGGTTTACCCGACTGAAACTTTCTTACTTGTTTTTAATATACAATTCAGTGCACTTCCTTGAAGTATCATCCATTGACTTACCCAATCCTTGATTTTTATATCTATTCCGATTATGATTTTGGTGGACATCGGCTTTCTATCAGATTGCCTATGTTATTAATCTCCTCTCTCCTATAAGTTTGCCGTAAGATCGGACTAAGCTCAGTACCCCAAACTAAGTGCCTAGCCGTCCTGGGCCCTTAATAATCGAAAGATTCAGGGAGTTTACGTGGACGGCACCTTTTGAGCGGGGACTGATCACATGTTGGTCAAGCACAGAAACGTAGGCACTTAACTTATAGTCACAGAGCAGATTTTTCCATCAGATCAGCCCATCGGTAAATGCTTATGCTCTTTGAACTACAGAATTTAGGTAAAAAGTCAAAAGATCTTCTTAGAATTGCACCCTTTTTTACATTTATACTTATATTTTCTAAACTTTTTGTTTTTTTTTTTCTTTTCAGGTGTTTCTTATACATATATATATATTAACATATATTTTGTAAATAAAATAAAAAATAAAAATGCGAAAGTTAAATTTTTCTTGTTTTATTTGATATAAATATTAAAAATTATTGAAACAACTATGTTTCTGGTTACATGAAGTAACCACTAAATAGTGAAATTAACAATAAAAAAGGTTTCAATAACAATCTTCATAGTTAATAATATTAACAATTTCATTGTTAAATTAAACATGCATTGTTTCAATAAATTAACTATGAAATGTTAATGTTAACAATTTTCATGGTTAAAAAATTCAAAAATGCATTGTTAAAGTAACAATTATTATTATAATATTAACAATTTTCATGGTTAAAAAATTCAACCATGGAATAGTTAAATTAAATATTATTATTGTTAAATACCAGTCAACAAGAAAATGTTCAAATTAACCTTATATAACGTAGACTCCAAATCATGTTTATTTATGGTTAAGTTAACCTTATATAAGGTTAATTTTTGGCTCAGTGTATTAAGTTTCGGCATGGCCGAAATTAATCTGTCTTTATACCCTACACCACACTGTGGTACAGGGTATTATAAGTTTGTTTCACGGCAGATGTTTGTAACACCTGAAAATAACACAGCTAGACCCACCTTAAAGCATACCGATCGACTCAGAATCACTAGCTGAGTCGATTTAACCATGTCTGTCCGTCCGTCCGTCCGTCTGTCCATGTAAAGTTGTTCGTCGACTACAGGTCGCAATTTCACTCCGATCGTTCTGAAATTTTGCAGTTTAGAGTAATTCGCAGCTGTAAAGATCCCTATTGAATTTGGTTGAAATCGGTCTAGATTTAGATATCGGTCTAGATATCTTTCGTCCGATTTGGCCCTTTAGTCCTATAGAAGCTGTATTTTACATCCAATCGTTTTGAAATTTAGAATGGTAGAGTTTCTTGATCCATGAACCAACATTGCAGAATTTGAAGAAAATCGGTTAAGATTTAGCTATAGCTCCCATATATATGTTTCGTCCGATTTTGCTCTTTAGTCCTGTAGAAGCTGTATTTTACATCCAATCATTTTGAAATTTAGAATGGTAGAGTTTCTTGATACATGAACCAACACTACCGAATTTGAAGAAAATCGGTTAAGATTTAGCTATAGCTCCCATATATATGTTTCGTCCGATTTGGCCTTTTAGTTCTATAGATGCTGTAGTTTACATCCAATCGTTTTGATATTTAGAATGGTAGAGTTTCTTGATCCATGGACTAACATTGCCGAATTTGAAGAAAATCGGTTAAGATTTAGCTATGGCTCCAATATATATGTTTCATCCGATTTGGCTATTATTTAAGTATAAAATGTCCCAAAAGTAAATTTATTTAAACAATTTATACATAAATTACAAAATTTATATTTCAGAGTTATTCAATATTACGAGAGTGGTGTAGGGTATTATATAGTCGGCCCCGCCCGAATTTAGCCTTTCCTTACTGGTTTTTACTGTGGTTTTTCAGTGTTAATTTTTTGCCAGTTTTAATAGTTATATGGATGGGAAAAAATGGCCGTGTGACCAAAATTTCAATATTCAACAGCCTCCAACGCGGACAGTCCTTAACCGATCTTGTTGAAATTTTGTGTCGTAAATACTACCCAATAGGACTAAACATGGTGCACATTTCATTCCGATCGGAAGATATCGGTTTTTAAAATGACTCACTTGACATGAAATCCCCCATATGACACACATGAATTAACTTATATGTGTATACTAATTTATAGAGAATCAGATTAATATTCCAAGGTGTGGTGGAGGATATGAGAACATTCTTGTTTTCGAAATAGTTTAACTCCCTGACAAATCTATGATGATATTAATGCACCTATTATAGATATTCTCATATATAACAATTCGATAATCAATATAAAGAGCATTCGAAGCGATTTCAGAAAACAGAGTGTGTAACAATGGTAACAAAAACCTCTGACAAATGATGAAATATTTACGTATTTACCAGAACATCGGCATTTTTTTACAAATATTGAAGGAATACAACAATTTAATACATCTTCACACAAACAAAATACGTGAAATTAAATACTTAATTACACACTGATTGTTTTTTGCTTAATGTATTCGAGCGAAATGAGTTCTGATAAATTATTGCAGTCCAATCGTTAATGTTGTTGTTGTTGTTGTTGTATGAGTAAGTGTATGCTTAATGTTTTCCGTTAAATACTCCTCCACATCTCCGTTTTTTTGCTTCGCTTGTTACAAACAAAAAAAAAACAGACAGATATTATGTGAAATTCTGTTACAATTAAATTTAATTAAAGTGATAATTGCAAAAACGTAACCAACCTGCATAAAAATGCTGTATCAAACAATAATTTCACATGCGTGAATATGCATATTGTAATTAACAATTACATGCATAAAATTGCATGTGCACAAGTGTGTGTGTGTGTTTATATGCGTTTGATAAAATACATTCAAAGTAATTAATCAGTTGATATACAAATATGCAATCGATGTACTGCTCAAAATAACCAATAAAAACGTAAAGATTGAAGAAAGTTATATGCAATTTGGTCGCAATGTTGATTTTTATCAATCTTGTCAAGAATGGCAACATAAAGTCTCATCTTGTACACGAGCACAAAGAGGAGTCGACCAAACGAAAATAAAGGAATAGAAAAGTTGGTCCTTTTCCTAATATGCTTATTTGAGGAGTTATAGCTTTTGTAATTTGGCCTGGGATATTCAAAATGTTTACCAAACCATAACTGATCACAAAATGCAATCCTTTTTACTCGAAAAAGTTTTTTTTGAGGAGTTAATTTATTTTAAGCATGGACACTTCGCTCTAGGACATATATTTAAGAAGTTATAGCTGTTTTAAATTTGAGCAGAAATTCGTAATTTTCTCTGTAGGACCCTTATTTACAGAACTTGGATGAGTAAGTTCAAAATGTTTACCAAAAAAGTGATCATGATCTAGAAAATGTATTTAAGGAGTTATATCTATTTTAGAGTTGGCTAACGAAATTAGAATATTTCATGAAAAAATTAGAGAACACAAATTATTATCCTTTTCGGTCCCAGACGCTTGTTTAAAATGTTGTATCCATTAAGATTCATTATTAATAACACTATGCAACAAAAACAACATATTTTGTGTCCGATACCTAACTACTATTTTTTGTGTAGATTTTATAACGCCAATTTTTTACGGAACTGTAGGTACTATAAAAGCATTGCACTATATGAAATTTCAAGTATTTCTTTGCCTTGGTATTAAGGTTAAAAGTTTTTGTGCAAAATGGTCCATTTGTATGGGAGGTACTAAGAGGGGCGTGGTAATAACGCCCATTTTGCACGAATATTCTCGTGCAAAATGCATTACACTCCACAAAATGTTAAGTATTTGTATGGACTGAAATCAAAGTCATAAGCACTTTACTTTTTGTGCAAAATGGTCCATTTGTATGGGAGGTACCACAAGGGTGTGGGAACTTCGCCCATTTTTCTCAAGGGCGAATACTATGTGTGAAATTGTGAAAGATTCTGACAAATCAATAATCAATGTTTCACAAAATTTTGAAACTTCGTGGGGGAGGTACTTGAAGGAGTGGACCAACATAGTCAATCTTTGACCTTAGCCTGAGATAGAAAAAAACCAGTAAGGAAAGGCAGAAAGTCGGGCGGGGCCGACTATATAATACCCTACACCTCCCTAACAATGCGATAAGGGTCATTGCGATAATAATTTGGAATAATTGGTAAATGCGTAGGAATATATTATCTAATTCTGAACGGATAATCGCTAAATTAAGCAATATTCTTTCCTAAATTGAGAAACATCTTTCTGGAAAATTTTAATGATCGGAAGTAAAGTACAACTTCAATAGCGTTTTGATACCAAATCAGGAGCAACATATATATCGAGGTTATATATAATTCTGAACCGATTTTCCCTGAATACTCATTCATGTAAAAATACCTCTTTCTGTCGAATTTCGTACTGATCGGATATAAAATACAGTCTCTACAGCGCTTAGATGTAAAATCGGGGCTAACATATATATGGGGGCTATATCTTAATCTGAACCGACTTTCTCCGAATTTGGCAGCATTCCTTCATAAATATGAAACCTCTTTCTGCCGAATTTCATACTGATCGGATATAAAATAACACTTTTACAGCGCTTACATGTCAAATCGGGGGTAACGTATATATGGGGGCTATATCTAAATCTGAACCGATTTCTTCCAAATTTAACAGTGTTCATTCGTATAATAAGAAACCTCTTTCTGCCGAATTTCATACTGATCGGATATAAAATAAAGTTTTTACAGCTCTTACATGTCAAATCGGGGCTAACATATACATGGGGGCTATATCTAAATCTGAACCGATTTTAACCAAATTCAATTCCAATTCTTGTAATCAAAGTACAGGTCGCAATTATGGTCCGATCTCGACGAAACTTTACACATATCATTTTTTTGCCCAATGAAGATCCCTATTGAATTTGGTTAAAATCGGTTCAGATTTAGATATAGCCCCCATGTATATGTTAGCCCCGATTTGACATGTAAGAGCTGTAAAAACTTTATTTTATATCCGATCAGTATGAAATTCGGCAGAAAGAGGTTTCTTATTATACGAATGAACACTGTTAAATTTGGAAGAAATCGGTTCAGATTTAGATATAGCCCCCATATATATGTTACCCCCGATTTGACATGCAAGCGCTGTAAAAACTGTATTTTATATCCGATCAGTGCGAAATTCGGCAGAATGAGGTTTCTTATTACATGAAGGAATACTGCCAAATTCGGAGAAAATCGGTTCGGATTTAGATATAGCCCCCATATATATGTTATCCCCGATTTCACATGTAAGCGCTGTAAAAACTGTATTTTATATCCGATCAGTATGAAATTCATCAGAAAGAGGTTTCCTATTATATGAATGAACACTTTTAAATTTGGAAGAAATCGGTTCAGATTAAGATATAGCCCCCATATATACGTTACCCCCGATTTGACATGTGAGCGCTGTAAAAATGTTATTTTATATCCGATCAGTGCGAAAGTCGGCAAAAAGAGGTTTTTTCTACATGAAGGAATACTGCCAAATACGGAGAAACTCGGTTTAGATTTAGATATAACACCCATATATGTGTTACCCCCGATTTGACCTGTAAGCAGAGGTCGCAGAAAATCGGTTCAGATTTAGATATAGCTCCCATATATATGTTACCCCCGATTTGACATGTAAGCGCTGTAGAGACTTTATTTTATATCCGATCAGTACAAAATTCGACGGAAGGAGGTCTTTGTACATGAATGAGTATTCAGGGAAGGTCGGTTCCATATATGTTCCTCCTGATTTGGTATCAAACCGCTATTGAAGTTGTATTTTACTTCCGATCATTAAAATTTTCCAGAAAGACGTTTCTCAAATTTAGGAACGAATATTGCTTAATTGTGATTATCGTTTCAGAATTAGATTTCTTTTCTACAAATTTACCAATTATTCCAAATTATTATGGCAATGACCCTTATCGCATTGTTAGGGAGGTGTAGGGTATTATATAGTCGGCCCCGCCCGACTTTCTGCCTTTCCTTACTGGTTTTTTATATCGTTAGCATGCTAGATTTCAAAAACTGCAACAAGCTTTTTTGCGATTTTTTTCTCTTTTTTACCCGCTGGAGTTGTCAGTCTCCTAACGGGCGCGTCCCCAGGTGGCGGATAGGGGGAGGGGGATGGACACACTGTTTCATCTCAACTAGGGATGCCTCAGGGAGGGTGGATTTTTTCTATCCTTACTGAGGCGCCCCTGGGGGGGATGGAACAGTGTGTACACCACCTTAGGGAATATTGCATTCCCCGCGGACCAAAACTGACTATGGGGGTGTTTCCCCTAAAACAAAAAAACAATATGGAAAGTAGGAAATGTGTAAATAAAGTTACGGTGCAGGGAGTAATAACCCCAGTACCGGCGGCAATTGTTGATGTGCTCCCTAGTCACGTGCCGTCGTTATCCCAAGATAGCGAGCCAAAAAATTTTTCAATGTCTCCTACAGGTGTGGCTGCCTTGGCACCTGTAGTCGTAGTAAGTGAAACAAGCGCAACCAATCCTCCTACAGGTGTGGGTGCCTTGGCGCCTGTAGTCGCAGACAATGCAACAAGCGCACATACAGCCATTGGCAAAAATACGGAGAAGGAAGAGGAGGAACCACGGGAGAGTATTAACTGGACCCAGCCTTCTAGTACAGGTAGAGAATCCGATTCCGACTCCGACTCAAACGAACACGTTAACATTACTGTTTTAGCTAACTCCAAAGACGTCGAGGTCAGCAAGATGGTAGAAGAAGTCAACGCGTGCATGGCACAGCTCACGACAAAAAAGAAGAAGCTATCAGGGGCACAACGACGAAAGTTGAAGAAGATGAACCGAAGCAGCAAACAGGCCATAGTGCAGGATGCTCCAAAGGAGCTATCTGAAGCTCCATCCACCTCTGCGGAGGTAGGAAAGAGGATCAGATCTCCAGAAGAGCAGAACACTGCGAAACCGCCGAAGAAGAAAAAGAGCTCCCCGCTTTCAAGTAAATTGGAGAGAACAAGTAAAGCCCCTCACGAAGGAGACTCCAGTCTGTATCCTGGTGGAGAGGGCGGCGACAAAGTCGATCCAACTACAAAGGAAGCGAGCGCAACCATGGAACCCTCCGGAAAGCATAGTACATCCAAAAAGATGTCACGATCTTTACGGAAGAGGAAGTTGGTTGATGAAAAAGGTAAGAAGCCACCATCTTATGCCAAAGTAGCCAGAAAGCAATATAGAGACGAGCTCTGCTACGCAGTGATCGACATCAACAGAGCATCCGGCAAAATCCCCACTGACCAACACATCAACGTTGAAGACTTGGTGAATAATAAAATTGTGGAGCACGCTCTCAACTCCGACGACGGGCCCCCAATTCAAATAATGAGCAGCGAGTTCAAAGGGGACACACTGAGGATGAATTTCGCGTCACCAGAATGTATAGAGACCCTCAAAGAGCTTGTGGATAGCATCCCCTCTCCCTGGGAAGGCGCTAAGCTGAAACTGGTAAGGAGGAGGGACATCCCTCAGCTCATAAAAACAACAGTACACGTCAAAGGATGGGGCAGCAATTTCACATCAGAACGCATGCTCAAACTCTTTGGCCAGCAAAACAAGGGACTGGACGTGAAGAGGTGGGAAGTCTTCCACAGAGAGAATGACCGTGATGGCACTCTCCTTGTGGTGGGTTTGGATCGGCTCTCCATGGCCAGCCTGGTCAAGACGAAGGGTATGGCGTTCTATGTGAACAAAGCAGTCTTCTTCAAAATTGGTAAGGCTTTGGTTGGCGCTGAAAACCGGACAACTGAGCCAATAAATAATAAAGGCAGCGATGAAGATAAGCGCTCACTGCAGCCAAAAAATGATGAGGGAGCCGAATCTACAATCACTGACTCCCAAGAAGACCGGTTACTGGAGGACCAATGATTGAAGTCGTCCAGATAAACCTCCATCGGAGCGAGGCGGCAACCAACGCTTTGATGGAAATAATAAATAAAGGTAAGACTCATATTGCTTTAATCCAAGAACCATGGACGATTCGAAACAAGGTTACTGGCTTAAATCACGTTAATTACCAACTGTTTTATGCAAATACAGGAACTAGACCAAGGACTTGTATTATATGTCACAAAAATTTATGTTATCTTTTTTCTCCAGAGTTGTCAACATCGGATGCTACAGTACTGAAACAAGGGAATGGAAGTGTATACCTAGCATCAGTATATCTGCCTTTCGATTCACCGACATTACCACCTACGTCGGAACTACAACGCTTGGTGAGGAAAGTCAAACAAACAGGTAACGAAGTACTAGTAGGTTGCGATGCTAACTCTCACCACGTCGCGTGGGGTAGCACTAACATTAATAAACGGGGCCAGGCCCTAGTAGAATTCTTGAATACTAACGACCTAATAACACTTAACATAGGTAACACGGCTACCTTCGTTAATAGAATAAGGGAAGAAGTATTAGATATAACAATATGTTCAGAAAATCTAATAGACGTGATACAGGAATGGAGGGTCTCTGAAGAACATTCTTTTTCTGATCACCGTTACATAAGGTTTAAGATAGCACGGCCACCGCCGAACCCAATAAGTTTCAGAAATAAGGCCAAAACTAAATGGACAAAATTCGGGAAGCTAATTAGAGAAAGACTAGGGCATGGACTTTTCGAGTGCCTAAGTGTTGAGGATATTGACACTAATGTTGACTACATTACGGATATATTAGTAAGGTCTTTCGAAGACAGCTGTCCGCTTCGAGAAAGGAAATCAGCCCAAGAGAAGCCTTGGATGACCGGGGAGATTCGCAACATTGGGAAAGAGGTCCGTAGACTTTACAATAGGGCACGCCGTAAAAAATCTCCAGTATACTGGGACGACTACCATAGAAGACTCAGAGAATATAACAAAATCACAAGAACAGCAAAACGAAACTCCTGGAAGCTATTCTGCGAACAGGTCGATAGCGTTAACGATGTTTCTAAAATTAAAAGGTTCCTCTCAAAAACCCATACCCAAACCGAAACAATGGTAGACGATATGGGCAGAAGAGTGGACTCAACCGAAGAGATGGTAAGACTTTTGATGAACACCCATTTTCCGCAAGGTACGACGGGCCAGACTGAGATACCGAACTACAGTGAAAATGAGGAACAACTAAGTCATATCATTACAGACCATATGGTCAAAGAAGCCGTAAGAAGCTTTTCACCATTTAAGGAACCAGGACCAGATGGAATATTTCCGGCACTACTACAGATGGAGGTGGATTACATATCAACTCATCTAGCCGCCATTTTCACAGCATGTCTAAAATTCGCATACACACCGAAAGCCTGGCAGGAGGCAAGGGTAGTTTTCATACCTAAACCCGCAAGGCAAGTTATGCAACACCTAAGGCTTATAGACCAATAAGCCTAACATCGTTCTTACTCAAAACCATGGAGCGTATAGTGGATACCATGATTAAAAGTAAGATACCAGGCGAAATGCTAAAATTTAGACAACATGCCTATGTTAAAGGGCGATCGGTGGATACCGCCCTACACGATGTAGTACACAACATAGAAGAATCCTTCAATGGAAAGATGTATACACTTGCGGTATGTATAGACATTGAAGGGGCGTTCAATAATGTACGGACCGACACACTCATCCAATCCTTAGACCAGTTTCAGGTGGACCGGGCTCTCCGAGACTGGATAAGCCACATGCTAAGGAATAGATGGATAAATTGTGGGTCCCACGACATACAAATAAGAGACAGAGTAGCACAGGGAACACCACAGGGCGGTATTTTATCACCACTTCTGTGGGTCACTACTATAAATAGTCTCCTAAGGATACTAACGGATGAAGGACTTAAACCAGTCTGTTACGCAGATGACGTTATAATACTTCTGAGGGGGAAGAATCTTAATCAACTTTGTAGAAGGGCCGAAACGGCTCTAAAAATTGCATATGACTGGGCTCGACCGAGAGGCCTAAATGTAAACCCAGAAAAGACAGAGATATGTCTGTTCACAAGGAAAACGAAGATTGGTCAGTATGATGACCCGCATTTCCTAAACAAAACAATTCCAGTTTCCAACAGGGTTAAATACTTAGGTGTTATCCTGGACAGGAAACTAAATTGGAAGTGCCACATAGAAGAACGAGCAAACAAGGCTCACATATGCTGGGCACTATGTAGAAGAGCCATTAGCTCAAAATGGGGCCTTAATCCAAGTATGACACAATGGCTCTACAAGAGCGTAATCAGACCTATTTTGACTTACGCATCAGTAGTGTGGTGGACATCAATGAAGAATAAGTGCAACATAATGATATTACAAAAGGTCCAACGAATGTGTTGTCTCGGCATAAGCGGGACAATGAGGACCACATCCAGTAGGGCATTGGAGACGATCTTGAATATCCAACCAATAGAAATACAGATTAGATATGAAGCTGCCCTCACGGCGACGAGGCTCAAAGTGATGGGCGAATGGATCGAAAGCGATCACGTGTCATATCATCAAAAGATAGCTGAGGTAGTGACGGTGGATTTAACTGACATATCATCAGTATCCGACAGAATACCTGAAAGATCAATGGTTGCTGAGTGTGAGACCATGATACCAGACAGACAATCCTGGATTGATGGAACCGTAGTACAGACAACATCTGGAAATTGCTGTTATACAGATGGATCGAAACTAGGGGAGAGAACGGGGCTAGGACTTTACATCGAAGAACCGGAAACCGAACTCTTATTCCGTCTGCCAGACCATAACACAGTCCTGCAGGCGGAAGTCCGAGCAATTACAGAATGTGTGAGCTGGCTTGGGACTAACACAAGACCAACAAAAGTGAATATTTTCACAGATAGCCAAATGGCTATTAGGGCGATAACGTCTAGAACGGTGAGGTCGAGGACCGTTTTAGATTGTAAAATGGCGATTAACGCCTACTCCGAATACGGCACTATATGCATCATATGGGTGCCTGGCCATTGCGGAGTAAGGGGTAACGAGAAAGCAAACGCCTTGGCATCTAGAGCCAGAGACTTGCAAACAACAACATTAGAGAACGCAAAACCCTTCAGAGTTATGCGTTCTGAACTACAAATATGGGCGAAGAACGCCCATATCACGCTATGGAATAGTGAAAACGTTGGGAAGACAACGAAGGTCTTGTGGGGTGACCCAAACGAGGACAAGGCCAAGACCTTACTGAGATTGAGCAAGGTAGAAATTAGTAAGATCATGGGCGTCCTTACAGGACACACATGCTTACAAGCACACCTACATAGGATAGGAGTTGTAGATGACAGTATATGTAGGGCATGCGGGGAGGATGATGAAACGTTGGAGCATTTCCTCTGCCACTGTCCAGCGTTCGCCAACAATAGATCACGTTTCTTAGGAAATGATGCTATACCAGACTTGACCCAACTTAGGGGCGTAGACTGGAAGAAAATTAAGGACTATGTCGACAGTACAGAGTTCCTAAAATAGCTTACCGACCTTTCTAAATAATAACAATTAGAGCGCACAACAGGCCGAATACTGGCTTACGTGTATGTCCAAGGACATGAGGTGGAATTTCACCGCCTCCTCTTCTCAACCTAACCTAACCTAACCTTCTCTTTTTTAAGGATTTTTCGTGCCAGCCAAAAAACTAGTTTTTGAAAAGAATTCAATTTTTTTTAAAGTTTTTCATGACAGTTCTTAAACTTCGGTTCTTCAACGTGAATGTGAAATTTGTTGTCCTCATAATTAACTTTAATTTAAAGGGTATTCAGCCTTTTTCAAGCTTTTACTTCAAGCAATATGGTTGAAATACTAAAGGCACCGCCAAAGAAAATCGGAATTTTACAGAAAGATTTCGTTTAAAAGAATTAGCATACAAAAAATTTGTAAACTAGGACGGTCCAGGACGCTTATTGAAGGAAACTAAACATTTTCACCAAAAAATAAGTGACAACAAACTTATGTACTTTTTGCTCTTTCCATATTACACTAGTTTACACAATTTTTGTCGAAGGGCTGTACATAACATTTGCTGGTGTAATGTAGTTTTCTTAACACAAACAAAATATTTAAAAAAAATTAAAAATTAAATTAATTTGTTTAAATTATTAGGGCTACAAATTTTGAGAATATCACTTCGAAGTAGAAATAGTAGTTTAGTCACTGTCGTTAAAGTAATTAGACAAAATTTGATTATTTTTATACCCTACACCACACTGTGGTACAGGGTATTATAACTTTGTGCATTTGTTTGTAACACCCAAAAGGAGAAGAAATAGACCCATCGTTTATTATACCGATCGACTTAGAATCACTTTCTGAGTCGATTTAGCTATGTCCGTCTGTCCGTCTGTCTGTCTGTCTGTCTGTCCGTCTGTCTGTGCATGTATTCTTGTAATCAAAGTACAGGTCGCAATTATGGTCCGATCTCGACGAAACTTTACACATATCTTTTTTTTGGCCCAAGGACGATCCCTATTGAATTTGGTTAAAATCGGTTCAGATTTAGATATAGCCCCCATATATATGTTAGCCCCGATGTGACATGTAAGCGCTGTAAAAACTTTATTTTATATCCGATCAGTATGAAATTCGGCAGGAAAAGGTTTCTTATTACATGAATTAACTCTGTTAAATTTGGAAGAAATCGGTTCAGATTTAGATATAGCCCCCATATATACATTACCCCCGATTTGACATATAAGCGCTGTAAAAATGTTATTTTATATCCGATCAGTGCGAAATTCGGCAAAGAGAGGTTTCTTATTACATGAAGGAATACTGCTAAATTCGGAGAAAATCGGTTCAGATTTAGATATAGCCCCCATATATACGTTACCCCCGATTTGACTTGTAAGCGCTGTAAAAATGTTATTTTATATCCGATCAGTATGAAATTCGGCAGAAAGAGGTTTCTTATTATATGAATGAACACTGTTAAATTTGGAAGAAATCGGTTCAGATTTAGATATAGCCCCCATATATACGTTACCCCCGATTTGACTTGTAAGCGCTGTAAAAATGTTATTTTATATCCGATCAGTATGAAATTCGGCAGAAAGAGGTTTCTTATTATATGAATGAACACTGTTAAATTTGGAAGAAATCGGTTCAGATTTAGATATAGCCCCCATATATACGTTACCCCCGATTTTACATGTAGGCGCTGTAGAGACTGTATTTTATATGCGATCAGTACGAAATTCGACAGAAGGAGGTCTTTTTACATGAATGAGTATTCAGGGAAGATCGGTTCAGATTTATATTGATTGTTCCTCCTGATTTGGTATAAAACCGCTATAGAAGTTGTATTTTACTTCCGATCATTAAAATTTTCCAGAAAGATGTTTCTCAATTTAGGAACGAATATTGCTTAATTTAGCGATTATCGTTTCAGAATTAGATAATATGTTTCTACCGATTTACCAATTATTCCAAATTATTATGGCAATGACCCTTATCGCATTGTTAGTGAGGTGTAGGGTATTATATAGTCGGCCCCGCCCGACTTTCTGCCTTTCCTTACTGGTTTTAAATCTGTTTTTTTGCTGGCAACGAAAAAAATAAAAAATTCGTAAAAAATGTTTGTTTCATTTTTTGAAAGCTGGCATCCTAACGTAGGGAAGAATACCTATTTGATAAATGTAGAAATCATAGCTTTTTTTTGTCAGAAATAAAAGAATTTCAACAAAATCATGTTTTCATACCCTCACTATTGTGAACGAGGGTATATATCATTTGCTGCGGACCAAATGTCTAACACATCGAAGGAGTGAACTAAGTATATTTGGCGGAAATCTCTTTAGAATCATTTGAGGCCATTTGATCAATGCCCGTCCGTCTGTCTGGCTGGATCGCCCGATAACTTTCGACAGGAGTAACCGATTGACTTCAAATTTGGAATGTGTTAAATCTTTTTTCTTTCTAAGGCTAAGATCAAAGATGGACTGCCCTAGAATATTTGGAGGAAATCCGTTTTTTGCATTTTAAGTAATTTGTGCAATTTCGTCTGTCTGTCTGGCTGCTGCGCACAAACACTTCAGGACTACATATTTTATCAATGTCCGTCCGTCTGTCTGGCTGGATAGCACGATAGCTTTCGACAGGAGTAACCGATTGACTTCAAATTTGGTATGTGTTAATTATTTTTTTCTTTCTCAGGCTAAGATCAAAGATGGACTATGGTGGTCCACTCCTACGAGTACCCCAATTTTGTCATTTGAGCAATTTCGCCTGTCTGTCTCGCAGGTGCGCACAATATCTTTACGACCATTTGAGGCCATTTTATCAATGTCCGTTCGTCTGTCTGGCTGGTACGCACGATAACTTTCGACGGGAGTAACCGATTGATATGTGATAATATTTTTAAATATTTTTTTCTTTCTCAGGCTAAGATCAAAGATGTTGTTGATCCACTCCATCCAGTACCTCCCCCACAATGGGTCAAATAACCCTAGAATATTTGGAGGAAATCTGTTTTTCGCCATTTTAAGTAATTTAGTAATTTCATCCGTCTGTCTGGCTGGTGCGCACAATAACTTTCGCCAGGACTACTACAGGATTGCCAGGATTGACTACAAATTTGGTATGTGTTAATATTTTCGTAAATATATCTCAGGCCAAGATCAAAGATAGGCCATGTCGGTAAACTCCTTCGATTCTTTAATAACTTCATATTACTTATAATAACACAGTATATGTTAAAATATAGAAAAAGAGCTAAAAATCCATCTTGATAGATTTAAAAATGTGGCTTCTAGAATGCTAGGAAGACACACCGGAAGGTGCCTTTCTTTGTGATGATAAAAACATTGGCCAATATGTTCCATTTACACAATAAATGACTATAGGCATAATGTATACCATTCAGATTTGACTATATACATATGCCGTATTTTCACTGTGATTGCCTAAAAAATGTATTCTATAGAGCGTAAATATATCAAACCAAAGGGACATGTACGGGAATATGGGAGCTATATTAAAATATGCCGTATTGTCACTATTAACTATATTTTTGATCGGTTCAAAATATTTTTCTAGAGAGTTCTTAAGCAACATTGTAAGGACCTTTATAAGAGAGCTATTTCAAAATATTTATTAATTATATTTAGGTTAAAAAATGTGGCTATTTAAATCCGAAGGTACCTTTATATTTTTTATATATCGACCGATATTATTCAGAGTTTGGTTTGATTTAATACTAACCATTCCAAGCATTAAATTAATTAAGCAAAATCGAAGGTACATGTATACTCTTACATTTTCACAATTTTGAATAAGATTCATCCCAATACCAACAAACTCATAAATGCATCGCGAGCAGTGTTCAGAAAAAAACAGTACGTTATAGGAACGGTTCCTTCAGAGAACACTAACGTTATTTATTTTTTTAGTGTTACTGTTCGCGAACGGTACCACTATGATAACGTACTGTTCTTAGAACACGACGAACGGTACACTACGATAACGTACGTTTCATAGAAAAGTATCACTACGTCGTAGTGATACTGTTCTTTTGAACAGAACACTAACAGTATCACTACCTTTAGCGTTCCGTTATTTTTCATATTCTACACCACAGGTCGCAAATATGAAGCAATCTTAATGAAAATTGGTACAGAGTTATTTCTTAACCCAGGGACGATCCCTATTTAAAATGGGGCATATCGGTCCATTCTTTGATATAGCCCCCATACGAAGGTCCCTTTCGATAAGACATATTTACGCACTAGAGAGCGCATTTTTTAACCGACCAAGCTGAAATTTAAATATTTGTATCGTGTATTACATTCAATCGTGCCTAATGAATGTTAGGCATAT
Organism: Eudasyphora cyanicolor; assembly: GCA_963930755.1. Classification (NCBI taxonomy): domain Eukaryota; kingdom Metazoa; phylum Arthropoda; class Insecta; order Diptera; family Muscidae; genus Eudasyphora; species Eudasyphora cyanicolor. Next base: position 164,248,596 of record OZ005736.1, on the reverse strand, counting down.
CGGTCCATAATTTAATATAGCCCACATACGAAGGTCCCTTTCGATAAGACATATTCACGCTCTAGAGATATATATATATTTACTTTGTATTGCATTGTGATCACGCTTCAACGTAATAGAAAGTACAAATATTTAAATTTCAGCATGATCGGTTAAAAAATGCGCTCCCTAGAGCGTAAATATGTCTTATCGAAAGGGACCCTCGTATGGGGGCTATATCAAAGTATGTAACGATGTGCCCCATTGTCACTAGACATGATTAAATGTAATAGGAAGCACACATATTTAAATTTTGGCATGATCGGATAAAAAAATTCGTCATCTATAACGTAAATATGTCTTGTCGAAGGGGAGCTTTGTATTGGGGCTGTATCAAAAAAAGGACCGATATGCATCATTTTTACTAGGCATGATTGAATGCAATGGAATGAACATATATTCAAATTTTGGCATGATCGGTTAAAAAATGCGCTCTCTAGTGCGTAAATATGTATGTCTTAACGAAAGGGACCTTCGTATGGGGGCTATATCAAAGAATGGACGGATATGCCCCATTTTAAATAGGGATCGTCTCTGGGTTAGGAAATAACTCTGTACCAATTTTCATTAAGATTGCTTCATATTTGCGACCTGTGGTGTCGAATATAAAAAAGAACGGAACGCTAAACGAAGTGATGCTGTTAGTGTTCTGTTCAAAAGAACAGTATCACTACAATGTAGTGATACTGTTCTATGAACCGTACGTTATCGTAGTGTACCGTTCGTCGTGTTCTAAGAACGGTACATTATCGTAGTGTTACCGTTCGCGAACAGTAACACTAAAAAAATGTTTAGTGTATTCTGTTCTCGTGTAAGGGTTGCGATACTGTTCCGTTCGCGACGAAGGAACGGTACAGAACGCTAAGGAACCGTTCCTTAGTGTTTTTTTTCCGAACTCTGATCCGGAGTCAAGAAAAGTCAAATCGGATCATACATGCACGGAGAAAAAACAGGAAACATAATATGTTTGGGATCAAAATTTAAATAAAATATACTTTGGTGCAAATATTTTATATTTACATAACGGAAAAAAAGTTTAAATATCTCTCTTATTAATGTTATTTTTTTGGAGTTTTGGTGCAAATTATCTTTAAAAACGGGGAAATATTTAAATCGGCTACAGAATTTGTTTTCCTACATATAGGAAAAAAGTAATTTTTCCCAAACATAATATGTTTCCAGAAAATATACTACAGAAGCGATTTTTTCTTAGGGTGTATATGGAAACTATATTCAAATGTAAACCAATTTTTAAAATTTCCCTGTAGGTTTTAATGTAACCCGATTGCCTAATCACCCACGAATTAGTTACTTAGATGTTTGTAACACAATGGAATGAAATCAAAACTAATCTTCCCAGTGTTTGTGCGAATTTAAAAAAATGTCCCTTTATTCCTAATAAAAGAAATATTTAATTTTTTGTCTATTGCTTTCGTTTTTTATGCTCGCGTCAGTCCATGCCAAAGGTCAGAGAGATAAGATCATCATAAGATCAAATTATGACAAAATAAGATAATATTTTTAAATAAATAATCAGCAAAAAACTAATGAAATATTTTTAAATGCCATATTTTCTAATTTCCATGATAGTGAATTCGTTGGTGCAAGTTATTCAGAGGGTAGTGACCATTCACTTCCTCGAATGACATCTTCATGTTAAACACAAACACATTGCGGGTAGTTTAACGTGTAGCTGGTAATAGTTTTTGCTAGTTCATCATATCGCTAATCGTTCACTAGTCTTAGAAACTGCTGTGTTATAGTAGAGTTTGTCCATGTACCAAGAATCACATACATATGTATATACCACCTAATTTCATAAATATCTTGGGCAAAATATAAAACCCGGACACGAAAAAGATAAATCGGTTATAAGTGTTCTGGATGAGTTTCTTTCAGTGCTTAAATATCCAGCATAAATATATTGGCTTTTATTCTCAAATAGAGACAGTTTATTTTCATATTGAAAATAAATATAGTACGCGTATTATGGTTTTCCATAAATATTAATAAACGATTATTCTTTGTTAATTTTCCATACCATCATGAACTATGATGGCATCAATGAAATATTGAACTACACACAAATTACCACCATTACGAAGAAGCAAAGAGTAACTGTGTGAACAATTTATATGTACCGTATTAAAAAGCTAATTATATCGATAAATGATAAGTGGAAATTCGCGCCTCGCAGTTACACCACTGCAACAATGGTTTCGACTTTATTGTATTCTGGGATACTAAACTTCAAAAAGTTTGCATAGTTCTAATTTCATAACAATACGATTGTATGCAAAATCGAGGAACTGTCGAGGAACTGGATAAAATCAAAAAAATCCAAGTACGATTATACTTAGATCTGTATATGACGTGTTCTCAGTCAACACTCCCAAAAAAATGTTTCAGATCAGAATCAAACAAAACATGGAAAAACATTTTTCGTCTATACCCTAAGAAAAGCAATCGCTTCTGTAGTATATTTTCTTCAAACATATGGGCAAATCCGAAAAACTATTTACTTTTGGGAAAAGAGATATTCAAAAAATTTTTCGGGTATTTAAATGTGAAATATTTGTACCAAAGTCTATTGCATTAACATTTTAATCCCTTATATTTAATATCGACCTATGTAGTTCATTTTTGGCTAAAATATTTATAAACAGTTATAAATAGGTAAAATAAGATCCCGCTATAATTTTTTTTTTTAATTTATTGGTATTTCAATTTTAAAAAAAATTATAAAAATGTTTATAAAAAAATCATAAAATGTATGAGTCCTTTTGCAACCAGTATTTATTTAACCATGAACTATAAATATGATTACTCGATTTGATCGCTCCGATATGGTATGTATGTATATAAAAGTTGTCATATCTGGTCAAAATGTGTATGAGTCAGCATTTTTAATAACGACCCAAGGTTTTTGGGAAAAAATATAAAACGTTTCAAAACCGGAAAATTTATAAACCTTTAAATGTTTTTATACAATATACTTACATTTCTAAATGGTAATGTACTCCGAATGTAACCAAATAATTAAAACTCAATGTTTTTGTATTAACTTGCAGCTCTGTAATATTTTGAAAATAAAAGAAAACAGAAATGAAAAATCTATATATAGCTTTGTTCCTTTACCTACTACAAGTTACTAGTTTTACCACTTTTACCAGTTTTACTCCAAAAAGCGTTCCTTTACTCAAAAAACTAGTAAAAATAGTAGACAAATTTAAGAGAGAACTTTCAAAATGTCTTTCTCATTTACTACTTTTTTACTAGTTTTTACTCGACAAATTTTTCCGAGTAAAAGTAGTAGCATTCAAAATACATTGAAAGTAATATAACAGAAACTTCAAATAGAAGAAATTTGTCTGTGCTTGCTATTTTTACCAGATTTCCGTTATATATAAGAGAGTGTTTGTTTGTGGGTTTGTTTGTTTGTTTGTTTGTTTGTTTGTTTGTTTGTATGTTTGTTTGTTTGTTCTGTATAGACGTCTAACGGCTAGACCTGTGAAAATTTCAAGATGATATAATAGGACCAGTGGGCGTGGCACAGCCCATATTTTGATATAACTTGCAAGTATTATATAGGAAATACATGAACAAAAATGCTCGGTATGCGATAATTACAGCTGCTCACTCCAATACAATCGCAATATGATAATGTGATGCATGACCAATGAAACAAGAATTTGGAAATTTTATAAGTATACATTTCTATTTTCTGGACTTTCCACTGTTTTCGGTATTTTTTCATTCAGTGAATTTATTACTAATACCAGTAAGGAAAGGCAGAAAGTCGGGCGGGGCCGACTATATAATACCCTACACCTCCCTAACAATGCGATAAGGGTCATTGCGATAATAATTTGGAATAATTGGTAAATGTATTTTGAACCGATAATCGCTGAATTAAGCAATATTCGTTCCTAAATTGAGAAACATTTTTCTGGAGAACTTTGTAATGATCGGAAGTAAAGTACAACTTCTATAGCGCTTTGTAACCAAATTACGAGGAAGATATATATGGAGGTTATATATAAATCTGAATCGATTTTCCTTGAATACTCATTCATGTAAAATAGAAACCTGTTTCTGTCGAATTTCCTACTGATCGGATATAAAACACAGTCTCTACAGCGTTTACATGTCAAATTAGGGGGTAACATATATATGGGGCTACATCTAAATCTGAACCGATTTTCTCCGAATTTTGCGGTATTCCTTCATGTAATAAGAAACCTCTTTCTGCCGAATTTCTTACTGATCGGATATAAAATACAGTTTGTACAGCGCTTACATGTCAAATCGGGGGTAACATATATATGGGGGCTATATCTAAATCTGAACCGATTTTCTCCGAATTTGACATTATTCCTTCATGTTATAACAAACCTCTTTCTGCCGAATTTCGTACTGATCGGATATAAAATACAGTTTGTACAGCGCTTACATGTCAAATCAGGGGTAACATATATATGGGGGCTATATCTAAATCTGAACCGATTTTCTCCGAATTTGACAGTATTCCTTCATGTAATAACAAACCTCTTTCTGCCGAATTTCGTACTGATCGGATATAAAATACAGTTTCTACAGCGCTAATTTTGACATGGGCACGAAGCGCACCGGGCTCAGCTAGTATTATATGAATAGAAAATATAACAATTAACAAAGAATTAATTATGTTGTACACTTAAGTATTTATAGATTAAACTTGTATAATTTAAATAGTTGGAATAGATGTACTGATGATGCATCATGTTTCTCCTTTGGATATTAGAACGAAGCAATAGTGTCGATGTTAGATTCATTATACCCTACACCACACTGTGGTACAGGGTATTATGACTTTGTGCATTTGTTTGTAACACCCAAAAGGAGAAGAGATAGGTCCATTGTTTATTATACCGATCGACTTGTAATCACTTTCTGAGTCGATTTAGCTATGTCCGTCTGTCTGTCCGTCTGTCTGTAGATGTATTCTTGTAATAAAAGTACAGGTCGCAATTATGGCCCGATCTTGACGAAACTTTACACATATCGATCCCTATTTAATTTGGTTAAAATCGGTTCAGATTTGGATATAGCCCCCATATATATGTTAGCCCCGATTTGACATGTAAGCGCTGTAAAAACTTTATTTTATATCCGATCAGTATAAAATTCAGCAGAAAGAGGTCTCTTATTATAATAATGAACACTGTTAAATTTGGAAGAAATCGGTTCAGATTTAGATATAGCCCCCATATATACGTTACCCCCGATTTCACATGTAAGCGCCGTAAAAAATTTATTTTATAACCGTTCAGTGTGAAATTCGGCAGAAAGAGGTTTCTTATTACATGAAGGAATACTGCCAAATTAGGATAAAACCCCCGATTTTACATGTAAGCGCTGTAAAAAGTGTATTTTTAATCCGATTAGTTCGAAATTCGGCAGAAAGCGGTTTCTTATTACATGAATTAATACTGCCAAATTTGAGGGAAATCGGTTCAGATTTCGATATAGCACCCATATATATGTTACCCCCGATTTTACATGTAAGCGCTGTAAAAAGTGTATTTTTAATCCGATCAGTACGAAATTCGGCAGAAAGAGGTTTCTTATTACATGAATTAATACTGCCAAATTTGAGGGAAATCTGTTCAGAGTTAGATATAGCCCCCAGCGCCGTAAAAAATTTATTCTATAACCGATCAGTGTGAAATTCGGCAGAAAGAGGTTTCTTATTACATGAAGGAATACTACCAAATTCGGAGAAAATCGGTTCAGATTTAGATATAGCCCCCATATATATGTTACCCCCGATTTTACATGTAAGCGCTGTAAAAAGTGTATTTTTAATCCGATTAGTACGAAATTCGGCAAAAAGAGGTTTCTTATTACATGAATTAATACTGCCAAATTTGAGGGAAATCGGTTCAGATTTAGATATAGCCCCCATATATATGTTACCCCCGATTTGACATGTAAGTGCTGTAGAGACTGTAGTTTATATCCGGTCAGTACGAAATTTGACAGAAAGAAGTTTCTTTTTACATGAATGAGTATTCAAGGAAAATCCGTTCAGATTTATATATTAATTTAATGGTATGTAATAATTAAATTGTATCAAAGCGCTATAGAAGTTGTACTTTACTTCCGATCATTAACATTTTCCGGAAAGATGTTTCTCAATTTAGGAACGAATATTGCTTAATTTAGCGATTATCGGCTCAGAATTAGATAATATGTTCCTGCCTACTTACCAATTATTCCAAATTATTATCGCAATGACCTTTATCGCATTGTTAGGGAGATGTAGGGTATTATATAGTCGGCCCGCCCGTCTTTCTGCCTTTCCTTACTGGTTTTTGTGATATATAACATAAGGATGTTGTGTAGCCTGGATATTTGACCAGTGATAAGACTATACAGCATCTTGAATTTTGATTGCGTAAATTTCTATTTAGGAAACTCAAGTGATGTGGCTGTGATTTAGCAAAAAACTGTTTTTTATACATCGGCAGTTCTCTTCTACATTATTTAGAAAATCAGTTCACACCTGAAAATATATATTATTAAAAATTATTTAATATATATGTTTCTTAAGAATCTTACCTTTCTGTGCAAGTCCATTTGATGTAAAAATGGAAGTGGTAGAATACAAACAACCAATATGTTTAAGTTTCTAAATGAAGTGAAGAAAATTTATTGAAATAAAATTTTCTATATATGACAATACAAAACTAAAAAGCAAAGCATACTTGATAATTAAAAACAAGTAATATTATTACAGGTTCATTTTCAACACTACCCCTGAACATGTAATCTCTAATCTATTTATAACATTAACAATTAATTCAAAAATGACATAATTAGAAAAAATTATTGTAAGCCAAACTTACTCGTGAACATATTCAATTTGTTCAAAGGAACACCTTTTGTGAACATGTCAGCCACCATTTCATTTGTGGATAGATAATTCAATAAAATTGTATTATCATTTAAACGTTCACGAATAAATTTAACCCTTACATCAATATGTTTGGTTCGAGATGAATATGCATTATTATGAGCAACATGAATGGCACTCTTATTATCGCAATACAAAATCATAGGTTGTATAGGATCAACAGCAAGTTCATTCTCCAAACGTCTCAGCCATATCGCTTCTTGAATGGCTGCTGTAACGAGTTGTCGAACGCCTTTCATCGATATCGCTGGCCCAATCAGCGTCACAATAGCCAGTTAACTCTTGACAACCATTTGTGTATGTAATGCCTTTATCCAAAGTTCCCTTGAGATAACGCATCACCCTTTTGACAGCTTCCCAATGGCCTTTTCCGGGGTTGTCACAATATCTACTTAGGACGTTAACAATATAACAGATATCTGGACGAGTTACATTTGAGGCGAAGAGTAAACAACCAATAGCTTCCATATATGGCACCTTAGACATATACTGCTTATCACATTCAGGTTTTGGACAAAAATTTTTGGAAATTTTCTGATTGCAGTCAACCGGCGTACTTATTGGATTGCAGTCATGCATTTGAAACGTTTGAGTAAATTTAGTATATATTGCGATTGATCTAACTTAATCGTACTCGTTGATCGAGTTATCCGTATGCCCAAAATCGAAGACCCTTCGCCCATGTCTTTCATTTTAAAGTGTTTACTTAATGACTTCTTTATGCGTTCTATGTACTTCATTTTGTTTGAAAAAATCAGAACGACATCAACATAAATTGCAATGTAAGTAATTTCGTCATTCACGATATTGTAATAAATGCATTGATCGGTTTCGCTCCGTGTGAGACCCATGTTCAACAAAACTTTATTTAATGTTTCGTTCCATACGCGACTTGCTTGTTTTAGCCCGTAGATAGATTTTTGTAGTTTGCAAACTCTGCCAGTACCATCGTCTATACCTTCAGGTTGTTCCATATAGATTTCTTCCTTCAGGTTACCATTTAGAAATGCAGTAACCGCATCCATTTGATGTATATTTAAGTTGTATTTGGCAGCTAAAGCAATAAGAAATCTTATGGACTCATACCTTACTACTGGAGCAAACGTTTCGTTATAGTCAATTCCCTTTTCTTGACTATAACCTTTTGCAACCAACCGTGCTTTTCGTCGCAAAACTTCATCGTTCACACCAATTTTCGTTTTAAAAACCCATTTGGACGCAATTGGTTTGTTATTAGGTGGTAATTCGGTCAAAATCCATGTTTTGTTAGCTATAAGGGAATCGAATTCTTCTCTCATAGCTTGCTTCCATTCATTAGCAAATGGAGAAGAATTGGCTTCAGCAATACTACTGGGATCATTTGATACAAACTCCAAAGCACTCAGAACGTCGAATTTGTACATCTGCATTAGCAATTTCTGTTTGTGCATTTGTGTTCGGAAGTTCTGTTGATGATATTTCAATAAATTCGTCATTATTTTCATCGATCTTCCAGTTGCATGCTATCAAAATAATCCTCGTCACTTAATGAATCATTTTGAGAGTTCAATGGTTCTTCCAATGTCGCTTGTTCTGTGAGTTCCAACGTTGACGATTCTTCACGAGCACTTGATTCTTCTCGTTTTTCCCGCTCGGCTAATTCCACCGTTGGCGATTCTCCCGAAGAACTTCCACCAGAATTGACAACTTCAGAACTCATGTCCACATTCATCTCAGGAAAATACAAAAACTGATTTTTATTTTGGTCATTACCAACAAATTGATTTTCAAAGAAAACCACGTCTCTACTTGTAATTATTTCCTTAGTTGGTGGATTGAATAGACGATATGCCTTGGATTCGGAACTATATCCAACCAATATACATTGAACAGATTTCTTGGACAATTTCGAACGTTTTTGCTTTGGAACGTGGACCATAGCCTTGCAGCCAAATACACGCAAATGTTTCAACGTTGGCTTTTTGTTTGACCAAACTTCTTCTGGAGTATGTTTACTTCTCCTACATGGAACATGATTTATTAGATAGGTCAGCTTCAGCCCAGTATTTTTCGTTTAGACCGCTGTCGAACAACATACAACGCATTCTTTCCACTATAGTCCTGTTCATTCGTTCGGCTACCCCATTCTGCTCCGGAATGTAAGGACAGGTTTTCTGGTGAACTATGCCATGTTTTCTTAGAAATTTCGAAAAGCGATTATTTACGTACTCTGTTCCATTATCCGTACGTAATATTTTGATTTTATTCGAGCATTGATTTTCCACGGTATTTTTAAAATCTACGAATTTCTCGAAAACTTCCGATTTACGTTTGATAGGAAATACAAATGTTTTCCGTGAGTAATCATCAACAAATGTTAATAAATAACAATTACCGGAAAAAGATTTTTCTTTAAAAGGTCCAAGTACGTCAGAATGTACAACTTGAAGCAAACTCGAAGCTCTATCACCAATGTCTTTAAAAGATTTTCGCGATTGTTTTCCTTCAACACACGTTACACATTGTTCTTTAGAGTTTACCTCACAGTTTATACCATAACAAGCGAGTTTCACATTTCGTAAGTTTTCGTTACATATGTGACCAAGCCGACGATGCCATAAATTCGAACTTTTTTTCAGAACAAGAGACATTTTTTTGAAATTGTGCACTTTACAGTTCAGGCGATACAAATCATTTTCAACGAACGCGTTTCCAATCAAATCTCCGTTTATGTTAAAAATTTTACAAACGTTCTTCTCGAAAACCACTTTGTTACCATTTTGTGTTAACTGACGAACCGAAAGTAAATTTGCACACAGATTTGGAACGTATTCTACATCTTTTACAACAACATTGCGCTCGCTTTTGTCCATTCTTAGTAACATATCAATATCTCCCGAACACGATACAGTCAGTTTATTGTTATTAGCTACGACAATTTCTTTATTAAAAACATCACTTTTGTTGTAAAGAAATTCATCATTATTGGTCATATGAGATGTCGCGCCCGAATCCACATACCATTCGACTGAATTATCTTTACCCGACATCAGTGCAGCAAACAAAACGTCGCCATTTTGTCTGGTCATCTTCTTCGTGTTGTAATTCGTTTTATTTTTCTTGGGACAATTTTTACTGAAATGGCCGATTTCATGACAAGAATGACACTTAAATTTTTCGTTCTTAAATTTCTTTTTTGACACAAGAGCACTTTCTTTGTTACCATTGTCGAATTTTGCGTCTTGCAACAACAAATTTTTTACCGAATCGACCGTCAGTTTGGTTTTTGAATTTTCAACCGCCATCACCAATGCTTGAAATTCATCCGGCAGTCCAGCCAACATAAGAGAAGCTGTTACCTCGTCAGCTATGTTCAGACCTGTGTTATTTACCTTGATGGACGTCAAAATCATTGTGTTGACATATTCTTGCATTGACGTAAAATCTCCAAGCTTCAGTTGCACCAATTGCTTTAGCAGTTCAACCTTTCTGGTCAATCCTGTATCCTCATACGCACGCACTAGTGAATCCCATGCTTCTTTTGCTGTCTTTGCCTTAGCAATGTGAGCGTAATTACTGGGTTCAATCATTAGTGTTATCTCGGCAAGAGCAAGTTCATTGGAATCGTTATCTTGGTCACCAGTCACTCCTTTTTCCACAACTTTCCAGCATTTCTTTATTATCAAAGAAGACTTCGCCTGTCTTCGCCAGACATCGAAATTCTCACGCCCCCGTAGTTTCTCGAAGGGAAAATTCATAGAATTTGAAGCCATCAGTTTTGATAAAACAGCACTTTTATTGCAAATACTTCTTGAAAGTTTAATGATATTCCGCGAAACAAAACAATTCTACCAAAAACAGTACAAAAGGCCCATAACCTGATGTAAAAATGGAAGTGATAGAAACTTAAACATATTGGTTGTTTGTATTCTACCACTTCCATTTTTACATCACCATTGCATAAAATCAATTTCTTTTATATTTGAATCTGAAAAAAGTTTTAGTAAATCATTTGATATTGGTAAAAATCCTGGTCAATTTTCAGAAATTAGCATATTTACGCCAGTTCCTCGAAGGGCGTTGTTTAACCCTTGAAGTTAAAACTTTAGATTATGGTGTATTTTGCAGACACAAACATTATCCAACAGGTACGCAATAGAGTTGTGTAGTTCGTGAACGAACCAGTTCAATTGAACGGGTCACTGTACTGAACGGTACGAACTAGTTCACACAACTCGTTCATTTCAGCTCAGTAGTTCAACCCTGTCATTTCGTTCTCTCTCATTTCGCTCTCTCTCTTCTCATCTGTTATGTGTTGTTTCCATTTTTATGTTATCATGAATGTAGGATTCTTCCTATACAAATGCGTTTTTATATTCAATTCATTCCATTCATGTTCCAATCAGATTCCTTTAATAGCGGCTGATTTGAACTGGTGATCTGAACGAAACAACTGCTGAACTAACGAGCGGACGAAACAACTGCTGAACTGGTGAGCTAAGCTAAAGAGCCAGTGAGTTAGAGCTGGTGAGCTAAAGAGCTGAAGTGAACTATTGAACTAAATGAACGAACTAGTTCACTCAACTGAACTGAACTAAAAAGAGCGATCACTTAAATGAACTAAAGTGCCAAATGAACTAGTGTGCCCAAAGTACGCAATGGAGTGGTCTTAACATTGTATAGCTTATGTCGGTATCCGAATATGTGGCACAACATTTTGTTGCAGAGAAGTAATATTTTTTGCATGGTTTCCTTTCTTCCGTCTACTAACACCGATATACAGTATTTTTTGCCAGGCATACAATTTAACGTAGAAATTGGCAATGACGATCTGTCCTTCTGACATTTAATAAATTTCGACCTTTTATGCATTCCAGTGAATGGGAGCAGTTGTAAGCAGTGATGGGATTGGAACATTTTCTAATTGTTCCACAATGATCAAGAAATTTTTCCAAGTGTACCACGATTGTACCAAATTAACAGAAGTGAAAAATTTAGTTCGTTTTTAAAACTTATTTTGATTTGTATACCCTCCACCATAGGAAGGGGATATATTTATTGTATCACTCCGTTTGTAACACCTCGAAATGTTGATGAGAGACATCATAAAGTATATACATACACATATTATTAATCGTCGTAAAATTCTAAGACGATATAGATTACAGTGTCTGTTGTAATCACGCTACAATCTACAACTATTAAGCTAGATGACTGAAATTTGGTACAGATACTTCTTATAGCTACAGGTAACTTAGGATTGAAATGAGCAATATCGATAATTTTTTTAATATAGCCCCCACATATTGCCGCTTAGATGACCAACCGACAGAACTGGCAATTTTTCGGAAATTGAGTTAAGGCCATTATTGGACTTGCCTAGTCATTGTACAACGTGTGTGCACATTTAGAGTTTGTAGGTTTTCATTGTGTCCAAAAAACGGTAAACATTATCGACGTATATGACAATGTTACTTAACTTTTTTTAGGAATATTGAGAAAGAAGAAATTTTGAACATAATAAGAAAAATAAACATTAAATTGTATACGAGTAATAAATATTACTCACTTTGGAAGAAGCAAAATTGTCTCAAGAACAGAAAATCTGCTCTCCTGGACAATTTTAAAAATGTAAATTTCGTCAGATGTTCATCCAACCGACGATATATCCCCTCCGTCCGATTAGATTTCTAAACGCCATAGAGACAACAAATTTCAAATGATCGATCTGAAAATTGGTATTTTGGGTGTACTTACATATACTCAGAACCTTCACCAGAACAATGGTCCATATTTTAATATAGCCCCTACACAAAGATCCCTCTAAATTTTTCTTCTTAAAGCAAAAAAAAACACAAATTTCAACGAATGGGGCTGAAGTTTGGGTTTGTTTGAGTTTATTTGTGCCTGAAACCATTCAAGTGCGATCCATGGTAGAGGTTATATAAGATTCGGCATCGCCGAACTTAACGCTGTCTTCTTGCTTAATTGTTTTAATAAACGATGCAAATAATAGTTGTGGTGCATACTGGTACGAAAGGCATTCGTACAAAATTATATCGTGTCCTACTTTTAAAAATGTGTGAATTGTTTTTACTCGTATTAATTTTACAAGCCAGAGAAATGTACCAAAAAATGTTGGATTGTACCAGCGTACCAAAAATTCCTCAATTGTACCAAAAGTGGTACAGTTGTACCACGTTTTCCATCACTGGTTTTAAGCAGCTGCATTTTTTCTGCGTTATTGGTTATCTTTGAAAGAACCGCATTGATTTCTGCTGCAAGTTTGTAGTCATCATTTTAATAAGTGCTTAATACTGAACTTTCAATAACAAATTCATCTGAAAAACATGTTATTGAAAACATGTCACTTTTCTTAATTTTTTAGCGCTTAAGGTATCTCTTCCACAGGTAAATCCACTCCCCTAAAAATAAAAAATTTATAGGTTATATATTTCAAATTAAAATATTACGTACGATATATAAAAGAGAGTGTCTGTTTGTGGGTTTGTTTGTTTGTTTGTATGTTTGTTTGTTTGTTCCGTATAGACGTCTAAACGGCTAGCCCGATCATCTTGAAATTTTCACAGAATGTACATGGGAAGGGGGTGCAGAAAATAGGGTACTTGAATTTTCGATATATCAAGTGGGCGTGGACCCGCCCATATGGGTCAAATTTTGGTATTGAGAAAAATTTTTAGCTAGAGTGCTGAAATTTTGTGTGTATGCATTTAGTGTCAGATTATGTGAATTTTCAAAGAATGGGCGGAATCGGACCAATGGGCGTGGCCCCGCCCATACAAACCAAATTTTGAAATTAAAATATTTTCCACAATTTATTAGCTAGAGTGCTGTAATGTTGTACATATGTATCTGGTGACAGTCCACGTGATTGGTCCAAAAATTGACGGGATCGGACCAATGGGCGTGGCACCGCCTATATAAGCCAAATTTTAAAAATGTGATATTTTGCACAATTTGTTAGCGAGAGTGCTGGAATTTTGTGTATACGTATATGGTGGCATTCTGCGTGATTGGCCCAAAAATGGGCGTGGCCCCGCCCACATAGACCAAATTTTGAAATTTTGATATCTTCCACAATTTGCTAGCTAGAGTGCTGGAATTTTGTGTATATGATATGGTGGCAGTCTGCGTGATTGGTCCAAAAATGGGCGGGATCGGACCAATGGGCGTAGCCCCGCCCATATAAGCCAAATTTTCAAATTGAGATATCTTCGCAGCAAAATCTTGGTAAGTACCTGTCATTATTCCCTGCATTACCAAATAATGACATTTCATTATTCGCTACATTACTTTCGGCTTATTAATAATGACTTACCAATAATAACAGAAATAAGGGATTTTTTGCTATCAAAATCATTTTGGCAAATTTTAATATAATGCAATTTTGGCTATATGTGGGTTATTGTACAAGATTTATTTATATTTCTACATGTTTCAAACAATACGTGCAGATTTGAATGAAAATACATACATGAGGAAATTATTTGTTTCGATAAATATGCGCGACAATATGCAAGAAATCATTTTAAATGGCCATTTCTACATTTTTACTACTTATTTTATAACTTATTGGTAATGCATTATTCAAGTACATAAAATCGAGCTACAAATAAGTACTTATTATGCAACTTTATTGTATGCTTTTGGGAAGTACTTTCCTCCAATGACATCCCCACGTTAAAATAATGAGAAAAGTGTCTAAATAATAAGTACTTACCATTATCGAACTTTGCTTACTCGTCGGCTTATTTGGTAATGAGAAATTTTGCTGGGTTACACAATTTGTTAGCAAGGGTGCTGCAATTTTGCGTAGACTGCAAATGTTGTACATATGTATCTGGTGACAGTCCACGTGATTGGTCCAAAAATTGGCGGGATCTGACCAATGGGCGTGCCACCGCCCATATAAGCCAAATTTTGAAATTGAATTATCTTGCTCATTTTGTTAGCGAGAGTGTTGAAATTTTGCGTATATGTATCTGGTAGCAGTCTACGTGATTGGCTTACAAATGGGCGGATTAGGACCAGTGGGCGTGGCCCAGCCCATATTTTGATATATCTTGTAAGTATTATATAGGAAATACATGAACAAAAATGCTCGGTATGCGATAATTACTCCAATACAATCGCAATATGATAATGTGATGCATGACCAATGAAACAAGAATTTGGAAATTTTATAAGTACACATTTCTATTTTCTGGACTTTCCACTGAATTCGGTATTTTTTCATTCAGTGAATTTATTACTAATACCAGTAAGGAAAGGCAGAAAGTCGGGCGGGGCCGACTATATAATACCCTACACCTCCCTAATAATGCGATAAGGGTCATTTCGATAATAATTTGGAATAATTGGTAAATGTATTTTGAACCGATAATCGCTAAATTAAGCAATATTCGTTCCTAAATTGAGAAACATTTTTCTGGAGAACTTTGTAATGATTGGAAGTAAAGTACAACTTCTATAGCGCTTTGTAACCAAATCTCGAGGAACATATATATGGAGGTTATATATAAATCTGAATCGATTTTCCTTGAATACTCATTCATGTAAAATAGAAACCTGTTTCTGTCGAATTTCCTACTGATCGGATATAAAACACAGTCTCTACAGCGCTTACATGTCAAATTGGGGGTAACATATATATGGGGGCTATATCTAAATCTGAACCGATTTTCTCCGAATTTTGCGGTTTTCCTTCATGTAATAAGAAACCTCTTTCTGCCGAATTTCTTACTGATCGGATATAAAATACAGTTTCTACAGCGCTTGAATTTCAAATCAGGGGTATCATATATATGGGGACTATATCTAAATCTGAACCGATTTTCTCCGAATTTGGCAGTATTCCTTCATGTAATAAGAAACCTCTTTCTGCCGAATTTCGTACTGATCTTTCTGCCGAATTTCGTTCTGATCGGATATAAAATACAGTTTCTACAGCGCTAATTTTGACATGGGCAGCGAAGTGCACCGGGCTCAGCTAGTAGGTTATATATTTCAAATTAAAATATTACGTACGATGCACTAATTCGCTCAAAAGGGAAGCAATTTTTTTAGAAAGTTGTTTAAAAAAAATTTTCGTAAAATCTTTCTTTACGAAAGATTACGCGATGCGTCCTCTTTAAAACAATGTAAACTTTGCAAAAATCGGTTCAGCCGTTCGAGAGCAATTACAAATTTCGTGTACTCACCCATTGCAATAGTGGAATGGAACACAATTACCACGTGGATTATCCTAACCTCCGTAGCATTAGTTTGTAACAGGAATTTAAAATTGGATAATTTTTCACCATGGAGTGGTCAAATAATGAGTACCGTATCATTGTTATAGCGGTTTTTAAATATAGAATTAGAAAAACAACATTTTCAAAACGATCTGCCCGCTTGGAATTAGTCTCATGTTCGTGTACAGGTGCATAAAACTGTTTGAGGAGACTGGAGATGTCAAAGACCGCCACCGGTCGGGACCCCCTGGTACTGTTCGAACGCCGCAGGTCATCAAATCAAGAATTCTGCGAATTCCGCTCCGAAAACAGAAAATCGTGGCCCGTGAGATGAATATTACACAAAACTCCATGAGTCGAATTATCAAAAAAGACTTGAGACATGATTGGTCAGTGTGACTTAGGCATGTGTGAAGGCCAAAGGCGGACATTTCGAATGAGTGCTTGCTTTTTGTATAGAATATATGTCAGCAAATATATACAATAAATTTGGTCCAAAAGGATTCACTACTTTTAATGTTATAGCATAAAATGTGTGTTACAGTATTTATGTCCCTACTAAGTATATTTGTGAACAAATAAATTTTATTTGAAAATCAAGAAATTTTGTTTGGAATCTAATATGTAAATATATTAGAACAAAATATATTTGTGAACTGACTTTCACAAATAATATATTTGTTTACCCACAAACAAAGGTTTGTTTTCCAAATATATTTTACTTACAAACGATTTTTAAAACTTTGCTGGCTTTTTCGAATTTAAGTTACCATTTCCCCTAGCTTTCGTGTTATATTTTATAGTTAAAAATGTCATAAGGAGCATTTGATTCTACAACACTAAGTTCTAGTTCTTAATATCCCATTAATCATTTTTTGTCAATTTACAGTTACGAAAGGTTATAGGGTAATTCCAAAGCACTTCGACAAACTTTAAAAATGACCCCCCCGGGTTTAAAAGATATTCCGCACACTTGTTCTCCTAGTGTGTGGGAATTATATGGCGTTTTTATTTTGTCCAATTTCGTTGAGTTTCCTGTGATATAGAGCTCCAAAGTTGCCAACCTCAAGGACAAAACCTACCTTTTTTCAAATGCTCATATCTTCTTAACCACTTGACGTAAATTCACGATATTGATATCAATATGAAGCACTTCTACTCCTCTTAACAACTGTGCAAAAAATAAGTATGTCCTTTTGGAGGCAGAACATGAAAATATAAAAAACATTTTTAATCCTTGAATATCCTTAAAAAATATCAATTGATTTCCTTAATTTTTTTCGTACAAAAAGGTGTTACT
Organism: Eudasyphora cyanicolor; assembly: GCA_963930755.1. Classification (NCBI taxonomy): domain Eukaryota; kingdom Metazoa; phylum Arthropoda; class Insecta; order Diptera; family Muscidae; genus Eudasyphora; species Eudasyphora cyanicolor. Next base: position 164,231,066 of record OZ005736.1, on the reverse strand, counting down.
TTAATGTACGGACTGTAAAAATCTTAAGTTGGAACCGCAATGGACTCGAGAGTTATACCCATTTTATTTATGCTATTCTCATTTTTTCCCATATTTCTTACACAAACGTTTGTTGTTACATTTTTTATTTTCAATTGACTTTAGAATATGTCGATAAATTTACGTGTATATTCGTCATACTCGTATGAATCATGATGTTACTGTAATGTGCATTTGGCGGGGAACCGATAATTTGCGGAGCGGTAAAGTTCTTTTAAGCAATTTATACACATTCATGTCAGATATGCAATTTCCAAAATATGAAACAAGTATGGACGAAATTGAACACGTCGGTTCGTAGTACATGAATGCAGGTGGATTTGGTTATCGCGTCAGTTTATGCTTCAAAACTTTGATTATTTTTGAAATCATCGAACAATTTTATTGTAACGATGAGTACAGCCGGTTACTTCCCGGAAGGAAAGATTATAAATCAATAAAGGTTCTAATATGTTTGTATATACATAGAGATAATACAATTAATGTTCATATATAATTTTTATATATAAGCAAATTGACGGAAAAAGGGTCCAGGGCTAAAATAGACTGGTTCTCTTGAACTTGAAGGAGTTGTATGCTGCATTTCGGGAAAATAATCCTGACATAAAAACATCATTTTCGAAGTTTGCCCCTCTGAGGCCAAAATATTGTATATTGGAGGGTAGCAGCGGGATACATTCCGTATGTGTTTGTTCTATTCATCAAATTGTTAAGCTGATGTGTGAAGGTGTCTTCAAAAATGACTTCGATGGAAAAAAGTACAACGATTATCACACATGGCCTAACCTTGCTACATGTGATGGTCCATCAACAAAATGTTTTTTGGCGAGTGTTTTCAATATCCTGGCTTTGATAGTTTACGCGAAGTTTTACAAGACTATTTTGATAAGCATGATATTGAAATTGTATCATACAACTCATGGACCTCAACCGATAGGTCAAATTTGGAAGCGGTAGTGGAACAGGCAGACGAATTTATTGTTAACTTCATTGCTCGCTTTAATAAATACACCATTAAAAATGTACAAGAGGGTAAATGAAAATATTACCAGCATGAACTTTCTATATGTCGGAAAAGACTAATATGCCTTAGAGGAAGAAGAATTTAACAAATAATGTATTGGGTTGAAGCCGCTTCCCAAAACACAGTCAATCCATCACGTCGAGCCTGTCTGCATTGGGACGGTCAAAACTAAATACTTTTCTTTATCGAATGAATTCAATACTTATACACGCTGAAAAAAATCACTTCTGTAGTATATTGTCCCAAACATATTCGGCTTGAAACATATATATGTTTAGGGAACACTCTAAACATATAATATTTTGTACGCACAAAAGATGTGTATTTGGAAAGATGTTGTTCTAAACAACTATTTGTTTACATCCCAATGCGAATGTTATTTCCGAAACAAATATTTATTTGCATTTAAGTATTAATAAAATACATAAATTGTGTTAAATTTTTCAGTAATTCAAAGTTAAATTTTTAGAAATTTCTAATGTTCGTAAAAATAATAATAATAATAATTGAAATCGTATAATCTTAGATCAATATAAAGTACTTACGGGATTAGCAACTAATGATGGCTTGGAATACTCAGAAATTTGAAATGATAGATTTAAAACAGAAGTTAATGCTGCATATGGTATCATAACTGGGAGGTACAATTCGAAACCAAGGAAAACTTTTTTAAATAAATTATATTTGAGAAAATTTCTAAATAATAATTTTATTTGTATTTAAACACATATTTTATTTGAGAAAATTAGTTTGCAAATATAATTTGTTGTAATATATCAATATATGCGTTCCAAATATAGTTTATTGATTTTCAAAAAAAATTTATTTGCTAAGAAATATATACTATTTAAAAATTTGTGTTCCAAATATATTTTCTTTCGATTCAAACATATCAAAAAAGGCGATTTTGCACCGTGTACACCACACAAATAATATTATAAAAAAATGCATTCAATTCTTTTTAATATCATCAAAGAAACCATAAAATACTCGCGAATTTCTAAATTAAAAAGGATTTATTTTTGTTTACAAATCTAGAAGATGCAACAGACTTGACTGGTCCGCGACGTATCGGTTCCCCGTCAAATGCGCATTGCAGTAATAGCATGATGTATATACGGGTATGACGAATATATCACGTAAATTTATCGATACGTTCAAAATTTAAACGAAAATAAAAATGTAACAACAAACGTGTGTGTAAGAAATATGGGAAAAAATGAGAATAGCATAAATAAAATGGTTATAACTCTTGAGTCCATTGCGGTTCCAACTTAAGATTTTTACAGTCCATACATTATAGTAACACCTTTTTGTACGAAAAAAATTAAGGAAATCAATTGATAGTTTTTAAGGATATTCAAGGATTAAAAATGTTTTTTATATGTTCATGTCCTGCCTCCAAAAGGACATTCTTATTTTTTGCACAGTTGTTAAGAGGAGTAGAAGTGCTTTATATTGATATCAATATCGTGAATTTACGTCAAGTGGTTAAGAAGATATGAGCATTTGAAGAAAGGTAGGTTTTGAGAAAAATCGTTGAGGTAGGCAATTTTGGACCTCTATATCACGGGAACCTCAACGAAATTCGACAAAATAAAATCGCCATATAATTCCCACACACTAGGAGAACAAGTGTGCAGAATATCTTTTAAATCCGAGGGGGTCATTTTTTAAAAGTGATTTTTTTGGTCGAAGAGCTTTGGAATTACCCTATACGATTTATATTTTAACCTAATTTTACAAACACATTAAAAAGCCGAAACATTTGAAAAAAAAACTTTAAACTCTTTAAATTTAGGCATTGATACATACATTGCCAAAACACTGAAATACAAATTAATATTTGATTCGGAAATTTTAGTTCCAAATAAATTGATTTATTTATTTATATGAATTACAATACAAAGTAAATTTATATTCTAATTTTACGGTCGACGGAAATGCCGGGTTACAAAGACCATGTGGCTAGATTTTTGCAGCGACAGACCAGAGCCTAAGGTGGAAATCGAACCCACGACCCCCAAAATCATAGACGAGAACGCTACCTACTCACCTGCTGGGGCTTTATAATCGATGCATTGCCAAAATACTAAAATACAAATCTATCTTTATCTCGGAAATATTACTTCCAAATAAAAAAATATTTGGTTGAAAACATTCTTTTGTTTAGAACATTATCATCCAAACATAGTATATTTTTGTGTGTCAAGTATTATATATTTGGAGTGTATCCAAAACATATGTATGTTTCCAGCAGAATATGTTTTTGGAGAATATACAACAGAAGCAGTTTTTTCAGCGTGTAAGACCTAGAAAGATTAAATCTTGCACAAGCTTAGACCAGAGAGTTGTATAAACAACGGACCTTTCATGTACTCCTTTTTTGCCCTGTGGTCAATTCTAAGGCTATTAAAAAATTCAATTTACTGCTTCCACTCTAGTGTAGAGGAAGACCACAGTGGTCGACTCTAGTATAGAGGAAGACCACAGTGGTCGACTCTAGTATAGAGGAAGACCACAGTGGTCGACTCTAGTATAGAGGAAGACTACAGTGGTCGACTCTATTATAGAGGAAGACTACAGTGGTCGACTCTAGTATAGAGGAAGACCACAGTGGTCGACTCTAGTATAGAGGAAGACCACAGTGGTCGACTCTAGTATAGAGTCGTCCCGGTGTTTCGCTGGATCACGCCAAGGAATCGAGATATATTCATTTGATGTTAGTAAGTGTATTTGTCACGTTTGTCGGTATTTTGTTTGACATAACTCGAGATCGACTAGCCCGATTTTGCTGCAACAAATTTAGAAAAATTATGAATTCCAATTCCTACACATTTTAATATCTGTACTTCCACGTGAAAACAGAAGTATACACGCTGAAAAAATTGCTTCTGTAGTATATTGTTCCAAACATATTCGGCTTGAAACATATATGTTTAGGGTACACTCTAAACATATACTATTGGATGCACACAACATTTTTATATTTGGGAAGATGTCGTTCTAAACAAATCCTTGTTTACATTCTAATATGTTTTATTTGCATTTAAGTATTCAGGAAATACCTAAATTGTGTAAAATTTTTCAGTAATTTAAAGTTAGTTTTTTAGAATGTTTTTTGTGTTTGTAAAAATAATAAATAATAATAATTGAAATCGTATAATCAGAATCACAGTACTATGGCTAACAAAGATATCAAGATATCTTAATTTCAAAATTGGCTTCTATGGGCGGAGCCACGCCCTTTGGTCTGATTTTGTCCGCCCATTTTTAAACCAATCACATAGAGTTCCACCAGACACATACACACAAAATAACAGCACTCTCGCAAATAGATTGAGAAGATACCTCAATTTCAAAAGGTTGCTAACATGTGCTGGCCACGCCCATTGATCCGATTTCGCCCAGTTCTGGTCAAATCACGTAGACTACCACCAGATACATACGCGCAACATTACAGCACTCTCGATAAAAAATTGTGCAAGATATCTTAATTTCAAGATTTGGCTTATATGGGCGGGGCCACGCTCCTTATTCCGATCATCCTCATTTTTGGACCAATCACGTAGACTACCACCAGATACATATGCACAAAATTACAACACTCTCGATAACAAATTGTGCAAGATATCTCAATTTCAAAATGCGGCTTACAAAGGCGGGGCGACGCCCATTAGTCTGATCCCGCCCATTTTTGAACTAATCACGTAGACTGCCACCAGATACATATAAACAGAATTACAGTACCTACTAAATTGTGTAAGATAGCTCACTACTAAATTGTGCAAGATAGCTCAAATTTTACTTATATGGGTGGGGCCACGTCCATTAGTCCGATCGCGCCTATCTTTAGACCAATCACGTTGACTACCGCCAGATATATATGCACAAAATTACAACACTCTCGCTAAAAAATTGTGCAAGATATCTCAATTTCAAAATTATGCTTATATGGGCGGTGCTACGCCCATTGGTCCGATCCCGCCCATTTTTGGACCAATAGCGTAGACTGCCTCCAGATACATATGTACAACATTACCCCACTCTAGCTAACAAATTGTGCAAGATATCTCAATTTCCAAATTATGCTTAAATGGGCGGTGCCACGCCCATTGGTCCGATCCCGCCCATTTTTGGACCAATCATGCGACTGCCACCAAATGTATGTATTTACACTAATTTGCATCACTCTCGCTAACAAATTGTGCAAAATATCTCAATTTCAAAATTTGGCTTTTATGGACGGGGCCACGCCTATTGGTCCGAACCCGCCCATTTTTGGACCAATCACGTAGATCGCCAACGGATATATATACACAAAATTCCAGCTCTCTCGCTAACAAATTGTGCAAGATATCACATTTTTAAAATTAGGATTATATGGGCGCTGCCACGCCCATTGGTCCGATCCCGCCCTTTTTGGGACCAACGACGTAGACTGCCACCAGATACATATGTACAAAATTACAGCACTCTCGCTAACAATTTGTGCAAGATATCTCAATTTTAATAAACCCAGTTCAAATTTAAACCCAGTCTGCTCGCTATGACTGGGTTTGACCACTGCAATATTGTAGGTCAGTGCAAAAAATCCAACGTAGATTTTTTTCGAAATGAGTTTTTTTGTCGTTCTGTTATAACTGGCTATAGAATGCCAGCGTTGCATTTTATAAATCGTGTTTATGGTCCACATCCTAAAGTAAACTCACTCGGTAATACGAAAGAAATTATAAAAATTAATAGGTTTGACATTGGAAATTTCCACAACTTTTGTTGTGGTCGTCATCCCATTACGAAAATTTATATTGTTATAGTAAACAAAATGGGCTTCATTTTTGTAGTTTAAAAATATATATATATTAGGGCGGGTCGATTTAAAAGTCGCCCATTGCTCAGTGAAAATCGTATTCTATGGATCAAAATAAGAAACTTTGCCCGAGGAACCATACCTCTAAAACGAATTCTGATGTCCCCACTTTTGACCTGTAGGGAGAAATTTTGAAAAATCCCACTTTGATTTAGAGGGCACCAATCGAGTCCAAATGTATGACCGACCCCCACTAACTTTGGAGGGCCGATCCACCCATGCCAGTGGCACACCCCCTGGAACTCACCTAGGGGTTCCCCATACAAACATTTCAAAAAATCACCATTTTTGGCACTTTACATGACAAAATAAGCGAAATGGCTATGTTTTTTCTTTATTTTTATTTATTTATTTATAATAATATTTATTTATAATAATATCTATTTTTTCTCTTAAGAAATTTATTTAGTCAGAACATATGTAAATGAAAAAATTAATTTAAGTTAGTTATAGAAAAGAAAGTAAAAAAATTATTGTTTGAAGTCTTTTTTACTTTCAAGTCTGGGCAATTTCGCACGGCTCTCTAATGTCGTCGCCATAACAGCCTTTACATTTTCCGGTATAACCCGTTTGGAAACGCTAGCCAACAATTGAACATGTCGTTCCGTTCCTTGTATGTGTGATTGAATTTTTGGATCATTAAACGGTGGATCATCTTGATTTAAATATTCTTTCAATTTATCGTACGGAATGCTTCGCGTGAATGGTGGTTCAAATACGTTATCTATGTCATTCATATTGATCATTTCCGTGTAACTTGTGCAATTAAAGTTTATATCTGGTTTTTTAAATGCTCTAAGTTGCGTTGGGTCGTCAACATCGGTTCGATAGCATAGAATTTTCTTGATAGCACAGTCGCGCTTTTCTTTGCTATCATCAAACAACATTGATAACAAGATATTTTCCGAATGCGCATAATATGAATTATCTTAAATTACTTGATTGACAATTTTGCTTAAACGAGGTTCTAGAAATCGTGACCAACTAATGAACTTGAAAAATAATGCTCTGCCGTACACGACAGAGCTGTAATACTTGATATTGAAGTTCATTGGCACATAACATTTAATTATAAATTCAACCAGAATTCTTAAATTTGCATCTAGATTTGTACAATTTTCCCTGGTTTGATGTTAGCCAGATCCACCGAAACCACGCCGCTAGAAATTGCATGGGCCATGTCGTATAAGTAGTTCGAATCGGTGGAAAATTCAATTTTTTCTGGAGCAGGAGGCATATTTTGCAACTCAATTTTCTGGAAGCCGTCCACCACCTGAAAATATATAATAATAAAATAATTAAAAATGGTTGACAATTATAATAAATTAGTGATAGCAATAACTTACCGGAAGAGTTTCACAAGTTTCGATTTGACGGCTCAGTTTTCCGGTTGCCGATCTTGGTCCAGTGCTGGATGATTTATCCAAAGCTTCAAACAAATGCCGAATCGGAAGTTCGTTGAAGTGTAGAAGGCAAACGAACCAATGCAATGGTCTTTTTAACAGCAATTCGAATCGTCGTATAATTCCACCGTGTGGGCCAGTGTTTGTTGGCTCACCGTCAGTGCATATTCCAATTAATGCATCCAGTGATATATTTTTATCGTTGAAAAAATCATTTAAATGAAAATATCTTGTTATCAATGTTGTTTGATGATAGCAAAGAAAAGCTCGACTGTGCTATCAAGAAAATTCTACGCTATCGAACCGATGTTGACGTCCCAACGCAACTTAGAGCTTATGAAAAACCAGATATAAACTTTAATTGCACAAGTTACACGGAAATGATCAATATGAATGACATAAATAACGTATTTGAACCACCATTCACGCGAAGCATTCCGTACGATACATTGAAAGAATATTTAAATCAAGATGATCCACCGTTTAATGATCCAAAAATTGCATCACACATACAAGGAACGGAACGACATGTTCAATTGCTAGCTAGCGTTTCCAAACGGGTTATACCGGAAAATGTAGAGGCTGACTTGAAAGTAAAAAAGACTTCAAACAATAATTTTTTTTACTTTCTTTTCTAAAACTAACTTTTTTCATTTACATATGTTCTGACTAAATAAATTTCTTAAGAGAAAAAATAGATATTATTATAAATAAATATTATTATAAATAAATATTATTATAAATTAATAAATAAATAAAAATAAAGAAAAATAAAGAAAAAACATAGCCATTTCGCTTGATTATGGTGATTTTTTTGAAATGTTTGTATGGGGAACCCCCAGGTGAGTTCCAGGGGGTGTGCCACTGGCATGGGTGGATCGGCCCTCCAAAGTTAGTGGGGGTCGGTCATACATTTGGACTCGATTGGCGCCCTCTAAATGGGTCAAAGTGGGATTTTTCAAAATTTCTCCCTACGGGTCAAAAGTGGGGACATCAGAATTCGTTTTAGAGGTATGGTTCCTTCGGCAAAGTTTCTTATTTTGATCCCTAGAATACGATTTTCACTGAGCAATGGCAACTTTTTTTGCCTCCCCACAAATCGACCCGGCCTAATATATATATATCCCATCCGCAGAACATACTTAAAATCAAATGGAAACCAAAGGTCGCCTGAAAAGAGTATGAAAATTAAATATTTGCAAACAATTGTCAATGTACATTTTGTGCGCTTCTAATTAGCTGTCATATAAGCTACGGCTCATTAAAATCGGTCCATGTAGTCAGGAGATACAATGCACACTGGTCCCAAATCCAAATTTTTTGGCATAAATTCAAAAAATAAACTTAAGAAATTACCAGAAGTACATATATATTCGAAAAGGCAACCTTATAGCGGACATAGAAAATGAAATATTTTAAACTTAGGTGGCAACCCTGTTTTTATCCATGCGATCAAAGTTAGTAGTTCAATCAGGTGTTTTTAAGCACTTCTTCTTGAGAAAATATTGGCAATATCTTTGATACTGGAAATCGGCAGAACTAAAATTTTATTAAATCTGCGAAATATGGAAAATCAAGCTCAAAGTATGTAGATTTTAATTATTATAACATAATTCAAAATTGTTTCGTCTTTTACGCTGTTATTTCGTGTTTATGGGGTGTGGTATTTTAGAGATACATAACCTCACGTTATTTGTGTTTCGTGGAGTAAACGTTATAGATGTACTCGCGTGTTCATGGAAGTTTAAACGCACGATTTTTTATTAAAGTGTCCTTTATCATGTAGTATAGATGCGCTTTGCGCGTTTTGTGCCGAAAGTGATCAAAATTATGTTTTTTCAGTCAAACTCTTGTTTAACTGTGCTGAAATATTTGCTATTTAGGATGGTAATGGACGCAAACATGATACCGTTTCGAATTTGGTACTAAAATAATTGATGAAAATGTGTTTTAGTTTATGTTCAGAAATATTTATCAAAGTTCAGAAGACATTTGGAAAGGTTAGTGTGAGAGTGAGTTTCTGAAAATTTTAAAAGTAATATCGAACACGATGATTATGCGAAACAGCCACTGAAGTGGGAAATCGACTAAAAAGGGAATTGACAGCTGAACTGTGCATACGGCAACTATATCAGCGAGTAAGACAAAAGATACCGATTTTTAAAAAAAAAAAATACTTTAACACAAACTTGTTACACATGTACCTTGTTACACATGGACCTTGAGACACATGGACCTTGTTACACATGGAAAAATATACTTGTCAGCAACTTTCCTTAAAATATTAGCGCATTGTTCTCAGATTGTTGTCGCTTCTGCACTTCCTGTTGGCAGCTTAGGGGAAATGCTTCTGAGGCACTTAACAAATTTTATAAGTAAGACAGAAGTGACCGTTTGACAAAATAGCCGCATAATTTTTTCACAGATCTATGGATTCTTCGGATCCATTATTATCCAGTATTTGCATTTATAAGAGACAATCATAAATGTATGCAGTTATGATAAAAATGGAATTTGTTTATAACATCGGGAGGTATTGTATTATTGGGTTCACTTTTTTTGTACACCATAACTACTCCTAATATATTTAGTGTGTCGATATTTATGCAAACCGAATGTCGCAGTCGGCGTATAGGGTCCATATTGTCCAAATCGGTGGCAAATTTGTATGAGGGCTATATCCAAATCCGAATCGATTTTCTTCAAATTAAATATGGTTGGTTCTTGGTAACAAAAACATATCCATGCCAAAAAGGCGATTTTGCGCCGTGTAGTAACTTTTTTTAAAACTATTAGAACGAATTAATTTTTTTTTTTGAAAAAAACTTTTGTTGGCGCGAAAAGAACCATAAAAAATAGAAAAAAATTGCGAACATTTTGTTTGTTCCAATTTTTTGAAAGCTAGAATTCTAGCGAAGAAAACAATGCCTATTGCTGCAAACAAATATAGAAAAACTAAGCATTTCAATTCGTACAAATTTTAATAATGGCACTTCCGCGTGGATTGTCATATTTCTACCAAAAGAGCTATAATGTATAAATACCAAATTTTGATTGAATACAATTTGGAATTTTTAGAAATTAAAAATACAATCTCCCTAAAAACATGCTAATAGAATGGAGCTATAGATATATTGTGATATATCTAAATCCGAACTGATTTTCCCTAAATTAATCAGTATTCGCTTTTTTTGTAATGAGCGGAAGTAAAGTGCAATTTCTGTAACGCATTGATACCAAATCGGGAGAAACATATATATAAGGGCGTTATCTAAATCAGACCCGATTTTCCCCAAATTGGCAGTGTTCGTTCATGTAATAAGAAATTTCTTCCTGCCGAATTTCGAACTGGTCGGATATGGTTTTTCTAAAGGGTGGTTAAATAGTAAGGGCCGATGTTGATTTTGAATAAAACACAAATTATTTAGGAAATTATTGTCATTTCTTTTTATTATTATAATATTGGTATGGTTCAATTATGTATGGAACAAAATATCGGCCAATGGCACACCTCCATCCGATGGTACAAATTTCCGATGACGCTGAGGCATAATTGGGGTTATATGCCGAATTATCTCATCCTTTAGCTCCTGACTTGTTGCTGGCTTATCGACGTACACCTTTTCTTTCAAATAACCCCAAATAAAGAAGTCCAACGGTGTCAAATCACATGACCTTGGCTGCCACTTGACATCGCCACGACGTGAGAGTGAGAAGAGCCATTGTTTCGTTAGCTGTGTGGCAAGTGGCACCGTCCAGTTGAAACCACATATTGTCCACATCCATATCTTCCAATTCGGGCAATAAAAAGTTCGTTATCATATCACGATAGCGAACACCATTCACAGTAACTGCCTGACCAGCCTCATTTCGAAAAAGTATGGCCGATGACGTCGCCAGCACATAAGCCGCACCAAACGAACTGGACGAGCATGCACAGGTGTTTTCTCCTACAGACCCGGTTTGCTGAAATTTGCGCACAATTCTCCCGATTGTGGACATATTTGGTCGATAATGCTGATCAAAAAAACATCACGAAGTGCACGAAATGTATTTTAATGGTTGCTCGATTGTGTATCTTCCCATGGTTCAAATTGAGTTAGTCACGTTTGACGTTTAGGTGTGGTTCGCGCTTACATATCAAATCGGGGGTAACATACATATGGGGACTATATCTAAATCTGAACCGATTTTTCTCAAATTTAGTATTGTCACCAAGTGTATCAATAGACTTCTCTCTGTCAATTTTAGCGAAAACGTCATAAGTTTGGAAATTGCGTCCAACGAGTCATGTAGAAGCTGTGGAGAAGAGGAAGAAGTGGAGAGCATCGAGCTCCTGCTTCATTCCTGTTCCGCATTGAAATATATTGCGGTCTGCCTTTCTAATAAGTCTGGCAGGTTTGGACCGCTACCATGGATATATTATCTCATTTCTATCGATTGACTGATTTTGAGACGGCAGATTTTTTCCACTTCCCCCACAGTGCGCTTGCAAATCGATATTTTAAAAGTTGACACATTGCATTATTTTGTCAAATCCAAGACAGAATACCTTTAATATTTAAACATTATCAAATTGTTCTGTTAAACCTATGAGATTAATGGTCTTATAATAAATTCCAATTGCATATTTGTTTCTGCAAACAAATACATTTACAAAGAAATTTATAAATTGAAAATTACTTTGTGGTGAATATTCACCATAACTTTCTATCACGTTCACGAAGGCGAGGTTGAGGGCATTATCGAACAAGAGAAATCTTAACATTTATGGATGTAACAACTTCGAAGAGATATCATAAAAATTAATCACGTACTACAGGAAAAAAACACGAAAACAAAATATTCTGCACTACAAAGGAATGACAAAAAATAACAGAATTAGAGGAGAAACTCTTAACACCTAATATGCAGGAGAAAAGTGTACGTAAGTCATTCAGTCGTCGTCTACGCACACATCGGCATTAAAACTTTTTCCATTTGCTCCAAGATGAATATTTCTGACATCCTAATAATGACATAGCCATAGACTTACACTTAGTCGTAGACATACGTACGCAAACACACACACACACACACATACTACTGAAGTTACTCTAATGTTAGATATACTCGAATGGGATGTACATCTAAGTACAAACAAACATATCCCTAAAGTGTTTGGTAATCCTTTTCATATGTCCCGTAACTTGTTTTTTGCTCTTTTAGTATTTGTTGATTTTTTTGACACTACATGACTCTTTTTGGCATTGGTGATAATCCTGGCAAATAGCCGCCCGTAGCCGTAGTGCTGGCGGAGGTGGTACATACCTTCATACATGTGCGGATACTAAATAAAGTTTTGTTATTAAAATCGTGCTGGTATTTTTCCATCGAAGTTGTTGTGGTGGCAAAGTCATCACCATAATTGAAAGTAGGACTTGGTTAGTCGAGAATATCTCTCTCGTTGTGATGACAATTTTGTTTACGTGGAACAACTTCAGGCCTAAGAACTGATAAATGACATATTGAACGACAAAAGATGTATTAAGCAAAACTTCATAAAAATGTCCATTTCCTGTGATAGCTATACATCTTGTTAATTGCACAATTTGGAAAATTACTGTCATTGAAGTTTAGAAAAATTAACTAAAACTAACGAAAATTAAAAAAAATAGATTTTTCTCAAAAAAAAAAAAAAAACGTTTTTGTTAGAAAAAAATTAACAAAAATATTTGTTCCATTTTTTGAAAGCTAACATCCTAACGAAGAAAACAGTGCATATTTGAATCTATAGATGACTAGAAATAATAGCACTTTTGGTAAAAATAAGAGAATTTCAACATAATCCGGTTTTTATATTCCCACTATTGTGAATATATATGATGCTGCGGGCCAAAAGCGTAGCACATCGATAAAAATATTTGGCTGAAATCCGTTTTGCTCCATTTTAGGGCATTTGAACAAAGTCAGTCTGGTTGGTGCGCTCGATAATTTTCGACAGGTTTAACAGATTGGCTTAAAATGTTATGTATCAAAATTTTTGCCCATCTCAGGCTAGGATTGACTATGTTGGTCCACTCCTTCAAGTACCTCCTGCACGAAGGGTCAACATTTCGTGAAATATTGATTATCTCTTAACTTATATACTACTACTCAGAATCTTTCACAATTCCACACATATCATCTAGGGAAAAATGGGCGAAGTTGCCACGCCCCTTTATGGCAGCTCCCAAAAACTTAACGGCTTATAAGTTTGATAGTAGTTGGTTTGAAGTTATGCGTAGATCATGCCCTAAGTATTATGCAAAAAAAAAAAGATTTTTTTGACATATAGGGCACACTATAGGTTATCTATCTATAATTTAAAAATATTACTTTTTAGAAAAAACTCTTAATTACTATTTTAAATATAACCAGTAAAGAGAGACAGATTTCCGGGCGGGGCCAACTAAATAATACCCTACACCTACCTTCCCCTTATTTCATAGATCAAGAATCTCAAGAAACAAATAAATGAGACTATACATAGTCTAAACAGTTTTTCATCAAATTGGATCAAAAACCTCATTTCTGCCAGATAGGAACATATCGAGCCGTAACAGCCAAAAAGACGTAAGCGCCAATCACAAAAATTTAGAGGAGAAGGTTTCTTTTGCGATTATTTTTTGTTTAAATGCATATTTAGTGCATAAATCTGTTCATATAACTGTGAAATTTAGTATAACGGTACAATTTTCAGGTATAAATTTCCGACACATGATGTCATTTGTCAAAAGTAAACGATTTCCCTCAAAAAATGAAAAGTAAATCATGGTGGCGCTTACGTCTTTTTGACGGTTAGGGCTCGATATACTCGTATAAGTATTTGTGTCTATATCGAAATTTATTATCCACAAATTAAGCAGTATTCGTTCCTTAATTATGAAACTTCTATCTGCCAAATTTTGTAATGGTCGGAAGTAAAGTAAAATTTCTATAGCGCTTTGATACCACAACTTGTGGAACATACGAATATACTCACAACTCAAAATTTAAAATTCCGCCTATGACGATTTGTGTTGCCTATAGAAAATGATCCTGACGAACGAATGGAATAAAATCAATTTCTAAGTTTTTGAAATATAGCTGCCTACCCCATAAATCCAAAATATCCATCAAATATCTTTACATTTTGAAGTGCAGGACATTTTTGTATGAGGACCTAGAAATGTTAAAATTTTGAGTTGTGATATTCTTGCACTAAATGAGCGATATAAAGGGTATCTCACAAAAAAGTTACATGTTAAAATTGTTAAAAAAGACGGATACATTTATTCAATGATTTTGCCTTTATATATTGCAGTAAGTAGTCCATTCTTTTTCGACCCAATTTTTCAAAATTTTTTCGATCGTGTGGCCCTCTCTGTCTGCAATTTCGAGTTTTAAGTCATGAATCGTCTCAGGGTGGTTGGCGTAACACTTATCCTTAACGGCTCCCATAATTAATGCTCCAACGGAGTCAAATCGCAGCAGTGGTGGCTTTAGAACGTCTTCAATAATCTCCCTTAAGTATAGAAGGAAAAGTAAAAAATCCGCGAAGGAGACACCTTCATCTTCCAAGGTAAGGGATACACGTCGTTAAAAATATATTTACAAATGTATTGTATGTTTTTATCTTGTTAAACATTTATATTTATAACAATATATTATATAACAATAAATATATTTATTTATTTTTGTTTTTTTCCACTCGGTATTATTTTTTCCCGCTTTGTATTAAACTTTTCCTATTTCAATTTAAAAACTCTTCGCAGCTGTCAAAATATGTAAACAAATATTTCGAATGTAAACAATGAGTTTGACAACCAAAATGCTGTCAAACACGCCAAAATAAAAAATTTTAATCAGCTGTTAGCTTGAGACTACCCTTACAATTATTGTATCATGTGCCAATTTAAAAAAAATGTAGTCAGCCCCATATACACAGATGAACACGTATGTGGAGTAAGTGGTATTGCTATTAATGATAAATTTCGCATGTAATAAACTCTTATCAATAAAAATAACAGCAACAACAAATTTGCTTTATCCACACACCCATTTGCACAACATTGTTGTTGTTGCTTCGTTTTCGTTTGTGGCAATATTATTTCTTGTTGTTGTTGCTGATTTTTGCTCTGCCATAGGCATAATTTAAATTTTATGCAATAAATTAGTGAATAATCAAAAAATAAATATGATTGTAAAAAAAATCTTTCAGAGCATAAATTATGGAAAATGGAAAACAATGGTAATGGACAATCGCACGGCATAATGACATAAGCGAATAAATGACAGATGATCTAGTTTCCGTATAAAGTGAAATCACATAGTAAAAATAATAATAAATTAGTGTAGTGATATAACAAATGATATATGTATACTCAATAAAAACAAGAGTTACGAGGGCAGATGGAATCAACATTGAACTCTTTTTGAAAACAGGAAAAAAATTGATTAATATGTCAATAATTGACTGAAGAGCAGTGAAAAAAATAAATCTGCCTGACATAGAAAATTTATACATCGTACCGCATTCCATGTAATTAATATTAATTTAATTTGAAGGAATATAATGTATATTCTTTTACAAACTGTACGATATGGAAGACTGAATAGACTGAATAAATAAATAAACCAGTAAGGAAAGGCTAAAGTCGGGCGGTGCCGACTATATAATACCCTACACCACTCTCGTAATATTGAATAACTCTGATATATACATTTTGTAATTCATGTATAAATTGTTTACATAAATTTACTTTTGGGACATTTTATACTTAAATAATACCCTGTACCATAGTGTGGTGTAGGGTATAAAAACGATTGGATCTAAAGAGCCAAATCGGATGAAACGTATATATGGGAGCTATAGCTAAATCTTAACCGATTTCCTTCAAATTCGGTAGTGTTGGTTCATGGATCAAGAAACTCTACCATTCTAAATTTCAACACGATTGGATGTCAAATACAGCTTTTATAGGACTAAAGGGCCAAATCGGACGAGACATATATATGGGAGCTATCTTAACCGATTTTCTTCAAATTCGGCAGTGTTGGTTCATGGATCAAGAAACTCTCCCATTCTAAATTTCAAAACGATCGGATGTAAAATACAGCTTCTATAGGACTAAAGGACCAAATCGGACGAAAGATATATATGGGAGCTATATCTAAATCTGCACCGATTTTCTTTAAATTCGGCAATGTTGGTTCATGGATCAAGAAACTCTACCATTCTAAATTTCAAAACGATCGGATGTAAAATACAACTTCTATAGGACTAAAGGGCCAAATCGGACGAAACATATATATGGGAGCTATAGCTAAATCTTAACCGATTTTCTTCAAATTCGGCAATGTTGGTTCATGGATCAAGAAACTCTACCATTCTAAATTTCAAAACGATCGGATGTAAAATACAGCTTCTATAGGACTAAAGGACCAAATCGGACGAAAGATATATATGGGAGCTATATCTAGATCTGAACCGATTTTCTTCAAATTCGGCACTGTTGGTTCATGGATCAAGAAACTCTACCATTCTAAATTTCAAAACGATCGGATGTAAAATACAGCTTCTATAGGACTAAAGGGCCAAATCGGAGGAAACATATATATGGGAGCTATAGCTAAATCTTAACCGATTTTCTTCAAATTCGGCAATGTTGGTTCATGGATCAAGAAACTCTACCATTCTAAATTTCAAAACGATCGTATGTAAAATACAGCTTCTATAGGACTAAAGGACCAAATCGGACGAAAGATATATATGGGAGCTATATCTAAATCTACACCGATTTTCTTCAAATTCGGCAATGTTGGTTCATGGATCAAGAAACTCTACCATTCTAAATTTCAAAACGATCGGATGTAAAATACAGCTTCTATAGGACTAAAGGGCCAAATCGGACGAAACATATATATGGGAGCTATAGCTAAATCTTAACCGATTTTCTTCAAATTCGGCAATGTTGGTTCATGGATCAAGAAACTCTACCATTCTAAATTTCAAAACGATCGGATGTAAAATACAGCTTCTATAGGACTAAAGGACCAAATCGGACGAAAGATATATATGGGAGCTATATCTAAATCTGAACCGATTTTCTTCAAATTCGGCAATGTTGGTTCATGGATCAAGAAACTCTACCATTTTAAATTTCAAAACGATCGGATGTAAAATACAGCTTCTATAGGACTAAAGGGCCAAATCGGACGAAAGATATATATGGGAGCTATATCTAAATCTGAACCGATTTCAACCAAATTCAATAGCGATCTTAACAGCCGCGAAATACTCTAAACTGCAAAATTTCAGAACGATCGGAGTGAAAATGCGACGTGTAGTCGACGAACAACTTTACATGGACAGACGGACGGACGGACGGACGGACATACATCGTTAAATCGACTCAGCTAGTGATTCTGAGTCGATCGGTATACTTTAAGGTGGGTCTAGCTGTGTTATTTTAAGGTGTTACAAGCATCTGCCGTGACACAAACTTATAATACCCTGTACCACAGTGTGGTGTAGGGTATAAAAAGTCATTCTAAAAGTGATAATACATATGTATACTCAAGATCGGTTTTCAATCTATTTCACAGTATCTAAGCTGTGTCCCAGAAATGTAAGGCAATATTTTTATCCAAACTCGATAACCAAGTTGGCTTTGGTGTCTTTTCTGAGGAACTTCAGCTATTACTTGCAAAAATCGTATCTATTAAAAGGTAGCGGAATGGCTAAACATTAATGCGCTGACCAAAGTCGGTATAAATATTTTCTCTGATAGTCATGCTGCTATCAAGTCGCTGGAAACTATATTCGTGAATTAAAAAACTGCCCTCAACTGTCGCAGATCTTTTAACGAGATGGCTGAACTGTTCAATATCCACCTGATATGGGTGCCGGGCCACAGGGATATACCAGGGAACTGCAAGCCAGATGAACTTGCAAAACTAGGAACTAACTTACACGCTCCAGGGGACCTGGAACATGTCATTGTCTTATTGGACGGCACGCAGAGAGATTAAAGGTATTGTATAATGACTTTTGTACAAGCTGTGGAGACGAAGAGGAGGAGGAATCAATGGGCTCTTATTACATTGATGAGTTAGCTTACTTGGCTGATGTTGGAATCCGCTAACTTTTGAGCTTTTTAAAGCAATCAAATTTGTATAACGGGAGGGTCTAGGTATAACTTATGTTTTCCCTTACGTCCCTGTGGTAACACAATGGACTGGATAGTCTAAATGAGTCTGTGTTACAAACTGCCACTCATAACCTAACCTAGGGAACACTCCAAATGTACTATATGTGCACGTACAAATACTATGTGTTTTTGGGACGATGTTGTTCTAAACAAAACTATGTTTTCATCCTGATAGTTTTTATTTGGAACTAATATTTCCGAAACCAAGATTAGTTTGTATTTAAGTATTTTGGCAATATATCAATGCATTAATTTAAAGGCAAGTTTTCTGTTTTTCAGATCTTTAGAATTAATTTATTTTTAAAATTTTATATGTTTCTAAAATTCAGTTTAAATTTAAATCGTACACGGAGAAAAATCGCTTCTTTGATACATTTGAATCGAAAGAAAATATATTTGGAACACAAATTTTTAAATATTATATATTTATAAGCAAATACATTTTATTTGAAAATCAATAAAATATATTGGGAACGCATATATTAATATGTTACAACAAAATATATTTACAAACTAAATTTCTCAAATAAAATACGCGTTTAAATTCAAATAAAATGATTGTTAAGAATTTCTCTAAATATATTTTATTTAAAAAAGATTTTTCAGAACTTTTGCTGACTTTTTCGAATTTCAGTTTTAATTTTCCTTGTTTTCGAATTCTACTCTTATCTCCCAGTTATGATACAATATGCAGCATTAACTTCTGTTTTAAATCAGTTATTTCAAATTTCTGAGCATTCCACGCCATAATTAGTTGTTAATTCTCCAAGTAATTTATCGATTGATCCAAGATTATACGATTTCAATTATTATTAATTAATATTTTTACGAACATTAAAAATTTCTAAAAAGTTAACTTTAAATAACTGAGAAATTTAACCCAATTTAGGTATTTTCTGAATACTTAAATGCAAATAAATATTTGATTCGGAAATAATAGTTCCAAACTAGAAACATATTGGAATGTAAACAAAGATTTGTTTAGAACAACATCTTCCCAAATATATAATTTTTGTGGGAACCAAATATTATATGTTTAGACTGTACCCTAAAGATATATATGTTTCAAGCCGAATATATTTGGGACAATGTACTACAGAAGCGATTTTTTTTCAGCGTGTATAATCTTTCGTAACAATAAGTCGCATTGATGGTGTTCAAAAGTGACACCACTCTTTTGACCATCAGTGTGAAATTTCCACTGCTGCGCTGCATTACATGTGTATGAGTAATGTATTTGCACTCATTACTCATACGACTCATTACTATAGTATCCCTTTTGTTCATTCGTTTGTCATCTGTAACTTAACGAAAGTCGTTAGTTGAGCTTAGAAGAGGTGGATGGCACACACAAGTAATCAGTTTTTTCACGATCATTAACAATAGCTCGTACGCCTCTACAATGTGATTATAAGTGTTAAGTGAATTATAAAGTGCTAATGTTTATATGTACACATTTTTATAATTAATGTAATAGTGATAGTTTAAGGCAAAACTAAAAAACATTTAATCAGTTCTGCCAATTTCTTTAAAAAGGGTGGATAAATTTTAAGGGCCGATGTTGATTTTGAAGAAAACACAAATTATTTAGTAAATTCTTGTCATTTGTTTATACCCTACACCACACTGTGGTACAGGGTATTATAAGTTTGTTTCACGGCAGATGTTTGTAACACCTGAAAATAACACAGCTAGATCCACCTTAAAGTATACCGATCGACCCAGAATCACTAGCTGAGTCGATTTAACGATGTCCGTCCGTCTGTCCATGTAAATTTAGAATGGTACAGTTTCTTGATCCATGAACCAACATTGCCGAATTTGAAGAAAATCGGTTAAGATTTAGCTATAGCTCCCATATATATGTTTCGTCCGATTTTGCTCTTTAGTCCTGAAGAAGCTGTATTTTACATCCAATCATTTTGAAATTTAGAATGGTAGAGTTTCTTGATCCATGAACCAACATTGTTGAATTTGAAGAAAATCGGTAAAGATTTAGCTATAGCTCCCGTATATATGTTTCATCCGATTTGGCTCTTTAGATCCAATCGTTTTTATACCCTACACCACACTGTGGTACAGGGTAGTATTTAAGTATAAAATGTCCCAAAAGTAAATTTATGTAAACAATTTATACATGAATTACAAAATTTATATATCAGAGTTATTCAATATTTCGAGAGATGTGTAGGGTATTATATAGTCGGCCCCGCCCGACTTTAGCCCTTCCTTACTGGTTTTATTATGATAATATTGGTATGGTTCAATTATGTACGGAACACCTCCATCCGATGGTCCAAATTTTCGATGACGCTGAGGCATAATTGAGGTTCTATGCCGTTAATGTGCCGAATTATCTCATTCTTTAGCTCTTGCATTGTTGCTGGCTTATCGATGTACACCTTTTTTTCAAATAACCCCAAAGAAAGAAGTCCAACGGTGTCAAATCACATGATCTTGGCGGCCAATTGACATCGCCACGACATGAGAACACGGCCATTGAATTGAAGGCCAGCATGCCCAGGTGTTTTCACATCTCCTACAGACCCGGTTTGTTGAAATTTGCTCACAATTCTCCCGATTGTGGACACATTTGGTCGATTATGCTGATCAAAAAAACATCACGAAATGCATTTTGATTTGAACGCCCATTTTCGCCCATTAAAATGCTTAAAAAACTTTATCGCGTTGCTCGAATGTGTATCTTTCCATGGTTCAAATTGAGTTGAGAAATGTCAAATGAAATGCAGAAAAAAACTTGACGTTTAGGTGTGGTTCACATTTTAGGACTAAAATTAATTAATTTTTAATTGAACCTGCGAATTTTCGAATTGAATCTGCAACTTATTTTTCTGTGTGTACTAAACTATGGTGTTGCGTATAAAAAGTACAGAGGAGACTTCCTTTCGGACCCCGTAATGCAAGAATCATGGCGAATTAAAAATCATAGAGATTGTATACACTAAGATATAAAGTATTTCAAATTGCATCGCAATCGGAGAGGGTTCTGTTAAAAATTGAGTCAACTAACTTTGACATAATTCGGAAATTAATTTGGAATTTGCAGGGAATTTATTTGTAGAATTATTATTATTTTTGTTTCAGTGGAAATCCTGGCCAGCAGTAACTGACGAAATTTTCCAAAAGGGTTTAGACCGCCAGCAGTGGAAATAATGAAAGCATTTTGCAATTTAAACCTATTATGCCACAGTTACGCATCAACGTTCTCAGTGTTGAAGTGGCCTGTTTAGTTTATAGAACATTAAACAAAAAATAAGATTAGACATTAGTCTTTGGTGCCTGACATCACCGCCTGCACCTCAATTGGACATCGCCAGTAAATGGGTAAAATAAGCTCTGGCGGTCCTTACTTGACAACTCAAAGGGCTCGCAAAAGACAAAAGGCTCAGTGTGGTACGTCATGACGATGACGACGACGGATGGCGGTTGGCGGTGGTGTCCTTTTGCCATTCGCTTGACCATTCAACCTGTCTGCAAAAGATTGAAACGATTATGAATACTAAAACCACCAGCTCGCCAGGAACCGGAGCAAAGGCCGCCTTATTGCCAGTTACTGCCAGACTATTGTGAGACCGAAAAAGGACGCAATAACAGCCCGCAAATCCGAGCGCCAAAGGAAACCATTTTAGCAGCAAAAAAAAGCCATTGGTCCTTTTTCTAATTTTTCTTTGTTAAAAGAACACAATAGCCGCCATCTAAACCCAAAGGGTTTAGACCGCCAGCAGTGGAAATAATGAAAGCATTTTGCAATTTAAACCTATTATGCCACAGTTACGCATCAACGTTCTCAGTGTTGAAGTGGCCTGTTTAGTTTATAGAACATTAAACAAAAAATAAGATTAGACATTAGTCTTTGGTGCCTGACATCACCGCCTGCACCTCAATTGGACATCGCCAGTAAATGGGTAAAATAAGCTCTGGCGGTCCTTACTTGACAACTCAAAGGGCTCGCAAAAGACAAAAGGCTCAGTGTGGTACGTCATGACGATGACGACGACGGATGGCGGTTGGCGGTGGTGTCCTTTTGCCATTCGCTTGACCATTCAACCTGTCTGCAAAAGATTGAAACGATTATGAATACTAAAACCACCAGCTCGCCAGGAACCGGAGCAAAGGCCGCCTTATTGCCAGTTACTGCCAGACTATTGTGAGACCGAAAAAGGACGCAATAACAGCCCGCAAATCCGAGCGCCAAAGGAAACCATTTTAGCAGCAAAAAAAAGCCATTGGTCCTTTTTCTAATTTTTCTTTGTTAAAAGAACACAATAGCCGCCATCTAACCAGAGAACGTCAAATACGAGGAAATGTACAAAATGATTAGTCGGTCTGCACGAAAGTGTGGATAACGTAATCTATTCTTTTTAGTTGGATTCCTTTTTTCCTCGCAGGGGTTAACTAAAACCAAATTTTCTCTTTTGTGCCTTTTTTTCCATACTAGATCTACTTCCGTTTCCGCCAGTGAAAGAGAGAAAAAACGAACACATAGTAAAACTTTAATAAAGATTCGCATGTAACATTCAAAGAGGAAGAAATAGTCTTTGGGGATTTTTTTTAAATTGTCGGTTAGATTGGGGAAAATGCACAGAAAAAGACATTTCAATTTAGTTGTCCTAATAACGTGGTGGTGGTGTTGGTGTGATTTTGAGATTTAATATTAAATCTTTGCATAACTCTGAGAACTGATTTGTGAAGATAATGAGGTTAGTTATGATAGGGTAGTATAGTATAAATCTGTCTTTCGCGTCATTCAGTTCATATTTATATATAAGCCCAGAAAGATATGTTGTTAATTGTCCTCAATAGGATCCCCATAATCTAGATTTCCGTGAATGTTTGACTAAGTTCATTAATTCATTAGATTTAATTAATTTTTAGTTTTAAGTTTGTATGTAAAGAACATTGTATTCAATAGACCTAAATAAATAAATAAATTACACTGTGGAACACAAAAAAATAAAAAGGTTCTGCCAACGGTTTCTGATAGAGGGGGACAAGAAAAATATACGCGTATCGGCGTTTTAAAGTTTACGTATGGTGGTCATTTTAGAGAGAGATCAATATTTCCTCTTCTTATCGTCGGCTTAGGAGTTGATAATGTGGGTTTAATATTTTTGTTCTATGTCTGCATTTTTCTATCACCATATATATTTTAACTCACTATTATACATCCATTTGATCACCTTATGTAAATTACCCTCTTTCCATACCGACCCTCTTTGTGGTCCATGTAATACAAATAAATAAAATATTAAAAGAAAAGTGGATATGGACCAAGATGCCATGTACAAAAATATTACATGTTATATCTTGCTTATTTGTTAATGTAGTGGCATTGAAATGCATGAGAATCATATAAACACTGTTGGGAACCCTATAGAATAAAAGGTGTGTAACTCTTCAGTCCCGTTTTTATTCAAGCAATAATTTGCCTTTTATTCCGATCATACAATATGGCGTATGGAACAAAATAGCATTAAGCTGACGTTATGATGAATCGGAATAGGAAACCGTCTGATCCAACAACAGTACATAGAACACTACGGGGAACATTTTTAATTTTGGTAACGTATTTTAACCCTCATGCTACTAAATGTAGGTCTTTTTGGTCGCTTTTGTGGAAAAGGTTAAAAATCTCCGCTATTATAGGTGTTTAGCGAGTCAACATGATTTACACAAATATTTGCCACAAAATTCTATTATACTTATAAGTCTCTGAATACACTAAAACTCAAATTATTCAAAACTTAAAATCCATTTTTAGGTTTAGTCCCAACTCGAAAAAGTACGAAATTAACCTAAAAATGGACCGTGGTTTTGACCAACGCTGGTATCACTGTGCAACAGTGAAAAAATACACGGACTTGACATTATAGGTTCGATTCTACTACCAAAGGGTAGTATAACCCTCTACTCGCTTTGGCGAAATTGGTGACCAATTTTTTTTATGGGCCTCCAAAGTTTCTGAAAATCCCCCTCGAAAAAGGTGTCATCGGCTTTTGTCGTACAACTAATTCAGACATGGTGATACTGCTTCATTATATTTAGCAATAATGTAGCTAAGGATATGCAGAACAAAGTTTCTTAACATTTGATGCGGAAAATATTTTTTCCGTACTTTTTTTTGAAAAAGTAAAGGAAAAAATATTTTTTTTCACTTTTTTCAGCCTAGAGGAATGTATGCCGTTAATAATGAAAAACAACATCAGCCAAATGGCCACCACGACCACGCTTACAGGACCATATCCTTTTCAATAAATTTTCCATAACCAAATAGCAAAATGGCTGCCCTATGTCCTCGATAGCCTCACGAATTCTATCTTTGAGGTCTTGAATCGACGCTGGGCTGTATCTTTCATGTGGCCCCAAAGGAAGAAGTCGCAAGGTGTTAAATCACAAGATCTCGGTGGCCAATAGTGATCACTTCTTCGAGAGATAACACGGCCGGAAACTTTCCCGTAACAGAGCAATGGTTTCGTTGCTTGTGTGGCACGTAGCGCCGTCTTGGTGAAAGTAAACGTTGTCCAGATCAATACCATCCAACTCCGACCATAAAAAATCATTAATCATCTCTCGATAGCGCAATCCATTCACCGTAACTGTTGATCCAACCTCATTTTCGAAAAAATAAGGTCCAATGACCCCGCCGGACCATAAACCGCACCAAACAGTCATACGTTGAGGATGGAGAGGCTTCTCAACAATAACTCTTGGGGTTTCCGAGCCCCAGATGCGACAATTAGCCCCAGATCATCATCAGTAAAGACGATTTTTCGATTATTTTCGATTTTTCGAATTTTAATAATTTCAATGCGTTGTTGAATCGTGCGTCGTTCCAGTTGTAGTAATGGCGTAGTTTGTACTTGTCAAATGTCAAAGAATAAAAGCTTCAAAAGTAACAGCTACCGAAATATCGGGTATTTTAAAATAACACCTCTTGTTGGAAAACCCTGTATTTTTGTAAAACATTTTGTTTTGCTATACATATGTTTAGGAGTGAGTCTTACACTTCTCCACCAAAGGGACCACAAGGCCCCCTATATTGAGGAGCAAGATGGTTAAAATGTTCTACAAAAATATTTGTCCGATCTTGCTGAAATTTGGCAAGAAGGACTGTTTCACATCCGGGAATAAATCGGGTCATATTTATATACAGATCCCACACATATTTCCTTTCCCAATTGGTCTTTTTGAGCTTCAAAAGCTATTTTTTATATCCAATCACTTTCAAATTAGTTTTAGGTTAGGTTTAATTGTGTGTAAATCGGTTCAGATTTATATGTAACACCCAAGTATAAGACCTACTAAATTATGAATATAATCTTTTCAGATTTATGGCGATTTTGTTTCTGAAAAATAATGTCAGCACTGAGCTAGTCTTTAATTACACAGTGTGTGCACAAAAATTAATCCTCGATTAAAACAACGTACTCCGCATAATTTTGACCCGCTATGTCGAATGGCATTAACGTTCTTTTCTGAGACAAATGAGAACCCATAATGAAGACCCAAAAATCTTCAAATCGTCAAAATCACATTTCGAAATCGTCAACAAATCGTCATAGCCATTTAGGCTATGGAAGCGCTTCGGAGACAGTTATGAAGTAAATAGTTTTAGGACATGAAATTCTCACTACGAAATTATTTTAACTATAAAAATGCATTGTCGATGAGGATGATAACGTGTTTCTCATTTTACCATCCACCATAAGTTTCATATTCCGTTTAAAATATTGAAATGTTAATGCGAGACCCTATAAATAACATACAATCAAAACCGGCTATAATAAAGGCGAGCGAAATGTTGTTAATAGACCAAATAATATTGCCTTTATCCTTTACCGAAATTTCTTAGATTTGTTCCTACGTACAATCTTCTTATATTTTTATTAAGAGCCATAAAATGTACATAAGATTATTTATGCGGGTTGTACAAGCTGATAAAAACTGAATTCTGAAATTTAAAATATGATGCCACAGTTTCAAACACAGATATGAGTTCACCAGGTCAACATTTGCCGAAAAAGTTGAAAATATCGAGAAAGAATCAAATTTGAAAATTTAAAAAAATCATTAGAATAAGGTAGTCAAAAAAACAAAAACGATAAATACTTTCTAGATTTGTTTTAATCCAAATTAACGTCATCGATGAATGGCGTAATATCGAAGAGTTTAGCATCAACATTTTCGAAAAAAAACATTTTTGGAAAAAATTGTAAAGACGCTTTTTTGAATATAAGCCCTCGAAAAATTATTGATTGTCGTTAAATTTTAAAACGATTTAGTGATGTCGTCTTTTCAAATCACACTACTGTCCGCAATATTAAAGAAATCTATGTATATCTGTGTATTGAAAACACAACGGTCATAAGCCTAATTTAGGCAAATATATTATACGATATTTTACCTAACGAAACAATTTCAAAAAGCCTTCGAATTAAAGAAATCTGATAAGTTTTATAATTTTTTTTCATGTCTATAAAAATGTCATCTATTTCTGACCTTCAGAAATCGTCAAAATGAAGATCAATCGCCATTTCTGGCAAACACTGACACGGAATCTTTATGTCGAAAACATCACACAAAAAACCCATCGAGTTCTACGACTTTTGATACAGCATTATTTTTCAGGGGTAATGGGGTGAACGGGTTGTCGGGTGTTTTGGGAAATATACTTCTTGAAGTGTCTCATTTCTTTCATTCATTGACATGGAAAATCTATTCCGAGGTTTTCTATACTAAGATTGTGTTTGAACTTATTAGCGGCGATTTCCACGACTTTTGATAAATCATTATTTTTGAAGGGTGATTTTTAATGGTAAGGGGGTGAACGGGGCTGTTGTGTTTTTGGAAAAATATTTCTTGAAGTGTCTCCTTTCGTTGGTTCCTTGACATGGATCTTATATTCCGAAGCTTTCTATACTAAATTTGTTCCTGAATTTACTAACAATTCCTTTACCCAGCAAACTTTGTAACTAAATACGATATATTTATACCCTCACCTTAGAGAGGAGGGTATATATCATTTGCTACGAACTAAAAGTGTAACACATCGAAGGAGTGACCTAAGACCCTAAGTATGTTCGGCGGATATCCGTTTTGGGTCATTTTAAGTCGAATGAGCAATGTCCGTCCGTCTGTCTGTATGTCTGATGGCTGGTGCTCGAAACTTTCGAAAGGAGTAACCGATTGACTTAAAATTTGGTATGTGGTAATATTTTCTTCTATCTCCGGCTAAGTTCGAAGATCCACTCGAACTTAGCCGGTCCACTCCGTCTAGTACCTCCCCCACTAAGGGTTAACATTTAGTGAAATATTGATTATTTAATAACTTCTATACTACTTATTTGAATCCTCTGAAATTCGACACATAGTATTAGTTTATTAGTCACTATTACCTTCAGAAAAATGGGCGAAGTTGCCACGCCCCTTTTGATACCTCCCACACAAAGTTAATAGCTTTTATCTTTAATACCAGTACATACAAATAATTGAAATTTCGTACAGTGCAATGCTTTCATAGTACCTACAATACAGTGAAAAATGGGCATTATTGCCACGCTCCTTTTGGTACCGCCCACACGAATGGACCATTTTGTACCAAAAGTTACCAGCTTATAACTTTACAGTGTAATGCTTTTATATTACCTAGAGTCCAGAGAAAAATGGGCGTAATTGGCGCGCCCCTTTTGCTACCTCCCGCACAAACGGACCATTTTGTGCCAAAAAATAACAGCTTTACTTTAGTGCAATGCTATTATAGTATCTAGAGTCTAGATAAAAGTGACCGTAATTGGCACACCCCTTTTGGTACCTCCCACACAAATGGACAATTTTACACCAAAAGTTAACAGCTTATAACTTTAATACCAGTGCATATTAATACTTGAAATTTTTTACAGTGTAATGCTTTTATAGTCCTACAGTCCAGAGAAAAGTGACCGTTATTGGTTCGCCCCTTTTGGTAACTCTCACACAAATTGATCATTTTGTACCAAAAATAAACAGCTTTTAACTTTAACACTAGTACTTACTTTGAAGTTATTAAATGCAATTTAAAGCGATAATAATTTAAATAAAACAAAAAAATAAATAAATTTACTAATATTTTTTTGAAACTCAAGGTGAGGGGATTCATTAGTCGGTTTACCCGACTGAACTTTCTTACTTGTTTAATACTGGATTAACATTAAAGTGTGTTGTGGGAACCTATAGTGAAATATATTTACAAGAAATATTTTTGTCGAATACATTACTCGCAAGGTTATGCGAGGGGTAATCGGGCCTTTAGAAAGAAATACTTCTTGGAGAGTCTCCTTGATTTGGTTCTTTTACATGGAACATCTATTTCGAAGCATTCTATACTAAAATTGTGTTTGAATATACTAACCTCTTGTTTTACCCGGTAAACTTTGTTGCTAAATATCTCGAAAACGCGATGTCACAGGAAAAACTAGTAATGCCAATGATTTATGCGGGGTAAGTTTTTTCCATCGAGGAAACATTTTAAATGTAATTTTGCACACACAGTGTTATTATTATTATTATCCAAGTTCCTAGGTGGAACACAAGGCTGCAACAAAATTTTTCCAATCATTTCTGCTTAATTTTTCCATTTCTTCTAAAATCGTCCATTGGATAAACATATATAGCAGCAGGAAGGTAAACGTCGCCTGGACTCCTCTTCTACCACAGGAGAGATGGTTCGTACGACCTGACTGACCTAGTCTACAATACCGTACAGTGACTGACCTACCTATGTATGTCGCGATATCATTTTTGTTATTTATTAGTTTTAGTTTTAGTTTTAAGCCTACTGTTTTTTAGTTTTAAGTTTTTATAACATTGGCCCCTTTTTTAAAATTCCATAATTTTTTGGGCACTTTTGATTAATTTATCTTTCTTTGTTCTGTTAATGATGTGTGTAGTAGCTGCGCCATACACCCTATAATGTTTGCTTGTAGGCCTGGAATTTACCGGGCATGTTTACTTATTGTTTGTTAGCTGTATGCCCCACAGTTTTTAGTCTAAGAGTTTTTTGGAAAATAAAATGGCAAATGCGTCAAATCAAATCAAAAACGTCGCCTGGGGGCACGTTGGATGCAAATCTTTTGTAGTTCTATGCGTAGTAATAGTTTCTTTAAAGCTACCGCCCAGAGAAAAATCGACGATATTTCCACCCCTTTTGCTGCCTTCACACAAATGGAGTATTTTCGTGAGAAGGGTTTTGTGTATAAATAAAGATAAATAACAAATTTTAAGCAGGATAAGTTGGCATCTATGGCGTTAAGAAGTCAAACCGGGAAGGACCTATGTTAGCTTCTGTTCTTGTGAAAGGTTTTTGATATAAGTAAACCAAATTAACAAATTCTTAGCTTGATCAGTTAAAATTTGTATTTTCTAAGGCGTAATAAAGCATGTCCCCGATCATGTTTTATATAGGGGCTATATAAAAACCGATATAGCTCATTTTCAATCACAAGTTACCTGTATCTGCACCAAATTTCAATGAACTTGTTCAATTATTGTAGATATATTGTGGCGTGGTTACAACAGATGGACGGACAGACGAAAATGGTAAAATCGTTTTAAAATTTTACGACAGTTAAGATTAAATATACTTAATGGGGACTCAATACTTAAAGGTGTGACAAAATGTGTTAACCCCCAAATCCTTTGGTGTAGTGTATAAACATGTTTGTCGGAATTACATTTTTAAACCTTCTAAGTCATTTAGCTACGCCCATCCGTCTAAATCCCTGTCCGGATAGTTGGTGCTCACAATTTTCGAATGTAGTGATACTTTTCGCTTCACGTTTAATTTAAGTGGAAATGGGCAATATTGGGACACTCATATACCTAACCCAAAATTGAGTGGAATTTTGAGTCTTTCATAATTTCCTTACATATTAAGTATCCGAATCTTTTCACACATGGAAATTGTTTCATTATTATAGTTTCTTTTCAGCTGCCAATTTTTTAAAAATTCTTCGGATAGAAGATAATTGTTGTTTCGTAGTTCACCTTATAAACACATTTAACTTGTAAAACTCATTATCGCTTAATTTTGAAGCAAGCTTCTTTAATTTCCTGCTCATTAAACCTCACTTGCCTAATTATCCTCCAACCTCCTCCTCCTGCAGCAAAGTTTTGTCACTACATTGAAGTCGTAGGAAGACCTCTGATATGTCTTTGTTGCGCACAGACTATGACAAATGGTCACTGATGTCCGGCATGATACTTGACTGCTATGCGTGATATTTACTTTTAACTTGGAATAAATGTGCCTATACGGAGAACACTCTTTTCGAAAAGATAGCGATGTGATGATCTGTGAGTGTATAAAATAAGTTTTGAATGGAACATATCGACACTAAAAGAAAAGTGCCACAAATTAACAGGTTTGTGTTAAAGTGGTTTTCGGTACTGTGAAATAAATCCCAAATGAAATAAGTCAAAAAAGATATGAAATAAGTACAATGTTCCATACGAATTGGAACTTCCATCATTATGAAATAATTCCCAATACTTTGGGACATATTTTACTTGTTTGTTGGAAGTTATTTCATTGTGAAAGAACTCCCAAATGAAAAAAGTTCCAATGAGATTTTCTTGGGAGGTATTTCATCCATTTTCATCATTTTGATTGGGAGTTATATAATTTTGAATAAAAATGTATCTCAATAGACGAAAAATTGTGTCGTAACGCACAAAGTCTACAGAAAATGTTTTTTTTTTATTGTCCAAAAGTTATTATAATAGTATATTTTATTTACTCTCTCCTGAAACCGACTGTACTGTGAAGTAATCGAAACCGCACACTCGAATGTTCATTACTACCACTACTACTACGTTCAATAGGCACGCCAATGGTATCCGCCGCCATTGACTACACTTGACAAACAAATTGAACTATAAAGACGAAAAGTGTTGGAGTTGGAGTTGTATTGCCCGGCGACGGAAACCCACAGCAATTGTCATGTTAAGAGGACGACACAGCGCGCAATAGTTAGGAACAGCGGCGACGGCCGCCCTATGTCAAACGGGGCAAAGAACATTGAAAGAAACACAATTAACTTAGCTGAAACATAAAGCCTCCAAAGCTTGCGTATGGACCAGTAGTTAAAGTCGCAGTGCCTGTCCAAAGGCTATACGATTGTACAAACGAGTATGTACTCGTATGTGTACATGTGCGTTCGCATTCATGCTAGAGTCACAACACCACACTAAATGTTGGCTATTGCAACTTGGGGCGACGGGCAGCGCCATTGCCATCACCATCGCTGACCAAACATTAGCAGCGAAGGAAACGAAATAGAAAAGGGACATTCATTGAGGTTTTCAATTCATGTTCCACAATTACACATACGACGAGTATGTGGCATAGTATGGTATGGCATGGCTTCTACGACATACTTACGCTTGTACGGGTGGCTAAGTGCTTACGTGTGCATGACATCTATGGAGCTACTACAGTAACCAGAGCCCCCTCCCTTTCTTATTGCTTCTACTACTCTTGATGCAACTGTAGCACAATGGAACAACTTTTATCTAAAATGGAACAAATATGAAAAGTCACAATGTTTATATTGATTCGGTTCGTATAATTAGACCAGCAAGGAAAGTCGGGCGGGGCCGACTATATAATACCCTACACCTCCCCAACAATGCGATAAGGGTAGAAACATATCATCTAATTCTGATCGGATATAAAATACAGTTTTTACAGCGCTTACAGGCCAAATCGGGGGTAACATATATATGGGTGTTATATCTAAATCTAAACCGAGTTTCTCCGAATTTGGCAGTATTCCTTCATGTAGAAAGAAACCTCTTTTTGCCGACTTTCGCACTGATCGGATATAAAATAATATTTTTACAGCGCTCACATGTCAAATCGACGGTAACGTATATATAGAAGCTATATCTAAATATGAACCGATTTCTTCCAAATTTAAAAGTGTTCATTCATATAATAGGAAACCTCTTTCTGACGAATTTCATACTGATCGGATATAAAATACAGTTTTTACAGCGCTTACATGTCAAATCGGGGGTAACATATATATGGGTGTTATATCTAAATCAAAACCGAGTTTCTCCGAATTTGGCATTATTCCTTCATGTAGAAAGAAACCTCTTTTTGCCGACTTTCGCACTGATCGGATATAAAATAATATTTTTACAGCGCTCACATGTCAAATCGGGGATAACATATATATGGGGGCTATATCTAAATCCGAACCGATTTTCTCCGAATTTGGCAGTATTCCTTCGTGTAATAAGAAACCTCTTTCTGCCGAATTTCGCACTGATCGGATATAAAATACAGTTTTTACAGCGCTTACATATCAAATCGGGGCTAACATATATATTGGGGCTATATCTAAATCTGAACCGATTTTAACCAAATTCAATAGGAATCGTCCTTGGGCCAAAAAAAAAGATATGTGTAAAGTTTCGTCGAGATCGGACCATAATTGCGACCTGTACTTTGATTACAAGAATACATGCATAAACGGACAGACGGACATGGCTAAATCAAATCGTCGAGAACGGACCATAATTGCGACCTGTACTTTGATTACAAGAATACATGCACAGACGGACAGACGGACATGGATAAATCAACTCAGAAAGTGATTCTAAGTCGATCGGTATAATAAACGATGGGTCTATTTCTTCTCCTTTTGGGTGTTACAAACAAATGCACAAAGTTATAATAGCCTGTACCACAGTGTGGTGTAGGGTATAAAAATGGATTTGTATACGCGTGTATTACGTACTCCCCAGATTTACGAAGAAAAATTTTCTGTCTTTTTGGGGTGTATATATATATCCATTTCATGCTGTTTTCTTGATTTGGTCTTAATTTTGTAACGAAAATAGGCCCCAAATTAGGGCGCACTATCATTTTTAATTTGGGGTGCAATTTCTTGGGGTCCAACTTCCGGCCGACTGTGTATATGCTTATATATACTGGGGCTACATCTAAATCTGGGCCGATTTTCTTGAAATTTGACACAGGGTTTTTTCTGTAACAAACTGTTATCTGTTAAATTTTTGTAACGACGTGTTTTCACTTTGAAGCTATGGTAGAACTCAGGGTTGCCAGGGTCGTTACAAACTATTTTTATTTGACTGAGAGAGAGAAACACACTTTTACTTGTTTTCTTTTAAAAATCCTGGAGAGACTAACACTGTATACCAAACAGCATACCCACATCAGTAGAGATTAATTAATAGATACTGTCCACCAAACAACATGCCTCCACCGAAGCCGCCCCGCATGATCTAGCAAGCTTTATTGAAGGATCCCTCCCTGTTACGGATATTATGGTAACTTTCTTGGATATGAAGGGGCTTCAATAACATCCAGCTGCTATAGTAACGGCTTTAGCAACCCTGGTGGTTGATAGCAGTATTCGTAGGTTCATTCATAACTTACTGAGAGAGACGCATTTCAGCTAGCGTAGGGTCAACTGATCCCCATAGATTTGTCAGCAGGGGAACGCTCCAAGGGCGCGTTCTGTCTCCTCTGCTGTGGAATTTCTCCATTAACAATATTTTGCTTTCTCTGAAGATTATGGGTGTCAGAGTTGTTGCCTATGCAGAAGACGTTGCAATAGCTGTTTCAGGGAAGTTTCTGGATACTCTCAGACATCCTTCAGCAGGCCCTTCATACAACCATAAAATGGGCTTCCGGCAATGGTCTTGGTGTTACTCCGACCAATACGGAACTAGTTCTTTTCACCAGGAGAATAGGGTAACACGAGTTACACCTGTCTCCTTGGGGGGTATTGAAATGTCCTTCTCTGAAAGCGCAAAATAATTAGGTATTTTACTACACAGGAAGTCGAACTTCAAACCCAACATTTTGGAGGCTGTGGTAGCGCTATATACCTGTAAAAGGGCAATAGGAAAACGCTGGAGTCTGAACCCACGTATAGTTCATTGGCTGTATATAGAAGTGTTCAGACCGATAATGCTGAACGGCATTGTCGTCTGGTGGACAGCTCTGCAGAAATCCACCTTTTGTGGGATACTAAACAATGTTCAGCTCATGGCTGATATGTACCGGGTTTTCCTTTAAAGACATAACATTAACTTTGCCAGAGCCCAATCCGAGAAGTTTCGGTATTTCAAATGATCAAGTGGCTTTAGTTCTTCAGTCAGTTTGATCTTAAAAGGATGAAGGCCAAGATCTTTTCGAAAAATACGCCACAGTGTGGTTTGAGAGATGCCAAATTCATCAGAACGAAGTGGAATCGACTGATTTGGAACATCCAAAAGTGAATATTTGGATTCAAATGTATCCACTATAGCAAGCACAGCCTGCCGATTTGGCTCATTTTGAACGGATATACGTACGGCAGCCACACTTTCGTCACTTCAAGCGGTATGGCGTCTCTTTGGCGCCGGAACATCAAAAAGTGATAATTTGGATTCAAATTTGATGAAAATGTTGACTTCCACTAACGTTTTGGCACTGAAAGATCATTAAACATGTTTGAGGGTGTGTTGACATAAAGATACGAAATTGTTATGTCCCAATTAGAAAACTCTTTATATTTTGGGGTTGGTATCGCTGAGAGCGATCCTACTACTCTTGATGCAACTGTAGCACAATGGAACAACTTTTATCTAAAATGGAACAAATATGAAAAGTCACAATGTTTATATTGATTCGGTTCGTATAATTAGACCAGCAAGGAAAGTCGGGCGGGGCCGACTATATAATACCCTACACCTCCCCAACAATGCGATAAGGGTAGAAACATATCATCTAATTCTGATCGGATATAAAATACAGTTTTTACAGCGCTTACAGGCCAAATCGGGGGTAACATATATATGGGTGTTATATCTAAATCTAAACCGAGTTTCTCCGAATTTGGCAGTATTCCTTCATGTAGAAAGAAACCTCTTTTTGCCGACTTTCGCACTGATCGGATATAAAATAATATTTTTACAGCGCTCACATGTCAAATCGACGGTAACGTATATATAGAAGCTATATCTAAATCTGAACCGATTTCTTCCAAATTTAAAAGTGTTCATTCATATAATAGGAAACCTCTTTCTGACGAATTTCATACTGATCGGATATAAAATACAGTTTTTACAGCGCTTACATGTCAAATCGGGGGTAACATATATATGGGTGTTATATCTAAATCAAAACCGAGTTTCTCCGAATTTGGCAGTATTCCTTCATGTAGAAAGAAACCTCTTTTTGCCGACTTTCGCACTGATCGGATATAAAATAATATTTTTACAGCGCTCACATGTCAAATCGGGGGTAACATATATATGGGGGCTATATCTAAATCCGAACCGATTTTCTCCGAATTTGGCAGTATTCCTTCGTGTAATAAGAAACCTCTTTCTGCCGAATTTCGCACTGATCGGATATAAAATACAGTTTTTACAGCGCTTACATATCAAATCGGGGCTAACATATATATTGGGGCTATATCTAAATCTGAACCGATTTCTTCCAAATATACTACATTTAATGCCGCTAGATATTAAAGCAGTGCAATATGCCGCATGTACTGCGATTAGACTCAGGGAACTGTCACTATGGTCAGGAAATGGCTACAGACTACTGTCATTTTAGACAGAATGCTTGACCTTCCGGGCACTGCTAATTCCACTATGACTGAACCACTTTCTGACAAGAAGTATCTCACTCTTATACCGGATAATTCAGAATGGAATGGTCGTATCCCAGAACATATGAAATTTGTTAACTTCTATACAGACGGTTCCAAACTCAACAATCAAGTGGGCTTTTGTGTCTTTTCTGAGGAGCTTGAGTTATGACTTACAAAAAGACTGCCTGATCACTGTGGCAGAAATATCGGTACCGTGAAATAACTCCCAAATGAAATAAGTCCAGAAAAAAATTAAATAAAAGGCTATTAAAAAAAGTATCTCTACTTGGATCACCCTATACTGTCGTAATTTTTGAAAGTTTTTAACATTCTCTTAAAATTTACTTTCCGATGACTAGCTGTGTCATAGGAAAATCCATTCCAATATACATTTCTCTGTATTGTCCACTGTGCACCGTTTTGTACGAGTACTCACCGCCATTGTTCTTGTCAGCGTTGTTAGCCGAAAGATGTTAGTGGGAATGTATTTGTAATGGCCTCGGTCGACGGCAGTGGCGGTGGCGGCGTTGGCGATGATGGCAGTGATGGGCTGAAGCAATGAAACATTCGACTACAAAATGTAACGTAACGAATTTGATGATCTATTGTCATACAAACGATACATGAGAGTGTCTGTGTGGGAGTGTAATTACATTAGGGTGTACACGCAAAAAAAGTCTTTCCACAGAGACGAAATGTTAGAAAGAGGTATTTCTTGCAACTAAAAAATCGTTTGTTGGAAACTGAAATTTTATTTATAAAAATTGATTTATATTTCTAGCAACAGAAATTGGTTTTATTAGCAAAACAACCACAACAACGAATTGTCTAAGAGTACGTTCCTGTGGAAAGTCTTTATTTCTTTCCATGTATTTATATACAAGACTGCTTGTCTCTCCCCAGCGGCGGAAATTGCGAGGCCTTCCATATATAAGACATGCGGAAGGCCTTATTCGGCAAGGACTTCCCTATGTAAGGCCTGCGACATGCATGATTATTGATCAGTTGAAGGCATGCCAATATCAGGCACGATACAGGACTTTTAAAAGAATGGAGAGGGAATGTGAGAGCGTGTGGTTCGTAGTCCAGCGTTCATAACAAATACAACAAATGAAAAAAAAAAAAAGTTATCCAAATCCCAACAAAGAATCTTCCTTTTTGATAGCCTGAAGAATGCCTTCTAAAGCGAAGACAGAGGGAATGTAAGAGAGAGTGGTTCATCGTCGATCGTTCTTATCAAATGAAAGAGCAAAAACAAAAAACGCTATGTAAATCTCAACATACATATAATCTTCCTTTTTGATAGCCTGAATGATGGCAGAGGGAATGTAAAAGCGAGTGGTTCGTAGTCCATCGTGCTTAAATATCACAAACGAAAGAGCAGCAACAACAAAACGAAGTATGCCGTTATACAAATTCCAACGTAATGTGAAGGGAATGAATTTGCAAAGGCGGAAATAGTTTTGTGTTTGCACTTATCAATCAATATTAATTTTATAAATGTGATACATAATTACAAAAAAATCTGTCTTAAAACAAGCAAAAAAAATCGCCGCGGGACGAATCATCTTGTTAAATTCTATCACTTAGTTTCGTACACACAACAACAAGAACTTGTGCTTAGAGCGGGGGATGAAAAAAGCAAGAAAAAACAAAACCCAAAACAGTTTTCATAAAACGCTATCAGTTGTTATCAGTTTCTGGTCTAGTGTTCATCGGTTCGGGTGTTTTAAAGCTTTTTAATAATAAAAGATTTTAGGTTATTTATTGAATTGAATTATTTTGCTGTTTTTTTTTGGTTTATACTTTTTTAGTTGAATTAAATTATTTTTTTTGTGTGTTATTCAAATAAAAGAAACATCAAAATAAAAAATAATAGTTATAAAAAAAATTAATATTAGTATCATTTTTTTCAATTCTGCAGCGGAAGCACCAGATGGGCATCCATAAAAAACTTCGAAGACTTTCGAGGCCTAATTTTTCCAGACATGATGTATGCATTATTTAAATTAGCCTTCAGCAGACCTTCTTTTATAGTCCTGCCGGAAGGCCTGATATTTCCAGAAAGGATTTATGCCTTCCATAATAAAACCTTCAGCTGACCTTCTTTTAAAGTCCTTCTGGAAGGCCTGATTTTTTCTGACATGCGTTATCCCTTATCTATGAAGGCCTTCCCAATCTCACGCAATGTTAAATGGAAAGGAAGAGGTAATGTGTAGGGAAGGCCTCCGTCATGACTAAGAAGGCCTGATATAAGGCCTTATAGCTCATGCATTCCGCCGCTGGGTCTGTACGTTCATCATTCATTTTGGTGAATACATATTACACATGGACATGAGTGTGTGTGTGTCTGTTTGTGGCCTCTTACATTTCTGTAGCCAAAGTGTCAGTTGAGAGTTTGGTTGGGGCAAGTCAGATTCGCCCGCCGGGGATGCCCCAGAACGATATGTATGCGACATTTGTGGGTTTCTCTATCAATGTGAAAAGCTTGCACTGATGTTTCTGTCATCTCACGATCTAAAGCGAAGCGGTTAGATAAACATACATACTCGTTGCAAACCGAATTCTGAGTTCGAAGCCCAGATAGAGTCATAACAAAATATAGCAAAATTTTAACTATTGCAAAATTATGTCATTAATTAAACACAACAGACTTATAAGTGACTAAATATGAATATAAAATCTATAATATCCCGGTTGGTCATGTCTTCAAGACATCCCCGAAGTCGTTTTAAACCGTTGAAGAGATGAAGGGGATCATAGCTCGGCTTAATGCTATTTTGGTCCATACGCCATTTTTGTTTTTTTTTTAGTTAGGAGTCGATAATATGGTTTTTAAGCATTCTCCTTCAGAATCTTTCAGAATAATTTTTTTCTATCTCGTCTAGTTTTCGAGATATTGGTGGGGTAAATCGATTTAACTCTGATTTACGGGAAATAATTTTAATATTTTTGTTCTGTCTCCATTTTTTTAATCGCCCCATATTTTTTACTCACTCTTTTTGGCTCTTTCGATCACAATATGTAAATTACTCTCCTTCGATACCGACCATCTTTGTGGTCCATGTATTACAAACACGAAAAAAATATATTAAAATAAAAGTGGATGTGGACCAAATTGCCATGTACAAAAATTGTTATTTTTCTTATTTTTTAATGTAATTGCAAAGAAATGCATGAGAATCACGCAAACACTGTTGGGAACCTTATGGAATTAAAAGTGTGTTACTCTTCAGTCTCGTTCTTACTCAAACAATAAATTGCGTCTTTCTCCGATCATACAAAATGGCGTATGGAAGAAAATAGCATTAAGCCGACAATTTTTATTCCAGTACTACACTATGCAACAAAATTTTGCTGAAGGACTGTGCATAACATTTGCTGGTGTTAAGTGGTGTCCTAAACAAAAAATAATATTAAATAAAATTCGTATGGTATTGCTAAATTAAAGGAAATTATGAAACATGACTTTCACGTAAAAACAGAAGTTTAGTAACTGTCGTTGAAGCAATTAAAAAAAATTGTTTTTTTTTTTCCAAAAAAAACTTCTTTTTCTGGCACAAAAAACACATTAAAAATCGCAAAATAAAAACTGTTTGCTTCAAATCATCATCGTAAAGAAGAAAACAATGCCTATTTGAAAAATTCTATGGATAAATTATATTTTTCAGACAATTTCAACGAAATCATGTTCTTATACCCCCACTATTGTGAAAGAGGGTGTGTATACGAGTAATAGTAGCTGCAGTTTAAAGGTTTTGCCAACTTGCCTCTACAATGTCTATAAGACGCTGAGGCTTTAATTTTGTAAATTGAATGCTAGTTCTAATACATATTTTATTCATATTTAACTATGTAATTAGTATAAAGCATTGAATATAATAAAGTTTATAAGAATTAAAAAAATAAAAAATAAAAAAAAAGGTGTAACACATCGAAGGAGTGTCCTAAGAAACCCCAATAATATTTGGCGGAAATCCATATTGGTTCATTTTAGGTCATTTGAACAATGTCCGTCTGTCTGGCTGGTGCGCACGATAACTTTCAACCGATTGACTTAAAATTGGGTATGTGTTAATAATTTTGTCCATCTCAGGGTAAGGACAAGGATGGACTACATAGGTTCACTCCTTCAGGAAATCCCCCACAAAGGGAAAATACTTCGTTAAATATTTATTCTTAAATAAC
This sequence comes from Eudasyphora cyanicolor, assembly GCA_963930755.1. NCBI lineage: Eukaryota > Metazoa > Arthropoda > Insecta > Diptera > Muscidae > Eudasyphora > Eudasyphora cyanicolor. Next base: position 164,190,651 of record OZ005736.1, on the reverse strand, counting down.
CTGTCATAAAGATTTAAGTACAGGGTGTTTTTCAGACGTGTGGTTTCGTGTGGTCTGGCAATACTTTTTCGGAGTTGGTATTTTTGAGAGCTCTTACCTGTTTTATGAATAGTTTGGTTTGAGATTTCATAATGAATAAACTTACTCAGGAACAACGTTTTCAAATCGTGCAAATTTATTACCATACACCCCACCAAACAATCAAATTATTGAAGGGAACTTTTGGTGAGCCTGTGGCGTGGACTACAAGATCGTGCGATGTAAGTCCGCTGGACTATTTTTTGTGGGGTTATGTGAAGTCGCTTGTCTACGCAGATATGCCCGGCACGATTGACGCCTTGAAAGAGAATATTCGGCGCATTTTTGCTGAAATACAACCCCAAATGCTGCAAAAAGTGGTCGAAAATTGGGACTTTCGGCTTGAAGATTCAAGCCTCGGCAGCCACTCATTTATAAAACATAATGGCAAACCCTTATCTTTATAATAAGGCTAAATTCTTGGCCATAACATTAAACTATATATGCTTTTTATATCTTCTTGAAAACCACACGTCTAAAAAACACCCTTTATATATCGAGATAGACAAAAAAACAATCTTGGAACTTGAACCATATTTTAGGGGACAATTTTGGCCTAGAATACAAAAAATTAAATTTGAAATTAAAAGGTTAGTTATAAATTTAAAACTAAAAAAATATATAAAAAATATCTCGTTAAATTTCTTTTTTTAATTTTTCATTAAGAGTGCAAACATTTTGACATTGAAAGATATAATTTTTTTAATAAACCTTGTATGTACTTCTCAAAATTTGCAAATCTGAAAAAATTTTAAATAGTAAAGTTTATTCATATTTATACGGTTATTATGGTTATTCCACATACGATACCAAACACCCTAGCGGGAGAGCCTGTGGTGGTACAGCTAAAAATAAAATCAAACATTATCCTATGCCCGAATATAGGACAGAGCATATACAAGCAACTTCTATCGCTATCACAGGCACAAATCTTGTGATATCGTCGATATATTGTCCCCCTAGGCACAATATTAACAAAGATCAATTCATGGAGTTCTTCTCCACTCTTGGCACAAAGTTTTTGGTAGCAGGTGACTACAATGCCAAGCACACATTTTGGGGCTCTCGCCTCACTACTCCAAAAGGTAGACAACTACTTAAAGCCATAACATCTGCTAAACTAGATGTAGCTTCGATCGGTCACCCAACATATTGGCCCTCAGATCTGAACAAAACGCCCGATCTTATTGACTTCACTATAATAAACCAGTAAGGAAAGGCAGAAAGTCGGGCGGGGCCGACTATATAATACCCTACACCTCCCTAACAATGCGATAAGGGTTATTGCGATAATAATTTGGAATAATTGGTAAATGGGTAAGAACATATATATGCGGATATATCTAATTCTGAACCGATAATCGCTAAATTAAGCAATATTCGTTCCTAAATGGAGAAACATCTTTTTGGAGAATTTTGTAATGATCGGAAGTAAAGTACAACTTCTATAGCGCTTTGTAACCAAATCAGCAGGAACATATATATGGAGATTATATATAAATCTGAATCGATTTTCCCTGAATACTCATTCATGTAAAATAGAAACCTCTTTCTGTCGAATTTCGTACTGATCGGATATAAAATACAGTCTCTACAGCGCTTGAATGTCAAATCGGTGCTAACATATATATGGGGGCTATATCTAAATCTGAACCGATTTTCTCCAAATTTGGCAGTATTCTTTCGTGTAATAAGAAACCTCTTTCTGCCGAATTTCGCTGTGATCGGATATAAAATACAGTTTCTACAGCTATTGAATTTCAAATCGGGGGTAACATATATATGGGGGCTATATCTAAATCTAAACCGATTTTCTCCGAATTTGGCAGTATTCCTTCATGTAATAAGAAACCTCTTTCTGCCGAATTTCGTACTGATTGGATATAAAATACAGTTTCTACAGCGCTTACATGTAAAATCGGGTAAAACATATATATGGGGGCTATATATAAATCTGAACCGATTTCCCCCAAATTTTGTATTGTATCTAAGTGTATCACGAGACTATTCTCTGTCAATTTTTGTACAAATCGGTTACAAAATGTTGCTTATACAGTGCATATATGCCAAATCGGAGGTACATATATATGGGAGCTATATGTAAATCTGAACCCATTTTAACCAAATTCAATAGGGATCGTCCTTGGGCCTAAAAAAAGATATGTGCAAAGTTTCGTTGAGATCGGACCATAATTGCGACCTGCACTTTGATTACAAGAATACGTCTACAGACAGACAGACAGACGGACAGACAGACGGACAGAATGACGGACATAGCTAAATCGACTCAGAAAGTGATTACAAGTCGATCGGTATAATAAACAATGGGTCTATCTCGTCTCCTTTTGGGTGTTACAAACAAATGCACAAAGTCATAATACCCTGTACCACAGTGTGGTGTAGGGTATAAAAATACGTTAGCTCACACCTATCCGATGGTGTACCGTTACGTACAACGGATGAAATTGAAGCCGCGGTAAACCTATTCACAGACGTTGTAAACAGTGCTGTCAAAGTGGCTACTCGAAAAAGCGCATTCAAAAGAGATAACTGCAACAACCCAACAGGCATCCAAGCGTTAATCAATGAAAAAAATAAGCGTAAGAAGAGAGTGGCAGCAATATCGCTCCCCAGCACTGAGAAAAAAACTAAAAAATTGCCAGAAGAGATTGAAATCAGCCCTAAAATCAGCCGAAGAAAGTGATCTAAAAATATATTTGCAATCTCTGGATTCAACCCAGAAAACAGATTATAGTCTCTGCGAGGCCCTGTTGCGCATGAATCTCCAATTCGCCTTTAAAATGGGAACTGGGCAAAAAATAATTCCTCGCCCAAACTATCCGCCCGTGATAGACGACACAATTCCTCGCCCAATCTATCCGCCCGTGATAGATGATTCAATTTCTCACACAATCTATCCGCCCGGGATAAATGACTCAATTCCTCTCCCAATCTATCAGCCCGTGATAGATGACATAACTTCTCGCCCAATCTATCCGCCCGTGATAGACGATATAACTTCACGCCCAATCTATCCGCCCGTGATAGATCATTTAATTCCTCGCCCAATCTATCAGCCCGTGATAGATGATATAATTCCTGGCCCAATCAAGCTTAGAATAAAGGATGTTGAAAAATCTGTCAAAGAAGTAATATTAAAGAAATCGCCCGGAGGAGATGGTATAACAGCGAAAATGATTAAACAACTTCCCTTTTCAGACTTGAAATTTGTGTTATTTTTATTCAATGCAATTCTCCGTGTATGTTACTTCCCCCTATCTTGGAAGAGGTCTGAAATCGTGATGATACCGAAACCAGGCAAAAATCCAACTCAAGTCAAATCCTATCGCCCTATAAGCTTACTATCGATACTTTCAAAAATGTTTGAGTCCATTCTCATGAAGAAAATCACACCTCATATAATTTCTCACAATATTATACCTGACCATCAATTTGGTTTTAGAAAAAGTCATAATACTATAGAACGGGTACACCGTATCGTAACCTGCATCAAAAGAGCTTTTGAGAATAAATAATACTGTTCGGCGTTATTCATAGATATTTCCCAAGCATTTGGCAAAGTCTGGCACGAAGGACTTTTGTACAAAATATGCGACCTTCTGCCAATCAACACGCATAAACTGTTCAGGAGCTATTTGACTAACCGGTCTTTCCAAGTTAAATCAAATGGCATTTTTTCTAGCCCTAAGAAAATAAATGCCGGTGTCCCACAGGGGAGCATTCTTGGCCCTATACTGTACGTTATTTTTACGGCAGATATGCCCATAACCAACATTACGCACACGTCTATTTTGCGTACTTTTGCTTTCGTCAGTTGCGTCCGATCAACTGCAGTCTCATGTCCGAATCCTAGAAGAATGGTTAAAAAATGGAGAATAATGGTGAATGCCTCAAAGTGTACTCATGTTACTTTTACCCTGCGAAGGGATGCAAGTCCTCCAATTTTTATTTTCAATTCACAGATTCCCCAAAAGGATCATGTAAAATACCTTGGAATCCACTTAGATCGGCGTTTGACGTGGTCGCGCCACATAGACTCTAAAGTAACTCAAATAAAACTCAAAACTAATCAACTTCAGTGGCTTATCAGCCAAAGATCTGCCCTAGATCCAGAGTATAAAGTTCTTTTATACAAAACGGTATTGAAGCCAATTTGGACATATGGTATCCAGCTCTGGGGTACAGCGTGCGCTTCAAATGTATGCAAATTACAAAGAAGACAATCGAATATTCTTCGTTTAATTACAGGTGCACCATAGTATATAAGAAACGCTAACATCCATAAGGATCTCAACATGCCAACAGTAAAAGAGGAAATTGAAAAATATTGCCGGTGTTACGTGGGTAAACTATTCAATCATCCAAACATCCTGGCTCGAGAACTACTAAATTTTGAAGGTCATGACCGCCTTAGAAGGAGAGATACGCTGGACATGATTTAAATTAAAACTAATCCTAATCAAAATCAAAAACAAAAAATGAAATGAAATTATGAATTCTTAAATTTGAAATGTTAACCTTTTTGTTTAAGTAAAAAATCGTGTAAAGTCTCAGTGGTTTATTCGAATAGTATTTTATCGGTTCAGATTAAATATAGCCCCCATATATACGTTACCACCGAGTTTACATGTAATCTCTGTAGAAACTGTATTTTGTAGCAGATCAGTACGAAATTTGGCAGAGAGAGTTCTCTTATTATATGAATTATATGAAAAAAAGGCGAAAATCGGTTCAGATTTATATATAGCCCCCGTAGAAAAAATATGTTACCCCCGATTTGACATACAAGCGCTGTAGAAACAGTATTTTATACCCGATCGGTACGAAATTCGGCAAAAGGAGGTTTATTATTACAGGAATTCACGCTACCAAATTTTGGAAAAATCGGTTCAGATTGAGATATAGCCCCCAGATATATGTTACCCCCGATTTGACAAATAAGCGCTGTAAAAACTGTATTTTATATCCGATCAGTACGAAATTCGACAGTAAGAGGTTTCTTATTACATGAATGAGCACTCAGGGAAAATCGGTTCAGATTTAGTTATAACATCCCTATATATGTTCCTCCTGATTTGGTATCAAAACGCTATAGAAGTTGTACTTTACCTCCGATCATTACAAAATTTGTCGGAATTATGTTTTTCAATTTAGGAACGAATATTGCTTAATTTACGATAATCGGTTCAGATTTAGATATATATGTTCCCACCATTTACAAATTGTTATAGCAATGACCCTTATCGCAGTGTTAGGGAGGTATAGGGTATTATATAGTCGGCCCCGCCCGACTTTCTGCCTTTCATTACTGGTCTTTTCTTAATAATTTGGGTGGGTTGTTCATACCACTTAATATAATCGTTATATTCAATTTCACTAAAATCGGTAACATGAGCCAAAAATACTTAACATGGAAATGCTCCACTATTTTAACAAATCGTAAAATAACACCACTAAAAATGGAGAGGGCGGGGAAGAAATGTTTTACAAATATGTTGGCCATGAACTTAACGCAAACACCAAAAAATAGTAAAATTCCAGTAAAAAAAACACCAATGTTATCCATATGACCAATATGTTGTATGAATAACATTCATTACAACATTAACTAATATTCATGCGATTTCTATGTTTTTAGGCGTTACAAACAAATAAACAAAGTCATAAATAAGACCCTGTAACGTAGTGGTATGTCGGGTAAAAATGCTCAAAATCAATTTTAAGCCAAAATATTCACGATACGATAAAATTCCAATTGGAGCTAAACCAGAAAACTCCAAACGGCATTTTGTTACTTTCGATAAGCACTTCCAGAAACAGAAGTCAGAACGGAGTTAACTATCGATGGCCTCGAAGATTGTGTACTGTGCAATCTTTCTTCTGTAAAGAATTTTGAATACCGTCGAAATCCGACTGTAGTTAAAAAACATGTTGATATTTTGCAATTCTAAAATTTAGTACTACATATTGCAGATTATATTATTGTACTCTAAGTTCGCGTTGATCAAAGCTTATATGAAAATTTGGTATGTTTTAAGTATATTCACTGAAAAAACTATTGACCTGAAATTAAAAACAATTTTGCCCTTAAATCAAAGATTAAATATGTCTTTGTGTGAAGAATAAATTTCTTTCAATTTATGAAAATTTAGTTGATTTCAAAGAAATTTCCACTCGTTTAAAGTAAAATTCCTTACTTCTATGATAAGATGTTCATAACACTATGTATGTCATGTTGACTTTAACGTTACGTAATAAAATCAAAGAAATAATAATTGATTGTAGTACAACTGTCATTAGCTCAAGTATACATTTTAATAGTTTGTAAGATTTTTTCCTTAAGTTGGTAGAAATTCTCATAAATTCATTTAATTTTCAGTCCTGTTTTTTGGTAACGTTGAATTAAGAATTAGTTATCTTTTAAGTTAAGAGATCATTTTTAACTGCCAGAGGACAATTTAGACTCTTTTTTTTTTCGTAAAATTGAGAATAATAGTGATAGTTACAGTGAAGTTTGTTTGGAATTTTTGAAAACAGTTCTTGTGGAGCGGATGTAGAAAAAGATTGTGTGCGCTTGTCCGTGTGCACATTTTTAATTTTACATTAATAGCAACAATTTTGGCAAAAAGAGTCATAAAATCTGTCTCGGACATTTAGAGTAGTGAAATTTCTGTGCGTTTACAAATTTATTATTTTGACAAAAACAATGCAGAAGACCATAAATGTGTGTATGTAGTCTAACGCTGTTTTTCCGCAATGAATAAAGAAACATTTATTTTGTGCATTAAAGAAAAAATCGTTAGCTAAACATGCAAATATGCTAAATCCAATCTTATGAAAATTGAAATTTTTATAGAATGATAGAACATTTAAAAACACATTATCTAGAAAAAGAAAACACCATTATGTTATTTTCCACCTTTGGCAGTGATAAGTTCACATAAAAGTGCAAAACATGTGACATCTGTATTAAAACAATTATACATAATTGAAAATTATTGATATTTAACCGGAACAAAGAACATTCGCGTATTTGCAGAAAGAAATTATATAATTTAGAAACAGTTTGAAATGTTTTTCTTCCTCCTGAAAACTTTTTGAACATATTTGGATGTTTTGCTATGATATGTCATAGTCAGGGTTACCATAAACGTTTTTCGGAAAGGAGGACTTTTGTGCCCAAAAAGGAGGACATTTGTGACATTTTCAAAGAGAGTTGGAACCTTAGGAGGACATTTATAAAATACACTATTTGGAAAGGATGGACATTTTACTATGATAAACAATTCGGACAGAGCCGACTATGTGATACCTTAAACCAACCTATCCGAGCAGAATAAGAAATATTGTCAAGTTTTATAAATGTTATTTTTCAAATGATAAACATTTGTCCTACAATTTGCATTTTAAGCGCTAAGATGCCAATTTGTATATACATATATTTGAGGGAAATATCTAAATCTGAAAAGATTTTATTTAATTTTGGTGATGTTTGTACATGGGTGCTAGATGGTCATTTCTCCAATGTCGAATGTACGCATTCAAAGTGAAAAAACATATGCCAAAACATTATTTCATTTTGACAAAAGGCGAAACTTATAGCTCTTGAGTAGCACTATAATTGATGCAAAGGTTGATTTTGCCCAATTGTTCGTTTTCAAGATAATTACAAAAAACCAAGCCATTCCCACGCGACAAAAACAGAAGTCGCTTTCAAAGCAAACCAATCAAACACTGATTTCAGGGAAACTTGAAGGAATATTTTAATGTGACTATTTTTAAAATGTCACGGATTCATTTATCTTAATAATGGTTTTTATGTTATTCAAAAATATTAAGTAGTTTATTTTTTATTCAATTTTTATCACATTCGCACGCGACATGTCGTATGCGACATTTTATTCCATCGTTCTTTTTATGTTTATTTTTTTACTTTTTATGCAACTAGACATCCAAAAGGTTGATTATAAATGATTTTTAATATGTTCAATATATTTATTTTCGCAACAAAAATTATTTTTCTTATATCCCTTAAATATAAATCAAGATTTAAAAGAGAGACCATTAATCAGAATACAACATGCAATACAAATGTTTAAAACATAAATTTTGCAATTATTCGAATTTGCACTCAAATATTTTAAAATGTGTTATGAATAAATGTAGTTTTTGGGAAAATTAGTTAAATCTGATAGATTCCCTATAAAAAAAATAGTAAAACAACATACTTTTAGAGACTTATAATTATTTGGCTGCGGTTGACATCTCGTGGTCATAGTATATAATTTCGAAGTGATACAAAAATTTTGATGTGAGCAAGCATTAATTAATTAATGTTCATTTTATAATTTTTTTATTTTTGGTATATTCTATTACACTAAAGGCCCAACTATAATATGCATAAGCTAGCTTAAGCAACTGTGCGAATGCATGAAACCGCATGTGCCAAACTATAATGTACTTAAGTAAACTTTTCGTTAAGTTCTCTCAGCTCTCTCTCAGTTCCCATTTGCTTAAGCAGGGTGCGAAACTGAACGCACTTTCCGTACGGAATTGCTTATGCATATTATAGTTGGGCCTTAAGGCTGACGGTAGACCCAAAGCAAGAAACAATTTTGTTGCGTGAGCGTACAGCGTCTGAAAAGTGTTTTCTGAAATGTTTTCATTAGAAGCAACTGTGCGAATGCATGAAATCGTATGTGCCAAACTATAATGTACTTACGTGAACTTTTCGTTAAGTTCTCTCAGCTCTCTCTCAGTACCCATTTGCTTAAGCAAGGTGCCAAACTGAACGCACATTCCGTACGGAATTACTTAAGTTAGCTTATGCATATTATAGTTGGGCCTTTAGTTTTGCTTCGTCAGAACACAAATGCAAGAAAGAAAGAAAAAAAACAAACACTGTCAATCTGCTTTCTCACTTCAACACATGACTGTATTCTCTATCTCTCTGCAGTCGGCCTGACATGTTATGGCATGATTTTAGCAGTGGCTTTGAGCAATTTTCACTTGCACTGCTTCGGCGTGTGGTCTGCCGTCAGCCTAACAACCGTGTGAACACACAATTTTTGTTTTGCAACGTTAGCAGAAAAGTCATTGCGACATAATTTGCAGATTGTTATATGTGCGATGTTTATGCATGTGACAACGGCGCCATTGCCAGAAAAACATTTTATTTGCAACACTGTCTATAATGTATTTTTATTGGCAATCCTGCATATACATATTTACAAAATATGTTGTAAATATATGAAATTGTAATGTTTTCTTGCAATCGTCTGAACTGTCAATTCACCGTTGCAATCTGTCATTGTCCGTATATTTGCAGCACTTTAACAGGGTTGATAACGTTTGCCGATCTGGCAATAGTCTAAACTCAGCTTAAGCGTCGTATTTCAAGCAATATTAAATACGTTTGGAAATATTGAATAATAAAATTGTTGAAGGCTGCATATTTTGAATCATTCAAACTCCTGTATCCATTTCAAACAGGAAGGACTAGGTTAAATGTTAAATTTCGAATTTAAATCAATTTAATATATATTTTCAAATATCTTTGTACCAGGTCCCGATGGTATATGTTTATGCAAATTGGAGGGATAAAAATCATCTTCAGCAAAAATTTTCGAACAAGGATGTTATTGACGAAGAGTTACACTTACACGCATTTCTACTAGGAACAATTTTGCAAAATACCATTTATTTGTTCATTAGAATAAATATTCTCTCTAATATGAAGAAAAACTAGACTAAACACAATGGCTAAGGGTATCGTCAGGTAGTTATGCTGCGCAGCATACTGAATAAAATGTTTATCAAAATCAATTGTTTAAATAGCGAAGCAAATAATAAAAATAACAATAACAAATAATTAAATAAAAAATATTATTTTTCACTTAAGGAAAATATATCATGTGCTTGGTTTAAATATAGAATGTACGTAGTATGTACGAAAAATATCGCAAATATTTAATTTCCGCGGGTTACGTGTATTTTATTTTTGTAGCGTTATGTTGGTACTAATGTATGTCCCTTACTTATGCTGACAAGGTCGTCCCCTTTGAATGTTTAGTTAATTTTTGACAGCTGTTGTGCTTGGATGTGTAACGCATTCCGAATGTTGACTGTGGCATATGGTGAAGATACATTGGACCAAAGCAACGTTTATCGGTGGTACAAAATGTTCTTAGAGGGCCGAGAAGATGCGAATGACGAACAGCGTGCCGGACGCCCGAGTACGTCAACAACAGACGAAAACATTGATAAAGTGAATAAAATAATATTGGCCAATCGACGAATTACCATTAGAGAAGTTGCTGAGGATCTAAACATATCGATTGGCTCGTGCCATTCGATTTTAACCAATGATTTGGGCATGAGTCGGGTCGCCGCAAAATTCGTGCCAAAATTGCTCAATTTGGACCAAAAACAGCATCGCGTTAACATTGCTCAGGAGATGTTGAACTAGGTCCGCAAAAACAACACAGTAATGGTGCCGCAGCCACCGTATTCCCCTGACCTAGCCCTCTGTGATTATTTTTTGTTCCCAAAACTGAAAAGGCCCATGAAAGGACGACGCTACGCCACGATTGAGGATATAAAGACGGCATCGAAGGATCAGCTGAACAAGATCACAAAAAATTATTATTTGAAGTGCTTCGAGGATTGGAAAAAACGTTGGCAGAAGTGTATTATATCCGAGGGGAATTTCTTTGAAGGGGACAAAATAGATATTCATTAATAAATAAATACTTTTTGATATATTTTTTTAAAATACATCTACTTAATCCAATGTAATTTTATGTATTTAATGTAAGCACAAAGCGTAATTGATTAAGGCGTAATTCATTCAAAGACGTTTGCTGTTCTGATTTAAAGATGATTAATGACTTTAATTGTCGAACAAGACGTACTTATTTTAATAGTATTTGTCTTTGGAGCCAAATCAAAGAAAAAATCTTAAGAGTTAAGAAAATTTCAATGATTTTCAGTACACTTTTTTTTCAGTGTTCGCAAAATATTTCGTTTCTGGGATCACGAAATTAGGGGCTATTGGCGGTTTAAATAGCCCATAAAAATCAGGATTTCCCTTAACTAAATTGTCAATTTCTATTGATTTTAGGAATTGACTACTGGACATTGAAGTCGGGACCATTACTTATAAGGCGACGTGACCTACTTTGAAATAGTTACAATGTAAACTCACTTTTTTCTCAATTTTACTTCAATTTTTAGTGCGCTTTTTATAAAAAAATTAACCCTTTAAAGTTCGGAAACTTTTTATTTGGCTGTTGGTTCCAAATAGGTAAAACAAAAAGTTTTCAGAGAATTATCTTATTTTTTACGTAGAAATATCTATGACAATTATATGTGAAACAAAATAGCGGCCAAAAGCTCTCCACGACCCGACATGTATGATTCACAATTACGAAATTTATTTAAAAACTGTCAAGGTTGTTCACTGATACAAAAACCGTTCGTCACCATGACGAATCAGTTTCGTCAATATATCTTCGTACAGGTGACGAATAGTTTCGTACATGCGATGTTTTTGTACGTCAATAGAACGAACACGATCATCAAGTCATGTTTTTGGTGACTTCGAAATTCGTCGAGAGAACGATAAGGTTTCATTTCCACGGGGAAAAGATTTATTTGGCCATTTTGCTGAAAATATGATCAAACGAAGCAATCAAATTATAGTTTCTGCTTAAATGTACTGTTCTATATGCGTTCTGATTACCTTAGTTAAATAATTTGTTGTAAAAGATCAATTTAAAAAATCTAATAACTAATGACGAACACCGTTCGTCAATAAGATTATCCATTCATCATGAGAACGATCGACTTATTCGCCCTTTACGGCAACATCAACTCCTACAGCAAAACAAAGTAAGACATGCGACGTTGTTATGTTCGTCAACGTGTGTGTTCCACGCAGCACCGATTGGTTCAAACAAACCGAACTGGCCTGGCGTAACTGATATTTTTTAGCAAAACATCAAACACATGCATACTCGTACATGCAGCTCGACAAGCTGTATAAGTGTGAAACATTTGTGCTAGTGGCCAGTTGGCAAATACATTACTTGATGTGATTATTTTTGATTTAAAATAGCAGAAGTAATGAATACTTCTCGTTTGTTTGATTTCAGCCTTACCTGATAAGAACTGCGTCTCGAAACGAATAGTCACAGCTGAACCTAGCAATGCAGTCAATTAATTTTATTTTCCATACCATATTAAATGGTTGAAAACTAGCAGAACATTTATTGGAATTTTTAAAATTTAAATAGTCGTGGGCATGAATTCGTCGTTGTGACGAATGGAATTCGACGTGATGATGAATTGGATTCGTCGTGGTGACGAATGGAATTCGTCGTGGTGATGAATGGAGTTCAGCATGGTGATGAATAGAGTTCGTCGTGGTGATGAATGCTATCGTGATGATGAATGGGGTTCGTCTTGGTGATGAATGGTTCATCCTGAGGACGAAAGTTCCTGGAAACAGAAATTCGTCATGGTGACGAACAAATTCATCAAGAGGATTATTCCGTACATTAGCTGTAAATTATCTTAATATTTTTTATTATCTATGACAATTATGTGTGAAACAAATTATCGCCACGTGTGACTCACAATTAACATCTTGCCTTATGGTTGGACCACCCTTTAGTAAAGAATAAGGTTCGACAGGTACAAAGTCAGGGTAAGGACATTTAACCGTTAAATTTAGACACAAAGCAGTTATTAAACATTTGTAAATTCGGAAGAGGTATACATACTCGTATATACGAGCTATATTCAAATGTTAACCAATTTTCTTAAAAATTGCTAGTGGTCATTCTTTGCCAAATTTCATTATAATCGGATGTAAATACGCTTTTGATACCTAATCGGAAGGAATTTTTACACTAAAAAAAGTACAGAAAATCAAAGAATTTGTCTTAAATTTTAAAATTTCGGCGATGAAAGTGAGCCAGAGACAATCAGAATAAAAATATGAATTTTGTAGTTACTTCAATGCCATAAAAAATACTTGATTTGACGTTGCATATCATTGAATCACGCACAGTACGTAATATAAAATAATTATGTTTTGCCTTAAAATAAAGATATGTTGGCGTAAATTTATGGCTCGAACTTATTTGTATTAATATTTCTTCAAATTTAATAGGGTTAGGTTAAGTTAGGGTGGAAGCCGTTTATTTCCTTCAGCTCACATAGACCAGTTTAGGTTCCTAGTGGTATCACGGGCTAAAATGCCCCTCATCGAAACCAACCTGTTTGATATACAAATTTATCGATAGTACGAATATTGGTACCGGGAAGATCTGTTAGACTGCCTAGAAAGGCCGACCCCAGTATGTCCAGTCGTCGATTACTCAAAGCGGGACAGTCGCATAGCAAGTGCTCAATGCTCTCCACTTCTTTCTCATCTCCACAGCTTCTGCAGAAGTCATTGGAGTCAGTACCCAATCTGGTCGGCGTGATCGCCGACCAGGCAGTGTCCCGTCAGAACTGATACTAACGTAGACAATCTTTTCCTTTCTAGTGCGACCAGATATTTTGACCTTCTCAGGTCATACCTTGACCAGATTTATCTAGCTACCCTACAGGTGATTTGTGCCCATCTTTCGTTTTGACTGCCTGATTGCCTCTTGCCTAAGCCAAAGCTTGCACGTGGATGGAGGCGCACCAATATATGTAAATTCTTCGAGAATTTGTAAAGTAGTCCCTTTCCTATCTGGTGGTCTGTGAGCTATTTCCAAACTAAGTTCTTCACAGTGTACTCCGAAGCCAACCTTTTCATCAAGCTTCGAACCATCCCTGTAAAAGTGGAGATGGTTTATACATATTACCTGGTATTCTTCCAACCCATTCATCTCTGGCGGGAATCATAGTGATGTAATTTCTCTCGAAGGTGCGCACAGTTTGTATATAGTCCACTCGGTCGGTTACCATAGCACTACACTTTGATATCCTCATGTGACGGTAGATCTTATACCTCCACATTGATAGGCAGTTTAATCTTAGTGCCGCTTTGGTTGCAACATCTCTCGCCACAACATTAATCGGCAGTATATGGAGAAGGGCCTGTAGAGACTCAGTCGCTGTAGTCCTTAACGCTCCGCTTATGCACATGAAGGCAGTTCTCTGCACCTTTGATAGTAGATTTGTGGTGGTCAGTTTGTCAGTTGCCGTCCACCATACCACAATGCCGTATAACAGTATTGGACGAACTACTACTATTTTAGGAGAGAGGCTCCACCGCGACCCTACAGCCTTCCTGCAGGAATATAGGGCGACGTTGTCCTTCTTTACACGTTCCAGTACGTTAAGTTTGAATGACAGTTTCCTATCTAAAATTATTCCTTAAAATTTTGCACTTTCAGAAAAGACTAGATCTGTTCCATTTATCCGAGGAGGAGGGTACACATGTGGGACATTATTCATCCTAGTAAAGAGAACAAATTCTGTCTTGTTTGGGTTAACACCCAAACCGCTGCTTCTGGCCCATCTAGCCAACTTGTTCCGAGCCACCTGTAAAATGTCTCGGAAGACGTTTTCGAATTTGCCACTCACTGCGATTGCCACGTCGCACTGTGGATCAGAACTGAATTTTACTGGCCAAAAGTTAAATTTTTTTGTCATCGCCGATTTCTAAAATTTTAATGCAATTCAATAGCAAATATATTGAGACTAGGATAGCCAAAAAAATAAGATCAAAATATTTATTATTGTGGGCGTGGTGTGCTGCTGAAAACAAATACTTGAAGTAATTTTGAGAAAAAAAAAAAAAAACCGTAATTTTTGTATAAAGAAATTGTCATTTCTCGCAATCATTATCAATAGAGGGTTAATAGAGAGGGTTAATTTTTTTGCTAATAGTATTACTGCACTGTTTACACGTGGTTTGTTATAACATATTTCCACAGGTACTATATTTTTTGTCAAATTGGAATTTTAGTGGAATGAAACTTTTTAGATTTTGGTACCAGAAGAAAGGTGAAAGTGTCCCCTCTAAGCCTATATATTTGTACTATATTTTGTATCTGGCCCGACCAGCCTGTAGAACACTTTTTTAATTTTAATGAAATTACTCGGAAAAAATTTATTGTTCTTTTTATTTTACCTGTTCATATGACTATGTTGTAGGCACACCAAGCCATGTTGTGTGTGTGTTTTATGGCATATTTACCATATTTATGATATTTTAACCATTTTTAGTTTTTTGGGTCGTTTTTTATTTTTCATATGTTTATAAGAAAAGGATAAAATGCAGTAGTATTCGAATACCAACTCAGTTGCAAAATTATATCCAAGCAGAAACAATCAAATTTTAGAAAATTAAAAAATTTAGAACTTTAGCTATAAAGAATTATCCGAAGAGTATTTTAGAAACAAAAAGAAGGAAGAGGTTGCAATCACAAAAACAACGCACACGACTAGGATAGCCAAAAAAAATAAGATCAAAATATTTACAGGTACTATATTTTTGTCAAATTGGAATTTTAGTGGAATGAAACTTTTTAGATTTTGGTACCAGAAGAAAGGTGAAAATGTCCCCTCTAAGCCTATATATTTGTACCTGGCCCGACCAGCCTGTGAACACTTTTTTAATTTTAATGAAATTACTCGGAAAAAATGTATTGTTCTTTTTATTTTACCTGTCCATATGACTATGTTGTAGGCACACCACATATTTATGATATTTTAACCATTTTTAGTTTTTTGGGTTGTTTTTTCTTTTACATATGTTTATAAGAAAAGGATAAAATGCAGTAGTATTCGAATACAAACTCAGTTGCAAAATTATATCCAAGCAGAAACAATCAAATTTTAGAAAATTAAAAAATTTAGAACTTTAGCTATAAAGAATTATCCTAAGAGTATTTTAGAAACAAAAAGAAGGAAGAGGTTGCGATCACAAAAACAACGCAAAAAAACCGAAATTGTTGAAAACGTTTTAAACGCTAGTCCTCTGAGAACAAAACGGATTATTAAGAGTTTTCCAACTCAAAGCGATGAAAAACAGTTCTCAAATGAAGAGGCATTAGCATTATTTTTGGACTTGAAGTTAACAAAACACCAATATACACAGCTCAGGTTGCGTGCGATTGAAAAAGGCTCAAATCTGTATCCATCATATCATCACATACTTGCTGCTAAAAAGGACACTATTGAAATCACATCGAGTTCGGCAGAGGTAAAACTTCTAGACTTTTAGCAGAGCAAAAAATGAAACACGTCTTTTCAGTTGAACGATTTAAAAGATAAGGTGAAAATAATTTTTTGACAGATTCAAACAAAAAAAATAAAAATGAATACAAACAAATTCAATTCTCTATGCCTACTTGTTTTGTTCGCACAATTATATTTTGAGAACAGTTAATTTCAACACCATTTGAAGTGAACAAAATCTATGTTTTTCAGCAGGAACTGCTTTTGTTAGGTTGTCTGCTACCATGACCTGGGTTGTCACGCCTACGAATTCAACAATGTTCGACTCTCTCTTTTCTCTTATGAAATGATGTCGAACGTCAATATGTTTAGATCTTGCCAAATATTTGCTGGTTGATGACAAATGTATTGCACTTTGATTGTCGCAATATGTAGTGGTTGCTTTTTCGTTATACTTTGGATTGAGCTCCATTTCAAGGCTCCTAAGCCATAGACCCTCCTGCACTGTAGTCGAAAGTGCCATATATTCGGCTTCTGTGGTTGACAAAGCAATCGTTGGTTGACGTTTTGAAGCCCAAGATACAGGCCCGCCGTGCAAAATACATATATATCCTGTAACTGAACGTCTTTCATCGCAATTGCTTGTCCAGTCAGAATCAGAATATGCAATTAAATCTTCGTTTCCACATTTAGAAAATTTTAATTTCGCATTCCTAGTTCCTTTTAGGAATCTAATGATTCGTTTCACTGCACACCAATGCTCTCTGCCGGGACAATTGTTGAATGTACTCAGTTTATTTACCGCTTGGCATATGTCAGATCTGGTGCATTGCGATAGAAAAAGTAAGCTTCCTATTGCTGGTTGGTATGGAATTTCTGACATATCCTTGATTTCGGCATCTGTTTTGGTAGACATATATTTCGACAGTTTAATATTGATATCCATCGGTGTTGACACTGGATTGCAGTTTTCAATATTAAACTTCTTCAATATTTCGTCTATGTATTCTTCTTGGTCTAAACAAATGTTTCCATCTTCTCGTGATATGCGAATACCCAAACATTGCTTTGCTCCTCCTAGAAACTTCATTTTAAATTCAGCCATTAGTTCTGTTTTCAGATTTTCGCGATATGTAATTTCATTGCTAAACAGCAATAAGTCATCTACATAAATAGCTAAAAATGTCATATTCGTCCCGTTTCTATGAATATAAATACAAGGATCAACTTTTGATCGTATAAGCCCGAATTTAGTTAGTGCTGTATCCAATTTTGTATTCCATACTAAACTCGACTGCTTAAGACCATATACGGCTTTATTGAGCTTCAAAACTTGACCATCGCATTCCGTTGGAACACCTTCGGGTTTTTCAATATAAATGTTTTCTTTTAGCCCAACCTGGAGAAAGGCTGTCACCGCATCCATTTGTTGTATTTCTAGGCCATATTTTGCTGCTAAGGCCATCAGAAACCTTATTGAGGTGTACCTTAGTCAATGCCCTTTTTCTGCGTGAAGCCTTTAGCTACTAGCCTCGCCTTACATCGTATTTTATTACCTGGTTCTTTCTTCTTTTTGAATACCCACTTTGTTTTGATCACATTTACGCCAAGAGGCTTTTCTACAAATGTCCATGTATTGTTCTCTTCAAGTGATTGTAATTCGCTCTTCATGGCATCAATCCATTTATTCTTGTCAATACTATTCATAGCATCTTCTAGATTAATAGGTTTGTATATGTTCTCCGGTTGCTTGGTGGTTAATGCTTTCTTTTTTGCTGCAATTCTTTCGCTTTTACGTGGAACCAATATGCCATCTCGGTTATCGAGTAAATCCTTTATTGCAGGATCGACAGTATTGGAAACAGATTATACAGGTTCGATTGGAACGCCACTAGAATCCCCCACTTCATGTTCATCTTCCTGCATTGATGAACATGACCCAAAATCACTCTGATTATCAACGGTATCAACTACATCTGCCCCCACTACAACGGGATAGAGCGGGATCTCTTCATTCGTTTCAGTTTTGTTTGTTGATGCCGAGTAATGGAAATCTGTCTCGCTAAAAATTACGTCACGACATACAAAAACTTATTTGCGCTTCAAACTGTACACTCGATAGCCTTTCGATGTACTAGAATAGCCGACAAAGATGCACTTTTCAGATTTCGAGTCCAGTTCACTTGACTTCCTGTCGCGATGACTTCTTTGGCAGAGTTTAAAATACGGCATCCAGCATTATCAAAGACTACGCTGGGATCAGGCAATACCAATGATGGGAATACAGCAAGAAGGCTCTTTTCTGATTCCGAAAAAGTATCTGAAATAACTGGTGTTGATATAAATCTCATTTCAAGATTTAAAACAATTATCGATGTACTTGCGTGCCATAAACAAATTGATGCAGAAAAATTTAATGAATATACCAAGGAAACTGCACGAATATATAATACCAAATATTCATGGAGAAAGAGGTCTGCAACAGTTCACAAAATTCTTTATCATGGGGGAGATGTTGTTAAGCATCATTTGGTACCAATCGGAGATCTATCAGAGGAAGCCCAGGAAAAAAGAAATAAGGATTACAGGTTTTATAGAGAGCACAATACCAGAAAAATATCTCGAAATAGTACAAATGAAGATCTATTTAATACCTTGTTGGCAACGTCAGATCACCAGCATTCGAAATCAATGGAAAGTAGAACATCGGAGGGCTGCTAGAGGACAGAAATAATACGAAACAAAATATGGAATATTGGCAGGCAATTTTTCAACCGAGCGAATAAAAATTATAATTTACTGTTTTGTTACATATATGTATAAGTAAGAAATAAATGGTTTCCCTTAATATTGTTCAAATACAAAATATAAAAATAGTTTGCTATGCAAGGTGTTTTTTTAAATATCGAGGATTTTTTTTTTAGTTTTACAAAATTTATTATTAAAATGGTTTATTTAACAACGTATGACATTCTTTTAATAAATAAAGAAAATGAAAACAAAACAACAACTCCACATTTGCATGCAAATATTAAAAAAAATTCAAAAGTTCAACTTTGACCTTGAATTCCTCAATAACTGCTGACCCGATGTTCTTGAAATAAAAACTGGCGAAAAGCTTTAGGAGTTACCTGTCGAACAAAAATTGCTAAAATATCTAATAATATAAAAGTCTTTCTAGACCTTTCAATAGGAAGGAGGATAGGCTAATTGGTCTGAAGTCTTTTGGCCTAGTGTTCCCGCTTTGGGTATGAATACCACTTTGGCGTCCCTCCATCGATACGGGATGTATGTAAGCCTGATACAGCCTACATACATTTTCTGCAGCCAGGGAATAATGTACTTTAACATTTTCTGAATTTCCGCTGGGGTGATGCCGTGTGGTCCAGGTGACTTGAAGGGCTCAAAGCTGTTTATAGACCAGCTTATTCTGGATCTCTCAGTCAACAAGCTAGCGACGCTCGCAGTCCACTCGCACTCTTCTTGGTTCTGTTGATCCTCGGGCTCTGTTGATGAGTTCCCCTGGAAATGTGTGTCGAGCAGTACATTGAGCGACTGCTCGCTGTTTTTGGTCTAGCACCGAGCAGTCCTGCAAGTAACCCACTGTAAAGGGTGAAGCTGATAGTATTTTCCTAAGCCTTGCGGCTTCGGAAACCTGTTCCACTTCGCCACAGAAGGTATACCAAGAGCGTCTTTGCGCCTTTCTCTTTCTAAGCTCCTTCTTATAGATCTTGAGTTGCTTTTTATAGGCATCCCAAACATTAGCGACCCCAGCATATTTAGCCTTATTGAATAGCTTGTTGCAGGTATTTTTCATAGCCGTTAGCTCAGAGGTCCACCATTGGGGTTTAATTTTACCCCTGTACCTTGTTTTTGGACAGGCTTCTTCAAGGGAACTATTTAATGATGTGAGGAAATGCTCGACCAGATTATCCAGACCGGCTTTGTAATTCGGTTCGTAAAGAAGTTTAGAGTTGAGGTCCTTTTTAAAATTCTTCTCATACAGGTGCCACTTTGTCTTCCTCACATTTCTGTGGACAGAAGTTTAGGCGCTTTTTCAGCGACTTTGAACTCTATATAATGGTGATCTGAGAATGAGTGGTCGTCCAGTACATTCCACCCAATAATTTTGTCTGAGAGCCGGCCAGTAGCAAACGTTACGTGTAGTACTTCTTGTCTGTCTTTAATTGTAAAGGTCGGTTTATTTCCAATGTTACAACTAGTTAGGTTGGTAGTTAGAATAAAGTCAAGATAGTATGATGAGTGTTCGTGTCTGCGCTAATAATCAGCTCGAGCTCGTCCGACATTGCTTCTTCTACTACTTCCCTGAAGAGAGCTGTCGGTACTACAGCTTCATAAGGCAAGTAACTGGAGACCACCCAATATATGCGATTGCCGATCTCCTGACTAGCAGCTGTTTGGTCTTTGCCACTTAAATTAGCCAGGAGAAAGATACTTAGATCTTTCCTGGCCAAAATGCAGGTTCTTGGAGTGCCTTCACAGTTGGCCACAAGCAGTTTAAAGTTGGGTGTCCTGATACCTCACACCTTTCCGCCTACTGCGTAGGGCTCCTGTATCAGGACGATGTCTACTGCACCTGTGGACAGGCGCAGTAATAGAGCCGCTGAGGCTGCTTTAGCGTTAATCTGAAGAATTCTTACCATCATTGGTAATTGACAGATTAACATCCACCTCGACAAGTGTGTTATCGAACTATTCGTCCGTATCATCGAGAAGCGTGTCCCCGCCAGATACGTCAAAGAGTCTGGAGACTCCCCCCAACCCCTCTGTGTCAGAAGTAGAGCTTTCGTCCTCAGAGAAGGACGTTACAGATCTTCTGTTAGAGTTGGAGTCACCAGAAATAATGGGCGTCGGTACCTCCAGACATCCAGAAAGCCGTGTATCAACCACGGTGAACGACTCACCGTCCGCAGTGGGAGCTATATCCTGCTTGTAGACCTTCAAGACTATAGTCTCGAAGCCATATTGTAGGGTTGCACTTGCACGTTGTAAATGGGAGGTGGATTCAGCGTTAAGGATCAGATTGACATGCCGCTTTTTACCAACCACCTCACCCACCTTGCTCATTCTCCAATTATGGGCCGGCAGAGCAGGATTATTATATATTATTAGGATATATATATTATTATGGGCCGGCAGAATCTTTTATTATTTCTAATATGTCAGCCGGATTGGAGGGCTCTTCTGTAACCCAGGTGATAGACCTAGGGTGACTAGGGATGTTGTTTTTCGACAACATCCAACTGGGCACCCGGCCACACCTCACCCGCACGACTCCGAGCAGACTTATACCGGTCTACTGATCTGGCATCACCGAAATATAAGAGCTTTAATCTCCCCTGATGCCATCCTGTATCATTGCAGATTGGTGGTTTGCCCGGCATATCTCTACGGACATCGAGGTAATGAGACATAATGGCTGATTGCACAGGGCTCCATTTGTTCTTGAGGATGTATCCATCCTCACTTCTTCTGTCTACAACAGCCATCACTAGACTCTCCTTCGCCACTTCATTGAAGGGCTTGGTGAGTGTCCTGTTGATGGTGACAGTAGGGCCTCTTGCCTTTTACGAAGGCAGGGGTTCATCAGGTGATCTGATTCTTTTGACTTTATTAGCCGTTAATACAGCTGAATTTGTGGCTCTGTTAGCCGGCTCATTGGCCTTAGAAGCATCTATGACGCCATTAGCCCAGGTAAGTGACTCCTTTTGTTTTCGGGAAGAGCCGCAATATCAACAGCCTCCAACTTCGTCAAAACTCTGAGCGCTATCCGGTGGTCGTTGTGCTTCCGTTTTGATGGTCGGACATGACGTTTTCCCCTCACCATACCACCTGTTGAGAGTACTGGGGGGAAATTTTCACCATTTTTGGTGTTGTCGGCTTTGGCCAAGACCAACGGACGGACAGTCGGACGATTGGGGAACCCCGCTCCATCGGAACACGAAGGCATCCCCGTCAAGAAACATTATTTTTTTGTCTGTATTAACCCGTAATAGGAACGAACATTTAGTTCACTTTTACTTGTTGCAAGTACAAGAATTACTCATTTGTTTCTTTTATTAGAGTTAAATTTTCCTATTTTCAAGTAAACTTGAACTTGATTTGAGGAAATATTTTACTTCAACTCAGTAAAAATTGAACTCAATTTGAGTAATAAATTTACTGGACTTTAGTTACAATTTTCCTAATTTTTAGAAAAAAATTCGTAATTTCAAGTAGAAATTTACTTGATTTTAGGAAAAATTTAATTAGGTTTTCCAAATTTCAAGTAATTTTTTACTTGAACTGAGTTAGTTTGTCCCTAATTTCAGTTCAATTGAACAAAGCAATATTAAGTAGTATAAAGGAAAAATGTGAACTTTATTAACTTAATTTTCTGGAAGTTTAGTTAATTTTAACCTATTTATTTGTGGGTTCACTTTTTTCTGAATGTTGGTTTCATAAAAAAGTATGCCTCAATCTACACAAAAAAAAAGTTTTTGGGTCTCGGATACAAAAATAATTGTTTTTTGTAGCATGGTGTACGAGTACATAATTATTTTGCAATTTATAGGAATTTGAATAAAAAGATCGCCTTAAAAATGTTTTTTTGATTAGAAAACCATTTCTTGTTCAGATACATACATCGAATCGGTTCTATCATTCTAATACTAATACATCTACGTGAACATGCGTATTCCGAATAGAAATGTAGTAAGGTGCAAATACATACTCGTATTTTGTAGTCGTCGTCATAGACATCGTCCTTCGTCCTTCTTCGAATGCGGTGTTGGAATATTCAATTAGGAAACGTACGATGACAAAATAATTGCATTCAAGTGGTTGTTAGAGTGTGATAAATTGTTCCTATTGTTGATGTTCGGACTACTTTTTGTGTTTGTTTGTAACTCAAACCCAATGAACCATTACCATGCAACAGTCCAGCGGTCCGACTATCCAAGCAACCAGTCATTCAGCGCTGGTCATTCTTCATTGAGCTCCCACCCCTACCACACTACAACAATAGTGGGCTTTTGGATTTGAGGAGGACTGTTCATTGTCCTTGTGCTGGTGTAATTCTACTGGTCGAGTATTTGAATATTTCCCAAGTTCTCGGGAAGAAAAGGGGAATGAATGAAATGGCTTTGCTTCAATGTCTAGATTTTTTCCATTGTTCTTATTCGTGCGTACGAATCTATTCATTTGTCCAGGCATACGAACACATAGGCATTTATAGTAATAACCGTACATACATATATTTTCCTGCGGAGACTGCAAGTTGTTTGTATAGGTTCATTATATGAATTTCAAATTTGAAAAATTAGTTACGGCTAATTACTTATACTTTATTCGACAAATAATTAAAATATAAATTTTTTGTTTAATAGATGTTCTAAGTGAATTATAATAAAATGTTGTATATATATCAAGAATATATAAGTTTAAAAGCGCCACCTTCTTTAGTTTTTTTGATCACTCAAAAGTAAACAATCTCAGTAAATTTTGTAAACATTGACAAATTGGTCACCGATATGTAATAAAATATTTTCATTTGGAAGGTCTCTGTCGAACCAATATTAAAACCGAGACAGATAGACAACTATAAAATATTGGGTGCCAGAGTTTAAACGGGGGCCGTATGAGCTGCCAAGACGAACACCGTAGTGGTCGAGCAATTAAGGGCAGAAGTGGTTAAACAAAGTCCACAAAATGGTGAAGTCATAGACATTTCAAAAAGTGCTATAGATCGCACATTGACGGAAAATTTTATGATCAGAAAGCTATGCGCATGATGGGAGACGCATTTGCTCACAATCAAGACAATGCACCAGTTCAAACATCCACTATTGCGATAGACAAAATTAATGAATAAAAGTTCGAATTACTTCAGTACGCACCATATTCGCCAGCATTATCTCCCTTGGATTACACTACGCAACAAAAAAAAATTTGTTTCCTAGACCTAAAAGCTATTTTTTTGTATAGATTGTGGCATACTGTTATATAAAATCAAAACCAAAAATTTTTTTATTTATAATTTTTTTTTTTAAATTTCTTTATTAAAAATACTAATATCGTCGAAGTACCCTTAGTATTTGCACTATAATTTTTGGAGCATATATGCCCGATCAGGTCGACTTATACTTTAAATTAAAGCTATTAATGTGGGCTACCAATGTTGGAAATATCTCTTTCACTTAAAAACAGTGGTATTGTAACAGCCATTAAACAAATTGGAAAAAGTAAATTTTTTTCAAAAAAATAAAAATTTCCTGGGACGAAAAAAACATAACAAATAGAAAAAAAATCGAAAAAAATATTTTATACCATGTTTTAAAAGTTTGCATCCTAGCGGAGAAAATAATGCCTGTTTGAAAAAATCTATGAATAAATGTACAAATTATAGCCCTTTTTGGTAGAGGTAAGAGAATTTCGAAAAATCTTTTTTTTTAATTTCTGTTTAGATAGCGATTTTATTTGTTACTTTTATTTATATTATCTGCATTTGAGTTTATTTACATGTACAAGTTTCATTAGAAGTAATTGTGAGTTGTTTGTTGGCGTTTGTAGATTTCGGAATCGGTTTCTCTAATGAGGAACCAAATATAATCTCCCATCATTATTTCATCCCAGTGCCCTTGGTAACGCCGCGCGATGGACTTCATTTCTTGGTGAAACCTTTCCCCATGTTCGTCGCTTACGTCGCCAAGATTCTCGAGGAAAAGTTTAAATGAGAATCCAAGAAATGAATTTTGAGGGACATATTTACACCTGTTGGATTACATAAAGCGAACAATAAGTAAGAGGAATACATACATATGTGTTATATACATAAATATAGGAAAATATATTTCTTACCAATTTTTTCTAATTTTTTAACAAATCATTAATCATTGTTTCATATTGCGGGCTTTTATTGCTGCAATATCATCCGACTTCAAATAGGATTCGAAATTTATATCTTTCATTAGCTTCCTTATTTTAGGCCCATCAAAAACGCCTTCTTCGATTTTTTGAAAAGAAGGACTTTTAAATTAACTTTTTAAATATGAGATTGAATTGCCAGAACTGTTTTATCCAAGTAGTTCTGCCTTATCTATGGTCAGTTCGAAATCTTGCACATATATTTCTTCTATTATTTTACGAAAATCACGTCGATTTTTATACCCTACACCACACTGTGGTACAGGGTATTATAACTTTGTGCATTTGTTTTTAACACCCAAAAGGAGAAGAAATAGACCCATCGTTTATTATACCGATCGACTTAGAATTACTTTCTGAGTTGATTTAGCTATGTCCGTCTGTGCATGTATTCTTGTAATCAAAGTATAGGTCGCAATTATGGTCCGATATCGACGAAACTTTACACATATGTCTTCTTTGGCCCAAGGACGATCCCTATTGAATTTGGTTGAAATCGGTTCAGATTTAGATATAGCCCCCATATATATGTTACCCCAGATTTGACATGTAAGCGCTGTAAAAACTTTATTTTTAATCCGATCAGTCTGAAATTCGGCAGAAAGAGGCTTCTTATCATATCAATGAACACTGTTAAATTTGGAATAAATCGGTTCAGATTTAGATATAGCCCCCATATATACGTTACCCCCCGATTTGAAGTGTAAGCACTGTAAAAAGGTTATTTTATATCCGATCAGTATGAAATTCGGCAGAAAGTGTTTTCTTATTATATGAATGAACACTGCTAAATTTGGAAGAAATCGGTTCAGATTTAGATATAGCCCTCATATATACGTTACCCCTGATTTTAAGTGTAAGCGCTGTAAAAATGTTATTTTATATCCGATCAGTATGCAATTCGGCAGAAAGAGGTTGCTTATAATATGAATGAACGCTGTTAAATTTGGAAGAAATCGGTTCAGATTTAGATATAGCCCCCATATATACGTTACCCCCGATTTGAAGTGTAAGCGCTGTAAAAATGTTATTTTATATCCGATCAGTATGAAATTCGGCAGAAAGAGGTTTCCTATTATTTGAATGAACACTGTTAAATTTGGAAGAAATTGGTTCAGATTTAGATATAGCCCCCATATAAACGTTACCCCCGATTTCACATGTAAGCGCTGTATAAATGTTATTTTATATCCGATCAGTGCTAACTTCGGCAAAAGAGGTTTCCTTCTACATGAAGAAATACTGCCAAATTCGGAGAAAATCGATTCAGATTTAGATATAGCCCCATATATATGTTACCCCCGATTCGACATGTAAGCGCTGTAGAGATTGTATTTTATATCCGATCAGTACGAAATTCGACAGAATGATGTCTTTTTACATGAATGAGTATTCAGGGAAAATGGGTTCAGATTTATATATAAAATCCGTATATATGTTCCTCCTGATTTGGTATCAAAGCGCTATAGAAGTTGTACTTTACTTCCGATCATTGAAATTTTCCCGAAATATGTTTCTCTATTTAGGAACGAATATTGCTTAATTTAGCGATTATCGGTTCAGAATTAGATAATATGTTCCTACCCATTTACCAATTATTCCAAATTATTATCGCAATGACCCATATCGCATTATTAGGGAGGTGTAGGGTATTATATAGTCGGCCCCGCCCGACTTTCTGCCTTTCCTTACTGGTTTTTAATTACATATTTTCCGCAGATGTTGCAGAAATTGTCGGGATCATTTACACATTGAAAAGTTGTTTGCCTTTTACTCATACTTCGAAATATAATTTAGAAAATCGACTTATCTCTTTAAGGCGCTGAATTACACTTATTTATTATAAGTAATTTCATTCATAAATTCCGTATTTAAGGTACATAAGTTGCAGTACCTGTAGCTGACATATAGTTTGCTTCGAACGTAGAAACCCAATACATATAATTTCACTACCTGGATATACTACTGGGATGTCCGTGCCCCTAAAAGACGCAACTGAATGGAAACCTCATAAATAAAAAACCACAAATATTGTTGAATGACCCTCTACCTGAGCGGATCTCATCCAATATAGCTGTCACATTGCATATCATGTTTTATGAAGGGTTACGAACGGCCATAAAACCTCGTCCTCTCTATAATTTTGCTAGCTGACCCGGTGCGCTTCGCTGCCCTCAGAGTGCGTTTCAGTGAAATAGAACCATATGATATGTTGACACTCTTATGATATTACGGCTGTGTTTTCGGGTCATCCATATTGCACTTAAATGCGCAAATTTCCTGTAGTGCAATCCCGTCAAATCACCTTCTGTGAAATACAGTCATACCACACCCTCTAATCCGATATCTCCCAATTATGTTGAGTCACGTGCTAACTTTGAAGGCACTTGAATACTAAACACACTTGATCTAGCGTCAATCTAGATATAATGGTCTCCAGTTATTTCGTTTTCAACAAGCGTGTCGTATGCACGGATACTTCCACTGATCATCTTTTTAATCAGATTCCGTAGATTGCTATCAACAACATCCACTATAAACTTCAAGACGATGAGTGCAACGCCTCTCTGCAATGATATTAAATATTTTTCAAATGCACATCTCGGGTTGTATAGACAGCCAAACTTCGAAACCATGGCTGATAGTGATCGAAATATTTAATTTTGAAATTTCAGGTTGTGTAGGAGTACCCACTGTTAATACGATGCCAGTTTTTGGTTCCATCATTGGTTGTGGTTCGAAGGTTACACACCCATTTTTACAGGCTAGCTGCAATAGTGCAGGAAATATTATATATTCAGATGTCATGTTTCACAATTCAGGTCACGCCCACTGTTTCTATCACTCCAGTTTCTTGCTCCAGCACTCGATCAGGTTCCTCATACCAAATTTCGAGAATCTTGGTCCAATAGCAATCAAAATATTGCACTTCTGAATTTCTGGAACTGTGGGTGGTACCACGCCTACTGTCACAATCACACCTGTTTTTGGCTCCAACACGCGTACTGCTACCAAGGCACAAATACTAAATATCGCCGATCTTACTCCAATAGTACTAAAAATAAAGTATTTGTAAATTTCAGGTTGTGAGGGCGGTGCCACACCTACTATAACTGTCACACCAGTTTATCGTTTTATCATACCAATGGTTGCGGTTGATTGCTATTTTCGGGAGCTAGACTGTTCTTACTACTCGTATAAACAGGGTATCGAAGCTATTGAAAATTGTTGGAATAGATGTATCGTGCTAAAGGGAGTTTATGTTGAGAAATAAAAAAATTTGTTTCCAAATTTGTGGTGTTTTCTTTGTTAGGTAATTTTGCGACCGTATGTTCGACTTTTTTGTACCTATACAAGTTGAGCACAGTGTCTCCACACTGTCGTGTAATCATAGACTTTTAAAGAGCAAGACGTGAAAGTTCTCTCTTCTGCTGTTATGCTTCCTTTACCAGAGGAAAATTAAATGACAAAAGAAGGTAACTAAATGCATAAAAAAATAAATGAAAATAATAAATATCATAAAATTGTAGTAAGCGCTTCTATAAATGATTTTCTTTAATTTATTTATGCATTTAGTTGCCTTTTTTCATATCATTTTCCTCTGTTAAAGGAAGCTTTATGTTACCCCCACTGTAAGACATACTTCATAACAGCAGAAGAGAGAACTTTCACGTTCTTTAAAAGGCTTTGCGTGTAACGCATACACTCCTTTATATTTTGGATACATGTACTGTAATGAGTTTTTGATAAATATCAAAACAACAAAATGTTCTCTTCTCAGAGTGTTATAATTAAACCAAATTTAATTATGACAATAAAGAATTAGATGCGACATAAATACATACCGGAGATGAGATTACTCACTACACAATGGCATCTGACAAAGTTCCATTTATGTGAGAATTGCCGTCCAAGAATGAACAATATGCTACAGAATCCTATCCCCATCTACTATAAAATATGTTCACAAAATATGAGCATTATCTTTTCAATTAATTGTAATTAAATTTCATAATAATAGGATTTAAAATTTAGCTTTCTTCTATAGGGCTTATCTAAATCGACTCAGAAATTAGTTCCAAGTCGGTAGATCTACAATAGAAATCGTCTAGGACTTTACAATGCCTTTGTGCATATAGTTGATACAGAGGGTATGATTGGATTGGAGAAAATTAAGCCGTCCAAGAATGAACAATATGCTACAGAATCCTATATCATCTACTATAAAATATTTTCACAAAATATGAGCATTATCTGTTCAATTAATTGTAATTGAATTTCATAATAATAGGATTTAAAATTAAGCTTTCTCCTATAGGGCTTATATGTGGCTTATATTAGTTCCAAGTCGGTAGGTCTACTATAGAAATCGTTTAGGACTTTACAATGCTTTTGTGCATATAGCTGATACAGAGGGTATGATTGGATTGGAGAAAATTAAGCCGTCCAAAAATGAACAATATGCTGCAGAATCCTATATGAGCATTATCTTTTCAATTAATTGTAATTGAATATCATAATAATAGGATTTAAAATTAAGCTTTCTTCTATAGGGCTTATATGTGGTGATCGAATCATATTTACGACCCGTACATTGATTACACTATTTCTAAATCGACTCAGAAATTAGTTCCAAGTCGGTAGGTCTACTATAGAAATCGTTTAGGACTTTACAATGCCTTTGTGCATAAAGCTGATACAGAGGGTATGATTGGATTGGAGAAAATTAAGCTAAATTTTGAAATTTATATAACATAATACTGAAATTTAGAGAAGCCGACAACAATACAGTGAAAAAAATATTGACCTGAAATTAAAAACAATTTCGCCCATAAATCATAGATTTAATCTTTAAATTTAAGCAAATTTACTTGATTTCAAAGAAATGTTCATTCATTTAAAGTAAAATTCCTTACTTCTATGATAAGATGCCCATAATACTATGTGATGTTGACATTAACGTTACGTCATAAAATTGAAGCAAATATAATTGATTGTAGTGCAATTATCATAAACTCAATTACACATTTTAAGAGTTTGTTAGATATATGTATTCCTTAAAATTGTTGAAATTTTCATGTCATGTATTTAAAGACAATATACCTTAATTTCAGTCCAGTTTTTGGTATCTTTGATTTAAGGATTAAAAATCTTTTAAAATAAGAGATCGTTTTTATCTGGGAGAGGGCAATTTAGACTCTTTTTTAGTCGCAAAATTGAGAATAATAGTGAGAGTTACGGAGAAGTTGGTTTGGAATTTTTTGGAATCAGTTCTTGTTGGAAAAATTTGATTTGTATAAATTTTATTTATTTATTATTATTTATTTATATGAATTACAATACAAAGTAATTTATATTCTAATTTAAAGGTCCAGGGAAAGGCCGGGTTACAAAGACCAGCGAAAGACCAGAGCCTATGGTGGGAATCGAACCCACGAGCCCCAAACTCATAGGCGAGTACGCTACCAACTCACCTACTGGGGCGCTCTTGTACAAATTTTATTGGGATGAATTCTTGCCAAAATCAGGGTTTTCCAATTTGTTATTTTGAATCGGGCTTTTATTCTTTGACATTTGACAAGTAGAAACTACGCCATTACTGAAATGGAATGATACACGATTCAACAACGCATTGCAATTATTAAAATTCAAAAAAATCGAAAATCGTCGAAAAATCATCTTGACTGATGAGGCCCATTTCCATATCGCTGGCTACGTCAACAAGCAAAATTGTCGCATCTGGGGCTCGGAAAACCCAAGAGTTATTGTTGGGAAGCCTCTCCATCCTCAACGTGTGACTGTTTGGTGCGGTTTATGGTCCGGCGAGGTCATTGGAACTTACTTTTTCGAAAATGAGGTTGGATCAACAGTTACGGTGAATGCATTGCGCTATCGAGAGGTGATTAATGATTTTTTATGGTCGGAGTTGGATGGTATTGATCTGGACCACGTTTACTTTCAACAAGACGGCGCTACGTGCCACACAAGCAACGAAACCATTGCTCTGTTACGGGAAAAGTTTCCGGACCATGTTATCTCTCGAAGAGGTGATCACAATTGGTCACCGAGATCTTGTGATTTAACACCTTGCGACTTCTTCCTTTGGGGCCACGTGAAAGATACGGTCTACGCCAACAGCACAACGTCGATTCAAGACCTCAAAAATAGAATTCGTGAGGCTATCGAGGACATAGGGCAGTCACTTTGCGATTTGGTTATGGAAAATTTCATGAAAAGGATATGGTCCTGTAAGCGTGGTCGTGGTGGCCATTTGGCTGATGTTGTTTTTCATTATTAACGGCATAGCTTCCTCTTTATTATGAAGTAAACATCCGATGATTTATCTCAAAAAATTACATTTTTCTTTGAATACCAAAATAACAATAACTCTTGTTTTGGAAAACACATAGAATACAAATTGCAAAGTTTTAACTAAATTTCTTTGAAAATGTGATGTTTATGGCTTAAAAAAACCTTTTTGGGAGCGACCTCTATAGGGTGACTATAACAAACTATAAACCGATTTCTAAAATTTTTGATGTAATGTATTTTTGTAAAAATAGAATACAAACTGCAAAGTTTCTGCTAAATTGCTTTAAAAATGTGGTAACTATGGCTCAAAACCCTTATTTTGGACCGACATCTATAGAGGAGCTACATAAAAACATTGACCGATATTGCCCATTTGCAATCCAAACAACCTGCAACTATGAGAAACATTTCTACCAAATTTAATCAACCTAGCTTTATTATTACTGACTGTAGCGTGATTACAACATACGGAAGGACGGCGGACATGGCTAAATCGTCTTAGAATTGTACTACGATTAAGAATATATATAAGTTATAGGGTCTCATATCAATATTTAGAGGTGTTACAAACGGAGTGAACAAATGAATATCCCCCAATCTAAGGTGGAGGGTATAATTAACAATTTTATTAAGAGAGAACCTGAATTTAGACGTTATTTAAACCGCAAATAGCCCCTAATTTCGCGATCGCAGAAACAAACCAGTAATGAAAGGCTAAAGTCGGGCGGGGCCGACTATATAATACCCTACACCACTCTCGTAATATTGAATAACTCTGAAATATAAATTTTGTAGTTCATGTATAAATTGTTTATTCTAAATTTCAAAACGATTGGATGTAACATACAGCTTCTATAGAACTAAAGGGCCAAATCGGACGAAACATATATATGGGAGCTATAGCTAAATCTTAACCGATTTTCTTCAAATTCGGTAGTGTTGGTTCATGGATCAAGAAACTCTACCATTCTAAATTTCAAAATGATTGGATGTAAAATACAGCTTCTTCAGGACTAAAGAGCAAAATCGGACGAAACATATATATGGGAGCTATAGCTAAATCTTAACCGATTTTCTTCAAATTCGGCAATGTTGGTTCATGGATCAAGAAACTCTACCATTCTAAATTTCAAAACGATTGGATGTAAAATACAGCTTCTATAGGACTAAAGGGCCAAATCGGACGAAACATATATATGGGAGCTATAGCTAAATCTCAACCGATTTTCTTCAAATTCGGCAATGTTGGTTCATGGATCAAGAAACTCTACCATTCTAAATTTCAAAACGATTGGATGTAAAATACAGCTTCTATTGGACTAAAGGGCCAAATCGGACGAAAGATATATATGGGAGCTATATCTAAATCTGAACCGATTTCAACCAAATTGACTACCAAATTTGAAGAAAATCGGTTAAGATTTAGCTATAGCTCCCATATATATCTTTCGTCCGATTTTGCTCTTCAGTCCTGTAGAAGCTGTAGTTTACATCCAATCATTTTGAAATTTAGAATGGTAAAGTTTCTTGATCCATGATCCAACACTACCGAATTTGAAGAAAATCGGTTAAGATTTAGCTATAGCTCCCATATATATATTTTGTCCGATTTTGCTCTTTAGTCCTGTTTAAGCTGTATTTTACATCCAATCATTTTGAAATTTAGAATGGTAGAGTTTCTTGATCCATGAACCAACACTACCGAATTTGAAGAAAATCGGTTAAGATTTAGCTATAGCTCCCATATATATGTTTCGTTCGATTTTGCACTTTAGTCCTGTAGAAGCTGTATTTTACATCCAATCATTTTGAAATTTAGAATGGTAGAGTTTCTTGATCCATGAACCAACATTGCCGAATTTGAAGAAAATCGGTTAGGATTTAGCTATAGCTCCCATATATATGTTTCATCCGATTTGGCTTTTTAGATCCAAACGTTTCTATACCCTACACCACACTGTGGTACAGGGTATTATTGAGGTATAAAATGTCCCAAAAGTAAATTTATGTAAACAATTTATACATGAATTACAAAATTTATATATCAGAGTTATTCAATATTACGAGAGTGGTGTAGGGTATTGTATGTATAGTCGGCCCCGCCCGACTTTAGCCTTTGCTTACTGGTTGTATTTGTATTTGATTAATTAAGACAAGAATTTATCGCAGTAAATTTTTTTAAACCAGTTCATATTTTGTTATATTCCTATAGATGTCGCTCCCAAAAAGGCTTATTTAAGACATAAACACCACCAACTTCCCCAATTTTTCTCAAGATTATAGCGACCAAGAAACTAATACCATGTGCGAAATTGTGAAGGATTTTCAGTAGTAGTATGGAAGTTATGACATAATCAATATTTCATTAAATGTTGACCTTTCATGGGGAGGGTACTCGAAGGAATGGACCAACATAGTCCATCTTTGATCTTAATCTGAGATAGAGAAAAATATGGACATATACCCTATTTGACCTGAATCGGTCAATCCTTTTTAAAGTTATCGTGTGCACCAACTAAAGAGACAGACGGGCGGACAGACATTACTAAAATGACTTAGGTCACTCCATTGATGTGTTACACATTTGGCTCGCAGCATCTGATATATACCCTTGTTCACAATATTGGGGGTATGAAAACAGGATTACGTTGAAATTCTCTTATTTCTACCAAAAGTGCATTAATTTCTACAATTATCCATGTCTTCAAATGGGAATAGTTTTCTCTGTTGGCTTCTAGCTATTTTTGGGATTTTGTCTTTTTTTTTTTTGTTTTTTTTTTTTTTGCGGCAGCAAAAACTAATATTTTGAAAAAAAAAATATTTGTTCTTATTGTTTTAATAACAATTACCAAACTTTCTGTTTCCGCGCGAAATTGTCAGTATTAACATTTGTAGTCCTCATAATTTCCTGCAATTTAAAAAGTATCTCGGCTTTATCGAACATACAAATTAACAAAATATGATCCACATTCTAAAGGCAACTTACAAGAAAAATGAATTTTAGAGAAAATTAAAAAAATGTTTACCATACATTTGTTTAATATTTTTTCGTGTTTACGACTCCATATTACACTAGAAAGTGTTATGCATTGCCCAGACTTTCTAGAAAGGCCGACCCCAGACGTCGTTTGGTATACGCAAATTCTTCGAGAATTTGTAATATGATCCCTGGGTTCCACGGGATATAAGGTACTTATATGAAAAATGTTATCCTTTGAAACTTTGAAGTCCTTTTAAATGGTAACAGTACCAGAAATGAGAAAATTAAAATGCCAATTAACTCCATTTTGCCAATAGTTTTAGACGTAATCATCCGGTTCTAGTGTAACGACTTTTTTTTAAAAATTGTCGGACGGTGTTATGACGGGTTCTCCAATAGGGATGATATGATTTTGAAGTGACGTTTCGGCCATTTGTAATATGCCATGATCTGCCATTTGTTTTTCATTGTATTCAGCAGTATTTATGTACAATTTCATCAGGAAAGATATACGCAAGAACAACATTTACAAATTATTCAGTTTTATTATCAAAATAATCGTTCTCCAATTGCAACTTTTCGTGCGTTAACTCCAATTCTTTTAAATCCAAAAAAACATTTTCCTGTCGACCTACGAACTTGACACCCATGATAGCAATATTTTAGCTCTCGTTAAGAGCTATTTTTCTGCCATTGGCCGATTGTGGCTACGTACCATACGGAAAATGAAACAATTGAATTGTTGCGAGAAAAGTTTGGAGATTCGATTATTTCAAGAAATTGTGATATTGAATGGCCTCCAAGAAGTTGTGAAGTCAATCATTCGAAATAAACCAGACTCGCATCAAGCTTTACAAGTCAATATTGACAGTGCCATTCATGACATACTACTTGATTTAGTGGAAAAAGTGCTCAAAAATTGGGTTCATCGAATTCGTTCCTGCAGAAGAAGTCGTGGAGGCCATTTGTATGAAAATTTATTTGGAACTTAATTGTATCTATTGTACTTAACATTAAATAAAAAACTTTTGAATTTCCTTAACAATAAGTGTGTTTTTTTTCAAAGAAATCATATCACTCTTATTGGAAAACCTTGTACTTAAATATGGACCAAATATTAAAGGCAGGAAAATGGATTCATGTTAACATTTAGTCCTCATATGGGCAAATATCAAAATTTTTATACCCTACACCACACTGTGGTACAGGGTATTATAACTTTGTGCATTTGTTTGTAACACCCAAAAGGAGAAGAAATAGACCCATCGTTTATTATACCGATCGACTTAGATGATTTAGGTATGTCCGTCAGTGCATGTATTCTTGTAATCAAAGTACAGGTCGCAATTATGGTCCGATCTCGACGAAACTTTACACATATCTTTTTCTTGGCCCAAGGACGATCCCTATAGAATTTGGTTAAAATCGGTTAAGATTTAGATATAGCCCCCATATATATGTTAGCCCCGATTTGGCATGTAAGCGCTGTTAAAACTTTATTATACCCTACACCACACTGTGGTACAGGGTATTATAACTTTGTGCATTTGTTTGTAACACCCAAAAGGAGAAGAAATAGACCCATCGTTTATTATACCGATCGACTTAGAATCACTTTCTGAGTTGATTTAGCTATGTCCGTCTGTCCGTCTGTCTGTCTGTCTGTCTGTCCGTCTGTCTGTCTGTCCGTCTGTGCATGTATTCTTGTAATCAAAGTACAGGTCGCAATTATGGTCCGATCTCGACGAAACTTAACACACATCTTTTTTTTGGCCCAAGGACGATCCCTATTGAATTTGGTTAAAATCGGTTCAGATTTGGATATAGCCCCCCTATATATGTTAGCCCCGATTTGACATGTAAGCGCTGTAAAAACTTTATTTTATATCCGATCAATATGAAATTCGGCAGAAAGAGGTTTCTTATTATATGGATGAACACTATTAAATTTGGTAAAAATCGGTTCAGATTTAGATATAGCCCCCATATATATGTTAGCCCCGATTTGACATGTAAGCGCTGTAAAAACTTTATTTTATATCCGATCAGAATGAAATTCGGCAGAAAGAGGTTTATTATTATATGGATGAACACTGCTAAATTTGGAAGAAATCGGTTCAGATTTAGATATAGCCCCCATATATACGTTACCCCCGATTTGACATGTAAGCGCTGTAAAAACTTTATTTTATATTCGATCAGTATGAAATTCGGCAGAAAGAGGTTTCTTATTATATGGATGAACACTATTAAATTTGTAGGAAATCGGTTCAGATTTAGATATAGCCCCCATATATATGTTACCCCCGATTTGACCTGTAAGCGCTGTAAAAACTGTATTTTATATCCGATCAGTGCGAAATTCGGCAGAAAGAGGTTTCTTATTACATGAAGGAATACTGCCAAATTTGGAGAAAATCGGTTCAGATTTAGATATAGCTCCCATATATATGTTACCCCCGATTTGAAATGTAAGCGCTGTAGAGACTGTATTTTATATCCGATCAGTACGAAATTCGACAGAAGGGGGTCTTTTTACATGAATAAGTATTCAGGGAAGATCGGTTCAGATTTACATTAAAGCTCCATATATATGTTCCTCCTGATTTGGTATCAAACCGCTATAGAAGTTGTATTTTATTTCCGATCATTAAAATTTTCCAGAAAGATGTTTCTCACTTTAGGAACGAATATTGCTTAATTTAGCGATTATCGTTTCAGAATTAGAATACGTTTCTACCCATTTACCAATTGTTCCAAATTATTATGGCAATGGCCCTTATCGCATTGTTAGGGAGGTGTAGGGTATTATATAGTCGGCCCCGCCCGACTTTCTGCCTTTCTTT
Organism: Eudasyphora cyanicolor; assembly: GCA_963930755.1. Taxonomy (NCBI): domain Eukaryota; kingdom Metazoa; phylum Arthropoda; class Insecta; order Diptera; family Muscidae; genus Eudasyphora; species Eudasyphora cyanicolor. Next base: position 164,153,304 of record OZ005736.1, on the reverse strand, counting down.
ACTGGTTTTATATCCGATCAGTATGAAATTCGGCAGAAATAGGTTTCTTATTATATGAATGAACACTGTTAAATTTGGAAGAAATCGGTTCAGATTTAGATATAGCCCCCATATATACGTTACCCCAGATTTGACATGTAAGCGCTGTAAAAATGTTATTTTATATCCGATCAGTGCGAAATGCGGCAAAGAGAGGTTTCTTATTACATGAAGGAATACTGCTAAATTCGGAGAAAATCGGTTCAGAGTCAGATATAGCCCCCATATATATGTTAGCCCCGATAAAAACTTTATTTTATATGTTAGCGCTGTAAAAACTTTATTTTATATCCGATCAGTATGAAATTCGGCAGAAATAGGTTTCTTATTATATGAATGAACACTGTTAAATTTGGAAGAAATCGGTTCAGATTTAGATATAGCCCCCATATATAAGTTACCCCCGATTTGACATGTAAGCGCTGTAAAAACTGTATTTTATATCCGATCAATGCGAAATTCGGCAGAAAGAGGTTTCTTATTACATGAAGGAATACTGCCAAATTCGGAGAAAATCGGTTCGGATTTAGATATAGCCCCCATATATATGTTACCCCCGATTTCACATGTAAGCGCTGTAAAAACTGTATTTTACATCCGATCAGTATGAAATTCGTCAGAAAGAGGTTTCCTATTATATGAATGAACATGAATATGTAAGCGCTGTAAAAACTGTATTTTATATCCGATCTGTGCGAAATTCGGCAGAAAGAGGTTTATTATTACATGAAGGAATACTGCCAAATTCGGAGAAAATCGGTTTAGACTTAGATATAGCTCCCATATATATGTTACCCCCGATTTGACACGTAAGCGCTGTAGAGACTGTATTTTATATCCGATCAGTACGAAATTCGACAGAAGGAGGTTTTTTACATGAATGAGTATTCAGGGAAGATCGGTTCAGATTTATATTAAAGCTCCATATATATGTATGTTCCTCCTGATTTGGTATCAAACCGCTTTAGAAGTTGTATTTTACTTCCGATCATTAAAATTTTCCAGAAAGATGTTTCTCAATTTAGGAACGAATATTGCTTAATTTAGCGATTATCGTTTCAGAATTAGATAATATGTTTCTACCCATTTCCCAATTATTCCAAATTATTATGGCGATGACCCTTATCGCATTGTTAGGGAGGTGTAGGGTATTATATAGTCGGCCCCGCCCGACTTTCTGCCTTTCCTTACTGGTTATGAGCTGAGGATGTCCCTCATGCTTACCAGTTTCAGCTTAGCGCCTTCACAGAGAAAGGTGATGCTATCCACAAGCTCTTGGAGGATCTCTATACATGCTGGTGACGCGAAATTTATCCTCAGTGTGTCTCCTTTGAACTCGCTGCTCATTATCAGAATTTGGAGTCCGTCGTCGGTGTTGAGGGCGTGCTCTACAATTTTATTATTTACCAAGTCTTCAACGCTGTTGTGTTTGTCAGAGGAGATTTTGCCAGATGCTCTGTTGATATCGATCACTGCGTAGCAGAGATCGTCTCTATATTGCTTCCTCGCTACCTTGGCATAAGATGGTGACTTCTTACCTTTTTCATCAACCAATTTCCTCATCCGTATAGATCTGATATCTTTTTGGATGACCTAATCTTTCCGGAGGATTCCCTGGTTGCGCTCGCTTCCTTTGTAGTTGGATCGACTTTGTCGCCGGCCTCTCCACCAGGATACGTCAGAATTTATGTGTTTTAGAAAATTTGTCGAAATTAAATTTTTACAGAAAAATTCGTGAAAAAATCATTACATTAAAAATAATGTGGCCGAAATTTTATTTTTATAAAACACCGGCCCGGCTAACTTCGTTCCGCATAAATTCCTATGCGAAGACATCATGCCCAAACTCGCGAAAATCTAACTATCAATTCTTGAGCTATGAGGTTTGGTGGTCGATTTCAACAATCCTCCAAATTCTCAATGGTGTCCCTCCCTAGTGCCAATATGAATCCATCAAGACCAGTCCCGAAAATTTTACGATCTATTCTTGAGCTATAAAGTTGTGTTGGCCGCGCCACGCCCATTACACCAATTCTAAATTTTCCTACATACGATTTTTCTTTGGTTCAATACGAATTCACCAAGCCCGAAATCGTGCAAATTGGAACGATCCATACTCGAGCTTTGAGGATATGTTGGACGATCAACGCCCATTTGGCCAATCCTAAATTGTTCTCCATAGAGTCCTTTCTTGGGCCAATACAAATACATCAAGTTCAATCTTGTAAAATTCTTACGGAAGACTCAGCAACCAAGTGGTAAAAAAACACTTGGCGTAAAAGCACATCCGGTGATAACACAGTACAACACAAAAAAAATAACAGGGTTCTGTCAATGGATTATGGTAGAGGAGACCAAAAAAATATATACGTATATCGGCGTTTTGAAAGATCACATCGGAATTTTATTTTAGGGGGGGTTAAAGTTTTCCCCCCTTTACTAGTTCGTGTAGAATATCGGTATATAAAACTATGTGTTCTGTTCATCTGAGGTGTAGGGTATCTTCAGCAACTTTGTAGCAACTGTTAAGGCCCATATTTTTGTGGAATATATTAACCCTCTAGCTTCCCCCCATAACGGTGATTTTTGCCTATATTTTAACAAATCGTAAAAAACTACCCTAAAAATGGGTGGGGCGGGGTTGAAATGTTTTACAAAAATGATGGCCATAAAATTTTACTATATATGTCAGAACACACCAAAGCCCAAAACTTAACACAAACACCAAAAAGCCGGCCAAATTCAAGATTTCCTGTTAAGGGTTAATTTAAATATTATATAGTGTTAGTACCAAAAAGGTCTTTAAAAATTGGATTTTTCGGGGTTGATGTGCGAGATGCCAAAAAAAAATGAGAAATAATATTTATTTTATATTAAATTATATTTCAGGACTATAAACAAAAAATCTATTAATAATGCATATACAAGGAGAAATACTTATTAAATACATAAGTTCATTTATTTTTAAATAACTTTTTTTTCACTCTTAGCAATTCGACGCCATTATCAAACAATGTCCAACATAAATCTGTTATAAGTGACAAAATGCTCTTGTCTTTATAGCGTTTTTCAATAGGAAGACATATCTTATGGAACCGTTCGCCATGCTCATCAGTTTCAGTTGGAAACCGAAAATCAAAATATAAATATATATGTATAATCAAATATAAATCAAAACTTGTATTACCTTTAGACCACAGCATCAAACCGATATAGCAATTTCGGCATATATGTTTTGGCACCCATGGCTCATCTGGAAAAACTTCCAGTTCCAAAATAAACTTAATATATATCCTCCACTTTGCTCGTAAAAAATTAAACCCTATGTTCCATAAGGGTATGCTTGCCACAGACGTAGCAAAACCAGTCTAGTTTTCCCAAACAGTCAGTCATTATTATTCTTACAAATTCCCTTATAGACTATTGTAAGAAAATAAAAAGATTAACTGGTTGACCCACGATATCAAACGTTAACGTTCATAAGTAACGTGCACACAAAAGTTCCGTTATGGTAATTTTGAGTGACAAAAATATAATGACAGAAATAATGAAGAAGAACAAAAGTACTCTTGGTAGTTGTTGAATAACAACCTTCTCTTTAGAGCTGGGAGAACCTACATATGCGAGGAATAACAAATTAACCCTTAACAAGCTATCTTAAATTTGGGCGTTTTTTTGGAGTTTGTGTTAAGTTTTGGGCTTTGGTGTGTTCTGACACTTATAGTAAAATTGTATGGCCGACATTTTTGTAGAACATTTCAACCCCGCTCCGCCCATTTTTAGGGGAGTTTTTAACGATTTGTTAAAATATAGGCAAAAATTACCGTTATTGGGGGAAGCTAGAGGGTTAATATATTCCACAAAAATATAGGCCTTAATATTTGCTACAAAGTTTCTGAAGATACCCTACACCTCAGATGAACAGAACACATAGTTTTATATACCGATATTCTGCACGAACAAGCAAAAGGGGGGAAACTTTAACCCCCCCTAAAATAAAATTCCGATGTGATCTTTCAAAACGCCGATACAAGTATATATTTTTTTGGTCTCCTCTACCAGAATCCACTGACAGAACCCAGTTATTTTGAAAAAAATTTGAAATTGTTGTACAGTGTAATCCGAAATTTGTTTGTACCCAGCAAAATTTCTCATTACCAAATAATCCGACGAGTAAGCAAAGTTCAATAATGGTAAGTACTTATTATTTAGTAAGTACTTATTATTATTTTAACATGGGGATGTCATTGGAGGAAAGTACTTCCTAAAAGCATACAATAAAGTAGCATAATAAGTACTTATTTCTAGCATAGGCATACCACATAAATATGTGCTTATATTGTCACCAATTTAAGTACTTGAATAAAGCATTACCAATACGTTATAAAATATGTAGTAGATATGGTAGATATGTTGAAATGACCATTTAAAGTGATTTTTTGCATATTGTCGCCTATACGAGGGGGTTCGGAAACTTCTTAGCCTATCAATGAAAGAGAATAGTTAGTTTTTCAGAAATATTTTTATTTTTCAATATAATCTCCTGAAACTTCAATACACTTAGTCCAACGCTTATCTAGCAATTCTATCCCTTGATTAAAATAGTTTTTCTCAAGGTCTTCAAAATAGTGGTTCACAACTGTAATTGCATCTTCATTTGAGGTAAACAGGAGAATAAGGTGGGTGGTCAAGCAACTCGTACATTAATTCGTTCATTTTAGCCATTGTTAAAACACTCTTGTGCGCTGGTGCGTTGTCTTGATGAAAAATTATTTTTTTGTGTTGTAAGCCAGGACGTTTTTCTCGAATTTGTACATTTAATTGATCCAAAAGGTTGCAATAGTACTCTGAATTTATTGTTTTACCCTTTTGCAGATAGTCAATCAATAAAATACCTTTGAAGTCCCAAAAAATCGTTGCCATAATCTTACCAGCCGATTGAATTGTTTTTGCCTTCTTTGGGGCACTTCCTCCAGCTTCAGTCCATTGTTTGGATTGTTATTTTGTCCCTGGAGTATAGTGGTGGATCCATGTCCCATCAACGGTTATGAAACGACGCTTAAAATCCATTTTATTTCGCTTAAAACGATCCAAACAAGCTTGAGAAATGTTTATTCTTATGCGTTTTTGGTCGACTGTTAACAAGTGCGGCACCCATCTTGCAGAAAGCATTTCCATCTGTAGTTCTTCAAGCAAAATTAAATGGACTCGATCATTTGATATGCCCATGATATTAGGTATTTCACGCACTTTTATTCGTCGATCATTTAATACCATATCATGCACTTTGGCTACAATTTCTGTTGTTGTTGCTGTTTTTGGACGTCCACTACGTGGTTCATCTTCAATGCTTGTACGACCACGTTTAAATTCAGCAACCCAATTTTTTACTGTTGCATATGAAGGAGCACTTTCACCTAACACATTCACCATATCATTATGAATTTCTTGTCCCGATAAACATTTTTTATGTAAATATTTAATGACACCACGTGAACACCTGTTTCTATATGAAGGAATTGCCAGATCGAAACAAAATTTAACATGTGTTCATAGCAGAGATGGAAGTTTCCAAAACACTTAACTTTTTTCTGTTTATACCGCGCTTTTTGTGCTAGGCTAAGAAATTTCCCAACCGCCCTCGTATTTCTCGAAACAAACAATTTTCTCATGCCAGATTCGAATTTCTGTGAAAATCTTCAATGGTCTAACATCATAAGATATACGTAAATATTAATGGTATTTTCATTCCAATCTGCACGTATTATATGAAAACACGTTGAAAAATAAATAAATCTTGTACAGTAACCCATATACAGCAAAATTGCATTATATTAAAATTTACCAAAATTATTTTGATAAAAAAAAATCACTTATTTCTGTTATTATTGGTAAGTCATTATTAATAAGCCGTAAGTAATGCAGCGAATAATGAGATGTCATTATTTGGTAATACCGGGAATAATGACAGGTACTTACCAAGATTTTGCTGGGTAGTCTCATAGTTCTTAAAAGACTTTTGAAGTACAGGGTTGCCCATATTCGACGGACCCATGTTTTTTTTGGGCCCATTCCAATCGACGAGGCTTGTCCGCAGGCAACAATCTTTGCGTCAATTGAATTTTGTACGGGAACAAATGCAAATCAACGCGAATAATCCGTTGTAAAGTGGACCGAGCCATGCCCAACTGCTGAGAACGGCGTTTTTGGGATGTTCTTGGGGACCTCTCAACTCTGGCTCGTACGGCAGCGATATTCTCGGCCGATCGCCTTGGTCGACTTTTATTTGGCCTCTTCGGATTAGAAAGAGCCTCACCAGTCGAAAATTTTTCGTATAAACGCTTAATGGTGTTCTTAGAAGGCGCACTTCTCACATTTTTTAATATTTTAAAAGCACGTTGAGTTTTCACAATTGACTTCTTCTGTTGAATGTAAATTTCAACTATTTCGCGTGGCGTGTATTGTTCCATGGTAAAAATCTGCTTGGACTGACGCTTCAAACGCGGTATGTCATTAAGCGATCTGACATCTCTGTCAAAAGTTATGGCGTTGCCAGATGGGTCCGTCGAATATGGGAGACCCTGTACTGAAATACACGCTGAAAAAAATCCCTTCTGTAGTATATTGTCCCAAACATATTCTGCTTGAAACATATATATATTTAGGGTGCACTCCAAATATATAATGTTTGACACACACAAATATTATATGTTTAGGAGAATGTTGTTCTAAACAAAACTATTTTTACATCCTAATAATTTTTATTTCGATATATTTTTTCCCAAACAAAGATTTATTTTCATAAAAATATATCGATACTTTTATTGTTTTAAGTTTTCAGCAATTGAAAGTTAATATTTAGCAATTTCGTTTATAACAATAAATTGCTTGAAGGATATCACTTATGTTTATAAATTAAATATTGGTGCTATAAAACCGAAGATAATACTATGTAGGCCAGTTTTAATTGAAATGTATAATTCCAAAGCAAGGAAAAAATTAAAACTGAAGTTCGAAAAATTAAGCAAAATTTTGAAAATCTTTTTTTAAATAAAATATATTTGGAGATATCATAAACAATAATTTTATTTGAGAACATTAGTTCGCAAATACATTTTGTTCTAATATATTAACATATGCGTTCCAAATACATTTTACTTATTTTCCAAAAAAATGTATTTGCTGAGAAATATATAATATTTCAAAATTTGTGTTTCAAATATATTTTCTTTCGACTCAAACATATCAAAAAAGGACATTTTGCCCCGTGTAGGGACAATTGCTTTTCTCACTGTTATATTAAAAGTTATCTACAAAAAGGAAAGTTTAAACATTTTTCTGAACAAAAAAATTTGGAAATTTTTCTAATCTAATAATATAATAATAAAAAACAATTTTGACGAAATTTTCGGTAAAAAGAATCTTTTAAATATGTAGAATGATATTTTATAGAAAGAATTATATCAAAGACTGTTAACCGTAAACGAGCAGACACACAAATAACAACTCAATCTATATTTATTTTTTTCATGACTGTGGTAAACTAAAATATCTCCTTTTAGTTTGAGTGCCCATTGAGGCAACCATTACATTATTAACTTTTTAAACTCAATACTAATCAGTAAAAATAGTAGTACTAAAATAACAAAATCTCTATTTAATTACACCCTAATATACGTATCATATCGTTAGTGGTCAGTCATGCTCACTCAGATAATGTGTTACTAGCCGGCGCAGTTATGTTCATATACATATATATATATACATGTGTGTATGTGTGAATATAAGTGTTCGATCCGACATCCAGTCATGGCTTGATGTTGCAAATGTTTCTCTGGTGAGGCAGAACATGTTATGTCAAGTAGCCATCAATTGCTTTACTCAAAGGATAATACGTGATATTTGACTCACTTGAAAACGCTGCAAACCAAAAGAAACTGAAAATGGAAGCCAACATTAGAATTACACTTACACATTCCAGTGAAAGAAGAAACTTTTATGTCAAAGAGTCCAAGCTAAAATATACTCTCTCATACAATGGATAGCTCGCGTCTAATAGAGAAAAGGAGACAGACAAACCGACAGACGGTTCAAAATAAACCACAATACACTAATAGCTAAAACTGAGTTTTCTTGGAATGACAAGCAAAAAGTGAGTTGTGACTGTCGTAAAAATATGTACTGTATATGTATACAAGGTGGGTCAATAGTAATCACTCTTTTAAAAAAAAGCTATAACTTTTGCAAATAGCGCCAAATGTCAATTCGGTTTTGGCATTTGTGGAGTAATTATTTGCTATTTGTATAGTCAAAAATGTACAGTATGTTAATTATAACAATTGAAAATAGGTTACAACAACATATGCAAACAAAATTTAAATTTTATTACTAAATTTTGAACGTAACAATTTCAATGTGTTATTCTAACACTGCTTTTGCTATCTTTAATATCAAATATTTTTTTTAATTGTTGCTTATATACATACGAACGCTATGTAACATTGTTATGATTATTAAGTTTGAAAATAGTCGAAGATTTATCTATTAAATTTTGTTAAATTTCAGGTTGAAAGGGATAACGCCCGAAAAACTGGGTCCGCAGGTGGGAAGGACAAGAATGACGATTTTCTTCAGTTTTAGAAAGGCAGAAATTCGGGCGGGGCCGCCTATATAATACCCTACACCTCCCTAACAATGCGGTAAAGGTCATTGCGATACTAATTTGGAATAATTGGTAAATGGGGGAGAGTCTCGGAGGACTTCAGTAATGAGAGCCCAGTAAATGTCCGAGTTGCCTATGATCCCTGACTCGACGGGGCGAGTAATTGGCGCCTCAAAATATCCAATCCAAAAACAGAAACAGCCGGGATGGCGGCTTCAAAGTGGCAGACCCACTAGCATCCTAGGATGCGGTGGACCAATCATCCGCCTATTCGGATTACAATCGATTTATGAAAGTTCAACAAGAGAAAGCACAACATCACCCACTTCAACGATGACGACCCTTGGCACACGGAAAGGGACAAGAATAGGACAATGGAATGTGAGAACACTTAGTGACCCTACAAGGTTGGCCCAGCTAGAGGCTCAAATGGAAAAATGTAAAATAGAGATATTGGGTATAAGTGAGATGCGATGGCGTGGAAGTGGAGAATTTACAACATCTACTGGAAACGTAGTCCTGTACAGCGGGAAAGAAGACAGATGCGAAAGTGGCGTAGCCATCGTGGTCTCAAATAACCTATCAACGGTCGCATAATAGTATGTAGTTCGGTTTTGTAGTCAAATAAAGAAAATTTTAACCATTATCCAATGTTACGCCCCCACTGAAGATGCCGATGAAAATATCAAGGATGCCTTTTACGAACAACTAACTGCAACATTAAACAAAGTTTCTTTGCGCGATGTTTTAATCCTATCTGGGGACTTTAATGCCAAAATTGGCTCCAATAACACGAATGCGAGTAGTATAATGGGAACGCATGGCATGGGAACTAGGAATGACAACGGAGAACGGTTCGTTGGACTATGCCAGGCTTTTAATCTCGTTATCGGCGGTTCAATATTCCCCCACAAAGACATACATAAATATACGTGGACATCTCCAGATGGCAACACAAAAAACCAAATAGATCACATTTGCATCCGGCAACGATGGAGAACTTCACTGATGGATATACGTACCAAACGCGGCGCAGAAATAGATTCAGACCATGAACTCATAGTAGCCTCCATAAAACTAAAATTAAGTAGAAACTTGACAACAAACGCTGTAGTCGGAAAACACTAAAGCGGTTTGCTCTGAACAAGCTTAGTGACGAAAGCAAACGTAATGAAGTATCAACCGTAATGAGAGATAGACTGATGGCCAACAACAACACATGGGAAGAAACATGTACTCAACTAAACAATATGGCGGAGGAAACCATAGGATATGTAGAGAATGATACCAGGAAAGTATGGACACCTGGAGCCTTATTCGACAGAGGAACAATCTGAAACTACAGCTCCTCACAGACAGCAGATTAAAAGTACAATATAGTGCTATAGCTAAAGCAGTAAAAAGATCGGCTCGTACAGGCAAAATAATCTACTTCGATTTACTGGCCAGCGAAGCAGAGAATGCCGCTGGAACAAACAATACAGTAAAGCCGTGATAGATAATAATGGACAACTATTAACTGCGGTAGAAGAACAAACCAGAAGATGGAAGGACCATTTTGAAAGAATCAGCAACATCGAAGACGGCAATGACGAAAATCCTGCCCCCGCGGATCAACCATCGACACTGCTCGGAAACATTAATATAGACCCCCCTTGTATGGAAGGGAAACAAATCACCAGGAGATGACGGTGTACCAGCTGAAATTTTACAAGTTAGTTCTACCACGTCCGCCGAAATCGTACATCCGTTTCTGGTGAAAGCTTGGCAAAACGAACAGTTCCCCTACAGTTGGGCGAAAGAAACAATCGTAAAACTCACACTAGATAATATCATGATAGATATAAGCAAGAAAAAGAGAGGAATAGTTTGGGGTCTGCACAATAACATTGAAGACCTCGATTTTGCGGATGACATATGTCTCATGTCACATAGACACTGCGATATGCAGAGCAAACTATGTACACGAGCTGGTTACTCTTTCAAAAGCCGTTGACCTAGAAATATATATCAAGAAAACCAAAGCGATGCGTATCCATAGTAACAACAGCAATTCATTTAAAGTAAATGACCAAGAAATCCAATATGTGGACACTTTCTGCTATCTTGGGTGTATGATGTCTGTGACTGGCGGTATCGAAGAAGGTGTTCACTATAAACTAGGCAAAGCAAGGTCTGCATTTGGAAGATTACAGCATATATGGCGTTCACCGCAAATATCTCTCCAAACCAAGATACGCATTTTCAACGCCTGTGTAACATCACCGTTACTATATGGAAGTGAAACATGGCTCTCAACAGCCACAGTATTGAAGATGATCCAGTCACAAATAAATAAATTCCTACGTACTATATGTCACATTATTTTTTCCGACTACAATTTCAAACACTGAATTTTGGAACAAAACTAACGAGATTCCAACGAAAGTCCAAATAAGAAGAAGGAAATAGAAGTGGATTGGACATACGCTCCGAAAATCGCACGAAAGTATATGTAGAAAGGAACCCGCAGGGTTCCATTCTATTGCCTTTGGGGCTTGTTCCAAATCTGAACCGATTTCCCCCAAACCGATTTCCCAAAAATCTGAACCGATTTCCCCCAAATTGTGTATTGTCTCTAAGTGTATCACGAAACTACTCTCTGTAAATTGTTGTACAAATCGGTTCAAAAATGTTGCTTATACATATATGCCAAATCGGAGGTACATACTCGTATATATGGGAGCTATATGTAAATCTGAACCGATTTTAACCAAATTCAATAGGGATCGTCCTTGGGCCTCAAAAAAGATATGTGCAAAGTTTTTTTAGAGATCGGACCATAATTGCGACCTGTACTTTGATCACAAGAATACATGGACAGACGGACGGACAGACAGAGAGGGCTAAATCGACTCAAAAAGTGATTCTATGTCGATCGGTATAATAAACTATGGGCTTATCTTTTTTCTTTTTGGGTGTTACAAACAAATGCAGAAAGTCATAATGTACCACAGTGTGGTGTAGGGTATACAAATTTGAATAATCCGCACTTGAATCAAGCTGTAGCAGTGTCAAAAGTACGGTAAGTATAGTTTTTCTTAAACCAAGTACAAAATGCTTGGATCAATCATGGATTGCTTCGTTTCTGCGAAACGAAATATTAAACAACTACAATTCTCGTTTGCCGGAACTGAAATTTTGTTTGTTGTGACAGAAACTTGTTTCCCGTAAGCAATTGTTTGTTCTGACCAAAAGAATTTCAGTCGTCATAAACGATAATTGTAGTTGTCTAATATTTCGTTTCGCAGAAACAAATTTTTTTTGCGTGTAGTACCTCCACTACAAGTTTGCCAAGTTTTTTGTCTGTCTGGTTAAGAAACGACAGAATTAATTCGACATTTTTCTGAATTACTCCCACTGTGCGCCAACATGAGATAACCACTACATGCTGGTTATCCATTTCACAGACCAAAACTTGATTAGGCCCTTTATTTGTTTTATCTTTCTTTTGTACACTCTCTCGCTCTCTTCATATCGTTGGCAGTTTTAATAAATTTCATTATAGACAACAAATCCATCATTTATGTTCAATGTAAATTACATTTGAGAATCAGGCGAAAACAAAAAGTTTTTCGCTTTTACCAAAATACTCTACTCGTCGTCGAACATGTACACGTATTGTACGAGTATTTTCTTCCAGAGTCCAAAGAAAAAGGGAAAAACTTTTCGTTTAGCTCTTGTGCAACTGTGTGTGTTAGGGTGGGTGTGTGTGCGTTTGAAGAACTTTTGATATTAATAAACACCATGAGTATGCCAAGACAAACAAAGAATATTAATAAACTCAATGAATCTTTTATTAAATTTTGAAAAACAAAAAATCTCCAACCAACGGAAAAAAGTTCGGAGGCTACAAAAAACTAAATAAATTAACAGTCAAACAATGAGCTTAAATACTGCACGAATTTCTCTCTTCTCCTCACACCCCCACTACATTGGAGAAAACAATACCCGATGAAAAATCTGAAAGGGGAAAAAAAAGAGAAAACTTTTTATCATAGAACACACAACACAAATCAAGAATACTTTCTTCTGCACTTTCTTTATATTTTTGTCTTGCTTTATTTGCCTTTGTCCTTTTGTGCCCAAGAATGAGTTGAAATAAATTTAAGGAATTTTGCTTTCAAGCAGTTGAAAAAAATCTGAAATTTTGAACCTCAAGATTCTTCGGAGTACTTCAGTTCTTGAGACACTACATTTTATAGGATCGTATGTTCAGTAATTTACCTCATTTTCTACAATGTAACAAATTGTCCAACACTGAACTCACACTAACGACAATATTGCCTTTAAACTAACGATTTACAGCCGTAAAAATCCTCATTATGATTTACAGTGCGTATTAGTTAACAACAACTTTTGGCTTAATAAGCGTTAAATTCGGTCATGCCGAATCTTATGTACCCTCCACAATGGATTGCATTCAATTTTATTACTGCATAATCTTTGGACATTAAAAAAAGTTACTGCGATGATTTCTTGTCTTAATTAAATACAAACTGCAAAGATTCGGTTAAAATGCTTTGAAAATGTGTTATTTATAGCCTAAAGACATATATTTTATATAACAAAATATGATCCGATTTGTACAATTTTTCTGTGATGATTTCTTGTCCAAATAGAATACAAACTGCAAAGTCTCTGCTGAATTGCTTTAAATATGTGGTATCTAGGTTCAAAAACCATATTTAGGAGCGACCTCTATAGGGGAGCTATATCAAAACATTGACCGATATGGCACATTTGAAATCCCAAACAACCTGCAAATATAAGAAGTATTTCTAACAAATTAGATTAACCTAGCTCTATTATTACAGACTTGGCCGATAGCCTAAGATGCTAGTGCCTTTTACACTAAGTTTATTATAATTTTTAATTGTAATAAATAAATACAAATAAAAATAAAAAAATTACAGACGGTAGCGTGATTACAACAGACGGACGGACATGGCTAAATCGTCTTAGAATTTTACAACGATTAAGAGTATATATATAAGTACTTTTGGGTCTCAGATCAATATTTAGAGGTGTTACAAACGGACTGACAAAATGAATAAACATTTGTATGGGGGCTACATCATAATTTAAGCGCCACTGCATAACGACAAAATACAAAATTTCAAAAATTTTTAGCTTTGATTTCAATGTAAAAAAAAATCATCGTTGTCGCAGAAATCTTCGCATAGTACCCGCCATAAGCCTTTAATAACGCTTTAGTTTTTTAGCTTAATTTTAATTTTTAAACAAATATTAAAAATAGCTATAACAAGTAAAGACGGATTAATTTCGGTCATGCCGAATCTTATATACCCTCCACCAAGGATCGCATGTGAATGGCCACAACTACTAATAAACTCATTATACCAAATTTCAGCCCAATTCCTTGAAATTCGGTGTTTTTCGTGTGAAAGATTCCGGGTACAGTTGTGGTCCCTATGACATTAAGAAGTCAAATCGGGGAGATGCCATATTTGGGGGCTATATTGAAAAATAGACTGATATTGCCCATTTTCAATCCTAACATACCTGCAAATATAAGAAGTATTTCGTGACTTAAGAGTGTAAAGACGCTAAGTCCAATATTTAAGACTTTACAGGAGAGGCAAAATACTTACCGTATATTTGTGTTTTACAACTGGTATATGGACTTAGCGCTTTTACGATTCAGATATTAAAGATGACTTTTTGTTTCCAAATCCATGTATATTCAACTCATCTTGCATTTCGCTTCTCTTTTAGGTCGCGATATGTACCAAATGTCAGTCACCTAGCTCAAGTATTACAGATTGTAGCGTGATGATGGACATGTCTAAATCGTCTTAGAATTTTACGACGATTAATAATATATATACTTTATGGGGTCTCAGATCAATATTTATTGGTGTTACAAACGGAGTGAAAAACAAGCAAAAGCGTTAAGTTTGGCCATGCCGAATCTTATATACCCTCCACCATGGATATCATGTGACCTCACAAAATAACTCAAACATAAAGAAAACCAGTAAGGAAAGGCTAAAGTCGGGCGGTGCCGACTATATAATACCCTACACCACTCTCGTTATATTGAATAACACTGATATATAAATTTTGTAATTCATGTATAAATTGTTTACATAAATTTACATTTGGGACATTTTATACTTCAATAATACCCTGTACCACAGTGTGGTGTAGGGTATAAAAACGATTGGATCTAAAGAGCCAAATCGGATAAAACATATATATGGGAGCTATAGCTAAATCTTTACCGATTTTCTTCAAATTCGGCAATGTTGGTTCATGAATCAAGAAACTCTACCATTCTAAATTTCAAAACGATTGGATGTAAAATATAGCTTCTATAGAACTAAAGGGCCAAATCGGACAAACATATATATGGGAGCTATAGCTAAATCTTAACCGATTTTCTTCAAATTCGGCAGTGTTGGTTCATGGATCAAGAAACTCTACCATTCTAAATTTCAAAATGATTGGATGTAAAATACAGCTTCTACAGGACTAAAAGGCCAAATCGGACGAAACATGTATATGGGAGCTATAGCTAAATCTTAACCGATTTTCTTCAAATTCGGTAGTGTTGGTTCATGGAACAATAAACTCTACCATTCTAAATTTCAAAACGATTGGATGTAAAATACAGCTTCTATAGGACTAAAGGGCCAAATCGGACGAAAGATATATATGGGAGCTATATCTAAATCTGAACCGATTTCAACGAAATTCAATAGCGATCTTAACAGCTGCGAAATACTGTAAACTGCAAAATTTCAGAACGATCGGAGTGAAATTGCGACCTGTAGTCGACGAACAACTTTACATGGACAGACGAACGGACGGACAGACATGCTTAAATCGAATCAGCTAGTGATTCTGAGTCGATCGGTATACTTTAAGGTGGGTCTAGCTATGTTATTTTCAGGTGTTACAAACATCTGCCGTGAAACAAGTTTATAATACCCTGTACCACAGTGTGGTGTAGG
Source organism: Eudasyphora cyanicolor (assembly GCA_963930755.1). Lineage (NCBI taxonomy): Eukaryota > Metazoa > Arthropoda > Insecta > Diptera > Muscidae > Eudasyphora > Eudasyphora cyanicolor. Next base: position 164,137,584 of record OZ005736.1, on the reverse strand, counting down.
GTATAATGATTGGATGTAAAATACAGCTTCTACAGGAATAAAGAGCAAAATCGGACGAAACATATATATGGGAGCTATAGTTAAATCTTAACCGATTTTCTTCAAATTCGGCAATGCTGGATAATGGATCAAGAAACTATACCATTCTAAATTTCAAAACGATTGAATGTAAAATACAGCTTTTATAGGACTAAAGGGCCAAATCGGACGAAACATATATATGGGAGCTATAGCTAAATCTTAACCGATTTTCTTCAAATTCGGTAGTGTTGGTTCATTGATCGAGAAACTCTACCATTCTAAATTTCAAAAAGATTGGATGTAAAATACAGCTTCTACAGGACTAAAGAGCAAAATCGGACGAGACATATATATGAGAGCTATAGCTAAATCTTAACCGATTTTCTTCAAATTCGGCAATGTTGGTTCATGGATCAAGAAACTCTACCATTCTAAATTTCAAAACGATCGGATGTAAAATACAGCTTCTATAGGACTAAAGGGCCAAATCGGACGAAACATATATATGGGAGCTATAGCTAAATCTTAATCCGATTTTCTTCAAATACGGTAGTGTTGGTTCATGGATCAAGAAACTCTACCATACTAAATTTCAAAATGATTGGATGTAAAATACAGCTTCTACAGGACTAAAGGGCCAAATCGGACGAAACATATATATGGGAGCTATATCTAAATCTGAACCGATTTCAACCAAATTCAATACCGATCTTAAAAGCTGCGAAATACTCTAAACTGCAAAATTTCAGAACGATCGGAGTGAAATTGCGACCTGTAGTCGACGAACAACTTTACATGGACAGACGGACGGACGGACGGACGGACGGACGGACGGACGGACGGACGGACAGACATGCGACTCAGCTAGTGATTCTGAGTCGATCGGTATACTTTAAGGTGGGTCTAGCTATGTTATTTTCAGGTGTTACAAACATCTGCCGTGAAACAAACTTATAATACCCTGTACCACAGTGTGGTGTAGGGTATAATAAAAAATTACAGACGGTAGCGTGATTACATCAGACGGACGGACATGGCTAAATCGTCTTAGAATTTTACGACGATTAAGAGTATATATATATAAGTACATTATGGGTCTCAGATCAATATTTAGAGGTGTTACAAACGGACTGACAAAATGAATATACATTTGTATGGGGGCTACATCATAATTTAAGCGCCACTGCGTAGAGACAAAATACTAAATTTCAAAAAATGTCAGCTTTGATTTCAACGTAAAAAAATCATCGTTGTCACAGAAATCTTCGCATAGTACCCACCATAAGCCTTTAATAACGCTTTAGTTTTTTAGATTCATTTTAATTTTTAAACAAATATTAAAAATTGCTATAACAAGTAAAGACGGATTAATTTCGGTCATGCCGAATATTATAAACCCTCCACCATGGATCACATGTGAATGGTCACAAGTACTTATAAACTCATTATACCAAATTTCAGCCCAATTCGTTGAAATTCGGTGTTTTTGTGTGTGTTTTTCGTGTGAAAGATTCCGGGTACATATGTATAAACCCCAGTTGTCAATTTTCATCCCGTTCTGTTGACATTTGTGGTTCATATAACGTTATGAAGTCAAATCGGGGAGATGCCATATTTGGGGGCTATATTCAAAAATAGACTGATAATGCCCATTTTCAATCCCAACATACCTGCAGATATAAGAAGTATTTCGCGACCTAAGAGTGTAAAGACGCTAAGTCCAATATTTAAAACTTTACAGGAGAGGCAAAATACTTACCGTATATTTGTGTTTTACAACTGGTATATGGACTTATCGCTTATACGATTCAGATATTAAAGATGACAGAGCATGACTTTTTGGACGTTTTGTTTCCAAATCCATGTATATTCAACTCATCTTGCATTTCGCTTCTCTCTTAGGTCGCGATATGTACCAAATGTCAGTCACCTAGCTCAAGTATTACAGATTGTAACTTAATTACCACAGACGGACATGTCTAAATCGTCTTAGAATTTTACGGCGATTGATAATATATATACTTATGGGGTCTTAGATCAATATTTATTGGTGTTACAAACGGAGTGAAAAACAAGAAAAAGCGTTAAGTTCGGTCATGCCGAATCTTATATACCCTCCACCATGGATAGCATGTGACCTCACAAAATAACTCAAACATAAAGAAAATAACACTGAAAAACACAAACAGTAGGAATCACAAAAAGTTAGATACTATATATGGGAGCTATATCTAAATATAGACCGATATCGCCCATTTTCAATCCCAAGTTACCTGCAGCTATAAAAAGTATCTATACCAAATTTCAGCCACCTAGCTCAAGTATTATAGATTGTAGCGTAATTACAACAGACGGACAGACGGACATGTCTAAATCGTCTTAGTATTTTAAGACGATTAAGAATATACATACTTTATGGGGTTTCAGATCAATATTTAGAGGTGTTAAAAACGGAGTGACAAAATGAATATACCCCCATCCTATGGTGGAGGGTATACACATTTCAAATCGTTCTAAATCTACGTCATTATCGAGTGTTTATACCTTTCTTGAGGCCCATGGACGATCCCTATTGAATTTGGTTAAAATCGGTTAAGATTTACATAAAGCTCCAATATATATGTACATCCGATTTGGCATATATGCACTGTATAAGCAAAATTTTTGAACCGATTTGTAAAAAAATTGACAGAGAGTAGTCTCGTGATACACTTAGAGACAATACAAAATTTGGAGGAAATCGGTTCAGATTTATATGTTACCCCCGATTTGACATATAAGCGCTGTAGAAACTGTATTTTATATCCGATCAGTACGAAATTCGGAAGAAAAAGGTTTAATATTACATGCAGGAATACTGCCAAATTCGGAGAAAATCGGTTCAGATTTAGATATAGCCCCCATATATATGTTACCCCCTATTTCAAATTCAAGCGCTGTAGAAACTTTGTTTTATATCCGATCACATCGAAATTCGGCAGAAAGAGGTTTCTTATTACATGAAGGAATACTGCCAAGAGAAAATCGGTTCAGATTTAGGTATAGCCCCCATATATATGATAGCACCGATTTCACATCTAAGCGCTGAAGAGACTGAATTTTATATCCGATCAGTACGAAATTCGGCAGAAAGAGGTTTCTTATTACGTGAAGGAATACTGCCAAATTCGGAGAAAATGTTTCTTATTACATGAAGGAATACTGCCAAATTCGGAGAAAATCGGTTCAGATTTACATATAGCCCCCATATATATGATAGCCCCGATTTCACATCTAAGCGCTGTAGAGACTGTATTTTATATCCGATCAGTACGAAATTCGGCAGAAAGTGTTTTTTATTAAGTGAAGGAATACTGCCAAATTCAGCAGTATGTCAGCCCCGATTTAAAATTTAAGCACTGTAGAAACTGCATTTTATATCCGATCACAGCGAAATTCGGCAGAAAGAGGTTTCTTATTACATGAAGGAATACTGCCAAGAGAAAATCGGTTCAGATTTAGATATAGCCCCCATATATATGATAGCCCCGATTTCACATCTAAGCGCTGTAGAGACTGTATTTTATATCCGATCAGTACGAAATTCAGCAGAAAGTGTTTTTTATTACGTGAAGGAATACTGCCAAATTCGGAGAAAATAGGTTCAGATTTAGATATAGCCCCCATACGAGTATATATGTTAGCCCCGATTTGACATCTAATCGCTGTATAGACTGTAATTTTATCCGATCAGTACGAAATTCGACAGAAAGAGGTTTCTATTTTACATGAATGAGTATTCAGGGAAAATCTATTCAGATTTATATATAACCTCCATATTTGTGTTTCCCTGATTTGGTTACAAAGCGCTATTGAAGTTGTACTTTACTTCCGATCATTACAAAATTCTCCAGAAAGATGTTTCTCAATTTAGGAACGAATATTGCTTAATTTAGCGATTATCGGTTCAGAATTAGATATATCCACATATCGCGACCTAAGAGTGTAAAGGCGCTAAGTCCAATATTTAAAATTGTACAGGAGAGGCAAAATACTTACTGTATATGAATGTTTTTATAAAGGGTATATGGACTTAGCGCTTTTACCATTCAGCTTTTAAAAATGACAAAGCATGATTTTTTTGGCTTTTTGTTTTCAAATCGATGTATATCCAACTTATCGTACGTTCCGCTTCAAAAAATACATTTAGGCAAAAAGTGGACTTAGCGCCTTTTCACTCCTAGGTCGCGATATATATGTTCTTAACCATTTACCAGTTATTCCAAATTATTAACGCAATTACCTTTATCGCATTGTTAGGGAGGAGTAGGGTATTATATAGTTGGCCCCGCCCGACTTTCTGCCTTTCCTTACTGGTTTTTTAATACTTTTTATGCCCTCCACCATAGGTAGTGCAACAATAAAAGTTTTTCGTTTTTTATGAAACAATATCGAAAAAATAATGCAAAAATGTTTACCGATTTTTGTGAAAAAATATGGAAAAAAAATAAGAATGCAAAATGCATTTATTATTCCGATGGACGCAGAATCACGCTCTGAGTCGATTTAGCCGTGTCCGTCCCTATGTGACAATGACGTCCTGCTTGAAAAAAGGAACCGATCTTTACGAAATAAGGAGCAGCTTATGTTGTGCAATGCCTCTAACTCTTCCTGAAAAAATGCGACAAATCGGTCCACGTTGTTATATACTCGTATCTCCCATTTAATGATACATTCCGTTCAGGCATAACCGTGTGCTAGAAGGCACAGTGACGTATGTTATTCCGTTTTTTATTATTTTAACCGAAACCATTTTTAGAAATTTTCAATATTTTTTTGTTTTAATTAAAAAATTCCGTAGAAATGTTGTGAAAATGCGCACGAAGAAAAAGCAAATTACCCTTTAACAAACCCTTAAAGTAGGATCGAATCAATATTAAAATTCACACATTTAACAACGGTTTACAAAACGTGTTTTGGGCTAATAACACTATGCAACAAAATTTTTGTCGAAGGGCTGTGCATAAAATTTTCCGGTGAAATATGGTATCCTAAACATGAAAAAGATATTAAAAAAAATATGTGGTAAATTTTTTTCTTCAAAATTTTTCTTTAAAATTCCCTTTTTCTTGGAAGGTGTCTTTAGTTTTTGGATCACATTTTTTAAGGATTAGCTCGATAGAGGAAATTATGAGGACTATAAATATTAATAATTACACTTTGTCGTTAAAATAGGTAGAAAAATTTGATTTAAAAAAAATTGTTTTTTGCTGGCACGAAAAAAATCATAAAAGTAGAAAAAAATTAGCAAAACAAATGCTTGTTCCTATTTTTGGAAGCTAGCTTTCTAATGAAGAAAACGATGCGGACAAGGGTCTATTTCAAATGCTGCAGGTCCAATTGTAAGATATCGATGGAGTGACCTAAGATACCCCAAGAATATTTGGCGGAAATTCATTTCGGGCCTTTTTAAGTCACTTTGGCAATGTCCCGTCAGCTTGTCTGTCTTGTTGGTGCGCACGATAACTTTCGACAGGATTTACCGATTGACTTCTAATTTGATGTGTGTCAATATTTTTCTATCTCAGACTAAGTTCAAACATGGACTATGTTGGTCCACTCCTTCTAGTACCTCCCCCACAAAGGGTCAAAATTTAGTAAATTGTGATTATCTTATAACTTCTAACTACTATTTAGAATCTTTGACCATTCCACACATAGAAGAGGATGTTTTTTTTAGACGTGTGGTTTTCAAGAAGAAATAAAAAGCATATCATTTTATGTTATGGCCAAGAATTTAGCTTTATTATTCAAACATGAACTATGTTGGTCCACTCCTTCTAATACCTCCCCCACAAAGGGTCTAAATTTAGTGAATTGCGATTATCTTACAACTTCTATACTACTATTTAGAATCTTTACACGTGTGGTTTTCAAGAGGAAATAAAAAGCATATAATTGTATGTTATGGCCAAGATATTAGCTTTATTATAAAGACAAGCGTTTGCCATTATGTTTAAAGAATGAGTTGAGGCAAGTGGCAATGGGGAAGGGTTGAATAAATTCCAGCCGAGAGGCCCAATTTTCGACCACTTTTTGCAGCATTTGGGGCTGTATGTCAGCAACAATGCGCCGAATATTCTCTTCCAAGGCGTCAATCGTGTCGGCTTATCTACGTAGACAACCGACTTCACATAACCCCACAAAAAATAGTCCAGCGGTGTTAAATCGCACGACCTTGGAGGCCACGCCACAGGCCCACGACGCGAGGTAATGCGCTCACAAAGACTTTCCTTCAATAAATTGATTGTTTCGTTGGCTGTAGCGCCTTCGTTTTGGAAAAAAGGTCCACATTAACATCCTCCAATTCAGGCACGAAAAAGTCATTAATCATGGCTCTATAGCGTTCCCCATTGACTGTAACATAATGGCCAGCTAAATTTTTAAAGAAATATGGACCAATGATTTCCTCTGCCCATAGGAAACACCGAACAATGATCTTTTGTGGATGTAACGGCGTCTGAACAATGGCTTGTGGATTATCATTACTCCATATGCGACAATTTTGTTTATAAACGAAATCATTCATGCAAAAGTAAGCTTCATCGCAGAACAAAATTTGCTTGTGAAAATCGGAAAATTTATCACCATAATTTTGGTAATAAATTTGCACGATTTGCAAACGTTATTCCGGAGAAAGTCTATTCATTATAAAATCACAAACTGAGCACAAATCTGGTGACAGCTGTCAAAAAGACCACCGTGTATTAGTTTTTTGGTCGCTACAAAATATGGGAGAAGTTGCCAAGCCCCTTTTGGTACCTCCCATACAAATGGATCATATTGCACAAAAAGATAACGGCTTATAACTTTGATTCCAGTCCATAGAAATGCTTCACATTTTGTGAAGTGTTATGCTTTTATTAAACCTACAATCCCGTAAAATATGGGCGTTATTTCCACGCCACTGTTGGTGCCTCCCATACAAATGGACCATTTTGCACAAAAAGTTAACTGCTTATAACTTTGATTCCAGTCCATACAAATACTTAAAATTTTGTGGAGTGTAATGTCCCATGAAAAATGGGTGTTATTACCACGCCCCTTTTAGTACCTCTCAATTATTTTGTTTTTCATTTCCCTATATTTACAACTGACCAATTTTTACATTTATCTATACACATTTTACAAGCAGACATCGCTTTCTTCGTTAGGATGCTACCTTTCAAAAATGTTTTTCTTTCTTTTAATTTGTTTTTTCGTGCCAGTAAAAAGCAATACTTTTCAAAAATCAAATTTTTTCATGTTTTCAGCATTCATAATTTCCTTTAAATTAAATGGTATCCTGGCTTTAGAAGCACCTATTATGGGATAATTCGAGAATCATTTCTCCGTATTGTTTCAGGAAAGTTTTAAAAAGTTCAAAATTTAGTTTCCTTCAACTTCTTACAACACAATCCGTTAAGCAGATTCGACGATATATTACAAAGTATTGCGAAAAAATCATATTTTTTGAGAAATTTTAATATTTTATAAATAAAGCATGATAAAAACATCTAAAACCGCAAACTGTTAATTTTTTTTAGATTTGATCGAAAAGTTTTGCATAAAGTGAGAACATTCCGAACAAAATCGATGCATATTTTAAAATGTTGTAGCGAAATTCGAAAATTTGCTTTAATTTCTACAAAAACTAACTTTGACAAAAAAATATTTTTTCAAAACAAAATTTGACGCTTAGAAGTCAGACCAAAAATTCTTGTCGCCCAGTGTAATAATTCAGGCGACGAAATGAAATTGGACCACATAGCTAAGATGTTCCGAAATATTTTAATAAAAGTTAATATTTTTAACAAAAGTTAATTTATGATTTAGCTGTTTTTATACTTATTTAAATTACTTAAAATTAAATTAAAACTGATATTAGAATGAAAAAATCCCGATTTATCCCGAAACTCCGAAAAATCCGGGATATCAAAAAAAAAAGTCGGTTTGACTTTGCACATCAGCGACGTCTGTGAGGCAAATGTAGTACTCCTCGATCCAAAACACATTGATGTATCGCATGTGACAATCGAGCTACAAAAAAAAAACGTTAAGATAAAAAAGTTTGGGCCGAAAAAATGTTTTTGCGATTGTACCTCGTGTCAAGGCTTTCATATTCCGCCTCGCATCCGGGAACTTTTTTGTACATACTTGTGTGTGTTACATATGGACTTCAAAATGGATGGACCGATTTTGATGACATTTTCACGGAATCTTCAGATTAGCCCAACGGGTGACATAGGCAATATTAGTTCTTGATTGGACAAAGGGACGAATGGATTAACAAGATTCCTACTGTCCCTAACCGATTGGGACTGGACCGTGATCCAAGATGGTCACAAGTCCTGGACTTTCCAAAAAGGCCAAATCACGTAGACTGGCACCAGATACATATATACAAAATTAAAGCACTATCGCTGATCCGATCCCACGACCAGCGATAGTGCTTTAATTTTGTATATATATATCTGGTGCCAGCCAATGTGATTTGGTTCAAAAATGGGCGGGATCGGACCAGTGCCAAGTATAAGCCTATCGTGCATAATTTGATAGTGAGAGTGCTTAGTTTTGTGTATACTAGTATGTATCTTGTGGCGATCTATGTGATTGGTCCAAAAATGAACGGGATCGAAAATCTGAAATCTGGGGCAACGAAGTGGACCGTGTCCAGCTAGTTTAGTAATAAGAGAGAATTTAAGATTCGGCACATCAGAAAATAATGCCATTTTTACTTGTTTTAAAAAAATTAATTTTGAAGAATGCAATTTATATATATGAAATGATTTGTTATCAATAAAGATTTATTTGTGTTTACAAGTAAGTTATTATTTTTGGACCGAAAGTAATGTGGGTGTTAATGAACTGTCATTACTTATAACACAAGTTGTACTCGTAATGTCCTACCAAGATTTTGTTAAGCAGTAGGCATAATCTAATTGGATACTCCAAATTATATAGCATTTCCTATTCGTTGCCGATCAAACAAAAATTCGCTTTCACATTCTCATTTTCCTTTTGAAAATGATGAGAAGACATTTAAGAAATTTACTTTCATACATACGAGAAACATTTCCATCCTCTATTGTCGTTCTTGATTTTTTCCATGAACTCAGAAAAAAACGAAATAGAAGACGAAGTAAAAGAACCAAGACAAAATATAGAAAATTAACTTATAATAAAAAATTATGTGAAAAAAATCACTGCACGTCAGCTGACTTTTTGATGATACGCAGACAGAATTCATTACAAAGTAGCTGTGTTATTGCCAAGATAGTCGTGAGGGGAATGGCAGAATGGAGTCGAGGAGAGCATTTATAGTTGTTGTATCTGAATGATGTACGAAAAACATCTGTAGGAGAGTCAAAAAGAGGAAAAAACTTTTCCCCTCTCCATTTCGATGTAATGAAGAAGTTTTAAACTACATAGGATACCTCAGCAGGACAGAGTACAAAAGGAGTGGAATTATGAGGCGAGATCTTCGGGCATAGAAACATTAGTTAAAATCGTGCTGAACCTTTTATTTTATTAATTAGCCACATTTGGCATTGAAGCCCACCTCCAGCATAACATCACTGTATAAAATCCGAAAAAGGCATTATTATCATATCTCGAATATAAATTGCAGGAGTCTGCACTCGAAGTGTTATCAATTAAAAATGCTGTAATTTTGTAAATTTTTATTATTTTACTAGCTGACCCCAGCAGATGTTGTCCTGGCCGTTCTGTTTGGTATGAATTGGTTTGTTATTCATTGACATTTCATTAAAAAAACACCATTAAAATGTATATTGGACATAAGTCCACTACAGCGCCATCTACCGGTTACAATCATACATACAAAGTATTATCAAGACAAACCATACATATATTTTCAGTTTCAGTCAAATCGGTTTGGAAATGCGGATTTTGCTAATACCTTGACCACTCCGCTATTTTTCGTGGTTAAAATAATTCTAAAACACGGATGACCCCGAACTGAACCTAATGTGTAATGTTGAGTCTATTCGCTCTTTTTGTTTCGGAGATCATGCGTTACTAACAAACGTACAAAGGATTTTATATATAAAGATTTAAAAACAGCAGTACACATATTTAATGTTTTAAAAAAACAATTATGAATCTGTCAATTTGTATGGGGTACCATAAAAGACTTTGTCGAGAATAACGTGAACTTTTTACTTTTTGGAAAAACAACTAAATTTTAATTACTATTTTAAAGGTAACAAGTAAAGAGGGATTAAGTTTGGTCATGCCGAATCTTATATACCTTCCTCCATGGATCGCATGTTAATGGTTCCGGGTACACATAAACTCATTATACCAAATAATGACATAAACAATCAGCCCAATTCGTTGAAATTTGAGGTTTGTGTGGCGTTACTAAGTCAAATGTAATGGGACCTTTGTATGTAGGCAATATCAGAACATGGAGCTATGACTAGCGTTGTTCGTGTGAAGGATTCCGTGTATAAATAAACCCCAGTGACTAATTTTCAGCCCGATCAGTTGATATTTGGAGATGCTATACATATATGGGGGCTATATCAAACACTGGACCGATATTTCCCATTTTTGCCAAGTTACCTGCAGTTATAAGAAGTATCTATACCAAATTTCAGACACCTAGCTCAAGTATTATAGATTGTAGCGTGATTACAACAGACAGACGGACATGGCTAAATCGTCTTAGCATTTTAAGACGATTAAGAATATATATACTTTATGGGGTCTCAGATCAATCTTTAGTGGTGTTACAAACGGAGTGACTAAATGAATATACCCCCTTCCTATGGTGGAGGGTATAATGAAAATCTCTGAGGTCGAATATAGTATTGAGGAAGACCTCTGAGGTTCAATCTATGTAGTTTAGATGAAGACCTCCTTAGTCGAAACTAGTATACGAGTAAATGAAGATTTCTTAGGTCGAATCTAGTATAGATAAAGACTTCTGAGGTCGAATCTAGTATAGATCTAATACTAAGTCAAATTTAGTGGGACCTTTGTTTGGGGGCTATATCAAAACATGGACCTATGACCATCGTTGTTCGTGTGAAAGATTCCGGGTATACACAAACCTGAGCTACCAATTTTCAGCACGTTCAGTTGACATTTGTGTCCTCTATGGCGTTAAGAAATCAAATCGGGGTGATGCATTATCAATCCCAAGTAAACTACAGGTGGTATATATACCAAATTTCAGTCATCTATCTCAATTATTGTACTTAGTAGGGACATAAATACTGTTACACACTTTTTATGCTATAACATTAAAAGTAATGAATCCTTTTGGACCATTATTATATGTCCGCCTTCGGCCTTCACACATGCCTCAAGTCGCGCTGACCAATCACTAATAGCCGCACGCGCCTTGTCCCTTGGGTAAGTGGCCACAGGACGAATCAAAGAAGTCTTAAGAGAATCGATGTTGGGCTAACTTTTGTGGCAGACTTTGTCCTCTAAAACTGACCACAATTTGTAATCCAGTGGATTTAAGTCAGGGCTGCCGAGAGCCTTTCATCCGAAGAAATGGAAGCTGACAATTTGTTTTAAAGCCATGTCTGGGTCATTTTAGCCTTATGTGCCGGCGCAGCATCATACTGGAAAGTCAATGCCTTGTTTTGGAATAGGGAATGGTTAAGTGGTTTCACAACAGCTTCCAAAATGTATTCTTGGTAAGTTTTTGTCAATGTTTAGGTCCCTTGTTTAATCTTTACACAGTTCACTGGCTGATCCGGAACCAAACCGCATTAAGAGATTTTTGGCGTCAAACTAGGCAACTTTTTAACCCTTGAGGTACGCTGTGTATGCCACAACTCATATTCACCAAAGCACACAGACCTTTATGACAAAATTCATGTAAATGATATTAGAAGTTATAACATAATAATCAATAAGTATTATTACACATACGAGTATGTATCAATTCCACTCAACTGTCTGTTAAGTATATCATCCTGGATGACAACAAACTTTATCACTTCTGCATCGTATGAATGACTGAATGTATTTATGTATGAATGAATGCATGTAATCACGTTTCACTTACATATTTGAATTTATTCATATGAAAATATTTTCATTCATATGAGGCTTATCGCTCGCCCATATCGGAGTTGAGGACATTCACAAAAGAAGAATCGGTTATAATTCCAATTTGTTATGCTATTCATCAAGAATTTAGAGACAACATCGTTGGTGGAGAAGTTGAAAAAAAAAAACAAATAAAAAGAATCACAACATCATTGACTGAAAGTCATGTACTAAGTGAAAATTGAGCATATTTTGAACGCATAGAAAATTGCAACATGTGCTCAAGAAGTACACCAATTGTTTTAGCTGAAGTTATGTAGACTTTTAATTAAAGGAGTAGAAAATAAACGATGGGACCGTTTATTGTAGCGACCGATTTGAAATCATTTACTGAGTCGATTTAACCATGTCCATCGATAGATGTATTCAAAGTATAAATCGTATTTATTGTCCAATCGCGATAGAATTTTCCACATCGTTCTTCTTGATTTGATGTTCTCTCCTCATATAACGGGTGATCCAAGTAGAGATACTTTTTTCAATAGCCTTTTTTTGACAGATCACGAAGACCGTGGAGAGTCGATTCGGCGCCGTTCGCAGCAACTGACGTATGGAATGACTTGGCGCATTTAACGCCGAGATCTTAAATTGAAAGCATACAAAATACAGCTTGTGCAATAACTGAAGCCGCCCGACCTTCCCAAGCGACATCGCTTCGCTCTATGGGCTCTTAAAAAGTTTCAAGAAGATCCGACGTTTTCGGGCCAAATTTTGTTCAGCGATGAGGCCCATTTCTGGTTCGATGGGTATGTAAACAAGCAAAATTGCCGCATTTGGGACGAAGAGCAACCTGAGGAGATTCAAGAGCTGCCACTTCATCCAGAAAAAACAACGGTTTGGTGCGGTTTGTGGGCCGGTGGAATCATCGGTCCATATTTTTTCAGAAATAATGCCGGTGAGAACGTAAACGTCAATGGCGACCGTTATCGTGCCATGATAACCGACTATTTGATGCCTGAAATTGAAGCTCGTGATCTCGGAGACATTTGGTTTAAACAAGACGGCGCCACTTCCCACACATCGCATCAATCAATGGATTTATTGAGATAACACTTCGGTGAGCAGATAATTTCACGTTTTGGGCCGGTCGATTGGCCACCAAGATCGTGTGATATCACACCGTTAGACTTTTCCCTGTGGTTATATGTAAAGTCTAAAGTTTATGCGGACAAACCCGCTTCGATTCAGGCCTTGGAGCAAAATATCACGCGTGTCATTCGCCAGTTACCAGTCGAAATGCTCGAACGAGTCATCAAAAATTTGACTTACGGATGGACCATCTGAGACGTAGCCGCGGCCAACATTTGATAGACATAATCTTCAAAAAATAAATGCCAAAGAATGTTCTTTCAAATGATAATAAACATTCAATTTGAATTTTCTGTGTTTTTTTCTTTAAAAGAGTAGGGAAACTCGAAAAGAATCACACTATATATGTACACTGAAAAAAATGCATCTTCAATATGATGAATTCGTTCCTTGGTTTGATGAAACTTTTCTTCGTATTTCAATCTACAACACTTTTCATTTGGTTTGATGTAAAACGTTTTATCAATAGTTCTTCGAAAAATTACATTGTTTCAAAGAATATTTGAATATATGATATTACAGTATTTTAACGCCCAATTTTGTTTGAATTGAAGTACATTATTCCTTCTTTTCATGAAAAATTTACTTCAAGTTAATGTTATTTTTTAATTAATTCGAAGCAAAATGTACGTCGAAAATACGTAAAAACTTCATTGAATTGATGCATTTTTTACATTTAATTAATGTAAAAATTTCATTGAACTAAAGCAAAATCTATATATATAAAGAAGAATGTGTGTTTGTTTGTACCGTATAGACGTCTAAACGGCTGAACCGATCATCTTGAAATTTCCACAGAATGTACATGTGTGGGGCGTTGTGAAAATAGGGTACTTTAATTTTCGATATATCAAGTGGGCGTGGTCCCGCCCATATAAGACAAATTTTAAAATTGAGATATCTTGCACTATTTGTGAGTGGTCCAAAAATGGACGGGATCGGACCAATGGGCGTGGCACCGCCCATATAAGCCTAATTTTAAAAATGTGATATCTTGCACAATTTGTTAGCGAGAGAGCTGGAATTTTGTATATATATCCGTTGGCGATCTACGTGAATCGGACGAATGGGCGTGGCCCCGCCCATATAAGCCAAATTTTGAAATTGAGATATATTGCACAATTTGTTAGAGAGAGTGCTATAATTTTGTGCATATGTATCTGGTGTTAGTCTACGTGATTTGACCAAACTGGGCGAAATCAGATCAATGGGCGTGTCCCAGCACATGTAAGCAACCTTTTGAAATTGAGGTATCTTGCACAAACTATTTGCGAGAGTGCTATTATTTTGGGTATATGTGTCTGGTGGAAGTCTATGTGATGGGTCTAAAAATGAGCGAAATCAGACCAAAGGGCGTGGCTCCGCCCATAGAAGCCAATCTTGCACTATTTGTTAGCAATATTCCATGTTTATATGTATCTGGTGGTCTAAGTGATTAGTCCAAAAATGGGCGGGAACAATGGGCCAAAGCCAACTTTTTAAATTGAGATATCTTTACAATTTCTTAGCGAGAGTGCTCTTAGTTTATGGAGATGTTTTTGGTGGCAGTATTCGTGATTGGTTCAAAAATGGACGGGATTGGAAATCTAAATCTGGGGCAACGAAGTGTACCGGTTCCAGCTATATATATATATAAATGGATGTGTGTATGTTACGTATGGACTCCAAAACGGCTGGATCGGTTTTGATGAAATTTTCAGGGAATCTTCAGATAAGCTAAGAGTGTGGCATAGGCTTTATAAGTTCTTGATTGAGGGGGCGTGGGTCCGCCCATATAAGACAATTTGTTGAAGTGATTCCTACTGTCCGTATCACGAGATTCCTACACTGAAAAAAAAATAGTAATAAAACTAATGATGACACATTCTTATATTAAGTATGCTACCTCGGCATCTATTCAATGACAATTTTCATTAAAATAATGAAAATTTACACGTTTTTTACGAAATTTTCCTTAATATAAAGTTTTGTGAATTTGAATTAATGACTATATAATCATTAGTTTTGTGTACGCGCTTCTTTAAATGTACGCATTTAAATTAAAGAAAAAAATCATTATTTTTGTGACAATCCGCATTATTTTAAGTAATATTTCAATACTTTTAAGGATTTTCTACATTAACACTATGACGTAGACATGTCATAGTTTTAATGCCGAATCGGACTTAATTAACAGTATGAGATATTTGAGTAATAAATTTAAGGCTATGCCCCCTTAAAGGAAAGGCTGTCTTGGTAATAAATGTTATGACTATTGTCATTATTTTTAAGAATACATACGAGAGAATTATACAATATCTCCCTCCCTCTCTCGCCTGGAGAATCAATTTTGTTTGGTAATGTGTGAATCAATTATGGAATGCTATAAGAGAAAATAGAGAACAGTTCTTGTTCGTTTTCTTTTAAATCGTCAGTTATTTACAAGCGATGGAAGGAAACGGTTGTCTGTTTTCGGGACGCGGATTGTGAAAAAATTTGATTGCTGTGAAAATGTAAGTATACGTGCATACATACGTGCATATTGCACCGAAAATAATTTTAATATGGGCTGTTAACAGTTATTTTTGCTAAAGCATAGCAACAATAACAAATGAAACCGTCGTGTACATGTGTGTATGCATGTGGTTATGCCGTCGGCGTCACCATCGATCTCTGTGATAAGGGAGTGCGTGTGCCATAGTTATTTTTGCTGTATGTTATTTATGGCGATGTATGTACATGCGTTTTTGGAGGAGATCTTGTTTGTAAGTCCTGTGAAGAGATTTGTGCCAAATGAATGATAAAAATGTGAGTAATAGATTTTGTAATACTGAAAGAGACAATGGGAAAATGTTTAGGTACGTGAAAAATAACATTATTATCCTGAAATAAACATCTTATTGGCAATTACAAAATTAACAAAACACATTTTAATTGAAAGTATTTATTTATTTAAAATGCCAGCGCATAATGCAGAAATGTAAAATTATTTGTGGCAATACAGAAATTTATTATTAATAATATGTTATACATTAACTATCTTTTTTTATTTTTTTAGTAAAACAATTTTAGAATGGGTCTTTTGTGAGAAGAGTGGCAAATTTTACAAAATATTTCAACGTAAGTATTATATATGAACGGCTGAAATATTTCTCTTAGTTTTCAGCGTTTTCCAATTGTGATATGATACAATTTTTTTGAATTTTTTTATAGATAATTTTATTTGATTTATTTTCAGAAAAAATTTAATTATTTTAATTTTAGATCACGCAATATTTGAAGGTAAATGTGATGGATATATGAAAAATGCAGTGAATGCCATTTATAAAGTACAACAAATAAGTGAGATTTGGAAACAATAGATTTGGAAACAATATTTGTAAGTATTATGTATTTCTGAACAAATATATTTTATTTGAAAATCAAGAAATTTAATTTGGAACGCATATATTACGGTATTAGACCAAAATATATTTGCGAACTGACGTTCACATATAAAATACGTGTTTTCACACAAACAAAGTTATTGTTAAAAAGTTTTCAAAATATAATTTATTTAAAAAGATGTTTTCCTTTTTTGAATTTTAGTTTAAATTTTTCCTTGATTTCGTGTTCATAATTGCTTCATAAGTACTTCATAATTAAACCTGCTGTTAGATTAGGCAGGTTTTTGTATCGTTTCCTTTATAAACGGTAATATATGTATGTATAAATATTGCCTTATAATTTGGTCCAAGGGATATTTTTGTTTTACTAAAACCAAAATAATAAGCGTTTTTGCTCAAAAATAATTGTAAATAAGCTGCTTTCTTTTCACGAAGTATTGAATAAAAATAAATATAAAATATTGTCTTCCACATTCATTTTATATGAAAAATGTAATGTTGACCAAATGGACTCTTAATCTAGGATTCGTACAGATTTGCTAATCTAACACCAAGGTTAAGAATGTCATAAGCAGCATTAGCTTTTGTTTATAGACGTAATTTTTAATAAGTTTTTGTAGTTTTGTTTGCTAACAAAACTTAAGATTTTAAAATCTAAGTCACGATTGATTTTTTTGAGAAAATTATTTTTGATAAATCAATTTTATGAAAAATGTCACTTTCCCCACTTTCAAAACAATCAGTTTCTATTATTAATAATATCTGACATAAATATTTTTTTTAACTTTTAGTACAGCAAATTTTGTATGGATCTATTATGAGAATTTGTGTCGTAGAAGAGTGACTAAATATATCAGTGTAAGTAAGTATATTCCAAAGATTTTAATATATCTCTTATTTTTCAACATTTTGTGACAGTTATATGATACAATTTATTTTAATACTTTATCGTATATAAATCATTCTGTTTGATTTCTATTCAAATTATTTTTATTTTAGTTCGCGCAATTGAACTTTATTTGGATATATGAAAAATGCAGTGGGGAATTAAAAATTTACAAATTGCAGGAAATGATTGAGCATACAAACTATATGATATAATAATATAATATTTGTTTTATATAATTTCTATTCAAATTCCAGCCAAATTCTAGGTTAAAAATCATTACGGTCGGTTCCGATAAAAATTGTTCATGGACAACAAATAGAGAAACGAATCCCGCTATAGAATCGATACATAACAATACAATATTCGAATAAAAGTCAAACTTCATAGTGTGTTGGTCGATTTGTCTTTATACAATTACATATTGTTATAATTATAAAATGTTCAAGGTTATCCGTAATTTGTATTATTTTTTTTTTATTTTCCAATATAAAATATAACAAATAAAATATTTATTTAGAAAGATAAAGTGCTGTGTTATTGAATTTTCTATGAATATTAAATGATTTCAAGAAAATGATTCATTTAAAAGAGTAACATTATAATCAATATAATGTAACGAATTTTCCATACATATTTAAAAAAACTGTATTTAAATTCATGTATGCCTTAAATTAATTACCAGTTTATTCTTATATCAAGGACAAACATTTTAAATTTTATTACGATAATGTTTTAAATTATATGATATTTTACTAAAAATAAGCACGCGCCATACTTAAATTTACGCAGAAATGTGCTTATTTTAAGACCAAACTTAATTAGTTTTATTACCCAAAATTCTTAATTCTATGAAATGCATCCTCAAAACAAATACTATTCACGTCTTTAAATTAACTATAAAACCTTCTTATTTTTATAGCGATTGTCTTTGGCTCGAAATCATTGCCGAAATCTTAAACTTTACGAAAAATTCATTAATTTTCAGTACGCTTTTTTTTTAGTGTACTGCACCTATCTACATGAGCCATGTTTTGATAAATGGACGGGATCGGAAATTTGAAGTCTGGGGCAACGAAGTGGACTAGTGTACTATAAATTAAACAAATATTTCTTTAAATTAATGTAATTATTAAATCAATCAAATGCATATAAATGCATCGATTTAATAAATTATTACTTCAAATTTATTTATTAATTGGAGAAAATTTTCTTTAAATATATGTGGTTAATAATATACAATATTTGATAGGGTCATACTGACGGTCATGAAATTGAAGAAGGTATTCACTAAATCTATGAAATAATTACATCAATTCAATGAAAAACAATTGAAGAAACCTTTTCATTATTTCTAAGTACCATTTTATTTTCAGTGTACCTCTGACTTGTTATCATAGCACTGGAGAAGGCACATTTTTTAACTGATCTGTATGAACTTCAGCAGAGAGAAATCTTATGATAGAAGAACAATGAATATAAATTTTAGCTATATGAAATTCATATTTAGAAAAAGTCCATACATATAACGGTGATTTTTTTAAGAGCTTTCGGATTTGATTTAAAAAAACACACATAAAATGTAGAGAAATGTAACAATTTTTTATTTGAGTCGATAGAACGTTCTGTATAATTTAATGTTTAAGATGATTTCATGTAAATGTTAACCGCGTCAGCGTCATACACTGGGTCCAATTTTGGCATGCTCTCTCCAACATAGCGGTCGGAATCTCACGAAAATATTCTTCAATATTGCCTTCCAGTGCTTACACCATTGCGGGTTTGTCCCTATAGACATGAGCCTTAACATAGCCCCACAAAAAATAATCTAAAGGCATTAAATCACACAATCTAGGCGGCCAATTGATCGGCCCCATGCATGAAATAAACTGTTCACCGAACTCGCCTCTCAATTGGGTCATTGTTTCGCGTGCTGTGTGTGGAACACCGTCTTGTTGAAACCACATGTCAGCCAAGTCCAGCTCTTCCGATTTGGACAAAAAAATTTGTAATCATCGCACGGTAGCGCTCGCCCTTCACAGTAACGTTCCAGCCTTTGTCGTCTTTGAAAAAGTAGGGTCCAATGATGCCACCGGCCCATAATCAACACCAAGCAGTGTTTTTTTCGGGATGCACTGGTAGTTCTTGCAATGCTTCTGGCTGCTCTTCACACCAAATACGGCAATTTTGTTTGTTCACGTCTCCTTTTAATAAGGTCTCCGAAACTGACTTGTATGAACTGTTATTAAAGTTATAAGCAGTTACCTTTTGGTGCAAAATGGTCTGTTTATGTGGGAGGTACCAAAAGGGGCCTGGCAACATCACCCATTTTTCTTGAGGTGTAAGCGACTAATAAACTAATACTACTTGTGAATTTTCAGACGATACGCGTATGGAGTATAGAAGTTATTAAAGAATCAATATTTCACTAAATACACAGGTCTACAAAAAAGAAATAATTTTTTGGTGCCTTGAGTTTTGCAGCTGATTTTATTTGTACTTTTAACGCGGATTTCAAAACTGTATACCATTTTCCCTAGCAGCTCTAGTTTTTGAGTTACAGAAATATCCAGTGTACCCTACTATGTATTTAAAAAGTGCATATGCTTTTCTGATATACACGTAACAAACGTGTGTTTACATTACAATTTTCTTCTCTGTTACAGGTGCTGTTCATTTTCGTATCTTATTTTATATTTATGATAAGGAATTGCAGTAAAATAATCTCATCTCCTTATTACTAATACTGCAAGTGATTAAGAGCTAATTTTCAAAAATGTCGTTTAGCCACAGAATCTGTGCAAATCATCCCGAGCAATTTTGTTATATATGTGGTCAATACACGACAAAAAATACACACAAAAAATGTTTTACTTTCTTCTTCAGGTTTGCAACAGCCTACCCCATAACATGACAACGGGAGCTGCTAGGCAAAAACCGACTGCAGATTCGTATTCAGGAGGTCGAATTTACCTCCAAAGTTCAAAAAGTATCGGCACCAAAATGTGTGTATACCTGTTATATTAACCCTTTGTGTGGGAGATGCTAGAAGCAGTGGACCAATATGGCCTATCTTCGAACTAAGTAGGAGATAGAGAATAATATTACGGCATATCAAATTCGAAGTCAATCGGCTAATCCTTTCGAGAGGTATCGTGCGCACAAGCCAGCTGACAGACGGACGGACGGACGGACATTGCTCAAATGACCCAAATCGAATTTCCACCAAACATACTTGGGGTCTTAGGTCACTCCTCCGATGTGTTACACTTTTGACTCGTAGAAAATGATATATACCCTCCTCTGTAAAGTTAGGGGATAAAAAAACAAATCTTTTTCACTGTTAGAGCCATACTCCATATAACATTATTCACAAAATGAGTATACGACTGAACTTTTCTTACTTTTTTATTGTTGGATTAGTCCTCGACGACCACAACGCTTATACCCATTTTTTATTTCCGATTTTCTATAGTAGTACTATCATTCAAGCAATGTTAATTTTCACTACGAAAGTGGGCCTACGATATGGCAATTCATCTTCACAGAAGATTTTTTTTGACATTTGATACACAAATTCCACTTGATTTACAATACTTATATATTTTGAGGAACATTAACATAAATAATATAGGAGTACAGCTGTTATATAATCATGTCATTATTCTTCTCTAAATCTGACTCAAACAGTTAAAAATTTTGAAAACTGTGGAGATCAGAAGAAGGCCACCTTATCTGCCAAAACGCAAGAGAGACGATTTACGACAACACGTAATTGCATGCATATAGGGCCACACAGCCGCGGTAGCCTTTTGAATGAAGTGCTGTTCCGTCATTATCCAGAACGTTGAGGCATTTTCATAAAGCAAAATCATTGAAAAATATTTATCCGTCTTTTTTTATATTAATTTTAAAACGCAACTTTTTCGTTATACATCCTTTACAAAGTTATCGAAAGTACCAACATCGGTACCGAAAACATCTTTTAGACTGCCTAGAAAGGCCGACGCCAGTATGTCCAGACGTCATTTTCTCAAAGCAGCTTCTACACGGCTTCGACAGAAGTCATTGGAGTCAATACCCAACCTTCTGCCGTGCCGATCACGCAATGTCCCGTCAGAATTGATACTAACGTAGACATTTATTTTATCTCTAGTGACATGAGATATTTTAACATTATCAGGTCATATCTTGGCCAGATTTGTCTACAGGTGCCGATTTGTGTCCATATTTCGTTGGACTGCCAGATTGCCTTTTGCCTAAGCCGAAGCTTGCATGTGGATAGTGACGCTCTAATATATGCAAATTCTTCCAGAATTTTTAATGTCCTCCCTGCGATCTGCGGCAGTCGAGGGCTGAATGTGTATTTAGGGATGTGGCTTCCAGACAATTGATGGCAGCCTGGCTGAAATCCAAAATCACGTAACATCATAATTTTATTTTATGATTAATTATAGTCTATTATGCTAAACTACACATTCCTCCAAAATTTTGTACAGTTCAGTACAATTTTGAAGCTGACCCAAATTCTAGTATGCAAATCCTTAACTCTGACTTTGTATTGAAAAAATCTATGGATAAATGTAGAAATTATAGCACTTTTAGCTCTTTTTTTTTTAAATTTCAGTTTAAATAGCGATTTTATTTATTACTTTTATTTATATTAAGTACATTTGAGTTTATTTACATGAACAAGTTTCATTAGAAGTAATTGTGAGTTCTTTGTTGACGTTTGTAGATTTCGGAATCGGTTTCTCTAATGAGGAACCAAATATAATCTCTCATCATTTTTTCATCCCAGTGCCCTTGGTAACGCCGCTCGATGGACTTCAATTCTTGGTGAAACCTTTCGCCATGTTCGTCACAACGTCGCCAAGATTCTCGGGGAAAAAGTTTAAATGAAAATGCAAGAAATGCATTTTGAGGGACATATTTACACCTGTTGGAATACATAAAGCGAAAAATAAGTTGAATGCATACATACATATGTGTTATATACATAAATAAATAAACAAATATATTTCTAACCAATTTCTTCATAATTTTTTAACAAATCATTAATCATTCTTTCATATTGCGGGCTTTTATTGGATACAAGCAATTTCACCCGACGTCAAATATGATTCGAAATTCACATCTTTCATCAGTTTCCTTATTTTAGGCGCATGAAAAACTCCTTCTTCGATTTTTTGAAAAAGAAAGACTTTTAAATAAACTTTTTAAATATGAGAGTGAATTGCCATCTTTCCTTAAGGCTTTTACAAAATTTTTAAAGAGCCCCAGCTTAATATGTAGTGGTGGCAAAATAATGTTTTCTTTTTGGACGAGAGGTGTGTATTTTATATTGTTTTCACCCAAAGTAATGTGTTGTCTTGATGGCCATTTCTTTCTTCTGTAATGATCATCGCGAACACGGCTATCCCAGAGGCATAAAAAACAGCAATATTTTGTATATCCGCCTTGCATTCCACATAACATCCCAACTACTTTTAAATCGCAACAAATTTTCCAGTCATGTTCATATTTAGCCATTGTTTCGTATGATTCCTTAGTGTTGACAGCATGAGCAATGGGAATCGACGGTTTCTGATTTCCGTTGTGTAAAAGTACTGCTTTCAAACTTTCTTTACTGCTGTCAACAAGTAACCGCCATTCCTTTGAATTGTATGTTTGATAAAGTTCCTCGAACAATCCGGGAATGTCCTTGCAAAAGCATCTGTTATCCACAGTTGTATAAAATTGTTTGTAAGGTATATCACGGACCCTATAACATGATATGTTAACATCTGGGGCCAAAATATTGTACTGTTTCATCCCAAATGTAAGTACTTCTGCCTTATCTTTGGTCAGTTCCAAATCTCTCACTAGATCAATGAGTTGAAACTGAGTTAAAAGCGATGACTTCTGACCCAAACTTGAATCGCTCAGAGTTGAGTACTCAGTTGAACTTGATGATGTTTCCGTAATTAGGCTGTTAGCTACACTTGGACACTTCCTACTCCAATCTGTTAACTTTGACAAAAATAGCAGTCGGTATCGCGAATAAATGGTTGCCTCCAAATCATTGGCATTACAAATTGCACGTGAAGTCTAAAATTGAAACGTTTTATTCCACAAAACATTGTAATACATAAATTTTAAAGTACTTACTGCATTCTTCCACTAGTCCATCGAGTAAGATTTACATGGCACGAATTACACAAAATATTAAGTGTCCACGGTTCGTTCATATTTTTAACTCGTATACCAAAATATTACACATTTATTTCTTCTATTATATTACTAAACACACGTCGATTTTTTAATTACATATTTTCCGCAGATGTAGCAGAAATTGTCGGTATCATTCACACATTGAAAAGTTCTTTGCCTTTTACTCATACTTCGAAATATAACTTTGTAATATTTTTCAGAAAATCGACTTATCTTTTTAAGGCGCTGAATTACACTAATTTATTAATAAGAAATTTCATTCATAAAATCCGGGTTTAAGGTTAAGTTGCAGTACCTGTTGCTGACATATAGCTTGCTTCGAGAGTAGACACCCAATATTTTCAAGACTGCCGCGTACTACTATGTATTGCGTACATATAATTTTACTACCTTTATATTCGACTGGGATGTCCATGCCCCTAAAAGGCGTAACGGAATGGAAACCTCATAAATAAAAAACCACAAATATTGTTGAATGACCCTCTATCTGAGCGGATCTCTTCCAATATAGCTCTCATATTGCATATCATGTTTTATGGAGGGTTACGAACGGCCATAAAACCTCGTCCTCTCTATAATTTTATAATGTATGACATCAATCCTCATAAATTAAAATGCAAGTGCAATGTCTCTTATATGTCTCTCTCACATATGGCGAATTCAATATAAGCAAAAACATCATTTAACAACGAAAAAATATGAAACAAGATTTTTTTCGAATTTCCCTAACATTTACAAAATGGCTCATAACTTTTACATCTATCCATAGATTTTTTTCAAATAGACAGTGTTTTCTTTGGTAGCATGCTGGCTTTTTAAAAATGTGATAAATATTTTTGACGACTGTTAGTAAACCAAAAAGTCTACGTGAAAGCGATATTTGCTGCATATGTAGCCCTCATAATTCCCTTTAATTTGAGGCATAACACGGCTCAATCAGGCTTATACTTGAAAAATTATAATCCGAATTCTGAATGTACTTTCCATGAAAGCTGGAATTAAAAAAAATTTAAAAAAAAAATTTACCATACAAATTTTTTTTTAATATTTTTTTCGTGTTTGTTACACCTAATTGCACCAGAAACTGTTATCCACATCCCTTGGACAACAATTTTGTTGCACAGTGTCATCAGTTGTCAAGGAATAGAATTTTAAAATTTTCCAATTTTAAGATAGGCCATGAGTTGTCATATTATATTTCGTTACGTCTGCTCTTACCAACAGGTAATTTTGTTTCTCAAATACTATTGTTGGTTTGACCACAGGCTGCTCATAAAAATGACCATTTGTTTACTATAGCATGACGTCCAGAGGGCTGGACCTATTTTCTTAAAAGTTGGCGGACTGATAACCCAATATTTTGAATGTAGCATTCTTTGATAACTGTACGCGTATAGAAAAGAGCGTTGTTTATGAGCTGCTTTAGACAGTCATTTGAATTAAAACTTTTGATTTTTTTTTGTTATCGAATCAAAATCAGGACCCAAAAATTGGCTATAGTAAAATATATGTATAAGTGTTTGAAATTGGATTTGTTATATATACATTAGTAGGATCATAGCTCTTACGGGACTTTTAGAGTCCTGAAAGAGCGAAAATTGCTTTGGACACCGCAACACTGATCACAGTCTAACAATGTTAGAAATGTTACCACAGTAAGTGGTGAGCGATATATTTTCAAAAGGCTTTAGACATTTTAAGACGCAGTTTTATGTCCAGTTTAAATTCACACTGGACTTCAAATAGTTGTCAGTATGTGTATATTAATTTGTATATTCTTATATAAAATTGTATATCTAAGGAACTTTTAAAATCAATGAAATAATGAAAATTATTTTGGCCACTGCTACACTGACCACAGTCTAAGAATTGAAAATTATTTTTCACGCATATGTCATGTATAGTTCTTCATATTTACCAAATTTTAGGTTTCACTGTGATTCAACCTAAACGTAAAGTTTTTTGCCCAATTTAATTTGACATTTCGTTGCTTCAGTGTTTGACAAGTTCAGCCATGGAGAGGTACATAGTTGAGCAGCGCGTTAATATTGTTGAAGCCTTTTACGAAAATGGGCGTTCAAATCAAAATGCATTTCGTGATTTTTTTTGGTCAACATAATCGACCAATTGTGTCAACAGTAGGTATTCTGGATTTAGGTGAGTTCCTGCCGTTAGGCTTAACCCACCGTGCTTCAAACATCTGGGTGAATACATACGTTAACCAACGGCCCCACGCACAATGTGTATAAGTACCAAACAATTCTGTGTTTCTGGACACTTGGTTAGGAGCGGATCCCATCTAAAACTCCTTGCCATTCTAAGGGTCATTTCGCCCGGTTGGTTTGCAACTCCACATCCGAGAATGTTCTCTCCCAGCGATTTTGGTTTCATCCGCAGACACCACGTCGCACCCAATAGGGTCCTCACCAATAGTCAGGCCGGAACCTGCGTCCCGAAGGCTTTCCTGACTGCCGTGGTACCAGATTAAGTGCTCTGGTCAGACTGCATAGCCGAAGATACTACCAGTTAGACTCTAGAAAATCTAGGACTGGTGATCAATCTGGGATCACTGTCCAGTCCCCATCCTGGGAATAGATGGGAACTATAGGATTCGTAGATCCCCCCAAATGTGTCAACAATCGGGAGAACTGTGCGCAGATTTCAGCTCGTCCAGTTCGTTCTGCGAAAATCATTTGTGCTGTTCTTGATAGTGTGGCAGAAGAGCCGTCAAGCAGTTACCGTGAATGGTGCTCGCTATCGCGAGATGATAACGGGCTTCTTGTAGACAAAGATTGAGGATATGGACCTGGAGGATATGTGGTTCCAACAGGATGGTGTTACAGCCATCGAAAGCTCGTTTGCGCAAGAAATTCAATGAACATGTTATCTCACGTCGTGGCGGTGTTAATTTGGCGCACCTATCATGTGATTTGACACCGTTGGACTTCTTTCTTTGAGGATATTTAAAAGAAAAAGTGTACGTAAATAAGCCAACAATTTTTTTGTTTTATCTTATAAGAGACTTCTGAAAGAACAAAAACAATACTCATGTTTATGATAGCGACAGAAGTGGCCACAGGCCAGAAAATGATTACGTGAGTAGTGGTTCATACAAAACTCCGTTAGCCTATTTTAATTCACTAAGTTTCAAGAAAATCGGTTCAGCCGTTTAGGCGTGATGCGACAACAGACAAACGAACAATTTTGTACTATTAATAGGATTGAACCAATCAATCCGCGCTGAAGATTAAAAACTGGATGCAAGTAAAAGACAAGGAAGCCGAAAACTTGTCATCTTTCAACATCGACAATTTAAAATAAAATAAGCACATATTGGTATATATATATATACCAAAATATATTGGTATATATACAGTTTGCACAGTACACTGTGTATGTCGTACTTCTCGTATTATTCGATTGCTTAGCACTGTGCTCGACACGGTACGTGTGGAGCTGGTGAAAGTGCCAATGCACGTCTTTCCCTTTTTACTAATTTTCTTTTCTTTTTCGAAAGGGGGCTTTACAAAACTTTTTTAGGTTTTGTTGTAACTGTTGTTGTCATTTTGGTCATAGGGTGAGAGTGCTCTACTATTGACATTCGTACGTGTTGGGTTTTTAACATCCCCGAAACTGCTTCTCATTTTTGAATGGTTTTTGAAACTTTGGCTATTTTGAATCCCAGTTTTAAGAGTGCAGTAGTAGTTGTGAGCGGATGCATGTTAGTCAGTCCGCTCTGTACTACACACTAAAATCAATGAGTTTCGGTTGTACGAAAAAGTACAACCCTATATACATATGAATCTACGATTTGTGGTATGGCGAGTGCATATGTTCGCCTTTACCATTGACGTTAGACTGGCACTACGAATGTTCGCCCCAATAATGAAATTTGACAAGCAAGAAACGTGCCCTCTTTTTTGGGGCGTTTGGATCAATATGTGCTTAGGTTTAAATTTATATTTAGAACATTTTCCAATTTAATTTTTATCAATTGATAATACACAAGCAGATGCAAAGGATATACGGCTCGTAGTTAATCAACCAAAAATCAAGAATACGATACTGTCCAGAACCACTGAAAGGCGAAGTCCACGTGATATCAATATATACGATTATTACTTTAAAGGATTAGACAAGTTCAAATACTAGGGCTTACTAATAAGCAAAGACAAAGGCGCAAAAGACTGTAAACAAGATCAAATGGTATCAGCAAACAAAACCTACGAATATTACAAACCAATTACTCTATTGGACAAACTTTTTGTCAAATGGCTGTGCATAACCTTTTCTGGTGTAATATGGATTTCCGTTTTCTTGGAAGGAACTTTCAGTATTTTGACAATATTTTTGAAGTATATGCTATATAAAGCGCATTAAATTAAGGGAAGTTATGAGGTCAGAAAGGATAAGTGTTAGTAATGACATTTTCATATGGAGGTAGAAGTTTAGTAACTTTCGTTAACACAATTAGAAACAATTTGATGATTTAAAAAAATAATTTTTCGCTGGCACTAAAAAAACATACAAAATAGAAAAATATGTTTGATCCAAAAGCTATATTTCTAATGAAAACCAGTAAGAAAAGGCAGAAAGTCGGGCAGGGCCGATAATCGCTAAATTTAGCAATATTCGTTCCTAAATTGAGAAACATCTTTCGGGAAAATTTAAATGATCGGAAGTAAAGTCCAACTTATATAGCGCTTTGATACCAAATCAGGAGGAACATATATATGGAGGTTATATATAAATCTGAACGGATTTCCCTGAATACTCATTCATGTAAACAGACCTCTTTCTGTCAAATTTCGTTCTGATCGGATATAAAATACAGTCACTGATCGGATATAAAATAACATTTTTACAGGGCTTACATGTCAAATCGGGGTAACTTATATATGAGGGCTATATCTAAATCTGAACTGATTTTTTCCAAATTTGGCAGTATTCCTTCACGTAATAAGAGACCTCTTTCTGCCGAATTTCGCACTGATCGGAAACCGAATACAGTTTCTACAGCGCTTACATGTCAAATCGGGGGTTTCATATATATGGGGTTATCTCTAAATCTGAACCGATTTTCTCCGAATTCAGCAGTATTCCTTCGTGTGATAAGAAACCTCTTTCTGCCGAATTTCATACTGATCGGATATAAAATAAAGTTTTTACAGCGCTTACATGTCAAATCGGGGGTAACATATATATGTGGGCTATATCTAAATCTCAACCGATTTCCCTCAAATTTGGCAGTATTAATTCATGTAATAAGAAACCTCTTTCTTCCGAATTTTTACTGATCGGATATAAAATAAAGTTTTTACTGCGCTTACATGTCAAATCGGGGCTAACATATATATGGGGGCTATATCCAAATCTGAACCGATTTTAACCAAATTAAATAGGGATCGTCCTTGGGCCACAAAAAAGATATGTGTAAAGTTTCGTCAAGATCGGGCCATAATTGCGACCTGTACTTTGATTACAAGAATACATCTACAGACAGACGGACATAGCTAAATCGATTCAGAAAGTGATTACAAGTCGATCGGTAAAATAAGCAATGGATCTATCTCTTCTCCTTTTGGGTGTTACAAACAAATACACAAAGTCATAATACCCTGTACCACAGTGTGTTGTACGGTATAAAAACATTGCCTATTTGCAAAAAGTCTATTGATAAATGTACAAGTTATGACCCATATTGAAACCAGTAAGGTAAGGCTAAAGTCGGGCGGGGCCGACTATATAATACCCTACACCACTCTCGTAATATTGAATAACTCTGATATATACATTTTGTAATTCATGTATAAATTGTTTACATAAATTTAATTTTGGGACATTTTATACTTAAATAATACCCTGTATCACAGTGTGGTGTAGGGTATAAAAACAATTGGATCTAAAGAGCCAAATCGGATGAAACATATATATGGGAGCTATAGCTAAATCTTTACCGATTTTCTTCAAATTCGGCAATGTTGGTTCATGGATCAAGAAACTCTACCATTCTAAATTTCAAAACGATTGGAGCTAAAATATATCTTCTATAGAACTAAAGGGCCAAATCGGACGAAACATATATATGGGAGCTATAGCTAAATCTTAACCGATTTTCTTCAAATTCGGTAGTGTTGGTTCATGGATCAAGAAACTCTACCATTCTAAATTTCAAAATGATTGGATGTAAAATACAGCTTCTACAGGACTAAAGAGCAAAATCGGACGAAACATATATATGGGAGCTATAGTTAAATCTTAACCGATTTTCTTCAAATTCGGCAATGTTGGTTTACGGATCAAGAAACTCTACCATTCTAAATTTCAAAACGATTGGATGTAAAGTACAGCTTCTATAGAACTAAAGGGCCAAATCGGACGAAACATATATATGGGAGCTATAGCTAAACCTTAACCGATTTTCTTCAAATACGGTAGTGTTGGTTCATGGATTAAGAAACTCTACTATTCTAAATTTCAAAACGATTGGATGTAAAATACTGCTTCTTCAGGACTAAAGAGCAAAATCGGACGAAACATATATATGGGAGCTATAGCTAAATCTTAACCGATTTTCTTAAAATTCGGCAATGTTGGTTCATAGATCAAGAAACTCTATCATTCTAAATTTCAAAACGATTGGATGTAAAATACAGCTTTTATAGGACTAAAGGGCCAAATCGGACGAAACATATATATTGGAGCCGATTTCAACCAAATTCAATAGCGATCTTAACAGCTGCGAAATACTCTAAACAGCAAAATTTCAGAACGATCGGAGTGAAATTGCGACCTGTAGTCGACGAACAACTTTACATGGACTGACGGACGGACGGACAGACATGCTTAAATTGACTCAGCTAGTGATTCTGAGTCGATCGGTATACTTTAAGGTGGGTCTATCTGTGTTATTTTCAGGTGTTACAAACATCTGCCATGAAACCAACTTATAATACCCTGTACCAAAGTGTGGTGTAGGGTATAAAAATAGGGAAATTAAAAAAAAAATATTTTTCATATTTTTATTCTGGCAATTTTATTTGGGAGGTACCAAAAGGGGCAATAACGCCCATTTTTTAATATATTATAGGTACGTACTATAAAAACATTGCACTGTACAAAACTTCAAGTGTTTGAAACGAAGTCCATTTGTATCGGAGGCTCCAAAAGGGGCGTGGTAATAACGCATATTTTACACGGGACTATAGGTACTGAAAAGGCATTACACTCCACAACATTTTAAGTATTTGTAGGGACTGGAATCAAAGTTGTAAGCAGCTAACTTTTTTTTTGCGAAATGGTCCATTTTTATGGGAGGTACCAAGAGGGGCGTCGCAATAACGTCCATTTTTTACGGGACTGTATGAACTATAAAACCATTACACTTCACAAAATTTCAAATATTTCTATTAACTGGAATCAGAGTAATAATCCGTTAACCTTTTGTGCAAAATGGTTAATTTGTATGGGAGGTACCAAAAGGGGTGTGGCAACTTCGGCCATTTGTGTCATGATGATAGCGACCAAGATAATAATACTATGTGTGTAATTGTTAATGATTCTGAGTAGTAGTATAGAAGTTATGATATAATAAATATTTCACAAAATGTTGACCCTTCGTGGGGGAGGTACTCGAAGGAGTAGACCAACATAGTCCATCTATGACGTTTTCCTGAGATAGAAAAACGGATTGACACACACCAAATTTGAAGTCAATCGGCTACTCCCTTCGAAAATTACCGTGCGCACCAACCAGACGGACAGGCTGACGGACATTGCTCAAATGACTTAAAATGGCCCGCAACGGATTTCCGTCAAATATGCTTGGGGTCTCTTAGGTCACTTCATCGATGTGTTACACTTTTAGCCTATAGCATCTGATCTAAAGGGTGGTTTAATTTTAATTTTGATTTTGAATAAAACCAGGGCTGTGGAGTCGAGCCAAAACTACTCGACTCTAACTCCGACTCCCGGAGTCGAATTTTAAAATCATTCGACCCCGACTCCGGCAGTTAAATAACATAAATTTCTGAAATTATATTTCTACTAAGACGAGAGTTCATGTTATTAAAAATAAGATATAGCTTTGTTAGAAACACACAAAAAATTAGGTATTATTTAATACCAGTAATTAAATAAAATTGTATTATTTATTTATCGACGCTTGACTTGCAAGTCGCAACTAATATGACAATTCTTTCAACATGGAATCATGATAAAATGTTCATCAATCACTGCCTCTGTTTCAATATACCGCAATTTTTGGAAATTATGTTCGCTTCAGGCAACCAGTTTATTCGTTATTTATTATACCCTACACAACACTATGGTAGAGGAGGTTATAATTTTTTTTTTGGCAGATTTACAAAAAATGCTACAGCTGGACAAACCTATTAATATACCGTTCTACTCAGAATCACTAGCTGTCTGTCTGTTCATCTTAAGTTATTCGTTAGGTACAGGTCGAAATTTTACTACGATCCTGGTAAAATTTGACAATAAGACCTCTTTCACACTAGGGAGGGAACCTATTGGAGTTGGTGAAAATCGGTTCAGGTTAATATTGCCCCCAGATATAAATGTTTCTTTAGATTTCGCCTTGATTTCGACCTGTCATAACGCCCAACGGACATAACGCCCAAATTTTTTTTTGGGCCTTATGACCTCTCTGAGTGTGGTCATAACACCCAATTTTGTTTTGGGCCTTATGACCTCTCTAGGTGCGGACACAAGGCCCAAAAAAGAAGGGAAATAACGCCCCAATATTATTTTGTAATTCTCTCTCTATTAATGTGTAAAATCGAATACTTTTGGGAAAAATGTATTATGATTGTAAAAGAAGTAACGGTTCTATAGTTAATTCAGGTTCAGAAATGCCTTCGATGGTTGTAATTGAAACATTCATTCAGTTGTTTTTGAAACAGTGACGAGAATGGGTGATATAGTTGCATTTCAGTTTGTTGGGGGTGCTCGCAGAAACTGCGAATTATTTTACACCAAATGCAAAAGGAAAAACCTGAATATAGAAACATTGGCACTATTTTCAATAGGGTGTGATATATGTTGATATTAAGTCTTAAACCCATACGTATGATGAAGATAAATACTTGCAGAAAAGCCGAGTGCAAAGAATTCTACAAGCAATCGCGCGCGCGATTACTCGTAGAATTCTTTACACTCGGCTTTTCTGCAAGTTCTTAACTACATCACAAATTTTGTTTTTCGATTTAATACTACCATATTTCAAATGTTTGCGAAATTAAATTTGGATAAGGCCCCATACGTATGGCCCTTTTCTGCAAGTTCTTATCTTCATCATACCTATTGCTTTAAGACTTAATATAAACTTATCATACCCTATTGAAAATAATGCCAATGCTTCCATATTTAGGTTTTTCCTTTTGCTTTTTTTAGGAAACTGTGGGGCAGGTGGAAGAAATTTACATTTGATTTAAATTGAACCATATCTTTAAAGTACTTCCAATAAATATTAAATTACCACGTAAATTATTACTACTTATTATTACAAAAACAAAAAAAAGGACATAAAGCCCCAAAAAAAATTGGGCCTTATGTCCGAGCATGGGTCGGTCATAAGGCCCAAAACCAAATTGGGCGTTATGACCGCACTTAAAGAGGTCATAAGGCCCAAAAAAATTTTGGGCGTTATGTCCGTTGGGCGTTATGACCGGTCACCTAATTATCTCATATTTCTATATTTACAATATCTGAGCTTATTCTGCTCTAAGAAGGTGTTGTACAGTATCATATAGTTGGCTTCGCTCGGCCTTTCCTTACTTGTTTTGTACTCGCTTAGGATGTTGTACAGTCTTACAAAAATACTTATTTGTTAGGTAAATATAATCAGAGCTTTCCTAAAACTGGTTTACATCAAAACTCGATAGTTTGGTTAACTTTATAGATATTTTTGGCACACTTAAATATCTAGCTAAAAGCTTCGATTATTTTATCCTTCTTTTTTACCAAAATTGTTTTCCCAAAATTTGTTGATTGCAAAAGTTCTATCACATAATTGGTACATTTTGAACAATACGACTCCGACTCCACAGCCCTGAATAAAAAACAAATTATTTAGGAAATGATTGTCATTTCTTTTTATTATGATAATATCTGCCAAATGGCCGCCGCGACCTCTGCGGCACACCTCCATCCGATGGTCCAAATTTTCGATGACTCTGAGACATAATTGAGGTTCTATGCCGTTAATGTTCCGAATTATCTCATCCCTTAGCTCTTGAATTGTTACTGGCTTATCGACGTATACCTTTTCTTTCAAATAACCCCAAAGAAACAAGTCCAACGGTGTCAAATCACATGATCTTGGCGGCCAATTGACATCGCCACGACGTGAGATAACACGGCAATTGAATTTGTTGCGCAAAAGAGCCATTGTTTCGTTAGCTGTGCGGCTAGTGGCACCGTCCTGTTGAAACCACATATTGTCCACATCCATATCTTCCAATACGGGCCATAAAAATGTCGTTATCATCTCACGATAGCGATCACAGTAACTGCCTGAGGAAGTATGGCCCGATGATGTCGCTTGCCCATAAGTCGCACCAAACGAACTGGGCGAGCATGCACAGGTGTTTTCACATCTCCTACAGACCCGGTTTGCTGAAATATGCGCACAATTCTCCCGATTGTGGACCCATTTGGTCAATTATGCTGATTAAAAAAACATCACGATGTGCACGAAATGCATTTTGATTTGAGTGCCCATTTTCGTAAAAGGCTTACAAAACTTTAACGCGTTGCTCGATTGTGTATCTTTTCATGGTTCAAATTGAGTTAGTCTGAAATTGAGAAATGTCAAATGAAATGCAGAAAAAACTTGACGTTTAGGTGTGGTTCACATTCAACATCAGCCCTTACAATTTAACCACCCTTTATACCCCTGTTCACTTATTTCTACCAAAAGTGCTATAATTTCTAGATGTATCCATAGATTAGGATGCTAGCAATCATGAAATGGAACACACGCAATTTTTGCGAGTTTTTTTATTTCTATGTTTTTTAGAGCCAACAATAAAACGATTTTTTTTCCTCATAATTTTAAGTATATCCGGGATTTACCGAGCATATACTTAAAAAAATATGGTCCAAAAACTAAAGCCTCCTTCCAAGAAAATGGGAAATTCAAAGAAAAATTAACAAAAATATTTACCATAAACCTTTTTTTTTAAATATTTTTTTCGTGTTTAGGACACCATATTACACCAGAAAATGTTATACACAGCCCTGCGACAAACATTTTATTGCACTGTGGAATGCGATCAATGGTGGAAGTTACATTTTACGTCGCTTTTACTTTTAAATATTTCCAAAATAATTGAAACCTTGAAAATCGTCATCAATTTCGGATGGAAAAAATATACACTCACCTAAAAGTAAAAAAGAAAAATGGGTAAAATGAGTGAGAAAAAATACACAGATATTTATCATTCTGTTTTATAGAAATGTTAATAGTGGTCATATATTTTTACTATAGAATTATTGTTGTAATCTTGATGGTATTTTTCAAAGAAAATCAAACTATTGAATTAAAAAAGGATTAGCGCAAAAACAGGAATTAATATACACCATAAGAAAAGAATCGCTTCTCTAGAATATTAGTATCTGGAAACATATTATTTTTGGAAAAACTAACTTTTTAGCTATAAATCGGAAAAAAAGTTCTTGAACTTATTTAAATATTTCCCCGTTTTTTAAGTAATCTACACAAAAAAGAAGAAGAAGGAAAATAATATTGATAAAAGAGATATTCGAACATTTTTTCCGGTATGTAAATATAGGGTGATCCATTTCGTGATTCCCTACTTTTTTAAAGAAAAAAACACAGAAAATTCAAATTGAATGGGGAATGTTTAATATCATTTGAAAGAACATTCTTTGGCATTTATTTTTTGAAGATTATGTCTATCAGATGTTGACCGCGGCTACTCTCAGACGGTCCATCCGTTAAGTCCAATTTTCGATGACTCGTTTGACCATTTCGACTGGTAACTGGCGAATGACACGCGTGATGTTTTGCTCCAAGGCCTGAATCGAAGCGGGTTTGCCCGCATAAACTTTAGACTTTACATATCCCAACAGGAAAAAGTCTAACGGTGTGATATCACACGATCTTGGTGGCCAATCGACCTGCCCAAAACGTGAAATTATCTGCTCACCGATGTGTTCCCTCAATAAATCCATTGATTGATGCGATGTGTGGGAAGTGGCACCGTCTTGTTGAAACCAAATGTCGCCGAGATCACGAGCTTCAATTTCAGGCATCAAATAGTCGGTTATCATGGCACGATAACGGTCGCCATTGACGGTTACGTTCTCACCGGCATCATTTTTGAAGAAATATGGACCGATGATTCAGGTACGTCGGATCGTGAATCGGTCAATGGCAAAAATATAGCTTTTAACGAGAGCTAAAATATTGCTCATGGGTGTCAAGTTCGTGGATCGACTGGAAAGTGTTTTTTTTTATTTAAAAACCAGTAAGGAAAGGCAGAAAGTCGGGCGTCCCTAACAATGCGATAAGGGTCATTGCCATAATAATTTGGAATAATTGGTAAATGGGTAGAAACATATTATCTAATTCTGAAACGATAATCGCTAAATTAAGCAATATTCGTTCCTAAAGTGAGAAACATATTTCTGGAAAATTTTAATGATCGGAAGTTAAATACAACTTCTATAGCGGTTTGATACCAAATCAGGAGGAACATATATATGGAGCTTTAATATAAATCTGAACCGATCTTCCCTGAATACTTATTGATGTAAAAATACCTCCTTCTGTCGAATTTCGTACTGATCGGATATAAAATACAGTCTCTACAGCGCTTACATGTCAAATCGGGGGTAACATATATATGGGAGCTATATCTAAATCTGAACCGATTTTCTCCGAAATCGGCAGTATTCCTTCATATAATAAGAAACCTCTTTCTGCGAATTTCGCACTGATCGGATATAAAATAACATTTTTACAGCGCTTACATGTCAAATCGGGGGTAACGTATATATGGGGGCTATATCTAAATCTGAACCGATTTCTTCCAAATTTAATAGTGTTCATCCATATAATAAGAAACCTCTTTCTGCCGAATTTCATACTGATCGGATATAAAATAAAGTTTTTACAGCGCTTACATGTCAAATCGGGGCTAACATATATATGGGGGCTATATCTGAATCTGAACCGATTTTAACCAAATTCAATAAGGATCGTCCTTGGGCCAAAAAAAAGATATGTGTAAAGTTTAGTCGAGATCGGACCATAATTGCGACCTGTACTTTGATTACAAGAATACATGCACAGACGGACAGACAGACGGACAGACAGACAGACGGACATAGCTAAATCAACTCAGAAAGTGATTCTAAGTCGATCGGTATAATAAACGATGGGTCTATTTCTTCTCCTTTTGGGTGTTACAAACAAATGCACAAAGTTATAATACCCTGTACCACAGTGTGGTGTAGGGTATAAATATGGACTTAACGCAATTGGCGAACGATTATTTTGACAATAAAACTGAATAATTTGAAAACGTTGTCTTTCCATGATGAAATGCCAAACAATACTTAACAAAAATAACATGTCAGCATGACACTACTCAAATGTGATCTGTCAAAAAAAGGCTATTGAAAAAAGTATCTCAACTTAGTTCACCCTATATAAAATATTTACATCAAAGTATATTTGATTTAAATTTTGCTCACAAACATATTTTGATTCCTGTTTTTTCCTCCGTGGACAGTGGTTTAAAACGTTATAATCACGCTTCTTATTTGATGCTTCAAATATCGTCCCTTATTTGAATATTTTATATAATTATATAATTTTATGTTGTTATACTGTGAAATGTCCATCATGATGGAAGTTTATTATCCGTTGGTATTGTTTTTGGTTTATAACGGGTGTTTTTGAAGCTGCATTAGAACTTTCGATATCGATAACTATGGTTTGACAAACTGTATTTACTTTTCTGTTCAGTATGGTTTTTCGCTTAACGCCAGAAAAACGATTCCAAATTGTGGAAATTTACCTTCAAAAAAATAAATCTGTCCACGAAGTTCAAATCCAAAAATTGTGTTTAGTGATGAAGCTCTTTTCCGTATAAATGGCTTCGCCAATAAAAAAATTGCAGTGTTTGGACGGAAGACAAATTTCAAGCCGTTAACAAATCACCATTAAATCCATTAAAATTTACTATTTGGAGCGGTTTACACGCTCGAAATTAGAAAGGAGCTGCCGTTGCGGTGAATCGAGCCAAGCTAACTGAATTTTTGTTTCCAAAAATTAATCAGGTAAACATCAACGGCATTTGGTTCCAACAAGACGGCGAAACTTGCCATACAGCGCGCTGTCAACAATAAATTTATTGTAAAATCAATTTAGTGACTACTTTCTTTCCAGAAGTGGTCCTGTTTACTGGCACACTCGTTCGTGCGATTTAACGCCTCTGGATTACTTTTTGTGGGGCTATGTTATGTCATTGGTTTATGCTGACAAACTAGCATCTCTTGAAGTCAAAAATTGGATGAACCATGTAACTCGTAGCCGCGACGGACATATGCAGGCAATCAAATTTAATAAATAAATGCAATTAAATAGCTACCTGATTGTATTACTAATAAGAATATTTGAGAGAGACCTCTCTATGTTGAATATAGTAACTTTTTATTGTGATGATTTTTTTTGACAAAATGGAACAAACTACATAGTTTCAGCTAAATTTTTTAGAAAATGTGATTATACTAACCTAAAGAAACATATTTGGAAGCTGCCTATATATGTACAGCTAAATTAAAACATTTTCAATTCAAAACAACTTTCAACTATTAGAAATAGTTCTGCCAAAATTGATCAAGCCCTATTCTAGTGAACAGTAGCCAGTTTTAAACTGGCTGATCGTCTTAGAATTTTACGACTATCAACAAAATATATATTTTTTTGGGTCTCAGATCAATATTTCAAGCTGTTGCATATGAGCATATCCATCATGTCGCAAGGGACAGTCGAACACATTTAAAGTGAGAAAAAAGACAAAATAAAACGGATTTTTTTTTGGCAATATTTCTAACTTATAGATCTTAATTTGACGTATAATTCGTGCAAAGTTGATTTTGGCAGATTTTAAGTTTTCAAGATAATTGAAAAAAAACCAAGGCACTCGCACGTGACAAAAACAAGTGGTTTGCACGGACAAGAATTCAAAACGCAATTTCAGCAAAACCTGAAGCAATTTTGCAAAGTGGCTAATTTTAGAATGTTGTGCATTAATGTCTCTTAAACATAGTTTTGATTTTTTTCTAATTTAATTGTAAGCAGATTCATTTTTTAGCATTTTTTTTCCATCATGATATTTATGTTGTTTCCCTTGTACTTTTTACGTAATATATAAAAAAGATTATTAAAAATGTTTTAAAAACCAACAGAAGTATTCAATGTATTTATTTTCACATTTTAACAATTTAACAAAATGTGTAGTACGTATGAACAGAGTATTGTGCAGTATTAAACGAAATGGCGCGAAAAAAACTGGATGCTGTTGTTTTAAACAATACTTGTTTTTCTAATATTTTTTAATATTATTTATTTGGGACTATTATTTACGAAACAAATATTTGTCTGCATTTAGGTATTCAGAAAATGTATCAATACCTTAATGTTAAGACAAGTTTTACGTTTTCAGTAATTCAACTTTTTTTCATAAATTTTAAATGCTCGTAAAATTCCGTTATACAGGGTTTTCCAACAAGAGGTGTTATTTTGAATCACCCGGTATTTCGGTAGCTGTCACTTTTGAAGCTTTTATTCTTTGACATTTGACAAGTAGAAACTACGCCATTACTAAAAATGGAACGATACACGATTCAACAACGCATTGAAATTATTAAAATTCGAAAATCATCGAAAAATCATCTTGACTGATGAGGCCCATTTCCACATCGGTGGCTACGTCCACATGCAAAATTATCGCATCTGGGGCTCGGAAAACCCAAGAGTTATTGTTGAGAAGCCTCTCCATCCTCAACGTGTGACTGTTTGGTTAATGGTCCAGCGGGGTCATTGAACCTTACTTTTTCGAAAATGAGGTTGGATCAACAGTTACGGTGATTGGATTGCGCTATCGAGAGATGATTAATGATTTTTTATGGTCGGAGTTGGATGGTATTGTTCTGGGCAACGTTTATTTTCAACAAGACTGCGCTACGTGCCACACAAGCAACGAAACCATTGCTCTGTTACGGGAAAAGTTTCTGGACCGCGTTTCTCTCGAGGTGATCACAATTGGCCCCGAGATCTTGTGATTTAACACCTTGCGACTTCTTCCTTTGGGGCCACGTGAAAGATAAGGTCTACGCCAACATCCCAGCGTCGATTCAAGACTTCAAAGATAGAATTCGTGAGGCTATCGAGGACATAGGGCAGCCACTTTGCGATTTGGTTATGGAAAATTTCATGAAAAGGATATGGTCCTGTAAGCGTGGTCGTGGTGGCCATTTGGCTGATGTTGTTTTTCATTATTAACGGCATACCTTCCCCTTTATTATGAAATAAACATCATTTATCTCAAAAAATGGAATTTTTCTTTGAATACCAAAACAACACCTCTTGTTGGAAAACCCTTTAATTGAAGTTATACATTGATTGATGGTTTAATAACAAATGACGACTTGGAGAATATATAAATTAACAAGTAAGAAAGTTTCAGTCGGGTAAACCGACTAAGGTATACCCTCACTTTGTGAGTAATGTAATATATAACATTACACTAATAAATCTGTCAATTTGTGTGGGAGGTACCGGAAGGGGTTTCTCCAAATACACCTGTTTTTCGGTAAACAGCAGATTCTTAAATACATTGCATTGTGCCGAACTATAAGCGTTTATGTGCACTGGTATATTAAAGTTACGAGCTATGTAATTTTGTTTGATTTGGTCATTTTGTGTGGGAGGTACAAAAAGGGGCTGTACAATAACGCCCATTTTTTACCGGACTATAGGCGCTACAAAAACATAATACTGTAGAAAATTTCAAGCATTTTTATGCACTTGTATTAAAGTTATAAGCAGTTTAATTTTTATGCAAAATGGTCCATTTGTGTGGGAGGTACCAAAATGGGCATGCCAACTTCACCCATTTTTCTCAAGGTAATAGCGACTAATATACTAATATTATGTGTAGAATTTCAGAAGATTCGAATAATTAGTATAGAAGTTATTAAAGAATCAATATTTCACTAAATTTTAACCATTTGTGTGGGAGGTACCAGAGGAGTAGACCAATATGGCCCATCTTCGAACTCATCCGGAGATAGATAAAAATATTATCGCATGCCAAATTTGAAGTCAATCGGTTACTCATTTCGAAAGTTAACGTGCGCACCAGCCAGCAGACAGACAGACCGACAGACAGACAGACAGAGAGACAGACAGACAGACAGACAGACAGACAGACAGACAGACAGACAGACAAACAGACAGACGGACGGACGTACATTGCTCATTCGACTTAAAATTACCCAAAACGAATATCCGCCGAACATACTTGGGGTCTTAGGTCACTCCTTCGATGTGTTACACTTTTTTCCGTAGCAAATGATATATACCATCGTATCACTAAAGTGAGGGTATAAAAATTGGTGGTTCAGAACAAATATTATTGCTACGAATGTCATTTTAAATTGTAAGGTATAACTCGAAATCAATGAAAAATAATAAACGAAAAATCTGCAACGTTTTGAAAAGCTTTTTTAAACAAAATGTTTTTGAAGAAATTCCAAAACAATAATTTTATTTATGTGTAAACACATATTTTATTTGAGAAAATTAGCTTTCGAATATATTTTGTTTGTAATACGTATATATAAATAAATTTTACTGATCTCACTACGAAATAATTTTTTTTTCCGAGACCTAAAAACTTGTTTTAAATATTTTATGAAGCCAAAACAACATATTTTTATGGGAGTCTTTTTTTTAATTTTTTTTCTAAAATTCCAATCTTCGTGGAGTTTACCTTTATTATTTGGACCATATTTTTTGAAGTATAAGCTTCATAAAGAGGGGACACCATTTAAACTAAACGAAATTATTAAAAACATTGTTTTTCAAAATAGATATGGAACAAACTTTTTTGCGATTTTTTCTCAACTGTTACGGGAAAAGTAGATCGTTTGAGACAAACGAACTATGTTTGCGAAAAGCGACCTCCAAACATTTTTTTCTTTGCGTGTATGTCTTTGAACAATCTAATTTCATTTTAAACGCGATCTCGACCGGAAAATAAAAAAACTGAGTACTGAGTTTTGTTGTGTTTCTAGTCAGCTTTCTCAATTATAACGGGTTTTTTTAGGGATGACATGATTTTGAAGTGATGTTTCGGTTATTTGTAATATATCATGATTTGTCA
Organism: Eudasyphora cyanicolor; assembly: GCA_963930755.1. NCBI lineage: Eukaryota > Metazoa > Arthropoda > Insecta > Diptera > Muscidae > Eudasyphora > Eudasyphora cyanicolor. The sequence goes on along the minus strand of OZ005736.1, from coordinate 164,095,450 downwards.
TTTGTTTTTCATTGTATTCAGTAGTGTTTACAATTTCATCATGGAGAGATATACGCAAGAACAACATTTACAAGTTATTCAGTTTCATTACACTGTGATACAAAATCGAACTTTCCGAATGGGAATGGGATGAGACCAATTGCAAATTAAAGATGACATTGTCCATAACAAAATCTTGACGGGGTTTTCTTAGTTCCGTGCGAGATTTTTTTTACACGCATTTGAAGTTTGTGATTTTGGAACGCTTTCTAACAAGAAAAGATCATTGAAAATTTGATAAATTATGTTTATTTCTTTATATTATCATGGAAACTTGTGATATCTTATTGTTTTTGGGGTCGAGGAATTCATTTTTGATATTTATATCTACCTACAATTCACGCTAGATGGCTCTGTCAGACAAATGGTGCTATTTCTTGTCGATTTGTTTAGATTTGTTGTACCCTACACCACACTGTGGTACAGGGTATTGTAAGTTTGTTTCACGGCAGATGTTTGTAACACCTGAAAACAGCTAGACCCACCTTAAAGTATACCGATCGACTCAGAATCACTAGCTGAGTCGATTTAATGTCCGTCCGTAAGTCCGTCTGTCCATGTAAAGTTGTTCGTCGACTACAGGTCGCAATTTCACTCCGATCGTTCTAAAATTTTGCAGTTTAGAGTATTTCGCGGCTGTTAAGATCGCTATTGAATTTAGTTGAAATTGGTTCAGATTTAGATATAGCTCCCATATATATCTTTCGTCCGATTTGGCCCTTTAGTCCTATAAAAGCTGTATTTTACATCCAATCGTTTTGAAATTTAGAATGGTACAGTTTCTTGATCCATGAACCAACATTGCCGAATTTGAAGAAAATCGGTTAAGATTTAGCTATAGCTCCCATATATATGTTTCGTCCGATTTTGCTCTTTAGTCCTGTAGAAGCTGTATTTTACATCCAATCATTTTGAAATTTAGAATGGTATAGTTTCTTGATCCACGAACCAACACTACCGAATTTGAAGAAAATCGGTTAAGATTTAGCTATAGCTCCCATATATATGTTTCGTCCGATTTGGCCATTTAGTCCTATGAAAGCTGTATTTTACATCCAATCGTTTTGAAATTTAGAATGGTAGAGTTTCTTAATCCATGAACCAACATTGCCGAATTTGGAGAAAATCGGTTAAGATTTAGCTATAGCTCCCATATATATGTTTCGTCCGATTTTGCTCTTTAGTCCTGAAGAAGCTGTATTTTACATCCAATCATTTTGAAATATAGAATGGTAGAGTTTCTTGATCCATGGACCAACGCTACCGAATTTGAAGAAAATCGGTTAATATTTAGCTATAGCTCCCATATGTATGTTTCGTCCGATTTGGCCTTTAGTTCTATAGAAGCTGTATTTTACATCCAATCATTTTGAAATTTAGAATGGTAGAGTTTCTTAATCCATGAACCAACATTGCCGAATTTGGAGAAAATCGGTTAAGATTTAGCTATAGCTCCCATATATATGTTTCGTCCGATTTTGCTCTTTAGTCCTGAAGAAGCTGTATTTTACATCCAATCATTTTGAAATATAGAATGGTAGAGTTTCTTGATCCATGAACCAACGCTACCGAATTTGAAGAAAATCGGTTAAGATTTAGCTATAGCTCCCATATATATGTTTCGTCCGATTTGGCCCTTTAGTTCTATAGAAGCTGTATTTTACATCCAATCGTTTTGAAATTTAGAATGGTCGAGTTTATTGATCCATGAACCAACACTACCAAATTTGAAGAAAATCGGTTAAGATTTAGCTATAGCTCCCATATATATGTTTCATCCGATTTGGCTCTTTAGATCCAATCGTTTTTATACCCTACACCACACTGTGGTACAGGGTATTATTTAAGTATAAAATGTCCCAAAAGTAAATTTATGTAAACAAATTATACATGAATTACAAAATTTATATATCAGAGTTATTCAATATGATGAGAGTGGTGTAGGGTATTATATAGTCGGCCCCGCCCGACTTTAGCCTTTCCTTACTGGTTTCTGTTTTATTTTGTCGCGCTGTGTTCTATATTAACAAAATAACTCAGGTAGAACGAAGAAAGAGAAGAACAACATATGAACATTTTAACAAAAGGTAATTTTGAGAAAATTCTGTGAGATAGCTAAATTTAGAGCACTGTATCACAAAAACTACAATGAATTTGGAAAAATAAAAAGACAGAAAATTCTTGCACAGTTGAAGAATTATTGTGTCAAATTTAATTAAAATCAAAAGATGCAGTTTTTGCGTTGTTCATACTGCTTAGAATTACCCAAGTATACATTCTTCAATCGATTTATTCAACTGAGATTTTTGTATTAAATGATGAATGTCCTCTGATTTGCCTAAGGTTGATTATAGAAACAATGGAGAAATGCTAACCGACTCTTTTCATAAAGCCCCAAGAGTATGTATATTGTCCATAAAAACATGTCAATCATGCCCGATAATACAAAGAGCCAGTCTATTGAACATATCGAATTTTTGAATTCACCAAAATATTGATATATGTATGTATGTAAGTAAGCCAGCAGAGTAGAGAGTGGGTGTTTCGGGGGTGCTGTGTTCATTTTCCATTGGTGTTGAAAGTTTCAAGGTTTCCTTTTTTGTGTTCGGTAATTGCTGTATCAAAGCTTATTATGTTCCATGTGCAATTGAGTTGATAAAGTTTGCAGGACTACGTGAAAGTGGAATTAACTTTAGTGGTTTTTTGAACTTATCAATATTTTCAATAGAAATTGTGATTTCCACGAAATGCATTTCCATAAGAGTGTGTGTGGGGGTGTGTATGAGAGCGCTCAAGCGATGGAGAGTAGCCATGAAGGACACATTAAATGTGTCATTTATTAATGCTAAAATCCTTAAAGTTGTTCGGTGGAAAATCAAATTTTTTTATATGTTTGAATCAAAAGAAAATATATTTGGAAGCAAAATGTTGAAATGCTACATATTTTTGAAAAAATACATTTTATTTGAAAATCAAGAAAATGTACTTGGAACGCATATGAGCAAACGTGATTTTTTTTTACATTGGGAATAATTAAAATTAAATTTGACAGTAATATTTATTTGTTATTTTTAAATTGGCATTTAAATCAAAAATAATAAATAATAAGATATGTCATCCCCGAGCGAGTAAGTTGTCAGGTACGAACGAATAGAAATTTCAACGAGTTGGAATTCAAAGAGTGAGGGTTTCCGCGGATTTCGGACCGATTTTCCTAAATTCTTTTTAATTGTCACAATTAAAAAAATTAATATTAATCGAAACAAGTTCAAACTCCTATTCGTTCGTAAATTATAGATTTTGACGTTTCGTCCGGACGGAACATCTGTATAATTGAAGAACTGTGATTTAAATTGTATTCCAAACATTTTTGTTATAAGGTTTTTTTATTAGTTTGATAGCAGAGATGGTCCGACGTAAACTCTGAAGTATATGACGTACGTTTGTGACGTATACGACATACGTATACAACATCGTAGGCCTAATGTCAGAAATTTGAATTTTTCGCAAAAATGGACAAATCAACAACATATTTTTTTCATATTGAACATTTTAATTTTGTTTTCTCTTCAATCGACAATTGAATTCGCATAACTGAATGAAAAAACTCAAAAATGAATTCTAATTGTGTAATCATCAATAACACAATGTGACAAAAAAGTACCTTTTCAAAAGTTGTGCAAAAGTTTCAATTTAGATAGACATGATAATGAAGTTCTCAACCTATAAATACATTTCTTTGACTAGCTTTTTGAAAAACAGATTTTTTTTAAAAATAGAATAGTTGCTCCGTGTACCTATTTAAACATAACTCTAGAAACAGTTGTCCGATTTGTTCGGAAATTTATATGTGAATTTATATGTGTTGAAAATTTATATGTGAAAATTCCTTAAGGTTTTTATAATAAAATTCCTTTCACAGAGATTTCGAAGATATGTATGTGACAATTGATTGTGAAAACATTGCAATTATAATAAAAACGTAATAATTTTGAATAAAAAAGTCCCTGTAGTCCAAAGACAAATAGAATATAAGAAGACATTCCTTCAGGCCGAAACGTCAAAATCTATCAGTTACGAACGAATAGGAATGAATTGTAACACGCGAAAAAACAGTATTCCGCGAACATTGATTGATCTTTTTTTGCACTTATCGATTAATATTAATTTTTTAATTGTGACAATTACAAACCAGTAAGGAAAGACAGAAAGTCGGGCGGGGCCGACTATATAATACCCTACACCTACCTACCAATGCTAAAATGGGCATTGCGATAATAATTTGGCAGTGTTCATATATGTAATAAGCAAACTCTCTCTGCCGATTTTCGTACTGATCGGATATAAAACACGGTTTCTACAGCGCTTACATGTCAAATCGGGTGTAACATATATATTGGGACTATGTTAAAATCTGAACCGATTTTTCCCGAATTTGGCAGTGTTCATACATGTAATAAGAAAAACTCTCTCTGTTAAATTTCGTACTATCGGATATAAAACATGATTTCTACAGCGCTTAAATGTTAAATCGGGTGAAACATATATATGGTGGCTATATCTAAATCTGAACTGATTTTCCCCGAAATTGGCAGTGTTCATACATGTAATAAGAAAACTCTCTCTGTTAAATTTCGTACGGGTCGGATATAAAACACAATTTCTACAGCGCTTAAATGTTAAATCGGGTGAAACATATATATGGTGGCTATATCTAAATCTGAACTGATTTTCCCCGAATTTGGCAGTGTTTATTCATGTAATAAGAGAACTCTCTCTGTTAAATTTCGTACTGATCGGATATAAAACACGATTTCTACAGCGCTTAAATGTTAAATCGGGTGAAACTTATATATGGTGGCTATATCTAAATCTGAACCGATTTTCCCCGAATTTGGCAGTGTTTATTCATGTAATAAGAGAACTCTCTCTGTTAAATTTCGTACTGATCGGATATAAAACACGATTTCTACAGCGCTTAAATGTTAAATCGGGTGAAACATATATATGGTGGCTATATCTAAATCTGAACCGATTTTTCCCGAATTTGGCAGTGTTTATTCATGTAATAAGAGAACTCTCTCTGTCAAATTTCGTACTGATCTGATTTAAAATACAGTTCCTACAGCGCTTACATGCCAAATCGGGTGAAACATATATATGGGGGCTATATCTAAATCTGATCGGATTTTCTCCGAATTTGGTAGTGTTCATTCACGTAATATAAAACTCTCTCTGCCGAATTTCATAAAGATCGGATGTAAAATGTGGTTTCTACGGCGCTTGCATGTCAAATCGGGTGAAACATATATATATCCAAATCTGAACCGTTTTTAACCAATTTCAATAGGGATCGTCCTTGGGCCAAAAAAGAGCACTATGCTAAATTTCATCACAATCGGACCATAAATACGACCTGCACTTTGATTACAAGAATACATGGACAGACGGACAGACAGACAGACAGACAGACGGACAGACAGACAGACGGACAGACAGACAGACGGACATGGCTAAATCGATTCAGAAAGTGATTCTGAGTCGATCGGTATAATAAACAATATGTCTATCTCTTCTCCTTTTAGGTGTTACAAAAAATGCACAAAGTCATAATACCCTGTACCACAATGTGGTGTAGGGTATCAAAATTCGGGAAAAAGGGTCTGAAAATCCGCGAAAAACTTCACTCGTTGGAATCAAATTCCTATTCGTTCGTAACTGACAATTACTCGCTACAGGAAGGAATGTCTTCTTAAATTATTTGGTTTTTGTTGTAGTCATAATATCATGAACAAATCACATTTCTATTCAAATTTATTTCTTTTCTTTGAAATTATTATTTTTTCACAATGAGTTGTCAGATGTCTCCGAAACTGTTAAGGGGTGATAAATATTTCACAAAGGAAAATCAGTTTTTCTTTGAAAATACATGCAGCTACCATAAATTAAAAATGTGAAAGAAATTTTAATAAATATTCCCATATAATTTTTTTGGAAATTCTGCATCCTTTTAAATTATGAAATGTTTTAATATTGAAATGTCTTCGTCCCATCAGAAGATTTTCGAATCTCTAGTTGGTCACATTCAAACGCCAGAAATCTCCCACCACATTCCTGACGTGCGGCCTACAGCTACCTTTGATTCGTTTGTTCCAGACAGACGCTCCTGGGAAAATGGAACTTTGGCTCATGTGCCAGTGGGCAACAGCTGCTACACGGATGGGTCCAAACGAGGAGGAAGGATGGGTCTGGGACTTTTTATTGATGAACCAGAAGTGGAACTTCACTTCCGCCTCCCTGACCATAACAAGGTATTTTAAGCAGAAGTTCGAGCAATCACGGAGTGTGTGAATTGGCTCAGTAACATCACATAGCCTAAATATGCCAACATATTCACCGATAGCCAAATGGCGATTAAAGCAATAACATCGGAAAGGCTCAAATCCATAACTGTGTTGGACTGTAAAAGAACGATAAATGATTACTCAGCCCAGGGCCAATTGCGTATTTGCTGGGTACAAGGACACAACGGAGTGATTGAAAATGAAAGGCCAAACAGCTTGGCTTCAAAGGGCAGAGAATTTCGAGTAATAAACTTGGAAAATTGGAGACCTTTCGAAGCCACGAAGAATGAGTTGAAGCACTGGGCAGTGATGGCTCACAAAACTGTGTGGAATAGCGCAAAAGTAGGAGCAACTGCAAAGATTCTGTGGGGTGTCCCAAATGAAATGAAAACAAGAAGTTTTCTGAAACTAAACAAGATCGAGATTAGTAAGATGATGAGTGTTCTAACGGGACACTCAAGCTTACAAGCATATCTTCATCGCATAGGACTAGCAGGAAACGACGAATGCAGGGCATGCAGGGAAAACATCGAAACGAACACTGGCTTAAGTGTATGTCCATGGACATGAGATGTTTAAAAGTCTCCTCTCTTCAACCTAACCTAACCTGATCATATAGCTATTGGCATGCAATTTTGCAAAGAATATTTTGAAATCTGTATTTAAAAAAATATATTACTTCGAGATGGGTTTATAATGTATCGTAAATCTAAACCAGTAAAAAAAAGACACAAATTCGGGCGGGGCCGACTATATAATACCCTACACCTCCCTAACAATGCAAAAATTGATAATGCGATAATAACATGAAATAACTTTTATAGTTTCAGTTAACAAAGAAATTAGCTCCAGTTCCTCATCGAAGGTTATTCCAAGGAGGAGTTGACGGTTTTGATCATATTAAACTAGATCAGAAATGATAATTAAATGCGCAGTATTCTTTTATAGATCAAGAATCGGAAGGAACAAACAGATGGGTCTGTAAATAATCTGAACTGATTTTTATCATCTTGGATCAAAAACCTAATTTCCGCCAAATTTTATATAGATCGGACGTAAAATAATGTTTCAATAGTCTTAAATACTATAGGCAGGAACACAGTATATATGTGGCTATATATAAATCTGAACCGATAATCCCCAATGTAAGCAGTATTAGTTCCTAAATTACGAAACTTCTTTCTGCCAAATATTGCAACAATCGAAAGAAAAGTGCAACTTCTATAGCGCTTTAATACCAAATCGAGGGAACATATACATATATATGGTGAAATTCATGAAAAATGTCCTGCCTAAAAATTAAGGTTGTCCAATTTTGTTCATGAATGGTGCTTTATACAAATAATATATCCGCCAAGTTTTGGAAATTTTCGTTGAAGTGAAAAAAAATAAACTGCACGACACACAATTTTATTTCATCTAGTATTTAAGCTGTACTAATTGAGCTAGATGACTGAAATTTGGTATAGAATCTTCTTATAGCTACAGGTAACTTGGGATTGAAATGGACACTATCGGTCCATTTTTTGATATAGCCCCCATATATAGCATCTCCCCGATTTGACTTCTTAGAGACCACAAATGTCAACTGATCGGGCTGAAAATTGGTAACTGGTGTTTATATATATCCGAAATCCTTCACACGAACAATGATAGTCATAGCTTTTCATATGGGTCCTTCTGGATTTGTCTTCGAAACGGCATAGAAACCTCAAATTTCAACGAATTGGTCTGAAATTTGGTATAATGAGTTTATTTGTACCCGAAACCATTCATATGCGAACCATGCTGGAGGGTATATAAGATTCGGCATTACCGAATTTAATCCGTCTTTACTTGTTTTATTTAAAAATAGTCATGGAAAAAATGTCACGTTCGACCTGTCACGTTCGAACCAACTTAAAAATTAAATTAAAAAAAAACTACCCAAGATATTTCTATTAAACAAAGAGGATTCAACAACTTCATTATTTTTTAACATTTTAAAATTTTCATCTTTAACATATTCTTTGTAATTTCGCCGAATCTCAGGTTTTTAAAGATTTGCACGAAAACTACTTATATTTTTGTCGTGTTCGAACCGCTCCTTTTTTTTGTTCTTATTTTCTAATCAATACTTCGCCTGAAAAAGACTAAAACGCCAGTGATAGTACTTTTAACGATCTACAGGATTATGTAAAAGATGAATCTAAAATATGTTTTATTCTGACCTTTTTATCACTTTGAATGTGTACGACGGTCACGTTCGACACCGTGGAATTGCCCATATGTAGTATTTTGGAGATACAGAGGAATTTATAAAAACAAAGTATAACATATTTATATTCGTCTTAAAGGACACTTCCTGGAGAATATTTTCGAGAAAAGAACTAGCAAAAATGTGTATTAATAGTGTTACTACGCTTCTCCAAATTACGCATTTTTTACGAAAATTCCAAAACTTGGCAACATTTTCGAATGTAGTAATGTGATATACGATAAACTGCAAAAGGAATTTTAAGACCGGCTTTTAGTACAACTGATTTTGGGAAAAACCAAAAAATTCCTTTTTTTGGGGATTTTAGAATTAATTTTGGGAATTGTGGGATTTACGTTTACAAATCGATACCTCCATTCTAAAAATGCTAAGTCGACTTGGCATGGTTTAAGAATATTGCATTTTTAATTTCTAAATATTCCAAATTATATTCAGTCAAAATTTGGTGTTTATCCGCCGACCCAATCAAAAGTTATTCACAAAACAGTACAGTTAATTCGTTTTGCATTGTAAAGGATTTCCTTTTTGCACTTAGCATAGTTTAGTTTAGGAGGTATCGAAATATAATAATTTTGGATTTAGCCTCGTTATAAAGTTCCTTTGAAAAAATTGTTGTTTATTTTTTTCCGATCCTTTCCTACGAATCGGTATACATTAGAATCGTTTATGTACCGATTCCTTTCTTATTATCTTTTCTGAATAGACATCAAAATTTGATATTTGATGCCAAAATATTGGAATTTGATATACCCGCTGAGACAAAAGTTATGGCCATTTGAAGTTATAAATATGGTCCAAATACTAAAGGTAACTTCCATGAAAATTGGAATATTAGAAACAAATTTAAAAAAAAAACTCTTCACCTTTTTCCTTTATTTTTGTTGCATAGTGTTATTTATTACTTTATTAAGTACCCAATGCAGAAAAATTCTGATAATTTCCTTTATTATATTTTACAATTATTTATCTATTACTGACAAAATTCATGCTTTATATTCCAAAAATATTAATAAAAACATGATTCTGGGCTTCATCCCCGGCGATAAAATTTATTAAATCGGAATGCTTTTAGCACATTTGGTCTAATTGCTTTCCAAAATTTTAACATGTATTAATATCTAAGGCACTAAATCCAATTTAGATATTTTTTGGTGAAATTTTGCAACGATAAACATATTAGAATGAATCGAAAGTTGAGCTGTGAATACCACCCTAAGGATAGAATTGAAAAAATGCTTTTCACAATAGCCTAATATGTATATATGTTTAAATGTTGAAACGTATATGGCGTCGATTGCCATTTTCCATATTCAAAATGTTGCATACAAAGTCATAAATCATAAAATTGTTCGCTTCAGGATATTTAATCATAATCGTGTCAAAAGTAAATGGATCTTATATTCGATTTATATGAAAAAGGGAAGACACAAATCTGTTTGCCAAAGTGATTTTTTATGTATGTGAAAGAGTACGCGACGCCGAATGGACAGTCGGACGGTCGGTCGGAGAAATGGACCGGAGGAATGTGTTTGCCAAGGTTTTCCCTCCCTTGCCTTCCTGTCGTTCGGACGGACGCACTGCTTCACACATAAGTATTCACAGTCATGGACAGCGATGGGCGTTCGAAGGATAATTTCAAGGATAGGCAAAATTGTTTTTCAATAAGTGTTCAGGAGGTGGATGACTTCAAGTTTGTGCGTTATGAATGGCCATGAGAGCCCAGAACAGAAAAGGAAACTAAAAAAAGAAGGCGACCAATTTGAAGGAAAAACGGAAAACTTAAGTGAATTATGAAACGCTAAAAGGGTGCATAAATTACACAGATAGTTTGGTTGGACATATGTTTAAGTTTCCATTCTACTATAGTCCTATCCTGTCATGTCCTAACCTGGCTTGTCCTTAAAAGCAGGAAATGGAAAATTTCTTCGTAATCGAAAGTATTGTCACAGGGCAGGAGGGGGCAAGCGGGGTTGAAACTTCCTTTCAATTCCTGCGGAGAAAGTAAAATACAGTGTATGTTTTTTGCTATTACTTACATCACAGTCCCTCCTCTATTGACTTTTATCTAAAGTTCTTCTGGCTCCATATTTTCATTGTTCGTTTTTGCAAATATTTAAGGTATGATTTACGGTCTAAAGACATATTCACTTTACTTCACTGACATTCCCTGATGTCTGGCTTGTGAACATTTTTGCGTACATTCCTCAAAGGTAAAAACACCCTCTGCGATGTTGACAAAGAGGAATAAAGTGTCTTGTAAATATTTGTTATATATTTACCACAAGTCAATAATCAATTATTGTGAAATGAGCCTTCACACTTAAAGTGGGTGGATTTCTTTATCTTTATTATGTCCTTCAATGCCGGGAGTAGGAGTGCGGTCTTAGACAAAGGAAAAACTGTGAGTTGTTGGTGGTGGTATGAGACGGGACTGGTCTTATCAGTGACAGTGTAGATTAAAGACTTAGAAAAAAACAATGTGAGTATATTAAAACATTTTTGCACATAAAATGTATTTTAGTTGTTACACTTCAAACATATAAGTTTGGAGATTTAAATTATTTCTCGAATAAATTCTTCACAAAATCAACGAAAACAGTTAAAACCCAAATATATTGGATAGTATGAAAAACTGAACATCAGTCCATCATCGCTCATATCGTAGTTATCTGTGATTAAAATATAAGTTGGCTAATTCCAACATAACATTTTTGTTGTTTATTTTCGTTCCGAAACCTAAGCACTTTTTTGTGTAGATTGCGACATAATGTATTACAATTTTTTTTAATTTCCAATTTTTATAGAAATTGCATTTAGTATTTGAAAATTATTTTTCGAAATATAAGACCGATAGATGTGGTTTAGTAAATGTCGTTAAAATAATTAGAAAAAAATATTTTTGTTGTTTTAAATAGTTTTTTGGTGGCACGAAAAAAACCATAAAAAATATTAAAAAATTTCACAATTTTTGTCCCATTTTTTGAAAGCTGGCATCCTGACGAAGAAGAGAACGGCTATTTGAAATATGAATAAATGTATAAATATTAAAAGTATGTTAAGTTGAAAACAATAAAGACAGTTCAGTCTGGTAAATCGAGTTAAGAATCCACTCACTTTCAGTCTCAAAAATATTCGTAAATTTATTTATATTTTTGTTTTACTTAAAAAAATTATGCAGCAGACATTTTTTTGTGTCCGAGATCTAAAACCTTTTTTTGTAAAGTTTTTTTTTTAAATTCCATGGAATTTAAAAAAAAACATGGAAGTTACATTTAACATTTGGACCATATTGTTTGAAGTCAAATGTCGATAAAGCCCAGATATATAATTATAAGGGCTAGAAATGCCGATAACATCGGTTTCACTTAGAAACGGAAGTTTAGCAACTGTCGTTAAAACAATTAGACAAAATTAGCTTTTTTCAAAAAAAAAACCTTTTTTGCTGGAGGGAAAAAAAACATAAAAAATAGAAAAAAATATCGCAAACACGTTGTTTGTCCCATTTCATGATAGCTATCGTCCTAACGAAAAAAACAATGTCTATTTGCTATGGATGAATTTGTAAATATATTGTAAAAATAAGGAAATTAAAAAACCAGTAAGGAAACTCTAAAGTCGGGCGGGGCCGACTACACCACTCTCGTAATATTGAATAACTCTGATATATAAATTTTGTAATTCATGTATAAATTGTTTACATAAATTTACTTTTGGGACATTTTATACTTAAATAATACATTTTATACTTAAATGTACCACAGTGTGGTGTAGGGTATAAAAACGATTGGATCTAAAGAGCCAAATCGGATGAAACATATATATGGGAGCTATAGCTAAATCTTTACCGATTTTCCTCAAATTCGGCAATGTTGGTTCATGAATCAAGAAACTCTACCATTCTAAATTTTAAAACGATTGGATGTAAAATATAGCTTCTATAGAACTAAAGGGCCAAATCGGACGAAACATATATATGGGAGCTATAGATAAATCTTAACCGATTTTCTTCAAATTCGGCAGTGTTGGTTCATGGATCAAGAAACTCTACCATTCTAAATTTCAAAATGATTAAATGTAAAATACAGCTTCGGCAAGACTAAAGGACCAAATCGGACGAAACATGTATATGGAAGCTATAGCTAAATCTTAACCGATTTTCTTCAAATTCGGTAGTGTTGGTTCATGGATCAATAAACTCTACCATTCTAAATTTCAAAACGATTGGATGTAAAATACAGCTTCTATAGAACTAAAGGGCCAAATCGGACGAAACATATATATGGGAGCTATAGCTAAATCTTAACCGATTTTCTTCAAATTCGGTAGTGTTGGTTCATGGATCAAGAAACTCTACCATTCTAAATTTCAAAATGATTGGATGTAAAATACAGCTTCTACAGGACTAAAGAGCAAAATCGGACGAAACATATATATGGGAGCTATAGCTAAATCTTAACCGATTTTCTTCAAATTCGGCAATGTTGGTTCATGGATCAAGAAACTCTACCATTCTAAATTTCATAGCGATCGGATGTAAAATACAGCTTCTATAGGACTAAAGGGCCAAATCGGACGAAACATATTAATGGGAGCTATATCTAAATCTTAACCGATTTTCCTCAAATTCGGCAATGTTGGTTCATGGATCAGGAAACTCTACCATTCTAAATTTCAAAACGATTGGATGTAAAATACAGCTTCTATAGGACTAAAGGGCCAAATCGGACGAAAGATATATATGGGAGCTATATCTAAATCTGAACCGATTTCAACGGACGGACGGACATCGTTAAATCGACACAGCTAGTGATTCTGAGTCGATCGGTATACTTTAAGGTGGGTCTAGCTGTGTTATTTTCAGGTGTTACAAACATCTGCCGTGAAACAAACTTATAATACCCTGTACCACAGTGTGGTGTAGGGTATAAAAAATGTTTCATAATTTTTATTTTGGCAATTTTGATTGGGAGGTACTAAAAGGGGCGTGGCAATAACGCCCATTTTGTAATACACTATGGGTACTATAAAAACATTACACTGCCTAAAATTGCAGGTATTTCTATGTGATGGAAACCAAGTTATAAGCCGTTAATTTTTTGTGCAAAATGGTCCGTTTGTATGGGAGCTACCAAAACGGGCTAGGTAATATTGCCCATTTTCACGGGACTACAGATACTGTAAAGGCATTACACTCCTCAAAACTTAAGTATTTCTATAGTCTGGAATCAAAGCTATAAGCGGTTAACCTTTTGTGCAAAATGGTTTATTTGTATGGTAGGTACCAAAAGGGGCGTGGCAACTTCGTCCATTCTTCTCAAGATGATAGCGACCAAGAAACTAATACTATGTGTGGAATGGTCAAATATTCCGAACAGTAGTATAGAAGTTATGATATAATCAATATTTCACTAAATTTCGACCCCTTTTTGGGGAGGTACTCAAAGGAGTGGACCAACATAATCCATCTTAGACCTTAGTCTGAGATCGCAAAAAATATTGACATATACCAAATTTCAAGTCAATCGGTTAATCCTGTCGAAACGTAACGTGCGCATCAACCAGACAAACTGACGGACATTGCTAAAATGACTTAAAATGGCCCTGAATGGATTTCCGCCAAATATTCTTGGGGTCTCTTAGGTCACTCCATCGATATGTTACACTTTTGACCTGCAGCATAACATTGTTCACAGTAGTGGATGCAGAATAATAATAAATAATTTCTACATTTCACTTCGTTAGAATGCTAGCTTCCAAAAACTCGAACAAACAATGTTTTCCAGTTTTTTTATAATTTTTTTTTTCATTTTTTATGTTTTTTTCGTATCAGCAAAAAACGATTTTTTTGAAAAAAAATCAAATATTTTCTAATTATTTTAATGAGAGTTACTAAACTTATGTTTCCACTTGAAAGTGTAATAAATAACATTCGTATTCCTCATAATTTCCTTAAATTTAAAGTAAATCCGGGCATATACTTCAAAAAATATGGTCCAAATACTACAGACAAATTCCAAAAATGAGAATTTTAACGACAAATTTAAAAAAAAATGTACCCTAAATTTGTATCCTCTCACCTTACAGAGGAGGGTATATATCATTTACTACGATCCAAAAGTGTAACACATCGAAGGAGTGACCTAAGACCCTAAGTATTTTCGGCGAATATTAGTTTTGGGTCATTTTAAGTCAAATGAGCAACGTCTGTCTGCAAGCAAAGAAAAAATTCGTTTCTGCAAAACGAAATATTAGACAACTATAATTCTCGTTTGCCGGAACTGAAATTTCGTTTGCTGTGACAGAAACATATTCTGACCAAAAGAAATTTCAGTCGTTGTAAACGAGAATTGTAGTTGTCTAATATTTCGTTTCGCAGAAACGAATTTTTTCTTTGCGTGTGTCTGCTGGCTGGTGCGTACGATAACTCTCGAAAGGTGTAACCGATTGACTTCAAATTTGGTATGTAGCAATATTTGTTTCTACACTAAAAAAACAGCGTACTGAAAATCAATGAATTTTTCGTAAAGTTTAAGATTTCGGCAATGATTTCGAGCCAAAGACAATCGCTATAAAAATAAGAAGGATTTATAGTTAATTTAAAGACGTGAATAGTACTTGTTTTGAGGATGCATTTCATAGAATTAAGAATTTTGGGTAATAAAACTAATTAAGTTTGGTCTTAAAAAAAGCACATTTTTGCGTAAATTTAAGTATGGCGCGTGCTTATTTTTAGTAAAATATCATATAATTTAAAACATTATCGTAATAAAATTTAAAATGTTTGTCCTTGATATAAGAATATACTGGTAATTAATTTAAGGCATACATGAATTTAAATACAATTTTTATTTAATATGTATGGAAAATTCGTTACATTATATTGATTATAATGTTACTCTTTTAAATAAATCATTTTCTTTTAAATCATTCACTATTCATAGAAAATTCAATAACACAACACTTTATCTTTCTCAATAAATATTTTATTTGTTATATTTTATTTTGGATAATACAAAAAAAAATATAATACATATTACGTATAACCTTGAACTTGTATAAAGACAAATCGGCCAACACACTATGAAGTTTGACTTTTATTCGAATATTGTATTGTTATGTATCGATTCTATAGCGGGATTCGTTTCTCTATTTGTTGTCCATGAACAATTTTTATCGGAACCGACCTTAATGATTTTTAACCTAGAATTTGGCTGGTATTTAAATAGAAATTATATAAAACAAATACTATATTATTATATCATATAGTTTGGATGCTCACTCATTTCCTGCAATTTGTAAATTTTTAATTCCCCACTGCATTTTTCATATATCCAAATAAAGTTAAATTGCGCGAAGTAAAATAAAAATAATTTGAATAGAAATCAAACAGAATGATTTATATACGATAAAGTATTAAAATAAATTTTATCATATAACTGTCACAAAATGTTGAAAAATAAGAGATATATTAAAATCTTTGGAATATACTTACTTACACTGAAATATTTAGTCACTCTTCTACGACACAAATTCTCATAATAGATCCATACAAAATTTGCTGTACTTAAAGTTAAAAAAAATATTTATGTAAGATATTATTAATAATAGAAACTGATTGTTTTGAAAGTGGCGAAAGTGACATTTTTCATATAAATTGAGTTATCAAAAATAATTTTCTCAAAAAAATCAATCGTGACTTAGATTTTAAAATCTTAAGTTTTGTTAGCAAACAAAACTACAAAAACTTATTAAAAATTACTTATGTAAAACAAAAGCTAATGCTGCTTATGACATTCTTAACCCTGGTGTTAGATTAGCAAATCTGTACGAATCCTAGATTAAGAGTCCGTATGGTCAACATTACATTTTTCATATAAAATGAATATGGAAGACAATATTTTATATTTATTTTTATTCAATACTTCGTGAAAAGAAAGCAGCTTATTTACAATTATTTTTGAGCAAAAACGCTTATTATTTTGATTTTAGTAAAACAAAAATATCCCTTGGACCAAATTATAAGGCAATATATATACATACATATATTACCGTTTATAAAGGAAACGATACAAAAATTGGACCAAATGGGCCTAATCTAACAGCAGGTTTAATTATGAAGTACTTATGAAGCAATTATGAACACGAAATCAAGGAAAAATTTAAACTAAAATTCGAAAAAGGAAAAAATCTTTTTAAATAAATTATATTTTTAAAACTTTTTAACAATAACTTTGTTTGTGTGAAAACACGTATTTTATATGTGAACGTCAGTTCGCAAATATATTTTGTTCTAATACATTAATATATGCGTTCCAAATTAAATTTCGTGATTTTCAAATAAAAAATATTTGTTCAGAAACACATAATACTTACAAATATTGTTTCCAAATCTATTTCCTTTCAATTCAAACATTCTCATGTAGGTGTATGCTCACTTATTTTTTGCAAGTTATAAATGGCATTCAGCACTGCATTTTTCATATATCCATCAAATTTATCTTCAAGTATTGCGTGATCTAAAATTAAAATAATTACTTTTTTTTCTGAAAATAAATCAAATAAAATTATCTATAAACAAAAAAAATGCAAATAAATTTTATCATATCACAATTGGAAAACTCTGAAAACTAAGAGAAATATTTCAACCGTTCATATATAATACTTACGTTGAAATATTTTGTAAAATTTGCCACTCTTCTCACAAAAGACCCATTCTAAAATTGTTTTACTAAAAAAATTAAAAAAGATAGTTATATGTATAACATATTATTAATAATAAATTTCTATATTGCCACAAATAATTTTACATTTTTGCATTATGCGCTGGTATTTTTAATAAATAAATACTTTCAATTAAAATGTGTTTTGTTAATTTTGTAATTGCCAATAAGTTGTTTATTTCAGGATAATAATATTATTTTTCACATACCTAAACATTTTCCCATTGTCTCTTTCAGTATTACAAAATCTATTACTCACATTTTTGTCATCCATTTGGCACAAATCTCTTCACAGGATTTACAAACAAGATCTCCTTCAAAAACGCATGTACATCGCCATAAATAACATACAGCAAAAATAACTATGACACACGCTCTTCCTTATCACAGAGATCGATGGTGACGCCGACGGCATAACCACATGCATACACACATGTACACGACGGTTTCATTTGTTGTTGTTGCTATGCTTTAGCAAAAATAACTATTAACAGCCCATATTAAAATTATTTTCGGTGCAATATGCACGTCTGTATGCACATATACTTACATATTCACAGCAATCAAATTTTTTCACAATCCGCGTCCCGAAAACAGACAACCGTTTCCTTCCATCGCTTGTAAATAACTGACGATTTAAAAGAAAACGAACAACAAAACTGTTCTCTATTTTCTCTTCTAGCATTCCATAACAATTATTGATTCACACATTACCAAACAAAACTGATTCTCCGAGCGAGAGAGGGAGGGAGAGATTGTATAATTCTCTCGTATGTATTCTTAAAAATAATGACAATAGTCATAAAATTTATTACCAAGACAGCCCTTCCTTTAAGGGGAGCATAGCCTTAAATTTATTACTCAAATATCTCATACTGTTAATTAAGTCAGATTCGGCATTAAAACTATGACATGTCTACGTCGTAGTGTTAATGTAGAAAATCCTTAAAAGTATTGAAATATTACTTAAAATAATGCGGATTGTCACAAAAATAATGATTTTTTTCTTTAATTTAAATGCGTACATTTAAAGAAGCGCGTACACAAAACTAATGATTAGATAGACATTAATTCAAATTCAAAAAACTTTATATTAAGGAAAATTTCGTAAAAAACGTGTAAATTTTCATTATTTCAATGAAAATTGTCATTGAATTGATGCCGAGGTAGCATACTTAATATAAGAATGTGTCATCATTAGTTTTATTACTATTTTTTTTTTTCAGTGTATCTCCGGCTAAGTTCGAAGATGGGCCACATTGGCCCACTCCTTCTAGTACCTCCCCCACAAAGGGTTAACATTTAGTAAAATATTGATTATTTAATAACTTCTATACTAACGGGTGATCCAAGCAGAGATACTTTTTCAATAGCCTTTTTTGACAGATCACGTGTGAGTCGCGTCATGTTATTTTTGCTAAGTATTGTTTTGCGCTTCGCTCAACTTATGGTCAACATAATCGGCCTACTGAGCGTACTATTCGCAACACCATCACCCATCACATCTTGAGACCCAGCATACATTATAGGATAATAGTCGACCGAATAGGCCACGTCCTGCACGCCGTGAAGAAAATGTAGCGGCCGTAGCTGAGAGTGTACACGAAGACCGTGGAGAGTCGATTCGGCGTCGTTCGCAGCAACTCGGACTGACGTATGGAACGACTTGGCGCATTTAACGTCGAGATCTTAAATTGAAAGCATACAAAATACAGCTTGTGCATAAAATGAAGCCACCCGACCATCCCAAGCGACATCGCTCTATATGCTCTTGAAAAGTTCCAAGAAGATCCGACGTTTTCGAGCCAAATTTTGTTCAGCGATGAGGCCCATTTCTGGCTCAATGGGTATGTAAACAAGTAAAATTGCCGCATTTGGGACGAAGAGCAACCTGAAGAGATTCATGAGCTGCCACTTCATCCAGAAAAAGCAACGGTTTGGTGTGGTTTCTTAAAAAAAGAAGCCTGTGAGAACGTAACCGTCAATGGCGACCGTTATCGTGCCATGATAACCGACTATTTGATGCCTGAAATTGAAGCTCGTGATCTCGGCGACATTTGGTTTCAACAAGACGGCGCCACTTCCCACACATCACATCAATCAATGGATTTATTGAGAGAACACTTTGGTGAGCAGATAATTTCACGTTTTGGGCCGATCGATTGGCCACCAAGATCGTGTGATATTATACCGTTAGACTTTTTCCTGCGGGGATTTATAAAGACTTAAGTTTATGCGGACAAACCCGCTTTGATTCAGGACTTGGAGCAAAACATCACGCGTGTCATTCGCCAATTACCAGTCGAAATGCTGGAACGAGTCATAGAAGATTAGACTCAACGGATGGACCATCTGAGACGTAGCCATAATACATATAGACATAATCTTCAAAAAATAAATGCCAAAGAATGTTCTTTGAAATGATAATAAACATTCCCCATTCAATTTGAATTTTCTGTGTTTTTGTTTTCAAAAAAGTAGGGAACCTCGAAATGGATCAGGCTTTACTTATTTGAATCCTCTGAAATTCTATACATAGTATTAGTTTAGTAGTCACTATCACTTCAAGAAAAATGGGCGAAGTTGCCACGCCCCTTTTGGTACCTCCCACACAAATGGACAATTTTGAACCAAAAGTTAAAAGCCTTGAAATTTTGTACAGACTTGAAATTTTGTACAGACTTGAAATTTTGTACAGCATAATGGTTTAATAGTACCTAAAATGCAGTAAAAAATGGGCATTATAGCCACGCTCCTTTTGGTACCTCCCACACAAATGGACCATTTTGTACCAAAAGTTATCAGCTTATAACTTTAATACCAGTGCATACAAATACTTGAAACATTGTACAGTGTAATGCTTTTATAGTACCTAGAGTCCAGAGAAAAATGGGCGTTATTGACCCGCCCCTTTATGTGCCTCCCACACAAATGGACCTTTTTGTACCAAAAGTAAACAGCTTTTAACTTTAATACCAGTACATACTTTAAAGTTATTAAATGCAATTTAAATTGATAATAATTTAATTAAAACAAAAAATTAATATATTTACTAATATTTTTTTTTTGGGACTCCCGGCGAGGGGATTCATAAATCGGTTTACCCGACTGAACTTTTTACTTGTTTTTAAAATATTTTTTAGGACACCATGTTACACTAGAAAATGTTATTCACAGCCATAATACTATAAATATGTACATATCGACTTTTTCCGTTTCATTCTTGTTTTTGGCGTACTTAAAAGCGTGGGACATGCCCATATATCAAAATTGATTGCGAAACCCTGCGCCGCAGCAAAGACATTTTTTGGTGTTGAGCTGTAATTAGTATTGAATAAAAGGCAACAGACAAACATACGATTTTATAATATTAATAGGATTAATAGGATGCACTGGTATTAAAGTTATTAGCCGTTAACTTTTTGTACAAAATGGTCCCTTTGTGTGGGAGGTAACAAAAGGGGCGGGGCAACCCCTCGGGCCAGATGTTTGTAACGCCTAAAAATAATGGAGCTAGGCCAACGATAAAGTATACCTATTGACTCTGAATCTCTAGCCGATTCGATTTAAACATATCTCACCGTCCGTCTGTCCACCTTAAGTTGTTAGGAAAGTAAAGGTCGCAAATTTACTCTGATCCTTATGAAATTTGGTACTGAGCAATTTCTAGCATCATGGTCGAAACCTATTGCAATTGGTCAAAATCGGTCGAGATTTAGATATAGCTCCCATTTATATGTACATCCCGATTTATCATTTAAGCGTAATGTAAACTTTGTTTTCTGCCATATCTTTATTAAATTTAGCACTGGAACGTTCTATGAGGCAGTAATTTGCTGTGCAAATTTAATTTATTTTAAGCAGATCATTATGCAATTTAGCACCCGAACAATGACCTCTGGCAAATTTGATGAAAAGTGGATAAGATTTATATATATATGTATATCCCGACTTGGCATTTACGCGGTATAGAAGCCACAATACATAAAATCTTTAAATAATTTCATACAGAATAGTTGTTTGCGCGGATAATAAACTTTTCCAAATTTGAGAAAAATCGGTTCAGATTTCGGATAACGCTTCTTTGCGTGCGTTTCACTAGCCGAGGTCTATAAAATACATTTTACACATAATGGTCATTTCATACAGTTACTGGAAATACAATGATTGAGGATAACCTCCACAGAGTTAAATAGCTTCCAACGATCTGATGGACATAACAAATAAAGGCAGGGTACATATTGCTTTGATCCTGGGACCAACTAGCAACAAGGTTACTGGATTAAACTATGTGAACTACAACCTTTCCTGTGCTAACACAGGTACTCGTCCGAGGGCTATTCTCTGCCATAAAAACGTATGCTTGTCTTTCTAGCAAATCCGCAGTATCTTAAAGATTTCGCTATCTCCATGAACCTTCCGACTTGGATGTTTTTTCTGTTGTTAGTCAAATTGCAGTTGTTATTTCAAAGGAAATTCAAATCTGAATTCAGTATTCCATAGAATTCAGTATATATGTAATTCATGTATAAATTGTTTACATAAATTTACATTTGGGACATTTTATACTTCAATAATACCCTGTACCACAGTGTGGTGTAGGGTATAAAAACGATTGGATCTAAAGAGCCAAATCGGATGAAACATATATATGGGAGCTATAGCTAAATCTTTACCGATTTTCTTCAAATTCGGCAATGTTGGTTCATGAATCAAGAAACTCTACCATTCTAAATTTCAAAACGATTGGATGTAAAATACAGCTTTTATAGGACTAAAGGGCTAAATCGGACGAAACATATATATGGGAGCTATAGCTAAATCTTACCCGATTTTCTTCAAATTCGGCAGTGTTGGTTCATGGATCAAGAAACTCTACCATTCTAAATTTCAAAATGATTGGATGTAAAATACAGCTTCGACAGGACTAAAAGGCCAAATCGGACGAAACATGTACATGGGAGTTATAGCTAAATCTTAACCGATTTTCTTCAAATTCGGTAGTGTTGGTTCATGGAACAATAAACTCTACCATTCTAAATTTCAAAACGATTGGATGTAAAATACAGCTTCTATAGAACTAACGGGCCAAATCGGACGAAACATATATATGGGAGCTATAGCTAAATCTTAACCGATTTTCTTCAAATTCAGTAGTGTTGCTTCATGGATCAAGAAACTCTACCATTCTAAATTTCAAAATGATTGGATGTAAAATACAGCTTCTTCAGGACTAAAGAGCAAAATCGGACGAAACATATATATGGGAGTTATAGCTAAATCTTAACCGATTTTCTTCAAATTCGGCAATGTTGGTTCATGGATCAAGAAACGCTACCATTCTAAATTTCAAAACGATTGGATGTAAAATACAGCTTTTATAGGACTAAATGGCCAAATCGGACGAAACATATATATGGGAGCTATAGCTAAATCTTAACCGATTTTCTTCAAATTCGGTAGTGTTGGTTCATGGATCAAGAAACTCTACCATTCTAAATTTCAAAATGATTGGATGTAAAATACAGATTCTACAGGACTAAAGAGCAAAATCGGACGAAACATATATATGGGAGCTATAGCTAAATCTTAACCGATTTTCTTCAAATTCGGCAATGTTGGTTCATGGATCAAGAAACTCTACCATTCTAAATTTAAAAACGATCGGATGTAAAATACAGCTTCTATCGGACTAAAGGGCCAAATCGGACGAAAGATATATATGGGAGCTATATCTAAATCTGAACCAATTTCAACCAAATTCAATAGCGATCTTAACAGCCGCGAAATACTATAAACTGCAAAATTTCAGAACGATCGGATTGAAATTGCGACCTGTAGTAGACGAACAACTTTACATGGACAGACGGACGGACGGACGGACATCGTTAAATCGACTCAGCTAGTGATTCTGAGTCGATCGGTATACTTTAAGGTGGGTCTAGCTGTGTTATTTTCAGGTGTTACAAACAAATGCCGTGAAACAAACTTATAATACCCTGTACCACAGTGTGGTGTAGGGTATAAAAAGAAATAATATAAAGTTAATTTTTGTTGTAATCAGGCCAGCTTCAAAATTGTACTGTTTTGATCTTGTATTTTAACGGACATTTTATACAATATCTTCAAGCTTACGATGTTTGGATCACTATGTTACAAACTGCACAATATTTCATTGAAATGTTTAAGCTCTAAAAATTTTATGGCGTTGTTACATTTCTGTCTGCACTTGAAAATTGATTTTCTAATTTTTTTCCATTTTTCTTAATATCAGCGCAGAATAAAAAACGATATCTCTCACATCTACTTTTCTAACATCAACTTTTGTAACAACAAAATTTGCTATACGATGCTGGAAATTTAAAAATCAGTTCGATTTTAATAAATGTTGTGCCTTTTATTACTTTGAATCATTATACCCTACACCACACTGTGGTACAGGGTATTATAAGTTTGTTTCACGGCAGATGTTTGTAACACCTGAAAATAACACAGCTAGACCCACCTTAAAGTATACCGATCGACTCAGAATCACTAGCTGAGTCGATTTAACGATGTCCGTCCGTCCGTCCGTCTGTCCATGTAAAGTTGTTCGTCGACTACAGGTCGCAATTTCACTCCGATCGTTCTGAAATTTTGCAGTTTAGAGTATTTCGCGGCTGTTAAGATCGCTATTGAATTTGGTTGAAATCGGTTAAGATTTAGATATAGCTCTCATATATATCTTTCGTCCGATTTGGCCCTTTAGTCCTATAGAAGCTGTATTTTACATCCAATCGTTTTGAAATTAAGAATGGTAGAGTTTCTTGATCCATGAACCAACATTGCCGAATTTGAAGAAAATCGGTTAAGATTTAGCTATAGCTCCCATATATATGTTTCGTCCGATTTTGCTCTTTAGTCCTGTAGAATCTCTATTTTGCATCCAATCATTTTGAAATTTAGAATGGTAGAGTTTCTTGATCCATGAACCAAAACTACCGAATTTGAAGAAAATCGGTTAAGATTTAGCTATAGCTCCCATATATATGTTTCGTCCGATTTGGCCCTTTAGTTCTATAGAAGCTATATTTTACATCCAATCGTTTTGAAATTTAGAATGGTAGAGTTTCTTGATTCATGAACCAACATTGCCGAATTTGAAGAAAATCGGTAAAGATTTAGCTATAGCTCCCATATATATGTTTCGTCCGATTTGGCCCTTTAGTTCTATAGAAGCTATATTAATTTAGAATGGTAGAGTTTCTTGATTCATGAACCAACATTGCCGAATTTGAAGAAAATCGGTAAAGATTTAGCTATATCTCTTATATATATGTTTCATCCGATTTGGCTCTTTAGATCCTATCGTTTTTATACCTTACACCACACTGTGGTACAGGGTATTATTTAAGTATAAAATGTCCCAAAAGTAAATTTATGTAAACAATTTATACATGAATTACAAAATTTATATATCAGAGTTATTCAATATTACGAGAGTGGTGTAGGGTATTATATAGTCGGCATCGCCCGACTTTAGCCTTTCCTTACTGGTTTGATCTTGTATTTTAACGGACATTTTATACAATATCTTCAAGCTTACGATGTTTGGATCACTATGTTACAAACTGCACAATATTTCATTGAAATGTTTAAGCTCTAAAAATTTTATGGCGTTGTTACATTTCTGTCTGCACTTGAAAATTGATTTTATAATTTTTTTCCATTTTTCTTAATATCAGCGCAGAATAAAAAACGATATCTCTCACATCTACTTTTCTAACATCAACTTTTGTAACAACAAAATTTGCTATACGATGCTGGAAATTTAAAAATCAGTTCGATTTTAATAAATGTTGTGCCTTTTATTACTTTGAATCATTTTAATTAGTGCTATTTTGTTGATTTTAAACAGTGAGCATTTGAATTTCCTTTAAAAAACAATTCGCTACAAAGAAAAGGACATAACAAAATTTCACCTCAAAACACCTCATCCAAACTTTCAGGTTTTTAAATATAGTGTGTATACTACAAAAAAAAACCAAAAAATTTAAGAATGACCCTGGAAATACCTTAACAACTTTGGTTGATCTATAAATTGAAACACAGAGCGGCGAAAAAGCTAATACATCGTTAATATATACTTTAGACGTGGTAAATTATTTTGCAACCACTTAATTCTATACAAGTCAATCAAAGTTGAAGAACACGCTAAAACAACTAGAAAAATGCTCTTTGAAAAATATCCATGACGTGGTGTTTTCACATAAAAATTTGTTTTAATATTTTTAGTTTTTTTAACCAAGACTAAGATTAACATGAATTTCATATGATTTTTCTATGCAAAAAAACTAAAAAAAAATACTTTTGTCGACCTAGATTGATCAAATGACACACTGTGCAGTTGGAGTAGCACGGGATACGACGCGTTTTCTGAAAACGAAATAACGGATTGATTTGATTTTATTAATTCGAAAAATACTTATTACAATCGATATATTTAATATTTTCCCAAAAAATTGAATTACAAAAATAACGAAATAAAGGGAGAGAAATTTATTTAGAGTAGCGCTAGACTAAGAGTCTTATATTTAAGGGTGGACCATTTAAAATTTTAACTACCTATTACTTTGACTTCTGATTTGAACCCTTTGGATTATTTTCTGTGGGGAGTCATTAACGATAAATGTTACGCAAAGCATCCAGAGACAATTGAAGCGTCGAAACATGAAATCGAAGTTGTCATTGAAGAGTTTCGATCCGAAACAATCGAAATTATACTGAAAATTGTGTTGATCGGATGATGTACTGTCGAGCAAGTCGTGGTGGTCATAGATTTGTTCATTTAGTTTTTTGATAGTAAAACTAGCAAGAGAGAAATAATTCAAAATTCTCTCTGTGTAAACATGTTTTAAAAAAGTACGGGAAAAGAAATCTGGTAAAAATAGCAAGCACAGAACAATTTCTTCTATTTGAATTTTCGGTAATATTACTTTCAATGTATTTTGAAAGCTACTACTTTCACTCGGAAAATTTTAATTCCGCTGGCTATTATGTAATATTTTACAAGTTCTGAAGTGTGTTTCGGGTCATTGTCGTATTGAAAAATCCACTGAAGCGGCATATTCCACTCTACATGTGTAATCATAGAATATTAAAGGATCTATAATTCCATAGATTCTTTTAAAAAGGGTCAACACCGTTATGAGAAATCAAGCTACATCATGCTACTGCCACCCATGTGCTCAAAATTTACCCTACGATTTCGAGATTCAAGCCGTGTACTAGGGCGACGCCGTACCGTACACATTACATCTTCAATTGGTCAAATTGAACTTTGATTCGTCACTGAAAAAAAACGGGGTTCGGCTTTGGTTGGTCCAGTTAAGACGTATTTTGGCAAGCTTAGTCCAAAAATTAACAAAATCAACAATAGTGATATAAATTCAGAAAAATTAGTTTGGAATGAAACCTCCTCCGTTTGAAATGTAACTCCTAGTTTGCTAGTTTAAAATGTAACGCTTATGAATGCAGGCAACAGTTTACTGGAGGGTCTGTAACTTGTTAAATTATTTTCGATTGATCATCTGCGAACTGTGATATTATGGATACTTAAATTAGGTGTCTTTACAAACTTTTGAGATATAGCTAATTATTTTTTTTACATGTTATACATTTTTGTAGCGTCACGAGACGATGTCTTCCGCGGCCTTCCAACTGAATACATGGTTATGAAGTCATGCGTGTTATTATACTTTTTTATTAGTGCACAAATAACTGAGTGGCTAATATTAAAGTGTTTCGCGATTGATATTTGTGATTTTTCATTTCAATATTTGGATATTTTAAGGAGGTACAATATTTATCTCGAAACATAATAAACTGAACTGTTAATGCGATAGTTAGGTCAAAAACTAATACAAGTATTACTGGATTTATTTCGGTATGACTCAAAAATGATGTTTTCACTAATGTTTTCGATTCGTTTACTCTATTTGCTTACTTCATACTTTGTTGCTAATATTTTGCATTCTCTTTTTTCAAAGATTCACATGTATTGTAATGTTACTGACTTCAAAGACTGAGATACATTTATTAGAAATTAATCTCATGACCCCAGAACACAAATTGATGTAAACTCTACAGTTTACATCAATACAAAATAACGTAAAACTTAAAGAAAAATAAGTTATCATTGTTTTTGTTTTTTGTTATTCGATCTGTTGTGACTTTTCATAGTTTTATTTTTGACTATTGAGTTCGAGATCGTTGTTTTTGTTTTCTGTTAAACAGAAAAACAAACCTTCTTTAAATAAGAAGAATAAGAAATGT
This sequence comes from Eudasyphora cyanicolor, assembly GCA_963930755.1. Lineage (NCBI taxonomy): Eukaryota > Metazoa > Arthropoda > Insecta > Diptera > Muscidae > Eudasyphora > Eudasyphora cyanicolor. The sequence continues at coordinate 164,067,776 of OZ005736.1, read as the reverse complement.
GCGAAATGTATTAAGGGTGGTCACTGGTTGGTGGACGATATCGTTTCGGAAGCTACCAAGCAACCTCATCGGCACCTTGGACAAAATACCCTGTCAATAATTGGCACAATATGAGAGCAGCTCAATATGAAATAATTGAGAACTGACTTCAAAGTCCCATATCTCCAAAACATTGCAGACAGTATTTCTAAACCTTAATACATCCCCACACTTCTTCTTTGGTTTTTTGTGTATCCCTGCAATTTGCGGGGAAGGCACACGATTTGTTGTTATTGTCGCTTCTTACAGCGACAACAAACTTTCGGCCGTACTCTGCCTCATTCATCATTGTTTTTGTTTTTTGTTATTCGATCTGTTGTGACTTTTCATAGTTTTGTTTTTGACTATTGAGTTCAAAATCGTTGTTTTTGTTTTCTGTTAAACAGAAAAACAAACCTTCTTTAAATAAGAAGAATAAGAAATGTGTGAAATGTATTAAGGGTGGTCACTGGTTGGTGGACGATATCGTTTCGGAAGCTACCAAGCAACCTCATCGGCACCTTGGACCAAAAAAACCAAACAAGAAGTGTGGGGATGTAAACAAAACAACGATCTCGAACTCAATAGTCAAAAACAAAACTAAGAAAAATAAGTTATTTAAGTTTGTTGCTTTTGTTTTGCGCAGCGCTGTATATTTCCGATTCTAAAGAACCCAAAATTATAACTTAATCTCAATGCTTCAAAACTTTTTGATACTTTTGCATTTGTTTGTAACACCCAAAAAGGAGAAGAAATAGGCATGTACTGATCGACTTAGAATCACTTTCTGAGTTGATTTAGCTTTGTCCGTCTGTCAGTGCATGTATTCTTGTACTTAAAGTACAGGTCGCAACTATGGTCCGATCTCTACGAATCTTTACACATAACTATTTTTTGTCCCGTTTTTAACCAAGGGATCGTCCCCATTGTTAAAATCGGTTCAGATTTGCATATAACTCCCATATATATGTACCTCCAATTTGGCATATATGCACTGTATAAGCAATACTTTAGAACCGATTTGTACAAAAATTAACAGAGAGCAGTCTCGCGATGCACTTATAGCCACCATATATATGTTACCCCCGATTAGACATGTAAGCGCTTTAGTAACTGTATTTTATATCCGATCAGTACGAAATTCGACAGAGAGGGGTTTCTATTACATGAATGAGCATTCATGGAAAATCGGTTCAGATTTAGATATAACCTCCATGTACATGTTTCTCCTGATTTGGTATCAAAGCGCTATAGAAGTTGTACTTTACTTCCGATCATTACAAAATTTGGCAGAAAGATGTTTCTCAATTTAGGAAAGAATATTGCTTAATTTAGCGATAATCGGTTAAGATTTAGATATATCCACATCAGGGACGTATACAGAGGGGTGGCCCGGGGGCCCGGGCCCCCCCGAAATGTTTTAAACATAGGCATAAACTGTTTACAATTTTCAAAATCACTCAAAAAAAACACAAAAATATGTGGAAGGCCGTTAAAAAAACAATACAAAAGCGTAAACCAGTAAGGAAAGACAGAAAGTCGGGCGGGACCGACTATATAATACCCTACACCTACCTACCAATGCGAAAATGGGCATTGCGATAAGAATTTGGCAGTGTTCATACATGTAATAAGCAAACTCTCTCTGCCAATTTTCGTACTGATCGGATATAAAACACGGTTTCTACAGCGCTTACATGTCCAATCGGGTTTAAAATATATATATCGGGACTATGTTTAAATCTGAACCGATTTTCCCCGAATTTGGCAGTGTTCATACATGTAATAAAAAAAAACTCTCTATGTTAAATTTCGTACTGATCGGATATAAAACACTATTTCTACAGCACTTAAATGTTAAATCTGGTGAAATATATATATGGGAGCTATATATAAATCTGAACCGATTTTCCCAGAATTTGTCAGTGTTTATTCATGTAATAAGAGAACTTTCTCTGCCGAATTTCATACAGGTCGGATATAAAAAACGGTTTCTACAGCGCTTACATGTCAAATCGGGTGAAACATATATATGGGGACTATATCTAAATCTGAACCGATGTTCCCCGAATTCGGCAGTGTTTATTCATGTAATAATAAAACTCTCTCTGCCGAATTTCATAAAAATCGGATGTAAAATGTGGTTTCTACAGTGCTTACATGTCAAATCGGGTGAAACATATATATGGGGACTATATCCAAATCTGAACCGATTTTAACCAATTTCAATAGGGATCGTCCTTGGACCTAAAAAGTGCACTATGCTAAATTTCATCACAATCGGACCATAAATATGACCTGCACTTTGATTACAAGAATACATGGACAGACAGACAGACGGACAGACAGACGGACATAGCTAAATCGACTCAGAAAGTGATTCTGAGTCGATCGGTATAATAAACAATGGGTCTATCTCTTCTCCTTTTAGGCGTTACAAACAAATGCACAAAGTCATAATACCCTGTACCACAGTGTGGTGTAGGGTATAAAAATGGTAACAGTAAAAGTAATAACAAATAAAAACCAGTAAGGAAAGGCAGAAAGTCGGGCGGGGCCGACTATATAATACCCTACACTCCCTAACAATGCGATAAGGGTCATTGCCATAATAATTTGGAATAATTGGTAAATGGGTAGAAACATATTATCTAATTCTGAAACGATAATCGCTAAATTAAGCAATATTCGTTCGTAAATTGAGAAACATCTTTCTGGAAAATTTTAATGATCGGAAGTAAAATACAACTTCTATAGCGGTTTGCAACCAAATCGGGAGGAACAATCAATATAAATCTGAACCGATCTTCCCTGAATACTCATTCATGTAAAAAGACCTCCTTCTGTCGAATTTCGTACTGATCGCATATAAAATGCAGTCTCTACAGCGCCTACATGTCAAATCGGGGTAAACGTTTATATGGGGGCTATATCTAAATCTGAACCGATTTCTTCCAAATTTAACAGTGTTCATTCATATTATAAGAAACCTCTTTCTGCCGAATTGCATACTGATCGGATATAAAATAACATTTTTACAGCGCTTACAAGTCAAATCGGGGTTAACGTATATATGGGGGCTATATCTAAATCTGAACCGATTTTCTCCGAATTTAGCAGTATTCCTTCATGTAATAAGAAACCTCTTTCTGCCAAATTTTGCACTGATCGGATATAAAATAACATTTTTACAGCGCTTATATGTCAAATCGGGGGTAATGTATATATGGGGGCTATATCTAAATCTGAACCGATTTCTTCCAAATTTAACAGAGTTCATTCATGTAATAAGAAACCTTTTCCTGCCGAATTTCATACTGATCGGATATAAAATAAAGTTTTTACAGCGCTTACATGTCAAATCGGGGCTAACATATATATGGGGGCTATATCTGAACCTGAACCGATTTTAACCAAATTCAATAGGGATCGTCCTTGGGCCAAAAAAAGATTTGTGTAAAGTTTCGTCGAGATCGGACCATAATTGCGACCTGTACTTTGATTACAAGAATACATGCACAGACGGACAGACAGACAGACGGACAGACAGACAGACAGACGGACATAGCTAAGTCGACTCAGAAAGTGATTCTAAGTCGATCGGTATAATAAACGATGGTTCTATTTCTTTTCCTTTTGGGTGTTACAAACAAATGCACAAAGTTATAATACCCTGTACCACAGTAAGCTGTGATATGGAAAGAAATTAGTGCTTGAACCACATATAGTGGCATAACTCGAGAACCATTTATCCGATTTGGTTGAGGAAAGTTTTAAAGAACTAAATATTAAGTAGCCTTCAACTTCATATAATACCATTTTCCATCCGTTCAGCGGTTTCGACGATATACGAGTATTACAAAATATTGCAAAAAAATGTGATTTTTTGATAAAATTTTAATATTTATACCCTACACCACACTATGGTACAGGGTATTATAGCTTTGTGCATTTGTTTGTAACACCCAAAAGGAGAAGAAATAGACCCATCGTTTATTATACCGATAGACTTAGAATCACTTTCTGAGTTGATTTAGCTATGTCCGTCTGTCCGTCTGTCTGTGCATGTATTTTTGTAATCAAAGTACAGGTCGCAATTATGGTCCGATCTCGACGAAACTTCACACATATCTTTTTTTTGGCCCAAGGACGATCCCTATTGAAATTGGTTAAAATCGGTTCAGGTTTAGATATAGCCCCCATATATATGTGACCCCGATTTGACATGTAAGCGCTGTAAAAACTTTATTTTATATCCGATCAGTATGAAATTCGGCAGAAAGAGGTTTCTTATTATATGAATGAACACTGTTAAATTTGAAAGAAATCGGTGCAGATTTAGATATAGCCCCCATATATACGTTACCCCCGATTTGACATGTAAGCGCTGTAAAAACTTTATTTTATATCCGATCAGTATGAAATTCGGCAGAAAGAGGTTTCTTATTATATGAATGAACACTGTTAAATTTGGAAGAAATCGGTCCAGATTTAGATATACCCCCCATATATACGTTACCCCCGATTTGACATGTAAGCGCTGTAAAATTTTATTTTATATCCAATCAGTGCGAAATTCGGCAAAGAGAGGTTTCTTATTACATGAAGGAATACTGCTAAGTTCGGAGAAAATCGGTTCAGATTTAGATATAGCCCCCATATATATGTTACTCCGATTTGACATGTAAGCGCTCAGTATGAAATTCGGCAGAAAGAGGTTTCTTATTATATGAATGAACACTGTTAAATTTGGAAGAAATCGGTCCAGATTTAGATATAGCCCCCATATATATGTTACCCCCGATTTGACATGTAAGCGCTGTAAAAACTGTATTTTATATCCGATCAGTGCGAAATTCGGCAGAAAGAGGTTTCTTATTACATGAAGGAATACTGCCAAATTCGGAGAAAATCGGTTCAGATTTAGATATAGCTCCCATATATGTGTTACCCCCGATTTGACAGCGCTGTAGAAACTGTATTTTATATCCGATCAGTACGAAATTCGACAGAAGGAGGTCTTTTTATATGAATAAGTATTCAGGGAAGATCGGTTCAGATTTATATTAAAGCTCCATATATATGTTTCTCCTGATTTGGTATCAAACCGCTATAGAAGTTGTATTTTACTTCCGATCATTAAAATTTTCCAGAAAGATGTTTCTCAATTTAGGAACGAATATTGCTTAATTTAGCGATTATCGTTTCAGAATTAGATAATATGTTTCTACCCATTTACCAATTATTCCAAATTATTATGGCAATGACCCTTATCGCATTATCGTTTCAGAATTAGATAATATGTTTCTACCCATTTACCAATTATTCCAAATTATTATGGCAATGACCCTTATCGCATTGTTAGGGAGGTGTAGGGTATTATATAGTCGGCCCTGCCCGACTTTCTGCCTTTCCTTACTGGTTTTAAAATAAAACTCCCATAAAACAGTCCAAAAAATGAGAAAATGTTATATTTTTATGATTTTATCGTAAAGTCTGTTCGGTCATGAATTAAACAAGCCAATTCCGAAGAAAATCGATGCATAATTTAACCAGTAAGGAAAGGCAGAAAGTCGGGCGGGGCCGACTATATAATACCCTACACCTCCCTAACAATGCGATAAGGGTCATTGCCATAATAATTTGGAATAATTAGTAAATGGGTAGAAACATATTATCTAATTCTGAAACGATAATCGCTAAATTAAGCAATATTCGTTCCTAAATTGAGAAACATCTTTCTGGAAAATTTTAATGATCGGAAGTAAAATACAACTTCTATAGCGGTTTGATACCAAATCAGGAGGAACAATCAATATAAATCTGAACCGATCTTCAGATTTCTCTACAGCGCCTACATGTCAAATCGGGGGTAACGTATATATGGGGGGCTATATCTAAATCTGAACCGATTTCTTCCAAATTTAACAGTGTTCATTCATATAATAAGAAACCACTTTCTGCCGAATTTCATACTAATCGGATATAAAATAACATTTTTACAGCGCTTACAAGTCAAATCGGGGGTAACGTATATATGGGGGCTATATCTAAATCTGAACCGATTTTCTCCAAATTTAGCAGTATTCCTTTATGTAATAAGAAACCTCTTTCTGCCAAATTTTGCACTGATCGGATATAAAATACAGTTTTTACAGCGCTTACATATCAAATCGGGGGTAACATATATATGGGGGCTATATCTGAATCTGAACCGATTTTCTCCGAATTTAGCAGTATTCCTTCATGTAAGAACAAACCTCTCTTTGCCGAATTTCGCACTGATCGGATATAAAATAACATGTTTACAGCGCTTATATATAGCAAATCGGGGGTAATGTATATATGGGGGCTATATCTAAATCTGAAACGATTTCTTCCAAATTTAACAGAGTTCATTCATTTCCTGCCGAATTTCATACTGATCGGGTATAAAATAAAGTTTTTACAGCACTTACATATCAAATCGGAGTAGTGGTTTACTAACGGTTGAGCCCCAATTTAATGACCATTTTAATCACCATTTTAATGACCATTTTAGTCACCATTTTAATGACCATTTTAATGACCATTTTAATCACCATTGTAATCACTAGTTTAATGACTAATTGTATTACATATGATTAATTTTATTGTAAGCAAATCAATTTAGTCAAGTCTAGGTCAAGGGGTTATGGGATAGTGTCTCCATCACCAACTGCCTGTTGCTGTTTGAAAGATAACATATTCATAATAACTTCAGTGTGATTGGAAAATTATCGATGTTCTTGTATTTTGTGTACACATTTTTGTGTGGACATTTTACTGATTGTTTTGTCCGTCTGCCGTATATGTTTATGAAAAAAGTACATTCATTTTTTGTTCCATACTTTTTGTCCGTCTACCGATTATGTTTGTGGAAAAAAAAACATGCAGTTATGTGACCTAAACTGAAAAGGTACTCGATTTAAATTTTTGTATATCTCTCACATGTGTTTTTTTTGGGAAAAATAATTTTGTCCGTCTGCCGAATGTGTTTGCGGAAAAAAACATTCAGTTGGGTGATCTGATATGTTTTTTTTTTGGGAAAAAATTGTCCGTCTGTCGAATGTGTTTATGGAAAAATCATTCAGTTGGGTGATCTGATATGTTTTTTTTTTTGGAAAAAATTGTCCGTCTGCCGAATGTGTTTGTGGAAAAAAACATTCAGTTTGGTGATCTGAGCTGAAAAGGGCTGATATTACTAAATGTAATTTTAAACTAAGATTAGGAAAAAAAAACCCATTTCGAAAATGTTTCTAATTGTATAAGTACGTAGAATGTATGTCTATGTTTTTCCTTTTTTATTATTTAGGTTCTGTTTCAATCCATGGTTTAGTCTTAAAAATCAGATTGGTCTGACTTCTCAAAACTAAACTTAGTGTAATTTTAAACTAAGTTCATAGTTGAGTGACAACTCGAATAAAATGGAGTGAATTATGTCCCATAATTTTAGAAATTTTGACACTTTTCATTTAAATATCATTTTATGAAGAGTTTTCTTATTTTCCCTTGCATGTGTTTTTTTTTGGGAAAAAAATGTGTCCGTCTGTCGAATGTGTTTTTTTTTTGGAAAAAAACTAAAAAGGGCTGATATTACTAAACGTAATTTTAAACTAAGATTAGAAAAAAAACCATTTAGATGATGTTTGAGAAATCTAATTGACATTTTTCATTTAAATATCATTTTTATGAAGGGTTTTCTCAAAAGATAATAATAATATTGATAAATTTAAAAGTATGGTGGATTTACTTTAGAAAAATGGTGGAGGATTTTCTAATAGAAATTCTCAGATATTTCATATATAATGTGAAACAATTTCAAAGTATCATAACACTCTCCTCACAAATATTCAGAAGGGAAGAATAAAAAAATAAAAAGAAAGAAAAAAGAAATGAATTTCTCAAATGAAATAATTGAAATTTCTGATGAAGAGAGCATTATATCTCTTTTTTCGATATCATCGGAAGAACAATTGGACAAAATAGAGAAACCATCAGAAGAGATTATCATATATGGCACTGGAAGCGATATTTGCCTGTTAGATTGTGCTCAACAGATGCTAACGGAGACGGATATAGAGTTAAGTAGGAGTATTAATGTAAATAGCTTAATTATTCCTCAAATAAATTTGATGGAAAATGATTTAAATTTAGATAGTATAATGGATCCTGCGTTAATAGACTTAATTTTCCATAATGACGATTTATTGTTAGCGGAGATAAACTGTTTGGAAGCAGACATGCTAATGGAAAATGTTATAAGTCCATTTTTGGGTGAAATACTCACCGAAATAGAAAATAAAATTAATGTATAATTAAAATTAATTAATTATTTATATTTTATTTAGAACGAATAAACAATAAAATTAATAAAAAACAAAATAAAATATATCTCTTTTTTGTTTATTTTCCTATTAAAAGTAAATACAATCGACTCAGTACGAGTATACATATAAACAACTCAAAACTTTACATTAGTCAATAGAAACATTTTATATTCATTATTTCGCTCTCTTTCTCTATTACCTTATCAGACAAATATTTTATTTTTTTTTTGGGGGGGGGGAATGTGTATAAAAAGCGACAGCTTTTTTGAAAAATTATACAGTTCTAAAAAGTATAATCAAAGTGAAAAAACATGACTTCAAAGTCTAATTTAGTAGAAGTTTTCAATAATAAAAACTTAAAAAAAATTTTAAGTGTAAAGGATATGGAGCCTGGTAAAGAATACCCTATTATTGGATGCTCTAGAATGAAAACGCCATATGGAAATTCTGTGGTGGTGGAATTAATGGATAATATTATATATTTGCCGAAAAGATTTAATTTCCTAGATGACAATGCTATTAAACACTTAGGAGATAATACATTCTCCATTTCCAAGACGCCTATAAATGAGGATTCCAACAACTTACTTTATAGATTAGAAATAAACGAACGTTTACATTCTAATAATTTCTATGCACCCTATATGTAAAGAATAAGTAACTTTAATCAAATATAATAAATAAAAAACTAAATAAAAAATTTATAAATAAAACAACCTTTTTTTATTAATTTAGTCATTTATTTCATCAAATAGAACTTTTTCAATAAGATTATAATTTTTTTCTACAAAAACAAATAATTTATATACATTATTCATAGCACAATTAAATTTTGTATTATGATGTATAGGACATGCGGTATAATAGTTTCGTAATTTCTTAAAAGTAGTCTTATTCTCTAAATTTATAATATTTGTTTGAAGATATTTTTTTAAAAATTCTTTCTTTCCTTGACCAAATACAAATACATATTTATAACTATTTAAGGGAGATAAAATATCTCCGACACTTGTATAATTAATATTTCCGTCAAACCAATCCAAACCATGTACATATTTCTTGCAGAGTGCATTCTTCCTACGTCCTTCTTTTGAGAGCTCTTTATTATCAAATGGAGGATTAAATAAGAAATGATTCGATATAACACTGGAACCACCCATAAACGCCAATTCCTTCATGTATATACTATCATCATTCCCATGACAGTACTGAAAGTCCACTAACACAAATTCAGGCAAATAAAAATTACTCATGTTGCTATGAAGTTTCGACGACAACTAAATTACTTAAATTGTGTGAGCCCTTTATATTCAGAAGCATTCTCCAATAATCATCAGTATTTTCAAATCATTTGACTAAAATGGAGCACTTAATTAAAAGCGAATTATTCAATTTTGAAAACCGAAACGTCGTCTTCGAATTTGAATATTTTATAAATAAAAATTTTAAATTAATCTGCGGATTCTCAACATCAGGATTCGAGCCGATAATATGGCTTCAATATAAAAAGAAAAATTTCATTGGATTTCATCGAGAAATGTGGATTCATTTAATGACATATAAGAGCTATATTCAAGTACGTCTTGATCAATACGACTTTTTCCTCGATTCTTTCAATCTACTAGACGATCCTTCAAATGAAAATATACAATTTGATTTTCATATTAAGAATGGTGCTTGTTTCCTAATCATCAAGCAAAATAATTATAAAATAAAAATTGACAGCGATACATGGAGGTCAATATGTCGAATTGGAATATTTCTAACTACATTTATTTGTTGGAATAATATACTACGAAAGCAAATTTCTCATTTTTATTACAATTATTATATCCCAACGTGTGCCGAACTTAATAAAACCTATGTGCAGGTTTGGGATATAAAAGGATTTTATGAGAAAGAAGTTGAAATTGATTTGACTCGTTTATGTTATGAATTTGGAAAGAAAATGGAAAGTACAATAAAACAAGATGTAAAAATATATAAGTTACTATTAAGAATTAACAATAAATAAAATTTTAATTGAAAACGAAAAAAAATAATGTTGTTTTTTTTTATTCATTATTAAAATATAAGTCTAATAAAAATTTCAAACATAAGTGACCACAATTAAATGAATTAAATTTCTGCTCTCTTTTATAATTATATTTTATATTACTACCCAAATACTCCAGCATTTCTATAGTTGGTTGTAGATTTCCGAAGCTATCAAAATATTCTATATTATTATAATTTTTATAATAAGCTACCCAATGGGTACCACTTCCTCTATATGAATCTAAATTTACGACTCCACATTCTTTATCACGCGGTGATTGCGGTAGTGTGTCTCTCATAAACACCCCTCTAAAATATGGAATATAGTTTTCACCAAAAATGTTTATATCAACATTCGTAAGAGGTCTATTAGGCAGCTTTTTTAATAGTTTTTTGACATATTCTTATTTTTATTACTTATATACATAATTCCCATTCCTCTCTTAAAAGGTTTGAGATATAGACCTTTTCCCATGGCGATGGATTCCATTGTCTTATTGTGACGCATATTTTCTTCAAGTTGTTTCTTTGCGCTATTAATAGACTTCACGGTTTTCACTATGGACGATGCGCCAGATGTTAAAGCCCCAAGTGCACCCAATGCTGATATAATCGGTATTATAGGCAGAAATCCGCCAATTTTAGGTACTCGAATCACTCTGGGAATTATAACTTGTGATTTCTTCCCTTTAAATGATTTATTGATTTCTTTTCGAGCGATTTGAATAGCTTTATTAATATTTTCAGGCTTTTCTTTCCTTATAATTGCCGTTGCTTTTTTAATAGCAGTAGAGAAAATTTGTCTTCCACAAATTTTTTTAGGTTTTCTATTCTCCATACCTAACCCAAATTTTACTTTAGCTTTCATTGCGTTGGTTACCAGGTATGCACTCAGCTTTTCTCCCCAACCACTATTTTTAGCTTTAACACGTTCCCAAGCTCTTTCTGCTAGAAGCTTATCAGCTTGATGACGTTGACTGATATCGTTGATATTTGAATATGCTATATCGTGAACTCTACATGCTTCATCCAGACCATTTATACCTTTATCTCCTCTTATTAGACGTTTTTCTAGTTTTGTTCCAGGACCACAAAATTGATAGCCAGGTAAATGTAGCTCGAATGGTAAAGAATTAATTAAATTATTTACCAAACCTCCTCCTTGAACGACACGTCTACGATTAACTTTGAGTTTGGAAAATACAATCATTTTATATATTTATTTTTTCTGAAATTTATAAAAGACAAAATCATAAACGTTTTATGTTTAGTTGTAAAAATGCGCTTAGTTAAGCAAGATACATTAATTAATGTGCGAAATTTAGATTTCGTTCATAATAAAGTAATAAAAATGAGGCACCACCCCTTATTGCCTAATTCTATAAGAGCCATAATAGTGGGACCATCAAATTGTGGGAAAACCAATGTTATGGTCAGCTTAATCGAAAGCCCAAATGGATTGAGATTTGAAAATATATATTTATATTCAAAGTCTTTATATCAGCCTAAATATGAGTACCTGAGGAAACTGATAGAACCAATAAACGGTATGGGATACTATACATTCACTAATAACGCAGACGTTTTACCTCCAGATGAAGCCAGAAGGAACTCAATCATGATATTTGACGATGTTGCATGTGAGAAACAAAATAATATTCGCAACTATTTTTCTATGGGGAGGCATAATAATATAGACTCATTTTATTTATGTCAAACCTATACACATATTCCAAAACATTTAATTCGTGATAACGCCAACTTTATAATTATGTTCAAACAAGACGAGATGAATATGAAACATATCTATAATGATCATGTAGGAAGTGATATGTCATTTAAACAGTTTATAAACATTTGTCATGAATGTTGGAAGGATAAACACGGATTTTTAGTTATAAGTAAAGACAATGAAATTGAAAGTGGTCGATATAGAAAAGGTTTTGATATTTTCATTTGTAATTAGTAATAAATATTCTTTCAACCGAAGAGGACCGACCGATTGTAAAAAGCAGTTAATCAGTTAAACCGATCAGTTCAAAGCGGTTGTCAACAAACGGAGCAGTTAAACCGATTAGTTATAGCAGTCATCATCAACATATTTAAAATGAATGAAAAAGTATTGAAAGAGTTAGTTAAGTCTCGAAAAATTTTAAAGAAAAAATTTCAAAGCGTTAAACAGAATGATTATGAATCCAATAATCATTTGGAAAATACCTTTAAACCCTTAACTATACCGTTAAAAAATTTTATTAAATTATCACACGAAAATAATGTAAGAAATACTCCAGAAGAGCATACCTTTAAATTTGAAACTAGTACACCAAAAAAAGAGACTAAAAATGAATTAACTCTTGATACAAATACAATTAAAAAGAAATTTAAAAGCTCGATTAATAATAATGATTATGAAAATGAAGAAGAGAGTGAAGAAGAAGATAATGATGAATATAGCGAACAATATTTTTCTCAATTAGAGGGAGAAAGTAATATTGATTTATCTTCATTAAAACAAACAAAGAAACTTGATACGGTATTTGGACCACATAAAGATATAAATGGAGTTTGGAAATTTGGTGACACCGAAGTAAAATTAAATGAAGATAAAATTTCTATTGGAAAGAACCTTTGGGCATATACACCCGGATTATTTGAATTATTATTTTATAAGAAGCCACAAAACTATGACGAAATAGACCTTATGATATATAAAAAGATTTTATTGGACACAAATGCTCATCGAAAAAATTATGCGGCAAATGGACAAATAAAAGGAAACAAAGGATATAAATATATGAAAATAATAAAACAAATGTTTGCGACTACTCACACAGGCAAGGGTTTAATGAGTGTAAATCGTGGAAAACCTAACTATATATACTGGGACGATCCTAATGAATTAGTGAATCGATTAAAGCTTTTAATTGCATCACAACAGGCAGGACATACTAATCAAGATAATGAAATTCAATCCATCATTGAAGAATTGAAGGAAGCTGATATAATATACTGAATTCATTAAAAATAGTTTAATTAGAAAATGAGTGTGGACAAGTTCGGTCACTTTTCAAGTGGAAATATCAGAAATGTTCCGAAAGTACTTGGAATTGCTTTTGATAGGTATAATAACCTCAATATCCAAAATAAAAAAATCAAAAATCTGGGTCCGCCGACAGAAGATACAGATGCAGTCAACAAAGCTTATTTACAAAAACAAATCAATTATTCGAGAGAAATTTTAAAACAAGATTTAAACTCTGACATAATTATTATAAAACAAGAAATATCGCAACTAAGAGATATTCTTAATAAGAGTTTTAATGATATACATGCTATTATCATCAATAACAATAAAACAAATAAAATAATCACAGATTCATAATGGAAAAAAGAGCAATTGTAAACGAAATTCATACCCAACCACGTAAAAATTTCCCTAGACGAAGGGTCATTATGAAAGGTATTGACGATTTATGGCAAGCTGACTTAGTGGAAATGGGTGCTTATTCAACATTAAATAAAGGATTCAAATATTTACTAACTGTTATCGACACATTTTCGAAATATGCTTGGGCGGAGCCAACAAAAACAAAAAACAGTGTTGATGTTTCTAATGCATTTAAAAAAATTTTAAATTCAGATAGAATACCTAAAAATCTTCAAACAGACGATGGGAAGGAGTTTTTTAATAAGGAATTTAAAACCGTAATGAATAAATTTTCAATTAATCATTACTCTACGTATAGTATAATGAAAGCCTCCATTGTTGAACGTTTCAATAGAACATTAAAAGGAATGATGTGGAAAGAATTTAGTTACAATGGTACATATCATTGGATTGATATATATAAAAAATTAATCGACACATATAACAGAAGTTATCATAGAACAATAAAAATGGCACCGGTTGATGTAAATTCCAAAAACGAAAAAATGTTATTAAACACCGTTTATAGTAATTTAAAAATTTTTAGTAAATCACGTCTTCGTATAGGCGACTATGTTCGTATTAGCAAATATAAAAATATATTTGAAAAAGGATATACCCCAAATTTTGGTACAGAAATTTTTAGGATTAAATCCATTCAAAACACAAACCCTGTCACATACTTACTGGAAGACTATCAAGGAAACCCTATCAAAGGTGGATTTTATAAAGAGGAGATTCTTCATACCCGTTATCCGAATATCTTTCTGGTTGAAAAGGTTTTAAAACGTAAAGGAGATAAAGCTTACGTAAAATGGCTTGGATTCTCTAATGAACACAATTCATGGATAAATAAGAATGAAATTTTATAAATTTATTATTTTGAAAATAAAGTATAAATATGAACATACAAATTAATTTTTTTCATTTAATAGTTAACATTCACAATGTCAATTACATTAGCTTTAAGCGGGAGATCAACAATTTTAACAACAAATTATTTCCCACCGATTCAACTAAAGGGCGACTATGAATGTGCTCTTATAGACTTTCACTCCTACAATTCGATACCAAACGTTGATTATAATAATAGTCTTTTTCACATTGGAGATGTTACTATTGAAATTCCTATTGGATCGTATGAATTGGAGGACATTGTAGACTATATAAAATTTGTATATAGAAAGAATAATGAACATAAGACCTTGGAGATTGAAGCAAATAATAATACACTTCAAATTGAAATATTTTCATCTCACGACGTAATAAACTTTAATCATAAACGATCAATAGGATCATTATTTGGGTTTAGTGAACTAGTTTTACTACCGAAGGAAAGACATAAATCAAATACTACAGTAAATATTTTTAAAGTGAATGCTGTACAAATACAATGTAATTTAACATCTGGGGCGTATATGAATAATTTACCTGCACATACAATACATGAGTTCGCTATAAATGTGTCTCCAGGCTATAAATTAGATGAAATTCCAAGAAATCTCATTTATTTACCTGTGAACGTTAAAGAAATAAGTTGTTTGGAGGTTCGAATAGTTGATCAAGAAGGACGTCCAATAAATTTTAGAGGAGAAGAAATTACACTTCGATTACATCTGAAGCCAATATCAAAATGATTATTTATAATAAATATTATAAAAAAAGGATTGACCAAAACATTCCAGTTCAAGCAGTCAAGCCTACAAGACTACCGTTAACAAGTGAAAATAAAATATTTTTGAAATCTTTAAATCTACATCTAAAACAATAATGTCAGAAATACTTAACGTTATAGAAAAACCTTACTCCGACGAGACTATAATAAAAAAGGATTATCACAGCTATATACCTTATATTCAATCATTCAAAAATAATGATGAAATCAGAATTACAATACAAAATCAGGATCTATACATCTTACCAAGTGAGAGTTATATTTTCATTGAAGGATCAATAACAAAAAAAGATGGTGGCGAAACAGCTAATGGTCGATTGAGAAATAATTGTGTAGCCTACATGTTTGACGAAATTCGATATGAAATTAACGGTGTCGAAATTGATCGAACTAGATATTTGGGTACGTCGAGCACAATAAAAAACTATATATCTCTGAATGAATCTGAAAGTAATATGATGTTGAATGCCGGATGGAGTAAAGACGAAGATTTAAAGTTGGGGGTATTTAACTTTTACGTCCCCCTGAAATTATTATTGGGATTTACGGAAGATTTTACTAAACTACTTCTGAACTGTAAACACGATATTATTCTCTTAAGAAGTTCAAATGACGATAAAGTATGTTATTCTACTGAAGCGGATGAATCTGTTAAGTTACAAATAAAAAAACATTTCTTGGAGAATCCCCCACGTACACGTATCAGATAAATCAAAAATTAAAATTATGAAAACTATTAAGGATGGAACCTCTTTACCACTCACATTTCGCAGTTGGGACTGTCACTTCAATCCAACATTCCCCGGATCAACAAAATGTAATTGGAATGTTAAGCTTTCTGTAAACAGAGAAAGACCGAGATTTGTAATTTTAGCATTCGAAAATGATAACAAATTTATTCATTGTGATCTTACAAATATAAAAGTACATCTTAATTCAGACACCTACCCTTATGATGATTTGAATTTAAAATTTGATGATAATCGATACGCTGTTCTATATGATATGTACGCAAAATTTCAGGAGAGCTTTTATATGAAAGAACCACAACCTCTACTTTCATGTGAGAAGTTTAAAAATACACCATTAACAGTGATTGACGTTAGTCACCAAAATGAAGCAATTAAAGGCGGCGCTATTGATGTGAAAATTGAGTTTGAAACTAGAAAATCTATTCCAACAAACACTTCAGCATATTGTTTAATAATTCATGATCGATTAATTGAGTATAGCCCCTTAACTGGAACTGTACGTAAAATCATTTAAATTGTATTACTAATACTTACTGTATACTATATTTTAATGAATAAGTACTAAATAAAAAAACCATAATTTTTTATAATTATATAAATCGTCTTTATTTATTTATTTATATTAATTAATAATTGTATACAAATTATGAGAGTATAGGAACATTTATAACTATTTTTATACTTAATTTAAAATTATTATACTATTACATTGTGCTATCATCATTAAATTCTACTTCCATTTCATTTTCATTATTTACATTTGAATCTTTTTTATGATGTCCCCATGCATATGTATTAATTTTATCAGGTTTTATTTCACGCTTAGTATCTATATGACTAAGAACTACTTTGGTTAACATATGTGTATAAATGTTGTGTAACTTAGATATAAAATTTAACATGCTTTCTCTTGTTTTTATTTCCTCAAATAAGCATTGTTTATAATCATTAATGCTATACCCCGACATGACACATTTCTTAACACCCTTAGCTTTTTTCACTTCAGTCCCATCTTCCACTGTATATGAATACATTTTGGGTCCCAATCCTACAAATTCCTTCATAATTTTTCCGCAATTCTCATCTTTCATTAAACCTATTACCTTTTTGTTTACTAACGGAAAGTTGAAAATGTTATCTGATGGATAATCAGAAGTATCGAAATTTTTATTTAATTTATCACGAATATCATTATAGAAATCTTCGGTATAAATAGTATAAATGAATGAGTCTGTATCCATATAATTAAGTTGAAATTTATCAGTGAACGTTTCTTTCATAAAACCATAGTGGAAATCATACATTTTCCACTTGGCTAACTCCAAAATACAAAATCCTAAATATATAGGTTTATTATACGTTACTTTCACCTGATCCATTTGAATACTCCAAAAATCATCCCCAAAATTCGACATACTATGAAAATTGGGCTTAGCTATTAGATCACTTGCACCCAATTTATTTCTATTAGTTCTCTCCCAATTTGTTACTATTTTTACATCTTTCCTATTAGCAACGTTCTCCATAGTTTTCCCATAAACTGCGTTATTAAGTAATTTAAAAAAATTTTTTTCGAATGAATTGGTAGCCTGCATTCTTTTATTAGTATTTTTTGTTATGTATTTATCTAACCATGCCTCTTGATTAAAAGATAAAACCCGATGTACCTTCTTCAATATTAAGTTATTTTCGAGACATTGCTTTAATACTAAATAGTGTATCGCATAATTCCTTTTAGGTGTCAAATCTGTTATTAATTTGCTATATTTAGATCCACCTGTTTTTTTATTTTCAGCACAAAACGGTAAATCATTATGAGCATCATGTAAATGTTCAGGATAATCTAAATCAACTTCATATATATACCCTATAGAGGAATTAGCTTTCAATTTCATAATATGTTCAGGATCTACTATCATTTCACTTTCGTCTAGCCATTTAAAATTACCTGTGGGGAGAAATTGTTTCATTGCCCATCCATATAAATTATTAACATCTAAATAAATTAAAAAGGATGATGGTTTTGATGGGTCGTAATCACTTAAGTATTTATTGTTAGCTTTGGTATACCTCCTACAACATTGAGTGATACCTCCCCGTATCCCATTCTTAATAAAATTATACATATCTACATCCGTTAACAATTCTAAGCTAATGTTTGTAGTTAAAAGCATTGCATCATATGAGAGACCGGGGGCTGTGAAATATTGACAAGGGTCAAGATTATGTACGTTTTTACATAAACTTCTAAATTTCTCAAAAATGTCGGTAAGAAGTAATACATCAATTTTCAAATATAGTTCTAAATAATCCTGTAGAGATTTACAATTGAATGTTTTCCAAACTTCTTCTGCATGTTTATAGTCTTCAGGAGAGCAGTCTTTATTGTAAAGTTTGCTATGGAATTTTTCAATGGGTGGAAGTTTAGAGTCTTTTAATTTAGTAAATGAATCTAAATACTCATAACAAAATATACCCTTTTTCCTAGCTAATTCAAATTCTTTCGAATTTGTGAAATATTTTTTTATTGCTATTAGATCTTTATCACTCAAAATATTAGCTAGAGAATCTAAGCTAGCCGCCATGAATCGAAGCGAATCTAAAAATCTATACTCAAAACGCTCTCCATTATCCATAATCACAGTATGTGAAAGAGAAATATATAATTCTTTTGTTTGAGGTATTACATGTGTCGTACCTGGAATATGTTTTAGTAGATCTTTCACGAATAAGTGACAATCATAAGAAGAAAAATTATGGAAGAAAATTGGCATGAAGCTGGGTATAGTGTAATTTAAATTACATCTATTATGTGCTGGTCCCCTATATTTTCCTGTAATATGACAGTGATCGCGAACCCTATTATTACCTAATTTTTTTAAGCACATGTGACAATTCTCTGCCGTTTGGAACGAAAATTCTTCTATAGGTGTTAAGGGTGTCATCGGTGTATTTAGAGTTAAATATTTATTAAATATATCCCTACACTCCTCATTAATACATTTAACAAATTCTTCAGCGGAATTTTCCCCAATATATATCTTAAATCTACTTAAGCTATCATCAAATCTACACTTAATATAAAATCCAAAAGCACAAGGTACGTGCTTATTTAAAGTACCTGAATTATTAACCATTGGTTGTAATATGCACTCAAAGTCCGCATATATTACAAATGGCACTTCCATAGTTTTTGATTCATTGCGGAATTCGACGAACTTATTGTCCTCCTTAGGCATATATGTAACCATGCGACTACATTCCTTTTTGTGTGCTTCAAATATATCATCGCGTGAAGTGTATTGGAAACACTGATTACATATATGCTGCTTAGTTTCATCGGTTGTAAGTTGGCTTCGTAGAAGTCTAAAGAAATAGTAAAAATTAAAGAAAAAAAAATATTTAGGTTTATTATTATTATTATTGTTACACTCAAATTATAACTATATTATATCAGTACTAACCTTGAAGTATTCCTCACCAAAATGTAGTGAGCTTTATCTTCCCCTTCAAGTAAAATTAAATTTACATGAACAGTTTTCTCCGACTTCGTGAGGTAGTACGGACCAACAACAGTATTAGTTCTGCTTTCATATCCAAAGACATTAATACTAATATTAGTATTTTTTTCCTCAAATAGCTTAATATCTTCGAGAGCCATTGGGAAATTTATCTTCTCAAAATTTAACTCAATGCCATTACACAATTTTATTTTGTCAGCTTTTATATCATATATATTGTATGACGACGTTCTTTCTGCATGTTTTGGTTTTGGAGACGTTAAGGCCGCAACTAAACACCATTTAAAGCAGTACTCATCTTTATTAAAGATATTTAGACATGCTTTTCGATCCATTAACTTCTTTGGTGTTTTTATATATTGTGAACCCTTTAATGGTGAACACTTATATATATCGATTTGAAGTCTTCTGATATTAGTTAGTGTCCAGCCAGAATCTCTTTCTTGGAATTCAGACATTTTAGTCTTTAATTCATCTATCTGGTCTTTATATATATTGCTAATATCGCAGGCTCTTGTCACCGGAGTCATTTTTGTTGTGTGGTACATTGTCGCACACTTCAAATCTCCTTCAGACAACTTAATGTACTCTGCCATAACTTCTACATTAAATTTAATCATATTATGTCGTGATATATGATTATCCAAAAGCTGCTTCATGTGATCACCACAATTTATTATGAACTCATTAAGGTTAATCGTATTAAAATTAAATGTATACTCATATTTTGAACGGTTATCGTTAAAATTAGTATCGATTTGTTTAATATTTGCTTCGATTAACTTTGAGCTTTTTTGTTGGTGTTCTTTGCTTTTACAATGTCTAAACCAACTTTTAGTTGGAACTTGTATATTGCAATATTGACACAACTTTTGTTTTATTGGTTTTGTTGTCGTAGAAGTTGTTGGCGTCTCCTCAATTTGTACTTCGCGATTATTATGTTGTGGGAGATATTGCTGTTGATTACTTTGATTCGGGAAGTATTGTTCTTGGAGGAACTGCTCTTGTTCTTGAAGGTACTGCTGTTGTTGGGGGTACTGTTGGTGTTGGGAGTACTGCTGTTGTTGGGGGTACTGCTGTTGTAGGGGATACTGTTGTTGGGGGTACTGCTGTTGTAGGGGATACTGTTGTTGGGGGTACTGCTGTTGTTGAGGATATATATGTTGTTGGGGGTACTGCTGGTGTAAGGAATACTGTTGTGGGTACTGCTGTTGTTGGGGATATTGTTGTTGTTGGGGATACAGCTGCTGTTGGGGATACTGCTGTTGTTGGGTATACACCTGCTGTTAGGGATACTGCTGTTGTTGGGTATACACCTGCTGTTGGAGATACTGCTGTTGTTGGGGATACACCTGCTGTTGTTGGGGATACTGTTGCTGTTGTTGAAGGTATTGCGGATTACATTGCTGTTGCTCGATGAATTGTTCTTCGTTACATTGCTGCTGTTGATTTTGTTGTTCAGCATTCACATCATTATGATATATACTAATATGTAATTTTAATGCGTGAATGTTCAATAGAACTTTTTTGCATGTGACGCAAGTTCTGTGATGTTGTTTATGTTTTAAAAATGATTGGGCTGTTTCAAAATTAAAGCCGCAGACAGCACAAGTGTAACCTGTTGATTCCATTTTGTTTATTATATTTCACTTGTTTCAGGTATAAGTGAAGGTATTGTAGCGGATTGTATTGTTACTGCCGCTAAATGTGTTTATGTTATATTTTGTTTGCCTTTTTCCTCTTAGTTTCTTTGTTTAACTAAAGTTAAATTCACTAGATTCACATTCGCTTTGAAACTTTATTATATTATTAAATTTACACAATATTGTCGATTTTTTTCTATTTTCCTTTAAATAATTATTCGAAAGTTTCTTTGTTTAAACAAAAAATAAATTATCTAAATTCACTTCCGTTTTCAAACTTTGTTATATTATTAAATTTTCTATTTTGATTTAAATAAATTGTTCTAAAGTGTAAGTGTCCGTAAAATGGAATTTATAAAATAAATGTTGTTTAATGTGTTAGTTTTGACAAGTCAAATGAAACTGATTTCTAAGACTAAACCATGGATTGAAACAGAACCCATGTTTTTTTTCCACAAACACATTCGGCAGACGGACAATTTTTTTCCCCAAAAAAAGAAAAACATCAGATCACCCAACTGAATGTTTTTTTCCGCAAACACATTCGGCAGACGGACAAAATTATTTTTCCCAAAAAAAAAACACATGTGAGAGATACACAAAAATTTAAATCGAGTACCTTTTTCCACAAACATAATCGGCAGACGGACAAAAAGAATCGGCAGACGGACAAAAAGTATGGAACAAAAAATGAATGGAGTACTGAATGTACTTTTTTCATAAACATATACGGCAGACGGACAAAACAATCAGTAAAATGTCCACACAAAAATGTGTACACAAAATACAAGAACATCGATAATTTTCCAATCACACTGAAGTTATTATGAATATGTTATCTTTCAAACAGCAACAGGCAGTTGGTGATGGAGACACTATCCCATAACCCCTTGACCTAGACTTGACTAAATTGATTTGCTTACAATAAAATTAATCATATGTAATACAATTAGTCATTAAACTAGTGATTACAATGGTGATTAAAATGGTCATTAAAATGGTCATTAAAATGGTGATTAAAATGGTCATTAAAATGGTCATTAAAATGGTGATTAAAATGGTCATTAAAATGGTGATTAAAATGGTCATTAAATTGGGGCTCAACCGTTAGTAAACCACTACTAATCGGGGCTAACATATATATGGGGGCTATATCTAAATCTGAACCGATTTTAACCAAATTTAATACGGATCGTCCTTGGGCCAAAAATAAGATATGTGCAAAGTTTTGTCGAGATCGGACCATAATTGCGACCTGTACTTTGATTACAAGAATACATGCACAGACGGACAGACAGACAGACGGACAGACAGACGGACAGACGGACATAGCTAAATCGACTCAGAAAGTGATTCTAAGTCGATCGGTATAATTAACGATGGGTCTATTTCTTCTCCTTTTGGGTGTTACAAACAAATGCACAAAGTTATAATACCCTGTACCACAGTGTGGTGTAGGGTATAAAAAGTTGGTTGGCTTTAAATTTATGATAACCAGATATGGCGAAAATTAAGTTAAAATTACATTTATGATTTCTTATCTATCTACCTTTTTAACATGTAGGTTGCAGTGATGGAATGAGTTTGCACAACCGTGTATCTAAATTTGACTTTATTTTGGGTGCGGTAATAAGTAGTACGGTTTTGGCCATTACACAGTACTTATCACGGTATTTGCAAACGATTAACCTAGATATAATAAAGGCTTACGAAATCATAAAATTGGCAACGACTAAATTAAGAGACATGCGTAGAAATTCAGATGCGGAGTTTGATAAACTGTTTGAAGAATCCACACAACTTGCAAGAAGTTCTGGAATAGAAGATGCACTACCTAGAAGAGTAGGTACTCAAAAGTATAGGGCTAATATTCCTGGTTCAGATGCCAAGGCGTATTTTAGGACAACGTTGTTCATACCATATCTGGACGAAGTAATATCACATTTAAATAATAGATTTTCCGAACATGAAGCTATAATTACAAGTCTGTTTAATATCGTTCCGATACGATTTGTAAATCGAATAAAGGAAGATTTCGAAGAAGTCACACTTTTTTACAAAAACGATTTAAAAAATTCAGCAAAATCTGTTTTAGCTGAAATAAGTATATGGATTGATTATTGGAAGCAGAAGAATGATAATCCATCAAATGCATTAGATACTATTTCAGTTTGTGATGAGGACATGTTCCCAAGCGTTTTTACCCTTTTGCAGATACTGGCCACAATACCTGTGACAACGGCATCTTCTGAGCGAAGTTTCTCGACGTTAAGAAGAATAAAAACTTATCTCCGGAACAGAATGGAAGGAGAAAGGCTATCTTATCTAGCTTTGATGTCTATATACAAAGATGAAGTCAAAATCGATGAAATAATTGATATATTTCTTTTAAAAAATCGAAGATTACATTTTTAACTCTTACGTATTTTATTATAAAAAGTTTTACTGATCTCATACTAAAGTACACATTTATATTTAGGAATAAAATTCGAATAATAAACTAAGGAACTTAACTTCCATTACCTACACAATAAACGCAATTTTTTAATTGTTTATCTTTGTTATGGAAAAAAGGTTGGCCCCCCCCGAACCAAAATCCTGGATACGTCCCTGATCCACATATGTATTTTCCTACCTATTTACCAATTTTTCCAAATTATTATCGCAATGGCACTTATCCCATTGTTAGGGAGGTGTAGGTCATTACATATATAGTCGACCCCGCACAGTGCTCTGTCTTCAGGTATCGATGTGACAAGAATAGAATGAATAATAGCAGAATTAAGAAATTTGGTACTAAGCTGTATTTGGCCATAATTAAGAAAACTTGTTAATTTAGACTCTATCGGACCGCGGTCTCGTACCCCCGTGCAAATTATTACGGGTACTCAAAAATTCACCAGACTATAACGCTAAATTGGAGCATTGTATGAAATTTGACACGTCATAATATTTCATACATATCAGTTGCGGTGCAAAATTTCGACGGGATAGAACGAGTCCTTTTGGTACCTCCCACGCAAAAGGTTCAAAGGACTTGAAAATAAATATGTAAAGAACGCTCAAGAGTAGTTTGAAAAGCGTAATAGGCTTGCTGTGAGCAAATGTGTGTACACATTTGGGGGTAATCGTTTCAAGATCCCTCTCGACAGCGCCCTAGAAGATCTGGAAAAATTGGTTTTTGGTCCATATATCGTGCGACCCATCAAATAAAAGGGAATTTTGCGTAGATTAAAATTATGGTGGGAAATAGTTGAATAGATACTAGAGAAAATTCCTGTATGTCAAACGCCGGTTACGTGAACCAAAGTGTCTTTGCGTAGTATTGTACTGTATTGCTTCGTTTTAAAAGTTTAATGCATGTGTTTGCCAGATGAGTTTCCTTCGTTGGCTTCTAAATAGTATTATCATCTTCGTCATCAAAATCACCGCAAAAATCTTCGTTTAAAAGATACTTGATATATTATTCTTAAAAATATTGTCAATGTTAAGAAACGATTTTTTGAATACCACCAAAAAAAATTTATCTAAATCAAAATCTTGAATTTGTATATAGGGTGATCTAAGTAGAGATACTTTTTTCAATAGCCTTTTTTTGACAGATCACGTGTGAGTCGTGTCATGCTGTCATGTTATTTTTGTTAAGTATTGTTTGGCATTTCATCATGGGAAGACTTACGCGTGAACAACGTTTACAAATTATTCAGTTTTATGATCCAAATAATCGTTCGCCAATTGTAATAAGTCCTTTTTTTAAATCCAAAAAAGAAACACTTTTCAGTCGACCCACGACCTTGACACCCATGAGCAATATTTTAGCTCTCGTTAAGAGCTATCTTTTGCCATTGACCGATTCCCAATCCGACGTACCGAAATCATCGGTCCATATTTCTTCAAAAATTATGCCGGTGAGAACGTAACCGTCAATGGCGACCGTTATCGTGCCATGATAAACGACTATTTGATGCCTGAAATTGAAGCTCGTGATCTCGGCGACATTTGGTTTCAACAAGACGGCGTCACTTGCCACACATCGCATCAATCAATGGATTTATTGAGAGAACACTTCGGTTAGCAGATAATTTCACGTTTTGGGCCGGTCAATTGGCCACTAAGATCGTGTGATATCACACCGTTAGACTTTTTCCTGTGGGGATATGCAAAGTCTAAAGTTTATGCGGACAAACCCGCTTCGATTCAGGCCTGGGAGCAAAACATCACGCGTGTCATTCGTTAGTTACCAGTCGAAATGCTCGAACGAGTCATTGAAAATTGGATTCAACGGATGGACCATCTGAGACGTAGCCGCGGCCAGATATTAATAATATCTGGCAAAAAAAATTAGGGATCTTTACGAATTTTTTTTCCGATGCCATACAATAGTTATAGTTTTTTATTTTCGACATAAAAAGTACCAGATTTTTATATTTTTCTCAAAAAAGTACGAATTTTTGCATTTTTAAGTATGCCGTCAGCTATCTGGCGCAAAAACCCCTAAAAGTTATATTTTAAAATAACGTTTGTAGACATAAAAAATATATATTTTTTTAAGTCTGTGCGCAAATATTTTGTGCGTTTTTATATTTTGTTAATAGTAACAACACATACATAATTTTTAAAAAATAAAATTTTAGGGATCTTTTTTCTCAATCCAATTAAACTTGCAAACTTTTTTCACTTTAACAAAAAAAAAGAATTTTCTAAAGCAATTTTGAATAGTTTGAAGGCAATTTTCTAGTAATTTCACATTTATGTATTATTACTATTTCGATTAAATGTTATATACAAAAAGTTTGGATTAATTTCATTAATAAACGAATTTTATACAGCTATTGTACAATGTCCATTTATGGTAGTTTATTCTTTGGTCTATTTGCACATACAACCATTGACTTTGGCGCCATCTCGTGGTGTCAAAAAGAGTTAAATCAAAAAATATTGTAATTATTTATCTTATTTGGGTTGTTAACCAATTTTACCAATATTTTAGCCAATTCATGTTATCGATTTTTGTCAATGGGACAGAGCACTGCGCCCTGCCCTTCTGACTTTCCTTACTTTTTCGTAATATTAGTGTGAAATTAACTCACATTTGTTGTTGTTATACAGACTCAAAGTAGTTTTAGTTTCAATTGAGTGAAATGTGTCTGAACATAACCACAGGTACACATACCCTCGAGTCATTTTTACATACAATTAGACTCCATTTCAAAATTAAAATTTGTGCTTGAGTTGAAATCAACATGATTAGTTGATAGGTAAGTACGGGTAAAACGCATGAACTTCAATGACTTTTGAACTTTTGCGGGAATGCCAAAACTTACCAACTGATGTGATAAAACTTAACCATTCCTTCTTCAATAGAAGTGGTGGTAATTTTATTAGCTTTTATTAATGAAAATGTATACAATTTTGACTCTTGATCATTTTTTATCGTTATTGAATATGTATACATTATCTGTCTTACACACACACACGCAAGCACACCCACACACATGTAGATTGTACCCGATACTAACTATACTTCGTTAAGCATTTTTGATGGGATGATATGCGCAGTCCTTATGAAAAGGCATGAAAATTGCAAATTAACTGAATTATGAATCATTCTTTTAATCATAATTCAATAAGCAAAATTCAATGTCTATCTACAGGTAGACCATCAAGAATTCGGTATTCGGATATATGGCATGTATACAGTATCTCACAAGAATGAGCATACACTGAATACCAAGAATATAATTAAAAGGAAAAGGTGGACTTTTACTGCATCAACAAGCTGTACTTGTGAAAAATTAGTTAAGAATGTGGCTTTAAATTTCACCAAGTAATCGTTTTAGGGGAACATTCATACACAAAATAAGTTGTTTATTTTTTGATTTCGAACATTTTGGGATAAGAATGCGATACAACAAGTAAGAAAGTACAATTTATTATGTCAAATAAAGTAAGTGACCCGTCACCTTCAAGCTAATAAAATATTGATTCTTGGGTGGTAGATGCCAGAAAGAGTGAGCAACAACCTTTGAGATGATTGGTACAGGAGTCGTGAGAAAAATTATGTTTGTATGAACTTGTCAAAACTTCAAGACGATTGGTATAATCAGTCTCAATATTATGTAAATTATGTAACGTGGATTACTACAGGTTCCAAAATGGCCATTTTCTACTGCGGCACCGATAGTGTTGTCAAACACTCAACATTTTAAAAAGTTTGATGTAATGGTTTTCAAAATATATATTTTTTTTAGTAATAATGGGGCAAACATTTCTGTTATTTCCACTTTGCGGTTGGGTCACCTATATTGCTGTCAAATACATCGATACAAAAGGTTCTCTACATAAAGAGAAAAAATTTTGTAATCCGTACTTGAATCAAGACGTAGCGGTGTCAAAAGTATGGTAAGTACGGATTTCTCAAACCAAGTACAAACTACTCGATCCAAGTACGGATTTGTAAGCCCTGAATTTTTAATTTTAGCGCTCTTGAAGCCTAATTGTAATTGATTTTAAGACGAAGTATACATACTTCTAGAATAAAGCGATCGATTTAAGAATTTTATGGGATTGATTTGAGTGCAAAACGAGCATCAATAAATAAATTTTGGATAGAATTACATCTGAAAAGCCTGATCTATACTTGACTTACGCCTGGTCAATACTTGATTTAAGCCTGATAATACTTGATTTAAGCCTGATCGTGCTTAACTAAAATCATTTTGATATGGAGCCATAATTGCGCCTATTGTCAAAATATAACTCTGGTCGATTTTTGGGACTGACTTCTAAGTGTCAAATTTTTGTTTCTTTTTTGTTACTAATAAAGGGAAAAATATTTTGATTTCTAGAAATTAAAGCAAATTTTCGAATTTCAGGAGAAGTGACTGGTTTCCTCGCTACAACTTTCTAAATTAAGCATCGATTTTCGTTGAAATGGTCTCATTTTCTTCATGAGGGTCAGACTTTACGATGAAATCATAATAGATTGGTTAACAATGAAATATCCAATGAATACTTCAACTAAAATTTGTTTACACAATTTACATTTGGTACGTGTCTGCCTCTGTAGTCAAATCGGATGAAACATATACATACATATGTATATATATATGTATACATACATATGTATCTTTCCATGGTTCAAATTGAGATAGTCTGAAATTGAGAAATCTAAAATGAAAGGCAGAAAAAAACTTGACGTTTAGTTGTGTTCACATTCAACATCGGCCCTTACAATGTTTTCTTTATCAGGTCCGTAATTTGGGATCGCCCTCGTACATTCTGTGAACATATCGTGAAGATCGTTTCAGAGGTTTAGATGTCTTGCGAAACAAACACACAAACTACAAAATAAGGCTAAACCCATATTGTAGGAGGAAACCCTTATTGATATGTTTGAACAGAAAGAAATTACATATCGTTCATTCCATGTTAAGCCGAACGATTTTTCAAAAAAAAATGTGGTCGACATTCCCGATTGTCTTGAAAATTTGTATATACGTTTTACTATGGAAATGAATCATCTTGTAGTTGGCGAGAAAAAGCCAACATTTTTTTCAGAAAAAAAACGTTCCTTTACTCAAGAAACTAGTAAAAATGGTATACAAATTTAAGAGAGAACTTTCAAAATGTCTTTCTCTTTTACAACTTTTTTACTAGTTTTTCCTCGACAAATTTTTCCGAGTAAAAGTAGTAACTTTCAGAATACATTGAAAGTAATATAACAAAAATTCTAATAGAAGACATTTTTCTGTGCTTGCTATTTTTTTTACCAGATTTCCGTTCCCAAACTTTTTTAAAACCTGTTTACTCAGAGAGAATTTTGAATTATTTCTCTTTTGCTAGTTTTACTGTTAAAAAAGTAAAGGAACAAATCTATTATTGTTTAGGAATTTCTCAAATTGTATTTCATTTGAAGACTTTTTGGGATTTCTTCGAATTTCAGTTCTAATTTTTTGGGGAATATACTAGCGAAGCGGTTTTTTAGATTGTATACTCTGCTTTCTACGAGTGCCAACTGTATGAATGCTCGTCGAAGTGGGTCCAGTATTATATTGCACTGGCGCGTGCTATTTCCCATTGGGGTGGAGCATAGTGTCGCCTGGTATGGGCATGAAGCATGAATTTCATTGATTGATTTCCATATCTGTGAGTGAGAAGGGAACGTGAATATTATGTTCTTTCATATGACGGCTATCGTTTGAATTTATGCTTCATTTTTGCTGCCATCGCCGTCGTCTCCTTGTTCTTCGTCTCCATTCTCATCATCCTTCATTCATTCCATTTATGTATGGCCATTGTACTTTAAGCTATGTATAAGTCTATTATAGACATACAAATAAAGTGATTTATGATTGAACAGTTTTATTACATATTTTGCCAAGGCAATGGAAATTGTGGAAAGCGAAAGTTTTCTCTGCTTCTTGGCCGGCATACAATCATTGGCGTAATCATCATCGCCATCGTTGTTGTTGAAATGTGAATTATGTTCCTTAAGATGGCGCGAGTTATTCTTTTGAAAGTTTGAGTAGCTCGAGGCTTTGCTACCCACTTTCGAAGAACTTTGGCGTGCATTTGTTACGGACTTAGTTCATATTGTTGATTTAGCGTCGATTTTAGAGTAGACATTTTAATCGGCTTTTTGTATTAGATGCAGACATTGTGGATGGATAATCTTTAAATTGTGTACATTTAATAACGAGAAAATGTTCGCCAATCAACAAATGCCTTTAAACGAATTTATTTAAATGGGTTTTGTATCAATGAGCTTAAGGCGTGTTACGGACAATTTGCTACGAGCCAAAAATTGCTGCATGACTGAGCGACGGATGACCGCCCGGGCCACACGGCTGAAGGTAGAATGATGAAATTTAGTGCGTCTTAGTCCTTAGGTGCAAAAAGGAATATGACACCATGGCCACATCCAAGTGACTAGAGCTTTAGTCATGAAATTAGGTAGCCCTCGAGACGTGTACTCTGGACAAGAAGGGTTAATAGGGCAAAATAGGTCACAAGGTGATAAATATGGTAATACCGTTTGTTTAAAGTTGTATTAGTTGTCGTTATATTCACTATTTATATCTGTGCATTAGGCATAGTTAACCTCTCCTTAAAATCTGTCTGCTCCCTTTGAATACAACTTTGCAACTGTAGCAATACAGATTTTAACGAGTAACTAGCTGTCAGTTTCTTCTCTTTCGTCACTCGCTCTCGATCCCTCCAAACGAAAGCATCATGTTGCTCTCCGGCATATCGTTGCATCTTAGAATATCGTTGCTACATCTAGTGTATCTTATTACACATACGTACATATTGTTATACATACAAAAGGTAAACTCATTACCAACAAAACCGATTAAATTTAGCGGCTCTATATTTTTTTAATTTTTAAAAACTAATCCAATTGTGTTTTATTTATTTCTATTTCTTTTTATGCATTGGCATTAACACCGTTAACACGAAATGACTGCACTTGGAATTTGGTTTGAGGTTAGTTCTTAGGCCAAGAAGCAATTTCCTCAATTCACTTTTGAAACATTCCACTAACCAAAAATGTTTGAAATTGATCAATCTTTATTTATAATTTTATATGTGTGTGTATATCGAGGGCTTATATTTAAAAGTGCCATTATAATATATAGGCTCACAGCTACACGCTGAATAAAAATAGCTTCTGTAGTATATTGTCCCAAACATATTTGGCTTGCAAAATATATATGTTTAGGGTACACTCTAAACATATAACATATAATATGTTGTTCTAAACAAATCTTTGTTTACATCCCAATATATTTTTATTTAGGACTATTATTTCTGAAAACAATATTTATTTGTATTATTCAGAAAATACCTAAATTGTGTTAAATTTGTCCGTAATTCAAAGTTAATTTTTTAGAAATTTTTAATCTTCGTAAATAAATAAATAATAATAATTGAAATCGTATAATGTTGGATCAACATAAAATACTTGGAGGATAGACAACTAATGATAGCTTGGAATACTCAGAAATTGGAAATGATTGATTTAAAACAGAAGTAATGAAATTTGAAAAAGTCAGCAAAAGTTTTGAAAATCTTTTTTAAATAAAATATATTTGGAGAAATTCCAAAACAATAATTTTATTTGTTTCTAAACATATATTTTATTTGAGAAATGTAGTTTGCAAATATATTTTGTTCTAATATACTAATATATGCGTTCCAAGTAAATTTTATTGATTTTTAAATAAAATTTATTTGCTCAGAAATATATAATATTTAAAAATTTGTGTTCCAAATATATTTTCTTTCGATTCAAACATATCAAAATACGCCATTTTGCTCCGTGTACTTTTTCAGTTTTGGGCCATTTTCAGTTATTTCAGCAAAGTCCGTTCGTCGTTATGTGGTCCACTGATTCAAGTACCTCTCCCACAAAGGGTTAGAAATTAGTAAAATATTTATTCTATAATAACTTCTATACTACTTATCGGAGTCTTTTAAGAGATTGGGAACTTAAAAATATAAAACAAGACAGAAATATTGTTGGAATGGAATGCTTTTATTACAATATTGTAGATCATTCCACGGCATTTATTTTTAAATACGATTTGTATTTTTTCCAACAAATTGGCCGTATGGCGTCAATCGTGGCTGGGATAATGGCTTCCAATGCTTCAAGAGTTGCTGGTTTGTCGGTAAAAACCCATGACTTAATATAGCCCTATAAAAGAAATCCAGAGGCCTTTAATCGTACGAACGAAGTGGCCAGTGAACAGGGTCACTTCTGGAAATAAAGTTGTCACCAAATAGATTTTGTAATAAATCGATTGCAGAGCGCGCGGTGTGGCAAGTTGCGCCGTCTTGTTGGAACCAAAAGGCATTGATGAAAGTTGAAAGTTCAGTCACCATGGCTCGATAGCGCTTGCCATTCACCATAACGGCAGATCCTTACTCATTTCGAAAGAAATAAGGACCAAAGATACCGTGTAAACCGCACCAAACTTTCAATTATAATGGATGTAAAAGCGATTCGTTAACGGCTTGAGGATTGTCTTCACTCCAAATACAGCAATTTCTTTCGATTCAAATGTATCAAAAAATCAAAGACAAACACATCAGAAATAGAAAATAAAAGGCCACATTTTTAGCGAATTTTTTCTATATTTTATGGTTTTTCGCACCAGCAAAAAATTATTTGTTGCAAAAAAAAAAAACAAATATTTCTATTTGTTTTATCGACAGTTACTAAACTTTCGTCTCTGCGTGACAGTGATTTTATCAACATTTCCAGACCTCATAATTTCCTTTAAATATGAAGTACAATCGATAAAATTAAGTTATAATTAAAACGTCATTCAGATGGCCTCCACGGCTTCTTCTGCAGGAACGAATTTTTTCCACTAAATCAAGTCGTATATCATGAATGGCACGTTCAATATTGACTTGTAAAGCTTGAAGAGAGTCTGGTTTATTTCGAAAGACCAATGACTTCAAATAACCCCACAAGAAATAGTCTAAAGGTGCTAAATCACAACTTCTTGAATGGCCATTCAATATCACAATTTCTTGAAATAATCGACTCTCCAAACTATTCTCGCAACAATTCTATTGTTTTATTTGCTGTGTGGCACGCTGCCACAATCGGTCAACGGCAAAAAGATAGTTCTTAACGAGAGCTAAAATATTGCTCATGGGTGTCAAGGTCGTAGGTCGACTGGAAAGTATTTTTTTTTGGATTTAAAACATGGACTTAGCATCATTTTCAAATGTGAACGGAAAGTTTATTTTTGCTCAAGCTCCTTAACGGTACGTCGGATCGGGAACCGGTCAATGGCCAAAAGAGAGCTCTTAACGAGAGCTGAAATATCGGATCGGGAATCGGTCAATGGCAGATAATAGCTCTTAACGAGAGCTGAAATATTGCTCATGGGTGTCAAGGTCGTAGGTCGATTGGAAATTTTTTTTGGATTTTAAAACAAAAATGGATTTAGCGCACGGAAAGTTGCAATTGGAGAACGATTATTTTTATAATAAAACTGAATAATTTGTAAACGTTGTTCTTGTCAAACGTTGTTCTCCATGATGAAATTGTAAACACTACTGAATACAATGAAAAACAAATGGCAGATCATGACATATTACAAATGGTCAAACGTCACTTCAAAATCATGTCATCCCTATTGGAAAACCCAATACTAATTACTAAAGATAACATCCAAGAAAATTGGAATTATAGAAAACCAGTAAGGAAAGGCAGAAAGTCGGGCGGGGCCGACTATATAATACCCTACACCTCCCTAACAATGCGATAAGGGTCATTGCCATAATAATTTGGAATAATTGGTAAATGGGTAGAAACATATTATCTAATTCTGAAACGATAATCGCTAAATTAAGCAATATTCGTTCCTAAATTGAGAAACATCTTTCTGGAAAATTTTAATGATCGGAAGTAAAATACAACTTCTATAGCGGTTTGATACCAAATCAGGAGGAACAATCAATATCAATCTGAACCGATCTTCCCTGAATACTCATTCATGTAAAAAGACCTCCTTCTGTCGAATTTCGTACTGATCGCATGTAAAATACAGTCTCTACAGCACCTACATGTCAAATCGGGGGTAACGTATATATGGGGGCTATATCTAAATCTGAACCGATTTCTTCCAAATTTAACAGTGTTCATTCATATAATAAGAAACCTCTTTCTGCCGAATTTCATACTGATCGGATATAAAATAACATTTTTACAGCGCTTACAAGTCAAATCGGGGGTAACATATATATGGGGCTATATCTGAATCTGAACCGATTTTCTCCGAATTTAGCAGTATTCCTTCATGTAATAAGAAACCTCTCTTTGCCGAATTTCGCACTGATCGGATATAAAATAACATTTTTACAGCGCTTATATGTCAAATCGGGGTAATGTATATATGGGGGATATATCTAAATCTGAACCGATTTCTTCCAAATTTAACAGAGTTTATTCATGTAATAAGAAACAGTCTCGTTCAAACTGTCGTCAAGTGTAGTGCGCACATATCGAGAGTCGGATTGAACAATTTTAAGCAAACAGAAAAGACTGTTATTCAAATATTCTTTAAAACAAAAACAAAATAAACGAGGCAAACAAACTACAACAAAAAAAATATCAGTTGATATTAGTGTTGCCACTGCAAAAAAAAATTTTCCGACCAAAATTTTCTCTAAAACCGACCAAAATTCCTTGTAGCCGACCAAATTTATAAAATTAAAGTAGTTGCTATCTTGTAAAGTTTGGTGACAACATTTTCAGATTAATTGACATAAAAATATGCTCGTTATAATGGAAAATAAAAAATATGTAAACAAGATATAAAAATACTGAAAAGTATTTTAAAACAAGTAAAATACGAACATCGGATGAGCCATACTTTACACATCAACACTAGTCAATTGCTTTTGTTCCTTATTAATCTAATATTTACTATTAGCTTACGCCAAATAAATAAAATTCCGCAATTATGGTGAGATTTATCACCAAATTTTCGGTTTAAAGCCGATATGGGAATACAGAACAGGAGTGAAAGCAACAATTCTTTTCCCAGGGCCGATATTTTAGACAACTACAAACAACATTTGGCGAACCTGAGATAAATATGTTCAAACTAATTTTTATTACAATATATTCGTCTACAATTTCAACCGATACTGGTTCCCGCGATCAAAAAATTTGGGATTCATAATCGACATTTGAGAGTATTCCAAACGGTGAATGGCTTTAACTTTCAGTAATTTACTTTGATATTAGACTTCAAATTATTCTGTATTATAATACAAATTAAATATTCTAGGTAAAACCGACCAAAATGGAATTGGTCCGACCATCCGACCAAATATAAAAATTTCAAATCCATTCCGACCAAATTTGGTCGGAAATGACCAAAACGGCAACGCTGGTTGATACTCAATATACCTTCTGTTTGACAGAATGGTTAGTTTAAGTGAAACCGATGATAGTGAGAGCGAAGCAGCGTTACCAGATGATAAGTTTAAACTTATTTTTCAAGTTTTTTCTAGTGAAAAATAGTACTTTTAAGTTTTTTCTTCCAAAAATAAGTTTTTTTAAATTCTGTAAATATTTAATATCATATTATTATCTTAGAAAAACATAAAACATTTCCAAGGTCAAAATGCACCATGAAGTTGCAGGAAAATTTTCTGATTGGATCATCCCTTTATTTCATTTAAATTTTTTGTACTATTTATCTAACTACCATTTAAAACCTAATCTATGTATATTAGGCCGGGTCGATTTGTGGGGAGGCAAAAAAAGTCGCCATTGCTCAGTGGAAATCGTATTCTAGGGATCAAAATAAGAAACTTTGCCGAAGGAACCATACCTCTAAAACGAATTCTGATGTCCCGGAATTTGGGTCTAACTTTTGGGTAGGGGAAAATTTTGAAAAATCCCACTTTGACCCATTTAGAGTGCTCTAATCGAGTCCAAATGTATGACCGACGCTATGCCAGTGGCACACCCCCTGGGGGTCCCATACATTTGGACTCGATTGGAGCAGTCTAAATGGGTCAAAGTGGGATTTTTTCCGGGACATCAGAATTCGTTTTAGAGGTATGGTTCCTTCGGCAAAGTTTCTTACTTTGATCCCTAGAATACGATTTTCACTGAGCACTTCACTGAGTGGGGGTCGGTCATACATTTGAACTCGATTGGAGCACTCTAAATGGGTCAAAGTGGGATTTTTTCCGGGACATCAGAATTCGTTTTAGAGGTATGGTTCCTTCGGCAAAGTTTCTTATTTTGATCCCTAGAATACGATTTTCACTGAGCAATGGGCGATTTTTAAATCGACCCGCCCTAGTGTATATTAAGGGTTTCAAAAAAAGAGGCCTTCCAATTTAATTTAAGATTGAATTGCTACTATTTTTCAATTTTTTTAATAAAATAGATATAATAAGTTTTTTTGTTGCAAAATAAGTTTTTTCTTTGAAAATTTTAAGTTTTTTTCAAAAAATATCTGGCAACGCTGGAGCGAAGTCGAATGGCAGGTCGTAACAACACGCAAACGCAACAGATCTCCATCAAACGTTATCGAACCACCAAACAAGAATGTCAAACATGATGTTCAAACAAACACACGCAACATGAATGCAGTGTCAACAAATGCACTAACAACCGATCAACCTTCAACAAGCAACTCCAACAGCTATTCTGCGCTGGATACCGAACGGAACACAGCTGACGCCAATTCTAACGTGGATGCATCGAACGCAACCGCAGAACTAAAACCACCACCTATATTCATACCATGTGTTGATAATGTTAATGACATGATTGCAGACTTTGTCAAAGTGATTCCAGCAACACAATTTTCATACAAAGCTCTACGAGGTAATCAAGTAAAGGTCAGTATTCAGTCTGTGAAAGACTACAAGAAAATAGTTGAGTATTGTTTGAAGAAAAATGTTAAATTTCACACTTACCAACTTAAGACTGAAAGAGCGTTCAGAGTTGTTATAAAAAATTTACATCATACAACACCTATAAGCGAAATTAAAGAAGCTGTAGAGCTGGACGGACATAAAGTGCGAAACGTCCTTAATGTTCGCAGCCGGGTAACTAAGTCTATTCTTTCTCGACCTTGAACCAGCCCAAAATAACAAAGAAATTTACAACATTACAAGGCTTAATAGGGCTATTGTGAAAATTGAACCACCCCGACAGGTAAAAGAACTGGTCCAATGTCATAGATGTCAACAATTTGGCCATACTAAGTCATATTGTATGAAGCCATTTCGATGTGTCAAATGTGGAGATGATCATCCTACATCAGAATGCAAAAAATCCAGAAATACGCCAACTCACTGCTCGAATTGTGATAAAGATCACCCGGCCAATTACCGTGGATGCATCGTTTATCAAAAAATCATGATAGGTAAATATCATCAAAACACACCAAATAAATTTATAACACCATACACAACAAATAATCCACAAAATTACCATAATAATGCAATTCCAAATAATATTGGAGACAATAATAACTTAGATTATGCGCAAGTTCTAAAGGGAACAGTCCAAACAAATCAATTTCAAAAACTTGAACAATTAACTAAACAAATAGAGCTCACAAACAACCTTCTTAGTATGATAACTCTTCTAGTTAACAAACTATGCAAATAGATATTCGTTTAGCAGTATGGAACGCGAACGGTCTGCCAAACCGAAGGCATGAAGTTGAACTTTTTTTAATCTCAAATGAAATTGATATATTGCTCATATCTGAAACACATTTAACCAGTAAATCATTTTTTAATATTAAAGGATATACTCTAATTAATACAAACCACCCGGATGACTCGGCTCATGGAGGATCTGCCATATTAATAAAATCATATATAAAATTTAAAAATCTGAGTAATATTCAAGAAAAGAGTTTGCAATCGACCTTAATTTCAATTAATTATGAACATCAACCTTTAACAGTTGGATCAGTATATTTCCCGCCAAGATACAATCTCAAACAAGAAGATTTCCAACGATTTTTCAGCAGGTTAGGCTCGAGATTTCTGATCGGAGGTGACTACAATAGCAAACATCCATGGTGGGGTTCGCGAATCGCCAATCCTAAAGGAAAAGAACTGTATAAGTGTATACAGAACAGTAATTACTCGGTGCTGTCAACAGGAAACCCAACATATTGGCCTTCGGATCCCCAAAAAATTCCTGATCTTCTCGATTTTGTCGTATATTATGGTATATCCAGAAATCATTTAGACGTATTGGAATGTTATGACTTAAGTTCGGATCACTCTCCGATTTTGGTGACGTACAGTAGTTCTCTGTGGAAAAATAATCTAGCACACATTTTTACCAAACAAACCGATGTAGAACCGTATAAATATTGGATAGAGAAAAATGTCAATCTGAAAATACCACTAAAATCTGGATCAGATATCGATGCATGTGTGGAATATTTCACGAATTTACTTCACGAAGCAACATTTCTTTCGAATAAAGAAAATTTGAATACACAAAATGGAAATATGATTAAGTTATCTACGGAAATAAAAGCCCTTATTAGTAAGAAGAGAAAGCTACGCAAGATATGGCAGCGAACAAAACATCCTGAAGACAAAGCAAATTGGAACAAGGCCACAAAAGAACTGACGAAACTTATGCAGGATCTTACAAACAAATCAGTTTCTTCTTACTTACAAAACTTAAAACCAAATTGTTCAGATGATTACAGCTTATGGAAAGCCACAAAGTATATCAAACATTCAAAGAAAAGAAATCCTCCATTAAGGGATGAAAATAAAACTTGGCTTCAATCTGACAAAGCCAAAGTATCTGGTTTTGCCAATTTCTTAGAAAACAATTCAAACCATTCCTTTATAATCGTGAAACTCCTTATGAAAAAGATATACTTGAATTCGTTAATTCGCCTTGTCAAATGGACCTGCCGATTAAATTCGTTAAAACTAATGAAATATTGGAAAAAATTCGTAACCTTAACTCAAAAAAAGCTCCAGGATACGACGAAATTACTGCGCCTATGTTGAAGCATATACCAAAGAAAGGCATCATACTCTTAACTTATATATTTAATGCTATTTTGAGATTAAGCCATTTTCCATCGCAATGGAAATGTGCGTCGATAATAATGATACCAAAACCCAACAAACCAGAAACGGAAATTTCTTCCTATAGGCCAATCAGTTTGTTGTCGACCTTTTCAAAAATATTTGAACGAATATTTATTAAAAGAATGATTCCATTAATTGAGGGAAAGCAGATAATTCCGGAACACCAGTTTGGTTTTCGTCACTAGCACGGTACTCCTGAGCAATGTCATCGGATTGTGAACTATATTACGGAAAGTCTAGAAAACAAGAAATATTGTTCGGCAGTGTTTTTAGATATCCAACAAGCATTTGATCGCGTCTGGCACTCTGGCCTTTTGTTCAAAGATTTCTTACAACGCCGTTTTACTTGCTTTTACAATCGTATTTATCTGACCGGCTCTTTTATGTAAAACATAATAATGATTATTCCAATATACGATCCATTTCCGCTGGTGTACCTCAGGGTAGCGTTCTTGGTCCCATTTTATACACAATATTCACGGCTGATCTGCCAACATCTGAAAATGTCCTGGTAGCAACATACGCGGACGATACAGCAATTATGGCAGCGAGTACAATCCGAAAACAAGCATCGAATATTATTCAAGATCAACTCAATAAGTTATATGATTGGCTTCAGAAATGGAATATAAAGATTAACTGCAGTAAATCCAAACATATAACATTTACTAATAACAAAGGTGATTGTCCACCAGTAAAAATGAATGGAGAAATTATACCTCATGTCGAGAGCGTTAAGTATCTAGGATTGCTCTTAGATCGTCGGCTCAATTGGAAATCCCACATAAAAGCTAAAAGGAAGGAACTTGATACAAAATGTAAAAAACTATACTGGCTTCTCAGACCAAAATCCCAACTCAGCGTAGAAAACAAATTAATAATATATAAAACTTTACTGAAACCTATTTGGGTATACGGTATACACCTTTGGGGCACGACCTGTCAATCGAATGTAAACATTTTACAAAGATTCCAATCTAAAACTCTTCGACAAATATTGAACTCACAATGGTATGTTAGAAATGACATAATTCACAATGATCTCCAAATGCCTTATGTGAAAGATGAAATCAACCGTTTCTCAGAAAAATATTTAACACGACTAAGCAACCACCCGAATTTGTTGGCTATTTGTCTTTTAGATGTTTCCAATGAAACAAGGCATTTAAAAAGACTTCATGTATTGGACCTTCCCTTCAGATGATGACCAGAACCTAATTGGTGACCGCAGATTGTAAAATATTTATATTAGTGATTTTATTTAATGAAATAAAATACTAAATCTTAAGTAATATTGTACCTGAATTTAAACTAATTTGCTTATTATCCTAGGATAGATTGCAAATAAAAATAAAAGAAAAAAAAATGTAATAAGAAACCTTTTCCTGCCGAATTTCATACTGATTGGATATAAAATAAAGTTTTTACAGCGCTTACATGTCAAATCGGGGCTAACATATATATGGGGGCTATATCTAAATCTGAACCGATTTTAACCAAATTCAATAGGGATCGTCCTTGGGCCAAAAAAAAAGATATGTTTAAAGTTTCGTCGAGATCGGACCATAATTGCGACCTGTACTTTGATTACAAAAATACATGCACAGACGGACAGACAGACAGACAGACGGTGACTCGACTCAGAAAGTGATTCTCAGAAATGGGTATAATAAACGAAAACGATCTCCTTTTGGGTGTTACAAACAAATGCACAAAGTTATAATACCCTGTACCACAGTGTGGTGTAGGGTATAACAATTTAAAAATATCAGCCATAGAAAAGAAGGCGAAGATAGAGTCACAAGGTTAAAGTTAAATATTCCAACCAACAATCCTTCTGTATAAGTGTTATACTGGTATATGCACATAGTCAAAAACTTACTTTATAGACGAAGTTATTTTGGTATGGATTTTGCTATGGCCTCCACAGTTTGAAATATACCACTGACATTTGATATTTTTTTAAAACGCGGGAAGAGTATAAATTTGCAAAGAATATAAATATTGGTTTGGCGGTAAATTTTCAATAAATACATAAGAAAATCAGTTGGAACTGATTGGATATTTTGTCATGATTCTATGGCCCCCAAAATTAAACGAAAAGTTTTGACTCAGATCTGTTTGCACTTATTGGGAGCCAAAGGGTACAAAAATTCAGAAATGTTGGTCTGAGCGTACATTTGAAAAAAAAGGCCAAATACATCAGTACGACAGTAGTGATTCTTTCGGTATATTTTCATGGCCTCCCAAAGAAGTTTCCAGAATGTAAATCGGGGGATATGTGATTTTATGCTTCGTCGGGCTGGAAAAAAGTAGATCAAAAGGTTTTTGATATTCTTTCGAAGTTTTTTTTTTGGAAAAGCAACCAGATGCAACTTGATATTTTGGAAAATTGCGTTCATAATAAATAAAGCGAACTGCTGTAAGAATACTTATAATTAAAATAACATAATAACTATAACCGAACACCGAATTATTGATGTATACCAAATCAAACCATTAAAGTGTACTAATGGCCATTACTACGAGTAGATGCTACTTTCTTAGCTAGGGTGGTGGGTCACCAATACGCCAATGTTGCCTTTTTGTCTATGCAAAACTTTCGGAATTACTTTGTCCGATTTTTCTGAATGTAGTCGCGGGAAACATTTACTTACAGGTAAATGCAAAACAGGCATTTTTGGTGGCCAGAGAGAAGCCATTCGCCTTTAGCCATTAGCCTGTACCGAGGACACGTGTAGCATTAGTTGTAGAGACGACTCGTGTTTCTATTAAAGTTTTTACATAATGAAAATTGGCGTTGAAAGCTTTCCTAATGACTGCGCGCTGCCTCTGGCCTCTCGA
Source organism: Eudasyphora cyanicolor (assembly GCA_963930755.1). NCBI lineage: Eukaryota > Metazoa > Arthropoda > Insecta > Diptera > Muscidae > Eudasyphora > Eudasyphora cyanicolor. Next base: position 164,025,874 of record OZ005736.1, on the reverse strand, counting down.
AGTACTTAAGAAAATGAGTATCGTCTTGCTTTTTTATTAAAAATTTCATCCGTTTTTTGTGCGTCCCCTTGAAGTCGCTCCACCAGTGTACATTGTTGGCCTCTTTGTAGTAATTTTTGATTTGTTATTGGTTGGAGAGCATATTTAATTATGTTCGTGCAGTGGTAAAATTTAATTTACTTAATTAAATCTAATAGGCAAAAACCATTAGTTAAGGACATTTTGTGCCTTCGTTGAAACCATTGAAGAGGAAATGGAATGGTATAGAATGGAATGGGCTATGATGGTAGCGAGCAACAAGCTAGACAAACGCGTTCAAGCATAATTGATAAAATAACGAGCAAACAATGGTGGCGATGTTCACTTGTCTGGTCCATGGCCAGCAATGGTAGTGGAGGGTGCTTCCAGGGCTCTCTGACATTGCAGTAACTATGAATATCACAAAAACAACGAATTTATGATAAAATAAATGAAGAAAACTGTTAACTGGATTTACCATTTCCTACACAGGGATGCGGGGGTGTTATGAAAAAATCCTTTCGAGCATTATTAAAAATGCACAAAATCACGTAAAATATGCAAAAATTCAAAGAGCATTTTAAGAATGGAAAAATTAGAAAATAGTGAAAAAAACAAACATAATAAATTCGCATTAAAATATGAAAAATGTGACTATTGGAAAGCGTAATGCGAATGGGATGATACGAGTACAAATTAAAAATTAAGGCGATATCTCTTCGTTTTTTATAACAATAAACAAGTAAGAACAACTCAGGTTAGTAAATCGACTAAGGTATACGCTGACTTTGTGATTAATGCAATATAGAATATGTGGCGAGTACTTTGCATTGAAGAAGGTGGAAACATTTTATTCAGTTCATAGCACTTGTAAAATTTGTCTAAACTACAGAATATCAACATATTTAGATGATTGCTACAGGAGTTATGGGGAAACTGTGTTTTAAGGTATCTGTTAAATTAGTGTGCGAAGTCCCAGAAGATTCTATACGCCTAACTTGCGCTAAACAATAGTTACTACAAAGACATTACACTTAGAGTTTTTTTTTCCCGGGAACGCGATACAGAGAACTCCCGGAAAAGTCATATTTTGAAATCCCGCAATCCCGGGAAATCTGTTCGGGAATTCCCGAGAATTTTTTCTTATATGTAAATATACTTTATTTTCGTATGTTGACAAAACATCAGTTTTTATTCTAACATTTCGGCTGTATGTTTTCGCGTAGTGAAATTTTTCAAACAATATTTTTATTTTTTCAATGAAAAAAAAACAGAAAGAGGTATTTTTTAATAATTTTGTTCAATAATAGTAACACAGCTCAACAATAAAAAAATATCTTTGCTGAAGCGCAGGGTGTTGCAATAAATTTTGATATGTTGGATAATACACTTCTCAGAGTATATAGTTTCGCGATAAACCGTGACATGCAGAAATAAAGAGTTTGAACCATATATTGTAACACAAATCTAGAACCACTTATGAGAATTGGTTCAGTTAAATGATCATTATCCCTTAACCTTAGAGAGGAGGGTACAATTCATTTGCTACGGGCCAAAAGTGTAACACATCGAAAGAGTGACCTAAGACCCTACGTATGTTCGGCGGATATCCGTTTTGGGCCATTTAAAGTCGAATGAACAATGACCGTCCGTCTGTCTGCTGGTTGGTGCGCATGAAAACTCTCGAAGGGAGTACCCGATTGACTTCAAATTTAATATGTGGTACTATTTTCTCCTATCTCCGGCTAAGTTCGAAGATGGGTCATATTGTTCCACTCCTTCTAGTACCTCCCCCACGAAGGGTTAACATTTAGTGATATATTGAATACGTATATAATAACTTCTATACTATTTATTTGAATAGTCTGAAATTCTACACATAATATTAGTTTATTAGTCACTATTAACACGAGAAAAATGGGCGAAATTGCCAAGTCCCTCTTGGTACCTCCCACACAAATGGACAATTTCGAACCAAAAGTTAAAAGCTTAAAACAAGCGAATACAAAATCTTAAAATTTTGTACAGTGTAATGGTTTAATAGTACCTAAAATACAGTGAAAAATTGGCATTATTGCCACGCTCCTTTTGGTACCTCCCACACAAATGGACCATTTTGTACCAAAAGTTACCAGCTTATAACTTTAATCCCAGTGCATACAAATACTTGAAATTTTGTACAGTGTAATGCTTTTATAGTACCAAGAGTTCAGAGAATAGTGACCCTTTTGGTACCTCCCTCCCAAATGGACCATTCTGTACCAAAAGACCGCTTTTAACTTTAATACCAATACATACTTAAAAGTTATTAAATGCAATTTAAATTGGTAATAATCAAATTAAAACAAAAAAATAAATAAAACTCAAGGTGAGGGGATTCATAATTCGGTTTACCCGACTGAACTTTCTTACTTGTTTTTTCATTCCTTCAGCAGTTTCGATGATATCTTGCCAGATATTGCAAAAAATTCCTATATTTTGTGAAAATTTTAATATTTTAAAAAAAAAAAAAATCTTCATAAAAACTTTGAAATATCCACAAATAATATATTTTTTGTATATTTGTATTTTATTATAAAATCTTGTAGGCTATTAATAAAATAAGATCAAGCCGAAGAAAATATATGCATAACTAAACCAGTAAGGAAAGGCAGAAAGTCGGGCGGGGCCGACTATATAATACCCTACACCTCCCTAACAATGCGATAAGGGTCATTGCGATAATAATTTGGAATAATTGGTAAATTGGTAAGAACATATATATACCTATTCTGAACCGATAATCGCTAAATTAAGCAATATTCGTTCCTAAATTCAGAAACATCTTTCTGGAGATTTTTGTAATGATCGGAAGTAAAGTACAAATTCTATAGCGCTTTGCAACCAAATCAGGAGGAACATACATATATATAGAGGTTATATATAAATCTGAATCGATTTTCCCTGAATACTCATTCATGTAAAATAGAAACCTCTTTCTGTCGAAATTCGTACTGATCGGATATAAAATACAGTCTCTACAGCGCTTAGATGTCAAATCGGGGCTAACATATATATGGGGGCTATATCTAAATCTGAGCCGATTTTCTCCGAATTTGGCAGTATTCCTTCATGTAATAAGAAACCTCGTTCTGCCGAATTTCGCTGTGATCGGATATAAAATACAGTTTCTACAGCGCTTGAATTTCAAATCGGAGTTAACATACATAACATATATAGGGGCTACATCTAAATCTGAACCGATTTACCCCAAATTTTGTATTGTCTCTAAGTGTATCACGAGACTACTCTCTGTCAATTTGTGTACAAATTGGTTCAAAAATGTTGCTAATACAGTGCATATATGCAAAATCGGAGGTACATATATATGGGAGCTATATGTAAATCTGAACCGATTTTAACCAAATTCAATAGGGATCGTCCTTGGGCCTAAAGAGAGATATGTGCCAAGTTTCGTTGAGATCGGACGATAATTGCGACCTGTACTTTGATTACAAGAATACATCTACAGACGGACAGACAGACAGACAGACGGACATGGCTAAATCGACTCAGAAAGTGATTACAAGTCGATCGGTATAATAAACAATGGGTCTATCTCTTCTCCTTTTGGGTGTTACAAACAAATGCACAAAGTCATAATACCCTGTACCACAGTGTGGTGTAGGGTATAAACAGATGTAGATAGTATTTAAACATCGACGCAACTGTACCGAATAATATATGAGTGTAAACTTGTTAAATTAGCTATAACTTTTAAAATTATTCATCTGTTTTCTTCGGTATGGTCTTATTTTATTCATGACCGATCAGACTTTACGATAAAGCAATATATATTTAATATTTATGTTTTTATTTAAAAACTATTAACATTTTCTCAAAAAATATAATTTTTTCGCAATATCTTGCAGGATATACACAAAAAGCTGAAGAATGTTAGAAGAAGTTAAAGGCTCCTTAATTTTAATTAAATAACACAGCTCAACAAAAAAGAACAATTTGCTGCGACAAAGGGTTTGTCAGCTGATTTGAATATATGAGATAATACTCCTTTCAGCCTATAATGTAGTTTCTTTACATTAGCTCTAGTTAGCGCGATAAATGCGTATTACTCTATAATAGAGGAAGACCTCAGAGGTCGACTCTAATATAGAGGAAGACCTCACAGGTCGACTCTTGTATAGATGTATATCTCAGAGACATCGACTCTAGTATAGAGAGCAGAGAGAAACCTCCGTGTGATGGACTCAAGTATTGGGTAAGACATGAAAGAGAATGAATATATTATAGAGGAACCCTCAAAGAGATCGAACCTATTATGGGGAAGTTATTTATGAGATCGACTGCAGTAGAAAGGATTACCTCTGAGATATCAGCTATTGTACACAGAAAAACTTTTTATGGAGGAAGGCCTTAATGAAACTGAGTATAGTATAAACGAAGATCTCAGAGAGATCGGCTCTAGAATAGTGGATGATCTCAGACAGATCGATTCTATTACAGAGCAAGTCCTCAGAGATCGGCGTTAGATAGAATGGTTCTTGAGTTATACCAAGAAATGCGGTTCAACCTCTGGATTTTTGCAAATCGCGATATATCGCGCGTACTAGAGCTAATTTAATAAAACTACCTTATAGGCTAAGAACAGTGTTATCTCAAATATTCAAATCAGTTGACAAACCCTTAGCCGCAAAACAAATGTTGACGAGTGTAATGAATTTATTTCATACATACATTTTTCATCTAAACACAATTGAATTCAAAAATGTTATAATAATGTACAAATGTTTGTGTGTATATCTATTTAGATACTTATATAAAATAAATGACTTTTTATACCCTACACCACACTGTGGTACAGGGTATTATAAGTTTGTTTCACGGCAGATGTTTGTAACACCTGAAAATAACACAGCTAGACCCACCTTAAAGTATACCGATCGACTCAGAATCACTAGCTGAGTCGATTTAACGATGTCCGTCCGTCCGTCCGTCCGTCTGTCGATGTAAAGTTGTTCGTCGACTACAGGTCGCAATTTCACTCCGATCGTTCTGAAATTTTGCAGTTTAGAGTATTTCGCGGCTGTTAAGATCGCTATTGAATTTGGTTGAAATCGGTTCAGATTTAGATATAGCTCTCATATATATCTTTCGTCCGATTTGGCCCTTTAGTCCTATAGAAGAATATTTTACATCCAATCGTTTTGAAATTAAGAATGGTAGAGTTTCTTGATCCATGAACCAACATTGCCGAATTTGAAGAAAATCGGTTAAGATTTAGCTATAGCTCCCATATATATGTTTCGTCCGATTTGGCCCTTATAGAAGCTGTATTTTACATCCGATCGTTTTGAAATTTAGAATGGTAGAGTTTCTTGATCCATGAACCAACATTGCCGAATTTAAAGAAAATCGGTTAAGATTTAGGTATAGCTCCCATATAAATGTTTCGTCCGATTTTGCTCTTTAGTCCTGTAGAATCTGTATTTTGCATCCAATCATTTTGAAATTTAGAATGGTAGAGTTTCTTGATCCATGAACCAACACTACCGAATTTGAAGAAAATCTGTGAAGATTTAGCTATAGCTCCCATATATATGCTTCGTCCGATTTGGCCCTTTAGACCTATAGAAGCTGTATTTTACATCCAATCGTTTTGAAATTTTACATCCAATCGTTTTGAAATTTCGAATGGTAGAGTTTCTTGATCCATGAACCAACATTGCCGAATTTGAAGAAAATCGGTTAAGATTTAGCTATAGCTCCCATATATATGTTTCGTCCGATTTTGCTCTTTAGTCCTGTAGAAGCTGTATCGTTTTGAAATTTAGAATGGTAGAGTTTCTTGATCCATGAACCAACATTGCCGAATTTGAAGAAAATCGATTAAGATTTAGCTATATGTTTCATCCGATTCGGCTCTTTAGATCCAATCGTTTTTATACCCTACACCACACTGTGGTACAGGGTATTATTTATGTATAAAATGTCCCAAAAGTAAATTTATGTAAACAATTTATACATGAATTACAAAATTTATATATCACAGTTATTCAATATTACGAGAGTGGTGTAGGGTATTATATAGTCGGCCCCGCCCGACTTTAGCCTTTCCTTACTGGTTTTTTAGTATGTGTTGTATCCGTTCTCGCGATATGTTCAGCTCACGAGCAATTTTTCTACCACTGCGGCGTGGATTTCGATCAAATCTGGCCTTCACTTTTCGGATAATTTCTGGTGTTATTAAGGTTTTTTTTCGTCCACTTTTTGGACGCGATGCAACACTACCATTATCACGGTAACGAGCAGTGGTACGAGAAACAAAAGATTTATTCACATTTAAATGCTGGAGGGCTCTAACGATAGCCACTTGTGTTTTTCCACCCAAATATAAAGCAATCACACTATCACGCTTGAATTCCATCACGAATAACTTTTTTTCTGAATCTGAAGATCAAAATGCTTTTGTAAGCTTGTAAACAATAAAATGAACTGTCACTGAAATAAATCTGTGAGCTATCAGACTAGCGGTTTAGAAATGATAGCAACCTGAAGTTTGTTGCAATACATATCAGCCACCCTGTATATTGGTAGTAGAACCAGCCACATTTCTGTCTTTCCTTACTTGTTTAAGCTCTAGAAGATACTTATTAAACATATTTACGACATAATTCATCATTCTCCATGTTAGCACCCTTTTGCTGAATACGTTAAACAAAAATCAAATTAAATGCACCAACACGTAGCTAAATCGCATAAAAAGCATGTAGCAATTGTAACCCACAGCCAACAATCTGCAATCCTCTACAATGCAGCAATTGCAAATACATGAAACACCGCACACTAATCCCCCACCCCCTCTTTTACTATTCACCACCAAAAAGGAGGGCAATCGTCCTGTTTTAGCTCAGTTCAGTTTAGTTTTAACTTGGTTAGTTTTATCCTGCTGCATATGCATATTTTTGGAGTAGTGAGTCCATTCAATGGACTGCTTGCAGTTGATGCCATTGCCTGTAGTTTGCCCGTTTGTAGCGGTTGTGTCGGTGGTCCTGCTTCATTGGCGATTCTTTGTCTATTCACTTATTTCCATTTCCCGATATGAGGACACTCTTGTCGGTCTGTGGCCGTTATTGTTGCTGGCGCTGCAGTTTTCTTCTCAATTTTCTGTTTCTGTTTTTTTTGGCGAACTTGAACATTAGTTTGTTAGATTCCCATTATCTTCCAAAACTAAATTTGTAAGTGGTCATGTTTTGGATGCACTTGTCATAACATCTTTTCTTGTTTTGTCGAGATGTGTCACAATAACCACGAGCTTTGGAATAGTAAAGACGTGTGACATCTAGCGTTCCAAATCGGTGGCCCAAACATAAAAAAGCGAAATATTGGCTTTATGAAAAACGTCAGTCAGTCGGTCAGGATGAAATGTATTTGGAGTCAATTATTTAACAAGGCAATCGAAGTCTCTGTGTCATCATTGGAAGCTTTCATTCTCATTTCAATTATTGTTGGATGTACATTTTTAAACATGCATAAAATACTTATTGATCACGCATACTAGCAGACATTCTGAAATTTTTTAATGATAACACTGTGCTTGATACAGACACTTTAAAAATGTAACAGAAATGAGACCTTATGGATATACCTATTTCGACATTGCTGAATCCAGTAGTGCTAGCCGTTTTTCTATGTTAGCTCTTGTTTTCGCGATATTGGATCTCAAAGTTTGCAAGAAAATCATAGAGGTTATTTATCTCAGAGGTAATTTTGAAGTGGATGACTTCGGAATACACGCTTTATTCCAAAGAACGAAATAAAGGGAACCCTTCGAGAAATATTTCTCTCAAAATAGTCAACCTCGCTTCTCACCCCTGTACTCCTGAAAAAGTGCAATCAAATCTTACCATATGTCAAACGACATACAAATCGTCCACATTTTTAGTTTGTGTCTTTGAGAAAAATATTCCTCGCGAAAAATTACTATGAGTCTCCTTTCAACATATTTATGAAAAACCAGTAAGGAAAGGCTAAAAGTCGGGCGGGGCCGACTATATAATACCCTACACCACTCTCGTAATATTGAATAACTCTGATATATAAATTTTGTAATTCATGTACATGTATAAATTGTTTACATAAATTTACTTTTGGGCATTTTATACTTAAATAATACCCTGTACCACAGTGTGGTGTAGGGTATAAAAACGATTGGATCTAAAGAGCCAAATCGGATGAAACATATATATGGGAGCTATAGCTAAATCTTAACCGATTTTCTTCAAATTCGGCAATGTTGGTTCATTTATCAAGAAACTCTACCATTCTAAATTTCAAAACGATTGGATGTAAAATGCAGCTTCTATAGGACTAAAGGGCCAAATCGGACGAAAGATATATATGGGAGCTATATCTAAATCTGAACTAAATCTGAACTATATAATACACTACAGCACTCTCGTAATATTGAATAACTCTGATATATAAATTTTGTAATTCATGTATAAATTGTTTACATAAATTTACTTTTGGGACATTTTATACTTAAATAATACCCTGTACCACAGTGTGATGTAGGGTATAAAAACGATTGGATCTAAAGAGCCAAATCGGATGAAGCATATATATGGGAGGTATATCTAAATCTTTACCGATTTTCTTCAAATTCGGCAATGTTGGTTCATGGATCAAGTAACTCTACCATTCTAAATTTCAAAACGATTGGATGTAAAATACAGCTTTTATGGGACTAAAGTGCCAAATCGGACGAAATATATATATGGGAGCTATAGCTAAATCTTAACCGATTTTCTTAAAATTCGGTAGCGTTTGTTCATGGATCCAGAAACTCTACCATTCTAAATTTCAAAATGTTTGGATGTAAAATACAGCTTCTACAGGACTAAAGAGCAAAATCGGACGAAACATATATATGGGAGCTATAGTTAAATTTTAACCGATTTTCTTCAAATTCGGCAATGTTGGTTCATGGATCAAGAAACTCTACCATTATAAATTTCGAAATGATTGGATGTAAAATACAGCTTCTATAGAACTAAAGGGCCAAATCGGACGAAACATATATATGGGAGCTATACCTAAATCTTAACCGATTTTCTTCAAATTCGGTAGTGTTGGTTCATGGATCAAGAAACTCTACCATTCTAAATTTCAAAATGATTGGATGTAAAATACAGCTTCTTCAGGACTAAAGAGCAAAATCGGACGAAACACATATATAGGAGCTATAGCTAAATCTTAACCGATTTTCTTCAAATTCGGCAATGTTGGTTCATGGATCAAGAAACTCTACCATTCTAAATTTCAAAACGATTGGATGTAAAATACAGCTTCTATAGGACTAAAGGGCCAAATCGGACGAAACATATGTATATATGGGAGCTATAGCTAAAGCTTAACCGATTTTCTTCAAATTCGGCAATGTTGGTTCATGGATCAAGAAACTCTTCCATTCTAAATTTCAAAATGATTGGATGTAAAATACAGCTTCTTCAGGACTAAAGAGCAAAATCGGACGAAACATATATATGGGAGCTATAGCTAAATCTTAACCGATTTTCTTAAAATTCGGCCATGTTGGTTCATGGATCAAGAAACTCTACCATTCTAAATTTCAAAACGATTGGATGTAAAATACAGCTTTTATAGGACTAAAGGGCCAAATCGGACGAAACATATATATGGGAGCTATAGCTAAATCTTAACCGATTTTCTTAAAATTCGGCAATGTTGGTTCATGGATCAAGAAACTCTACCACTCTAAATTTCAAAACGATTGGATGTAAAATACAGCTTCTATAGGACTAAAGAGATATATATGGGAGCTATAGCTAAATCTTAACCGATTTTCTTCAAATTCGGCAATGTTGGTTCATGGATCAAGAAACTCTACCATTATAAATTTCAAAATGATTGGGTGTAAAATACAGCTTCTATAGAACTAAAGGGCCAAATCGGACGAAACATATATATGGGAGCTATAGCTAAATCGTAACCGATTTTCTTCAAATTCTGTAGTGTTGGTTCATGGATCAAGAAACTCTACCATTCTAAATTTCAAAATGATTGGATGTAAAATACAGCTTCTTCAGGACTAAAGAGCAAAATCGGAAGAAACACATATATAGGAGCTACAGCTAAATCTTAACCGATTTTCTTCAAATTCGGCAATGTTGGTTCATGGATTAAGAAACTTTTCCATTCTAAATTTCAAAACGATTGGATGTAAAATGCAGCTTCTATAGGACTAAACTGCAAAATTTCAGAACGATCGAAGTGAAATTGCGACCTGTAGTCGACGAACAACTTTATATGGACAGACGGACGGACGGACAGACATCGTTAAATCGACTCAGCTAGTGATTCTGAGTCGATCGGTATACTTTAAGGTGGGTCTAGCTGTGTTATTTTCAGGTGTTACAAACATCTGCCGTGAAACAAACTTATAATACCCTATACCACAGTGTGGTGTAGGGTATAAAAATGTTATTATTATAAAAATGTATTATAAGTTTGTGTAGGTGGTGTAGGGTATAAAAATGTTATTATTATAAAAATGTATTATAAGTTTGTTTCAGGGCAGATGTTTGTAACACCTGAAAATAACACAGCTAGACCCACCTTAAAGTATACCGATCGACTCAGAATCACTAGCTGAGTCGATTTAACGATGTCTGTCCGTCCGTCTGTCCATGTAAAGTTGTTCGTCGACTACAGGTCGCAATTTCACTCCGATCGTTCTGAAATTCTGCAGTTTAGAGTATTTCGCGGCTGTTAAGATCGCTATTGAATTTGGTTGAAATCGGTTCAGATTTAGATATAGCTCCGATATATATCTTTCGTCCGATTTGGCCCTTTAGTCCTATAGAAGCTGTATTTTACATCCGATCGTTTTGAAATTTAGAATGGTAGAGTTTCTTGATCCATGAACCAACATTGCCGAATTTGAAAAAAATCGGTTAAGATTTAGCTAAAGCTCCCATATATATGTTTCGTCCGATTTGGCCCTTTAGTCCTATAGAAGCTGTATTTTACATCCGATCGTTTTGAAATTTAGAATGGTAGAGTTTCTTGATCCATGAACCAACATTGCCGAATTTGAAGAAAATCGGTTAAGATTTAGCTATAGCTCCCATATATATGTTTCGTCCAATTTTGATATTTAGTCCTGTAGCAGCTGTATTTTACATCCTATCATTTTGAAATTTAGAATGGTAGAGTTTCTTGATACATGAACCAACATTGCCGAATTTGAAGAAAATCGGTTAAGATTTAGCTATAGCTCCCATATATATGTTTCGTCCGATTTGGCCCTTTAGTCCTGTAGAAGCTGTATTTTTATACCCTCACTTTAGTGTGACGAGGGTATATATCATTTGCTACGGAAAAAAGTGTAACACATCGAAGGAGTGATCTAAGACCCTAAGTATGTTCGGAGGAAATCCGTTTTGGGTCATTTTAAGTCGAATGAGCAATGTCCGTCCGTCTGTCTGTCTGTCTGCTGGCTGGTGCGCACGATAACTCTCGAAAGGAGCAACCGATTGACTTCAAATTTGGTATGTGGTAATATTTTGATCTATCTCCGGATGAGTTCGAAGATGGGCCATATTGGTCTACTCCTTCTGGTACCTCCCACACAAAGGGTTAAAATTTAGTGAAATATTGATTCTTTAATAACTTCTATACTACTTATTCGAATCTTTAGAAATTCTGCACATAATATTAGTATATTAGTCGCTATTAACTCGAGAAAAATGGGTGAAGTTGGCATGCCTCTTTTGGTACCTCCCACACAAATGGACCATTTTGCATCAAAATTAAACTGCTTATAACTTTAATACAAGTGCATAAAAATGCTTGAAATTTTCTACAGAATAATGTTTTTGTAGCGCCTATAGTCCGGTAAAAAATGGGCATTATTGTACAGCCCCTTTTGGTACCTCCCACACAAATGGACCGTTTCGTACCAAAAGTAAACGGCTTGTAACTTTAATACCAGTGCATACAAATACTTGAAATTGTGTACAGTGTAATGCTGTTATAGTGCCTATAGTCCTGTAAAATGTGGGCGTTATCACCCCGCCCCTTTTTGTACCTCCCACACAAAATGTACAAATCATACCAAAATTACATAGCTCGTAACTTTAATATACCAGTGCACATAAACGCTTATAGTTCAGCACAATGCAATGTATTTAAGAATGTACTGTTTACCGAAAAATATGTGTATTTGGAAAACCCCTTCTGGTACCTCCCACAGAAATTGACAGATTTATTGGTGTAATGTTATATATTACATTACTCACAAAGTGAGGGTATACCTTAGTCGGTTTACCCGACTGAAACTTTCTTACTTGTACATCCAATCATTTTGAAATTTAGAATGGTAGAGTTTCTTGTTCCATGAACCAACTCTGCCGAATTTGAAGAAAATCGGTTAAGATTTAGCTATAGCTCATGAACCAACATTGCCGAATTTGAAGAAAATCGGTTAAGATTTTGCTAAAGCTCCCATATATATGTTTCGTCCGATTTTGCTCTTTAGTCCTGTAGAAGCTGTATTTAACATCCAATCATTTTGAAATTTAGAATGGTAGAGTTTCTTGATCCATGAACCAACACTACTGAATTTGAAGAAAATCGGTTAAGATTTAGCTATAGCTCCCATATATATGTTTCGTCCGATTTGGTCATTTAGTCCTATAAAAGCTGTATATTACATCCAATCGTTTTGAAATTTAGAATGGTAGAGTTTCTTGATCCATGAACCAACACTACCAAATTTGAAGAAAATCGCTTAAGATTTAGCTACAGCTCCCATATATATGTTTCGTCCGATTTGGCCCTTTAGTTCTATAGAAGCTATATTTGACATATAATCGTTTTGAAATTTAGAATGGTAGAGTTTCTTGATTCATGAACCAACATTGCCGAATTTGAAGAAAATCGGTAAAGATTTAGCTATAGCTCCCATATATATGTTTCATCCGATTTGGCTCTTTAGATCCAATCGTTTTTATACCCTACACCACACTGTGGTACAGGGTACTATTTAAGTATAAAATGTCCCAAAAGTAAATTGATGTAAACAATTTATACATGAATTACAAAATTTATATATCAGAGTTATTCAATATTACGAGAGTGGTGTAGGATATTATATAGTCGGCACCGCCCGACTTTAGCCTTTCCTTACTGGTTTTTAACATATGATAAGATTTTATTGTACTTTTTCAGGGTAAGGTGGTGAGAAGCGTGGACGACTATTTTGGGAGAAATATTTCTCGAAGGGTTCCCTTTATTTCGATCTTTGAACTGAAGCGTATATTCCAAAGTCTTTCGCTTCCAAATCACCAAAATGATATGTAACCTTTATGATTTCCCCACAACAAGGTGGCCGAATATCGCGAAAACAAGAGCTAACATACAAAAACGGCTAATGCCACTGTATGTATGGCCGAAATAGGTCTATCCACAGGGTCTCCTTTCTGTTACATTTTTGGACTAGCACAGTGTAATTAATTGTAACATACAAAAAAGGGCTATTGCCCCGTGGACCTACTTAAGCATACGCGAATCTAGCAATGTATTTTTTAATTATAAATGAATTTTACGAACATTTACCATTTCTGAAAAAAAATATCGTTTAATCGTTTAATTACTTACTCGTAGAAAATGAAAACTTGTCTTATAATGAAGGTATTGATATATTTTCTGAAAATTCATATATGTTGTATAAATAATAGTTCAAATAAAATATGTTAGTATGGAAACAAAGATTTGTTTAGAACATTTATATATTTCAAGCAGAATATGTTTGGGACAATATGCTACAGAAGCGATTGAATGGGCGGTCCAATATAGCTACGAAACATCCGTACACCAAAAGACCAAATGTGGCAGAAGTAGTGGCCTAATGTTCCATTTGACATATATATATATTTGTTACTTCAGCAAACAACCAATAACCACCGCCCCTCCCCCTTAAATCACCCTATTAATATCTCTATCACATTCTGGGCATCTCACCTCAGACTTGTTACTATATACATAGGAAGTATATGTGGTAAGGACAATAACCACAAAAGTTGTGATGTGTGACAATATGAAATTCTAAACATGTATTTGAAGTCATCAAAGTAATTAAACTCATCATGTCAGGAATTATTTTTCTTGTGATAAGGGTGGGAACTGTTAATGATTTGTACAGATGACAGAAGTGGGGTTTAGCAGAAGTTTGCTTGCATAAACATATAAATATACTAGCATTTAAATACCCGGCACCGCCCGGGTTGTTTTTTAACACAGTGGTCCAAACTCCGTAAGCTTGAAGATATTTTAAGAAAAACTCCAATTAAAAAACACCATCAAAACAATACGATTCGAAAGCTGGTTCAAATTCTACTACGAAAATTCTTTGCTCCGACTACCACAAAAATTAACTTTGTAATATTTCTTATTAAAAGTTAGTTGTAGTTGTTTATTTGCTATAGGACTGAAAGCTGACTTGTCAAATAATAGCAATTTTGAATTTTAAGATAGTATAGGTGGCCATAAAGTGTCATATTCTATTTGATCAAGACTGTTCGGTGCAGCATAACCCAAAAACCAAAAATTTAGGCAATGGTAATAGATATTTTTGGTTCATTTGGGCATTTATACAGAAAGGTCCACCACGATCAACAAATAAAAAGTTCTCAAAAATATCTTTCTGACTAATAGCAAGTACTAGCATCATGTTAAATTAAGAAAGCCAAAACATTCTTAATTTAAATACGATATATTTACAAAAGTGACTGAAAATTTGAGATCATGTGTGTTTTTCGTTTTCTTAGATCACTGAAATTAATACAATTTTTAATAATACCTTGTACCACATTGTAGTGTAGGCTTTAAAAATAAAGTCACCGCATACAAAATTTAATATAATTTATTTCACATAAAAAAATAAAATTGTTAGCATGGAAATTTATGTTGCATCACGTCACGTTTCACAAAATGGTTTATAAAAGAAAATAAAAAAAAAATTATTCGCAAATTTTTAAAACCTACTAAAAATAATCCAAATTATATAAAAAAAAAATAAAAAAAATTCCGTCGCAATTCGCAGTTTTGCGTTTTTGTAAAAAAAAGAAAAATACAACTTATATTTTTGTGGCGTCACATCACCCTCTTTAACTGTTAATATATTAGGACCATTCAGATCAATTGTTTTCTTATATTTAAACCAGTAAGGAAAGGCAGAAAGTCGGGCGGGGCCGACTATATAATACCCTACACCTCCCTAACAATGCGATAAGGGTCGTTGCCATAATAATTTGGAATAATTGGTAAATGGGTAGAAACATATTATCTAATTCTGAAACGATAATCGCTAAATTAAGCAAAATTCGTTCCTAAATTGAGAAACATCTTTCTGGAAAATTTTAATGATCGGAAGTAAAATACAACTTCTATAGCGGTTTGATACCAAATCAGGAGGAACATATATATGGAGCTTTAATATAAATCTGAACCGATCTTCCCTGAATACTCATTCATGTAAAAAGACCTCCTTCTGTCGAATTTCGTGCTGATCGGATATAAAATACAGTCTCTACAGCGCTTACATATCAAATCGGGGGTAACATGTATATGGGAGCTATATCTAAATCTGAACCGGTTTTCTCCGAATTTGGCAGTATTAAGAATAAGAAACCTCTTGTAATAAGAAACCTCTTTCTGCCGAATTTCGCACTGATCGGATATAAAATACAGTTGTTACAGCGCTTACAGGTCAAATCGGGGGTAACATATATATGGGTGTTATATCTAAATCTAAACCTAGTTTCTCCGAATTTGGCATTATTCCTTCATGTAGAAATAAATCTCTTTTTGCCGACTTTCGCACTGATCGGATATAAAATAACATTTTTACAGCGCTCACATATAAAATCGGGGGTAACGTATATATGGGGGCTATATCTAAATCTGAACCGATTTCTTCCAATTTTAAAAGTGTTCATTCATATAATAGGAAACCTCTTTCTGACGAATTTCATACTGATCGGATATAAAATACAGTTTTTACAGCGCTTACATGTGAAATCGGGGGTAACATATATATGGGGACTATATCAAAAACTGAACCGAATTTGACAGTGTTCTTTCATGTAATAAGAGAACTCTCTCTGCCAAACTTCCTCCTGATCTGATATAAAATACAGAGTCTACAGCGCTTACATGTCAAATCGGGGGTAATATATATATGGGGGCTATATCTAAATCTGAACAGACTAATTTCAATAGGGATCGTCCTTGGGCCAAAAAAGAGCACAATGCTAAATTTTATCACAATCGGATTATAAATACGACCTGTACTTTGACTACAAGAATGCATGGACAGACAGACGGACATGTCTAAATCGACGCAGAAAGTGATTCCAAGTCGATCGGTATAATAAACGATAGGTCTATCTCCTCTTTTTGGACGTTACAAACAAATACACAAAGTCATAATACCCTGTACCACAGTGTTGTGTAGGGATTAATTACTATTAGTTTGCTTAAGCATGACATCTATAGGGCTGGAGCTAATTTCATAAAAGTTTGATGGACAAATACGTCAATATCATTTACAACAGTAAGTAGTGAGCGATATATTTCAAAGGATCTGGCTGAAATTTAAGAATTTACACTTTATATTGGACCTAATCGTCCCTGGTAAAAATAGGGCACATCGGTCCATGTTTTGGTATATTCCCCAAGTAAAGGTCCACAACGATGTCACTTCTTGACGCTCTAGGGAACACATTTGTCAATGGATCTGGCTGGAATTAAGGAATTTACACTTTATATTGGACCTAACCGTCCCTAGTAAAAATGGGAAACATAGGTCTATGTTTTGATATAGCCCCCATATAAAGGTCCCCATCTATGTATGTAGCTTCTCTAGAGAACACATTTTGCAATTGATCAGGCTGAAATTTTAAATTGTATACTTTATATTGCACCTTATTGTTCCTAGTGAAATGGGAAATAACGGTTCATATTTTAATATTGCTTCCATATAAAGGCCTTTCCGATTAGTCGTCTTAGAGTTCTAGAGGACGAATTTTTTAACACATCATGCGGAAATTTTGCCTTTTGTGCTTTATATTGAACTAGCTGGACCCGGTCCACTTCGTTGCCCCAGATTGAGATTTCAGATCCCGTTTATTTTTGAACCAATCACAAATCCTGCCACCAAATACGTATACATAAAATAACAACACTCTCGCTAACAAATTGTGCAAGATATCTCAATTCCAAAATGTGGCTTACATGGAACGGCCACGCCCATTAGTCTGATCCCGCCCATTTTTTAACTAATCACGTAGACTGCCACCAGATACATATACACAAAATTACAGCATTCTCGCTACTAAATTGTGCAAGATAGCTCAATTTTGGGTTATATGGGCGGGGCCACGCCCTCTGGTCAGATCCCGCTCATTTTTAGACCAATCACGTAGGCTTCCACCAGACACATATACACAAAATTACAGCACTCTCGCTAACAAATTGTGCAATTTCAAAATTTGGCTTATATGGGCGGGGCCACGCCCATTGGTCCGATTCCGCCCATTTTTGGACCAATCACATAGACTGCCACCATATACATATACACAAAATTCCAGCACTCTCGCTAACAAATTGTGCAATTTCAAAATTTGGCTTATATGGGCGGGGCCACGCCCATTGGTCCGATTCCGCCCACTTTTTAAAATTCCCATAATCTGACACTAAATGCGTACACACAAAATTTCAGCACTCTAGCTAAAAATGTTTCTCAATATCAAAATTGGACCATATGGGCGGGCCCACTTGATATATCGAAAATTCAAGTACCCTATTTTCAACACGCCCCACACATGTATATTCTGTGAAAAGATGATCGGTCTAGCCGTTTAGACGTCTATACGGAACAAACCCATAAACAGACACTCTCTTTTATATATAAAGACTAGCTGGACCAGGACCACTTCGTTGCCCCAGACTTCATATTTCCGATTCCGTCAATTTTTTAACCAATTAAATGCATATTTACAAAATTACTACACTCTCGCTAACAAATTTTTCAAGGTATTTCAATTTCAGAAATTTGCTTATAAGGGTGGGGCCACGCCCATTGGTCCGATCCCAACCCTTTTGGACCATTCACGTAGACTATCACCAGATCGATATGCAAAAAATTACAGCACGCTCGATAAAAAATTGTGCAAGATATGACTCTCAATTTCAAAATTTGGCTTATAGTCGCATAGGCGGGGCAACGTCCATTGGGCTGATCCCGCCTATTTTTGGTCGAATCACGTAGACTGTAATCAGATACATATACCCAAAACAGCAGCGCTCACTTAAACAAATTGTGCAAGATATCTTAATTTAAAAATTAGACTCCTATGGGCAGTGCCGCCCTTTTTTGTGTAATCACGTAGACTGCGTGAGATGCTCAAAATCACAGCACTCTCGCTAACAAATTGTGCATGATATCTCAATTTCAAAATTTGGTTTATATGGGCGGGGCCAGGCCCATTGATCCGATCCCGCCACTTTTTAGAACATTCACGTAGGCTATCATCAGATACATATGTACAAAATTACAGATCTATCGCTAAACAATTGTGTAAGACATCTCAATTTCAAAATTTGGCTTATATAGGCGGGGCCACGTCCATTGGTCTGATCATATGTCCAAAACTGCAGCACTCTCGATAATAAATTGTGCAAGATATTTCAATTTATAAATTTGGCTTATATGGACGTGGCCACGCCCATTGGTTCGATGCCGCTCATTTTTGGGTCAATCACGTAGACTACCACCAGATATATATACACGAAATTACAGCACTCTCGGTAAAAAATTGTGCAATATATCTCAATTTAAAAATTTGGCTTATATGGGGGGGGGGGGCACGCCCATTGTTCTGATCCCGCCCATTTTTGGACCAATCACGTAGACTGCCACCATATACATATACACAAAATTCCAGCACTCTCGCTATCAAATTGTGCAAAATATCTCAATTTCAAAATTTGGCTTATATGGGCGGGGCCACGCCTATTGGTCCGAACCCGCCCATTTTTGGACCAATCATGTAGGTCGCCAACGGATATAGACTATATAGACTACCACCAGACATCACTTTTGCTAAAAATTGTGCAAGATATGTGTCTCAATTTCAAAATTTGGCTTCTATAGGCGGGGCTACGTCCATTGGTCTGATCCCGCCCATTTTTGGGCGAATCGCGTAGACTGTCATCAGATACTTGTGCCCAAAACTGCAGCCCTCTCGATAATAAATTGTGCAAGATATTTATATTTCAAAATTTGGCTTATATAGACGTGGCCACGCCCATTGGTTCGATGCCGCTCATTTTTAGACCAATCACGTAGACTACGACCAGATATATATACACGAAATTACAACACTCTCGGTAAAAAATTGTTCAATATATCTCAATTTCAAAAGTTGGCTTATATGGGCGGGGCCACGCCCATTGTTCCGATGTCGCCCATTTTTGGACCAATCACGTAGAATGCCACCATATACATATACACAATGTTCCAGCACTCTCGCTATCAAATTGTGCAAAATATATCAATTTCAAAATTTGGCTTATATGGGCGGGGCCACGCCTATTGGTCCGATCCCGCCCATTTTAGACCAATCATCTAGATTGCCAACGGATATATATACGCAGAAAATTCCAGGTCTCTCGCTAACAAATCGTGCAAAATATCACATTTTTAAAATTTGGCTTATATGGGCGGTGCCACGCCCATTGGTCCGCTCCCGCCAATTTTTGGACCAATCACGTGTACTGTCACCAGATACATATGTACAACGTAACAGCACTCTAGCTAACAAATTGTGCAAGATACCACATTTTTAAAATTTGGTTTATATGGGCGGTGCCACGCCCATTGGTCCGATCCCGTCAATTTTTGGACCAATCACGTGGACTGTCACCAGATACATATGTACAACATTACAGCACTCTAGATAAAAAATTGTGCAAGATATATCAATTTCGAAATTTGGCTTATAAGGGCAGGGCCACGCCCATTGGTCCGATCCCGCCCATTTTCTGACCAATTACGTAGAATGCCACCAGATACATATACACAACATTGCAGCACTCCTGATAGCAAATTGTGCAAGATATCAAAATATGGTCTATGTTGGCGGGGCCACGCCCATTGGGCCGATCCCGCCCATTTTTGGACCAATCACGCAGACTGCCACCATATACATATACACAAAATTCCAGCACTCTCGCTAACATATTGTGCAAGTTATATCAATTTCAAAATTTGGCTTATATGGGCGGGGCCAAGCCCATTGGTCCGATCCCGCCCATTTTTTGACCAATTACGTAGAATGCCACCAGATACATATACGCAACATTGCAGCACTCCCGCTAGCAAATTGTGCAAGATATCAAAATTTGGTCAATGTGGGCGGGGCCACGCCCATTGGGCCGATCCCGCCCATTTTTGGACCAATCACATATACACAAAATTCCAGCACTCTCGCTAACATATTGTGCAAGTTATATCAATTTCAAGATTTGGCTTATATGGGCGGGGCCAAGCCCATTGGTCCGATCCCGCCCATTTTTTGACCAATTACGTAGAATGCCACCAGATACATATACGCAACATTGCAGCACTCCCGCTAGCAAATTGTGCAAGATATCAAAATTTGGTCAATGTGGGCGGGGCCACGCCTATTGGTCCGAACCCGCCCATTTTTGGACCAATCACGTAGATCGGCAACGGATATATATACACAAAATTCCAGGGTCTCGCAAACGAATTGTGCAAGATATCACATTTTTAAAATTTGGCTTATATGGGCGGTGCCACGTCCATTGGTTCGATCCCGCCCGATTTTGGATCAATCACGTGGACTGCCATCAGATATATATGTACAACATTACAACACTCTAACTAACAAATTGTGCAAGATATCAAAATTTCAAAATTTGGCTTATATGGGCGGGGCCACGCCCATTGGTCCGGTCCCGCCCATTTTTGGAGCCATCACGTAGGCTGCCACCATATACATATACATAACATTCCAGCACTCTCGCTAACAAATTGTGCAAACTATCTCAATTTCAAAATTTGGCTTATATGGGCGGGGCCACGCCCATTGGTCCGATTCCGCCCATTTGTGGCAAATTCACATAATCTGACACTAAATTTCAGCACTCTAGCAAAAAAATTTTCTCAATATCAAAAATTGGACCCATATGGGCGGGTCCACGCCCACTTGATCTATCCAAAATTCAAGTACCCTATTTTCAGCACCCCCTACACATGACGGTCAAGCCGTTTAGACGTCTATACGGAACAAACAAACAAACAAACCCACAAACAGACACTCTCTTTTATATATATAGATAGACTAGCTGGACCCGGTCCACTTCGTTGCCCCAGACATCAGATTTCCGATTCCGTAAATTTTTTAACCAATTACGTTGACTGCCATCAAATGCACATTTACAAAATTACAACACTCTAGCTAACAAATTGTTCAAGGTATTTCAAATTCAAAAATTTGCTTATAAGGGTGGGGCCACGCCCATTGGTCCGATCCCAACCATTTTGGACCATTCACGTAAACTATCACCAGATCGATATGCAAAAAATTACAGCACTCTCGATACAAAAATTGTGCAAGATATGACTCTCAATTTCAAAATTTGGCTTATACTCGCATAGGCGGGGCAACGTCCATTGGTCTGATCCCGCCTTTTTTTGGTCGAATCACGTAGACTGTCATCAGATACATATACCCAAAACTGCAGCGCTCACTTAAACAAATTGTGCAAGATATCTCAATTTAAAATTTAGGCTCCTATGGGCGGTGCCGCCCTTTTATGTCTAATCACGTAGACTGCATGAGATGCACAAAATCACAGCACTCTCGCTAACAAATTGTGCATGATTCAATTTCAAATGGCCACGCCCATTGGTCCGATCCCGCCCATTTTTGGAAAAATCACATGGACTGCTACCAGATACATATACACAACATTGCAGCACTCTCGCTAGCAAACTGTGGAAGATATCGAAATTTCAAAATTTGGTCTATGTGGGCGGTTCCACGCCCATTGAGCCGATCCCGCCCATTTTTGGACCAATCACGTAGACTGTCACCAGATACATATACACAAACTGTAACGATGCTTCTTTTACACCCTTTTGCTGGGGTAATACTCAGGGTGTCCAGGGGTCATTACAAACTATTTATTTGATGCGGCAAAAGAAAACAAACTCGATTCGGTGACGTTATAATCATTTATTCCTCATAAGTTTCCTAAATTGGTGTAACAAATTCCCAACGGAGGCGGCTACTGACAATGCCAAAGGAACGATACCAAAAAAAAAAACAAGCAACAAATAAAACACACCCGGGGTAGAGTAGAGTGTATGGTACCAACCAAATGGGTGGCGGGTACAGAGGAAATTACACACTGAGTACGCTTATCGGGGTGAACAGTAAAACCCTATATAGATCACTAGGACCGATGTTTCCACCGCAACCCAGGTCACTTTTGGTTACTGAAGTAAATACTACTTCACAGTGTTCAGTGTACCGAAGATTCCTCCGCGACTACTTCACACTATAAGGCAGTACAGTCGCACAAATTAAGAATTAATTGAACTGTTTAATGTTTCCACCTATCAGTCCAAGTAGTTCTTACTCGTACGCTACCCACTGGCGAACTGAGCTCCCGCGAGTATGATTAGTCCCTTTTATACCATTTGTTTGGGCACACACACATACACTCATACTCACTCTAACATGTACAGTGATGATTATTTTAGGAAGGAATGGCATTGTTGCCATTCATTCCTTGTTTATGTACCTTATCGTCCGCAGAGTAAGTAGCCGTTACATTTAAATGTTTAAACTAGTTTCATATTTTTAACTTCATTGTGTACGATACCCATTTCAAATATAAACAATTCAAAAAGATAACTTGAAGTAAAGTAATGCAAAAATAATATATCATATTTAAATTCAAAATAATAACAAGTAGTGAAAAAAATAAAAGAAAATAATAAAACAAATAAATTCATGTAATGCTACGATAATAATTATAAAATTCAGTTCAAAATCTATCTCATATGTCGCCAAAAACGAGTCTTACGACTTTTGGTCGTCACATTACTCTCCCTCCATCGGTAAGCGATCGGCGCGTATCATTCCACTTCGTCCAATCTGGATGCGATAGCTCGTACCATTCACGGTAACTTTGGTACGAAAACGTTTTCCCCTGGTCCACTTCTTCATAAGATTCGGTATCAAGGGTGCAATTCCTTGTGGTAAGGGATCCTCTCCCTCGGATTGTCCACAGATAATTTCTGATTCAACTTCGGCTGTCATTGGATAAGTCGGTTTATCTTCAGTTGATTCGCAGAGAGACGGTGATGCTGGTTTGGACGACACAATCCGCCTCGACAGCGTGTTTTCTTCCACTAAACGGCCAGCTGGTGAAGTCCTTCGGCTTATTACTTCGGGGTCGTTTGAGTTTCTGTTCGTCACGTCTGACTGGGTCAGGGGAACCGATAAGGTTACCTTCATCGTCTTCTCAAAGCATTGGTAACCATTAGATTGATATTGTACCTCTGTGACCGTAACGTTCCCAAGTCCGGTTATTTTGGGGGATCGTAGAGGTTCTTCCTCCTCGCCCTCAGAGCTTGATGATGAACTGCTTTGCGGCTTCAATGGCGGATCACGCACTCCGACTGTTCGATCTTGGGCTCCATGAAATGCCCTATTGATTTCTTCGTTGACATCCTGGAGGCCATCGAAGCCCCAGTCGAAGAACAGTTCTTCCGAGAGAGAAATGCCTGGTCCATTTCGAATCAATGTTTCTTCATCATCGGTAGCAAGATTCGTGGGTTCGAACTCATTCGGAAGCTTTGCCAATATTGGTGCGCTAATACCGGGAGTTGGCGGAGGGCTTGCAAACACTGTTTCTTGGGAATTTGGATATGACCAACTGTTTAGAGCACCCGGGGAATAATGTTCAAACATTGTAAGTTCGAGCCCGTTCCTGCCTGGGGTTGGGGGAGGGCTTGTAAGCACCGTTTCTTGTGAGTCAGGAATGTCGATCTCCTCATCTTCAGTAGAACAGAGATCCACTACTTCCGGTTGCAGTTCCGAACTATTATTGCGCTTAGACTTTGGATGGGGTTTTGGATCCAAAGAGAAACGTTGCTTTGTTGTAACCGCTTGATTTTGAGTTTGCCCAGTCCTTCGTCCTTTGCTAGTAGTCGGAAGTTCATCCAGTAATATTGTTTTCCTTCTGTTCGCTTCTTCTCGTTTATGACTTGCCATATATTTCGCTTTACTTCGCATGAATTTTTCGTCATCCATCTTAGAGCGCAAGTTGATGTGTTGTGATCGCGAGTTGAACACGTACTGATGCAGGAGTGGAGTGTCAACTCATGTGGTAAGGTTTTCCGTAATAGGTACCTACCCAATTCATGGTGTATCATAATTTTTTTTTTCTTCTGTTTTCTTTTTAGGAATTTTGTATGTGTTTTCTAGTTGCAAAAATCGTTGTATATTCGTTTTTGTATATCTGTATATATATTTTTTTTAATTAATTTATTTTTATTTAATTTTTTTTTTATTTATATTTTTTTTTTATTTTTTTTTTTTTTTATTTTTTTTTTTTTTTATTTATATTTTTCTTAATACGTTATAATAGGTAATTGAATAAATATATTTTGGTTCAGTTTATTCGCGTTCATCTTTAGTTCCATAAATGGAACTAAATGGAAGAGTATATTCTTGGTTTATTGAGTTCCGCATCCTTATCCGTTTCTGCCTCACAGAGTCGGTTGGAAGCGATATAATCCCCTATTTAATATTCTGTTCTGGGTAAGTTTATTCGTGTACAAATGCTTTTAGTTCGCTGATATGTGCAGTCCGGTATTCTCTTCTGCCGTTTCCCTTCAATCTCACTATGACTGGCGAAATTAATGATTCCACTACATAGGGGCCACCATATTTAGATGCCAATTTCGCCGCAAAGTTATCTGTCGCCTTGGACAGTGGATGTTCCCGTACCAAGACTATATCTCCTATGCTTGGTTTCCACGATCGTCGCCTCAGGTTATAATGTCTTTGTTGTTCTTGAGATGCCTTTGACAAATTCCTACGTACTATGGTAAATATATCTTTGAGTTCCTGAGCCAGATGTTGTGGGTTAAACTCTATGGACCCCGTGCCAACGGTAACCTCATCGTATAAAGCTTTTGGTAATCTAGGTTCACGCCCCTGTGTCAAAAAAGCGGGGGAATATCCAGTGGACTCTGCTACGCTGGTGTTAATGGCTAGCATTATTTCCGGCAGTTTTTCGTCCCACTTGTTGTGACAAGGAGTTGATAGTTGTGCGATCATTGTTTTTATAGTACGATTCGTCCTTTCCGTCGGATTTTCTTGCGGCGTGTAGGGTGCCGTATATTGCAGGTGTATTCCCATATCAGATAAAAAATGTTTGAATAAGTTTGCAGTGAACTGGGATCCATTATCGGTTATCAATCTTTTTGGAACTCCATACCTAGCAATTATTCTCTCCCGAATTGCTTTTACAACCCCTTCAGCGGTAGCTCTTCTTAAAGGGATTAGTTCAGTCCATTTTGTAAATCGATCGAAGAGAACTAATAACATGGTATTGCCATGTTTTGAACGTGGAAGAGGGCCAACAAAATCTGCACAAAGTGTTGCCCACGGCTCTTCGGGTATTCTTGTTAGCATTTCCCCTGCCGGACTTTGTTGGCTTACTTTAAAAAGTTGGCATGATTCACAGCGGCGGACATAATTACTGACATCCCGAAACATTCCCGGCCAATAATATCTTGCGGATATTTTGTGAATAGTTTTACGTACTCCTAAATGCCCACCCGCGTCGTTGTCGTGATTTTCCCTTAACACTCTTTCTCGGAGTTGGGAACTCACGCATAGCTTCCATGATGTACCATCCTCATCATTTATCTGTCGCGAAAAATGGCGATATATTTGATCATCGACAATCGTGTAATCCGCATATTTTTTTGGATTTTCCAATATACACTTTTTTAATTTTTGTAACCATGGGCACGGTACATCTGTCGTTGGTTCCACGGTGGCGAGGTTAAGTACTGCTAACGGCTGTCTCGAGAGGGCATCTGCGACTGTATTTAGTTTCCCTCTTCTGTATTTTATATCAAACGTGAACTGTTGTAATTCTAATGCCCATCTTGCGAGTCTCCCTGTTGGGTTCTCTATAGAATTCAACCATTTTAAGGAAAGGTGGTCGGTGATCACATTGAAATGGTAGCCTTCCAAATACGGACGCATTTGCCTAATCCCCCAGATTATGGCCAAACATTCCTTTTCTGTTGTGGAATAATTTCCCTCGGCTCTATTGAGGCGTCTACTTGCGTATGCAATTACTCTTTCGTTTCCTTCCAACTCTTGTGTAAGGACGGCTCCGAGGCCATAGTTGCTGGCATCAGTTTGTAGAGTGAAGGGCTTTTCAAAATCAGGACATGCAAGGACTGGGGAGTTTGTTAATTTCTCTTTCAACGTATCGAAAGCTTTTTGTTGCTCGGGTCCCCATTTCCAGTGCTTTCCTTTCTTCAAAAGCAGCGTCAGGGGTTGGGAAATTGATGCAAACTGCGGCACAAAACGCCTGTACCACGATGCCATTCCTAGAAAACGCCTAACTTCTTTGATAGTTGTAGGAGGAGTTAATCTCGTTATAGCCGCTACCTTATCTGGATCGGTTTGGATGCCCTTGCTACTCACGACATGGCCCAAATATTTAGTCTCTTTTCTAAAAAACTGACATTTTTCAGGGTTAATTCTCAAATTAGCGGCACGCAATCTGCGAAAAACTTCCTGTAAATTTCGGAGATGTTCATCAAAGGAGGATCCGATGACGATTATATCGTCTAGATAGGCGAATGCGTGAGGCTCCATCTCAGGGCCAATCACTGTATCTAGAGCTCTCTGAAACGTAGCCGGTGCGGAGTGTAAACCGAAGGGCATGACGCGCCATTGGTATAAACCTCGACCTGTGACAGCAAATGCGGTGTATTTACGGCTATTTTCGTCTAGCGGGATCTGCCAATATCCATCCTTTAAATCTAAACTGCTTATAAATCGAGCGTTGCGAAGCCTATTCAAGATGGTATCGATCCGGGGTAGAGGGTATGCATCAGGAACAGAACGCTTATTGAGTTGACGAAAATCCATACAGGTACGCCATGTGTCATTCTTTTTCTTCACAAGGGTAATAGGAAAACTGTACGGACTTTTTGATGGTTCGATGCATCCCTGAGCGACAAGTTTGTTGATTTCGGAATCAATTATGGCCTGCATAGCTGGGTTTCTTGGTGCATATCTTAGTTTAATGGGCCTATCATCCTTCATCACGATTTTGTGTTGCGCTACAGAGGAGAGCCCCTTTATGTGCCGAAATTTTGGTAATTCGTCCTCCAAAAATGCGTGAACTCTATCCTTTTCCGCCGCAGTCAGCTGAGGGCATAAGCTGTCGGGTGATTCACTTGTGCTTTGTCTGTTTTCGGTCATAATTGCGGGTTCTATAGCCATGAATCCACAGTGTTCGATTTGAGTATTGCTTGTTCCGAAACTCACTGATAGTCCTGCGCAGCTAATGATGGTGCGAAATTCGCTTAAGAAGTCCAGTCCCAAGATTATATTTTCGTTCAATTCTGGCATGACTAGGAAACTGCAAGGAGCTGTTGTTGCACCCAATGTAACGCTAAGCTTTATTGCTTTTGATATTGTAACCCTCGAGCCGTTTGCCAGAATTACACTGAGTTCATCCTGGGTATACACTGGATTGCTTGTTACTTCATCTACGAATCCTGTTTTTATGAAGCTGCGGGTAGCTCCGGTATCAATAGTAGCAGTTAGTAGCTGGTTTTCTACGACAATCGTCGCAGCTAATCTTGTTTTCTCGCACTGTAAGCCAGTTTTTTCTTCTCTCTGATTTCTGATTTCTTTCTTAGTGTCATTTAGTTCCATAAATGGAACTAAATGGAAGAGTATATTCTTGGTTTATTGAGTTCCGCATCCTTATCCGTTTCTGCCTCACAGAGTCGGTTGGAAGCGATATAATCCCCTATTTAATATTCTGTTCTGGGTAAGTTTATTCGTGTACAAATGCTTTTAGTTCGCTGATATGTGCAGTCCGGTATTCTCTTCTGCCGTTTCCCTTCAATCTCACTATGACTGGCGAAATTAATGATTCCACTACATAGGGGCCACCATATTTAGGTGCCAATTTCGCCGCAAAGTTATCTGTCGCCTTGGACAGTGGATGTTCCCGTACCAAGACTATATCTCCTATGCTTGGTTTCCACGATCGTCGCCTCAGGTTATAATGTCTTTGTTGTTCTTGAGATGCCTTTGACAAATTCCTACGTACTATGGTAAATATATCTTTGAGTTCCTGAGCCAGATGTTGTGGGTTAAACTCTATGGACCCCGTGCCAACGGTAACCTCATCGTATAAAGCTTTTGGTAATCTAGGTTCACGCCCCTGTGTCAAAAAAGCGGGGGAATATCCAGTGGACTCTGCTACGCTGGTGTTAATGGCTAGCATTATTTCCGGCAGTTTTTCGTCCCACTTGTTGTGACAAGGAGTTGATAGTTGTGCGATCATTGTTTTTATAGTACGATTCGTCCTTTCCGTCGGATTTTCTTGCGGCGTGTAGGGTGCCGTATATTGCAGGTGTATTCCCATATCAGATAAAAAATGTTTGAATAAGTTTGCAGTGAACTGGGATCCATTATCGGTTATCAATCTTTTTGGAACTCCATACCTAGCAATTATTCTCTCCCGAATTGCTTTTACAACCCCTTCAGCGGTAGCTCTTCTTAAAGGGATTAGTTCAGTCCATTTTGTAAATCGATCGAAGAGAACTAATAACATGGTATTGCCATGTTTTGAACGTGGAAGAGGGCCAACAAAATCTGCACAAAGTGTTGCCCACGGCTCTTCGGGTATTCTTGTTAGCATTTCCCCTGCCGGACTTTGTTGGCTTACTTTAAAAAGTTGGCATGATTCACAGCGGCGGACATAATTACTGACATCCCGAAACATTCCCGGCCAATAATATCTTGCGGATATTTTGTGAATAGTTTTACGTACTCCTAAATGCCCACCCGCGTCGTTGTCGTGATTTTCCCTTAACACTCTTTCTCGGAGTTGGGAACTCACGCATAGCTTCCATGATGTACCATCCTCATCATTTATCTGTCGCGAAAAATGGCGATATATTTGATCATCGACAATCGTGTAATCCGCATATTTTTTTGGATTTTCCAATATACACTTTTTTAATTTTTGTAACCATGGGCACGGTACATCTGTCGTTGGTTCCACGGTGGCGAGGTTAAGTACTGCTAACGGCTGTCTCGAGAGGGCATCTGCGACTGTATTTAGTTTCCCTCTTCTGTATTTTATATCAAACGTGAACTGTTGTAATTCTAATGCCCATCTTGCGAGTCTCCCTGTTGGGTTCTCTATAGAATTCAACCATTTTAAGGAAAGGTGGTCGGTGATCACATTGAAATGGTAGCCTTCCAAATACGGACGCATTTGCCTAATCCCCCAGATTATGGCCAAACATTCCTTTTCTGTTGTGGAATAATTTCCCTCGGCTCTATTGAGGCGTCTACTTGCGTATGCAATTACTCTTTCGTTTCCTTCCAACTCTTGTGTAAGGACGGCTCCGAGGCCATAGTTGCTGGCATCAGTTTGTAGAGTGAAGGGCTTTTCAAAATCAGGACATGCAAGGACTGGGGAGTTTGTTAATTTCTCTTTCAACGTATCGAAAGCTTTTTGTTGCTCGGGTCCCCATTTCCAGTGCTTTCCTTTCTTCAAAAGCAGCGTCAGGGGTTGGGAAATTGATGCAAACTGCGGCACAAAACGCCTGTACCACGATGCCATTCCTAGAAAACGCCTAACTTCTTTGATAGTTGTAGGAGGAGTTAATCTCGTTATAGCCGCTACCTTATCTGGATCGGTTTGGATGCCCTTGCTACTCACGACATGGCCCAAATATTTAGTCTCTTTTCTAAAAAACTGACATTTTTCAGGGTTAATTCTCAAATTAGCGGCACGCAATCTGCGAAAAACTTCCTGTAAATTTCGGAGATGTTCATCAAAGGAGGATCCGATGACGATTATATCGTCTAGATAGGCGAATGCGTGAGGCTCCATCTCAGGGCCAATCACTGTATCTAGAGCTCTCTGAAACGTAGCCGGTGCGGAGTGTAAACCGAAGGGCATGACGCGCCATTGGTATAAACCTCGACCTGTGACAGCAAATGCGGTGTATTTACGGCTATTTTCGTCTAGCGGGATCTGCCAATATCCATCCTTTAAATCTAAACTGCTTATAAATCGAGCGTTGCGAAGCCTATTCAAGATGGTATCGATCCGGGGTAGAGGGTATGCATCAGGAACAGAACGCTTATTGAGTTGACGAAAATCCATACAGGTACGCCATGTGTCATTCTTTTTCTTCACAAGGGTAATAGGAAAACTGTACGGACTTTTTGATGGTTCGATGCATCCCTGAGCGACAAGTTTGTTGATTTCGGAATCAATTATGGCCTGCATAGCTGGGTTTCTTGGTGCATATCTTAGTTTAATGGGCCTATCATCCTTCATCACGATTTTGTGTTGCGCTACAGAGGAGAGCCCCTTTATGTGCCGAAATTTTGGTAATTCGTCCTCCAAAAATGCGTGAACTCTATCCTTTTCCGCCGCAGTCAGCTGAGGGCATAAGCTGTCGGGTGATTCACTTGTGCTTTGTCTGTTTTCGGTCATAATTGCGGGTTCTATAGCCATGAATCCACAGTGTTCGATTTGAGTATTGCTTGTTCCGAAACTCACTGATAGTCCTGCGCAGCTAATGATGGTGCGAAATTCGCTTAAGAAGTCCAGTCCCAAGATTATATTTTCGTTCAATTCTGGCATGACTAGGAAACTGCAAGGAGCTGTTGTTGCACCCAATGTAACGCTAAGCTTTATTGCTTTTGATATTGTAACCCTCGAGCCGTTTGCCAGAATTACACTGAGTTCATCCTGGGTATACACTGGATTGCTTGTTACTTCATCTACGAATCCTGTTTTTATGAAGCTGCGGGTAGCTCCGGTATCAATAGTAGCAGTTAGTAGCTGGTTTTCTACGACAATCGTCGCAGCTAATCTTGTTTTCTCGCACTGTAAGCCAGTTTTTTCTTCTCTCTGATTTCTTAGTGTCGGCAACGCGTTTCTCGACGTAGTTGCAGACTCTTCATTTGTTTCGGTTTCACTACGATACAAGTTGTTTCTTGGCTGGTCATGAGAACGATGTCCTGCTTGGTTAGCTCTTGAGTTTTCGCCGCGATTAAGATGAGAGGGAGCCGGGATACATTCAAGTTCATCTGCCATTGCCACGAGTTCCTGTAAAGTTGTGAAGTCTCTTCTTCGGATATACCACTGATAATCGGCTTGTGCATTACGATAAATCCGTTCTAATTTTTGTCTCTCTGTTAAATCAGCATGGCGCATCAAATTTTGAATCGATAAAACATATTCTTTGAATGGTTCCCGGTGACGCTGAATCCGTTTTCGAATATCGTCTTCGAGTTTATCAAAAAATTTCGGAGGCAAGAAAAATGTACTAAATGCAGATTTGAAACACCTCCATTCCAACCAGTGTTCATTATTATTCCGGAACCAGACTAAGGCTTTATCCCTGAAGAATTCTGGCATCAGTCGCGGAAGCTTGTTCAAATCCACGTCATACATTTCGGCTAACTCTTCAATTCTCTCTATAAATCCTAGTGGATCGCGTCCACCATCGTATTTGAGTCCCCATTTACGCACTAGGTCAATAATGTCGCGCATGTTTGACATCGGCGCAGACTGATCAGCAGATGGATGTGGTAATGTCTGGACTTTCGTAATTTCTCTCTTTACGGGGGTTAGTAAATTGTTTTCGTTTTCAGTGGTTATAACCAGGGCAGGATTCGCAGACGATGCAGTAGGTTGATACGGCGAACCTAAAGTATTTAATGTTTCATGTTTTGTTTGTATTTCCAACAAACGCTGTTGACAATCTTGTCCATGTCCTTCTCCTATAAATTTGGCCAAACGTTTGCGCATTTCTTCGACTTTTCCGGTTGAGTCTAGTTGGAATTCGCTTAAATACTTAATCAGGTCCTCCTGTCTTAATCCATAAGCCCACGACGTTCGTAACATGATGACTGATTTAGACTAGTGGTACAGCACTGTTTTTCTCGTTTTATTTTCTCTGCCGTATAGAACAGTTTAAAACTGTCCCTGCTCGGGCGCCATTGTAACGATGCTTCTTTTACACCCTTTTGCTGGGGTAATACTCAGGGTGTCCAGGGGTCATTACAAACTATTTATTTGATGCGGCAAAAGAAAACAAACTCGATTCGGTGACGTTATAATCATTTATTCCTCATAAGTTTCCTAAATTGGTGTAACAAATTCCCAACGGAGGCGGCTACTGACAATGCCAAAGGAACGATACCAAAAAAAAAAACAAGCAACAAATAAAACACACCCGGGGTAGAGTAGAGTGTATGGTACCAACCAAATGGGTGGCGGGTACAGAGGAAATTACACACTGAGTACGCTTATCGGGGTGAACAGTAAAACCCTATATAGATCACTAGGACCGATGTTTCCACCGCAACCCAGGTCACTTTTGGTTACTGAAGTAAATACTACTTCACAGTGTTCAGTGTACCGAAGATTCCTCCGCGACTACTTCACACTATAAGGCAGTACAGTCGCACAAATTAAGAATTAATTGAACTGTTTAATGTTTCCACCTATCAGTCCAAGTAGTTCTTACTCGTACGCTACCCACTGGCGAACTGAGCTCCCGCGAGTATGATTAGTCCCTTTTATACCATTTGTTTGGGCACACACACATACACTCATACTCACTCTAACATGTACAGTGATGATTATTTTAGGAAGGAATGGCATTGTTGCCATTCATTCCTTGTTTATGTACCTTATCGTCCGCAGAGTAAGTAGCCGTTACATTTAAATGTTTAAACTAGTTTCATATTTTTAACTTCATTGTGTACGATACCCATTTCAAATATAAACAATTCAAAAAGATAACTTGAAGTAAAGTAATGCAAAAATAATATATCATATTTAAATTCAAAATAATAACAAGTAGTGAAAAAAATAAAAGAAAATAATAAAACAAATAAATTCATGTAATGCTACGATAATAATTATAAAATTCAGTTCAAAATCTATCTCATATGTCGCCAAAAACGAGTCTTACGACTTTTGGTCGTCACATTACTCTCCCTCCATCGGTAAGCGATCGGCGCGTATCATTCCACTTCGTCCAATCTGGATGCGATAGCTCGTACCATTCACGGTAACTTTGGTACGAAAACGTTTTCCCCTGGTCCACTTCTTCATAAGATTCGGTATCAAGGGTGCAATTCCTTGTGGTAAGGGATCCTCTCCCTCGGATTGTCCACAGATAATTTCTGATTCAACTTCGGCTGTCATTGGATAAGTCGGTTTATCTTCAGTTGATTCGCAGAGAGACGGTGATGCTGGTTTGGACGACACAATCCGCCTCGACAGCGTGTTTTCTTCCACTAAACGGCCAGCTGGTGAAGTCCTTCGGCTTATTACTTCGGGGTCGTTTGAGTTTCTGTTCGTCACGTCTGACTGGGTCAGGGGAACCGATAAGGTTACCTTCATCGTCTTCTCAAAGCATTGGTAACCATTAGATTGATATTGTACCTCTGTGACCGTAACGTTCCCAAGTCCGGTTATTTTGGGGGATCGTAGAGGTTCTTCCTCCTCGCCCTCAGAGCTTGATGATGAACTGCTTTGCGGCTTCAATGGCGGATCACGCACTCCGACTGTTCGATCTTGGGCTCCATGAAATGCCCTATTGATTTCTTCGTTGACATCCTGGAGGCCATCGAAGCCCCAGTCGAAGAACAGTTCTTCCGAGAGAGAAATGCCTGGTCCATTTCGAATCAATGTTTCTTCATCATCGGTAGCAAGATTCGTGGGTTCGAACTCATTCGGAAGCTTTGCCAATATTGGTGCGCTAATACCGGGAGTTGGCGGAGGGCTTGCAAACACTGTTTCTTGGGAATTTGGATATGACCAACTGTTTAGAGCACCCGGGGAATAATGTTCAAACATTGTAAGTTCGAGCCCGTTCCTGCCTGGGGTTGGGGGAGGGCTTGTAAGCACCGTTTCTTGTGAGTCAGGAATGTCGATCTCCTCATCTTCAGTAGAACAGAGATCCACTACTTCCGGTTGCAGTTCCGAACTATTATTGCGCTTAGACTTTGGATGGGGTTTTGGATCCAAAGAGAAACGTTGCTTTGTTGTAACCGCTTGATTTTGAGTTTGCCCAGTCCTTCGTCCTTTGCTAGTAGTCGGAAGTTCATCCAGTAATATTGTTTTCCTTCTGTTCGCTTCTTCTCGTTTATGACTTGCCATATATTTCGCTTTACTTCGCATGAATTTTTCGTCATCCATCTTAGAGCGCAAGTTGATGTGTTGTGATCGCGAGTTGAACACGTACTGATGCAGGAGTGGAGTGTCAACTCATGTGGTAAGGTTTTCCGTAATAGGTACCTACCCAATTCATGGTGTATCATAATTTTTTTTTTCTTCTGTTTTCTTTTTAGGAATTTTGTATGTGTTTTCTAGTTGCAAAAATCGTTGTATATTCGTTTTTGTATATCTGTATATATATTTTTTTTAATTAATTTATTTTTATTTAATTTTTTTTTTATTTATATTTTTTTTTTATTTTTTTTTTTTTTTTATTTTTTTTTTTTTTTATTTATATTTTTCTTAATACGTTATAATAGGTAATTGAATAAATATATTTTGGTTCAGTTTATTCGCGTTCATCTTTAGTTCCATAAATGGAACTAAATGGAAGA
This sequence comes from Eudasyphora cyanicolor, assembly GCA_963930755.1. Taxonomy (NCBI): domain Eukaryota; kingdom Metazoa; phylum Arthropoda; class Insecta; order Diptera; family Muscidae; genus Eudasyphora; species Eudasyphora cyanicolor. Next base: position 163,990,796 of record OZ005736.1, on the reverse strand, counting down.
GTATATTCTTGGTTTATTGAGTTCCGCATCCTTATCCGTTTCTGCCTCACAGAGTCGGTTGGAAGCGATATAATCCCCTATTTAATATTCTGTTCTGGGTAAGTTTATTCGTGTACAAATGCTTTTAGTTCGCTGATATGTGCAGTCCGGTATTCTCTTCTGCCGTTTCCCTTCAATCTCACTATGACTGGCGAAATTAATGATTCCACTACATAGGGGCCACCATATTTAGATGCCAATTTCGCCGCAAAGTTATCTGTCGCCTTGGACAGTGGATGTTCCCGTACCAAGACTATATCTCCTATGCTTGGTTTCCACGATCGTCGCCTCAGGTTATAATGTCTTTGTTGTTCTTGAGATGCCTTTGACAAATTCCTACGTACTATGGTAAATATATCTTTGAGTTCCTGAGCCAGATGTTGTGGGTTAAACTCTATGGACCCCGTGCCAACGGTAACCTCATCGTATAAAGCTTTTGGTAATCTAGGTTCACGCCCCTGTGTCAAAAAAGCGGGGGAATATCCAGTGGACTCTGCTACGCTGGTGTTAATGGCTAGCATTATTTCCGGCAGTTTTTCGTCCCACTTGTTGTGACAAGGAGTTGATAGTTGTGCGATCATTGTTTTTATAGTACGATTCGTCCTTTCCGTCGGATTTTCTTGCGGCGTGTAGGGTGCCGTATATTGCAGGTGTATTCCCATATCAGATAAAAAATGTTTGAATAAGTTTGCAGTGAACTGGGATCCATTATCGGTTATCAATCTTTTTGGAACTCCATACCTAGCAATTATTCTCTCCCGAATTGCTTTTACAACCCCTTCAGCGGTAGCTCTTCTTAAAGGGATTAGTTCAGTCCATTTTGTAAATCGATCGAAGAGAACTAATAACATGGTATTGCCATGTTTTGAACGTGGAAGAGGGCCAACAAAATCTGCACAAAGTGTTGCCCACGGCTCTTCGGGTATTCTTGTTAGCATTTCCCCTGCCGGACTTTGTTGGCTTACTTTAAAAAGTTGGCATGATTCACAGCGGCGGACATAATTACTGACATCCCGAAACATTCCCGGCCAATAATATCTTGCGGATATTTTGTGAATAGTTTTACGTACTCCTAAATGCCCACCCGCGTCGTTGTCGTGATTTTCCCTTAACACTCTTTCTCGGAGTTGGGAACTCACGCATAGCTTCCATGATGTACCATCCTCATCATTTATCTGTCGCGAAAAATGGCGATATATTTGATCATCGACAATCGTGTAATCCGCATATTTTTTTGGATTTTCCAATATACACTTTTTTAATTTTTGTAACCATGGGCACGGTACATCTGTCGTTGGTTCCACGGTGGCGAGGTTAAGTACTGCTAACGGCTGTCTCGAGAGGGCATCTGCGACTGTATTTAGTTTCCCTCTTCTGTATTTTATATCAAACGTGAACTGTTGTAATTCTAATGCCCATCTTGCGAGTCTCCCTGTTGGGTTCTCTATAGAATTCAACCATTTTAAGGAAAGGTGGTCGGTGATCACATTGAAATGGTAGCCTTCCAAATACGGACGCATTTGCCTAATCCCCCAGATTATGGCCAAACATTCCTTTTCTGTTGTGGAATAATTTCCCTCGGCTCTATTGAGGCGTCTACTTGCGTATGCAATTACTCTTTCGTTTCCTTCCAACTCTTGTGTAAGGACGGCTCCGAGGCCATAGTTGCTGGCATCAGTTTGTAGAGTGAAGGGCTTTTCAAAATCAGGACATGCAAGGACTGGGGAGTTTGTTAATTTCTCTTTCAACGTATCGAAAGCTTTTTGTTGCTCGGGTCCCCATTTCCAGTGCTTTCCTTTCTTCAAAAGCAGCGTCAGGGGTTGGGAAATTGATGCAAACTGCGGCACAAAACGCCTGTACCACGATGCCATTCCTAGAAAACGCCTAACTTCTTTGATAGTTGTAGGAGGAGTTAATCTCGTTATAGCCGCTACCTTATCTGGATCGGTTTGGATGCCCTTGCTACTCACGACATGGCCCAAATATTTAGTCTCTTTTCTAAAAAACTGACATTTTTCAGGGTTAATTCTCAAATTAGCGGCACGCAATCTGCGAAAAACTTCCTGTAAATTTCGGAGATGTTCATCAAAGGAGGATCCGATGACGATTATATCGTCTAGATAGGCGAATGCGTGAGGCTCCATCTCAGGGCCAATCACTGTATCTAGAGCTCTCTGAAACGTAGCCGGTGCGGAGTGTAAACCGAAGGGCATGACGCGCCATTGGTATAAACCTCGACCTGTGACAGCAAATGCGGTGTATTTACGGCTATTTTCGTCTAGCGGGATCTGCCAATATCCATCCTTTAAATCTAAACTGCTTATAAATCGAGCGTTGCGAAGCCTATTCAAGATGGTATCGATCCGGGGTAGAGGGTATGCATCAGGAACAGAACGCTTATTGAGTTGACGAAAATCCATACAGGTACGCCATGTGTCATTCTTTTTCTTCACAAGGGTAATAGGAAAACTGTACGGACTTTTTGATGGTTCGATGCATCCCTGAGCGACAAGTTTGTTGATTTCGGAATCAATTATGGCCTGCATAGCTGGGTTTCTTGGTGCATATCTTAGTTTAATGGGCCTATCATCCTTCATCACGATTTTGTGTTGCGCTACAGAGGAGAGCCCCTTTATGTGCCGAAATTTTGGTAATTCGTCCTCCAAAAATGCGTGAACTCTATCCTTTTCCGCCGCAGTCAGCTGAGGGCATAAGCTGTCGGGTGATTCACTTGTGCTTTGTCTGTTTTCGGTCATAATTGCGGGTTCTATAGCCATGAATCCACAGTGTTCGATTTGAGTATTGCTTGTTCCGAAACTCACTGATAGTCCTGCGCAGCTAATGATGGTGCGAAATTCGCTTAAGAAGTCCAGTCCCAAGATTATATTTTCGTTCAATTCTGGCATGACTAGGAAACTGCAAGGAGCTGTTGTTGCACCCAATGTAACGCTAAGCTTTATTGCTTTTGATATTGTAACCCTCGAGCCGTTTGCCAGAATTACACTGAGTTCATCCTGGGTATACACTGGATTGCTTGTTACTTCATCTACGAATCCTGTTTTTATGAAGCTGCGGGTAGCTCCGGTATCAATAGTAGCAGTTAGTAGCTGGTTTTCTACGACAATCGTCGCAGCTAATCTTGTTTTCTCGCACTGTAAGCCAGTTTTTTCTTCTCTCTGATTTCTTAGTGTCGGCAACGCGTTTCTCGACGTAGTTGCAGACTCTTCATTTGTTTCGGTTTCACTACGATACAAGTTGTTTCTTGGCTGGTCATGAGAACGATGTCCTGCTTGGTTAGCTCTTGAGTTTTCGCCGCGATTAAGATGAGAGGGAGCCGGGATACATTCAAGTTCATCTGCCATTGCCACGAGTTCCTGTAAAGTTGTGAAGTCTCTTCTTCGGATATACCACTGATAATCGGCTTGTGCATTACGATAAATCCGTTCTAATTTTTGTCTCTCTGTTAAATCAGCATGGCGCATCAAATTTTGAATCGATAAAACATATTCTTTGAATGGTTCCCGGTGACGCTGAATCCGTTTTCGAATATCGTCTTCGAGTTTATCAAAAAATTTCGGAGGCAAGAAAAATGTACTAAATGCAGATTTGAAACACCTCCATTCCAACCAGTGTTCATTATTATTCCGGAACCAGACTAAGGCTTTATCCCTGAAGAATTCTGGCATCAGTCGCGGAAGCTTGTTCAAATCCACGTCATACATTTCGGCTAACTCTTCAATTCTCTCTATAAATCCTAGTGGATCGCGTCCACCATCGTATTTGAGTCCCCATTTACGCACTAGGTCAATAATGTCGCGCATGTTTGACATCGGCGCAGACTGATCAGCAGATGGATGTGGTAATGTCTGGACTTTCGTAATTTCTCTCTTTACGGGGGTTAGTAAATTGTTTTCGTTTTCAGTGGTTATAACCAGGGCAGGATTCGCAGACGATGCAGTAGGTTGATACGGCGAACCTAAAGTATTTAATGTTTCATGTTTTGTTTGTATTTCCAACAAACGCTGTTGACAATCTTGTCCATGTCCTTCTCCTATAAATTTGGCCAAACGTTTGCGCATTTCTTCGACTTTTCCGGTTGAGTCTAGTTGGAATTCGCTTAAATACTTAATCAGGTCCTCCTGTCTTAATCCATAAGCCCACGACGTTCGTAACATGATGACTGATTTAGACTAGTGGTACAGCACTGTTTTTCTCGTTTTATTTTCTCTGCCGTATAGAACAGTTTAAAACTGTCCCTGCTCGGGCGCCATTGTAACGATGCTTCTTTTACACCCTTTTGCTGGGGTAATACTCAGGGTGTCCAGGGGTCATTACAAACTATTTATTTGATGCGGCAAAAGAAAACAAACTCGATTCGGTGACGTTATAATCATTTATTCCTCATAAGTTTCCTAAATTGGTGTAACAAATTCCCAACGGAGGCGGCTACTGACAATGCCAAAGGAACGATACCAAAAAAAAAAACAAGCAACAAATAAAACACACCCGGGGTAGAGTAGAGTGTATGGTACCAACCAAATGGGTGGCGGGTACAGAGGAAATTACACACTGAGTACGCTTATCGGGGTGAACAGTAAAACCCTATATAGATCACTAGGACCGATGTTTCCACCGCAACCCAGGTCACTTTTGGTTACTGAAGTAAATACTACTTCACAGTGTTCAGTGTACCGAAGATTCCTCCGCGACTACTTCACACTATAAGGCAGTACAGTCGCACAAATTAAGAATTAATTGAACTGTTTAATGTTTCCACCTATCAGTCCAAGTAGTTCTTACTCGTACGCTACCCACTGGCGAACTGAGCTCCCGCGAGTATGATTAGTCCCTTTTATACCATTTGTTTGGGCACACACACATACACTCATACTCACTCTAACATGTACAGTGATGATTATTTTAGGAAGGAATGGCATTGTTGCCATTCATTCCTTGTTTATGTACCTTATCGTCCGCAGAGTAAGTAGCCGTTACATTTAAATGTTTAAACTAGTTTCATATTTTTAACTTCATTGTGTACGATACCCATTTCAAATATAAACAATTCAAAAAGATAACTTGAAGTAAAGTAATGCAAAAATAATATATCATATTTAAATTCAAAATAATAACAAGTAGTGAAAAAAATAAAAGAAAATAATAAAACAAATAAATTCATGTAATGCTACGATAATAATTATAAAATTCAGTTCAAAATCTATCTCATATGTCGCCAAAAACGAGTCTTACGACTTTTGGTCGTCACAAAACTTGCAGAACTCACGCTAATGAATTGTTGAAAATATTTCAATTTAAAAATTTGGCTTATATGGGCGGGCCACGCCCATTGGTCCGATTCCGCCCATTTTTGAAAATTCACATAATCTGACACTAAATGCATACACACAAAATGTCAGCACTCTATTTAAAAATTTTTCTCAATACCAAAATTTGACCCATATGGGCGGGTCCACGCCCACTTGAAATATCGAAAATCCAAGTACCCTATTTTCATCACGCCCCACACATGAACATTCTGTGAAAATTTCAAGAAGATCGGTCCAGCCGTTTAGACGTCTATACGGAACAAACAAACAAACAAACAAACAAACAAACAAACAAACAAACAAACAAACAAACAAACAAACAAACAAACAAACAAACAAACAAACAAACAAACAAACAAACAAACAAACAAACAAACAAACAAACAAACAAACAAACAAACAAACAAACAAACAAACAAACAAACAAACAAACAAACAAACAAACAAACAAACAAACAAACAAACAAACAAACAAACAAACAAACAAACAAACAAACAAACAAATAAACAAACAAACAAACAAACAAACAAACAAACAAACAAACAAACAAGCAAACAAACAGACACTCTCCTTTAAAATATATATAGATTAAATCGTCTCTAGTGAAAATGGGGTATATCGGTCCGTGTTTTGATAAGTATACGGCCCTCATGAAGGTCAAGTTTTCTTACATGTCTGCCTGGAATTTAGAAATGTACTCTATTTAACCTGTAGCCGTAATAATGGTTGGCAATTAACGGTGGAGGTTATTATACAGTCGGCCCCGCCCGACTTTAGTCTTTCCTTACTGGTTTTAAAATGGCCTCATGCTGGACATCGAATTGCTGCTTTCGCATGTCCTTTGAGGTCAGTATGTACATATACATTTTTATGATTTTAGCTGTTAAGGAACATTTAAAATCGGCGAAATAATGAAAATTGTTTTGGTCACTGCTACACTGACCACAGTCAGAGCATTGTAAATTATTCTTCGCACATATCGCTCACTCACTTCAAGAGTGACATAGCTCAAAATTTAAAATGCGAATTTTGCAAATGTCCATAAATTAATCTCAGCGAAATTTTGTCTATAAGTAAACAACCATATTTCGGATTATTCAAGCGTTTTTTAACATCTTAATTCATGTTACTTTTTGTCATATACTCGTACAGTATTTCATATTTATAAAATTTTAGTTTTTGAAGGAACAAAAACAATCGCTCTTATTCCAGTTGGCGTCGTCGACGTCGTCACATCATTTTCGTCTATCTATGATGTTCTAGCTTTGTCATCTTTACGCCAAAACGTATGTTTTTGGTATCCATCAACTAACAAAAACCCTTTTTATAACTTAAAAATACTTAAAAAAAATTCTAAATTCAAGAAGTCGTGAATCTAAACAGTGTCGGCTATGAATCGACGTCGACGAAGCCAACTGGAATAAGGGCGAATACTCGTATGTATGCTAGTACTACAACAGACCACTGGCAAACAAAATGACTACATGAGTACCCAAGCGGTTACGCAACAGTATTGTCTAAGCGTGTGCAAAATTTTAGCTTCCAGCTCTGACAGTAGCCCCAGCGGTCATGTGGTCGAAAATTACTTGTCGGAAAATCGAAACTGAAAGTAGCACACGACACTTCTCAGGCGTTGGTCTCGGTTTAGCCGTTGGAAAATCGGTTTAGTCGTTTAGGCGTGATGCTGGAACAAGCGAACAAAAGATTTTATAATATTAATAGGATTAATAATAACACTGTGCTTGAAATGAACACTTCCAAAATGTAGCAGAAATGAGACCTTATGGATATACCTATTTCGACAATGCTGAATCCAGTAGTGTTAGCTGTTTTTCTAGTTTAGCTCTTGCTTTCGCGATATTGGACCATAAAGAGGTTAGTTATCTCGGAGGTGATTTTGTAGTGGAAGGCTTCGGAATACACGTTTCATTCCAAAGAACGAAATAAAGGGAACCATTCGAGAATTATTTTTCTCAAAATAGTCAACAACGCTTCTCACCTATTTACCCCTGAAAAAGTACAATCAAATCTTCCCATATGTCAAACGTCCTACAAATCGTCGACATTTTAGTTTGTGTCTTTGAGAAAAATATTCCTCGCGAAAAATTACTATGAGTCTCCTTTCAACATATTTATGAAAAATAAACAGATTTCATAATTTAGCGGGTTTTGTGGGATACCTTTGAAATATCCATTGACACTAACCAAAGAATAATTTACAAAAATGTAAGTAAAAAATTTGATTACAAATATTTTCTGCTATGAGCAGGAAAATACACAAATTATGTAAAAACTCGAAATCTGCTCATAAAAAAGTTGAGACAGGACTTATAGTATTTTTTCGCGATGAATATTTTTCTCAACGATGCCTGCTAAAAATATCGACGATATGTATGATTTTAAACATATGGTAAGATTTTATTGCATTTTTTCGGGGGTATGGGAGTGAGAAACGTGGACGACTGTTTTGGGAGAAATAATTCTCTCGAAAGAGACATGTAACCTCTCTGATTTCCCAACAAACTTTGTGGTCGAATATCGCGAAAACAAGAGCTAACATAGAAAAACGGTTAATGCCATTGGATTCAGCATCGCCGAAATAGGTCTATCCATAGGGTCTCCTATCTGTTACATTTTTGGACTAACACATTGTAATAGGATAGGTTTTTTTTGGAAAATTGAAAAATGAATAGCTTACGCTAGTTTATAAAATGTTGTCGACATGCATAACATTTTCTGGTGTCATACACACGAAAATTTTTATACCCTCCACCATTGGATGGGGGGTATATTCATTATGTCACTCCGTTTGTAACACCTTTAAATATTGATCTGAGACCCCATATAGTATATAACGGGTGATCCAAGTAGAGATACTTTTTTCAATAGCCTTTTTTTGACATATCACGTGAGAGTCGTGTCATGCTATTTTTATTAAGCATTGTTTGGCATTTCATCATGGAAAGACTTACGCCTGAACAACGTTTACAAATCGTTCAACTTTATTACGAAAATTCACGTTCTGTGAGGAGTGTGTTTCGTGCACTTCGCTCAACTTATGGTCAACATAATCAGCCTACTGAGCGTACTATTAGAAACACCATCACCCATCTTGAGACCCAGCATTCATTATTGGATAATATTCGACCGAATAGACCACGTCCAGCACGCAGTGAAGAAAATGTAGCGGGCGTAGCTGAGAGTGTACACGAAGAGCGGCTGACGTATGGAACGACTTGGCGCATTTTACGTCGAGATCTTAAATTTAAAGCATACAAAATACAGCTTGTGCAAGAAATGAGGCCGCCCGACCTTCCCAAGCTACATCGCTTCGCTCTATGGGCTCTTGAAAAGTTCCAAGAAGATCCGACGTTTTCGAGCCAAATTTTGTTCAGCGATGAGGCCCATTTCTGGCTCAATGGGTATGTAAACAAGCAAAATTTCCGCATTTGGGACGAAGAGCAACCTGAAGAGATTCAAGAGCTGCCACTTCATCCAGCAAAAACAACGGTTTGGTGTGGTTTGTGGACGGTGGAATCATCGGTCCATATTTCTTCAAAAATGATGCCGGTGAGAACGTAACCGTCAACGGCGACCGTTATCGTGCCATGATAACCGACTATTTGATGCCTGAAATTGAATCTCGTGATCTCGGCGACATTTGGTTTCAACAAGACGGAGCCACTTCCCACATATCGCATCAATCAATTGATCTATTGAGAGAACACTTCGGTGTGCAGATAATATCACGTTTTGGGCCGGTCGATTGGCCACCAAGATCACACCGTTAGACTTTTTCCTGTGGGGATATGTAAAGTCTAAAGTTTATGCGGACAAACCCGCTACGATTCAGGCCTTGGAGTAAAACATCGCGCGTGTCCTACGCCAGTTACCAGTCGAAATGATCGAACGAGCCATCGAAAATTGGACTCAACTGATGGACCATCTGAGACACAGCCGCGGCCAACATTTGATAGACATAATCTTCAAAAAATAAATGCCAAAGAATGTTCTTTCAAATGATAATAAACATTCCCCATTCAATTTGAATTTTCTGTGTTTTTTCTTTAAAAAAGTAGGGAACCTCGAAATGGATCACGCTATATATTCTGAATCGTCGTAAAATTCTAAGACGATTTAGCCATGTCCGTCCGTCTTTTGTAATCACGCTACAGTCCGTAATAATAGAGCTGGGTTGATTAAATTTGGTAGAAATATTTCTTATATGAAATAAGAAAAACTCTATTTTCAAATGCAGACATCTCAATAACTATACAAGATAACTCTTAGGTGTAAAAAGTCTTTTGTAGATCTCGGTTAGTAGAAAGCGCTCAAAATCTTTCATGAAACAGACGAAAAAGACGAAAGTTAGACGAGATTACAAATTTTGCTCACCCGTGCTGGCAAGCTTTGAGACCCTGTAGCTCCGCCCCTGTTTGCCACGGAGAGCCCAATTCAAAACTTAACTTCCCTAATACCTCTCCTAATACCTCGCTTGTTTGGTTAAGAAACGGCAAAACTATTTCCCTTTTTCTTAATTCCTCCGCCTTTGCGGTCTTATATGCTTACTTATAATTTTGCAACCAAACTTTATGAATTTTGAATCTGCTGACTGAAGAATGAACCCTGTACGTTTTATTTTTATTGTTTCAGATTTTCTTGTAACATGCTACTGTCAAGCATGCTCAGCTTGGTCTATAATTTAGCCATGAATCGACTTACAAACGAACAACGCTTGCAACGCTAAAAATACTTGAAATTTTTTACGGTGTAATGGTTTTATAGTACCTATACTCCAGTAAGAAATTGATGTTACAGCCATGCCTCTTTTGTACCTCCCACACAAAGGTGCAATTTTTGAACGAAAAATTATCAGCTTATAACTTTAATACTAGTGCGTACAATTTTGTTAAGTGTAATGTTTTTACGGTACCAACAGTCTACCCAAAAAATGTGCGTAATTATAACGCCCCTTTTGGTACCTCTCACACAAACGTATCATTTGGTACACAAGTAAATAGCTTATAATGTTAATATTAATGCATATAAATACTCAAAGTGTAAAGTTTTTGAAATTGATTCGGTTTTGTTAAAAATTATAGTTATAACCACAAGCGTTTTAGTATCTCCCATACAAAAAGAGCAAAAACATACCGAAATAATATAGCTCATAATATTAGTATATACCAGTTAATATTCATACTTCTTCACATATTAATTGGGTGCAACACCCTTTCTTGTAGTGCAACAACTCATAGACTTTTTGCCTTACCCCACGTAACAAGTCAATTGACAAAAGTAAAATAAAAAGTTCATTATTGTCAAATAGAGAAACGCGTGCCGAGTACATTTTCTCAGAGAGTGAGGTCGAACGATGGGCTGCAAAACCTGGGGAATTTGGTTCGGGGTGATGTTTACAAACAACCGCAGTCTCAAAGACTACTCTCACTGAGGACACATGTGTATTGGTGTGTGGCAGTGTGTCTTGTTTTGGAGTTGGCGTTAAAAGTTATGTGGGTAAAAGTTTGGGGTGTCAATGGAAATTCTCTTTTATTTCTTGATAATACGTATATCCTTTTTTAATAAAACCTTAATCTTCAGATGATTATTTGCTTAGTTATTAATTAAAGACTTTTGCACAATGCACGCCGTACATGAAGCTATGACTGGGCATATGTATGAGTATGACAACAAATACCGTATATATGAATACATAGCCCGGGAAACCGGATGAGGTATGATTATGTCAGGTTGTCTACACTACCCCGAATTTCAATTAAAATTTTAATCTCACTCTTGAATTTGGCAATTGACCACACCTCATTAAAATTGTAATATTCCATTAGAAAATGGTAAATTTCATTAAAAATTTAGAAATTACATTTGGAATTGATTAAATGTCATTTGAAGTTGTGTAAATTTTATTTGGAATTAGGATATATCCACTTGAAACTGACAAAATTTAATTTGTATTTAAGAAGGAAATAATTGGCTTTGTAAAATACTTTCAGAACTGCGAAAAATCACAGTAGACTTTAAAAACATACTGAAATATATGTACGAGTATATACGGTTTTGCCGGACTGTAGACGTACACACAGTTCAGTATCTATTTATACCCTACACCACACTGTGGTACAGGGTATTATAAGTTTGTTTCACGGCAGATGTTTGTAACACCTGAAAATAGCACAGCTACACCCACCTTAAAGTATACCGATCGACTCAGAATAACTAGCTGAGTCGATTTAACGATGTCCGTCCGTCCGTCTGTCCATGTACAGTTGTTCGTCGACTACAGGTCGCAATTTCACTCCGATCGTTCTGAAATTTTGCAGTTTAGAGTATTTCGCGGCTGTTAAGATCGCTATTGAATTTGGTTGAAATCGGTTCAGATTTAGATATAGCTCCCATATACATCTTTCGTCCGATTTGGCCCTTTAGTCCTATAGAAGCTGTATTTTACATCCAGTCGTTTTGAAATTTAGAATGGTAGAGTTTCTTGATCCATGAACCAACACTACCGAATTTGAAAAAAATCGGTTAAGATTTAGCTACAGCTCCCGTATATATGTTTCGTCCGATTTGGCCCTTTACTCCTATAGAAGCTGTATTTTACATCCAATCGTTTTGAAATTTAGAATGGTAGAGTTTCTTGATCCATGAACCAACACTGCCGAATTTGAAGAAAATCGGTTAAGATTTAGCTATAGCTCCCATATATATGTTTCGTCCGATTTTGCTCTTTAGTCCTGAAGAAGCTGTATTTTGCACCCAATCATTTTGAAATTTAGAATGGTAGAGTTTCTTGATCCATGAACCAACACTACCGAATTTGAAAAAAATCGGTTCAGATTAAGATATAGCTCCCATATATATATTTCGTCCGATTTTGGCCCTTTAGTTCTATAGAAGCTGTATTTTACATCCAATCTTTTTGAAATTTAGAACGGTGAAGTTTCTTGATCCATGAACCAACATTGCCGAATTTGAAGAAAATCGGTTAAGATTTAGCTATAGCTCCCATATATATGTTTCGTCCGATTTTGCTCTTTAGTCCTGTAGAAGCTGTATTTTACATCCAATCCTTTTGAAATTTTGAATGGCAGAGTTTCTTGATCCATGAACCAACATTGCCGAATTTGAAGAAAATCGGTTAAGATTTAGCTATAGCTCCCATATATATGTTTCGTCCGATTTGGCCGTTTAGTCCTATAGAAGCTGTATTTTACATCCAATCGTTTTGAAATTTAGAATGGTAGAGTTTCTTGATCCATGAACCAACATTGCCGAATTTGAAGAAAATCAGTTAAGATTTAGCTATAGCTCCCATATATATGTTTCGTATGATTTTGCTCTTTAGTCCTGAAGAAGCTGTATTTTACATCCAATCATTTTGAAATTTAGAATGGTAGAGTTTCTTTATCCATGAACCAACACTACCGAATTTGAAGAAAATCGGTTAAGATTTAGCTATAGCTCCCATATATATGTTTCGTCCGATTTAGCCCTTTAGTTCTACAGAAGCTGTATTTTACATCCAATCGTTTTGAAATTTAGAATGGTAGAGCTTCTTGATCCATGAACCAACATTGCCGAATTTGAAGAAAATCGGTAAAGATTTAGCTATATCTCCCAAATATATGTTTCATCCGATTTGGCTCTTTAGATCCAATCGTTTTTATACCCTACACCACACTATGGTACAAGGTATTACTTAAGTATAAAATGTCCCAAAAGTAAATTTATGTAAACAATTTATACATGAATTACAAAATTTATATATCAGAGTTATTCAATATTACGAGAGTGGTGTAGGGTATTATATAGTCGGCCCCGCCCGACTTAAGCCTTTCCTTACTGGTTTATCATAAAAAGTTGACAAAGTATTTATAGAACGATTTGACTGCGATTTTCTAGACAGGATTAAGGACCTGAATTGATTATTTTCCAGAATATCCAAAAATTAAGTATTTTTCTATATCAAAGCTTTTCATTGATTTTAGTATCTCCAAAATATGTGAAGTGACTAAGAAGATATTACAATTTTAACATATCGTCTGCTAAGTGCTAATTTGGTCCATACGCCATTTTGGCGTTTTTTGAGTTATGAGTTTATAATATGGATTTCAAGCATACTCTTTCAGAAGCTGCGAGTTTTTTCCAATCTCGTCTAGTTTTGGATATATTGGTAGGGCAAGACGATTAAACTCTGATTTACGGGAAATAATTTGGATATTTTTGTTCTATGTCTCCTTTTTTCTATCGCCCTATATTTTTGACTCACTATTTTACGTTCTTTCAATCACAATATATAAATTACTCTCCTTCAATACGGACCTCCTTGTGGTCCATGTAATACAAATGCGAAAAAATATTAAAACAAAAGTGGATATGGACCAAAATGTCTTGTACAAAAATGGTTATAACTTGCTTATTTTTAATGTAATGAGAATCACACAAACACTGTTGGGAACCCTATAGAATAATAAGTGTTCATTTCTTCAGTCCAGTTTTTCCACAAGCAATAAATTGGGTTTTTCTCCGATCATACCTTTGGAGCTCTGTACAACAAAAACTACAACGAATTTTGAACACGTAAGAAAATTTCAGTTAAACAAACCGATTGGTGAGTAATGTGATATGGAATTTTTGTACTTTGTGTCTACATGCTAAAATAAAATTGCTTCTGTAGTATATTCTCCCAAACATATTATGCTTAAAATATATTTATTTTTAGGGCACACACTAAATATATAATATTTGACACATACAAATATTATATTTTTGGGGGTTGTTGTTCTAAACAAAATTAAACTATATTTCCATTGTAATATCTTTTTATTTGGAACTATTGTTTCCCACACAAAGATTAATTTGCATGAAAACTTCCCAACTGAAAGTTGGGTTTTAAAAATTTTTAGTGCTTGTAAATTTCTATAATTGAAACAATAAATTGCTTGAAGGATTAACAACAAATGGTGAATTGGAATAGTAAGAAATTAAAAATAAGTGCTTTAAAACAGAACTTAATGACATGTACTCGTATCATGTAATAAATCAGCAAAGTTTTGAAAATCTATTTTTTAAATAACGCGTCTGTAGAATGTAGTCATAAACATATTCGGCTTGAAATATATCTGTGGTCACAATGCATAACAGCATAACTTGAGTTATGCTCAAACTGAGTCATTAATGTCATAATGTTCCCCATCTTCGATTACATATTGTGACATATTTTGGCGATGATCCCTCGTTCAGTTATATATATAAGGCAGCATATCTCACTGTGTCACTACATTACAAATGGATTATTATATCGATACAAACCTTTAAAGTTCTCTCCTGAAAAGTTTTAAAGCTGTTATGCCTTGTGACCACAGATAAATACTTAGGGTACACTCGTAATGTGTCTGCCAAATATAAGAAGATGTGCGAAACAATTATTTATTTGCATTTAAGTATACAAATTAGATATACGCATATACCTTAATTTTAAGACAAGTTTTATGTTTATACCCTACACCACACTGTGGTACAGGGTATTATAACTTTGTGCATTTGTTTGTAACACCCAAAAGGAGAAGAAATAGACCCATCGTTAATTATACCGATCGACTTAGAATCACTTTCTGAGTCGATTTAGCTATGTCCGTCTGTCCGTCTGTCTGTCTGTCCGTCTGTCTGTCCGTCTGTGCATGTATTCTTGTAATCAAAGTACAGGTCGCAATCATGGTCCGATCTCGACGAAACTTTGCACATATCTTATTTTTGGCCCAAGGACGATCCGTATTAAATTTGGTTAAAATCGGTTCAGATTTAGATATAGCCCCCATATATATGTTAGCCCCGATTTGATATGTAAGCGCTGTAAAAACTTTATTTTATACCCGATCAGTATGAAATTCGGCAGGAAATGAATGAACTCAGTTAAATTTGGAAGAAATCGTTTCAGATTTAGATATAGCCCCCAAATATACATTACCCCCGATTTGATATATAAGCGCTGTAAACATGTTATTTTATATCCGATCAGTGCGAAATTCGGCAAAGAGAGGTTTGTTATTACATGAAGGAATACTGCTAAATTCGGAGAAAATCGGTTCAGATTCAGATATAGCCCCCATATATATGTTACCCCCGATTTGACATGTAAGCACTGTAAAAACTGTATTTTATATCCGATCAGTGCAAAATTTGGCAGAAAGAGGTTTCTTATTACATAAAGGAATACTGCTAAATTTTATACGTTACCCCCGATTTGACTTGTAAGCGCTGTAAAAATGTTATTTTATATCCGATTAGTATGAAATTCGGCAGAAAGTGGTTTCTTATTATATGAATGAACACTGTTAAATTTGGAAGAAATCGGTTCAGATTTAGATATAGCCCCCCATATATACGTTACCCCCGATTTGACATATAGGCGCTGTAGAGACTGTATTTTATATGCGATTAGTACGAAATTCGACAGAAGGAGGTATTTTTACATGAATAAGTATTCAGGGAAGATCGGTTCAGATTTATATTGATTGTTCCTCCTGATTTGGTATCAAACCGCTATAGAAATTGTATTTTACTTCCGATCATTAAAATTTTCCAGAAAGATGTTTCTCAATTTAGGAACGAATATTGCTTAATTTAGCGATTATCGTTTCAGAATTAGATAATATGTTTCTACCCATTTACTAATTATTCCAAATTATTATGGCAATGACCCTTATCGCATTGTTAGGGAGGTGTAGGGTATTATATAGTCGGCCTCGCCCGACTTTCTGCCTTTCCTTACTGGTTTTGAAATGATACATTGCTTGATGGATTGGCAACAAATGACGACTTGGAATAAAAAGGGAGGGGGGGTTAAAAATGTGGTATCTATGGCTCAAAAACTGTATTTTGGAGCGACCTCTATAGGGGAGCTATATCAATACATCGACCGATATGGCCCATTTGCAATCCCAAACAACCTGCTCTATTATTACGGACTGTAGCGTGATTACAACATACGGACGGACGGACGGACAGACGGACTCGGCTAAATCGTCTATGAATTTTACGACGTTTAAGAATATATATATTTTATGGGGTCTCAGATCAATATTTAGAGGTGTTACAAATGGAGTGACAAAATGAATTATAAAAAAACAAGTAAAGACGGTTTAAGTTCGGCCATGCCGAATCTTATCTTATCTAACCATGGATCGCATGTGAATGGTTACGGGTACTAATAAACTCATTATAGTGGCCTTACGAAGTCAAATCTAGAGGGACCTTTGTACGGGGGTTATATGAAAACATGGATCTATGACTACCATTGTTCGTGTGAAAGATACCGGGTATAAATAAACCACAGTTATCAATTTTCAGACTGATCAGTTGACATGTTTGGCCTCTGTGACGTTAAGAAGTCAAATCGGGCAGATTATATATATAGGAGCTATATCCAAAAATGGACCGATATTGCCTGTTTTAAATTCCAACATACCTGCAGATATAAGAAGTATATGTACCAAAATTCAGCCACCTAGCTTTAGTATTATAGATTGTAACGCGATTACAACAAACGGACGGACGGACATGGCTAAATCGTCTTAGAATTATACGACGATTACAAAATATATACTTTATGGGGTCTCAGATCAATATTTAGTGGTGTTATTCATTTTTTCACTCCGTTTGTAACACCTCTAAATATTGATCAGAGACCCCCATAAAGTTTATATACTCCTAATGTCCTAATATTCTAAGACGAATTAGCTATGTCCGTCTGTACGTATGATGTAATCAAGTAACAGTCCGTAATAATAGACCCAGGATGATCAGATCAGGTATATATACTTCTTATATTTGCATGTTGCTTGGGTTTGCAAATGGGCCATATCAGTCAATGTTTTGATACAGATCCACTATGTAGGTCGCTTCAAAATTTGGTTTTCGAGCCATATAAACCACATTTGAAAGGAATTTAGCTGAAACTTTGCACGTTATATCCTATTTTAACAAGAATTCATAACAACAAAAATTTTACAAATCAGTTCATACGGTGGCTGCGGCACCAATACTGTGTTGTTTTTTGCCAAATATTCGCGCACAAGCAACGATGTGTGTGCAGGGGCGTTATCATGGTGCAAAAGCCAGTTTTTGTTCTTCCACAAATCCCGTCATTTTTGGCAGATTGCTTCGCGCAATTTGCGCATAACTTGCAGGTAATATTCTTTATTAGCCGTACTACCCTGTGGCAAGAACTCATAATGCACCACGCCCCTGCAATAAAAGAAAACTGTGAGCTCGGGCGTCCGGCACGCTGTTCGTCCTTCGCATCTTCTCGGCCCTCTAAGAACATTTTGTACCACCGATAAACGTTGCTTTGGTCCAAGGTAGCTTCACCATATGCCACAGTCAACATTCGGAATGCGTCAGCCCACTTTATTTTGTTTTTCACACTAAATTTGATGCAGATTCTTTGATCATTTTCTGAAATAGATAAAAATCGAAGACAAGTTAAAACACATCCAAGCACAACAGCTGTCCAAAATTAACTAAACATTCAAAAGGGCCGACCTTGTCAGCATAAGTAAGGGACATGAGAACCATTTCCGCCCGCGGAATTTAAAAATTTGCGATATTCTTTGAACATACCTCGTATTTCGTTTGGTAGAATAGTATTTAGAATGTAAATTTGGTAGATTAGTTTTGACAAAAATATACGTTGAGTGTATTAATTTCCTTTTTTTTCGTAAAAATTACTGATACGAGTAATATCGCTGGCTGTTGACGACCATTTTCTATCTATTCTATTTTGGAAGTGCAAACAAATTTAATACTGAAACTTTAACAATTTTTAAATATAATGGACAAGTAAGATTATATACAAGATAACATATAAATCAAAAAAAGTTTGTTTTTCAGATTTAACACAAACAGCCTGTTTTACGATGTCGAACGAAAACGTTCGAATTACTTCTATGCGAAAACAGCTGGTTCACGACCAATTAGCAGGTATCATTAACAGGTATGAAAGCATACTGTTTCATCCACTTTGTCGTTCTGATGCCTTGTAGATCGCAAATCAGCTGGTTTTTCGTTCGACATCGTGAAACAGGCTGTAAAAGATCAATCAGAACGGGAAATATCGAACCATTTAATAGTGATGAGTGCAAAATTCAAACAAACGAGATAAAAATTAACCAGTAAGGAAAGGCTAAAGTCGGGCGGTGCCGACTATATAATACCCTACACCACTCTCGTAATATTGAATAACTCTGATATATAAATTTTGTAATTCATGTATAAATTGTTTACATAAATTTACTTTTGGGACATTTTATACTTAAATAATACCCTGTACCACAGTGTGGTGTAGGGTATAAAAACGATTGGATCTAAAGAGCCAAATCGGATGAAACATATATATGGTAGCTATAGCTAAATCCTAACCGATTTTCTTCAAATTCGGTAGTGTTGGTTCATGGATCAAGAAACTCTACCATTCTAAATTTCAACACGATTGGATGTAAAATACAGCTTTTATAGGACTAAAGGGCCAAATCGGACGAAACATATATATGGGAGCTATAGCTAAATCTTAACCGATTTTCTTCAAATTCGGCAATGTTGGTTCATGGATCAAGAAACTCTACCATTCTAAACTTCAAAACGATCGGATGTAAAATTCAGCTTCTATAGGACTAAAGGGCCAAATCGGACGAAACATATATATGGGAGCTATAGCTAAATCTTAACCGATTTTCTTCAAATTTGGCAATGTTGGTTCATGGATCAAGAAACTCTACCATTCTAAATTTCAAAACGATCGGATGTAAAATACAGCTTCTATAGGACTAAAGAACCAAATCGGACGAAAGATATATATGGGAGCTATATCTAAATCTGCACCGATTTTCTTCAAATTCGGCAATGTTGGTTCATGGATCAAGAAACTGTACCATTCTAAATTTCAAAACGATCGGATGTAAAATACAGCTTCTATAGGACTAAAGGACCAAATCGGACGAAAGATATATATGGGAGCTATATCTAAATCTGAACCGATTTTCTTTAAATTCGGCAATGTTGGTTCATTGATCAAGAAACTCTACAATTCTAAATTTCAAAACGATCGTATGTAAAATACAGCTTCTATAGGACTAAAGGGCCAAATCGGACGAAACATATATATTGGAGCTATAGCTAAATCTTAACAGATTTTCTTCAAATTCAGCAATGTTGTTTTATGGACCAAGAAACTCTACCATTCTAAATTTCAAAACGATCGGATGTAAAATACAGCTTCTATAGGACTAAAGGGCCAAATCGGACGAAAGATATATATGGGAGCTATATCTAAATCTGAACCGATTTCAACCAAATTCAATAGCGATCTTAACAGCCGCGAAATACTCTAAACTTCAAAATTTCAGAACGATCGGAGTGAAATTGCGACCTGTAGTCGACGAACAACTTTACATGGACGGACGGACGGACATCGTTAAATCGACTCAGCTAGTGATTCTGAGTCGATCGGTATACTTTAAGGTGGGTCTAGCTGTGTTATTTTAAGGTGTTACAAACATCTGCCGTGAAACAAACTTATAATACCCTGTACCACAGTGTGGTGTAGGGTATAAAAATGTTATTAAAACATAAAAAAGTAAATAATACAATAACAATTCGTGGATATATTTCACATATGATACCCAATTTTGTTATTAAAAATCTATGGTTGACATTTACATTAAGATTAAATAATACTTAGGTAATATTTTCAATAAGAATTATTCAAAGACAAAACTGGGTGTTTTAAAGAAAAAAATCTACTTCCGAAAATTAATTTATAACTAAAATTGTATGTTATGATACTCCGAACAAAAATGTTGGACACATCTTTATCTTTTTTTAACGTTTCTGTATTCCAATATTATATTAATTGTATTAATTGAAACAATGTATTAATAGTATTAAAGTTTTAATAAATTGATACGGCGCACAGTTGTTCAGAATCGTTTTTTACTGGCCAAAACTCTGTAACTTTGTAACCGATAGAGATATTTTAGTAATTTTTTTTGTTATTTCAATAAAATCGGGTCAGCAGTTATTGAGGCATTCAAGGTCAAAGTTGAACTTTTGCATTTTTTTAATATTTAGCATGGAAATGCTAAATATTTATTTATTAAAAGAATGTCATACGTTGATAAATAAACCATTTTAAACCATTTTAATGATAAATTTTGTAAAACTAAAAAAAAAAAATTCGACAAAAAAATGTCCTCGATATTTAAAAAAAACACCTTGCATAGCTAACTTTTTTTATATTTTGTATTTGAACAACATTAAGGAAAGCATTTATTTTTACTTATATATGTAACAACAAGTAAGAAAGTTCAGTCGGGTAAACCGACTTAAGAATTCCCTCACCTTGAGTCCCAAAAAATTTTCGTAAATTTATTTATTTTTTGTTTTAATGTTAATTATTATCAATTTAAATTGCATTTAATAACTTTAATGTACTGTTATTAAAGTTATAAGCTATTAACTGTTGGTGAAAAATGATCCATTTGTGTGGGACTCAAAGATACTATAAAAGCATTACACTGAACAAAATATGAATTATTTGAATGAATGGTATTAATGTTATACGCTGTTAAGTTTTTGTGTAGAATGGTTCATTTGTGTGGGAGGTCCCAAAAGGGGCGGGGAAATAACGCCAATGTTTCACTGAACTGTAGACACTATAAAAGAATTACACTGTACAAAATTTCACGTATTTGTATGCATAGATATTAACGTTATAAGCACTTAATTTTTGGTGCAAAACGGTCCATTTGTGTGGCAGGTACCAAAAGGGGCCGTACAATAACGCCCACTTTTTACCGGAATGTAGGCACAGTAAAAACATTACACCGTACAAAATATCAATTATTTTTATGTACAGATATTAAAGTTATAAGCTGTTTGCTTTTGCTGCAAAATGGCCTATTTGTGTGGGAGGTACCAAAAGGGGCGTGACAACTTCACCCATTTTTCTTGAGGTGTAAGCGACTAATAAACTATTACTATGTGTGAAATATCAGAAGATTCGAGTAAGTAGTATAGAAGTTATTAAGGAATCAATATGTCACTAAATGTTAACCCTTTGTGGGGGAGGTACTAGATGGAGTGGACCAATATGCCCCATCTTCGAACTTAGCCGGAGAGCAAAATATTACCACATACCAAATTTGAAGTCAATCGGGTAATCCTTTCGAGAGTTATCATCGCACCAGCCAGCAGACAGACAGACGGACGGACGGACATTGCTCAAATGACTTAAAATTACCCGAAACGGATATCCGCAGAACGTACTTGGGGTCTTAGGTCACTCCTTCGATGTGTTACACTTTTGGCTCGTAGCAAATGATATATACCCTCCTCTCTAAGGTGAGGGGATAAAAACAGTAAATTATAATTTGTATTCGTGCGGTTGAAAAATTGCCTACAAATCAGGGCTGTGGAGTCGCGCCAAAACTACTCGAATTTTAAAATCATTCGACTCCGACCCCGGCAATTAAATAACATAAATTTCTGAAGTTATATTTCTACTAAGACGTGAGTTCATGTTATTGAAAATAAGATATAAAGTAGCTTTGTTAAAAAAAACACAAAAAATTAGGCATTCAATACTAGTAATTATTAACAACTAATATGACAATTATGGAATCACATGATAAAATGTTTGGGTAATTATGTTCGCTTCAGGCAACCAGTTTATTGGTTATTTATTATACCCTACACCACAATATAGTACAGGAGGTTATAAATTTCTTTTGGCAGATTTGTAAAAAATACTACAGCTATGCAAACCTTAAAATATACTGTTCTACTCAGAATCACTAGCTGTCCGTCTGTCCATCTTAAGTTGTTCGTTAAGTACAGGTCGAAATATCAATAAGATCCTGCTAAAATTTGGCAATAAGAACTCTTTCACACTAGGGAGGAAACCTATTGCAATTGGTGAAAATCGGATCAGATCGATATTGTCCCCAGATATAAATGTTTCATAAGATGTGGCCTTGTAACGCCATGGAAGCTGTATTTCACATTCAATCATTTTTATACCCTACACCACACTGTGGTACAGGGTATTATAAGTTTGTTTCACGGCAGATGTTTGTAACACCTGAAAATAACACAGCTAGACCCACCTTAAAGTATACCAATCGACTCAGAATCACTAGCTGAGTCGATTTAACCATGTCTGTCCGTCCGTCCGTCTGTCCATGTAAAGTTGTTCGTCGACTACAGGTCGCAATTTCACTCCGATCGTTCTGAAATTTTGCAGTTTAGAGTATTTCGCAGCTGTAAAGATTCACACTAGGGAGGAAACCTATTGCAATTGGTGAAAATCGGATCAGATCGATATTGTCCCCAGATATAAATGTTTCATAAGATGTGGCCTTGTAACGCTATGGAAGCTGTATTTCACATTCAATCATTTTTATACCCTACACCACACTGTGGTACAGGGTATTATAAGTTTGTTTCCGTAAGTCCGTCTGTCCATGTAAAGTTGTTCGTCGACTACAGGTCGCAATTTTACTCCGATCGTTCTGAAATTTTGCAGTTTAGAGTATTTCGCAGCTGTAAAGATCCCTATTGGTTGAAATCGGTTCAGATTTAGATATAGCTCCCATATATATCTTTCGTCCGATTTGGCCCTTTAGTCCTATAGAAGCTGTATTTTACATCCAATCGTTTTGAAATTTAGAATGGTAGAGTTTCTGGATCCATGAACCAACACTACCGAATTTGAAGAAAATCGGTTAAGATTTAGCTATAGCTCCCATATATATGTTTCGTCCGATTTTGCTCTTTAGTCCTGTAGAAGCTGTATTTTACATCCAATCATTTTGAAATTTAGAATGGTAGAGTTTCTTGATCCATGAACCAACATTGCCGGTCATAACGCCCAAAATCGGTTAAGATTTAGCTATAGCTCCCATATATATGTTTCGTCCGATTTGGCCCTTTAGTTCTATAGAAGCTGTATTTTACATCCAATAGTTTTGAAATTTAGAATGTTAGAGTTTCTTGATCCATGAATCAACACTACCGAATTTGAAGAAAATCGGTTAAGATTTAGCTATTGCTCCCATATATATGTTTCGTCCGATTTGGCCCTTTAGTCCTATAGAAGCTGTATTTTACATCCAATCGTTTTGAAATTTAGAATGGTAGAGTTTCTGGATCCATGAACCAACACTACCGAATTTGAAGAAAATCGGTTAAGATTTAGCTATAGCTCCCATATATATGTTTCGTCCGATTTTGCTCTTTAGTCCTGTAGAAGCTGTATTTTACATCCAATCATTTTGAAATTTAGAATGGTAGAGTTTCTTGATCCATGAACCAACATTGCCGGTCATAACGCCCAAAATCGGTTAAGATTTAGCTATAGCTCCCATATATATGTTTCGTCCGATTTGGCCCTTTAGTTCTATAGAAGCTGTATTTTACATCCAATAGTTTTGAAATTTAGAATGTTAGAGTTTCTTGATCCATGAATCAACACTACCGAATTTGAAGAAAATCGGTTAAGATTTAGCTATTGCTCCCATATATATGTTTCGTCCGATTTGGCCATTTAGTTCTATAGAAGCTGTATTTATATTCAATCGTTTTGAAATTTAGAATGGTAGAGTTTCTTGATCCATTAACCAACACTACCGAATTTGAAGAAAATCGGTTAAGATTTAGCTATAGCTCCCATATATATGTTTCGTCCGATTTTGCTCTTTAGTCCTATAGAAGCTGTATTTTACATCCAATCGTTTTGAAATTTAGAATGGTAGAGTTTCTTGATCCATGAACCAACATTGCCGGTCATAACGACCAAAATCGGTTAAGATTTAGCTATAGCTCCCATATATATGTTTCGTCCGATTTGGCCCTTTAGTTCTATAGAAGCTGTATTTTACATCCAATAGTTTTGAAATTTAGAATGGTAGAGTTTCTTGATTCATGAACCAACATAGCCGAATTTGAAGAAAATCGGTTAAGATTTAGCTATAGCTCCCATATATATGTTTCATCCGATTTGGCTCTTTAGATCCAATCGTTTTTATACCCTACACCACACTATGGTACAGGGTATTATTTAAGTATAAAGTGTCCCAAAAGTAAATTAATGTAAACAATTTATACATGAATCACAAAATTTATATATCAGAGTTATTCAATATTACGAGTGTGGTGTAGGGTATTATGTAGACGGCCCCGCCCGACTTTAGCCTTTCCTTACTGGTTTTAATTTAGTAGGGTAGAATTTATTTATCCAAGAACGCATATTGTCGAATTTTATCAAATTCTGTTTAGATTTAGATTTATAAGGTAATAATCTCATACTTATATTTACAATATCTGAGCTTATGCTGCTCTAAGAAGCCTTTCCTTACTTGTTTTGTTTTTTGTCTCACAAAAATACTTTTTTTTTCAGGTAAATTGAATCAGAGCATTCCTAAAACTGTTTTACATAAAAACTTGATAGTTTGGTTAATTTTTTAGATATTTTTAGCGTACTTTATAGATATTTTAGGGTATTTAGTTAAAAGCCTGGAATATTTTTTCCTTCTGTTTTACCAAAATGTTTTGAATGCAAAAGTTCTATTACATAATTGGTACATTTTGCACAATACATCTCGGAGTCGACCATAATTTTTGACTCCGACTCCGGGCAAATTTCCCAGACTCCGACTCCTAGACTACGACTCCGACTCCATATTGCAAATATTCCATATTTTGTTCCGTATTATTTCTGTCCTCTAGCAGTCCTCTTGCATCTTCATCTAAGTCCCGACGTTCTACTTTCCATTGATTTCGAATGCTGGAGATTAGGGGATCTGACGTTGCCAAAAAAATATTAAATAGATCTTCGTTTGTACAATTTCGAGATATTTTTCTGGTATTGTGCCCTCTATAAAACCTGTAATCCTTATTTATTTCTTACTGGGCTTCCTCTGATAGATCTGCGATTGGTACCAAATGATGATTAATGACATCTCCTCCATGATAAAGCATTTGGTATTATATATTCGTGCAGTTTCCTCGGTATATTCATCAAATTTTTTGGCATCAATTTGTTTATGGCACGCCAGTACATCGATCATTGTTTTAATTCTTGAAATGAAATTTATATCAACACCAGTTATTTCAGATTCTTTTTCGGGATCAGAAAAGAACCTTATTGCTGTATTCCCATCGTTGGTATTGCCTGATCCTTGTTTTGGTTGGCCTATAACACTATGCAACAAAATTTTTGTCCAAGGGATGTGGATAACAGTCTCTGGTGTAATTAGGTGTCACAAACACGAAAAAAATATTAAAAACATTTTTTATGGTAAATTGTTTTTTTTTTATTTTTTTTTAATTCCCACTTTCATGGAAAGTACATTCAGTATTTGGACCATAATTTGGCAAGCCTGCTTGAGCCGTTTTATGCCTCAAATTAAAGGGAATTATGAGGGCTACATATGCTGCAGATATAGCTTTCACGTAGAATCTTTGGTTTAGTAACAGTCGTCAAAAATATGAGAAAAAAATATTTTTTTTGAAAAAACACTTTTTCCTGGTACAAAAAAAAAAATCGAAAAAATCACATTATCACATTTTTAAAAAGCCAGCATTCTAACGAAGAAAGCACTGTCTACTTGAAAAAAATCTATGGATAGATGTAAAAGTTATGAGCCATTTTGTAAATGATAGGGAAATTTAAAAAAAATCTTGTTTCATATTTTTTCGTTTTTACATAATGATTTTGCTTATATTGCATTCGCCATATGTGAGAGAGACATATGAGGGACATTGCACTTGCATTTTATTTTTGAGGATATACAATTATAGAGATGACGAGGTTTTATGGCCGTTCGTAACCCTCCATAAAACATGATATGCAATGTGAGAGCTATATTGGATGAGAATAGCTACAATAACTGTTCTTTTTCAGTTTGAAAGGTTCTCCTCGCCAAATATCAAGAACTTGTAATAAAAAAATTTTGGGAGTTAAGTCCGTTTTAAGGGCGGTCATAACGCCTAAAAAAATTGGGCTTTGTGTCCGGAACTTCATTGGGCGTTATGTCCGTTTTCAAGGCGGCCATAACGCCCAAAAACAAAATGAGCGTTATGTCCGTTTCAGGGGCGGTCATAACGCCCAAAAAAAAAATTGGGCGTTATGGCCGTGGCGTTAAGTCCGGGCACCCATATGGGCGTAGACTGGAAAACAATTAAGGACTATGTCGATAGTACAGTGTTCCCAAAATAAATTCCTAGGGCCAGTCCATTAACAATGAGAGCGCACAACAGGCCGAATACTGGCTTATGTGTATGTCCAAGGACATGAGGCGGAACTTAGCTGCCTCCTCTTCTCAACCTAACCTAGTGTTTTGAATGCTTCCATATTTATAGAGTATCTTCGGGCCATTGTTCTTAAAATTAATCCTAGATTGCTGATTAATTTTTCATCCAATACTGTAATGGATGAAGCTACACCAGGATTTAAAAAAAAACGTCGCGCAGTATTTGTTCGCTCCATATCCAGGCTTAGGTATATCGATATATATGTTATTTTTTTGTTAGTATTCAGCGACTATCTTCAACTTCCTTTCCTCGAAATTAGCTTTATCTTTTGGGTTTTATATTTGCCATTTATTTATGTTTAAACCGTATGATGTGTGAAAAATGAACTCGAAACATCTAATCCAGACATGCAATGTTGAATCCCCATATTCGTTTGAATTTTTATTTTGTTCCAAAAGTGCGAACTTCGACGGGTCGTGTATATCCTTAGATTTATCGCCGCATGTTCTGCAAGATTGCGATGAGGTTTTCGTAATTAAATGTCTTTCCATCTAAATGTTTAAATTTAAGTCATCAGTGTTTGCTGGAAGAATTTTATTAGGTCTGTACACACAAATATTATTTTAACTAGCTGAGCCCGGTGCGCTTCGCTGCCCATGTCAAAATTCGCGCTGTAGAAACTGTATTTTATATCCGATCAGTACGAAATTCGGCAGAAAGAGGTTTGTTATTACATGAAGGAATACTGCCAAATTCGGAGAAAATCGGTTCAGATTTAGATATAGTCCCCATATATATGTTACCCCCGATTTGAAATTCAAGCGCTGTAGAAACTGTATTTTATATCCGATCAGTAAGAAATTCGGCAGAAAGAGGTTTCTTATTACATGAAGGAATGCCGCAAAATTCGGAGAAAATCAGTTCAGATTTAGATATAGCCCCCATATATATATGTTACCCCCAATTTGACATGTAAGCGCTGTAGAGACTGTGTTTTATATCCGATCAGTACGAAATTCGACAGAAACAGGTTTCTATTTTACATGAATGAGTATTCTAGGAAAATCGATTCAGATTTATATATAACCTCCATATATATGTTCCTCCAGATTTGGTTACAAAGCGCTATAGAAGTTGTACTTTACTTCCGATCATTACAAAGTTCTCCAGAAAGATTTTTCTCAATTTAGGAACGAATATTGCTTAATTTTGCGATTATCGGTTCAAAATACATTTACCAATTATTCCAAATTATTATCGCAATGACCCTTATCGCATTGTTAGGGAGGTGTAGGGTATTATATAGTCGGCCCCGCCCGACTTTCTGCCTTTCCTTACTGGTATTAGTAATAAATTCACTGAATGAAAAAATACCGAATTCAGTGGAAAGTCCAGAAAATAGAAATGTATACTTATAAAATTTCCAAATTCTTGTTTCATTGATATTGCATCACATTATCATATTGCGATTGTATTGGAGTGAGCAGCTGTAATTATCGCATACCGAGCATTTTTGTTCATGTATTTCCTATATATTACTTGCAAGATATATCAAAATATGGGCTGGGCCACGCCCACTGGTCCTATTCCGCCCATTTCAAAGCCAATCACGTAGACTGCTACCAGATACATATACGCAAAATTTCAACACTCTCGCTAACAAAATGAGCAAGATAATTCAATTTCAAAATTTGGCTTATATGGGCGGTGGCCCGCCCATTGGTCAGATCCCGCCAATTTTTGGACCAATCACGTGGACTGTCACCAGATACATATCTACAACATGACAGCACTCTAGATAAAAAATTGTGCAAGTTATATCAATTTCAAAATTTGGCTTATAAGGGCGGGGCCACGCCCATTGGTCCGATCCCGCCCATTTTCTGACCAATTACGTAGAATGCCACCAGATACATATACACAACATTGCAGCACTCCCGATAGCAAATTGTGCAAGATATAAAAATTTCAAAATTTGGTCATTGTGGGCGGGGCCACGCCTATTGGTCCGAACCCGCCCATTTTTGGACCAATCACGTAGATCGCCAACGGATATATATACACAAAATTCCAGGTCTCTCGCTAACAAATTGTGCAAGATATCACATTTTTTAAATTTGGCTTATATGGGCGGTGCCACGCCCATTGGTTCGATCCCGCCCGTTTTTGGATCAATCACGTAGACTGCCACCGTTTACATATACACAAAATTCCAGCACTCTCGCTAACAAATTGTGCAAAATATCTCAATTTCAAAATTTGGCATATATGGGCGGGGCCACGCCCATTGGTCCGGTCCCGCCCATTTTTTCACCAATTACGTAGAATGCCACCAGATACATATACGCATCATTGCAGCACTCCCGCTAGCAAATTGTGCAAGATATCAAAATTTTGTCTATGTGGGCGGGGCCACGCCCATTGGTCCGATCCCGCCCATTTTTGGACCAATCACGTAGACTGCCACCGTTTACATATACACAAAATTCCAGCACTCTCGCTAAAAAATTGTGCAAAATATCTCAATTTCAAAATTTGGCTTATATGGGTGGGGCCACGCCCATTGGTCCGATTCCGCCCATTTTTGGAAAATTCACATAATCTGCCATTAAATGCATACAAACAAAATTTCAGCACTACACCTATAATAGGAGCAGAAATATCGGATTTTTAACCTGCGATTTGTATGGGAGGTACCACGCCCCTTTGTCCAATTAATTTTTTTTCTATATAAACCATCTCGTGAAAATTTAGAATCGAATAAAAAAAAATCATCCAAATCGCTCCAGCCGTTCTGACGTGATGCCATTACACAGATGGACCGTTTCATTTTTATATATATAGATTGGTGGACAAAATCAAGTAGAGGGTGGAATTGGATTTTGACACAAAACGTATCCTGCTTTCTTTAATTGTAGCCGTACAATGCATATAGGGTTGACAGACCAGCTGGTATGAGCTGAATTTTCCACATTTTTCAAAGCAAGTCCAGTTACAAGCTATTGAATTAACTTTCCAATTATAAACAATAAAATTTTAGAATATTAAAAAAAATGGAGAATTTCAGCTATAAAGAATTATCCGAAGAGTATTTGGAAACAAAAAGAAGGAAGATGTTTTAAGTTACGTTCAAAGTAAAGTAAATTCCTCAAGCATCGAAATACAATTGGAACTGCAAAATAAAGTAAACATTTTCATCAACAACTTAACTAAGCGCTACAAACAAGTTGGATGGAATAAACATAAATTTTATACGACCTTTGCAATATGGTTAGAGGGCAAACTTAGTGTCCAAGTATCTTCAGAAAGTAAAAATCAAAACAATTGTGGGGTACCACCAAAATCACTCGGCAACTGTAGCGATAGATCTAAAAGACGGAAGCTTAAGGATATCAATGAAGAAATCGGATGTGAAACTATTGCAGAAAGCTTGTTACATCAAATGCGATCACAAAAACAACGCACAAAAGCTGAAATTGTTGATAAAGTTGTAAACGTTAGTCCTCTGAGAATAAAACGAATTATTAAGAGTATTCCAACTCCAAGCGATGTAAAACAGTTCTCAAATGAAGAGGCATTAGCATAATTTTTGGATTTGAAGTTAACAAAACACCAATATACACAGCTCAGGTTTCGTGCGATTGAAAAAGGCTCAAATCTTATCCATCATATCATCACATACTTGCTGCTAAAAAGGACTGTTTGCCACCAACGGACACTATTAAAATCACATCGAGTTCGGCAAAGGTAAAACTTCAAGACCTACTTAGTCATACAACTCAACGCTTGCTACAATCATTTAAAGGACATGATTTGAAGAAATATGGGAACTGCAAGTTAACTCTCTTTTGCAAATGGGGATGTGATGGTTCTTCTGGACAAAAACAATACAAGAAATCTGTATGTAAATACTTCAGATGCAGATATGTTCATGGTGTCATTTGTGCCATTGCGATTGATAAAGAATTTGGAAGACTCGGAACCTTCGACCAGTACGATGCAGACATAGGATATTTGGAAAAATCAAAAACCATCTTCTGCGCAATACTGCAGACCAATAAAATTTTAATTTAAAAAAGAAACTCATGATACAATTAAAATGATATAAGAACCCACATTACAAGACTGCAGCCAGTAGAAGTAGAAATTGAAGGCCAGACAATTGAAGTTAACTACCAATTAGTGCTAACGACGATAGATGGAAAAGTTGGCCAGACTTTGACTGACTCAAAGGCTTCATCCCGCTGCAGTATATGTCAATCTATGTACATCAAGCAAATTAAAGTCCCGGAAAAATAAGTAGATAATACTGATGCATATGAATCTGGATTATCGCCACTACATACAAGAATACGAATAATGGAACACATACGAGTACTTAAATTCAGTTATGATTTGGATTTGGACCTACAGGAGCAATAAGAAACAATGACACCAGCAAGGATTGACAAAATTTAAAAAAGAAACATGTTCAAGATGAATTGCTCAAATGTGGGTTAATAACACTATTCTATAAATTTTTTTTGTGTCCTCGACCTAAAAATTATTTTTTTGTATAGATTGTGGCATACTGTTATATAAAATCAAAACCAAAAATTTTTTTATGGATACATTTTTTTATACCCTCACTTTAGTGTGAGGAGGGTATATATCATTTGCTACGGAAAAAAGTGTAACACATCGAAGGAGTGATCTAAGACCCTAAGTATGTTCGGAGGATATCCGTTTTGGGTTATTTTAAGTCGAATGAGCAATGTCCGTCCGTCTGTCTGTCTGCTGGCTGGTGCGCACAATAACTCTCGAAAGGAGTAACCGATTGACTTCTAATTTGGTATGTGGTAATACTTTTTTCTATCTCCGGCTAAGTTCGAAGATGGGCCATATTGGTCCACTCCTTCTAGTACCTCCCCCACAAAGGGTTAAAATGTTGTGAAATATTGATTCTTTAATTACTACTTATTCGAATCTTCTGAAATTCCACACATAGTATTAGTTTATTAGTCGATATCAACACGAGAAAAATGGGCGAAGTTGCCACGTCCCTTTAGGTACCTCCCACACAAATGTACCGTTTTGAACCAAAAATTAACTGCTTATAACATTAATAACGGTGTATAAAAATACTTGAAATTTTGCACAGTGTTATGCTTTTATATTGCCTACAGTCCAGAGAAAAATGGGCGTTGTTGCCACGCCCCTTTTGGTACCTCCCACACAAAGGTAACATTTTGCGCCAAAAGTTAACAGCTTATAACATTAATACAAGTGTATAATAATACTTGAAATTTTGTACAGTGTAATGTTTTTATAGTGCTTATAGCCCTGTAAAAAATGGGCGTTATCGCCACGTCCCTTTTTGTACCTCCCACACAAAATGACCAAATCATACCACAATTTAATATTTCATAACGTTTATACCAGTGCACATAAATGCTTACAATTAGGCGCAGTGCAATGAATTTAAAGTACCTACTGTTCAGCGAAAAATAGGTGTATTTGTTAAACCCCTTCTGGTAGCTCCCACACAAATTGACAGAATAATTCGTGAAAGATTCAAGATTACTCACAAAGTGAGGGTATGCCTTAGTCGGTCCACCCGACTGAAACTTTCTTGTTTAAAAAATTTTTTTATTTAAAATACTATTATCGTCGAACGTACCCTTAGTATTTGCACTATAATTTTAGGTGTATATGCCGATCAGGTCGACTTATACCTTAAATTGAAGCTATCAATGTGGGCTAACAATGATGGAAAAATATCTTTCATGAACAAGTTTCATTAGAAGTAATTGTGAGTTCTTTGTTGACGTTTGTAGATTTCGGAATCGGTTTCTCTAATGAGGAACGAAATATAATCTCTCATCAATCTTTCATCCCAGGGCCCTTGGTAACGCCGCTCGATGGACATCAATTCTTGGTGAAACCTTTCGCCATGTTCGTCACTTACGTCGCAAAGATTCTCGGGGAAAAAGTTTAAATGGGAATGCAAGAAATGAATTTTGAGGGACATATTTACACCTGTTGGAATACATAAAGCGAAAAATAAGTTGGAAGAATGCATACATATGTGTTATATACATAAAAATAAAAAAAATATATTTCTAACCAATTTTTTTATAATTGTTTAACAAATCATTAATCATTGTTTCATATTGCGCGATTTTCTTTCACAAAATTTCGCCTCAGCTCCCTATTTCGCAACTTATTGATATTTATGATTTGAAGAAAAAATATATTCAAAATTGTAAACAAAAATATTTTGATTATGTGTATATACTCGTATTTCATATAATTTCTTATCCGAACGTACAAGCATTTCTATTTCAGGTGTTTCCATTTGCCTTCGTACTAATGTCCAAAAAAAAACAAAAGTTCTACGAACATATCTTTAGTTTTATAAACTCAAATCTTTTGGATATGAACCCGAAAACATTCACAATGGATTTTAAAAAATCACTTCGGAACGCACTTTTAAAGATTTTTCCGGATTCACGGTTAAAAGGATGCTGGTTCCATTTTGGCCAATCGGCTAGCAAAAAGATAGCTAAAACGTCTGAGCTCGCCAGAAAGATTAGGACAACTGATGAGGCACGCAAAGTATTAAAAAAGATTTTGGTGTTGCCTCTACTCCCTTATCAGGAAATTGAAAATTCTTTCAATAAATGTAAACAAGAAGCGTATAAAAATAAGGAGTTGTAAAAGAGCTCTGTAAACATTTTTAAAGTTTTCTTCAATTATTTCCAACGGTAGTGGATCGAAATGGCAAATTAAAAAAATGTACTTAAAGTAATCTATGTAACAGATCAACAAGTCATTTCTCTATATGTTGGCATTCGTTTTTTTAATTATTAAATAATTATACCCTACACCACACTGTGGTACAGGGTATTATAAGTTTGTTTCACGGCAGATGTTTGTAACACCTGAAAATAACACAGCTAGACCCACCTTAAAGTATACCGATCGACTCAGAAGCACTAGCTGAGTCGATTTAAGCATGTCTGTCCGTCCGTCCGTCCGTCCGCCTGTCCATGTAACGTTGTTCGTCGACTACAGGTCGCAATTTCACTCCGATCGTTCTGAAATTTTGCAGTTTAGAGTATTTCGCAGCTGTTAAGATCGCTATTGAATTTGGTTGAAATCGGTTCAGATTTAGATATAGCTCCATTATATATATATTTCGTCCGATTTGGCCCTTTAGTCCTATAGAAGCTGTATTTTGCATCCAAGCCTTTTGAAATTTAGAATGGTAGAGTTTCTTGATCCATGAACCAACATTGCCGAATTTGAAGAAAATCGGTTAAGATTTAGCTATAGCTCCCATATATATGTTTCGTCCGATTTGGCCCTTTAGTCCTATAGAAGCTGTATTTTACATCCAATCGTTTTGAAATTTAGAATGGTAGAGTTTCTAGATCCATGAACCAACATTGCCGAATTTGAAGAAAATCGGTTAAGATTTAGCTATAGCTCCCATATATATGTTTCGTCCGATTTGGCCCTTTAGTCCTATAAAAGCTGTATTTTACATCCAATCGTTTTGAAATTTAGAATGGTAGAGTTTCTTGATCCATGAACCAACATTGCCGAATTTGAAGAAAATCTGTTAAGATTTAGCTATAGCTCCCATATATATGTTTCGTCCGATTTCGCTCTTTAGTCCTGAAGAAGCTGTATTTTACATCCAATCATTTTGAAATTTAGAATGGTAGAATTTCTTGATCCATGAACCAACACTACCGAATTTGAAGAAAATTGGTTAAGATTTAGCTATAGCACCCATATATATGTTTCGTCCGATTTGGCCCTTTAGTTCTATAGAAGCTGTATTTTACATCCAATCGTTTTGAAATTTAGAATGGTAGAGTTTCTTGATCCATGAACCAACATTGTTGAATTTGAAGAAAATCGGTAAAGATTTAGCTATAGCTCCCATATATATGTTTCATCCGAGTTGGCTCTTTAGATCCAATCGTTTTTATACCCTACACCACACTGTGGTACAGGGTATTATTTAAGTATAAAATGTCCCAAAAGTAAATTTATGTAAACAATTTATACATGAATTACAAAATTTATATATCAGAGTTATTCAATATTTCGAGAGTGGTGTAGGGTATTATATAGTCGGCCCCGCCCGACTTTAGCCTTTCCTTACTGGTTTATTGAATAAATTCGTTTTTTGTACATACTGAATAATATTAAATTCCCTTTTATTTATTAAAATAGGACATAACGCCCACTGGGCTTTATGTACGTCCGTTCCAGGGGAGGTCATAAAGCCCAAAACAAATTTGGGCGTTATGTCCGTTTCAGGATCGGTCATAACGCCCAAAAAAAATTTGGGCGTTACGGCCGTGGGCGTTAAGTCCGGGCACCACCCCTATGTTGGGTCAAGTCTGTTGAAGTATCATTTCCTTAAAATCGGGATCTATTATTTGCGAACGCTGGGTATGTCCTGTAAGGACACCCATCATGGTCTCACAATCAGCAACTATTGATCTTTCAGGTATTCTGTCGGATACTGATGTTATGTCAGTTAAATCCACCGTCACTACATCAGCTATCTTTTGATATAAATATAAATTGTGATCGTTTTCGATCCATTCGCCCATCACTTTAAGTCTCGTCGCCGTGAGGGCTGCTTCATATCTCATCTGTATTTCTATTAGTTGGATATTTACAATCGTCTCCAATGCCCTGCTAGGTGTGGTCTTCATTGCTCTGCTTATGCTGACACAACATATTCGTTAGACCTTTTGTAATATTACTATGTTGCACTTCTTCTTCATTGATGTCCACCACACTACTGATGCGTATGTTAGGATAGGTCTGATTACGCTCTTGTAGAGCCAGTGTGTCATCCTTGGATTAAGGCGCCATTTTGAGCCAATGGTGGAGTCGAGCCAAAACTACTCGACTCCGAATCCCGGAGTCGAATTTTAAAGTCATTCGACGCCGACTCAAGCTCTGACTCCCGTAATTAAATAACATACATTTCTGAAATTATATTTCTACTAATTTTATTTATCGATGTTTGACGTGCTTGCATGTTGCAACTAATATGACAATTCTTTCAACATGAAATCGTGATAAAATGTTCATCAACCACTGCCTCTGTTTTAATATACCGCAATTTTTGGAAAGTATGTTCGCCTCAGGCAATATAATAACTATTCGTTAGCGATTATACCCTAAACCACGCTATGGTACAGCTAGACACACCTTAAAATATACCGTTTTACTCAGAACAATTAGCAGTCCGTCTGTCCATCTTAAGTTGTTCGTTAAGTACATGTAGAAATTTCACTGCGATCCTGCTAACATTTGGCAATAATAACTCTTTTACACTATGGAGGAAACATATTGGAATTGGTGAAATCGGTTCAGATCGATGTTGCCCCCAGATATAAATGTTTCTTTAGATTGGGCCTTGTAACGATATGGAAGCTGTATTTCACATTTAATTATTTTGAGCTTTGAAGGGTAGAATCCAAGAACGCATATTGTAGAATTTCATTGATCGGTTTAAAAATGAAGGGCGACTTATAAAAAAGCCGAAAATTAGACAAGAAGGTTTTTCGGCGAACATTAAGAAAGTGGATCGCCAAAAGACTTAAGGTTAACCCAAGACTGAGTGCTCTGAAACTACGGGACAATTCGAAGAATTCTTCGACACAATAGACATTTTCGTTAACTGTAGTTGTTTTTGACGATAGAATAAGCTATTTAAAGATTGTACAAATTTAAATATATTCCTCGTAAAAATTTTACAACCGATCTTTATAAAATGTGCGATATCTCTCAAATTGTGTTTTTTTCCTACTCATAAGTCCAATCACACATGTACATTCTCACATATCTAACCGCGCAAAAAAAACACACTAACAATCTCTTTGGCATTGTCCTCCTTACAGAAGCATATCCTTTTATTTAGTTTTATAATGGCTTTGTCATCTCATTCAATGTTTTGTTGTTAATGTAAGAATGCATGTGTGGTTGTAGGTTAACTTTTCATTGTACGTTTTAGTGACTGCAAAGTAATTTTTAAACAATTTTTCTTTGTATTTCTTACAGTCCTTCAAAGGGTTCATGATATAATATACATATAAAATATGTACTTGGTGAAAGGGTGAAATTCAATAAGAGTGATGATGAAGATAAACTCGTATGCAATTATTGCACAAACATTTAAGGAAATAAACAATATGTGAAAGCCCTCGGTGAAAATTGGATATTTGTATTTCAGATGTAGATATTTAAGTTTTGATTAAAATTTTACAATGAAACATTTTACTCTAGAAAACTTATTGAACGAGATATCGCTCACTTACATCAAGAGTGATATAACTCAAAATTAAATACTTAATTAAATAATGTTTATAAATTAATCTCAGCGATTTTTTATTAATTATTTAAACAACCATATTACGGATCATTCTACCGTTTTTGAACATCTTATTTAATTTTACTTATTTGCTTATTTTGACTTAAAGTTACTCGTGTTGAAAATTTTCCATTTTGAGTTATGTCACTCTTGAAGTATGAAATTAAATTTTAGGATAGAAATTTTTTATTAAACAAGAGATCCCGAAATTTCGTCCGTTTTCCTTTAGGTCCCTTATTTAGGAGGAAATGACCAGTTAAAGTTTTGATAATGAATTCTGCCAGGGAGGCGATTTGAGCTTCTTCCGTTTTTCTCTAGGACCCTTATTTAGGGGGAAATTACCAGTTAAAGTTTTGGTAATGAAGTTTGTAAGGGAGGCGATTTGAGCATCCAGCGTTGGTTGTAATTGCCTTCCGGATTAAAACACTCAAAAGGTCTCTTTTTATACCCTACACCACGCTGGGGTACAGGGTATTATGACTTTGTGCATTTGTTTGTAACCCCTAAAAGGAGAAGAGATAGACCCATTGTTTATTATACCGATCGACTCAGAATCACTTTCTGAGTCGATTTAGTCCCCATATATATGTTTCACACGATTTGACATGCAAGCGCCGTAGAAACCACATTTTACATCCGATCTTTATAAAATTCGGCAGAGATAGTTTTATTATTACGTGAATGAACACTACCAAATTCGGAGAAAATCCGATCAGATTTAGATATAGCCCCCATATATATGTTTCACATGATTTGGCATGTAAGCGCTGTAGGAACTGTATTTTAAATCAGATCAGTACGAAATTTGGCAGAGAGAGTTCTCTTATTACATGAATAAACACTGCCAAATTCGGGAAAAATCGGTTTAGATTTAGATATAGCCACCATATATATGTTTCACCCGATTTAACATTTAAGCGCTGTAGAAATCGTGTTTTATATCCAATCAGTACGAAATTTAACAGAGAGAGTTCTCTTATTACATTAATAAACACTGCCACATTCGGGGAAAATCGGTTCAGATTTATATATAGCCACCATATATATGTTTCACCCGATTTAACATTTAAGCGCTGTAGAAATCGTGTTTTATATCCGATCCGTACTAAATTTAACAGAGAGAGTTTTCTTATTACATGTATGAACACTGCCAAATTTGGGGAAAATCGGTTCAGATTTAGATATAGCCCCAATATATATGTTTCACCCGATTTAAAATTTAAGCGCTGTAGAAATCATGTTTTATATCCGATCAGTACGAAATTTAACAGAGAGAGTTTTCTTATTACATGTATGAACACTGCCAAATTCGGGAAAAATCCGTTCAGATTTTAACATAGTCCCAATATATATGTTACACCCGATTTGACATGTAAGCGCTGTAGACACCGTGTTTTATATCCGATCAGTACGAAAATCGGCAGATAGAGTTTGCTTATTACATGTATGAACACTGCCAAATTCTTATCGCAATGCCCATTTTCGCATTGGTAGGTAGGTGTAGGGTATTATATAGTCGGCCCCGCCCGACTTTCTGTCTTTCCTTACTGGTTACATATGAAATCGTCGTTTATTATGTACAGATATTTAACATAAAACTTGACTTAACGTATCGACACCTTCATTTCAAAGAATCCTACTTCGACAAAGCATATTTTCCGGCATATTTAATTTTAAAATTCAAAATATTCCAGATTATATTCAGTCAAAAATTGGTGTTTATCCGTCAACCCAATCAAAAGTTATTCACAAAAAAGTACAGGACATCTGGTTTGCATTATATGTGAATTCCATACAAATTTAAAAATTGCATAAAATTATGACCGCCTCTGCCGATAGAATCACCTTTTTGCATTTAGCATGGTTTAAAACGGAGGTATCGATATAATGACAGAACACTTAGTACGTTTAAAAATAACTGCCTAGGAACAACCGCCAACCTGTAGATATCTAGCCAAACGATCTTACTTTGAAAAATTTAATCTGGGAACCATTTGATGCTGCCGTGTTTAGTTGAAACGAACAATGGTCTATGCGGAATGGTTTACGAGTGCAACGTATCAAAGCATCTCTCAAAATCTTTTCACCGTCGATTTGCTGATTTACCTTTACGTCTTTTACCATGCAGACGTCGGGTGGCTGTTTGTAATGGGTGATTTGTTGGCAGCTCATTTTTTCGTGAAACATGTTACTGTCAAACATGTTCAGTTTTGTCTATAATTTAACCATGAATCGACTAACAAACGAACAACGCTAGCAGATTATTGAATTTATTATACCCTACACCACACTGTGGTACAGGGTATTATAAGTTTGTTTCACGGCAGATGTTTGTAACACCTGAAAATAACACAGCTAGACCCACCTTAAAGTATACTGATCGACTCAGAATCACTAGCTGAGTCGATTTAACCATGTCTGTCCGTCCGTCCGTCTGTCCATGTAAAGTTGTTCGTCGACTACAGGTCGCAATTTCACTCCGATCGTTCTGAAATTTTGAAGTTTAGAGTATTTCGCAGCTGTAAATATCCCTATTTGGTTGAAATCGGTTCAGATTTAGATATAGCTCCCATATATATCTTTCGTCCGATTTGGCCCTTTAGTCCTATAGAAGCTGTATTTTACATTCAATCGTTTTGAAATTTAGAATGGTAGAGTTTCTTGATCCATGAACCAACACTACCCAATTTGAAGAAAATCAGTTAAGATTTAGCTATAGCTCCCATATATATGTTTCGTCCGATTTTTCTCTTTAGTCCTGTAGAAGCTGTATTTTACATCCAATCATTTTGAAATTTAGAATGGTAGAGTTTCTTGATCCATGAACCAACACTACCGAATTTGAAGAAAATCGGTTAAGATTTAGCTATAGCTCCCATATATATGTTTCGTCCGATTTTGCTCTTTAGTCCTGTAGAATCTGTATTGGTTTAGATTTAGCTATAGCTCCCATATATATGTTTCGTCCGATTTGGCCCTTTAGTTCTATAGAAGCTGTATTTTACATCCAATCGTTTTGAAATTTAAAACGGTAGAGTTTCTTGATCCATGAACCAACACTACCGAGTTTGAAGAAAATCGGTTAAGATTTAGCTATAGCGCCCATATATATGTTTCGTCCGATTTTGCTCTTTAGTCCTGTAGAAGCTGCATTTTACATCCAATCATTTTGAAATTTAGAATGGTAGAGTTTCTTGATCCATGAACCAACACTACCGAATTTGAAGAAAATCGGTTAAGATTTAGCTATTTATTTATTATACCCTACACCACACTGTGGTACAGGGTATTATAAGTTTGTTTCACGGCAGATGTTTGTAACACCTGAAAATAACACAGCTAGACCCACCTTAAAGTATACTGATCGACTCAGAATCACTAGCTGAGTCGATTTAACCATGTCTGTCCGTCCGTCCGTCTGTCCATGTAAAGTTGTTCGTCGACTACAGGTCGCAATTTCACTCCGATCGTTCTGAAATTTTGAAGTTTAGAGTATTTCGCAGCTGTAAATATCCCTATTTGGTTGAAATCGGTTCAGATTTAGATATAGCTCCCATATATATCTTTCGTCCGATTTGGCCCTTTAGTCCTATAGAAGCTGTATTTTACATTCAATCGTTTTGAAATTTAGAATGGTAGAGTTTCTTGATCCATGAACCAACACTACCCAATTTGAAGAAAATCAGTTAAGATTTAGCTATAGCTCCCATATATATGTTTCGTCCGATTTTTCTCTTTAGTCCTGTAGAAGCTGTATTTTACATCCAATCATTTTGAAATTTAGAATGGTAGAGTTTCTTGATCCATGAACCAACACTACCGAATTTGAAGAAAATCGGTTAAGATTTAGCTATAGCTCCCATATATATGTTTCGTCCGATTTTGCTCTTTAGTCCTGTAGAATCTGTATTGGTTTAGATTTAGCTATAGCTCCCATATATATGTTTCGTCCGATTTGGCCCTTTAGTTCTATAGAAGCTGTATTTTACATCCAATCGTTTTGAAATTTAAAACGGTAGAGTTTCTTGATCCATGAACCAACACTACCGAGTTTGAAGAAAATCGGTTAAGATTTAGCTATAGCGCCCATATATATGTTTCGTCCGATTTTGCTCTTTAGTCCTGTAGAAGCTGCATTTTACATCCAATCATTTTGAAATTTAGAATGGTAGAGTTTCTTGATCCATGAACCAACACTACCGAATTTGAAGAAAATCGGTTAAGATTTAGCTATAGCTCCCATATATATGTTTCGTCCGAGTTTGCTCTTTAGTCCTGTAGAAGCTGTATTTTACATCCAATCATTTTGAAAGTTAGAATGGTAGAGTTTTTTGATCCATGAACCAACACTACCGAATTTGAAGAAAATTGGTTAAGATTTAGCTATAGCTCCTATATATATGTTTCGTCCGATTTGGCCCTTTAGTTCTATAGAAGCTGTATTTTACATCCAATCGATTTGAATTTTTGAACGGTAGAGTTTCTTGATCCATGAACCAACACTACCGAATTTGAAGAAAATCGGTTAGGATTTAGCTATAGCTCCCATATATATGTTTCGTCCGATTTTGCTCTTTAGTCCTGTAGAAGCTGTATTTTACATCCAATCATTTTGAAATTTAGAATGGTAGAGTTTCTTGATCCATGAACCAACGCTACCGAATGTGAAGAAAATCGGTTAAGATTTAGCTATAGCTCCCATATATATGTTTCGTCCGAGTTTGCTCTTTAGTCCTGTAGAAGCTGTATTTTACATCCAATCATTTTGAAATTTAGAATGGTAGAGTTTTTTGATCCATGAACCAACACTACCGAATTTGAAGAAAATTGGTTAAGATTTAGCTATAGCTCCCATATATATGTTTTGTCCGATTTTGCTCTTTAGTCCTGTAGAAGCTGTATTCTACATCCAATCATTTTGAAATTTAGAATGGTAGAGTTTTTTGATCCATGAACCAACACTACCGAATTTGAAGAAAATTGGTTAAGATTTAGCTATAGCTCCCATATATATGTTTCGTCCGATTTTGCTCTTTAGTCCTGTAGAAGCTGTATTTTACATCTAATCATTTTGAAATGTAGAATGGTAGAGTTTCTTGATCCATGAACCAACACTACCGAGTTTGAAGAAAATCGGTTCAGATTTAGATATAGCTCCCATATATATGTTTCGTCCGATTTGGCCCTTTAGTCCTGTAGAAGCTGTATTTTACATCCAATCATTTTGAAATTTAGAATGGTAGAGTTTCTTGATCCATAAACCAACACTACCCAATTTGAAGAAAATCAGTTAAGATTTAGCTATAGCTCCCATATATATGTTTCGTCCGATTTGGCCCTTTAGTTCTATAGAAGCTGTATTTTACATCCAATCGTTTTGAAATTTAGAACGGTAGAGTTTCTTGATCCATGAACCAACACTACCGAGTTTGAAGAAAATCGGTTAAGATTTAGCTATAGCGCCCATATATATGTTTCGTCCGATTTTGCTCTTTAGTCCTGTAGAAGCTGTATTTCACATCCAATCATTTTGAAATTTAAAATGGTAGAGTTTCTTGATCCATGAACCAACACTACCGAATTTGAAGAAAATCGGTTAAGATTTAGCTATAGCTCCCATATATATGTTTCGTCCGAGTTTGCTCTTTAGTCCTGTAGAAGCTGTATTTTACATCCAATCATTTTGAAATTTAGAATGGTAAGGTTTTCTGATCCATGAACCAACACTACCGAATTTGAAGAAAATTGGTTAAGATTTAGCTATAGCTCCCATATATATGTTTCGTCCGATTTGGCCCTTTAGTTCTATCGAAGCTGTATTTTACATCCAATCGTTTTGAAATTTAGAACGGTAGAGTTTCTTGATCCGTGAACCAACACTACCGAGTTTGAAGAAAATCGGTTAAGATTTAGCTATAGCGCCCATATATATGTTTCGTCCGATTTTGCTCTTTAGTCCTGTAGAAGCTGTATTTTACATCCAATCATTTTGAAATTTAGAACGGTAGAGTTTCTTGATCCATGAACCAACACTACCGAGTTTGAAGAAAATCGGTTAAGATTTAGCTATAGCGCCCATATATTGGTACCATTGTATTATTACCACGATCCGATATACGTTCTCATAACAAATAATAATTTAATTCCGCTCACATAGAAAGAATTTACATTGTGTTTTATATAAAAATCCTGAAATATATCTGGGAGAAAACAGTAGAAAATCTGTATCTTTTAAACCAAAATGACCTCCATCGTGAAACTTATGTCACGTGTAAAGGACATTTAACGGTTTAACTACAAAAAATATGAAGAAAAAAAATTAGGTGCATTTCGAGATATTGAAGGATTAAACAAATTTTTAGATTTTTAATGTCCTTCGACAAGGACAATATGTTTTTTAATTATAAATTTTGAAGTACAAGAGTGGCCGGCTACAATGGCACTAAAATCGGATAACGCGTTCTTAAGTTATACTCTGTTGAATTCAGTATCCTTTAAGAAAAAAGTAGAGATTCGACCAACTTTCGGACGCTGTAAAACAAGAACCATAACGAATATGGACTAAATATACACGCTGAAAAAAATCGTCTCTCTAGTATATTGTCCCAAACATATTCTGCTTGAAACATATATATTTTTAGGGTACTCTCCAAATATATAATATTTGACACATACAAATATTATATGTTTGGGAGGATGTTGTTCTAAACAAAACTATGTTAAATCCTAATATTTTTTATTTGGATATGTTATTTCCCAAACATAGATCTATTTGCGTGAATATATATATATTCTTTAATTGTTTTAAGTTTTCAGCAATTGAAAGGTAATTTTTAGATATGTTTAATGTTACTAAAATTTCTTTATAACTGAAAATAATGAAATGAATAGTTAGAAAATAAAAATAAGTGGTTTCAGAAGAAACCACAATGCTAAATATGCCATTTTTTAATAGGAATGCATAATTCGAAAACAAGGAAAAAATTAAAACTAAAATTCGAAAAATTCAGCAAAGTTTTGAAATTATTTTTTTTTTAATAAAATATATTTGGAAATATTCATAAACAATAATTTTATTTGTATTTAAATACATATTTTATTTGAGAAAGTTAGTTCGCAAATATATTTTATTCTAATATATTAACATATGGGTTCTAAACACATTTTATTGATTTTCAAATAAAAT
Source organism: Eudasyphora cyanicolor (assembly GCA_963930755.1). Classification (NCBI taxonomy): domain Eukaryota; kingdom Metazoa; phylum Arthropoda; class Insecta; order Diptera; family Muscidae; genus Eudasyphora; species Eudasyphora cyanicolor. The sequence goes on along the minus strand of OZ005736.1, from coordinate 163,946,529 downwards.
TTATTTGCTTGAAAATATATAATATTTAAAAATTTGTGTTCCAAGTATATTTTTTTTCGATTCAAACATATCAAAAAAGGCGATTTTGCCCCGTGTAGACATCATACAAATTGTACACACTAGGAGATAGCGTGTAACAAATTTCATATAAATCGGAGGGGGTCGTGTTAAAAAGTGGGTCGACTGCCGTTGGAATTACCCTCATCCGATTTGGCTCTTTAGATCCAATCGTTTTTATACCCTACACCACACTGTGGTACAGGGTATTATTTAAGTATAAAATGTCCCAAAAGTAAATTTATGTTAACAATTTATACATGAATTACAAAATTTATATATCAGAGTTATTCAATATTACGAGAGTGGTGTTATATAGTCGGCCCGCCCGACTTTAGCCTTTCCTTACTGGTTTTATGTTAATTTTTTTTTTAATTTTTGAAGTATAAGCTCGTTAAAGCCGGGATACCATATAAATTAAAATTATGAGGGCTTTAAATGCTGAAAACATTACTTTCACTTAGAAACGGAAGTGTCGTTAAAACGATTAGACAAAAATGATTTTTTTTTCAAAAAATCGTTTTTTGCTGGCAAGAAAAAATTCGCAGAAAAAAGCTTGTTCCATATTTTTAAAGCTATCATCCAAACGAATAAAATGACGCCTTTTTGCAAGATGTTTATGTTAAAATAGTTAAATTCAAAAAAATTTCATATTTCATATTTTTTACTTTGGTTATTTTGTTGGGAGGTACCAAAAGGAGAGTGGCCATCACGCCACTCTCCTTACTCCAATGGGTACTCCAATGGGTACTATAAATACATTACACTGTACACAATTTCAAGTGTTTGAAGGTGCAGGAATCAATTTTATAAGCCGTTTACTTTTTATGCGAAATGGTCAATTTTTATGGGTGGTACCAAAAGGGCAACTTCGCTCATTTTTCTTTAGATGATACCAATAGTGAAACTAATATTATGAAACTATCTTGTTTTTGTTTTTTTGTTTTATTCGATCTGCTTTCATAGTACATATTTTGTTTTTGTACTCAGGCTCAAGATCGTTATTGTTGTTTTCAGTATATGAAAACAACTTTGTTAAAAATTAAAGAAGAAGCAAGTGACATGTATTGGGGGCGGTTGTAATGGTTGGATAGACAGATCTGTTTCGGGAGCCACCAAACTCCCATTATCAATATCCTTATTACAACGATTACTTCAGTCGAAATTATTAAATATATACGCACAGCCAAGTATCATTAAACGAGAACTGTTTGCTAAAAGCGCATATCTTCAAAAAAAGACAATTCAGTAATCATCGTCCCTCGTACATGCACCAACTTCCACTCTCGTGAGTCTTTACAATGTAAAGAATTCACACGAATGTTTTGCTGTAGTTGACTATGCAACAACAACGTATTTGGTCGTGCCCTACCAAAACAAAATATGTACTATGAAAGCAGATCGAATAAAACAAAAAACAAAAACAAGAAGAAATGGTAGGGCACGACCAAATACGTTGTTGTTGCATAGTCAACTACAGCAAAACATTCGTGTGAATTCTTTACATTGTAAAGACTCACGAGAGTGGAAGTTGGTGCATGTACGAGGGACGATGATTACTGAATTGTCTTTTTTTGAAGATATGCGCTTTTAGCAAACAGTTCTCGTTTAATGATACTTGGCTGTGCGTATATATTTAATAATTTCGACTGAAGTAATCGTTGTAATAAGGATATTGATAATGGGAGTTTGGTGGCTCCCGAAACAGATCTGTCTATCCAACCATTACAACCGCCCCCAATACATGTCACTTGCTTCTTCTTTAATTTTTAACAAAGTTGTTTTCATATACTGAAAACAACAATAACGATCTTGAGCCTGAGTACAAAAACAAAATATGTATTATGAAACTATAATATTATTTAACCAAATTTCCAGGTAAAATGCACTTTAGCGAGCAGATGTGGAAAAAAAACATCACCACCTCCGAAGTGACCCATAAGTGGCGCAACGGGCCCTTGAAAAAAGTCACAAGGCCCACATATAGGTGATGTCGTACTCCAATGAAAGTAAATGTCCACGAGATTAAAAAAAGAAAAAAATCCAGTGGCAACCAGGTCTTAAAATTTGGTGCGAATCAATATTTAAATTTTGAATATTTCTGGCCTTAAATATTTTAATTTATTGTTTTTTTTGTGTGGTTTTGGACCTCCGGGGTTTTTGTGGGAAATTGGATTATTTCGAAAAAAAAACATTTTTTTTCATCTTAGTACCATCGTTTATCTGTGGGATTTGGACCATGGGATTAAGGCCCTAGAGTCCAAGATCATTGGACAACTATGCATTTTCTTGGGGACAGGGGACAGGGAAAGGGATAGTTGATACTAGTGGTGTATTATCATGTCCAATTGGTTTCGTTCGGGAAAGATTTTCTTGTTGCACTGTGTTATTAATATTTGTAGTCCCCATAATTTCCTTTAAAGTAAAATGCACCCTTTATCGAACATAAACAATATATATAAATATGGTCTAAATACTAAAGGTGTCATCCAAAAAAAAGGAAAATTTTAAAGAAAAATTAAAAAAAAAAAAATTACCATACACACATTTTTAAATATTTTTGTCGTACCATACACTATATTACACCACAAAATGTTATGCACAACCCTTCAAAAATTTCGTTGCATAGTGTAATCGGTCTTTCCTTTAATGTAACCCCTTTTTGGGTGAAATGTCTATGTTTGTGATGTTTCGAAAGTTTTTCATATTTCGTTAAAATTAGCATATTTAGATTAAGCCAAATGTCACATGTGTGAGCTTCTGTGGCAACTACACTGTATCTATTTAACTTTTGACATATGTTCTTGCAACATGAAGAAGGACGACGGACACATCAACACGTACCTACGAGGTCAACACTGACAGTTTCATTATATTTTGTACGTACATACATATTTGAAAAAAAAAAAAATCAAGAATATAAAAATATATATTATTCCACAATTGCACACACTTGTCATTGATAACACTAGTTGACAAAAAAAGATACCGAAGACTTGTGCATAAGCTGTTCTGGTGTTACTTGGTAAAAAAAACACGAAAAAAATATTTAAATAACTTTATGGTGCATTTTTGTACCCTACACAGGGTATTATGACTTTGTGCATTGGTTTGTATCGGCCAAAAAGAGAAGAAATAGAACCATAGTTTATTATATCGATCGACATAGAATCACTATTTGAGTCGATTTAGCCATGCCCGTCTGCCTGTCTGTCCATGTATTCTTGTGATCAAAGTGCAGGCCGTATTTATGGTCCGATTGTGATGAAATTTAGCACTGTGCTCTTTTTTGGCCCAAGGACGATCCCTATTGAAATTGGTCAAAATCGGTTTAAATTTAGATATAGCCTGTAAGCGCTGTAGAAACCGTATTTATATCCGATTATTACGAAATTCGTCAGAGTGAATGAAATCTACCAAATTCGGGGAAAGTCAGTTCAGATTTAGATGTAGCCCTCATATATATGTTTCACCCGATTTGACATGTAAGCGCTGTAGAAACCGTGCTTTATATCCGATCAGTACGAAATTCGGCAGAGAGAGTTTTGTTATTACATTTATGAATACTGCCAAATTCTTATCGAAATGCCCATTTTCTAATTGTTAAGGAGGTGTAGGGTTACAGTTAGAGTTTTGAAATTGAGGGAAATTGTCAGGGCTGCAAGTGTTGTGAATGTAATTTTCACGTATAAACTGTAGTTTAGTAGCTGTCGATAAAACAATTAGAAAAAACATTGATTTTTTTGTCAAAAAAATAAGTTACAAGAATAAATGTAGGTTAGATGAATATATACATATATTTAAATCGCCTCCAAAAGATACACCCTCTGATTAGACTCATTAACGCTGAGCACACTGTTCTGAAACTTAAGCATCTATTATATCTATGGCATTAAATCGTCCCTGATGGAAATGGGGCACATCGCTACACGTTTTGATCTGTTATTTTGGACTTTACATTTTTCCAGTATCACTCATTGCAAAAATTAGCCATATCGGTTCCCGTTTTGATATAACCCCAATATAAAGGTCGCTGATTCCAGATGAGTAAGATTAATTGTGCTACAACAAAGGTTTTCTAAAATTTTGAAGCGAATTATGATTTCATCCGGAATTAGTCTATTTTTTTTTTAATTTTATACTTTAATTATTATAATTTCTAATGGAATTTTTTGAAATTCCATCGAAATACTTTGAATTAAAATTTACTTGCATCGGTCTAGTATTCTATTGACGGGTTTTGCATTAGACACGTTTTTTATTTAAATTTCAATTTTATACTTCTCGAAATACTGTGTAATATTTGTTGTTTGTTTATATATACAGGATGGCCCAGAATATGGTTTTAATTTATTTATAACTTTTTTATTTATTTCCCATGAATGCGATTACACTGTGCGACAGCCAAAACAGCAGCAGGTGTTCTGGCTACCGGGAAAAGTTATATCGATCAAAATAAAGTTTTGCGTGACAAATTCCCCTATACTTACTAACTTCAAATCGATATAACTCGATTCATAGACATGACCCAGCGAAACGCCGATCACTGCCCCCTACCATTTGCCGTACTGTGTTAGTATGCAATATTTGTTAGCTTTGAAAAATTACATACTGTCTGTAATGGTCAGTTTTTGCTTCTAACAATTGTGATCAATATACCTATTTATTTAGCATTTTTATTAACACATTATTTAGTTCGACTGTGTAGTTATTCATATTAAATTTCAGTCATCGGTAATCAGCTGATGCGATAACGTATACTTTTTTCGATCTGACTTTTTCTATCATAATTGTATTTAATTTTTTAATAAAAAGACTTGTAATTCTACTTTGTTGTTGTGGTAATGCCGCCCTGCAATAGGAAAGGTTTCTGGGGAAACAACATCAAGTACAAATCAATAATAACATCTGCTAATGCTTCGACCAGCAATAGATTCCAATCGCTTTCAGATTTGGATGACATGGATACATCTGATGAGGAGGGTGAAGTCGTGCCACCGAAAGAAAAAATTCCGCCTGTTGTAGTTGACATTTCCCATGAATTTACTTCTGTGATAAAGCTAGTTGATAAAAACTACAAGTTCAAAAGAATGTCGATTGGCACCAAAATCATTTCCGATTCACTGGCTCTTTATGAGGATGTTATTATAAGACTTAAGCTCGGGATCTTAATGTTTTACACTCGGAAACTTAAAACTTTAAACTAATGTTGTTTGGACTCAACCAAATTAGCTGCAAAGAAATCTTGGACGAATTCATTCTCGCACACAACATTCATCCCGTAAGTGTAAAAGATGTCAAAACAAATCGTTCAAGCATCAATGACGCACTATATATGATTGAGTTTAATAGGGAACAAATTTCGAAGAGTCAAGTTAAGAAAATTAATTTTTTCTACGACATTTCCGTTTTCTGGAGATCTCCATTGAAGAGTAGCAAGGGGCCAACTCAGTGTAGTAAATGTTCAATGTATGGTCACGGGGCCAGAAATTGTTTTCGAGTAACAGTCTGTCCAACTTGCGCTAGTAATCATGATCACTCAAAGTGCGTATTGGATAAAACATAGAAAAATGGGCCCGTCATATACAAATGTTTCCATTGTTTGAGCAAAAAACTTAGTAATGTTAACCACAGAGCAGATGACGCTCGCTGCTCTTGCCGCAAAGATTACTTAGAGATTCGTCAACGTCTAACATTAAGATCAGAAGGTATGTCTCATCGTCTTCCACAAACAGCTGATTATTATTACAACGTTGACAACCATCCTCAGTTACCACTAAGCGAATACAGGTCAGCAGCACGCCAACATGAAGCAAGAGCACATGATCGTGCGAGATCACCTGTTCATCCAAGAACATCTGTTCGAACCAGAACACATGAACAAGCGGGAACATGTGGTAGATTATACTCAGATATCGCAATGTCCAATAACACAAGAGACAGGGATGCTATTTCTAACGAACGTTTATTAGAAATTTTTTTCGAAGCTGTAGATGCTTTGCAGTGATGTAAAAACAAATTTGATAAATTAAGAGTGTTAGGTATGATGCTCAAACATGCAATATAATCAAATTAAAAATATAGATTACATGTTATGCACTGGAATGCCCAAGGCATAACAACAGAATCCAGTACGAGTATTTCACAATTGGAAGATTTTATGTACAATAAACGAATTGACATTCTCCTGCTAAATAAAAAACCACCACACATTTCGTTTAAGCTATTACAAAATATTTGGAGAAGACCGAGCATCCCATGGTGGTGGTGTTCTAATTGATATCTTAAACAATATTGTTCATTCACTCATACCAAAGCGTAAAACATCCAATATCGAAAACATCTCAATATCAGCTAAAGTAAACGGTCGTCCAATAATATTTACCTCGGCACATAGCCACCATTTTGAGCCTGGCACTCTTGAGCGTGATCTAGCATTATTAACCACTTCGACATCTGATTTTCATCTCTTCGGTGATTTTAGTGCACATCATCCCATCTGGAATTCCTTATAGAGTAACCCTGCAAGAAGGACACTATATAATCAAAGCATTCAATCGCACTATTTTATATATAATTCAGCAACACATACACGCTTCAGGCCACAGTTGACCTCATATTATCAAATACATGTTTACCTATTTCCCACTTACAGACTCATCCCAATTTGCTCAACTCGGATCGCGTCCCAATAACCTGCTATGTTTTCGGAGATATTCAATGCAATTATCATACAGTGCCACTTTATGACTAACTGGAATTGCCTTAAAAGTTGGGTAATTGACCAAGTTGATGTCCTAAACTCCGATATTAGGGGTATCACAGCAGATACCGTAGGCAACAGTTTAGAATAGGTAACCCATATTAGACGTGTTTTCGTTGCACCATAAGTGCTTAATTTGTATGGGGAGCTACGCACTTTTAAGCACTATTAGTTTCCGATGGAGTTTGGTGCTTGCGTTCCTGTCTTAATCGGGTATGATGTTGCCATATTGGGCACCCTATATTTTGCAATTATTCAATTATTCAAATATCAATTATTGTGAATTAACGGGAAGAAGAAGAACAAAAATGGGAGATTATTTTAATATTTGCAAAAAGAGTGTAAACTAAATAGTAAATATATGTTTCATAAATACTTTTCGCGAATTTTTTGTCTGTTTCGCACTGTTTTTTCTTGGCAACTCATGACACCATTGCTACCAGATAGTGAAAATCCGCCACTTATTGCTTATGTGCCAGTTAGTGGAATTCAGTTGTTTTCGTTGCAAAGTGCTAAACTAAAATTGCTAGCTTGTAACGAAAACATGCCTATTATACAACAAGCTAGCTAGCTGGAGTCTTTTCCACGTGGAAGAGTAAATACGTGGCAAAGAAAAATATCTGATCTTAGCAAAAGACTAATCAGCCAACGTAATAAATATAAACGAAAATTTCAAAGATGAACTGATTCAAATAGAAAATCTCAAATATCATCAATTTTGAAACAATTAAACATGCTGATTGATCACCATCTAAACAAGGATAGGTATGATAACTGGGCTAGATTTATTTCTAAACTACCTAGAGCTATTAGAGGGAAGCGACCACAAATGAAGTCCTTGCAAAAATATTTAATTATTGCCTTACTTACCAACGGATATTTTCCAAAAGCATTTAAAAAATCGAAGGTGATTTCAATTCTAAAAAACGGAAAAGATCCAAAACTTCCCTTTAACTATAGACCAATAAGTATTTTAAGTTCATTGGATACAATTTACGAGAAAATAATTCAGAAACGCCTATTGGACTTCACAACCAGGAACAGTATGTATATTGAATAAAGAGCAATTCGGATTCTGAAAAGAACATTGCACCACACATCAAATTCAAAGGATGGTTAACTTCATCTGTCATAATAAGCAAAACAGAAAAAGTACAGGAATTGTTTTAATCGAAGGCTTTTGACTCAATTTGGCATGATGGACATGTTTTCAAATTGCATAACTTTGGATATACCTTGTATCTTCAGAAAAGAGTTTTTTAAATAATCGAACTTTCATTGTGTGTATTGGATCAAATTCCTCTTCGGAAAGAACTATTCCTGCTGGACTTCCACAAGGATCAGTCTTATCACTATCTCTTTATATTCCCTTTTAACAAATCACCCAAGCGTGTTCCAACATTGCCATTAATAACCGAAGGAAACATAATTGATATTGAGGATGAAGTGAAATTTTTAGGAGTAAACTTAGATAAAAAGGTAACATTCAAGCAACACATACAAAATATCTGCAGTAAAGCAATTAAATGTAGTCGTGCATTATACCCACTTCTTAACAGAAGATCAGCTTTAAACGCAACAAATATGATACTGCTTTATAAAATGTGTATTCGGCCTATCCTGACTTATAGCTTCCAAATGTGCTTTGATAAAACCGCTAAAACACATACTAAACCAGTAAGGAAAGGCTAAAGTCGGGCGGTGCCGACTATATAATACCCTACACCACTCTCGTAATATTGAATAACTCTGATATATAAATTTTGTAATTCATGTATAAATTGTTTACATAAATTTACATTTGGGACATTTTATACTTCAATAATACCCTGTACCACAGTGTGGTGTACGGTGTAAAAATCGGATGAAACATATATATGGGAGCTATAGCTAAATCTTTACCGATTTTCTTCAAATTCGGCAATGTTGGTTCATGAATCAAGAAACTCTACCATTCTAAATTTCAAAACGATTGGATGTAAAATATAGCTTCTATAGAACTAAAGGGCTAAATCGGACGAAACATATATATGGGAGCTATAGCTAAATCTTACCCGATTTTCTTCAAATTCGGCAGTGTTGGTTCATGAATCAAGAAACTCTACCATTCTAAATTTCAAAATGATTGGATGTAAAATACAGCTTCTACAGGACTAAAAGGCCAAATCGGACGAAACATGTATATGGGAGCTATAGCTAAATCTTAACCGATTTTCTTCAAATTCGGTAGTGTTGGTTCATGGATCAAGAAACTCTACCATTCTAAATTTCAAAATGATTGGATGTAAAATACAGCTTCTTCAGGACTAAAGAGCAAAATCGGACGAAACATATATATGGGAGTTATAGCTAAATCTTAACCGATTTTCTTCAAATTCGGTAGTGTTGGTTCATGTATCGAGAAACTCTACCATTCTAAATTTCAAAATGATTGGATGTAAAATACAGATTATACAGGACTAAAGAGCAAAATCGGACGAAACATATATATGGGAGCTATAGCTAAATCTTAACCGATTTTCTTCAAATTCGGCAATGTTGGTTCATGGATCAAGAAACTCTACCATTCTAAATTTCAAAACGATCGGATGTAAAATACAGCTTCTATAGGACTAAAGGCCCAAATCGGACGAAAGATATATATGGGAGCTATATCTAAATCTGAACCGATTTTAACCAAATTCAATAGCGATCTTAACAGCCGCGAAATACTCTAAACTGCAAAATTTCAGAACGATCGGAGTGAAATTGCGACCTGTAGTCGACGAACAACTTTACATGGACAGACGGACGGACGGACGGACATCGTTAAATCGACTCAGCTAGTGATTCTGAGTCGATCGGTATACTTTAAGGTGGGTCTATCTGTGTTATTTTCAGGTGTTACAAACATCTGCCGTGAAACAAACTTATAATACCCTGTACCATAGTGTGGTGTATGGTATAAAAATTTCAAATAATCCAAAACAAAAATTTGAAGATTATTCACAACTTATCGCCGAGGTTTTCAACATAGGAGCTCCACAACAGATTTGGTCATATGATGATGAGTACATTTATTAGGAACCTGACACTGACATTTCGCGAAAGATGCAGAAGGTCTACATTCGATAACTTCAGAAATCTAGTGTAACTTTCACTTCCCTTATGGTGATTTCGTTTGTGCACAAAAATGTACAATTTTTTCTACATTTTACTCTGAAGCCGCATTTTTAGGTTCGTTTGTAAAAATGGTGCAGCCGTATGAACGGGTTTTGATTTCGTTTGTAAAATTATTACACTCCGCAAATGCGAAAATATCGCATTTTCCACACTCAGACCATTCCACGGTGTGGAGTGTTGCACCGTCAAAAAGGCAAACTACAGAACCAACGCGTACATTCTTAAGGCACTACCAAATGGTTGCGCCATAATGTAGGTATGGGTTTTACTCACCGCACGATTTTTGTTCGATTGTTCGCATGCATGCATGCATGTCGCAACATGATTTCATTCAGAAAGTATTTTTATAAGTGTTCGTTTAATTTATTTCTTAAACTTTTTGATTATTTCAAAGGTTTTTTCGAACCATTTTTCCCAAATTGTGATAATATAGCAGCATTTTCTCAGTAAGTTTAAATTGAATTCAATTATTGTAATACTTTTATGCAAAATCTCATAACATGTACAAATTAAATATGAGATCAAATGAATAAATATAAATAATAATGCTCATTCTGCGTAGGTTTTTTTTGCAATTATAGCAAAAATGCATTATTTTCTAAAGGCGCTGCCACTTTTGTCTATGCCGTCGTATACTTATATATGAAGAACTTCAAACACAGACATCGCTTTGTTAAAAATTGTTTACCGAATATTTTTGTGTGATTATATTTACCTGCTTTGTGCTGAAGAAACCATAGTTTACCTGCTTAGAAACTTAGTACAAAGTATAAAGAAACTTTTTTGTTTAAAATAATAACATTTTGTGAACTTTCTATGTTAACAAATTATGGTTTTTATGACAATTTTATAAATGTCACAATGAAGGAATTTAGTTATTATATAAGACATTAATAATGCGGAGTTGTTTTCATGTTGACCGCAAATCGAACTCTATGAAAATCACAGTGATATACATAAGAGTATGTACATATGTATACATCTTCGGTGCGCCGAAAACTCCTATGAGTTTTTTTACTAGTTTTCATGAGAGACAAAAAAACCAGCAATATATTTAATATTTTAGATTTTTGTATTTATCTTTTAATTATTTACTACGAATCGTAACAAAAATCGTATATGTGAAAAAGCCATGGCATGGTAAATGGTTTCCAAGAAAATCTACACATCGACTTTTTGTTTGGTGCATTTTAATTACACCGTGCTAGTCCAAAAATGTAACTGACAGGAGACCCTATGGATAGACTTATTTCGGTCATGCTGAATCGAATGGCATTAGCCGTTTTTCTATGTTAGCTCTTGTTTAGCCGTTTTTCTATGTTAGCTCTTGTTTTCGCGATATTCGACCACAAAGTTTGTTGGGAAATCAGAGAGGTTACATATCTCTTTGGTGATTTTGAAGTGGAAGACTTCGGAATATACGCTTCAGTCAAAAGATCGAAATAAAGGGAACATTTAGAGAATTATTTCTCTCAAAACAGTCTTCCACGCTTCTCGTCCACGCTTAATCGAAAGTTGGCTAGATTGACTGCAAAAACGGCTAATGAGGTTTTGTTCAGAATCATGCTCTTTACTCAACTATGAAGGGATCAAAATCTGATCTGTTTCCTTTCACGAGCTATCGCGATAAAAAACTTTTTTTTTGAAAAAACACTACTTAATTACATTGGATCGCGGATATTTGAAACTATTACATAATTTCTCACAAATATAAACATTTGTAAGTCGTTTTATATGTAAAGTACGCGATATTTGCAATATTATTATATTGCTATTTTTTGTAATCCATAAATTCGTCTTATACAGCCAAATTTGCACAACAATATTATAGCGAATTTAGTAAGATTAATATATTTGCATTTTATGATCTCTGTGGAATAGATTGGTGTCAGCATTTCCGCGATAAACTTCCCGGGATGAATAAATTTCGAACAAGCTTCTTAAAAATGAACACATTTAAATTAAATTGTGTTACAGTTCTAAATTTCTGATTTTGATATATTCATAGTCGCATTTTCACTGCAATCATGCTGAAATTTACAATAACTCACCTAGTAAGAAATTGGTCAAAATCAGTTCAGATTTAGATATATGCTCCATATATATTTTCGTTCCGAATTGTTCTTTTCCCGCTACAGAAACTATGTTTTATATTCAATCTCGTTGAAACTAAACAGTATGGCGTTTCTTGATCCAAGGACTCACATTGTCAAATTTGGTTCAGATTTAGATGTAGCACCCAAGTACAAACCATCATTAATATGTACCTCCGATTTGGCGCTATGAAATACAAAATAGTTCGACATATCATTATCATTCGAAAAATTACATTTATAAAACACTAGCTGAGCCGCTCCATTTCGTTGGCCCAGATTTCAGATTTCCGGTTCGATCCCGCTAATTTTCTGAGCAGCACGTAGCATCCCAACAGATACATATGTACAAAATTACTGCACTCTCGCTGATATATTTTGCAAGACATCTCAATTTTAAAATTTGGCTATTATGGGCGGGGCGACGCCCGTTGGTCCGATCCCGGCCATTTTTGGACCAATCACGCAGTCTGCCACCAGATATATATACACAAAATTACAGTACTCTCGCTAACAATTTGTACAAGATATCACATTTTAAAACATGGCTCACTCGGACTGGGTCACGCCCATAGGTCCGATTTGGGCCAATCACGTAGACTGGCACCTGAAACATATACACAAAATGACAGCACTATCGCTCACAAATTGTCCAAGATATCTCCATTTTCAAAATTTTGTTTGTATGGATGGTGCCATTGGTCGAATCCCGTCGATTTGTGGATCTATCACTTAGACTCCCAGCTACTTCCAGTTGGACCCCAGAAAGCCCAGTATTGGTAGCCCATCTGGGATCACGGTCCAGTTCCAATCATGGAAGTAGATAGGGATAGTACACGCTGAAAAAAATCGCTTCTTCGGCTTGAAACATATTCGGCTTGAAACATATACATGTTTAGGGTACACTCTAAACATATAATATTTGGTACACGCAAAAATTATATATTTCTACACAAATTTTTGTTTACACCCCAATATGTTTTTTTTTGGGGACTATTATTTCTGAAACAAATATTTATTTGCATTTAAGTATTCAGAAAATACCTAAATTGTGTTAAATTTTTCAGTAATTCATAGTTTTTTTAATTTCGTAATGTTAATTTTTTAATGTTCGTAAAAGTAATACATAACAGCAATTGCAATCGTATAATCTTGCATCAATGATGACTTGGAATACTCAGAAATTTGAAATGATTGATTTAATGATATGGTATCATAACTGGGTGGTACAATTTGAAACCAAGGAAAAATTAATACTGAAATAAAAAAAAAAAAAACAAAAAATTAACAAAACATAAGTTTTGGAATTCTTTTTTAAATCAAATATATTGAGAACAAGTAAGAATGTTCAGTCGGGTAAACCGACTTGAGAATCCCCTCACCTTCAGTCCAAAAATATATTTATTTTTTTGTTCTAATTCAATTATTATCAATTTAAATAGCATTTAATAACTTTAAAGTATGTACTGGTATTAAAATTATAAGCTGTTAACTTTTGGTGGCAAATTCTCCATTTGTGTGGCAGTTACCAAAAGGGGCGTGGCAACTTCTCTCATTATCTTGAGGTGTTTGCGACTATTAACTAAAACTATGTTTAGAATTTTAGAAGATTCGACCACCAGCCAGCAAACAGACACACAGACAGACTCACAGACAGACTCACAGACAGACAAACAGACATTGGACGGACATTGCTCAAAGACTTAAAATTACCCTAATCGAATTTCCGTCTAATATTTTTGGAGGACGAGGTTTTATGGCCGTTCGTAACCCTCCATAAAACATGATATGCAAAGTGAGAGCTATATTGGATAAGATGCGCTCAGATAGAGGGTCATTCAACAATATTTGTGGTTTTTATACCCTACACCACACTGTGGTACAGGGTATTATGACTTTGTGCATTTGTTTGTAACACCTAAAAGGAGAAGAGATAGACCCATTGTTTATTATACCGATCGACTCAGAATCACTTTCTGAGTCGATTTAGCCATGTCCGTCTGTCCGTCTGTCCATGTATTCTTGTCAGGGATGGTCCGCGACATGATTTTGTAGATTTACGACTGTCAGAAAGGTGTAAACGTCACATACGTCATAAACCCGTCTGAAATGTATGAAATGTCGTAAACTGTAATATCAATTCTAAGGACGCTGCAGACTTCAGCCCTTCACGTAAAAATCTGGTAGACACCATATAAAAACTAATCGAAATCCGAGATACAACTTCATTTAATTTTTTTTGAGAAAATATATGTTTTTGATCGGATACCAATATTTACGCAATGGTATGATATAGTGTACAACCCTTAATTAATAAGTTCAAATCGGAAAATCAACTACTTTCGGCGATAAATCTACTTTTTCAACAATGGCACGCACATCTTTTCAGATCATAAAAATTCACTTTTCTTCACATCTTTTGTAGACCATTTAATTTATATTCTTGACGAACAATAAATCGTTCAGTTTCAGTTTTTTTTTTCCAAAATATGTATTATGTTCTGATTCACACGAGACAATTTTTTCAAAGCAAGTATCAAAGTTTGTAGTTTGTCTGCCGCTCTCCAACAAACTTTGACACCCCACCCATTCCTGTGCTTGCTTCAAAAAATAGAAGGCCTGACTTATTCTGGAATATGGCAAAAAGTCGACATAACGCATTGGCATCATTTGCTCTAAAATTACTGATGATCCCAGCGTCAACTGCATAATTAGAAGGCATTTTCTCCAATTGGTCTCATGTGTATTCTGATTTTCGAAATCTATTAGAATCGGAACGATCTAAAAAGTTGCTGGAAGTTTACTTTTCACTTAAAATACGCGAAAAAAAGACAACTTTGAAGGCATTGAAGAGATTCGAGTGAAGAATAAACCTAATTTATAAACAAATAATAATTCATTTGAACCAATAAATAAACTTGAAAGTTCAAAATAAATATTTTTTTCTTTTCTATTGATTTGCTAATTATTTACTGTTAGTGACAAAGTTAAGTTTCCGACATTAGGTTTACGACGTTGTATACGTATGTCGAATACGTCTCAAATGTATGTCATATACGTCACAGTTTACGACGGACCAACCCTGATTCTTGTAATCAAAGTGCAGGTCGTATTTATGGTCCGATTGTGATGAAATTTAGCATAGTGCTCTTTTTTGGCCCAAGGACGATCCCTATTGAAATTGGTTAAAATCGGTTCAGATTTGGATATAGTCCCCATATATATGTTTCACCCGATTTGACATGCAAGCGCCGTAGAAACCACATTTTACATCCGGTCTTTATGAAATTCGGCAGAGAGAGTTTTATTACTACGTGAATGAACACTACCAAATTCGGAGAAAATCCGATCAGATTTAGATATAGCCCCCATATATATGTTTCACCCGATTTGGCATGTAAGCGCTGTAGGAACTGTATATTAAATCAGATCAGTACGAAATTTGGCAGAGAGAGTTCTCTTATTACATGAATAAACACTGCCAAATTCGGGGAAAATCGGTTCATATTTAGATATAGCCACCATATATATGTTTCTCCCGATTTAACATTTAAGCGCTGTAGAAATCGTGTTTTATATCCGTCAGTACGAAATTTAACAGAGGGAGTTATCTTCTTACATGAATAAATACTGCGAAATTCATGGAAAATCGGTTCAGATTTAGATATAGCCACCATATATATGTTTCACCCGATTTAACATTTAAGCGCTGTAGAAATCGTGTTTTATATCCGATTAGTAGGAAATTTAACAGAGAGAGTTTTCTTATTACATGTATGAACACTGCCAAATTCGGGGAAAATCGGTTCTGATTTAGATATAGCCCCCATATATATGTTTCACCCGATTTAACATGTAAACGCTGTAGAAATCATGTTTTATATCCGATCAGTACGAAATTTAACAGAGAGAGTTTTCTTATTACATGTATGAACACTGCCAAATTCGGGAAAAATCCGTTCAGATTTTAACATAGTTCCAATATATATGTTACACCCGATTTGACATGTAAGCGCTGTAGAAACCGTGTTTTATATCCGATCAGTACGAAAATCGGCAGAGAGAGTTTGCTTATTACATGTATGAACACTGCCAAATTCTTATCGCAATGCCCATTTTCGCATTGGTAGGTAGGTGTAGGGTATTATATAGTCGGCCCGCCCGACTTTCTGTCTTTCCTTACTGGTTTATTTATGGGTTTCCATTCAGTTACGCCTTTTAGGGGCATGGACATCCCAGTCGTATATACAGGTAGTACAATTATATGTACTTTCGAAGCAAACTTATGAACCTTATATCCGGAATTTATTAATAAATTTTTTTTTATTAATAAATTAGTGTAATTTAGCGCCTTAAAGAGATAAGTCGATATCTGAAAAATATTATAAAGTTATATTTCGAAGTATGAGTAAAAGGCAAAGAACTTTCCATGTGTAAATGATCCCGACAATTTCTGCTACATCTGCGGAAAATATGTAATTAAAAAAATCGACATGCGTTTAGTAAAATAATAGAAGAAATATATGTGTAATATTTTGGTATACGAGTAAAAAATATGAACGGACCGTGGACACCTAGTATTTTGTGTAATTCGTGCCATATAAATTTTGCTCGATGGACTAGTGGTAGAATGCGGTAAGTACTTTGCAATTAATGTATTACATTGTTTTATGGAATAAAACGTTTCAATTGTAGACTTCACGTGCAATTTGGAATGCCAATGATTTGGAGACAATCATTCATTCACGATACGGACTGCTATTTTTGTCTATGTTAATAGATTGGAGTAGGAAGTGTCCAAGAATAGCTAACAGCCTAATAACGGAAACATCATCAAGTTCAACTGAGTACTCAACTCTTTTAACTCAGTTTCAACGCATTGATCTAGTGAGAGTTTTGGAACTGACTAAAGATAAGGCAGAACTACTTGCATCTGGGATGAAACAGTACAATATTCTGGCCCCAGATGTTAACATATCATATTATAGAGTCCGTGATATACCTTACAAACAATTTTTTACAACAGATGCTTTTTCAAAGACATTCCCGGATTGTTCGAGGAACTTAATCAAACATACAATTCAAAGAAATGGCGGTTACTTGTTGACAGCAGTAAAGAAAGTTTGAAAGCAGTACTTTTACACAACGGAAATCAGAAACCGTCGATTCCCATTGCTCATGCTGTCAACACTAAGGAATCATTCGCAACAATGGCTAAATTGATAAAATACAGAAAATATAAACATGACTGGAAAATTTGTTGCGATTTAAAAGTAGTTGGTATGTTATGCCTCTGGGATAGCCGATATTTTTATTTATTTAAAAAGTTTATTTAAAAGTCTTTCTTTTCAAAAAATCGAAGAAGGAGTTTTTGATGGGCCTAACATATGGAAACTGATGAAAGATGTGAATTTCGAATCATATTTGACGTCGGATGAAATTGCAGCATGGAGGTCGTTTAAGCTTGTAGTTTCAAATTTCGTTGGATCCAATAAAAGCCCGCAATATGAAACAATGATTAATGATTTGGTAAAAAGTTATGAAAAAATTGGTTAGAAATATATTTTTTTATATTTATGTATATAACACATATGTATGTATTCCTCCAACTTATTTTTTGCTTTATGTATTCCAACAGGTGTAAATATGTCCCTCAAAATTTATTTCTTGCATTCTCATTTAAACTTTTTCCCCGAGAATCTTGGCGACGTAAGTGACGAACATGTCGAAAGGTTTCACCAAGAATTGAATGAAGTCCATCGAGCGGCGTTACCAAGAGAAACCGATTCCGAAATCTACACACGTCAAGAAAGAACTCAGAATTACTTCTAATGAAACTTGTTGATGAAAATAAACTTAAATGTACATAATATAAATAAAAGTAATAAATAAAATCGCTATTTAAACAGAAATTTAAAAGAAAAAAAAAGTTTTGAAATTCTCTTTCCTCTTCCAAAACGGCTATAATTTCTACATTTATCCATAGATTTTTCTCAAATAGTCATTATTTTCTTCGCTGGGATGCAAACCTTTAAATAATAAAATAAACTATTTTTTTTCGATTTTTTATGTTTTTTTGTCCCAGGAATTTTTTTTTTTTTTTTTGAAAAAAAAAATACTTTTTTTAATTTATTTAATGACTGTTACTAAACCTCTGTTTCTAAGTGAAAGAGATATTTCCAATATTGGTAGTCCACATTAATAGCCTCAATTGAATGTATAAATCGACCTTAGCGAGCATATACTCCAAAAATTATAGTGCAAATACTAAGGGTACCTTCGACGATAACAATATCTTTAACAAAAAAAATTTAAAAAAAAATTTATCCATAAAAAAATATTATAGAAGATGTTGAAACATTCAGTTACCTCAGGTGCAAACTATCCAAGGACGGCGGATCATCAGAGGATATCAATGACCGTATTAATAAAGCACGAGTAGCATTTTGCAAGCTACATAATATGTGGCGTGCAAATAACATATGCTAGAAAACGAAATTGAGTGTCACAACTGTATTGCTATATGGTTGTACAACGTGGAGTTTGACAAAGAACACACAACATAAACTACAGACATTTGTCAATCGATGTCGTAGACAGATTGTTAGAGTCTACTGGCCGAATTGGATCTCGAATGAGAATCTCTGGCAAAACACAGACAACAAGTCTGTCTCCTTAGAAATCCGCCAGAGGAAATGGATATGGATAGGTCACATTCTCAGACGTCCAACAGATGAAATTGCGAGAATGGCGCCTGACTGGAAACCGCAAGGTCAAGGACGTAGAGGTATACCAAGAAATACTTGGATTCGATGTGTCAGATCGGAATGCGAAGGAGCTCAAAAACATGGAACCAAATCAAATCCCTAGCCACAGATAGAAATAGATGGAGAGAATTCGTTGACGCCCTATGTTCCTCGTGAATATTTTATTTGCATAATAATAACTATATTGTAAACAATATTATTATTACTGTATATGGATAAATAAAGGACATATATATAACTTTTTGTGCAAAATGGTGCATTTGTATGGGAGGTACAAAAAGGCGTGTGACAATAACGCCCATTTGTTACGGAACTGTAATGTAAAGGCATTACACCCCACATAATGTTGAGTGTTTTTATGGACTGGAATCAAAGTTATAACTAGCTAACTTTTTGTGCAAAATGGTACATTTGTGTAGGAGGTACCAAAAGGGGAGTCGCAACTTCGCCCATTTTTCTCAATATGATAGCGATTAATAAACGAATACTATGTGTGGAATTGTGAAAGATTCTGATAGAAGATAGAAACAAATATTAACACTTTCCAAATTATTATTCCTTTCGAAAATTACCGTGCGCATCAACCAGACAGACAGACAGACGGACGGGCTGACGGGCATTGCTCAAAAGGATTTCTGTCAAATATTATTGGGGTCTCTTACGTTACATATTCTTGGGATGTGTTACAGTTTTGTCAAGCAGCAACTGATATACAGGGTGGCTGATGAAAGCTGCTACCAAAAAAAAATTTAATAACTTTTTTCTATTTAATGAATCTGGTTTATTGTTTTTTATTTTGCAGATAGATTTTTTGATTTAACAAAAATGGATAACTGGGACACTGAAACAAGAATTTGGATTGTCCGCCGCTATTACGCACTGAAGTCCGTAGTTTCGGTTCAAAGAGAGTATAGGGGCACGTTTGGCGGCAATCCTCCGAGCAGATGGACCATAAAGAGACTTGTTAACAATTTTTCCGAGCATGGGACAGTCAACAGAAGACCTTACCATCGAAACCCTTCAGTTCGGACGGAGGAAACAATCGCTGCTGTAGCTGATGCCATACAAAACAATCCAAGAGTTTCGACAAGAACCTTATCTGATCAAATGGGTATAAGCAGACAGTCATTGCAGTCAATTATGCACAAAGATTTGGAGTTATTCCCATATAAAATTCAAATGGCCAACAAAGTGAACTCAGCAGACTTCCCGATTCGCTTGGAATTTTGCCAGAAGATGCTTCAAATGGTGGAAGAGGACGAAAATTTCCCAATAAGCTGATATCCAGAAACTCCACATTCCGTTGGCCCCCCAGGTCGCCTGACCTTACTGCACCTGACTTTTTCTTGTGGGGTTATTGCAAACAGGAAGTCTACAAAGCAAAACTAACAAATTTGAATGAACTAAAGCAATCCATTCGAGAAACAATTGCGCCTATTCCCCTCTCAACTCTCCAAGCAGTAATGACCAACTTTTTGGTAAGATGCCGCACATGCATCAACGAGCAGGGGGGGCATTTAAGTTCCATTATTTTTAAAACAAATTAAGCTATATTTAATTAAATTTAATGAGCTTTAACATGAATAAAAGAAAACTGATTTCCATACACTGAAAAAAAAGTTATTTGAGTTTCTTAATGTAGCAATATTCATCACCCTGTATAACTGGATTATGTTGAAATTCTTTTATTTCTACCAAAAGCGCTATAATTTCTACATTTATCTATAGATTTTCTGCAAATAGTAATAAATTTAGTAATAAATAGTACATTTTTATACCCTACACCGCACTGTGGTACAGGGTATTATGACTTTGTGCATTTGTTTGTAACACCTAAAAGGAGAAGATATAGACCCATTGTTTATTATACCGATCGACTCAGAATCACTTTCTGAGTCGATTTAGCCAGGTCCGTCTGTCTGTCCGTCTGTCTCTCTGTCCATGTATATCAATGTAATCAAAGTGCAGGTCGTATTTATGTTTCGATTGTGATGAAATTTAGCATAGTGCTATTTTTTGGCCCAAGGACGATCGCTATTGAAATTGGTTAAAATCGGTTCAGATTTAGATATAGACACCATATATATGTTACCCCCGATTTTACATGTTAGCGCTGTAGAAACTGTATTTTATATTAGATCAGTGCGAAATTTGGCAGATAGTGTTCTCTTATTACATGAATAAACACTGCCAAATTCGGGGAAAATCGGTTCAGATTTAGATATAGTTCCCATATATATGTTTCACCCGATTTGACGTGTAAGCGCTGTAGACACCATATTTTATATCCGATAAGTACGAAATTCGGCAGAGACAGTTTTCTTATTACATGAAAGAAAACTACCAAATTTAGGGAAATTCAGTTCAGATTTAGATATAGCCCCCATATATACTTATGTTTCACCCGATTTGACATGTAAGCGCTGTAGAAACCATGTATGAACACTGCCAAATTCTTACCGCAATTCCCATTTTCGCATTGATAGGTAGGTGTAGGGTATTATATACATAGTCGGCCCCGCCCGACTTTCTGTGTTTCCTTACTGGTTTCTATTCGATTTTACGACAGTAACTAAACACATGAAAGTCTTATTATTGACTTTTTTGTCGTCATAATTTCAATTAATTTAATGTGTACACCAGCTTTATAGAGCATATATGTACTTCAAAAAATATGGCCCAGATACTAAATTCAAATTTCAAAGTTTTTTTTTTAACGACTCTTACTAAACCACTGTTTCTACGTGAAATATATATTTATAACATTTGTTGCTCTCATAATTACCTTAAATTTTACGCGTATCCCAGCTCTATCAGTCTTATACGTATTCATTTTGATATTTCTTCTATAATAGAATTTGTCCTTACAATTCATTTAATTGTTAAATAAATCAACATGTGGTTTTCCTCGAACATTTCCATTTACGCGAAGAATTTTCAATTCCATCTAACGACCGACCAATCTAAAGCATTCAGCCCATTTAACCACATCACAAATAGAACAAATAATTTTAATTCATTTCTAACCTCTGCCGTTTTCTTCACCACACATTACATTCTTCCTCATTTATTCATTACGTTAGGTTACGATATTTTTTTTATCCGGCACCGCAATTAACAATAAAACTCTATTACCATTCACAGTTTGGAGCGTTGTTGGCGACACTGCCGCCTCCGCCCCCTAGCGACCGAGAACGCCAGCAAGGAATACCTCTTAGACGACAATTTTATTATTTACTGAAATGAACTTTATATTTTATACTTGTTCTCGGTCGGCGCTCTATCCTTTGTTTCTTCGTTTGTTTTTTTCTTTATTTTTTTTGCTCGAAACCTTTTGTGTTCTGAAACGACTTTCAAGTGAGTCCTTCCTCCCCTTAGTATTGTACTTCACGACTACCTCAGCTCATATGTACGAGTTGAACTTACCCGGAAAAACGGGGAAAAGCGGTTGAAAAGAGCATTATAACAATTGCACTTCAGAGTGTGGGTTTTTGTGTTGCTAAGGTTGCATTTCATATTTGAATGGTTTCTCATGGAACCTTTGCCTCTGCCTTCATCACAATAGGGCTCGCCTCGTCTAGGTAGGATCGACCAACCATTGAGTTCTTCATGTGCTTGGATGCTTTCTCGGATTGTTGGACGCCATATGAAAGTCGCTAGAAAAATGGGGGGATATGAACTTAATTTGGTCACAGACAATTGATTCTTTGAAATTACACAAATAAAATAAAGCGAACAATAGTACTTTAAAAAGTATTAGCCGTATTTGAGCGCCCCAGTAGGTGAGTAGGTAGCCAGTTCGCCTATGAGCTTGGGGTCGTGGGTTCGGTTCCAACCAGAGGCATCGGTCTGTCGCTGCAAAAATTTAGCCACATGGTCTTTTATTGTTTATTTATCATGTCTTTGTAACCCGACTTTTCCCTGGACCTTAAAATTAGAATAGAAATTTACTTTGTATTGTAATTCATATACAAATAATAGCCGTATTTAAAATATTAACACACATCAATTAGAAATGAGTCTTCTGATTATTTCAAATTACATTAAGTCATCACAAAGAGGCAAAATCACGCTAAGTAATAACTGGCTATGAAAACTATATGGTTGTGATATATAATATTTCACTCACACATATAAAGGGTTTTCCAACAAGAGGTGTTATTTTGATATTCAAAGGAAAATGCCATTTTTTGAGATAATGTTTATTTCATAATAAAGAGGAAGGTATGCCGTTAATAATGAAAAACAACATCAGCCAAATGGCCACCACGACCACGCTTACAGGACCATATCCTTTTCATGAAATGTTCCATAACCAAATCGCAAAGTGGCCCTATGTCCTCGATAGCCTCACGAATTCTATCTTTGAAGTCTTGAATCGACGCTGGGCTGTTAGCGTAGCCCTTATCTTTCACGTGGCCCCAAAGGAAGAAGTCGCAAGGTGTTAAATCACAAGATCTCGGTGGCCAACTGTGATCACCTCTTCGAGAGATAACACGGTCCGGAAACTTTTCCCGTAACAGAGCAATGGTTTCGTTGCTTGTGGGGCACGTAGCGCCGTCTTGTTGAAAGTAAACGTTGTCCAGATCAATACCATCCAACTCCGACCATAAAAAATCATTAAGCATCTCTCGATAGCGCAATTCATTCACCGTAATTGTTGATACAAACTCATTTTCGAAAAAATAAGGTCCAATGACCCCGCCGGACCATAAACCGCACCAAACAGTCACACGTTGAGGATGGAAAGGCTAATGGCGTAGTTTCTACTTGTCAAATGTCAAAGAATAAAAGCTTCAAAAGTGACAGCTACCGAAATACCGGGTGATTCAAAATAATACCTCTTGTTGGAAACCTTATTATATATTTGGACGAATGTTGTTTTAAACTAAAGTATGTTTTCATCTACATATTTTTTGATTTGGAACTAATATTTCCGAAACAAAGATTTATTTGTATTTAAATATTTTGGCAATGTATCAATGCCTTAACTAAAAGGCAATATTTCTGTTTTTAGAAGTTCGAAGTGCAATTTTGTAGAAATTGCATATGTTTCTAAGATTAGATTGAAATTTAAATCGTACACCCTGGGAAAAAATTGCAAACATATTCTACTTGAAATATATAAATGATTAGAGTACACTCGAAATGTATTACATTTGACACACACAAATTTTATATATTTGGGAAGATGATGTTCTAACTTTTATTTGCGAAACCTTTATACTTTGCAATAAATCAACGATAATTCTTTAAATGCATTTTTAAATGTTTGTTAAATGCCTTTGGGTTGGTTAACAACAAATACAATTAAAACAAATGTTATTTTAAATTGACCACTTTTCTCTAAACTCTAGATACCGTACACCGTACAAAATTTTAAGTATTTTTATTCACTGGTATTAAAGTTAAAATCTGTTAACTTTTGGTACAAAAAGGTTCATTTGTGTGGGTGGTACGAAAAGGAGCGTGCCAATAACGCCCACTTTTCTCTGGACTCTAGGTACTATAAAAGCATTACACTATACAAAATTTGAAGTATTTGTATGCTCTGGTATTAAAGCCATAAGCAGTTAACTTTTGGTGCAGAATTGTTCATTTGTGTGGGAGGTACCAAAAAGGTAGTGGCCACTTCGACCATTTTTCTTGACTATATGTGAAATTTCAGAAGATTCGAGTAAGTTGCGTAGAAGGTATTGAAGAATCAATATTTCACTTAAAGTTAACCTTTTGTGGCGGAGCTACTAGAAGGAGTGGACCAATATGGCCCATCTTCGTAGTTAGCCGGAGATAGAGAAAAATATTACCTCATACCAAATTGTAAGTCAATCGGTTACTCCTTTCGAGAGTTATCGTGCGCACAATCCAGCAGACAGACGCACAGACAGACGGACGGACATTTCTCAAATGACTTAAAATGACCCAAAATGGATTTCCGCCGAACATATTTAGGGTCTTAGGTCACTCCTTCGATGTGTTACACTTTTGGCTCGTAGCAAATGATATATACCCTCCTCTCTAAAGTGAGGGGATAAAAATGTACATAAAGAAGTTTCTTAATTTATGTTACCCCCGATTTAATATGTCAGCGCTGTAGAAACTGTATTTTATATCCGATTAGTTCGAAATTTGTCAGACAGGTGATTCTTATGTAAAGTAGTTCGCCTCCTCGTGGTGGACCCTGGGTAACGCTAACTGAACTACAGCGATTGGAAGCCAAACTTTGTCAACACAAATATCGGATTGATCTCCTGGCTATACACACAAAGAAAGAATATAAACAAATAATCTTTACGAAACTACAGAAACTAAGCGCACACAGATCAATTAAAATCAAATCAAATAAATCAGTCCGTTAGGACTATTGGACCTGCGTAAGAATCTGCCAACTTAATATAGAAGGTATAACTAGCTCTAAGTCTGACTACCTGTCAAGGATTATGACAGCTAAGAACATAGGCGTAATACTCCTTCAAGAGACACGTACAGTGTCACATGAATCCCTGGGTAATATAAGGGTACAATACATGGATTTAAGCTCCTTGCCGCAATCCACCACCGCTCATATGGCATAGCAACATATGTAAAAAATAATATATCCGATGCAGGAGTTCTCGAATGCAGAAATAATAATAATATTTTCATCATCTCAGTCATACTAAACGGTATAAGTATTATCAACATATATAAACCACCTATCTCTCAGTGGCCAATAAATGCTATACCAAAATATAACCACCCTGTAGTATATGCAGGCGACTTTAACAGCCACCACAGTTTGTGGCGGTACCACACTGACGATGACAATGGTCTATGGCTTATAGATTGGGCTGAAACACTAAATTTCCACTTAATTTTCGATGCTAAAGACTAGCGGTGAATGAAATCCTGCTAGATCTAGAACGTTGAGGCTGCAAGGTCGTGGCATATGCGGATGACGTGGCAATCGCAGTGAGTGGCAAATTCGAAAACGTCCTCAGAGACATCCTACAGGTGGCTCTGAACAAGATGGCTAGATGGGCCAGAAGCAGCGGTTTGGGCGTTAACCCCAAGAAGACAGAATTGATTCTCTTTACTACGATGAATAATGTCCCACATGTGGACCCTCCACCTCGGATAAATGGAACAGATCTAGTCTTTTCTGAAAGTGCAAAATTTTTAGGAATAATTCTAGGTAGGAAAATTTTATTTAGACCTAACGAACGTGTAAGGAAGTCCAACGTCGCCTTATATTTCTGCAAAAAGGCTGTAGGGTCGCGGTGGGGACTCTCTCCTAAAATCTTCCACTGGATAGCAGTAGTTCGTCCAATACTGTTATACGGTATTGTGGTATGGTGGACGGCAACTGACAAACTAACCATCACCAACCTACTAACAAAGGTTGGTTGGTGATGGATGAAGAATGCCAGGTAATAGAAACCATCTCCACTTTTACACGGATGGTTCGAAGCTTGATGAAAAGGTTGGCTTCGGAGTACACTGTGAAGAACTTAGTCTGGATATAGCTCACAGACTACCAGATACCTGCAGTGTCTATCAAGCCGAAATAATGGCAATATGGGAAGTCGCCAAGTGGCTGAGTCGCAACATAGTAACTAACACTGGCGTTGTCATTTACTCGGACAGCCAGGCTGCCATCAATTCTCTGGAGGCAACATTCCTAAATTCACAAACAGCCCTCGACTGCCGCAGATCTCTTAACGAGATGGCTGAGCAGTTTAGTATATACCTCATATGGGTGCCTGGGCATAGGGATATCCCGGGGAACTGCAAAGCCGATGAACTTGCTAGGAAAGGGACGACATTACAAATTCTCGAAGAATTTGCATATATTGGTGCGCCACTATCCACGTGCAAGCTTTGGCTTAGGCAAGAGGCAATCAGGCAGTCCAACGAAAGATGGACAGAAATCGGCACCTGCAGGGTAGCTAGACAAATCTGGCCAAGGTATGACCTGAGATGGTCAAAATATCTTCTCGCACTAGAGAGGAAACGATTGTCTACGTTAGTACAGGTTCTGACGGGACACTGCTTGATCGGCGAACACGCCAAAAGATTGGGTATTGACTCCAATGACTTCTGCCGAAGCTGTGGAGATGAGGAAGAAGTGGAGAGCATTGAGCACTTGCTTTGCGACTGTCCCGCTTTGAGTAAACGACGACTGGACATACTGGGGTCGGCCTTTTTAGGCAGCCTAACAGATCTTTCCAGTACTGATATTCGTACTATCGATAAATTTATATATCAAACAGGTTGGTTTCGATGAGGGGCATTTCAGCCCGTGGTAACACTAGGGACCTAAACTGGTCTATGTGAGCTTGTAAAAAAAAATACGGCTGCCACTCTAACCTAAAACCTAAAAACCTAAGCCTTGACGAAGCGAGAAAAGAGGAATGGTCAAGATCTATCACAAACATGGACTTTAAACATTCCAGCCGTAAGGCATGGGGATTGTTGCGTAAACTTGGCAGCGCTCAACCTCCTCCACCAAACAAGCCAACAATAAATCCAAATATCATAGCCTCACATATAGTGCAGCTATCAAAAGCTAACTGTGATGAAAAAGGTTTTGTAAGGACTATAGAATACGAATATAGAACTCTCAAACTATCCACTATCCCAAATGATACTTTTTCAAGACCCTTTACAGAGCAAGAAGTGAACGATGCCTTGAATTCAATTAAACTTGGAACTGCGGCTGGAGTGGATGGAATATATCCAGAATTCCTTAAAAATAGTGGCTCCAATACCAGAAGATGGCTTACGTTATTTTATTCAAACATATTGTCATCAAACCAATTACCACCAGCGTTTAAAAAATCCAAAGTAATATCATTACTCAAACCCCATAAACCAGCAGATCTACCACAAAGTTACCGTCCCGTGTCCCTTTTGTCAATCAGTTTTATGCTGCTCGAGCATCTTATCTTAAATCGTATTGGTGCGGATATAGACCGTGTCATTCCTCAAGAACAAGCTGCTTTCCGAAAACATCGAAGCTGTACTGACCAGCTATTGTCGCTTACAAACTACATTGAATGCGGTTTCCAAAACCAACTTAAAACTGGCGCAGTTTTTGTTGATTTGACATCAGCGTATGATACCGTGTGGAAAAAAGGCTTGCTGTATAAATTGATGAAGGTTATCCCCTGTAGTCGGATATGTAATCTTATTTGCTCAATGCTCAGTGACCGTCTGTTCAATGTCCACCTTAATGATAAATACAGTAAAACACGAAAACTTAACAATGGTCTCCCCCAGGGATCTGTCGTAGCCCCGACGTTGTTCAACCTGTACATACATGATCTGTCTATCTCTATATCGAGGAAATTTATATATGCTGACGACATGGCATTCGCGCTACAGCACAAATCGTTCGCTCATATAGAAGACACTCTAACAGCAGAACTAAAATTGCTTTCACAATACTGTGCCAAATGGCGACTTTCGCCAAGCATTGCCAAAACGGAAGTGAGCTGCTTCCACCTGAACCACCAAGAAGACTGCCGTGAATTAAACGTACAATTAAACAACAAACTCCTAAATCACAACCATAATGCAAAATACCTTGGAATAACTCTGGACAGGACCCTTTCATATAATGCTCATCTCACCAAAACGTCTCAAAAGATAAAAACCCGAAACAACATAATTCAAAAACTGACGGGCTCTTCGTGGGGTGCAAATCCGTCATGTTTGCGAATTTCTGCGTTATCTCTGGTTTTCTCTGCGGCTGAATACGGAAGTCCAGTATGGCTAAACAGCCGTCATACTCAAAAAATCGACACTCAATTGAATACATATAACTATGAGGCTGATATCAGGAACATTACGCCCAACACCTACGGAATGGTTGCCAAAGCTCTGTAATATCGCTCCACCACAGCTAAGAAGGAAACAAGCTTAACTACGAGAATACAATAAAATTCTTAGTAATGATCATATTCCGCTAATAACTGATTTAAATAATCCCCCACGACAACGACTTATATCAAGAAACGCACCCATGAAGCTAGCCAAAATGTTAAAAGATGAAAATTTTGAGATTGACATGGTTTGAGAAAATGACTGGTCCAACTCAGGAAGGTCCAGTCCGCTCTTTAATGGACGTAGCAGTAACAACGACCTGCAACTTTCACGGAAAGCTTGGTGTAACCTCAACAGACTTAGAACTGGTACTGGCAGAACCCAAAATACCCTATACACATGGGGTCTTGTAAATGACCCTATTTGCACATGCGGGGCCCCTCGACAAACCATCGATCACATCCTTAGAGAGTGTCCTACCCTAGGATATGAAGGCCAAATAAGCGACATCATAAATTTAACACCAGACGCTGTATCGTGGCTAGAATCGCTGGATCTTTGATGAGTTATTTAACTTGCTACACATTTTATATATGCTATTCTTTCGATTGTAATGATTTTCCATATGCTAAATAAAATAATACAATTTATTTGAAAAACTTCTTAAATAATAACGTTGTTGTGGGTAAACAAATAATTTGTATGTGAAAGTCAGTTCGCAAATATTCTCGTATTTTGTTCTAATATATTTATATGCGTTCTAATATATGCGTTCCAAAGAAAATTTCAAATAATCTGTATTTGTTCACAAATTTAAAATATGTATAGATTTTGGTTTCAAATATATTTTCTTTCAATTCCAACAGATGGGTAATTCTTTCTCAAGTGTCACAGGTCAAAAATTAGATCTTTCTCAAATATATATATTCAAGATATATCAATCCCAAAATTACAGCACTCCTGCTAACAAAGTTTGCAATACATATTAATTTTAAATATTGGCTTATATGGGCGAGGCCACGTCTACTGGTCGTATCCCGCCCACTTTCAGACTAACCACGTAGAATGTCACCAGATTCATATATACAAAATAACAGAACTCTCGCAAATATATTGTGGAAAATATTTCAACTTCAAAATTTGGCTTATATGGGCGGGGCCACACCCATTGGTACGATTCCGCCCATTTTTGGAGCATACACATAAACTGCCAATAAATGCATACATACAAAATTTCAGCACATTAGCTGAAATTTTGCCTCAATATCAAAACTTGACCCATATGGGCGGGTTCACGCCCACTTGATATATCGAAAGTACCCTATTTTCACCACCCCTTACACAAGTGCATTCTGTGAAATTTTCAAGAAGATCAGTCCAGCCGTTTAGGCGCCTATACGGAACAAACCCACAAACAGACACTCTCTTTTATATACAGGGTGGAGCGTGGAAATTTGCTTTTTTGCACTGCAGGCTGTGGGGCCAGTGTTGGTAGAAGAGAGTGTGCGTGGCTGACGGGAAATTTGTATTCGTCTACGGTTCATTTGCATTATGCATTGAACACGCGAGGAGAGGTAGTTTTGTGTTGAAGCGTATTTTTCAAATGCGCACTCGATCATTGCAGTGCAGCGTGCTTTTCGTTTCAATTCGCTGTTCCCCCACTCGGACGTGTTCTTGGACGGCAATCAAGTTTAAATTGGGTGTACATCAACCGTCCCAACACCTTGGAAGACCTAATTAACCATATTGAGGCTGAAATTGGCAGAATACCAGTCGACATGCTTGTTAGAGTTCATGAAAACTTCAGAAAACGTATGCAGCAGTGTGTGGATAGCAAAGGTCGACATTTGCCAGATACACTATTTAAAACCATGTAATTTAAAAATTCCCTTACTGTTCAATATAATTAAAATTTTTATTTCATTCCCAAATATACAAGCTACCGCGCTCCACCCTGTATACAGAGAGAGATAAATTCTAAAATGTCAACCAGACAAAATGTGTTCTGTATAGCGTCACGAAGTGGCATCGGTGGGGACCTTTATATGGGGCTATATCAAAACATGGACTGATGTATCCCATTTTAACTAGGGACGATCAGGTTCAATATAAAATATATATTCTTATATATAAACCAGATCAGTTGAAAAACGTGTGCTCTAGAGCGTCAAGAAGTGACATCGGTGGGACATAATTCATTGCTGAAACACCATCACATAACTGCAAAAAATTCAATTAAGTTCCAACGATACCAACTTTTGGAGACATTTGAAGTTCGGATATATGTTGTTGTGTTTTCATAAGTTTATGGTGTTTTCTTTTGTGCCAAAAATGCTAAATTTGTTCTGCCTTTCGCTCCAAAAATGCCTTTTGGTTTTCGTTTGTAAAATAAAATGCTGAACTTTTTTAGAGTTTCGATTTCTTTTGTAAAAAAAAAACGCACTGTACGGTGTAAAAATGCAACATTTGAGTCCTGTATTTAATCGAAGAGGTGGACGCTGCCCTACAAAACATATGTTTTTTCAGCGTCGAGCGAATAGCCAAAATATCCGCGTGTGTACGAGACCTCGCCTCACATATGGGTATTTCCAGGATGCCGAACGCGACATTCGTACGCCTTTAAAGTGAAACAAAATAAAGAAATCGAACAATTTTTTTTTGTTGTATACATTTTTCGATAGCATTTTAGTAGCACTATATTTAGGGCAAAAGGTAGGTTTTCGTCGATTAGTTGCTTTCTGATATATTGGCAAAAAACATGGGATCCCGAACGCGACAAAAATAAGAACTATTTTTCGACTGCATCTAGAAATATTCAAAAATCTGCGAATTGAAACAGAATTTTGTAATGCAATTTTTTTTAAACTAAAATAGACTAATGTAGTTTTTAATTAGAGGTTGTCATGTTAAAATATATATATTGGATTTTTTTTTGCCGCTCTTAGTGTAAATTCCGCACGCGACATTCCTAACGCGACATTATTTCTCTCACGTAATAATTGCATTTAGAAAAACAAAAGTATAACTTCCACACTTACAAATGTAAGAATAATAATAATAATAATAATAAGGAACACATGTTTGTTAATTTTTTAATTTTAAATTTAATTTTTGTAAATTTAATTTAATTTAATTTTTTTAATTTAATTTCTTTCTGTTTTAATGTTTTCTAAATGTCGTCGTCATGTTTCTTTATTATTATTTTTACTCATCCGCACAAAAAGTAAGCAAAAATTAAAAAAAAAAAAATTATTCTAATATGTCCAACTAAGATGGCGAACGCGACAAACTTTTGATTAAAATTAAAGCTTTCTTAGAAGCAACAGCAAACAATTTTTGTTTTTTATTAATTAAGCACAATTAACTTTGTTTGAATATAAATTTTCAATTACTTGCTTCGACTGGATGAGCAGTTCTGATACAAAACTGCGTTTTGTTATCGCGAACGTGACACCAAAATAGCAGGTGAAAGAAACTTACAAATTTACCGTTAGTCGATGCTTGCTTTATCTCTGTTTCTATTTTCCTAATAGTTTGTTGTTGGTACAAAGATCTTTAACGAAGATTGCAGCCATAAAACGAATATATAACAAATAACAGTGTAATGCAAAACCAGCACTTAAAGGGGCCAACAATGAAAAAAAAAATATTTGTGACTTTCTGTTCAAATATTTCACAACAAAAACAAAAATATGCTGTAAACTCATTATATTCTTTAAATTCAAATATTTCTTTAACAATATAAAAGAAAAAAACATTAGTTTATCAACTTTTATTTTTCTCATCGTGGTGGACCTTTCTCTGGAAATGCCCATATATGGAAATTTTTTTTTCGAATTTTGCATTTTGGGATTGGTTAAATATGCGATTTGATGTAAAAATTCATGTGGTAAAATTGGAAGTCGATCAGAGTGTGCCAACCCGTGCCACTATGAGGTCAAAGTTCAAAATATATGGAAAACAATCGTTTTTTCATTTATCTATATATATAAAGACGAATGTGTGTTTGTTTGTTTGTTAGACGCCTAAACGGCTGGACCGATCTTCTTGAAATTTTCACAGAATGTACATGTGTGGGGCGTGGTAAAAATAGGGTACTTGAATTTTTGATATATCAAGTGGGCGTGGCCCCGCCCACATAAGACAAATTTTAAAATTGAGATATCTTGCACAATTTGTTATTGAGAGTGCTGTAATTTTGTACATATGTATCTGGTGGCAGTCTACGTGATTGGTCCAAAAATGGGCGGGATCGCAGCTATGG
Organism: Eudasyphora cyanicolor; assembly: GCA_963930755.1. Taxonomy (NCBI): domain Eukaryota; kingdom Metazoa; phylum Arthropoda; class Insecta; order Diptera; family Muscidae; genus Eudasyphora; species Eudasyphora cyanicolor. Next base: position 163,913,616 of record OZ005736.1, on the reverse strand, counting down.
CGTGGCACCGCCCATATAAGCCAAATTAAAAAAATTTTATATCTTGCACAATTTGTTAGCGAGAGTGCTGGAATTTTGTGTATACGTATCTGGTGGCAGTCTACATGACTGGTCTAAAAATGGGCGGAATCGGGTCAATGGGCGTGACACCGCCCCTATAAGCCAAATTTTGAAATTGACTTATCTTGCACATTTTGTTAGCGAGAGTGCTATAATTTTGTGCATATGTAGCTGGTGGTAGTCTACGTGATTGGTCGAAGAATGGGCGGAATCGGACCAATGGGCGTAGCCCCGCCCATATAAGCCAATTTTGAAATTGATATATCTTGCACAAATTTGTAGTGCGAGTGCTGTAATTTTGTGCATATGTATCTGTGGGAAGTCTACGTAATTGGTCCAAAAATGGGCGGAAGCGGACCTTTGGGCGTGGCACCGCCCATATAAGTCAAATTTTGAAATTTAGATATTTTTCACAATATGTTAGAGAGAGTGCTATAATTTTGTATATATACATATACCTGGTGGTAGTCTACGTGATTGTTCCAAAAATAGCCGGGATCGGACCAAAGGGCGTGGCCCCGCGCATATAAGCCAAATTTTGAAATTAAGATATCTTGCACAATTTCTTATCGAGAGTGCTGTAATTTTGTGCCCATGTATCTGGTGGTAGTCTACGTGATTGGTCCAAAAATGGGCGGGATCGGACTAAAGGACGTGGCCCGGCCCATATAAGCCAAATCTTAAAATTAAGATATCTTGCACAATTTGTTAGCGAGGGTGCTGTAATTTTGTGCATACGAGTATGTATCTGGTGGTAGTCTACGTGATTGGTCCAAAGCTGGGAGGAATCGGATCAATGGGCGTGAAATTGAGATATCTTCAAAATTTTTTAGCGAGAGTGCTCTTATTTTATGGAGATGTTTTTGGTGGAAGTATTCGTGATTGGTTAATAAATGGACGGAATCGGAAATCTAAATCTGGGGCAACGAAGTGGACCAGGTCCAGCTATATATATATACATGGATGTGTGTATGTTACGTATGGACTCCAAAACGTCTGGATCGGTTTTGATGAAATTTTCAGGGAATGTTCAGATAAGCCTAGAGGGTGACATAGGCTTTATAAGTTCTTGATTGAGGAGGCGTGGGTCCGCCCATATAAGCCAATGTTTTTAGTGATTCCTACTGTCCGTACCTACGAATAGATTAACGAGATTCCTACTGTCGCTATCTACATGAACCATGTTTTGATAAATGGACGGCATTGGAAATCTGAAGTCTGGGGCAACGAAGTGGACCGGGTCCAGCTAGTTTATTATATAAAAAAACATGCAATTCATATAATGTTTTCTTAATTTGCAATTTTTTATATTCAAACATTTCATTAAAAAAAAAGAGAATTAATATTATTAAATTATTATAAGAGCGACGATTTAGTATATGATGGGAATTTCTTTCGGTAGTTCTCAACAACATGAAGCAAGTACTGCTTGTCTTCTTCGCTATGTGTTAAGGACCTGTTAAAATCTGTAATAAGTTTGACTTTTCTCTCAGCAGCATCATTAACAACATTAATATTTTTCAGAATTTGAACGCCTGGTCTTTCGTGCCAATTTGAGGGATCAAAGTTTAAAAAATTGGTGTCTATTTCCAAACGTGCAAAAAAAGTTTTAGTTTTATGTGTTACAAAGCAACTCAAATCTTTAGATTGAAATTCTTTTAATTCTCCTACACCAGCGCAAACTTTTTTAGGCAGTGAAATTACATTGTCTTCCTCAGTTTCGATCTCAGTTGCAAGTGCCGCAACCATTTTTCTTTTACGTCAAAGTCCACGTTGCAATCAAAAAACGCAAGAGCAACTAACTCTTCCGATAAATACCATAGGTGGTTTCGGATTTTTACTAATAATGGTATTGATATGTTTGGGTCAATATAACTTGCAATCTTTATAACCAGCTGTAAATCGTTATTTGGTGCTTCGACAGCATAAGTGGTTCTGAACCAGTACGGAACATACAGGCGTACCAGAAATATACAAATATTTCGCAAACCATTCAACTGGCTGGAAGACATTTGAAACTGTTTTTGTAAAGCATATATTTTTAAAACATATATGGCTTTCGACATGAATCTTGCATGGGATGTTGCCCCAGGTGCATAAAATGCGAAATTTGGGATGCTGCCACCAAGAAAAATATACGTAAGTTGTAATAACTCTTTATAATCATGTCGAATATGTTCTTTTTCTAAATGTTTAATACAAAACTCTTTGCTGAAGTTACATTCTTCGACACTTACAGCACGTTGCACTTCTTCATCCATAATACCAACGTTGAAATCTTCCAACTTAAAAGTGTTCCATTCCCGCGAAAAACGTTCAAATATACCAACTTCTGGACCACTAGATTTTCCAAAATATACCTCAAAAACAGCTCGCAGTAAGATTTCTGCAATATAATGCCTGCACGATAACCAAATCAAACTCCGATCTAATATTTTCTCCAGCTACATTGCTGCCCCATTATGTTGACCAGTGTTGGTAGCAGTTGTGTCAAAGCACACCATTTCTAATGAATTTATCATTGGCAATTTACTTTTCAATTTTTTATGCAGTTAAAACAATAGCTAGGCGGTCAACTTTTTCTTTTCCAGCCATCGCAGGAAGTAGTTTACCATCCCAATGTAGAACGAATGTGTCAGGAATCTGAAAAATGTTAATTCTGTGAAATCTTCCTAACAATTTTAAAATAAATTTTATTACCTTGAAATTCTCAATAATTTCTTTGCCATGACGTTGACGATATTCTTTGCGTTGTCTTCTCAAACTTGTAGAATTAAGAACCAAATCTTCAATATTGTGACCTAAAGCTTTCGCTGTCGCAGAAATAAAATGGATTGCGAGTGGAGTCGATATATTACCAGCATCCATGCATGCCAACATTCTGTAATCTATGAATTTTTTCTTAACACGATTCTCTGTCGGGTTAATGTTTTTTGGTTCAATTGTCGGCGAATCTGCAGACTTTTCAGATTCACATTCACTTTCATCACTTGCATCAAATTGTACAGTCAAGACTAAAGTAAAAATTATTGAACAAAATAAGTTGAAAGAAAAAAATTACTCATGCTGACTTTAATATAACCTTCAGAGCTTTCAATTCTTTGATGCTTTTCTTTGCGTCGATTTTCCTTTTCTTCTCTTTTCGCCTTACGCTTTTCTTTATTTGTTAGGTTTTGATCTATTGAAGTCATTATGCCAACACGACCTTGTTCCCTTTGTTTAATTAAGAATCTCTATCCTCCTGAATATAAATTATTTCTAAGGCATCAACATGTGCAATATCGAATAAATTTTTCAAATGTTCTTTGAAATCTTCTTCCATATTTCTATGACTTGCAAATTTAGATTTAGAAACTTTTTGCACCTTTCTCCACTCATCATATAATTTGTTTAGTTTTTCAACACATGTTCTTTTGTGTAACGTTGGAATACGAGCTCTTTCCCAGAAGGGCAATATTTCTTCTAACGCTAATACAGAACTGTCTCTAATTGTCTTTTTTTCACACCGCACATAATAAAAAATGCATTGTAACACTTGTAGTTTTGAAGGTAATTTGCATCCAATTTTTTTTTTCACATTTTCCTATCAAATGCACGTATATGTCAGCAGATCTAAGATTTAGAGATTTATTAAGCGTCATAATAAAAATTCTGTACTGATTGTACTATTTTTAATACTTTTAATAAACAACTTTTCACAACCGCACTCAATTTCGCAATGGAAAAATACTAAAATCAAAACATAAAAGCTAAACGAAATTGGTGGCAGAATGTCACAATGTACTATACCGTTAGTTTTCTTAGAATATAAGAACGTGGAATTTAACTTCGTTGTGTTGTGACTCACTCAACTTGTGAGAGTTGTTTTACATGTAGATAAGACTGGGATACATTTAGTGCTACGTAGATATGTATGATTTGTTAAAAAGTTCCATGCACTATTTGAAAAAAAAAAACAAATAAAAACGAGTACATTTGATTTAGTTTTCTTGTGTTAGTTTCAAATATTTCTTTCATGCGTGAAGAGTATTTACGGAAAATAAAAAAATTGAAGGAAATACATAAAAAGAAAAAAATTTGTTAAAAAAATTCCTAACTTATAATATCAATGAAAAAACGATTGTTTTCTATATATTTTGAACTTTGACTTCATTGTGGCACGGGTTGGCACACTCTGATCGACTTCAAATTTTACCACATGAATTTTTACATCAAATAGCACATTTAACCAATCCCCAAATGCAAAATTCGAAAAAAATTTGAGGCGAGGTCTAGTGGTTACATGCATGCTTTTTTCTAATAAAGAAATAGTCTAATGGTGTTAAATCACAACTTCTGGGGGGCCATTCAATATCACAATTTCTTGAAATAATCGAACCCCCAAACTTTTCTAGCAACAATTCAATTGTTTCATTTGCTGTGTGGCACGTATATTCAAAGGCAAAAATATAGCTCTTAACGAGAGCTAAAACATTGCTCTTGGGTGTCAAGGTCGCAGGTCGACTGGAAAGTGTTTTTTTTTATTTAAAAAAATGGACTTAGCATCATTTTCAAATGTAAACGGAAAGTTTATTTTTGCTATAGCTCCTTAACGGTATGTCGCATCGGGAATCTGTGGCAAAAAGATAGCTCTTAACGAGAGCTAAAATAAATGTCAAGGTCTTAGGTCGAATGGAAAGTGTTTTTTTATTTAAAAAAAAATGGACTTAGCGCACGATTATTTTGATAATAAAACTGAATAATTTGTAAACGTTGTTCTTGCGTATATCTCTCCATGATGAAATTGTAAACGCTACTGAATACGAGTACAATGAAAAACAAATGATCATATCATACCATACCTATTGGTATCATATCATACCTATTGGAAAACCCTTTATGTTTATGGTTTAAGTCTTTTGAACAATGTCCGTCCGTCTGTATGTCTGTCTGTCTGCTGGCTGCTATTTTGAGTATATGAAGTATAGCCCGATAGAATGGGGATACGCGTTATATATAATTTAATTATGAGGGCTACAAATGTTGGAAATGTGTCTTCCACGTTGAAACAGTGGTTTATTAAACGTGGTTAAAAAATTAATGTAATTAAAGAATCAATATATCACTAAATGCTCGAGTGGAGTGGACCAATATGGCCCATTTTCGAAGTTAAACTAAGATAACCCTCGGTTACTCCTTTCGAGGGTTATCGTGCACACCATCCAGTAGACAGACAGTCGAACGGACGGATACAGCTCAAATGACTTAAAAGGACCCAAATCGAATTTCCACCAAACATACTTGGGGTCTTAGGTCACCCCTTCGATGTGTTACACTTTTGGTTCGTAGCAAATGATATATCATCCTCTGTAAAGTGAGGGGATGCTAATTATGTTTTTATACCCTACACCACACTGTGGTACAGGATGTTGTAACTTTGTTCATTTGTTTGTAAAACCCAAAAGGAGAACAAATAGACCCAACGTTTATAATACCGATCGACTAAGATCACTTTCTGAGTTGATTTAGCTATGTCCGTCTGTCTGTCTGTCCATCTGTCTGTGCATGTATTCTAGTAATCAAACTACAGGTCGCAATTAAGGTCCGATCTCAACGAAACTTTGCATTATCCTATATTTTTGCCCAAGGACCTAATATATATTTTCGACCCCTAAAGAATTCGGTTAAAATCGGTTCAGATTTACATATAGCATCGTAATAGCAACATTTTTAAACAGATTCTTATAAAGATTTACAGAGAGAAGTCTCTTGATACACACATGTCAAAAGAAAGTGTACACTTCTATAAGACATGGTATCATAAAAATTTGAGTGTTATGCAATACTACTTAATTCAACCTCTTATGTTTTATGAAAGAGATCTTTAACACACTCTAATGGTGTTTTCTTTTCTGAAAAAAATGTTGCTCTGTCAGAGAGCAGCATTTTAATAATGTCGCCTACGCCCTCATGTACTACTGCATTTTTATGATCAGAATCGAAAACAAAAATGCCAGAAACTAGCCTTTTAACTTACAAAAAAATAATAAAAACAAAGAATACTCCTATATCCTATAACACGCCTATATATAGCATTCAGTTTTATTATCAAGATCCAAAAAAAAAAACATTTACCAGTCGACCTATGACCTTGACTACAATATTTTAGCTCTCGTTAAGAGCTATCTTTTTGCCATTGACCGATTGTGGCTACGTGCCACACAGCAAATGAAACAATTGAATTGTTGCGAGAAAAGTTTGGAGATTCGATTAGACTATTTCTTGTGGGGTTATTTGAAGTCATTGGTCTTTCGAAATAAACCATACTCTCTTCAAGCTTTACAAGTCAATATTGAAAAAGTGCTCGAAAATTGCGTTCATCGAATTTGTTCCTGCAGAAGAAGTCGTGGAGGCCATTTGAATGGCGTTTTCCTTAGATCTTAATTGTATCGATTGTAGTTCACATTTAATAGAAAACTTTTGAATTTCCTTAACAATAAGTGTGTTTTTTTTCGAAATCATATCACTCTTATTGGAAAACCTTTTACTTGGGGTCTTAGGTCACTCCTTCGTTGTGTTACACTTTTGTCCCGTAGCAAATGATGTATACCCTCCTCTCTAAGGTGAGGGGACAATTATATATTGTTGAACAATTATACACAATTGCCTCCAAATTAATATTTTTGAGCCTAAAACTCAACAACTACACATGTATCAACTACATGGTATCTTCTCAAATAAAATACGTCTGTGTTGCCATAACACTGACTAATATGATTTGTTTTCATACTTCGCATATTTTAGTCATAGTTCGAAAAGAAGGAGTTTTTGAAAAACGCATAACAAATATGTACGAAGTATATGGCGAATTTTATTTGGTCGAATTGAGAAACGTATACCCTCCATTTTTTTTCTATTTGACGCTAGTAACTGAAATAACAAATATTTTTTCGATCTTATGATAACCCGTGTCGACTTGATGTCAAACTTTGATGTCAAGTTTGTATGGAAACCATACAAGGACTTTAGGACTTAAATTGTTTATTAAATTTTTATTTTTTTTTAATTATTTAGCTATTAAGAAGGATACTCGCTGAGAAATTTTGAAGCGGTCTTTGAAGTTGTTTCCGTAATTAAAAAGAGAGAATGGTTATCATGTATCAGATTACTAAAATAAACCAAAGAAGGTCTAACTTATTTAGTTGAAAAACTAACCGTAGTTTGGACACAAAGTTATACTTTTGATGTTAGCAGCAATTTTTTGCTTCAGTTTCTTGATTTATATCTTCGTCAAATATGGACAAGATCGACACTTCAGCTGTCAAATAATATAAATGCTGGAAGAATTTCTTTGAAGTTGCTTTTATCATTTGTATCTTAAGCTTCCATTTCCTTATATAGGTGTTATAGACTTGACGTAGGATGTCCACGCAGATGTCTAATAATATTTTTACAGCCGTATTCATAAAAAAAATCATAATTACACTATGCAACAAAAAAATTTTTGTTTGTCTCCTAGACCTAAAAATAATTTGTTTGTATAGATTGTGGCATACTGTTATATAAAATCAAAACCAAAAAATTTTTTATGGATACATTTTTTTATTAAATATGCTATTATCTTCGAAGGTACCCTTAGTATTTGCACTATAATTTTTGGAGTATATGCCCGATAAGGTCGACTTATACGTTAAATTGAAGCTATTAATGTGGGCTACCAATGCTGGATATACCTCTTTCACTTACAAATGGTGGTTTAGTAACTGTCATTAAACAAATTCGACAAAGTAGATTTTTTTTTTTAAAAAAATATAAAATCCTGGGCGAAAAAAACATAAAAAATATTTTATTTTATTTTCTAAATGTTTGCATTCTAGCGAAGAAAATAATGCCTATTTGAAAAAAATCTATGGATAAATGTAAATTTCAAGTTTAAATAGCGATTTTATTTGTTACTTTTATTTATATTGTGTATGTACATTTGAGTTTATTTACATGTACAAGTTTCATTAGAAGTAATTGTGAGTTCTTTGTTGACGTTTGTAGATTTCTCTAATGATGAACCAAAAATAATCTCCAATCATTATTTCATCCCAGTGACCTTGGTAACGCCGCTCGATGGACTTAAATTCTCGGTGAAACCTTTCGCCATGTTCGTCACTTACGTCGCCAAGATTCTCGGGGAAAAAGTTTAAATGAGAATGCAAGAAATGAATTTTGAGGGACATATTTACACCTGTTGGAATACATAATGCGAAAAATAAGTTGGAAGAATACATACATATGTGTTATATACATAAATATAGAAAACTATATTTGTAACCAATTTTTTCATAAGTTTTTAAAAAATCATTAATAAAAAAAAAACATCTGTTATCCACAGTTGTATAAAAATATTTGTAAGGTATATCACGGACTCTATAACATGATATGTTAACATCTGGGGCCAAAATATTGTACTGTTTCATCCCAGATGCAAGAAGTTCTGCCTTATCTTTGGTCAGTTCCAAATCTCTCACTAGATCAATGAGTTGAAACTGAGTTAAAGGGATGACTTCTGACCCAAACTTGAATCGCTCAGAGTTGAGTACTCAGTTGAACTTCATGGTGTTTCCGTTATTAGGCTGTTAGCTATACTTGTACACTTCCTACTCCAATCTATTAACTTAGACAAAAATAGCAGTCCGTATCGTGAATGAATGGTTGTCTTCAGATCATTGGCATTCCAAATTGCACGTGAAGTCTAAAATTAAAACGTTTTGTTCCACAAAACATTGTAATACATTAATTTTAAAGTACTTACCGCATTCTTCCACTAGTCCATCGAGTAAGATTTACATGGCACTATAATACTAGGTGTTCACGGTTCGTTCATATTTTCACTCGTATACCAAAATATTGCACATATATTTCTTCTATTATTTTACTAAACGCACGTCGATTTTTTTAATTACATATTTTCCGCAGATGTAGCAGAAATTGTAGGGATCCTTTACACATTGAAAACTTCTTTGCCTTTTACTCATACTTCGAAATATAACTTTGTAATATTTCTCAGAAAATCGACTTACCACCTAAAGGCGCTGAATTTCGCCACCTAAAGGCGAAATTTCATTCATCAATTCCGGGTTTAAGGTTCATAAGTTGCAGTACCTGTAGCTGACATATAGTTTGCTTCGAAAGTAGACACCCAATAGTTTCAAGACTGCCGCGTACTACTTTGTATTGCGTACATATAATTTTACTACCTGTATATACGACTGGGATGCCCATGCCTCTAAAAGGCGTAACTGAATGGAAACCTCATAAGTAAAAAACCACAAATATTGTTGAATGACCCTCTATCTGAGCGGATCTCATGCAATATAGCTCTCACATTGCATATCATGTTTTATGTAGGGTTACGAACGGCCATAAAAACGCGTCCTCTCTTTAATTTTATAATATCTGACATCAATCCTCATAAAATAAAATGCAAGTGCAATGTCTCTTATATGTCTCTCTCACATATGGCGAATTCAATATAAGCAAAAACATCATTTAAAAACAAAAAAATATGAAACAAGATTTTTTTGAATTTCCCTTTCAAAATGGCTCATAACTTTTACATTTATCCATAGATTTTTTCACATAGACAGTGCTTTCTTCGTTAGCATGCTCGCTCTTTAAAAATGTGATAAAATATTTTTTTAGATTTTATTTTTCGATTCTTTATGTTTTTTTTTGTACCAGGAAAAAGTGTTTTTTTAAAAAAAAAATATTTTTTTTCTCATATTTTTGACGACTGTTACTAAACCAAAGATTCTACTTGAAAGCGATATTTGCAGCATCTGCAGCCCTCATAGTTCCCTTTAATTTAACACGGCTCAATCAGGCTTATACTTGAAAAATGCTGGTCCAAATACTGAATGCACTTTCCATGAAAGCTAAAATTTAAAAAAAAAATTGCCATAAAATTTTTTTTTAATATTTTTTTTGTGTTTGTGACACCTAATTGCACCAGAAACTGTTATCCACAACCCTTGGACAAAAATTTTGTTGCATAGTGTTATGATTTAAAGTGCACATTAGTTTACAAACTCTTTTGGCCTAATAAAGGATTATTAAAAAATCGTATTCATAAGCAGCATTTTAACTAATAACCATTTTAATGATTTCGTCAATGTAATGCTGGCAACACCATCTATTTCATATACCATTTTCTCTTTTAGTGACGCATTAATACGATTATCAATTGTAAGAGTAGTCGAATATATAAATTATTTTATTGTTTATTTTAAAAACAACTGTATTAATTAACAAGAATTTATGCTCACTTGTCCCAGAAATAAAAAAACAACAACTAGAGATCAAATATATGACGAATTCAGATAATTTTTTTATTACACCCTAATGTACATACATACATATTTATTTTTTAGTTTTCAAATACAACTCAATCTATCAAACAGAAAAAAATTGAGAATAAAATGTCGTGTAATCGTTATTTGGGTACAAGGCAATTAATTGAGAAATCTTTTTATACAAATCTCAATGTGACGGATCTGCGGTATCTTTGGAGAATAAAAAATTTCGGATTTTGTAACGAGGAATTGAAATCAACTATTTTCTCGGCTACCGCTTTGGACAACTTCAAATGGTAACTATCTCTACGTTGGATTGGAAATAGAGAAATACGACTGCAGTTGCAATTGGTGTCTGCGGAGGCTGAAAGTGTGCAAATTAAACTACAATTGGCGATTTTATCAAAATATTGATATTGGAGTATGCACGGCCACTCAAGGATCATTTTATAATATAAATTACCAAATTTCAAGGGAATCTTTGCCAATTGACCTTAACGTGAAATGTTATATTCAAATGTTGGTTGACACTGTCCACCTGCAACCAGCAACTATGTGCGATTTAGAGCAATGCGAAAGTGAAGTCTCAAAAGATTTTCTTAAGTTACTGGACAATCCGCAGTTTAGTGATGTTACATTGGATGTGGAGAAACATCACTGCTCGAAGTGATGTTTTCGCCGCTATGTTTAGTCATAATTTAAGTGAAAAACAAACAAGTCGTATTAAAATTGCAGATTTTGTACGAGGGGTAGTGGAAGAAATGTTATGCTACATTTATACGGGCAAATCACCTAATCTATGTGCAATGACACAAGAACTATTCAGATTCGGTGGTAGATACTCTAGTATTCGCAGATAAACGTAGTGTCGAGAAACTTAAAATTGCCGCTATGGATTATATTCACTTCAACTCCTTGGCTGTTTTCAAAACGAAACAATGGGAAGATCTGAAGAAAGAAAATCCCGAATTATGTTTTGAAGTCTTTGAATGGCAGCGGAGTAAAATTTAGTAAAATTAAATGAACTTTTTAATATACATATGAGTTTGAATTTATATACATAAAATATACATATGAGTTTGAATTTTGCTTTATTTTTTCTTGTCTGTTTAACTAGCTTATGTGCACACAACATTTTTGTGTATACTCGATCCGTTTTGCAAAGAATCCCTCATATGGGTAGTTCTTTCTCAAATGTCACAGGTCAAAAATTAGATCTTTCCCAAATTCTCAGAAAATTTTGTTTGGTTTGGTAGTGGCCACTTCGCCCATTTTTCTTGACGTTTTAGCGACTAAAAAACTAATACTTTGTGTGAAATTTCAAAAGATTCGAGTAAGTGGTATAGAAGGTATTGAAGAATCAATCAGGGTTGTTGTGGAATCCGATTGTTGTCGGAATCGGAATTGAAACCGAGAAGAAAAATAACTTTTGTGTCACAGAAGGATATTTTTTTCTACTTCAATTCCGATTCGGACAACAGTCGAATCCCACAACGAGAGAAAAAATAAATTTGGCGCCACAGAAAGTTATGTTTTTTCTCGATTTCAATTCCGATTCCGACAGCAATCTGATTCTACAACAACCCTGAATATTTCTCTAAAAGTTAACCCTTTGTGGGGGAGGTACTAGGAGTGGACCAATATGTCCCATCATCGTACTTAGCCGGAGATAGAGAAAATATTACAGCATACCAAATTTTAAGTCAATCGGTTACTCCTTTCAAGAGTTATCGTGCGCACCAGCCAGCAGACAGACGGCCGAACACATTTAGGGTCTTAGGTCACTCCTACGATGTGCTACACTTACTTTTGGCTCGTAGCAAATGATATATACCAAGTTGATGCAAATCTGTTTAAATTATGTATAGTCACATATATTGATGCCTTCCGATTCTTGATCTATGAAAGAATGTTGTGCATTTTAACTGAAACGAAACTAATTATTCAAAGTTATTATCGCAATACCTGTAACAACGTTATTATTTAAGAAGTTTTTCAAATAAATTTTATTAAAAACCCGGCCGACATTCTATCTTTCCTTATCGGGTTTTTAATAAAATTTATTTGAAAAACTTTTTAAATAATAACGTTGTTGTGGGTAAACAAATATTTTATAAATTTTATGGTTAAATTTTAAGTGCCGATGTTGATTTTGAATAAAACACAAATTATTTAGGAAATTATTGTCATTTCTTTTTATTATGATAATATTGGTTCAGTTATGTATGGAACAAAATATCGGCCAAATGACCGCCGCGACCTCGAAGGCGCACCTCCATCCGATGGTCAAAATTTTCGATAACGCTGAGGCATAATTGAGGTTCTATGCCGTTAATGTTTAATGAATTATCTCATCCTTTAGCTCTTGAATTGTTGCTGGCTTATGACGTACACCTTTTCTTGCAAATAACCCTAAAGAAAGAAGTCCAACGGTGTCAAATCACATGATCTTGGCGGCCAATTTACATCGCCACGACGCACGATGGGAAAATATGACGAAATATGCGAGCATAGGACTTTGAAAAAAATCTTTCAAAAATCAGTTTTTTGGGAATGTTGGTTTATTGTGGATAACATTTAATGAAAATACCTTCAAATTTAATGAAAATATCTCTGGGCGATTCCGAGTTATGACCTTTCAAATTTTGCCTATTTTACTAATAAATGCAAATAAAATTGCGATGATAAAATGTATATACTAAAATGCTTGTAGAATTCTCGTTTCTTGGTGAACTGCGACCGGACTTGTAACATATAATAAGATTATATTCATCTAAATTTTTGTGTATAAAACGTATTTTTAACGTCTTTAAATTAAGAGATATTTCAAAGTAAAAATACCGTTTTTTTTGTTTTTCAAAAAAATTATCCGCTGTAAATGGAATACAACTTTTTTGGATCACGTGGGATCACTAGGATATGACAGAGAGAAGAGAGGTGACTTAGTGGTGAATCCAACGGTACCTAGTTTATCTGCGACTTTTTGCGATTATGTCCGATTTTTGTACCTTAAATATGGGCTTTTTTTACTTTAAATAAAGAAAATATGTGAGGGAGCTACATCTATCTATGAACCAATTTTCCCGAAACATATGGACCTATTTTCTTCGTTCAAAAAAATAACTTTTACGAAATTTCGGCAAAATCGGATAATAAATAAGACCGGTACAAGTCGGGTTGCAAGTTTTTCATAATAATATTAATTAGATCGATCAAAATTATCGATCTAATTAATATTATTATGAGTATATGTGTATTTTTTATAGTTTACTTCTTCTACAAAAACTATAAAAATATAGTTAAACGCTTCTGCAGTTTATGTATATTAGGGTGGACCGATTATTTTTTTGTTTTTAATTTAACTTTCCTCTTATTAAAAGTCGACGACACATTGTGTAATTGCATTAGTGGAAAACTTCAGCTTTCAAAAATATTGCAGACTGCAATTTTATCCTATTATAACGCAATTTTCACAAAAATGTGTTTGAACTTCAATGGTATATATATTTAAAATGCAGCAACACACAATTTAGTAACTCAAATAGATTTTAAACTAAATTCTTTCAGCTTTAATATAAAATCAAGATCACTGAATTTGGTACGATATTCTGATTTTCACACTAATTTCTACAAAGTCGCCTTTGTAGCCCCATTGTGCGATACACAGTAAAAGGAAAATAAAATCTGTGTACACCAATTTCTGCAAAGAATTCTCTTAAAGATGGTTCAAACCGTAGGACTTTATCTCTAACGGTATAGTCATGAGATAGAAAATAATGATATGCGCGCGTATTTATCCCTTTGTGAGATACACGTGAGATAACACCGTCATTGAATTTGTTGCGCAAAAGAGCCATTGTTTCGTTAGCTGTGTGGCAAGTGGCACCGTCCTGTTGAAACCACATATTGCCCACATACATATCTTCCAATTCGGGCCATAAAAAGTTCGTTATCAGTAACTGCCTGACCGGCCTTATTTCGAAGAAGTATGGCCCGATGACGTCGCGAGCCCATAAGCCGCACCAAACGAACTGGGCGAACATGCACAGGTGTTTTCACATCTCCTACAGACCCGGTGTGCTGAAATTTGCGCACAATTCTCCCGATTGTGGACACATTTGGTCGATTATGCTGATCAAAAAACATCACGAAGTGCACGAAATGCATTTTGATTTGTACGCCCATTTTCGTAAAAGGCTTAAAAAACGTTAACGCGTTGTGTATCTTTCCATGGTTCAAATTGAGTTAGTCTGAAATGGAGAAATGTCAAATGAAATGCAGAAAAAAACTTGACGTTTAGGTGTAGTTTATATTCAACATCGGCCCTTACAATTTAACCACCCTTTAATATTAAGAGTGGTCAAACCAAAACGCACGATGTGAATTGTAAGTAAAACAAAAAGTTTTCAGAGAACTATCTTAATATTTTTTATTATATTGGAAGGATCTAGGTGGAATACCTCTATCCGATGGTCCATATTTTCAATGACTCTGATACATTATGTCGTTCAATGTCGTTAATGTGCCGAATTATCTCATGCCTTAGCTCTTGTATTGTTTTTTGCTTATTGACGTACACTTTTCTTTTTAAATATCCCCAAAAAAGAAGTCAAACGGTGTCAAATCAGATGGTCGCGGCCAATTAACATCGCCACGTCGTGAGATTAAACGGCCATGGAAGAGCCATTGTTTTTTTTTGCTGTGTGGCAAGTGGCACAATCCTGTTGAAACCTCATATCGTCCAGGTCCATATCCTCAATTTTAGCCACAAGAAGTCCGTTATCATCTCGCTATAGCGAACACCATTCACGGCAACTGCTTGTCGGACCTAATTTTCGAAGAAGTACGGCCCGAAGACGCCGCCAACTTCTATACTATGATTATTTAAGGACTTCTATACTACTTATAGGCTAAATAAATAGCGGATGACAGGCTAAAATTCAAACAACACGCCTATGTCAAAGGAAGATCAGTGGAAACAGCTCTGCATGAGGTAGTGCACCACATAGAAGAGTCCTTCAGTAAAGAAATGTATACACTTGCTGTTTGCATAGACATTGAGGGCGCATTTAACAATGTACAGACCGATACACTTATCCAGTCCTTAGACGAGTTTCAGGTTGACCGGGCGCTGAAAAACTGGATCAACAATATGCTAAGGAATAGGTGGATTATTTGTGGGTCATATGACGTAAAAATTAGAGACAAGGTAAATCGTGGTATACCTCAGGGGGGCATTTTATCGCCTCTTCTATGGGTTACGACGATACACAGTCTCCTAAAAGCCCTCAAAAATGAAGGACTTAAACCAGTCTGTTATGCAGACGACGTTGTAATACTTCTAAGGGGCTTTCATCCAAATCTATTATGCAGAAGAGCTGAAGAGGCACTTAACATAGCATATAACTGGGCACAACCAAGGGGATTAAATGTTAACCCAGACAAAACAGAAATATGTCTATTTACAAGGAAAACGAAGATCCCACGTTTTACCCCGCCTCGATTCCTGAATAAGACAATTGCTATAACTAAAAAGGTAAAATACTTGGGAGTAATCTTGGATCAGAAACTGTACTGGAAAGATCATCTTGAAGAACGAGTTACAAAGGCACACAGATGTTGGTCGTTGTGCAGAAGAGCTATAGGTTTAAAATGGGGACTACGTCCAAATATGACTCACTGGCTTTACATGAGCGTGATTAGACCAATAATCACCTACGCCTCTGTAGTGTGGTGGACATCAATAGACAAGAAGTGCAACGTAATACCTTTGCAAAAAATTCAACGTATGTGCTGTCTAGGCATAAGCGGGGCATTTAGAACTGCACCAACAAAAGCGTTGGAGACTATACTGCACATCCAACCAATAGACATCCGTATAAAGTATGAGGCAGCCCTCACAGCAAGACGTCTACAAGTGATGGGTGAATGGATAAATCGAGACCACAAGTCGTACCATCAGAAGATTTTAGAATATCTAGTTGGTCACATTCAAACGCCAGAAATCTCGGACCGCATTCCTGAAGTGCGGCTTATAGCTACCTGTGATACGTTTGTGCCAGACAGACGCTCCTGGGAAAATGGAACTTTGGCCCATGTCCCAGTGGGAACCAGCTGCTACACGTATGGGTCCAAGCGAGGAGGAAGGACGGGTCTGGGACTTTTTATTGATGAACCAGAAGTCGAACTTCACTTCCGCCTCCCTGACCATAACACGGTATTTCAAGCAGAAGTTCGAGCAATCACGGAGTGTGTGAACTGGCTCAGTAACACGACAAAGCCTAAATATGCCAACATCTTCACAGATAGCCAAATGGCGATTCAAGCAATAACATCGGAAAGGGTCAAATCCAGAACTGTGTTGGTCTGTAAAAGAACGATAAATGATTACTCAGCCCATGGTTAATTGCGTATTTGCTGGGTACCAGGACACAACGGAGTGATTGGAAATGAACGGGCAAACAACTTGGCTTCAAAGGGCAGAGAACTTCGAGTAATAAACTTGAAAAATTGGAAACCTTTCGAAGCCACGAAAAATGAGTTGAAGCACTGGGCAGTGATGGCTCATAAAACTGTGTGGAATAGCGCAACAGTAGGAGCAACTGCAAAGATACTGTGGGGTGACCCAAATGAAAAGAAAACAAGAAGTCTTCTGAAACTAAACAAGATCGATATTAGTAAGATGATGAGTGTTCTAACGGGACACTCAAGCTTACAAGCACATCTTCATCGCATAGGACTAGCAGGAAACGACGAATGCAGGGCATGCAGAGAAAACATCGAAACGATGGAACATTTTCTGTGTCACTGCCCGGCTTTCACACATGCCAGATGCCAACATTTCGGGTCCGACATATTACCAGACTTGACTCATCTCAGAGAATATGACTGGAAGATACTGAGAAAATTCGTGTCTAGTACCGATTTTCTGTAACTCGTGAGGTATAAAAAGATCATAAATAAGGAGCGCACAACAGGCCGAACCACTGGCTTAAGTGTATATCCATGGACATGAGACGTTTAAACGTCTCCTCTCTTCAACCTAACCTAACCTAAATGTTTTTCAATGATTTTGCCTTTATTGAAATGCCTCATCATTCCGGTTAATGATTGAGCACCACATCATTCATATGGTTACCGCGACTGGCCTTGCAGTAGCCCGTTCTGTGTCGACCCAATTTTTCAACACATTTTCCATTGTGTGGCCCTCTATCAAGTCATGAATCGTCTATGGATTATTGTCGTATTTTTATATTATTGACACTCCCCTTTTAGCACCTAAAACCCACAGATAGACGATAAAGTACTGAAATGGAAGTATATTTCTCAGGATTCCAAAACAGAAAACAATTCAGTAGTGAGTCGGACCTTAAAATTTGGGTTCGCCACAGGATTTTCTTTTTTAATCATGCTTTCATTTTAGTCCCATTTAGCCTTTCTGTGTGCCTTAGGGCTTCTTTCGAGCTCCTGAAGTCCAGTGCCCGTTGCGCAACTGGTC
Source organism: Eudasyphora cyanicolor (assembly GCA_963930755.1). Taxonomy (NCBI): domain Eukaryota; kingdom Metazoa; phylum Arthropoda; class Insecta; order Diptera; family Muscidae; genus Eudasyphora; species Eudasyphora cyanicolor. The sequence goes on along the minus strand of OZ005736.1, from coordinate 163,895,736 downwards.
ATATTTATACCCTACATCACACTGTGGTACAGGGTATTATGACTTTGTGCATTTGTTTGTAACATCCAAAAGGAGAAGAGATAGACCCATTGTTTATTATACCGATCGACTTGTAATCACTTTCTGAGTCGATTTAGCTATGTCCGTCTGTCTGTCCGTAGATGTATTTTTGTAATCAAAGTACAGGTCGCAATTATGGTCCGATTTCAACGAAACTTGGCACATATATTTCTTTAGGCCCAAGGACGATCCCTATTGAATTTGGTTAAAATCGGTTCAGATTTACATATAGCTCCCATATATATGTACCTCCGATTTGACATATATTCACTGTATTAGCAACATTTTTGAACCGATTTGTACACAAATTGACAGTGAGTAGTCTCGTGATACACTTGAGACAATACAAAATTTGGGGGAAATCGGTTCAGATTTAGATATAGCCCCCATATATATGTTACCCCCGATGTGACATATAAGCCCTGTAGAAACTGTATTTTATATCCGATCAGTACGAAATTTGGCAGAAAGAGGTTTCTTATTACATGAAAGAATACTGCCAAATTCGGAGAAAATCGGTTCAGATTTAGATAAAGCCCCCATATATATGTTACCCTCGATTTGAAATTCAAGCGCTGTAGAAACTGTATTTTATATCCGATCACAGCGAAATTCGGCAGAACGAGGTTTCTTATAACATGAAGGAATACTGCCAAATTCGGAGAAAATCGGCTCAGATTTAGATATGGCTCATATATATATGTTAGCCCCGATTTGACATCTAAGCACTATAGAGACTGTATTTTATATCCGATCAGTACGAATTTCGACAGAAAGAGGTTTCTATTTTACAGGAATGAGTATTCAGGGAAAATGGATTCAGATTTATATATAACCTCTATATATATGTTCCTCCTGATTTGGTTAAAAAGCGCTATAGAAGTTGTACTTCACTTCCGATCATTACAAAATTCTCCAGAAAGCTGTTTCTCAATTTAGGAACGAATATTACTTAATTTAGCGATTATCGGTTCAGAATAGGTATATCCACATATATATGTTCATACCCATTTACCAATTATTCCAAATTATTATCGAACTGACCCTTATCGCATTGTTAGGGAGGTGTAGGGTGTTATATATTAGCCTTTCCTTACTGGTTTTTATTTGGTTTTGCATCTGCCTGCTAAGTTTCACTTTTGTCCATATATAGAAACAGTCTGAAAATTTGACTAAATAGAACCCAACTTCATATGACTATAAAACAAATATTCGAGCTTACTTTGCAAAACCCTTTGGGGGTTGTGATATGCTAGTGGTGTACTATCATGTCCAATATGTTTCGCAAATAAAAGATATGATGACCCTAAATTTGATGCACAGTGTCTTTTTTTATCCATACACGCTGAAAAAAAATCGATTCTGTAGTATATTGTCCCAAACATATTCGGCTTGAAACATATATATGTTTAGGGTACACTCCAAACATATAATATTTGGTACATACAAAAATTATATATTTGGGAAGATGTCCTTCTAAACAAATCTTTGTTTGCATCCCAATAGGTTATTATTTAGGACTATTATTTCCGAAACAAATATTTATTTGCATTTGAGTATTTGAAAAATACATAAATTGTATTAAATTTTTCAGTAATTCAAAGTTAAATTTTTAGAAATGTAAAATGTTCGTAAAATAATAATAATTGAAATCGTATAATCTTGGATCAAAATAAATTACTGAAGGGTTGACAACTAATGATGGCTTGGAATACTCAGAAAATTTAAATGACTAATTTAAAACGGAAGTTAATATGGTATCATAACTGGGAGGTACAATTCGAAAACAAGGAAAAATTAAAACTGAAATTCGAAAAAGTCAGTAAATGTTTTCAAAATTTTTTTAAATAAAATATATTTGGAGAAATTCCTAAACAATAATTTTATTGGTATTTAAACACATATTTTATTTGAGAAATTTAGTTTGCAAATAAATTTTGTTGTAATATATTAATATATGCGGTCCAAATATATTTTATTGATTTTCAAATAAAATTTATTTGCTCAGAAATATATAATATTTCAAAATTTGAGTTCCAAATATATTTTCTTTCGTTTCAAACATATCAAAAAAGGCGATTTTGCCCCGTGTAGATATTTTCTATATAGGCACTGTTTTCTTCGTTAGAACACCAGTTTTGAAAAAGGGAACACAAATTACTTGCTAATATCTTTATATTACCCAAGTTTCTATTTGTTTTACACAAAAAAAAATTACGACTCGGACACACAATTATTTTTTTTGGTGACATAGTGTAATCGTCATTGTGTTATACCTGGGACAGACTTTAAGCGTGGCCACCCATTCGTTGGCTTTAGAAAGGAGGAAAAGAAAATAACAAAAAGCAAAACATAAATTTCAATTATCACTTCGAAATTAATTTATTATAATTTTTTACGGATATATTAAATTCTAATTCTACCTAAATACCTTTACAATACCTGACATCTCTTTACGCTGAAAAGGTTGAAGTAGAAAAAAAGAGCGGCGCAACAGCGATACTTGAAAACGTAATTGTGAATTATATTCCAAAAGGATACCAAATTTACTCATTAAATGCAGTGCATTAAAAGCATTTGGTTCTTACTTAAAACAACATTAAAGGGACTGAGACGTCTACAACCACGGGACCACCCAACACATTCAAATATCTAAGTATTGGTGTGTGCATGAGTGTTTTTTCATCGCCTTTGAATAATTGAATGAAATAAGGATAACAAAGGAAGAATAGAATTGGACATACCAATGAATGAACGAACGTACGTACGGAAGCTGACAATGCGCCCGACTGATTGTGAAAGTCACATTACAGAACATTCGTTCGCACTCCTTCTCACTCTCTGTCTTTACACCAACAGTCCCACAAACAAATACCTAAAGTTTAAATTAAATTATGTGACACCAGGCATAAGAAAACAACTTCATTTATTATGCCAAAGACAATGCTGAAGTAGAAGGGCTGAAGTACGAGTTGGAGGAGTGCGAAAAGCTCTAAGTTCTGCATGCCTAGGCCAGGCAATGAAGTCGCCCAAAATTATCGGCGACGCACAGTGGGAGGAATTCCAAAAAAAGGGAAATAATTCTGCCGTTTCTTAACCAGACATCCGATAGCGACCAAACTTGGCACGTTTGTAGAAGAGGTATTAGAGAAGTTAAGTTTTGAGTTTGGGCCCCCTGTGATATACAGGGGCGGAGCTGCAGGGCCCCAAAGTTGGCCACCTCGGTTGAACAAATGTTTAAGCGCGTGTAACTTTCGTATTTTCCGGCCGATTCATAAAATCTAATAACCGAGGTCTACAAAAGGCTTTTTGTACCTAACCGTTATCTTGTATACTTAACGAGATATCTGCATTTGAAAATTGAATTTTTAATTTTTTCCCCGACCTTGTGCTAGTATTTTGTAAATATCGAAGCAGAATATGCACCAATTTTATCCACTTAAGCATGTCTGGATTGGCAATAAAATTTCCTATATGATGAACAAAAATTGGTTCGATATAACCAACAGGACAAAAGTTATGGCCCCTTGAATTCATATTTTAAAAAAAAATCGATTTTTTGTCATTTTTTTAGGAAAAATTGTATGTCGTATTTTTGAGTTTTAGAATAAGTTAGTTAAAAAGTGTATAACATATTTACTACCATCTTAAAGGAAACTTTCCAGAGTATGCTCTCAATCAAAGAACGGGTCAAAAATATTTACTGGTATTGTTACCAAGCTTCTCCAATTTACACAATTTTTTAGACAAGTTTCAAAAGTAAGCCACATTTTCTCCAATCGCAAAGCTGAAATGTTAAAAATTTTATCATATTTATGTGTGGTAAGGTGTTGTAAGTTGAACTGCAAAGGGAATCTGAAACCTCACTTTTAGTATAGTATATATAGGGGAAAATCCAAAAAATCCATTTTTTGGGGATTTTCAAAATTATTTTGAGAATTGTGGGATCGACTTTTGGAAATATAATGATTCGTGAATTACATTCCATTTGTTATGTCAGAACCTACAAACTACAAAATAGTTCACTGAATAATTTTAATTTTAAAAATTTTATGTCGTTTTTACATTTCTGTCTGCATTTACTTTTTTCCTGACCCTGTGTTGCATTTGCAGATATCTCGGTAAGTATACAAGATAACTATTAGGTGCAAAAAGACTTTTGTAGACCTCGGTTATTAGAATACGCACGAAATTTTATGAATCGGCCGGAAAATACGAAAGATACACGCGCTTAAACATTTTGTTCAACCGAGGTGGCCAACTTTGAGGCCCTGCAGCTCCGCCCCTGTATACCACGGGGGGGCCAAACTCAAAACTTAACTTCTGTAATACCTCTTCTACAAACATGCCAAGTTTGGTCGCAATCGGTTGTCTGGTTAAGAAACGGCAGAATTATTTCCATTTTTTTGGAATTCCTCCCACTGTGCGACGGCGGCGCATGGTAAAATATTGATTGGCGTCGGTGGCTGATGGGTTGAGCCGATCAAATTTTAACAATTGGCTGAGTCCAAAAATCGATGGCACAATAATGTCATTCTCCGAGAAAGGTGGCGATCTGAGATGTCGCAATTATAGGAAAAACAACTTAAAATCAACACAAAAGTTTTAGAAAAGTTATTGAAGTTTTGTTATAATGTTGGAAATAATGAATAGGTCTTCTTAATGTATTTTTGCCCAATCAAGAAGTGAGGCTTTGTACAATTCATGGATTGCTGTATCACCTCTTCTACAACTCTGTTACCGAGTTGACGATCCTTGCCAAACTGGAATTGGGTCGTTCCAGGGTCTGGCTCCGATAGTCTTCGGATTATTTTAATTAAACTAAAGATGCTTGGGAGCATATTTCAAAAAACGATGTAAATATATACTCGTACATTTTATTTGAGTACTAGCTGGACCCGGTCCACTTCGTTGCCCCAGACTTCAGATTTCCGATCCCGTTCATTTTTGGACTAATTACGTAGACTGACACCAAATATGTACGAACAATATTACATTGATCTCTCTCAAATAGTGCAAGCTATTCCAATTTCAAAACTTGACTCACTCGGTCGGTGCCACGCCCATTAGTCTGATCCCGCCATTTTTGGACCAATCACGTAGACTGCCACCAGATACATCGCAAAATTACAGCACTCAATTTCAAAATTTGGCTTATATGGGCGGGGCCACGCCCATTTGTCCGATCCCGCTCATTTGTGGATCAGTTACGTAGACTACCACCAGATACATATACGCAAAATTTCAGCTCCCTCGCTAACAAATCGTGTAAGATATATCAATTTCAAAATTTCGGCTGGGCCACGTCCGTTGGTCTGATCCCGCCTATTTTTGGACCACTAACGTAGACTGCCACCGGATACATATGCACTAAATTGCAGCACTCTCGGTACTAATTTGTCCAAGATATCTCAATTTCAAAATTTGGCTTATATGGGCAGGGCCACGCCCATAGGTCCGATCCCGCCCATATTTGGACCAATAACGTAGACTGCCACCGGATACATATGCACTAAATTGCAGCACTCTCGGTAATAGATTGTCCAAGATATCTCAATTTCAAAATTTGGCTTATATAGGCGTGGCCGCGCTCATTTGTCCGATCCCGCTCATTTTTGGACCAATAACGTAAACTGCCACAGGATACATACATATGCACTAAATTGCAGCACTCTCGTTAATAAATTGTCCAAGATATCTCAATTTCAAAATTTGGCAAATATGGGTGGGGCCACGCCCATTGGTCCGATTCCGCCCATTTTTGGAAAATTCACATTATCTGCTACTAAATGCATACACACACAATTTCAGCAATCTAGCTAAAAAATTTTCTCAATATCAACATTTGACCCATATGGGCGGGTCCACGCCCACTTAATATATCGGAAATTCATGTACCCTATTTTCAGCACCCCCTACACATGTACATTCTGTGAAAATTTCAAGAAGATCGGTCCAGCCGTTTAGACGCCTATACGGTACAAACAAACAAACACACATTTTTCTTTATATCAGTGGTGCGCGAAGTAATAGAGTCACCTCTAACCAACATTTTCGCAGCAAGAAAAATTCCGAAAAAATATTTTTTTGGGTAACTTTAAGTTATTTTTATTCAATATCAATGCTAATCTAATAAATAAAAATATCTGTATGGTAATTCAAAACTTAGAATAACATAAACAAATACAAATATTTTAAAATCCTTGGTTTTGACTGTGATTAATTAAATAAGTAACTTAAATTAAACCAATGTTTTGGTTATCTATACTAAGTACTGAGGTACAGTACTTAGTAGAAATGCCATTATTTTTAATTACAGCTTTGCAACGACTTGGCATTTAATCCACAAGTTTCTGACAAGTTTTTATTGGAATATTCTTCCACGCAGCTTCAGTCATTGTCCATAACGCATCCTTATTAGAGAGCCATCTTTACCTCTCGCCACAAATTCTCTATAGGATTTAAGTCTGGCGAATGTACAGGCCAGCTTAAACCTTCGACTCTGTTGTTTTCGATAGTTTTGCCTTCTTTGATGTGTGTTTCGGATCGTTGTCTTGTTGAAACACCCATCGAAGTGGCATTTCCCATTGAGCATAAGGCATCATTATGTCATTTAAAATATTTGTGTAAAAAGTTGCGTCCATTATACCTTCAATCCAAAATAGAGGCCCTGTACCATAACAGAAAAAGCAGCCCCATACCAGTATGTTCCCGCCGCCATGTTTTATGGTTTTGATGGTGTATTGGGGACAATATTCGGTGTTTGGGGGTCTTCGCACAACAGGTCCGCAGCGGTCAGAGTTAAACAAATTCACTTTTGTTTCATCTGACCACAAAATATTTCGCCAATTGGTTACTGGCCAATCCACATGTTCCCTGGCGAATTCCAATCTTCTTTTTACGTTTCGTTTAGAAAGATACGGAACTTTTCGTGCACCTTTTGCTTTTAAATTGTTTTTAAATAGCATTTTTCTTATTGTAGAGGTGTCAACGTCCACTTCGTTCTCCTTTTTTAATGCAGAAGATGTAACGAAAAAAATTTTTCGCTTCGAAATCTACGAGATTTTCGATTTTTTTTCATCTGGTTTTGGTTTTATTATACTTTACAGCATTTTCAACCATTTTCTTTGAGCATCCAAAGATTTTGGCTATTTGATTATAACTTTTACCTTCTTTATAGAGATTTTTTATTGCTTTTCGGCGCTCATTACTGCAATGCTTTGCTCTGTCCATTCTGAAGTCTAAATAATAATTATTCGCTCAGGTTACTTCAGAATAATAATAAGCTAAACTTACCTTTTGATTCAAATTTACAACTTAAATAGCTACTGCGTTTAGTTTTTATCTTCTATTTTAAATTGACTCTATTTTATTGCACACCTTTTTGCATTCCCATTTATATAATAACACTGACAATTGCAAGAGCGACGCTCAAATTGTATGGAAAATAACGGGATTATATGTACGAGAGAACGTATGAATAAAATAACGGCAGTGGCGACAACATACACTTTGTATAAGTGCTTTAAACACGTTAAAAGTTTTGAAAAGTAGGTGACTCTATTTCATCGCACACCACTTTAGATAGATTAATACAATCAAGTATTGAGTATTGTACAATCAAATATACCGGTAGTGCTATCTCAACGGCTAAACCTCAAAATTAGATCTTAGATTGAGATTAGATCTTAGATTAGATTGAGTATTGTACAACCAAATATACCCGTAGGGCTGTCTCAACGGCCAAACCTCAAAATTAGATCTTTTTATAGTCCCAAAATATCAACTCATTTAAATGAAAATTGCGAACAACACATTTCAGACAAATACATTTTTTGTCTTTCTAATAGGTTTTTATACCCTCACTTTAGTGTGTTGCTACGGAAAAAAAGGAGTAACCGATTGACTTCAAACTTGGTATGTGGTAATATTTTTTTCTATCTCCGGTTAAGTACGAAGATGGGTCATATTGGTCCACTCCTTCCAGTACCTCCCTCACATAGGGTTTAAATGTTGTGAAATATTGATTCTTTAATAACTGCTATACTACTTATTCGAATCTTCTGAAATTCAAGACATAGTGTTAGTTTATTGGTCGCTATCAACTCCAGAGAAATGGGCGAAGTTGTCACGTTCGTTTTGGTACCTCCCACACAAATGCACCTTTTTGCACGAAAAGTTAACAGCTTATAACATTAATACCAGCGTATAAAAATACTTGAAATTTTGTACAGTGTAATGCTTTTATAGTGCCTACAGTCCAGTGAAAAATGGGCGTTATTGCCACGCCCCTTTTGGTACCTCCCACACAAAGGTACAATTTTGCACCAAAAGTTAACAGCTTATAGCATTAATACCAGTGTATAAAAATACTTGAAATTTACTACAGGGTAATGCTTTAGGTTAGGTTGAATAGAGGAGACGTTTAAAACGTCTCATGTCCATGGACATACACTTAAGCCAGTGGTTCGGCCTGTTGTGCGCTCCTTATTTATGATTTTCTTACCCCATGGATTACAGAAAATCGGTACTAGACACGTATTTTCTCAGTATCTTCCAGTCATATCCTCTGAGATGAGTCAAGTCTGGCAATATGTCGGAACCGAAATATCTGGATCTTGCATGTGTGAAAGCTGGGCAGTGACACAGAAATTGTTCCATCGTTTCGATGTTTTCCCTGCATTTTGAACCTATAGCTCTTCTGCACAACGACCAACATCTGTGGGCCTTTGTAACTCTTTCTTCAATATGATCTTTCCAGTACAGTTTGTGATCCAAGATTACCCCCAAGTATTTTATCCAGGAAACGAGGCACGGTAAAAGGATGAATCTTCCTTTTTCTTGTAAATAGACATATTTCTGTTTTGTCTGGGTTGACATTTAGTCCCCTTGGTTGTGCCCAGTTATATGCTATGTTAAGTGCCTCCTCAGCTCTTCTGCATAGTTGGCTGGTTTAAGTCCTTCATTGGTGAGGGATTTAAGGAGACTGTGTATCGTCGTAACCCATAGGAGAGGCGATAAAATGCCCCCTGAGGTATACCACGATTTACTGATTTTTACGTCATATGACCCAAAAATAATCCACCTATTCCTTAGCATATTGTTGATCCAGTTTATCAACGCCCGGTCAACCTGAAACTCATCTAAGGACTGGATAAGTGTATCGGTCTGAACGTTGTTAAAAGCGCCCTCAATGTCTATACAAACGGCAAGTGTGTACAATTTTTCACTGAAGGACTGTTCTATGTGGTGTACTACCTCATGTAGAGCTGTTTCCACTGATCTGCCTTTAACATATGCGTGTTGCTTGAATTTTAGCTTGTCATCGGCTATCTTACATTTGATCATGTCGTCAATTATTCGCTCCATTGTTTTTAAGAGGAAAGAAGTTAGGCTAATAGGTCGATAAGCCTTTGGGATCGTATAACTCGCCTTGCCAGGCTTGGGTATGAAGACCACCCTTGATTCCTGCCAATTTTTTGGGGTATATTCAGGAGATAGGCACGTCGTGAAAACTCCAACCAGATGAGTTGATACCAGATCCATCTCATTCTGAAGAAGCGCTGGAAATATTCCGTCCGGTCCCGCAGCCTTAAAAGGAGAGAAGCTTTTCATTGCTTCTTTAACCATAGCATCCGTAATAGGTACTCGGTGCATTACATTTTCGGTCTGTAACTGTTCCTCTGTTGGCCCAGCATTGCCACTCGGAAAATGAGTTTTCATCAAAAGCCTTACGGTCTCATCTATAGCCTCCATCCTTTTATCCGTTTCATCCACCAGTGTTTCGGTTTGGATATGAGTTTTTGAGAGGAACTTTTTTATTTTGGCATGCTGTTAACGCTGTTTTTCTGCTCACAGAAAAGCCTCCAGGAGTTACGTTTCGCCAGTCTAATGATTTTATTGTATTCTTTGAGCCTTCTGTGGTAGTCATCCCAATATACTATAGACATCCTTGCCAATCGAGCGGATTTGCCCTGTCATCCAGGGTTTCTCATAGGCAGATTTCCTTTCTCGAAGCGGGAAACTATCTTCGAATGATTTTACAAGAGCCTCTGTAATCCTCCTCACATTGATATTAATGTCTTCTGTACTTGGATAATCGTGTTTAGGCTGGCCCAATCGATTTCTAAGTAGATTGCCGAATTTGGTCCAGTCGGTTTTAGCCTTATTACGGAAACTTATTGGGTTAGGCGGTGGCCGTGCAATTTTAAACCTTATATAACGGTGGTCCAAATAGGAGTGTTCATCCGAAACCCTCCACTCATGGATCTCATCAATGAGGTTTTCCGAGCATATCGTTATATCTAATACTTCTTCCCTAATTTTGTTAACAAAGGTCGCCTTGTTCCCTATGTTGAGAGTTAGGAGATCGTTTATTGGTGTCAGTACTGCCCCAAGCAATATGGTGTGAGTTGGCATCACAACCAGCTAGTAACACATTACTTGTATTTTTGGATTCCCTTTCCAGGCGTTGTAATTCCGACGTAGGTGGCAATGTCGGCGCTTCGAATGGCAGATATACTGACGCCAGGTACATACTTCCATTACCTTGCATCAGCACAGTTGTGTCCGATGTTGACAACTCTGGAGAGAAATATAGCATAAGTTTTTATGGCACAGAATACAAGTCCTTGGACGAGTACCTGTGTTAGCGTAGAAAAGATTGTAGTTCATATGGTTTAATCCAGTAACTTTGTTACTAGTAGTCCACGGTTCCTGGACCAAAGCAACATGAACCATGCCTTTATTTATTATGTCCATCAGAGCAATGGATGCCGTTTCGCTCCGGTGGAAGTTTATCTGGATGACCTCAATCATTGTCTTTCCAGCAAACCTCTTTGGGAGGTCTACTTGAAGAGTGCCTATAGCCCTGTGAAAAATGGGCATTATCACCAGTCCCCTTTTTGTACCTCCCACACAAATCGGCCAAATAATACCACAATTTTATATCTCATAACGTTAATATACCTACACCACACTGTGGTACAGGGTATTATAACTTTGTGCATTTGTTTGTAACATCCAAATGGATAGACGAAATAGACGAAACTTTACTCATATCTTTTTTTTAGCCCAAGTACGATCCCTATTGAATTTGGTTAAAATCGGTTCAGATTTAGATATAGCCCCCATACATATATGTATATGTTAGCCCTGATTTGACATGTAAGCGCTGTAAAAAACTTTTTTTTATATCCGATCAGTATGAAATTCGGCAAAAAGAGGTTTCTTATTACATGAATGAATACTGCTAAATTCGGAGAAAATCGGCTCAGATTTAGATATATCCCCCATATATACGTTACCCCCGATTTGACATGTAAGCGCTGTAAAATGTTATTTTATATCCGATTAGTGCGAAATTTGGCAAAAAGAGGTTTCTTTCTACATGAAGGAATACTGCCAAATCGGGGGTAACATATATATGTTACCCCCGATTTGCTATAAAAGCACGGAGACTGTATTTTATATCCGATCAGTATGAAATTCGGCAGAAAGAGGTCTTTTTACATGAATGAGTATTCAGGACAATCGGTTCAGATTTATATATAACCTCCATATATATTTTGCTCCTGATTTGGTATCAAAGCGCTATAGAAGTTGTACTTTACTACCGATCATTGAAATTTTCCAGAAAGATGTTTCTCAATTTAGGAACGAATATTGCTTAATTTAGCGATTATTGGTTCAGAATTAGATAATATGTTCCTACCCATTTACCAATTATTCCAAATTATTATCGCAATGACCCTTATCGCATTGTTAGGGAGGTGTAGGGTATTATATGGTCGGCCCCGCCCGACTTTCTGCCTTTCCTGAATTGAATTGCATTTAATATATTTAAAGTATGCACTTGTTTTAAGTTATAAGCTGTTAACCTTTGGTGCAAAATAGTCTATTTGTGTGGGAATTAACAAAAGGGGCGTGGCACCTTCGTCCATTTTTCTCGAGGTGATGGCGACTACTAAACTAATACTACGTATGACATTTCAGAAGATTCGAATAATTAGTATAGAATTTATTAAAGAATCAATATTTCACTAAATGTTAACACTTTGTGGGAGAGGTACTAGAAGAAGTAGGTTAATATGGCCCATCTTCGAAATTAGTTTTAAGTCAATCAGTTATTCTTTCGAGAGTTAACGTGCGCGCCAGCTAGCAGACAGACCCACATACACTGTACTCGTAACACACACACAGCCAGACCGGTGCTATGATAACAAAGTATGAACTGATTTGAATAATTTTTGTTATTATGAATTGTCAAAATAAAATGCAAGCTACAACGTTTCATCTAAATTGTTTAGAAAACAAGTAAGAAAATTTCAGTCGGGTAAATCAACTAAGATATAAATGTGAGTACGTAATATACTCGTAATATGGCGTATCGGCTAAGAGATATCAGAAGGTCGAAAAAATTGTCATTCTTTGTTAGTTATGAAAATTATTTACATAATTGCTGCAGAAGTTATGAGTATGTTGTGTTAGAATGTATCTGTCAATTTGTGTGGGGGTAACAGAAATAGCTGGACGAATACGCCTATGTATATACTTCAAAGACATTGGACTTTACCGAATTGTATGCGTTTATGTTCAATGGTATTTACGTTATGAGCCATTCAATTTTGGTATTTGGAAGGTACCAAAATGGGAGTGGAAATAATGTCAATCTTTTACCAGACTGGAGGTGCTGTTAAGCATTACGCTGAAAAATTTCAAGTATTTATATGCACTGGTATTAAATTTATTAGCAGTTAACTTTTTGTTCACAATGGTATCGTTGCGTGGTAGGTACCAAAAGGTGCGTTGCAATAACACCAATCTTTTACCGCGCTGAAGGCCCTATAGAAGCATTGCACTGCACAAAATGTCAAGTATTTATATGCACTGTGATTAAAGTCTGTGTGCGAGGTACCATAAAGAGCGGGCCCAATTCGAAAATTTTTTTCAAACTGATAGTGACATACAAACTGTTTGGAATAATTCCCATACATATTACTATCTATGAAATAAAGAAGATTCGAATAAGTAGTATATGAGTTATTAGAGAATCAATATTTCAAAAAATGTTAACCCTTTGTGAGGAAGGTACTAGAACGGGTGGCCTAATCTGGTCCATCTTCGAACTTTGCCTGAGATGGAGAAAAATATTATCACATACCAAACTTGAAGTCAATCCGTTACTCCTTTCGAGAGTTATGTTGCGCTCCAGCCAGCCAGACAGATGGACGGACATTGCTTTAATGACCTAAAATGTCTTAAAACTGATTTCCGCCGAACATACTTGGGGTCTTGGGTCACTCCTTTGACGTGTTACACTTTTGGTCCGAAGCAGATGATATAACTATAACCTCCTACAATAAAGCTATGGCATAATGACAATTACAAAATTTTCAACATTCACTGCTTCTGTTTCAATAAAAAAAACCAGTAAGGAAAGGCTTAAGTCGGGCGGGGCCGACTATATAATACCCTACACCACTCTCGTAATATTGAATAACTCTGATATATAAATTTTGTAATTCATGTATAAATTGTTTACATAAATTTACTTTTGGGACATTTAATACTTAAAAAATACCCTGCACCACAGTGTGGTGTAGGGTATAAAAAGGATTGGATCTAAAGAGCCAAATCGGATGAAACATATATATGGGAGCTATAGCTAAATCTTTACCAATTTTCTTCAAATTCGGCAATGTTGGTTCATGGTTCAAGAAACTCTACCATTCTAGATTTCAAAACGATTGGATGTAAAATATGGTGCCGTGACATAACTCCCAACGGACATAACGCCCAAAACGATTTTGGGAGTTATGTCCGTATATAATCTTGGACATAACACCCAAAATTTTTGGGACTTATGTCCAACGTTATCGAGTGGACATAACGCCCAATGGGAGTTATGTCCTTTTTATTAATTTACATAATTTTCTTAGGGAAATAAAATTTTATTCCGAATGTATAATTTAGTTCAAGTAAAGGAGTAAATATTTATAATATATTTATACTATGAAATATAATACTCTTGATAATATATATTGCTCTATATTTAAAGGAAAAAATAATTTACATTAAAAATTGTTCAGCGCAACAATCTGCCTGCAGAATGGACATAATGTGAGTGTAAACATTTTTATTAATTTCGTCAAATGGTTTCAAAATTGTATTTTCTCTATTCATATATTTCTCAAAGTCTGTAGTAAAAGTTTTTGGTTTAAGTTTAAAAATGTTTGAGTCTATAAACTGTAGGATATGCTCATATGACTTCTGTTTTTTATTAGCCATTAGTATGAACGCAAAAGAGCAAACCTACAAATAAGTAATTAACATAAATGTAATTATCAAATATGAAACGATTTGCAGACAATGTAAAGTTTGAAGAACATAGAAAACACCGCAGTAGATTTTTTAATGCTCGATTTAAAAATTATTCATTGAACTCAGGACCTATGGCGAATATTTTTTAAAAAATCGCGCGAATTTTAAAAAAATATTCGCCATTGGTCCTTAGTCAACGATTTTTTAAATCGCGCGATTTAAAAAAAATATTGAACTTAGGACGGAAAGCGAAACATTTAAAAAAAAACTACAAATAAATAATTAACATAAATGTATTTATCAAGGATGAAACAATTTGTAGACGATAGAAATTTTTTTAATCGCGCGATTTAAAAGGTATTCATTGAATTTAGGACAGAAGGTAAATCTTTTTCTTCAAAAAATCGCGCGATTTTTAAAAAAAAGTTTTACCTTGTGTCCTACATCAAAAGAATTCTTTTTTAATCTATAATATTTTTTATATTTTAGAAATTTGAACACTTACATGTCTATCTTGAGAAATATAGAGTTTTAATAATTGATTGTATCCACTGCTTGGTACCACCGAAAAAGTCGCATCCATCATATAGTGACGATCAAGTTGCATCCATCATATAGTGGCGATTATTAGGATCAATATTCCTTTAGATTCATTTGGTGATGGATGGTGAGAAAAAATGTGTAGGAAATATCTTCTTCGATATTGTTTTCTAAAATTTTTCCTTGCTGTTACTTTGACACATCAAAAATATGTCATAAATGAGTAATTTTTAAATAAATTTATTAGGTTGCATTTTATTAAAAAAAAAACAATTGAGCGGCATTTTCATCACTTTGGGCGTTAAGACCGCGGTTAGTTAAAGACATAAGTCCCAATATACATTGGGTGTTATGTCCGCGTTTTTTTGGGTGTTATGTCCGAGAACGCTCCGCGGACATTACGCCCAACAAAGTTTGCGAATTATGTCCGAGTATACTGAAGGACTAAGTCCCAAAATCGTGTTGGGCGTTATGTCCTTAGGAGTTAAGTCCGGGCACCATAAAATATAGCTTCTATAGAACTAAAGGGCCAAATCGGACGAAACATATATATGGGAGCTATAGCTAAATCTTAACCGATTTTCTTCAAATTCGGTAGTGTTGGTTCATGGATCAAGAAATACTACCATTCTAAATTTCAAAATAATGATTGGATTTAAAATACAGCTTCTACAGGACTAAAGAGCAAAATCGGACGAAACATATATATGGGAGCTGAAGCTAAATCTTAACCGATTTTCTACCATTGTAAATTTCAAAGTGATTGGATGTAAAATACAGCTTCTACAGGACTAAAGAGCAAAATCGGAAAAACATATATATGGGAGCTATAGCTAAATCTTAACCTATTTTCTTCAACTTCGGCAATGTTGGTTCATGGATCAAGAAACTCTACCATTCTAAATTTCAAAATGATTTGATGTAAAATACAGCTTCTACAGGACTAAAGAGCGAAATCGGACGAAACATATATATAGCTAAATCTTAACCGATTTTCTTCAAATTCGGTAGTGTTGGTTCATGGATCAAGAAACTCTACCATTCTAAACTTCGAAACGATTGGATGTAAAATACAGCTTCTATAGGACTAAAGAACCAAATGGGACGAAAGATATATATGGGAGCTATATTTAAATCTGAACCTATTTCAACCAAATTCAATAGCGATCTTAACAGTTGCGAAATACTCTAAACTGCAAAATTTCAGAACGATCGGAGTGAAATTGCGACCTGTAGTCGACGAACAACTTCACATGGACAGACGGACGGACGGACAGACTCAGCTAGTGATTCTGAGTCGATCGGTATACTTTAAGGTGGGTCTAGCTGTGTTATTTTCAGGTGTTACAAACATCTGCCGTGAAACAAACTTATAATACCCTGTACCACAGTGTGGTGTAGGGTATAATTATACAAATAAATTTTGTTCGCTTCAGTTAACCAGGTTGTTCGTCAGTTATTATTCCCTACTCCACAATATGCTACATGGGGTTGTATGTTTGTTTTGTGGAAGATTTGTATTCCGAAATCGGAGTACATAATGAGATGAGTACATAATTACCGATATCAATGCCGACTTAAAAATCCGCGAAATTCATAAGAACATACTTCAAAATTTCTTAGTGTAAGAATATCACTACAAAAATTCGCGACTTTAGCTTTTTTATATGACGTGTGTTAACTTATTTTTAAGGCGACAACAAATAATATTATGTATTCTTACAAAAGAGGTTCCCCAAAAAGATCTTAACATTCAGTCCCATCGATACATAAGAATTTTGTAGAGACAGTTTGTATTTAAATAAAACACAAACAAGTTAGAACGTTTCAGTCGGGTAAACCGAAGTGAGGGTATACCTTAGTATACCCTCACTTTGTTACCGAATTTGGGTTTCTCCGATGAGAAGCCATTTCAAATTGAGCAGTTTCTGAACAAACAAAATGATCGGATTTACTTGCCAAAGAGGTCAGCTGAAAATGTACACCTTCGACTGGCCACCAGAACTCAAGCGCCGCCGATGGTAATGGTGTGGGCCGCCGTAACGGCCGATGGTCGCTCTCCGCTTGTATTCATCGACCATGGGGTCAAAATAAATGCCGAATATTATCGGGAAAATGTCCTAAAGACAGTATTGAAGCCCTGGGCAGACAAACATTTCGGCCGCAGACCATGAACATTCCAACAGGACTCAGCACCATCGCACTCAGCACGCGTCAACCAAGAATGGCTTAAAAAGGAGATTCCTCGCTTCATTTCTACCGCACAATGGCCACCAAGATCTCCGGATCTCAATCCGTTGGACTTTTGCGCCTGGGGCATTTTAGAGAGTATGGTTCGCACTAAAAAATACCAAAGTATCGATAACCTCAAGACGGCGCTTCGCCGGGAATGGGCCAAAATACCGCAGAGCCACTTTCGTGCAGTGTGTGATGGCCTTGTCGGTCGTTTGAAGGCCATAATTCGTGCCAAAGGTGGCCAATTCGAACAAATCTAAACTGTTTCTAAAATTTTATGTAATTTCCGACATTCTTTGCTTTTGAACAATAAAATTAAAAAAAAAAATTAAAAAACCAGTAAGGAAAGGCTAAAGTCGGGCGGGGCCGACTGTATAATACCCTACACCACTCTCGTAATATTGAATAACTCTGATATATAAATTTTGTAATTCATGTATAAATTGTTTACATAAATTTACTTTTGGGACATTTTATACTTAAATAATACCCTGTACCACAGTGTGGTGTAGGGTATACAAATGCATATACAGGGTGGCTGAAGTTAAGCGTTACTTTGTGGCATTACATATCAGCCACCTTGTATATGCATTTTTATACATTATAAGTTTGTTTCACGGCAGATGTTTGTAACACCTTAAAATAACATAGCTAGACCCACCTTAAAGTATACCGATCGACTCAGAATCACTAGCTGAGTCGATTTAACGATGTCTGTCCGTCCGTCCGTCCGTCTGTCCATGTAAAGTTGTTCGTCGACTACAGGCCGCAATTTCACTCCGATCGTTCTGAAATTTTGCAGTTTAGAGTATTTCGCGGCTGTTAAGATCGCTATTGAATTTGGTTGAAATCGGTTCAGATTTAGATATAGCTCCCATATATATCTTTCGTCCGATTTGGCCCTTTAGTCCTATAGAAGCTGTATTTTACATCCGATCGTTTTGAAATTTAGAATGGTAGAGTTTCTTGATCCATGAACCAACATTGCCGAATTTGAAGAAAATCGGTTAAGATTTAGCTATAGCTCCCATATATATGTTTCGTCCGATTTGGCCATTTAGTCCTATAGAAGCTGTATTTTACATCCGATCGGTTTGAAATTTAGAATGGTAGAGTGTCTTGATCCATGAACCAACATTGCCGAATTTGAAGAAAATCGGTTAAGATTTAGCTATAGCTCCCATATATATGTTTCGTCCGATTTGGTCCTCTAGTCCTATAGAAGCTGTATTTTACATCCGATCGTTTTGAAATTTAGAATGGTAGAGTTTCTTGATCCATGAACCAACATTGCCGAATTTGAAGAAAATCGGTTAAGATTTAGCTATAGCTCCCATATATATGTTTCGTCCGATTTGGCCCTTTAGTCCTATAGAAGCTGTATTTTACATCCGATCATTTTGAAATTTAGAATGGTAGAGTTTCTTGATCCATGAACCAACATTGCCGCATTTGAAGAAAATCGGTTCAGATTTAGATATAGCTCCCATATATATCTTTCGTCCGATTTGGTCCTTTAGTCCTATAGAAGCTGTATTTTACATCCGATCGTTTTGAAATTTAGAATGGTAGAGTTTCTTGATCCATGAACCAACATTGCCGAATTTGAAGAAAATCGGTTAAGATTTAGCTATAGCTCCCATATATATGTTTCGTCGGATTTGGCCCTTTAGTCCTACACGCTGAAAAAAAATCGCTTCTGTAGTATATTGTCCCAAACATATTCTGCTTGAAACATATATATGTTTAGGGTACACTATAAATATATAATATTTGGTACATACAAAAATTATATATTTGGGGAGATTTTGTTCTAAAGAAATCTTTGTTTACATCCCAATATGTTTTCATTTGGGACTATTATACACGAACCAATATTTATACCCTCACTTTAGTGTGACGAGGGTATATATCATTTGCTACGGAAAAAAGTGTAACACATCGAAGGAGTGATCTAAGACCCTAAGTATGTTCGGAGGAAATCCGTTTTGGGTCATTTTAAGTCGAATGAGCAATGTCCGTCCGTCTGTCTGTCTGTCTGCTGGCTGGTGCGCACGATAACTCTCGAAAGGATTAACCGATTGACTTCAAATTTGGTATGTGGTAATATTTTGATCTATCTCCGGATGAGTTCGAAGATGGGCCATATTGGTCTACTCCTTCTGGTACCTCCCACACAAAGGGTTAAAATTTAGTGAAATATTGATTCTTTAATAACTTCTATACTACTTATTCGAATCTTTTGAAATTCTGCACATAATATTAGTATATTAGTCGCTATTAACTCGAGAAAAATTAGTGAAGTTGGCATGCCCCTTTTGGTACCTCCCACACAAATGGACCATTTTGCATCAAAATGTAACTGCTTATAACGTTAATACAAGTGCATAAAAATGCTTGAAATTTTCTACAGTATAATGTTTTTGTAGCGCCTATAGTCCGGTAAAAAATGGGCATTATTGTACAGCCCCTTTTGGTACCTCCCATACAAATGGACCGTTTCGTACCAAAAGTAAACGGCTTGTAACTTTAATACCAGTGCATACAAATACTTGAAATTTTGTACAGTGTAATGCTGTTATAGTGCCTATAGTCCTGTAAAAAGTGGGCGTTATCACCCCGCCCCTTTTTGTACATCCCACACAAAATGACCAAATCATACCAAAATTACATAGCTCGTAACTTTAATATACCAGTGCACATAAACGCTTATAGTTCAGCACAATGCAATGTATTTAAGAATGTACTGTTTACCGAAAAATATGTGTATTTGGAAAACCCCTTCTGGTACCTCCCACACAAATTGACAGATTTATTAGTGTAAAGTTATATATCACATTACTCACAAAGTGAGGGTATACCTTAGTCGGTTTACCCGACTGAAACTTTCTTACTTGTTTTATTAATTTAAGTATTCGGAAAATACATAATTTGTGTTAAATTTGTCAGTAATTCAAAGTAATTTTTTTAGAAAAGTTAAATGTTCGTAAAGTAATAAATAATAAAAATCGTATCATCTTGGATCGAAATAAATTACTTGGGAGGATTGACAACTAATGATGGCTTGGAATACTAAAAACTGATTGATTTAAAACGGAAGTTAATAAGGTATCATAACTGGGAGGTACAATTCGAAAACAAGGAAAAATTAAAACTCAAATTAGAAAAAATCAGCAAAGTTTTGAAATTCTTTTTTAAGTAAAATATATTTGAAGATATTCCTAAACAATAATTTTATTTGCATATAAACTCATATTTTTTTTGAGAAAATTAGTTTGGAAATATATTTTGTTGTAATATATTAATATATGCGTTCCAAGTAAATTTTATTGATTTACAAATAAAATTTATTTACTCAGAAATATATAATATTTAAAAATTTGTGTTCCAAATATATTTTCTTTCGATTCAAACATATCAAAAAGGGCAATTTTGCCCCGTGTATAGAAGCTGTATTTTACATCCGATCATTTTGAAATTTAGAATGGTAGAGTTTCTTGATCCATGAACCAACATTGCCGAATTTGAAGAAAATCGGTTCAGATTTAGATATAGCTCCCATATATATCTTTCGTCCGATTTGGTCCTTTAGTCCTATAGAAGCTGTATTTTACATCCGATCGTTTTGAAATTTAGAATGGTAGAGTTTCTTGATCCATGAACCAACATTGCCGAATTTGAAGAAAATCGGTTAAGATTTAGCTATAGCTCCCATATATATGTTTCGTCCGATTTGGCCCTTTAGTCCTATAGATGCTGTATTTTACATCCGATCGTTTTGAAATTTTTCAATTTCAATTTCAATTACTTTATTTTTTTCAAAATCGTTATAATCACCCTTATTCCAGTTGTCGCTGTCGACACAAAACGACGCCGTTGTGTGTCGTCTGTTTTAAATTGGTATTCCCGTTGTCGACATTTATCGATGACTATTGACACATTTTTGGTATTCTGTAACAAAATTTAACGTCGACGTTGAATTGAAACGACTCTGATTTCATCGTCATGATTTTTGTTAACGACTGAAGTGTTTGAAAGATTTATTTAAAGAAATTAAAAAAAAAATATGGCCGAACAAGAACAGAATAGAAAAAAAGTTACTAATTCACAACAATTTGAAAAAATGGTTGAAGAATTGCAAAATAATCCATCTCTTGCAAGGGGATTTGGCAGAGGTACAACTCCTAGTAATTTCAAAGAAAAGTGGAATGAAATCTCTATGATGTTAAATGCTCTTAGCCCGCCGCGAAGAAATGGAGATGGTTGGCAGAAGGTAAGGAAATCATTAAAGACAATAGTGTACAATTAAAGTATAACATAAGCTTAATTTATTTATAGGTTTGGCGAGACTTCAAATTTAAAGTAAAAAACTAGATGATCACTAACAAAAATGAATGTTTGGCTACTGGTGGCGGAAGATATAAGCAGATTCCATTAAGTCCTTTGGATGAAGCTGTAGCGAATCTGCTACAGTGCGGGACCCATCCACACAACCAATTACACCAGGAAAATCTGTTTTTTTTAAACAACTCTAATTTAGCTTCATTTTTTTCAGCATTGGTCATTTCAAATTTTATCTTTTGGGGACAAATTATCCTTTCTAAGACATCCAACGTTTCAGACATAACCTTGGAGACGACTGGCTGTGACAGTCCCAATTTAAAGTCGTTCCCAACACAAAGTTGGTACTACCCCTGGTTTAATTTATTGTTTTCGAAACGAATTTTATTGTTTTCGAAACGAATGTTGCTCTGATTCCGCTCTTCAAATGAGGATCTATTGTTTCCAATACATAATTAAAGGCTGCTTTATTAAGTCGAAAGTAACGTTCAAACATTTTAAGGAAATAACTAAATAAGCATTAGGAAATACTTATACATACATACATATATTTATACTCACTATTCATCTGGTAAACTGAATATGTCGGACTCTTGTCTGATTTGCTTTCTTTGCAGTATTAGATCTCTTTTACTTTCTTCATCACTTGAATCTGAACTTGAATCAGAAATAAAAAAACATTTTTGCACAAAAATATCAAACAAAATAAATCAGCTGACCAACATTTTAGAGATGTGCTTTTTGTTTTATTAATATTATCGATAAACAATCGACATCGTCGCATGAGTGTTAGAGAATACCAAGGCAATGTCGATGTGATGTCGACGTCGATGCGAAGTGGTGTCGACAAAAAAACGTCGACGACATAGACGACGACAACTGGAATAAGGGTGAATATAAATTTTAATGCTACATTGTAGATATTACATAATTCTTTTTGAAGCTATAAAGTATTTTTACGGCATGGTTTACATAAAAAACCGTCAGCCGGATTGTTGAGTTTTTTCAATATTTAATAGTTATATTCGCATATTAACATTTTTCTGTAAGTTAGTGATTCTCGCAAATAATTATATAATGGTGACCAACAGATATCTTCACCACCGTTTAGGGTATAGATTACTTCTCTTTCCGATAAGGCACGTTTGTTGAAATGTTTCATCCTAATTGTGCTGAAAATTGGACAGCGTCCTATAAAATGTCGTACTGTTTCTACTTCGCGTAAGTTACATATTGAGCAAATTTGTTCATTCTCGGTTCCGTATCGGCTACCGTTTAAACCTAACATGTCAGCTCTAGTTCTCATAATATACCCGATTTGCGTTTGAGTAAAATGTTCATTACAATATTTTGCACCTAAAGAATTATCGAGGAATTTGTAAATTCGACTCTGAGTTTCCTGTGATTTGTGTACATGCTCATTATAGCTTGTAATCTTCATCTCATTGATAAGTTGTTGACTTGCTGTGTACCAAGAGTGTTTGTTCAAAAGCACGTACCGCTCTTCTATGCTGTGTGACGTTAACTGCTCTTTAAACCGTTTATACCAATCTATGTTTTTCGCCACAATCTTGCCAGCGAGCTTATGGGGAGCTTATTTATACACACCTTAGCAGCTTCATTTTTCTTTTTTATATGTTTTGTGAAGGAAACTTTTGGGGTTAGAGTGATACCAAGGTATTTATATTCGTTGACAACTCTTAATTCTTCTCCATTATAATTCCATTTTTCATTTGATGCTAACCTACCTCCATTTCGGAATATCATGACCTCTGATTTCATCTGGTTAACTTCCATTCCCCACATATTGCAATATGAGGCTAGGTTATTTATCATTAACTGTAGTACTTTGGGTTCCTCAGCTAAAATCACAATATCATCTGCATACATTAGCAGTCGTATTTTTATTTCATCTATATTCAGGCCACCTCCTAGGCAATCGTGCAAATCATTTAGATACAAGGCGAATAAAATGGGTGATAATAAACATCCTTGCTTAACGCCTGTCCTTGTTTCAAATTGGCCTGATAGCTCTTCTCCTGTCCATACAGCGGATTTAGTATTTGTATACACCTTTTCTATAAATCGTATTATTTTTGACGAAAGACCTATTGTGTTTAATTTATATATTAAATTATTTCTTGGAACTCTATCGAACGCAGCCTTAAAGTCTACAAAGAACGCATAGACTTTTTTCTTTTCCGCAAGTTTTATGTTTACAATGGACACCACATTAAAAACATTGTCAACTGTGGAGTAACCTTTCTTGAAGCCGGCTTGGTATTCATTCAAAACTTGTTCTCTTTTAATCCACTCTGTTAACCTGGAGTTCACCATACCAATCATAAGTTTTCCTATGCAATTCATAAATGTAATTCCTCTATAATTACTTGGTAGGTTAGCATCACCCTTCTTATGAATTGGGAATATAACACTAGAACGAAACATATCATAATCATCGCGGCCATTTAAAATTCTAGTAAATTCGTTGAGGAATGCCATCAGAAACTCGTCAGTTGCGTAAACAAAAAACTCATACGGGACTCGATCTTCACCAGGAGCTTTGTTTTCTTTGATTTTCTTGAACTGTTCCCTAATTTCCATTAAATTGAAATCCCTGTCCAGTATTTCATGCGTTACTTCATTTGGTGCATAGCAAATGGCTGGCGCTTTAACTGCCGGATTTAGGAGAGAGTCGAAATATTTCATCAAATCCTCAGCTTTTATGTTGCACCCGATATAATTTTCCTGCTGCCTGATTTCTTGCGCTAAAGCCCACCATGATTTGCTATCAGATATAAAGTTTAATTTGTGCTCGATTATATAATAATACTCCATTTGTTTTTTCTGATACAGTTTTCTTTTCTCAACATAATCATCTCTAGCACCACTCTCATCTGAGCTTCTAAGAGTTCTGAGACTTTTCATTGTTTTGTTTCGAGCTTTCATACAATCTTTATCAAACCATTTTTCCTTGAATTGTCTTTTTTTAGAGGTTGTGTGGTTTTGATATGACTTTAGAATTAGAGCTATGTAATCATATAGAGACGTTGGGTGTTCTAAGAGAGGTAAATTTCGTTCAGCTTTATTTGGTAATTTTCCTTTTGATGATTCGTCCACATTAATTTGGGTGGTAGGTTTAACTTTTTCGATTCATTATAATAAAGGCCATTTGTGTTAAGTGTTACTGATACAGGAAAGTGATCTGACCATGTCTGATCTTCTATCTCGAATCGTTGTACCGTGTTTAACATATCATAGGACATTGCACAAAGGTCGATCACCGAGCTACCATTTTTATTTGTGAACGTGAATCGCCCTTCTTCATCACCTAAAGTCCTGCCATTAAGTATAGCTAGACCATTATTGTTGCAAAACTCGATATAGTTTCTTCCATTTGAATTTACTACTTCGTCATTTGACTTTCTTGATCTACTGAGGGTTGTCAGTTCTTCTAAAAGTTCCTCCTGAAGCTGCTGTTCTTCACCTATACGAGCATTGTGATCTCCTATAACGATTTTTTTAACATCATTGGCTTCTACGGTTTTCTTTAACTTTTCGAAGTCTTCTGCCCAGTTTACTCCTCTTATGTATACAGGAATTATTTCGAATTTCAATGTATTCATTTCACAATTTATTACATCAATATTTTCACGTTGGATTAGGTTATGCTTCAGTCCATATCTTACTAGATCCTTCCTTATACCACAGACTTGACCCCCGATAGCTCTACCACGATTATTAATTCTTGTAGCTGCCTTCCAATAGGTTTTAAAATGTTTGAATTTATTTTCATAGTTAGGTTGGTTTTTTTCTTCTACATGTGTTTCTAAGAGAATGAAAATATCAAACTTTTCTAAAAATGTAAAAAACCCTGGGTGAAGATATTTGTTTCCTAAGCCATGAATATTATACGCTAGTATGTTTAGAACAATTTTATTATTAAAAAGTGTTTTTTGCGAGTTATGTTCAGAAGACTTTTTCTTTTCTTCTGAAATATTTCTTTCTGAGTTTTTTATAAGTTTTTTGAATTTAAATGGGATAAGATAAAATCATATTCTAAGTTTAGATTTTGTATAACATCACCGTATATTGGTAGTAGAACTTCTTCTGCCTTTTTTCCCCCACACATTAGCTCCTTCTTTGCGTTCCAAAACAACGTCTTTCCTTCAACTATCATCTTGTCAGCACGTATACCGATCCTTTTATCTTTATTTACCCGCAAAAGTTCTTTCTTCAGTTGCAGCATGACTTTTTTCTTTTCTAGACGACTTCTGGATAAATCTCGTTCTAAGAATATTGAAGATCCTGCCAGGTTTTTTGTGTGTTTCAAAACTTCTGTTATCATTTTTGCGGATTTCATCTCCACCAATAATGTCATTTTATCTCCATTCTGTTACAGTTTCTTTATATTCTCAATTTCTAGTTCCGTATCAATTTTCATTTTGGAGTTGAAGAGTTTTTTAATAGCATCATATAATGAATTTTGAGTAGGTAATCCTCTGACAATTAGCTTTTTCCGTCCCAATTCTTCCTCCAATCTTTCTATTCTTCGGTTATCAGCTTCTTTACTTTCTCTCAGCAATTTCATTTCCGCTCTCATTTCTTCATTTTCGGCCGCTAGTCGTTGAACTTCGTCTTTCACTCCTTCTACAGTATTCTTAACTTCCAAAAAATCCGTTTTTGTTGGAAGATTCTCTAATTTTGAATCTAACAATTTGGACATAACATCATTCATGAGCTTCATAAGATCGGTAGGTGGCATATTTCCAACTGTAACAACATTTTCCGGCGATGTCTCCATAAGTTTGCGTTTCGCATTTTGTGCTTCAAACCCCACTGTGCCGCTAGGTGTATCTTCGTTTTTAGTGCTATTTTGTGACATACTTTTAGGCTGATACGTTTATTTGTCGACTGACCTACTATTCGGTGTGTCGCTATTACTATTCTTCTTCTTCTTAACTGAAGGCAACAATTGTTTTAGTACTAAACACCAGATTTATTCAGTATGGTAACGTAGCAAACACCCAATATT
This sequence comes from Eudasyphora cyanicolor, assembly GCA_963930755.1. NCBI lineage: Eukaryota > Metazoa > Arthropoda > Insecta > Diptera > Muscidae > Eudasyphora > Eudasyphora cyanicolor. Next base: position 163,869,203 of record OZ005736.1, on the reverse strand, counting down.
TTGACAGAATGGGATAAACACAGCTGTTGTTTACTCACTCGGCAATACTCTTTTAACTTTTGAGCACTTTGGACGGCCAAAACATTCCAGTGAAATTCTTTGAGTTCTACAATAATTTTTCTCGTTTATTGCTTATATTTCGGTGCACATCCACCCCGCCTTCAACACAGATTTTTGCAAAATCCCCAGATCCCAGGTTCTGATGAGCTGTGGCGAGTTTAAGGCCCGTTGATGCAATTTGCGAGTCGAAATAGTTGGAGCCCGGCAAAGGTACGTCTACTCCCGGCAATAAAACACAACAAAAATGAAATTTAGAATGGTAGAGTTTCTTGATCCATGAACCAACATTGCCGAATTTGAAGAAAATCGGTTAAGATTTAGCTATAGCTCCCATACATACGTTTCGTCCGATTTTGCTCTATAGTCCTGTAGAAGCTGTATTTTACATCCAATCATTTTGAAATTTAGAATGGTAGAGTTTCTTGATCCATGAACCAACACTACCGAATTTGAAGAAAATCGGTTAAGATTTAGCTATAGCTCCCATATATATGTTTCGTCCGATTTGGCCATTTAGTCCTATAAAAGCTGTATTTTACATCCAATCGTTTTGAAATTTAGAATGGTAAAGTTTCTTGATCCATGAACCAACGTTGCCGAATTTGAAGAAAATCGGATAAGATTTAGCTATAGCTCCCATATATATGTTTCGTCCGATTTTGCTCTTTAGTCCTGAAGAAGCTGTATTTTACATCCAATTATTTTGAAATTTAGAATGGTAAAGTTTCTTGATCCATGAACCAACACTACCGAATTTGAAGAAAATCGGTTAAGATTTAGCTATAGCTCCCATATATATGTTTCGTCCGATTTGGCCCTTTAGTTCTATAGAAGCTGTAGTTTACATCCAATCGTTTTGAAATTTAGAACGGTAGAGTTAATTGATCCATGAACCAACACTACCAAATTTGAAGAAAATCGGTTAAGATTTAGCTATAGCTCCCATATATATGTTTCGTCCGATTTGGCCCTTTAGTCCTGTAGAAGCTGTGTTTTACATCCAATCATTTTGAATTTTAGAATGGTAGAGTTTCTTGATCCATGAACCAACACTACCGAATTTGAAAAAAATCGGTTAAGATTTAGCTATAGCTCCCATATATATATTTCGTCCGATTTGGCCCTTTAGTCCTATAAAAGCTGTATTTTACATCCAATCGTTTCGAAATTTAGAATGGTAGAGTTTCTTTATTCATGAACCAACATTGCCGAATTTGAAGAAAATCGGTAAAGATTTAGCTATAGCTCCCATATATATGTTTCATCCGATTTGGCTCTTTAGATCCAATCGTTTTTATACCCTACACCACACTGTGGTACAGGGTATTATTTAAGTATAAAATGTCCCAAAAGTAAATTTATGTAAACAATTTATACATGAATTACAAAATTTATATATCAGAGTTATTCAATATTAAGAGAGTGGTGTAGGGTATTATATAGTCGGCACCGCCCGACTTTAGCCTTTCCTTACTGGTTATTAATAAAACGCAAAAAGCCGGTTGTGTTACAGGGTATTATAAGTTTGTTTCACGGCAGATGTTTGTAACACCTGAAAATAACACAGCTAGACCCACCTTAAAGTATACCAATCGACTCAGAATCACTAGCTAAGTCGATTTAAGTTGTTCGTCGACTACAGGTCGCAATTTCACTCCAATCGTTATGAAATTTTGCAGTTTAGAGTATTTCGCAGCTGAAAATATCACTATTGATTATGGTTGAAATCGGTTTAGATTTAGATATAGCTCCCATATATATTTTTCGTCCGATTTGGCACTTTAGTCCTATAGAAGCCGTATTTTACATCCAATCGCTTTGAAATTTTGAATGGTAGAGTTTCTTGATCCATGAACCAACATTGCCGAATTTGAATAAAATCGGTTTAGATTTAGCTATATCTCCCATATATATGTTTCGTCCGATTTTGCTCTTTAGTCCTGTATAAGCTGTATTTTACATCCAATCATTTTGAAATTTAGAATGGTAGAGTTTCTTGATCCATGAACCAACATTGCCGAATTTGAAGAAAATCGGTTAATATTTAGATATAGCTCCCATACATATCTTTCGTCCGATTTGACCCTTTAGTCCTATAGATGCTGTAGTTTACATCCAATCGCTTTGATATTTAGAATGGTAGAGTTTCTTGATCCATGGACTAACATTGCCGAATTTGAAGAAAATCGCTTAAGATTTAGCTATAGCTCCCATATATATGTTTCATCCGATTTGGCTTTTTAGTCCTGTAGAAGCTGTATTTTACATCCAATCGTTTTTATACCCTACACCACACTGTGGTACAGGGTATTATTTAAGTATAAAATGTCCCAAAAGTAAATTAATGTAAACAATTTATACATGAATTACAAAATTTATATTTCAGAGTTATTCAATATTACGGGAGTGGTGTAGGGTATTATATAGTCGGCCCCGCCCGACTTTAGCCTTTCCTTACTGGTTTTTATTTTCGGTTAAACCGGACAAAAATAATTAATAATTCGAAGAAACCGAAAATCGCCTTTTCAAAATAACCGGTTTTTTGATCACCCTAATTGTTTAACAACCGAAGAAGTTTAAAATAGGTTAAACTGACTACAAAATGGTGATTCAAACGTGGCGACTTCAAGCATTCAGTGCTGATTTTTTGTACACAATTTTCTTCAGCGAGAAGCAGGAAGAACCTTTGCCTTCAAGTCAGAGCGCTATTACTGTATGCAAACTGACTTTTTTGGCCTGCAATTGAAGATTATGAACTGGGAGATATGGTTTCAACCAGACGGTGCCATGACCTACATAACACGAGCGATTTTGCGCAATTTCCCGAACTTTACTTTTGACACCAAAAAATGGAAAACCCTTTATAAACATTTTTGTCCGGAATATAAATATTACTGTGATACAAGTAGGTGAGGCTATCCAATGTTTACGGACTGTACATGCTTAAGTGAATCGGGTCAACTTTTAGTACATAAATTAAATTAAGGCCTAATTTTATTGTATGAGAAAAAAGAAACAAAACGAAATGAAATAAAATAAAAAACATATAAAAGTATAAAATTACGTTTGAAATAAACTGAGGCGTAGAACAAAAGAGAGACGCGTAGAAAACGTTTTAAAACAATTATATGAGTGTTAAGTGAAGTATGTACATATTAAGGCAAACTGTTGCGTTTCAGTTGAGTTGAAAGTTAACCGCAAAAATGTATATACGAGTATTGTAGCTAGAAGTATAGTAAAGTGATATAAATGGGTTTCGCCTTGGAAGTATGAATTTTATAAAAGATGGAAAATGTAGAGCAGTTAAATGAAGTGTCCCAATTTAATTTCACAGTTTGTGTTGTGTTTAAAAGTTATTACACAGAAAGAAAAAAATTGATTAATCCGTAAATAAATAAAGTCGCTGCGGTGTCAATCAATACTTGATTTAACCCTGATATTACTTGACATATTTAGTTTTCTCTCGTTTTATTGTGGTCCTAAAACCAACTCAATGTGACACCATTTTTGCCTCTATGGCAAAATACAATTATTTGACAGAAAAAGGAATAGTTTAGCTGTAATGATTCGATAAAACTCAGGCCTATAAGGAATAGTTTCAACGGAATGAACAAGAATTACACTGTGCAACAGTAAAAAAAAACACGGACTTGAGAGTATTGGTTCGATTCTACTACCAAAGGGTAGTAAATCCCTATACCCAGTTTGGCGAAATTGGAGACCAATTTTTTTTTATGGGCCTCAAAATTTCTGAAATTCAGTGGGCCCCTCGAAAAAGTTGTCATCAGCTATTGTCCAACATCTAATTCAACTAAACAACAACTAATTCAACAACAACTAAAACTTAACACATACACCAAAAAAGGTCAAGTTCCATTCAAAAACCCTCCTGGGCCTGTTCGTACAGAAATTTTAATCATACGACCTAGTGGTAAAGAGCGTTTTTGACTGGAATTTGACCGTTTTTTTGGTTTTTGTGTTTTTGTTTTGGGCCTCGGTGTAAATCCCTATACCCAGTTTGGCGAAATTGGTGACCAATTTGTTTATGGGCCTCAAACTTTCTGAAGATCAGTGGGCCCCTCGAAAAAGGAGTCATCACCTTTTGTCCAACATCTAATTCAACTAAACAACAACTAATTCAACAACAACTAAAACATAACACAAACACCAAAAAAGGTCAAATTCCAGTCAAAAGCCCTCCTTGGCCTGTTCGTACAGGAATGTTAATCATACGACCTAGTGGTAAAGAGCGTTTTTGATTGGAATTTGAGCGTTTTTTTTTGGTTTTTTTGTTTTGGGCCTCGGTGTATTCTGACACATACTGTAAAATATTATTGTTTATGGCCAACATTTTTGTAAAAGATTTCATCCATTTTTAGCGATGTTTTTTACGATTTATTAAAATAGGGCCAAAAATTACAGGTACGGGAGGGAGCTAGAGGGTTAATATGTTCCACAAAAATGTTGTCCTTAATATAATCTCTATAAAATTGTTGAATATACCCTACACCAAATAAACATTTTTGTTACAAAATAGTGAATTACTAACATTTTTAAAGTACAATGTGGTCTTTTTGAGCTACTTAGGGAACCGATACATGTTCAGATAGTATTGATTTGTGCACAAGAGTTGTTCAGATTTACCGTGGGTACAATTTTGCCAAATATTGTTAGGGTAAAATTACGAGTTCCTGTAAGTTATGCTGAACAAATTTAAAAAAATATTTTTTTCCTTCACTTTTGCAAAAAAACTGCGGGAAAAAATTTTCTTTTCAAATAAAATGTTAACAACCTTTGTTCAGCATACGAGTATTCTTGGCTACATTATGGCCAAATATAGTTAAACTGTGTCACAAGTCTGAATTAGTTGTTGGACAAAAGCTAATGACACCTTTTTCGAGTGGGCCCCACTGATTTTCGGAAACTTTTGAGGTCCATAAAAAAATTGGTCACCAATTTCGCCAAGCTGGTTATACTACCCTTTGGTAATAGAATCGAACCTATACTGTCAAGTCCGTGTATTTTTGTAAAAGTTTTCATTTGTTGCATAGTGTTATTACTCACTTCTGTCATCTCAAATGAAAACATCACGCCAATTGGATCGCGTTGCGTACAAATATGTACACATGGACTTCTCGTAAAGCTCTATAGTTTTTTTCGCCAACTCAGAGATTAAAGTAAGATTTTCTCCTTTCTTAAGTAACCATGGTAAAAACATATTATTTTTTTTAAACATCATTTGCCCTTGAGGGCAAATGAATAGATTTTATAATATGGGATCCTTGGAAGATGATGGAACTTTGTACCGACAAACCCGCATACTGAAAGAAGCCCTAGGGAGGCTCTTTCGATCCATATATAGCCTTTTGTCCAAATTGATTTCAGGCTCCCAAAAACGTCAACGGCTTTATCGACCCATATAAATTATGAAATATTTTTAACTTATTTCTAGTTAACTCGTACTTCCTTTAACTAACTATTGAAATTAAACTAGGGAAAATTAACTCAATACTAGCAAATTCTGACTTGAAATTATGCAAATTCAGCATACTTTTGTCCTTATTGCAAGTAAATTTTTACTCAAAATTAGGAAAATTTAATTAAATTTATGCAAAAAGAAAAGAAAAATTAAAATTTTTCTTGGACTTTTTGTCCATGATTTTTTGCGATTTTCGATCCTACTTCATCACTTTCCTCCTCCATTTTTTATATGTTGGAATCTCTCTATTACCACTTCCTCTTTGGATTTCTCTATTCTGCTTTTATTTTAGGAATTGAAATTTATTTTATTAAACATTATGTATATAAAATTTTACCTCCGAATGCGATTCGATCCCAGAACCTTCCGTTTTCTGAGCCACATGTTTACCAATTGAGCTACGTAGACACTTAAATTTTTATGAAAAATTTGTTTTTATATACAATTATATATCCCAAAATTTTCGAAACAATGTACTGTTATGTACACTTGAATTTGATAAAAGGATTGCCATCCTTGAATGATAAATAGAGTTTCCATATACTATATTTATAGGCGACGAATAAATTTGATTATGAATGACATTTACATATCAATTCCAAAGGAGTTTCGTAGCTCGATATATAGTGTGTCTGGCTCACAATCATAAGGTTGTCGGTTCGAGTCTCGTTCCGGGCGTAACATTTTTAATGTTTCTCCATAAATTTAAGTTTCTGCAAGAACCGATTTGCGAAAAAATAAAAATTGCGGCACGAAAAAGGACAGAATTTTTTGTGTTTTTGGCTCTACAACATAGTCCGAAAATAGTTAATTTTTCCTTGATTTTAGTATGTTTTCCTAATTTTGAGTTCAAATTCATGGACTCGAAATAAGGATTCATGATTATTTTTAGTTAAAATTTCCTAAAAACCATGCTTTCCATTATTAGTTCATAATTTCCTTATGTCTATGTTGGGTGTCCACCGCATATGTTTAAATTTCATAAATATATGAATATTCGAACTTTTTTCAAGAAATATTATTTTAGTAAAAATATGTCCTCATTTGTAGTTAACGAACTATTCTGCATATCCCCCCAAAAAATAAAATTTGGTAGTACTAAATAAAATTTCCCAGTTTTAAGAAAAATTTAACTCAATATGAATAAAAACATTGAACTAAGTTGGAGTATGGATTTTACTAAAATTTAGGAAATACATTTTTTTGAGTGTGTATGGCTCTCAAATGCGTCATTCCTAAAATGGCCCATTTTGATGGGAATTTCTGGAGAGGAGTAGTGGCCACATCTTGATGATGGGACTTTGTACCGACAAGGCCCGCATACTGAAAAAAGCCCCAGAAGGGCCCTTTTGACTCATATATAGCGTTTTCCCCAAATCCATTTCAGGCTTCAAAATACTTCATTACACAAATTGCCCATTTTGATGGGAATTTCTGGAGAGGAGAAGTGGCCAGATCTGGAAGATGGGAATTTGTACCGACAGGGCCTGCATACAAAGACCATAGGGAGGTTCAATCGACCCAAATATAGCGTAATACCCAACTAAATTTCAGGCTCCCAAATACGGCATTCCAAAAACGTATTTTGGGAGCCTGAAATTGATTTGGGAAAACGCTATATACTCGTATGGGTTGCTATGTAGCATTGGCTATAGCGGCGCGACACAGACAGTACTGCCTTATAGCTCGGGAATGTATTGTTCGATTTTCGCAATTTTGGGCTTACTGGATTCGTATTGGCATACGGAAAAGCACTATGGAGAGAAATTTACAAGTGGTCAAAGAGGCTTCGCGCGGTCAACACATTCTTGATGGGTTCGTCGTGGTTCTAGAAGTGACACCGCGGGGAAAATTTAAGTTTGGTCAAAGGACGCGAAGCTGCCAACAAAACATTATTGCACAAGAATGATTGTTCAATTTTCAATACTTTGGGGTTAATGTATTCATATTGACATAAGGAAGAATACTATAAAGGGAATTTTGCATTGGTCAAAGGGGCGTGAAACCGCCTTATAGCTCTAGAACGGTATTGTTGTGTATTGTTTGATTTTCACAATTTTGTGTTTACTGGAATTATATTGGACACTATGGAAAAAAATTTAAGATTGGTCAAAAAGGTGTGGAACTGACTACACACAACGTCATAACTCAATAGCAGATCATTCGATTTTCATGTCTTTGGCATGATCAATTCGTACTGGTCCAATGGGGGGAGATTTATGACTGGAGGAGGCATACCACCGTTCAAGGAGGCATACCACCGTTCGATTTTTTCTTGATGCGTTCGATTTTTTTGCTTGATGTGTTGGTATATCGGCCCAAGAAAGGACATAGTGGAGGACAAATTATGATTGATCAAAGGAGCGCGGCACCGTCCATACAATTTCATAACTCGAGAACATTCGACTCAATCATTTGATTTTCATAATTCTGTGCATGATGAATTCGTATTTGCCCAATGCAGGACACCCTGGAGTAAATTTATGATTGGTAAAGAAGGCGTGGAACTGCAAATATGACCTCATAATTCGAGAACAGACCATCAAGATTTTTGGGCATTTTAATTTATGATTGGTCAAAGAAGCGCGGTCCGTCCAAACAAGCTCATAACCCGAGAACATTTCATGTAATTTTCATGATTTTGACGGATCCGTATTGCCGCAAGGAAGGACACTGTGATGGAAACTTTATGATTTGTCAGACACCGCCTAAACAACCTCATAAATCCAAAATGGATCATTTGTTTTTCGCAATTTTGGGATGGATGAATTCGTATTTGCCCAATGATCGACACTATGTAGTAAAATTTATATATAATTGGTCAATGGTCATGGCACAGCCCACTCAACCACATAACTCGATAATCGATTATTCGATTTCGACATTTTTAACATGATGAATTTGTATTGGTGATGATTAGACAAATGATGGGACCGCCCGCGCAACTTGCAGTTTAAATATTCAATATTTCGAATACTATTGCTGTAATAGCCTCGAAATTCTGTCAATTTACAAACCATGAACAACGGTATGAGTTTCGTTTCGATAGGACTTCAATTGACAACACAGCACAATAAGTGAATTATGGGAGGAGTAGGGTGACCTATTTATTTTTTTGAAACCTCCATAACTTTTTTGTTTGTGAATAAAAATAAATGTTTTTAGGGCAACATTTTTATGGTGTTAAGGAGTTTTTATGGTCGAAATGAAAAATAGGCATCATATGGATGCAGGAAACCAAATACAGGAAGTCAACAGTCAAAATTGACTTCGGATCAAAGTGATCAAAGGGCAAAATGGAGCCATTGACAAACCATGAACAACAACGCTGCAAATAAAACCTTTTTTGGGCAGTTTGTAAGGTGCACGGATCAAAAAATTTTTGTTGTCCTGAAATTGTCTTTGAAAAATCTTTAAACGTAGGGGGTGTCCACCTCAACTTTTTTGTGTTTGGTTACCGACCTATAATAATGTACAGGCTCGAATTATTGTTTTCATCATATTACCGAATTTAGGCGCAATGTAGTTCGCCGTGTCAGCTAGAATTTAATAATTTATAAATTCTATACTATTTACCCGAAGCTTCTGTAATTCACACATATCAGTTATTCATTAAGCGCTATTACCTTTTGGAAATTTTGAAAAAATTAAATCAATCATCTACGTGATTGGTCAACTAAGGACGGAATAATGGAGTCGCATGGTGTCCCCACCCATGCGACTCTATTATTGATAACATAATATATAGAGAAACATTTCACCAACTGTCTTCGAGTTTGGAATAGTTAAATACTGCAGCAATATGCATGACCCAACTTGACTTGGCAATATCCCATAAGTGGAAAATTTTCGCCAAAATTTAATTTTTCTAGAAAAATTTGAAAATTCATTTTGAAAAATTTGTCAATTTGCACATTTACAATAAATGCATTTCTATAGAAAATTTCTTGGAATAAAATTTTTTCTACAATATTTAATGGCAAATCACATTGAAATTCAATTTTTATTGAAAATGTTACCGATACTGCATTTGTTTGTACACCCAATATGTAGAAGAAGAAGTAGATCTATCGCCAAATTGTTGGCAATATTTATTTTTTTTTCTTTTAGGAAAATTCGTCAAAATTTTAATTTTGCTAGAAAATTTTGTTGCATTTGCGTCTTTCTAGAAATTTCGTCAAAATTACGTTCTTCGAGAAAAATTCGTGAAATTGCATTTTAATACAGAATTTGTCATTCGACGAAATTGCACTTTCATAAAAAATTTTGTCAAATTTAGATTTTTAAAGAAAATTTCACCGAAATTGCATACATGTATATATGAGCATTTCGTTCAAATGAAACTTTTACTGGAAATATCGTCGAAATTACATTTTTTAAACTTCGTAGAAATTTATTTGTTTCTATTACTTTTTCTTAAAAATTTTGCCTTTTTGTAGAACATTTTCCCGTAATTTTATATGTCTGAAAAATATTGTCAAATTAAAATCTTGTCGGCTTTTCATGTTTAAAGAAAATGTCGTCAAAATGGAGTGTTTATAGGGAATTTCGTAGAAACTGTTTTTCAAAGAAAGGCATAGATATTGCCATTATGCAAAATATGGCCAACATTTAATTTTTTTGAAAAATATTGTAAATTTTTTTTTAGAAAAATTCATCGAATTTAAATTTTTCTAGAAAATTTTAGATACATGTGCGGCCTGTGTATTACCAGTTCCGAAGCCTAATAAGAAAATAAATGATTATGATGCATATAGACCGATCTCACTTCTACCATGTATTGGTAAAGTTTTGGAAAAAATAATTTCAAAACGTTTAATGTGGTACATAAAGAAATATAAACTACTTTCCACTAATCCACTTGGATTCCAATCTGGTTTAAGCACTAGAGATGCATTTCTTTACCTAGACCATATCGCATGCAAAAAATGTTAATGGTAAATGCAAAAATTTACCATTAACATTTTAAAAACGCATTCTTAATCAGTACAACAAAATATATGAATCCGGCAATATTCCACAATTTCTAAAAATAGCCAGTTCCGAAGCCTAATAAGAAAATAAATGATTATGATGCATATAGACCGATCTCACTTCTACCATGTATTGGTAAAGTTTTGGAAAAAATAATTTCAAAACGTTTAATGTGGTACATAAAGAAATATAAACTACTTTCCACTAATCAACTTGGATTTCAATCTGGTTTAAGCACTAGAGATGCATTTCTTTACCTAGACCATATCGCATGCAAAAACAGATCCACTAAAACCATACCTCAATCCTATCAATAGATTTTATTAACGCTTTTGACAGAGTTGGGATACATGTAGTTTTAAACAAACTCTTACATTGGCAAATTGGTCAAAAAATGTTTAATTATATTAAATCATTCTTAACAAACAGACAGTTTTTGGTAAAGGTGAATAACACCGCATCTAACACGGTTCCATTGCAAAATGGTATCCCACGGGGATATCCATTGTCAGTGTCATTATTTATAATAGCTTTTGAAGACCTAAGTCGCCTTTTATCACAAAATAAAAAAAATATCATTGAATTTATGCTGATGATTTATACATTATTGCTAAAAACAAAGTAATTTAGATATAAAAGATGAATTTACTAAATCCCTATCCGAAATCAATAGATGGTCTAAATTCTCTGGTGCAAATATTTCACTAGAAAAAACGAAGCACTTGCATATTTGTAATAAAAGATCTTGTCAACCCATAGATATAGTACACAATAAGTAGACAATAGAAAAAGTCAACAATTGTAAAATTTTAGGAATTTATACAGATTCCAAATATAGTTTTAAGCAACATTGTATATATCTAAAAAAATATCTCAGTACTAGGCTTAATATAGTAAAGTATTTATCGTCGCGTAGAAGTCAAATGCATTCAAACACTGTACTAGATGTAGTAAAGTCCATATTCTTTCAAAAATAAACTATGGCCTAATAATTTACAGCAATGCCAGCAGATCTACCATAAAACCAATTGAAAGTATATTTCATAGCGGAATACGAACAAGCCTTCGTGCATACAGGACCACACCTATGGAAAATCTGTTGGCAGAAAGTGGATTCAAATCCACTTTCTGCCAACAATTCCAATACACACATATAAATTAAAATCACGTCTAATACACAAAGTCACGTGTCATCGTGGATATCTACTCTCCAACGAAATTTCTTTACTAAAAACCAGTAAGGAAAGACAGAAAGTCGGGCGGAGCCGACTATATAATACCCTACACCTACCTATCAATGCGAAAATGAGAATTGCGGTAACAATTTGGCAGTGTTCATACAAGTAACAAGAAAACTGTCTCTGCCGATTTTCGTACTTATCGGATATAAAATATGGTGTCTACAGCGCTTACACGTCAAATCGGGTGAATCTAAATCTGAACAGATTTTCCCCGAATGTGGCAGTGTTTATTCATGTAATAAGAGAACTCTCTCTGCCAAATATCGTACTGATCTGATATAAAATACAGTTTCTACAGCGCTTACATGTCAAATCGGGTAAAACATATATATGGGGGCTATATCTAAATCTGAACAGATTTTCTCCGAATTTGGTAGTGTTTATTCACGTAATATGAAAACTCTATCTGCCGAATTTCATAAAGATCGGATGTAAAATGCGGTTTCTACAGCGCTTACATGTCAAATCGGGTGAAACATATATATGGGAACTATATCTAAATCTGAACAGATTTTCCCCGAATGTGGCAGTGTTTATTCAAGTAATAAGAGAACTCTCTCTGCCAAATATCGTACTGATTTGATATAAAATACAGTTTCTACAGCGCTTACATGTCAAATCGGGTAAATCATATATATGGGGGCTATATCTAAATCTGAACAGATTTTCTCCGAATTTGGTAGTGTTTCACGTAATATGAAAACTCTCTGCCGAATTTCATAAAGATCGGATGTAAAATGCGGTTTCTACAGCGCTTACATGTCAAATCGGGTGAAACATATATATGGGGACTATATCTAAATCTGAACCGATTTTCTCCGAATTTGGTAGTGTTTATTCGCATAATAAGAAAACTCTCTCTGCCGAATTTCATAAAGATTGGATGTAAAATGCGGTTTCTACATCGCTTACATATCAAATCGGGTTAAACATATATATGGGGACTATATCTAAATCTGAACCGATTTTCCCCGAATTTGGCAGTGTTCATTCATGTAATAAGAGAAGTCTCTCTGCCAAATTTCGCACTGATCTAATATAAAATACAGTTTCTACAGCGCTTACATGTAAAATCGGGGGTAACATATATATGGTGGCTATATCGAAATCTGAACCGATTTTTACCAATTTCAATAGGGATCGTCCTTGGGCCCAAAAATACCACTATGCTAAATTTCATCACAATCGGACCATAAATACGACCTGCACTTTGATTACAAGAATACATGGACAGACGGACAGACAGATAGACGGACATGGCTAAATCGACTCAGAAAGTGATTCTGAGTCGATCGGTATAATAAACAATGGGTCTATCTCTTCTCCTTTTAGGTGTTACAAACAAATGCACAAAGTCATAATACCCTGTACCACAGTGTGGTGTAGGGTATAAAGAGGAAACGCGACATGAAATACCCATCAGCACTGTTTAGTATATATAAAATCGCTTCAAAATTAAACATTACTTTGTATAATGAGCCTAAACAGCCTTTGCCTCCTTGGTCAATAGACTGTAATATGTTTATTGATTCACTGAGCAGGTTTCCAAAAAGTACCACCACGCCAGCTATCTATAGAAACGTGTCCAATGAAATTTTCGAAGAATATAAAAATAACAATTTGCAAATTCTTTTCACCGACGGTTCAAAGGCTTCTTCAAATACATCATTTGCAGTAGTTTCTGATAACGGAAACATTCAGATAACAGGATTATTACCCGAATCATCTACCATATTTGAAGCTGAGTCCTTAGCAGTACTTAAATCATTGGGACTATGTAAACACCTCAAAGCCAAAACAATTATCTGCTCAGATAGCTATTCAGTTCTTGTAGCCTGCACAAATATTTGGAACAAAAACGAAATTATAACAGCTATTCAACAATTATTGATACAACTGAAAAATAAATCAAAGCTTATGTGGACACCCACCCACGTAGGAATCGCGAGTAATGAGATTGCTGATTTTATGACTAAATCCATTCCACATCGCTTTCCCACCTTCACCTACATACCACCCACAAGGAAGTTTACTAATTTAGCAGCAGCAACAGCAGCTAATTCAAAAGTAGAAAAGAAATGGTATAATTATACCCACATTCGTTTAAGGCTCACCCACTTTAGGCTCTCCCATGAACACATCCTCAAAAAGGAACCTCCTCCCCGATGCAATTTTAGCAACAACGCTAATATTTCGCTGATTCATCTGCTAACGACTTGTCCGACTCTTAGCAATCTCCGAAAGAGAATTTTTAATTCTAAAAATTTTACTTTCTAAAACTTCCGAGTAAGGAAAATATAGAGAACGGTTACAATTTTCTAAAAAGACTAAATATACATAATAAAATATAATACTTTTACTTAATAGTTTAAAATAATACATATTTTTAATAAATACATCTAGGCCGATAGCCTTTGTTGCTAGTGCTTTTACTATAAGTTTATTATAATTTTATTTGTAATAATTTCGAAAATAAATAAATAAAAATAAAAAATGTAGCCTTCTTTTTCTTCTAATATAATTTGTTAATCGGTTCAGCGTTTTCGTCGATTTCTTGCCAGAATTGCGAAAAATCACATTTTTTGAAAAAAATTTAATATTTTTAAATAAAATCTTCATAAAAACATCGAAATACGCAGCTGTTTTTTTCTAAATTATTAAAATTTTCTCAAAAAATTGATTTTTTCGCAATATCGTGCAAGATATCGTCAAACCGCTGAAAAATAATATTCAAATAAGTTAAAGGCTGCTTAATTTGAACTTACCAGTAAATAAATGAATGAGCAAATAGACAAAATAAATAGATTTAATCTATGTTTTATGTTTGTTTTGAATATATCTCCTAAAGTAATTTTATATATAAGTAAAAAATACATATTTCGTAACTTTCATTTAGCGGGATCCCGGGAACGGTTAAAAAATCCCGCTATTCCGGGAATTGAAATTGCCGAAGTTACAGTTTCATTGTCCAAACTAGACTTTTATGAGCATATCGTTAAAATTTAACTTTTATTGGAAAACTCCTTGAAATTGCATTGCTGTTTACAAAATTTCGTAGAAAGTGATTTTTTCTTAAAAAAATGTTGCCAAAATTTCAAAAATATTGCAAAAAATTCACATTGAGCAAAAAAATTTCCTATGGCTATTAAATTTTTAATTGAGCCACTTTCAGTTTAGTGCAGTACTTTAGAAAAAAATAGTTTTCTTAGAAAGGGTATTCTTTACCAATGCAGCACTTTTTTAAGAAATCGCCAAAAGTCATTCCTAATTTCTGTACTTTAGCAAACAATTTTTCGATCGAACACCCTTTAGTTTTTCTTTAAAAATATTAACATTATATCCTTCTGACTCTCGATCGGAAATAACATTCTGAAAAGCAATTGGTAAAAATACATTTCTCTTTTGTACTACTTACCACGCCAGACTTGACTTATCTCAGAGGAGAGGATATGCCTGGAAGATACTGAGAAAATTCTTATTTAGTAACTCGTGAGGTGGAAAAAGATCATAAATAAGGAGCGCACAATAGACCATAACGTAACCAAACCTAATATTTTCTTATACACAGCGTACCTTAAGCGATCGACAGTTGGTATAGATTGACACCAAAACCGGCTAATGGAGTTTTGTTCAGAATCGTCCCCCAACTCATCTATGAAGAGATCAAAATCGGTACAGGATTTTTATCCAAAGGGACAAACTTAAGTTGTCTGCGCCTTTTTTCGGATTATTTTTTGTTTCCAAACTTGAAAAAATGGCTCGGCGGAAAAAGATTTGCCAACAATAAAGAGGTGGAGGTTGCGGTTGATGGCTATTTTCAGGAGCTAGACAGGTCTTACTATAAACAGGGTATATAAGCTATTGAACATCGCGGGAAAAATGTACCGAGCCAAAAGGGAGATTACTTTGGGAAATAAAGAACAATGTTTCCAAATTCGTGGTGTTTTCTTTGTTAGGTCGGCTAATTTTGGACCGCCCTTATAATAATTGGCATACCTTGTTAGTTAAATTAAAGCGGTTGTTACTTTACTTTGCCCTAAAACGTTGCTGCCTTAATTGGGCATATTGTTTTGCGTTATAATAGAGACGCCAAATAATATTATCTTCCAATTACTATTTCCAACGAATCTCACCGACAGTTGATCTTTTATTTTAGTTATTCCTGCTAAAAAAGACCGTATATCTCATATTGCAATATTTTTTTGTATTCTTAAACAAAAGCTGTGTCACTATTGTTGTTAATATTTGTAATTATTGGAAAGAGTTGATATATACAATTTTCGGTGTTGAACTAATTTAGATTACAATATGCAACAAAAAAACTGTTTTGTGAACTAAAATCTTTTTTAGTGTGGCATACTATTGTATGGAACCAACACAAAAAAAAAAGAAAATGTAAAGTTTTTTATTACAAAAAAAATAGTTTTATTTTTAATCTTCTTTATATATAAAATACTTTGTACGTTTGTTACAAACAATATATTCGGTTTGGGGTCATTTGTGTTTTAGAATTATTTTTACCGCGATAAATTGCCGAGTTATTTGCAAAATTCGCATTTCCAGAGCGATTTGACTGAAATTTAATGCGTATGTGTGGTTTGTCTTGATAACAGTTTGTTTGTATGTCTCCGGTAGATGGCGCTGTAGTGGACATATTGTCAATATATTTTTTTGATGATTTTTTCCTGAAACTCGGGATGTATGATTTTTTAATGAAATATCAATGAATAACAAACCAATACATCCCAAGTAGGACGGGCAGGACAACGTCTGCTGGGGTCAGAGTGTTTTTCTTTAAAATTTAAATTTTTATGGAAGTAAAGGCACGATCCCAGCAGAAAATTTTTGGAGTTTTGGAAGCACTCGAGGTTTTGTGTACATACTGTAGGCACTACTTTTAAGCGCTTATTTTATCTTGCGGAATTCAGCGCTTAATGTAGTTCAAAAAGTAGTATAATACCCAGCAAAAAACGTGCTGAAAATTCATCAGCCTTGTAAGGGACGATAGGTTGGTGTAGCACTTACTATTGCGAGGAATTCATTGGTGATTTTATAAAGAAAGTCCCACCAAAATGCGCTTCCCTTGTGCAACCAATATGAGCCCCTTTATGCGATGATTTTGTGCAGTGAATTTGTCGAAATTTGTAAGCTCTTTTAAATGCAACGAAAAGGTATGGTGAAATGATACGTTTTTAGAAGCGCTGATGTGTTTGCTTGTTAGAATGCATGGAAAAATACCTCAGGGGAAGCGTAATTGTATTGACTCCTGAACGCAATGAAATAATGCACTATTGTGTTAATACTAACTTATTTGTTGTAGTATTTTTATTCAAAGGTTGTTTATAAGGAAAATAAAATGGCTTTAATACTAATTTAATTCAAATGATTATTAAAAATAATTCAGTATTCAATAGTCTTATGTTATGAAGTATTTTTAATGTTAAAAGATTCAATTACTCGCTATCAGAAGGTAAGCTGGCGGCAGGTTTATTACCGATTTGATTTTATAATAAAGGTTTTTAACAAGATGCTTGAAGATTTCGTTTTTATTCCCAGCCTACTGCACCTGAAAAGTAAAATATATATGTATGTCAGACATATACATTACTATTTAAAAAAACAATACTTACGGTAGAGTGCCTTCATACATTTTTTATTATTAAGAAGTCGTTTTTTCCCCTGAACATCGAAAACATTGTATCTCCACTGCCAAGAAGGAACTTTATTGTTGCAGTCTATAAGATAGAAATATAAAAATATTTTATATTTTATTAATAACAAGTAAAAAGTACTTTTAATTATATAATTTCGGATTGTAGTGTGATTTTAACAGACTGACATGTAAGCGGAATTTAGTATGCCCAGTAATAATAAAAGTATTGCTTCAATTTACCATTGCTCCTTTGGTATCCGAGTTAATTTCGTGTTCAACAGCTTCAAATTCTTTTTGTGACGAAGTGGGAAACATATTTGTGTGAAATATTGCTTATAAGGAACATAAAATGGTTTTAAAACTAATTTAATACAAATGATTATGAAAATTCAGTATTCAATAGTCTTAAGTTATGAAGTATTTTTAATGTTAAAAGATTTAATTACTCGCTATTAGAAGGCAAGCTAGCGGCATATTTTTTAACGATTTGTTTTTATAATAAAGGTTTTTAACAAGCCGTATGCATTTACTAATATGCTTGAAGAATTCGTTTTGATTCCCATAATCTGAGCCTAAAGCACCTGAATAGTAAAATATATATGTATGTCAGACATATACATTACTATTTACAAAAAAAAATACTTACGGTAGAGTGCCTCCATACATTTTATATAATTAAGAAGTAGTTTTTTCCCCTGAGCACCGAAAACATTGTATTGAAGGAGAAGTGATGTTTCAAATATGTTTGCCTAACTCTTTTGCAAATCGCCAGTGCCAAGAGGGAACTAAATTGTTGCAGTTTATAAAATAGAAATATAAAAATATTTTATTAATAAATATATATAATTTCGGATTGAAGCGTGATTTTAACAGGCTGACATGTAGGAATGCCCAATAATAATAAAAGTATTGCTTAAATTTACCATTGCTCCTTTGGTATCCTAGTTAATTTCGTGTTCAACAGCTTCAAATTCTGTTTGTGACGAAGTGGGAAACATATTTGTGTACTTCTGTTGATACTTTCAGGGGAAAGATTTGTCTTCGCCCCACTTTTATCTCCGACAACAGCTCCACTATAATCCGTCTTTGATTTGTAGAATTCTCTGGAAAATCAAATATATTAGTGAAATCAATAAGAATGTTACGAGTGTTTGGTACCTTGTAATTTAATCATTTCTTCTCTTAGCTGTTTTACTTCCATTAAGTAAGTTTTGAAGTTTTCTTCTGAGTTGGTTTGCATTTTTCATAATAAATTGTTAGTAATAAATTGTCATAAAGATTGTCAGTACTACACACATATTCAATGGTAAATTCGATTTCGACTAGTTCGCTAGAGATCGTGAGATAACTCACAAAAAACAATGCTTGCATACTTTAGTGCAACTTGGTAAGCGAGAGAGGAAGCTTCCGCTTACTCCGGTTGCACTAAAGTATGCACAAATTCTTAAATCAATCTCCATTATTGCCAGTTCATTATCTTGAAGTATATATTATACTACTTTTTGAACAACATTAAGCGCTGAATTCCGCATGATAAAATAAGCACTTAAAAGTAGTGCCTACAGTATGTACACAAAACCTCGAGTGCTTCCAAAACTCCAAAAAATTTCTGCTGGGTATATACTTCAAGATAATGAACTGGCAATAATGGAGATTGATTTAAGAATTTGTGTATACTTTAGTGCAACCGGAAGCTTCCCAGTTGAACTAAAGTATGCAAGCTTTGTTTTTGTGGGTTATCTCACGATCTCTTGCGAACTTTGCCGATCTCTGCATTATAAAGCAATAGGTGTTGGTGGTAGTTCTGTAAAAGAATTCTACCGGACTTTGAAAAAATGAAAAACGATAGAGAGAAAAATAAATTAGTTGATATTTTGCAATCGAGAAGTCCGGTCGTCGCTACGCAAATTCAATTTTTTTGCTGTACCAATTTGTTTGTGCTTGGTAGGTATACAGTAGCTGTGGTGGTGATTTGTGTTCGGTTCTGTCTGATATACGTATATGTACATATATAAATATAACTTGTCAATATGAAGCAAACAATAAAAAACTAAACGGTCGGTAAAAGACAAATAAAGAGACTAATAAGAAAAGAAATTAATGTAAATGTGAGTGCTTTAAATCCTTCTGTTTCTGACAACAGTAACTGTACAACAATCGAATTTACCAGTGAATATGTGTGTAGTACTGACAATCATTTTGACAATTTATTACTGACAATTTATTATGGATAATGCAAACTAACTCAGAAGAAAACTCCAAAACTTACCTAATGGAAGTAAAGCAGCTAAGAGAAGAAATGATTAAATTACAAGGTACTAAACACTCATAACATTCTTATTGATTTCACTAATATATTTGATTTTCCAGAGAATTCTGCAAATCAAAGACGGATTATAGTGGACCTGTTGTCGGAGATAAAAGTCGTGTTGAAGACAAATCTTTCCCCTGAAAGTATACAACAGAAGTACACAAACATGTTTCCCATTTCGTCACAAAAAGAATTTGAAGCTGTTGAACACGAAATTAACTCGGATACCAAAGGAGCAATGGTAAATTGAAGCAATACTTTTATTATTACTGGGCATACTAAATTCCGCTTACATGTCAGTCTTCTTTATAATATGTTTGGGACAATATACTACAGAATCGATTTTTTTTCAGAGTGTATACTTGGATCACCCGTTATATAAAATTTTGGGTGTTGAACTGATTTAGATTATAATATCCAACAAAAAAAATGTTTGTGACCGCGACTTAAAATCTTTTTTTGTGTGGCATACTATTGTATACCATACCGACACAAAAAAAAGAAAATGTAAAGTTTTATTTTTAATTTTTCTTTAAAATTTAAAGAAAGAGCTGTGATAAATTAAGGAAAATTATGAGGACTACAAACGTTGGGAATATTATTGTCAGTAATATAATACAATTAGAGAAAAAATATTTTTTATTCAGTCAGAATTTATTTGGTTGAAGACCATGTGTTTCATTTACATTCTGTATAATACCTTCCACCATTGCTTCCCAAAAAAATACACGAATGACCATTATTATTAATGTTCGACCGAAGTCGGGATTTAAGGCCGAAGCCGTAGCCGAAAGTTTGATATTTGTTAAAGAATTGTTAACATTGCAAGAACAATTTATTTTTTAAATCAGTTTATGTCTACTGCTTACGTATTTATTTACTTAGCACATAAAACTAAAAACCTTAATGTTACAATGACAAAAAAGATGTATTTTTTTTGCATTGATACCTTGTACACCATTTCTTTAATTTGAATATACAGGGTGGCTGATATGTAATGCAACAAAGTAAAGCGCTATATTTTTTTAAATTTTATTGTTCAAAAGCAAAACATGTCGGAAATAACATAAAATTTTAGAAACAGTTTAGATTTGTTCGAATTGGCCACCTTTGGCACGAATTATGGCCTTCAAACGGCCGACAAAGCCATCACACGCTGCACGAAAGTGGCTCTGCGGTATTTTGGCCCTTTCCGGCGAAGCGCCGTCTTCAGATGATCGATACTTTGGTATTTTTTAGTGCGAACCTTACTCTCTAAAATGCCCCAGGCGCAAAAGTCCAACGGATTGAGATCCGGAGATCTTGGTGGCCATTGTGCGGTAGAAATGAAGCGAGGAACCTCCTTTTTAAGCCATTCTTGGTTGACGCGTGCTGAGTGCGATGGCGCTGAGTTCTGTTGGAATGTCCATGGTCTGCGGCCGAAATGTTTGTCTGCCCAGGGTTTTAATACTGTCTTTAGGACATTTTCCCGATAATATTCGGCATTTATTTTGATCCCATGGTCGATGAATACGAGCGGGGAGCGACCATCGGCCGTTATGGCGGCCCACACCATTACCATCGGCGGCGCTTGAGTTCTGGTGGCCAATCGAAGAATTAAATTTTCAGCTGACCTCTTTGGCAAGTAAACCCGATCATTTTGTTTGTTCACAAACTGCTCAATTTGGAATGGCTTCTCATCGGAGAAAATCAAATTCGGTAACTGGCCACTTTCGTGCAAGCGAAGCAACTCCTCGGCTCTTTCCAGTCTAACTTTTTTTGTGCATCGGTGAGCTCTTGCACTTTTTGGAACTTCAATGGCTTTAGTCCAAGCTCATTTTTTAATATGTGTTGTATCCGTTCTCGCGATATGTTCAGCTCACGAGCAATTTTTCTACCACTGCAGCGTGGATTTCGATCAAATCTGGCCTTCACTTTTCGGATCATTTCTGGTGTTGTTATCGTTTTTTTTTTCGTCCACTTTTTGGACGCGATGCAACACTGCCAGTATCACGGTAATGAGCAATGGTACGAGAAACAAAAGATTTATTCACATTTAAATGCTGGAGGGCTCTAACGATAGCCACTTTTGTTTTTCCACCCAAATATAAAGCAATCACACTATCACGCTTGAATTCCATCACGAATAACTTTTTTTCTGAATCCAATAGATCAAAATGCTTTTGTAAGCTTGTAAACAATAAAATGAACTGTCACTGAAATAAATCTGTCAGCTATCAGACTAGCGGTTTAGAAATGATAGCAACCTGAAGTTGGTTGCAATACATATCAGCCAACCTGTAGCTGCCCAGCAGCATTAAACAACTGCTCCATAGCACACTTGGATACAAGTACTATTCTGCCACTATTTCCAAATTTTGAAACGTTACAGTATTAAAAAATATTAATGATTCTTGGACTTAAAGGCTCATTGTTATGTATTCTTACTACTAATACAAGAATACTTTCACTAGTTCGAGAACTTTTAGGTGAGGAACTGGGTCCTGTTTTTCTTCGTTAATGATCCGTTGATGTCCTTTCTCCAATAATTTTTGTAGTATTGTTCACTTCTGTACACTTTGCTTCCCATATGAAGATTTCCATTATAGAATTTTCTTTAAAAAGTCATATGCGAGTATTTCTATTTTATGTACTTTTTAAACAAAAATTCGGCCTTCGGCCAAATTCGGCTGATTTTGTGGACAAGTGTGTTCCCTAGAACATTAAGAAGTCTAATCGGAAGGGACCTTTATTTGGGAACAATATCAAGATATGGTCCAATGTTTCCCATTTCCAATAGAATTAAGGATTAAGTGTAATATAAAGTATAAATTCTTACGTTTCAGCCAGATTGAAAAATGTATTCTCTAGAGCGTCAAGAAGTGATGTCGGTGGGGGACCACTATATGGGGGATATACCAAAACATGAGTTGATGTTCCCCATTTTTACTAGGGATAATTAGGTCCAATATGAAGAATGAATTCTCAAATTTCAGCCAGATCCATTGAAGAATTGTTGAAAGCTAACGAATAAAACAATGCCTATTAAAAAAAATCTATGGAAGAATGTGGAAATTATGATCCATATAGTAAATGCAATTGAAATTCAAAAAATCTATTTTCATATTTTTGATATTGACAATTTTGTTTGGGAAGTACCAAAAGGGATTTGACAAGGGTACTACTGTAAGTGCAAAATGCTTCATTTCTATTGGAGGTACCAAAACGGGCGTTTAAACTTTGCCCATTTTCCTCACGGTAATAGTGATCAAGAAACAAATACTATGTGTGGAATTGTGAAAGATTCAGATAACTACTATGTATAGTAGTTATTAAAGAATAAATATTTACTAAATGTTGGTGGTGGTGGTACTCGAAGGAGTGGACCAACAATGTCCATCTTTTGTGATAGAAATAAAAAAAGTAAAAGCGTTAAGTTCGACCTGGCCGAACCTTATATACCCTCCACCATGGATAGCATGTGAATGGGTCCGGGCACAAATAAAGTCATATTACAAAATTTCAGCCCGATTCGTTGATATTTGTGTTTTTTTTTTTGCGTTAAGAAGTAAAATCTAGAGGGATCTTTGTATGGGGCTATATCAAAACATTAACCTTTGGTTACCGTTGTTCGTGTGAGGGTGCGGGTATAAATTAACCCCAGTTACTAATTTTCAGCCCGATCAGTAGACATTTGTGGTCTCTACGGCGTTAAGAAGTCAAATCGGACATATGCTATACATGGGGGCTGTATCAAAATGTGGACCGATATAGCCCATTCTCAATCCCAAGTTACCTGCAGGTATAGGAAGTATCTATACAAAATTTCAGCCACC
This sequence comes from Eudasyphora cyanicolor, assembly GCA_963930755.1. Lineage (NCBI taxonomy): Eukaryota > Metazoa > Arthropoda > Insecta > Diptera > Muscidae > Eudasyphora > Eudasyphora cyanicolor. The sequence goes on along the minus strand of OZ005736.1, from coordinate 163,845,670 downwards.
TAACTCAAGTATTATATGTAGATTGTAGCGTGATTACAACAGACGGAAGGACAAACGGACATGCTTAAATCGTCTTAGAATTTTAAGACTATTAAGAATATATATACTTTATGGGGTCTCAGATCAATATTTAAAGGTGTTACAAACGGACTGACAAAATTAATATACCCCCATCCTATGGTGGAGGGTATAGTATTAACAGAAACTAAATTTGAAATCAATCGGTTACTTCTGTCGAAAGTAATCGTGCGTACCAACCAGGCAGACAGACTGACGCACTGACGAACATTGTTCAAATGTCTTGAAATTACCCAAAACTTGTTTCCGCCAAATATTCTTGGGGTTTTTTAGGTCACTCCATCGATTTGTTGCACTTTTGGCCCGCAGTAACTGATATATACACTGGTTCACAATAGTGAGGCCAAAAAAATATTTTGTTGAAATTCTCTTACTTTTACCAAAAGGGTCCATAAATGCTACATATATCCAGAGATTTTCTTCTAATTTGCATTGGTGTCGTGGTTAGGATGCTAGTTTTCAAAAATTGGAACAAACCTATTTTTTTCTATTTTTTTACAATTTTCAGTACTTGTAGCCCTCATAATTTCCTTTAAAAGGTATCAAGGGTTTATCGAGCTTTTACTTTGAAAAAATATGATCCAAATACTAAAGGCACATTCCAAGATATTCGGAATTTTAAAGAAAAAAATATCGTAAAAATATATATATGAAGGGTGGGCCATGTAAAATTTTAAATTTTAACTACCGATTACTTTGACTTGAGATTTGAGCCCTTTGAATTGTTTTCTGTGTGGAGCCATTAAGGATAAATGTTGCGCAAAGTATTCAGAGACAATTGAAGCGTTGAAACATCAAATCTACGTTGCCATTGAAGAGATTCTACCCGAAACAATCGAAAATGTACTGAAAAACTGGGATGACCGGATGATGTACTGCCGAGCCAGTCGTGGTAGTCATATGAATGATATTGCGTTAAATTATTAAATGACAAAGTTCAACCTTTCCAATAAAACCAGAAATTTAAAAAAAATATTAGTAATTTTTTTTCATAGCCGATTTAAATTTTATATGGCCCAACCTACATATATATATAACAAAATAAATATTTTGTTCATGTTTATGACACAATATTACACCAGAAAATGTTATGCTTAGCCCTTCAAGAAACACTTTGTAAACTTGTGTTATTGGACATTTTTTCTCCTTCGCATGAAATATGAGTTTATCTATAGAATTTTTTGCACCACATAATGTAAACTTTAAATGTCAATAATTTACATGTACATTCGTGTTTTTGTAAACCTCAGATATAAGCGTGCACAATTGTGTATTTGTATGGGCGTTGGATGGTGAAATGAGTTTATTGTGAAAAATCACACAGAAATCTGTTGTTTTGCATTAATTATCAACATAAACCGCACAACATGAACACTAATGCAAACTTAATGCTTTCAGAACAAATTTTTGTTGATAAATAATTACGTACATATATATATATATACGCATATGTTTATTAGAGAGGGAACCGGGCTGACTGCAATACAATTTTTTGAAATTATTCAGTCAGAATATAATGTTTCCGTTATATTCTATCTATTGCAAAGATAGTTTTAATTGCTTGGTAGAATTGAATGCAGTTTCGATAGACACCACTCTTTCATTTTCAGAATTCAACAAATTTTGTGTGTTTTAATCTATAACCAGTAAGAAAAGACAGAAAGTCGTGCGGGGCCGACTATATAATACCCTATACCTCCCTAACAATGCGATAAATGGTATCGCCATAATAATTTGGAATAATTGGTTACGTTTCAGTTAATAAAGTGCTTAGCTGTAACTCCTCATCAAGACTTATTCCAAGACTTAGAGGGGTTGATCATAATAAACTAGATCTAAATGATAACGTTGCTTGCTTGCTTTTATTCGGTCTGCAAATCTTTGTGATTCTAACTAGGATACTCTCCCGGCTTCAAGACCATTTTGTTTCTATATTATTATAGAAACAAGTATTTTATACATGGCGGTGTATAAATATGTATTAAAAATTTGGTGTATAAATGATAACCTTAAAATGCGCAGTATTCTTTCATAGATCAAGAATCAGAAGGAAGAAATGACTATACATAATCATAATTTTGGATCAAAAATTGATCATGGATCTTTTTTGTCAAATTATATAAAGATTGAATCAAAGATCACTTTCAATAGCGCTTAAATAATAAATAGGCAGGAACGTATATGTTTGGCTATATCTAAATCTGAGCCTATTAAGTAGTATTCGGTCCTAAATTAAGAAACTTCTCTCTGCTATATTTTGTAATGATCGGAATTAGAGTACAACTTATATCGCGCTTTGACAGAAAATCGGGAGGAACATACATATAAAGGGTCCGCCAAATAACTTTTTTTTTGAAAATGCTATAAAAAAACTACTGAAGACGTATTGGATGGTCAGTTGGCTTCAACTCCTGAACCGATTGGACTTTGTATGGTTTGGTTTATCGATGAGGATGCCAGTTTCTTTCACTTTTTTCCAAAGATAACGAACATACGGAGCTGACGGTGCTTCTCTTCTTCCAAAATCCGTACGCAATTTTCGCACACATTTTCTGCAACATTACCATGATTTTCAAAGTAATGTCGCAATATTCGCAATATACACATATTCGTTCAGCGAAGGATAAAACTAATTATCTGTCAAATCAGACATGATCTAAGTGTTACCATTCACGAAATAAGCACTAGTTAAAAATATCGTTAGATGGCGGACCCTTTATATGGGGGCTACAACTAAATCTGAGCCGATTTTTCTTCAATTGGGCAGTGTTCATTCAAGTAAAAGGAATTTTTTTTTAAATTTCGTACAAATCGCATCTCAAATAGAGTTCATACAGGGATTACATGTCAAATCTGGAGTATCATATATAGGGTGATCTAAGTAGAGATACTTTTTTCAATAGCCTTTTTTTGGACAGATCACGTGTGAGTCGTGTCATGCTGTCATGTTATTTTAGTTAGGTATTGTTTGGCATTTCATCATGGTAAGACTTACGCCTGAACAACGTTTACAAATTATTCAGCTTTGTTATCGAAATGTCAATTTTTTTAAATCCAAAAAAAAAACACTTTCCTGTCGACCCACACACTTTCCGCTTCGATTCAGGTCTTGGAGCAAAACATCACTCGTGTCATTCGCCAGTTTACCAGTCGAAATGGTCAAACGAGTCATCGAAAATTGGACTCAACGGATGGACTATCTGAGACGTAGCCGCGGCCAACATTTGATAGACATAATCTTCAAAAAAATAAATAAAAAAATATATAGGGTGATCTAAGTAGAGATACTTTTTTCAATAGCCTTTTTTTGGACAGATCACGTGTGAGTCGTGTCATGCTGTCATGTTATTTTAGTTAAGTATTGTTTGGCATTTCATCATGGTAAGACTTACGCCTGAACAACGTTTACAAATTATTCAGTTTTGTTATCGAAATGTCAATTTTTTTAAATCCAAAAAAAAACACTTTCCTGTCGACCCACACACTTTCCGCTTCGATTCAGGCCTTGGAGCAAAACATCACTCGTGTCATTCGCCAGTTTACCAGTCGAAATGGTCAAACGAGTCATCGAAAATTTGGACCCAACGGATGGACTATCTGAGACGTAGCCGCGGCCAACATTTGATAGACATAATCTTCAAAAAAATAAATGCCAAAAAATGTTCTTTCAAATGATAATAAAGATTCCCCACTCAATTTGAATTTTCTGTGTTTTCTTCTTTAAAAAAGTAGGGAACCTCGAATTGGATCACTCCTTATAAGGGGGCTATATCTAAATCTGCACTGATTTCCCCAAATTTTGACAATGTTAATTTGGATAATAAGAAACCTCTTTCTGCCGTATTTCGTACTGATAGGATATAAAATAAGATTTATACAGCGCTTACATATCAAATTGGTTTAACATACATATGGGGGATACATATAAATCTGAAACGATTTTTCTCAAATTTGGTAGTTTTCATTCATGTTATATGAAACCTCTTTCTGCCGAATTTCGTACTGATCGGACATAAAATAAGTAAACTATAGCGCTTACATATCAAAACGGGGGTAACTTATATATGGGGGCTATATACATATAAATCTGAACCGATTTTTCTCAAATTTAGTATTGTCTCTAAGCGTATCAATCGACTTCTCTCTGTAAATTTTAATATAGATCGTTTGAAGAATTTTGCATATATGGTGCACATATGCCAAATCGGAGGTACATATGTATACTATATTGGAGCTATATGTAAATCTGAACCGACTTCAAACAAATTCAATTGTGATCATCCTTGGGACAAAAGAAAGATATGTGGAAAATTTCGACGAGATCGGACCATAATTGCGATTGTACTTTGATTACTAGGATACATGTACAGACAGACAGACGGACGGACATAGCTAAATCAATTTAGAAAGTGATTCTGAGTCGGTCGGTGTAATACACGATGGGTTTATTTCTTCTCCTTTTGGGTGTTACAAATAAATGCACAAAGTCATAATACCCTGTACCACAATGGGGTGCAGGGTATAACGAGTCCACAATTTGCACTCAAAAAATCGATGGAATAACAAATTACATGATGCAACAAACTGTAAAAAGAAGTATGAAAATTGCATTCATACACATAAATCGTCTTAAGGATAATTAACTCATTATATACACTGTGTATACACCAAAATGTATCCTCCTTTCCACGCATAATTTCGGCCCGCTAAATCGAATGGCATTAGCCGTTTTTATACCATCCACCATAGGGGGTATATTCATTTTGTCACCCCGTTTGTGACTCCTCTAAATATTGATCTGAGACCCCATAACGTATATAAGTATATTCTTAATCGTTTTAAAATTCTAAGATAATTTAGGCCATGTCCGTCCGTCTGTTGTAATCACGCTACAATCTGTAATACTTGAGCTAGGTGGCTCAAATTTGGTACTTACAGCTGGAGGTAACTTGGAATTGAAAAATGGGCAATATCGGTCCATATATTGATATAGCCCCCATATATAGCATCTGTCCGATTTGCAGGGCTGTGGAGTCAAAGTCGGCGTTGTTTTTGCTGCTTTCATGAAATTATACTTTCCAATAAATACATTGTATATTTTTAAAATATTTTGTATAAATATATCGTCGGTGCGCCGACGAAAACTCCTATGTGTTGTTTTTACTAGTTTTCAGGAGAGACAAAAAACGTTGCTATTTCGTCAAATTGCGATATTTTTAATATCTCAGATTTTTGAATTTTTCTTTTAATTATTTACCACCGATATATCATAACAAAAATCGTATATGTGAAAATCCCACGACGTGGTAAATTGTTTTCATAATTTTTTTTCAGCATTTTAAATATTTATAAAACAAAAAATTACACATAGGAGTTTTGATATTTCAATGTTCAAAGCGTATCTCAGGCAAACGAAAGTTGGCCTGGATTCTGGCTAAAAACGGCTAATGAGGTTTTGTACAGAATCACCCCCTCTACTCAGATAAGAAGAAATCAAAATCTGATCTGTTTCCTTTCGCGAGTTATCGCGATAAAAACAATTTTTAACCAAAAAACCGAACTTTATTACATTGAATCGCGGAAATTTAAAACTATAACATAATTTCTTATAGATATGAACATGTGTAAGACGCTTTGTAATGTCCGCGATATTTGCTATATTATTCTATAGCAAAATTTTTGTAATCCAAAAATTCGACTTACACCGCTAAATTTTTACAAAAATATTATTGCGAATTTATTCAATTCAATTAATATATTTACATTCTATGATTTCTGAGGGATAGATTGGCACTAGCATTTCCGCCATAAACATCCCGCGACGAATAAATTTCGAACAAAAAACATTTAAGTTCAGAATTATTTAACTATATAATGCTATTATTACGCGAACGGTCAGTCCTAGGAAAAAGTGGTCAAAGAAAGTTTGGGAGATATTAAAAACGACTACAAGTCTTTCTTTAACAAAAAAAATTATAATAATTTGGTAGGGATTTACAATGTGTCAAATCAAAATATGCCTCATATAAAGGGAAAAGCATACAAAAGTTTTAACACACTGTAAATCCTTACTAAATTACTATACATTATGTTTGTTAAAGAAAGAGTTGTAGGCCTTTCGCTTATCTCCCAAACTTCCTTTGACTACCTTTCCCTAGAACTGTTCATTCGCGAGATAATATCATTATATAGTAAAATAATTCCGAACTAATTTTTTATGTACAAAATTTATTCGTCGAGGGATATTTTTCACGAAAATGCTGATATTAATCTATTCCTCAGAGATTATAGAATGCAAATTTATTAATCTTATTAAATTCGGTATAATATTTTTGGAAAAATTTGGCGGTGTAAGTTGATTTTATGGATTACACAAAATTCGCAATATAAAACCAGTAAGGAAAGGCTAAAGCCGGGCGGGGCCGACTATATAATACCCTACACCACTCTCGTAATATTGAATAACTCTGAAATATAAATATTGTAGTTCATGTTTAAATTGTTTATTCTAAATTTCAAAATGATTGGATGTAAAATACAGCTTCTATAGAACTAGAGGGCCAAATCGGACGAAACGTATATATGGGAGCTATAGCTAAATCTTAACCGATTTTCTTCAAATTCGACAATGTTGGTTCATGGATCAAGAAACTCTACCATTCTAAATTTCAAAACGATCGGATGTAAAATACAGCTTCTATAGGACTAAAGGGCCAAATCGGACGAAACATATATATGGGAGATATAGCTAAATCTTATCCGATTTTTTTCAAATTCGGTAGTGTTGGTTCATGGATCAAGAAACTCTACCATTCTAAATTTCAAATCGATTGGATGTAAAATACAGCTTCTATAGGACAAAAGAGCCAAATCGGACGAAAGATATATATGGGAGCTATAGCTAAATCTTAACCGATTTTCTTCAAATTCGGCAATGTTGGTTCATGGATCAAGAAACTCTACCATTCTAAATTTCAAAACGATTGGATGTAAAATACAGCTTTTATAGGACTAAATGGCCAAATCGGACGAAACATATATATGGGAGCTATAGCTAAATCTTTACCGATTTTCTTCAAATTCGGCAACGTTGGTTCATGGATCAAGAAACTCTACCATTCTAAATTTCAAAACGATTGGATGTAAAATACAGCTTCTACAGGACTAAAGAGCAAAATCGGACGAAACATATATATGGGAGCTATAGCTAAATCTTAACCGATTTTCTTCAAATTCGGCAATGTTGGTTCATGGATCAAGAAACTCTACCATTCTAAATTTCAAAACGATCGGATGTAAAATACAGCTTCTATAGGACTAAAGGGCCAAATCGGACGAAACATATATATGGAAGCTATAGCTAAATCTTAACCGATTTTCTTCAAATTCGGCAATGTTGGTTCAAGGATCAACAAACTCTACCATTCTAAATTTCAAAATGATTGGATGTAAAATACAGCTTCTACAGGACTAAAGGGCCAAATCGGACGAAAGATATATATGGGAGCTATATCTAAATCTGAACCGATTTCAACCAAATTCAATAGCGATCTTAACAGCCGCGAAATACTCTAAACTGCAAAATTTCATAACGATCGGAGTGAAATTGCGACCTGTAGTCGACGAACAACTTTACATGGACAGACGGACGGACGGACATACATCGTTAAATCGACTCAGCTAGTGATTCTGAGTCGATCGGTATACTTTAAGGTGGGTCTAGCTGTGTTATTTTCAGGTGTTACAAACATCTGCCGTGAAACAAACTTATAATACCCTGTACCACAGTGTGGTGTAGGGTATAAACATAGCAAATGTCGCGGACGTAACAAAGCGTCTTACAAATAATCATATTTAAAATAAATTCTGTTACAGTTCTAAATTTCGCATTTTTCTTTACAATTCAAAGCTATTAATTTTGTTTTGAGTAAAAGTACTGTTTTCGCGATAAATCGCGAATGGAAGCAGATCCAAATTTGATCTATTCATTGTCGAATAGAGGAGATGATTCTGAACAAAACCTCATTAGCCGTTTTTTGGCGTGAGTCTAAGCAAACCTTCTATCCCTTGGGACAGGCTGTGCCTACAACACATAGGAGTTTTTGTCGGAGCATTGCTATAGAGGGATACACGTAGGAGGTTATGGTAACTTCGGAACCGGTCAAGATAGCGCAAAATGCTTTGGTGGGTAGTCGTTTGACCGCTAGGACGTTCTAATTAAATCGATCTCGGAGTCGTTGCCGGAGTCGCAGTCGGAGTCGACTCCGAGTTGAATTTTGCAAAATTATTTAATTCAACTATTTTCGCGATCAAATATTTCGATTGATATGTATGTACATAAACATAGTTATACAAAATAAGCAAAAAAAAAATAAAATTTATGCATTTGAAAGTATAATTTCATGAAATTTGCAAAAACAACGCCGACCCTGACTCCACAGCCCTGCCGATTTGACTTTTTAACGCTACAGTGACCACAAATGTCAACTGATCGGGCTGAAAGTTGGTAACTGTATCCAACGGTAGGCATAGGTTTATGTTTTGATGTAGCTCCCAAACGAAGGTCCCCCAGATTTTAATTCTCAACGCAACAAAAACCTCAAATTGCAACGAATCGGGCTGAAATTTGGTCATAGTCATATTACTTTATTTGTGCCCGAAACCATTCAGGCTTTTACTTGTTTCCAGTGACATCGCGTTTTATAGATATAACTTTGCAACAAGCAAAAACTTTATTTATTGTTGGTCTGTGCTTTTGTTATTCAGTCACAATTTATTTTGGTTCAAGACCATATGATTTAGTTACTTTCTGTCTATTGCAAAAAAGTAATAGAAACAAATACAAAAATTGGTAGAGAGTTTTAAGTGCTTGGTAGAATTGACTACAGTTTCGATAGACTCCACTTTATCATCTTCAGAATTAAGTTTTCAGTTTTTCGAGCCAACATTAAACCATTTTTTTTTTAAAAAATATTATTATTAACTTTTATAGTCCTCATAATTTCCTTTCATTTAGGTTAGGTTGGTTAGGTTAGGGTGGGGTGGGAGACCTTTTTTTGTCAGCTCACATAGACCACATTAGGTCCCTAGTGTTCACGAGTTAAAAGGCCCCTCATGGAAACCAATCTGTTTGATATACAAATTAATCGATAGTACAAATATCGGTACCGGAAATATCTGTTAGACTGCCTAGAAAGGCCGACCCCAGTATGTCCAGCGGGACAGTCACCTAGCAAGTGTTCAATGCTCTCCACTTCTTCCTCTTTCCCAGAACTTCTACAGAAGTCATTGGAGTCATTACCAGGGCTGTGGAGTCGAGCCAAAACTACTACTCATTCGACTCCGACTCCAGCTCCGGCTCTGGCAGTTAAATAACATAAATTTCTGAAATTATATTTCTACTAAGATGTGAGTTCATGTTATTGAAAATAAGATAAAACTTTGTTAATACAACACAAAAAAGTAGGTATTCAATACCTGTCATTAAATAGAATTGTATGATTTATTAACCGACGATTGATTTGTAAGTTGCAACTAATATGACAATTCTTTGAACATGGAATCACGATAAAATTTATCAACCACTATCTCTGTTTCAATATACCGCAATTTTTGGAACTTATGTTCGCTTTAGACAACCAGTTTAATCGTTATTTATTATACTCTACACCACACTATGGTACAGGGGGTTATACATTTGTTGTTTTTTTTTTGACAGATTGGATAAAAATACTACTACTAAAATATACCGTTCTACTCAAAATCACTAGCTGTCCGTCTGTCCATCTTAAGTTGTTCGTTAAGTATAGGTCAAAATTTCACTACGATCGTCCTAAAATTTGGCAATAAGAACTCTTTCACACTAGGGAGGAAACCTATTGGAATTGGTGAAAATCGGTTCAGATCGACATTGCCCCCAGATATACATTTTTTGTTTGGATTTGGCCTTGTAACGTTATGGAAGCTGTATTTCATCATTTGAAATTTAGTAGGGTAGAATTTATTTATCCAAGAACGCATATTGTCGAATTTTAACAAATTCTGTTCAGATTTAGATTTATAAAGTAATTATCTCATATATATATTTACAATATCTGAGTTTATTCTGTTATAACAAGGTGATGTACGGTATCATATAGTTGGCTTCGAGTAAAGTCTTGAAAAAATACTTATTTTGAGAGCCATCCTAAAACTTTTTTACATAAAAAATCTATAGTTTTGTTAACTTTATAGATATTTTTGGCATACACAATATTTGGTTAAAAGTTTCGAATATATTATACTTCTTTTGTACCAAAATAGTTTTCCCAACATTTTTTGATTGTAAAAGTTCTATCACATAAATGGTACATTTTTCACAATCCATCTCGGAGTCGGAGTCGACCATAATTTTTCGACTCCGGACTCCGACTCCGGTCAAATTTCCCCGAGTCCGACTCCGCAGCCATGGTCAATACCCAATCTTCTGGCGTGTTCGCCGATCAAGCAGTGTCCCGTCAGAACTGATACTAACGTAGACAATCTTTTACTCTCTAGTGCGAAGAGCTATTTGGACATTCTCAGGCCATACCTTGGGCAGATTTGTCTAGCTACTCTACAGGTGCCGATTTCTGTCCACCTTTCGTTGGACTGCTTGATTGTCTAAGCCAAAGCTTGCACGTGGATTGTGGCGCACCAATATATGAAAATTCTTCGAGAATTAGTAATGTCTTCCCTTTCCTAGCAACTTCATCGGCTTTGCAGTTCCCCGGAATATACCTATGCCCAGGCACCCATATGAGGTGTATATTAATCTACTCAGCTATCTCGTTAAGATATCTGCAGCAGTCGAGGGATGTTTGTGAATTAAGCGATGTGACCTCCAGAGAATTGATGGCAGCCTGGCTGTCCGAGTAAATGACAACTCCAGTGTTGGTTACTATGTTGCAACTCAGCCACTTGGCTCCTTCCCATATTTTCATTATTTCAGTTTGATAGACACTGCAGGTATCTGATATTCTGTGAGATAAATCCAAACTAAGTTCTTCACAGTGTACTCCGAAGCCAACCTTTTCATCAAGCTTCGACCCATACGTATAGAAGTGAAGATGGATTATATTGCCTGGTATTCTGCCAACACATTCATCTCTGGCTGGTATCATAGTGATGTAGTTCCTTTCGAAGGTGTACATCGTTGGTATATAGTCCACTCGGTCGATTACCATAGCACTACACTTTGATATCCTTATGTGACCGTAAATCTGGTACCTCCACATTGATAGGCAGTTTAATCTTAGTGCCGCTCTGGTTTCGGTTTCCTCGCCACAATATTAATCGGCAGTATCTGGAGTAGGGCTTGTAGAGAGTGAGTCGCTTAAGACTCCACTTATGCACAGGCAGACAGTTCTCTGAATCTTTAATAGTAGGTTGGTGAGGGTTAGTTTGTCAGTTGCCGTCCACCATATCACAATGCCTGTGTATATCCATTGGACGATTTTAGGAGAGAGGCCCCACCGCAACCCTTCAGCCTTCCTGGAGGAATATAAGGCGACATTGGCCTTCCTTAAACCTTCCAGTACGTTAAGTCTGAATAATAGTTTCCTTTCTTAAATTATTCCTACAAATTTTGCACTTTCAGAAAATACTAGATCTGTTCCATTTATCCGAGGAGGAGGGTTAACATGTGGGACATTATTAATCCTAGTAAAGAGAAACAATTCTGTCTGGTTGGGGTAAAAACCCAAACCACTGCTTCTGGCCAACTTCTTCAGAGCCACCTGTAGGATGTCTCTGAGGAAGTTTTCGAATTTGCATATGCCACGACGTCGCAGTCACAACGTTCTAGATCTAGCAGGATTTCATTCACCGCTAGGTTCCAAATTAGTAGACACAGTACTTCTCCTTGTGGGGTCTCTCTGTTTACAAACCTTTTTAGAGTTGTGGACCCAAGACATGCTTTTATGCGTCTTCTATTGAGCAGGCTTTGAATTAGTCTAATCAATCTAGAGTTTACCTTTAGATGTGACAGTGACGCAATTACCGCATCTGAGTGAATGTTGTTAAAAGCATAGTGAATTAATTGAAATGTAGGGACGATTCGATAGTGCTCACAAGTTCGTGCAGGGCTGATTCTGTAGACTTTTCCCGTAAGCATGTTGGTTCCCCCACATGAGTTTTGTATCCAAGTTTTCCCCAATGAAATAATCTAAAAGTCTTTTCAGACCTTTCAATTGGAAGGAGGATAAGCTAATTGGTCTGAAGTCTTTTGGCCTAGTGTGCAATATCTTTCCCGCTTTGGGTATGAATACCACTTTGGTATCCCTCCATCGATTCGGGATGTATGAAAAACTGATACAGCCTACATACATTTTCTCCAGCCAGGGGAAAATGTACTTTGACATTTTCTGCATTTCTGCTGGAGTGATGCCGGCTGGTCCAGTTGACTTGCTTAAAGCAGCCATGCGGCGTCGGAGACCTTTTCCACTTCGCCACAGAAGGTATACCAAGGGCGTCTTTGCGTCTTCATAAGCTCCTTCATATATAACTTGAGTTGCTCTTTATAGGCATCCCAATCATTAGCGACCCCAGTAGAGTTCGCCGTGTTGAATAGCTTGTTACAGGTCTTTTTCCTAACCGTTAGCTCAGAAGTCCACCATTGAGGTTTTGTTTTAATGGAACTGTTGAATGGTGATGTGCTCGACCAGATTATTCAGATCGGTTTTGTCATTCGGTTCATACAGAAGTTTAAAGTTGAGCACTTTTTTGAAATTCTTGTCATACAGATGCCACTTTGTCTTCCTCACATTTTTGTGGACGGCAGGTTTAGGCGCTTTTTCTGCGAGTTTGAACATTATATAATGGTAATCTGAGAATGAGTGGACGTCCAGTACATTCCACCCAATAATTTTGTCTGACAGCCGTTTAGTAGCAAACGTTGCGTCGAGTACTTCTTGCCTGTCTTTAATTCTAAAGGTCGGTTCATTGCCTATGTAACAAATAATTAGATTGGTAGTTAGAATAAAGTCAAAAAGCGAATCAACCCTATTGTTTATATCGTACTACCCCAGAAAGTCTGAAGAGCGTTCGTGTCTCCGCCAATAATCAGCTTGAGCTCGTCAGACATTGCTTCTTCTACTACTTCCCTGAAGAAAGCTTTCGGTAATACAGCTTCATATTTGTGCATAGACATTCAGTCTCTATCCGACCGTTTGATTGAAAACGTCTTAATAAATATTATACAAAATACTCTGTTGTGTTCGTGTTTTTCCTTTTTATATTTCCAATATAAATAGTAGATTTTCTTTGTTCGGGTACTCGTATTCGAAGACCCTTAATGAAATGAACGGGACAAATTTCTTTTTAGAAATCTTGGCAGTTTTTGTCTTGGAGAAGTGCTATGATTTTAGGGTACCTACAGTATAACACACAAAAAGTAATTGCCCACCGTTCACCGAAAAATCGATGAATTTTTCTTACGTACGAGTACATGTTGTCATGTATTTAAAACTGTAAAACATAGTTGAAGAACCAACTATCTTTCAAAAAAAAACTTCACCCATTCTATTATATACACATAAATATTGTACATACAAATAACGTTATATGCGCTCATACAATTGAATTGTAGAAATATAAATATTTCACACATTACGCATATTTGAATGTGCCAATGTGCGTGTGTGCGTGGGTGTACGTGTGCTAACGCAACATCTAAAACTTATTTAAATTTTAACAGTGTTTATTCGACAAATCAACAAAATGTCATTTGCATATGTTGACGGCCTTGTGTATGCGAGTATGTTGCCTGTCGTTGATGTATAACCTCATTATAGAAAATTCTATAAATTTAGTAAAAATCAACAAAAACCTAAAATATGATTGGTAATAAATCTAAAAGTTATTTTTATGGTTTTCAGTAATTTCTGTAACTAAAATTATGTACACTCTTCGATTGCCATGTGAATGTCCTGAAAAAAGATAGCATCCAATAGACAACAATGATAAAAATGCATAGAATTTTACAAAAATTCTTAATTGAATCTGAAAATAATTTTTTCTCATGAAATCCTTCGGTATTTTGTCCGGGTTGCATTCAATAAAATAATTCGCTATTTTCGAGTTTAAAGTCCAATTTCTACTTTACATTTGCTATTTATTTCATACAAAATTTCTTAAAAACTGTAACTGTGGGTTTCGTTCCCTTTTAAGTCGCAAATAATGCAAAAATTAAAAAAGAATATCGCGACCTAAGAGTGAAAATGCTCTAAGTCCACTTTTTGCCTAAATGTATTTTTTGAAGCGGAACGTAAGATTTGTTGGATATACATCGATTTTAAAACAAAAAGCCAAAAATATCATGCCTTGTCATCTTTAAAAGCTCAATCGTAAAAGCGCTAAGTCCATATACTCTCTATAAAAACATTCATATACAGTAAGTATTTTGCCTCTCCTGTAAAATTGTAAATATTGGACTTTACACTCTTAGGTCGCGATATCTATTTACTGGGGAGTTTATGCTTTTTTGTGACATAGCGCAGATTTGCTTAGGTTTATTACATTTTTTCAATGGCACAATTTCTTGTAAAGAACATTGCATTTTCTTCTTATTATTATAGAGAAACAATTCTTTTGTGAAGTTTCTTCTTTATTAACATAAATTTTAACCAAGTACAGAGTTATTTACTTCCTTTAAAGAAAAATAGTTTTACAATTAAAAAAAATTTAAATTATATGGTTATAACAAATTATAATTATGCAGTCTTATTTCTTTGCTACTCGAGGGAAAATCGCCATTTTTCATATGTTGGATTTGAAAGATTTGAAATTTTTTTTAAAATTGTATATATGTATTTGTAAATAAATAAATTTTGTTTGGGACGCATATGGGTAGTTCTATCTCGTGTGTCACAGGACGAAAAATTAGATCTTTCTCAAATTCCCTAATATTTGGGAGTAATGGCCCACAATAATAAAAAATTAAATGAAAAGTGGAGGCAGGAGGCGTGGTCAAAGTTCGGAAAAATTGATTTTTTTCCTCTGTAATGGTTTTTTGAAGTTCATTTTAATGTAACTTCTGAACCCAAGTAGTCTCCACTCCAAAATTTACACCATCCGAAGAGTACATACGGATCATTTTTATACCCTACACCACACTGTGGTACAGGGTATTATAAGTTTGTTTCACGGCAGATGTTTGTAACACCTGAAAATAACACAGCTAGACCCACCTTAAAGTATACCGATCGACTCAGAATCAGTAGCTGAGTCGATTTAACGTTGTCTGTCCGTCCGTCTGTCCATGTAAAGTTGTTCGTCGACTACAGGTCGCAATTTCACTCCGATCGTTCTGAAATTTAACAGTTTAGAGTATTTCGCGGCTGCTAAGATCGCTGTTGAATTTGGTTGAAATCGGTTCAGATTTAGATATAGCTCCCATATATATCTTTCGTCCGATTTGGCCCTTTAGTCCTATAGAAGCTGTATTTTACATCCAATCGTTTTGAAATTTAGAGCGGTAGAGTTTCTTGATCCATGAACCAACATTGCCGAATTTGAAGAAAATCGGTTAAGATTTAGCTATAGCTCCCATATATATGTTTCGTCCGATTTGGACCTTTAGTCCTATAGAAGCTGTATTTTACATCCGATCGTTTTGAAATTTAGAATGGTAGAGTTTCATGATCCATGAACCAACATTGCCGAATTTGAAGAAAATCGGTTAAGATTTAGCTATAGCTTCCATATATATGTTTCGTCCGATTTCGCTCTTTACTCCTGTAAAAGCTGTATTTTACATCCAATCGTTTTGAAATTTAGAATGGTAAAGTTTCTTGATCCATGAACCAACATTGTCGAATTTGAAGAAAATCGGTTAAGATTTAGCTATAGCTCCCATATATATGTTTCGTCCGATTTCGCTCTTTACTCCTGTAAAAGCTGTATTTTACATCCAATCATTTTGAAATTTAGAATGGTAGAGTTTCTTGATCCACGAACCAACACTACCGAATTCTAAGAAAATCGGTTAAGATTTAGCTATAGCTCCCATATACATGTTTCGTCCGATTTGGCCCTTTAGTCCTGTAAAAGCTGTATTTTACATCCAATCGTTTTGAAATTTAGAATGGTAGAGTTTCTTGATCCATGAACCAACACTACCGAATTTGAGGAAAATCGGTTAAGATTTAGCTATAGCTCCCATATATATGTTTCGTCCGATTTTGCTCTTTACTCCTGTAAAAGCTGTATTTTACATCCAATCATTTTGAAATTTAGAATGGTAGAGTTTCTTGATCCATGAACCAACACTGCCGAATTTGAAGAAAATCGGTTAAGATTTAGCTATAGCTCCCATATATATGTTTCGTCCGATTTGGCCCTTTAGTCCTATAAAAGCTGTATTTTACATACAATCGTTTTGAAATTTAGAATGGTAGAGTTTCTTGATTCATGAACCAACATTGCTGAATTTGAAGAAAATCGGTAAAGATTTAGCTATAGCTCCCATATATATGTTTCATCCGATTTGGCTCTTTAGATCCAATCGTTTTTATACCCTACACCACACTGTTGTACAGGGTATTATTTAAGTATAAAATGTCCCAAAAGTAAATTTATGTAAACAATTTATACATGAATTACAAAATTTATATATCAGAGTTATTCAATATTACGAGAGTGGTGTAGGGTATTATATAGTCGGCACCGCCCGACTTTAGCCTTTCCTTACTGGTTTATAAAAAATTTAAGGAAAAACCAGTAAGGAAAGGCTAAAGTCGGGCGGGGCCGACTATATAATACCCTACACCACTCTCGTAATATTGAATAACTCTGATATATAAATTTTGTGAACATATATATGGATGAAACATATATATGGGAGCTATAGCTAAATCTTTACCGATTTTCTTCAAATTCGGCAGTGTTGGTTCATGGATCAAGAAACTCTACCATTCTAAATTTCAAAACGATTGGATGTAAAATACAGCTTTTATAGGACTAAAGGGCCAAATCGGACGAAACATATATATGGGAGCTATAGGTAAATCTTAACCGATTTTCTTCAAATTCGGCAATGTTGGTTCATGGATCAAGAAACTCTACCATTCTAAATTTCAAAACGATTGGATGTAAAATACAGCTTCTATAGTACTAAAGGGCCAAATCGGACGAAAGATATATATGGGAAGCTATATTTTACATATAGAAGCTATATTTTACATCCAATCGTTTTGAAATTTAGAATGGTAGAGTTTCTTGATCCATGAACCAACATTGCCGAATTTGAGGAAAATCGGTTAAGATTTAGCTATAGCTCCCATATATATGTTTCGTTCGATTTGGCCCTTTAGTCCTATAAAAGCTGTATTTTACATCCAATAGTTTTGAAATTTAGAATGGTAGAGTTTCTTGATCCATGATCCAACATTGCCGAATTTGAAGAAAATCGGTTTAGATTTAGCTATAGCTCCCATATATATGTTTCGTCCGATTTTGCTCTTTAGTCCTGAAGAAGCTGTATTTTACATCCAATCATTTTGAAATTTAGAATGGTAGAGTTTCTTGATCCACGAACCAACACTACCGAATTTGAAGAAAATCGGTTAAGATTTAGCTATAGCTCCCATATATATGTTTCGTCCGATTTGGCCCTTTAGTTCTATAGAAGCTGTATTTTACATCCAATCGTTTTGAAATTTAGAATGGTAGAGTTTCTTGATCCATGAACCAACATTGCCGAATTTGAAGAAAATCGGTTAAGATTTAGCTATAGCCCCCATATATATGTTTCATCCGATTTGGCTCTTTAGATCCAATCGTTTTTATACCCTACACCACACTGTGGTACAGGGTATTATTTAAGTATAAAAGGTCCCAAAAGTAAATTTATGTAAACAATTTATACATGAATTACAAAATTTATATATCAGAGTTATTCAATATTACGAGAGTGGTATAGGGTATTATATAGTCGGCCCCGCCCGACTTTAGCCTTTCCTTACTGGTTTTTTTTTTGAAAATGCTATAAAAAAAACTACTGAATATTTTCTCAATTTTTTGTTTTTTAAGTACAATCCTTCCGGTTAATAATGGAAAATAATTTCATTTAAATGGATGCCTCGGCTGGCCATGCAGTAGCCTACACGATCGGTCCAATTTTTAAGGACATTGTGTGCAGCTGTATTTCACCAATGGCTTCACGAATATTGCCCTTTAAAGCGTCAATTGTCTCTGGCTTGTCGGCGTAACACATATCTTTGAGGGCACCCCACAAATAATAGTCCAACGGTGTCAAATCGCAGCTCCGAGGTGGTCAAACGAAATCAGCTCTGCGGCTGATAATGCGATCTTCAAAAACAGGGCGCAAAACATCGAGTGTAGCTTCGGCTGTGTGGCACGTAGCGCCATCCTGTTGAAACCAAATGTTGCCAATATCCTCCTCTTCAATTTTTGTGAACAAAAATTCGTTCAACATGGCCCGATAACGATCGCCATTGACTATAACGGCCACTCCTTGCTCATTTTCGAAGAAAAATGGCCCAATTATGCCTCTGGACCAAAATCCGCACCAAACAGTGACTCGTTTTGGGTGTATCGGCTTTTCAATGTATGCGTGCGGGTTTTCTGTGCCCCAAATGCGACAATTTTGCTTGTTTACATACCCGCCAAGATCAAAATGAGCTTCATCTGAAAAGATTATTTTTTTGGCAAAATCGTTCTGCAACATGATTTTCAAAGTAATGCCGCAATAAGCACTAGTTGAAAAAAACGTTAGATTGCGGACCCTGTATATCCGATCAAACTTTCACAAATAACATATGTGTTTACGCACAAACAAAGTTATTGTTTAATAAGTTGTCCAAATATATTTTATTTAAAAAATATTTTTAAAACTTTGCAGACTTTTTCAAATTTTGGTTAGTTTTTCATAGATTTCGTGTTATTCTTTATAGTTAAAAAGCCGCATTAGCTTTTGTTTGCCTGCGCTAATTTAAAATTTATAAATATTCCAATTCATCACTTTTTGTTAGTCCATCAATGCAATTTGTAGTTACGAAAGATTATAGGATTTAAATGTTAATTGAATATTGCAATCATATAATATTTCTAAAAAATTGGACTTTGAACTTCTGCAAAACAGAAAACTTGCATTGCCAAAAAACATAACTACAAATTAAGCTTTGGGGAGTCTCCGGACTTTTTGACGCATCTGGCGGGGACATGTTCCTCCATGATACTGACGAAGAGTTCGATAATACTCTTTTCGGAATGGAGCTTAATCTGTCGATTACCAACGATGTAAGAATACTACAGATTAACCTTCATCACACTAAAGCAGGCTCTATTGCTCTGCCTGTCCACATATGCTGTAGGCATCGTCCTGATACAAGAATCCTACGTAATAGGAGGAAAGTGTGTGGTATCAGTTCTTTTGAGTTCTGTAAAAACCCGAAATTATACAAAGATCAAAGGATTATTTTGAGATATTAACATTGAAATTCGGGCAATCGGGTATATCAACAAAAAAAATGTTTTTTAAATTTTATTTAAAATTTCCATTTTCTAGGAAGGTGTTTATACCCTACACCACACCCTATACCACATATAGGGTATTATAACTTTGTGCATTTGTTTGTAACACTTAAAAGGAGAAGAAATAGACCCATCGTTTATTATACCGATCGACTTAGAATCACTTTCTGAGTTGATTTAGCTAGGTCCGTCTGTCCGTCTGTCCGTCTGTCCGTCTGTCTGTCCGTCTGTGCATGTATACTTGTAATCAAAGTACAGGTCGCAATTATGGTCCGAACTCGACGAAACTTTGCACATATCTTTTTTTTGGTCCAAGGACGATCCCTATTGAATTTGGTTAAAATCGGTTCAGGGTTAGATATAGCCTCCATATATATGTTACCCCCGATTTGATATGTAAGCACTGTAAAAACTTGAACACTGTTAAATTTGGAAGAAATCGGTTCAGATTTAGGTATAGCCCCCATATATACGTTACCCCTGATTTGACATGTAAGCGCTGTAAAAATGTTATTTTATATCCGATCAGTGCGAAATTCGACAAAGAGAGGTTTCTTATTACATGAAGGAATACTGATAAATTTGGAGAAAATCGGTTCAAATTTAGATATAGCCTCCATATATATGTTACCCCCGATTGGATATGTAAGCACTGTAAAAACTTTATTTTATGTCCGATCAGTATGAAATTCGACAGAAAGAGGTTTCTTATTATATGAATGAACACTGTTAAATTTGGAAGAAATCGGTTCAGATTTAGGTATAGCCCCCATATATACGTTACCCCCGATTTGACATGTAAGCGCTGTAAAAACTGTATTTTATATCCGATCAGTGCGAAATTCGGCAGAAAGAGGTTTCTTATTACATGAAGGAATACTGCCAGATTCGGAGAAAATCGGTTTAGATTTATATATAACACCCATATATATGTTACCCCCGATTTGACCTGTAACCGCTGTAGAAATTGTATTTTATATCCGATCAGTGCAAAATTCGGCTGAAAGAGGTTTCTTATTACTCGAAAGAATACTGCCAAATTCGGAAAAAGTCGGTTCAGATTTAGATATAAATCGGGGGATTTGACATGTAAGCGCTGTAAAAACTGTATTTTATATCCGATCAGTGCGAAAGTAGGCAAAGAGATGTATCTTTCTACATGAAGGAATACTGCCAAATTCGGAGAGACTCGGTTTAGATTTAGATATAGCTCCCATATATATGTTACCCTTGCATTGTTACCTTATCGCATTGTTAGGGAGGTGTAGGGTATTATATAGTCGGCCCCGCCCGACTTTCTGCCTTTCCTTACTGGTTTTATTATATTTTTGAAGTATATGCTCGATAAAGCCCGGATATGCTTTAAATTAAAGGAAATTGTGAGTACTACAAATATTAGTAATTACACTTTCAAGTGGAAACCGAAAATGTCGTTAAAATAATTTAAAAAAATTGATTTTTTTAACAATCGTGTTTTGCTGGAACGAAAAAACCAAAAAAAAAAATAGAAAAAAATTTGTAAAATATTTTTTCCAATTTTTGGAAGCTAACTAAAGAAGAAAACAGTGCCTATTTGAAGCAAATGGAATGGAAAACTGTCGAAATTATAGCACTTTTTGTAGAAATAAGAGAATTTTAACATAATCCGGTTTTTATACACCCACTATGGTGAACTTGGGTATATATCAGTTGCTGCAGGTCAAAAGTGTAACATATCGATGGAGCGACTTAAGAAACTCCAAGAAGATTTGGCGGAAATCCACTTTGGGTCATTTTAGCAGTGTCCATCAGCCTGTCCGTCTGTCTGTCTGGTTTGTGCACACGATAACATTCGACAGGATTAACCGATTGACTTCAAATTTGGTATGTGTCAATATTTTTTCTATATCAGTCTAAGGTCAAATATGGGCTATGTTGAACCACTCCTTCGAATTCTTCTCCCAAAAACGGTCAAAATTTAGTGAAATATTAATTATCTCATAGCTTCTATACTACTATTCAGAATCTTTGACCATTCCATATATAGTTTCTCGGTCGCTATCATCTTCAGAACAATGGGCGAAGTTGCCAAAATTTAGTGAAATATTAATTATCTCATAGCTTCTATACTACTATTCAGAATCTTTGACCATTCCATATATAGTTTCTCGGTCGCTATCATCTTCAGAACAATGGGCGAAGTTGCCACGCCCCATTTGGTACCTCCCACTTTGCACAAGCAGTTAACGGCTTATAACTTTGATTCCAGTCAATATAAAACATGAAATACTTAAAGTTTTGTTGAGTGTAATACCTCTACAGTACCTGTAGTCCCGTCCAAAATGGGAGGTATTACTACGCCCCTTTTGGTACCTTTCATACAGATTGACCATTTTGCACAAAAAAATTAACGGATTATTACTTGGTTTCCTGCACATATAAATACCTGAAATTTTGTACAGTGTAATGTTTTTTTAGTACTCATAGTATATTACAAAATGGGCGTTATTTCCACTCCCTTTTTGGTACCTCCCAAACAAAATTGCCGAAATAAAAAAATATTTTTTTGAATTTCCCTTCTTTTACAATATGGGCCATAATTTATACATTTATCTGTAGATATTATTTATTTTCTTCGTTAGGATGTTGCGAATTTTTTTCTATTTTTATGGATTTTTTCGTACCACCAAAAAATGTTTTTATTTTAAAACCAGTAAGGAAAGGCTAAAGTCGGGCGGTGCCGACTATATAATACCCTACACCACTCTCGTAATATTGAATAACTCTGATATATAAATTTTGTAATTTATGTATAAATTGTTTACATAAATTTACTTTTGGGACATTTTATACTTAAATAATACCCTGTACCACAGTGTGGTGTTAGGTATAACAACGATTGGATCTAAAGAGCCAAATCGGATGAAACATATATATGGGAGCTATAGCTAATAACCGATTTTCTTCAAATTCGGTAGTGTTGGTTCATGGATCAAGAAACTCTACCATTCTAAATTTCAACACGATTGGACTTAAAATACAGCTTTTATAGGACTAAAGGGCCAAATCGGACGAAACATATATATGGGAGCTATAGCTAAATCTTAACCGATTTTCTTCAAATTCGGCAATGTTGGTTCATGGATCAAGAAACTCTACCATTCTAAATTTCAAAACGATCGGATGTAAAATACAGCTTCTATAGGACTAAAGGGCCAAATCGGACGAAACATATATATGGGAGCTATAGCTAAATCTGCACCGATTTTCTTCAAATTCGGCAATGTTGGTCCATGGATCAAGAAACTCTACCATTCTAAATTTCAAAACGATTGGATGTAAAATACAGCTTTTATAGGACTAAAGGGCTAAATCGAACGAAACATATATATGGGAGCTATATCTAAATCTGAACCGATTTTCTTCAAGTTCGGCAATGTTGGTTCATGGATCAAGAAACTCTACCATTCTAAATTTCAAAACGATCGGATGTAAAATACAGCTTCTATAGGACTAAAGGGCCAAATCAGACGAAACATATATATGGGAGCTATAGCTAAATCTTAACCGATTTTCTTCAAATTTGGCAATGTTGGTTCATGGATCAAGAAACTCTACCATTCTAAATTTCAAAGCGATCGGATGTAAAATACAACTTCTATAGAACTAAAGGACCAAATCGGACGAAAGATATATATGGGAGCTATATCTAAATCTGCACCGATTTTCTTCAAATTCGGCAATGTTGGTCCATGGATAAAGAAACTCTACCATTCTAAATTTCAAAACGATCGGATGTAAAATACAGCTTCTATAGGACTAAAGGGCCAAATCGGACGAAACATATATATGGGAGCTATAGCTAAATCTTAACCGATTTTCTTCAAATTCGGCAATGTTGGTTCATGGATCAAGAAACTCTACCATTCTAAATTTCAAAACGATCGGATGTAAAATACAGCTTCTATAGGACTAAAGGACCAAATCGGACGAAAGATATATATGGGAGCTATATCTAAATCTGAACCGATTTTCTTCAAGTTCGGCAATGTTGGTTCATGGATCAATAAACTCTACCATTTTAAATTTCAAAACGATCGGATGTAAAATACAGCTTCTATAGGACTAAAGGGCCAAATCGGACGAAACATATATATGGGAGCTATAGCTAAATCTTAACCGATTTTCTTCAAATTCAGCAATGTTGGTTCATGGATCAAGAAACTCTACCATTCTAAATTTCAAAACGATCGGATGTAAAATACAGCTTCTATAGGATTAAAGGGCCAAATCGGACGAAAGATATATATGGGAGCTATATCTAAATCTGAACCGATTTCAACCAAATTCAATAGCGATCTTAACAGCCGCGAAATACTCTAAACTGCAAAATTTCAGAACGATCGGAGTGAAATTGCGACCTGTAGTCGACGAACAACTTTACATGGACGGACGGACGGACGGACGGACATCGTTAAATCGACTCAGCTAGTGATTCTGAGTCGATCGGTATACTTTAAGGTGGGTCTAGCTGTGTTATTTTAAGGTGTTACAAACATCTGCCGTGAAACAAACTTATAATACCCTGTACCACAGTGTGTTGTAGGGTATAAAAATCAAAATTTACCTTATTTGTTTTAACGACATTTGCTAAACTTCTGTTTCTTCGCGACTCTGATGTTATCAGCATTTCTAGCCCTTATCGTTTCCTTCAATTTAAATGGTATCCCGGCTTTATCGAGCATTTTTTTTTCAAATATATGGTCCAAATACTAAAGGTAACTAATATATGGCACAAATACTAAAGGTAACTTAGTAGTTTAGAAAAAAAAGTAAAGTATACCATGAAAAAAAATTTAGTTTTGGCCTCTTAAAATAGTACGCCTTAATCTATTAAAAAAATTGTATGTCTCGGCAAACAAAAAAAATGTTTGCATAGAGTTATCTGTCATTCGAAACCGGCAGTCTTGGTGCTGCCCCACATCTAAAACCTCGATGTTGGACCGCATATTTTATAACTCAGAAATTGGTTCAGGAAAGCTTTAAAGAACTAAACTCAAAGTAGCGTTCAATTTCTTTTAATAAAATTTTTCAACCGTTCAGCGGTTTTGACAAAAAGTTATAGCAAAAAAATTTTTTTTTACGAAATTTAGTCAATTTTTAATAAAATCCTTTAAAAAACATCAAAATTATTTTAAAGACCCAATTTACAAGGTGCGACGACAATACGAAAAACAAATTTAATAAAATAAATGTGAATGAACGAATAAAAACATAAATTTGTCCCCTGGTTGCTGAAACTAAAGACTAATCGTATAAATGAGCATGATTTTATGTAGGGATGTCAAAAGAGAATTCGAAAAAGTCGCAGGGACAAGTTGCACCGTGTAAATTGGGTCTTAATATAATTGTTCACCCGTTCAGCGGTTGTGACAATATCGTTCAAGTTATGTATAGCAAAAAAAAAAATTTTTTGAGAAAATTGTAATCACGTTTTAATAAAATCCTCTTAAAACATTAAAATCATTTTAAATGCCCAATTTACAAGGTGTGACTTGTCCCTGCGACATAAGGCTTGCGACACGAGTATGTAGACGAAAAGTGTAGAGAAGCTTCCGGGCTAGAAAAAGTTGCTCGAAATTAAATACAAGGGACAAATTGACATTTCAAAATAAATGTGGCTAAACGAATAAAAAACAAATTGGTCCCCTTGTTGCTGAAACTAAGGACTCATCGTGTTAACGAGCATGATTTTACGACACATCTCACGAATCACGCGAGATCTGGAAAAAAACACAACAGTGAAAAACAACACTAAAAACAAACGGTAACAGTTCATTCAGCGTAATTTTCGGAAAATTAATGGCCATTGACAACTTCTGACCATAATGCGCACGAAATAATCACTTCCGGATGCAATGGCTTTTTCAAAATTACTTCTTGGTTCTCTGAGCCCCATGTGTGACATATTAGCTTGTTGATCGAGTGAGACATGAGCTTGGTAATGCCCGAAAAGTGACCACATTTGAATCACCAATTTTGTAGTAAGTTTTAACTATTTTAAGGGGTTATTCGGTTGCTAAACTATCCATATTCGTAAACGGCAAACATTTCAACAAATAAATGACGCTACAGATATGGATAACCCGTTATAGAGGGTGGTTCAACCAAACCACACAATGTTAATTGTAAATAAAACAAAAAGTTTTCAGAGAATTATCTTAATAATAAATATTATAGAAGGATCTATGAAACAAAATGTGTGAAAGAAAATATCGACCAAATGCCGGCTTTTGTGGCTTACATCTATCCGATGGTCCATATTTTCAATGACTCTGACACACAATTAAGGTTCAATGTCGTTAATGTACCAAATTATCTGATCCTTTAGCTATTGAATTGTTATTGGTTTATTAACCTTTACTTTTTCTTTTAAATATCCCCAAAGAAAAAGTCCAACGGTGTCAAATTATATGATCGCGCAAAACAGCCATTGTTTCGTTGGCTGTTTGGCAAGCGTCACCATCCTGTTGGAGCCACATATCGTCCAGGTCCATATCTTCAATTTCTGGCCACACGAAGTCCGTTATCATCTCGCGATAGCGAACACCATTCACGGTAACTGCTTGGTCGACCTCATTTTCGAAGAAGTATGGCCCGATGACGCCGCCAGCCTATAAAGCAACCCAAACAGTCATTCTTTGTGGATGCATCGGCTTTTAACAATCACTGGTGGATTCTCATTTGCCCAAATGCGGCAAATTTGCGCACAATCCTCCTGATTATGGGCACATTTGGTCGATTATGCTGACCAAACAAATCACGAAATGCATTTTGATTTGAGCGCCCATTATCGTAAAAGTATTCAAAAATCTTAACGTGCTGCTCAATTGTGTACCTCTTGATGGTTGAATTTGTCAAACACTGAAACAAAGAAATGTCAAATTAATTAAGGTGTGACTCACAATTAACATCGTGCATTATGGTTGGACCACCCTTTATATATACCCACTCACCTCCGCAGGGTAAGTTCTAGTTTGTGTAACCTTGATCACTATGCAATAACAAATTAATTGTATTATACTGGTGTTTGTGTCTATAGAAATTCTCCAAAATGAGTGATGGATAGAAAAATGCCAACAACAAGATTTTCAAATTAACATTTACAATAAAAATAGAAAAAATGAAGAGAGGAATATAAATATTAATTAAATTAAAACCACGAAAACCAAACCACATAAATCCACACAAAATGTTGTAATCACGAATTATGCTGAGTCGGTTATTTACATTGTTTCCCATTCGTTTACGAACTATACACATACTTATACATACTTATGTTAAGCTATACAATGGACATGCTTTCCTATGCAAACCTTCATATACAGATAATATATACCCAGTGCGATGCAAGTACATATATATATACGAGTATGTAGGTGTATGTCTATAATACACTTACAAAATTGATAAGAGTTCACTTAACAATATAATTTTATAATTTGATAAAAATATTTTTTTAAAAAATTCAGGAATCGGTACTCGAAGCGTTTTGAATTTCACGACTACGTTGCGTTATGGGCAACGCTCTCATTTTTGGATACGAGGACTGTCCCAAAATTAGCCGACCAGATATACAGGTAGTGCTAGTAGTTTAAAAATTACTTTCATAAAAAGTCACAACCTTCTAAAACCTATGTTTTTTGTTTCAAGGCGCCACGTTGTTTTTTTTTGAGCACTCAAAAGTGAACGATCTCAGTTAATTTGTAAACATGGAAAAATTAATCATCGATATTACAACCGAGCTAGATTCTACTTTGGGCGAGTCTGACCCTTCGTTTAAAACTATAAATTATTGGGTGGCAGAGTTTAAACGGGGCCGTACGACCTGCCAAAACGAACGCCATAATGATCGACCAATTGAGGTGTCCAGGCCAGAAATGGTTAACAAATCCACTAAATGGTACTGGATGAGGTGTCCAGGCCAGAAATGGTTAACAAATCCACTAAATGGTACTGGATGACCGTCGGTGGTAGATTCGTGAGCTAGATTAAATCATAGGCATTCCAAAAACTGCTGCACATGGGATATTGACGGTAAATTTGATGATGAGAAAGCTGTGCTTTAGGTGGGTGCCGCGTTTGCTCACAATCAAGACAATGCACCCGTTCACACATCCACTATTGCGATGGCCAAAATCAATTAGTTACAGTTCGAATTGCTTCAGCACGCACCTTATTCGCCAGAGTTACCTCCATTGGATTTTTTTGTTTCCAAACTTGAAAAAATGGCTCGGCGGAAAAAGATTTGCCAGCAATGATGAGATGGATGTTGCGGTGATGGCTATTTTTCTGAGCTAGACAGTTCTTTCTATAAAGTAAAGTGTATCGAGCTAAAAGGAGATTATGTTAAGAGATAAAGACAAACTTTCGCAAATTTCCTTTGTTAGGTTGGATAATTTTGGGACCGCGTAAAATCAGCTTTTTGTATCGTTTACAAGCCAACAGAAGCATATCGTTTTATGTCACATTTAAAAATTTATTTATTGCAAAATGAAGTACAAAAGCATAAATTTGCGCATGGTCGGTTAAAAAGAAGTGACGTCGGTGGAGACCTTTATGTGGGGGCTATACAAAAACATGGTGATGTACCATATTTTTACTAGGGATTATTAGGTTTATTATAAAGTATCAATTCTTAACTTTCAGCTAGATTAATATAATGATGTGTTCTCTAGAGCATTAAGAAGCGACATCGGTGGGGACATTTATATTATATTATTTACCGATGTACCATTTATTAGGTCTATATTTTTTCCGGGACTTTTTGAAATCCTGCGAAAGGTGATTTTTTTATCCACTCCCGGGATCCCGCTTAAAGTAAGTTACCTAATATGTATTTTATGTACGGGGCAATACTTTGGCATTACTTTTTTCGGAGTTGGTCTCTTTGGCACTTTTGGATTAATGAGTACGTTAATAAACAAAATTGTCGAATTTTGAGTAATGATAATCCAAAAGCCGTTACATCCACTAAAAGTCACTGTTTGGTATGCTCTATGGGCAGAGGGAATCATTGGTCCATATTTCTTCAAAAATGTAGCCGGCCATACAGTCAATGGGGAGCGCTATAGAGCCATGATTATGTTAATATCGCTCACTCACTTCAAGAGTGACATAACTCAAAATTTAAAATTTTTGAGGTTGCCTTACAAAAATGCGAATTATGCAAAGGTCCATAAATTAATCTCAGCGAAATTTGGTCTATAAGTCTATAAGTAAACAACCATATTTCGAATTTTTCAAGCGTTTTTTAACATCTTATTTCATGTTACTTATCTTTTTATACGGACTTAAAGTTACATATCCTGGCAATTTTCAATTTAGAGTTATATCACTCTTGAAGTCAGTGAGCGATACTGTTATTATATGTTGATGTGGACGACCTTTGGTTCCAACAAGACGGCGCTACATGCCATACAGCCAACGAAACAATCAATTTATTGAATAAAAAAAGATAATTCCGAAGAAAATCGATGAATAATTTAAAAAGTTTTTAGCTAATTAATGAGTTTACTCTCATAGAATAATCCGTTTATAGCGTAGAAGTTAAAATAAATAGTCTTAATACAAATTAAGACTTTTTGATTGGAACAGAATGGCGACCCTATAATTCTGAAACGGGCATAATTAGTAAATAATTTTTGTAGAATAAACTTATGGTCCAACTGGTCTGAGTTGTTTTTACAGTGGGCCAAAGTTTTAAATTTTTAGTCGAAGGGATACTAAATGAAAAAAAAGCCTGTAAGTTAATGTCTGAGATATTTCTTATTGTCAGAGTTATATAGTGTCAATTTATGAGGATAATTTTTGGGGAAGATTTTAACTAGCTCTCTTCTTGGACGGTCAATATGGCCCTTTTTTCAAAAAAATCAAAAAAGTCCTTTCAAAAAGGAAATGTAAGGACTAAAATATTCTACGAAAATTTTTGCCGGAAAATTTCAGTGGGGGTCGCAAAAGACATCAAAGTTGTAAATATAGCTATTTACACTTTATTAGCAAAATACCGCCAACTGTTATGACCACTTGAAGTTATATTTAAAAAAAACGATTTTTGTATTTTTTTTTTAGGAAAAAAGTATAAATATATATAACTTTAAGTGGTCATAACTATTTGGACTAGTGGGTATATCGAACCGATTTTTTTTATCATATAGGAAATTTTATTGCCCATCCAGGCATGTTGATATGGATGAAATCGGTGCATATTGTGCTCCGATATTTACAAAATACTAGCACACAGTAAGGGAAAAATGCAAAATTCAATTTTCAATTGCAGATATCTCGGCAACTATACGAGATAATTCTTAGGTGTAAAATGTTTTTTTGTAGACCTCAGTTAGTAGAACACACACAAGAAGACATTTTATAAATCGGAAGAGACACACGATTTACACGCGCTTGAACATTTTCTTCACCCGTTGTGGCCAACTTTGAGGCCCTCTAGCTCCGCCCCTGTCTGACATAGGGGGCCAAATATAAAACTTAACTTCTCTTTTCATCCAACATGCCAAGTTTGGTCTCAATCGGTTGTTTGGTTAAGAAACGGTCGAATTATATCCCCTTTTTGAATTCGTACCACTGTGCAGTGTTTTGCAAAAACTGACGAAAATTTTCAGACTAGTCTTGGTATTTCGTCCATAACTTTTACAAATATTGAGAATCCCAATTTTTTTTTTACTGTTCTGGATTTGTGAGAGTGCGACGAATATTCTGTGAAAATTTGAGGAGGGAGCAATTAATTCTACAAAGGTGTTTTAAAAAAACTCGTAAAAATTTCCAAAAAATTGCGCATTGTGTCCTCTTTAAAACAAAGTTAACTTTGCAGAAATCGGTTCAGCCGTTTGAGAGTAGTTACAAATTTCGTAAAATACAAAAAGTAATTTTTTCAAAAATTAAAATACCTATAAAGTTTTTCAAAAATTTAATGATAGCGAGTTCTTATTTTACCTATTTGTAACTGCTTATAAAGATTTTAGTCAGAAATAAACTACATAGGTCGATATAAAATATTCTGCACCTGCAACAAATTTAGAAAAATTATGAAATAAAATTCCTACAATTTTTATTAATAACGCTTTGACGTGAAAACGGCGTTTTAGTAATTGTCGTTAGAACTATTAGGACACCAGTAAGGAAATACTATAGTCCGGGGTCGACTGTATGATACCATCCACTATGGTTTGCCGACAAATACGTGGATAACCATTATTACGTGCGTATTAACGGTTGCAGTTTAAATATAGTACATATCTAAATTTCAAAAAACCTGACTTTCATGAGTGGTTTATTCTTATTAAAACACGGACCGATACACTCCATTTTCTCTAGAGACGATTTAATTTAATATGAAGTACAAAAGCTTAAATTTCCGCGTGATGGGTTAAAAAATCCGTCCCCAATAACGCTAAGAAGTCTAATGGGAAGGGACCCTCATATAGGAGGAATATGATAATATGGACCATTGTTTCCCATTTTTACAAGAAACGATTACTCGTAAGTGCAATATAAAGTATGTATATATTCTTAAATTTCAGTCAGATTGAAGAATGTGTTTTCTAGAGCATCAAGAAGTGACATCGGTAGGGACCTTTATATGGGGGCTATATCAAAACATGGACCGATGTGGTAACAACGCCCATTTGGCACGGGACTATAGGTACTGTAAAGGCATTACACTCCACTGTATGGACTGGAATCAAAGTTATAAGCCATTAACTTTTTGTGTAAAATGGACCATTTGCATGGAAGGTACCAAAAGCGGCGTGGTAATAAAACCCACTTTTTTACGGGACTGTAGGTACTGCAAAAGCATTACACTCCACAAAACGTCGAGTATTTGTATGGACTGGAATCATAGTTATAAGCCGTTAACTTTTTGTGCAAGCTGGTCCATTTTTATCGGAGGTACCAAAATGAGCGTGGCAACTTGGCCCATTTTTCTCAAGCTAATAGCGAGCAAGAAATGTGTGGAATTGTGAAAGATTCTGGGTAATAGTATATAAGTTGTGAGACCAATATTTTACTTAATTGTAACTCTTCGTGAGGGAGGTACTCGAAGATGTGGGCCAACACAGTCCTTCGTTGACCATAGCCTACGATAGAAAAAATATTGAAACATACCAAATTAGAAGTTAATCGGTTAATCCTGTCGAAAGCTGTCGTGCGCACCAACCAGACAGACAGACGGATATTGCTCAAATGTCTTAAAATGGCCCAAAACAGATTTTTGCCGAATGTTCTTGGGGTCACTTAGGTCACTCCATCGATGTGTTACGCTTTTTGCCAGCAGCATCTTATAAATAACCTTGTTCAAAATAGTGGGGCTATACAAATTGGATTGTATTGAAATTCTCTTATTTCTACCAAAAGTGCTATAATTTATATAATTATCCATAGATATTCCTCAGCAAGGCATTGCTTTCTTCGTTAGGATGCTAGCTTTCGAAAAATGTGCAAACAAATTTTTTGCGTTCATTTTCCTATTTTTATGGTGTTTTTCGTGCAAACAAAAACGTATTTTTCGTGTTTTTATATTTTTAATGACAGTTACTAAACTTCTGTTTCCACGTGAAAGTGGAGTAGTAACATTTATAGTTCTCATAATTTCGTTCAATTTAAAGTAAAGAAAAAGGGAATTTTAAAGAAAAAATAAAAAAAAAATACCATAATTTTTTTTGTTTAGGATTCTATATAACTTCAGAAAATGTTGTGGACAGCCTTTCGACAAAAGGGTTATGGCATAGTGTAATTGGCCCTTACCGGTCTTTTCTTACTTATTTTATTTACCACCTTAATATTAAGTTTCATTAATTGTATAACATTTTAATATCAGTGTATATTTATGTAAATTTTGCAAAATAAAAAACGTACAAAATTATTATTATGCAAATGAGTATTCCTGTTAAGGTTATGTAATTGCATTTACTCCCACCTTGTATTACTTATACCTCTTTCTACATAGAACTGGATAAATTAAACTTTTTTTCCCTCAACACAAATAATATAATTTTCCTAGGCCGATAGCTGTTGCTGCTAGTGCTTTTACTATAAGTTTATTATAATTTTATTTGTACAAAATTCGGAAAATAAATAAATATTATTTCCTTTTGTTTGATTTTCATGATTTTATTCAAGTGATTTTTCATATTTTCTCCAAAATTTTATGCTGCTACGAATGTTGAAGGGAATAGTTGCAGCGTAGCCGCGAATAACGTTGCAGATTTTTTGCAGATTATCGTTAATAAGGCTCTCCCACATTGCCACAATATTAAATCTGCTGAACTTATACCCTTCATCGTTATCAATATGTAATAATAAAGTGATAGTCAGGGGACGAAAGTTGTAATTGTCAGTCACCTACAACGTTCTTCCACTGAATGCAAAACAACCGATTAAAAGTTTCTTAAGTAAAATAAGTAATTCATTAAAACGCTAACGTACTAATTGAGGCTAAGAAACTGTTTTTAGTTAACCAACAATGTAGTTTCTTCACACGAAAAACGTTTTAAATGTCATCATACTGTGCTGTGTAACGTGGAATAACGTTATTCGCGGGTATGCTTCAGTTGATAACACATTGCGACAGTCCAAAAACCCTGGGACGAGATATTATTTTTCTTGTAGTTAATATCGAGTAAAACAACGTTTGTTCTATGAAATGCCGGAAACTAACAAAATCTTGACATTCGGGTAAAAAACCTGTTTTCGTGACTTGAAAGAAGAAACTGATGTGAAAGAAGAGACTTGGACCTTTCGAATTATATATATTATGTTTATTACACGCTGAAAAAAATCGCCTATGTAGTATTTTGTCCCAAACATATGTACATGAAATATGTATAGGGTGTTTTTTTAGACGTGTGGTTTTCAAGAAGAAATAAAACGCTTTTATTTAATGTTACATCCAAAAATTTAGCTTTATTATAAAGATAAGGGTATGCCATTATGTTTTAAAAGTGTTTTCGGGTATGTGACCGCCGCGGCTGGCTGGAATAAATTCCAGCCGAGAGGCCCAATTTTCGACCACTTTTTGCAGCATGTCAGCAATAACGCTCCGAATAATCTCTTCCAAGGCGTCAATCGTGTCGGGCTTATCTGTGCAGACAAGCGACTTTACATAACCCCACAAAAAATAGTCCAGCGATGTTAAATCGCACAATCTTGGAGGCCACGCCAAAGGCCCACGACGCGAGATAATGCGCTCACCAAAAGCTTCCTTCAACGATTATTTCGTTTGCTGTATGGCAAGTAGCGCCATCGTCTTGGAACCAAAGGTCGTCAACAACAACATCTTCCAATTCAGGCACGAAATAGTCATTAATCATGGCTCTATAGCATTCGGCATTGACTGTAACATTATGGCCGGGTTCATTTTTGAAGAAATATGGACCACAGAGCACACCAAACAGTGCATTTTTGTGGATGTAACGGCGTCTGAACATTGGCTTGTGGATTATCATTACTCTAAATGCGACAATTTTGAGCAAAAGTGAGCTTCATCGCTGAACAAAAATTTCTTTTTCGTCGCGCAAATCCGACCATTATTTTGGTAATAAATCTGCACGTTTTGCAAACGTTGTACGGAAATTTGTCGGAGTACGTAAATGGCAAACCAAACTGAGCATAAATCAAGTGACAGCTTTCAAAAAGACCAACTCCGAAAAAAGTATTGCCCGAATGAAACACTTTGCACATGTTTAGGGTGCACTGATATCTTCCCAAATAGTATATATTTGGGAAGATGTGGTTCTAAACAAATCTTTGTTTCGTCCTAATATTTTTTATTTTGGACTATTATTTACGAAACAAATATTTATTTGCATTTAAGTACTCGAAAGTATATCAATACCTTCATTTTAAGACAAATTTTATGTGCTTTTTCAAAATTAATTATACAAATGTATAATAATAAGTACAAAATGTACTTATTTTGAAGACTAAAGACGTCTTTGGAGCATTTCTTTAATTTTATGAAATTTATTTTTTCAGTGTACGGAAAGAAATGTAACACATCGAAGGAGTGACCTAAGACCCCAAGTATGTTTGGCGGATATTCGTTTTGGGTAATTTTAAGTCGAATGAGCAACGTCCGTCCGTCTCTCGAAAGGAGTAACCGATTGACTTTAAAATGTGGTATGCGGTAATA
This sequence comes from Eudasyphora cyanicolor, assembly GCA_963930755.1. NCBI lineage: Eukaryota > Metazoa > Arthropoda > Insecta > Diptera > Muscidae > Eudasyphora > Eudasyphora cyanicolor. The sequence continues at coordinate 163,810,893 of OZ005736.1, read as the reverse complement.
TTTTTATCTATCTCCGGATGAGTTCGAAGGTGGGCCATATTGGTCTACTCCTTCTGGTAACTCCCACACAAAGGGTTAAAATTTAGTGAAATATTGATTCTTTAACAACTTCTATACTACTTATTCGAATCTTCTGAAATTCTACACATAATATTAGTATATTAATCGCTATTACCTCGAGAAAAATGGGTGAAGTTGGCATGGCCCTTTTGGTACCTCCCACACAAATGGACCATTTTGCATCAAAATTTAAATGCGTGGAACTTTAATACAAGTGCATAAAAATGCTTGAAATTTTCTACAGAATAATGTTTTTGTCGCGCCTATAGTCCGGTAAAAAATGGGAATTACTGTACAGCCCCTTTTTGTACCTCCCTCACAAATGGACCGTTTCGTACCAAAAGTAAACGGCTTGTAACTTTAATACCAGTACATACAAATATTTGACATTTTGTACAGTGTAATGCTGTTATAGTGCCTATAGTACTGTAAAAATTGGGCGTTATCACACCGCCCCTTTTTGTACCTCCCACACAAAATGACCAAATCATACCAAAATTACGTAGCTCGTAACTTTAATATACCAGTGCACATAAACGCTTATAGTTCGGCACTATGCAATGTATTTAAGAATCTACTGTTTACCGAAAAATATGCGTATTTGGAAAAACCCCTTCCGGTACCTCCCACACAAATTGACAGATTTATTATTGTAAGTGTAGTGTAGTGTAATGTATTTATTAGTGAGGGTATACCTTAGTCGGTTTACCCGACTGAAACTTTCTTACTTGTTTTATTTGTATATAAGCACATATCTTATTTGCGAAAATTATTTTGCAATATATTAATATATGCCATCCTCAGAAATACATAATATTTAATAATTTGTGTTCCAAGTACATTTTCTTTCGATCCAAACATATCAAAAATGGCGATTTTGCCCCGCGTAGGCAAAATAATTTGTAAAAACATTGTCTGAATTAGAAAATGACGATAAAATGTGTTTGCAGGTCAAATACACATACATTCCTAAATTTTTAAACAAACATCATATAGTATATCATTCTAAAGGTCTAAGTTTCTTCTTTTCAAATCCGCTTAGAAATTTGTTATATGCGTATAAGTGTGTAAGAGTACGAAAACCCGGTTTTTTACACATAAGTTTAAAACATATAGATCAGTGTTCGGCGGCTGGTTAGGCCGAGCCCCGAACGCAATCGGGTTTTCACACGTACACAACACGAACAGCATAACAAAGAGCACAAAAGTAAGAAAAAAATGTGTCAGTCGCTCATCAGCGTTCAACAAAGCAGGTTCATGTCGCTTTTTATCGGAAAGTTGGTACACTGAGAAATTATACATTTTGATATTACCCTTTATTAAATGAAATAAATGTGAAAAAGGTTTTAAGTTAAATAAATCTTATGTTATACTTCTGTTCTAAAACTAAGGACTAATTAATGAATTTTTAACATTTACTTTATTAAAACATTCGTATTTTTAAAATTTTAATCTACGGCAAAAATAAACTTGCACATTAACTTTACTTCTATTTAAAAATGAAGGACTAATAAACTGAATTTTCAACATTTACATTATTAAAACATTCACATTATTTCTAATTTTTAACAACGGAAAAAATAAACTTGTACATTAATAATATTAGTAAAATTTTCATCAATAAAATTTTGTTTGTCGAAATCATTGGTAGTAATCGACTGGAATGAAAATTATTTTTATTTAATTAAAATATATTTTTCAATTCTTTTAAAATAAAAACTTTGATTCGAATTTGCGTTATTAAAACGTTCACACCAATTCACAGTATACTTAGTCAGTAAAAAAAATAATTTTCCACTCTGTATAATACAGCACATAATAATAAAACCAACAATTTTGTTCAGTGCAAACACACCAATACAGACACAATTTTGGCACGTTCTCTTTACGCCGAACACTGATATAGATGTTTAGAGTACTCCTTGTTTTTGTTTTTTTGTTTTATTCGATCTGCTTTCATAGTACATATTTTGTTTTTGTACTCAGGCTCAAGATCGTTATTGTTGTTTTCAGTATATGAAAACAACTTTGTTAAAAATTAAAGAAGAAGCAAGTGACATGTATTGGGGGCGGTTGTAATGGTTGGATAGACAGATCTGTTTCGGGAGCCACCAAACTCCCATTATCAATATCCTTATTACAACGATTACTTCAGTCGAAATTATTAAATATATACGCACAGCCAAGTATCATTAAACGAGAACTGTTTGCTAAAAGCGCATATCTTCAAAAAAAAGACAATTCAGTAATCATCGTCCCTCGCACATGCACCAACTTCCACTCTCGTGAGTCTTTACAATGTAAAGAATTCACACGAATGTTTTGCTGTAGTTGACTATGCAACAACAACGTATTTGGTCGTGCCCTACCATTTCTTCTTGTTTTTGTTTTTTTGTTTTATTCGATCTGCTTTCATAGTACATATTTTGTTTTTGTACTCAGGCTCGAGATCGTTATTGTTGTTTTCAGTATATGAAAACAACTTTGTTAAAAATTAAAGAAGAAGCAAGTGACATGTATTGGGGGCGGTTGTAATGGTTGGATAGACAGATCTGTTTCGGGAGCCACCAAACTCCCATTATCAATATCCTTATTACAACGATTACTTCAGTCGAAATTATTAAATATATACGCACAGCCAAGTATCATTAAACGAGAACTGTTTGCTAAAAGCGCATATCTTCAAAAAAAGACAATTCAGTAATCATCGTCCCTCGTACATTGATAATGGGAGTTTGGTGGCTCCCGAAACAGATCTGTCTATCCAACCATTACAACCGCCCCCAATACATGTCACTTGCTTCTTCTTTAATTTTTAACAAAGTTGTTTTCATATACTGAAAACAACAATAACGATCTTGAGCCTGAGTACAAAAACAAAATATGTAAGATGTTTAGAGTATATATAATACTATCTGAGCCCGGTGCGCTTCGCTGCCCATGTCAAAATTAGCGCTGTAGAAAGTGTATTTTATATCCGATCAGTACGAAATTCGGCGGAAAGTGGTTTGTTATTACATGAAGGAATACTGCCAAATTCGGAGAAAATCGGTTCAGATTTAGATATAGCCCCCATATATATGTTACCCCCGATTTGACATGTAAGCGCTGTAGAAACTGTATTTTATATCGGTTCAGATTTAGATATAGCCCCCATATATATGTTACCCCCAATTTGACATGTAAGCGCTGTAGAGACTGTGTTTTGTATCCGATCAGTAGGAAATTCGACAGAAACAGGTTTCTATTTTACATGAATGAGTGTTCAAGGAAAATCGATTCAGATTTATATATAACCTCCATATATATGTTCCTCCAGATTTGGTTACAAAGCGCTATAGAAGTTGTACTTTACTTCCGATCATTACAAAGTTCTCCAGAAAAATGTTTCTCAATTTAGGAACGAATATTGCTTAATTTAGCGATTATCGGTTCAAAATACATTTACCAATTATTCCAAATTATTATCGCAATGACCCTTATCGCATTGTTAGGGAGGTGTAGGGTATTATATAGTCGGCCCCGCCCGACTTTCTGCCTTTCCTTACTGGTATTAGTAATAAATTCACTGAATGAAAAAATACCGAATTCAGTGGAAAGTCCAGAAAATAGAAATGTATACTTATAAAATTTCCAAATTCTTGTTTCATTGGTCATGCATCACATTATCATATTGCGATTGTATTGGAGTGAGCAGCTGTAATTATCGCATACCGAGCATTTTTGTTCATGTATTTCCTATATAATACTTGCAAGATATATCAAAATATGGGCTGTGCCACGCCCACTGGTCCTATTCCGCCCATTTGTAAGCCAATCACGTAGACTGCTACCAGATACATGTACGCAAAATTTCAACACTCTCGCTAACAAAATGAGCAATATAATTCAATTTCAAAATTTGGCTTATATGGGCGGTGGCACGCCCATTCGTCAGATTCCGCCAATTTTTGGACCAATCACGTGGACTGTCACCAGATACATATGTACAACATTACAGCACTCTAGATAAAAAATTGTGCAAGATATATCAATTTCGAAATTTGGCTTATAAGGGCGGGGCCACGCCCATTGGTCCGATCCCGCCCATTTTCTGACCAATTACGTAGAATGCCACCAGATACATATACCAACATTGCAGCACTCCCGATAGCAAATTAAGCAAGATATCAAAATTTGGTCTATGTGGACGGGGCCACGCCCATTGGGCCGATCCCGCCCATTTTTTGACCAATCACGCAGACTGCCACCATATACATATACACAAAACTCCAGCACTCTCGCTTACATATTGTGCAAGTTATATCAATTTCAAAATTTGGCTTATATGGGCGGGGCCAAGCCCATTGGTCCGATCCAGGCCATTTTTTGACCAATTACGTAGAATGCCACCAGATACATATACGCAACATTGCAGCACTCCCGCTAGCAAATTGTAAGATATCAAAATTTCAAAATTTGGTCAATGTGGGCGGGGCCACGCCTATTGGTCCGAACCCGCCCATTTTTGGACCAATCACGTAGATCGCCAACGGATATATATGCACAAAATTCCAGGTCTCTCGCTAACAAATTGTTCAAGATATCACATTTTTAAAATTTGGCTAATATGGGCGGTGCCACGCCCATTGGTTCGATCCCTCCCGTTTTTGGATCAATCACGTGGACTGCCATCAGATACATATGTGCAACATTACAACACTCTAACAAATTGTGCAAGATATATCAATTTCAAAATATGGCTTATATGGGCGGGGCCACGCCCATTGGTCCGATCCCGCCCATTTTTGGAGCCATCACGTAGACTGCCACCATATACATATACATAACATTTCAGCACTCTCGCTAACAAATTGTGCAAAATATCTCAATTTCAAAATTTGGCTTATATGGGCGGGGCCACGCCCATTGGTCCGATTCCGCCCATTTTTTGAAAATTCACGTAATCTGACACTAAATGCATACTCACAAAATTTCAGCACTCTAGTTAAAAAATTTTCTCAATACCAAAATTTGACCCACGGGTCCACGCCCACTTGATATATCGAAAATTCAAGTACCCTATTTTCACCACGTCCTACACATGTACATTCTGTGAAAATTTCAAGAAGATCGGTCCAGCCGTTTAGACGTCTATACGGAACAAACAAACAAACAAACCCACAAACAAACCCACAATCAAACCCCCAAACAGACACTCTCTTTTATATATATAGATTTGGTACATAAAACATTTATATATTTGGCAATATATTGTTCTAAACAAATCTTTGTTTACATCCCAATATGTGTTTATTTGGGACCATTATTTCCGAAACAAATATTTATTAGGCAATAAAAACTAAATTGTGTTAAATTTTGCAGTAATTCAAAGTTATTTTTTTAGACATTTTTAATGTTCGTAAAATAATTAATAATAATATTGAAATCGAATGATCTTGGTCCAAAATATATTACATGGAGGATTGATAACTTATGATGGCTTGGAATACTTAGAAATTTGAAATGATTGATTTAAAACAGAAGTTAATGCTACACATATGGTATCATAACTGGTAGGTACAATTCGAAACCAAGGAAAACTTTAAATTGAAATTCGAAAAATTCAGCAAAGTTTTGAAAATATTATTTAAATAAAATATATTTGGTGAAATTCCTAAACAATAATTTTATTTATATTTAAAAACATTTTTTTGAGAAATTTAGTTTGCAAATTTATTTTGTTCTAATATATTAATATATGCGTTAAATTTATAATATATAATAAATAAATATATAATATTTAAAAATGTATGTTCCACATATATTTTCTTTCGTTTTAAACATATCATAAAACGCGATATTGACCCGCGTGCAAACTTAAAAAACTTGAATATTCAGGTCTTTGTTGTATTTTTTTCTAGGAAAGCCTACAAATGTCACAATTTGTATTTTCCTTGGAAATCGCAGTTCTGTTTAACAAATTGTCCGCATAATGCATTTATTTATTAAATTGTTATCGAATGCACTTTTTCAGACACTATTCTTTAGCTATTGCGGTATTCGCATCCATTACTATATTAAAGGCTCTTAACATTTCCCTACGAATCTTAATTGTAACTGACATTGGCCCGTTGAATATTAATATGGAAAATATATCGGATATTTCTTTATTTCATTTGAAAATGTTGCTGTAAGCCATCACAGTCGCAGCCCCCTCACAACCGTTTTAAGTGAAATTTTTTTTCAATTCAGGCGAATGTATTTATTCCTCTGCTTAATCTATATTATTTCGTATCTGTTCGTGTGGTCATTGTTAATTTGCAACAACAAGAAGAAAAAAATTCGACAATACAACAAAAACAACAAATAAAAACGTAAAGTGAAAAGAGTCCGCATGAAACTTATAGATTCCATTGCGATGATGCTCTTAATTTCATTTCAGTTTTAATTTTGTACATTTTCGCTTGATTGGTGAAAAGTGCACGAAGTTTAAATGAAAATGTTACGCGACAAATGGCTTTTAGCCAAATTGAATTAGTAACAACAGTAAGCGTTTGCATTTTGTCCCAATACATATTCAATATTACGAGTTGAGCTTCAAATATACTCGGAATTTGTGAATATACCCAATATGATATTAGGACATACCGCAAATAAAATCAAATAGATTTAAATCCATTTCATAGTAGGTTTAGGTTAAGCATAGGGTGGCAGTAGTTTTTATATGCTTCAGTCTTCACGCACAGTATAAGGGGAATTTCATATCAAGCGAGTAAATTTTTTTAAATCGAATCGTTATGAAACTTTTCTCAAGTTTAGCCCTGTTGGATAGTAGTTATGACACAAATTTGATTTCTGATCGGTATGAAACTTTCACCAAGTAAGGAAATGTCATCCAGATCGGTTGAGGACTGTCCAAGTTGTAAGTTGTTAGTCAAACGATCTTTTTTTCCCATCCGTATAAATAACACTATGCAACAAATGAACACTTTTTGAAAAATACACGGACATGACAGTACGAGTATAGGTTCGATTCTACTATCAAAGGGTAGTATAACCCTATACTCGGTTTTTGGCCTGCAAAGTTTCTGAAAATCAGTGGGCCCCTCGAAAAAGGTGTCATCAGCTTTTGTCCAACAACTAATTCACACTTGGTGATACCGCTTAAATATATTTGGCAATAATGTAGCTAAGAATATGTTGAACAAAATTTCTTAACATTTTATGCGAAAAACAATTTTTCCGGTACTTTTTTTTGAAATATGAAGCAACAAAATATTTTTTTGTACTTTTTTCAGAATAACTTTTAGGTCTCATAATCTTTTAATAACAATGTTTGGCAAAATTGTAGCCCACGTAAATCTGAACAATTTTTGTAAACATATCAATACAATCTGAACGTGTCTAGGGACCCCAAATAGCTCAAAAAACCTCATTGTACCCCAAAAAAGTTAGTATTTCACTATTATGTAACAAAAATATTTTTTTTTGGCATAGGGAATGTTCAGGCACTATATAGAAAATTTTAGGGCCAATTTTTTTTGGAACATATTAAGCCTCTAGCTCCCCCACAAAACTGTAATTTTAGAAAGCTGTAGAAACTGTATTTTATATCCGATCAGTACGAAATTCAGCATAAAGAATAATTCTGTTACATGAAAGAACACAGCCAAATTCGGCTAAAATCGGTTCAGATTTTTATATATCCCCGCATGTATGTTCTTCCCGATTTGGTATAAAAGCGCTGTAGAAGTTGTACTGGTGGAGCTAAGTACTTAGTTAACTGAAACAAAACCGATCATTCCAAATTATTATCGCAATGCCTCTTTTCTCATTGTTAGGAAATTGGGACATATCGGTAATATAGTCCTAAAAAAAAGGTCCCCACCGATGTCATTTCTTGACGCTCTAGAGCCCACATTTTTCAATTGATCTGTCTGAAATTTAAGAATTTATACTTTATATTGGACCTAATCGTCCTTAGTGAAAATGAAGCACAACGGTCCATGGTTTGGTGTAGCCCTCATATAAAGGTTCCCTCTGAGATCACTTCCGGACGATATACATACACGAGGGAACATCGTCATTTTTGATATGTTTGAATTGAAATAAAATATACTTGGGAACGATTTTTTTAAATAATATATAATTGTTAACAAATAAATTTTATTTGAAAGTCAAGAAATTTAGTTTGGAGCGCATATATTAATATATTAGAACATAATTTATTGGCAAACTGACTTTCACAAATAAAATATGTGTTTACACACAGACAATGTTATTGTTTAGGAAGTTTTCCAAATATATTTTATTTAAAAACTTTGCTGACTTATTCGAATTTTAGTTAGTTTTTCCTAGTTTTCGTGTTAAACTTTATAGCTAAAAACGTCTTTTAATTTATAAATATTCCAATTAATTTTTTTGTCAATCCATCAATGCAATTTATATTTGCGAAAGATTATACGATTTAAGTTTTAATTAAATTTTACAGACATATAAAATTTATAAAAAAATTGCTCTTTGAACATCTGAAAAACAGAAATCTTGTCTTTAAATTATTGACAAAATACAAATAAATAATCTTTGTTTCGGAAATACTAGTTCCAAATAAAAAAATTTTAGAATAGGCACATATTTTTGTTTAGAACAATATCCTCCCAAACATATAATATTTGTGTGTGTCAAATATTATATATTTGGAGTGTCCCCTAAACATATGTATATTTCAAGCCGAATATGTTTGGGACAATATACTACAGAAGCGATTTTTTTTCAGCGTGTAGAGAACATATTTTTCAATTGATCTGAGGAATAGTACCACTAACAAATTTCAGCCACCAGATTTTTGTCTTTATATCGCGTTTCCATGGGAATTGCCACTATATGGAAGAGCTCGCCATGCCCATCCATAAAGTAAGTATAGCAAACTTTATCCATAATTATTTTCATAGAATCGTATGTTTCACTCATTACTGTGTTGTAGCCAACGGGAATGCTTATTTTTATACCCTACACCACACTGTGGTACAGGGTATTATAAGTTTGTTTCACGGCAGATGTTTGTAACACCTTAAAATAACACAGCTAGACCCACCTTAAAGTATACCGATCGACTCAGAATCACTAGCTGAGTCGATTTAACGATGTCCGTCCGTCCGTCCGTCTGTCCATGTAAAGTTGTTCGTCGACTACAGGTCGCAATTTCACTCCGATCGTTCTGAAATTTTGCAGTTTAGAGTATTTCGCGGCTGTTAAGATCGCTATTGAATTTGGTTGAAATCGGTTCAGATTTAGATATAGCTCCCATACATATCTTTCGTCCGATTTGGCCCTTTAGTCCTATAGAAGCTGTATTTTACATCCGATCGCTTTGAAATTTAGAATGGTAGAGTTTCTTGATCCATGAACCAACATTGCTGAATTTGAAGAAAATCGGTTCAGATTTAGATATAGCTCCCATATATATCTTTCGTCCGATTTGGTCCTTTAGTCCTATAGAAGCTGTATTTTACATCCGATCGTTTTGAAATTTAGAATGGTGGAGTTTCTTGATCCATGAACCAACATTGCCAAATTTTAAGAAAATCGGTTAAGATTTAGCTATAGCTCCCATATATATGTTTCGTCCGATTTGGCCCTTTAGTCCTGTAGAAACTGTATTTTACTTCCGATCGTTTTGAAATTTAGAATGGTAGAGTTTCTTGATCCATGAACCAACATTGCCGAATTTGAAGAAAATCGGTTAAGATTTAGCTATAGCTTCCATATATATGTTTCGTCCGATTTGGCTCTTTAGTCCTGTAGAAGCTGTATTTAAATCCAATCCTTTTGAAATTTAGAATGGTAGAGTTTCTTGATCCATGAACCAACATTGCCGAATTTGAAGAAAATCGGTTAAGATTTAGCTATAGCTCCCATATATATGTTTCGTCCGATTTGGCCCTTTAGACCTATAAAAGTTGTATTTTACATCCAATCGTTTTAAAATTTAGAATGGTAGAGTTTCTTGATCCATGAACCAACATTGCCAAATTTGAAGAAAATCCGTTAAGATTTAGCTATAGCTCCCATATATATGTTTCGTCCGATTTGGCCCTTTAGTCCTATAGAAGCTGTATTTTACATCCAATCGTTTTGAAATTTAGAATGGTAGAGTTTCTTGATCCACTAACCAACATTGCCGAATTTGAAGAAAATCGGTTAAGATTTAGCTATAGCTCCCATATATATGTTTCGTCCGATTTGGCTCTTTAGTCCTGTAGAAGCTGTATTTTACATCCAATCCTTTTGAAATTTAGAATGGTAGAGTGTCTTGATCCATGAACCAACATTGCCGAATTTGAAGAAAATCGGTTAAGATTTAGCTATTGCTCCCATATATATGTTTCATCCGATTTGGCTCTTTAGATCCAATCGTTTTTATACCCTACACCACACTGTGGTACAGGGTATTATTTAAGTATAAAGTGTCCCAAAAGTAAATTTATGTAAACAATTTATACATGAATTAAAAATTTATATATCAGAGTTATTCAATATTAAGAGAGTGATGTAGGGTGTTATATAGTCGGCACCGCCCGACTTTAGCCTTTCCTTACTGGTTTATTATGTTTATGTACCAAAGGGGCTTTCAAGATTGACGTTGAAACGAGTCATGTCCATGGACACACACTTAAGTCAGTGGTTCGGATTGTTGCGCGCTCCTTATTTATGATTTTTTAACCTCACGAGTTACAGAAAATCGACAGGGTAGACACGAATTTTCTCAGTCTGGATATTTTCTGCATTTGCTATTCATTTTACCGAGCAAACTTTGTGGCTAAATATTTCGAAAACGCCATGTCACAGGCTAATTCCATTCGATTTAGCTGGTCGAAATTATGTGGAAAAAGTTGTTGTGGGGTGTGCCAACTTCGCCCATTTTTCCCGAGGTGATAGCGACTGATAAACTAATACTATTTGTGAAATTTTGAGAAGATTCAAATAAGTAGTATGGAAGTTATTACAGAATCAATATTTCATAACCCTTTGTGGAGGAGGTACTAAAAGAAGTGGACCAATATGGCACATCTTCGAAATTAGCCGGAGATAGAAAAACAAAAAATATATACCATAGCAAGTTTGAAGTCAATCGGTTACTCCTTTCGTGAGTTATCGTGCGCACCAGCCAGCAGACAGACAGACATACAGACAGCCATACAGACGGACGGACGGACATTGTTCATTCGACTTAAAACGACCAAAATCGAGTATCCGACAAAAATACTCAGGTCCTTGGTCACACCTTCGATGTGTTACACTTTTGGTCTGTAGCAAATGATATGTACCCTTGTATCACTAAAATTAGGGTGTAATGATGCAATAGTTAAAGATATTTTGGTTCTCAAATACTTTTGTCGGTTTAAGTACAAGCTGGCCCATCATAAAATTGCTATTTGTTTGCTGATGCACTGGGGCTGGGCCTATTTTCTTAAAACTTAGTGGGCAGATACGTCAATATTTTAAAATTTGCATACTTTTTTCGACCATTGATTTTCGTTGTTATGGGCTACCTTAGATAGTCATGGCCATAGTCAGTTCTTGTGATATTAGTATTATTTTTGTTATTGAACAAAAAATAATTACCCACAAATTAAAAAAAAAAACAAGTAAGAAAGTTTCAGTAGGGTAAACCGACTAAGGTATACCCTCACTTTGTGAGTAATGTAATATTGAATATTACACAAATTATTCTGTCAATTTTTGTGGGCGGTACCAGAAGGGGTTTATCAAATACACTTTTTTTTTGCTGAACATTAGATACTTTATTCATTGCACTGTGCCGACTTATAAGCATTTATGTGCACTGGTATAAACGTTATGAGACATTAAATTGTGATATGATTTGGCCATTTTTCACAGGGCTATAGACACTATAAAAACATTACACTGTACAAAATTTCAAGTATTTGTATACACTGGTTTTAATGTTATAAGCTGTTAACTTTTGGTGCAAAAAGGTACCTTTGTGTGGGAGGTACCAAAACGGGCGTGGCAACAACACCCATTTTTCCCTGGAATGTAGGCAATAAAAAAGCATAATACTGTACAAAATTTCAAGTATTTTTATACACTGTTATTAATGTTATAAGCTGTTAACTTTTGGTGCAAAATGGTGCATTTGTGTGGGAGGTACCAAAAGGGACGTGGCGACTTCGCCCATTTTTCTCGAGTTGATAACGACTAATAAGCTAATACTATGTGTAGAATTTCAAAAGATTCGAATAAGTAGTATAGCAGTTATTAAAGAATCAATATTTCACAACATTTTAACCCTTTGTGGGGGAGGTACTAGAAGGAGTGGACCAATATGGCCCATCTTCGAACTTAGCCGGAGATAGAAAAAAATATTACCACATACCAAATGTGAGGTCAATCGGTTACTCCTTTCGAGAGTTATCGTGCGCACCAGCCAGCAGACACACAGACAGACAGACAGACAGACGGACGGACATTGCTCATTCGACTTAAAATGACCCAAAACGGATTTCCTCCGAACATACTTGGGGTCTTAGGTCACTCCTTCGACGTGTTACACTCTTTTCCGTAGCAAATGATATATACCCTCGTCACACTAAAGTGAGGGTATAATTACTATAGCAAAAGATAATTATAACTTTTCATAAGTTTGTTTTTATTCGACCTTTTTAATATCCAAATTGTTTTAAGTAATAGTCAAGCTCGAGGGCAATTTTAGGATATAATTTTTATTCAAATTTAAATTTTATTTATCCGATATTTCGCAATTTCCTTGAATTGCTTCATCAGGGATGTTCTACAATTATTAAACAGAAATTAATGTTAGTTATTATTATCACAGATTTTTAAATATTATTAACTAAATAAGTATAAATAATTATTTGTAAATAAAAGGTAAACAGAAAAAAACACACAACTATTCCCTACCAATCACACTTACGTGTATGTGAACAACAACACAAAAAAACTTAAAGCTAGCGTAGTATCAGTACTCTCGTCCGTTGTAAATATTGCACTGTTGTTACATTCGTATTGCACATTGATCGGTGGTCATTCGTTGTTTCGTTTTTCTAATTAGGTTTCGGTAACTGTGAGCGATGTTTTCCGTATCTGTCTTGAAGTTCATTCTCTTCGTCGTTGGTACATCGTTGATGTGTAGTGTCTCGAGAATGAAGCGTTTGTTGTAATTGTTTTCTCTTTGTAATACACGTACACTTGTAATACACGGCCACTAATGCCGTTTTTGATGAATTTTCATTATTTCGACTTTTTAGATCTGATTTATGTCCACATATTCTAGTTTTTAACTTGTTTTTGGTTGTACCAATGTAGACTTTTTTACATGTTTCCGAGTCATTGCCTTCACATGAAATCTCATATACCACATTGGAATTTTCTATTATAGGAATCTTGCTTTTTGTATTGCTGAATAGTTTCTTTAGGGTGTTGCTTGTTTTGTGTGCAATGCCATAGTTTTCTTTATCGTAGATATCTGTATTGGCAATTCGCTCAGATATATCTTGAATGTATATCAGTGATTTGAATATGTTGTCCTCTTTTATTGTGTCGTTATTATGCTGCTTTGGTTTATAACTAGATATTAGTTGGTTCGTGAGGTTTTTTGGAAAATTATTATTATCTATCTATCTATATGTATAAAAGAGAGTGTCTGTTTGTGGGTTTGTTTGTGTGTTTGTTCCGTATAGACGTCAAAACGGCTAGACCGATCATCTTGAAATTTTCACAGAATGTACTTTAGGGCGGGTTGATTTGTATGGTTAAAAAAAAAATTAAAAATCGTATAGCAAAAACGTAATCTGCATTAAATTAATAAAAATCTAAGAAAATTCTCCGAAGAAACCCTGGGTCTAAAATCAAAACCTAATCCGAGCCTCTCGACTTGAAAATTTTTTACCTCTTCTTTCGCTTAAATTATTTTCTTTTTTTTCAAATATATTATGTTTTATTATACACTCACTTTAGTGATACGAGGGTATATATCATATGCTACGGGCCAAAAGAGTAACACATCGAATGAGTGACATAAGATTTTAAGTATGTTTGGCAGATATCCGGTTTAGGTTGTTTTATGTCTAATGAGCAATGTCCGTCCGTCTGTCTGATAGCTGGTGCGCACGATAACTCTCGAAAGAAGTAACCAATTGACTTCAAATTGGGTATGTGGTAATATTTTTTTCTATCTCCGGCTAAGTTCGAAGATGGGCCATATTGGCCCACCCCTTCTAGTACCTCCCCCACAAAATGTTAATATTAAGTGAATTATTGATTATTTAATATCTTCTATACTACTCATTTGAATCCTCTGAAATTCTACACATAATATTATATTATTAGTCACTATCACCTCAAGAAAAATGGGCGAAGTTACCTCGCCCCTTTTGGTACCTTCCACACAAATGGACCATTTTGCTCAAAAAGTTAACAGTTTATAACCTGAATACCTATGCACAAAAAGACTTGAAATTTTATACAGTGTAATGGTTTCATAGTACCTACAATCCAGTGAAAAATGGGCGAAGTTGCCACGCCCCTTTTGGTACCTCCCACACAAAATGGACAAATCATTTTATAATTTTTTTTAATCATTTTTTACTTGGGTGAATATTATTTTTAATGAAAAAAATTTTGAGTGTAGAAAAGATATAAAGTGCAAAAGAACTACCTTACTAAACAATTTTATTCAGAAAATTCGATTTCTTTTTGGAAAAAGCTATTTTTTCTAACATTTATTTTTTTTGACGAAGGCGGGTAATAAATTTTCAAGTCGAGAGGCGCGGATTAGGATTTTATTTTAGATACATGGTTTCTTCGGAGAAGTTTCTTAGAATTTTATTTAGTTTTAGTTTTTGCTATACGATTTTTAAAAAAAAAAAATCAACTCGCCCTAATGTACATGTATTGGGGGTGCTGAAAATAGGGTACTTGAATTTTCGATAAATCAAGTGGGCGTGGATCCGCCCACATAAGACAAATTTTAAAATTGAGATATCTTGCACAATTTGTTAGCGAGAGTGCTGTAATTTTGTGCATATCTGCTGGTAGTCTATGTGATTGGTCCAAAAATGGGCGGGATCGCAGCATGTATTGGGGTGCTTAAAATAGGGTACTTGAATTTTCGATAAATCAAGTGGGCGTGGATCCGCCCACATAAGACAAATTTTAAAATTGAGATATCTTGCACAATTTGTTAGCGAGAGTGCTGTAATTTTGTGCATATCTGCTGGTAGTCTATGTGATTGGTCCAAAAATGGGCGGGATCGCAGCAATGGGCGTGGCACCGCCCATATAAGCCAAATTTAAAAAATGTTATATCTTGCACAATTTGTTAGCGAGAGTGCTGGAATTTTGTGTATACGTATCTGGTGGCAGTCTACATGACTGGTCTAAAAATGGTCGGAACCGGGTCAATGGGCGTGGCCCCGCCCACATAGACCAAATTTTGATATCTTGCACAATTGGCTAACGATAGTGCTGCAATGTTGTGTATATGTATCTGGTGGCATTCTACGTAATTGGTCAGAAAATGGGCGGGATCGGACCAATGGGCGTGGCCCCGCCCCTATATGCCAAATTTTATAATTGTGATATCTTGAACAATTTGTTAGCGTGAGTGCTGCAATTTAATACATATGTATCCGGTGACAGTCTACGTTATTGGTCAAAAAATGGTCGGGATCGGACCTCTGGGCGTGGCCCCGCCCCTATAAGCCTAATTTTGAAATTGAGATATCTTGCACAATTTATTAGCGAGAGTGCTATAATTTTGTGTACATGTATCTGATAGCAGTCTACGTGTTTGGTCCATCGGACCAAATGGCGTGGCCCCGCCCCTGTATGCCAAATTTTAGAATTGTGATATCTTGAACAATTTGTTAGCGTGAGTGCTGCAATTTAGTGCATATTTATCTGGTGACAGTTATTGGTAAAAATGGGCGGGATCGGACCTATGGGCGTGGCCCCGCCATATAAGCCAAATTTTTAAATTGAGATATCTTAGACAATTTATTATCGAGAGTGCTGCAATTTAGTTCATATGTATGTATCCGGTGGCCGTCTACGTTATTAGTGGTGAAATTTTGCGTATATGTATCCGGTGGCAGGCTACGTGATTGGTCCAAAAATGGGCGGGATCAGACTAATGGGCGTGGCACCGACCGAGTGAATCAAGTTTTGAAATTGGAATATCTTGCACAATTTGTTAGCGATAGTGCTATAATTTTGTGTATATGGTCCTGGTGGTTGTCAACGTGAAAAATGGGTGGGATATGGTCACTGGGCGTGGCCCCGGCCATATAAGTCAATATTTTATATTGATATATCTTTCACAATTTATTAGCGAGACTGCTGTAATTTTGTTTTTGATATATCTTGAGCAATTTGTTAGAGAGGTCAATGTAATTTTGTGCATACATATTTGGTGTCAGTCTACATATTTAGTCCAAAAATGAACGGGATCGGAAATCTGAAGTCTGGGGCAACGAAGTGGACCGGGTCCAGCTAGTATATATAAAAGAGAGTGTCTGTTTGTGGGTTTGTTTGTTTGTTTGTTCCGTATAGACGTCTAAACGGCTAGACCGATCATCTTGAAATTTTCACAGAATGTACATGTGCAGGGGGTGCTGAAAATAGGGTACTTGAACTTTGGATATATCAAGTGGGCGTGGACCCGCCTAATATGGGTGCAATTTTGATATTGAGAAAAATTTTTAGCTAGAGTGCTGAAATTTTGTGTGTATGCATTTAGTGGCAGATTATGTGAAAATGGGCGGAATCGGAAAAATGGGCGTGGCCCCGCCCATATAAGCCAAATTTTGAAATTGAGATATTTTACACAATTTGTTAGCGAGAGTGCTGGAATTTTGTGTATATGTATATGGTGGCAGTCTACGTGATTGGCCCAAAAATGGGCGGGATCGACCCAATGGGCGTGGCCCCGCCCACATAGACCAAATTTTGAAATTTTGATATCTTGCACAATTTGCCAGCGGGAGTGCTGCAATGTTGCGAATATGTATCTGGTGGCATTCTACGTAATTGCTCAAAAAATGGGCGGGATCGGACCAATGGGCGTGGCCCCGCCCATATAAGCCAAATTTTGAAATTGAAATATCTTGCACAATTTGTTAGCTAGAGTGCTGTAATGTTGTACATATGTATCTGGTGGCAGTCCACGTGATTGGTCCAAAAATGGGCCGGATCGGACCAATGGGCGTGGCACCGCCAATATAAGCCAAAATTTAGAAATGTGATATCTTGCACAATTTGTTATCGAGAGAGCTGGAATTTTGTGCATATATCTATCCGTTGGCGATCTACGCGATTGGTCCAATAGGCGTAGCCCCGCCCATATAAGCCAAATTTTGAAATTTAGATATCTTGCACAATTTGTTATCGAGAGTGCTGTCATTTTGTGTATATGTGTCTGGTGGAAGCCTACGTGATTGGTCTAAAAATGAGCGGGATCTGACCAAAGGGCGTGGCCCCGCCCATATAACATATAAAATTGAGCTATCTTGCACAATTTAGTAGCGAGAATGCTGTAATTTTGTGTATATGAATCTGGTGGCAGTCTACGTGATTAGTTAAAAAATGGGCGGGATCAGACTAATGGGCGTGGCCCCGTCCATGTAAGCCACATTTTGGAATTGAGATATCTTGCACAATTTGTTAGCGAGAGTGTTGTTATTTTATGTATACGTATTTGGTGGCAGGATTTGTGATTGGTTCAAAAATGGACGGGATCGGAAATCTCAATCTGGGGCAACGAAGTGGACAGGGTCCAGCTAGTGTAATATATTCTTGATTTTTATTTTGTTTTGCTGGTGAAACTTCTCGTCATTAATAGACAGAATTCTGTTTATCAGGTTTTTTGCTGTGTTTATTATTATTCTCTTCGGATGTTTTGAGAAATAGTTCATTATTCTCCCGGATGCTGTTTCTTTCTTGTACCAATCTATATCCAATTTATCGCCGTTTTTTATTATGATTGTGTCAAGATACGGTGTTTTATTATTTTCTTCCATCTCCATTGTGAATTTTATATTATTTTGGAAGCTGTTGAGGGTTGTCAATGTTATATCTATAGCACTCTCCGGAACTATTGCGAATAGGTCGTCAACATATTTGGTCATAATTCTAGGTTTTGTTGTCAAGTTATCCATACAGGTGTCAAGTAGTTTCTCCATAACTATATCCGCTACTACTGGAGAAGCCGGTGAACCCATCGGTAGTCCTTTCTTTTGTTTGTATAATTTGTCTTCGTATTTAAAATATCTGTTCTCCATAATGCAAAATTTAAGAATTCGTAGGAATAGGCTCTTTGTCATATTCGTAAATTCTTTTATTTCCAGCCATCTATCCTCTATAAATTTCACTGCAAAGTCGATGGGTATGCTTGGGAAAAGCGCTATGACGTCAAAAGATACAAGTTTTTCATCCTGTTTGATAGTCAAGTTTTTAATCTTATCCCTAAATTGCACAGAATCCCTGACATTGTACTTCGAATTTTGTGTAAGTCGTTTTAAGATGTTTACTTAGTACTTACATAGTTTCATTGAAGTTGAATTGACTGACGAACAAATAGGCCTTAAGGGGTATCCCTTTTTATGTATCTTTGGTAACCCTATAGTCTCGGGGCGGTGGCGACTTCTGTTTTTAGATTTTTCTTCCCTTTTTATGTATCTTGGGTAACCCATATAGTCTCGGGGCGGTGGCGACTTCTGTTTTTAGATTTTTCTTCTCTATTGATGATCTTGCATTTTGTCTGAATAACTCTTCTACTAACTTATTGTTCTTTCTTTGTAGACAGAGTGTTGGGTCTTTATTTATTCTCTGGTAGGTCATCATATCTCCTAAAATTTCGATCATCCTTTCCTCGTAGTCTTTTTTGTCCATGTCCACTGTGGCCATACTATATATTTTTGTTGATTTTTATAACCATTCGGTAGAAAGATAGAATTCATTGGATTAAAAGCTATTTTATTTAATTTAAAGATAAAAAATAGATTATTAATTTATAGTTTTTGTTATTAGTTCATGGTGCGAATTTCTTGTGAGATGGATATAATTGACGATAGTGCTCAACAACTTGAAGTAGGAACTGTTTATCTTCCTCATCGTAGGTCAAAGAACGATTGAAGTCCGTTATATGTTTTATTGCTATATCTGCTGCATCGTTCACGACGTGCAAATTTTGACAGACTCTTTTTCCAGCACAGTAATCTTCTCTTTCCTGCCATTCAGAAGTGTCGAATTGTAAAAATGATACATCTATAGACAATCTAGTAAAAAATCTCTTTGTCCGTGAAGAAACGAAAAACGAGATATCTTTTGTACTGTAAGAAAACATTTCTTCCATTGTTACAACAGTTCTTTTCGATACTTCTTCATTATTTTCGTCTCCGTCTTCATTGTCGATGTCAAATTTTTGGACCATTTGCTTTTTTACTTCCAATGGTAAACTTTCATCAAAAAATGATTTCTTAGTTTTTGCAACAATGTGGTGGAAACTTCTTTGTCGAAATAAGAAACAACGTATTGTAAAATATCAAGGTCTTGCTTCGGCGATGTTGCACCAGGTAAACGAAACAGAGTAAAATTTGGCACATACTATCCAATAAAATGAGGTGTTAACTGAAGCAACTCGTTATAGTCCGCACGCACGTAATGACATTGTAACGCATTCAGACAAAAATTCTTTACGTATTCCAACTGGGATGATGTTAAATTCCGTAGAACTTCTTCGTCCAATGTCCCTTTTTTGAAGTTGCTAGCTGTAATGTTTTTCCAATACTTAGCAAATCGGTTGAAGGAACAACTTCCGGTCCGGATGTTTTTCCAAAATTCAGTTGAAACACTCACCCTACTAACAATTCGCTGGTATGGTGGCGACATGGAAGAAAAAGTAGTTTTCGTCCCAACTTTTTTCGAGTAAATATGCAGCGCCGTTATTAATTCCAGTGTTAGTGGCTGTGGTGTCAAAAGATACAATTTTTACCAATCCATCAAGTGTCCTGTGTCGCAAAAAATTTAAGGTGGCTTCAGCTATATTTTCCCCGGAAGAATTTTCTATTTTTGGTATACCCAGTAATTTGTCCATGTTTTCACTGGTTACAACAAGACAGTCGATCTTGTTTTTCTATTCCTTTTATGTCTGGAAGGAGCTTGCCGTCCCAGTGCAGAACAAATACTTCAGGAATCTGTAACAAATAAAATACATTAAACTAATTTTAAAATTTAATCTTTGTCTTATCCCCGCATTTTGTAAAAAAGTAATTGAAGCACCTGCTTAATCGAAGGTAGTTTGGCTCCCAAAATATTATTTGCCCCCTAAAAAATATCTTGGTCAGAGCGTAAGTTTTTCTTTTTAATCACTGTATTCTTAGAAGTCATACTTCAAACACGAAGATTTCACTATATACTATTTATTTGTTATTAATTTGCACGACTTATGACGTCAACGATTAGAACAGTATATCAGCAAAACTAAATGACACTTTCTGTCAAGTCACACCGTGATATGTTTATTAATAAGGGGAACCCCCTTTTATAAACTAAAGATCGAAAGTATCAATTCTAATATCGATGTTTGTAATGGAAACATCGATGCTTTCGTACATCGATGTTAGTACTGATTCACACGAGGCAATTTTTCTAAGCAATTGTCAACGTTTGTAGGAGAGAGAGGCAGAGAGCTCTTTCCGCCTGCCTCTCTCTCCTACAAACTTTGATAATTGCTTGGATAAAATGTCGTCGTGTGAATCAGACCTTATTAAGAACGGCTCACTATATGCGATGCGCGTGTTTCGCCAAAAATTTTGATCATTTGCGGACATGTGAAATATATAAAACATTTTATAGGCAATATTAAGCGCAATAGGAACTGCAATGTTTACATTACCATTTTAAAGCTTTAACAATAATTTCAGTATAAAAAACCTATTAGATAATAAAAGCTATGTTTTGTCCAATGAATACCATCTTTCTACCGAATAGCTATTAATAAACAATAAAACCAGTAAGGAAAGGCTAAAGTCGGGCGGTGCCGACTATATAATACCCTACACCACTCTCGTAATATTGAATAAATCTGATATATAAATTTTATAATTCATGTATAAATTGTTTACATAAATTTACTTTTGGGACATTTTATCCTTAAATAATACCCTGTACCACAGTGTGGTGTAGGGTATAAAAACGATTGGATCTAAAGAGCCAAATCGGATGAGCTATAGCTAAATCTTTACCGATTTTCTTCAAATTCGGCTATGTTGGTTCATGAATCAAGAATCTCTACCATTCTAAATTTCAAAACGATTGGATGTAAAATATAGCTTCTATAGAACTAAAGGGCCAAATCGGACGAAACATATATATGGGAGCTATAGCTAAATCTTAACCGATTTTCTTCAAATTCGGTAGTGTTGGTTCATGGATCAAGAAACTCTACCATTCTAAATTTCAAAATGATTATATGTAAAATACAGCTTCTTCAGGACTAAAGAGCAAAATCGGACGAAACATATATATGGGAGCTATAGCTAAATCTCAACCAATTTTCTTTAAATTCGGCAATGTTGGTTCATGGATCAAGAAACTCTACCATTCTAAATTTCAAAACGATTGGATGTACAATACAGCTTTTATAGGACTAAATGTCCAAATCGGACGAAACATATATATGGGAGCTATAGCTAAATCTTAACCGATTTGCTTCAAATTCGGTAGTGTTGGTTCATGGATCAAGAAACTCTACCATTCTAAATTTCAAAATGATTGGATGTAAAATACAGCTTCTACAGGACTAAAGAGCAAAATCGGACGAAACATATATATGGGAGCTATAGCTAAATCTTAACCGACTTTCTTCAAATTCGGCAATGTTGGTTCATGGATCAAGAAACTCTACCATTCTAAATTTCACAACGATCGGATGTAAAATACAGCTTCTATAGGACTAAAGGGCCAAATCGGATTAAACATATATATGGGAGCTATAGCTAAATCTTAACCGATTTTCTTCAAATTCGGCAATGTTGGTTCATGGATCAAGAAACTCTACCATTCTAAATTTCAAAACGATTGAATGTAAAATACAGCTTCTATAGGACTAAAGGGCCAAATCGGACTAAAGGTATATATGGGAGCTATATCTAAATCTGAACCGATTTCAACCAAATTCAATAGCGATCATAACAGCTGCGAAATACTCTAAACTGCAAAATTTCAGAACGATCGGAGTGAAATTGCGACCTGTAGTCGACGAACAACTTTACATGGACAGACGTACGGACGGACGGACATCGTTAAATCGACTCAGCTAGTGATTCTGAGTCGATCGGTATACTTTAAGGTGGGTCTAGCTGTGTTATTTTCAGGTGTTACAAACATCTGCCGTGAAACAAACTTATAATACCCTGTCCCACAGTGTGGTGTAGGGTATAAAAAACAAACAAAAAATACCCCAAAGTTATATGAAGAGATAGAGGGTATTGCATTCAGAAAAAATAAGCGTGTAAGATAGAGAAATTACAAAAATGACCATAAAATCTCAATTTTTGTTTTTTTTATTTCCAAATTAGTACCATAGATGCGCCTTATTTTACCGAATATTTTAACATAAAAATCTCATTTTTGCAAAAATTGAAGATAGAGGGTTTTGAATATAAGCTCTCGATATAGTCCAACAATTATACGCCATGGCACACAGTGCCTGCTAATCTATTTCCATCTTCCACCAAAATGACATTATACTGTTCCCCGGTACGTATGAGTAATGATAAAATGGGTTGAATACCACACAACGACGCACTCGAATCGAGAAACATGTTTGTTTTCGGTAAAAATATTAGATTTCTGTGGTTTTCTGTCATAACAGCCCATGTCAGAAATTTTCGATTTCTAGATTTTCGCATAAATGTGTTCAGCTTATTATTATCTATTGATCAATATACTCGTATAACGCTCCTATTTTTGTCTAATTTTTAAAGACTTTGGCGAGAGAAAAAGTATTTTTGTTCTACTGAACATTTTTATTTTTGAGATGTGCTGTAATTCCTGAAAACCACAGATGTATGGAAGGCACCCAACAAATATCCTTGCATATTTTCATTTCAAACGACAAAATTGTAATTTTTATATATGTTAACCATCAACTGGCCACTTTTAGCATAGCATTTCACCTATCTATGCTCTTCTATTGTCACAAACATATTCTGCACGAATCATACATATGTATAGGGCACTCGAAATATATGATATGATATCTATTTTTCCAAAATGTAGCAATTTTTTATACAGTTTAGGTAAAAATAAACTTAATATAAACTAAATTTAGCAATTTTTATACAGTTTTAGGTAAAAATAAACTTAATATTAACTGTATGTATAATAAATACATCGAATGATTTAATTACCCAATTATATTGTTCTAATTCTATTGTTATTTTGGGAAGATACATTATTATTCCATCAGTTAATATGGATTTAATATCAGATATAACATTCAACATAAACTACAGTGCAGCATATGCTTTGTACAGGTTAATATCACAACAACATAACACGTCCACAGTTGCTTTTTTAGTATTTAAAACACGTATTATTTCCGCTAGAAAACAACACTTCTTTAGCAATATAAATCTGTATTTCCCGGGATTAATCTTCAACAATCGCGGGATACGGGAATTTTGGGAATCGGGAAAACCCTGAATTTACGGAATCGGCATTTACCGATCGACATCCCTACGATTAACCAATTGACTTAAAATTTGGAATGCGGTATAATTTTTCTATCTCCGGTTAAGTTCGAAGATGGGCCATATTGATTCACTTCTTCTTCTCTCCACAAAAGGGTTAACATTTAGTGAAAAATAGATAATTTAATAATAACTATACTACTTAGTCGAATTTTCTGAAAATCCACCCATAGTATTAGTTTATTAGTCGCTAACACCGCGAGAAAAATGGGCAAAGCTGCCACGTCCCTTTTGGTACTTCCCGCACTAATTGACCATTTTGAACCAAAACTTAACTGCTTATAGCTTCAATATCAGTTCATAAAAAAATATATAGGTTTGTACCGTGTATGTATAGCTTTTATAGTAACTAGAGTCCAGAGAAAAGTGGGCGTTATTGGCACGCTCATTTTGGTACCTCCACACAAATGGAACATTTTGCAATAAAAGTTAACAGCTTATAACTTTAATATCAGAACAGTTTAACTCCGCGCCAGAGTGATGGGAGTTAAGAAAAAGAAAAACACGAATTTATTTATTTTATTTTGGCCGTGAGCCTTGTGCGGTTTGGCAGTGTGCCATAAGCGGGTGAGTTGAGAACTAACTCAAAAAACTTCACAGTGACGGCGTTACCATCACTGCTTTTTCAATATTAATTGATGTCGATAGGTGGCGATATAATTAATTACAACTATAGGGTGATCCAAGTACAGATACTTTTTTCAATAGCCTTTTTTTGACAGATCGCGTGTGAGTCGTGTCATGCTGTCATGTTATTTTTGTTTGGCATTTCATCATGGAAAGACTTACACCTGAACAACGTTTTCAAATCGATCATCTTTATTGCGAAAATTCACGTTCTGTGAGGAATATGTTTCGTGCACTTCGCTCAACTTATGAACATAATCGAGTCATCGAAAATTAGACTCAACGGATGGAACATCTGAGACGTTGTTCAGGCGTAAGTCTTTCCATGATGAAATGACAAAAAAAACTTAACAAAAATAACATGACAGCATGACACGACTCACACGTGATCTGACAAAAAAGACTATTGAAAAAAGTATCCCTACTTCGATCACCCTATATAAAAGCTGGGGGCGCTGCTGTTGAAGATGTTGACGCTTCAACAAGTACATACTTTAATGTTATTAAATGCATTTTAAATCTATAAAAACTTTATTAAAACAAAAACCTGTAAGGAAAGGCAGAAAGTCGGCGTTGCCGATTATATAATACCCTACACCTCCCTAACAATGCGATAAGGGTCATTGCCATAATAATTTGGAATAATTGGTAAATGGGTAGAAACGTATTCTAATTCTGAAACGATAATCGCTAAATTAAGCAATATTCGTTCCTAAAGTGAGAAACATCTTTCTGGAAAATTTTAATGATCGGAAGTAAAATACAACTTCTATAGCGATTTGATACCAAATCAGGAGGAACATATATATGTAGCTTTAATGTAAATCTGAACCGATCTTCCCTGAATACTTATTCATGTAAAAAGACCTCCTTCTGTCGAATTTCGTACTGATCGGATATAAAATACAGTCTCTACAGCGCTTACATGTCAAATCGGGGGTAACATATATATGGGACCTATATCTAAATCTGAACCGATTTTCTCCAAATTTGGCAGTATTCCTTCATGTAATAAGAAACCTCTTTCTGCCGAATTTCGCACTGATCGGATATAAAATACAGTTTTTACAGCGCTTACAGGTCAAATCGGGGGTAACATATATATGGGGGCTATATCTAAATCTGAACCGATTTCTTCCAAATTTAATAGTGTTCATCCATATAACAAGAAACCTCTTTCTGCCGAATTTCATACTGATCGGATATAAAATAAAGTTTTTACAGCGCTTACATGTCAAATCGGGGGTAACGTATATATGGGGGCTATATCTAAATCTGAACCGATTTCTTCCAAATTTAATAGTGTTCATCCATATAATAAGAAACCTCTTTCTGCCGAATTTCATACTGATCGGATATAAAATAAAGTTTTTACAGCGCTTACAAGTCAAATCGGGGCTAACATATATATGGGGGCTATATCTAAATCTGAACCGATTTTAACCAAATTCAATAGGGATCGTCCTTGGGCCAAAAAAAAGATGTGTGTAAAGTTTCGTCGAGATCGGACCATAATTGCGACCTGTACTTTGATTACAAGAATACATGCACAGACGGACAGACAGACAGACGGACAGACAGACAGACAGACAGACGGACAGACGGACATAGCTAAATCAACTCAGAAAGTGATTCTAAGTCGATCGGTATAATAAACGATGGGTCTATTTCGTCTCCTTTTGGGTGTTACAAACAAATGCACAAAGTTATAATACCCTGTACCACAGTGTGGTGTAGGGTATAAATAGGGCCAAATGTGCGTTTTTATACCCTCCACCATAGGATGGGGGGTATAATCATTTTGTCACTCCGTTTGTAACACATCTCAATATTCATCTGAGACCCCATAAAGTATATATATTCTTAATCGTCTTAAAATTCTAAGACGATTTAGCCATGTCCGTCTGTTGTAATCACGCTACAATCTATAATACTTGAGCTAGGTGGCTGAAATTTGGTATAGATACTTCTTATAGCTGCGGGTAACTTGGGATTGAAAATGGGCGATATCGGTCCATACTTAGATATAGCTCCCATATATAGCATCTAACTTGTTGCGATTCCTACTGTTCTCATCTATTTTTATACCCTCACTTTAGTGTGACGAGGGTATATATCATTTGCTACGGAAAAAAGTGTAACACATCGAAGGAGTGACCTAAGACCCCAAGTATGTTCGGCAGAAATCCGTTTTGGGTCATTTTAAGTCGAATGAGCAATGTTCGTCCGTCTGTCTGTCTGTCTGTCTGGTGCGCACGATAACTCTCGAAAGGAGTAATCGATTAACTTCAAATTTCGTATGTGGTGATATTTTTTCTATCTCCGGCTAAGTTCGAAGATGGGCCATATTGGTCCACTCCTTCTGGTACCTCCCCCACAAAGGGTTAAAATGTGGTGAAATATTGATTCTTTAATAACTGCTATTATACGTATTCGAATCTTCTGAAACTCCACACATAGTATTAGTTTGTTAGTCGCTATCAACTCGAGGAAAATAAGCGAAATTGCCACGCCCCTTTTGGTACCTCCCACACAAATGCACCATTTTGCACTAAAAGTTAAAAGCTTATAACATTAATACCAGTGCTCAGAAATACTTGAAATTTTGTACAGTGTAATGCTTTTATAGTGCCTACAGTCCAGTAAAAAAGGGCGTTATTGCCGCGCCCCTTTTGGTACCTCCCACACAAATGCACCATTTTGCACCAAAAGTTAACAGCTTATAACATTAATAACAGTGTATAAAAATACTTGAAATTTTGTACAGTATTATGCTTTTATATTGCCTAAAGTCCAGGGAAAAATGAGTGTGTTGCCACGCCCCTTTTGGTACCTCTCACACAAAGGTACCTTTTTGCACCAAAAGTTAACAGCTTATAACATTAAAACCAGTGTATAAAAATACTTGAAATTTTGTACAGTGTAATGTTTTTATAGTGTCTATAGCCCTGTGAAAAATTGGCGTTATTGCCACGCCCCTTTTTGTACCTCCCACACAAAATGCTCAAATCGTACCACAATTTAATGTCTCATAACGTTTATACCAGTGCACATAAATGCTTATAAGTCGGCACAGTGCAATGAATTTAAAGTATCTAATGTTCAGCGAAAAAAAGGTGTATTTGATAAACCCCTTCTGGTACCTCCCACACAAATTGACAGAATAATTCGAGTAATATTCAATAGAGGCAACTCGCGGTATAACGAATACTCGGTTTAACGAAAACCCGATATAACGCACGATCAAAATGTTTACATTGAGCACCTTATATTACGAACGACTTCAATTATTTGTACTCGATATAACGAACGATTGGAAAAAAACTATTAAAATTAAATACAAAACTAAAATAAAAAAATTTAAGAAGAAGGAATAACACTCTAGAGTCGTTGCAGTACCGTTCGTTTTTATTACTTGCTCATTTTTGACTCATACCTACAACATAGCCGAAAGAGCATCATTAATTAGAATGGGTAGAAGAAACAGAATGTCCTTAAGTCAAAAAATTTCAATTTTAGATGAATGTTAGATTTCAGTGATTTCGCATATTAAAGAAATGCGAAATTAAATGTTCTCTAATTTACAACAAAAAAAAGTATATTCACAGATGGAAAAGAAACTACGAGTGGTTTCTTGATGTTTCAGTAAATGGAAAAGCACTAAAATTAAAGCCATAGAATTACAAAGGAAGCTACATGAAAGGGTTTTTTAAATATTATATCGGGTGATCCAAGTAGAGATACTTTTTCAATAGCCTTCTTTTGACAGATCACGTGTGAGTCGTGTCATGTTATTTTTGTTAAGTATTGTTTGGCATTTCATCATGGAAATACTTACGCCAGAACAACAACGTTTACAACGTTTTGACAACAAATTGACAGATTAATTAGTGTAATGTTATACGTAGAGATACTTTTTTCAATAGCCTTTCATTGAAAGACTTACGCCTGAACAACGTTTACGCGTGTCATTCGCCAGTTACCAGTCGAAATGCTCGAACGAGTCATCGAAAATTGGACTCAACGGATGGACTATTTAATAGACATAATCTTCAAAAAATAAATGCCAAAGAATGTTCTTTCAAATGATAATAAACATTCCCCATTCAATTTGAATTTGATGTGTTTTTTCTTTAAAAAAGTAGAGAACCTCGAAATGGATCACCCTATATATAAATTGGAACACAACTTTACAAATCTATGCCATTTTGTATGTTAAAGCTAAACAATTTATATGATAGAAAATTAATTAAATGTTATGTTTAAAATCCAACGAAACACATCTAAAAAAACTTCGCGATATAACGAATTATTCGGTATAACGAATTGGTCTGACAATATATCGTTCGTTATACCGGGATTTGCCTGTATTACTTTACTCACAAAGTGAGGGTACACCTTAGTCGGTTTACCCGACTGAAACTTTCTTAATTGTTGTACTATATTTTTTTTGTGTTTTTCGGTGTTATTTTCTTTAGGTTTGAGTTATTTTGTGAGGTCACATGCTTTTACTTGTTTTTCATAATATCGGATACTTTTGGCCCCACTAGGCACCAGAAGGCACCGTTAGATCGAGGTAAAAAATGATGACCGCATTTTTGACAGCAAACCTCATATTTTAGACAGCGCACATACCAACAATTAAAAAATAAATAAAATCCCATACAAGCTGAGACCAGTCTAGTATACATACTTAGCGACTTTGCTAAACTAAGAGAATTAAAAAATTTAATAGCACGAGAACTGATCACGGGCCAAAAAACGACTATGTGAATAGTTTACACCCAGGACAATAATTGCTTGGAATTCGATAGTGACAATATAAAAATATAACTAGAAACAACAAGTCTATTGCATACACCGTGTGCCGATTGTATTTATATATAAATAATAACATGGGAGCGATCAATGCGTGCAACTAAATCGATGGATGTATCAATCGATTCATTGACACTCGGTTAGTTGTGGTAACTACTTTTAAATTTGCATTCACACCGAATGTTTTAATTCTTGACAACAGAAATTGTATCAATAGACCAACAATTATTATTACAACGAATAATGGGTTGCTATAACAGAAAAAATAATAATTGATAATCGTTTTTTGGTTATCCTAATAATTTCCCAAATTTATATTTATTAAATATATTTTGGGAAATACAACCGAAAGTTTGGTTGCTGTTCTTTTGTTCATACATGACAAACAAAAAATAAAATTATTCGACATAAATAAATCTTCAACATTTTGTTCAAGAACGGTATATGTAGTCAAATATAATATCGTGTGGATAATAATGTGTGGAATGCAGAATATGTTGTGCAAAATGTTTTACATAAATAAAAAATAACAGCAACAATCATGGAATTGAAAGCACAGGGTTAAGCGATATTTGCATAAAGGTTTTGTTATGCATTGTACTCTCGTGTACTACAATTAGTGTCAAATATTTCCACATCTCATAATAGTGATGAATTTGTAATATTTTTATTTTTTTATGAATTGTTTGGTTTTTTTGTTCAATAAATAAAAAAAAATTTGATGAAAACGGGTTTTAATTAATTATCCGTAGTATATGACTGACAAATTGTCAGAACAACGAATTTTAAAAGCAGGTAACCACCTGGCAACATTCAAAAGATAATTTTAGCTGTCATTTTCGTAGTTGACGCATCCAAATATGATTGTTGTCAACATGGAAGCAGAAGTATAAAAAATATCATTTTTATACCCTATCTTTAGTGGGATGAGGGTATATATCATTTGCTAGTGTTTGATGTAAATTCGATTTGGATCATTTTAAGTCATTTGAGCTGTGTACGTTCCTCCGTCCGTCGGACTGTGTTTCTGTCTGCTGGCTGATGAGCGCAATAACTTTAGAAGATGTAACCGATTGACTTCAAATTTAGTATGCGGTAATATTTTTCTCCATCTCAGGCTAAGTTCGAAGATGGGCCATATTGATCCTCTAATACCTCCCCCACAAAGGGTTTTAGTAAAATATTGATTCTTTAATAACTTCTATACTACGTATTTGAATCTTCTGAAATTCCACACATAGTATTACTTAATTAGTGGCTATAATCTCGACGAAAATGGGCGAAGTTGTCACACCCCCTTTTAGTACTTCCCACACAAATGGACCCTTGTGCATCAAAAGTTAACAGCTTATGACTTTAATATCAATTCATAAAAATACTTGACATTGTGTTCAGTGTAATGGTTTTATAGTACATGGAGTCCATTGTAAATTGGGCGTCAAAGGAGTGACCTAAGACCCCAAGTATGTTCGGCGGAAATCCGTTTTGGGTCATTTTAAGTCATTTGAGCAATGTCCGTCCGTCTGTCTTTCTGTCTGTGTGTCTGTCTGCTGGCTGCGTACGATAACTTTGAAAGTATTAACTTTGAAAGTATTAACCGATTGACTTCAAATTTGGTATGGGATAATATTTTGCTCCATCTCCGGCTAAGTTCTAAGATGGGTCATATTGGCCCACTCCTTCTAGAACGTTCCCCACAAAGGGTGAAATATTGATTCATTTCATTTCATTTCATTTATTAATTAACGTAATATGAAAAGCCTATGAGGCCAATTGAGTTATATTACATATTGTGTACAAGCATTTCTGTAGAATAATAGCAATTTAATTTAAAAAATATTATAAATAAAATATAAAACTATAAAATTTATTAAAATTCATATGGTTCCCCAGCCAAATAAACGAGTATAAATTAAAATATAATCACAAACCCTATCAGCAGGTAGCTTAGAATTGACTACTTATTTCAGAATAATAATCGCACTTAGTAATAAATCATATATTGCGAAGACTACAGAAAAATAAATTATATAATTATGATAGACAATTACAAAACAACCCATATATGCATCCTCTACATTTCATTAGCATTATTTCAGATAATGAAACCAAAGGATAAAAAGAGGCAAAATCTTTAAAAATGTGCTAAGTCACACTCGGAAATTCACCGAGCAATCATAGCAACACAACATTAGATTTCAATAAAAAGAGGCAAAATCTTTAAAAATGTGCTAAGTCACACTCGGAAATTCACCGAGCAATCATAGCAACACAACATTAGATTTCAATACAAAGATGCAGATATACAAACATAAACTAATGGTCAGCAAGAAGAAATTCAGTACATTTTGATTTAAAAAGCTGTGGACTAATGGAAAAGGTACGCAAATCTAACGGAAGACGATTCCACATCCTAGCCACACGAACAACAAATGAACGCTCACGAATAGATGACGATATTTGGGGCAATATAACCTGAATATTTCTGGTAGATCTGGAAAAAGTAAATGTACTACGCAAAAGTGGTGGGTTGCCAGACGTAATCAGTTTATAAAACAAATATAAAACTCTGGCATTAACAAAAACATCAAAAGGAGCTCCTAAAAATTGTAAAGAATAACTCGATACATGATCATACTTCCGGAGACCATATACGAATCGTAGAATCATATTAAAAACTCTTGATAATTTTCCAAAATTACGCAGATTTGCAGCAGAATATACCTCAATACCATACAGGACATGTGACATCAACAAAGAATACGCTAAGCGTTTTTTAACATGAAGAGGTAGATACATGTTAACACTGTACAACTGACGTAAACAGATCAACACTTTTAATAACAGTTCTTCTTTAATAACATTGATAGTACTTTCACGAATATTCTGAAATTCCACACATAGTTTTAGTTTACTAGTTGCTCGTGCCACTAGAAAAATAGGCGAAGTTGCCACGTTCCTTTTGGTACTTCCCACACAAATGGACCATTGTGCATCAAACGTTAACTGCTTATAGCTTTAATATTAGTTCATTCCAATACTTTACATTTTGTACATTGTAATGCTTTGATAGCACCTAGAGTCCGGAGACACAAATGGACTATTTTGCACCAAAAGTTAAACTTTAATAACATTATTTACATTAAACTTATTAAATAATTGATAATAACTTAGTTAAAACAAAAAAAATTAAGGAATATTATTTGGAATTGAAGTTGAGGGGATTCTTATGTCGGTCTACGCGACTGAACTTTCTTACTAGGTCATTAGTTTAAATTGAATTTGTTTAGAAATTTGTTATGTTTGTAAAATTCAATTAAAATTTAAGTCGTAAAATCTTGCGTAACCGGAAACTGCATTGATAGGTTGACAACAAGTGTAGGAATATCAAAAAACCAGTAAGGAAAGGCTAAAGTCAGGCGGGGCCGACTATATAATACCCTACACCACTCTCGTAATATTGAATAACTCTGATATATAAATTTTGTAATTCATGTATAAATTGTTTACATAAATTTACTTTTGGGACATTTTATACTTAAATAATACCCTGTACCACAGTGTGGTGTAGGGTATAAAAACGATTGGATCTAAAGAGCCAAATCGGATGAAATATATATATGGGAGCTATAGCTAAATCTTTACCGATTTTCTTCAAATTCGGCAATGTTTTGTTCATGGATCAAGAAATTCTACAATTCTAAATTTCAAAACGATTGGATGTAAAATACAGCTTCTATTGAACTATATGGCCAAATCCGACGAAAGATATATATGATAGCTATAGCTAAATATTAACCGATTTTCTTCAAATTCGGTTGTGTTGGTTCATGGATCAAGAAACTCTACCATTCTAAATTTCAAAATGATTGGATGTAAAATACAGCTTCTACAGGACTAAAGAGCAAAATCGGACGAAACATATATATGGGAGCTATGGTTAAATCTTAACAGATTTTCTTCAAATTCGGCAATGCTGGTTAATGGATCAAAAAACTCTACCACTCTAAATTTCAAAACGATTGGATGTAAAATACAGCTTCTATAGAACTATAGGGCCAAATCGGACGAAACATATATATGAGAGCTATATCTAAATCTGAACCGATTTCAACCAAATTCAATAGCGATCTTAACAGCTGCGAAATACTCTAAACTGCAAAATTTCAGAATGATCGGAGTGAAATTGCGACCTGTAGTCGACGAACAACTTTACATGGACAGACGGACGGACGGGCGGGCGGACGGACGGATATTAATATTTCAAAATTTTGGTTCCAAATATATTTTCTTTCAATTCAAACATATGAAAAATTTAGATGTTACCCATGTACATTATTTGTGGACATGGCGTAATCATCCTGAAATTATACGCCGACAAATAATATATATTCTTTATAGGATTTCAGTAAAATATTTCAGGGTGTTGCAAGCGGATAGTATACCCCTACAGGGTATAAAAACATCTTCCCCAATTATAGGAATTTGTCGAAAGTTCGAAATTACCCGGCATTGAGAAATGCCAGTGCTTATTTTTCGATACAGCCAAATAAACTTGTGCGTTTATGTATATATTCGTGGCATTCTGCTGCCGTTCATATATCCACACAACGCAATCAGAAATTCTGGTGAATCGACCGAAATGCATAGGGAAAATGTTAAACGAATTTCGATTGGCATACTCTTACAGTTGGTCATTTGATTGTGTGGATGAAGGAGAGGCTATGCCTGGACCTTCGCATGTGTGAATGCATATGGCGGCCATCCATTTGTCCATGTACTCGTATGTTGCAAGTATGAAAGAATACTTTTTGGTATGTGCTTCTGTCCCTGAATGGATGGCAATGAGCGAATGGACAATTGGTTAATGCATCCCTATGCCAAAGTTAATCGTAAACGTAACAAACTTAAATACACATACTGGTATATATTTATATATATGTATATACATATATTTTTTCGTTTAACGTTGACAAGTGTTAAAATCCTTTGTCGAATATGGATAATTTATGATGAAAATTCACCTGAAGAACCATCACAGTGTTTTTGCAGTACTGAAGAAACACGAAATACTCGTACATTCCCACGACGTAAAGTATTTGAATTATGGTACTTTATATAAAGCGTTGTATATATACTCGATAAGGTCAAACCGCGTTTTGAAATTGTTTAAAGTCTTTTCATACCTAAGTGTAAATAAATTTTTGGCTGATTAGACCTATTCAAAGTCTTCTCAACAGTAATCGCATAACAGCATGTCTTGTTTCCACAACTCTTACAAGGTCTGCAAACAGAGGGACCCCACAGGGAGGATTACTGTCTCCACTAATTTGGAATCTAGCGGTGAAAGAAATCCTTTTCGATCTAGAACGTTGTAGCTGCAAAGTTGTCGCATATGCGGATGATGTTGCAATCGCCGCAAGTGATGACAGAACAGGTTCTATTTACTAGGAAGTATAAGGTCCCACATGTGGACCCTCCTCGGATAAATGGAACAGAGATAGTCTTATCTGAAAGTGCATAATTTCTATGTATTATTCTAGAAAGGAACTTGTCATTCAGACTTATTGCACTGGAACGTGTAAGGGAGGCCAATGTCGTCTTATATTCCTGTAGGAAGGCTGTAGAGTCGCGTTGGGGCCTTTCTCCTAAAATCACCCAATGGATATATATAACAGTAATTCGCCAACTACTGCTGAAAAAAAAAACTAACCAACCAATTAGCAAAGATTCAGAGAAGTGCCTGTCTAAGCATAACCGAAGCTCTAAGGTCTACAGCGGCCTCTACAAGTCTTACTCCACCTAATGCCGATTAATATAGTGGCGAGAGAAGTTGCCACCAGAGCATCATAACGTTTAAGCTGTCTATCAATGTGGAGGTATAAGAACTACGGCCACATGAGTACGAGTATAATACAATGTAGTGCTATTGTGTTCACCTTCGAGATGAACTTCAACACTACGATACGTGCTAAAGAGGACTTGGTTGGTTTCGGGGTACACTATAAAGAGCTGAGTCTTGATATAGCTCGCCGATTGTCAATAGCTCGCTGATTGTCAGAGGAAATTACTGTCTACGTTGGTGTCAGTTCTGGCGGGACTCTGTATCATCGGCGAACACGCTAGAAAGTATTATTCTTCCAATACTTTCAAAATCCCATAAAGTGCTATGGACCTGCACACATATATGCATATACCGATCTTCAAGGAAGTGCATAACGTGTAGGTTTTTTGTCTGTGTTCAGTCAGTTCAGGCGCCATCAAATATTTGGTTGTTGTTTTTGAAGTATCTTAATAAATTCTAAATAAAACCTTTCTACTTCATTAGTGGAAACGAAATATCGATACCTCCATTCTAAACAATGCTAAGTGCAGAAAAGTAGTTTTTCAGGAGAAGCGATCAAAGATTGATGAATATATTAAATTTGTATGTAATTCCTTTAAAATGCAAATCGAATGACCTGCACTGTTTTGTGAATAACTTTTGATTGGGTTGACGGATAAACACCAAATTTTGAGTGAATATAATTTGGAATATTTAGAAATGAAAATTGTAATCTTCCTAAAAACATTCTAACATGCTAAGTCATGTTTCAGAATGAAGGTATCGATATGTAGAGGACTATTGCACCACTAATCGTGAAATTTAGTTTGGAGGATTTGACATCACTATATAAAACTCAACAGAAAATCGGAAATGTAAAAAATAACCTGTACTCATAGAAGAGCAATATCAGTGACTTAACCAAAAGTTGGTGGAATATGCATTTGAATGTGTCTCAACGACGCATCATCGTGAACAAATCAATAAAACCATATTCATTTTGTATGCCTATATATTTAACAGGACATATACATTAATTATGTATACATTAGGCTGTTGACTTTTATACAGCCTCGTTTCCCTGTATCATATTTAGATGAGTTTTTATTTAAGATTATATAAAATCATACATATAAGGTGATTCGATAAAAAAGCCTCACGAACAAAATGATTTTAAAATTTGTATTTATCAGCATTTTGGGCAATTTTTATTTTTTTTTTAATTTTTTCAAAACTTTCAAAATAATGACCGCTCATAAATGTGGTTCCTGTAAAAAAATCATAAAAAAGTCGTCAACGTATTTTCCAAAGAGATACATTCGATTCAAAATGAGATACCTCCACTTAATTGTAAATAAAAACGAAAGATGTTCATCGATTTCTATGATCAATGTCTCATTTTGTTCATAGGTTATGTGGCTTTTCGTGAAAGTTATAAGATTTGACACCTTCTTCCGTTTTGGATTTATATGACTTAAAAAAAAATTTAATTTTTTCACAAAAATATCATTTCAATGTGATTTGTGCGTGACCTTTTTCAATATTTAACTAGAATAAATATTATTTTAGTCATTAATAGGTAAAAGTTCATTCATGCGTGCAATAGGAAATAATTTTTGAGAAAAAAAATCAAAAAGTTATCACCCTAATATACATACGTCCTCTTAAAACGAGAGCATATGTACATACCTTGAGAAATTTATTTTGCATATAATAGGCTCCATCTAGAAAAATATCTGTAAAACTAAATTTTGGGGGTGGCATGTCATAATGTCAATGGACGTTATGACACTGAACAAGTAAAAGCGTTAAGTTTAGCCATACCGAATCTTGTATACCCTCCACCATGGATTGCATTAAATTTTATTACAAAAACCAGTAAGGAAAGGCTAAAGTCGGGCGGGGCCGACTATATAATACCCTACACCACTCTCGTAATATTGAATAACTCTGAAATATAAATTTTGTAATTCATGTATAAATTGTTTACATAAATTTACTTTTGAGTCATTTTATACTAAAAAAATACCCTGTACCATAGTGTGGTGTAGGGTATAAAAACGATTGGATGTAAAATACAGCTTCTGCAGGACTAAAGAGCCAAATCGGATGAAACATATATATGGGAGCTATAGCTAAATCTTAACCGATTTTCTTCAAATTCGGCAATGTTGGTTCGTGGATCAAGAAACTCTACCATTCTAAATTTCAAAACGATTGGATGTAAAATATAGGACTAAAGGGCCAAATCGGACGAAACATATATATGGGAGCTATAGCTAATTCTTAACCGATTTTCTTCAAATTCGGTAGTGTTGGTTCATGGATCAAAAAACTCTACCATTCTAAATTTCAAAAGGATTGGATGTAAAATACAGCTTCTATAGAACTAAAGGGCCAAATCGGACGAAACATATATATGGGAGCTATAGCTAAATCTTAACCGATTTTCTTCAAATTCGGTAGTGTTAATTCATGGATCGAGAAACTCTACCATTCTAAATTTCAAAGTGATTGGTTGTAAAATACAGCTTCTTCAGGAGTAAAGAGCAAAATCGGACGAAACATATATATGGGAGCTATAGCTAAATCTTAACCGATTTTCTTCAAATTCGGCAATATTGGTTCATGGATCAAGAAACTCTACCATTCTAAATTTCAAAACGATTGGATGTAAAATACAGCTTTTATAGGACTAAATGGCCAAATCGGACGAAACATATATATGGGAGCTATAGCTAAATCTTAACCGATTTTCTTCAAATTCGGCAATGTTGGTTCATGGATCAAGAAACTCTACCATTCTAAATTTCAAAACGATTGGATGTAAAATACAGCTTCTATAGGACTAAAGGGCCAAATCGGGCGATAGATATATATGGGAGCTATATCTAAATCTGAACCAATTTCAACCAAATTCAATAGGCGATCTTAATAGCCGCGAAATACTCTAAACTGCAAAATTTCAGAACGATCGGAGTAAAATTGCGACCTGTAGTCGACGAACAACTTTACATGGACAGACGGGCGGACGGACGGACAGACATCGTTAAATCGACTCAGCTAGTGATTCTGAGTCGATCGGTATACTTTAAGGTGGGTCTAGCTGTGTTATTTTCAGGTGTTACAAACATCTGCCGTAAAACAAACTTATAATACCCTGTACCACAGTGTGGTGTAGGGTATAAAAAATCTTTGGATATGGAGCAAATCATAAAATAATTATCTTGTTTATGTAAATTATTAAAAAACGAGCGCTGCAATTTTTAGCCAAATTTTAGGCCGCAAATTCTTTAGACAAACTCTTCAGCTCAAAAATCTTGTATTTATGGCTTAAAATGTTAAGAGCTACCTCTACATGGGGACTACAACAAAATAAAATTTGATTTGTATAATTTTTAGTGAGATGATTTTTTGCCAAAATAGAATACAAACTACAAAGGTTCAGCTAAATTTCTAAGGAAATGTGGTGTTTATGGCTTAAATACGCCTTTTTGGGAGCGACATCTATAGACACATATAAAATATGAACTGATTTAACAAATTTTTATTGCGATGAATTCTTGTCTTAATTAAATACAAACTTCAAAGATTCAGTTAAAATGCGTAGAAAATGTAGTATTTATGGCTTAAATATGTATATTTTGAAGCGACCTGTATAGGGTGACTATAACAAAATATGAACCGATTTATAAAACCTGTTCATGTCTGTAAGTTATCTTTGAATATGACTTTTAAGTCGTCGAAATGTCCAAACCCGGACCGAAATGTCCTACGCGAAATTAAGTGCGTCAGCGTGACCGGGGTTAAATATTTTCTCCTCTGGGGTATATCGAAAGATGGGAACGCGGACTAAAGTGCCTCGGCGAGGACGGCCTTCGGCCGGGATTAAAGCCTTTCTATTTTGGGGTATGTCCAATGCCGGTTACGCGGACCAAAGCGTCATAAGGTCAATAGACATTGTGACACTTTCGAAAAAGTCATAGCATCCATTGACAGTATGAATCTTTTTTTAGTGTCATAACGTCCGTGGACATTATGTCCCCGGACGTTGTGACATGCCACCTTTCTGGGCGTGTAGTCCTATACGAAATGCATCTCATGTTTTATTTCACTAAAATAAAATTTGGGGGCAACGAAGTGCACTGAGCAAAGCTAGTTTGAATTAAAAAGAAAAAACTTCTTTGATTCGGAATTATGGAAAAGTGTGCCTCAAAGTACACTTAGGGCCTGTTTCTGTATTTCTCTGTACTCTTTACACGCAGTGGCCAAAAAATCAACCCTAGGTGGGTCAGCTAAGCTGAACCAACACTCTCATTTCTTTCTCTCTATCTCAAGTCTCTCTCATTGTGCACTGATTATTTTTTTCCATCTTAGCGAGCTACCAATGTTGACTTCATTATGCTTAAATATGTATACAATTTTATTATTATTTAATTGTTTTTTTCCATAATTATATTAATATCTATTTTTTACCTATTTTTTGCTTTTAGTCGACAAATAAAATAAAGTGACTAAAATAAAGTGACTGACATTTGTGATCGCCCAGATGATAGCAAAGAGAGATAGAGAAACCATAATTTACACTGAAATAGTTACGTTTTCGTACGAGTTCCTTATCGTGCGACATGTCGATGTGATGGTAGTTAGTGAAACCCAAATCAGCTGTTTGTCGTCTGGCAGGCGAACGAAAGCAAAATTTTAAGTTACAGAAACAGGGTGTTAATTTTTGCCACGCCCATTAATCCTTTTCTTTAGATTTTTACTGAAGTTGTTTTTTACTAACGTCTCTAATATCATATCTGTTTCCCTATGATCAATTGTTTCTGAAATAAAATAAAATATATAAATAATGATATTAATTTAGTAGGTTATAATATAAATGGCTTAACTGTTTTTAAGTATGTTAGTAATTTTGATATATCGTCCCCTCAATAAAAGAATAGTGTATAATTTTTTTGTAGTTTCGAGAAAATCACATTTGAAGTTTTTGTGAAATTAGACTTCTTGGAAGATAAATATGTATATTTTAGAAATGAATCGATGTTTTCAGTTTCTTGTCGTTTTAATACATAAGTGGTGAAATAATCAGGCCACAGCCAGATGATATTCTATTAGTCTAATAGTGCGTTAATTGTATAGCGTGATCCATTTCGAGGTTCCCTACATTTTTAAAGAGAAAAAACACAGAAAATTCAAATTGAATGGGGAATCATATGAAAGAACATTCTTTGGCATTTATGTTTTGAAGATTATGTCTATCAAATGTTGGCCGCGGCTACGTCTCAGATGGTCCATCCGTTGAGTCCAATTTTCGATGACTCGTTCGAGCATTTCGACTGGTAACTGGCGAATGACACGCGTGATGTTTTGTTCCAAGGCCTGAATCGAAGCGGGTTTGTCCGCATAAACTGTAGACTTTACATATAACCACAGGGAAAAGTCTAACGGTGTGATATCACACGATCTTGGTGGCCAATCGGCCGGCCCAAAACGTGAAATTATTTGCTCACCGAAGTGTTCTCTCAATAAATCCATTGATTGATGCGATGTGTGGGAAGTGGCGCCGTCATGTTGAAACCAAATGTAGCCGAGATCACGAGCTTCAATTTCAGGCATCAAATAGTCGGTTATCATGGCACGGTAACGGTCGCCATTGACGGTTACGTTCTCACCGGCATCATTTTTGAAGAAATATGGACCGATGATTCCACCGGCTCACAAACCACACCAAACCGTTGTTTTTTCTGGATGAAGTGGCAGC
Organism: Eudasyphora cyanicolor; assembly: GCA_963930755.1. Lineage (NCBI taxonomy): Eukaryota > Metazoa > Arthropoda > Insecta > Diptera > Muscidae > Eudasyphora > Eudasyphora cyanicolor. Next base: position 163,770,020 of record OZ005736.1, on the reverse strand, counting down.
TCTTGAACTTCTTCAGGTTGCTCTTCGTCCCAAATGCTGCAATTTTGCTTGTTTACATACCCATTGAGCCAGAAATGGGCCTCATCGCTGAACAAAATTTGGCTCGAAAACGTCGGATCTTCTTGGAACTTTTCAAGAGCCCATAGAGCGGTCGCCCATAGACCTTGGGAAGGTCGGGTGGCTTCAGTTCTTGCACAAGCTGTATTTTGTATGCTTTAAATTTAAGATCTCGACGTAAAATGCGCCAACTCGTTCCATACGTCAGTCCGAGTTCCTGCGAACGGCGCCGAATCGACCCTCCACGGCCTTCGTGTACACTCTCAGCTACGGCCGCTACATTTTCTTCACTGCGTGCTGGACGTAGTCTAATCGGTCGAATATTATCCAATAATGAATTCTGAGTCTCAAGATGGGTGATGGTGTTGCAAATAGTACGCTCAGTAGGCCGATTATGTTGACCATAAGTTAAGCGAAGTGCACGAAACACAGTCCTCACAGAACGTGAATTTTCGTAATAATGTTGAACGATTTGTAAACGCTGTTCAGGCGTAAGTCTTTCCATGATGAAATGCCAAAAAATACTTAACAAATATAACATGACAGCATGACACGACTCACGCGTGATCTGTCAAAAAAGGCTATTGAAAAAAGTATATCTACTTGGATCACCCGTTATATAAATGGGATCAAAGCATTATACCACATATATACACTATTTTTTCAATTTAACTTTTGACCCACTTTGTGGAAGTAAAATTCCACCAAATTATTACCAGCTAGATTCTTATAATGCACCAAATAAAATTATAATGTGTATATGCGCATACGCTATTGTTTTATTGAGGGGACGATATTTATGTTGTTTGAAACTTCCCTTGAAGAACATATCACAGTCAAATGGAACCAGTAAGGAACGGTTAAAGTCGGGCGGGGCCGACTATATGATACCCTTCACCACCTCGGCAATGTACATTAAGAATTTCTTTTTGAATAGTTGGAATAATTAGTTTCCTTTCTTTTACGAAAGTACTTAGCTCCCCCGCCACGTCAAGGCTTATTCCAAAGAGGAGTTTAATATAATGTGTGGAATTAGAAATTGAACTAATAATAATATTCCACATATTTGCATTTACTGTGGTTATTATTAGCCTTAACACAATAAATAGTCCGATTTTTGGTCGTACACAATATAAGTAATATATGCAGGGTATGTTAGGTAGGTACTACCTGGGAATAATTGGTACTACCTTGGAATAATTGGTTTAAGTAATGCTTTAATTTTCATTTGAAGCCTTTCAGGTCTCTAAAATAGCGGAACATCTTTCTGGAAAATTTTGATCGGAAGTAAAGTACAACTTATATAGCGCTTTGGTACCAAATCAGGAGGAGGTTATATATAAATCTGAACGGATTTTCCTTGAATACTCATTCATTGAAAAATAAACTTCGTTCTGTCAAATTTCGTACTGACCGGATATAAAATACAGTCTCTACAGCACTTACATGTCAAATCGGGAGTAACATATATATGGGGGCTATATCTAAATCTGAACCGATTTTCTCTGAATTTGGAAGTATCCCTTCATATAATAAGAAACCTCTTTGTGTAGATTTTTTTACTGATCGGATATAAAATACAGATTGTACAGCGCTTACATGTTAAATCGGGGGTAACATATATGTATATGGGGGCTATATCTAAATCTGAACCAATTTCCCTCAAATTTGGCAGTGTTAATTCATGTAATGAGAAACCTCATCTGACTATTTTTTTTACAGATCTGATTTAAAATACAGTTCTAGAGCGCTTACATGTCAAATCGGGGGTAACATATACATATATGGGGGCTATATCTAAATCTGAACCGATTTTCTCCGAATTTGGCAGTATTCCTTCATGTAATAAGAAACCTCTTTCTGCCAAATTTCACACTGATCGGTTATAAAATAATTTTTTTACGGCGGTTACATGTGAAATCGGGTGTAACGTATATATGGGGGCTATATCTAAATCTGAACCGATTTCTTCCAAATTTAACAGCGTTCATTCATATAATAAGAGACCTCTTTCTGCTGAATTTCATACTGATCGGATATAAAATACAGTTTTTACAGCGCTTACATGTCAAATCGGGGCTAACATATATATGGAGGCTATATCCAAATCTGAACCGATTTTAACCAAATTTAACAGGGATCGTGGATCCTTGTGCCAAAAAAAAGATATGTGTAAAGTTTCGTCAAGATCGGACCATAATTGCGACCTGTACTTTGATTACAAGAATACATCTACAGACAGACGGTCAGACAGACGGACATAGCTAAATCGACTCAGAAAGTGATTACAAGTCGATTGGTATAATAAACAATGGATCTATCTCTTCTCCTTTTGGGTGTTACAAACAAATGCACAAAGTCATAATACCCTGTACCACAGTGTGGTGGAGGGTATAAAAAGTACTAGTACTTACAAATTTTAATTTAGTGTATGGTAAAGCGAACGGCGATTGCCTATACGGCTTAAAGAAAACCAAGACAAGCCCTTTTTTCAAGCACTAGCTGGACCCGGTCCACTTCGTTGCCTCAGATTTAGATTTCCGATCCGAATACTTTTGAACCAATCACGAATACTGCACCATATACATATACATAACAACTTGTGCAAGATATCTCAATATCTAATTTGGCTTATATGGACGGGGCCACGCCCATTGGTCCGATCCCGCCCATTTTCGGACCAATCACGTAGACTGCTATCATATATATATATACACATTACAGTACTATCTTTAACCAATTGTGCAAGATATCTCAATTTCCAAATGTGGCTTATGTGAGCGGGTTTACGCCCATTTAGTCCGATCCCGCCCTTTTGTTAGCCAATCACGTAGCCTGCCACCGGATATATATACACTAAATTGCAGCACTGTCGCTAACAATTTGTCCAAGATATCTCCATTTAAAAATTTGGCTTGTATGTGCGCGTGCACGACCACTGGTCTGATCCCGCCCATTTTTGGACCAATCGCGTAGACTGCCACCAGAAATATATACACTAAATTGCAGCACTATCGCTAACAAATTGTTCAAGATATCACAATTCTAAAATTTGTGCACGATATTGACCCCTGTACGCGGAATTATCGTATAAGCCATTTATTTCAATATTGATTTTTTGATGCAATTTTGTTCTACATTCATAGTCCCGTCACCTGGAAAAATATTGAAGGCGAAATCCTCTTATTTGCTCCAAAAATTTACTATATACTCTATCGCATGTTACACTGCATTTTTGCGAAAGCAGAGAAAAGTAGAACAAACGCTATCCTGTAAAATTTAGATTTTGGCACATATGATAATTTTGCGCACAGGGGTCGATATATCAATTTCAAAATTTGGTTTATATTGGCGAGGCCACGCTAATTAGTCTGATCCCGCTAATTTTTTGACTAATCACGTAGACTGCCACCAGATACATATACACAGAATTACAGTACTATCACTAACAAATTGTGTAAGATATCTCAATTTCGAAATGTATGTAATTATACGAGTATGTCTCAATTTTAAAATCGCATAATTGATACCATATCTAAAAAACGGGAATATATATTGCACTTTTGATTTTATATTCGGATTTAGAACATCCAAATCCTTCGAGATCATGTCCGAAATCTGCTCGCTAGGATTCGATTTGACCAGTGCAATATGGTAAGCCAGTGTAAAAAATGCGACATCGATTTTTTTCGAAATAAGTTTTTTTTATTGTTTTGTATATTTATTTATTTACTCGTATATGAATTAAAGTAAATTTATATTCTTATTTTACGGTTCAAGGAAGCCAGGTTACAAATACCATGTGGCTAGATTTTGCAGCGACAGACCACAGCCTCTGTTGGGAATCGAACCCACGACCCCCAAACTTTGTTTGGTATATCTGGCTATAGAATGCCAACATTACATCATATTAATAGTGTTCTGATCTACATTTCAAGTAAACTCTATTTATAATACGAAAGAAATAATGAAAAATAATATGTTTGACATTTAAAATTTCCACAGCTTTTGTTGTGGTTTTCATCCCATTGCGAAAATTGTATTGATAAAGTAAACAGAATGGGCTTAGTTTTTTTAGTTTAAAGATATAGAATCCCCTTCGCGGAACACAATTAAAATCGCGAGGAAAACATAAGTCGCGAGAAAAAAGTATGCAAATTTTATATTTGCAAACAATTATCAATGTACATTTTGACAGTTTCTAAATAGCTGACATATAAGCCACGGTTCTTTCAAATCGGTGCACGTAGTCAGGAGATACAATGGTCAATATTTCAAACTTAACACCCTGTATCTTCCTAACCTAGCACGTTAGGAAGCTGTATTTTATACCACTTTTGGTCTGCAGCAAAAGACATACCGATAACTCCATTCTAAAACATGCTAAGTCGACTTAGCATAGTTTTAGGGATATTGCTTTTTTAATTTCTAAATATTCCAAATTATATCCAGTAAAAATTTGGTGTTTAGCCGTCAACTAAATCAAAGTTATTCACGAAACAGTACAGGTCATTCGATTTGCACTATAAAGGAATTCCACAAAAATTTAAAAAATGCATCGAAATTTCATCGCCTCTCCTGAAAAACAAAATTTTTGCACTTACCATAGTTTTTAGTGGAGGTATCGATATATCCACGTTCACAATAGTGAAGGTATAAAAAGTGTATTGTTTTGAAATTCTCTTATTTCTACCATATTTATCTATTGCATTTCTCGAAATGTGCAGCATATTGCTTTTACAGTACCTAGAGTCCTGTGAAAATTGGGCGTTATTGGCATATTTCGTTCCACGAAAAACCATTTTTTGAAAAATATTAAATTTTTTGTAATTGTTTTAACGACAATTACCAAAGGGTTAAAATGTTGTGAAATATTGATTCGTTAATAACTCCTATACTACTTATTCGAATCTTTTGAAATTCCACACATAGTATTAGCTTATTAGTCGCTATCAACTCGAGAAAAATGGGCGAAGTCGACACGTCCCTTTTGGTACCTCCCACACAAATGCACCATTTTGCACCAAAAGTTAACAGTTTATAACATTAATAACAGTGTATAAAAATACTTGAAATTTTGTACAGTATTATGCTTTTATATTGCCTACAGTCCAGGGAAAAGTGGGTGTTGTTGCCACGCCCCTTTTGGTACCTCCCACACTAAGGTACCTTTTTGCACCAAAAGTTAACAGCTTATAACATTAAAACCAGTGTATGAAACCAGTATGGAAAGGCTAAAGTCGGGCGGGGCCGACTATATAATACCCTACACCACTCTCGTAATATTAAATAACTCTGAAATATAAATTTTGTAATTCATGTATAAATTGTTTTCATAAATTTACTTTTGGGACATTTTATACTTAAATAATACCCTGTACCACGGTGTGGTGTAGGGTATAAAAACGATTGGATGTAAACTACAGCATCTATAGGACTAAAGGGTCAAATCGGACGAAAGATATGTATGGGAGCTATATCTAAATATTAACCGATTTTATTCAAATTCGGCAATGTTGGTTCATGGATCAAGAAACTCTACCATTCTAAATTTCAAAACGATTGGATGTAAAATACAGCTTCTATAGAACTAAAGGGCCAAATCGGACGAAACATATATATGGGAGCTATAGCTAAATCTTAACCGATTTTATTCAAAGTATTCATGGATCAAGAAATTCTACCATTCTAAATTTCAAAACGATTGGATGTAAAATACAGCTTTTATAGGACTAAAGGGCCAAATCGGACGAAACATATATATGGGAGCTATAGCTAAATCTTAACTGATTTTATTCAAAGTATTCATGGATCAAGAAACTCTACCATTCTAAATTTCAAAACGATTGGATCTGAAATACAGCTTTTATAGAACTAAAGGGCCAAATCGGACGAAACATATATATGGGAGCTATAGCTAAATCTTAACCGATTTTATTCAAAGTATTCATGGATCAAGAAACTCTACCATTCTAAATTTCAAAATGATTGGATGTAAAATACAGCTTCTATAGGACTAAAGGGCCAAATCGGACGAAACATATATATGGGAGCTATAGCTAAACTGTAACCGATTTCATCCAAATTCAATAGGGATCTTAACAGCTGCGAAATACTCTAAACTGCAAAATTTCAGAACGATGGGAGTGAAATTGCGACCTGTAGTCGACGAACAACTTTGCATGGACAGACGGACGGACAGACATGCTTAAATCGACTCAGCTAGTGATTCTGAGTCGATCGGTATACTTTAAGGTGGGTCTAGCTGTGTTATTTGCAGGTGTTACAAATATCTGCCGTGAAACAAACTTATAATACCCTGTACCACAGTGTGGTGTAGGGTATAAATACTTGAAATTGTGTACAGTGTAATGTTTTATAGTGTCTATAGCCCTGTGAAAAATGGGCGTTATTGCCACGCCCCTTTTTGTACATCCCACACAAAATGCCCAAATCATACCACAATTTAATGTCTCATAAAGTTTATACCAGTGCACATAAATGATTATAAGTCGGCACAGTGCAATGAATTTAAAGTATCTAATGTTCAGCGAAAAAAAGGTGTATTTGATAAACCCCTTCTGGTACCCCCCACACAAATTGACAGAATAATTCGAGTAATATTCAATATTACATTACCCACAAAGTGAGGGTATACCTTAGTCGGTTTACCATACTGAAACTTTCTTACTTGTTTACATTTTAATTAGTGTACAACAAATTATATCAAAATTTCCCTTGTAATTGTAAAGTCCGGTGAAAAGGGCAACGATCACGAAGTGAGGAAGTTAGTATATTATTTTCCTATTGGTGCCCTATATATTCAATTGTATATAGTCCATTTCGTAGGTGGAAATAAAATGTTTTTTTCTTCTCAATGTCCTTAAAATAATATATAGACTGTGGAATTAATACAATGATTATTCCTGAACCGTTAAAGAGGAATCTGAAAATATAGAAGTTATGAAGAAAATGGTGACCATTTTGGAATATTATTGTGATTTATGGAACTTGGAGGTGAATATATTGAAATCAAAACTCATGATTTTCCTAGTACAGATAAAATCATATATAAGGGAGTGGAAGTGCGAAGCGTAAACCAATACAATTATTTAGGTGTGATTATACAATTATTGAGGTGTGATTATAACTCCAACAATAGACTTCAGAAATCATGCTTTTGCAATCAGTGTTCAGTGGATCAATACAAACTTATGTTGCCCTAGGATGTTTTTTGTTTGATGATATAGACAAGCTGTAGCTATACTTCATAAAGAGTATTTTTAAATTACCAGAAAATACGCAAAATTATGCACTTATGTTGGAAACTAATTCGGAATGCGATTACTTTCATACATTAGGTGTTCGTATGAACTACATTTACACAATTCTTTTTCAATATAAAGAGGAAAGACTTCCACATAAAATAAAGTGTTCTGATTTTAAAACCCTATTTAAAATTCCAACAGAATATGAGTGAATTAAAAAAAGTATCTACGTTGCAGGGAAATTTGATGTCGAGAATACAGGAAACACATATGCAACAAGGGGAAAACAGCAGCACTCTATTGTATAAGTTTGCCAATAAGGAACTAGGACTAAACTACATTACCAACACTAACAAACCATACCAGACATCCCTAATACTCAGAGCCAGGTGTGATACGAGTATACTACCATTAAATGCAAACGGATTTTATAGTAATCAAAATAAGATGTGTACACTATGTAATACCACTGAGAATGAAACAATCCAGAATTTTGCATCGAAGTGTACAGTACTTCAGAAACAGATATTTTGGAAAATATACATAAGCCAATCCGAATTAATAAATATTTTGAATGGCCAAGCAATCAACGGCTGGTCAAGCTTATTTAACTATCTAAATAATGCACTTAGGTTAGGTTAGGTTGAAGAGAGGCGACGTTTAAACGTCTCATGTCCATGGACATACACTTAAGCCAGTGGTTCGGCCTGTTGTGCGCTCCTTATTTATGATCTTTTGTACCTCACGAGTTACAGAAAATCGGTACTAGACACGAATTTTCTCAGTATCTTCCAGTCATATTCTCTGAGATGCGTCAAGTCTGGTAATATGTCGGACCCGAAATGTTGGGATCTTGCATGTGTGAAAGCCGGGCAGTGACACAGAAAATGTTCCATCGATTCGATGTTTTCTCTGCATGCCCCGCATTCGTCGTTTCCTGCTAGTCCTATGCGATGAAGATGTGCTTGTAAGCTTGAGTGTCCCGTTAGAACACTCATCATCTTACTAATATCGATCTTGTTTAGTTTCAGAAGACTTCTTGTTTTCTTTTCATTTGGGTCACCCCACAGTATCTTTGCAGTTGCTCCTACTGTTGCCACACAGTGAGCCATCACTGCCCAGTGCTTCAACTCATTTTTCATATTTTTCAAGTTTATTACTCGAAGTTCTCTGCCCTTTGAAGCCAAGCTGTTTGTCCGTTCATTTCCAATCACTCCGTTGTGTCCTGGCAAACCAGCAAATACGCAATTGACCATCGGCTAAGTAATCATGCATCGTTCTTTTACAGACCAACACAGTTCTGGATTTGACCCTTTCCGTTGTTATTGCTTTAATCGCCATTTGGCTAACTGTGAAGATGTTGGCATATTTAGTCTTTGTCGTTTTACTAAGCCAGTTCACACACTCCGTGATTGCTCGAACTTCTGCTTGAAATACCGTGTTATGGTCAGGGAGGCGGAAGTGAAGTTCGACTTCTGGTTCATCAATAAAAAGTCCCAGACCCGTCCTTCCTCCTCGCTTGGACCCATCCGTGTAGCAGCTGGTTCCCACTGGGACATGGGCCAAAGTTCCATTTTCCCAGGAGCGTTTGTCTGGCACAAACCTATCACAGGTAGCTGTAAGCCGCACTTCAGGAATGCGGTCGGATATTTCTGGCGTTTGAATGTGACCAACTAGAGATTCTAAAATCTTTTGATGGTACGACTTGTGGTCACGATTTATCCATTCACCCATCACTTGTAGACGTCTTGCTGTGAGGGCTGCGTCATACTTTATACGGATGTCTATTGGTTGGATGTGCAGTATAGTCTCCAACGCTTTTGTTGGTGCAGTTCTAAATGCCCCGGTTATGCCTAGACAGCACATACGTTGAACGTTTTGCAAACGACCAACATCTGTGAGCCTTTGTAACTCTTTCTTCAAGATGGTCTTTCCAGTACAGTTTCTGATCCAAGATTACTCCCAAGTATTTTACCTTTTTAGTTATAGCAATTGTCTTATTCAGGAATTCGCCGGGTAAATCGTGGCATCTTCATTTTCCTTGTAAATAGACATATTTCTGTTTTGTCTGGGTTAACATTTAATCCCCTTGATTGTGCCCAGTTATATGTTATGTTAAATGCCTCTTCAGCTCTTCTGCATAATAGATTTGGATGAAAGCCCCTTAGAAGTATTACAACGTCGTCTGCATAACAGACTGGTTTAAGTCCTTCATTGGTGAGGGCTTTTAGGAGACTGTGTATCGTCGTAACCCATAGAAGAGGCGATAAAATGAGGTATACCACGATTTACCTTGTCTCTCATTTTTACGTCATATGACCCACAAATAATCCTCCTATTCTTTAGCATATTGTTCATCCAGTTTTTCGGCGCCCGGTCAACCTGAAACTCGTCAAAGGGCTGGATAAGTGTATCGGTCTGTACATTGCTAAATGCGCCCTCAATGTCTATGTAAACAGCAAGTGTATACATTTCTTTACTGAAGGACTCTTCTATGTGGTGCACTACCTCATGCAGAGCTGATCATCCTTTGACATAGGCCTCTTTTTTGGAATTTTACTGGAAAGAAGTAAGGCTAATGGGTCGATAAGCCTTTGGGGTCGTATAACTCGCTTTGCCAGGCTTTGGTATGAAGACCACCCTTAATTCCTGCCATTTTTTGAGGTATACGAATGGGTTAGGCATGCAGTGAACACCCCAGCCCGATGAGTTGATACCAGATCCACCTCATTCTGCAGAAGTGCTGGAAATATTCCATCCGGTCCCGCAGCCTTAAAGGGAGAGAAACTTTTTTTCGCTTCTTTAACCATACCATCTGTTATATCCGTAATAGGTACTTGATGCAATACATTTTCATTCTGTAACTGTTCCTCTGTTGGTCCAGCAATACCAGTCGGAAAATGAGTTTTCATCAAGAGCCTTGCGGTATCCTCTATAGTTTCCATCCTTTTACCCGATTCATCCACCAGTGTTTCGGTTTGGACATGAGTTTTTGAGAGGAACTTTTTCATTTTAGACATGCTGTTAACGCTGTCTACCTGTTCACAGAAAAGCCTCCAGGAGTTACGTTTCGCCGATCTAATGATTTTATTGTATTCTTTGAGTCTTCTGTGGTAGTCGTCCCAATATACTGATTGTTTTTTACATCGAGCTCTGTTGTAAAGTCTGCGGACATCTTTGCCAATCGAGCGAATTTGTCCTGTCATCCAGGGTTTCTCAAAGGCAGATTTCCTTTCTCGAAGTGGGCAACTATCTTCGAATGATTTTACAAGAGCCTCGGTAATCTTCTTCACATTGATATCAATGTCTTCTGCACATAGATAATCGCGTGTAGGCTGCCCCAATCAATTTCTAAGTAGATTTCCGAATTTAGTCCAGTCGGTCTTAGCCTTATTACGGAAACTTATGGGTTTTGGCGGTGCCCGTGCAATTTTAAACCTTATATAACGGTGGTCTGAATAGGAGTGTTCATCCGAAACCCTCCACTCATGAATCTCATCAATAAGATTTTCTGAACATATCGTTATATCTAATACTTCTTCCCTAATTTTGTTAAAAAATGTTGCAGTGTTTCCTATGTTAAGAGTTATGAGGTCATTTGTATTCAAAAATTCGATAAGAGCGTGTCCCCTTTTATTGATGTTAGTACTACCCCAAGCGATATGAAGGGATTTGGCGTCACACCCAGCTAATAATTCATTACTTGTGTGTTTGGATTCCCTCATCAGATGTTGTAATTCCGACGTAGGTGGCAATGTCGGCGCATCGAATGGCAGATGTATTGACGCCAGGTACATATTTCCATTACCTTGCCTCAGCACCGTTGCGTCCGATGTTGACAACTCTGGAGAGAAAATAAAACATAGGTTTTTATGGCACAGAATACAAGTCCTTGGACGAGTACCTCTGTTAGCGAAGAAAAGGTTATAGTTCACATGGTTTAATCCAGCAACCTTGTTGCTACACGGAGGAAAAAACGACCTCTGTAACATATTGTCCCAAACATATTTTGCAGGCAACATATATATGTTTGGAGCAGCTCCCAAACATATTATGTTTGGGGTAGCGGTAATGTTACCAAAGATTTATATGATTGTATGCAAACATATATATGATTGTATGTAATCATATATATGATTGTATGCAAACATTTGAATGATTGTATGTAATCATATATATGATTGTATGTAATCATGTATATGATTATAAGTAATCATATATATAATTGTATTTAATCATATATATGATTGTATGCAAACATTTATATGATTGTATGTAATCATATATATGATTGTATGTAATCATGTATATGATTGTATGTAATCATATATACGATTGTATGTAATCATATATATGATTGTATCTCTTCTACTCTTCTCGCTCCTTCGTGAAACTATAACGGTTCACAGCAACAAGTAACCAAATTTAAATCGTCACTCACTACGTCAAATACAGAAATACAATAACAACAAACAGTAATACACACTTTGCTTCTGAAAAGTAGTTCATGAGCTGCAGAATAGTTTTTGAGTTTTCTGAAAATTACTAAATTTTGAGTTGTGTCTCTTTAAAAGAATTTGCGCAATGTGCAGAGCAAGGCAAAACTTCAATAGTACAGTGCACTCTTCACTACTGTACCCGGGGTCATTTCAGATGAAAACAATTTGTTAGTGCGGGAGTGTGTTTGTTCAAAGAACATGAAAAGCACACATACATACGTACATACATATGTATGTTGGCAAAATAATTTATGTGGGGCAATAAAACGGCGTCAGTATCATAGAACGTTTTGTAAATAAAATGTTTTGAAGTAACATACATTCCTTTTAAAAAAATTAATTTTGCACCAAAATAATTGTGTTTTTTAATGAATAACCTCAATACATCGTTGGTATCATTTTTTTCTTTTATTTTGAATTTGTTGTACGTGTTAAAACTACAACTAATTTCTTGGAATTCGACATTCACCACACATATTCAATAAAAACACGACCTTAAACTTGACCGGGCAAGTAAGCATCATCAAATAATAATAATACCCTTTGGTGTCGGTGCCATTCCTCCTCATACACACGGTTACCATATACATATTACCCTTCTTTGCACAAAATTATGAGTCATATAATTGGGCTCTCAGAGAGTAATACTCTCTAAAACTCTAAAAAATGTGTTCTAATATATTATTTTGCCAAAAATATGTTAGGACACAATCATATCGTTTTTTAATAAGCTAGAATTTTGCCCCGAACATATTATGATTGTGTGCAAACATAATATGTTTACCCACAAACATATATATGATTGTGCCCGTCCCAAACATATATATGATTGCATCCAAACATATTTTTAACATATTTTTTTCTCCGTGTAGTTGTCCATGGTTCCTGGATCAAAGCAATATGAACCCTGCCTTTATTTATGATGTCCATCAGAGCGTTGGATCCTGTCTCGCTCCGGTGTAGGTTTATCTGGATGACCTCAAGCATTGTCCTTCCAGTAAATGTTTCTTTTGGGAGTCTATCCTATCTTGTGGCACCCCCTCATTATTTGGTAGTGGGTCATTCTCCTCCTTTCGTTCACTACCTATTACACCATCTTCCAGTCGACAATTTCGGAAGGCGGTGTTATTTTTGTCGCTCCCTCATTGGTTTGAATCGTTTTGAGGCTCTTTTCATTTTGATCACCACCTTTGCTGGGAACTTCCTGCAAAAGTGGCGGTACTATTGGTGAACTGGTGGTGTTATTGACTACTTCCACATCAGTTTTTTGCAGTGTCTCACTTTTCTCCATCCGTTCAATACCAGTGTTTGCCTCTTCAGACAGTATATTTGGACACGATTCATCTGTCCTGCCAATCGGGACCTTTCCAATTTTGAAAAGACTGTCCAGATCAAGATGTACGCCATGCCCTTCGCCATGACAAGATTGTTCTTGGATTCTGGGTCTATGTCCAACACGAGGAGAGTACCCTCGGTATCATCCTTCCTATAGAAGACTTCCCACTGTCTCACGGAAAGTTTTCAATTCTGTTTGCCCATGAAGTCGAGTATATACTCTGATAGGAACTTATTGGGACATCCCTTAACATATAGGGTCGTTTTTATGAGTTCCGGAATGTCGCTTATGCACTTTCTTTACACATAATATAGCAATGTTTTTGAAATGTATTATTGTTAGCTCATTGTGTACGCAAATATTTTAATCCTAATTAATTAATCTATACATAAATTATTATGTATGCCCATACAGCGTACGACTTTATGTCATTGTTCATAATGTCAAATTGTATTTTAAATATTTTTTAATAAAATGCAGTTATTACTACTATATAGATTTGCTTATTTCTATATATCACAATTTTTTTACAAACTATCTTCACTAAGCAGTTTTGAAATAAAAGTAATTTTTGGGAAGTCACATCGATGGATCCTTTATATGAGGCCTTATATCAACGCCTGGATCGGATCGTATGGCCCATTTCCACTGGACATAAGATTTGAATTTACAAAATATAAAAGTTAAAATCTTTCTAAAGTGTCAAAAAGTCTGAACAGATGGGACCTTCGTATTGCAACTTTATCATAGACGTATATGCCCCATTTTACTAGAAGAAATTTTATGTCGAGATTTTAATAGTTATTATAATTTGGATTTTCTGAAAATGAATTTCCTTTTGTAATTGCATTGTGAAACTAGCAGCATTTCATGCGAAATGTCCCATACATGAGTCCATATACGGACATATGTATTTATCTGTGCTGTGAATATGCTGTAAATCATTAAATTAATTTGGCTTGAGTTTGATAGTCAACTCAAAGGCAATTTCGTCAATGTATTTTCAGAGACGTACGCACACACACACACACATTTGAAATGTCTTAATTAATTCCTTTCCTTATTCCTTTATTTATCGTGGAAAAATTAAATTGATAGTTAAAATGATGGCAGTGACAAAAGTAAAACTTTTTAATTTTAAAACAGATGGAATAAAAACAAGAACGACAACAACCACAGACATTTTTTTCGTGGTCTTTTCAATCGTCCTTTTTCTTAATGTATCATTTAAAATGTCGTATATAAGAGAAACACGAAAGGGAAAACAATGCCTTTGGCAAATCAATACGAAATCACTTTTTTCTTTGTGCCTTCCCTGGGCAAAGTCACCCCATTATCGAGATGTATCCCAAACACCTCCTTGGTCCTTGCTAAGAATTTGAGGGCATTCGGTCTGATGACGGTTAGTTGTATCCCCGGCCGTTAAGAAGCCTCAAACGGAAGGAGGAGGAAGTAAATGATATAACCATTATTTTGACTTGCTTTTGATATTTATTTGGAAATTCTATTGTTTATTTAAGCCTTTGGTTATTGTTTTTCAATTTCAATGTCCACACAACGGCTTGAAAACAAATATTTACAAACATTTTCGCTTCGAAATTGCTATTACGAAGGAAGTGTTTTTTTTTTATTTGGAATTGAAGTGAAAGTGTTTGGGCTGACGGCAAAAAATCTACTGAGTTGTACTACTGGAGAGTGGCAATGTTTTGTTCACAAATAAATTCTTTCTACAAGTACGAGTATATACAACATAAAATTGTAGAGATTTTAAATAGACTATGTTTCAGTGATAATGGTATATATGTATCATTTGCGAATATCCTAAAGGAGTCAACTAAATTCCTATGTATTTTACATAATTTGTGCTGTGTCTGTCTGGTTGGAGTTCGAGATAACTTCAGAAGGGAGTCAGCGACGGACTTCAAATGTTGTGAGCAGTAGTATTTTCTTCTATTTTAAACGATGTACGAAGATGGACTGGTCCTCCTCCACAAGGAGTTAATCTTTGGAGAAATACTGTGACATCTCGCACTGGCTTGTTACGACCGCATGTTGTCAATATTCATATAATCAACAATATGCAATAAACAATTAGTCAACGTGTTCCCAAAAATTTAAAACTTTTAATTTCGAAAAGCTCGACAGCGTTACCGGGGCATAGCGATTATCTGACGAAATAAATTTTGTTTGATTCAAATGATCTATGAGGGGCACCGCAATTCTACTTTCTTCGAGATGCTTCCGAATAATTGCTGCCGATGCCATATTTATCCCCTCACCTTTAAGAGGAGAGAGTACCTCCCCCACAAAAGGGTTAACATTTAGTGAAATATTGATTCCTTAATAACTTCTTACTACTTAATCGAATCTTCTGAAATTCCACACACTAGTTTATTAGTCGCTAACAGTTCAAGAAAAATGGGCGAAGTTGCCACGCCCCTTTTGGTACCTCCCACACAAATGGACCATTTTGCACCAAAAATTAACAGCGTATTTTTTGCCAACAAAAAAAGTGTTGGCAACCCTGGCTGAAGCAAGTGCAACTGTGAAGTGGCTCCGTACCGACTCCTGTAAAAAATAAATTAAAATATAATAAACAAGTACAAACATTTGAAATAACTTTTATAAGCATTAGAAAATTCTGAAGTTTCGAATTTTATTAAAATATGCCCATGACAAGTCGCAGAAGTGTTAAAAAAACAATAAAATGTGGACAGTGCAAACTCGAAATAAAAGAAAAGGAAGAGAATATCGCATGCGATAAATGTGACAAAGTATTCCATGCTCAATGCACGAAGTAAGACAAGAAACAATACGATCACCTGTTAGAGAATGAGAGTGTTGAATATATATGTCATTTGTGTGAAGGAGACGACATGTCAATCAAAGAAGAATTGAAGTTTATCAGATGTCAATTAAGTCAGCTGACAACAATTCAAAAATCGATAACTTTTTTATCGGAACAGTACGATGATGTCATTAAAGTGATGAAAGACAACAAAAAACAGCTGGACGATATAAAAAAAGAAAATCGACAGTTGAAAGAAGAAGTTAAAAATCTTAAAACATCCGTTAAAATTTTAAATGATGAACGGGTAAAAAATCAATGCATTGTTATCGGTGTGAAAAATACAACTGATGTGTCTGCTGTTGATGCCGTAGTTAATTTGGCTAAAAATGTTGGAGTTGAGATATCAAAGGCAAATATTGCCGATGCCTATTTCCTAAATAATCGTAGGAGCAATGTTGAAAATAAAAATATAATTGTTAAATTTGCCGATAATAATTCGAAAATAAAATTTATGGCTGCTAAATCGGAACTGCAAAAAAGTGAAGAAACTAAAAAAACATTTGTTAATGATTTCCTCAGTAAAGAGACTCTAGCCTTGTTCAACTATGCTAAAACCTTAAAGAGTGTTGGATATACATTTGTTTATCCGAGAAACGGGAAAATATTGGTCAAAAAAAACGAAATATATCGAGCACGAGTTTTAAAGAATGAGGATGATGTTGATGCACTACTGTTGGAAGCGGGCACAGAGAAGTCAAGAGGAAGATCTTTGAATAGAGGTGCAGCAGCTGCTTGCAATGTTGAAACTAGTGATGAAGAAGCAGAAGGAGATTTTGTGTCACCTGTACGACATTAATCATAAATATTTCAAATATATATTTTTTTTGTAATAAATTTATATACATGTATATTATGAATCATTATTTTAATAATATAAATTCCTTTAAATATTCTTTGGATAAAATTTCTTACACATATTTAAGTATTATGTCAGTAAATATGAGAAGTATTTCATCTGTTAAAAAATTCAACAACTTCAAGAACGTTCTTGCGACTTTTCCGAGATTACCTGATATCTTAGCAATACAGGAAACTTGGTTTGATGAAAAGATTTCTCAAATGTATACAATACCACATTTCAATCATATTCATTGCTGTAGAAGTGACAATTATGGAGGAACGTCGATTTTTATCAGTGAGAGACTCAAATTCACTGTAAATGTTTGTGAAAGCGATAATTATGTTGATTTGATACATCTTAAAATTGATAATTTTAAAATTTTTGGCAAACCACTTGAATTCATGTCGTTCTATCGTTCACAAAAATGTAGAGTTGCCACTTTCTTGACAATTCTGGAAAGCAAATTGGAACTTTTTGGGCGAAATCCATTTGTGATTGTGGGTGATTCCAATATAGACCTGCTTGAGGAAAATGCGTCATCCAGTGATATTATGGAATTATTAAACAGTTTTGGTTTTGAAAATTGTCACACGTTAATTACAAGGCCGACAAGTGCATCATGTATTGACAATGTGTACAGCAATATTTCTAGTGATATTTCAATTGATTCAATAGAATGTAAATTAAGTGATCACAATATTGTTTTTTGCAAATTAAAATCCGATATTGAACCGTACAATCAGAATGTGACACAAAAATCCCACTGTAATTACCATAATGTTACAAATTACTTAAATATTAATATACCCAATATTACGTTTTGTGGTAATCCCTCTGAAATTACTTCAAATCTGATTGACGTAGTTAATGAAGCAATTATGTCAAGTACATCAAAAACCACAGTAACAAAAAATATAAAACGAGAAATAGCACCTTGGATAAATTCAAATTTGTGGTCTCTTATGGAGGTAAAAAATAAACTTTTGAAGTTGAGGAGAAGGAATAGAAATAGCCAAGAAATCAATGAGAAACTTAAAAGAATTAGTAAGGTTATAAGAAGGAGTACACGGAAATGTATGAATGATTACTATGAGAAAAATCTTTTAAAGTATAAAGGAGATCCTAGGAGTTGCTGGAAATTTTTAAATGACATAATGGGTCGTGTAAAGAAACGTTCAAACGATATAGTAGATGCAAATGGTCTACTTGTGACAGACAATAGCGTAAAATGTGAACTTTTTAATAGATATTTCGTGGATGTGGTGAAAGATCTGAAAAGCAATATTCCAAAATATCAGTACGACCATTGTAATTTATTAAGGACTTTGAGAAGTCACAGCTGTCGTTTCTTGTTCAAAAGTGTTACATCGGAAGATTTGCGTGAAATTATAATGAATTTAAAGAAATCGAAAAGTCCTGGGCATGATAACATCTCTTCAAATTTGTTAATAAGTTCTTGCGATGTTTTAGTACCGCATTTGACAAGGATTTTCAATTCTTTGGTAGATACGTGCACATACCCAGATATTTTGAAACTGCATAAGATCATACCCATACCAAAAATATCACAAGCGAATACATTAACACATTATAGACCTATAGCATTATTGTCTATTGTTGATAAAATATTTGAACGGGTTATGCATACGCAAGGGAGTTGGTACGAATGATGCGGTTGTCAAAGTAGTTAATATCATATGTGAAGGACTGGACAAGGGATTCAATGGCGTAGCGGGTATTTTTTATGATTTCAGCAAAGCCTTTGATCTGGTTGATCATAAGATTCTTCTCCAGAAACTTACGTACTATGGTTTAAGTGGAAATGCAGTGAAACTCATGGAAAGTTATTTAGCAGACAGAAGACAATACGTCCAAATTGGCGAGTATAAAAGTTCTATACTTCCCATAGATTGTGGAGTTCCACAGGGAAGCGTTTTAGGTCCTCTACTATTTACAATTTATTTGAATGACCTTAATAATCTTGGTTTGTTTGGCACCATTGTGATGTTTGCTGATGATGTTTCCATTTTTTACCCCTATAAGAATGATTTGGTTCTGAAAACGCAAATAGAAAGAGACGCATCATTAATAATCGAATATGCTAGAATAAACGGTCTTGTTCTGAACCCAGATAAGACTAAATTGTTACGATTTACACCACATTCACCGTTAATAAACAGTGATTTCTCCATATATATCAATGGAAAATTAGTAAGAGAGGAACATGAAATCAAATATTTGGGAATTGTTCTAAAAAGCAATTTGTCTTGGGATGGTCACATTAAATCTTTAAGAGCAAAAATTTCATCTGCGTCCGGATTGCTATTCAAATTAAGTAGGAAACTGGCGACTAAAAATAAACTATTGATATATCAGTCTTTAATTCACAGCCATCTCGAGTATATGGCAATAGTTTATGCTTTCAAGAAAACTAATGAATTGAAAATTCTTCAATCAGCACAGAATAAAGCTTTGAAATGTGTTTTTAATTTGGATATCAGACATAATACGATAGGTTTATATAAAGATTATTGTAAAACTATAATGCCTATTTATGGATTATATAAGAAACAACTATTATTGTACGTATATAAATCAATGCATAACATTGGATCTAGATTTATCAACTTATCGGTAAATCAGAATATTTGTAACACTAGAAACTCATCAAATCTTAGAACCGCAAGATGCAGGCTCGAAACTACTCGGCAGCGGATTGAATATGCTGGATGTGTAATTTTTAATAATTTGCCAAGTAATGTTAAAAATTGTACTTCAATATCTATTTTTAAAAGAACTGTGAAAGAGTATATTTTGCATAATATTGAAATTCTTCTTGATTACTGATTATATTCTATATAATATATTATTAATATATATTTTTTTTTGTTTTTTTGCTCACCTAATACGAAATGAAGTAAACAATATTCTAAAAGAAAATATTAATATACATATGTACATATTTATTGTATATACGCATATGCATATTTCAGTATAAATATTCTTTGTCAACACGCCTCTTTAAGCCTACATAGGCGCGAGGCAACACATATTGTATTATATATATTATGAAATTTTCAATCTAATAAATAAAAAAAAAAATATTACTTTAATACCAGTTCAGTAAAGAAATGTAAACACTTGATGTTTGCATAGATATTGAGGGTCATTTAACAATGTGCAGACCGATACACCTTAGACGAGTTTCAGTTTGACTGAGCGCTTAAAAACTGGATCAACAATATGCTAAGGCAGGGTTGCCAGAACTGGGGTTTTGACCCCAATACTGGGGTTTTGTCAATGCAAATTGGGATAAAAAAAATTAATTTGGGGATGGGGTTTTTCTTAGGGGATTTTGTAAATTTTATTGGGGTTTCTTGGGGGTTTTTTAAGCAATAGAAAGATTTTCGTTAACGTTAAGTTTGCAATAAAAAAGACTGAATAGGAATAAGTTGCTAAGAATTTATACGAGAAAACGAATTTGTAATTGATAGATTTGATTCTGTTAAAATCTTTTGGCTATTTAAAGTCCTTAGTACCCGAAACACTCTCTTGAAAATATAATTTCTTGAACCATTTTAACGAGTATTTTCTTTTAAAAAATAGTAAGAGCCTTTTAAGGCTATTACTAAGTTTAAATTGTGATCATATTAAAATATAGTCCGAGCATTTGCACCATTAAGTATAAATAGTCATCAAATGAAATTTTAAATAACTGTAATCTTTCCATTTCGTAATATACATAGATGCCATGCATTATCATTTTGAAATTATTAGAAGTTACACTAGTAGCTATATTTTTATGGTCAATCAAGGCTCTATTTGGAATTTTTCATGATCAGTTCTTAATAGTTTGACCCTTTAGTCCAAAATTAAGGACCTGAATTGATACTCTTCAAGGATAAAGAATGTTTTCTATATTCTGACCTCCTCAAACTCAATAAATAGGACGTGAAACTGTTCAGAAGATGACAATTTTAACTAATGTCATTTTTAAACAATTCCTGAAATAGGTAGCTTTGGAGATCAGTACCAACAAAACTACAACGAATTTTAAAAAAATTAAAAACGCAAAAAAATTTGTATGTACTAGAATTATTGCGTCAAACTTTATTAAATCAAAAGGGATAGTTTTCTAAATTGTGTTTTTCGATTCATTTGGTGATATTTGTAGTTTTGACTTGTTTATTTGGGGTTAAGTTGGGGATTTTCTTGGGAAAATTTGGGGACATCAGCAATTTTTTTCTGGCAACCCTGTGCTAAGGAATAGTTGGATTATTTGTGGGTCATATGACGTAAACATTAGAGACAGAGTAAATCGTGGTATATCTGAGGGGGAATTTTATCGCCTCTTCTATGGATTGCGACGATACACAGTCTCCTAAAAGCCCTCACCAATGAAGGACTTTAACCAGTGTGTAATGCAGACGACTTTGTAATACATCTAAGGGGCATACAAGCAAACATATTATGCAGAAGAGCTGAGGAGGCACTTTACATAGCATATAACTGGTCGCAACCAAGGGGATTAAATATTAACCCAGCCAAAACAGAAAAATGTATATTTACAAGGAAAACGAAGATACCGCTTTTTACCGTGCCTCGATTTCTGAATAAGAAAATTTGCTATATCTAACAAGTAAGAAAGTTCAATCGGGTAAACCGACATAAGAATCACATCATCTTCAGTCCAAATAAAATATTCGTAATTTTTTTATTTTTTGTTTTTATTAAATTATTATCAATTTAAATTGCATTTAATAACAATAGGCCATTTGTGTGGGAGTTACAAAAAGGGGCATGCTAATAACGCCATATATTCTCTGGACTCTAGGTGCTATAAAAGCATTACACTGAACAGAATGTCAAGTATTTGTATGTGCTATTATTAAAATTATAAGTTGTTAACTTTTGGTATCGGACGTACCAACAAGTAAGAAAGTTTCAGTCGGGTAAACCGACTAAGGTATACCCTCACTTTGTGAGTAATGTTATATATAACATTACACCAATAAATCTGACAATTTGTGTGGGAGGTACCAGAAGGGGTTTTCCAAATACACATATTTTTCGGTAAACAGTACATTCTTAAATACATTGCATTGTGCTGAACTATAAGCGTTTGTGTGCACTGGTATATTAAAGTTACGAGCTATGTAATTTTGGTATGATTTGGTCATTTTGTGTGGGAGGTACAAAAAGGGGCGGGGTGATAACGCCCACTTTTTACAGGACTATAGGCACTACAACAGCATTACACTGTACAAAATTTCAAGTATTTGTATGCACTGGCATTAAAGTTACAAGCCGTTTACTTTGGTACGAAACGGGCCATTTGTGTGGGCGGTACCAAAAGGGGCTGTACAATGATGCCCATTTTTTACCGGACTATAGGCGCTACAAAAACATTATACTGTAGAAAATTTCAAGCATTTTTATGCACTTGTATTAAAGTTATAAGCAGTTAAATTTTGATGCAAAATGGTCCATTTGTGTGGGAGGTACCAAAAGGGGCATGCCAACTTCACCCATTTTTCTCGAGTTAATAGCGACTAATATACTAATATTATGTGCAGAATTTCAAAAGATTCGAATAAGTAGTATAGAAGTTATTAAAGAATCAATATTTCACTAAATTTTAACCCTTTGTGTGGGAGGTACCAGAAGGAGTAGACCAATATGGCCCATCTTCGAACTCATCCGGAGATAGATCAAAATATTACCACATACCAAATTTGAAGTCAATCGGTTACTCGTTTCGAGAGTTATCGTGCGCACCAGCCAGCAGACACACAGACAGACAGACAGACAGACAGACGGACGGACATTGCTCATTCGACTTAAAATGACCCAAAACGGATTTCCTCCGAACATACTTAGGGTCTTAGATCACTCCTTCGATGTGTTACACTTTTTTCCGTAGCAAATGATATATACCCTCGTCACACTAAAGTGAGGGTATAAAAAGGGAATGGCAATAACGTAAATTTTTAAATGCACTGTACACGGAGGAAAAAAACGGCCTCTGTAACATATTGTCCCAAACATATTTTGCAGGCAACATATATATGTTTGGAGCAGCTCCCAAACATATTATGTTTGGGGTAGCGGTAATGTTACCAAACATTTATATGATTGTATGCAAACATATATATGATTGTATGCAAACATTTATATGATTGTATGTAATCATATATATGATTGTATCTCTTCTACTCTTCTCGCTCCTTCATGAAACTATAACGGTTCACAGCAACAAGTAACCTAATGTAAATCGTCACTCACTACGTCAAATACAGAAATACAATAACAACAAACAGTAATACAAACTTTGCTTCTGAAAAGTAGTTCATGAGCTGCAGAATAGTTTTTGAGTTTTCTGAAAATTACTAAATTTTGAGTTGTGTCTCTTTAAATGAATTTGTGCAATGTGCAGAGCAAGGCAAAACTTCAATAGTACAGTGCACTCTTCACTACTGTACCCGGGGTCATTTCAGATGAAAACAATTTGTTAGTGCGGGAGTGTGTTTGTTCAAAGAACATGAAAAGCACACATACATACGTACATACATACATATGTATGTTGGCAAAATAATTTATGTGGGGCAATAAAACGGCGTCAGTATTATAGAACGTTTTGTAAATAAAATGTTTTGAAGTAACATACATTCCTTTTTAAAAAAATTAATTTTGCACCAAAATAATTGTGTTTTTTAATGAATAACCTCAATACATCTTTGATATCATATTCTTTCTTTTATTTTGAATTTGTTGTACGTGTTAAAACTACAACTAATTTCTTGGAATTCGACATTCACCACTCATATTCAATAAAAAACCCGACCTTAAACTCGACCGGGCGAGTAAGCATCATCAAATAATAATAATACCCTTTGGTGTCGGTGCCATTCCTCCTCATACACACGGTTACCATATACATATTACCCTTCTTTGCACAAAATTATGAGTCATATAATTGGGCTCTCAGAGAGAATACTCTCTAAAACTCTAAAAAAATATGTTCTAATATATTATTTTGCCAAAAATATGTTAGGACACAATCATATCGTTTTTTAATATGCTAGAATTTTGCCCCGAACATATTATGATTGTGTGCAAACATAATATGTTTACCCACAAACATATATATGATTGTGCCCGTCCCAAACATATATGTGATTGCATCCAAACATATTTTTAACATATTTTTTTCTCCGTGTAGGTACTATAAAAACCATTATACTTTCCAAAATTTCAAGTAATTGTATGCACTGGAATTGAAGTTATTAGCTATTTATATGTGGTGCAAAATGCTCCCTTTGTGTGGGAGGTGCCAAAAGGGTTGTGGCAACCTTACCCATGTTTCTCGATGTGTGGAATTTTAGAAGATTGGAAGAAGTAGTATAGATGTTATTAAAGAATAAATTTTGCACTAAATGTTAACCCTTTGTGAGTGAGGTACTCGAAGAAGTGGAGAAATATGGCCCATCTTCGAACTTAGCCGGAGATAGAGAAAAATATTACCGCATACCAAATTTGAAGCCAATCGGTAACAACTTTCGAGAGTTGTCGTGCGTACCAGCCAGTATACAGACAGACAGACGGACGGACATTGCTCAAATGACTTAAAATGACCCAAAAGGGATTTCCGCCGAACATACTTAGGGTCGTAGTTCACTTCTTCGATGTGTTACACTGGCTCGTAGCAAATGATATATACCCTCCTGTCTAAGGGTAAAATACTTGGGATTGGACTTGGATCAGAAACTGAATTGAAAAGATGATCTTTTGAAAGAGTTACAAAAGAGAGAGACAGAGAGCTCTTTCCGCCTGCTTCTCTCTCCTACAAATGTTCACACTTGCTTGGAAAAAATTGCCGAATCTGAATCACGTCAAATACTTTTGAAAGTTGCATACTTTGATTTTGGATTTTCACAAACTTACTTTCGGTCACTTGACCGCTAATTGTTCGCATATACAAAAGTGTGTTGTATTTGGGATACTTTAGATAGTCGATAACTCGGCTCCGACTCCAGGAGTCAAATTTTAATTTTGACTTGACATAATTGGTACGAGGGCGGTTCGGAAACTTCTTAGCCCATCAATGAAAGAGAATAGTTAGTTTTTCAGAAATATTTTTATTTTTCAATATAATCTCCTGAAACTTCAATACACTTAGTCCAACGCTTATCTAGCAATTGTATCCCTTGATCCCTTCTATCCCTCGTACAGGAGGTTATAAATTTGTTTTTTTTTATAACAGATTTGGTAAAAATACTAAAGCTACCCACATCTTAAAATATACCGTTCTACTCAGAATCACTAGCTATCCGTCTGTCCATCTTAATTTGTTCGTTAGGTATTTGTACCATATTAAATTGTACCAGTATTAAAGTTTGGCAATAAGAACACTTCCAGACAAGGGAGGAAACCTATTGGAATTGGTGAAAATCTGTTCAATAGAATATGTGAATTTTGAAATTTCTCGGGCTACGTGCATTGGATTAGAGTTTTTTTACGTTGGCTCACTTGTCTCGAACACATGTTCTTAGTTGAGTTTTTTGTGTTTAGTTTAGTTTGTGAGAGACATAACAATTAGACGTGCTTTGCTTGTTCGGCGATTCTTTTTATATTTTAGTTTGTTTGTTCCGTATTGGGGCCTAAGCGGCTGGACATGTTGAGGTGTTGGTACATGTTGAGGTGTTGGTAAAAAAAGGGTACTTGAATTATCGACACGCCCATATGAGCCCAGTCTTTATATTGAGTGATATATTACTGGCTGTTTATGTTATTGGTCCAAAAATGGGCGGAGTTGGATCTATGGGTGTGGCCCCGACTATATGTGGCAAGATTTTAAATTAAATTAAATCTAGAACAATTTGTTAGCAAGAGTGCTGTAATTTTGTAGATATGTATCTGTTGGTAGTCTACGTGATTGGCTTAAAATGAGCAGGATTGGACCAAAAGGCGCGGCCCCGCCCATGTCAATTCCAAGTCATGGAATTGAGAAATCTTGAACAATTTATTAACGATAGTGCTGCAAGTTAGTGCATATGCATTTGATGAGAGTCTACGTAATTGGTACAAAAATGGGCCGGATCGGACCAATGAGTGTGACCCCGCCCATTAAAATTGATATATCTTGAACAATTTGTTAGCGAGAGTGCTGTTATTTGGTGTATACGTATTTGGTGGCAGTCTACGTGATTGGTCAAAAATGAACGTGATCGGAAATTTAGGGCAACGAAGTAGACCATGTTCAGCTAGTACTATATATTTCAAAACAGGTTGTTTTTATGAAATTATATTATTTTGTGTATTTTGAAGTTGTTCGGCTTGAGGTCTTTTTTATAAGTAACTAGCTGGACCCGGTCCACTTCGTTGGTCCACTATTTGGAAATTTTTTTTCCAAAACCATCCCAGACCAAATAGCTTTCAAGCAAAAGAAAAAATTTTAAAATCGGTCCAGTGGTTTAAGCGTCTATAAAACACATACATACATACAAACATTTTTCCATTTTTATATATATAGATTAAAGTGCTTTGGTTACGTTTTTATACCCTCCACCATTGGATGGGGGTATATTCATTTTGTCACTTATTTTTACACCTTTAAATATTGATCTGAGACCCCATAAGGAATATATATATATTCTTTGTCGCCGTATAATTCTAACACGATTTAGCCATGTCCATACATATTAAAGCCATACATATCAATTTTTTAATCATTTTAACTTCATTTTTGCAGTTTGTATTTAATTAAGACAAGAATTAATCCCAGTAAAAACTTCTTAAATCAGTTCACATTTTGTTATATTTGACCTAAAGGTATCGCTCCCAAATGGCCATTAACACCACATTTTCTAAGAAATTTAGCTGAAACTTTGCAGTTTGTATTCAATTTTGGCAAGAATTTATCTCAATAAAATGTATACAAATAAAATTTTATTTTGTTGTAGTTCCCGTCTAGGTGCAGCTCTCAAAAAAGATATTTTGAGCCATAAATACCACATTTTTCAGGTGAAGAGTTTGGCTAAAGAATTTGCGGCCTAAAAATTGCAGCGTTCGTTTTTTAATAATTTACTTAATCAAAAAGGATCGATTCATGATTTGCTCCATAAGTCGACACATAATACATTGGAATGAATGTTTCGATATAATGCCGATATACATTATATCAAGACAATATGCTGTATCTTCTGCTATTAAACTTGGGAATTGCCAGGAAATGGCTATGTACATATTTTCATTCTGGACACAATGCCTGATTTCGGGCATTGTTGCTTTAACTATACTCCTAAACCTGATAGAGCAGAATGGAACGGCCGCATCCAAAAACATGTGAAATTCTTGAACATCTATACATACGATTACAAACTTAATAAACAAGCGGGTTTTGGTTCACGTTCTGACTAAACCAGACTTTACAAAATTTAGCACAATAATTCTCCTAGTGTAAGGGAATTTTTGGCGTTTTTAGTTTTTTCAAAATTCATTTTTGTGGTAGAGAGCTCCTAAGTAACCTATCTCAAGGATTTTTCTCAAAATTACTATATGTTAAAACAGCCATATCTTCTTAACCGCTTTACATATCTTTGAGATATTAATCCGAATGTTGCCGAATGAAATATTTATATCCTTCTGGTGGAAGGATGTTTAAATATGGAATATAACCTTAATCCCTGAATTTTGCAATTCATGTCCTTGTTTTTTTTTTGTACTACGAGTAATGTAAAATGGAACCTTGATGGAACTAAAAGATATACCAATTTTATTGCTTCAATATTATAATTTTCTTGTATATTGTACCCTCCACAATATGACGGGTATAAATACCATATTTTCTAAGCATTTTAACTGAATATTTGCAGTTTGTATTTAGATTAGGTTTAGGTTAGGGTGGCAGCCGTTTTTTTTACAAGCTCACATAGACCAGTTTAGGTCCCTAGTGTTACCACGGGCTGAAATGCCCCTCATCGAAACCAACCTGTTTGATATATAAATTTATCGATAGTATGAATATCAGTACTGGAAAGATCTGTTAGGCTGCCTAAAAAGGCCGACCCCAGTATGCCCAGTCGTCGTTTACTCAATGCGGGACAGTCGCAAAGCAAGTGTTCAATGCTCTCCACTTCTTCCTCATCTCCACAGCTTCGGCAGAAGTCATTGGAGTCAATACCCAATATTTTGGCGTGTTCACCGATCGAACAGTGTCCCGTCAGAACCTGTACTTACGTAGACAATGGTTTCCTCTCTAGTGCGAGGAGATATTTTGACCTTCTCAGGTCATACCTTGGACAGATCTGTCTAGCTACCCTGCAGGTGCCGATTTCTGTCCATCTTTCGTTGGACTGCCTGATCGCCTCTGGCCTAAGCCAAAGCTTACACGTGAATAGTGGCGCAAGTTCATCGGCTTTGCAGTTCCCCGGGATATCCCTATGCCCAGGCACCCATATGAGGTGTATATTAAACTGCTCAGCCATCTCGTTAAGAGATCTGCGGCAGTCGAGGGCTGTTTGTGAATTTAGGGATGTTGCCTCCAGAGAATTGATGGCAGCCTGGCTGTCCGAGTAAATGACAACGCCAGTGTTGGTTACTATGTTGCGACTCAGCCACTTGGCGACTTCCCATATTGCCATTATGTCGGCTTGATAGACACTGCAGGTATCTGGTAGTCTGTGAGCTATATCCAGAATAAGTTCTTCACAGTGTACTCCGAAGCCAACCTTTTCATCAAGCTTCGAGCCAACCGTGTAAAAGTGGATATGGTTTCTATTACCTGGTATTCTGCCGACCCATTCATCTCTGGCGGGAATCATAGTGATGTAATTTCTCTCGAAGGTGTACACAGTTGGTATATAGTCCACTCGGTCGCTTACCATAGCACTACACTTTGATATCCTCATGTGACCATAGTTCTTGTACCTCCACATTGATAGGCAGTTTAATCTTATTGCCGCTTTGGTTGCAACTTCTCTCGCCACAATATTAATCGGCAGTATATGGAGTAGGGCTTGTAGAGACTCGGTCGCTGTAGTCCTTAAGGCTCCGCTTATGCTCAGGCAGGCAGTTCTCTGAACCTTTGTTAGTAGGTTGGTGATGGTTAGTATGTCAGTTAATTTTTGTTTTAAAATGGTCCATTTGTGTGGTTGGTACCAAAAGGGGCGTGTCAATAACGGGGACTTTTCTCTAGATTCTAGGTACTATAAAGGCATTACACTGTACAAAATTGTATGTATATGTATGCACTGGCATTAAAGTTATAAGCTGGTAACTTTTGGTACAAAATGGTCCATTTGTCTGGGAGGTACCAGAAGGGGCGTGTCAATTAGGCCCACTTTTCTCTGGACTTTAAGTACTATAAAAACATTTCACTGTACAAAATTTCCAGTATTTGTATGAATTGATATTAAAGATATAAGCCGTTGCGGGGTGGTACTATAAGGAGTGGAATAATATGGCCCATCTTCGAACTTAGCCGGAGATAGAAGAAAATAATACCACATACCAAATTTGAAGTCAATCGGTTACTCGAGAGTTATCGTGCGCACCAGCCAGCAGACAGAGACGCAGACAGACGGACGGACGGATATTGCTCAAATGACATAAAATGACCCAAAATTCCGCCGAACATACTTAGGGTCTTAGGTCACTCCTTCGATGTGTTACACTTTTGGCTCGTAGCAAATGATATACTTGTATACCCTCCTCTCTAAGGTGAGGGGATAAAAAGTGGCGAATTTATTATTTAAGTTAAGGGATACATTTATTATGGTTAAGGGATAAAAATTAAAAAAAAAATAACTTTGATTGATCGAAGGAAAAGAACTATGGCCACAGGCGATTGACTTGAGATTGCTCTTACTTGAAGGTAGTTTCTATACGTAAATTTGTACACGCTGAAAAAAAATCGCTTCTGTAGAATATTGTTCGAAACATATTCTGCTGGAAACATACATATGTTTAGGGTACACTCCAAATATATAATATTTGACACTCACAAATATTATATGTTTGTGAGGATGTTGTTCTAAACAAAATTATGTTTTCATCCTAATATTTTTTATGTTTTGGAAATAATATCTCCAAAACAATGATTAATTAAGGAATTTTATTATAAAATAAAGAAAAAAATATAACATAAAAATACAAATTATTTTTCTCTTTTTGTTTTTTTTTCAAATAAATCAACTTTTAAAACTACAAAAACTTAAAAAATAAAAATAAAAGTGACCTTTTTCATGTACAGCCTTTAAAGATAATCAGTCAAACAATACGAAAGAAAAAACAAATTTTGTTTTTAGCTAGATGCTTTTCTTGCATATATAACATGTAGTTTTCGTCATTCTACGTTTGATATATGGACAGATGTGACAAATTTTACGCTTTTTTGGTCTTTTATCAACAAACTCTGTTTTCGCCACCATCGTATCAATCGTCTTCCTCTGAAGCATCCAAGGAATTTAAATCGTCATCACAATTTTGTAAAAATATTTTGATGTCAGCTTTTGTTAGTGCTTTTTTAGAGTTCATTTTCTATTCTAAAGGAACAAAAATTTACAAATACTTACTATAAACTATAATAAATTGTTTAACATAAAGTATATTGTTATAATACTAACACAACTAATGTTACACGCTGAAAAAAAATCGCTTCTGTAGTATATTGTTCCAAACATATTCTGCTGGAAACATACATATGTTTAGGGTACAGTCCAAATATATAATATTTGACACTCACAAATATTTTATGTTTGGTAGGATGTTGTTCTAAACAAAATTATGTTTTCATCCTTATATTTTTTTAGATAGAAATAATATTTCCGAAACAGTGATAAATTTGTATTTATATTTTGGCAATGTATAGATGCCTTAATTTAGTTTCTTTAGAAATTAAAGGTTATTTTTTTTTTAATTTTATATGTTTGTTAAATTCTATTAAAATTTAAATCGTATAATCTTTGGTAAAGAAAAATAGCATTGATGGATTGTCAATTGGACTATTTATAAATTAAAAATTAGTGCTGTAAAACAAAAGAAAATACTCCTTACGACATTTTTAACTATAAAGTACGAGTATAACATGAAATTTGGGAAAAAATAAAATTAAAAATTGACAAAGTCAGCAAAATTAAAATATTTTTTTTAAATGTAATGTATTTGGATGAATTCTTAAACAATATCTTTGTTTGTGTCTAAACACATATTTTATTTGTTACAGTCAGTTCGCAAATATATTTTGTTGTAATATATTAATATATGCGTTCGAAACAAAATTTTTTGATTTTCAAATAAAATATATTTGTTCAAAAATATATAATATTTAAAAAATTTGGTTACAAGTATATTTTCTTTGAATTCAAACATATCAAAAATTGCGATTTTCCTCCGTGTAGTATTAAAAAAACAATAAAACAATGCAGCAAAATAAAGCAAACAATTTCTTACCTTATAAATGCAAATAATCACACTAAAGTTACTCTTCGTCGTTGCGACGAGTACACACCTGCGAATCTCTATGTACTTAAAAAAATTGTATCCAGCGTACGCCCGTTCACTGCAAGCTTTCGTCGTCAATTCGTCTGCTTAATGCTATTTTGTTTCATACGCCATTGTGTATGAACGGAGAAAAACGAAATTTATTCACGGGGCAAAATCGCCTTTTTTGATATGTTTGAATCGAAAGAAAATATATTTGGAACACAAATTTTGAAATATTATATATT
The DNA here is from genome assembly GCA_963930755.1 of Eudasyphora cyanicolor. Taxonomy (NCBI): domain Eukaryota; kingdom Metazoa; phylum Arthropoda; class Insecta; order Diptera; family Muscidae; genus Eudasyphora; species Eudasyphora cyanicolor. The sequence goes on along the minus strand of OZ005736.1, from coordinate 163,738,439 downwards.
TCTGAGCAAATAAATTTTATTTGAAAATCAATAAAATATATTTGGAACCCATATATTAATATATTACAACAAAATGTATTTGCAAACTAAATTTCTCAAATAAAATATGTGTTTAAATACCAATAAAATTATTGTTTAGGAATTTCTCCAAATATATTTTATTTAAAAAAATTTTCAAAATATTTACTGACTTTTTCGAATTTCAGTTTTAATTGTTCCTTGTTTTTGAATTGTACCTCCCAGTTATGATACCATATTAACTTCCGTTTTAAATTAATCATTTAAATTTTCTGAGTATTCCAAGCCATCATTAGTTGTCAACCCTTCAGTAATTTATTTTGATCCATGATTATACGATTTCAATTATTATTATTTTACGAACATTTAACATTTCTAAAAAATTAACTTTGAATTACTGAAAAATTTAATACAATTTTGATACTTTTCAAATACTTAAATGCAAACAAATATTTGTTTCGGAAATAATAGTCCCAAATAATAACCTATTGGGACGCAAACAAAGATTTGTTTAGAAGGACATCTTCTCAAATATATAATTTTTGTATGTAACAAATACTATATGTTTAGAGTGTACCCTAAACATATATATGTTTCAAGCCGAATATGTTTGGGACAATATACTACAGAAGCGATTTTTTTTCAGCGTGTTGTTTGAGTAAAAACGGGACTGAAGAGTTACACACTTTTTATTTCATAGGGTTCCCAACAGTGTTTGTATGATTCTCATGCATTTCTATGCCATTACATCCAAAAATAAGCAAGTTATAACAACTTTGGCATTTTGGTCCATATCCACCTTTGTTTTAATATTTTTTCGTATTTGTATTAAATGGACCACAAAAATGGTCGATATGGAAGGACACTAATTTACATATTGTGATCGAAAGAACTTAAAATACTGAGTGCAAAATATAGGGCGATAGAAAAATTGATACATAGAACAAAAATATCGAAATTATTTCCCGTTATTCAGAGTAAAACAAATTTACCCTACCAATATCTCGAAAACTAGGCGGATTCTGAAAGAGCATGCTTGGAACCTATAGTATCAACTCCTAACTCAAAAAACACAAAAATGGCGTATGGACCAAAATAGCATTAAACCGACGAATTAACGTTGTTGAGAAAAAGGGCGTAATTTGAGCACACACAAAAAAGTTATATGAGAAAGAGTAAATGATCTTCGTCGATTCGACGAACAGTAACCATCCAGGGTTAAGGAAAGTTTTAAATTTTGTAGAAATTTTATATGTTTGAAAAATGTAAATCGTATAATTTTGGGTTACGACAAAAAGCATTGATCGATTAACAATTGGACTATTTATAAATTAAAAATGAGTACTGTAAAACAAAAGAAAATGCTGTTTACGACATTCTTACCTATAAAGTATAACACAAAATCGAGGAAAAAATTAAATTAAAAATTGCCAAAGGCAATAAAGTTTTAACATTTTTTTAAATATAATGTATTTGGATAAATACTTAAACAATATCTTTGTTTGTTTGTAAGCACATATTTTATTTGTGGCAGTAAGTTCGCAAATATATTTTGTTGTAATATATTAACATATGCGTTCCAAACAAAATTTCTTGATTTTCAAATAGAATATATTTGTTCAAAAATATATAATATTTACAAAATTTGGTTCCAATTATATTTACTTTGAATTCAAACATATCAAAAATTACGATTTTCCTCCGTGTATAAGTAGACGTAATGAAACGCGTCATGCATTTGTTGATGTTGAATTTCAAGGTCGTTTTCTTTTTCATTTGACTATCCAGAATACCTTCCTTCACTTTGAAGTAACTCTCTGATCTTCAGCTCAACTCCACAGTGAGAAAACCATAAAATAAAATTTTATTTTGTTGTAGTCGCCGTGTAGATGTTGCTTTGAAAAAGCTATTCTAAGCCATAGATACCACATTTTCAGGTGAAGAGTTTGGCTAAAGAATTTGCGGCCTATAAATTGCAGCGTTCGTTTTTTTTAATAATTTACTTAAACAAGAAGTAAATAAAAAAGATCAATTAATACTATGTGTTGAAGTATATGTGAAGTTATTGAATAATAAATATTTCATAAATATTTAACCCTTTTTGAGGGAGGTAATAGAAGGAGAGGACCAGGATCAGACTTTAGTCATTGGAAATTCTGTCTAAAATACAGAATATTAAAGTTTTTAGATGGCTTGACGAATACGCCAATTTTGCGCTGAACAGTAGATACGTCAGAGACATGGCACTGTACCAAATCGTAAGTTTTTATGTGCTCTGGTATTAACGTTATGATCCATTATATTTATACCCTCACTTTAGTGTGACACGGGTATATATCATTTTCTACGGGCCAAAAGTGTAACACATTGACGTAGTGACCTAAGACCCAAGGCGGAAATCCGTTTTAAGTCATTTGAAGTAATTTGAGCAATGTCCGTCCGTCTGTCTGTCTGCTGGCTGGTGCTCACGATAACTCTCGAAAGGAGTATCCGATTGACTTCGAATTTGGTATGTTGTAATATTTTTTCCTACCTCTGGCTAAGTTCGAAGATGGGCCGTATTGGTCCACTCCTTCTAGTACCTCCCCCACAGAGGCTTCAAATTTAATTAAATATTGATTATCTATATACTAGTTATTCGAATCTTTTTAAATTCCAAACATAGTATTAATTTATTAGTCGCTACCAACACGAGAAAAATTTACGAATTTACCGCTCCCCTTTTGGTACCTCCCACACAAATGGACCATTTCTATTTTTATACCCTACACCACACTGTGGTACAGGGTATTATAAGTTTGTTTCACGGCAGATGTTTGTAACACCTGAAAATTACACAGCTAGACCCACCTTAAAGTGTACCGATCGACTCAGAATCACTAGCTGAGTCGATTTAACGATGTCTGTCCGTCCGTCCGTCCGTCTGTCCATGTAAAGTTGTTCGTCGACTACAGGTCGCAATTTCACTCCGATCGTTCTGAAATTTTGCAGTTTACAGTATTTCGCGGCTATTAAGATCGCTATTGAATTTGGTTGAAATCGGTTCAGATTTAGATATAGCTCCCATATATATCTATCGTCCGATTTGGCCCTTTAGTCCTATAGAAGCTGTATTTTACAGCTGTATTGAAATTTAGAATGGTAGAGTTTCTTGATCCATGAACCAACTTTGCCGAATTTGAAGAAAATCGGTTAAGATTTAGCTATAGCTGCCATATATATGTTTCGTCCGATTTTGCTCTTTAGTCCTGAAGAAGCTGTATTTTACATCCAATCACTTTGAAATTTAGAATGGTAGAGTTTCTTGATCCATGAACCAACACTACCGAATTTGAAGAAAATCGGTTAAGATTTAGCTATATCTCCCATATATATGTTTCGTCCGATTTGGCCCTTTAGTTCTATAGAAGCTGTATTTTACATCCAATCCTTTTGAAATTTAGAATGGTAGAGTTTATTGATCCATGAATCAACACTACCGCATTTGAAGAAAATCGGTTAAGAATTAGCTATATCTCCCATATATATGTTTCGTCCGATTTGGCCCTTTAGTCCTATAAAAGCTGTATTTTACATCCAATCGTTTTGAAATTTAGAATGGTAGAGTTTCTTGATCCATGAAACAACACTACCGAATTTGAAGAAAATCGGTTAAGATTTAGCTATAGCTCCCATATATATGTTTCGTCCGATTTGGCCCTTTAGTTCTACAGAAGCTGTATTTTACATCCAACCGTTTTGAAATTTATAATGGTAGAGTTTCTTGATCCACGAACCAACATTGCCGAATTTGAAGAAAATCGGTTAAGATTTAGCTATAGCTCCCATATATATGTTTCATCCGATTTGGCTCTTTAGTATAGAAGAGTAGAAGCTGTATGTAAGCTGTATTTTACATCCAATCGTTTTTATACCCTACACCACACTGTGGTACAGGGTATTATTTAAGTATAAAATTACTCAAAAGTAAATTTATGTAAACAATTTATACATGAATTACAAAATTTATATTTCAGAGTTATTCAATATTACGAGAGTGGTGTAGGGTATTATATAGTCGGCCCCGCCCGACTTTAGCCTTTCCTTACTGGTTTAAAAATAATTTGAATTTTTCCTATTATTTACACCTAAATGAGCCGTTGTCATTATCCTACTCAAAGTATATTTTTATAAAAGCTGAATTGATGTCACTCACATTTGCATTAACTTACTTCGCCACATAATAATGTTTATATTTAATTAATTGCTAATTAATGGTTTCATTACATGTGATTTATACAACAGAAACAAATGTAAACTGATTTACATTTGAAAGGAAATGTAGTTTATGTTTTTTTTTTTTCAAACCACATTCAAACATTTATTCAGTTTTTGCCTGTTTTTAAAATTCATTAGTTTAATCACCGTAACGAGTTGGTTTATTTGTTTACAAAAGACAACTAATTGTCGCCGCTATTATTGCATAAATTTGCAACATTCAACAATAACGAATGCCTTACATACTGTTTTTTTATTTTGCAGTGTTTGTTAGTTCACCGATCTGACAGTCGACACCGACCACTTTTCCTGTTCTTGATTAGAAAAACTTCTGAACAATGGATGGAGCATTCTCAATTTCATTGGACGCTTAGAGACAACTCGGTGTCTGGGGGCGGACAACAAAGTTGGTTGGCAGTGTTAAAGTGTCAAAACCCACATGGGGACATTGACACTTTGCTGGAGCAACAGTTTTGAATGCGACGCTTAGGGGTAATTGCAGTAAATTTTTGAAACAGTATTACGGAATTACATCGCATTATTTTATTTGAACATTTAGATGTTTTTTTAATCCTATTATTTAAATTATTTAATTTTCACCGACATGATTAAGACTTTAGAACTTGTTCTCAATTCTACTGCATATGCTACTCCATAAAGAAATAATATTTTCTACAATAATCGCATCAGAAAAAATAAGGTAGTCCAATGCAAAAAATCCTTCCCTAAATACTGTGCAATGTTTAGTTAGAACCACACATTGTCTGGTTTCGTTTAAGGAACAAAACAAACTATAAACTTTTGGCAAAATATGCTTCAGCTATTTTCAAAAATCCATACTTAAGTAGCAGTAAGTTGGCTATGGAATTAACAACCACACACATATGGGTTATTCTACAGCAAAAAAGTCGAAGAAACGCAGTCACATATATATATTTGATATATTTGATTTCTTTAGACTCTAAAAACCACTTTATTTGAACGATCTAGCGAATATTTATAAGCCTATGAATTTTATTTTTGCCTGAAATGTTTATAAAAGTTTGGTTAATGGTAGAACAAGATCTCGTTATCGTTTAATTTTTAAAAAAATTTTTCCAAAATTTTTTTCCAAATCTAAAAACTTTATTTTTTGGTTTTACGAAATTTTAATTACCTTGAACAGGTAAACCGATTTTTGCAAAGTTTACGTCGTTTGCAAGAGAACATATCGGGCCATTTTTTTGATTTTGTTCGAAACTTGTTTTTAAAACATTAATTTAAAAAAAAGTTTTAAAGAAAAAAATATCTCAAATTACCTGCCATGACTTAGTACCGCGTCTCCAAAAATCAAATTACTGTTTTAAATTTGTGAGAGTATCTTGCATATTCTATGTCAATTAAAATTTATATTTTTTATTGGACCTAATCGTCCCTAGTAAAAATGGGAAAAATTTTTGCTATATCTCCCATATAATAGGTATTTGGTGGCAGACTTCGTGATTGTTTTTAGCTAGTATTAGAATAAAAATGTTATTTGAACGAGTTCAATTAGGAACAATTAAATGGTAACCCATTTTGTACAGAATTATTTGTTTAAAAATAGTATATTTTTTAACTTTAGCCATTTTTGTAATGCAATGATTCGTACATAATGTACGTAGACGCAAATACGCATTATCCTCGAGTGAAAACACTTTGTTCGGAAACCAGATTTTTTGTGTCGACAATAGTGTTGTTCTGTTGTTTGTTTCCATTGCCTCCAAAAAATAAATAACTCTGAGTAGTTGCGATGAGTTGAGTTCAGTGCATGAGGATGCGTGAATATTTTCTAAATGTGTAGTCAGTTGAGCGTTTTTTTTCGTCGGTGTGAATGTATGTGTTTCTTTTATTGTTGTATTTGTGTGTCGCAAAAGTTTTAAATTAAATTGTTTTACTACACAAAAGTTGTCCTTATTTTTCGATTACCTGTTTTTTGTCACTTTTTGTTGTTGCTGCTATTGTTGAAAGTGCATATTTTCGTAGTAGTTTAGTTGTTTCTCATTTTACTAGGGGCTCCATTTTTTGTGCTTTGAATATTTATTATAGTTTATTTTTGTTATGAGAAGTTCTATTAGTATTTGTATTTGTTGTTTGTATTGGCAAACTTCAACAGGATGTTGAGAAAGTTGCTCTGGACAACAGTTTTGAGGAGGAGCGAATTGATTTCAGGAAATCGAATCTTAAGTGGCTTTTATTTAAACTAATGTAATGTAATGGTGGATGGTTTTGTTATTAGCTGGAGTTGTTCGAAATTCAATTAAAAGCAATAAAAGACGACGACACATTACTTCTGTTTTTCCATTAAATAGTTTATTCCGACGAAGACAGTTAGGCACACGGGGCAAAATCGCCTTTTTTGATATGTTTGAATCGAAAGAAAATATATTTGGAACACAAATTTTTAAATATTATATTTTTCTGAGCAACTAAATTATATTTGAAAATCAACAAAATTTATTTGTAACATATATATTAATATATTAGAACTAAATATATTTGCAAACTAATTTTCTCAAATAATATATGTGTTTGTATACAAGTCAGATTATTGATTGGGAATTTCTCCAAATATATTATATTAAAAAAAAGTTTAAGACTGTCGAATTTTAGTTTTATTTTTTTCCTAGATTTTGTGTTATGCTTTATAGATAAAATGTCATGTTTTACAGCACTAATTGTTAATTTATAAATATTAAAACACATTACTTTTTGTCAATTCGTTAATTCAATTTATACGAGTTATAAAGTTCGTTGTTACGAAAGATTATACGATTTAAATTTTAATCGAATTTTACAAAGATATTTTTTTTTAAAAAATTCACTGAAAACCAAAAACTGGCTTTAATAAATTGCCAAAATACTGAAATACAAATTAATCTTTGTTGCGGTAATATTAGTTCCAAATAAAAAATATTTGAATGAAAACATACTTTTGTTTTGAACAACATCCTCACAAACATATAATTTTTGTGTGTGTCAAATATTAAATATTTGGAGTGTACTCTAAACATATATATATTTCAAGCAGAATTTGTTTGGGACAATATACTACAGAAGCGATTTTTTTTCAGCGTGCAATGAAGATCCAAAATCCAATAACATTCGCCGTCTATGCCGAGTGCATAGTTTTTTACATCCGCATATTCTTGATCCCTCGAAGAATACAGCTACTTATAATTTTAGATCTAGATATTTATCTGTCAATGTGATGTAGAGTGTTATATAGTAGGCCCCGCCTGACTTTAGACATGCCTAACTGGTTTTATACCTATATAGCCTATCATTTCGATTACATATATTTACATTCTAGGAGACTTACACAGTACAGCATTTTTCTGCTCATTGATTTGGGACTCAATTCTGAGAATTGGACGTAAACTAGCCCCAAAAATAACATCGTATGCTTCATTTGTTTATTCATGTTAGCTCAATTAATAATTTAATGGCCATACGAATTTTTCTGCGGAACAAACCTTTTTCATAGTAAACTTTATTTTGTACGAAAATAATAATTCCGATTAATATTACAGCTATTCTTACAAACTTTTGGGATAAATACGATATATACTAAAAACACTGGGCCGCCATTTAAGTGCATTGTAGGGACCTATAGTGATTTTTTACGAGGAATCTTTGTGTCGAATACATCACCCGAAAATACATGGATTTCTTTGAATTTTGATATATAATTATTTTTGGAGGGCGATTTTTAGGGTTTAGAGGATGAGCGCGGTTGTCCGGTGTTTTGGGAGAAATACTTCTTGGAGTGTCCTTTAATTTTGTCTTTGACATGGAACATCTACTCTCAAGCCTTATATACTAAAATTGTGTATGAATTTACGTAAATCTTTATTTACGTAGCAAACTTTGTGTATAAACATGATATATACATAAAACCACAGAGTTGTCATTAAAGATCATTGTGGTTCCCATAACGATTTCTTACAAGGAATCTTTGTGTCGAATACATCACTCAAAATAATTTATCTATTAATGTTTAATACAGCACAATTTTTTGAGGGGGATTTTTAGTGGTAATGGGTTGAGCGGGACTGTCGGCTTCTTTGGTAGAAATATCTTTTCTTTTGCTTTATTTTCTTCTTTGACATGAAAGATCTTATCCGAATCCTTCTATATTAAAATTGTGTTTGACTTTACTAACTCCCTTTTTAAAACAGATTTTTTTTTGGCTAAATATCTCGAAAGGGCGATGTCACTAAAATAAACTGCTAATGCTACTCAAATTAGCGGACCGAAATTATGCGGATTAAGTTCTTTTTATCGAGGTTACATTTTTAAAGTTCATTTTGCAAACACAGTGTTATGCATTTGCGATAGAATAATAAAAATATAATAATTTTGAAGTTTATGATGTTCATCCCCTCACCTTAGAGAGGAGGCTATAAGTATATATCATTTGCTACAAGCCAAAAGTGTAACACATCGAAGGAGCGACCTAAGACCCCAAATAAGTTTGGCGGAAATAATATCTGGGTAATTTTTAGTCATTGTCCGGCAATGTCTGTCCGTACGTCTTCTTCTGGCTGGTGCGCATGACAACTCTTGAAAGTTTGTATGCTAAACTATTTTTCTCTATCTCCGGCTTAGTGCGTAGATGGGCCATATTGGTCCATTCCTTCCAGTACCTCCATCACAAGGGAATAAAATAATTTTTTTTGTGTTGTCTGGAACTTTATAGCTATGTTTTCCTAATTTGAAGTCGCTGATTTTAAATCTAAACTCCATTTTTCTCCATCAGCTCGCACATTTTATTACGTAAATAGAACAAGAACAAAGACACTCATATTAAAAGTAAATATACTTTTGTGTGGAAATTTTGATTTTTATCAATTTAGTTTTCTCAGTAAATTGTGAACAAAATTAAAAGTTGTGCGCCATTTCAATGAAATACAACTCATATCATTCAAAATATATTGAACTAAATGCTTTTAGACCAAAACTGTGAATTTTGTCACATTTTTATTTTATATGAAGTTTTAAAGTTTAAAATTGTTGATTTTTTTCAAAACTTCGACGATATCTCTGAAACTAATAGGCAAATTTATAACCAATGTAAGCACGACTTAAAGATTGGTTTAGTGACGAGCTTTGGCTATTTTTCTTAACTGAATATGCTGAACCGTTTTCGAGATATTCCAAAATATCATTTTTGACATAACGGCATATCGCGAAAAGTCGAGCTGATAGAAAAAAACCAAGTCCATATTTGGATTCAGCGTCCTTAATAACCTTATAAACAACATTCAGTTCTTAATAAACAAATACCTTGTTCCTTTGTGTTATTATTTAATAACTATACTACTTACTCGTAGTATAGTCTAGTATTAGTATTAGTCTACTAGTCGCAACCGCCTAAAGAAAACTTATCGAAGTTACCAAGTAGTACATAGGGTTCGGAGAAAAGTGCGCTTTATTGGCACGCACCTTGTGGTACCTCCCACTCAAATGGACCAGTTTGCACCAAAAGTTAACAGCTTATAACTTTAATACCAGTACATACTTTAAAGTTATTAAATCTATTTTAAATTGATAATAATTTAATTAAAACAAAAAGTAAGCAAATATACGAATATTTTTTGGGACTGAAGGTTAGGGGATTCTTAAATCGGTTTACCCGACTGAACTCTGTTACTTGTTTTATAGCCATTACCAATAAGAAAATAAACTACTTTTAGAGCTAACTACACTATGCAACAAATTTTTTGTCGAAGGGATGTGGATAAAAGTTTCTGGTGCAATTAGGTGTCACAAACACGAAAAAAATATTTTAAAAAATTTTTATCGTAAATTTTTTCAGTATTTGGACCATAATTTTTTCAAGTATAAGCCTGACTGAAATCTTTGGTTTAGTAACAGTCGTCAAAAATATGGGAAAGAAATGATTTTTATTTTTAAAAAACACTTTTTCTTGGTACAAAAAAAAACATAAAAAATAGAAAAAAAAATCGAAAAAGATTATTTTATCACATTTTTAAAAAAGCCAGCTTGCTAACGAAGAAAACACTGTCTATCTATGGATAGATGAAAAAGTTGTGAGACATTTTGTAAATGTTAGGGAAATTCAAAAAAACTTCTTTCATATTTTTTCGTTTTTAAATGATATTTCTGCTTATATTGAATTCGCCATATGTGAGAGAGACATATAAGAGACATTGCACTTGCATTTTATTTTATGAGGATTAATGTCAGACATTATAAAATTATAGAGAGGACGAAGTTTTATGGCCGTTCGTAACCCTTTATAAAACATGATATGCAATGTGAGAGCTATATTGGATGAGATCCGCTCAGGTAGAGGGTCATTCAACAATATTTGTGGTTTTTTATTTATGAGGTTTCCATTCAGTTGCGCCTTTTAGGGGCATGGACATACAGGTAGTAAAATTATATGTATTAAATCCGGAATTTATAAATGAAATTACTTATTAATAAATTTGTGTAATTCAGCGCCTTTAAGAGATAAGTCGTTTTTCTGAAAAATATTATAAAGTTATATTTCGAAGTATGAGTAAAAGGCAAAGAACTTTTCAATGTGTAAATGATCCCGACAATTTCTGCTACATCTGCGGAAAATATGTAATTTAAACCAGTAAGGAAAGGCAGAAAGTCGGGCGGGGACGACTATATAATACCCTACACCTCCGTAACAATGCGATAAGGGTGATTGCGATAATAATCTGGAATAATTGGTAAATGGGTATTAACATATATATGTGGATACACCTAATTCTGAACCGATAATCGCTAAATTAATCAATATTCGTTCCTAAATTGAGAAACATCTTTCTGGAGACTTTTGTAATGATCGGAAGTAAAGTACAACTTCTATAGCGCTTTGTAACCAAATCAAGAGGAACATATATATGGAGGTTATATATAAATCTGAACCGATTTTCCCTGAATACTCATTCATGTAAACTAGAAAACTCTTTCTGTCGAATTTCGTACTGATCGGATATAAAATACAGTCTCTACAGCTCTTAGATGTCAAATCGGGGGTAACATATATATGGGGGCTATATCTAAATCTGAACCGATTTTCTCCGAATTTGGCAGTATTCCTTCGAGTAATAAGAAACCTCTTTCTGCCGAATTTCGCTGTGATCGGATATAAAATACAGTTTCTACAGCGCTTGAATTTCAAATCGGGGGTAACATATATATGGGAGTTATATCTAAATCTGAACCGATTTTCTCCGAATTTGGCAGTATTCCTTCGAGTAATAAGAAACCTATTTCTGCCGAATTTTGCACTGATCGGATATAAAATACAATTTCTACAGTGCTTACATGTCTAATCGGGGGTAACATATATATGGGGCTATTTCTAAATCCGAACCGATTTTCTCCGAATTTGGCAGTATTCCTTCATGTAATAAGAAACCTCTTTCTGCCGAATTTCGCACTGATCGGATATAAAATAACATTTTTACAGCGCTTACATGTCAAATTGGGGGTAACGTATATATGGGGGCTATATCTAAATCTGAACCGATTTCTTCCAAATTTAACAGTGTTCATTCATATAATAAGAAACCTCTTTCTGCCGAATTTCATACTGATCGGATATAAAATAAAGTTCTTACAGCGCTTACATGTCAAATCGGAGCTAACATATATGGGGGCTATATCTACATCTGAACCGATTTTAACCAAATTCAATAGGGATCGTCCTTGGGCCAAAAAAAAAGATATGTGTAAAGTTTCGTCGAGATCGGACCATAATTGCGACCTGTACTTTGATTACAATAATACATGCACAGACAGACGGACAGACAGACGGACATAGCTAAATCAACTCAGAAAGTGATTCTAAGTCGATCGGTATAATAAACGATGGGTATGGGATTCTTCTCCTTTTGGGTGTTACAAACAAATGCACAAAGTTATAATACCCTGTACCACAGTGTGGTGTAGGGTATAAAAATCGATGTGAGTTTAGTAAAATAATAGAAGAAATATATGTGCAATATTTTGGTATACGAGTTGAAAATATGAACGAACCGTGGACACATAGTATTTTGTGTAATTCGTGCCATGTAAATCTTACTCGATGGAGTAGTGGAAACATGCGTTAAGTACTTTACATTTAATGTATTACAATGTTTTGTGGAATAAAACTTTTTAATTTTAGACATCACGTGCAATTTGGAATGCCAATGATTTGGAGACAACCGTTCATTCACGATACGGACTGCTATTTTTGTCTAAGTAAACAGATTGGAGTAGGAAGGAGCATTCGCTGGAATTACGCTGAAATAAAATCTGTCACTTTGCCAGTTTCACATTCGGAAACAATACCAATTCCCAAGTGTCCAATTATAGCTATCATCCTAATTACGGAAACATCAGCCAGTTCAACTGAGTACTCAACTCTGAGCGATTCAAGTTTGAGTCAGAAGTCATCGCTTTTAACACAGTTTAAACTCAATGATCTAGTGAGAGATTTGGAACTGACCAAAGATAGGGCAGAACTACTTGCATCTGGGATGAAACAGTACAATATTTTGGCCCCATATGTTAACATACCATATTATAGAGTCCGTGATATACCTTAGAAACAATTGTATACAACTGTGGATAATATATGCTTTTGCAAGGACATTTCCGGATTGTTCGAGGAACTTAATCAACCATACAATTCAAAGGAATGACGGTTATTTGTTGACAGCAGTAAAAAAAGTTTGAAAGCAGTACTTTTGCACAACGGAAATCAGAAACCGTCGAAACAATGGCTAAATTGATAAAATAAGTGCATAAAATATGAACAACATGACTGGAAAATTTGTTGCGATTTAAAAGTAGTTGGGATTTTATGTGGAATGCAAGGCGGATATACAAAATATTGCTATTTTTATGCCTCTGGGATAGCCGAGCTCGCGAAGATCATTACAGAAGAAAGAAATGGCCAACAAGAAAAGACATTACATTGGGTGAAAACAACATAAAATACACACCTCTCGTCCAAAAAGAAAACATTATTTTGCCACCACTGCATATTAAGCTGGAGCTCCTTAAAAATTTTGTAAAAGTCTTAAGGAAAGATGACAATTCACTCTCATATTTAAAAAGTTTATTTAAAAGTCTTTCTTTTCAAAAAATCGAAAAAGGCGTTTTTGATGGGCCTAAAATAAGGAAACTGATGAATGATGTAAATTTCGAATCATATTTGACGTCTGATGAAATTGCAGCATGGAGGTCGTTTAAGCTTGTAGTTTCAAATTTCCTTGGATCCAACAGAAGCCCGCAATATGAAACACTGATTAATGATTTGTTAAAAAAATTGGTAAGAAATATATTTTCTATATTTACGTATATAACACATGTGCATGTATTCTTCTAACATTCTTATTTTTCGCTTTATGTATTCCAACAAGTGTAAATATGTCCCTAAAAATTCATTCCTTGCATTCTCATTTAAACCTTTTCCCCAAGAATCTTGGCGACGTAAGCGACGAACATGGGGAAAGGTTTCACGAAGAAATGAAGTCCATCGAGCGGCGTTACCAAAGCCACTGGGATGAAAGAATGATGGGAGATTATAATTGGTTCCTCATTAGAGAAACCGATTCCGAAATCTACAAACGTCAACAAAGAACTCACAATTACTTCTAATGAAACATTTACATGGAAATAAACTCAAATGTACATAATATAAATAAAAGTAATAAATAAAATCGCTATTTAAAGAGAAATTAAAAATTTTTTTTTTGAAATTCTCTTACCTCTACCAAAAAGGCTATAATTTCTACATTTATTCATAGATTTTTCAAATAGGCATTATTTTCTTCGCTAGGATGCAAACCTTTAAAAAATGGAATAAAATATTTTTTTTTATATTTTTTATGTTTTTTTTCGTCCCAGGAAATTTTTATTTTTTTTTGTTGAAAAAAATCTACTTTTTCCAATTTGTTTAATGACTGTTACTAAACCACTGTTTTTAAGCGAAAGAGATATTTCCAACATTGGTAGCCCACATTAATAGCTTCAATTCAACGTATAAGTCGATTTGATGGGACATAAACTCCAAAAATTATAGTGCAAATACTAAGGGTACCTTCGACGATATTAGTATTTTTAATAAAAAATTTAAAAAAAAATATCCATAAAAAAATTTTTGGTTTTGATTTTATATAACAGTATGCCACAATCTATAAAAAAATAAGTTTTAGGTCTAGGACACAAAAAATTTGTGTTTGTTTCGTAGTGCTATGGGCGCATTGTGTCCTCTTTAAAACCAAGTAAACTTTGCAAAAATTGGATGAAATCGGTGCATAAGGGAAAAAATGAAAAATTCAATTTTTAATTGCAGATATCTCGGTAACTATACGAGATAATTCTTAGGTGGAAACAGTTTATTTGTAGGCCGCAGTTAGTAGAACACACCCCGCTGGAGTTGTCAGTCTCCTAACGGGCGCGTCCCCAGGTGGTGGATAGGGGGAGGGGGATGGACACACTGTTTCATCTCAACTAGGGATGCCTCAGGGAGGGTGGATTTGTTCTATCCTTACTGAGGCGCCCCTGGGGGGGATGGAACAGTGTGTACACCACCTTAGGGAATATTGCATTCCCCGCGGACCAAAACTGACTATGGGGGTGTTTCCCCTAAAACAAAAAAACAATATGGAAAGTAGGAAATGTGTAAATAAAGTTACGGTGCAGGGAGTAATAACCCCAGTACCGGCGGCAATTGTTGATGTGCTCCCTAGTCACGTGCCGTCGTTATCCCAAGATAGCGAGCCAAAAAATTTTTCAATGTCTCCTACAGGTGTGGCTGCCTTGGCACCTGTAGTCGTAGTAAGTGAAACAAGCGCAACCAATCCTCCTACAGGTGTGGGTGCCTTGGCGCCTGTAGTCGCAGACAATGCAACAAGCGCACATACAGCCATTGGCAAAAATACGGAGAAGGAAGAGTAGGAACCACGGGAGAGTATTAACTGGACCCAGCCTTCTAGTACAGGTAGAGAATCCGATTCCGACTCCGACTGAAACGAACACGTTAACATTACTGTTTTAGCTAACTCCAAAGACGTCGAGGTCAGCAAGATGGTAGAAGAAGTCAACGCGTGCATGGCACAGCTCACGACAAAAAAGAAGAAGCTATCAGGGGCACAACGACGAAAGTTGAAGAAGATGAACCGAAGCAGCAAACAGGCCATAGTGCAGGATGCTCCAAAGGAGCTATCTGAAACTCCATCCACCTCTGCGGAGGCAGGAAAGAGGATCAGATCTCCAGAAGAGCAGAACACTGCGAAACCGCCGAAGAAGAAAAAGAGCTCCCCGCTTTCAAGTAAATTGGAGAGAACAAGTCAAGCCCCTCACGAAGGAAACTCCAGTCTGTATCCTGGTGGAGAGGTCGGCGACAAAGTCGATCCAACTACAAAGGAAGCGAGCGCAACCACGGAACCCTCCGGAAAGCATAGTACATCCAAAAAGATGTCACGATCTTTACGGAAGAGGAAGTTGGTTGATAAAAAAAGGTAAGAAGCCACCATCTTATGCCAAAGTAGCCAGAAAGCAATATAGAGACGAGCTCTGCTACGCAGTGATCGACATCAACAGAGCATCCGGCAAAATCCCCACTGACCAACACGACAACGTTGAAGACTTGGTGAATAATAAAATTGTGGAGCACGCTCTCAACTCCGACGACGGGCCCCCAATTCAAATAATGAGCAGCGAGTTCAAAGGGGACACACTGAGGATGAATTTCGCGTCACCAGAATGTATAGAGACCCTCAAAGAGCTTGTGGATAGCATCCCCTCTCCCTGGGAAGGCGCTAAGCTGAAACTGGTAAGGAGGAGGGACATCCCTCAGCTCATAAAAACAACAGTACACGTCAAAGGATGGGGCAGCAATTTCACATCAGAACGCATGCTCAAACTCTTTGGCCAGCAAAACAAGGGACTGGACGTGAAGAGGTGGGAAGTCTTCCACAGAGAGAATGACCGTGATGGCACTCTCCTTGTGGTGGGTTTGGATCGGCTCTCCATGGCCAGCCTGGTCAAGACGAAGGGTATGGCGTTCTATGTGAACAAAGCAGTCTTCTTCAAAATTGGTAAGGCTTTGGTTGGCGCTGAAAACCGGACAACTGAGCCAATAAATAATAAAGGCAGCGATGAAGATAAGCGCTCACTGCAGCCAAAAAATGATGAGGGAGCCGAATCTACAATCACTGACTCCCAAGAAGACCGGTTACTGGAGGACCAATGATTGAAGTCGTCCAGATAAACCTCCATCGGAGCGAGGCGGCAACCAACGCTTTGATGGAAATAATAAATAAAGGTAAGACTCATATTGCTTTAATCCAAGAACCATGGACGATTCGAAACAAGGTTACTGGCTTAAATCACGTTAATTACCAACTGTTTTATGCAAATACAGGAACTAGACCAAGGACTTGTATTATATGTCACAAAAATTTATGTTATCTTTTTTCTCCAGAGTTGTCAACATCGGATGCTACAGTACTGAAACAAGGGAATGGAAGTGTATACCTAGCATCAGTATATCTGCCTTTCGATTCACCGACATTACCACCTACGTCGGAACTACAACGCTTGGTGAGGAAAGTCAAACAAACAGGTAACGAAGTACTAGTAGGTTGCGATGCTAACTCTCACCACGTCGCGTGGGGTAGTACTAACATTAATAAACGGGGCCAGGCCCTAGTAGAATTCTTGAATACTAACGACCTAATAACACTTAACATAGGTAACACGGCTACCTTCGTTAATAGAATAAGGGAAGAAGTATTAGATATAACAATATGTTCAGAAAATCTAATAGACGTGATACAGGAATGGAGGGTCTCTGAAGAACATTCTTTTTCTGATCACCGTTACATAAGGTTTAAGATAGCACGGCCACCGCCGAACCCAATAAGTTTCAGAAATAAGGCCAAAACTAAATGGACAAAATTCGGGAAGCTAATTAGAGAAAGACTAGGGCATGGACTTTTCGAGTGCCTAAGTGTTGAGGATATTGACACTAATGTTGACTACATTACGGATATATTAGTAAGGTCTTTCGAAGACAGCTGTCCGCTTCGAGAAAGGAAATCAGCCCAAGAGAAGCCTTGGATGACCGGGGAGATTCGCAACATTGGGAAAGAGGTCCGTAGACTTTACAATAGGGCACGCCGTAAAAAATCTCCAGTATACTGGGACGACTACCACAGAAGACTCAGAGAATATAACAAAATCACAAGAACAGCAAAACGAAACTCCTGGAAGCTATTCTGCGAACAGGTCGATAGCGTTAACGATGTTTCTAAAATTAAAAAGTTCCTCTCAAAAACCCATACCCAAACCGAAACAATGGTAGACGATATGGGCAGAAGAGTGGACTCAACCGAAGAGATGGTAAGACTTTTGATGAACACCCATTTTCCGCAAGGTACGACGGGCCAGACTGAGATACCGAACTACAGTGAAAATGAGGAACAACTAAGTCATATCATTACAGACCATATGGTCAAAGAAGCCGTAAGAAGCTTTTCACCATTTAAGGCACCAGGACCTGATGGAATATTTCCGGCACTACTACAGATGGAGGTGGATTACATATCAACTCATCTAGCCGCCATTTTCACAGCATGTCTAAAATTCGCATACACACCGAAAGCCTGGCAGGAGGCAAGGGTAGTTTTCATACCAATAAGCCTAACATCGTTCTTACTCAAAACCATGGAGCGTATAGTGGATACCATGATTAAAAGTAAGATACCAGGCGAAATGCTAAAATTTAGACAACATGCCTATGTTAAAGGGCGATCGGTGGATACCGCCCTACACGATGTAGTACACAACATAGAAGAATCCTTCAATGGAAAGATGTATACACTTGCGGTATGTATAGACATTGAAGGGGCGTTCAATAATGTACGGACCGACACACTCATCCAATCCTTAGACCAGTTTCAGGTGGACCGGGCTCTCCGAGACTGGATAAGCCACATGCTAAGGAATAGATGGATAAATTGTGGGTCCCACGACATAAAAATAAGAGACAGAGTAGCACAGGGAACACCACAGGGCGGTATTTTATCACCACTCCTGTGGGTCACTACTATAAATAGTCTCCTAAGGATACTAACGGATGAAGGACTTAAACCAGTCTGTTACGCAGATGACGTTATAATACTTCTGAGGGGGAAGAATCCTAATCAACTTTGTAGAAGGGCCGAAACGGCTCTAAAAATTGCATATGACTGGGCTCGACCGAGAGGCCTAAATGTAAACCCAGAAAAGACAGAGATATGTCTGTTCACAAGGAAAACGAAGATTGGTCAGTATGATGACCCGCATTTCCTAAACAAAACAATTCCAGTTTTCAACAGGGTTAAATACTTAGGTGTTATCCTGGACAGGAAACTAAATTGGAAGTGCCACATAGAAGAACGAGCAAACAAGGCTCACATATGCTGGGCACTATGTAGAAGAGCCATTAGCTCAAAATGGGGCCTTAATCCAAGTATGACACAATGGCTCTACAAGAGCGTAATCAGACCTATTTTGACTTACGCATCAGTAGTGTGGTGGACATCAATGAAGAATAAGTGCAACATAATGATATTACAAAAGGTCCAACGAATGTGTTGTCTCGGCATAAGCGGGACAATGAGGACCACATCCAGTAGGGCATTGGAGACGATCTTGAATATCCAACCAATAGAAATACAGATTAGATATGAAGCTGCCCTCACGGCGACGAGGCTCAAAGTGATGGGCGAATGGATCGAAAGCGATCACGTGTCATATCATCAAAAGATAGCTGAGGTAGTGACGGTGGATTTAACTGACATATCATCAGTATCCGACAGAATACCTGAAAGATCAATGGTTGCTGAGTGTGAGACCATGATACCAGACAGACAATCCTGGATTGATGGAACCGTAGTACAGACAACATCTGGAAATTGCTGTTATACAGATGGATCGAAACTAGTGGAGAGAACGGGGCTAGGACTTTACATCGAAGAACCGGAAACCGAACTCTTATTCCGTCTGCCAGACCATAACACAGTCCTGCAGGCGGAAGTCCGAGCAATTACAGAATGTGTGAGCTGGCTTGGGACTAACACAAGACCAACAAAAGTGCATATTTTCACAGATAGCCAAATGGCTATTAGGGCGATAACGTCTAGAACGGTAAGGTCGAGGACCGTTTTAGATTGTAAAATGGCGATTAACGCCTACTCCGAATACGGCACTATATGCATCATATGGGTGCCTGGCCATTGCGGAGTAAGGGGTAACGAGAAAGCAAACGCCTTGGCATCTAGATCCAGAGACTTGCAAACAACAACATTAGAGAACGCAAAACCCTTCAGAGTTATGCGTTCTGAACTACAAATATGGGCGAAGAACGCCCATATCACGCTATGGAATAGTGAAAACGTTGGGAAGACAACGAAGGTCTTGTGGGGTGACCCAAACGAGGACAAGGCCAAGACCTTACTGAGATTGAGCAAGGTAGAAATTAGTAAGATCATGGGCGTCCTTACAGGACACACATGCTTACAAGCACACCTACATAGGATAGGAGTTGTAGATGACAGCATATGTAGGGCATGCGGGGAGGATGATGAAACGTTGGAGCATTTCCTCTGCCACTGCCCAGCGTTCGCCAACAATAGATCACGTTTCTTAGGAAATGATGCTATACCAGACTTGACCCAACTTAGGGGCGTAGACTGGAAGAAAATTAAGGACTATGTCGACAGTACAGAGTTCCTAAAATAGCTTACCGACCTTTCTAAATAATAACAATTAGAGCGCACAACAGGCCGAATACTGGCTTACGTGTATGTCCAAGGACATGAGGTGGAATTTCACCGCCTCCTCTTCTCAACCTAACCTAACCTAACCTAGTAGAACACACACAAAAAGAAATTTTATAAATCGGAAGAGAAACACGAGTTACACGCGCTTGAACATTTTCTTCACCCGATGTGGCCAACTTTGAGGTCCTCCAGCTCCGCCCCTGTCTGACATAGGTGGCCCAAATATAAAACCTAACTTCTCTAATGCCTCTTCATCTACCATGCCTTTTTGAATTCGTACCACTGTGCAGTGTTTTGCAAAAACAGAGGAAAATTGGCAGACTAGTCTTGGTATTTCGCCCATAACTTTTACAAATATTGAGTCTAACAAAAATTTTTTTACTGTTCTGGATTTGTGAGAGTGCGACGAATATTCTCTCAAAATTTGAATAAAATCGAGGGGGAAGCAATTTTTTCTAAAGGTTTTTCCAAACAAATTTTACGAAAAAAAATTTATAAAAAATGGCGCATTGTATCCTCTTTAAAACAAAGAAAACTTTGCAAAAATCGGTTCAGCTGATCGAGAACAATTACAAATTTCGTAAAACACAAAAACTATTTTTTTTAATTTTTTCAAATATTAAAATGCCAAAAATTTTTTCAAAAAAAATGATAGCGAGATCTTATTTTACCTATTTGTAACTGCTTATAAACATTTTAGCCAAATATAAACTACATAGGTCGATATTAAATATTCTTACCCAATTGTCAATTTCCATACAATTTAAGGACCGGTTATTTTGCTTTTGTTTAGAGGGTTAATAGATTTTTATTAAAACATATAAAAATTTCCTCAGTATATGGGATTTTTGCAAAATCTTCTAAGGCTAATTTGGGATTCTTTAAAGTTTTCCTGAACCAATTAGGATAAATTGTTCTCGAGTTATGCTAAAATATGTGCTCAACCTCAATTTTTATACCCTCACTTTAGTGATACGAGGGTATATATCATTTGATACGGCCAAAAGTGTAACACATCGATGGTGTGACCTAAGACCCTAAGTATGTTTAGCGGCAATGTCCGTCCGTCCGTCTGTCTGTCTATCTACTGGCTCGTTCGCACGATAACTCTCGAAAGAAGTAACCGATTGACTTCAAATTTTTATGTGGTAATTTTTTTCCTATCTCGGGCTAAATTCGCAGATGAGCTATATTGGTACACTCCTTCTAGTACCTTCCCCACAAACGGTTAACATTTCGTCGGCTCAATGCTATTTTGTCCCATACGCCATTTTGTATGATCGGAGAAAAATGCAATTTATTGTTTGAGTAAAAACTGAAAAGTTACATACTTTTTATTTCATAGGGTTCCCAACAGTGTTTGTATAATTCTCATGCATTTCTATACCATTACATTCAAAAATAAGCAAGTTATAACAATTTTTTTACTTGGCATTTTGGTCCATATCCACTTTTATTTGAATATTTTTTCGTATTTGTATTACATGGACCACAAAAAAGGTCGGTATGAAAGGACAGTAATTTACATATTGTGATCGAAATAATGTAAAATGCTGAGTCAAAAATATAGGGTGATATAAAAATGGAGACATAGAACAAAAATATCAAAATTATTTCCCGTTATTCAGAGTTAAATAAATTCACCCTACCGATATCTCGAAAACTAGGAAAAAAATGATTGCATATTCTGAAAGAGCATGCTTGAAACCCATACTCAAAAATACACAAAAATGGCGTATGGACCAAAATAGCATTAAGCCGACGATTTAATGAAAAATTGATTATTTAATAACTTCTATACTACTTATTTGAAATTCGACACATAATATTAGTCTATTGGTCACTATCACCTCGAGAAAAATGGGCGAAGTTGCCACGCCCCATTTGGTGCTTCCCACACAAATGGACTATTTTGCACCAAATGTTAACTGCTTATAGCTTTAGTATCACTTCATGAAAATACTTTAAGTTTTCTACAGTGTAATGCTTTCATAGTACCTAGAGTCCAGTAAAAAGTGAGCGTAATTGGCACGGCCCTTTTGGTACCTCTCTTACAAATTAACCATTTTGTACAAACAGTTAACTGCTTATAACTTGAATACCAGTGCATACAACGGCTTGAAATTTGTTAAAGTGTAATGATTTTGTAGTACCTACAACCAAGCAAAAACTGGTCGTTATTGCCATGACCCTATTGGTACCTCGGACACAAAGGTACCATTTTGAACCAAAGTTAGCATCTTATAACTTTAATACTAGTGCGTACAAATACATACAATTTTGTACAGTGTAATGTTTTTAGTACCTACAGTCTGTCGAAAAATGGGCGTTATTATCTTACTTACTTACCCATCCCACTAATAGACCACAAAGCTCTTAAATGAAATGACCTCGTTTGAGCAAATAGGTCAAAAACCAAAACACTTTTTTTTAAAAACAAATTTTAATTTCGCAAAAAATGCACAAGAAAATAGTGTTTAACTCCGCGCCAGAGTGGCGGGAGTTAAAAAAAATAAATACACAAAATTTTTATTTTTATTTAATTTAATTTATTTTAATATATTATTTTTGGCCGTGAGCCTGGGGGTTTGGCAGTGTGCCAAAAGCGGGTGAGTTTACAACTAAAGTAATGCAACAATGACGGCGTTGCCATCACTTAGCGAGTTTTGCGGCGTTGTGGTGAAAACCGACGGCTCCAAATCTAATGCAGGTGGCGATGAAGTCGGCAGTCAGCTGTTGTGACTTCAACATACTCCCCCCCTTGCACGAGTGCAATGTAGAGTTCGTATAGTTGATGATACTGCACTTTTTGTTGTCGCTAATGTCATTCACTGTCTGCTGCGATCGAAGTCGTTGCTTTTTTTATTATGGGCTGATGTTTTGTTGAAGCTGCCGAATGTGTTTGTTGAAGAGACAGCATATTGCATCGTATATTTGGGACGTTTATTTCATGAATATTATTTATATGTATGAAGAATGGTTTGACTCGTGAAGCCTCCACTCTTCAATATAACTCCATTAGCTCGTGAAGCCTGATTTCACGTGATGAAATCATATATATAATGGAGTTAATTGAGGGGGTTCGGGGAACCAAATAATATTTTTTATTTAATATTTTATTTATTTAATACGGATCAACGCGCACAAAAACGTGAGGCACTGGGCCAGCTTTGGTTTGAAGGACCATGTTTAACTCCGCGCCAGAGTGGCGGGAGTTAAAAAAAAGAAATACACAAAATTTTAATTTTTATTTAATTTAATATATTATTTTTGGCCGTGAGCCTGGGCGTTTGGCAGTGTGCCAAAAGCGGGTGAGTTTACAACTAAAGTAATGCAACAATGACGGCGTTGCCATCACTTAGCGAGCTTTGCGGCGTTTTGGTGAAAACCGACGGCTCCAAATCTAATGCAGGTGGCGATGAAGTCGGCTGTTGTGACTTCAACAAATAGTTTGAATTAATGAGTTTTTTTTATTTTTTTTAAAGATTACCGAAATAGTTATCGACAATAGTTTGGGCTAAATGTAATAGATACTTAGTTATATGGATGGGAAAAGGGGACGTTTGGCCAAAATTTCAAAATTCGACAACCAGGAACACGGATTGAATTTGGTTGAACCGATTTCAACCAAATTCAATAGCGATCTTAACAGCCGCGAAATACTCTAAACTGGAAAATTTCAGAACGATCGGAGTGAAATTGCGACCTGTAGTCGACGAACAACTTTACATGGACAGACGGACGGACAGACATCGTTAAATCGACTCAGCTAGTGATTCTGAGTCGATCGGTATACTTTAAGGTGGGTCTAGCTGTGTTATTTTCAGGTGATACAAACATCTGCCGTGAAACAAACTTATAATACCCTGTACCACAGGGTGGTGTAGGGTATAAAAACAACAGGAAGGTATGCCATTAATAATGAAAAACAACATCAGTTATATGGCCACCATGACCACGCTTACAGGACCATATCCTTTTCATGAAACTTTCCATAACAAAATCGCAAAGTGGCTGCCCTATGTCTTCGATAGCCTCACGAATTATATCTGTGAGGTCTTGAATCGACGCTGGGCTGTTGGCGTAGACCTTATCTTTCACGTGGCCCCAAAGGAAGAAGTCGCAAGGTGTTAAATCACAAGATCTCGGTGGCCAATTGTAATCACCTCTTCGAGATATAACACGGTCCGGAAATTTTTCCCGTAACAGAGCAATTTTTTCGTTGCTTGTGTGGCACGTAGCGCCGTCTTGTTGAAAGTAAACGTTGTCCAGATCAATACCATCCAACTTCGACCATAACAAATCATTAATCATCTCTCGATAGCGCAATCCATTCACAGTAACTGTTGATCCAACATCATTTTCGAAAAAGTTAGGTCCAATGACCCCGCCGGACCATAAACCACACCAAACAGTCACCTTTGAGGAGGGAGAGGCTTCTCAACAATAACTCTTGGGTTTTCCGAGCGCCAGAAGCGACAATTTTGCTTGTTGACGTAGCCACCGAGGTGGAAATGGGCCTCATCAGTCAAGATGATTTTGTATCGTTCGTATCGTTTGTTTGTTCGATCATTTGTTGATCGTTTTGTATCGTTCGATGATCGTGTATCGTTCCCTTTTTATACCCTACACCACACTGTGGCACATGGAATTTGGTTAAAATCGGTTCAGATTTAGATATTGCCCCCATATATGTATATGTTAGTCCCGACTTGGCATGTAAGCGCTGTAAAAACTTTATTTTATATCCGACCAGTATGAAATTCGGCAAAAAGAGGTTTCTTATTATATTAATGAACACTGTTAAATTTGGAAGAGATCGGTTCAGATTTAGCTATAATTCCTATAGATACGTTACCCCCGATTTGACATGTAAGCGCTGTAAAAATGTTATTTTATGTACGATCAGTGCGAAATTTCTCAAAAAGAGGTTTCTTGTTACATGAAGGAATACTGCTAAATTCGGAAAAAATCGGTTCAGATTTCGATATAGCCTCCACATATATGTATGTTACCCCTGATTTGACATGTAAGCGTTGTAGAAACTTTATTCCATATCTGATCTGTGCGAAATTCGCCAGAAAGAGGTTTCTTATTACATAAAGGAATACAGCCAAATTCAAGGAAAATCGGTTCAAATTTAGATATAACCTCTATATATATGTTCCTCCTGATTTGGTATCAAAGTGCTATAGAAGTTGTACTTTACTTGCGGTCATTACAATATTTGGCAGAAAGATGTTTCTCAATTTATGAACGAATATTGCTTAATTTAGTGATAATCGGTTCAGAATTAGATGTAGTAACATTTTGTTCCTACCTTGGTAGGTTATTATATAGTCGGCCCCGCCCGACGTTGTGCCTTTCCTTACTGGTTAGTAATGGCGTAGTTTCTACTTGTCAAATGTCAAAGAATAAAAGCTTCTCAAGTGACAGCTACCGAAATACCGGGTTATTAAAAATAACACCTCTGGTTGGAAAACCCTATATCTTCATGAAAGTTTTCAAAAATTTTTTTAGAAATTTTTAATGTTTGTTAAATTTTATTATAACTGATATCTTGTATAACAATAGATTGCTTGAAGGGCTGACAACAAATGTTGACTTGGAATAGTTATCAATTAAAAATGAGTGCTTTGAAACCGAAGTTAATGCTATGTATGTCATTATTAACTGGAATGAATAATTCCAAACCAAGGAAAAATTAAAATTAAAGTAAAAAAATTCGGCAGTTTTGAAATTGTTTTAAAATAAAATATACCTGGAGATATTCCTAGGCAATAATTTTATTTATTTTTAAACACATATTTTATTTGACAAAATTTGTTTGCCTATATATTTTGCTCTATTATATTAACATATGCGTCCAAATAAATTTTATTGGTTTTCAAATAAAAAGTGATTTATTCATAAACATATAATATTTAAACATTTGTTTTCCAAGTATCTTTCCAAAAGCGGCGATTTTACTGCAATCATGAACCCAAAATATTTTTTTTAACACGATCTACCAAAATGTTTTATCTGATTATGGTGTACGTCAAAATAGGACGTATTTCACATATAATAATTTCAAATCACTGTTCCAGTAAGTGAACATATTCGCATGTGCAAAGAATAATTTGCAATATTTTTCATGTGGTCTGAAGGTAGATAAGATTAATTATTTATTTAGATGTTAGGAATTGTTTCGGACCTAACTGCAAAATTTATTAAAAAATTATTAAAAAATTTCCAAAATATATTGACCTTCCAAAAATTCTGGCACACTTGTTTTATTTTTACCCCATTCGAAATATCCGTTGAGACAAGAGTTATGGCCATCTGAAGGCCATTTTTTGATATGTTTGAATCGAAAGGAAATATATTTGTAACACAAATTTTTAAATATTATATATTTCAGAGCAAATAAATTTTATTTGAAAACCAATTAAATATATTTGGAACGCATATATTACAACAAAATATGTTTGCAAACTAAATTTCTCAAATAAAATATGTGTCTAAATACAAATAAAATTATTGTTTAGGAATTTATCCAAATATAATTTAATTTAAAAAAGATTTTCAAAACATTTGCTGACTTTTTAGAATTTCAGTTTAAATTTTTCCTCAGTTTCGATACCAAATGCATTATTATCTTCTTTGTAAATCAAAAACACTATGCAACAAAATTGTTGTCCAAGGGATGTGGATAACAGTTTCTGGTACAATTAGGTGTCACAAACACGAACAAAATATTAAAAAAAATTGTATGGTACATTTTTTTTAACAATTTTTTTTTAAATTTCAGCTTTCATGGAAAGTACATTCAGTATTTGGACCATAATTTTTCAAGTACCGGGTTTTTCCAATAAGAGCGCTACAAAAGTTTTTTTTAAATAAAATAAAAACGGTTTTGGATATCAATGAAATTCTTTATTCCTGTGAAAGTACGTTCGATGCCATTATGTATGGAACTCGATTTCTTTTGCATGGCCACCACGGGCACGCTTTCAGAAGTGCAGACGCTGAACCCAATTTTCAACGGTTTTCAAGCATAAATCGGCCGATACTGCTGCAATTTCACGTTCGATATTCGTACGAAGTTCATCAATCGTCGCTGGCTTGTTGGCATAGACCATAGACATGACGTAGCCCCACAGAAAATAGTCTAACGGCGTAAAATCGCACGACCGAGGCGGCCAATCGACTGTACCATTTCGTGAGATAACACGTTCTCCAAACTTGGTTTCCAATAAATTGATTGTGGCATTCGCTGTGGGGCGCCGTCCTGTTGGAACCACATGGTCTCCAAGTCCATATCATCTAATTGGGGCCAAAAATATTCGGTTATCATTGAACGGTAGTGATTCCCATTCACAGTAACGTGCTGGTCTTGATCATCACGGAAGAAGTACGGCCCAATGACGCCGCCGACCCATAAACCGCACCAAACCGTAATTTTTTCGGGATGCAATGATGACTCATGGAGTACGTGTGGATTGCTGTCTGACCAATAACGCATATTTTGTTTATTGACGAAGCTATTCAGCCAGAAATGAGCCTCATCGCTCATCGACCATAAATTGGACGTAGCGCTCTTAACGTTGAGGCCACTGACTCCGAATTTCGGTAGTACATTTTAATAATTTCGACTCGTTGTTGGCTCGTATATCTTTCCATCATGAAATGGCAAACCTTACTGAAGAGAAATGTCAAAAGAGCGGCAAAAAATATGGCGTCCTTTGCTGTCCCTGTCGTTCTACTTTTGTAGCGTCCCTGTTGAAAAACCCTTAGGAGCCTGATTGAGCCGTGTTATGCCTCAAACTAAAGGGGATTATAACGGCTACATATGCTGCAAATATCGCTTTCACGTAAATAATATGAGAAAAAAATGATTTTTTTTTTAAACACTTTTTCCTGGCACAAGAAACCATAAAAAATAGAAAAACCAGTAAGGAAAGGCAGAAAGTCGGGCGGGGCCGACTATATAATACCCTACACCTCCCTAACAATGCGATAAGGGTCATTGCCATAATAATTTGGAATAATTGGTAAATGGGTAGAAACGTATTATCTAATTCTGGAACGATAATCGCTAAATTAAGCAATATTCGTTCCTAAAGTGAGAAACATCTTTCTGGAAAATTTTTTCTTATTCATGTAAAAAGACCTCCTTCTGTCGAATTTCGTACTGATTGGATATAAAATACAGTCTCTACAGCGCTTACATGTCAAATCGGGGGTAACATATATATTGGAGCTATATCTAAATCTGTACCGATTTTCTCCGAATTTGGCAGTATTCCTTCATGTAATAAGAAACCTCTTTCTGCCGAATTTCGCACTGATCGGATATAAAATACAGTTTTTACAGCGCTTACAGGTCAAATAGGGGTAACATATATATGGGTGTTATATCTAAATCTAAACCGAGTTTCTCCGAATTTGGCAGTATTCCTTCATGTAATAAGAAACCTCTCTTTGCCGAATTTCGAACTGATCGGATACAAAATAACATTTTTACAGCGCTTACATGTCAAATCGGGGGTAACGTATATATGGGGGCTATATCTAAATCTGAATCGATTTATTCCAAATGTAATAGTGTTCATCCATATTATAAGAAACCTCTTTCTGCCGAATTTCATACTGATCGGATATAAAATAAAGTTTTTACAGCTCTTACATGTCAAATCGGGGCTAACATATATATGGGGGCTATATCTAAATCTGAACCGATTTTAACCAAATTCAATAGGGATCGTCCTCGGGCCAAAAAAAAGATATGTGTAAAGTTTCGTCGAGATCGGACCATAATTGCGACCTGTACTTTTATTACAAGAATACATGCACAGACGGACAGACGGACATAGCTAAATCAACTCAGAAAGTGATTCTAAGTCGATCGGTATAATAAACGATGGGTTTATTTCTTCTCCTTTTGGGTGTAACAAACAAATGCACAAAGTTATAATACCCTGTACCACAGTGTGGTGTAGGGTATAAAAAATTTAAAAAACCAACATGCTAACGTAGAAAACGCTGTATATTTGAAAAAAAATCTTTGGATAGATGTAAAAGTTATGAGCCATTTGGTAAATGTTAGGAAAATTCAAAAAAAATCTTGTTTCATATTTTTCCGTTTTTAAATGATGTTTTTGCTTATAGTGAATTCGCCATAAGTGAGAAAGACATATAAGAGACATTGCACTTCCATTTTATTTTATGAGGATTAGACCATTTATTATTTTTTTGGTACTGATTTCCGGGCCGAAAAAGTTTCCATTTGACCTACAAACCTCCAATAAAAAATTTGGTGCCGATTGGACAATGCTAAGGTCTGCCCAAAGCTGTTTGAAAACACAAAACTAACTTTACATGAACAAAGTTTGGGTTTTTATCAAATGTCACATGTTCAAGTAATTAAAAAATGTTTTATTAGCATGAAAAGCTTTTAAATGGTCTTTGAATAAAATTTTCCTTCTTACAAGTCGTAAACAATCAAAATCGACCAATCAAAGTTACAGCAGTTTTCATTTGAATTTTACGTCATGACAGGGCATGCATGCACACCGACATGGCATCTATGCAATCACAATAAAAAATAGATCATGCTTGTGCATGCATGAAAAAAACAACGGATTTGCATGATAGTAATTTTTCGCATCAGTCTGACATTTTTCTACTTATCAAATAAGAAAACATAAGCAGAACTTTGCAGCGCGCTATACGGCCATGTAGCAGGGTCGTTTACAGAACGCGCTCTGCCTCTAGCCTAAGTGAATTGAGAAAGGTACAGCTTCGCACAAAATTTAATTTTAGTCATATTCTTATTTGTCTCCAGACCGAACACATCCAAAATTGTTACTAGATCCAGTGATAAATTTCGCACCGTAGAATCAGTTGGGCATGTATCACATACAATATCTGGAGCCAAACTGCCGTCAAACAGACAGATATTTCATGATGTGATAACTGTAATGTATAATGGTGCGACGCCTCTGACCACTGTTGGTTAGCTTGTGATTAATCGATCTACACATCAAAATTTTTGGGCGCCACCAAAATCCCGGCTGGTACTGGAGAAAATATGGCCAAAGTCGTTCATGATACACTCATCAAATACAGGTCAAAACACTGGATCGTGCATTTTGTTGCAGAACAAATTAGATCGAAAATTAATCAAGTTCCCATGTTCTCATCACATGATGGAGATAGTATTGAAACATGTGTTTGAGGTTAAACTACGGCGGCTTGTGGTCCTGAAGTGCCTATTAGTTTTGCTGCCGTTTGGGTATGTCTCGACCACAAATCGTTTAAAAACGGACTCGAAGATCCAACTGTACGCTCAAAAATAAGTAATGCTGACTGCGAATTCATTAAGAAATTCTGCATTAAACAGCTAAATGAAACACAAATCCGAGCTGATTACAAGGAACTATTACAATTAACAATAATGTTTCTTGGTGGTGTCGGCACCAACATACCACGCAAGGTTCATGGGAAAAGGCATTTATTCCTTAAAAATATACCTATTTCGAGAGCAGTTTGCATTGACAAAACGAGAGTCCAGTGGGCTACGGAATATAAATATGTATTTTTCTCGTGCGGCTGTATGTCAAAGCGTGGTTTACATGCACAAATGCCACACGAGCACCAAATCAAGATATACACTTGTTGAAAGACTCCATCGCATACCCAGAAATCGACCGAGATGTGTCTGAAGCTGTTTTGAAGAAATGGAAAAATCATTTGTGGTATTTGGCCCCAGAATTAATGGCTTTGGCATTTTTCGATTCGGATGTTTCACTCGAAGAGAAACGAAAAATGGTTAGGCATCTGCAATCAACAGAACCCGTCGTAAATCTAGAAAACGATCGAAAATTCTCCGACCCGAAACTATTGCTGTGTAATAATTTGAGCGATTTCGTCTCATACAAAACCAAACATTTTTTCGGTGCTTTTGGATTGAGTACTGAATTTTTAAAGCATGACCCATCCATTTGGGAAGTAAATGAAGATGCTCTCGATGTTTGTCGTAATCTGTTTGTTGTTAACGACACTGCTGAACGCGGTGTACAATTTATGAATGATTACAACAGAATACGAAAGACGAAGAACAAAATCAGTTTATATAACAGTGCATTGAAGAATATCGTAGAAAATGTCCCTCACATAACAAGTCAGATCTAATATAATATTGAATTAATTGTATTTTTTGTTTTTTCACCGATCTTAATATTTAAAAACTATTTATTAATGAATAATACAAAGAAATGTAATTTTACTTATTTAAACATACGATTTTTGAATAAAAAAATATTTCCCTATAAAGTGTGTTCTAAATTTTGAATGAACTTTGGGCAGACCCTAGGGTTATCCGATCGGCACAAACATTTTTATGGAAGTCTTGTAGGCTAAATGGAAACTTTTTCGGTTCGGAAATCAAAGATCGCAGCAACTTTCACTTTTTGCATCATGTGCTATAAACGGTCTAATGAGGATTGATGTCAGACATTATAAAATTATAGAGAGGACGAGGTTTTATGGCCGTTCGTAACCCTTCATAAAACATGATATGCAATGTGAGAGCTATATTGGATGAGATCCGCTCAGATAGAGGGTCATTCAACAATATTTGTGGTTTTTTATTTATGAGTTTTCCATTCAGTTACGCCTTTTAGGGGCATGTACATTCCAGTCGTATATACAGGTAGTTAAATTATATGTACGCAATACAAAGTAGTACGCGGCAGCCTTGAAAATATAGGGTTTCTACATTCGAAGCAAACTATATGTCAGCTACAAGTACTGCAACTTATGGACCTTAAACCCGGAATTTATGAATGAAATTTCTTATTAATAAATTAGTGTAATTCGGCGTCTTAAAGAGATAAGTCGATTTTCTGAAATATGTTACAAATTTATATTTCGAAGTATGAGTAAATGGCAAAGAACTTTTCAATGTGTAAATTATCCCGACAATTTCTGCTACATCTGCGGAAAATATGTAATTAAAAAAATCGACGTGCGTTTAGTAAAATAATAGAAGAAATATATGTGTAATATTTTGGTATATGAGTTAAAAATATGACCGAACCGTGGACAACTAGTATTTTGTGTAATTCGTGCCATGTAAATCTTACTAGTGGAAGAATGCGGTAAGTACTTTAAAATTAATGTATTATAATGTTTTGTGGAATAAAGCGTTTTAATTTTAGACTTCACGTGCAATTTGCAATGCCAATGATTTGGAGACAACCATTCATTCACTATACAGACTGCTATCAGAAACCGTCGATTCCCCTTGCTCATGCTGTCAACACTAAGGAATCATACGAAACAATGGCTAAATTGATAAAAATACATAAAATATGAACATGACTGGAAAATTTGTTGCGATTTAAAGTAGTTGGTATGTTATGTCTCTGGGATAACTGATATTTTGTCACCACTGCATATTAAGCTGGGGCTTTTTAAAAAATTTGTAAAAGCCTTAAGGAAAGATGGCAATGCCCTCTCATATTTATTTAAAAGTCTTTCTTTTCAAAAAATCGAAGAAGAAGTTTTTGATGGCCCTAAAATAAGGAAACTGATGAAAGATGTGAATTTCGAATCATATTTGACGTCGGATGAAATTGCAACATGGAGGTCGTTTAAGCTTGTAGTTTCAAATTTCCTTGGATCCAATAAAAGCCCGCAATATGAAACAATGATTAATGATATGTTAAAAAATTATGAAAAAAATTGGTTAGATATATATTTTTTTATATTTATATATATAACACATATGTATGTATTCTTCCAACTTATTTTTCGCTTTATGCGTTCCAACAGGTGTAAATATTGAGGGACATCCCCGAGAATCTTGGCGACGTAAGTGACGAACATGGCGACGTTACCAAGGGCACTGGGTGAAAGAATAATGGGAGATTATATTTGGTTCCTCATTAGAGAAACCGATTCCGAAATCTACAAACCTCAACAAAGAACTCTCAATTACTTCTTATGAAACTTGTTCGTTTAAATAAACGCAAATGTACGTAATATAAATAAAAGTAATAAATAAAATCGCTATTTAAACAGAAATTAAAAAAAAATAATTTTTAAATTCACTTACCTCTACCAAAAGGGCTATAATTTCTACATTTAGCCATAGATTTTTTCAAATAGGCATTATTTTCTTCGCTAGGATGAAAACTTTAAAAAACTAAAATAAATTTTTTTTTTTCTATTTTTTATGTTTTTTTTTTGTCCCAGGATTTTTTTGTTTTTGAAAAAATCTACTTTTTCCAATTTGTTTAATGACTGTAACTAAACCACTGTTTCTAAGTGAAAGAGACATTCCAACCATGGTAGCCCACATTAATAGCTTCAATTTAACGTATAAGTCGACCTGATCGGGCATATACTCCAAAAATTATAGCTCAAATATGTACTGAGGGTACTTTCGACAATAATAGTATTTGTAATAAATTTTTTTTTTTTAAATTTAACCATAAAAAAATTGTTGGTTTTAATTTTATATAACAGTGTGGCACAATCTATACAAAAAAAATAATTTTTAGGTCAAGGACACAAATAATTTTTTTTTTGTTGCATAGTGTAATTTAAAATTTCTGATTTAGTCATCATTTCTTGTCAATCCCCCAAGTAGCTTATCTTGGTTCAAGATTATACGATATCAATTATTCTTATTTATTATGTTTACGAACATTAAAAATTTTGAATTAGTAAAAAAATTAACACAATTGACGAATTTTCTTAAGTTCAAAAAATATTTATTTCGGAAATAATAGTCCCAAATAAAAACATATTGGGATGTAATCAAAGATTTGTTTCGAATAACATATTCCCATGTATATACATTTTGTGTGTACCCTAAACATATATATGTTTCAAGTCGTATATGTTTGGAACAATATACAACAGAAGCAATTTTTTTTTCAGCGTGTAGTTATATTATACTATGCAGTTAGAGTGATCAAAAAACCGGTTTTTTTGAAAAAATAAAAAAACCGGTGGATGGTTTATTTAAGTTATAAAAAAACCGGTGGACGGTTTTTTTCTTCGAAGAAAACCGGGGAAACCGGTAGAACCGGTTTTTTTCGGCATAACAAAACAGTATGAAAATTGCCGTTTGAAAAACATTTTCCTTTTTAAGAACAAAAAAGGCGATTTTTTAATATTAAGTTTTTAAAAGCGATGTCTTCTGATCAGGAATCTTGCACCAAATTTAGTCCTGTTGTATAGTAGTTATGAGTTGGATTGTGATGAATATTGTCATTTGAGTCAAACGGTCCTTTTATCTCATACTTATAACTAATTAGCTATTGTATTAAAAACATTTTCCAAAACTGTTATCGATAGTCTTTTCTTCAACCTTTGAAAAAAATTAGCAAATATACTTTCATTACATTTTTGCAAAATTAAACTTTTTTGAAATTTTGGTAAAACCCTATGTTTCAATTTTTTATTTTTTTGCTCAAAAGAAAGCTTAGATAATTTCCTTTAAAATCTTTGTGACCTATTAATGGGATGGGACCTGTTGATCTATCAAAATAAATATAAACCTCTGAAAAAAAAACAAGTAAGAAAGTTTCAGTCGGGTAAACCGACTAAGGTATACCCTCACTTTGTGAGTAATGTAATATTGAATATTACTCGAATTATTCTGTCAATTTGTGTGGGAGGTACCAGAAGGGGTTTGTCAAATACACCTTTTTTTCCTGAACATTAGATACTTTAAATTCATTGCACTGTGCCGACTTATAAGCATTTATATGCACTGGTATAAACGTTATGAGACATTAAATTGTGGTATGATTTGGGCATTTTGTGTGGGAGGTACAAAGAGGGGCGTGGCAATAACGCCCATTTTTCACAGGGCTATAGACACTATAAAAACATTACACTGTACAAAATTTCAAGTATTTTTATACACTGGTTTTAATGTTATAAGCTGTTAACTTTTGGTGCAAAAAGGTACCTTTGTGTGGGAGGTACCAAAAGGGGCGTGACAACAACACCCATTTTTCCCTGGACTGTAGGCAATATAAAAGCATAATACTGTACAAAATTTCAAGTATTTTTATACACTGTTATTAGTGATATAAGCTGTTAACTTTTGGTGCAAAATGGTGCATTTGTGTGGGAGGTACCAAAAGGGACGTGGCGACTTCGTCCATTTTTCTCGAGTTGATAACGACTAATAAGCTAATACTATGTGTGGAATTTCAAAAGATTCGAATAAGTAGTATAGCAGTTATTCAAGAATCAATATTTCACAACATTTTAACCCTTTGTGGGGGAGGTACTAGAAGGAGTGGACCGATATGGCCCATCTTCGAGCTTAGCCGGAGATAGAAAAAAATATTACCACATACCAAATTTGAGGTCAATCGGTTACTCCTTTCGAGAGTTATCGTGCGCACCAGCCAGCAGACAGACAGACAGACAGACAGACAGACAGACGGACTGACATTGCTCATTCGACTTAAAATGACCCAAAACGGATTTCCTCCGAACATACTTGGGGTCTTAGGTCACTCCTTCGACGTGTTACACTTTTTTCCGTAGCAAATGATATATACCCTCGTCACACTAAAGTGAGGGTATAATTAACGTTCAACCAAACATTTTAGCATTTCAGATGGGAAAAACAACCGTTTGACAAAAATGTCAATATTTGACACCCTCCAACTCGGAAAGTCCTTAACCGATCTCGTTGGAATTGTGTCACATAACTACTATCTGATAGGGCTACTTGGTGCAATTTTCATCCAGACAGAAGACATCCCTTTTAAAAATTAACCTACTTGACATGAAATTCCCCTTATGTAGTTCAGTCAAGAAAATATTAATATTTCTGGGTATTAAATAGAATATTTAATAGAGGTACTAAATCTTTATACATATATATTTTATATACACACTTTAGTGCATTATGCGTTCCAACAGGTGTAAATATTGAGGGACATCCCCGAGAATCTTGGCGACGTAAGTGACGAACATGGCGACGTTACCAAGGGCACTGGGTGAAAGAATAATGGGAGATTATATTTGGTTCCTCATTAGAGAAACCGATTCCGAAATCTACAAACCTCAACAAAGAACTCTCAATTACTTCTTATGAAACTTGTTCGTTTAAATAAACGCAAATGTACGTAATATAAATAAAAGTAATAAATAAAATCGCTATTTAAACAGAAATTAAAAAAAAATAATTTTTAAATTCACTTACCTCTACCAAAAGGGCTATAATTTCTACATTTAGCCATAGATTTTTTCAAATAGGCATTATTTTCTTCGCTAGGATGAAAACTTTAAAAAACTAAAATAAATTTTTTTTTTTCTATTTTTTATGTTTTTTTTTTGTCCCAGGATTTTTTTGTTTTTGAAAAAATCTACTTTTTCCAATTTGTTTAATGACTGTAACTAAACCACTGTTTCTAAGTGAAAGAGACATTCCAACCATGGTAGCCCACATTAATAGCTTCAATTTAACGTATAAGTCGACCTGATCGGGCATATACTCCAAAAATTATAGCTCAAATATGTACTGAGGGTACTTTCGACAATAATAGTATTTGTAATAAATTTTTTTTTTTTAAATTTAACCATAAAAAAATTGTTGGTTTTAATTTTATATAACAGTGTGGCACAATCTATACAAAAAAAATAATTTTTAGGTCAAGGACACAAATAATTTTTTTTTTGTTGCATAGTGTAATTTAAAATTTCTGATTTAGTCATCATTTCTTGTCAATCCCCCAAGTAGCTTATCTTGGTTCAAGATTATACGATATCAATTATTCTTATTTATTATGTTTACGAACATTAAAAATTTTGAATTAGTAAAAAAATTAACACAATTGACGAATTTTCTTAAGTTCAAAAAATATTTATTTCGGAAATAATAGTCCCAAATAAAAACATATTGGGATGTAATCAAAGATTTGTTTCGAATAACATATTCCCATGTATATACATTTTGTGTGTACCCTAAACATATATATGTTTCAAGTCGTATATGTTTGGAACAATATACAACAGAAGCAATTTTTTTTTCAGCGTGTAGTTATATTATACTATGCAGTTAGAGTGATCAAAAAACCGGTTTTTTTGAAAAAATAAAAAAACCGGTGGATGGTTTATTTAAGTTATAAAAAAACCGGTGGACGGTTTTTTTCTTCGAAGAAAACCGGGGAAACCGGTAGAACCGGTTTTTTTCGGCATAACAAAACAGTATGAAAATTGCCGTTTGAAAAACATTTTCCTTTTTAAGAACAAAAAAGGCGATTTTTTAATATTAAGTTTTTAAAAGCGATGTCTTCTGATCAGGAATCTTGCACCAAATTTAGTCCTGTTGTATAGTAGTTATGAGTTGGATTGTGATGAATATTGTCATTTGAGTCAAACGGTCCTTTTATCTCATACTTATAACTAATTAGCTATTGTATTAAAAACATTTTCCAAAACTGTTATCGATAGTCTTTTCTTCAACCTTTGAAAAAAATTAGCAAATATACTTTCATTACATTTTTGCAAAATTAAACTTTTTTGAAATTTTGGTAAAACCCTATGTTTCAATTTTTTATTTTTTTGCTCAAAAGAAAGCTTAGATAATTTCCTTTAAAATCTTTGTGACCTATTAATGGGATGGGACCTGTTGATCTATCAAAATAAATATAAACCTCTGAAAAAAAAACAAGTAAGAAAGTTTCAGTCGGGTAAACCGACTAAGGTATACCCTCACTTTGTGAGTAATGTAATATTGAATATTACTCGAATTATTCTGTCAATTTGTGTGGGAGGTACCAGAAGGGGTTTGTCAAATACACCTTTTTTTCCTGAACATTAGATACTTTAAATTCATTGCACTGTGCCGACTTATAAGCATTTATATGCACTGGTATAAACGTTATGAGACATTAAATTGTGGTATGATTTGGGCATTTTGTGTGGGAGGTACAAAGAGGGGCGTGGCAATAACGCCCATTTTTCACAGGGCTATAGACACTATAAAAACATTACACTGTACAAAATTTCAAGTATTTTTATACACTGGTTTTAATGTTATAAGCTGTTAACTTTTGGTGCAAAAAGGTACCTTTGTGTGGGAGGTACCAAAAGGGGCGTGACAACAACACCCATTTTTCCCTGGACTGTAGGCAATATAAAAGCATAATACTGTACAAAATTTCAAGTATTTTTATACACTGTTATTAGTGATATAAGCTGTTAACTTTTGGTGCAAAATGGTGCATTTGTGTGGGAGGTACCAAAAGGGACGTGGCGACTTCGTCCATTTTTCTCGAGTTGATAACGACTAATAAGCTAATACTATGTGTGGAATTTCAAAAGATTCGAATAAGTAGTATAGCAGTTATTCAAGAATCAATATTTCACAACATTTTAACCCTTTGTGGGGGAGGTACTAGAAGGAGTGGACCGATATGGCCCATCTTCGAGCTTAGCCGGAGATAGAAAAAAATATTACCACATACCAAATTTGAGGTCAATCGGTTACTCCTTTCGAGAGTTATCGTGCGCACCAGCCAGCAGACAGACAGACAGACAGACAGACAGACAGACGGACTGACATTGCTCATTCGACTTAAAATGACCCAAAACGGATTTCCTCCGAACATACTTGGGGTCTTAGGTCACTCCTTCGACGTGTTACACTTTTTTCCGTAGCAAATGATATATACCCTCGTCACACTAAAGTGAGGGTATAATTAACGTTCAACCAAACATTTTAGCATTTCAGATGGGAAAAACAACCGTTTGACAAAAATGTCAATATTTGACACCCTCCAACTCGGAAAGTCCTTAACCGATCTCGTTGGAATTGTGTCACATAACTACTATCTGATAGGGCTACTTGGTGCAATTTTCATCCAGACAGAAGACATCCCTTTTAAAAATTAACCTACTTGACATGAAATTCCCCTTATGTAGTTCAGTCAAGAAAATATTAATATTTCTGGGTATTAAATAGAATATTTAATAGAGGTACTAAATCTTTATACATATATATTTTATATACACACTTTAGTGCATTATGCGTTCCAACAGGTGTAAATATTGAGGGACATCCCCGAGAATCTTGGCGACGTAAGTGACGAACATGGCGACGTTACCAAGGGCACTGGGTGAAAGAATAATGGGAGATTATATTTGGTTCCTCATTAGAGAAACCGATTCCGAAATCTACAAACCTCAACAAAGAACTCTCAATTACTTCTTATGAAACTTGTTCGTTTAAATAAACGCAAATGTACGTAATATAAATAAAAGTAATAAATAAAATCGCTATTTAAACAGAAATTAAAAAAAAATAATTTTTAAATTCACTTACCTCTACCAAAAGGGCTATAATTTCTACATTTAGCCATAGATTTTTTCAAATAGGCATTATTTTCTTCGCTAGGATGAAAACTTTAAAAAACTAAAATAAATTTTTTTTTTTCTATTTTTTATGTTTTTTTTTTGTCCCAGGATTTTTTTGTT
Source organism: Eudasyphora cyanicolor (assembly GCA_963930755.1). NCBI lineage: Eukaryota > Metazoa > Arthropoda > Insecta > Diptera > Muscidae > Eudasyphora > Eudasyphora cyanicolor. Next base: position 163,698,831 of record OZ005736.1, on the reverse strand, counting down.
TTTGAAAAAATCTACTTTTTCCAATTTGTTTAATGACTGTAACTAAACCACTGTTTCTAAGTGAAAGAGACATTCCAACCATGGTAGCCCACATTAATAGCTTCAATTTAACGTATAAGTCGACCTGATCGGGCATATACTCCAAAAATTATAGCTCAAATATGTACTGAGGGTACTTTCGACAATAATAGTATTTGTAATAAATTTTTTTTTTTTAAATTTAACCATAAAAAAATTGTTGGTTTTAATTTTATATAACAGTGTGGCACAATCTATACAAAAAAAATAATTTTTAGGTCAAGGACACAAATAATTTTTTTTTTGTTGCATAGTGTAATTTAAAATTTCTGATTTAGTCATCATTTCTTGTCAATCCCCCAAGTAGCTTATCTTGGTTCAAGATTATACGATATCAATTATTCTTATTTATTATGTTTACGAACATTAAAAATTTTGAATTAGTAAAAAAATTAACACAATTGACGAATTTTCTTAAGTTCAAAAAATATTTATTTCGGAAATAATAGTCCCAAATAAAAACATATTGGGATGTAATCAAAGATTTGTTTCGAATAACATATTCCCATGTATATACATTTTGTGTGTACCCTAAACATATATATGTTTCAAGTCGTATATGTTTGGAACAATATACAACAGAAGCAATTTTTTTTTCAGCGTGTAGTTATATTATACTATGCAGTTAGAGTGATCAAAAAACCGGTTTTTTTGAAAAAATAAAAAAACCGGTGGATGGTTTATTTAAGTTATAAAAAAACCGGTGGACGGTTTTTTTCTTCGAAGAAAACCGGGGAAACCGGTAGAACCGGTTTTTTTCGGCATAACAAAACAGTATGAAAATTGCCGTTTGAAAAACATTTTCCTTTTTAAGAACAAAAAAGGCGATTTTTTAATATTAAGTTTTTAAAAGCGATGTCTTCTGATCAGGAATCTTGCACCAAATTTAGTCCTGTTGTATAGTAGTTATGAGTTGGATTGTGATGAATATTGTCATTTGAGTCAAACGGTCCTTTTATCTCATACTTATAACTAATTAGCTATTGTATTAAAAACATTTTCCAAAACTGTTATCGATAGTCTTTTCTTCAACCTTTGAAAAAAATTAGCAAATATACTTTCATTACATTTTTGCAAAATTAAACTTTTTTGAAATTTTGGTAAAACCCTATGTTTCAATTTTTTATTTTTTTGCTCAAAAGAAAGCTTAGATAATTTCCTTTAAAATCTTTGTGACCTATTAATGGGATGGGACCTGTTGATCTATCAAAATAAATATAAACCTCTGAAAAAAAAACAAGTAAGAAAGTTTCAGTCGGGTAAACCGACTAAGGTATACCCTCACTTTGTGAGTAATGTAATATTGAATATTACTCGAATTATTCTGTCAATTTGTGTGGGAGGTACCAGAAGGGGTTTGTCAAATACACCTTTTTTTCCTGAACATTAGATACTTTAAATTCATTGCACTGTGCCGACTTATAAGCATTTATATGCACTGGTATAAACGTTATGAGACATTAAATTGTGGTATGATTTGGGCATTTTGTGTGGGAGGTACAAAGAGGGGCGTGGCAATAACGCCCATTTTTCACAGGGCTATAGACACTATAAAAACATTACACTGTACAAAATTTCAAGTATTTTTATACACTGGTTTTAATGTTATAAGCTGTTAACTTTTGGTGCAAAAAGGTACCTTTGTGTGGGAGGTACCAAAAGGGGCGTGACAACAACACCCATTTTTCCCTGGACTGTAGGCAATATAAAAGCATAATACTGTACAAAATTTCAAGTATTTTTATACACTGTTATTAGTGATATAAGCTGTTAACTTTTGGTGCAAAATGGTGCATTTGTGTGGGAGGTACCAAAAGGGACGTGGCGACTTCGTCCATTTTTCTCGAGTTGATAACGACTAATAAGCTAATACTATGTGTGGAATTTCAAAAGATTCGAATAAGTAGTATAGCAGTTATTCAAGAATCAATATTTCACAACATTTTAACCCTTTGTGGGGGAGGTACTAGAAGGAGTGGACCGATATGGCCCATCTTCGAGCTTAGCCGGAGATAGAAAAAAATATTACCACATACCAAATTTGAGGTCAATCGGTTACTCCTTTCGAGAGTTATCGTGCGCACCAGCCAGCAGACAGACAGACAGACAGACAGACAGACAGACGGACTGACATTGCTCATTCGACTTAAAATGACCCAAAACGGATTTCCTCCGAACATACTTGGGGTCTTAGGTCACTCCTTCGACGTGTTACACTTTTTTCCGTAGCAAATGATATATACCCTCGTCACACTAAAGTGAGGGTATAATTAACGTTCAACCAAACATTTTAGCATTTCAGATGGGAAAAACAACCGTTTGACAAAAATGTCAATATTTGACACCCTCCAACTCGGAAAGTCCTTAACCGATCTCGTTGGAATTGTGTCACATAACTACTATCTGATAGGGCTACTTGGTGCAATTTTCATCCAGACAGAAGACATCCCTTTTAAAAATTAACCTACTTGACATGAAATTCCCCTTATGTAGTTCAGTCAAGAAAATATTAATATTTCTGGGTATTAAATAGAATATTTAATAGAGGTACTAAATCTTTATACATATATATTTTATATACACACTTTAGTGCATGTGGGTATATACGAGTATATAAATATATAAGAGTATACACTAGTCGGTTTACCCAATTGAAATTTTCTTACTTGTTTTTGTTTCGGTTTGGAAGTTGGAGAATGCGTTTACTTTTCACATAACTTCTGCGCGTATGAATCATTTATTTTCTTTAAATTTTTGTAATTTGTATAGAAATTCGTGAATGGCTTCGTATTATAGCAAAGTTGCCGAGTCTTTTTAGGCCATATAAGGAGATCTTTCATATTATTATCTTAATCTGTGATATTTTGTATATAAAGTTGTAAATAATTTTTAATATTTTAGTGATAATAAAAAACTCGGAAAACCGGTGGAAACAAACGAAAAAAACCGGTTGCACCGGTTGTTCGAAATTCATGATTTTGAGAAAAACCGGGGACGGTGGAAGCAAAAAACCGGTGGGCCGGTTTATTTTAAACCGGTTTTGATCACTCTATATGCAGTACTTAAAGTGGTTGCCACATTATGGAAAATTATGATTTTATATCATCGAGATGGGTACCATATTATTTTCGCAGGAATAATGCATCGACTTGCCTACCGTCTATAGCTTTACTGAATTATTTGACTGTGTTCATTTATTTGTAGCTGCGACTATCAATTAGATTATTTAAGAATACGATAATACGTGCCACCACTTAGCTTCATCTTGACATGAAAATTCACAATTTTATTCCGAGTGTGTTCCCAGCATAACAAAAAACTTTTACAAAACTTAGAGTACTGTCGCAGACAGTCAAAAAGCTACAAAAACGCAAATGAAGAGACAAAACAACGAAACCGGAAAACAAACGCTCAACTAATATCTGCATACAAACACGCAAACAGACAGACAAACACAACAGGAAAACAAACAAACAGCCGAAGTCTGAGTGAATGATTAAAACGACCGACTAACGAGATAGTAAGTGAGAAGAGAGGGTAATGTATGCAAAAGTATTCACGAATGTGTGTGTATGCATAGACAGAACATAAAACTAATTACAAACGCATTTAAATCCGCCTACAAGACACCCAAGTTTTGGCAACAACAATCAACATCAAAGCCCACTCTTTCTCTCTCTCAGACACTATCTTCGCTTGGCAAGCCAAATTCTCAACCTTTGGTCCTCGATTAATATACGAGTATGTATTGCATTGTGATGCTCTCACACAATTCATACCACAGCCGAATTGGAGATATCCATTCCATTTCCTGGCACGGTAGAGGGAATAACTGAATAGGATTTCCCTTCCAGGATTCACCAAATGAATCTTTTTTTAAATTGTAAATACTCTTGAGCGAAACTCCTTAAAATGACAACTTCTACTTAACTGAACTGAACTGAAGCACAGCCCAACTGCTGTTGTTGTTGATTTTGCTATTGCGGCTGCTATTGAGAAAGTTGCTCTGCAGAGGAGACATGGACAAGGATGTGGGGACTGAAACTGGGTGAGGGATAAAGGATGAGTGAAGATGAGACAAAAAACGAGTACTCATCGAAGTACTTGAAGAGGCAAAAACTTTGCCGCCAATGCGGCACCAATCAGTGCGACAACAATTTACCAAACGATGGAAATGAATAAATGAAGGAACGGAAAAATCTCACTAAAACAATAGCGCAGCAAACACCCGCTTCCTGATGCCAACAGTTTACATTTGGTGTGTTGGTAAACAGAATTCAATTCCACAGTTTGCAGTTAAATATTAATTTTTTATCCCATGAAATGTTTAAAGAATATTCGTTTATTCAGAGATTATTTGTACCCGGAACCATTTACACGAACAACGGTCATCAAAGGTCCATGTTTTCTTCCATCCCTCATACAAATGTCCACTTGAAACAATTATTGAACCACCATAGGACCACCGTTTGTAACAATTCGAAATATTGATAAACGACCCCATATGGTATATATCGTCCCCTCAATAAAACAATAGCGTATACGCATATACACCATTATTTTCAACACATATTAAATTGAAAATATATTGAAAACATCGATTCTATTCAAAAACTTCAAATGTGGTTATCTCGAAACTACAAACAAATTATACACTATCGTCATTAAATTCTATGCTGACAATATCCCAGTAAAATCTTGGTAAGTACGTGCCATTACCACCGACATTACCAGGTAATGATATCTCATTATCGTCATTACCACCGACATTACCAGGTATTGATATCTCATTTCGGTAAATAAATAACGACTAACTAAATAATCACAAAAATAAGTTATTGCTAGCAGTAATTCCGGTCGGTACTGAGTTTCGCAAATCTCAGGATTCAGGATTGAGAAAAGTATGATTCCGGGATATTTCGGGATCCAGGAATATTTCGGGACTTCGGGATTTTTATACCCTACACCACACTGTGGTACAGGGTATTATAAGTTTCTTTCACGGCAGATGTTTGTAACACCTGAAAATAACACAGCTAGACCCACCTTAAAGTATACCGATCGACTCAGAATCACTAGCTGAGCCGATTTAACGATGTCTGTCCGTCCGTCCGTCCGTCTGTCCATGTAAAGTTGTTCGTCGACTACAGGTCGCAATTTCACTCCGATCGTTTTGAAATCTTGCAGTTTACAGTATTTCGCGGCTGTTAAGATCGCTATTGAATTTGGTTGAAATCGCTTCAGATTTAGATATAGCTCCCATATATATCTTTCGTCCGATTTGGCCCTTTAGTCCTATAGAAGCTGTATTTTACATCCGATCGTTTTGAAATTTAGAATGGTAGAGTTTCTTGATCCATGAACCAACATTGCCGAATTTGAAGAAAATCGGTTAAGATTTAGCTATAGCTCCCATATATATGTTTCGTCCGATTTTGCTCTTTATTCCTGTAGAAGCTGTATTTTACATCCGATCGTTTTGAAATTTAGAATGGTAGAGTTTCTTGATCCGTGAACCAACATTGCCGAATTTGAAGAAAATCGGTTAAGATTTAGCTATAGCTCCCATATATATGTTTCGTCCGATTTGGCCCTTTAGTCCTATAGAAGCTGTATTTTACATCCGATCGTTTTGAAATTTAGAATGGTAGAGTTTCTTGATCCGTGAACCAACATTGCCGAATTTGAAGAAAATCGGTTAAGATTTAGCTATAGCTCCCATATATATGTTTCGTCCGATTTTGCTCGTTAGTACTGTAGAAGCTGTATTTTACATCCAATCTTTTTGAAATTTAGAATGGTAGAGTTTCTTGTTCCATGAACCAACACTACCGAATTTGAAGAAAATCGGTTAAGATTTAGCTATACCTCACATATATATGTTTCGTCCGATTTGGCCATTTAGTCCTATAAAAGCTGTATTTTACATCCACTCGTTTTGAAATTTAGAATGGTAGAGTTTCTTGATCCATGAACCGAATTTGAAGAAAATCGGTTAAGATTTTGCTATAGCTCTCATATATATGGGTATATCCAGGATGCCGAACACGACATTCGTACGCCTTTAAAGTGAAACAAAATAAAGAAATCGAACAATTTTTTTTTGTTGTATACATTTTTCGATAGCATTTTAGTAGCACTATATATAGGGCAAAAGGTAGGTTTGGTCGATTAGTTGCTTTCTGATATATTGGCAAAAAACATGGGATCCCGAACGCGACAAAAAATAGAACTCGTTTTCGACTGCATCTAGAAATATTCAAAAATCTGCGAATTAAAACAGAATTTTGTAATGCAATTTTTTTTAAACTAAAATAGGCTAATGTAGTTTTTAATTAGAGGTTGTCATGTTAAAATATATATATTGGATTTTTTTTTGCCGCTCTTAGTGTAAATTCCGCACGCGACTTTCCTAACGCGACATTATTTCCCTCACGTAATAATTGCATTTAGAAAAACAAAAGTATAACTTCTACACTTACAAATGTAAGAATAATAATAATAATAATAAGGAACACATGTTTGTTAATTTTTTAATTTTAAATTTAATTTTTGTAAATTTTATTTAATTTAATTTTTTTAATTTAATTTCTTTCTGTTTTAATGTTTTCTAAATGTCGTCGTGATGCTTATTTATTATTATTTTTACCCATCCGCACAAAAAGTAAGCAAAAATGAAAAAAAAAAAAAAATTTATTCTAATATGTCCAACTAAGATGGCGAACGCGACAAACTTTTGATTAAAATTAAAGCTTTCTTAGAAGCAACAGCAAACAATTTTTGTTTTTAATTAATTAAGCACAATTAACTTTGTTTGAATATAAATTTTCAATTACTTGCTTCGACTGGATGAGCAGTTCTGATACAAAACTGCGTTTTGTTATCGCGAACGTGACACCAAAATAGCAGGTGAAAGAAACTTACAAATTTACCGTTAGTCGATGCTTGCTTTATCTCTGTTTCTATTTTCCTAATAGTTTGTTGTTGGTACAAAGATCTTAACGAAGATTGCAACCATAAAACGAATATATAACAAATAACAGTGAAATGCAAAACCAGCACTTAAAGGGACCAAAAATGAAAAAAAAATATTTGTGACTTTCTGTTCAATTATTTCACAACAAAAACAAAAATTTGCTGTAAACACATTATATTCTTTAAATTCAAATATTTCTTTAATAATATAAAAAAAAAAAACATTAGTTTATCAACTTTTATTTTTCTCGTCGTGGTGGACCTTTCTCTGGAAATGCCCATATGTTTCGTCCGATTTGGCCCTTTAGTTCTATAGAAGCTATATTTTACATTCAATCGTTTTGAAATTTAGAATGGTAGAGTTTCTTGATTCCTGAACCAACATTGCCGAATTTGAAGAAAATCGGTAAAGATTTAGCTATAACTCCCATATATATGTTTCATCCGATTTGGCTCTTTAGATCCAATCGTTTTTATACCCTACACCACACTGTGGTACAGGGTATTATTTAAGTACTAGCTGACCCCAGCAGACGTTGTCCTGCCCGTTCTGTTTAGGACGTATTGTTTTATTATTTCAGTTAAAATTCATACATCCCGAGAATCTTGTCCATAAGTCTACTACAGCGCCATCTACCGGTTAGAATCATACATACAAACAATTATCAAGACAAACCACACATACATTTTAAATATCAGCCAAATCGATGTGGAAATGCGAATTTGGCTAATATCTTGACCACTCGCCAACTTATCACGGTAAAAATAATTCTAAAACACAGATGACGCCAAACTGAACCTATTGTTAAATTTTTAGCCCATTCGCTCTTATGGTTTCGGAGATCATGCGTTACTAACAAACGTACAAAGGATTTTATATATAAAGATAAAATGTCCCAAAAGTAAATTTATGTAAACAATTTATACATGAATTACAAAATTTATATATCAGAGTTATTCAATATTACGAGAGTGGTGTAGGGTATTATATAGTCGGCACCGCCCGACTTTAGCCTTTCCTTACTGGTTTACATATATATAACTTTTTTAAATTGAACTTTTTTCATGAAAAGATCTTTGACACAACATTTATTTCCAATAAAACATTATTTACAAAGTATTGAATAGTCATCAACGATGACCTTTTCGTATAGAAAAGTCATCAACGACGACCTTTTCGTATAGAAAAGTCATCAACGATGACCTTTTCGTATAGAAAAGTCATCAACGATGACCTTTTCGTATAGAAAAGTCATCAACGATGACCTTTTCGTATAGAAAAGTCATCAACGATGACCTTTTCGTATAGAAAAGTCATCAACGATGACCTTTTCGTATAGAAAAGTCATCAACGATGACCTTTTCGTATAGAAAAGTCATCAACGATGACCTTTTCGTATAGAAAAGTCATCAACGATGACCTTTTCGTATATCAAAATATTGTGCATTTTGTCCTCTTTAAAACAAAGTAAACTTTGCAAAAATTGTTTCAGCAGTTCGAGAGCAATTACAAATTTCGTAAAACCTAGAAACTAATTTTTTTCAAAATGTCAAACGCCCATAAAATTTGTTTAAAAAATATTAAAAAAAAAAAAAAATATAGCGAGATCCTATTTGACCTATTTGTAAGTGCTTATGGACATTTTAGCCAGAAAAAATCTGCATAGGTTCATATTAAATATTTTTACTCTATGGGCATTTTAATTTTTGAAAAAATTAAAAAAATTAGTTTTTGTGTCATACACGGTAGGTAAACAAATGAAAAATTCAATTTTCAATTGTAGATATTTCGGTAACTAAGATATTTCGGTAACGAGATAATTCTTAAGTGAAAAAGTTTTTTTGTATACCTCATTTAGTAGAACACACACAAACACAATTGTATACATCTGAAGAGAATCTCGAGTAACACGCCCTTGAACATTTTCTTCACCCGATGTGTCCAACTTTGAGGCACTCTAGCTCCGCCCCTGTCGGTCATAGGGGGCCCAAATGTAATACTTAACTTCTCTAACACCTCTTCATCAACCATCGGTTGTTTGGTTAAGAAACGGTCGAATTATTTCCCCTTTTTGAATTCGTACCACTGTGTAGTGTTTTACAAAAACAGACGAAAATTGTCAGACTAGTCTTGGTATTTCATACATAACTTTTACATATATCTTTTACTGATCTGGATTTATGAAAGTGCGACGAATATTTGTGAAAATTTGAAGAAAATCGTGTCTTCAAAAAAGATTTTATAAAAAAAATTCAAAAAAATCCTTTTAAAAACACAGTAAACTTTGCAAACATCGGTTCACCCGTTCGAGCAATTACAAATTTCGTAAAACGCAAAAACTATTTTTTTAATTTTTTAAAAAATTAAAATGCACCCAACATTTTTTCAAAAAAATTTTCTTTAAAAAACGTTTGTAGAAAAAATTGCTCCCCCTTCGATTTTCTTCAAATTTCGAATTTTCCTTATTGTAACTGCTTATAAACATTTTAGCCAAAAAGAAATTAATACAGAGGTCGACATTAAATATTCTGACCCATCTAAGTTTTATTTTTTTGTTTTATTGTCCACTTCATAATTTGAATTTGGTAGAAGGGTGCTTCTTGATCTCTAAACGAGTACTAACAAAATTTTATAAAATTGGTTTCGATTTACGTTTAGCCTCCTTATATATTTCTTCCGATTTGGCATATACGCGCTATAGAAGTCGTATTTTACATTGAAGCATTACTAAAGTTGGCAGAGAATGGTTTCTAGATTTACGTATGAACCGTGAAGTTTAGAGAAAATCGGTTCACATTTAGATATAGATACCACACAGAATATATATTTCCCAATTTTGCATACAGTCTTTAAAACACACATTTTCTAACCGGAAATCTATATAGATGTAGAGCTTCACTTCTGCTAAAATAGTGTGACCACAGTGCTCCGTCCACTTTTTCCCTTACCTTTCTCTATTGCTTTTAATTTAGGTATTATTGCATAGTTTGAATTTTTTTGTTGCATATTATGCATATTATTTGAACGTGTTGCATATTTTAAAATTGTCTGCATATGCAAATATGCCAAAGAATTAAAAATATACATACGTTTTTCAATTCCGTTTCCATGAAATGAACTTTGGCCCATCAAAATTGTTCTATCTTAATCCGCCAAAACATAATCCGAGGTCTAAGTGATACCTTGACGGCTCCGCCAGAATTTGGTCCTTCCTTACTGGTTTTTATTTAAATTACTTAACTTCGCACTGAGAAATCGTTTACCCAATAGCACTTTGAATATGCATACATTCGAGTATACTCGTATATGTAGTTGTCCAGTGTTTTCGTTCTAAGAACAAAAACACTTCCAGTCAAGCCATTGTCTAATTGCCAATGCCATTGCCACGCAATTTTCTACATTGCATTAAAAGCGTCAAACGGAAAGAACTATCACACACAGCCAAATGGAAGGACAGACGCAGTTTTATATGCACGGAATCGGAGTCTGGTGGATGTTTGTGCCGCGTAATAATTTAAAGAAATTAACGTATCTCCACTGCCACTGCCTCCTGTCGCTGTTATTGCTGCCATTGTTACAAATGTTGAAGACGACAATGACGATGGATGCCGTCGTAGAAGAAAATAATAAAAAACACCGCCAAGGAACTATTAGATCTTAAAGGAAACAGTGGTTTTAGCAAAGTGCCACAAAAACTTAAAAAGTTGTGGTTTCTATTACAACACCTCAAAATACTGATCGGAGACCTTATAAAGTGGGTATGGGTTTTACTCACCGCACAATTTTTGTTCGATTGTGCGCATGCAGACTGCGAAATAGAAGAGAATGCAGAGGGCATTTTTAAAATGTCGCAACATGATGTGGTGGCATTATTTTTCAGAAACGAAATCACCATTAGTCATGTTCGTTGAATGCATTCTACATTCTCGTATACTTAAATGTAATTTGGGATTGAAAATTGGTCATGTCAATCATTGTTTTCATACAGCTCCAATATGGATGTCGCTGGGACCATATTTAACTCCCTTTGTTATTTAACTCCACTTTGCCCCTAACAGTACGAATTTCGAAAAACGATTCTTATCTCTTGTTCATTGGCGGTGTTGTACTATATTTATCCCTTCCTACCCGAAATATGTCTGGTCCCAAAATTTTGTAAATATTGAATACTGAATATATTCATCACGTTCGAAACCACAGTGAATTGCACAATTTTCTTATGTGTTGGTATGAATATACGCAACTTCGCTGTATGCGTTAAATATCTGTGGAAATACGTTCGTCTTGCATTAGTTGGGTTTTTCAAACTGATGTTACGATGCCAAGAAAAACATCTTTTTGTGAATTTTTAATTAAAAGTAAATTCAATTTCAACTGCAGTTGAGCAGTATTTAATGAAAGTAATTAACAACTAACAGAGCTTAACAACAACATTATTGCTGCCACCAACTGAATTTTGTTGTTGGGTTAGTATAAATGAATAAGACGTACTATGCCATCCGCAGGGATTGGTTGTTTACTCCTTAAGTGTTCGTCCCGGAATTAACAAGTCTGAAGTTATGGACGTTTTATGCGGACACAATGCGAAAAGGGTCATTTCTGTTATGAAAGTGCGAAGTGATTAAAGTGCGCATATAAATGAATTTTTGCGAATTGCAATACTAACTAATTACAATGACAGGAATTCAATTTCTTATTAAAGGCAGGAAACATCAACAATAGGGTTATGGAAATATGTAATTTCATTTGACGAAAAATTCAAAATGAAATGTGCAAATGTGTACAGAAAATTAGAGAATTTTATCTGGCAGATAAATAAGCAACAGAATTAATGTAAAGAAAATTACAAGTCATAACATCACATCATTCCATTCCATATAAGATCTTCATGTTCAGACCTAGTCAGATAGATGAATAGAGATGATAAACAGGATTGGTTTTCACAAATCCCGGGATTCGAGATTTTTAAATTTTCGGAATCTCGAAATGTGTTGATATCACGGGATTTTCGGGATAAATCCGGATTTTAGTCATTCCTAATAATGTAATATTTCGAAATGGAATACAAGCATTTTAGTTTAGTTTTAATTTAATATGAATAAGGATAAAAACAGCTAAAACATTAATTAGCTTTTGTTAAAAAAAAACAAACTTTTACTAAAATGTTTCACAACATCTTAGCTATGGAGTAATTTTTGTACAATTTCAGTTCGTCGTCTGAATTATTATAGAAGTAATAAATGTCCTCGAAAAACATATTTTTTCAACTTAAGAAATCAGTTTGACTTATTCCATATTTATCAGAACCACATCGATGTGTCGATCCAAATCAAATTTTATATTAGCATTTTTTTAATAAATTTAAAAGAATACTCGTGGAATAAAATGTTATTCGTTTTGTGGGACACAAACTCTATTTGTGTTCTAGTTTTAAGTTTGCTTGTTTAGTTTTTTTTCCCAAATTTTCCAAAACTTGTTTCACCGGATTATGTCAATGTTTTTGATGTTAAAATTCTTCTTCGTTATATTACATTTTCAAAAAAGTGTATCTATCTTTCACTTAACAATTTATACGAGACAGCATCTTATATTATTATTAAAATATCCCGGGATTGATTTTAAAAAATTCGGGATTTCCCGGTTTTTCGGAATCGGGATTTCCCGTTTGACATCACTAATCAGAAACGACACAAATTTTCTTGAAGAAGTTAAAATGAAATTTACTAGTGTTATACAATTTTACCTAAGTATAAGAAAGTCATTAAAAAATATTTGCAAAATTAACGATGTTACACTCGATTGATTTAAATATCCGGTTTTCTAACAATTTCGTATCTTTATGTCAACGCACCCTCAAATATTTTTAATGATCTTTTAGTGTCAACGTTAGTCCAAGTCAACATTTTCAACATGGTAAAGTTGACTTACGTGCACGTTTGGAAATCATTAAAAATTACGGTTGTCGCTACTTTAAGAGCGCTTACTCCAATTTTCGGCCGTAATAACCGTCCCACCCGACAGGTTGTGCGTGCTATAGCGTACAAATTTGAATCAAAATTTTCACATTCGGATGTTCCGGCGCCAAAGAGACGCAGTACCGCTCGAAGCGACGGAAATATCGCAGCCGTCGGTGTATCCGTTCGAAATCAGTCGATTCCACGTCGTTCTCTGGAATTGGGCATCTCTCCAACCACTCTGTGGCGTAATTTGCGAAAAGACCTTGGCCTTCATCCTTATAAGATCAAACTGTCCAAAGATCTAAAGCCACTTGATCATTTGACATGCCGAAATTTCTCCGATTGGGCTCCGGCAAAGGTAATGTTATGTCCTTAATGGAAAACCCTATATATTAGTTTAAAAATATTTTATAGAGTTGCTAGGTTTTTTTAATTCTAGCGGATTATCAATACCAGATATATACCGATTCCTTCCGCATTGCCTTTTCTGAATTGACAAAAATTGAAATGTGATGAAAAAATGTCATCGTATAGTTATATTTTCCAAAATATTTTAGAACTGGTTGTTTATTAACGTGTGATTTTTAAGAAGAAATAAAACGCATATAATTTAATGTTATGGCCAAGAATATTGCCTTATTATAATGATAAGTGTTTGCTATTATGTCTTAAAAATTATTTCGGGCAAGTGGCCGCCGCGTCTGACTCGAATAAATTCCAGCCGAGAGGCCCAATTTTCGACCAATTTTTTCAGCATTTGTGTATGTCAGCAATAACGCGCCGAATATTCTCTTCCAACGCGTCAATCGTGTCGGGCTTTTCTGCGTAGACAAGCGACTTCACATAACCCCACAAAAAAAGTCTAGAGGTGTTAAATCGTACGATCTTGGAGGCCACGCCACAGGCCCACGACCCGAGATAGGTTTAGGTTTAGGTTAGGGTGGCAGCCATATTTTTTATACAAATAGACCAGTACAGGTCCCTAGTGTTACCACGGGCTGAAATGCCCCTCATCGAAACCAACCTGTTTGATATACAAATTTGTCGATAGTACGAATATCGTTACTGGAAAGATCTGTTAGGCTGCCTAGAAAAGCCGACCCCAGTATGTCCAGTCGTCGTTTACTCAGAGCATAGCAAGTGCTCAATGCTCCCCACTTCTTCCTCATCTCCACAGCTTCTGCAGAAGTTATTAGAGTCAATACCCAATCTTTTGGCGTGTTCGCCGATCAAGCAGTGTCACGTCAGAACTGATACTAACGTAGACAATATTTGTCTCTCTAGTGCAAGGAGATATTTTGATCTTCTCAGGGCATACCTTGGCCAGATTTGTCTAGGTACTCTACAGGTGCCGATTTCTGTCCATCTTTCGTTGGACTGCCTGATTGCCTCTTGCCTATGCCAAAGCTTGCACGTGGATAGTGGCGCACCAATACATATATGCAAATTCTTCGAGAATTTGTAATGTCGTCCCTTTCCTAGCAAGTTCATCGGCTTTGCAGTTCCCCGGGATATCCCTATGCCCAGGCACCCATATGAGGTGTATGTTAAACTGCTCAGCCATCTCGTTAAGAGATCTGCGGCAGTCGAGGGCTGTTTGTGAATTTAGGGATGTTGCCTCCAGAGAATTGATGGCAGCCTGGCTGTCCGAGTAACTTACAACGCCAGTGTTGGTTACTATGTTGCGATTCAGCCACTTGGCTACTTCCCATATTGCCATTATTTTCGCTTGATAGACACTGCAGGTATCTGGAAGTCTGTGAGCTATATCCAATCTAAGCTCTTCACAGTGTACTCCGAAGCCAACCTTTTCATCAAGCTTCGAACCATCCGTGTAAACGTGGAGATGGTTTCTATTACCTGGTATTCTTCCATCCCATTCAACTCTGGCGGGAATCATAGTGATGTAATTTCTCTCGAAGGTGTACACCGTTAGTATATAGTCCACTCGGTCGGTTACCATAGCACTACATTTTGATATTCTCATGTGACCGTAGTTTTTGTACCTCCACATTGATAGGCAGTTTAATCTTATTGCCGTTTTGGTTGCAACTTCTCTCGCCACAATATTAATCGGCAGTATATGGAGTAGGGCTTGTAGAGACTCAGTCGCTGTAGTCCTTAAGGCTCCGCTTATGCTCAGGCAGGCTGTTCTCTGAACCGTTGTTAGTAGGTTGGTGATGGTTAGTTTGTCAGTTGCCGTCCACCATACCACAATGCCGTATAGCAGTATAGGACGAACTACTGCTATATATATCCAGTGGACGATTTTAGGAGAGAGGCCCCACCGCGACCCTACAGCCTTTTTGCAGGAATATAAGGCGACGTTGGCCTTTCTTACACGTTCCAATACGTTAAGTCTAAACAGTTTTCTATCTAGAATTATTCCTAAAAAATTTTGCACTTTCAGAAAAGACTAGATCTGTTCCATTTATCCGAGGTGGAGGGTGCACATGTGGGATTTTATTCATCCTAGTAAAGAGAAACAATTCTGTCTTGTTTCGGTTTATGCCCAAAACGCTGTTTCTGGTCCATCTAGCCAATTTGTTCAGAGCCACCTGTAGAATGTCTCGGATGACGTTTTCGAATTTGCCACTTACTGCGATTGCAACGTCGTGCGCATATGCCACGACCTTGCAGCCACAACGTTGTAGATCTAGCAGGATTTCATTCACCGCTAGGTTCCAAATTAGTGGAGACAGTACTTCTCCTTGTGGGGTCCCTCTGTTTACAGACCTTGTTAGAGTTGTGGACCCAAGACATGCTGTTATGCGTCTTCTGTTGAGCAGACTTTGAATTAGTCTAATCAAGGTTTAGGTTTAGGTTAGGGTGGCAGCCGTATTTTTTTTACAAGCTCACATAGACCAGTTTAGGTCCCTAGTGTTACCACGGGCTGAAATGCCCCTCATCGAAACCAACCTGTTTGATATATAAATTTATCGATAGTACGAATATCAGTACTGGAAAGATCTGTTAGGCTGCCTAAAAAGGCCGACCCCAGTATATCCAGTCGTCGTTTACTTAAAGCGGGACAGTCGCAAAGCAAGTGCTCAATGCTCTCCACTTCTTCCTCATCTCCACAGCTTCGGCAGAAGTCATTGGACTCAATACCCAATCTTTTGGCGTGTTCGCCGATCAAGCAGTGTCCCGTCAGAACCTGTACTAACGTAGACAATCGTTTCCTCTCTAGTGCGAGGAGATATTTTGACCTTCTCAGGTCATACCTTGGCCAGATTTGTCTAGCTACCCTGCAGGTGCCGATTTGTTCTCTGAACCTTTGTTAGTAGGTTGGTGATGCTTAGTTTGTCAGTTGCCGTCCACCATACCACAATGCCGTATAACAGTATAGGACGAACTACTGTTATATATATCCAGTGGACGATTTTAGGAGAGAGTCCCCACCGCGACCCACAACGTTGTAGATCCCTTTTTGCAGGAATATAAGGCGACGTTGGCCTTCCTTACACGTTCCAATACGTTAAGTCTAAATAACATTTTCCTATCTAGAATTATTCCTAAAAATTTTGCACTTTCAGAAAAGACTAGATCTGTTCCATTTATCCGAGGTGGAGGGTCCACATGTGGGACATTATTCATCCTAGTAAAGAGAACCAATTCTGTCTTGTTGGGGTTAACGCCCAAACCGCTGCTTCTGGCCCATCTAGCCAACTTGTTCAGAGCCACCTGTAGGATGTCTCTGAGGACGTTTACGAATTTGCCACTCACTGCGATTGCCACGTCGTCCGCATATGCCACGACCTTGCAGCCACAACTTTCTAGATCTAGCAGGATTTCATTCACCGCTAGGTTCCAAATTAGTGGAGACAGTACTCCTCCTTGCGGGGTCCCTCTGTTTACACACCTTGTTAGAGTTGTGGACCCTAGACATGCTGTTATGCGTCTTCTGGTGAGCAGACTTTGAATTAGTCTAATCAAACTAGTGTTAACTTTTAGATGTGTGAGTGCCGCAATTACCGCATCGGAGTGAATGTTGTTAAAAGCCCCTTCTATGTCAAGAAATGCCACCATGGTGAATTCCTTGAAATGCAGGGACGATTCGATAGTGCTCACAAGTTCGTGCAGGGCTGATTCAGTAGACCTGCCCTTGTTGTAAGCATGTTGGTTCCCCGACAGGAGTTTTGTATCCAGGTTTTCCCTAATGAAATGATCTAAAAGTCTTTCCAGACCTTTCAATAGGAACGAGGATAGGCTAATTGGTCTGAAGTCTTTTGGCCTAGTGTGTGATATCTTTCCCGCTTTAGGTATGAATACCACTTTGGTATCCCTCCATCGATTCGGGACGTATGAAAGCCTGATACAGCCTACATAAATTTTCTCCAGCCAGGGGATAATGTACTTTAACATTTTCTGCATTTCTGCTGGAGTGATGCCATCTGGTCCAGGTGACTTGAAGGGCTCAAAGCTGTTAATAGCCCAGCTTATTCTGGATCTCTCAGTCAAGAAGCTAGCGACGCTCGCAGTCCACTCGCACTCTTGTTGGTCCTGCTTATCCTCGGGTTCTGTTACAGAGTTCCCCGGGAAATGTGTGTCGAGCAGTACATTGAGCGACTGCTCGCTGTTTTTGGTCCAGTTATTTGCCTCATCCTGTAAATATCCCACTGTACAGGGTGAAGCAGATAATATCTTCCTCAGCCTAGCGGCGTCGGAGACCTTTTCCACTTCACCACAGAAGGTATACCAAGAGCGCCTTTGCGCCTTTCTAAGCTCCTTCTTATAGATCTTGAGTTGCTCTTTATAGGCATCCCAATCATTAGCGACCCCAGTAGATTTAGCCTTATTGAATAGCTTGTTGCAGGTCTTTTTCATAGCCGTTAGCTCAGAAGTCCACCATTGGGGTTTAGTTTTACCCTTGTACCTTGTTTTTGGACAGGCTTCTTCAAGGGATCTATTGAATGATATGGTGATATGATCGACCAGATTATCCAGACCGGCTTTGTCATTCGGTTCGAACGGAAGTTTAGAGTTGAGGACTTTCTTGAAATTCTTCTCATACAGATGCCACTTTGTCTTCCTTACATTTCTGTGGACGGCGGGTTTAGGCGCTTTTTCCGCGAGTTTGAACTCAATATAATGGTGATCTGAGAATGAGTGGTCGTCCAGTACATTCCACCCAATAATTTTGTCTGACAGCCGGTCACTAGCAAACGTTACGTCGAGTACTTCTTGTCTGTCTTTAATTGTGAAGGTCGGTTTATTACCTATGTTACAAATACTAAGATTGGTAGTTAGAATAAAGTCAAGAAGCGAATCACCCCTATTGTTTATATCCGTACTACCCCAGATAGTATGATGAGCGTTCGTGTCTGCGCCAATAATCAGCTCGAGCTCGTCAGACGTTGCTTCTTCTACTACTTCCCTGAATAGAGCAGTCGGTACTACAGATTCATAAGGCAAGTAGCTGGAGACCACCCAATATATGCGATTACCGATCTCCAGGCTAGCAGCTGTTTGGTCTTTACCACTTAAATTAGTCAGGAGAAAGATACTTAGATCTTTCCTGGCCAAAATGCAGGTTCTTGGAGTGCCTTCACAGTTGGCCACAAGCAGTTTAAAGTTGGGTGTCCTAATACCGCACACCCTTCCTCCCACAACGTAGGGCTCCTGTATCAGGACGATGTCTACTGCGCCTGTGGACAGGCGCAGCAATAGAGCCGCTGAGGCTGCTTTAGCGTGATGGAGGTTAATCTGTAGAATTCTTACCATCATTGGTAATTGACAGATTAACATCCACCCCGACAAGGGTGTTATCGAACTCTTCGTCCGTATCGTCGAGAAGCATGTCCCCGCCAGATGCGTCAAAGAGTCCGGAGACTCCCCTCAGCCCCTCTGTGTCAGAAGTAGAGCTTTCGTCCTCAGAGTAGGACGTTACAGATCTTCTGTTAGCGTTGGAGTCACCAGAAATAATAGGCGTGGCTACCTCCGCACTTACAGAAAGTGCCACGGTGGACGACTCACCTTCTGCAGTGGGAGCTATATCCTGCTTGTATATCTTCAAGACTATAGTCTCGAAGCCATATTGTAGGGTTGCACTCGCACTTTGTATATAGGAGGTGGATTCAGCGTTTAGGATAAGATTGACCTGTCGCTTTTTACCATCCGCCGCACCCACCTTGCTGATTCTCCAATTATGGGCCGGCAGACCAGGATTGGAATCTTTTATTATTTCTAAGATGTCAGCCGGGTTGGAGGGCTCTTCTGTAACCCAGGTGATGGCTCTAGGGTGACTAGGGATGTTGTTTTTTTCGACAACATCCAACTGGGCACCCGGCCACACCTCACCCGCTCGACTCAGAGCAGCCTTATAAAGGTCTACTGATCTGGCATCACCAAAATATAAGAGCTTTACTCTCCCCTGATGCCATCCTGCATCGTTGCAGATTGGTGGTTTGCCCGGCATTTCTCTACGGACATCGAGGTAATGAGCCATAATGGCTGATTGTACATGACTCCATTTGTCCATGAGGATGGATCCATCCTCACTACTTCTGTCTATAACAGCCATCACTAGACTCTCCTTCGCCACTTCATTGAAGGGCTTGGTGAGTGTCCTGTTGATGGTGACATTAAGGCCTCTTGCTGATTGGCCTTAGAAGCCTCTATGACGCCTTAGCACAGGTAAGTGACTCTTTTTGTTTTTCGGTAAGCGCCGAAACCTCAACAGCCTCCAACTTCGTCAAAGCTCTGAGCGCTATCCGGTGCTCATTGTGCTTCCGTTTTGACGGTCGGACATGACGTTTTCCCCTCACCGTAGCACCTGTTGTGAGTACGGGGGGGAAATTTTCACCATGTTTGGTGTGGTCGGCTTTGCCCAAGAGCAACGGACGGACAGTAGGACGATTGGGGAACCCCGCTCCAACGGAACGCGAAGGCATCTCCGTCAATGAATTTTTTTTGTCTGTATTAGCCCGTAATAGGTACTACGATGTAGGCCTTCCAGACTTTGTACAGATTTTGTTTTGTTTTTGCGATTGCGTAATAGGTACTGCGTAATAGATTTTAACTATCCGCTCTGTGCTAAACACGTCCGTTCACTACGACTGATCAGCAACGACTTTTTTATACCGACCCGAGATAATGCGCCCACCAAAAGTTTTCTTCAATAAATTGATAGTTTCGTTGTCTGTAAGCATGTAGAGCCCACCAAACAGCGACTTTTTGTGGATGTAACGGCGCCTGAACAATGGCTTGTGTATTATCATTACTCCAAATGCGACAATTTTGTTTATTACGTTGTCATTCATCTAAAAGTGAGCTTAATCGCTGAACAAAATTTTCTTGTTTTATTGCGCGATGCGTTGCGCGAACGAACCATTATTTTGGTAATAAATTTGCATGATTTGCAAACGTTGTTCCGGAGTAAGTCCATTCATTATGAAATGGCAAACCAAACTGAGCATAAATCAAGTGACAGCTGTCAAAAGGACCAACTCCGAAAAAAGTATTGCCAGATTGAAAAACACCTGTATTTTTGACACTGTATATTATAGAAAGACTCAATTTACAACTGTAACTAACTATGTAATATACATAAAAAAAATGTAGGCCAAGTTTCGTCACAAACGATTCTATTCTAACATTAATAAACGGTGGAATTATGTATATACCTTTTATTTCTATTCCTTCCATTGTGGACCGAGTTGTTGAAACCACATATCGTCAATATCCCTTTCCATATTTACAATAGTCCAAAAATATGTCGGAGATATCTCACAATTTATTATAGTAATATTTTTCAAATAAAAGCTTCATAAGAATTTTTAAAATTTGTTAAAAAATTTGTGAGCTTATTCGAATTAATGGTTCTGCCCAGCAAAATCTTGGTAAGTACCTGTCATTATTCCCTGCATTACCAAATAATGACATCTCGTTATTCGCTTCATTACTTTCGGCATATTAATAATGACTTACCAATCACAACAGAAATAAGTGATTTTTTGCAATCAAAATCATTTTGACAATTTTTGATATAATGCAATTTTGGATATATGTAGGTTATTTTATGTACAAGATTTATTTATTTTTCAACATGTTTTCAAATAATAATAATTTGAATGAAAATACCATAAATATTTTCGTATATCGTATAATGTTAGACCGTTGAAGAATTTATCACATGGGGGTTTGGGTTCAGAAATTCGAATCTGGCGTGATGAAATTTGTTTCAAGAAAAATTCGCGACAATAAGCAAAAACCACTTTAAATGACAATTTCTTCATATCTACTACTTATTTTCTAACTTATTGGTAATGCATTATTCATGTACTTAAAATCGTGAAAATATAAGCACATATTGTGGTATGCCTATGCTACATATAAGTACTTATTATGCTACTTTATTGTATGCTTTTGGGAAGTACTTTCCTCCAATGACATCCCCATGTTAAAATAATGAGAAAAGTGGCTAAATAATAAGTACTTACCATTATCGAACTTTGCTTACTCGTCGGATTATTTGGTAATGAGAAATTTTGCTGGGTGGAGTTATGGTATGCAAAATATGCAAATATGCAAAATATGTGCAGCAAATATGCAAAAATAGGCAAAAGCCAGTAAGGAAAGGCTAAAGTCGGGCGGGCCGACTATATAATACCCTACACCACTCTCGTAATATTAAGTAACTGTGAAATATAAATTTTGTAATTCATATATAAATTGTTTATTCTAAATTTCAAAACGATTGGATGTAGAATACAGCTTCTATAGAACTAAAGGACCAAATCGGAAAAATATATACTCGTGTATGGGAGCTATAGCTAAATCTTAACCGATTTTCTTCAAATTCGGTAGTGTTGGTTCATGGATCAAGAAACTCTACCATTCTAAATTTCAAAATGATTGGATGTAAAATACAGCTTCTACGGAACTAAAGAGCAAAATCGGACGAAACATATATGTGGGAGCTATAGCTAAATCTTAACCGATTTTCTTCAAATTCGACAATGTTGGTTCATGGATCAAGAAAATCTACCATTCTAAATTTCAAAACGATTGAATGTAAAATAAGGCTTCTATAGGACTAAAAAACCAAATCGGACGAAAGATATATATGGGAGCTATATCTAAATCTGAACCGATTTCAACCAAATTCAATTGGGATCTTAACAGCTGCGAAATACTCTAAACTGCAAAATTTCAGAACGATCGGAGTGAATTTGCGGCCTGTAGTCGACGAACAACTTTACATGGGCAGACGGACGGAGAAACATGTTTAAATCGACTCAGCTAGTGATTCTGAGTCGATCGGTATACTTTAAGGTGGGTCTAGCTGTGTTATTTTCAGGTGTTACAAACATCTGCCGTGAAACAAACTTATAATACCCTGTACCACAGTGTGGTGTTTGGTATAAATATGCAAAATTTTTTGGAGATATATGAACCACAAATGCAAAATATCAGAAGGATATGTCAATACTATTTAAAAAACCGTGCCACAAAAATGAAAAATGCATGATTTCAAAAATCATCCAAAAATCAATATATGAAAAAAAAAACTCTGAATATTTCCATATGTAGATTTGGATGCAATTTTGGACGCGTATAGTAAAAGACAGTGCGGAATTAAAGCATTTTACCGCTTGACCAATTTCATAGTAGTTTAGATTTTATAGGCAGCCAAAGTTGTTTATCTATAAATTCGGTTAACAAATTTAGCTATTTTGAAGCCGACATAACTTTTGAACAGAATCAATATATGAAAAAAAAAAACTCTGAATATTACCATATGTAGATTTGGATGCAATTTTGGACGCGTATAGTAAAAGACAGTGCGGAATTAAAGCATTTTACCGCTTGACCAATTTCATAGTGGTTTAGATTTTATAGGCAGCCAAAGTTGTTTATCTATAAATTCGGTTAACAAATTTAGCTATTTTGAAGCCGACATAACTTTTGAACAGAATATCAGATTTGAATGATATAAGTTCCATTTGAAAGATTTTAACATCCTCTCTAAGAATTATAAATTAGGCTACACATTTTTGTGTATTAAGGACTCAAATGACGAAAATATCTTTAAACCTTGATTATCCTGAAAAGCGTATCTTAAATTTTTTTTTGTTATATTTTTCAAAGTTACCCACATATTTTCCCAAAAAAGTAGAAATTTCGGCATTGGTCTCCATGGGTTAAAAAAATATGAATTAATTAATGTCCGTCCGTCTGTCAGTTCGACTAAATGGTGCTAAGATAACTCTGGAAAGGAGTGGCCGAATGACGTATACGTACGTATATGGGTAGTGCTTTCTCCAGCGCCACAGGTCAAAAACTAGATCTTTCTTAAATGCTCAGAAAATGTTTCCCTAGTATGTGGGAGCAATAAAAAATTAAATGAATATTGGAGGAAGAGGGCGATCCCAAAGTTCAGAAAAATTAATGTTTTCCTCTGCAATGGCTTTTTTGTAGTTAATTTTAATGCTACAAAGCATATGAAATTGAAAATAGAAAATATCATTTCTTGAAGCTTTGAATTTGGTTAAAATCGGTTCAGATTTAGATATTATAGATATATATAAATAAAGAGTTTTAACATTTCACAAAATTGTTACCATTTGTGTGAGAGGTACTAGAAGGGTCATGGCAATAACGCCCACTTTGTACTAGTCTGTAGGTACTATAAAAACAGTACACGGCACAACCTTTCAAGTATTTGTATGCACTGGTAATAATGTTATAAACTGTTGTAGTATAGAAGTTATAAGAGTTTTAACATGCCCAACAATTTTAACCATTTGTGGGGGAAGTACTACAAAGAGTAGGCTAATATGGTTGTCCATCAAACACAAACTGGGTTTGAATAAAATATTACCAGGTACGAAATTTTAAGTTATTCGGTCAATCCTTTCCAAGGTTATCGTTAGCACTTTCAGGGCATTTTCATCCTTTTGATGTCCTTAATACACAAAAATTCGTTACTTACTTATAATTCTTAGAGAGGATGTTAAAATCTTTCAAATGGCACTTACAGTATCGGACAATACATCTTGGACTACCTTAATACTTCTGTTCAATCGCCAAAATCTGAAAACTAGCAATGATATATTACAAATATTTTACCTATTATCTAAGAAATTGCAACAATTTCACAATAAAAACCAGTAAGGAAAGGCTAAAGTCGGGCGGCGCCGACTATATAATACCCTACACCACTCTCGTAATATTGAATAACTCTGATATATAAATTTTGTAATTCATGTATAAATTGTTTACATAAATTTACTTTTGGGACATTTTATACTTAAATAATACCCTGTACCACAGTGTGGTGTAGGGTATAAAAACGATTGGATCTAAAGAGCCAAATCGGATGAAACATATATATGGGAGCTATAGCTAAATCTTAACCGATTTTCTTCAAATTCGGCAATGTTGGTTCGTGGATCAAGAAACTTTACCATTCTAAATTTCAAAACGATTGGATGTAAAATACAGCTTCTATAGGACTAAAGGGCCAAATCGGACGAAAGATATATATGGGAGCTATATCTAAATCTGAACCGATTTCAACCAAATTCAATAGCGATCTTAACAGCCGCGAAATACTCTAAACTGCAAAATTTCAGAACGATCGGAGTGAAATTGCGACCTGTAGTCGACGAACAGCTTTACATGGACAGACGGACGGACGGACATCGTTAAATCGACTCAGCTAGAGATTCTGAGTCGATCGGTATACTTTAAGGTGGGTCTAGCTGTGTTATTTTCAGGTGTTACAAACATCTGCCGTGAAATAAACTTATAATACCCTGTACCACAGTGCGGTGTAGGGTATAATGACAATTTGGCTGCTTAAATTATTTGAAATTCAAAATTTATTTCACAAAAAAACAAAAAGGTCTAAAATTCGTACGACAAAACATATTGGACTATGCATTTCTACTAAGATTTTGTGGAAAACCAATTATTATCAAGGGCGACGTTGCTTCTTTTTGCATGGAATCAATAAGATTTCTTGTTATCTTTGTATCTATGGAGTTCTAATAATCTGCAATAGCCTGAAAGAGCAACATTCCACTCAGCATATGGAGGCTTGTACTTGTACATAAACCTGTTCCTTATTCCGTTTATTGTATAGAGGGGTCCAACCATGTTACCGGAAAAGCATCCACAGGCCATGACATTGCCGCCTCCATGATTTATAGACTGTTTATACTATATAGGGTCCAATATTTTATTAACTAGTATATACTGTACATCATTCATCAAATGTTATATCGACTTCAAAATAGCTAAATTTGCAAAAAAAAAAATGTTTAGATGACCAATTTGACACCCTATAAAATCTAAACTGCTTTGAATTTGGTCATTATTCCGTATTGTCCTGTAGTATACGCGTGGAAAATCTCATCAAAATCTAAATTCATAAATATTCAGAGTGGGTCGGTTGACTTTGGAATTACCCCATACTTTCCATATATTTATACACTTTTTTGCATGATTTTTGAAATCATCCATTTTGTGTCATGATTTTATAAATAGTATTGACTTCTTCGTCTAAAATTTCGCATTTTTATACCCTACACCACACTGTGGTACAGGGTATTATAAGTTTGTTTCACGGCAGATGTTTGTAACACCTGAAAATAACACAGCTAGACCCACCTTAAAGTATACCGATCGACTCAGAATCACTAGCTGAGTCGATTTTACGATGTCCGTCCGTCTGTCCATGTAAAGTTGTTCGTCGACTACAGGTCGCAATTTCACTCCGATCGTTCTGAAATTTTGTAGTTTAGAGTATTTCGCGGCTGTTAAGATCGCTATTGAATTTGGTTGAAATCGGTTAAGATTTAGCTATAGCTCCCATATATATCTTTCGTTCGATTTGGCCCTTTAGTCCTATAGAAGCTGTATTTTACATCCAATCATTTTGAAATTTAGAATGGTATAGTTACTTGATCCAAGAACCATCATTGCCGAATTTGAAGAAAATCGGTTAAGATTTAACTATAGCTCCCATATATATGTTTCGTTCGTTTAGGTCGTTAGTCCTGCAGAAGCTGTATTTTACATCCAATCATTTTGAAATTTAGAATGGTAGAGTTTCTTCATCCATGAACCAACACTACCGAATTTGAAGAAAATCGGTTAAGATTTATCTATAGCTCCCATATATATATTTCGTCCGATTTGGCCCTTTAGTTCTATAGAAGCTATATTTTACATCCAATCGTTTTGAAATTTAGAATGGTAAAGTTTCTTGATCCACGAACCAACATTGCCGAATTTGAAGAAAATCGGTTAAGATTTAGCTATAGCTCCCATATATATGTTTCGTCCGATTTGGCCCTTTAGTCCTATAGAAGCTGTATTTTACATCCGATCGTTTTGAAATTTAGAATGGTAGAGTTTCTTGATCCATGAACCAACATTGCCGAATTTGAAGAAAATCGGTTAAGATTTAGCTATAGCTCCCATATATATGTTTCGTCCGATTTTGCTCTTTAGTCCTGTAGAAGCTGTATTTTACATCCAATCATTTTGAAATTTAGAATGGTTGAGTTTCTTGATCCATGAACCAACACTAACGAATTTGAAGAAAATCGGTTAAGATTTAGCTATAGCTCCCATATATATGTTTCGTCCGATTTGGCCATTTAGTCCTATAAAAGCTGTGTTTTGAAATTTAGAATGGTAGAGTTTCTTGATCCATGAACCAACATTGCCGAATTTGAAGAAAATCGGTAAAGATTTAGCTATAGCTCCCATATATATGTTTCATCCGATTTGGCTCTTTAGATTTAATCGTTTTTATACCCCACACCACACTGTGGTATATGGCATTATTTAAGTATAAAATGTCCCAAAAGTAAATGTATGTAAACAATTTATACATGAATTACAAAATTTGTATAGCAGAGATATTCAATATTACGAGAGTGGTGTAGGGTATTATATAGTCGGCCCCGCCCAACTTCCTGTCTTTCCTTATTGGTTTTGCTTTATGGTTGTTTGAGGGGATATACCACTTCAAAGGTCAAAAGTATTAACATTTTCTAACGAAAAGTATTTGAAATTGTTTTTTTTTTTGCTTGAAATTAATTCAAATATTATCCATACCTAATATTTCCCCCCTGTTCTGTATTCCGAGAGCGGATTGAATCCGAATTTCTAATTCATAAAATTGTCTATAATTTCTGTTTGAGGTTTTCTGAAGATAATATGTAAAAGTAGATTGCCTTTATTTTTCCATTCGAACATATTGGATAGATTCGAAACATATTTGTGCCCAAAAAAACATATGTAGAAACTCGAATCCGAGCGGAAATTTCCGATTCAAGCCACATTCGGAATTCAGAACAGGGGCGTTTAGTAGATTTTTTGACTTTTCTGGAGTTAAAATTACTTAAAACATAAATATCACTTCAGATTTTCGTGAACCTTTTAAACGGAAATTTATTTTTCGGTTACGTTTTCTGTAGAAGCTTAAAACGTTTTCGATTTCAAAAACGTAAATTCTTGTACGATTTTGCACTCTGTGACATGCCTGTATATAAGACTTGTTTACGAATATGTTTTCGAAGGGCTGTACCCAAATTGTTTTGGTGTAATTTGATATCCTAAACACGAACAAAATATTAAAAAAATATATATTCCAATTTTCATGGAACGTTCCATTCCCCATAAATCCTGGATACGCGTTCAATATTAAGAAATTATGAGGGTTTCAAATATTGGAGATATCCCTTTCACGTGTTGAAACAGTAGTGTAGTAGCAGTCGTTACAAATTAGAAAATTGTACCCTACACCATACTGTGGTTCAGGTTATTATGAGTATGTAAATTTATTTGTAACACCCAAAAGAAGAAGAGATATACCCATTGTTTATTATACCAATCGACTTGAAATGACTTCCTGAGTCGATTTAACCATGTCCGTCCGTCCGTCTGTAGATGTGTCGTTGTAATCAAAGTGCAGGTATGTAGGATCCGATCGTGATAAAATTTAGCATTTTAAATTTAGTTTGTTTTTGGCCCAAGGATGATCCCTTTTGAAACTGCTGCAAATCACTTCAGGTTTAGCTATAGCCCCCATTTTGCAAAAATTGCAGAGACGTGTTTCTTTACCCATTAATAAAGACTACTACTAGTAGTAGTATTTTTATTTTTTGAATAATAAAAATACATAAAGGCTATGACACTGGCACATTCGCCGTCTGTCATTTGACCAACAATTGTGTATGGATTAGTTAAAGTACATTCGATCTTATACTGATTTACATAATTCTCTCTTAATTACAAATATTCAGAAATTATAAAGTTTCTATAATTCATTGCATTTATTATATAAAAGCTCAAATTGGTCCAGGACCCATAACATTCTCTATTTAATAAGGAGATAAGCTCATTATACCCTACACCACACTTTGGTACGTGGTATTATAACTTTGTGCATTTGTTTGTAACACCCAAAAGGAGAAGAAATAGACCCATCGTTTATTATACCGATCGACTTAGAATCACTTTCTGAGTTGATTTAGCTATGTCCGTCTGTCCATCTGTCTGTCCGTCTGTCTGTGCATGTATTCTTGTAATCAAAGTACAGGTCGCAATTATGGTCCGATCTCGACGAAACTTCACACATATCTTTTTTTTGGCCCAAGGACGATCCCTATTTGGTTAAAATCGGTTCAGATTTAGATATAGCCCCCATATATATGTTACCCCGATTTGACATGTAAGCGCTGTAAAAACTTTATTTTATATCCGATCAGTATGAAATTCGGCAGAAAGAGGTTTCTTATTATATGAACACCGTTAAATTTGGAAGAAATCGGTTCAGATTTAGATATAGCCCCCATATATACGTTACCCCCGATTTGACATGTAAGCGCTGTAAAATGTTATTTTTATATCCGATCAGTGCGAAATTCGGCAAAGAGAGGTTTCTTATTACATGAAGGAATACTGCTAAATTCGGAGAAAGTCGGTTCAGATTTAGATATAGCCCCCATATATATGTTACCCCCGATTTGATATGTAAGCGCTGTAAAAACTGTATTTTATATCCGATCAGTATGAAATTCGACAGAAGGAGGTCTTTTTACATGAATAAGTATTCAGGGAAGATCGGTTCAGATTTATATTAAAGCTCCATATATATATTTTCCTCCTGATTTGGTATCAAACCGCTATAGAAGTTGTATTTTACTTCCGATCATTAAAATTTTCCAGAAAGATGTTTCTCAGTTTAGGAACGAATATTGCTTAATTTAGCGATTATCGTTTCAGAATTAGATAATATGTTTCTACCCATTTACCAATTATTCCAAATTATTATGGCAATGATCGCATTGTTAGGGAGGTGTAGGGTATTATATAGTCGGCCCCGCCCGACTTTCTGCCTTTCCTTACTGGTTTTCATCTATGTTAGGTTTGCCCATATATCTGATCCTGAATTATCTTAGAATTGGGCATATTGCCATAAAATTAAACAAAGTTTAATCTTCTTCTGTGTTACACAAAGTGCATCTTTTATCGTGTTCAGGTCGGAAGTTATTGGATTTTAGTCCCAACAAATCGCAGCGAGCTTCGAAAATTATAGATATTGTGCGTTGATCATATGATTCGCGCACATAGTTCTTTCCAACATTATAGTTTAAATTCTTGTAGAAATGTGAATTTTTGCTCGGTTTATCATTTTCTGTCTGTTACTGTGCTTTAGTTCTTCCAACAAATTTATTTGTTTATAAAGCCAAATCGATTCATTTGTATCTGCTTCGAACTTTATATTAAACTCTCTTCCGATTTCGTTTGTATTCTTCGCCCAAAATATGTTTTTAGCTAATATTTTTCGAGAGAGTTGATGTGGCAATCTGTTTTGGTTCATTTTAAACAGTGTTTTAAAAATGTAATTCATGTGCTATTCAAATCTGTAGAAGTGGCACTCCTCTGCATCGGTTTCTAAATGTATAGCATACATAGTTGGGTGTGAAATCTGGCAATTTTAACATTCGTTTTATGAAGTATCGTTGTAACTTGTCTACTAATTCAAAAATGCTCATATCCCCATACTTGTACTCCATATGTTTGGATGGATCTACAGACGGCTTGGTATAACTTCCATTTTGCTGATAATGCCATTTTATTTTTATTAAGAAACATATCCCACGTTGTGTTTATGCTACACTTAGCCATACTATTTCCTTTCTCGACATGCTTAGAAAAGGAAAGTTTTGAGGACATTATTACACCGAGATAGTAATATTCATTCACTACCTTTATTGCGGTTTGATTATATTTCCAGCATTCCCGGTTTGATAGTTTGCCTCCTTTTCTAAAAACTGGCATTTGTGACTTATCCATGTTGACTTCCATTCCCCAATTGTTGCAATATAGTTCAAGATTGTTAATCATTTGTTGCATCACTGTGACATCATCCGCCAGAATTAGAATGTCGTCAACGTACATTAACAGTCTTATGTTTCCTTCACCGATGTTCAAACCTCCTCCTACACTTTTTTTTTCGTAGAATTTCAATTGTACTATAGCTGCCAGGTTATATATATTATCAACTGTAGAATAGTTTCTTCTAAAACCAGCTTGGTATTCGTTTAAAATATTGTTCTTTTCTATCCAATTACAATTCGATCGTTTATGATACCAATAAAGATCTTTGCTACACAATTAGAAAATGAAATACCTCTGTAGTTACTCGCTATATTCTGATCCCCCTTCTTATAGATTGGGAAGATCACACAATCATCCATCGATTCAACTCTTTGAGCTTTTTCAAATATAAAATTAAAGACTGTAGTCAATTCTTCTAGAAACGAAATGGGTGCATACTTGAAGAATTCATAAGGAACTCTGTCAATTCCTGGCGCTTTATTCTCTTTTGTATTTTTAAGGATTTTTTGAAGTTCGTTCACCGAGATTAGACCATCCAGATCTTCATCCGGGCATATTGTATGTCTTCTGTTAATTGCGGTGGGTTCAATAATATCTCAAAATATAGCTTGAACATATCTGACGTGATTTCCACTCCTCGAATATATGGTTGACCTTTCACCTCTCTCACAAATCTCCACCAAGTTTTTGCATCTTTAATCTGGTCAATCATTGTTATCCGCTCTGTTTCGTACTGTTGTCTACTGGTTTTACATACTAGTTCATAAGTGCGTCTCGCTGCCAAGTAGTTTTCCTTGTTAATTTGGTTATTATTTTTTCTATATATATTCAACTGCTTGAAGGAATTTGACCTAGCGTTAAAACATTCTATGTTAAACCAAGGAGTTTTGAAAATTGATTTTTTGTTGTTTGGTGGTTGGTTTGGGAGAGCCATTTTTATAATGTTGACCAATTTGTCTAATGTATCTATATTATTTGCGTTCTCTCTAATACATTTGTCCAAATTTCTTTGGTATGCTGACTTTTTATTTTCTTTCCAGATCAATTTTGGTAACAAATTTAGTTTTTCAACTTCCATCCTTTCTTCATTCAAATTCAAACGAATATTTATTGGCATGTGATCCGACCATACTTTGTATTTAACCACAAATTCTTCTACGTGTTTTAAAAACTCCTGTGATACTGCGCATATATCGTTTACAGAACTTCCAACTATAAATGTAAACTTCCCTTCAATATCTCCAGCTGTTCGTCCATTGAGTACTGTTTACCCATAATCACTCAGAAATTTCATAAGTTTTCTACCTTTTCAAGTCTCAATTAAGTCTTGAGATTGTCTAGACTTAACACCCGCTGGAAAGCTAGCCTCATAAAAATCTCCTATTTCCTGTTGAATGTTTCCGATACGTACGTTCATATCACCAATTAGCACAGTGTTGGGTTCTGAATTTTCGTTGAAAAAAGTTTTTATATACTCAAACTCCACATCCCAGTTTGCTCCTCTTATGTATACGGGAATTACATTAAACTTTGTGTTATTAATTTGAAGTCTTATTATATCAACTCCAACTGTACTTTCAAAACTATGCCTTAATCCAACTTCCAACTTAAACGTTTGGCCGGTTTCCAATATAGGTTAAAATTAGGGAAATATTTTTTCCATTTATCTGAGTTTCCTTCTGCTACATATGTTTCGCTTAATATAAATATTTCATGTTTTATTACATATTCAAACAAATCTGGGAACAGATTAAATGTTTGTTTTGTTTCCCATTAATAGAAGATGGGTTTCTTTGCGACAATATATTCAGTTTTTTTAATTGATCTTAACTAGTATATTATTATAGTTTAAATCAAGAACAATTTCCTCCCCGTAAATATTTCGCAAAGCTTCTTCGCCGCTCATTTGTCTCCATACAAGCACCTTGTATCTATTCCAGGTAAATTGTTTTCCATCAATAATAAGTCTATCATCTCTGACTCCCACTCTTTTACTTTTGTTGGCTCGTAAAATTTCTTTTCTAAGCATCAGCATTATGTTTTTGTCTCGCTTTCTTTCAGTGGATAGGGTTTTTTCTACACATATAGAAGTTCCCGCTAAGTTTTTGGTATGATTTATAACTTCAATGACATCTGATCTCAATTTAAACTCCACCATCATCGCCATTTTTCCTCCATTCTCAAATAACTTTTTCGAGTCTTCTATATCGATGTTACTACTCATTTTTAGATTCTCCTTCATAACGTGCTTAACTGCTGCAAAGCTAGAATTTTGTTTTTCAAGCCCTTGAAAATCAGCTTCTTCTTACATATATCTTCTTCAAGTTGCCGTAAACGATTCCTATCTTCATTATGATTTTGTTTTAGATGTTGAAGCTCTTCTTTTAGATTCTTGTTTTCTTCAGATAGTCTGTTGACTTCGTTCTTTACTTCATTGATGTGACCTTTAATATCTATTAAGTCTTCAAGTTGCCGTAAACGATTCCTATCTTCATTATGATTTTGTTTTAGATGTTGAAGCTCTTCTTTTAGATTCTTGTTTTCTTCAGATAGTCTGTTGACTTCGTTCTTTACTTCATTGATGTGACCTTTATTATCTATTAAGTCCTCTTTTGTTGGTAAGTTTCTTAGTTTTTCATCAAGAAGCGTAGACATCGAACCTTGAATCATTCCCATAAGCTCGGTTATGGATATCTTCCCCACTTCATTCTGCTTTTCCGGGGTCAATTCATTGCTTCCACTTTGTAGATTGACTTTCGGTTCTCCCTGTATGGGATGTTGTAGGAGTATTTACTTCTTCTTGGTAGAGCATACTTCTAGGCATTTATGATTTCAACCTATAACAGTTTCTGTATGTGGTGTGATATGGCAACACCAAGCATTGACAGTATAACACTGTACAGGTTGTTCAATCTGGTATCACACAGCAGATGTTTGACAGAGAGAGAGATGTTCTATTTACCTTTTTGTGCTGTTCTAATAATTGAGTGACACGACTTTCCAGTCTATTTTTGCCAAAAAAATATAATTTTTGGTTTTAAAAAGTACGGTTTTGTCACTGATGGCTCCTTATTGTCCACAAACCTGTATCAACTCTTGTGTGTGGCAGGATTCTGGAGGATTCCCACGCGGTCAATTGGATATACCGTGGCTTGTTTACAATTTTGTGGAGCGTAAGTAAAATCACGTCTGGCCGTCTGTCCGAATGCACTCCTTCCTAAAGACTAAAAAATTTAGCGGAAATCGGTTCAGATTTAGATCTGGCCCCCATATATGTATATCTTCCTTCCGTTTTGGCTTCTAAGGCCTATAGAAGGTGTATTATACACCAGATCGAGGTAAAAATTGGCTGAGACAAGTCTCGTTACCTATTAATAAATACTACTAAATTTAATGGATATCGGTTCAGATTTAGGTATAGCCCCTATATATACGTTCTTTCAATTTGGCGTTTAAGGTCTAGGTTATGTTAGGTTAGGTTAAGAGTGGCAATCTGTAAAACAGGCTCGACTACATAGACAGTAGGTTAGGGAAAACATATGATATTCCTATCCCATCCCGTTGAACCAATTCGATTTCTTTAAAAATATCAAAAGTTGGCGGATTTCAACATCACCATATACCATATCGAGGGAAAAATTAGCAGACACAAGTCTCTTCTCCCATTAATAGACTACTAAATTTAGTGAAAATATGTTCATACCGACATGGCTTCTGAGGGCTGTATGAATATTATTTTACAGACCCCTGTTACGAAAATTGGGAGGAGGAAGTCATTTGCTCTACGTAGGGTATAAAAACGATTGGATCTAAAGAGCCAAATCGGATGAAACATATATATGGGAGCTATAGCTAAAACTTAACCGATTTTCTTCAAATTCGGCAGTGTTGGTTCATGGATCAAGAAACTCTACCATTCTAAATTTCAAAATGATTGGATGTAAAATACAGCTTCTTCAGGACTAAAGAGCAAAATCGGACGAAACATATATATGGGAGCTAAAGCTAAATCTTAACCGATTTTCTTCAAATTCGGCAATGTTGGTTCATGGATCAAGAAACTCTACCATTCTAAATTTCAAAACGATTGGATGTAAAATACAGCTTTTATAGGACTAAATTGCCAAATCGGACGAAACATATATATGGGAGCTATAGCTAAATTTTAACCGATTTTCTTCAAATTCGGTAGTGTTGGATCATGGATCAAGAAACTCTACCATTCTAAATTTCAAAATGATTGGATGTAAAATACAGTTTCTACAGGACTAAAGAGCAAAATCGGACGAAACATATATATGGGGGATATAGCTAAATCTTAACTGATTTTCTTCAAATTCGGCAATGTTGGTTCATGGATGAAGAAACTCTACCATTCTAAATTTCAAAACGATCGGTTGTAAAATACAGCTTCTATAGGACTAAAGGGCCAAATCGGACGAAATATATATATGGGAGCTATAGCTAAATCTTAACCGATTTTCTTCAAATTCGGCAATGTTGGTTTAGGGATCAAGAAACTCTACCATTCTAAATTTCAAAACGATTGGATATAAAATACAGCTTCTATAGGACTAAAGGGCCAAATCGGACGAAAGATATATATGGGAGCTATATCTAAATCTGAACCGATTTCAACCAAATTCAATAGCGATCTTAACAGCCGCGAAATACTCTAAACTGCAAAATTTCAGAACGATCGGAGTGAAATTGCGACCTGTAGTCGACGAACAACTTTACATGGACAGACGGACGGACGGACGGACATCGTTAAATCGACTCAGCTAGTGATTCTGAGTCGATCGGTATACTTTAAGGTGGGTCTAGCTGTGTTATTTTCAGGTGTTACAAACATCTGCCGTGAAACAAACTTATAATACCCTGTACCACAGTGTGGTGTAGGGTATAATAAATTAAAACTGGAGGCAGGGCGACGTCAAAGTTTAGAACAGTTTGTTTATTTCCCCTTGTAATGGTTTTCTGAAGTTAATTTTAATGCTACAAATCATAAGAAATATAAAATATTGTTTCTTGAAGGATTTTCGGTGCAGTTTTCATAAAAAATATTATTTTTATCTTAAACAATTTATTTCGGTCACTTTTCACTGAAATAAAAATATGTATTGCGATATCTCCGAATCGATTTTTTCCTTATTTTTTTTTATAAAAAATGGTCCATATTTACTCTACCGATGCAGTAAATTTTGGAGTGGGTCCGACTGTGGTTCAGAAATTACGTTATAATAACTGAAAATCTTAACTACAAATACATAAATCTTAACCAAATACAAAAAAATATTTAAAAAAAAAAACAAACAAAATATAATTGAAAACACATGCAAATATTTTTCTTTGTAATTTGGTGAAGATTTTCATCATTTTTTATAAAAAGTTACACCATTCTGAGATAATTTATATTTTTACCGAAATAAGTTTTTTAAGAAAAAACATACAATATTTTCAATTTCTTATGATTTGTAGCATTAAAACTAACTTCAAAAAACCATTACAGAGGGAAAAAATCAATTTTTCTCAAATTTAACCTTGCCTCCTGCCTCCAGTTTTCATTTCATTTTTTTAATATTGTGGGTCATTGCTCCCACACACTAGGATAAAGTTTTCTGATAATTTGAGAAAGGTCGAATTTTTGACCTGTGACACTTGAGAAAAAACTACCCATATATAAGATATACGACTTTTGATATGTCATTATTTTTGGAAAGGGATTTTCAGGGGTAAGTATCTCCATAATTTGTTCTATGACATGGAACATTTGTTCCGAAGACTTCTGTTCTAAAATTGTGCCTTCATTTACTAACAATGTGATTACCCAGCAAACATTGTTGATAAATGCTATTAATATTATGAAATCGTTTGTTTGTCTATTTGTCTGTTGCCACATCACGGCTGAACCGATTTTCTTGAAACTTGGAAAACAATAAGACCAATACCCAGAAATTAAAATAGGCTACTTCGATTTTTGATTTTCCTCCAAGCGATTTTCGACCACTTGACCGCTGAGCCCCCCGTTAGAGCTAGACAGCTGAAATTGTACACACGCATAGACAGGAGTGTTGTATAAACACTAGTTAGATTGTGATCAGTGCAGCAGTGACCAAAAATAATTATCATTATTTCACTGCTTTTAAAAGATCCTTATAATATGTGCATACTGACCTCAAAAGGAGATGCGAAAACAACTATTTGATGTCCAGTCTGAGAGCAAACTAGAAAAAAAACAGCGTCCTAAAATTTCTAAATCCTTTTCAAAATATATCGCTCAGCACTTCTTGTGATAACATATCTAACGTTGTCAATTCTCAGACTGTGGTCAGTGTATCAGTGACCAAAACAATTGTACATTTGCTCTACTTTAAAACTCCCTTAAGATCCATGATCCTACTAATTTATATCTGATCTCCAACGGATTCGATTTTACTCCAAACGACTTTTGACCGTTGCTGCTCCTATAAGAGGTAGATTACTAGAAATTTTGCTTATGCATAGACTCGAGTGCTGTATAACCTATGGACTACCCACATAGTCGATTTTTGTTTTTTTTTTTGTGGTCAGTTTAACTTTACCAAACACTTTTAATTCTTTCAGTGCATTTCAAAGTTCTTTAAAAGTGTTTTGATTCATCCAATAAAACCCCATAACGTGCTATGAAGGTACACATACTTATTTACGATACGTACATATACCGATCTTCAAGGAAATGTGTCGTCCGGCCTGAGGAAAAAGTGAACACAAAAGCCGCACCCAAAAAATTTTTAAAAGCCTTTTCGAAATATACCGCTCCTCAATTACAGCGGTAATTAATTTAGCTGATTTTTGGGTGTGGTAAATACGTATGCATCTGATCATTTTTTAAATTATGTATTACGATTTCTATTACCATGACCAAAGAGATTATATCGAAGGTTGGAACAATTTGTTGCTCCTCCAATTTTATTGTAACCACTTGACCACTGACCCCAGTAAAAGTATTTTGACCTTTTAATCACTTTGAATGTGTACAACGGTCACGTTCGACACCGTGGAATTGCCCATATACAGTTAAGGGCGTGGCTAGAATATGCTAGAATATGCTATTTTATGTCCAGCCTGCGATTAAATCGAAATATGGAATATAGATATCATTGTATGACCTTTGACCTCCTGACCTTTGAGAGGTACAATGCATAAAGTTTGCACACATATAGTTAAGAGTGTAGCTGGAATAATACTCTACTCAGATTAATGCAATTTCTACTGTTGGGCCCAAATTAATATAATTCCTTCTGATATTTAAAGTGTCGATTATAACTTATATAAGCTGCTGGCTAGGATACATTTACGCATTCTAATTTCCAGTTTGTGGTCAGTGCAGTGGCGACCAAGAATATTTTAATACCGCTTGACTTTTTGAGGGCATCTGGTATTATTTTCAGGAGTTTGATGGACAACCGGCGTGTGGCCCAGCAGGCAAAGCTATTTCTGATCCAACGATTTTAAATAACTACTTATATACATCTTTTAGTACCCAATTATTTTGGTTCCTGATTTTAATTTTGGGCCACCCTGTATATAAATTTGAAATTTAGATATATATGAGTTACAATATCTGGTATAAATATATCTGAGTTTCCATATATTTGCAATACTATTTTTTTAGGGATTTTCTCCAGTGAATTTACTTTGTAGTTTTAAAGTTAAAAGCCATTCAATGTCTCAACATTTTTAAGGCTGCAATAGGCAATTCTTATTTTGTAAGTTATGTGAATATACCTACTTACCTGTTGCCGATCAGGCAGTATCCCGTCAAAACTGATACTAACGTAGAAATATTTTCCTCTCTAGTTCGAGGAGATATTTTGACCTTCTTAGGTCATATCATGGCCAGATTTGTATAGCTTACCTACACGGTGTAGTATATAGTCCCAAACATATTCTGCTTGAAATATATAAATGTGGTACACTCGAAATATATTATATTTGGCACACAAGTATTATATATTTGGGAAGATGTTCTAAACAAATCATTTTTCCGTCCTAATATTTTTTATTTGGGATTAATATTTACGAAACAAATATTTATTTGCATTTAGTTATACAGAAAATATATCATACCTTAATTTTAAGACAAGTTTTATGTTTTTCAGAAATTCAACTGTAATTTTTTTCGGAAATTTTAAACGTTCGTAAATTCCTTTATAATTAAAATCGTATCATCTTAGATAATTATAATCGTATATTATGCATGATGACAACAATATAAATATAAATTAGAACATGTAAGAATGTCCAAAAATTTCGTAAATTTATTTTTTTTTGTTTTAATAAAGTTTTTATAGATTTAAAATGCGTTTAATAGCATTAAAGTATGTACTTGTTGAAGCGTCAACATCTTCAACAGCAGCGCCCCCATCTTTTATATAGGGTGATCCAAGTAGGGATACTTTTTTCAATAGCCTTTTTTGACAGATCACGTGTGAGTCGTGTCATGCTGTCATATTATTTTTGTTTGGCATTTCATTTTTTTAAACGTTCGTAAAATTCCATTATAATTGAAAGCGTATAATCTTGTGTAATGATAGTCGTATATTATGCATGATGACAACAATGTAAATATAAATTATAACAAGTAAGAATGTCCAAAAAATGTTCGTAAATTAGTTTTTTTTGTTTTAATAAAGTTTTTATAGATTTAAAATGCATTTAATAACATTAAAGTATGTACTTGTTGAAGCGTCAACATCTTCAACAGCAGCGCCCCCAGCTTTTATATAGGGTGATCCAAGTAGGGATACTTTTTTCAATAGCCTTTTTTGTCAACGTCTCAGATGTTCCATCCGTTGAGTCTAATTTTCGATGACTCGATTATGTTCATAAGTTGAGCGAAGTGCACGAAACATATTCCTCACAAAACGTGAATTTTCGTAATAAAGATGATCGATTTGAAAACGTTGTTCAGGTGTAAGTCTTTCCATGATGAAATGCCAAACAAAAATAACATGACAGCATGACACGACTCACACGCGATCTGTCAAAAAAAGGCTATTGAAAAAAGTATCTGTACTTGGATCACCCTATAGTTGTAATTAATTATATCGCCACCTATCGACATCAATTAATATTGAAAAAGCAGTGATGGTAACGCCGTCACTGTGAAGTTTTTTGAGTTAGTTCTCAACTCACCCGCTTATGGCACACTGCCAAACCGCACAAGGCTCACGGCCAACATAAAATAAATAAATTCGTGTTTTTCTTTTTCTTAACTCCCATCACTCTGGCGCGGAGTTAAACTGTTCTGATATTAAAGTTATAAGCTGTTAACTATTATTGCAAAATGTTCCATTTGTGTGGAGGTACCAAAAGGAGCGTGTGGACGTGTTATGTTGTTGTGATATTAACCTGTACAAAGCATATGCTGCACTGTAGTTTATGTTGAATGTTATATCTGCTATTAAATCCATATTAACTGATGGAATAATAATGTATCTTCCCAAAATAACAATAGAATTAGAACTATATACACGTGTCTTGTAAATTAGAATCCAAATTTTAATTCGGGTTTTATTATGTTTTAGTTATGTGTCTTATTATAGATAAGTTATATAGATAACTTCTGAACGAGTAATCGGAAAAATCTCAAAAAATTCCACAAAGCGTTTCTTCAGGTGTACTAAAAAATATAAAAAAATGGGAAACATCAAAGCCGAAATTTTTTTTAAACCGTCGATTTGTCGTGGAATTCCCCTCCTCTGTAAGAGGGCGGGGGGGGGGGGGGGGGGGGTAATTAAACCATTCGATGTGTTTATTATACATACCGTTAATATTAAGTTTATTTTTACCTAAAACTGTATAAAAAATTGCTAAATTTAGTTAATATTAAGTTTAGTTTTTACCTAAAACTGCACGCTGAAAAAAAACGCTTCTGTATGTAGTCCCAAACATATTCGGCTTGAAACATATATATGTTGGGGAGGCAAAAAAAGTCGCCATTGCTCAGTGAAAATCGTATTCTAGGGATCAAAATAATAAACTTTGCCGAAGGAACCATACCTCTAAAACGAATTCTGATGTCCCGGAATTTGGGTCCAACTTTTGGGTAGGGGCAAATTTTGAAAAATCCCACTTTGACCCATTTAGAGTGCTCCAATCGAGTCCAAATGTATGACCGACCCCCACTAACTTTGGAGGCCCGACCCACCCATGCCAGTGGCACTCCCCCTGGCACACCCTGGGGGTTCCATACATTTGGACTCGATTGGAGCACTCTAAATGGGTCAAAGTGGGATTTTTCCGGGACATCAGAATTCGTTTTAGAGGTATGGTTCCTTCGGCAAAGTTTCTTATTTTGATCCCTAGAATACGATTTTCACTGAGCACTTCACTGAGTGGGGGTCGGTCATACATTTGGACTCGATTGGAGCACTCTAAATAGGTCAAAGTGGGATTTTTTCCGGGACATCAGAATTCGTTTTACATGTATGGTTTCTTCGGCAAAGTTTCTTATTTTGATCCCTAGAATACGATTTTCACTGAGCAATGGGCGATTTTTAAATCGACCCGCCCTAATGTTTAGGGTACACTCTCAACATATAATATTGTGTACACACAAAAAGTATATATTTGGGAAAATGTTATTCTAAAGGAATCTTTGTTTACATCCCAATATGTTTTTTTTTTGGGGACTGTTATTTCCGAAACAAATATTTATTTGCACTTACAAATTCAGAAAATGCGTTAATTGTGTTAAATTTTTTACTAATTCAAACTTATTTTTTTTAAAAATTTTAATGTTCGTAAAAATTATAAGTAACAATAATTGAAATCGTATAATCTTGGATCATAATAAATTAATTGGAGGATTGACAAGTAATGTGAATTGGAATACTAACTCAGAAATTTGAAATGATTAATTTAAAACATATGTTAATGCTGCATATGGTATCATAACGTGGAGGTACAATTCGAAACCAAGAAAAAA
Organism: Eudasyphora cyanicolor; assembly: GCA_963930755.1. Taxonomy (NCBI): domain Eukaryota; kingdom Metazoa; phylum Arthropoda; class Insecta; order Diptera; family Muscidae; genus Eudasyphora; species Eudasyphora cyanicolor. Next base: position 163,657,478 of record OZ005736.1, on the reverse strand, counting down.
TTAAAACTGAAATTCGAAAAAGTCAGCAAAAGTTTTGAAAATCTTTTTAAATAAAATATATTTGGAAAAATTCTTAAATAATAATGTTATTTATATTTAAACACATATTTTATTTGAGAAATTTAGTTTGCAATTATAATTTGTTGTAATATATTAATATATGCGTTCCAAATATATTTTATTGATTTTCAAATAAAATTTATTTGCTAAGAAATATATAATATTTAAATTTTTTTTTTCGATTCAAACATATCAAAAAATGCGATTTTGCCCCGTGTGTATAAAAAATTGCTAAATTTTGGAAAAATAGATATCATATCATATATTTCGAGTGCCCTAAACATATGTATGATTCGTGCAGAATATTTTTGTGACAATAGAAGAGCATATATAGGTGAAATGCTATGCTAAAAGTGGCCAGTTGATGGTTAACATATATAAAAATTACAACTTTGTCATTTGGAATGAAAATATGCAAGAATATTTGTTGGGTGCCTTCCATACATCTGTGGTTTTAAGGAATTACAGCACATCTCAAAAATAAAAATGTTCAGTAGAACCAAAATACATTTTCGCTTACCGTACATTTGATACTAAATGTTCATAGTTGAGTGTTGGCAAAAGTCTTTAAAAATTAGACAAAACTAGGAGTGTTGTACGAGTATATTGATCAATAGATAATGATTAGCTGAATGCATTTATGCGAAAATCTAGAAATCGAAATTTCCGACATGGGCTGTTATTCCAGAAACCCACAGAAATCTAGTCTTTTTACAGAAAACAAACATGTTTCTCGATTCGAGTGCGTCGTGGTGTATCATTACTCATACGTACCGGGGAACAGTACAGTGTCATTTTGGTGGAAGATGGAAATAGATTAGCAGGCACTGTGTGCAATGGCGTATACTTCTTATATCATTTGCTACGGAAAAAAGTGTAACACGTCGAAGGAGTGGCCTAAGACCCCAAGTATGTTCGGAGGAAATCCGTTTTGGGTCATTTTAAGTCGAATGAGCAATGTCCGTCCGTCTGTCTGTGTGTCTGTCTGTGTGTCTGTTAGTGTGTCTGTCTGTGTGTCTGTCTGTGTGTCTGTCTGTCTGCTGGCTGGTGCGCACGATAACTCTCGAAAGGAGTAACCGATTGACTTCAAATTTGGTATGTGGTAATATTTTTTTCTATCTCCGGCTAAGTTCGAAGATGGGCCATATTGGTCCACTCCTTCTAGTACCTCCCCCACAAAGGGTTAAAATGTTGTGAAATATTGATTCTTTAATAACTGCTATACTACTTATTCGAATCTTTTGAAATTCCACACATAGTATTAGCTAATTAGTCGTTATCAACTCGAGAAAAATGGGCGAAGTCGCCACGTCCCTTTTGGTACCTCCCACACAAATGCACCATTTTGCACCAAAAGTTAACAACTTATAACATTAATAACAGTGTATAAAAATACTTGAAATTTGGTACAGTATTATGCTTTTATATTGCCTACAGTCCAGGGAAAAATGGGTGTTGTTGTCACGCCCCTTTTGGTACCTCCCACACAAAGATACCTTTTTGCACCAAAAGTTAACAGCTTATAAGTAGGCACAGTGCAATGAATTTAAAGTATCTAATGTTCAGCAAAAAAAAAAGGTGTATTTGATAAACCCCTTCTGGTACATCCCCCATACATTTTGACAGAATAATTCGATTAATATTCAATATTACATTACTCACAAAGTGAGGGTAGACCTTAGTCGGTTTACCCGACTGAAACTTTCTTACTTGTTGGACTATATACTTTTATCGGTGTCAAAGTCAATTCTTAAGTAAGAATTCATTATTAGAAGAGTTAAATACCTTATTTTGCAAATTGGTAGCTTCAAAAAGAATACGATAATTGTACAGTGTATATGCCACGTTACACACCGTTTATGAGTTAAAACAATTTCTTAATCTTAGCACAGTGTATTTGTACAAAACTACAAACATTTGTCCCTTTTCCTTGGTGACAATTTTAGTCAGTATTTTTGTAACTTCTGAACCAAAGTCGTCCCGACTCCTAAATTTACACCGTTGGCAGAGCACATATACACATTTTTTTATAAAAAAATTAGATCGATTCTAAGATATCGCAATTTATATTTTTGTTGCCGCGAAAAGTGACCGAAATACATTTTTTAAGATAAAATAAGGTACGATGAACGTTGTAAAGTGAAATAATTCCTCGAATGATTGATCTTTTGGTACCTATCCAAAAAGGGTGAAAATTTAGTACATAATATTGAATTACATATAGTTGAAGCACTTGCCCTAATATCTTGTAATTGCTTCTTTATCACTTTTTTATTTTGGCAATTGTCATGCTGTTGTTAGTACATCCCACACATGGCTACACAAAGCGGTCAAAATTTAAAGGGATTCTGTAGCTCGTAGCTTTAGCAAAGTCACCTGAAATACTTGACATTCGATATTGTGCAATGATTTTAATTTGTGTGCCAAACATTTAAAACAGTTGCACATTTTACAATGTCTACATGTGTGAGTATATACCAAACCGTAGTTGTTCATAACGGAAACGTTTCGCGGTCACATTGCATAATGTCCTGGAAAGGAATATCCATACCGTAAGTTACGACATATGTCGCATGGAAAAAATCATTTGCTTATGAGACCTTGTGGTATACTGGCAACGTATATATCCCAGTGCTCCAAACATACGCGCTATGCAGCAAATGTCATCACACATACATATATACATTTTAGAACATTTATGGATATATGTACATACGAATATGTATCTAATAGCAATATACATGTGAGTATTTTGTTGTTATTGACTTGATGACAGCACGAGTATGTAAAAAGCGACTTGGTATGAAATCATTGTGTCAAATCATCATTGTCGTAGATGCATGTACATAGCCGAACATAAGTATTCACACAGCTAGTAGAATTTTGTTTAAGACTGTGTATTAATAAAATTAAATGGGACAGCAAATCAGATATTAAGGACAAACTTACTTGCAATTAAAAACCCGGCGTCGCCCAGGTTGTCTTTGAACCCCGTGATCCAAACTTCTTAATGTGGAAGATATTCTAATAAAAACTCCAATTAAAAAACAAGTCTATATATAAGCTAACTCGAATCTACACATAAGCAACATTTCTAGCTTACTAACTTTCATAAGAGCCGCAACGGTCAAGCGGTCTAAAGTAGCTTGTTGTAAAAGCTCATCCGTTGGAAATCAGTGTTTTTTGACCTTTATTTTTTTGATCAATATTGTAATATACACAACTAACTATTTCGAAGATAAAACCTTCACTTTAGCAACATAAAATAAATATCAAGGAAATAGTCTTCCCTAAAACCTTTTTTTGTTTAGATTGAGGCATATTTTTTTTTTGAAACGTGAACTTAATTTTTTTTTATGGTAAAGTTTTTTTAACGATAAAGCCGGGATAACATTTAAATTAAAGAGAATTATTACGGTTAGAAATGCTGGAAACATCATTTTCACGTGGAAATGAATATTTAGTAACTGGGTAATTCGAAAGCAGTTTGAAAAAATTACCCTTTACATTTTCACAAATTTCGCACATTAACTCTACAAGGGTGCGGGAATTTTTTGTCGTCTTTAGTTTTTTAAAATTCATTGTAGCTGTATAGAGCTGCAAAGTTACATATCTCAAGGATTGTTCTCAAAATTACTATTTGTTAAATTAGCCATATCTTCTTAACCACTTTATCATGTTTTTTATTTTGGCAGTTATGTTTGGGAGGTACCAAAAGGAGCGTGACAATAACGCTCATTTTTATACCCGTACTTTAGTGTGACAGGGTATATATCATTTGCTACGGAAAAAAGTGTAACACATCGAAGGAGTGACCTAAGACCCCAAGTATGTTCTGCTGGCTGGTGCGCACGATAACTCTCGAAAGGAGTAACCGATTGACTTCAAATTTCGTATGTGGTAATATTTTTTCTATCTCCGGCTAAGTTCGAAGATGGGCCATATTGGTCCACTTCTTCTGGTACCTCCCCCACAAAGGGTTAAAATGTTGTGAAATATTGATTCTTTAATAACTGCTATTATACGTATTTGAATCTTCTGAAATTCCACACATAGTATTAGTTTGTTAGTCGCTATCAACTCGAGGAAAATGGGCGTTATTGTCACTCCCCTTTTGGTACCTCTCCCACAAAGGTACCATTTTGCACCAAAAGTTAACAGTTTATAACATTAATATCACTGTATAGAATTACTTGAAATTTTGTACAGTGTAATGCTTTTATAATGCCTATATTCCAGTGAAAAATGAGTGTTATCACCACGCCCCTTTTTGTACCTCCCACACAAAATGGCCAAATTATACCACAATTTAATATCTCAAAGTCAATATACCAGTCCATATAAACGGTTACAATTCGGCACAGTGCAATGTATTTAAAGTATCTACTGTTCAGCGAAATATAAGTGTATTTCTTAAACCCCTTCTGGTACCTCCCACAAAAATTGACAGAATAATTTGTGTAATATTCAATATTACATTACTGACAAAGTGAGGGTATACCTTAGTCGGTTTACCCGACTGAAACTTTCTTACTTGTTTAATATACGTTTTTAATATAATGTGGAGTCAGTCGCTGCCACTCGTAGCGAACGGTCGTGTTATTGTAGAGCGGATAGTGTTTAACCTATTATGCAGTACCTAAACACCTACCTACTACGCAACCACAATGTGATTTGTTTTTAATGTGGGGGTTGAATTCGCTCTCAGGACAAAAATTTCGGAAGTAGTCTGTAAGGCCAACATCGACGTAAGGAAAAATGAACCCAGTATCTGCGACAAGCGTTTATTTATTCGCGAGTCACGTGTCGTCTACGTGGTTGGGTGCCTCGGATGCCGTGGTCAAAACAGACACAAGATCACTTCTAGCTTTTGGCAAAAGAAACGATGATGAAGATAAAGAAAACCCAAGGTGGGGCCCTAAGCTACCCCAGATTTTACAAGCTAGTGGGAACTCCTACTCTGAGTCCTCAAGTGATAACAATATTACTATTGTCGAAAATCGGAAAAGACTATCAGGGGCACAAAGAAGGAAACTGAATGAGATGAGCCGGCAGAAGACATTACCGGATGAATCTACATCTACTAAAAGAGTCAGATCTCCCGAAGAGCACAGCGAAGCAAAATCAATTAAGAAGAAAAACAGGTCTCTCTTGGTGGTTGGCATAGACCCGCATTCCAAGGATATTTTTGTAAAGACAAATGGCATTACATTTTTCGGAATTTGGAAAATCTTTTTTTAAGATTGGACAAATCCCGATATGCAGGGCAGTTAAATCGGCTAAACACGAAGGTACCGTCTGCATTGGTTAACGAAAATAGTGAATAGAAAGAATCGAGTGAGACACTACCAAAAAGTGAGGTGGAAGTGGTCGATAGCATCGCCAAATCGCCAATAACATCATCAATTTTGCAGTAAGTTCCCAGCAAAGGTGGTGATAATAATATAAAGATGGACACAAAAACTCAAAACAAATAGAGCGACAAAAATCAGCTCCGCCTTCCAAAAAGTGATCGCTAACATCGCCGATAATATCACCAATTTTGCAGAATGTTCCCAGCAAAGGTGGTGTTCGGAATAGGTACATAAAGGCTTAAAACAATGAGGGAGCGACCAAAAGTTACACCGCCTCCCAAAGAGGTGTGTAATTGGTAGTGAACGAAAGGAGGAGAATGACCCACTACCAAATAATGAGGGAATGCCACCAGATAGGATAGACGTCTCCCAAAATAAACTTTTACTGGAGAGACAATGATTGAGGTCATCCAGATAAACCTCCACCGGAGCGTAACAGCAATTAACGCCCTGATGAAAATAATAAATAAAGGCAGGGATCATATTGCTTTGATCCAAGAACCATGGACAACTAGCAACAAGGTTACTGAATTAAACCATGTGAACTACAACCTTTTCTACACTAACACAGGTACTCGCCCAAGGACTTGTATTTTTTTGCCATTAAAACTTATGTTTTCTTTTCTCCACAACGGATGCAACTGTGCTGTGGCAAAGTAATGGAAATATATACCTGGCGCCAGTATATCTGCCATTCGATGAGCCGACATTGCCACCAACGTCGGAATTGCAACGTCTGGTGAGGGAAACCAAACATACAAGTAATGAGTTATTAGCGGGTTGTGATGCTAACTCCCACCATATCGCTTGCGGTAGTACTGACACCAATGTCGCCCTTATAGTGGACAAGTCAGACTCAGCTTTGACTGAAATTGTAACAAATGACTGTTTAGGTAGAGTAAATAGGTGGTTAAAATCCAAACATCTACAACTTGCAGCGTCAAAAACTGAGGCAATCCTGGTTACCAAGCGGAGATCTTTCGTTTATCCCCAATTCCACGTTGACGGATACAACATTAAAATAAACAAGAGTTTAAAATATCTTGGTGTCTACATTGATGGGGGAATCACTTTTGCTGAACATGTAAAAGTGGTATCAGAGAAGGCCCTAGGAACAGCTAGAAAACTGGCGCAAATAATGCCAAATATACGAAGACCGAGGCAAACGACCAGGAAATTGATCGCAGGTGTCTCATATGCACAGATGCTCTACGCGGCTCCTATTATAAGTAACAAAGTACGAGAACGCTTGTCACTAACAAGTAGACTTGAAAAAGTTCAACGAATGGCTACAATTCGAGTTACGTCGGCGTATCGCACAATTTCGACTTCAGCAGCGGCTGTACTAGCTAGTATACCTCCCGTAGATTTACTTCTGGAAGAGAGGAGAGAAATATACGAGGAGACTAAATCAATAGCAAATGTAGGAATGCTGCACGACCTTAACCGTAAGTCCATAAAGTTAAATGCAAGAAAAAGATTGTATCAGAAGTGGCAACTGAGATGGGATACAGAACAAACTGGCAGATGGACTCACAAATTGATCCCAAATATTGAAAAATGGGTGGAAAGAAAGCATGGTGAAATAAATTTCTTCCTAACACAAGCATTAAGCGGGCATGGAAACTTTGCGACATACCTGGAGAAATTTAAAATAAGAGAACATGGAATATGTGACATGTGCGGAGAAATAAACGATACTGTCGAACACACAATATTTTTCTGTTGTGCCTGGGAACAGTTAAGACGCGATCTCAACCGATCCATAAGAGCCAACATTACAGCGGAGAATTTTGTTAACATAATGATGGAGAAGGTAGAAAATTGGAAGGCGTGCTCATCATTTATAGAACATATTCTACGAGCGAAATCTGAGGTACAGAATAACAGATTGCCGAACCCCTAATCTATATATAATAGTATATAGGGTGGGGGAGTAGGATAAGATACCAACTGCTTTAAGCAGTAAAGAACCCACCCCGAAGTAATGCGAAAGCGGTCCCGGGGTGGTCGTTCAAGTGTAGGACCACTAGTTGATAGCGCGCTATCACTACGTCCCAAAAAAAAAAAAAAAAAGTACTGACACCAATAGAAGAGGACAGGCCCTGATATAATTATACCCTACACCACACTGTGGTACAGGGTATTATAAGTTTGTTTCACGGCAGATGTTTGTAACACCTGAAAATAACATAGCTAGACCCACATTAAAGTATACCGATCGACTCAAAATCACTAGCTGAGTCGATTTAACGATGTCCGTCCGTTCGTCCGTCCGTCTGTCCATGTAAAGTTGTTCGTCGACTACAGGTCGCAATTTCAAGTTTTCAGTTTAGAGTATTTCGCGGCTGTTAAGATCGCTGTTGAATTTAGTTGAAATCGGTTCAGATTTAGATATAGCTCCCATATATATCTTTCGTCCGATTTGGCCCTTTAGTCCTATAGAAGCTGTATTTTACATCCAATCGTTTTGAAATTTAGAATGGTAGAGTTTCTTGATCCATGAACCAACATTGCCGAATTTGAAGAAAATCGGTTAAGATTTAGCTTTAGCTCCCATATATATGTTTCGTCCGATTTGGTCCTTTAGTCCCATAGAAGCTGTATTTTACAACCGATCGTTTTTAAATTTAGAATGGTAGAGTTTCTTGATCCATGAACCAACACTACCGAATTTGAAGAAAATCGGTTAAGATTTAGCTATAGCTCCCATATATATGTTTCGTCCGATTTGGCCATTTAGTCCTATAAAAGATGTATTTTACATCCAATCCTTTTGAAATTTAGAATCGTAGAGTTTCTTGATTCATGAACCAACATTGCCTAATTTGAAGAAAATCGGTTAAGATTTAGCTATAGCTCCCATATATATGTTTCGTCCGATTTTGCTCTTTATTCCTGAAGAAGCTGTATTTTACATCCAATCATTTTGAAATTTAGAATGGTAGAGTTTCTTGATCCATGAACCAACAATACCGAATTTGAAGAAAATCGGTTAAGATTTAGCTATAGCTCCCATATATATGCTTCGTCCGATTTGGCCCTTTAGTTCTATAGAAGCTGTATTTTACATCCATTCGTTTTGAAATTTAGAATGGTAGAGTTTATTGATCCATGAACCAACACTACCGAATTTGAAGAAAATCGGTTAAGATTTAGCTATAGCTCCCATATACATGTTTCGTACGATTTGGCCCTTTAGTCCTGTAGAAGCTGTATTTTACATCCAATCATTTTGAAATTTAGAATGGTAGAGTTTCTTTATCCATGAACCAACACTACCGAATTTGAAGAAAATCGGTTAAGAGTGAGCTATAGCTCCCATATATATGTTTCATCCGATTTGGCTCTTTAGATCCAATCGTTTTTATACCCTACACCACACTGTGGTACAGGGTATTATTTAAGTACCCTGTACAAAATTTTTATATCAGAGTTATTCAATATTACGAGAGTGGTGTAGGGTATTATATACACGGAGAAAAAAATATGTTAAAAATATGTTTGGATGCAATCATAAATATGTTTGGGACGGGCACAATCATATATATGTTTGTGGGTAAACATATTATGTTTGCACACAATCATAATATGTTCGGGACAAAATTCTAGCATATTAAAAAACGATATGATTGTGTCCTAACATATTTTTGGCAAAATAATATATTAGAACATATTTTTTAGAGTTTTAGAGAGTAATACTCTCTGAGAGCCCAATTATATGACTCATAGAGCATCCACCTTCACCACTGTGCTAAGCCATCACAGCGAACACACGCACGCATCCACATACAACCATTGACAGCCACAGCCACTCAGAAAGAATATATGGCTATGCTTATACTTTCTTGTTTCGGGTGTAACATGAAAGTAAATTAAAATACACGCTGTGCATAAAATTCTCCTTGACTCTATATAGCCAGTGGTATAAGGTGTTGACGTTTTTCAGTCAATGGTGTGGCTCAACGGAGCTACCAACCAAGTTGAAAGAAAAATGGCATAGTCCGCAGTCCGAATAATGGATAATTAATGGAACATTAGACTAGAATATTATAAATATATAAAAAATTTATTAAGAAATACAATTGTGTTTAATTATAGGTGCGTCACAAAGGGTTCAGACTTTTGATAAAAAACAACAATATACAATCATATATATGATTAAATACAAACATATATATGATTACATACAATCGTATAAATGTTTGCATACAATCATATATATGATTAAATACAATCATATATATCATTACATATAATCATACACATGATTACATACAGTCAAATATATGTTTGGATAAGCATATATATGATTACATACAATCATATACAGGGTTGCCCATATTCGACGGACCCATCTGGCAACGCCATAACTTTTGACAGAGATGTCAGATCGCTTAATGACATACCGCGTTTGAAGCGTCAGTCCAAGCAGATTTTTACCATGGAACAATACACGCCACGCGAGCGCTCTGAAATAGTTGAAATTTACATTCAACAGAAGAAGTCAATTGTGAAAACTCAACGTGCTTTTAAAATATTAAAAAATGTGAGAAGTGCGCCTTCTAAGAACACCATTAAGCGTTTATACGAAAAATTTTCGCCACTGAAAATCCTCAGGAGATTCAAGAATTGCCTCTTCATGACGAAAAAGTCAGAGTTTGGTGCGGCGTTAGTGCGAAAACGGTCATTGGGCCGTTTTTCTTCCAAAACGAAAATGGCCATGCTGTTACCATCAACCAGGAGCGTTATCGCGACATGATGACCAATTTTGTGATGCCAATTATTCGTCGAAAGCGTATGAGACAGTTCTGGTTTCAACAAGACGGAAGAATTTGTTTCCGGGCCGTTTGATGTCGAAAAGTGGTGATTTGGACTGGCCACCGCGTTCGCCCGATTTGACGCCGCCTGACTTCTTCTTGTGGGGATATTTGAAGTCAAAGGTTTACGTTAACAAGCCAAGGACCGTAGAAGAGCTCAAGGACAACATTCGTGAAGAAATAGCCGCTATTCCGGCCGAAATGTTGGCGAAAACGATGGAAAATGCTGCAAAAAGGGCACAATACGCCATCAACGCCAGAGGCGGCCATTTGAGAGATATCATATTCAAAAATTGATGTAAACAAATCTACTTGGAACAAATTAAATGATTAAGATTGCCAAATTTTTATTTTTTTCTTTGATTTTTTTTAAAAAAACATGGGTCCGTCGAATATGGGCAACCCTGTATATGTTTGCATACAATTATATAAATGATTGGGAACATTACCGCTACCCCAAACATAATATGTTTGGGAGCTGCTCCAAACATATATATGTTGCCTGCAAAATATGTTTGGGGCAATATGTTACAGAGGCCGTTTTTTTCCTCCGTGTAGTCGGCACCGCCCGACTTTAGCCTTTCCTTACTGGTTTTTTAATACAAACGATCTAGTAATTCCCAACATAGGAAACAAGCAGGACTGTGGAGTCGAAGTCGGCGTTGTTTTTGCTGCTTCATGAAATTATACTTCCCAATAAATACATTGTATATTAATAAAATAATTAGTATAAATATTTACACACATATGAATGAATATAATTGATTCAGCACATTTTATAAAATCGATCTCGGAGTCGTAGCCGGAGTCGCAGTCGGAGTCGACTCCGAGATGAATTTTGCAAAATTATCTAATTTAACTATTTTCGCGATCAAAAATTTCGATTGGGATGTATGTATGTACATAAACATATTTATACAAAATAAGTAAAAAAATAATAAAACTTATGAATTTGAAAGTATAATTTCATGAAAATTGCAAAACCAACGCCGACTTCACGGCCCTGGGAACATGACAACCTTTGTTGACAAAATTAGGGAAGAAGTATTAGGTATAACGATATGCTCAGAATACCTCATTGACGAGATCCAAAAGTGGATGGTTTCGAATGAACACTCCTATTTGTGCTACCGTTATATAAGGTTTAAAATTTGATGGCCACCGCATAACCCAATAAGATTCCGTAATAAGGCTAAAACCGATTGGACTAAATTCGGCAATCTATTTAGAAATCAATTGGGCCAGTCTATACACGATTATCTAAATACAGAAGACATTGATATCAATGTGAGAAGGATTACGGAGGCTCTTGTAAAATCATTCGAACATAGTTGTCTGCTTCGAGAAAGGAAATCTGCAAATGGGAAACCCTGGATGACTGGGAAAATTCGCTCGATTGAACAGGATGTCCGCAGACTTTATAACAGAGCTCGAAGTCAAAAACTGTTAGTATATTGGGACGACCGCCACAGAATACTCAAAGAATACAATAAAATCATTAGATTTTCGAAACGAAACTCCTGGACGCTTTTCTGTGAGCAGGTAGTCAGCGTTAATAGCATGTTTAAAACAAAAAAGTTCCTCTCACAACTTATATCCAAACCGAAACTCTGGTGGATGATCGATGGAAACCATAGAGGATACCGTAAGGCTCTTGATGAAAATTATTCCGACTGGTAATGCTGGGCCAAAAGAGGAACAGTTACAGAACGAAAATGTGAAGCATCAAGTAACTATAACAGATATAACAGATGTTCTGGTTAAAGAAGCGATAAAAATCTTCTCTATTTCAAGGCTGCGGGACCGGATGGAATATTTCCAGCGCTTCTGCAGAATGCGGTAAATGTGGATTTTTAACTGCATGCCTAACTCATGCATATGTGTAATTCTACCAAAAGGTCTACCGTGATCATTGCAAATTTCATTAAAATTAACCTCGTAAATATAGGCTTTTGTAAAAAGAGGCTTATTAATAATAATTTTGTCACGTTCGACACCGAAAATAAACATTAGTTATCAGTAGACCAGAAATGTTCAAAGAAAATGCATCAAACTATTGGTACAAATAGAATTTGTATAAAATACCAACATTCAAAAAATAAGTTTAAAAAATTATATAGAATTTTTTCTGTATCCATTTGAAGTTTATCACGTTCGACACCGTAAGTGTAAAATTCAATAGTTCGTCCGTCCGTCCGTCCGTTGTAATCACGCTACAGTCTACAATAATTGAGCTAGTTGATTGAAATTTGGTATAAATAGTTCTTAAAGCTACAGGAAACTTGGAATTGAAAATTTACACTGTCAGTTTATTTTTTATATAGCCCCCATATATAGCATCTCCCCGATTTGAATTTTTAACTCCATAGAGACCACAAATGTCAACTGATCGGGCTGAAAATTGGTAACTGGTGTTTATTTATACCCGGAATCATTCACACGAACAACGGTGGTCGTAGGTCCATGTTTTTATATAGCCCTTATATAATGGTCCCTCTTTATTTGGCTTCGTAACGCCATAAAAACCTTAAATTTAAACGAATTGGACTGAAATTTGGTATAATGAGTTTATTTGTACCCGAAACCATTCATATGCGATCCACGGTGGAGGGTATATACGATTCGACATGACCGAACTTAATCCGCCTTTACTTGTTTTATTTAAAAATAGTGTTGGAAAAAATGTCACGTTCGACATGTCACGTTCGAACCGACTTAAAAATTATATAAAAAAAAACTACCCCAGATATTTCTATCAAACAAAGAGGATTAAAACACTTTATTATTTTTTAACATTTTAAAATTTTCATCTTTAACATATGTTTTTTTATTTCGCTGAATCTCATGTTTTTAAAGTTGTTCACAAAAACTACTTCTATTTTTGTCGCGTTCGAACCGCTCCTTTTTTTCTCCTTATTTTCTAATCAATATTTCGCCTGAAAAATTCTAAAACACCAGTTATAGTACTATTAACGATCTATAAGATAGTGTAAATGATTAATCTAAAATATGTTTTATTCTGACCTTTTTATCACTGCGAATGCGTACAACGGAATGTGTACAAAAAAATGACAGGAATCAGGGGTGTTCTTCATACCCAAGCCTGGCAAGGCGAGTTATACGATCCCAAAGGCTGTTAAAAACAATGAAGCGAATAATTAATGACATGGTCTATAGTAAGATAGCAGATGACAAGCTAAAATTCAAACAACACTCATATGATAAAGTGGAAACAACTCTACATGAGGTAGTACACCACATAGAACAGTCCTTGCCGTTTGTCTAGACAACATTCAGTCCGTACACTTATCCAGTCCTTAGACGAGTTTCGGGTTAACCGGGCGCGAAAAACTGGATCAACAATATGCTAAGGAGTAGGTGGATTATCTGTGAGTCATACGTAAAAATTAGAGAAAAGGAAAATCGTGGTATCCTCAGGGGTATTTTTATCGCCTCTGCTATGTGTTACGACGATACACAGTCTCCTTAAACCAGACTGTTATGCAGACGACGTTGTAATACTTCCAAGGGGCATACATCCAAACCAATTATGCAGAAGAGCCGAAGAGACACCTTACATAGCACATAACTGGGCACAACCAAGGGGATTTAATGTTAACCCAGACAAAACAGAAATATGTCTATTTACAAGGAAAACAAACATCCTGCTTTGAGTAATCTTAGGTAGATTCCTTGAAAAATTGTAAAAAGACATTCCAGACCTTTCAGTAAGAAGGAGGACAGGCTAAATGGTCCAAGGTCCTTGGCCTAGTGTGCGATATATATCCCGCTTTGGGTATGAATACCACTTTGTTATTCCTCCATGGGGATATATGAGAGCCTGATGCAGCCTTCATAAATTTTCTCCAGCCAGGGGATAATATACTTCAACATTCTCTGCATTTCTGCTGGGGCAAATTCGTCTAGTCCAAGTGATTTGAAGGACTCAAAGCTTTTAATTGCTCAGAAAATTCTGGATTCCTCAATCAACAACCTAGCATCGCTTGCAGTACAATTAACGACTGTTCGCTGTTTCGGTACAGTCATTTGCTTCATCCTGCAAATAACACACTATAAAGGGTGCAGTAGATAATATCTTACACAGCCTTTGCGCTTTTTCAAGCTCCTTCTTAATAATTTTCTGTTGCTCTTTATAGCTATCCCAGTCATTAGTGACGTCAGTACTTTTGGCCTTGTTGAATAGCTTGTCTTCCTAACCTTTAGCTCAGAAGTCCACCATTGTGATTAATTTTACCCATGTACCTTTGTTTTGACAGGCTTCTTCAAAGGAGCTATTGAATGATGTAGTAATGTGATCGACTAAATTGTCCAGACCGACTTTGTCATTCGGTTTTTACATAGCTTTAGAGTTGAGGACTTTTTAAAGATAATCTCATACAGGTACTTTGTCTTCCTCAAATTACTGTGGACTGCAGGCTTAGGTACTTTGAACTATATGTAGTGGTGATCTGAAAAGGTCATTAAGGTCGCTTATTTGCCTCACCTCTACTGTTTTTGTCTGTGCTACTCCAGATAGAACGATGAGCGTTCGTGTTAGGTAAGAGAAAATGGTCAGATCTTTCCTGGCCGAAATGCAGGTTCTAGGAGTATCTTCACAGTTGGCCAGAAGTAACATAAAGTAGGGTGACCTGATACCACAAACCTTTCCTTCTATTACGTAGGGATCTTGATTCAGGACGATGACTACTGTAACCGTGGACAGGTGCAGTAATAGAGCCGCTGATGAAGTTAGTCTGTAGAATACTTACCACCATTGGTAACGGACTGATTAACTTCCACACCAACAAGGGTGTTATCGAGCTTCGCATCCGTATCATCGAGAGCATGTCCCCGTCAGATGCGTCAAAGAGTCCAGAAACTCCCCTCATCCCCTCTGTATCCGAAATTATGCTTTCGTCCGGAGCAAAATATATTAAAGCCTTAATATCTGAGTCTGACGCACCAGAAATTATGTGCGTGGTAACTCCGCACTTGCGGAGGGCTGTTGTTGTGTGAATATTTATGTCTATCAGTGTATGTGAATACGGGTAACGAACATTTGACGATGGATGTGATGTCTATTGCCAATATTTCATGTTTAGTTATGCTAAAATATGTACCTCCCCCTAACATTACGTCAACAACTCCCGTTACCCTGCAGAACCTCCCACAGCCAAACGGTTCACATTAATAATGCACACGAGCAGCGCAACAATATTTAGTGATGAAACATCTAACAGCTTTTACGTACAATCTGCTAAGGTTTTAAGTGCTGAGGGGGCTTTAACAATAACAACAACAGCAACTCTGAATCGGGGAAAAAATCTATCAAATCAATATAAGCGCAAAAGTCGAAACCTTGACATCATCATGGCAACGTCGAATTTGTGTTGTTGGGTTCACTTGGCTAGACCCCCTATCCGTCTCACATATGGGAAATAATAAGAAACATATCATTGTTGCCCTCTGAATTGTTGATCGCCAACGGCTGGAAGTAATCTGCTCCTGTGCTATGCTATGCTCTGCTTGTCTCACTCATGTGCCTCATGTAAACAGTAAGTGGCATTGGTGGCGGATGTAAGGTATGGACCGTAATATGTTGAAAATGAGTTGAAAATTTGCATTTAAATTAAAACGTGAAAAAAATTATAAAACACAACAGCTTTGGTGGCAAACTAATACCTAAATTCGAAAAGGCATACCTTAATATGATGGTACTTAGTAGGCGAGGTAGTGTTCATCAATAAACCGATCTTAATTATGAAGTATCCGGTTATTTGCATATTTCTAAATGGCGGTTCCGCTGATTAGGAAACGGCGCGCAGAGCGCACTTTTCATAACATTCAATAAACCTGGTGCTTTTTAAACAAACAACCAATTGCAAATAAAATAAGCATACTTATAACACTGTGCAACAAAGAATCAACAGCAAACATTTTTTATGTTAAACATTTTTTTAATTCCAACTTTCGTGGAAAGTATATTGACTATATTTTTATACCCTACACCACACTGTTGTATAGGGTATTATGAGTTTGTGCATTTGTTTGTAACACCCATAAGGAGAAGAGATAGACCCATCGTTTATTACACCGGTCGACTTGGAATCACTTCCTGAGTCGGTTTAACCATGTCCGTCCGTCCGTCTGTAGATGTATCGTTGTAATCAAAGTGCAGGTCGTATTTATGGACCGATTGTGATGAAATTTAGCACAGTGCTCTCTTTTGGTCCATGGACGATCCTTATTGAAATCAGTCAAAATCGGTGCAGATTTAGATATAGCCCATATATATATGTTACACCGGATTTGACATGTAAGCGCTGTTGAAACTGTATTTTGTATCAGATCAGTACGAAATTTGGCAGAGAGAGTTATCTTATTACATGAATGAACTCTGCCAAATTCGGGATAATTCAGTTCAGATTTAGATATAGCCCCTATATACATGTTATGTTTATATGTTAATAAAGAAAACAATGTTAACTAAAGGGCCAAATCGGACGAAACATATATATGGGAGCTATAGCTAAATCTTAACCGATTTTCTTCAAATTCGGTAGTGTTGGTTCATGGATCAAGAAACTCTACCATTCTAAATTTCAAAACGATTGGATGTAAAATACAGCTTTTATAGGACTAAAGGGTCAAATCGGACGAAACATGTATATGGGAGCTATAGCTAAATCTTAACCGATTTTCTTCAAATTCGGTAGTGTTGCTTCATGGATCAATAAACTCTACCATTCTAAATTTCAAAACGATTGGACGTAAAATACAGGTTCTATAGAACTAAAGGGCCAAATCGGACGAAACATATATATGGGAGCTGTAGCTAAATCTTAACCGATTTTCTTCAAATTCGGTAGTGTTGGTTCATGGATCAAGAAACTCTACCATTCTAAATTTCAAATGATTGGATGTAAAATACAGCTTCTTCAGGACTAAAGAGCAAAATCGGACGAAACATATATATGGGAGCTATAGCTAAACCTTAACCGATTTTCTTCAAATTCGGCAATGTTGGTTCATGGATCAAGAAACTCTACCATTCTAAATTTCAAAACGGTTGGATGTAAAATACAGCTTTTATAGGACTAAATGGCCAAATCGGACGAAACATATATATGGGATCTATACCTAAATCTTAACCGATTTTCTTCAAATTCGGGAATGTTGGTTCATGGATCAAGAAACTCTACCATTCTAAATTTCAAAACGATTGGATGTAAAATACAGCTTTTATAGTACTAAATGGCCAAATCGGACGAAACATATATATGGGAGCTATAGCTAAATCTTAACCGATTTTCTTCAAATTTGGCAATGTTGGTTCATGGATCAAGAAACTCTACCATTCTAAATTTCAAAACGATTGGATGTAAAATACAGCTTCTATAGGACTAAAGGGCGAAATCGGACGAAAGATATATATGGGAGCTATATCTAAATCTGAACCGATTTCAACCAAATTCAATAGCGATCTTAACAGCAGCGAAATACTCTAAACTGCAAAATTTCAGAACGATTGGAGTGAAATTGCGACCTGTAGTCGACGAACAACTTTACATGGACAGACGGACGGACATCGTGATAGACTCAGCTAGTGATTCTGAGCTGTGTTATTTTCAGGTGTTACAAACATCTGCCGTGAAACAAACTTATAATACCCTGTACCACAGTGTGGTGTGGGGTATAAAAAATCTACGTAAAAATTTTGATATTTTAATTATTTTGGTCGAAACCAGCAAAATTTCTCATTACCAAGTAATCCGACGAGAAAGCAAAGTTCGATAATGGTAAGTACTTATTATTTATCCACTTTTCCCATTATTTTAACATGGGGATGTCATTGGAGGAAAGTACTTTCCAAAATCATACAATAAAGCAGCATAATATGTACTTATTTGTAGCATTGGCATACCACATAAATATGTGCATGTATTTTCACGATTTTAAGTACTTGAACAATAAGTTATAAAATATGTAGTAGAAAATACCATTTAAAGTGATTTTTAGCATGTTGTCGCGCATATTACTCGAAACAAACAATTTCCTCATGCCTGATTCGAATTTCTGAACCCGATTTTCTGTGAGCAATGAGGTTTTAAAAAATATCATAAATAAGGAGTGCCTAACAGGCCGAACCACTGGCATAAGTGTATGTCCATGGACATCAGACGTTGAAACGTCTCCTCTCTTCAATCTAACCTTATCTAAAGTACAGAACTTTACTATTTCACGCAATTTTCACAAACAGGTTATAAATCACGTTTGTGTGATTTTATAAATGCATCATTATGTTTAGATATTATCCTGAAAACCACGTTTTTCAAACTTTTTATTTTATTTAGTTTTTTACTTCTCCTGTACAATTTTCAAATATGATGATTAATATGCATATTTATATATTTGTTATATATTAATAAGACAAAATAAAAAATTTAGACGGAAACCAAGATTTGTTTAGAACAACATGTTTGTGTGTGCCAAATATAATATATTTAGGGTGTACCCTAAATATTTGTATATTTCAAGCAGAATATGTTTGGAACAATATACTGCAGAAGCAATTTTTTCAGCGTGTAAAGTTGTCAATTCGGTCAATTCTGTGACCAAAGCAATTTTCACTATTTCTGTACTTTAAAAGTCCCTTATGAGCTATGATCCTACTAATTTATGTATAATTCACTAGTACGCTAAAATAGCATTTTTCTGAAAAATTTTAAGTAAAATCAATTGACCACGTTTTTTTGATATTCGCAAATTAATAGTTTGACCTTGCATTTCAATGTCAAAATATTGTTTCTGCAAAACATGTTTATCACCATTGAAAAGCCATAAAAAATCTTTAAGAAACATTTATTACATATTGCATGTCGTTCACCAAATTTGACATAAAAGCCGAAGAATATGAGCATATTTTTTAAAAACGAAAAAATTAAATTGCATATAACTGGTCACCATAAAGCAGTCATATTTTAGAGTAATACTATTTAGGCATACGCCACCATGTCCACCAAATGTCATTCAAATCGTAAAACCTTACTAAAAAACTGGCTTCCTGAAAAATAATGCTTCATATATCGATTCCTACAAAAATACATAAAAACCGAAAAATGTTTAAATTCATTTCGAAATATATCGCTCGCCAATTACCAAAAAAATTTCTAGTTTGTCAGTGTGGTCAATATGTATGTATATATATTTGATCGGCGTTTGATGAAACAGACAAAGTTATTTGTGAAGCAAAGATTTTATATACTTATACATACATAAATATCTTTTACTTTACTCAAGTTTTTTGAGTTTTTGGGTCCTGATTTTTGATACCAACACAAAAATAATACCAAAAATAATACCACGAGTACCTACTACGACCCATACACGTAAATGACTATCTAAAGTAGTCCATATACAACTTCTATAGGAGTACAATTAGCCATCAAGCGGTGGAAACTCCAAAATGAAAGTACGCAACTTTCAAAATATTTGCGTCTCTGTCCGCCAAATTTTAAGAAAATAGATCCAGCTCTGTATACGTCCTGCTAAAGCAAACAAATAGTATTCCATGACCGGCCTGTGGACAAACCGACAAATGTAGTTGAGAATAAAAAATATCTGTTACCATTGCATACATTTTTGGTTTTCAATTTATGGTCCCACCAACCAAATGAGAGACTTCATGGCCACCGAAATTATCTTTATTTTTATGTTGATATTCTTTGACAAGTTGGCTTTTAATCCTACAGAAAAAATTATAATTATAATAAGAAATATTACAAAGTTAATTTGTGGGTAGTCAGAGCTAAGGATATTCATACTAGAATTTGGATCAGCTTCAAAATGTTACTGTTTTGATGTTGTCTTTTAATCGGACTTTTTATTAGAATATATTCAAGCTTACGAAGCGTGGATCACGGTGTTAAAAGACAACCCGGGCAACGTCGGGTATTTAAATGCCAGTTTTATTACAAAAATTTAACAAATCGATTGTGTTTTAGCATCAGTTTTTTGTAAAACTCTTGAAGTAAAGTTTTTCTTTGATTTGATGTAGTATTTTACTTTCAGTGTAGGAATTTGTTCTACCTTTGCTTACAACAATTTTCAGATGAGCTTAGTCCCCATTCCGATTTTACCTGTTACCCTCCTGATGACACAGGGAACAGGGCCATCTTTGCAAATAGTGATTTAGGGTATAATATTTTCTGGCACAACCAACTATAGTCTTTACTTATCTATTTCAAAATTAATTCGTATCCAGATTCACAAATTCGTACGGCAGTTCGCCTCAGTGTACTCATAACGAATGCACAGCTGTTGTTAAAAAAACCGGTTGGTATATCGTTTTTGAATTTTAATCACTATATTTGGTTTATGCCCTCCTCGCACACTCGTTGGATGCCGCCACATAGCAAACGCTTCGTTTCGTTCCGCTCCTACTTAGGCCGCCGTCAAGCATCTCACCCATACTACGAGTATTTACCACATATGAATTTTGCAGTAGACGGCCGTTGCCGCGACCGCAGTTCAATCCATATGTGAGAGTATATAATACGAGTAGAAACGAATGGTTGCCATAACGAACATACGCACGAAAGAGACTGAGAACAATAATGCATACGCATCCACACATTCGCGAGTTTGGGCGTGTGTGTCAGTTTAGAATGTTTCGCACATAAATGTAAATTTTTAGCGATTAGTTGTGTTAGTGCAAAATGGTGTAGTGGTGCTTTGCGCTGCTTCAATACCTCTCCCCCGCAACAAACAGAATCAGAATCCCATCGAGTACACGCATATGGGTGGATATTTTTGATGGTAAGTCTATGAGTGGAGAGGGAGAAGATATGCTGATGGCGATGGCGCACTGAGCCTGCATAGCATCACGGAAGTGGTTCTCTTTGCATATCAAAGTTTGTGGTTATTTGTATGAAATCATGCATAGAATAAAGTATTTTTCCATTAACAATTTTATGAGCGAGCACATACCTATGACAAAAAAGCATTGCATTTATAATTATTAGGAGAGGTGAGCCATGTTTCGCTAAATCTAAGTTCAGGGACTAGGAGTATCACATGCGTGTATGTGCGTGCCTAAAAATATATTACACTATACGGCAGAAAAATATTATCTAGTACTTACAAATTTATTTTTCACGCATCGAGGTATCTTGCTCAATATACAAATTATAGTTATACTCTTTGTATAACAACTCATACACGGGGAAAAATCTGCATTTTTGATATGTTTGAATTGAAAGAAAATATATTTGGAAACGATTTTTTTAAATATTTTATATTTGTTAACAAATAAATTTTATTTAAAAATCAAGAAATTTTGTTTGGGACGAATATATTAATATATTAGAACATAATATATTTGCAAACTGACTTTCACAAATAAAATATGTGTTTACACACAAACAAAGTTATTGCTTAAGAAGTTTTCCAAATATATTTAAAAAAAAAATTTTTAGACTTTGCTATGTTTTTCGAATTTTAGTTAGTTTTTCCTAGATTTCGCGATAAACTTTATAGTTAAAAATGTCTTTAGCAGCATTAGCTTTTGTTTTACATCAATAATTTTTAATTTATAAATATTTCAATACACCATTTTTTGTCAATCCATCAATGCAATTTATATTTACGAAAGATTATACTCTTTAAGTTTTAATTAAATTTTACAAACATATAAAATTTATTAAAAAAATTTGATCTTTGAACATCTCAAAAGCAGAAAACTTGCCTTTAAATTAAGGCATTGATACATTGATAAAATACATAAATACTAGTTCCAAACTAAACTAGTATTTCCGAACTAAATACTAGTTCGGAAATACTAGTTCCAAATAAAAACCAGTAAGGAAAGGCTAAAGTCGGGCGGTGCCGACTATATAAAACCCTACAGCACTCTCGTAATATTGAATAACTCTGATATATAAATTTTGTAATCTATATATATAAAAATGAAACGGTCCATCTGTGTAATGGCATCACGTCAGAACGGCTGGAGCGATTTGGATGATTTTTTTTTTATTCGATTCTAAATTTTCACGAGATGGTTTATATAGAAAAAAAAAATTTAATTGGACAAAGGGGCGTGGTACCTCCCATACAAATCGCAGGTTAAAAATCCGATATTTCTGCTCCTATTATAGGTATAGTGCTGAAATTTTGTTTGTATGCATTTAATGGCAGATTATGTGAATTTTCCAAAAATGGGCGGAATCGGACCAATGGGCGTGGCCCCGCCCATATAAGCCAAATTTTGAAATTGAGATATTTTGCACAATTTGTTAGCGAGAGTGCTGGAATTTTGTGTATATGTAAACGGTGGCAGTCTACGTGATTGGTCCAAAAATGGGCGGGATCGGACCAATGGGCGTGGCCCCGCCCACATAGACAAAATTTTGATATCTTGCACAATTTGCTAGCGGGAGTGCTGCAATGTTGCGTATATGTATCTGGTGGCATTCTACGTAATTGGTGAAAAAATGGGCGGGACCGGACCAATGGGCGTGGCCCCGCCCATATAAGCCAAATTTTGAAATTGAGATATGTTGCACAATTTGTTAGCGAGAGTGCTGGAATTTTGTGTATATGTAAACGGTGGCAGTCTACGTGATTGATCAAAAACGGGCGGGATCGAACCAATGGGCGTGGCACCGCCCATATAAGCCAAATTTAAAAAATGTGATATCTTGCACAATTTGTTAGCGAGAGACCTGGAATTTTGTGTATATATATCCGTTGGCGATCTACGTGATTGGTCCAAAAATGGGCGGGTTCGGACCAATAGGCGTGGCCCCGCCCACAATGACCAAATTTTGAAATTTTTATATCTTGCACAATTTGCTATCGGGAGTGCTGCAATGTTGTGTATATGTATCTGGTGGCATTCTACGTAATTGGTCAGAAAATGGGCGGGATCGGACCAATGGGCGTGGCCCCGCCCTTATAAGCCAAATTTTGAAATTGATATAACTTGCAAATTTTTTTATCTAGAGTGCTGTCATGTTGTAGATATGAATCTGGTGACAGTCCACGTGATTGGTCCAAAAATTGGCGGGATCTGACCACTGGGCGGGCCACCGCCCATATAAGCCAAATTTTGAAATTGAATTATCTTGCTCATTTTGTTAGCGAGAGTGTTGAAATTTTGCGTATATGTATCTGGTAGCAGTCTACGTGATTGGCTTTCAAATGGGCGGAATAGGACCAAGGGCGTGGCCCAGCCCATATTTTGATATATCTTGCAAGTATTATATAGGAAATACATGAACAAAAATGCTCGGTATGCGATAATTACAGCTGCTCACTCCAATACAATCGCAATATGATAATGTGATGCAATATCAATGAAACAAGAATTTGTAAGTATACATTTCTATTTTCTGGACTTTCCACTGAATTCGGTATTTTTTCATTCAGTGAATTTATTACTAATACCAGTAAGGAAAGGCAGAAAGTCGGGCGGGGCCGACTATATAATACCCTACACCTCCCTAACAATGCGATAAGGGTCATTGCGATAATAATTTGGAATAATTGGTAAATGTATTTTGAACCGATAATCGCAAAATTAAGCAATATTCGTTCCTAAATTGAGAAAAATCTTTCTGGAGAACTTTGTAATGATCGGAAGTAAAGTACAACTTCTATAGCGCTTTGTAACCAAATCTGGAGGAACATATATATGGAGGTTATATATAAATCTGAATCGATTTTCCTAGAATACTCATTCATGTAAAATAGAAACCTGTTTCTGTCGAATTTCGTACTGATCGGATATAAAACACAGTCTCTACAGCGCTTACATGTCAAATTGGGGGTAACATATATGTACGGGGGCTATATCTAAATCTGAACTGATTTTCTCCGAATTTTGCGGCATTCCTTCATGTAATAAGAAACCTCTTTCTGCCGAATTTCTTACTGATCGGATATAAAATACAGTTTCTACAGCGCTTGAATTTCAAATCAGGGGTAACATATATATGGGGACTATATCTAAATCTGAACCGATTTTCGCCGAATTTGGCAGTATTCCTTCATGTAATAACAAACCTCTTTCTACCGAATTTCGTACTGATCGGATATAAAATACAGTTTCTACAGCGCGAATTTTGACATGGGCAGCGAAGCGCACCGGGCTCAGCTAGTCTATATATATCTATATATATAAAAATGAAACGGTCCATCTGTGTAATGGCATCACGTCAGAACGGCTGGAGCGATTTGGCTCAATTTTTTTTTCAGTTGTCCGTATTTGCCTGGAGAATGTTGTTACGAAAGAAAATTTTGGGAAAACCCTCCGGAAAAGTCGGAAAATTGGGAAAATCGAAAATTGCTATTTCTTGCGAGATTCCTACTGTTCCTATCTACTGCTATTTCTTGCGAGATTCCTACTGTTCCTATCTACTGCTCTCTTTTTCAATCCAAATTTTTTTATTAATTTTCTATTAAACAAAAAAGTTTTCCATTAAACATATGTACGAGTATGTGCTATTTTTCTTGGTGCAATTCATTCGAGTTTTTCGTATTGTTACACTGATTTCGCGTATCACATCGGCAAACGGTACAAGCATTACGATCAATTAAAATTTATGATATTTATCAATTCGAACATTTTTTCAGATAATAAGTTTGAGTATAAGAGGTAAGGTTATCTTATTGGATTGCGGGCACTGCAAAATCATAATTTCGGATGAATGCACGATGGCGCATAAACGAGCTCTGGAGGCAATTGACCGAACGATGAAGGATTTACGACGTGATTTGAGACAATTTGGTGAGTCTGATATTGCTCTCCGGAGATTTTCGTCAAACGCTTCCCGTCATCCCGAAATCTACTGCCGATGAAATTAATGCATGCCTGAAATAGTGGTCTTTGTGGCTGCATGTCAAGAAGTTATGTCAAGAAGTTGAAATTGACCACGAACATGAGAGTCGCGTTGCAGAACGACTCATCGGCTCTTGAATTCTCGAAACAACTGTTGGCGCTTGGCAATGGCCAAATTACTATTGATGTTTCCACTGCATTGATATTGTTCCCGGCAAATTTTTGCGAGTTCACATCGTCGAACGAGGAACTCATCACCAAAGTGTTTCCAAATCTCGATTAGATTAGTGAACGGGCAATATTAGCAGCGAAGAATAAGGACGTCGATAGCATGAATTTTATTATTCAAAGTAAAATCGAACTCGCTTGATGTGCCAAAAGCTCCGCCGCATAATTTACAGCTGAAGGTGGAATCGATCATAATCATGTTGCGGAATCTGAATCATCCGAAATTGTGCATAGTTCGCGGTTGTCCATTATGAAACTGATGGACAATGTGATTCAGGCGACGATCATCAAGGGAAAATTCAAAGGAAAGGAAAATCGCAATCGCATTAAAATTTTAACTATCTGTGTTTTATTATCACTCTGGAGTTTATCTGAAGGCGTTAAATTGGGGCGAGGCGAAGTTCGCCGGGTCCGCTAGTTGATGTATAAATTGTTTACATATATTTACTTTTGGGACATTTTATACTTAAATAATATCCTGTACCACAGTGTGGTGTAGGGTATAAAAACGATTGGATCTAAAGAGCCAAATCGGATGAAACATATATATGGGTGCTATAGCTAAATCTTAACCGATTTTCTTAAAATTCGGTAGTGTTGGTTCATGGATCAAGAAACTCTACAATTCTAAATTTCAAAATGATTGGATGTAAAATACTGCTACTTCAGGAATAAAGAGCAAAATCGGACGAAACATATATATGGGAGCTATAGCTAAATCCTAACCGATTTTCTTTAAATTCGGCAATGTTGGTTCATGGATCAAGAAACTCTACCATTCTAAATTTCAAAACGATTGGATGTAAAATATAGCTTCTATAGAACTAAAGGGCCAAATCGGATGAAACATATATATGGGAGCTATAGCTAAATCTTAACCGATTTTCTTCAAATTGGGCAATGTTGGTTCATGGATCAAGAAACTCTACCATTCTAAATTTCAAAATGATTGGATGTAAAATACAGCTTCTACAGGACTAAAGAGCAAAATCGGACGAAACATATATATGGGAGCTATAGCTAAATCTTAACCGATTTTCTTCAAATTCGGCAATGTTGGTTCATGGATAAAGAAACTCTACCATTCTAAATTTCAAAACGATCGGATGTAAAATACAGCTTCTATAGGACTAAATGGCCAAATCGGACTAAACATATATATGGGAGCTATAGCTAAATCTTAACCGATTTTCTTCAAATTCGGCAATGTTGGTTCATGGATCCAGAAACTCTACCATTCCAAATTTCAAAACGATTGGATGTAAAATACAGCTTCTATAGGACTAAAGGGCCAAATCGGACGAAAGATATATATGGGAGCTATATCTAAATCTGAACCGATTTCAACCAAATTCAATAGCGATCTTAACAGCCGCGAAATACTCTAAACTGCAAAATTTCAGAACGATCGGGGTGAAATTGCGACCTGTAGTCGACGAACTACTTTACATGGACAGACGGACGGACGGACGGATCGTTAAATCGACTCAGCTAGTGATTCTGAGTCGATCGGTATACTTTAAGGTGGTCTAGCTGTGTTATTTTCAAGTGTTACAAACATCTGCCGTGAAACAAACTTATAATACCCTGTACCACAGTGTGGTGTAGGGTATACAAATATAAGAAGAGGAACATATTTTTGTTTAGAGCAACATCCTCCCAAACGTATAGTATTTGTGTGTGTCAAATATTATACATTTGGAGTGTACACTAAACATTTCTACATTTCTAGCAGAATATGCTTGGGACAATAGCGATTTTTTTTCAGCGTGTAATAATAATAAGATTTTATGTATATTTTTTATATGCTCTACCGGTTATACTCATTGTATATCAATTCAACAAAAATATTTTTTTAAAATCTGATGAAGAGGAAGTTTGCTCTTCAATATTTCCTCAGATCTTCGAAGTTATGAGTGAAATTGAGAATGTCCTTGTAGAATAAAGGTATAACCTCTAAAAAATTTTCCGAAAAATCAATCGAGTAGGGAAGTAAGCTTTTTATACCCTCACTGTAGTGTGACGAGGGTATACATATATACTTTGCTATGGACCAAAAGTGTAACACATCGAAGGAGTGACCCAATATCCCAAGTATGTTTGGCGGAAATTCGATTTGGGTAACTTTATGTCATTTGAGCAATGTCCGTCTGTCTGTCTCTCTGTCTGGCTGGGGCGCACGATAACTCTCGAAACAAGTAACCGATTGACTTCAAATTTGGTATGTGGTAATATTTTTTCCTATCTCAGGCTATGTTGAAGATGGGCCATATTGGTCCACTCGTTTTAGTACCTCCCTCATAAAGGGTTAACATTTGGTGAAATATTTATTATCTCCTCACCTTAGAGAGGAGGGTATATATCATTAGCTACGAACCAAAAGTGTAACACATCGAAGGAGTGAACTAAGACCCCTAGTATGTTTGGTGGATATTCGATTTGGGTCATTTTAAGTGATTTGAGCAATGTCCGTCTGTCCGTCTGCCTGTCTGTGTGTCTGTCTGCTGAATGGTGCGCACGATATCTCTAGAAAAGGTTAACCGATTGACTTCTAATTTGGTATGCGGTAAAATTTTTCGCTTTGTCCGGCTATGTTCGAAGATGGGCCCTATTGGTCCACTCCTTCTAGTACCTCCCCCACAAAGGGTTAACTTTCAGTGAAATATTGATTCTTAAATAACTTATATAGTAAAGGGTTTTCCATTAAGGATATAACGATTATATCTATATATATAAAAGAGAGTGTCTGTTTGTGGGTTTGTTTGTGGGTTTGTATGTTTGTTCCGTATAGACGTCTAAACGGCTAGACCGATCATCTTGAAATTTTCACAGAATGTACATGTGAAGGGGGTGCTGAAAATAGGGTACTTGAATTTTCGATATATCAAGTGGGCGTGGACCCGCCCATAGGGGTCCAATTTTGATATTAAGAAAATTTTTTAGCTAGAGTGCTGAAATTTTTTGTGTATGCATTTAGTGGCAGATAATGTGAATTTTCCAAAAATGGGCGGAGTCGGACCAATGGGCGTGGCCCCGCCCATATAAGCCAAATTTTGAAATTCAAATATTTTCTACAATTTATTAGAGAGAGTTCTGTATTTGAGTGTATATGTATCTGGTGACAGTCTACGTGATTGGTCCAAAAATTGGAGGGATCGGCCCAATGGGCGTGGCCCCGCCAACATAGACCAAATTTTGAAATTTCGATATCTTGAACAATTTGCTAGCGAGAGTGCTGCAATGTTGTGTATATGTATCTGGTGACAGTCTACGTGATTGGCCCAAAAATTGGCGGGATCGGCCCAATGGGCGTGGCCCCGCCCACATAGACCAAATTTTGAAATTTCGATATCTTGCACAATTTGCTAGCTAGAGTGCTGTAATGTTGTACATATGTATCTGGTGACAGTCCACGTGATTGGTCCAAAAATTTACGGGATCGGATCAATGTGCGTGGCACCGCCCATATACGCCAAATTTTAAAAATGTCATATCATGCACAATTTGTTAGCGAGAGTGCTGGAATTTTGTGTATATGTATATGGTGGCCGTCTGCGTGATTGGTCCAAAAATGGGAGGGATCGGCCCAATGGGCGTGGCCCCGCCCTTATAAGCCTAATTTCGAAATTGATATATCTTGCACAATTCATTAGCGAGAGTTCTGCAAGTTTGTGTATATGTTTCAGGTGACAGTCTACGTGATTGGTCAGAAAATGGGCGGGATCGGACCAATGGGCGTGGCGGGGCCAAAATTCGAATATTCCCTTATAAGCCAAATTTCGAAATTGATATGTCTTGCACAATTTTTTATCTAGAGTGCTGTAATGTTGTACATATGTATCTGGTGACTGTCCACGTGATTGGTCCAAAAATTGGCGGGATCTGACCAATCGGCGTGCCACCGCCCATATAAGCAAAATTTTGAAATAGAATTATCTTGCTCATTTTGTTAGCGAGAGTGTTGAAATTTTGCGTATATGTATCTGGTAGCAGTCTACGCGATTTGCTTGCAAATGGGCGGAATAGGACCAGTGGGCGTGGCCCAGCCCATATTTTGATATATCTTGCAAGTATTATATAGGAAATACATGAACAAAAATGCTCGGTATGCGATAATTACAGCTGCTTACTCCAATACAATCGCAATATGATAATGTGATGCATGACCAATGAAACAAGAATTTGGAAATTTTATAAGTATACATTTCTACTTTCTTGACTTTCCACTGAATTCGGTATTTCTTCATTCAGTGAATTTATTACTAATACCAGTAAGGAAAGGCAAAAAGTCGGGCGGGGCCGACTATATAATACCCTACAATGATCGGAAGTAAAGTACAACTTCTATAGCGCTTTGTAACCAAATCTGGAGGAACATATATATGGAGGTTATATATAAATCTGAATCGATTTTCCTTGAATATTCATTCATGTAAAATAGAAACCTGTTTCTGTCGAATTTCGTACTGATCGGATATAAAACACAGTCTCTACAGCGCTTACATGTCAAATTGGGGGTAACATATATATGGGGACTATATCTAAATCTGAACCGATTTTCTCCGAATTTGGCAGTATTCCTTCATGTAATAAGAACCCTCTTTCTGCCGAATTTCGTACTGATCGGATATAAAATACAGTTTCTACAGCGCTTACATGTCAAATCGGGGGTAACATATATATGGGGCTATATCTAAATCTGAACCGATTTTCTCCGAATTTGGCAGTATTCCTTCATGTAATAACAAACCTCTTTCTGCCGAATTTCGTACTGATCGGATATAAAATACAGTTTCTACAGCGCTAATTTTGACATGGCAAGCGAAGCGCACCGGGCTCAGCTATCGGATATAAAATACAGTTTCTACAGCGCTAATTTTGACATGGGCAGCGAAGCGCACCGGGCTCAGCTAGTCTATATATATAAAAGAGAGTGTCTGTTTGTGGGTTTGTTTGTATGTTTGTATGTTTGTTCCGTATAGACGTCTAAACGGCTAGACCGATCATCTTCAAATTTTCACAGAATGTACATGTGTAGGGGGTGCTGAAAATAGGGTACTTGAATTTTCGATATATCAAGTGGGCGTGGACCCGCCCATATGGGTCAAATTGAGGTATTGACAAAATTTTTTAGCTAGAGTGCTAAAATTTTGTTTGTATGCATTTAGTGGCAGATTATGTGAATTTTCCAAAAATGGGCGGAATCGGACCAATGGGCGTGGCCCCGCCCATATAAGCCAAATTTTGAAATTGAGATATTTTGCACAATTTGTTAGCGAGAGTGCTGGAATGTTATGTATACGTATATGGTGGCAGTCTACGTGATGGCTCCAAAATTGGGCGGGATCGGACCAATGGGCGTGGCCCCGCCCACTTAGACCAAATTTTGAAATTTTCATATCTTGCACAATTTGCTAGCGGGAGTGCTGCAATGTTGTGTATGTGTATCTGGTGGCATTCTACGTGATTGGTCCAAAAATGGGTGGGATCGGACCAATGGGCGTGGCCCCGCCCACATAGACCAAATTTTGAAATTTCGATATCTTGCACAATTTGCTATCTGGAGTGCTGCAATGTTGTGTATATGTATCTGGTGGCATTCTACGTAATTGGTAAAAAAATGGGCGGGATCGGACTAATGGGCGTGGCCCCGCCCATATAAGCCAAATTTTGAAATTGATATATCTTGCACAATTTGCTAGCTAGAGTGCTGTAATGTTGTACATATGTATCTGGTGACAGTCCACGTGATTGGTCCAAAAATTGACGGGATCGGAAAAATGGGCGTGGCACCGCCCATATAAGCCAAATTTTAAAAATGTGATATCTTGCACAATTTGTTAGCGAGAGTGCTGGAATTTTGTGTATATGTATATGGTGACAGTCTGCGTGATTGGTCCAAAAATGGGTGGGATCGGACCAATGGGCGTGGCCCCGCCCACATAAGCCAAATTTTGAAATTGATATAACTTGCACAATATGTTGGCGAGAGTGCTGGAATTTTGTGTATATGTATATGGTGGCAGTCTGCGTGATTGGTCCAAAAATGGGCGGGAGCGGCTCAATGGGCGTGGCTCCGCCCACATAGACCAAATTTTGATATCTTGCACAATTTACTATCGGGAGTGCTGCAATGTTGTGTATATGTATCTGGTGGCATTCTACGTAATTGGTCAGAAAATGGGCGGGATCGGACCAATGGGCGTGGCCCCGCCCACATTGACCAAATTTTGATATCTTTCACAATTTGCTAGCGGGAGTGCTGCAATGTTGTGTATGTGTATCTGGTGGCATTCTACGTGATTGGTCCAAAAATGGGTGGGATCGGACCAATGGGCGTGGCCCACATAGACCAAATTTTGAAATTTCGATATCTTGCACAATTTGCTATCTGGAGTGCTGCAATGTTGTGTATATGTATCTGGTGGCATTCTACGTAATTGGTAAAAAAATGGGCGGGATCGGACTAATGGGCGTGGCCCCGCCCATATAAGCCAAATTTTGAAATTAATATATCTTGCACAATTTGCTAGCTAGAGTGCTGTAATGTTGTACATATGTATCTGGTGACAGTCCAAAAATTGACGGGATCGGAAAAATGGGCGTGGCACCGCCCATATAAGCCAAATTTTAAAAATGTGATATCTTGCACAATTTGTTAGCGAGAGTGCTGGAATTTTGTGTATATGTATATGGTGGCAGTCTGCGTGATTGGTCCAAAAATGGGTGGGATCGGACCAATGGGCGTGGCCCCGCCCACATAAGCCAAATTTTGAAATTGATATAACTTGCACAATATGTTAGCGAGAGTGCTGGAATTTTGTGTATATGTATATGGTGGCAGTCTGCGTGATTGGTCCAAAAATGGGCGGGATCGGCTCAATGGGCGTGGCTCCGCCCACATAGACCAAATTTTGATATCTTGCACAATTTACTATCGGGAGTGCTGCAATGTTGTGTATATGTATCTGGTGGCATTCTACGTAATTGGTCAGAAAATGGGCGGGATCGGACCAATGGGCGTGGCCCCGCCCACATTGACCAAATTTTGATATCTTTCACAATTTGCTAGCGGGAGTGCTGCAATGTTGTGTATGTGTATCTGGTGGCATTCTACGTGATTGGTCCAAAAATGGGTGGGATCGGACCAATGGGCGTGGCCCACATAGACCAAATTTTGAAATTTCGATATCTTGCACAATTTGCTATCTGGAGTGCTGCAATGTTGTGTATATGTATCTGGTGGCATTCTACGTAATTGGTAAAAAAATGGGCGGGATCGGACTAATGGGCGTGGCCCCGCCCATATAAGCCAAATTTTGAAATTAATATATCTTGCACAATTTGCTAGCTAGAGTGCTGTAATGTTGTACATATGTATCTGGTGACAGTCCACGTGATTGGTCCAAAAATTGACGGGATCGGAAAAATGGGCGTGGCACCGCCCATATAAGCCAAATTTTAAAAATGTGATATCTTGCACAATTTGTTAGCGAGAGTGCTGGAATTTTGTGTATATGTATATGGTGGCAGTCTGCGTGATTGGTCCAAAAATGGGCGGGATCGGACCAATGGGCGTGGCCCCGCCCACATAGACCAAATGTTGATATCTTGCACAATTTGCTAGCGGGAGTGCCGCAATGTTGGACATATGTATCTGGTGACAGTCACGTGATTGGTCCAAAAATTGGCGGGATCTGACAAATGGCCGTGCCACCGCCCATATAAGCCAAATTTTTAAATTGAATTATCTTGCTCATTTTGTTATTAGGAGAGTGTTGAAATTTTGCGTATATGTATCTGGTAGCAGTCTACGTGATTGGCTTAAAAATGAGCGGAATACGACCAGTGGGCGTGGCCCAGCCCATATTTTGATATATCTTGCAAGTATTATATAGGAAATACATGAACAAAAATGCTCGGTATGCGATAATTACAGCTGCTCACTCCAATACAATCGCAATATGATAATGTGATGCATGGCCAATGAAACAAGAATTTGCAAATTTTATAAGTATACATTTCTATTTTCTGGACGGGGGGCCGACTATATAATACCCTTCACCTCCCTAACAATGCGATAAAGGTCATTGCGATAATAATTTGGAATAATTGGTAAATTTGGTGTGTGTGTATGTATATCTTATTTTGAACCGATAATCGCTAAATTAAGCAATATTCGTTCCTAAATTGAGAAAAATTTTTCTGGAGAACTTTGTAATGATCGGAAGTAAAGTACAACTTCAATAGCACTTTGTAACCAAATCTGGAGGAACATATATATGGAGGTTATATATAAATCTGAATCGATTTTCCTTGAATATTCATTCATGTAAAATTGAAACCTGTTTCTGTCGAATTTCCTACTGATCGGATATAAAACACAGTCTCTACAGCGCTTACATGTCAAATTGGGGGTAACATACATATATGGGGGCTATATCTAAATCTGAACCGATTTTCTCCGAATTTTGCGGTATTCCTTCATGTAATTAGAAAACTCTTTCTGCCGAATTTCTTACTGATCGGATATAAAATACAGTTTCTACAGCTTGAATTTCAAATCGGGGGTAACATATATATGGGGACTATATCTAAATCTGAACCGATTTTCTCCGAATTTGGCAGTATTCCTTCATCTAATAACAAACCTCTTTCTGCCGAATTTCGTACTGATCGGATATATAATACAGTTTCTACAGCGCTAATTTTGACATGGGCAGCGAAGCGCACCGGGCTCAGCTAGTATATTAATAAAACACAGAATATTTAAGATAGAGAGGTAAAATTGATTCCAGGTTTAGTGCAAAGGTTACATTTTAAGAATGAAATTCGATTTCGGTCATATAACCACCACGAGCCCGTCTACAGCGATCTATTCTTTGGACCCAATTTTCCACCACTATTGCATACATTTCGAACGGAACCTTGGCAATTTCGTGTTGTATGTTGTCTTGGAGCTCGTCTAAAGTTGTTGGCTAGTTGGCATAGAGCAATGACTTGATGTGGACCCATAAAAAAATCCAATTGCGTTAAATCGCATGAACGAGGTGGCCATTCGTCCGGACCAATTGTCGAGATAAAACGTTTACCGAAGTAAATCGATTGTAACATGCGCTGTGTGACTAGTGGCACCGTCTTGTTGAAACCACATATCGGCGCATCAATATCGGCTCATCCAATCTGGCCAAAAATAATTTTCTAGCATGGCACGATATCGCTCTCCATTGACGTTAACATGACGATTGACGAAAAAATACGGCACAATCGTACCTCCGGCATAAAATTCACACCATTCCAATTTTTTTCAGTGTAATGTGTTGATAGTACCTACAGTCCGGTAAAAAATTTACATTTTGCCACGCCCCTTTAGGTACCTCCCATACAAAATCGCTAAATGATACCAAAATTGAACGTCTCATAACATTAATACCAGTGCACATAAACGCTTACAATGCGGTATAGAACAATGTATTTAAAATATCTACGCACATAGGCGTATTCTTCCAAACATGGAACCATTACAAACCTCATACAAATTTAAAAATTCATTCAAACACAACATGCTTATAACTTTTGCAGTAATCATCTAAATGTTTTCTCTAACCGTCTCTTTTTATAAAAGGATGAGACTGTCGGAACTAATTCTAAATTGCTGAAAAAAAGAATGCCTTCCTTTTTGGAATTAAAATGACTTTTGTGATTTTGAAAATTAAGTTGTCCATTCGAAAATTCATAAAAAAAATTTAAATTTAATGTCTTGGAACCAGTTAAATAACTACTTCAATATAATGCAGAAAGAGGCCAATACTTATGTAAAGGGTGGTCCAACCAAAACGCACAAAGCTAATTGTAAATAAAGCAAAAAGTTTTCAGAGAATAATCTTAATATATTTTTTATGATAGAAAGATCTATGACAATTATGTGTGAAACAAAATATCGGCCAAATGCTCGTCTCGGCTTCGGTGGCCTATTTTTATCCGATGGTCCATATTTTCAATGACTCTGAGACATAAGATGACAATTTGACAGTCTGTTTTAAGACTCGCTTACATTTGGGGATATTGAAAATTAAGTGGTTTATTCGAAAATTAATAAAAAAAAATAATTAATGTCTTGGAAACAGTTAAATAACTACTTTAATAAATGCAGAGAGCGACCAATACTTATGTAAAGGGTGGTCCAACCAAAACACATGAAGCCAATTGTAAATAAAACAAAAAGTTTTCAGAGAATTATCTAAATATTTTTTGATGATAGAAGGATCTATGACAATTATGTGTGAAACAAAATATCGGCCAAATGCTGGTCTCGGTTGCGGTGGCATACCTATATCCGGTGGTCCATATTTTCAATGATTGTGGTTCAATGTCGATAACGTGCAGAATTATCTCATACTTTAGCTCTTGAATAGTTCCTGGTTTATTAACATACACTTTTTCGTTTAAATATCCCCAAAGAAAGAAGTCCAACGGTGTCTAATCACATGATCGTGGCGGCCAATTAACATCGGCACGGCGTGAGATAATACGTGTCGTTGGCTGTTTGGCAAGTGACTCCATCCTATTGGAACTACATATCGCCCAGGTCCATATCCTCAATTTCTGGCCACAAAAAGTCCGTTATCATCTAGCGATAGCGAACACCATTCACGGTATTTTCTTGGCCGACCTCATTTTCGAAGAAGTACGGTCCGATGACACCTGCCAGCCCATAAAGCAACCCAAACAGTCACTCTTTGTGGATGCATCGGCTATTCAACAATCACTAGTGGATACTCATTTTCGCAAATGCGGCAATTCTGTTTGTTAACGAATCCACTGAGGTGAAAGTGTGCCTCGTCGCCTGATTTTGGACACATTTGGTCGATTATGATGACCAAAAAAATCACGAAGTGCATTTTGATTTGAACGCTCATTTTCGTAAAAGGCTTCAACAATCTTAGCGCGTGGCCTTCGGTAGCTTAGTGGTTAGTGCGTTAGACTTGGATCCCGAAGGTTCTGGGTTCAACTCCCAGCCATAGCACCGGAAAAATTTAACATCAACATTTCATGTTTTCATCATAATTCGAGTTTCTGCAGCTAAATATAACTCACCGGGCGCACTACCACTACAACAACATCTGATCACACAAGTCAACAGGGAAGCTAACCAGTAAGGAAAGGCAGAAAGTTGGGCGGGCCGACTATATAATACCCTACACCTCCCTAACAATGCGATAAGGGTCATTGCCATAATAATTTGGAATAATTGGTAAATGGGAAGAAACATATTATCTAATTCTGAAACTATAATCGCGAAATTAAGCAATATTCGTTCCTAAATTAAGACATCTTTCTGGAAAATTTTAATGATCGGAAGTACAACCTCTATAGCGGTTTGATACCAAATCAGGAGGAAAAACTGACCAAATATTGACGTAAACAGGATACTGAATCGTTTATTCACTAATATGGTACAAAATATTAATATATAATAAGTGTAATACAAATTGTTGGATAATTACTTACAATTTTGGTATTCGTCAGACAATAGTATTTCAACAAATGAAAATTAAATTCTAGTATACAAAGTTTTGAAATATTTTTGAAACATGAATCAAAGTCAATATATATGTATACTATGATGAAAAATAAAACTAACAATACTTAAAAAACAATTCTCAACATTTCCACCCCCCGTGAATTGACCATGGAGATTCACTATTCAACAACGTCTATGTTTGCCAATTTGGATACAGGTCTCCTAAGAGTTCCATCACGCGTTTTGACATCTGCTGACCGAGCAATTCCATCTTTTCCTTTGATTAAATTCATTACGCGGCCAAGTCTCCACTTTGACCTTGGTACACTTGCATCGCATATCAGTACTATGCTTCCGATATTCATGTTAACAGAAGGCATGTACCATTTTGTTCGACGGGTAAGATCGGGAAGATACTCCTTTATCCATCTACTCCAGAACCCATTTTTTAAATTTTGTACTATTCGCCATTGTTTTCTCAAACAATTCAGTTTCACGTCATAATTTGAGGGTGTATGAATTGAGTTTATATTTCCCACTAAGAAATGATTCGGTGATAAAGGTTCTTGCTCCGATGGTGAGATCGGGATATGTGTTAACGGCCTTGAGTTCACGATACTCTCAGCCTCCAATAAGAGACTATTAAAAACCTCGTATTTCGGCGCAGTCTCTTTCATTAAAACGTATAAGGACTTCTTTACAGATTGTATAAGGCGCTCCCATGCACCACCAGAACTCGGATCAAATGGAGTATTGAATAAGCATTTTATTCCCCAGAAGGACGACGAACGGGTCAATTGATCATAGTCGAGATATTCGAACTCGTTTCGAAGTTCTTTCTTAATTCCAATAAATTTTTTTCCATTGTCGCTTCTGCTTTGCAATGGAACTCCCCGTCTGTTCATAAAATTTCTCAACGCTAGTAAAAAAGCGTCTGTTGAAAGATCACCTACAATCTCCAAATGAATTGCTCTCACTGAGAGACACGTAAAAAGTGCAACCCATCGCTTTTCTTGATGACGTCGTATGGTCACATAAAATGGCCCAACTCTATCCGGCGGCAATAGTCCCATCTGAGGTTGTATTGGTATAGCCTTTCTGATTATGCAAGTACCTCATTGTTTTTCGACTTTCTTGACCAAACTTCTCAACGACGGAATCCAGTACTTCTGCCTGACCTGTCCTATTACATTTGAAGTATTCTGGTGACAAAGTTTTTGATGAAAGTATTCTACAATTAAATGTGAAAATCGATGTTCTTTTGGGAGTAAAATGGGTCTTCTTGCAAACTCTGATAGCATTTGCGCATTATCCAACCGACCTCCCACCCTCATTATCTGTAGTTCGTCCATGTATGGATTCAAAGAAATAATGTTACTTGATTTGTCAATTGATTTCCCTGATGACAATGATCGATATTCATCATAGAACAATTTCTTCTGCACTTCTTGGCAGACGAGTATTTCCGCTTTAAAGATTTCGTCTGCATCTAGCTCTCTTTTGATTAAATCAGTTTTCTTCATTCGTAAGCGCATATTGGAAACGAATCTCATAATCCAGGCGACTATGCGGACTGTTTTAGTATATTTGGAAGAACGATTTATGATCGATTCGACGAAATGCACGTGATGGGTAGTCATTACATAGATTTTAAGAACTCGTTGCTTTCCTCCTTCTGATTTCTCATTGCGAACTCATTTGGTCACTCGTTTTCTTTTTCTAACAAAAAATCTGGTCCGCTTTTCCAACGTCCTTCAGGGTTGTATTTGATAGGAAATTTTGCTCTTGTTGCAATATCAGCCGGGTTCAAGTCAGTGGGACACCAACGCCAATCACTTATAGTTCCATCCTCCAAAATCTCAGAGACGCGATTTGCTACGAACTGTTTATATTTCCTGTGATCCGATCTGATCCATTTTATAACAGTATGTGAGTCACTCCAAAATACGGTCTTATTGATAACAACACGGTCATGACATTCTTCAATTGTTCGTTTCAAGCGTTTAGCCATAACAGCTGCTTGCAATTCGAGTTTGGGTATGGAATGGAAACGTATAGGGGCACAGGCGGTTTTACCCGAGACGAATACAATATTCACCGAATTTTCCATTTCCACACGCCAGTAAGCAACAGCTGCCATTGCTTCTACACTAGCATCACAGAATAAATGAAGTTGTATTTGCAAAGCACGACCACGAATGAAGTAGTATCTAGGAATTCTGTATTGGGCAACTTTAGGTAAGTTATCAAGCCACATGACCCATTTTTCCTTAAGATTTTCTGGCAATTTATCCTCCCAGCTTATACCAGTGATCCACACCTGTTGCATCAAAATTTTAACTATAACCATAAAGTCGGCTACAAACCCAAAGGGATCGAAAACTGACATAGATACGCTCAATAATTGCCTTTTTGTTGGAATTGTCTTTTTTTCTAAAACCTCTTTTGGTACCTTGTGGAATTTGAGTAAGAAAACAAACATATCAGAACTTGACAGCCAATTTACACCTAGGATGCGTTCAATATTATCACTACCAATATCAATAGAGTCATCGTGTGATATAGCGAGTTCCTCAGCAACGAATTTTGAATTAGTAACCAAGTTATGCATTTTGAATCCTCCTGCACTATGAATAAACCTTACTGTTTTTACGACTTCAATAGCCTCCTCCTCTGTATCGAAACAATCGACATAGTCATCAACGTAATGTTGATTGATTATCCCATCAGAAGCTCGAGGATATTCATCTGAGAAATCTGCTGCGTTTCGATTTTTGACAAATTGTGCGGTAGTCGGAGAGCAGGTGGCACCAAACATCATTCTCTGCATAACGTAAGTTTTCAAAGGCTTTGAAGCATCGCCGTTGCGCCAGAGGAACCGTTGAGCATCCTGATCTTCGGTTATAATCTTAACCTGATGAAACATATCCTGAAGGTCACCGCACACCGCTACGGGGCATTGTCTAAATTTAAACAATATCTTAATAAGTGGTTGATTGATATCTGGACCAGGAAGTAAAGCCTTATTCAGTGACATATTTTCAACTTCTGCAGCGGCATCGAAAACAAAACGGATTTTGTTCTTGTTGGAATTTTTGACTCCGAAGTGTGGCAAATAGAATGTCTTATTTGATCTCCTGGAGGATTCTTCATTGGAAAGAATTCTTGCAAAACCTTTATCCACATATCCTTGGATTATATCGCAATATTCCTTAGCAAATATTGGATCTTTCGCCATTTTCTTCACTGTTTGAAGACGTTTCAATGCCATGTTGTATGAATTTGGAAAACACTTAAAATCGTCACGCCATAGAAGACCAGCTTCGAACCTCTCTTCATCTCTCCTGGTGGTGCGACCGAGAATTTCTAATGCACTCTGGTCATTTGATGACAGTAAGGGTTCAGTATGGCGTATTCCAAAAGTTTCTATCCCAAAGTAACTTTTCATTAAATTTTCTAAGTCATCTGATGAATTTGATTCTTCACATTCCGATTTCCTCATATGGCACGACATAAAACGACGTTTAGGTTCCTTGTCTACTGGACCATACACTAACCACACAAGCCTGGTTTTTGTGGCAATGGTTCCAGAAGGAGATATCACTTTAGGTGTCTCAACAGGAACGGTTAAGTATGCATGGGCCAAACTAATTATCATCTTTGGTTTTGCTTCATCATAATTAGGAAGTGTAAAATGCGGCGAAGTAACTTTCCTACTGAAGTTTTGACGCGGGAGATCTAGTTCCGACGTTACATAAATTTTGCGCATATTGTATCGTTCACATTTTGAGCCCACCCCGCTAATCATCACGTCCACTACCTCAGTTTGTTCACGCGAAACTTTCCGATTAATCCACTGAAGTTCTAAAATTTCTTTTCTTCCACTTATAGATAATGCGTTTACCACATCGACATCTATCATGGATACATTTGCTCCATCGTCTATGAAGGCAAATATATCAATTACTTTATTTCGTCCGTACAGCCTCACTGGTATAACTTGAAAAAGGATTGATTGCGCATTCACTTCCGTTAAGCAAATACGAGCTTGTTGTGTTTCCCTCGGTTCATTTGAGTTGCTTTTATGTAAACATTCGTGATGAAAGCTCGGACATCCATCAATGTCACATTTCTTTTTGGAGTAGCAGTCTTTCACCTGATGACCATATTTTAGGCAAGAAAAGCATACCTTCAAAAATTTTACGTTTCTCCATCTCAATTTTAAAGGGAGCTCCAAAAAATGTTTACACTCGGTTAGAGCCTTGCAAACTCCGTGGCACAGTTTGCATTTTCTATCGTTGACAACGACACATGCAAAATTTTTGTCATCCTGTTTATTAGACATCGGTAGGGAATCCTTTACATTTATGACCTTACGTAATTCCAACATCCATTTAGAGAAATCAGTTATTGTCGACATTCTTCCTAGTTGTACGCATTTTTCAGCCCACGAAATGCGTTTATTCTGGGGAAGCTTCGAAACCAATTCACTTAGAAGCAAGGGATTAGCAAGATGATGGTGTCCTTCCACAGATCCTAGGAAGGTTACCATATTTCCCACTTTATTTGCGAAGTTTATGAGCGATTCCAAGTCTGTTTCACCAACGCATGGTAAGTATCGGAGCTTTTCTATCTGTGATCTTATTAACTGTTCCGGCCTACCGAAGGACTCTGTCAAGGTATTAATAATGTCATTCACATTTTTCGATGATGTCAATAAAGACTCAACAGCATCCCGTGCTGATCCTTCCAAACTTTCTCTTAAACGAATAATGTTATGCAGGTCCGAATACTGAAATTCTTCAGTTTAGTCGTATAGGACTCCAAAAAAGTAGGCCATTCTTCAGGTAATCCCGAGAATTTCGGTAATGGATATATTTTCTTTTGTCTATGAAAATTACTCAGACTTCCTGCGTTTAAGCAACAGGATGAAATAGGTTGCTGCAGATGGGCAATTGGTGTCTCCGGTACAGGCAGAGAAGGAGCAGATACCGTCGTACATAGTGATGTATTAGAAGTCCCCGACGGTACATGTTGACTATTTGTAGTTATTGAGGACGATGTGGTGACAGAAGTAACATTTGCACTGTTCATAGTGGATCTTGAAGTTAAAACACCAGAAGTGGTTCTCGCAAGGTTCATCGAATCAGAAACTATACTGGACGCCTCTCTGCAGTTCAAGTCTTGAGATATTTCCGCCCTCATTTCGTTCCGTAATAGGGTGAGTGAGTTACGCATTTGGATATTGTCGTTTTCCACCATACTCTGCATAGCCGCCATTTGACTCAGAAACAACAACCTCATGTCCTCAAATTGTTTATTAAAATCAATAGTTACCTGTTGTATATTTGCCTCCGATTGATTACTACATTGTTGTGGTGTTACCGAACTCTGTGACTGTAGCGATTCCTGCAATATTGGAAGATTCGATAGAGACAATGATCCTTCAATCTGTTGAGATGGTGCCGGATTGGTAGGTTGGCTCAATGGTAATGGATTCGATGTAAGTATATATATTTGCGACTGTTGTGATGATGACGGATTGGGTGGAGGCAATTCAAAGGTTTCATCATGCTCATTTCCTTCTGAAAAGTCCATAATTGTGTTGTCGGCGATGGGTGATCGAATTACCGGCATTATTGGTGAAAGATTTTGAATTCTTCTGCTTCGTCTTAAGCTCATAAACGTTTTTATACTATTCCTTTCCTGTAGACAATAACATATGTTCATATATGTTCCACGATTAACAATTTGCTTCAAAATTCTGTGTCCGAACCAAGGGAAGACACCAGAAAATTAGATTCCTCTCTGCGTAACGAATCGGATGAAATCCGCTTTAACCGCAAAATTTGAATAAAATTTGTTGAAAAACTGACCAAATATTGACGTAAACAGGATACTGAATCGTTTATTCACTAATATGGTACAAAATATTAATATATAATAAGTGTAATACAAATTGTTGGATAATTACTTACAATTTTGGTATTCGTCAGACAATAGTATTTCAACAAATGAAAATTAAATTCTAGTATACAAAGTTTTGAAATATTTTTGAAACATGAATCAAAGTCAATATATATGTATACTATGATGAAAAATAAAACTAACAATACTTAAAAAACAATTCTCAACAATGGAGCTTTAATATAAATCTGAACCGATCTTCCCTGAATACTCATTCATGTAAAAAGACCTCCATCTGTCGAATTTCGCACTGATCGGATATAAAATACAGTTTTTACAGCGGTTACAAGTCAAATCGGGGGTAACATATATATGGGTGTTATATCTAAATCTATACCGAGTTTCTACGAATTTGGCAGTATTCCTTCATGTAGGAAGAAACCTCTTTTTGCCGACTTTCGCACTGATCGGATATAAAATAACATTTTTACAGCGCTCACATGTCAAATCGGGGGTAACGTATATATGGGGGATATATCTAAATCTGAACCGATTTCTTCCAAATTTAACAGTGTTCATTCATATAATAAGAAACCTCTTTCTGCCGAATTTCATACTGATCGGATATAAAATAAAGTTTTTACAGCGCTTACATGTCAAATCGGGGCTAACATATATATGGGGGATATATCTAAATCTGAACCGATTTTAACCAAATTCAATAGGGATCGTCCTTGGGCGAAAAAAAAGATATGTGTACAGTTTCGTCGAGATCGGACCATAATTGCGACCTGTACTTTGATTACAAGAATACATGCACAGACGGACAGACGGACATAGCTAAATCAACTCAGAAAGTGATTCTAAGTTCGTCGGTATAATAAACGATGGGTCGATTTCTTCTCCTTTTGGGTGTTACAAACAAATGCACAAAGTTATAATACCCTGTACCACAGTGTGGTGTAGGGTATAAAAATAGACATAAAACCATGACGACTATTAACAGATATGCAGCGCTTCTAGTGGAGAATAGAAATGGCAAAAACTCAAATAACATCGATTCCCTCATATTAACAGACGAATGTTAATTTACAACCGGACAACATTGAGTGGATGAAAACAACATAAGGTTCCCGCGATAATCGGATATATGCCGGAACGAAGTCTGTAATAGAAATAGACTTAAGGATTATCAACTC
This sequence comes from Eudasyphora cyanicolor, assembly GCA_963930755.1. Classification (NCBI taxonomy): domain Eukaryota; kingdom Metazoa; phylum Arthropoda; class Insecta; order Diptera; family Muscidae; genus Eudasyphora; species Eudasyphora cyanicolor. Next base: position 163,613,544 of record OZ005736.1, on the reverse strand, counting down.
TGCGTCTCCAAGCTGCTACAGCAACAACAATCTTAGCGCGATGCTCAATTGTGGTACCTCTCCATGGTTGAATTTGTCAAACACTGAAACACGGAAATGTCAAATTAAGATTGGCAAAAAACTTGACGTTAAGGTGTGCGTCACAATAAACACATCGTGCACTATGGTTGAACCACTCTTTAATTGAGCCTTGCAATCGAAACTGAAAGTATTTATGGACGAGCAATTACAAATATTACTACACCATTTTCAACTGTAATTCGAAAAAAATCAATTCAATTTCGAATAAGATCAATTGAAATTCGAAGATTCCATTTTAAATTCGAAAAAGGTCAATTGAAATTCGAAGATTCCATTTGAAATTCGAAAAAAATCAATTGAAATTCGAAATACTTCAATTGAAATTCAAAACACATCAATTGAATTTCGAAATACATATAGAATTGAAATATATATAGATGATATTATCTTTTATGAATATTTATTCAAAATTAGTTGAAACAAAACATATTTAAATATTAAAGGTTTAACACAGACAAATTGTATCACTTAAATGCTACCCCATCTAATATACAGCATTGATTTTGTTTACATTTTTCGAATTTCAAATGATGAATTTCAATTGATGTTTTCCGAACTTCAATTGGTGTATTACGAATTTTAAATGGAAAATTTCGAATTTCAATTGCAATTTTACGAATTTCAAATGATGTGTTTCGTATTTCAATTGATGTTTTTCGCATTTCAATAGATGTTCTTCGAATATCAGGTGATGTGTTTCGAATTTCAATTGATGTTTTTCGAATTTCAATTAATGTTTTTCGAATTTCAATTGACCTTTTTCGAATTTCAAATGGAATATCCGAATTTCAATTGATATTTTTCGAATTTCAAATGGAATCTTCGAATTTCAATTGACTTTTTTCGAATTACAATTGAAAATGGTGTAGTAGTTTCTTACCGGAAACAACCTTATTTATAATTTTCAAAACGAAATCGATATTCTCAAAAAGTACTGACCAAAACGCCATTAGAAGCACGAATTTTTATTGGGACATGGAATTTTGTATTTATCTTCAATGTGTTTATTATTCCCTCAACTTAGAGAGGGGGTTTGCTACGAGCCAAAAGTGTAACAAATCAAAGGAGTGGCTTAAAACCCCAATTATGTTTGGTGGAGAATCGATTGGGGTCATTTTAAGTAATTTGAACAATGTACGTCTGTCCGTCTGTCTGTCTACTGGCTGGTGCGCACGATAACTCTCGAAGGGAATAACCGATTGACTTAAAATTGGCTATGCGGTAATATTTTTCTCTATCGTCGGCTAAGTTCGAAGATGTGCCATATTGGTTTACTGCTTCCAGTACCTCCCACACAAAGGGTAATATTTAGCGAAATATTAATTCTTTAATAACTTCTATACTACCTACTCAAATATTCTGAAATTCCACACATAGTATTAGTTTTTTAGTCGCTAACACCTCAGGAACATCCCAAACAAATGGACCATTTTGCACCAAAAGTTAACAGCTTGTAACAAATACTTGAATTTGTGTACAGTGTAATGCCTTTTTAATACCTAAGTCCAGAGAAAAGTGCGCGTTATTGGCACGCCCCTTTAGGTACCTCCCACAAAAATGGAACATTTTCACCAAAAGTCAAATATAAATACCGGTACACACTTTCCAAATCATAATTTGTTGTCAATCCATCATGCATAATGCGTCAGATTATACGATTTCACTTATAAAAGAATGTTACAAAAATTTAAAATTTCCGAAATAGTTGGTGTTGAATTACTGAAAAACATAAAATTTGTCTAAAATTAAGGTACTGATATATTTTCTGAACACTTAAGTAGAAATACAGGGTGGCTGATATGTAATGCAACAAAGTAAAGCGCTATATTTTTTTTAATTTTTTTTTAAATTTTATTGTTCAAAAGCAAAAATGTCGGAAATAACATAAAATTTTAGAAACAGTTTAGATTTGTTCGAATTGGCCACCTTTGGCACGAATTATGGCCTTCAAAAGGCCGACAAAGCCATCACACGCTGCACGAAAGTGGCTCTGCGGTATTTTGGCACATTCCCGGCGAAGCGCCGTCTTGAAATGATCGATACTTTGGGATTTTTATTGCGAACCTTGCTCTGTAAAAAAGATCCGGAGATCTTGGTGGCCATTGTGCGGTAGAAGTGAAGCGAGGAACCTCCTTTTTAAACCATTCTTGGTTGACGCGTGTTGAGTGCGATGGTGCTGAGTCCTGTTGGAATGTCCAAGGTCTGCGGCCGAAATGTTTGTCTACCCAGGGCTTCAATATTGTCTTTAGGACATTTTCCCGATAATATTCGGCATTTATTTTAACCCCATGGTCGATGAATACGAGCGGGGAGCGACCATCGGCCGTTACGGTAGCCCACACCATTACCATCGGCGGCGCTTGAGTTCTGGTGGCCAATCGAAGGTGTACATTTTCAGCGAAACGAAGCAACTCCTTGGCTCTTTCCAGCCCAAATTTTTTTGGTGCATCGGTGAGCTCTTGCACTTTTTGGAACTTCAATGGCTTTAGTCCAAGCTCATTTTTTAATATGTGTTGTATCCGTTCTCGCGATATGTTCAGCGCACGAGCAATTTTTCTACCACTGCGGCGTGGATTTCGATCAAATCTGGCCTTCACTTTTCGGATCTTTTCTGGTATTGTTACCGTTTTTTTCGTCCACTTTTTGGACGCGATGCAACACTGCCAGTATCACGGTAACGAGCAATGGTACGAGAAACAAAAGATTTATTCACATTTAAATGCTGGAGGGCTCTAACGATAGCCACTTGTGTTTTTCCACCCAAATATAAAGCAATCACACACACTTGAATTCCATCACGAATAATTTTTTTCTGAATGCAATAGATCAAAATGCTGAAGTTGGTTGCAATACATATCAGCCACCCTGTAAATATTTGTTTCGTAAATAATAGTCCCAAGTTAAAAATATTCTTACAAAAACAAAGATTTGTTTGGACCACAACACCCCAAGTATAAAATTTTAGTATTTGCCAAATATAATATATTTATAGTGTACCCTAAACATTTGTATATTTCAAGCAGAATATGTTTTGGACAATATACTACAGAAGCTATTTTTTTCAGCGTGTAGAACAAAAAATCGCCGAAGGTCAAATAATGCAACAAAAAACAGTTTCTTTGCTCTCCCGAAAAATTGGGTTTTTAAATATAGACACAAATTTATTAGCCAAAAATAGTTTTAAGTCGTAAAAAATTCCAGACAAAAAAAAGTTTTGTGTAACGCAAAATGAATGAAAAATCTTACATACGTACATGAATACAGAAATAACCAGTAAGGAAAGGCCGAAAGCCGGGTGTGCCGATTATACAATACCCTACGCCTCCCTAACAATGGGAAAATGGGCATTGCGATAATAATTTGAAATAATTGGTTTAGTTGCAGTTAACAATGTTATTAGCTCCACCTCTCATCAAGGCTTATTCCAAGGAGAAGTTGAAGATGTTGGTCATAATAAACTAGATCTAAAACGATAATCTTCAAATGCGCAGTATTCATTCATATATCTATCAAGAATTGGAAGAAACAAACGACTAGACTAGATACGACAGATTTTTATCAAATTGGATCAAAAACCTCATTTCTGCCAAATTATATCGGGTTTTCCATTAAGGACATAACATTAACTTTGCCAGAGCCCAATCGGTGTTTCAAATGGTCAAGTGGCTTTAGTTCTTGAGTCGGTCAGATCTTATATAAAGATGAAGGCCAAGATCTTTTCGCAAGTTACGCCACCGTGTGGTTTGAGAGATGCCCAATTCCTGAGAACGACGTGGAATCGACTGATTTGGCTCATTTTGAACGGATAAACTTTCGGCTGCGATATTTTCCTCGCTTCGAGCAGTACGGCGTCTCTTTGGCGCCGGAACATCCAAAAGTGAAAATCTGGATTCAAATTTATCCACTATAGCACGAACAGCCTGTCGGGTGGGACGATTATTACGGCCGAAAATTTGAGTAAGCGTTCTTAAAGTTACGACCACCGCCTCAGAATTTAAGTTTTAATGATTTCCAAAAGTACACATAAGTGAACTTTACCATGATGAAAATGTTGACTTCGACTAAAGTTTTGACACTGAAAGATCATTAAAATGTTTGAGGATGCGTTGACAAAAAGATACGAAATTGTTATTTCCCTATTAGAAAACCCTATATAAATATCGGACGTAAACTACAGTTTCAATGGCGCTTCAATACTAAATAGGTTGGAACATAGTATGTATGTATGTGGTTATATTTAAATCTGAATCGATTATTCCCAATTTAAGCAGTTTATTTGTTCCTAAATTAAGAAACTGTTTCTGCCAAATGTTGTAATTATCGAAAGTAAGGGAAACATATAATATATATATATATATATATATATATATATATATATATATATATATATATATATATATATATATATATATATTAGGGCGGGTCGATTTAAAAATTGGTCATTGCTCAATGAAAATCGTATTCTAGGGATCAAAATAAGAAACTTTGCCGAAGGAACCATACCTCTCAAACAAATTCTGATGTCCCGGAAAAAATCCCACTTTGACCCATTTAGAATGCTCCAATCGAGTCCAAATGTATGGAACCCCCACGGGGTTCCAGGGGGTGTGCCGCTGGCATGGGTGGTTCGGGCCTCCAAAGTTAGTGGAGGTCGGTCATACATTTGGAGCACTCTAAATGGGTCAAAGTGGGATTTTTCAAAATTTGCCCCTACCCAAAAGTTCGAACCAAATTCCGGGACATCAGAATTCGTTTTAGAGGTATGGTTGCTTCGGCAAAGTTTCTTATTTTGATCCCTAGAATACGATTTTCACTGAGCAATGGCGACTTTTTTTGCCTCCCCACAAATCGACCCGGCTTAATATATATGGACTATACCTAAATCTGAACCTATTTCCCCGAATTTGGCATTGTTCATCGGATAAAAAACAGCGCTTACATGTCAAGTTGGGTGAAACATTTATATGGGGGCTATATCTAAATCTGAACCGATTTTGCAAAGATTTTGCTGCATTCATTAATGTAATAAGAAACCTCTTTCTGCCGAATTTTGTATTGATCGATAAAAAATACAGTTTCTACAGCGCTTACCTGTGTAATCGGGGGTCACATATATATCGGGGTTATATCAAAATCTGAACCGATTTTCGTAAAACTTAGTATTATCTCTTAGAATATCAGAAGACTTCTTTGTGTCAATTTTTATTGAAATCGGTTAAATAATGTTGTTTACGCAATGCATACTCTTATATGTCAAAACAGAGCTCTATGCTAAATCTCATCACAATCGGACCATAAATACGACCTGCAATTCGATTATAACGATACATATGGGCAAATATCAAAATTTTTTAACACAGGGGTAATGTATGATGTTTTACCCTTTTCTCGCTTTGTGTACAGATTTCGGTGCATAAGATGATGGAATTATTTTTTTTCCAAAAAATTTGTTATTATCTAAAAAACTTTAGAAGTTATAAGTACATACATTTCAAAATTGTGGAAAAAGTCCTAGAAATGTTCATATCTGTATCCATTTTTTATAAGTTGTGGCCATACTATTTATTCTGAAATTACTGGTCAGTTACAAAAAACACGAGGGACACATGGAGGAACAATTGTTCGTGAGCACTGTTCATGTGAGATCTTTCCGCAAAAAATTATAGCTCATAACTTTTTGAAATGCGATTTCAAGTGTTTTTTGTTTTTTGACCGCGGTCAGCGCGGCCCGCGATGTAATGAAGTAACACTAAAAAAGCGGTTATAGCGGCTTGAAATACCTATAAATCTATATAGGTGTTGTTGATGTGCTCTCAATGGAACCACCGCTATAGCTTCCCAAACCTTTGTTAAACTTGCGTGATTTTTTTTTTGATGGTGTATTTCGCGGAGCTCATCGTCAGTTATGTATAGGTTGAGCTGAATTAATTATCCCAGATGGCTTTTGACCTGTTGAATCCAAAAATCAGGGGGCCGTAAAAAAATAATGAATCGCTGTTTTTTTTTTTTTTTGCAAAAATTGCAAATTTTGTCCTTGGCATTTTTAATAGTATAAAAGTCTGAAATTCATTTCTATGTTCTTCGGGGGTACTGCTGTGGTGCACTTAACAATCATGGATACTTATTTGAAGATTGGAGTCTTGTACGCGAAGAAATTTACATTTTGGTCTCAGCAATGATCGTCAAGGCACACCCAGTGCGGGTACAGATATGGCGGAAGTGTATATGAAATAAAAGGATTTTTAACGCTCTATTCCGAAATCGGAGGGCCGCCATTTTATTTTGATGATTGTGCAAATTATGCACAGTGCAAAAATTATTGTTCTACAAAAATAATGTTCGTATGAAAATTTTACCTGGTCGATCTTTGGATTTTTTTGGATTCGCTATATTTATCCGAATAATGAAGCTACAGCGAATATTTTGTCATAGGATGATAGAAATGCAAATTTTTTATGATTGTAATTTTAGTTTTCCGAATTCCGCTGAATATTGCATTTTATACAATTTTGTATACCCTACACCACACTGTGGTACAGGGTATTATAAGTTTGTTTCACGGCAGATGTTTGTAACACCTGAAAATAACACAGCTAGACCCACCTTAAAGTATACCGATCGACTCAGAATCACTAGCTGCGTCGATTTAACGATGTCCGTCCGTCCGTCCATGTAAAGTTGTTCGTCGACTACAGGTCGCAATTTCACTCCGATCGTTCTGAAATTTTGCAGTTTAGAGTATTTCGCGGCTGTTAAGATCGCTATTGAATTTGGTTGAAATCGGTTCGGATTTAGATATAGCTCCCATATATATCTTTCGTCCGATTTGGCCCTTTAGTCCTATAGAAGCTGTATTTTACATCCAATCGTTTTGAAATTTAGAATGGTAAAGTTTCTTGATCCATGAACCAACATTGCCGAATTTGAAGAAAATCGGTTAAGATTTAGCTATAGCTCTCATATATATGTTTCGTCCGATTTTGCTCTTTAGTCCTGTAGAAGCTGTATTTTACATCCAATCGTTTTGAAATTTAGAATGGTAGAGTTTCTTGATCCATGAACCAACATTGCCGAATTTGAAGAAAATCGGTTAAGATTTAGCTATAGCTCTCATATATATGTTTCGTCCGATTTTGCTCTTCAGTCCTGTAGAAGCTGTATTTTACATCCAATCATTTTGAAATTTAGAATGGTAGAGTTTCGTGAACCATGAACCAACACTACCGAATTTGAAGAAAATTGGTTAAGATTTAGCTATAGCTCCCATATATATGTTTCGTCCGATTTGGCCCTTTAGTCCTATAGAAGCCGTATTTTACAACCGATCGTTTTGAAATTTAGAATGGTAGAGTTTCTTGATCCATGAACCAACATTGCCGAATTTGAAGAAAATCGGTAAAGATTTAGCTATAGCTCCCATACATATGTTTCATCCGATTTGGCTCTTTAGATCCAATCGTTTTTATACCCTACACCACACTGTGGTACAGGGTATTATCTATATATATAAAATTGTTGCGTGACTGGCTGACTGACTGACTGATTGACTGACTGATCATCGCCCAGGCCAAACGGCTGAAGCTAGAATCATGAAATTTGGTGGGAGGGTAGTCCTTGGGACGTAGACGAGCAATAAGGCGGGATTTTTCGAAATTCGTACTATTAGCCGCACAATGGGGCAAAAAGGGATAAATATGGTACCACCGCCAAATCTAAACGAAATGAGCTAGAATCTTGAAATTTGGTATGAGGGTAGCCCTTAGGAGGTAGACTCAGAAATTGGCAGGATTTCTCGTAATTCGAACATTTACGCACACAGTGGGGTAAAAAGGGAAAAATGGGATAAATGTAGTACAACAGCCAAATTCAAATGGCAAGAGCTAGAATCGTGAAATTTGGTGTGAGGGTATCTCTTATGAGGTAGACTCTGAAATTGACAGGACTTTTCGAAATTCCAACATATACGCACACAGTGGGGTAAAAAGTGATAAATGTGGTTCATCAGCCAAATCCAAATGGCAAGAGCTAGAATCGTGAAATATTGTGTGATGGTAGCCCTTATGAGGTAGACTCTGAAATTGGCAGGATTTCTCGTAATTCGAACATTTACGCACACAGTGGGGTAAAAAGGGAAAAATGGGATAAATGTAGTACAACAGCCAAATTCAAATGGCAAGAGCTAGAATCGTGAAATTTGGTGTGAGGGTATCTCTTATGAGGTAGACTCTGAAATTGACAGGACTTTTCGAAATTCCAACATTTACGTACACAGTGGGGTAAAAAGGGAAAAATGTGGTACAACAGCCAAATTCAAATGGCAAGACCTAGAATCGTGAAATTTGGTGTGAGAGTAGCTCTTGGGACGTAAGCAAGAACAAGGAGTGATTTTTTTTAAAAATTTAGAGGCACAGTGGGACAGAAAGGTATAAATATGGTACCACCGCAAAATTTAAAGCCTAATATTAGAATGGTGAAAATTGAAGCGAGGAGTGTCTTTATGACAACTGATCGGGGTATTCAGTTTTTTTTTGTATTCGTAGTTTTCGGGGCACAGTGGGGCAAAAAGTGTAAAATATGGTACAGTGGCTTAAAAATGTCAAACATGGATAAATGGTTCCAGGGTAACTTTTGGAACATAAACTAGAGATTGGAAGTGATTTTTAGTAATTCTAACTTTAAGAGGCACAGTGGGACACGGCGGGTTAATTATGGAGCATGGGGAAAAAACGGAACAATCTACCAAAATTGGAACTTAAACATGAGATATGAAGAGTTTATATGGTTTTAGGAGCACTGTTGTCAAAAACGGTTAAATAGTGGAGAGGAGAAAATATGATTAAATATGTTACAGTCGGGGAAAAAGGTTTAAATACGCTAGCAAGGGGACACATTTTAAAAACGAGTACGGTACAGTGAGACAAAAATTTGTTAAATATGGTACAGTGGGTAAACATTTTGTACAGTGAGATAAAGAGTTGAATGGGGCACAGTTGTGCAAAAAGGGTTAACTATGGTATAGTGGGGTAAAAATAGTTATATGTATATGGTAAAGTGGGACAAATGGGTTAAAAATGGTACAGTGGGGCAAAAAGCGTTAACTATTGAACAGTGGGGCAAAAATGTATTTACTATGATACAGTGGGGCAAAAAGGGTTAAATATGGTACAGTGGGGCAAAAAATGTTAAATATGGTACAGTGAGACAAAGCGTTTAATATGACAAAGTGGGGCAAAAAGGGTTAACTATGGTACATGGTAACGTGGGACAAAATGGGTTAAATATGGTACAGTGGGGCAAAAAGCTTTAACAATGGAACAGTGGGAAAAAATGTGTTAGCTATGGTACAGTGGGACACAAATGGTTAAATATGGTACAGTATGACAAAAATGGTTACAGTGGGCACAGAAAGTAAAATATGGTAACGTGTAACAAAATGGGTTAAAAATGGTACAGTGGGGCAAAAAGCGTTAACTATGGGACAGTGGGGCAAAAAGGGTTAAATATGGTACAGTGTGACAAAAATGGTTAACTATGGCATAACTGTGTTAAATATTGTACAATGGAGCAAAGAGGGTTAAATATGGTACTGTGGGGCAAAAACTGTTAAACATGGTACAGTGAAACAAAGGGTTTAATATGACCCAGTGGGGCAAAAAGGGTTAACTATAGTACAGTGGGACAAAATGGGTTAAATATGGTACAGTGGGGCACAAAGTTTTAACTATGGAACAGTGGGGTAAAAAATGTGTTAGAATGGTACAGTGGACACAAATGGTTAATTATGGTACAGTATGACAAAAATGGTTACAGTGGGCACAAATAGTAAAATATGGTAACGTGGAACAAAATGTGTTAAGTATGGTACAGTGGGGCAAAAAGCGTTTACTATGGAACAGTGGGGCAAAAATGTGTTAACTATGGTACAGTGGGGCAAAAATGGTTAAATATAGTGGACAAAATATAGTAGGACAAAAAGGTGTTAAATTTGATTCAGTGGACCCAAAAGGTGAAATATAGCACAGTGGGTCAAAAAGCGGGAGAGAGGGTTAAATATGAAATAAGAATGTTTTTTTTTTTTCTTCTAAATGTATGCCTTTAGTAGCACTGTGGTGCAAAAAGGTTAAAATTATGATGCACTGCAATTATGTAGCACTGTTGTGCAAAAAGGTTAAATGCAGTTGGGGCAAGCAAAAATTGTTCAACATGTTACAGAGGGGAAACAATTTGTTAAATATGGTTTAGTGGAGCAAAAAGGGTTAAAATGGTTAAAAGTGGTAAGTGGGGAAAAAGGGAACAACATAGTCCCAGATATGTATAAAAATTCGTACTTTAGAAGCACAGTGTAATAAAAAGTGTTTAATATGGAACAGTGGTGCAAAAGGTGTTGAATGTGGTCCCTGAGTGCAAAGGTAGCTCTCACAGCATAAACCAAAGCTAAGAAATTGTTTTTTCCAAATAGGTTCTTCTACCTAAACCGTGGGGAAAAAGTTAAATAAATGGCACAGATAGGGGACAAAAATGTTGAAATACGGTCTAAGCTTGCGAATTTGGTTCTTGAAATATCAACTATCATTTTAAAATATTGTACAATCGTGCAAAGTGGTTAATTTTGACACACCAAAGGTTAAATGTGGTACAATGGAGCGATTTACTTTAGATTTTTAAATTCGTACCTTTATAGACACAGTGGGACAAACATGGTTTTATATTGTACCAGGGTGTGAATAAATCTATTGGAACATAAAATAGGGGAAAGTTGCTAACGTATGAACCAACAAAATAGTTTTTCAACGTTCAGAGGTACTGTGGGAAAAGGGATTAATATTGTACCATGTCAGGGTAACTCTTGGAACATAAACTAGAAATGAAACGAGGGTTCGTATTTTATATATAAAAGTAATCAAATCATCTTCATTTTGCACCATATGTAATAATCATGCGATTTTGAAAGAAAGATGTATAGCTATTTTACAGTACCCTAAACAGAAAATAGATAAAATATGGGGGCTGCGAAGCGCACCGGGTAAGCTAGTTTAAGTATAAAATGTCCCAAAAGTAAATTTATGTAAACAATTTATACATGAATTACAAAATTTATATATCAGAGTTATTCAATATTACAAGAGTGGTGTAGGGTATTATATAGTCGGCACCGCCCGACTTTAGCCTTTCCTTACTGGTTTTTAATTTAATTTGGAACGGCCATAACTTTCGCGGTCTTTGATGAAATTTGTTCACAACAACGGTTTTTGCATGTTTATATTTTTATCTTCGTCTGTTTTAAAAGCCGTTCATGTGCTTGCCAAAACAATCTTGAAAAAAAATTTACTTCAAAATTAAACCAGTAAGGAAAGGCAGAAAGTCGGGCGGGGCCGACTATATAATACCCTACACCTCCCTAACAATACGATAAGGGTCATTGCCATAATAATTTGGAATAATTGGTAAATGGGTAGAAACGTATTATCTAATTCTGAAACGATAATCGCTAAATTAAGCAATATTCGTTCCTAAAGTGAGAAACATCTTTCTGGAAAATTTTAATGATCGGAAGTAAAATACAACTTCTATAGCGGTTTGATACCAAATCAGGAGGAACATATATATGGAGCTTTAATGTAAATCTGAACCGATCTTCCCTGAATACTTATTCATGTAAAAAGACCTCCTTCTGTCGAATTTCGTACTGATCGGATATAAAATACAGTCTCTACAGCGCTTACATGTCAAATCGGGGGTAACATATATATGGGAGCTATATCTAAATCTGAACCGATTTTCTCCAAATTTAGCAGTATTCCTTCATGTAACAAAAAACCTCTTTCTGCCGAATTTCGCCCTGATCGGATATAAAATACAGTTTTTACAGCGCTTACAGGTCAAATCGGGGGTAACATATATATGGGGGCTATATCTAAATCTGAACCGATTTCTTCCAAATTTAATAGTGTTCATCCATATAATAAGAAACCTCTTTCTGTCGAATTTCATACTGATCGGATATAAAATAAAGTTTTTACAGCGCTTACATGTCAAATCGGGGCTAACATATATATGGGGGCTATATCTAAATCTGAACCGATTTTAACCAAATTCAATAGGGATCGTCCTTGGGCCAAAAAAGAGATATGTGTAAAGTTTCGTCGAGATCGGAACATAATTGCGACCTGTACTTTGATTACAAGAATACATGCACAGACGGACAGGCAGACAGACGGACATAGCTAAATCAACTCAGAAAGTGATTCTAAGTCGATCGGTATAATAAACGATGGGTCTATTTCTTCTCCTTTTGGGTGTTACAAACAAATGCACAAAGTTATAATACCCTGTACCACAGTGTGGTGTAGGGTATAAAAATTTTGATATTTGCCCATATACAGATGGACAGACGGACAGACAGGCGTACGGACAGACGGACATGGACATCGACTCAGGAAGTGATTCCAAAGCAATCGGTATAATAAACGAGGGGTCTAACTCTTCTCTTTTTGGGTGTTCCAAACAAATACATAAACTCATAATATCCTGGACCACAGCGTGATGTAGGGTATAAAAATGCTTAAATTTAGTGTTTGTAAGATTTTTGTTCATATTCTTATTAGAAAGTATTTTTCTAAGTATTAGACATTTTCCTAAGTATATTATAGTGTCACAATTCTTTGTCCAATGTTGATATATAAAGCCTAAGCGCCTTAATTACAAATTTCTACACACATTATTTTAACGAACCGCAATTGTCGTGGAAAGCGCTTATTTAAAAGATTTTTTCAGCACCATCTGTAGGAGACTTATGGTGATTTCGTTTCTGAAAAATAATGTCACCACATCATGCTGCATCATTTTAAAAATTCCCTTGCATCCTCTGCTAATTACGCATGTTGCATGTACAGAATCGAACGAAAATCGTGCAATAAGTAAAACCCATACCTACATAATTGCGCAGCCATTTGGTAGTGCATTAAGAATGTAGGTTTGGTTCGGAAGTCTGCTTTTTGACGGTGCAACACTCCACACCGTGGACTGGGCTGTGTGTGCAAAATGCGATATTTTCGCATTTGCGGAGTGTAATAATTTTACAAACGAAATCAAACCCCGTTCATACGGCTGCACCATTTTTACAAACGAACTTAAAAATGCGATTTCCATATAAAATGTAGAACAAATTTAAAATATTTTTGCACAAACGAAAGCACCATTAGATAACACCGCATAATATTACTAAAATTCCTATGATCGAAATCTTTTTGCCATGTTCAACATCAAAGTAAGTAAAAAAACTAAACCCGTGTTTAATATATATGGACATTTCCCTGGGCTACTCCAAAAAATGTCTAACAATTTTGCAACTCTTTCTTGAGTATTTTTTAGCAATGTTTCTGCGCCACATTTTTAACAGTCTTGTCATGAAATTATTGCTTTAGATCTGGTATGTTATTTGCCTTTGTTTCAAATTTTATGAAAATCCAAGCAAAATAAAAATCTTGTAATCAATGTACAGTTCGCAAATATTGTCTGATTACGGTAATGTACATATTTAGTTTTGTTTAACGAGGAAGCCTAATATATATATTCCTATATATTTTACATCCGATCATTACGAAATTTGTTAGAAAGTAGTTTTTTGAGCCAAGATTGAACAGTGTTCAACGAACACTGACAACATAGATAAATCACAGTTTATATGTATTCCTTCCGATTTGGTGTCCATTAGGATTCGTCACTGTTTTTTGCGGCAAACACTCATCCCACTACGAAGTAGGGGATGACGAATCAATTAAAAATAAATATTTTTTTTTTACTTTGCGATCAATAATCTTCCGCACCGAATGCAATTACTTCTGCTCGAAACCGAATTTTTTGGTTTTGATTTTTTCCTGCTTTTCAAATTTGAGTAAAAAATTAATTTTTATAGTAAGTCTGCTAAGTCGCGGATCTTAGTTCACTTTGATGTCGTGATCCCGAATCTGCTTTTTGATCTAAAATTGGTCATACAGTTTTTGAGATACGGTGGTTTTAAAATTTGCAAAACTGTATAACAGATTCTAGATCAAAGAGTCAGGTTGACTGGGCGTTGATAAACTGGATCAACAATATGCTACGGAATAGGTGGATTATTTGTGGGTCATATGACGTAAAAATCAGAGACAAGGTAAATCGTGGTATACCTCAGGGGGGCATTTTATCGCCTCTCCTATGGGTTACGACGATACACAGTCTCCTTAAAGCCCTCAGCAATGAAGGACTTAAATCAGTCTGTTATGCAGATGACGGGTGACCCAAATGAAGAAGAAAACAAGTAGTTTTCTGAAACTAAACAAGATCGAGATTAGTAAGATGATGAGTGTTTCAACGGGACACTCAAGCTTACAGGCACATCTTCATCGCATAGGACTAGCAGTAAACGACGAGTGCAGGGCATGCAGGGAAAACATCGAATCGATGGAACATTTTCTGTGTCACTGCCCAGCTTTCATACATGCAAGATCCCGATGTTTCGGTTCCGACATATTGCCAGACTTGACGCATCTCAGAGAATATGACTGGAAGATACTGAGAAAATTCGTGTCTAGTACCGATTTTCTGTAACTCGTGAGGTACAAAAGATCATAAATAAGGAGCGCACAACAGGCCGAACCACTGGCTTAAGTGTATGTCCATGGACATGAGACTTTTAAACGTCTCCTCTATTCAACCTAACCTAACCTAGATGAAAGAGTACAACAAACTATTAAATGGCGGTATTTGGAAGACTGTTTATGCCAATTTTTTGTTGTTGTTGATGTTTGCCCTAATTGACGCCTAAAACGGCAAATGAAGTTTTGTTTGTAATCATCATCTCCATTCGGAGATGTACCGCGAAAACAGTATTTTTACCCAAAGAGACAAATTTAATTAGTACATTACATTGTTTTGTAAGGAATGCAAATATATCTACTTTATTAAATTAGCTATAATATTTTTGTAAACATTTGACGGTGAAAATCGAATTTATGGATTCCAAAAAATTCGCCACGTACCAATATTGCAAATATCGCGAACACAACAAAACATCTTAGAAATGCTCATATTTAAAGGAAATTATGTTACATTTCTAAATCTCTGCAATTTTCTTTACAAAAACAAAGTAATTAAGTTCGTCTCTTTGGCTAAAAATACTCATTTCGCGATTACTCTCCAAAAAGGAGCAGATCCGATTATGATATCTTCATGGTCGAATGATTCTGAACAAAACCAATCAATCTAGGCCAACTTTCTACAGAACATTATACTGAGGCACGCTGAGTATAATGTTCTGATTTAAAAATTGAACAAAAAAATTGCCATTAACATTCTTTAAAATATAGCCATTTAATTATTTGCTGTGCGGTGATCAAGAATCTGCTACTTGATCTAGAATCTGTCACATAGTTTTGGAGATATAGGGGTTTTACTCATTTAAAAAAATATATATATTTTGCAAATTTTAAAACCGCCATATCTCAAAAACTATATGTCCAATTTTAGTTTAAAAAGCAGATTCGTGGCCACGATATCAAAGTGAATTAGGTTCCGCGATTTAGCAGACTTATTATAATTTTTTTTTTCTCAAATTTGAAAATCAGGAAAAAATTCAATTCCGCAATCGATGCGGAAGGATTTTGTGTCCATGCGCTATAAACATTCTTAAATCACACAATTACGAATTCTATCAAAGAAGTGTTACTTGATCCAAGAACAAACAAAATGCCTTAATTCACAACAAATAATTTTTCAGATATCAGACAAAATTAAAATTGTTAGTTGCAGCATAGTGTTATGTGTTCAGTTGACTCGGTATATGTGTTTGGCCACAATGCCGAGCAAACATACCAATCCTAACCATGAATCTAATAAATTTTGCTTACAAACGTACCATTTGCTATAATATTTTATACATTCATATAAAAGGCATACTATTTATAATCAAAGGAATAAATAACACAGGACTGTGCAAAATTGCGTTTGTTTAGTATATATAGGGTGATCCAAATAGAGAAACTTTTTTCAATAGCCTTTTTTCACAGATCACGTGGGATTGTTTGGCATTTCATCATGGAAAGACTTACGCCTGAACAACGTTTACGCGTGTCATTCGCCAGTTACCAGTTGAAATGCTCGAACGAGTCATCGAAAATTGGACTCAACGGATGGACCATCTGAGACGTAGCCGCGGCCAACATTTGATAGACATCGAAAATTGGACTCAACGGATGGACCATCTGAGACGTAGCCGCGGCCAACATTTGATAGACATCGAAAATTGGACTCAACGGATGGACCATCTGAGACGTAGCCGCGTCCAACATTTGATAGACATCATCTTCAAAAAATAAATGCCAAAGAATGTTATTTCAAATGATAATAAACATTCCCCATTCAATTTGAATTTTCTGTGTTTTTTTCTTTAAAAAATTAGGGAACCTTGATATGGATCACCGTATATAATTGAATACATACTTGTATTTTGGTGAAGAGTATATGAATATTCAAATAAAATTTAACGCACAGCTATACAATAATAAATGCGAAAAATAATTAACAAAAATATGACGGATTAGTATTGTTATTATTACAAACTATTCAAAAATTCGTATTCAACCTCATAACTGTGCAAATTAAAAAGTGTGTTTTTTCCAACACCGATACCGTTTATTTTCATACGACATATTTTTTTAGCTTTCCAACCAAATGTATAATAACTCCGTCCTACAGCATTTTTGGAACAGAGTATCGACCCTATAATTTTGAAAGGGCATGTTGAGTAGATAATTTTAGTAGAATAAACATATGGTCCAGCACGTCGGAGTTTCTTTTTACAGTGGGTCAAAGTTTTCATTTTTTGGTCGAAGGGAGCATTATACTAAATGCAAAAAATGCTGTAAGTTAATGTCTGCGAGATTTCTTATTATCAAAGTTATATAGTGAAATTTTATGAGGATAATTTTTGTGGAACATCTTAACTCTCTTAATAGGTCAATTTGGTCCTTTTTTCTGAAAAATTAAAAAAAGTCCTTTCAAAAAGGACATGTAAGGATATAAATAATGGACAAAATATTGGATAAAATAGAAATAGTGGGTGATTTGACGTGTTTTTCGCTATATATTAAAAAGAGTGTCTGTTTGTGGCTCTGTATCTTTGTTTGGTCCCTATAGACGCATAAATGGCTGAATCGATCTTCTTGAAATTTTTACAGAATATACATGTGTAGAGGGTGGTGAAAATAGCGTACTTGAATTTTCGATCAATGAAGCGCGCGTGGACCCGTCCATATGAGCCATGTTTTAATATTGAGAAACAATTTTAGGTAGAGTGCTGAAATTGTGTGTGTATGTTTTATTTAATTATGTCAGTGTCAGTTTATCTGATTTGTCCAAAAATAAGCGGGATCGGTCTAATGGGCGTGGCCCTGGCCATATAAGCGAGAGTGCTGTAATTTTGTGCATATGCATCTGGTGTAAGTTTACGTGATTGGTCCAAAAATAGGCGGAATCGGAGGAATGGGCTTGGCTCGGCCCATATAAGCCATATTTTGAAATTGAGATATCTTGGACAATTTGTTAGCGATAGTGCTGTAATTTTGACAAATTATATATATAATTTGTTATCGAGAATGCTGTAATTTTGTACATAGGCGTACGCTCAACAAATTAGCTGCAACTTTTTTAATTAAGCATCGATTTTCTTAGAAATGATTGAGAAATGAAATTACGCGTCTTTCGACGCTTTTATGGCACTTTTATTTGCAAATTATAGCAATTTTCTCAAAAAATAGGATTTTTCAAAATATCTTGAAAGATATTACCGAAACCGCTGAACAGATGAAAAAGTTATGTGATAAGAAGTTCAAAGCTACCTAATTCTGTATTCTTTAAAGTTATCGCGAACCAATTCAGATAAGTCGTTCTCGACTTATGGTACAATATGTGGTTCAACATCTCTTTTTTTGCATATCGCGAGAACTAGAGTTAATTAAATAAAACCCCCATTTATGCTGAGAAGTGTATTATCCCATATATCCAAATCGACTGCGCCGAAAAATATCTTGAATAGTCTGCTTTGATTTGGATTAAATAAGAAGCATTTACATTGTTTTTTATATAAAAAATCCTGAAATATGTGTGAAAGAAAACACTAAAAATTCTGTATCTTTTAAACTAAGTATACTTCCATCTTGAAACTAACGTCACGTGTAAAAGACATTTAACTTAAAAAATATGAAGAAACAAAATTAGGTGCATTTCGGGATATTGAAGGATTAAAATCATTTTTCGATTTCTAATGTCCTTCGACAAGGACAATCATTTTTTTGAATTATTAGTTTTGAAGTACGAGGATGGCCAGTTACATTGACACTAAAATCGTTGAAATCGGATAACGCGTTATTAAGTTATACTCGTACTCTGATGAAATCAGGGTCCTTTAAAAAAAAAGTAGAGAAGATACCAACTTTGGGACGCAATAAAAAAAGAACCATAGCGAATTTTGGCTGAATATAGACATCATACAAATTGTACACACAAGGAGATTACGTGTACCAAATTTTATCAAAATCGGAGGAGGTCGTGTTAAAAAATGGGTCGACTGCCGTTGGAATTACCCATATACCTTTTTCCTAAAAAAACACAACAAATTTAATTTTTTGAAAATATATCTTCAAGTGGCCATAACGAATATATCGAACTAATCCGTCAAATAGGAAATTTTATTGCCAATCCAACTTTGAGGCCCTGCAGCTCCGCCCCTGTATAACACAGGAGACCCAAACCCAAAACTTAACTTCTCGCAATCGGTTGTCTTGTTAAGAAACGGCAGAATTATTTCCCTTTTTGGAATTCCTTCCACTGTGCAACGTTAGATATATTACCACAGTAAATGGCGAGAGATATATTTTGAAAAGGCTCTAGGAATTTTAAAACGCTATTTCATGACCGGATTGACCTTAAGCTGGACATCGAATATTAGTTATCGCATCTCCTGTGAGCTCAGTATGTACATATCGTCACCTGAAATCCAAAATAACGTAACCCACATGTTCATGCTTTTTCAGGAGAAGCCAAAATCAAATTAAAGTAATTTTAATCTTTTGACCAGATTTATGGATTTCCTGACTATTAAGGCGAAATCAAATAACAAATATAGTGCAATTAGTTGTGGCGTACATTTTGAATAAAAAAAAAATAAAATTTTATGAATCTTTCCACCTTTTTAATGACCTTGTTTGCTATGACGTCCTTTTGAATTTCACTCATAAAATGGTCATTTTTAGATATTGAACTCTAAAATTTTATAGGAATGTGTAGTTTAGTGTAATAGACTATAATCAATCATAAAGTTGATTTTGAATTTTTTGATGTTACGTTATTCTGGATTTCAGATGACGATATACATTGTCTATTCTAGAAGTAAAATCATTGAAATAATAAAAATTGTTCAAGTCACTGCTACACCGACACAGTCAGAGAAATCAAAATTATTTGTTCAAGCATACGAGTATACATATATAGGGTGATCCATTTCGAGGTTCCCTATTTTTTTAAAGAAAAAAACACAGAAAATTAAAATTGAAAGGGGAATGTTTATTATCATTTGAAAGAACATTCTTTGGCATTTATTTTTTTAAGATTATGTCTATCAAATGTTGGCCGCGGCTGCATCTCAGATGGTCCATCCGTTGAGTCCAATTTTCGATGACTCGTTCGAGCACTTCGACTGGTAACGGGCTTATGAAATGCGTGATGTTTTGCTCCAAGGCCTGAATCGAAGCGGGGTTGTCCGCATAAACTTTAGACTTTACATATCCCCACATTGATTGACGCGATGTGTGGGAAGTGGCGCCGTCTTGTTGAAACCAAATGTCGCCGAGATCACGAGATTCAATTTCCGGCATCACATAGTCGGTTATCATGACACGATAACGGTGGCCATTGACTGTTACGTTCTCACCGGTATCATTTTTGAAGAAATATGGACCGATGATTCCGGTACGTCGGATCGGGAATCGGTCAAAGGCAAAAAGATAGCTCTTAACGAGAGCTAAAATATTGCTTATGGGTGTCAAGGTCGTGGGTCGATTTGAAAGAGTTTTTTTGCATTTAAAAAAAAATGGACTTAGCGCAATTGGCGAACGATTATTTTGATAATAAAACTGAATAATTTGTAAATGCCAAACAATACTTAACAAATTAACATGACAGCATGACACGACTCACACGTGATCTGTCAAAAAAAGGCTATTGAAAAAGTATCTCTACTTAGATCACCCTATATTAGTACTTCATATGTACAAAGTTTTAAGTTTGTATCTTTTAGGATCTTATGGTTTCAATCGGATGAAAAATTAAAATATGCAATAAATCCGGTCAATTCATGACAATAAAAAAAAATTATGTGACATAATGCAAAACCTGATCACGTACATATATATTTACTCAAAAAGCGAACGATGTATTTCAAAAGGACTTTTAAATACTTGTTGGTCGCGGTTATTATGTCCATTTTGATCTCAGACCGGACGACGCATTTCATTGAAGGTCGGTATATGCACATACATATCGTCGGTGCGCCGACGAAAACTCCTATGTGTTTTTTTACTAGTTCTCAGGAGAGACAAAAAACTTTGTTATTTCGTCAAATCGCGATTTTTTTAATATCTCTGATTTTTGAATTTTTATACTTAAATAATACCCTGTACCACAGTGTGGTGTAGGGTATAAAAACGATTGGATCTAAAGAGCCAAATCGGATGAAACATATATATGGGAGCTATAGCTAAATCTTTGCCGATTTTCTTCAAATTCGGCAATGTTGGTTCATGAATCAAGAAACTCTACCATTCTAAATTTCAAAACGATTGGATGTAAAATATAGCTTCTATAGAACTAAAGGGCCAAATCTGACGAAACATATATATGGGAGCTATAGCTAAATCTTAACCGATTTTCTTCAAATTCGGTAGTGTTGGTTCATGGATCAAGAAACTCTACCATTCTAAATTTCAAAACGATTGGATGTAAAATACAGCTTTGATAGGACTAAATGGCCAAATCGGACGAAACATATATATGGGAGCTATAGCTAAATCTTATCCGATTTTCTACAAATTCGGTAGTGTTGGTTCATTGATCAAGAAACTCTACCATTCTAAATTTCAAAATGATTGGATGTAAAATACAGCTTCTACAGGACTAAAGGGTCAAATCGGACGAAACATGTATATGGGATATATAGCTAAATCTTAACCGATTTTCTTCAAATTCGGTAGTGTTGGTTCATGGATCAAGAAACTCTACCGTTCTAAATTTCAAAATGATTGGATGTAAAATACAGCTTCTTCAGGAGTAAAGAGCAAAATCGGACGAAACATATATATGGGAGCTATAGCTAAATCTTAACCGATTTTCTTCAAATTCGGCAATGTTGGTTCATGGATCAAGAAACTCTACCATTCTAAATTTCAAAACGATTGGATGTAAAATACAGCTTTGATAGGACTAAATGGCCAAATCGGACGAAACATATATATGGGAGCTATAGCTAAATCTTAACCGATTTTCTACAAATTCGGTAGTGTTGGTTCATGGATCAAGAAACTCTACCATTCTAAATTTCAAAATGATTGGATGTAAAATACTGCTTCTACAGGACTAAAGAGCAAAATCGGACGAAACATATATATGGGAGCTATAGCTAAATCTTAACCGATTTTCTTCAAATTCGGCAATGTTGGTTCATGGATCAAGAAATTTTACCATTATAAATTTCAAAACGATCGGATGTAAAATACAGCTTCTATAGGACTAAAGGGCCAAATCGGACGAAACATATATATGGGAGCTATAGCTAAATCTTAACCGATTTTCTTCAAATTCGGTAATGTTGGTTCATGGATCAAGAAACTCTACCATTCTAAATTTCAAAACGATTGGATGTAAAATACAGCTTCTATAGGACTAAAGGGCCAAATCGGACGATATATATGGGAGCTATATCTAAATCTGAACCGATTTCAACCAAATTCAATAGCGATCTTAACAGCCGCGAAATACTCTAAACTGCAAAATTTCAGAACGATCGGAGTGAAATTGCGACCTGTAGTCGACGAACAACTTTACATGAACAGGCGGACGGACGGACAGACATCGTTAAATCGACCCAGCTAGTGATTCTGAGTCGATCGGTATACTTTAAGGTGGGTCTAGCTATGTTATTTTAAGGTGTTACAAACATCTGCCGTGAAACAAACTTATAATACCCTGTACCACAGTGTGGTGTAATGCTATTATTACGTGAACGGTCAGTCCTAGGAAAAAGTGGTCAAAGAAAGTTTGGGAGATATTAAAATCGACTACAACTCTTTCTTTAACAAAAAAAAATAGAATAATTTGGTAGGGATTTACAATGTGTCAAATCAAAATATGACTCATATAAAGGGAAAAGCATACAAAAGTTTTAACACACTGTAAATCCTTACCAAATTACTACAAATTTTGTTTGTTAAAGAAAGAGTTGTAGGCCTTTCGCTTATCTCCCAAACTTCCTTTGACTACTTTTCCCTAGAAATGTTCATTCACGAGATAAAAGTATTATATAGTAAAATAATTCCGAATTATTTTGTTTTTTGTACAAAATTTATTCTTCGAGTGATATTTTTCGCGAACATGCTGATATTAATCTAATCCTCAGAGATTATAGAATGCAAATATATTAATCTTACGGCCTGTTTCTGTATTTCTAAAGAAAGTCTCTGCGAACGAAAACCAGTCACTCACTTTCGTCAGGAATTCTCTATTGTTCTATCGTTCGTTCGCCTGGCCTTACGTCAATGACGTTAGCAATTTACCAATTGGAAAATAATGTAATTGCCAGATCAATAATTTCAAAACTTCCGGTCTAAAAAAGCACACATTTGTATATGGTCGACCTTAGCAGATACATCTCTGTACTATTTACACTAGCCGTGGCCAAAAAAGCAACCCTGGGTGCTCAGTTGAGCTGCACCAAGATTCTCATTTATTTCTCTCTCTCTCCCGTCCCTCTCATTGTGCACTGATAATTTTTTTCCATCTTAGCGAGCAACCAATATTGACTTATTTATGCTTACATATGTATGTACCCATATGTACACAATTTTATTATTATTTAATTGTTTTTACAATAATTATATTAATATCTACTTATTTTTTGCTTTTAATAATGTTTATTTTGTCATTGTTCCTATCAGTCGACAAATAAAATAATGTGACTCGATTTGATATTTGTGTTCGCCGAGATGACAGCAAAGAGAGATAGAGAAACCAAAATTTGCACTGAAATGAGTTTATTATCGTACGACTGCTCGTTGTGATGGTAGTTAGTGAAACCCAAATCAGCTGTTTGTCGTCTGGCAGGCGAACGAAAGCTAATTTTTAAGTTACAGAAACAGGCTGTTATTAAATTCGGTATAATATTTTTGGAAAAATTTGGCGGTGTAAGTCGATTTTATGGATTACACAAAATTCGCAATATAAAAACACTACAAATGTCGCGGACGTTACAAAGCGTCTTTACAAATCAAAGCTATTAAGTTTGTTTTAAGTAAAAGTACTGTTTTCGCGATAACTCGCGAATGGAAGCAGATCCAATTTTGATCTATTCATTGTCGAATAGAGGGGATGATTCTGAACAAAACCTCATTAGCCGTTTTTTGGCGTGAATCTAAGCCAACCTTCTATCCCTTGGGACAGGCTGTGCCTACAGCACATAGGAGTTTTTGTCGGAGCATTGCTATAGAGGGATACACATAGGAGTTTTTGTTAACTTCGGAACCGGTGAAGATAGCGCAAAATGCTTTGGTGGGTAGTCGTTTGACCGCTAGGACGTTCTAATTCGACAATAAAAAAAAATCGAAAAATAACACATAGGAGTTTTTGTCAGCGCGCCGACGATATGCATGTGTAGGTCCATAGCTCTTTATGGGATTTTTAGAGAAGTGGAAAAAATTAAAAAAACTTTTATGTAATTTTGAAATGCAATGAAAGGATGCAAATTGCTTTGGTCACTGCTAAACTGTTCACAATCTTAGAATTCAAAATAGTTTTTTTCTATATATAGTACTACATATTATTTTTTATTTGTATCATTTAGGACATAATATTCAAGATTTTAATAGCGCGAGAAATAAACCACGGGCCATTAAACGACTACGTGAATAGTCCTTGGGTTATAAAACACTCTAGTCCAGACATATGCAAGATTTTACCTTTCTTGCTTCTACAGGAGCCTTAGCGATCAAGTTGTCAAAACCCATTTGGCGTAAAAATGTAAATCAGGATATACGTACACATTTGTGGGCTCATAGCTCTTAAAGAACTTTTTAAGTACTAAATGAATGGAATTTGTTTTGGTCAATGACCACCACAGGTAGTGGTGGGGATATATTTTGAAAATGCTTTAGAAATTTCAAAACGCGGATTTATGTATGGTTTGACCACAGGCTGGACATCGAACTGTTGTTTCTGCATGTCCTGTAAGGTCAGTATGTACATATAATTTTTTATAATCTAGAAATAACTTAAAATCGATGAAATAATGAAAATTGTTCTGGTCGCTGATATACTGACCACAGTCAGATCATTGAAAATTATTTTTCGCGCATTTACATATGCACGGGGCAAAACCGCCTTTTTTGATATGTTTTATTCGAAGGAAAATATATTTGTAACAAAAAATTTTTAATTATTGTATATTTCTGAGCAAAAAAATTTTGTTTGAAAATCAATAAAGTTTATTTGGAACGCATACAATAACATATTACAATAAAATATATTTGCAAACTAATTTTCTTAAAATTATTGTTTAGGAATTTCTCCAAATACATTTTGTTTAAAATGTATTTTAATGCACTAATTTTAAATTTATTCAAAGTCGTTATTTGTTGGCAACACATCAAGCAATTTATCATTTCAATTATACAGAAATTTTACTAACATTTAAAATTTCTGAAAAAATTAACGTTGAATTACTCAAAATCATAAAACTGGTCTTAAGATTGAGGTATTGATATATTTTCTGAATAATTAAATGCAAATAAATATTTCTTTCGTAAATAAAAAATATTAGGACGGTAACAAAGATTTGTTTAGAACAACATTGTCCCAAATACGTAATATTTGAATGTGCCAAATATAATATCCTAAACATTTATATAATATCCTAAACATTTATATATTTCAAGCAGAATATGTTTGGGACAATTTTTTTTTTTGGACCATTTTTTTCATTGTATATATATAAATATGTCGTATATAAGTTGTTTTCATATACTGAAAACAACAATAACGATCTTGGGCCTAAGTGCAGAAACAAAATATGTTATATGTCGTATACACGCTGAAGAAAAATCGCTTCTGTAGTATATTGTCCCAAACATATTCGGCTTGAAACATATATATGTTTAGGGTACACTCCAAACGTATAATATTTGATACACACAAAAATTATATATTTGGGATGATGTTGTTCGAAATAAATCTTTGTTCACATCCCAATATGTGTTTATTTTGGACTATTATTTCCGAAACAAATATTTGGTTGCATTTAAGTATTCAGAAAAAAAATTGAGTTAAATTTTTCAGTAATTCAAAGTATATTTTTGGAAATTTTTCATGTCGTTAAAATAATAAATAATAATAATTGAAATCGTATAATCTTGGATCGAAATCTATTACTTGGAGGATTGAAAACTAATGATGGCTTGGAATACTCAGAAATTTTAAATTATTAATTTAAAACAGAAGTTAATGTTGCATTTCGTATCATAACTGGGAGGTTGAATGCTAAACCTAAATTCGAAATATTCAACAAAAGTTTCGAAAATATTTTTTAAATAAAATATATTTGGAGAAATTTCTAAACAATAATTTTATTTGTTTTCAAACACATATTTTATTTGAGAAATTTAGTTTGCAAATATTATATGTTGTAACATATTAATATACGAGTTCCAAATATATTTTATTGATTTTCAAATAAAATTTATTTGATAAGAAATATATAATATTTAAAAATTTGTGTTCCAAATATATTTTCTTTCGATTCAAACATATCAGAAAAGGCGATTTTGCCCCGTGTACTTATAATACGCGAATTTTGTATTTTTTCAAAAAGTATTTATTTATTCATGAATATCTATTTTGTCCCCTTCAAAGTAATTCCCCTCGGATATAATATACTTCTGCCAAAAGTTTTTTTTCCAATCCTCGAAGCACTTCAAATAATAATTTTTTGTGATCTTGTTCAGCTCCTCCTTCGATGCCGTCTTTAACTCCTCAATCGTGGCGTAGCGTCGTCCTGTCATGGGCCTTTTCAGTTTTTGGAACAAAACTAGTCACACGGGGCTAGGTCAGGGGAATACGGTGGCTGCGGCACCATTACTGTGTTGTTTTTGGCCAAATATTCGCGCACGAGCAACGATGTGTGTGCAGGGCCGTTATCATGGTGCAAAAGGCAGTTTTTGTTCTTCCACAAATCCGGGCGTTTTTGGCGGATTGCTTCGCGCAATTTGCGCATAACTTGCAGGTAATATTCTTTATTGACCGTACTACCCTGTGGCAAGAACTCATAATGCACCACGCCGCTGCAATCAAAGAAAACTGTGAGCTCTGGCGTCCGGCACGCTTTTCGTCCTTCGCATCTTCTCGGCCCTCTAAGAACATTTTGTCCCACCGATAAACGTTGCTTTGGTCCAAGGTAGCTTCACCAGATGCCACAGTCAACATTCGGAATTTTTGATCCATTTTCTGAAATAGATAAAAATCGAAGACAAGTTAAAACACATCCAAAATGGCCGACCTTGTCAGTATAAGTAAGGGACATGAGTACCAACATAACGCTACAAAAATATTAAAAATCAAATACACGTAGCCCGCGGAAATTAAAAATTCCCGATATTTTTTGAAGTAATTTTTGAACATACCTCGTACTTCATATTTACAAAATTAGCTTTATATATTATAGGAGACTTTTGAAGGAACAAAAAACAATGCTCATGTTTTTGATAGCGCTAGAATTTACCACTGACAAAACAAGCTAAAACAAATATTTTATTTCCTCCCACGCCATTAGTAGGAAAACTAAAATTGTTGGAAAAATGTCCAAGGACGAAGGATATTAAAATTATCTTTCGAAATTTTATACTTGAATATCATTTAAAGTTTTGATTAGAACAATTTCGTAAACAAAAATGTATAGAGAATGCTATCCCATTTCAATTGATATGCATATTGATGTTATTCACATTGCAATAGGTGTAAAGAAAATTATATCAAAATTTTTACCCATGTAATTTTAAAAGTCCTATGAAAAGGACAAACGATCAAGAAATAAGAATGTTAGTATAAATTTTTCCTACTAGTAGCCTCTATTTCCAATTGTATACAGTCTCTTTCGTGGCAGGGAATAAATTATGGTTTTTTGGCTCAGAGTCCTTAAAACATTATGCAGACAACCGAATTTAAAAAAAAATTTTCCGTAACAGTTAATGATAGAAGGTTGAAATTTTAGTAGGTCTGTAACATTATTTTTTTTTAGATTTTTAGACCCATTACTTTGAAGGATATTCAAGGATTAAAGTTTAAAAGGACATTTTCTTCCGCAACAGTTAATGAC
Source organism: Eudasyphora cyanicolor (assembly GCA_963930755.1). Taxonomy (NCBI): domain Eukaryota; kingdom Metazoa; phylum Arthropoda; class Insecta; order Diptera; family Muscidae; genus Eudasyphora; species Eudasyphora cyanicolor. The sequence goes on along the minus strand of OZ005736.1, from coordinate 163,585,796 downwards.
AGAAGGTTGAAATTTTATTAGGTCTGTAACATTATTTTATTAAGATTTTTAGACCCATTACATTAAAGGATATTCAAGGATTAAATTTAAAAAGGACATTTTTTGATACCCTTCGTCTTGGAAAGTTATTCCAAAAACGTTAATGATTAGCAGGAATTCTCCTCATTTATTTGATGTGCATACATATTTATCAATTCACATTGTAATAAGTGCAATGAAAAATATTTCAAAAATGTTATCCTTGAAATATTAAAAGTCCTGTAAAAAGGACAAACGATCACGAAATAAAAAAAACTGAGTATGCAGTTTTGTTTCCTATAGCCTCATGTTTCACTTGTATATAGTTTCGTTCATTGGTAAAAAGTCGTGTCATTACAGAGCATGAGAGGGTTAATGAAAGAACCATCTGCCCCCACAAATGTATTGCACAGAAAACGATAATCTCTTCGAGGTTTATACAACTTGTGGACTTTTGTATATTTGACGAGCAGTATTAAATTTCCTGAAACTTCTATAAATCGCCTCGTTCATTAGTTGTCCTTTGTAACTCTTTGCAAATGTGAGAACAAATATCGGAAGAAGAACATTCTCGTCCTTGTCATCAACATTGGCTGGTGTTCATTGGTAACCCAATAAGTACAATTTGAAGCATTGCATTTTCCGTTTTTGCTTTTACCACTTACCACCCCCCACCCCTTTATTGAGCATCGGTGCTGTCTTAAATTTTTCCTGATGTTCCCATGCGAAGGTGTTGTCGAAGTAATTACAGTACAATATGTGCAAGAAGGACATTTGATTCATTGATGGAGCTCGGAAAGTATACCCCCAAAGAAACAAAACATATAGGCATGACGTAGTGTGCGAGGATAACTGGCATACATACTCTAGAAAGAAGTAAAAATGGTGGTGTTTACGTCGGTGTGTGTGTGGGTGCAAAGGGCGGTGGTATTGAACTGTTTGCTGAGAACATTGGCAAATTAAAGGTTGATACGATACCTTATCAGACACAAGGAAACACATGCATAATATAAACAATTTGTGCAGCAACATTGGATACCGGAGTACTATACAAACATACAACACCCAGGTCCAGTTGCACGGACAATGGAACGGGCACATAGCACCAAACACAGACGGTAAAGCACATACAGTCTCTGTCTCAGCCTCAGTGCTGAAAGCACAGTCAAGCGCCCTGTAATTATCGAGAAACATGTTTATGCTTTCGTATTGCAGCATATTTTGATGGGGTGTTGCAAAAGTTTCACAAAGATTTCGGTCAATTTGAAAAACATTGAAATGCAACGAATCCCAGAATATTAATTACGGAAATTTCAACTATTTGCAATTGCTTCTCTCGTCTAAAGCTATGTACAGACGATTGCCAGATCGGACAACGTTATCAACCCTGTTAAAGTGCTGCTCTAGTCTAGCTACGATGAAACGACAAACCAAACTAAAGAAATAACAACAATCAGCGCGCAGTGGGAGAAATTAAAAAATTGGAAATAATTAAGCCTTATAAAGTTTCCATTCGCCTTTGAAAACATTTTTATTTAAATTTTTCCTGATCCCTTCCTACGAATGTATATATTAGCGCCGGATATTTACCGATTCCTTTCTCATCATGTTTTCTGCATAGACAACAAAATTGAATGGGTCACGCCAATTGTTCCGATCCTGCCCATTTTTGGACCAAGTACGTAGACTGCCATCAAATGCATATACACAATATTACAGCACTCTCGCCAACCTGACCGGAACCCTCCTTTTTTAGTTTTTTATTTAGTTTTCTGGTTTAGCTCCAATTCCGATTTTTATCGTATTTGTAAATATTTTGACTGAAACTTGATTTTGAGCTTTTTTTCGGAGATAAAGTAATTTTTCCAACGGCTATAGCCCAAAACTTAACACAATCACCAATAAAGTCAAATTATAGTCAAAACCCTCTTTACTGGTATCGTTATTGCTTCGATTATTGCTGGTACGTATGAATATTAGTTCATGTTATTTATACGAAACAATGCACAGTGGGAGGAATTAAAAAAAAAATTGGAAATAATTCGGCCATTTGTTAAATAGAAACCGATTGCGAAGCTACAGGGCCTTAATTTTTAAAGAAAAAAAATGCTAATCGAATGTACGTAGCCTGAGAAGTTTTACGCATTTTACATTCGATCATTATGAAATTTACTAGAGGGAAGTTCGATAACAACTAATAACTGTTTCTTTTATAGTAACCAATTAATATTCGTTGCGATAGTAATATTTGGTCTATTGATACAATTTCTGTTGTAAAGACAAACATCGATCATATGGTACTATAATGCAAATTTAAAGTAGTTGCCACTATGCAATAGACTTTCTGTTGCTAGTACTATTTTTTTATTGTTACTGTAGAATTCCAACCAATTATTTTCCTGGGTGTACATAGGTCGATATTAAATATTCTGACCCATAAATATATTTGTTCAGAAATATATAATATTCAATAATTGTTGTTCAAAATATATTTTATTTCCATTCAAAGCTATCAAAAATACTGATTTTTTTCCGTGTACAAATCAAACTTTTGCTACTACCCTCCAATTGGTGTTAATTTTTTTGTTTCAAATTTTCAAGGCGATTGGGTTACAAATTGAAAGGCACATATAGTGGATATGCATACTTGTGTTACACACCTTAAAATGAAAAGTCACTTCTGTGTAGCCTCCGATAGCACTATCGACTCCCACACAACAAGGTTGTACTCTTACCAGCGTACACGTACACGAGTACACACACATACACAAACTCGCCCACCCACTCATGTATCGACACTCGCAGCAATACCTTTAAGCCAAATTGAGAATATCGTTGTTACAGAGCAATAACAGAGATGTTGCCCATAAAACAGGAAGCCTTCTAAAAGTTTGCCTTTAAAGTTAAGTTTGAATAATGGCTGCATTTACACGCACAGGCATCATCATGTGTGTATGTGTGTGTATAAGTTTGTTTCGCCACAAGTCGGTTGTCCTTATAGCCTGTTGAATGGTCAGTCTATTTGGAGACATTTCTGTTCGAAATCAAAGTTTGACAATATCAATTTTGGAAACTAATTAACAAGGACAACAGTATTTAATTACCATTTTAGCCAGGGAGTACCATCTAAATGGTCTACAATTTAAGAACTTTCTTCCAATGTAGTGAAACAATATTAGTTTTAAGTATATGTAGCTATTGCTATATGAATTAAGGATGATTCTGCTAAGTATTATAAAAGTTGCAAGGTACTCAACATTACAATAAATGTTAACCCTTTGTAGAGGAGGTATGCGTCAATATCCTTGAACTGAAGCCAGTGAAATACACGGACGATATATACGTAAAATGCGCATATATAAGTAAAATGCAAAACCACTGCTCAAAGTAAAGAGATTGTAGTTGTAACAAAACTCCAAATACTCCTATACAAACAAAAGCATATCAGGGATACAAAATTTGTTACATTTGTACTTTTTGGTACATTTTGTGCTTGGAAAGTTCCTTTTTCATATCAATGTTGATATATTGGTACTAAAATATTACGAGTATAAATAAGTATGTATGTCCCCGTCCAGGTTTTAATGGCAATACGAGAGAAACTTGCAGCAAATAGTCAAAACTTCGTGAAATTTGGAAAAAAAAACTGAATAGATAGATAGATTTTAGATTCCATGTGACTACATGCTGGTGTCTTCATGGGCCAGTGTGGAAATAAAAATTAACGGAATATAATATATTCCTTCATTTTAAACAATGCTAAGTACAAAGGTGTAGTTTTCTTGGAGCGGCGATTAAATTAAAAACTTTCTCTTCTGGAGAATGTCCAAAGCCGGCTACGCGGACCAAAGTGACATAAAATCCATGGACATTGTTATAATTTTGAAAGTGTCTTAAAGACCATGGACATTATGACATTATTTTTTGGCCATAACATCCATGGACGTTAATACATTGGACGTTGTAGCATGCCACCTTTTAAAAGGTTCAGATACTCATATCGCCAAAAATGTTTATGTGTACTTTTTTAAAAAAACAAGATCACTCTATTAATTTATTATAATTAACAACAGGGTGGCTCAAAATGAGCAATATGGTTTGAATTCTTCATAACTTTTTTAATTATTATTCTTTCTTTTTTTTCAGCATTTTGTGAAGGAGACTTGTGGAATTAATTATGAATCGAACAACGTACAAAAATAATTGAATTTAAAATAATTGAATTTAAAAAGAGTGCGAAGCAGACAATGGACATCACTTACAGGATATAATTTTTTAAGGTTAATTGCAAAAAATTCCCCAATAATACACATAATTAAAAAAAAAATATAAAAATCGCATAAATAAAAAAAGTTATAAACCATTTAAACCATATAGCTCATCCATGGACGTTAGTACATTGGACGTTGTAGCATACCACCTTTTAAAATACATCAGTTCAGATACTCATATCGCCAAAAATGTTTATATGTACTTTTTTTAAAGAACAAGATCACTCTATTAATTTATTATAATTAACAACAGGGTGGCTCAAAATGAGCTATATGGTTTGAATTCGTCATAACTTTTTTAATTATTATTCTTTCTTTTTTTTCAGCATTTTGTGAAGGAGACTTGTGGAATTAATTATGAATCGAACAAGGTACAAAAATAATTGAATTCAAAAAGAGTGCGAAGCAGACAATGGACATCACTTACAGGATATAATTTTTTAAGGTTAATTGCAAAAAATTCCCCAATAATACACATAATTAAAAAAATATATAAAAATCGCATAAATAAAAAAAGTTATAAACCATTTAAACCATATAGCTCATTCTGCGCCACCCTGTAGCTGGTACGGAGAACTACGTTAAGCTCAATTTTATTAATAGTGTCCCTCCTTCGAACACATCTAAACATCTACTCTCGAGTTATATGGATGTGTTCGCTGTGACTTGCCCATTTGACCAATCCTAAAGTTTTCCCCATAGCTTCCTTCATTGGAATTAAACTGTCATGCTTAAAACCTCATACCTCGCTCTACCGCTATGTGTTCCCCTGGGACCATACGAATCCATCAGTTCCCAAATAGAACGATCCCTTTTTAAGCTATGAGGTTGTATTAACCGCGCCGCGCCCCCTTTACCAATCCTAAATCCATAAATTTTCGTCAATAGAGTACTTCGTTGGGCCAATACGAAGTCCAAAATCGTAAAACTCGAACTATAAGTACTGGAGCTAAGAGGTTTTGTCGGCCGCGCGACTCCCCTTTGAGCCAATACGAATCAATTAAGTCCAAAATCGAGGTTGGTGCGGGGTTCAATACGAATACATCAAACCCAAATTCGTGAAAATCGAACGATCCGTTCTCGAATTATGTGGTTATATTGGCCGCGCCCCACTTCTTTCTCTATTATATAAGGGGTGGTCCAACCATAATGCACGATGTTAATGTGAGTCACACCTTAACGTCAACTTAATTTGACATTGCTTTGATTCAGTGTTTGACAAATTTAACCATGGAGAGGTACACAATTGAGCAGCGCGTTAAGATTGGTGAAGCCTTTTACGAAAATGCGCGTTAAGATTGGTGAAGCCTTTTACGAAAATGGGCGTTCAAATCTAAATTCATTTCGTGCAATTCGTGATTTTTTTTGGTCAGCATGCATGGCACACTTTCACCTCAGTGGATTCGTTAACAAGCAAAATTGTTTCATTAAGGCAAATGCGAATCCACGAGTGATTGATGAAAAGCCGATGCATCCACAAAAAGTGACTGTGTCGTCGGGCCATACTTTTTCGAAAGTAAGGTCGGCCAAGCACTTACCGTGAATGGTGTTCACAATCTTCTTGTGGCCAGAAATTGCGGATATGGACCCGGACGATATGTGGTTCAAACGAATGGTGTCACTTGCCAAACAGCCAACGAAAAAATGGTTCTTATGAGCGATAAATTCAATGGCCGTGTTATCTCACTTCGTGGCATTGTTAATAGGCCGCCACGATCATGTGATCTGACACCGTTGGACTTCTTCCTTTAGGGATATTTAAAAGAAAAAGTATACGTCAATAAGCCAAGAATAATGCAAGAGGTAAAGGATGAGATAATTCGGCACATAACGATATTGACCTCAATTATGTCTCAGAGTCATTGGAAATGTGAACCATCGGATATAGGTATAAGCCACAGCTTATATATAAGCCACATAAGCCGTGGCGTTTGGCGATATTTTGTTGTACACATAATTGTCATAGATCCTTCTATCATAATAAAAAATAATGATATAATTCTCTGACTTTTTTTTACTTTATTTACAATTAACACTGTGCGTTTTGCTTGGACCACCCTTTATACAGATATACCGATCTCAACAATTTCAGTGCCAGTTTGCAATAAAGGAAGCGTGTGAAATAGTTAATCTTAATTTGTTTGATGGTTGCAGTGCCAGTGTGGAATCAAAGAAAATATTTTATATTAAATGTTCTAGGTTCGTTTTCATAAAGCCAATGATATATTTCCAGCGAAAAAATTTTATATATTTATTAAATATCATCCAATATATAGGGTGATCCATTTCGAGGTTCCCTACTTTTTTAAAGAAAAAACCCAGAAAATTCAAATTGAGTGGGAAATGTTTATTATCATGTGAAAGAAAATTCTTTGGCATTTATTTTTGGAAGATTGTGTCTATCAAATGTTGGCCGCGGCTACGTCTCAGATGGTCCATCCGTTGAGGCCAATTTTCGATGACTCGTTCGAGCATTTCGACTGGTAACTGGCGAATGACACGCGTGATGTTTTGCTCCAAGGCCTGAATCGAAGCGGGTTTGTCCGCATAAACTTTAGACTTTACATATCCCCACAGGAAAAAGTCTAACGGTGTGATATCACACGATCTTGATGGCCAATCGACCGGCCCAAACCGTGAAATTAAATAAATACCGTGAAATTAATAAATCCATTGATTAATGCGATGTGTGGGAAGTTGCGCCGTCTTGTTGAAACCAAATGTCGCAGAGATCACGAGCTTCAATTTCAGGCATCAAAATGACGGTTACGTTCTCACCGGCATCATTTTTGAAGAAATATGGACTAATGATTCCGGTACGCGGGATCAGGAATCGGACAATGGCAAAAAGATAGCTCTTTACGAGAGCTAAAATATTGCTCATGGGTGTCAAGGTCGTGGGTCGACTGGGAAGTGTTTTTTTTTTTTGGATTTAAGAAAATAGACTTAGCGCAATTGTCGAACGGTTATTTTGATAATAAAACTGAATAATTTGTAAACGTTGTTCAGGCGTAAGTCTTTCCATGATGAAATGCCAAACAATAGTTAACAAAAATAACATGACAGCATGACACGACTCAAACGTGATCTGTCAAAAAAAGGCTATTGAAAAAAGTATCTCTACTTAGTTCACCCTATATATCATAAATTTTTACGAAGTTTTAACTTTGATACCGTGGGATTCAAAAAAGTACATATTTTCCCAACAAAAAGTTAAAAAACCAAAAACATATTTTATATCCCTGAACAATATGTGTTCATCATAGTCGCATATTGTGCCGTAATCGTCAAAATGTGGGCACAAAATTCTTCGCAATCTATTTTTTAAATGTTTGTAAGTACAAAGTTTGGGTATTTTCAGTAGAATTATATGTTTCAGTGACAGATGTGTAATAATAAGTACTCTCAGTATCATGCTCAGGAAATCTAAGACTGTTTAGTCATGTTCGTCCATAGAAATTATTCGCAATAATAATTGATTTACATTTCGATGCAATCCGCATAGAAGGGGCCACAAACTTCAACCTATTGACGTGATATGTTATAATATGAGTTTAATTGTATCTACACTGAAAAATTAGCAACATTTTTATTTTACTCCAAATAATATTTTCAGTGAAACAATGAAAATTTACTTGATTTCAACGAAATTATTTTTGATTCAAAAAATTATTTTTGCTTAAAGGTGGGTACTAAGTTTTTTCGGCACGAAAAAATTTCGCAAAATGTTATTTCGAGTTGAAAAATGGAACGCTTTTTTACAAAGTCGCATTGCAATCAGCGTTACCGTTGGAAAATTTCAAAAAGGGGCACAATAAGGGGATTTTTTCGAAAAAAGGGGCAACTGATCTGTAAAAAAGGGGGATCAATTTTAAGGCTTTTATTTAAAGAAAACAACAATAAAAAAACAAAGCTTAACATAAACCAGTAAGGAAAGGCTAAAGTCGGGCGGTGCCGACTATATAATACCCTACACCACTCTCGTAATATTGAATAACTCTGATATATAAATTTTGTAATTCATGTATAAATTGTTTACATAAATTTACTTTTGGGACATTTTATACTTAAATAATACCCTATACCACAGTGTGGTGTAGGGTATAAAAACGATTGGATCTAAAGAGCCAAATCGGATGAAACATTTATATGGGAGCTATAGCTAAATCTTAACCGATTTTCTTCAAATTCGGTAGTGTTGGTTCATGGATCAAGAAACTCTACCATTCTAAATTTCAAAACGATTGTATGTAAAATACAGCTTTTATAGGACTAAAGGGCCAAATCGGACGAAACATATATATGGGAGCTATAGCTAAATCTTAACCGATTTTCTTAAAAATTCGGCAATGTTGGTTCATGGATCAAGAAACTCTACCACTCTAAACTTCAAAACGATCGGATGTAAAATACAGCTTCTATAGGACTAAAGGGCCAAATCGGACGAAACATATATATGGGAGCTATAGCTAAATCTTAACCGATTTTCTTCAAATTTGGCGATGTTGGTTCTTGGATCAAGAAACTCTACCATTCTAAATTTCAAAACGATCGGATGTAAAATACAGCTTCTATAGGACTAAAAGACCAAATCGGACGAAAGATATATATGGGAGGTATATCTAAATCTGCACCGATTTTCTTCAAATACGGAAATGTTGGTTCATGGATCAAGAAACTCTACCATTCTAAATTTCAAAACGATCGGATGTAAAATACAGCTTCTGTAGGACTAAAGGGCCAAATCGGACGAAACATATATATGGGATCTTTAGCTAAATCTGACCCACCCATGCCATGGCATATATTTGGACTCGATTGGAGCACTCTAAATGTGTCAAAGTGTGATTTTTTCCGGGACATCAGAATTCGTTTTAGAGGTATGGTTCCTTCGGCAAAGTTTCTTATTTTGATCCCTAGAATACGATTTTCACTGAGCACTTCACTGAGTGGGGGTCGGTCATACATTTGGACTCGATTGGAGCACTCTAAATGGGTCAAAGTGGGATTTTTTCCGGGACATCAGAATTCGTTTTAGAGGTATGGTTCCTTCGGCAAAGTTTCTTATTTTGATCCCTAGAATACGATATTCACTGAGCAATGGGCGATTTTTAAATCGACCCGCCCTAGTGAGCACCAATGCACGAAAATACAACAAAATTTTGCACATTGTAATATTTTTAATGTACATATAGCCCTATGAAAAATGGGCGTTATCAACACGCTCCTCCCACACAAATCATACCAAAATTTAATAGATCATAATAAACGCTTACAATTCGGTACATACAATTAGGAGTATTTGTTAAAACCCTCTGGCACCTCCCATACAAATTGACAGTTAATTCGTGTAATATTTCATATTATAGTACTCACAAAGTGAGGGTATACCTTATATATATATATAAACTATTCTAATTCCTTGTCGACATTATCAACGGTGTTGCCACCATGGCAAAAAATTAGGCCAAAATTGATGTTCTCCTCTATCGTTTGTTGTCATTGTGAAAAAAATATTTTCGAAGAAAATAACAAAAAACCAAACAAAGATGTTTTTTGTGCTTCTAAAATAAGAAAAATAATGGAACATTGATTTTTAAACAATACTATCGTTGAAATATGTGTGCGTGTAGTTTAAAATTGCATTTTCTTCAAATTCGGCAATGCTGGTTCATGGATCAAGAAACTCTACCATTCTAAATTTCAAAACGATCGGATGTAAAATACAGCTTCTATAGGACTAAAGGGCCAAATCAGACGAAACATATATATGGGAGCTATAGCTAAATCTTAACCGATTTGCTTCAAATTCAGCAATGTTGGTTAATGGATCAAGAAACTCTACCATTCTAAATTTCAAAACCATCGGGTGTAAAATACAGCTTCTATAGGACTAAAGGGCCAAATCGGGCGAAAGATATATATGGGAGCTATATCTAAATCTGAACCGATTTCAACCAAATTCAATAGCGATCTTAACAGCCGCGAAATACTCTAAACTGCAAAATTTCAGAACGATCGGAGTGAAATTGCGACCTGTAGTCGACGAACAACTTTACATGGACAGACGGACGGACAGACATCGTTAAATCGACTCAGCTAGAGTCGATCGGTATACTTTAAGGTGGGTCTAGCTGTGTTATTTTCAGGTGTTACAAACATCTGCCGTGAAACAAACTTATAATACCCTGTACCACAGTGTGGTGTAGGGTATAAAAATAAGTAGGTAACATTAAAAAAATCATTCATTTACACGAAAACTAAACAAAAAATACAATGTAATAGAAAACTTCTTATGATGTATACTAAATATATTTTATCACATACATTTCTTTATTTATTTATTATTCTAATTAGATCTGTGCTTGGGACAGATGTGTTTTGCATTGAGTTTTTTTGATCTCACAATAAATCTGTTTAGAAAAAAAAACTTATATGTTTATGTACATCAACCTAATGAAAAAAACTTATCCATATATTTGTTACATTTAAGAAACCACAAGCAAAACAAATTGGATTTTTTTATAAACGCCGACTGATTCGAAAAAAAACAATTTTCACCATATATTGTTACATTTAAGAAATCACTCAAATTATTTGTATTGTTGCATAGACGCCGACCTATTCGCAGAATTTTCACCAATAAGATGAAACGGTGGAAATAAATTCTCATATGCATACACATACAAAAGATAAATGTAAATCGTTTTAGCATATGCATATATCCTATTAAATAATTCAGAAAGTAGCGCGTGAGGCATTTCCGTAAGTTAGTACGAAAGTGTTGTTATAAGAGTATAAAAAGCTGATTTTTTACAAAACCCAAAAAGTGGCACAACAAATCGAAAAGTGGCACATTTAGTATCAAAAAATAAAAGGGGCGCGAAAGTAGCACGGCTGAAAAAAGGGGCAAATATGCCACTTTAGTCGCACAACGGTAACGCTGATTGCAAATTCAATCAAAGTGTCACTTTTATATGTATGTATGTGTGTATATGCATGTGCATTTTTTCTTTTTGCTAACATTCTTGAAAACAAACAAAAGATAAAATTCGAATCAATAAACAATTGGAATAATGCCGACTTAGAAAATAGTTAATTTAAATGTCAGTATGGAAATATTGTTGGAGATCATTGTGCTAATGTTATACATAAATTATTTATTTTGTGTTGTTGCGGTGGCGATGTTTGTGAAACATGAAAAGTCAGGGTAGTACAATTTTATAAATAACGAAATAATTTCCTACTGTTGTACAAATATAAATAAATAAAATGATGTTTTGATTAATCGAAAAATATGTTTTATTATTATATTTAAGCATTTACATTATATTTGTTGACATATATAAATTATACTTCCATCCATAAACGGAATATCTTCTTCCAACTTTTATGGCTGGCAAGAACTAACACTGTATGTTCTTTACAAGTATTTCCAAATCGAGAACACAGGCACTGTCCAATTTCATAGTCCTACTGCTTTAGTAGCGTTAGTCGTCCATAATGTTTCCTTAGGCTTTTGCACACAATTGTTCTAAACATACAAACATAAATGTACATATCTAATTACAAGACAAATTTCACATTATTACATTTAGTTACATGTCCTCCCACTGTTTTGCAAATTTTGTTTGCTTTTGCACTGCAATCCAATTGGAATTTCGCTGTTCTGGTTTAATCCATAAACTTAATTATTTAGCCTTTGACAACTTTGCATTCTTTTTTCTTTATTTCGGAAGATAATTTAAATTATTATTCTTTATTAGGAAATTTTATTTCTAATATTTACAACAGTTGAGTTTCTTGCGGACAAAAATAAATATAAACCAGTAAGGAAAGGCTAAAGTCGGGCGGTGCCGACTATATAATACCCTACACTACTCTCGTAATACTGAATAACTCTGATATATAAATTTTGTAATTCGTGTATAAATTGTTTACATAAATTTACTTTTAGGACATTTTATACTTAAATAATACCCTGTACCACAGTGTGGTGTAGGGTATAAAAACGATTGGATCTAAAGAGCCAAATCGGATGAAACATATATATGGGAGCTATAGCTAAATCTTAACCGATTTTCTTCAAATTCGGTAGTGTTGGTTCATGGATCAAGAAACTCTACCATTCTAAATTTCAAAACGATCGGATGTAAAATACAGCTTCTATAGGACTAAAGGGTCAAATCAGAAGAAACATATATATGGGAGCTATAGCTAAATCTTAACCGATTTTCTTCAAATTCGGCAATGTTGGTTCATGGATCAAGAAACTCAACCATTCTAAATTTCAAAACGATCGGATGTAAAATACAGCTTCTATAGGACTAAAGGACCAAATCGGACGAAAGATATATATGGGAGCTATACCTAAATCTGCACCGATTTTCTTCAAATTCGCCAATGTTGGTTCATGGATCAAGAAACTCAACCATTCTAAATTTCAAAACGATCGGATGTAAAATACAGCTTCTATAGGACTAAAGGACCAAATCGGACGAAAGATATATATGGGAGCTATATCTAAATCTGCACCGATTTTCTTCAAATTCGGCAATGTTGGTTAATGGATCAAGGAACTCTACCATTCTAAATTTCAAAACGATCGGATGTAAAATACAGCTTCTATAGGACTAAAGGGTCAAATCGGACGAAACATATATGTGGGAGCTATAGCTAAATCTTAACCGATTTTCTTAAAATTCTGCAATGTTGGTTAATGGATCAAGGAACTCTACCATCCTAAATTTCAAAACGATCGGATGTAAAATACAGCTTCTATAGGACTAAAGGGCCAAATCGGACGAAACATATATATGGGAGCTATAGCTAAATCTTAACCGATTTTCTTCAAATTCAGCAATGTTGGTTCATGGATCAAGAAACTCTACCATCGCAAAATTCTCAACAGGTGGCGCTAACCACTTGACAACTAAGACCCCGTCAAGAGCTGGAAATCTAAAATTGTGCACAACCATAGACCAGAGTGTTGTATAAATAACTGACTTTTCGGGTAGTGATTTTTGCCCTGTGGTCAGTTCTAGCGCTATCAAAAACTTGAGTATTGTGTTGGTTGATCAGAAGCATCTCATAAGATCAAAAGCTAAATATGAAGTACTATACACGACAAATATAAACGCGAAAAATTATTTTGAATTCTCTGACCGTCGTCAGTGTAGCAATAACCACATTTTTTCGTTTTTTCAGTAGCTTTAAAAGTTATTTAAGAGCTAAGAATATAAAAGTGTAAATGTACATACATACATATCTCAAAGGGGATTCGAAAACAGCCATTTAATGTCCAGCCTGTGGTCAAACTGCTGTGACGAAAGCTATTTTCACTCTTTCAGTGCATTTAAAGTCTTTTAAGTACTGTGTGCCTACAAACTGATGTTCATACTTACGGGTATATACAGGTCTTCAACGGATGTGCTTTTACGCCGAGTAATTTATGACCACCTGGCCGCTGAGTCTCCTGAAGGACCTACAAAGCTGAAATTTTGCATATGGATAGACCCGAGTGTTGTATAAACGCTGAACTTTTCACAGAATCGTATTTTGGCCAGTGGTCAGCTCTCGCGCTATCAAAAACGTGAGTGTTATATATATCTTTTCAGAAGTCTTTAATAAGAAACAAAACTAAAACTTTGTAAATGATGTACAATACAACGAAAATGTACCGTCCGATACTATGAGACAAATTTAGATTGGTCGGAGCCAACATAACCTCATGATTCGAGTACGGATCGTTCGATTTTGGGATTGATGGATTCGTATTGGACTGTGACACTGTGGAGGCAATTTTCGGATTGGTCAAATCGGCGTTGCGCGGAAAGCTTAACCTCATATCACGAGTATGCATCATTCGAATTTTCACGATTTTGGGCTTGGTGTATTCGTATTGGCCCAATGAAGGACTCTATGTAGGAAAACTTTGAGTTGGACAAACACCTCATAGCTCAATAATGGATTGTTCAATTTTGCGATTTTGGTCTTGATGGATTCGTATTGGCCTAAGGGAATGACAACGGAGCAAAATTTAGAACTGTTCAAAGCGGCGCGACACGGCCATCAAAGCCTCATAGCTCAAGAATTGATCGTGTGATTTTCGCTATTTTGGGCATGGTGAATTTGTATTGGTCCTGGGGGACACCATGGAAGACAATTTTGATTGTTCAATGCGAAGCGACACGGTCATCACAACCTCATAACTCTAGAACGAATCTTTCGAATTTATGATTTTGGGTTCGATGGGTTCTTATTGGTCCAAGGAAGGAAACTATTAAGGAATATTTAGGATTGGTCAAAATGGCGTGTCACAGGAAACCAAATCTCATTACTCGAGAACGGATATTTTGTTTTTCACGATTTTGGGCTTGACGAATTCACATTGGCCAAAGGAACAGTGTTGCCGCTGGAAAATTTTTTTCCGGCCCAAAAACTGCCCAAAATTGACTTCATGTGTCCAAATAAAAAACAAGACCGAAAATGATATATATGGGGACTATATCTAAAAATTGACGAATACAACCTCATAACTCGAGAACAGATCTTTCGATTTCCACGATTGTGTTTTAGTTTATACTTTTGAAAGCATTTTAAAAAAACTGATCAGTACGACGTGAGAGTGCCGGCAGATGTACTTCAACATTACAATAAAAACAATTTTAATTGAACCAATTGCAGGAAGCAACATGAGCATGTTCGTATTATTATTTCCGTTACATTAACGAATTTTTGCGGAACGAAGTTCGCGGGTCAGCGAATATATATATTTGCAAATATGTTGTTCTAAACAAAACTTTGTTTCCGTCCCAAATTTTTTTTTGGAATTACGAAACAAATATTTAATTTCATTTAAATATCCAGAAAATATTTTAAGACAAGTTTTCCCTTTTGTTTTATGTGTGGGTGGTACCAAAAGGCCAGTGGCAACTTCGTCCATTTTTCTTAAGCTGTTAGAGACTCATAAAATAATCCTCTACGTCGAATTTCAGAAGATTCGACTAAGTAATATAGAAGTTATTAAAAAATCAATATTTCACTAAATGTTAACCCTTTGTGGTGGAGGTACTAAAAGGAATGGACCAATATGGCCAATCTTCGAACTTAGCCGGAGATAGAGAAAAATATTACCGCATACAAAATTTTAAGACAATCGGTTAATCCTTTCGAGAATTATCGTGCGCGCCAGCCAGACAGACGAACTGACGGACATTGCTGAAATGACTTAAAATGACCGAAATCGTATTTCAGCCAAAGATACTTAAGATCTTAGGTCACTCCTTCGATGTGTTACACTTTTGGCTCGTTACCAATGGTATTTATATCCTTCTCTCTAAGGTGAGGGGATAAAAATAAGTGCTTTAAAATAAATGTTTGATTGGTATGTCATTTTAAATTGTAAGGTATAACTCTAAATTAATGAAAAATTAAAAATGAAATGTTTTGAAAATATTTCTTAAATATTATTGTAATATGTTGTAATATAGGGTGATCCAAGTAGAGATACTTTTTTCAATAGCCTTTTTTTGACAGATCACGTGTGAGTCGCCAAATGCCAAACAATACTTAACAAAAATAACATGACAGCATGACACGACTCACACGTTATCTGTCAAAAAAAGGCTTTTGAAAAAGGTATCTCTACTTGGATCACCCTATATATTAATATATGCGTTCCAAATAAATTTTATTGATTTTCAAATAAAATTTATTTGTGTGTTCCACACATTTTAAAATGTGTGTTCCAAATATATTTTCATTCTATTCAAACATATAAAAAAAAGCGATTTTGCCCCGTGTAAGCATTTCAATAAATTTAACGAAATATTGAGAGCAAAATGTAAATAATTAAATTTTGGTGCAAATATTTTAAACGTACTTACTAAAAAATATGTTTCGGTGTAGATTATCTTTACCAATGGAAAAATATTTAATTAAGATGAGCATTTCCATGTTAAATGATCACAATATTTTTGGCTCATGTCACGGATTTTGATGAAACTTGGTATAGTGGTTGTACTAGATTTTAAAATTTTCGAAACTGTGAATTTTGTGGAATACTGGGGGCAAAAGTGCACTTTTGCCCCCCACAAAAATTGGGGCTTGGACCCATGGGGCCCCCAAAACACACATAATGGACCCGGTCCCCCACAAAGACAATATTATACTCAAACGAAAGGAAATGACGAGGAGAACCAAAATATGGGTTCTCCTTTCCCATATTTCGGTTCTCCTCGTCATTTCCTTTCGTTTGAGTATAATATTGACTATGTGGGGGACCGGGTCCATTTTTGGGGGTTTTGGGGCCCCCAAGACCCTTCAGACCAAACTTTTCTAATGTTTTTTCCACTTTTAGGTTCTCCTCGCCATTTCCTTTCGTTTACGTTTGCGGGGGACCCCAGGACCCTTCAGAGCAAACTTTTAAAAAATTTTTCCCCATATTTTGGTTCTCCTCGTCATTTCCTTTCGTGATTTGGGGGTCATTTAGTGGGGGGTGTGCAAAATTTCAAAGAAATCGGGGTTGTGGACGTAAGCTGCACTTTAGCCCAAAAACTAAATTTTTTTGAAAATATTATTTCAGATGGCCATAACTTTTGATTTATAGGTTATATTGGATCGATCTTAGCAAGTTTTGTTGCCAATTCAGATAAGTTAGTGATATAAACTTATCTGAACCGATAAAGATATAGGTGCGTATTCTGCTCCGATATTCACAAAACGCCAAGTCGGTGAAAAAAGGAAAAATTTAATTTTCACATGCCAATATCTCAGTAACTATACAAGATAACTTTTAGGTGCAGAAAGCCTTTTATAGACCTGAGTAAGTAGAATGCGACTTTATGTATAGGACGAAAAATACGAAAGTTACACGCTCTAAAACATTTTGTTCGCCCGAGGTGGTCAACTTTGACGCCCTGCCGCTCCGCTCTTGTACGAGTATGTATACCACAGTGGGCCCAAATTCAAAACTTAAGTCTCTAATACATCTTCTGCAAAAATGTCAAGATTGGCCTAAATCTGTTGTCTGGTTAAGAAACTGCAGAATTATTTCCCATTTTCTTAAATTCCTCAAAATATAAAAAAAAAAATTTTTAAATTTAAAAAAAAATCTTTAAAATTTCCGTACACCAGTATTGGGCGAATTGCTTCTATACATATCCAAAGGACGAGTTTAGGAGAGGGACTCAAAGAGATCCTACAGCATCCCTGCAGGAATATAAATAACAATTTCTGTCTGAATAACAAATTTTAGACCTAGAATGTTTCCTACATAATTTGCACTTCCAGAAAAGACCAGCTCTAATCAATTATGTCTTCTTTGGATCAACGCTCACACCGCTGCTTCTGGCCCATCTAGTCAATTTGTTCAGGTTGTGACTGAGGACGTCGAGGAATTTGCCAGTTACGGCGATTGACACGCCATCAGCATATGGAACGACCCTGCAGCTACAATGTTCTAAATCCAAAACTACCATTAATATTAATGTAATATTCATTTTCTTTAAATTTTGTTGTTGTTATTTATTTATTTTCATAATCCTTGAAATATAATTTATTTTTCAAATGTAATTCTTTCGCATAACTGCCTTGTTTCTTGCTGTGTACGCTACTCACGAAATACATTTGTGGATACATGCAATAATTCTATATATTCTAATTTATTGGTGTGGCACATGACAATGGAATTAATCCTCATCCATATATTTACTAAATGAATCTTTAATTCTTATTCCACCCAATCCCACTGCTTGGGTTATAATCATATCTTCGTTATCACTATGTGCGCATTTATGCAAACATTTACATTTTTTATTGATTAGAATATGTATAAACCAATGTACGCACTAAAGCATCTTTGCAGTTGATTTTTTTGAAAAGAAAATTACAAATAAATGTATTCACATGAAATTCATTCCTCCACTCCCTATTTGGAGTGGAAAGTTCCCACCAAACATCAATCCATCCACACATCAGTCCGTCCTTATACGCACGAATCATTTGCTATTCACAAGGAAAGGTGCAAATTTAGCGTCTGCTGTTCAAAGAACAACAACAACAAGAACGAGAAAAGCTTCAACAAACAACTAATGAAAAATTGATTAACCCATCAATCTTGCGATTTTTGCAAAAAGTACATTTCCCTGCAAGGATATGCCCTTTTAATGAAATCACAACAAATTATTCACACGTTAACGCATATTCAAATATTTATTAATTTTAAACCTTTTGCAAATTGTAGTGTATTGTTAATTTATCATTTGGTACATTTCCAACCATCCGGATGTGTGCTAGAGTTTGCGAACAGTGGTTACAAATGGAAGTTATTTAAAACGGAACAGCCGCAAATTTCTTTTTACAATTTTATATGTTCCTTTTTAATGGAAACTAATGAACAAAATCGCTTCTATAGTATATTTCCCAGAAACATATTTTTTGTTGAGAAAATTAGCTTTTTGCTGTAAGTCGAAAAAAGTATTTTAACGAAAATTTATTCTATAATTTTCATATTTTTATACCCTACACCACACTGTGGTTCGGGGTATTATAACTTCGTGCATTTGTTTGTAACACCAAAAAGAGAAGAAATAGACCCATCGTTTATTATACCGATTGAATTAAGCTATGTATAGACGATTGTCAGATTGGACAATATTGTCAGAAAATGGCGGAAAAATGGAACGCTGTGAACGCTCAATCGTGTGAATGTACAGTTTTTGTCTTGCAACGTTGGAAGAGAAGTCATTGTGAGATAATTTGCAGATTGTTAGATGTGGGAAGTTTCTTCATGTGACAATGGCGCCATTATCAGAGAAACAGTTTATTGGCAACACAAAAAATATTTTTATTGGCAATCCTGCAGACGAGAACCATGTTAATTGTACCTAAAAATTGCCGATGGTCTCCGATTTTGATAAAACTTGGTGGAATTTTTAAGTATGGTGCTCTTATATACGATATGAAATTTTGTTGAAAAATCTTCAAAACTATGGGAGATATGTACATTTAAACATTCGAAATTGGCCAAAAATATGGAAAAGTGTTTATATTCGAATGAACATAACTTTTGTTTAGATTTATTGAATGTTTTCACATTCGAATTGTTCAGCTTTTTTGATCAACTCTTCCTTTCGAAAGAGAGGTTTTTTGTGGTGTATTGGATAAGACACTGCGCTCTGAAAGCCATGTAAACACATACCCTTATACGTATTTCAATCCTGTGGGGATATCATCAGAGGGTCTTATACATGACACAGTGTGAGCTTGTAGTTGTGGCGATCATCACTTGTATATATACCAATCTACAAAGAAATTTGCATATGGGAATTATATACCTACGAAGAAAGCGTACAAGTCACACAGCCAAAGCTTTAAGCGAGACTTAAATTCACCATTTTCACCACTTTTGTTCTACCAGAGTTATTTAAATATTTTGTTTTGACCTGGATTCCTAAAAACTTCAGCTTTAGTAATATCGAGTTGTATGTTGTTAGGAAGCAGCATGACATATTTATACCCTCACTTTAGTGTGACGAAGGTATATATCATTTGCAACGGACAGAAAGTGTAACACATCGAAGGAGTGACCTAAGACCCCAAGTATGTTCGAGGAAATCCGTGTCGGGTCATTTAAAGTCGAAAGAGCAATGTCCGTCCGTCTGTCTGCCTGCTGGCTGGTGCGCACGATAACTCTCGAAAGGAATAACCAATTGACTTCAAATTTGGTACGTGCTAATATTTTTTTCTATCTCCTGCTAAATTCGAAGATGGGCCATATTGGTCCACTCCTTCTAGTACCTCCCCCACAAAGGGTTAAAATGTTGTGAAATATTGATTATTTAATAACTGCTATACTTTTTATTCGAATCTTCTAGTTTATTAGTTTATTAGTCGCTATCAACTCGAGAAAAATGGGCGAAGTTGACACGCCCCTTTTGGTACCTCCCACACAAATGCACCATTTTGCACCAAATGTTAACAGCTTACAACATTAATACCAGTGCATAAAAATACTTAAAATTTTGTACAGTGTAATGCTTTTATAGTGCCTACAGTCCAGTGAAAAATGGTCGTTATTGCCTCTCCCATTTTGGTACCTCCCACACAAAGGTAAAATGTTTCACCAAAAGTTAACAGTTCATAACATTTATACCAGTGTATAAAAATTCTTGAAATTTTGTACAGTGGAATGCTGTTATAGTGCCTATAGCCCTGTGAAAAATAGGCAATTTAATATCTCATAACGTTAATATACCAGTGCACATAAAAGCTTATAATTTGACACAGTACAATATATTAAAAGTATCTACTGTTCAGCGAAAAATAGGTGGATTTATTAAACCCCTTCTGGTACCTCCCACACAAATTGACAGAATAATTCGTGTAATATTCAATATTACATTAATCACAAAGTGAGAGTATACACTGATAGAAAAAGCTTCGTCATGACGATGAATTTGTACATCATCACGATTATTTTTTCGTCAAAAGTCAGCTAACGTCAGCCTCTTGATGAATTTGTTCGTCACCATGACGAATCTTTGTTTCCAAAAACTTTCGTCTTCAGGATGATTACATTTCATTGCTACGATGAATCGAGTTCATTACCACGACGAATCCCATTCATCGCCACGACGAATACCATTCATCATCACGACGAATCCCATTCATCATCACGACGAATCCCATTCATCGCCACGACGAATACCATTCATCATCACGACGAATCCCATTCATCACTACAACGAACTCCATTCATCACCACGACGAATCCCATTCATCACCACGACGAATCCCATTCATCACCACGACGAATTCCATTCATCACCACGACGAATACCATTCATCATCACGACGAATCCCATTCATCAGCACGATGAACTCCATTCATCACCACAAATAATTCATGCCCCCGAGTATTTAAATTTTAAAAATTTCAATAAATATTCTTTTGGTTTTAGGCCATTAAAAACGGTAAGGAAAATAAAATTACTTGACTGATCTGCCAGGTTCAGTTGTGATTATTCGGTTCAAAACGCTGTTCTTATCAGGAAAGGCTTAAAGCTAACGAACGAGAAGTATTCATTACCTCTGATATTTAAAATCAAAAATAATCTCATCAAGCAATGCATTTGCCAACAGACGAATCCCATTCATCACCACGACGAATCCCATTCATCACCAAGACGAAACCCATTCATCACCACGACGAACTCCATTAATCACGATTATTTGGTTTTTTAAATTAAACTTCTACAACAAATTATTTAACTAAAGTAATCAGAAGGCATGTAGAACAGTACAATTAAGCACAAACTATAAATTGATTGCTTCGTTTTATTATATTTTCTGCAAAATAATCAAAAAAATCTTTTCGTCGTGGGAATGAAACCTTATCGTTCCCTCGACGAATTTAGAAATCACCAAAAACATGGGTTGATGATCGTTTTCGTTCTATTGACGTACAAAAACATCGCATGTACGAAACTTTTCGTCACCAGTACGAAGATATATTGACAAAACTGATTCGTCAAGGTGACGAACGGTTTTTCTATCAGTGTACCTTAGTCGGTTTACCCGACTGAAACTTTCGTACTTGTTTTATTTTTAAAACACTAATTAAAATCTTGATTTTTTCAAAAAGTAATATTTTTAAATTGGAAAAATGTGGATCTGATGATAACCCAAATTGTGCTCTATCAGTCCAAAAAAAATCATTTTGGGTTCGCCGGTAGTTTCAGAGATATCAATAAAAGAATAAGATTAGTTGACATTTTTCTCCTATTTATGGGGAATACAATTACATGTTTCTTCGCACACTACAATAATTTTACTGATGCCAGCCATGGCGGCAAAATCATATTTAAACATTTATGACATAATAATTATCTACCCAATTAGAACCGTTTACTTGATATTACAAATATTTTAAAACGGAACTTTAGTCTTCACCCATACTAGAGTCGACCACTGTGGTCTTCCTCTATACTAGAGTCGACCACTGTGATCTTCGTCTATACTAGAGTGGACCACTGTTGTCTTCCTCTATACTAGAGTGGACCACTGTGGTCTTCCTCTATACTAGAGTCGACCACTGTGGTCTTCCTCTATACTAGAGTCGACCACTGTGGTCTTCCTCTATACTAGAGTCGACCACTGTGGTCTTCCTCTATACTAGAGTCGACCACTGTGGTCTTCCTCTATACTAGAGTCGACCACTGTGGTCTTCCTCTATACTAGAGTCGACCACTGTGGTCTTCCTCTATACTAGAGTCGACCACTGTGGTCTTCCTCTATACTAGAGTCGACCACTGTGGTCTTCCTCTATACTAGAGTCGACCACTGTGGTCTTCCTCTATACTAGAGTCGACCACTGTGGTC
This sequence comes from Eudasyphora cyanicolor, assembly GCA_963930755.1. Classification (NCBI taxonomy): domain Eukaryota; kingdom Metazoa; phylum Arthropoda; class Insecta; order Diptera; family Muscidae; genus Eudasyphora; species Eudasyphora cyanicolor. The sequence goes on along the minus strand of OZ005736.1, from coordinate 163,563,123 downwards.
TTCCTCTATACTAGAGTCGACCACTGTGGTCTTCCTCTATACTAGAGTCGACCACTGTGGTCTTCCTCTATACTAGAGTCGACCACTGTGGTCTTCCTCTATACTAGAGTCGACCACTGTGGTCTTCCTCTATACTAGAGTCGACCACTGTGGTCTTCCTCTATACTAGAGTCGACCACTGTGGTCTTCCTCTATACTAGAGTCGACCACTGTGGTCTTCCTCTATACTAGAGTCGACCACTGTGGTCTTCCTCTATACTAGAGTCGACCACTGTGGTCTTCCTCTATACTAGAGTCGACCACTGTGGTCTTCCTCTATACTAGAGTCGACCACTGTGGTCTTCCTCTATACTAGAGTCGACCACTGTGGTCTATACTACAGTCGATAATAGAGTCGTCCACTCAATATGATAATAGCCTGTGTTATTTTAAATATAAAATTTTAATTTGAAATTGAAACTTTTCACAAGAAAGCACAAACATATACATTTTACATACAGCACATAAATTTTGCAATATTTACGCTTGGTCTGTTATAAGGCGTCTGTCCGTACATGCGGTAGTTAACCAAATAATGAACAACACAAACTCATCAATCTTTTGAGGTGTCAATTTGATTCAATTAAAAATGATACATTCAAAGGGAAATATCATAAAAAAGAAAATTTGCACATATATGAAGTTAACAAAAAAAAGCATAGATGTAAAAATTCTGAAGCCTATACGGGTATATATGTATGAATACAAAGTGGAATATACAAACAATGATCAAGAAATAACGTGCAACCCTCATGGATTGTATACACAAATTTCTGTACATCCAGTGGATTCTTTGCAAATACATAAATTAAGACAGGGTTGTGGCAAAAGTTTGTTTTCACCACTCGTTTTACTTCTGCATGATTTGATTTTGCTGCAAAAAAAATTCATTAAAAGTCGGAAAACATTTTCCGCAATATTTTTAATAAGAATTTATATTGAGTTGTATAGTTTTTTATACCCTCACTTTAGTGGAGGACAGCGTATATCATATACTACGGACCAAAATAATAACGTGTCTGAGAAGTGAGGTAAGATCCTACGTCTATTTGCGTAATTTTTTTTTTCGTTATTTTAAGGGATTGGATCCATCCGCCTGCCTGGAAGGTGCACGCAATAACTCTCGAAAGGAATAACCGGTTGAATTAAAATTGTGTATGTGGTTTTAGTATTTCTACCTCATGCTAAGTCCGAAGATTAACTATATTAGTACACTCCTTTTGGTACCTCCCCAAAAAGGGTTCACATTTTGTGTAATATCGATTCTCTAATAACTGCTATAATACTTCTCCAAATCCTCTTATAGTACCAGATTATCTGCTGCAACGCTGCAAGTTTTTTAAATCGCTGCCTTCGTCGTGCCATGATCATATTTTGGCCAGTCTGTGTCGAATGAACGATTATGGGCCGACACAAACCAAGACACAATACACGTTGAGATCCGCAAACGAAAATGGCGGTGGCTTGCCCACACCCTATGGAGACCAACAACAGACATTGCCAGGCAGGCAATCGAATGGAATTACCAAGGATCTCGCAGAACAGGCAGTCCATCTCTTACCTGGCGCCCCCAAAGTGACATAGAAGCCAGTAACCTTGAAAAATTTGGAACTAATTTAAAGGCACTAGCAATCGGACAACATAGTTATGGTACTATGCTCCTTATAGGAGTTAAAAAAAAACTATATATATAGATTTCTTCAAAATTGCATTATTCTAGAAAATTCCGACGAAATTGAGATTTTTGAAAATTTTGTCGAAAATGCTTTCTTATTATAATTTTCTCTTTTTAGGAAATTATGTCAAAATTAAATTTTTCTAAAAAATTTCCTTGAATTTATATATTTCTAGAAAATATCTTCAAAATTGCGATTTCTAGTAAATTTTTTTTCGAAATTTTATTTTTTCTTATTATAATTTTCTAGAAAAGTATGTAAAAATTATTTTTTTTAGAAAATTTCGTTGAAATTGCATATTTCTAGAAAATGTCCTCAAAATTGTGTGGATATTGTTCATTACTTTGCCTTAGAACTAATAAACTGGGTCACAGTAGGTATTTTTTTAATAAAATTTATTAAAAATTATATCTTTGTTTTTGTTGGCTTGAGGTCATAAATAAACACATTAATTATGAATTTTTTGTTTTATATTTAAAATTGTTGTTTTCTCGATATTTCAACCGACTTCGTCGATCATTTTCAAGGGTTACAATTTATTGCAAAACAAAACAAAGTAAACGATCTGGCTTCTCTCGAAAGTTAATGTCTGATTAATGAACTGATAGAAGCAGGATCGTTTATTTTATAAATATAATACAGGACAACTATACACAATAATAATAATTTATAAAAAATAAAATTAAAAAAAAAACATTTTAATATTTCAAATTTTTTTATAAAAGATACATAATTTCATGACCGCAAGCAAAGATATCTGGAAATGAACAATATTCACTAATTGCTTCCTAACTTCAATATTTTTTCTTGGATGTTCTGTAAGCATATGCTTATTTTCTAGGGCCTTCCTGTACCTCTTACATAAATGGACAAATTCCGAAGAATGTGCTATTCTATAATACATGGTGGCTGATATGTATTGCAACCAACTTCAGGTTGCTATCATTTCTAAACCGCTAGTCTGATAGCTGACAGATTTATTTCAGTGACAGTTAATTTTATTGTTTACAAGCTTACAAAAGCATTTTGATCTATTGCATTCAGAAAAAAAGTTATTCGTGATGGAATTCAAGCGTGATAGTGTGATTGCTTTATTTTGGTGGAAAAACACAAGTAGCTATCGTTAGAGCTCTCCATCATTTAAATGTGAATAAATCTTTTGTTTCTCATACCATTGCTCGTTACCGTGATACTGGCAGTGTCGCGTCCAAAAAGTGGACGAAAAAATACGGTAACAACACCAGAAATGATCCGAAAAGTGAAGGTCAGATTTGATCGAAATCCACGCCGCAGTGGTAGAAAAATTGCTCGTGAGCTGAACATATCGCGAGAACGGATACAACACATATTAAAAAATGAGCTTGTACTAAAGCCATTGAAGTTCCAAAAAGTGCAAGAGCTCACCGATGCACAAAAAAAGTTAGACTGGAAAGAGCCAAGGAGTTGCTTCGCTTGCACGAAAGTGGACAGTTGGTTTTCTCCGATGAGAAGCCATTCCAAATTGAGCAGTTTGTGAACAAACAAAATGAACAGTTTTACTTGCCAAAGAGGTCAGCTGAAAATTTACACCTTCGATTGGCCACCAGAACTCAAGCTCCGCCGATGGTAATGGTGTGGCCGACGGCCGATGGTCGCTCCCCGCTCGTATTCATCGACCATGGGGTCAAAATAAATGCCGAATATTACCGGGAAAATGTCCTAAAGACAGTATTGAAGCCCTGGACAGACAAACATTTCGGCCGCAGACTATGGACATTCCAACAGGACTCAGCACCATCGCTCTCAGCACGCGTCAACCAAAAATGGCTTAAAAAGGAGGTTCCTCGCTTAATTTCTACCGCACAATGGCCACCAAGATCTCCGGATCTCAATCCGTTGGACTTTTGCGCCTGGGGCATTTTAGAGAGTAAGTTTCGCACTAAAAAATACCAAAGTATCGATCATCTCAAGACGGCGCTTCGCCGGGAATGGGTCAAAATACCGCAGAGCCACTTTCGTGCAGCGTGTGATGGCTTTGTCGGCCGTTTGAAGGCCATAATTCGTGCCAACGGTGGCCAATTCGAACAAATCTAAACTGCTTCTAATATTTTATGTCATTTCCGACATTTTTTGCTTTTGAACAATAAAATTAAAAAAATATAACCCTGTATATAAACTAATTATTTCGAAATCAGTATTTTAAAGAACGTTTGTAATGACTAATATTTAATAATATTCTAATCTGCGCAGTCGCCTTCCGCAAAAATACCAAACTCTATAGAAGGCATGTTTTCGTTACAAGCTAGCACTTTTAGTTTAGCACTTTGCAACGAAAACAACTGACTTCCACTAACTGGCACATAAGCAATAAGTGGCGGATTTTCACTACCTGGTAGCAATGGTGTCATGAGTTGCGAAGAAAGAGCAGTGCGAAACAGACAAAAAATTCGTGAAAAGTGTTTATAAAACATATATTTACTATTCTATGTTCAATTGTTTACACTCTTTTTGCAAATATTAAAATAATTTCCCATTTTTGTTCTTCTTCTTCCCGTTAATTCACAATAATTGATAAAATCTCTCCAAAAATGGGATGCCATATTGCTAAATATAGGGTGCCCAATCTGGCAACATCATACTCGATTAAGACATGAACACAAGCACCAAACTTCATCGGGAACTAATAGTGCTTAAAAGTGCTTAGCTCCCCATACAAATTAAGCACTTATGGTGTAACGAAAACACGCCTAATATGGTAGAAAATAATCGCTGTTCCGCAAGCGAAAATTAAAATAATATAAATGAAATTAATAATAAAGTCATGTATGGATCTAGTGCGAACAGTTGTGTGCATACGTTATGGTCCGAGTTTAAAGCCGTTTGTTACTTTTTATGTCCTACACCCACACTGCACAGTGAATTTTGAGTTTTTGCATTTGCATGTACAACACAACAGGAGAAGATCGACTAGGAATCACTTCCTGAGTTGATTTAACCATGTCCGTCCGTCTGTAGATGTATCCTTTTAATCAATGTGCAGGTGATAATTATGGTTCGATTGAGATGAAATTAAGCACAGAGCTCTTTTTTAGCGCAGGGACGAACCCTGTTGTAACCAAAATTGTTTAAATCAGAAGGAGAAATTAAGCGAAGGGAAATCCCCTGATAGTAGAACAATTACTAGCAAGTTTAAAGAAAATCGGTTTAGATTTAGGTAAAGTCCACATACATATGTTTATTCCGAATTGGTATATACGCTCCATAGAACCTGTGTATTTAAAGGGAAGTCTCTTCAGCAATTAATAAAAACTAATAAATTTAGCGAAAATTTCAGATTTAGATATACAGGGTGGATGATGAAAGCTGCTACCAAAAAAAAATTTAATAACTTTTTTTCTATTTAATGAATCTGGTTAATTTTTTTTTATTTTGCAGATTGATTTTTATATTTAACATATTTAATTTTTATATTAATATTTAACTGGGACACTGAAACAAGAATTTGGATTGTCCGCCGCAATTACGCACTGAAGTTCGTAGTTTCGGTTCAAAGAGAGTATAGGGGCACGTTTTGGCGGCAATCCTCCGAGCAGATGGACCATAAAGAGACTTGTTAACAATTTTTCCGACCATGGGACAGTCAACAGAAGACCTTACCATCGAAACCCTTCAGTTCGGACGGAGGAAACAATCGCTGCTGTAGCTGATGCCATACAAAACAATCCAAGAGTTTCAAGAAGAACCTTATCTGCTCAAATGGGTATAAGCAGACAGTCATTGCAGTCAATGATGCACAAAGATTTGGAGTTATTCCCATATAAACTTCAAATGGCCAACAAAGTAAACTCAGCAGACTTCCCGATTCGCTTGGAATTTTGTCAGAAGATGCTTCAAATGGTGGAAGAGGACGGAAACATGTTGAACTGTCTTTTCATGTCTGACGAGGCCCATTTCGATTTAAACGGCAACATAAACAAACAAAATTGTCGAATATGGAGTGCTTCCAACCCACAGATACTCCATGAGACGGAATTGCATCCACTTCCTGTCACAGTGTGGTGTGCAGTTTCATCACGCTGCATTGTCGGGCCCTACTTCTTCGAAGAAAACGGTCACACCGTTACAGTTACTGGAGGCCGTTACTTGAGCATGTTGAGCGAGTTTTTCAATCCAGATTTACGCCGAATGAGAATTTCTTCCAACTATGTGTGGTTTCAGCAAGATGGTGCAACTCCTCACATAGCCCGACCTGTTATGACAGAATTGAGGCGAAAATTTCCCAATAAGCTGATATCCAGAAACTCCACATTCCGTTGGCCCCCCAGGTCGCTGACCTTACTGCACCTGACTTTTTCTTGTGGGGTTATTGCAAACAGGAAGTCTACAAAGCAAAACCAGCTTCCAACCCACAGATACTCCATGAGACGGAATTGCATCCACTTCCTGTCACAGTGTGGTGTGCAGTTTCATCACGCTGCATTGTCGGGCCCTACTTCTTCGAAGAAAACGGTCACACCGTTACAGTTACTGGAGGCCGTTACTTGAGCATGTTGAGCGAGTTTTTCAATCCAGATTTACGCCGAATGAGAATTTCTTTCAACTATGTGTGGTTTCAGCAAGATGGTGCAACTCCTCACATAGCCCGACCTGTTATGACAGAATTGAGGCGAAAATTTCCCAATAAGCTGATATCCAGAAACTCCACATTCCGTTGGCCCCCCAGGTCGCTGACCTTACTGCACCTGACTTTTTCTTGTGGGGTTATTGCAAACAGGAAGTCTACAAAGCAAAACCAGCAAATTTGTATGAACTAAAGCAATCCATTCGAGAAACAATTGCCGTTATTCTCGTCTCAACTCTCCAAGCAGTAATGAACAACTTTTTTTACACCGGATAAATGTAAATATTGGATGTACAAAGTCTCTTCATCCGTTAATAAAGAATAGTAAAATAAGTGGAAAGCAGCTCAAATTCAGATATAGCCCCCAAATATATATTCACTATAAAAGCTGTATTTATCACCGATCATGATAAAAATTGGCAGAGGGAAGTCTCTTTAATCGTTAATAATTGCTACTAAATTTAGCGGAAATCAGTTCTGTTTAAGATATAGCCCCCAATTTATATGATTTGGTATCAATACGCTATAATATTATATATTATTTTTTTTTATTAGATATTCATTGCAAAATTTACTTGACTCACTCGAACATTTCATGATTTAATGGGATGCAGAACAAAAATTTGATTTGGGAAAATTTTTGAAAATTCCTTTACATTTTTCATATATTCTAACATAATTCTAGATTATATTTTTAATTTTGACAATTTTGTTTGGTAAGTACCATTTTTTAATATACTATGGTTTTATGTCAGGAATCAAAGTTATAAGCAGTTTATACTTTGTGCAAAATGGTCCTTTTGTATTGGTGATACCATAGGGGGCGTGACAATAACGCCCACTTTTTCCAGGACTGTAGGTACTATAGAGGCATTACTTTTTTCAAAATGTCAAGTATTTGTATGGACTGGAATCAAAGTTATAAGCCATTAGCTTTTTGTGCTAAATGTTAAATATGTATGGAAGGTATCAAAAGGGGCGTGGCAACATCGCATAATGATAGCGACCAATAAAATAATAATATGTGAGGATTCGGAGTAGTAGTATATCAGTTGTAGGATAATCAATAATTCAATAAATTTTGATCCTTCGTGGAGGAGGTACTCGGAAGAGTGGAGCAACATTTGACATTAGCCTGAGATAGAAAAAATATTGACACGTACCACATTTGAAGCCAATCCTGTCGAATGTTATCGTGCGCACCAACCAGACAGACAGACGGACAGGCTGACGGACATTGCTAAAATTACTTAAGGCCCAACTTTAATATGCATAAGCTAGCTTGAGCAACTGCGCGAATACATGTAAATCGTATGTGGCGAACTATAATGTACTTATCTGAACTTTTCCTTAAGTTCTCTCAGTTCCCATTCGACATACGCAACGCCAAGAAATATTTTTGTATGAAATCATGCTTTTCCAGTTTCAAAAGTGAAAAAATTTGCGATTTGACAAAGTTTGCATTTTTAAAGAAATTTAAAACCTATAAGAAAAGACTAAATGCACGTAGTTTGTAAAATATGGCATCTGGAACCATCACGTGGGGTATAATGGTATATCAAAACGTGAAGCAATTCTAACAAGGAGCGATACTGGATGAAATAAAATGTAAAGTCAATTAATTTTATATTAAAACTGGACCGACATGAATCACTTTTATCACGATTTTAGCATGAAGCATTTCAGATATTTAACAATAATATGATTTTAGTAGCTTGTTATCAAAAATTGTTCATGTATTACTGGATCTTACTAATTTGTATCTCAATATTTCACGATTTCAAGAAGAATTCAAAAAAAACTTTTAAAGTTGGTACTTTTTGGGTCGAGAAAGTACCTTTTTAAAACGATTTTTGTACCATTTGGTTACTCTCAATTATCATCCCTGTTATAACGTAATGTCTACCCTCTCTGAGCAAATGATTTTTACTCTCAAAATATGAGCGGTTTTTTATATTAAGTGTTTTGTGTGTAAAGAGTAAAAAAATAGCACTGGCCGTCGATCTAGCTTGTTTTTTACAAATGTCTCAGTAGAACGCGGATGCTTTAAGGAGACAAATTCTTTGATACAAAATGCACACGGCTTAAGGCCCAACTATAATATGCATAAGCAATTCCGTACGGAAAGTGCGTTCAGTTTCGCACCCTGCTTAAGCAAATGGGAACTGAGAGTAAGCTGAGAGAACTTAACGAAAAGTTTACTTAAGTACATTATAGTTTGGCACATACGATTTCATGCATTCGCACAGTTGCTTAAGCTAGCTTATGCATATTATAGTTGGGCCTTAAGCCGTGTGCATTTTGTATCAATAACAGCTATGGGCCGTGGAAAACATTGCACAGAGGAAAAGAGAGAAATAATAAGCAACAGAGTTAAAAAACAACTGCAGATAGAGGCATATGTGGAAACAGTTCGTTATCGATTGCGAGACCATAATTTAAGCGATTGTTGCCCACTGAAGGTTCCATTGTTGACGGCAAAGCATGTAAGTAAACGAATGATGTTTGCACGAGAGCACCTAAACCGTCCGTCGAAAAATGGAGCAACATTTAGTGGACCGACGAGAGTAAAATTTTGTTGACCACAAAATTTTTAATATAATCCCGATTTACATACAAGACCATATAACTCGAAGGTTCGAGCAACATGATATGAGCGTGATTCTCATATTATGAAGTTGGTCCAAAACACAGGAAAATAAACCATTGTGGATCAACAATTTTATGTTGATATATTAAAACATATTATGTTGCCTTACGCGGAAGAATAAATGGCTTTGTTGTGGGTCTTCCAACAAGACAACGACCTCAAACATACAAACAGAAAAGCTGGACAGTGGTTTGTGGACAATTCAATTAACGTCATTGGTTTGCCTGCCCAGTCGTCAGATCTAAACCCGATCGAAAATCTTTGGACTGAAGCCAAAAAACATGTGTATGAAGCCAAACCTATCAACAACGAGCAACTTTGGGCCAAATAGGTATTCCGAATAGGTATTTTAAAGAATTTTTTAAAACAACAAATTACCGTACAATTTTTTTATTGTATTTTCGTTTGTTTTTTATTTCTGTCCTTAAATCCTTATTGATTTGTAGACCTCGGATTTTTGCATATCTTTAAATTTTCATCCGATTTGAACAAAAATTTGTATATAGACGTTTCATCACTCAAATTTAAATAATTTGAATGTATATCAAAAATATGCGAAATAAATGCAAAAAATATGTAAAACTAAGCAAAGTATGAAAAACAATATGCAAAAATATGCAAAATATGAAAAAAATGCAAAATATGTAACGTTTTTTGGCAATATACGAATCAAAAATGCAAAATATCAGAAGGATATGTCAATACTATTTAAAAATCTTGTGACAAAAATGAAAAATGGGTGATTTCAAAAATCATCAAAAAAGTGCCTAAATATATGAAAAAGTATGGGGTAATTCCAAATGAAACCGAATTCCCATGAGTAGTATTGAAGTTATACTCGTAAGAGTTTTAACCTGGCCAAAAATGTTAACCATTTGTGGGGGAGGTACCACAAAGAATAAGCTAATTCGGTTGTCAATCAAACATAAACTGGGTTTGAATAAAATATTACCTCGTACGAAATTTTAAGTCATTCGGTCACTCCTTTACAGGGTTATCCTTAGCACCATTCAGTCGAACTGACAGACGGACGGACATTAATTAATTCATATTTTTTTAACCCATGAAGAGCCAATGCTGAACTTTTTTACATTTTATGGGAAAATACGTGGGTAATTTTTAAAAAATAAAACGAAAAGAATTATGATATGCATTTCAGGATAATCAAGGATAAAGGACATTTTTGTCCTTTTTGTGTCCTTAGTACACCAAAATTAGTAATTTAATTTATAATTCTTAGAGAGGATGATAAAATCTTTCAAATGGTACCTACAGTATTGAACAATACATATTGGACTAACTTCATACTTCTTTTCAATCGCCAAAATTTGAAAACTATCAATGATATATTCCAAAAATGTTACCTATTATCTAAGAAATTGCATAAATTTACCAAAAAATGGCAATTTGGCTGCTTAAATTATTTAAAATTAAAAATTTATTTCACAAAAAAACAAAAACGTCTAAAATTCGCACGAAAAACATATTGGACTAGGCATTTCTACTAAGATTTTGTGGAAAACCATTTATTATCAAGGACGTCGTTGCTTCTTTTTGCATGGAATCAATAAGATTTCTTGTTATCCTTGTATCTATGGAGCTCTAAGCATCTGCAATAGCCTGAAATATTATTATATTATTTTTATCTCCACCTACGCTTTCTCGATGTATCTCTTTGTTGAGAATTTCCCAGTAATTTTCAATGGGATTCAAGTCTACGGTTGAGCTGGCCACTCCATAACGTTAACCCCTTCATTTCTAACTCAATTATTGAATCATTTCGCGGTACTATTCGGGTGGTTGTCGTGTTGAAATTACCGTAATAGAGCAACATTCCACTCAGTATAGGGAAGCATGGAATTATCCAAGATTTCGCAGTACATAAACCTGTTCATTATTCCGTTTATTGTTTTCCACGTTACCGGAAAAGCATCCGCAGACTATAACATTGCCGCCTCCCTTATTTTTCAGACCGTTTATAGTATAAAGGGTCCAACATATTATTAACTAGTATATACTGTATATCATTCAAATCTGATATTCCGTTACAAAGTTATATCGACTTCAAAGTAGCTAAATTTGTACAAAAAATAAAATCTAAACTGCTTTGAATTTGGTCAGAATTCCGTACTGTCTTATAGTAACCGCCTGCAAAATTTCATCCAAATCTAAATTCATAAATATTCAGAATGGGTCGGTTTCCTTTGGAATTACCCCATTTTTTCGATTCCTTTTTAGAATGCAAAGTTTTTTAAAAAACGGTGAAGCAACTACAATTACTTGACAGCTCAGCTCCTCGTATAGCTATTTAGCGGATGCTACTCCGGTCATTCGGCGAGGTTTAGCTGTGATTATTCGGTCAAAATCCAGCTCTAAGAGGCATAGCTTCTTCCAAACGAATGAAAATTATTACCTCACTTATGTTATTTCAACACGAAAAAATCACATCAAGTAATCGTATTGCATCGACCGCCTGTACAAGAAACAAATTGTGTTTCGTTATGTACAATATTTACTTATACGAGTATGCAGCTCATCGAGCCGCATGTATGCGTGTGTTTGATTTTGATTAAAATAAACATCAGTTTTGCCGTTCCATACGTTTGGTATGGTATTATCTTTTGTTTTTTATTTCGATCTTTAAATCCTTATTGATTTGTCACTTTGTTCGAGGATATGTGAAAATTTATTGTAAAAAAATATAATATAAAACCAGTAAGGAAAGGCTAAAGTCGGGCGGTGCCGACTATATAATACCCCACACCACTCTCGTAATATTGAATAACTCTGATATATAAATTTTGTAATTCATGTATAAATTGTTTACATAAATTTACTTTTGGGACATTTTATACTTAAATAATACCCTGCACCACAGTGTGGTGTAGGGTATAAAAACGATTGGATCCAAAGAGCTAAATCGGATGAAACATATATATGGGAGCTATAGCTAAAGCTTTACCGATTTTCTTCAAATTCGGCAATGTTGTTTCATGAATCAAGAAACTCTACCATTCTAAATTTCAAAACGATTGGATGTAAAATATAGCTTCTATAGAACTAAAGAACCAAATCGGACGAAACATATATATGGGAGCTATAGCTAAATCTTAACCGATTTTCTTCAAATTCGGTAGTATTAGTTCATGGATCAAGAAACTATACCATTCTAAATTTCAAAACGATTGGATGTAAAATACAGCTTTTATAGGACTAAAGGGCCAAATCGGACGAAACATATATATGGGAGCTATAGCTAAATCTTAACCGATTTTCTTCAAATTCGGTAGTGTTAATTCGTGGATCAAGAAACTGTACCATTCTAAATTTCAAAATGATTGGATGTAAAAAACAGCTTCTACACTGATAGAAAAAGCTTCGTCATTCGTCAAAAGTCAGCTAACGTACGGATAATCCTATTGATGAATTTGTTCGTCGCCCTGACGAATCTCTGTTTAATCTCTGGAAACTATAGTTTCGAGTGTTATCCTTCGCTCCAGTCAGGCTTACGGATGGACGGATTAAGTAAAACGACTTAATGTGTTCTAAAACGGATTTCCTCCGCATAAACTTAGGGTCTTAGGCCACTCCTTTGATGCGTTACCCTTTTTCTATATGTTATATATACACTTATTGATATTTGTATTATAAATCAAATAAATCCCCATATTTATACCCTCACCTTAGAGAGGAGGGTATATATAATTTTTTTATTTATGAGCACGATTCATCGTAAGGATGATATGTAATCACCCTGTGTGTTTTTTTATTCCACTAAATAGTTCTTGTTCTAAAGGGTGTCCCAAGAAGAGCGCAATTTTTTAATTTTAAATAAATGACTGATGCAGCAATTGAATTGTTTCTCTGGCTGTATGACATGTGGCGCCGTCTTGTTGGGACCACATGCCCTCCACATTCATTTCTTCAATTCTAGGCAAGAAAAAACTGGTTATCATTTCACGATACCGAACACCATTGACTGTTTGCGCTTGACCTGCCTCATTTTCATAAAAAAAAAGGTCCAATGATTCCTCCAGCCCAAAAACCACACCACACAGTGACACGTTGCGGATGCATTTGCTTCTCGTGAATCACTCGAGGATTTTCCGCACCAAAATGCGACAATTCTGCCTATTGACGAAGCCATCAAGATGAAAATGGGCCTCGTCACTGAAGATGATTTTATCGGAAAAATCAGCATTTTCATGTTGTCTCTCCAATACCCAATTAACGAACTCCCTTCGCTCCATTTTTACTAACCTCGTACCTTCTACTAACAAACAATAACAATTATTCAAATGTCAAACAATGAAAATTCGAATGTTGCGAGATTAAAAAATTGCGCTCTTCTTGGGACACCCTTTAGTGTATACTACATAATATACATATATAATAATATACACATAATAGTATATACAGAGATTCGTCATGGCGACGAACAAATTCATAGGTAGGATTATCCGTACGTTAGCTGACTTTTGACGAATGACGAAGCTTTTTCTATGAGTGTACAGGACTAAAGAGCAAAATCGGACGAAACATGTATATGGGAGCTATAGCCAAATCTTAACCGATTTTCTTCAAATTCGGTAGTGTTGGTTCATGGATCAATAAACTCTACCATTCTAAATTTCAAAACGATTGGATGTAAAATACAGCTTTTATAGAACAAAAGGGCCAAATCGGACGAAACATATATATGGGAGCTATAGCTAAATCTTAACCGATTTTCTTCAAATTCGGCATTGTTGGTTCATGGATCAAGAAACTCTACCATTCTAAATTTCAAAATGATTAGATGTAAAATACAGCTTCTACAGGACTAAAGGGCCAAATTGACGAAACATGTATATGGGAGCTATAGCTAAATCTTAACCGATTTTCTTCAAATTCGGTAGTGTTGGTTCATGGATCAATAAACTCTACCATTCTAAATTTCAAAACGATTGGATGGAATACAGCTTTTATAGAACTAAAGGTCCAAATCGGACGAAACATATATATGGGAGCTATAGCTAATTCTTAACCGATTTTCTTCAAATTCGGTAGTGTTGGTTCATGGATCAAGAAACTCTACCATTCTAAATTTCAAAGTGATTGGATGTAAAATACAGCTTCTTCAGGAGTAAAGAGCAAAATCGGACGAAACATATATATGGGAGCTATAGCTAAATCTTAACCGATTTTCTTCAAATTCGGCAATGTTGGTTCATGGATCAAGAAACTCTACCATTCTAAATTTCAAAACGATCGGATGTAAAATACAGCTTCTATAGGACTAAAGGGCCAAATCGGACGAAACATATATATGGGAGCTATAGCTAAATCTTAACCGATTTTCTTCAAATTCGGCAATGTTGGTTCATGGATCAAGAAACTCTACCATTCTAAATTTCAAAACGATCGGATGTAAAATACAGCTTCTATAGGACTAACGGGCCAAATCGGACGAAACATATATATGGGAGCTATAGCTAAATCTTAACCGATTTTCTTCAAATTCGGCAATGTTGGTTCGTGGATCAAGAAACTCTACCATTCTAAATTTCAAAACGATTGGATGTAAAATACAGCTTCTATAGGACTAAAGGGCCAAATCGGACGAAAGATATATATGGGAGCTATATCTAAATCTGAACCGATTATCTTAAAATTCGGCAATATTGGTTCATGGATCAAGAAACTGTACCATTCTAAATTTCAAAACGATTGGATGTAAAATACAGCTTCTATAGGACTAAAGGGTCAAATCGGACGAAAGATATATATGGGAGCTATATCTAAATCTGAACCGATTTCAACCAAATTCAATAGCGATCTTAACAGCTGCGAAATACTCTAAACTGCAAAATTTCAGAACGATCGGAGTGAAATTGCGACCTGTAGTCGACGAACAACTTTTCATGGACAGACGGACGGACGGACGGACGGACATGCTTAAATCGACTCAGCTAGTGATTCTGAGTCGATCGGTATACTTTATACCCTACACCACAGTGTGGTGTAGGGTATAAAAAGAATAATAATTTTGAATAAAAAGGTCTCCCTAGTCATAAGACCATCGCAGTTTACAATGGATCATCTCTGCCCCATACATATGAATTTCAATTCGATTATGGGTTAAAAAAATCATATTTTCAAACGAATTCAACTCAATTTTTTAAAAAAACGTGTGTGCTTGATACATTGTCTGATAGTACGAGTTTCAAGCTAATCGTTTCGAATTTCGATCAAGTATACTCGTATATGTGCATATTCTGCTAAATTTGTCATTATGATAAACATATTCAACTCCTCAATGGAATAAGCTTCTACATGGTGGTGAAGCTAAGTACTTTCTTAACATAAACGAAAGAATCTTCGCGAATTCCCAGAATGTTGTATGGTCGGCCCCGCCCGACTTTCTGTCTTTCTCAACGTTTTTTTTTCTTCCAATTTTTGTCTGGCAAAGAATAGACCCAATTTTCTCACCGGCAATATTGCCAAATCCTATATTATATTCCTCTTAAATCGGTTCATTCGTTTTTGATGTCATTACTTATTGTATTTAAAGTAAGTAGCGTTCTAGTTATTTCCCTGTAGTTAAACTTGTTCCTCTAGTGGGATTAAATTTGTATGTATCATTCATTTCTTTTTTCTAGGATTTTGCCTGCTGCCAGAACCTCTCGCATGGGTAAGTAGTTTTCTTCCTTGCTTATTATACAAACACATGCATCTGCCTGCACACACGTACGCACACACACTATAAAAACTAATCACTTTGAATAGATTACATTTTAAGAAAAAAACATTAGCCATTGGTTATCATCTTTTCCAAAGGTTTTCCTTCTATCAAAGGCAATATAGCATATGGAGACCCTCTGTACATACATACATAGCTGTATGAGATTTTGTTTTTTATAAAACACATTTGCACTCACGCAAACATGTGTGCTTGTACTTCTAATTCTAATTTTCATATCCTGCTCAGTCTATTTGGTATGCATTAAAATGAATTAATGTTGACACAAACTTATTCACATGCAACGCAATTGTCCTTCGTACCTTTTAATGAGATGTTAAGTAAAATGCAAAGTCAATCTTGTTTACAGAGTTTGTTTTGGCTTCTTGTTTTTCTTCCTCGTTGGTGTTTCTTTTTTTGTTTTGCTTTCTTTTTTTGGGCTCTTTATATTCTCATTGAAAGTATAAGAAAATCGCCAACGGCATTTGCATAATGTTATCATACCCTCCTACATAGATGTGCTCCTCGAATGTGGAGAATATTCAACTAAACACCAACACTAAGGCAAACACACAGGACCTCACATATAGTCCGTTATGTTTGAAAGTAGTGCAAATACGTTCACACACTTTCACGGATATGCTCTCATGGGTGCAATGCTCATGCATATGTGCATCTTTATGTACATGTATGTATGTCATTGACGGTGAACAGTATTCTGCCAGTGTATTTTTACCTACTATATTAATAAATGATTTATCCATGGATTATATTAATTGTTTTCCTATATATATTATTAATTATATATTATAAATATAATATTATTAATTGTATATTATAAATATAATAGCCGATACCCGGTGCACTGTGTAGCCCCCAAAATTTCATTTTATTGATAAAGAGACATGCGATGTGTTTCGTATAAGAAAAACGACACCCACAAATATAGTTTTAGATAAATTAGAAGACTACTAAACGGTTCATGCAAATGCACTTTCTCAACGTATTTATGTTCTCGCTTTAACAGAACTGAATGTTTACATAGATACTAAAACCAATAATTTCTTAGACTGATCCAGTCATGGCCTCAAAGTGATGTCAAATACAGCTATACCAAATTTCACCACGATTGATCTACTACAGGTGTTCCAAACTTCGTAAGCTTGAAGATTTTTCTAATAAAATCTCGGATCAGTCTACTTGAAAGTCTGAATCAGTCAGACTCCTGAAAATAATAACAAACGACCTGAAAAACCCAAACGGTATGAAAAAATTGTTTTTCACGACTGCATTGACCACAAACTGGAAATTAGAATGTGTGAAAAACGTATCATATAGAATTTTAGCTCTTAGTCAAACCTTAAAAAATGTCATAAA
This sequence comes from Eudasyphora cyanicolor, assembly GCA_963930755.1. NCBI lineage: Eukaryota > Metazoa > Arthropoda > Insecta > Diptera > Muscidae > Eudasyphora > Eudasyphora cyanicolor. The sequence continues at coordinate 163,546,060 of OZ005736.1, read as the reverse complement.
GAATTATATTATTCTGGTCGCAACTGTTCAAATTTCGTTAATCTGAGTAGGGTATTATTCACTATACATATGTATGTCAGAGTTCAAGAGGTCGAAAAACGCATCTCGGAAAATCAAATATTATACTATTACACATTTCCCACAAAGATATTTACGTTCCATGTTTCGATTTAATCGGTTTAGTTGTTATAGTAGAAAGCATAAAACGAAATTTAAACCGTAAGAATAGTTGATTTCGCATCTAGTTGAACATTAGTATATGTACATTATTTTATAGATATTTAGCTCCTAAGTGACTTTTGGAAGATTGAAGATAGCTTTGGTCACTATAGCACTGACCGCAGCTCAAATCGTGTGAATGTGAATAGCGTATTTCAACCACACATGTAACTATATATGTATATGTGTAAACTTTCAGATTAATATTTTTATATGGGCTCAGTGGTGGAGAAACAAATGCTTAATGTGCTCTTTATGTTCCAAATTTCTATATAATCGTTTTATAAAAATTTAGCTACATTTATGTTTAATATATAGCCGCTGCAATAGACGGGATATATATAGCATGAACCATTTCGAGGTTCCCTACTTTTTTAAAGAAAAAAACACAGAAAATTAAAATTGAATAGGGAATGTTTATTATCATTTGAAAGAACATTCTTTGGCATTTATTTTTTGAAGATTATGTCTATCAAATGTTGGCCGCGGCTACGTCTCAGAGGGTCCATCCGTTGAGTCCAATTTTCGATGACTCGTTCTAGCATTTCGACTAGTAACTGGCGAATGACACGCGTGATGTTTTGCTCCAAGGCCTAAATCGAAGCGGGTTTGTCCGCATAAACTTTAGACTTTATATATCCCCACAGGAAAAAGTCTAACGGTGTGATATCACACGATCTTGGTGGCCAATCGACCGGCCCAAAACGTGAAATTATCTGCCCACCGAAGTGGTCTCTCAATAAATCCATTGATTGATGCGATGTGTGGGAAGTGGCGCCGTCTTGTTGAAACCAAATGTCGCCGAGATCACGAGCTTCAATTCGGTTATCATGGCACGATAACGGTCGCCATTGACGGTTACGTTCTCACCGGCATCATTTTTGAAGAAATATGGACCGATGATTCCGGTACGTCGGATCGGGAATCGGTCAATGGCAAAAAGATAGCACTTAACGAGAGCTAAAATATTGCTCATGGGTGTCAAGGTCGTGGGTCGACTGGAAAGTGTTTTTTGGATTTAAAAAATGGACTTAGCGCAATTGGCGAACGATTATTTTGATAATAAAACTGAATAATTGTAAACGTTGTTCAGGCGTGAGTCTTTCCATGATGAAATGCGAAACAATACTTGACAAAAATAACATGACAGCATGACACGACTCACACGTGATTTGTCAAAAAAAGGCTATTGAAAAAAGTATCTCTGCTTAGATCTCTACTTAGATCACCTCGTATGCACAGTTTTAATTTTGTATTTTATAAGATACTTCTGAAAGAACAAAAACAAAACTCAAGTTTTTGATAGCGCTATAACTGACCACAGGCCGAAAAATGATTACGTGAGTAGCACATGGTTTATACAACACTCCTGTCTATGTGTATGCAAAATGTCAGCTCTCTAGCTCTAACAGAAGCCTTAGAAGTCAAGTGGTCGAAAATCAATCGGCGGAAAATCAAAGTAGCCTATGGCACTTCCAAGGCATTGGTATATCTGTCCACCAAGTTTGAAGAAAATAGGTTCAGTAGTTTTTGCGTGATGCTGGAACAGACAAACAGACAAACAAACGATTTCTCACGCCCACATTTTCCACGCCAACTTTTTGCAAACATTCCAAAAACCTTCTCAGACCAAATAGCTTTGAAACAAAAGAAAAAATTTTAAAATCGGTCCAGTGGTTTAAGCGTCTATAAAACACATGCATACATACAAACATTTTTCCATTTTTATATATAGATACTAGTTTTAACCCGGTGCGCTTCGCAGCCCCCATCCGTTATATATTTTCTGGTTAGGGTACTGCAAAGAAGTTATACCTCTTTCTTTCAAAATTACATAATTATTACATATGGTGCAAAAAGAAGTAGATTTGATTATTTTCATACGATAAAATACGATGCCCCGTTTATGTTTTTGTGCATGTTCCAAGAGTTACCCCGACATCATGGTACAATGATTATTAGGCCGGGTCGATTTGTGGGGAGCAAAAAAGTCGCCCATTGCTCAGTGAAAATCGTACTCTAGGGATCAAAATAAGAAACTTTGCCGAAGGAACCATACCTCTAAAACGAATTCTGATGTCCCGGAATTTGGGTCGAACTTTCGCTGATTTTGTCATGTAAAGTGCCAAAAATGGTGATTTTTTTTTAATGTTTGTATGGGGAACCCCCCAGGTGAGTTCCAGGGGGTGTGCCACTGGCATGGGTGGATCGGCCCTCCAAAGTTAGTGGGGGTCGCTCATACATTTGGACTCGATTGGAGCACTCTAAATGGGTCAAAGTGGGATTTTTTCCGTGACATCAGAATTCGTTTTAGAGGTATGGTTCCTTCGTCAAAGTTTCTTATTTTGATCCCTAGAATACGATTTTTACTGAGCAATGGCCGACTTTTAAATCGACCCGCCCTAATGATTATGCATTTCCCCACTGTACCTCTGAATGTCGAAAAACTATTTTTTTGGATCCTATGTTAGCTTCTTTCCCCTAGTTTATGTTCCAATAGCTACATTCACAGCCTGGTAAAATATAAAACCAATAGTTAACGATTTTGCCTCACTGTACAATATTTAACCCATTTTGTCCCACTTTACCATATAAAACTATTTTTTACCACTGTACCATTTTTGCCCACTAAACATTATTTAATGTTTTTGACCCACTGAGCTCCTAAAAGCATGACAACTCTTTATATCTGAAGTTTAAGTTCCAATTTTGTCAAATTGATTAATTTTTCCCCAATGCACAATAAATACCCCGTTATACACCACTGTGCCTCTCAAATTTAGAATTTCTAGAAATCATTCCGATCTCTAGTTTATGTTACAAAAGCTACCTTAGAACCATGTTAAACATTTTTAAACCACATATTGTACACCTTTTTCCCACTGTGTCCTGAAAAGTACGAACACAAAATAAAAAGAGACTACCCCGATCCGTTGTGCTAAGAATATCCCTCGCTTCACATTGTTAACCATTCCAATGCAAGACGTTAAATTTGGCGATTGTTCACTGTTGCATCACATTTATTCCTTTTTACCCCACCGTGTGCGTAAATGTTAGAATTACGAAAAAATCCTGTTAATTTTTAAGTCTACCTTATAAGGAGTACTCTCACTCCAAATTTCTAGCTCATTGCGTTCAGATTTGACGGTGGTACCATATTTATCCCTTTTTGCCCCTTTGTGCGCAAATAGTACGAATTTAGAAAAATCCCGTCTTATTACAGGTCTGCGTCCCAGGGACTACCCTCTCATCAAATTTAATGATTCTAGCTTCAGCCGTTTGGGCTGAGCGATGATCAGTCTGTCAGTCACGCAACAATTTTATATACATAGACGTATCTAATATTTGCATATAAATACATATGGGCATTTCCGCGGGACACGAACGTACGTTCGTACGCATTCAATGTATAAAAAATATAGAAAACAAAAATTTTCCCCGCATTTTTTTGTGATTCGATATAATATTGCTTAGTACAAAAAGATGGGTTTCATCGAGGTTTAGTTTTCATAATAATAGTAATAAACATGTGGTCGCGAACGTACGCGAAATATAAGCCAACGTTGGCTGAATCTAGTAAAAAGCAAAAATCGGCGAAATGGAGCGGAATATTCTAGTGCTATTAATTTATTTTAAAAGAGGATTAATGTAGCTTTCTATCGAGTATTTTTACAAACAAATTTCTCTACTGGTTTTTTTCTTATTGGCTAATCACGAATGTACGAATTTTCCATATGTTTTAACCGTTAAATTAACCGTTAATCGGACTTTCTTGATCTCCTTGGATTTTTATCTTCATACTTAATTGTAATAGAGACATTTTTTAGAAAGAGTGCAAACATAACATATGGTTTGCATGTAGAATAATTAAATATAAAAATGTCTTTAAAAGTAGCTTAAAATGAAAAAAATAAAATTTTTCAGTTTTACGCCAATTTTCCCATAAAAAAACCCTTATATTTTAAAAATTTAGACATTTTTATTATTCTTTATATTTATCCGCTATAGAAGACGATCATTATCAACATTTTATTTTTCGGCCCTGGTTGACCATTCGGCGGAAATGACCATATACTCGTACACACAGTTGGTCTGTTCCTTCCGGTATCTTTTATTCTGTTCCTTCTGGTATCTCGGTATTCGGGCTGGAAATTGATAACTGTGGTTTATTTATACCCGTCCATGTCCATGTTTTGATGCAGCCCCCATACAAAGGTCCTTCTAGATTTGAATTCGTAACGCCACAAAAACCTCAAATTCCAACGAATTGAACTGAAATTTGGTATAATTAGTTTAATTGTACCCGAAATCATTCACATTCGATCCATGGCGGGGGGTACATAAGATTCGGCACGACCGATCTTAATCCGTCTTGTTTATATATACAACGTGCCAGTATAATCCTGTAATATGGTTTCGAGACTATAGTCTTAAAGATATACAAGCAGGATATAGCTCCCACAGCGCAAGGCAAGTCGATCACCGTGGTTGATGCAGGGCTTTCTGGAGTGCGGTGGTACCCACACCCATTATTTCTGTTGACTCAAACTCTAACAGAAGATCTGTAACGCCCTTCTCTGAGAACAAAATCACTACGAGTACTTCGGAAACTGAGGGGAGTCTCCAGACACTTTGACGCATCTAGCGGGGACATGCTTCTCGATGATACCGGCGAAGTGTTCATAGCGCAGTGGTTAGGGTGTGGGACTTGGATTCAGGAGGTGCAGGTTTCGATTCCCAGCCAGGTCACTGGAAACATTTAACATCAACAATTCATGTTTTTATCAAAATTCGAGTTTATGCAGCTACTCACCGGATGCACTACCACTACTACAACATCGTTGCCCAAGATAACAGGGATGCTAAAAATAGACAAAGCATCATGACGATTATTAACAGAAAATGCAGCGTTTCTAGTGGAAAATAGCGTCGCAAGCTGCTACAACAACTACTACAAGAATTCGATAACACCATGGGGGTTGAGGTTAATCTGTCGGTTACCAATGATGCTAAGAATTCTACAGCAAGAATTAACCTTCATCAGTAGTCACTGCTCGACACACACTTCCCGGGGAACTCACCAAGAGACTCCGAGAATCAGCAGGCGTCGCTAGCTTGTTGACTGAGAAATCCACATTAAACTGGATGATTAATAGCTTCGAGCCCTTTAAATCACCTGGACCAGACGGCACATAGTGGCCATAAAGGGTATAAGTCAACATGTAAATTTTGAGACAAAATTAAATTATTTTAATAGTAAACACTTTAATTAGATAAAAATAAAGTTTTACTTTGATACGTCAACCTGTTTTTATATTATTGTACATCAAAGCTGGTAGTTCTTAGCAATGCCATATTTTCGCTTTTTGAGTTTTGGTTCTTGGTTAGAATTCAAATAATTGAAGTAACTGTCGGTATAAATTTTACTAGAATGATAAGTTCGGTGAGTATTTAATCTGGCAACACTGTTTCTGATTCATAAAATTCGTTCAACCTTTTTTTCCATAACAAAGATAAACAATTAAAAAATTGCGTTTATTGTGTAGGTAATGGAAGTTAAGTTCCTTAGTTTTTTATTCGAATTTTATTCCTAAATATAAATGTGTACTTTAGTGCGAGATCAGTAAAACTTTTTATAATAAAATACGTAAGAGTTAAAAATGTAATCTTCGATTTTTTGAAAGAAATATATCAATTATTTCATCGATTTTGACTTCATCTTTGTATATAGACATCAAAGCCAGATAAGATAGCCTTTCTCCTTCCATTCTGTTCCGGAGATAAATTTTTATTCTTCTTAACGTCGAGAAACTTCGCTCAGCAGATGCCGTTGTCACAGGTATTGTGGCCAGTATCTGCAAAAGGGTAAAAACGCTTGGGAACATGTCCTCATCACAAACTGAAACAGAATCTAATGCATTTGATGGCTTATCATTCTTCTGCTTCCAATAATCAATCCATATACTTATTTCATCTAAAACAGATTTTGCTGAATTTTTTAAATCGCTTTTGTAAAAAAGTGTGACTTCTTCGAAATCTTCCTTTATTAGATTTACAACTCGTATCGGAACGATATTAAGCAGACTTGTAATTATAGCTTCATGTTCGGAAAATCTATTATTTAAATGTGATATTACTTCGTCCATATATGGTATGAACAATGTTGTCCTAAAATACGCCTTGGCATCTGAACCAGGAATATTAGCCCTATACTTTTGAGTGCCTATTCTTCTAGGTAGTGCAGCTTCTATTCCAAAACTTCTTGCAAGTTGTGTGGATTCTTCAAACAGTTTATCAAACTCCGCATCTGAATTTCTACGCATGTCACTTAATTTAGTCGTTGCCAATTTCGTAAGCCGTGATAAGTTCTGTGTAATGGCCAAAACCGTACTACTTATTACCACACCCAATATAAAGTCAAATTTACATAGACGGTTGTGCAAACTCATTCCATCACTGCAACCTACATGTTAAAAAGGTAGATAGATAAGAAATCATAAATGTAATTTTAACTTAATTTTCGCCATATCTGGTTATCATAAATTTAAAGCCAACCAATAATTACACCGGTCTACAAAAACAACATTTTTTCTTGGGTTTCTGTTTTTTTTTTTTTTTTTTTTTTTAAATTCATTTATTTCATTTTTTATTTCGTTAACAATGAAAATGGTGCCCCGCGTCGGTTAGGACATTAGAGGGGCAAGTTGGCAAGAGTATCATTTTAAATTAAATTAAAGTAAGCACATTTTATGTAGTAAACAAGTAATTAGATGAGTGAATAAATACTTATAATTTTTACATCGTGCATTTTCACTAAGTAGTTAGTTTGTAAATAGCACTAGACTTAATAATTCAAAATCACATTAGAAGCGTTTCAATATTCGATAATAAATATGATTTGAGATTTGATTTAAATACTGAGATTCTTGTGGTATTCTTAAGAGTTTGAGGTAAGTGATTATATACAGAACATCCAATGTATTCAATTCGTTGTTTGGTAGTTTCAAGTCTGCACCTTTTTACTTTCAGGTTTAAATTGTTTCTGGTTCCGAAGGCAGATTGATTGGTTAAAAATTCAATTCCATGATGACCAATGTGTCGTACTGACTTATACATAAACATAAGTAGCTGCATGTTGTAGATACCATGTAAAGGTAAAATGGTTTTACACACTTCCTTATACAATGAAAGTGATGGGTATATCAACGGCAGATTAAAAACCAATTTAAGCGCTTTATTTTGGGTCCTCTGAAGACTTCTAAACTCCGTACTCTTCTTATATCCATATGCAATGGGTATGTAATTGAAATGACATTGAATTAAACAATTGTAAATTAAAAGTTTCGTTTTTTCATCAAACTTATTTTTGAATTTATATAGTATTCCAACAGCTGGTGCTATTTTGCGCTTTATATTTTGTATATGCGTATTCCAAGTTAAATTTGATTGAAAGTGAATTCCCAAGTACTTTACTGAGACGCTCTCATTCACAAGTTTTCCATTAATTAAAACACGGAAGACATTTGTGCCAGCTGAGTATGGTCTAAAACATATAAGTTTTGTCTTTTCTGCATTCAACACCAGTTTATTTAGTCGCACATATTCTTGTAAAATGTTACCATCGTGCTCTATTTGAGCTTTTAATATGACATCGTGGTTATAAGGATAAAATAGGCTAATGTCATCTGCATACATTATCAATCTGCCGTGAAGCTTTAGATTAGCAATATCATTAATGTACATTGCAAATAATAGAGGGCCAAGTACACTTCCTTGTGGTACACCATGTTTTACCATCCCTACATCACTTCTAGAGCCTTCTATTTCCACGTATTGTTTTCTCTCCTGAAGATAACTCTTAATCAGTTTAAGCGAATTTCTGCTAACACCATAAAATGAAAGCTTCTGCAATAAAATATCATGATCCACAAGATCAAAAGCTTTTGAAAAGTCATAAAATACACCGGCTACTCCTCCATTTCCATTATCCAGGCCATCACATACAAGATTAATAACATTTACGACAGCATCTTGTGTTCCGCTGCCTTTTCTAAACCCAAACTGATATGGGTACATTTGGTTGGTTTCTTCCAAGAAACCAGTTAATTGTTTATGTAATACTTTTTCAAATATCTTGTCCACGAGTGGCAATAAAGCAATAGGTCTATACTTATCAACAGTGTATGCAACAGTCTCTTTAGGAATGGGAACTATTTTTGAAATCTTAAGTACTTCAGGATATATCGAATTGCCTACCATGCTATTGAACAACATTACAAGCCTCAGGCATATTACATCATTACATTTCTGAAGGACCTTTGTTGAAATGCCGTCATGACCAGGACTTTTATTAATTTTCAGACAAGAAATAAGTTCCATGATTTCCTCATTGGAAACATCCATAAATGTGAATCTTTGCCGACATTGTATCATAGTTTGCAATTTGTTGCAATTATCACCCGGTAATTGTACAATATTTTCCTTTAAGTAATTTGGAATTTGGAGAAAATGTTCATTAAAAATGTTAGCTTTCCTTTGATTATCAATAATAAAGTCTCCATTTCCACTTTTAAGCTTTATTTCAGACTTCGCGGTTCTTCCCAATTGTTGATTTAAAAACTCCCAGCATTTTTTCGGATTCTGCCGCAAAAACTCAAGTTGATCTTGGTAAAACATGTTCATACAAATCTTATTAGCTGTTTTAATGATTTTGCTTATTTGTTTTAACCGCTTCTCTATATTAGAACAATCTTTTCTCTTCCTTCGTTTAGCTAACAATTTCTTTTTTAATTGAATGAGAGATTGTAGGTTCTCATTCACCCACGGAGTTATCGGATTCTTTGTAGGCGAATTCCGCTCCTTTTCAATAGTTGCGCCATTTATGCATTCAGAAAAGGTATTAACAAATTCAGCTACATCCACTGATGGATTACCACACAGGCTTGTGGAGTTCAAACTATTCTGCATATTTTCTTTTACTGTATTATAATTACATTGGTAGTACTTTTTGTGTGTGCATTGTGATCTTACGTTATTTACAATGACCTTACAAGATATTAAATTATGATCTGTTAAAAGGCATTCAATAGAATCGATTAATAACTTGTTTGGAATGTTGCTATATGTGTTGTCAATAGATTTACCACTTGCTGGCCTCGTAATTAATTGATGACAATTTCTGTAGTCAAAATGGCTCAATATATTCGAAACTTCTCCTGCCACATCCGCATTTAAAAAATCTACATTCGAATCTCCAATTAGAATATTTGGAAAATTTAAATTAGTCTGCAGTTCCTTCTCGACAAAAGTGCAATATGAGTTGAAATCGCACTTTTGCGACCGATAAAAAGTAGTTATTTTAACAGGCTTGCCATTTATCCTGACATTCTCCAGTGAAATTCGTATGGTTTCGATATATTGTCTGCTATCACATAATTCAACAAGATATTGTATATTTTCCTTGACAAAAAAAGATGTTCCACCATAAGAGTCCCTTCTGCAGCAGTGAACTGAATTGTAACCTGGGATATTATATATTTGTTTCAAGTTCATAGAAAACCAAGTTTCTTGAATTGCAATCACATCTGGTAAAACCTCAAACTCAGTAATCAATGTTTTAAATTTGTTAAATTTTTGTATCGAAGAAATGCTTCTTATGTTTACAGAAATGATATTTAATGTCTGAATCTTCAAGTCTTTCAAATATTCATTAAATGAATCAATATTTAAAAAATAATTATTATTTGAATCCATAATTTAAGTTTTTATTCAAATTAAACAAAAGAAAATAATTAAGCTAAAGAATATAGTTATTAAAGAGATGTGAAATCAGCTTGGGCATCTTCATCCGAGTCCTCAACGGCAATAACTTTTCTGCTCAATCTACGACTTTGATTAGTTGTTGCCTCTAAAAGAATCGCCTTTACATCTTCCTCATTTCTAATCATCCGAGGTCTAGTAATAGCACTACGTTTTGCAAATATTTTACCTCCATTCGAATAAACGGCGTGGAATCCAACATTCTTCAGAGTTCTGGCAAATTTTAGTAGTTCCAGCGACTCCTTACTCAAAAAATCGTTGACATATATCGACTTGGAATTTTCGGCATCCTTGAATTTAGATTTTGCACTCATAAGCTTTTCTTTCTCGGTTTTAGAATTGAATTTAACCACAATTTGGCTTGGTTTATTTAAGTCTTTTTTCTTTAAAAAGTATGCTTCCTCTATACTTTGGGCTGGAATTTCAACCCCGACTTTACCGGAAATTTCAATAACTGTTTCCGCGGCACTTAAATCGTTCATTGTCGTAACCCCACTTATAATGCAATGATTTTTCACTCTTTGATCATTTAACATTTTTACTGAATCCTTTAAATTATTTACTTCAAGCTTCAATTGACGATTTTCTTTTTCAATGTTCTTGATTTTCTCTTTATTCTCCAAAATTCCTTTTAAAACTTCATCAAACTTTGACGACATAAAGTTCATGGAGTCTTGCAACTCATCCAACTTAGCAAGTTTCTTATTTATTAGAACCAGTTCTTTTGTAACTATGTTATCATCTCTACCATTATTACACATATGACATATGAACTCTTCTTCTTCGCAATCCAACAGATGTTGGTATTGCGGCTTGTCTAACTTCGTACACAACACATGAAATGTTTTGGCGCACTTGTCACACTGAATGTTCTCTTCTTTCTCCTCTTTCACCTCCAATTCGCACTGACCACATATTGTTTTGCTACGATTAACACTTCTGCGACTTGTTTTCGGCATACTCGATGTTGTTGTTACGAACCGTGTTATGTTTATTGGTGTTTGAACGTTTATATATTTGTTTGTTTACAATTACTCAGTGTTTTTAATTTTTTGTTCAGCTTAGTGACGGAGCTTACTTTTTGACTTCTGACCGATAGGGTTGCCAACTTGAACTTGAATTTAATGCATAGATTCTGATTCTAGACGTCAAAAAACGTCTCCAATCTTAATCTCCAATCTTAGCTTTTAAAGTTTGTTTTTGTAAATTTTACATCGATAAGAAAGTTTTATAGTTAAAACCTTACTAAATTAACTATAACTTTTTAAATTATGCATCGATTTTCTTCGGAATGGGCTCGTTTATTTCATGAACAGACTTTCCGATAAAATCATAAAAATATAACATTTGTTAATTTTTAGATTGTTTTATGGGAGTTTTATTTTAAAAATATTAAAATTTTATAAAAAAATCACATTTTTTGGCAATATTTTGTAATACTCGTATATCGTGGAAACCGCTGAACGGATGGAAAATGGTATTATATGAAGATGAAGGCTACTTAATATTTAATTCTATAAAACTTTCCTCAACCAAATCGGATAAATGGTTCTCGAGTTATGCTACTATATGTGGTTCAACCACTAATTTCTTTCCATATCACAGCTTATCGCGAGAATTTAAGGAGACAAGCCTTTAGGCTAAGAAAAAAGAGAGGTTGAACCACATATTATGGCATAACTAGAGAACCATTCATCCGAATTGGTTCAGGTAAGCTTTACAAACTTCAGACTTAAGTAGCCTTCGAAAATTTGAGAAAATTTTAATAATTTAATAATTTTAGCCTCATAAAAACATCTAGAAATGCATAATTGTCATGTTATCGTAAACTCTGAAAGGTTATGAATAAATTGAGACAATTCCGAAGAAAATTCCCAAAAAGGGAAAGATATCGCAAACTGGGCCAAAAGACTTCAGACTAATTTGCCTATCCTCCTTCCTATTGCAAGGAACCTGGATACAAAACTCCTGTCGGGAAACCAACATGTATTTCAATAAGGGAAAGCCTACAGAATCTGCCCTGCGCGAATTTAAGGCACTATGGAATCGTCCATACATTGAAGGAATTCACTATGGTGGCATTTCTTGACACAGAAGGGACTTCCATCAACATTCACAGCGGCGCTAATTTAAGGCACTATCGAATCGTTCATACATTGAAGGAATTCACTATCGAAAACGTCCTCAGAAACATCCTACAGGTGGCTCTAATCATGTTGACTAGATGGGCCAGAAGCAGAAGTTTGGGCGTTATCCAAACTAGACAGAATTGGTTATCTTTACTAGGATGAATAATGTCCCACATGTGGACTCCCTCCTCGGATAAATTGAACAGATCTAGTCTTTTCTGAAAGTGCAAAATTTCTTGGAATAATTCTATATAGGAAACTGTTATTCAGACTTTCTGTACTGAAACGTGTAGGAAGGTCGACTTTCTAGATATACATAAGCGGAGCTTTAAGGACTACAGCGATTGAGTGTCTACAAGCTCTACTCCATATACTGCCGATTAAAATTGTGGGGAGAGTAGTTGCATCCAGAGCGGCATTAAGATTAAACTACTTATCAATGTAAAGGAACAAGATCTACGGTTGCAAGTAGCCAAGTGGCTGAATCGCACAATAGTAACCACCATAGGCGTTGTCATTATTATAAAAAAACATTCTAAATGATTTTTTATTTTTTAAGGAAATTTCAGAAATATAATACCTTCTATTTAAAGTAAACAAAAAATTAAACCTGTAATAAACGAAATAATAATCTCTTTTAGTTTACTAATTTTTACTACAAATGATTGTAAGTTGTTTTTTGTTTTACAATAAACATTTAATGAAATTTTAATCACTTTCGTATATTATTTAAAAACCGGCCTTAAACCCGGTTAACCGGTTTCGACAAAAAATTATAACCGAAAACAGGGTTTTAAAAAAAGTAATATTTCGGTTAAACCGGAAACCGCTTTTTCGAAATAACCGGTTTTTTGGACACCCTACTCAGGAGGCCACATCTCTAAACTCACAAGCAGTCCTCGAATACCACAGATCTCTTAACGAGAGACAACTACAAAACCGGGGAACTACAAAACCGATGAACTTGCTAGGAAAGGGACGACATTGCATATTCGCGAAGAATTTGAATACATTGGTGCGCCGCTATCCACATGCAAGTATCGGCTTAGCCAAGATGCAATCAGACAGTCCAACGAATGATGGACTGAAATCGGCACCTGTAGGGTAGCTAGACAAATCTGGCCAAGATCAACATATATCCTCGCACTAGAGATGAAAAATTGTCTACCTTAGTATCAGTTCTTACAGGAAACTGCCTGATCGGGTATTGACTGCAATGACTTCTGCAGAAGCTGTGTTGATGAGGGAGAAGTGGAGAGCTTTGAGCACTTGCTGTGCGACGGGCCCGCTTTGAGTAAACAACGTCTGGACATACTGGGGTCGGCCTTCCTTGGCAGCCTGTGATAACACTAGGGACCTAAATTGGGCTGTGTGAGCTGGTAAAAAAAGCTACAATCCTAAGATTACCTAACCTATAATTCAGTGGAGATAACATGTATTAAATATGGTGCAGTGTGACAAAACAGGGTTGATATGGTACAGTGGATGTTGCTACATTGGTTCAAAAATTTGCACCCAGGGAGTGAGTTGAACTCTAGCTTTTTTAAATTTGGTGATTTTTGGAAAGTGGGGCAAAAATAGTTGCATATGTTAAAGAGGGACAAAAATATATTAAATATGGTACAATGCAGTAAACATGTTTAGAGGGTTACATTGAAGCAAAAAGGAATTGTGAAGCAAAATATGGTACAAGGATGTCAGCGTAAATCTTGGAACATAAACAATAAATGAAAAGGGTATTTTCGTATTTTACTGTACAGAAAGAATCAAGTCGATCTTATTTTTCCCTATATAGAATAAACATTTTTCCCCTATATAGAATATACAGTACCTTAAACCGAAAATAGATAAAGGATAGGGAAGCGCGCCGGATTGTAACTAGTAATATATGTATATGTACTGCCTATGCAATACACTGTTGATTACACTATGACTGAACCACTCTTTGACAAGAAGTGCTATTGTACCTGATAGATCATAATAGAATGGTCGTATCCCAGGACAGTGGATATTCGTTAACCAAGTGCGCTTTAGTGTCTTTTCTGAGAAGCTTGAGCTATCCATTGCAAAAAGACTGCCTGATCACTGTAGTGACCAAAGTCGGTATAAATATTTTCTCCGATAGTCAGGCTGCTATCAAGTACCTGGAAACTATATTCCTGAATTAAAAAACGCCCTCGACTGTCGCAGATCTCTTAAAAAGATGGCTAAACCGTTCAATAAATCACCTGATATGGGTGCCGGGTCACATGGATATACCAGGGAACTGCAAGGCAGATGAACTTGTAAGACTAGGAACTACCTAACACACTCCAAGGGACCTGGGCATTCCTCTAGCGACCTGCAAGCTCCTCTTGAGATATGGTGCACTTACGACAACAAATGACAAAGCACTGATGACGATGTCGAGAACGGAGGCCTCATTTATCGTGTCTGTCATGACAGGTCACTGTCTTATTTGGACGACAAGCAGAGAGATTGGGGGTCTTTCATAATGACTTCTGCTGAAGCTGTGGAGACGAAGAGAAAGAGGAATCAATAGAACACCTTCTGCGTCTGTGCCCCGCTCTCTCTGGAAGGCGGCATACAACAGTAGGCTCTTATTTCATTGAGGAGTTAGCTGACTTGGCTGATGTTGTAATCCGCCAACTTTTGAGCTTTTTAGAGCAATCAAATTGGTTCAAGGGTATGGGCTAGGGATAACTTATTTTTTCCCTTACGTCCCGGTGGTAACACAATGGACTGTTTAGTCTAAGAAAGTCTCTTAACCTAACCTAACCTGCTTATGCGAATATACTGTAATTCCGCATATCAAAGATGGAAAAATTGGTACAATTATACCAAAATTGGTGCAATGCACTGTGATTTGGTACAATTTCATTTATTCTCAATTTTCAAATTTCATTCATATGTTTGAAGTTGTCAGTACTATAATTTTTGCAATTGTGGCCAACTACTTATTATCAAAGGCAACGTACAGTAAAACAATTGTTCTACCAATCAATCGATATTTACAGCACCTAAAAAGATTGTTTGTTGCAACCAAATCGTTCTCTCTGTTTACGTAATGACAGAAAAAGCCTTCAATTTCGAAGCTAAAACTTAAGAGGTACGACTAGTAGTTGGCAGTCTCTTAAGAAAAAAAGTTGATCCAGCTTAATTCCAAAATAAATATCAATATATTTTTTTTAAAAAAGTCAGCATTTTAGTATATCCCATGGATTATTATACCGGTGGACTTATAATAAGTTTCTGAGTTAATATATCAATTCCGTTTATCTGTCCATATCGATAAGTTCGATCTCAACGAGTTATTGAATTTATTCTTCTCTTGTCCCGCGGACGATCCATATTGAAATTGACGAAAATTGATTCAGGTTCTGATAGGCCCTATGCACATATCGAGCCTTAACCGCCAAAAAGACGTAAGTGCCACCATGATTTATTCTCGAAATACGTAAGGGGAAGTGGACTTGGATTGGCTACTCTCTCAAACGTCCATCAGAAGAAATTTCCATAGCGTAGCTAGAGTGGAATCCTCAATGATTACGAATAGAAAGATATGGAGAGAACTTGATGACGCCCTATGTCCCTCGTGATCCATTTTATTACATACCAATAATTTGTTTTGTAAAATAATTATTGTACATCGATATATTTTTAATTTTTCGAAATATGACAGTTAACAGCGGCCATATTGTTGATGCTAAAACGAAACGGTATAATTTAGATACCTGTACTTTTGTTAACGATGGTATATATCATTGTACTTGTACTAGGCCAATAGTGACGTTCAAAACGATAGGTAACGATAAAAGAAGTAAAGTATGTAGAAAAACCTATCGGGAGATCAAGGACATAAATTTGTTTAAACATTGAGGAGGATGAGAATTTATGAATGCATATGTGCCGGATAATTGAATATAATTGATGGTATTATGGGCTACACTATCAAAAAAGTAAAGATGTCAATGTTTACATAAATAACGGGTGATCCGAGTAGAGATATGTTTTTCAATTGCCTTTTTTTTACAGATCACGTGTGAGTCGTGTCATGCTGTCATGCAATTTTTTAAGTATTGTTTGGCATTTCATCATGGAAAGACTTACGCCGGAACAACGTTTACAAATCGTTCAACTTTATTACGAAAATTCACGTTCTGTGAGGAATGTGTTTCTCTGAAGGTCGTGTTATATATGATGTGGAATGGCAACTCTGATCTGTAAGTGTCAAAACGTAAAAAAATTGTCTGCGGTGATACTCCTCATCATTCTTATTAAATTATCCAGTTAATTAGCGCTAATATAAGTGGATTTGCTTGGTAAAGGTGCATCACAATAACTGCAGTTGGGAGTTGTTCGAGTTTGGTTTTTAAGACACGATTAATTTTGTTTTGTTGTTCGAAATCTCATATGTTTCTTGTGTTTTGTCATACGTACCACAAACATGGAGTAAGAACAAACCCGTATACATGGGGTATAACAGTTGGTGTGAGAAGGTGAAAGCATAATATGATAAACAAATGAACAACAAACGGTCATTACAATTAACGTCACCTGATCAAATAAACAATAACAAAAACATCTGGCTTGTCAAACCATGTCTCACAACAGCGGTGATGTTTTTTCGTGGGACAGGCTTAGTTTATTAATGGATGAAAAACTTGTTGATGTAGCACGAAAGTCGGATTTGGTGGAAGTCAACTCGCAAATTGAAGAACTTAGGGAGGAGAACAAGGAATTAAAAGAGGACATCAAAAAACTCACATCTCGCTTGGAATTAATTGATCGCAAGAGTAGAGCGGCAAATATTATGGTACGAGGTTTAAATTGCAACAACACTCACACTGCTAAAGCTGAATTCCTGGAAACATGTGCCTCGATGTTAAAAGTGGAAGCAAATGTTGTAACGGTGCGTAGGCTAGCGAAGAAAAATAACTTCCTATTCAGCCTTGAGTCTGGGGTACAGGCCAATAATGTCATTGCTGCAAAAAGGAGACTGCAAGGGGTCCCCATATACATCCAAAAAGATTACACGGAAGAAGAACAATCCACGAGATACAATCTGCGGCTGGTTAGCAGAGGAATTGCTAAAAAGAATGCAAACTTAAAAGTTAGACTTGGTGAATTTTGTATTTTTGTTGAAAACAATATGTATACGTGGTCCAGAGGAAAAGTGATTGCGCACTGCAACAATGATGCCGAGTATCTGTCTTATATTTTAGCGCAGTGTGAATATGTTGTCGAGGTAGCCACCAGGAACAATTTGCCTAATATATCGGCGCCAGTATCAAATACACAATAGCAATCCAATACAATTCAATTATTATCGTATGACGCAGCAAATCTTAAAAATTCTTTTAATTTTGGAAAATTTGCATCGTATTTAAATAAATTCGACATTCTTTTCTTGTTTGAAACTCATGTTGTGTATGAAAAGCAACACGAATTTTTGTCTTATTTTCAAAATTATTCATTAAAGTGGATACCAGCCATAAAGGAACAAAGGGCCGGTCGTGCAAGTGGTGGTTGTCTATATGCTTATAAAAAGAATCTGCAAAGTCAGTATAATTTCAAATTCATTAATATATCTAATAATATTGTATTAAAAGCCAAATTTGGGGAAGATTTGTTCTATATAATACCAAGATATCTAAACTGCACAAACTGGAACAATGAATTTGAAAAATTTAAAGAATTTTTGAATGAAATCAGCCCTATGAATTTCTGTATAGTTGGGGATTTAAATGCGAGGATCGCAGGTGAGCAGATTTTAGACAGTATGTTCATACAAGATTTGCCACATATTCGTGAAAATAGATGTTCCAAAGATAAAGTACTTAACTCTAACGGTAAAAAGCTTATAGATGTTATTGAGAATATTTGCGGCATCGTCCTGAATGGTAGAACTAACGGAGATTGCAACGGTGAATATAGTTTTTGTGGTGTCATGGGAAGCTCGGTCATTGATTATTGTATTGTGTCTCACAGTTTTCTTGTATATGCTGATGACTTCTCTATCGCACCCAAACCATATTCTGATCACATGCCATTAAACATGCAAATAAAAGTTTCATGCCTACCCGTTATAGAAAGCAATGAACAGTCACACTCAAGATTGCACTGGAAAAACAAATATATGCATAAATATGCTGAAATGCTAACTACAAAGACCAGAAACAAAGATATGATAAGTGATGTATCAGTGGATGAGCTAGTAAATATTATATCGGACAAAATCAGAGAATCGTACCCCGAAAATACAAACTACAAGTTTTTTGAGCCAAAACAAAAGTGGTTCGACTGGAAGTGTGCCAAATCTCGTAGAAGCATGAAAAGAAAGCTCGGAGAGTATAGAAGATAGCATACAATTCTCAACAGGTCGAAATATTATGAAGCTCGAGCCAAATATACACGATTATGCAATAGCAAGAAACTCGCACATTACAACCAGAACATAGAACGTTTAAATATGGTTAGTAGGAGCGCTGATTGGTGGGATCTTGCACGGAAAATTAAAACAAAACCACGGATAGTCAAAGACGTTCTGAGCGCGGAAGACTTTTTAATGCATTTTAGTAGTATGCTAAGGCCAACATGTGACCCTCCCACTATAAGCTGGTGTATGCCTTACGTCACTGACGCCTTGCTAGACTCCCCAATTGAAATGGTTGAATTGATGTCAGTACTGAAAACTTTGAAAAATTGTAGAGCGCCTGGCGATGACGGCATTAGTTATGAGTTCTATAAATACGCTCCGGCCTGCTTTGTAAGGGAAATCTTATGCACATTCAACAAAATATTTCTGCATGAAAAAATCCCCTCAAGTTTTTGTAGATCGATTTTGCTTCCGATAGCAGCTAACTATCGAGGACTTTCTCTCATCAAAACTTTATGCAAAATTTTTAACACCATATTACTTAACAGGATCACCGAATGGACTGACAACAATAATATACTAAATGAATTCCATGCTGGATTCCGGAAACATTACTCAACTGTGGATAATATTTTCAACCTAGTTAGTATCGCAAACATAGCCACTCTGAACGGGAAAAAACTATTCGCCTTCTTCGTTGATTTTTCATGTGCTTTTGACTCCATTCCTAGAAATAGTCTATTCTACAAGCTTTCCTCTCTGGGATTATCGTCAAAGATAATACGACTATTGCAGAATATGTACGAAAATACTACAAGCAGAATTTCGACTGGCAATTTGCTATCTGACTCTTTCCCGGTAGAGCTGGGTGTTAAGCAAGGTTGCATATTGAGTCCAGTATTATTCTCGCTATATTTAAATGATCTCGTAGATGTATTACCCGGCGGTGTAAACATCGCAAACTTAAACATAAAAATATTACTATATGCAGATGACATAGTATTACTATCAAATTCCCCATCCGAACTGCAAACCAGGATACATTGCCTGCACAAATATTGTTCAACTTGGCATCTCAAAGTTAATTTGGAAAAGTCAAAAATAATGATTTTTCGCACTGGTACTAGAGTCTCAAGAACGCTTTGCTGGTACTATGGCGATGAATTAGTGGAAATTGTTAACAGCTACAAATACCTTGGAGTTGAGCTAACCTACAACTTGTCGTTTATAAAACATTTGAAAAACAAATTAAGCACAGCAAAACTTGCTGTTAATTCAACTTGGTCTAACTATATGAGACAACCAAAGAGCACAAAACATAACAAACTAAAGATTTTCGATTCGGCCTCTAGATCAATAATGTTCTACGCAGCCCAAATTTGGGGTTTTCAAAAATATGAAGAAGTAGAAAAACTTTTTCGATATTTCATCAAAAAAATCTTATATCTTCCTGATAATACTCCGAACTACATACTCCATCTAGAAACCGGCTTAGATTCGCTGTACAACTCAACATTAAAACTCCATTTTGTTTATATAAATAAAGTATTAAAAATGGGACAGCATAGATTACCTCGTATACTGGCAAGGAGATAATTTTACAAAATATTTGCTGGGCAAATCAATGGACAAAACTGTGCGATAAAATACAATATTCTCCAGAAAATACAAATATTCCTCTCTGTCTGGAATGGAACAATATACTGAGCGTGCTGAACGTTTGGGAGCGTAACAATAATATTCGTGATGCCAGGTGTTCACAGTTCCATGATCTTTACCCCAGACTCAATTATGATGCAGTGTTTTCTTTGACTAGTGAGTTTTCATCGCGTGCGACAAGTCTATTGATCAGAGCGAGAGGCGGACTGCTCGATTTAAATGCTAGAGCTTTTAGAACAAACACTGTGGGTATTTGCTCTGTATGCAATTTGGATGCCACGGAAAATACTTTTCATTTTATTGGTGCCTGCCCTATATACAAACATTTTAGATTTACATATTTTGGTAAAAATTTCCTTAGTATGCACGAAGTGCTTGAAATATTAAATGGATTAAATTTCTCATCTTTGTAAAATTATATTGAAGTATCGCTTAAATATAGAAAGTTAATTATAAAATTGATAATACTTAAATCGTTATTTAACGTTAAACATAAATGTCTGCACTATTAATTGTGTTTTTTCTTTTGGAACTTGTTATAAACTAGAAATGTGCCATTCTGGCTTACAACAAATAATGTTATGCCAAAAAATAGATATATACTTAATGTACGTGTGTGAAATTATATTGAATTTAAACGAACTAATGTCAATATCAATATCTATTAAAATAATAAAAAAAAATATGATGTGGATAACTTTATATTTTTGTTGGTGAATGCTAAATTCAGAAACATTTTTACTGTCAAAGCATGCATAGAGGTTTCGGTGGCGTATGATTGTTAGAATAAAAAGCATACGCACCAGACAACAACAATAACACAGTGCGACGAACGGTAGGTGTCAGTGATCGGCGGGGCATACATTTTGAAGTTGACGGAAAAACATCAGCTTTTGAACAAAATATTACCTTGAATATTTAGTATTTGAAAATTAAATGTCCCTTTAAACAAAGAAAGTCGACTTTGGAAAGATGATATCGATGTGGGTCAGAATGTTTAATATCTAACGAAAATAATTGTTTTGGACAAACAGTTAATGAAACATCTCCAAATTTTAAATGAATGTAGTTTATATATATCGATCATTCCATGTCAAACCGAACACCTTTTTTACATCACCATCTTCAATTTCGTTGAAACTTTGTAGGATAACTGAACTCTATTATATATTTGATTTGTAGAAGACGTAAAAAACAGATTTTTTTTAAAGATATGGCCAATTGAAAATTTCGAAAATCAGAATTGAAAACGTTGTGGTGAGAAAAATAATGGGCAGAGTTAAAAGAATGGATGCAAGTGCTCCTCGCCGTATTTACAAGTGCTCTTCGCCGTTTGTCTCGGCTACTGACCGCTACTGATAAAATTTTTATATATTTTGATTCGTCTTTTGTGTTTTTCACTATGAAAACACTACCCTAAAAATTCAGAAAAAATGCATATTCCTAAATATAATATATCGATATATATATTCGATTCTAAACAATATTTTTTAAACCACACTGTGGTACAGGGTATTATAACTTTGGCTAAATCATCTCACTTTCTGAGATTATTTAGCTATGTCCGTCCGTCGGTCCGACCGTCCGTCTGTGCATGTACATATATGTATTCTTGTAATCAAAGTACAGGTCGCAATTATTGACCGATCTGAACGAAACTTAGCACATATCTTTCTTTTGGCCCAAGGACGATCCTCTTTGCATTTGATTAAAATCGGTTCAGATTTACATATAGCTCCCATGTATATAAATATGTACCTACGATTTGGCATATATGCAATGTATAAGAAACATTTTTTACCTGATCTTTAAAAAATTTAACAGAGTTAAAATTTGAGGAAAATCGGTTCAGATTTAGATATAGTCCCCAAATATATGTGACCCACGATTTGACATGTAAGCGCTGTAGAAATAGTATTTTATACCCGATCGGTACGTCAGAAAAGAGTTTCTTATTACATAAATAAACACTGCCAAATTTGGGGAAAATCGTTTCAGATATAGACCCATACATATGTTACCCCGATTTTACGTGTCAGCGATGTAGAAACTGTATTTTATATCCCATCAATACGAACACATCAATACGCTGCCAAATTTGGCAAAAATCGGTTCAGTTTTAAATTTAGCCGCTATATATATATATATATATATTACACCCGATTTCACATGTAAGCGCTGTAGAGACTATATTATAGATCCGAGCAGTATGAAGTTCGGCAGAAAGAGGTTTCCTTTTACTTTAATGAACTCTGCCAAATTTGGGAAAAATCGGTTCAGTTTTAGATATAGTCCCCATAAATATTTTACACCCGATTTGACATGTAAGCGCTGAAGAAACTGTATTTTATATCCGATCGGTAATAAATTCGGCAGAAAAAATGTTTCTTATTACTTGAACAAACACTGAATCGGTTCCGAATTTTCACCTGATATATATGTGCCTCCCGATTTGGTATCAAATCGATATAATTTATTATGACCAACATCTTCAACTCCTCCTTGGAATAACCCTTGATGAGAAGATGGAGCCAAGTACATTGTATGAAACCAATTATTCCAAATTACATATTATCGCAACGCCCCTTTGCGCATTGTTATGGAAGTGTAGGGTATTATATAGTCGGCCCCGTCCGACTTTCTGTGTTTCCTTACTGTTTTAGTTTCAAAAATACTGTTTTTGGCGACTAAATTTAATCAATGAATCGATCAAGGAATACGCGTATATTTTTTCTGAATTTTTGAGGTTGGTGATTTTATAGTGAAAAACACAAAAGAAAAATAAAAAAAATATATAATTTAGTCAGTAGCCGTTGGCGAAAAACACTTGCAACTATTCACGCGGCCGAGCGTAATAACATGAGCAAACGCCCACTGTTACTTGCACCGCCAAGATATGTTCGCCGAAAAAGAAAGGAGATAACATTAAAGGTTGGCTTACTACTTTACTGCTGATGAATTAAACATTTTCATTATGTAAAACTGCACTTAGCCTTTAGTGAGCTTTGCGTTCGCTTTTCTGTTTGTTTATTTTAGACACTCACTTCTGCCGTTGCATGTGTATAGGGTGAGAAACAACGTTATTCTCATATTTTTCGCAAACATAGGCGAAGAATTGCAGCCAGGTGTGTGCCATACACTTACAATGTGAGACACGGAATAGGTTTCCTTTTTGAACACCGAACCACGATTTTTTTCTACTTACACCTTGAAGCAACGTGAAACGCGAGCGAGAAACATCCAGATTATTAACAGTTATTATTTTAATATGTTTTATAAGTCCTATCATCTTTTGATGTCATTACATACAAAACTATAATAAAAACCGTACTGGAGTGATCAAATATACACTTCGCTTTCAAGGATTTTTCCGACTAAAATTTCAGGAAGGCTGTAGAGTCGCGGTGGATCCTCTCTCCTAAAACCCTTTATTGGATATACATGTATGTATAGCAGTAGTTCGTCCAATACTATTATACGGCATTGTGGTATGGTGGACGGCAACTGACATACTTAACATCTCTAACCTATCAAAGCTTCTGACCAGGACTACAGCGACTGAGTCTCTACAAGCCCTACTCCATATACTGCCTATTAATATTGTGGCGAGAAAAGTTTCAACCAGAGCGGCACTAATATTAAACTGTCTCTCAATGTGGAGGTACACGGTCACATAAGGATATCAAAGTGTAGTGCTATGGTAACCGACCGAGTGGACTATATACAGGGTGGCCGATGAAAGCTGCTACCAAAAAAGAATTTAACAACTTTTTTTCTATTTAATGAATCTGGTTATTTTTTTTTATTTTGCAGATTGATTTTTAGATTTAACAAAAATGGATAACTGGGACACTGAAACAAGAATTTGGATTGTCCGCCGCTATTACGCACTGAAGTCCGTAGTTTCGGTTCAAAGAGAGTATAGGGGCACGTTTGGCGGCAATCCTCCGAGCAGATGGACCGTAAAGAGACTTGTTAACAATTTTTCCGCTGCTGTAGCTGATGCCATACAAAACAATCCAAGAGTTTCGACAAGAACCTTATCTGCCTAAAAGGGTATAAGCAGACAGTTATTGCAGTCAATTATGCACAAAGAATTGGAGTTATTCCCATATAAAATTCAAATGGCCAACAAAGTGAACTCAGCAGACTTCTCGATTCGCTTGGAATTTTGCCAGAAGATGCTTCAAATGGAAGAGAACGGAAACATGTTGAACTGTCTTTTCATGTCTGACGAGGCCAATTTCGATTTAAACGGCAACATAAACAAACAAAATTGTCGAATATGGAGTGCTTCCAACCCACAGATACTCCATGAGAAGTGGAAGTGCATCCACTTCGTGTCACAGTGTGGTGTGCAGTTTCATCACGCTGCATTGTCGGGCCCTACTTCTTCGAAGAAAACAGTCACACCGTTACAGTTACTGGAGGCCGTTACTTGAGCATGTTGAGAGAGTTTTTTTATCCAGAATTACGCCGAATGAGAATTTCTTTCAACTCTATGTTGTTTCAGCAAGATGGTGCAACTCCACACATAGCCCGGCCTGGAAAATTTCCCAATAAGCTGATATCTAGAAACTCCACATTCCGTTGGGCCCCCAGGAAGTCTCAGGAAGTCTACAAAGCAAATACAATAAATTTGAATGAACTAAAGCATTCCATTCGAGAAACAATTGCGGCTATTCCCGTCTCAACTCTCCAAGCAGTAATGAACAACTTTTTGGTAAGATGCCGCACATGCAGCAGGGGGGGCATTTAAATTCCATTATTTTTAAAACTTATTAAGCTATATTTAATTAAATTTAATGAGCTTTAACATGAATAAAAGAAAACTGAATTCCATACACTGAAAAAGTTATTTGAGTTTCTTATGTAGCAATATTCATCAGCCACCCTGTACCAACGGTGTACACCTTCGAGAGGAACTACATCACTATGATACCAGCCAGAGATGAATGGGTTGGCAGAATACTAGGTAATAGAAACTATCTCCACTTCTATACGGATGGATCGAAGCTTGATGAAATGGTTGGCTTCAGAGTACACTTTAAATGGAAATAGCTCACCGTCTTCCAAATGCCTGCAGTGTCTATTAAGCCAAAATAATGGCAATAAGTTGTCAAGTGGCTTAGTCGCAACATAGTAACCAACACTGGCGTTGTCATATGGTTGCCTTGGCATAGCGATATCCCGGGGAGCTGCAAAGCCGATGAACTTGCTAGGAAAGGGACGACATTACAAATTATCGAAGAATTTGCATATATTGGTGCACCACTATCCACGTGCAAGCTTTGGCTTAGGCAAGTTGAACGAAAAATGGACAGAAGTCGGCACCTGTAAGTGAAGGTCAAAATATCTCCTCGCACTAAAGAGGAAAATATTGTCTATATTAGTATCAGTTCTGCCGGGACACTGCCTGAGCGGCGAAAACGCCAGAAGTTTGGGTATTGACTCCAATGACTTCTGCAGAAGCTGTGGAGATAAGGAAGAAGTGGAGAGCATTGCTCACTTGCGGTGCTACTGTCCCGCTTTGAGTAAACGACGACTGGACATACTGGTGTCTGCCTTTCTGGGCAGTCTAATAGATCTTTCCGGTACTGATATTTGTATTATCGATAAATTTGTGTATTAAACAGATTGGTTTCGATGAGGGGGCATTTCGGCCCGTAGTAACACTAGGGACCGGGAAAAAACCAACAAATTCCCATTTTTAATCCCAAGTTACCTGCAGCTATTATAAGTTTATATACCAAATTTCAGTCATCCAACTCAATTATATACAACAATTATATATAAATTGTCTTAGAATTTTACGACGAAAGTATATTCTTAAACTTTATGGGATCTCATATCAATATTTAGAGGTGTTACAAACGGAGTGACAAAATGAGTACAACCTCCATCCCATGGTGGAGGGTATAGCCTAATTTTTAAATTCAAATACAATTGTTGACATTTTTTAATTAATTTTTAAAATATTTTTGTCAATGTTTTTTATACCCTCGCTTTAGTGATACGAGGGTATATATCATTTGCTACGGGCCAAAAGTGTAACACATCGAAGGAGTGACCTAAGACCCTAAGTATATTTGGCGGATATCCATTTTGGGTCATTTTAAGTCAAATAAGCCTGTTTAACTCCGCGCCAGATTGGCGGGAGTTAAAAAAAGAAAAACACAAACTTTATTAATTTAAATTATTTTAATTTTATTGTGGCAGTGTGCCGTACCTATGTGGAGCGGATGAGTTGACAACTGACTCAAAAAAAATTGACGTCGTTACCATCAAAATGACAGCGTTAACAGCACTGCATTTTAGCTGCATCGTTGTTGAAAGTTGTGATAGGGGCGCTGCTGTTGAAGATCAGCTGTCACTTCAACAAAGCCTTTTGGTACCTCCCACACAAATGGACCATTTTGCACCAAAACTTAACAGCGTATATCTTTAATACCAGTTCATAAAAATACTTAAAATTTGGTACAGTGTAATATTTTATAGTGTCAATAGCCCGCTTTAAAATGGGCATTATTGTACTATCCCTTTTGGTACCTCCCACACACATGGACCATTTTGCACCAAAAGTTAACAACAGATAACGTTAATACAATATCTTGAAATTTTGTACAGGGTAATGCTATTATAGTGGATACAGTACAGCTAAAAGTGGTCGTCATTGGCACGCACCTTTTGGTACCTCCCACACAAATTGACCATTTTGCACCAAAAGTTAACAACTTATAACTTTATTATCAGTACATACTTTAAAGTTATTAAATGCAATTTAATTTGATAACAATTAATTAAAACGAAAAAATAAATAAATCTACAAAAAATCTGTTGGGACTGATGGTGAGGGGATTCTTAAGTCGGTTTACCCGACTGAACTTTCTTAGTTGTTTTTTTTAACTGTAAGCAATGGCGGTGCCACTTTATGGCAAGCTCTGCTATAAAACTAGAGTAAATTTGCTTAAGGTGACAAAATTGTTCTAGAAGATTATTTTGGTTGTACCTAGAAAATATTATATTCCAAGTAAAGCAGCACAGGAGATTTTTGGTAATGGAATGAGGAATTCTTTAGCTGTTCTCAAAGGTCCGCAACACAAACTAAGTAAAACTATAGTGATGTGAATCATGGACACATAAGGCACATTGCATACAGTTTGACATTCTTTTGGTGACATTTTGAATTTTGACAAAGAAGTTTGTTTTAGAGTTAAATTCTATGCCCAAAAATTCACATTTATGATCACTTTGAAAGCATATACTGCATTTTTTTACTCAGTAAATATGCAAATGCTTGACGTATCAGTAACTCAAACTCATATTGGCAAATCAACAAAGAATTTTACATAAACATTTCGGAGAAAAATAATATGGAATTTTGTATTTTAAGTGGCAGGCTCCAGTTAAAGTGGGAAAATTTTGCTCATTATAACTTAAACTGCTGAATTTTAAATGCCTTAATGATTGGCACAGAAGTTACTGGGAAATAAATTGCATAAATGTTATTAATATACCATTTGACAAAAGACCCAAGTATGTGCTGTGGAAATTCAACCTGGGCCATTTTAAGTCATTGGAGCAAGGTTTAGGTTTAGGTTTAGGTTTAGGTTTAGGTTTAGGTTTAGGTTTAGGTTTAGGTTTAGGTTTAGGTTTAGGTTTAGGTTTTAGGTTTAGGTTTAGGTTTAGGTTTTAGGTTTAGGTTTAGGTTTAGGTTTAGGTTTAGGTTTAGGTTTAGGTTTAGGTTTAGGTTTAGGTTTAGGTTTAGGTTTAGGTTTAGGTTTAGGTTTAGGTTTAGGTTTAGGTTTAGGTTTAGGTTTAGGTTTAGGTTTAGGTTTAGGTTTAGGTTTAGGTTTAGGTTTAGGTTTAGGTTTAGGTTTAGGTTTAGGTTTAGGTTTAGGTTTAGGTTTAGGTTTAGGTTTAGGTTTAGGTTTAGGTTTAGGTTTAGGTTTAGGTTTAGGTTTAGGTTTAGGTTTAGGTTTAGGTTTAGGTTTAGGTTTAGGTTTAGGTTTAGGTTTAGGTTTAGGTTTAGGTTTAGGTTTAGGTTTAGGTTTAGGTTTAGGTTTAGGTTTAGGTTTAGGTTTAGGTTTAGGTTTAGGTTTAGGTTTAGGTTTAGGTTTAGGTTTAGGTTTAGGTTTAGGTTTAGGTTTAGGTTTAGGTTTAGGTTTAGGTTTAGGTTTAGGTTTAGGTTTAGGTTTAGGTTTAGGTTTAGGTTTAGGTTTAGGTTTAGGTTTAGGTTTAGGTTTAGGTTTAGGTTTAGGTTTAGGTTTAGGTTTAGGTTTAGGTTTAGGTTTAGGTTTAGGTTTAGGTTTAGGTTTAGGTTTAGGTTTAGGTTTAGGTTTAGGTTTAGGTTTAGGTTTAGGTTTAGGTTTAGGTTTAGGTTTAGGTTTAGGTTTAGGTTTAGGTTTAGGTTTAGGTTTAGGTTTAGGTTTAGGTTTAGGTTTAGGTTTAGGTTTAGGTTTAGGTTTAGGTTTAGGTTTAGGTTTAGGTTTAGGTTTAGGTTTAGGTTTAGGTTTAGGTTTAGGTTTAGGTTTAGGTTTAGGTTTAGGTTTAGGTTTAGGTTTAGGTTTAGGTTTAGGTTTAGGTTTAGGTTTAGGTTTAGGTTTAGGTTTAGGTTTAGGTTTAGGTTTAGGTTTAGGTTTAGGTTTAGGTTTAGGTTTAGGTTTAGGTTTAGGTTTAGGTTTAGGTTTAGGTTTAGGTTTAGGTTTAGGTTTAGGTTTAGGTTTAGGTTTAGGTTTAGGTTTAGGTTTAGGTTTAGGTTTAGGTTTAGGTTTAGGTTTAGGTTTAGGTTTAGGTTTAGGTTTAGGTTTAGGTTTAGGTTTAGGTTTAGGTTTAGGTTTAGGTTTAGGTTTAGGTTTAGGTTTAGGTTTAGGTTTAGGTTTAGGTTTAGGTTTAGGTTTAGGTTTAGGTTTAGGTTTAGGTTTAGGTTTAGGTTTAGGTTTAGGTTTAGGTTTAGGTTTAGGTTTAGGTTTAGGTTTAGGTTTAGGTTTAGGTTTAGGTTTAGGTTTAGGTTTAGGTTTAGGTTTAGGTTTAGGTTTAGGTTTAGGTTTAGGTTTAGGTTTAGGTTTAGGTTTAGGTTTAGGTTTAGGTTTAGGTTTAGGTTTAGGTTTAGGTTTAGGTTTAGGTTTAGGTTTAGGTTTAGGTTTAGGTTTAGGTTTAGGTTTAGGTTTAGGTTTAGGTTTAGGTTTAGGTTTAGGTTTAGGTTTAGGTTTAGGTTTAGGTTTAGGTTTAGGTTTAGGTTTAGGTTTAGGTTTAGGTTTAGGTTTAGGTTTAGGTTTAGGTTTAGGTTTAGGTTTAGGTTTAGGTTTAGGTTTAGGTTTAGGTTTAGGTTTAGGTTTAGGTTTAGGTTTAGGTTTAGGTTTAGGTTTAGGTTTAGGTTTAGGTTTAGGTTTAGGTTTAGGTTTAGGTTTAGGTTTAGGTTTAGGTTTAGGTTTAGGTTTAGGTTTAGGTTTAGGTTTAGGTTTAGGTTTAGGTTTAGGTTTAGGTTTAGGTTTAGGTTTAGGTTTAGGTTTAGGTTTAGGTTTAGGTTTAGGTTTAGGTTTAGGTTTAGGTTTAGGTTTAGGTTTAGGTTTAGGTTTAGGTTTAGGTTTAGGTTTAGGTTTAGGTT
Source organism: Eudasyphora cyanicolor (assembly GCA_963930755.1). Lineage (NCBI taxonomy): Eukaryota > Metazoa > Arthropoda > Insecta > Diptera > Muscidae > Eudasyphora > Eudasyphora cyanicolor. The sequence continues at coordinate 163,516,248 of OZ005736.1, read as the reverse complement.
TAGGTTTAGGTTTAGGTTTAGGTTTAGGTTTAGGTTTAGGTTTAGGTTTAGGTTTAGGTTTAGGTTTAGGTTTAGGTTTAGGTTTAGGTTTAGGTTTAGGTTTAGGTTTAGGTTTAGGTTTAGGTTTAGGTTTAGGTTTAGGTTTAGGTTTAGGTTTAGGTTTAGGTTTAGGTTTAGGTTTAGGTTTAGGTTTAGGTTTAGGTTTAGGTTTAGGTTTAGGTTTAGGTTTAGGTTTAGGTTTAGGTTTAGGTTTAGGTTTAGGTTTAGGTTTAGGTTTAGGTTTAGGTTTAGGTTTAGGTTTAGGTTTAGGTTTAGGTTTAGGTTTAGGTTTAGGTTTAGGTTTAGGTTTAGGTTTAGGTTTAGGTTTAGGTTTAGGTTTAGGTTTAGGTTTAGGTTTAGGTTTAGGTTTAGGTTTAGGTTTAGGTTTAGGTTTAGGTTTAGGTTTAGGTTTAGGTTTAGGTTTAGGTTTAGGTTTAGGTTTAGGTTTAGGTTTAGGTTTAGGTTTAGGTTTAGGTTTAGGTTTAGGTTTAGGTTTAGGTTTAGGTTTAGGTTTAGGTTTAGGTTTAGGTTTAGGTTTAGGTTTAGGTTTAGGTTTAGGTTTAGGTTTAGGTTTAGGTTTAGGTTTAGGTTTAGGTTTAGGTTTAGGTTTAGGTTTAGGTTTAGGTTTAGGTTTAGGTTTAGGTTTAGGTTTAGGTTTAGGTTTAGGTTTAGGTTTAGGTTTAGGTTTAGGTTTAGGTTTAGGTTTAGGTTTAGGTTTAGGTTTAGGTTTAGGTTTAGGTTTAGGTTTAGGTTTAGGTTTAGGTTTAGGTTTAGGTTTAGGTTTAGGTTTAGGTTTAGGTTTAGGTTTAGGTTTAGGTTTAGGTTTAGGTTTAGGTTTAGGTTTAGGTTTAGGTTTAGGTTTAGGTTTAGGTTTAGGTTTAGGTTTAGGTTTAGGTTTAGGTTTAGGTTTAGGTTTAGGTTTAGGTTTAGGTTTAGGTTTAGGTTTAGGTTTAGGTTTAGGTTTAGGTTTAGGTTTAGGTTTAGGTTTAGGTTTAGGTTTAGGTTTAGGTTTAGGTTTAGGTTTAGGTTTAGGTTTAGGTTTAGGTTTAGGTTTAGGTTTAGGTTTAGGTTTAGGTTTAGGTTTAGGTTTAGGTTTAGGTTTAGGTTTAGGTTTAGGTTTAGGTTTAGGTTTAGGTTTAGGTTTAGGTTTAGGTTTAGGTTTAGGTTTAGGTTTAGGTTTAGGTTTAGGTTTAGGTTTAGGTTTAGGTTTAGGTTTAGGTTTAGGTTTAGGTTTAGGTTTAGGTTTAGGTTTAGGTTTAGGTTTAGGTTTAGGTTTAGGTTTAGGTTTAGGTTTAGGTTTAGGTTTAGGTTTAGGTTTAGGTTTAGGTTTAGGTTTAGGTTTAGGTTTAGGTTTAGGTTTAGGTTTAGGTTTAGGTTTAGGTTTAGGTTTAGGTTTAGGTTTAGGTTTAGGTTTAGGTTTAGGTTTAGGTTTAGGTTTAGGTTTAGGTTTAGGTTTAGGTTTAGGTTTAGGTTTAGGTTTAGGTTTAGGTTTAGGTTTAGGTTTAGGTTTAGGTTTAGGTTTAGGTTTAGGTTTAGGTTTAGGTTTAGGTTTAGGTTTAGGTTTAGGTTTAGGTTTAGGTTTAGGTTTAGGTTTAGGTTTAGGTTTAGGTTTAGGTTTAGGTTTAGGTTTAGGTTTAGGTTTAGGTTTAGGTTTAGGTTTAGGTTTAGGTTTAGGTTTAGGTTTAGGTTTAGGTTTAGGTTTAGGTTTAGGTTTAGGTTTAGGTTTAGGTTTAGGTTTAGGTTTAGGTTTAGGTTTAGGTTTAGGTTTAGGTTTAGGTTTAGGTTTAGGTTTAGGTTTAGGTTTAGGTTTAGGTTTAGGTTTAGGTTTAGGTTTAGGTTTAGGTTTAGGTTTAGGTTTAGGTTTAGGTTTAGGTTTAGGTTTAGGTTTAGGTTTAGGTTTAGGTTTAGGTTTAGGTTTAGGTTTAGGTTTAGGTTTAGGTTTAGGTTTAGGTTTAGGTTTAGGTTTAGGTTTAGGTTTAGGTTTAGGTTTAGGTTTAGGTTTAGGTTTAGGTTTAGGTTTAGGTTTAGGTTTAGGTTTAGGTTTAGGTTTAGGTTTAGGTTTAGGTTTAGGTTTAGGTTTAGGTTTAGGTTTAGGTTTAGGTTTAGGTTTAGGTTTAGGTTTAGGTTTAGGTTTAGGTTTAGGTTTAGGTTTAGGTTTAGGTTTAGGTTTAGGTTTAGGTTTAGGTTTAGGTTTAGGTTTAGGTTTAGGTTTAGGTTTAGGTTTAGGTTTAGGTTTAGGTTTAGGTTTAGGTTTAGGTTTAGGTTTAGGTTTAGGTTTAGGTTTAGGTTTAGGTTTAGGTTTAGGTTTAGGTTTAGGTTTAGGTTTAGGTTTAGGTTTAGGTTTAGGTTTAGGTTTAGGTTTAGGTTTAGGTTTAGGTTTAGGTTTAGGTTTAGGTTTAGGTTTAGGTTTAGGTTTAGGTTTAGGTTTAGGTTTAGGTTTAGGTTTAGGTTTAGGTTTAGGTTTAGGTTTAGGTTTAGGTTTAGGTTTAGGTTTAGGTTTAGGTTTAGGTTTAGGTTTAGGTTTAGGTTTAGGTTTAGGTTTAGGTTTAGGTTTAGGTTTAGGTTTAGGTTTAGGTTTAGGTTTAGGTTTAGGTTTAGGTTATTATTATATATTTTTTTACAAGCTCACATAGACCAGTTTAGGTCCCTAGTGTTACCACGGGCTGAAATGCCCCTCATCGAAACCAACCTGTTTGATATATAAATTTATCGATAGTACGAATATCAGTACTGGAAAGATCTGTTAGGCTGCCTAAAAACGCCGACCCCAGTATGTCCAGTCGTCGTTTACTCAAAGCGGGACAGTCGCAAAGCAAGTGCTCAATGCTCTCCACTTCTTTCACTTCTTCCTCATCTCCGCAGCTTCGGCAGAAGTTATTCGAGTCAATACCCTATTTTTTTTTCGTGTTCGCCGATCAAGCAGTGTCCCGTCAGAACCTGTACTAACGTAGACAATCGTTTCCTCTCTAGTGCGAGGAGATATTTTGACCTTCTCAGGTCATACCTTGGCTAGATTTGTCTAGCTACCCTGCAGGTGCCGATTTCTGTCCATCTTTCGTTGGACTGCCTGATTGCCTCTTGCCTAAGCCAAAGCTTGCACGTGGATAGTGGCGCACCAATATATGCAAATTCTTCGAGAATTTGTAATGTCGTCCCTTTCCTAGCAAGTTCATCAGCTTTGCAGTTCCCCGGGATATCCCTATGCCCAGGCACCCATATGAGGTGTATATTAAACTGCTCAGCCATCTCGTTAAGAGATCTGCGGCAGTCGAGGAATGTTTGTGAATTTAGGGATGTTGCCTCCAGAGAATTGATGGCAGCCTGGCTGTCCGAGTAAATGACAACGCCAGTGTTGGTTACTATATTGCGACTCAGCCACTTGGCGACTTCCCATATTGCTATTATTTCGGCTTGATCGACACTGCAAGTATCTGGTAGTCTATGAGCTATATCCAGACTAAGTTCTTCACAGTGTACTCCAAAGCCAACCTTTTCATCAAGCTTCGAACCATCCGTGTAAAAGTGGAGATGGTTTCTATTACCTGGTATTCTGCCGACCCATTCATCTCTGGCGGGAATCAAAGTGATGTAATTTCTCTCGAAGCTGTACACAGTTGGTATATAGTCCACTCGGTCGGTTACCATAGCACTACCTTTTGATATCCTCATGTGACCATAGTTCTTTTACCTCCACATTGATAGGCAGTTTAATCTTATTGCCGCTTTGGTTGCAACTTCTCTCGCCACAATATTAATCGCAGGATATGGAGTAGTGCTGGTAGGCAGTTCTCTGAACCTTTGTTAGTAGGTTGGTGATGGTTAGTTTGTCAGTTGCCGTCCACCATACCACAATACCGTATAACAGTATTGGACGAACTACTGCTATATATATCCAGTGGACGATTTTAGGAGAGAGTCCCCACCTCGACCCTACAGCCTGTTTGCAATAATATAAGGCGACGTTGGCCTTCCTTACACGTTCCAATACGTTAAGTCTAAATAACATTTTCCTATCTAGAATTATTCCTAAAAATTTTGCACTTTCAGAAAAGACTAAATCTGTTCCAATTATCCGAGGTGGAGGGTCCACATGTGGGACATTATTCATCCTAGTAAAGAGAACCAATTCTGTCTTGTTGGTGTTAACGCCCAAACCGCTGCTTCTGGCCCATCTAGCCAACTTGTTCAGAGCCACCTGTAGGATGTCTCTGAGGACGTTTACGAATTTGCCACTCACTGTGATTGCCACGTCGTCCGCATATGCCACGACCTTGCAGCCACAACGTTCTAGACCTAGCAGGATTTCATTCACCGCTAGGTTCCAAATTAGTGGAGACAGTACTCCTCCTTGCGGGGTCCCTCTGTTTACAAACCTTGTTAGAGTTGTGGACCCTAGACATGCTGTTATGCGTCTTCTGGTGAGCAGACTTTGAATTAGTCTAATCAAACTAGAGTTAACTTTTAGATGTGACAGTGCCGCAATTACTGCATCTGAGTGAATGTTGTTAAAAGCTCCTTCTATATCGAGAAATGCCACCATGGTGAATTCCTTTGAAATGCAGGGACGATTCGATAGTGCTCACAAGTTCGTGCAGGGCTGATTCTGTAGACTTCCCCTTATTGTAAGCATGTTGGTTCACGGACAGGAGTTTTGTATCCAGGTTTTCCCTAATGAAATAATCTAAAAGTCTTTCCAGACCTTTCAATAGGAAGGAGAATAGGCTAGTTGGTCTGAAGACTTTTGGCCTAGTGTGTGATATCTTCCCCGCTTTTGGTATGAATACCAATTTGGTATCCCTCCATCGATTCGGGATGTATGAAAGCCTGATACAGCCTACATAAATTTTCTCCAGCCAGGGGATAATGTATTTCAACATTTTCTGCATTTCTGCTGGAGTGATGCCGTCTGGTCCAGGTGACTTGAAGGGCTCAACGCTATTAATAGCCCAGCTTATTCTGGATCTATCAACAAGCTAGCGACGCTTGCAGTCCACTCCACTAGAGAGTTCCCCGGGAAATGTGTGTCGAGCAGTACATTGAGCGACTGCTCGCTGTTTTTGGTCCAATTATTTGCCTCATCCTGCAAGTAACCCACCGTACAGGGTGAAGCTGATAATATTTTCCTCAGCCTTGCGGCGTCGGAGACCTTTTCCACTTCGCCACAGAAGGTATACCAAGAGCGTCATTGCGCCTTTCTAAGCTCCTTCTTATAGATCTTGGGTTGCTCTTTATAGGCATCCCAAACATTAGGGGCCACTGTAGATTTAGGCTTGTTGAATAGCTTGTTGCAGGTCTTTTTCATAGCCGTTAGCTCAGAAGTCCACCATTGAGGTTTAGTTTTACCCTTGTACCTTGTTTTTGGTCAGGCTTCTTCAAGGGAACTATTGAATGATGTGGTGATATGCTCGACCAGATTATCAAGACCGGCTTTGTCATTCGGTTCGTACAGAAGTTTGGAGTTGAGGACTTTCTTGAAATTCTTTTCATACAGGTGCCACCTTGTGTTTCTCACATTTCTGTGGACGGCAGGTTCAGGAGCTTTTTCAGCGAGTTTGAACTCAATATAATGGTGATCTGAGAATGAGTGGTCGTCCAGTACATTCCACCCAATAATTTTGTCTGACAGCCGGTCAGTAGCAAACGTTACGTCTAGTACTTCTTGTCTGTATTTAATTGTAAAGGTCGGTTTATTACCTATGTTACAAATACTTAGGTTGGTAGTTAGAATAAAGTCAAGAAGCGAATCACCCCTATTGTTTATATCCGTACTACCCCAGATAGTATGATGAGCGTTCGTGTCTGCGCCAACAATCAGCTCAACCTCGTCAGACGTTGCTTCTTCTACTACTTCCCTGAATAGAGCAGTCGGTACTACATCTTCATAAGGCAAGTAACTGGAGACCACCCAGTATATGCGATTACCGATCTCCAGACTAGCAGATGTTTGGTCTTTACCACTTAACTTAGCCAGGAGAAAGATACTTAGATCTTTCCTGGCCAAAATGCAGGTTCTTGGATTGCCTTCACAGTTGGCCACAAGCAGTTCAAAGTTGGGTATCCTGATACCGCACACCCTTCCTCCCACTGCGTAGGGCTCATGTATCAGGACGATGTCTACTGCTCCTGTGGACAGGCGCAGCGATAGAGCCGCTGAGGCTGCTTTTGCGTGATGGAGGTTAATCTGTAAAATTCTTACCATCATTGGTAATTGACAGATTAACATCCACCCCGACAAGGGTGTTATCGAACTCTTCGTCCGTATCATCGAGAAGCGCGTCCCCGCCAGATGCGTCAAAGAGTCCGGAGACTCCCCTCAGCCCCTCTGTGTCAGAAGTAGAGCTTAGAGTTGGAGTCACCCGAAATAATGGGCGTGTATACCTCCGCACTTCCAGAAAGCTGTGTATCAACCACGGTGGACGACTCATCTTCCGCAGTGGGAACTATATCCTGCTTGTATACCTTTAAGACTATAGTCTCGAAGCCATACTGTAGGGTTGCACTTGCACGTTGTATATGGGAGGTGGATTCAGCGTTAAGGATCAAATTGACCTGCCGCTTTTTACCATCCGCCTCACCCACTTTGCTGATTCTCCAATTATGGGCGGGCAGACCAGGATTGGAATCTTTTATTATTTCTAATATGTCAGCCGGGTTGGAGGGCTCTTCTGTACCCCAGGTGATGGCTCTAGGGTGACTAGGGATGTTGTTTTTTTCGACAACATCCAACTGGGCACCCGGCCACACCTCACCCGCTCGACTCAGAGCAGCCTTATACAGGTTTACTGATCTGGCATCACCGAAATATAAGAGCTTTACTCTCCCCTGATGCTATCCTGCATCGTTGCAGATTGGTGGTGTGCCCGACATTTCTCTACCGACATCGAGGTAGTGAGCCATAATGGCTGATTGCACATGGCTCCATTTGTCCTTGAGGATGGATCCATCCTCACTACTTCTGTCTATAACGGCCATCACTAGACTCTCCTTCGCCACTTCATTGAAGGGCTTGGCGAGTGTCCTGTTGATGGTGACATTAGGGCCTCTTGCCTTTTTCGAAGGCAGAGGTTCATCGGGTGATGTATGTGGGCCTAATATTATTTATATCTTCTTTAAATTTTGTAAAATTTAAAAAAAAAAAAATTTCGCTGTTAGCCACTTTGCTTGTGGACACTTCAGGAAGTATTTCTTCCAAAACATCCGCCACCCCCGCTGATACCCCTACCCCTGATAATCTGCCTACAAAATAACTATATATCAAAAGTAGTAGAAATCGATGGATTTTTTTATATTTTTTTATATATGTGCCAACAATACACTTTTATGGAAATGCAACGTTTTTTTCAGAAAAGTACCGAAAAAAACCAACATTTCAAAAAAAGATTTTTCAAATCAGAGCATAACTTAAGAAGTTACGACCAAAAACCAGACACAGAGCGTGATATCTTTACGATTTTTTAAATATCGATAACTTCTGAACGAGTTATCGGAATAAAACCCACAAAGCATTTATGCGGGAATACTTACAAATATAAAAAAATGGGAAAAATAAAAAACGATAATTTTTTGAAACCTTCGATTTGTCGTGGATTTCCCCATGTATATATCAAGCAGAATATGTATGTTTGGGACAATATACTACAGAAGCGATTTTTTTCAGCGTGTATCTTCAATGTGCTATTCGGCTATCAAAAATATAAATTTTCATCACAGCCTCTAACATCGTCATCGTCCGGTTTCATGTCTTACGCCTCCGTCTACATGGCTGGGTTTGACATTTTTTGGGGTTATATTTTTAATGTATTTATGATGTCTCTCTGAGTAAATCTTATAAAATCTCTATTTTTAATGGGCAACAAGCATAAACAATTTCGCAGAGTTTTAATATAAAATTTTCACAGAAGGCAATAAAAATTCATAACAATATCATTATGAATAAGTTGTCAACGTTCTGTTTATAAACGACGACACAACAATATGTTTATTATGTACATAATAATTCTTAATAAAAAATATTTGTTCTTCCCCTTTCACATATTCTTCGTCATCGTCTGTGTTACGTTACTGTATTGTATGCATTGGTTCTTTCTTAATAGTGGACTGTTTGCATTGTACCACAGACGGGAGAACCGACGCACTGTGGTTCAGAATTGAATTTTACTGGCCAAAAGTCAAATTTGTTGTCATCGCCGATTTCTAAAATTGTAATGTCATTCAATAGCAAACATATTGAGACTAGGGTACCCAAAAAATTAGATCAAAATATTTATTATTGTGGGAGTGGTGTGCTGCTGAAAACAAATATTTTATGTAATTTGAAAAAAATAACTTAATTTTTGTATATTTTTGTAGAAGGAAATTGTCATTTCTCTGGAAACTGCACGAATATATAATACCAAATATTCATGGAGAAACATGTCTTCAACAGTTCACAGAATTCTTTATCGTGGAGGAGATGTCATTAAGCATCATTTGGTACCAATCGGAGATCTATCAGAGGAAGCCCAGGAAAAAAGAAATAAGGATTACAGGTTTAACCCTTTGACGACCAGGGGACATATGTGTCCCAAAAATAAAAATATGCGTTAAAAATAAACTAATACTAAAAGTATTGATATTTTTAGCTTAATACAAAGTTAAATGATGGGTTTTTAAAATTTATAAAAAATTTGCGTAAAAAAAAAATTATAAATGTTTTTTAAGAGCTAAAAACCAAGTTTTGCACATACCGTAAACGGGATATTTAAACTGCTCTAAATCATAGACGAAATTTTCTCTTTCTTTCAAATTAAAAAATTTTGTTTAATTTAACAATATTCTACAAATTGAAGTTCGGTTTTGACATATTTCCAAGAAAAGAACTAGATTTATAAAAAACCAGTAAGGAAAGGCTAAAGTCGGGCGGTGCCGACTATATAATACCCTACACCATTCTCGTAATATTGAATAACTCTGATATATACATTTTGTAATTCATGTATAAATTGTTTACATAAATTTACTTTTGGGACATTTTATACTTAAATAATACCCTGTACCACAGTGTGGTGTAGGGTATAAAAACGATTGGATCTAAAGAGCCAAATCGGATGAAACATATATATGGGAGCTATAGCTAAATCTTTACCGATTTTCTTCAAATTCGGCAATGTTGGTTCATGAATAAAGAAACTCTACCATTCTAAATTTCAAAACGATTGGATGTAAAATACAGCTTTTATAGGACTAAAGGGCCAAATCGGACGAAACATATATATGGGAGCTATAGCTAAATCTTAACCGATTTTCTTCAAATTCGGTAGTGTTGGTTCATGGATCAAGAAACTCTACCATTCTAAATTTCAAAACGATTGGATGTAAAATACAGCTTTTATAGGACTAAAGGGCCAAATCGGACGAAACATATATATGGGAGCTATAGCTAAATCTTAACCGATTTTCTTCAAATTCGGCAATGTTGGTTCATAGATCAAGAAACTCTACCATTCTAAATTTCAAAACGATCGGATGTAAAATACAGCTTCTATAGGACTAAAGGGCCAAATCGGACGAAACATATATATGGGAGCTATAGCTAAATCTTAACCGATTTTCTTCAAATTTGGCAATGTTGGTTCATGGATCAAGAAACTCTACCATTCTAAATTTCAAAACGATCGGATGTAAAATACAGCTTCTATAGGACTAAAGGACCAAATCGGAAGAAACATATACATGGGAGCTATATCTAAATCTGAACCGATTTTCTTCAAATTCGGCAATGTTGGTTCATGGATCAAGAAACTCTACCATTCTAAATTTCAAAATGATCGGATGTAAAATACAGCTTCTATAGGACTAAAGGGCCAAATCGGACGAAACATATATATGGGAGCTATAGCTAAATCTTAACCGATGTTCTTCAAATTCGGCAATGTTGGTTCATGGATCAAGAAACTCTACCATTCTAAATTTCAAAACGATCGGATGTAAAATACAGCTTCTATAGGACTAAAGGTCCAAATCGGACGAAACATATATATGGGAGCTATAGCTAAATCTTAACCGATTTTCTTCAAATTCAGCAATGTTGGTTCATGGATCAAGAAACTCTACCATTCTAAATTCCAAAACGATCGGATGTAAAATACAGCTTCTATAGGACTAAAGGGCCAAATCGGACGAAAGATATATATGGGAGCTATATCTAAATCTGAACCGGACGGACGGACGGACGGACAGACATCGTTAAATCGACTCAGCTAGTGATTCTGAGTCGATCGGTATACTTTAAGGTGGGTCTAGCTGTGTTATTTGCGGGTGTTACAAACATCTGCCGTGAAACAAACTTATAATACCCTGTACCACAGTGTGGTGTAGGGTATAAAAACGCAAAGGGACACGGGTGTCCCTGTGGTCGTCAATGGTAACTTTTCGTTTGATGAATTTGAATGTAATAGTCTTTTCACACTGACGACGAAATAAGTGTTTCAACACATTTCAGATCTTTTTACTGACTACGAACTTTGATGTTTTGATAGAACTTATAGTTCATGAACCCTGTAGATATGCTGAACAAAATGGAAGAGTTTTTGATGTTACTGCTGACGAAATGAAAGCATATCTTGGTATCAATCTGGTAATGACATATCACGATTTACCATCCATTCGTGATTATTGGTCAACAGAACCTGATATGGGTGTACCCTTCATAAGTAATGTAAGGACAAGAAAAAGCTTTGAAGATATCCGTCAAAATTTGCACTTCAGCAATAACGATGAAGAAGGAAACAGGAATGATCGGGCTTTTAAGATCAGACCTGTCATAAGTCATTTCAACAAAGCATTTCAAAATGCAATGAACAACACATACAGACAGGCTGTCGATGAACACATGATCAAATTCAAAGGTCATAATGCTATGAAACAGTATATCAAGAACAAACCAATGAAATGGGGATTTAAGATGTGGTGTAGATGTGACTCTGCTTCCGGATATCTTTTTGAATTTGATCTATACACTGAAAGAAAAGAGTATGGAACTGAATATGGACTTGGGGAATCAGTCGTGTTTCAGTTGACAGAAAAACTCACAGGTTTGGGCTCCCAGGTCTACATTGATAACTTCTTCAACTCGCCTTTGTTACAATATGATATGGGTGGAGTAGATTTAATGGATCAGCGCAAGTCCTTTTATGAACTAGACCACAAATCGAAAATAAAATATTACCTCCGGTTATTTTTTGACTTACTTGATATAAGCGTAAACAATTCCTACGTTGTTTACACCGAATGTAAAGCAAAAAATCTTGTTGAAGGGACTCAACTTAACTCCCTTGAGTTTAGACGATTGGTGGACAGAAATTTAATCGCTGGCTATTCTTCGCGTCAGAGGGAATTTCCAATATTCCAGTCATCAAAAATCACTGTCAGCAAGAGACCAGCTTCTTCGCACTCTGTGCTCAAAGCTAACGTAAGAAAGAGATGTTCAATGTTCAATGCCAAAAAATTTATGTAGAAAATCGCACTAATAACTATTGTTATGAATGCAATGTGCATCTATGTTTTACTACTAACCGTAATTGTTTCGCAGAACATCAAAATTAACCATAATTTGTCGCAAAATTAAACATAAATTTTTATTAAAAGCGTATTACAACATTAAAAATGTAACTTTTATTGAAAAACCTATATGTAATAAAAAAGACATTTTGGCTCTCTTAAGGACCACAGGGACACATGTGTCCCATAACAAAACTCGTATACGCAAAATTTCACATTTTTGAATGGTTAGTTGGATTCTGACAAGTTTATTTCATATCAAAATGATAAAGGGAAAGTCCCCAGAAGCTTGAAAGGGTTAATAGAGAGCACAATACCAGTAAAATATCTCAAAATTGTACAAACGAAGATCTATTTAATATTTTGTTGGCAATCAATGGAACGTAGAACATCGGGATGAAGATGAAGATGCAAGGGCTGCTAGAGGACAGAAATAATACGGAACAAAATATGGAAATTTGCAGGCAATTTTTCAACCGAACTAATAAAATTTTTAATTTACTGTTTTTGTTACATATATAAGAAAAAATAAATGCTTTTCCTTAATGTTGTTCAAATACAAAATATAAAAAAAGTTTGCTATGCAAGGTGTTTGTTTTAAATATCGAGGAAATTTTTTGTCGGAAAAAAACATTTTTTTTAGTTTTACAAAATGTATTATTAAAATGGTTTATTTATCAACGTATGACATTTTTTTAATAAATAAAGAAGATGAAAACAAAACAAAACCCCACATTTCCAAGCTAAATATTAAAAAAATTCAAAAGTTCAACTTTGACCTTGAATTGAATTCCTCAATAACTGCTGACCCGATTTTATTGAAATAAAAACTGGCGAAAAGCCTAAGGAGTTACCTGTCGAACAAAAAATTTCTAAAATATATCTATCGGTTCCAAAGTTACAGAGTAAAAAGTACAGCCAGTAAAAAACGATTCTGAACCACTGTGCGACGGACGGAAATAAGGACGAGTCGGATGTACCACAAAATGCGGGAAGGAATAAATGAAACGAAAGAACGGATGGATGAATAAACGACTAAACGAATGGACGATCTGAATGGATGTTATGCACTTATACAAACACAATCACTTACACACACACATTCACGCATTTGGAGACATAAAAATGTCAAAGGACTCTATGTCGTCATAATATCCTTGTTTTGTGATGGTGCTAAAATAATCATAAAAATTGTGTTAGTTGTTACATAAATTAAATGGCCAAAAAGGAAAACACCGCCACAACGAAAATACCGGGAACGGGGAACTAGGACGAAGGATGAATGTCGGAGGACAGAGGACGGGACTAGACGAAAGAGAGAGAAAATAATAATTATATTTAATGAAAACAATATAAAGTATAATAAAAATGAAGCATAGTTAGATGAGTAAGAATAAAATTTCGAAAGGAGGCCAATGTTATTTCATTACATAAAAATTACAAATAAACTAGAATTATTTCACACAGATGATGTGGATGCCTTTCACAGTGGATTATTTCGGTTTATGGCACATAATTGTGAGCAGAAAATTATTATTATGGTATTGGATTATATATCAGAAGTCCTTAATGTATGTATATACGTAGGTAATTGACTAATGCGTATAAGTATGGAATTATCCAAGAGTTGAATATGCTTTGCTCCAGTTTTTATACCCGGCAGCACACTGGTATATTTTTATTCCCGGCTGTATAATATGGAAATAGATGGACTCATAGTGCCCATAAGCCGATTGCATCACATTTTAGTAGATTTAGGCATGACTGTCTCTCGTTCGTCTGTTCATATATTGGGTGTTTAATTAGCGGTTTTAATTTGCTACAGCGATCCCAAAATAACCTGACCTGACAACTTTATTATACGTGTTCTCCGAAGTGAAGATTTATCGATTTGACAACTTTTGCACCGAAATGACGATTTTTATAATATGAAAAAAGTGAAGAAAATAAAAATATCCGAAAGCGTTCAGTGACAACAGTAAAAGTCTCTGTAATTTTGTTAAGTTGCGAAATCGACAGAAGAAAGTGATAATTTTTAAGAAAAGTTGAGCTATGTCAACGCTATGACCTACGAGGTAATTATTCCAACGAATGGCTTCATTTAAAATAAATCGCATACATATTGGTAGAAAGAGTCAACTCATATGGGGCCTTTGTATGGGACCAGTGTGGTCACTTGCTCCTTAAAATGGTTCTGGCAAATGGTTTTATCCCAATCGATTGGTATTTGTGGTTTCCACGGCACTAATAAGTCTAATTAGATGGTTTATTCCAAACTGTGGACAAATTATGTTGTACTCGTATGAATGACCTTGGGTACTATTATACGTCAATAAACAAATGTCAGACCAATCGGTTACGTATATAAACATACATATATACAAATTGTCATCATTAATCCTGCGAATTTTTCTAGGTCAATTTAAATATGTATTGTTAAAATTCAGCCTTATCGTTTGGTACTTGTGATTTATCTTAATAGTTTCTATTGTGATAAATACAATACGAAATATCGGTCAAATGCTCGCCACATTTGACTCACAATTACGAAATTTCTTTGAGGAAGCACTTAATCATTTGAGAATATCTATAAATTCATATCTCTCTATCAAATATGCCCTTGGACCGAGAAAACTAACAAGAAAGAAAGTTCAGTCGTTTAAACCGACTTACGAATCCCCTCACTTTAAGTCCCAAAAAATATTCTTAAATTTATTTTTGTTGTTTTAAAAAAATTATTATTAACTTAAATTACATTTAATAACCTTAAAGTGTGCACTGGTACTAAAGTTATAAGCTCTTAACTTTTTGTGCAAAATAGCCTATTTGTGTGGAAGTTACCAAAAGGGTCGTCCATTTTTCTTTATGGATAGCGACTATTAAATAAAAAAAACTAATACTCTGTGTGGAATTCAAGAATATTTTAATGAGTAGTATAGAAATGGTTCACTAAATGTTAACCCTTTATGGGGGTGATACTAGAAGGAGCGGACCAATATGGCCCACCTTCAAACTAGGCTATGATGGAGAAAAATATTACCGCATATAAAATTTGAAGTCAATCGATTACATCTTTCTAGAGTTATTGTGCGCACCAGCCACAGACAAATTGACGGACGGACGGCCCAAATCGAAATTAAATATACTCTCCTCTGTATGGTGAGGGGATAAAAAGCTGTATATAACTGGTAGATTTTTTTACTGACAATTTTCTGACGATTTCAAAAATTTATTTTATTGATTTTTGTGCCCCTATTTTAACGATTTTCGGTCAAATTCATCTGGCAACACTGGTTGTTACCCACTGGTTGTAAAATACCATCATTCGCACTGTGTTTTCGGCAAACGGTCACAAAATCAAATGGTAGCCAATCCACTATTGTATCGTAATATTCTGTTCGGTGATGCGTCTCATGTTTGGCTTAATGCACGTTAAGAGAGATATAATATATAATAAAATATAATAATGTCATAATAAGGTCCCCTCGTAACCGTGTTATGTTTTCCACGACCATGGAGGAAATATTTGGCCAACGTAATATTATTTTTCAAAATGGGTAATTCAATTGGATTATTTTCTCTGGGATTATGTGAAGTCATTGATTATGCGAAGTGATTGCCTTGAAAACAACATTCTGTGAACTACTGTCGAGATGTACATACATTTACTGTTAAGCCCGTTAATTGGTCTGTCTCCGTGTTTATGATATTTTTTAACGTTAAGAATTGTTCGTGACAATGATTTGAAGTCAATCGATTACATCTTTCTAGAGTTATTGTGCGCACCAGCCACAGACAAATTGACGGACGGACGGCCCAAATCGAAATTAAATATACTCTCCTCTGTATGGTGAGGGGATAAAAAGCTGTATATAACTGGTAGATTTTTTTACTGACAATTTTCTGACGATTTCAAAAATTTATTTTATTGATTTTTGTGCCCCTATTTTAACGATTTTCGGTCAAATTCATCTGGCAACACTGGTTGTTACCCACTGGTTGTAAAATACCATCATTCGCACTGTGTTTTCGGCAAACGGTCACAAAATCAAATGGTAGCCAATCCACTATTGTATCGTAATATTCTGTTCGGTGATGCGTCTCATGTTTGGCTTAATGCACGTTAAGAGAGATATAATATATAATAAAATATAATAATGTCATAATAAGGTCCCCTCGTAACCGTGTTATGTTTTCCACGACCATGGAGGAAATATTTGGCCAACGTAATATTATTTTTCAAAATGGGTAATTCAATTGGATTATTTTCTCTGGGATTATGTGAAGTCATTGATTATGCGAAGTGATTGCCTTGAAAACAACATTCTGTGAACTACTGTCGAGATGTACATACATTTACTGTTAAGCCCGTTAATTGGTCTGTCTCCGTGTTTATGATATTTTTTAACGTTAAGAATTGTTCGTGACAATGAAAGGTTTCGAATTTTCAACTTGAAGTTCTCCGAGCTTTGAGGCAAAGGTATTAGCCTGCACGCTGAAAAAAAATCGTTTGTGTAGTATATTGTCCCAAACATATTCGGCTTGAAACATACATATGTTTAGGGTAGACTCTAAGCATGTAATATTTGGTACATACAAAAAATGTGTATTTGGGAAAATGTTGTTCTAAACAAATATTTGTTTACATCCCAATGTGACTGCTATTTGTGAAACAAATAGTTATTTGCATTTAAATATTCATAAAATACATAAATTGTGTCAAATTTTTCAGTAATTCAAAGTTACATTTTTAATGTTCGTAAAAAAATAATAATTGAAATCATATAATCTTTGGTCAATATAAAGTACTTAGAGAATTGACAACTAATGATGGCTTGGAATACTCAGAAATTTTAAATGATCGATTTAAAACAGAAGGTAATGCTGCATATGGTATCATAACTGGGAGGTACAATTCGAAACCAAGGAAAAATTTAAACTGAAATTTGAAAACCCCAGCAAAAGTTTTTGGAAATCTTTTTTAAATAAAATATAGTTGGAAAAATTCCTAAATAATAATTTTATTTGTATTTAAACACATATTTTATTTGAAAAATTTAGTTTGCAAATATAATTTGTTGTAATATACCAATATATGCGATCCAAATATATTTTATTGATTTTCAATTAAAATTTATTTGCTAAGAAATATAAAATATTTAAAAATTTGTGTTCCAAATATATTTTCATTCGATTCAAACATATAAAAAAATGAGATTTTGCCCCGTGTGTTCATTTCCAATAACTCTGCTGTGCCCCCGCATCAAAAGATACGTAGTTTACCATGTGCTAAGTAATCGTTTATCGCTCTCTTACTATTGATCAGAGACCTCAATGCGTATATGGCTAGTTCCAACGTCCCGCACGTTACTGAATTTTAACATATTTTGTTATTATTATTATATGTACCTAACATCTGTCTTTCTCTCTTTAAACGATCTATAATGTTGCTTTTACGCGATCTGGTTCAAAACATTAATAAGCGTTATATAAACAAAACCAAATCCTGTTCGGACGTTAAGGAACTTCAATACTTTTTTCTATATCAGACTAAGGTCAAAGATGGACAATGTTGGTCAATTCCTTCGAGTACCTCCCACACGATGGGTCAAAATTTAGTGAAATATTAATTATCACATAACTTCTATAATACGACTCAGAATCTTTCACAACTTCACGCATAGTATACGTTTCTTGGTCGCTATCAACTTGGAAAAAATTGGGGAAGTTGCCACGCCCGTTTTGGTACCTCCCATACAAATGGACCATTTGCACAAACATTTAACTGCATATAACTTTTATTCCAGTCCATAGAAATACTTGAAATTTTTTGGAGTGTAATGCCTTTAAGGACCTATAGTCCCGTGAAAAATGGGTGTTATTACCACGCCTCTTTTCGTACCTTCTATACAAATGGACCATTTTCCACAAAAATGAATAGCTTATAAGCTTCGATTTCTGCACACACAAATAATTGAAATTTCTGTACAGTGTTTTCTTTGTTTTTTTTTTGCATTTTTATGTTTATACCCTACACCACACTGTGGTACAGGGTATTATGACTTTGTGCATTTGTTTGTAACACCTAAAAGGAGAAGAGATAGACCCATTGTTTATTATACCGTTCGACTCAGAATCACTTTCTGAGTCGATTTAGCCATGTCCGTGATGAAATTTAGCATAGTGCTCTTTTTTGGCCCAAGGACGATCCCTATTGAAATTGGTTAAAATCGGTTCAGATTTGGATATAGTCCCAATATATGTATATGTTTCACCCGATTTGACATGCAAGCGCCGTAGAAACCACATTTTACATCCGATCTTTATGAAATTCGGCAGAGAGAGTTTTATTATTACGTGAATGAACACTACCAAATTCGGAGAAAATCCGATCGGATTTAGATATAGCCCCCATATATATGTTTCACCCGATTTGGCATGTAAGCGCTGTGAGAACTGTATTTTAAAGCAGATCAGTACGAAATTTGGCAGAGAGAGTTCTCTTATTACATGAATAAACACTGCCAAATTCGGGGAAAATCGGTTCAGATTTAGATATATCCACCATATATATGTTTCACCCGATTTAACATTTAAGCGCTATAGAAATCGTGTTTTATATCCGATCAGTACGAAATTTAACAGAGAAAATTGTCTTATTACATGAATAAACACTGCCAACGGGGAAAATCGGTTCAGATTTAGATATAGCCACCATATATATGTTTCACCCGATTTAACATTTAAGCGCTGTGAAATCGTGTTTTATATCCGATCCGTACGAAATTTAACAGAGAGAGTTTTCTTATTACATGTATGAACACTGACAAATTCGGGGAAAATCGGTTCAGATTTAGATATAGCCCCCATATATATGTTTCACCCGATTTAACATTTAAGCGCTGTAGAAATCATGTTTTATATCCGATCAGTACGAAAATCGGCAGAGAGAGTTTGCTTATTACATGTATGAACACTGCCAAATTCTTATCGCAATGCCCATTTTCGCATTGGTAGGTAGGTGTAGGGTATTATATAGTCGGCCCCGCCCGACTTTCTGTCTTTCCTTACTGGTTTTTTTTTTGTGCCAGCAAAAACGTTTTTTTAAATCTGATTTTTTGTAACTGTTTTAACGACATTTACTAAACTACCGTTTTTACGTGAAAGTGATGAATTTCCTTTAATTTAAATGATATCCCGGCTTTATCAAGATTAAATATAAAAAATATGGTGCAAATACTAAAGGTATTACGAGAAAATTTGAATTTTCGAAAAAAAAAATAAAAAAACGTTACCATAAAAAATGTGTGCTGTATCAATCTCCAAAAAAAGTTTCTTGGCCCCTGAAAAAAAAAAATTGTTACATAAGTAATCTAATAGAAGAAATTGGATACAAACGTTAGTGGAGCTATTACACTATTCAACAAAAACATTTTTTTTGTATCTCAGACCTAAAAATTATTTTGTTTTTTTTGTATAGATTGTGGCATACTCTTATATAAAATCAAAGCCAAAAATTTGTTTATGGATAATTTTTTTTAAAAAAAATGTTTATAAAAAATACTTAGTATTTGCAATATAATTTTTGGAGTATATGCCCGATCAGGTTGACTTGTACGTTAAATTGAAGCTATTAATGTGGGAAATATCTCTTTCACTTAGAAACAGTGGTTTAGTAATAGTCATTAAACAATTTTAAAAACGCCGCTCGATGGACTCCATTTCTTGGTGAAACCTTTCGCCATGTTCGTCACTTACGTCGCCAAGATTCTCGGGGGAAAAAGTTTAAATGAGAATGCAAGAAATTAATTTTGAGGGACATATTTACACCTGTTGGAAAACATAAAGCGAAAAATAAGTTAGAAGAATACATAAATATGTGTTATATACATAAATATAGAAAAATATATTTCTTAACAAATCATTAATCATTGTTTCATATAGCGGTTTTTTATTGGATCCAAGGAAAATTGAAACTACAAGCTTAAACGACCTCCATGCTGCAATTTTATCCGACGTCAAATATTATTCGAAATTTTATATTTTTATTTGTATATCCTACACCACACTGTGGTGCAGGGTATTATGACTTTGTGCATTTGTTTGTAACACCCAAAAGGAAAAGAGATAGACCCATTGTTTTTTATCCCGATCGACTTGTAATCACTTTCTGTCTGTCTGTCTATCCGTCTGTCTGAGGATGTATTCTTGTAATCAAAGTACAGGTCGCAATTATAGTCCAATCTCAACGAAACTTTGCACTTATAATTCTTTAGGCCCAAGGACGATCCCTATTGCATTTGGTTAAAATCGGTTCAGATTTAGATATAGCTCCCATATATATGTACCTCCGATTTGGAATTTATGCACTGTATAAGCAACATTTTTGAACCGATTTGTAAAAAATTGACAGAGAGTAGTCTCGTGTTACACTTAGAGACAATACAAAATTTGGGGGAAATCGGTTCAGATTTAGATATAGCCCCCATATATGTTACCCCTGACTTGACATGTAAGCGCTGTAGAAACTGTATTTTATATTCGATCAGTGCGAAATTCGACCAAAATACGAAGAAAATCCGTTCAGATTTAGATATAGCCTCCATATATATGTTACCCCCGATTTGAAATTCAAGCGCTGTAGAAACTGTATTTTACATCCAAATTCGGCAGAAAAAGGTTTCTTATTACATGAAGGAATACTGCCAAATTCGGAGAAAATCCGTTCAGATTTAGATATAGCCCCCATATACATATATGTTAGCCCCGATTTGACATCTAAGCGCTGTAGAGACTGTATTTTATATCTGATCAGTACGAAATTCGACGGAAAGAGGTTTCTATTTTACATGAATGAGTATTCAGGGAAAATCGATTCTGATTTATATATAACCTCCATATATATGTTCCTCCTGATTTGGTTACAAAGCGCTATAGAAGTTGTACTTTACTTACGATCATTACAAAATTATGCAGAAAGTTGTTTCTCAATTTAGGAACGAATATTGCTTAATTTAGCGATTATCGTTTCAGAATTAGATAATACGTTTCTACCCATTTCAACCAATAGGGATCGTCCTTGGGCCAAAAAAAAGATATGTGTAAAGTTTCGTCGAGATCGGACCATAATTGCGACCTGTACTTTGATTACAAGAATACATGCACAGACGGACAGACAGACGGACATAGCTAAATCAACTCAGAAAGTTATTCTAAGTCGATCGGTATAATAAACGATGTGTCTATTTCTTCTCCTCTTGGGTGTTACAAACAAATGCACAAAGTTATAATACCCTGTACCACAGTGTTTTTTTTTACCAGGAGAAAGTGTTTTTAAAAAAAAAATATTTTCTCATATTTTTGACGACTGTTACTAAACCAAAGATTCTACGTGAAAGTGATGTTTGCAGCATATGTAGCGCTCATAATTCCCTTTAATTTGACGCAAAACACGGCTCAATCAGGCTTATACTTAAATTAAAAAAAATACCATAAAAAATTGTTCTAATATTTTGTTCTTGTTTGTGACACAAAATTACACCAGAAACTGTTATCCACATCCCTTGGACAAAATAGTTGTTGCATAGTGTTATCGAAAACTTCACTAAACAACATTTCGCTGAGATTCATTTATAGACATTTGCATAATTCGCATTTCTGTAAGACAACCTCAAAATTTTTAAATGTTGAGTTATGTCACTTTTGAAGTATGTGAGCGATATGTTCGTAGATACTTTTATACGATATATTTGTAGATGAGTGACATAAAAACATCTAGCTCACATTCAATGAAAGATATCTGAAATTTCTTAGAAAGATTTTGATGCTAAACAAAAGCACAGTATATAACAACAGGATGACATTTAAAAATATTCACGTGCAAAGCGTCGGGTACATGCTTGTTAGGGCGGGTCGATTTAAAAATCGCCCATTGCTCAGTGAAAATCGTATTCTAGGGATCAAAATAAGAAACTTTGCCGAAGGAACCATACCTCTAAAACGAATTCTGATGTCCCGGAAAAAATCCCACTTTGACCCATTTAGAGTGCTCCAATCGAGTCCAAATGTATGACCGACCCCCACTCAGTGAAGTGTTCATGGAAAATCGTATTCTAGGGATCAAAATAAGAAACTTTGCCGAAGGAACCATACCTCTAAAACGAATTATGATGTCCCGGAAAAAATCCCACTTTGACCCACTTAGAGTGCTCAAATCGAGTCCAAATGTATGGAACCCCCAGGGGGTTCCAGGGGGTGTGCCACTGGCATGGGTGGGTCGGGCCTCCAAAGTTAGTGGGGGTCGGTCATACATTTGGACTCGATTGGAGCACTCTAAATGGGTCAAAGTGAGATTTTTCAAAATTTGCCCCTACCCAAATTTCGACCCAAATTCCGGGACATCAGAATTCGTTTTAGAGGTATGTTTCCTTCGGCAAAGTTTCTTATTTTTATCTCTAGAATACGATTTTCACTGAGCAATGGCGACTTTTTTTGCCTCCCCACAAATCGACCCGGCCTAATGCTTGTATTTCTATTAACAATTTCCAGAAAAGCGTATTTAAAAGCATTACTTGTCTTTATTTGGAAATGCCCACAAAAGATGTAGACCGTTTATCGACTCAAATAAAGATTTTATACATTTCATTAAATTTTATGTGTCTTTTAAACCAAATCCGAAAGCTCTTAAAAAATCACACTTTATATTCAAAAGCCCCTAGAGGTACAAGAGACTTTTTATCACAACAAAAATGTTCTGTATTTTAGACCACTTTTGCAATGAACTGAGCAAAAATGTTTCTTTATTACTTACAAAGTGAGGGTATAGCTTAGTTTGTTTGATCTACTCAAATTTTCTAAATTTTATTAAATTCACTTTAAAATTTGGTTTGTCATTAGGTCAATATATATGCAAGTGTTTTTAATAGCCATTTTCCATCAGGCTAGGGCCGTACCATATAAATATTTTTATATCTGTTTCATTATTAAATGCACTACATATCGAAATTTTTGTGCTAATTGGGCTAATACAGCCCTTGTGAGACCGTCCTTAAATGCTGATTTTCCTCCTGCACTACAAACTCGTAATACGAGTACCTATATAAATATGTACACATTGATCTAATATAATCACATCTTATTTCGTTGGTTTAGATCCTAATCTTTATGTTTACATTTGCAAACATTCCTACCTACGATTGCTCATTTTATAGTCATGTGTTTGGTGCACATGTTAATGTCATTTCCAAATCTTCTTATGTCCGACAATAGTTTGACATTTGCCGGAGTCACCTTGACAGCTAAATATATATGTATGTATGTATAGAGGAGATTTCTAAAAATGTTGGTCTTTTTGTGTTGGAAGCGTACGAATTCTAGTTACGTGTGTGGGACATCAGTTAATCTTCTACTAATGGAACACTTGAAACAAAACCCAAAAATACATATTTGGATTTAAGAAGCTTATTATGTACAAATATTGGGGCATGTAAGGTGAATTCATCGAAAGAATTGATAGTTCATTACATTTTTTCGTGATTAATTAATATAACTATATAGTACATAAATAATAGTGAATACCCCTATATATCCGTATAACGTACATATATAGAAGATCTACAATGAAACAAAGAAGATTCGAAAGCCAAATTAATTTTTATTTTGCAGCTACCAACTTTGTCATTGAGAGCCAACAAGTGTCCGGGTTTGTTGCTGCTACGAAAAAACTTTCCGTTGCTCAGTGGGAGGAATTACAAAAACGGAAACGATTTCGTCCACGTCGACACGTTTGAATTGGCAATAAAAATTCTTATATGATGAAAATTTGGTTAAATATATCCAACTAGCTTCAACCCGGTGCGCTTCGCAGCCCCAATAATTTATTTATTTTCTTTTTAGGGTACCGTAGAATAGTTATACCTCTTTCTTTCAAAAACAAATGACTATTCCATATGGGGAAAAATATTTTGTACAATAAAACAAATCCCCGATTATTTTCTTGTTTATGTTTCTGGCATCAAGATACAATATTTATACGTTTTCTCTTCTGTGTCTCTATATGACAAAAACTATTTTTTGGATCACATTTCACCTTTTCCCCTAATTTATATTCCAATAGCTACATTCACACCATGGTACAATATTAAACAATGTTTTCCCACCGTTATAATTTAAAAAGGTAAAATAAATGCCAAGTTTGAGTTGCAAGACATATAACTGTTATTGGGATCATATTTAATCACTTTCGCTCCATTTTACCACATTTAACCCAATGTGTCATAAATAACTATATTTGCACCACTGTACAACATTGCCCCAACAGTACCACTAATAGTGTGTATTTAGGGAAAATCATAGTTTATATTCCAAGAGCCATATTCGCAACCTTAGGCCGTATTTTACCCTTTATGTCCCCTATCTGAGACACGTTTAACTTTTTATCATACCGTGCCTTATTTAGTCTTTTTTTTGTCCCACGGTTTACATAGATGCTTCACACTCTTGTTATGAATCGTTGTACTACTTAACTTAATTCAATATTTAATTATTCCACTGTTCTTCTAAAGTACCAACCTATTTAACACATTTTAGCCACCCTGCACCATAATTTTAAACTTTAACTAAAATCATAAAATTGAAAAAAAGGCTTATTATCTCATATTTATGCTCCAGAAGTTGGCCTCCCTCCCTAGATCCATGATTTTGCCCACTGTACTAAATATAATGCTGTTTGCCCACTGAATCATATTTAACACCTTTTTGTAATACAGTACCATATTTAACCATTTTTGACCCACTGTACAATAGTCAACCATTTTTGTCACATTGTACTATATTTAATCATTTTTGTCCCACTATGCCATAGTTAACACACTTTTGTCTCACTGTTTCCGAGGTAACGCTGTTTGGCCCACTGTACCATATTTAACCCATTTTGTCCCACTTTACAATTTTAACTATTTTTTCCCCGCTATGGCTATGTCTCCCTGTAACATATTTAACACTTTTTGCAGCACTGTACCACATATAATCCTATTTGCTCCACTGTATCATATTTAACACCTTTTTGACTCATTCCACCATTTTTGTCACAATGTACCATGTTTAATCATTTTTGTCCATTGTATCATAGTTAATACATTTTTGCTACATTGTACCATTTTTTATTCCATGTTGTCCTACTTTACCATATTTAACTATTTTTGCCCCACTGTACCATACATAACCCTTTTTGCCCCACTGCGCCATATTTAACACTTTTTGTCTCACTGTACCATATTTAAAAATTTTCACCACTCTACTAAACTTAACCCCATTTTGGACCTTTTTTGACCCACTGTATCATAGCTAACCATTTTTTGTCAGACTGTACCATATTTAATCCTTTTTTTCCCCACTGTATAATAGTTACACTGTACCATATTTAAAATTTGTCCCCACTCTACCATACTTAACTCTTAACTGTACCATATTTAATCACCTTTTATCCACTGTACCATTTTTGCCCACTAAACATTATTTAATGTTTTTGACCCACTGTGCTCTTCTCATTTCAAGTATAAGTTCCAATTTTGCCAGATTGATTCATTTTTGCCCCAATGCACCATAATAAACCCTTTTTGCACCATAGTGCCTCTTTATGTTAGAATTTCCAAAAATCACTTCCGATCTCTAGTGTATGTTACAAAATCTACCCTAGAACCATGGGACCATATTTTTAAACCACTGTACCCTATTTTACAAGTTTGGCCCCAGTGTGTCCCGAAAAGTACGATTACAAAAAAAATGACTACCCCGATCCGTCGTCCTAAGGACATCCCAAGCTTAAGATGACGGTGGTACAATATTTATCACTTTCCGTACCACTGTGCCCCTAAAATTTAAAAAAAAATCGATCCTTGTTCTAATTTACGTCCCAAGAGGCACTTGAATACAAAACACACACGGTCAAGCGCCAATCTAGATGAAATGGTCTCCAGTTATTTCGTTTTTAGCAATCGTGTCGTATGCACAGATGCGTCCACTGATCAGCTTTTTAATCAGATTCCGTAGAGTGCTATAAACAGCATCCACTAAAAACTTCAAAATGATGAGTGCAACGCCTCTCTATATTTCGTTTTGAGTACATTGTCCATCGACATTATTTTCATGAAAATTTTCAAAACTGCCCTGCAATGATATTGTAAAGTTTTAAAATTCACATCTCGGGTTGTCTGGGCGGCGCCACGCCCTCATCACTCTCTTTTGCAAAGATATCGCCGCAATACTATTTCAAATATTGCGTTCTACATTTTTATACCCTACACCACACTGTGGTACAGGGTATTATAACTTTGTGCATTTGTTTGTAACACCCAAAAGGAGACGAAATAGACCCATCGTTTATTATACCGATCGACTTAGAATCACTTTCTGAGTCGATTTAGCTATGTCCGTCTGTCCGTCTGTCTGTCTGTCTGTCCGTCTGTCCGTCTGTCTGTCTGTCTGTCCGTCTGTCTGTCTGTCCGTCTGTCTGTCTGTGCATGTATTCTTGTAATCAAAGTACAGGTCGCAATTATGGTCCGATCTCGACGAAACTTTACACATGTCTTTTTTTTGGCCCAAGGACGATCCCTATTGAATTTGGTTAAAATCGGTTCAGATTTAGATATAGCCCCCATATATATGTTAGCCCCGATTTGACATGTAAGCGCTGTAAAAACTTTATTTTATATCCGATCAGTATGAAATTCGGCAGGAAAAGGTTTCTTATTACATGAACGAACTCTGTTAAATTTGGAATAAATCGGTTCAGATTTAGATATAGCCCCCATATATACATTACCCCCGATTTGACATATAAGCGCTGTAAAAATGTTATTTTATATCCGATCAGTGCGAAACTCGGCAAAGAGAGATTTCTTATTACATGAAGGAATACTGCTAAATTCGGAGAAAATCGGTTCAGATTTAGATATAGCCCCCATACATACGTTACCCCCGATTTGACTTGCAAGCGCTGTAAAAATGTTATTTTATATCCGATCAGTATGAAATTCGGCAGAAAGAGGTTTCTTATTATATGAATGAACACTGTTAAATTTGGAAGAAATCGGTTCAGATTTAGATAAAGCCCCCATATATACGTTACCCCCGATTTGACATGTAGGCGCTGTAAAAATGTTATTTTATATCCGATCAGTGCGAAATTCGGCAGAAAGAGGTTTCTTATTACATGAAGGAATACTGCCAAATTCGGAGAAAATCGGTTCGGATTTAGATATAGCCCCCATATATATGTTACCCCCGATTTCACATGTAAGCGCTGTAAAAACTGTATTTTATATCTGATCAGTATGAAATTCGTCAGAAAGAGTTTTCCTATTATATGAATGAACACTTTTAAATTTGGAAGAAATCGGTTCAGATTTAGATATAGCCCCCATATATACGTTACCCCCGATTTGACATGTGAGCGCTGTCAAAATGTTATTTTATATCCGATCAGTGCGAAATTAGGCAAAAAGAAGTTTCTTTCTACATGAAGGAATACTGCCAAATTCGGAAAAACTCGGTTTAGATTTAGATATAACACACATATATATGTTACCCCCGATTTGATCTGTAAGCGCTGTAAAAACTGTATTTTATATCCGATCAGTGCAAAATTCGGCAGAAAGAGGTTTCTTATTACATGAAGGAATACTGCCAAATTCGGAGAAAATCGGTTCAGATTTAGATATAGCTCCCATATATGTGTTACCCCCGATTTGACATGTAAGCGCTGTAGAGACTGTATTTTATATCCAATCAGTACGAAATTCGACAGAAGGAGGTCTTTTTACATGAATAAGTATTCAGGGAAGATCGGTTCAGATTTATATTAAAGCTCCATATATATGTTCCTCCTGATTTGGTATCAAACCGCTATAGAAGTTGTATTTTACTTCCGATCATTAAAATTTTCCAGAAAGATGTTTCTCAATTTAGGAACGAATATTGCTTAATTTAGCGATTATCGTTTCACAATTAGACAATATGTTTCTACCCATTTACCAATTATTCCAAATTATTATGGCAATGACCCTTATCGCATTGTTAGGGAGGTGTAGGGTATTATATAGTCGGCCCCGCCCGACTTTCTGCCTTTCCTTACTGGTTTATTTATATGGGGGTGTCATGTCAACTGTTTCCATCGTTCCTGTTTATTGCTCCATCAGCCATACTGGTACCAAGGCCACACAGCCAAACTTCGAAATATTGAATTTTGAAATTTCAGCTTGTGTAGAAGTTCCCACTCTTAATACGATGCCAGTTTTTTGTTCATTCATTGGTTGTGGTTCGAAGGTTACACACCCATTTTTACAGGCTAGCTGCAATAGTGCAAATAGAGTGGGCGGTGCCACGCCGACTGTTACTATCACGCCAGTTTCTAGCTCCAGCACTCGATCTGGTTCTACTTACTAAATTTCGAGAATTTTGGTCCAATAGCAATCAAAATATTACACTTCTGAATTTCTGGTAGAGTGGGTGGTACCACGCCTACTGTCACAATCACAACTGTTTTTGGCTCCAACACGCGTACTGCTACCAAGGAACAAACACTAAATACAGTATTTGTACATTTCAGGTTGTGTGGGCGGTGCCACACCCACTATAACTGTCACACCAGTTTATCGTTCCATCAGGGATACAGGTACCAATGTCATATATACCGAATTTGGAGACTCTTACCGCAATAATACTCGTAATATAGAATTTTTAAATTTCAGTTTGGGTGGGCGATGTGACGCCCACTAACACTATCGCCCTAGTTTTCAGCTACATAACACGTACGGGCACCAAGTTCACACATACCCAATTTTGAGAATTTTGCTACTATAGTATTCGAAATATTTCATATTTGAATTTTAGGTTATGTGGGTTGTGCCACGCCCACTGTCACTATCACCCCAGTTTTCAGCTACATGACGCGTAATGGCACCAAGGTCACACATACCCAATTTCGAGAATTTTGCTCCAATAGTATTCGAAATATTTCATATTTGAATTTTAGGTTGTATGGGCGGTGCCACTCCCACTGTCACTATCACACCGGTTTTTGGCTCCATGATGTGTACTGATACCAAGGTCACACATATCGAATTTCGAGTATTTTTAACCAATAGTACCCAAAATATTCCACTTTTAAATTTTACGATGTATGGGCGGTGCCACGCCCCTTTGTCTAATCAAAACCGAATATAGCTACGAACCTTCCACACACCAAAAGATATTCTCATGCAAAAATTCAGCAAAATCTGTCCAGCCGTTTTCGAGTCCATCGCGTACCAACGAACACCATTTCATTTTATACCCTACACCACACTGTGGTACAGGGTATTATAAGTTTGTTTCATGGCAGATGTTTGTAACACCTGAAAATTACACAGCTAGACCCACTTTAAAGTATACCGATCGACTCAGAATCACTAGCTGAGTCGATTTAACGATGTCCGTCCGTCCATGTAAAGTTGTTCGTCGACTACAGGTCGCAATTTCACTCCGATCGTTCTGAAATTTTGCAGTTTAGAGTATTTCGGGGCTGTTAATATCGCTATTGAATTTGGTTGAAATCGGTTCAGATTTCGATATAGCTCCCATATATATCTTTCGTCCGATTTGGCCCTTTAGTTCTATAGAAGCTGTATTTTACATCCAATCGTTTTGAAATTTAGAATGGTAGAGGTTCTTGATCCATGAACCAACATTGCCGAATTTGAAGAAAATCGGTTAAGATTTAGCTATAGCTCTCATATATATGTTTCGTCCGATTTGGCCCTTTAGTCCTATAGAAGCTGCATTTTACAACCGATCGTTTTGAAATTTAGAATGGTAGAGTTTCTTGATCCATGAACCAACATTGCCGAATTTGAAGAAAATCGGTTATGATTTAGCTATAGCTCCCATATATATGTTTCGTCCGATTTTGTTCTTTAGTCCTGTAGAAGCTGTATTTTACATCCAATCATTTTGAAATTTAGAATGGTAGAATTTCTTGATCCATGAACCAACACTACCGAATTTGAAGAAAATCGGTTAAGAGTTAGCTATAGCACCCATATATATGTTTCGTCCGATTGGCCATGTATTTTACATCCAATCGTTTTGAAATTTAGAATGGTAGAGTTTCTTGATCCATGAACCAACATTGCCGAATTTCAAGAAAATCGGTTAAGTTTTAGCTATAGCTCCCATATATATGTTTCGTCCGATTTTGCTCTTTAGTCCTGAAGAAGCTGTATTTTACATCCAATCATTTTGAAATTTAGAATGGTAGAGTTTCTTGATCCATGAACCAACACTACCGAATTTGAATAAAATCGGCTAAGATTTAGCTATAGCTCCCATATATATGTTTCGTTTGATTTGGCCCTTTAGTTCTATAGAAGCTGTATTTTACATCCAATCGTTTTGAAATTTAGAATGGTAGAGTTTATTGATCCATGAACCAACACTACCGAATTTGAAGAAAATCGGTTAAGATTTAGCTATAGCTCCCATATACATGTTTCGTCCGATTTGGCCCTTTAGTCCTGTAGAAGCTGTATTTTACATCCAATCATTTTGAAATTTAGAATGGTAGAGTTTTTGATCCATGAACCAACATTGCCGACTTTGAAGAAAATCGGTTAAGATTTAGCTATAGCTCCCAATATATATGTTTCGTCCGATTTTGCTCTTTAGTCCTGAAGAAGCTGTATTTTACATCCAATCATTTTGAAATTTAGAATGGTAGAGTTTATTGATCCATGAACCAACACTACCGAATTTGAAGAAAATCGGTTAAGATTTAGCTATAGCTCCCATATACATGTTTCGTCCGATTTGGCCCTTTAGTCCTGTAGAAGCTGTATTTTACATCCAATCATTTTGAAATTTAGAATGGTAGAGTTTTTTGATCCATGAACCAACATTGCCGACTTTGAAGAAAATCGGTTAAGATTTAGCTATAGCTCCCATATATATGTTTCGTCCGATTTTGCTCTTTAGTCCTGAAGAAGCTGTATTTTACATCCAATCATTTTGAAATTTAGAATGGTAAAGTTTCTTGATCCATGAACCAACACTACCGAATTTGAAGAAAATCGGTTAAGATTTAGCTATAGCTCCCATATATATGTTTCGTCCGATTTGGCCCTTTAGTTCTATAGAAGCTGTATTTTACATCCAATCGTTTTGAAATTTAGAATGGTAGAGTTTATTGATCCATGAACCAACACTACCGAATTTGAAGAAAATCGGTTAAGATTTAGCTATAGCTCCCATATACATGTTTCGTCCGATTTGGCCCTTTAGTCCTGTAAAAGCTGTATTTTACATCCAATCATTTTGAAATTTAGAATGGTAGAGTTTCTTGATCCATAGACCAACACTACGGAATTTGAAGAAAATCGGTTAAGATTTAGCTATAGCTCCCATATATATGTTTCGTCCGATTTGGCCCTTTAGTTCTATAGAAGCTATATTTTACATCCAATCGTTTTGAAATTTAGAATGGTAGAGTTTCTTGATCCATGAACCAACATTGCCGAATTTGAAGAAAATCGGTAAAGATTTAGCTATATCTCCCATACAGGGTATTATTTAAGTATAAAATGTCCCAAAAGTAAATTTATGTAAACAATTTATACATGAATATACATGGATATAAAATTTGGTCTGCATCCATTCCAAACTATGCTAAGTGCAAACAGGTAGTTTTTCAGGAGAAGCGATCAAAGTTTGATGAATTTTTTGAATTTGCGTGTAATTCCTTTATAATTTAAATCGAATGACCGTACTGATTTGTAAATAACTTTTGATTGGGTTGACGTATACACACCAAAGTTTGACAGTATATAACCTAAAATATTTAGAAATTAAAAATGCAGTCTCCCTAAAGACTAGCATGTCTTTAGCATGTTTTAGAATGGAGGTATCGATATATACTTATATTATGAGCTTTTTAATTTTGTTATGTCTTGGCTCTTATTGTCAAGACATAACAAAATTGCTATAGTCCATTTTTAACAGGACTATAGCAATTTTAAAAACTATACACTGTGAAAAACTTTTGAATATTTATTGGTATTTACGATATAATATTTTGAATTGTTGTAAAAAAATGGTACGTTTGTGTGAAGGTAGCGAAAGAGACGTGCCAATGACGCCCCCTTTTCACTGGAATGTAGGTACTTAAAAAACAGTACACTGCACACAATTTTAAGTATTTGTAGGCACTAGTATTAAAGTTATAAGCTGTTAACTTTTCATACAAAATTTTACCTTCCTGTGGGAGGTACCAAAAGGGGTGTGGCAATATTGCCCATTTTTCTCGAGATGATAGTGACTAATAAGCTTATACTATGTGTAGAATTTCAGAGGATTAAAATAAGTAGTATAGTATTTATTGAATAATCAATATTTCACTAAATGTTAACCCTTTGAGGGGGAGGTACTAGAAGGAGTGGACCAATATGGGCCCATCTTCGAACTTAGCCGGAGATAGAAGAAAATATTACACATACTAAGTTTGAAGTCAATCGGCAGACAGACGGACATTGCTCATTCGACTTAAAATGACCCAAAACGGATATCCGCCGACTTTGGGTCTTATGTCACTCCTTCGATGTGTTACACTTTTGGTCCGTAGCTAATGATATATACCCTCGTATCACTAAAGTGAGGGTATAAAAAGAGACGAAGCAGACAAAAGAGTCCTCCGATATGGATTCTCGGTTATGATTTAAAGTGCATAACAGGGGAGTTTTATCCCTTTAAAAATCCAAAATCACAATTTCTTCGTGAAAATCATAGCAAGGCCTATTAATATACATGGAAAAAATAAATGAAAATTTGACGGAAATATTTCAAAAATTAGTGTTTAATTAAATCGAATATTTTTGTACCCTATGAGACTCTGTGGTGCAGGGTATTCAAAGTTGATTTGGCCCAGATGTTTGTAATGCCCAAGCTAGACCCACCTTAAAGTATATCGATCGACTCATAGTCGCTTTCAGATTCCATCTAGCCATGTCTGCCGTTCATCAAGGACCAAGCCTATTAAAATTGGTCAAAATGGGTTCAGATTTATATATAGCCCCCAAGCTTTATTTTTGTCAGATCTTCATGAAATTTAGCACAGGGATGTTCTATGAGGCCTTGAGTACCCCTTCCAAATTTCATGGAAATTGGTACCGACTTATATGTCGATACCTCCATTCAGGAGAGGCGATCGAAGTTTGGTGATTTTTTTAAAATTTGTGTGGAATTCCTTTATAATGCAAATCGAATGACCTGTACAGTTTTGTGAATAACTTTTGATGGGTTGACGGATTAACAACAAATTGTGACTGAATATAATTTAGAATATTTGGAAATTAAAAATGCAATTTGTTTTAGAATGGAGGTATCGATATAGCTCCCAGACCAAAATTTAACTTTTTGTACATTATTCCTCCCGAAATGAAATTTTGTGCAAAAGATATTTTCTAAACAGACCCAAGTGTTATTTTTATGTCAGCATATTACAGCTTATACAGCTTATTTTATTCATAGCATACCAGATTTTACCATAAAATACAAAATATATTATTGTGTTTCGATGTTTTTATGAAGATTTTATTTAAAAAATATAACTTTTTCTCGAGATTCCCGTGATCACGTTCCCAGAAAAAACTCTAAATTTTGCTCGAAATACAACGTTTAGGTTCCAAATCATTGTTCTTTTGATATCTATTTGCATTTGAACAAATTTACGCACATTTTCAAATTTATCTTGAAATTGTATACACTTTTTATCAATTTCCTTCAAAAAATATTCGTAAATAAATTACATTACAAATACATAAATCAAAGAACTAACATTTCCTTATATTGTATAAAATTCATGAATGTTTCATGTTTCACGACGTCCATTATGGATATCATCATACTGATATTAGAGAGGGAAATAATCTATAAGTAATCCGAAAATATAAATTTGTATGTGTTGTTGTTATTTATTGTTGGTCTGTGCTTTTGTTATTCAGTCAGAATTTGTTTTGGTTTGTCTATAGTGTTTTAAAATTTTTTATTATACATTATAACTGTGATGTAACTTCACAATAAAGTCGGAAAATCTCTGAAAATTGCAATATCTCAAAACAATTGGCAGCCATTTCAAAGTTATAATGAACAACAGAATTTAAATAATCTTAATGTAATAGAATTTACCGAAAGGAATATAAATAAAATGTACTCGTACAAATATAAAACCAGTAAGGAAATGCAGAAAGTCGGGCTGGGCCGACTATATAATACCCTACACCTCCCTAACAACGCGATAAGGATCATTGCGATAATAATTTGGAATAATTGGTAAATGGCTAGGAACTATTTATCTAATTCTGAACCGATAATCGCTAAATTAAGCAATATTCGTTACTAAATTGAGAAACATCTTTCTGGAAAATTTTAATGATCGGAAGTAAAGTACAACTTCTATAGCGCTTTGATACCAAATTAGGAGGAACATATCTGTGGTCACAAGGCATAACAGCATATGTGTGTTTTTGCAAGTTTTCAGGAGAGCATTTTAAAGGTTTGAATCAATATAGCAAAAATATTTATAAACTTATTTTGAATTTTACGCCTGCAATTTCTCAGGCCTTGGAAGGGAAATGAATTAATACGAAAACATTTATATTATTTAAAAGTGTCCATTCATATAATAGGAAACATCTTCCTGCTGAATTTCATACTGATCGGATATGAAATACAGTTTTTACAGCGCTTACATGTCAAACCGGGGGTAACATATATATGGGGGCTATATCAAAATCTGAACCGATTTTCTCCGAATTTTGCAGTATCCCTTCACGTAATAATAAATCTCTTTGTGCCGAATTTCGCACTGATCGGATATAAAATACAGTTTCTACAGCGCGTACATATCAAATCGGGGGTAACGTATATATGGGGGCTATATCTAAATCTGAACCGATTTCTTCCAAATTTAACAGTGTTCATTCATATAATAGGAAACCTCTTTCTGCCGAATTTGGCGGATATGTATTGCAACCAACTTCAGGTTGCTATCATTTCTAAACCGCTAGTCAGTTAGCTGACAGATTTATTTCAGTGACAGTTCATTTTATTGTTTACAAGCTTACAAAAGCATTTTGATCTATTGCATTCAGAAAAAAAGTTATTCGTGATGGAATTCAAGCGTGATAGTGTGATTGCTTTATATTTGGGTGGAAAAACACAAGTGGCTATCGTTAGAGCCCTCCAGCATTTAAATGTGAATAAATCTTTTGTTTCTCGTACCATTGCTCGTTACCGTGATACTGGCAATGTTGCATCGCGTCCAAAAAGTGGACGAAAAAAAACGGTAACAACACCAGAAATGATCCGAAAAGTGAAGCCCAGATTTGATCGAAATCCACGCCGCAGTGGTAGAAAAATTGCTCGTGAGCTGAACATATCGCGAGAACGGATACAACACATATTAAAAAATGAGCTTGGACTAAAGTCATTGAAGTTCCAAAAAGTGCAAGAGCTCACCGATGTACAAAAAAAAGTTAGACTGGAAAGAGCCAAGGAGTTGCTTCGCTTGCACGAAAGTGGCCAGTTACCGAATTTGGTTTTCTCCGATGAGAAGCCATTCCAAATTGAGCAGTTTTTGAACAAACAAAATGATCGGGTTTACTCGCCAAAGAGGTCAGCTGAAAATGTACACCTTCGATTGGCCACCAGAACTCAAGCGCCGCCGATGGTAATGGTGTGGGCCGCCGTAACGGCCGAGGTCGCTCCCCGCTCGTATTCATCGACCATGGGGTCAAAATAAATGCCGAATATTATCGGGAAAATGTCCTAAAGACAGTATTGAAGCCCTGGGCAGACAAACATTTAGGCCGCAGACCATGGACATTCCAACAGGACTCCGCACCATCGCACCCAGCACGCGTCAACCAATAATGGCTTAAAAAGGAGGTTTCTACAACACAATGGCCACCAAGATCTCCGGATCTCAATCCGTTGGACTTTTGCGCCTGGGGCATTTTAGAGAGTAAGGTTCGCACTAAAAAATACCAAAGTATCGATCATCTCAAGACAGCGCTTCGCCGGGAATGGGCCAAAATACCGCAGAGCCACTTTCGTGCAGCGTCTGATGGCTTTGTCGGCCGTTTGAAGGACATAATTCGTGCCAAAGGTGGCCAATTCGAACAAATCTAAACTGTTTCTAAAATTTTATGTTATTTCCGACATTTTTTGCTTTTGAACAATAAAAATTAAAAAAATATAGCACTTTACTTTGTTGCATTACATATCAGCCACCCTGTATATGGGGGTTATATCTAAATCTGAACCGATTTTAATCAAATTCAATAGGGATCGTCCTTGGGCCAAAAAAAGATATGTATGTGTAAAGTTTCGTCGAGATCGGACCATAATTGCGACCTGTACTTTGAGTACAAGAATACATGCACAGACAGACTGACAGACAGACGGACATAGCTAAATCAACTCAGAAAGTGATTCTAAGTCGATCGGTATAATAAACGATGGGTCTATTTCTTCTCCTTTTGGGTGTTACAAACAAATGCACAAAGTTATAATACCCTGTACCACAGTGTGGTGTAGGGTATAAATATTTCTTACTCATAAATTAAGACTTGTTCACATCCAAATTTTTGTATCGCTTCGAAATTATTTTCTATTACATAGAAAAGGAAGAAAACACCAGATTAAAATTTACAGGATCAGCTCATATTAGATAGGACTACATTCATATATATATTTCAAAAATCTATGTTGGTTTTTTCCTGCTCCAGTATGGAAATTAAAATTGAAGAGGATATATAATACATAACATGAAATGTACGCCTTTTGAGAATACTTTCTTATTTTCTCAGAGTCAAATTCTAATACTCGTAACATCTGGAAATTTGTTGTTGTTTTTTTTGCCAACTATAAAATGTTTTATTTTGAGCAGACAGTCGATATGCAAATTTATTTTGAAATCGGGAATGGTGACCCGAAAAAGGTGTTCGGTTTGGCATGGAATGAACGCTTTCCAGCTGACGTTGTAATAACTGAAGGGAAGTTTCGGATTACTCTTAGAGATATCTTACTTCAGCCCATTCGTACTACCGCAAGATGGTCTTCCGATAGTGGGTATCACCAAGATAGAACTAGTTGTGCAGTAACGTAGTGGTAGTAGGAATAAAAAAGGTTGTATACGGAAGTAGTCAGACGATAATTCTATAAGGCAATATGCCATATCAACTGCTATTATGCTTATGGAACTGTCACTCTGTTCACGAAACGGTTGCGGACATTATAGAAGCAATGCCTGACCTCTTGGGCATTATTAATTGTACTATGGCTGAACCACTTTGTGACAAGAAGTATCTCACTCCCGTACCCGATAGATCAGAACGGAATGAACGCATTACTGGACATGGAAGCTTCGCGAATTTCAATACAGACGGTTCCAAACTCAACAACCAAGTGGGCTTTGGTGCATTTTCTGAGCAACTTTAGCTGTCCATGAGAGAGGTATGAGTATCTGAATGACTGAAAATTAATCTTCTGACCAAGGTCGGTATCAATATTTTCTCTGATAATGAAGTTTATATAAATTCTCTCGAAACGGTAGTCCTGAATTCTAAATCTACACTCTACTGTCGGATCTCTAAACGCGATGGCTGAACAGGTCAATATTTAAATGATATGGGTGCCGGGTCAGAAGGACATACCGGGGAACTGAAAAACAGATTAACTCGCAAGACAAGAAACTACCTTTCACCGTCCAAAGGAAATGGAAGATGTGAGATACCTCTAGCAACATGCAAACTCTTCTTGTGAGATAGAACCGCATATATTCCAGTATTATGTGGCCTTGTCTTAACCCCAAACGCACCAGCGCCAAGCTGTCTCTATCGAAACCGTTCTACGACTCAATTATTGTGTCTGTCATGCCGGATCTATGAGATTCGTGTCTTGTGAAAAGCTTTTTGCTGTGGAGACGAAGAGGAAGAGGTATCAATAGAGCTCCTTCTGTATCGGTGTTCCGATCTCTCTAGAAGGCGGCAGGCTACCCTTTGCGCTATTTCCTAAAGCAATCAAATAGATTCAACGGGAGTAGCCAGGGAAAACCCTATGTTCTTACTTACACCCATGTGTTAGCACAATGGCTTAACTAGTCTAAGTGAGTCTGTCAAACAGGCTGTCACTCTTACCATAAATCTAACATACTGCAACGTTTTCCTATGAGAGTATCATAAATTAAAATAAATTAGATGTTTATACCGAATGATATTTTTTTTCGTAAAATTATCTTTCTTTATGACGAATGTTATAAACACAGAGTAAAAGATATAAGTTCTATAATTTTTTTTCCATTTAATTTTCGGTTTAAAATTCGAAAAGGAAACGTTTTAAGTCTACTTTCCTACAATGCCATTCATACGAACATACATACATATTTTTAGTACCCGCATACAAAAATATTTTTATGAGTTCTTTGGGTAAGTTGTCAAAAGATTTTTCAACTCGTTTAACCCGCAAATTGTTTTGTTGAAATAAACACATGTTCCACGTCAGTTTAACCACACTAACACAGATACATACAGATATGGCAATGCTTACATAAATTTATACAGGAACGGTTCAAGGGTTCTCTAGGAAAACGTTATTTTAGAAAGACAGTAATCAGTGTAATTAATCACGTGCAATTACATATTCTTATTTAATTGTAAGTCCATTAAAAATACAATTAAGAGTAACAGGGTCTCCAAGTGTTTCCAAGTTCAGGCCCAAACGGTAAATGACAATGAGCGCATTTCTTGACAAGCGCCAGAATACTATGTCGTTTACAGGCCTACGAAATTTGATTCAAATGCACCACTGTTATTGCATTATTTTTGACTGGAAAATTACAACAAGCTATTGCTAATGATCTACAAAATGTATCTTGTGAATAAAATGAATGTATATCGGACCATTATACGTTACAACGACAACAATTCAATGGAGGTAAAAATCCAAACACAGCAACATTGCCAGAAATGGTTCGAAAAGAGAAGGCCAGAATTGAAATAATCGACGAAAATATGTCTACTGGATGGATGAGCCTCAAGATATAGCATGAACTACGATAGAAAAACTGCAAAATAAAACCGGTAAGGAAAGACAGAAAGTCGGGTGGGGCCAACTATATAATACACTATAAGATCACACCATCATGTGCTGCACACATTTTATTGTATCTAGAAAATACTCAATAAATTAAATTAATACTCTATAAGCGAAACTGAACAGTTTTTTTTAAATTTGGCATTGTTCATTCATGAACAACGAACCAAGAAGCTTTTCTCTCCAAAACTTCATACTGATCGGTCATAAAATACAGATCCTATAGCATTTTGATTTTAAATCGAAAGGATCATATGAATATATAGGGGATATATCTAAATCGACACCGATTTCCCCCAAATTTGGCAGTATTCGTTCCAAAAATAAGAAACTTCTCAAGTTCTTAGCGCTTTGATACCATATTGGGAGGAACATACATACATATATCTAAATCTGAACCGATTTTCTCTAAAATTATCAGTATTCGTTCCTAAAGTAAGATTTTGACAAAAGGCGAAACTTATAGCTTTTGATTAGCACTATAATTGGTGCTAAAGTTGATTTTGTTCGTTTTCAAGATAATTACAAAAAAACAAGACACAAGACAAGACAAGACAAAACACGCGACAAAAACAGAAGTTGCTTTCAAAGCAAACCAATCAAACAGTGATTCCAGCGAAACCTGAAGGAATATTTTAATGCGACTATTTTTAACATGTCATGCATTGATGTATCTTAATAATGTTTTTTTTATTCAAAAATATGAAGTAGTTTATTTTTTATTTACTTTTAATCACATTCGCACGCGACATTTCGCATGCAACATTTTATTCCATCTTTCTGTTTATGTTTATTTTTTACTTTTTATGCAACTAGACATCCAAAGGTTGATTATAAATGATTTTTAATATATTCAATATATTTATTTTCACAACAAAAATTATTTTTCTTATATCCCTTAAATATATATAGATCAAGATTTAAAAGAGAGACCATTACTCAAAAAATAACATGCAATACAAATATTTAAAACATAAATTTTGCGATTATTCGAATTTGCACTCAAATA
The DNA here is from genome assembly GCA_963930755.1 of Eudasyphora cyanicolor. Classification (NCBI taxonomy): domain Eukaryota; kingdom Metazoa; phylum Arthropoda; class Insecta; order Diptera; family Muscidae; genus Eudasyphora; species Eudasyphora cyanicolor. The sequence continues at coordinate 163,476,482 of OZ005736.1, read as the reverse complement.
TTATAAAATGTGTTATGAATAAATGTAGGTTTTGGGAAAATTAGTTAAATTTGATAGATTCTCAATAAAAAAGTAGTAAAACAACATACTTTTATAGACCTTTGGCTGCGTTGACATATCGTTGGAAATGCCTATATGTTTATACCGTACACCACTCTATGTTACAGGGTATTATAAGATTGTGCATTTGTTTGTAAATCCCAAAAGCAGAAGAAATACGCTTTCCGAGTTGTATGTCCGACGTCTGTCGGTTCTACTGTCTGCCTGTACATAAATTCGTTCTTGCACATATCTTTTATTATCGTTGAAAGAGTCTCAGCTTTTTTCGGATTCAATTCCATTGTCCACTTTTTTATTAACAAAAATTAAAATAGTTTTTCGATCGAAAAGTTCCCGATATATTGTTTTGGATGTTACAAAAAAATGCATAAATGTATAATACTCTGTACCATAGTGTGGTGTGGGATATATTATATATATTATATTTTCAATAAACAAATTTTACTATTCAGCAATATTTAAATAAACAAAAAGTGTATGGTTCGAATTCAAATCAAAGCACAATTAAGGCCATCGAATTACTTTGCGAAAGCAAGCGCCTGTATAACAGTTGGTTTAGCCCGCGTTAACTACCACAGCAGGGTTGGTCACCACATATTTGCTTTAAACGGGGCATGAAGGTAAACACAGCACAACCCATGATTTTTGGGCTCAATTCTGAGAATTGGACGTGAAAGTAGCCCCACCAATATGAACTTCTGCTAAATTAATAATTTAATGGTTATACGAATTTTTTGCTCAAGGTTGGTTTTTAGCACTTTTTATATTTATATTTTAACACGGTTGTATTTCGTTATACCGCAATGTCTGTGTCTGTTTGTGTCTAAAGCAAAGTTGCAGATATTGAATAGGAGAAAAAATGCGGAAAAACCTACCCTAAAAAAGTGCATCCTGTGCCTTAAAAATTGCAAAAAAAATCCCATTTTTACAATTTTTCACCTTTTTTGCTCAATAACTGGGTTAGGTTTAGGTTAGGGTGGCATCCGTATTTTTTATACAAGCTCACATGGACCAGTTTAGGTCCCTAGTGTTACCACGGCTGAAATGCCCCTCATCGAAACCAACCTGTTTGATATACAAATTTGTCGATAGTTCGAATATCGGTACTGGAAAGATCTGTTAGGCTGCCTAGAAAAGCCGATCCTAGTATGTCCAGTCGTCGTTTACTCAGAGCGGGGCAGCAAGTGCCCAATGCTCTCCACTTCTTCCTCATATCCACAGCTTCTGCAGAAGTCATTATAAGTCACAATAACTGGGTTACAAATCCTGAAATATGCTGTTTTTTGGGAAGTGCTTATTTAAAATACCGTAGGGACGTTACATCGATGTTCGATAGGAAATGGTATAATGAAAATGGAGAACATAAAAACACAGGCGCATAAACGCTCATAAATGTGTGTGGACGCTTAACTGCTCTTCTTGTTCCTTCATGACACCTACTCCGTCCACAGTCAATTAAAGGCAGAAAAGGGGAAGTGGACTTTTTTTATTGAGCTGTGTTTTTCCGATGGCTACCTGTAATTAATGAGTTACCTACAAAAATTCTACCCATTATAAGCCCTAATTTTTTGAAAGTCATAAATGAAACTAAGTACTTGTCAACAAGTGCCGACGAACGCGAAAAGTACTATTTTTATACCCCCCACCATAGGATGGGAATATATTCATATTGTCACTCCGTTTGTAACACCTCTAAACATTGATCTGAGAACTCATGAAGTATATATATTCTTAGTCATCGTAAAATTCTAAGACGATTTAGCCATGTCCGTCCGTCAGTCAGATACAGTCCGTAACAATAGAGCTAGGTTGATCAAATTTGGTACAAATATTTCTTATGGTTGCAGGTTGTTTGGGATTGCAAATGGTCCATATCGGTCAATGCTTTGATATAGCTCCCCAATAGAGGTATCTCCAAAATACTGGTTTTGAGCCATAGATACCAAATTTCAAAAGCAATTTATCAGAAACTTTGCAGTTTGTATTCTATTTTGACAAGAATTCACCACAGAAAAAAATTTACAAATCGGTTCATATTTTGTTATAGTCACCCTCTAGAGGTCGCTCCAAAATATACATATTCAAGCCATAAATACCATATTTTCTGAGCATTTTAACTGAATCTTTTCAGTTTGTTTTTAATTAAGACAAGAATTCATCGTAGTAAAAAGTTGTTAAATTAGTTAATAGTACACCTATAGATGTCACTCCAAAAATGCTTATTTAACCCATAAACACCACATTTTCTAAGAAACTTTGCAGTTTATATTATATTTTGGCAAATATCTCAATAATTTTTATACAAATAAAATTTAATTTTGTTGTAGTCCCCGTGTATATATAGCTCTCAAAAAACTATTTTAAGTCGTAAATACCACATATTTCAGGTGAAGAGTTCGGCTAAAGAATTTGCTGCCTAAAAATTGCAGCGTTCGTTTTTTAATAATTTACCTTTTGCGCCATATCAAAAGGTTTTTCCAGTAATAAAATTGAATGCAATCCATGGTGGAGGGTACATAAGATTCGGCATGGCCGAAATTAACGCTTTTACTTGTAAAATTTTAAATTATAATTTAGAGTGAAAAACATTTTAAAAAACTTTTTTATCAGAACCACAAGCGTCAACTTCAACGAAGATGGATATTGACTATAATTAAAAATTTTATAAACTTTGTTTCCATGAATAGATAACATATAAAAAGCTAATTTATCTGTGTAAGAATAGCTGTAATATGAATCTAAATTTTTGTTTTCATGCAAATTAAAGTTTATAAAGAAAAAAATAGCATATTTGTCGATTTGTTAACCAGTTACTGAGCACAAAAGGTGAAAAATGGTAAAACAAGTAAAAAAAGTTTCAGTCGGGTAAACCGACTAAGGTATACCCTCACTTTGTGAGTAATGTAATATGGAATATTAAACGAATTATTCTGTCAATTTGTGTGGGTGGTACCAGAAGGTTTTTAACAAATACATCTATTTTTCGCTGAATAGTAGAAATACATTGCACTGGGCCGAATTATAATCGTTTATTTGCACCGGTATATTAACGCTATGAGATATTAAATTTTGGTATGATTTGGCAATTTTGTGTGGGAGGTACAAAAAGTGGCGTGGTGATAACGGCCATTTTTTACATGGCTATAGGTACTTCAAGAGCGTTACACTGTGCAAAATGTTGTTGCATTTTCGTGCATTGGTACTCATGCTGTGAGCTCTTAACATTTTGTGCAAAATGGCACCTTTGTGTGGGAGGTACAAAAATGGGCGTGGCAATAGCGTCCATTTTTCACAGGGCTATAGACACGATAAAAGCATTACACTGTACAAAATTCCAAGTAATTTTATACACTTGTATTAATGTTATAAGCTGTTAACTATTGGGTCAAAATGGTACCTTTGTGTTGGAGGTACCAAAAGGGGCGTGAATATAACACCCATTTTTCACTGGACTTTAGGTACTATAAAAGCATTACACTGTACAAAATTTTATACACTGGTATTAATGTTATAAGCTGTTAACTTTTGGTGCAAAATGGAGCATTTGTGTGGGAGGTACCAAAAGGGGCGTAGCAACTTGGCCCATTTTCTCGAGTTGATAGCGACGAATAAACTAATGCTATGTGTGGAATTTCAGAAGATTCTGATAATTAGTATAGCAGTTATTAAAGATTCAATATTTCACAACATTTTAACACTTTGAGGGGGAGGTACTAGAAGGAGTGAATCAATATGGCCCTTCGAAATTAGCCGGAGATAGAAACAAATATTACCACGTACCAAATTTGAAGTCAATCGGTTACTCCTTTCGAGAGTTATCGTGCGCACCAGGCAGCAGATAGACAGACAGACGAACGGACATTGCTCATTCGACTTAAAATGGCCCAAAACGAATATCCGCCTAACATACTTAGGGTCTTAGATCACTCTTTCGATGTGTTACACTTTTTTTCGTAGCAAATGATATATACCCACGTCACACTAAAGTGAGGGTATAAAAATGACTGGATGTTCTTTTTTCGGGCACTGGATGCACATTTTTCGGGTATGTTTGCTCCGCACACTCCTTTTCAATATCTACAACATTGCTTCAGACACAAAAGAGATATTCCGTACGGTAGCCATGTTAAAATATAGAAAAAATGGTAAAAATCGAATGGCCATTAAATTATTAATTGAGCCAACTTGACTTAACGAATTGTGCAGAAGTTCTTATTTTTGGGGCTACTTTCACGTTCAATTCTCAGAATTGAGTCCCAAATCAATGAGCTGAAAAATGCTGTACTGTGAAATCTATCCATTAAAATATTTTAAATTATTTTTTTGTACTTTGGGCAATTGGTTATAAATTCAGCGCAAATGGGGCTGACAAAACCTTATCCGCCACAGAAATTGACGACTTCAGTGTGAAAATCATTTAAATGCCTTAAAAGCATGCATTTTAGAGATTCAAAGTTAGTCACAAAATATTCAAGCGCGCATAAAGTTTTTTTATTTTTAAAACCAGAAGGTAATTTTATTAGTCCTAAAGTCTTCTGCACCAATGGGAAATAGTTTTGCACAGTTTCCGAGAAATAATTATTGTAAAATTTAATTTTTAATTTGTTCACAGTCCTGGTATAGTACGAATATTTTGATAAATCGGCGCCAACTTCAAACTCACTCTTTCATCATCAATATTCAGTATAAGTCAAAAATAAATAAATTGCAATATTTTGTGGAAGTAAATAAATATGAGTATATCAGTGTGCAGAGTTTTATTCCAATCGGTTGGCTTGTTTTTTAAATATTAGATTTATTTACATTGATTTTTTTTAATTCTTCCCTGTGCCCTGTGTACTTTGGCATATGACAAATCCGGCCCTGCTTAAAATCATGCGTACAAATGTGACTATCAATGGTGTTTTGAAGCGGTAGCACAGTAATAAAAAATTTCCAAAAATATTAGTAAAATGGTGTGTGTCAATAAACATTATTACGGCAACGAAAGAATGCATGACATGTCGATGTTGGCGATGTTGACTATGCTGATTTCACTGTTCCCTGATTTCGACTTACTATAAAGACCATATTTGTGTTGTGAAATTGTTGATGTGGAAATATGTGTCGATAAGTCCGTATTTTTGAACACAATTCTGTGTGTTAGTTTATTTTATATTTGCATATGAGTATATGTCACTCACCTACTTCTAAGTTACATATGTATCTCAAAATTTAAATTGTTTGAGTTTCCCTTACACAAATGAAAATTTTGCAAATGTCCATAAATCAACAAAGCTAATTTGAGCTTATGAGTAAAAAACCATATTACGGATCTTTTAGTGTATTTAAACATCTTATTTCATGTTAATTATCTGCTTATACGGAATTGAAGTTACTCGTCTTGAAAATTTTCAATTTGGACGTATGTCACTCTTGAAGTAAATGAGCGATATGTACATAAAAGAAGGAGAATCACCATTATTTGTTTGAATTGAAAGAAAATATATTTGGAACCATATATTAATACGAACGCATGTATTAATATATTAGAACAAAATATATTTGTGAACTGACTTGGGCCTGTATCCAAATCTGAACCGATTTTCCCCAAATGGCAGTGTTCATTCGTGTAATAAGAAACCTCTCTCTACCGAATTTTGCACTGATCGGATGTAAAATACAGTTTCTACAGCGCTTACATGTCAAATCGGGTTTAACATATACACGCTGAAAAAATCGCTTCTGTAGTATATTGTCCCAAACATATTCGGCTTGAAACATATTTATGTTTAGGATACACTCTAAACATAAAATATTTGGTATACACAATAATTGTGTATTTGGCAGAAATTGTTCTAAACAAATATTTGTTTACATCACAATGTGACTGTTATTTCCGAAACAAAATATTATTTGCATTTAAGTATTCATAAAATACATAAATTGTGTTAAATTTTTCAGTAATTCAAAGTTAAATTTTTAATTTTTTTTATGTTCGTAAAAATAATAAATAATAATAATTGAAATCATATAATAAAATACTTAGAGGATTGACAACTAATGATGGCTTGGAATACTCAGAAATTTGAAATGATTGATTTAAAACCGAAGTTCATGCTGTATGTGGTATCATAACTGGAAGGTACAATTAGAAACCAAGGAACATTAAAACTGAAATTCGAAAAAGTCAGCAAAAGATTTGGAAATCTTTCTTAAATAAAATATATTTGGAAAATATCCTAATAATAATTTGAATTGTATTTAAACACATATTTTATTTGAGAAATTTAGTTTGCAAATACAATTTGCTGTAATATATTAATATATGCGTTCCAAATATATTTTATTGATTTTCAAATAAAATGTATTTGCTAAGTTGTTTGCTTGCTTTTATTTGGTCTGCAAATCTTTGTGATTCTAACTAGGATATTCTCCCGGCTTTGCTAAGAAATACATAATATTTTAAAATTTGTATTCCAAATATACGAGTATTTTCTTTCGGTTCAAACATGCACACGGGGCAAAATCGCCTTTTTTGATATGTTTGAATAGAAAGAAAATATATTTGGAACACTAATTTTTAAATATTATATATTTCTGAGCAAATAAATTTTATTTGAAAATCAATAAAATAAATTTGGAACTCGTATATTAATATGTTACAACATATAATATTTGCAAACTAAATTTCTCAAATAAAATATGTATTTGAATACAAATAAAATGATTGTTTAGGAATTTTTCCAAACATATTTTATTTAAAAACGATTTTCGAAACTTTTGTTGAATTTTTCAAATTTAAATTTTATTTTTTTTGTTTTTTTTTTTGGTTTGAACCTCCCAGTTATGATACCAAATGCAGCAATATCTTATGTTTTAAACCAATCATTTAAAATTTCTGAGTATTCCAAGGCATCATTGGTTGTCAATCCTCCAAGTATATATTTCGATCCAAGATTATATGATTTCAGGTATTATAATTTTTTATATTTAAGACGTTAAAATTTTAGAAAAAATTAACTTTACTGAAAAATTTAACACAATTTAGATATTTTCTGAATACTTAAATGAAAAAAATATTTGTTTCGGAAAAAATATTCCAAAATAAACACATTGGGATGTAAACAAAGATTTGTTTAGAACAACATCTTCCCAAATATATAATTTTTGTGTGTACCAAATATTATATGTTTAGAGTGTATCCTAAAGATATATATATTTCAAGCCGAATATGTTTGGGACAATATACTACAGGAGCGATTTTTTTTCAGCGTGTGTAAATGTTGGTCATGACTACGTCTGTGATGGTCCATTCGGAAGGTCCAATGTTGGGCGACTGGTTCGACTGATATCTCGCGAATAACATGAGTAATGTTGGGTTCCAAAGCGTCAATCGTACACCGGGAAAAATCTCCGTTTTGATATGTTTGAATTGAAAGAAAATATATTTTGGATACAAATTTTTAATTATATTTTTTAGTTATTTATTGTTGACCTTTATTATATTATGAAGTTATTGATGGTTTGGCTTGAGGTCATGTATTATTTAAAAAACGATGGATTTTGTTGTTTCAAATAGTTTAAATTTTATTTGCGTCCAATATTTTGACTCAGGGAAATTCACTTTAAAATACAAATAAATAACAAATGTTTAAAAGACAAAAAATAATATCGCAATATTTACATTTAGAACATAAACTATCGACTACTTCTTAACAGAGTTAACAATTAAATAACAAATTATTATTATCTTTGTTGTTTAAACTGGGCTGTTTGGTCAGATATTTTTATGATGTAAATAAAACCAATTTATTTCATGTTTCACTCAACGTTTCGTTGGCTTTGTTGGAATAACTTCATCAGGAGTAATTATTGAAAATCCTAGCGACAAAATTATGTATTTATTATTTTTGATTAAGTTTTGATAAAAGTATTGTAGAATTACTTACAATTAGTTTTACATTTTTTCATTATTAAATATTATTAAAAAACTGGATGATGCAGTTTAGTGTTGGCTTTATCTTCTTTGGTGTTTATTGATTTGTGTATTCGCTCTTGTATTGTAAGGCTCTCTATCTCTTGTTTTCTATTTTCTCTCTATCGAGTATTTTTACGTTTTTATACCCTCCACCATAGGATGGGGGGTATATTTATTTTGTCACTCCGTTTGTAACACCTCTAAATATTGATCTGAGACCCCATAAAGTATATATATTCTTAATCGTCGTAAAATTCTAAGACGATTTAGCCATGTCCGTCTGTCCGTCCGTCCGTCCGTCTATTGTAATCACGCTACAGTCTGTAATAATAGAGCTAGGTTGATAAAATTTGGTATAAATATTTCTTATAGTTGCAGGTTGTTTGGGATTGCAAATGGGCGATATCGGTCCATATTTAGATATAGCTCCCATATATAGCATCTAACTTGTTGTGATTCCTATTGTTCTCATCTACTATATTTTTTGGTGTTTTTCGGTATTATGTTCTTTAGATTTGAGTTATTTTGTGGGGTCACATGCTATCCATGGTGGCGGGTATATAAGATTCGGCATGGCCGAACTTAACGCTTTTACTTGTTAAAGTCTGCCATATGACCACCGTCTTTAACATGTTGTGCCAAAGCTGTGCTTTCCTTGGCTTTGTTTATGTCAGCTTCGTGCTCACTCAGTCTGACACTCAACATTCTCTTCGTGGTCCCCACGTATGCTCTATCTATTATTTACTTCGTCTGTATTATTCCAAAAAATTTCTTAAATCTGTGTACAATTGTTCGTGTCAGTTTTATAGTTCATTCCCTCATCGTTTGGTACATTTATTATGTGTAATATTTCTAATGTGTATCTCCTTTTGTAATTCTTCTCCTGTGTAATAATGTCATCTTTAATATATTATGTATTTATAAACAAATAAATTTTATTTGAAAATCAATAAAATTTATTTGCAGCGCATATTTTGATATATTATAACAAAATATATTTGGGAACTATTAATGTCAAATTAATGTTGTGTTTACATATAAATAAAATTATTGTTTGGGAACTTCTCGAAGTATATTTTATTAAAAAGATCTAAAAAACTTTGACCTGACTACATTTCAGTTTCACTTTTTCCTAAATATCATGTTATATCAAATTATAGATTTCAATGATAACAAGTAATGACGGAATAAGTTCGAATCTTATATACACGCTGAAAAAAAATCGATTCTGTAGTATATTGTCCCAAACATATTCGGCTTGAAACATATATATGTTTAGGGTACACTCTAAACATATAATATTGGGTGCACACAAAAAGTATTTATTTGGGAAAATGTTATTCTAAAGATATCTTTGTTTACATCCCAATATGTTTTTATTTGGGACTATTATTTCCGAAACAAATGTTTATTTGCACTTAAGAATTCAAAAAATACGTTAAGTGTTAAATTTTTAACTAAAAAGTTATTATTTTTAGAAATTTTTAATGTTCGTAAAAACAATAAATAATAATAATTGAAATCGTAAAATCTAGGATCAAATTAATTATTAATTGTAGGATTGACAAGAAATGTGACTTGAAATACTAACTCAGAAATTTGAAATGATTGATTTAAAACATAAGTTTATGCTGCATATGGTATGGTACAATTCGAAACCAAGGAAAAATTATAACTGAAATTCGAAAATGTCAGCAAAAGTTTTGGTAATCTTTTTAAATAAAATATATTTGGAAAAATTCCTAAATAATAATTTTATTTATATTTAAACACATATTTTATTTGAGAAATTTATTTTGCAAATATAATTTGTTGTAATATATTAATATATGCGTTCCAAATATATTTTATTGATTTTCAAATAAAATTTATTTGCTAAGAAATATACAATATTTAAAAATTTGTGTTCCAAATATATTTTCTTTCGATTCAAACATATCAAAAAAGGCGATTTTGCCCCGGGTACCCTCCACCATAAATCGCATATGAATGGCTTCAGGTACAAATAAAGTCTTTGTAACATATTTCAGCTCAATTCGTTGAAATTTGTGGTTGTTCTTGTGTTAAGAAATCAAATCTAGAACAACCTTTGTACGGGGGCTATATCAAAACATGGACCTATGACTACAGTTGTTCGTGTGCTGGTACAAATAAACCCTAGTTACCAAAATAAAACCTATTTACCAATTTTCAGCCCGATCAGTTGACATTTATGGTCTCTATGACGTTAAGAAGTTAAATCGGGGAGATGCTATATGTGGGGGATTTATCAAAAATGGACCGATATTGTCCATTTTCAATCCTAAGTTACCTTCAGTTATAAGAAGTATCTATACCAAATATCAGTCATCTAGCTCAATTATTGCGATTGTTGCGTGATTACAACAGACGGGCGACAGAAGGATATGGCTAAATCGTCTTAGAAATTTACCACGATTAAGAATAAATATGCTTTATTTATAGGTGTTACAAACGAAGTGACAAAATAAATATATACAATGACTAAAATGGTTACAATGACTAATAAACTCATTATACCAAATTTCAGCCCAATTCGTTAAAATTTGAAGTTTTTGTGGCGTTACGAAGTCTAGAGAGACCTTTGTATAGGGGCTATATCAAAACATGGACCTATGACTACCGTTGTTCATGTGAAGGATTCCAGGTATAAATAAACTCCAGTTACCAATTTCCAGGCCGATCAGTTGACATTTATGGTCTATATGGCGTTAAGAAGTCAAATCGGGGAGATGCTATAATATATAATATAATATATAATCCCAACATACTTGCAGATATAAGAAGTATATGTACCAAATTTGAGCCACCTAGCTCAAGTATTATATATTGTTGCGTGATTACAACAGATGGACGGACGGATAATAAGTTTATAAGTTTAATGGATTTTTTCGTTGTGGTGGCTATATATTGTGATTGGCGGCATATTAAAATACTTTAGAGCGACTTAAAAAGAGTTGTTTCAATTACTGTAGGCTTTAAGGGAGTGTAAACATATATACACACTGAAAAAAAATCGCTTCTGTAGTATATTGTCGCAAAGATATTCTGCATGAAATATACATATGTTTGGGGTACTCTCCAAATATATAATATTTGACACACGCAAATGTTACATGTTTGGGAGGGTATTGTTCTAAACAAAACTATGTTCCAATCCTAATACTATTTTATTTGGCATTTTTTCGTATCAATGCCTCAATTTAAAGGCAAGTTTCTCTTTTTCAGAAGTTCAAAGTGCAATTTTTAGAAATTGTATATGTTTGCAAAATTCAATTAAAATTTAAATCGTATAATTTTTCGTAACTATAAATTTCATAGACGGATTGACAAAAGTTTCAAATATTTATAAAATAAAAAATAGTTATGTAAAACAAAAGCTAATGTTGCTTATGAGATTTTTATACCCTACACCTAGAGTGATCAAAACCGGTTTAAAATAAACCGGCCCACCGGTTTTTTGCTTCCACCGTCCCCGGTTTTTCTCAAAATCATGAATTTCGAACAACCGGTGCAACCGGTTTTTTTCGTTTGTTTCCACCGGTTTTCCGGTTTTTTTATTATTACTAAAATATTAAAAATTATTTACAACTTTGTATACAAAATATCACAAATTAAGATAATAATATGAAAGATCTCCTAATATGGCCTAAAAAGACTCGGCAACTTTGCTAGAATCCGAAGCCATTCACCAATTTCTATACAAATTACAAAAATTTAAAGAAAATAAATGATTCATACGCGCAGAAGTTATTTGAAAGTAAACGCATTCTCCCACTTCCAAATCGAAACAAAAACAAGTAAGAAAATTTCAATTGGGTAAACCGACTAGTGTATACTCTTATATATTTACATATATACTCGTATATACCCACCTGCACTAAAGTGTGTATATAAAATATATATGTATAAAGATTTAGTACCTCTATTAAATATTCAATTTAATACCCCGAAATATTAATATTTTCTTGACTGAACTACATAAGGGGAATTTCATGTCAAGTGGGTTAATTTTTAAAAGGAATGTCTTCTGTCGGGATAAAAATTGCACCAAGTACCCTATCAGATAGTAGTTATGAGACACAATTCCAACGAGATCAGTTAAGGACTTTCCGAGTTGGAGGGTGTCAAATATTGACATTTTTGTCAAACGGTTGTTTTTCCCATCTGAAATGCTAAAATGTTTGGTTGAACGTTAATTTTTTTTCAGAGGTTTATATTTATTTTGATAGATCAACAGGTCCCATCCCATTAATAGGTCACAAAGCTTTTAAAGGAAATTATCTAAGCTTTCTTTTGAGCAAAAAAATCAAAAATTAAGACAGGGTTTTACCAAAATTTCAAAAAAGTTTAATTTTGCAAAAAAAGTAATGAAAATATATTTGCTAATTTTTTTAAAAGGTTGAAGAAAAGACAATCGATAACACTTTTAGAAAATGTTTCTAAATACAATAGTTAATTAGTTATAAGTATGAGATAAAAGGACCGTTTGACTCAAATGACAATATTCATCACAATCCAACTCATAACTAATATCCAACAGGACTAAATTTGGTGCAAGATTCCTGATCAGAAGACATAGCTTTTAAAAATGTAATATTAAAAAATCGCCTTTTTTGTTATTAAAAAGGAAAATGTTTTTCATACGGCAATTTTCATACTGTTTTGTTATGCAGAAAAAAACCGGTTCTACCGGTTTCCCCGGTTTTATTCGAAGAAAAAAACCGTCCACCGGTTTTTTTATAAGTTAAATAAACCATCCACCGGTTTTTTATTTTTTCAAAAAAACCGGTTTTTTGATCACTCTACCTACACCACACTGTGGTACAGGGTATTATAAGTTTGTTTCACGGCAGATGTTTGTAACACCTTAAAATAACACAGCTAGACCCACCTTAAAGTATACCGATCGACTCAGAATCACTAGCTGAGTCGATTTAACGATGTCTGTCCGTCCGTCCGTCTGTCCATGTAAAGTTGTTCGTCGACTACAGGTCGCAATTTCACTCCGATCGTTCTGAAATTTTGCAGTTTAGAGTATTTCGCGGCTGTTAAGATCGCTATTGAATTTGGTTGAAATCGGTTCAGATTTAGATATAGCTCCCATATATATCTTTCGTCCGATTTGGTCCTTTAGTCCTATAGAAGCTGTATTTTACATCCGATCGTTTTGAAATTTAGAATGGTAGGATTTCTTGATCCATGAACCAACATTGCCGAATTTGAAGAAAATCGGTTAAGATTTAGCTATAGCTCCCATATATATGTTTCGTCCGATTTGGCCCTTTAGTCCTATAGAAGCTGTATTTTACATCCGATCGTTTTGAAATTTAGAATGGTAGAGTTTCTTGATCCATGAACCAACATTGCCGAATTTGAAGAAAATCGGTGCAGATTTAGATATAGCTCCCATATATATCTTTCGTCCGATTTGGTCCTTTAGTCCTATAGAAGCTGTATTTTACATCCGATCGTTTTGAAATTTAGAATGGTAGAGTTTCTTGATCCATAAACCAAAATTGCCGAATTTGAAGAAAATCGGTTATGATTTAGCTATAGCTCCCATATATATGTTTCGTCCGATTTGGCCCTTTAGTCCTATAGAAGCTGTATTTTACATCCGATCGTTTTGAAATTTAGAATGGTAGAGTTTCTTGATCCATGAACCAACATTGCCGAATTTGAAGAAAATCGGTTAAGATTTAGCTATAGCTCCCATATATATGTTTCATCCGATTTGGCTCTTTAGATCCAATCGTTTTTATACCCATTTGTAATCCATTCAGGTAGACTACCAGCAGTTTCATATGTACAAAATTGCAGCACTCTCGCCAAAAAATTTTGCAAGATATCTCATTTCAAAAATTTGACTTATATGGGCGGTCACACCCTTTTGTCCAATCCCTTCCATTTTTGAACCAATCACGTAGACTACCACCATGTATCTGGTATACACAGTATTACAACACTCTCTCTAACATATTGTGAAATATATCTAAATTTCAAAATTTTGATATTTTTTAGCTAAGTCGACTTAGCATGTTTTAGAATGGAGGTATCTATATATAATATTTGACACACACAAATATTATATAAGGGTGGTTAAATTTTAAGGGCCGATGTTGATTTTGAATAAAACACAAATTATTTAGGAAATTATTGTCATTTCTTTTTATTATGATAATATTGGTATGGTTCAATTACGTATGGAACAAAATATCGACCAAATGGCCGCCGCGACCTCGGCGGCACACCTCCATCCGATGGTCCAAATTTTCGATGACGCTGAGGCATAATTGAGGTTCTATGCCGTTAATGTGCCGAATTATCTCATCCTTTAGCTTTTGAATTGTTGCTGGCTTATCGACGTACACCTTTTCTTTCAAATAACCCCAAAGAAAGAAGTCCTACGGTGTCAAATCACATGATCTTGGCGGCCAATTGACATCGCCACGACGTGAGATAACACGGCCATTGAATTTGTTGCGCAAAAGAGTCATTGTTTCGTTAGCTGTGTGGCAAGTGGCACCGTCCTGTTGAAACCACATATTGTTCACATCCATATCTTCCAATTCGGGCCATAAAATGTTCGTTATCATCTCACGATAGCGAACACCATTCACAGTAACTGCCTGACCGGCCTCATTTCGAAGAAGTATGGCCCGATGAGGTCCCCAGCCCATAGCCGAAAAAACCAACTGGGCGAGCATGCACAGGTGTTTTCACATCTCCTACAGACCCGGTTTGCTGAAATTTGCGCACAATTCTCCCGATTGTGGAAACATTTGGTCGATTATGCATTTTGATTTGAGCGCCCATTTTCGTAAAAGGCTTAAAAAACTTTAACGCGTTGCTCGATGTGTATCTTTCCATGGTTCAAATTGAGTTAGTCTGAAATTGACTGTACCACACTGTGGTACAGGGTATTATAAGTTTGTTTCACGGCAGATGTTTGTAACACCTGAAAATAACTCAGCTAGACCCACCTTAAAGTATACCGATCGACTCAGAATCACTAGCTGAGTCGATTTAACGATGTCCGTCCGTCCGTCTGTCCATGTAAAGTTGTTCGTCGACTACGGTCGCAATTTCACTCCGATCGTTCTGAAATTTTGCAGTTTAGAGTATTTCGCGGCTGTTAAGATCGCTATTGAATTTGGTTGAAATCGGTTCAGATTTAGATATAGCTCCCATATATATGTTTCGTCCGATTTGGCCCTTTAGTCCTATAGAAGCTGTATTTTACATCCGATCGTTTTGAAATTTAGAATGGTAGAGTTTCTTGATCCATGAATTAAGATTGCCGAATTTGAAGAAAAACGGTTCAGATTTAGATATAGCTCCCATATATATCTTTCGTCCGATTTGGTCCTTTAGTCCTATAGAAGCTGTATTTTACATCCGATCGTTTTGAAATTTAGAATGGTAGAGTTTCTTGATCCATGAACCAACATTGCCGAATTTGAAGAAAATCGGTTAAGATTTAGCTATAGCTCCCATATATATGTTTCGTCCGATTTGGCCCTTTAGTCCTATAGAAGCTATATTTTACATCCGATCGTGTTTCGTGTTTCTTGATCAATGGACCAACATTGCCGAATTTGAAGAAAATCGGTGCAGATTTAGGTATAGCTCCCATATATATCTTTCGTCCGATTTGGTCCTTTAGTCCTATAGAAGCTGTATTTTACATCCGATCGTTTTGAAATTTAGAATGGTAGAGTTTCTTGATCCATGAACCAACATTGCCAAATTTGAAGAAAATCGGTTAAGATTTAGCTATAGCTCCCATATATATGTTTCATCCGATTTGGCTCTTTAGATCCAATCGTTTTTATACCCTACACTACACTGTGGTACAGGGTATTATTTAAGTATAAAATGTCCCAAAAGGAAATTTATGTAAACAATTTATACATGAATTACAAAATTTATATATCAGAGTTATTCAATATAACGAGAGTGGTGTAGGGTATTATATAGTCGGCACCGCCCGACTTTAGCCTTTCCTTACTGGTTTTTCTCTTGTGTCATAATATCAACTTCTTTCAAATTTGGCTTATGTCCGTCCCATCAGAGGGCAATGTGCTGCAAGCTTTCTGATCAGACCTGTGTCCGGATATCCTAGTCTTTAATTTCGATTTTGCATATATTGTTCTTGTTACTCTCACATTTAATCTTGTAAACTACGTTACATTTGTCATCCTGTTTGACTTTTGATTTAGTGTTGCTGAAGAAGTTTTTCACAGTATTGTACGTCCTTTGTGCTAATTGAAAATTGTCTTTATTGTACGCATTATTTCTATTAGAAGTAGCATTTCTGCATAATTTTAAAGGTGGTTTTTCGCCAATGCTCGGTCACAAAATCAGCTGGCATTAGTGTTTATTTCCCATGAATTCTGCTAACCTTAGTTAATAAAGCATTATATTTTATACTCAAATGGCACGGAAAACTTACAATTGACATTTTTCTAAAAAAAACCTACAAATTCCAATTTTCAGAAATTTCTGGCTAATTTTAACTCGATAATGGTTGCGACGATCGAAAATATGAAGGATGCCGTGATTAGGCCCCTACTCTACGAGCCAGACTGGGAAGCGATAACGAGGCGAATGATCACTGCCTCCATTTGCAGAGTACAATGGACCATTTAAGAAAATTACGTGTTGTCCACTGTCATGTCATTACCACAAACTTTTAGATTTCTTTGCACTGTTTGTGCTACACAGCATTGACTTTGGAAATAAATTTACAGCAAACCAGACAGGCAGCCGTATGGATGGACACACTTCAAACGACTCAAAAAGTCTCAAAACGCCTTCATTGTTTTTAATTTTAGTCCGTATCCCTACTCCCTGTGTATTAATGGTAATCTGATTATAATTGTAACTGTCTTATATCAAATACCAAATCAATTTTGAAATGTCCTCCCCCGTCATGTATATTTCCTTTATCGCTGATATGTATCGTCCCCAATAAACTTTGAAACTTAATTGGACTTTCATTTTGAACATTTGTTAAAAATTTGCTTTATAAAAGTTTAAGCACTTCAGATTAAACATCAGTCATCAACTTTTAATTCAATATTAAAACTGAAGACGGCTAAGAACCCTTTCTTTTTCTGCTTCTTCAAAAAGGAGATTAACTCTATTTGGTCTACCCCTTTTCTTCCTGGTTTGAGACATTTTTTTTTTGGTTTGTCCCAATTGGAAAATTCGTTACGTGCTCTTCCATCTATGAACCACTTTCGTTCATTCCTGACTGATGCTCTTGAAGTTGTTGTCGACGACAACGTTGTCTTGCTTTCGTTTTGTTTCCATTCTTTTTTTATTTATTTATTTTTAAACATCAGTCAGTGTCTAGAATGCGTGATGAAGTGGGTCTTAGGGTCTTTAACATTTTCTTTTTTCACTGTGTGGTATACTTTTGTAGTGTAATTCATTTTTTGCGTCCCTTTTCACCATGAGCAATACAAATAAAATAAATAAATTAAGAACAATTTTTTGTGAATAAACGTGCTGAATTTATGTTCTCACTTTGACACTGTCCCTTTTTTCGTCTCTTTTTTGGTTTGGATTTTCGGATATTTGGTTGTGGCGGAGAAAAGGGTAAATAACGTTGACTTTTGAAATGGGTTAATTGTAAAATGCGGTGTGACTCTTTTGGTCGTTTGTTTTTTTGCTGTTGTTGTTTAGGGATCACATCATAGAGTGCTGGGCGAGTGCAAGGTGTAGCCAAATGTGTCATTTTCCGTGACATAATTGTACATTTTTTACACTTGGCAAGTGTGAATGATTTCTATTCTGCTTCATTGAAGGGGGAGGTACAAAAGGAAAAGGGACGATTTTTAATTACTTTAAATGTGTCTTCGAATCGAACTAATTAGTAACATGGAATGCATGCTTATGGTTTTCGTTTTGTGGAGCACAAATGAACTGTCTTAGTTTGTCAAAATCATTGTCAACAAACAGTAGAGAATAGTAAGTCCAAATTGACGTTAGTCGATGTTCGATTTTGAGGCCGAAAAAACAACTATTTTTTTGTTGTCAACATTTTGTTTCGAACTTTATACTGGGTAGGCATATGAGATCGACTAATCAAAATAATGTAAAAATAAATCTCATGTTGGAAACATTTTCCCACAAAAATCAGACGGATTTTTAGACATGGGTGTTTCCACAGAAAATGACCCCTTACAGCTCAAAAATAAAATTATTATTTTCCGGCTAATATTACTCAAAATAAATTTTCTTTATACTAATATTTTGTTAGTATAAAGAAAATTAATAAACATTAATTTTCTTTATACTAACAAAAATATGCTACTTTGAACTTAGTGCACCGTGCGCGTTTTTCCCATGCGTTTTTGCAGGGTCACATTCTAAGCCCTTTGGAAACACTGTTCTAACGGTGGTTTACGAACAAAACAAAATCAAGCTGAAACTATTCTTCATGCTTGGTAACAATTTTAAAGGCGACAAGTTAAAATTTAAGGGTTTTTTAATAGTTCAAAAACACCATCACCGACTGTAGCGACCGTTACCCTAAAAGCAAATCATTCAAACGATTTAATTTTATAGTAGTAGTGAAGAATTGTGTAAGGCCAAATAAGCATCAAAAGCCTATTCAGATTTCTTAAACATTTTTTAAAGATGTAACGACCGTTACTTTTTTCTTTTGGCGTTTTGCATTTGAACTGTTTTCATCTTACTTAACTGGATTCTTACTGATTTCAGCTGAAATATCATGAAGCAACTTACTAAGATGCTAAAATACAGTAAAAAACGAAAAGAAGACGAAGGAAAGCATGAGGCTTCATGGCAAAAGAAAGAGCGTTCAAAAAAACGAAGACTGGATAAAAAAAAGAGATGACGGACAAACGCCAAGGTCAAGAACGAAAAAACAAACGTAAGAAAATTTCGTAAAAAAAAACAAAAAAGGGTTATATTTTTATAATGTAACGACCGTTAGTTATAATACCCTACACCACTCTCGTTATATTGAATAACTCTGATATATAAATTTTGTAATTCATGTATAAATTGTTTACATAAATTTACTTTTGGGACATTTTATACTTAAATAATACCCTGTAACACAGTGTGGTGTAGGGTATAAAAACGATTGGATCTAAAGAGCCAAATCGGATGCAACATATACATATATGGGAGCTATAGCTAAATCTTTACCGATTTTCTTCAAATTCGGCAATGTTGGTTCATGGATCAAGAAACTCTACCACTCTAAATTTCAAAATGATTGGATGTAAAATACAGCTTCTTCAGGACTAAAGAGCAAAATCGGACGAAACATATATATGGGAGCTGTAGCTAAATCTTAACCGATTTTCTTCAAATTCGGCAAGGTTGGTTCATGGATCAAGAAACTCTACCATTCTAAATTTCAAAACGATTGGATGTAAAATACAGCTTTTATAGAAGGTATGCCTTTAATAATAAAAAACAACATCAGCCAAATGACCACCAAATGGACACACCTTGGTTTTCTTCAACACTTTGGGCTACAGCAGCAATATTCTCAGTTGTTCTTGAGCGACGTACACGGGTTTTATTCTTCACATCACTAACTTGTCGCAACAGCTCAAATTTTTCTACCAATTTCTGTATTGCGGTCCGACAAGTTATATATATTTATACTTTTTTCCTAAAAATATTGACAAAAATCTAATTTTTTTGTAAATATAACTTCAAGTGGTCATAACTTTTTTGCTGTTGGGTATATCGAACCAATATTTTTCGTCTTATAGGAAAATTTATTTTATTTTCTGTTTGTGAGAGTGTGACTGTGAGTCTGTGAAAATTTGAAGAAAATCGAGGGGCAGCAATTTTATCTATAAAGGTTTTTTCAAAAAAAAAAAAAACGTTCGTAAACATTTTTCTTAAAGGTTTTTAAAAAAAAAACGTTCGTATAAATTTCTAAAAAAAATTGTTTAAAAAAATGGCACATTGTGTCCACAAAAATTTATTTTTTTAATTTTTCAAACATTTTAGCCAAAAATAAACTACATTGGACGATATTAAATATTCTGACCCATATGAAATTTTAGGAAAAACCAATATTTAAATGCTGCACCATCTTTGTCCAGAGCCTTGACAAAGTTCTTCAAAAGGCCCAATTTCATGTGCACAGGCGAAAGAAGAACGTCATTTGGATCAATCAATAGTTTACTTACAATGTTTTGTTTTCGTGGTGAATACTCAGTTCTTTTTCGCCACTCTCTATTCCGACGTAATGATGACATGTAGCGCGTCTATACCATAGACAAAGGAAACAACAATATTTTGTGAAAGCTCCTTGCATACCAGTCAACAAACCAATGACCTAAAACAGAATAATTTAAAGTTATTTACGATGGTCTATACTAAATATACAAAGAAATTTCAATCACACACCTTAAGGTCACAATGTAAAAATTTCAGTTATTGATTTGCAATTTTCCTTTGTATAAATGGCATGAGCAATTGGTATGCATGGTTATTCATTCCCATTATGCAAAAGAAGAGCCTTTAATCTGTACTTGGAGCCATCAATAAATAATCTCAATTCAGTTTTGTCATATGGCTGGTTAATTTTTGAAATAAACCATCAACATCAGTACAATATAGAATAGAGTGTATCTTTTAAAAATATGCAACCTATTCCATGCTTCTATCCCAATATATTGCTACTTTTGTCCCAACTGCAAGATGTTTCCACTGCTACATGCGTGAAGCCAGTAATTCTGCGTCTTGCTTCGTTAAATGTAAATCTCGAATTAGATCATTCAGCCCAGCTTGAGTCACTAAATGGCGTTTATCATCAGCCTTATACAAACAACCACTTCTGGGAAAAGATGTTTCGGACTCACTGCTCGTACCACTGGGAATGACTGGTAATGGAGCATTTGGTGGACGTTGAATTGGTTTGGAAGCCTATGGGACATTCGCGTAAGTAATATTTTTTCGATTTTTCATATTGAATTCAGCAACTTTTGTTAAACAGAAATAACAAACGGTTTGGTGGTTACTTGACTCTCTCCAAAGTACTGGAATTGAAAAATCAAAATAGATGTTCTTGCCGTTTGACCGCTTGTATAAAACAGTTCTGCAACTACGAGTATTGCAAAACATTGTCGGTGCCCACGGTTTGTCCCAGTTTCTATCAGCAAAACCAAAATAATGTAAACATGCATTGCATATCCTTTTTTTCCAACCAAATATTCATCACACACACAACAAAAACAGCTTGAATCAGTAACACACGATCTCGCTGACATGCTTAAACGCTACTATTATGAAGATTTAAAATGAATGTGTGCTTCTGTAAAATTAATAATTCGATACCTCCATTCTAAAACATGCTAAGTCGACTTAGCATATTTTTATGAAGATTGCTTTTTTAATTTCTAAATATTCAAAATTATATTTTGTAAAAATTTGGTGTTTATCCGTCAACCCAATCAAAAGTTATTCACAGAACAGTACAGGTCATTCGATATCCATCAAAAAGGAATTCCACACAAATTTAAAAATTCATCAAACCTTGATCGCCTCTCCTGAAAATCTACCTTTTTTTGACTTAGCATAGTATAGAATGGAGGTATCGAATTGTGAAATTGTAGAGTCAGTATTGACAGTTTTACAGTATTGCATGCATGCAGAATTAACAAGACGTGATAGCCCAATTTTTTCCTGATTCGAATTCAGCGCACCCAGATTAGTTAAAAAACATGCTTCGTTTCTGCAGTCAAATTTTCTTTCCCAATTTTTAGACCTGTGTTACCATACAACTTCTATACAACCATACAACTTCCAGAGTTCGTTTTTGGATCCACAAACTACTCTCGTACAAGTTTCATAAAGATCGGTTGCAAAATGTGGATACTGTAACACTTGTAAAATCGGATGATATGGATATATACGATTTATATTTAAATATTGACGTCTTTTTATACCCGACACCACACTGTGGAACTGGGTATTATGACTTTGTGCATTTGTTTGTAAGACCTAAAAAACAAAAAGATTGGCCCATCGTTTATTATACTGATCGGCATAGAATCACATTTTCTGTCGATTTAGCCATGTCCGTCTGTCTTTATTTCTTGTGATCAAAGTGCAGATGGCAAATATGAAGCTATCATTACGAAAATTGGTACAGAGGCATTCCTTAGGACGAACCCTATTGAAAATTGGGCATATCTGTCCGTGTTTTGATATGGCCCCTATACAAGTGTTCCCACTGATGTCACTTCTTGACGCTCTAGAAAACACATTTTTCAATTGATCTGGCTGATATTTAAGAATTTATACTTTATTTTGGACCCAATCGTCCATAGTAAAAATGGGACACACCCATATAAAGGTCCCCACCTATGACACTTTTTGACACTCTAAAGAACGGATTCTTCAATTGATCTGGAATTTGGGGCAATATGTGTATCCGAACCGATTGATTTAAAAGTTAATTGTATCTATTCGTGGGTCGAGGTCAATGCCTCTTATAATTTCCGTAATGATGGGAAGGAAAATAAAGTTGCCAAATCAAAAGGAACAGGAACGAATTTTTAACTTCCGCGGGCTACGTGTATTTGATTTTTGATATTTTTGTAGCGTTATGTTGGTACTCATGTCCCTTACTTATGCTGACAAGGTCGGCCATTTTTAATATTTAGTTAATTTTTGACAGCTGTTGTGTTTGGATGTGTTTTAACTTGTCTTCGATTTTTATCTATTTCATAAAATGGATCAAAGAATCTGCATCATATTTTGTGTGAAAAACAAAATAAAGTGCGCTGACGCATTTCGAATGTTGACTGTGGCATATGGTGAACCTACCTTGGACCAAAGCAACGTTTATCTGTGGTACAAAACGTTATTAGAGGGCCGAGAAGATGCGAAGGACGAACAGCGTGCCGGACGCCCGAGCACGTCAGCATCGCGTTAACATTGCTCAGGAGATGTTGAACTCGGTCCATGACGACACAAATTCGCTCCAGAGGGTCATAACTGGTGACGAGTAATGGGTTTATGGTTACGACGTGGAAACTAAAGCTCAATCATCTGAATTGAATATTTGGCCAAAAACAA
Source organism: Eudasyphora cyanicolor (assembly GCA_963930755.1). Taxonomy (NCBI): domain Eukaryota; kingdom Metazoa; phylum Arthropoda; class Insecta; order Diptera; family Muscidae; genus Eudasyphora; species Eudasyphora cyanicolor. Next base: position 163,453,354 of record OZ005736.1, on the reverse strand, counting down.
CACAGTAATGGTGCCGCAGCCACCGTATTCTCCTGACCTAGCACCCTGTGACTATTTTTTGTTCCCAAAACTGAAAAGGCTCATGAAAGGACGACGCTACGCCACGATTGAGGAGATAAAGACGGCATCGAAGGAGGAGCTGAACAAGATCACAAAAAATGATTATTTGAAGTGCTTCGAGGATTGGAAAAAACTTTTGGCAGAAGTGTATTATATCCGAGGGGAATTACTTTGAAGGGGACAATATAGATATTCATGAATCAATAAATACTTTTTGAAAAAATACAAAATTCGCGATAATTTTTGAACATACCTCGTATATGAGGGCTATATGTAAACCTAAACCGATTTTCACCATTTTCAATTGGACCAAGAAAATATCTATGCTAAATTTCACAACGATCGTACCATAAATGAGCCCTGGACTTAGATCATTAGGATCATAAATAACTGTTACCTGGGGACAGTTTAATGTTTAAAAATGTCGTACAAAATCTATTTTTATCCCCCCACCTTAGAAAGGAGGGTATATATCATTTGCTACGAGCCAAAGTGTAACACATCGAAGGAGTGACCTAAGACCCTAAGTATATTCGGCGGATATCCGTTTTGAGTCATTTCAAGTCGAATGAGCAATGTCCGTCTGTCTGTCTGTCTGCTGGCTGGTGCGTACGATAACTCTCGAAAGGAGTAACCGATTGACTTCAAATTTGGTATGTGGTAATATATTCTTCTATCTCCGGCTAAGTTCGAAGATGGGTCATATTGCTCCGCTCCTTCTAGTACCTCCCCCACAAACGGTTAACATTTAGTGAAATATTTATTATTTAACTTCTATAATATTTATTTGTATCCTCTGAAATTCTACATATAGTATTAGTAGATTAGTCAGTATAACCTAGTGAAAAATGGGCGAAGATGCCCAAATATCTCCAAATATATCGAACGACCGTATTCTAATTAATGGTAATTCGTTACTCCCTCAATTTTCCCCCGAAAATACAATAGAAAAATTAATAGTTACTATGCATTTATTCATGTTGAATATGGAAAGCATGATATAAATCGTATTAAATCAAAAACAAATCAACTGAAGATTTGTTATTGGAACACAAACGGCTTGAGCCAACGCAGAAATGAGGTAGACAATTTTCTCGAAACCACTGTATAGATTTTTTATTAGTCTCTGAGACACATTTTTCAACAAGAAATTGTTTAGGATACATGGTTATTGTTGGTATCAGTTGACTATAATGCCAAGCACTAGAGTCCCAAAACACCATACACCTTAAGGTAGACAGCTACTAAAGGACACAGCAACAGCTAAACTCGATGTTGCTTCGAGCGGCCACCCAACATATTGGCCGTCAGTCCTGAAAAAAATGTCAGATCTTATCGATTTCGATATAATAAAAAATATAAGACGCGGACAAATAGCTCTATGTCCACCAACTGATATTATCATCGGATCATTCGCCAATCATTTTGACACTGCTTTACAACAATCATGAAAATGGGTGTGACACATTGCCCAATAAGTATACCAACTGGTTTAAATATAAACCAGTAAGGAAAGCCAGAAAGTCGGTCGGGCCGACTATATAATACCCTACACCTCCCTAACAATGCGAAAATCAATGCGGCAGTGCGATAGCTTTTTGCAATAATTGGTTTCGTATCAGTTAACAAAGTAATTTGCTTCACCTCCTCATTAAGGATTATTCCAAGAAGGAGTTGAAGATGTTGATCATAATTAACTTGATCTGAAACGATAATCTTAAAATGCGCTGTATTCTTTCGCAGATCAAGAATCGGAAGGACCAAATAGACGGTACTATACATAACACCGTGCGACACGATTTTTCACCCATGAAAGAAACTATACACACATGTTTTTAAGTATATTTATTTGCAATCTATTACAAAAAAAATATTAAACAAATTGCATAAAAACTTCAAAATAGCATTTTTGCTAAGCTCCAGCGAACTTATAAAAAATTACAAAATTAAATATATATAACTTTTTTGTTCTTCTAACACTTACTTAATTTTATAACTTTGAATACTGATTTAAATGTAAATATGTGTACACGGGGCAACATCGCCTTTTTTGATATGTTTGAATCGAAAGAAAATATACTTGCAATACAAATTTTTAAATATTATATATTTTCGAGCAAATAAATTTTATTTGAAAATCAATAATATGTCATTAGAACCCATATGTTAATATATTAGAATAAAATATATTTGCGAACTAATTTTCTCAAATAAAGTATGTGTTTAAATACAAATTAAATTATTGTTTATGAATATTTCCAAATATATTTTATTAAAAAAAGATTTTCAAAACTTTGCTGAATTTTTCGAATTTTAGTTTTAATTTTTTCTTTGTTTTCGAATTATGCATTTCTATTAAAAATGGAATACTTAGCATTAACTACTATTTGAAACTATTTATTTTTTTTAACTATTCCAAGTCATTATTTTGAATTATAAAGAAATTGTACTAACATTAAAACTTTCTAAAAATTACCTTTTAATTGCTGACAACTTAAAATAATTAAAGAATAGATATATATTCCCGCAAATATATCTTTGTTTGGGAAATAACATATCCAAATAAAAAATATTAGGATGTAAACATAGTTTTGTTTAGAACAACATCCTCGCAAACATATAATATTTGTATGTGTCAAATATTGTATATTTGGAGTGCACTCTAAAAATATGTATGTTTCAAGCAGAATATGTTTGGGACAATATACTACAGAGGCGATTTTTTTTCAGCGTGTAAGTTATGCAATAAAGGGCAAATCAAGTATGTACATGAAGTCGTTTTAATCTTCTAGACTCGTCATCTAAAAGTGTTAACGCCAATAAGTTCGAATGTAGACTCAATCTATTGAGGTAATTCGAGCTATATCTCCCAATCTCGTGTCTAACTTGTTCACAAGCAAGAGTAACTAGTGATAATTCTTAAAGTTTTGGCTCGATTCCGTATGTCCAGACCGGTTTTAATGTGGTTTTATATAGAATAACTTTGTTCTTCAAACTTAATTCAGATTTTGGACCTAAAGGCCAATACATCCGTTTTGTCTTAATCTCTAGCTGTTGTATTTTCAATTGTATGTGTCGTTCCCATGTTAACCGTCTATCTATGTTTAGACCTAGGGGTGATTCCACGTAAACTGACCCCATCACACATAAAAAAACAGTAAGGAAAGGCTAAAGTCGGGCGGTGCCGACTATATAATACCCTACACCACTCTCGTAATATTGAATAACTCTGATATATAAATTTTGTAATTCATGTATAAATTGTTTACATAAATTTACTTTTGGGACATTTTATACTTAAATAATACCCTGTACCACAGTGTGGTGTAGGGTATAAAAACGATTGGATCTAAAGAGTCAAATCGGATGAAACATATATATGGGAGCTATAGCTAAATCTTAACCGATTTTCTTCAAATTCGGCAGTGTTGGTTCATAGATCAAGAAACTCTACCATTCTAAATTTCAAAATGAGTGGATGTAAAATACAGCTTCTACAGGACTACAGGGCCAAATCGGACGAAACATGTATATGGGAGCTATAGCTAAATCTTAACCGATTTTCTTCAAATTCGGTAGTGTTGGTTCATGGATCAAGAAACTCTACCATTTTAAATTTCAAAACGATTGGATGTAAAATACAGCTTCTATAGAACTAAAGGGCCAAATCGGACGAAACATATATATATGGGAGCTATAGCTAAATCTTAACCGATTTTCTTCAAATTCGGTGGTGTTGGTTCATGGATCAAGAAACTCTACCATTCTAAATTTCAAAATGATTGGATGTAAAATACAGCTTCTTCAGGACTAAAGAGCAAAATCGGACGAAACATATATATGGGAGCTATAGCAAAATCTTAACCGATTTTCTTCAAATTCGGCAATGTTGGTTCATGGATCAAGAAACTCTACCATTCTAAATTTCAAAACGATCGGATGTAAAATACAGCTTCTATAGGACTAAAGGGCCAAATCGGACGAAACATATATATGGGAGCTATAGCTAAATCTTAACCGATTTTCTTCAAATTCGGCAATGTTGGTTCATGGATCAAGCAACTCTACCATTCTAAATTTCAAAACGATTGGATGTAAAATACAGCTTCTATAGGACTAAAGGGCCAAATCGGACGAAAGATATATATGGGAGCTATATCTAAATCTGAACCGATTTCAACCAAATTCAATAGCGATCTTAACAGCCGCGAATTACTCTAAACTGCAAAATTTCAGAACGATCGGAGTGAAATTGCGACCTGTAGTCGACGAACAACTTTACATGGACAGACGGACGGACACCGTTAAATCGACTCAGCTAGTGATTCTGAGTCGATCGGTATACTTTAAGGTGGGTCTAGCTGTGTTATTTTCAGGTGTTACAAACATCTGCCGTGAAACAAACTTATAATACCCTGTACCACAGTGTTGTGTAGGGTATAAATAAATCAGGTTTTTGCAAAAATAATACCATAACGGACATCACGAACAATTGAATTTAAGAAATTCCTGAAGAGTTGATGAAATTTAGGAATAGTTTTTTTTCCTAGCAATGAGAAATATAGGATGCACTAATTTTACTGTTGAACTGACATGAGTTATTTTTCGACATATTTTTTATTTTCTGAAAGTTTTCTTTTGACTACAAGAAAATACGCATCCTAAAGTGTAGTTTAGTGTACAATTCGTAACTTTTGGAAAACATTCAGTGCCCGCAAACGCTTTTGTATCTTGGAGAGTTTTGTTTGTCACACCCGATACCGAAAATATACAAAAAGTTAAATTTAATACATTTTATGTAGATATGCATATATCATCTTGTGTGTAAGTTAGGTCAATGTTATATAGTATAAAGTGAATCAAAATGTTTCAGTAGCATTGCAATATTTACGGTAGAATTTGCATTCTAATATTTGTCACACCCGTTACGCAAAGACCGTAAATAATTTTTATTCGATTTAAAAATATTGTATATTTAATAATTTTATGTCATGTATGAAATTTAGCAAGTATAAATTGAAAATTCTAGGAGGAAACACAGGTTATTCTAATTCAGAAATTAATTCTTTGTAGAAAATGAAAAAATTGCATTGTCATAAACATTGATACAAAAGATAAAGAGTTTTTAAGACGTCAAAACTTGTTTTTATTAACGAATTTTGTATTTGTAAGTTTTTACTCTATGTGTTAAAGAAAGTCGGCAATGTGAATATGATTTAGTGAATAAAACGATTCGAGTTAGTTTTTCGCAGAAAAAAACTAGTTTTATAGATGCATTGTTGGCTAATAAATCATGGACAATATTTCGATCTACTTATTACTCCTCCAGATTGAGACTATGTCACACCCGTTACATTGGCTTGTCACACCAGTTACATATGAAAATATTTACTACAAATGGAATAATAATTTAAATTATTTGGAATGAAGTCTACAATATACACTATAATCTTGAGATACCAAAAAAATTTTTTTTTTGGCAGTACATAGAAAATTTTTACAGCATGCAATAAAGAAAGCGGCTGATCAAGATTTTATCAAAACCTAAGGTCACACCCGTTACGGTAATATATCAACCATATTTTTTTTATAAAAAATATTATTTAATTTCCTTGCATGTCTGTAGGTAACACTTATGAATATCTACATAAACCACCCATTGTGAGTTGTCGTTATAAATTATTGTCGAATAAATTAAATGTCAAAAAAAACATAACAACAACAATCCTGACGCAAGTAACAGCAACAACAATCATGACTGCAATGAACACTGAGTCTGCGAGTTTAAGTGACGACAGTAATGAAAATGACCACAACTGGCAGCAGGTAAAGAGGAAAAATACAGGGTCAACCAATATTTTTCAACAAAAACGACCACATCATGACGATGAACCGATATGCAACACTTGCCACTGATGTGGATGACAATGATAAGAACGAAGCCTCAACAACTGTTTCTAACATTGGAAAAATGTTAACTCGTATAAATAAAGTAATTTCGAAAACCGATTATCATTTCAAACCTTTGGGCGGGGCCACGCCCATTTTTGAACCAATCACGTTAACTGCTCCCAGATATATACTCGTACCCATATACACAAAATTACAGCACTCTCACCAACAAACTGTGCATTTTTAAAATTTTGTTTATATGGGCGGGCCACCCCCATTGGTACAATCCAGCCCATTTTTGGACCAGTCACGTAGACTACTACCAGATACATATACGCAACATTACAGCACTCTCGCTAACAAATTGTGGAAGATATCTCAATTTCAAAATGTGGCTTGTAAGGGCGGGGTCACGTCCATTGCTCCGATTCCGCCCATTTTTAAAAAAATCACGTAGCCCACCACGTGCTCTCCACTTCTTCCTCATCTCTACAGCTTCTGCAGAAGTCATTGAAGCCAATACCCAAACTTTTGGCGTGTTCGCCGATCAAGCAGTGTCCCGTCAGAACTGATACTAACGTAGACAATCTTTGCCTCTTTAGTGCGAGGAGATATTTTGATCTTCTCAGGTCACACCTTGGCCAGATTTTTCTAGCTACCCTGCAGGTGCCGATTTCTGTCCATCTTTCGCTGGACTGCCTGATTGCCTCTTGCCTAGTGGCGCACCAATATATGCAAATTCTTCGAGAATTTTTAATGTCGTCCCTTTCCTAGCAAGTTAATCGGCATTGCAGTTCCCGGGGATATCCCTATGCCCAGGCACCCATATGAGGTGTATATTAAACTGCTCAGCCATCTCGTTAAGAGATCTGCGGCAGTCGAGGGCTGTTTGTGAATTTAGGGATGTTGCCTCCAGAGAATTGATGACAGCCTGGCTGACCGAGCAAATGACAACGCCAGTGTTAGTTACTATGTTGCGACTCAGGCACTTGGCTACTTCCCATATTGCCATTATTTCGGCTTGATAGACACTGCAGGTATCTGGTAGTCTGTGAGCTATATCCAAACTAAGCTCTGCACAGTGTACTCCGAAGCCAACCTTTGCATCAAGCTTCGAACCATCCGTGTAAGAGTGGATATGGTTTCTATTACCTGGTATTCTTCCACCTCATTCATCTCTGGCGGGAATCAAAGTGATGTAATTTCTCTCGAAGGTGTACAAGTTGGTATATAGTCCACTCGGTCGGTTACCATAGCACTATACATTTATATCCTCACGTAACCGTAGTTTTTGTACCTCCACATTGATAGGCAGTTTAATCTTATTGCCGCTTTTGTTGCAACTTCTCTCGCCACAATATTAATCGGCATTATATGGAGTAGGGCTTGTAGAGACTCAGTCGCTGTAGTCCTTAGGGCTCCGCTTATGCTCAGGCAGGCTGTTCTCTGAACCTTTGTTAGTAGGTTGGTGATGGTTAGTTTGTCAGTTGCCGTCCACCATACCACAAAGCCGTATAGCAGTATAGGACGAACTACTGCTATATATATCCAGTGGACAGTGGAGAGAGGCCCCACCGCGACCCTACAGCCTTTTTGCAGGAATATAAGGCGACGTTGGCCTTCCTTACACGTTTCAATACGTTAAGTCTAAATAACAGTTTCCTATCTACAATTATTCCTACAAATTTTGCACTTTCAGAAAAGACTAGATGTGTTCCATTTATCCGAGGAGGTGGGTCCAGATGAGGGACATTATTCATCCTAGTATAGAGAACCAATTCTGTCTTGTTCGGGTTAACACCCAAACCGCTGCTTCTGGCCCATCTAGCCAACTTGTTCAGAGCCACCTGTAGGATGTCTCTGAGGACGTTTTCGAATTTGCCCCTCACTTGTAGCCACAACGTTCTAGATCTAGCAGAATTTCATTCACCGCTAGGTTCCAAATTAGTGGAGACAGTAATCCTCCTTGTGGGGTCCCTCTGTTTACAAACCTTGTTAGAGTTGTGGACCCTAGACATGATGTATGCGTCTTCCGTTGAGCAGGCTGTGTATAAGTATAATCAAGCTAGAGTTTACCTTAAGATGTGACAGTGCCGCAATTACCACATTTGAGTGAATGTTGTTAAAAGCTCCTTCAATGTCAAGAAATGCCACCATGATGAATTCCTTGAAAAGTATTGACGATTCGATAGTGCTCACAAGTTCATGCAGGGCTGATTCTGTAGAATTTCCCTTATTGTAAGCATGTTGGTTTCCCGACAGGAGTTTTGTATCCAGGTTTTCCCTAATGAAATAATCTAAAAGTCTTTCCAGACCTTTCAATAGGAAGGAGGATAGGCTAATAGGTCTGAAGTCTTTTGTCCTAGTGTGCGATATCCTTCCCGCTTTGGGTATGAATACCACTTTGGTGACCCTCCATCGATAGGGGATATACGAAAGCCTGATACAGCCTACATAAATTTCCTGCAGTCAGGGGTGAATTTTCTGCATTTCTGCTGGGGTGATGCCGTCTGGTCCAGCTGACTTGAAGGGCTCAAAGCTGTTTATAGCCCAGCTTATTCTGGATCACTCAGTCAACAAGCTAGCGACGATCGCAGTCCACTCGCACTCTTTATGGTCCTGTTGATCCTCGGGCTCTGTTGATGAGTTCCCGGGAAATGTGTGTCGAACAACACATTTAGCGATTGCTCGTTGTTTTGTGTCCAGTTGTTTGCCTCATCCTACTGTACAAGGTGAAGTGGATAGTATCTTCCTCAGCCTTGCGGCGTCGGAGACATTTTCCACTTCGCCACAGAAGGAATACCAAGAGCGTCTTTGCGCCTTCCTAAGCTCGACCAGATTATCCAGACAGGCTTTGTCATTCGGTTCATAAAGATGTTTAGACTTCTCTCATTTCTGTGGTTTAGGCGCTTTTTCAGCGAGTTTGAACTCTATATATAATGGTGATCTGAGAATGAGTGGTCGTCCAGTACATTCCACCCAATAATTTTGTCTGACAGCCAGTCAGTAGCAAACGTTACGTTTAGTACTTCTTGTCTGTCTTTAATCGTAAAGGTCGGTTTATTGCCAATGTTACAAATAGTTAGGTTGGTAGTTAGAATAAAGTCAAGAAGCGGCTATAAACAACCCTGTTGTTTATATCCCTTCTACCCCAGATAGTATGATGAGCGTTCGTGTCTGCGCCAATAATCAGCTCGACCTCGTCAGACGTTGCTTGTTCTACTACTTCCCTGAATTGAGCACTCGGTACTACAGCTTCATAAGGCAAGTAACTGGAGACCACCCAATATATGCGATTACTGATCTCCAGACTAGCAGCTGTTTGGTCTTTACCACTTAAATTAGCCAGGAGAAAGATGCTTAGATCTTTCCTGGCCAAAATGCAGGTTCTTGAAGTGCCTTCACAGTTGGCCACAAGCGGTTTAAAATTGGGTGTCCTGATGCCGCACACCCTTCCTCCCCGGGCTCCTGTATCAGGACGATGTCTACTGCACCTATGGACTGGCGCAGCATAAAAGCCGCTGAGGCTACTTTATCGTGATGGAGGTTAATCTGTAGAATTCTTACCATCACTGGTAGATTAACATCCACCCAGATCTTCTGTTAGAGTTAGATCTTCTGTTAGAGTTGAAATCACCAGAAATAATGTGAATGGGTACCTTGGCACTTCCAGAAAGCCGTGTATCAACAACGGTTGACGACTCACCTTCCGAAGCCATATTGTAGGGTTGCACTTGCACATTGTATATGGGAGGTGGATTCTGCGTTAAGGATCAAATTGACCTGCCGCTTTTTACCATCCGCCTCACCCACCTTGCTGATTCTCCAATTATGGGCCGGCAGACCAGGATTGGAATCTTTATTATTTCTAATATGTCAGCCGGGTTGGAGGGCTCTTTTGTAACCCTGGTGATGGCTCTAGGGTGACTAGGGATGTTGTTTCCTTCGACAATATCCAACTGGGCACCCGGCCACACCTCACCCGCACGACTCAGAGCAGCCTTATACAGGTCTACTGATCTGGCATCACCGAAATATAAGAGCTTTACTCTCCCCTGATACCATACTGCATCGTTACGGATTGGTGGTTTGCCCGGCATCTCTCTACGGACATCGAGGTAATGAGCCATAATGGCTGATTGCACATTTCTCCATTTGTCCTTGAGGATGGATCCAACCTCACTACTTCTGTCTATAACAGCCATCACTAGACTTTCCGTCGCCACTTCTATGAAGGGCTTGGTGAGTATCCTGTTGGTTACACTAGCGCCTCCTGCCTTTTTCGAAGGCAGGGGTTCATCAGGTGATCTGATTCTTTTGACTTTGTTAGCCGTTAACACAGCTGAATTTGTGGCTCTTTCAACAGCCTCCAACTTCGTCAAAACTCTGAGCGCTATCCGGTGCTAATTGTGCTTCCGTTTTGACGGTCGGACATGACGTTTTCCCCTCACCTTGCCACCTGTTATGAGTACTGGGGGTAATTTTCAGCATTTTTGGTGTGGTCGGCTTTGGACAAGACAAACGGACGAACAGGCGGACGATTGGGGAACCCCGCTCCATCGGAACACAAAGTCATCCCCGTCAAGATAATTTATTTATTTTTTGTCTGTATTAGCCCGTAATAGGTACTACGATGTAGGCCTTCCAGACTTTGTACAGTTTTTTTTTGCGATTGCGTTATATGTACTGCGTAATAGTTTTTAACTATCCGCTATGTGATCTGTGTGTTCACTACGACTGCAGCGATTCTTGCCCGTTAATGGAGTATTATTGGAAGCACTTACTTAATATATACATACTTCCTTATGAGGGAAGGTAGGTTCAACCCATCATTACATGTGTAATAAAATAAATTATATCCACTATAAATATTACATATTTATATAACTTTTAGTTACTAATATTTCGAACAAAACTGTCGCGAATAAATTTTATTTTTACTTTATGTTACACAAGAATATCCCTATATACCTCATGTTGCATTCAATTGGAACGATGTAACATATTTGAGTAGGGTGCAAATTTGATGTTTTGAAATCATTACTACGGAACGACGTGGTTTAATAGGTATAGACTTCAATTGTGTTTTTTAATTTTTTTTCTCACCGTTCGAAACGAAAATTTAACCGAAAACAATTTGCTTTGTTAAAACTGAAAAATGTTATTTTATTTTTCAAAATGTCACATACAAAAAATTTATCCACACAAACTTTTTATCCCCATTTTTATTACCGGAGATAAAAATGTTGTTTAAACGTATGTATGTTTATTTTTTTATTGGAAACCGTATATTCGGGACGAAAAGAAGGCAGCTAATATAAATTCAAATTATTTGTACAATTACTTAAAAATTAGTTTTCCAAACATACATATGTATTTTCTTTCTATTCAAACCTAAAAGAAAACGGCGAATTTTCCCCGTGTACTTACAAGAAGTATCTCAACAAGATTACAGTCATTCAGATAAATTATTGCAGATTGTAGCATTATCATTATCATAGCGGATTGACGAACGAACGAAAGTGTTACAAACAGAGTTACAATCCTATGGGGAAGAGTTAAATTTAGCAGATAGCCATTATTGCCCAAAAACATTAATAAGATTTATTATAAACTCGTTAACGTTTTTTAATGAAATTTTGCCAATTTGTATTCAATTCAAATACAAAAATATACCATATACATATGATAGAAGTAAGATAAACTGATGAAATGGAGATTGCGACGTTTTTACCCCCTCACCTTAGAGAGGACGGTATATATCATTTGCTACGAGCCAAAAGTGTGACACCTCGAAGGAGTGACCTAAGACCCTAAGTATGTTCGGCGGATATCCGTTTTGGGTAAATTTAAGTCGAATGAGCAATGTCCGTCCGTCTGTCTGTCTGCTGGTTGGTGCGCACGATAACTCTCAAAATAAGTAACCGATTGACTTCAAATTTGGTATGTGGTAATATTTTCTTCTATCTCCGGCTAAGTTCGAAGATGGACCATATTGGTCCTCTCCTTCTAGTACCTCCCCCACAAAGGGTTAACATTTAGTGAAATATTGACTATTTATTAACTTCTATACTACTTATTTGAATCCTCTGAAATTCTACACATAGTTTATTAGTCAATATTACCTCGAGTAAAATGGGCGAAGTTGCCACTCCCTTTTGGTACCTCTCACACAAATGGAAAATTTTGATCCTGAAATTTTGTCCAGTGTAATGGTTTAATTGTATCTAAAATACAGTGAAAAATTGACATTATTGCCACGCCCCTTTTGGTACCTCCCACACAAATGGACCTTTTTGTACCAAAAGTTAACAGCTTTTAACTTTAATACCAATGCATACAAATACTTGAAATTTCGTACAGTGTAATGCTTTTATAGTACCTAGAGTCTAGAGAAAAGTGGCCGTAATTAGCACGCCCCTTTTGGTACCTCCCACACAAATGGACCATTTTACACCAAAAGTTAACAGTTTATAACTTAATACCAGTGCATATAAATACTTTAAATTTTGTGCAGTGCTTTTATAGTAACTAGAGTCCGGAGAAAAGTGGCCGTAATCGGAGCTTCCCTCTTGGTACCTCCCATACAAATCGAACTTTTTCACCAAGTTAACACTTTAAATTTATTAAATGTAATTTAAAACCAGTAAGGAAAGGCTAAAGTCGGGCGGTACCGACTATATAATACCCTACACCACTCTCGTAATATTGAATAACTCTGATATATAAATTTTGTAATTCATGTATAAATTGTTTACATAAATTTACTTTTGGGACATTCTATACTTAAATAATACCCTGTACCACAGTGTGGTGTAGGGTATAAAAACGATTGGATCTAAAGAGCCAAATCGGATGAAAAATATATATGTCAGCTATAGCTAAATCTTTGCCGATTTTCTTCAAATTCGGCAATGTTGGTTCATGAATCAAGAAACTCTACCATTCTAAATTTCAAAACGATTGGATGTAAAATATAGCTTCTATAGAACTAAAGGGCCAAATCGGACGAAATATATATATGGGAGCTATAGCTAAATCTTAACCGATTTTCTTCAAATTCGGTAGTGTTGGTTCATGGATCAAGAAACTCTACCATTCTAAATTTCAAAACGATTGGATGTAAAATACAGCTTTTATAGGACTAAAGGGCTAAATCGGACGAAACATATATATGGGAGCTATAGCTAAATCTTAACCGATTTTCTTCAAATCCGGTAGTGTTGGTTCATGGATCAAGAAACTCTACCATTCTAAATTTCAAAACGATTGGATGTAAAATACAGCTTTTATAGGACTAAAGCGCCAAATCGGACGAAACATATATATGGGACCTACAGCTAAATCTTAACCGATTTTCTTCAAATTCGGCAGTGTTGGTTCATGGATCAAGAAACTATACCATTCTAAATTTCAAAACGAATGGATGTAAAATACAGCTTCTTCAGGACTAAAGAGCAAAATCGGACTAAACATATATATGGGAGCTATAGCTAAATCTTAACCGATTTTTTTCAAATTCGGCTATGTTGGTTCATGGATCAAGAAACTCTACCATTCTAAATTTCAAAACGATTGGATGTAAAATACAGCTTTTATAGGACTAAATGGCCAAATCGGACGAAACATATATATGAAAAGTTCACACATTCGTGTGAATTCTTTACATTGTAAAGACTCACGAGAGTGGAAGTTGGTGCATGTACGAGGGACGATGATTACTGAATTGTCTTTTTTTGAAGATATGCGCTTTTAGCAAACAGTTCTCGTTTAATGATACTTGGCTGTGCGTATATATTTAATAATTTCGACTGAAGTAATCGTTGTAATAAGGATATTGATAATGGGAGTTTGGTGGCTCCCGAAACAGATCTGTCTATCCAACCATTACAACCGCCCCCAATACATGTCACTTACTTCTTCTTTAATTTTTAACAAAGTTGTTTTCATATACTGAAAACAACAATAACGATCTTGAGCCTGAGTACAAAAACAAAATATGTACTATGAAAGCAGATCGAATAAAACAAAAAAACAAAAACAAAAACAAGAAAAACAAAATATGTTGTTCGCTATAGCTAAATCTTAACCGATTTTCTTCAAATTCGGTAGTGTTGGTTCATGGATCCAGAAACTCTACCATTCTAAATTTCAAAATGATTGGATGTAAAATACAGCTTCTACAGGACTAAAGAGCAAAATCGGACGAAACATATATATGGGAGCTATAGCTAAATCTTAACCGATTTTCTTCAAATTCGGCAATGTTGGTTCACGGATCAAGAAACTCTACCATTCTAAATTTCAAAACGATCGGTTGTAAAATACAGCTTCTATAGGACTAAAGGGCCAAATCGGACGAAACATATATATGGGAGCTATAGCTAAATCTTAACCGATTTGATTCAAATTCGGCAATGTTGGTTCATGGATCAAGATACTCTACCATTATAAATTTCAAAACGATGGGATGTAAAATACAGCTTCTATAGGACTAAAGGGCCAAATCGGACGAAAGATATATATGAGAGCTATATCTAAATCTAAACCGATTTCAACCAAATTCAATAGCGATCTTAACAGCCGCGAAATACTCTAAACTGCAAAATTTCAGAACGATCGGAGTGAAATTGCGACCTGTAGTCGACGAACAACTTTACATGGACAGACGGACGGACGGACGGTACCACCGCCACACATATAATACCCTGTACCACACTGTGGTACAGGGTATTATAAGTTTGTTTCACGGCAGATGTTTGTAACACCTGAAAATAACACAGCTAGACCCACCTTAAAGTATACCGATTGACTCAGAACCAGTAGCTGAGTAGATTTAAGCATGTCCGTCCGTCCGTCCGTCCGTCCATGTAAAGTTGTTCGTCGACTACAGGTCGCAATTTCACTCCGATCGTTCTGAAATTTTGCAGTTTAGAGTATTTCGCAGCTGTTAAGATCGCTATTGAATTTGGTTGAAATCGGTTGAGATTTAGATATAGCTCCCATATATATCTTTCGTCCGATTTGGCCCTTTAGTCCTATAGAAGCTGTATTTTACATCCAATCGTTTTGAAATTTAGAATGGTAGAGTTTCTTGATCCTTGAACCAACATTGCGGAATTTGAAGAAAATCGGTTAAGATTTAGCTATAGCTCCCATATATATGTTTCGTCCGATTTGACCCTTTAGTCCTATAGATGCTGTAGTTTACATCCAATCGTTTTGAAATTTAGAATGGTAGAGTTTCTTGATCCATGAACCAACACTACCGAATTTGAAGAAAATCGGTTAAGATTTAGCTATAGCTCCCATACATATGTTTCGTCCGATTTGGCCCTTTAGTCCTATAGAAGCTGTATTTTACATCCAATCGTTTTGAAATTTAGAATGGTAGAGTTTCTTGATCCATGAACCAACATTGGCGAATTTGAAGAAAATCGGTAAAGATTTAGCTATAGCTCTCATATATATGTTTCATCCGATTTGGCTCTTTAGTCCTATAGATGCTGTAGTTTACATCCAATCGTTTTGAAATTTAGAATGGTAGAGTTTTTTGATCCATGAACCAACACTACCGAATTTGAAGAAAATCGGTTAAGATTTAGCTATAGCTCCCATATATATGCTTCGTCCGATTTGGCCCTTTAGTTCTATAGAAGCTATATTTTACATCCGATCGTTTTGAAATTTAGAATGGTAGAGTTTCTTGATCCATGAACCAACATTGGCGAATTTGAAGAAAATCGGTAAAGATTTAGCTATAGCTCTCATATATATGTTTCATCCGATTTGGCTCTTTAGATCCAATCGTTTTTATACCCTACACCACACTGTGGTACAGGGTATTATTTAAGTATAAAATGTCCCAAAAGTAAATTTATGCAAACAATTTATACATGAATTACAACATTTATATATAAGAGTTATTCAATATTACGAGAGTGGTGTAGGGTATTATATAGTCGGCCCCGCCCGACTTTAGCCCTTCCTTACTGGGTTTCATTTTATTTTATTTTGTATGTCACTTTTACATTCAAAAACTAACGTGTGAATATATAGCCAAATCGGAAATATTAGAAAAAATAGTTTTAGAAAAAAAAATATTTCCAAAATTAATTTAACAGATAATATCTTATCCACGAAATGATGTCTCAAGGAAAGATGCTGATATGTTGGTTTTCGGCGCTTCTACACTGTCTTGCAAATGGAGTTGACATTCGTATATTTGACCTTTCGGTAAATAAAACTATATTTTTTCTTACATTTAAATTTGAATTTATCTTTCGTCTTTCTTTCAAATCGTCATTTTCTGATGTATTTGGTTTATGTTTTTTTAGGGGGGGACAAACAACTGTACCGTGTTGAATAAAAACAACAGGATACATGCCTGAACACAACCCCGAGTTCTAGCACTGACCCTTTCTTCGTTTTTTAAAACCGAATTTTACCACTTTCACTAATTTATACTTATTTTCCCTCTCTTTAAATATAGCTAAATACCTAGACGGTGCCAGTATGTCTTCCTGAACATAAATATGGTGGGCTAAAGCTGTTGTTTTTGACGATACCAATGCATGTCAGGCTTGGTCATGTGCATCTGCGCCTCTCTAGGGAATTGGACTGGTGATCCGGTGGCTGTGTTCATTCCTTTATTGTTTAAGATTTCGTTCGTATTGGTTTTTTTATACCCTACACCACACTGTGGTACAGGGTATTATAAGTTTGTTTCACGGCAGATGTTTGTAACACCTGAAAATAACACAGCTAGACCCACCTTAAAGTATACCGATCGACTCAGAATCACTAGCTGAGTCGATTTAAGCATGTCCGTCCGTCCGTCTGTCCATGTAAAGTTGTTCGTCGACTACAGGCCGCAATTTCACTCCGATCGTTCTGAAAATTTGCAGTTTAGAGTATTTCGCAACTGTTAAGATCGCTATTGAATTTGGTTGAAATCGGTTCAGATTTAGATATAGCTCCCATATATATATTTCGTCCGATTTGGCCCTTTAGTGCTATAGAAGCTGCATTTTACATCCAATCGTTTTGAAATTTAGAATGGTACAGTTTCTTGATCCATGAACCAACACTACCGAATTTGAAGAAAATCGGTTATGATTTAGCTATAGCTCCCATATATATGTTTCGTCCGATTTTGCTCTTTAGTCCTGTAGAAGCTGTATTTTACATCCAATCGTTTTGAAATTTAGAATGGTACAGTTTCTTGATCCATGAACCAACACTACCGAATTTGAAGAAAATCGGTTATGATTTAGCTATAGCTCCCATATATATGTTTGGTCCGATTTTGCTCTTTAGTCCTGTAGAAGCTGTATATTACATCCAATCATTTTGAAATTTAGAATGGTAGAGTTTCTTGATCCATGAACCAACACTACCGAATTTGAAAAAAATCGGTTAAGATTTAGCTATAGCTCCCATATATATGTTTCGTCCGATTTGGCCCTTTAGTTCTATAGAAGCTGTATTTTACATCCAATCGTTTTGAAATTTAGAATGGTAGAGTTTCTTGATCCATGAACCGGTTAAGATTTAGCTATAGCTCCCATATATATGTATCGTCCGATTTGGCCCTTTAGTTCTATAGAAGCTGTATTTTACATCCAATCGTTTTGAAATTTAGAATGGTAAAGTTTCTTGATCCATGAACCAACATTGTCGAATTTGAAGAAAATCGGTTAAGATTTAGCTATAGCTCCCATATATATGTTTCGACCGATTTTGTCCTTTAGTCCTGTAGAAGCTGTATTTTACATCCAATCATTTTCAAATTTAGAATGGTTGAGTTTCTTGATCCATGAACCAACACTAATGAATTTGAAGAAAATCGGTTAAGATTTAGCTATAGCTCCCATATATATGTTTCGTCCGATTTGGCCCTTTAGTTCTATAGAAGCTGTATTTTACATCCAATCGTTTTGAAATTTAGAATGGTAGAGTTTCTTGATCCATGAACGAACATTGCCGAATGTGAAGAAAATCGGTTAAGATTTAGCTATAGCTCCCATATATATGTTTCGTCCGATTTGGCCCTTTAGTTCTATAGAAGCTGTATTTTACATCCAATCGTTTTGAAATTTAGAATGGTAAAGTTTCTTGATCCATGAACCAACATTGTCGAATTTGAAGAAAATCGGTTAAGATTTAGCTATAGCTCCCATATATATGTTTCGACCGATTTTGTCCTTTAGTCCTGTAGAAGCTGTATTTTACATCCAATCATTTTCAAATTTAGAATGGTTGAGTTTCTTGATCCATGAACCAACACTAATGAATTTGAAGAAAATCGGTTAAGATTTAGCTATAGCTCCCATATATATGTTTCGTCCGATTTGGCCCTTTAGTTCTATAGAAGCTGTATTTTACATCCAATCGTTTTGAAATTTAGAATGGTAGAGTTTCTTGATCCATGAACGAACATTGCCGAATGTGAAGAAAATCGGTTAAGATTTAGCTATAGCTCCCATATATATGTTTCGTCCGATTTTGCTCTTTAGTCCTGTAGAAGCTGTATTTTACATCCAATCGTTTTGAAATTTAGAATGGTACAGTTTCTTGATCCATGAACCAACACTACCGAATTTGGAGAAAATTGGTTAAGATTTAGCTATAGCTCCCATATATATGTTTAGTCCGATTTTGCTCTTTAGTCCTGTAGAAGCTGTATTTTACATCCAATCGTTTTGAAATTTAGAATGGTACAGTTTCTTGATCCATGAACGAACATTGCCGAATGTGAAGAAAATCGGTTAAGATTTAGCTATAGCTCCCATATATATGTTTCGTCCGATTTGGCCCTTTAGTTCTATAGAAGCTGTATTTTACATCCAATCGTTTTGAAATTTAGAATGGTAAAGTTTCTTGATCCATGAACCAACATTGTCGAATTTGAAGAAAATCGGTTAAGATTTAGCTATAGCTCCCATATATATGTTTCGACCGATTTTGTCCTTTAGTCCTGTAGAAGCTGTATTTTACATCCAATCATTTTCAAATTTAGAATGGTTGAGTTTCTTGATCCATGAACCAACACTAATGAATTTGAAGAAAATCGGTTAAGATTTAGCTATAGCTCCCATATATATGTTTCGTCCGATTTGGCCCTTTAGTTCTATAGAAGCTGTATTTTACATCCAATCGTTTTGAAATTTAGAATGGTAGAGTTTCTTGATCCATGAACGAACATTGCCGAATGTGAAGAAAATCGGTTAAGATTTAGCTATAGCTCCCATATATATGTTTCGTCCGATTTTGCTCTTTAGTCCTGTAGAAGCTGTATTTTACATCCAATCGTTTTGAAATTTAGAATGGTACAGTTTCTTGATCCATGAACCAACACTACCGAATTTGGAGAAAATTGGTTAAGATTTAGCTATAGCTCCCATATATATGTTTAGTCCGATTTTGCTCTTTAGTCCTGTAGAAGCTGTATTTTACATCCAATCGTTTTGAAATTTAGAATGGTACAGTTTCTTGATCCATGAACCAACACTACCGAATTTGAAGAAAATCGGTTAAGATTTAGCTATAGCTCCCATATATATGTTTCGTCCGATTTGGCCCTTTAGTTCTATAGAAGCTGTATTTTACATCCAATCGTTTTGAAATTTAGAATGGTAGAGTTTCTTGATCCATGAACCAACATTGCCGAATTTGAAGAAAATCGGTTAAGATTTAGCTATAGCTCCCATATATATGTTTCGTCCGATTTTGCTCTTTAGTCCTGTAGAAGCTGTAGTTTACATCCAATCGTTTTGAAATTTAGAATGGTACAGTTTCTTGATCCATGAACCAACACTACCGAATTTGGAGAAAATTGGTTAAGATTTAGCTATAGCTCCCATATATATGTTTAGTCCGATTTTGCTCTTTAGTCCTGTAGAAGCTGTATTTTACATCCAATCATTTTCAAATTTAGAATGGTAGAGTTTCAGTTATCAGAGTTATTCAATATTACGAGAGTGGTGTAGGGTATTATATCGTCGGCCCCGCCCGACTTTAGCCTTTCCTTACTGGTTTACTAATTCATTTAGTTACAAAATAATTCTTATAACAAAGTAAAATATGTGTGCCCCAGCGCCACTTGGACATTTTTGGGGCGAGTTGGCATATATCTAGCAAAATTTGCATAGTAGCTCTAAATTATGTATGTACATCAATTTATTGTAAAAAATAATTAAAAATCACAACAGAAGCATATCGATATTTTCAAGTAAATAAGTTTTTAGTGCTAATTTGAAAGTAGAAATTTGTAATATATCTTTTAGAAACAAGGATCGACGATTTTCCTCACAATTTCCATGTTTTTACAAAATTTGAGGACATTTTTACATCAAACGATTTCGTTTGTCGAGTACTATCGATTGGCGTATGCCATATTTCGAAATTCTAAACTTTGATTTTTTGTAAAATTTTTTGAATTTGAAATTTACAAAAAATAACAAAAATCGATGGATCGACGATTTTCCTCATACTAAATACTAAACTTTGATTCGAAATACTAAACTTTGATTTTTTGTGAAATTTCCAAAAAATGACAAAAATCGATGGATCGACGATTTTCCTCATAATTTCCATGTTTTTTTACAAAATTTGAGGAAATTTTTACATCAAATGATTTCGTTTGACGAGTACTATCGATTGGCGTATGCCATATTTTGAAATACTAAACTTTGATTTTTTGTGAAATTTTCTGGACAGTCTTTCCAAAATTCCCAACAGATGACAAAAATCGATGGATTGACGATTTTCCTCATAATTTCCATTTTTTACAAATTAAATTGTTACATCAAACGATTTCGTTTGACGAGTACTATCGATTGGCGTATGCCATATTTCGAAATTCTAAACTTTAATTTTTAGTAAAATTTTTTGGGCAGTGTAACCCGTTTCCAAAAAGTGACAAAAATCGATGGATCGACGATTTTCCTCATAATTTCCATGATTTTACTAATTTTGAGGAAATTCTTAAATCAAACGATTTCGTTTGACGAGTACTATCGATTGGCGTATGCCATATCTCGAAATTCTAAACTTTGATTTTTTGTGAAATTTTTTGGGCAAAAAGGGACAAAAATCGATGGATCGACGATTTTCCTCATAATTTCCATGTTTTTACAAATTTTGAGGAAATTGTTACATCAAACGATTTCGTTTCACGAGTATTATCGATTGGCATAAGCCAACTTTTTTAAATTCTAACATTTAATTTTTGGGCAGTGTAACTAACCCCTTTCCAAAAAATTACAAAATTCGATGGATCGAAGATTTTCGTCATAATATTATCGTTTTTACAGAAGTGGAGGACATATTTACATCAATCGTTTTCGTTTGATTTTTATTTATACATATAATTTTAAAATTTTTTATTTTATATTTTGTACTTACCTTAGCCTCTGCTTTAATGAAATAATAACGACATTTGAAATATATTTCAATATTAATTTTATTTATTTCAGTTTGTTTTTGTTTTATAAGACCCTTGATATCCTCAGATGTTATTTTTGTTTTCTTTAGTTTAGTTTTGCAATCATATCATGTTTTTTTATTTTTAGTTTAATTCTTTCTCATGATTTTTTGGTTTTCTTGTATTTTTTGTTTTGCTTTTCAGAGTTGCTCTATGTATTGGGTGTATGGTGTTGTTGCTGTTGTTGTTGTTTATTTCTTTTGTAAATAGATTTAATTAATGTAATTTTATTTGTTTTTGTGACTTCTGTTGGTATTGTTGTTGTTGTTTTTGTGTAGTCATATCAGAAACATTTGTTTGGGAGTTTATTCGCAGGAGGAAGGAAACAGCTTTGGGGTAAAAATTAAATTAACATAAAAACAATTACACAAATATTTGATATTTGAAATTATGACGACAATTGTAATCATTATGATAATTATATTAATTAATGTACGCATACAACTAATTCATAGTTAATTATCCGGTGATAATTTGATAATTTATGTATAATTTGGTAATTATTTATTAATTTATTATATTTGTATATATAGAGAGTTTTTTTCTGGGGGGTTTTAGTTTGGTTTTTTGTCAAGACATTACATTGTACATTATTGAACTACAATATTACTAATATTTGTGTTTTGGTTTCTTTGTTTTTTTGTGGTTATGTTGTTTCCATTGTTGGCTAATAAATATATGTATATATGTATATATATATATATATAAATATTGATGACAATTTATTAATGGTTTTATTGTTTTTTTTTTAGTTCTCATTGTTTTTTTGTATGTTTTTTGGTTTCTTTGTTATAAATTCTTATAGTTGCTTAAGTTAGCATTTTATCATTAAATTTTGTGTTTTTTCTTTATTTTCTATATATATCTCTAATTTCCATCATTAATTTTGCATAGAGTGTTGGTTTGTTTTTTAATGTTTATATTTCCCTGTTTTTTGACTTTCATTTTATTCTGTGTTTTCTTAATAAGAATATTGTTCATTTTTATGTAATTCTGCGCACAAAAGGATGGGGTGAATACCCTTTATCTAAATTGTTTGTTGTTATTGTTCTTCTATATACACTTAAAATAATTAATTGTTCTTCTTGTTTTTTTTTTCATTCAGTTCCTTGCAGTTTGTTTCAAGCAGTAACTATTTAATTTTTTGTTTTCGTTTTTTCCGCTAATTTTGGGTTCCCTATTATTTTTGGGGCTTTTGGTTTTGCTTTTAAAGCAAACATGTTTAGTTTTTGAGTTAAACTTACTTTTGTTTAATTTTAATTATTTATTTTTCACGCTAATAGGTAACTGACTCCTGCTCTTTTTTGTTGGTTGTTGTAGTTGTTCTTGTTTGCTCAATTAATTAGTTAATTGCCAATTTTATGTATAATTTAATTAGACCAATTATTACTCTGTTATAAATTACTGCTAGAACATTAATAGGATAAATGTGTTTTTGTTGTTGTTTTATTTCTTGTTTCTGCTGCTCTTGTGGTTGTTGTGTTTGTTTTAGTGAATGTATTTTCTTAGGAAATAACATTACATTTATTTTACTAAATTGATATTTATTCATATGTATGTATATTTACAAATCTGTATGTGTCTGTTTTTCTTTTGTTTAGGGATATTTAGTTAAATTGTGTTTACATACATTGGTCATCTTATAAAATCTTTCATTTTGTTTTAATGTTATCTGAATAGTAGTTATACATATATACACACATATTTTGACACAATTTTTTTTTATACAAAACTAAGTTTTATATTAAGAGTAATAAAAATAATTATATGCAATACAAAGAAAAATAAGGATTATTCGCACGCCTAAACTGTCCTTTATCACACTTGGATATCTGCAAATCCATTTGATCTCTTTGAGTGTATAGTATGCAATAAAACTCGGTGAGTTGCTCGTACAAAAGTTGTATGTTTAAGTTAAAATGACAGAAGTGTGTTATACTTCTCGTTAGTTCGGAAGAAGCTATTACTGTGCGACACGTAGCCACTATCGGTCAATGGCAAAAGGATAGCTCTTAACGAGAGCTAAAATATTGCTCATGGGTGTCAAGGTCGTAGGCGGACTGGAAAGTGTTTTTTATTAAAAAAATTGACTTAGCATCATTTCAAATGTGAACGGAAAGTTTATTTTTGCTCTAGCTCCTTAACGGTACGTCGGATCGGGAATCGGTTAGTGGCAAAAAGATAGCTCTTAACGAGATTCCTAATTCTAATTCTCATAGGTTTCAAGGCCGTAGGTTGACTGGAAAGTGTTTTTTTGGACTGGAATAAAATGGACTTAGCGCACGAAAAGTTGCAATTGGAAAACGATTATTCTGATAATAAAAGTGAATAATTTGTAAACATTGTTCTTGCGTATATCTCTCCATGATGAAATTGTAAACACTACTGAATACAATGATAAACAAATGACAGATCATGACATATTACAAATGGCTGAAACGTCACTTCAAAATCATATCATCCCTATTGGAAACCCCGTTAGATCAGACTTTTAGCCGAAATCATGAAATCGCTATAGCTTTGCTGTTAAGTAATTCTATTGTGGAAAGACCTATAACAATATAGAGGCAAACCATTCTTATTCTAATTATCTTAAGATAAAAAATATTCATTTAAAATCAATGTTTGGAATTTTAAGGTTAATTGATTCTACAGACTGAATAGAAAATTTTGCTGTAGTTTTTTGTGCCAGAAAAAAATGTGAATCTCAATTTCTTAAAATATTACTTCATTTTGATTTTCCCCATTAAGTGATCCAGGTTTGATACGAGTACTGAACTGTAGAAATCTTAATCAAAGACTCCAGCGTGATTCTTATTTTTATACCCTCACTTTGGTGTGACGAGGGTATATATCATTTGCTACGGGCCAAAAGTGTAATACATCGAAGGAGTGACCTAAGACCCCAAGAATGTTCGACGGAAATCCGTTTTCATTTGAACAATGTCCGTCCGTCCGTCTGTCTGTCTGCTGGCTTGTGCGCCCGATAACTCTCGAAAGGAGTAACCGATTGACTTAAAATTTGGTAAGCAGTAATATTTTGGCCTATCTCAGTCTAATTTCAAAGATGGTTCATGTCGGTTTACTCTTTCTAGTACCTCCTCTACAAAGTATTTCAAATAAAAGAAATTTTGATTCTCTAATAACTTCTTTAGTCCTTATTCGAATATTCTGAAAATCCACAAATAATGTTACTTTATTAGTCGCTAATATCATGAGGAAAATTGGAGAAGTTACCACGCTCCTAGTGTTACCTCCCACACAAATGGACCATTTTGCACCAAAAGTTAACAGCTTATAACTTTAATACCAGTGCATATGAAATTCTTAAAATTGTGTACAGTGTAATGCCTTTATAGTACCTAAAGTCCAGTGAAAAATGGGGGTTACTGCCAAGCCCCTTTTGGTACCTCCCACACAAATGTACCATTTTATTCAAAAAGTTAACAGCTACTAGCGTGAGTACCAATGCACGAAAATATAACAAAATAGCATAGTGTAATATTTTTGAAGTACCTATAGCCATATGATAAATGAGCGTTATCAACACGCCCCAAATGGCAAAATAATACCAAAATTTAATAGATCAGCACTTTAATACACCAGTGCACATAAACGCTTACAATTCGGTACAGTCCAAAATATTTGAAGTATCTACACTAAAAATAAAATTTTCATAAAATTAAAGAATGGCTCCAAAGACGTCACTAGTTTTTAAAATAAGTACATTTTGTACTTAAAATATAGAGATTTTCATTAATATTAAGTAATTTACTTAATTTTAAGTAAATTTTCTTAATTTTAAGTACAAAATGTACTTATTTTGAAGACTAAGGACGTCTTTGGAGCAATTCTTTAATTTTATGACAATTTTTTTTCAGTGTACTGTTTATAGAAATATATATATTTGTTAAAGCCCTTCTGGTACTCCCCACATAAACTGACAGATTAATTCGTGTAATATTTCATATTACATTACTCATAAGTAAAGTGAGGGTATACCTCAGTCGGTTTACCCGACTGAAACTTTCTTACTTGTGTCTTATTGATGTTTTATCATTTTTGATTTCTTGATGTATGACACCGATAAACGTCAAATTCTAAACCAATGGACATTTTGCGAATATAAATCATATAAACAAATCAATTATATATTTAATTGAACTCACGCCTTTGGAATTTTTTCATATATTATTTGGATTTTAGGCATATTTAATATCTGAACTTGGAAAATGGAATTGTATGATAATCCAAATGGTAGGTTTTTCTTTCGTAATATTTTGTGTAGTATACTTCATGTCCTGAGTTTGAAGTTTAGCAGACGTAAGTTCAAAGAATCTTTTAAAAAAGTATTAATAAAATAAAATATTAAAATACATATTTACAAAATGTATAACTATACATACCTTTATTTACAGTGGTTTTTCTCTGTCTATTTTATATGCATCCCAGTTTGGCCTAATCATGTATTAAAATATATGCAGTTATTTTTATGTATATCTAATATGCCTAACTTAGAGTGTAATATGGATGTACATTAATACGCTTTAAGCCATTTTGTGATTTCTGTTCAACTAATTCAGCAATTTTTTTTCATAGCAATGATAAGTAGTTATTGTGTTTTTGTGAATTTTTTAAAATATAATTTAAAAACTTCCTAAAGTATTAATTTTAACAACTCAAAAAAATATCGTTTACTGTTAATCTACTGAATTAATAAATGATAAATAATAAAATACGATTATTAATCTACCTACAGCAATTTTATTTAATAACTAAAATAAAACTACCCAAAAAACGTTGGTTTTTAGGAATAAAGAAGTTAATGTTTCGTTATTTTTCAGCCAAAGAAACTTTTCTTAAAAACACAGCAAAGATCTTTAAATCAATGAAATTCGTTTCTTCGGAATAATGAGACAACTTATTTAAATCAAACAAAATATATTTCTTCATATTTAAACTTCAAAACATTCTTGTTATTTTCAATAATAGAACATACCTGGAACATATCATAGAACAATTATTTAAAAGACTACAGGGTGGGCCTAAAGAAACCAAGGGGTGTAAAAGTGTAATAACTTTTTCGTTAATTAATTTTTTGTTATTTTTTCTTTCAGATTATATAGAGGTTTATGATAGAAAATTTTTTACGTCCTGCTCTTGACAACAGACCTGGTATGTGGTTTCAGCAGGACGGAGCCACTGCCCATACTGCCCGAGACACAATGGCACTTTTAAGTCAAATTTTTGGAGAGCGAATAATTTCCAGAAATTCGGAAATTATTTGGCCAGCGCAATCGCCAGATTTGACAGCACCCGACTGTTTTCTTTCGGGTTATTTGAAGGAGCGAGTGTATGTGAACAAGCCAGAGACAATCATTGAACTCAAGGCAATCATTGTTGCAGAAATTCGAACGCTACAGCCACAAGTTTTGAAAGGTGTTATGGAAAATGCTCTAAAAAGAGCCCATCAGTGCGAAGCTGAAAACGGTGGTCATTTAAGAGACATTATTTTTCATACTTAGCGTAAAAAAATTTGCCTTTTGTATATTATATAATCTGGAAGAAAAAATAAAAAAAAATTAATAAACGAAAAAGTTATTAAACACCCCTTGGTTTCTTTAGGCCCACACTGTATAAACAGTTCAAGTTATTGGTAACGAGAATTTTATTTTTGAAACACTCATCTCTCTACAAAAAGACTAACAATGAGCATCATCGAAACACAGGCAAAAACATACAGTTTTTACTTTGTTCGAATGTGTTATTGCTGTTGGTCCAATCAAACGGATCGGTCGCAAACAGTAAGGGCAACAACTGCAGGTGCGACGAAACTAATTTTTCGTTCTTAAAATCAAAGAACTTATTCATAATTTCATAAAATAATCATCATAATTCTTCTAAGTTTTTAAGAAATTCTAAGAAAGTTTTATAAGTGTAGAGAAGAATGAACATAATATTTTCAGAGCATTAGTCTAAAAAATACTTTTTCAGTTTGTAATCATTATTCGTGAATTAATAATTAAATTATAAGGATAGAGATTCAAACAAATACTCATTAAAATTACCGATTTTGGAAAATTATACATACTTTTTCTTAATATTTTCGATATGCTGGATAATCTACCGCAGTAGTTTCACTTCTAAAATTAAATCTAAAATATTGACTCCAAAATGTAAATGTATGACTGAATACATCGAAAAAATGGATATAATTGCAAAATTTGTGTAGCCTATTAACATATATTGATATAAACAAAATTGCATTAATTATTTACGAAATTCTCCAACTGACTAGGTTGTTGAAGCAACAAAAATATGTGATATGGATTGAATAATTAATTGGCACAATTAAACAGATGACATTTTTTTTGTGTACTGTTAGATAAAAGAGAAAATTAAAAAAACAATCAGAAAGATTTACTGTCAAAGCATGGGCAAACTAATTGAAACTACACAAAAAAATAAAAACTGGAATTATGGTCAATTAAAAATGTATTTGATTTTGAACCTATATAAAAATTTCATTATTTATTAATGAATTACATTGTAATTAAATAAGTTCGTAAAATGTATGAATAAAAAAAGTATTAAAATAAAATTGTCTTAATTAAATAGGCAATTCAATGGCAATTATAATTAGTATTAGTAAATAGTATGATAGATTAGTTTTCAGCTATTTTTCTATATATATTCACATACCACATATATTAAATACATATATGAAATAGATCTCATCACAAATTTAATAGAAAATTTATTTCAATTTGTAGGAAAAGTTTGTTAAACTGTAGTGGTTCAATGGATGAGAGAATGTTTAAAAAGAAATAAACTCAAATTTTTAAAATATAAAATACCTAGAAATAGTAATGCAAAATATGGACGGCAATTTTTCATATGGTGTAGACCGGAAAATATATACATTTGAAAAAAATTTAACATAGGAATAGAACAAATTATATATTGAAATAAGTTTGAATTTAAGTAATATTTGATTTAATTAAATTTGCTCTAACTGAAGCAAGGCTCACATGGTACGATTTCGATCACTTCGGTCGGGCAGCCATTTTGATTTCAGTGAAAAATGTTAAGGACAGTGGCAAAGACTTCCGGCCAAAGACAAGTAGGCTTTAAAGTTAGAACACTTGCTACCGAAATTTAAAATAATTTACTTGGTATTAAGAAACTCGACTTAATATATATTAAATTGTCTTAATTTTAAGTGTGGAATGTACTTACATTAAAGATTATTTGTCTTTGGCTCGAAATCATTGCCACTGTATATAAAGTTAGTTAATATTGTGTGCTGTGTATGTGAGGTTCACACTTACTGGGATCTGATATTCAGCAGCAAAACTTAAGCAGTGTTTTTGCAACATACCTTAATTATCGCGAACTTGACGAAACTGGAGAGAGCTTCAAAGGATAGACGATACCACGGTACAAATCCAAATGAGGGCGGGGCCACACTGTAGTTTTTTGAACCGCGCGTTTTCGTATATGGAATATATTTGTGTATAGAGTAGCTCACAATTTAAATGTGAAGACAATGTGGGGCAACTCATCTGTCCTCGATTGCTACAAAACCATGCATTCCCAAAACAATTATCGTACACTCATTAACAAAGCTTCGTCGTTCATCAAGAGTCAGCTAACGTACGAAATAATACTGTCGATGAATTTGTTAGTCGCTCTGACGAATCTCTGTTTAAGTATACTAGAACATAAACTCTTTCGTGAAACAAGAAAACTTTCGTCCACAGGATGATCACATTTCATCCCTACGATGAATCGTGTTCATGAATAAAAAGAATAAAATATGGTGATTTATTTCATTCCTAATACATATATCATTTGCTACTGGCCAAAAGTGCAACGCATCCGCCTATCCGCCAGTTTGTTTGAAACGAACGATAACTCTTGATACTATAGTTTCAAGGGATTTAAGAGAAATTCGTCTGGTCGACGAACGAATTCATCGATACGATTTTCCGCGCTTTAGCTGACGTTTGAAGAATGACAAAGATTTTTCTATCCGTGTACACTGAAAAAAGATTGGCCTGGATTCAACGTCAACGTCAATGAAAATGAAACATTAACATTTTAAGATAATATAGTTAGTATTAAGTAAATGTTCTTAAATTTAAGCATGGAATGTCCTTATTTGAAAGCCATTTTCTTAAATATTATTATGACCCGTTTATATTGTACACTAAAACAACATTGTCATTGATTTTGCTTCAAAGACAATAAAACATTTAAATAAATCATTTTTTACTTTTTTAAGAAAGTATATAAATATTTTAAAATAAATGTTTTTTAGTTTAAGTACGGAATGTCCTTATTACACAGTTTCACTTTAAAATCGTTAAAAAATGCAATTTTCTATAATATTTTTATATCTACAGGGTTTTTCAACAAGATGTGTTATTTTAAATCACCCGGTATTTCGGTAGCTGTCACTCTTAAGCTTTTATTCTTTGACATTTGACGAGTAGAAACTACGCCATTATCAAAAATGGAACGACATATGATCATCGAACGATACAAAACGATCGAACAAAAAAACGATAGGAACGATACAAAGTCATCTTGACTGATGAGTCCCATTTTCACCTCGGTCGCAACGTCAACAAGCAAAATTGTCGCATCTGGGGCTCGGAAAACCCAAGCGTTATTGTTGAAAAGCCTCTCCATCCTCAACGTGTGACTGTTTGGTATGATTCATGGTCCGGCGGGGTCATTGGACCTTACTTTTTCGAAAATGAGGTTGGATCAACAGTTACGGTGATTGGATTGCGCTATCGAGAGATGATTAATGATTTTTTATGGTGTGAGTTGGATGGTATTGTTCTGGACAACGTTTATTTTC
The DNA here is from genome assembly GCA_963930755.1 of Eudasyphora cyanicolor. Classification (NCBI taxonomy): domain Eukaryota; kingdom Metazoa; phylum Arthropoda; class Insecta; order Diptera; family Muscidae; genus Eudasyphora; species Eudasyphora cyanicolor. Next base: position 163,423,043 of record OZ005736.1, on the reverse strand, counting down.
AACAAGACGGCGCTACGTGCCACACAAGCAACGAAACCATTGCTCTGTTACGGGAAAAGTTTCCGGACCGTGTTATCTCTCGAAGAGGTGATCACAATTGGCCACCGAGATCTTGTGATTTAACACCTTGCGACTTCTTCCGTTGGGGTCACGTGAAAGATAAGGTCTACGCCAACAGCCCAGCGTCGATTCAAGACCTCAAAGATAGAATTCGTGAGGCTATCGGGGACATGGGCAGCCACTTTGCGATTTGGTTATGGAAAATTTCATGAAAAGGATATGGTCCTGTAAGCGTGTTCGTGATGGCCATTTGGCTGATGTTGTTATTCTTTTTTAAGAAATAAACATCCGATCATTTATCTCAAACAATGGAATTTTCTTTGAATGCCAAAATAACACCTCTTGTTGGAAAACCTTGTATTATTATGACCCGTTTTTATTGTACAGTAAAAAACATTGTCATTGATTTTTGCCTCAAAGACAATAACACATTTGAATAAATCATTTTTTACTTTACGAGGGTTGCTATATATATTTCTGGCCTAGGCAACACTAAGTGTTCTGACATTTCCATTGGAAAGTTTGAAATTTTTTAGCATAAACGTACTCAGAAAGTTTTGACGTACGTAATTTAAGAAAGTATATAAATATTTTAAATTACATTTTCTTTAGTTTAAGTACGGAATGTCCTTATTATAAAGTTTCACTTAAACATTGTTAAAAAACGCAATTTTCTATAATATTATTATTATATGTATTTGAATAGCTGATAATCTTGTTGCAAAGTAATAGTGAACGCTTGACAAGAGTCTCCTGGTCACCCAAGAATTCTTTTTTTTTGACACAACAGATCATAACAGATCATAATATTAAAGACAATAGTTTTGATTTGACGCGAAAGACAATAATATATTAGAACATATCATACATAAAGTAAAGACAATTTAATTAATACCAATTAAATTATCATAAATTTAAGTACAAAATATACTTATTTTATTAAGAAATACATTTGCAGCTGATTTTTTAAAAGACCTGTAGTTCGATACCCGAAAATATTCCTAGCATTTGGAAGCACTCTATTTCATTTACTTTCTTCGTTTCAAATAGAGTAGTGATGTACTTTGTTTATGTTGTGGGCGAAGAGAGTCAAATGAGTATGAGTTCTCTGTACTTGATGTGTTTTGCTGAATACGACATGTGAGAACAACTGTGTTCGTGCAACGGCCCAAACAAAACATAGCCTATAGTATCAATTATTTTTTCCAATTAAGAGCATGTTTGCCTCATTGGCTTCAATGAAAGTAATAGCCAAGAAATTAACATTTACTGAAATATATAAACTTCGTTATATTTATTTATAGCCAATTATCTTTGATATTTTGATAATTATATTAAAATATAATATGGAGAAATGCAGTGTGAAATATTTATTGTTTTTTGTGAGCAGATTGTTAGAACGTATAGAATAAGATCGGGTAATGTGGAGACACTATTTTAATTTTGGCGTTTACAGAAGATGTATTAACAAAACTTTTGTTGGTTTATTGTCCAATATAAGAATGCACATCTTAACATTCCAAAAAAGTTAAAACCGAAAAATTTCAGTTATCGGGCAATGAGGAACCACAAATCATTCATATTCAAAATGTGTTACACATGAGAAAAGTGTGTTTGGTGCTGCTAGTTCAATTCCCTCCATGTGAACCTCGCAAAAATTCTGCCTTTCTTTCACTTTGGCACAATAAACGATGATGAGGACGTTGGATTTGGATGGGTTTGTTGGTTGATTGGTAGGTTTTGATGAAATAAAAAGAAATTGTGTGATTTTGTTTTATTTTTTTATAATACTGTTGCCATATTTATTTAAATTTCATTTGTTTTGTTTCATTTTAGTTTTACTTATAAATTAAAAACAATTAGGACTTAAATTCTTTCGTTTTTATGAGATGATATATGATTATCAATAAACAAGGTATTTTATGGTAAGCATAAACAAATTCGAAAATAATTTAAAATAGATTTAGAGAGGAAGATGATTTCAAAGTTAGACAAAGGAAACAATAATAGTTTAAAAAATTGTTTAAGCGTAACTAACTAAATTGTGTAAAAAAGGAATACAAATATTACAATTATATCGTTTGTTTTGCTTGCTCCGGCTGTCACATCGTTTTTCATTACTATACATAAAGACTAAACATTTGCTGCATTTATAATTAAATTTCATATATTTATATGTATATATCTAAAGATAAGAGTAAATTTAGGTATATATTAAATATTAGGGATTTTTTGTTTGTTCCATTTTATAAGCTAAATGATAAAATTACAATAAATATATTACAATGAGGAATAGGGGGGAATAGGATACTTAACTTAATGCATGAGGATAATTAGGAAAATTTGGGAGGACTTTGACTTTATTCTTTTTACTTTTTTGCAGAATTAGTCTTTAGTTGTAAATGCTTTTTTCTTTAAATTTTGTTTTATATTCTATATATAAAAAAATGATACAATTTACAAGTGTGGGTTTTGTTGGTTTTTTGTTTATGTATGTATATACGTATAGATGTTGTTGGTTGCTTGGTTGGTTTGTTGTTGTTGTTGTAAGTATTAGGGGTAGTTTGTGTGTCTTCATTTTCTGCAATTTTGTTGTTTTTTATGACTTTTCCTATATAAAGACATTTATCTAATTTATCTGAGGATAAATGTTTGCTTTTTCTTTGTTATTTAGTATTTATTTTTTCTTTAATTATTTTTAATAATTACATTTATTGAAGCATCTACTTATTTTTATTTAATTTTAAATTTGTATTTTATGTATTTTTGGGGTTTTTCTCTTCATTTTTATTTTTATGTTTATTATAAATTGTGTTTTTTAAAAACTACGCCAGTCTCAAAAAGCTCGAGTACCACAAATAAAAGAAACGTCCTGCCTTACAACGTTTACAATTTCTTTTTTAGGTTTTCGTTTTTAAATTTAATTTTAATTTACGCATGTTCTTATGCTTAACTTGGATTTAAATTGTCCTTTTTTGTGAATTAAGTGCTTAAGAAAGCTGCTGAATTAGGTTTAGAAACTCTGAAAAAAGATCTGCCAATTAAGAAGAGCTTTGTTGTTTTTTGACAGTTAACTCTGATAAGGTGTCTATACTTTAAATTTTCTTTGTGTCTATACCTTCAATTGCCTTTTGTTTATTGGGAAATAATTTTTAAGGTCTTTTGGAATATTGTTTAAGTGAATAAGAATGTGAAATAGGCTGAATTTGAAAAAATATTATCCTTTAAAGCAAGACAATTAATTTTAATTAATTATTTTAATTTATTTTTAAATATAAATTTAAACATATCATTAGAACAACAAATTTTAGCCATTTAATAAATTCATTGTTTTTTATGACTTTTTTGTCTATTAAAGGAGGTCTTCTGAAATATGATTGTTGAAGCCACTAGAATCAATCATCAAAAAATATAAAAAAAAATTAAAGAAAATTATTTTTTTAATAGAATTTTTAGGTTTTTAAATTATAACAAAAAAAACTAAGAAATATAAAAAATAGAGATTTAAAAATTTAGAATTATATAATGAAGCATAGCCGCAGTTGTATAAATTCCTTAAAAAATTAGGATTTCCATAAAAATAACAGTTTATAACAAAAAAAAAATTGTTGCCAAAAAAACATTCTTAAATAGTAATTTGCTTAGTTTGCAGAAATGCTTCTGTTAAAGAAGATGGAATAAACGCCCTTTTTTAAAATTTCTTTACCTTAAACAACAGCTTTCCCAAAAGCATTCACTAAATTTAGAAACAAAACTTCGAATAAAATCAAAAAAAAATATTTTCCTTATTTTCTTTTATCCTTAAACATTATATCAAGTTCTGTGGTTTTTGTGTTTTGTTTTTTTTTTCTTTTATAAATTCATCTTATTTACTAAATTCTTTTGTTTTTTAGGGGGTAAATAAATATTTTTGTTTTTTTTTGTTTGTTTATATTTAAATTTTATAATTAGTTATTTATTCACTACTGTACACATACAAATTAGACAAAAGAAATTTTGGAAAAAAATAAACAATTATCATGTAAAGGATATTTTGATGCCACTTTGACCTTTAAATGGCCTCGATTAGATTATTTTTCTTTTCTTAAAATAAGAAATTATTTTAAATGTTATATGGTTTTATTTCTCTTTGAAAACTTAACTAATTTTTAGGGGTTTTTATTATTATTATATTTATAATTATATATATAGTATATAACAGAAATGTGTGGGTGTGGTTCCTATGTAAGTTTTTTTTTATTTTTTTTTAATTTATTGTTGTGTAATTTTAAAATTTAAGCTAACATTTATGATGTAATGAACAATCGTCTGGCGATGTTCTTACATCATTACTATTCTCTGGTTTTTCCTTGTCTGCCTCACTTAATAATAATTGTTCTTGTTGTTGTTGTTGTTGTTCTGATTCTAATTCTGTTTGTTGTTGTTGTCTAAGTAGTTTATCTGTTTTACTTGTCACCTGGGCGACTACTTTATCTTCGTTATTCTCTCGAATACTTCTTCTTCTTCTCTTTCTGCTGTTCGGAACTCCGGCCGCTCCTCCGGTGGCACCTTTTCTCTTCACAAATTTAATATTATAAGGATCTTCAGCTAATTCTGGATACAAGCTGACATCATGAATATATTCTCCCTCATAGTTATTGGCGTAATTTTGTTTGAGTATCTCATCGATTTCTTGCTGATTCCATTCGATTTCACTGTTTAATCCATTGCGTAAAGCTTCCTTCTCGCGATGCCAAGCCTTGCGCACCGCTGTCAATTTGGCATGATGCATGAGACGTTGTTTCTCCTTCTCCACTGTGGTGCCATAACGCAGATTGATGATGGCATGTAGACCATGAATCTTAACATCCAGGTAATTGGTGCCACTGCCATTTTCTCGGGTAATTTCATGGAATGTGGTATTCACTTGGCCCTGCAGACGTTTCAATTGCTGACGATCTTCGCTGGCTCGCCACAATTCTTCTTTGACAAAGAAGAAGGAATCTTGTTGGGCATTGTGCACGACGAATGTGAAAGGCAGCAATTTTGATCTATTGAAGACCGAGGTGTAGACATCTCTGTAGATAGCATTGGCTGCCGGGACACTTGAAACTATGGCCTGACCATCGGCTGTCCGGGACACAACTATACCTTTGCCAAAAGGCGGTTCAGTATCAGAGCCTATATTGCGAGGTCCTGGTGTCATAACATCATATTTCAAAGCCGACCGGGGTGGAGCATTTAACTCTTCAAAATTAGACATTCTGCGTATATTCAAGTGAGCCAAGAATCCACTCTCCACCGCCATTGTAGGAACATTGTACATAGGTTTCTTGAGATCCATGGCAATGGGATTGTGAGGAGCACGACCCCACAATGAAGGCTGCTCCCACAAATTGCGACTTAGCTGGGGCACCAAATTCTCCACATTATAGCCTATGGTCTTCATCCAATCGGTAAACGAGGCCGGGTAGTTGCGATCGTGACCCACATTAATGGGATCATTGCCATTGAAACGATATAAATGCATTTTCGTGGGCGTAGGTATGCGTTCCGCCACATTCTCCCAGTTGGGTGTCATCCATTGACCGATCAGAGGATCATAGACCCGACCATCGGCCATATGTACCAGCGTCGTTACCTGATCCAATATACCACCACAAAAATCTATTGGTAAATACAAATAGGGATTGGAATCGTAGACTATATGGCCAAAAGGTGAACGCATTATCTCTCGTATTCCCTCGCCATATTGATTGAATATCATAATGGGAGTGCCCGACTGGTCAGTGGCCACATAGTATTTATGACGATAAACCTGAGCATAGATCAAATGACCAATATCATCATAAGTCAAAGACATGAGCTTGCCATCGCGTGGTGAATAGATTTGGGAAACTTCGAAGGGTCGTTGTTGATTATTGTAGAAGAACTGGGTGACATTGCCGAAATTGTCTTTGCGCGTAGTCAAACGCTTCATGTGGTCATAGTAGTAGCGTACATCAAAGCGTCCTCGCTTTGTAGCTCGCACCAGCAATCCCTGGGTATTATAATAGAATCTCTCTTCCCGGGCATTTTGGGCTACCAAACCTCTGGAGTCATACTTGTACTGACCCTCACCAAACTTCACAATACGATCTTGATTATTGTATTCCATTGGTATGGTATTGCCACGATAGGTTAATGACAGCAAATTTCCATTGTCATCATAGCGGAAGCCCCAAGGTTCTTGAGCTTCCACTCCCACCAATTGACCATCACAATCCCAAGTGTAGTTCTTAACATTTGTATAAGTGTTGACAGCCATATTACGGGTATAAGTGCGGGTCTGGGTAATGCGACCATGAACCCCAAAGGAATACTCCATGCGGAAGACCTCCAGACGATGAATGGATAAAGCCACTTTTTGGGTCATGAAACGGCCATCTACGGTACGCGTAAAGCTGGCGGTGCCATCGTAAACTTGTGTCTGATTCAACAAGGGATGCATTAATTTGAATTGTCCAATCATGCTGGGCTGACCCGTGCGTTGATCATAGGCGAAATTCTGGGCGGGCAAATTCTGACCTCCAATTCTTCCCTGAATTGAGATCACACGGAAATCGGTGTCATATTCATAGGTAAATTTGGCATTACTCAAGCCAGTTTTGGCAATAAAATCGATTCTTTCTTCAGTCAAGAGACCGCCAGTGTACTCGAAATCCCATCTATACTCTAGCTCACGTTCGGTATGGGATACCGTAGAAGGCATGGCGGTGGCATCGTTGTAAATAAATTCACTCTTGCCCTCACCATGAACAATTTCCGTTAGTTGACCAGCGGCATTGTAACGATACAAAATGCGAGCTCCATCTCCAGGGAAAATAGTCTGCAATAAAGCTCCCGAATGACTGAAATGCTGCAAATACGCCTTCGTACTGCCCGGAGCCGTGTAAGTACTGCGTATAAAACCAATAGAAGTCTGCATGCTGAATGAATGCTTTGTGCCCGAGGGCAAGACAACATGTCTCAGACCACCCGATTCATCATATTGCAAAACGAATTTACGTTGAGAAGCCAAACCAATCTCCGAAACCAAATTCCAGTCATTGTAGACAAAGGAAATAATGCCATCCTGTTGAGATGTGATTTCCGACAGCAAGCCGTGGCGATCATAGGAGTATTTAATTTCTGCAGGACCCCAGGCCCAACCATCAATGCGATTGAAGCGATCATAAGTCATGTTGACCGGATAGCCATTGGTGGGATAGTAGGACTTGGGCAAACCCGACTGGTCATAGCCTACGATGAGAATAGGAGTGCGATTCATGTCATAGAATGTCTCACGATTGGTAAACTGATCGAATTCCACACCAATCACGCGTGATTGATTTACCCAAATTTCACGATTCAAAGTCTGCTGAGGATTGCGCACATCGCCCACCAAATTGTACACCGAATACATATTGTTGGTTAAACCTTCTCCCATGGTAACACTTTGATGAGACCACATGGCCAACATTTCCGCTTCAACGGGGAGAGCAGCTTCCAGCAAAGGATGGCGGGCTACGGCTGAAGATTCTACGACCACGCCATTGGAACTGTGTATGACCAAAGTGTTGTTGGCTTTGATTTCAGCATCAGCATTTTCCTGGCCCTTCTTGAGGAAGGTGGATCGAACACCGCCCAAAACCAAAAGCTCATTGGTGTCACCTTTCTCGCGGGAGAACAGAGACTCCACCGAGGCATGCACGTAAACCGTTAAGCCTTTGTTATCGGCCAATTGCGAAGTAATTCTCACAATTTCTCCACTAGGCAAGATCATGCCAGTAACACGACCAAACTCATCATATTGATAGATATAGGTCTCACCACCTGAAGAACGGGAATTCAAAAGACCCGTATTGCTGTCATAGTCGAGCTCTATCTCTTGCCTGCCCTTCTCGGTCAGTTTGGTCATAATGCCAATGCCATTGATTTGTATATCCGATTTGTGATCTTGAGTATTCTCAATGGAACTCACAACATTGCTATAATCACGCAGGAATTGTATCTTATTACCCGAAGCATCGGTAACGGTGGACAATCGGCCAAATGAGGTATTCTTGGAGTAGAGGAAACTATAGCGCGTTTTGCCAGAAGTCAAGTCTTTGGTGGCGACATGTTGACCATAACGATTGAAGACGTAGACCTCACTGGAGGGTGGGTAGGGTATATGGAATTCGCCGTTTTCATCGTGCGACGGTAGATAATGCTCCAAAGCCAAGACGTGTAAAGAACCTGAAAGAAATGGAGAAAAAGTAAATATTAATATTGAAAATAATAAAAAGAGAAAATAATTAAGATATTATTCTTTATTTATCCTAGATCTTGAAAATAAATTCTACTGTTTAATCTTTCAAACATCCTTCATGTTTTATCAAGTAACTGACACACACTCACCCCAACCCTTTTTGGGGAAGAAGTCCTTACACTCACTCATTGTTTAAGTATTTATGCATATGACACTGAAATTATCATTCAACCGTAAAAACAAAAAAAAAACCATTTGCACTGCGTTTGTTCGAAGCAGAGTGAGTGATTGAAAATAGCATTTGAAATGGGAATTTTGTTGGCTTAGTGTGTTTGCTGCCGATGCATTTGCCTTTTCTATGATTTCCATTTGATCAAAGTTTCCTGTATGTCATATCAACTCTATTCAATGCATTGTTTGTAGATGCTAGCTTCCAATCAATCACAGATTTTTTCTGGTGGACAATTTTGGTATTCATAGGAACAAAAGAATAATTGGGAATTTAAAGGGAAAATTAATGCAGAAAATCTATTTAACTCCAAGGAATGTGATGAACAAGTTAAAATGGGATCTAAAGCCGACAATAGGTAGGTCAGATCAATACACTCGTCTCTTCTTCAAAAACTGTTGCATACTTTAGGGGGACTTCTTAAAAAGACCTATGTAGCCGTAACAAATTTGTTTAATAAGATGCATCAGGGATTCTACTTAAAAGAAATAAATGCCAATTTATTCACAATACGAACCACTTTTAAAATATAAGGAAATGCGTCATATACTGTTCAGTTTATTAACCTGCATTATTTAACTGGCATGCTGCAATTTTTCTATGTCTTTTTAACAAATAAAGGATATACCACATTTTTCAATTCTATTTGAAAAAAAATATTGCAATTTCCTCGTATAAAAGTCTTTTAAGTAACTACAAATTAAAATGTTCTTTTTTCAAACAGTTGTCGCTATAAGGCTTCATTTTTTATTAACAAAATCTAATTCCATTCATTTCCTTGCCGGGCTTTCACAAGTTTTCCTACGTTTCCCCCCGCCAGATTTCCTTTTGAGATTTTATTTCCTCCCTTTTTACTATTTGGATGAAATGAAAAAAGTTCCTTTTATTTTGTGTAACTTGAAGGAAAGAAAATAAAACATTTCCTTTTAATAGTTGTTTGGTTTCCTAATCGTTTTTACTGCAACGGCAGCCACCCAAGCTCGCACAATTCAGTCCCTTCTGCAATACAGTCTTTTATTTTAAGTAGGCTTAAAGCTTAAATCTCTCAAAGATTGGGACCAGGATGGCTACTAGGAAAAAAATATAAAGGAAAAGGGGTGATAAAAATCCCTACACTTCCCGAACAGATTATGTGGTTAGTTGGTATCTACTTGGATGCTGAAACGCATTGGTCCATGGTGCCGCTGCCGTCATCGTTTCATTTTTCTTTCCTCCGAGCAGTAAGTATTCCAAAGCCTGAGGTTCATTTAAGTAGCTACTTATCTTTTTGGTGGCTAAATTCTATGAATGCAAAATTCAAAAGCGAAAAAGATTTCGCTAAACTGCTCTACGCAAGAGCGAACAAAACGAAACCAAATGAAATACTACAACAATACAATGGAGAAAACCCTAACTGAAAATCATTGCGGCTCTGGCTCATTAAAGAGTCATATTTAAGACGAGAGGAGCCTGATGGCCGCGAAAAACTGAAATGAATTAAAGAAGTTTTGCATAAAGAAGGCGAAGTATATATTTGTAATAGCCGCCCAAATGGAATAAGGCTGAGTAAAGGATTATCTTAAGAGTCCAAGTGAAGTTGTCTTAAGGATTTTACTTCAAATTGGAGTGGTTTAAAAGTCAAGGGGTTTAAAATAGATTTTTTTTGTCAAATCTTTAAAATATTCTGCAACAAATGTGACCAAACTACTTTAGGACGAAAAGGCAAAGAGAAATACAGAATACCGATTGCGTATCTGCGGCGAGATACTATGCAGAAGAGATGGAAAACAATCAGAGGAATAACAATAGATCAAATCTGGTCCACGTCGTAGACCTTAGATCAGACCATCTGCTGTCTTCCCCCTTAACCCAACGTAACCTACTCATTTTTGAATGCAGACACACTTCAAATTGTCTGACAAGGGTATTTTTTTCATGCAGTAGAACGTTATCTGCGAAATATCTGTTCAATTTTGTCTATTGCGAGAGGAGGTAATTTAATAGTGATCCTAATAATAGACAACAATGATTAAAAAATGAAATAAAAATTTTGTCTACCAACTATTTATGCAAATTAAAGTTACGGCCAACTCTCTTCAAAAGTTCTGAATTTGAGTTTTTAAAAATGTTACCAATACTTTTCTTATTGTCAAATATTTGTTGAAAACATATTACTTTTTAGGGGTTTTCCGCCTAAATACTAGTTGACAACAGAACGTAATCTCAGAAAGATCTGCTAAGGTTGACATGTAAAATGTTATACTATCAAAATCAAATGCGATTTTCTAACCAAATTTATTTAATCCACCAACCTCAATAACTCCCGAAAAAAAACTACAATTTAAACATATAAATATGAGCATATCATCTAATCAAATTTAGCTAATCCAGCAACCTCAATAACAACCACAACGTACAAAGCGATTGGTCGGCCAGTAGTAAATTGTGCAGCGCCAGTGTGGACAGCAAGTGTGAGCAAAGCTCCGTGGGAGAATATCCAGATTTGCCAGAATGCAGCACTCCGTACCATCACAGGCTGCCTTCAAATGTCCTCAATCGACCACCTTCATGAGGAAACGAAAGTCCTCCCAGTGAAAAGTCACTGTGAGCCACTTTCCAAACAGTTCCTTCTGGGATGCCATCGGAGGGACCATCCAAATCAGAGATTAACTGAGCTGGATGCCCCCCGAGGCATGTCAGGAAGAATCTGTGGATGTACGATGGCGAGATCAGACATCTAATAACAGCGGACCACCTCACAGAAGCCTCGTACAAGGCAGGTCTTAAACAGCTTCACACAGACTCCACACTAAACGCAACCAACAACTTTAGATCCGACATTATCCTTGGAGATCGCCCGCCTCCCATTGCAGATGAGGAACGAACCTGCCAAGAAAAACACGAGTGGTCTTAGCACAGCTTAGATCAGGGTATTGCAGTCGTCTAAACTCGTATCTTTCGAGAATAGATGACTCAATTCCCGATCTCTGCCCAGCGTGTGGAGCAGGACCACACAACACCAATCACTTATTTAACTGCCCAGCTAAGCCGACAAACCTTACGCCAGTTTCCCTTTGGACCGAGCCCATAACGGTAGCCCGTTTCTTAGGACTGGACCTAGATGAACCGGCCAGCCAATCAGACAACTCCATATAATAATAAAAAGCACTTATTAACAAACGTAAACTTGTTTACAGCTCCCGTGGTTACAACAACAACTCCCATATACTCGCACGCATATACTCGTATGTATGCTATGAATATATTATTTATTTTCTTAAATTGAGTATCCAATTGAGTAAAGTTAAACTATACTAATATAAAATCTTTCTTGTAAGAGAAATAGACCCGATTTACACGAACCGACATGTCCCTGTGCCTTTTCTGAATTCTCTTTTGGAGTCCCTCATGTCTATTTAGACGAAGAGACTCAGTTTCAGCATTCATATTTATTTTAAAATATTTGATTTTCGTATTCGTTCGTTCATAAAGGGAATTGTCTATTTGACCCTTCAATTCTGAAGATATGTTAAATTTTGTCGATGAAGAGGGATGTCGTTTTTTATTGTGCGTAAATCTCGGTTTCATAATTTCTAAAAAAATTTAGACACTTCAACGAGCTTTATAACTCACAAAAGTAGACAACACTTTATGAATGTCCATGAAATAGTATGTGCAAGAGATTTCGATACGTACGTTTGACCGTGGTCTTAGAAATACGTGTTCATTTTGTCTATAAAGATTATATTGTATATTTAGCCTAAATATAGACAGCATATTTTGTAATCAAATACAACGAGCTTAATAACTCCCAAACGTAGCTACTATATTTATGATTATACCTTAAATGTTGTAAACAAGTCATTTCAATGTTGTAAACAAGTATACTTTTTCTTCTGAAATTTAATGTCCACACATGTTGCTGTTAATTTTCATATCTTTGAATATTACTGAGTTCTTGATTTTAAATGTAAAATTCATATTTTGTGAATAAATCTACCTGTTTCCACAACCTCAACGACTCGCAGAAATAGGCATTCATTTGTCATGATCAAAGCAAGTATTGAGTTTCAAATTAAATGTCTACTTAAATTTAATTTAATTTTTTCACTCTTATTATCCTTTTAAATTATCACATAATTTTTATATTATTGTTTTCTTCCGTCTTCCGGCGTATATGTACATTTCAATTATCCTTTCTCTACCACATACATACGGGTATAGTTTTTTCTAATTATATTAAATAACTCGTTAAGTGACCTTTGCGTTATCAACACAATCTCCTTTCGGTCCTGCTATTCCCAAACGGACATTGGACGCCCTGCTATCCTTTGATTCCAACTCACCATCGGCCTCTGCATCGTATTCGGCAATAGCCAACAATAACAATCGCATTATGACCACTATCTAAAGCTGTATTATACAATTTGTTATTGTTGTTGTTTTGTACATGGTTTAAGTATTACTAGTACAAATAGTTGTTGTTCTTGTCATTATATTGTGTTGTGTATTCCAAGAATATCCTAGCTGTGTAGTGGTGCCATCGAAAGTAAATGAAGTGAAAAGCGATTATTACCAAAGAAACACCAAGCTCATGCTACACATCATTAATTCGTTAAAATTGATGATCAGTTCCACAACAAGGACATGGACGAACTGTGGTGGTCTAGCACGACGTTTACGATGACGACAAAGAAGTTGTTTTAATGATAACGGGTTTTGTGTCATTGTTATTCAAAGCCAAAAGTAAATAGGAAACAGCTAACGCCCGTCGACGGAAGCAGGGAGGAAATGGCAAAGCGTTATAGACATAGCCATAGATGTGGCTTGTACAAGATATTAAATGGAGATATGTAGTAGGGTCATTTGTTGGGTTAGGGAGGGACGACATAATAAAGACAAGAATTTTCATGTTCATGATTTTACGGATTACTTGTGAAGAGTGTCAAAGGGAAAGAGAACTATGAGAAGGTAGCATAGAAAAATGTAGTTACAAATTTAACCTTTAAATGGTAAATTTTATTATAGTTAATATGTGTTAAGGATATTTCTAAAAGATTCTTAAAATGTGATCCCCAAAAACTGCCAAACTATAGAATATAACAGGTGTTTTTTGGCAATCTTTAATTTGCTAAATACGTGGCAAACTAAACCCGAATGCCGCCAAGTCAATTTTATATAGGTAGAGATACTTTTTTCAATAACCTTTTTTGACAGATCACGTGTGAGTCGTGTCATGCGGTCATGTTATTTTTGTTAAGTATTGTTTGGCATTTCATCATGGAAAGAGTTACGCCTGAACAACGTTTACGCGTGTCATTCGCCAGTTACCAGTCGAAATGCTCGAACGAGTCATAGAAAATTGGGCTCAACGGATGGACCATCTGAGACGTAGCCACGGCCAACATTTGATAGACATAATCTTCAATAAATAAATGCCAAAGAATGTTCTTTCAAATGATAATAAACATTCCCCATTCGAATTTTCTATGTTTTTTTTTGCTTTAAAAAAGTAGGGAACCTCGAAATGGATCACCCTATATAAAAACAACAGTTATAACTTTTTTAAAACTGGTTCCTAAAAATTTTCTTTAGAACTATGGTAATTATTATCCCAAATTTAGACACCACGCTGATGTTATATATTTGTATCTAACATTTGACAAGTAATTAAAAACAAATGCCACCAATATTATTGCGCCTAAGTGTAGGCAACGCGGGATGATGTTGCGTAGAATGTAATGCAATAAATAAGCGGCAACGCAAACTTGCCGAATAAAATACGACAATTCCGCTGAATTTTAGTTAGTCATTGATGTCCCCTACTGAACCAAATAAATTCACTTTCTCGCAGTATTTTTGTCTTGCCTAAAGGCAGGTCAAGTTATGGCTAAATCCTTCGATTATTTTCGAAAAATATTCATATTTATTCAATAATTTAGGATGTTAATCTGCCGAAGAGTTATTATTCAGTGAGGAAAGACAGAAAGTCGGGCGGGGCCGACTATATAATACACCTACACCTCCCTAATAATTTGGAATAATTGGAATCGTTTCAGTTAAGAAAGTACATTGCTCCGCCGCATCATCAAGGCTTATTCCTAGGAGGAGTTGAAGATGTTGATCATAATAAACTAGATCTAAAACCGTAACCTTAAAATGTGCAGTATTCTTTCATAGATCAAGAATCAGAAGAAAGGAGTAGAGGGAACTATACGTGATATAAAGATTCGAAGGAAAATACAGTTTCAACAGCGCTTAAATTCTTAATATACACACGGGGCAAAATCGCCTTTTTTGATATGTTTGAATCGAAAGAAAATATCTTTGGAACACACATTTTTAAATACTATATATTTCTGAGCAAATACTAATGTATTTGAAAATTAATAAAATTTATTTGGAGCGCATATATTAATATATTAAAACAAAATATATTTGCAAACTATTTTCCTCAAATAAAATATGTGTTAAAAACAAATAATAATCTTGTTTAGCAATTTTTTCTAAAATATGTTTAAAAAATCTTTTCAAAGCTTACAATTTAAAATGACACTTTAAAGCACTAATTTTTAATTTCTATTTACTCCAAGTCATATTGTATCATTATGCAAGATTATACGCATTCAGTTATTATGGAATTTTACAAACATTTAAAATTTCCGAAAAAATTAACATTGAATTATTGAAAAACATAAAACTTGTCTTAAAATTAAGCTACGAGTACATATATATTTTTTGAATACATACTTACATGCAAATAAATATTTGTTTCGTAAATAATAATCCGAGATAAAAAAATATTAAGACGGAAACATAGATTTGTTTACAACAACATCTTCCCAAATATATATTTTTGGTGTGCCAAATATAATATATTTAGAGTGTACCCTAAACATCTGTATATTTCAAGCAGTATATGTTTCGGACAATATACTACAGAATCGGTTTTTTTTTAGCGTGCAGGAACATATACATATATGTGGCTATATCTAAATCTGAACCGATTATCCCGTTCATAAATTAAGAAACTTCTTTTCTGTAATGATCGGCAGTAAAGACCAGCTTTTATAATGCCTTGATACCGATTTCTTGAACCGATGTTCCCCAACTTTGGCAGTGTTCCCTAATATAATAAGAAACCTCTTTCTGTCGAATTTCGTACTGACCGGATTTAAAATACAGCCTCTAAAGCGCGTTTGTATATGAAATCGGGAGTAACATATTTACAGAGGCTATATCTAAATCTGAATTTCCCCAAATTTGGCAGTATTTATTCATGTAATAAGAAACCTCTTTCTTCCAAATTTCGTTTCGACCGGATTTAAAATACAGCTTCTACATCGCTTTTATTTATCAAATCGAGAGTAACATATCGCACCTGTTCAAAAAAAGGGTAACAAAATGAATGAAATGAAAAGATTTCAGTAGATTCCAAAAACAGCTTCCGTTAATATTATTGACATTTTAAATATTATGAATATGCCTTCTTGATAGTATTTTCTCGCAATGACATATTTCCGTTAATATTAATTTATTGAAATTGCGACCTGTACATTGATTACAGAATTGCGACCTGTACTTTGATTACAAGAATACAAGCACAGGCGGACGGACACATCTAAATGAACTCTGAAAGAGATTCTAAGTATTATTATACCTGTATATATTATTATACCTGTACCACAGTGTGGTGTAAGGTATAAAAATGTTATGGATATTCCAAAATATACAAAAATGCGTTCGGAGATAATTATATATATTTATTTATATTATTTCAATGTGTTTTTACTATGATCTCCTTAAATTTAGGCTTGTAAATCTAGTTCTTACATCTCCCTAGAGTATACTCAATATTACAAATATATTAAAATCTACATTTGTTCATTTTTTAACAGTATTGTTATATTTAAGAAATTATTCATAAATGTTCGTTCCTCCCATTTCAAGCTCTTATATTTAGAGAACAATTACAAATGCGGAAATCCGCCATTAAGAAAACAAAAATAAACACAAGAAACCTCAATCCCTCGCTCCCCTCAAATGCAAGAGTCAATGTACGAGGTTTTTTCTTGATTTTTGGTTTCTTTGCTTTCGCGGTGGGAAAAAATAAAACCAAAAAAACAACGAATCAAAGAAGAGCGGAGGTCCTGTTGGATCCTTTGGGTTAGCAACTAGCTACCACCCGTTAAGAAAAACAGAAAGACAAAACTGCGAAAAAAAATACCCTGCGACTCCAAAAGAATAAACAGCCGGGCAACAACAAAAATAGTAAGCAACAATAACAACAGTACAAAGAAGAACAACAATGAATAGCACCGAACAATTGCCGGCGAAAAGAGCACAATAATCATTTTGCTGCTGCCGCTATCGTTGCTGCTCCTACTGTTGCTATATGCCTCTGTGTATTCTCTCCTCTCTACTCTACTCACCGCTACTCTATTTTTTGCTATTGAGGGGAAGAGTGGTAGGAGTTTTGCTGAAATAATAATGAAAATACTGAAGAAAAATAAAAATAATATATACAACTAACAAAAATATATACAACTAACAAACAGTCAACATAAATTATGGCTAACAAAAAAGCGGCAACAAAATAACTATGATATATACAACAATAACAACCGCAAGAACAGCGCCAACAATAGTTTTAGTGGCAATTCAAAAGGAAAACAATGGAAATTCGCAAGAAAGTAAAGTAACAAAACGAAAAAACGGCAACTAATAGTAAACAAGTGGAAAATTGGGGTTGGTCTAGATTTTGAGCTTGTTCTTTTTTGCGCCCGTTGTTAGCAGCAGTTATGGCCGAAAACCATTGTACATGGCGAAAATAATTGTTTTTCTCCTGAACATAAATTATTTTTCAGCTGCTGATATAGAAAAGGCTACAAAAGCTGATAAAATAGAAAGCAATTTGAACAAAAAATAGTCGGTGTATAGTTGAAGCCTAAAATTATGCTTCATTTTTTAAGTTTTACAATCTACAACATAAATTTGTTTAAATGCAACTCAAAGAAGACAATTGGTTTGTTTTATTTGGCGATTTTGTTTTGCATTAACCTTTATGCAACATTGTCCAGAATTTCTTACATTGTCATCACATGGGCGTATATTGAATTAGAAAGCATTTTTTTAAAGTGACTGGTATTTAAGGAATTTATAAAATGTTTTCCAACAAGAGAGGTTATTTTGAATCATCCGCTATTTCGGTAGCTGTCACTTTTGAAGCGTTTATTCTTTGACATTCGCATTGAAATTAAAATTCACTACAAAAATGGTGAAAATCTTTCAGTCATAGTTCGCAAAACTAAAGCATTTTTGGGTCGTCGTGAAGCACCTTGTCGGACCGCAATACAGAAATTGGTGGAAAAATTCGAGCTGTTGGCACATGTTAGTGATGTGAAGAATAAAACCCGTGCACGTCGCTCAAGAACAACTGAGAATATTGCTGCTGTAGCCCAAAGTGTTGAAGAAAACCCAGGTTTTTCCATTCCTCGTCGTTCTTTGGAATTGGGCATTCCGCAAACGTCATTACACCGTATCTGGCATAAAGACTTGGGTCTTAAGGCTTATAAAGTTCAGTTAACACAAGAACTCAGGCCGGCCGATCATCAACAACGTCGTGTCTTTGCTGATTGGGTCCTGGAAAAGAATGAAAATGATCCGGAATTCTATCGAAAAATCATCTTGACTGATGAGACCCATTTCCACCTCGGTGACTACGTCAACAAGCAAAATTGTCGCATCTGGGGTTCGGAAAACCCAAGAGCTGTTGTTGAGAAGCCTCTCCATCCTCAACGTATGACTGTTTGGTGCGGTTTATGGTCTGGCGGGGTCATTGGACCTTACTTTTTCGAAAATGAGGTTGGATCAACAGTAACGGTGAAAGGATTGCGCTATCGAGAGATGATTAATGATTTTTTATGGTCGGAGTTGGATGGTATTGATCTGGGCAACGTTTTCTTTCAACAAGACGGCGCTATGTGCCACACAAGCAACGAAACCATTTCTCAGTTACGGGAAAAGTTTCCGGACCGTGTTATCTCTCGAAGAGGTGATCACAATTGGCCACCGAGATCTTGTGATTTAACACCTTGCGACTTCTTCCTTTGGGGCCACGTGAAAGATCAGGTCTACGCCAACAGCCCAGCGTCGATTCAAACCTCAAAGATAGAATTCGTGAGGCTATCGAGGACATAGGGCAGCCACTTTTCTATTTGGTTATGGAAAATTTCATGAAAAGGATATGGCCCTGTAAGCGTGGTTGTGGTGGCCATTTGGCTGATGTTGTTTTTCATTATTAACGGCATACCTTCCTCTTTGATATGAAATAAACATCCGATCATTTATCTCAAAAAATTGCATTTTTCTTTGAATACCGAAATAACACATCTGGAAAATCCTTTATATACTTACAAACATATATTAAACCTTCCACAAATTGTTCTGCTTTTCAGCCTAAATATATGTCATGCATTATGTTTGATTATTTGAAATATATTACTTTGGTTAACGATCTATATTATTAATGGATCTCACTATCAATCAGCTTAACTATATATGAATAAGTATAGAAAATAAAATAGCTACTATAACAAAAAATTATTTTAACGAACAATGTCCCTAATTACATGCCATTATTATTGATCACATTCCTTTGAGGAACGATTGATTTATTTGTGTTTTTACTACAAATGCCGTAGATGAAAATATTTTTATTAACCTATTTACCTCAAATAATTTTAGCATACACCTGTAAATGATTCTGACCTCTCACTACTTTAATTATTTACATTCTTAGTAGTAATTGAATTCTGGCTGAGCTAACAAATTAACGCAAAACAAAACCTGGAAGTCGACTATAATTAAGCATAACTAAGCAAATCCCTGAAAGTATACTCTACTTTTGTGTAGCAAAGAAATCCTGTTAATATGCTATACTCTGTTATGATAATGATGTACAGCATGAAGTTGCTCAGCTACTTACCAAAGAAATCGATTGAAAGCTATACCAGCAAAAATTTCTTCTTTTCCTTAGGTAAACATGTGGAAAGAACACCTTCAGCACTTAATTCCATGTCGATGAAAACAACAAATCGCAATCATCAAAGGTGATTAATAACTCTGCCAACAACTTTTAGCTAATAAGATTGATTTGAAAAATCTATAATATTTTTTCTGCTACCCTAGAGCAAAGCAAAAATAAACCCTACTCCATTTTTGTAACTCATAGATTTGCTTTTTATCTTTGAAGCATAGTAAAGCATAATTCTAGGTGTTGTTTAATGCCTTTGCACGACGAGGAGATGAAACTTAAACATGTGCTGCTAAGTAACTTGATTAATTACTTGTTATTGATTTTTCCAAAACCAAAATCCTCCCTCACCACTCCAACCCGCATTTCGTGCTATTCTCATCCTATGCAAGGAGTACAGCATTTTTTCTACCTAACTCATGGCTGGAAGATAAGACGGACTGTTCGGAGGAGAGACTTTACGCAAGGAAGAACAAAAAATAACAGCATTTTCCATGGCCAGACATTTATTAATTACATTGAGTTGCTTATCTAATTAGAAAAGCTGGGATAATAAGCACAAATTTATACCTTCGTTTGTTATGGACGTTAACGTAGTCGTCTCAAACGTAGTCGTCTCATATATATTTTCCTTTTCGTTTTTGTTGAAGCAGCAGCCCCAACATGGCGGTGGGACATTGGGGATAAGTAATGGCGAGTTGTAAAGGGCCATAACAAATGTGAAGCAAAAAAATTGTTAAGTAATTTATCAAGGCATTTCATGCTGTTGTTGTTGTCGTTATTGGCTTTTTTATTTCGTTTTCTACTTCGATGGACGAAGGCGATAAATGTGAAACGAAATTAGCTACGGGAGTTATTTAAATTCAATAAATTATTTGAAATTTATAAGGCAATAAATAAAGGTGGGTGTATAAAAAACAAATCGTAGATATAAGGCGGAAAATTATGAAATATAAATAAAATTGCGGAAAGATTCCTTAGGAAAATAATTCAGCCCAAATATAGACAGGGATAATGATTAGACTTAAGTCTAACAGTATTTTCTTTTGTGCCAAAACTGGAAAATTTTTTCTTCATTTCACCCCAAAAATGCCCTTTTGTTTGGCTTTATAAAAAATGCTGCACTGTGATAGGGTATCGTTATCTTTTGTAAAAAATATCGCACTTGCACGGTGCAAAAATTCAAAATTTCAGCCCTGTATTTAATCGAAGGGTGGACTCTGTTTTTCAGCCTCTAACGAATAGCTTAAAATACCCCGCCAAAATCGATTTTTTGATATGTTTGAATCGTAAGAAAGTATATTTGGAACACAAATTTTTAAATATTATATATATCTTAGCAAATAAATTTTATTTGAAAATCGATAAAATATATTTGGAACGCATATATTAATATATTACAACAAATTATATTTGCAAACAAAATTTATCAAATAAAATATGTGCTTAAATACAAATGAAATTTTTGTTTAGGAATTCTTTATTTAAAAAAAAATCAAAACCTTTGCTGACTTTTTCAAATTTCAGCTTTAATTTTTCCTTAGTTTCGAATTGTACCTCCTAGTTATGATACCATATGAAGCATTAACTTATGTTTTAAATCAATAATTTCAAATTTCTGAATATTCCAAGCCATCATTAGTTGTCTAGTTTTAAAAGAATTACAAAATAATTAATTGTGAACAGCAGTTTAAAAGGATTTTCTTTTCAAATTCTTTTGCAAATTCATTTTATTTTCAAACGTTTAAAAATACAAATTGTTTCTATTTGACAAGTCATTTATCAATTTGCACAAAGATTTAAAGTACACATTAAAGGCTATTTAAAAATAAGCAAGGCATACTTCTGGGAGCTATTAGCTATCACAAACTAATGCTTACTTATTGGCTGTCAGTAAAGATCACTTGAATTGCCTTTATTTCCAACACCAAAGAAAAGTCAAATTTGTTTCGCAATTTATGTGTTTCCTTGAACTTTTTGTTCACACCAGGGAAAGAAATATGCCAAAACACATTTTGGGAGCAACAGCTCTCTATGGTCTTTTGCTTGGGTCGGGTGGGAAGTATTGTAATAATCAGCATTTTCACACACACAACACAGAAATCTGAAGGTCTTTTTAGTCTCTCCCTCTCTCTTCCGCTATGAAAGTGTGTCGATTCCCCCCATAGTAAAAGGTAATAGAGTTTTCCTGGAGTAGAGTAGGAAAAAAATTTGTTTTTCTGTCTATTCGGTGAGAATGTCTGACTCAGGCAGTCAGTCCTGCTCGTATGTCGGAAGTTCGTATTTGACTTCCGTTAACATTTTGTCAGTAAAAGTAAATTGGCACTTTCAGAGTGTGGAAAAAGCTAATGATTCTGTCTATATATTTATATGTATATGGAATGGCATATTCTATAGAAACGACACGACACCGACAATGATGACAAAGCAGCACCAAACTCCTAACATATGCATATGCTTCTATTTATTCTAAAATGAATAGCGAGAGAGATGGGGAGATGGAGAAAAGAAGGAAGAACAAGTTTTTTCGCATCCCCTCTTTTTTGTGAGAAATTTGTTTTGTTAATGTTAACAATCATACTTAAGGCCGGAAAACATTTGACGGAAACGGATGTAAAGGTGGACGCACACAGTTTCAATGAGCAGACATGCTTACACTAAAGCAAACATAGCAAAATCTGAATAAATGAAAAGAAAATATGTTTCTAGTTACATAGAAAGATAAACTACAAAATTAGAACCCTGGAAATGACATACTTTAGGAATTTTTAAATTATGAAACGAGAACCAAAAAAAAAGTCACACAATGGACATGGCTAGAGCACCTCAAACCCTTATTCTATGTTAATACATTTTTAAGCTCAATAAATGTTCCCTCATTCCCACAGACAAAAACCCTCTTAACATATTCACTCGTATATCTTCCAGTCAATTGACTTAGGACAAGAGTCAACTCAAGTGTGTCGGGCGTAATAAAGGAACAATAATAATCACAATTGTCATAAACGTTTTTCGTACATTTGTTTGCCTTTATGACGTTCCTTCTCCCATTCGAGGGCATATGTACTTATACGTATATGTGATTTGATTTCGATTCCTTTTTCATGCTCCAATAATATGGGAATATTGTTTTCCAAATCAGTGTGCTTGGATTTCTTGTTTTATGTGGCTGGAGGCTACATTCTGTGGTCGCTTTTGGTTCTTTCTTTTTCCCCATTTGATGGTATTTTCTTTCTATTTGACAAACTCCCACTAAGAAACATAAGAGATTGGAATATTTTCCCTAAAGAAAGTAGAATGCATAAAAGGTTAACCATAAAAAGCAAATTGTGGAAATTCCCACAAAGTTACACTAAATATTTTATAAAAAAAATATTATTTAGGCTATATTGATTTTCCTCTTACCAAAGAAACATTATGTTCATATAAGCATACATTTTTTGCAATAGTATTTAAAGTATATATTTTATTACAACTATTTCAGATTCTTAATTAAATGCTTGAATATCCGAAGATTTCCTAAAGTGCAAAGCATGATGGAAAGACAAAAAAATGCCAAACTCGGTGTGCCTTCCAAGCGGTCAATAGCATCTCTTATCTGCTCATTGTTACCAGCTTTCAACTGGGCTTGATGAAGCGGAGTGTGAAAAGAAAAGGACGAAATAGTAATTTAGCTAGAAATTACTTGCCTTGGGTTAGATTTTTATTATGAATTTCTCTTATGTTACATTCTTT